>CM049317.1:40963617-50751117 GCA_026874595.1 Sipunculus nudus
AAAACCGAGCTGATTTCGGCGAAAACGACGTTTGTAACAGGGTCTAAATGGCCTCTAAAACGCTTCTTTCGCAATTTAAATCGGCCATTTTTGCACAAAACACGATCTTGTGTTACGCGAAAACCGAGCTGACTTCGGCAAAAACGACGTTTGTAACAGGGTCTAAATGGCCTAATGAAGCTTCTAAAACGCTTCTTTCGCAATTTAAATCGGCCATTTTTGCAGAAAACACGATCTTGTATTACGCGAAAACCGAGCTGATTTCGGCGAAAACGACGTTTGTAACAGGGTCTAAATGGCCTAATGAAGCTTCTAAAACGCTTCTTTCGCAATTTAAATCGGCCATTTTTGCACAAAACACGATCTTGTATTACGCTAAAAACCGAGCTGATTTCGGCGAAAACGACGTTTGTAACAGGGTCTAAATGGCCTAATGAAGCTTCTAAAACGCTTCTTTCGCAATTTAAATCAGCCATTTTTGCAGAAAACACGATCTTGTATTACGCGAAAACCGAGCTGATTTCGGCGAAAACGACGTTTGTAACAGGGTCTAAATGGCCTAATGAAGCTTCTAAAACGCTTCTTTCGCAATTTAAATCGGCCATTTTTGCACAAACACGATCTTGTATTACGCGAAGACCGAGCTGATTTCGGCGAAAACGACGTTTGTAACAGGGTCTAAATGGCCTAATGAAGCTTCTAAAACGCTTCTTTCGCAATTTAAATCGGCCATTTTTGCACAAAACACGATCTTGTGTTACGCGAAAACCGAGCTGATTTCGGCGAAAACGACGTTTGTAACAGGGTCTAAATAGCCTAATGAAGCTTCTAAAACGCTTCTTTCGCAATTAAAATCAGCCATTTTTGCACAAAACACGATCTTCTATTACGCGAAAACCGAGCTGATTTCGGCGAAAACGACGTTTGTAACAGGGTCTAAATGGCCTAATGAAGCTTCTAAAACGCTTCTTTCGCAATTTAAATCGGCCATTTTTGCACAAAACACGATCTTGTATTACGCGAAAACCGAGCTGATTTCGGCGAAAACGACGTTTGTAACAGGGTCTAAATGGCCCTAATGAAGCTTCTAAAACGCTTCTTTCGCAATTTAAATCAGCCATTTTGCAGAAAACACGATCTTGTATTACGCGAAAACCGAGCTGATTTCGGCGAAAACGACGTTTGTAACAGGGTCTAAATGGCCTAATGAAGCTTCTAAAACGCTTCTTTCGCAATTTAAATCGGCCATTTTTGCACAAAACACGATCTTGTATTACGCGAAAAACCGAGCTGATTTCGGCGAAAACGACGTTTGTAACAGGGTCTAAATGGCCTAATGAAGCTTCTAAAACGCTTTCGCAATTTAAATCGGCCATTTTTGCACAAAACACGATCTTGTATTACGCGAAAACCGAGCTGATTTCGGCGAAAACGACGTTTGTAACAGGGTCTAAATGGCCTAATGAAGCTTCTAAAACGCTTCTTTCGCAATTTAAATCGGCCATTTTTGCACAAAACACGATCTTGTATTACGCGAAAACCGAGCTGATTTCGGCGAAACGACGTTTGTAACAGGGTCTAAATGGCCTAATGAAGCTTCTAAAACGCTTCTTTCGCAATTTAAATCGGCCATTTTTGCACAAAACACGATCTTGTATTACGCGAAAACCGAGCTGATTTCGGCGAAAACGACGTTTGTAACAGGGTCTAAATGGCCTAATGAAGCTTCTAAAACGCTTCTTTCGCAATTTAAATCGGCCATTTTTGCACAAAACACGATCTTGTGTTACGCGAAAACCGAGCTGATTTCGGCGAAAACGACGTTTGTAACAGGGTCTAAATGGCCTAATGAAGCTTCTAAAAACGCTTCTTTCGCAATTTAAATCGGCCATTTTTGCAGAAAACACGATCTTGTATTACGCGAAAACCGAGCTGATTTCGGCGAAAACGACGTTTTGTAAAAGGGTCTAAATGGCCTAATGAAGCTTCTAAAACGCTTCTTTCGCAATTTAAATCGGCCATTTTTGCACAAAACACGATCTTGTATTACGCTAAAAACCGAGCTGATTTCGGCGGAAACGACGTTTGTAACAGGGTCTAAATGGCCTAATGAAGCTTCTAAAACGCTTCTTTCGCAATTTAAATCAGCCATTTTTGCAGAAAACACGATCTTGTATTACGCGAAAACCGAGCTGATTTCGGCGAAAACGACGTTTTGTAAGAGGGTCTAAATGGCCTAATGAAGCTTCTAAAACGCTTCTTTCGCAATTTAAATCGGCCATTTTTGCACAAAACACGATCTTGTATTACGCGAAAACCGAGCTGATTTCGGCGAAAACGACGTTTGTAACAGGGTCTAAATGGCCTAATGAAGCTTCTAAAACGCTTCTTTCGCAATTTAAATCGGCCATTTTTGCACAAAACACGATCTTGTGTTACGCGAAAACCGAGCTGATTTCGGCGAAAACGACGTTTGTAATAGGGTCTAAATGGCCTAATGAAGCTTTTAAAACGCTTCTTTCGCAATTTAAATCGGCCATTTTTGCACAAAACACGATCTTGTATTACGCGAAAACCGAGCTGATTTCGGCGAAAACGACGTTTGTAACAGGGTCTAAATGGCCTCTAAAACGCTTTCTTTCGCAATTTAAATCGGCCATTTTTGCACAAAACACGATCTTGTGTTACGCGAAAACCGAGCTGACTTCGGCGAAAACGACGTTTGTAACAGGGTCTAAATGGCCTAATGAAGCTTCTAAAACGCTTCTTTCGCAATTTAAATCGGCCATTTTTGCAGAAAACACGATCTTGTATTACGCGAAAACCGAGCTGATTTCGGCGAAAACGACGTTTGTAACAGGGTCTAAATGGCCTAATGAAGCTTCTAAAACGCTTCTTTCGCAATTTAAATCGGCCATTTTTGCACAAAAACACGATCTTGTATTACGCTAAAAACCGAGCTGATTTCGGCGAAAACGACGTTTGTAACAGGGTCTAAATGGCCTAATGAAGCTTCTAAAACGCTTTCTTTCGCAATTTAAATCAGCCCATTTTTGCAGAAAACACGATCTTGTATTACGCGAAAACCGAGCTGATTTCGGCGAAAAACGACGTTTGTAACAGGGTCTAAATGGCCTAATGAAGCTTCTAAAACGCTTCTTTCGCAATTTAAATCGGCCATTTTTGCACAAAACACGATCTTGTATTACGCGAAGACCGAGCTGATTTCGGCGAAAACGACGTTTGTAACAGGGTCTAAATGGCCTAATGAAGCTTCTAAAACGCTTCTTTCGCAATTTAAATCGGCCATTTTTGCACAAAACACGATCTTGTGTTACGCGAAAACCGAGCTGATTTCGGCGAAAACGACGTTTGTAACAGGGTCTAAATAGCCTAATGAAGCTTCTAAAACGCTTCTTTCGCAATTAAAATCAGCCATTTTTGCACAAAACACGATCTTCTATTACGCGAAAACCGAGCTGATTTCGGCGAAAACGACGTTTGTAACAGGGTCTAAATGGCCTAATGAAGCTTCTAAAACGCTTCTTTCGCAATTTAAATCGGCCATTTTTGCACAAAACACGATCTTGTATTACGCGAAAACCGAGCTGATTTCGGCGAAAACGACGTTTGTAACAGGGTCTAAATGGCCTAATGAAGCTTCTAAAACGCTTCTTTCGCAATTTAAATCGGCCATTTTCGCACAAAACACGATCTTGTGTTACGCGAAAACCGAGCTGATTTCGGCGAAAACGACGTTTGTAACAGGGTCTAAATGGCCTAATGAAGCTTCTAAAATGCGTCTTTCGCAATTTAAATCGGCCATTTTCGCAGAAAACACGATCTTGTATTACGCGAAAACCGAGCTGATTTCGGCGAAAACGACGTTGTAACAGGGTCTAAATGGCCTAATGAAGCTTCTAATACGCTTCTTTCGCAATTTAAATCGGCCATTTTTGCACAAAAACACGATCTTGTATTACGCGAAAACCGAGCTGATTTCGGCGAAAACGACGTTTGTAACAGGGTCTAAATGGCCTAATGAAGCTTCTAAAACGCTTCTTTCGCAATTTAAATCGGCCATTTTTGCACAAAACACGATCTTGTGTTACGCGAAAACCGAGCTGATTTCGGCGAAAACGACGTTTGTAACAGGGTCTAAATGGCCTAATGAAGCTTCTAAAACGCTTCTTTCGCAATTTAAATCGGCCATTTTTGCAGAAAACACGATCTTGTATTACGCGAAAACCGAGCTGATTTCGGCGAAAACGACGTTTATAAAAGGGTCTAAATGGCCTAATGAAGCTTCTAAAACGCTTCTTTCGCAATTTAAAATCGGCCATTTTTGCACAAAACACGATCTTGTATTACGCTAAAAACCGAGCTGATTTCGGCGGAAACGACGTTTGTAACAGGGTCTAAATGGCCTAATGAAGCTTCTAAAACGCTTCTTTCGCAATTTAAATCAGCCATTTTTGCAGAAAACACGATCTTGTATTACGCGAAAACCGAGCTGATTTCGGCGAAAACGACGTTTGTAACAGGGTCTAAATGGCCTAATGAAGCTTCTAAAACGCTTCTTTCGCAATTTAAATCGGCCATTTTTGCACAAAACACGATCTTGTATTACGCGAAAACCGAGCTGATTTCGGCGAAAACGACGTTTGTAACAGGGTCTAAATGGCCTAATGAAGCTTCTAAAACGCTTCTTTCGCAATTTAAATCGGCCATTTTTGCACAAAACACGATCTTGTGTTACGCGAAAACCGAGCTGATTTCGGCGAAAACGACGTTTGTAATAGGGTCTAAATGGCCTAATGAAGCTTCTAAAACGCTTCTTTCGCAATTTAAATCGGCCATTTTTGCACAAAACACGATCTTGTGTTACGCGAAAACCGAGCTGATTTCGGCGAAAACGACGTTTGTAACAGGGTCTAAATGGCCTAATGAAGCTTCTAAAACGCTTCTTTCGCAATTTAAATCGGCCATTTTTGCAGAAAACACGATCTTGTATTACGCGAAAACCGAGCTGATTTCGGCGAAAACGACGTTTGTAAAAGGGTCTAAATGGCCTAATGAAGCTTCTAAAACGCTTCTTTCGCAATTTAAATCGGCCATTTTTGCACAAAACACGATCTTGTATTACGCTAAAAACCGAGCTGATTTCGGCGGAAACGACGTTTGTAACAGGGTCTAAATGGCCTAATGAAGCTTCTAAAACGCTTCTTTCGCAATTTAAATCAGCCATTTTTGCAGAAAACACGATCTTGTATTACGCGAAAACCGAGCTGATTTCGGCGAAAACGACGTTTGTAACAGGGTCTAAATGGCCTAATGAAGCTTCTAAAACGCTTCTTTCGCAATTTAAATCGGCCATTTTTGCACAAAACACGATCTTGTATTACGCGAAAACCGAGCTGATTTCGGCGAAAACGACGTTTGTAACAGGGTCTAAATGGCCTAATGAAGCTTCTAAAACGCTTCTTTCGCAATTTAAATCGGCCATTTTTGCACAAAACACGATCTTGTGTTACGCGATAACCGAGCTGATTTCGGCGAAAACGACGTTTGTAATAGGGTCTAAATGGCCTAATGAAGCTTCTAAAACGCTTCTTTCGCAATTTAAATCGGCCATTTTTGCACAAAACACGATCTTGTATTACGCGAAAACCGAGCTGATTTCGGCGAAAACGACGTTTGTAACAGGGTCTAAATGGCCTCTAAAACGCTTCTTTCGCAATTTAAATCGGCCATTTTTGCACAAAACACGATCTTGTGTTACGCGAAAACCGAGCTGACTTCGGCGAAAACGACGTTTGTAACAGGGTCTAAATGGCCTAATGAAGCTTCTAAAACGCTTCTTTCGCAATTTAAATCGGCCATTTTTGCAGAAAACACGATCTTGTATTACGCGAAAACCGAGCTGATTTCGGCGAAAACGACGTTTGTAACAGGGTCTAAATGGCCTAATGAAGCTTCTAAAACGCTTCTTTCGCAATTTAAATCAGCCATTTTTGCAGAAAACACGATCTTGTATTACGCGAAAACCGAGCTGATTTCGGCGAAAACGACGTTTGTAACAGGGTCTAAATGGCCTAATGAAGCTTCTAAAACGCTTCTTTCGCAATTTAAATCGGCCATTTTTGCACAAAACACGATCTTGTATTACGCGAAGACCGAGCTGATTTCGGCGAAAACGACGTTTGTAACAGGGTCTAAATGGCCTAATGAAGCTTCTAAAACGCTTCTTTCGCAATTTAAATCGGCCATTTTTGCACAAAACACGATCTTGTGTTACGCGAAAACCGAGCTGATTTCGGCGAAAACGACGTTTGTAACAGGGTCTAAATGGCCTAATGAAGCTTCTAAAACGCTTCTTTCGCAATTAAAATCAGCCATTTTTGCACAAAACACGATCTTCTATTACGCGAAAACCGAGCTGATTTCGGCGAAAACGACGTTTGTAACAGGGTCTAAATGGCCTAATGAAGCTTCTAAAACGCTTCTTTCGCAATTTAAATCGGCCATTTTTGCACAAAACACGATCTTGTATTACGCGAAAACCGAGCTGATTTCGGCGAAAACGACGTTTGTAACAGGGTCTAAATGGCCTAATGAAGCTTCTAAAACGCTTCTTTCGCAATTTAAATCGGCCATTTTCGCACAAAACACGATCTTGTGTTACGCGAAAACCGAGCTGATTTCGGCGAAAACGACGTTTGTAACAGGGTCTAAATGGCCTAATGAAGCTTCTAAAATGCGTCTTTCGCAATTTAAATCGGCCATTTTCGCAGAAAACACGATCTTGTATTACGCGAAAACCGAGCTGATTTCGGCGAAAACGACGTTTGTAACAGGGTCTAAATGGCCTAATGAAGCTTCTAATACGCTTCTTTCGCAATTTAAATCGGCCATTTTTGCACAAAACACGATCTTGTATTACGCGAAAACCGAGCTGATTTCGGCGAAAACGACGTTTGTAACAGGGTCTAAATGGCCTAATGAAGCTTCTAAAACGCTTCTTTCGCAATTTAAATCGGCCATTTTTGCACAAAACACGATCTTGTGTTACGCGAAAACCGAGCTGATTTCGGCGAAAACGACGTTTGTAACAGGGTCTAAATGGCCTAATGAAGCTTCTAAAACGCTTCTTTCGCAATTTAAATCGGCCATTTTTGCAGAAAACACGATCTTGTATTACGCGAAAACCGAGCTGATTTCGGCGAAGACGACGTTTGTAAAAGGGTCTAAATGGCCTAATGAAGCTTCTAAAACGCTTCTTTCGCAATTTAAATCGGCCATTTTTGCACAAAACACGATCTTGTATTACGCTAAAAACCGAGCTGATTTCGGCGGAAACGACGTTTGTAACAGGGTCTAAATGGCCTAATGAAGCTTCTAAAACGCTTCTTTCGCAATTTAAATCAGCCATTTTTGCAGAAAACACGATCTTGTATTACGCGAAAACCGAGCTGATTTCGGCGAAAACGACGTTTGTAACAGGGTCTAAATGGCCTAATGAAGCTTCTAAAACGCTTCTTTCGCAATTTAAATCGGCCATTTTTGCACAAAACACGATCTTGTATTACGCGAAAACGAGCTGATTTCGGCGAAAACGACGTTTGTAACAGGGTCTAAATGGCCTAATGAAGCTTCTAAAACGCTTCTTTCGCAATTTAAATCGGCCATTTTTGCACAAAACACGATCTTGTGTTACGCGAAAACCGAGCTGATTTCGGCGAAAACGACGTTTGTAATAGGGTCTAAATGGCCTAATGAAGCTTCTAAAACGCTTCTTTCGCAATTTAAATCGGCCATTTTTGCACAAAACACGATCTTGTATTACGCGAAAACCGAGCTGATTTCGGCGAAAACGACGTTTGTATCAGGGTCTAAATGGCCTCTAAAACGCTTCTTTCGCAATTTAAATCGGCCATTTTTGCACAAAACACGATCTTGTGTTACGCGAAAACCGAGCTGACTTCGGCGAAAACGACGTTTGTAACAGGGTCTAAATGGCCTAATGAAGCTTCTAAAACGCTTCTTTCGCAATTTAAATCGGCCATTTTTGCAGAAAACACGATCTTGTATTACGCGAAAACCGAGCTGATTTCGGCGAAAACGACGTTTGTAACAGGGTCTAAATGGCCTAATGAAGCTTCTAAAACGCTTCTTTCGCAATTTAAATCGGCCATTTTTGCACAAAACACGATCTTGTATTACGCTAAAAACCGAGCTGATTTCGGCGAAAACGACGTTTGTAACAGGGTCTAAATGGCCTAATGAAGCTTCTAAAACGCTTCTTTCGCAATTTAAATCGGCCATTTTTGCACAAAACACGATCTTGTATTACGCTAAAAACCGAGCTGATTTCGGCGAAAACGACGTTTGTAACAGGGTCTAAATGGCCTAATGAAGCTTCTAAAACGCTTCTTTCGCAATTTAAATCAGCCATTTTTGCAGAAAACACGATCTTGTATTACGCGAAAACCGAGCTGATTTCGGCGAAAACGACGTTTGTAACAGGGTCTAAATGGCCTAATGAAGCTTCTAAAACGCTTCTTTCGCAATTTAAATCGGCCATTTTTGCACAAAACACGATCTTGTATTACGCGAAGACCGAGCTGATTTCGGCGAAAACGACGTTTGTAACAGGGTCTAAATGGCCTAATGAAGCTTCTAAAACGCTTCTTTCGCAATTTAAATCGGCCATTTTTGCACAAAACACGATCTTGTGTTACGCGAAAACCGAGCTGATTTCGGCGAAAACGACGTTTGTAACAGGGTCTAAATGGCCTAATGAAGCTTCTAAAACGCTTCTTTCGCAATTTAAATCGGCCATTTTTGCACAAAACACGATCTTGTATTACGCTAAAAACCGAGCTGATTTCGGCGAAAACGACGTTTGTAACAGGGTCTAAATGGCCTAATGAAGCTTCTAAAACGCTTCTTTCGCAATTTAAATCGGCCATTTTTGCACAAAACACGATCTTGTATTACGCTAAAAACCGAGCTGATTTCGGCGAAAACGACGTTTGTAACAGGGTCTAAATGGCCTAATGAAGCTTCTAAAACGCTTCTTTCGCAATTTAAATCGGCCATTTTTGCACAAAACACGATCTTGTATTACGCGAAGACCGAGCTGATTTCGGCGAAAACGACGTTTGTAACAGGGTCTAAATGGCCTAATGAAGCTTCTAAAACGCTTCTTTCGCAATTTAAATCGGCCATTTTTGCACAAAACACGATCTTGTGTTACGCGAAAACCGAGCTGATTTCGGCGAAAACGACGTTTGTAACAGGGTCTAAATGGCCTAATGAAGCTTCTAAAACGCTTCTTTCGCAATTAAAATCAGCCATTTTTGCACAAAACACGATCTTCTATTACGCGAAAACCGAGCTGATTTCGGCGAAAACGACGTTTGTAACAGGGTCTAAATGGCCTAATGAAGCTTCTAAAACGCTTCTTTCGCAATTTAAATCGGCCATTTTTGCACAAAACACGATCTTGTATTACGCGAAAACCGAGCTGATTTCGGCGAAAACGACGTTTGTAACAGGGTCTAAATGGCCTAATGAAGCTTCTAAAACGCTTCTTTCGCAATTTAAATCGGCCATTTTTGCACAAAACACGATCTTGTGTTACGCGAAAACCGAGCTGATTTCGGCGAAAACGACGTTTGTAACAGGGTCTAAATGGCCTAATGAAGCTTCTAAAATGCGTCTTTCGCAATTTAAATCGGCCATTTTCGCAGAAAACACGATCTTGTATTACGCGAAAACCGAGCTGATTTCGGCGAAAACGACGTTTGTAACAGGGTCTAAATGGCCTAATGAAGCTTCTAATACGCTTCTTTCGCAATTTAAATCGGCCATTTTTGCACAAAACACGATCTTGTATTACGCGAAAACCGAGCTGATTTCGGCGAAAACGACGTTTGTAACAGGGTCTAAATGGCCTAATGAAGCTTCTAAAACGCTTCTTTCGCAATTTAAATCGGCCATTTTTGCACAAAACACGATCTTGTATTACGCTAAAAACCGAGCTGATTTCGGCGGAAACGACGTTTGTAACAGGGTCTAAATGGCCTAATGAAGCTTCTAAAACGCTTCTTTCGCAATTTAAATCAGCCATTTTTGCAGAAAACACGATCTTGTATTACGCGAAAACCGAGCTGATTTCGGCGAAAACGACGTTTGTAACAGGGTCTAAATGGCCTAATGAAGCTTCTAAAACGCTTCTTTCGCAATTTAAATCGGCCATTTTTGCACAAAACACGATCTTGTGTTACGCGAAAACCGAGCTGATTTCGGCGAAAACGACGTTTGTAACAGGGGCTAAATGGCCTAATGAAGCTTCTAAAACGCTTCTTTCGCAATTTAAATCGGCCATTTTTGCACAAAACACGATCTTGTATTACGCGAAAACCGAGCTGATTTCGGCGAAAACGACGTTTGTAACAGGGTCTAAATGGCCTCTAAAACGCTTCTTTCGCAATTTAAGTCGGCCATTTTTGCACAAAACACGATCTTGTATTACGCGAAAACCGAGCTGACTTCGGCGAAAACGACGTTTGTAACAGGGTCTAAATGGCCTAATGAAGCTTCTAAAACGCTTCTTTCGCAATTTAAATCGGCCATTTTTGCAGAAAACACGATCTTTTAATACGCGAAAACCGAGCTGATTTCGGCGAAAACGACGTTTGTAACAGGGTCTAAATGGCCTAATGAAGCTTCTAAAACGCTTCTTTCGCAATTTAAATCGGCCATTTTTGCAGAAAACACGATCTTGTGTTACGCGAAAACCGAGCTGATTTCGGCGAAAACGACGTTTGTAACAGGGTCTAAATGGCCTAATGAAGCTTCTTAAACGCTTCTTTTGCAATTTAAATCGGCCATTTTTGCACAAAACACGATCTTGTGTTACGCGAAAACCGAGCTGATTTTTGCGAAAACGACGTTTGTGACAGGGTCTAAATGGCCTAATGAAGCTTCTAAAACGATTCTTTCGCAATTTAAATCGGCCATTTTTGCACCAAACACGATCTTGTATTACGCGAAAACCGAGCTGATTTCGGCGAAAACGACGTTTGTAACAGGGTCTAAATGGCCTAATGAAGCTTCTAAAACGCTTCTTTCGCAATTTAAATCGGCCATTTTTGCACAAAACACGATCTTGTATTACGCAAAAACCGAGCTGATTTCGGCGAAAACGACGTTTGTAACAGGGTCTAAATGGCCTAATGAAGGCGTTAGCTGAACAACATATGGTCATCGTTTACTACGAAATGGACGGGGAAGTGACTATTGAGCAATCACGAGAAGTATTGAAATCGTATACCTAAAAAGTATAAAAGGCATTTTTCATTTCACAAATGAATTAGTTCCATCATGGACGGGGTTGGCGATCTCGTTCAAAACACGGCATTATTTACTGGAGGCACGAAACAAGATTTTATCTCACAAGGACGAACGGTTAAAGTCGATTTTTTAACCCCTTTGTACAAAAATGGAGGTCCCGTTGAATTTGTTAACAAGGGGATAGTAATGAATACATCGATTGGGTCAATTCTTTTATGATCGTTAAATTAAAAATAACCACGCAGGCGGGTCACCCATGTCAAAAATGGCTGGCAGATTTTGTTTTTCCCATGAACAATATTGTTCACAGTTTATGGAAACAAGTCAGAATGGAAATGGAAGGAACGGAATTGAATACGTTGGATAACATGTATGCCTATCGAGACTATTTAGAAAATTTACTTTCATTTGATCAATTATTTAAAGAAACTAGTTTATCGGCCATGACATGCAGGGTGGTTTAAAGATGCGCCGGGAAAATTCAATGCGTTTCCAGATACTTCTAACTTTAAGACTAAAAACACGCATTGGGAAGAAACGATGAAGGGTGAAAAAAATAATGATAACAGTGCAAACAAAGATTTGTATGCATGGTCACGTGATGCAGCTAACAAAAACACCGAGTGTAGTGAAAAAAATAACAAAAATAAAATTGTGTGTAGTGATTGGCGTTCATATGTAAAAGTATTCTTTGATAAATATTCCAGTTTAATTAAAGTTCGGTTTACTCCTACAGCGTTGGGACCTGTGGGTTTAGAAATAAAAGACGATAAAGATAAATATTCTATTTTAACCGCTTCGGTGGATAAAAATTACGGGATGTTAAACCGGGTTTTTTTTTGTGAAAATACTGAAATTTTAACAAAAAATTACTCTAAAAGCCCCTATTCATGCAGATTTAACCACTCAAAGTAAATTTATTATTAATGGTGTTAATATTAAAGTGACTTTTGATTTTCAATCTAATCCACAATTTTATATTATGCGGGATTCTACAAACACTGATGTCGCACAAAAAGGAGAATTAAAAATAACTAACATGTATTTGGCTATACGTAAAGTTAAACCTTCTTTCCGGTTTCAACAAGCTGCATGTGGAAGCTAATTTAAATAAGGGATTACCGATTCGGTACCCATTAAAACATTCCTTTATGCTTACTTATGATTTACCGACAAATGGCACCGAAGCGAATCTTGTAAATATGTTACAAGGTCAAATGCCCCGACGAATGATTTTCTGGTTTGTTAAAAGTTCTGTGGTTCGCGGAAATGAAAAAGAAAACCCTTATTTCTTCGATAATTTACATGTGTACATGAATAATTTTTCTGTACCTATTTTCCCATATGAACCTAAATGGGGTAGGGATTGGAAACGGGAATATATTAATACATTAAATACGGTCGGAGTAGTGAGAGGGGCTTTGGGTGTGGATATTTCGTACCAAGATTACAGGAAGGGTACACCTTTTTTGCAGTGGATTTTTCACCGACATTAGCGTCGGATGAAAAGTTTATTCAGGATCCGACTGTAGGGGTATTCAGAATGGAACTGGCATTTAAAAACCACACTCACAAACCAACACACACTCATTGCATACTATGAAATGGATGGTGAAATCACAATAGACAAATCACGTCAAGTTTTAAAATCCTTTATTTAAAAAAGTCACATATTACTAAATGCAATTATATTTTTATTATTTTTTACTACACTCAGTGATTTTATCTTTGAATGTATTTTTATCATTATTTAACTTTACTTCATTTCTTCTTAATGCGTATTTACATTTTACAGTTCAGTAGTCTTTGTTACTCATTGAAATCGCCCACTTGGTAAACGTTCAATTGTCCTTAAACAACATTTTCATTGAGTTCATCATCGAACACACCTTCATCTTCAGACGACGAGGAAACAAAATGATCTTCATCCACTAAATTACTGCCGAAGCCCATGGACCGCGTCACACTAATATCATCTGAATCTGTTTTCTGAATTTTTATCAACATTCGACTTCCACTGTCGGGTGCACATTCTGTTTTCATCTCACAGGCAAATACTAAACAACACGATACTATATGTAATTTCTCGTGCTTATTTTCCATGGGCTGGGGATTTACAATGATCATCCCATCACTGTTCCTGATCTTGGCAAAAAAATTGATTTGGTCCGGTTTCGTTTCAATGAACCCTGGAGGTTTCGGATAAACACACGAAATCGGAAGCGCCGAATCGTACGCAAAGATTTTGCGCCTGTCCCCTAGTTGACACCAGACCATCGATGCTTCTCTTTCCAGCCAAGCTTATAACAAAAATCACGTCGCCGTATTCCCCTATGTATTCTCCAAACACTTGTTTTAAATTTTCAAATCCTTGAGGGAGTTTTTTCAAACACCAATTTTGTAAAGACACTCGATCCGATTCTACACACTGTGGATTTTACCCGACTCTGAAAAATAGTCATGGATCAATTTCTAACATTCCGAAGACAATAAATCTAACGGGCGTATCATTTCTTCCCGGCCCCTGATTTTGAATTTGTTAAACACGTACTTGGTTAGCCCATAAGAATGAACTCCTCAATTGCTTTTTTTTCAGTGACTGACGCATTGTGGAGTCCATAGATTGCACCTGCAGTTAACTGTGATTATAACACTCCCTACACAACTGTGAGATTTAACATATATCCATTGATTAATGTTCAGTACATCTATGTGTATTGTATATTTGACCACTAGAAAACATTACTGTTCTCTTCTCAGCCCTATTTTGCACCAAGGAAGTTAAAATATGAACATAATAGTATATATATACACAGGCCTAAAGCCTTATACAGGACTGCCACCAAATGCAAGATGTCTACCGGTGCTGTTAATGCTTCAATTCTCTCTAGACAAATGCTATCAGTTGTTGATGTTACAGGTGCTTCATGCTTTCCAGAATGGTAATTTTTTTATTACAGGCCTTTCGACATACAACACTATGTGAACATTGGTTTGCTAAAACCATAGGAAAATTTTTATTTAATTTTCTTTCTAAGAGTAACAGATCGTATCGTGCTATAACCCCAGTTAGCCCTTTGGTGGGCCGGCGACGCAACAGAAACCTGAAACCTGTTGCGTCGACGTCGGCGGCTAGTACTTGGTACACACGCGTGAATAAAAACAAGGTACATGCTCGTTTTCTTTCAAGTTCTTTAACACGAAATACAGTTGGTGTCCAAGGTAGCACATTTGTCCGTTCCAGTCAACCAGCGGGTATGTGGGGGCCGGTAGAGTCTTGGGAGGGGAAGGGATCGTTTGCGTTAACATCACCCTGTTGTAACAGATGTACAAAAAACAATCAACAGATTCCGGAGACTGCGCATCAAATACTCCTGAATTATGTTGCCATGATGTGAATACAAAAGGAAAAGGGAGATAGTTTGTCAAATACCTTAACCCATACCCCATAAAAAAACTGCGAGACTTCGGATGGGAGGTCGTCCAAAGATAAAAAGTCGACATCGTTGTCATCGGGTGTCCGTTCCCTTCTGTCTGAAAAATTCAATTTCACACACACGGTGCTGTCACATAACGCGAACGGAGACGACCGCATCATCGTTTGAAATTGCCGGATGGGTCACGTGTCTCGAATGCGCTAACAACAGGCTTACTACCAAAGAAATGTCATTGTACACGATGGGCACATTTTCCATATCCCACGGTTACGATAAATAACTTTGTACCTGTCAATATTATCATCAAGAAAAACCCGGCACATGATGTCGACAGGGTTCGAACATGATTGCTTTTCATCGAAAAAACATTTCATCCAATCCAAAACCGGTGGAGGATCTCTCTCTATCCCTCGTGCACACACTACACTATAAAAAGGCTCGTCACTGCCTAAACTTGCGTAAAACCCATCAACAATTTCTTGCCGTTTTTTGTAATGTCTCTTCCGTTAAATCTTCCGGGTGTAAATATGGCCGAAACTCTTCACGGAGTGGTGGAACGTTGCAACAGCGGGTCGTACAAAATTCTCTCACAATAACTCCTAAGACTGCAGTATATTTTCCACAGGCCGGGCAAAATGTCAAATAAATTCTATCTTCGGATTCCAAAGTAATCAGTCTGTACTTGATACAAAAATTGCATACACAAGTGTGGCATCCAGTTAGGACATTGGCTGCTCGTTTTTTACAAATCAAACAAGCACAGCTGTGTTTGTCTGTTGCCAAAACCGTAGCGGGTTGGATTTTTTGCCGGTTGAAGTAGATGCTGGACAAGACTTGGAAAGGTTCTTCTATAGGCCCGTACCGGTGCCCGATAAACGGTGAATCCGTCCAGACAGATTTTAAACACCCGTTCCATACTTCTGATTTGTGTGTGTTATGCCACATGATTAATCATTGATGAGTAAAACCAGAAAAATTTATACCCTTTATTTTTTATCAAATATTTCCGGTTTCTTTTTTTCATGTGTAAAGTTTTTCCGGTGTCTTCGAATTTTTATCATTCACTTCCGGGCCTCGCCAGTATTTATACAGGGGTATCATGTGACAAGAGTCAGTCTACTACAGATACCGTCATGAACAACCCACGGCCCGCTAAGAAGTTAAAGCTGACACCGCCCCCAGCGGCACCAGCAACAGAAAGTATGGTGGTTCACGATGAATGCCGGGCTTCCCGAAAAGTGTTTCTGGGCGGTATTGAAAACAACTGGTGGTTTGCGACACCTCAAGGGTACAATGTGAAAATCGGGTGCTGGAGTAAAGGCATGCCTTTGGCTAAAAAGGGCGTGACTTTAACACCAGAAGAATTCCGTAAATTGGCTACCAATATTGATAAAGTCAATAACACTGTCATTGAAGTTCTCCACGATAGCCATAAAGATTACCGCTTCACCTTATCACCGGGCAACCCCAATTTTCCCGATACACGGATCGTCGCTGTCAGCTGCGGAAGTGCCTGGCCGAACATCGTCAACATCCGAGAATGGTACTACAACGTCAAAGAAGGCAAACGGTTCCCCAGTAAAACTGGAGCAGCATTGTTTATCGATGTATGTGGACTGAAGTTGTGAAACATATTGATGATATTGTGAATCTGATTGCCTGTCAAGAGAACCATGGTAATATTGAAGCCGCTGTTGCTTGCGGGAACCATCCTGAGTATATGTTTTCAGAGACTTTATCTGATGACGATAATTGACTTTGTGCTTGATCATCATTTGCATGTGTGTTTATGAAAATAAAAAATAAAAATGTTTGCTTTGATATCCTGTCTTGTTTTCTATATAAACGAACGGTGTGTGAGATGTGAGTGGAAAATGGGGTCCGACCCGTCTTTAATCCAAACCCAACCTTTTTACCTGAACTTAAAAGCCCAAGGTCCTGTGTATGATTCCATTACTAAAGGCAATGTAATTTAATTTAAAATCGAACCTGAATTGATGTTCCATCCCCGGGCGAGTGATTGGGAAGTGGCTCTAACCCGGTTAAGTCATCCGAGTGTCTGGTACAATATCCATGAAAATGAATGTTGGGTTAAATTGACTCATAAAACCAAAACGGATGAATACTCTATTTAAGAATATGTCCCCGCAGGCTATTATCCCCGCTTATTCATGTACGGAAAAGAAATCGATAAAGATAATGAATTCAGTACAGCTAGAGGGGTCGGATAATGGCAAGCTTAAGAAGATTGTTTTACGAAATTAAATGCCCAGAAAGATAAATTAAATTTAGCCGGTTCTGAACAAGAAAAAAAGTGATAGCGGTACCAAATATATTAATCCTTAACTGGTTCGGTTATTTGATTCCGTATATCCAGGATGGGGTTCAGAGATACCGTTTTAAAGAAACGGGCGGCTAAAAAATGTGATGAAGTTTTATTTGTTATGTCTAAAACAGAGGATATTAATGATTGGATAATAAAGAAGGGAGGTGAATTAGGAACTTATAAAGAAAATAAAAATAGTGACGTTTATGTAACAGATGATAAAACTGTGAAATATAATTATCAAACCCATTACCCTTGTGTAAACCAACTGGATATACGCCCCAATGAAATGGAATATATTATTGAAATCCACACATATTTTAATGATCCCGATACGTTTCATAATGCCCACAATCATGAAGGTGCAACCCGTGTTTTAGCCACATTTCACGCTAGAGCTGAAGCCAATGCTAACCGCCCTGAAGACCAATGATTTATTGAAAGTACTTTTAAATCGGAGGCTATCGGGTTCAATGTACCTTACAGCACTATTCGCCAATATCTATCATCCACCACTAATTACCATGCCAACTTTCATCAGTATCTTAAATGCCGAGTCGGGTGGTAATCTGAACTGAAATTTCAATTCAAACATCCAAACGGTTATCCCGTCAATTTTATCCCGGGTGGGGATTTATTCATGCAATTGTATTTTAAACCTCGACGTAAACGTAGGAGGGGTATATAAAACCCCTTGTCCGTTCTGTTTGAAAGGGAGTTGAACATGGATCCCCCGACCTCGTACCGTACCAGTGATTTTTTTTATTTCCATTGAAAAAAACATTGAAAATGAATCTGCATTAAACGGTCAAGTTAAAGTGAATTTATCCTCCCAACTTTTCTTGCATCCTCATTATGGCCCGTGGGAAGTGAGTTTAACCCAATTAACATTCCCATCCGCTTGGTATACCGTTCATGAAAAGGAATGTTTTTTACGTCTGGTTCATACTAAAATTCATAAAACCACTAAAGAAACCACCACCTACTCCGCACAAACATATTTAGAACCAGGATATTATCCCCGTCATTTTATTTTTCGAAAATGGCAAAATAGGGCCGGTGGGAGAAAACAATTAGATCGTATGCTTTATGTAGGATCTTTAAAAGCTCTAAAAATATAATAGAGGAATTAAATAAATTAAAAGCAGAATTACATTTAGAAGGATCCCAACATGAAAATAATGAAGCAGGAATTGTACGTTTAGTTCAACGTGTTTTGGCTAGAACTACAGACAAAAACGATAAGAGTGGAGAAAATGTTGGTTATGGACTGACTTTCCCAGGAATACACAATACATCCTGTAAGTCAGTTGCCTCTGGTATGGATAATAATACTTATGACCATAATTTCAAATTACACATGTTTGGATTTAATCGGGATTTATATGAATATGAAATTGAAGAACCCATTATAGGTTCCACATATGTCGTAAATAAAAACGAATGGAATATCATGGATTTAAATTGGGAACGGGTTTTGCATTCGCATTTCAGAATAAAAAATGACAAGAAAAATACAGACAAGGGCTGTTTTCAGGTACATTACCCTCGGGTCGCTCAAAATCAAATCCGTATCAATGAAATTGAATCCATCCTGGAAGTGCATAGGGATTTTACACGCCCTGATACGTTCCGATAAATTAAAGATTTTAATCCTAATAAATATGAAGGGCCTGAACGGGTCTTGACCACAATTCAAGCCCGGCCAAAGCCAATGCGAAACGCCCTAAAGACGAATATTTAATTGAAAGTACGTATAAAAACCCTGTGCTTTCATTTCGAAAACCTGACAGGCGCTTTTGTGAATTATTTTCTTCCACCTACCATCACCCCTTAACCACTACTAATTACCATGAATGTCTAAGCGGGTGGTACTCTTATATGACCTTTCAATTCAAACATTCGTCAGGCCATAACGCTATTTTTATCCCGGGAGGAAAAATATTTATGCAATTGCACTTTAAACCATGTAATTGATATATTTTTTTTTTCCAAACCGTTCCGGTTCCCCTCCCCGTACTTCCGTTGCCTATGATCCTTGCATAACACTTCCGAAACCCCATGAAATTTTTTAAACCCTTCCGGTCTACTTTGTACCGGTCCCCCACGGAAGTCAGGTATATAAACCGGGTCCCGCATCCTCACAGAAACCATGGCATATAGTCGTCACCAGCTTGGTCTGCCTGGGCACCGGGGATCTCGTCAACGTCCTTGCAAGCATTGTAAAACACATTTAGCCAAGTATCCTGAAAACGATTACAGTTTTTCTGCTTGGTACGGACACTGGTTCAACTGTCCACGAGGTGGGTGTAATTCCAAGCTGTTCTCTCTACTGTGTGACGTGTCGGAATTTCACGATGATCATTTCCGCTGCCGCAGAGATGAGTCTTTAGAAGATTTAATTTGAGCCTACCGCACTATCGTGCTGGAATTCAGTGACTGTGACGTGCTTTACGAAAAAATTTTCACTACGTTACCAAAGTGCCTGCAGATAGAAAGAAACGGATCTTTGAAACCCGCAGTACTCCCATCCATGTGACACCGGCTGATACATTGAATTATCCCAGTATATACCAACATAAAATCTGGGAGGATAAATTCCAGGTGACAAATATCCACGCCCGAAACCGTGAAGTCGGCTTCAGTAAAACACCGGAAAGTTGTCACGTGAAACCCATGACATTGACTTTAGTGATACAATGAAAAAATACGAAAGCCGTTACCGCCTCCTGGATAATCATTGCTGTGCTAAAAAATGCCGGGTCTACATGATGCACGCCTACATGGGCCAAGTGAAAGACGCCGCTAACGAACAAGACATACAAGAAGGAAAACATATATATATATATATGTATATATATATATATATATATATATATATATATAAATTGTTACAGATGTCTCTTTTATTGTATGTGTATGTGCGGCGCTGGCGTTGGCCGTTGCCAAGAAGGTATAACCCGGCCAACGCGTGGGGTCAGACGTGTAAACAGCGGTCATGCTAGTCTGGGGTTTTCTCGCCTGGCCGAGCCGGGCCGGCTCAGGTGTGAACCCTGATATATAGAAACACAGCATTCTTGTTCTAGATGTTATCTGTAACGCGTGTGTACTGTGTATTATGTATTGTTCTTTAGATTGTTCGGGTAATGGAAAGTTCTCGGCTTAAGATGAGAAGCTATAAATAGGGGCTGTGTTTTAGAGCAAAGAGGTGAGGAGAAAAATAATCCAGCGGACACGGAAGCGTGTAAGTCAGTTGTGCACCTTTTCAGATAAGTGCGGCAATTATAGATTTTCTTCTAAATTTTTGACGGATTTTATATAGTCTTCAGTTGCCTTTCGGATCACTGCCAGGACTTCACTTTGGATTACAGTAGATTGATTTTGTGATTACATTGGACTGTTATTCTCTGAGCAGATCTGTGTGAACTGTTCATCCGGTTTATACATTTTAATGGACTTGTGACTGTGACAGTGGTGGTATCCAGGTACTGTGCACTTTGTTTATTATGCTGTGTGATTATATTGATTTGCTGTTATACTGTTGTTGTACTGTGTTATTATATTGATCTAGTGTATTGTAATGTTAGGGTCGTTTAAAGAATAAATTATAGTTATTTGTTAACAAAAAAACACTGACTTCTTTATTCATTCTCCTAGACATTTCACGCTGCCTAGTGTTCCAGAATCTTATTTTTTTATCTCCATGACAAAGTTTATGTTCGTCACGCCTACGTGATCTGTTGATATTAGGTTCCGTAACATAAAATTGTGGGCTCGTCCGGGAGGCTTAATAGTTTTGCAAATGTATAAGGCCTTGACCTAGACATAGGGCCGTATGCTCGAAGAGTGTTTAAGTTAGACTGTTTAACGTAATACCGTGTTTAGCTAAACATTGTTTAGCGCTAAACAGTGTTTAAATTTAACTGGTATGCTCGAAGCTGTGTTTAACTAACAACTCGTTGTTAAATTTGGACACCCTGTTTAGCTGACCTTTTTACACTTCCTGGAACAAAAAGGCGCCAGATCTTGCAGAACACCTGCATGTGTAACCCAGTGCGCATGACATGGGAAGTCCACACTGAGGCTTTTAACTGGTATATAGGCTGACGTGAGTACGTGCTCCTGTTTAGAATGGAAGGACGTAAAAGAAACCGGTCTGTCAACTGGTCAGAAGACGAAAAGGAGTTACTTTTACATCGAATTGCTGAAAAGGCAACTGTTATAGAAGATAAACGAATCAACTTGAACAGTATAAAACGCAAAGCCGCCGCTTGGAGAGATGTTCATGACGCTCACACACAGAAATACGGGCATCAGAGAAGTATCACACAAATTTAAGCCCAGTGGCACCGGATGAAACTAGCTGCCAAAAAAAGAGTTTTCTTGTTACCGAAAAGAACAGAGTAAAACAGGAGGGGGACCAGAGCCAAAACTACAAAAAGCAATGTCTCAACAAATCCAGCAGTTGATTCCAGCAGAGTTTGACGAGCTAACAGACCCGTTTGATGACGATTCTCAGGCACGCGATGTCAATGAGAACCATGTTCTTCCAGAGCAGTCAACAGAATCAGAATCGGAGGAATCGTTTCCACTCACACAGTAAGTTACCTGCTCCATGTTCTTAAAAGGACTCCTTAAGTATTTCGAATAGTTATCCCTCCAGGTATTTATTGGACCCAGCTCAAAGTTATTAACGATCCATGCGTTGACGCGTGGCCAACAACAAATACATAATGAACATATAAGATGTTATGCTTTCATCAACTAGACAAGAACTTGAATTCTAGAATAAGTCTCCTCTCAAAGCTTTATTTATTTGTATATTTTATGCATTCCTTTGCAGTGGTTACTCTACATTCGCTGTAGAACTGGATATTGCATTTAGTTAGACTGACCGAGCCGGTGAAATGGTTGCACCACATCGGCTTCTGTGGCTCAGAGTAGAGCACAGAAATTCAAGGACGGGATATCGTGAGTTCTCAGCCGAGGTGATCAGATTTTTCACGAGAAGGCCGTGCCCTATGACTGTGTTTCACTCACAAACGAATGCGCCTTTCGGGAGGGGGGGGGGGTTCCTCAGTGCTTTGACCCAGCAATGGGGACGATTACATGCCCAGGGCCTGCAGATGCAGTAGTCCCGCTGGCCTGGTTGACGCAAGGGTATGAAATGAGAGGAGGCGTGTGATACTGCCCTGTCACGTAGTGCGAAACCGGAATGAAATTCTGCAGAAGTACATATACTTGGAGTTTTTATAAAAATAGGCAAGAAAACAGTGATATCACCGCACACAGGCTGTTCATTTTGTTTATATCAATGTGTTTATAATATGCGGGGACCCACAAAAATAATCAAAACAAATTCAACAGGGGTATCTGGCAGCATGTCAGAAAAGCCAGAGCTTTGGAAATGGTGTTCTGCAACAAGTGACCTGTCTACCTCCACATATATGCAACTTACCACCTCAGGTTACATGGTTTTCTTGTTTGTCAACATTGCTGTGTTTACAAACATGTTGTTGATAAACAAGATCATACATCCTTCACAAAGGCGTTATAAGAACTTTTCACAACCAAAATTACCCTTAGATCATTTATAATTACACAGAGAAAACCAGGAATCGCATAAATTATCTTTCAAAAGGCAGGTGAATGCGCACCTTTAATACGAATATAATATTTGAGTAAATGCAGTTTAATTTCGTTTTTTTTTATTCCCATAGAACTTTTTTTATGAAATAACGAAATCAGGATAGGAATTTAAAAATCTGTTCACATTCAGATGCAGACTAGAAAATGTAGTATGAATATAATTTACAGGATAAGGAGTTTAGTTATTATCCTAATTTTAACAATTTTATCAAACTCGTTTAAAAATTGATATATCACTGGTAGGCCACCATAATTGCAGAGTACATGTAGCAGGCATTTCACGGTTAATAAGAAATTCTTTACTCCTTTATACATCTATTTTTTAAAACAAAAATTGCTTAAATTTATCTCTAGTGATGGTAACTTTAACATATTTGTGTTATAGCTTCAGTGAAACCAGCAACAACTATCAGACTTTTTCTGACCCACCTGAAGAAATATCTGCTTCGGCGAAATCACCCACCAGTGACCATGAACGGGTTTGCAAGAGGCAGAAAGCACAAGCTGGCGAGTCACCGAATGGACTTGCGGCCCAGCAACAGGTACTGCTACTAGCTCAGGAAGAACATAAGAAGAAGATGAACTATCTAGATGAAGAGCATAATTTGAAAATGAGAGTCTATCGCCTAAAAGAGCAAATTGCAAGCCATAAATTAGCCACATTACAGAATACTCCAAAGCGATCTGACAATACCAACCAGGGTAGCGACAGCGATTCTGCCACGCGGGACAGTGGTGAACTAGTATATGCAAGTCTATTGACCGCCGGTAATTTCAATTCAGGCACCAGTGGTCGTTTTCTCAGTGTGTAGACCTAATATGAAGCCTCCCCATAACTGTACTGATAAGCTTGTACTTTTGGTAAGCATTTGTAGTTGATTAAGTTTCTGGATTCACACAAAGGATACATGTCGTAGATATGTGTAAAAGCAACACAACAGGTTGTACTTTGGAATAGGAACTTCATTCAAATGTCTTAAAATCAGTTTATAAATGACATAAACTGGCTATAATAACTTTTTATTATTTCAGGAAGTGTGGATTCATGAGCTGCCACCTCAGGTGCTGTGTGAAATTTTCAAATTCTTGCCAGCTTCCTCCTTGATATCAACCATTGCTAATGTTTGCACATCCTTTAGAGAAACAGTATCATGTTCTGCACTTTGGGCCAAACTAAGACAAATTGAACTTTCTGAAGACGAAGGAATGCAAGAGGATGTTGCAAAATTCTTATCATGGTCAGTTAATGTTAGAGTCCTTTTTCTTGACTTGCACATCGTCAGCAACTTAGATGTTTTTAGATATCTGGAAAGATTAGAGACTTTGACACTTGCCGGAATTTCACATCCTTGTCAACCAGAGAGAATCCAAAAAGCAGTGGGGACCTGCCACACAGTAACCTGGTAACATCTTTGAAACTATGCGGTATTATTGGCTTTAGTGAGGGGTGTCTACTTGATCTTGTAGGAGCATTGACACATTTGACCAGTTTTACATCCTTGTATATGGTAGGCATATCAGCATCCACAGCTACCGAAATGATAAATAAAGTGCCTACACTTCAAAAACTGTGTGTCAGCCCGTGTGGGAATGTTCAGGAGTGGGCATCCTTGATAAACAGTAGCCACGTACGTTTTGGCCACAGCGTAATTGATTATGTACCACGACATCTTTTGAGATATAACCGAGCATACTATTCATTTCCTCGCTGAACGGTTGTTCATGCATCAAAATGAATTTAGAAAAATGATTTTCTTGATGATTTTGAATTTAGAAAACGGTTCCGTTTTACGAAAGAAACAACAAGATACATCATTAAGCAAATACAGCACAATGAAAATTTACAACGCAGCACAAGGCGTAACCAAGCTCTCCCTGTACATGTTCAGGCTTTAATATCACTGAGGTTCTACGCAACGGGAACATACCAACTTGTTGTTGGTGATACCTTGAATGTACATCAGTGTACGGTTTCAAGAACTGTAAAACATGTTAGCATTGCTCTTGCAAGAATAAAGTAACGCTTCATCTATATGCCAAGAACCCGTCAAGAACACGAGGCCACTGTTGACTCTTTTTACAAAATAGCTCGATTTCCAAACGTGATCGGTGCGATTGACTGCACGCATATAGCTATTGCTAATCCAGGGGGAGATCAAGGTGCTCGTTTTGTCAACAGGAAAGGCTGGTATTCCATCAATACTCAAGTCGTATGCAATGCTGACATGAGGATTGCTAACATAGCTAGTAGCCCGCTGGTATGGATCTGCTCATGATTCAAGAATTTTTAACGAATCTGCTCTTAAAGCTGACCTGGAAGCAGGAAAGTACAGGGGTTACCTAGTTGGAGATCCTGGGTACGCTTTGCAGCCATACCTGATGACTCCTGTACCAAATCCCACAAACGAGCAGGAAAAAAGGTATAATCGTTCACAAAGAAGCACTAGAAATGTGATAGAGAGACTCTTTGGGGTATGGAAAAGTAGATTTTCATGTTTGAGGAACGTTTTTAGACTTAAACTCAACACATCTTTTGCTGTCATTGTTGTAGTTGCGGTGCTACATAACATAATAATAAATCGCTGTGAACCTGACGTAGATACTGAGGAACAGATCGAGGGGTGACATAGAAGAGGACGCGCATGATGATCATCAAGTAGAACCTCCTCCTCAACCTACATTACGAGGATTTCTTGCAAGGGCAAGACTTATTGAAGCCCATTTTTAAACGTTCATATTTGTTTTCTTATTTCTGTTTCGTTCACATTTTATTTTATATTCATTAAAATGTGAGGACAGTATGTCAGTGTTTTCTGGTAATTGCTACATATTTTTAAAAACTCTTGGAGCAAGCAGCAGGAGGTTAGCGCGTGGAGCCTCGCTCTTATTTCAGCCAAGGTTAAGGCAAATCTTTAAGATGTCAGGTCTATTTATTTGACCTTCATTGGTGAATAACTAGCATTATTGGTTTAGAATACCTATAATATACATAACTATGAGTGGATAATGCTGTCTTGTGAAGTAGATACATGCCTGCATTTTCAGTAATCCCCATTAATTGTGTAGCAAAGGATGACTACTGTTTGTTTGAGAATAAAAAACCACTAAACCTATAATTTGATATGTTATCATAGTCTAGTAAAGTGGTTATTTTCATGAGATATTTTTTATCTTCTTTGGTGTTATTCAGAATGCTGTGGGTATGAGTATCTTATTATGAGTGGCATAATGAATTATGGCTGTCCTGAAAAAAAATCCTTAAACTGTGACTGATTTAATTGAAACAACCTGAAGTTTCAATCCTGATTTGTGTAACTTCTGTACATAAGATGCGTGTTTAAATGACTTAAACATACCCTATTGGGTGTCTAAATGTTTGGGGTGTTTAAGGAAGGTTAAGACAGTGTTTAAATTTAGACACCTTTCGAGCATACCAGTTAAATTAAACACTGATTAAATCAGCCATTTAAACACTCTAACTTTAAACATCCTTCGAGTATACGGCCCATATTGTTTACAAAACATTGTTAACAAGATTACATATTGTTTACATTACATTGTTTACAAGATTTATCTCAGTGGAGGATTTTTGTTTAAGTTTTAACATCTTAACATGGCAGATTTCAAACCTGAGACATTTGTTGACGATCCCGACCCTGATCAACATGAACAGTTGACAAAGGAACAGTTGATGCGTTTGGGGCAAAACTTAGGGCTAAGTGTGAAAAAAGCTTTGAGAAAGCCATTGCTAAAATCATGCAAGATCTAGTTATCAAAGGTTTAATTGAAGAGAGTGTAGTAGAAACATAAAAAAATGACAGCCTTGCTATGAATTTAGAATTTAAAAAGTTGGAAATGCAACATGAGCTAGCATTAAAGGAGAGTGAATTAGAAAAACAAAAAGAAATAGAAAGAGACAGACTAGAAAAATAAAAAGAAATTGAGTTTAAACGATTGAAGTTAGAAAGACTTAAACTAGAACATAGTCTACGTGCTGCCCCAACTCACAGTTTTGATGTTGCTAAACACATTAGACTTGTCCCACCTTTTCAAGAGAAAGAGGTTGATAAATATTTCGTACACTTTGAGAAAGAAGCTAAAAATTTAAAATGGCCTAAGGAAAATTGGACTATGGTGTTACCAAGTGTATTGGCTGGCAAGGCCAAAGAATTTATACAGAGCTTTCAGTAGAAGCCGCTGCTGACTATGACCAGGTTAAACGGTTAATCCTAAAAGGGTTATGAGTTCTTCCGGAGGTTAACAGCCAAAATTCAGAAATTGGGAAAAGCGCAAAGCAAAGACCTACGTAAGATTTGCTAGGACAAAAGAGCATTTGTTTGATCGCTGGTGTAGTTCTAAAAATGTAATGAAAGATTATGACAATTTGCGCCAGTTGTTTTTGCTTGAAGAATTTAAGCGCTGCATAAACGCAGATGTTAAAACTTTTCTCGATTTGAAAAGTCCTGAAACACTTGATATTGCTGATTAATTAGTTGATGAGTATTCATTAACACACAAAATGTCCTTTACTAGCAAATCAAACCAGTCATTTACAAACAAGAATGTAAATCAGTATGGTCAAAAGAAGTTTAAAGCGCAGTCACCCAGTACTAGTTGTCCTGATAGTTCAGCAAAGTCCATTGCTACACCTCAGTCCACTTCCACTGTGTCTGAATTCAACCAAGACCAGTCATTTTCAAAGAAAATCTGTAATTACTGCAAAAAGGAAGGTCATCTAAAATCAGACTGCTGGAAACTTGCAAATAAACCAAAGGATAAACCTTCTGGTTTTGTTTCAAAATCTATGCATAGCATAGTACAAGAGCCAGGCTCTTTTCATGTAAATAAGGGGTACAACTCCTTTATTGACTCTAAAAGAGGGTTTGATGCTACGGAGGCCAAAGTACCGTCTTAATCTAAAGAAGAATCCGTAACTTGCGGGGTAAAAACCTTAATTGATTCCTGCGAGAAATTTAATAAGGCTAGGCCTTTCCAAAACTCCTGCAAGGAGTATCCTTTAAATAAGGCTAAGCCCTTTAATGACTCTTGCGAGAGTATTTCAAATGAGGCCAGGTCCTCTTATGACAAACAGAAGTTTGTTTCTGCTGAGGAAAACTGCTCTGTTGACTCCCATGAGGAGTTTGAGGGTAAAAAGGATAAAGATTTCTGTAATGACTCTGAAAAAGAGTTTAATGTCAGTCAGTTCTTTGTTTGAGGAAACTGAGGTAGTAGATTCCTCTGCTGACTCCGAAATGGATTTATTTGAACCATTCATACATGAGGGTTTTGTGACACTTTCAAGTGATTTTTCAGACTCCATCTCTATTAGAATTTTGAGAGACACTAGTTCAGGCAAAACTCTCATGATAGCAAACACTTTGCCATTTTTTAATAGGTGTATTGCTGGTGCACATGCACTTGTTAATGGTGTATTTCAGACAAACACACTTCAGTTCCGCTTCACAGTATCCATTTAAAGTCAGATTTGATTTATGGGAATATTACTGTTGGCATAAGAAGTACTTTATCTTTTAAGGTAATTCAGTTGCTGCTAGGCAATGAAGTTGTAGGTGATAAAGTAAAGCCTGTACCAATAGTGACAGGAAAGCCGTCACTCGATCAGGACACTGATCCTGAAAGTCAAGAAATTCCTGGTTTGTATCAATTTTTGTGCTGTAACTAGATCTATGGCCAAGAAAAACACACATGAGGATAATGGTCCAGATAATAACACTGGAAGTCACTAGTGACTCGTCTAACGACTCGCCCGTACAGGATGCAGCATTTTCAAGGTCAGAACTTATCGCAAAACAGCATAAGGACCCTGATAGTTCATGTTTGTTTCCCAGGGCAGTTTCTAAAGATGAACTGTCACAGAAGCTAGTTTGTTTCTATGTTAAAAATGGAGTGCTTATGCGTAAATGGCGACCACCTGATGTATGTGCTGATGAGTGGGACATCAAACATCAAATAGTAATGCGCAAAAGATATCGCTGAGAAATTCTAAGCATGGCACATGAGCCTCCTTTGTCTGGCCATTTAGGTATAAATAAAACTTATCAGAAAGTAAGTACACACTTCTATTGGCCTAACCTCAGGACTGATGTTGTACAATATTGTAAATCATGCCATACACGCCAGATGGTAGGCAAGCCCTTTCAGAATCCTCCTAAAGCCCGACTTAGGCCTGTTCCTGCTTTCGAGGAACCATTTAGTAGGATTATTATTGACTGTGTTGGACCACTACCCAAAACAAAATCTGGACATGAATACTTGCTGACAATTATGTGCGCATCTTACAGGTTTCTTTAGGCAATTCCATTGCGCAAAATTAATGCCAAAAGTGTTGTCAAGGCTCTGACAAAGTATTTTACAACTTTTGGATTATCAAAATCCGTCCAGTCTGGCTCATTCCAACAAATTATGCTTGAGCTAGGTATAAAATAGTACAGTTCTTCGCCATACCATCCTGAAAGTCAGGGCGCCCTCGAGCGTTTTCACCAGACATCAAAAAAACATGATTAGGACTTATTGCTATGACACACAGAAAGACTGGGATGAAGGAATCCACCTATTGCTGTTTGCTGTCAGAGAATCATTTCAAGAGTCCTGTGGTTTCGGTCCCTTTTAATTAGTTTTGGACCCTCTTTTCGCGGTCCATTAAAACTGCTTAAAGAAAACCTCTTGTGTGAAAATCCTGATTCTCTTGGTTTGTTGCAGTATGTCTCAGACTTTCGCACTAAACAACACAATGCTTGTGAGATTGCAAAGTCAAATCTGCCTAGTGTTACAGAATCTGATTTTTTTTATCTCCATGACAAAGTTTATGTTCTTCACGCATACGTGATCTGTTGATATTAGGTTCCGTAACAATATATATATATACTGGAGACTGTATATTGGAAACCTTGAATGCGCGTATACCGGCGAACGGCAGTAGTTCACATGTCCGCGGCACTAGTTCACGGGTATTTATAATTAAAAACCGATGTATATTTTACCCTAGATTTGAAAAAACACATCGTGTAGATCCTACTTTGAATCTTTTTAACAAATTTCAATTTGATTAATTGAAATATATGAACTTGATCTATAGTGAACCGCGGAAATCATTAAATTTATCAAATTAGCAGACTTAGCAGGCATTTATCTATCAGCGGCGAGGTTTATATCACAATAATTTTACAAATTCCTTGTGATACTAAGGAGGCTAAAATGCTGCATACAAAAGATGGGGTTTTGAAAATATGAATACAATCGCTTATATCGTTTTGAGGATATTAACTAAATCTACAGTAATAGATTCAGAAGTCCGTGTAAGTGGATTGGCATGCGTCAGCCGTGTTCGTGAGCCAATATATGGGACCGGCCTCATGACACGCCGGCCCAGGTTAAGTTCATATCTCAGTTGTTTCTTAAGGGATTGGTCTGATTTCTGCAGGACATAAAGGTATACTAGATTGCTACATGTATAAGCCTGTATATAAGTAAAAGAATTATTAGTAAATCCTGGCAGATACATAATTAATCGTATCAAATATATTAAATACTACTTTTTAACAGAGTCAGATGTCCCTGCACGTGAATTGGCATCCGTAAGCCCGTGGCGCCAATGCGCGTGAGCCAGGGCGGCTGATTTTATTAATTATTATTTAAATTGTATAATATAATTATATAAATATTGTGTAAAATAATATTTATAAATATATATACAAGGAGTTTAAAGGATAAGAATCGTTTATTTGGTCACATGTGATCGGCGTGAGACAATTCGCGTAAGGATTAGGCAGCAGCCGGCTTGGTGTATTTGAACAGAGCTAATAAGTATATAAATTAATAATTTAATTAATTGAAATTTAAATACTGTACACAATAAGGTTCTATACTGCACAAAATATGTATATAAAATATACGCAAGGAGTTTAATGTTTAAATCCGCACAGGTTTGCCACATCTAAGTCCGTTGGGGGGGGGGATGAGCCAAGTCCGCGGAGGGCGTGAGCCAAGTCCTCTTCATGGGTGCGTGCGGCAGTTCTTTTTACGAATTTCAAAATAAAACTTACCCAAATGTTATATTAAGTGTAAGGAATGATATTTGAGGGATATTAAAGATATTTGAAGCCGATAAGGTGCGTGAGCCATCATCATCTGCGTGAGCAAGCGTGAGCCCAGGTGACTTAAGTGTTATGGGGTTTCATAAAAGCGGACCTAACTGTCTCGCTTGTGAAGCTTGCTTTGCTAGCGAAGCGGTTGGTACGCCGGACTTGTGCGCCACCGTTGTGGGTTAAAATCCCGGATTGGCCCAGAATTTTCCCCTGAGCAGTTTGTCTTCGTAACAAAATGGGGGCACGCCCAACGGGACGGTAAACTTTGTGGCCCAGGGAATAAGCTCACCAAAGTGTGACTCCTGGGATAATTAGTCATGTTCTGATAGTTGCTGCAGTCTTGCAGCGCTGACATATATAGTGTACAATACAAGCGCTGCAGCCTCTGGTGGGGAGAGTTTATACTATCCAAGTTTGTACGGATCCGTACAACCCCTCAGACACGTATATGCCTTGTGAAGCGTGAGGACACCAAACAAACCCCACATATTGTAATTGTTACAGATGCTTAGACTCCGTTGGGACCAAAACTTTTACTGAATGATCAGTATGTAATAAAGTATGGGCATTTACTCTCAATGAAGTCAGATATTACTTCGTCTCCGTCGGGCCGCTGGCGCCTTCAAGTTGGAACAGCCAATAGGAAATTGGCATCATTGACAACACGCGATGTATGATGGGAAGGATGCTTATGAAAATATGGTCTATCCTAGTGCACGGCACTGGCATTCTTGGGAAAAGCCCCCCTGAATTCATCTTTTGCATAGATTGCCCACCTAATTTGCATAGGATTCCTTTTCCGGTGGTGTCCAGTTGGCATGCAACAACTGAACCCCGGCAGTTCAAAGGATAAAAAAACATTTACAGGCGCACATAAAGGTGATATATCGATTTAATTTGATACATAAAAAGTTTATTTCTATATATAAATACAAGATTTCGCAGTTAAAATCGGCCATTTTTGCACAAAACACGATCTTGAATAACAAAAAAAAAACCGAGCTGATTTCGGCGAAAACGATGTTTGTAACAGGTTCTAAATGGCCTAATGAACCTTCTAAAACGCTTGTTTTGCAATTTAAATCGGTCTTTTTTGCACAAAACACGATCTTGTATTACGATAAAACCTATCTGATTTCGGCGAAAAAGACGTTGGTAACTGGTTCTAAACGGCCTAATGAAGTTTGTAAAACGCTTCTTTCGCAGTTTAAATCGGCCATTCTAGCAAAAACACTATCTTGTATTACGCGAAAACCGAGCACATTACGGAGATTTTTTCTGGGATTATTTCTGAGAAATACTGGAAAATTTGGCAGATTGCTATAATGCATGTAGCCAAAAAATAAACAAAATCCGATAGAGTTTTTTAGATGACTAATTTTTGGCATAAAGTTTGGTGATGCTAGCTCCTGCCGTTTTTAGCTCAGCTGACTGAAAGTCATCTGAGCTATAGCGATCACTCTTTGTCCGTCGTCCGTCTGTCCGTCTGTCCGTCTGTCTGTCTGTCCGTCTGTCCGTCTGTCCGTCCGTTAACCAGGCACAAATCGTAACCGCTGGACCTAGAACCTTGTAACTTGGGATTCTGAGAGGTCCATAAAAAATCTCCTTGGAAACCAGAAATTAGGTCTCTGTTACCCATATCCTTCGAGCTATGTGGCCCCAAAGTACCCCCCAGAAAAGTCAAAAATTTCATACAAAAACTTCAATATCTCATTACCTACTTGACTGATGGTCATGATTTTTGTCATACATATTGATCATGAGATGTTACATCACTTCCTGCAGACTGGTGGCGCCACCTGTATTTTTCGATTTTTTACGAATTTTTTTCTCTATTTTTGAGACCTTTAAAAATGTGAACATCTGTTAACAAGGCACAAATCATAAAGACTGGACTTAGAATCTTAATTCTTGACACACTGAGAGGTCCATGAAAAATCTCCTTGGAAACCAGAAATTAGGTCTCTGTTACCCATATCCTTTGAGCTATGGGGCCCCAAAGTACCCCCCCAGAATAGTAAAAAATTTCATACAAAAACTTCAATATCTCAATAACTACATCACTGATGGTCTTCATTTTTGGCATATATATTGATCATGAGATGTTCGATCAGTTCCTGCAGACTGGTGGCGCCACCTGTACTGTTTGATTTTTTACGATTTTTTCCTCTATTTTTGAGACCTTTGAGGATGCTGTCATCTGTTAGCGTGGCACAAATCGTAACGACTGGACCTAGAATCTTCATTTTCATCACACTGAGAGACCTATGAAAAGTCTCCATGGAAACCAGAAATTAGGTCTCTGTTACCCATATCCTTCGAGCTATGGGGCCCAAAATTACCCCCCAGAATAGTCAAAAATTTCATACAAAAACTTCAATATCTCATTAACTACATCACTGATGGTCATGATTTTCGACATACATATTGATCATGAGATGTTTCATCAGTTTGTGCAGACTGGTGGCGCCACCTGTATTTTTCAATGTTCACGAATTGTTTTCTCCATTTTTGAGACCTTTAAGGATGTAGTTATCTGTCAACAGGGTACAAATCGTAACGACTGGACCTAGAATCTTCGTTCTTGACACACAGGGAGACCCATGATAAGTCTCCATGGAAAAATGAAATTTGGTCTCTGTTACCCATATCCTTTGAGCTATGGCACTCCAAAGTACAGATCAGAATAATGGAAAATTTGATACAAAAGCTAAAGTATCTGAACAACTAATGCAGAGATAACCATAATTGTTTGCATGGATATTGACCATTAAGTGTTTTTATTAGTTTCTGCAGACTGGTGGAGCCACCTTTATTTTTGGATCCGCCAAAACGAAGTTTTGCGGATACTATGTTTTTGACCGAGTTCCTCCGCCGCGGCGGCGTTCGTTTCCAGAGAGCTCCTCGGAGACTAATGGACCGATTTTTCCCAAACTTACACCTATTATCGGGTCACATGTGAACTGGTGCCTAACCAATTTGCATTGACCTCTGACCTTTCCTCTCTATCCAGTGTCCATTTGTGGGTCTGTTTCCACTCATAAACCCTCATATCTCGGGAACCGTTTGACCGATCAGGAAATAAAATTGATACAAATGTAGCCCTTGGATTGCTTTATAACATACACAAAAAATGGTGGCGCCACCTGTAACCATGTTTGCACAGTGTCCATCTGTTCATCTGCCTTGGGTTAAAATCACTCATATCTCTGCAGTGAATTGACTAATTCACCTGAAATTCGTCATGTGTATACATCCAGGATAGCTTTCTTGATTTTATGACAGGTGGCGCCACCTACGTTCACGTTCACGCTGATGACATCCAAGCTTATATCTCGGGAACCGTTTGACCGATCAGGAAATAAAATTTATACAAATGTAGCCCTTTGATAGCTCTGTAACATTCACAAAAAATGGTGGCGCCACCTGTAACAATGTTTGCACAGCGTCTGTCTGTTAGTCTGCCGTGGCCTAAAATTACTCATTTCTCTGTAGTGGTTCGACATAACTGCCTAAAATTTTGCAGGTTTATACATCGTGGACAGCTTTCTTGATTTTATGACAGGTGGTGCCACCTACATTCTAGTTAACGCTGGACACATCCAAGCTCATATCTCAGGAACCATTTGACCGATTGAGCCAAAATTGTGCATGTGTTTAGATCTCACATAGGTCTTTATCATACACAAAACTGGAGGTGTTACCTGCAAAGATTTTTGCACAGTGTTTGTCTGCCATGGGCAAAAATCGCTCATATACATGTAGTGGTTTGACTTTTCTGCCTAAAATTTTGCAGGTGTATACAACTTGGACAGCTTTCTGGATTTGTGGTAGGTGGCACAACCTACATACACATTTAGGCTGCAGACATCCATGCTAATATGCAACATACCTCACTCTGTTTCCCCTTGCCACTCAATCCATGCCTCACTATCCGATTTTGGCAGATACATGTAGTCACTTGTCGGTTACCCGTATTCTAGTTTTAAAAGTTTACACATTTTTCTCTATTTTTGAGATATATAAATACAGACTAAATCTTGGCCTGTTGGTTAATCTGTTTGATGCTTCAGTTGAATGGGTATATACTACCATTCTGGTGATAAAATTTCCTTTTGCGAATCTCTTCCCAGTCAGCTGAGCGTCATGACCCATGGGTCACTTGTTTGAGAAAGTATGGGTTAGCGCACAGACGACGTAAGACGTACGACGGACGATACCGTACCATAGCATAAGCTCACCGGTTTGCTTAAAATATTGAACTTACACTTTTTACTTACACTTTTTACATTATCATGTCCATAAATCTGTTATGAGAGCTCTCATATGATCATGCCTTTTTGTTTAGGACATTCGTTTCTGTAACATTCTTTGGAGCAATTGCCACAAGTTTGGTATCTTATTGGAGGATGTGTGATATCAAATGTCAGACTTGTCAGAAATCCATAATGTGACCGGCTTCTGTGGCTTAGGGATGGAGCGCAGGACTCAAAGCCGGGAGATCGTGAGTTCGAATCTCAACCAAGGCGGTGAGGTTTTTCACGGTCGGCCCAAACCCAGGGTGAGCGCTCTGCAGGCTTAATGGGAAGGTCGTGCCCAACGGCCGTGTTTCACTCACAAACGAGTGCGCCTTTCGGGGGTCCTCGGTGGCATGCCAACCCAGGGCCCGCAGGTGCAGTAGTCACCGGGCCTGGTTAACGCCAGGATATTAAATGAGAGGAAGCGTGTGATACTGCCATGTCAAGTAGTCCGAAACCGGAATGGAAATCTGCAGATGTACATATACTTAGTTAAGCTAGCATTAAAAAATGGAGGCGGTTACCTCCAACAAAAAAAAAAAAAAAAAAAAAAAAAAGAAATTCATGATGTCTGCCAGGTAGCCATCTTAGAATTCCTTTTGTAAGTGCAGTTTCTGTGATTTTATAATTTTTTTTTTTCCTTTTAGAGGATTTTTGTTGTCGGATTTCACACCTGTCAGAAATCCAATATGCCCACCAGGTAGACATCTTTAAATTCCTTTTGAAAATATATTATCTGAAGACTCAAGAACTGTTCAAAAAAGGCCTAATCACCTATCTGACCTTTAAAAACTAAAGGTAATCCCTTAAAGCTAATATTAAAAAGGGTAGGAAAATGTGGATATCACCCCACACAGGCAGCTGGTTTTGTTTATATCAACGTGTTTATAATATGTGGGAGCCCGCAAAAATGCAACAAATTCATTAAGGGCATCCGGCGGCAAGTCAGATAAGCCAAAGCTTTGCAAATGGCGTTTTGCAACAAGTGATCTTTCTACTTCTGCAAATATGAAACCTACCACCTGAGGTTATATGTTTTTTTTCCCTGTTTGTCAACAAAGCTGTGTTTACAAACATGTTTTTGATAAACAAGTCCATACCTCCTTCACAGAGGAGTTGAAAGAATTATTAACATTTTGCATTATCGAATTATTATTTATATTAAAGAATATATGGATATAACCATACATTAGTTTACTATGAAGAAATTCCAACAAGAAAATACATTTACAAAATTATATACTTGACATTAAGTTAAACTAACAAACACCTATCAATTATATTGAACATGCACAACTTGTCTACAAATCAGGGTCAATACCCTTGCATGTCAGTGCTGAGACAATCTATACCAATCTTCTTAAAAATAGCCATCTGTTCATAAAATTGTATTATGAGGTAGCTTCTGATTATTATTTAGCAATGTAATGCATTATTTATGTATAAATATGGAAAATATCTTTAAACAGATGACATATATAACACAAGGATCGTCTTATGGATGGTCCATGGTATCTGCTATTATCGCCCACCTGACGATCTCAGCCCCTTAGTTATTTTGTATAACTGTTGGAAATATAGTCTGATTAATCTAGATTTTATATTAAACTGCCTCATTTGGGCATTAAATTCAAATTAATTTTTATGTCATATTTTGGAATCACCAATATTATTTTGCATTGAAGAAATGTATTTAAAATATACTGGATTGAAAATTATCAGCGCCACCTATGTCACTTTGTCAGCAAAACTAAGTTACTTTTTAATGAAATTGAATAAATCATATATTTTATGAAATATTAAAATAATAATAATAATAATAATAATAATATGATATAAAAAAATATCAGTACCTTTTCAAATTCTATACAATATTATTAATCTTATTGAAAAAAAATGAGAAATATTGATGTCTATATAACAGTGTGTGTCTTACCTCAAGACGGCAGTAACAACTGCACTTTCTCCCGCCTCACGGGCACCACCACATTACTCGGGAATTCCCTTTGCGACAAAAAATAGCCGAGCGTAATAAAAAACAAATCACTGTATCATATGCAAACGTTTCTGCTCTATCAGACTGTCCCGTGCAACTTTTCATAATTTTTTTCTATTATTCTCCTAACATTTCAAATTTGCATAAAACCAGGGGAAAATTGGCTTAGAAATTTGCGCATACCAGCGCCCGATTCCTCACGATGTCAGCTTTCTAATGGTATTATTTTTGACCCGATTACAAGTGATAAATTCATGCCGCATACGAGTTTAATGCAAGCACATTTTTTTTTTTTAATTCCTGACCACGCGACCTCCGCGTTCGTTCACAGGGGTCAAACAAGGCCATGTTTACTTCTGACGCGCCAATGAATAAAAAAAATGATACAGTAGGTAAGAGGAACATTTAAACCTTTTAGTTATAAAGTTTAAAGACCATATCTTGCACCATTATTAAATACCCGCAGGTTGAAAAAGTGACAGTTTTAAGCCGCGTGTCCACTTGTACGGATGCGGTGCGGATACGTATACGGATATTTTGTGCGTGTGTGTCCATTAGATACGTTTTTCAGTGCGTTTTTAGGTCTTTCATCCTCTTTCTCCTCTACAAAATGGCACTTTCCGCATGCGTTTCCGTACCCGCGGCTACATGGTCCGGTTTTCAAAAAACGTATCCGTTTCCGCACGCCGCACGCACACCGCACCGCATAAGTGGACACACTCCTTCTTTATTCCATATGCGCGATTTAAAACGCATCCGAATCCGTATCCGTACCGCATAAGTGGACTAGAATACGTTTGCTTGACCTGAATATACGGAGTCGAAGCCGAAGATTCGAATCGAGCTCCACGGCTCCCACCAGATCTCCAACAGTCGCATCACCGCGGACTTTATTTATCTCTCGACGGATATTCCGGCATTCTGTCATGATATTTATGCAAACCTTGGTATTCCAAGGTGGGGACGGTACAAACCACAGAGGAAGGAATACCTATATCTGTCCAGATTACAATGAGGGAGAGCGCTCGGAAACCAACAGCTGCACCGCGGAAAATAAGACATTCTGTCCGGGAAAACATCCAGGAGACGCACGAACGAACACCATACCACAAGGTGCACACCGAGCACTGTGACCAGCTGAGTACCTTTGAAGGGGCACATTATGCTAATTCACGCATGACACAAAACCAGGAGTGTGATGAGTCGTCAGGTTTTGTTTCTGTGCAAAAAAGCAGAAAAAGTTGTATATTGGCAACATTTCCATTGGTGCGACAAAAAAGTCTATGCTTGATAACTTGTCTGTTAGGAACATTAAAGTGACATATTCGCACATTTTCCCGACTAAACAGGGAGATGCTCAAGGCGCTAAAATACATGTTGATCCAGCAGACGAGGAAAAAATATTTGCTAAAGATTTCTGGTCAGGGATTGTGTGTTGTCGTCGATGGATTGAAACGGATGAGAAGAAAGGTCCGCAATATTAGTGCTAGTTAACAAGGACGTTATTTACTTGATTTATTATTTTTGTCTATTGGACTTTGTGCTTTCATTGTATTATATTTTGTCAACTTTTCTCACATAATGAATCACATAACCATTGCTTGTTTTAATGCTCGAGGAGCTATGTTTTCAGCGCCGTATCTGTCTCATGTTATGTGTGAGTACGACGTCGATTTTTTCGGAGTAACTGAACACTGGCTTTTCGAGGACAGTTTGCATTTTTTTAATTCTGTTTCTACAGAATATGTATCTCATGGTGTCTCAGATGCTTCGCTGGATCCTCTTGATCCGTATCGAAGAGGCAAGGGTGGCGCAACACTGTTATATAAAACAAAATATAGGTCACAAGTTACCCCGATAGACTGCGTGTCTGACCGGATAGCCGGGTTACGTATAAATTTAGACCAAGGACAGTTGCTCTTTATATTTGTAGCTTATTTGCCACCAAAAAATGTTGATACTAATAAATTTAATGAGCATTTAAATATTCTCTGTGACATGTATGACATGTACTCTGAAGTTGGCACAGTAATCCTGCTAGGTGACCTGAATGTAGAATTAGAGGGAGACCGGCACTCTCCGCGTAGTGATATTCGTAGTGTCAAAGCAAGTCAGGCATTTGTAGAGAGGGGCTTGATCACGCTTAGCAATAATAATGTATGTTCTGGTCCAGCTTATACATATCAGCACGAAACGAGTAGAAATAATATTTCACTAATTGATCACATTTTGATCGAAGATTGTAAACTTGATCTGGTATCTTCATGCATGGTACTGGACTGGGAAGACCTGAATGTGTCCGATCATTTGCCGGTGGTTGCAAGGTTGAAATTGTCAGGTTTAATTGTTACCGAAACAAATACAAGGCAGGTGCGTCTTTTGTGGCACAAGCTCACAGCTGAGCAGATTAGAACAACGTACACTGAAGAGGCACAAGAGACCTTAAGCCAACTGAGTTGTCCAGACATCGAAACCTGTAATGACCCTAATCAAGTGAATGATTTCTATTTTAAAATGATTTCAGTTTTACACGGGGTTAGTGATAAAACAATTCCAGTTGGGGGAAGGAAATCTTATTTAAAACCATTTTGGAAAGAAGGTTTAAAACCACTTCATATTAATATGAGGCGACACAGTAGGAGATGGGTTGATGCCGGAAAACCACGCAATGCAGAACATGTGCAATACATTAATTATAAAAACGCAAAACGGGTTTTCCGACTCAAAATGAGAGAGTTACGCTACAGATATGAAATAAATTTGTTAAACGAATTGGACAGGTCAGCTCAGTGTGACGAAGGGGCTTTTTGGGCTATTTTAAGAGCCAGAGGGGGCAAATCTAAAAGTAGTTGCTCGGAGCTGAAATATAAAGGTGAAACCTTCAGAAATGAGAATGATATTGCTGGCGCCTGGGCTAGTCACTTGTCTGAATTGTCTACTCCACTTTCTGGGATTAATTTTGATCAGGTACATTTCACGTATATAACAAATATGGTTGATACTTTTGTGACGTTAGCAGGAATCATTATAACCCTATTTTGGATTCTCCATTTTCTGTCACGGAAATAATTGAAGCAGTTAAAACACTGAAACACAGGAAAGCGCCGGGCTCAGATGGCATATGTTGTGAACATATATTGTATGGTGGGCATGTTTTGTGGACAAAATTGTGTTCTCTTATTACACTGATGAGCCGCCTTGAGTATATTCCATCAAATCTTAAGCATGGTTCGGTAATTATGATTCCGAAACAAAAAGGTAAAAGGGCCAATGAGACGGGAGATTTTAGAGGCATCACTCTTTTACCGGTAATATACAAACTGTATGAAAGGGTGTGCTTGTCCAGAATCATGCGCTGGATCGAGCATAAAACAGATATATTTCCAGACCCGATGCAATTTGGGTATCAGAAAGGTATGTCTAGCATCAATGCATCATTTGTTGTATAAGAGTGCATTGCTTATCATATTGAAAGAACTGCACCATTGTACGCTTGTTTTCTCGACACAGAATCTGCATTTGATGTTGTTTGGCATGCAGGATTATTGTTTAAGCTATACAGAATGGGAATTAGGGGTAAGATGTGGCGCATGATCAGAGGAATGTACAGTGATTGCTATTCTAGAGTTGTTGTAGGAAAATGTGTATCTAAATCTATACCGTTACTGCAGTCTGTTCGTCAGGGGGGAATTCTCTCACCATTGCTATATTTAGTGTATATCAATGACCTATTAAAAACCCTGCGAGGCTCGGGGTTTGGTGCAACCATTGGTAATGTTTATACAGGGTCTCCAACCCAAGCCAATGACGTCTGTCTTCTTGCAATAACGCCAGGTAATTTACAACGCTTAATTGATATATGCCATATGTTTTCTTGCAAGTGGAGATTCAATTACAATGTTAAAAAATCTAATATTGTCACCTTCAATGTAAAATATTACAGAAGTTTGAATTGGTTCTTGGGAGAACAAAATATCCCAGTAGTTTCATCAGTTAAACATTTAGGAATCATACAGGACAAGTCATGCCTAAACACAGAAAGAATACAAGCAGCTGTCACTAAGGAGAGTGCTTCTTTTATGAATGTTGTATGATTAGCTGGGGGCCAGGGGTTAAACCCTTTGACATTTTGCAAGCTCTTACGCCATGTTATTGTACCCCGTGCAATATTTGGTTGCGAACTGTGGTGGAGAATATCAGATGTGGAAATGTTGCGGCTTGATAGGTTTTTGAGATATTGTTTGAAAATGTCACAGGGATTTAGCATGAGGTCGCGTTTAGTTTGTGTGACGCGAATGGTGGGATGTCCCAATATGGGTTCCTGTGTTGACAGAGCTAAGTTGCTGTTTTTAGGGCAGCTATGCCGCAACAGTCCCCATAATCTCTGTAAAGAAATATTAATTCTAAGGCTTTTTCATTATTTCATTTGTAAAAGAAATCCGAAAGGAATCTGGGGAGATTATTATCCCATACTTGTGAAATACAACTTAAATGGATACATTGAGAACTTGAAAACATCTTCACATTTCCCAAATAAACAATCTTGGAAGGATATTATCAATAACGCCATAATGCAGCACGACCAACAGGCTTATACGGCAACACTTGAAGCTGACGCGTCGCTCTCCTTTTTTGCGAATGTACTGCCCTCGTATAGTTCACACCCATCTCCACTGTGGAGAGCAGCAATGTCTCACCCGTATTGTATGAATGTATTCAAGTATCTGGCACACTTGCTGGTCAGACCGAATATTAGAATATTTAGAAATGAAATACTTTGTCACAGGTGTGGTCAGTTTTTTAGCGACAAAGTATTCCATGTTCTCATAGAGTGTACTTTTCTTACGGAGTTTAGGAATACTGTCTGGGATAAGCTGAATATGTCGTGCCCGGATACAAATATAAATCAGCTACGTGCTCTTAATTCTGAAACATTTGTTTATTTTGTGTTTTGGGCAGATCATGATGATCTTATTGCCAACGAAAACGAATACTTTCAGATTCTACTGTGTTGGGCACGTTATGTTTTTGTTACAACACAGGGACTAGTGAAATTGTCAAACTGACGGTTGTGATAATAACAGTAATTGAGCTCAGTTGATTGCGAATAAACAGAGCACAATTCTGTGGGTTTTCAAATATTATTATCCACTTTTTTTATTGATTGTATATATAACGCTGATTTGATGTTGTTAGTATTGCTATTATTTTATTATTATTATTTATTATTATTATTATTATTATTACTATTGCTATTGTTATTGTTGGTATTATTATTATTGTTATTATTAATAATAGTGTTATTAATGGTAATGGTGGTGATGATGGTAATACTAATGATAATATTATTATTACTATTTTTGAAAAGTGTCATAAACACTGTATCCAATAATTGTTCTAAATATTGGAATCTTGTATATTTTTGTTTGTGTAATCTTCATTTTTGGAGGAAATAAAAGCCAAACAAACAAACATTCAGCGTGTCCCTACAAGGTATTTAATAGGGCTGAGTATCGGTCCGCTTCATCCGATACAATACGTATTGCGATACAGTTATTTTCGATACCGATACGTATTGACGATACGTTTCATTTTTCTTTGTATATCATTTCTAGATAAAAGTTCGGTTTCTTGTTTTTATATGTTTTTTTTTTTTTTATTTTAACATACCACGTATTTAGTATGCTATGCTCTTAAGCAGCTTAAGCTTGATGTTAAATAAATAAACAGACCAATTGATTTTAAATATCAAAATCTATCTTATCAAGACTAACAAAAAGCCTTTTTCCACCCCCCCCCCCCCCCCCCCCCCCCCCCCCCATGCATAAACACTGTTTCATTGCATTTGGTGGGGAGGTTCATAGGCTGTATATTTTATGTCATGTTATTACACTGTTTTGTTCTGTGAATATGAATCCCATTAGTAACTCTCATGTTTGTACAGGATTTGTCCCCAGGCTTTAACCATTTATTTTACATCTATTGTCGAACGCGGGAGTTCCGAGTAACCTTTGACCGGCTGCGTAAATAAGTTAGAGATAAAATGATTTATCATAAGCGAATAAGTGCCCTGCTCAGGTCACAGAATTGAAATATATATATATATATAAAGATAGGATATATACGTGAATGTACCTTATTCCTAATAACAATATGTGATGTGAATATCAATTTTATTAATAAAGAGGAACGTCAGTATCATTCTTTTTTTATCGCTCACATGCGCCTGTTTGTTATGGAAGTACTGACGTGCATGCGTATATACATTTATTGACAGGTCTTAAAAGCCAAAGCAACAAATATACAATGCATTTAGATTTATAAATCGTCATGGTTATCTTAAAGTAAGAGTTATATCCCTATTCTTTAGCAATCAGTCGATACCACCAATACAGCATGCAACGCATTTCGGTTATCGTATCGACGCCGTGTATCGATTCGTATCGATATATTGATACAGCCCTAGTATTTAAATGATTCAGTCGAAAGTCCTAGAGGTCTTGATAACAGCGTATCAGTCGCGCCATGGGTAGTACCAGAGAGCTTAGATGACGAGAGGGTCCACTCCGCATGCGCCATATTGAATTTTGAGACACTAGGGCCGCCACGCGGTAGGTTGTGCGTCAGCTTTACACAGAACACAGCGATTCAATACGCTTCAGCGTGCTGCCACACAAATAGAACGGTTATATTAAAACTTCTAGAAACAAACTATCAATACGTTTTCCTTTTTATGCTTCATGTGGCTTGATTCCGGTCTCACTGAAGGTGACGTTGCCATAGATGGTGTGTATAGCCTATAGGGCTATATAGCTTCTACTTGTAGGTGTGAGCGACAATTAGAGCAGTTGGCAAGTTTGTGTAGGGGTCCACCGGACTAAATGTAATATGACAGGGCCGGGCTGAAGGTTGTCACCCTCAAACTACTAGAGGGGCCATTAATATGAGGCTTCTATTATTGGATAAGATAGGATTTTAGCTTTTTAATCATATAAGATAATTTTTTTTATCTGCAGAGAAAAAAAATGACACAAGATGCTGTGAGAGGCGTGCCTTTTCCACAGTTTGTTCCAGGAGGTGCTGCCATCTTCAGACTGAGACAGAACTAGGCGTATAGTTCTCAAACGAGTCACATGAGGCGCCACTTTCTCCACATTTGTTAACAGAGTTCAGTTTGGTCTCTCAGGCCAAAGTGCCGGAACTGTCAGTGTGGTCAGGTATGCATGCAATTCACCTTTCTTTACAATGATAATATATAGTGAAAAATAATGCGTCAGTCTGACCTGAAGGCCTGAACAAGTCATATGATTTTATCAAGCTTGATGATTGATTCATGGAAAATTATACTTTATATAATTATTGGTTCCAGAGATTCAAAATGTATTGTGAAGGATTGGCAAAACTAGACTGATTTGTTTAGACAAAAAAATGCTTAATCCTTGGATTCTGGAGCAAGCTAATTCAGCGCATAGCGTACCGTACTCAGACATAGACTATGGTTGATACTGATAATAATAATAATAATAATAATAATAACAATAAATAACCATAAAAAAATAGTCAACATTGTGATTCTGGCCAATTCCGCAGAAACGTAATGCGCATAATCTGGCCGATACCAGCTTAATTGATGGCGTGCACAGCGGCAAAGCTTGTGGGCCGATACCGGAACCGAAATCTGACCGGCATTCTCCCGTAATCAACACGGAATTCTTCCGTTATTCCTCAGACAACAGCCGGTAAACGATACTGGGCCGGTATATGCCCGGGTAAGGGTTAATTCCGGGCCGGTATAGGCCCGTTATATGTATCCGTTATCTAGACAGGATAATACCGTCAATATAAATATATATATATATATATATATATATATATATATATATATATATATATATATATATATATATATATATATATTTCTTCTCAAAATAGTTGCGGATACAGGGTCTAAATGAAGTATATACAGTGTAGGCCAATTTAACAGTAAAATGAAAACTTCCTGTATTGCACACACATATTCACACAGACGCATCAAAACACACGAGTTCACACAATACATTTCATCAAAAGAATTATCTGGTTGTGCGTAGGCGTAGGCTTATTGAATGAATTCATTCCAGTGCAATCAAATCCATATTCTTTGACAAAAGAAAATAAAACACGTTGGTGAAATTGACTGCATGTTTAATGATAAGCAATGTTATTATAAATTAAAAGGAAACTGAATGTGTAGGCTACATAGTAAGAAAATATAGTAACTTTTATTATAGAAGAAACAAGATCACCGAAAACGTGCATAATACTCCCGTGTTAGGTCTTGGAAGTTGTGCCTAGCTCATTAAATATGCATGAATGTTGCAGGTGAGAAACTGTATAGATTAATATTTATATTGAGTTTTATGAATATCCAAATTAATTATATTAAGTCACCATGGTGCCACCTGGTAAATTTTTACCTCATTAAATATGCGTGTTTTTTGTTGGAAATAGAATTAAGCTGAGGAATAAAATTGAATAATATATTTGTTGAGTTTTATCCAAATCCATCTAACCCGGTATTCCTTGTAAGTTATCACGGCGACACCAAACAGTAGCCTTTTGACCTATGACCTCTGAGTTTCGAGTAAAACCATTAAAGCTCTGCTAAGTTATCGCGGCGACACCGTTTTAATCAAGTTAACTGACGGACGGACGGACGGCCCGACGGATGGACGGACGGAAAGTGATTATAGGCCTCCCATATTATACGTATGTCGCGTTCTGACCAAGTGGGTTTCGGTTCCGCGTCAGATGAAAAGACGATGCCAATAGTTTAAACCATTTATTGACCTGAAAATTTTACAGAAACTGTAGTGGACCTCACAGTTGTATGGCATGAGCTGGTCTCTTCAGAGACCAGTAACAATATAATACCAATATTAAAATTGACAATAGTATATGACAACATAATATTGAGAAAATACCAATCTGACAATTCCATTAATGGCTATGCAGTGATTGTTTCCGCTAAACCTTCACGTAAGGTGATTACATTTATATTCTAAAAGTGACATGCTCGATTTAAATAGCTAGTCTGAATGAAGATGGCTTTTGATCGAAATATACAATGTTGAGTGGAGGTTATATACTGTACTGTAATGCAGCTAAAAATAGTTGTCTCAAATACCGTGAGATGGCGCAGATGACATCAGAAGAGGGGGGGGGGGGGGGGGGGGTTACTCTAATGTGACGAATGACAGGTTATCATATTGAGACATGCCTTATAGATTAAGCATGATTATTGTTTCCGTTTATATATATATAAACGTGGTTATCTGTCAACAGGGTACAAATCGCAACAACTGGACTTAGAATCTTCATTCTTGTCATGCTAGGAGGCCCATGAAAAGTGCCTGTGGAAACTTGAAATTAGGTCTCTGTTACCCATATCCTTCAAGCTATAGGACTCCGAAGTATCCCTCAGAATAATGGACAATTTGATACAAAAGCTGAAGTATCTGAACAACTAATGCGGAAATCACCATGATTCTTTGCATCGATATTGACCATTAAGTGTTTTTATTAGTTTCTGCAGACTGGTGGAGCCACCTGTATTTTTGTATCCGCCAAAACAAAGTTTTGCGGATACTGTGTTTTTGACCGGGTTCCTCCGCCGCCGCCGCTTTCGTTTAAAGAGAAATCCTTTGAGACTAATGGACCGATTTTTCTTAAACTTACACCAATTATCTGGTCACATGTGAACTGGTGTCTAACCAATTTGCGTCGACCTCTGACCTGTCCTCTCTGCCCAGTGTCCATTTGTGCGTCTGTTTCCACACATAAACCCTCATATATCGGTTTCCGTTTGACCGATCAGGAAATAAAATTTATACAAATGTAGCCCTTGGATAGCTTTATAACATACACAAAAAATGGTGGCACCACCTGTAACCATGTTTGCACTGTGTCCATCTGTTCATCTGCCTTGGGTTAAAATCACTCATATCTCTGCAGTGAATTGACTAATTCACCTGAAATTCGGCATGCGTATACATCCTGGATGGCTTTCTTGATTTTATGACAGATGGCGCCACCTACATTCACGTTCACGCTGATGACATCCAAGCTCATATCTTGGGAACCGTTTGACCGATCAGGAAATAAAATTTATACAAATGTAGCCCTTGGATAGCTTTATAACATACACAAAAAATGTTGGCGCCACCTGTTACCATGTTTGCACAATGTCCATCTGTTCATCTGCCTTGGGTTAAAATCACTCATATCTCTGCAGTGAATTGACTAATTCACCTGAAATTCGGCATGCGTATACATCCTGGATAGCTTTCTTGATTTTATGACAGGTGGCGCCACCTACATTCACGTTCATGCTGATGACATCCAAGCTCATATCTCGGGCACCGTTTGACCGATTGGGCCAAAATTTTGCATGTGTATAAATCTCACATAGCTCTTTATCATACGCAAAACTGATGGCGCCACCTGCAACCATTTTTGCACATTTTGCACAGCTTCCGTCTGTTTGTCTGCCGTGGGATAATGTCACTCAAATCTCGGCAGTGGTTTGACCTATCTGCCTAAAATTTTGCAGTTTTATACATCCTGGATAGCTTTCTTGATATTATGACAGGTGGCACCACCTACATTTAAGTTTATAGTACAGACATCCAAACTCATATCTCGGGAACCGTTTGAACGATTGGGCCAAAATTTTGCATGTGTATAGATCTCACGTAGGTCTTTATTATACACAAAACTGGAGGGGCCACCTGCAACCATTTTTGCACATTTTGCATAGCGTCTGTCTGCTTGTCTGCCGTGGCCTAAAATCACTGATTTCTTTGTAGTGGTTTGACATATCTGCCTAAAATTTTGCAGTTTTATACATCCTGGATAGCTTTCTTGATTTTATGACAGGTGGCGCCACCTACATTCTAGTTTACGCCGCTCACATCCAAGCTCATATCTCGGGAACCGTTTGAATGATTGGGCCAAAATTTTGCATGGGTATAGATCTCACATAGGTCTTTATCATACACAAAACTGGAGGGGCCACCTGCAACCATTTTTGCACATTTTGCACAGCGTCTGTCTGTTTGTCTGCCGTGGCCTAAAATCACTCATTTCTCTGTAGTGGTTTGACATAACTGCCTAAAATTTTGCAGGTTTATACAACCTGGACAGCTTTCTTGATTTTATGACAGGTGGCGCCACCTACATTCCAGTTAACGCTGCACACATCCAAGCTCATATCTCAGGAACCATTTGAATGATTGGGCCAAAATTGTGCATGTATTTAGATCATTTTTGCACAGCGTCTGTCTGTTTGTCTCCCGTGGGAGACAAACAAATTTCGCATATGTATACAACTTGGACAGCTTTTTGGATCTGTGGTAGGTGGCACAACCTACACACACATTTAGGCTGCAGACATTCATGCTAATATGCAACATACTTCACTCTATTTCCCCTTGCCATTCAATCCATGCCTCACTTCACCCGTTCCACTCTGATTTTGGCGGATACACGTCGGCTACACGCATTCTAGTTTTTAAAGTTTACACATTTTTTCTCTATTTTTGAGATATATAAATACAGACTAAATCTTGGCCTGTTGATTAATCTGTTTGATGCTTCATTTGAATGGGTATATACTACCATTCTGATGATAAAATTTCCTTTTGCGAATCTCTTCCAAGTCAGCTGAGCGTCATGACCCATGGGTCACTTTTTATTACTATTTACATGAGGACGGGATATATATATATAGTATATATATATATATATATATATATATATATATATATAATAAAAGGGAACAGTAGAGCGGCAATTTAGTATGATTTGTCACCATGATTTATGCTGAAGCGGCTACAAGCAGACTGCATTCGCGATCTTGACCTCCACAAACGCCGGTTTCCGCTTGCATGGAAATGGGAAACCTGATTTACACTAGCGCGATTTTTTCAGCGCGTAACCCGCGCGCGTTTCCGCGCGCATGGAAAAGGGCCGTTAGATAGGATCATTAAACATTATCAACCATTAAAAGTGTCCCTTCTCACCATACAATAAGGCAGTTTACCTGGTTATATTTTATATTAATTGCCGATAAATGATTGTCCATAGAACCCATGTGATTGGAGACAGGAGCGGACATGTTGTTTCTATTGAGGATACCAGTCTGTTTGTGTAAGTGTTCTTTATGAGTAAACAATGATACTATGCTTGTTACAACATTTCTATGTATACACAAGCCACACTTAGTTATATTTTGATACTTACATGATACTTTAATAATGATGATACAATATTGATATTAGAATAGGCCTACTATAGATGGCGACACTGCATCGACTTCAACTGCAGCTAAAAATAGTCTCAAATACCGTGAGATGGTGCACATGAGATCAGAAGGGGGGGGGGGTTTACTCTAATCTAATGAATGACAGATTATCATATTGAGACATGCCTTATAAATTTAGCATGATTATCGTTTTCGTTTATATATATATATATATATATATATATATATATATATATATATATATATATATATATATAACTCTGAAGAAAAACAACACTGTAAATTCACAACAGTCTGTTTCACAGAATGCGACCCGATCATCAAGTGAATGTGGTTATAATGAAGCTAACCATGCCGTTTAAAATTAAGTCTCATGCACGACTGACTACAGCCATCGGGCACACATAGTAGCTGCTATCTAATCACTAATAATCTTGTAAGTCATATCTAGTCATATACCTGTTTACATGATATAGAAACACAATACAATACAGATGGCGTCACCTACAATCGTATTAATAAATATGTTTATGTATTTATCTCAGGAGTTGTTTGATGCATAAGCCTCAAATAGTGTCAACTTTAGGATTTTTCTGAAATAGTTGTGGTGGTATGCTATTCCCATTGTCATGTGTAGATATGGGTCGTATCTATGAACATGGATAGTGAGGACCTGGGCCCATAAAATCTGCCTTCATGTGCTAGAAAAACAACCCCTCTATAGGCCTAACATTCTTAAATGCTCTTAATTCCAATAATGAAAGATATTACCTGACGTTGCAAATCGTTAAATTTGATCCTTAAAATTAGTCTGTGTCTTTATACGTGGAAGGATCGTTACACTCGTGCGCAAGAGGAGAATACCTGCCGGGGAAAAGCAGGTACAGTTTCACAGATAATTGCATATTTCTTTAATAATTGCATATATTTGTCTGAACCGATTAATAATCGATCATCAATCGGTTTGCTCAAACCAATGATCGATTTTTTAAAAAGGAACCGACTCCCACCACTACTTAATGCAGCAATATTATATAGTACAAATTGATACTTGTTTGTGTACATGTATTTATAAATACATGTTTTATTATATGTATAAATTCCCTATGGATCTATGAAATAAAATGATGATTTTGTAGGGAATATATTTCACATAAGTGCCATGTAATTAAACCATGCGACTTTAATAGCACAACTACTACATTAATATAAATTTTTTTTTTTAAATGTGTTAAAATTATATTTTTTTCCAGGTGTCTGGTTTACACAAATTCTTACCAATAAATCCTTAACTGAGTCATCAGTTAGTTAGACCTCTACTTCCTGCACTTGTTCAGTACTTTTCAGTGGGAAAGAGAAACAGTCTGGCAGTTTTTGGTTTCCAAGCAAAGTAGACATTTTCATTACTGCTCTTCACAAGCAAGCCTGGTCCCTGATGATCGTTTCCAGAGTCACTTGGACATCAGCTTATGCCTTCAGGACTTGATTCTGGAATGATGTGAATAAAATGATAACAGCTCACTGATGGTTGGATGAACATGAAGAAAATAAGGTATATATCCAAATTTTGACAAAGATTGTAGATAAATATAAAATAATATGTTAAGAAAACGTTCAATGTAAAATAATGTAATGAAACTGGAAGAACAATATTAGGTATTTCAGATTATAGGTAACAACACCACAAAATCGATATAGTTGTGACTTATTAATAAATCTCATTAATCAATGAAATTTAGTTATTTTTTACCGACGGAATGCATCATGTAGATTTATTCATTGATACAAAATAAATATTTATGTGGTACATGAAAAAAATAAACAGTAAAATAATAACCCATAAATTTACAATACATTGAATAATGGCATATAATTCTCTACCTTTCAGGTGGACAGAATTGGTGTGTGGTGCTGGGAGTGCCTCCGGAGCCTTTGCCAGCGTGTTCTTGTGAGTCATCGGACTGGGATAACTGCAAACAGTAGCACTCTATATATTGACAAAATCATCATACGCATTTACTGCATAGATTCTACAGGATGCCATTGATATGTGAACCTTTCTCAATTAGATGGTTTATAACAAACAGGACTGTGTATCAGCCTCGGGAGAGTTCAACTGTTCATTACGGCATTAGCTAATAGCTTTATAGTTTTGAATGTGTCAGTTTTAAGCAAGGCCTCTTGACACACTTTCTGTTTGTGTCAGTGTGCAAATTGCATTTTTGGGTAAATTGAAATGCTTAAATTAAGGAATGTTATTTGCTGTTATTGCTGAAATTATTTTATATCGAAACAGTAATCGTCACGTTGAAGTAAAATACCTTTCAGTTTCAGACTCTGTTGAAATTTCACGGCTTCTGTTGGTCACTGGTACCTGTTTCTTCAGAGCTGGTCTTTTACTTGGTGGATCATAATACATTTCACAATCCCCCAGTCTTGAAGGCACTTTGGATTTTCGTCTGAAGGTATATAAATATTCAGTATCACTCGATATTACTAGTACTGGTATCAAATGATGCTAACACACTGGAAATGTTCATTGATTTTCATTGTAATTTGTTTAATCCTGTGCATGCATTGAAACCTAAAAAAAACATCAGTGCTGCCTGCTTCAGAGAGTGTTATGTGCACTACCATTTGACGTAATTTTAAAATGTCTTTTAAGTTCCAGAATGATGTTTTTGGTGGAGGTTCAGATTAAATTGCATTGGCTACTATATCAGTGATTAATCTCCAGGATTACTGTCTGTGAATGTTGTGCCATTCAGTATGAGTTTGGATTTTAGTATAGTAGCCACACTAACTTAAGTCGATTGTTCTACACAACAGTGCACATAACATTGAGCAAACATTTATGTTTTGTGTATTGCAGTTTGTTAGCCTGCATGGACAACTGATCTTGGGAGAAGCCGTTTGTTACATGTATGAATAAAGCAGTGTTTTTTTGGGGTTTTTTTTAATGAGTGATCCGCTGCATTTACATGTCACCCTGTGTCCCATCGGCAGCTAAAATTGGATGGGTTTCTCTTAATCGTAGCTCACTTTCTCATATAAAGTCTAGACTTTTTTTCTCGCCATACTTGAAACTGCTGATACACATTTTTGCAATCAAAATATATAGGTTTATAATTAAAATGGTCTTTAGATTAATTTTTTTTCTAGAATAGTCTCCTTGGTAACCAAGCATTACATGAGATTCTTGTAATTTTATAAAGTTTCCTATTTTGCATCGAAGGTCTCGTTCAACTTTATCCCAAAATAGTCTTAGTTTATAGAATGAAAAAAAAAGAAATGTTCAACATATTTGACTTCTCCACATTGATTGCATCTGTTACTATCCGCTATTTTCATCTTCTCCAACAGAATTTTTGTGGGATATATTCTGTGCATTATCTTCCAATGTAGCGATTTCAGTCTCACTTCTCCGGTACACTGTCCAGCCATTGTCCAAGTATTGTTGTTAGTTAAAAGTGAGGGGTATTTTCTTTGCCAGAAAAGTTCGATATTCGGCCATTCAGATTTTTCATCTTGTAATGTTAGTCACAGTGATTTTGTTTTCCAGTCTTGTATTGGCTTTCCATGGAAGTAAATATTCCTATCCTTAGTCATCATATGTTCTTTGGATTTAATCAATGTGCGCAGCACGGTAGTCACCAATATATACTGCAACCTTATTGCGGCAGGACATACAGTTTTAATCAACTTTTCAAATACACTAAGGTTTTTTCCTAATTTGCAGTTTGAAAAAAGGGCTGTATTTTTCCATGTTTCACTTTTACCTGTGCTGAGGTTTGATATTAATTTTATATGTAGAGCATCTTGCATAGTAGCGAGATCTATTAGATTAAGACCCCCTGTCTCATATTTAGCAACGAGTGTTTTTCTTTTTACTTTTTCAATAGTTTTCCGGTTGTTGAATTGTTTTTGCCTTAGAAACTTATAGATAATTCTATTCAAATCTTTAATGAACGAATCCGGAGCGCATAATGCTTGAAGTACATAGATATATTTTGAAATGATAAAAGTGTTGACTATTAGAATTTTCCCGATAATTGATAGATTTCTCCGACTCCATTTTTGAAAGATATCTTTGATTTTCTCTGCTTTGGTTTCCCAATTTTCTTGTATATCAGATGCTGACCGTGAATTGCTAAACCAAATTCCCAGAATTTTTATTTTACTTGATGTTGAGTTTTTCCAACTGATTTTGTCTATCTCATTTTCTTGATTGGATTCTGCACCTCCCAACCATAGACCTTCAGTTTTGGTTTTATTTAGTTTTAGTCCTGAAAATAAAGAAAATTTATCTATAATTTTTAGGGCGTTTAAAACGTCCTTTTTATCAGTTAAGAAAAGTGTTGTGTCGTCCGCGTATTGGACAATTTTCAAGACGTTCCGATCATAACTTTTCATGGGGAGCTGATTACCTTTAATATTTTTAGATTGTTTTATTTTACACGACTGCAGTTCCACTGTGACTACGAAGGCCAAGGGCGATAATGAACAGCGTTGCCTGACACCGCATTGTAAAGGAATCCATTGACTTAAACATTCGTTGTACTGAATACAGTTTTTTGTGTCATTGTTAACAATTTCTAACCATTTGACAAAATTTTCTCCAAAACCAAATAGTCGGAATCTTTAAATCAAATAATTTTTGGATAATGTGTCAAAAGCCTTCCTGAAATCGAGTGCTAATATGGCCCCTTTTGTTTTTGTTTTATGTGTGTATGTTGTGACATCATCAATTAGTCTGATGATGTTAGCTATATTTCGGTCTTTTATAAAACCAGTTTGGTCTGTATTGAAACGAAGTTTTGCGGATACTATGTTTTTGACCGGGTTCCGCCGCCGCCGCCGCCGAGTTCGTTTCCAGAGAACTCCTCTGAGACTACTGGACAGATTTTCCGAAACTTACACAAATTATCGGGTCACATGTGAACTGGTGCCTAACCAAGTGACCTTGACCTCTGACCTTTCGTCTCTGCCCAGCGTCCGTTTGTGCGTCTGTTTCCACACATAAACCCATATATCTCAAGAACCGTTTGACCGATCAGGAAAGAAAATTACACAAATGTAGCCCTGGGATAGCTTTATAACATACACAACAAAAGGTGGCGCCACCTGCAACCATGTTTGCACAGTGTCCATCTGTTCATCTGCCTGGGGTTAAAATCACTCATATCTCTGCAGTGGTTTGACTAATTCACCTAAAATTCGGCATGCACATACATCCTAGATAGCTTTCTTGATTTTATGACAGGTGGCACCACCTACATTCACGTTAACGCTCCACACATAAACCCATATATCTCGGGAACCGTTTGACCGATCAGGAAAAAAAAAAATTACACAAATGTAGCCCTGGGATAGCTTTATAACATACACAACAAAAGGTGGCGCCACCTGCAACCATGTTTGCACAGTGTCCATCTGTTCATCTGCCTGGGGTTAAAATCACTCATATCTCTGCAGTGGTTTGACTAATTCACCTAAAATTCGGCATGCATATACATCCTAGATAGCTTTCTTGATTTTATGACAGGTGGCGCCACCTACATTCACGTTAACGCTCCACACATAAACCCATATATCTCGGGAACCGTTCGACCGATCAGGAAAAAAAATTTACACAAATGTAGCCCTGGGATAGCTTTATAACATACACAACAAAAGGTGGCGCCACCTGCAACCATGTTTGCACAGTGTCCATTTGTTCATCTGCCTGGGGTTATAATCACTCATATCTCTGCAGTGGTTTGACTAATTCACCTAAAATTCGGCATGCGTATACATCCTAGAGAGCTTTCTTGATTTTATGACAGGTGGCGCCACCTACATTCACGTTAACGCTGCAGACATCCAAGCTCATTTTAAGCTCATATATAATTTACACAAATGTAGCCCTTGGATTGCTTTATAACATACACAAAAATGGTGGCGCCACCTGCAGCCATTTTTGCACAGCGTCCATCTGTTTGTCTGTCTTGGGTTAAAATCACTCTTATCTCTGCAGTGGTTTGACCAAATTACCTGTAATTCGGCATGCATATACATCCTGGATAGCTTTCTTGATTTTTTAACAGGTGGTGCCACCTACATTCATGTTCACGCTGCACACATTAATGCTGATATCTCCGGAACCGTTTGACCAATCAGGAAAAAATGTTTACACAAATGTAGCCCTTGGATAGCTCTATAACATACACAAAAATGGTGGCGCCACCTGCAGCCATTATTGCACAGCGTCCATCTGTTTGTCTGCCTTGGGTTAAAATCACTCTTATCTCTGCAGTGGTTTGACCAAATTACCTGTAATTCGGCATGCATATACATCCTGGATAGCTTTCTTGATTTTTTGACAGGTGGTGCCACCTACATTCATGTTCACGCTGCACACATTAATGCTGATATCTCCGGAACCGTTTGACCAATCAGGAAAAAATGTTTACACAAATGTAGCCCTTGAATAGCTTTATAACATACACAAAAATGGTGGCGCCACCTGCAGCCATTTTTGCACAGCGTCCATCTGTTTGTCTGCTGTGGGATAAAATCACTCATATCTCTGCAGTGGTTTGACTTTTCCACATGAAATTTTGCATGTGTATATATCTTGGATAGTTTCTCTTTCAAATAACAGGTGGCGCCACCTACAATCATGTTTATGTGGCAGAGATCCAATCCATGCCTCACTTCACCCGTCCTTCTCTGATTTTGGCGGATACACGAAGTGGCTTGTCGACTACCCGTATTCTAGTTGTTCTTTGGTTTCCACGTGGAGGGGCGAGTTGCCGGTCATCTCTTTTGGAAGGAAGCTGCTGTTCTGGGGATGGATTAGCACCTTCTCCTGACTCGTTGCTAAGTGAGCATATAGGGGCCTGTTGCATAAAGGCATCGCAAGGCTGCGAGGCGTCGCAACAGGGTCTCAAGCAGTAAAGTCGGTTGCATAAAACTGTTGCAGAGTTGCGATGTGTCGCAAAACAACAAAAATTTGCGACGATAAAATCGGGGTCGCAAGCCCATCGCAGCACCTTTTAATCCAAAAATATAAGTATAACATATTTGTTCACTGGTTGTTTTTTTTATCACTATCTTGGATATGTTTGATATATTATTACGGCCGCTGTTGACTAAAATTTATTTCTAGCTCTAATATAGCAAGAAGCAATACGATATTTGTTTTATAAATTATTATATAAACCTTTCCAGCGTTACATATAAATATTCTGTCATAATATCATGTAAACCAACGTTCTTAAGAAATCAAAATATTCAAACACCATAATATGCAAATTATGTGCGCCATTTTCTTTTTCTGACAATATCTCATTTACAGAATTTGGAAATTTGTAATATATGAAAATATGTATATACAATCTTTGGTTATAGACTAGCGCATGGTCTCAAGAACATCTGTTTACTGTTAGATTTAAACTGTCGTAATGTACATATTTTATGCTAAAAAATGATTATAATAATAATAATTTTATAAAGCGTAAAATCCGCCAGCAATGGTGCTCTAAACGCAAATGGAATGATATTGGTAAACTTTACAATGAAAAAAAAACAAAAGTTACAAAGTTAAGTTTAAAACAAAAAAAAAGTTTCAAGAGAATCCATATCACAGAAGATCATTGAATACACAAATGAGTTTTCAGATGAGATTTAAAAGCTGACAGACTAGATTGTGATCGAAAGTACTTCGGTAATTCATTCCAAAGGACAAGCTATATCAATAGCGCTCATGCATATGGTCGATGACCTTGAGAATGGAACATCTAAGAGATAATGAGTTGAAATGCGAAGCTCATTATTCTGGTCGTACAGTTCAATGAGAAAAGCATGTCAAAAACGGATAAGTGGTTATAGGCAGTCATGGAGTGTGACAATAGAATTTCTCTGAAAAATATTCCTTATTTTCTCAGGGGAACAAAGACGCATTGAGACAGTTTCGGGTTTATTAGGCAAACTTAGGAAATCTTACTCTTTTTTACGAATTATGGATTCATATAGGTCCAAATTAAAAAAGGACCATATGGGGATTAGTTGCATTTTTTACTATTTCAGGGCCATTGATTCGAAATGAGAAGTTAATTATACTTGCAAGAACTGAAAGAGATCCCTATGCCATATAGTAAAATAACAATACTTTCTTTTTGAAGATATTATTTGGAAATGTCACAGCTTAGTTGAAACGGTAAAACTGACAAAAGGTTACATTTTTCATTACCTCCTAACTTTCCATACATTATGGTATACATATATTAAACTAAAATATAATTATGAATACGAAATGTCAGTTGTTTGAATATATGAATGTAAATGAGTTGGATCTTGTTTGGAATACGCGCATATGAAAGGAAATCAATTCATGTCTTCAAATTACGAATGGGGGGCCTTAACGAAGAGAAAATGGGGAAATCTGAAAGTTTATTGGGGGGATAAATGTTTGAGCATTAATTTGAAAAATTTCTATATAACAATAATGAAACAATTGACAAATGATATGTAAATATAATAATTGAATACCTAATTTGCATAGCTGATAATTCCATGTCAATAAAATGTAAACAATATTGTACATGAAAGATGCATGTGAATTAAAAATGCCCTTGGCGATGTTTAAATTTTTGTGGGGGAAATGTGTATTTTCCCAGTTTGTCATTTTGTTCAAACTTATTTACAAGCTAATGTGTTTATATTTATTTCATAATAATAAAGATTATTACTAAATCTTGCAATTATATATATTAGGACATTCAAGCGTGATTGTTGTTTAATGTTATCACAAAAGTTATCTGCTTTTTAAGTGTACTTATCTAAGATGGTTACACGATTTTTTTCACTACCTAGGAGGCAAATAGTTTGGAACTCCCAAAGGAATGGCCTTATTGAGAATGTCTTAAAGGTGTACGTGCCGGCAGCATCTAAGAACACACGACACGTGAGTATAAATTGCGTTAATCCCGTCGCAAGTGCGTGGCAAGTACGTGAAATTTGCGTCATGTTTTATGCAACTGTCGCAAGAGCTTCGCAATTTCCATCGCAAACCCATTGCAACTTTGCGATTTGCGGAAAGTTTATGCAACAGGCCACTGGATCGCCGGAATTGTGGCCGTCAGCGTCACACACTCGGCAGCGTATGGGATTTGAACACTGTGCCTTTGTGTTTCCAAGTTGTAAACAGTTTTTGCATTTAGTATTGACGGTCTGATTTGTGTATTTTTGTTCTTTATGATAGACCTCTGCAGTGAACACCCCCACTGAAACATTTTTAGGAAGAGGTTTTGACGGAACATTAATGTAGGCGAACCGTCTCCCTGTTTTCCAGAGTGTTAGCTCTCCCTTCTCATATCTGTCTCTCTCATATTTTAAGTCTGTTATAAACTAACAATCGAGGTTTTCTAGGGCACTCATAATTTCACAGTTGGCGTATGACAAAGGTACATTATTTATAATGATTTTGGTAGTCGGTTTATCTTCTTGATTCTGTGTAATGTAGGGGTTGTTGGCGTATGGCATAAGGGTAATATCTCTCACCTGCAAACCCTCCAGTAGGATGTGAGTTCTGGCTTCATCAGACTTTGGGTACAGTCTCCATAATCCACGGATTCTCTGTGCACCGTCTATGGAATTGTACCCACTTACTTGTTCAGCGGCAATACAAAGTTCTCTATAGTCTGTTCCACCAACCGTGAAACACTGTTTTTTTCACGTTTTCTTTTCTACTTTCATATATAATCTGTGTTCTTAGCGATACGATGAATGCCTAGAAAACGACCTAATTTTATATGAAGTCAGTGATAATGTATTAAAAACAACTTACATCACGACGCTGAGGTGTTATTTACTTACGTGAGAAGTGCATAGCCAACTTGGCCAAAATGAACGGCGTTGTATGTGAAATCTTTGCCGTCATAATGGAATGACGTAACCGTGACGTCACGGTTGTCGCGTGAAATTTCCTGAATACACGTTATGAAGAGGTCAGCAGGTGTCACCGTGTTCAGTAGACCCAGCTGGGCTCCGATATCAAATACTGAATACTGCCCGTATTTTAACATAGTACACAGAGCCCTGGTCATGGCCAGGCAGGCAGTTTCATTGGTCCAACTTGTCATTATATATATAATATATACATCCGACATAAAAGGCATAATTATCCTTAACTGACGCAATTTATATTGCTTATTATTATCCACGTATCTTCCATCGATATTTAAATTATGGGTGGTGATGGAAATAACACTTTTGGATGATTTACGTCACTGTTATCAACACATTCTGGTGATACAGTTTCATTGGTTCAACTTGTCATTATATATATAATATATACATCCGACATAAAAGGCATAATTATCCTTAACTGACGCAATTTATATTGCTTATTTTTATCCACGTATCTTCCATCGATATTTAAATTATGGGTGGTGATGGAAATAACACTTTTGGATGATTTACGTCACTGTTATCAACACATTCTGGTGATACATGTTTTTTTCGTGGTGAATATACCGACTCATTGTAGTAACTTTATTGTTGTTGTAAATGTATCAGGTATTTTGTTATCCTGTCTCTGAAAAAGCGTATCGAAGGGAGAGGGCAGGGATGCCATTCATCATTCATGTACAATCATATGATATAACAGGGGCTACATGCATATATTAATGATAGTACTTAACGTGCTAGCTGCTATCATTGTTTGACCAGCTCACATCGCCAAACAGCGGGATTCTATCTCCTGCAAAATGAAACACCGCTTGTGACGTCAGGCACGTGCGAGGCAGAATCTTGTCAGTTGACCGGGTACAAAATGTCGTAAACAGCCCGCGAGTTTCTCCCGGATTTTGATTTTTTTCGCGTTCTCATTTAACTCTGTACCAAAAATCTACGTTCTGTCTCGATTCTTTTAAAAAAATGATCGCGAAAAAACGGTGTTTCACGGTTAGTGGAACGGACTATAGTAGTCATAGGATTATCTCCATTGTCTGGTATATCCCGGGTCTTGATTAACACCGGCTGAATCAGGTTACATTCACTCCCAGGAAGCTCCGTGCCTTGGCTATGGCCATGTAAGGTATCCACTGCGTCAACTGAGGTAGCAATTTTGTTGTTTTGAAGTCCTGTGTCTCACACAAGGAGTTATTTTTTTCTGATTTTGCACAAGTCTTTTTTACCCTCTTTCTGACAACAGATAGTCCTGTACTGGATAGTTGTCGCGATTTTCGAGTAACAATTTTGGAATATTCGTCCACGAATCTATGATAAATAATATCAAAACTGCAGAAGCACCAAAAAGCGTACCAGTCGACACCGACCGGAACCGGAAAGACGCAGTGTTTGCTATTTGAATTAGTTTCAATGGTGATACGCTGTAAGGCGCATGAATACTACATACTGCCAAAAAGGAAGACATGGAGCGACAAGTTACAGACATAACTTTACTAGATCTTCATGCCTATGAGGCATCACGTCAATGTCTTCTTCACCAGACGTTCATCTGTTCTTAGTTGTTTAAGCGACCTATATAGTATGGGTAAAAATGGTCCTTTCAAAATGGTAAAAAACAACATCGGGGAACATCATTACACAAGTCATTTGTATACCAGAACTAACTATGCATTTATAAGAAATATTTACTAACTTGCGGTTTGTGAAGTCGCATTCTGCTTCGGTATATACGTCTGATGTGCCTTCAGATTGTTTGAGTTTCTTTCTGCCAGCTTCATAATCATCTGTAAAAGCATGTGGTCGACAAAATTAGATCTGAATACATATATTTAATAATATGTATTATACAAAAAATAGATTCAACTGAAAAAATGTGTAAACTACTGGAATGTAGACAGTTATTCAAAAAGCCAACTAATAATCATAGGAATAGTACAGATAATTTGTTCACAAACTGCTCACATGCTTCAGTTTCAACAATAGGAAACACATTAGGTCACAAATTATTATATTATCACCAGGCTGGTTATCTTCCTCTGATGACACACAGTTCGGCTGATCAAACGAAGAACACTGCTGGATATTTACTTCATATTTATTGGAGGGCCGGACCGCGGGCACGTCTGATGATGGTGAAAGTCAGCTCACGGCCAGCCCCACTCCCGTTCAGCTAGCCCCGGTCCGAACCCAAAAACACCTTTATATACAGGTCTTGGTCCTATGCGGTACCACCAAAAATGAGCACTAGAACTGTACCTATACACTGTACACTGTACACTGTACACTGACCAGTTCTATTGATGAAAAAACCTAACTGGTAGTAGTAGCTCCCCGCGAAGTAGCCAGACCCTCCTGGGTCTGAAAAGGGTAATATTCTAAATGAAAAATATGGAGGCTTCACTTGTTCCAGATATATATATTAATAACGCTAAATAAAGCGGATGGCTATTGTCGGCAACAACTTGTAAAAGAAAGAAGAGTGCGAGATGTAAAAACCATATGAATACCTGTTCCAGTGCCACAAATAAATACATTCATGTGAGACAAATATAAAACACAGTGTATGCAAAATAAATTAGAGGTTGAACCATCAAAGCACGTTCAGATACACATAATGTAAAAAGAACACAATAAGATATATAAATATCTGAACAGAGATAAGAACTTCCAGAAGATTATCTCTCCGCACTTTGGTTCTCAGTACCGTGGGAGTGCTAAGATTCTATCGTACCGAGATGGCCGATAGAACCTATATATATCATAAGCATGTAATATTTCTCATATATATAGTACTTCATAAACGGATGAACTCGGTCACAGGCAGCACACGTATAGTGACCGACACGCCTTTACAATCATATGGTCCATAATGTGAGGATTATAGGCAATTGAGAATAATAATAATACATTCATAGTAACTATAGAAACACACGGTCGTCTAAAAGAAAGGAATAAACAGATGCATTTATTCAAAATCACTACACAAGCAAACAAGGTTATAATACAGGTAGATATATAAAGGTGATAACCCATGGTCACCACAGGTGTGTTTGCATCGTCTCCAGTGCATTGACTGGATATAATTGTTCAGTAAAAGCCGTGACATTGAGCTCTACCATTTGAATTTCCTGTGCCTTACTTTCATACGTATTATGGGTTTCTGGTATTTCCTGAATTAAGGTAGTCATATTGTTGTGGTGTACAAGAACATAGATTACATAATTTGTTTTCATGATCTGTGTCAGACGGTACCCAATGAAGCGGTTGACGATAGCCGTATTTGGGAATTCAATATTTACGTCATGCAATTTATCATATAAGCGACCTTGGGATTGCCATTCAATTCAGACTTTCGTAGTAAAGGATCTTGACTGTATACTAAGTTTAGACGATCGGGGCAAGGACTCGGTAGTGTGAAAAACAAAAAGGTAAAGTTAGGATGTCAAGACGTTGACAAGACATGACATTATCGATTAATAAGGAAACAACAGTGTGGCCTCGGCAACACGACTTGTAACGGTACAAAGTGAAAACAGCTACGATGAGAATACTTAAACTGCACGTTACACTCAGCCAAAGGGTGCGGTGATCGGGAACAGTATCAGGAGGACATGTAGGTTGCAGGGTTGTCTGACCCCACACAAGGTCATGAGACTCGCCAGACGGTATTGGTGAGGCCTGAGTGGATTGGCCTGACTGCAGTAAAACAATTAATTCGGCCAACCGGTGAACCATAATTAAGAGATAAGTAACCGTAGCGACCAAAAGGGCCGTTGATATCCAGAATATGTATTGAAGTGGCCAGTGGCAACCCATTCACCCGCGTAGATGGGGTCAGTTAAGGACTAGTATATCGGATTATGTTGTTTAGCGCGGGCGACTGTGCGTTTACTGCTTAAGTGACCGGACTGATCTTGCGCTATGAGGGAGGTGAAATTATGGTGATATAACTTGGACGTAGGAACCGTGAAGTTACAACTGTTGGAAATAGGGTAACCGAAAGGATATGCCGTAATTGAACAGGCTTAAAGAAATGTTGCAACAGCGCCAAATTTATTGGATGGTACATCTGGACCGATTGCGATGAATTTGAACAATCCGTGATACGTGGAGCTACATGAAAGACATCTGCCGTTACCGTGCATTTACAGGGAATTTCAAGGACACATAATTTACAACCAGCGTGTTTTAAGAAATGACCAGTAGGGCAAGTCAGAGAAATGTGATTAATGTTAGCTGCAATGATACGTCCATCAGCTAAGTGAATGAGTTAATGACGGATTCCATTTTTAATGAAACGAAAGTCGCATGCTACTTTAGATGCGGCGGTCTGTATGAAAAAGACAGAGCTAGTACAGCTATATTTCGAACTAGGTCGGGGAGCATTGATAATGGGACAAGTTTTTATGAACGTGCCTGTGCACTGTGACATTTGGTCGTGAGTAAGTGCGATAAACTTCTTGCGTATGGGGTCAACTGCTAAATAATCCGGTAGGTCGAACAATTGTGACGCGTGATTGGTCGACTGATTAAGCGGGACGGGAAATGTGTAGACTTTGTAAACTTTCATGAAATCGGGTGAGGCTGATAACGGTACGTTTATTGTGACAAAAACAGACAGGTTATGACGTGTATATATTGAATGTTGCTTGTCTCATAATAATACGTAGGATGCGAGGTAGTAATTGTAAATCCCGAAAAGCGATGGCGTACCGAATCAGGTATGTTAGATAAAACGTTGTTGAGAATATCTGGGGATATAAGTAGAAGAGAGAGTTTATGTTGAAGCAACGCTGTTATGCCTTCATATAATTGCGCAGCTTTCAGATAAAGCTTATGCACGTATTGCATGTACAAAAGACTAATACGTTGCAATTTAACAACTATTTCCATGAGTGAGTCTTGCTTAGCGTCGAATCGTGCAACCAAGTCAACGATAGCTTTGTGATTTAGGTGAATTTCCTGTAACATATGGTCGAGCTGATGGTTGGTGGCAGTCATATAGGACGCCATATCATTTGCTTCAGTATGAACCGCCCAAGCAACCTGAGCGGTTCTATTAGTCAGTATGCGAATATGCTGCTGCAAAATTTGAAGATCCATAACAGTGGCCGTGCCAAAAAGTGTCTGGGACCAGTCACCAATAAAGGGTAATATGGAGCGTTGTGTTCGCAGTGGTTTGTCAGAGTGAGAGATGAATTTCGTGATTTGTTCCGTTACATCACGTAAAATAGTCGCAGTGTCGTTTTGTATGGCACTTATTGTCTTAAGTACCGATTCGATATGGGCGCACTCGTGAGCCGTTTTACTCTCAGGATTACAATTGATTACAGGGGCGTGACTGACAGATAGTGCAGTCGGTAGCCTAATCTGGAATGTATGTTTCCAGTTCTGAGCATTCGTCGTTACCAATCCAACCTGGTGAAATACAACACCATAATTTATCCGCTGCACGACCGGACTAGCTTCTGCCAGAACGGTGCCGATCGTAGTGAGCAGGAACTAAGTCGTATGACAGTATTCCAACCCAGCGACTGCATGGCACCTGTAAGGCAAAAGCGAATTGTTAGTGTGCGTGTGTGAACTGATATGAGCCACCCTCCCCCCTTATCCCCCATGATAAGTTAGATAATGACTCGTGTGATGAATGACAGTGAAATCGCTTTGCCGTACAAAGTACCCTGCAGCTTGAGAGGAAACGTCTTATCCGAATGATACAGTATTGTGTATTCCGTTCTGTGTATGTAAAATTACGTGCAATATGTCACGATTCACGCCGCAGGTCCCATGACAAATAAGGTGACAGTTCATGACCGAAAACAACGTTTATTTTACTCCATTCACAAACAATTCCAGGCCAGCCTAACTGTAACTTTCCATTCCGCTGCCCGCGTTCGTCCCTCGCTCTCGACTCAGAACCTCGCTCTCGCCTCGGGATCCCTCCGTATAACACTTACACTCATAAAATATAATTACGCTTTTAAAACAAATTACGGGCGTCTCCCTACATATTCCCCCCTTTTAATATTTAAAGCCCCCTTAAATATTAAAATAACCTTACTTATACAAGTTAAGAAATAGAGCAAACTGTTAGAAATATGCATTATATAAGACAAACACCATGGTGTCCTCAATTTAACTGGTTGACTGCTTCCAGTAGACTTCTGCAATTTAAGGTGATAGTTACAAAACTGTGCCAGTCCAAAAACATTTCACAATTCACCATGTGAATAAAGTAATATAAAGCTGTCGTTATACATGAATCAGAAGATAATACATATACAGCATAAGCAAGCAAATAATCTAAACCTCGTTACAAACCAAACATGCCTTTCTATTAGAATCCCTGTCAGTTCTGTACCCTTTAATACTCTAACCCAGTACTACCGATCCATACTAGACTTTTACACGGTTACATGGTGGCACTAGGACATGCCAGATTGACAGCACTGTGATAACACAACAATATGGCAACACAATATAAATCCTGGTTATACAACCATCACCATACGACAATTTACAAGTCACAGCACAACCCAACATTATATATTCTATATAATATTGACCCTGGCATTACATCCATTACCAGCTGTAACACATATCCCACAGCTCCAGGACTACTCAATGCCAACAGATACTCCGACATAAATCCAACAATTACAGTAATACGCGTTTCAATACCCTCAACAATATTCAGCACAGTGCAATATGAACCGGTACAACCTCTAGTGACAGAACTCTAACCTGCTTTACTATACATCACCAATTAGTTAATAATCCTTGCATACTGCACTCTTTAGTTGCTGACCAGCTTGATGGTTAAAATGTTACCCTTTCATATGTGTAAAGACGTAATTCCTTATAGTGCTATCCCGTTCATTACAAAATAATAGCAAGTTAACACTGTAATATCACATTAGGCCTATTGTTATAACTTCATATAATAACTTTAAGGAGAACACAATTAAGCCAGGTTTAGAAAAACTCATGATGCTTAAAGCTCTACTGCGTCTTCTAATAAGACATCAACCGCGGCTTCAAATAAGACACCGTCGTTACTTTAAAAAATCATAACTTGCATGTTAGCTATATGCAATAATATGTCAATCTTATTAAATATAATCAGGTCAAGGCTAAACCACATTAGAGCAAAAACTGAAGTATCGGCGAAGATATCAAACATTCAGTGAATGCCTTAATCTACATTAACCTACTCAGTGACCAATTTACATACTAATGTCACAAAGATTCATGCCCCACCTTCAACAACATTAATATTCAGAGCAAGCCTTAATAAACACCTCTCACATAGTCACAGTAAGTGCTGCCAACTCCACACATTATGTTCACGCAGAGGTGCTTAGTTACCGTGAAAACTCTAACCTGTTGATAATGCATCCTATTCCGAATACAGCAAGTAAGTCAAGTTATCATATCATACAGTTAAACATTAACAGGCCTAGGCTCTTTAAATGGATTTGAGTGCACTCCCTTGGTAGCCCTCTGAGAACGTCTGAGCTCATTTTGCCCCGTTGAAACAGAAGCCTAGCACCCTGTATCAGGTGTCACTTCGAAAGATAGCTGAATATTATCTAAATCGCCAAAACAATTATCCGAGCTGTCGGATTCCTCACCTGAATCGCTTAATTCAGAATTGTGCAATATCTCTGCGGGAGCCTCCTGTACACCAAACTCGGAGCTCCTTGGGTCTATCATTAACATTTTACGGTTAATCCACTGACTCTCACCACCAAGCGTTGGTTTAATCTCACACGTATTTGAATCATCAATGATTGACACAACAGTGTATGGATTTTCAGAGAAAACGGTTTCTAGTTTGTGACGGTCCCTAAACCCCTTCCTTTGAACGAGTACCCGGGACCAAACAGTAATTGGTAAGGACCTGACCTTCCGGTCGTACCTTTGTTTCTCTCTATTGGCTCTACTCTCCAGGCGAGCACGTACCACCTCCCATGCCCTGTTTACAAATTCAGATTGGGCTGTTACATAATCATCATCCCAATTACTGTCTAGGTTACCTAACAAGTGATCCAACGGAATTTGAGGTTCTCGGCCAAACATCAAGCTGTAAGGAGAGAATCCTGTGACACTGTGTGGAGTACTGTTGTATATGAATACTAGATGGGGTAACATCTCTGGCCATTTCTTACGATCGGATGCACTCAGTGATTTGATCAACCCAATCAAGGTCCGGTTAAAACGCTCGGTTTGCCCATTTCCCTGAGGGTGATAGGCAGAGGTCCTACTCTTCTTAATTTGATAAAACCGACATAACTGACTAATGACCTCACCCTCAAAGGAACGGCCTTGATCGGAGTGAATCCTAGTCGGCACGCCATATACAGCAAACCAATGATGTATTAATTTCCTGGCGACTGTTCCAGCCGTCTGGTCTGGACAGGGGATAGCCTGTGCCAATTTGGTAAATGCATCGGTTATCACCAAAACATCCTCGATGCCTCCTTTACCACGATCCAATTTGACAAAATCGATAGCCACAAGTTCCAAAGGCTTGAACGCAAGCAAATGACGCATTGGTGGACGCAACTTGGGTATTGGGGCCTTTGCTACAGTGCAGTGAATACACTTACGAACATGGGACTTGATATGGCTTACCATGCCGGGCCAATAGCAGCGTGATTGCAATAGAGCACATGTACGGGCAACCCCCTGATGACCCCAAAGGTCATGACCTCTCTGAAGTATAAGACTCTGCAACTGTTCAGGTATCAAAAGCTGATAGACAAAACCCCTTTGAAACGAAGAATCATATTTCTTCCGATAAAGCAACCCTTTATGGAAAACGTAGCTATCATATTCACGGAGCCAGTTATGCAAATTAGGTATATCTCGGTCTGGTTCTTCCTGCCCAGGCTGCCACCCTGAGACCTTCCTGTCCCACAGCCTACTAATATACTGGTCAGCCCTCTGGAGCCCAACTAACTGCTCGTGCGTATAACTGGGTAAGAGAGACGTAGCTGAAACTCCAGTATCTGGATTTGTCTCACCAACCGAATGAAGGGTGGCCTGGTTCATGGAAACCGGTAATGGTGAAGTGTTAGTCCCAACATTCACCAGCCCTACTGTATCTATTTCAACTCCATTTAGCGGGTGACGACTAAGAGCGTCTGCTACCCTGTTGGACTTCCCAGTACGATATTTGATGTCAATGTCATACAAAGCTAGCTTAGCTACCCAACGTTGTTCCGTAGCGCCTAATGAGGCAGTGTTAAGGTGAGCTAGCGGGTTGTTGTCTGTCCATACCTCACAATGATGGCCATACAAAAGGTCACCGAATTTATCTGTAACAGCCCATTTGAGCCCTAATAATTCAAGTTTGAAACTAGAATGTATGGAATAGCGATGCTCACTACCCCTTAGTCCTCTGCTGGCAAAAGCAACAGGATGAATGTCCCCATTACTATCCACCTGACTTATGCATGCGCCAAGGCCCTTAAACGAAGCATCTATCTCCAGGACGAAATCACGGTCAAATTGTGGATAGGCCAACACTGGGGCCTGTGTCAAAGCATCTTTCAAAGCAAGGAATGCTTCCTGGGCCTCAGCACCCCACTGAAAAGATTGAGAGTCTGCAGCAAGTCTTGCTCGTGAACCCAACTTGTATAGTGGAGCCGCTATACTGGCAAAACCCTTAATGAAGCGACGATAATATGATGCTAATCCTAAGAATGAGGAAAGCTGCTCTTGATTCACAGGTGCCGGCCAATGTTTTACCCGCTGCACCTTTTCTGGGTCCACAGATATACCTGAGCTACTCACTATATGGCCTAAATACCTCAACTCCTTTTGGAACAACTGGCACTTGTGACCATTTAGCTTCAGGCCTGCTTTCTCTAAACGAACTAACACCTCTTCCAGACTGTCAAGGTGTTCCCTTACTGTCGATGAAAAGATAAGTATGTCATCCAGATACAGTAACAGGGTTTGCATGTTAAGATCCCCAAAGAGGTATTCCATCACCCGTTGAAAGGTTCCTGGACTAGTGCTAAGACCCTGAGGAAGCCTTAAGAACTCGTACAACCCCCATGGAACTCGGAAGGCTGTCAAAGGGACGGACTCGGGGTCCATTACTACCTGAAAATAACCATGTGACAGGTCAAGACTTGAGAAGATTGCAGCGCCACCTAGAGCCTCTAGGGATTCATCGATGCGGGGCAAGGGGAACGCATCCTTGATTGTCTTTTGGTTAAGGCGACGATAATAAAAACATATTCTAAGACTGCCATTCTTTTTCCTTACGGGCACAATAGGACTAGCATAGGGACTCGATGATTTTTTAACAATTCCAGGATCAATAAGGCCCTGAATCTGCTCCCTAACTTCGCTCACCATATGGGGCGGAATCCTACGAAATGGCAAATTCACAGGTTGATCATCAGTCAAACGAATCTTGTGGGGGATAGCTTCACATTTCCCCAAATCAAGAGGACTCTGAGAAAAGGCATTTGGGTGTCGACTGAGCAATCCAATGACTTCCGACTAAAAATTTTGGTCGACCTCATCCAAACAAATACCTACCGGAAGCCCACTCTTTGAACTCTGAACCTGTGATTCCATTCCAGCCAATTCTAACCCGGAAGTCTCCATTGGCCCAATTGACTCATTCCATACATCTGTTGACCCCTCAGAGGAAAAAAACACATTACTAACAGACGTTCTTATAACATCAGTTTCTGAGGTGGCCATAGCAATATCTTGATCTACTGTAGAATACCCAACAGCGATTTTTGTGAATGGTGCTAGACAAATTGGCTCATATCTCGGATTGCATAGCACAACTTGTATTGAGTCCTTAAATGAATGAGCATCATTAAAAACATTAACCACTCCTGGTAGAACATATGGTTTGTCAAGTGTACAGCTCTCACTAATATAAATGAACTCGTGTTCTGCCTCCTTAAGCTTTGAGGCACCCAATACATGACATTCCATTACCCTGATTGTCCGGGATGGAACAGACTGATAATGGGGACCAAGGACCAAGTCCACAGCTACATCTCCCCTACCCTGAATCCTTGACTGGCTCTGCTGCCCAAGTGCCAACACTTCACTAGTTAACTTGAGGTCTGGAATGACATCACTGTCCTGTGAAGTAGAACTCAGAAATCGACGCAAGATGTTGCACCCCAACAACACCGGGTACTTGCGTCTGCGCTCAGGAATTTCAGCATTTTCCTGTTTCACTAGCATACATGCCTGCAAGGTATGACCGTTAATTTTTATAGGAACATTAATAACCCCAGTGATTTTAATAGCCAAGTCGTTGGCCCCGACCACTTCAACAAACTCGCAGTCACCCTCAAGGTCACCAATTACTGGAGCTAATTTCTCAGAATAAAACAAACCAGACATTAAAGACGTCTCAGCACCAGTGTCAAGCAGACACTCAACTGGAACCCCGGCAATTTAAGCCAATATACTAGGACATGGACCAGTCAACTGTTCTACCTGTTCAGGGCATATACTGTCAACTCCCACTCTAACTTTCCCAGGGGGAACTAACAATTCCTTAGTAACACCCACTGATCCCCTAACATCCCTACCTTGATATCTGGGCGTAGTATCTTCCACCCTCCGTGGTCCGCCCAACACCCCGGAGGTCGCTAGTTTGGGGAACCAGACTCCGTAGGATTCGGAGGTTCCTGTCGCTGGCGGCGAGCCTTCCATCTTGGACAGTCCCTCTTAAAATGAATAGGGTCACCACAGAAAAAGCAAGATCTATCAGAGCGCATGCTACCAACCTGATGACGAAAAGAGTGTGTGGTTTGGGGATTAAATCCAAGGTTTGGTATGGGTGCAGGGGGCCGAAACTCATATGGCTGCCTAGTTTGCCCTCCTTGTGTTATGGCAGTGATTAATTTGTCCAACTTATCATTGGTGTCTCTCTGACACCGCATAATGGCACTGATAGCCGGGTCCACACTGGATGGTGGGGGCACAGACGCACCCTGTATGGACTCATTCGAGAAACCATGTACCTCTAAACTACGGACTCGAGGCCGTTTCGGCACCTCGTTATCTTGGTACAACCTAAGAATCTCCTCCCTGAGGTCGGAGAAAGACTCACCCCTACTACGGATTTCCAATCTCTCAATGTCCCGTTGGACATCAGGGTCCAAAACACCCCTTTTGAATTGCCCTTTTAATGTCAAATTCCTTAATCTTTCCAAGGCCTTCCTGTCTTCCTCAGTGGGGGCAGCCTGCTCAATACGAGTATGCAGACGCATCAAAGCTCTGCTGAAATCTGCGAGGGACTCACCCTCTTGCTGACATCTAGAATTAAATGTCCTGGTTAAGGAAGGGAGCGATTCCGTTGGGCCAAACCGTTTGCGCAAGAGTTTAACTAATGATTCGTAGTTATCACGCACCTCCTGAGGTGCACAGAGATATTCATCTTTGGCTTTGCCACCAAGATGGTCCGTTAACATTGAAAGTTTAGATTTCAAATCACAGCCTAACTGCCGGGTGTAGGTCTCCACATCTTCTAACCATTCGTTTACAGTAAGATCCCCCGGTTTTCCCGGTTTGTCATAAAACTTAGACAACCGAATTGTTGGGGTTGCGTTAAGTCTCAATTTACCCAAAGCATCCGCTACTGCCCGACTTGTGGCAGCCATAGCCTGACCTATCATGTCTTGATCAGTACTCATGATTATTACTGATATGCACAAGCATGTAATAAAAAAAAACATTCAGTACGTGTCTACAGTCTATACTAATTCAGTTACATTTATTGTGAAATAGAGAACTTTTAAGAGTTTAAAATGAGACATCTGACCATAATATTCACTTGGCTTAGGCTATGTAGACCAAATAACACTACCTAAGCACACCAAAATACAGCAAATTACCTTTGACTCACATGGCAATTGAACATCTCTAGGGCTGTCTGATTTCCATTCAAAAAGAAGGGTACAATACGTACTGTAAGTAAAGCACAATAATGTATAATACAGCAATGCTCATCAATTCCACAATGACCCTGTGTCTCATCTGGAGTCCAACATAAATAAATGACTCCTCCTGCAAAAACAACATATGACGGCAGAATCAACACAAGCCGGTGTCTCCCTCTAGTGGTCTAGTACAGGTAACAAAATGCAATGACAAGGTATCTCAAATTCAACATGAGCAAGTCACTCCCCCTTGTGGTCTAGTACAGGTAACAAAATGCAATGACAATGTATCTCAGATTCAGCATGAGCTAGTAGCTCCCCCTAGTACAGGCAACAACATGCAATAACAAGGTATCTAAAATTCAACATGAGCAGGTGGCTCCCCCCAGTGGTCTATTACATGTAACTAAATGCAGTGACAATGTATCTCAGATTCAGCATGAGCTAATAGCTCCCCTTAGTACAGGCAACAACATGCAATGACAAGGTATCTCAAATTCAACATGAGCAAGTGGCTCCCCCTAGTGGTGTATTACATGTAACAAAATGCAATGACAATGTATCTCAGATTCAGCATGAGCTAATAGCTCCCCTTAGTACAGGCAACAACATGCAATGACAAGGTATCTCAAATTCAACATGAGCAAGTGGCTCCCCCTAGTGGTCTATTACATGTAACAAAATGCAATGACAATGTATCTCAGGTTCAGCATGAGCTGATAGCTCCCCCTAGTACAGGCAACAACATGCAATGACAAGGTATCTCAAATTCAACATGAGCAAGTGGCTCCCCCTCATACAGGGAACAACATGCAATGACAAAGTCTCTCAGAATCAACATGAGCAAGGATGTCCCAGTTGTCCGATCACTATCCCAGTGAAGTGAAGATTGGCGACCTTTTCATCCATGTAAGTGACATTTTATCATAGTGATGAAGTCATGAATGTTCACTGGCTTTGCAGAAAATTGTTCCTCCTGATTATACTGGTAGTAACCTCACGACTGTGAAGTTCGACGGACATCAGAGGTCCATTTTTCATGACAATGCTCCGTGAATGCCCGCTATTCCTCTGCTTTTACCCGGAGACATATTTCCCAGACCAGCGTTCTGTTCACCGCTTTACATGGTATTTCGCTTTCAGATCACAATGTCTATTCATGTATATACAAACATATAACGAGATTTCCAGATAGGGTGCACAACGGTGTCACGCAGCGGATGTCCCCAATGAACGTGATGAACAAAACTGATTACATTAAGCGGATAGGTCTAGAGGTGAGAGGAATTACAAACCCTCGTCATCATCCGGCAACGCTGCTGCCTGTGTTTCTTTGATGTCATTCTCTGGCCTCCCGTTTCTGTCAACGAACACATCGTGCCGGCTGCGCCAAATATGTCACGATTCACGCCGCAGGTCCCATGACAAATAAGGTGACAGTTCATGACCGAAAACAACGTTTATTTTACTCCATTCACAAACAATTCCAGGCCAGCCTAACTGTAACTTTCCATTCCGCTGCCCGCGTTCGTCCCTCGCTCTCGACTCAGAACCTCGCTCTCGCCTCGGGATCCCTCCGTATAACACTTACACTCATAAAATATAATTACGCTTTTAAAACAAATTACGGGCGTTTCCCTACAAATAGCACATATATGTCATCGACTTGACTGTCAATCAAAGCTTTAGGAGGCGTATATTTGTTAGCTTATTCTAACTGTTAGTTACGATACTTTCGAATAATATATAGTAATGTAGGACCTGTGAGTCGGTTATACCTTTACATATGTGCCACATGCTGCTGCTTATATGAGGTCCATACATATATGTAAGTTTTATGTCTTACATTTTTTCTTACGCTTGCGGCCATCCTGTGTGCGTTTAATATGAAATTCACGGACCAATAATGAAGTAATATTGGCTGCGGGCTCCCATGAAGACGGGGCTTTTGCAAGCCATTTAACGAGATACTCCTTTTTGTCCATTCCGTGTCCTGCACTTTAAAAGGCGATCTACTGAGTAATACTCATCATTGTTTGTGTCAGGGATATTGTCTTGCGTCAAATCGGATGAAAGTTCAGGCAATCGAGTATTAATTTCTGGTGTCGGGACTTGAGTCTAGTGTCTGTTGTGAAGAGACTGGTCATCGGAAGTCGGTGTCTGGGCCGAATTGGGATTTGTAAGTCTGCCAGCGGGGTCATGGAAAAGCCTTAAGCGGTTTGCGTGTATAAGGGAAGGAAGGGGCGTATTGGAGCTGCAGCGAAGGAGTTTAAAGGTAAAATTTGGAGAGGACTCTGCAATGTAACAGGGTCCTTCCCATTTTTGACTAAGTTTCGGGGAGAGACCTTTTACTTTTCGTTGAATTTTAACCCATACTCTGTCATCTACTTTGAAACATGGACGGGAGGCACGCTTATCATGTTTAGTTTTGTATTTTGCTTGCGCCTGTTTTGCATTTTCAGCGGCGATTTCGGTGGTCATTTTAATTCTCTCCACCAGCTGAGAGAGATAAGCAGACGGCTCACTGCTGAGGCCGGAGGGTAGTGGCTGTAGAAGGCTATGGTCTATGGGTAACAGGGGAGTACGGCCAAACACAATTTCATATGGTGAGACTTTAGTTGACTGGGCCGCAGGTGCCATGCGACATGCCATCATAACGCACTGTAAGATTTCGGCCAGTCTCTCTGGTCTGGCTTTATGTACGTTCGTAACGTCTGCTAAACCGTGCTATTAAGTTTTTCCACCAAACTGTTTGTTTGTGGATGGTAGCTGGAGGTGGCTACTTTTGTGATTTTAAAAAGGCTGCAGAGGTGTTTGATAACTTTGGACATAAAATTTGTACCTCTGTAACTTACAAGCACTTTCGGGGGGCCAAAGCGAGTAATGAAATTGCGGAAAATGCTTTCAGCGACTTCAGTGGCTTCCAGTGTTTTTAATGGATAAGCTTCAGGCCATTTACTGATGTCAGAAAGAGTCGACCAACAGTAAAATATATTTGTAACCCGCCGGAGACGGAGTAAACATACCCAATATGTCTATGTGCACTCTTGATAAGAAGTCTGTCACAGGCAGAGGGTGTAGTGGGGCCTGCCGGGCATGAAAATGAAGTTTTGCAGTTTCACATGACCGACATGATTTGACATACGCGACAATGTCGGAGTACTGTGTGTGCCAAAAGTATTTCGCCCTGATTGCCAAATGTGTGGTTTCAATACCCGATGTCCTCCTCCTGCTAAAGAATCGTGGTAGAAACGGATATAAGACATTGTTGTCTAAGAAATAATCCGGGCTTTCTAATATTACATGGCGAGCGTTTTTTTTTTTTATCAGCCGGCAGATCATTCTGATTTTGGAGGTACCGAATGATAGGTCCGAATTCCGGATCGTCCATTTGATACTCAGCCACAGATTTGCTCATCTGGGGAACTAACTCATTAACAAGGGTAACCGGGTCCATGCTGTGATATGTCTCCTTGGCTAAGCCCAGGGTCTGGACAGTGTTTACACACGGAGTCGCGTGTGAATATGTAAGGTGATATTCGCGCAGGCCGCCCTCGTTAGGGTGGTCTAAATCAATCCATTGCAGCTCGTCCGGCGGGGTGGCTACATCAGGAGTGGCCGGAGGAGGACACGGAGGATCAGGTACACTATCAATACAATAAATTCTTCTTCATAAACAATCCGCGTTCGAGTTTAACAGGCCTTGTTTGTACACAATAATGTACTTGTACTGCTGAAGCAACAGCGCCCAGCGAGCCAACCGTCCGGATGATATTTTCGCGGAGTCGAGAAATTGTAAAGGCTTGTGGTCTGTGTAGATATAAAAGTGGTTATCATTGGATAGTTAACATCAAAATGTTTGATACCTTCTACGATCGCTAGGGCCTCCCGATGGGTTATGGGCCATCTGGTCTAGGTGGTTTTGAGTGACCGACCCCGTACGCAATATCACGTTCGCGACCTTGGTCATCTTTTTGACCTAACACGTACCCTATGGAATAATCTGAAGCGTCCGTATAAAGAATAAATGGACGATTAAATTTTGGGTACGCCAGCACTATTGGGGCCGATGTGAGCGCCAATTTAAGGGCGTCAAATGCTGCTTGAGTGTCCGTGGTCCAATGATAGGATACACTCTTTTTCAAAACCGTGGTTAACGGATGGGCTAATTTGGCAAAGTTTTTGACAAATTTGCGGTAATAATTGCAAAGACCCAAGAAGGTTCTCAATTGTTTCACATTTTGTGGTACCGGATATTCAGAGACAGCTTTTGTCTTTGCTTCGTCCATTTCAACTCCATTTTTGGAAATAAAATGTCCTAAATATTTCACTTTAGGTGTCATAAAATGACATTTTGTGGGTTCATTTTGAGCCCGGCACGCTAGAGACGTGAAATGATTTCACCCAGGTGGTGTAAATGTTCCTGGAATGAGGAGCTATAGATGAGAATGTCATCTACGTATGTGATAGCGTATTTGAAATTTATCCTTCGTAAGACCTCGTTAAGCAGACAACTGAAGACTGGGGGGAGTTACGTAATCCGAACGGAAGTTTAGTAAAATTCCAGACCCCGTGATGCGTGACGAACGCTGTTTTATGAGCTGTTTTAGGGCTTAACGGAATTGGCTAAAATTCAGAGGCCATATCAAGGACCGAAAAGAATTTTGCATCGGATTCGCCGATAGTATCGAATACATCCTCGATCCGAGGTAATGGGTGATTTATCGGGCGTTTAACATTGTTCAGTTTCCTGTAATCTACCAAAAACTGCCAGGAATTGTCAGATTTACGAATTAGGACAACTGGGGCTTGCAAAAGGCCATGTGATGGTTCAATAATGCCTGCATCTTACATATCGTTAACCTGTTTTTCAATTTCGGCTTTCTTTGAAGGGTTTACCCGATATGGAGCCTGTCGAATGGGCGCAGTGTCGCCTGTGTCAATTTCGTGTTCAATTAACTTGGTACAGCTTAATTCCTGTAGGTTTGTAGCGAATACATCGCGGTGTTTGCCAAGGAATGCAAGGAAATCGTGTTTTTCAGTGGCAGACAGACTACTGTCATCTAAAGAGACGGAGGTGAACCTGAACTAATTGGTGCAACGGAGATGTCCGTCTGGGCATCTAATATTGCTATATCCTGAGAGTCGCTGCTGGGGTAAAACAGGGCAACGGGATAACCCTGTTTCAAGGTGAAATGTTTTGCACGTGGATTCAGAATTTTGCACATCGTATGGTTTCCGTGTAATGTATTAACACTAAATGCTGCGGCCCGTGTCTACAACGTGCTAATGAGGCTGTAGGGACAACCTTGCCAAGAGTAGGCTCCAGATAATGGTTGTTAGATTGAAGGGGAACTTTTGTCTCTGAAAGGGGAGATAGGCAAACATCCGATTTTAACCGTAACATTTCGGCTTTGATTGGGGTGGAATGAACCATGCTTACCTCATGGTGCCCTTTTGAAGGCGGAGTAATTTGGCTTTAAAATCAATAGTAGCTTCTTGAGCTGTGAGAAAATCAAGGCCCAAAATAAGTTGCGTGTTCATGCGTTGTAGGACATAAAATTGCTGTTGAACCGTATAGTTATCGAATGTAATTAGAATCGTGACTATTCCGACCACAGGTACTCTGACCTTACCTACTCCAGTAACATGCGGGATTGAGGCTGGTTTCATTGGGTACACTTTGTCTTAGCATGCATCGACAAGCGTGGCATTGTTAATACAAGAAACGACAGCACCTGAATCAACGAGGGCCGGAAAGGAATGGTCGAGGTTAATAATTGAAACTAGATTACCTTGAATTTTTGTAGAAGTTTGGCTAAAAACATGTGGAATAGCAATCATAACGTGAGAAGCATTCGGAGCTTTGTTTCCCATATTTTTGACAGGTCCCTGTGTAACTGGAGATCTCTGACCCGAAGGGATAGAATGTGAGAATGATACGGGTGGGCGGGGAAATGAAACATTATGTTGCATGACAGAATATTGCCGAAAGGTTCGTCGTGTTCTAGACACTTTTTGAGGAGCCGTATGAAAGTCAGGCGCGTGGCCCTAATGAACATTGTTATTGCTGCGTTGAGCAGATCTACACATAGACTGTAAATGGCCTATTTTTTTGCACAAATGACATACTGTGACCCCCTTATGTCTACATCTGTCTGAACTGTGGCTCGTTGCACTAAAGCGAGTGCACCGGTGTTGTTGTTGTGGTGGGAACCTGAGTGACTAGCGAGCAGGGGGTATATTATTACCTCTTGGTGGCCGGGCGGCGAAGCTGGGTCTATTCCTGTTTCTGGCCTGTCGGGTATCTGCTGTTGACCTGTTATGTTGATTGATCGTATTGACAGCGTGGGCGGCCCGATCTGATGAGGTCGTGGCGTCTTGAAGAATGGTTTGGCACACCCTCGTACAAATATCTTCTATTTGGTCGCCAATAGTGACCACAGTTGGCGAGTGCATTGCTAACGCCATGCGAGCATAATTGGTAGCCTCCTCAATTGTATTTGGTTCCTTGCCGATGACAAAGTTCTGTGCGGCGGCGGGGAGGCCCATGACGATAGCGTCAAGTATATCCCGGTCCGACTTTTGTAATTGTTTACCTTGACGCCGTAAACTGTCAATGTAGGAATCGACGGATTCCTGCGGTTGTTTTTTCCGCGAGTTAAAGTCTGCGAGGCGCGATAAACGTAAACCATCCTCCAATTGGAATCGGTCCAAAAATGCTGTGGCCAGCAAACTGTAATCTGTTTTGGTGCCTGAAGAAAGCGTGGCATACCACGTTTCGGCCGTTGACCCATGGCTAAGATACAGCGGGAAATAATCGGGACGCTTGTCCTGATTGTGGTCTGCGTCGACCCACCCAGTAATTTGTGCCAACAGGTTAAACCTATCTAGCCACAGCGCGTCGTCTCCTTAGCCATCGCCTGTAAATTTGGGTAACAGGCCCGAGCTGGTTTCAGGGCGCGCTTGCGACATGTTTAATTGAATCAGCGGGAGTCTTTCTAATTTAATTCTCAGATGTTTCGCTTCCAGCGTGGCTGATTGAAAGAAAAAAAATTAAAAGAGAGCGTCCACGTCTAGTACCTAAAGAATCGCTGTTCACCACCAATATCACTAGGCTTGTTATCTTGCTCTGATGACACACAGTTCGGCTGATCAAACGAAAAACACTGCTGGATATTTACTTCATATTTATTGGAGGGCCGGACTGCGGGCACGTCTGATGGTGGTGAAAGTCAGCTCACGGCCAGCCCCACTTCCGTTCAGCTAGCCCCGGTCCGAACCCAAAAACACCTTGATATACAGGTTATGGTCCCATGCGGGACCACCAAAAATGAGCACTGGAACTGTACCTATACACTGCCCACTGACAAGTTCTATTGATGCAAAAAGGGGTATAGGAACTTACAACAAACATCATACAATTACCATAGGCGAGCTAAATTAAATATTATAAATGACAAACATCTTAACGTGAACACTAAGGCTACATACGTTACACCTGTGTGACTTGCTACTTATAAAACATAATAAAAATGAATTCTAAAATAATTACTTTACAGACCTGACTACCCTGTCTTGAAAAACATTGGTCCATTTCATACCTGTGGTGAGTCACTAGGCACTGACGGGTTCAGGCCGCATCACCTGGTCAGACTCCACCACAGCTGGCCAACACACACTCATCCCTAGGCCCTAATTTGGCCAGGTCCAGTCGCTCACCACCGTGCGCTGCATGGTTTTACGTGGACGGCATACCTTCTAATTCACCAATAATAATGGCTTACCCCTAACATAGCCCATGAATAGTTCTAAAACCTAACTGGTAATAATATGCAACAGTTCTTGTTCATCAATACAAACCAAACATATAAACCAATCATGGCCTATATTACCTCTTTCTCTTACACTTTATCTCCATTTGATATTATTTTAAATTTTACATTCAAGGTCAACTTCAGCTGAGCACAGTGACCCATGGGTCCCTTGTTACTATTATACTGAAGCTTGTTAATTATAAAAATACTCACAGCATTCCCAAATGGTCCTAATGTAATACACGTCCCATGTTTTGCTGTCAGGTGGCAGTTTGTTTTTCACTGCCTTCGATATGGCTACGGGAGATCTGAATGGGGGCCAGTATGCCATCCCGTCTCCCATTTGCAAATTACTTGGTAGCAACTCGGACTCCTTTGTCTCGCAGAATTCCACGATAACATACATGGCCCTTGAGCGAAAAAAAATGGTTTTTATATATTAAATTATTTCCCCCAAAAATTGCAAATGCAGAAAACTATTTGTTTCAAGATGGATAATTTATGTGTGCAAAACAGGCAGTGCCACGTGGTCATCCTTGTAGGGAAAGAGAATACATTTGTGTTTTATCTGTTTAATGTCTGCTACCTTTTAATGTTCTCCAATATGTGAGCATTTATATATATGTAATTTGCTCGAGTTCAAAGGGTAGTTGAAGAAATCATGTTTATGTGAATATGCATTGTATACAATAAGAATTAATCGTGGAATTGGTTTTTAAATATTCCTTATTTTTGCGACATCATCTCCTATAAGAACACAATTGCCAGGTTTGCTGTTACTGATTGTGAAATCCTCAAGAGACGCTTCATTATACTGTTCATATGCCCAATGTTCATTTCCTAGGGGAAGGGGACCATTTGTGTGAGGCTTTTTCAAGAGAGGAAAAGTCCAAGGAACACAGCTGTGACCAGAACCTGTATTAAATTGTTCCATTAGTCGCCTTGCAACCCGTTAAAGAAATAAATTTGGCTTCCTTGGTTTTTAACATCCTCTGGTAAATGGATCAGTCCATGAACATTGTAAGTGAGCATGTCGGAGCCATACAGCTGACCATAATGCGTTACAAATTTAACCATGAGGCTGTGTGCATAATCATTAAACTCGTGACATAATGAAGGATGGGCCAGTATGTGAATTCCCATTGAAAGTAACAAGAAATTCTGATACATTTCCTCTGCAATGTATCCTTTCAAAGCCAATGGCCCTGTGTATATCAGGAAAAATCGAAATACGGTGGCTTTCCAGCGGCCGATTTCTGTTAATTGCCTTGGCTTCCTAGTAAATTCTCTTGGTACATATCACTCAAAGATACACAATAATCTGAAATTAATGATGGCACATTACTTCCTGTTCTGAATTTTAGTGGGCCATTGATCCACAATGTCATGAGACGTTTAACAACACCAAGACCAACTAGGTGCAAATAATCTAATGGAAACTTCGTGACCATGCCAATTGATAAAGTTGTAACGGATTGTGGCCTGTATGGTGGTTTTCATCCTGCATCTCGTCAAAGGCAACATCTGTCCTTAAGGGGGAATTTGTTTCTTGAAATGTAATTTTCCCTTGGTAAAGACCCCTTTGGCAACATTTGTCGCACCCTGAGTAACCTGCGTGGCCTGTAGTGCCTTTTACAAAAGCCCGGGCAGGTGTATCGCATACAACTGAAGTAATAGTAATGGTATATGTGACTCCGTTATAGTTTATTCCATAATTTTAAAGATTACACATTTCATCTACAAAGTCGGACAGAAATTCTTTTGCATTTGATGGTTTTGAAAACCCAGAAAAAAGACCTATTACAAAAGGCTCAGGGTTTTTACTATTTTTTAGCATTCCTAAAATAGGCCAGAATTGTTTACTACTGCTTTTAAACAGCGGAAGCTATCAATATTAATTTGAAGACTTAAATTTGTATCATGTATGACAGTTTCATAATTTAATGGCCTGCTTTTAATTGCATTATGTCGTATCTGTGGAAGTTGGACAGCGGAACTAACACAACGCAATAGCCATTACCATACATCTTTATTAACACATACAATCGCCACGAGGTGGCAGCACTGCTGTAGCAAGTGCGCTTGGTGAGATACCACATTTCCCCTTTCCATTATGCTGAATATTACCTTTTTAAGCCTCTAAAATACTTGTTGAAATATAAATAATATTATGACAGTTTTACACATAGTTAAATGCTGGTTTCACACAAATATTGTCCTTGAGAATGTCTGTTATAATTTTCAGGTTCCAAAATTTCACAGATGTATATGCACTTTGACTTAAATGATAATTTACTGAATAAACATATTATATGGTTTCAATTAGACGTTGTGGTTTCTTCCTGTTTCGGGGGTGGTTCCGTCTCACTGCAACTGGCACAACATTATTAGATTCTCCTGAAGAATCACTCACTGGCGGATCTGACACCTGACCATCCGTGATAGGTGGAATAACAGCCGAGGAATCAGGTGTAGGATCTGATGATTCCGCTATCGGCTCTGCGGTTGACACTGACACTAAATCAGACTCTGGTGAATCAACAGACTCTGTTGGTATGTCTGACTGCGGTACACTTATAGAAGCATGTAGATCTTTATCTACTGCAAGACCATCATCTCTGTTAATGGAATCTGTAGCACATTCTCCAGACTTAATGAGATGATCTACATGTACATAGCGAATTTTTTGGTCCTACCTGCACCAGGTATGACTCAGGACCAAGCCGTTTGATCACATGACCTTTTATCCATTTCTCCTTTCCTCCTCTGTGATTACGCACGCGCACAGTTTCTTTAGGAAAGAATTCACGAAGCTTTACTCCCTTCTGGTCATGATACCCAACTTGTTTAGCTTGTTTATTCTTAACTTTGTACATTTGGTCTGGTTTTATCAAACTCAACCGTGTTCGAAGTTGCCGTTTCAGGAATAACTCCGCTGGGGGTACTCCTGTTGTAACATGCGGCATGGTTCTGTATGTCAGTAAGAAATTGTCCAGGTTCTGTTTAGGGGTCAGTTTTACTTCCTGTCCCTGTTGTTCAGCTAACAACTGCTTTTTAATGTCTGTTTTACAGTTTTAACCATATTTTCTGCTGCCCCATTTGACTGTGGGTGGTATGGAGGAATTAGCTTATGCTGTACTCCATTTCTGCTTAAGAAATCCTTCAACTCTGCAGATGCAAACTGGGGTCCATTATCTGATACCAGTGTCTGTGGCAAACCAAATCTAGCAAACCAACTACGTAGCACTGTTATCACTTTATCTGCAGTTGTAGAGTGCATGTCCTCCACCTCAACCCACTTGCTGTAAGCATCCACTAAAATCAAATAATTGACACCATCTAAGTAACCGAAATCAATATGCACACGCTCCCATGGATGGTTCCAATACGGCCATGGTATCAAGGGTGCTGCGACTGGATTTTGTCTCACAGATAAACAAACTGCACATGATTCAACTAAACTTTCAATATCCTGATCTAACTTGGGGTACCAAAAATAGCTTCTGGCCATTCCCTTCATTTTAACAATACCAAAATGCTCATGATGTAACTCTTGTACTAACCTGGCTCGGTATTTCGGTGGTATGACCACTCTATAGCCCCAAAGAATACAGCCTTGATCCATGGATAATTCGTTTCTCCGACGGAAGTAATCCTGTAGTGCTACATCTTGTACCTTGCATGGCCAGCCATTCATAATATAATTCATTACCTTAGACAACACAGGGTCCCTACGAGTGTATTCACTTATGTCTTGTGCTGAAACTGGCAGTTCATCGGTCACACTGAAATAGTTAACCTCCAATTCAGTAGCTAATGTAGACCCTGGTTCTGGAAACCTAGATAACATATCGGCATTTCCATGATCTTCAGACTTCCTGTATTTTATATCATAGTCATAAGCCATCAGTATTAACGCCCATCTTTGCAATCGCAAAGCAGCTAGTGTAGGGACTTCCGTGTGAGGTCCAAATATGGTGGTCAGCGGCTTATGGTCTGTAATTAAGGTGAATCGTCGACCATACAAGTACTTGTGAAACTTGGTTACACCAAAGATTATTCCCAAAGCCTCTTTCTCGATTTGAGAATAGTTCTTTTCTGCTTGTGTGAGAGTACGCGAAGCGAACACGATGGGATGCTCTACACCATTTTCCATCTGATGCGAGATAACTACTCCCAATCCATATTGTGAAGCATCACATGCTAGTGTGATGGGTTTTTGAGTGTCATAATGTGCTAATACTCTGTCACTCATGAGTTGTTCTTTTACCTTATTGAGTGCTTTCTCACACTCAGAAGTCCATAGCCATCTTTGGTCTTTCTGCAGTAACTCGTACAGAGGGGCAAAGGTTGTTGCTAGGTCTGGTAAGAACTTTGCATAATACCCCACTATACCTAAAAATGTTCGGAGTTCTGACACATTTGTAGGTGCTTTAGCATTCTGAATAGCCTTAATTTTCTCTGTGGTACAATGCAATCCCTCTGCATTAATCTTGTGGCCTAGGTATTCTACCTCAGAGACCATGAAACAACATTTTGACATTTTGGCTACAACACCATGGCTCTGCAGTCTCTGTAAAACTTCCTCAAGTAGCACTATATGCTCCTCAACTGATTTAGAGCTCAGTAGCACATCGTCCAGGAAACAACACACACCATCTAACCCGTTTAATATACGGTCCATTACGGACTGAAATATTGCAGGCGCCGTAGTCACTCCATAGTTAAGACGTTGGTACTGATACACCCCGTGGTGGGTGTTTATGGTCAAAAGCTCCTTAGAAGACTCTGTGAGCTCAAGTTGCTGATATGCATGGCTTAAATCGATTTTGAAGAAAACTTTACCTCCTGCAACTTATGCAAATAAATCCTCTGCTGTTGGAAGAGGATAGGTGTCCTTCTCCACTAACTTGTTGATAGTTACTTTGTAGTCCCCACAAATACGAACAGTTTTATCGCTCTTGGGTACAGTCACCACAGGGGAAGCCCATAGGCTCCTCTCTACTTTCTTTATTACACCTGCACTTTCAAGTCTGTTTAACTCTGTACTGAGTTTATCCTTTAAAGCATATGGCACTGGGCGAGCTTTCTTGAATATGGGTCTTGCGTTCTCTTGCAACTTTATATCAGCCTTGAAGTGTTTAATAGTGCCCACTTCACCTTTAAACACACCTGAGTACTTGGTGAGTAACTCCTGAACTTTATCACTGGTAAGAATACTGAAAATTTCTCTCCAGTTAAGTTTCAACTTACTTAACCAGTCTCGTCCTAAAAGTGAAACTCTGCTTCCACTCACTACTACCAATGATAGCACTTCTTTTTGATCACCGTAACTCACAGGAACTGACAACTCACCTATGACTGGTATAAAGTCCCCTGAGTAGCTCCTCAGTGTCACCGTGCTTGGCTTTAATGTTACATGTGACAATACCTTATGGTAAGTAGCTTCTGATACAACTGATAAAGCAGCCGCCGTGTCCACAGTAAATATCAGTGCCTTACCTGCAACTGTCAACTCAACTTTAACTTCCCTTGAAGAGTCACTACACTGCTGTGAGTCAATTGAGTACAAAGAAGAATTATTCATCGACACAGTTGCTTCTTCAACCTCTGTATCATTGTCTGGTTCCAATGATGACACTTGATAAGGTCTACCCCTTGGCTGCCTGCAATTAGAAACACTGGGTCTGGGCCCTCTGTCTGTAGCAGCTGTATTACCCTTAGTTCTACAGGCTCTTTTAAGATGCCCTATCTTATGACATTTGTGGCATTTTTCTCTGATGTATGGGCAGTTAGGTGTAGTATGATTTCCTAGGCACCTACCACAAGTTTGCTTAAAGTCTCTTCTGCCACCGGCATTAACTTTATGCCCTTTGCAGTTACTCTGCTTACTGTATTATCTCCAGGTGTATGACCATGACCTTGAGCAGCCTGTGCATGTATATCTTGATCAGCTCTTTCCATAGAAAGTGCTTGTTCTGTGGCCTTTCGCCATGTTAGAGCTTCAATTGTCAGCAGCTTTTTCTTTATAGCTACATCTTTCAAACCACAAACAAAAGTGTCTCTTAAATTTATATCAAGCTGATCTCCATAATCACAATACCTACTCAGTCTCTTTAACTCCACAATAAATTGTGACACTGATTCTCCTGGCTTTTGTTTACGTTCCCTGAACTCAACTCTTTCACTGATAATATTTCGTTTCTGTATGTAATGATCAGTTAAAACCTGAGTTAGTTCATCATATGTCTTGTCCATCGGGTCTGTGGGGGTCAAATATGAGCTCAAAAGTTCAAACGCCTGAGCCCCAATCAGTGCTAAGAAGACGCACACTTTATCATCTTCAGAAACCCGATTAGCTTGAAACCAAACTTCAATACGTTTTTGGTAATTTAGCCAGTCCTCTTTATCAGGTTGGTATTCCCCTATGTTCCCAATTAGCGGCCTTGCTTGTGCCATTTTTGCAAGTCCCTGACAGCCACGTGATTTACAAAACCTCCTATTATCGCTCAACAGCGCAAAATCTACTCACGGCAGAATTGACAGTCCGACCGGCGATTCTCCCAAGTGAAAATCCAACGAGCTATCCACAGGGCTCTGGATGACATAAGTCCTTGGGTTTATCAATCCCAGACACGTCGCCAACTTGTCGTATCTGTGGAAGTTGGACAGCGGAACTAACACAACGCAATAGCCATTACCATACATCTTTATTAACACATACAATCGCCACGAGGTGGCAGCACTGCTGTGCAAGTGCGCTTGGTGAGATACCACACATTACTTATCCCAAAATGATAGTATGACCCACCAGCAATATCTTTTAATACAGTGACATTTGGTGTTGATAAGAGTGTCCTTGGATCTTTGGGTAGTGATGGCTTAAACAATGTTAATATGCGTAGTAAGGCGCCAAGTGCAATCAATGTAATGTTAAATTGCAGCGCCCAGTTGGTTAACATAGCTCTTAAATTTGGCGTTTCCTGAGAGTCGTCTCCCTAATCATCACTATCAGAAAAGTAAAGGTCGTCTTCAACATGATTATCATCTGAGCTGGTTTGAAAAGTTTCACGTTCAGTTGCAGCATCATGACTAATATTTAGGGGATGGTCACATGGGATGCCAGTTTTTACATTTTCATCTGTATCGTTTTCTAAATTTTTAATAAAATTTGAAAATTTTGAGTTTATTTTTCTTCGCTTTGTCCAGTAAGACTTTCTTGTGACTATATAGCACTGCAAGCAAAACTGTAAATGAATAAACATCTCTTTACACAAATGAATCGGCTGACCATATATTTATAAATTACAAGACTGCATAAAGTAAAAAAAAAATTCTTCAAAATTTGACATAATTAACGATGGGTCGTCTTCAACATATTCATGATTATCCATTTCGGATGTGGTAAATTACATGGCAAACGAGGCGCAAATATGTCTCTCTCTCTCATATTTATATATATAATATAAATATATATATATATATATATATATATGCACTTCGGATATAGAATATAGGTAAGATTACGATTTTGTGACTGCATGGTATTCCCATGTTATTGTATCCATAACGTGGTACAAGTAATTACCACGCATGATTTAGCGCTTTAAGTATTACAAATGCATTATCATCATATTTGGATATATATTTATTTATTATAAATTAATTTATAGAGTTTGTGCAGTAGCGATGCTTTCTCCATAAGGTCGGATCAAAATCATTAAAATCAAACAAATTTATTTTCATTTTATTAAACCATTACGCCTATACTTTGATGTGAATTTACATTTAATCTTTATCTTTGAAGGTTTTTATACATTGATAATCTGTAAGTGTAAAGCACAACAACATCCCATCTTGTGCTTTCAAAAGTAAGCCTTTTGAATTTTTACAGTAAATTTTATTTGACATTTGAAACTTACATCTAACAATATGTAAATAATATGCAAAAAAATACCATGTATGCAACGCTGTCAGTTTCAACTGCATGCGTCGCAAGTCCAACGCATACCAACGTCCATTTTAAGGTTCGTTGATAAATGTGTCAGTTTCATTCTGCGCCGGGCATTTGTCAATTTCGTAAAACATTGATAAATGTCACTTTTATGTCCAAGCGGTGACTTTTAATTAAAATATTTACAATGTGTTTGACCTATTTGAAAATTTGACAATTAAATAGATAATTTTAATGCAAATTATAATATGACCTGAACTTACCCATGTTTAAAAAGCTCATATAATAAAAGCTGTTTCTTATATATATATATATTATTATTTATGCGAAAGTATGTTCTATTAAATATTGTATTTGAAATTATAATGGCTAAGAATCTTAGATTTTTCTCATAAAAAATTGATGCAAAGAACTGGGCCCTTCCAATTAAGCTTTTCTATTACATATAATTATCCTTGCGAAAGCATTACAACTATGTTAAATGCATATATTATATTGGTTCTAACTGAATGTTAACGGACATTAACACCTAACTAATATAAAGTAAACCCCACCTATATAATAATCGAAACGAAAAACTTTAATATTATGACGTCACAATGTTTACGTCATAGTTGCAAGGCCAGAAGCCATACTGGTGGCGTTATTTATGGGGTAATAGTAGTACTCCTACCTTTACATAATTATCATGCATGTTGTAATATCACCAATATATATATATATACATGTTTATATATTTTCATGTTCTCTTCCGATATGAACTTTGATATGATCAAGATATTTTCTTAAGATCTAAGCACACATACACACATATATATATATAAATATATATATATATATATATATATATGACGCTTGGGAGTATTTCGCATATAAATTCGGATAAAGTGGAAAATTAAATTAAATTTACCTTTTTATTGAAAGTTAACGGGAAAATGAATAATTGCTTTCATTTAAGGTATCTTATAAATTCACAAGCCATATTTTGTATATAAATGACAAATTACGATGTTTTACAATTTAAAAGGACATTAAAAATAGTCCTCATTTTAGGGAGTTCCAGTCTTTTTATTAATACGATATTTCAGTCGCATTAACTTTAAGATCTATAGGAATGCATGTATACCATAGGAAAATGTCCAATATAACTCATTTTTAATTCATATTTTGAAGTGTTTCACACAATATGGTGTTCCCCTCCCATAAACATACATAGTCTCTCTCTCTCTCTCTCTCTCTCTCTCTCTCTCTCTCTCTATATATATATATATATATATATATATATATATATATATATATATATATATATATATACATATATATATTTATATATATATATACATATATATATGTATATATATTTATATTTATATAAATAATGGGCCTTTTTTTTGTTTACTGGATGTAAATTCTTAGCTTTATTTATAATAATAATAATAACTATTATATAATATTATTTAAATTGTATGCATGGGCCTATATATGTGTTACGAGTCTTAAATTCTAAGCTTTTTTTATTATAGACATTAAACTATAGTGATGTAAACTCACCTTGTAAATAATGAGACGCAGAACAGATTTTTGGTTGTTTTTTTTTTGCTTCTATTTTCCTCTCCTGAAAGGGGGCATCTGGTGGCCAGTCAGCGTCAGTTGTTTACAAGCGCCTCTTGGAGAAACTCGCAAAGTTTGTAGACTGATTCTCACATTTCAGAAAAAAAATCGATTGTGAAAACAACATGCAAGGTACAGTTTTATATGTATGATGGAAAATTAGGCGGATGTTTCTTCTACCCCATTTTGTTAGATTTCTTTTGATATCTAACTTCACTTTTTTTTCTTTCGCAAAAAATGGGTGGACCATATTTCATGGAACGGAGTATATATAGTCCGTTCCAGTAACCCCTGCATGTCTACCTGTTTTTTCGCGATTATTTATCTGTGAATCAAAGAACGCCAAAACTGTTTGACCTTGGGGAAGAAAGAGGAAAAAGCGTAATTAACTAATATGGAAATAATAGCCTACCTTATGTAATTTTCCTGTAAACAATTTAAAACCATTTTATGAGTAACTAGTCTATTCTTTAGCGACACCTTGCCACTAATCTGTTAAATAGGGAGCGTAAGTCTCGTTTTATCTCTATTGAAAGGAGGTAGTAAAGGCCGGTTCCAGAGTACTTCCAGAGACACCCTCATTGACAACATACGCCATGCGGACCTCGCTTCACGTGTTGTGGGTCAGCTTTTCACAGAACAAAGCGATTCCAAACGTTTGAGCTTGCTGTCACATAAAGAGAACGGTTATAGTAAAACTTTTGGATACAAATTATCAATATGTTCTCCTGTTTCTGCTTCGTTTAGCTTGATCCCAGTTTCACTGAGGCTACGCCCGCATTGAGGTGACGTTGCGAAGGTAACCAAACTATCGCCAGTATCGGTTAAAGGATGTAGGCCTGAACATATGCTTTTATCGGGCATTATGAATGGAAAATTATATTTTTGTGTAATTATTGATTACAGAGATTCAAACTCCTCAATGAAGGATTGGTAAAACTACATATATTTGGTAAAAATAACTGCTCAGTCCTTGGATTCCGGTACAAGCCAGTTACCCAGCATGCATATAGCCTATGCTTCGGCTATATTCGATATACGACGATAATGATAGTAATAATAATAATAACAATTATAGGCCTAATAATGATTATAAATAAATTATTATTGTTATTATTATTGTTCCTATATTTTTAGGAACAGAAATAGATAATAATAAAGTAACATATTATTACCAAACGATTCGAAATGTGTTAGCCAATTGAAATTAAATTGGTAAAAAAAAAAAAAGAAATTCTATGGGTAATAATCACATACAATTAATCATTTTCTATAAATATATACACATCATAATTTAAATATTAAAAAAATACCAATTTAAATTAATAAATATACATTTATGTTACATTTGTTCAATTAACTATTATACCTGCTATATATATATAAATATATAAATAAAATAGTTTTATCATATTTCTTACATAATATATATATATATATATATATTTATATATATATTATGTAAGACATATGATAAAACGATTTTAAAATCATTTTCATATTTATTATATAAAAGTATGGAAATTGTCTAATATATATTTATATATCAGAGATGGGTCCTATTACATAGGTTTTATTCCTGTTACAATTAGTTCTTAATCCATCTATAACAATTACTATTACAACATTTTCCATCTATTACTATTAGTATAACTATTAATTGGCTTCTGGTACTATTACTATTACTTTACTTTCAAACAGTGATATGAAAATATGCTGACCAACCCCATACATTATCCAACCCCCATGCAGTTGGTGATACTTTAATATATGTTCGTATATTTAAATTGCAACTTTAGAAAATTTTGTTCTCCATTAAAAATGTAATTAATTAGTTTTAAATCCTATGGTAGAATGCGCAAAATTCAGCTAAGTTCAGCATTATTTCTAGCCAGTTGATGGTCAGTCCAACCCAGTTCCGGTATGTTCATATTCACCACGGTTAAAGACACATGGTTCATCTTGCTTGCAACATTCAAATTCAACCTATTCATATTCATCAAAACACACAAGTCTGTGAATTTTGTGGCTACCACTTATTTACTGCATCTCCTTAGATTAGCACATTTTAATTCATCTTGAGCAGGTGTTTTATTACACGTGAAAAACACAATTACACTACATTTTTAGCCCTTTTGTGTGTTTCAATGTAATCAAACGATCCATCCCTAATATGTTTTGGTCAAGTGGTTGTAATAAGTTCAAGTAATTGCTATTATTCTATTACTAAGGGTTCTATAAAGATTACTGTTACTATAACAGGTTAAAATTTCTTGTCTATTACTATTAATATTACTATTACTTTGAAAACCTGTAATTTTTTATTATTATTACATATTACTATGACCCCATCCCTTATATATATATAGGCCTATGTGTGTGTGTGTGTGTGTGTGTGTGTGTGTGTGTGTGTGTGTGTGTGGAAAATGTATTTACGTGTAAATAAAATATTATCTTTCAAATATCTATATTAAAAATAGCATAATTTAGGCATTATGTATATCCATTTTATATTAATCTATAAATATGTGTAAACAGTATATACATGCTTGTTTGTATGTATGTATTCATATATATTATATATATATACATATATTATTTACATATATATATTTTTATATTAAATATATTATATATTTTATTTATAAATATATTTAATTAATTATATATATATATACATATTTTGGTATTGTATATTTTTAATTATATATATATATTTTATATATATGACATTATATATGTATATGTATAATATATATTATATATTTTATATATAAGGTTATATATTTTCCATATTTTATGTAATATTTATAATATATTTTATATTATATAAGTTTATATTTTTATATAATATTTTGATATATATATAATTTTATATATATTTTCTTATATTTTATATATTTTAAATATATATTTTTAATATTATATTTGTGTATATATATATTTATATTCGGTAATATATTTTATACATCCCCTGAAAATAATATATAATATTTTGACTGGTTGGATTAAAATATTTATCAATATTATCAGTGTGTGTGTCAGCCCCAGAAATATTGCTTCATGTAAGATCGCCGTCAAATATATTTCAGAGGATCCTCACGTCTTAATGTAAGATCAGGGGGCTTCAGAGGCTGTTACTCTTATCAATGCTTTTAGTGTCATATTGCTTCACTTCAATATAAACAAATCCTTTGCTATTGGGTTCCTGAAGCGCGCACAGTAATCAGTCATGAGAACGTCACGTCTGGAGACCTGAAGTAGAACATGTCTCCAGCTCACGCAAATTCACGCACTTGATGAACGAGACTTACGCTCCCTATGGTAAGGGAGCGTAAGTCTCGTTTTATCTCTATTGAAAGGAGGTAGAAAAGGCCTGTTCGAAAGTACTTCCGGAGACACCCTCATGACAACATACGCCATGTGGACCCCGCTTCACGAGTTGTGGGTCAGCTTTTCACAGAACACAGTGATTCCAAACGTTAGAGCTTGCTGTAACATAAAGGGAACGGTTTTATTTTAACTTTTGGTTACAATTGATTAATACGTTCTCCTGTTAATGCTTGGTTTAGCTTGATCCCTGTTTCACTGAGGCTACGCCCGCATTGCGGTGACGTTGCTTTGTAACAAACCATTGGTTAAAGTATGTAGGCCTGAACATATGTAGTGGGTGGGTTAAGTGCATAAAATAGGCTGTTGACTTCAAGTCCAGATGCAAAGGTCCCCTTTTGCATAGAAGTACCTTAGGGTCAGAGGAATAAATTTATCGAAAGACACAAGTTAGATCTCCGTTAGTATGTGAAATATATGCAAATTATTCAAAATGGCCGCCGAAAATACTCCAAACCTCATAGGCTTGCTTTTGTTACAGCAAAAAGACAATTTTTGAATCAAAATATACATTTTTGTGGTCAAGGAATACAATGGAATAGGTTTCAAGATTGCGAAAACAATAGTTTTCTCCTTACAATGAAAATATGGGGTACATTTCATAAAGTATCTATGATTTTCTTCCATCATGGTAACCTGAGACACTTCTTATCTATGTGCTTAGCATAGGGAGATATTAAACAGTTGTGAATAGACCCTGTAGACGAACACAATCCTCAGTCGACATACATAGAGCATAAAACCACAGCAAATTTAATGTATTAACTAGAGAGTTACTGGTATGTGGCACTTACTTAATCTGAGCTTAGGCAGTACAATAAGGCCATACGTTAGCACGGATAAACGGTTTGTTCTTTTTTTTTAAATACCCGAGTGAAATAGCCACATTCTTTTCTTGCATCAGTATTTCCACGCATGGTTCTATAAGTCGACACACATCGCTCTATATAATACCAGCAAAATACATTAGGTCTTGGTTGCGAGTTTTCCGGTTATACTGTCAGTCCATGTAATACATTATATGGGTAATATGGCAAAAATGACCTTTCTCGACAGTAAAGCATGCATGGGATATATACAAAACCAAAGTACCAGTACACACAGGAATGGGCAGACATTCCTGTAGCAGGGCACAATAAAGTTGCCAATTGTGGTTCCTTCCCAGAATCTAACATTCTGATTCGACAGAATATATTGCTTGAAACACATCTTATATATCTGATGATCTATCTCATGGTGGCCAACCTATAACAGTACATGATCAATGCCGAAAGCACAAAGGCCATCAGTCATTGACATAAACATCAGTCTTGGTGTTTATGCTTCACCAATTAGTTTAGGGTTTTATAGGGAACTCTCCTGAAAACTTTGTTCACATTTCTATTTTTTACAAGTAATGTAAGGGACCTGAAGGAATTAGAAGTCTTATATTTTAGTTGTGGATGAAATGATTGTTGAAGTAATGGTGGCAGTGCTGACTGTTCAGGATGTGGTGTAGGTTATAACAATGAATCCTGTATTTTTCACAAATACTGCAATAATGCCACTGATTATCAACATGTTAATGATGCAAAAATAAAAACTTGCAACCCAAGTATAAGGACAGCAAGAAGACGAGAAGCTAAGGCCGCCTAACAGGCTTTACCTCTAACTTCCGTGCTATATAACTTTTCGAACCACTCAAAACAGAAAAGCAGAAAGTGTTGAATGTTATGTCTAAATGTAATTCAATAAAGTTCAGAATTTGATAAATTGTTACTTTATTACTTTACATGGAATGTACTAATTGTTATAATAACGTATGCTAGGCACTCCCCATGGTAGAGATGGCTGCTTTTGTTAGTCTATAGAGCCAGAGGACCCGGAGAAACTGACCTGGAAAGGGTTTTATCACCTATTCTCATAGCTGTCCTGGGAATTGAAGCCGGGTATAGCCAGCACTGAGATCAAAGTCATTATCACTCGACTCCTATGTTCCATGTTCTCAGGGATTAGCTCTTTTTTTTAAACATTGCGTCAAAAGACGTTTCTTTCCATTGCCTAAAATCAGCCATAATCCTCGGGCAAAAGGATTTCACATGTACTCCCTGAGGATCCAGTCACCTCCTGGTCCTCATATGTTCCTGGTGTCCAATGTCTATTGGGAAGTAAATAATTTTTATCTCAGTAAGACCCAAATTGAAGAAGCATGGTAGTGTCTTTCGTCATATAAAAAAGATTAAGTCACTAATTAACTTATGTCATGCAATGAAAATTCATCTTAAAACTGGAAAAGCACAAGTCGTGGTAATGTATAAGTGAGAATAATATGTCATTTGACCTTAACAATACTCCGAACAGACCTAGCAAATTAAGTTATCAGTACCTGGGAGTATATAAGTGTTCAGGGCTTACACCAAGAAAATAGCCCTTTTAGATCCATCAGTGGAAAACAAGTTTTTATAGAGGGTTGTAAAGCTGACCATTTGTCAATGATTCTTAAAAGTTGGGTAGTCTCTGGTGAACTTATTTAGCAACTCCTATTCAGTCCTGTTGCACCAGCAGCCTCTGTTTTCTCTGTATAACCCTTTCAGGCATGGGCGACGTTGATATTCAACATCATCAGCGCCTGTCATGTTACTTGTCTCTGACCTCTTCAGCGAATTCTCTCTCACATTTCCAATCAAACAAATAATCTGCCTTTTTATTAGAAAAAAAAAATCTTGCTAATAAGTTAAATAAAATGTGCATGTTATACTTTTACAGTTGGGAACAACTAACCTGAAAGGGGGCTAAAATTGCTTTGACGTCAGCAAGACATGCCACATATATCACTAAAAAGGCGAAGGGCCTATAACATTAACAGTACTGAACATTTTATTTAACCTATAAGCAAGATATGGGTTTTCTTTAATTTATGCTGTGGTACCACGATGCGATGATTCCTAGGCATACAATTCATTAGTTTTAATTGAAGTGCAATGCCCCCGAGTTTTTTCAGGGTCACCCGCCGATATTCTGCAGATAAATTTGTCAAGTAGGGCCATTCCAGGTCACCTTTGGGTTTTTAGGGAGATTTCTAAGATTGTAATACATGTTGTGCTTGCTCGTTTGAATTTCAACGGATATCAGGCGGTTATTTAGGTTCATTATAAATATTAATAAACACCAAAGTTGAATCACTCCAACCTTAAATACCTGAAAGTAGTACATTGAAGCTCAAGCAGACGATAATCTTTTGTTGGCAATAAAGAAATTTCCAAGTCCATATTGTACGGCTAGCAATACATCTGTGTGCTCCGTCTGTGACAGAGTGAAACCTGTGTAAGCCGTCCAATACGTATAGTTTTATGGGGGTATTAACCAGATATTGTATTCCAGAACATGGTTGTCAATTCGGAAACTTACTGAGGCAAGACTATGGAAGTGTGTTCTTATTGTCGGACCCCGTATAATTTTTCAAGTTCTTCATCTTTTGGTGTATTCCGGGAATTCCGTTGGGTCCTCTGAATTTTAGTATTATTCACTTATTATCGCTCGGTTTCAAAACCATTTCGTCAGAAGGGAACGCTGTGAAAGAAAACACACATATGGAGGGATAAAACAATTTAATAACGGCCGGCAGGCCTGTTTTGGATATGCATTTATCTTAACACTGGGGAGAACTCCACAGCAGCCCAACAAACCAGTCTGAATAAACCAGTAATTACACATGAACCTGTGTCCTTCATGTTATGACAAAAATTGGCGCAGCCAGCAGGATGCTCAGATGACAGAAAAATACTGACAATATTGACAATACTTACATGGCAGAAGAAAAATAAGTGGCAGAAAAAAAAGAAGAATTTGTGATTTCAAAGTGCTGACATTGTGTTGAGGAGAAGAAGGACTGTACAGTGGATGGACGTGGTGTCTTTGGAAGAAGGGCCCTTTTCGGAGATACCATGACCATGCTCACAATATGAAGGGAACTATAGAACATCCAGTGAGTGTTGCTGGCGACACAGACCTGGGGACAATGATGGAACACTGAAGATAACAGGTGTAAACAGAGGGGACTTTCATTGACATTTTCGTATTATCAATATTCCTATTATTTTGTTTATCCTAAATTCCACTGTGGAAGACAACATAAAGATTTGGGTTGCTGTGGAGAAATGGGAAACCAAATGGTAAGTCTATGATAGATAGCTCAGCTGACTGGGGGTCATCTGAGTTATAGGGATTACCCTCCATCCGTCCGTCCAGCTGTCCGTTAGCAGGGCACAACTTGTTTTTTTTTTTCTTATTCATTTATTCGGTGTCTAATAATTTTATTCATAAACCTGGTGGATCATGCACAGGCAATAGCTGCAGCGCTTACAGATGCGTTCAAAAAGCTGAAGTGACAGACTAGCGCTACAAGTAAATTTGGAAAATTTTCAGGGGAGGGGAAGCCTTCGGTGCCAGAGTGGTCTGTTGAAATGGATCTGTATTGTGATAAATTAAAAGTATCTGGGGAAGAATAGGCAGATATAATTATTGACCATCTGACAGGTAAGGCTAGAGAGGAAATATTTTGTTTGCAAGATGCAGATCGTAAGGACCCTGACAAGGTTATCAAAACTCTCCAAAAACGGTTCGCTCCGCCCGAAACAGTTCGGAGCTTAGGATCCTTATTGCACTCGAGAGTCCAGTTAGAAGGGGAGTCGATTCTTGATTACTCCCGAGCGTTGCACACTATTCATATGCGCAGGCTTAGGATAGCTAAGGAGGGGAAGGAACGGGATCGTGTAAAAGAGCAGGGAGATGAGGACTTAAAAGAACAATTCATCAGGGGGGGTCCGGGATGATAAAGTAATAATAGAGCTAACCAAATTAGATCTGGCAGACAGTATTATGACCTTTGAGGTATTCAGAGACAGGGCCTGGGAGATATTCCTGAATGTGCCCACGACTGGGGGTGCCAGGTCCATAGCCCTTTTACAAGAGGTCCCAGTTAGTGTAGAGCCAGTGGCTCCACAGGTACCTGCACAGGACCTGCATGGTACTGTCGGAAATTCTTAAGTCTAAACGGGAAACACAGGCTGCTGTTAGTAAGCTGGTCGATAACCAGGAATAACTACGTGCAGATCTTGACAAGGTGATGGAAAGGGTTAGTATTTGTTCCCATTGCAGGAAAGCTGGACATTTGAAAGATTCCTGTTTGCGGTTACATCCAGATAAGTTCAAAGCAAGTTACTGTCAAGGGCGGGCAAGGTTCCCTTCCGAAGGGTCCTGCAAGCAGCAGGAACCAGAAAGAGGAGGTGCCAAAAAACGAGTAGCCTCCAAGGGACTGGGCACATCCTTGGAGGGCCACACACAAGTGCCCAGGGTAGACCTCCTGTCAGGGTTGGGGAAGTCTGTTGGTTCTCAGCTTGTGACAGGGCGGCCTGGTCAGCCCCCTGGCGAGGCAAGCAAGACAGTTTTGACCAAACTGATCGGCGCCAGTCCTAGCACGATAATTCAGATTTGTGATACAGCATTGGGGTGTATATTGGATACAGGGGCAGAAGCGTCATTATTACCAGCAGCCTTTTACCAGCAGCACCTGATGGGTAAGGTTGGGGCCCTGGAACAGTTGGAAATGGAGTTAAAAGTTACAGGTGCCAACGGTCTTGAGGTGAAGGTTGTTGGTTTCATTATCCCACCGATTGTTGTGTGTGGTCACTCCATGGAAGCCGGATTTCTTGTGCAGGAAACTGATGTGATTCCCTCCGGTAGGAAGGCTGTATTCCTAGGAATCATATGCTGTAATATTTTAAGAGAGTTAGTAAAAATCAAAAAGCAAGATAAGGACACAGTATGGTCTACAGAATATGAAATGGTGTTTGAAGCTTTGCACTCAGGAGTTCCAAATATTCTTGACAACCAGATAGATTTAGGAGTTACGACTGTCGTTCTGATGCCGGGACAGATTTTCAAACCGAAAAAGCTTTCCTTTGTTAAATGTAAAGTGACAGATCCAGAATTTGTGAAACAGATTGTTCTGGTCTTTCCAATCCTCAAATTGTATTGCCATTGGGGAGTTGAGGTCTATGAGGGCTGTCAGAAAGTTGACCCAAATGGAATTTTGACCAATGCAATTGCCAACTGGAGCGATGACGTTGTCACACATTTACCCAATGTTAGTATAGCAGAAGCTATCCCCCTTTTTATCAAAGATGACGTTTCAGTTGAAGTGGTAGATGGCATCTTGCAAGTTCGTGTTTGTCAAGTAGCCATATTGACTGATGGAAATAGCTTATTAGATTTGGACCAGAGTGGCATAGTAGAATCAGAGTGTGTAGAGCCATCAGACCAAGGTAGGAAGGCTGTAACACTGATGAATGGTGAGTCATATACACTTCCGCCTGGAGTCTCCCTGGCAAGTCTGGGTGAACATGAGGCACAGGTAGCAGCTGAAATGATAAAAAAGAAATGAAGCTGTATTTTCCTTTGGTGAATTTGACTTGGGGTTTGTGATATTACTCCGCACCAAATTCATCTTAAAGACACAAGACCTGTAAGTCTACCTTATAGAAGGATTCAACCACATGAGGTTGGGGAAGTTAAAGATCAGCTGGGCAAGATGCTAGAGAAAAGCATTATTCAGCGCTCGACAAGCAGCTATGGGAGCCCGATAGTGATCGTTCGGAAGAAAAACGGAACAATCAGACTATGCATCGACTACCGGAAGGTGAATGCCCAAACATATCCAGATGCATTCCCTTTACCAAGGGTTGATGAAACCTTGGAAGTGCTGGGGGATGCATGTTTATTTTCATCCCAAGATTTGAAACTTGGGTATTTCCAGGTGGCGATGCACCAAGAGTCTATTCCGATCACTGCATTCCGAGTACCTTGGGGACTCTTTGAGTTCCGTAAATTACCCCAAGGAATGCGCAAGGGACATATCACTCCGGCTCCATACCACAGCCGTGGTAACCCACAAGCTGAAAGGTTTAATCAAAGCTTGTGTGCATTGATCAAATGCCTTGAGATTGCGGACTGAAAAAAATGGCTTGAACTCCTACCACACCTGGTGTATGTTTATAATACGACACCACACCGAGTAACCAGGGTTGCACCCTACACCCTCATGTTTGGTAGACAACCGACCTTACCCTTAGATCACCTGATCAACAATCTCAATATCGACTATCAGGATGATTATGTCCGGGAGCAGGCTAATTTGCTAGAACGTGCACATACAGTGGTTTGAATAGAACACATGATGCCATCCGCAAGGATAAAGAACGATGGGATCACAAAGTATTTACAACACCCATCGAAACCGGAGACCGAGTATTATTGAAAAGATCACATTTTACCTCACGGCATAAATTAGAAAACTATTTTTACGAGAAGCCTTTTGTAGTATGTCAGAGGAATGAAGAACGAGATCTGTATGGCGTTAGACCAGTGAGTGGTGGACCCATACGTTGGGTCAATCGGGAGCTTTTGACCCTGGATCCACGAGGAGAACTAGATTGCCCGAATGGTTGGATCCTTGGGTTGGAAACGAAAAGGAAAAAGATATAGAATCAGATGAAGAATTTGAATTCAGTTTGTTTCCTCAGCCAGCCGATGAAACTAAGGAGTATCCACCGGAGGGGGAACAATCTGAACCATCAGAAGAAATAGAATCACCCCCAGCGCATCATGGAGCTGATCTTTGGCGACCTAAACTTCAATCAGGTGGTGTTGTATCTGGACGACATATTGGTACATAGTGCCACCTTTGAACAGCATGTGGAACGACTTGAGGAAGTGTTTTCTCGTTTGATTAAGAATGGTCTCAAACTAAATGGCAGTAAGTGTGAACTGTTTAAAACCAAGCTGCTTTATCTTGGTCATATCATCAGCGGCCAAGGCATAAAGGTGGATCCCTCGAAAATCAGGAGAATCAGTCACTGGCCCATTCCCAGGACATTTGACGAACTATCGTCCTTTATGGGCCTCGCCTCCTATCATTGGAAATTTGTTCGGGACTTTTCGAAGGTCGCTCTACCTTTGAACAAACTGCTCAAGGAAAAAAGGCAGGGAAGCCCCTTCATCAACTTGATTGGACAGAGGAAACAAGTGAAGCTTTCGAGAAAATAAAAGAGCTATTGGTTCGGGCGCCAGTGCTTAAGTACCCTGATTTTCGGGCCACCTTTGTCGTTGAAGTGGATGCCAGTCTGAAGGGCCTTGGCGCTTGTCTGTCACAATTCGACTAGAATGGCGATCTCCACCCAGTCGCGTTTGCCAGCAGGGGTTTGAGAGGAGCAGAAACAAGATATCCTGATTATTCCAGCTTCAAACTTGAACTCCTTGCCCTTAAGTTGGCTCTTGCTGATAAATCCGAGAATACTTACTTGGAAATAAAGTGATTGTTTATACTGACAACATCCGTTGTCTCATCTGAATAATGCGAAATTGGGTGCGACAGAGCAAAGGTGGGTGGCCCAATAGGCTCCCTTTCAGCTGTAAATAAGGTTTAGATCTGGGAAGTCAAACAAATGCGCTGATGCCCTCAGCAGACATCCATCTAATTCCACTGAAACGGAGGCTGCTCAGGCTATTAGGGATGTTATTCAGAGCACAGTACTACCTGTGGAGTAACAGGTCCGAGCAGAACAACAGACAGGTGCAAAGGAAGACGAAAGCCTATATCTCATCGTACTCGCAGGAAGAGTTAGCTAAATTACAAAAGGATGACTTGTTGTTGGGGAAAGATTGGGAAAGGAAAATGGAAGGTTGGTAACCAGGGCAAGAGCATCCTTTAGATGAGAATCTATCTCATTTAGCAGGATGGAGGACTTTAACACGAGAACGGACAAGGATTGTAGAGAGAAATGGTATTTTGTATAGAGATGTTCCGGACGAAGTTTTTGGGACTTTGAGACAACTGCTTGTGCCTCATAGTCTGCAACAAGTCATATTAAAAGCAGTGCATGATGGGTGGGAACATCAAGGAGAGTTCAAGACATTAGCACTTTTAAAACCTAGATGTTTCTGGCCAGGAATGTCTTATGCAGTCAAGAAACATATACAGGATTGTTTTCAGTGAAAAGTCAGCAAAGCTCCAAAGCCAATAATACGTCCACCGATACGCCATATCCTCACATTTAAGCCTCTCGAGGTCCTAGCTGTGGACTTACTAAAGCTCGATCGTGGTACAGGAGGATATGAGGACGTGCTTGTTATGACTGACTGCTTTACAAGACTAGCATGTGCAGTGCCCTGTCGCAATCAGCTTGCGGTCATAGTAGCCAAGGTTCTTTGCGATAACTGGTTTGTGTTCTAACGGATCCCTTCCCGTATCCACTCTGATCAGGGCCGCAATTTCGAGAGATTATTGGTACAAGGGCTATGTAAGCTGTATGGGGTACGCAAGGGACATACCACTCAGGCTCTATACCACAGCCGTGGTTAACCCACAAGCTGAAAGGTTTAATCAAAGCTTGTGTGCACTGATCAAATGCCTTGAGATTGCGGACAGAAAAAAAATGGCCTGAACTCCTACCACACCTGGTGTATGTTTATAATACGACACCACACCGAGTAACCAAGGTTGCACCCTACACACTCATGTTTGGTAGACAACCGACCATAACCTTAGATCAACTGATCAACAATCTCAATATCGGCTATCAGGATGATTATGTCCGGGAGCAGGCTAATTTGCTAGAACGTGCACATACAGTGGTTTGAATAGAACACATGATGCCATCCGCAAGGATAAAGAACGATGGGATCACAAAGTATTTACAACACCCATCGAAACCGGAGACCGAGTATTATTGAAAAGATCACATTTTACCTCACGGCATAAATTAGAAAACTATTTCTACGAGAAGCCTTTTGTAGTATGTCAGAGGAATGAAGAACGAGATCTGTATGGCATTAGACCTGGCATTAGACCAGTGAGTGGTGGACCCATACGTTGGGTCAATCGGGAGCTTTTAACCCTGGATCCACGAGGAGAACTAGATCACCCTCAATTGCCCGAATGGTTGGATCCTTGGGTTGGAAACGAAAAGGAAAAAGATATAGAATCAGATGAAGAATTAGAATTCAGTGTGTTTCCTCAGCCAGCCGATGAAACTAAGGAGTATCCACCGGAGGGGGAACAATCTGAACCATCAGAAGAAATAGAATCACCCCCAGACTCACCTAGTCAGTCAGACAGTATACGTAGATCAGCTAGGTCTACAAAAGTTCAACACAAAAACCCGTTTCACCTCCCAAAATCAGTTTATTAATGATACGGTTTCCTATTTTTCAGAGTTGATGTGTGGCAAGCTGTGAATGTCTCCTGGTTGCCGCCAGTCGGTGGTCCAGGGAGGTCCCCCCCCCCCCAACTTGAGGTGTTTGCAGCAGCCACACCTTGACTGTCCCCCAGTGTTAAAATATTATATGGAAGTGCGAGTATGTGAGTGAATGTGAGAATAAAAGAACTGAAAAAACAGGCCTAGCTAGTGCTGTGATGTAACTTTATGACAATTGTGTACGATGGCAGTGCCATTAAAATTTGTTCTTTTTGGGCATTTCATTCCCAGAAAGACTATTCCTTCTGAGTAGGACAAGACATGAAACCCCAGCACAGTTCTTAACACTAGAGGAAGACAATCTGTTTATTGATGGGTATGGAGGGTTAACCTACAGTAGGATCTTCCAAAATCCCCAATGGTACCCAAGAAACTTAATTAGAAAGAAAACTGATATTCTCCCAGTAGACTTAGCGTCCAACGATCTGTGTCACCCAGACAATTCACCTGCAAGAGTGGTAGAAATGGTGAAGGAATTCCTCGAACTTTTACAGCAGCTGGATATTAATCCCACAGTAGTTTGCTGTTAACAGCCATCCAACGTAAGTCCGTTAGGAATGTTGGCCCTACTCAAGTGTCATACAGTACTTTGAACATCAGGATTAAGATTTACAATAAAAAGCTTGATGAATCTTTTAGAGAACATGGTCCCTTTATTCACGTTTGGGCACAGACACGGTACAACCATCAGAAATATATTGGAGATGGTTGTCGCCTAACCGAGGAAGTGATGAATAAACAAAAGCATTCCTGAAACACGTTTTCCTCCATAGGACACGCAATAAAGGATGGTACTATCCGATAGGAAGATTAAGATTAGTACAGACAGCTTTATGTTTTGGCAACTATATGTAGATGTTTTTAAGATGGACCATTCTGACTGGAAACGAAGGAAGGGTAATTCAATCAAACTATGACATCAAGGTGTAACACATGGGAGAATTTGACTTGAAAGCAAAATGTTGTTTTGCCCGCTGGCAGAAACAAGGCAGGTGCCTCATTTGGCTGTCGAGTTAAAAGAGAAAACAATGGTCTGACACGATATAATGTAAAGAGAAGGTCCACACAAAAAAGTTAGAATTTTAGATGATTAATTAATGTATTCGTTCATATTTTGTTAACATTTTGTATAAGGTTTACACGTTTTGTGGAATAATTAATATTTATACATCGAGTGACTATATCCATATGATGATCTGAACGGTTCATATTTCTCTGTATATCTTACTTATAATCTGACATCAGCATACGGACCACACACGTGTTATTCATGTGAGTCAGAATGTCTTTAATTAAAATTCAGTGAAACGTAAGTTTGAACCTTCAGCTAGCTGTTGTATTAGAAGAGGGTATAACTCGTGATAGCGATTAGTCGGCAAGATTCATGTTGATTTGTATGATAAGTGTTCAGTTAAGTCTTTGTTGTAAACGTCAGTCTATTCATAAATAGAGTTCTTCATGTTTTTAAAGGAGATATCATTAACAACCATTATTGCTCACTTTACAAGCTAATTAATAACCGGCTTCTTAAACAATAATAATTTTAAGAAGTTCAATAGCCTTCCGAGGGCGTAAGGCCAAAGGTAGGGAAGATTGTCGGGCCCCGTATAATTTTACAAGTTCTTCATCTTTTGGTGTATTCCGGGAATTCCGTTGGGTCCTCTGAATTTTAGTATTTTTCACTTATTATCGCTCGGTTTCAAAACAATTTCGTCAGAAGGGAACGCTGTGAAAGAAAACACACATATGGAGGGATAAAATAAATTAATAACGGCCGGCAGGCCTGTTTTGGATTTGCATTATCTTAACACTTTGGGAACTCCACAACAGCCCAACAAACCAGTCTGAATAAACCAGTAATTACACATGAACCTGTGTCCTTCATGTTATTACATTATGTTCAATTAAATTATATCTGATCATAATTATAAGGAAAATTATATATTATTCGAATAGTATTCAGCTTAATTATTTCTCAACAAAATACAAAAATGTTTATCACTTTGTTGTGGTTTTATGCTCTGTATGCTGTGAATCGCACACATCGGGTACATATACACTGCTATTGAAATGCTCCCCTGTCTTTATCAAGATAATAAACAAGAACTTATAAAGGAAAATAATACAATACAAATCAAAGATGTTAAAAGTTTTCATGATGATTCTTAAATTTGTTGAAATTTGCATACTGTCCCCATACTTTCAAGGTAGGATGAATACTATTACTTCATTACTTCAACAACCATTTCATCCACAATAAAGATAACAGTTCTAATTCCTTCAGTTACCTGGCGTTACTTGTAAAAACAGAAATACGAACACAGTTTTCAGGATACGTGTATTTCCCTATAAAACCCTATAACTAACCTGTGAAGCATAAAAAAGTGTCAATGACTGATGGCTTTTGTGTTTTTGGCATTTATCATGTACTGTTAAGGGATTTCTATCATGAGATAGATAAGATGTGATTCAAACAAAATATTCTGTTGAAACAAAATGTTAGATACTGGGAGGAAACTACAGTTGGCAACATCATTGAGTTCTGTTACAGGAATGTCTTCCCATTCCTGTGTGTACTGGTACTCTGGTTTTTGCAAAGTAAATCCCATGCATGTTGTGCGGTCGAGAAGGATCAGTTTATACCGTATACCGATAATGTATTTAATGAACTGACAGTACAGGCGGATAAACCACAACCCAAGCCTTAAGTATTTTGCTGGTAATAGAGCATCGTGTGTGGGTTTATTGAACTGTGCGTGTACTGCCTAAACTCAGATTAAGTAAGTACCACATACCAGTAACTCTCTAGTTAATGCATTAAATTTGCTGTGGTTTTATGCTCTATGTATAACGACTGAGGATTGTGTTCGTCTACAGGGTCTATTCACAACTGTTTAATACCACCTATGCTAAGCACATAGATAAGAAGTGTCTCAGGTTACCATGATGGAAGAAAATCATTGATATTTTATTAAATGTACCCCAGATTTTCATTGTAAGGAGAAAACTATTGTTTTTTCAATCTTGAAACCTATTTCACTGGATTCCTTGACCGCAAAAATGTATATTTCGACACAAAATTTGTCATTATAGCTTTAACAGAAGCAAGCAAATGGGGTTTGGAGTATTTTCGGCGGCCATTTTGAATAATTTGCATATATTTCACATACAAAGGGAGATCTAAATTGTGTCTTTGGATAAATTTATTCCTATGACCCTAAGGTACTTTTATGCCAAAGCGGACCTTTGCATCATGACTTGAAGTCAAAAGTCACTTAACCCACCTACTAATGCTTTTATCGGGCTTTATGAATGGAATATTATATTTTTGTGTAATTATTGATTACAGAGATTCAAACTCTGTCATGAAGGATTGGTAAAAATATATATTTGGTAAAAAAAATATGCGCAGTCCTTGAAGCCATCATGCATATAGCCTAGGCCTCGGCTATATTCGATAATAATAATTATAATAACTATAATAATAATAATAAATAAATAAATTATTATTATTATTGTTCCTATATTTTTTAAGGAACATTAACATATAATAACAAAGTAACATTTTATTATCAAACAGATAAAATGTGTTAGCCAACTGAAATTAAATTAGTAAAAAACACAAACAAAACAAAAAAACGAGAAATGCTATGGGTAAGTAATCATATACAATTAATTACATTCTATAAATAAATACACATCATAATTTAAAATATTAAAAACATATCAATTTAAATTTTTTGTTACATTTAATCAATATACTATTTACCAGGTATATATATTTTATATTATGTAAGAAATATGATACTATGATTTTAAAATCGTTATTATCATATATTATCAAAAATGGCTTATATATTTTATATATATATATATATATATATATATATATATATATATATATATATATATATATATATCAGGGATGGGTCCTATTACACAAGTTCTATTACTATAACTATTATTTCTTAATCCATCTATTACATTTACTATTACAACATTTTTTCATCTATTACTATTAGTTTTACTATTACTTGGATTCTGTTACTATAACTATTACTTTACTTTCAAATAGTGATATGAACATATGCTGACATATACATTAGTGGTGATACTTTAATGTATTTTCGTATGTTTAAATTGCAACTTTGGAATTTTTATTCTCCAAAGTTAATTTTTTATTAATTAGTTTTAAATCCTATAGTAGAAATTATAGCTTTCTCTCGCATTGTTTGACACTATTCTGCCAAGTTCACTATTATTTCTAGCCAGTTGATGATCAGGCCAACATAAACCCAGTTCCAGTATGTTCATATTCACTACGTTTAAGACACTATTTTTTACATTTAATAACTAAAACTAAAATAAAAAACTTCATGTTCAGTAGTTTAAAAAGAACAAAGAGTGAGGTTTGAATAATCATGAAATACAAAAATACTGAAGTAATGTTTGGTGATATTTAATAAAATTAAATACTAAAAGTACCAGTTCAACAAAACACAAAACCAGGAATATACATGTCTCTCTGTATAGCTTTTAATAATAGAATATACAATGTGCATATAGTTCATCTTGCGTGTAGCATTCAAATTCAACCTATTCATGTTCATCAAAACACAGAAGTCTGTGAATTTTGTGGCTACCACTTATTTACTTCATCTCCTTAGATTAGTCCATTCAAATTTATCTTGAGCAGGTGTTTATTACACATGAGAAACACACTCGGTAAGATTTGTACAAGCCATTGTACTTAGACTGCAATACTGGTGAGTACAAACAGGGCCTTCTTCACTGTCTGTGGCACCACTCATTAACTCCTCAGGGGTTATCTACTATCAGACCGTCTACCTCTGAAGTACTCAAACATCAGCACACTGCAGTAGCACTGTCTATAACTTCAGTTGACAATAACTTGCCCCACACAATGCACGTGTAAACTGACCAAGCACTACTGCATTGTATAGGCCTACTGACCATGCCTAGTTACTGGTTCTGCAATCAAGCCCACGGCAGGGTTTTTCTAATTGGTAATCACCTCAAGCCAATGCCTGATATGCCCCCTGTGCACTGGACCATGACATGCATCTAGCATGAACTAATCACACTACATTTTTAGCCCTTTCCTGCGTTTCAATACATTCAAACAATCCATCCCTAATATGTTTTGGTCAAGGGGTTGAAATAGTTTAAGTAATAGCCATTAGTCTGTTACTAAGGGGTTCTAATATTAAAATGTCTTGTCTATTACTATTACCCCATCCCTGATATATATATATATATATATATATATATATATATATATATATATATATATATATATATATATAGACATACATGTATATATGTGTATGTGTGTGTGTTTGGAAAATGTATTTACGTGCAAATAAAATACATGTATTATCTTTCAAATATCAATATTAAATATAGCATAATTTATGCATTATGTATATCTATAATGTAATACAAAATCTGTCGTATCCATTTGATATTAATCTATAAATATATGTAAACAGTATAATGCTTATATTTATTTATTCATATTTATATATATATTATATATACATATATTATTTACATATACATTAATTTCATATTATATATATTTTATATATATATTATATATATTATATTTATATGTATATTATAAATGTATTTAAGTTTTAAATATATATTTTTCATATTTTATGTTATATATTTATATTTTATATATTACATTATATATATAATATAAATTATATATTTTATATAAGGCTATATATTTTTATATTATATAAAATTATATTATTATTTATATTTTGGCATATATATATTATATGTATTTTTAATATTTTATATATTTTAAATATATATTATATTTGTGTGTGTGTGTGTGTATATATATATATATATATATATATATATATATATATATATATATATATATATTCGTTTTTATATTATATCAATCCCATGAAAAAATATATTATATTTTTTGACTGGTTGGATTAAAATATCTATCAATATTATCAGTACCTGTCACTATCAGTATCACAGCCTAAATGTGCTAGTCAGCACCATGGCTGTAGAAACAACGCTTCATCATGTAAAATCACTGTCAAAAATATTTTAGAGGATCCTCACGTCATAATGAAAGATCAACGGGTTTGAGAGGCTGTTACTTATATAAATGATATTATTTTATTTTGTTTAGGTTCAATAAAAAACAAAGCCTTTGCGATTGTGTTCCCAAGCGCGCACAGTTATCAGCTATCAGAACGTTACGTCTGGAGACCGGAGGTAGAACATGTCTCCAGCTCACGCAAGTTCACGCACTTGGTGAACGAGACTTACGCTCCCAATGAAAAACATACTGGTTTAATTACGTTTACCCGGAATTGACCCAGAATTGGTTCAATAGACCTTTTCCGTTTCACTCGCGACACCTGTCGGCGATATTTAACATCTATGGTTGGGGGTTGTACACGTGTACTGGAGTCAAAGGCGGAAGCAGTTGTGTTATTTGGGCCCTGTTGAATTAAATTTACTTAACCCCAGTACCACCCATTATTGACCTAAACCCAACATGAAACGACAAAAGTATGTTGCAATATAAGATAATACAAGAAGGGGGCCTTTGGGCACCTTGACGTAAATTTGACGTCATATATTGGTTGAGATTTGATCAAAATGTAAAACAAGGTCATTTAAGATTTTATTTGATTGTATTCACTCTAGAAGTAGAATAAGGAAATGAGCAAATCAATTTTAAAAGGAATTATAATATATATATTAAATTTGGTCAATCTAATTGATGTTCATTTGACAACAAATCGATGACAAGTTTTAGACAACAAATTGATGTCAAATTGACGTCAAACTGACATCAATATTTTGAAGGTAAGAGTGACTCCATGCTATTTATAGGGGAATCATGTTTATTTAGCCTAAGCTTCTCACAAGAAAGTGTAACCACATTTCCTTAATATTTTTTTAATGATATAAATTATATGGGGATGATGTTGTGATTCAAATAATGTGCAATTTATATACAGTAAAAATTATTGTAAATGGTCAAATACGGGTACATTGCTGTAAAATGCATGCTGCAATTAAGGACATACTATCAAAATTTTTATGATATGACGGCACTGTCACCAAAGCAATAAAATACATTAAAAATTTAGAAGCTTTGTTTTCCTGACAGAAGTTTATGTAAATTCAGTGAATAAAATAAAAATGGTAAGATATATCAATCAAGAATCTGGTAATTAAAAACTGTGCTATTATTTCCAAACTCGAAATTTATCCATGAACCATTAATTAATTGGTGGACTGTACAGCAACCTCACTTGACCTGTGAACACTGCAGCCCTCTATCATCAACTGTCAGTGTGTCACTTGTCAAATGATCCCCTCAAGTGCACTTGTGTAACCCCTCCCCAACAGCAGCAGCACTGGGTTCGTCTTTGGTTTCTGTGTCCTTGTGAGGCCAACATTCTGGCGGGAAACATCAGCAGTGCAGCCAAAACAGTCAAATCTTCTAGACGTGTTTAAGCATTGTGAGTATATTTTTATTCTTCATTCCTTCCTGCTTTAATACTTGCATTGTTATATAATGAAAAATATTGGTAATTAAGCGGGGAGGTTTCCTGGCCAACAAGCCAGTCAGTCTGAAATGTATTTATATATAAGAATAATTAAATCAATCCATATATGTTTGTAGTCCATATATGTTTGTGTTTGAAATCAGAATATATATATATATATATATATATATATATATATATATATATAGTGAATGAATATGTAAAATGAAGGTTGGGGTTCAAATCTGACTTTACGAACTGAACTTTTGCATATTTTTCTCATCACATACAAAATATATATGTATGTGTGTCTATAGGTGTTGTGTATATAGAGGTATTTGTGCATATATATATATATATATATATATATATATATATATATGGACGAGTCCATGTAGATGGATTCGCTATATGTACTTTTGTTATTATATCTCATGTCATTTATCACCTATGGTAGCGCCGCCTAGCGTATGAGCAGGTTCAGTGGTGTACCAGTCTATATTTGAACTAGGTAGATACTCGATATGTGCCAATTGCCGGTTTTAGTGTAATTCACTATTTACGGTAGCGCCACCTAGCTTATGAGTAGGTTTAATGGTTTACCAGTCTATTCTTTGTACAAGTGCGCATGCGCCATGAGTGAGCAAGACGGAAGTACCATCTTGTCTGAGTTGAACGTTCGTTTGGCGCCGGGTCTGGTTTTGTCATGTCAGGACTTTAATCCGAAGATTTAGTTGTTGTGCTATAGGCCTAGCGCAAGGGAAGTTGACCAGGGTTCTCCTGCTGTATTGATAACCACCCTTGTTTGGTCGTTGCGGCTGCGCAGGAGGAGACCCATCACTCTGATGGGTCTTCTTTTATGGTGGTAATAAACAAGAATTGCCTAACATCTGGTTCGTTGTCGTCTCGTCCCATGGTGTATCTGGTGTCTGCTTGGCTACAGTTTTGGTGTCAGAAGTGGGATTGGGATGAGATTCGGTCTGATTAGTCTTCGAGCCAGATGCGGCGAGGCAGATGGTGATGTTGCTCAGGACGGGTGTGGTTGTTGATCTTGTTATCCCGGATAAGAAACGTCCAGTGGACTTCACTTTGGTTGTTGGTGCCAACGTGACTGGTTGGAGTAATGGTCGATGCTGGATGGACTGTGAGTTGTGGGAACTGTGATCGGCTGTGTGTTTGCGATTCCAGCTTGAGACTGTGCAGATTCTCACTCATAGTGACACATTCTGTCATGAGTTTTATGATGTATCCATATATTGATGAGAATATCACAGAGAGACACATTCTGTCAGGTTCATGTACTGTTGTATCTTCATGAGTTTTATGATGTATCCATATATTGATGAGAATATCACAGAGAGACACATTATGTCAGGTGCATGTACTGTTGTATCTTCATGAGTTTTATGATGCATCCATATATTGATGAGAATATCACAAAGAGACACATTCTGTCAGGTGCATGTACTGTTGTATCTTCACAAGTTTTATGATGTATTGATTAATTGAAGAGAATATCACACAGAGACACCTTCTGTCAGATGCATGTACTATTATCTTTTCATTAGTTGTACAACATATTGCAAAGATTATCACGCACAGTGACACAATTTGTCGGGAGCATAAAGTGTTTTATTTCCAATTTCTAATGATATATTGATTAACGAGAGTATAGCTCATAGTGACACAGTGTATAGTGACACAGTGCCTGGCGCATAAAATGTTTTGTTGCTATGTGTTTCATGATGTATTGATTGTTTGCTGAGGATATAGCTCATAGTGACATACAGTGTCTGGCGCATAAAATGTTTCATTTCCATGTGTTTCATGATATATTGATTGATTTACGAGAATATAACTCGTAGGGACACTGTCTGGAGCATACAGTGTGTTACCATGTTTCTAATGATATGTTGATTAATTGGTATCTGAGAATATAGCTCGTAGTGACACTGTGTCGGGCGCATGTAATGCTTGATTTTGATGTATTTTCTATGATATGATGTGTTTTGTCTTCATGCATATTCTATTTCATGATGGGCTATTGACTTGACTGGGTTCCCAGTGTACTGATTCTCATGTACCGCAGATATTTAGCCTCAGGTGTTGATCATAAAAAGGGATTTAGTGTCACATCTTTAGTTATACTGTGCCTATTGCTTGGTCAGGCAAGTAGTTCTGTTATCTTAGGGGTGGGCCAATTAGTGACGCTGAACATATCAGACGAGGAGATAGACCGTCAGGTGCCCGGAGAGGTTGAGGAGCTGAGGAAAAGGCTGGAGGAGTTGGAGTCGGCCAGTGGTTCTAGTAAGCAAATGGCAAGGGTCGTGTATTCCCAGAGAAAGTTGCCGAATTTTTCTGGTGAATCCCTTCTTGAGAATTGGGAGGAGGCGAGAGCTACAATCAATGCACAGGCACTTACGGGGGAAGCAGCAGCCGATTTTTTGTTGTGTCATCTGGACGGTGCAGCCAAGCGAGAGGTCATATATGCAGATCCGGTACAGAGACAGGATCCGGAAAAAGTTTTGAGTCTCCTGAATGAGTCTTTTGGGGAGAGGCGTAGCGCCCCACAGCTACTTGATGCTTTCTACAGTCGACGGCAGGGCGACAGGGAGACTTTACAGTCATTTGCTCATGCCCTAATGGAACTTTTGGATAAAGCGTTCGACAAAGATGAAGGGTGCCAACCCGACCGTGATAGAGCTCTGCGGTACATGTTCACAGAAAAAATGGCCGGCAAGAGTCTGCGGAGGGAGTTGAAGCGGCGTATAAGGGATACCCCTTCAACCACTTTCAGAGAACTCCGACGGGAGGCGGATCGGTGGTTCGAGGATGCCCGTCCCGTTGAGGGAGCCTTAGCACACAACCAAGGACAGGCTCGCCCAAGCCAGCATTCGGTCCAGGCTACAGCACCTAATCCAGAACTCCAGCAGCAGTTACACGACTTAATATCTCTGCAACGGAGGCTGCAGGACCAATTGGACCAGTAACACAAGGTATTGATGGAATTGGTTAACAGCGGAACTCGACCAAATGGTGGTGACAGGGCACAGATGTGTTGTTTCCATTGTGGCAAACCAGGGCACTTTAAGAGGGATTGCTTTAGGTGGAAGAGGGAGCGTAATTCTAGTATGCAAGCATCAAGGGGGACCCCCAGGAATACACAGGATCACCAGTCCTCAGGGCTAGCCACAGAAGTAGGCGAAGCCTCCCCAAACGCCTACCCCCATCACAATGAGCCAGGTGGTGGGTGGGGCAACGACAAATGGCTCCAGCAGGACATTTGTTCCAGCTATTGGGACCCAACCTATACAGACTGTGAAAATGGGCAGTGTACCGGTTCAGGCCCTTATTGACACGGGTTCAATGGTCACCACTTTATCTGAGACTGCGTTCCGGGGATCTTTAGAGCCAAGTGGCGTTTGTTTAGAAAAGGGGAGATGGTTCAATCTGCAAGGGGCAAATGGTCTTGAAATCCCATACCTGGGGATAGTAGTATGTGACTTAGAGGTGTTGGGTTCCAGGATTGAAAACGTGACTATCTTAGTGACCAAGGATACCGAGGAAAACAGGGCCATGAGAGACCAGGTCCCAGCTTTAATTGGCACCAATGTTTTAGAGCATATACCTGAGTTTTCTTTGCTACTTAGAAATGATTCCGGGAAGCCTTTACAAGATAATACTGGATTTGCGAGAGTGGCTGGACCTTCAGCTCAACTGGTCAGGGCAAAGAGCATTTCTTCAGTTCGGGTGGCTGGACCTCATGGTGGCCTTGTTATAGTGGAACCACTGGTGCACGGATATCATAATAGGGCAAGGGTTGCAAATACTTTGCTAAACACGGAGAGTGGAGCCTCTTTTGTACAGATTATCAACCCATCCGAGCGGAATGTGGTTTTAAAACCTGGCACCAGAGTGGGGATGTACAGGCCAGTTAGCTCCATTGGGGTGGAGAATATAAAACTCACAGTGAATGCACAGCAGGTGACAATATCGTATGCAACTGAGGAGTCGAGAGAACGGACCACGGATCATTCTAGTGGAACAGGTTGTAGGGTCTCATTCAACAGTTTTCCAGGGACAACAGAGGAACTCTATGCTGCTAAGGATCTGTTTGCTCGTTTTGACAGTGTATTTTGTAGAGATGGAGAGGACCTTGGGACCACACCAACACTCCGTCACAAGATTAATACGGCTGATAACATACCGGTTCAGCAGGCCTACAGAAGGATCCCGCCCCACGAGTGGCCAGAGGTTTAAAGACACTTGCAAGAGCTCCTAGCTACAGGGATTATCTGAGAGAGCTCTTCTGACTATGCGTCACCTGTTGTTATTGTTAAAAAAAGAAACGGCGAACTGCGACTCTGCGTAGATTTTCGGCACCTGAACTCAAAGGTGAGGAGAGACTGTTACCCGTTACCCAGAGTAGATGAGTCCCTTGAGGCCATGAGAGGAGCTACAATATTTTCAACGCTCGACCTGGCCTCCGCATATAATCAAGTTGAGATGGACCCTGCTGACTGCCACAAAACAGCTTCCATTACACCCATGGGGTTATATGAGTTTGTAAGGATGCCCTTTGGACTTTCTAACGCTCCGGCAACTTTTGCTAGGCTTATGGGCCAGGTCTTCCGGGAGGAGGTTTTTGAGAAACTCTTAGTGTATTTGGACGATATTATTGTTTTTATCGCCATTATGAAAGAGCACTTGGAGAGGCTGGAGATTGTGTTCCGTAGATTGGAACAACATGGTCTCAGAGTCCGTGCAGAGAAATGCAATTTCTTCCAGCGAGAGGTTAGTTTTTTGGGCCATGTGGTATCTGCAAACGGAGTACGGACCAGTCCTGAGAAGATCAAAGCGGTCAATGAGTGGCCACAGCCTACTACATTGAAACTGTTGAGAGGATTCCTGGGCTTTACAGCTTATTACCAGCGTTTTGTTGAAGGATTTAGTTCAATTGCTGCCCCATTGCATAAACTTGTCGGATTGGTGCTGAAAGGACAGAAGTCCAGAAAGAATAAGTCAGCCTCACTTGTGGGACATTGGCAGGAGGAACATCAGTGTGCCTTTGAGAGACTTAAGGAGGCTCTCACCAGCGCTCCAGTCCTGGCTTACCCAGATTTTCAGCAACCTTTCGTCGTGGAGACGGATGCTTCTAACAAGGGCCTGGGTGCTGTTCTTAGTCAAATGCAGCAAGGTACGAAACGGGTGGTAGCGTATGCTAGTAGGGGACTGCGAGGCGGCGAGAGGAATATGCAGAGGTACAGCTCTAAGAAGTTGGAGTTGTTGGCCTTAAAGTGGGCGGTGACAGAAAAATTCCGGGATTACTTGAGCCATGGTCGATTTGTCGTGCTGACCGATAACAACCCCCTTGTGTATTTGATGACCAAAACTAAACTACCGGCCATAGAGCAACGATGGGCGTCGGAGCTAGCAGGGTTTGACTTTGAGATTCGCTACAAGCCCGGGCGGGCCAACTGAAATTGTGATGCCCTTTCGCATCAAGAGAATCGCCAGTGGGACAATGAGCAGGCAGGGCCTGTTTTGTCAGCACTGTTACAGTGTTCCGATATCCCAGTGGATATACAGGTTACTGCTGCCAGTAAAGCCTTGGACCAAGAACCTGCTATCCTTCCAGATTGGGAACTTAAAGCTGCTGAACTTCCGAGCATGTCAAACAAGGATTTGGCAAGGTTGCAAGCTAATTATTTGTGTGTTGGAAAGGTTTTGTCGTGGTTCAAAAGTGGAGTGAAGCCATCCATTGGGGTTAGGCGTAGAGAGTCGTCTGAGGTGCAACTTTTACTGCGGCAATGGGAACGGTTCTGTTTAAAGGATGGTGTTTTGTTACGTGGTGTCCAGGACCCAAGTCAGAGGAAGCTTTTACAAGTTGTTTTACCTACCGTGCTCAGACAGGAAGTTATGAAGGGTTTCCATGACAAGCACGGTCATCAGGGACTGGATCGAACTGTTGGGCTAATTCGAGCAAGGTGCTATTGGCCAGGGTTATACAAGGACACAAGAGAATGGATAGATAAGTGCAACCGGTGTACCTTGTGCAAACTGGAGAAGGTGAAAACCCCGATGGGGTCAATATTGGCCATGAGGCCCCTGGAAGTTGTCGCTATGGATTTTACACTCCTGGAAAAGTCGAGCTGTGGGAAAGAGAATGTCTCGGTCATAACGGATGTATTCACGAAATACAGCTTTGCAGTACCGACAAAGGATCAGAAGTCTCGAACTGTCGCTAATGTACTAGTGAAGGAGTGGTTCCACCGATTTGGGGTGCCACAGCGTTTACACTCTGATCAAGGTAGAGACTTTGAATCGCAGCTTAAGGACCTTTGCAGTATGTATGGGGTGCAGAAGTCAAGAACTACTCCGTATCATCCGTCTGGCAATGCACAGTGTGAAAGATTTAATCGCACACTCCACGAACTGCTGCGTACCATTCCCCCAGAGCACAAGTCTAGGTGGCCGGAGTACATTGATTCACTAATTTTCTCATATAACACAACTCCGCATGCTAGTACAGGGTTTTTGCCATTCTATCTAATGTACGGCCGTGAACCGAGACTTCCAGTGGATGCCATGTTTGGATCCTTTAGTCAGAAAGAGGAAACAGACCCCCAAAGTTGGATCACGGTATATCAAAAACGCCTGCGAGAGGTTTACGACATCGCTTCACGTCGACTTGAACAGGCAGCGGCAGAACGGAAAGGAGCCTATGATAGAAAGGCTAGAGAGATGCCACTCCAGTTGGGAGACCAAGTCTTTAGGCGTAACCGGGAGTCAAGGGTCGGAATAAGATTCAAGATGCGTATCTTCCTAGAGCCTACAAGGTGGTGGATAGAGTTGAGGATAAAGACATTTATTTAATAGAGCCAGTAGATGGTTTTGGAGACCAGAAATGGTTCAATCGGACAGAGTTGCGGCAGTGTCCAGTGCCTATAGTTAACGAAAAGCAAGAGCCCAATCGAAAGGTCAAATCTGCAAGCTTGACAAGGGAAGTACTAGACAGTTCGGAGTCTTCGGATTCAGAGGATGAGTTTGTTGTCCAGCTTGTGGAGGAAAACAATGTAGTAGGACTCGATGGATACAATTCAGCTGGTGTAGAGTCAACTACCCCACTTGCACATGAGGAGCAATGCAGTAGTCTACGAAGAAGTCAGAGAACCACTGCAGGAGTACATCATAACCCTTTCAACGAACCTAGGTCAGCGGGAGCATGCAGGTCGGCGGGAATCAATTCTGGTCTTGACATAGGATATTGCTGCTTTTAGGCCTGGCTGGTAAAGTGAGAATCACGCAGACACTTTTATGAATAAATTTGTAAAACAATTTTGTGTTACCATTTTTGAACATGTTTAAATAATAATAATTTTTAGTGATAAAAAAATGTACCAATGTTAAAAGTAAAATGGGGCAAAAGTGTTTAAAAACATTTTTTTAACTATTTTATGTACTTGAAGCACTATATGCAAGCATAAAAGTTACAGTTAGCGATTAAAAGGGGTATATAATAAATCAGTAAAATATATGTTATTAAAAAGTAAATAATTGAACAAATCATAATTTTCACTGAGCATTTACAAAAATGATAGAAAATACATAAGAAACCATTCTATGCTTAAGGGTGTGAATCTCTGCTACTTAATTCCCATTTAAGTGGTCATCTAGAGGTAAAATATATTTAATATAACAAGCGATTTTATTAAAGTGCTTCACTCATGTTTATAATATGACATCCATGTTACTGTGATTATGACATTACTTTTTACCATTATTGTTTCTTGACATCTTAAAAGTAAATATGTAAAAATATAAAAACCTGGTTGTGTCACTATTTAAGTTTGGAATAGTAGTGGCTATAATGAGTTCTGAACAGAAAAGCAGTAAGCTGTTGGAGCTCCGTACAGAATATGTACACTGTGACATATATACATGTACTGATACATAAATACGTACATGTGGCCAAATGCATACTTGCCTAAAAATAACAACAGGTCACGAGTCCCGGTGCTCAGCTGAATTTTCCTATTACATTAATTTACCAAATCCTACCATACTGAAAAGAGGATTGTCTTTTTTATATTATTAAAACTCAGAATTTACTATACATATTAGAGAACTTAAATTTTTGGAATTAAATCTTATTTTCTATATCCAAACTTTCTTTAATGTATATCTAAAACAAAAAAAATTGCAATATCCTATATTAAAAGTTGGTTTAATCTGCCTAATGTGGCATCATAGTAAATTTCCATTAATCTGATATAGTATTAACTTATGAAGAGGGCATAAACCGTTATATTATGGTTGTAACTTTGCTTGCACACTCAACATTTAGGAAAAATGTGCAATATAGCAGTGAACAAGTTAACCCATACACAAATACATGTTTGGCAGCGCATGGCTAGGATTTTACACTAGTCAGCTCAGTTGGCAATGCAAATGAAATTGTGTTGCCCAGGGCTGCCCATGTGCAGCTCAGGAGTATATATATATTTTCTCGGAGGATTGGCAGTGTTAGTGGCATTATAATTTTTGCATTATACTTTGTGATTACATTACATACATATTGACTGATTTTTTTTTATGTTTATACCATGAGAAATGCATATGTAACTGTTCACATTTAACCAAACATAATGAAACTAAAGATGTATTGTCAAAACAGTATGCTCCTTTTTTTTGCGTTTTTCCTACTGACTGAATAGAACATAAAGATTTTACTCTCCTTGCTTGTAATATGCTTTTAAGACAATGTTGTGTTTACATCTTTGAGCTTTAAAAAAAACACTATTTTTCTGTTCGTTGATATGATAATTAATATAACACCTTAGAATAATAAATATGTTTCCTGCTATTGCAAAATTCCTGGTACCTACTCGAGGCTTTTCTAAATGTTTAAAAACTCTCTATTCTTTTCAGATGGCAGCTGAAAATCTGAAGATCGCATTCCAGCATTTAAGTTTAATGGACATTTAAATTTAAATAAAACAGTTCCTACACTTGATATTCTTGAATATGGTCGATTTCGGCCGCCGACGATATCGGCCGCCGGCCTCAAATTGACCATATCGGCCGCCAGCGCACACTGGGGAACCATTTCGGCCGCAACCCCGACGATGCCTTTGCTGGGCCCTAATTCTGGTCAGTCAACCATATCGGCCGCGACTTGGGCGACGGGGCACCATTTCGGCCGCCGGGCTACCTCATTACTATAAACACGGTTTCATCATAATTAGAACTAGCTTATTCAACCAGAAATATGATGGACTTAATAAAAAATATATATTTATCCAAAATATGATTAGTCATATTTATAAGAAACATGCGTAAGTAAAAATCTTAAATTACACAACACGTACTTGCATTGAATAATAAAGAACATTACTTTGCCCTGTAACTTCGTTCACAAATGTATATGAAAGGATAGCAAATCAGGTTTAAATTGTCGTGACAAATTTGAAGCAATCGTCTAAAGTTTAATAGGCACTACCAAAAAAACTGATTATTAATCTCTCTCTCTCTCTCTCTATATATATATATATATATATATATATATATATATATATATATATATATATATATATATATATATATATATATATATATATATATATATAGAAAGCGGTGTGACTATTTACCGTCCGGGACGTCCGGGACCGTCCGACACCGTCCGGGACTCCCTGAATACCGTCCGGGAAATAGCTGTACCGCCCGGGTCACTAAGACACCGTCCCAGACACCAGAATAAGCTTAAAAGTATTACTTAAATGCATACAGACCTTCCGGGACCGACCGGGCCTCCAGTATACCGTTCGGGTCAACAAAACCAGCCCTAAACAGACCTGATGCGCACTAATGCACAATAACGAAATATACTACATTTCAAAACACTCAAAGATCATGTGATTATATTCAACAGCTTGTGATTATTATATTTTAATATGAATATATCAGTTTAACGCCATGTTATTGATTATATCATTACTATTAATATTATTAATCTATTAATATTATTATTATTATCATTATTATTATTATAATTATTATTAATATTATTATTAATCATGTACATTCTGAATATACTTCTTCCGCCCAGAATACCGTACGGGGCAACAAAAAACAGCCCCGAACAGGCCTGAGATCAACCATGCGCAATAGCCAAATTAAATATACTACATATTATAATATTAACACTCAAAAGATATTTCGATTATATTTTTAATAAGAATAAAATTGTTTGGTGGGCCTATTGCCATGGAAATGATCATATTAATATTATTATAATTAGTAACCATGTGTATTCAGAATGTGATTATACCCGCCAATATACCGTCCGGGACAACAGAACTAGCCCTGAAAAATTCTAACCTAGTCGAGGACGAAAGTCGGGGAAAACTGACCCTTTGATCACTAATCGCCTGCCACTAATTGCTCCTTCGAAACCCTGCACGCCTGTCGGTGTGACATAATTAATTAGCGAGTTGGTGTGATTAGGAGTTGTTATACAATGCGTTGAACCGTTACCATCTTCCCGGTTTGATGACTGTGGTCTATGGTGCTGTCACTGATACATGCCGTGTGCTTATCCGTATTGTTGTAATCATATAATGTCATTAATTATATTTGCAAAACATAACCCTTTTCGGCAATACGCATATCAATAAAGGCCTAATCCTCATGGTTAACATATAGGCGACCCTCATAGCTATATTTTATTAAATTCCATATTGTAGTAATCATAACGTGTCATTAATTATATTAGAATACATAATACTATCAGAAGTACGCACATCAATAAAGGCCTCATCCTCATGGTAAAAAAAAAAATGCGACCCTCATAGATAGGCCTATATTTAATTATATTTCATATTGATGATATTACTTATTTTTATAAAGAGAGAGAGAGAGAGAGAGAGAGAGAGAGAGATAAATTCATTATATCAGTAATATATTGTATGTATAGTTGTTTGCACAATTGTGGGTGGAAGTTATAAGGTATCTTTTATCTCTCTTTAAACAGATAGAATCGTAATTAAAAATAACAAAAATCCCTGTACAGTCGCTAATTAAAGCAATATTTCTTGGGATCTCGACAATAAAATCGTACTTAACATCAATAAGTGTTTGTATGCATTTAAGTAATACTTTTAATCTAGTTCTGGTGTCCCGGGTGGTACAGCTGGGTCCCGGACGGTATTCAGGGAGTCCCGGACGGTGTCGGACGGTCCCGGACGTCCCGGACGGTAAATAGTCACACCGCTTTCTATATATATGGGTATTTCTACAAAAAATGTCGCATTTCATGTCCCGAAACTATATTTGTTACTGAGAAATTAGCAAATGCTAAAAATGGCATGAATAACCATTCAGATTGTTGCTAAAGATATAACCATTATTATGAGATAAAAATAATTTAAATCGGGGCAGAAATACATACAGAAAAAAAGCTGCAAATGTTACTATACCCTTAAATTTCCGTTGTCCCTTTCTCTCGGATCTTAAATTCAAAACAGCGTTTTTCTGTAACCACTGTTCCATTTATATAGATTTTGTTTCCACGTTGTCACAGCGGTGAAAGTTTATTAAGATGATATTTTTGCTTGATTTTTCCTGACCGTTTTGTTTTTAATACAAAAATTTGGATATAAAAAGTATGTTTCCCAAAATATACTCGGCACCGTTACCTGACCTTTTGACCTTGCAGTGCGTTAACAGAAACCACTTTGCTGATGCAGGGAGCAGCGTTTATTAGAGTTCAGGAAATTTTGTACACATAATCCACAATTAAATTTAGTAACTGTCATATCAGTGTTCTCTGGTAATCATTAAAGGGTTAAAAAAAATCACCGTATGTTTATTTGGACTCGACACCGTTACACCTGCGAAAAATTAACCGTCACAAATAACACTTCGAAAATGGCTTCCTCTTGTTGTTCATATAGTGATAACTCGTGCTGCCCTCTTAGGGACGGTATGGAAGTAATTTTTGTCCTGCATTTGACGTATATAGATGAAAAAAACTCAGCACCGTTACCACTCGAAACCTTTAACTGCATGAAAAATAACGGTGTCGAGAGCAAGGTAACGGTGTCGAGAACTTGGTATTAAATCCAAATTATTGAAATAGAATTTGAAACATATTTTGGGCTAAATATTTTAAACATTTGCGTTTCTTCTATTCAAACAGGCATTTGCTTGTTTTAATACATAATACTGGTATTCAAGTAGTCACTACGGTTATTTTTACTTCAGAAGCTCGACTCCGTTACCTATGCTCAACACCGTTATCTATGCTCAACACCGTTACCTAGAGGATTTAAAATCATGTTTAAATTTTATTTTCTGTGCATTCAAAAAAATTAACAAGGTATTTCGACTCAAATTCTGAAGGTAGATGTACCAAAGTACTTTGTCCGGTAAATCCCTGCAAATGCACCCCTCTGGAAGCAAAAATAGGAATAGAGACAATTTTTGTTTTCAAAAGTCAATTAAAAAGAAGAAAATATGTTCTTTTTACACACTTTTTTTGTTAAATTCATAACTGAAATTTATGTTTTGATTTTATCAAAGGCTATTAATTTTAATTTTATCGAAAATCACAAAAAATCTAGTCAAAACAATTTCTGAAATGTGCAAGTGAGATTTTACTGCGTGTAACGGTGTCGAGAAAAAGGTTCATATTTTCCCCTTACCTGGACTATTTATAAAAAAAGGAAACTGATAAGTGCACTTCTTGCATTATTTTACAATTCTAACGATATTTTTCTACAAATTAAGTTTTGTTATATCAAAATCAAGATTAAAAAAAAAATCACCAAGAAAACCCTTGAAATGCGACGTTTTCTGTAGAAATACCCATATATATATATATATATATATATATATATATATATATATATATATATATATATATAGTTATATATATATAGTTATATATGTGTGTTTTTGTGTATAATTGCTGCATTTCTAATAAACTGTGAACCGAACCGATGTATGAGTATATAAATATATTTAATATATCATCTGACATATACTATTAATTAAGCTTGATCATGTTATAATTTTACACTTTTCACTTCAATCGTAATGTTTATAGGGTATATATTGATCATAATATATATCATTATTATATCGTATGTTAAAAACTACGTCATTCAGTACATTGTGCTATATGTATAATCCATTTGAAATAAGTATAAAATCCATACAAACTTCACTTACTTACTCGGCGATAATTGTTGCTGTGAATCAATTGTCAGTTGCAAGAGTACCCGCCTCGAAGTGCAGGTGTGTTAAACCAAGAATCCTTGACCTGGTATACAAAGAGCACAGGCCTCTAAGAATCCAGCGGCTAACGCGCTGTCCCGTTTCCCTGCTCGTTCATTTTGTACTCGACTGTGATAGTTGGAAATACGCTTTGCATTTTCCAGGAGCAGCCCAGTTTTTTAGGGTTTACTTTATAATTTGTTAACAAGATGTTTATAGTTTTAATTTATAGTTTTAAGAAATAGTTGTATATATTTCGGGATAGAAAGTTTTCTATTGTGACCTCTGTATATAGTTATGATTTATAATTAGATTTCTCAATTGCAGTAATTTTGATTTCGTTTGAATTAAATTAACACATATGTAATTTCTTTATTTATAATATATGTAATAAAATGTATTAAAAAGATGTATAAAGTTTTATTTTTTTATTTATTTCTGCTGTTTATTTCTGATTTTTGTTTTGTGTTGTTTGAAGGTGTTTGTGTAAAGGTGTACTGAAATTTGAGATTGTGTTTGTGGAAATGTGTGTACTGTGTGCGCTTGAGTTCTTCCAATGATTAAATTCACATTGAAGGTTTAATCAGTTTGGACTTAATATGTAGCCGTGTATGTTGTAATTAGCTAGCCCAAAAGAATGGCGGCTAGTAATGAGGTAGCCCGGCGGCCGAAATGGTGCCCCGCCGCCCAAGTCGCGGCCGATATGGTTGACTTCATGTCAGTTGATGTGTGTTAACACTATAGGAAGAACATCTACAGGGTCAAATTTTAACATAACTTGACATTCACATGAAATTAAATTGACTTTAAAGTAATAGCAAATTTAAATAAAAATCTTGATGTCAAAACTTTTGACGTCAATTTGATCTGCAAACTAAGCCTGTTCTTGACATCATTTTGACATCAATGTTTGACATCAATAAGATGCCAAAATTTTGACGTCAATTTGACTTTAAAATTAAACCTGTTTTTGACATCATTTTGACATCAACGTTTAACCAATAACCAATATCATTATAGTCCATTTCATCACCTGCTGTCCACCTGTTTTTTGTAGATGATTTACTTAAAAGTTTATATTTTTCAATATTTTCCAAGTAAACAACATATGGAAGTGACAACCTAATATGGCAGTTAAAAATTTTACCATTAGTCTCCCGTTCATGTTTCACAACATTTTAGTCTCCTTATCATGATCTGGCAGATATTGTGTGTCCCTCCATAAGTAGCCATCTTTGTTTTAGCTGGTTATATTTTTTAGTGTGTTTACATGAGATCATCCAATCAGCAGCTGTCAGTTGAGGCTGTTTTTTCATGTGACCAATGACCTTTACCGCCATAAGTGGGTCTGATATGTTGTAAAATGTAGACTGATTTCTCATATTTTCAGAAAATTCTGTTACTCAAATATGGCATAAGGTAGGAATTTAGTTACCTAGTTGAAAATTAGGTTCTGTAATCTTCTCCTCTACACTATAATTGTTTCCCTTGAAATGTACCTAATAAAAATTTTCATAGCAAAAAACAGGTGGACATGAGGGGATGAAACGGACTATAACAAAAGTGTACAATGCGGCAATAAATAAAACTCGGAAGTCGGAAGCCGGAAGCCTTCGGAAGTCGGAAGCCGCTTTATTATTTAGTATAATTTTAAAAATAACGAACAAATCGACAAGTTTTTGTGTTAAAACGGAAGATATGGACACCCTTTTTCATACGAGAAAGTTTCAAAGATATATATCAATATATATGAAAATTAAAGCATAATTAATGCGTCGGAAGCCTCTCGGAAGTCATCCTGAAGTGACAGATGATGCTCAAAATGCATAAAACTCGGAAGTCAAGCCACAGTATCAACCAACAATGACCCAAAAAGGGTCTTGTATCAACCCAAATATTATTTAAGGTAATATTTATGTATTTGAATAAATTCATAATGTATATAACTAACAAAATAATATATAAATTGATATTAAAATATAAAACATAAATATAAAATGCTATCATTACAAATAAAAAACAGTATAATACAAAACAGATTTGTTTTGGTATTCTCTATTTTGTTCATTGAACAAATACATACATGATGCAAAATATAATTACATAATACAAGTATAATAAAATGTATACATAATGTGTTAAATAACACAGATGACGATATAATTATATATTCATTCGACAGCGATATAATTTGATATTAAATTAAATTATATGATAAAATATCATTTTTTATAAAAGTACAATATAATCAATATTCCTATATTAAGTAAGACAAAATTATACAAGTCAATATAAATTAATATATGAAATGATTAAATTGTATATAATATGATTATTTATATATCCATTCATGTATGTGATAATTTATCTCCTCCACCTAGGGAGTTATTATAACAAATAAAAAGGATAACAGATGGCAGAAAAGATTTTAGATGGCGATTCCTCCTATTAGTTGTAACTGATAATTATCTAAAGATAGTTTATGTCGTTACCTTAAAGGCACACGCGTTTCATTGTTCTTATTGCCTGATCCCCAGTTAGCACAAACATTTTATGAAACTGTTCTTAAAATGTTTCCAAAACAGTATGTGGCTTTAAGGTGTAAAATTAAAAAATGATCTCTGGACTCATATAATAATGTAATATCCTTCCTACATAAATTATTTTGATTAAGCTAAAATTAAAATATAAAGATACTGTTATAATTTATATCAATAATTTTGCAACATCACATGCCTTTTTTTTAAATCTTTCACAGTTATGCAGTTTTACATATTTTTAAATTTTCGAAATATTTTGGAAGTGTTTTTATAATGGTTTATGCAAATTGTCTGTGCAATGTTCTAAAAATGTTTCCTGATACGTTGGGTGATCAGTATTCAACAAGCATTGGAGAGTTATATGCGTTCCATATAAAGCAACCTAATGCATGGATAAAAATTAGTTTCATTTATACTGTATATAGCACCCTAATGGATAGAAAAGAATAGTTTTATTAATACAAAACTTAATGGACTTTTCTTACGGTTTTACCAGTTCCTGCAAGGATGCGACAGTTTGATACTTTGTTTTTTTTACATAAATATACAAATTTATGTATTTTATCAAATATTTGAATAGTATTATGTAAAAATATTATAATACAAATTAATGTAGAATACTTAACTTTTTTTATATGATAAAATATTCTAATCTATTTTGTTATATACGGGAAAAAATTATCACACCATTTTGATAAAATTACGAAATTTTAAATGCTTTTATATTATATTTATTAGAAATAACATTCCATATTAAAATATTACGTCGCGGTATGATATATAATGTATTACATTTGAATGTATATTTCAACATTTATTTTTTAATAATTTATATATCATTATGTTTAATTAATAATATACATTATGGTTTTATTCAAATACATAAATATAACTTAAATTAAAATTTGGAATTATGCAAGACTTTTTCTGTGTCATTTTTGGTTGGTGCTATGTGGTCTTGACTTCCGAATTTTATGCATTTTGAACATTATCTGTCACCTCAGGATGACTTCCGAGAGGCTTCCGACGCATTAAAAATGCTTTGATTTTCATATATGGGAATATACGTTTGTGCGACTATCTGGTTTTGCAAAGGGGGTCTATATCTTCCATTTTAACACGAAAAAGTGTTGGTATGATCGTTATTTTTAACATTATATAAAAAATTATAACGGCTTCCGACTTCCGAAGGCTTCCGACTTCCGAGTTTTATTTATTGCCTACACACGACAGCGCAAACACACGCAGTGCGCATGCTCGTGGAAAAGGTCTATTGCGGAAAAAATACATGTTTCAATTCCGTTTTAATAACGGCTTCACGTTTTCCGCAATTGGCCGCTATTGACCGTTAATTGTGCCAATACCGGCCCAGAATCACAAAGCTGACTGGGATCATGATAATAATAATAATAATTAATAATCTATATTTTATTATGAACAGTAATAGATAATTATAATTATTATTATAGTGTGTGAAATGAACTATTAGGAAATGTTCAAAGCCAATTAAAATAAAAGTTATAAAAAAATAAATTCTATGGGTAAGTTATCATATACAATAAATAATATGATCCATAAATATTAACACATTTATACACATATATATCATAATTTGAATATTTATTTAATTTATAGATTATTTAAAGTTATACATATACATTGTTATATTTATTCAATATATTATTACTGGTATGTTTATTTATAATATCTGAGAAATATAATTATATGATATTCAATGTTTAATATATATATATATATATTGGCGTGTATTATGTAAATGCATTAAAGTGAAATATAATACATGTATTTACTTTTAGATATTCATATTTAATAAACCATAATATATGCATTTAAAAACTATGTATATTTAAAATATATATATTATACAATACAATTGTAATATATTATAATTGTAAATAACAGTAAATATATATATATATATATATATATATATATATATATATATTCTATATCATATGCAATATACTTCAAATACAAAATATATTTATATTTATATTTTTATTTTTCATATAATAAATACATAGGCCTGTATAGTTATGCACATTCACAGATTTATTTAGGCCTATTTTTAAATTTATTTATATATAATTTTATATATTTTTTTAATACCAGTATATGTGAAATAAGACTGAAAGAGTGAAAGTAAACCTGAGACAAGGGCGTCAACATGTGATTATATATAAATATATATATATATTTATATATATATATATATATATATGTGTGTGTGTGTGTGTGTGTATTTATACATGAGAGAGAGGGGGGGGGGTGCTTGTACGACCCCATGCATGTCTGTAGGCTCCTTAAAAGTATCCACTCCCACACCTGTTTTAGAGCCTTGGAACACCACTCCCTCCCCATGTTCTTCACTTCTGGCTACTTTACATCAAATTATATATATTTCATATTCTGAATTAAATTGAAAGTTTTGAAAAAAAAATTATAGGCCTAACCTCTGAGGTGACATATGTATATTCATCTGCCAACAATATTAATAATACAAAGACTCAAAGTGTATATACTGGTATAATATTTATTGCAGTTTAACATTTATTTAAAAATAAATTAGCTGCTATTCTGAAAAGACCTACATGTATACATGAATTCAATATTCAGTAATCATCAGTATTCAGTATACATAACAACCAGTTATGTAAAATACAAGTGTAGTATAAGCTGGCAATACGATAATAACCACTGTGGGGAGAAAGTTACAAGTAAAGAATGTACTCAAATGGATATTAATGTATGTATGTAAAAACTTCTGTAGAGATGCCTTTCGTGCAGTAACCTTTACAACTCCAAGAAAATGTAACATCAAATATTGTATATTTGAATAAATTGATGCAACAACATTGTTCCCAGCTATACTCTGTTTATTGCGTATATTATAAAATATTGTTGATGCATCATTTTTTCTGTAAGACTAAATAACTGAATACCTATAAAGGAACATTTGCATAGTGTTGTCAAAATAATTGGTCAGAGTTAACACTCTAAAGTCTACAAGGAATACATTTTTTTTCATATTCATCTTTTAATGATACAATTTTGTACACCACCTGAAAAGATTTTTTTTTCATAAATATCAGTGTATTTGAAAGATTTTTTTTCAGTTTCCAAATTTATATTAATGTTTTACTGATCTGCCAGCTCAGCTTGTCATCATCCAGCCTACACCCCCCCCCCCTGATTTCATTCCACACATTCTATACATGTATACTATGTAATCAGCCCTGCACACAATCCAAAGCTGGGGCCCGGAAATGGAGCCCTAATGTCTTGATCTTCAGTGTTATTAAGGCATACAGTCAGATTGGGAACTCAGCAGCAGGTCCCCTCGGATCCATGTTGATCCACAGGGTTGTCTAAGTTTTTGATGCGAATGGATGCACCTGTTTCATTAAAACATAAAAATCTCGGTAATATATGATAAATAATATTTTTTTTACAATTTGCAATCAATACAAATATTTTTCTAAACATGCCTTGACTGGACAGTGTTATAACATATATATATATATATTTGAAATATAACTTCATGATATATCTGTCTCCTTTATTAATTATACTTTATAATATAGGCTCTCACATGTTCACATCTGTGGGTAAAAAAAAACTCATTATGTCACAATTTATCCGTTCTGAACATGAAACACAAAGAATTCATCAATAAACATAATATATATTTAATAATATTTATATGGGAAACATATAAAATTAAAAATATCTGAAACTGAAACTGTGGAAGACAGGATTGCAACTGAACTTCTGAAGATAGTATAATAATAGTACTACAGTATACAACTGCATAGACTGTTCTCCCATGGGACTCTGGCTTATTTGGTATTCCATAGGCCTACATATGATACATCGACACTTGATTCTGCCATTACTTTTGTGTCATTTATAGGTAAATAACTGTAATTTAGGGCTATATCAATTTGTCAGCAATATCTTATCTGACCCATGCGGTTTGCATGTTGCAGCAGCAGCCTTGGTAATTAAGTACACTGAACCAGCTGCAACCCCCTCAACCGCGTGGTGGCGCTAGCGTCCGTGACGTCAAAATTGCGACTAATGAGAAAACGCGAAGTGAACCCTCTCGTCATCTAAGCTCTCTGGTAGTACTACTTAATGATGGAGAAATAGCGACGCAGGAGATTTATTGGAGAGTTTCCACATTAAATTACGATTTTATCATATGCATGTTACGCTTTTTATCTATTCTATTTATAACTGTTATGAACTTTCGACAGATCATTATTTGACTTTGCATTTTTTTTATTATGTTATCTATTTTGTAAATATTATTAAATTGACAGATTCATTAATCTCTTAAGAGAAAATCTCCGTGAATTCTCCATTTTTTCGTACCTTTTAGACACCCAATCCATTTGCCTTTATGACCGAAGAATACCCTATTGTGATTGGCTTAAAAACTCCATTTGCAAACAGGAGAGCTAGACTGGTACCCTGCTCTATTATGGCCCTCAGCCAAGCATAGATCTATGATTGGCCTGGAGCAGCGGTGCCATAATAGAGCGGGGTACCAGACTATACAGGAGAGCTAACTTATCAGCCAATCAAAAGAGTTCTAACAGGTTCTTAATCAACAAGGCTTTTTATGCAATGACAACAGTTACGGACTCAGCGGCGTAATATAAAAGAAAATAAAAAACAAAATGCCAATTTTATTTTTTTTTCTGATTTGAGGAAATCGGAGGTCGGCGGGTTCATAAACCGAAAAAATTAAAAAAGTCTGGCCTTAGTATAGCTACTATTTCGTTATTCTTATAATCCCAGTTTGTTTGTTTCAGTACTGTCTTTACTGTCAGCAGTAGTAATAAGCGAAGTATTATAAATGTCTCCCTTTATTAGGGTGAACTTTGCCCTTTTTGTGGGTGAACTTCGCCCTTTGAGTGGACCTGAGGGTAGAAGTTCTCTCCAGAATGGGTCACAGTGCCCTCACCTTGGGGCGAAGTTAACCCCTGGCGGGGGGGGGGGGGGGGGTTGAAGTTTTCATGGGGCAGAACTTGTCTGGCTTTTTGTGGGTGAACTTCGCCCTTTGAGTGGACCAGAGGGTAGAAGTTCTCCCCAGAATGGGTCACAGTGCCCTCACCTGGGGGCGAAGTTAACCCCTGGCGGGGGGGGGGGTTAAGTTTTCATGGGGCAGAACTTGTCTGGGGGTAGAAGTTTAGTATAGTGAAGTGTGAAGCGGGGGTGAGTGGGTTTGGGGCGGCGGCCCCCACCCAAACCTATATATATATGTGTGTATATTTTATGTATATATATATATGTATAAATATATATATATGTGTATATTTATATATATATAAATATATATATATATATATATATATATATATATATATATATATATATATATATATATATATATATATATATATGAGTGTTCTGGGAGGTAGAAGTTTTGGATAGGGTATAAATTTAATATAGGGTAGAAGTCTGTTTGGGATGAACTTTTGCATAGAGTAGAAGTTCACCGTATTAGGGTGAACTTCTTTTCCTCGGGTAGAAAATTATATAGGGGCGTAGTAACCCCAGTTGTAGGGTGAAGTTTTCACGGGTAGTTGTCTGGAGAACATCTGGTTGACAGCTGCATTCAGCTCCGCCGCGGAATAAGAAAACAAATCTTGAATGAGACCATTGAACCAGAGCGTTTCTATGGATCCATCCAAAAAGTTCTTGTTTAGAATGACCTATTCATACCAGACGCGGGGTGTGTTGTTACATACTTAATTGTCTCTTGATGGTTGTAACAGCGTCACAGTGTGTGCGTAATTATGCCGGAGATGTTGTTATTATGTACCAGCCTTGTTATTATGTAGTCGGGATAGGGTAATTAATGCGACCTGGTTCCTCGCCGCTTATTTACACAGTGCGAGAAATTTATATAGGGCGAAGTTTACCCAGGTTAAGGATGAAAATTGTACGGGTAATAGTTCACCGTAATTGAGGGTGATGTTTTCAAGTGCAGTTTCCTCGCTCCCTTTAGTGGACAAGGCGGTAACAAAGCAGAGCCAGGTATAGTGTATAGGTTATCGTGACATGTCGGTTGACTGATCAGCGCAAGGTATAAATCTCTGAGAGAGGCTCAGTGTGTCACAGCGCTCCGAGTTCGACAGGTCAGTCAGATTTTTTTTCTGTTTTCTTTATAGTGTCTGTATACATATCTTTAACTGTTGAATAATCTACATCTAGACATGGATAACCAGGAGTTTTCGCTCGTTCTTGATGTGTACAATACCGCCAGGGAATATCGGCTGCGTACATGTTATGCACGCGTATACCCGTTATGTCGATATGCTTGCTTCGTGATGGAGCTGGTTAAAGCATTTATTGGGGTGGACAATTTTGGACCAACGATACATCTTCACAGGCAAGCTTGCGGTGGGGATAGGAGGAACCATTTCCGAATGGCCGGTAAGAAACTCGCCAAGACACAACCGTTTGCGTCCGCTTCTCCCGTGGTTTATGGCAAGACAATATGTTGTGACTGTAAGGAAACCGGTAAGTGTTCACGCTTATTGTATGACGTAGTCGAATCTGGGTTGGTTGTGCGTGACGAAGGCATCAGTACTGCTGACGGACGTGTGACGAGCCGGTACAAAGAAATCCGGGGGTATGCTGCTCAGCGTGTAATGCAGTTAACCCTGAAGGGGTTTTTAGCTATCACGAAGGACTGGTCGCGTAAATCGATAAGATATGACCCCCAGTCTCGTTTTCGTCGCGCCATCATTGCATACATCGACATGTATGCTATGGTTGTGTGTTGCACGCACAAAGTAGAATTGCCCAATGATGTCGCTGAACCCGTCCCGTATAGGGTGAGATTAACTTGCGCGGACATAATGAGTGTTATGTCCAGGGGGAATTTGATCCCAGACGTGTACGCCCTCTTTTTGCGTGTATTACATTTGTGGTGCGAATACAACTTACATACAGTGGAAGTACTGTTTTTTGTAAGAAAGTGTGATTATGAAAGCATTAAAGAAATGCAGGGATATGAGGCGCCGTACAATCAATTGGTCGAAGTCGAAACACAATACGAGTGGAATTACCCGTGTTACAAGAGCGCGGGGAAAACCACAATGGTGATTGATTCTTCCTGTATGAATGAAATGTTCCCTGAACCGCGCCCTGATGCCAAAGAAATGTCGTCACGTATCGGTATGTGGGACTTTATTATGCTGGTCTTACATGCAGTTGAGACAGCGTTGAACTCTGGGAATATGACGTGTTTCCAAAAGTCTGTAACGTGGTTCGGGAAATGGAAAAGGCTTTTTGGAACCACCCTGAAAACATGTTTCGTATAAAACATGAAAGAGAGATGCACACGTCACAACTGAAAGGGTTACGCGAAGCCTTCAGACCGCGTTTGTGCCTGTACACATCGGTGCGTGATTTGTTAGAGGGGGACAGGGGGGACCTTGACGTGTTTGTGGCCCCCATGTACTTTAGGTGTAATCCCACAACAGGCGAGGTATCATCAGAAGAGTGTGTTAAGTCTTTTCACGAGCTTGATGACCCGGTGAACATTCTGTGTTTACGTATGCATCCCATTGGACTCGTGCGCGGTATATTCCCGTGGCCGACAGCACCCCACCCCGCCGTGTTACACGTTTAAAATGGAGAACTAAAACCCAATCATGAAAAGGTAGAACTGTAACCCTATCATGAAAAGGGAGAACTGTGACTGATATTATTTTTTTTTATTATAGGTACGAAATAGGACTTCACCCTTAAGAAAGGGAGAACTTTGTTACACATTTAAAAGGGAGAACTGTAACCCAATCATGAAAAGGTAGAACTGTAACCCTATTATTTCCTTTTATTAAAGGTACGTTGATGCACGTTTACTGTTTAGAAAGAGGGAAGAGAGAGGAGTAAAGTCAGTGGTGTGCAGTAGGTCGGGGTGCAAACATCATGGACAGCAGCCAAATTCCTGAGGGCTCTCCAAAGCCGCGTGTCACGAGAGATATTTTACCGGACGGAACATATAAATGCACCAGATGTTGGAAGTTAATTTATAATCATAACGGTTACCACAAGCACCATAAAAATCGAGTGTGTGCGCATGACCGTTTAGAGTACTGGACTCCAAAAAAGTAGCTAAAAGGAAGGCAGATTTGGAGGAGCATTTGAACAATGTAACGGGTGAAAATGGAAACCAGTCCGAATGTGGGTTCGAACCCGTAACCTGTGACACACAAGTCAGACGTTCTACCGCTTCGCCAATAAAGCAAGCTTCACTAGCAAGGCCAGTAGGAACGCTTTTGTGTGTCCGGTTACATTCACCCCCTCTCCGAGGACGTTCTGTCCCCAGAACGTGGGATCTATCCCGGGGGTCTCACACGTGAACTGGGTGGGGCATCATGCCACGACACCAACTCCCCGGATCCCACCGCTGCCACCATTTGACCGCCACAGTTTCTGTCAGAAGTGGGATAGTCCAGATTACCAGATTGCCAGATTACCAGATTGTCCAGATTTACCGGATTGTCCAGATTACTGGATGTGTCCAGATTTGCAGATGTTCAGATTAAAGGATGTACAGATTAGTGGATGTCCAGATAACGAGATGTCGGGATTGCCATATGTGATGGACTTTATCCATGTTTCCACTTACCATGGACTTGCTATACCTGCTGTGATCAGCATAAATGTATTACGATTGGTGTTAAACTGGACTGTCATGGTGTCATGGCCAAAAGCAAGCGAGGATAGATGTACACGTGCTGTGAACTCATTTGTGCTGTATAGCTCTCTTATGTCATGAGAGTATTATTATCAGTAAGAAATGACATGCATCTTGTAGAGTTGGGAACTTACTCTATGTCAGTGTTGGCGACACATAGTACACATCGTTACTAAGATACAAACACATGGCCCAGCACATAACATTAACATCATTGCAGTGCTTCTGTTTCTGAAAATATTCATGCTTAATGTTTTTCCTATTTTTCTGGTGCATGCAGAGTTTTAGGTACTGGACTACTGATTCTGCCATAGTGATGCTAGACCAACAGACAAACGGCAATGAAAACATAACCTGTTATTAAGGTTATTAACATAATGACCTAATTGAATGTAGAGATATAATACACTAAAGTAATGTAACACAGGTCACATTCTTGGCTAATTGCAACTGATCTGAGCTCACATTTATTTATAATTGTTTTTTTAAAGTGGAACCTTGTACCTGCTGTAGGTGATAGTGATACAGAAGTATTACTATGCTGAGTATTATGTATTACATGTGTTGACTTGATGATAAGATGAAGCTGAACCATCATCATATTTCTTTGGTTCACTACGGATAGTATGTATTTACCCCCTTGAAGCAGCAGTTACTCTATTTAGTGTATTAAATGTAGACTTGTTCCAATGTTTATGGTTTAAATGTTTAGGGTATACATAAAATGTATTGCGACACAGTTGTGCAGATGCTGTAGAAGAAAGACATCATTGTAAATGATTGCTCCCACACTTTTTTTTTATTTGAGACGATAAGACCAGTGTATTTGAGTGCATATTGTGAAGATTATCACGTCACGGCGTAAACTACATACTGTAATACTACTTACAAGTTTTTGAGTAGGTTGCAGAGGCTGTGTTCATCTGTGTCGAAAGGTAAATTATTTGTTCTTTATGACACATTGTGGGCACTTTGATGGTTTAAGCCTGTTTAAGACCCTTCAACTTCATTAAAGGGGAACGTTGCTGTGTTCCTGGGTTTTAAAGTGACCGCCACAAATTTGATAAAGCCAGTAAGGCAAGGGTCTGAACTTATTGATAGGGTTTTGCGATACAGTATGAGGTTTTTTTTGTATGAATGTTTCTTATTTTGTCAGTGAATGTTTAATCCATGCATATGGTTTTCAGACTATGATGTTCACGTTTACTCATACTCATGCCTGCATATTTGAGTGTTTTCATATTGTAACACAAAATGTACTGTTAACACTGGACTGATAGTTTAACATAGCTATATATTTAGTGGTGAATTGCCCAGAGTGAACAAAGTGAATCTCAGCAAATTCATCTATCATTCATCGATACTCTCGTCATGCGCAGCTGATTGCAGTTTTTTTTTGCATAAAGATCTAGTGCGGGTGTACTCTTCCTTGAGGATGGATAGTTGATTTTTCTCAGTGACTGGTGTTTGAGGTCACATTATATCCTACTTATCGCAGTCATACGTTTTTATTTTTGTATGACTAGCAGTGATTTCCAGTTTATAATTTATCTTGAGGTTTGACCCTTCATTAGTGTGTTTGCTGACACGCATCCGGGTCCTGTGATCCATTGTTCTGTATTGTCGCTGGTACAGGTGAGTGTTTTGATGATCTTGCTTTGATATTGTTGAATCATAATTTAAAATGGCTGACTTGGAGAGTCTAAGGAAAATAGTTGAGGACCTTCAACAGAAAGTAGATGAGAAGGAGGGTGCCTCATCCACGCGTGTTATACAGACTCATCAAAAGTTACGTAGTTTCGATGGCACCTCGGGTGATGTAAATGAGTGGATTCTGGAAGTTGAGAGGGCACTTCGAATACAGGGCTTTAGAGGTAAGACTGCAGTCGACTTTATTGAAAGTCATCTAGAAGACCCTGCCCGACAGGAAGTGAGGTATGCAGATGAGTCTGATCGTAAAGATCCTAAGCAAGTCCTAAAGATTCTTCGCGATGATTTTGGGGAAAAGTTGTCTACCACCCAACTTTTGACAGTATTCCATGCGAGGCACCAGCGAGAGGGAGAATCGCTGCGGGAATTCAGTCACGCCTTGATGGGACTTTTATCACGAGTCCAACGGGAGGACAGCTCCGCTGTCGCTGACCCTGATAAATTACTTAAGAACTGCTTTGCGGAAAAGGTTAAAGATAAATATTTGCGACGCGATCTAAAAAAACTGGTGGAGGATAGGCCAGCCTTGACTTTCAAGGAAGTACGGAATTCGGCTATTCGCTGGACTGAGGAGACTCCTGGCTATCCAAATGATCATAATACAACATGGTTAGATGAGGATGCAGTGTACACCATTGGTGGTGCTGCAGCTCGCCACTCTCCATGCAGAGGAGGTACAGTGACCACTCCTGTTAATACAGAGACTGAGCTGTCAACTTTACGTAAGACTGTCGAATTACTAGGACAGCAAGTCCAGTCACTAGTTACGCTTCAAGATCGGCAGCAGGAACAGATTAAGGCTCAGCAAGAACAAATCAACCAACAACAGAAGATGATCACAACCTTATTTGATAACTTTTCTCGTCCAAGTACCCCTGCGCCTAGAACAGAGAATGTCAGAGGCCGTGGTGGATATTACCGAGGTGGACACAGATTTCGACGTGGTGGATATGATTCGCAACCTAATAGGAGAAACGAGCCCTCTAGTAGTGCAACAAACCAGACAGAACAGGCCCCTGCTTCCCTTAGCAATAATCAGATAGACGCTGATCTCACAGTGGAGATATCAAAGATTGCTGGACCTAGACCAACCATTACTGCTAAGTTTGCAGGTATAGAAGTTGCATGTTTAGTCGATACAGGTTCAGTAGTGACTACCATATCTGAAAGGTTTTTCAGAGACTGGATTTACAGTGAAGATGGACGGAATGTGTTGGAGCCAATTGAATGGCTCAAAGTCAGAGCAGCCAATGGCTTAGAGGTTCCCTACATTGGGCTTGCCATCCTTGACGTTGAATTAAATGGGAAGGTATTCCCTGATGTTGGTGTGCTTGTAGTTAGAGATACTCCTCACACTCTGGAGAGTCGGAAACAACTCCCTGGGCTGATTGGGACGAATGTCCTAAGTAACGTCAAAGACTTTGACAGTCTCATACACTTGGTTGGGGATAATCCAACAGAAGAGAAACCTCTTACTCTGAACTCGGTGCGCATTGCAGAAGTTCAGGAGATATGTATACCCCCTCAAAGTTTGACTGCCGTGCCAGTCACAGGTCCTCCAAGAAGGATAGTTTCGGTAGTGGAACCCCTTGAGGACAGACAACATCTTCCTGATGGATTGCAAGTAGCTCCCACAGTTGTCCAGCACCAACCGAGTTGTGTCCAGCTTATGAACTGTAGTGATGAGGTGATAAGAATTAAACCACGTACATTGATTGGAAGAGCACAAGAAGTGGACTCCGTGGACGGTGAACATTTACGTGTAGGCTTATCCCATGAGGGAATAACCATAGAAAAAGACACCTCTGTAACTGAAAAAGACCACCATTGTGTTGACTCTGTACTCAACAAAATTGACTTTGATAATACGGAAATCTCGAAGGACAAGGTTACAAGTATGTTCAGGAAATATGAAGAGATCTTCTACAAGGAAGGATCAGAGTTGAGTGCGACACCTCTGATACAGCATAGAATCGTAACAGCTGATGATGAACCGATTGTACAACCATTTCAGCGTCTTTCGCCACATCTATGGCAGGAAGTGAAAGCTCACTTAGAGGAGTTAGTGCGGAAAGGTATCATTTGCGAGAGTAATTCTCCATATGCCTCACCGATGGTGGTGGTACGAAAGAAATCAGGAGGTATTCGCCTATGCATTGACTATAGGAAACTGAATCAGAAAACTAGGAAGGATTCGTTTCCATTACCAAGAGTTGTTGAGTCTCTTGAAACACTTGGGAACTCAAAGGTCTATAGTACTTTAGATCTAGCAACAGCATATGCTCAGGTTGAAGTAGCTCCTGAGGATCGTCACAAGACGGCGTTTGTAACACCAGCTGGATTATACGAACACATTAGAATGCCATTTGGGTTAGTCTCGGCACCAGCTACTTGGCAACGCTTGATGACTATGATATTCAGGGATGATCTCTATTCCTCTCTTCTAGTATACTTGGATGACATAGTAATCTTCTCCAAGTCTTACGAGGAACATTTGGTCCACTTGGAAAATGTTTTCCAAAAGTTGCAGAAAAATCAGCTAAAACTTTCTCTTGATAAATGTCAGTTCTTCAAGACAGAAATAAAGTACCTGGGACATGTGATCTCGGAGCAAGGTATTTGGCCCGATCCAGGCAAACTTGCATGTGTCGCTGATTGGCCACGTCCAGACAGCTTAAAAGCCCTTCGTCAGTTTCTAGGGTTTAGCTCATTCTACCGGCGGTTCTTAACCGGATTTGCGGCCAAGGTCAAACCATTGAATGACCTTGTTTCTGTTTTAATTGCCAAACAGAAAGTCAAGCGGCAGAAAGTGCCCATCAGAGAGTGGAGTATTGAGTGCGAGAGGGCATTCCAAGAGGTGAAGCAAGCACTAGTTTCTGCACCAGTATTGGCATTTGCTGATTTTTCCTTACCCTTCATTGTTGAGACTGATGCGTCCTTTTCAGGATTAGCTGCTGTATTGAGCCAGGTTCAAGACAGTAAAAAGAGAGCAGTAGCATATGCTAGTCGCGGACTCCGCCGGCATGAGAGGAATATGAACCGTTTCAGTTCGAAAAAGTTAGAACTGCTAGCCCTCAAGTGGGCAATCACAGAAAAATTTCGAGAATACCTACAATACTCATCTTTCACTGTACTGACGGATAACAATCCTCTTACCCATCTATTGAAGCAGAACAAGCTAAATGCTGTGGAGCAGCGTTGGGTTAACGATCTCGCAGGTTTTGATTTTGAAATCATCTACCGCCCAGGCAAAAGGAGTGCAAATGTGGATGCACTGTCTCGTCAGACAGACAGGCCTTGGGACCAGAATTGTGATAGACTAGTTGATGACGAAGCATGGCCTGAAATCCATGCCATGGAAGCATTATGTGAGGATAACTGTGAACAGATCTCACATGAGCAAGAGGAAAATCAGGATTGCTCTGTGATGGCACAAACCACACTGATACCAGGTGACTTGCAGTTAGCTATGTGTAGAGAGGAGATGTCAAACTCTCATCACCTGGAGATGCAGGCTACTGAGGTGAATGTATTGCCCTGTCTCTCAACTGAGAAACTGATGGATTTACAGAGGAAGGATCCTGTTATAGGCATTTTCTTGAAGAGCTGGGACAAAGGTTGTAAACCACCTTATGTTGAACTAAGAAGGTTAGCATTGGAAGTACAGCTTCTCTTTCGCCAATGGCATCGACTTGAGACACATGATGGAGTATTATATAGATGTGTGGAGGACCCTAAACTTGGAAAGCTGAGGCAACTAGTATTGCCAGCTGAACTTAGATCAGAAGTGCTAGAAGGACTCCATGATAAGAATGGCCACCAGGGTCTTGAGCGGACCACCCAGTTAATTCGAACAAGATGTTATTGGCCCAAAATGTCTTTTCATATAGCACAATGGTTGGCACAGTGTAAACGTTGTGCTTTGGCTAACCCCGAGCGAGTCAAAACACCTTTGGGTACGATAGTGGCAAGAGAACCTTTGGACATTATAGCCATAGATTTCACAGTACTAGAGCCAGCTTCAGATGGCCGGGAAAATGTTCTTGTGATAACCGATGTTTTCTCGAAGTGGACGGTTGCAATACCAACACGAGACCAAAAGGCAACGACCGTGGCACGCGTCCTAAGCCGAGAATGGTTTGCACGTTATGGAGTACCTAAACGTATTCATAGTGACAAAGGTAGATCTTTTGAAGGACAAGTTGTTCGCGCATTATGTCTCTTGTATGGCATCGTTAAGTCACATACAACACCTTATCGACCAATGGGTAACGGGCAATGCGAACGTTTAAATCGTTCCATGCACGATCTTTTGAGAACTCTTGATGTAGAGAAGAAGCGAAGTTGGCCAGAACATCTTCAGGAATTAATCTCTGCATATAATACCTGCCCACACTCGTCAACAGGGCTTAGCCCTTATTATTTGCTATTTGGCAGGGAACCTAGATTGCCCATTGACATTTACCTGAACACCACCGGAGGACATGATGAAACGGTACCTTGGGTTACTGCCCATCAGACGCGATTGAATGATGCTTATAAACTTGTCGAAAGTCGACTGAAGCAAGCTGCAGAACAGAGACGAAAGCGACATAGTGGAAAGGAATCACCACTTGATGTTGGCGCTCTTGTGTATGTCCGCAAGCGGGAACACAAGGAACGGCACAAGATTGCAGATGCATATAACCCGGAAGTCTACGAGGTTATCTCACGATTTAAGGAGAGAGACGTGTACCAAGTACGAGGACTTGATGGTAGTTGTGAGAATACTAAATGGTTAAACAGGAGCGAATTAAAGAAGTGTCCTGAACAACACTTGTCCCGAAGTGACAAGGAAATTCATCAAGAAACAAGACCTCGGTCTGATAGTGAGGAATCTGATGGTGATCTTATTATTGTCCAGAACACAAACTCGGATGATGTTACGCATAGAAGTGAGGATATTCCTGTAAGTCAAGATTACTTCGCTCCACTCGGAGAAGACGAATGTTCACAGCCGCATAGACCCAGAAGGGCCACAGCGGGTAAACACAGGAATCCTTTCAGAGAACCACGTTCTGTGTTGGAATCCATAGATTCTTTGGAAGTAGCGTATGAGGTATTTATTTAAGGGGTTTGATCGTTGGGATACGACAATGAGTGTCAGTGTATAAGTTGTGTTTCGCATTCAAGTAATTTGTTTGTAATATGTCGCCAAATCGTAGTTTTGTCTTCTCTCTGGATCCTGGTTCTTTCTAGTGAATCCAGCGATCTCATGAGGAAATTATTTTGTCGATTTCTGTCCAGAGGACCGGACAGTGATATGAGAGGGGAGTGTGTGACCGTCTCGCTGGATTCGGACAAACCCCCGTATATTTGGTTATTTTTGTACTGTGCTGCCACCTTGTTTAGGAGCCGGTTGTCAGTCGCCAGTCTACTAATTCTGCCAACCAGCGCCATCTGCTGGGGAGTTTCTGTGAAATAGACCTTTTTGTGAACGCTCAGCTCGTTGAGACGTCTCCTGCTGTTTTGCCGCTCTAGAACAAAGGTTTTACGCCGACTTGCGGTAAGAATGACTTTTTCCAGGCGATCTTCGTATTGCAAGCTATTTCCAGTCATTGTTTTGATATGTCCAATTTGTTGAATGACGGTGTGTCAGCTGGCACCCAAATTCATGATGTTCACAAGTTTGGAACTGCGTAGTTAAACCGCCATTTTGTGATTGGATTGCAGGCTGCAGAATGTTGCACTTGACGATAGTCGTGCCTCGCCTTAATGACGTCCAGTGGTCCCACCCTTAGAAACCTGCTAACCGCGGTTCGTAATATTTGATACAATTCTAATCTTTCATGGTGTATGTATGGGATATGATGAGACGTGACGTCATCAGATATGCTTAAAGGTATATTTCAACTAGGTCTTGTAGTGTAATTAGAACATTTGGTAGATTTATGTCATGATGACCTAGATACTCCTTAATTAGTGATACTCTTAAATGGTCTGGTCATATGTAATATATGGTCTAAGATACATAACCTGGTGTACTATATGGTATCATTCCAACAACTCAGTATTGTTTAATACAGATGTGTAAGTATTTAAGACTGTTTTAAGTGTACTAAGTATTGTCTATTAATGTATTTTGTTTAGATGGACTAATTTGGGTATTAGTTCTCATTGTCACTCTTATGTCAAGGTTACATGGGTGTATTTGTTTCGCACATTGTGGATGGATAGTAATAGTTGAATCTATATGAGCATTATTGTGAGATAACATATATATATATATACCATATATATTACAGTGTAACCCCATTACCTTGCCACCCATTCTGTTTGTTTTAAGCTCAACATCTGTACAGTCTAACCCAGTTGTTTGACCTACTTTGTTTATTAGTAGTTATTTCCCCAATGAAGTTTTCCTGTACAGTAACAGAGTTATATGAAGATAACAATAGGATATATCTTGAATTATATGGAATCTGAGGTCACACTACCTTGCATGCTTAAGGATACTACAGTGACTCGGTAAATGTTTTATTTCTTTATTATCATATGTTTTTCAGGGTTTCCTGTGCTGTCCTGAGTTTTATGTAACCAATACGACAGAATAAATCTTTGTCAACCTTTGCTGGTTGTCTGTCTCAGTCCATGGGGATTCGGCCACAACAATATTAAACATTTGAACAATAACAAAAGAAATAAATTAAAATTAAAGAAACCATCTTCATCTACTGCTAGCAGGACCACTCCTGTTTTGTATAGAAGACACCATCTACAGTGCAGCCTCCTTGTTCCATGTCCGATGTATCACAAGCTGCTGCGGAAGCTGTCGCTGGTCTGGTAAGTAAATATGTTGCACATCTTGTTAGACTGTGATATAATTAAGACTGTGATATATTGATAATCTGTGATAATAAAACTCGACTATTAAAGATATGTTTTATATGTACTTTCAGATCAGTCTGAAAGATATAATGAACATGTGTCAGATTGAGTCGGACCAGCAGGTGGCGCAGGAGATGGAAGTACCAGCTCACAACGCTCTATCTGAGGATCAAGATGAGTCTGTCCCCAGCGGTCAGTTTCCACAGGACGTTGTGGAGCATAGGTCCCCTTCTCAGCAAAAGTCCCCTACCTTTTCCTCTGAGCAAGAAGAAGATGAGAGCCATTTTGTTTCACAGGTACAGTTAAATTCTTTCTATGTGTTATATTTTATATTGTTTACACAAGTGATGGTGATATACATGTATATGCATTGCGTGTTTTTCAGAAAACCGCTTGTAAGAGAGGGATATGTGGCCATTAGGATGTATTGGTATGTGCTCAAGCAGCTATTCAGCCTGACCCTTTTGACAGACTGACAGCGGGTGAAGAGGACACGGTCAAAGATTCACAAATTGAGAATACGCAGTTTGTAAGTCAAGACCAGTTACAGGCTATGAACAGGGCAACAATACAAGAATTATATTATAAATACATGGCTCAAATAAAAATGTTAAAATTGTACCATCCATCTTTATGTGCTATGCCAGGTTGCGATACTGTCACGCAACAACAAATTGTGTTGGATGAGAATACAGATTTGTATATTGATGTGTATAAGTTTAAAAATGAAAAAAAAATGAACACGGATGTATGTTTTCAGATGTGGGGTGCCGGTGTAAGGAAAAAGCGTCGTTTAGACTCAGACAGTGATAATAGTGTAGCTTCTCCTCCTACTCCCAGGTTTGTGTGTGAAACGTGCGGTGAGGCATTTAGTACCATACCTGACGGAATGTTACACAGTTGGAGTCATTTACCAAATGCTCCAGACGGTTTTCACAGTTTTATGAAAGCCCATAAGAAAGCTATTTACCAGGAATTTGGTCCTCGGTACAGTGACCCTGACTTGGCCGCACAAAAAAGTTACTGTCCTCCTGTGAAAAAAGGGCGCAGTCAGGATTCATCCTGCCACACTTATAATTTCTCTTTGGCATTTGATCAGGAAATTTCCCCCGATTTAATTCGTGAACATTTGTCGCATATTTACAGGGATATGGGCACAGCTTTCAAAGTCCAAATTGGAATTGGGAGGGTACTCCAATTTAAATTGAATAAAGACTTTAAGTATTTTCGCGCGGAGCACCCTGTGTCAGAAAAAAAATTTAAAAGACGATGAAAATAAAGATGAAATGCCTCACCGCATCTCAAACCGTCAAGATATCGAGAGTGTCGTTGATAGTATGTTCGCCAATGACATTCTCGATATGTTGATGACACGCGATGATACCGCATGGGAATTGATAGCCCCGGTTAACGTTCGGTATTACACGTTTCATTTAGGATATAATTTAGGTCATTTGAATACAGATCAATTACCCGCCGAACTTTTACAGTCCCGTTCAATATTCACAAATTCTAAAGTCAAACGGAAAACAGTTACTGATAACCTCTGTTTTTTCCGTGCACTGGCCGCTCGTCACATCCGAAAACATACAAAAGGTGCATTGGGGAATAAATCTTTTGAAATTGAAAAAGTCGCCAAAAAATTATTTGTGTGGTGGGAGAAAAGGGAAGACAGAAAATGGGAGGGTGTAAATATTTTAGGGTGTAGGGAAACTGTGTCTCATCCAGCACACTCGGCTATACCCGTGAATGTTTTGGTAGATGTATTTCCGGGGATTCAGTTGTCAGATTTTCCTTTGTTAGAAGAAATATTTCAAATTAATATTGATGATTACCGACGTGAAATTTTGGACCCCAATACCAATAAAACACGTCGTACAAAGCACACTTTGCAAGCCGTGCATGTATATAAAGGTCTCACTTCTTATCCTAATAGTTTAAAGTTAGATTTATACTGTAAAGATGAACAATTGACAGAGGATTGTGTAATTCAGGAACATTTGTCTTGGATTTGTAAATTTGATGGTTACGTAGGTTCATATAAATGTCGCGTATGCGGCAGACATTTCAGCCAACCTGGTAATTTATCACGTCATGAGTCTCACTGTGACGGGGATCTATGTCCCAAGTATAAGTTTGTGGGAGGGTTCAATAAGTTATATGATACTATATGGGACAAACTTTTAACCTGTGGGGTGGGTGTGGAATCTGGCAAGAAAATGTACAAAGATTTTATTGTTTTTATGACTTTGAATCTATATTGGAAACAGACCACGGCATGACCGACACGGACAAGACGCGATACACATCCGTACACCGCCCAGTTTCTTTCAGTGTGACCTCTACACTGGACGATGAGGTAGTGCACGTTTGTGACACGGACCCAGAACGTTTAATTGCAAAGTTCATTCAGACCTTAATGAATATACGGAAGGGGTTAAAAAAACGCATTGAACGTAAATTTTATTATGATACAGCAGCCATGAAAACCAGAGCTGAAAATGCTACGGTTAAAGTTCAGGAATGTAATAAATTGAGGGAAGAACAAGGAGGTAGATTGAAGGGGGATATGAATTTGTATGCTAAGCGGGGGGAGCAGTGGAATAAACACGTATGGAAAACGTTTGGTTCTTTCAGGAATTATAAATCTGAGATACCTGTTTTAGGTTATAATTCCTCAAAATATGATTTTAACCTTACCAGAGACTATTTGTTGCCTGGTTTACATAAATTATTGCAGGAAGAAGGTGAAATTGATCGGGATTTAGAAACTATCAAGCAGGGTAGTGCCTATACAAAAGTTACAGTTCCAGGTCTTTTCCGTTTCTTAGATATGTATAAATTCCAATCAACGGGTACTAGTTTAGCTAAATTCATGAAGGCCCATGGGGTCAAAGAGGAAAAAGGTTTTTTTCCCTATGAGTGGTTTTCACATGTTGATAAATTAGATGAGACCCAGCTGCCTCCGGCTGACGCTTTTTATTCTACCGTGAGGGAATCCAACACATTGGGTGGGGATGAAAAAGAAATTTATGTGAATTATCAACATTGTTTGTCTGTGTGGCAAGAAAATAATATGTCCACTTTCAAAGATTATTTACGATATTATAATGATTTAGATGTTAGACCTTTTAAAGAAGCAGTGCATCATTGGTTGGAGTTGACTCACAAACACGGGGTTGATGTGTTAAAAGAATGTGTCAGTTTACCCGGGTTGTCTCGCATACGAATGTTTCGTTCGGCTGCCGAGCATCCTGGTTTCTTGGGTTTTTCTTTAAATTCTGAAAATTGGGCCAACGTGGAACCTCTCATTGAACGTAATATTGTGGGTGGTCCTTCCATAATTTTTACAAGGTACAACAGTGCAGGGGAAACTTTACTCAGGGGGAAAGAGGGTGAGCTTTGTAAAGCGGTATTGGGTTTTGATGCCAACAGCCTCTACCCGTTTGCCATGAGCCGTGATCTGCCAAACGGTGCGCCAGTGTTTTGGGGTCCTCCTTCGTTTGTGGAGGAAGGCTTCACACTCGCAGACGAATCTGACGAGGACCATGGTATACCTGTGGATGTGAGTGAAAGGGTGTTTGTGCCGAGAGACACTTTGTCGAAAATATCTCGGTTAGAAAGAGACGTTATGTTGTGGGAGAGTAAATACAATTTTCTACCTCAAGGGCGAATGTTGAAACACCAGATAAACATGGGAAAACAAATGAATGTGTTACCTTTCAGAGTGGACGGGGTGGACGAGAGGGGACGTTGTATATACGAGGTGAACGGATGTTTTGTGCACGGACACGACTGTGAATTTAACAAGGACAGGGGTACCGACGAATCTAAACAGAAATTGAAAAGAACACGCGTGCGAAAGGAAATGATTGAAGATATGACTGGGTTGAAAGTTGTCATCTGGTGGGAATGCGAGTTTCGTAAAGGTAACAGGAATTACCAGTATTTTAACAATTTACCGCAAACTTTTAAAAAGTGGCAAAGAACTTCAAAAGTAAAACGTGAACCTTTGACTATTCAAACACTGTTAAATCGTGTGAAAGAGGGAAAGTTTTTCGGAGCTCTTGAAATCAAAGCTCGCGTCCCCGAACATTTGGAGCACTACTTCGGTGAGATGTGTCCCTTTTTTGTGACGGTAGACATAGAAGCGAAACATGTGGGAGAACACGTTCCGTTACATGGAAAAGAACAATTATCACACCAGCACTAAAACTCGTTCGTTGGTTGGCGGTATGAAAGTGGACAAAGTCTTGCTATCTTCTGATTATCTGAGGTGGTTGATGGGAAAGGGTGTGATGGTGGAGTGTGTGTATCAGGCCTTAGAATGGGTGGGTGACAAAATACTTAAAACATTTGTAGACAGTGTAGCGTCGGCTAGACGAGAGGCGGCCGCCGACCCGGACAAGCAGTGTGAAGCCAACACTCAAAAGCTGATCATAAACGCAGCGTACGGGGCCACCCTTATGAACAAGCGCAAACACCGCAATATCAATTATGTCCAGGGGGATGCCAGTGTGAATGAGATGCACAACGATGCACGTTTCCGCCAATCGTGTGTCGTGGCAGATGAGAAAAGACCCGTTGACGGGACAGGTCGAGCGTGAAAGGATGTATGAAGTCGAAATGGCTCCCCGTTCTTTATTTTTTGATGTACCTAAACAGTTGGGATTTTTCATTTTGCAAACAGCCAAATTGCGTATGCTTCAATTTTATTATGATTGTGTTGAAAAATATTTGGGTCGGGACAAGTTTGTACTGGGGGAAATGGACACTGATTCATTGTATTTTTCTGTGGGTTTTGATTTACATCCCGATTTTGATAAGTGTCAACCCAACACGTGGCAGGACATATTTAGCAGTTGGCACCCTCTTTTGTCACAGGTTAAACCTGAATTACAATGTGAATTTAAATCTCATTTATTTCAGCATTGTTTTGATGATTGGGAACCTGATTTCAATGTTGTATTTTTCTTACGTCAGTGTTGTCAGAAGCATTACGAATATGATCAGAAAACACCAGGCCTGTTTAAATTGGAATGTGTTGGAGACCGCTTAATTGCACTGTGTTCTAAGTCTTATTGTTTGCATGTGTCGGGTGGGCTACAGAAAAGTGCACTGAAAGGGGTGAATAAACATTTAGTAAAATCTGCATGGGACACCATGAAAGAAACATTACAAACTGGAGTGGGTAAAAATGTCAATAACAAAGGTATTAAAATGGTAAACGGTAGAATGGTGACATATGAACAAGAGAAAAAAGGGTTTTCTTATCTGTATAAAAAGCGGGTCGTGTGTGAAGACGGCATTCACACCGAACCTTTAAATATAACTTTGAAACCAGCTCTCAAGAATTATACTTTGATACAACCTAGAGGTCAAGTGGTAAAACAAAAAGTAAAAACAATCACAGTACAAAGTAAAGATAAACTCAGAAAGAGGTTTGAAATTTCTCATTTTGGTGGGTTTACACAAGAAGAATCAGATGATGTTAGGAGGGAAATGGGATTATTAGGGGATGATGAAATGCATAAAGGGGATAGGGATGGGTATGAAGACGATGATGATGATTATCATAACGAAGGTCGATATATATTGTAACTATATGAGTGTAACAGTCAAATAGACAGGATGTTTTTGTTTTATTTTGTACATCAAACTGTGCATATTTTCCATATTGTACTGTTAGGCAGTAAAGTTCAACTGTAAACAAGAGTTTATATATATATATATATATATATATATATATATATATACACAAAAAAAAAAAGTGTTACAGTCAAATGAATGGTACATGTTTTTTTATTTTGTACACTTAAACTGTGCATATTTTCCATACTGTACTGTTAAGCAGACCTTATTAAACGTAATCGTCTAGTTCAACTGTAAACAAGAGTTCGTGTTTTTTCCTCAACATGGTTGAACCAATAGAAAATATGGTGAATGTGATGAAGCGTGATGAGGAAGAATATGAAACAGAGGAGATTAAACGAATGGTTGAAAGGATAATGAATGATGCTGGGCTGAGGAAAGAGTTGTTGGAATGTGTGAAATCCGTTCAAACCTATGGGTCTGAAAACGATTATAGGTTTAACCACCCCTGCAACCACATGATCGTAGGTCCGTCTGGTGCTGGTAAGACCACTTTAGTGAAAAATGTTTTGGATATTGGTTGGTTTAAAGAGCCTATGGAGCAAGTCATCCTTTTGTATAATAATGAACAACCCATATATAATCAGATGAAAATTGATGAGAAATTGAAAGGTCTGACTTTACATAACGAAGAGTTGTTGAAAAAACTTCTTTACCGTACAGAATTCAGTGACGGTGTTAACCCTAAAAGGACTTTGATCATAGTCGATGATTTAATGAACGAAGTGAATTCTTCCCCTTTTATGTCTGATTTGTTTCTACGTACGGGACATCATTCTAATTGTACTGTTTTTATGTTGACACAAAATTTATACGGACATGGGAAACAAGGAAGGAGCATACGTTTGAATGCTCATTATTATCATTTAATCAAAAATCCTGTAGACACGCGTCAGTATAAGATGTTCGGAGCCCAAATGAATATGAAAGATAAGTTTGATAAAGCTATATCTGAGTTTGGCCCCAATGAATTTTTCACTGTCAATACCACTCAAAATTCTAATGGTCATATCACGTTCGGTATACCCCCCACAAAGGTACTAAAGTAGTACTAAATGCTGTGGCTTACATCGAGTAAACATCTGAGATTGAGTAAAAACCTTTTTAGCAACCATGTCCTTCGTAGAAACGTACGTGAAAGAATACATGCCTTACAGTTCGTACGCCTCTCGTATATTACAAGGGGTGGACGAAAAGGGTAATGTGAACAAAAGAAAGATACGTAAAGTAGCGGCTGGGGCTGGTACGGATTTTCTCGATTTTTTAACCCGTGAAGCCGAAAAAATATTGTATGAAGAATATCCCATGACCCCTAAAGAGAAACGAAAATTCACCCGTGTAAAAAAAACATTTAGTAAATATGGGATCGAGAGGAGCTAGTAAAGCCAAACGCCGTGTAACGGCGAAGAAATACATAGCCGAAATGGGACCAAAAATATTAAAGTTTGTGGACAGTAAAGTACCCTTAGTGGACGTTCCTTTTTTTACCCCTCAAACCAACGCCGCTTCTAAGAAATCTAGGGAGAAAACCCTTGAGAAAAAAGAGCCCGTAACACCTGAGAGTGAGGAAGAGATCACGGACGAAGAGCAAGATGACGCAGACGACTATCCCAGCTACAGTGATGAAGAAGCTGGAGGAGGTGTTGACTCGCCTGTCGGAGCAAGCTCCGATTCCGGACCCGATGACGCAGCAGTACAATCAGAACAAACAGAAAATGACGAAATTGATAGAGAAAACTAAAAACCCGAAAGCCATTACCAGTCGTATTCAACTCATGCAACTTATGCAAGACAACGCTAAACTATACAGACAGCATCACGGTAGTATGAACCCGTACGCAGCTTCTGGAGTCAGCACTAGCCCTTCACCAGCACTGACTCGCAGTGGTTTGCGCATACCGAACACTACTGGGGCTAGTCCTTATTTGCCTACACCGCGCAGAAGAATTTCCCCCAGGTCTCCTGAAGATACGGATGTTTATGCCCCACCCATTATGTACACGGAAGATCAAGACGAGTTTCAGACACCCCGCAGTAGTAGGGATAGCAGGAGAAGGAGAAGGAGAAGAAGGCAACGAGAAACTTCTGGCATAGGCCGTTCTCTGTCGAACGGTGATTTGACGGACAGTTTCGTGGACTTGATAAACAGGCGTGACAGGAGATCGCTACAAAATGTGATCAACGGGTTACACGATAGGTTAGGTGAAGTGTTGGCCTCTAGTGCCGGTACACCCCTATGAACCATGAAAAGGCGTTTAGAGAAGAAAAGGGTCATTCCTGCCCAACCCCAATCTAAGAAAAGGAAAAAATCTCCGGAAGAACCGAAAAGGTATGATATTCTGTACGATGTGGCTAAACATCCTGATACGGCTTTCACCGACAACAAGAAAAGAATCCTAGAGAAATTACAGGCCACATACTCCGGGAAAAGTAAAAAAGAGAGGTTGAAACATGCGGAAAATTATCTCATTCAACAAAAATCTTTCATGTTACACGCGCCAGCCCCTGCGGGTAAAGGTAAATTTGAGCGCATGCGCACAGTGGTGGGTGGCGTCGACGAGCAATGGCAATCAGATCTGATAGATATGAGACAGCACACTAGAAACAACAAAGGTTTACACATTCATTTTAAATTGTATAGACGTGTTCTCTAGGATGATTTTTACACGCCCTTTAAAAACAAAGGGGAGTCAAGAGGTAGTGGGAGCGTTGCGAGACATATTTATGCAGTCAGCAAGACACCCGAAATTTAAATTGCAAACCGATCACGGCAAAGAATATTTTAACCGTTATATGAAAGCTTTGGAGAAAGAATATAAATTTCAACATTTCGCTTCAGGCGAACCTGAAATTAAAGCTTCCCTAGTGGAACGTTCAAATCGTGAAATACGTGAAAGGTTGGAAAGACTGTGGACAATGCAGGGTAAAGAAACATGGGTAAACCTGTTACCCGATTTGACCAGTGCTATTAATAACACGTACCACAACAGCATTAAAACTACACCTAACCTCGCTTCCGAAGCCACCCCTGAGGAAGAGAATGAACTTTTTCATTTGCTCTACCCTACCCATACTCGTCCTCAGACGCGCCGTAACACCAAAGACCTCAGTAAATGTAAGATCGGGGACCACGTCTGCGTGGCCAGATGGCGGGGGACATTTGAAAAAGGCACACGCAAAAAGTTAAAGGAAGAAATATTCCAGATTTATGCGCGTAAAATACGTACACCCAGGGTTGTGTTTTTGTTGCTGGATGAAAACGGGGACGAATTGGAAGGCCAATGGACAAGTGATTTACTTCAGAAGGCTCCTGATCCCGGTTGGAGTTGGATGGGCGAAGAACAGGAAGAATAGATATGGAGAAATTTGACAATTGGACCGAACAAAACCCTTTCTACAGGTTATGTTATTCCGGTAAAAAGTGTCAATTACATGAGGTGAATTGGTCTGGGGAATGGGTGTGGGTGTGTCATAAACACTGTCAAGTTCATGTGTGTGAACCTGTCCAGTGCGTACCCTCATGCCCTGTGAGGGAAAACCCTGAAGGTGAGATGGTGTGTAAAATCAGTGGAAGGGTCGTGGGTGTAGATTACAAAAAAACCTTACATGCTACAGGAAGAGCCGGTCACATGTATCAATGTGGAAGACCGGGTTGTTCCCACAGATGTTGTGTTGTATAATTTGTTTATACAAAAGTGGAATGTCACCCGATTTTATGAGGTGGATAGGATTTTGTTCCGCGATATAGTTCCATTGGAATTTACCAATGAACGCTTCATGTTATATTATATGTGTTGTAAGTTGTAGGAAACCCATAAAAGGGAACAAGAAGAAGATGGGAAAGACAAATTCACAATATTTAAAAAAGAGAGAAAACAAAATATATACACAGCCTTCTGTCGTGCTGTGTATGATTTGCTGAACCCTTGTGAACCTTACGCAAACAAAGGGTACCGCAAACTCTTCAATTTACAAAACAATTTTTTAAAAATGATGAAATGTATATGCGGTCTTTCTCAAGGTCACAGTCCGTATAAGAGAGAACTGTTACGACAGAAAAAATTGAAAGAAGTCACAGAATTAGAATATTATATAGCTTTGTGTGAGGATTTGTCACCCTATGTTGTAAGTGCTGAATAAAATATGTGCGAAACATGTACATTCTTTTGTGATGTGTTAGAGTGAGAGTGCGTGCTGTGAAACCGAGAAAAAATAATGACAGAAGTTAACTTGTTGTGTGCCAGTGACGTCTCCACTGATCTATACCCCGCCAATGCTAGCAATGATTTCACTGTACAGCTGCCAGAACCTTTAAGGTTACCTCAGCAAGGACAGCATGAGATCGCTTTGGTGGATATGGTCGTGCCTGCGAGTGTTTTCGTGGAAAGCCGAGACCCTTACGCTGACGTAAGGTGTGCTTTCCGACTGAAAACCATGCACGGTACCACCAAACCGTACAGCTTTACCGTTACACGTAAGAAACCTGAGAACACGTTGGACCCTGACAGTTTCCAAGAGGGTTTTACAACGGCATTGGAAGCAGCTCAAGATTCTCAACCTGAAAACCGAGCCACAGAAATCAGGACCTGGCGGTACTCTTTCACCCCCTTCCCTTTTACTATAACCCAGGTGCTAAATTCCTACCTACCCGCAGATTACAGTGAAACAACCTCTGGTGAAAGTCCATGGGGCCTGTATACGGATGACAATTTTAGGATGGTAGTAGGTGCTTTATCCAGTGCTAGTTTCTCTGTACCCGTAGGACATCCAGATGGTTTTCCAAACCTGCTGACTTTTACCGTGCCTGAAGATGAAACGGAGTACATGGAAATACGATTAACAGATGCTACCGTATGGAAAAGGTTTGAATTTAAACCCGGCAACACGAGCTGGAAGGCCAGTACTTTTCATCCTCTGTTACGGACTTTCTGTGAAGAATACAATCAGGAACACCAGAACCATCACACGCACTTTGACACCGGCTTATTTCCCATGACATATATGTGGCAGTCCAACAATGATGGAAACGTTTTCCTCGGGTTCAGATTACATTTGCACGACAACACCTTTCAGTTTCAAAGAGATCTCAGGCAAGCTTTTCATATGAGGTGTACACGGGGTGCTGTACAGAAAATGCAATTCTCTAACCCCGCATGGGAGCCTGAGGCGACCCTATGGACATTACCTAACGTTACACCTATCCCAGATGATAACCTTGTGCCCGCTGGTGAAGACGATAACCGGGTCCAGGAAGTTGGGGAAACACCTGCACGAGGAACTGAATACAACCCTCCTTTGGCAGACCCTACCACCAAAGATAAATGTTTGGGGTGGGGGTCGCATTACCATTGGACTTTCATGTCCAGTCAAACGGAGATGCCATGTTTCTTCGGATTCGGGGACAAAAGTAAAGCCTCCACGCAACGTGACGCCCCTTTCCATGAGCAAGCGCTGGTGAACATCAGCCGTTCCACCGAGCTCACCCTGACACAAGAAGTGATACTCCCCATACAATACCAGCTGCGTATATGTTTTGTACAAGGTTACAGTCCCGTGCAAAGTTTTTCTGCTGAACCCACTGAGGATGTGAATTTTTTTAACAATTTAGAGCAAGCCATGGAAAGGGCTGTGGAACAGTTACCTGCCTCTTCCACGTGTGAGTATAACGTGAAAGTACACGTACACCGCACGTCGGCTGGAGAAGGGGAGGGTATACGGTTCGATACTTCCTGGCGTTGTGCTCAGCGTTTTGAAAATGATACCACACGATCCGAAGTGAGACAGTGGGTAGAAAGGTTCCATAACATGGGTATCCAGGTCAACACAGAATTAAAAAACAAATTGGACGTGCAGGAAGGGGCACTTTTTTCATGGGTGGACGTGGGGGAAGGGTGGCACGTATTACAGTACCCTGCTTCCAACATGGAAATCTATACCTGTTATGCTTCAGACCCTGTGCGTATTCGAATACCTTTCAAAGAAACACCTGACAGTGGGTTCAAATGGTTGTTAGTCCAATATATGAGTTGGGCGTTTAGTGCAGGTCTTTGGGAGCAAACACCCAAACATTCTTTCCTTACATTGGGTAGAGGTTTACCTGGCGGTATGTGGTGTAAAATCGGTAGAATACGGTTTCGTCTGAGCATGACACCTGGCGGGCACAATATCTCCGAGTACGATTACGCCACTCATATATCCCCCGTGCCAGGGTTTAATACCTCCCCTGACAACACCGACGCTCCTCACCACGCTTCCTATATGGTGATAAATGCGGAAGAAAACATGATAAACCTTTTGGGTCTGGTGACACCTTTTCGACTGTTACAGTTGTACGAAGATCGAGGTGCTGTAGAATGGCGCCTCAAGATACACGCACCCAGTGTCCTGCGCATCAGAGAGGGTGACGGTGTGTGGACTTCTCAGAAAGTGTGGGACGACATGTTTTTGCGGCACCAGGTGAACGCTACCACCCAGTCGGGACAGTTGGTGGAACAAAGTTTAGACTCTGCACGTGTGATGAACCTGAACCAGTTCGGGAACAAGATTCATGGACCTAATAAGCAAGGCTATTATTTTGTGGATATTTTGCGCCCGGATTTCCATGTGCCAGAAGGTTACGACGTTCAAGATTCCTCTGAAATCGTACACAGCCAAGTGTTTGACGTACGCTACATCGAAAGCAGAAATTTCGATCACAGGTGGATGAGGGTAAAATTGCACAGAGGTTTAGCTGGCGAAGAAAGCGAAGACACCTTGCGGTTGTTTGCTTCCCCCTCTGTGCTCCGAGCGGTAGGCGCGGATTCCAGGGACAACGTGGTAAACATGAATTTTTTTAAACTTAGAATACAAACCCCTGCGCCCTGAACGCGATATGCGTAATATGACATTTAAGGTGGAAACTTTGTCGGGGGACCCGTACCCTTTTCACGACGGATCCCGCACCTTAATTCAAACCCACATACGCCCCAGAAAAGAAAGAGGGAAGATTATTTTGTTTTGAACTGCTTGGTGCAGGAAGAAACGAAACTGTCTAAACCTAAAACGTTTGAGTTCATTGACCAGTGGGAAGTTGGTTTGAACACGTTGACCTTGCCCGACAATTTTTATAACTTTCTCACAGATGAAATGAAGGTTTCTGTGTGGGACACCCAACAGGAACACCCCGTCCTCATCGAAACCTTAAATTTTCCTGAGGGGCGGTACAGCAACGTATCCTGTGTCTCCTATTTGAACAAATGGCTGAAAACAAGCACTGTAGGCAACAACGGTTGCAAAGCGGAACTAAATGCCAGTGGTCGTTTGGAACTGCGGTTCACGAAATCCAACACGCGTCAGCTCAGGTTTAACGAAGAACTGTCCCAAGTGTTAGGGTTTCCACAATTCTTTTTGACCACAAGCGAGAGGGATTACACCTCTCAGGAAATCGTAAACACATTGAGAGCTTTTGAAACTTTGTTCGTGTACGAGCAAAGCATTCTAAAGGAACAGGTAGGCAACACGTTCAGTCGTCTTTTAAAGGCAGTGGTTCCTTCCAGCGCACAACAGGTCGGTACGGTATGGTTGTATTTCCAAGTACCAAATGTGACGTTTGTTCCAATCATTTCGATTGACAAACTGACCAGCCTTAATTTGCAAATCCGTGACGCGTTGGGACGTTTGCTGGTGTTCCCACCTCTTTCCGCATTGAAATCGACCGCCTCTTTAATATTTCAACTCAAGGGATGAAAGCATGGCCTCAGTCGTTACTGTGTACAGTTCGGTAGAGGCTGACGACGCCCTTAATAGTTTCCGTTTTAAATTTCCTATACCTGTAGAAGCTCCAAACCATTGGGAACTGGAACTTTTACAATTCGTAGCAGGACGTATCACGTGGCTGGAAGGTACACAAAACGTGGTGTACGTACGAGTTCCTGAGATGGGAGATAACCCACAACCGTCCGTAACCATGCGGGATGTGTTGAATTACGTGTGCCTGCCCCGTGAAACCGATGAGCCAATGTACAACATTGAAATCGTACAACCTGTGGCCAAAAAATTAGCACCCACACGTTTAACACAACTCCACTTTGAACTCGTGGACAAGGACGGTTTCCTAATCCCCACAACAGCAGGTTCCCCAGCCACCATGCTGGTAGTGAGACTCACACCTTTTTGAGAACCAAACATGACCAGAACACAGCCACATGAAAGCAGTATTCACCAAAGTATTGACAAAGATATATATAATGGAATATATCACGAAATGTCAGCAACGACCTAGCAAGCGCTCTGGCCCAGCTCTTCCCGGAGGGAAGAGGGGGCGAGGCAAACGTATCAGGAAAGGTACAAAAGAAGAATGTCTCCTGATGACTACCAGGGCCCCGTACGCCGACAAATTGCCACAGCTGTTGCACAAATCCTCCGGCATGGTGGAAAAATTAGCTGACGCAATTAAAAACATGGAAACTGTATCCGACATGATGTCCGTACTGACATTGCGCCCAGAACTGAACAAGTTGTTTGCGACAGAATTTGCCAAGTGTCGCGTGATGGAACTGCAGAGTAAAATGCGAAAAATCAGCAAACAGGTGTACAAGGGAGTGGAAGATCTGAAGAAATTGCGTGACGAGTTGCTGAACAAACAGGACGCCTTTTTCCGCGTCGTGCTGTGTGAAGGAGAAGAACTGGAAGCCCGTATGAAGGAATTGTATTCTTCAGCGGATGACACGGAAGAAGACACGGAGGAAGACAAGCAGGCTCGCCAAGACATTGATACCATAAATGGAGGAGGACAGCAGGACAAAATTTGACCATAAACCATCTGTAGGATCTGACATGAGGGGATAAATATACTTACATAATGCCTTTCGGTTTCCCGAGGAGTCATTATTATTCAAAGGGGGTGGGGAAAAGCAGTTTCCCCACAAGGTACCCCGGTACCGTGGCGATGGTACAAAACATGAACCTCGCTGTCGCAAAAGAACAACGTGAAATACCAACAGGAGAGCAATGTGGCTCAAGCGGAAGCAGCCGGTGGCAAATTAACAAACGCTACTGTGACGCGTAAAGTGATAGACGCTCACGCGCGTACGTCCCGCACATTTAACAAGTCTTCAGGTGGGAGGAGAACCACGGAGAAAGTTATGGATAAAAGACAACCCGCCACCAAAAACCCTAGCCAAACCGGGGTGGTACAGCCTACCATGGACCATATACCTATACGTAAAAAATTAAAGAGAAGAAAACCGAGAAAACAAAAGACTATATTTGATTAACCTACTTATACAAAAAGTGTCTTTTTTTACAATGCCATCATCCAATTAAACAACATGGCAGGAAGAAGGCGTACCACATGTGCTCTCCGCCGCCGCCGTCGCCGCAGAGGTGGAAATGTGGTCAGGGGTAGGAGGTGGACACGCGGTAGAAAGAGGGGGGGCATGTTTCTAGGGAAAGTGGGTGGTATGATTGACAATGTATTAGGAGGGTTGTTGGGAGGACTTTTCAAATAAACCCTGTATAGTTATTTTGAAAGGCAACGAAATCTTATTGCACTGAATATGTACTTTTTATATCTTATGGAATAAATGATTTGAATCTATATTACTTGTTTTGTCATGTGGTCAGTACGTAAAAGAAAAAGACGTGTTAAAAATAGAAGGATGAGGAGAAGAGGAAAAGGTTTTTTGACCTCTGCCCTTTTGAGTACGCTGTTTGCTGTTACAGCAGATACCATTGGGAAAAACAAAAAAAAAAAGCTCACCCGTAAAATCCAAAGGGCACAAAAAGGCGCAAAAAGAGCATGGGATAAAGTTAAAGTCCCTAAATGAAAGGCTTCAGGGGAGGAATTTACATCCCAAAGATAGGCATGGGGTAAGGTTCTGGTATGGTACAAACACTGTTGAGCACCACTCGCAGAAGAAAGAGGACGAGAAGGAGGGGATGGTTTCTCCCTTTTGCTTTCGGACCTGTCAACCCTCTGACGCTGTTAGGCAACATCATGTAATCGGTAGACAAAACCAGCCAAAAACTGCAATGGTCATAAAAACAAGACATGATACAGACATGTGCAGAAAGAGAAGGAGTTCTGTGAAACCATGGGGAGGGAGAAGAAAAAGAAGAAAAGAAGAAGGAGAGGAGGGATTCTACCACTGTTACCTATCTTGGCAGGCATAGGAGGTCTGTTAACGGGGGCAGGGGCAATCAAAGGAAGACGAAAATAACTAAAGGTGGTGGAGTAGGGGCTCGCTTCGTAACAGGTTATCACGCGAGGCAAAGGGGGGGTTTCCTTGGGTCAATACTCGGTAGTTTAGGAGGGTTTGTGTTTGGGAAAATAGCTGCCAGTAAAATGGGTTACGGTCCCTTTAAGGGGTTACAGAAAAAAGAGAAGCAGGGTGCCCTAAAAAGAAAGCCCACACGTTCGGTCTTGTGAACAACACCCTCCATTCCATGTTTGAAGACGTGGAAGTGGAAATTAACAACGAACTGGTCACTACCACAGACAAGAATTACCCTTTCTCAGCACTTCTACAGACACAGCTGGTCCGTGACCGTAACGCAATCGAAAACAATGACGGGCCCTTGTATAACTACGTGCAAGACAGAGCTATCAAGGAAAACGGTAAAGTCGCAAGCCCCAACGCCCTGGATAAAGTGAGACCTATCACACCGGGTCAGGACCCCAACACCTACTGTGCTCAGCACCAGCTGAGACTGAGAAAGTTTTACAAAAACCCCGGGACCCCAACAGGTGGTCACAAGACAGACAAAACACCTGACAACACCAAAAACCCGCAAGGTGTACGTAAATATGTGATGGTGGACACCCCTCGTGTAGGTGTCTTTCAAATGGACAAATTCATCCCGTTCGGCTACAACATGAAAGTCACCATGAATCGATCGCGCCCGTCCTTTTACGCTATCGGTATCGTGGACCCGGAAACTGTACCTGCACTCAAGGGAGGTGTGAAATTGAAAATACACAGGGCGTGGATGCATGTTTACTACGCCGAGCTGAACAGCGTCTTCTTCACACAAATTGAAAACGATGCTTTGGTGTCGGGTGCAAACAGAATTTTACCCTTAACCCGCTTCAGAGTGTTAACGGAAGAAATTGCACAAGGGCTGTCTTTCAAGTCCATCTCCAGTGTGTTCTCCTAAACACTGTTACCAAAGAAACTATTCACTTGCTTTATCCCGAACAGAGCCTACTCATCCAATTGGACCCTGAACCCGTATAACTTTCGACATTACAACGTGAACCGCATATACGCTCAGCGCAACTTCCAGCGTTACCCAGAACAACTGTTCGAACCTGATTTCTCGGAAAACCAAGTCTACACACATCTGTTCTCGGAATACTTGAGAACTTTGGGCTTGTGGGATTCCAATTTCAGTTCCCAGGTAGGCTATGATGAATACATTGGAGGAAAGACCGTGTTCCCCTTCAACATGGTAGGTGATTCAACTGAAGCCGAAAAAGAAAACGTACAGCACGTCAAACAGTCTGGAAATGTCAAAGTCGACGTGCATTTTAAAACCATCACCTCCGAAACCATCCAGTGTTTGATGTTCGCCCAATTCGAAGACAAGTTAATGATACACTCCGACCGCAATGTCTCTGTTAGTTGGAAGTAAATGCTTGAAACCTATACCTGTCAATCACTTGCGCCAACAGGCTTATGTTGAAAAGGTGAAGGGAGGCAGGGGACTCAGTGACATGGCGTTGAACCGTGCCATGCTGCACGTTTACCAAACAAACCCTTCCCAATATTTAGGCGTGTACGCATCAGACGAACTGAACGTAGAATATGTGTTCAGTCATGCACCGCCAAACCCCTCTTACAGCCTGATTTGTAACGTAGCCCCCCGTTCTCAACCAGGTCAACACTGGCAAGCTATATATGTTAATCATTGTTGCATTGTATTTTTTTATTCCTACGGATTACCACCTGTACTGGGAGGTGTCAACGAATTCCTCGCCAGAATGCAAGATGATTTCAGACTGAGCGCTGTGGACGTAAACCCGTATCCCGTGCAAGACATATACAACCCTGAGAGTGATGTTTGCGGTGAACATTGTGTCACCGTATTAAGTTTGATGAATGATTGGCCGCTGATTCCAATGAAACAGGTCATACGAGATTATTATGTCGTGGACCTCCTGATTTCGCCAGGAACAAATGGTTCTGCGAGAAAACATTCCACGAACACAACAAAAATGCTGAAAGCAATGAAATGAAGACAGAAGAAATGAAAGCTGACCCACCCACACCCGCCGAACTACAGACAACAGGGAAACCTTCCCTCGCACTCCATCTGCAAACGATGCAACAAGACATTATGTAAAGGTTACATTGTTTATTCTATTTTTACAAATAAAAAAGAAAAAATACATTTGTTGTTAGTTAATGAATGCACATGCGAATCGAGTCTGAATGAATCAAGTGTGACGTGGTCGCCTGGTTGACATCCAGTCTGCCTGTTTTATACCGTCTGTCATCATCAGAGCTTCCTCGTCAACTGCCTGGCTGCTTTCTTCATCGAAATCTGCCAATACATCCATATTCATGGGAGCCTTCCTTTTCGTCGGTACGTTTTTCACACTGGCTTTCAATTTTCGACAGAAAGCCGTCCACACAGGCATGAAAGAGCATGAAAACACTCTCTGTTCTTGTTCTGTCAGGTACCATTTCTTCTCGTACTCCGTACCCCCGACAGAAATGGAACGCACCAAATCGTAACGGGCGTCACCGGTGTTCCCTTTTGTTTTCATCAGGGAAATTTTAACCCCTCCACCGATTTCAATTTCAATGGGTAGGGTGCCGCTTTCCCAATCAACCACCTGACCTAAAACACATTCCATTTCTTCATGCGTGAAGCTCAATATCTTTTCCATGTGAGGTTGGAACTGTGTGGGGTTTTTGTACACATGCACAAAGTCCGGAGTCATAGCCAGACAGTAACGACTTTTCACGAAAGGTTGTCCCTTGACATTGCTGATTTCAAAGGTTCCCAAATGGAAAAAGTTCTGAGGGTTTTCAGAATATTCTCTGATAAGAGTCTGTGTCGCGTTCTTATCAAACGACATGTTGAACGACGGTTTTCCTGTCAGCGGGGATATTTTCCAACAGAGGTAGGTAAGCAGTTAGCTGGCGCAACTTCTCACCTTTGAGAACAGCTTCGCGTAATAGCAAATTTTCCCAAGTGTTAATCCTTTGCTCCGGATCGAAACCCACGTCCCGCGTCTTGAAGATGTAGAAGCGCAACTGACCCTGACGCAGCTCGCACACGTGTCTTATACACTCACGGTAGGGCGAAATCACACTCATGCGGTGCCGGGTTTTCTCCTCTAAATAAGCCCTTAGGTTCTCCAGGGTTGGTTTCTCCCCTGCAGGGGTGTTCGGGAAAAAATTGTTGACATAGGGAGAGTAGGCTTTAGAAGACACAGTGGAGGTGTATAGCTCCTCCCAGAAGCATTCCGGCTTACCTTCCAGCATGGGACAAAAAAACCATCCATGTATTTGTTCACAATTTCTTGACGGTCTTCTTTCAGTTTCAGCTTGTACCCGGGACTGTACACGTTGTTAACACACCCTAAATTCAACGTGGTTTCCAAAGTGACATTTTTGTTCATATCCAACAAGTCCCGGATGGCCTCCCATCGCTCCCTGAGTTCGTATTTGACATGTTCAGGGAGGTTCGAGACGAAATTACTCGCCTCCGAGTTTGGTACGCGCATGTAGTTGATATCGCGCGTCATATAGCGGGGTTCTTCAGCTCTTTTTGAAGTTTGGTGTGTATTCTGCCAGTTCGTAAACTCCTGCCATTCTTCTTCAGCCTCCGTGATATGGAATTGTGCTTTCCTCTTGGACATTTTCAGTTGAAAATGACACCCCACACCTTGACAACTGTTTATATACCCACCCCAAGGGAAAGATGGCTCAAAAAGCTTTCCTACGAGGTCAGGACCTGCATATGGCAGCCCCTGTACCCGTCCCCCCTCGCCTGTACAAAGCCACCACCATGCATGACCGCCAAATGGTGAAGGAAGTCCCTCCAGATACGTTCCCCCCTAGACCCGTGGTAAGGAACCTGTACCTTGTGGAAGGGTTACCCTATGTTACCCACGAAAGGGAACCCATGCGCACAGGTCGCAGGGCACAAAAAGGAACGAAAACGACACGTAGAACGAAGAGAATCAAGCGCAGGTTTTAAACATGCAACAACCCAAAGGACTCGTCCGTCTGACCACCCTTTCAGGTCAAATTCTCTCTACACCAGCAGCACCTCTACCCGCTCAGCTGTTAGGCCACACCTTCCCTGTGGCATCTCACATCCCACCCGCAGAAAACATAAGGGCTTTCCTACTAGCAAATCAAGCCCGACACGGTCAACAATTGGAACACTTTGAAAGGAAATGGGAAAAAAGAACGCGTAAGATAAAACAACTGTAAAGTAAAGAAAAAGGTAAAAAGGAAAAGGTTAAACATTCCAAGAAGAAGACAGGATCCAACAGGATCCCAGCCTGGACCATGAAAGGAAATAAAATACGTAAAGCAACATTCAGAAAACGTGTATGTAAAAAAAGACCGACACAGGTAAAAGCTCACCTCAGGACAGTTTATAAATGTGCTTATGAGTGAACACACAGCATCATTCCTGGGGCAACAACCGCACAAGATGGACAACGCACAGGTTAAAGTGTGGAAGGTATACCAAATAGAAAGAAACCTTAACAGAGAAAGATGGTTCATAACACGGGGTTGTCCCAAGTGTGACGATTCAAGGTCGGCTTACCTGAACGAAAAGAGAAATTCGACCGATTGTATGGGTTTCATGGCTTATATCCATATGTGTGAAATCTGTAACCGTGAAGAAATTGAAGCGTACAAGAAACCTCAAAGCTTGTCAGTGGGTGTGGACTTAGAAAAGGGAGAACAAGGCGTGGGCTTTACATGGACACCCTGGAGCAGAGGTAACAGTTTGTTGGAAGACAGAAGAACGGGATGCTCGGTGAACATAGATGCGCTTTTATGGGGGTGGGTAATATTGCAGAAGTGCCTACTTTATTGGGAACCTACTTACACATACCGGAATGTTAACTGAACTTCCATTGCATGGGAAAACCTACGGTGGCGTTACACATCAGGATAGACAAACACACCAACGAAACCAAACTGTCATTCTCACAGGTGCTGGGTTCGGGCAACGTAAGGGAAGTGTTTGATTGGGAGTATTCTGTCACTCTCACACTCCAAACATTTACAGACATTCTCAATTTCATTTGGATTACATACCCTCCTATCACCACGAGATGTTGAAGAGACTATCAACGGTTGTATATTTTATGTACAATAAACTTTTTATTCTCCAATACAAGCTTTATGTTTTATATATCTATGCATACTACATTTCTGATTACTTTTCATCATATATTGCATTAAACATCATTACCCCCACCCTGTTTTACAATTAGCGTTCCCATCAACACATGGCGCTCTTTTTTATTTTCACCCAACACCCCAATGATCTCGGGACACAAGACAACCTTCATATTTTGCAAACGGTTGGTCAGTTTCTGTTTCTGCTCATGCGGGATGCTCAGCGTATCCTTTACATATTCTTCACATTCACCAAGCATTTTCCTAACCGTGTCCGCCTGCAAGCATCTTTCATCTAAATTATACCTATCAAGCGCCATTCTTTCAAGCTCACGACTAAAACGGTACTGGAAATGTTTCATGTAGAACTGTACAAAAAGTGAGCGTGTGCTGTGAAAGAAGGCGGGTTTTCAGCAAATATACGCCCCACTGTATGAAAGTCGTGTACGTTGTACAGGTTGAGAACGTGCACGTGCAGGTGGGGCACCAATGAAATCAGACCCAGGAACGAGTTGTGCGAGCACACGGCTGTATTGCGAGATTCATCGTCCGTCATGTACAACACTTGACAAACCAGCTCACACAAACTGCGAATCAAACACCTCAGCAGCACATCCCAGTCTTCGGGGATATGTACATTCCATTTGCGAATAGCACAACTACTGTTCCACACGGTGAAATCTTTGTTGAAACACTCCAAACATTCCAATGCGGCGCGGACCAAAATGCTCGCCCTTTCACTACATGTAAGTGGATTCACATCGAAACAATTTTCTGACGGGGGAGGTTTCTGGTTGTATTTCACGGTGAACAAACTGGCTCTGAAGCTGAGGGCGAACTGTTCCAACACGTGCTGGAAAGCAACAGGGTCTGGCTTGTCCTCATTGTTTTCAAACATTTTCATATGCGGTTCTAAACCTTTGTACCACATACCGTCCAACCGAAACACTGCGCTGGCTGTATCACGGTCCACAGAGATACCTTCTTTCATCGAAACTTTGTGACTACTTTTCAAGTTCATATCAAACTTTCCGTATGTTTCACGCATGAACCGCCATTCTCTCTCGGCTGAAATCGTCCTGCTGGCCAAATGTTTCTTCCACCTTTCAACCGGGGACACATCTTTGTATGCCATTCTTGATTTATAGTACAGTTAAAGCCGTAAGTACATCTGCTCCCAAGTTTTCAGATAAAGGGGTTTCCACATTTAACTGCGCTTTAGCACCGCAAGGGCTCGCACACGTGCAGAAACATTTACAAACTGAACTCTTCACATTGGAGAGCCTCTCTTTTATAGATAAACTGCGGTGTCCCAATCCTTTCGGACGCGTTCCATCACCTGCCTGGGGTACCCTCTCACCGCTTTTACGGTTAACTTCCCCAATACTTCCGGTCGTACCCGTTGCACCACTATTTCCACGTACCTCCATATCGCAAAGAAATCTTCACACACCCACTTAAAAAAATCTGTGAACCTCTCACTGTTTGTTGTCTGTTTGGGTTTCATTTTCAACAAGGATTGACGATTGTTATGAAAATATATACACATATCACGGAACATCCCTTTCAATTCACGCAACAGCTCCTCACCGTGACCTGTCACTTCAAATGATTTAGCGCAAGTACAACAATGCTCTCCTTGACCCACGGCGATATACTGATAACAGAAATCATAACCTTTTAGTTTCACTTGTTTCATGTGTTGCACTGGAGCCAAATCTTCCTCAACTAAATCTCCCAGCCCTCCTTTTTTCCCATAAAAATGATTACAGTCAATGTACATTGGACAAGCGCACAGCGAACAAATTTCGGTCAATTCCATCGCGAATACGGGTACTAAAAGACAACGTTATGTTACTCGTCTCAGGCTTTATAGCTAAACCTTTCCGCCAGGTTCACATAAGCTTCACATATACTACCACAGATAGCACAACACAAATTCCCTTCACGGTGACTTCGCTTGTCAGCGCACGTCAGACATATACCTACGTGATAACAGGGATAAAACATTAAACTAGCAGGTTCTGTTTCACACAAAAAGCACAACATTTGATTTTGCTCTACGTCTAGCACTATACTGTTTCTTTTCTTTGTTTTCACAGGACCCTTTAAGTGGATTAACCTGTGAAACTGACGTTTCACTGTGTCCACCTGCAGGCGTTGTAAACTGGGCACGACGTGAAATGTACCTTCATCATCATAAAAATAACTGTTCATAAGGAACTCTCGAATAACGTCAGCTAGTTTTTTCTTTACACTCTGTTTCGTGCTGCGAGTCCATTTCCGTTTCAGGCATTGCACTTCCACCTGCCCCACAAAAGTCAGATTTTGGTACCGGTGAGAGTTCATCCTCTTTTGTGTAGTTTTCACCATGTTTGTGAAGGCTGAGCTTTATGTACATAGCCACAAACTTCTCACAATACCTGGACCCTTCACGGTATCTGTAACCGGTCACGTCAACGAGGTCTAAACCGACAGGAACGTGAACACCGTAACAGGGGAGAATAACCTCAGCCTCTAAATCTGTCTCCTGCTCGAACAATTCCGCGTTCACCATTTGTTTCACCTGACTTTTGAACTTCATAAGATCAACGGCTACGTGTGCCTTAGCAAGGGAACCTGGGATCCCGCCCTTGGTATTGTACACCTCGCTCATAGCTGCTAACATTTTGCATTCCACCACGTAAGCGGGGGGCAAGGAATGATCTGCTCGCATACATTCCTGGTAACGATAACGGCGTGTCGGGGTCAAGTCTGTGGTATGTACAGACAAGAAGGGACTTTCTGCTTGCTCAACCAACTTGTCCACCACATACACCATACACTCACCCTGTTCAGCGATCTTCTGTTTTATTCCTGCCAGCAAGCCTTTCAACATCAATGTTACCATAAAAGTTATTGTACCACGGCAAGCGGCTTAACACATGTCACACCAAAATACACGACGGCACATTTCGTAGGTGTTATTAAATGTACTGCGCCTTTCAACACGAGGGCGAACTAATTCACATTTCAACCCCCTACCACAACCGCAAAACCTGTCGTGTTCTAATCCTAACAGCTCCAAACTCGCCACAGTCGCTTCGTTATTGTAACTCTCCATGTTTGCAAATAGACGCAAACACTGAACTGCTTCGGGCTTTATACGTTTCACGATATCCACTCTTGGCGACGGTAACGCGCCATCAAGTCCCTGTGAGCTTTGTTGATTTTTGGTTTAGCTTTTTTGCGCCCACGTACTTTGTCAACGACTCGTTTCAATTTGCTGATCAAACCGCGCCCTCTCCTTCTCTGTCTGAAAACTCGCCTCTGACACTTTCTTTTCCCAATTTCAACTTCTGCGTCAAGCGACTTATGAGTACGGCTCCCGTTCTGCACACTTTTCTTCTAACTGGACCTACTGTTAATGTCTCTACCAAGCAGTGCGATACTACACTAAGCAAACGTAAAAATGTTGACCACATTTTTATAAATGATACCACATCACTCAGGGATTGATAATGTTTCACTTTAGTCATTCTTTGTCCACTTCATCCTTCCCACCTTCATCATCCCCATCGATTTCTTCCAGTACGTCATCCAGGAATTTCTCAACTCTTCTGGACCGCTTCAACTTTTGCACAGATTTATCAAGTTTATCAATCACATTATCTAACATTCCACTCAGTTGACTCTCACTCACATCGGCTCCCGGTTCCAGCAATTCAGTAGCATCAGAGTCTTGACTGTTTACTGGCGGGTCCTCTAATTCTTCTTCTTTTTCATCTCTTTCGGGAAGGAATTTTATCTTGTTTACACAACAGAAAGGGTCCTCTTCATACAACACGACCCATTCGTGTTTTCCTAGTTTAGGGTTGTACCTGTACACTTCGTACAAACCGCTGTGTGTGTTTATTTTCCATTTTCTCCTGGCGTTTCAATGGAGTTCTGTTTCATTGAAATGTAATCAGCTAACTCAGTCACCGTTGCCAAAGCGTGATGACCGATGGCCACTGATCGCCGGACTAAGCCTTCCATGACTTTGTGTTCCTGATCCATCCTCATAAAATATCAGTAACCAAATGCCCTGTGCTGTCACTTTAGCCCCTTTATAGCTGTATTGTACTTCACCCTCACTTATTACTTCTCCTTTAAGCTAATTCAGGGAAAGGCCACAGCGGCTTCTCAGAAGCTGTTAATTTCACACATTGCCTTATCTGTGTCACCAAATGGAACCAAAACAACTCTCCCATTTTGTACAACTGGCTTTTTACTTTGTATCCTACATACCCCTTCACAGGAATATCCACATTTATCATCTCTTCTCCGAAAGCTTGTATCTCTTTCACCCACTCCACCCACGCTCCTTTTTCTTTTAAAAAGACAAATCTACACTCGTTACACCCGCAAAAAGGAAATACTGGTACCCACGGTACATGTGTTTTCTTATGTAGGTTAGCAAAACCTCATTCGAACGCGGTAACACATTCATATCTGTGGCCAGATTCATGCTCAACAGCTTCTTACACATCAACATGTCAGTGCTTACAGTCTTCTTAATTTTTAACACGCTCTGCTGTAACCTGGTAAATCTTCCTGGGCCATATAATCACGCAATATATCAAAATATTCTCCCGGAACTGTGAGGGTCATTTTTTTTTACACTCTTCCACTCTTCAAACTCTCTCACAAACAATTCAGCTATATCATTCTGAATGTCACCAAATGTACAGAGAGCTCCTTTTAATATATGGTCCGGAGCGTTTTTTCTCCAAACGGTAACATTTTTCATAATCAATACGTTCACACAAAACCTCACACAGCTCTTACAACCTATAAACCACGTACAACGATGTTGCATCAACATTGAAAGGTTGCCAATTTGCGAATTGAAATTGGTTCTTACATTTCTCAAATCGATTGTATAGGTAGAAAACCCTACCTTACATACGAATCAACCCCCTTCACACAACCCTGTGGAACCCCAGTCAATGCCACGCATGTGATCTACGGCTGTTTTCATTGGGTGTCTTTGTGCTTGAGGGTGCGCATATTTACAATACTTGTCCCGCGTACAACATCCCCTCTTCTATAGTACGCAAATCGTTCTCCATCATCGCAGCTTCCCTAGTTTCAAACACTTCCATCTTGTACACGACAGAATGATACCGCTCACGACCTTCACGCTAATTTTATACCTCGCAACTTCAAATCTATCACAAAATTACCTAAGTTCTCAGAGAGTTCAAACAACTTATGACTGACTACCCTCAGTATTTCCCGCGTGAACATTTTCATCTCAACCTTAGCGCATTTCTCTCTACAACGCTCATACAGTTTCAGGTAATACTGACTCACTTCATCCAAACATGCCACTGACCATTCGTATATCTCTTTACGGATATCTCCCATTTCAACACGGTTGAACACCAACTCTAAAGATTCAAACAAGGTTTTTGCTTCCAAAACATCATTGTCTAAACACTTCACATAGGGACCCGCTCTATCGCATGAGTAATATTGATTTCTATTCTCGCGCTGTTTTTGTCTATTTTATCCAATTGTATCAACATTTGACATACTATATGCCCAATAGTTATATCCGGTTGTCGTTCGTATATGTTCAACCCAAAATTTTCATAATTCACAAATGAGGGGCATTTTTTATTAACATCTGCATTGTCACATCCCAACTTGGAACACTCTCTGGACATATACGTCTCTTACCGCTCAATCGCTTAACATGTGCCATACTCGACAATCTCACCTGTTTTGGTCACACAATTCCATTTGCCCAGCTTTATATATATATATATATATATATATATATATATATATATATATATATATTTATACCCCCAGAAAAGTTCTACCTCATTTAACTTCACCCTCTCGCCAGGACTTAACTTCACCTCCATGTGACGGTATTGTGATCCACTGTGGGGAGAACTTCTAGCCCACATCACTTTTCCCCCACAAATACGGTGAACCTAGCTAAACTTCTACCCCCAGACAAGTTCTGCCCCATGAAAACTTCACCCCCCCCCCCCCTCCCCCGCCAGGGGTTAACTTCGCCCCCAGGTGAGGGCACTGTGACCCATTCTGGGGAGAACTTCTACCCTCTGGTCCACTCAAAGGGCGAAGTTCACCCACAAAAAGGGCAAAGTTCACCCTAATAAAGGGAGACATTTATAATACTTCGCTATATACTACTATCAGCATGGACAGAAAACCTGGAAACAAACCTATGAGTTACAACAGACGCGTCAAAATTCCTGGTTTTAGAAGTGATGAATGTATACCGCAGTCTAACACCAACGGGTGTTACAATTTGTACACGATGCTCCAACGTGCTTTATGTTTAGCTAACCTGTTCACCTTAGCTGCATCAAGCACAAAACTGCAAACACTGAAATCTACTTAGGACTATGTATATATATATATATATATATATATATATATATATATATATATATATATATATATATATCCATGAATACCAAGAAGATGAATGTAGATAATATATAACTCAAAATTAACACATAGAAACTTCTAATTAAAACTGTTATAACTGAACTATAAGGGATGCAGCTCTAGTGTGTACCCTGCTTTTTAAATAATAGTCACACTCATAGTCGGCTTTAGATCTTATGTATTCAATCATAACATCTTTTCTCTCTCTCTCTCTCTCTCTCTCTCTCTCTCTCTCTCTCTATATATATATATATATATATATATATATATATATATATATATATATATATATATATCCAGAAATAAATATCCAGGAATTAGGACAAGGGACCCATACGGGATCATTACCACCATTCACATTGAGTATATGAGCTTTTTACATGTGGGCTTGCATTATAGAATATTAATTTTTAAATGCATGAAGTCTTTTCATATATCATTTATAAATGATGAGATAATATTTATACCTATCATAAATTTAATTAGATGATATCGAGTCTGGTCTTAAATTATTATTGCAGAACGTAACTCTGACAACTTATCACATGATCTTCATTGTATTTGTCTTTAGAATATCACAAGGGTGTAATCAATCGAATATTCACAGGGGAATCTATATTTAAGCTATTATTTATTCAAATATAAGTTTGGGGGAGTATTTATTTTTAAGGATAACAATGACTAGCCACAGTATTTGATATTTTTAATCAGCAATTTCTTACATTTCTTATAATTAAATCTCATAATAATTATCAGATTGTTCAAACTAATTATTCTTACCATTCTAGAGCCATAAGAGCTGCCTCACTTTTAACTAATTATTCTTACTTAAAAGTGAGGCAGCTCTTATGGCTCTAGATTTTTTATTAGTTACTTGTTATATAAACAACTTCTGGTGGTAGAGAAGGTAACTGGTCATGCAGCGTGCGGTTGAACCGCTCGCACTGACCGTTCCCTTGCTGGTGGTAGGCGGTCGTTCTTGACTTATCGATTCTGCACACAGAATAAAGGTCTTTAATCAACTGGGATTCCAATCCCTTCCCTGATTGGAATGGATCCAATTTGGTGGTCCGAATACTTGAAACCAATGTTTTGTTAGTACCTTCGCCACGGTAACTGACTTTTGGTTAGGTGTTGGAACCACTACTGTTGTATTTGGTGAAGACGTCGGTAATGACTAGAGCATTTTCACGACCATCAGATGCTTTGTCTAACAACATGAAATCTATAACTACGACCTCTAATGGCCGGGTAGCTGCAATAGTGCCTAGGGGAGGCCTGACCTTGACATCGTTTGACAAAATACAACGATTACATATACTAATCCATTCACTGACGTCTCGACTCATATGCGGCCAGTAACATTTGGCTCTTACAAGTGCACTTGTTCTCTCTACTGCCTGATGTCCATGATCACTGGCACATTCTTAATAATTTCTGGCCTTAAAGCACTAGGAAGTATAAGTTGCCGTAATTCTCCCTGTTTTGGATGATTAACTTCGCTATATAACACACTGTCGTGTAAGTAACTTTACTTCATTTGGCAACCATTTCAAGATATTTCCTGGGAGTTTTGTTCCTTTTTTTAATGTAATCTTTTACTTTGGCAATATGGTGGTCATTTTCCTGTAATTTTATCGTCTTTTCCTTGGTCATCTTTGGAAATCCAGTAGCAGTGAATGTATCATGTAGAACTAAGTTTTCAGAATGATCATTCCGACTCTGTGCAAAGAAGGACTGATTGTAACTCTAGAGGTAAGGGAGTACCTTGAAGTACAGAGTGACACATCTCCAAAACTTCTTCTCTAAATCCCCAAGGTCTGATTTCTTGTCGCGACAGTGCATCTGCACAGACATTTTGACGATCTTTATGTCAAACCGTGAGAGCTCAAGAGGCCAACTTTTGTTCTACTGCCGATAACTTGCTCTTTGTAAGAAGGTATGTTAAAAGGTTATTATCTGTCAGAATTCTACATGTAGAAAATGCCAAATAATCCTTATTTTTTTCTGTGACAGCCCACTTTACCACAAGAAGCTCTAGCTTCCTCGAACTGTAATTAGACATATTCCTTTCAGAGCCCCGCAAACCTCTGCTTGCATATGCTACAACCTGAAGGATACCTTCTTTCGCTTGGCTTAACACGGCCCCTAAGCCTTTCTCAAAGGTGTCAATTTCTAAGACAAATTACTGACCAAAATCTGGGTATGCTAGTAATGGGCCACTCCCTAGTTTTGCTTTTAGCGTCTCAAAAGCTGTCTGATGGACTTCTGTCCAGCTATCCTCTAAGGAATGAGTCACAGACCTCTTTTTACCATCTTTCTTAATCTTATCATCAACCAGCTGGTGTAGGGGTGCTGCTATCGAGGCGAAATTCGGGACAAACCGACGGTAATAAGAGGCTAGTCCTAAGAAACTTCTCAACTGTGTAACAGTTTTTTTAGTTTGTCACTGGGCCACGGCAAGCACTTTATCTGGGTCTGTGTGTACGCCTCTGTCAGACACCACGTGTCCAAAGAACTTAACAGACTTTTGGAAAAACACACACTTTTCTGCCATCAATTTAAGGTTATGAGCAGCTGGCCATGAGAAGATAAGATCAAGTCTTTCAATCTGTTTTACAATGGTCTGACTGTATACAATTATATCATCTAGATATACAAATAAAATCTGGAACATGTCATCACGGAACACCTGACTAACCAACCGAGAAAATGTAGCCAGTGCGTTAGTTAGCGCGAATGGCATCCGCAAATATTCAAAAAGTCCCATTGAGGTAGTAAAAGCTGTCTTATCTCGCGGTCTTTAGGGCATATTTCTATCTGATTGTATGCAGACGCCAAATCTAGTGTGCTGAACACTTTAGCACCATTTAAAGCATCTAGACATTCTGCTATGGGAGGTCATGGAAAAGCGTCTCGCTGAATCTTGTTGTTGAGTTTACGAAATCCACACATAGGCGAATCTTTCTACTTATCTTCTTTACCACAACAAATGGTGAAGCATAGCTTGAATTATTCTCCTTAATGATTCCCTTTGAAAGTAAGCCCGGCAAGTGTTCCTTAACCTCCCTCCATTGACTTGGTGGGATCCTTCGGAAAGGCTGAGAAACAGGAACTTCATCCTAAGTCCTAAGTTTGTGCTGTACGGTTGAAGTACAACCCAACTGTTCACCTTCAGCTAGAAAGACCGAAGCATGTCTCCCCAACAAATATTTTGTTTTTATCTAGTTCTTCCTCTGTGCCCGTAAACTGAGAAAAGTTGATCTTTGACAATATGTCACTCCCATCTGGTTTCTTGTCTCTATCAACCTTAAGTATGGTCCCAAATGAAAGAGCAATATGACTGCAATTAACTTGCAATTGAACCTTTTAATTGTCGGTATATACCTGCTCCACAAGTGTAATGTTGGCAATCCGATTTGATGATTTAAGGATAAAATCCTCACTAGTCTTATTTACAGCAAACACGGACACTGAACTCGTTTCTCCAGCACAATTAACAAACGTGGGGATCACGTCAATCTCATTAATGTTAGGATTGCTTAAAGCTTTTACCAAAACGGGCCCAGAAACCTTTGGCATCTTACATGCACCTTGGCTATACCAAGTTCAGGCACTAATTGTGGTTGTGCAGCAATACGCGCATACATAGATTTCAATTCTGCTTTTTGCTTTCCAAACAGACATGAAAAATGTGGCAGACGCTTCACAACATTTGGGCCTACTAACCCTGGAACATTATAACGTAAACCACTAGTAGCCCTTGTCTCGTCCCAAGACGTGTGATTTCGATCCGCTCTGCTCCTCTCCATCAACAACGTCTTTGGATCGACTCTTAGGAAAACGCCTCATAAGGTTCCAAATAGACCCTTTTGGAATCGTATAATTGACATTTCAAGTGGTGTCAACATAAAATAATTACCTTTTTGTTGTCTTTGGATGTTTTATGAAACATCTGCAAAGTAATGGCTCCAAAATAATGCTCAATTGCCCTACTTATCTATAATTTTGCCAAGAGCTGATGTGTTTACATAGAGAACAAGCCGCCATGATTACATGAAGTGACCCACAGTCCTTTGCAACGGGATTTAGACTGGGAACCCGCTCTGATCTTATCGCTGTTTGAACTGGGAAAAGCGGGCGATAATAGATGTTAGTGGAGGGTACCAGTCGATCAACGTCCGCCCGATACAAATTCCTGTATATTGTTATGTTTAAATCACCGCGGGCTTACAAGGATCGTTAGGGATAATGTTTCATTAATATATTAAGGTAAGAACGTGGTAAAGTTGCCAGAAAGACCCATTTACTACCAAATTTGACACCAACGGATGCATTTGGTGTGTATATTTGCAGTTTTAAGAGTTTTTTTGGTGCCTTCTCCCAGTGTCTTCCATTTCACCATTACAAGGCCTTACTGTAAAGGCCATTCCCACAACAGTGATCGTATCACAGTTGTGGATCCGCAACAATAGTAGCCCCAGTGTCTTTTACAACTAAAACTCAAACATCAGGGACCTTGGTGCCATCTATGTAAATAACCATTAATGCCAGACCTGAATATGGGATCTCTAGCCCATTAGCACCAGTTAGGTTGAACCAATATCCTTCCTGGTACATAACACCTGTTCGTAAAACATGTTGTTGGTAAACATTTCTTAAATAGTTGTTACTTGTGAGCCTATGAATAGAGGTGACTCAGCACTGACAGGACCTAACTGTACGGGGCACAAAGGCCGATCGCCTTTTGTATCAGATATTTTGCCTCTGCTTACGCTGCTCTACCACCCGACTCACTGTGGCAGGGATTGCGGGTCATACTGACTTGTTACTAGGGTCGTTACTGGTGGAGGAGCAGTAAGACAGGTCGCTCAAACCGATTGACCAGGAACCTGATCACTTGGCGGACACATTGGGACTGGTGGGACAGGATAATAAAAATCCCATTGGGTAAACTGTGCTGCTGACTGCAACTGTTGTGTAGGCGTTGTTAGGCAAAAAAAAAACTTTTGTTTCCAGTCACCCGACCGACCCTAATTTTTTCCAGCCGACTCGAAAAGTTTTTAGAGTGATGTGTATGCCAAAATAAGCAATAAATACATGCCTTCGTAGAAAAAAAAGGGCCCAATTTTTCCCGCCAGACCTTTTCAGTGCAGATTTCCGCTATATTTATTCTTAAGAAAAAGTGCTCTCGGTATTCTCGTCAGGCTGACGTTTGCTAAGAGTCGCCGCACAGGATAAAGTTTATTGACACATTTGGTATTTCAAAAGTTCACCACTGTTAAACACGCATGCTTCTAGAAGCTTCTCTTTTTCTTGACATGTAATTGTGATTTATGGCAGCTTATGTCAGGTTGCCTTATTATATAATATGAAATGTCTTTTCTAATAAATGACCTAACAGTGTCTATGACGTGGTTGGTCAAATTTCCTCATTTGCCGACCTCCGTGTATCTTCGCTTGACATGTGTCGCTGGAGGTCCAGGCTTATATATATATGTGAAGTTTAGGCTTTCAAGTCCGACGGTCTGGTATTAAACGAGGTAGACCTTCTGTTGACAGACACGTGAATATACCAATACTACTGTCAGAGTTTTCTGACAAAACTTGCACCGACCAATTACGAGGGGGATCATTTAATGCGTCAAAGGATAAGCAAAATACGTTTTGAGTGAATGATTTTTCTTTCGCGCCAAAATTTCCAGGACTAAATGTATATGTATGAAACTTTTTGCAGGTAAAATGTCTGAATTTCATCTTTCCAACTTACAAGTCACCACTTTCTTAAGTCAAATTCCCCTGCAGTTTCTTTTCTTTTAACTTTGATACTGCTAACAGAAGCTTAAAATGGACACGGTCGGTGGTACTTATTTTAACGTCAACTGGTCTAAACAAATTTATTCAGAGATATAAAATGGGCTTGTTTCACCTATTACTATTTATAAATATAACAAAATATTCTATTTCAGTAGTAATATTTGTATTATTTGATGAATTCCCTCATCAAAAAAGCCACATGGCCAGTGGAAATTACGCGGTTGTATGCGTTGTCACAAAAAGACTAGACTGGTACCCTGCTCTATTATGGCCCTCAGCCAAGCATAGAGACAGGCGTACACCGCCATCTTAAGTACTTCCAGTTGCAACTCATGACCTGCCTGTAGACTGGTTCCAACTCCAGACTTCACGCTCATACCGATTGTCATGGACGTTCAGGCGACCTTGGCTGGTTATCCGTGAAGATTTCTTATAAAATTACTTTCTTTAGTTATTTATAGTTTCCGATTATTGAAAAATGAGTCATTGCACAAAAATTTACTGATGGATGTATGGATGATACGATATACTGAATATTAGATATTCCACTGTATGTGGCATTGGTTTATTATCAATATCTATTGATCTAATCATAAATGTCACACGCAATGCACTAGCCGCCGACGGCGACGCAACAGGTTTCGGCTTTCTGTTGCGTCGCCGGCCCACCAAAGGGCTAACTGGGGTTATAGCACGATACGATCTGTTACTCTTAGAAAGGAAATTGAATTAAAATATTTCCTATGGTTTTAACAAACAATGTTCACAGAATGTTGTATGTCGAAAGGCCTGTAATAAAAAATAACCATTCTGGAAAGCATGAAGCACCTGTAACATCAACAACTGATATTATTTGTACAGAGAGAATTGAAGCATTAACAGCGGCGGTAGACATCTTGCATTTGGTGGCAGTCCTGTATAAGGCTTTAGGCCTGTGTACTATTATGTTCTAATTTTAACTTCCTTGGTGCAAAATAGGGCTGAGAACAGAACAGTAATGTTTTTTAGTGGTAAAATATACAATACACATAGATGTACTGAACATTAATCAATTGATATATGTTAAATCTCACAGTTGTGTATGGAGTGTTGTAATCACAGTTAACTGCAGGTGCAATCTATGGACTCCACATTGCACCAGTCACTGAAAAAAGCAATTGAGGAGTTTTCATTCTTATGGGCTAGCAATGCACAGCCAACTTTTGGCAACTTCTCTGAGCAAATGAAATACTTATTTTTATCATTATAATACATACTGGAGTTGGAACCAGTCTGCTTGGAATACTGAAGATGGCGTTGTACGCCCGTCTCTATTATTGGCCTAGAGCAGCGGTGCCATAATAGAGCGGTGTACCAGTCTACAAAGAGACATGCAAGACACTGTAGCGCTCCGGGAGGCTGTTCCGTCCTGTGCGTACACCCCCCCATATTATCTTGAATATTAAATTGAGCAGTTGTACGCAGTGTACGATAAAAGGTACAGCCAAATTTTATTCCACTCCCAAGCTGCATTGCGCGAGCTCCTGACCTCTCGACAGTTGTTAGTTGACGGTAACAGAGCGCCAAGTGACTTTCTTGCAAATCAGTGATCGCAAATCCACTTCAGTTTCCCGCGAAAATCCACATGGTAACTTCGGATATTTCTAGTCAATTCAGTAAACCGGCAATATTTTTAAATGCGCTCTGGGCAAAAGGAAGTGACCTGGTTACATGAATGATGTGTTAAACAGATTAAGTGACGATCATGACCACAGGCAATCTGCGAAATTTATTAACTGTTCTGACCTTTCCTTGAAAATGCCAGATAGTACAAACTTTATGCTCAGAAAATGATTAAGAATAGTATGATAATTGTACTAAATCAAATATAAATCCAAGGAATATCGTACCTTCTCTCGGGCATCCCCCTCTAATTGGGACAACAAGTAATCCAACCCATGCTCTCCCTCTAATCCTTGTAATCTGACTTGCCTCCTGGCATCAGCAACCTAGTCTTTAACATCTTATGGGGTCACCTGAGAATTTTCTTAATTTTTTGGTTGTTTGTACAACTTTAGCAACAGGCGAAGTACCTTCCTTCTTACTCAACTGTAATTCTAGCTCAGCAATGCGTTTACCTAGTTCTTCAACCTCAGTCATGTTGACACCAATACGGTAACTATGTATATATTTAAAGTCAATCTATTGTACAAAGTTTGCAAAACCTCTGAGTTGCAAGTATACAAAACTACAGAATTTCAAGTATCAAAAGCATCAAAGCTATACTCTTTCTATTGAGTATGACAGGACAGCATCCTACTTCAACAACAAAATCAAACAGATATCCGTAAAAAGTTAGCCCAAGAAATTCTCCATGGTCTACACAGCATGAACCATAGCTCACATGAAAAATAACATGACATACTCATTAATCAAGCATCACTAATTGAGTACAAACCTTGAGGCATACATAACCAAGGGCTGAACCACCACAAAGGCCTAATAACTGTCACCTTTCCCAGACAGATCTCAACTAAAATTATAATTATAATTGTATCACTTGGTGTTTGATTTTTCCTGGCAGTGCCCCTTGAGAAGCTTAAATGCATTATAATAACCAACTAGTACTTATTATTCTCACCCATCAATCTTGAACTCTGCTTACATTTATGCCTGGAATGTTTGACATTTAATTTGGGCAGTGCCAGCTGGTTATTGAGTCATTTTAATACATGACATAAAGGCAGACCTTGTTTTCTATCCTTGCTTGAATGTGTGGGTGTGTGGCTGAATTAATATGATACTTACTTGTAAAAAGATGACATGGTACCTGTGGACCAGAACTGGATAGTTTTGGAGCACTAGTTTTCAAACTCAAGCCAAGACAGGTGATGACGAATATACGAAACTACAGTAACTACAACCAAAAATGGCCTGGTACATGGGGGACCAACAGGTGGACTTGTTTATAAACAGCTTCCCTCATTTAGAGTTATGAATATATGAATGGTTTTCAAGCACTGCCCTTAATCCACAAGATTCAATCATATAATACTACCTGCATACACACATGCATTCTGATTTGTCAATATATGAAGTGGAACATCAAGAAATCATTTTTACAACATATTTATTTGCACAAGTTCATAAACAGTACTGTAGTTTATATCAATCAGATTCCATGCTGATTATGCTTTCATCTATCTTGATTGGCATACCAAATATAAATAATATCAATAAAGATGTACTTTTAAGGTTATCCTGGGGTTACAGATATCTGATCAATGCAGCCTCCTATACATAAATAACCACCCAATACAAGTATTTAGTTAGTACTCAATAATATCCACATCACACAAGTATGGCCAATACCTACAAAAGTACAACATCATATAGAACAGCAAAATATGAACTATTTTTTTTTTCAATGTCTTAACAATTAATTTATAAAAATGTTACAAAATTACACAATCAACCTAGAGTTACAGATAAAAATTCACACATCATATCTGCAAGCAGGAGAGATAACATGCCACCTTGTTGTATACCTTAGGTGGCTAACGCTCAGATTTCAGAAGAATGGGGAAATCTAGACAAAAGTACCAAACCTCTTCCATGTGTTAGTCATGTCCTAACATTTTAAATTATGATAGGAGCATATTTGAAACTAAAATACTGACAGGTCAGAAAGGGCCCTGCAAAAGGCCAATAGACTTCAAATGCAGGGCGAGTGCTGCTTGAAAAATATAATAAAGGACTGATTACATGCAGAGACAAAGGAAACTGATCCAAAACAATATTTAAATATCTGAACCAAGATGTTAGTTTTGGTTTAGTGATAATCATGTATGAAGGAATAAGAGTTGAGCATCCCCAGCAACAGAGGCATAATTATATCTGATGTATTTAACTGTAAGCCTGATCACCATATAAATCATAAGGATGGTCCTTTTACATGGCATCTTCTGGATTACTACTTGAATTGCTTTTTCAAGAAAAGTTTTGTATATTGGAGTGGAAAGAGCAATACAGTTAAGGAAATACAGTTCAAACAATAACATTTTCTGCTTAACACTTGGTTGATGGGTGGGTGGGGCTGTGGTTGTATGAGAATAACTGTACACCTGCCACAGCAGGGGATGTCCCCAAGTCACCCATGACAATTCAGGTACCCTGGCACAGCTGTCCTCCAGTGACCAGAAGTGGGCTGGCTGGACTTTCTTCATGCAAGTGAGTACAAAAGGAGCATAAAAAAATTAAATATCTAGCCTAATTTTCAAGCATTTATTTTCAAATTTGAGATTTTTTCACAGAAAGTCCTTATGTGTATATGCTGTCAAATTAAATCATAAGTACTCGCACGAAAAAAATGTGCCATGGACAAAGTTTGGCAAAATTTAAGGTGCTGATTTTATATTTATGCTTATAACCTTATAAATGTGTAAAATTCAGATCTTATTTTGGGTATACAATTGAATCTTGATTAAATAAAGTTATATCCTTGGAAAAAAGTCTCTAGCTTCAAGAATTATCATGTAAGTGAGCAAATATCTTTCCTGTTTTTTTGTTTACAAAGTGCATTATGTTAGGGCCCATAACTTCAAGAATTTACATAATATTGACATAATTTCTGGTATATGCATAGGACATATACAGAGGAACAGATATATTAATTATGATCAATATCACGTAATTGGTTCTCATAGTATGCAGTCTTGAAGTATAACAATGGGTTTTTAATGGAAAATTAATGTTTTTCCTTATTATCTTAAAGGAACGAAGTTTTAGTGACCCATAGTTTGGTATGGTAGGAGATTTTTGGGACATCTAATTCTATGTCATATTTAGTTTTGTAGGTCTAACTGTTTGATAGTGTACATGCCTTTTTAAAGGCCAGACGGACATTCAAAGGATCACGACTTATGCGCAGATGAATTACAGTCAACTGAGCTAAAAATCAGACACCAAGCTTGTTAGCATATGAGAGATACAAGCAGTGATATTGGCACTTGGAGGTTTTGGAATCAAGATGGCCACTTTTGTCCAACATAGGAAAGGGATTCCTAAAAAAAGTGGGACTTAAAGACAATGTGTAACACTTGGAAAAAGGGAAAAGTTTGGTGCCTTTTTTCAGAATGTCCCAATCTTTCTAAAACCTGGGCCTTAGCCCCCGGACTAGTTGGAAACATAGTAACTTATGACTTGTGTTTAGTTAATGCTTATTATATTGAAAAATAATTTTGTTGTTAATTTTGATAGCATTATTGTATTCAATGACTTCCTGAAATTACCTGAAAGTTACAAAATTTACTAACTCATAGAAAAGTTTGGGGCTTTTATCCGGCATTTCCCCATCATTTAGCAGAGCCACATGACCATATGAGGCCTTCTAATCAGATGAATGATAAATGAATGTTGCAGCAAACATAATGACAAATTAATATTTATGACATTCTGCATATACCACTTTTTTGTCTGCAACTAACATTTATCTTAAACTCAAATGACACAAGAGTATATAGATCAATATCCAATAATATGGATAATTATTCTCCTTATGTCATGGAAGTTTTGATGTTCTTTATCAGAATACATTCAGTGAAAGCTTCCTGATGTTGGCATTCCAGGCAAACCTTATATTCACCTTGTAATAACAACCCTGAACTGTCCAGTTTTTATTATCACCGAGAGAGAGAGAGAGAGAGAGAGAGAGAAAGAGAGAGTAGAGCTTATAATAACAATCCTGAACTGTTCAGGTTTACTCTTCACAAAAACAAAAGAGGGACAAGAGCTTATAATAACAACCCCTAACTGATCAGTTTTAATCATCACCAAAAGAGAGATAGACATTAGTGTATAATAATAACCCTGAATTGTTCACTTTTAAACTCCACCAAGAGAGAGAGAGAGAGAGAGAGAGAGAGAGATTAGCGTATAATAACAACCCTGAACTGTTCACTTTTACTCTCCACCAAGAGAGAAACTGAGCAGTGTTTTACACTTTGAAGTTCAACAGACATATCTACTTATTAGTTTGCAAAACCATTCTGACCCATAAAGTTTGTCAATGGACAATGCATTACATGACATCATTAGCAAATGCAGTGATAAAAGTGGCATTCAACAGAGATGATGATACTCACTTAGCTGAAGAACTGCTCAGCAAACCAGCTAGGCCTTGTATAATGCAGCTCACTAGGGGGATATAACTAAGTGCTATCAAGTTTACATACATGAAAGAAAATAGTTTTTAATAATGACAGCTGCATGACTGCCTGTTATTCCGTTGTAGCGTGATTACCAAACAAGAATTCATCAAATACACATGATAAGATTAGTATATACAATATTGTATATGTTCAGTAAGGATATCACATATTCTACCATTAACTATCCAAGTTAAAATGACACAATATGTTTGTAGTGATTAGTTGTCAAATATTACATACTATATAATACAGCACACATCTCCATCAATTTAAGATCATGTGCCAGTGATATTCTACTATGATTATCATTTCAACATAAAATATCCAAAAGTTCTGAAGACTACAACAAAACACTAGTACATCCCAACACTTCAATAACAAGCAGCTAGGTGAAAAATAAATTGTATAACTAGGCAATCACAATTATTTACAATTCTCATATACCTGTATATTGCCTTCCTCTATAAAAGCCCCTGCTGCATGTTGGAATGTCCATAAATGCAGTTCATTTGACATAGGCTGACTTTGTTACATCACAATTTAAAAAGACCTTTACTGCAGTCTTGGATTTACTGATTTTCAGATCAGACTTTTTTTTATCAAATTACATTTGGGTGACGTGTGGTACATTATATCTTGTTTGCATCTGTAGAAAACAGTTAACCAAATGTGGTATACATTTGAATTGATGATTTATTTGGAGGGTGTTAAAACACTGTTTTCACTTAAGACAAGATGCTGGTTATGTCACACACTGGTTTGTCATATAAATGGCATCCAGCTCAAGTCTATACTGCACCTGGTATACATATCAAATTCTCTACCAGGATAGAGAATAGAATTTTTCTGTGTCAGAGTTCTGCATTTTGCACACCTCATATCCCAGCAAAAAAAGATGGATGGAAATTAACAGGAGTGAAAATAAAACTTTCAATATGCTTTTGCTGACAGCATACTGGGTGCCAACTAATGTAGATTGAACATCCATCATATACAACATTCAAAAAGATGCTTGTACATATCATGTTTTTGCTAACATGAAGTTATATGAATAATTTTTTGACAGATCACCTTTATTAAGGGCTGCAGAGTCAATTAATCAGTTTTGTAACAGGCTGCACAATCCATCAATCAGTTCTGTTATAGGTGGCACAGTCCATCAGTCAGTTGTATTACAGGGTTTTAAAGTCCATCAATGAGTTCTGTTATAGGGAGCACCGTCCATTAGTCAGTTATGTTACAGGAAGCACAGTCCATCAATCAGTTCTGTTACAGGAAGTATGGTCCATTAGTCAAACCTGTTACAGGGAGCACAGTCCATCAATCAGTTTTGTTACAGGGAGCAAAGTCCATAAGTCAGTTCTGTTATAGGGTGCACAGTCCATCAGTCAGTTCTGTTATAGGGAGCACAGTCCTTCAGTCAGTTCTGTTACAGGGAGCATAGACCATCAATCAGCTCAGTTATAGGGAGCACAGTCCATCAATCAGCTCTGGTACAGGGAGCACAGTCAATCAGTCAGTTCTGTTATAGGGAGCACAGTCCATCAGCCAGTTCTGTTATAAGGAGCACAGTCCATTAGTCAGTTCTGTTATAGGAAGCAAAGTCCATTAGTCAGTTCTGTTATAGGGAGCACAGTCAATCAATCAGCTCTGGTACAGGGAGCACAGTCTGTCAGTCAGCTCTGTTACAGGGAGCACAGTCTGTCAGTCAGTTCTGTTACATATAGCATGGTCCATCAGTCAGTTCTGGTACAGGGAGCACAGTCCATCAATCAGTTCTGTTACAAGGAGCACAGTCCATCAGTTAGTTTTGTGACAGGGAGCACAGTCCATGCATCAGTCAGTTCTGTTACAGGGTGTACAGTATCCCCTTAATTGAGCTACAGGTTGTGCAGACCATGTATCAGTTCTGCCACAGGCAGCAAAGTCAATTGATTAGTTCTGTTACAGGCTACAAAGTCACACTGAAATAAAAATTTTTCATAAAAAGATTATATTTCTTACTGGTATCCAAAGAATTTTCTGTCAACTAGAAATCCTAAAGATATTTTTTCTTGACTTATTTGCAGCACACTGAATGTCAAAAAATGTATATAGTTTTTCTTAAGATATATTATCATATTAATAGAAATATTTCTTTTTACCTTATAGCAAGAAAATTTTCAAGATAGTGGGGCAAGTTATAGTGAAGAAAATTTTTCTCATGAAAGAATTTTTGGTCTTCTAATAAGATAATTTTTCTTGTTGTCAGAAAAAGATATCTTATAGGAAGAAATAAAATCTTGGGATATTATGAGGAAGGACAATTTTCTTGCACATTCATTGTAATGGTAATTCTCAAGTTTATCCTATTACAGTTTGGGAGTTTAGAAATAAAATATCCATAATATTGAACAATTTGCCCATTTGAGATGTGTATATCAGACATAAATCTTCATTAAAGTAAACTTTATTGATCACAGAGATATTGCAGCTAGAGCAAACATGAAATATTATAGAGCAAAATACACTGTTACTTCTCTGGTGCATGGTTTGTACAATGCCTGTACACAAGCTGATCGCACTTAAATGAACCCGAAGGGCTGATAATAAAACATCATAAAACCATATTTAATGCAAAAAATACCATGCAACCTACTTTTACCAACAAATGAATATATGCAGGCGGCATAAGGTGAAAATGTAAACAAACTAAAAGAACAAAACTAAATTCAGCAAAAAGGATCAAGGGTGTCAGGACTGTCTCAAGAAAGTGTATATTCCTGCATATCTCTTCAGATAAAGGAGATCCTCTGGGTATTTTTTAATTAATTAAATAATCCATACAACTACTTTTAGCGAACCTGTGAGCTTATGTGATTACGCGACATTCTCTGTCTGCTGTCTGCTGTTCATGGCTGGCTCTCCGACATCCATGGCTGTAAGTCAGAAACTGTCGGAGCTAGCAGCTCCAATTCAGATGTAAGAATTAGTCACATGTGAAACTTGGTGCCCTAGAGCTTATTATTGGGTATCTGCATTAATTTAGATTTTATAGAGAATAAGCTTAAAAATCTTCTTCTCAGAAACTGTCAAACTAAATTGTCCAATATTTCAAAGAAATGTTCCCTGGAGCAACCTCTCTCAAGTTTGTTCATATGGTTCCAGTTCGGTGATTTTTGACCGAGTTACAGGAAGTTGAACTTAGTCATTTGCACGCTAAAATTACAATCTCAGTAACGGCTGGAGCTATCATCATCAAATTTTATGTTAATGTTGGTCACTTGAGTCATATCTAAAATTGAGGTATTGGTGGTGCCACCTGCATTGGTCATTTGTACAGGGGTCAACAGTGCACGAAGCATACAGAGGGCTACAAAAAACTTCTTCTCTGAAAGTGTAAAGCCAAATTGTTTAATATTGCACAGAAATGCTCCTAGGGTAGTGCTTTTTTAAGTTTGTTCAAATGGTCTCTGTTCAATGACTTTTGGCCAAGTTAATGGAAGCTGAATATAGTCAAATGTTATAGCAGCCCATTTCTGCTAAGTGGCTGCAAAGATCTTCTTCTCAAAAACCACTGGGTAAAATTCTTTATAATCTCACACATGAATGATCCTTAGATGTTGATAATTCAAATTTGTTCAAATGGTTTTGATTCAGTGATTTTCTTAGATTTTATAGAGGAAAAGTTAAAATAGATATAAAAATCTTTTTCTCTGAAACTGTCCAGCCAAATTGTCCAACATTTCACAGAAATGATCCCTATAACAATCTCTCGCAAATTGTTTGAATGGCTCCAGTTCGGTGATTTTTGGGGAGTTACAGGAGGTTTAACTTAGTCATCTGTGCAAAAAAGCATACTAAACTTAAAATCTCAGAAACAGCTGGAGCTGTCATCACCAAATTTTATGCTAATGTTTGTCACACGAGTCAAATCTGAAATTGAGGTGTTGGTGGCGCTACCTACATTGATCTGTTTTTAACAAGCAAAAATGTAAGTGTAGACTCTTCCACCTTATACACTGTTTTTTTTAAGAAACTGTTAACCTGATTGGTTTAAACTTTACAAGAATTGTTCTATGGTATTGTTCTGTCAGTTTTATAAGAAAAGATGGGGTAAATGCAGCTTTAAAAGAGCAGTGTAGCCAATTGAAAAAGGCTTTCAGTGTTTGAAAACAGATTTGGCAGCACGTCAAGTCAAGAAGTCAATCAGTGCACCCTGATGCAGTCCAGACATCACTATGGCAACTGACCTGGCTCTGCCTTGTGTCCAGATACAGTCTAGACGTCTAGACGATGTGTCTAGAGCCTGCCAACTGTGTCAGATTTTACAATAGGTCAAGTTAAACTCTGTACCTATAAATAACTTTGGCAGACTGCCAACCATTTCAGATTTGCCAACAGGTCAAGTTTCAGTCTATAAGACTATTAGACTATTCAGTCTAATTTGTGCCTGTTTCTGCTCAATACGGCCAGTGTCAGAGAACGAATCAGCTAACTCCTCGCATCAGCGATGACACCTGAGCGTTTGGTTGAAATTGAAAACTTGTTCAAGTCTAGCGGAACAAATTTGAAAAAGAACAAAATAACAGTTACTAAAATATTTGTTTATGACCTAGGGTGCAGTTTCAACAAAAAATTAAAGATGACAACGTAAAAAGTGCTGCTTCCATACAGGTAAAAGCGACACATGCTGTCATGGGGGGGGGGGGGGGGGAGATAACTTATTTTTTATAAACAATAAAGGAAGTCTTGCTAAATATGTATTGCTTAAACAGAGATTTTATAACTTTTGAAAGTTGGTTTTGACAAATCATCTAATTAATTTAAATTAATAATATTAATAATCAAACTAGTGTCCATACCAGTATCCAAACAATAAATTATTAAAGGGCAAGTAAAATCACAGATGTGTGAACATCACAACGTGGTTTATCATATATCATGTATGTTAAATAAAATTTATTATACAGAGAAAATTATTGAATAAAACTGAAGTAAAATTTATTATTAAATACTGCATGTATATTGATGTTTTTAATAGGAAGCCTCTTGTTTACACACAGGAAGAAAGATGTGTGTTCAAGAAGAAATTTAAATGCATGTATGATATAGATATTATTGATCAAAGTCCTAAATCTTTTGTATTGTTTTAAAAGATGTGGTGGGATAAGTGCAAATATATATATATATATATATATATATATATATATATATATATATATATATATATATATATCTCAGGGACAAATCAAGGGTTTGTAAAGGGGAGGGTTCAACAAAGGAAGGCTAATAAGAAAGCCTATAAAAAGGTCCCCTGTTCCAGAATGTAGGAGGTCCAGGCCAGAAAAAATTAGTTTAAAATCCTGAAAAAAGGTTGTTGCACCCCCCCCCCCACCCTGTATCTGCCACTGTATATAAACATGTGTGTGTTTGTGTGCAAATAAACTGTTTTACTTTATACATCTGCATTATTATAGAAAATGTGCAGTTCTGTCAGTTAAGGCACCTGTGGCAATAATTTTTTTAATCTTCCTTTTAACACTCAGAATCAGAGACTCGTGCATGTAATAATATAAGTACCGGTATATTGTATATATGTCAAGGAGGACTGTCAATTTATATATTACAAGTGATGCTCCATTTCTGACATACCTGTGGTATTTGTTTAGTATAAAAACTGTGATATTATTACATCCAAATATTATCTTTATGAGGATAATAACCACAAATGTTGAATGAAGTATTTATTTTATTTTTATAATTTAATCATTAAAAGTTAACACAGTTTTACTTCGTTAATACAAGGGACCCATGGGTCACGGCGCTCAGCTGTTATATATGATAAAAAATATGATTTGGGAAAGAGGCATATGCTGGTTTTGTGTGGTAATAAATATAAGCTTTATTATGAGTTGTTGGTGTTTAGCTTATGTATGATTTTGATAGTATTTTTGGAGACAGGGAAGAGGATTGATTTCATTCATTTTATTAACAAATGGAGTGCTATTGTCACACAGATTTTGACCTGGCCATATAACTTATAAGCAGCAAATAAAATAAAAGAGTTCAACTATTTATTAAAATTTAATAACAAATGTTGTGCCAATATAATATTTATTAAAAATAATAAGAGAATCATATGATTTTTTAAATAAAATATAACTGAACTAATTATTAAAATAATATTATAGAATATATGCATTCATGAATACATTTTGAAAGTATTTGCACTGGTATTCAAATACTTTCATTTTTACCTGAATTCCCATTCTTATGCAAGAAATTTTATAATGGAGTACATATTCATATTCATATTCATATACATTTGCAAAATATTTGCACCATGTCTGGTATTTATTCAGTTTTAGCCAAACAATGATGTGGAGAATCCAGAATATAAACAAAGGACCCATGGGTCATGACAAAAGTTTGAAATTTTTGCAAATGCAAAATATGAAAAATATTCTATTGTAATGTTTTATATTTATATAAGCATATGAGAAGCTAAGGGGAAAGGGTCCTCCTACTTGGTTATAGTAAAGTTCTCAATATATGATTGCAAACTAATACTCTGACAAGACTGTCATGAAGAAAAACAGTAACAGTTTTGAGATACTGTGATGCATATGAAAAATTTACAGATGGACAGGCATTAGTGGACAGAATGGACTAATACCTTCATTTCACTTTCAAAGGAATAATGCATTTAAGTTCATATACAAGCCTATTTTTTTAGCATATCCACTTTTTTCATTAATAGTTTTTATCTGATTCATTTTTTTTTATTTACAAGTGTTATAAATTTGTAATATAAAAGTGAAAATATAAGTTAAAATATTAGAATTCTAAGTTGCAATCATTATATATCCAGATTGTAGCTCACATTGGGTCATATTATGCATACACATATATTTTATTATTTTTAAATCAAATGTTTAAACTGAATGTAAAAGAAAATAATGCCACAACATGGCATCTACAAAATTATTCCTTGAATTCCTATTAAAAAGTTTTGCACATTGGAGTTTTCAGGACAAGCTTAATTTTATTCACCGAAAAAAAAATAAAAGATTCAGTAAATTTGATAAAATAAAAACATCTTTTCAAATAAAGTATACACACTGTTGGTTGAATGAGGGACAAAAAATATCATTATGCTAATTACAATCTAAGCTATAATTAATAACTGGAATTAATAGTCAATTTCACACCTGGTGAAGTTTTACTCTTCTGAAGTAAAGCATTACTTATCTGATGAACATCCATACTTTCATAGCAATACATCACTTTGTGGACACAATTAAATGTGCACTTTAATCATTGTAACCCTGGTGGTACAATCCAAAATCTAAAATGTAGCATGTCCAAGAATAAAATAAAATACAGAAAATTATAACATTTATCTAGTTTATGCACCAGCTGGGGGGGGGGGGGGGGTTGAGTGCAGGGCAGAGGAGAAGCCTGCTAGTAGTGGCCAAGCTGGGTCAAGGCAAGCTGCCTGGGTGGGTTACATAATGCAAGTGAAGGCTGTACTACTAGGTGGGCCAGATATAAACAACACTTGACATGGTGTATGAAAACTTGAATAAAAGCTACTCTTTTCAAACAATTTCTTTGAAATTTCAGATTTTAAAAGATTAAATCCTTATGTATATATGCTGTGAAAATTAAATCAACAGTGCTTACAGGGAAAAAACGTGCCACTGCCAAAGTTGGACAAAATTTAAGGTATTAATTTTTTATTTATGCTAATAACTTGAAAAATTTGCAAAATTCAGATCTAATTTTAGGTAAACAATTTAATCTTGATTAAATAAAGTTATATTCCTGAAAAAAAGTCTGCAGCTTCAGCAATTCTCATGTTAAGTGAGCAAATATATTTCCTGATTTTAAAAAAATTGCATTATATTTGGTCCTATAACTTCAAAATAATACCCAATACTGACCTAATTTTTGGTATGTGCACAGAAAATATATGGAAGAATATGAATACTAAATATGATCAAAAACAGATCAGTGGTTTTGATATAAGGCAGACTTGAAGTGTAACAATTGCTTTTTTATGGAAAACGGAGGTTTTTCCTTAATATCTCAAAGGAACGAAGTTCTAATGACCCAATTTTCGGTATGGTAGGAGATTTTGGGGACATCTAATGGTATGCAGAATTTTGGATTCGTAGGTCCAACGGTTTTAAAACGTGCTCTGTTAACGGACGGACGGACAGACGGATGGACGACGGACAATGGACCACGACTATAGCTCAGATGACTTACAGTCAGCTGAGCTAATAACTTACAAGTATTTATTATATTCTGATGTAATGCATCATTAAAGCCTTAATAGATTGTGAATTAATCTTTTAACAATTTCTAACACCATTTCAATGTAATGTACATAACAGATGTAAACACATGTTGTCAGTGAATATTATTTATCTTGTTTATTGTTGAATAGAAACATCTTAATGATTATTTTCTAATTATTACTCATGGCTGTCATAATGTCTGATTCCAAGTGGAATATGATAACAAACATGAATATCTTTTTTTAGCCCAGCTGACTGTAAGTCATCTGAGCTATAGCGATCACTCTTTGTCTGTAGTCCGTTTGTCTGTCTGTCCGTCCGTCTGTCCGTTAACCATGCACAAATTGTAACCGCTGGACCTAGAATCTTGTAACTTGATATTCTGAGAGGTCCATGAAAAATCTCCTTGGAAACTAGAAATGGTCTCTGTTACCCATATCCTTCGAGCTATGGGGCCCCAAAATACCCCCATAATAGTCAAAAATTTCATACAAAAACTTCAATATCTCATTAATTACATATACATCACTGATGGTCATCATTTTTGGCATACATATTGATCATGAAATGTTCTATCAATTCCTGCAGACTGGTGGAGCCACCTGCATTTTTCGATTTTTTACAAATTTTTTTCTCTATTTTTGAGACCTTTAAAAATGTTAACATCTTTTAACAGGGCACAAATTGTAAAGACTGGACCTACAATCTTCATTCTTGACACACTGAGAGACCTACAAAAAGTCTCCATGGAAACCAGATATTAGGTCTCTGTTACCCATATCCTTTGAGCTATGGGGCCCCTGAAAGTACCCCCAAGAATAGTCAAAAATTTCATACAAAAACTTCAATATCTCATTAATTACATATACATCACTGATGGTCATCATTTTTGGCATACATATTGATCATGAAATGTTCTATCAATTCCTGCAGACTGGTGGCGCCACCTGCATTTTTCGATTTTTTACAAATTTTTTTCTCTATTTTTGAGACCTTTAAAAATGTGAACATCTGTTAACAGGGCACAAATCGTAAAGACTGCACCTAGAATCTTCATTCTTGACACACTGAGAGACCTATGAAAAGTCTCCATGGAAACCTGAAATAAGGTCTCTGTTACCCATATCCTTTGAGCTGTGGGGCTCCCAATTACCCCCCAGAATAATGGAAAATTTGATACAAAAACTGCAGTATCTCAATAACTACAACACTGATAGTCATGATTTTTGGCATACATATTGATCATGAGGTGTTCCATCAGTTTCTGCAGACTGGGTGAGCCACCTCTATTTTTTTCAAATTTTTACGAATTTTTTTTTTTCTATTTTTGAGACCTTTAAAGGTGTGGTTATCTGTCAACAGGGTACAAATCGTAACAGCTGGACCTAGAATCTTCATTTTTGTCATGCAAGGAGATCCATGAAAAGTGTCTGTGGAAACCTGAAATTAAGTCACTGTTTCCCATATCCTTCCAGCTATAGGACTCTGAATTATCCCTCAGAATAATGGACAATTTGATACAAAAGGTGAAATACCTGAACAACTAATGCAGAGATCACCATGATTCTTTGCATGGATATTGATTATGGAGTGTTTCATCAGTTTCTGCAGACTGATGGTGCCACCTATATTTTATTCAATTTTAAAATTTTTTTTTCTCACTATTTTTGAGACCTATAAGGATGCTGTCATCTGTTTACGTGGCACAAATTGTTACAACTGGACCTAGAATCTTCATTCTTGTCATGCATGGACGCCCATGAAAAGTGTCTGTGAAAACCTAAAATTAGTTCTCTGTTACCAATATCCTTCAAGCTATAGGACTCCGAATTTTCCCTCAGAATAATGGAAAATCGATACAAAAGCTGAAGTATCTGAACCACTAATGCAAAGATCACCATTGTTTTTTGCATGGATATTGACCATTAAGTGTTTTTATTAGTTTCTGCAGACTGGTGCAGCCACCTGTATTTTTTTTAAAGTTTACGCATTTTTCTTTATTTTTGAGAAATATAAATACAGACACAATCTTGGCCTGTTGGTTAATCTGTTTGATGCTTCAGTTGAATGGGTATATACTACGTCATGACCCAAGGGTCACTTGTTACTACTCTCCCCCCCCCCCCCCCCCCCCGGCAGGGTATTTATGTGGCCACAGAATGCAATATTATTGTTTCTTTTATAATCATAAATCAACAAGCTATGTGATCACTTAATTTATTAAGATTGATAGTTTTTTAAATGACAGACAAATGAACAGACAAAATTTCTGTGAAAAATATAAACATTATACCATTTATATAGCCGACATTTACACATATTAATTTTATTAAAGAACAGCTCATTTATTCAAGATTGTACCTTTGTCTTTTGGTAGTTTCTTGACGATTTTCTGTATTTCTTTGTCGATTGAATAATCAGAATATCTAGGTCCATCACCAAAATTTGAGCTCGCGCTTTGTCACACAGACAGATCTGTATAAGTTGTAAAGTTCTAACACCAGTAATATAGCTGTCTTGCATCTTTGAGTGCCAATAAATGCGCACTGTTATGTAAATTATCGACATGGTTACAATATAAAGCAGTGAGCTATACAATTAAACTTGTATCCTCATCAATAACAGTTACTAACCTTTTGCCAGAGATATATCAAATATATTTGTGGTAAAAGGAGATAGCATATCGTCGCATGCACATGAATACTGCATAACGTCGCATGCACATGAACATATGAATACTTTGACTGGAATTGGCAGACGCTCTGATTCGACAGGGCCAAGATTGATACATTTTGTATAAACCCATCAACATTGAAGAGTAACGCGCTGGTGTGGGGTAAATGTAACACTTTTTAGCAATGGTTACAGGCCAATGTTTACCAGTAGATGGTGAATAGGATCATACAAGCAGCGTCTCTTGACTTACTGGAACTTTCATACGTCAATATAGACTCAATATATGCTGGGGCCAAATCGGGCCTGCCTAATCCCATCCCTGCCTTTCTCCTCGTCTTGTGATTTTATAACAAAGAGGGATGAAAACAGATTGCTGTTACTTTGAATGATACCTGGAGAAACTTTTATAAAAAAAATAAACATTTGCCTCGACCGTATTAAAAACTAGATGTGGTCGGACAATGGTCCTCAGAGGGCCCTGCGTTTCTGGAAGTGCTGGACCAGTTTACATATGGGTGAAAAATTAAGTAAAATTTTTAAAAAAATGACAAACAGAAACAGGTTTTTATCCATATGCATGAAGTAAAAAATCCTACTGGATAAAATGATATTAAAGAAGATGTCTGAAATAATGTGTGCAATAGAAAATCACCGAATGTAATCTGTCAGCCATATTTGATTTTGAGCCAGTCTGTAATTCAATAGGTCTGGAGCTCTCATAGGCACCAATGATAACTGTAAAATTGGGATAGCTGCAGTAGGTTGTTTTTAAGTTATTGTGTGCTACAGAAAATCAGCCATCGGGCTGTGGTGGCCATATTGGAATTCCAACAGGTCTGTAATTCAACAGGTCTGGATCCCTTATGGGTACCAATCATCCCTGTGAATTTGGGAAAGCTGCAGTAGGTTGTTGTTGAGTTATCAAGCACAAAAGAGAATTAGCGTTTGGGCTGTGGCAGCCATAGTGGAATTCCGACAAGTATGTAATTTGAAAGGTCTGGAGCCCTCATACGTTCCAATTAAAATCTGTTAATTTGGGAAAGCTGCAGTATGTTGTTGTTGAGTTATCGCGTGCCAAGAAAATCAGCGATTGGGCTGCGGTGGCCATATTGGAATTCTGACAAGTATGTAATTTGATAGGTCTGGAGCCCTCATAGGTACCAATCATCCCTGTGAATTTCGGAAAGCTGCAGTATGTTCTTGTTGAGTTATCGCGCGCAAAGAAAATCAGCGTTTGGGCTGTGGCAGCCATGTTGGAATTCCGACAAGTCTGTAATTCGATAGGTCTGGAGCCCTCATAGGTACCAATCATCCCTGTGAATTTGGGAAAGCTGCAGTATGTTGTTGTTGAGTTATCGCGTGCGAAAGAAAAACAGCAATTGGGCTGTGGCGGCCATATCGGAATTCCAACATGTCTGTTATTCGATAGGTCTGGAGCCCTTATAGGTGCCAATCATTCCTGTGAATTTGGGCAAGCTGCAGTATGTTGTTGTTGAGTTATCTCGCGCGAAAGAAAATCAGCTTTTTGGCTGGGGCAGCCATATTGGAAAGACAAGTCTGTAATATGATAGGTCTGGAGCCCTCATCGGTACCAATCAACCCTGTACCAATCAACGGAAGGACGGACTGACACGGTGATCACTATTGGGCACCCGCTTGTCAAGAGGGGCCCTAAGGCCAAAAAAATTAAAGGTGTGGTTCTCAGGCACCGCCCGCATCAATTTTAAACCCCCACATCAAAAATGTTTATTTTGATTTTCAATAAAAACTTTCCAATTTTGAGCTGCTGCCGCTCCGACATTTCTTTCAAGAAGATAAAACCATACAATTTCTTTTGTTTTGTAGTGTTTTTACTTATTTAGCAAAATAAAACTGTTATTTTCATGCTTTTCCCTTACCATTTGACATTTTTATCGAAACATACCAAAAAATTTAAATTAAAAAAGCGTCCACCCGCATTGATTTCTGAAAAAAAGTGCCTGAGAACCATACCTTTTTTTTTATTTTGGCCTAATAAAACATTTATTATGACAGCTAGGTCCATCGAGCATATGGTTGAAAGTTAACACACGTGTCAGGAATGTCCGACCTGATGTCCGACCTCCATGTGTGTTTACATGGCCTCGTTTTCAGTCCAACAATAACGTTCACTGATTGGCTAATAGACCTGTCGATTAAGCACTCGCCGTCAGATCAATTGTCCTCAAACATTGCATGATGAGAGGAATACATCTAGGGAGAATGCATATTTTTTTACTTCAATCAAATAATTAAAGATGCCAGTGAATAATGCTCGAATTCACTCACATGTCTTTTAATTTTGAAGTGTTGAGAACTGAGAACCCTCATAAAATTGTCAAAAATGAAGATAACCCTCCCAAATTCAAAATGGAAATGCTTTCACAAAGTTAAATATATATGTGCAAAATAAAGTGAGAATTCATAAGGCTTTGCTGAGAAAAGGCATCTGTTGTATCTGAGTGTAATGGAAAAGGCACAAACCAGGGCCAAAGTACCAAGGTGTCTGACATGGTTTTGAAAAACTGGTCGAGTCAATTTTTGTCAAAATTTGCATGATGACTGGGATATATCAGGATGATGCACATACTTTCATATTTTAATAGTTACAACATGACCGCATAATTGCCAATAATGTTCAAAAGTTTCTTAAGGTGTTCAAAAAGATTAACTAGAATATCAGCAAAAGCTGACAAAAGCCCTCAGCCAAAAGAACAGTGTTTAGAGGTGGTAACAGTAATAAGTACTAAATATCTGTTCTCACATGGATGTATATCTGTACATGTCTCAGTTATAAATTTAAAATGGAGAGGTATGTACCATGATTCATAACAATCCACCAAATGCTTCCTGAAAAATAAGCTTCTAAGTTTTATTCTATTATAAGCTCTGTGACCTTGTAAAGTAGGTCAAGGTCACCCATCTTCGAACATGAAAGAGATTTTTGTCGATATACATCTTCACCAAAGAAATAAAATTCCTATTGTGAATCCTTTTAGAGATATCCCATTCACAAGGCCAAAGTTGAAAAATCCAAGAAAAATTCAATAAAAAATCAGAAATTGCAGGTGGCGCCCCCAAACTTGTGCAGCAGTTTCAGACCATCAGTCCCTATGATCATAGTAAGTATTGTGAAAATCCATCCAATGGTTTCTAAGAAATAAGCTTCTAAATGTTTTTTCTATAATCAGCTCTAAAACGTAGAAAAATAGGTCAAGGTCATCCATCTTCAAACTTGACCGAGATTTTGTCAATATACATCTTCACCGAAAAAATAAAATTCTTACGGTGAATCCTTTTCGAGATATCCCGCTCACAAGCCCAAAGTTTAAAAATCTGATAAAAATTCATTAAAAATCAGAAATTGTAGGTGGCGCCACCAAACTTGTATAGCAGGTACAGACTATCAGTCCCAATAATCATAGAAAGTTTTGTGAAAATCCACCAAATGGTTCCTGAGTAATAAGCATCTAAGTGTTTTTCTATAATCAGCTCTAAAATGTAGAAAAATAGGTCAAGGTCACCCATCTTCGAACTTGACTGAGATTTTGTCGATATACATCTTTACAGAGGAAATAAAATTCTGACGGTGAATCCTTTTCAAGATATCCCGCTCACAAGGTAAAAGTTAACGGACGCCGGACCGACGGACAGACAGACGGCAAGACGGACGGACGGACAGCTTGGGTGACGACAATAGCCCATCAGCCTAAGGGCTGAGGGCTAAAAAGTACAAAAGTTTCTTATGTAGGTGGAGCCCCAAATTTAGGTTTGTAATCCATTTACACTTGTACACAAAATTTCAGAAGTATCTGTCCAGGTAATACTGAGAAAAGCTGCTAGTGTTAACAGACTGATGACAGACGGATGCCGCACCATGGCTACAGCTCACAAGTGAGCTAATAATACTGATTAATTAAGGTGTACTGGCTTCAGATGCCATCATTCAGTTCAATAGCTTAGTCTAGATAATCATAATGGTGCACTATCATGTTTCAGCATAACAATTCTTTAAGAAAGAAGGCAGCTAAATATTTCAACTTGTCAGTTACCTAATTTTTTCATCCCTATGCAAACTGCCACCGTTTAAATGATACGTCAAAATACACTGCACAAGAAATCCAAACACTGATTCCCCTGATTAATGATATGTAGGGATACAATTAAGTTTGATCAAATCAAGGTTTTACATATAAATAAAGTAACCACTGTAAAGGTAACTGTTCAGTTAACACAGATACACTGTTCACCTGACATAGAGGGGATGCACAACTAGATAAGACTTATGTGCTAAAGTTGCTCAAATGAAGGAATCAATAACTGAAATTTAAAATGAAAGATATAATGTTAAACAAGGCCTACAGGGCTAATGCGAACCTGTGGAACAAGATTACACCAGGTATAATGCTTCATTGCTGGACCATTACTTTTCAAGAACATGTGTAACATGTATATGAACAATGCAAGTACTAAACACTAAACGGACGCTGTGCAAAAATGGTGGCAGGTGGCACCACCAATTTTGTGTATGATTAAGAGATATGTGAGATCTATACACATGCAAAATTTCAGATAAGTCAAACCAGTCCTGAGATATAAGCCTGAATGTCTACAGCGTATACATAAATGTAGGTGGTGCCACCAGCCACAAAATCCAGAAAGCTATATAAGATGTATAAACCTGCAAAATTTTAGGCGATAAGTCAAACCTCTACTGAGATATGAGTGATTTTAGCCCACCGCAAACAAACAGAAGGACGCTGTGCAAAAATGTTTGCAGGTGGCACCACCGCTTTTGCGTATGATAAGGAGCTATGTGAGATCTATAAACATGCAAAATTTTTGCCCAATCGGTCAAATGGTTCCTGAGATATGAGCTTGGATGTCTGCAGCATAAATTTGAATGTAGGTGGTGCCACTTGTCATAAAATCATGAAAGCTGTCCAGGATGTATAAACCTACAAAATATCAGGTGGATAAGTCAAACCACTGCTGAGATATGAGTGATTATATCCCAAGGCAGATGAACAGATGGACACTGTGCATAAGTGGTTGCAGGTGGCGCCACCAGTTTTGCCTATGATGAAGAGCTATGTGAGATATATACACATGCAAAACTTTGGCCCAATCGGTCAAACGGTTCCCGAGATATGAGCTTCGATGTCTGCAGAGTAAACCTGAATGTAGATGGTGCCACATGTCATAAAATCGAGAAAGCTTTCCAGGATGTATAACCTGCAAAATTTCAGGTAGATATGGCAAACCACTGCTGAGATACGAGTGATTTTACGCAAAGGCAGATGAACTGATGGATGCTGTGCCTAAGTGGTTGCAGGTGGCGCCACCAGTTTTGAATATACTGAAGAGCTATGTGAGACCTATACACATGCAAAATTCTGGCCCAATCGGTCAAACGGTTCCAGAGATATGAGCTTAGATGTCTGCAGAGTAAACATGAATATAGGTGGCGCCACCTGTCATAAAATCGAAAACCTGTCCAGGATGTATAAACCTGCAAAATTTCAGGTGGATAAGTCAAACAACTGCTGAGATATGAGTGATATTATCCCAAGGCAGATGAACAGATGGACGCTGTGCAAAATGGTTGCAGGTGGCGCCACCATTTTTAGTGTATGTGATTAAGCTATCAAAGGGCTACATTTGTGCAAAATTTTTAGCCTGATCGGTCAAACAATTCCCGTGATATGCGGGTTTATGTGTGGAAACAGACACGCAAATGGATGCTGGGCAGCAAGGAAAGGTCAGAGGTCAACAAAAAATGAGGGTGCAGCAGTTCACATGTGACCTGATGATAAACCCAATTCGCTTAAAATGCAAACCAAGTTTTTTTTCAAACAGTTGAAAGATATAATTCCAATAATCTGGAAATTCTGCATCTAACCATTGTGTCCAGACGTCTAGACGCTGTGTCTAAACACATAGTCTAGACACCCCCCAGAGCCAGGTCAGTTGCCATGGTGATGTCTGGACCCCACCTGTTTGTACTGAGTGACCTCTTGACTTGGCTGCTGAAACTCAGCATATTGTCAAATCTGTTTTATAATACAGAAAGCCTTTTTCAATTGGCTACAATGCTGTTTTATAACTGTATTTACCCGATCTATTCTTATAAAACTGGCAGACCCTACCAAAGAATATTTCTTGTAAAGTTTAAACCAATCAGCTTAACAGTTTCATCATGAATCAGTGTATAAGCGAGAAGAGTTTAAAATTACATTTTCGCTTGTATAAAACACATCAATGTAGGTGGCGCCACCAATACCTCAAAATCAGATATGACATATGTGACAAACTTGGTATAAAATTTGGTGATAGCTCTAGCTGTTTCTGATATTTTAATTTTAGTGTGCTCTTTTGGACAGATGACTAAGTTCAACCTTCTGAAACTCGGCCAAAAATCTCCAAACTGGAACCATTCGAACAAACTTGAGAGAGATCGTTCAAGGCATCATTTCTGTGAAATATTGGACAATTTGGCTGGACACTTTCAGAGAAGAAGATTTTTATAGGTTTTTATGCTTTTCTCTATAAAATCTAAATTAATGCAGATACCCAATAATAAGCTCCAGGGCACCAAGTTTCACATGTGACTGCTAGCTCCGAGGGTTTCTGACTTACAGGTATCACAGGTATGACAAAGGTATCAGAGATGTATACATATGCCTTATTTCAGGCTGATATCCCCTCCTGAGATATAAGCATGAACATACACTGTGAAAAATTATTGTAGGTGGTGCCACCAGTCTTGTATATGACAAAGCTTTACGATATATATATAAATTTGCTCAATTTCAGGCTGATTTATCAAATTCCTCTGGAGAAATAAGCAGGCACATACACTGTGCAAAAGTCATTGTAGGTGGCAACACCTGTCTTGTGAACGAGAAAGCCATCAAAGACTCATAGACAGGTCAAAATATCAGGCCAATCCATCAAACTTCTTCAGTTTGTTGCACTGGGTTGACTAGGCTTAGCCTGCACCTGGCTAGACTGAGTGCACTTTTGACCTGTTCCTTGCTGCACTGAGTGAACTCTTGACCTGTTGCATAATCTGACACAGTTGGCAGTCTGCCAAGGCTATAAATATATCCAGGCTGAACTATTGTGCCAAATCTGATGCAGTGGGCAGTCTGCCAAAGCTATAAATAAAATGTGAAAACCTGACCTTTACCTGGCTGCACTGCTATAAATAAAAATCTGCCAAAGCTATAAATAGATCCAGACTGACCTTTGGCCTGTTGCCAAATCTCGTATAGTAGCCACATCACTGCATAAGCTCACAGATTGGCTCCACATGCAGCCCTGAGGGGCATGACACCAATGAGGTAATCACATGATACTCATGAGGTGATCACATGCTACCCATGAGGTGATCACATGGTGCCCATGAGGTGTTCACATGACACCCATGAGGTGATCACATGCCTTGTGCTTGGCTGCACTGATTTAACTCTTGACCTATATTTGGCTGCACTGAATGAACTCTTGATCTGTTGCCAAATCTGAAACAGTTGGCAGTTTTCAACCTTTTTAAAGATACAGACACAATCTTGGCCTGTTGGTAAATCTGTTTACACATACTGAAAGACTATGGCTAAAATGCCTTTTTTAGCTGACATATTCATAAACTTTTTATCAAAATATCTAGAATAATAAAAGATGCAGTCCTTTCCTTGTTAAAGGGCCAATAATTATGCCAAAAATCACTCAGTTAACTTAGGCCACCAACAAAGGCCACATAAGAAATATTTTTGTACAATGTTATAGAAGTTATAATTGATACAACAATTTTGTAGAAGAACACTATTGCAGTCCTCAGTTTGAAACAGACATAATAATGGCCATAAGACCAACTTCAGCTTTCAAGACTCAACAAAAAATCAACAAACTCTATCTATTCTTATATGAATAAAAGAACCATGTCCTAGGATAATTCTTTTGAAAAATTGAACAATTCAACTTGACAGTTTCTTCAAAAACATTATAAGCTGAAAGAGGCTAAAATTATGAGGTTTTTGCCCATAAAAAACAGGTCAATGTAGTAGGCATCACAAAATCAGCAATTTCAAATATGAGTCATGTGACCAACATTTGCACAATACTTGGTAATGCTAGGTTCTGTCATTTCTGAGATTACTATGTCCAAATGACTAAGATCAAATTCGTGTAACTCTGCTAAAATTCATCAAATGCAAACCATTGGAACAATCTTGAGAAGGCAACAATTTGGCTGGACCATTTACAAGAAGAAGACTTTAAAAGGTTTTTCAGCCTTTTCCCTATAAAATCTAAGTAAATATAAATATAAATTGTCGTACAGACGACCGCTGACGGATGACACCACACCATCACATAAGCTCACAGGTTGGCTAAAAATGGGGGTCAAGTGACCTTGACCTCTGACCAGATAACCTCATAATCTACAGATTTCTTCCACTTTGGGCAAGTAAGCCATGTGTGAAAGATGGAAAGTTTGGGATGAAAAGATTGATTTACATTGCACTCACAATCATTTTAAAGATATGGCTCCTGTGACCTTCACTTTTTGACCTCTGGACCTCTGAAAGTTTGGTATAAAAAGCTTAGCTTTAAATGCAGCCATAATCTTTTTAAATAAGTGAGTCTTGTGACCTTGAACTTTGACCCCATGACCCCAAAATCATACTGGTTCTTTCTTTAGTGGTGGGCCATGTGTAAGTCAGGTTTGAAATTCATATGTTAATCCAACCTGGAATTATCATCTGGAAACAAATTTGTGTGGATGGACGGATGGACAGACAGACAGACACATGAACAGACAGACAGACAGGGTGATTACTATGGGGCATCCACTTGTGATCAATAAACACCAGGTTTTGGGACACTAGTTTGAATCATAGCAGAAAAACTGACATGATTGTTGTCACTTTATAGGAATAAAAATAAAAAATACTGGTAAAATAAGAAAAAATACAGGTGGCACCACCTTTTTTTTTGGGAACTGACAAAACTAGTCATGGTCAATCATCAAGGCAATTTTCACGACAATCCATGCATTAATTATCAAGATAGCTGAGGTTTTGTATTAAATTTTTTATTATTCTGGGGGGTATTTACAAGACCCATAGCTCGGAGGATGTAGGTCGCAGTGACCTAATTTCCGGTTTCCAAGGAGATTTTTACAGACCTCCCTGGTTTTCACTTAGAAGTTTCTAGGACCAGTAGTTACAATTTGTTTTTTTAATTATACTGCTGACACTAAATGACAGTGATTTGGTGTACTTAATTAACAGTACAAAAACAAGAAAAGGATTACAGGTGGTGCCACAAATCTCCCATGCAAGACAATGCTGTCCCAAATCTTCAATCAACCTAATTTTCAGATCAATCCATTCAAAATTTCTACAATTAAGCTAAAGAAGGGGAAGACGGTGCCCAAGCTGTACTGTTGACAAGAGCCCAGCCAGCTCCCTCAGCAATGTGTAAGTGGATCCATGGTTGAGAGCTTTTGAGGTTTATGGTGACCAATTTTGAGGAGAAATTTTGAGATGATGTATGTGGGATAGCCTAACCTATAATATTGTACATGCCACACCAAGCATAAAAAGTATCCAAGAAACCGGATCCAACATAGTCTCATACCCCCCCCCCCCCCCCCCCCGAACCAAGGTCAAGACAAGAACGTAGACATGCCAGTAGAGCAGCAGCACCCACACCCACTTGGGGAACAGCCCTACTACCTCAACAACCATACCACCAGCATACAGACAATTCTTTTTTTTCAAAACTTGTACAATGATTGACTGAGTGATTTTAGTTTTCTTCATAAGCCAATACAGCATTCTTGAGACATTTAATATTTTGTGTCATTTTCACCAAAAATGGAATAATAGAAGGCAATGGTCACTCTTAAGGTAAAGGTAATGGCTACATTTTAATGTACCTGTTGGGTTTAAAACAGATGCATTATTTATTTTTTTAGTCATCTCACTAACAAGGACTCTCTTTGATGGCAGTGTGACTGTGCAGATAGAATCAATGTTTGTGACCATAGTATCCCTGACTTTCAATCTGGGGATACCATAGTATCCCAGATGGTATTGCCAACTTTTAGTCTGGGCAAACAATTACCCTTAATGATATTTTGACTATATTACAGTGGTTAAACAGACTATGACACTGATGTTCACTCATCTTCACTGATGCAGTTGGCTTCACTGCTGCTCAAGCTAGCTGTTCGGGTATCTGTGCGTGGTTTTGCTTTTTCCTTGAAGTCCAACTTGTGGGTCTCAATCTGTAAAATTAGACTTTAAATTAGAATTCCTAAAATTAATTTGTAACAACATCCACTAAGACTTGTTAGAAGCTAAATAAACAGGAAATGTTAAATGAATAATGAGTCCATGACACTGGTGATTAAGCATGATGCATTGCACCATTAGAACTCTCAGATCAGAGAGCAAAGAGACAAAAATTAACTAGGAACCCTTGGGTCTTGACCCTCAGCTAAATTGCTGTCTACAAGGATATTTTTATGAGTTTTTTTTTCAAAATATGGGTGCTGTTACCCAGACCTTTTACCTTGTAACCACAAAATTAATCAGGTTCTTCTCCTGTTGGCAGGTCAACTCTTTGTGCAAGATGGAAGGTTTGGGATGAAATGTTTGGCTTAAAATGCATACACAATTTTTTTTAAAGAAGTTGGTCCTGTGACCTTGACCTTTCACCTCATGTCCCCAAAATCAATGTGGTTCTTGCTTAAATTGTATGCCATATATAATTTAAGCTTGAAATCCATATATTAATCTAAACTGGGGTTATCAATGATGTCACAATGATACTACAAATTGCTGGCTGCGCTGCTGGTCACAAGTTGGTCACAGCGGGTCACAGATTGGCCACAGGGGGTCACACTTAACCATTAAAAGAGCCAAAGGAGATTATAATAGTAAAGGTAATTTGGAATGAATGCACTCTTGAGTATATATGTAAATGCATTACCCATCATTACTATGCATGAGTCTCATTACAGTTATTAATTAATTATGCATAGCTAAATACAGTTGCCTTATTACAGTATTGGTGCTATGATAGTCCGCATTAAGAACACAAGGTTGTGAACACATTTTAGCATGTAGCTGTGACCAATTATCATATAATAGGTATATAATTATTTTAGTAGTGGACAGCAATGCATGGGTATGAAAGGAAGTAGTTGTTTAGTCTTTATATTATGCTTTATATTACACATATATAATCAGACAGAGAGATACCATATTTTGATACCAGATATTTTGTAGTTTGATACACTTTTATATATGACATATTGTTCAAGTATTTTTGGAACAACTTTAAAAACAACAATGTCTTAATTATATTTTCTGCTCCAGTGTGTAAGAGATTATGAGTGTGTGCGAGTGACTGTTACAGAATTATCCCATATATGGAAACCGATTTTATTTCCCACGGCCCTGGTTGATTAATCACTTCATTATCTGAACACATTTAATTATTACTATTAATCCTGGCAATTTTAAACTTAACTGGAATAATTTTAGTATAAGTTAGGGACAATAACCCCCTAGAAAGCAGAATGCAACTGCAGACACAGGGTAAATTTATCCCCAGCAGGGCGGAAGCAACACATACTTAGAACATTATAGATGAATCTAATATTTCTTATTTATAAGATCATATGGGGATATCTTGATTTAATATGCAATAAGAAATCAACAGTTTTTTGTTTGGTTTTTTTTATTTTGTATTCACAGCTAGTAAGTTACATATTGTAATTATGCAGTCAGTCATTTGATGATTAGCATGAATTCGATCAAGTTATTTATAGGGCCCTAGGTTCAGGTGAAGTTAACTTTATCCTTGATTATTAAGGTGGCAGGACTGGTCCCCCCACCTGACCTGACTTTGTTTCAGTTTTCTCTTTGCATTGTACAATCTAATGCTTTAATACCCCCCAAAGTATACATTTTCTGAAAGCTAAGACAATAGACCCATGATTCACATCGCTCAGCTGAATTTTGGAAAATATTAGTAACTGCAAAATATTTTTATTTCTTTTGGTTTCTCATGTATATTATCATTAGAAAAGCTAAAAAAATGGCCTTGCTAAAATGAAACTCTGTAAATTATAGAAAAATGGACATGAGCTAAACCATTTAGTGATGCACCAAGGGAATAAATAGGCCTACGGTAAGTGTTATATAAAAGTAACATTTCATAAACAAATAATGTGTGAAGGTAATTAAGTTTTCAAAAGTTAAATATATGGCCATATGAGTTAAAAATTAATCCCACAAAGTTTGACCAATATTCCTAATTTTAATACTAAGTTAACAATGTTATTCACACCTAGGCCCCGCCAACCTTAAGAGATATGAATGAAATGCTACAAAGTATTTATATCTTCTTAAATCTTGTCAGTTAGCACTTACATTAGATCCTAATATTTTATCACATTTGAATATTAGGATTAAATTCCTGAAATTTTTTTCTTTACAAAAATCAAAATTGTCCAAGTCTCATCAAAAAGAATTTATTTAACCTTAAAATTATAAGATTCATCTTGTTAATTAGTCCTGTGTAATGAAGGGGTGGGAGGGGGGGAGGGGTCTCCGTTGTTACTGCTCGTTGCTGAAAAAAATGTTAATTTTAAGATTTAGCTAATTCATAGTTAGTACAGGTCTGTCAACAGAATGGTGTTGGGGTGGGGGGGGGGGGGGGAGAGAAAAAGGCTCCCTGTGGTATGGTATTAACTGCAGACAGCCTGATCAAGCTCAACTCAGTGGAGAGAGGGCTTGCCCTAGTGATGGGATTGCATAACATTATGCCAACAGCCTGGGGAACATAGAGAGCTGCACTGAATGACCTACAGTCACCAAAGTGGACTGCTTGACAATGTAAGGGAATACTGTTACAACGGGGAATTAGGGGAGTTCTTCCCTAGCCATAACACAGCCACACGGCGCGTCAGGCGAATAACTGAGACAGTCCAAGTTGGATATTGTGCTGTTTTATTTCCAGTTGTCTTGGTTCACATGTTGATGATGGCGTGGGTCTGTCTGCCAGTTCCCAGCCCAACACAGGATTTTGTATCAGTATTACTACGTCACAAACCTTTACATCATCTTACACTTTTTCTATTGGATATTGGATATGTATCATTATGACGCACCTGAATGTTTAGATAACCATATATGGCTTCGGCTTTCGCCTACGCACAAACTTTTTCCTTGTTTTACCTAAAACTCATGTAATATCATTATATTCCTGATATTAATATATTCAGGGTACATATTTGTCTCCTGATCAATTCTGTGTGACCCAGCTACTTACTGACTCACTTTTGGTACAGTTTTCCTGTCCTAAATTACTGCCTCATGCGCAGGCCGGTATTCACCGTACCTTTGACTTTTATATCATTTTACACTGTCATCTAGATCTAAACCTGGCTTCTGCTGATGCCTATAATAACAGAATCTATTTTGGCTTACTTGATTAAGTTTACATTCACATGGCTATAACAATTATACCAGTCTATAGTAATCACTGGTTGTCTGCATTCAGAATTTATGTCCATTTAAATACTCATTTATCAGCTTCTTTTCTAAACCTATATGCTAACCGACATATGGAGATCGGAATCCAAACACCTGTCTTACAATGGTAGACAATGCGTTGGTACACCAATTTAGGCTATTATCATTTCTCTCTGTCGCTCTATCTGTCTTTCCATCTGCTGAACTGGTAACTGATCTTATGTGTACCAAAATATTGCGTTAAAATCAGTAATTAATTATAATAGATATTAACACCTCTTACCACATAACATATCCCTGGGGCTCAAAATTTGAACTCCGGGTCAAATACACAGTAAGATGAACAACACACCGGGGACAATTTAAATAACGCCTAAGAATCATATTAGAAAAAAACGGGATGAGCCGTTATTAATTAAAAGTACAGAAAGGGTATGAAAGCAATGGGTATATATATAGAGTTCATCGGAGAGATCTGCCCATTTGCCTGTTTGAAAAAAAATATGGCAAGTCTTGAATGCGCAAGCTATGGCTGTCGGCTCGGGGAGTGCATGAACTGTCAGCAGAGACAGATTTGTCGTTTTTGTGGTGGCCACATACCGTGGTTTCCACCCGTGTGGCGACATCCGGCCGCAAGGCCATCGGAAGGGTGGTATACCTTACAGAATCATTTTGTTGACTGTCCGAACAAAGCGTGGTGTCAGGAGAGAATCCGGACTGCAGGACTGCGGCTGATGTCGCATGATAGGAGGGAACAATTTTTTTAAATATATCCGAATGTGGGGGAAGGGCAGGACTGAGGGACTGCACTTACTGCAGACTCATCAGTGTAGGTGCCAGAAATGTAGGGACATTACTAGAAAAGCGGAACGGGAATATCATGAAGCCGGGACCTTACAAGAAGCGGTTGCTGCTATCGAACAGATAGTGTGTGATCGTTGGGGGTGCTCAGAAGTAGAAAATAGAGGGACATTATTTAGATTAAGTGGGAGACGTGGAGGTAAGTTATTGAGCAGTTGGCAGGAGGTACACCAGCTGGAGGGGGTAATACCTTTCGCGATGTTAAAGTATGTGACTTTTTGGTACGTGGTTACGGCACTAAAAAGAGGAATTTACGAGGCATACGAGTAAGATTTAGAAGAGGGGAAGACAAAAGGTAAGTGCCAATTTAAAATATGATTCAATGGATAAACAATATATGAACAAAGGACAATGTGTACAACATTAGAACAATGTAAGCAAGAATAATAGGATAAATCGGTGAATATATGTATAATAACAATAATGATCATAATGATAGACATATATAAAATACAAGAAGTATCAATAGTATAACATGAAAAATCGCATCAAAGTACTGGCTGCAGCGGCAGTACAATCCATAAGCATCAATATAGTATCAGGAAACATGGAAAATACAATATACTAGTAGCTATCTCTAGTATGCTAGTGGGTTTGTTTTTTGTTTATATATATTTTTTTGTGTGTGTTGGAGTACATCTTATCGTAACACAGCAAGAAGATAAAATAGTAGTCCCGTAATTGTATGATAATATTCAATAAGTTTCATGAAGGTACAATCACAGGGAAATATTATAAAATAATATAAAATATACATTATAGATATATATATTTAAATATACATATGAAAAGACCAATATACATAATATGATAAGAATATAATGCAGGATAAATATACATCAATGAGATCTACACATGGTATATAGTGATGATTAACTACACATAAGATATAATGATAAGGGATAATAAGTATACAGATATATGCATGGCTTATTTGCAAAGAGGCAAAAATTATACATATTAGTAGTCAAACAGCCTTTTTCTTTAGGGATTTTAAAGCTTTTGTACATTTTTTTTTCATTGTTTTTTTTTTTTTTTTTTATTCAATATGCACGTATTAAGGAACAATAAGAATAAGTATATGTACAATCGTAACAACAAGATTAATGCTACCTATGTCATGTATTATCAAGAAATATCATAAAAGACAGTATCATATAACAAGAATATATATATTTACACATATAGCGACAATTTTCTAAATAGACGCTACATAAGTAAATAACCTCAACGTGATATCGCACCATCCAATGATACATTATCAGATAGTGGATACAACGTAGCATGCGTTGTATTATCCGTCATGGACATCGTGGACAACGATGCCATGAACGGAGGTACAGCAGGAAACATTGCTGTTTTGAGTGCCTGACCCGGAACTTTTAATGGATTTGTAGCGACTTTATTGTCTACGTCCGTTTCATAGGAAGTGGGGTCCTCCCGTGTAGGACACGAGTGAACCAAATACACTACGCCGTGATGTTTCATCGTAAGAATCGTAATAGGAAGTCCGTGACGCAACATGCGTTTTAATTTCCATGATTGCCAAAACGATATATAAACGTGCTGAGGGATGGGGACTGTGTCATTGTTAATCATACGAGTGGAAACAACAGGGTTGCCATGCCAGATAATAATCAATTGATAGCACAGGTAAGTGGAATGTATTTCTTCCCGTGTGATGCCCATTTTCTGTAAGGGGACAAGGAATGGATGAATAAGTATGAGGAATGACATATGAGAATAGTAAATCTCTCAACAAATGTGTGTATTGATCTTAACCTTAAGGATTTAAGATGGTAATTTTATTGTGAGCTCATTATGTGCAAGACCAACACATCTGCAGAGTGATGATATAATATATGAAAATGAAACGGATGATATCCTCGTCATCTCACTATTAGGGTCTATATACGGGTGAGTACAGTCAGTGTATTTAACGTTTGTTTTTACGTTTGCGTACCTGACCGGTCATTGTTCGTTTAATGTGAAATTCACGGATAAGTGCGGGCGAAATATCGTCAGCATATTCCCAGGAAGATTTCCGTGATTTGTCTACTCATTTCACGAAATACACACGCTTTCCTTGGTGTTTTGAACACTTCATAAGCCTATTAACGGCAGCGTATGCATCATGGGAAGTTTGAGATCGACCTGGACTATCTGGATCCAAGATAGCACGATCTCTAGAGGATGTATCACGCTGGGATGAATCTACACGGGTCGAGGGTGATTCCTCGGTGGGATGATCAGGGGGATCGCGACGATTTGTCGGACGATCCTGGGGATCAAAATATTTTTTTAACCTATTACTATGCACGAAAGCGGGTAAAGCTTTGTTAGTACGGCAATCAATAAGTTTATACGTATTATTAGAATTGGCTATTGCAATGTAGTATGGGCCTAAGTATTTGGGGAGTAATTTTGGCGTAAGACCCGGGGTTTTGGCCATACGTTTTAACAGAACACGATCACCGACCTGAAAGTCAGGTTGAGATGCTTTTATATCATGTCGCTGTTTAATTTTATCCTTGGTCTCAGAAGTAATATCAGCTACTATCTCCCTAATTTGTTTCAGGCGTGTAGTTAATAAATCAAGGTATGCCTGATCGGGAGTGGACAGTTTAGGTGCAGGTAACAACTGCACATCAATTGGAAGTGTTGGTTTCTTACCAAACAAAATTTGATATGGGCTAAAGCCATCAAGTTGTGCCTGAGGTCTGAAACGAAAAGCCATTAATAAACTTGGAATTAAATCAGCCCAATTAGATTGATCCACTTCTATATATGTCCGAAGTGATTGGACTAAAGTGCGGTTATAAACTTCCACCTGACCATTCGAGGCTGGGTGGTAAGCACTTGTTTCTACTTTTGTAATTTGAAAAAGTTTACATAATTGTTTAATCAAATGGGACATAAAGTTAGCACCTCTATCCGAAACGAGGCTATGCGGGGGTCCAAACCTGGTAATAAAGGTATTATAAATAGCCTTGGCGATAGACTGTGCATTCTGTTCTCGTAATGGAACAGCCTCTACCCATTTTGAAAAACTGTCAACCATGACAAGAACATATTTATATCCTTTTGGAGTTGTTTTCAGGGGGCCACAGACGTCTACATGGACTCGAGAGAACACAGAGGAAAGTGGGTAATTAATAAGTGGTGCATCCCTTGCATGGAAATGTCGTTTTGCAACCTGACAAGCGTCACAAGATCGTATGTATTTTGTAATATCAGCATACAGAGAATGCCAGTAGTACTTCTGTCGTAAGGCTTCGTAGGTAGAATTAATACCAAAATGACAACCAGCAGCCAAAGAATCATGATAAGATCTTAAAATATCATCACGCAAGATATGGGGAATGACTAACTGAATATATGGTGCATTTTTTTGTTTACTGCTGGAGCGAGGATAATAACGATGGTAAAGAATATTATTATCCAGAAAATAATTTTGACTTTCTAAAATAACGTTTCTGGCTAAACGTTGATTATCAGGTAAGTCAGTTTTATTTCTAAGGTATTTTATGATAGGTATTAAATCCTCATCTTGACCCTGTAATTCCTGTATCGGGGTAATCTCAGGAAGAAGATGTTCCAATAACTGTTGTGGAGTCGCGTCCGTGTAATTTTGCGAGGCTTGAGCCAACTCTTGTAATTGATTAATTTCAGGAGTTATGATCTGAGAGCTATAAGTAAAGCGATGTTCAACTAAATCAGATGCCTGATCCGGAATAGTCTGCGTAGAAAGTAAACTAAGACTAGACACATCACGGGTGTCCTCCCGAGATATGGGTTGTAAACTAATATCATAATTTCTTCTTGAAAGAGCGTCCGCATTAACGTTTGATTTTCCAGACTTATATACTATTGTATATTTATATGGCTGTAATTTCATAGCCCAGCGAGCGAGCCTTGCTGATGAATTTTTACAGGAGTCCAAATAAGTCAGAGCCCTATGATCTGTCACGATTGTGAATGGCCGGTCATTTGCAAGATACACATTGTAATGTTTAATACCTTCTATAATAGCTAAACACTCTTTATCTGTTATGCCCCATCTGGTTTCGTTATTTCTCAAATTTCGGCCACCATAGGCAATAACACGCTCCTTGCCATGGTCGTCTTTTTGGCCCAAAATATAACCAATAGCATAATCGGATGCATCAGTATATAAAATGAATTCCTTGTCAAAATCAGGATACACCAAAACAATAGGTTCCGTAGTCAGAGCCTGTTTCAGTTTAGTAAAAGCATTTTGGCACGCAGTATCCCAGTTGAATGGAATATCTTTATGCAATAATCTGGTCAATGGGTAAGCAATTTTTGAATAATCTTTAACAAATTTTCTGTAGTAATTACATAATCCTAAGAAACTGCGCATTTGTTTAGGGTTCTTAGGTTGGGGAAAGGTGGCAACAGCTTGTGTCTTCGCTGTGTCCATTTCAACACCACTAGTTGTGATATAGTGACCTAAAAAATTGACCTTAGGAGTGGCAAAATGACATTTGGATGGTTTCAGTTTTAAGTTAGCTTGTCGTAGTCTAGTAAAAACTTGAGACAAATGAGTGAGATGTTCAGATAAATTACGACTATAAACAAGTATATCATCAACATATACTACAGCATTTTTAAAGTTTAAACCCTTTAAAATAGTTCCAACTGTAAAAGAGAACGATGATGGTGCATTACGAAGACCGAAGGGCATAACATTCCAGGTATATGTACCTGAATGCGTGACAAATCCAGTTTTGTCAATAGAGTCAGGGTGCATTGGAATCTGCCAAAATCCAGAGGCCATATCTAGAACAGAGAATATGCGCGCTTTTGCTTGTCCAATACTATCAAAAACATCCTCAATTCGAGGTAAAGGATGACTTACTGGCTTAGTTATAGCATTTAATTTTCTATAATCCACAGCAAATCTATATTGTCCATTTTTCTTAGGAACTAATAAAACAGGAGCTTGCCATAAGGATGTAGATTCTTGGATGATGCCCGTATCGAGCATTTCCTGAACTTGCCTATCTATTTCAGCCTTTTTAGTGGGGCTTACTCTGTATGGGGCCAGTCGAATGGGAGTTTCATCACCAGTATCGATTGAATGAGAGAATACATTTGTACGTCCTAATTCAGTAATATTAGTAGCGAAAATGTCCCGATTTGAGCCTAAAAATGCCAGTAATTTATATCTTTCCTGTTCATTTAATTCTGTTCCTTCTAAGTTGAAGTTTAAGGATTGGGCTATTTTATAATATTCCTTCTCGTTATCCTCATTGGTATTACTAGCACTAACCTGATTAATGTCCATACTGACTTGGCGATCGATAATGGTGAATGCGTCAGATGTGGGTGAAAGTAAACGGAATGAGGCAATTGGATAACCCTGTGAGAGTTTAATTGGTTTGGTATAAGGATTCATAACACGCATGACAGTTTTTGAATTGGTTAAGGTATTGATGCTATACGCCCCAGCTAAGCGTTTCGACTTTCTTAATAAGCTAAGAGGAATGACCTGTCCAATGGTATCCGAGAAGTATGGATCCGGAGTATAAACAGGTAATATTGTTTCTGTGAGCGGTTGACAGGTAGTATTAATCGCAACTCTGAGATACGAGTGATTAGAGGGCCGTCCCTTACTACACAGTGGAATGTGATATTTACCATTCATTAAGGAGAGAACATTATGAGAAAAATCAATTTGGGCTTGGTACTTCTGTAAATAATCCGTACCTAATATTATGGGTACACTACTGGATGTTAAGACCAGAAAGGAATGTGTGGTACCGAATTCCCCCAATTTAAGAGTTAAATCAACCTGACCCATAACTTTAACATGGATATTTCCGATCCCTTTTACATATGAAATGTTTACTGGATTAACCGGAATAGTACCCCTGTTGTTTAGATTTTGTATCGTATGCCAATCAATACAAGAGACTTGAGCTCCCGTGTCTAATAAACATTGGACTTCGAGGGAATTAACTGTAGCTGTAACCAAATTATTATATCTGTTATTTTGAAGATTGACTAAAATATGGGGACATTTGATATCGGGGTCTCTAAGGACCTGGTTCAGAGGACGGTTATGTCTACTGATTGATGGAGAATTTTGTGTTAAAGCGCTACGGTCCAGTTCAGGATCAGGCGTTATATCCTATTTAAACATTACTCTATCAAACCGGACAGTTTTAGGAGTAGTTTTAGCGTTGCGACATACACGGGCCAAATGGCCTATTTCACCACAAAAATTACAGCTAACATTTTTAAATCTACATAGATAAGCCCAATGATTATAACCACACCGTGGACACGGCGAAGGTGGCTGACTGTTACCTGGCAATGATCGTCTGGGTTGTCTGTAACCTTGAGTGGAGCGTTGTTGTTGTGGTCCCGGAGATCGCCAGCGGGGAGGGGGTGCAGGTGATGCGGTACGCATTCCTGTGCGCTCACGTGATGGTGTGCGAGGTCGTCTCAGCGGAGATTCGGTGGCGGTCGACGGGGCCCGCTGCCAAACAGCGTTGCTGATCTCTTCACACAGCTCCGTTATATTAAGTTGTGGTGGAATCGGCGAGTTGGTAATGGGATGAAATTCAACAGCCTTACGAGCTAGTTCTGTCAAATCTTCAAGATTTTGTGGGTCTTTTAAGTCTATGTATTGTTGGATTCCTCTGGGAAACCCAATTTTAATGGCGTCCATGATATCCTGTTCAGATTTACCGAGCTGCGCTCCCATATTACGGAGGTGATCAATGTAATGATCAACAGTTTCGTTGGACTGAAAAACTCTTGTATTAAAAGTTCTTAAAATAGCGAGTCTCTGACCCTTACGCGCGAAACGTTGTGTAAAAGCTTCTGCTAGTTTTGTAAAGTCTTTACGCGTGTCTAAAGGTAGAGAACGATACCAAGACGCGGCAACACTACCTGGAGCTAGTTTTAAGGAGAATATTTCAGCTCTCTGATCGCTTCTAAGACCTTCTACGGACGGTTTCGTCCAACCTAGTAGGACAGCCGTGGTGTTAAAACGGTCGAGCCAGTCAATTGCATCTGTGTCACCATCTCCATAAAACATGAGAATAACTGAACAGTCTATTTTACCTGACGGTGTAGAATCGGATGATGTCTTCTGTCCTGTTGGTGCCATATTGATTATGTCGTGACGAGGTAGATCGTTGTACCAAAACCGGATCTCCACCAATGTGTTACAACGGGGAATTAGGGGAGTTCTTCCCTAGCCATAACACAGTCACACGGCGCGTCAGGCGAATAACTGAGACAGTCCAAGTTGGATATTGTGCTGTTTTATTTCCAGTTGTCTTGGTTCACATGTTGATGATGGCGTGGGTCTGTCTGCCAGTTCCCAGCCCAACACAGGATTTTGTATCAGTATTACTACGTCACAAACCTTTACATCATCTTACACTTTTTCTATTGGATATTGGATATGTATCATTATGACGCACCTGAATGTTTAGATAACCATATATGGCTTCGGCTTTCGCCTACGCACAAACTTTTTCCTTGTTTTACCTAAAACTCATGTAATATCATTATATTCCTGATATTAATATATTCAGGGTACATATTTGTCTCCTGATCAATTCTGTGTGACCCAGCTACTTACTGACTCACTTTTGGTACAGTTTTCCTGTCCTAAATTACTGCCTCATGCGCAGGCCGGTATTCACCGTACCTTTGACTTTTATATCATTTTACACTGTCATCTAGATCTAAACCTGGCTTCTGCTGATGCCTATAATAACAGAATCTATTTTGGCTTACTTGATTAAGTTTACATTCACATGGCTATAACAATTATACCAGTCTATAGTAATCACTGGTTGTCTGCATTCAGAATTTATGTCCATTAAAATACTCATTTATCAGCTTCTTTTCTAAACCTATATGCTAACCGACATATGGAGATCGGAATCCAAACACCTGTCTTACAATGGTAGACAATGCGTTGGTACACCAATTTAGGCTATTATCATTTCTCTCTGTCGCTCTATCTGTCTTTCCATCTGCTGAACTGGTAACTGATCTTATGTGTACCAAAATATTGCGTTAAAATCAGTAATTAATTATAATAGATATTAACACCTCTTACCACATAACAATACAACAAGAGCCTCCAAAAAGAATTCAATGACTAGCCTTATTTTGCAGCTTTCATTTTCAAATTTCAGAGTTTAACAGATTAAATCCTTATGTGCACATGCTGTGAAAATTAAATCCACAGTACTTACAGGAAAAAGCATGCCGTGGCCAAATTTGAGCAAAATTTCAGGTACCAATTTTTTATTTTTGCTAATATTTTTAAAAATTAAAAGATTTTGATCTAACTTTGGGTATATAATTTAATTCTGATTAATTAAAGTTATATAACTGGAAAAAAAGTCCTTTGTTTTAACGTGTTTTGTGTTAAGTGATCAAATATCTTTCCTGATTTTTTACAAAATGCATTATGTTTGAGCCCATAATTTTTTCAAATTATATAATACAGACCTAATTTCTGGCATGTACATTGGAACTATATAGAGAAATATTTATGGCAAATATGAGGAAAAAAGGTGAGTGGTTTTGATATAAGGCGGTCCTGAAGTGTAAAAATAGGTTTTTAAAAAAAAATTGAGGTTTTTCCTTTATTTCCGAAAGAAGTCGCAAAGACCCAGTTTTCGGCTTGGTTGGAAACCTGGGGACATTTAACATTATGCCGAATTTTGGATTCCTAGTTCTTATGGTTTAAAAACGTGCCACATCTACAGACAGACAGATGGATGGAGGGACGGCGCGACAGACGACGGACAATGGACCACAACTAAAGCTCAGATGACTTATAGTCAGCTGAGCTAAAAATTCTCTATAGTTTGGTGATAATAAACTTTGTTTCTGAGGAACAGGTTTGAAGTTGTAAGAATTTTAATTTAATTTAATTTTTTTTTTTTAATTTTAATTTAGATGATTTAAAAGTTTATATTTTTCAATGATTTCTGAGGAAAAAACATAAGGAAGTGACAACCTAATATGGCAATTAAGAATCTAACAATAAATCCCCCGTTTATGTTTCACAAAATTTTAGTCTCTTCACCATGATCTGACAGATATGATGTGTCCCTCCATAAGTAGCCCTATTTGTTTTAGCTGGTTATATTTTTTTGAGTGTTTACATGAAATCATCCAATCAGAAGCTGTCAGTTGAGACTGTTTTTGCATGTGACCAATGGCCTTGGTTGAACTCATCAACCAGGACTCAGCAACCATCTACCACTAGTACCAGGAGAAACGATGACCAGTGAATTCATCTGTCAGGAAAAACGACGGAGCGAGAATAGAATCCGGCCTACATCAGAGAAGGTGGAAAATTAATAAAGTTTATTGGAGTGATTTTGTGTTCTGTGTTGTTTTCTATGTTCTGTGACCTCCGTTCTCTCACCTTGGTTGTATGTGCAATCTGAAACATGAGATAAATACGTGAAATATTAGTACATTGAGAACATGCAAAGATGTGATAATACAATGGGATTTGAACCACCGACCCCACACCCAGAAGCCATCTGCGTAACTAACTGTGCCACAAAGGCAAGTTGCAAGCAAGAGAAAAGCCAGGAAATTTAAGACTATTCAAACTATTGTGAATGAATAACTGCGCAAATGTCCACCAGATGTCGCTGTGTTTCAGGGGTGGATTCTCAAAGGTGAATAATAGTACATGTAATAACGTGTTTCAGTTGGGGGCTGGCTGCACCCACACCCCCGCTAAAATTCAGAAATGGTAAATGAGAATGTGAAGCAAAATAAAAAGCAGAATGTGTGGTAAAAGACAGTAGGAATAAATGAAATGGGGGCTGGCCGCCCCCACACCCCCGCTGAAGTCACCACCTTTGGATTGTTGTGTATGACGTCAGCTTAGTTTGTGCACAAGGAAACACAACAGGGCGAGACATAAAAAGTGATGGATGGATACGTTATGTCGTTAGTTGAAGTTGAGGTGAAAAGAAACAGCAAGTATATGAAGTTCACATATTAAGGACAGGACTGATAATACTTAAGTTTAAGTTACTGAATATTCTTTGATGGCTTATGGTGATTATTAAATGGTTTCAGCCAGTTAAGACCCATTCTTGTCAGATGCAAATGTAGGCCGGATTCTATACTTGGGCCAAAACGACAACCAGCAACGTACTATCTGGAAGAAAACTAATATTGGAACGATACAGAGAATACGTTCCGTAATTTTTATTTTACATATAGCTTTACCTTCCCGAAAAGGTATTTTATAATTCTTTCATATATGAAATATTAATATAAATACGTAAATTTTTATTGTTAAATTTCATTAGAAAACCCCCCCTTTTGGTACATATGGAAGAGAAAAGCGGCAAAAATTGTGACTTTAACATCTCAATGTCAGCAACTTACTGAATAACGTTACGGTGGATTAGATACAATTTTCATATTTTTTCATACTCATTGACTTTGTTTCATCAAACATCATGATCATAGTTAATGATGATCATGCTTTTCTCAATTGTTAAGCATAGCTAGTATTGATCAGGTTTTCCTCAAGCATTTAACATGGCTATAATTCATTAATCACTCCTACTTTTCACAAGTATCAAACATACCTAAAAAGAGACCACGCTTTTCTCAAGTGTTAAGCACAACAAAAATCTGACTGTGCTTTTCTCAAGTGTTAAGCACAACAAAAAACAGACTGTGCTTTTCTCAAGTGTTAAGTATAACAAAAACTGATTGTGCTTTTTTTCAAGTGTTAAGCATAACAAAAAACCGACCATGCTTTTCTCAAGTGTTAAGCATAACAAAAAACTGACCGTGCTTTTCTCAAGTGTTAAGCACACCTAAAAACTAACAGTGCTTTTCTCAAGTTCTAAGCAAAACAAAAAACTGACCATGCTTTTCTCAAGTGTTAAGCACATCAAAAATCTGACCGTGCTTTTCTCAAGTGTTAAGCACAACAAAAAACTGACTGTGCTTTTTTCAAGCGTTATTAGCACACCTAAAAACTGACCGTGCTTTTCTCAAGTGTTAAGCATACCACAACACTGACCGTGCTTTTCTCATATGCATGTGGGTGTTAGAGTAGGGCGGTTGGATCCGTGGGGACCATCCACATTTAAGTGAGACAGGGAAAGTATCTAGGGGACTATCCACAATTTTTGATTCAGTGAGGATGGATCCGTGTGGACCGTCCACAACCTAGTAAGCCATAGAGGAGGGTCCTGTGGGGATCATCCACAATTTAATGATTAAGGAGGATGGATCCGCGGGGATCATCCACTATTTAGCGAGTCAGTGAGGACTTATGCATGGGGTCCATCCACCATTAAATGAGACGGGGGATAGATCTGTGGAGATCATCCACAATTTAGCGAGTCAGGGAGGAAGGATCAATGGGGACCATCCACAATTTAATGATTCAGGGAGGATGGACCTGTGGGGACCAATTCCACCACTTAGTTAGCCAGGGAGGATGGATCCATGGGGACCATCTACAATTTAGTTAGTCAGTGAGGATGGATCCGTGGGGACCATCCACCATTAAGTAAGACTGGGGTTAGATCTTTGGAAATCTTCCACAATTGATATATACAAGACATTTTCTGTAGAACAGAGATCTACTATAATTCATTCTTACCAAAATCTATAAGATTATGGAATAAATTAGATGAAAGACTTAAGGCTTTAAACTCCAATAACTCCCGCCAGGGCGCGCGGTTTGTCACGGGCCTGTAGTTCAAAGGCGCCCGCCCGGGCGCGCTAAAGCCCATTTTACATACCCGTAATTGGGGCAAGTTTTGGGGGTGAAATGTCTATTGTCATCCATCATATTTGTACTTAAATGAAAGAGAAAAACGTCAAGTGTTGTTCTAACATGTGACCAAGATCCAAACTGGCGCGAACGCAGACTTGTTGGAAAAATATAAAAATGATTGACTTTCACTCACGTGGCCTTGTTACGTGGGCCCTGGTAACATGTCCGCTGCGAGAGTAAAATCAGACACCTACGCTAAATTCATCAGAAATCGGTAAATTACCAAATGTTGGCAATCAATCCTGGTGACAAAATCAAGTGCAGTGTGTTTACAGATTTAACTTCCGTTAAACATTTCCAAGATCATATATTATCCCCTTTTTTATTGGTTTAACTTGTGACCAATGATCGCCGTCCGACTGACTGACGCGTCTGACAGACACCACGCACGTGATCTGCGTGACCTCCTTACTGTGTCATGTACTGGCACTGGAAAACCATTTTTAACCGATATCATATAATAAAATGAGTATTTATTTTAAATATTAACTTATTTTCTTAACTAAAAATCGAAGGTACTGTCATATATCATGTCGTATATATATGTGATGTCTGATTGTTTACTAGTGATCATTTCTGTGCCAAACATTCTATGTACAATCGTAATCGGGCACAATCGGCCGTGCACGAGAACTGTCAATCATTCTAAGAGGCTTTTTGGATTGAAAATAACATTAATACCGTCTTAAATTAGAAACAGCCATATATTATAGGGATATAGTTAATTTTCCAGTTAAAATATTAAGATAACTTTATACTCCATGAAATATTGAAGTAATTATTTTACGACGTACGTGGAACTGTACGCCTATACACCCAGATCCTTGAATATGTAAAACAAGACAGTAAGTGACTTATACGCTTGAACAAATATGTATTAATACGGTTTTAACACATACTGAACAGATTTTACAAATTTTTATATGTGTAGTACTTCCTGTATATGTATAGGCTACATGTGTACGTGCACGTGTGCGCTTTTGTGTGTGTGTGTATATATATATATAGGCCTATGTGCGTATTATAATTTTCATTAGTGATTGAAAAAAGCACCAGTAGTTGTCACTGCCAGTGAAACAGATTTTGGGCGGAGCTGCAAAACATCTTTAAATATATATGGCACATAGCAAACTAAATTTAAAAAATATAACCTATTATATTATGAATTGAAGTAAATAATTATTTTTTTTTTTGTAATACGTTTGCCTATAACAGGCTATTCATTGTTGTAAGGATTAGTACTGCGTTATAAATGTTTGTACCTTTTAAACATAAAATCTGATCACTAATACCAGAACTTTTAACTCCTTTTTATATTTCATCCATGAAAGTTTCTCAAATCGGGTTCATTTGCCGCCTATATTCATAAAAAATACATAACGTATACCGCAGCCTGCATATATATCGCATATACCGTACGTGCACCCGGTATAAACGCCGCTTTATATTGATATCGCTCTCAAAACCCAGTCAACGCTTGCATGCATGGCCCAGGGATTGAATATGGAAAATGTGTCGTGGTCATGATAATCCTTTAAAGTCATACGGCGGAGTCAGTCTCAGTCATGATACATGCAAGAAAATGAATAAAATGCATTCGCCAATCTTAAATTAGAAGCTATAGCGTATATATATAATGACGGTGACACAGTGAAAGTAAAATATAAGGACCAAAGATGCGGACTTTCGATATGCATGCGCATGTTGTATTCAAAATGACGATCGAGAAAAACCATGCAGGTGGACAAATTAGACTGAAATCTAATTGTACCTTTCCATTGCTGTAAAATAAGATTTAAAAGACGCAGGTATACAAATATATCTATATTGCAAAATGTTTGATGGCTTTGTCTCAAACTTGCCCCTTTCGAAGACCTAAAATACAACAGGGTGTCGGCTTCTATTTTTACCCACCGACCTTGTCATTTTCACGTTTGATTGACAGTTTTATTAGCGCAAGGAAATTTTCCTATCACACAGAAGATTTTTGCGGAAAGACAGCACACAACATGTGGCCAACCAGACGGGGATTCGGAGTGAAAATTACTAATTTAAATTGGCATCTATTACATTAATCATCAAAGGATAATGACATCATTTACAATGTTCGGGAACCGAACGACATGTATATAATTGCCAGGTGTAGGTCATGGTCCGCGTCTCTACAGCTGAGGGGACTGGTGAATACAAAATAAATAAATAAACAAACACCCAAGAGATCATAACTTATTAGAAGTTTTTGGAACATTCAAGGTGCTTCTTAAGAATTATTGAATTGTTGCTGCATATTGTTTTATAATTAACTGGAACTCTGCCTCTCCGTGAAATCACCACCTTGCAGCCTGGGGAGACCGCATGCTTTCCTGCTGAAGCTGAAGTTTTATCAGCAGTGCATGATTTCTGACTATATGAGGGCTTTAATGTACAAAGTTTCATACGGAGGTTACCAGATTAGCTATATGATTTGAAGTTAGGTCTCGTGTATACATCTAGTTAACCAAGGAATTGTGCATCTCAAAATTATTAAATAAATTTCCTACTTTTCTTCAAGTGAAGTTGAATTGAATAAATGTAATTATATATTATATTTCCATTTTATATTAATTTCATATGACGTAATTATGCTTCATTTAAATGTCACTGAAAGAAAGTGCAAATTGAAGACCTGGATAAGTGCATGAAGATATGTAAGCTTACGTGCAATTTTCCTCTAAGATACCAGAATGTACTGCTATGAAATCATAGTAACTAGGCATGATTTTGATAAGCATTGTTGGACTTACGTAGGCCTATATATTTGAATAACATAACATACATTAAAATGTACTGTGAAAACATGTTTCTTTGGAGTTACTTCACAGTTTAGTATCGTTTTCTCACGTTTATAAACTTTGGTATTATGTGCATTATCCCCAATAGCACATTTTAAAAACACCTTTCCAACAATAAAAAAATATTGATTTTCCGTTATTTTATATTCTTGTTAATAACGATTTGTTAACATTAATGTGCATAGGCCTATTTATTATATATGTAATAAATTATTGTTCCACTAGTACTACCAATGTTCTCATTGTTTCTGATCCCTGCGGGAAAGAATCGATTCTAATGCATACATATTGCATGACGTGAGAGGATGTTTCCAGGTAACTCTTGCATGACGTGAGAGGATGTTTCCAGGTAACTCCCCCCCCCCCCCCCCCCCCACCACCACCCCCACAAAAAAAAAAGAATAATTCGACCGCCGGTCGGCACAGCATCTCATGATGCTTCTTATAATAAACACGCCAGACTCAGTCACGTGAACCACGTCCATTTAAAAGACTTTACAAAATAAACACGCCAGACCCAGTCACGTGAACCTTGCTGATGTAAAAGTAGATACGATTGGGTGAGAAAAGTTTGCAGCGTCAGTGCGTCACCGCTGGCTGAGGGATGACGCGGTAAAATTGGACCGTTCAGGAAAAAAACCCAAACAGACGTGTCGTCTTGCATCTTAATTGTCCAGTAAATGTTTTATTTATTTTTATTTTTCCGTTATATTGACTAGATAGGATAATTCTGTGACTAAAGTCTGCAAAACCGCCTCGTTAATGTACTTTGTGTGCTACATATTGCTGAATTCACTCATTATCGCTCAATCACCGTCAGCCGCGGAGCGCGGAGGGGCGGCTACTTCAAAAGACATTGCATGGATACCCTCAATTAAGAAAATAAGAGTTTTCACAAGTGTAAGACATATTTGTTTTGATTTTTTATTTCAAAATTTTAGTACATTCGCACTGTTTCGAATGGGAAAGATTTGGATATATCAACGTTTATTTAGGCTAATCGTTGATCGAACCAAGTGCACACCTGTTTACCTGTCGCACCTGGATTTTTACCAGTGCAGATAAACGCGACAGACCAACTAAACAGCAATTTTATTATTGCATGTAATGTTAACAAACAGGGTAGACACATTTTTCCAGATTTTATTTTAAAATCAGTCGGCGATTTGTTTATGCCTGCACATGTAAAAATATATTAATTTGACATAAAAAGGTATATTACAGGTAACCAGATAATTAGTGCATTTCACACCCATAAATTATATATTTTGCACATTGGACAAAAGTAAATAGTTTTTATTGCAATGTCCCTTATAACAAGTATAATATATAATTTAAATTAAAAAAATGAGAATTTACCATTATTTACCTGATCTTACCTGTGCAGGTGAGTAAACTGTTACAGGTAGAAATTGGCAAAATTGAAATCCACAAGTCTCCTGGCTGTGCAGTTAATTAAAAGATAGTTTCTGCATATTGTTTTAACTCCTTCAAAAATTTCCTCTCCACTTTTAAAATGAAAAGTTGTCTTTATATTCTGTACTTACAAAGGTAATTAAATCTGTTTAAGATCAAAGGTATCATTTCAGGTAACCCAATAAATAGTGCAGTTAGTACCTATAATTCATAAATTTTACACATGGCACTCAAAATTAAGTTGTATGTTTTTTTTTCTCCCTTATTACATGTATAAAATATATACTTCATTAAAAAAATAATTTACCTGTATTTACCTGAACTCACCTGTACAGGTGAGTATGTTTTTATGTGTAACCGTAACCAAAATTATCAATTTATGTTTTACATGTCTGAAAAATCAAAATATAATGGTTTTACACAGTTGACACTTGTTTATCCATATTCTTCTCAGTCACTTTTCAGCATGATTTTGTCACTGCCACAGGTAATTAGATCAGTTGAAGAACAAAGGTACTATTCACATAGGTAACTTAATTACTGTATTAAAAGCACCTGTATTTATATCAAAATGAATTATACAGTCCATAAATAGAGAAGGTATTAATTTATAGTAACTATATTGATGAACAAGGTGTTTGCTAACATATTCAGAAAAAAAAATAATTTACCTTTACTTACCTGTACAGGTAAACATATGTGTTATATGTTAATAATCATAGAATGTGCTCTTTGGGTCAGCAAGCTTTTCAGGTGAAAAATATTTGATTTCCACAGAAAAATACAATTTACTTGCACATTCTGGTTCGTTGGTGGTTCCCTTTCCAGTATTAAACCAAATCATTTACCTTTTTCTTACCTTTAATTAATAATTACCTTAGAGTGAAAAAAAAATCCTTACATTTCCCTTTTTTTATCAAAGGGTTAATGGGTTACCTGAACAGGATGAAAGGGGTCATTTTGGTGATATACCAGTGAGTGGAAAAACAGTTAATACAGATTTACCTGTTTTTACCTGTATATACCTTAGTTACATACATATCAAACCAGGTATATAGAAAATAAATAAAATCACATAATGGACATATACCTGACAATAAAAGCTGAAAATTTCACAAAGATACCTTTAACGGTTACTGAGTTAATGTCTCTTATATAGATTCATGTCAAAATGTGGAAAAAATGCAAAATAAATCTGAACAGTAGGAGTGTGACAATCCACAGGCTAATCTGAACAGTAAAGGGTTAAACACTGTCAAACCAGCAAATCACTTCAATATAATATATCCAGGGAAATTGCAAGAAACAAACCACCAAAATACTTCAATTCAGGTACAAGAAAGGCCCAGATAATTCATACCCGACTGCGAACACAAAGCAGTGACTTAAACTACGATCTATATAGAAGACACCTATCCAACGACCCAAAATGTCAATGTGGATACGAAACAGAAAATGCTGAACATTATCTGCTGCAATGCCAACTCCATGTCAATTCTAGAAATAAATATCTCCCCCAAGATATATCTGTAGAAGAACTCCTCTATGGTAGCTCATATGCAAACAACACCAGAAATGAAGAAATCTTTACATCTGTATGTTCATACATAGAAAACACAAACCGGTTCAAAACATAAAAATCTCCCACAACACCTCCAAAACACAGACATACAACTATAACACTTTCACTTACCAAACATCCACTACCAAATACAACCCCTACCATAACACTGAATATTGCCATCGTTTTATGTTTTATATTTTATATTTTATACTAGAAATATTAGGGAGAGAGTCAAGATAAGCTTTAAGTAGCTTGCACTTAATCCCATTGATGTCTGTACCATAAGATATGTGCATATTCAATAAAATATCTCAAACAAAATTGAGTGAGTCAGGGAGGATGGTTCTTTGGGGACCATCCACAATTTAACGAGTCAGTGAGGATGGATCCGTGGGGATCATCAACCATTAAGTGAGACCAGGGATAGATCTGTGGAGATCATCCACAATTTAAGGAGTCAGGGAGGATGGATCCAAGTGGACCATCCACTATCCAGTGAGCTATGGAGGAGGGTCCTAAGGGGATCATCCACAATTTAATGATTCAGGGAGGATGGATCTGTGGGGACCATCCACAATTCTGTCGGACCTGGGTTAGATCTGTGGAGATCATCCACAATTTTCTGAGACTGGGGGATGGATCCGGGGGAACCATCCGCATAATCACTAGGACAAGGATGATGGTTCCGAGGGGACCATCAACAATCTTAGGTTAAAAATCCAGTCACTTGGGGGGGGGGGGGGGGGTTTCAGCCTGTGGCGTGTTGTACCCCACCTTCCCGTCAGTGGGAAAGAAGGGATAATTGCTGAATATGTTGAATATGGAAATTTTAATGTTATTTTTAATAAACCTCGGACAGTTTTTCCCACAATTCCATGTCTTGTGCGCTTCTTTCAGCACTTCCAAGAACAGAGCAAGTGACTGGATGGGTATGAATGATATTATCAAGTTTTGATTAATTATGGGATAACTGTGAGCAGGTTCGGTGTGTGCATGTTGGTGTGACAGAGCATAAATACAATTACTCTGCCCCAAGCAGATAATAATTTTATGCTCACCACACCATCAGTGTTTTGTGTGATGGGCGCCAATAAAAGGAAATGATACTGGGAGGGGGGGGGGGGACAGTACTAGTGTTGTAGTATAGTTACATCAATAGGAGCTATTTTAATTTTGTTAATTACCAATTTAATCCTTCTACTCAGTTTAATCATCAAATTAGATTGGGATTATCATTTTAATAGTTGTTAGGTCATACTTATATTCACCATATGTCTTAGCTTAGTTTCTGTCTAGGCCAACAGTGTACAGTAGACTGAGTGGCCAGCTCTTGGCTATGATGACTACAGGCAGTATCATGCCTACATAATGAGACTGGTGTGTTTGTTGCATGTAGTTTCAGGCAACAAAGCTCTTTTAATCCTTGATGAATTCAAATAAAGTTTATATGAACATGTAGATCCAGATAAGATGAATATGTCTAGCTAGTCAGATTTAAGTTATCATGTTCTAAATTTCAATTAGAAATATTTAATTCAATGAATTCAGAAATATTCTTAGGTGATCTCCCCTTCAAGTCTAGTTATCTACAATAGTATAAAAGTGAATTATAAGACACATGGCTAGATGCATGTAGCTGTTCATCATGTACACTCCATGTAAATTTGACAGTCATTAGCCCGTTCATTATAATTTTATAAGACTTTAAGTACATGGTAACAAACACACATTTTTGTAAAGGCAGGGCTGATCTGTCCTCGCCAGCAAAAAAAATATGCTTGTTTGGTTCACGTTCTCACACAGTATATATAAGGTGTCAGTGCTGGAATCCAGGACAGAGCGACAGAACGAGAGAGAGACCCAAGATTGGGCTCAGCAGCCAGGCAGCTGAAAGATGTGAAATAACATCACTGGCAATAAAGTCTTTATCAGCCTCTGTAATGAGTCTGTCATGATACACAAAACCACTACTACATCTGGCGGAGAACCGGGGCACCTCTCACAAAAGTAAGTTCATGCTGACTCGACTTCAAAAACTAAAAGCATTAAAAATTGAGACTGAAGAAACAACAGATATGGATGTGTTAGTACCACCAATATTCAGTGGAAAAAATGGAGAAAAGTGACTTTCTTGAGCAAGTACATCATTATTGTGTTTTCAAAAAACTGACAAATGAACAAAAACTTTCTTTGATACCACTATTACTTAGAGACAACGCTAAATCATGGTATGCAAACCTCTCAGCAGAGCAGAAAGATACATATGAACACTTGAAAACAAAACTTGAGGACAATTTCAAACTGCCAAAACACAATCTATGGGTAAGAGAAAGGGCTTTGTTTAACACTACACAAAGCCAAAGTGAAAGCACAAATGACTTTGTGACAAAAATTCAGAAAGAGGCACAAGAAATTGGGTTGGAGGAAGGACAGATTGTCAGAATTGTGTTAGGAGGCCTGAAGCCGGACATTAAACCATTTGTCCTACAAAAGGAACCCCAGACGGTGGAAGATGTGTTGAATGCGGCCCAGGTGATCGAGTCCTCAGTTCTAGCAACAACAGCAGCCAACACCCAGATGATGGACATGATGGAAAGACTGGAGGCCAAGTTTAACTCGCTGTCTGTGCAGATGGCACGGCCAACCAGCAAGAGTGGCCATGGACCCTCAGCCCCCAGAAGAGAGTGGACAGGTACAGGTGGGAACCGACCAGTTGGCAGAGACAGGGACTTTCTTCGAAGACCAGTAGACTCAGAAAACCAGCCAAAGTGATGGTCATTATAGGCATGATTGTTTTGCCAAAAACCTAAAGTGTTACTTTTGTGGGAAAATTGGGCACATCAGGGCTATGTGCAGATCAGCCAAGCAGTATAGGCAATAGGAAACTGCGCCTATCTGGCAAAACAAACCGGATAGGCAATCAGTCAGTCAAAATTGGGATAAAAATGATTATGATGAGAGATTCCCCCACCGGCCCAAAGTTTACTGCTAAGGTCAACTGGACAGGCAGTTATTCCTGCAATGAGTGAAGCAGTCATAACTGTGAAATCAAGCAAGGCTGGATGTGGCTTTTATCTAATAGAGCCCACAGGCTCACCGAACAACCAGGTGTTTGTTACAGCCCGGGTACTGGTACAGCTATATAAATGGCAAGTGTGTATGTAGAATTCTGAACCCTACAGATCAAAGGTTAATTATTCACCCGAGACAAATCATAGGCAAGACTACCAGAGTAGATGTCAGTAATGTTACACCTCTGACAGGAGCAGAATCCAGTACAGATAAACATGACCCACTCTCAGGACAACAGGAGAGTCATAAAGAAAACAGCATTAGACATGGCGATTAATCTTGAGGATTCTGATCTTACTGATGAGCAGAAGAACCAAATTCTTAATTTGATTGGCTTAAATAGGGATATATTTGCTACTAACATTACAGAGTTAGGAAAATCCACTGTATTTCAACATGTGGTAGACACTGGTGATGCAGCCCCTGTAAGGAAAAGATTTTACAGAACCAGTCCTGATATAAAGAGAGAAATTGAGAAACAAGTAAGAGAAATGCTTGACAATGACATCATTGAGCCTTCAACAAGCATGTGGTCTAGTCCTGTAGTAATGGTTAAAAAGAAATCAGGTGAATACAGATTTGCAGTTGACTATCGTGCCTTAAATGCTGTTACCAAAACAATGCATTTCCCATTACCCCGCCTAGATGATGTTTATGATGTCATTGGAGAATCAAAAGCAAAATACTTCACTGTCTTAGACCTTTGCTCAGGATTTTTGGCAGTTACCATTAGATCCAGAAACAGCTCATAAAACATCTTTTGTGACACATGAGGGACAGTATGCCTGGAAACGTCTTCCATTTGGCCTGAAAAATAGCCCAATTTCTTCCCAACAATCTATGACAAAAATATTACAGGGCCTAAACTGGAAAATTTTACTGGTTTATGTAGATGACCTGATTATTTTCTCCAAAACATTTCAAGATCACATGAATGACCTTAACTCTGTTTTCAACAGGTTACGTGAAGCAAACTTGACCTTGAAACCATCCAAATGTCAATTTGCCACCAGAAGGGTCCTCTATTTAGGACACATTATCTCGAAAAATGGCATTGAAGTGGATCCTCAGAAAAGCAAAATCATTCGAAATTTTAAAACCCCTACAAATGTAAAAACAGTCAGGTCATTTTTGGGCATGACAAATTACTAAAGGAGATTTGTTCAAAATTACTCCAAGATTGCAGCTCCATTGCATGAGCTCACCAAACAAAGTGTTCCTTTTGTCTGGTCCCCTGAATGTGAGAAAGCATTTCTAACCTTGAAAGAAAGTCTCATGAAACCGCCCATTTTGGCATACCCTGATATGACAAAGGAATTTATCCTAACAACAGATGCTTCAACCACAGGCTTAGCATATATCTTAAGCCAAATTCAAGATGGGTTGGAGAGAGTTATATGTTTTGCTGGTAGAAATCTCAGGGGTGCAGAAGTTAACTATTCTGTGAGTGAATTGGAATGCCTTGCAGTTGTCGAAGGTGTTAAACACTTCCACCCATATCTGGCCAACAATCACTTTGCTACCTACACTGATCATTCAGCCCTGACACACTTGATGAAAGTAAAAATGGGCACTGGTAGATTGGCTAGGTGGGCCATACTTTTGCAGGGCTATGATTTTACTATCAATTATAGACCAGGCAAGAACTTGCAAAATGCAGACTGTATTTCTAGGCTAGAACAGAACAATGATGACAACAGCCCAAAAACCCTGGATGAACTATTGCCAAGCATTTTCTCTATTGACACCTCAATATTTACAGATGAAGAGGAATCCATTCAAATCACATTTGAATATGACCTGAATCAGGATTACTGTGTTGATCAGACCAAGGTATTCAGTGTGGCAAGTACAACCGGTCCCACAGAGAGTCACTCCTGTGAAGTAACATTTGACAATCTACCTGAGGCTCAGTCTAATTGCCCTAACATAGGTCCAATTTATACCTACATCAAAGATGGTGTCTTACCTGAGGATCACAATCAATCTAAAAGATTGGTTATTGAAGCTGATCAGTATGGGCTACAAAATAATGTGCTTTACCATGTGTACATGCCCAGGGCAAGAAAAGTACCAAGTACAGACAAAGCTATACATCAAATAGTAATACCACAGTGTTACAAGCCTCAAGTTTTGTCTCAATATCATGATTCTACAGCAGGGGGTGGCCATTTTGGATTTGACAAAACCTACCAAGGAATAAGGCTAAAATACTATTGGCCAAACATGTACCAAGAAATTTGTCAATATGTTCAAACTTGTCAAGAATGTCAGAGATCCAAAAATCCCCAACACAAGAAGCCTTTACCTTTAAATCCCCTGCCAGTAGCAGGTGTATTCCAAAGATGGCATGTTGATGTACTTGGCCCAATTACAACGACAAAAGATGGTTACAAGTATGTTTTGCTAGTAGTTGATAGCTTCTCTAGATGGTGTAAGGCCTTCCCAATCAAAAACCAAGAAGCAAAAACCATTGCAAATTTTCTTTTTAAAGAAATCTTTTGCAGGTATGGGGCCCCCCAGAGCCTTTTATCAGATAGGGGAAGAAATTTTATGTCCAACATTGTCAGCATTCTATGTGAAACTTTCAAGGTAAAGCGTCACTCTACAAGTCCATATCATCCACAAACAAATTCTACCTGTGAAAGACTCAACCGAACAATTGCACAGGCCCTTCATAGCTTCTGTGACAGCAGTACAACATTCAGCCCCTACAAAATGGTTTTTGGTCGTGAAATGTTAACTCCTTTAGATGTAAATTTAACTCCAAAGGAGACCCTAGCTCCCACTGCTGCAGAATATGTGGCAGATCTGCTTGATACCTTGACGTCTGCTCACAAAGTGGCAGAAGAAAATGTCAATCAAAGCCAGTCACAATACAAGAAACATCATGATTTGAAAGCAAAAGAGCATCACTTTCAAATTGGTGATAAAGTTATGTTACATCACCCTAAAGTTCCAAAGAGACTATCCTCAAAATTACACAGGAAATGGACAGGTCCTTTTTATATCACAGACCAAGGTCCTAATTACACATATCACTTGAGAAATTGTAACGATAACAAACTGTACAGGCCTTTAGTTTATGGAAACATACTGAAGGAATACTTTGATGATGGGAGCCGAATCATTGATCCCACTTTAGGACCTGCACAAAACTTGACCGATGACACAACCCAGGTCAGTGACAAGTCAAACCTAGCAAATCCTGAAACAAGGCCTACAGGCCTAATGCGAACCTGTGCATATGGATATACATCAGGTATAACGCTTTAATGCTGAACCACTACTTTTCATAAATATGAACAATGCAAGTACTAAACATTTTGAACAAGAAACAAAACACAAACATCACTGCTGAAATTCTGGCATGGGTGCACACAACACAAAAATTATTGTAGGTGGCACCACCAGTCTTGTATACGACAAAGCTATTTGACATGTGTAAATATGCCCAATTTCAGGCTGATATATCAAATACTTCCATAGAATTAAGCAGGCACATACACTCTGCAAAAGTCATTGTAGATGGCAACACCTGTCTTGTGAACGAGAAAGCCATTAAAGACACATAGGTCAGAATATAAGGCCAATACATCAAACTTACATTGAGTCTGATGCAAGGGGCTGACCAGGCTTAGGAGAGAAAGGCAGTTGCCCCGAGTGTACTGTGACAAATTACTGGCTCAGGCTACTGCACTGAGTGAACTCTTGACCTGCACCTGGCTAGACTGAGTGAACTTTTGACCTGTACCTGGCTGCACTGAATGAACATGAGGTGATCACATGATACTCATGAGGTGATCACATGCTACCCATGAAATGATCACATGCTGCCCATGAGGTGATCACATGCCTTGTGCTTGGCTGCACTGATTGAACTCTTGACCTAAATCTGGCTGCACTGAATGAACTCTTGATCCGTTGCCAAATCTGAAACAGTTGGCAGTTTCTCAACCTATTCAAGAAACATACACAATCTTGGCCTGTTATGTAACTCTGCTAAAATTTATCCAACACAAACCATTTGAACAAACTTGAGAAGGCTCGCCTCTGGGATCATTTCTGTAAAATATTGAACAATTTGGCTGGACTCTTTACAAGAAGAAGAAGTTTTTTTCAGCTTTTCCCCTGTAAAATCTAAGTAAATGCAAATAGCAAAAATAAGCTGAATCCATCAACATTTGATATGTGACTGATAATTGCATAAAATTTGGGGATGGTAGCTCCTGCTATTCCTGAGAAATTATGAATAGTGTACAGATGATATGTAATATCATAAATCTAATTTTTTTTTAAAAATTAAAAAAACATTATTGTCAATATTTTCCATAGGTATTCTGAAATCTAAATGTCTAGAGGCATGATGTAATGGATGCTGATAAACTGGTGCAAGGCTAGATGTATCTGCTTCACACAGCTAACATATATGGTAAAATGACTCAATTCAATCTCCATAATTCAGCCAAAATTCATTTTTTGGAACTATAAAGACAATTATTATTAGAATGATTCAGGGAATTATTCTTGCAAAATATTAAACAAACTGGCCTCAGTATCATCAGTCGAAAAACGTTTTGTAGGTTTATAACTCATATGGAAAATACAGCAAAATGGCCAAGTTCAGCTTCCCATAACTCAGCCAAAAATTATTAACCAAAACCATTGAACAAACTTGAATTATCAACTTCTAAGGATAATTAATGTATGAGATTTAAGAATTTGGCCCAGTGGTTTTTGAGAAGAAGATTTTTGTAGCCCCTTAGCTAACATGGGCTGTTATGGCATATGACTAAATTCAGCTTCACATAACTTAGCCAAAAGTCACTGAACTGAGACCATTTGAACAAATTTGAATTATCAACATCTAAGGATAATAAATGTGTGAGATTTAAGAATTTGGCCCAGTGGTTTTTGAGAAGAAGATTTTTGTAGCCACTTAGCTAAAATGGGCTGTTATGGCATATGACTAAATTCAGCTTCCCATAACTTAGCCAAAACTCACTGAACTGAGATCATTTGAACAAACTTCAGAAACCACTACCCAAAGATCATTTCCGTGCGATATTAAACAATTTGGCCATTTCGTTTCAGAGAAGAAGTTATTTGTAGCTGTCAGTACGATACGGGCATTGATGACCCCCGTACAAAAAAGGCCGATGCAGGTGGCGCCACCAATACCTCAATTTCAGATATGACTCGTGTGACCAACATTGGCATAAAATTTGGTGATGATAGCTCAAGCCATTTCTGAGATTGTAATTTTAGTATGCTTTTTTGGACAGATGACTAAGTTCAACTTCCTGTAACTCGGCCAAAAATCACCGAACTTAAACCATTCGAACAAACTTGAGAGAGATTGTTCAAGGAATCATTTCTATAAAATATTGGACAATTTGGCTGAACAGATTCGGAGAAGAAGATTTTTTAAGCTTTTTTAGCTTGTTCCCTATAAAATCTAAAAAAATGCAGTTAGCCAAAAAATAAGCAAAATCCGATAGAGTTTTTTAGATGACTAATTTTATGCATACAATTTCGTGATGCTAATTCTTGCAGTTTTCAAGATAGTATGGGTTAACGTACAGACGACGGACGCCGGACGACGCCACACCATCGCATAAGCTCACAGGTTCGCTAACAAATCAGAGAACTCAAAATATTGAACAATGTGAAGATGTATCTAACTCTGACATGTCAAACAACCCCAATACAGACTCCCATGAGTACAAAGAAGTAAATAAACTCTTAAGAACTGCAATGTTCAGAGGCAAAAGATTCTATCATGTTCATTGGCAGTCCGGGGAGAGAACCTGGGAACCAGTAGAAAATATTTCTCAAAAATTAAAACAAGAATATCACATAAATCGTACACTAACTGGTAAGAAAAGGAAGGGTAAGAGAGGCAAGGCGCCCTCTTTCTTTAAGAACCCCTAAGATGCTCCACCTTTGAGCTCAAGGTCATGGTGAACCTCTATGCTTCTGTGGTACCCACTGTTCACAGTCAGGGTGTTTTATATGAGTATTTTACAAAAAGTAACTCTGTTATCAGTCAGAGTGGTTCATATGATTATGTCCTTGGTTCTGTGTTGCATAGCATTTTTCCAGAGCACAGAGGATTGTTGTCTTGACAGTTAAATTAATACAGAATAGAGATATGTTCACTGGACCCCATTGCTTCCAATGGTTACACCACTTTGTTCTGTAACAACATGTATGTCTCATGTTGCTACCATCTAGCTGGTCTAGTGGTTTGACTGTTGGTAATATATCTCAGCAGCTGATAACAAACATGTGTTGCATTATTTTCAAATGGTTGAAATTGGTAAGCTTGTAAGTGTGTCATTTATATGACCTCATCCGTACACTGTGTGGGTGTTCTTCCAGTTATTAACTACAATTGTACGCATTATGTCACTTTTGAATTCCTTTAATTTAACTCTTCTTCCATTACGAACAAAACTGAAAAGTTCAGGTGGTACCAAGCTCTCTCATGTCAAATGATGTCTCTAACCTATCCCTCCTTCAATGATTTTCAAATATATAATGTTCAATGATGGCAGAACAATTACGGCTTATGATCAGACTTGTCACGGGTCTGACTTATGTCAGCAATAAGCTACTCAACTTGAATTTTGCTGTTGCATGACCTTTCTGTAAAATTATACCATTTATATTGCACTGCTTGCTTATTACATGTTTGATGTATTGGACTCTTGGATATCATATCATGTTCCCACTGATAGTGGTTTGTATTTCTTGCTATACATGTATTAGCTGGCTGGCTGCATTTTATATTATTTGCATACATATATCAATAGGAGCTCTCTTAATATTACTAGACACTATTTTATTTTTGTCAAGTTAAGCTTGGAGGACCAAGCTTTTGTAGGCAACAGGGATGTTGTTGTAGTATAGTTACATCAATAGGAGCTATTTTAATTTTGTTAATTACCAATGTAATCCTTCTTCTCAGTTTAATCATCAAATTAGATTGGGATTATCATTTTAATAGTTGTTAGGTCATACTTATATTCACCATATGTCTTAGCTTAGTTTCTGTCTAGGCCAACAGTGTACAGTAGACTGAGTGGCCAGCTCTTGGCTATGATGACTACAGGCAGTATCATGTCTACATAATGAGACTGGTGTGTTTGTTGCATGTAGTTTCAGGCAACAAAGCTCTTTTAATCCTTGATGAATTCAAATAAAGTTTATATGAACATGTAGATCCAGATAAGATGAATATGTCTAGCTAGTCAGATTTAAGTTGTCATGTTCTAAATTTCAATTAGAAATATTTAATTCAATGAATTCAGAAATATTCTTAGGTGATCTCCCCTTCAAGTCTAGTTATCTACAATAGTATAAAAGTGAATTATGAGACACATAGCTAGATGCATGTAGCTGTTTATCATGTACACTCTATGTAAATTTGACAGTCATTAGCTAGTTCATTATAATTTTATAAGACTTTAAGTACATGGTAACAAACACACATTTTTGTAAAGGCAGGGCTGATCTGTCCTCGCCAGCAAAAAGATATGCTTGTTTCGTTCACAGTCTCACACAGTATATATAAGGTGTCAGTGCTGGAATCCAGGACAGAGCGACAGAACAAGAGAGAGACCCAAGATTGGGCTCAGCAGCCAGGCAGCCGAAAAATGTGAAATAACATCACTGGCAATAAAGTCTTTATCAGCCTCTGTAATGAGTCTGTCATGATATACAAAACCACTACTACACTAGTATATACACAAATATTTAAAGCCCAAGACCTGCCTGGTTGAAAAGAAGGTAATAATAACCAAAATCAGAGTTAAAAACTGTCCCGACAAATAGTGAGAATACTTGGAGGGCGGACATTGTTATTAGTACGGCGGCGCTGGGCGATAATTAAGGTAACACTGTGTTCTGGGAAATCTGGTACTCTTAACGTATGGAAACCCATAGCCGGCAGCGTAAGGACCTTGCTAAATAAGCAGATTCATTTGAAACAAGTAGTTTAATTTTATCTGCAGTATAACCAGTTCATGAAGACATGGAATTAACTAGGAGAGAGCGAATATCCAATATGGCGGCACTGCTTACAAGAGGGCGGAAGTTCAAGGTCGCTACATTTTGAATAATGATTACAGAGGACCTCACTTTGACAAGAAGGGTCACGATTAGTAAATATATGTTACATACATCCCCATCCATATTCTAACTGGACTAAAAACTCCATTAAATATTATATTAAGAAAGATTTGGGGCGACCATAATGCACTGCAAACCGGAAGTAAGTACCAGCCTATAGCAGTCCAGGTCATTGTTTGAGAACACATGCCCGCGCTGGGACAAGATCACTCGTTAACCAGGACTCGGCAACCATCTACCACTAGTACCAGGAGAAACGACGACCAGTGAATTCATCTGTCAGGAAAAACGACAACCAGCAACGCAATATCTGGAAGAAAAACCCACCACCACCCCCTTCGACTCAAGCACTCTGTGTTCTACTAATTGTTAATGTTAAAATTTTAAAGTTTATTGTTTCTAAACAGTATATTTGTCGAGGTGTAAACTGTTTACTTTTACTACTACTACTTTTACTTTTAATATGACCTATACGATATATATGACGTATTGTACCCCACCTTCCCGTCAGTGGGAAAGAAGGGATAATTGCTGAATATGTTGAATATGGAAATTTTAATGTTATTTTTAATAAACCTCGGCCAGTTTTTCCTGCAATTCCATGTCTTGTGCGCTTCTTTCAGCACTTCTGAGAACAGAGCAAGTGACTGGATGGGTATGAATGATATAATCAAGTTTTGATTAATTATGGGATAACTGTGAGCAGGTTCGGGTGTGTGCATGTTGGTGTGACAGAGCATAAATAACATGATGTCAAGTGAAAATTTGTGTTTCGACGTAACATACCGGAAAAAGACAGAAAGGCCAATGACACTAACAGATCATTCACAAAGACGGGTTTGTTTGCACACAAATTAGCGAGAGTAAGTTTTGATTAATTATGGGATAACTGTGAGCAGGTTAGGGTGTGTGCATGTTGGTGTGACAGAGCATAAATAACATGATGTCAAGTGAAAATTTGTGTTTCGACGTAACATACCCGAAAAAGACAGAAAGGCCAATGACACTAACAGATCATTCACAAGGACGGGTTTGTTTGCACACAAATTAGCGAGAGTAAGGGTTGCTCTCCAACGCTTATCAGTTGTATCATCAGCTCAGCTAATTAGATTGGGCTATCAAAAGTCGACTGTCAGTTCTTGCCACCTCATGCACAGAGGTACTTGGCCCATAAATTAATTAAACACTTGCACCTCGCGATTGGCTGAACTATCTGGGTGAGGGCTGGGGGCAGAGTTATTGACAGGCCTGTGGCAGGGCTGTAGTTAGTTTACAAAGACCCTGTCAACACATCTTGGTGTTTACTGAATAGAAATCACCCTTTTCCACAAAATGCAACCGGTGACCCAAAATGTGTTCAGCTGCATTAGATCCCCTCAGTATTCAATATTACGTATACCTTTTATTGAAAAAAAAACACCAATTTTTAGGATTTTGACCAGTCCTGCTACCTTAATAAATAGGTGTAGTACACAGGTAGCAAGTTTGCAGGTGTGCATTAAGTGTAACATTACAGGTTGCGGGTGTATAAAAGACCTGTTAAACTTTATTAATAATAATAATTTTTTGTTCAGTTGAATTGTGTTTGGATTTTTTTTTACCTCAGATACATCTTATGGCTGGGCTTTGAGCCCTGTAATGTTAGATTATACTGAATGTGTTCTAGATAAACATATCTGAAACTTTGCTGAACCTTTAACAGATGTACTCTGGATTTTGGGGTGTATCTGATAAAGAAGCATGCAAAGTTCATATCACACCTGTGCAAGATGTGTATTGGATCCTGATTTGATTCTGTTGCAATTATGAATTATTATAAAGTGATACATTGTTTGATATTTTTTTAACAAATTATTCTGTCCTTGTACCTTATTTTTAATTAAATAAAAATATACAGACAAAATCTTGGCCTGTTGGCAAATCTGTTTACACATACTGAAAGAATTTGGCTAAAATTCTTTTTTTCAAGCTGAAATATTCATAAACTTTTTATCAAAATATCGAGAACAAGGCCTACAGGCAAAGTTTAGGAGTATGAATGGAGGTTTATTTTTAAAATTTAATATTGATCCTCCCGAAGTCCTGCATATCTACCTTAGTCATTATGATTTCAGCAAAATGGACATTTCTGACCTGCAAGTTTTGGACTAGGAAATTTTAAAACCAGAATATGGGTAGTCGACAAGCCACTATGTGTATCTGCAGAAATCAGAGTGGGACGGGTGAAGTGAGGCATGGATTAAGTGGCAAGGGGAATAGAGCGTGGTGTGTTGCATATTAGCATGGATTTCTGCAGCTTAAATGTGAATGTAGGTGGTGCCACCTGTCATAAAATCGAGAAAATTGTCCAGGATGTATAAACCTGCAAAATTTCAGGTGGATAAGTCAAACCACTGCCGAGATATGAGTGATTTTATCCCAAAGCAGATCAACAGATGGATGCTGTGCATAAGTGGTTGCAGGTGGCGCCACCAGTTTTGCCTATAATGAAGTGCTATGTGAGATCTATACACATGCAAAATTTTGGCCTAATCGGTCAAACGGTTCCCAAGATATGAGCTTGGATGTCTGCAGAGTAAATGTGAATGTAGGTGACGACACCTGTCATAAAATCAAGAAAGCTGTCAATGATGTAAAATACCTGCAAAATTTCAGGTGGATAAGTCAAACCACTGCTGAGATATGAGTGATTTTAACCTAAGGCAGATGAACAGATGGATGCTGTGCATAAATGGTTGCAGGTGGCACCACCAGTTTTGCCTGTGATGAAGAGCTATCTGAGATCTATACACATGCAAAATTTTGGCCTAATCGGTCAAACGGTTCCTGAGATATGAGCTTGGATGTCTGCAGAGTAAATGTGAATGTAGGTGGCGCCACCTGTCATAAATCAAGAAAGCTGTCCAGGATGTATAAACCTGCAAAATATCAGGTGGATAAGTCAAACCACTGCTGAGATATGAGCGATTTTATCCCAAGGCAGATGAACAGATGGACGCTGTGCATAAGTGGTTGCAGATGGCGCCACCAGTTTTGCCTATGATGAAGAGCTATGTGAGATCTATACACATGCACACTTTTTGCCCAATCAGTCAAACGGTTCCCGAGATATGAGCTTGGATGTCTGCAGAGTAAACGTGAATGTAGGTGGCGCCACCTGTCATAAATCAAGAAAGCTGTCCAGGATGTATAAACCTGCAAAATTTCAGGTGGATAAGTTAAACCACTGCTGAGATATGAGTGATTTTATCCAAAGGCAGATGAACAGATGGACGCTGTGCATAAGTGGTTGCAGGTGGCACCACCAGTTTTGCCTATGATAAAGAGCTATGTAAGATCTATACACATGCAAAATTTTGGCCCAATCGGTCAAACGGTTCCCAAGATATGAGCTTGGATGTCTGCAGAGTAAATGTGAATGTAGGTGACGACACCTGTCATAAAATCAAGAAAGCTGTCAATGATGTAAAATACCTGCAAAATTTCAGGTGGATAAGTCAAACCACTGCTGAGATATGAGTGATTTTAACCTAAGGCAGATGAACAGATGGATGCTGTGCATAAATGGTTGCAGGTGGCACCACCAGTTTTGCCTGTGATGAAGAGCTATCTGAGATCTATACACATGCAAAATTTTGGCCTAATCGGTCAAACAGTTCCTGAGATATGAGCTTGGATGTCTGCAGAGTAAATGTGAATGTAGGTGGCGCCACCTGTCATAAAATCGAGAAACCTGTCCATGATGTATAAACCTGCAAAATATCAGGTGGATAAGTCAAACCACTGCTGAGATATGAGCGATTTTATCCCAAGGCAGATGAACAGATGGACGCTGTGCATAAGTGGTTGCAGATGGCGCCACCAGTTTTGCCTATGATGAAGAGCTATGTGAGATCTATACACATGCACACTTTTTGCCCAATCAGTCAAACGGTTCCAGAGATATGAGCTTGGATGTCTGCAGAGTAAACGTGAATGTAGGTGGCGCCACCTGTCATAAATCAAGAAAGCTGTCCAGGATGTATAAACCTGCAAAATTTCAGGTGGATAAGTTAAACCACTGCTGAGATATGAGTGATTTTATCCAAAGGCAGATGAACAGATGGACGCTGTGCATAAGTGGTTGCAGGTGGCACCACCAGTTTTGCCTATGATAAAGAGCTATGTAAGATCTATACACATGCAAAATTTTGGCCCAATCGGTCAAACGGTTCCCAAGATATGAGCTTGGATGTCTGCAGAGTAAATGTGAATGTAGGTGACGACACCTGTCATAAAATCAAGAAAGCTGTCAATGATGTAAAATACCTGCAAAATTTCAGGTGGATAAGTCAAACCACTGCTGAGATATGAGTGATTTTAACCTAAGGCAGATGAACAGATGGACGCTGTGCATAAGTGGTTGCAGGTGGCACCACCAGTTTTGCCTATGATAAAGAGCTATGTAAGATCTATACACATGCAAAATTTTGGCCCAATCGGTCAAACGGTTCCCAAGATATGAGCTTGGATGTCTACAGAGTAAATGTGAATGTAGGTGGCGCCACCTGTCATAAAATCGAGAAAGCTGTCCAGGATGTATAATCCTGCAAAATTTCAGGTGGATAAGTCAAACCACTGCTGAGATATGAGTAATATTATCCCAAGGCAGATGAACAGATGGACGCTGTGCAAAATTGGTTGAAGGTGGTGCCACCATTTTTAGTGTATGTTATAAAGCTATCAAAGGGCTACATGTGTGCAAAATTTTTAGCCTGATTGGTCAAACGGTTCCCGAGATATGTGGGTTTATGTGTGGAAACAAACACAACAGCAATTCACATGAGACCTGATGATAAACCCGATTCGCTTAAAATGCAAACCAAGTTTTTTCAAACAGTTGAAAGATATAGTTCCAATAATCTGGGAGTTTTTTAGATGACTAATTTTTTGCATAAAATTTGGTGATGCTAACTATTGCTGTTTTCAAGATAGTATGGGTTAACGCACAGACAACGGACGCCGGACGGACGACGAACGCCGCCACACCATCGCATAAGCTCACAGGTTCGCTAAAAATATTCAGGCTGATATATCAAGTCCCTCCTGAGATATAAGCAGGGACATACACTGTGCAATAATCATTGTAGTTGGCAACACACACCAGTCCTGTGTATGAGAAAGCCATCAAAGATGCATGGACAGGCCAAAATTTCTTGAATCAGGACTAGGCTGACAAATCTCCGTTGAGGAAGGCAGTTGCCTCAAGTAAAGCTAGCAAAGCAAATTTTCAGATGCAGCTACTACATTGACTGAACTCTTGACCTGTTGCCAAATCTGATACAGGTGCCAGTCTGCAAAGGCTATAAATAGATCCAGACTGAAACTTGGCCTGTTGCCAAATCAGACATAGTTGGCAGTCTGCCAAGCTAATGATAGATACAGACAGACAAATCTTGGCATGTTGCGAAATCTGTTTATACATGCTGAAAAACTTTGGCTCACATCTTTTTTCAAGCTTGCATATTCATAAGATTTTTTAAATCAACATGTTCAAAATAATAACAGACACTTATTGAAAGCAAAATTAGAATACAGATATATTCATGGATTCATCTTACAAATATAAGCTAGATAAAGACACTAATTATTTATGCTGCCAGTACAGCTCTGCTTATAATATATCAACAGAGCTCAATCTTCAATTCAAACAATCTACCAGCTTTGTTTACCAAAGTATCTCACAGTATTTTCAATGTTTATGGTCCAATAATTCAGCCAAAAATCATTTAAGTAAACAAAGGCCACCTAAGAATCATGTTTGTGCAATGTTTAAGAATCTGAAACAACATTTTTGCAGAAGAAGACTTTTGCAGCCCTCAGTTTGATATAGATTTACTTGGCCACAAGACCAACTTCAGCTTTCTATGACTCTTCCAAAATTCAATGAAACCTACCTATTCTTACACAACTGAGAGAACCCTACCACAGGATAATTCTTATAAAGAATTAAATAATGCAGCATGAGAGTTACGTCATCATTTAATATAACAAGGGACCCATGGGTCACAGCGCTCAGCTGATCGTGATTGTACTATAAATGTTTCTCCACTGTGGTACTATATCGAGTCGATAAAGCTTATGAATATCATGGACATGTTGGGCTATTATAAAGGAATGTAATGTAATATGTGAGTAAATGATAAATGAAATTACCTGACTGATGGATTAATAGAGTCAAATATAGTGGTTTATTTTTTATTTATTTAGGAGGGGTTGAAAATTGTGATATATTTGAGCAAATATGAATGCAATGACAGCAGTAATAAGCAGTAGTAGAATGATGATAAGGCTATTTGTTGAAGGATCCAAAGTGTATGGTAGTCTGCAAGCTTTCAATTTGATAGATATGATGTTATGATTAACTATGCTGATGAAGTGATTTATGAATTTGTGACTGTATGACACAATATCTCTTTAGTCTTGACAAGGTACATTATTGTGATGCCCACTATGTCTACATATTACACAATATTGACATAATTTTTGGCATGTACATAGGTACCTATGGACGAATAGTTATACAAAATATTAAAGTATAAATATATCTGATTCATCTTGTTCTTGCTTACTGAGGCTGACTTTGGGATGGGGTTCTGAGAAGGGAAAAGTGAGGGCAACACGAAGGTGGATGTAGAAATATTCTATTGTAATGTTTTTCATTTATTTAAGAATATGAAAAGCTAAGAGGAAAGGGGCCCTCCTACTTCGTTATAGTAAAGTTCTAAATATATGATTGCAAACTAATACTCTGACAAGACTGTCATGAAGAAAAACAGTAAAATTTTGAGATACTGTGATGCATATGAAAATTTACAGATGGACAGGCAAGTGGACAGAATGGACTGATACCTATATTTCACTTTTAAGGGAATAATGCATTTAAGTTTATATATAATCCTATTTTTTTTAAGCATATCAACTTTTTCCATTAAGAAGTTTTTATCTGAATCATTTTTTTATTTACATGTGTTATAAATTTGTAATATAAAAGTGAAAATATAAGTTAAAATATTAGAATTCTAAGTTGCAATCATTATATATCCAGATTATAGCTCACATTGGGTCATATTATGCATACACATATATTTTATTATTTTTAAATCAAATGTTTAAACTGAATGTAAAAGAAAATAATGCCACAATATGGCATCTACAAAATTATTCCTTGAATTCCTATTAAAAAGTTTTGCACATTGGAGTTTTCAGGACAAACTTAATTTTATTCACCGAAATAAAATAAAAGATTCAGTAAATTTGATAAAATAAAAACATCTTTTCAAATAAAGTATACACACTGTTGGTTGAATGAGGGACAAACAATATCATTATGCTAATTACAATCTAAGCTATAATTAATAACTGGAATTAATAGTCAATTTCACACCTGGTGAAGTTTTACTCTTCTGAAGTAAAGCATTACTTATCTGATGAACATCCATACTTTCATAGCAATACATCACTTTGTGGACACAATTAAATGTGCACTTTAATCATTGTAACCCTGGTGGTACAATCCAAAATCTAAAATGTAGCATGTCCAAGAATAAAATAAAATACAGAAAATTATAACATTCATCTAGTTTATGCACCAGCTGGGGGGGGGGGGGGGGGGGGGGGTTGAGTGCAGGGCAGAGGAGAAGCCTGCTAGTAGTGGCCAAGCTGGGTCAAGGCAAGCTGCCTGGGGTGGGTTACATAATGCAAGTGAAGGCTGTACAACTAGGTGGGCCAGATATAAACAACACTTGACATGGTGTATGAAAACTTGAATAAAAGCTACTCTTTTCAAACAATTTCTTTGAAATTTCAGATTTGAAAAGATTAAATCCTTATGTATATATGCTGTGAAAAAATTAAATCAACAGTGCTTACAGGAAAAAAACGTGCCACTGCCAAAGTTGGACAAAATTTAAGGTATTAATTTTTTATTTATGCTAATAACTTGAAAAATTTGCAAAATTCAGATCTAATTTTGGGCAAACAATTGAATCTTGATTCAATAAAGTTATATTCCTGAAAAAAAGTCTTCAGCTTCAGCAATTCTCATGTTAAGTGAGCAAATATATTTCCTGATTTTTAAAAAATTGCATTATATTTGGGCCTATAACTTCAAAATAATACCCAATACTGACTTAATTTTTGGTATGTGCACAGAAAATATATGGAAGAATATAAATACTAAATATGATCAAAAACAGATCAGTGGTTTTGATATTAGGCAGACTTGAAGTGTAACAATTGCTTTTTTATGGAAAACAGAGGTTTTTCCTTAATATCTCGAAGGAACAAAGTTCTAATGACCCAATTTTCGGTATGGTAGGAGATTTTGGGGACATCTAATGGTATGCAGAATTTTGGATTCGTAGGTCCAACGGTTTTAAAACGTGCCCTGTTAACGGACGGACGGCCGGACGGACGACGGACAAAGGACCACGACTATAGCTCAGATGACCTACAGTCAGCTGAGCTAAAAATTCGTAAAAAATCGAAAAATACAGGTGGCGCCACCAGTCCTCAGGAACTGATGGAACATCTCATGATCAATAGGTATGCCAAAAATCATGACCATCAGTCAAGTAGTTACTGTAAAATCTCCACTTAAAACCGCGGTTTAATCAAGAAATTCAAAATCTTGAAATCAAGTTGATTTCCTGAAAGCACTGTGCGGTTTATACTAGAAGGGTTTCCTGAATATCTTCCTGACAGTCATCGTTTTTGGGCCGGCGAGTGAGCGATAATATTGCAACTTTCAAAGGCCGTTCTTAGCAGCAGTCTCGCATGCATGGGAGCCGTGTGTAAATGTATTATTTACAGTTATTTGTTATTTATAAATTAAAATATTGCGGATTAGTTTTCGTGTGATATATAACTTGTTATAAATTCTTGGTAATTGTTACCAAATAATACGTTTACATCAACCCTGCTGTAACACACAGCGGCCTAACTGCATTCAATGCGGCGGGATCCAGGACCCAGGATACCGCCGCATAAAAAGCTTCAGCTCAGAGTAAACTGGAGAACTTCAAATCCTTGTCGGAAAAAATCGTGTAAAATCAAATAGTGCGTTTATGACAAGGAAACTTTAAGTAATCTAAGGGAGATATAGTACTTTATTCGAATGACCACGAAATTCAGCTAAATATTATGTTTTAGTATGTAAACTCACTTTTAAAACTTTGCAATCCTTGCGCTTGAAACTGTCTCAGAATCTGAAACAATGAACTGCGTGACCTTTGCTCGCTGAGCCAACAAGGCCCGTTACCACTGGTTACACAGGCGGCTGCCGGCCAGCCGTGGCTGGAGGGAAAACCCAGAGCAGACATCGTTCCCCGTGTATCACCGTTTATTAGGATAATACATATTCTTCTAATCATCATTTAAAGTGGACAAACACTGTCTAAGTGGAACGTTATATGCATATTTGATAAGAATATCTTTATTTCTTAACGAATACGACATTTTCAGACGAAATATAAGAATTTAATTGTCATGTGGAATGTCTCCAGTTTCCTCAAATTATCTTCTAGGGCTCTCGCACAGCGAGGACGGGCGCTAGGGCTAACAGCGGCCCACATCGTTGGGCATGGTCAAGCAAAATTGAAATAAAAACCTACTTTAAACCCATTTGCGGCGTTATTTAGGAATGATTATTTGTTTAAAACGTAAAGTAAATAAAAAGCTGACATCGCAAAGAGTCACACAATGGCAGACGATCGTTTTAAAATCAAGTTTGAGTGCCGCTATGTGCTGAAACGCCCCGGTATTCTGCTAAGAATATTTTGAACGGCTGTACGCGGTGGGTGATAAACAGAACAGCCACCTATTTCGTCCCAGCGTGCCTTGCGCGAACACTGCCTTGACAAAATGGCTCCCCACGGAAACTTTCTTCAGGAAAAAAACTTGCTTACCCCGACTGGCCACTCTAATTTTACCTTAAATTCACTCGTTTTCAAGCGTCATGTTTTCTATACGTGCGTATCTCGACAAGGTAACTTCAGTTACTCTGATATTTAGTTAAGGTGACCAGCGATGTTTTCAAACGAACCAGCAAATTGTAACCTGGAGCGATGTCAACGTACGATGTGACGATGATAATACCGAAGTAACCGGTATGAAAATGATTTGAATCTTCTGAGTAATTCCAGAAAATGGAATTTTCATCAGAAATTAAGATTTCAAAATATTACTTTTAGAATTAAAATATACTGTGACTTGAAATGGATAAACAGAATATTTTTTCCAAAATATAATGACAAATCAGTAGCAAACAAGAATACGGCACGGAATATAAATCTGTATAAACAGGCAGAGGTTCACCGGCCCTTGCGTCTTCCCAAACTACATGCTTGAGTGACCCTGCAAAAAAAGTCTTATGATAAGTTTAAATAAAATGCCCAAGGAATTTTAAAGTGGATAGGAATGGCCAAGCCGCAATCTATGCGTGTTCATTTCTAGATGATAGCTTGATTGTGTCTTGTCAAATCATTCCGTAGCGAAAGTTGGTGCGGTTTTAAAGGGGGGTTTTTAGTATTTGAGCCCCTCGCGGTGTCTCACCTGGAATTTCGGCGAAGTCTGGGTGCGGTTTTAATCGGAAGTGCGGTTTTAAGTGGAGATTTTACGGTAATGAGATATTTAAGTTTTTGTATGAAATTTTTGACTTTTATGGGGGGTACTTTGGGGCCCCATAGCTCAAAGGATATGGGTAACAGAGACCTCATTTCTGGTTTCCAAGGAGATTTTTCATTGACCTCTCAGAATGTAAAGTTACAAGATTCTAAGTCCAGCGGTTACGATTTGTGCCAGGTTAATGGACAGACGGACAGATCGCTATAGCTCAGCATGACTGAAAGTCAGCTGAGCTAAAAATCATGACCATCTGTATTGTAGTTATTGAGATGTTGCATTTTTTTCTAATCAAATTTTCCATTATTCTGGGGGGTAATTGGGAGCCCCACAGCTCAAATGATATGGGTAACAGAGACCTTATTTCAGGTTTCCATGGAGACTTTTCATAGGTCTCTCACTGTGTCAAGAATGAAGATTCTAGGTCCAGTCTTAACGATTTGTGCCCTGTTAACAGATGTCAACATTTTTAAAGACCTCAAAAACAGAGAAAACAATTCGTAAAGAATCGAAAAATACAGGTGGCGCCACCAGTCTGCAGAAACTAATGAAACATCCCATGATCAATATGTATGCCAAAAATCATGACCATCAGTGATGTAGTTAATGAGATATTGAAGTTTTTGTATGAAATTTTTCACTATTCTGGGGGGTACTTGGGGGCCCCATAGCTCAAAGGATTTGGGTAACAGAGACCTAATTTCTGGTTTCCATGGAGACTTTTTATAGGTCACTCACTGTGTCAAGAATGAAGATTCTAAGTCCAGCGGTTACGATTTGTGCCAGGTTAACGGACAGACGGACAGACGGACGACGGACAAAGAGTGATCGCTATAGCTCAGCATGACTGAAAGTCAGCTGAGCTAAAAACTGAAAGAGGCTAAAGTTACAAGTTTTTTTTTGCCCATAAAAAACAGGTCAATGCTGATGGCACCACAGAAACCTCAATTTCAAATATGATTCATGTGACCAACCTTTGCATAAAACTTTGTGATGCTAGCTCCAGCTGTTTTTGAGAATGTAATGTTAGTATGTTTACTTGGTCAAATGACTATATTCAAATTCCTGTAACCCATCCAACCTGAACCATTTGTACAAACCCTGAGAGAGCTCATCTCTGGGATCATTTCTGTGAAATTTTGGTGAAGATTGTTGAAGGTTTCTAGCTTTGCCCTATAAAATGTAAGTTGATGCTAGTTGTGCCACAAAAAGCTAAATCCCACAACATTTAATTGACATGTGACTGATTTTTGCATATAATTTGGTTATGCTAACTCCTGCTGTTCCTGAGAAATAATATTGGTTAATGTACTGATGACCCCCGTACAAAAAGGTCAATGCAGGTGGTGCCACCAATACTTCAATTTCAAATATGACCCATGTGACCAACATTTGCATATATAAAATATGGTGATGATAGCTCCAGCCGTGTCTGAGATAGTAAATTTAGTATGCTTATTTTTGCCAAATTACTAAGTTCAGCTTCCTGTAATTCAACCAAAAATCACTGAAATGGCGACATTCAAACAAACTTAAGAAAGATTGTTTCTGGGATATCTTATGTGAAATATTGAAGAATTTGGAGGGAAATTTTGAAAAAGAGAATTTTAAAGTTTTTTTCAGCTTTCAGCTGTAAAATCTAAATCAGTGCAGATAGCCAAAAATTAAGCTCAGTATGATAGAGATTAGTGATAAAATTTAGTGATGCTAGTTCTTGCCATGTTTGAGATATAGTATTGGTTAAAAAAAAACAAATGCTGGACATTGCCAACACCATCACATAAGCTCACAGGTTTGCTAAAAAAAACTTTTGTAGCAATATTTTGGGGGTTAACTGTAAATTGACCACACTAATATATGAAACATGTGAAATTTCATGATCAGCAAAATTAAAAGACCTGAGGAAACAACAGTTTGAAAATAATTGCATTCAATATAGTATTTATTTCCCAAGCTCAAAGGAATCCTTTTAGATGATTTTTAGGATAAAATGTTATTATTTAGTAATTTATCTAACAGAAAGTGGGAAAGAACATTTCTGATTGCAGATATTAAAAAAAAGAGATTGTAGGCCACCGAAGCAGGTTATAATGACATGTCAATCATGTGATCATTATAGATCTCAGAATATTTGGTAATGACTGGCAGAGTGGTGCATGAGGTAAAAGATACTGCACCATATATGCGCCAAACGTGAAATCAGAAAATGTTGTGATCAGCAAATTTCTCCTGTTGGAACATCAGTCTGAAATAATCCCCTTCAATACAGTACTTATTTAAGGAATCCTTATACATATATATGATTTGAATCCTAAAGTGTTCTTATTTATTGACTTGCAGGAATGTCAAAAAGACCATTTTAGATCATAGAAAGTAGTTCACCTGAGGTGACACCAGCTGCAGGTTATAATCATATGTCAGTCATGTGATAAGTATGTCAGCAAAATTTGTTGAAGATAACAGCGGGGGTTTAAGAGTTAGGCAGACCAGGAAAGGATGGACCATTTTAGTATTCCTTCTTCCAATGGTGGGGGACTATAGATATAGCTGAAAAACTTGAAAAATAGCTTGCAGAATACACACCAAAGCCAACAGGGGTCATAATGATTGGGTGTCTTAATGATGTCAATGGGTACTAGTGTCAGAATCAAATGTTTTATCATATTTGAATATTTCCAAAAATTGTATCAATAAATATAAATTTTCCAAGACCTGAATATTTATGTCAATTCAAAAACATTAATTGCATCCTTATTTATCTTTATTTTGTATATGTTTAATTACAGCTCATTCTTTTTTTTCATAAATTTTTTAAATGTAACAAATAAAATACTTGATGCTGACAATATAGTGACATCTGGACAATATTAGAGTGCACCAAAAAATGTTATACAGTAAGAAATCTTAAATAAGTTTGTACAGTAGAAATTCAAATTAATACATTTAACTCATTTATAAACAGCTGTTATTAATTCATATAACATTTCACTAAGAATTTTTATGGGATTACCTAACTGTGCAGTATCAGGACCAAGTTTGTGACAAGTAATCTAACTCATTTTGATGCTCTTATGCACAAGCAAATATATTCCTTGAAAAGAAGATTATCAGAAAGCAATAACTCATACATAATGATTATAAATAATTCAGACCTATGCTTACGATCTGATCTATTTCGTCTATGGGAGCTATCCTTGTTTCATGGTAAAAAAATTAAGACAATAGTATATGTGTAGAATTGTATATTTATATATCTTGTATAAATGCATGTGTGTATAATGTGTATATGTGTATATGTTTATGCACATGTATGTATATGTTTGTTGTTACAAGTGCTCTTTTATTGTGTGACATGGGTGTACTTTGTGTTGTTGTTACATTTTATGTTTAATCCATACTGGTTGAACTCTCGTTGTCATGTGGGACTTGAGCTTTGACGCTTGGTCGTGGGTCACGTGATGAGCCTGGTATGTGTAGATACACAGCGATGTCTTTCTAGAGAATTCCTGAAACGTGTGTTTACTGTGGAGTAGGATCCTTATAGACTGCACGAGAAGTTGAAAATTCCCGGCTTGGGGTGTGGAGGTATATAAAGGGGCTGTTGTTTAGAACCAGAGGGCAGACAGCAGAGCAGATACCAGCTGACACAGAAGCGTGTGTCAGATTCTAAGACCTTATCCGACGAATGCAGCAATTATACATTTTCAAAGATTTTCTCCTGGATTTTATACTTTTGGACTTCAGTTTACTTTCTGTGTTGTTGCAAGATCTTTCCACTGGACTGTAATTCTCCGAGATATTACATTCAAAGGACTTATCGTGGTGACAGTGTTGGTATCGAGGTACTGTACCATTATCTTTCAGTGTGATTATACTGACTTGTTGCTATAATGCTGTTTTACTGTATAATTGTATTGATTTAGTGTATTGTATTGTTAGGGTTGTTTTAAGAATAAATTATAGTTACTTTTTAACAAAAAACCACTGACTTCTTTTTTCATTCCCCTAGACATTTCATGCTGCCTAGTGTTACAGAATCTGATTTTTTTTTATCTCCATTACAAAATTTGTGTTCATCACTCATACGTGATCTGTTTATATTAGGTTCCGTAACATTGTACATATGTAAATTTATGTATGTGTTTGTATGAATATGTAAGTATATATATCATTATATATGTGTATATATTTATATATATATATATTTGTGTCTACACTTTTTTTGTGTGTATGCATATTATGTGTATACTGACCTATGCATGTATGTATATGGACCATGAGTCTGAAATAAAGCATTATCTAATTATTTTTCATGACATTATAAACAACTTTTTATGTGCACTTTATTGTTCAGGATGGACTCTGTTCCATCTGCACCTGGCTGGCCTGGATCAATCACAAATAATAGTATAGCCTAACCCATACAAAAAAGTTAACGTTCCTGGAACGTTCCCACTATGTACCAGCAGCCCCTGCCAGGTATTCCATCGTCCAATCAAAAAGTGAATATACAGTCTCATGAATACTGTTGGAATGTAAACAAAACACTTATTTGCATGGTAATTTAGACGCTCTGGGAACATTCCCAGAATGTACCGGGAACTTCCCCGCTACATGTTGTCACAGGCCTGATTTTTAGCTCATGCAGCTGACTATAATTATAGTCATCTGAGCTATAGTCGTGGTCCTTTGTCTGTCGTCCGTCCGTCCGGCCATCCGTCAGGGCACGTTTCAAAACCGTTGGACCTACAAATAAAAAATTTTGCATTCCATTAGATGTCCCCAAAATCTCCTACCATACCAAAAATTAGGTCATTAGGACTTCGTTCCTTTGAGATATTAAGGAAAAACCTCCGTTTTCCATAAAAAAGCCATTGTTACACTTCAAGGCTGCCTTATATCAAAACCACTGATCTGTTTTTGATCATATTAAGTATTCATATTCTTCCATACATTTTCTATGAACATACCAAAAATTAGGTCAGTATTGGGTATTATTTTGAAGTTATGGGCCCAAATATAATGCAATTTTTAAAAAATCAGGAAATATATGAGAATTGCTGAAGCTGGAGACTTTTTTTCAGGAATATAACTTTATTGAATCAAGATTCAATTGTTTACCAAAAATTAGATCTGAATTTTGCAAATTTTCAAGTAATTAGCATAAATAAAAAATCAATACCTTAAATTTTGTCCAACTTTGGCAATGGCACGTTTTTTCCCTGTAAGCACTGTTGATTTAATTTTCACAGCATATATACATAAGGATTTAATCTTTAAAAATCTGAAATTTCAAAGGAATTGATTGAAAAGAGTAGCTTTTATTCAAGTTTTCATACACCATGTCAAGTGTTGTTTACATCTAGCCCACCTAGTAACACAGCCTTCACTTGCATTATGTAACCCACCCCAGGCAGCTTGCCTTGGCTCAGCTTGGCCACTACTAGCAGGCTTCCCCTCTGCCCTGCACTCCCCCCCCCCCAATGGTGCATTAACTAGATGAATGTTATATTTTAGATTTTGTATTGTACCACCAGGGTTACAATGATTAAAGTGCACATTTAATTGTGTCCACAAAGTGGTGTATTGCTATGAAAGTGTAGATGTTTATCAGGTAATTAATTCCTTACTTCAGAAGAGTAAAAACTTCACCAGGTGTGAAATTGACTATTAATTCCAGTAATAAATTATAGCTGAGATAGTAATTAACACAATGATATTGTTTGTCCCTCATTCAACCAACAGTGAAAATATTTTATTTGAAAAGATGTTTTTATTTTATCAAATTTACTGAATCTTTTATTTTATCTCGGTGAATAAAATTAAGCATGTACTGAAAACTCCAATGTGCAAAACTTTTAAATTGTGATTCTAGGAATAATCTTGTAGATGCCATGTTGTGGCATTATTTTTCTTTTAAATTCAGTTTAAACATTTGTGATTTAAAAATAATAAAATATATGTGTATGCATAATATGACCCAATATGAGCTACACTCTGGATATATAATGATTCCAATTTAGAATTCTAATATTTTAACTTATATTTTCAGTTTTTTTATTACAAATTTATAGAACTTGTAAATAAAAAAAATGAATCAGATAAAAACTATTAATGGAAAAAGTGGATATGCTTAAAAAATAGGCTTATATATAAACTTAAATGCATTATTCCCTTGAAAGTGAAATAAAGGTATTAGCCCATTCTGTCCACTTGCCTGTTCATCTGTAAATTTTTCATATGCATCACAGTATCTCCAAACTTTTAGTGTTTTCTTCATGACATGAGTATTAGTTTGCAATCATATATTTAGAACTTTAATATAACCAAGTGGGAGGGCCCCTTTCCTCTTAGGTTCTCATATGCTTATATAAATGAAAAACATTACAATAGAATATTTTGCATATTTTGCATTGGCAAAAATTTCAAACTTCAGCTGAGCGCCTTGACCCATGGGTCCCTTGTTCTGTATGGCCAGGAAAAGTGCAACAACTGAACATATTTGAGGCATATTGATTTCAAATTTTGGGATTTAATAGGTTATTCTGTTTGTGTACATGAAAAGAAAACCAAGCAACTTGATTGCAGGAAAGAAATAATTTAGGGTAAAAGTAGGGCAAATTTATGTTACTGATTTTACACTAGAGCTACAAACTCTAGATCTAATGGCTGGTGTACACTTAAATATAAACAAGTGACCTGTGGTCATGACGCTCAGCCGACTGACATGTTGATAATGTGTCCTTACACAGACAACTAATTAAGATAGGTGGCATCATTTTTCATGCATTTTAGCTTAAGTTCATCAAGACCCATAAGCACAACAAATCTGATGACAATCCAACCAGCCTTTCATGAGGAATCTGGCAATTTGTATGTATTTTGCATTATTTCTTGGTTTGTTCAAACATACCCTAAAACTCTGAGAATATAGGTCACTGTGACCCAATTTCAGGTTTCTGGGGAGAATGTTTGAGGAACTCTCAGGATGTCAAGTTAGAAGATTCTGGGCCCTACTTTTAGTTATGATTTGTGCCCTACTTTGGTATCAAATTTTCAATTATTCTGATTACAAAATGAGCCCTGTTAAGTGACGAAAAGCATTTTTGAAGGTCTCATAAATAGAGAAAAAAAATTTGTTAAAATTTTTCTAAAATTTAGGTGAAGCCACCAGTCCCCAAGAACTGATGAAACTTTCCATGATGAATATGCATGCAAAGAATCAGGGTGATCAATGCAATAGTTGTTCAGATACTGGAGCTTTGTATCAAATTTTTAGTTATTCTGGGAGGCACTTCCAAGACCCATAGCTCAGAGGATATGGGTAACAGAGACCTCATTTCAGGTTTTTTATGGACCTCCTGGGATGTCAAGAAAGAAGATTCCAGGTCAAATAGTTGTGATTTGTGCCCTGTTAACAGACAACCACATCTTTGAAGGTCTCAAAAATAAAGATAAAAATGCGTAAAAAATCAAAGAAGTCCAGGTGGCACCACCAGTCTGCAGGAACTGAAGAAATACTCGATGATGATAATGCCTGTAGAGAATAATGCTGATCAATGCACTAGTTGTCCTGATACCAGCGCTTTTGTATCAAATTTTAAGTTATTCTGGTGGGGGGGGGGGGGGGGGTCCTTCTGAGCCACATAGCTCGGACAATATGGGTGACAGTGACCTAATTTCAGGTTTCCAAGGAGACTTTTAATGGGCCTCCCAACATGTCAAGAAAGAAGATTCTAGGTCTAGTTTTTACGATTTGTGCCCTGTTAACAGATGACCGCATCCTTTAAGGTCTCAAAAATAGATAAAAAAAGTAAAAAAAGAAAAAAAATACAGGTGGCACCACCAGTCTGCAGAAACTGATGAAACACTCCATGATCAATATCCATGTAAAGAATCATGGTGATCAATGCATCAGTTGTTCAAATATTTGAGCTTTTGTATCAAATTTTTCATTATTCTGGGTTGGGGGGGGGGGGGGGTACTTCGAAGCCCCATAGCTTGAAGAATATGGGTAACAGAGACCTAATTCCAGATATCCAAGAAGTTTTTACATGGACCTCTCTGGAAGTAAAGTGAGAAGATTCTAGGTCTAGTTGTTACGATTTGTGCCATGTTAACAGATGACCACATCCTTTAAGGTCACAAAAATAGAAAAAAAGTAACAAGGCCTACAGGCCTAATGCGAACCTGTGCAAAGTTTGGGAGTATGAATGGAGGTTTATTTTTAAAATTTAATATTGATCCTTTTAAGTCCTGCATATCTACCTTAGTCATTATGATTTCAGCAAAATGGACATTTCGGACCTGCAAGTTTCAGACTAGGACATTTTAAAACTAGAAGAATATGGGTAGTCGACAAGGGACTATGTGTTACCGCAGAAATCAGAGTGGGACGGGTGAAGTGAGGCATGGATTAAGTGGCAAGGGGAACAGAGTGAGGTGTGTTGCATATTAGCATGGATGTCTGCAGCGTAAATGTGAATGTAGGTGGTGCCACCTGTCATAAAATTGAGAAAATTGTCAAGGATGTATAAACCTGCAAAATTTTAGGTTGATAAGTCAAACCACTGCTGAGATATGAGTGATTTTATCCCAAGGCAGATGAACAGATGGACGGTGTTTATAAGTGGTTGCAGGTGGCGCCACCAGTTTTGCTTATGATGAAGAGCTATTTGAGATCTATACACAAGCAAAATTTTGGCTCAATCGGTCAAACGGTTCCCGAGATATGAGCTTGGATGTCTGCAGAGTAAACATGAATGTAGGTGGCACCAACTGTCATAAAATAAAAAAGGCTGTCCAGGATGTATAAACCTGCAAAATTTCAGGTGGATAAGTCAAACCACTTCTGAGATATGAGTGATTATATCCCAAGGCAGATGAAAAGATGGACGCTGTGGATAAGTGGTTGCAGGTGGCACCACCGATTTTGCCTATGATTAAGAGCTATGTGAAATCTATAAACATGCAAAACTTTTACCAAATCGGTCAAATGGTTCCTGAGATATGAGCTTGAATGTCTGCAGCATAAATTTGAATGTAGGTGGTGCCACCTGTCATAAAACCAGAAAGCTGTCAAGGATGTATACACATGCAAAATTTCAGGTGGATAAGTCAAACCACTGCCGAGATATGAGTGATTTTATCCCAAGGCAGATGAACAGATGGACACTGTGCAAAAATGGTGGCAGGTGGCGACACCAGTTTTGCGTATGATAAAGAGCTATGGGAGATCTATACACATGCAAAATTTCAGGGGGATATGTCAAACCAGTCCTGAGATATAAGCCTTAATGTCTGCAGCATATACATAAATGTAGGTGGCGCCAGCTGCCACAAAATCCAGAAAGCTATCCAAGATGTATAAACCTGCAAAATTTTAGATAGATATGTCAAACCACTGCCGAGATATGAGTAATTTTATGCCACGGCAAACAAATAGACCGATGCTGTGCAAAAATGATTGCAGGTGGCACCACCAGTTTTGCATATAATTAAGAGCTAAGTGAGATCTATAAACATGCAAAATTTTTGCCAAATCCGTCAAATGGTTCCTGAGATATGAGCTTCAATGTCTGCAGGGAAATATGAATGTAGGTTGCGCCACCTGTCATAAAAATTAAGAAAGCTGTCAAGGATGTATAAACCTGCAAAATATCAGGTGGATAAGTGAAACCACTGCCGAGATACGAGTGATTTTATCCTGATGCAGATGAACAAATGGACGCTGTGCAAAAATGGTTACAGGTGGCACCACCAGTTTTGCGTATGATAAAGAGCTATAGGAGATCTATAAACATGCAAAATTTTGGCCCAACTGGACAAACGGTTCCCGAGATATGAGCTTGGATGTCTGTAGCTAAAATGTTAAATGTAGGTGGCGCCACCTGTCATAAAATCAAGAAAGCTGTCCAGGATGTATACACATGCAAAATTTCAGGTGGGTAAGTCCAACCAATGCAGAGATATATGTGTTTTTACCCTAAGGCAGATGAACAGTTGGACGCTGTGCAATGATTGTTGCAGGTGGCGCCACCATTTTTAGTGTATGTTATAAAGCTTTCCAAGGGCTACATTTGTGCAAAATTTTTAGCCTTATCAATCAAACGGTTCCCGAGATATGTGGGTTTATGTGTGGAAAAAGACGCACAAATGGACGCTGGGCAGAGAGGAAAGGTCAGAGGTCAACCAAAAATGAGGGCGCAGCAGTTCACATGTGACCGATCATAATTCCGAATTTTAAAAATTCTACCCAGTGGTTATGGAGGAGTTCTCCGGAATCCTTTGTGGCGATGGCGGCAGCGTCGGTGTCCGACTGAAAACATAGTATCTGCAAAACTCTGTTTTAGCGGATACAATGATTGTAGCTGGCACCATCAGTCTTATATACAACGAAGAGATATATACATATGCCCAATGTCAGACTGATATGTCAAACCCCTCCTGTGAAATAAGCAGGTACATACACTGTGCAAAAGTCAATGTAGGTGGCACCACCTGTCTTGTAAATGAGAATACCATCAAAGACGCATAGACAGGTATCAGTCCAATACATCAAATTTCCCCAGAGTTTGATGCACTGGGCTGACAAGGCTTAGGTGAGTAAGGCAGTTGCCCCCAAGTGACCTGTGACAAATTGCTGCCTCAAGCTACTGCACTGAGTGAACTCTTGACCTGCACCTGGCTAGACTGAGTGAACTTTTGACCTGTACCTGGCTGCACTGAGTGAACTCTTGACTTCTTGCATAATCTGACACAGTTGGCAGTCTGCCAAAGCTATAAATAGATTCAGGCTGAACTTTGGTGCCAAATATGATGCAGTGAGCAGTTTGCCAAAGCTATAAATAGAATGCAGCTACTGCACTGAGTGAACTCTTGACCTATACCTGGCTGCACTTCTTCCAATCCTGGCACTGTGCCAAAACTATTTATAGAGCTGACATCATCTTGACCAATGGCAAACATCAAGGCACTGGCAATCTGCCAGTGGTAAACAAAGTGCTGCCATCTGTACACAAAAGTGGCCCCTACTTGAAATAACTTTGAAATTTATTTTCCCAAAACAAAATGCTTTTCAGTTGACTTTTTATAAAAAAAGAAATCAGGAATATATGTGAAATTATTATGGATGCATACTGAATGCAAAACTAAAATACAGATATATCTCATTGATGGCAAATTCTTGAATTAAGTTGAGTAGGGATACCAATAATTTATAATCCACGTACATTTGTCTTTATATAGCCACAGAGAGCTGAATATCCACGATTGTAACATTGCCTGGTATGATGAATAACTTAAATCATAAATCTAAATTTTTTAAAAGCTTTTAAAAATCTTTCTTGTCAATAATAACCAAAGATAACCTGAAATCTAAATGTCTAGTGGCATGATGTAATAGATGCTGATAAACTTGTGCCAGGCTAGATCTAACAGGATCACACAGCTAAAATATATGGTAAAATGACTCAATTCAATCTCCATAATTCAGCCTAAAATCATTCATGTGGAACCATTAATGACAATTATTATAAGAATTATTGTAGGAATAATTCTTGTAAAATATTTAACAAACTGGCTTCAGTGGCATCAGTCGAAAAACGTTCCGCAGGTTTATATCTCATATAGAACGATACAGCAAACTGGCTAAGTTCAGCTTCCTGTAACTCAGCCAAAAAGCACTGAACCAAAACCATTTGAACAAACTTGAATTATCAACATCTGAGGATAATTAATGTGTGAGATTTAAGAATTTGGCCCAGTGGTTTTTGAGAAGAAGATCTTTGTAGCCACTGAGCTAAAATGGGCTGTTATGGCATATGACTAAATTCAGCTTCCCATAACTTAGGCCAAAAAAAAAAAAAGTTTTGGTTCTCAGGCACTTTTTTTCAGAAATCAGTGCGGGCGGGCGGTATTTTATTTTTGACCTTTTTTTGGATGTTTCGATAAAAATGTCATATAATCAGGAAAAAGCATGAAAATAACAAATTTTTTGCTAAACACTACATCAATTATTATCTACATTATTTATCTTCTTGAAAGATAAAAATCAAAATAAAAATTTTTGATGCGGGGGCTTAAAATTGACGCAGGCGGTGCCTGAGAACCATACCTTTTATTTTTTTGGGCCTTAGCCAAAAGTCACTGAATTGAGACCATTTGAACAAACTTCAGAAAGCACTACCCTAGGATCATTTCTGTGCGATATTAAACATTTTGGCCATATGGTTTTAGAGAAGAAGTTTTTTGTAGCCCTCAGTGTGATACAGGCACTGATGACCCCAATACAAAAAAGGCCGATGCAGGTGGCGCCACCAATACCTCAATTTCAGATATGACCTATGTGACCAACATTGGCATAAAATTTCGTGAAGATAGCTACAGCCGTTTCTGAGACTTAAATTTTAATATGCTTTTTTGCACAGTTAACAAAGTTCAACCTCCTGTATCTCGGCCAAAAATCTCCGAATTGGAACCATTCGAACAAACTTGAGAGAGATTGTTCCAGGGATCATTTCTGTGAAATATTGGACAATTTGGCCTGACAGTTTCGGAGAAGAAGATTTTTAAAGCTTTTTTAGCTTTTTCATTTTTAAAAATCTAAGAAAATGCAGTTAGAAAAAAAATAAACAAAATCCGATATATTTTTTTGGATGACTGATTATTTGCAAAAAATTTGGTGATGCTAGCTCCTGCTGTTTTTGAGATAGCTATGGTTAACGTACAGACGACGCACGACGCACGAAAGACGATGAACGACTGATGACGCCGCACCATCGCATAAGCTCACAGGTTCACTAAAAATACAGGTGGCACCACCGGTCTGCATGAGGTGATGGAACACCCCATGATAAATGTTCATGCACATAATCATGGTGATCAATGCAGTAGTTATTTTAGATACTTGAGCTTTTGTATCAAAATTTTGATTATTCTGGGGGGTACTTCTGAGTCCCATAGCTGGAAGGATATGGGTAACAGAGATCTAATTTCAGGTTTCCACAGACACTTTTCATGGGCCTCCTTGCATGAAAAGAATGGAGATTCCAGGTACAGTGGTTACGATTTGTGCTCTGTTAAAACATGACAGTTTCATTGCAAGTCTGAAAAAAAGAGAAAAAAATTTGTAAAAATTAGAAAAAAATTAAGGCGGCACCACCAGTTTGCAGGAAATGATGGAACATCCCATGATCAATATTCATGCAAAACATCATGCTGATCAATGCAGTAGTTGTTCATATACTTGAGCTTTTGTATCAAATTTTGCATTATACTGGGGGGTAATTCGGAGCCCCATAGCTCGAAGGATATGGGTAACAGAGATCTAATTTCTGGTTTTGAAGGAGATTTTTCATGGACCTCCTTGGATAATAAGTTTTAAGATTCTAGGTCCAGTGGATACGATTTGTGCCCTGTTAACAAATGACAGTTTCATTGCAAGTCTGAAAAAAAAGAGAAAAAAATTCATAAAAAATTGGAAAAAAATACAGGTGGCGCCACCAGTCTGCAGGAAGTGATAGAACATCCAATGATCAATATTCATGCAAAGAATCATGGTGATCAATGCAGTAGTTATTCTGATACTTGAGCTTTTGTATCAAATTTTGCATTATTTTTTTTTGGGGGGGGGGGGTACTTCGGAGCCCCATAGCTCAAAGGATATGGGTAACAGAGACCTAATTTCTGGTTTCCAAGGAGTTTTTCCATGGACCTCTCAGAATGTCAAGTTACAAGATTCTAGGTCCAGCGGTAACGATTTGTGCCTGGTTAACGGACAGACAGACAGACGGACAGACAGACAGATGACGGACAAAAATTGATCGCTATAGCTAAGATGACTTACAGCTAAAAAGGAAGCATAACATGTATAATTACAGGATGGCTCATATGCAGAAAGAATATTACCTTTTTGTGTCCACCTCCTGGAGAGTGACTAAGGTTGTCCTTGGAGCCCACCTTGGACTGTGCCTTCTCTTTAAAGTCAACCTTCACTGTTTCAATCTATAATACAGCATGAATCTTGTGTAGAACATGTACAATGACCAAAATTTACAAATGTCTTTCAAAAAGTTTCTTTTGTGACAAAATAAACTTGTCAAATGACATATTTAGAGATTTTACATATTGTAAATTATATTTGTTGTATTTCCTTGTCCTGATACATTCGACCAGAAGTAAATTTTATTTTACAATTTAAGCAAAAATTGCAACTATATTTCTTTTCAGAGTGAACTATGAGATATGATTATTTATTCCTATTATATGTTAGTTTCAGATTTTAAGTTTATGCACAAGATGAGTGTATTTGTATTTGAGTTTATACCTTTACTGTATAATTAATGGCCATCCATCCAATGGCAAGGGAACGCAGGAAGGTGGGTGGGGGGGGGGGGGGGTAGGGGGCAGTGACCTGTTCTGCTTCAGTGAACTAGGAGCTACATCAGGTCAAAGGAAGGGGCTTAATTGCTTTGTGGGACAGGGGGCTGAGATCATGGCTAATTAACAATAATCAGTATATACTGTGGAATTGGTTAATTTGGCGTGTCTGAATTATCCCACATTTTTCATTTTATAGCATTAGCGCAGTTTGAATTGCGCGAACATCCGTATGTTAGCTAGGTAATAAATTGTGTATCAAATTATTAAAATATTTATAAAAGCCAGGTTTGTAACGTAACCTACATCCCATCTAACAACCTTCACATGACTGCTTACATGCCACGGGTGACTGGTTGAGTACCGTGACCACAAAAGGTGAACAATACATAATTAATCAGGACTAATCACGTTTGATGATGCAATGGTACTGCAACCAGCTACATTGTTTGACATCTTACTAAGTTGTAGAATTTCTTTACAACAACAACTGTGATTATACTAACCAGTATCAGCCAACTATGTCTGAATTAACAACAAACATAACTTACAACAGTCGCAGGTTGCTCACAGCTTAGTCGTACTTCAAAGCTATTGGAATGGCTAGGGGTGTTTTAAAAGGCTACTTATTGTTTCACAGTTGTTTCTACAAATCACTTTGAATGAGAGGTGTCTTTCTTCAGAAAAAGCTTGCTATGAACTCATTTGACAACATGACTCCACTAACATTCTGGTTGAAGAAGCCTCAACTCAAGCAACCATATATGGACAGATTACCAGGCCCACATGTTCATGTGTCAGATGAGAACGCTGTAATCTACCGAACGATCACATCAAATTTATGCGTGTTCTTATTTTAGTGCAAATCTAGCTCCCGCTAAAGGGCGAAAATTAAAACCCCGCTAACAAAACCACTTCCACAGTAATCACAGGAATTAGGAACAGACTCTAAGAAAGAGATTTTACTTGTAACAATTTAAATACTTGTCTAACAAGATCAAAGGACGCATGGGTCACAGCACTCAGCTGATCTTGATTGGACTATATATAGGGTTTGAATTGCCGTGCTAGTCTGTATATAAAGGAGTAAGTGAAGTAGACATATGATACCTTAATGTAGACTAGCTGGTGTTGTCACTCTTGACACAAGCTTTCGGGGGAACAGCCCCCTTCTTCAGGTGAATGACATTTCTATTCTGATTGTTTCAACAAATTGTAAAATAATACAACAAATGACCCATTGGTCATGACACTCAGCTGACTTGAAAGATATTCGCAAAAGGAAATTTTATCATTTGAATGGTAGTATATACCCATTCAACTGAAGCATCAAACAGATTAACCACCAAGCCAAGATTGTGTCTGTATTTTTATATCTCAAAAATAGAGAAAAAATGCATAAACTTAAAAAAAAATACATGTGGCTCCACCAGTCTGCAGAAACTAATAACAAGGGACCCATGGGTCACGGCGCTCAGCTGATCATGATTGGACTATAAATGTATCACCATTGTGATACTATATTTAGTCGACAAACCGTATGAATATCATGGACATGTTAGGCTATTATAAAGGAATATAATGTAATATGTGAGAAAATGATGTATTAAGTAACCTGACTGATGGATTAATACAGAGTAAATATAGTGGTTTATTTTTTATTTATTTGGGAGCTGTTGAAAATAGGGTTTTATTTGAGCAAATATGAATGCAATGACAGTACACCCAGGGATAGAATGATGATAAGGCTATTTGTTGAAGGATCTATAGTGTATGGAAGTCCCCAAGATTTCAATTTGACAAATAAATTGTTATGATTAACTTTGCTGAAGAGGGGATTTATGAATTGTGACTGTATGACATGATATCTCTTAGGCCCTGTCAAGGTACATTGTATTGATGCCCACCACGTCTACATATTGACATAATTTCTGGCAGGTACATAGGTAACAAATAGTTGTACAATATATAAAAATATGAATATATCTGATTCATCTTGTTTTCTTTACTGAGGCTGACATTTGGATAGGGTTGGGAGAAGGAAACAGTGTGGGCCGCAAGGAGGGCTGGATGTGGAGAGAAAAGGAGATAGAGAGAGAGGGACAGAGCATTCAACAGTACTTAAACACCTGGAAGGTTAAAATCTAAAATATTATGACAGGGTTCTTGCGCCTTTTCAATTTCAAAAAGTAAGACCTTTTTAAGACTTTGTAAGACCTTTTTTTCATGAAAAATAAGACCATTTTCTCATGGTCAATACAAACCCTATATTAATTATATTCGTTTTAATACCCATCCAAATTTCAAATGACACATGAATAAATAAATAGGCCTTCATTTACATGCCCGTATATTCTCTACTCGATTTTTGCCGGCTGTTGCCGTATACTTATACAGATATGTCGTTACGAGCGGAGTTCATTCCCGTAGGCCTATATTATACACGGCAAAGCATGCATCTTTTTATCCATAAATCTGTCAATAAAGAACGGTAATGTTGTAACTTGACTTCTGCAGCCCCGTGATCGCCAGGCCCCACTTTCTCCCTGGGCACTTCATTTTACCGCCAAAATCAAAGAACACGTGTAAGCCAGTCCTCAGGCACAAACATTTTCAAGGACGTGTTCGGATAACTTCCTTCACTCGAGTTCGGAGAATATCAGCAAAAAAACAATGCAGCGGTAAATTTGATGACATATTCTCTGACGCATTACCGTAAGGTGTAAGCCGCGAGAGTGACTAGTTTCCACTTTGAAACCCTTGGATATCCTGCTTTACACTGTATTAGGGCAGGTATCCCCGCTAAAGTGAGAGGCATTTGTAAAGAGAGCAAGTGAGCTTGTACGTTCCAAAATTCACGGGGATACGTGTAGAAAACTGTACTTGGAAGACACTGACATCGTTTACATCGGGCAGACCGTAATACGTGGGCAAAACATGTTCTGAAATGCGAGAGCAATAGGATAAAAATTAATTTACGATCAACAAAATATAGATTTCTTGATGTTCATGTATATTTTCGAAATTCCTCTGTATTAGCACGATCAACTGCAAAAACCAGGTGTCCCCTTCAAGAATGAGACATTTGTAAAGAGAGCAGGTGTGCTTGGACGTTCAAAAATTTACGGGGAAACGTTTGGAAAAATGCAGTTGGATGACATTGACATCGTTTGCATCGGGCAGACCGTAAAATAGATTTCTTGATGGTCATGCATATTTTGGAAATACCGAGTTTATGATACATGCAGTATTTGGTGATATAGCCTATAAGCCCATCATTGCTGACACCGATGTATATGCTCCTTCCGCGTGCATACGCGGGCACAATACGTAATTAAAAATGTTCTAATTCGAATGCATTTATTGGCATACAGAAATTAGATGTGCATATGCGGTGCAATTATAACCCGTTATTTCAATGCTCAAATATTTCGAACATATTTTACAGACTTATAACTTGCTATATAAATGCAGTGTAAGCTCACCGATCTATAGACCTATATACACAAGATGGTAACACTGTTGTACTTTCCCGCGCTCCACTTTTTCGAAGCAGCCTGAAGTAGCTCGTACTTAAATTCCGTAAATTTGACAAAATATGATTCACTGTAGCTGATTTTAAGTCATCCTAAGGTCTAATTAAATTAATTAAACAATGGTCATATTTGCCCGAAAAGATGTCCTTGACCACAAAGGCGGTAAATTTGTCAACGATATATTTCACAAGACTATCGACGTAAATATTCAAATGTATTAACTTCTATAGGGACAAACTTTCAAACCCCTTCGGTATCGTTCCTGGAAAAATTGAGCTCACAGGTATGTCGACGAGCAGGACGAGCCTAAATCATGCAGAGTTACAGAAAACGCACGTCAGTTCATGCCATATTCTGGTATTCAGGGTTATATTAATGCTGGCTGGTTTAGAAATCACTGATGCATCTTCTGTACACCAACTCACACACAAATATTTATTTCAACTTCTAGTTTCAAGCACGTGTCCAAATAGACCCATTACGCTTTCAAACACCTTTTAATGGTCCTTGCCCCGATGTGCCTGAGTCAAGCAAAATAATTAACTTTTTCAGTGCTGTCAATATTCATACATGAACCTGCATAGCAAACATGAAACTGAAAAAAGACGCTCAAGTGTTCATAATAGGAGATGAAATGGCGCACAACTTTCGAGTCCCCTTTCACACCACCGAAACTTGTGAACGTGTGTATTCCGATTCGCATTTATTCTGATTTGTCCGCACTGAAAATATTCCGCAGGTGCACCCATGGTCATGAGACCCACGGTAGTCTGAACATGCAGATGATGTCTGACATGCAGTTAAATACGGGAACAAGCTTTGAAAAATAAGCTACTTTCATGTTTATGGTATCAAATTATTTGCCTCTTTCAAAAATTATTTCAGTTTCTGTGATACAAAAAGTAAGACTTTTGTAAGACCTAGCCTCTAAAAAGTAAGAAAAGTAAGACTTTTTAAGGCCTTATTTTTGCAAAATGAAAAGTAAGACTTTGTAAGACCGCGCATGAACCCTGTATGAAATGTGGATAAAGTCTGAGAGAAAGAGGTAATCTAGAACATGGTTGGTTGATATGATTGAAGAAATTGTTGCAAATAATATTTTAAGATCTGACCATGCATTTCCATTGGATACCTTTCTGACAGGCTGTTGACAGTTCAACATTTTACACATTTGTCTAATGAGATCCAATTTTTTTTAATAAACTTTTTTTTCTTCTATTTTATGATATGTATACAGTTGTTATAAAGTCCCCACTCCACACCACTGTCTCTCTGTATATATTTTCTTCAAATTATTAAATTTTATGCTATAGCAATAGAACTATTTTTCACAGTGCCAAGGAGCAAGGACTTAGTGAGGTGGGGGAAGGGGATTGTGGGAGTTACAATACCCTTGCATATACTTACAGGATATGAAATTTAATTAATCAGTGCTTACAGGAAAAAAAAGTTTATTCATAATTATTAAATATTTAAAACAGGCAGAAAGCTAGAGAAACAAAGCAAATCATTTTAATACTCATTCTTCTGAGCCAGGAAATTATGAACAATTTTTACATAATTTCCTTTTTTTGTAACCATTTTTTTTCCAGGTTTGAAAATGTAACTATACATTTAGAGTATAACATATATATGTGAATATTTCAGTTGATTCACATTTCTTAATTGCATCAACATATATATCTAATAAATCAGGTTTATAGTACCAGTCAACAGAATGGGATGGAGGGAGGAAGGGAGGCATAGGGGTGAGAGAGAGAGAAAGAGAGAGAGAAAGAGAGCTAGACTGCCAGAGAAAGAGAGAAAGGTAAAGGGAAAGAGAGAGAGAGAGGAGAAAGACTCTCTGGTAATTATTGCCTGACCCAGCCTGACCCAGACACTTACAGAAGCAGCAGGCAAGGAGTGAAGGTGTTATGTAACAGCCTGTTAACCAATGACTTGATGTAAACACTCAAGACATGGTGCTATAAACATGGGTCACTGTGCTCAGATGAAGTTGACTTGAAGGTAAAAATTGAAAATAATATCAAATGGAGATCAAGTCTAAGAGGAAAAGGTAATATATGCCATGGCTGGTTGACATGATTGGTTTGTATTTATGAGTAAGAAATTGATGCAAATAATATTTTGTGACCAAACCATGCATTCTCTAATGTCAAAATTGAAGCATGTGAGCAGTTTGTGAACATAAGATGTATATTATTACCATGATCATTGATTGGCTTTTAGATAAATTGTTGAAAGTTCAGTAGTTTACACATTTGCTCAATTGGATCTATTTTACATAATATATATTATCAAATGTATGTATTTTTTATTTTATAAAATGTATACATTTGAAATATAACTGATGTCCCCAGTCCCCAGATGCAAAGACTTGGTGGTGGTGGTGGGGGGGGGGGGGGGGAGGGCTGGAATGATGGGAGTGACAAGATCTCTGTATTAATATAGTGTATATACATATAGGATTTCCACTTAATTCAACAATACTTACAGGATTAAATAGTTCATTCACAATTACATAATATTTAAAAAAGGACAGACAGACTGTTAGACAAACAAAGCTGATAATATATTTTAATATTTTAAAGTTTTTCATCTGCAATGTTACACATCTGAATACATAAGTTGCTTTCAAATTTCAGACTTTAATAGCTTAAATCCATACACATACAGCATATGAAAGTTATTTCAACAGTGCTTAAAGGAAAAAAACTTCATAATTAATATATATATTTAATGATAATTGAGAGATGATGGACAGGCAGAGCTGATCACTTTATGTTCCATTCTCCTGAGGCAAGAATATGTTTCAATTAGATCTTAATTTTTTCTAATCCAATTATTTTTCAAATTAAAAAAATTGTACACATTTGCAATAATAATTAATGTCCCAGTGCAAAGGTGACAGTGAGGTGTAAAGGATCAATGACAGCCGGGGGAGGGGGGGGGGGTGGTGATGGTGGGATTAACAACACTTTTGCATATATATTCAGGGCAAACAAAGCCTGATCTCCAATTCTGCTGAGGCTAGAAATAATAAACACATGTTTGTATTAGATCCTCATTTTTTTATTTTAAGTTTAATTTGTATACATTTCCCATATATATTTCTGAATATAAACATTGATTCATAATTCTAAATTGCATCATCATAAATCTCAATCTTGTCATATAACACCACATCATGCATACAAAGGTATATTTATATATTCATGGGGGGGGGGGGGAGTAGGGGGTGTGATATGAGAACAATTGTACACCTGTCACAGCAGGGGATCTCCCCCAGTGACTGTAACAAATCAGGAACCCTGGCATAGCTGACTTCCAGTGACCTGGAGAGGCCTACCTGCATCTGGAACAAAGCAAGTGACTACAATAGAGCCTCAAGATAAAATTCAATAACTAGCCTAATTTTCAACCTTTTATTTTCAAATTTCAGATTTAAACAAATTAAATACTTATGTTTACATGCTGTGAAAATTAAATAAACAGTACTCACAGGAAAAAAACATGCCTTGGTCAAAGTTGGGAAAATTTATGGTACTGATTTTATGTTTATGCTAATATCTTATAGAATTTACAAAATACAGATCTAATTTTGGGTATACAATTGAATCTTAATTAAACAAAGTTTATACTTGGAAAAAATTCTCTAGATTCAATAATTTTCATGTAACGTGAGTAAATATTTTTCCTGATTTTTAACAAAGTCCATTATGTTTGGGCCCATCACTTAAAACAATTACGCAATACTGACATCATTTCTGGCATGTGCATAGGGAATGTATAGAAAAATATGTATATTATATATGATCAAAGTCAGATCAGTGGTTTTGATATTAGGCAGTCCTGAAGTGTAACAATGGGTTTTTAATGGAAAAATTAAGTTTTTCATTAATATCTCAAAGGAATTAAGTCCTAGTGATCAAATTCTTGGCATGGTAGGGAATTTTGGAGACATCTAACTGTATGCCAAATTTAAGGAACTTAGAGGTGAAGCTGGGGAGCTGACCTCTAGCAAACTGCATAACACTAGCTTGATGTAAACAATATGTGACATGGTACTTGAAAACTTGAATAAAATCTACAGTTTTTGATCAACTGGTTTCAAATTTTTGATGTTAATAGTTGAAATGCTAACAAAAACATGCTTTGAAAATTAAATTCACAGCAGTTACAGGAAAAAAACGTGCCATGGTAAAAGTTGGGCAAAATTTAAGGTACCAATTTTTTATTTTTGCTAATATTTTAAAAAATTTAAAAGATTTTGTTCTAATTTTGGGTATACAATTTAATTTTGATTAATAAAAGTTATATTACTGGAAAAAAAAGTGCTTAGCTTTAACAAGTTTTGTGTTAAGTGATCAAATTTATTTCCTGATTATTTACAAAATGCATTATGTTTGGGCCCATAACTTTTTTAAATTATATAAAACAGACCTAATTTCTGGCATGTACATAGAAACTATATTGAGGATTATTTATGGTAAATATGAGGAAAAACAGATGAGTGGTTTTGATATAATGCAGTCCTGAAGTGTGAAAATAGGTTTTTAATTGAAAATTGAGGTTTTTCATTAATTTCTCAAAGGAACGAAGTCGCAAAGACCCACTTTTCAGTTTGGTAGGAGATCTTGGGGACATCTAACATTATGCCAAATTTTGTATTCCTAGGTCTTACTGTTTCACCTGCCACATTTACGGACAGACAGATGGAGGGACTGACAGAGGGACGGACAGACGGACGGACGATGGACAATCGACTACGACTATAGCTCAGATGACTTATAGCTCAGATGACTTATAGTCAGCTGAGCTAAAAACACTTAATGGTCAATATCCATGCAAACAATTATGGTGATCTCTGCATTAGTTGTTCAGATACTTCAGCTTTTGTATCAAATTTTCCATTATTCTGAGCTGTACTTTGGAGTGCCATAGCTTGAAGGATATGGGTAACAGAGACCTAAATTCAGGTTTCCAGAGACACTTTTCATGGGCCTCCTTGCATGACACAAATGAAGATTTTAGGTCCAGTTGTTACAATATTTACCCTGTTGACAGATAACCACATCTTTAAAGGTGGCGCACCCAGTCTGCTGAAACTGATGAAACACGTCATAATCAATATGTATGCCAAAAATCATGACCATCAGTGATGTAGTTAATGAGATATTGATGTTTTTTTGTGAAATTGTTGACTATTCTTGGGGGGTACTTTGGGGCCCCATAGTTGAAGGATATGGGTAACAGAGACCAAATTTCTGGTTTCCATGGAGATTTTCCATAGGTCTCTCAGAATGTCAAGAATGAAGATTCTAGGTCCAGTCTTTACGATTTGTGCCCTGTTAACAGATTTTCACATTTTTTAAGGTCTCAAAAATAGAGAAAACAATTTGTAAAAAATCGAAAAATACAGGTGGCGCCACCAGTCTGCAGAAACTGATAAAACATCTCATGATTAATATGTATGCCAAAAATCATGACCATCAGTGATGTAGTTAATGAGATATTGAAGTTTTTGTATGAAATTTTTCACTATACTGGGGGGTATTTTAGGGCCCCATAGCTCGAAGGATATGGGCAACAGAGACCTAATTTCAGGTTCCCACGGACACTTTTCATAGGTCTCTCAGAATATCAAAGATGAAGATTCTAGGTCCAGTTGTTATGATTTGTGCCCTGTTAACAGATGTTCATATTTTTAAAGGTCTCAAAAATAGAGAAAACAATTCGTAAAAAATCGAAAATTCAGGTGGCGCCACCAGTCTGCAGAAACTGATGAAATATCTCATGATTAATAAGTATGCCAAAAATCATGACCATCAGTGATGTAGTTAATGAGATATTGAAGTTTTTGTAGGAAATTTTTTACTATTCTGGGGGGTACTTTGGGGCCCCATAGCTCGAAGGATACGGGTAACAGAGACCTAATTTCAGGTTTCTATGGAGACTTTTCATAGGTCTCTCAGAATGTCAAGAATGAAGATTCTAGGTCCAGCGGTTACGATTTGTGCCCTGTTAACGGACAGACGCCCGGACGGCCGGACGGCCGGACAACCGGATGGACGACGGACAAAAGGTGATCCCTATAGCTCAGATGACTTACAGTCAGCTGAGCTAAAAAGGGGTAGAGAGTAGGAACCGGCAGATTTTGGGCTGCTGAACTGTGATCGCCTGAAAGAGAAACCTTCCAGGGAAGCTCTAAAGTTAGCTTACCATTAGCATTCATCACAACGCTTCCACAAGGTCACATCGCTGTACATATTGGATTACCGGAATAAATTCAACGAGTTAATTTTACAACAGTGTTTTTCCTTTCTGCAATTGACTGGCCAGAACCCTGACATCCTTTACAATGGCGAACGGTGCCAACCAGTCAGCAGAGAACGCTATCTCAGGACGTATCACTGAATTCCAGGAAGGCTTCGCCCAGGCACATCAGGAAACAGCACACATAGCCAGCCGACACTACTATGAAGTAGGTAAGCGCAACATCATAAAAGATGTAGTTTCTAGAACTAGCACTTGTGATGGGACCTTCTATATGGCCGTTAAAGACTGGCTAGAGCAAAAAGAGTGGGCTAAGGAAATGTTCCCGGGGAATCTGAACTGATAGACATTGTTACTCATACTGTAACCGGGTCGCTAAGGAGGGAGGTGGAACGTTATCAAACGGAACACATGCTAGCCAACCCAGGGGCACCGAGAATATCAGTCGCTTGGGATGCGCTTAAAAAGCACATCCGACAAAACTTCCTCCCTCCAAATGACGTCGAGTTATTGCGTCAACAGCTCAACAACTTGAAACAGCAAGTTTCCGTCTCCATGCCTCACTTCAACCGGATGTTTAGAGACCTCGCTGAACAGGCAAACCCGCTGAGTAAGCACAACGGGGAACAAACAAAGGATTTAATCAAGGTATACGTTTGGGCCCTCAGAATGAAAATGTAAGACGACAGGTGTCATACCAGGGACCACGTGACTTACAAGAAGCAATGTACCAGGCCACCATCACAGATCAACACGAAGGCGAATTCGTCCACCCCCATGGCAAAGGAAAAGAGGAGCCAATGGATATATCCACTATTGTCAGGGTGGAAAAGGGTAATAAATTTAGCATATGTGTATGAGGCAATTGCTAGTGTGGGTGATTCACTAAGTCTCCGCATGCAGGTCATTGTGATTCACATAAATCTGCCAACAATTATAACAATAGGTATGTACGCCATACGAATCCTCTTAGCTGGACTACCGACAGCAAGCCCATCTGCTATGAATGCGGAAAAGCGGGCCACATGGCGAGAGAATGCCTGCAACGAAACACGCAATGACACCTACAGAATCGCCAGCTGAGGTCACGCCCAGGGTCACAGGTAAGTCACCCCCCATGCCGGTACAACCCTTCCTCAAATGCAACATGTAATAATTGTAACCATACCATGCAAAAATAGTCATTTAAACTAGTAAGCGTCGTAGCAGGACATGCATCAAGGCCGGAGACTGCCCTTTGTGTGGGTGGTATTCAGGTTTTGGCATTGATAGATACAGGTGCTACTCGCACATTGCTGCGACGCGAAATTTTTGATGACATTTGTGTAAAAACACACCGCCGCCCCATTGTTAAGAAACCCCCCGTCCCTTTAAAATCCGTTACTGGACACCCCTTGGAGATAGTAGGCTGCACCCAACTACCGATACAGGACGTAGGCAACGTTGAAATGTACATAGTACAGGACTTACCACAAGAAATGATCCTTGGGAATGACGCACTCTTGGCAGGTAAAGGTTGCTTAAACCTTGCGGACAATGACATGATATGGCACGGCAAACGCTGGCTCCTAAATATAGATGGACAACAGGGCATCGCCAGGTTATCCCTAACATATCTTTCCTGCCAAAATGATATGGATGACGTGATAAAGCAATATGCTGATGTGTTTGTAGGGCCTAATGCTCCCAACGGGTTTTGTGATATATCCCCCATGAAAATAGAAACACATGGAGAACCTATTTATCAGAGGCCATACAGGGTTCCCCTTGCTAAAAGAGAAATCATATCTAAAGCTGTTGATGAAATGCTAGCCGACGGTATCATTGAAGCCTCCTGAACCCCCTGGGCAGCGCCCGTTACTTTGGTTCCGAAAAGAAAAGAGGGCACATTTCACTTTTGCTTAGAATATAGGAAGCTAAACGCAGTCACCAAGAAAGATAGGTACCCGCTCCCATTAATCTAAGACATCTTTGACCAAATTGGGGGGAGTACTGATATGAGTATAAAATCTATATGTTTTATATTATATTTATGATAATAATTTGTATATATATATATTAGAGTATATGATGATCATTATGATTTATATTTTAAGGTGGTGGGAACTATTATTGCTATATTTGAGTGTTTATTAAGCATTATATAGATTTAATTATCATTAAGAATTGTTACAGAGATCATGTATTAACATGTGAAGATTATCAAGAATACTAGTAAAGATTTTACAATCAGTTTATGATGTTATAATAGTTATAATGGATACAGTTATAAGAAGGTGACATAATTTAGTAAAGGATATGACAAATGATTTTATAGAACAAAAATGTTACAGATGGTTTGATTGTATATTCGTTTAAGCCAGATAGAGAGAAGGCAGAAGTTCATAGACAGACTTGTTGGTACAAGTCACGATTAATAGCACTGACCATACAGTAATAAACTCATAAAGTCTCGGCGGACACACATACAGTGAAAGAAACAGACAACTCTTGCATACATTATCACAGCACAATTTACATAATCCAGACATACGGTCACAATTAAGTCATAAAAGAACAGTCACCAGATCCAGCCACTACGTCAGCAACAACTCACATACAACAGTCATCAACAGTTCAGCTTTGTTATAGAAGGGAGCACCTAGTACAAATCCCAGATTTGAAAGTAAAATGAAAAACAAAAAATGGAATATATACATATTTATTTATACAAGTTTGGGCAGAGACCCATGTAAGATATATATATAGAGGTGGTCAGTGAGAGTGAGAGAGAGCGAAGAGGTGGTGAAGGAAGAACTATAGAGTCAGTCAGATAGAGAAGTCGTCAGTTGTCAGTCTATCAGTCACAGTCAAGGTCATCATCAGGCGTGGTCACCTGGGCTCCCTGTTGATCATCGGGTCCTTGTGGTCATCATCTCACTGTAACAATATGAGGTAAATGTATCTCAAGCCATACTAGCAAGAGACACTGACACGGTCTTGGTATGTAATTTAGTGATTAGCGTGAACTGTTAATGAAGATGTATTGATGAGAAGAATTATAGAATTAAGAAGATTGACTGTTATGTATGAGTTGAGCCTTAATATAGAAAGGACTGTAACGTGAAGTAAGTATTGTGTGAAGAAGAAGATCATTGAGTTAATATGTATTGTGGACATCAGAAGAAATACTGACATAATCATTCATTGTGACATCTAATCAAAATAAATAGATTAAACTACAATTAACCTCTTGTTATATCTGGGTCATTCCCCCCAGCCTTATAACAATTGGTGGAGAACCGGGGCATTTTTCAAAATTTGAACACTAAAAAGTGGCTGGTGAAAATTTATCAATAACAGAAAAAGGAAGAAATAACAATAACAGACAATATCAACAACATATGTACAATAGAACAGATAGGAGAAAAGGCCCTTCCTAAATATACAGGAACGGAAAATGCCAAGCGCTGGCTGGACAGGTTTAACTGTGTTGCCAAACTTGCTGGGTGGCTTCCCGTAAAAGAAACGTCAAGCTCGCCTGACAAGAGAGCTTCAATGTTCCCGATTATGCTGCAACATGACAGTGCCGCGGATGTGTGGTATAACACCTTAACACAAGTTGTAAAAGACTCTTTCGACCTCCTTACAGAAGCCTTCTTAAAACGCTTTAACAACGAAGAAGTATTAAGATTACTACGCATAAGAGAATTCCAGGAACGTAAATTAAGACCCGGGGAAACTGTTGATCAGTTCGTTGATGACATACGCGGTATGGGTCAAAACCTTGACAAGAGCGAACAGGACTTATGTGACGCCATCAAAATGGGTCTACCAGCGTCTATGCAACAGTTTGTTGAAGGCAAGGAACCTGAGAATTTACAGCAGCTAGTAAAATATGCGAGGTTAGCGGCCACGTTCAGCCAACCGCCGGTACAGAGTCTACAGCTCAATGTGGATGAGCTAAGTGATAAGATCTGCCACACCGTCCTGGACAAGCTATCAAGTGACAACAAACAACGGCTACCAGCTCCAACCATGGAGAACCGCCACAAGACGCCTAGAAACAACTTCCACGGATCAACGACCAGAAGGACTACAAGTCAACACCAGAGATACAGACCACCAACACAAGGACCATCCACCTTCATCCGCCCAGGTAAAATGAATGTATCACCATGTTACCGGTGTGGTAGAACACACCTGAGTAAGGACTGCCTACATTTAAATAGTCAATGTTACTTTTGTGGGAAAATGGGACATTTATCAAGAGTCTGTAGAAGGGCCAGAAATGGCATGACGCCAAATAGACCCTTCAATAGTGGTAGACAATAGGAACACGTGCCTGAATCTGTAGTAAGGTCCATTCCTTTTCAAAATTCCAGTAAAAATAAGAAACATAAAAGTATCAACCAATGTGCATCATCCAACAGCCTACCTAAAGTTTTAGCTAATGTAAAACCTCCAAAACAAATTAGTAGGGTATCAGCTACAGTAAATTCCATGCAAATACAATGTCTATTAGACACGGGTGCCGGGGTATCTTGCATAAATGGAGAGATTGTACAGGTCCATGAAGTAATAAATAAACTTCCTTTAAGACCAGCACCCTCAAGTTACGTGAGAGGTGTTGGTAATTCATTAATAAGAGTAAAAGGAATAATAAAACTGGAGATCAGTATGGGAAATTTTACTGGAATCCATGAATTTTTTGTTCTAGAAAGAATGACCATGCCATTAATTTTAGGGATAGACTTCCTTAAGAAATATCAGGCAAACATGAATTTTTCTGATTGCTCACTATCATTACTGAACAATGCCTATACCATTCCCATAACTGGAAATAAACAAGCAGCCCAATGTTCTATGCTACGGCTTGCATGTAATGTAAATTGTCCACCCATGTCAGAAATTCTCCTTCCTGTGTATATGACAGCACCTTGTTCAAGCACTCTTATTGGTCAAGTAACACCTAATAAAACTCTCTCAAAATCAAAGGGTTTAGCCTTAGGCTCACATAGAGATGTTTTTGCCACAAACCTATCAGAGTTAGGCTGTACCCAGACATTTTCTCATTCAATAGACACTGGAGATGCCTCACCGATCCGGTTAGCACCTTACAGAGTAAATCCAGTTAAAAAGGCAGAAATGGAGAAACAAGTCAATGAAATGCTAGATGCTGGTATAATCAAACACAGTACCTCTTTATGGCAAGCACCCGCTCTGTTAGTACCGAAGAAAAATGGAACTTACAGATTTGCTGTTGACTACAGGAAGTTAAATGCAGTAACTAAGCCTGTTAGCCACCCCTTACCCAGGATTGAAGATGTTTTTGACAGTATTGGGCAGGCAAAAGCTAAAATGTTCTCAGTATTAGATATGGCATCAGGATTTTGGCAAATTCCTATGCATCCTGATTCAGTTGACAAAACAGGTTTTGTCACTCATGAAGGAACCTACGCATGGAACGTTATGCCCTTCGGACTTCGTAATAGCCCCTCCTCGTTCACCAATGCCCTATCTCATATTTTACATGGTCTAACATTTAAGAATGCTGTAATCTACGTAGATGACATCCTAGTTTACAGTCAAAATTTGACTGAACATATGGACCATTTGTCACAAATATTTGACAGACTCAGACAGGCCAATCTAAAACTCAAACCATCAAAATGTCAATTTGCTACACCTAGGGTTAAGTTTTTAGGTCACATGATCTCTACCAAAGGTGTAGAAATGGACAAGGCTAAGACCAAAGCTGTTTCAGAATTTCCAGAGCCTAAAAATGTGAAACAACTGCGAAGTTTTCTTGGCCTGTGTAATTATTATAGAAAATTTGTCAAGGACTACTCAAGGATAGCTTTCCCCCTGACTAGACTGTTACATAAGGACACCACCTTCTTATGGGATGACATTTGCCAATCTGCATTTGACAAGTTAAAACAAGCAATGACAACAGAACCTGTAGTACTGGCATACCCAGACTTTGACAAGGAATTTATTCTATATACAGACGCATCAGACTTTGCCATTGGGTACATACTGGGACAACGGGATGAACAGGGTAAAGAACACGTCATAGCCTATGGTGGGCGAAATTTAAGAAATAATGAAAGGAAATGGGGCATAACCGACAAGGAATGTGCAGCTGTGGTCGAGGGCATAAAACACTTCAATGTGTATTTGTCTAATGACAACCCTTTTACCATCATTACAGACCACAGAGCCTTAGTATATCTTGACTCCTGTAAGAACACATCGGCAAGACTTGCTAGATGGGCATTGCAGTTACAACACTATAAATACAAAATAGTGTACAAAAGCGGCAGCCTGAATTCCAATGCTGATGCACTTTCGAGAAGAAATTATGTTGACATTTTGCATGACAAACCTCCTATTTCCATTACCGCTAGCATGCACAATATTGAGGTGAATAACCAAACCCAAGAACAACTGGAGTATCACTTATTATATGCTAACACTGAACCAGCACCTATCAATAATAACTTACAGGTGTTTGCCTTAGCAGCTGACCAGTATGATGACACTGAACCTTATGAATTAACCAAACAGTTACTACCAGACAAGGCTACACAATTGTCACAATTACAACTCAGTGACCCTGACTTGACCCGTATTATAAATTACTTGAAAGATAAGGACGACCTCCCAGAAGACCAGAGGAAAGCACGTAATACTATACTAGAGAGTATGGATTACTTTATTGACAACAACCTCTTATACCACACGTACTATCCACGTGGTAAGGGTAAACAAAAAAGACAACCAATTATTCAGTTGGTAATTCCCAGGATATTACAGGATGATCTGCTCAAGTCATATCATGATTCCCTAGCTGCAGGATGTCATACTGGTATTTCGCGTACCTATGACGCCATCAGATTGAAATATTTTTGGCATTCAATGCATAATGATGTAGTCACCTATGTCAAATCGTGTCAAGCTTGATAATCAGCTAAACGGCACTTTCATGCTAAACAGGCACCTTTAACAAATATATAAAATTAATTAACGTACCTATAACTCTCCTTCCAAAGGAGCCAGTGCCTGGAAGTACAGGACTGTCCGTAGGTCCGCTAGCAGGTTGTACTGGCCCTGCAGCAACTGCACAGCATTCTGCGTGGTCCTGGTTTGTACAGCCACACGCCAGGCCGCCTGGTGTCGCATAGATCCAAAATTCTCACCATCAGGGCCCTGGCACTCATTGTAGAGTACTAGGACCCGAGCGGCCTCTTTTACGGCATCCCAGTTCATGCTGGTCCTGAATGTGTGCAAATTGTCCTGATATCGTGTGACACAGTCACTACAGTCACAGGCTAGATCCCAGCGGGGATAGCCTAACCTGCGCACTAACCAAAGGTTGTTCCAATATGTGTATAGAAGTTTAATATTCCGGTGGGATATGAGCTTCAGATCGCATCTGCAGATTCGGAAGGATAACTTCTGGGGACAAACACGGAGATGTTGGACCATGTCCGCCCCCTCTGACCCTTCCATCAAAACCCCCTCATGACAGAGGCCACATAATCTGTAGATGTTTCCCTGTGTGATAATTACACCACTAAAACAAGTGGCATGCCCGCCACACATTGACCAACATGTTTCCAGGCTTCTTTGGGCCAACAACAATGATACAGGCACAGACACAGACATGGTGACCAGCACAATACCTTTATTACCCAGTGGTCAACTTACCCCTATATATATATGTGTACCCTGAAACCCCATATGTGTCTTCTCAGTGACTCACCAGTAAAACTTGTAAAATTCCCAATTGCCACAATATCAATGCTTGCTTTGGTCACAGGAAATAAACTTCGGTGTCCATCATAAATTACTGTGTCGGCAAGTCCAAGTTAGTGTCGACAGTTATCACAGTCCTCAGATAGAGTCTTCCCTCAACCCCTAACCTTGTTCACCATTCTGGTGCTACAAGTAGTTTCTATTACATCCCCTTCTGACCCCTTCTTTAGTCACCCAAAATACAAGTCATTACATACAATTGATAAGGACTCAGCTAGAGTTAACTTACACTCAATCCTTTAACACCTCTAAAGGAATGTGCCTCCAGACCGGAATTCATGTAACACAGTCAGATTGCCACCTGTTCAGCATGGTACTAGGACACACACACCCACATCCTATTATACATATTCTTTTTTTTTTGAGTGAGGACACTCAATTTTGAAACCAGAGGGTATTGATATGAGTATAAAATCTATATGTTTTATATTATATTTATGATAATAATTTGTATATATATATATTAGAGTATATGATGATCATTATGATTTATATTTTAAGGTGGTGGGAACTATTATTGCTATATTTGAGTGTTTATTAAGCATTATATAGATTTAATTATCATTAAGAATTGTTACAGAGATCATGTATTAACATGTGAAGATTATCAAGAATACTAGTAAAGATTTTACAATCAGTTTATGATGTTATAATAGTTATAATGGATACAGTTATAAGAAGGTGACATAATTTAGTAAAGGATATGACAAATGATTTTATAGAACAAAAATGTTACAGATGGTATTGATTGTATATTTGTTTAAGCCAGATAGAGAGAAGGCAGAAGTTCATAGACAGACTTGTTGGTACAAGTCACGATTAATAGCACTGACCATACAGTAATAAACTCATAAAGTCTCGGCGGACACACATACAGTGAAAGAAACAGACAACTCTTGCATACATTATCACAGCACAATTTACATAATCCAGACATACGGTCACAATTAAGTCATAAAAGAACAGTCACCAGATCCAGCCACTACGTCAGCAACAACTCACATACAACAGTCATCAACAGTTCAGCTTTGTTATAGAAGGGAGCACCTAGTACAAATCCCAGATTTGAAAGTAAAATGAACAACAATAAATGGAATATATACATATTTATTTATACAAGTTTGGGCAGAGACCCATGTAAGATATATATATAGAGGTGGTCAGTGAGAGTGAGAGAGAGCGAAGAGGTGGTGAAGGAAGAACTATAGAGTCAGTCAGATAGAGAAGTCGTCAGTTGTCAGTCTATCAGTCACAGTCAAGGTCATCATCAGGCGTGGTCACCTGGGCTCCCTGTTGATCATCGGGTCCTTGTGGTCATCATCTCACTGTAACAATATGAGGTAAATGTATCTCAAGCCATACTAGCAAGAGACACTGACACGGTCTTGGTATGTAATTTAGTGATTAGCGTGAACTGTTAATGAAGATGTATTGATGAGAAGAATTATAGAATTAAGAAGATTGACTGTTATGTATGAGTTGAGCCTTAATATAGAAAGGACTGTAACGTGAAGTAAGTATTGTGTGAAGAAGAAGATCATTGAGTTAATATGTATTGTGGACATCAGAAGAACTACTGACATAATCATTCATTGTGACATCTAATCAAAATAAAGAGATTAAACTACAATTAATCTCTTGTTATATCTGGGTCATTCCCCCCCAGCCTTATAACAGTACAATTCTCTCCACTCTTGACCTTAAGAGTGGCTACCATCAACTCCCAGTGCATCCTGCCGACATAGAAACAAGGGACCCATGGGTCACGGCGCTCAGCTGTTATATATGATAAAAAATATGATTTGGGAAAGAGGCATATGCTGGTTTTGTGTGGTAATAAATATAAGCTTGATTATGAGTTGTTGGTGTTTAGCTTATGTATGATTTTGATAGTATTTTTGGAGACAGGGAAGAGGATTGATTTCATTTATTTTATTAACAAATGGAGAGCTATTGTCACACAGATTTTGACTTGGCCATATAATTTATAAGCAGCACATATAATAAAAGAGTTTAACTATTTATTAAAATTTAATAACAAATATTGTGCCAATATAATTTTTATTAAAAATAATAAGAGAATCATATGATTTTTTTAATAAAATATAACTGAACTAATTATTAAAATAATATTATAGAATATATGCATTTATGAATACATTTTGGAAGTATTTGCACTGGTATTCAAATACTTTCATTTTTACCTGAATTCCCATTCTTATGCAAGAAATTTTATAATGGAGTACATATTCATATTCATATTCATATACATTTGCAAAGTATATGCACCATGTCTGGTATTTATTCAGTTTTAGCCAAACAATGATGTTGAGAATCCAGAATATAAACAAAGGACCCATGGGTCACGACAAAAGTTTGAAATTTTTGCAAATGCAAAATATGAAAAATATTCTATTGTAATGTTTTATATTTATATAAGCATATGAGAAGCTAAGAGGAAAGGGCCCTCCTACTTGGTTATAGTAAAGTTCTCAATATATGATTGCAAACTAATACTCTGACAAGACTGTCATGAAGAAAAACAGTAAAAGTTTTGAGATACTGTGATGCATATGAAAAATTTACAGATGGACAGGCAAGTGGACAGAATGGACTAATACCTTCATTTCACTTTCAAAGGAATAATGCATTTAAGTTTATATATAAACCTATTTTTTTAGCATATCAACTTTTTTCATTAATAGTTTTTATCTGATTCATTTTTTTTATTTACAAGTGTTATAAATTTGTAATATATAAGTGAAAATATAAGTTAAAATATAAGAATTCTAAGTTGCAATCATTATATATCCAGATTGTAGCTCACATTGGGTCATATTATGCATACACATATATTTTATTATTTTTAGATCAAATGTTTAAACTGAATGTAAAAGAAAATAATGCCACAACATGGCATCTACAAAATTATTCCTTGAATTCCTATTAAAAAGTTTTGCACATTGGAGTTTTCAGGACAAGCTTAATTTTATTCACCGAAATAAAATAAAAGATTCAGTAGATTTGATAAAATAAAAACATCTTTTCAAATCAAGTATACACACTGTTGGTTGAATGAGGGACAAACAATATCATTATGCTAATTACAATCTCAGCTATAATTAATAACTGGAATTAATAGTCAATTTCACACCTGGTGAAGTTTTACTCTTCTGAAGTAAAGCATTACTTATCTGATGAACATACATACTTTCATAGCAATACATCACTTTGTGGACACAATTAAATGTGCACTTTAATCATTGTAACCCTGGTGGTACAATACAAAATCTAAAATGTAGCATGTCCAAGAATAAAATAAAATATAGAAAATTATAACATTCATCTAGTTTATGCACTAGCTGGGGGGGGGGAGTTGAGTGCAGGGCAGAGGAGAAGCCTGCTAGTAGTGGCCAAGCTGGGTCAAGGCAAGCTGACTGGGGTGGGTTACATAATGCAAGTGAAGGCTGTACTACTAGGTGGGCCAGATATAAACAACACTTGACATGGTGTATGAAAACTTGAATAAACGCTACTCTTTTCAAACAATTTCTTTGAAATTTCAGATTTTAAAAGATAAAATCCTTATGTATATATGCTGTGAAAATTAAATCAACAGTGCTTACACGGAAAAAACATGCCACTGCCAAAGTTGGACAAAATTTAAGGTATTAATTTTTTATTTATGCTAATAACTTGAAAAAATTTGCAAAATTCAGATCTAATTTTGGGCAAACAACTGAATCTTGATTAAATAAAGTTATATTCCTGAAAAAAAGTCTTCAGCTTCAGCAATTCTCATGTTAAGTGAGCAAATATATTTCCTGATTTTTAAAAAATTGCATTATATTTGGGCCTATAACTTCAAACTAATACCCAATACTGACCTAATTTTTGGTATGTGCACAGAAAATGTATGGAAGAATATGAATACTAAATATGATCAAAAACAGATCAGTGGTTTTGATATTAGGCAGACTTGAAGTGTAACAATTGCTTTTTTATTAAAAACGGAGGTTTTTTCTTAATATCTCGAAGGAACAAAGTTCTAATGACCCAATTTTCGGTATGGTAGGAGATTTTGGGGACATCTAATGGTTTGCAGAATTTTGGATTTGTAGGTCCAACGGTTTTAAAATATGCCCTGTTAACGGCCGGACGGCCGGATGGCCGGACGGACGGACGGACGGACGACGGACAAAGGACCACGACTATAGCTCAGATGACTTATAGTCAGCTGAGCTAAAAATGGCGTTTGTGTGCCACAGAGGGCAGTTTGCTTTTTCAAGAGTTCCCTTCTGCCTGGCAAATGGACCAAGCCATTTTCAGAGAGTTATGGAGACAATTCTCCACAGTCTGTTGGGTACCAGTGTACTTATATACATTGATGACATTGTAATTTACAGCAAGGATAAAGTCTCACACAAAAACATGTACAAGCTGTTCTAGAGAGGATCCAAAACACTAATCTCAAGCTGAAACCTGAGAAATGTACATTTGCCAGGTCAGAGGTCAAACTGTTGGGGTACATCGTAAAGATCCAGAGAAAACTAACACTATCAAAACCCTGCCTCCTCCAGCCAATGTTAAACAAATCAGGTCCTTCTTAGGCATGTCAAACAATTACCACCAGTGCATATATACCAAAGTACGCGGAAGTGGCTCAGCCATTGACGGTCCTCACCAAAAAGAATTGTAAATTCTGGTGGGGGACCAAAGAAAAAACAGCATTTGACAGACTTAAATCCTTACTAACATTGCCTGCAGGGTTGGGGCCAGGTACTTGTACCTGTACCTAGGTACACATTTCAGAGTACCTGTACCTGTACCTGTACCTGCCAGTCATGAGTAGGAAGTACCTTGTACCTGTACCTGTACCTGGTACAAGGTACTCCAGGTACATTTTCATATTTTCACTTTTTTTTCTTTTTTAGTATTAAATTTATGTAGTGTAAAATAATCAGCAAGCCATCAGTGTGATAAACTGCTCATGAATTTAATTGTTATCACACCTCCAGAATGGTAACATGTGTGAAATCAGCTGTAACCACTAACTGAATAAATCATTTGATTATACTGTACATAGTGCACTTAATAAACATTTAGTACACAAATATCATGTTTGTGAAGTATGGTGCCATACAGTTAATAAGCTCTCTTACTGTACTTGGTGTACTTAATGGACTTTTATTAAACTTGCATGTCATGTTTGTGAACATATGGTGCCATATAGTTAATAAGTTCTATTAAAATATACTTTAGCAAATGACATCAGTATTATTTGAAAGAAAAAAGGCATGTTTACTTGTATAAACATGACTTTATGCCGTAAAACATCTTTGAAGTGATCCTCATATAAATGTACCTGTACCTAGGTACTTTCTAAAGTACCTGTACCTGTACCTAGGTACCTGGCCCCAACCCTGATCCCCTGCTGTTGTAGCATTCCCTTGCACTGACTTACCATACAAACTGTATACTGACGCAAGCGACTCTTGTGTAGGTGCTATATTAGTACAGAAGCATGAAGACGGGGTAGAACATGTTGTTCAGCACTTATCCCATCAACTGACAGACACACAGAAACGCTGGGCTACCATTGAAAAAGAAGCATATGCCGTAGTATACGCCCTGACTAAGTTGCGTCCTTACCTTTTTGGTTCTGACTTCACGGTCTATATGGACCACAAACCTCTCACCTCTTTGTTCACAAAAGAAATGGTGAACACCAAAATTCAACGTTGGGCTATTTATTGGCAGAATATGGTGCAAAGATTCAATATCATAGAGGGACTAGGAAAGTCCGGCCGACATGTTGTCACGCATTCCGGCGAACAGCATTTCAAAATAACAAATGTGTCACTGAAATACAGTCGAACGCCTGCTAACGGCCACGCCTCAATAACGGTCAATACGTCTATAACGGTCAGATTTTCCGGTCCCGAATTTTCGAGCGTTATATTTCATAATCATTTTGTTGTCAATTATGGTCACTCCTCTATTCTGTATTACGGCCAGGTCTCTCGGTCCCGCAGGCCGGGAAACGCTTCACTTACGGTCAGGGGCAGGTAACCACTCGACCTTGACTGAGTTGTTTGACACGTAGCCAGCGTCGTACTACCCCACTCAGCCTCATTAGTATGCACAATAGTAAGGCATGTGTTTGCACCTGCGTGTATGTTTGGAAATCAGTCTCGGGACCTGGATCTTAATCAGGATGTCTGTCATTAAATTAACGAATGACAACCAGCGGGTCCCGATGATTATGTCATCAGAACAATTTTAGGCAAACTGTTGCTCTTTAAACTTTCTTTAATGTCCTCATGAACACTTACATCAAACGAAGAAAGTGCGGCAAACGTTGCACAGTTCACTCATACATGAATAATTATGAATGCATAATGAACAATGTTACATGTATGAAATGTTACGCATACTTGGTCCCAATCACTTTGACTATTATGGCTACCAAGAATTTGGAATTTGCCTATCAAGATGAAATTGTGAACACGAAAGTGTGTAACAAACAGTCTTCCATAGCTGCTTTCTTTAACCAGATGTAAAGAGTGTATTCTGTGAATTTTCACATATTTCTGCTGATACTCCCGTGCTATTAGTATGCTTTATGGATACAAAGAGCTTCTCAACATATGTACAAATATTATGGATATACAATATCTTTGTAATTTAATAACAACCACTGTATTTGTATATATTGTTGGTGATTGTTATAAATAGGGTTGACGTGATTGTAAATATATTATTTTTTATTGATTACAGTAATTATACTAATACCCTGTATGTACGTTTATTTCGTTGATTGTAATAAAGATTTGAACTTGGTTTCGTGTTACATTATAACCCCCCTATCCTGGTCAAGTCCTGTATTACGGCCACTCCTGTATTAAGGCCACTTTCATCCAGTCCCGATGGTGACCGTAATACAGGCGTTCTACTGTACATGACGCCAATACTGGAGTACGCTACAGAAGCCAAGGATTAACCAGGGTCCAACACTCACGCATATGTGAACACAGGCATAGCCCTGGCAATTCTCATAATCGTCGCTATCGCAATCGCTCTCCCAAGATGCGCCACACGACAGGGGACAGCATCACCAGCTCCAACAACACAAGGTAATCAGCCTTGAGCGTGGGACAGACTGTTGACCCGCGCAGCATCGTCCAAACCTGTGCAGCCAACCGGCGAACAATTAATGGGACACTGAGAACTTTTCACTATTTTAAAGAACAATAATTTAATCTTCTTTATAAAACAAAAACAAAACACACAGCACCTATGGACTAAAACCAGAATGGACTGCAAGTAATGCTTGTTTCACGAATATTTACATGTATTAGTTCTATTCATATTTTTATATATAGATATAGATATGCATCTCAATTATAACTTGGAAGCGCAGACAGGTCCTTGCTTGCACTACTTGTATGAACTTTTTTTTTGTTTATATGGCAGGAGTGAACCCCAGCCATAAATTCTGAGAAAAGGGCGCCTCATCGGCCGCCCTTTTCTTTGATAGGGGGGAGTGTGTAAAGTTCATACATACAATAAGCAAACAGGTGCTACCTGTGCAATCTCAAATTCCATGATTACTATAACTATTATTTTATCATTATTATTATATCATTTAATTTCAATTCCATGTGCATTAATTATGACCATAGAGTGGGAGCGGCAGACAAGTAGTAGAAGTGTCATTATAGAACAGAATTGAATAGGGAAAATTCAGGCAATAATATTGTGACAATCATGCATTTAACCATACATAGTAAGTAGCAGACAGGGAATGCCATAAGTTTGTTTTTCCCACAGTACGGGTGCAGGGTGGAATAGCCATCAAGGAGCACACTATCATAGGCCGGGTGGTCCCACAGGTCACGAGCCAGATTAATTAGATATGCTAGAGCGCAGGGTAGCTTTGTTAGCAGATCCCGATAGATACCCGTAGCTAGGTATCAACACAGCACCGGGGGGTTATGCCACGGCCGGTTGGGTAACACCGATAGGATGGCCAGGTGCCAATCCATCCACGGCCGACAATCAGCTGAGCTGGCATGGCCGTGTTTGCACACCTGCGCTACACGCTAAGAGCAACCCCCCGTTAAGCCTACGGTAGTACGATACCTCTGGCTGATTTAGATAGTAGTGTAAATGCCGGCTCAAACTAATTAATCTTGTGCCGGCCCTCAATGTCAAGGCAGGGGTAGCCAGGTAAATAGGGTAGCTGTTAGTGGCCAGTAGTTACGGTAAATAGGAACTCAAATCATTCAGGATGGGTGGAGTTATATGATGAATGACACCGGGAAAACAGGTTAAAGAGGTAGAGAGTAGGAAACGGCAGATTTTGGGCTGCTGAACTGTGATCGCCTGAAAGAGAAACCTTCCGACATGCATTCGGGAAAGCTCTCTCAATCTTTTCAGTTCAGACACAGAGAAATTAACCAGCCATAAAGTTAGCTTACCATTAGCATTCATCAACACACTTCCGCAAGGTCACTTCGCTATACATATTGGATTACCTTAACAAATTCAATGAGTTAATTTTACAACAGTGTTTTTCCTCTCTGCAATTGACTGGCCCGAACCCTGACATCCTTTACAATGGCGAGCGGTGCCAACCAGTCAGCAGAGAACGCGATCTCCGGACGTATCGCTGAATTCCAGGAAAGCTTCACCCAGGCACGTCAGGAAACAGCACACATAGCCAGCTGACACTACTATGAAGTAGGTAAGCGCAACGTCATAAAAGATGTAGTTTCTAGAACTAGCACTTGTGATGGGACCTCCTATACGGCCGTTAAAGACTGGCTAGAGCAAATAGAGTGGGCTAAGGAATATGTTCCCGGGGAATCTGAACTGATAGACATTGTTACTCGTACGGTCACCGGGTCGCTAAGGAGGGAGGTGGAATGTTATCTAATGGAACACACGCTAGCCAACCCAGGGGCACCGAGATTATCAGTCGCTTGGGATGCGCTTAAAAAGCACATCCGACAAAACTTCCTCCCTCCAAATGATGTCGAGTTATTGAGTCAACAGCTCAACAACTTGAAACAGCAAGTTTCTGTCTCCGTGCCTCACTTCAACCGGATGTTTAGAGACCTCGCAGAACAGGCATACCCGCTGAGTGAGCGCACGGGGGAACAAACAAAGGATTCAATCAAGGTATATGTTCGGGCCCTGGTGAATGAAAACGTAAGACCACAGGTGTTGTATCAGGGACCACGTGACTTACAAGAAGCCATGTACCAGGCCACCATCACAGATCAACCAAGGTGAATTCATCCATCCCCACTTCCAAGGAAAAGAGGAGCCAATGGATATATCCGCTATTACCATGGTGGAAAAGGGAATAAATTTAGCCAATGTGTATGAGGCCATCGCTAGTGTGGGCTGATTGGTCAGTGATTCGCGTGAGTCTCCGCGCGCAGGTCATCGTGATTCGCATAAATCTGCCAACAATTATAACAATAGGAATGTACGCCATAGGAATCCTCTTAGCTGGACTACCGATGGCAGGCCCATCTGCTATGAATGCGTAAAAGCGGGCCACATGGCGAGAGAATGCCTGCGACAAAACACGCAAGAATCGCCAGCTGAGGTCACGCCCAGGGTAACAGGTAAGTCACCCCCACGCCGGTACAACCCTCCCTCAAAGGCAACATGTAATAATTGTAACCATACCATGCAAAATAGTCATTTAAACTAGTAAGCGTCATTGCAGGACATACATCAAGGCTGGAGACTGCCCTTTGAGTGGGTGGTATTCAGGTTTTGGCATTGATAGATACAGGTGCTACTTGCACATTGCTGCGACACGAAATTTTTGATGACATTTGTGTAAAAACACACCGCTGCCCCATTGTTAAGAAACCCCCCGTCCCTTTAAAATCCGTTACTGGACACCCCTTGGAGATAGTAGGCTGCACCCAACTACCTATACAGGATGTAGGCAACATTGACATGTACATAGTACAGGACTTACCACAAGAAATGATCCTTGGGAATGACGCGCTCTTGGCAGGTAAAGGTTGCTTAAACCTTGCAGACAATGACATGATATGGCACGGCAAACGCTGGCTCCTAAATTTAGATGGACAACAGGGCATCGACGGGTTATCCCAAACATATCCTTCCTGCCAAAATGAATGGATGACGTAATAAAGCATTATGCTGATGTGTTTGCAGGGCCTAATGCTCCCAACGGGTTTTGTGATATATCCCCGATGAAAATAGAAACACATGGAGAACTTATATATCAGAGACCATACAGGGTTCCCCTTGATAAAAGAGAAATCATATCTAAAGCTGTTGATGAAATGCTAGCCAATGGTATCATCAAACCCTCCTCAACCCCCTGGGCAGCGCCCTTTACTTTGGTTCCGAAAGGAAAGGAGGGCACATTTCGTTTTTACGTAGATTATAGGAAGCTTAACGCAGTCACCAAGAAAGACAGGTACCCGCTCCTATTAATCTAAGACATCTTTGACCAAATTGGGGGGAGTACAATTCTCTCCACTCTTGACCTTAAGAGTGGCTACCATCAACGCCCAGTGCATCCTGCCGACATAGAAAAAATGGCATTTGTGTGCCACAGAGGACAGTTTGCTTTTACAAGAGTTCCCTTTGGCCTGGCAAATGGACCAAGCCATTTTCAGAGAGTTATGGAGACAATTCTCCACGATCTGTTGGGTACCTGTGTACTTATATTCATTGATGACATTGTAATTTACAGCAAGGATAAAGTTTCACACAAAAAAACATGTAAAAGCTGTTCTAGAGAGGATCAGAAACGCTAATCTTAAGCTGAAACCTGAGAAATGTACATTTGCCAGGTCAGAGGTCAAACTGTTAGGGTACATCGTAAACAGATCAGGGGTACAACCAGATCCAGAGAAAACTAACGCTATCAAAACCCTGCCCCCTCCAGCCAATGTTAAACAAATCCTTCTTAGGCAAGTCAAACTATTACCCCCAGTGCATACCAAAGTACACGGAAGAGGCTCAGCCATTCACTGTCCCCACCAAAAAGAATTGTAAATTCCGGTGGGGGACCAAAGAACAAACGACATTTGACAGACTTAAATCCTTATTAACATCACCTGCTGTTGTAGCATAGTCGTGCACTGACTTACCATACAAACTGTATACTGATGCGAGCGACTCTTGTGTAGGTGCTATATTAATACAGAAGCATGAAGACGGGGTAGAACATGTTGTTCAGCACTTATCCCATCAACTGACAGACACACAGAAACGCTGGGCTACCATTGAATAAGAAGCATATGCTGTAGTATAAGCCCTGACTAAGTTACGTCCTTACCTTTTTGGATCTGACTTCACGGTCTATATGGACCACAAACCTCTCACCTCTTTGTTCACAAAAGAAATGATGAACACCAAAATTCAATGTTGGGCTATTTTATTGGCAGAAAATGGTGCAAAGATTCAATATCATAGAGGGACTAGGAACGTCCGGGCCGACATGTTGTCACTCATTCCGGCGAACAGCATTTCCGTTGTAGACATGGACCATGACTGGATTGACTCACAGGCTTTTCCCGAGGAGGTTTTCTATAAACAACTACCCTTAACAGCAGACGGGTTGAACTTAGATCAAGTACGCCATGAACAAACGCACCATTTCCCTGAACTCCTAGCCCAGACTGTTTCAGACCCTGACTTGTCTTATATAGTCATCGACGATCTATTGTACAGTACACGCTGGCCCACGCCAGAGTCGGCCCAATACCCAAGACTTTTCGAAAACAAGTTATATTGCGAGCACATAAGGAAATAGGCCACATGGCGGCGTCAAAAACATACACCAGTTAAGACAGGCTTATGTCTGGCCGGGCATGAGAAACAACTATTACTTGCTAAGTGCACAACATGCCAAGCTCACTCAGAGGGATCACGCACCAATGGGAGAAATTCCAATACCCGTATCACCCATGCAGATGGTCAGTCTCAACCTCATAGGGCCCTTCCCAAATTCACGCTACAATAATCGATATATCCTCACTATAATATGTCATTGTACCGGCTGGGCAGACGCTTACCTGATCCCAGATAAACAAAGTGACATAGTCATGTTCGCGTTCGCCAACCAATTTATTCAGGCACACGGGATGCCTGAGGTAATTGTAACAGATAATGGCGCGGAATTCATGGCTGTTAGCTTTACGTTATATCTGAGCTCATTAGGCGTAGATCACAGGCTCATCACAACAACACATCCGCAAGCAAATGGAAAGGTAGAACGTTTCAACAGAACATTTAAAGAAACCCTCTCTAAAGGCATAAACAATCAAATTGACACGTGGGAAAATGCTGTTGGGGACACCCTGTTCGCTCATCGGATCAGTGTCAGCTCTGTAACTGGCTACTCTCCCTATTATCTATTGTATGGCAGGCAACTGAGAGCCCTGTTAACTAAATTATTGCAATCACAGGTTCGTCCATCACTGTTTAGCATTAGACTAGACGATCTTGCTCAGGCCTTGGTAAAAGCTCGTGAAAATACGCGCACATCACGTGACTACAACAGACAGAGATTGGCCGCAAAAGCTTATGCTAAACATATTGAAGTCAGTGATACGTTCGTCATATTAGCCAATGAACCTGTAACGTTCGCCACTAAATGGGACCCCCAGTGGCAGGTCACGCGGACTTCCGGTACCAAGTGTTATTTGCAGAACCAAGCCTCAGGAGAAATGAAGAAATTACAAAGAGATCATGTACAGTTAGTAGACCCTTTGTTATGCTGGGATGAAATACCACCGCGCCCGAAACGCCAACGCTGCCAACTCCGCCCCGCTTGGGATGCAAACAACCCTCAGCAGACGCCCAACCCACCCCCCGCGATAACCGAAACAGTAGCATCACCGCCGCAAGCGCCACGCCCGAATGAGTCAGGAAATAGTAACTCCCCGAATGCTGACGTGAACGCGCAAGAACAGGCAGAAGCTGAATTCCAAACTCAAAACCCCTCCAGATGAATTATCGGGGAGGTAGATTTCATAACATCAAGCGTATCAGGTATGACGTATTGGAAGGAGGAGTCAACTTCAGGGGAGGAGTCAGAATAACCGGGATCCCCTGACACATGGTGATAAAACAAACGGCATTGCTTTGAAATAAGACCAGTGGTAGGAAGATTTTTTTTGGAGAAAAATATGGGATATAATAGTTAGTTTTCACAACCACACAAAAAATTCAAGATATGGTTCTCAGGCACCGCCCGCATCAATTTTAAACCCCCGCATCAAAAATTTTTATTTTGATTTTCAATAAAAACTTTCCAATTTTGAGCTGCTGCCGCTCCGACATTTCTTTCAAGAAGATAAAATTATACAATTTTCTTTTTTATGTAGTGCTTTTACTTGTTTAGCAAAATAAAACTGTTATTTTCGTGCTTTTCCCTTATCATTTGACATTTTTATCGAAACATACCAAAAAATTTAAAATAAAAAAAGCGCCCGCCCGCATTGATTTCTGAAGTGCCTGAGAACCATACCTTTTTTTTATTTTGGCCTAATTGAGAAGCATGCAACAAATTGTCAATTTTTTTTTTTTGCACCGGAAAACACCATCAAAGTTATACCGGGGAGTAATAAAGAGGGAAAACTTTGGCGCCCTTGGTGTCGTTTATTCATTCCATTGAAATAGACCGTGGCTCTTTTATCTGCTACATCTGTCAGGACAATTTCTTCGTCAGTCCTCCATTTATTTATTTTTAAACCTTAAATATTTTATTTTAACCCTTCGTTTTTTCAATTTATTGATCACAATGGTATTTGTATTCATAACGTCCCGTCAGTTCTACCAACAAGAGTATGGGCCGAATCAATAAATACACTTGTAGGCGGCAAAGTTTCCCGCCAAACCATCTGGAATGCAAAGGTTATGAAATGTTACATGTGCATACATGAGGCCTCATTGGCATTTTGGATGAGACTTTCTCACAACTTCAAGACAGTATATATATTATTAATCCGTTTTTGTTTAGTTATAAACTTGTTTGGAGCTTCCTTGCATTTAGTCATGGCTAATCAAGAGGTCAGAGGTTTTCACGCTTCATTCTATAAGTATATATTTGTAATATGCTTTCCTACCACAAGTGCAGTTCCATTCGTGTGACATACATGGACAATTTTATTCACTTAATCAGCAGTAAAAATGTCAGACTTAATTCCTTGTTCAGACCTATACCTCCCTGTTGACGGGAGTAAACGTTTGTACCGAAAAGGGAGCACAGCCTTCACTTTGGTGGATCATTTCCCATAACAAATCACATTTCAGAGTTACCTTTTCTAAATATGAAATCTTTATATAAGAATAAATTTATCTTTAGACCTGTCTATCAGCTGATCTAAGTTGAGAATGTCCATGGAAGCTTTATCTGATGACATAATTAATTACTCATTTTCCTTAGTTAATTTGAGACTCATAATCTGTAACAGATATACCTCCTTCACTTAATATTCAATGAATGTTTTCATCTTATAGTTTCTTCTTTGTATAATTATTATTATAATTATTATTTTTATTATAATTATCATTATCATCAATAATAAATCATAATAATAACTTTAATAATAATATGAATATCATTAATATCAAAATCACTCAAAAGGACAAACCCTAGAAAATTTATATATTGTTAATGTTTTTATAGTTATAATCAATTTTACTTTATTTTAATTTTAATTAATTTATATTCAAATCATTCCCCACAAAATTTAAACAAAAAATGTAACTTACAAACTTACACAACACGATGGCTTTCTCTTTCAAACGAACACATAACGTTGCATTTATCGACTACTACACCTAAATAATTATTTAACTGATTACAATACTATACATCAAAGGAAACCATTCTTTACATTGTTTTACAGTTACTCTTCTCGTAATTATTATTTCAGTCATGGTTCATATGAAGCACTATATAGCTGGTATTAATTTTTTAATATACTAGTGGGAACCCAGGCAAGTTATTGGAAAACATCACTATTAAATTGAATAATGCGTCATTAATTATATAAAATATGGAAGTTTTTGGTGGGAGGTGCAATATTATTGCCCTTGTTGAAATAAGGATTGGCATTAAGATGTGAATAGTGATTAATGTGCAGGGATTTGATGATATTTCTAATATTTATTGGTCCGGGGGACGGGGGGGGGGGGGGGGGGGGCATTTTAGACTAACTTTTTATAAGCCATACAAATTATGAAGCAGTTAAGAAGGGATCACATTTTGTAAGTGGACAATATGTTTTCCTCAGTGTCAGTTGGTCACAAAAAAAAACATGATATCCTATATAAAGTCGTTCAAGTTTGATTGCATGCAGTTTTTTGTACAATATAAGACATCACTTGTTGCAACACCATACTCACACTCATATTCACATGTATAGGTCTATGATGAGCAGCAAAATTTTTGCAAATTTGCAAGATTATAATATACATATATAAATTTAAATCTACGTGGCACTATTAAATTGTGTTTAAGAGAGGAGACTGAGTTAAAAGTTGAGTATTCTTGTATATTCGGTAGTATTAGTTTTTAGGGGAGACTGCACCATTTAGTGTATTTTCATGCAAGTTATAGGCTACTGTTATAAATCATGGATTTTTTTCACTAAAATTAAACATATTTTCAAGTTGTATAAGCTATATGGAAGACAAGTCTTTTTAGATGTTTAAACTATTTTAACATTTCTGTCCTACGATCTTATTTTCACAAGTGTCATCTCTGATAAAACTGACCAAATATGAGCTGTTGCAGGAAATAGGCTTGTCCCTTTTATTTCAATGGGTGGTGGCCTAATTTATCGGGATAATTAATTTTACTGTGGGCCATGGCAGAGTCTCTTTTATTTTGATACTGATCAAAGATACAGTGATGCTATTATATAGGTTATCTGTGTTGATTATATGGCTGGCAGTCAAGTTGGGCTGTGCTTCTTGCCTTACGGCCCAGTGCGCATGCGCCAGTTGGGGGGCTTTGTTTGCAAACATCGGATGTGTCTATATGCAACAGAAGGCCCGGGAGGGCAGGGGATTAAGCATTAAACCTCGGTATAGACTCCCGGTAAATGGGAGTGTTGGAATCTAACTGGATAACAATGATGCCATCGTAGTGACTATAAAAGCAACCATCTGTTATTTATACTTTTCTCAAAATCGTAGCAAATTGTAATTATTTTCATTTTAAAAAAACTATTTTTATTTTGCAATTTTCAATACACAACAGTCTTTCATCACTGAAAATTATCTAAAAAAAGAATTTTTATTTATGATTTAACATCTTGAACTCATAGGCTTAAGTGATATTTTTCTATTGCAAATGACCGTGAAATACCTACAACTTTTATTCGTCTCATATACGTACCATTTTTAGCTTCTCCCCTTTGATGTCAAATTGCATTTGCACGGAACTTGGCACTGCCATGATCAATCCACTACAAAAAAGCTTAGAATTTGGTTCGCTTGGTATCCAACGAACACCACGCAATTCTTGAATATGTAGATCCTGAACGCATGTTTAGCTTAATGAAGACTGCCCTGGCATTTATTTTACGAAAGTATTCATGAGAATGGCATGCCGGCAATGGGGGGGTTGACCGCCCAGATAGGGGAGAGTGGATGCCATCCTAAGTTGGAACAGCACTACAAGGGGAGAAAAGCCCAGGTGTAGTCTGGTTAAGGTAGTTTTTATGAATCACGTACTTTCAATCTTTTACAAATGTAATAAAGTTGATACAAAATCTTTTCAAACAATCATAAAATGAACAAGGCCTACAGGCCTAATGCGAACCTGTGCAACGAGATTACACCAGGTATAATGCTTCAATGCTGGACCATTACTTTTCAAGAACATGTGTAACATGTATATGAACAATGCAAGTACTAAACACTAAACGGACGCTGTGCAAAAATGGTGGCAGGTGGCACCACCTATCTTGTGTATGATTAAGAGCTATGTGAGATCTATACACATGCAAAATTTCAGGGGGATATTTCAAACCAGTCCTGAGATATAAACCTGAATGTCTGCAGCATATACATAAATGTAGGTGGCGCCACCTGCCACAAAATCCAGAAAGCTATCCAAGATGTATAAACCTGCAAAATTTGAGGCAGATATGTCAAACCACTGCCGTGATATGAGTGATTTTATCCCACGGCAAACAAACAGACGGATGCTGTTCCCGAGATATGAGCTTGGATGTCTGCAGCTTAAACGTGAATGTAGGTGGCGCCACCTGTCATAAAATCAAGAAAGCTGTTCAGGATGTATACACATGCAATATTTCAGATTTGTGAAAGACGGACACGAAGACCAGAAAGTCACACAACCACTGTATTTGTCTTCATGCTACACAGTATACACAGCAACTCAACTACTCTAAAAGTCCTTCACCTTAACTACCAGCGCCCCCTATTTATTCACTGAGAAACTAATACCTACATTAGCTGACGCTATCACACACACCCACCAGAGTCCCACTGGACTCGATATTGATATAATAAGGCTCAAAGACAAATTAACATTTAACGGTTATTCGCTAATCACTCATATCTTAGTCTCAGAGACATTTGCATGAATATCCCCCGTATACGAAATTAAATAAAACATTAACAGTTACCTAAATTGGAAAACACACCTGATTATGTATCCAATGACTTAACGACATAACTATACGAAAAATATAACTTAAACAGAAGGTTTCAATATCATCAAGTTAGACTGTCAAGAATGCTTAAACTATGTGAGCATGGCCCTTACAAGGACCGCAGGGATAATGAGTCCAGAATGTAGTCCTGTTTCCGTAACACCAGTAATCCCTGTAATACAATATTTTGCCTATTGAGTATTGTCCGAAATAAATATCAAATAAGTCTGTATTAATGTCTGTACTGTCCAGCCCTGGCTCTTCGTCATCACCTGCATGTTCCGACTCGCTCCCGCATTCAATCATCTCCTCGTCTAGAGTTATTTCCTCGTAAACATTAAGACTAGGATCCACCTGTAAACGTTCAGGAGCCATTCTTCTCCGTCTAGGGTAACGAGCTTCATGGGCTCTTGTACTATCATCATCACTGCAATTGGAATCCTTCGCTTCCCGGAATGTAATGTTACGATCCCAGGAATAGGGCAGCTTTGGAGCTGCTTCTAGTTCGTCATAGTGACGCAACTTTGGGCGGGCCTCGGGCCTGTCTACTGGCCGAACCCAGTAATCAACTCCATTTAACAAATGTTCCAAGACAACATACCGGCCAGTCTTATAAGGAGCTAGCTTACTCCCACCAAGCTTGCCTCTCTCTGCCCCATTCAGCCGAAGGCGTACTTGCTGGCCGACCTCATACGGTTTACCACGAGGAACCATGCGTTTCGCCCGTTGTCTCTGGGCAGTTCTGATCTGGGCCCTAACTTCTTTAACTACCTTATTGAACTTTTTTTGTCGACTCTGAACCCAGTCCACAACATCGCCTTCATGCGTAGGATTAAAGCTCCAATCGACATCCGATTCTCGTTTCCATACCAATTTTAGGAAATCCTCGGGAGACCTTGGTGGTATACCGAAAAGAAGCTCGGCGGGGCTGTATTTTGTTGTGGCGTTAGCAGACGAATTATGTGCATATTGCACTGCCGAAACGGCACTGGGCCAAGACACCAGGTTTCCATCACAAACACACCGTATCTGATCGACTAACTGATTTTGCCGCTCCACCTGTCCCTGCGATCAAGCATGTCTGGGAGCCCCTAATGCTTGGGCTATCCCTTATACTTTACAGGTGTCACGGAATATTTGCGCTACAAAGTGGCTACCCCTGTCTGAAGCCACCGTTAGAGGAAGGCCAAAATGACACACCCATCTCTCCCGAAAAACCTCTGCCGCTGTCCTGCCGTACAATCTCTAGTAGGAACCAACACCACAAAACAGCTCAGAACGTCCTGCATAGCTAAAACATAGTGGTACGCATGAGGTTCGGAGCATTGGAAGGGGCCCGTAAAGTCAATCTGGACTTTATCCAGAGGTTTTTCTGGAATATCCGTTTCCATCAATGGTGCCTTACCCAGCCGTTTGCTCCGTTTATGCTTGCCACACTGTTCACAATTTGCCACCATGACAGTTAAGTCAGCTTTTACTCCTGGCCACCATGCTACATGCCGCACGCGTGCCCAGGTTCGATCTCTCCCCATGTGCCCACTAAGGGGAGTCGCATGAACAAGTTCAAGAAATTGCTGACGTTTTGGCCTAGGCATAATCACTAACGCTTCTCGATGTACTCCCAGGGGACTGGCTTTATTTTTACGTCCCCTGAAGTTCTCATACCTGAGTAGTCCATCGGGTTCCAGCGAAAGACGTCTGCGATACTGATACAAAGCTGCTGCGGAATCAGAGGCCGTATCTTCAAGGGGTTGATCATGTTGAATCACCCTTATCACAGGGCTGATTTCTGGATCTTGTACTTGTGATTCGCGCATGTCCTCTAGAGTAAACACAGAGTCGCAGCTGACATCGGCTAAGTTTGGTATGGCGGTTACGATGGAAGCAATAAGATTCCCATCGGCACCAACGCGTGAGAGATAGTCAGCCATGGCCATATCAGGGCTTTTCCCTGCTTTATGGATCACGCGGAAGGTAAAATCCTGAAGATATTCTATCCAACGTGCTCGACGACCTTTTTGATCATTTATATCTAGGCTAGTAAGCCAGGTGAGTGCATGGTGATCTGTTATCAAGTCAAAAGGTTTACTCAAATATATCCTGAACTTTTTTACAGCCAAAATTACGGCGAGCGGTTCCTTCTCGGTTGTTGTATACCACCGCTGTTGAGGTTGTAGAACGCAACTGGCGCTAAAGTCGGGGACCCGTCATCCGAAACGATACTACTGGCCAACATTGCCCCAACACCATCATCGCTGGCATCCGTAACGAGAACAAACTTTAGGTTAAAGTCTGGCAGTTCTAAAGCAATTGCATTTGCGACTTGATTTTTCAATGTCGTGAACGCGGTTTCCATTTCCCGCGTCCAGACTAGTTTCTGCTTCCCGTTCTTTTCCAATGCGTTGTACAGTGGCTCTGCAACATCCGCCATACCTGGCAACCATCGCTGAACGTATGCAAATGCTCCTAATGCCTTGCGGAGTTCATGAACATCTTCATGAACAGCTGTTTGACCCGTGCTTCATGAATTGACACACATCCATTGTAAATCACTTGTCCGAGTTACTCGACCTTATCAGTGGCAAATGTACATTTCTGAGGGGCCAGCAATATACCTGCGACCTTTAGCTTTTGTAACACCCTCAGAAGTCTTTCGAAGTGTTCATTCCAATCGCAGCCCCACACCAGAATGTCATCCAGGTAACACAAAGCGTCTCTGTACTGGCATTCGCCCAGAACCACGGACATAAATCTTTGGAAGCTCGAAGGAGCTCCTGCGAGGCTGAACGGACACCCCTGCTTCCACTGAAACTGTCCCCATGGCACTACAAAACTCGTCAAGGGGCGGTCTTGCTTCTTTATTGGCATTTGATGATAGCCAGATTTCAGATCTATGGTTGAAAAATACCTGGCTTCACCCAGACGATCTAGTAAGTCCTCAATCATCGGTATTGGGTGCATTGAATGAGGAATGGATCTCGAATTAAGACCACGATAATCTATTGCCAGTCTTAATCGGCCATCCTTGCGGCGCGCGCACACGATTGGAGCAGCCCATGGGCTCACTGATTCCTCCACGAGACCTTGCTTCATGAGATCCTCTAACTCTCGTCTTACCTCCTGTTCCTTTAGCTGTGACAGTCTCCTGGGTCTAGACGCGTATGGTGCTACCCCAGGTTTTAAGGGTATCGCATGCTCTACCCCTACATCGACAACAGGAAGTTTCGACCCCGGTTTCCAGAACAAGTCGGCATACTCATTGATCAGTTCAGTAATTTCATTTTTTCATGTTCATTTAATTTGTCCCCGAGATTTGGAGTTAACTCCACTCCTGTCACCATTGACTCCTGGTACTGATCACGTGGTTGGGCATAAATAACAAGGGACCTATGGGTCACGACGCTCAGCTGTTATATATGATAAAAAAATATTATTTAGAAATGAGGCACATGCTGGTTTTGTGTGGTAATAAATATAAGCTGCATTATGAGTTGTTGTTGTTTAGCTTATTTATGATTTTGATAGTACCTTAGAGACAGGGCAGAGGATTGATTTCATTTATTTTATTAACAAATGGAGTACTATTGTCACACAGATTTTGACTTGGCCATATAACTTATAAGCAGAACATATAATATAAGAGTTCAACTATTTATTAAAAACAATTACAAATATTGTCCCAAATATAATTTTTATAAAAAATAATAAGAGAATCATATGATTTTTTGAATGAAATATAACTGATATGATTATTAAAATAATATTAAAGAATATATTCATGAATGCATTCATGAATACATTTTGAAAGTATTTGCATGAGTATTCATATACTTTCATTTTTACCTGAATTCCTATTCTTTATGCAAGAAATTTTATAATGGAGTACATAATCATATTCGTATTTAAATACAATTACAAAGTATTCGCACCATGTCTGGTATTTATTCAGTTTCACCAACCAATGATGTTGAGAATCCAGAATATACAAAATTCACACATTTAAATAATGATCATAAGTACCTGGTTTTATGGCTTTTATTTATATTAAAAATAACTGTAAAAAATTCATTTTGGACTAATTTCACATCAATGTACACACTAGACACAGTAGGAATCTAGATTAATATTATCAACTGCATCTTTGTCTATCATTAATTTCCTTCATATGATCCCTAATGATTAGAAATGAATAATATGATTTACTTCTTTATCATTAAAATTGAACTGAAAAATGCCATAGGTGACTGCATGGTGTTATTTGGAATATGTGACATTCTACCCATCGATACAAGATTCTTATATCATCAGTAACTGCAAGTTAATTTCCTGTTATTATAAACTAACAAATTCCTTTTCTATTTTTCTTTAATTTGTTATTAAAAACCAATAAAAATTTATTAATTTATTGTTTATTGTTATGTTGTTGGTTAAAACTACTAGATGAGTTGGGTTGGACACCTGAATCAACTGTGGCTGGCCATAAGCTGCCTGGATTCCTGTATGCCTCGCCTCAAGCGTGCATAATCTGATGAAAGGTCAACAAGGTCAACATACAGGTGACTCAAGAGGGGCTGGAGAGAGCCAAAGTATGACAGGGTCTCATAAAAAACATTAATAAAAGCTACAATTTTTGGCCTATTTCTTTCAGCTTTCGAAACTAAAAAGCTGAAATCCTAATGTGTGCATGATATGAAAATTATATCAACAGTGCTCACAGGACACAAACGTGCCATGGTCACAGTTGGGCAAAATTTAAGGTACTAATTTTATATTTATACTAATAACTTATAAAATTTGAAAAACTCAGAACTAATTTTGGGTATTCAATTGAATCTTGATTAAATAATGTTACATCCCTGACAAAAAAATCTCTAGCTTCAGCAATGCCCTTGTTAAGGGAGTAAATATATTTCTTGATTTTTTACAAAGTGCATTATGTTTGGGCCCATAACTTTAAACAATTACGCAATACTGACATCATTCTGGCATGTGCATAGAGAATGAAAAATATGTATATTATTTATGATTAAAGTCAGATCAGTGGTTTTGATATTAGGCAAGTCTTGAAGTGTAACAATGGGTTTTTAATGGAAAAATGAAGTTTTTCATTAATATCTCGAAGGTATTAAGTCCTAGTGACCAAATTCTTGGCATGGTAGGGGATTTTGGAGACATCTAACTGTATGCCGAATTTAAGGAACTAAGAGCTGAAGCTGGGGAGCTGAGCTCTTGCAAACTGCATAACACTAGCTTGTGTAAACAATATGTTACATGGTGCTTGAAAACTTATTAAAATCTACAGTTTTTGATCAACTGGTTTCAAATTTTTGGTGTTAACAGTTGAAATGCTAACAAAAACATGCTGTGAAAATTAAATCCACAGTACTTACAGGAAAAAAACGTGCCATGGTCAAAGTTGGGCAAAATTTAAGGTACCAATTTTTTATTTTTATTAATATTTTAGAAAATTTAAAAGATTTTCATCTAATTTTGGGTATACAATTTAATTTTGATTGATTAAAGTTATATTACTGGAAAAAAGGTCGATAGCTTAACATTTTTTGTGTTAAGTGATCAAATATCTTTCCTGATTTTTTACAAAATGCATTATGTTTGGGCCCATAACTTTTTTAAATTAAATAATACAGACATAATTTCTGGCATGTACATAGGAACTATATAGAGGAATATTTATGGTAAATATGAGGAAAAACAGATGATTGGTTTTGATATTAGGCAGTCCTGAAGTGTGAAAATAGGTTTTTAATAAAAAATTGAGGTTTTTCCTTAATTTCTCAAAGGAACGAAGTTGCAAAGACCCAGTTTTCGGCTTGGTAGGAAATCTTGGGGACATCTAACACTATGCCAAATTTTGGATTCCTAGGTCTTACGGTTTCAAAACGTGCCACATCTACGGACGGACGGACGGACGGACGGACAGACGGACGGACGACGGACAAAGGACCACGACTATAGCTCAGATGACTTATAGTCAGCTGAGCTAAATATATCAGGATACAAAGTAGCAATATATTCTCCGGTATTCAGGGTTTTGAGTGTACTGATGGTATTAGCCACACGTAACCAAACCTCATTTGTTGCCCCTGAACGGATAACTGAACTGGCCGGGCGGACCGTCGCCTCGAGTTCCCGGAGAGGCTCCACTAAATAATTCATTTTAGGTTTGATTCCTTCAACTCTGCATAACACAAATTGTACTGTATAACCTGGAATCTTTACCTGATTCTTTACCACTGCCCTCACTGTTTTCAGTCCTTTTGCGCGCTGTTTGTACGAACTGAACAACGGAACCTTGGTATCTGTTGCTGCTACATGCAAAAAACCTTTCTTGCAGTTCAAAGTTACTGGTCCTAATAATTTGATAAAGTCAATCCCTAATATCATTGGTACCACAAGTCCATGAACAACAAGAAAATGATGCTGTGTCACTCGTGACTTCGCCAAATAAACATCCTGTATAAGCTCTCCTATAACAGCCACAAATTCGCCACTGACGCCTTTACATGAGATTGGGACTTCCAATGGGTGTACTTTCTGTCTATCTATATTCGACAAGTGTTCTTCCGCCACTAAACTGAAGTCCGCCCCAATGTCTATCAGAGCATCATGCACGACTTTCGACGACCCTACCTGTACTCTGCAGTATGGGCTCCCAATAACCTGCCGATGCTGTCTCCACTCAGTCCTCAGATGCATGTCCTTCCCCAAATCAGAGTCTGATTTAAATGTCAAGACCAAATGTGCATCATTTAACTGATGACGAAAATCCTTCTCCACTGTTGTAACAAGATTATCGCGATGTAACTGTGGGTTCTGGCGTGGAGACTGAACAACTGCTGCATGGCTTTTTTTCGTCATCCCCCCGTCTGCCATACTTACAGGGGGGCATACTGAAAATTCTGAGCTGGATTACCTTTTGGTTTCCAGTTCGGGTTTTCCTTTAATCGACATCTACACTGCCGCCAGCCACCCCCATGCTGACGTTTACAGTACCAGCAACTCAAGGTTCGAGCACCACAACCCCCTTGGGTCCGTGCGGCCTTTAATAGAGCTATTTCAGCAGAGAGATGTTTCACTGAATCTTCTAGAGGTGAGCTATCAACAGCCGGTGCGCTCACTGCCGATACCATATGACGAATGTTCTCCGAATTATCCGTTCCCGTGCTAGTCAATTGAACCGCCCGTATATTAGCCAAAGCATTCTCGGCCGACTTAAGGACCTCGGCATAGGATTTTGGTTCAGTCATTGTCGCCATCCAACGCGCCTTTATCACTTCCTGTCGAACACTGTCATTCCTCATACCATCAACAAAACGCCAGAGCACACGTTTCCTGATAATGTACTCAGGTTCACCACTGAATGCCGCACAGGCTAATTTCTGGAGTCTGGTCATGTAACTTATAAACGATTCACCCGCGTCTTGCACTGCTTTTTCAAAAGACTTTATAGCCAGTTCAACGCTATCAGCAGTAAGGTAACGTTCATCAAAGCGTTTAATCATGTCATCATCAGAATTCACCCATGCCTGTTTAAGCGCCTCTTCCTGTGCGACCCAGCGCTCAGCCTCGCCAGAAAGCTGGAGCCGCAACAAGGCTGCTCTATATGAACTGTCCTGCCAGGCTACAACTTTATTATGAACGTTAACTTTCTTGATCACAAAACTCACTCCAGGATTCGGCCGTGGGCTCTTCACCAAATACCTTAGTGACTTGACGCTCTCTTGGCCGAACAGCAGCATTATCCCCGTCCGATGACATACTTGTGGGTGTAGGTGCGTAACTACCGCTGCCACCAGTGTGAAAGACGGACACGAAGACCAGAAAGTCACACAACCACTGTATTTGTCTTCATGCTACACAGTATACACAGCAACTCAACTACTCTAAAAGTCCTTCACCTTAACTACCAGCGCCCCCTATTTATTCACTGAGAAACTAATACCTACATTAGCTGATGCTATCACAGATTGATAAGTCCAACCAATGCAGAGATATGAGTGTTTTTATCCCAAGGCAGATGAACAGATGGACGCTGTGCAAAAATGGTTGCAGGTTGCCACCAATTTAACTGTATGTTATTAAGCTACATTTGTGCAAAAAATTTTTCCTGATCAGTCAAACGGTTCCCGAGATATGTGGGTTTATATGTGGAAACAGATGCACAAATGGACGCTGGGCAGAGAGGAAAGGTCAGAGGTCAGCCAAAAATGAGGGCGCAGCAGTTCACATGTGACTGATCATAATTCCGAATTTTAAAAAATTCTGCCCAGTGGTTATGGAGGAGTTCTCCGGAAACCTATGCGGGGATGGCAGCAGCGTTGCATCTGACTGATAACATAGTATTCACAAAACTCTGTTTTGGCGGATACAATGATTGTAGCTGGCACCACCAGTCTTATATACAACGAAGAGATATATAAATATGCCCAATGTCAGATTGATATGTCAAACCCCTCCTTACAAATAATCAGGCGCATACACTGCAAAAGTCAATGTAGGTGGCACCACCTGTCTTGTAAAGAAGAATACCATCAAAGATGCATAGACAGGTCAAAATATTAGTCCAACACATCAAACTTTGATGTAGTTTGATGCACTGGGCTGAAAAGGCTTAGGCGAGTAAGGCAGTTGCCCCCGAGTAATCTGTGACAAATTGCTGCCTCAAGCTACTGTACTGAGTGAACTCTTGATCTGCACCTGGCTAGACTGAGTGAACTTTTGACCTGTACCTGGCTGCACTGAGTGAACTCTTGACCTGTTGCATAATCTGACACAGTTGGCAGTCTGTCAAAGCTATAAATAGATTCAGGCTGAACTTTGGTGCCAAATATGATGCAGTAAGCAGTCTTCCAAAGCTATTAATAGAATGCAGCTACTGCACTGAGTGAACTCTTGACCTATACCTGGCTGCACTTCTTCCAATCCTGGCACTGTGCCAAAACTATTTATAGAGTTTACATCATCTTGGCTAATGGCTAACATCAAGACACGGGCAATCTGCCAATGGTAAACCAAGTGCTGCCATCTGTACACAAAAGTGGTCCCTACTTGAAATAACTTTGAAATTTATTTTCCCAATACAAAATGCTTTTCAGCTGACTTTTTATAAAAAAACACCAGGAATATATGTAAAATTATTACGGATGCATACTGAATGCAAAATTAAAATACAAATGTATCTCATTGATGGCAAATTCTTGAATTAAGTTGAGTAGGGATACCAATAATTTATAATCCATGTACAGTTGTCTTTATATAGCCACAGAGAGCTGAATATCCATGATTGTAACGTTGGCTGGTATGATGAATAACTTAAATCATAATTCTAAATTTTTTAAAAGCTTTTAAAAAAACTTTCTTGTCAATTTTAACCAAAGATAACCTTAAATCTAAATGTCTTGTGGCATGATGTAATATATGCTGATAAACTGGTGCCAGGCTAGATGTAACAGCATCACACGGCTAACATATATGGTAAAATGACTCAATTCAATCTCCATAATTCAGCCAAAATTCATTCATGTGGAACAATTATTGACAATTATTATAAGAATTATTGTAGGGATTATTCTTGTAAAATATTTAACAAACTGGCTTCAGTGGCATCAGTCGAAAAAAGTTTCGCAGGTTTATAACTCATATAGGAAGATACAGCAAACTGGCTAAGTTCAGCTTCCCGTAACTCAGCCAAAAAGCACTGAACCAAAACCATTTGAACAAACTTGAATTATCAACATCTGAGGATAATTAATGTGTGAGATTTAAGAATATGGCCCAGTGGTTTTTGAGAAGAAGAGCCACTGAGCTTAAATGGGCTGTTATGGCACATGACTAAATTCAGCTTCCCATAACTTAGCCAAAAGTCACTGAAAAGAGACCATTTGAACAAACTTCAGAAAGCACTACCCTAGGATCATTTCGGTGCGATATTAAACATTTTGGCCACATGGTTTCAGAGAAGAAGTTTTTTTGTAGCCCTCAGTGTGATACAGGCACTGATGACCCCGTACAAGAAAGGCCGATGCAGGTGGCGCCACCAATACCTCAATTTCAGATATGACCTATGTGACCAACATTGGCATAAAATTTGGTCATGATAGCTCCAACCATTTCTGAGATTTAAATTTTAATATGCTTTTTTGCACAATTAACAAAGTTCAACCTCCTGTAACTCGGCCAAAAATCTCTGAACTGGAACCATTCGAACATACTTGAGAAAGATTGTTCCAAGGATCATATCTGTGAAATATTGGACAATTTGGCTGGACAGTTTCGGAGAAGAAGATTTTTAAAGCTTTTTTAGCTTTTCCCTATAAAATCTAAACAAGGGACCTATGGGTCACGACGCTCAGCTGTTATATATGATAAAAAAATATTATTTAGAAATGAGGTACATGCTGGTTTTGTGTGGTAATAAATATAAGCTGTATTATGAGTTGTTGTTGTTTAGCTTATGTATGATTTTGATAGTACCTTTGGAGACAGGGAAGAGGATTGATTTCATTTATTTTATTAACAAATGGAGTACTATTGTCACACAGATTTTGACTTGGCCATATAACTTATAAGCAGAACATATAATATAAGAGTTTAACTATTTATTAAAAAAAAATTACAAATATTGTCCCAAATATAATTTTTATAAAAAATTATAAGAGAATCATATGATTTTTTTAAATGAAATATAACTGATATGATTATTAAAATAATATTAAAGAATATATATATGAATGCATTCATGAATACATTTTGAAAGTATTTGCACGAGTATTCATATACTTTCATTTTTACCTGAATTCCTATTCTTTATGCAAGAAATTTTATAATGGAGTACATAATCATATTCGTATTTAAATACAATTACAAAGTATTCGCACCATGTCTGGTATTTATTCAGTTTCACCAATCAATGATGTTGAAAATCCAGAATGTACAAAATTCACACATTTAAATAATGATCATAAGTACCTGGTTTTATGGCTTTTATTTATATTAAAAAATAACTGTAAAAAATTCATTTTGGACTAATTTCACATCAATGTACACACTAGACAGTAGGAATCTAAATTAATATTATCAACTGCATCTTTGTCTATCATTAATTTCCTTCATATGATTCCTAATGATTAGTAATGAATAATATGATTTACTTCTTTATCATTAAAATTGAACTGAAAAATGCCATAGGTGACTGCATGGTGTTATTTGGAATATGTGACATTCTACCCATCGATACAAGATTCTTATATCATCAGTAACTGCAAGTTAATTTCCTGTTATTATAAACTAACAAATTCCTTTTCTATTTTTCTTTAATTTGTTATTAAAAACCAATAAAAATTTATTAATTTATTGTTTATTGTTATGTTGTTGGTTAAAACTACTAGATGAGTTGGGTTGGACACCTGGATCAACTGTGGCTGGCCATAAGCTGCCTGGATTCCTGTATGCCTCGCCTCAAGCGTGCATAATTTGATGAAAGGTCAACAAGGTCAACATACAGGTGACTCAAGAGGGGCTGGAGAGAGCCAAAGTCTGACAGGGTCTCATAAAAAACATTAATAAAAGCTACAATTTTTGGCCAATTTCTTTCAGCTTTCTAAACTAAAAAGCTGAAATCCTAATGTGTGCATGATATGAAAATTATATCAACAGTGCTCACAGGACACAAACGTGCCATGGTCACAGTTGGGCAAAATTTAAGGTTCTAATTTTATATTTATACTAATAACTTATAAAATTTGAAAAATTCAGAACTAGTTTTGGGTATTCAATTGAATCTTGATTAAATAATGTTACATCCCTGACAAAAAAATCTCTAGCTTCAGCAATGCCCTTGTTAAGGGAGTTAATATATTTCTTGATTTTTTACAAAGTGCATTATGTTTGGGCCCATAACTTAAAACAATTACGCAATACTGACATCATTCTGGCATGTGCATAGAGAATGAAAAATATGTATATTATTTATGATTAAAGTCAGATCAGTTGTTTTGATATTAGGCAGTCTTGAAGTGTAACAATGGGTTTTTAATGGAAAAATGAAGTTTTTCATTAATATCTCGAAGGTATTAAGTCCTAGTGACCAAATTCTTGGCATGGTAGGGGATTTTGGAGACATCTAACTGTATGCCGAATTTAAGGAACTAAGAGCTGAAGCTGGGCAGCTGAGCTCTTGCAAACTGCATAACACTAGCTTGATGTAAACAATATGTTACATGGTGCTTGAAAACTTATTAAAATCTACAGTTTTTGATCAACTGGTTTCAAATTTTTGGTGTTAACAGTTGAAATGCTAACAAAAACATGCTGTGAAAATTAAATCCACAGTACTTACAGGAAAAAAACGTGCCATAGTCAAAGTTGGGCAAAATTTAAGGTACCAATTTTTTATTTTTAGTAATATTTTAGAAAATTTTAGAAGATTTTCATCTAATTTTGGGTATACAATTTAATTTTGATTAATTAAAGTTATATGACTGGAAAAAAGGTTGATAGCTTTAACATTTTTTGTGTTAACTGATCAAATATCTTTCCTGATTTTTTACAAAATGCATTATGTTTGGGCCCATAACTTTTTTAAATTAAATAATACAGACATAATTTCTGGCATGTACATAGGAACTATATAGAGGAATATTTATGGTAAATATGAGGAAAAACAGATGAGTGGTTTTGATATTAGGCAGTCCTGAAGTGTGAAAATAGGTTTTTAATAAAAAATTGAGGTTTTTCCTTAATTTCTCAAAGGAACGAAGTTGCAAAGACCCAGTTTTCAGCTTGGTAGGAGATCTTGGGGACATCTAACATTATGCCGAATTTTGGATTCCTAGGTCTTAAGGTTTCAAAACGTGCCACATCTACGGACGGACGGACGGACGGACGGACGGACGGACGGACAGACGGACGGACGACGGACAATGGACCACGACTATAGCTCAGATGACTTATAGTCAGCTGAGCTAAAAAAAGCAGTTAGAAAAAAAATAAACAAAATCTGATATAGTTTTTTGGATGACTGATTATTTGCAAAAAATTTGGTGATGCTAGCTCCTGCCGTTTTGAGATAGCTATGGTTAACCTACAGACGACGCACAACACACGACACACGACGCACGACGCCACACCATCGCATAAGCTCACAGGTTTGCCTAAAAGCATGACTTTTTCATGACTTTTAAAAATTTTCTAAAAAATCATGACTTTTTAAGTACTGATTTTAAAATCTCAAAAACCATGACTTTTTAAGGACATACGAACCCTGTGTATAAACATGAAAAATTTTAGGAAGATAAGTCAAACCACTACTGAGATATGAGTGATTTTAGCCCACTGCAGACAAACATAGGGGTGCTGTGCAAAAATGGTGGCAGGTGGCAGGTGTATGATTAAGAGCTATGTGAGATCTATACACATGCAAAATTTCTGGGGGATATGTCAAACCAGTCCTGAGATATAAGCCTGAATGTCTGCAGCATATACATAAATGTAGGTGGTGCCACCTGCCACAAAATTGAGAAAGCTATCCAAGATGTATAAACCTGCAAAACTTAAGGCAGATATGTCAAACCACTGCCAAGATATGAGTGATTTTATCCCTCGGCAAACAAACAGACTGACACTGTGCAAAATGATTGCAGGTGGCGCCACCAGAGCTTTGTGAGATCTATAAACATGCAAAATTTTTGCCCAATCAGTCAAATGGTTCCAGAGATATGAGCTTGGATGTCTGCAGCGTAAATTTGAATGTAGGTGTCGCCACCTGCTATAAAATCAAGAAAGCTGTCATGGATGTATAAACCTGCAAAATTTCAGGTGGATAAGTCAAACCACTGCTGAGATATGTGTGATTTTATCCTAAGGCCGATGAACAGATGGATGCTGTGCAAAAATAGTTGAAGGTGGCGCAACTTCAAATATGAGTCATGTGACCAACATTTGCACAATACCTGTTAATGCTAGCTTCTGTCATTTCTGAGATTACTTTCTAAGTAAGCTTACTTGGCCAAATGACTGTTCAAATTCGTGAAACTCCACTAAAATTTATCAAATGCAAAACATCTGAACAAACTTCAGAGTGCTTGCCTCTGGGATCATTTCTGTAAAATATTGAACAATTTGGCTGGACCGTTTACAAAAAGAAGACTTTTAAAGGTTTTTCACCTTTTTCCCTATAAAATCTAAGTAAATGCAGATAGCAAAAAAAATCAGCCGAATCCCACAACATTTGATATGTGACAGATTATTGCATAAAATCTGGGGATAGTAGCTCCTGCTATTCCTGAGAAATTATGGGTTAATGTACAGATGACCAATGACCCACGTACAAAAAAGTTCCATGCAGGTTATGCCACCAATACCTGAATTTCCTATATGACTCATGTGACCAACACTGGCATAAAAGTTGGTGAAGATAGCTCCGGCGGTTTCTGAGATTGTCATTTTATTATGCTTTTTTGGACAGATGACTAAGTTCAACTTCCTGTAACTCTGCCAAAATTCACCAAACTTGAGCCATGCATTCAAACAAATTTGTGAGATATTGTTCTAGGGATCATTTTTGTGAAATATTGGACAATTTGGCTTGAAAGTATCGGAGAAGAAGATTTTTATATCTTTTTTATTTTTTCCTATATAAAATCTAAGAAAATGACTGAATCAAAACCATTTGAACAGATTTGAATTATCAACATCTAATGATCATTCATGAGTAGGTTAATGAATTTGACCCAGTGGTTTTTGAGAAGAAGATCTTTGTAGCCACTGAGCAGAAATGGGCTGCTATAACATTTGACTATATTTAGCTTCCCATAACTCAGCCAAAAGTCATTCAACAGAGACCATATGAACAAACTTAAGAAAGCAGTACCCTAGGGCCTAGGAGCATTTCTGTGCAATATTAAACAATTTGGCTTTACACTTTCAGAGAAGAAGTTTTTTGTAGCCCTCTGTATGCTTCGGGCACTGTTGACCCCTGTACAAAAAGACCAATGCAGGAGGCACCACCAATACCTCAATTTTAGATATGACTCAAGTGACCAACATTAACATAAAATTTGATGATGATAGCTCAAGTTTTCTGAGATTGTAATTTTACCATGCAAATGACTAAGTTCAACTTCCTGTAACTCAGTCAAAAATCACCGAAATGGAACCATTAAAAAAAACTTAAGACAGATTGTTCCAGGGAACATTTCTGGGAAGTATTGGACAATTTGGCTGGACAGTTTCAGAGAAGAAGATTTTTAAAGGTTTTTAAGCCATTTCTCTATAAAATCTAAATTAATGCAGATACCCAATAATAAGCTCTAGGGCACCAAGTTTCACATGTGACTAATTCTTACATGTAATTTGGAGCTGCTAGCTCTGACGGTTTCTGACTTGCAGCCATGGACGGCTGACAGCCAATGTACTTGCTGATTGCTTATTGAGATGTTTATGAAATGTTGTAAACGAGATATTTATGTGATGTTGTAAATAAGATGGTTTTGAAATGTTGTAAAAATTTAGTGATTGTGAGATGTTTATGTGATGTTGTAAATAAGATGGTTTTGAAATGTTGTAAAAATTTAGTGATTGTGATCGCAAAAATAATGTTTTTTAGAGAAAACTTTCTTACAGGAGGGGGAGTGTTACATGTATCTGTTTTATTATGCGCAGGATTTTGTGTGGCATTCTGTTTCCTGTTTTTTTTTTTTTTTTTTTTTTTTTTTTTTTTAACTATGCATCGATTTTTTTTTTTTTTTTTTATTGAATCAAAAAAGTACAGGCACAGAAACGTTTTTAAAAATGGATGAAAAAACAGGAGACAATCTGGCACAGGTGAGATATAATCTCTGCAAGCAAAACACTTCAATAGAACAAAAATTGTTACTAATCCTTAAATTTTAACAGATCTATAATACACATGCAACCTGTTTTATTAATGCACACCTGGTACCTAGCTATCTGTGTACTAAACCTATTTTTTAATTATCAAAGATAAGTTAAATTCATCTGACCCTAGGGCCCTATAAAAAACTTGATCTAATTCATTCTAATCCTCAAGTAACTGACTGCCTGATTACAATATATACCTTACTAGCTGTGAATACAAAAAAAAATATGTTGATTTCCTGTTGCAAATTAAACCAGATATCCCCATATCACCTTATAAAAAAAATATAGCTTTGGTTTTCTAGTATAACAATCTTTGTATGATTAATACATCATTCAATTAATCCTGACCTAGTGGATGTTTATTTACCTATTATTGTAAGAGAAGGTTAACAGTTTTTACAATGAATAGCTATTGCCAGAATGGCAGACCAAGTACACCCATGGGACAATTTACATTATACCCTATTAATTATTATTTTTACATGCTTTTAATCTCTCGTCCCCTAGTGATAATTAAGTGAAACATACATATCTTTATGCTATAACGGTCACCTTTTAAATTGGTGAAAATTACATTCATGAGACAAACAAGTTGTAATGGTACATAACAATGCCTGTCTTACCGTTAATATATGATACAGACTTCCCTATACAGACCTAACTCAGTAAAACTTAAGTAACCACGTTTTTATAATTAATCACAATTCATTGCCCATTTATATATGTATGCTAGCAATACACTTTACCCTTATGTGAAAATATAAATGAACATTCCTTTTTATTGATTATTTATAACAGTTGTTATCACATATATCTACTCGTATCATTAACATACTTTTATCAATCACTTAAATGTCTACGTGTAAACTATTTCATGATAAAAAAAAAGACCCTAGAACCCTAAATTATAAATTTAAGATTGGTGTGTTACTGCTTTCTGTAAAAAAGTTCAGTTTCTTCCATTTTTTATCATGTACAATAGTATTTCCTTTCTTATAAGCAATATATTTTTCTATTTCCTTCACATGTTTTATAAACAAGATTGCTCCTTTCAAAGAAGGCTTGTTGCTTTTACCTCTACAATCATATATATATTTTTTAACAAAAAGTACAATACTGCCTATAATGTCTGTATAATCACCTAATATTATTGGTGCACAGTCAAACTTAAAATCCTGTTCAGCCACTTTATTCTCTTTTAACCATAAAAGTATATTTGACCATACTAACTTGACAAATGTGCATGACCAAAATAAATGAATGTATGTTTCATCTTCTGACTTACAAAATGAGCACCTGGGGTTGTCAATTATATTTGATTTATACAAATGACTATTAAGATACATAATACGATGTAGTAATCTAAACTGGAACATTCTAAGTTGCACTGAGTTTGAAACTTTTTTCAGTTTAGGGAAAGCACTCAAAATGCTTTCCCAGCTGGATATATTCAAGTCTATAGCCCACTCAATTAGTGGGTTTGTTGAGACAACATAGATCTTTTCAACCATTTTACAGTAAACCTGCTTAGTTACCTTTTTCATGCTAAAAAGGGTTTCTATATTGTTTTGAATCTGGTGTATTTATATGTTTACTTTAAGAATTTTTTTCCAATCATTTGGTATTGCATCCAACATACCACTGTACCAAAGCAAGTTTATATTTAAATTGGTACGTGCCTGAAATTCTTCATATGTAAAAAATCTGAAGAATCCTCTATTTTTCACTTAAATATCTTTTATGTATATTATGCCTGAGTTGTAAAGTTTTCTAAAAAATAATACCTTATTATCAATCTTTATATGGGAATTATACAACAGAACCTGGCCAAAAATATCTTTCACTTCTGTTGGTATGCAGAAATTAAATTTACACCATGCTTGCATGACTTCTGTTACCTGTTAGGCTAAAGCCTTGGGCTTTGCTATGGGAACCGCACTGGTTGAACCCTTGCTTGTAGAGACAGTGTTTGTTGTAGTCTAGAAATTTCGGGTCTGTTCATGCGCTATGGGCACGCATGTTTTGTTGTGTTTGGAATATTCGTGAATATGGTTCACAGCTTCAAGTAGAAAAGCTATAAATAGGGGCAGTGTTTTGAGCCGGCAGAAGAAAAATACCAGCGGACACGAAAGAGGGTGACTCTCTTGTCAGTGTTTTTTGGACCTATTCCAATAATTGCAGAACTTCCAGATATTCTACGGACTTTTACAGACTCAATACAGATTGTCTTTAGTTTGCCTTTGGGATTATTACTAGAACTTCACTTTTGGATTACAACAGATTGTTTTTAGATGAAAATTGGAAAATTCTCTGGGAAGATTTATTTGAACTGTTTATGTGGATTTTTTTGTGTTAAAGGACTCTTGTTGGGCTGTGATAGTGGTGGTATCCAGAAATCAAAGCCTAGGATCTAGACACTCTGGTACTGTACATTTTTATTATTGTTATACTGTGTAATTGTATTGATTTGGTGTATTGTTATTATAGGATTGTTCTAAGAAAAAATTATAATTATTTGTTAATAAAAACTCACTGACTTCTTTAGTCATTCCTCTAGACATTTCACGCTGCCTAGTGTTGCAGAATCTGATTTTTTTATCTCTGTAACAAAATGTGTGCTCTACACAATTAAATGATCTGTTGTTATTAGGTTCCGTAACATGAAATGTTGTTTTCCAGTCCAAATAAACATTGTTCAGGCATCATTAGGATCAGAGCCAGAAATTAATGATTGGTTATTTGTAAACACTATACATATTTCAAAAGATAACTCACATTATGGCTTTATCAAATATATCAGGTGTTCAGAACCTTAACTGGATTTAATGATAACTGTTTGTGTAAGAAAATTGTCATATATATTCAACAATAATTATTTTTATTGTAACCTCTGTTGCATTCAAAGTATTTCTTTTGTATTTTGTTGTATTTTGGCTGGTGCACAGCCATTACGGTACCTTAGATGATTAAACAAATTAAATCAACTTGAAGTCTTGCCAACTGGTCTTTATCCCAAACCCATGATTACACACACCTTTAATGCAGTCTTGCCTATTGTGTGTTGTAAAAGCTTGACTAAATTGTATTCACATGACTGCAAGTCCAATTTATATAGTTATAATGGCATAGTTTTGCCATTCCTGTTTAAACAGTTTCTAGTTATCTGCTATGTTTGAGTCCATAATTAAAGGTGGTGGAGATTTGATCCCTGGCAAAGTATTATATATAGTAGCCATATTATTCAGGAGACCAGAACAGATCAGCTGAGATTGTTACTGGAGGATAACAAGTGAATTTAGCGAAGCGGGTGCACTAGGACCGAGAAGAATGGGTCCTTACAGTACTTTGAGAAGTACAGTACTCACAACATGTGGGTCCTTCAAGTTTGGCGTCAAACAACTCCTGCTGCCAACATGTTACATATTCTGTCACGTATATTCAGTCTTATTATAATACAGCAAGCCCAGGTTTAAAGAAGCAGAAAGATGGACTGGCTTCACATGTTTAATCAGCCATATATCATTACAGAGATAGCTGACCCTGGCAACATCTGGTGGAGACACACAAAACACTTTTATGTCGAATTCAGATGTGTTGAAAAACCCGATGTGTCAAGCAGTTTTATTGGTGCCAAGTTAGTATTTCTATCACTTAACTCAAAGTCCGTTTGTTTGAATGTTTGGATAACAGTTGTGCATGGCCCATCAATCATGACTGGGCCGTTATGACCAGTTATAAACTAGATATTTCTTGGCACCACAGGTGCCATAGTATCCCCAGACAATTAACCCTCCCCCCCCCACCCCTCAGCCCTTGATAAGATGCATCTAACCTGTAAGTTTGGTGACTGTACTAACAATTTTATTGCCGTAATTTCATTTTAACATTATCGCTGCGGTGACCTTGAAAAAATGTATCAAGGTCATCCATGTTCAAATTTGACCTTGCCATTGATAAGATGCATCAAACTTGTGGGTTGGTGACTGTACCTCAAATTCTTACAAAGTTATTCCCTTTAAACATCATTTTAGCAAGAAAACAACATTAGGTGGCGCCACCTGTCTTCTGCAGAAAAAATGCTACCAAAGATCTTATGTCAATTTGATTTCTGGACCCATCCATGCATCCCTCAGTGAGATATCGAAGTTAACATCATTTCAGCGTTATCACCTCTGTGACCTTGAAAAATGCATCAAGGTCATCCATATTTGAACTTGGCCTGGCCCTTGATAAGATGCATCTAAACTGTAGGGTTGGTGACTGTACTACAAATTTTTTTTGAGTTATTGCCCTAATATCATTTTAGCATAATCGCTGCTGTGACCTTAAAAAATGCATCAAGGTTATCCATGTTCGAACTTGACCTAGCCGTTGATAAGATGCATCAAACCTGTGGGTTTGGTGACTGTACCTCAAATTCTTACAAAGTTATTGCGTTAACATCATTTTAACAAAAACAAGGCCTACAGGCCTTATGCGAACCTGTGCATTGGTAACTACACCAGGTATAATGCTTCAATGCTGGACCATTACTTTTCATGTATATGAACAATGCAAGTACTAAACATTTTGAATAAGAAACAATTACACAAACATCACTGCTGAAATTCTGGCATTGATGCATACAACACAAAAATGATTGTAGCTGGCACCACCAGTCTTGTATACAATGAAGCTATCAGAGATATACACATGCCAATTTTCAGACTAATATATCAAACCCCTCCTGAGAAATAAGCAGGGACACACATTGTGCAAAAATTATTGTAGGTGGCACCACCAGTCTTGTATACGACTAAGCTATTTGATATGTATAAATATGCCCAATTTCAGGCTGATATATCCAATTCTTCTGTAGAAATAAACAGGCACATACACTGTGCAAAAGTCAATGTACGTGGCACCACCTGTCTTGTAAATGAAAATACCATCAAAGACACACAGACAGGTCAAAATATCAGTCCAATACATTAAACTTCCCAAAAGTTTGATGCACTGGGCTGACAAGGTTTAGGTGAGTAAGGCAGTTGCCCCCAAGTGACCTGTGACAAATTGCTGCCTCAAGCTACTGCACTGAGTAAACTCTTGACCTGCACCTGGCTAGACTGAGTGAACTTTTGACCTGTACCTGGCTGCACTGAGTGAACTCTTGACCTGTTGCATAATCTGACACAGTTGGCAGTCTGCCAAAGCTATAAATAGATTCAGGCTGAACTTTGGAGCCAAATATGATGCAGTGAGCAGTCTGCCAAAGCTATAAATAGAATGCAGCTACTGCACTGAGTGAACTCTTGATCTATACCTGGCTGCACTTCTTTCAATCCTGGCACTGTGCCAAAACTATTTATAGAGCTGACATCATCTTGGTTAATGGCCCACATCAAGGCACTGGCAATCTGCCAATGGTAAACCAAGTGCTGCCATCTGAACACAAAAGTGGTCCCTACTTGAAATAACTTTGAAATTTATTTTCCCAATACAAAATGCTTTTCAGCTGACTTTTTATAAAAAAACACCAGGAATATATGTAAAATTATTACGGATGCATACTGAATGCAAAATTAAAATACAAATGTATCTCATTGATGGCAAATTCTTGAATTAAGTTGAGTAGGGATACCAATAATTTATAATCCATGTACAGTTGTCTTTATATAGCCACAGAGAGCTGAATATCCATGATTGTAACGTTGGCTGGTATGATGAATAACTTAAATCATAATTCTAAATTTTTTAAAAGCTTTTAAAAAAACTTTCTTGTCAATTTTAACCAAAGATAACCTTAAATCTAAATGTCTTGTGGCATGATGTAATATATGCTGATAAACTGGTGCCAGGCTAGATGTAACAGCATCACACGGCTAACATATATGGTAAAATGACTCAATTCAATCTCCATAATTCAGCCAAAATTCATTCATGTGGAACAATTATTGACAATTATTATAAGAATTATTGTAGGGATTATTCTTGTAAAATATTTAACAAACTGGCTTCAGTGGCATCAGTCGAAAAAAGTTTCGCAGGTTTATAACTCATATAGGAAGATACAGCAAACTGGCTAAGTTCAGCTTCCCGTAACTCAGCCAAAAAGCACTGAACCAAAACCATTTGAACAAACTTGAATTATCAACATCTGAGGATAATTAATGTGCGAGATTTAAGAATTTGGCCCATTGGTTTATGAGAAGAAGATCTTTGTAGCCACTGAGCTTAAATGGGCTGTTATGGCATATGATTAAATTCAGCTTCCCATAACTTAGCCAAAAGTCACTGAAAAGAGACAATTTGAACAAATTTCAGAAAGCACTACCCTAGGATCATTTCGGTGCGATATTAAACATTTTGGCCACATGGTTTCAGAGAAGAAGTTTTTTTGTAGCCCTCAGTGTGATACAGGCACTGATGACCCCGTACAAGAAAGGCCGATGCAGGTGGCGCCACCAATACCTCAATTTCAGATATGACCTATGTGACCAACATTGGCATTAAATTTGGTGAGGATAGCTCCAGCCGTTTCTGAGATTTAAATTTTAATATGCTTTTTTGCACAGTTAACAAAGTTCAACCTCCTGTTACTCGGCCAAAAATCTCCGAACTGGAACCATTCGAACAAACTTGAGAAAGATTGTTCCAGGGATCATTTCTGTAAAATATTGGACAATTTGGCTGGACAGTTTCAGAGAAGAAGATTTTTAAAACTTTTTTAGCTTTTTCCCCGAAAAATCTAAGAAAATGCAGTTAGAAAAAAAATAAACAAAACCCGATATAGTTTTTTGGATGACTGATTATTTGCAAAAAAATTGGTGATGCTAGCTCCTGTCATTTTTGAGATAGCTATGGTTAACGTACAGACGATGCACGACACGACGTCAGACAGACGACTCACGATGGACGACGCAGCACCATCGCATAAGCTCACAGGTTCGCTAAAAACAACACAAGGTGGCACCACTTGTCTTCTGCAAAAGACAAAGCTATCCAAGATCTTCAGTCAGTTTGATTTTTGGATCATTCCATGTATTCCTTACTGATTTTGTGTGAATTTCACCAAATATGGAAATATTCAAGGTCAAGGCCACTCACAGGAAAGGTCATAACCCCAATTTAAATAAACATCATCCCATAACCTATATCTATGTATATGCATAATATAAAAGAAATCTGTCCATTAGTTTTTGATATTTATTGCTCACAGTACTGTCAAGTGGCAATTTTGGGGGTATTAAAAGGCACGAAAACAAGTAAAGAATAATAGGTGGCACTACCAGTTTCTGGAACATGACAACCCTATCCATGATCTTCAATTAACTTGATTTTGGGATCAATCCAAGCAAGATTTCTTGAGATATTTAAGAATTTGTGTGATTTTCCAGAAAATTGGACCTATTCAAGGTCAAGGACACTCTCCTATAAAAGATCATGACCTCATTTTAAAATAGGCGTCATCCTCTTACCCATATCTATTAGTGGTGGGAGTTGGTTGGTTTTTCAAAATCGATCATCGGTTTGAGCAAACCAATTGATGATCGATTATTAATCGGTTCAGACGAATATAAAGAAATATGCAATTATCTGTGAAACTACTTTCTTAACCCAGCCCACATGTCTTAGTAATTCTACCTAAAGAAAGGAAGTTTTTGCCTTTTTTATATTTTCCTATTATTAGTAAGATATGCTTTTCAAAGTTTCATTTTAATTATTCATAATAATCAAGAATTAAACCACAATCCAGGACATCTACTTGCTGCATAGACCCGGAGAATTCATTTAGGATTTTAACGCCATACTGCCCACATTGTGCAATGTACATCTCATTACAAAACTCCCCACTATTTCTGCAGCTCTCTGCCAGTTCACAGAGGTTTATTAAGTCCTCCGTTCTCGTATCTACCATGTTATACTCAGTTTCTAACGGAAGTTATTTGGGAACAAAGACTCATTATTTGAAGCGAGAAATGTTGTAAAAATGGAAGAATAATTTTAGCCTATAACATAAAGGCAGTCTGAAAAAAAAAATTATGATGTAATCGATAGTTGCCTTTGGTAATCGAGCGCTTGAAAGTGGCAGTAAACCGACTGACTTTCGATAAAACTCGATGATCGGCCCACCACTAATATCTATACATATAACAAGTTTGGTAAAGATCCGTGAAATATTTTTTGAGTTATCGTGCCAACAAGTCTGAAGATTTATATGCGGTTGTGGCGGAGGCGGCTTGACCGTCATGAAAACATAGTATCTCCCGACTTTGTCTGGGGATAAAATAATTAATGCAGGCAAGGATCTTACTCATCAATTGCGATGGTTTATACACCTGGTCCTTTGTTTACCTGTGTACCAGTCAGCTCACCACTACAGGAACCCTGAGTGATTCTGAGATTGTGGAACAGATCTCTCAGAAACACCAGGCTCTGGATTCTGACAGCAAGGACCAGCTGACCATGCCAACTTCACCACCATCAACCATTAGAGATACCCTTGAGATGTGCCGCAAGCTGCAGCAGCTGTTACAATCATCAGAGGGTGTGGATGACTGCTTCTAATTCCTGTCCAGAATTGAGAACTTTGTTGCTGATTAGGAGAATTCTTGTGTTAAGCAAAGTGTTGTAGAGCTCTCGGGATCTTGTGTGGGGGATTAGCTAAACACAAACTACAATAAGTCCTCAAGTGTAGAGACTTTTTTGTATTCAGTAAACACATGTACACAGCAGACTGGTCAGTTGATGTGTCCAGCTCAGTGGTCAATTCAAATCTGCTCTTGCTAGCCAGACATCTGGCAGCATCATTATACTTTGACCCTGACGCTACCAGGGTGACACTGATGGGCTGCTCATTAACACTGATAGGATCATGCCAAGATACATAAATTTACATTCTGTTACAGCAATTAATTAAATCTGTTTCCTCATGTTACTGACACATTATACAAAAACTACCTTATGAAATTAAATGAAACTTTACATCCACATGAAATGTGACCCAAAGATTTTAAATGTAGAAAATGGTATAAAACTAACATAAAGCTATTACTTACTGTATAGGTTATTACAAAGTTTAGAACTTCAACAGACACAGAAAATCCACTTAAATCACAATTGCAGCACCACTAAATAAGAAACAAGGATGAAAACAGAGTTAATTAAAGTTATAGGAATCTATCTAAATATGAAGCTAATATGTATAATACTGAGTGTCAAGTGTTGCTCTAGATTTATTAATCAAATCGATTAAAGAGAACACTGAACAAGTTTTTGGGCTTCGGATTGTACAGCACACTCCACATTTGAGAAAGAACAACCCAGGATTGTGAATATATAAGTATATAATTATACTGACAACAAGAGATAATAATACATTTAAAACTATTAAACTGTAAAAAGCACATATGAATGTATCATCACTAAGTCCATATCTATTCTTATACCCTAACCAGGCTAACCTTATTGTTGAATGTCCATTGTTTGTGTTTCTCCCTTGGGTAAATCCGTATATGAATCAAATATAAAAGTTATTCCAGTTTAGCACTTGTATATCTCCATCCATGAGTAAATCCATTTGTGAGTCAAATATAAAAGTTATTCCAGTTTAGCACTTGTATATTTCCTTTCATGAGTAAGTCCATTTGAGAGTCAAATATAAAAGTTATTCCAGTCTCACACACAATAGTATGTATATACATATATACATATACACACACATATATATATATAAATTCCTGTTTGTTGCACTGTATCACTTTTCTGATGTATTTTATTCCTTTTAGCTTGGTTTCACATTATAATTACTTAGGTCCATTTTTGCTCCCTGTGGCCACTCATATCACTCTTGAATTTTTGCTGGTGGTGGTCTAAATGTGAGCGCCCCCTTTCTGGATGATCGTGGTCTTTTATAGATTATTTACTTTTTGATTGGCAAATTCATGCCCCGCCTTGAATCACTAAAGACTAACCAATAAGAAAGAAGGAACCCTCTGGTTCCCAGGCGTTATTCCAACCATTTATCTATAGAAACATTAACTAATTAACTAATTTCAAAGGAAACAACCTCTTAAGGAAATGTCACCCCACCCAAAATCCCTTTCATATAAGAGTAGCAACAAATCAAGCTTAATGTATTCTGTCACTGGGACAGTACTGTCCACTGCCCTAATGGCGTAGTACTTGACCATATGGTGCCTGTTACATGCGGGACTACACTGAACAGCTGTACACAAGCCCATAATCGGGAACAGACATACCAAATAGAAATATTAACCACATACAAAAAATAACATAAATTATATGAATAAACAGATTAAAATGAATATTATTTAACCAACACGCCTTGATATTCTTGACACTGAGTAATTTATAGAAGAACTATTATGGCCCAATAAACACACACACTGGGGGTGACTGTCCAGTGGGTTGACCACATGGTGTGACGCACTAAGGAACAGACTGGCCCACAGCATGGTTTTTCACATATAAAGTTAATAGTACAGCTTGGACATACACAATTAATTAGCATCACTTATATGAGCTCTACCACAATGTTAATTTGTTGTCACACAGGATCTTGACAGAAACAATCTCATAGATTCACATTCCTTTATTTCCAATTTACTAATTCCAGGGTACCTTTACTATATTACAAACAAACATGGCGTACATCAAACATTTTTCTGGCTGGCTGGCAGGTGCTGGACTCCTGTGTCTGACTACCTGACTGACCCTTAACGGTCCCACTGGCCTTATGTAATAACTGCCAGGAGGGAGCTCATTGGCCAGTTTACAACTGACCTGGGTGTAGGAAAAAGGCCCACCCTGACAAAAGCCTACCCAGACAAAAGCTGTACGGACAAGAGCCCACTGGACAAAAGCCCACCCTTAAAAGTGCAGACTTGGACAAAAGCCCATCGACGACGAAAATATAAAATTAAATGATTTTACAATGTTTTTCTAAAGTTTTTTAAATACTACTGTATCATTTTTTTAATGTATATTACATTTTTTATACTAATGACATGAACTATATATGTTTATGTTCTCATACACATGCATATATATCTGTTATAAAGTGATCTGTGTAATATATCTGTCTGCAGCTTGATAAAACAGATATATAAGTATATATAATTGTAAATATATGTGTTATATTTATATTTTTCACAGATCACTTTCTAGTTTAATATATATATATATATATATATATATATATATATATATATATATTGTATATAATATATAATACAAAATGGTGTATATTTCCTGTAAATACAATAATGTCAATAGGCTAAGTAGTTATAATATAAATTATATGTTAATAATAATAAAATAATTTATATGTTAATTATAATTATACTCTTGTTCTTTAAGTTCCACACAGACCCATACACCACACTCAGGGGAAAGTGACACCAATCGCTTCAGCAAATATTCAGGCTAATTAGCTAGCTGTTTTTTTATGGAGGTCTCCACAGCTAAAGTTATGCAATAAAAAAATCATAAACATATATAATACTTGCCATATTAGTATAAAAATGTTATAAAAATTATAAATTAGAATTGAAAAAACTTTAGAAAAACATTTTAAAATCATTTACTTTTATGTTTTAGTCAAGGGTGGGCTTTTCTCCAAGTCTGCACTTTTAGGGGTGGGCTTTTGTCCAGTGGGCTTTTGTCTGGGTTGGCTTTTGTCAGGGTGGGCTTTTGTCTGTCACCCAACTGACCCATGCTATCTGGACAGGGCTAAATGCACTAAGATTAAAAATTCTGTGTTTTTGATCAAATACAAATATACTCATAACTTAAAAGTTACTGCATAGATTTCTCTGAATTTTACACTGATTAAAGATATATGCTATTTGAACATGTGTGCTCAAAATCAGCTCATAGTATTAAGCTATATTTATAGAATAAATGGCAATGATACTGCAATCCAAATTTATAAACATTTCTATAATTTCGCTAATATAACAATTATCTTCATAGAAACAAAAGGAATGGTTTAGAAAATCTGGATTCTGTTAAAACTAATAGCAAAGACCATTATATATATATAGGGCTCGGGTTTTATATATAGTTGTACCATTCTGATTTATCTGCAACAGTTTTATTCACTTTCACATGACAGCTGCAAACTTTAATCATAATTTCACACACAATTCAGCCTCAAACCAAACAAGCAAATTTGTGGACTTTATGTCCCTTGCTATGCTGTCTTTCATGCTTGATAAGCAAACAAAATTATGACATAAGGAGACTTAAACAGATGCACTATGACATGTAACCCATCTGCAGGCGAACATAAAAATTAAAACACACTGAGATATTTGACCAAAATTTGAGAATTTTGTTTTTGAGCTGGAGATAAATATTTTCAGATAAGACACTCCAAAACAAAGTCTAACCTAAGTATGCATGAGAGCAATCACTGGTCTAAATTTGAATGAAATCGGATAAAATTTCCCATACTGAAAAATCAGGCCTATGACAACATGTAGGGGGAAGTTCCCGGTCCGTTCCTTGACCGTTCCGGCAGCGTCAAAATTACCATGCAAATTAGTGTTGCGGGTACGTTCCAAGAGTATTCATGAGGTTTTATTGTTACAACGGGGAATTAGGGGAGTTCTTCCCTGGTCATAACACAGTCACACGGCGCGTCAGGTGAATTACTGAGACAGTCCAAGTTGGATATTATGCTGTTTTATTTCCAGTTGTTATGTTGATGATGGCGTGGGTCTGTCTGCCAGTTCCCAGCCCAACACAGGTTTTTGTATCAGTATTACTACGTCACAAACCTTTACATCATCTTACACTTTTTCTATTGGATATTGGATGTGTGTCATTATGACATACCTGAATGTTTAGATATCTATATATGGCTTCGGCTTTCGCCTACGCACAAACTTTTTCCTTGTTTTACCTAAAACTCATGTAATATCATTATATTCCTGTCATTAATATATTCAGGGTATATATTTGTCTCCTAATCGATTCTATGTGACCCAGCAGCTACTTACTGACTCACTTTTGGTACTGTTTTCCTGTCCTAAATTACTGCCTTAGGCGTAGGCCGGTATTCACCGTACCTTTGACTTTTATATTATTTTACACTGTCATCCAGATCTAAACCTGGCTTCTGCTGATGCCTATAATAACAGAATCTATTTTGGCTTACTTGATTAAGTTTACGTTCACATGGCTATAACAATTATACCAGTCTATAGTAATCACTGGTTGTCTGCATTCAGAATTTATGTCCATTAAAATACTCATTTATCAGCTTCTTTTCTAAACCTATATGCTAACCGACATATGGAGATCGGAATCCAAACACCTGTCTTACAATGGTAGACAATGCGTTGGTACACCAATTTAGGCTATTATCATTTCTCCCTGTCGCTCTATCTGTCTTTCCATCTGCTGAACTGGTAACTGATCTTATGTGTACCAAAATATTGCGTTAAAATCAGTAATTATTTATAATAGATATTAACACCTCTTACCACATAACAATATTAACTTTTTGATTGGATGATTGAATACCTGGCAGGGGCTGCTGGTACGTAGCTCAGTGGAACGTTCCTGCAGTGTACCAACAGGAATGCTGATACGTAGCAGGAATGTTTATGCAACATTACTGCAACATACCCAGAGGAATGCTGGTATGTAGTGGGAACTTTCCAGCAAGGTTCCCGCAATATACCAACAGGAATGCTCGTGTGTAGCAGGAACATTCCAACAGTATTCATAAGGCTGTATATTAGCTTTTTGATTGGACAATGGGATACCAGACATAGGCTGCTGGTTTATTGCAGGAACGTTCCATGAACGTCCTTGCAGCGTACCTGCAAACTTTTTACTCATATGAACTCTCTAAACTGGAAGGCAAATATCAATTATTTCTGTTGAAGTTTTCACAATCACTTTAAAAGCAAACTGTTTTTGATTTTATTCATAATATAAACCAAATGAGCAAGGAGATAGCATTTATGGTTGGAAAAAAATTGCAGTGTTTATGATATTAACATATTTTCAATATATGCAAGCTTATAGAACTATAAGCTGTATAGTTCAAACTCACTGCATGATGGTTTTAACATATATAGTCTAGTTTTCCTGGTCTTCCCTAGCCATCTGCCATGAAGTGATTGTATGTTTTAATTAATCCTATGAGTCCTCTGAACATGCTGGATCTGTTGAATGTTACTCTTACTTGAGCTCTTTGGCACAGATCTCTATATACAAGAGCTGACATAGCACATATTCCCAATTTTGCAAAGATGGCTGCTTTTCCCTCCAAAATCAGTTTAGCCAATCACAGCACAACTAGACAGCAAGTTGCCATTCAGTATGCTGCTAGAACCCTATATAATTATATGCAAGAGTCATCTGTACCAAGTTAGTTTATACATTTCTGGAACGTTGCGGGAATACAATGTAGCAGCTAGTGGGAACATCCCAGCTAGCCCAGGTACATGCTGTTGCGTAACATAAAATGTGTTGTCGGAACATTCCTATAATGTTCCCAGTATGTAAACTTTTTTGTATTGGTTGGGAAAGTTATTGCAGACGGACAGACAGACAGACAAATCCAAATCCACAAAGCAGGTAACAATAAATCAATGTGACTTATGCAAAGGCATTTCAATACTTTAAGACTTTCCTGCACTGGCCAGTTTGACTTAAGGGCCATGATCATGAAGAGCCTGTCAAACATGAATATATTTGCCATAATTGTGAAACACACAGCTATACTGAAGTCATGAAAAAAATAGTAAAATTAATTCTAAAATCAAATTAAAATACAACTAACTGACTTAAATCAGTGTGTGTGTGTGATAAGTACAGGGGACCCATGGGTCACAGAGCTCAGCTGATTGTGATTGGTCCATAAATGTTTCTCCATTGTGATACTGTTATGGTAGTCATTATTGTTTTTATTTTATATACATATTAAATGTCATAATACATAGATTAAAGATACAGGTTTTGTCCTGATACTTAGGAACACTGTAATTGTTTAAATCTGTATTAAGTTCATAAAGAATGGCCATAGATATACTGTTTAAATAAAGATTGAATGTCAAGATATCTAGAAACATTTAGGGATAACCAGTTATGGATGTAATAATTACTATTGTATTTAGTAATATAAATGTCTTGTATCTTAGTATGAATGATAACAAAAGATGTTATTTAATATAAATGACACAGATGGCACAGACAATATGTTCATTTAAGCCTGATAGAGAGAAAGGCAGAGGAAACACGATCAGACAAGTAAGCTCAGATCATGAATTTTATAACAGTGACAAATTGCTGTGTAAGCTATAAAATCAAGGAGTGGACGCACAGTGAAAGGTACATACAAAACTCATGCATACAGATTTACAGCACAGCTCACAGATCCAGACATACCACACCAATTAAGCCATAAAATTGCAGACATCAGATGTGACCACTACGTCACAAACCACTTTCATACAACTAACTTTAACAATGGAAAGGAGATAGGCTTTGATACACTGAAGCCAGAAAGGGAGCATCTAGTACAAGTTTCAGATTTACAAGTAAAATGAACAACAATAAATGGAATATATACAAGTTTATTAGATACAAGGTAGGGCAGAGAGACCCATGTAAGATATATATAGAGGTGGTCAGTGAGAGAGACAGAACCAGTGAAGAGGTGGATAAGGAAGAACTATAGAGTCAGTCAGATAGAGAAGTCGTCAGTTGTCAGTCTATCAGTCACAGTCAAGGTCATCATCCAGGCTTGGTCACCTGGGCCTCCCTGCCGATCATGGGCTAGCTGTGCTCGCTGTGCGTGTCACCTATCTGTAACAACATAAGGTAACTAATGTATCTCAAGCTGTAGTAGCAAGAGACTCTGATACGATCTTTGTGTACTTAGTGACTGAAGAGTAGTGTTATGCATTTTGTAAGAACTGTACTATATAAGAATAGACTGACTTGGATAATTAAGAATTGTTAAGAAGACGACTGTTACGTGAAGTGTAATACTGTGTGAAGAAGAATGTCAATTTATTATATATATTACTGTGATCACCAGAGACAATGATATTGAATAATCACTATGCCACTGAATCAGAATAAAGAGACTTGATTTACAACTATCCCTTTGTTATATCTGGGTCATTCCCCCCCAGCCTTATAACAATACTATATGGAGTCGATAAAGCTTATGAATATTATGGACATGTTGGGCTATTATAAAGGAATGTAATGTAATATGTGACAGTAGAGCGTCGTTTATCCGAAATCCTCGGGGGGAAAAGCTTTTTGTTCGGATGAACGATCGTTCGATGAACGATTTTGCATGAAACTGCTCTATGAATTGAATCAACGTGATTAGGCCTACCGCCGAGTTTGTGACATTACCATATACTGACTGACCCAAATTAAGCTAGCCCCTGATAAACGTGTGACAATATATTATAACATTTTCAATCAATTTAATAAATTCACCATATAGAACACATTATTATATAATAATATAACTATAGCTGAACAGCCATGCATTGAAAACAATCGATATCGTACCTACATCATGTCACGCATGGCTGCCATGATAACTGGAATGACCTGCCATGACCTCGAAAGTGCTTCCATCTCTCGGCAGACAGGTTAACTGCGGGAACCTTTATACAGTATTTTTATTTAAATGACAAGCGAGACGATTGGTTGAATGCACAAGTAAACAAGTTTACGTACATATTTTTATTTCAAATAAATGAAACAATACATAAATGTCGCTGTTCGTAGATCTTTCGACGCTGAATTCTCTGGCGAGGTCAGCTGGCTTGGTACCGGTGTCAGTCTTGCAAGGATCAACAGCTTGTCATCAACTGACAGGACATGGCGCTTACGTGACTTCATTGAAGGGTAAGAGTTAACAGTATGTAAAAATTCATATGGAGAATAATCAGGATGAGCAGTAAATCGTGTTGACATTCACTACCACAATGATTTAATCAGCTTCTGATTAAAGTCAGGACAACCCCGGCCGGTGTGGCAGTGTTTTCACACCTACTGCCTACGCTCGGCATTCTACATAATCAGTCGGCAACATGTATCACCGCTGATGTAGCTACTTTTGTTTTGAATCAGACGATCTTTAATACCATTTTTATTTGATTTTTTTTGTCATTGTTCAGATTTTGGATAAATGGTTAAAATTTCGGTTCTCCGTATTTTATTTCGGATGAACGATTTTCCGGATAAATGATGTTCAGATATTCAACGTTCTACTGTATGTGAGTAAATAATAAATGAAATAACCTGACTGATGGATTAACAGAGTAAAATATAGTTGTTTATTTTTTATCTATTTAGGAGGGGTTGAAAATTGCGATATATCTGAGCAAATATGAATGCAATGACAGCAGTAATAAGCAGTAGTAGAATGATGAATAGGCTATTTGTTGAAGGATCTATAGTGTATGGAAGTCTGCAAGATTTCAATTTGACAGATATGATGTTATGATTTACTATGCTGATGAGGGGATTTATGAATTTGTTACTGTATGACACAATATCTCTTCAGTCTTGACAATGTACATTATTTTGATGCCCACTATGTCTACATTACACAATATTGACATAATTTCTGGCATGTACATAGGTACCTATGGACGAATAGTTATACAAAATATTAAAGTATGAATATATCTTATTCATCTTGTTCTTGTTTACTGAGGCTGACATTGAGATGGGGCTCAGAGAAGGGAACAGTGAGGGCAGCTATGAGGTGGATATGGAGAGAAAAGGAGAGAGAGAGAGAGAGAAAGAGAGACAGAGAGAGGGGATGGAGCATTCATCAGTACTGAAACACCTGGAAGGTTAAAATCTAAAATATTATGAAAAGCAGATAAAGTCTGATCAGAAAAGGTAATCTTGGCCATGGTTGGTTGATATGATTGAAGAAATTCTTGCAAATAATATTTTGAGATCTGACCATGTGTTTCCATTGGTTACCTTTTTGATAAGCTGTTGACAGTTCAACAGTTTACAGATTTGTTTAATGAAATCCAATTATTTTAATAAACCTATTTTCTATTTTATCATATGTATACAGTAGCCATAAAGTCCCCACTTAACAGGTGGAAGGATTGACTGGGGCAGGGGGTTATGATGGGAGTTAAAATGCCTCAGTCTTTCTGTATATATTATTATCTTAAATTATTAAATTTTATGGAAAAGCAATAGAACTATTGTTCACAGTGCCAAAGAGCAAGGACTCTATGGGGTGGGGGAAGGGGATGGTGGGAGTTACAGCACCCTTGCATATTCATACAGGATATTAAATTGAATTCAAGTGCTTAAAGAGAAAAATGTTTATTCATAATTATTAAATATTTAAGCAGGCAGAAAGGTGGAGAAACAAAGCAAATCATTTTTATTCCCATTCTACTGAGCCAGGAAAAATTAGCAATATTTGCCTTTATTCCTTTTTTTTCAATACATCATTTTTTCCAGGTTTAAAAATGAAACTGCACATTTACAGTATAACATATATATATATATGAATATTTCAGTTGATTCACATTTTCTAAATTGCTTCAACATTCATAGCTAATTAATCTGGTGTATAGTACCTGTCAACAGAATGGGGTGCAGGGAGAATGGGAGGCTTACGGGTGAGAGAGAATGGGAGAGAAAGAGGGAGAGAGAGAGAAAGAATGAGAGCAAGAGAGAGTGAGATAGACTGTCATGGAGAGAGAGAGAAAGAGCATGAGAGAGAGAGAGAGAGAGAGAGAGAGAGAGACTGCCAGAGAGAGAGAGAGAGGCTCTCTGGTAATTACTGCCTGACCCAGACAATCACAGAGGGAGTGGCTAGGTCAGAAGTTGAACCAGTTATGTAATACTGCCCAAGCACACATTTCACTGACTAGATGAAAACAATCAAGGTATGGTGCTTGAAAACTTGAATGACATCTACAGTTTTTGATCAACTGGTTTCAAATTTCAGATTTTAACAGATGAAATGCTTATGTGTACAGGCTGTGAAAATTAAATCCACAGCACTAACACTAGTAACAGTAAATAAATGCATGTCCAGTGTAAGTCATGTTAATTATCATGCATGCTTTTTACAAGGAGTTAACTGTTATTCAATAATTTCAGGTTGCCCATAGCCAAAAGTACCACTAGCACAAATGATATGAGAGTTAAAACTATTCATTAAAAATTAATTGGAATTATTGGGCAAAATATAATTTTAATTAAAAAATATTAACAGTAACATCTGAAAAGATTTATTTTAATAATATAACTGAATTAAATGATTAAAATAAAATTATAAAATATATTCATGAATGCATTAATGAATACATTTTGAAAGTATTTGCACTCAAATTCTTTCTTTTTACCTGTATTAGTATTTGTATTAATTTACATTATTGAACTATTGAATTTTTTTTAATCATATTTGAATAAAATTATTAGGTATTCACTCAAGGTCTCATATTTATTCAGTTTCAGACGAACGAGACTGTTGAGAATCCAGAATATAGAAATTTCACAAATTTAAATAATGACTGTAACTACCTGGTTTTATGGCTTTAATTTATCAAATAAAAATATTATATTCACTTTTGAATACTTTCACATCACTGTCAAGACACTTATGACAATTATTAACATTAGAGACATCATAATGAGAACTTGTCTTTAAGACCTGATTTTTTTTATCAGATTTTAAAAATTTTATTTTTTTTAATTTGTATCAGAAAACAAGGGACCAATGGGTCACGACACTCAGCTTAAGTTTGAAATTTTTGCAAATGCAAAATATTCTATTTTAATGTTTTTCATTTATATATGCATTTGAGAAGCTAAGAGGAAAGAGGCCCTCCTGCTTGGTTATAGCAAAGTTCTAAATATATGATTGCAAACTAATACTCTGACAAGACTATCATGAAGAAAAACAGTAAAAGTTTTGAGATACTGTGATGCATATGAAAAATTTACAGATGGACAGGCCAGTGGACATAATGGACTAATACCTTTATTTCACTTTCACAGGAATAATGCATTTAAGTTTATATATAAGCCTATTATTTAAGCATATCCACTTTTTCCATTAAAATAGTTTTTATCTGATTAATTTTTTTTTATTAAAAAGTTTTATAAATTTGTATTAAAAACACTGAAAATATAAGTTAAAATATTAGAATTCTAAGTTGCAATCATTATATATCCAGAGTGTAGCTCATATTGGGTCATATTATGCATACACATATATTTTTATTATTTTTAAATCACAAATGTTTAAACTGAATTTAAAAGAAAATAATGCCACAACATGGCATCTACAAGATTATTCCTTGAATCACTATTAAAACGTTTTGCACATTGGAGTTTTCAGTACATGCTTAATCTTATTCACCGAAATAAAATAAAAGATTCAGTAAATTTGGTAAAATAAAAACATCTTTTCAAATAAAGTATGTTGGTTGAATGAGGGACAAACAATATCATTATGCTAATTACAATCTCAGCTATAATTTATTACTGGAATTAATATTCAGTTTCACACCTGGTGAAGTTTTTACTCTTCTCAAGTAAGGAATTACTTACCTGATGAACATCCACTCTTTCATAGCAATACACCACTTTGTGGACACAATTAAATGTGCACTTTTTTTAATCATTGTAACCCTGGTGGTAAATACAAAATCTTAAATGTAGCATTGCATAGCCAAGAATAAAATGAAAATTATAACATTCATCTAGTTAATGCACCATCTAGGGGGGGGGGGTGCAGGGCAGAGGGGAAGCCTGTTGGTAGTGGCCAAGCTGGGCCAAGGCAAGCTGCCTGGGGTGGGTTACATAATGCAAGTGAAGGCTGTACTACTAGGTGGGCTAGATGTAAACAACACTTGACATGGTGTATGATGACTTGAATAAAAGCTACTCTTTTCAATCAATTCCTTTGAAATTTCAGATTTTAAAAGATTAAATCCTTATGTATATATGCTGTGAAAATTAAATCAACAGTGCTTACAGGGAAAAACATGCCATTGCCAAAGTTGGACAAAATTTAAGGTATTGATTTTTTATTTATGCTAATAACTTGAAAAATTTGCAAAATTCAGATCTAATTTTGGGTAAACAATTGAATCTTGATTAAACAGAGTTATATTCCTGAAAAAAGGTCTCCAGCTTCAGCAATTCTAATCTTAGGTGAGTAAATATATTTCTTAATTTTTTTAAAAGTGCATTATGTTTGGGCCCATAACTTAACAAGGCCTACAGGCCTAATGTGAACCTGTGCATTGGGAAATACACCAGGTATAATGCTTCAATGCTGGACCATTACTTTTCATGTATATGAACTATGTAAGTACTAAACATTTTGAATAAGAAACAATTACACAAACATCACTGCTGAAATTCTGGCATAGGTGCACACAACACTAAAAAGACTGTAGTTGGCACCACCAGTCTTGTATACAACGAAGCTATCAGAGATATATACATAAGCCCAATTTCAGACTGATATATCAATCCCCTCCTGAGAAAAATGTGTGCAAAAGTCATGGTAGGTGACGACACCTGTCTTGTGAGCGAGAAAGCCATCCAAGACACATAGACAGGTCAAAATATTAGGCCAATACATCAAACTTCATTGAGACTGATGCAAGGGGCTGACCAGGCTTAGGTGAGAAAGGCTGTTGCCCCGAGTGAACTGTGACAAATTGCTTGCTCAGACTACTGCACTGAGTGAACTCATGACCTGCACCTGGCTAGACTGAGTGAACTTTTGACCTGTACCTGGCTGCACTGAGTGAACTCTTGTCCTGGTGCATAATCTGACACAGTTGGCAGTCTGCCAAAGCTATAAATAGAATGCAGCTACTGCACTGAGTAAACTCCTGACCCATACCTGGCTGCACTGAGTGAACTCTTGACCTGTTGCCTAATCTGATACAGTTGGCAGTCTGCCAAAGCTATAAATAGAACCAGACTGACCTCTAGCCTGTTGCCAAATCTGAAATAGTAGCCACACCATTGCATAAGCTCATGCAGGGGCCCTGCCCTGAGGGGCTTGACACCTATGAAGTGATCACATGGTGCCCATGAGGTGTTCACGTGTCACCCATGAGGTGATCACATGCCATGTGCTTGGCTGCACTGATTGAACTCTTGATCTATATCTGGCTGCACTGAATGAACTCTTGATCTGTTCCCAAATCTGAAACAGTTGGCAGTTTCTCATCCTATTTAAAGATACAGATTCAACCTTGGCCTGTTGGTATATCTGTTTACACATACTGAAAGACTTTGGTTAAAATTTCTTTTTTCAAGCCAACATATTCATAAACTTTTTATCAAAATATCTAGAATAATAAAAGATGCAGTACTTTCATTGTTAAAGGTCCAATAGTTCTGCCAAAAATCATTCTTGTAAACTTGAACAAAGGCCACCTAAGAATAATTTTTGTGCAATGTTACAGAAGATATAATTGAAATAATAATTTTGTAGAAGAACACTATTGCAGTCCTCAGTTTGAAAAAGACATAATAATGGCCATAAGACCAACTTAAGCTTTTCACAACTCAATCAAAAATCAACAAACTCAGTATATTCTGATATGATTGAAAGAACCATGTCCTAGGATAATTCTTTTGAAAAATTGAACAATTCAACTTGACAGTTTCATCATTAAGCTGAAAGAAGCTAAAATTATGAGGTTTTTTGCCCATAAAAAACAGGTCAATGTAGGTGGCACCACTAAATCTACAACTTCAAATATGAGTCATGTGACCAACATTTGCACAATACCTAGTAATGCTAGCTTCTGTCATTTCTGAGAGTACTATGTCAGTATGCTTACTTGGCCGAATGACTGTTCAAATTTGTGTAACTCCACTAAAATTCATCAAATGCAAACCATTTGAACAAACTTGAGAGGGCTTGCCTCTGGGATCATTTATGTAAAATATTTAACAATTTGGCTGGACCATCTACAAGAAGACAACTTTTAAAATATTGTCAGCTTTTTCCTTATAAAATCTAAGTAAATGCAGATAGCAAAAAAATAAGCTGAATCCCACAAAATTTGATGTGTGACAGATTATTGCATAAAATCTGGGAATGGTAGCTCCTGCTATTCCTGAGAAATTATGGATTAATGTACAGATGACCAATGACCCCCGTACAAAAATAGGTCAATTCAGGTGGTGCCACCAATACCTGAATTTCATATATGACTCATGTGACCAACACTGGCAAAAAATTTGGTGATGATAGCTCTGGCTGTTTCTGAGACTGTCATTTTAGTATGCTTTTTTGGACAGATGGCTAAGTTCAACTTCCTGAACAAATTTGAGGGAGATGGTATAAAAGATTATTTCTGTGAAATATTGAACAATTTGGCTTGAGTGTTTCAGAGGAGAAGATTTTTAAAGGTTTTTTTAGCTTTTTCTCTATAAAATTTAAGAAAATTTTCAGATGGCTAATTTTTTGCATTAAATTTCATGATGCTAGCTCCAATCATTTTCAAAATAGTATGGGTAAACGTACAGAAGACAAACGCCGCCACACCATTGCATTAGTTCACAGGTTCACTAAAAATTAATACAGATGCATATTGAATGCAAAATTGTAATACAGATACATCTCACTGATGGCAAAATCTTATTAATTAATTAATTTGACTATGGATACCAATTATTTATAATCCATGTACAGCCATTTTTATATACCCAGAGAGAGCTGTATAGCTGTGATTGTAAACATTGCCTGGCATGAGGAATATCTAAAAATCATAAATCTACATTTTTTAAAAGCTTTTAAAAAACATTCTTGTCAATATTAACCATAGATAACCTGAAATCTAAATGTCTAGAGGCATGATGTAATAAATGCTGATGAACTGGTGCCAGTCTAGATGTATCTAGATGTATCTGCTTCACACAGCTAATATATATGGTAAAATGACTCAATTGAACTTTTATAATTCAGCCAAAATTCATTCTTTGGAACCATAAAAGACAATTATTATAAGAATTATTCAGGGGATTATTCTTGTAAAATATTAAACAAATTGGCCTCAGTAGGGTCAGTCAAAAAAAATTTTACAGGTTTATAACTCATATGGGAAAATACAGCAAAATGGCTAAGTTAAGCTTCCCATAACTCAGCCAAAAATCACTGAACCAAAACCATTTGAACAAAATTGAATTATCAACATCTAAGGATAATTAATGTGTGAAATTTAAGAATTTGGCCCAGTGTTTTTGAGGAGAAGATCTTTGTAGCCACTGAGCTCAAATGGGCTGTTACAGCATATGACTAAATTCAGCTTCCCATAACTCAGCCAAAAGTCACTGAACTTAGACCATTTGAACAAATTTCAGAAAGCACTACCCTAGGATCATTTCTGTGCGATATTAAACTATTTGGCCATATGGTTTCAGAGAAGAAGTTTTTTGTAGCCGTCAGTATGATACGGGCACTGATGACCCCCGTACAAAAAAGGTCGATGCAGGTGGCACCACCAATACCTCAATTTCAGATATGTCTCATGTGAACAACATTGGCATAAAATTTGGTGATGATAGCTCCAGCCTTTTCTGAGATTGTAATTTTAGTATGCTTTTATGGACAGATGACTAAGTTCAACTCCTGTAACTCGGCCAAAAATCACGGAACTTAAACCATTCGAACAAAGTGGAGAAAGATTATTCCAGGAATCATTTCTTTGAAATATTGGACAATTTGGCTGAACAGTTTTGGAGAAGAAGATTTTAAAAGCTTTTTTAGCTTTTTCCCTATAAAATCTTAGAAAATGCAGTTAGCCAAAAAATAAGCAAAATCCGATATAGTTTTTTAGATGACTAATTTTTTGCATAAAATTTCGTGATGCTACCTCTTGCAGTTTTCAAGATAGTATGGGTTAACGTACAGACGCAGGACTCCGGACTCCGGACGACGCCACACCATCGCATAAGCTCACAGGTTCGCTAAAAAAATTACGCAATACTGACATCATTTCTGGCATGTGCATAGTGAATGTATAGAAAAATATGTATATTATATATGATCAAAGTCAGATCAGTGGTTTTGATATTAGGCAGTCTTAAAGTGAAACAAAGGGTTTTTAATGGAAAAATGAAGTTTTTCATTAATATCTCAAAGGAATTAAGTCCTAGTGACCAAATTTTGGCATGGTAGGGGATTTTGGATACCTCTAACTGTATGCCAAATTTAAGGAACTTAGAGCTGAAGCTGGGGAGCTGAGCTCTAGCAAACTGCATAACACTAGCTTGATGTAAACAATATGTGACATGGTGCTTGAAAACTTGAATAAAATCTACAGTTTCTGATCAATTGGTTTCAAATTTTTGGTGTTAACAGTTGAAATGCTAACAAAAACATGCTTTGAAAATTAAATCCACAGCAGTTAAAGGAAAAAAACGTGCCATGGTCAAAGTTGGGCAAAATTTTAGGTACAAATTTTTTATTTTTGCTAATATTTTAAAAAATTTAAAAGATTTTTGATCTAATTTTGGGTATACAATTTATTTTGATTAATAAAAGTAATATTACTGGAAAAAAAGTGCTTAGCTTTAACAAGTTTTGTGTTAAGTGATCAAATTTCTTTCCTGATTATTTACAAAATGCATTATGTTTGGGCCCATAACTTTTTAAAATTATTTAATACAGACCTAATTTCTTGCATGTACATAGGAACTATATAGAGGAATATTTATGGCAAATATGAGGAAAAACAGATGAGTGGTTTTGATATTAGGCTGTCCTAAAGTGTGAAAATAGGTTTTTAATTAAAAATTGAGGTTTTTCCTTAATTTCTCAAAGGAACTAAGTCACAAAGACCCAGTTTTAGGTTTGGTAGGAGATCTTGGGGACATCTAACATTATGCCAAATTTTGGATTCCTAGGTCTTACGGTTTCAAAACGTGCCACATCTACGGATGGACGGCACGACAGGCGGACGGACGACGGACAATAGACCACGACTATAGCTCAGATGACTTATAGTCAGCTGAGCTAAAAATAAAATAATCTCTACGACGAGACTAATACATGTGTTAAAAATAACCCAAGGATAAAAACAAACCAATATATTATAGAAAGAGCAAACTGGAATTGGGAATGTTTATTTTTATTAACTGAAATAAAGTTATCAGAAATATAAATTTTGATTATTTTACCCAGTATCATGTTACAGCTGATACAGCCATGAATCTGAATGTTATTATTTAAACATACTGACATCTTTAATGAGCACTTGTCTGAGTTATTTTAATTTTTGACATATTTCATATTTTTTAATTTTGTAAAAAAAAAACCCAACAAATTAAACACCTGGAAAAGGCCTGGAAATTTAGAATATTTAATATGATCAAATGGATCCTTGTCTATCATTTACTTGCTTCACATAATCCCTTATAGTAAACAACAATTTTATTTAATTATTTATTTTCATTTTTATGATTGAAATTAAAAAATACCCAATGGTGACTGCATGGTGTCATTTGAAATATATTTTCAGCAATCCATGAAATATCCATAAAACATCAGTAATTGCAAGGTCCCTGTCACTCATTAACCATAAAATTCCTTTTCCATTTATTTTTCTTAAAGTTGTTATTGTAAACGAATACTTTTTTAAAATTATTGTTTATTGTTATGTTTTTGGCCAAACAATTACAAGAGGAGGGGGGTTGAATAGCTGTATCCAGCTGGCTGCAGTATATGCCTCACTTCAAGCATGAAAGGTCAATATGGAAACATATACAGGGGCTTAAGTACAGCCTAGGTGTGACATGGTCTCATAAAAAATGTAATAAAAGCTACAGTTTTTGGTCAATTCCTTTCAAATTTCAGATTTTAGAAGCTGAAATCCTGCATGATATGAAAATTAAACCAACAGTGCTTACAGGGAAAAAACGTGCCATGCCAAAGTTGGGCAAAATGTTAGGTACTGATTTCATATTTATGCGAATAACTTTTAAAATTTGAAAAATTCAGATCTAATTTTCAGTATACAATTAAATCTTGATTAAATGGAGTTATATCCCTGAAAAGAAGTCTCTAGCTTCAGCCATTCTTATGTTAAGTGAGTTAATATATTTCCTGACTTTTTATGAGGTGCCCATAACTTCAACAAATTACGCAATACTGACCTGATTTTTGGTATGTACATAGAAAATGTATGGAAGAATATGCATATTCACTAGGATCAAAATCAGATCAGTGGTTTTTATATTAGGCAGTCTTTTAGTGTAACAATGTTTTTTTTTATGAAAAATGGAGGTTTTTTCCTTTATATCTTGAAGGAACGAAGTCCTAATGACCAAATTTTTGGTATGGTAGGAGATTTTTGGGACATCTAACTGTATGCGGAATTACGGATTCGTAGGTCTAATGGTTTTAAAACATGCCAGTTTAACGGACCGACGGAGGGACAGATGGACAGCTAGGACAAAAGGACCACGACTATAGCTCAGATGACTTATAGTCAGCTGAGCTAAAAATAGCCATTTAATACCTGAATAAATGACAGGCTCCAAACTCAGCAGGATTTAGCCTACCTTCTTGTCCCCACCTCCTGCCTTGTGTCTTGCATTATCAAGGGATCCCACACGGGACTCAACCTTCCATTCCAACTTCTTAGATTCAATCTGTAAAATTCATGATTGTGACTGTTAATATTTACTCAAGAATTATACCTCTAGTCAAATTCATTTTTCACCTAAATAAAAATGATGATGGTCTGGCTTAATCATGGACAGTGTAAAACCCATTATACTGGACATTTTGAGTATTTTAAGAACTCACATAAAACAAGGGACCAATGGGTCATGATGCTCAGCTGAAGTTTGAAATTTAGCAAATGCAAAATATGCAAAATATTCTAAGATAATGGTTTTTCATATATATAAGCAAATAAAAAGCTAAGAGGAAAGGGGCCCTCCTACTTGGTTATAGTAAAGTTCTAAATATATGATTGCAAAACTAATACTCTGACAGGACTGTCATGAAGAAAAACAGTAAAAGTTTTGAGATGTTGTGATGCATATGAAAAAATTACAGATGGAGAGGCGAGTGGACAGAATGGACTGATACCTTAATTTCTCTTTCAAGGGAATAATGTATTTAAGTTTATAATAAAGCCTATTTTTTGGCATATCCATTTTTTTTCCATTAATAGTTTTTAACAGATTCAGTTTTTTTTTATTTACAAGTTTTATAAATTTGTGATAAAAAAATCTTAAATATAAGTTAAAATATCAGAATTCTAAGTTGCAAACATTATTTATCCAGAATGTAGCTCATATCGGGTCATATTATGCTTACACATGTAATTTATTAATTTTAAATCACAAATTTTTAAAATGAATTTAAAAGAAAATAATGCCACAACATTGCATCTTCAAAATTATTCCTTGAATCACTATTAAAACGTACTGTACTTTGGAGTTTTTAGAAAATGCTTTATTTATTCACCGAAATAATAGATTCAGTACATTTGATAAAAAAAAAAAAACATCTTTTCAAATAAAGTATACACACTGTTGGTTGAATGAGGGACAAACAATATCATTGTGCTAATTACTATCTCAGCTATTATTCATTACTGGAATTAATAGTCAATTTCACACCTGGTGAAATTTTTACTCTTCTGAAGTAAGGAATTACTTATCTGATGAACATCCACGCTTTCATAGCAATACACCACTTTTTGGACATAATTAAATGTGCACTTTAATCATTGAAACCCTGGTGGTACAAAACAAAATCTAAAATGTAGCATAGCCTAGAATAAGAATGAATCAAATACAGAAACTTATAACATTCATCTAGTTTATGCACCATCTAGGGGAGGGAGGCAGGGGGGGGGGCAGGGAAGGGGGGAAGCCAGTGCTAGTAGTGGCCAAGTTAAGCCAAGGCAAGCTGCCTGGAGTATGTAACATAACACAAGTGAAGGCTGTACTACTAGGTGGGCTTGATGTAAAAAAATACTTGACATGGTGTATGTAAAAGCTACCCTTTTCAATCAATTCCTTTGAAATTTCAGATTATTAAAAGATAAAATCCTTATGTATATTTGCTGTAAAAATTAAATCAACAGTGCTTACAGGGAAAAAATGTGCTGTTGCCAAAGTTGGACAAAATTTAAGCCTTATTAAGTTTTTAATTTTTATTTTATTTATGCTAATAACTTAAACAAATGCAGTTGTGTCCCTAAAAAAGTCTCCAGCTTCAGCAATTTTCATGATGAGTGAGTAAATATATTTCCTGATTTAAAAAAAAATTGCATTATGTTTGGGCCCATAACTTCAAAACAATATGTGATACTGACCTAATATTTGCTATGTTTATAGAAAATGTATGGAAAAATATGCATACTAAATATGATCAAAACAAGGCCTACAGGCCTAATGCTAACCTGTGCATTGGGAAATACACCAGGTATAATGCTTCAATGCTGGACCATTACTTCTCATGTATATGAACAATCATTTATAATCCACGTACAGCCGTCTTTATATACCCACAGAGAGCTGTATACCTGTGATTGTAAACATTGCATGAGAAATATCTAAAATCATAAATCTACTATTTTTAAAAGTTTCTGAAAAACAATCTTGTCAATATTAACAATAGATAACCTGAAATCTAAATGTCTAGAGGCATGATGTAATGGATGCTGATAAACTGGTGCTAGGCTAGATGTATCTGCTTCACACAGCTAACATGTATGGTAAAATGACTCAATTCAATCTTTATAAATCAGCCAAAATTCATTCTTTGGAACCATAAAAGACTATTACAAGAATTATTCTTGCAAAATATTAAACAAACTGGCCTCAGTATCATCAGTCAAAAAACGTTTTGTAGGTTTATAACTCATATGGGAAAATACAGCAAAATGGCTCAGTTAAGCTTACCATAACTCAGCCAAAAGTCACTGAACCAAAACCATTTGAACAAACTTGAATTATCAACATCTAAGGATGATTAAGGTGTCAGATTTTAGAATTTGGCCCAGTGGTTTTTGAGAAGAAGATCTTTGTAGCTACTGAGCTAAAATGGGCTGTTATGGCATATGACTAAATTCAGCTTCCCATAACTCAGCCAAGTCACTGAACTGAGACCATTTGAACAAACTTCAGAAAGCACTACCCTAGGATCATTTCTGTGCGATATTAAACAATTTGGCCATATGGTTTCAGAGAAGAAGTTTTTTGTAGCCGTCAGTATGATACAGGCACTGATGACCCCCGTACAAAAAGGGCCGATGCAAGTGGCGCCACCAATACCTCAATTTCAGATATGATTCATGTGACCAACATTGGTATAAAATTTGGTGATGATAGCTCCAGCCGTTTCTGAGATTGTAATTTTAGTATGCTTTTTTGGACAGATGACTAAGTTCAACTTCCTGTAACTCGGCCAAAAATCACCAAACTTAAACCATTCGAACAAACTTAAGAAAGATTGTTCCAGGGATCATTTCTGTGAAATATTGGACAATTTGGCTGAACAGTTTTGGAGAAGAAGATTTTTAAAGGTTTTTTAGCTTTTTCCCTATAAAATCTAAACAAGGCCTACAGGCCTAATGCGAACCTGTGCATATGGATATACACCAGGTATAACGCTTCAATGCTGAACCACTACTTTTCATATATATGAACAATGCAAGTACTAAACATCTGAACAAGAAACAATAAACAAACATCACTGCTGAAATTCTCGCATGGGTGCACACAACACAAAAATTATTGTAGGTGGCACCACCAGTCTTGTATACAACAAAGCTATTTGACATGTATAAATATGCCCAATTTCAGGCTGATATATCAAATTCCTCCATAGAATTAAGCAGGCACATACACTTTGTAAAAGTCATTGCAGATGGCGACACCTGTCTTGTGAACTAGAAAGCCATTAAAGACACATAGACAGGTCAGAATAACAGGCCAATACATCAAACTTACCTTGAGTCTGATGCATGGGGCTGACCAGGCTTAGGTGAGAAAGGCTGTTGCCCCGAGTGTACTGTGACAAATTACTGGCTCAGGCTACTGCACTGAGTGAACTCTTGACCTGCACCTGGCTAGACTGAGTGAACTTTTGACCTGTACCTGGCTGCACTGAGTGAATTCTTGACCTGTTGCATAATCTGACACAGTTGGCAGTCTGCCAAAGCTATAAATAAATCCAGACTGACCTTTTGCCTGTTGCCAAATCTGAAATAGTAGCCACACAACTGCATAAGCTCACAGATTGGCTCCATATGCAGCCCTGAGGGGCATGACACCCATGTGATGATCACATGATACTCATGATGTGATCACATGCTACCCATGAGATGATCACATGCTGCCCATGAGGTGCTCACATGACACCCATGAGGTGATCACATGCCTTGTGCTTGGCTGCACTGATTGAACTGTTAACCTATATTTGGCTGCACTGAATGAACTCTTGATCTGTTGCCAAATCTGAAACAGTTGGCAGTTTCTCAACCTATTCAAGAAACATACACAATCTTGGCCTGTTATGTAACTCTGCTAAAATTTATCAAACACAAACCATTTGAACAAACTTGAGAGGGCTTGCCTCTGGGATCATTTCTGTAAATTTCTGACCGATTACATGAAGAAGACTTTTAAAGTTTTTTTTCAGCTTTTTCCCTGTAAAATCTAAGTAAATGCAGATAGCAAAAATTAGCTGAATCCATCAAAATTTATTTTGTGACAGATAATTGCATAAAATTTGGGGATGGTAGCTCCTGCTATTCCTGAGAAATTATGAGTTAGTGTACAGATGATATGTAATATCATAAATCTACATTTTTTAAAAGCTTTTAAAAAACATTCTTGTCAATATTAACCATAGATAACCTGAAATCTAAATGTCTAGAGGCATGATGTAATGGATGCTGATAAACTGGTGCTAGGCTAAATGTATCTGCTTCACACAGCTAACATGTATGGTAAAATGACTCAATTCAATCTTTATAAATCAGCCAAAATTCATTCTTTGGAACCATAAAAGACAATTATTACAAGAATTATTCTTGCAAAATATTAAACAAACTGGCCTCAGTATCATCAGTCAAAAAACGTTTTGTAGGTTTATAACTCATATGGGAAAATACAGCAAACTGGCTAAGTTAAGCTTCCCGTAACTCAGCCAAAAAGCACTGAACAATAATCATTTGAACAAACTTGAATTATCAACATCTGACATTGGCATAAAATTTGGTGATGATAGCTCAAGCCATTTCTGAGACTGTAATTTTAGTATGCTTTTTTGGACAGATGACTAAATTCAACTTCCTGTAACTCGGCCAAAAATCACCGAACTTAAACCATTCGAACAAACTTGAGAGAGATTGTTCCAGAAATCATTTCTGTAAAATATTGGACAATTTGGCTGAACAGATTCAGAGAAGAAGATTTTTTAAGCTTTTTTAGCTTTTCCCTATAAAATCTAAGAAAATGCAGTTAGCCAAAAAATAAGCAAAATCCGATAGAGTTTTTTTGATGACTAATTTTATGCATAAAATTTGATGATGCTAATTCTTGCCATTTTCAAGATAGTATGGGTTAAAGTACAGACGACGGACGACGGACGCTAGACGACGCCACACCATCGCATAAGCTCACAAGTTCGCTAAAAAATGTCTAAGTCCTAGTGACCAAATTTGTATGGTAGGAGATTTTGGGAAAAAAATTTTGGATTTGTAAGTCCAAAGTTTTTAAAACGTGCCCTGTTAAAGGACAGACGGCCTGACAGATGGACGGCGGACAAAGGACCACAACTATAGCTCAGATGACTTATAGTCAGCTGAGCTAAAAACAAGAGACCCATGGGTCAAGGCGCCCAGCTGATTGTGACTGGACTATTAATGTATCACCATTGTGACACTATATTATGTCGACAAACCTTATGAATATCATGGACATGTTGGGCTATTATAAAGGAATATAATATAATATATGAGTACATGATACATGAAATAACCTGACTGATGGATTTATATGAAGTGGTTGAAAATAGCGATATATTTGAGCAAATGTGAATGCAATGACAGTACACTAAGCAGTAGTAGAATGATGATAAGGCTATTTGTTGAAGGATCTATAGTGTATGAAAGTGCGCAATATTTCAAATTGACAGATATAATGTTATGATTTACTATGCTGAAGAGGGGATTTATGAATTTTGACTGTATGACATGAAATCTCTTTGGTCTTGACAATGTACATTATATTGATGCCCACCACGTCTACATATTACACAATACTGACAATTTCTGGCATGTACATAGGTACCTATGGACAAATATTTATACAATATATAAAAATATGAGTATATCAAATTCATCTTGTTCTTTTTTACTGAGGCTGACATTGGGATGGGGTGTGGAGAAGGGAACAATGAGGGCAGCAAGGAGGGGTGGATGTAGAGAGAAAAGGAGATAGAGAGAGAGACAGGATGGAGCATTCAACAGTTTGGAGCATTCAACCCTGGAAGGTTAAAATCTAAAATATTATGAATTGTAGAAAAAGTATGAGAGAAAGATGTAATCTAGGCCATGGTTGGTTGATATGATTGAAGAAATTGTTACAAATTATATTTTGCCTCTGTCTCTCTGTATATATTTTCTTCAAATTATAAAATTTTATGCTATAGCAATAGAAGAATTGTTCACAGTGCCAAGGGGCAAGGACTCAGTGGGGTGGGGGAAGGGGATGGTGAGAGTTACAATACCCTTGCATATACATACAGGATATGAAATTTAATTACAGCAAAAAAAAAGTTTATTCATAATTATTAAGTATTTGAACAAGACCTACAGGTCTAATGCAAACCTGTGCAATGAGATTACACCAGGTATAATGCTTCAATGGTGGACCATTACTTTTCAAGAACATGTGTAACATGTATATGAACAATGCAAGTACTAAACACTTAGAACAAGAAACAATTAAACAAACATCACTGCTGCAATTCTGGCATGGGTGCACACAACACAAAAACTAGAATATGGGTAGTCAACAAGCGACTATGTGTATCCGCCAAAATCAGAGTTAGGAAAGGTGAAGTTAGGTATGGATTAAGTGGCATGGGGAAATAAAGTGAGGTGTGTTGCATAATAGCCTGGATGTCTGCAGCCGAAATGTGTATGTAGGTTGCGCCACCTACCACAAAATCCAGAAAGCTGTCCAAGATGTATAAACATGCAAAATTTTAGGCAGATAAGTCAAACCACTACTGAGAGATGAGTGATTTTAGCCCATGGCAGAAAAACAGACGGACGCTGGGCAAAAATGGTGGCAGGTGGCGCCAGGATGTATACACATGCAAAATTTTAGGTGGACAAGTCTAACCAATGCAGAGATATGAGTGTTTTTATCCTGAGGCAGATGAACAGACGGACGCTATGCAAAAATGGTTACCGATGGCGCCACCAATTTTGTGTATGATTAAGAGATATGTGAGATCTATACACATTCAAAATTTGAGGGGGTTATGTCGAGCCAGTCCTGAGATATAAGCCTGAATGTCTGCAGCATATACATAAATTTAGGTGGTGCCACCTGCCAAAAAATCTAGAAAGCTATCCAAGATGTGTAAACATGCAAAATTTTATGCAGATAAGTCCAACCACTACTGAGATATGAGTGATTTTAGCCCACGGCAGACAAACAGACAGACGCTGTGCAAAAATGATGGCAGGTGGCACCACCAAGTTTGTGTATGATTAAGAGCTATGTGAGATCTATACACATGCAAAATTTCAGGGGGATATGTCAAACCAGTCATGGGATATAAGCCTGAATGTCTGCAGTGTATACAAAAATGTAGGTGGCGCCACCTGTCACAAAATCCAGAAAGCTATACAAGATGTAAAAACATGCAAAATTTTAGGCAGATACGTCAAACCACTGCCGAGATATGAGTGATTTTATCCCACAGCAAACAAACAGAGGGATGCTGTGCAAAAATGATTGCAGGTGGCGCCACCAGTTTTGCGTATATTAAATGGTTCCTGAGATATGAGCTTTGATGTCTGCAGCGTAAATATAAAATTAGGTGGCGCCACCTGTCATAAAATCAAGAAAGCTGTCAAGGATGTATAAACCTGCAAAATATCAGATGGATAAGTCAAACCACTGCCGAGTTATGAGTGATTTTATCCCAAGGCAGATGAACAGATGGACGCTGTGCAAAAATAGTTGCAGACGGCGACACCAGTTTTGTGTATGATAAAGAGCTATGGGAGATCTATACACATCCGAAATTTTGGCCAAACTGGTCAAATGTTCCTGAGATATGAGCTTGGATGTCTGCAGCTTAAACATGAATGTAGGTGGCGCCACCTGTCATAAAATCAAGAAGGCTGTCCAGGATGTATACACATGCAAAATTTTAGGTGGACAAGTCCAACCAATGCAGAGATATAAGTGTTTTTATCCCTAGGCAGATGAACAGATTTTAATACAATTTTAATGTATGTTATAAAGCTTTCCAAGGGCTACATTTGTGCAATATATGTGTGGAAACACGCATAAATGGACGCTGGGCAGAGAGGAAAGGTCAGAGGTCAACCAAAAATGAGGGTGCAGCAGTTCACATGTGACTGATCATAATTCCGAATTTTAAATAAATTCTGCCCAGTGGTTATGGAGGAGTTCTCTGGAAACCTATGCAGCGATGGCGGCAGCGTCTGACTGAAAACATAGTATCTGCAAAACTCTGTTTTGGTGGATACAATGATTGTAGCTGGCACCACCAGTCTTATATACAATGAAGAGATATATACATATACCCAATGTCAGACTGATATGTCAAACCCCTCCTGTGAAATAAGCAGGGACATACACTGCAAAAATTATTGTAGGTGGCGCCACCAGTCTTGTACACTATAAAGCTACCCGATATGTATAAACATACACAATTTTAGGCTGATGTATCAAATTCCTCTGTAGAAATAAGCAGGCGCATACTCTGCAAAAGTCAATGTAGGTGGCACCTCCTGTCTTGTAAATGAGAATACCATCAAAGACGCATAGACAGGTATCAGTCCAATACATCAAACTTCCCCAGAGTTTGATGCACTGGGCTGACAAGGCTTAGGTGAGTAAGGCAGTTGCCCCCAAGTGACCTGTGACAAATTGCTGCCTCAAGCTACTGCACTGAGTGAACTTATGACCTGTACCTGGCTGCACTGAGTGAACTCTTGACCTCTTGCATAATCTGACACAGTTGGCAGTCTGCCAAAGCTATAAATAGAATGCAGCTACTGCACTGAGTGAACTCTTAACCTATACCTGGCTGCACTTCTTCCAATCCTGGCACTGTGCCAAAACTATTTATAGAGCTGACATCATCTTGGCTAATGGCCAACATCAAGGCACTGGCAATCTGCCAATGGTATACCAAGTGCTGCCATTTGTACACAAAAGTGGTCCCTACTTGAAATAACTTTGAAATTTATTTTCCCAATACAAAATGCTTTTCAGCTGACTTTTTTTTATAAAAAAAGAATTCAGGAATATATGTAAAATTATTATGGATGCATACTGAATGCAAAATTAAAATACAGATATATCTCATTGATGGCAAATTCTTGAAATAAGTTGAGTAGGGATACCAATAATTTATAATCCACGAGTTGTCTTTATATAGCCACAGAGAGCTGAATATCCATGATTGTAACATTGCCTGGTATGATGAATAACTTAAATCATAAATCAAAATTTTTTAAAAGCTTTTAAAAAACTTTCTAGTCAATATTAGCCAAAGATAACCTGAAGTCTAGTGGCATGATGTAATAGATGCTGATAAACTGGTGCCAGGCTAGATGTAACAGCATCACACAGCTAACATATATGGTAAAAATGACTCAATTCAATCTCCATAATTCAGCCAAAAATCATTCAAGTGGAACCATTAATGACAATTATTATAAGAATTATTGTAGGGATTATTCTTGTAAAATATTTAACAAACTGGCTTCAGTGGCATCAGTCAAAAAACGTTTATAACTCATAACAACGCAGGTTTATAACTCATATAGGAAGATACAGCAAACTGGCTAAGTTCAGCTTCCCGTAACTCAGCCAAAAAGCACTGAACCAAAACCATTTGAACAAACTTGAATTATCAACATCTGAGGATTATTAATGTGTGAGATTTAAGAATTTGGCCCAGTGGGTTTTGAGAAGAAGATCTATGTAGCCACTGAGCTAAAATGGGCTGTTATGGCATATGACTAAATTCAGCTTCCCATAACTTAGCCAAAAGTCACTGAAAAGAGACCATTTGAACAAACATCAGAAAGCACTACCCTAGGATCATTTCTGGGGGATATTAAACATATTGGCCATATGGTTTCAGAGAAGAAGTTTTTTGTAGTCCTCAGTGTGATACAGGCACTGATGACCCCGTACAAAAAAGGCCGATGCAGGTGGCCCCACCAATACCTCAATTTCAGATATGACCTATGTGACCAACATTGGCATAAAATTTGGTGATGATAGCTCCAGCCGTTTCTGAGATTTAAATTTTAATATGCTTTTTTGGACAGATGACAAAGTTCAACCTCCTGTAACTCGGCCCAAAATCTCCAAAATGGAACCATTTGAACAAACTTGAGAGAGATAATTCCAGGGATCATTTCCATGAAATATAGGACAATTTGGCTGGACAGTTTCGGACGAGAAGATTTTTAAAGCTTTTTTCAAATAAAATCTAAGAAAATGCAGTAAAAAAAAAATAAACAAAATCCGATATAGTTTTTTAGATGACTGATTATTTGCAAAAACTTTGATGATGCTAGCTCCTGCTGTTTTTGAGATAGCTATGGTTAACGTACAGAAGACACACGACGCACGACAGATGACACCGCACCATTGTATAAGCTCACAGGTTCGCTAAAAATCAGGCCAATATCTGCAGGCATTGTGAAAAAAGTCTGTACATGTGTATTTATCATGAAAATTTATATTTTTCATGAAATTTTCTATGTTCAGGAGCTGTAAAACGGTCAAAAGTAGGTCAACTGGGATGAAACGCGAACTCAATCTGTAACTGGTCATTATCTGCACACACAACAAAAATTAGGCTAATATCTGCAGGCATTGCGAAAAAAAGTATGTACAACTGTTTGATTTCGGAAGGTCGGAAGGACGGAAGGATGGAATGAAGGACATGGGTAAAACTATATGCCCCGTCCACTTTGTGGCGGGGGCATAAAAATCTATCCATTAGTTTTTGACTTATAATGCTCACAGCACTGTCATGTAGCAATGATGGGGGTATTAAATGGCACAAAAACAAGAAAAGCACATTTCAAGTTTGGAAAAGATCCTTGAAATACTGTTTTTTTGGGATATAGCGTCAAAAAACAAGTGACCCATGGGTCATGACGCTCAGCTGACTGGGAAGAGATTCGCAAAAGGAAATTTTATCATCTGAAAGGTAGTATATTCCCATTCAACTGAAGCATCTTACAGATTAACCAACAGGCCAAGATTGTGTCTGTATTTATATATCTCAAAAATAGAGAAAAAATGTGTAAACTTAAAAAAAAATATAGGTGGCTCCACCAGTCTGCAGAAACTAATAAAAACACTTAATGGTCAATATCCATGCAAAGAAATCACAGTGATCTCTGCGTTAGTTGTTCAGATATTTCAGCTTTTGTATCAAATTTTCCATTATTCTGAGGGATACTTCGGAGTCCTATAGCTTGAAGGATATGGGTAACAGAGACCTAATTTCAGGTTTCCACAGACACTTTTCATGGGCCTCCTTGCAACACAAGAATGAAGATTTTAGGTCCAGTTGTCACAGTTATGTTCCACGTTAACAGATGACAGCATCCTTAAAGGTCTCAAAAATAGAGAAAAAAATTCGTAAAAAAATCGAAAAAAACAGGTGGCGCCACCAGTCTGCAGAAACTATTGTAACATCTCATGATCAATAGGTATGCCAAAAATCATGACCATCAGTGATGTAGTTAATGAGATATTGAAGTTTTTGTATGAAATTTTTTACTATTCTGGGGGGTACTTTTGGGCCCAATAGCTCGAAGGATATGAGTAACAAAGACCTAATTTCTGGTTTCCATGGAGACTTTTCATAGGTCTCTCACTGTTTCAAGAATGAAGATTCTAGGTCCAGTGTATACGATTTGTGCCCTGTTAACAGATGTTCACATTTTTAAAGGTCTCAAAAATAGAGAAAACAATTCGTAAGGAATCAAAAATTACAGGTGGCACCACCAGTCTGCAGAAACTGATTAAAACATCTCATGATCAATATGTATGCCAAAAATCATGACCATCAGTGATGTAGTTAAGGAAATATTGAAGTTTTTGTATGAAATTTTTGACTATTCTAGGGGGTACTTTTGGGCCCCACAGCTCGAAGGATATGGGTAACAGAGACCTAATTTCTGGTTTCCATGGAGACTTTTCATTGGTCTCTCTCTGTGTCAAGAATGAAGATTCTAGGTCCAGTGTATACGATTTGTGCCCTGTTAACAGATGTACACATTTTTTAAGGTCTCAAAAATAGAGAAAAAAAATTCGTAAAAAATCAAAAAATACAGGTGGTGCCACAAGTCTGCAGGAACTGATGGAACATCTTATGATTAATATGTATGCCAAAAATCATGACCATCAGTGATGTAGTTAATGAGATATTGAAGTTTTTGTATGAAATTTTTGACTATTCTGGGGGGTACTTTGGGGCCCCATAGCTCGAAGGATATGGGTAACAGAGACCTAATTTCTGGTTTCCAAGGAGATTTTTTATCGACCTCTCAGAATGTCAAGTTACAAGATTCCAGGTCCAGCGGTTACGATTTGTGCCTAGTTAACGGACAGACAGACAGACGGACGACGGACAAAGAGTGATCGCTATAGCTCAGCATGACTGAAAGTCAGCTGAGCTAAAAAATTCTGCAGCGGTGGCCCAACTGTGCTTACACCTTAGTATCCCCACTTTGTCTGGTGATACAACTAAATAAATGTTTCAAAAGACACTTACTTAATTTCCTTTAAATGAACGTTTGTGCAGTAAATCTTAACCTCCACCTGCTTGCACAGAGATTAAAATGCTTGAAGGTAAAGTACTAATCATATGATTTGGTGTTCCACAGAAAATATGATACTAGGTCCCATACTGCTTTACTTTGTTTCATAAACAAAGGGATAGTTAAGAGAAGCAACATTTATAAAGGAGTGGTATCAAAGGTCAATATGTGTCTATACTAGCATTGCTAAAAGGCATTCTGAACAATACAGCTGACCTTTTTATCGCCCCCTCCAGCTCTGTGCCTGGCATTTTCCATTGAACCCACTTTAGATTCAACTTTCCAGTCAAGCTTTCTGGATTCTATCTGTAAAAGGCAAACAATATATATAAACAGGATACATACTTATGATGGCAGATACATTTAAGGTTACTTCTGGTTAAAGCAAAACATATTTTCCAGTGATGTAGGACTCAGACTTGAGTCCAGAATCAAGTCCATTTTTTTAGGGACTCAGACTTGGAATTGAGGTTCCCGGACAGAGTAATACTCAGACTCATTGGTAAGGACTTGAGAAATCAGTCAGAGCCAATCTCAATTCCAACAGAAAATCAACCCCTACAGGCCCAATGCGAACCTGTGCAATGGAATATACATCAGGTATAATGCTTCCACAGTTACTTTTCAAGTACATGTGTGACATATATATGTACAATGCAAGCACTGAACATTTTGAACCGGAATGTATGCATCAATTACACAAACGTCACTGCTGAAATACTGGCACTGGTGAACACAACACAAAAATGAATGTAAGTGGCACCACCTGTCTTGTGTATGAGAAAGCCATTAGAGATGCATGGCTTAAACAATTTCAGGCTTTGAACTACTCTTCTGCTATGTGCACAAATGCATGAAACAACTGTATACAGGTAGTCGAAAGCTACTATGTGTATCTGCTGAAATCAAAAGTAGTACAGGTAAAGTGAGGCATGGATTGAGTGGTAAGGGGAAATAGAGTGAGATGGATGTCTGCCAGGTAAACATGATTGTAGGTTGCACCACCTGAGGCCAATACTGCAAATCACTTCCGAAAAAAGGACAGTAATTTATTCAACAAACAAGAGACCCAGGGGTCTAATGTTCACTCTGTGAATTACTGTGCAATTTGGCAAGTGATTAAAAAATAAATGAATGTGAAAATACCATTCATTCCTTTCCAAGTAGACATTGTCCTATTGCACAAGGTAGGTGGCGTCACCTATATGGTTTATGAGAAAACTTTCCAAGATGACTGCACATGCCAAATTTCAGACCAAAACTCCTGAGATATGAGCAATTTTCACCAAAAGCAAATGTATGAATGGACACCACAGGAAAATTATTGCAGATGGCACCACCAGTCTTGTTTATGAGATTGAGGTGACGAAGATCTATGGACATGCACAATTTCAACCCAATACACTGAACAAACACTAAGACGATCAGATGGCAAATGCAAAGTTGGACACTCCGCAAAGAGTATTGTAGGTGGCGCCACCTGTCTGGTTAACGAGAAAACTTTCCTAGATGGATAGACATGACAAATTTCAGAACAATACATTGAACAACTTCTGAGATATGAGCAATTTTCACCCACAGCAAATGTACCAGGGATGCCATGGGAAAACGATTGCAGATGGCATCATCAGTCTTGAGTGTAAGTCTGAGGAGTCCAAGATCTATGAATATGCAAAATTTCAGCTAAATATGTTGAACCACTCCTGAGATTGAGGGTTGTTATATAAAAGAAACCCAGGTTTGTACTGCACAGAAAGGTTCTCCATCATTGTTACCTACAACTACATAGGTGAGGGAACAAGTATGCCAGGTTTTGGAAAGATCAGTCCAAGGGTCCTAGAGGAGACTCTGTTTTTGTGGATTATAACAAATAAATACTTAATGACATATTTTGGATAAAAGCAGAAAACACCATTACAGCCTGCTGAAAGTAGCTAAACAGGTGGCACCACCTGGAGGTCAAAATCATTAAGCAGTCACATGATCAATATTCCTGTGAAATTTGAAACTGAAGGCTGCAGCAGTTCCTAAGATATTTGGTAACAGACAATACATCATGTATAGAAACACATCAAGTTCCGTAGATATGCCATCTTGAAAATCACTTGACTGAATTTAATTATACTCAAATTATTCCTCTTCCTCTAAGGAACTGTTGACTATGATATAAAAGCCAAAGTATTTATACTTTATGACATATCTTGGAAAAAGCAGAAAAGACCATTACAACCTGTAGAAAGTAGGTAAACACAGGTGGCGCCACCTGCAGGTCAAATTATTTAGCAGTAACTTGATGCAGTTCCTAATATAGTTAGTAATAGACAATACATCATGTATAGAAACGCATCAAGCTGTCAAATTTTGCAATCGACACAGTTCCATAGAGACGCCATCTTGAAAAGGAATTGACTGAATTTATACTAAAATTATTCCACTTCCTCTAAGGAACTGTTGACTATAATATGAAGGCCAAAATATTATTACTCTATGACTTATCTTGAAAGAAGTGGAAAGGAACATTTTGTCCCACAGAAAGTAGGTCAACACAGCTGGCGCCACCTGGAGGTCAAAATCATCTGGCAGTCACATGATCAATATTCCTGTGACATTTGAAACTGAAGGCTGCAGCAGTTCCGAAAATATTTGGTAACAGACAATACATCATGTACAGAAACACATCAAGCTGTCATATTTTGCAATCGACAGAATCTGAAGTTATGTAGAGACGCCATCTTGAAAATGACTTGACTGAATTTATACTCAAATTATTCCCCTTCCTCTAAGGAACTGTTGGCTATGATATGAAGGCCAAAATTTCAATACTTTGTGACTTATCTTGGAAGAAGTGGAAAAGACCATTTTTCCCCTACAGAAATAGGTCAACACAGGTGGCGCCACCTGGAGGTCAAAATCATTTAGCAGTCACATGATTAATATTCCTGTGAAATTTGAAACTGAAGGCTGCAGCAGTTCCTAAGATATTTGGTAACAGACAATACATTATGTATACATAGAAACACATCAAGCGCTCATATTTTGCGATCGACAGAATTTGAAGTTCCGTAGAGACGCCATCTTGAATATGACTTGACTGAATTTATACTCAAATTATTCCCCTTCCTCTAAGGAACTGTTGACTATGATATGAAGGCCAAAATATTAATACTTTATGACTTATCTTGAAAGAAGTCTAAAAGACCATTTCATCCCGCAGAAAGTAGGTCAACATAGGTGGCGCTCCCAAAAGCTTATTTTTGCATGTCCATCCAAGTTTCATGAAGGTAGCTGCTTTGGCTGTTGAGATATTTGGTAACAGATGGTGGACGGTGGACAGTGGACAGTGGACGGTGGACGGCGGACGCTGCGCCATGGCATAAGTTCACAGAGTGAACTAAAAAGGAGAGGTATTTTGGGCCACCTGTCTGGTTATTGAGAAAACTTTCCAAAATGAATGGAAATGCCAAATTTTGGACCAATACCTTAAACTACTCCTGAGACATAAGCAATTTTCACCAAAAGCAAATGTATGGATGGAGGTATCCAAGATGAATGGACATGCACAATTTTTAGCCCAATCTGTCCATTAGTTTTTGAACTATAATGCACCGGCCAGTACTGTCAAGTGACAATGATGGGGTATTGAAAGATGCTAAAACGAAAAAAGGACAGAAGCTGCTGCAACCTGTCTTCCGCAAAAGATAAAGCTATCCAAATTGATTTTTGGAACAATCTATGCATCCCTCATTGAGATATATATGGTGAAAATCAGATAAAACTAGAATACGGGTAGTAAACAAGCAACTATGTGTATCCGCCAAAATCAGAGTAGGACGGGTGAAGTGAGGCATGGATTGAGTGGCAAGGGGAAATAAAGTTACATGTGTTACATAATAGAATGGATGTCTGCCACGTAAACATGACTGTAGGTGGCACCACCTGTTATTTGATGAGAAACTATCCAAGATGTAAACACATGCAAAATTTCAGGTGGAAAAGTCAAACCACTGCAGAGATACGAGTGATTTAATCCCATAGCAGACAAACAGATGGATGCTGTGCAAAAATGGCTGCATGTGGCGCCACCATTTTTTAACAAAATTACGACAGGCTTCAAAAGAACTTCAATACTTGACTCAAGAAATCGCCTTATATCTAACTACATGGCTCATCTCCGCAAACATATAAAACAGTATAAAAATCCGGTGATATGAATTACAATAAAAAGTTACCTTACAGTTATGCGCCATGCAAAGACGACAGCGACACCTAACTTCTTGTTAGGTGTCATGAGAAAAGAAATTTCCATAATTTCTTGCCTGTCTACACTTTTAACAAAATTATGACAGGCTTCAAAATAACTTTACCGTAAAATCTCCACTTAAAACCGCGGTTTAATCAAAAAGTTCAAAAAATCATGTTGTTTTCCTGAAAGCACTGTGCGGTTTATACTAGAAGGGTTTCCTGATTATCTTCCTGACATACATCCTTTTGGGCCCGCGAGTGGGCGATCATATGGCGACTTTCAAAGGCCAATTTAGCAGCAGTCTCGCATGCATGGGAGCCGTGTGTAAATGTATTTGTTATTTGTAAAACTAAATATTGCTGATTATCTTTCGTGCGATATATAACTTGTTATAAAAATCTTGGTAATTGTCACCAAATAATACGTTTATAACACCCCTGCTGTAACACATAGCGGCCCACTTTGAAATAATTGAAATAAATGTCAACATTAAACCCATTTGCGGCATTATTTAGCAACAGTTATTTGTTTAAAACCTAAAATGAATAAAGAACTGACATCGTAAAGAGTCACACAATGGCGGACGATCGTTTTAAAATGAAGTTTGAGTGCCGCCATGTGCTGAAACGCCCCGGTATTTTGCTAAGAATATTTTTAATGGCTGTACGTGGTGGGTGGTAAACAGAACAGCCACCTATTCCGTCCCAGCGTGCCTTGCGGGAACGCTGCCTTGACAAGATGGCTCCCCACACAGAAACTTGCTTCAGAAAAAAAACTTGCTTACCTCGACTGGCCACTTTAATTTTACTTTAAAATCACTCGTTTTCACGTGTCATGTTTCCTATACCTCCTATACGTGCATATCTCGACAAGGTAAATTCAGTTATTTTGATATTAAGTTAAGCGGACCAACGATGTTTTCAAATGCATCAACAAATTGTGACATGGAACGATGTCAGCATATGATGTGACGATGATAATACCGAAGTAACCGGTATGAAAATGATTTGAATCTTCCGAGTAATTAAAGAAAATGGAATTTTCATCATAGATATTCAAAATATTACCATTAGAATTAAAATATACAGTGACTTGAAATTGATCAGCAGAATATTTTTTTCCAAAATATAATGGAAAATCAGTAGCAAACAAGAATATGGCACGGCATATAAAATCTGTATAAACACGAAGAGGTTCACCGGCCCTTACATCTTCCCAAACTTCATGCATGAGTGACCTGCAAAAAAGTGTTTTGATGTTTTTTTATAAAATGCCCAAGAAATGTTATAGTGGGCAGGAATGGCCGTGTCTCATCCTACGCATGTTGATTTCTAGAGGATAGCTTGATTGTCTTGTGTCAAATCATTCCGTAGCGAAAGTTGGTGCAGTTTTAAAGGCGGGGTCTTAGTATTTGAGCCCCTCACGGTGTCTCACCTGGGAGTTCGGCAAAGTCTGGGTGCGGTTTTTATCGGAAGTGCGGTTTTAAGTGGAGATTTTACGGTACTCAAGAAATTGCCTTAAAAGAGAGTCTAGTGGTAGATAAATTATTGATGAGATAAACAAATATCGAATATTAAAACTAACATGTATTACCAGTCATATAACAAACTTCAACGTAAAATAACATCTTAATCGTGATCAGCAAGTCTTTGACTGTAATGCTCTGGCGGACGGCTGTGAACGTAATGTTCAAAGAACAAAGAACGGGTTTTCCAGCGCCCCATCCGCATCGCCACATCAGGATTTGTCCCATTGTCAATAGCTATGGTGGCACCAGTGGGACGAAAATCTTTAGCAGAGTATGCTTGGTGTCCTAGACCTGCACGTCGAATAGCATCATTCATCACTTGTGCCACAGTATCAGCTGTAATCTGTCTATAAGGAGCCTTTAATGTCAAGAACACAGGCCGAACATCAGGTGGACGGATCCCTGATGTACGCTCAATATAGTGCCGGAGAACTAATACAGGGTCAATTTTATCAGGCTGTGCTGGAGGCAGCACCACTTCAAACCCTGCCCGATCAGAGTCATTTTTTATTCCAAAGAAAAGCAGCTTTGCCGAGCCATCATCAAAAAAGGTAACACAGTCCGTGCTGAAGACTACAGGCTCAACCGCATTGTTTCTGGGATTGAACCAGCGACCATGAAGAGCAATGTCAGATGGTCTCAGCATTAGAGTTAATGCAAGTAATGTAACTGTCTTCAAGCAAAGATCTTTAATCTTTAACTTATAATCCTCGGCCCACGACAGAAACATTGACATAAAAGGAGCCACTGGCATTACCTTTGACCTCTTCATGGGTGCATTAGTGTGGGCTTTCACCAAAGCCCTGGTACCAAGTAGTTTTATATCTGCATTACATGTGAGATCTGGTAAACCATAAGCCTTGTAGAGGTTGGAGACTGCAGCAACCGCAGTGTTGATCGCTGATCGTGGTCTCGCCCTCTCACTTGCTAAATGACTGGGGAAATAAGCTATAACAGAATCCGATACAGGAGGAAAAGCTTGTCCTCTTTTGCTTCAGAACAGCCTTAACTGATCAATGGCATGATTGTAACATGATAAGGTAGAAGGAGCCCATGCTAATGGAATTTTAGTCATTGCAGTATCAGACCAGCCTAGTTCTCGCAGTCTGTGGCACCAGATAACCTCCAGGCGAAAATTTTCCATCTGGGATTGCGAAGTGGTTCTGGACGGCTAAACAATATGGTTCTGGAATTCATCGGAAGTTTCACAGGTGGAGCCACTGCCATTGCCAGGAGTAATTGGTGATGTGGCTGGGCCGGCCACCAGGGGGTGATAACAGTTGCCACTGCCTTCTGGTTATGCAGAACTTCCCTTGGACCTTGGGTATAAGGCGGAAAGGTGGACATACCCAATTGTTGTTGTGTGCCCAGTTGCACTGACTCAATGCATCCACTCCACTGGAAAGTGGGTCTTTGTAGCGGCTGTTGAATACTGGTAGCTGTGTGTTGGTCATATCCGCAAATCTGTCCATGGTGTGTGGCCCCCACTTTTCGTCTATTGCTTGAAATAGTGCTGGGTGAAGTTGCCAAAGTTGCACTCTAAGCAGGACAATCTGTTGGCATGGGTATTGTCCACGCCCCGTAGATAGCGAAGAGATAGCGGGATATTGTTTTGTATGGCTACGCTCCACACAGCACGTGCTACTTGTGTTAGGACATGGCTGGAGCCACCCTGAAAGTTTATGTTGGCTACAGTGCTCACATTGTCTGACAGTATTTGAATGGACTTTCCAGCCAATTCTTTTTTGAATGATAACAGTCCCATCAGAACAGCTGTTATCTCCCTGACATTGGAAGGCTGATTTGACAGCCATGGATCCCAGAATCCGGCCGCCTACTGGTTTAGGCATGCAAATCCCCAACCGGTTGCACTTGCATCGGATACTGCTTGAACTTCTATTGGTTGTGTAGTGGAGACCTGTCTGTTCCATGCCTCCACACTTTGGTACCAGTAATGTAGGTCTTGTTTGGCAGCAGTATCGAGAGACAGAAGTGATGCCCATGTTGACTTGCTTTTGAGTATGCGATACACATTCCGTAATAGTAATTTTGCCGGAAGAATAATTTTGGTCATGGAGATGCATTGTCTGGCAACTCTTGCCAGCACCCTGGCCGGAACTACACAAGCTGTTAACACGCGTTGAATGTCTCTCCTAAGCTTGCGTATTCTGAGTGAAGTAATCTTAATAACCGGAGTACCTTCTCTGGTGTGTGTGAGTACATTATAACCAATAAAAACCTTGCTGGTATTTGGCTGAAGAGATGATTTTTCCCAATTAATGAACCAGCCCAGTTTGCGAAGTGTGTTCAATAAACAGTTCTTTTCTTGTTCAAAACTGTCTTTATGGGATATTAACAAGAAATCATCAACAAAGTTTGCCAAATGTAGGCCCTGTGGCTGATCCCGCAGGTGCTGTACCATAAAGCGCACTATCTTACAGAAAAAATATGGACTAAAATTAGCACCAAAGGGCAAAACATTAAAAACATAGTATTTGTCTCTCCAGTATATTCCTAGAAATTTGCGGTACTTCAGGTTAACAGGAATGTGGTAGAAGCCATTTTGAAGGTCAAGAGTGAGCAGGCTATCATCAGAATGCACAAATTTACACACTGTTTCAATATCTTCATAGCGGAATTTAAGTGGAGTACAGTACGAGTTTAATTTTCTGAGATCAACAACAAGTCGAAGTTTGTTACTCTGTTTAGGCACCACTCCTAAACCAGATATACATATGGGCGGTGTGACAGTTTCTGATATGACACCAGTAGACAATAGGTTTTTCAGTTCAAGTAACACAAATTTACTGTGTTGCAGTGATAGCTTAAGGTTCAGTAAACGAAAATGAGGAGGTTCACTTACAAATGGGATGGTAACTCCTGTTAATAACCAGTCAAGCAGATACTCAGGTGCACCTATTTCCTTACATGCGTCGATACATCATGATAATGAGGCAGCTATGAATTTCATGATTCATGTTCACTTCTGTTTGGAGGAGAAACTGGCAGCTGACTATTTGACCTGATTATGTTGTTATACAGACCATAATCCTGCCGGTCGCGACCTCTGCGTGTAAAGTATCTTCCACGAAAATTCTGCCCGCCTCGAATTCCACGAAAATGATCTAGGTCACGGCGACCATGATCCTGGGCTGTACTCTGTGTATGGGCAGTAATTTCCTCGGCTAATTTCAGATCAGCAGGTCTGCAGGAGTCATCCCTGTTGTTCCACTCTTAATTCTCCTGTAATTGAGAGACACCACTCTGGAATTGTCATTAGACACTACTAAACAGCTGTACTCACATTTGAGATATTCCAGATGTGCTCTGAGAATAACCAATAAGTCATTAACTTCCACTGATGGTTCACAGCAGCTGAGTACCTTCAGCCCTGTCTCAATATACCAGGCAGAGCGACTAACAATCTTTGCTGATTGCTGAAAATCCCTTTTGAAGCCTTTATGACAGTCCTTTAGTAAATACTAGGGTTCTAAGCGTACATGTTTCAGCGAGTCACTGAGGGCCCAGTACTGTGGCTCTATGTCCCCTATACCGGTAGCTGCACTGTCCCCTGATGGAGAGGTGGGACTTCCGTCCCCACTATTTGCCTCTATTGGTCTGGTCAGCAGGGTTTCACCTACCTCGCTCCTTGGCTGGGCATCTGTTTGTGTGTGTGAATCACAGTGAGAATTTGTTACAGTCCTAATATCGCTCACTCCTGTGGGTGGATCAGCCTTGTTAGGTTTGGCTTTGAGAGCCGCATTGTCCGCGGCTAAGCTTTTTTGTGAACATTTCAGCGAGTTTATCTCACACAAAACTTGTTGCAATAAGTCCGTTTCGGTCGATTAAGACAAATCTTTTGAACTTTGTGACATGCGGAGTCCACAAGCCGTCCTTCTTGGTGGAGATGCGCCATGCAAAGATGACAGCGACACCTAACAAGAAGTTAGGTGTCAGGAGAAAAGAAATTTCCGTAATTTCTCGCCTGTCTACACCTTGTGTATGTTATAAAGCTATCCAAGGGCTACATTTGTGTAAAAATTTTTTATGCTCTGTCACACCAACATGCACACACCCGAACCTGCTCACAGTTATCCCATAATTAATCAAAACTTGATAATATCATTCATACCTATCCAGTCACTTGCTCTGTTCTCAGAAGAGCTGAAAGAAGCGCACAAGACATGGAATTGTGGGAAAAACTGGCCGAGGTTTATTAAAAATAACATTAAAATTTCCATATTCAACATATTCAGCAATTATCCCTTCTTTCCCACTGACGGGAAGGTGGGGTACAACACGCCATTGTTCTGTTGTAAATCACTCGAGGAACAACGCACTTAGCGAATAACAACTTTTATTCGCAGCACTTAACAACATTGTGCAACACGATAATACATGGACTGATCTGAGTGGCCCCTATCCGGTGTCACGTATAATATTATGATTACTGAAAAAGTTCCCCGGGATATCCGGCATACACGGCTATATGCCGTCACAACACAACACCTCCCCCCCGACATTTTGCAATTCTTGTACGGCAAAATGTAACTCACGAACACAAATTAACTAAAGCTCTTCAATAAGTCTCCTAGGTGGATTTTTGTCCCTTAAACTTCTCCAACCCAAAGGGGTCTGCGGTGGGTTCTCTGAACTGCCCTCTTGGGGTTGTTCCAATTCTACCTCAGGTTGGTTAGTGTTTGCATCTTGCTGCGGCATGGTTACCGGATAACACTTTCGTAGGAAGCGACGGTTGCGGCGCCACACGCGACCACTGGCGAGCTTTACCAAATAATCTCGGTTTTTTCCTACCTGCACTATTATGCCTTGTCGGTCCCATTGTCGAGTAACATGACTTTGGATTAAGACTTTGGTACCTATATGCAGTGGACTCAGAGATTTCGCTGAAGCATTATAGCGTTCAGCTATCTTGGTCTTAAGATTAGCTGTTTTTTCGTCAACGAGCTTAGTAGCTTTTTGCCACTCTGGGGCAAATGCGCGTTTATGGACAGGTAGTGTGTCCCTGATAGAGTGTCCATAGAGTACTTGTGCAGGTGATAGGCCTGTTTCCCTAGGCGTATTTCTCCACTGTAGCAAACCTTTGGCCCATTGCTCTTTGTCAATGTTGTGGATGCGACCGTTCCAGCAACGCTTCACGAGGCTTTTCATTGCCTTGACACTTGCCTCTGCACACCCGTTTGATTGAGGATAGTGTGGCGAGGAAACAATGTGGCGCACACCCCACTTTAGTAAGAACTTACGAAACACACGGGCCATAAACTGAGGTCCGCCATCAGAGTACAAGATAGTCGGGACAGCTGTATCACGGAAGGTTACTTGTAACGACTGAATGATGTCACGAGAACTAATACTCTTACCTAAATTATAAGTTGTGGGCCAGCCCGATTTTACATCAGTAACAACAAGGAAATGACGTCCTCCATAAGTGAATAAGTCTGTACACAAGTGTTCAAATACTCTGGATGGTTCTTTGTGTTCTTTCAACGGTTCCTTTGGTTGAGATGGTAAGTCTTTGTTACATTCTCTGCAACCGCGCACTGTACACTCAATATCGGCATCTAACCCTGGCCAGTATAAAATGAGACGGGCTCGTCTTTTCGTGCGTTCTATGCCTTGATGACTATTGTGTAGCTGATTCAGCACTGTCTTACGCATAGAAGTTGGTATCAGGAGACGACAGCCACATAGAACATAACCGTCATCTACAGTAAGACGGTCACGGATTTGCCAGTATGGTCTCAGATGTAGAGGTAGTGTGTTTTTGTGCTCAGGAAATCCAGTCTCTATTACTTTTGTTAAATCACGATACTCATCGTCGCTTTCTGCTGCTTGCTTTATCTCCTCCAACCGAAGGTCATCATCATCAGACTGGCCAGCAGATTTGAGTGCCTGGAGATGGATTTCCCGTTCTTGCTCATCAATTTCATCATCAGGGCCGGGATCAGACACTGGTGACCTTGATAACGCGTCAGGGACAACGTGGTCCTTTCCACGCTGCCATGTAGCTGTAAACTTGTAGTTTAGCAAGTGCATACGTAGTCGTTGAAGACGAGGATTTTCAATTTCATCCAACTGATATTTGTTCAATATAGTTAATAACGAGTTTGGTCATTCACGATTTCGAATTTGGATAGCCCATCCAGAAAGATGCGACATTTCTTCACAGCCCACACAATGCCTAACAGTTCAATCTCTATCATAGCATAACGCGACTCTGTCTCAGTCAGGAATCGCGAACCTGCTTGAATCATGCGCCAAGTACCACCATCTTGCTGTTGCTTGAGTACAAAGCCTAAACCTTTAAGGCGACTAGCATCTGTGTGGAGTGATGTCGGCTTTGACGGATCATAATATGCGCGTACAGGTGTATCTGTCAGAGCAGTTTTTACATCTTCAAATGCTTGATCATGTATATCATCCCACTGAAACTCGTTTTTTGTTTTGAGAAGTGGTCTTAGAGGTTCCATTGTGGATGCAATGACATCAGTGAACTCAGCGAGCTGATTTGCTCAACCGAAAAATGAGCGCCGATCAGTAACATTGGTAGGTTTAGGAAAGTCACGGATGGCTTTTGTGATACCAGGATCAATGCGATAGCCATCTTCTGATATGATAAATCCACAAAACGGTACTTCTTTCTGAGCGAAGACAAATTTCTCGGGTTTCAATGAGATACCTTTCTCAACACAACGTTTCAGAACTTGTCGCACATGTTCGATATGTTCATCTTGATCATTATCATAGATCAAGCAATCGTCCACAATTTTCCATACACGAGGGATATCTGCTAGAGCTTCATCCATGCGTCTATTGTAGTGTTCGGATCTCGAACAGATTCCAAATGGCGCTCTCAGGAATCTGAACCGACCAAACGGTGTTATAAACGTTGTAAGATCCTGGCTGTCCACAGCAAGTGGACATTGGTGGTAACCGCTCAAAGCGTCACAAGTAGTGAAATACCTAGCTTGAGAGGATGCTATATCAGCTACGGCTTCTCGAGGTGTAGGCGACTGGTACCTTTCACATTTAATGTACTTATTCAGTTTTGACAAGTCTACACATAGACGTATGTCCTCAGAATTCTTTTTCGGGGCAATAACAATTGGCGCACACCATGGAGTGGGGTATGTCACAGGTGCGATGATGCCCTGTTCCACCATTCTGTCAAGCTCTAATTTTAATTTATCCCGGTATGGGTACGCAATAGCACGTGGGGCCTTCACGCAGAATGGAACAGCATCATCCTCTAGCTCTATTCAAAATTCCTCACCTGGCATGGCTCGGAGGTTTCCATCAAACACTTCCGGAAATTCATGTATAAGGTCCTCAGATGTGACGTCATCACTACTTTGTGGGGTCTTTACATTCTTAGTTTTAGTGGTATTAAAGTTGATGTGTTGAGTAGGATAATCTGATGGTAGAAAACCTAATTTCTGGGCTGTATACCACGATAGGAGGATCCCTTGAGCACCTTTAATCACATGGATTGTGTCCAAGACCGTAAGATCACCGCAAGTAATCTCTGCATCAAACTCACCTAAAGACTTGATGCTATGATGATCTGCCCCTTTTAAACTTGTGGAGGGGGCACGAAGATTATCAGGGTCAATTCCCATTGCTACAAGGTCATGACGGCCACAAACAGTTCCCTCTGCACCACTGTCAGGTGTAGCATAAAGCTTTGCTCCATTAGCAATGTCACCACCTACACTGACCTCGACTGTTGGGGCCGGTTTATCCCCTATGCGAGCGATAATACAGCCAAGAGATGAGTTTTTTGCTTGCTTTTTGTTAGCTTTCCACCTTTTGTCACTTTTGGCCGGACAGTGTCTCGACTTGGCCCAGTGGCCCTTATTTCCACATGCGGCACATGTGGATCCGCGAGCTGGGCATGTTTCATGTTCACCATGGTTTTTTGTGCAATTGGAACAAGTAAATCATTTAGGTTTGTCATTGTCAGGTTTCTGTTTCCCAGTTTTGGGTCTATAAGAATCCTTCTGACCTTTCCTATTTTTAGATATAGCTTGAGCGCCCAGTGGCACATCACCTTTAATCTCATCCCTATACCGTTTTGCTGCTTCTTCGGCACGACAAATGTCTGTTGCTTTTGACAAGGTGAGATCCTTTTCCACTAACAAACGTTCGACGGTATCACCATCACTAAGGCCAACAACAATGCGGTCACGAATTAATGTCTCTTGACATTGTTCGCAAAAATCACAGGTCTTCGCTAATTCCCTAAGATCTGTGAGAAACTCATCAAAAAGTTCACTTTGTTGCTGATTTCTGAGATTAAAGTTCCTACGCTCCATAACAATGTTTATCTGCCCATGTGCGTGGATTTTGAGTGCCTTTATAACCTCTTTTGGCTTGTTGCAATCGTCCTCTGGGAGGTTCAAGTTCATAACCACTTTAAGTGTATCATTACTCAAACAAGACCTGAGAACCGCCATCTGAAACTCCGGGTCTTTATCATGGAGAGCAGTAAGTTTGACAAAATCGTCCCATCTGTACTCCCATAGCGTGAACGTTTCACCTCTGTCTACTGACAGATCAAGCTTGCCAGGCATTACAGCGGACGAGGATAATTTAAGTTCTGCGGCCATTTTAAAGTAATTGATCTGTAGTCACAATGCGTGTCTTCCCGTTATAATGCACAATTTACTCACCGAGCTGTTTGCGAGCTGCGGTTGTCCCCAAAAATCGCTCACTCCGGCATGTGTACCGTCTCAGCTGGTACCTAGGCGATCACTGCCAAAACAACGCCGTTTACTGAGCATAAGAGTCCTTGCCCGATCGACTGCGCCATGTTCTGTTGTAAATCACTCGAGGAACAACGCACTTAGCGAATAACAACTTTTATTCGCAGCACTTAACAACATTGTGCAACACGATAATACATGGACTGATCTGAGTGGCCCCCATCCGGTGTCACGTATAATATTATGATTACTGAAAAAGTTCCCCGGGATATCCGGCATACACGGCTATATGCCTTCACAACACAACAGCCATATATATCGTATAGGTCATATTAAAAGTAAAAGTAGTAGTAGTAAAAGTAAACAGTTTACACCTCGACAAATATACTGTTTAGAAACAATAAACTTTAAAATTTTAACATTAACAAGTAGAACACAGAGTGCTTGAGTCAGTGGCGAAGGGGGTGGTGGTGGGTTTTTCTTCCAGATAGTACGTTGCTGGTTGTCTTTTTCCTGACAGATGAATTCACTGGTTGTCGTTTCTCCTGGTACTAGTGGTAGATGGTTGCCCAGTCCTGGTTGACGAGTGATCTTGTCCCAGCGCGGGCATGTCTTCTCAAACAATGACCTGGACTGCTATTGGCCGGTACTTACTTCCGGTTTGCAGTGCATTATGGTCGCCCCAAATCTTTCTTAATATAATATTTAATGGAGTTTTAATTTTAGTCCAGTTAGAATACGGATGGGGATGTATGTAACATATATTTACTAATCGTGACCCTTCTTGTCAAAGTGAGGTCCTCTGTAATCATTATTCAAAATCTAGCGACCTTGAACTTCCGCCCTCTTGTAAGCAGTGCCGCCATATTGGATATTCGCCCTCTCCTAGTTAATTCCCCGTCTTCATGAACTGGTTATACTGCAGATAAAATTAAACTACTTGTTTCAAATGAATCTGCTTATTTAGCAAGGTCCTCACGCTGCTGGCTATGGGTTTCCATACGTTAAGAGTACCAGATTTCCCAGAACAAAGTGTTACCTTAATTATCGCCCAACACAGCTGTACTAATAACGATGTCCGCCCTCCAAGTATTCTATTTGTTGGGACAGTTTTTAACTCTGATTTTGGTTATCATTACCTTCTTTTCAACCGGGCAGGTCTTGGGCTTGAAATATTTGTGTATATACTATAGTTCTGTCCCCCCCACCCAGTATCATTTCCTTTTATTGGTGCCCAACACACAAAACACTGATGGTGTGGCGAGCATAAAATTATTATCTGCTTGGGGCAGAGTAATTGTATTTCCTGATGGGTCAAACGAGTCCAGAGATATAAGCATTAATGTCTGCAGCATGAATGTGAATGAAGCTGGCGCCACCTGTCATCAAATCAAGAAAGCTATCCAGAATGTATACGCATGCCGAATTACAGGTAATTTGGTCAAACCACTGCAGAGATATGAGTGATTTTAACCAAAGGCAGACAAACAGGTGGACGCTGTGCAAAAATGGCTGCAGGTGGCGCCACCATTTTTGTGTATGTTATAAAGCAATCCAAGGGCTACATTTGTGTAAAAATTTTTTCCTGATATGTCAAACGAGTCCGAAGATATAAGCATGGATGTCTCCAGCATGAACGTTAATGTAGGTGGCGCCACCTGTCATAAAATCAAGAAAGCTATGCGGGATGTATATGCATGCCGAATTTCAGGTAATTTGGTCAAACCACTGCAGAGATATGAGTGATTTTAACCCAAGGCAGATGAACAGATGGACACTGTGCAAACATGGTTGCAGGTGGTGCCACCATTTTTTTTGTATGTTATAAAGCTATGTAAGGGCTACATTTGTACAAAAATTTATTTCCTCATCGGTCGAATGGTTCCCGAGATATGTGGGTTTATGTGTGGAATGTTTATGTGTGGACGCTGGACAGAGAGGAAAGGTCAGAGGTCAAGGCCAATTGGTAAGGCACCAGTTCACGTGTCCTGATAATTGGTGTTAGTTTCGGAAAAATTTGTCCAGCAGTCTCAGAGGAGTTCTCCGGAAATGAACACGGTGGGAGTGGCAGCAGCGGCGGCAGAACCCAGTCAAAAACATAGTATTTGCAATACTTCGTTTTGGCGGATACAATAATAAATAACAACTATTCAAGGTCAAGGCCACTCTCAAAGGAAAGGTCATGACCCCAATTTGAATACACATCATCCCATAACCCATGTCTATGAATATGCATAATATGAAAAAAATCTATCCATTAGTTTTTGACTTATAATGCTTACAGTACTGTCATGTAGCAATTATAGGGGTATTAAACAGCAGTAAAACAAGAAAAGGATAACAGGTTGCACCACCAGTTTCCAGCCTGAGTACATGACAACACTATCCAAGATCTTTGGTCAACTTGGATTTTGGATCAATCCATGCACAATTTCTTGAGATATTTAAGAATTTGTGTGATTAAACTTCCCCCAAAGTGGACTTATTCAGGATCAAGGTCACTCTCTGTTTTAAGGTTATGACCCCATTTTACATGGGCTTCGTCCTCTTACCCATATCTATGCACATGTCAAATTTGGGAAAGATCCGTGAAATGTTTTTTGAGATATAGCTTCGAAAAAAAAAACTGCTTGTGGCGCGACTGTGCTTACACCATAGTATCCCCACTTTGTCTGGTGATACAACTAAATAAATGTTTCAAAAGACACTTACTTAATTTTCTTTAAATGAACGTTTGTGCAGTAAATCTTAACCTCCACCTGCTTGCACAGAGATTAAAATGCTTGAAGGTAAAGTACTAATCATATGATTTGGTGTTCCACAGAAAATACGATACTAGGTCCCATACTGCTTTACTTTGTTTCATAAACAAAGGGATAGTTTAGAGAAGCAACATTTATAAAGGAGTGGTATCAAGGTCAATATGTGTCTATACTAGCATTGCTAAAAGGCATTCTGAACAATACAGCTGACCTTTTTATCACCCCCTCCAGCTCTGTGCCTGGCATTTTCCATTGAACCCACTTTAGATTCAACTTTCCAGTCAAGCTTTCTGGATTCTATCTGTAAAAGGCAAACAATATATATAAACAGGATACATACTTATGATGGCAAATACATTTAAGGTTACTCCTGGTTGAAGCAAAAACATATTTTCCAGTGATGTAGGACTCTGACTTGGACTTGAGTCCAGAATCAAGTCCATTTTTTTAGGGACTCAGACTTTGAATTGAGGGTCCCGGACAGACTAATACTCAGACTCAGTGGTAAGAACTTGAGAAATCAGTCAGATAAAATCAGTATAAAGCTGAGCTGATGTGGCTAATATTTTGTAGATGTTATATATTGTGATCAGTATAATAGCTGAGCTGATGTGGCTAATATTTTGTGGATGTTATATATTGTGGACAGTATAAAAGCTGAGCTGATGTGGCTAATATTTTGTAGATGTTATATAGTATGGACATTATAAAGCTGAGCTGATGTGGCTAATATTTTGTAAATGTTATATGTTGTGGACAGTATTAAAGCTGAGCTGATGTGGCTAATTTTGTAGATGTTATATGTTGTGGACAGTATAAAAGCTGTGCTGATGTGGCTCATGTTGTAGATGTTATATGTAGTGGACAGTATAAAAGCTGAGCTGATGTGGCTAATATTTTGTAGATGTTATATGTTGTGGACAGTATAAAAGCTGAGCTGATGTGGTTAATGTTGTAGATATTATATGTTGTGGACAGTATAAAAGCTGAGCTGATGTGGCTAATATTTTGTAGATGTTATATGTTGTGGACTGTAGTATAAAAGCTGAGCTGATGTGGCTAATATTTTGTAGATGTTATATGTTGTGGATGGTATAAAAGCTGTGCTGATGTGGTTAATGTTGTAGATGTTATATGTAGTGGACAGTATAAAAGCTGAGCTGATGAGGCTAATGTTGTAGATGTTATATGTTGTGGACTGTATAAAAGCTGAGCTGATGTGGTTAATGCTATAGATGTTATATGTAGTGGACAGTATAAAAGCTGTGCTGATGTGGCTAATGTTGTAGATGTTATATGTAGTGGACAGTATAAAAGCTGTGCTGATGAGGCTAATGTTGTAGATGTTATATGTTGTGGACTGTATAAAAGCTGTGCTGATGTGGTTAATGTTGTAGAAGTTATATGGAGTGGACAGTATAAAAGCTGAGCTGATGTGGTTAATGTTGTAGATGTTATATGTAGTGGACAGTATAAAAGCTGAGCTGATGTGGTTAATGTTGTAGATGTTATATGTTGTGGACAGTATAAAAGCTGTGCTGATGAGGCTAATATTGTAGATGTTATATGTTGTGGACATTATAAAAGCTGTGCTGATGTGGCTAATGTTGTAGATGTTATATGTTGTGGACAGTATAAAAGCTGTGCTGATGAGGCTAATATTGTAGATGTTATATGTTGTGGACAGTATAAAAGCTGTGCTGATGTGGCTAATGTTGTAGATGTTATATGTTGTGGACAATATAAAAGCTGAGCTGATGTGGTTAATGTTGTAGATGTTATATGTAGTGGACAGTATAAAAGCTGTGCTGATGAGGCTAATATTGTAGATGTTATATGTTGTGGACAGAATAAAAGCTGTGCTGATGAGGCTAATGTTGTAGATGTTATATGTTGTGGACACTATAAAAGCTGAGCTGATGTGGTTAATGTTGTAGATGTTATATGTTGTGGACAGTATAAAAGCTGTGCTGATGAGGCTAATATTGTAGATGTTATATGTTGTGGACAGTATAAAAGCTGTGCTGATGTGGCTAATGTTGTAGATGTTATATGTTGTGGACAGTATAAAAGCTGAGCTGATGTGGTTAATGTTGTAGATGTTATATGTAGTGGACTGTATAAAAGCTGTGCTGATGAGGTTAATGTCGTAGATGTTATATGTTGTGGACAGTATAAAAGCTGAGCTTATGTGGTTAATGTTATAGATGTTATATTTAGTGGACTGTATAAAAGCTGTGCTGATGAGGCTAATGTTGTAGATGTTATATGTTGTGGACAGTATAAAAGCTGTGCTGATGAGGCTAATGTTGTAGATGTTATATGTAGTGAACTGTATAAAAGCTGTGCTGATGAGGCTAATGTTTTAGATGTTATATGTAGTGGACAGTATTAAAGCTGAGCTGATGAGGTTAATGTTGAAGATGTTATATGTTGTGGACAGTATAAAAGCTGTGCTGATGTGGTTAATGTTGTAGATGTTATATGTTGTGGACAGTATAAAAGCTGTGCTGATGTGGTTAATGTTGTAGATGTTATATGTTGTGGACTGTATAAAAGCTGTGCTGATGTGGTTAATGTTGTAGATGTTATATGTTGTGGACAGTATAAAAGCTGTGCTGATGAGGCTAATGTTGTAGATGTTATATGTTGTGGACAGTATAAAAGCTGTGCTGATGAGGTTAATGTTGTAGATGTTATATGTAGTGGACTGTATAAAAGCTGTGCTGATGAGGCTAATGTTGTAGATGTTATATGTTGTGGACAGTATAAAAGCTGTGCTGATGAGGCTAATGTTGTAGATGTTATATGTTGTGGACAGTATAAAAGCTGTGCTGATGAGGCTAATGTTGTAGATGTTATATGCTGTGGACAGTATAAAAGCTGTGCTGATGTGGCTAATATTGTAGATGTTATATGTTGTGGACAGTATAAAAGCTGTGCTGATGAGGCTAATGTTGTAGATGTTATATGTTGTGGACAGTATAAAAGCTGTGCTGATGTGGCTAATGTTGTAGATGTTATATGTTGTGGACAGTACAAAAGCTGAGCTGATGTGGTTAATGTTGTAGATGTTATATGTAGTGGACTGTATAAAAGCTGTGCTGATGAGGCTAATGTTGTAGATGTTATATGTTGTGGACAGTATAAAAGCTGAGCTGATGTGGTTAATGTTGTAGATGTTATATGTAGTGGACTGTATAAAAGCTGTGCTGATGAGGCTAATATTGTAGATGTTATATGTAGTGGACAGTATAAAAGCTGTGCTGATGAGGCTAATGTTGTAGATGTTATATGTTGTGGACAGTATAAAAGCTGTGCTGATGAGGCTAATATTGTAGATGTTATATGTTGTGGACAGTAAAAAAGCTGAGCTGATGTGGTTAATGTTGTAGATGTTATATGTTGTGGACAGTATTAAAGCTGAGCTGATGTGGTTAATGTTGTAGATGTTATATGTAGTGGACAGTATAAAAGCTGTGCTGATGTGGCTAATATTTTGTAGATGTTATATGTTGTGGACAGTATTAAAGCTGTGCTGATGTGGTTAATGTTGTAGATGTTATATGTTGTGGACAGTATAAAAGCTGAGCTGATGAGGCTAATGTTGTAGATGTTATATGTTGTGGACAGTATTAAAGCTGTGCTGATGTGGCTAATATTTTGTAGATGTTATATGTTGTGGACAGTATTAAAGCTGTGCTGATGTGGTTAATGTTGTAGATGTTATATGTTGTGGACAGTATAAAAGCTGAGCTGATGAGGCTAATGTTGTAGATGTTATATGTTGTGGACTGTATAAAAGCTGAGCTGATGTGGCTAATGTTGTAGATGTTATATGTTGTGGACAGTATAAAAGCTGAGCTGATGTGGTTAATGTTGTAGATGTTATATGTAGTGGACAGTATAAAAGCTGTGCTAATGAGGCTAATATTGTAGATGTTATATGTTGTGGACAGTATAAAAGCTGAGCTGATGTGGTTAATGTTGTAGATGTTATATGTTGTGGACAGTATAAAAGCTGAGCTGATGTGGCTAATGTTTTAGATGTTATATGTTGTGGACAGTATAAAAGCTGTGCTGATGAGGCTAATATTGTAGATGTTATATGTTGTGGACAGTATAAAAGCTGTGCTGATGTGGCTAATGTTGTAGATGTTATATGTTGTGGACAGTATAAAAGCTGAGCTGATGAGGCTAATGTTGTAGATGTTATATGCTGTGGACAGTACAAAAGCTGAGCCGATGTGGCTAATATTTTGTAGATGTTATATGTTGTGGACAGTATAAAAGCTGTGCTGATGTGGCTAATATTTTGTAGATGTTATATGTTGTGGACAGTATAAAAGCTGTGCTGATGTGGCTAATATTTTGTAGATGTTATATGTTGTGGACAGTATAAAAGCTGTGCTGATGTGGCTAATATTTTGTAGATGTTATATGTTGTGGACAGTATAAAAGCTGTGCTGATGTGGTTAATGTTGTAGATGTTATATGTTGTGGACAGTATAAAAGCTGAGCTGATGTGGCTAATATTTTGTAGATGTTATATGTAGTGGACAGTATAAAAGCTGTGCTGATGTGGCTAATATTTTGTAGATGTTATATGTTGTGGACAGTATAAAAGCTGTGCTGATGAGGCTAATATTGTAGATGTTATATGTTGTGGACAGTATAAAAGCTGTGCTGATGTGGCTAATGTTGTAGATGTTATATGTTGTGGACAGTATAAAAGCTGAGCTGATGTGGTTAATGTTGTAGATGTTATATTTAGTGGACAGTATAAAAGCTGTGCTGATGAGGCTAATATTGTAGATGTTATATGTTGTGGACAGTATAAAAGCTGAGCTGATGTGGTTAATGTTGTAGATGTTATATGTTGTGGACAGTATAAAAGCTGAGCTGATGAGGCTAATGTTGTAGATGTTATATGTTGTGGACTGTATAAAAGCTGAGCTGATGTGGTTAATGTTGTAGATGTTATATGTTGTGGACAGTATAAAAGCTGTGCTGATGTGGCTAATGTTGTAGATGTTATATGTAGTGGACAGTATAAAGGCTGTGCCTTGAGGCTAATATTGTAGATGTTATATGTTGTGGACAGTATAAAAGCTGTGTTGATGTGGTTAATGTTGTAGATGTTATATGTAGTGGACAGTATAAAAGCTGTGCTGATGAGGCTAATGTTGTAGATGTTATATGTTGTGGACAGTATAAAAGCTGTGCTGATGTGGTAAATGTTGTAGATGTTATATGTTGTGGACAGTATAAAAGCTGAGCTGATGAGGCTAATGTTGTAGATGTTATATGTTGTGGACTGTATAAAAGCTGAGCTGATGTGGTTAATGTTGTAGATGTTATATGTTGTGGACAGTATAAAAGCTGTGCTGATGTGGTTAATGTTGTAGATGTTATATGTAGTGGACAGTATAAAAGCTGTGCTGATGTGGCTAATGTTGTAGATGTTATATGTTGTGGACAGTATAAAAGCTGAGCTGATGTGGCTAATGTTGTAGATGTTATATGTTGTGGACAGTATAAAAGCTGTGCTGATGTGGTTAATGTTGTAGATGTTATATGTTGTGGACAGTATAAAAGCTGAGCTGATGAGGCTAATGTTGTAGATGTTATATGTTGTGGACTGTATAAAAGCTGAGCTGATGTGGCTAATATTTTGTAGATGTTATATGTTGTGGACAGTATAAAAGCTGTGCTGATGTGGCTAATATTTTGTAGATGTTATATGTTGTGGACAGTATAAAAGCTGTGCTGATGTGGCTAATATTTTGTAGATGTTATATGTTGTGGACAGTATAAAAGCTGTGCTGATGTGGTTAATGTTGTAGATGTTATATGTTGTGGACAGTATAAAAGCTGAGCTGATGTGGCTAATATTTTGTAGATGTTATATGTAGTGGACAGTATAAAAGCTGTGCTGATGTGGCTAATATTTTGTAGATGTTATATGTTGTGGATAGTATAAAAGCTGTGCTGATGTGGTTAATGTTGTAGATGTTATATGTAGTGGACAGTATAAAAGCTGAGCTTATGTGGCTAATGTTGTAGATGTTATATGTAGTGGACAGTATAAAAGCTGTGCTGATGAGGCTAATGTTGTAGATGTTATATGTTGTGCACAGTATAAAAGCTGTGCTGATGAGGCTAATGTTGTAGATGTTATATAGTGTGGACAGTATAAAAGCTGAGCTGATGTGGCTAATATTTTGTAGATGTTATATGTTGTGGACAGTATAAAAGCTGTGCTGATGTGGCTAATATTTTGTAGATGTTATATGTTGTGGACAGTATAAAAGCTGTGCTGATGTGGCTAATGTTGTAGATGTTATATGTAGTGGACAGTATAAAAGCTGTGCTGATGAGGCTAATGTTGTAGATGTTATATGTTGTGGATAGTATAAAAGCTGAGCTGATGTGGCTAATGTTGTAGATGTTATATGTAGTGGACAGTATAAAAGCTGTGCTGATTTGGCTAATGTTGTAGATGTTATATGTAGTGGACAGTATAAAAGCTGTGCTGATGTGGCTAATGTTGTAGATGTTATATGTAGTGGACAGTATAAAAGCTGTGCTGATGTGGTTAATGTTGTAGATGTTATATGTAGTGGACAGTATAAAAGCTGTGCTGATGTGGCTAATGTTGTAGATGTTATATGTGGTGGACAGTATAAAAGCTGTGCTGATGAGGCTAATGTTGTAGATGTTATATGTTGTGGACAGTATAAAAGCTGTGCTGATGAGGCTAATGTTGCAGATGTTATATAGTGTGGACAGTATAAAAGCTGAGCTGATGTGGCTAATATTTTGTAGATGTTATATGTAGTGGACAGTATAAAAGCTGTGCTGATGTGGCTAATATTTTGTAGATGTTATATGTTGTGGACAGTATAAAAGCTGAGCTGATGTGGCTAATGTTGTAGATGTTATATGTAGTGGACAGTATAAAAGCTGTGCAGATGTGGCTAATATTTTGTAGATGTTATATGTTGTGGACAGTATAAAAGCTGTGCTGATGTGGCTAATATTTTGTAGATGTTATATGTTCTGGACAGTATAAAAGCTGTGCTGATGTGGCTAATATTTTGTAGATGTTATATGTAGTGGACAGTATAAAAGCTGTGCTGATGTGGCTAATATTTTGTAGATGTTATATGTTGTGGACAGTATAAAAGCTGTGCTGATGAGGCTAATATTGTAAATGTTATATGTTGTGGACAGTATAAAAGCTGTGCTGATGTGGCTAATGTTGTAGATGTTATATGTTGTGGACAGTATAAAAGCTGAGCTGATGTGGTTAATGTTGTAGATGTTATATTTAGTGGACAGTATAAAAGCTGTGCTGATGAGGCTAATATTGTAGATGTTATATGTTGTGGACAGTATAAAAGCTGAGCTGATGTGGTTAATGTTGTAGATGTTATATGTAGTGGACAGTATAAAAGCTGTGCTGATGTGGCTAATATTTTGTAGATGTTATATGTTGTGGACAGTATTAAAGCTGTGCTGATGTGGTTAATGTTGTAGATGTTATATGTTGTGGACAGTATAAAAGCTGAGCTGATGAGGCTAATGTTGTAGATGTTATATGTTGTGGACAGTATTAAAGCTGTGCTGATGTGGCTAATATTTTGTAGATGTTATATGTTGTGGACAGTATTAAAGCTGTGCTGATGTGGTTAATGTTGTAGATGTTATATGTTGTGGACAGTATAAAAGCTGAGCTGATGAGGCTAATGTTGTAGATGTTATATGTTGTGGACTGTATAAAAGCTGAGCTGATGTGGCTAATGTTGTAGATGTTATATGTTGTGGACAGTATAAAAGCTGAGCTGATGTGGTTAATGTTGTAGATGTTATATGTAGTGGACAGTATAAAAGCTGTGCTGATGAGGCTAATATTGTAGATGTTATATGTTGTGGACAGTATAAAAGCTGAGCTGATGTGGTTAATGTTGTAGATGTTATATGTTGTGGACAGTATAAAAGCTGAGCTGATGTGGCTTATGTTTTAGATGTTATATGTTGTGGACAGTATAAAAGCTGTGCTGATGAGGCTAATATTGTAGATGTTATATGTTGTGGACAGTATAAAAGCTGTGCTGATGTGGCTAATGTTGTAGCTGTTATATGTTGTGGACAGTATAAAAGCTGAGCTGATGAGGCTAATGTTGTAGATGTTATATGCTGTGGACAGTACAAAAGCTGAGCTGATGTGGCTAATATTTTGTAGATGTTATATGTTGTGGACAGTATAAAAGCTGTGCTGATGTGGCTAATATTTTGTAGATGTTATATGTTGTGGACAGTATAAAAGCTGTGCTGATGTGGCTAATATTTTGTAGATGTTATATGTTGTGGACAGTATAAAAGCTGTGCTGATGTGGCTAATATTTTGTAGATGTTATATGTTGTGGACAGTATAAAAGCTGTGCTGATGTGGTTAATGTTGTAGATGTTATATGTTGTGGACAGTATAAAAGCTGAGCTGATGTGGCTAATATTTTGTAGATGTTATATGTAGTGGACAGTATAAAAGCTATGCTGATGTGGCTAATATTTTGTAGATGTTATATTTAGTGGACAGTATAAAAGCTGTGCTGATGAGGCTAATATTGTAGATGTTATATGTTGTGGACAGTATAAAAGCTGAGCTGATGTGGTTAATGTTGTAGATGTTATATGTTGTGGACAGTATAAAAGCTGAGCTGATGAGGCTAATGTTGTAGATGTTATATGTTGTGGACTGTATAAAAGCTGAGCTGATGTGGTTAATGTTGTAGATGTTATATGTTGTGGACAGTATAAAAGCTGTGCTGATGTGGCTAATGTTGTAGATGTTATATGTAGTGGACAGTATAAAGGCTGTGCCTTGAGGCTAATATTGTAGATGTTATATGTTGTGGACAGTATAAAAGCTGTGCTGATGTGGTTAATGTTGTAGATGTTATATGTAGTGGACAGTATAAAAGCTGTGCTGATGAGGCTAATGTTGTAGATGTTATATGTTGTGGACAGTATAAAAGCTGTGCTGATGTGGTTAATGTTGTAGATGTTATATGTTGTGGACAGTATAAAAGCTGAGCTGATGAGGCTAATGTTGTAGATGTTATATGTTGTGGACTGTATAAAAGCTGAGCTGATGTGGTTAATGTTGTAGATATTATATGTTGTGGACAGTATAAAAGCTGTGCTGATGTGGTTAATGTTGTAGATGTTATATGTAGTGGACAGTATAAAAGCTGTGCGGATGTGGCTAATGTTGTAGATGTTATATGTTGTGGACAGTATAAAAGCTGAGCTGATGTGGCTAATGTTGTAGATGTTATATGTTGTGGACAGTATAAAAGCTGTGCTGATGTGGTTAATGTTGTAGATGTTATATGTTGTGGACAGTATAAAAGCTGAGCTGATGAGGCTAATGTTGTAGATGTTATATGTTGTGGACTGTATAAAAGCTGAGCTGATGTGGCTAATATTTTGTAGATGTTATATGTTGTGGACAGTATAAAAGCTGTGCTGATGTGGCTAATATTTTGTAGATGTTATATGTTGTGGACAGTATAAAAGCTGTGCTTATGTGGCTAATATTTTGTAGATGTTATATGTTGTGGACAGTATAAAAGCTGTGCTGATGTGGTTAATGTTGTAGATGTTATATGTTGTGGACAGTATAAAAGCTGAGCTGATGTGGCTAATATTTTGTAGATGTTATATGTAGTGGACAGTATAAAAGCTGTGCTGATGTGGCTAATATTTTGTAGATGTTATATGTTGTGGATAGTATAAAAGCTGTGCTGATGTGGTTAATGTTGTAGATGTTATATGTAGTGGACAGTATAAAAGCTGTGCTGATGTGGCTAATGTTGTAGATGTTATATGTAGTGGACAGTATAAAAGCTGTGCTGATGAGGCTAATGTTGTAGATGTTATATGTTGTGGACAGTATAAAAGCTGTGCTGATGAGGCTAATGTTGTAGATGTTATATAGTGTGGACAGTATAAAAGCTGAGCTGATGTGGCTAATATTTTGTAGATGTTATATGTTGTGGACAGTATAAAAGCTGTGCTGATGTGGCTAATATTATGTAGATGTTATATGTTGTGGACAGTATAAAAGCTGTGCTGATGTGGCTAATGTTGTAGATGTTATATGTAGTGGACAGTATAAAAGCTGTGCTGATGAGGCTAATGTTGTAGATGTTATATGTTGTGGACAGTATAAAAGCTGAGCTGATGTGGCTAATGTTGTAGATGTTATATGTAGTGGACAGTATAAAAGCTGTGCTGATTTGGCTAATGTTGTAGATGTTATATGTAGTGGACAGTAAAAAAGCTGTGCTGATGTGGCTAATGTTGTAGATGTTATATGTAGTGGACAGTATAAAAGCTGTGCTGATGTGGTTAATGTTGTAGATGTTATATGTAGTGGACAGTATAAAAGCTGTGCTGATGTGGCTAATGTTGTAGATGTTATATGTAGTGGACAGTATAAAAGCTGTGCTGATGTGGCTAATATTTTGTAGATGTTATATGTTGTGGACAGTATAAAAGCTGTGCTGATGTGGCTAATGTTGTAGATGTCATATGTAGTGGACAGTATAAAAGCTGAGCTCATGTGGCTAATGTTGTAGATGTTATATGTAGTGGACAGTATAAAAGCTGTGCTGATGTGGCTAATATTTTGTAGATGTTATATGTTGTGGACAGTATAAAAGCTGAGCTGATGTGGCTAATGTTGTAGATGTTATATGTAGTGGACAGTATAAAAGCTGTGCTGATGTGGCTAATATTTTGTAGATGTTATATGTTGTGGACAGTATAAAAGCTGTGCTGATGTGGCTAATATTGTAGATGTTATATGTTCTGGACAGTATAAAAGCTGTGCTGATGTGGCTAATATTGTAGATGTTATATGTTGTGGACAGTATAAAAGCTGTGCTGATGTGGCTAATATTTTGTAAATGTTATATGTAGTGGACAGTATAAAAGCTGTGCTGATGAGGCTAATGTTGTAGATGTTATATGTTGTGGACAGTATAAAAGCTGAGCTGATGTGGCTAATGTTGTAGATGTTATATGTAGTGGACAGTATAAAAGCTGAGCTGATGAGGCTAATGTTGTAGATGTCATATGTAGTGGACAGTATAAAAGCTGAGCTCATGTGGCTAATGTTGTAGATGTTATATGTAGTGGACAGTATAAAAGCTGTGCTGATGTGGCTAATATTTTGTAAATGTTATATGTAGTGGACAGTATAAAAGCTGTGCTGATGAGGCTAATGTTGTAGATGTTATATGTTGTGGACAGTATAAAAGCTGTGCTCATGTGGCTAATGTTGTAGATGTTATATGTAGTGGACAGTATAAAAGCTGAGCTGATGAGGCTAATGTTGTAGATGTTATTTGTTGTGGACAGTATAAAAGCTGTGCTGATGTGGCTAATGTTGTAGATGTTATATGTAGTGGACAGTATAAAAGCTGTGCTGATGTGGGTAATGTTGTAGATGTTATATGTAGTGGACAGTATAAAAGCTGTGCTGATGTGGCTAATGTTGTAGATGTTATTTGTTGTGGACAGTATAAAAGCTGTGCTGATGTGGCTAATGTTGTAGATGTTATATGTAGTGGACAGTATAAAAGCTGTGCTGATGTGGGTAATGTTGTAGATGTTATATGTAGTGGACAGTATAAAAGCTGAGCTGATGAGGCTAATGTTGTAGATGTTATATGTTGTGGACAGTATAAAAGCTGAGCTGATGTGGCTAATATTTTGTAGATGTTATATGTAGTGGACAGTATAAAAGCTGTGCTGATGTGGCTAATATTTTGTAGATGTTATATGTTGTGGACAGTATAAAAGCTGTGCTGATGTGGTTAATGTTGTAGATGTTATATGTAGTGGACAGTATAAAAGCTGAGCTGATGTGGCTAATGTTGTAGATGTTATATGTAGTGGACAGTATAAAAGCTGTGCTGATGTGGCTAATGTTGTAGATGTTAAATGTTGTGGACAGTATAAAAGCTGAGCTGATGAGGCTAATGTTGTAGATGTTATATGTTGTGGACAGTATAAAAGCTGTGCTGATGTGGTTAATGTTGTAGATGTTATATGTAGTGGACAGTATAAAAGCTGATCTGATGAGGCTAATGTTGTAGATGTTATATGTTGTGGACAGTATAAAAGCTGTGCTGATGTGGCTAATATTTTGTAGATGTTATATGTAGTGGACAGTATAAAAGCTGTGCTGATGTGGTTAATGTTGTAGATGTTATATGTAGTGGACAGTATAAAAGCTGTGCTGATGTGGCTAATGTTGTAGATGTTATATGTTGTGGACAGTATAAAAGCTGTGCTGATGAGGCTAATGTTGTAGATGTTATATAGTGTGGACAGGATAAAAGCTGTGCTGATGTGGCTAATATTTTGTAGATGTTATATGTTGTGGACAGTATAAAAGCTGTGATGATGTGGCTAATATTTTGTAGATGTTATATGTTGTGGACAGTATAAAAGCTGTGCTGATGTGGCTAATGTTGTAGATGTTATATGTTGTGGACAGTATAAAAGCTGAGCTGATGTGGCTAATATTTTGTAGATGTTATATGTAGTGGACAGTATAAAAGCTGTGCTGATGTGGCTAATATTTTGTAGATGTTATATGTTGTGGACAGTATAAAAGCTGTGCTGATGTGGTTAATGTTGTAGATGTTATATGTAGTGGACAGTATAAAAGCTGTGCTGATGTGGCTAATGTTGTAGATGTTATATGTAGTGGACAGTATAAAAGCTGTGCTGATGTGGCTAATGTTGTAGATGTTATATGTTGTGGACAGTATAAAAGCTGAGCTGATGAGGCTAATGTTGTAGATGTTATATGTTGTGGACAGTATAAAAGCTGTGCTGATGTGGTTAATGTTGTAGATGTTATATGTAGTGGACAGTATAAAAGCTGTGCTGATGTGGTTAATGTTGTAGATGTTATATGTAGTGGACAGTATAAAAGCTGTGCTGATGTGGCTAATGTTGTAGATGTTATATGTTGTGGACAGTATAAAAGCTGAGCTGATGAGGCTAATGTTGTAGATGTTATATGTTGTGGACAGTATAAAAGCTGTGCTGATGTGGTTAATGTTGTAGATTTTATATGTAGTGGACAGTATAAAAGCTGAGCTGATGAGGCTAATGTTGTAGATGTTATATGTTGTGGACAGTATAAAAGCTGTGCTGATGTGGCTAATATTTTGTAGATGTTATATGTAGTGGACAGTATAAAAGCTGTGCTGATGAGGCTAATGTTGTAGATGTTATATGTTGTGGACAGTATAAAAGCTGAGCTGATGTGGTTAATGTTGTAGATGTTATATGTTCTGGACAGTATAAAAGCTGTGCTGATGAGGCTAATGTTGTAGATGTTATATAGTGTGGACAGTATAAAAGCTGAGCTGATGTGGCTAATATTTTGTAGATGTTATATGCTGTGGACAGTTTAAAAGTTAAGCTGATGTGTCTTATCTTTGCAGTGTCTTGGATGTGTTTTATCATGTGGAAATTTCTTGAGGACCCAACATTGTGTTTATAACACCTAGACTTTTGACACCATTTGATCAGGATTTTCAAGACTATGAACACTGGGACAGGTTGTGTAAAGTGAACGTGTGTGTATACCTTCTTGTCTCCTCCACCAGGTGAATGTTTGATGTTAGACTTGGAACCACACTTGCTCTGAACATTGGAGTAGTCTGTTTTCTTACTGATGATCCGCACCTGTAATTAAAAATGATAAACATATATGTTTTAACAATGGGTATTTATGTAGAAAGTGCATAGTGCAACAGTGAACAGTGAAAATAAAATTACCTGCAATCACTGGTGATATTTTTTATGCAGTTAACGCAACATGTAATGACAATCACACCCACCACCCTCTCCCTCACACTTGCACCCTCTCACTCACATTCCCATACCCTCTCACTCACATTCCCATACCCTCTCACTCACATTCCCATACCCTCTTACTCACATTCCCATACCCTCTCACTCACATTCCCACACCCTCTCACTTACTCCCACACCCTCCCACACCCTCTCAGCCATACCCACAACCTTAAAAACCCACGCCCTCTCACTCACACACCAACACCCTCTCACACCCACACACTTTCACACACACACCCTCTCACACCCACACCTTCGAGAAATTGAGCAAAAACCCTGTTTTACATTAAGACCAAATGGTAATTTTTCTGTTGTCAGAATAGTAGGAAAGATATGTGGTAATTAAAGTAATGTGTTTATCTATCTATCTATCTATCTATATATATATAAATATATATATATATATATATATACACATAAATATGTATATAGATATATATATATGTAGCGAATGTTAAGTCGGGAGAACAGCCGGCTTGTCTCCCCTGCGTAATATTTCTTCTCTTTTCCTTCACTATGGCATTGTTGGCATTGTCGTCTTGGTGACACTGTCACCGGAAACTGTTTTAATCTGTCTCTCTGGTTGACTCCCCTGAATAGAAATAATTTTTCAGATTTATCATTTTTATATAAAGTTCTATATCATTAACGTTTAGATTTATATTTAATATTTATATTTAATAGAGGTCAGAATAAAGGCGATATCAATACAATTATTATGTGTATCGATCCCCACCATCTCGGGATTTGCCGAAGATGTCCAATACTGAACGGCTATGTGGCATGAAACCTTCCCTGACCGGTTTTTGAGAAAACCTAAAGCAACAATAGGACAGTTCGCATGGCATGGGTACTTGGGCGTGACGCACCCCTACTGACGATCCCGTTAGGGACATCACGTCAGTCCAGCCTCATGTCATGCTTTCGACAACACGTCGATTCTGATCTTGTCCACTTTGTTGCAGGTAGGTAAAATTATTTTCAAAATGTTGTAGATAGATGCCAAAGTATACATTGAATGTCAATATAATATTCCCTAATTAATATTAATATATTTTCTATCTGGGTGCTTTAATTATATATCCTTGTAAGATTATCGTTATTACTACGGGACCTCTGAACCTTCGACCTCGAGTTCTTTGTTTGCACTGGAAACCCTGTGAAATATTCCTGTAAATCTTTAAAGCGACCCACACCACAAGTCAATATGCCAAATTATTGCTGACCTCTAAAAGCATTTCCACGTGTCCAAATAATTTCCTCGTGTCTAGATAATCTCCACGTGTTCCGATAGAATTCCACTGAAAGAATGTACTGAAAGAATGGCCAATAAACAATTATATCTGTACCGGTACATCTAACCTCCGTTATTTCCGTCTATCCATCATTTTCCCCCCACTCCTAAGGCATCAGCAATATTTAAAAATAAGCTTGAAAATGCATAGAATTGAGTGAACAGGATTTAAAACATAACAGTACTAATTGTAACACTCGTATTGAATAATTCTATAAAATCGTATTTTCTTTTATAAAATATAATGAGAAAATGGGTCTACGGCATAAATATGAGTAAAGAGAAAATGGTTCTACGGCCTTCTCTCAAACAAACGCAGACGTTATGACTATAACCGTGCTGCCGTCTATCGGTGGATGCTCGCACTAATTCGAGCTAACCCATAACACCCCCCCCCCCCCCTTCTCTCTTTTATTTTTGACAACTTGAATTACCACGAAATGTTAGCGAAATGTATCAGAAATTCCTACAAACGTTCATAAACCTCGCATAAACGTATTTTAAACTTAAACCACCTAGCATTGTGGTAGAACTCACTGTGGGAATATGCCAAGTTACTTTCAGCCTTAAAAATCTGATCCTTTAAATAAAAGTACGATCCTATGCATTAAAAGTACCAGAACCACTGACCAATGACTGACTCCCAGTAACTTTCCACTTAATTATTGATTTTGAACCTCACCTTTGATAGCCCTGCTGCAAAATTCACGTTAAATTCATACACAACTTTCACCAAGCGTTCTGCGCCTGGCGATGTTGATGATTCGTCATCGGGAACCACCTGTTTGCGCGCGGCGGCCTCGTTGTTCTCGCCCGCTGTTCCCTTTATAAACCATTCCCCTTTCATAACACACATTAGTCCTTCTATTTATTATGTTACGATTATTATGTTACGAAGTAATGTTAATATGGGTGATCAACCAAAGATATCCCATACCTACAAGTAAATAAATATTTACCGAGGTAGATTTCTTGAATTTCCTAGGGGAGATAAACAACCATTATCCGTCCCTCCAAATATAGTGGGATACCCCCTTCGCTCTTCCATCATAGACTCCCAGAAAATAACCACCCCGAATGTTTTCACTAAGAAATTTACTACAATCATTGGTCATATTTATATTTTATCTTGTAATAGCATAATTACTTTGAATGATAACAATATAAAACATTATGTACTTAAGAATGATACTTAGCCTAGATGTTTCACATTTGTATACTTAATGTATGTTATTATAGATAGAAGATATAAACATAGTGAAATCTTAGTGGTATTGTTTGTGTATAGTTGTACACAAACATAATGTGTATGAATAGTAAGATGTAAACAAATATAAAACTAGATGAGGGTTTGAGATAAAGATTGATAGATATGTACAAACAAGATGTTAGATAGTATGAGACTAGTTGTTTAAAAGATATGTATAATAACATGGTAATAATAATAACATGGTTATAATAACATGCAGTGAAGATTTCAGGTAGACCTACCTTAATGAATATCTTGTGTACTTGTTGCAGATGCATACATTGCATTTGAGTATATTTATATACAGTTTAATAAGCAATCCAGTATTTGTAAACAATATGTTGGGTACCTTTATATACATTATAATGAGCAGTCCAATATTTGTAAACAATATGATCACGTGAGTCCAGCCTCATGTCATGCTTTCGACAACACGTCGATTCTGATCTTGTCCACTTTGTTGCAGAATAAACAGTCGTCAAGTGTCAGCTGCGTGTCGTTTACCATTTGTGTGTGTGCGAGTGGGCCTTGAACCAGACCCCGCCTTACCGCCCGCCCGCGACACTGGCGCAGTCAGCAGGATTCGATATCGCAGCTGGACACTGATACTCCAGGTAGACTTCCGGTTGGACGCACTCTCATGAATGGGCCTCCAGTCCTTGGACCCCGGGCACCCATGTGGAGACGGCCTGCATGATTTGTCTTGGCCTGCATGAACTGCCGTTTCGTTTGCGGTTAGTGTGTCCCACTGAACATGATAGTTTATCGACGTCACCCCTGTTTAAGTGACAGTTGTTTGCGTGGATGTTCCGTCGCTGCAGAAGCCAGTACAAGGACATTCAATGCATAATAAAAACTTCTCCGGAGTTATTTATTTCTACGTGCACTGTTGAAGTGAATCGCGCCTCAGAATTTCTTAGTCAAAGAAAATTTGATGGACTTTACTTTTCGGTCATTCACTCTTGCGGTACTCTCATCTGGGTAACAGTGCCGGCCATGTACCCAGGACACCAAAGAGAACTGTGGAGACTCTGAACGTAATGTGAATCCAGCGTGATCCTCTACTTCGGTGACCAACCTGTGACATTTGATACAGATACATTTATTATTAGCACATGGGTCACCACTAGTTATTTGTTATTATGCAACTTTGATTACCCATTGTTGCATATCAAGTTTACTTATGATATTTAATATCTAATTAAAACTACTTATGATATTTAATATCTAATTGTTTTAATATCTGATAGTTTTGTTATGTAAACATTAATGTTCACTAATCCAGTTGCTTTTTAGATTCACGTACTCCTGTACAGAGGTAAGCTGACCTTGTATATTTTATACTAGGTTCGGTACTGGTATTTTATTTAATGATCACCTAGTAGGCTAGAAAATGGGATACTTCACTTGAAGATAAGCTTAGCTTCACCTAGATAAATTATTAGATTTTAAGCGGTAGTGTTATTAGATTTTAAGCGGTAGTGTAACTAAGATTGTTGTGTAACTGACTGCACTGTAGTTGTTTACCTAACTAAACAGAACTTTGATCTCACCACTATGAAGTACCAAAACACCCTTGTGGTAGATAACTTACCAGTTGATGTGCAGCAAGCAGAACTCGGGGATCACTTTGGTAATGCGGGTGACGTGGAGCATGTGTTGCTGGTTCCTTCAGACTCTAGTCCGGACCAGGCTTTCATTGTCTTTGCCTCCTCATCCGCAGTTACCAAGGTTCTTAGTTCTCCCAGTTTTGCTGAATGGCAGACTCCATCGGGAGCTGTGTCACTAAAAGTAAAAGCTGCCACAACCGATCATGAGGACTGTATACGAGAATTGATCACTGAGGGGAAATCATCCTTAACAGATCCGCTAGATATTTTTCTAGATAGACTGTCCTCTGACAATCTTAACAGATTAAAGCATAAAATAGAGGATAGGATGGCTTATCAGAGGATCCCTTCTTCCCCAGAGGGCGCTGCCATGGGTCCTAACCTAGTGTATACAATGTCCCAGAAACCACGTTTACCCACATTTTCCGGTGACCCCCAAACAAAAGACACCCCTTTTCGCCAGTGGCGTTACCAAGTTGACTGTCTCTTAGATAACAGATGTTACCGCCACCAAGATATAGAGGAGGCAATTAGACTGTCCCTTAGAGGTTCAGCCGCGGAGGTTCTTCTTTACCTGGACCCATCTGCCCCTCTTACTGATTTGATCCACCACTTAGACCTCACGTTTGGAGAGGTGGTAGACATTAATATGATAAGGGAGCAGTATTATGGGGCCCAACAAGAAACTGGGGAGACCATCGTTAAATGGGGCTGTCGTATTCAAAAGCTTCTACACAGTTTAAAGCAACGGGGTGCAATCTCAGACCACGAGGCTCGTAGCAGTCTATGTTCAAGATTCTGGTATGGATTAAATGACCTCTATCAACCCGTGAAAGATGCCCTACGTCCCACTTTAAAATCGGGTACGTCCTTTGAAGTTCTTTTTAGTGCAGCCCGGGAGCTCGAGGTTGAATATATGCCTATGATGACTCCATCAAAACCTTCCCCTGGGGGTGGTAACATTAGGAGACCCAATTTAAAACCCTCTCAAACTTCCCAACAACAGTCACTTAGTGATCTTTCCCAAATGGTCAATACAGTGTTACAAAAACTAGAAGGTATTGAATCTCGCCTTATGAGAGTCGAAACAACCCAAAGCTATAGACATAGTAGACCAACCACTCCTGCCTATCGAAAGAGTAACACTACAGTTTCAGAACAAAATTCGAACCCACCTGAACCAGCCACGTTTTGCACCAGGTGTAAACGTAATAACCATTCTGTTCAAGACTGTAGAGCACGTCGTGACGTAACTGGTAAGCCTTTAAACTCCGGTCCACCTGCGCCAGTCAGTGGGAGGACGTAGGTCGGACACACAGGCCCACTAAACCCAAGGTTATACCTGTTGCTTTGACCGGGGATGTAGATTGTGTCTCGCTCATATCACAGGGGGTTCCATGTACCGGTTTACTAGACACTGGCTCTTCTGTTACCACAGTGGCTGAACATTTCTACAATCAGTATCTGTCTTCTTTACCAATCCAACAAATATCTGATGTCCTTAACATAGAGGTCGCAGGGGGAAATAATCTCGAATACCTTGGCATTGTTGAAATAAATTTAAATTTTCCAGGTGTATTGGATAAAATTTTTCCAACTCCCGTATTACTGGTAAAAGATACAACCTTTAATGCGTTGCACCCTTTTGTAATTGGACAGAATGTCCTAAAGCAGTGTGCTCGGATACTTCGCGGTGATGGGGGCCCTAGGTTCCTCCAGAAGAGTAAAATTCCCGATGCCTGGCGGTCAGCCTTAAAATGCTGTACTTTTGCGACTGCTAAATCTTCCTCAATAGGCCTAGTCACCTCCTTTAGGCAAATAACTATTCCACCAAATCAGTCTCTTAATGTACCAGGTAAAACCCGGGCTTGTACATACGGAAAGACGTTGATTGTAACAGAACCTTGCGGTCCTCTTCCGGCGGGATTAGCAGTAGACCCTCTATTGATGGAGGTAAACTTGCAAAATCGTTCAGAGAAACGATTCGATATAAGAATGTCTAATCTTACAAATGACATTGTTACTATTCCAGCGAAAACAACCATCTGTTCGTTGCAATTGGCCTCTGTTGTTCCTTCAGGCAAATCCAGCCTCGAGGCCAACGATAACGTACTTGACCAATTTACCATTGATCCCTCCCTTTCCCTTACGGAAAGACAGCAAGTCCTGGACCTGCTGTGGGAGTGGCGAGACATTTTTGCTAAGCATGATTTGGATCTTGGGCGCACAGATAAAGTTAAACACAAAATTGTTCTGTCAGACTCTGCCCCTTTTCGCGAGGCATATCGACGTATCCCTCCACACCTTTATCAGGAGGTGCGCGATCACATAAGGGAAATGCTCGAATTGGGGGTGATTAGAGATAGTTGCAGCCCATATTCGTCAGCTATTGTTCTAGTCAGAAAGCCAGATGATAAGCTACGCTTCTGCATAGACTATCGCAAGCTTAATGCTAAAACTGTCCGTGATGCTTACTCATTACCACGTATAGATGACACCTTAGATTCGCTAGTTGGGAGTAAATACTTCTCTTCTCTCGATTTGAAAGCGGGGTACTGGCAGGTTGAAGTAGAGGAGGAGGATAAGCCTAAAACCGCATTCACTGCAGGTCCTCTCGGGTTTTTCGAATGGAATACGATGCCGTTCGGTTTAATTAACGCCCCCGCCACGTTCCAACGCCTAATGCAAAAGACAATGGGTGATCTCCATCTGTCTCAGTGTCTCCTCTATCTTGACGATATTATAGTGTTCAGTTCCACCTTTCAAGAACACTTAGATCGACTTACGGCAGTCTTTAAACGTCTGAAAGAGGCTGGATTGAAATTGAAACCCAGTAAATGTCATTTGTTCAAAAAACAAGTAAATTACCTTGGCCATGTTGTTTCGGCTAAAGGAATCCAAACTGACCCCACTAAAATTGAAGCCTTGAAGAACTGGCCCATTCCTTTTTCCATAACTGAAGTCCGACGTTTCCTTGGCTTTGCCAGCTTTTACCGAAAGTTTGTGCGTAATTTTGCTCAAATCGCAAGGCCCCTCCATGACCTCCTTAAAGGCGAAGGCTCTAGTAGAAGTCCTGCATCTAAGAAGCGTAAATCCAAAGCACCACCTTTTGTATGGGGTCCAGACCAAAAGTCCTCCTTTGAGAAACTGATAGAGCTCCTGTGTAAAGCCCCAGTTTTGGCGTATGCAGACTTTTCTAAGCCTTTTATTTTGCATACAGACGCTTCTAGATCTGGCTTAGGGGCGGTTCTATACCAGGAACACGATTCGAAACTGAAACCCATTGCTTATGCCAGCCGCAGTCTAAACAGGTCTGAGCAGAATTATGCTGCTCACAAACTAGAATTCCTGGCCTTAAAATGGGCGGTTGTTGACAAATTCAAAGATTACTTGTATGGGGGCAATTTTACTGTCAAGACTGACAATAATCCCCTTTGCTATGTGTTAACCTCCGCAAAACTGGATGCCACAGGGCATAGGTGGGTGGCTGCATTAGCAAACTTTAACTTTAAAATAGAATATCGGTCCGGAAAAAGGAACCTCGATGCTGACTTCCTATCCAGGACTTGTAATCTTCCCAGTACGGATGATTCTCTCTCTCCTGATATTCTGTCTTCAGATATGGTTCAAGCTATATGCCAGTCTCACCTGCCCGGTTGTACAGGACTACAAAACACCAATCATGACCCATTTATTCCATTTGTATCCATTAGCCTCCCTTCTATGCCAATAGACATGATTCAGGAGCAATCAAAAGATCTTGTCCTTAAAACAGTCATAGAAGCTATAAAAAGCGGGAACAAACTAAAATACCGTAAAGGGGACTCGACTGAGCTGCTGTGTTATCAGCGCCACCTATCTAAATTTCTCATCAATAAAGGTGTCTTATGTAGAAAACGGATTGTAGATGACATAGAGACTTTGCAGGTAGTTTTGCCTACCGCTTTGCGTCAAACGGCTCTCAAGGGGCTCCATGATGATATGGGCCATATGGGTCAGACTAGAACAATAAACCTAGTACAAGATCGTTTCTTTTGGCCTGGTATGAACAAACATATCACAGAGTATGTAGCTCAGTGTCGACGATGTGTGAGACGAAAAATTCCTACCTGCCAAAGAGCACCTCTTGTAAACATCCAATCCTCAGCCCCTCTAGAAATTTTGTGCATAGATTTCCTATCTCTGGAACCCAGTAAAGGTAACATAGAAAATATATTAGTGGTTACTGATCATTTTACTAAGTTTGCCAGGGCATTCCCATGTAAAAGCCAAAAAGCAAAACCAACCGCTCAACTGTTATGGGATAATTTTATCTGTAACTACGGATTTCCCCAAAGAATCCTTTCCGATCAGGGGCGAAATTTTGAAAGCAAAGTTATCAAAGATTTGTGCACTCTAGCTGGTATCGAAAAGTCGCACACAAGTCCCTACCATCCCATGGGCAATGGGCAGTGCGAGCGCTTCAATCGCACGCTACTGAATATGTTAGGCTGTTTAGAACCTAATCAAAAGAAAGATTGGAAACTCTTTGTTAATTCTGTTACCCATGCCTATAACTGCACCAGACATCAGACCACCGGCTATTCTCCCTTTTTCTTAATGTATGGGAGACACCCCAGGCTACCTGTAGATGTTCTTTTTGGGCTAGACCACAATCAAAGGCCAAATATGGCCGACTATGATAAATATGTTCAATCAATCGGGGAAACACTTAAGAATGCCTATCGCAAAGCCCAGCAACATTCATTAGCTGAGCAGAAGCGACACAAGGCCCGATATGATTGCAAGGCGAAAAGCACTCAATTAAATATTGGAGATAGAGTTTTAGTAAGAAACTTGCACTTAATTGGAAAACAAAAACTGGCCGACCTGTGGGAGCCCCCTGTATATATCATTATCGACCAACCAAAGGCTGATATTCCGGTATATAAGGTTAAGAAAGATGGCTCGTCCAATCCGCCGCGAACTCTCCATAGGAACTTGCTCTTATTAATTAACCATCTCCCACTTGATTCTGACACTTCCCCAGACACTGATCCAGGTACGAAAACGCCTCCTAGGCATCTTAGATCTTCACCTGAGATCATGGGAAGTGATGAGGAAATAGAGGAAGAAAGTCCGAATGAGGATGATTATAACGATCCCTATTTAACCTTAACCCCTATCATAACCGCTCCAATGTCCACAGCTCCAATTTCCACTGTAGCGGAGCCCAATAGGATATCGGTTAGTCATTCTGAAGCGGAGCCTGATAGAATATCGGTTAGTCATGGGGATGAAACCACATCTGAGGGTACAGAACCTCAATCTGCTTTGCGACGGTCCACACGTGAAAGACGGCCCCCCAGTTGGATCCGATCTGGGGATTACTTCACTTCTTTTAGAATGTCCTTAAGTGATCACGACCAATTAGTTGGGCTTACTTTTTAATGAGCCATCATTAAGAGCTTTTTAATGAGCCATCATTAAGAGCCTTATAAGTTGTCGGGTCGACAACTTTCCTGAAGTGGGGGAGGATGTAGCGAATGTTAAGTCGGGAGAACAGCCGGCTTGTCTCCCCTGCGTAATATTTCTTCTCTTTTCCTTCACTATGGCATTGTTGGCATTGTCGTCTTGGTGACACTGTCACCGGAAACTGTTTTAATCTGTCTCTCTGGTTGACTCCCCTGAATAGAAATAATTTTTCAGATTTATCATTTTTATATAAAGTTCTATATCATTAACGTTTAGATTTATATTTAATATTTATATTTAATAGAGGTCAGAATAAAGGCGATATCAATACAATTATTATGTGTATCGATCCCCACCATCTCGGGATTTGCCGAAGATGTCCAATACTGAACGGCTATGTGGCATGAAACCTTCCCTGACCGGTTTTTGAGAAAACCTAAAGCAACAATAGGACAGTTCGCATGGCATGGGTACTTGGGCGTGACGCACCCCTACTGACGATCCCGTTAGGGACATCACGTCAGTCCAGCCTCATGTCATGCTTTCGACAACACGTCAATTCTGATCTTGTCCACTTTGTTGCAGGTAGGTAAAATTATTTTCAAAATGTTGTAGATAGATGCCAAAGTATACATTGAATGTCAATATAATATTCCCTAATTAATATTAATATATTTTCTATCTGGGTGCTTTAATTATATATCCTTGTAAGATTATCGTTATTACTACGGGACCTCTGAACCTTCGACCTCGAGTTCTTTGTTTGCACTGGAAACCCTGTGAAATATTCCTGTAAATCTTTAAAGCGACCCACACCACAAGTCAATATGCCAAATTATTGCTGACCTCTAAAAGCATTTCCACGTGTCCAAATAATTTCCTCGTGTCTAGATAATCTCCACGTGTTCCGATAGAATTCCACGTGGTACTGAAAGAATGGCCAATAAACAATTATATCTGTACCGGTACATCTAACCTCCGTTATTTCCGTCTATCCATCATTTTCCCCCCACTCCTAAGGCATCAGCAATATTTAAAAATAAGCTTGAAAATGCATAGAATTGAGTGAACAGGATTTAAAACATAACAGTACTAATTGTAACACTCGTATTGAATAATTCTATAAAATCGTATTTTCTTTTATAAAATATAATGAGAAAATGGGTCTACGGCATAAATATGAGTAAAGAGAAAATGGTTCTACGGCCTTCTCTCAAACAAACGCAGACGTTATGACTATAACCGTGCTGCCGTCTATCGGTGGATGCTCGCACTAATTCGAGCTAACCCATAACACCCCCCCCCCCCTTCTTTCTTTTTTATTTTTGACAACTTGAATTACCACGAAATGTTAGCGAAATGTATCAGAAATTCCTACAAACGTTCATAAACCTCGCATAAACGTATTTTAAACTTAAACCACTTAGCATTGTGGTAGAACTCACTGTGGGAATATGCCAAGTTACTTTCAGCCTTAAAAATCTGATCCTTTAAATAAAAGTACGATCCTATGCATTAAAAGTACCAGAACCACTGACCAATGACTGACTCCCAGTAACTTTCCACTTAATTATTGATTTTGAACCTCACCTTTGATAGCCCTGCTGCAAAATTCACGTTAAATTCATACACAACTTTCACCAAGCGTTCTGCGCCTGGCGATGTTGATGATTCGTCATCGGGAACCACCTGTTGTTCTCGTTGTTCTCGCCCGCTGTTCCCTTTATAAACCATTCCCCTTTCATAACACACATTAGTCCTTCTATTTATTATGTTACGATTATTATGTTACGAAGTAATGTTAATATGGGTGATCAACCAAAGATATCCCATACCTACAAGTAAATAAATATTTACCGAGGTAGATTTCTTGAATTTCCTAGGGGAGATAAACAACCATTATCCGTCCCTCCAAATATAGTGGGATACCCCCTTCGCTCTTCCATCATAGACTCCCAGAAAATAACCACCCCAAATGTTTTCACTAAGAAATTTACTACAATCATTGGTCATATTTATATTTTATCTTGTAATAGCATAATTACTTTGAATGATAACAATATAAAACATTATGTACTTAAGAATGATACTTAGCCTAGATGTTTCACATTTGTATACTTAATGTATGTTATTATAGATAGAAGATATAAACGAAGTGAAATCTTAGTGGTATTGTTTGTGTATAGTTGTACACAAACATAATGTGTATGAATAGTAAGATGTAAACAAATATAAAACTAGATGAGGGTTTGAGATAAAGATTGATAGATATGTACAAACAAGATGTTAGATAGTATGAGACTAGTTGTTTAAAAGATATGTATAATAACATGGTAATAATAATAACATGGTTATAATAACATGCAGTGAAGATTTCAGGTAGACCTACCTTAATGAATATCTTGTGTACTTGTTGCAGATGCATACATTGCATTTGAGTATATTTATATACAGTTTAATAAGCAATCCAGTATTTGTAAACAATATGTTGGGTACCTTTATATACATTATAATGAGCAGTCCAATATTTGTAAACAATATGATCACGTGAGTCCAGCCTCATGTCATGCTTTCGACAACACGTCGATTCTGATCTTGTCCACTTTGTTGCAGAATAAACAGTCGTCAAGTGTCAGCTGTGTGTCGTTTACCATTTGTGTGTGTGCGAGTGGGCCTCGAACCAGACCCCGCCTTACCGCCCGCCCGCGACATATATATACACACATATATATAAATATATATTTATATACACTCGGTCCTGCTTAATTGTATATTGTATAATAGTATATCTCATTTAATTGTATAAAATAATGAAAACCAAAACCTTTTCCTATGTCTTCTTAATAAAATTCTCTGTTTATATGAATATCTGTTAAATGTATATATTGGGTAATTGTATAGTAAAATCCGTCCATCATGCACAACAATCCTGGATATTCATGTGCGACAACAGTCTCACGGACTACTGACTGCCTGGTGCACTAATTAGCCTTTGATTTTGCTTGCCCAACAGGTTTGAAAAGGTTACCTCATGGACCACTGACCACTCTTTCTTCTAATTAACCTTTGATATGACTAGAGCCATCGGCTGAAATGGTTTCCCTCCTTGATTACATGCTTAATTGTGTGTTTTATGCGTTAATTCTACCCGTGCTCCCCGGACAAACTGTCCCAGGTTAGGTAGCATTATTAACACGGGATTCACTGTAAACATTGTCTTTTATTCTAGAGCATTACCTGTACGGTCAATAAGTGAATATGTTTATAATTCATGATAAAATCTGTGAGGAAATAGTATCAATTAGTTTTTTATAGTCAATTCGAAGTATGAATCTCTATTTTGCTGGCCTTATGTGGCCTCTCACCTTATTGACCTTTGACATAAGCTGTCAGCCATTTTGCAGCATCACTTTTTACAGATAACATATACAAACAGATGAATGCAGAGTAATTCTCTACTTCTTGAGTTGAAACAAATAAAATGTTTTATGATAAATTAAAATCCTTGAGGAATCGTATTAATCCTTTGACAACATTTGATATATTCACATGATTGGTAAGCTGTCAGCCATTTGGCAGTGAGATCGTTTCTATCAATAATAAATGCAAATTGTTTAATATACAGAACTTTTTCTGTAAAAGGTGTAGAAATTATAAATGAATAAAATATATAAACTAATGAATTGAAACATCATTAAATGAAAATTTCCAAAACAGAATATTCAGAACCATCAAAATAATACGAGAAACACATGCAAGCCATCTGATGACAATTCATAGCATTATAGTGATGGCTACAACCTTGAAGATTCAACATCCTGTTTATTTGAATAGCCTGCTTAAATGAATATAATCAATTGAAAATATGATATTCAATTAAACAGGACAAACTGTGTGCGTGTGTGTATATATATATAGAAATAAATATAAGTATGTGTATACACATACATACACACATAATATGTATTTATATATACACACACATTATATATGTACACACGTGTGTAGGTGTATGTGTGTGTGTACACACACATGTGTATATACACACACATTTATATAAATATATGTATATACACTGATGCATGTATGTATATATATGCATATATATACACACACATGTACATATATATTTACACACATACACATATATATACACATATATGTATATAAATATGTGTATACACATACATACACATAATATATGTATACACACAGTGTGTGTGTGTCTATTCATCTCTATGAAAAACAAGGGACCCATTGGTCACGGCCCTCGATCAGCTGAAGTTTGAAATTTTTGCAAATGCAAAATATGCAAAATATTCTATTGTAATGTTTTTCATATAAATAAGCGTATGAGGAGCTAAGAGGGAAGGGGCCCTCCTACTTGGTAAAAGTAAAGTTCTATTATGCATTTAAGTTTATATAAGAGCCTATTTTTTTTAGCATATCCACTTTTTCCATTAAAAGTTTTTATCAGATTCATTATTTTTTATTTACAAGTTTTATAAATATGTAAAAAAAAGGAAATACAGTGAAACCTGTCTAAAGTGGACAGTCAAGGGACTCAATCATTTTGTCCTTAAAAGTGAGGTGTCCTTATTAGGCAGGTTGATCTTGGTCGATAACCAAAAGATTATAAATAAAGACAACGAACAGCTGCAAGAACATGTTTATTGTAGTATATCAGATTTCATGTATATGTACAACATATTCATGCACACATCATGCATTCAATAGTCATATTAAAACTGTGATTATTTTTACTTATCTCAAGTAGTGAACAATATGAGGAGAACAGTCTATGAAGACATCCGTAAAAACAATGTTCATACAGTGCGCGTAAGCTCTTTTCGATGATTCACTCAACTTGCCTTTCTAAGATAGTATCACCAGTTGGAATTTTATGTTTGTTGGTTGGTGACATATTGTTGTTGTTAGGGAGTTCCAGGAGCAACAGACTTCTTGATGATGATGTAACAATGGTTTATTCCTTTTTCTTCATGTACACGTTTCTGTTATTCTTCTAATGGCTAACTAAATTGTGATGACTTCACTTGTTGGCAATGATCCTAGCTATGTAAAATTTCTTCTCTATCTAAATGCTAATTCCAACTCCAAACTGGAACTATAACTTTAACTGCCTGTCCCTGTCCTAGGTGACTCATATATATAGAAGGTAAAGACAATACAAATAAATGAACATTTCTCACCCTCAGGTGAATTATACCTTGATGATTATTCTTCCTGTCAGTTTGCTAATCTTGATGTGCTAAGTGTTAAAGACAATTCATTAACCCTTGAGAGACTACCTTTACACTCTCACTAATTAACTCTTACATGAACATTTGTGTACATTCAACCATGAAAAGATTCCAGACACATAATAATACATAATTGCAATAATAAATGTTATGATGGTAAATCTGTGAAATACCTGGCTTGCTATATGGTATTGAACTGGCCATTTGAAATGTGTAAATGAAGTAATAACATATTTGTAATAACAAAATAACTAAGAACAATAATTATAGTTGTATCAATGAACTAAGTTAGGATTACTGATGGCTTTATCCTAAAGTTGACATTTTGGTTCTTGTTATCCAAAATCTTATTTTCAGTATTTTATTACTTGGTAATAATTGTGTTATATCTGGCCTAATAGTACGCGTGGTGCCACCTGGCGATATTAATTGTCTAAAACTATCCTGGTTCGGCTGTCTTATGCAATAATCTCAAAGATAATGACGACGTTGACAATGCGAAGATTGTAATGGCTACGAATCTGGGAACATTCGTTTTTATTGATGAATGTAGCTTTAGCCTTAACTAAACTTTCTTTGATGGTGGTTGTTTAATTTGATTTGCTTTGATGTTGAAGGCACCTGAGATTAAACGAAACCCGAGGAGTTTGTGTTCGGTGGCACAATACAAACAACAACAGAGCTAGCACGTTTGACACTGAGCAGATCAGTTTGAGATAACTGGGCAAAACTAATAAATTAATATCAAACAGCCTGCTACAACAAAGTGGCTAAGTCTACAGTTAGATATTGCGTGATGAGATCAGGGACACATAAGTAATCAGCAGCCATTTAATCAATTTATTGACCCTGCAGTCGAGCGAATAATATGCAGCTTTGCAACGTATGAATGATCAACCGTGAAATAAAGTGATACGATGTTTACCGCTTCACATATGCTGTGTTTATCTTATGAGCACATCACAGTGTGATATGAGCACGTACACACATTAAGGTAACAACTGGGAATTGCATAATCATTTGTGTTCTAGTGTCGGGAACAACAACAGTACAGTGGCCTTTGATGTCGCCAGGGGCGAGTGATCAGTATCCGCCGGAGATGGCGTGTCCGTATTGTGTCCGTATTTGTCAGGTTCATTTACTCTTAGAATGTTGGTTTCAGTTGAAATCTGCTGTCCGTTGTCCGCAGTAGTGAGGTGTCTGCCTTATAGAGGTTCCGCTTATACATCACATATAGGGAATTTTAAAGGGACTTAACTATCTTGTCCGTTATAGCCAGTTGTTAGCCTAAGTGAGGTGTCCGTTAGACCAGTTTTCACTGTATAAGTTAAAATATAATAATTCTAAGTAATCATTATTTATCCAGAGTGTAGCTAATATTGGGTCATTTTATGCATATACACATATATTTTGTTATTTTTAAATCACAAATGTTTAAACTGAATTTAAAAGAAAACTAGATATTTCTTGGCACTGCAGGTGCTATAGTATCCCGTGACAATTACCCCCCCCCCCCCCCCAGCTCTTGATAGGATGCATCTAACCTGTTAGTTTAGTGACTGTACCAACAATTTTTTTTGAGTTATTGCCGTAATTTTATTTTAACATTAACGCTGCTGTGACTTTGAAAAAATGTATCAAGGTCATCCATGTTCAAATTTGGCCTAGCCATTGATAAAATGCATCAAACTTGTGGGTTTGGTGACTGTACCTCATATTCTTACAAAGTTATTCCGTTTAAACATCATTTTAGCAAGAAAACAACATAAGGTGGTGCCACCTGTCTTCTGCAGAAAACAATGCTGTCAAAGATCTTTTTGTCAATTTGATTTTTGGACCAATCCATACATCCCTCAGTGAGATATTAAAGTTAACATCATTTCAGCATTATCGCCTCTGTGACCTTGAAAATTGCATCAAGGTCATCCATATTTGAACTTGGCCTAGCCCTTGATAAGATGCATCTCAACTGTAGGTTTGGTGACTGTACCACAAATTCTTTTTGAGTTATTGCCCTTATATCATTTTAGCATAATCACTGCTGTGACCTTAAACAAGGGACCTATGGGTCACTGTGCTCAGCTGAAAATCTAAAATAATATCAAATGGAGATAAAGTGTAAGAGGAAGAGGTAATAAAAGCCATGGTTGGTTTATATGATTGGTTTGTATTGATGAGCAAGAAATTGTTGCTAATAATATTTTGTGACCTGACCATGTGTTTCCAAATGTTGAAACTGAACCATGTGAGCAGTTTGTGAACAAATGATCTGTACTATTACCATGATCATTAGTTGGCTTTTTGATTAACTGTTGACATTTCAGTAGTTTACACATTTGTTCAATTGAATCTATTTTTTTTTGGTATAACATATATTATTAAATATATATGTATTTTTTATGAAATGTATTCAGTTGAAATATAACTAATTAACAACATAAAACAGGGCAAACAAAGCCTGATCTCAAATTCTGCTGAGGCAGGAAAATAATGAACAAATGTTTGTATTAAATCCTCATTTTTTTTATCACATCTATTTTTTTTTTAATTTAAGTTTATATTTCTATACATTTCCAATATAACATATATATATGAATATAGAAGTTGATTCATAATTCTCAATTGCATCATCATAAATCTCAATCTTGTCAGATAACACAACATCATGCAAACAAACGTTTATTTAATTTTTACCACAAAAATATATCTTTTAAATCTGCAATTGCATCTTCTGGATTACACCTTGAATTATTTTTTCAAGGAAAGTTTTTGCATATCAGAGTGGAAACAGCATTACAATTAAGGAGATACAGTGAAACAACAATTACTGCATAACACTTGGTGGGGGTGTGGGGGGGGAGTGATGATTGGGGTGGTGATATGAGAATAACTGTACACCTGTCACGGCAGGGGATCTCCCCCAGTGACTGTAACAAATCAGAAACCCTGGCATGGCTGACTTCCAGTGACCTGGAGTGGGACCCCTGCATCTGTAATCTGTAATCAAAGCAAATGACTACAATGGAGCCTCAAGAAAAAAATCAATAACTAGCTTAATTTTCAAGCTTTTATTTTCAAATTTCAGATTTAAACAAATTAAATATTTATGTTTACATGCTGTGAAAATTAAATCAATGGTACTTATAGGAAAAAAATGTGCCATGGTCAAATTTGGGCAAAATTTAAGGTACTGATTTTATTTTTATGCTAATAACTTAAAAAATTTACAATATTCAGATCTAATTTTGGTAAAAACAATTGAATCTTAATTAAACATAGTTATATACTTGGGAGAATAGACTCTAGTTTCAAAATTTTTCATGTTAAGTGAGTAAATATTTTTCCTGATTTTTTACAAAATCCATTATGTTCGGGCCCATAACTTAAAGAATTTATACTTAACAGACTTAATTTCTGGCATGTACATAGGAACTATATAGAGGAATATTTATGGTAAATATGAGGAAAAACAGATGAGTGGTTTTGATATTAGGCAGTCCTGAAGTGTGAAAATAGGTTTTTAATTAAAAATTGAGGTTTTTCCTTAATTTCTTAAAGGAACGAAGTCGCAAAGACCCAGTTTTCGGCTTGGTAGGAGATCTTGGGGACATCTAACATTATGCTGAATTTTGGATTCCTAGGTCTTACGGTTTCAAAACGTGCCACATCTACGGACGGACGGACGGACAGACGAACGGACGACGGACAATGGACCACGACTATAGCTCAGATGACTTATAGTCAGCTGAGCTAAAAAAAGCACCAAGGTCATCCATGTTCGAACTTGACCTAGCTGTTGACAGTATGCATCAAACCTGTGGGTTTGGTGACTGACATGTACCTCAAATTCTTACAAAGTTATTGCGTTAACATCATTTTAACAAGAAAACGACACAAGGTGGCACCACCTGTCTTCTGCAAAAGGCAAAGCTATCCAAGATCTTCGGTCAATTTGATTTTTGGATCATTCAATGCATCGCTTACTGAGATATTAAAGATTTTGTGTGAATTTCACCAAATATGGGAATATTCAAGGTCACTGGGCCACTCTCATAGGAAAGGTCATAACCCAAATTTAAATTAATATCTTCCCATAACCCATATATATGTATATGCATAATATAAAAGAAATCTGTCCATTAGTTTTTGACTTATAATGCTCACAGTACTGTCAAGTTGCAATTTTGGGGGAATTAAAAGGCACGAAAACAATTAAAGAACAAGGCCTACAGGCCTAATGCGAACCTGTGCAATGAGATTACACCAGTTTTAATGCTTCAATGCTGGACCATTACTTTTCAAGAACATGTGTAACATGTATATGAACAATGCAAGTACTAAACACTTAGAACAAGAAACAATTAAACAAACATCACTGCTGCAATTCTGGCATGGGTGCACACAACACAAAAACTAGAATATGGGTAGTCAACAAGTGACTTTGTGTATCCTCCAAAATCAGAGTGGGAAAGGTGAAGTGAGGCATGGTTTGAGTGGCAAGGGGAAATAGAGTGTGGTGTGTTGCATAATAGCCTGGATGTCTGCAGCCGAAATGTGTAGGTAGGTTGCGCCACCTACCACAAAATCCAGAAAGCTGTCGAAGATGTATAAACATGCAAAATTTTAGGCAGATAAGTCAAACCACTACTGAGATATGAGTGATTTTAGCCCACGGCAGACAAATAGATGGACACTGTACAAAAATGGTGGCAGGTGGCTCCATCAATTTTGTGTATGATTAAGAGATATGTTACATCTATACACATGCAAAATTTCAGGGGGATATGTCAAACCAGTCCTGATATATACCCCTGAATGTGTGCAGCGTATACATAAATATATGTGGCGCCACCTGCCAAAAAAATCCAGAAAGCTATCAAAGATGTATAAACCTGCAAAATTTTAGGCTGATAAGTCAAACCAATACTGAGATATGTGTGATTTTAGCCCACGGCAGCCAAACAGATGGACGCTGTGCAAAAATGGTGGCAGGTGGCAACACCAATTTTGTGTATGATTAAGAGCTATGTGAGATCTACACACATGCAAAATTTTAGGGGGATATGTCAAACCAGTCTTGAGATATAAGCCTGAATGTCTGCAGCGTATACATAAATGTAGGTGGCGCCACCTGCCACAAAATCCAGAAAGCTATCCAAGATGTATAAACCTGCAAAATTTTAGGCAGATATCTCAAACCACTGCCTATTATGAGTGATTATATCCCACGGCAAACAAATAGACGGATGCTGTGCAAAAATGATTGCAGGTGGCGCCACCACTTTTGCGTATGATAAAGAGCTATGTGAGATCTATAAACATGCAAAATTTTTGCCCAATCGGTCAAATGGTTCCTGAGATATGAGCTTGGATGTCTGCAGCATAAATTTGAATTTAGGTGGCGCCACCTGTCATAAAATCAAGAAAGCTGTCAAGGATGTATAAACCTGCAAAATATCAGGTGGATAAGTCAAACCACTGCCGAGATATTAGTGATTTTATCCCAAGGCAGATGAACAGATGGAAGCTGTGCAAAAATGGTTGCAGGTGGCACCACCAGTTTTGCGTATGATAAAGAGCTATGGGAGATCTAAACACATGCAAAATTTTGGCCCAACTGGTCAAACGGTTTCCCAGATATAAGATTGGATGTCTGCAGCTTAAACCTGAATGTAGGTGTGGCCACCTGTCATAAAATCAAGAAAGCTGTCAAGGATGTAAACACATGCAATATTTCAGATGGATAAGTCCAACCAATGCAGAGATATGAAACCTATGCAGCGGTGGCGGCAGCGTCGGCGTCTGACTGAAATCATAGTATCCGCAAAGCTCTGTTTTGGCAGATACAATGATTATAAGCTTGCACTACCAGTCTTATATACAATGAAGAGATATATAAATATGCCCAATGTCAGACTGATATGTCAAACCCCTCCTGTGAAAAAAGCACGGACATACACCGTGCAAAAATTATTGTAGGTGGCGCCACCAGTCTTGTACATTATAAAGCTACCCGATATGTATAAACATGCCAAATTTTAGGCTGATGTATCAAATTCCTCTGTAGAAATAAGCAGGCGCATACACTGCAAAAGTCAATGTATGTGGCACCACCTGTCTTATAAGAATACCATCATGTCTTATGAGAATACCAAAGACACATAGGTCAAAATATCAGTCCAATACATCAAACTTCCCAAGAGTTTGATGCACTGGGCTGACAAGGCTTAGGTGAGTAAGGCAGTTGCCCCCAATTGACCTGTGACAAATTGCTGCCTCAAGCTACTGCACTGAGTGAACTCTTGACCTGCACCTGGCTACACTGAGTGAACTTTTGACCTGTACCTGGCTGCACTGAGTGAACTCTTTACCTGTTGCATAATCTGACACAGTTGGCAGTCTGCCAAAGCTATAAATAGATTCAGGCTGAATTTTGGTACCAAATATGATGCAGTGAGCCAAAGCTATAAATAGAATGCAGCTACTGCACTGAGTGAACTCTTGACCTATACCTGGCTGCGCTTCTTCCAATCTGGGCACTGTGCCAAAACTATTTATAGAGCTGACATCATCTTGGGGAATGGCCAACATCAAGGCACTGGCAATCTGCCAATGGTAAACCAAGTGCTGCCATCTGTACACAAAAGTGGCCCCTACTTGAAATAACTTTGAAATTAATTTTTCCAATACAAAATGCTTTTCAGCTGACTTTTTATAAAAAAAGAAATAAGGAATATATGTAAAATTATTATGGATGCATACTGAATGCAAAATTAAAATACAGATATATCTTACTGATGGCAAATTCTTGAATTAAGTTGAGTAGGGATACCAATAATTTATAATCCACGTACAGTTGTCTTTATATAGCCATAGAGAGCTGAATTTCCATGATTGTAACATTGCCTGGTATGATGAATAACATAAATCATCAATCTAAATTTTTTAAAAGCTTTTAAAAAAACTTTCTTGTCAATATTAACTAAAGATAACCTGAAATCTAAATGTCTAGTGGCATGATGTAATAGATGCTGATAAACTGGTGCCAGGCTAGATGTAACAGCATAACACAGCTAACATATATGGTAAAATGACTCAATTCAATCTCCATAATTCAGCCAAAAAACATTTATGTGGAACCATTAATGACAATTATTATAAGAATTAGTGTAGGGATTATTCTTGTAAAATATTTAACAAACTGGTTTCAGTGGCATCAGTCGAAAAACGTTTCGCAGGTTTATTACTCATATAGGAAGATACAGCAAATTGGCTAAGTTCAGCTTCCCGTAACTCAGCCAAAAAGCACTGAACCAAAACCATTTGAACAAACTTGAATTATCAACATCTGAGGATAATTAATGTGCGAGATTTAAGAATTTGGCCCGGTGGTTTTTGAGAAGAAGATCTTTGTAGCCACTAAGCTAAAATGGGCTGTTATGGCATATGATTAAATTCAGCTTCCCATAACTTAGCCAAAAGTCACTGAAAAGAGACCATTTGAACAAACTTCAGAAAGCACTACCCTAGGATCATATCTGTGAGATATTAAACATTTTGGCCATATGGTTTCAGAGAAGAAGTTTTTTATAGCCCTCAGTGTGATACAGGCACTGTTGACCCTGTACAAAAAAGGCCGATGCAGGTGGCACCACCAATACCTGAATTTCAGATATGACCTATGTGACCAACATTGGCATAAAATTTGGTGATGATAGCTCCAGCCGTTTCTGAGATTTAAATTTTAATATGCTTTTTTGCACAATTAACAAAGTTCAACCTCCTGTAACTCGGCCAAAAATCTCCGAACTGGAACCATTCGAACAAACTTGAGAAAGATTGTTCCAAGGATCAATTTATAAAATAATTAAGATCTCAAAACAGGGAAAAAACAAGGAACCCATGGGTCACGGCGCTCAGCTGATCGTGATTGGACTATAAATGTATCACCATTGTGATACTATATTTAGTCAACAAACCTTATGAATATCATGGACATGTTAGGCTATTATAAAGGAATATAATGTAATATGTGAGTAAATGATGTATGAAATAACCTGACTGATGGATTAATATGGAGTAAATATAGTGGTTTATTTTTTATTTATTTGGAAGCTGTTGAAAATAGGAATATATTTGAGCAAATATGAATGCAATGACAGTACACTCAGCAGTGGTAGAATGATGATAAGGCTATTTGTTGAAGGATCTATAGTGTATGGAAGTCCGCAAGATTTCAATTTGACAGATATAATGTTAGGATTAACTATGCTGAAGAGGGGATTTATGAATTGTGACTGTATGACATGATATCTCTTAGGTCTTGACAAGGTACATTATATTGATGCCCACCAAGTCTACATGTTACTCAATATTGACATAATTTCTGGCATGTACATAGGTAACAAAGTTATACAATATATAAAAATATGAATATATCTTGTTCTCGTTTACTGAGGCTGACATTGGGATGGGGTTCGGATAAGGAAACAGTGTGGGCAGCAAGGAGGGTTGGATGTAGAGAGAAAAGGAGATAGAGAGAGAGGGACGGAGCATTCAACAGTACTTAAACACCTGGAAGGTTAAAATCTAAAATATTATGAAATGTAGATAAAGTCTGAGAGAAAGAGGTAATCAAGGCCACGGTTGGTTGATATGATTGAAGAATTGTTGCAAATAATATTTTAAGATCTGACCATGCGTTTCAATTGGATACCTTTCTGACAGGCTGTTGACAGTTCAACATTTTAGACATTTGTCTAATGAGATCCAATTTTTTTAATAAACTTTGTTTTCTATTTTGTGATATGTATACAGTTGCTATAGAGTCCCCACTCCACAGGCAGAAGGACTTGATGGGGGGAGGGGGTTATGATCGGAGTTACAATGCCATTGTCTCTCTGTATATATTTTCTTCAAATTATTAAATTTTATGCTATAGCAATAGAACTATTGTTCACAGTGCCAAGGAGCAAGGACTTAGTGGGGTGGGGGAAGGGGATGGTGGGAGTTACAATACCCTTGCATATACGTACAGGATATGAAATATAATTAATCAGTGCTTACTTTCAGACTTGGCTGCTGAAACTCAAATCTGTTTTCAAATAAAGAAAGCCTTTTTCAATTGGCTACAATTTTTTTTAAAAACTGTACTTACCCAATCTATTCTTATAAAACTGGCAGAACCCTACCATAGAATAATTCTTGTAAAGTTTAAACCAATCAGCTTCACAGTTTCATCATGAATCAGTGTATAAGCTAGAAGAGTTTAAAATTACATTTTCGCTTGTAAAAAACACATCAATGTAGGTGGCGCCACCAATACCTCAAAATCAGATATGACATATGTGACAAACATTGGTATACAATTTGGTGATTATAGCTCTAGCCGTTTCTGAGATTTTAATTTTAGTGTGCTTTTTTGGACAGATGACTAAGTTCAACCTCCTGTAACTCGGCCAAAAATCTCCGAACTGGAACCATTCGAACAAACTTGAGAGAGATTGTTCCAGGGATCATTTCTGTGAAATATTGGACAATTTGGCTGGACAGTTTCAGAGAAGAAGATTTTAAAAGGTTTTTAAGCTTTTTCTCTATAAAATCTAAATTAAAGCAGATACCCAATAATAAGCTCCAGGGCACCAAGTTTCACATGTGACTAATTCTTACCTATAATTTGGAGCTGCTAGCTCCGACGGTTTCTGACTTACAGCCATGGACGGCGGAAGGCCAGCCTTGGACGGCGGACAGCTGATGATGGACTGACGATGCTGCACCATCGCATAAGCTCACAGGTTCGCTAAAAAAAACAAATTGCCGAAGATCTTGGATAGCTTTGTCTTTTGCAGAAGACAGATGGCACCACCTTGTGTTGTTTTCTTGTTAAAATGTTGTTAACGCAATAACTATAAGAATTTGAGGTACAGTCACCAAACCCACAGGTTTGATGCATCTTATCAACGGCCAGCAATTATGCTAATACAATTGATGCCACATTGTGTTTGTTTTCTTGCTTTTGCAACTGTTAATACCCCACCATTTCCACTGTTTGCATGATAAATTGAAAACTGAAGGACAGATTTCTTCCATATCATGCATATATATATTTTAAAGTTAAAAAAATTTTTTTTTAAATTTTCATGAAATTTTTTTTTTTAAATCTGTGATTTTTTTTTCTCTTCTGCTGAATACAGGTGATGCCACCTTGTGTCGTTTTCTTGCTTTTGCACCTGTTAATACCCCACCATTTCCACTTGACAGCACTGTTAGCATGATAAATTGAAAATAAAGGACAGATTTCTTTCATATCATGCATATATATATTTTTAAGTTAAAAAAAAAATTTTTAATTTTTATTTAAATTTTTTTTTTTTAAATCCTGGATTTTTTTTTCTCTTCTGCAGGATACAGGTGGTGCCACCTTGTGTTGTTTTCTTGCTTTTGCACCTGTTAATACCCCACCACTGCCACTTGACAGCACTGTGAGCATGATAAGTTGAAAACTAATGGTCAGATTTCTTTCATATCATGTATATAGATATGGGTTATGGAATGAGATATATTTCAATTTTGATCATGACCTCTCCTATGAGAGTGACCTTTTCCTTAAATATGCCCATACTGATAAGAAACCATGGTGGCTTGCCAAGTGTCAGTCTCTGCATCTGAATTCAAGATGGGATCCTATTCTTCGAGGCTAGGCTGGAAGGAGGGGGGGTTAATTGTCTGGGGATACTATGGCACCTGCGGTGCCAAGAAATATCTAGTTAAATAATTAATGTGAGCAATAATGACTATATGTGTATGATTAGACCCATGGTAACATTTGTTTTGCAGGTCAAACAGGAGGGGACTGAAAAGGAGTTAGAGTCTGGCAAGGGTGAATATTTCCTTCCAGCCTTCATTCCCTAAAATTACAGCACTCAAATCTGACTGAACCAGGGAGTTTTAAAAATCTTATGAAAATATTATTTTCAGTTTACAAATGTGTAAATAAACATTTATTTTGGATATTGTGTTTTCATACTTTTATGTTTCATGTGTTTGCTTCCATATGACTGTATGAAGATGATGACCCCCAGTGTGACTGCAGGCCAGCTTTGATTTCAAGGAACTGCACAGTGCAGGAAGCTCACCACACACACACACACACACAGAAACCTTAATTTCTATCATCTACTGTAATTCCTTGTGGAATAAAGAAAAGGGTAAACACCTTTCAAAACAGAACATAGAACAGACAGTAACTGAGCTAATGCCAAACAGCACAGAAGGTGAAAACACTGAACTTATATGTGAGTTATATGTCACTTATAAGGGACATATATGGCACTTATAAGTCCCATATATGTCACATATATGGGAGTTATAAGGCACATATATAGGAGTTATAGGAACATATAAGGGAGTTATAAGGGACATATATGGGAGTTATAGCTGACCTATATGTGGAAGCCTTATACATGACATATAAGGCTCCTACCTAATTTGCATATAAAACTTTCACATATATGGCACCTTTAAAAAATTTTTGGTATGGGTATTAAGATTTAAGGAACATATCAGAGTAAACCACTTACATTGCCGCCACCTGGAGTATGGGTTGTATTGTCTAAGGATCTGACCTTTGACCTCACTGCAGTGCATGATTTACTGCTAGCAGAGTCAGCAGGAGAAGGTGTAGACTTGGCTGAATAAGAAAAATAAACAGCATTCAAACATATATCAACAACTGTTACATGTATAAGAACCTCTTCTTGAACACAGCCATGCCATGGGCATTGAAAGGTGGGGGACATATCCCCACCCCCACTTTTTACCCGGGGGGGGGGGGGGGGGGGGGGGGGCAACACATAAATTGTCCCCCCCCCCCCCATTTTTTAGACACCTTTAAGGAATTCCAAAACAGTCCTTATGTAGCATTTTTGACTGAATGTGTACATTATTTTTGATAAATGGCCCTTTTTTGTTTTCTTTAACTTTAATACTAGTACATCCCCAAAATGGATAATTAATTAACCATATGCTGAATTTTAATACATTTAATTATAAAATTAGTTTAGATCTGCACGAGAGTTTGTGTTGACAGCAGTACTTCACTTATGGCATGCATGCAAAAATAATAAGGTCAAAGACATGGCATGATGGTTACATCCTGTACTTTACCCCTGCATTTTTAATATTCAGTTCACATGATAGTTTCTGAAAACTCCTGAAGAACATATACTCTCAACAATCAAAAGATCATGGCCAATCATCTGCTTATGACATCCCATTTGTAAGCACTAAAACTGTTACTCACATGATTTCCTGCCATAAAATTACATGAATGAAACTGAGCTTGCAGGCAAGGCTCTGATTGGCTCTCTTTCTAGGGGTGCTAGACAGGTCGTCTGTATGCAAATATACTGTCTATTACTCGTCAAACGAGAATGAAATGACAGTATTTGGCACCTGTGCATATATTTTCAAAATTGTCAAACACTAAAATACTAATGAATAATAATAACACCAACAGAAGTTTTGTATTTCTTTCAGGATAAAGAAGGGATTTTATGATTAGTTTCCACTTGTTTGATAAAATACATTCCATCGAATTTGTAGGGGAATTGTTGTTCTGTTTTTAGAAACGTCCATGGTTAAAATTTCGAGTATGACCGGCCATCCACTATTTATATATCTATAGATCATAATTATTATTCAAGCTCAACATCTTTTAATTATCTTTAAGAGGATGTAAGACATGATAATTGAGTTATTATAAAACTAGAATACGGGTAGTCAACAAGTGACTACGTGTATCCACCAAAATCAGCGTGGAACGGGTGAAGTGAGGCATAGATTGAGTGGCAAGGGGAAATAGAGTGAGGTGTGTTGCATATTAGCATGGATGTCTGCAGCTGAAATGTGTATGTAGGTTGCACCACCTACCACAAATCCAGAAAACTGTCCAAGTTGTATACATATGCAAAATTTTAGGCAGATATCTCAAACCACTACATGTATATGAGTGATTTTAGGCCACGGCAGACAAACAGACGGACGCTGTGCAAAAATGGTTGCAGGTGGCCTGACTCCAGTTTTGTGTATGTTAAAGAGCTATGTGAGATCCATACACATGCAAAATTTTGGGTCAAACGGTTCCCGAGATATGAGCTTGGATGTCTGCAGGGTAAACTAGAATGTAGGTGGCGCCACCTGTCATAAAATCAAGAAAGCTGTCCAGGATGTATAAACCGGCAAAATTTTAGGCAGTTATGTCAAACTCGGACTCGGAGTTTTGGGGTATGTTTAAACACCCCAGAAATAATGCAAAATACACACAAATTGCCAGATTCCTCATGAAAGGCTGGTTGGAGTGTCATCAAATTTGTTGTGCTTATGGGGCTCGATGAACGTAAGCTAATATGCATGAACAATGATGCCACCTATCTTAATTAGTTGTCTGTGCAAGGACATATTATCAACATGTCAGTCGGCTGAGCTTCAAGACCCATGGGTCACTTGTTTTAAATACCTATGCTTTGATCAATGCTGTTGATTTTCAATGGTAGTATTTTACAGATGTGGAGTGTGGGTGTTGAGCTGTTTCTAAAACCAATATGATATTAGGTTACCGTAATTCTTGTTTTTATGGTCGCACGTCTATTTATAGCCGCACCCTGACTTTGCAAGGTCCATTAAGGTCCAAATACATAAAACCCCCCTTAAAGGCCACACCCCGACTCCGTCTCTGGCCTGAGGGTAAGATAAATAGAGTGAGGTGTGTTGCATAATAGACTGGATGTGTAGCTGAAATGTGTATGTAGGTTGCGCCACCTACCACAAAATCCAGAAAGCTGTCCAAGATGTATAAGTCAGACCAGATAAGTCAAACCACTACAGAGATATGAGTGATTTTAGCCCACAGCAGACAAACAGATGGACGCTGTGCAAAAATGGTTGCAGGTGGCCCAATCAGTTTTGTGTATGATGAAGAGCTATGTGAGATCCACACACATGCAAAATTTTGGCCTGCTCAGTCAAACAGTTCCCCAGATATGAGCTTGGATGTCTGCAGCGTAAACTAGAATGTAGGTGGTGCCACCTGTCATAAAATCAAGAAAGCTATCCAGGATGTATACGCATGCCGAATATCAGGTGAATTAGTCAAATGACTGCAGAGATATGAGTGATTTTAACCCAAGGTAGATGAACAGATGGACACTGTGCAAACATGGTTGCAGGTGGTGCCACCATTTTTTGTGTATGTTATAAAGCTATCCAAGGGCTACATTTTACAATTTTTTTTTCCTGATTGGTCAAACGGTTCACAAGATATGTGGGTTTATGTATGGAAACATACGCACAAATGGACGCTGGGCAGAGAGGAAAGGTCAGAGGTCAAAACAAAATCAGGGCGCAGCAGTTCACATGTGACCCAAACATAATCCTCGGTTTTGTAAAATTCCGCCCAGCGGTAACGGAGGAGTTCTCTGGACACCTACGCGGCGGCTGCGGCGGTTGGCTGAAAACATAGTATCCGCAAAACTCTTGTTTTGGTGAATACAATTAATTCTGAATGCCTTTTTTATCCTGTAAACATTGTTGAATTAAGTGAAAATCTTTTTTTTATCCTGTTAGCATTGTTGAATTAAGTGAAAATCCTATGTATATACACTAAAAAAATACAGATATGTTGCAACTTCCATCATTCAAACCCCCCCCCCCCCCCAACCACCACCACCACCATCACCACCACCACTACCACCAAATCCTTGCATCTGTGGACTTGGTACATCAGTTATATTTCAACTGTGTACATTTTATCAAATTTAAAATACATATATTTAATAATATATATTATAAACAAGGCCTACAGGCCTAATGCGAACCTGTACATTGGGAAATACACCAGGTATAATGCTTGACTTACAGTCAGCTGAGCTAAAAATGATTGTAGCTGGCACCACCAGTCTTTTATACAACAAAGCTATCAGAGATATATACATATGCCCAAGTTCAGACTGACATATCAAACCCCTCCTGAGAAATAAGCAGGGACACACACTGTGCAAAAATTATTGTAGGTGGCACCACCAGTCTTGTATATGACAAAGCTATTCATTAGGTATATATATGCCCAAATTCAGGATGATATATCAAATTCCTCTATAAAAAATAAGCAGGCACAAAAGTCACACACTGTGCAAAAGTCATTGTAGATGGTGACACCTATCTTGTGAACGAGAAACCCTATCAAAGGCGCTAAAACAGGTCAAAATATCAGGCCAATACATCAAACTTACCTTAAGTCTGATGCATGGGGCTGACCATGCTTAGGTGAGAAAGGCAGTTGCCCCGAGTGAACTGTGATAAATATGCTGGCTCAGGCTACTGCACTGAGTGAACTCATGACCTGCACCTGGCAAGACTGAGTGAACTCTTGACCTGTTGCCTAATCTGATACAGTTGGCAGTCTGCCAAAGCTATAAATAGATTGGCTCCACATGCAGCCCTGAGAGGCATGACACCCATGAGGTGATCACATGGTGCCCATGAGGTGTTCACATGTCACCCATGAGGCTGGGCAGAGAGGATAGGTCAGAGGTCAACCAAAAATGAGGGCGCAGCAGTTCACATGTGACCCATCACAATTCCAAATTTTAAAAAATTCTGCCCAGTGGTTATGGAGGAGTTCTCCTGAAAACCTATGCGGCAATGGCTGCAGCATCAGCGTCTGACTGAAAACATAGTATCTGCAAAACTCTGTTTTGGCCGATACAATGATTGTAGCTGGCACCTACAGTCTTATATACAAAGAAGAGATATAAAAATTTGCCCAATGTCAGACTAATATGTCAAACCCCTCCTGTGAAATAAGCAGGGACATACACTGTGCAAAAATTATTGTATGTGGCGCCACCAGTCTTGTACACTATAAAGCTACCCGATTTGTATAAACATGCCCAATTTTAGGTTGATATATCAAATTCCTCTGTAGAAATAAACAGTCGCATACACTTCAAAAGTCAATGTATGTGGCACCACTTGTCTTGTAAATGAGAATACCATCAAAGACACATATACAGGTAAAAATATCAGCCCAATACATCAAACTTCCCAAGAGTTTGATGCACTGGGCTGACAAGGCTTAGGTGAGTAAGGCAGTTGCCCCCGAGTGACCTGTGACAAATTGCTGCCTCAAGCTACTGCACTGAGTAAACTCTTGACCTGCACCTGGCTATACTGAGTGAACTTTTGACCTGTACCTGGGTGCAGTGAGTGAACTATTGACCTGTTGCATAATCTGACACAGTTGGCAGTCTGCCAAAGCTATAAATAGATTCAGGCTGAACTTTGGTGCCAAATATGATGCAGTGAGCAGTCTGCCAAAACTATAAATAGAATGCAGCAACTGCACTGAGTGAACTCTTGACCTGTACCTGGCTGAACTTCTTCCAATCCTGGCACTGTGCCAAAACTATTTATAGAGCTGACATAATCCTGGCTAATAGCCAACATCAAGGCACTGGCAATCTGCCAATGGTAAACCAAGTGCTGCCATCTGTACACAAAAGTGGTCCCTACTTGAAATAACTTTGAAATTTATTTTCCCAATACAAAATGCTTTTCAGCTGACTTTTTATAAAAAGAAATCAGGAATATATGTAAAATTATTACGGATGCATACTGAATGCAAAATTAAAATACAGATATATCTCATTGATGGCAAATTCTTGAATTAAGTTGAGTAGGGATACCAATAATTTATAATCCACGTACAGTTGTCTTTATATAGCCACAGAGAGCTGAATATCCATGACTGTAACATTGCCTGGTATAATGAATAACTTAAATCATAAATCTAAATTTTTTTAAAACTTTTAAAAAAACTTTCTTGTCAATATTAACCAAAGATAACCTGAAATCTAAATGTCTAGTGGCATGATGTAATAGATGCTGATAAACTAGTGCCGGGCTAGATGTAAAAGCATAACACAGCTGACATATATGGTAAAATGACTCAATTCAATCTCAATAATTCAGCCAAAAATCATTAAAGTGGAACCATTAATGACAATTATTATAAGAATTATTGTAGGGATTATTCTTGTAAAATATTCAACAAACTGGCTTCAGTGGCATCAGTTGAAAAACGTTTCGCAGGTTTATAACTCATATAGGAAGACACAGCAAACTGGCTAAGTTCAGCTTCCTGTAACTCAGCTAACAAGTGACCCATGGGTCATGACGCTCAGCTGACTGGGAAGAGATTCACAAAAGGAAATTTTATCATCAGAATGGTAGATACCCATTCAACTGAAGCATCAAACAGATTAACCAACAGGCCAAGATTTAGTCTGTATTTATATATCTGAAAAATAGAGAAAAAATGTGTAAACTTTAAAAACTAGAATACCGATAGCCGACAAGTGACTACGTGTATCTGCCAAAATCAGAGTGAAGTGAGGCATGGATTTAGTGGCAAGGGGAAACAGAGTGAGGTATGTTGCATATTAGCATGGATGTCTGCAGCCTAAATGTGTATGTAGGTTGTGCAACCTACCACAAATCCAGAAAGCTGTCCAAGTTGTATACATATGCAAAATTTTAGGCAGAAAAGTCAAACCACTACATGGATATGAGTAATTTTAGCCCACGGCAGACAAACAGACAGACCCTGTGCAAAAATGTTTGCAGTTTTGTGTATGATAAAGACCTATGTGAGATCTAAACACAAGCACAATTTTGGCCCAATCGGTCAAATGGTTCCTGAGATATTAGCTTGGATGTGTGCAGCGTTAACTAGAATGTAGGTGGCGCCACTTGTCATAAAATCAAGAAAGCTATCCAGGATGTATAAACCTGCAAAGTTTTAGGCAGTTATGTCAAACTACTACAGAGAAATGAGTGATTTTAGGCCACGGCAGACCAACAGACAGACGCTGTGCAAAATGTGCAAAAATGGTTGCAGGTGGCCCCTCCAGTTTTGTGTATGATAAAGACCTATGTGAGATCTATACACATGCAAAATTTTGGCCCAATCGTTCAAACGGTTCCCGAGATATGAGCTTGGATGTCTGCAGCATAAACTAGAATAAAGGTGGTGCCACCTGTCATAAAATCAAGAAAGCTATCCAGGATGTATAAAACTGCAAAATTTTAGGCAGATATGTCAAACCACTGCCAAGATGTGAGTGACTTTATTGCACGGCAGACAAACAGACAGATGCTGTGCAAAAATGGTTGCAGGTGGTGCCACCAGTTTTGTGTATGATAAAGAGCTATGTTAGATCTATACACATGCAAAATTTTGGCCCGATCGGTCAAACGGTTTCCCGAGATATGAGCTTGGATGTCATCAGCATGAACATGAATGTAGGTGGTGCCACCTGTAATAAAATCAAGAAAGCTATCCAGGATGTATAAAACTGCAAAATTTTAGGCAGATATGTCAAACCACTGCCGAGATATGAAGGACATTATTGCACGGCAGACAAACAGACAGACGCTGTGCAAAAATGGTTGCAGGTGGCGCCACCAGTTTAGCGTATGATAAAGAGCTATGTTAGATATATATACATGCAAAATTTTGGCCCGATCGGTCAAACGGTTCCCGAAATATGAGCTTGGATGTCATCAGTGTGAATGAGAATGTAGGTGGCGCCACCTGTCATAAAATCAAGAAAGCTATCCAGGATGTATACGCATGCCGAATTTCAGGTGAATTAGTCAATTTACTGCAGAGATATGAGTTTTTTTAACCAAAGGCAGATGAACAGATGGACACTGTGCAAACATGGTTACAGGTGGCGCCACCATTTTTTGTGTATGTTATAGAGCTATCCAAGGGCTACATTAGTATAAATTTTATTTCCTGATCAGTCAAACGGTTCCCGAGATATGAGCTTGGAAAGCTGATAAAATCAAGTCCCAGAGGAGCTCTCTGGAAACGAATGCGGCAACGGCGGAGGAACCCGGTCAAAAACATAGTATCCACAAAACTTAGTTTTGGCGGGTACAAAAATACAGGTGGCTCCACCAGTCTGCAGAAACTAATAAAAACACTTACAAACATCAATATCATTGCAAAGAATCATGGTGATCTCCCCATTAGTTGTTCAGATACTTCAGCTTTTGTATCAAATTGTCCATTATTCTGAGGGATACTTCGGAGTCCTATAGCTTGAAGGATATGGGTAACAGAGACCTAATTTTAAGTTTCCACAGGCACTTTTCATGGGCCTTCTTGCATGACAAGAATGAAGATTCTAGGTCCAGTTGTTGCGATTTGTACCCTGTTGACAGATAACCACATCTTTCAAGGTATCAAAAAAAGAGAAAAAAAAATCGTAAAAATTTGAAAAAAATAGAGGTGGCGCACCCAGTCTGCAGAAACTGATGGAACAGGTCATGATCAATATGTATGCCGAAAATCATGACCATCAGTGTTGTAGTTATTGAGATACTGCAGTTTTTGTATCAAATTTTCCATTATTCTGGGGGGTAATTTGGAGCCATACAGCTTAAAGAATATGGGTAACAAAGACCTCATTTCAGGTTTCCATGGAGACTTTTCATGGGTCTCCCTGTGTGTCAAGAATGAAGATTCTAGGTCAAGTTTTAATGATTTGTGCCCTGTTAACAGATGTTCATAACTTTAAAGGTCTCAAAAATAGAGAAAAAATTCGTAAAAAAACCCGAACAAATACAGGTGGTGCCACCAGTCTGCAGAAAATGATGAAACACTCCATGATCAATATCCATGAAAACAATTATGGTGATCTCTGCATTAGTTGTTCAGATACTTCAGCTTTTGTATCAAATTTTCCATTATTCTGAGCTGTACTTTGGAGTGCCATAGCTCAAAGGATATGGGTAACAGAGACCTAATTTCAGGTGTCCATGGAGACTTATCATGGGTCTCCCTGTGTGTCAAGAATAAAGATTCTAGGTCCAGTCCTTACGTTTTGTACCCTGTTGACATATAACTACATCCTGAAAGGTCTCGAAAATAGAGAAAAAAAAATTGTGAAAATTTGAAAAAATACAGGTGGCACCACCAGTCTGCAGGTACTGATGAAACACCTCTTGATCAATATGTATGCCAAAAATCATGACAATCAGTGTTGTAGTTATTGAGATGTTGCAGTTTGTTTTTATCAAATTTTCCATTATTCTGGGGGGTTATTGGGAGCCCCCCATAGCTCAAAGGATATGGGTAACAGAGACCTTATTTTTAGGTTTCCATGCAGACTTTTTATGGACCTCTCAGTGTGTCAAGAATGAAGATTCTAGGTCCAGTCTTTATGATTTGTGCCCTGTTAACAGCTGTTCACATTTTTTAAATTCGTAAAAAATCGAAAAATTCAGGTGGCGCAACCAGTCTGCAGGAAGTGATGGAACATTTCATGATCAATACGTATGCCAAAAATCATGACCATCAGTCAAGTAGTTAATGAGATATTGAAGTTTTTGTATGAAATTTTTGACTTTTCGGGGGGGTTCTTTGGGGCCCCATAGCTCGAAGGATATGGGTAACAGAGATCTAATTTATGGTTTCCACGGAGACTTTTAATAGGTTTCTCAGTGTTTCGAGAATGAAGATTCTAGGTCCAGCGGTTACGATTTGTGCCACGTTAACAGATGACAGCATCTTTAAACGTCTCAAAAATAGAGGAAAAAATTGTAAAAAAATCGAAAAATACAGGTGGCACCACCAGTCTGCAGGAACTTATGGAACATCTCATGATCAATATGTATGCCAAAAATCATGACCATCAGTGTTGTAGTTATTGAGATATTGAAGTTTTTGTATGAAATTTTTTACTATTCTGGGGGGTACTTTGGGGCCCCATAGCTTGAAGGATATGGGTAACAGAGACCTAATTTCTGGTTTCCAAGGAGATTTTTCATGGACCTCTCAGTGTATCAAGAATTAAGATTCTAGGTCTAGGCTTTACGATTTGTGCCTTGTAAACAGATGTTCACATTTTTAAAGGTCTCAAAAATAGAGAAAAAAATTTGTAAAAAATCGAAAAATACAGTTGGCGCCACCAGTCTGCAGGAAGTGATGGAACATCTCATGATCAATATGTATGCCAAAAATCATGACCATCAGTCAAGTAGTTAATGAGATATTGAAGTTTTTTTATGAAATTTTTGACTTTTCTGGGGGGTACTTTGGGGCCCCATAGCTCCAAGGATATGGGTAACAGAGACCTAATTTCGGGTTTCCAAGGAGATTTTTCATGGACCTCTCAGAATCCCAAGTTACAAGGTTCTAGGTTCAGCGGTTACTATTTGTGCCTGGTTAACGGACGGACAGACGGACAGACGGACAACAGACAAAGAGTGATCCCTATAGCTCAGATGACTTTCAGTCAGCTGAGCTAAAAAGCACTGAACCAAAACCATTTGAACAAACTTTAATTATCAACATCTGAGGATAATTAATGTGTGAGATTTAAGAATTTGGCCCGGTGGTTTTTGAGAAGAAGATCTTTGTAGCCACTGAGCTAAAATGGGCTGTTATGGCATATGACTAAATTCAGCTTCCCATAACTTAGCCAAAAGTCACTGAAAAGAGACCATTTGAACAAACTTCAGAAAGCACTACCCTAGGATCATTTCTGTGCGATATTAAACATTTTGGCCATATGGTTTCAGAGAAGAAGTTTTTTGTAGCCCTCAGTGTGATACAGGCACTGATGACCCCATACAAAAAAGGCCGATGCAGGTGGCACCACCAATACCTCAATTTCAGATACGACCTATGTGACCAACATAGGCATAAAATTTGGTGATGATAGCTCCAGCCGTTTCTGAGATTTAAATTTTAATATGCTTTTTTGCACAGTTAACAAAGTTCAACCTCCTGTAACTCGGCCAAAAATCTCCGAACTGGAACCATTCGAACCAACTTGAGAAAGATTGTTCCAGGGATCATTTCTGTGAAATATTGGACAATTTGGCTGGACAGTTTCGGAGAAGATGATTTTTAAAGCTTTTTTAGCTTTTTCCCTATAAAATCTAAGAAAATGCAGTGAGAAAAAAGATAAACAAAATCCGATATAGATTTTTGGATGACTGATTATATGCTAAAAATTTGGTGATGCTAGCTCCTGCCATTTTTGAGATAGCTATGGTTAACATACAGACGACGCACAACGCACGATGTACGACACACGATGCACAACACACGAGGCACGACCGACGATGCCGCACCATTGCATAAGTTCACAGGTTTGCTAAAAAAATAGATCCAATTGAACAAATGTGTAAACTACTGAACTGTCAACAATTTATTTAAAAAGCCATGCAATGATCATTGTAATAATATACATCTTATGTTCACAAACTGCTCACATGCTTCAATTTTAACATTAGGAAATGCATGGTTTCATTACAAAATATTATTTGCAACAATGTCTTACTCATCAATACAAATCAATCATATAAACCAACCATGGCCTATATTACATTTTCCTCTTATACTTTACTAGCTGATAAACCCGGTATTCCGGGCTTTTTACCGGGGTTTGGGAGATAAATTTACTGAGATGTTGCATGTTGGCTCATATTTTATTATTAAGTTAAAAGAAAATATAGATTTTTAGTGGGATTCTCTCTGAATACGATATGTACAATGTGGCGCTGTGCTCGTATAAAAAATCATAGGTTGTTTACCTTGAAGACCTGGTCAGTGATGGTTTACAGTGCGAACCGGAATGAGACGTGGAGGCATACAGTGTTTCGTTGATATTTGACTGGTTTCTATCGTTGGACATATATAGAGTAGGTTGATGTGAGGAACACATGAAAGATTAATTAAATGTATGTTGCAAGGAAACTGTTCCTGAAGAAGAAACAGAAATATGCATACATCGTAAGTAGCAGATGCAGACCTAGCGGGACTCCAGTGGGTCCGTATCCCATTTTCAGCCACCACAACCTTTGTTTCATCATATCAGACAAATTCTGAGGCCTGAATCTCCGCAACCACCCCAGCCCTGTTCCTGAAATTGGGACTTTGAATTAGGTTTTGTCATTAATCCTCCTGGGTTGAACTCTCCATTCATAAAGCAAGAAACATGTGTTTTTCTCTTTTACTGACCACGCACGTGGGTCAATTCCCTCATTGAAAGCGTTATTCATATGAACAATAGTCCTTAATTTTAGAGGTTATTGTGACCACAATGCACGCATTCCAGTGACTGCCGAAGGCAGTTCGGCTGTGCTCGGTAAAAAAACGGAAAAATCACTCAAAATTATATGTATATTAAAAATTATTTATTTTCATATCGCCTATGTCACTGTGGGGATAATAACCTTTAAAATGCTTTATGGCAGTCAATATTGTACACAACGCGGTTTTAGAGAACATTGCGAACGAACGTGAACCGAATTCCTTTTATAAGTATTAGATCTCCATTTGATTTTATTTAAGATTTTTACCTTCAAGGTCAACTTCAGCTGAGCATAGTAACGGGAGGATAATGCTTGTTTGATATAATCTGCTTTACAGTGTTCATGCTCAACTTGTCATGCAACATTCTCAGCACTAATCAGGGAAAAGCATATCAGAATAAGGCAGTGGTTCTCTTAAAGTCCTACAACAAGACTGGCATGTACCAGTAAATGCTTAATTGTGTGCATACGCTAACAGTACATCAGCTGACACTTGAGCGATAGTCAAGCACCAGTTCAACTTCATGACCAGGTGGTCCATGACCAGTCAGGGTCTACCAGGGGATCATGGCAAAATTCTAAGGCCCATGTGTATTAATAGGATTGAGTTTTAGGCCATGCTATTTGGGAACAAATCTTCCGGGGTATACTTGATACTTCACAATATTATGTTTCAGTTCATGTCTATTATTCTATAATGTACAGGGTTTTGTAAGTTCCCAGTGGATATATTTACATGCATATTACAGTCGAGCACTTAATTGAAATACTGAAACTTTTCACAGTGCACAGGGAGTTAGTGATGGCTATGATGTTCCAGCTGGAACTTAAATGGATGGCAGAAAAAGTCTGAAATTTGAAAGCCCTTGATCAAAAACTGCAGCATTTATCTAAGTTTGAGAAGACAATGTCATATAAATAACTGTAAACATCAGGCAAAGACTGTTTAGGTGGTGTGGCCATGCACCCAGGGCTTAAGTGTTATGTAACTTTACTTCTAGCTGACTCTAGATCAGGCAGCCCGCAGTAACCACACAGGAAGCCAGCCCCCTCCTCTCTCTTTTTAGCGAACCTGTGAGCTTATGGGATGGGCCAGCATTGTCCATCCGCCGTTGGCCGTCCACCCTTGTCAGTACATTAACCCTGTTATCTCAGAAACCCTTTGAGCTAGCAGCTCCAAATTGCATTTAAGAAACTTTATTGGACTGAGTTTATTTTTTAGATATCTGCATTAACTTTAATTTTATGGGATCTAATCCTTAAATACCTTCAGAAATATTCTTCTCTGAAACCATCCAGCCAAATTGTCCAATATTTCACTTATAGGGATCTATACCTTAAATACCTTCAGAAATATTCTTCTCTGAAACCATCCAGCCAAATTGTCCAATATTTCACAGAAATAATCCTAGAAACAATCTCTCTCAAGTTTGTTCAAATGGTTCTAGTTTGGTGACTTTTGGCCAATATACAGGAAGTTGAACTTAGTCATCTGTCCAAAAATGCATACAAATATTACAATCTCAGAAACGGCTGGAGGTATCATCACCAAATTTTATGCTAATGTTGGTCAACTGAGTCATATCTAAAATTGAGGTATTGGTGGTTTTTTTTTGTATGGGGGTCATCGGTGCCCATATCATACTGAGGGCTACAAAAAACTTCTTCTCTGAAACCATGTGGCCTTATTAGGGCCCTGCTTGAAAAGCCAGTGCCCTATATTAATAGATCTGTCCGTCTGTCTGTCTAGCTGTCCGTCTGTCCGTCGGGCCTTCCTTCTGTCCATCCATCCATCCGTCCACAAATTCTATTCTGGATGATAACTACAGTTAGGATAGAGGGATTGAGTTCAAACCTGAAATATATATTAACCATCAATTATGGAAGATCCCTATTGATTTTGGGGTCCGGAGGTCAAAGGTCAAAAAAGTTATTCACAGTTTGGTGTTAAATTTTAGGTCCCTCTTTCAGCAGGGCAGAAATCATAATTGTAACCATAATTGTTTGTTCCACCTTAACAGTAGGACAGGTCCTTATGTCAACAGCAACAAGGCATGATATATGGTCATAGTCACCAATTTATTCTGTAAGTTATGCAGTAAAAATTTATTACTGAACACCTAGTAAGGCTGCGCTCTCTTAGCAAATATGCATGCAAAAACACACACATTGTTAACACAATAACTCGTAAAAAGTATTTCATATAAGGTCCCCAGACTCACAGCAGTGATGGACCTGGTGACCTTGATGGATTTTCAAGGTCACAGAGGTGATAATGCTAGAATGATGTTAACCAAATAGCTTGCAAACAATGTGACTAACACTCACTGAACTTGCACCAGTAATGTTTGTTATTTAGGGCTAGGTCAAGTTCGAAGATGGATGACCTTGACAGAGGCAATAATTCTCAAAAGATGTTAATGCAATATCTCGCAAAGAATTTGATGAACAGCTGAATCTCAGTTCAAGAGAATGACCATTTTATCACTACTAACCAGCAGATGACTCTCTCTAAAGCCCCTTTCACACATTCACGGATAGCATCACGGATCATCCTGGATCATCGTTCCAGGATCATAGTGTTAACTCCGTCATCACAGTGTAAACTCCGGGCATCACCGTGTTAACACCGTGTTGCATCCATAGTGATCCTTGGCGCACCGGCATGTTCGGAGAAAAAATTAAACCTGCACAATTTTCTTCCCGGAGTACACGGATGAAAAATCATCCGTATCACTCCTTGTAGGCACTGTGCACCTCCTTGTAGCCACCGTATACCTCCGGAAGTCACTGTGTAGCCACCCGGAGCTTTGTATTGAGACCGGCACTTTCCGGGTGCAGGATTAAGTTTTTCTCACTACGGATGCAACACCGTGATGCTGGTGTTTACACGGCGATTCCGTAGACAACACGGATGATTCCAGAACGATGCTCCGGGATTACCCGTGTTGCTATCCGTGAATATGTGAAAGCCCAATTTACGAAATCACGCTGCTGTCCCCGGAACACCACGGATTAAGGTCCGGGATGATCCCTGTTGCTATCAGTAAATGTGTGAAAGGGGCTTTATACTACAAGGTTTATGTACAGGCTCAAGCCTCACATATAATAAGGCAAATTGAACATAAAAATACTGGAAAAATATTTGACACAGCCCAGCCAAGACTTCAACCAAGAATAATTGGCACAGGTAATACACAAATACAGAAAATAAAAATGCATGCAGTTCTTTTTTATTATTATTTTGATAGCTTTGAACATTTTCACTTTACCATATCTTTTCTCCAGTTAATACATGTCAGCTGTTCTTTACAGGTTCTTTAATTTTCAAATATCACTCTATCAGCCCATGCTTCCTGAGTACACCAAATTCACAGTACTTCAATTTATAAGGACTGCATCTTTTGCGGGGCCCTTCCTGACCTGTCAGTTTTCTAGTTGTTTAATATAGCACAGAAATGATCCTAGGATAATGCTGAGGTTTTTTCATATGGTCTCTGTTCAGTGACTTCAGGCTGAGTTATGGGAAGCTGAATTTTGTAATATGCCATAACAGCCAATTTTAGCTCGGTGGCTACAAAGATCTTTTCTCAGAAAACCACTGGGCCAAATTCTTAAATCACACACATTATTTATCCTCAGTTGTTGATAATTCAAGTTTGTCCAAATGGTTTTGGTTCAGGGCTTTTTGGTTGAGTTACAGGAAGCTGAACTTAGCCAGTTTGCTGTATCTTCCTGTATGAGTTATAAACCTGCAAAAAGTTTTTTGACTGACGCCACTGAAGCCAATTTTGTTTAATATTTTACAAGAATAATCCCCACAATAATTCTTATAATAATTGTCTTTAATGGTTCCACATGAATGATTTTTGGCCGAATTATGGAGATTGAATTGAGTTATTTTACCATATATGTTAACTGTGTGAAGAAGTTACATCTAGCCTGGCACCAATTTATCAGCATGTATTACATCATGCCACTAGACATTTAGATATCAGGTTATCTGTGGTTAATAATGACAAAATGTTTTTAAAAAGCTTTTAAAAAATGGAAGTGGCTAAACAGCCGGCAGGGTGCCGGCAGTTTAGTCCACAGGCTAAACAGCCGGCAGGGAATACTGACCTTGCCCTTGAGTCTATAGCCCACTGGCTGAACTGTTGGCAAATGAATGTAACATTGTATGCTCTATTCTAGTGTGATACTCTGTACTTTTCATTATCATTTTGACAGTGAGCTGACAATATAGTGCTGACATACTAAATTAGATATTTTGATAGCTTTTTCTTAAGGAATGCCATTTGGTGTGGATATTTCTTGCATCATCTCACAACACAATGGCTAGGCTCAGCAACTTTAATTGGGTGTGGTGTAAGATTGTGTGATTATACCTTTGATCAAGTAATTAGCTGATCCTTTGGATATTTATTTGACATAACCTGAGTTCGTTTTCACACACTAATTATTTGTTTGCTCATAAGCACACTAGTGTATAAACTATAAACAGTCTTTGGACACACATTCACATTTCTGGTAAATTTTTATGACAAAATCTATAAACTATCCTGTAAATATTACAATTTTTATCAGAAAATTTATATAAAAGTACCTTGTAAATATCACAAATGTGCACTTTTAATACCTACTCATTATTACTCAACATACTTATTACATATAGACCAGCAAAATAGATAATTTGGTAAGTCATCACTATACTGTCAGCTCATTGTTTAAATAATAATGATAATGGAAAGTACAGAGTATTACTATGACACTGAAATAGACTGAAATAGTCTTAATAGAGCATACATTAATTTGCCGGCAGTTTAGCCAGTGGGGTAGACTGCTGGCAAGGTCAATTTCCCCTGCCGGCTGTTTAGCCTGTGGACTAAACTGCCGGCACCCTGCCGGTTGTTTAGCCACTTCCTTAAAAAATTAGATTTATGATTTAAATTATTCATCATACCAGGCAATGTTACAATCATGGATAATCAGCTCTCTGTGCCTATACTAAGACAGCTGTACATGGATTATAAATACAGTAGAACGCCTGTATTACGGTCACCATCGGGACTGGATGAAAGTGACCTTAATACAGGAGTGGCCGTTATACAGGACTTGAACAGGGAAAGGGGGTTAAAATATTACAGGAAACCAAGTTCAAATCTTTATTACAATCGAGAAAAATAAACGTATATACAGAGCATTAGTATAATTATTGTTATCAATAAAAATTAAAATATTTACAATCACATCAACCCTATTTATAACAATTGCAAACAATATATACAAATACAGTGTTTGTTATTAAATTACAAACAGATTGTATATCCATAAAATTTGTACAAATTTGTTGAACCACTGCCACGTACATGACATTGCTCAGTTTATCATTCCCTGTAGATACACACTGTCTTTATCCATTGGCATTTGCATTTTCTTCATACTATTCCATGATCTCTCGCTACCTCTTAAGTATGTTTCAAACTTGAGTTCGGCTGAAACCATAGATTTCTGCTAGCTGTCGGCTGCTTTTCCCGTCATCACTCTTCCCGATCAGATCTACCTTTTCTTTGATAGCACGTTCATGTCTTTTCTTGGTCGCCATAATGGTCAAAGTGATTGGGACAGAATATACGTAACATATTATACATGTAATAATGTTTATTTCACCTTTATAATTATTCATATATGAGTAAATTGTGCGATGTGTGCCGCACTGTTTATGTTTCATGTATGTGTTCACAAGGACATTAAAGAAAGATCCACAGTTTGCTAAACCTTTTTTTGATGACATAATTATAGGGACCCTCTGGTTGTCATTCATTAATTTAACGACAAACACCCTGTTTAAGATCCGGCTAGCACGACTGATTCACAAACATAAACACAGGTGGGAACACATGCCTTACTATTGTGCATACTAATGAGGCTGTGTGGGGGTAGTACGACGCTGGTTACATATCAAACTACTCAGTCATGATTGAATGGTTACCTAGCTTTATCCAGGCACTCAATTGTGGACAGCCGACAATTGTGAAATGGTATTGAGGTCAGAAGTGGCCGCTCGATTTATTGAGCCCATGTCATGGAGTCACTGCCCTTGACCATAATTGAGGCTTTTCCCGGCCTGCGGGACCGAGAAACCTGGCCGTAATACGGAATAGAGGAGTGACCGCAATTGACAACAAAATGATTATGAAATATAACGTTCGAAAATTCGGGACCGGAGAATCTGACCGTTATTGAGGCGTGGCCGTTAGCAGGCGTTCTACTGTAATTGGTATCCATACTCAACTTACCGGTAATTCAAGAATTTTCTATCAGTGAGATGTATCTGTATTATAATATTTCATATATTCCTGATTTCTTTTTTTTAATAAAAAGTCACATGAAAAGCATTTTGTATTGGGAAAATTTATTTCAAAGTTATTTCAAGTAGCGACCATTTTTTTGTGGCAGATTGCCAAGATTTGCCAGTGCCTGGACGTTGGCCACTAGCCAAGATGATGTCAGCTCTGTAAATAGATTGGCACAGTGCCAGGATTGGAAGAGGCCTATATATGTGCTGCAGTCTGACTACAATAACAGCTTGGTGTTGTGTTTTCATGGTAAGTTCATTGTATTATTTTTTAACAAGTCAATGAAGTCTGTTTAATTCAAAGTTATTTCAAGTAGGGACCTTGAAATTTGAAATTTCTGAAAATTGGCATGTTCATCCATCTTGGAAAGTTTGCTCGTTAACCAGACAGGTGGTGGCACCTACCTTTGTTTTTGTAAAATAAATAAATGCCCTTTTCTCAGGAGTCAATCTAAGTATTTGCCTGAAACTGTGCATGTCCATAGCTCTTTGACTCCTCCCTTTTGTACTCAAGCCTGGGGGTGCAATCTGCAATTGTTTTCCTGTAGCATCCATCCGTACATGCGCTTTGGGTGAAAATTGCCCATATCTCTGGAGTCAGTTAAGGTATTGGTCTGAAATTTTGCATGTTCATCCATCTTGGAAATGTTCTTTTAAACCAAGAAGAACCAGACATGAAACCAATGAAATTTTTTACAGCATTTTCAGCATTTCCTTTGACCATTGGACCCCAAAATCCTCACGGTTCTTACTTTAGTGGTAGGTCATATATAAGTTAAGTTTGAAACCAATATGTCAAACTAAACTGGAGTTTTCATCTGGAAACTAATTTGTGAACAGATGGCCCCTGTGACCTTGACCTTTGATCATGTGACCCAAAATTCATTTATGCTCTCCACATACTGGCAAGTCAGCTATGCAAAATGGAAAGTTTGGGATGAAAAGCTTGGCTTAAAATGCAGCCTTTATTTTTTTTAAAAAAAGTGAGTCCTGTGACCTTGACCACTGACCTCATGACCCCAAAATCATATAGGTTCTTGCTTTAGTAGTGGGCCATATGTAAGTCAAGTTTGAAATCCATGTGTTAATACAACCTGGAGTTATCATCTGGAAACAATTTGTGTGGATGGATGGATGGACAGACAGACAGGGTGATAACTATATGGCATCCACTTGTGATCAATAAACACACCAGGTTTTGGGACACTAGATGTATTTACAGCTGAGAAACTGACATGAATGTTGTCATTTTATGGTAAAAAAAAAATATTCTTTAAAATAACAAAAAATACAGGTGCCACCACCACTTTTCGGGAACTGACAAAACTAGTCATGGTCAATATTCAAGGCAAGATTCATGACAACCCATGCATTAAATATCAAGATATTGGAGGTTTTGTATTATATTTTTTATTATTCTGGGGGGTACTTTCAATCCCATAGCACGGAATATATAAGTCGCAGTGACCTAATTTCAGGTTTCCAAGGAGATTTTTTATTTACCTCCCTGGATATTCACTAAGAAGTTTCTAGGTCCAGCAGTTAAGATTTGTGCCCTGCTAACAGACAGCAGGACACCCGGACGGCCAGACGGACGACGGACAAAGTGCCATTCCTATACCTCAGTTGACTTACAGTCAGCTGAGCTAAAAATTTGATACAAAAGCTCAAATATCTAAACAACTAATGCATTGATCAACATGATTCTGTGCATGGAAATTGATCATGGAGTGTTTCATCAGTTTCTGCAGACTAGTGGCACGAGCTTTTTTTTCGATTTTTTTCTCTATTTATGAGACCTTAAAAGATGCCAATCTGTTAACAGGGCACAAATTTTAATGACTGGAACAAGAATCTTCTGTCTTGACATGCAGTGAGGCCCATGAAAAGTCTCTAGGGAAACCTGAAATTAGGTGTCTGTTACCCAAAACCTGTGAGTTGTGGGGCTTCCAATTACCCCGCAGAATAATGAAAAATTTGATACAAAAGCTCAAGTATCTGAACGACTAATGCATTGATCACTATGATTCTTTGCATGGATATTGATCATTGAGTGTTTCATCAGTTTCCCAGATTGGTGGTGCCACCTGTATTTTTTCGATTTTTTTTCTATTTTTTTTTCTATTTTGAGACCTTAATGCCGTCATCTGTTAACAGGGCACATATCATAACTAATTGACCTGGAATATTCTTTCTTGACATCCTGGGAGAAAACTCCATGGAAACCTGGAATTAGGTCTCTGTCACCCATATTGTCTGAGCTGTGGGGCTTAGAAGTACCTCCCAGAATAACTAAAAATTTGATACAAAAGCTCCAGTATCTGAACAACTATTGCATTGATCACCCTGATTCTTTGCATGCATATTCATCATGGAGTACATGTTTCAACAGTTCTTGCCAGACTGGTGGCACCACCTAAATTTAAAAAAAAATTTTTTTTCTCTATTTATGAGACCTTCAAAGATGCGGTCATCCCTCACAGGGCTCAAATTGTAACCATTGGTCCTAGAATCATCAAACTTGACATCAAAGGAGATCTGTGAAAAGTCTCCTTAGAAACCTGAATTAAGGTCTCTGTTACCCATATTTTCTGAGCTATGGGGCTTATAAACACCCCTCAGAATAATTGAAAATTTGATACCAAAAAAGGGCACAAATCATAATTATGGGGCCAAGAATCTTCTAACTTGACATCCTGAGAGTTCCTCAAAAGTTCTCCCCAGAAACCTGAAATTGGGTCACAGTGGCCTATATTCTCAGAGTTTTGGGGTATGTTTGAGCACCCGAGAAATAATGCAAAATACACACAAATTGCCAGATTCTTCAGCAAAGGCTGGTTAGATTGTCATCAAATTTGTTGTGCTTATGGGTCTATATGAACTTAAGCTAATATGCATGAACAATGATACCACTTATCTTAATTAGTTGTCTGTGCAAGGACATATTATCAACATGTCGGCTGAGCATCATGACCCATGGGTCACTTGTTATATTGAATATGCTTATAATATGTAAAATATTCAGAATACTCTGCAATACTTCTTTCCAAAAAAAAATAAGCCATTTTTGCCTATTTGTTTTACATTTCCTTAATTTTAGTATTCGCCAAAAAGTTTTGCGGATGTTATGTTTCTGACCGGGTTCCGCCGCCGCCACGTTCGTTTCCGAAGAACTCCTCTGAGACAACTGGACTGATATTTCCGAAACTTACACCAATTATCTGGTCACATGTGAACTGGTGCCTTACCAATTTGTGTTGACCTCTGCCCAGCGTTCAATTGTGCATCTGTTTCCACACATAAACCCACATATCTTGGGAACCGTTTGACCGATCAGGAAAAAAATTTTGTACAAATGTAGCCCTTGGATAGCTTTATAACATACATGAGAAATGGTGGCACCACCTGCATCCATGTTTGCAAATTGTCCATCTCTGTTCATCTGCCTTGGCTTAAAATCACTCATATCTCTGCAGTCATTTGACTAATTCACCTGAAATTCGGCATGCATATACATAGCTTTCTTGATGGTGGCGCCACCTACATTCTTGTTTACACTGCAGACATCCAAGCTCATATCTTGGGAAACCTTTGACCGATTAGGCCAAAACTTTGCGTGTGTATAGATCTCACATAGCTCTTTATCATATACAAAACTGGACGGGCCACTTGCAACCATTTTTGCACAGCATCCGTCTGTTTGTCTGCCGTGGGTTAAAATCACTCATATCTCTGTAGTGGTTTGACAGAACTGCTTAAAATTTTGCAGGTCTATACATCCTGGACAGCTTTCTTTGATTTTATGACAGGTGGCACCACCTTCATTCTACTTTACGCTGCAGACATCCAAGCTCATATCTCAGGAACCGTTTGAATGATTGGGCCAAAATTTTGCATGGGTATAGATCTCCACTTCATGGATTGAGTGGCAAGGGGAAATAGAGTGAGGTGTGTTGCATATTAGCATGAGTGTCTGCAGCCGATATGTGTATGTAGGTTGCGCCACCTACCACAAAATCCAGAAAGCTGTCCAAGTTGTATACATATGCTAATTTTAGGCAGATAAGTCAAACCACTACTTGTATATGAGTGATTTTATCCCACAGCAGACAAACAGAAGGATGCTGTGCAAAAATGGTGGCAGGAGGCGCCACCAATCTTGTGTATGATTAAGAGCTATGTGAGATCTATACACATGCAAAATTTCAGGGGGATATGTCAAACCAGTCCTGAGATATAAGCCTGAATGTCTGCAGCGTAAATATAAATGTAGGTGGCGCCACCTGTCAATAAAACAAGAAAGCTGTCCTTATGTATTAATATGTGTCTGGAATCTTTCATGGTTAAATACAAAAATTTTCATGTAGCTTCATGTTAGACATAGCGTCTATGTGAATGACGTCCGGCTGAACAGCGTCCATTTTCTTAGCATCCAGCTGTGGGCGTTTTTTTTAATAACGTCTAGCTGAACAGCGTCCAGGTGACAAGGACCCTGTTTATTATTATTGCAATTATGTATTATTAAGTGTCTGGAATCTTTCATGGTTGAATACACAAATGTTATGTAAGAATTAATTAGTGAGAGTGTCAAGGTAGTCTCTGAAGGGTAAATGAATTAATGAATTGTCTTTGACACTTAGCAGCATACAGGCAAGAAGAAAAATCATCAGGGTATAATTCACCTGAGAGTGAGAAATGTTCATTTATTTGGATTGTCTTTAACTTCTATATATATGAGCCACCTAGGACAGGGACAGGCAGTTAAGGTTACAGTTTGGAGTTGGTGTTAAAAGTTACCTTATGCTGCATTTAGATAGAGAAGATATTTTACATAGCTAGGGTCACTGCCAGCAAGTGAAGTCATCATCAATAAAGTGCCACTATTACAACTGCGCATCGCATCCGCGCTGTTACTGGTGCACTTGCTATTGGGACACACTGAAACCCTGGCCTAATTAAACACATGAAAAAAGACCCTTACGTAATGGAAACGATCTTGAAACTGAGTTAATCATGAAGATTGGGTCTATCCCTTTCCTATGAAATAAAAATTTAGCTGATATTTGTATTTTTAGTGGTAATTTATTACTCATAATAAGGATTAAAATGCCTATATTTGGGGCCATCAGAAAACCTGGGCCCACAAAAAACGGCTGTATCATACTTATTTTATGCATATTTTACACTTTCTCCAGCTGATTATAATAGAATGGACTGTACTCTAACCATAGACACCAGAAAGTTAAATAAAATTTGGAAAATAAAGCTGATTCCTGACTAAAACAGACGCTCAATTTTCCCACCGGGCCCAAATCAAAATATATTTACACTCCATTACAAATAATATATTTCTCATTTTATGATTGGTTACGTCATATTAGACAATCACATAACTGTGTACAAGATTTAAAAAGTAAAATATCCTGAATTTCCTGCATTTATTACGGTTTTTGGGATGGTTTCATAAAAGGTTAATAAACATACCGTATACCATAACCAGACCCAAATTGTCATGCATTATACGGGATATAGAGGTCCAATTTTCAACATGTTAAATAGCCCTAATTGTTACTCCTGTTACTGTTCAAATGACTACTCTTTATTTGAAATGTTTAAACCATAATCTTCAAATGAATTTAAATTTTATGTTTTAGGTATTAGTCAAGACCATAAATTAATGTAACACTATATCATGGAATCGCTACTTTACTTAGTGAAAATAACCTAGGAAATAAGTGGAGGTGGCAGATCGATAATTAAATGTCAACTGCTGCTTAATTAATTGCCCTCCACACAACCCTGTTTAAGACACCACTCCTGCTTAATCATTTATCTCAAGATTTCATGTCATCATGCTATGGGGAAACTCGGTGTCATCGCAAATGGACGAGTCCCAGTTGGACGGGTCCCAGTCAGACGCTCTATCAATAACGTATGCGTTTAATACACGAAGGTAATAATATATGCATTTTTATATTATATATAGTAATATGAATGAATATATGAAAATATCAAGCAGTTTGAAACGTCCTGAAGGATGAACGGCTCATTCGCATAGACCATCCGGCTATATGGCGACGCATTACATTGTCTCGTTTATTTTCACTTAGCTTGCAATATCTAGGGTATTTAGCTGTCTTGCTGTCTTGTTGTCTTATTATATATATATGTGATAGTGTTTATTAGGTCGTGTACATATAGCATAAACTGTACTGTGCTGACATCTGGTAGCCCTTATAGTATCTATAATGATCATGTCAAGAAAGGTGATGTTCTGCCACCTGGTGGTGAATTTAAAGTTATTTTTTAAAAACAATTATGGTTTATCTGTAAGGGTTCATTACGGTAAAAGGTCAACTTCCTTTTCCGCCCAACTGTATGTGGAAGACAGTCCAGTATTTGGTCAGGAATCAGATCAAGAAGCATCTTTCTGTCTCATGTTCCAAGATACTCAGGTAGGATGATTAAACATTATTAATCATTCATATTGTCCCTTCTTACCCCAAAATCAGGCAGATTACCTGGTTACATTTTATATTATTTACCAATAACTGATAGTCCATTAAACCATGTGATTGGAGAAAGGAGCGGACATGTTGTTTCTCTCGAGTCAGAATACTTTTTATTGTAACTGTGTAAAGATATGTAATTGTACGTGAGAATAATATTGTTTTCCCTGATGCTCGATGCCACAGTAGACTATAAATATAGTTTCATGTGTTATTGCTCATAATGACATGATTTCAGTGAAAGCACCATGGCACGTGTATACAGGATGACCATAGTGAAAGGATTGTTGCGCGACTTGTTTATTATACCACGTTCATTTATATTGTTTTCCTGAATATACCATTATATATTAGTGTGTTACTCTCCTGCATGTCTGTATGTATTGGAAATCCCAACATATTGTCAGGAAGTAAATAATTGGAGTTTTCACATTGATGGTTATATCAGAGATGTTATGTCTGAATACAGGTTTTATAGTAACATATACATGTAAATCAGCTAAATATGTTATTAGTCAGATTTGTATTTATGACTGGACTACTATTGTATTATTATGAAACACTATGCCATGAATCTACTTGAAAAGTATGTAGAATCACTTGTTTTGTCTGTACAAGACAGATGGCGCTAGTGTAATTTCTGAATACTTGTAGTATTAGTTATGTCTCTGGAAGACAGATGGCGCTAGTGTGTAATGCCTGTATAAAGTTATTATTGGTGTCTTCACATAATATATCATGACAACTACTATTCCACAGGAAAACCTACATGTGCCAGACCCCTTGTCTGTACCCTGTCATCTCTATCCAGCCACCCAGGCTGGATGCCATCCTCTTTTGGGATGTGAGTGTTATGTTTAATTTCTCAAATGTTATGTTAGGGAGGAGAATGAAATAATTACTCCCTGATTGGTGAAAACACACAAGAAAACATTGGTGTATGATTGTTTATTATAACAAGTAAAAATAGCATTTCTTTGGGTATAGAGCATAAAGTGGGTTAACTGAACATTGTATCAGTTATGATTGGTTTCTGTGATGATAGATAAAAAAAAAAAAAAAAAAAAAAGGATAGAGTTTTTAAAGTCTGATATCACCTACGATGTCAGTCTCATCCGAATTTGCCTTCCTGGTCTTTCGGGCCTGTTCATTCTTGTAGCTTTTCTCGGCTCCCTGGGGAGCATACAACCCAAGCTGCCATATCAGGCGCAAGAGGGTTATTCGTTCTACATTTGCCTACCGACAAACAACAACAATGTCCTTATATTGGATCAAGCCTTTATATGGATGTAAGGCGGACACAGAACGGAGATGACTGTAAACACACGTGGTAACAATGAACATTAGTTTAACTAACTGCCGTAAGGTGGCGCAACCACCTCCTTTACCTTCACCAAAGAAAGTAAGACACATCAACATAGAAATAATCACACTGCTGGCCAGGCTAGAGTTCACATTCCTCACTGATGAAGGTACTGAAGTAATTAGGATACAGCACAACTGGGTTTAGGTGAGCGGCGCTAGGCTCGCACTCACTTAATACAGGAAATAAAAGGGTACCACAACAGTGAGTTGTGGGGTCATTGAGCATGCAACATAGATAATAATAAAATGAGTTCTTAATGTAAAACGAACAAGGTAACACTAGTCCATTGTAGCTGCTTATTTATTCTGGGAGGAAATTGGGCTTGGGCAGCATGCACTCGCACAATTTAAAGAGATAAAATAACACTTTCTTACTGGAATAAAACTTAAGCCTAAACCTTCAAAATATCAGGACTGCATATTATTATCTAAACTTATAATTGAAACAGAAAGGTACTTACCAGACTAGATAAAAGGACTGCTCTTTGGTTGTGGGTGGCTCTTCACCTGGGTAGCCGACATTGTCGTAAAACCAACCCCAAGGTGAAAAAGAAGCCATATACCCTCTGCCTGCCACAGAGGGCAGGCATAGGGTTCCACTGCTCGATGATCCAAGAGAGAGAGAATCCCCAGGGCAAGGGGGTTTTATCCCAGAGAGACAGAGGGCAAAGTCCTTAGCTGCCTGTGATTGGCTCTGGGGCATCTCTATATCGACTGTCAATCAGTGTTGATGCCCCTCCCCGGCAAGGTCAAAGGGCAAGAATGTTACATCCTTCCCCCCTATATGAAAAATTTTTCACTACAGTGGAAAATTTTGCGATAGCAGTCATGATATCTAGCCTTTGGAGAGGAGAATTTGTTTTTGTTTGTTTCTTATATGACCAAAACATGGCTGGCAGGCTGTGTATAGGCTGTTAGCCGGCTACCCAACCCCTAACTCCCATGTTGGGAGGGGGGAGGTAGGTTTATCCAATGCTACAACAGCGGGTAGGGAGTGTTCTCTCCCCACACAGTACCCCCAGTGATTAGGGACTTTGCAGTCTGATAGTTGTTTTGAAAGTTCAGGGATTGTGTAATTTTTATTGCACATTCAAAAACAATATAAAACATTCAAAGACACATCAATGATATTCAACATGCACCAGGTGCAATAAGTTGTTACATGTTACAGTCCATTAGTGAGCCAGGTGGCCATAAAGGATTTAATAACATATCAGTCCAGTTGGTGGCGCCACAGGCCTCAGTATTAACTCAAGGTGATCTGCATTTAAAAAAACGTCCAATATCTGGCTGTAGTGAAATGTTGGCTCAGGTTGCAGCTTGCTGTAGCAGAAGAGCTGAACCGGACCACACTGGGAAGGCTGCACTGATGGCTGACAACTGGTTCATGCGAAAATGGAGCATCTGAAAATACAAATACAACAGCGGCAGCATCTGTCCTTATGACACAAGTATTATTTTTGCGACAATAACCTAGACATGACTATTTAAAAAAAAAATAGCTCTCACAAAAATTTATACATAATCAAACATTAAGAATGCTGATAAGCGGCCCCTTGGTAAAACATTAAAACAGTTAAACACTTGATCTAAGTTTTCAACTATACATGATTGAATAAAATTGACAACAGTTTACATAAAGGGACACTTCAATAGGGATAATCTGGGCTCATTCCTCCTTTTTATTTGGAGTATATAAAACGAGGGGTATGTATGGTCCCCAAAAGTTGTATAGCCCGAAGATACAAGATTGGCAAAAGTAACCAACGTATCAGATTTAATAGACAGTATTTTCTTTGTGCCCTGTCTGGCCTCACGACTGTAACGGAATTCATTTAGAGCCCGTCTGGCTGAAACATGCCCCCTCATTGGGCTAAATAATATTTCGACCACTGGTCTACTAATACAGCGAGATTCACTCGCACACTGTATCATCATCTGATCAGTGTTTCGACGTATATGCTTTACCCTCGGGTAAGCTTTTCATAAACAGTATTTATTCTGTGCCCTGTTTGGCCTCAAAATACAGACGGTATTTTAAGCCCCGCACGGCCGAAACATGCCCTCTCACTGGGGTGAAATATTAAGACCATTGGTCGACTTATCTAGCAAGATTCACTCGCATACTGTATCATCATCTGATCAGTGTTTAGACGTATATGCGTTACCCTCAGGTAAGCTTTTCATAAACAGTATTTATTCTGTGCCCTGTTTGGCCTCAAAATCTAGACGGTTTTTTAAGCCCCGCTCGGCTGAAATATGCCCTCTCACTGGGCTAAAATACGAACTACAACTGACCAAGTAATAATAATCAAATAACAGCGAGATTTCTCGCTAAATGTAAGATCTCCTTATATATTTACATGTGAACTTAAGCATAGTAATACATCAAATAATATTACCAGATAATTCAATGATTGCACAGTAGTTTTAATCAGTTAAAGAAAGTCTACCTGTAATATACAACACCTATACATGACTTTAATTGAGAGAAAATGGTAAGCAGTGCTGCCCAAGAATTTGTAACATCAAAGTTATTTATTACCCTACAGGTATCTATGAATATAACATTCAAATTAGATATCAGGGTTAGTTACCTATTCATTAGTTTATTTGCATAATGAGAATTTCCTTTTTAATCTGTGTCTAGCCTTTACAGTTTATTGTTTATATTTTTATAAATCATTATTTTATCATCAAGAATATTATCATTCTGATTTTTATCATTATCTATTTCCTCTTATTAAAATCTGTAGATTCAGATTATGTGTAATAGCTAAGTTAGTTTGTAGTACTCAAATTTACACCACAACATTAACGTTTCTTAACTCGAATCCGCAGTGAAATATGTATTTTGGTAACAAAAAAAAATTATACCCATCAAGCAATGTATATGTGGTTTGTTATTTATTTTAAATATCATTACTCTCAAATGCAATATAGAGTAGACATAAACTTGAAGTCAGCTTATTTGTTCATTTTATTCGTGTATTTATTCAACTTATTTAGTATTTTGGTGTGTTGCTCACCTATTAATATTATTGATAGGATTTCACTGAAATTAACCTAATTAAACAAGTTAAGCTTCTAAATGAGTGATGCCAGTTTAACTGGTGTGTTAAGTATGCACGCTGGTCTAATTTATTTTAATTACTCCCAATACTTAAGAGAGAAAAATTTGTGCTGGTTGATGTTATAGCTAGGTTTAAATATGATGACAGGTACAATCCTATGCAAGTGGCGCCACCATACCAGATACAAAATACTCTAGGTGAAAGGTGGTACCCTGCAAAAATCGAGAACTCTCAAGGCGATACGCAAAACCCACAGGGCAGACATGCAGCCATGTCAGACACCTATATCACTAGGCAAAAATTGTTTCCATGCCGGAGAACATCTCCTTAAAAAGCGACTGGGAACTTTGCCAGCAATAAAACACTGCATAAGAAGGGACAACCATGCCGGGTATCACCCAAGGCAACTGGTATATATTTTATGCCCTTATATGCTAAACTAAATAAAAACTCAACCAGGAAAAGCACATACTATGCCGGGATATGAACCCTAAAAAGCGACTAGTAAAACTCTCAAGGTTGAGGCAGAATAAATGGTACTATGCCAGATACTGAGATCTAGGCAAATAGGATACCAATAAATAACCTTCCAGGTGTGTCAGGCATGTTACATCTAGCCTATAGGTAGTCAATTTCACCAGAGAAATTCAAAGTAATTCTCATGCATATCTAGTCCAGCAGTATGTGAGACAGAATAACATGCCTTTAATTAAATTTATAAGTATCATACTATTTACTTCTGAATTTGTCTAATCAAGTAGAGTAATAAACGTTAATCACTATCATTGGAAATAACTAAGTTTGTAAAAGTTTCATTTTAAAATAAGATTGTTATAATTCAAATGTAATTAATAATTAAATGTTTATGAACAGTTTAAATAGCTTTGAGATTTTAGTCTACAGTTGTATTATAGTTAAATGTAAAAAAAATCCAAAATCAACAAATGAATTTAGTCAAAGTGTAAATAAAATATGAGCATGTCTCAGAGGTAATCCCTGAGAATTACTAAATTTTCATTTAAAAGATTGATCTAGATTATTATTAAGTACTGATCTGTTTTTATTGTTATATTTTTTTTAACATCATAATTCATTATTAATTGTAAAAAGTTATTAGGATTATCTAAAGGTAAGGGCTAAACACCTTAAAGTATCTGCTTATATCAGATGGACATGTAAGAGAGACCAACAGGAAGATAGGCCCAATTATTAAATAATATTTTATTTAATGTTATTTCTATTGGTGTAATTAGTTTACTAGTTTTATTATTTATTATTATTATAATTTGAAGTGGGTTACTAGTACATTAAAACATGTTAAAGGTACAAATTTTCAGGTTGGGTATAAGGTACATGACACATGACATGGGTTCACATGTCATCACACCAGGTCACTGGTGTATCTAAATACTTGTGGTGTGTTAGGTAACTTGTCTGGGCTCTTTTGACAGAGTTTTAGTGTTGATAGCAAATCTCAACTTATCCTACTCAGTATGATATAACCCCATATGGGGCAAAGAATGCACCTGGATTATTAATCTGACCTGCCAGATAATGGGATTACCAGCAGGCCCTGTGAGACACAGCTAACTTTGAAATCCTATGGTGATGTTTACACACCTGGGGATTATGCAATAACCTGTGACCAGGAGATGAAACTTGACCATCGGTCAGGTTGTTTGAATGACACACTAAAATGTATCTACCAGGCGGTGGATACTGATGTTTGTGCCCTTTCTGTAATTTAAAGTTGGCCAAACAATAGACCACGTAGTACGGTAATTTTAAGGATTTAAAGCTTTGGTTTAAAGAACAGCATGTAGGCTAAATTTCTTTATTCAAGAAACCCATTTGGTTTAAACATAAAGATCACTGAATTTCATGTTTTTACAAAAACATTTGAATGAATATCAGGATTATAAAATATTTTGAACTGACAGGCCAGATTGGAATAATAAGATATTTAATTGATGTTTCTATCAAAATACATTCACAATAACCACTTCAGTGGTATTTATTCAATATGTACATGCATAACATAACAGTTTAAATATTTTCCATTCTACAGCATCTATACATATGTACAAAAGAGAAGCTATGTTACTTCTATTCAAGAGACAGCTACGAATAATAAAAGGTTGAGCTGTTACTCTTATTTCAATAGAATCCAGCTAATTTAGATCAAGTCCTGAAAGTTTTATATACATAAAATCTGATCAACACATTAATTTTGCAAAGAAAAGGTCATTCATTATAAGTAAAATATGACATATATACAATTGCAGGCACAAGTTGCCCGGCTGTTTGCATGGGGGGCATGAAATATTTGCGGATTACACTTATGCCCAATGTATTAAGAAGATGCGTGTTACAGTTTTTACACATCCCCTAATGGTACACATAGCACGTTTTATTTCTCTTGCTTTTACATCTTAGTTACACATATTTTATATACATAATTATAGGACCATTTTTTTTTTTTAAATTTTCTTTTTCTTTCATATATAACCTCCTAGTGGGAACACACAATTCAAGTTTAACACTGTGGGATTTAATTTCAATTAATGACTGAAGTAATTAGAAATACGTTGATATTAAGGCTCTCATTTTATAAGAATGTAAAACTAATATGACTGGTTTATCCACAATGAAAATTCCCAATAACCGTAGTATTTACTGTAAATTGTACAGATAAAGGTTCAATACTGTGGGATTATTGTACACCTACAAATGATTTTTGTAGATGATTGTTTGAAGCATACACTGTTTTATAATGTATACGCCGCTTCATAGCCAAAGAAGGGCAAATTACTATAATGGTTTATCAATAGGAATCTAAAGTAGTAATAACCTTTCCAAATAAAATAATGCGCATTGTTCTTTAAACAGAGACGGGTCTACATTTATAAAAAGCCCCTATTCTAGTTCACAAAACGAGTGCACTAAATAAAAGGAATTTACTTAAGAAATGAAAGTCAGGCATTTTTAAAGCTGTTACTATGTTTCCATTTGAATAGATCGCTTATTTAGCAGACTTTTACAACCTAAGCCCCTTAAGTATATACTGATGCTAAAAAACCCAGAATTAACTCAAAATAAGCAATTTATTTACCAGAATTCGTCTCCTAGCTGTTAATAACAGCTTAAAAAAGCATCGCTCGCCAGATGTAGCTGCTTATTTATTCTGGGAGGAAATTGGGCTTGGGCAGCATGCACTCGCACAATTTAAAGAGATAAAATAACACTTTCTTACTGGAATAAAACTTAAGCCTAAACCTTCAAAATATCAGGACTGCATATTATTATCTAAACTTATAATTGAAACAGAAAGGTACTTACCAGACTAGATAAAAGGACTGCTCTTTGGTTGTGGGTGGCTCTTCACCTGGGTAGCCGACATTGTCGTAAAACCAACCCCAAGGTGAAAAAGAAGCCATATACCCTCTGCCTGCCACAGAGGGCAGGCATAGGGTTCAACTGCTCGATGATCCAAGAGAGAGAGAATCCCCAGGGCAAGGGGGTTTTATCCCAGAGAGACAGAGGGCAAAGTCCTTAGCTGCCTGTGATTGGCTCTGGGGCATCTCTATATCGACTGTCAATCAGTGTTGATGCCCCTCCCCGGCAAGGTCAAAGGGCAAGAATGTTACATCCATGACCCATGTACCACTATCCTGCCAGGCTGGGGGTTTTCTTGACCGTGAGGACCGGCGTAGTGGGGTGTTGAGGGTAATGTTATCCTCAAGCAGGGCGGGCGAAGAGGGTTTGGACAACTCAGACGTGGCTATCACGTGATTCTCTGGTATCCGATGCTCTGGTGATGGGCCGGCTGGGGGGTCGGGCTGAAGTACTATTTCAGGTGGCACAGGTGGCGGATACTGCGCAGGATAGTGATCCGTTGTTGCCATAGGAGGCGCTGTCTGTGGCGCTGCATGCGCTGACTCAGTGTCAGAATCAGAACAGTTGTCCAAGCCTCTGACGGGGCCAGTGTGTGGGCCACCTAAGGAGGTAGGTATGACAGGATAACAATCTGCGATTCTCACATCATAACACTTAGACCGAAACTGAGACTTAGTGAATTTTCTGACCTGGCAAGTTGTATCAGACACCTCTGTAACCATGTATTTGTCTCTTGCTCTGGTTTTATCTCGGTCAGCATACAGGTATACGAGGTCCCCGACTTGAAGGTCATATTGGCGAGACTGTGATTTGCCACTAGATTTAGCCGTAGCACTGGGACCATGATTTTGTTCGCGGGTAAAGTGTTGTTGTAGGATAATTTGACGGTCATCAATAGGTAATTGCTCACCTGTTATCTGATCCCGTTGGGTCCATATTTCCCTTGCGGAAAGACCAGCTTTCCGGATTCTGGTATTCATGTTGGCTGTGGCTTGAGCCAGTGTTAGCTTAGTTAAAGGGCCACCTTCGGGGCAAATCTTGAGGCATTCTAAACCGAGCTCATTGATGGCATGTTCGGCGACAGGGTTTTTATTTATATTTTTTGACCGGCCAAGCTCCAGGGTTATTCCATGGGCTTTAAGTAGGGGCTCGCTGGCAAGGGCCTGGAAACCTGGGGCCTGATCCACCCTGATGTGCACACCGTAATCCCCCAGTGATCGCAGCTCGGCGCACATGGTCAGTATGGCGTCTCGTAACGTACGTTGTTGCTCATTGTCAATCAGCATTGTGAGGGTGTAAGATGAAACAGTCTCGCATAGTATGAGAATGTACTGGCGATAGCGGCGCATAACATCGGCACTGAATGACAAACCGATCCGGTCTGGGGGTGCTGTGGATGATTGTTGAATTAGCTGATTGGGGACTGACCGTAGGGCAGTGCAGTGATGACATGACGAACAAACTAATTCGATAGCTCTAGCCAGGTCAAGAGCATAAAAATAGCGTGAGGTAACCTGTTTCATCTGGTGGCGACTAGGATGGTCAAAGCGGATGTGGATGGCTGTAAGGAGTCCATCCAAGACCTTGCGTGGCACAACAATACGCTCTCGCGTTGGTTGAAAAGGCAGATCAGTTCGTACAATGAGGAGACCATCTCTAGCGATGGTGACGTTATTGAGGTACCTCTTGACGTCAGGAATTTTGGTTATTTTCTTGGATGGACGCGTGCCCTGTGACAGATGGGAGTGAGTACGTTTCAGATCAGGGCACTCATGTTGGATAGCGTGCCAGGCTGCGCGGCTGGTAAATGGCATACTGTTTGAACCGACGATGACGTCACGTATGGTCAATTTTCGGATGACAGAGTCCTTAGTCTCCTGTACAAAAACACACAACTGACAGCTTTGGTCAGGACAAGTCAAAGGATTTCTGCTAGCATAGTCTGATGGTAAGTTGGCCTCACCTGCGATATGACGGACCGTGACCTGGTACCGACTTACGATGGACAAAAATGTTGTCACTCGGGAGCTGGTAGAGAACTCTCCTCTGCAGAGTTTTTTGTAGGCTAATACGCATGGGCGACTGTCTGTCAGTACCTGGGTAGTATGGTGCGATTGAGTAATATAGGGGGAGAAATGCTTCACAGCTGCTCCGATGCATAGTGCCTCCACCTCACACGGAAGCCATGTTATTTGGTGTTTACGGAGCTTTGCATTAAAGAACCCTGCCAAATGGAGTTTATCATCTCGCAGTACATATAGTGTGGCACCTATACCACATTGTTTTACAGATCTGTCAGCGACGACCCAGAGACAGTTGTCTGGTCTCGGCAAAGTAATTACCTTATTGTCACGGAGGCGTAACTGAGAATGTGTGAATGTGGTTAATAGCTCATCAGTCCATTCAATTTTGTCATGAGATGGCTTGCCTGCAGTGTGCCTTTCGAGGGGGTCCAGCAGGTCAGCATACCCGGGCAGCACCCGACTGAGCACTTTGTATGCGCCGATATATGATCTTAACCCTTTGATTGTGGATGGGGGCTCCACAGAAGATAGTGCGGCGATTCTGTGAGGGCTAGCTTTGAGGGTACCACTGGACCAAACCCATCCAAGAATAACTGTTGTTGTAGGGCATATGATAGTTTTCGCTGCGTGGAGGCTGATGTTGTTACGTTTGAGGGAGGCAAGGACCTGGCCCCAGTGATTTAATAGATCTTCCGGTGTGTCACCTCCCACGAAGAGATCATCAGCTATTTTAGCTACACATCCTTCTTGAATGAAATCACCGAGCACTCTGCACATCAGCTCCTCCAGACATGTTTCAGATCCAGGCATGCCCATGGCACACCTGGTATACACGCGTATCCCTTTGAAAGGTGTGACTACACCACAATATTTCATCGAAGACTGGGAAAGGGGGATTTGGTAGAATGCATGGCGAAGGTCGGTAACTATGATGTATTTCCACCGTCCTATGTCACCTCCCACGAAGAGATCATCAGCTATTTTAGCTACACATCCTTCTTGAATGAAATCACCGAGCACTCTGCACATCAGCTCCTCCAGACATGTTTCAGATCCAGGCATGCCCATGGCACACCTGGTATACACGCGTATCCCTTTGAAAGGTGTGACTACACCACAATATTTCATCGAAGACTGGGAAAGGGGGATTTGGTAGAATGCATGGCGAAGGTCGGTAACTATGATGTATTTCCACCGTCCTATGTCTCTGAGGACACTGTCCACGTTCGGCATGAGGGAGGGCTGGGGTTTACTGTACTGTCCTACTTCCCCTAATGAGGTCACCAGCCGACTCCCCCGTTCGGTTTTTTTACCAGAAATGACAGGTTTAGGTATTCAACACAGACGTTCACTTCCTCGGGTTTAGCGAAGACTCCGGCAGATTCAAGCTCATCAAATTTCTGTTGGAGTTCAATCATTGACTTCCGGTTGTAATGTGGTATACGGCCCTTCCGTTGTGGGGGGAGGGTCGGGCCCATATTGACAACTGCCTCAATTTTCCCACTGACCCCGTTATACTTAGATATAGTGGGTTTAAACACACTGTCATAATCCATGTTCAGGTCAGTAAACATGTCGCGTATTGTTTTGGGTAGACATTGATCCGGATCGACTGATACCTGATGGGAATGGGAACCACTGGCTGTTTCGCGAGACATAACAACCTTATTGGCCTGGGGGTCACATACTGTAGGTAGTGTTTGATCCTCAGAGACTTGCGATATATGATGTAACTGGCATAAGTGTTCATTGCGTTTAAGTAATATAGCCTCTTCTGTGGTATTTACGAGTCGCAAAGTGTGGCCAATGGACTGTATTTCTTGAGGAGCAGGCCATGCTTTGTCTGGGCTAACATGTTTGTTGCATGGTGCGTCAAACTGTGGTTCAAGTGCCCAAACAGAGTCAGGTTCAGTGTCATGTGGTGCCTCTAAATCAATATATTCACCCGGAAGAACTACAGTCTGTTTAGGGGGGGCACAAATCAAGAATATCTGGGCAGGCCTGGTTGAAACATCACTATTACGTGGGGTTTTGTAATATACAACATCAGTTCCATGAATGACAACTTGTTTCTTGGCAGAACGTATGGCTATGTCATTGTCAGTGAGAAAGGGAGTGCCAGCTGGCGATCTAGCCATATATCGCCTGTCACTGTCAGGCAAGAATTTGCATTCGCTTAGATTGTGAGATGTGTTAGGTCGGTTAGCCATTTTGCATAGTATGCACGATTTTCGTCTTTTGAATACTGGGCGTGAACTGTTGGTCGGAACGAATCTCTGTTTATGGGCAGCTAGTGTGGCTGTGAGCATATGGCTCTCGTGTCCTCAATAGTGTTTAACTCTTCTAGTAGAGAGGGTAAAGCCTGGGATATTTCCGGTTTGATGGAAGCAAGTGACTTATTCCTGAGCTCAGTCCCGTATTTTTGTTTGACCAAGCGAGGCAAACCAACATGAATGAGCTGGAGCCATATCACGACGACAGTGTTCTCGAGTGTTGGGGTTAAATCTTCGTCCTCTGACACATTTGCTCCGTGATGGGTGATGCCACAATCAGTCGTTAACAGATTGTCTTCGAAGAACGCCATTATACGTTGATATAGGTCCTCAGGGCGTTCATCAGGTGATAGTTTGATATTGGCCAGATCCAGAAAGTGTGAGCCCATGGACTGGAAACCGTAATGCTGTCTTATCAGGTACCAAATGCCTTTGAGGGAAGTTGATCCTTTTATTATGGAATTTCGTGAAATCACTGTGCAGTAATTAGCGATTTGACCCAGCATAAGTTCTAAATGGGCAGTTTTCTGCGCTGCAGTAAGTCTGCTGTCAGCAGCTACGCTTGGCCCGTCATCACTAAAACCTCTGTTTGGGTTGGAGGCGGTTTTCCTTTGCCAAGTAACATCTCCTAAGAAGGGAGCAAAGTTCCTGTCTAAGGACAATATATAAATAAGGTTTTGTTTCCAGTTCTCAAAGGAATTCACAGTTTCATGAGTGGTCAGCTGCCATTGTTTCGGCGCTCTGGGAGTTGCCATGCTTTTACTTTAGCAGGAGATGTACAATTACAAAAGTGGGCGATAATACCTGCGTTTGGCAGCTTGTCACTGGTTCAGGCAGAATGTCTATGGATCCGGGCACTTGTGGGCTACAAGGTGTGAGTGCTGTTGTATAGGGTCTTCTTTGCGACGAAGACGTGGGCTAGATCCTGCTGCCACCACGACAAACAACAACAATGTCCTTATATCGGATCAAGCCTTTATATGGATGTAAGGCGGACACAGAACGGAGATGACCGTAAACACACGTGGTAACAATGAACATTAGTTTAACTAACTGCCGTAAGGTGGCGTACCTCCCATGACCAGTGTAAAGTAGACAACTGCGCGCTTTGGACGATATCTCTTTATTACCGTCAATAGGTCGTACATACCACAATTCAAGTCGCAATGTCGCAAAAGACTCTCACTCACAATGCCATAAAATGGCATACGTTACATCCCCTTTTCTTTATGCAATTTTTTCACAGAAAATATTCATTAAGGTACAATAAACATGTGTCTCATGAAACATCATTAATGTTATGACATTAGGGTCTATCGTTTTTTTTTTTTTTTTTTTTTTTTATCACCCTGCGTGTGATGAAAACCAGACCACTCTTATTTCTAAATTACTGATAGCAGTTAGAAAATATACAAACAAATTAAATCATCAATATAACTCTACCTTAATGTCTAAAGGTAGGGGGGTCTTTAACACTATTCTCCTAACTATGGTTGATCGTTTTATAAATCTAAACGTGCCGGTGGTTTGACTATCCGACCATAACGGGTTTTGACTAGATTTCTGGGACTTTCACCATCATAAGAATTATTTTCATCTTTACTGTTATCCCTGTCCTGACTGGTTTCTGTCTGATCTAAATCTTCTATGACCTGTCCCTTTATTTCATTTGACTGGTTGGGCGTATGTGGAATTTGTGGCTGAGCGTTGTGTGTTTCAGGCATGTTAACTGTTGGCCTAATGCCTGGTGCATTTTCAATAGAATTATCTTTACCATCTATACTACGACCATGGCCTTTCTCATATTGCCTGTGCGCCTCCTGACTAGATAATCTGAGGTATTTCCTGTTTCTCCTATATTTTCTACCATTACAGTCAACAATATATGACCTTGGTGAATTGTGTAGCCCCACAATTATCCCAGGCAGCCATCGTTTTGAACCAGGTAGCGGTGCCATACGTATGGGGTCCCCTGGGCGAAGATTTACCAGATCATTTCCAGCTTTCTTGTTATAATGTTGCTTTTGTAAAGATTTACTTTCCTCTAGCCTGTGTCGTACTTCCTCCAAGTTGTATTGTAATGGTCTCAACAGTTCTTTTGCTATGGGCAGTTTTGTCCTGTACCTTCTACTTTCTAGAAGCTGACCTGGTGAAAATCCACAACTCTCCATAGGAGTCGACCTGTAATCTAGCAGTGCTAAGTGTTTATCTTGGTTTTTACACAATAGCCTTTTCACTGTTTCTACGGCCCTTTCGGCCTCTCCATTTGACTGGGCATAGCCAGGTGATGAAGTAATATGTTTTATTCCATAACCTGTCAGGAATTTTTCAAATTCTCTCGAAGAGTATTGTGTAGCATTGTCCGTGCGCAAGCTTTCTGGGATGCCATGACGGCATATCTGCGCCTTGAACACCTCAACAGTGGTTGTGCTGCTCATATCTGGCAGTTTATCTACTTCAATATACTTTGAAAAATAGTCCACAGTCAATAAATAGTCCCGACCATCCCAGTGGAATATGTCGCTTGCTAGCTCATTCCAAGGTAGCTGTGGTGTACTTGTTGTTATCAATGGCTCAGAGTGCTGTCTGTTCTGGAAAGTATTACATGCATCGCAGTCACTGATTTTCTGCTCAATCTGCTTGGCCATCCCTGGCCAATAAAGTGACTCTCTGGCACGCCGTTTACACTTGTTTATGCCTTGGTGCGTTTCATGCACTTGGGACAGCATTTCTTGCCTCATGCTTGGCGGCACTACAATTTTCATGCCTTTGAAAATGATGCCATCTGATATTGCCAGCTCATCACGAACAGACCAATATTCACGGATTGAGTGGGGAACTTCAGCTTTGGAATCGGGCCAGCCTTTCTTAATCATCTGATGCAGGGAGTGCAGCTCCTCCCCCTGTGCACTGTTGAAACTGCTGATATCTGGTGGATGACACTGCGATGTAGTCAGTCATGTTGATCACAACTGGTTCCATATCAGGAGTATTGTCCTTCAGGGTAGCTCGACTTAATGCATCACCAATGGGCACTTGAGAGTACTTAACTGTGAGATCGTATGGCTGCAGTTCTAGCATCATGGACTGCAACCTAACCGGTGCTGACAGTATCGGCTTTGCAAATATTGCTTGCAGTGGTCTGTGGTCACTCTGAACGTTCACGTGCTTGCCAAAAATATAATAATGAAACTTTTTGCAGCAGTGTACTATTGCTAGTGTTTCAAGTTCTATTGGCCAATATCTGGTCTCTGGGTCTCTCAGGGCCCGAGAAGTGTATGCAACAGGTTTGCCATCCTGTAATAAGACTCCACCTAGTCCCTCTCTGCTTGCATCACACTGTATTGTGTGCTCCTTCTTATAATCATAAATTGCCAGTACCGGTGCACTTGTACACATTTGCTTGAGATTTTCATAACTTTCCTGCTGCAATTTATCCCAGTGAAATTCAACCTCCTTTTTAGTTAGGAGTCTAAGTGGAGCATCTATTGTGCTCTTGTGAGGCAGGAATTTACCAAGGTATTGTATAATCCCAAGAACCCTTCTGACCTCTTCTTTGCTTTTTGGGTGCTGGCATATCCTCTATTGCTTTTACTTTATTTGGATCTGGTGCTAAACCTTTCTGGGACACAATGTGTCCACTGAACTTTACCTGGGTTCTGCCAATCTGGCATTTAGAAAAATTAAAGCTCAAATTATTCTCATAAGCTTTACTTACAACATGTTCGAGCATCTTGTCATGCTCGTTATCTGTGCCACCAATCAGTATATCATCCATAATTGCTTTGGCTCCGGTATTTTCTAGGATTTTATCCATGATCCTTTGAAAAATTTCTGGGGCCGACTTTATGCCTTGAGGTAACCGGAGCCACCTGTATCTCCCTATTGGTGTATTGAAAGTGGTCAGCAGGCTTGATTCATAATCTAAAGGAATTTGTAAGAAACCAGATTTGGCATCAAGCACTGAAAATTTAGTTGCATTAGGAAACATTGATATTACCTCTTCAACAGTTGGAATAGGGTAATGTTCCCTCCTGACTGCCCTATTCAAGTCTTTAGGATCTATACAGATTCTGACTTTTCCATTTTTGACCACTGTTACCATAGAACTTACCCAGTCAGTTGGCTCACTCACTGGAGTAATATGATCTGCTTGTTCCATTTCTTTAAGTTTTGCAATGACCTTTTCTGCAAGTGCTTTTGGCTGGCGCCTTGGGCCATGTACTACAGGTGGTACTGTGGGGTCTATTTTAAGGCTATACACACCTGGCAGAGTGCCAGTAGATTCAGCTAAATGTGGAAATTTATCCTCTAGTTTAACCTCATGGATCCTTTCAATGAGCCCCAATGCTTTGCTAGCTTTGCCTGACAACAATGTGTTCTGGTTTGCATGCACTATGTAATACCTGACTATCACTTCTTTATCTTTATATTTAGTAGGCAAATCTACATATCCCTCAACCTCAATTGGGTGCTTAGTGTAAGACTGGAATTGTTTTGTAGTCTGTTTAACAGTGACATGTGAATTTATCTTTTTCCAGAGTTTGTATGGTAGCAAAGATCTGTCACACCAGAATCTCTGTCGGTCTTTTCTTTTTGACACAGCTTGATCACCTTGGACATATCTTTCTGGTAATTTAGATTGGATCTTGACAGGTTTATTCTGTACTTTGTTTACCATTGGGTCCTCATCTATCACACGTAAACTTTCCTGGCTTATTTCATAATTCTGGCCAATTGCTATGGCCATATCCAGTGTTAGTTCGTCCCCTTTGTCAAGACATTTTTCACGGACTTGTGGATGGTATGCTTGTAGGAAAATGGCATCTCTCAACATTCTGTCAGGTTCGGAGTAGCCACAGTCCTGAACGAGGATTTTCAAATCTGTCACAAAATTGTCAAATTTCTCATCTGAACTTTGTTTTCTACGATGGAAATTTACTGATGCACGTATCTGGTTGCGCTTCGGCGCTACATATGATGCAAACTTGTCAAAAACACCAGACAAGGTTTCATTTTCTGCAGGAATACCAGCATTATCTCCACTGGCTGGAACCCCTGGTGTCCACATGAAAGTATTGTATATTTCGCGCCCTTTATTGCCCATAAAAGTCATCAGGTAGTTCACTTTTTCAAGTTCAGTCTTACTGTTTAGCGGCCAGCCAAACGTAAATTCACAATGCTGTCTGAACCTTTTAAACTCTCTGTCCAAATCTGGCATAGCCCAGTTCATTACTGGATATTTTGAAGACTCCATTTTGCAACACACGGGCTCTAAAGTCAAGGTCTTATTCAGAAAAATAAAATGTCTTTAGGTTATAAACTGGTTTTACAGACCTCCATGTGATGGCGCCACCGACAGACCTTCTGACGAACACATTTTAACGCTCCCTGAGCGAAATTCACGTCCTGTCATTGTTAGACTTGCGTATTTTGAGTCCCTGGTGTCTTTAAATCATCCATATCATATGAGTTCACATGGACACATGGATAAGTAACTGATATAGTCACTTCTGACACCATGTAAAGTAGACAACTGCGCGCTTTGGACGATATCTCTTTATTACCGTCAATAGGTCGTACATACCACAAGTCAAGTCGCAATGTCGCAAAAGACTCTCACTCACAATGCCATAAAATGGCATACGTTACAACCAGTACCCATTCACTCCTGGGTCGAGAGAGCGCACCCTTGTGGTAAAGACTTTGCCTAAGAGTCTTAGCGCAGATGGCGGTCAGAACGGGACGCGAACCCAAGACCCTGCGGTCACAAGTTTAGCGCCCTATCCATTACGCCACCACGCTCCACGACATAGATACATAAAAATGATACATGAAACAGGTACATAAAAATGTGTTTACAAGTAAGTCATATAGAGATAGTAAACATTGTTAATATTACACGCTGTGATTAACAACAGGAGCTTCAATGGAATTCTTTTCTTTTAATAACTTGCAGATTATCTTTTGTAATAGTAGAACACACGTTACAATGAAATCGTCAGAATTCTGTAGTTGACCACCTTTAGAATCACAACTTTAATAATGACTCAGTTTGTGTCAGAATTACTTATGGGTAAACACACTTTTGTAAGTGAACACCAATGATACTGTGCTCGTAAACACTTTGTAAATAATGGTACACTAATGATACTTGCTCTTGAGTATATGTATACTCTTATACTCATAATAGCCTGCATATTATGTAATAATGAATACCCATATCAGATGGTATCTAATTATTTGGTGGTCTCTTATAACATATTGATTTTGAATGGCAAATGTGATGCACACATGCCATAAAGGAATTTGATGAATTAAACTCACTGATCTATTATTGTCAAACAAACCTTGTGACCTTTAACATTAAATTTCGTGAACTTTAACTGATGGTCACAAACGTACTATGTTGACAGCGTGAACCAAACATATTTTGTTGTTACTTTAATACTATATAGGATACGTTGAATACTATATATATGATATGTTGAATATACTATGTGATACGATATTCAACAGTATAATAATATACTTTGTTACATTTATATATTCCAGGAAGTTTCTACCTTCTGGATGGAAGGAATAAACCGTATACATTCACATTGTCTCGTGATTTGGGTGACTGTGTGAGTGACATTCTCGGTCTACGTGACCACATATATATATATAAATATATAGATATATATAGCATTTTAATTGTATATATGAAAATATCGAACCATTTGCAACGCCATGAAGGATGAACGGCCCATTTACATAGAACACCCGGCTAACTGGCGACATAAAATGCTATCATTTAAACGTCATGTATTTGGCATCGTTGAAGTCTATATTGAATTTATTTATTGGAACGATAATTTATATGAGATGTTATCTTAAAATAAATGCAGTTCATAATTTTTTATGGAATGCATACAGAGCTTAAATAATTATTGCTTGCTTGTGATATCATTAAAATTAGAATTGTCCTTATTCCAAAGCCGAGTCACGTGGTCAGTCAATAAAATATGAGTTATTCATTTCATATGTTACATATTTTTCTTCCATAAATAGCCTTTGGTTATTGAATTCAATGCTTCTTTACTCACAGGTGTAGGTTATCTTACACTGCCTGTTATTTTAGTATTAAATTCAGTGATTCTTAACGGTCTTGTATCGTACAATGCCTTTCATTTTAGTTGATAGATAGATAGAGTGATAGAAAAATAGATAGATAGACAAACAGATAAATGGTTTTCACATAGATTTATTAACTCCTTAAATAAATTTATGTATAAATCACTGTCTTCAAGGACCTTAACAGGAATGAGAAAACTGTACATCCCATATAACCATGTTTTAAAGGGAAACCACATAAGTGCATCTTCTTGTTAATTAACCAGATACTGTGATTAGGTTTCGTTCCGCACCGGTTGTCTAAGCCATGTTGTAACTGTTATAATAACAGCACGGTGGTCTTTGATAAATATTCTGTTGTTTATCATGAACCACCAAACATTAAAGTTCCCTGTGAAATAAAACGAATGTGTATAATATGATAATAATTTCATTATTCAAACCATTCATTTTTTATGAAAATAACATCTTTCTCCTTTCTTTCTATCATATCTCTCTCAGGCATTATCTCTCTCTCTCTCTCTCTCTCTCTCTCTCTCTGTTCATGTATTTACCAAGTACGTATATTACCCACGTATTTAGCGGATAGCAATAAGTGAATATAAACTTTATCCAAAATACATACGACAACAAAGACAAACATAAATGTGTATATTTACATGCATAAAGCCTTACCCCAGCTCATTTTCAATAAATAATAGAAGGGACCGCGAGAGATAACTGTTGTTCTGTTTACCTTGTTTGTGGGGTTATGTCTTATTGATTTATAAAACACCTATCAAAGGGTAATCGGCTGTTTTTACTAAACTTATAAAATGCTGTACCATTATATTCATTGTGAAATGCAACTTAATTAGTCTTGTTATTCACATAATAAGTTAATTATAAAGCGACCTCGCTTCCCTTTGAAGTGCGGTGACCGTGTCAGAGGTGCAGGTTTCCCTGTCATATATCCCTGATGTGGTAAGGGGTTTCCAAACTGACTTTCTACTCTTTTTTCTTGGAATTGTGTATAATTTTGGACTGACATTATTGCAGCACATGGATTATGTGATATATCGGAATAAAATATGAGAATTCTCCGAAAACTTAGCTTATATTTTGTTTATTTACATTAATTGGCAGAGCATGTCAACCGCACGTCGGTTATTATAGTAGATATCGCTAATTTATTTGACATTTGATTGCATGTTGATTCGTTATTGTAACTCTGAAAAAAACAGAAAATATTAGGATATAATGATTTCAGTTTTCACGAAAGCAACGTCAGGGAAGAAAACAATATAACAGTTAAAATCTATAGCTCTTTGAACAATAATTCATGTACACAGGTATAAGGGGGTTGCATAAAATTTCATAGCTATATTGTGTTTGATCAACATATATAAACTTTTATTATTTTAGTTAGGCTTTCCCATAAAGCTCCATAAAGCTGTAATTAAGTCACATAAATATAACATCGCGTCTAAATGGGACCCGTCCAACTGGGACCCGTCTAACTGGGACCCGTCCAACTGGGACCGTCTAAATGGGACCCGTCAAGCTGGCGCCCATCCAACTGACACGTGATCGGGAAACTCTATACTTTTATAGATATATGCATAATTTTTATGCAATTTTTTTTATATTCTTGAAATAAAGAAACTAGTGTGTGACTGCTAAGATCTGTGGTGACCCCATGTTTTTTTTGGTGATAATTTATCAAATAGTATAAGAAATTCATAGGCCAAAGTAAAATAAGAAATCAATTCTAGTTTTTGTAAATTTTATTTTATTCCTGCAGAGGAGTTATGTATTCTGGTCATTTCCGCCAGGTATTTTTTTTTTATATATGAATTTTGACAATATATTTTTCTGTTTTCATAATAAATCTTCTCTTAATCAAAAAATGATGTTGCTGACTTCTTTTATTAATAAAAGTTTTCACATTACACTTTATTGCAATTCTGTAGCTTATCATATTTTTAACTGATTTTTCTTCAGTTCATCATAAAAGCCAGTTGCCCACCGTCCTGTTTACTGGTCATATCTTACCAAATGCATGGTGACCACCCTTGATCAGTTTGATTTCCAATTAACATGAATCAACCTTAAGCACAAAGTATAAAAGTTTCAGTTGATTATCAATTCCAGAAATGAAAGTGGCACTAAGCTTTAAGTTAGTTGTTAGAAGAATAATAGAAACTTTGTACATGAATAAATATGAATAAACCATTGTTACCTCATCACAAAAAAGTCTGTTGCTCCTGGAACTCTCAACCAACAATATATCACATTAAAAAGACAAGGGACCCATGGGTCACTGTGCTCAGCTGAGGTTAGCCTTGAAGGTAAAAATCTAAAATAATATCGAATAGAGATAAAGTGTAAGAGGAAGAGGTAATATAGGCCATGGTTGGTTTATGATTGGTTTGTATTGATGAGCAAGAAATTGTTGCAAATAATATTTTGTGACCTGACCATGTGTCCGAATGTTGAAACTGAAGCATGTGAGCAGTTTGTGAACAAATGATCTGTACTTTTACTGGTGGACTTGGTGGTGGGGGGGGGGGGGGAAGAGAATGATGAGAGTTACAACATATCTGTATTATAATAGTGTATATACATAGGATTTTAACTTGATTCAACGATGCCAACAGGATAAAAAAGTTCATTCATAATTACTTAATATTAAAAAAAGGACAGACAGACTGGTAGACAAACAAAGCTGATAATATATGAAGTTTCAATTATTTATTAATTTATTTATTATAACAAATTTTTAAAAAAAGTTTAACATCTGCAATAATACACAACTTAATATATAATTTGCTTTACAATTTCTGACTGAAATAGCTTAATTCCAAACACATACAACATATGAAAGTTATTTCAACAGTGCTTATAGGAAAAATTTCATAATTAATATATATTTAATGATAACGGAGAGATGATGGACAGAGCTGATCAGTATAGTTCCATTTTCCTAAGGCAAGAATATGTTTCAATAAGATCTTAATTTTTTCTAATCCTATTATTTTTCTAATTAAATAAATTCTACACATTTGCAATAAAAACTAATGTCCCAGTGCACAGAAATCAATAATGAACAAATGTTTGTATTAGATCCTCATTTTTTTTCACATCAATTTTTTTTAAGTTTATATTTCTATACATTTCCAATGTAACATATATATCTGAATATAAAAGTTGATTCATAATTCTAAATTGTATCATCAAAAATCTAAATCTTGTCAGATAACACCACATCATGCATACAAATGTATATTTAATTTTTAACCACAAAAATATATCTTTTAAATATCTAAAAATAATACTTGATTCAGATTTCACAATTCTGAGGGGGGGGGAGGATCAAGGGGGGGGGGGGGAGGGGGGAGCGGGGTGGTGATATGAAAATAACTGTACACCTGTCACAGCAGAGAATCTCACCCAGTGACTGTAACAAATCAGAAACCCTGGCATAGCTGACTTCCAGTGACCTTGAGTGGGAACCTGCATCTGGACAAAGGAAATGACTACAATAGAACCTCAAGAAAAAAATCCATAACTAAGCTTATATTCAAGCTTTTATTTTCAAATTTCAGATCAAAACAAATTAAATACTTATGTTTACATGCTGTGAAAATTAAATCAATAGTAATTACAGGAAGAAAAACCTGCCATGGTCAGAGTTGGGCAAAATTTAAGGTATTGATTTTATTTTTATGCAACAAACTCCAAAAATTTACAAAATTCAGATCTAATCTTAGGTAAACAATTGAATCTTAATTAAACAAGGTTATATAATTATGGTAAATATGAGGAAAAAAAGATGAGTGGTTTTGATATTAGGCAGTCCTAAAGTGAAATAGGTTTTTAATAAAAAATTGAGGTTTTTCCTTAATTTCTAAAAGGAACGAAGTCGCAAAGACCCATTTTTCGGCTTGGTAGGAGATCTTGGGGACATCTAACATTATGCCGAATTTTGGATTCCTAGGTCTTACGGTTTCAAAACGTGCCACATCTACAGACGGACGGACGGCACGACGGACGGCACGACGGACAGACGGACGGACGACGGACAATGGACCAAGACTTTAGCTCAGATGACTTATAGTCAGCTGAGCTAAAAACATAAAATCCAACTGGTGATACCGGTAGTTCACCAAATTACACCTTCCTTGTGCTGTCACTTTGACCAAAACTTGCAGGTCCTAAGAGGTCATGACCTAACACGTTTATGTTTAACATAATATAGAGGCAAATTTAAAGGGACTGAGATTTAGTGTCCACATAAGTGAGTCATCTACCTTACTTAGTTGTCCCCAAGTAGGAGTTTCACTGTATATTTAATAATATATTATAAAAAAAAATATATCTAATTGAATAAATGTGTAAACTTCAGAACTGTCAACAATTTAACAAATATGATCATGGTAAAAGTATACCTATATTATACATATCTTATGTTCGCAAACTGCTCATATGATTTGGTTTTAACATAAGGAAACACATGGTCAGGTCACAAAATATTATTTTGCAACAATTTCTTACTCATCAATTCAATAGATTTTTCCTTAATTTTTCAAAGGAAAGAAGTTTTGGGTTTGGTAGGAGAACATAGGGACATCTAACTCTATGTTGAATTTTGGATTCATGGGTCAAATGGTTTCAAAATGGGCCCTGTTAATGGATGCCCGCATGGACTGCCAGATGACGGAAAAGGATCATCGCTATAGCTCAGATGACTTATAGTCAGCTAAACTAAAAATTAAATCAGAAATTTACTCAGTTATGTGTGCCTGTGAGCTAAACTGATGACATCTCACTTGTTTTTTGTGATGCCTCTGTCCTCCTGGGTAAGGTGACCTCTGACCTGGCCAATTCTACTTTCTTTGGCGACAGCATCGTTCTGACTTTCATATCTGTGCCAGGTTTCTTTCTCTCAGGGGTTTTCTTCTCTATTATATTCTACAAGAACAGAAATTTCTCGTTGTATATGACATAGTGATCAGAAATGGAATCATGATAGCAAAAAACTTAAATCTAACATATTTGTGTGCAAGGCCAGATACTTTATCCCAACTTGTTTTTGCCTAAGATGATCCCCATCTTATAAAAGATATATGTCTCCCCTCCCTTTGGGTACCCCCATCCCCAAATCTGAGGGAAATAATATGCACATCTTCAAAAGTTATGATATTTACAGAAATCATATAGTTCCACAGATCTGATCTTTAAGATCAAGTTCAAGGTGTCAAGTTTTCAAACTCCTTGGTTTTTACACTCTCAAAGCACTAGGTTGAAACATTTGATGTATCAAATTGGAGAAAAATAGATGCAGTACTTCAAAAGTTATGGGGGTTGAATTTTTCAAGATCTTGGTTGAAACAATTGGTCAACCAAATTTGATGGAAAATTTGCAGTACTGGTGTTATCATCTTGACACTATTATGTGGATTGATGGCCCCCATGACCTTGACCTTGTGACCCAAAAATCCATAAGTTACTGCCACTATTGGCAGGTGAGTAACATCTGGAAGATTGAATGTTTGGGACAGAAAGTTTGGCTAAAAATACATCAACAATCTTTTTAAAGAAGTGGGCCGGACGGACGACGGACAAAGCGCCATTCCTTTACCTCAGTTGACTTACAGTCAGCTGAGCTAAAAAACCATGACCTTTTCCTTGTTACTTTGACATGTTAATGTTACTTGGAAACACTGGTGTTGCAGATTATCCTTGATAATATAGCTAAGAGAATGCATATATAATTAAATATATCTAAGTCTCATTATTACAGCAGCTTAAATATGTTTTGTTGTTGATCATATTTCAGAGGAGAAGCATAAAAATGTGTATTTTTTTTAATTTTCTTTCACTTTGAAAAGAATTTGCATAGGCATCATCTTTAGGATATAAAACCATAAAATGAACACATGGAATTGTTAAGTAAGATCAATCCAGTTTAACAGTTCATTTTTGCAAAGTGTTTTCTATTTTAAGATTCTACATTTAAATGGAAACTTTTTTTAGGATTCTTTAATACTGAGAATGAACTTTAACACTTGGCAAGCTTTCAAAACTGTCAATTAAATTACTTTCAAACACATAATTGCCAACAACCCAAGAGTAAAATCAGGGTGGTATATGGTGTCAATAGACAAGTATAGTTTAATTGGAGTTAGCAGGAACTGCTCCGTTTACATCAGTGTTTCACCATTTACATCAATGTTCCCCTTCCACACACAGACATGTGCCTATCAAACTACTTAATTTGAATACTACAGAAGTGTAAGAAATAAAGATTATTTCAGTTGCTTAATTTTTACTTATTACTTTTATCCATTGTTATTTTTTAAAATGAATAACCAATGCAATGTCATTAGCTTGATAAATGGAAGAAAAGAAAGATCCTGATTCAGGTAGTTAATTTACCTTTCTAAAAAATATCAAGTGACATAAACTACTGATATGGTGATCATAAACCTATCACTTTAAAATAAGCTTATGTCGACATTTAATCTCCCTATTACCTCTCACATAACGCTTCTGATTACCAATGAGACATTTTGAATAATCAAGACCCCATCAACATAAGCATGAAATATAATATTTTCTTAATTATTGTTTCATAAAATACCAGCAAAACGTCGCCTTTATATGTGTCTAGCCAAATCCTAAGCCTTCTAGTCCTGTCATAATACACGTATTTCTTCCCATCATAATAATACATATCATTTAGAAGCATACAATAGTCTTCTGCACTGGCAAACATCAATGATGTTACTTGGGAGTAATAAGGTGGGAAAATACTGGTGTAGTTTACTCATTCCACTGAAGTAGACCGTGGCTCTTTTTCTGCTAAATCTTTCAGGACAATTCTTGCCTAATCCTCCATTTTTCATGTTTAAGCCTTAAATTATTTGACCTCTTGGTTTTGTGATATATTGGTCAGACAGGCAGACGAACTGTCAGTTCTGTCAGTATGGGCCAAATCAGTTAATACAGGTGAGGCAGCAATGGTTTCCGATATGAGGGCTTATTGGCATTTGCAGTAAGACCGTTTCTGTCCATATATGAACTTTAAGAGATACACGACTGCTTGGAGTAAGGAAATTGCAAATTCACGATGCAATAGAAAGCCCAGGATGGCAGGATTTTGGTATTAATTAACTCGGTAGGTCCCCGAAAAACAGGAACATTGGAATCTGTTACTGGTTAACAATGCTACCATTGTAATAATCATAAAAGTAACATTTTTTTTATTTTCACCACATTTCTGAAAATGGCAGCATTTTTTATTTCTCTTTCATTTTAAAAACTTATTTTTAAAGTTACAATTTTCAATACTGATATACAATGGTCCTTTATCCCAGTCAAATGTCTTAAAAAATTGTTTTATTTATGATTTAATATCATAAATTCATAAGCTTAAATGATTAACTTTTTATTGCAAATGGCAGTGAAATAAATACCATTTTTATTCATCTCATACATACCAATTTAAGCTTCTCTCATTTAAGGTAAACCTGCATTTGCACAAAACTCACCCTAAAATACTCCATTACAGAAAAGTTTAAAATTTTGTTCACTTGGTATCCTAAGAACAACAGGCAAGTCTTGAAATTTTGATTCTTGGACACATGTTTAGCAAAATGAAGAATTCCCTGCCATATTTTTACTTAAGTTTTTGTAAGAATGTAATGAAGGCAACGGGGGTTTAAACCAGATATACTGAAAAAAAGATGTTAACCATGTTTAAACAGGAAGCTAAGGGGAGAAATGCCCAGGTGTATAGTCTCGTTAAGGTGGTTTTTATGTATCATGTACATTAAATCTTTAGTAAATATATTAATGTTGATACAAAACAGTTTAGACAGTAAGACAAGGGACCCATGGGTCACGCCGCTCAGCTGATCGTGATTGGACTATAAATGTTTCTCCACTGTGATACTCTATGGAGTCGATAAAGCTTATGAATATCATGGACATGTTGGGCTATTATAAAGGAATGTAATGTAATATGTGAGTAAATGATAAATGAAATTACCTGACTGATGGATTAATAGAGTAAAATATAGTGGTTTATTTTTTATTTATTTAGGAGGGGTTGAAAATTGTGATATACTTGAGCAAATATGAATGCAATGACAGCAGTAATAAGCAGTAGTAGAATGATGATAAGGCTATTTGTTCAAGGATCTAAAGTGTATGGTAGTCTGCAAGCTTTCAATTTGACAGATATGATGTTATGATTAACTATGCTGATGAAGTGATTTATGAATTTGTGACTGTATGACACAATATCTCTTTAGTCTTGACAAGGTACATTATTGTGATGCTCACTATGTCTACATATTACACAATATTGACATAATTTCTGGCATATACATAGGTACCTATGGACGAATAGTTATACAAAATATTAAAGTATGAATATATCTGATTCATCTTGTTCTTGCTTACTGAGGCTGACTTTGGGATGGGGTTCAGAGAAGGGAAAAGTGAGGGCAGCACTAAGGTGGATGTAGAAATATTCTATTGTAATGTTTTTCATTTATATAAGAATATGAAAAGCTAAGAGGAAAGGGGCCCTCCTACTTGGTTATAGTAAAGTTCTAAATATATGATTGCAAACTAATACTCTGACAAGACTGTCATGAAGAAAAACAGTAAAAGTTTTGAGATACTGTGATGCATATGAAAATTTACAGATGAACAGGCAAGTGGACAGAATGGCCTAATACCTTTATTTCACTTTCAAGGGAATAATGCATTTAAGTTTATATATAAGCCTATTTTTTTAAGCATATCCACTTTTTCCATTAAGAAGTTTTTATCTGAATCATTTTTTTTATTTACAGGTTTTATAAATTTTTAATAAAAAAAAAACTGAAAATATAAGTTAAAATATTAGAATTGTTGCAAAATTTGCAATCATTATATATACAGAGTAAAAAACTGAAACTATAAGTTAAAATATTAGAATTGTTGCAAAAGTTGCAATCATCATATATCCAGAGTGTAGCTCATATTGGGTCATATTATGCATACACATATATTTTATTATTTTTAAATCATAAATGTTTAAACTGAATTTAAAAGAAAATAATGCCACAACATGGCATCTACAAGAATATTCCTTGAATCACTATTAAAAAGTTTTGCACATTGGAGTTTTCAGTACATGCTTAATTTTATTCCCCAAAATAAAATAAAAGATTCGGTAAATTTGATAAAATAAAACATCTTTTCAAATAAAGTATACACACTGTTGGTTGAATGAGGGACAAACAATATCATTGTGCTAATAACTATCCCAGTTTTAATTTATTACTGGAATTAATAGTCAATTTCACACCTGAAGTTTTTACTATTCTGAAGTAAGGAATTACTTATCTGATGAACATCCACACTTTCATAGCAATACACCACTTTGTGGACACAATTAAATGTACACTTTAATCATTGTAACCCTGGTGGTACAATACAAAATCTAAAATGTAGCATAGCCTATAATAAGAATGAATCAAATACAGAAAATAATAACATTCATCTAGTTTATGCACCATCAGGGGGGGGGGGGGTTGCAGGGCAGAGGGGAAGCCTGCTGGTAGTGGCCAAGCTGAGCCATGGCATTAGCTGCCTGGGGTGGGTTACATAATGCAAGTGAAGGCTGTACTACTAGGTGGGCTAGATGTAAACAACACTTGACATGGTGTATGAAAAACGTGAATAAAAGCTATTCTTTCCAATCAATTTCTTTGAAATTTCAGATTTTTCAAAGATTAAATCCTTATGTATATATGCTGTGAAAATTAAATCAACAGTGCCAAAGTTGGACAAAATTTAAGGTATTGATTTTTTATTTATGCTAATAACTTGAAAAATTTACAAAATTCAGATCTAATTTTGGATAAACAATTGAATCTTGATTAAATAAAGTTATATTCCTGAAAAAAAGTCTCTAGGTTCAGCAATTCTCATGTTAGGTGAGTAAATATATTTCCTGATTTTTTAAAAAATTGCATTATATTTTGGCCCATAACTTCAAAATAATACCGAATACTGACCTAATTTTTGGTATGTTCATAAAAAGTATGAAAGAATGTGAATACTAAATATGATCAAAAAAAGATCAGTGGTTTTGATATTAGGCAGCCTTGAAGTGTAACAATGGCTTTTTTTATGGAAAACGGAGGTTTTTCCTTAATATCTCGAAGGAACGAAGTCCTAATGACCCAATTTTCGGTATGGTAGGAGATTTTGGGGACATCTAAAATTATGCCAACAGCCTGGGGAGCATAGAGATGTGCACTGAATGACCTACAGTTATCAAAGTGGACTGCTTTACAGTGTAAGGGAATACAACAAGAGCCTCCAAAAAATTCAATAACTAGCCTAATTTTGCAGTTTTTATTTTCAAATTTTAGATTTTAACAGATTAAATCCTTATGTGTACATGCTGTGAAAATTAAATCCACAGTACTTACAGGAAAAAAACTTGCCGTGGCCAAAGTTGGGCAAAATTTAAGGTAACAATTTTATATTTTTGCCAATAATTAAAAAAATTTAACAGATTTTGATCTAATTTTTAGTAAACTATTAAATTTTGATTAATTAAAGTTGTATTACTGAAAAAGAAAAAAAGTCCCTACCTTTAACACTTTTGGTCTTAAGTGACCAAATATCTTCCTGATTTATTTTACAAAGTCCATTATGTTTGGGCCCATAACTTTTTTAAATTAAATAATACAGACTTAATTTCTGGCATGTATATAGGAACTATATAGAGGAATATTTATGGTAAATATGAAGAAAACCAGATGAGTGGTTTTGATATTAGGCAGTCCTGAAGAGTAAAAATAGATTCCTAATAAAAAATTGAGGTTTTTACTTAATATCTCGAAGGAACCAAGTCCTATTGACCCAATTTTCAGCATGGTACGAGATTTTTGGGACATCTAACTGTATGCCGAATTTCAGATTTGTAGGTCCAACAGTGTCGAAACGTGCCAGTCTTACGGACGGACATCCGCACAGACAGACGGACGGACAGCACACCAATGGACGGACGGACGACGGACAATGGACCACGACTATAGCTCAGATGACTTATAGTCAGCTGAGCTAAAAATGATACTGGTAATTCATGACTTTTTCAATACTTTTGAGAAATTTCTAAAATATCATGACTTTTTCTCTTTTTTTAGTACTGATTTTTCAAATCCTTAAAAATCACAACTTTTTAAGGATGTACAAACCCTGTGAATGACCTCCAGTGACCAGATGTTTGCTGCCTGGAGCCTGACAATGTAACTGAATACAACAAGAGCCTCCAATAAATTCAACAACTAAAGCCTAATTTTTAAGCTTTTATTTTCAAATTTCAGAATTTAACAGATTGATTCCTTAAGTGTAGATGCTTTGAAAGTTTAATCAACAGTACATACAATGAAAAAATGTGCCATGGTCAAAGTTTGGCAAAATTTAAGGTTCTGATTTTATATTTATGCTAATCAATTAAAAATTTAAAAAATTGAGATCTTAATTTTGGTATACAACTGAATCCTGATTGAATAAAGTTATATCCCAGAAAAAAAAGTCTTTAGCTTCAACAATTATCATGTTAAGTGAGTAAATACCTTTCAAGCAAAAAAGTGCATTATGTTGTGGCCAAGAACTTCAAAGAAATTACATGTCACCAACCTAATTTCTGGCATATACAAAGGAAATAAATAGAAATATATTATGCTATATATGATAAAAAAATAGATCAATGGTTTAGATATTAGGCAATCCTGAAGTGTAACAATAGTTTTTTTTATAGAAAAATTGTTTTGCCTTAATTTATCATTGGAAAAAAGTAGCAAAGACCTAGTTTTTGTTTGGTAGAAGAACTTAGGGACATCTAACTGTATGTTGAAATTTTGATTCTGAGGTCTAATGGTTTCAAAATGTGCCCTGTTAATGGATGGATGGACAAAGGACCATCACTATAACTCAGATGACTTATGGTCAGCTGAGGTAAAATTTAGTCATGACAAATAAACATACAAGATTTCAGCACAATAGATGAAACTACAGCTAAGAAACTGATTTGATGGCTGTAATTTGATGTTCAGAAATGCGTAAAATTAGAAAATATATAGATGATGCCACCAGTCCTCAGTAGTGTACAAATTAAACTCTCCATGATCAATATGCAAAGCAAATTGCGGTACTGGAGCTTTTGAATCAAATATTCTGGGGTGCACAATTAATCACCATAACTCAAACAATATAGGCTGTAGTTACCTAATTTCAGGTTACCAAGGAGAAATTGTAAGTACCTCCAACTATGTCAAGTTAGAATTTTCCAGGTTGAACAGTGAAGATTTGTGTCCTGTTAACAGACAAATAGAGGCCACACCATATGATGGACTATGTGTGATCACTATAGCTCAGATGAACTGAGTCAGCTAAGCTTAAAACCCAATAATATTGCAAGTTCATTTTTGTTCATAGAAGGTGAATGTACTTATTCTATCATCCTCTGTACACTTAGCTTTTTACTTTTTTTTATCATCCTATGTACACTTACCCTTTTAACTTGTTTTATCATCCTCTGTCCATTTACCTTTTTACTTGTTTTATCAACCTCTGTACATTACCGTACCTTTTTACCTGTTTATCATCCCTGTACACTTACCCGTTTTATCATCCTCTGTACACTTACCTATTGACTTGTTTTATTATCCTCTGTACAAAAACATTTTTACCTGTTTTATCATCCTCTGTACACTTAGCTTTTGACTTGTTTTATCATCCTCTGTACACTTACCTTTTTACTTGTTTTATCATCCTCCGTACATTACCTTTTTACCTGTTTTATCATCCTCTGTACACTTACCTATTGACTTGTTTTATCATCCTCTGTACACTTACCTTTTTACTTGCTTTATCATCCTCTGTACACTTACCTTTTTACCTGTTTTATCATCTTCTGTACACTTAGCTTTTACCTGTTTTATCATCCTCTGGACACTTACCTATTGACTTGTTTTATCATCCTCTGTACAAATACCTTTTTACCTGTTTATCATCCTCTGTACACTTAGCTTTTACCTGTTTTATCATCCTCTGTACACTTACCTATTGACTTGTTTTATATTCTTCTGTACACTTACCTTTTTACCTGTTTTATCATCCTCTGTACACTTAGCTTTAACCTGTTTTATCATCCTCTGTACACTTAGCTTTTACCTGTTTTATCATCCTCTGTACACTTAGCTTTTACCTGTTTTATCATCCTCTGTACACTTACCTATTGACCTGTTTTATCATCCTCTGTACACTTACCTATTGACTTGTTTTATATTCTTCTGTACACTTACCTTTTTACCTGTTTTATCATACTCTGTACACTTAGCTTTAACCTGTTTTATCATCCTCTGTATAAATACCTTTTACCTGTTTTATCATCTTCTGTACACTTAGCTTTTACCTGTTTTATCATCCTCTGTACACTTACCTATTGATTTGTTTTATATTCTTCTGTACCCTTACCTTTTTACCTGTTTTTTCATCCTCTGTACACTTAGCTTTTTACCTGTTTTATCATCTTCTGTACACTTACCTTTTGACTTGTTTTGTCATCCTCTGTACACTTACCTTTTTACCTGTTTTGTCATCCTCTTTACACTTACCTTTTTACCTGTTTTATCATCCTCTGTACATTACCTTTTACCTGTTTTATCATTCTCTGTACACTTACCTATTGACTTGTTTTATCATCCTCTGTACAAATACCTTTTTACCTGTTTTATCATCCTCTGTACACTTAGCTTTTGACTTGTTTTATATTCTTCTGTACACTTACCTTTTTACCTGTTTTATCATCCTCCGTACATTACTTTTTACCTGTTTTATCATCCTCCGTACACTTACCTATTGACTTGTTTTATCATCCTCTGTACACTTAGCTTTTGACTAGTTTTATCATCCTCTGTACACTTACCTTTTGACTTGCTTTGTCATCCTCCGTACACTTACCTATTGACTTGTTTTATCATCCTCTGTACACTTAGTTTTTGACTAGTTTTATCATCCTCTGTACACTTAGCTTTTGACTAGTTTTATCATCCTCTGTACACTTACCTTTTCACCTGTTTTATCAACCTCCGTAAACTACCTTTTTACCTGTTTTATCATCCTCCGTGCACTTACCTATTGACTTGTTTTATCATCCTCTGTACACTTAGCTTTTGACTAGTTTTATCATCCTCTGTACACTTACCTTTTTACTTGTTTTGTCATCCTCTGTACACTTAGCTTTTTACCTGTTTTATCATCCTCTGTACACTTACCTATTGACTTGTTTTATCATCCTCTGTACACTTACCTTTTTACCTGTTTTATCATCCTCTGTACACTTACCTATTGACTTGTTTTATCATCATCTGTACACTTAGCTTTTTACCTGTTTTATCATCCTCTGTACACTTACCTATTGACTTGTTTTGTCATCCTCTGTACACTTAGCTTTTTACCTGTTTTATCATCCACCGTACACTTACCAATTGACTTGTTTTATCATCCTCTGTACACTTACCTTTTACTTATTTTATCATCCTCTGTACACTTAGCTTTTTTCTTGTTTTATCATCTTCTGTACACTACCTTTTTACCTGTTTTATCATCAGCTGTACACTTACCTTTTTTCTTGTTTTATCATCTTCTAGGCCACTGCCAGAAGCTCCATCTGAAAGCCACAGACAGGTATCAGTAAATGTCAACACAATGGCCACAAGCAAATGATAACTCACACCTTAGGTTGTAAAGGTGTGTATGCCATAAAAGATCCATAAAAATGACAAGAAGTATAATTAACCCATGAATAGTTTAAATTATCTCCCTTGGAACCAGTCATGCGATACTGTAAACATTAGTTTTCCAAATATTGCTGTAAGCACATGCCATTCACATCTTTATTCATGCGTAGTTGTAACAAACAGGACAATGAACCAGATATGGTATATTTTGCCACGAGATCCATCCCTGGGAAACATATTACCAGTTTCATTCAAATGTTTTTATATTCAGGAATCTTTCTCTTGAAAACTGGACCTTTTTCATCACTCACAGTACTCCAGCGCCATGAACCAATAAAGCTCTACTAAAGGTAATACTAAAATGACTTTTTCATTAGACAGTAAAAAGCTGGAAGTTGCAGAACACGGCATCCAGTGTTAATGATAGCAGCTGTGTGGGCTTAACTTAACCAAGCTAAGTACAAACAAGACTTTGAGCAGGAACACACTGTTGGCCTGAAATTGATACTGAAAATAGCTGCACACCATGCCTGATTACTGGTATATTTTTCCATGTGTGTACATTTATGAATTAATTATGAACTCTTTGCTGGTGTAAATGACACAAATACAACAATGTCCCCACAGAACTTGTCCAATTTACAGTCGGGGGTAAAATGTCCACCGCAAATGGCTTGTCAAACAGTCAGTGGTAAAATGTGCACCACAAATGGCTTGTCAATGAATCAGTGGTAAAATGTCCACCATAAAAGGCTTGTCAATGAATCATTGGTGAAATGTCCACCACAAATGGCTTGTCAATGAATCATTGGTAAAATGTCCACCACAAATGGCTTGTCAATGAATCAGTGGTAAACTGTGCACTACAAATGTCTTGTCAATGAATCAGTAGTAAAATGTCCACCACTAATAGCTTGTCAATGAATCATTGGTAAAATGTCCACCACTTATAGCTTGTCAAACAGTGAGTGGTAAAATGTGCACCACAGATGGCTTCTCAAACAGTCAGCACAATTTTATGAATAATGTTTGCAACAGGGTATAACAAGGTAAATACACACAGATTTTTATGCTCGTTTATGTCTCATGAACTCTAGGGGTCACACGAGGTCATGGGAATCTTAAGTCTGGTTTGTTTTGTGCTGCTCCTCAGGCGCTTTGTATGTATACACATGCTGCAAATAAGAGTCATCTTTTGGACTTAAACTGGTGTTGTTATTATTGTCTGTGTAGTGATGGTATGCCAGGCTCTCACATTGTGGCAGCAGTGAACTTTCTGCTTACTTCATTGTTCTGGACCATAGTCCCAGCAGTGACTTGTTACCGTGTCACTCACTAGATGGCAGCACCTCTATGTGGCACATCTGGTGTGTCCTGTGTCCTATTGATACAATGTGGGGTTGGGGATGTCCCCACACTGTATCACAAGCAGTTGCTGATGTTGGTGGCTGACAATGTTCCAAGACCAGTTTGATGACAGAAGTCTTTATTCAATAGCAAGAGGTCTGGGACAGTCTCTCTCTCTCTGAGAGAGCCGCCCAGCCTCCCTGACTCTCTGTGCGCACTACAGATAGTTTTGTTACAGAGCTTTCACGTGACACATGAGACGTACATATCCATATTTCTGCATTTCGTCATAAAAGCTTAACCTTATTGGATGACCCAAATTAGGTCACAATTACATCAGAGTTGTAAGTGTTCTTCCTAACTTTCGTGAGATCTGATTGGACAAAAGTTCTATGGAAAATCCCAAGTCTGACCTGACATACATCCAGTTATAGACTGAACTGCAGTCCTATTTACAGACTTGTATAAACATAATCTGCCTGCCTCATCATAGAAACCAATTTAGAGCTAATTTGTGAGAGTACATTTAGGCTCTACAAACATACTGAATTACCATTAGATACTTGGACGTCTGATGACCATTAATTTCCTTTGGCTCTGACTGAATATCAGTCCTCATCAATCTCTGACACTGATCTTAGTGTTTGTCACCCTGTGAATTTTAAGTTTTAGTTTGATTACCAATATTTAAATTTACCACTTCATAACACTTTGTTTTTGACCGGGTCCCTCTGCCGCCACCGCGTTCGTTCCCGGAATAGAACTCTGAGACCACTGGACAGATTTTTCTGAAACTTTACACGATTATCAGGTCACGTGAACTTTCCTCTCTCCAGTGGGTCCATCTGTACGAATGTTTTGACACATTAACCCACAAATCTTGGCACTCGTTTGACAAATCAGGGTAAAAATTTTGCACAAATGTAGCCCTTGGATAGCTTTATAACCTACACACAAAATGGTGGCCCAACCTGCAACTATTTTTGCACGGCATCCTTCTGTTTGTCTGCTGTGGGATAAAATCACTCATATCTTAATTGGCAGTGGTTTGACTTATCTGCCTAAAATTTTGCATATGTATATAACTTGGATAGCTTTCTGGATTTTGTGGCAGGTGGCGTCACCTACATACACATAACGGCTGCAGACATCCATCCTAATATCCAACACACCTCCCTCTATTTCCCCTTGCTACTTGATCCACGCCTCACTTCACCCGTCCCACTCTGATTTCGGCGGATACACGTAGTCGCATGTCGACTACCCGTATTCTGGTTGTAAATTTACATTGGTCCATACGTGCCTAAATAAAATGACTTTTTTGAAGCTATTATTCCAAATCATTTTGTGACTTTTTCTGTGTTCTCTAACTGTTGATACTATGGCTGATGGGATAAAATGTCCTCAAATGAGATGGGGGACTAGGGACAACCAAGTAGTCCTGGAGGCAATCCTGAAATTTTAAATTTTGTTGCACCCCCTGTTATTGTTAGGTTTGATGCCATTTTCTGTTAAAGTGATTCATAGAGATCATATTTCATAACATTACCCCTCTTGAAAAGTGTCCAAAAGGTTGAAAATCGGCAATTTTATAAACTAACCTTGGTAAACATTTTAAAAAATATATGGGGTAATGTCCAGGGTTCACAGCTAAGAAATTGTTATGCAGAGAAATGTTTACTGCTAAATTCAATCAGAGCTTCCACTGTACCTAAGTTTGATGTGCTGAATCCATTAGAATTGATTTTCAAACTCTATTTCAAAATTTCAACCTTCAAATTTCAAAATCAAAAGTTAAAAATATAAAACAAGGGACCTATGGGTCACTGTGCTCAGCTGAAGTTAACCTTGAAGGTAAAAATCTAAAATAATATCAAATGGAGATAAAGTGTAAGTGGAAGAGGTAATAAAGGCCATGGTTGGTTTATATGATTGGTTTGTATTGATGAGCAAGAAATTGTTGCAAATAATATTTTGTGACCTGACCATGTGTTTCCTAATGTTGAAACTGAAGCATGTGAGCAGTTTGTGAACAAATGATCTGTACAGTTACCATGACCATTAGTTGGCTTTTCGATTAACTGTTGACATTTCAGTAGTTTACACATTTGTTCAATCGAATCTTTTTTTTTGTATAATATATATTATTAAATATATGTTTTTTTTATGAAATGTATACAGTTGAAATATAACTAATTAACAACATAAAACATGGCAAACAAAGCCTGATCTCAAATTCTGCTGATGCAGGAAAATAATGAACAAATGTTTGTAATAAATCCTCATTTTTTTATCACATCAATTTTTTTTTTAATTTAAGTTTATATTTCTATACATTTTCAATATAACATATATATCTGAATATAAAAGTTGATTCATAATTCTCAATTGCATCATCATAAATCTCAATCTTGTCAGATAACACCACATCATGCATATAAAATGTTTATTTATTTTTTACCACAAAAATATATCTTTTAAATCTGCAAAACAATAAATATCTAAAAAAAATACTTGAATTTAGATTTCACAATTTTTAATTGTGTCTTTATTTATCCATAATGTGCTTCATATTTTATCATAATTTAAGCATACTGATGGGTTCCATTATGATTGGTAAAATCATTTAAAAGAAAAATGATTTCTTTAAAAATGCTACATTACACAACATTGCATCTTCTGGATTACACCTTGAATTACTTTTTCAAGGAAAGTTTTTGCATATCAGAGTGGAAGCAGCATTACAATTAAGGAGATACAGTGAAAACAATAACAATACTGCATAACACTTGGTGGGTTGTGTTTGCGGGGGGGGGGGGGGGGGTCATTGGGGTGGTGATATGAGAATAACTGTACACCTGTCACAGCAGGGGATCTCCCCCAGTGACTGTAACAAATCAGAAACTCTGGCATAGCTGACTTCCAGTGACCTGGAGTGGGACCCTGCATCTGTAATCTGTAAACAAAGCAAATGACTACAATAGAGCCTCAAGAAAAAAATCAATAACTAGCTTAATTTTCAAGCTTTTACTTCCAAATTTCAGATTTAAACTAATTAAATATTTATGTTCACATGCTGTGAAAATTAAATCAATGGTGCTTACAGGAAAAAAACGTGCCATGGTCAAAGTTGGGCAAAATTTAAGGTCCTGATTTTATTTTTATGCTAATTACTTAAAAAATTTACAAAATTCAGATCTAATTTTGGGTAAACAATTGAATCTTAATTAAACATAGTTATATACTTGGGAAAACAGACTCTAGTTTCAAAATTTTTCATGTTAAGTGAGTAAATATTTTTCCTGATTTTTTACAAAGTCCATTATGTTTGGGCCCATAACTTAAAGAATTTATACTTAACAGACTTAATTTCTGGCATGTACATAGGAACTATATAGAAGAATATTTATGGTAAATATGAGGAAAAACAGATGAGTGGTTTTGATATTAGGCAGTCCTGAAGTGTGAAAATAGGATTTTAATAAAAAATTGAGGTTTTTCCTTAATTTCTCAAAGGAACGAAGTCGCAGAGACCCAGTTTTCGGCTTGGTAGGAGATCTTGGGGACATCTAACATTATGCTGAATTTTGGATTCCTAGGTCTTACGGTTTCAAAACGTGCCACATCTACGGACGGACGGACGGACGGACGGACGGACGGACGGACGGACAATGGACCACGACTATAGCTCAGATGACTTATAGTCAGCTGAGCTAAAAAACCATAATTTTAAAACCTAACTGTTGTATGGGATATGGATAAAGAGGCAAGTTTAGTCCTAATTATCTCTTTGATGAGCTAAATGGATTAAAAGATTTTAATTTTGTCATTTAACTTATTTTAAGCCTGAAATTTTACCATTCAAGCTACTTTAAATAATTAAATAAGAGATTATTTGTTTATAATTTGGGTATACATCAGCTTTTGGGGCAGAGTAAACTTTGAAGTATACATTTAATGTAAACCACATGGGGAAATATATTGTGTTTTCTTTAATTCGACTGAATGAAGCTAAAAAAGTAAATTTTTAGTTTTAAAATGACTTTTTCAGTGAAATTAAAAAAAATAAAAATTTACAGAATTGTAAAGTCTCAATGGGATTTGCAAAAAAAAAAAATACAAGGCCTACAGGTCTAATGCAAACATGTGCAAAGTTTGGGAGTATGAATGGACTTTAATATTGATCCTCTTATGTCCTGCATATCTTCCTTAGTCATTATGATTTCAGCAAAATGGTCGTTTCGGCAAGTTTCAGACTAGGACATTTTAAAACTAGAATAAGGGTAGTCAACAAGCAACTACGTGTATCCGCCGAAATCATAGTGGGACGGGTGAAGTTAGGCATGGATTGAGTGGCAAGGGGAAATAGAGTGAGGTGTGTTGCACATTAGCATGAGCATATGTGTATGTAGGTTGCGCCACCTACCACAAAATCCAGAAAGCTGTCTATGCTGTGTACTTATGCAAAATTTTAGGCAGATAAGTCAAACCTCTAATTGTATAAGAGTGATTTTATCCAACAGCAGACAAACAGAAGGATGCTATGCAAAAATGGTGGCAGGTGGGGCCACCAATCTTGTATATGATTAAGAGCTATGTGAGATCTATACACATGCAAAATTTCAGGGGGATATGTCAAATAAGTCCTGAGATATAAGCCTGAATGTCTGCAGCGTAAACATAAATGTAGGTAGCGCCACCTGCCACGAAATTGAGAAAGCTGTCCAAGTTGTATACATAAGCAAAATTTTAGGCTCATAAGTCAAACCACTACTGAGATATGAGTGATTTTAGCCCATGGCAGACAAACAGATGGACGCTGTGCAAAAATAGTTGCAGGAGGCGCCACCAGTTTTGTGTATGATTAAGAGCTATGTGAGATCTATATACATGCAAAATTTCAGGGGGATATGTCAAACAAGTCCTGAGAAATAAGCCTGAATGTCTGCAGTGTAAACATGAATATAGGTGGCGCCACCTGCCACGAAATTGAGAAAGCTGTCCAAGTTGTATACATAAGCAAAATTTAGGCAGATAAGTCAAACCATTTCATGTATATGAGTGATTTTAGCCCATGTCAGAGAAACAGACGGAAGCTGTGCAAAAATAGTTGCAGGAGGCGCCACCAGTTTTCAGTATGATTAAGAGCTATGGGAGATCTATACACATGCAAAATTTCAGGAGAATACAGCAAATCAGTCCTGAGATATAAGCCTGGATGTCTTCAGCATAAACATAAAGGTAGATGGTGCCACCTGCCACAAAATCCAGAAAGCTATCAAAGATGTATAGATACATAATTTTAGGCAGATATGTCAAACCACTGCCGAGATATGAGTGATTTTATCCAACGGCAGACAAACAGATGAACGCTGTGCAAAAATGGTTGCAGGAGGCGCCAACAGTTTTGTGTATGATTAAGAGCTATGTGAGATCTATACACATACAAAATTTTCGCCCAACAGGTCAAACGGTTCCTGAGATATAAGCTTGGACGTCTGCAGTGTAAACGTGAATGTAGGTGGAGCCACCTGTCATAAAATCAAGAAAGCTATCCATGATGCATACACACGCAAAATTTAAGGTGGATAAGTCCAACCAATGAAGAGATATGAGTTTTTATCCCAAGGAAGATGAACAGATGGACGCTGTGCAAAAATGGTGGCAGGTGGCGCCACCATTTTAGTGTATATTATAAAGCTATCCAAGGGCTACATTTGTGCAAAATTTTTAGCCTGATCCGTCAAACTGTTCCTGAGATATGTGGGTTTATGTGTGGAAACAGACGCACAAATTGATGCTGGGCAGTGAGGAAAGGTCAGAGGTTAACCAAAAATTAGGGCGCAGCAGTTCACATGTGACCCGATCATAATTCAGATTTTAAAATAATTCCTCCCATTGGTTATGGAGAAGTTCTCCAGAAACCCATGCGGCGGCTGCAGCGGTGGCGGCAGTGGCGGCAGCGTCTGACTGAAAACTTAGTATCCACAAAACTCTTGCAAAACCTGTGAAAAGTTTAGGAGTATGAATGGAGGTTTATTTTTAAAATTAAATATTGATCCTCTTATGTGCTGCATTTCTTCCTTAGTCATTATGAATTCAGCAAAATGGATGTTTCGGACTTGCAAGTTTTGGACTAGGACATTTTAAAACTAGGATGTATCAGTCAGAATATTTTGGATATGCTCTTTTTGCCAGGGAGGATTATTTGGACAGATGAACTGACAATTTGGCAGCATGGTTTGGGAGAAGAACATTTTTTAATGTTTTTAAGCTTCTTCCCTATAAAATCTAAAAATGCAGTTAGCCAAGAAATAAGCAAAATCCAATAGAATTTTTTAGATGACAAATTTTTTGCAAAAAATTTGGTGATGCTAGCTCCTGCCCTTTTTGAGATATCTATGAAGCAGGACAGACGATGGAAGACGGACAACGCCACACCATTGCAGAGCTCACAGACTGGCTAAAAATGCAAACCAAGTTTTTTCAAACAGTTGAAATATAGTTCCATTAGTTCTAATCTGGGCATTCTGTGTCTAGACGATGTGTCTAGACATCTAGACGATGTGTCTAGATGTCTAGACATATTGTCTAGACACCTGATAGAGCCAGGTCAGTTGCCATGGTGATGTCTGGACCCCACCTGGTTGAACTGAGTGACCTCTTGACTTGGCTGATGAAACTCGGCATGTTGTCAAATCTGTTATCAAACACAGAAAGCCTTTTTCAATTGGCTACACTGCTTTCAAAAAGCTGCATTTACCCAACCTATTCTTACAAAACTGGCAGAACCGAACTGTTCTGAACTGGAACCATTCGAACAAACAGTAGTCCTGCTTTTGATTTGAATGTTTTTATTTACATATCTTCTCTTCTTTTTTCCTAGCCCCACTCACTTTCTCTTTTTTTTGTATATTTTTTCTTCTACCTACCTTCCATTCTATCTCCCCTCTTTCCCCCAATCTATCTTTCTTTCATTTAAGGTCTTTAATTTTTTATTAATATAATAATTTAATATTTAAAATATTAATATTTATAAATATTTAATAATAATGCATTCATTCATTCATATTAGTCGATTTAAAATATTGGAGAAAGGTTAAATTATATTTTAGAGTGTAATTTGTAATACCTGATATCCCGCAGTTAAGTATTTCTCTTGTTGATAATGGATTTGCTCAATTACCACCAAAGCACTGTGACATTCAGGATAATGTTTTTACAGAACTAATCTCATTTGTGGGTTGACAGAGACGGCAATGCACTTTTGATCCTTAATCAATTAACAAACGCATGCAGTGAGAGAGAGAGAGAAAGAGAGAGAAAGAGAGAGAGTGGCATTTTCTTTTGAGGTGTGGGGATGGCTTCATATTGTATCCACATAAAATATTTAATTCAGTACATGGTATATTGTGCAGATAATTAAAAAGACACGGGAATGGTCGAACCGTGCCGCTAATCACAAGAAAGATGCAATGTTAATTTGTAAATAGGATAACAACAACAAAAAATGTCGATTAAATCTGATTATTTACAGAAAATAGTGACTTCCATTAAAATCCAACAAACCTTACGATGACGTTATGGTATCGCATTTATTTTATGCAAGTTCGGGTATATAGAAAGAAAGAAAGAAGAAAGAAAGTTTATTATTGTGACATGGACACACATACAGTATCCGAATACAATAAACATAAATAATTGGTACCCAGCCCTCAAGGGCTTATATGTCACCATACTGATTGAAACATAGTGAAAATAATTAATGTTCAATGTGGGGCAACACTATTGGTTATATATAAACTGCGAATGGACTGTCCATATGTCTGATAATAGTTTACATTCATGTGTCATAAGATATAAGAATTTACTTGGGTCACCTAAAGAAGCAAAGTTAGGGCATGTTACCTGTATGTTTTCATACAATACTTTATGTCTATTTGACAACATGGAGGCGTTACATTACCATACAAAATGGAATTCATTTTCTCTTTTATTTAATTCTCAAATTTTACAAATACGTTCTTCTGGTCTGGATTTTCTCAATATATCTGTTTGTGGATCCCTTATGTTCTTAAATCGACCTGTTTCAATATTAAGTGGAAGTATACCAAATCTTAATTGGGCCATTCACGAATGGCATCGACACGTCATGTAAATGTTCAAATACTCTTCAGTCCTAATCAAATTTGTAAAAAGTAAAAACGTTCGTAGTTTAGGCTTATTTCTATATTTTTTAATGCACACTTTATCGCAGCTCATAATCCTTTAAATGAGCTAATTAACAAGCCGCAACACTTTCCCTTTGATGTTCGGAGACCAAACCTGGCGGGGTTTTCTGGGTCAATTAAGCCATAGTGGTGAGTGGTTTCCTGTTACTCAGCAATGCATCAGTGTCAATAAGATCATATTTTACATAATCCTTTTTTTAAGTCAAATATATGGCAAATATATGGCATAAATAAAATCACATATTAAATTAGACCACATTAGAAACAATAACAACACCAGTCATTTACACATATTACGTTTGTACGTCAACATGTTGTATCACCTATGAAAGCCAGACAATATGAAATAATAAATATCGCCGATTATTTAAATACATAACTTTTATTTATATGACAGTTCATTGTTAGTGTTTCTTAAAAAACGGAGACGAATAAATAATAATATTCAATGTTCATAAATTTTATTGACAGATAACGCGACTGTGTCATGGTGATCTGCCGCACCTGTCGTGACCGAACATTGTCGCTCCAAATGAATAGGGTTTCTAAGCTCGTACAGGCCTATTGTTGCAAAAATATACTGCATTTGATAAAATAATGAAGGGGTGAAGTAAATCCACCTTTGAATATAGAGTATATTTTAACAGTGTGACTGGTTTGACTATAAAGACAACTGCCGTAATATTCTATTGTTATGTTAACGTCCGATATATTTTGCCGTTTCCGGAAGTCTTCAGCCGTGTGTAATCTGGAGTGAGGTTCCTGGTCACGTGGTCCTATTTGTTTACATGACCTGGGGTCACCAAGCCCTGAACCTGAAGGAGAGTAGTAAATGGTCTGGCTTTTTCTGGTTGGCTCTAGCCATCATGTGCTGGAGCATCAAAAACACCCCATTGTTTGATTTTTTAGTATGTTAAGCATAATTTCCAATAAAATTGACAGTATTGGTCAATTTTTTAAAAATCTATGGCCAATCAAAGAGATGTTGTCCAAATGCTTGTTTGGGACTGCTTGGTGGGGTATTTTGGGCTTCACTGCATTCGGGCCAGGATGGTTAAAAAATGAGATACACAAGCCCCCTTTTTCTTGGTCTTGTTTGACTGAAGAAACAACAAATTCTCAGGTAAAAAAAAGTTTAATATCAGAATTTATTTTGAAAATTATTTAAAAGAGGCCCAAACCTCAGGTGTTTTATAGATGTTATATAGGGAAAATAAATACAGCCACGTGTCCTCCTGAATAGAAGCTTGCAGTATCCACTACTGTCTTGTGTTTTATTTGCCATAATATATAGACTGTCAGTTATGAAATGCGGGCCAGGCCACCACATAAAATGGCGACGACGTGAAGCGGTCTACACAGACAGTGTTTGTATGTTCTTTCCCGCCTGTCATTGACTTTTTCAAGGCAAGTACGAACTTTATGATTCCCGCAAACTGACGAACCTCCAAGATGGCGGCTCTAATTGGCTCTGTGTCCCCTTTTGATCACTCCAGCCAGTCGTGGGAGGATTATGCAGAGATTTTGTCACAGTTCTTTGAAGCCAATTCTGTTACTGACTCTGATAAAAAGAGGGCGATACTGCTTTCTTCTGTGGGGGCAAAGACTTATGCTTTGATTAAAAATTTGTGTCAGCCCCGTTCGCCAGCTTCAAAAACTTACTCAGAGCTAGTTGACCTTGTAAAACATCATTTCACTCCTCAACCAAGTGAAATTGTTCAGAGATATAAATTTAATTCAAGGTCCAGGAAGCCTAATGAGACTGTACAGACATTTGTCGCTGAACTAAGGAAATTGTCAGAACATTGCAATTATGGATCTACTTTAGATACTATGCTTAGAGATAGGCTAGTAGTTGGAATTAATGACCAAGCAACACAACGTAAATTGTTGATGGAACCAACGTTGTCATTGGAAAAGGCCTTAAAGATAGCATTGGCAATGGAACCTGCCGCTAGGGATGTTCAAGAGATCAACCCTTCAGCTGTTAATGCCTTCAGTTCTAGTGCTAATAGTGGTGTAAATACTCAACATAGGAGGAGACCTCATAGGCCAGTGCATTCAGATAAGAATCAGTATCGTAATCGATCTGCCTCTAAGAACTCTAAAGTTAAAGATGACAATTGTTACAGATGTGGAGGTAAACACCAGCCTCACAGCTGTAAATTTCGTAATGAGGACTGTCATTATTGTAAGAAAAGAGGACACATAAAATCTATGTGCAGGAAACTAAAGAAGTCGGGTGCTACCAAGTATTTAGAGGTGGCAGATGAACAGGCAGAATCAGACTCAGATGATTTTGATAATTCAGAGGAGCAGGCCTTTTTCAATTTCAAGTCTAAGGACTACTGTAGTGGATACAATATACAACTGTCTATTGATAAAGTTGATTTGAACTTTGAAATTGATACGGGTTGCCCATTTACACTTGTAAATGATCGCACACTGCGTCTACTGCAAAACAGTACTTTGAGTGATAGCCCCATAGTACTTAGAACGTATACTGGAGAATCAGTTCAAGTCCTCGGGAGGACTTATGTAGAAGTGCGGATTGGGGAACGTACCATACCAAACCTGCCACTAGATGTAGTAGTAGGAACCGGACCAAACTTGTTGGGTCACAACTGGATTCAGGCTATACCAATTGATCTGGGGAGTTTATTTAAACCATCAGGTGCAGTTCAAAACAATCAGGGTAGTGTAAACTGTTTAACAGCAATCCTTGACAAGCATGCAGATATCTTTAGAGATGAACTGGGACTAATTAAGGGGGTCAAAGCACAGATTCATGTTGACCCCTCTGTCCCTCCCAAGTTTTACAAAGTTAGATCTGTCGCGTTTGCCCAGAGGAAAAAGATTGAAGATGAATTGGATAGACTGACAAAGGCAGCCATTTTGGAACCAGTAAAATATTCCGAGTGGGCGACAGCCATTGTTCCAGTACCAAAACCTGATGGGTCCATTCGCATTTGCGGAGACTACAAATTGACAATAAACAAGGCGTCTCCCTTGGAACAATATCCTATTCCCCAGTTTGAAGATCTTATGGCACAGTTATCAGGAGGACAGAAATTTTCAAAGCTTGATTTGAGTCATGCGTATAATCAACTTCAGGTTGATGACAAATCAAAAGAACTCTTAACCATCAACACTCATCGTGGACTTTTCAGATACAATCGGTTACCTTTCGGGGTCTCGTCAGCGCCAGCTATATTCCAACGAACGATGGAAGGACTCTTGCGTGACTTGCCTGGTGTTGCGATCTATTTTGACGATATTATCGTCACCGGTAAATCTGATACAGAACATCTTGATAATTTGGACAGGTTGTTCGCTACATTGTCTGCAGCTGGAATTCGCATTAAGAAATCAAAAACAAAATTCATGAAAGATGAAATTGTGTATCTTGGTCACGTAAGTGACGCGGAGGGTGTTCACCCCATGAATACGAAAGTCCAAGCAGTTCAGGATGCTCCGGTACCAACCTCTGTGACAAGCTTAAAGGCATTCCTTGGACTTGTAAACTACTACCATCGATTCTTGCCACGTCTTTCTACAGTTCTTGCTCCTTTGTACAAACTGATGAGAAAAGGAGTCAAGTGGTATTGGGGCCCACAACAAGATAGTGCATTTAGTGAGGCCAAACAGTTGTTATTATCAAACTCTGTTTTAGTCCATTTTGATCCATCTCAGGATGTGGTATTAACATGTGATGCCTCACCATTTGGGTTAGGAGCTGTACTATCCCACCGATTCCCAGATGGTACTGAAAAACCAATCTCATTCGCCTCTAGAACACTCAGCCAAGCAGAACGAAACTACGCTCATCTGGAGAAAGAGGCCTGTGCAATCTTATTTGGTATCAGGAAATTTCACAAATATCTTCTCGGACGAAAGTTCATAATTGTGACAGATCACAAACCGTTGTTAGGACTTTTCAGTGAGTTAAAATCATTGCCAACTACATTGTCACCACGTTTGACCAGATGGGCATTGACCCTTAAAGCTTATGAGTACCACCTAGTGTACAAACCAGGCCGACTTTTAGGACATGCTGATGCCTTAAGTCGTATGCCTCTACCTGTCACTACACCAGATTCTAGTGATGAACATTTGCTATTACTCTTAGAGGAGTTGGAAAATTCTCCAGTGACTGCAAAGAATGTGAAATCATTAATATCACACGACCCCATATTGTCGCATGTCAAGGAATATATATTGCGCGGTTGGCCAGACGAATTGCTAGATGAACAGTACCGGCCGTATTATAACAGACGCAATGAACTCACGATGTGTGATGGATGTATAATTTGGGGGTCCCCTGTTCTTGTACCACCATCAGTTCGTAACAGTGTTTTGGAGGAATTACACACAGCCCATCCGGGAGTGAACCGTATGAAGGGTCTAGCTCGTAGTTATGTTTGGTGGCCCTCCATGAACTCTGATATAGAATCAAAAGTGAGAAATTGTGAGTTGTGCCAAGAGCAACAAAAGTCTCCTGCTGTGGCTCCACTGCACCCATGGGAAGTACCTACTAAACCGTGGAGGAGAGTGCATATTGATTATGCTGAATTTGATAAACAAAACATTTTGATAGTGGTGGATGCTTATTCTCGCTGGATTGAAGCACATAAAATGTCTTCTACTTCATCATTTGCCACAGTTCAAAAACTTAGAGAAGTGTTTGCTGTGCATGGACTTCCTGAAATTTTGGTATCAGACAATGCATCAAATTTCGCAAGTGCAGAATTTACTGAGTTCACAAAGCTCAACGGAATAGGGCATGTCTTTGTTGCACCGTATCACCCGTCATCAAACGGACTTGCTGAAAGAGCAGTGCAAACAATCAAAGAGGGCCTTAAGAAAGTAAAAAAAGGTAATCTAGAGCAAAGATTATCACGTGTGTTATTTTACTACAGAATAACCCCGCAAACGAGAACAGAGATCTCACCAGCCGAGTTACTCATGAACCGTAAACTCAGGTCTCGTTTAGATACCCTACACCCAGACTTTAACAAGAAAGTAACACAGAAACAGTATAAGATGAAACAAGACCATGACAAATCAGTGAAAGAAAGACATTTCAGAGTTAATGATGTTGTCATGACTCGCAGCTATGGGAATGATAGTCCCTGGATTAAAGGAACTGTAATAGATGTCACAGGTCCTGTATCTTACGTCATCAAGCTAACCAATGGTCGCGAGGTTAGGAGACATATCGATCATATAGGTCGTAAACTTGATCGTGATTGTGTTGAGCCAATCTCATCCCCTTCAGATGTTCCTACGGATCAGGAAGATGTATCATGCCCAGGTCTGTCAGATGTTGGCTCCAGCGCTCCAGAGACAGGTGTTAGTGAGGAGCTTGATACACAGTCGACTGCCAATGCAGATGTAGATGTGCAGAATACACAAGAGACTGAAACACATACACACACACCCACACACAACACTGGAAGTACACATACCAAGGACTCTGTAATTAAAAGTACTTCCACTGGTGTTCCTACCAGAGCCCCTTCTAATCGTATTCGATCAAAACCTGGATACTTGCGCGATTATCATACTTAACATGTCACTCAGTTTTATTCATTAACTTCCTTACTCCTTATGCATGCTGGATAGTTTTCTAATACTTAAATAAGTGCATATCATATTTATAAAGTTCAGTATAATTATAAGTTTCAGCTAAAGGGGGAGGAATGGAGTAAATCCACCTTTGAATATAGAGTATATTTTAACAGTGTAACTGGTTTGACTATAAAGACAACTGCCGTAATATTCTATTGTTATGTTAACGTCCGATATATTTTGCCGTTTCCGGAAGTCTTCAGCCGTGTGTAATCTGGAGTGAGGTTCCTGAATAGAAGCTTGCCGTATCCACTACTGTCTTGTGTTTTATTTGCCATAATATATAGACTGTCAGTTATGAAATGCGGGCCAGGCCACCACAAGGGGCCGTGTGATACAGATACACACTTACTATAAACAAAACGTAATTTGACTCCATATTAGTGTTGGGACGATATGGGTTTTTGATATCATGATGATTATTCAAATTTTATTGTGATATACTGTGATATCGCGATATTTTTAATAATAGATAAGAGCACTGATAAGCCATCAATAATCATATTAATAACAACCACCTTTAAATTCTTGACTTTATACGAGGGGTTAACTATTAATATTATTTATACCCATTGTGCCAGTACCACAAATTAACTCATTAAGTGATTAAGTTGCATGAAGGCGCTGCAGGTGTGTAAGTTTGAGACGCGGGAAGTCCTGCCCCAATCGTCAAATCACGCTTGTCAGAACGTTTCACCAGTTTCCTATAGTTACAAAAAAGCCGGATAATCCCGGAATATTCGAAGAGCGTGTCATACCCATCATGGCTAAATATTCCAATCCAATTTTATATAGCAAAATATGCAACCCGTAAGGAATGTTTGATCCAATGGTGACACTTTAATGTTTTATCATTCCATGCAATAAAAGCATAAATATGTTTTATTGCTCTTCTTTATAATGTTATTTTCTCCTGGAATTCTCAAGCTTTTGTCCTCTATGATTCATCCTGCTATTTCCGGACATTTCCCGAAGTCCGTAAGCACACGGTTCCACCGACACGCAGGTATTTAAATACATGTGGTTTATAAAAATAAATGTGATTCTTGGAAATACATTTATTTTGAACATGGACAGACTCTTATGATGCCAGTTTTCTCCAGAAATATATAATTCAATGGCTTGTCTGTGAACCATAATCGTGAACAAAAATTGATATCGTGATAATAGGAAAGTTGACGGTATGATATTTACCGTGGCTGTGAGATATCGTGATAATACCGTATACCGGTAACCATCCCAACCCTACTCCATATGGCTTAATATAGCTATGTTGGCATGAGGCGCAACTGGAATTTGGCGCATATGGCAGTTGCGCATCTGGCAGTAGTGTAACTGACGGGTGCGCATTTGGGAGTGGCGCATCTGGCATGGAATCAGCTGAGCTCATGTCGGCATTAAATTTCCCTATTATCACTCACAAAAGAGGATCACTCTGATTACCAGTGAAAATTTTGAATTATCATGTTCCTAACTACATAATCATGGAATATAACATGTTCTCAATAACTGTTTCATAAACACAGTAAAACTACATTTATATAAATGTTTGACCTGTTGCTAAGTGTTCAAGTCCCGTCATAATATTCCTTGCCATCAGCACGGTTACACCAGTGCGCACATCTACACGCTGTGTAGAGGACATGGCGTTGAAATAATGGGAGTTGTAAGAAGATTTATTTTCGAAAAATGATTGGATGTTACAGTTAATTTTAAACACCGCACAAATTTCAGATAGTTAAATAATACATATCATTTTGAACCATGCAACAATTTTTGCACCGGCAAACACCATTGAAGTTACCGGGGAGAAATAAGGCGGGAAAACTTTGGCGCCTTTGGTTTTGTTTACTCATTCCATCGAAGAAGATGGTGGTTCTTTTTCTGCAACATCTGCCATGACAACTTCTTTGCCAATCTCCCATTTTTTATTTTTAAACCTTAAATATTCTTTTTCAACTCTAGGTCTTTGCAATTTATTGATCAGACCGGTCTGCGTATTCATAACGTCCTGTCAGTTTTACTAACAGGAGTATGGGCCCTATCAGTGAATACATGCAGGTGTAGACGGCATAGGTTTCCTGCAAAACAATACGGAATGGACAGGCTAAGAAATGTCACACATGCATATATGAGGCCACATTAGCATTTTTGATAAGAATTTCTTACAAGTATATATAATATTAATTTGTTTTTGTCTAGTTATGAACTTAAGAGATACACGAGTGCTTGGAGTATGGGCATTATAAATTTGAGATGCAATAGAAGGCCTAGTGGGCAGGGATTTGGCACTAATAATTGGTTGACTCCCAGAAAATTGGAGCGTTGGAATCTCTTACTGGAAAATGATGCCATCATAATGACCTTAAAAGCAACATTATGTAAATTATACCTTTCTGCATATTCCACTCTTTTTTTCATTTTAAAAGTTATATTTTCAAACTGCAATTTTCAATACATGATAGTCTTTCATCACTGAAAAACATCTAAACTAGATGTGTCGGAAGGACATGAATGCCCCCGCCTGGGACAAATTAGAAACATTTGTTAAATTTTGTAAAAAATTTTAAGTTCAGGAGGTGTCGTATGGTCAAAAGTAGGTCAACAAGGGCAAAATGCAAAATCGATCTGTAATGAATCATTATCAAACAACACACCAACAAGGCCTACAGGCCTAGTGCAAACCTGTGCATTGGGAAATACACCAGGTATAATGCTTCAATGCTTGACCATTACTTCACATGTATATGAACAGTGCAAGTACTACACATTTTGAGTAAGAAACAATTACACAAACATCACTGCTGAAATTCGGGTATGGGTGCACACAACACAAAAATGATTGTAGCTGGCACCACCAGTCTTGTATACAAAGAAGCTATCAGATCAAGATATGCCCAATTTCAGGCTGATATATCAAATTCCTCTGTAGAAATAAGCAGGCACATACACTGTGCAAAAGTCATTGTAGGTGGCGACACCTGTCTTGTGAACAAGAAAGCCATCAAAGACACATAGACAGGTCAAAATATCAGGCCAATACATCAAACTTACCTTGAGTCTAATGCATGGGGCTGACCAGGCTTAGGTGAGAAAGGCAGTTGCCCCGAGTGAACTGTGACAAATTTGCTAGCTGGCTCAGGCTACTGTATTAAGTGAACTCATGACCTGCACCTGGCTAGACTGAGTGAACTTTGGACCTGTACCTGGCTGCACTGAGTGAACTCTTGACCTGTTGCATAATCTGACACAGTTGGTAGTCCACATGCAGCCCTGAGTGGCATGACACCCATGAGGTGATCACAAGGTGGCCACAAGGTGTTCATATGTCACCCATGAGGTGATCACATGCCTTGTGCTTGGCTGCACTGACTGAACTCTTGACCTATATCTGACTGCACTGAATGAACTCTTGATCTGTTGCCAAATCTGAAACAGTTGGCAGTTTCTCAACCTATTTAAAGATACAAACACAATCTTGGTCTGTTGGTAAATCTGTTTACACATACTGAAAGACTTTGGCTAAAATGCTTTTTTTTTCAAGCTGACATATTCATAAACTTTTTATCAAAATAACTAAAATAACAAAAGATGCAGTTTTTTCATTGTTTAGGGTCCAATAATTCTGCCAAAAATCATTCAAGTAAACTTGAACAAAGGCCACCTAAGGAAAATAATTGTGCAATGTTACAGAAATTATAATTGAAACAATAATTTTGTAGAAGAACAGTTTTGCAGTCCTCAGTTTGAAATAGACATAATAATGGCCATAAGACGCACTTAAGCTTTTCTGATATGATTGAAAGAACCATGTCTTAGGATAATTCTTTTGAAAAATTGAACAATTCAACTTGACAGTTTCATCATAAACATTTTTAGCTGAAAGAGGCTAAACTTATGAGGGTTTTGCCCATAAAAAAACAGGTCAATGTAGGTGGCACCACAAAATCTGCAACTTCAAATATGAGTCATGTGACCAACATTTGCACAATAATTGGTAATGCTAGCTTCTGTCATTTCTGAGATAACTATGTCAGTATGCTTACTTGGCCAAATGACTGTTCAAATACGTTTAACTACACTAAAAATCATCAAAAGCAAACCATTTGAACAAACATGAGAGGGCTTCTTTCTGGGATCATTTCTGTAAAATATTGAACAATTTGGCTAGTCCATTTACAAGAAGCAGATATAAAAAAAAAAATGAATCCCACAACATTTGATATGTGTCAGATTATTGCATAAAATCTGGGGATGGTAGCTCCTGCTATTCCTGAGAAATTATGGGTTAATATACAGATGACCAATGACCCCCGTACAAAAAAAGGTCAATGAAGTTGGCGCCACCAATACCTGAATTTCATATATGACTCGTGTGACCAACACTGGCATAAAATTTGGTGACGATAGCTCTGGCCCTTCTGAGATTGTCATTTTAGTATGCTTTTTTTGGACAGATGACTAGGTTCAACTTCCTGTAATTCGGCCAAAATTCACCAAACTTGACCCTTTTGGACAAACTTGAGAGAGATGGTACAAAAGATTATTTCTGTGAAATATTGATCATAATGGATTGACAGTTTCGGAGAAGAAGATTTTTAAAGTTTTTTTAGCTTTTTCTCTATAAAATCTAAAAAAATGCAGATTTTTTCAGATGGCTTTTTTTGCATTAAATTTCATGATGCATGCTCCAGTTGTTTTCGAAATAGTATGGGTGAACGTATACCTGTGATTGTAAACATTGCCTGGCATGAGGAATATCTAAAATCATAAATCTACATTTTTTAAAAGTTTTTTGAAACACATTTTTGTCAATATTAACCATAGATAACCTGAAATCTAAATGTCTGGAGGCATGATGTAAAGGATGCTGATAAACTGGTGCCAGTCTAGATGTATCTGCTTCACACAGCTAACATATAGCGTAAAATGACTCAATTCAATCTTTATAATTCAGCCAAAATTCATTCTTTGGAACAATAAAAGACAATTATTATAAGAATCATTCAGGGGATTGTTCTTGTAAAATATTAAACAAATTGGCCTTAGTGGCCTCAGTCAAAAAATGTTTTGCAGGTTTATAACTCATATGGGAAAATACAGCAAAATGGCTAAGTTAAGCTTCCCATAACTCAGCCAAAAATCATTGAACCAAAACCATTTGAACAAACTTGAATTATCAACATCTAAGGATAATTAATGTATGAGATTTTAGAATTAGGCCCAGTGGTTTTTGAGAAGATGATCTTTGTAGCCACTGAGCTAAAATGGGCTGTTATGGCATATGACTAAATTCAGCTTCCCATAACTCAGCCAAAAGTTACTGACCTGAGACCATTTGAACAAACTTCAAAAAGCACTACCCTAGGATCATTTCTGTGCGATATTAAACAATTTGGCCACATGGTTTCAGAGAAGAAGTTTTTTGTAGCTGTCAGTATGATATGGGCACTGATGACCCTCGTACAAAAAAGGCCGATGCAGGTGGCACCTACAATACCTGAATTTTAGATATGACTCAATTGACCAACATTGGCATAAAATTTGAAGATGATAGCTCCAGCCGTTTCTAAGATTGTAATTTTAGTATGCTTTTTTGGACAGATGACTAAGTTCAACTAGCTGTAACTCGGCCAAAAATCACCGAACTTGAACCATTCAAACAAACTTGAGAGAGATTGTTCCCGGGATCATTTCTGTGAAACATTGGACAATTTGGCTGAACAGTTTCGGAGAAGAAGATTTTTAAAGCTTTTTAGCTTTTTCCCTATAAAATCTAAAAAAAATGCAGTTAGCCAAAAAATATTGGAATTATAAAGGTTCAATTGAGTCATTTTACCATATATGTTAGCTGTGTGAAGCAGATACACAGATACATCTAGATACATCTAGACTGGCACCAGTTTATTACATCATGCCTCTAGACATTTAGATTTCAGGTTATCTATGGTTAATATTGACAAGAAAGTTTTTTTAAAAGCTTTTAAAAAATGTAGATTTATGATTTTTAGATATTCCTCATGCCAGGCAATGTTTACAATCACAGCTATACAGCTCTCTGTGGGTATATAAAGACGGCTGTACATGGATTATAAATAATTGGTATCCATAGTCAAATTAATTCAAGATTTTGCCATCAGTGAGATGTATCCTTTATTACAATTTTGCATTCAATATGCATCTGTATTAATTTTTAGTGAAAATTTTTACCTGTGAACTAATGCGATGATGTGGCATCGTTTGTCTTCTGTACATTTACCCATACTATTTTGAAAATGATTGGAGCTAGCATCATGAAATTTAATGCAAAATTTAGCCATCTGAAAATTTTCTTAAATTTTGTAGAGAAAAAGCTAAAAAACCTTTAAAAATCTTATCCTCCGAAACACTCAAGCCAAATTGTTCAATATTTCACAGAAATAATCTTTTATACCATTTCCCTCAATTTTGTTTAGGAAGTTGAACTTAGTCATCTGTCCAAAAAGCATACTAAAATGACAGTCTCAGAAACAGCCAGAGCTATCATCACCAAATTTTTGCCAGCGTTGGTCACATGAGTCATATATGAAATTCAGGTATTGGTGGCACCACCTGAATTGACCTATTTTTGTATGGGGGTCATTGGTCATATGTACATTAATCAATAATTTCTCAGGAATAGCAGGAGCTACCATTCCCAGATTTTATGCAATAATCTGTCACACATCAAATTTTGTGGGATTCAGCTTATTTTTTTGCTATCTGCATTTACTTAGATTTTATAAGGAAAAAGCTGACAATATTTTAAAAGTCATCTTCTTGTAGACAGTCCAGCCAAATTGTTAAATATTTTACATAAATGATCCCAGAGGCAAGCCCTCTCAAGTTTGTTCAAATGGTTTGTATTTGATGAATTTTAGTGGAGTTACCAAATTTGAACAGTCATTCGGCCAAGTAAGCATACTGACATAGTACTCTCAGAAATGACAGAAGCTAGCATTACCAGGTATTGTTGGTCACATGACTCATATTTGAAGTTGTAGATTTAGTGGTGCCACCTACATTGACCTGTTTTTTTTATGGGCAAAAAATCCTCATAATTTTAGCCTTTTTTCAGCTTAATGATAAAACTGTCAAGTTGAATTGTTTAATTTTTCTAAAGACTTATCCAAGGACATGGTTCTTTCAATCATTTCAGAATATACTGAGTTTGTTGATTTTTGGTTGAGTTGTGAAAAGCTTAAGTTGGTCTTATGGCCATTATTATGTCTTTTTCAAACTGAGGACTGAAATAGTATTCTTCTACAAAATTATTATTTCAATTATATCTTCTGTAACATTGCACAAAAATTATTCTCAGGTGGCCTTTGTTCAAGTTTACTAGAATGATTTTCGGCAGAACTATTGGACCTTTAACAATTAAAGTACAGCATCTTTTATTATTCTAGATATTTTGATAAAAAGTTTATGAATATGTCGGCTTGAAAAAAGAAATTTTAACCAAAGTCTTTCATTATGTGTAAACAGATATACCAACAGGCCAAGATTGAATCTGTATCTTTAAATAGGTTGAGAAACTGCCAACTGTTTCAGATTTGGGAACAGATCAAGAGTTCATTCAGTGCAGCCAGATATAGGTAAAGAGTTCAATCAGTGCAGCCAAGCACATGACCTGTGATCACCTCATGGGTGACATGTGAACACCTCATGGGCACCATGTGATCACTTCATGGGTGTCAAGCCCCTCAGGGCAGGGCCCCTGCATGAGCTTATGCAATGGTGTGGCTACTATTTCAGATTTGGCAACAGGCTAGAGGTCAGTCTGGATCTATATATAGCTTTGGCAGACTGCCAACTGTATCAGATTAGGCAACAGGTCAAGAGTTCACTCAGTGCAGCCAGGTATGGGTCAGGAGTTTACTCAGTGCAGTAGCTGCATTCTATTTATAGCTTTGGCAGACTGCCAACTGTGTCAGATTATGCAACAGGTCAAGAGTTCACTCAGTGCAGCCAGGTACAGGTCAAAAGTTCACTCAGTCTGGCCAAAACCTTTATAATAGCCAAAAAATAAGCAAAATCGGATATAGTTTTTTAGATGACCATTTTTTTTGCAAAAAATTTCGTGATGCTAACTCTTGCCGTTTTCAAGATAGTATGGGTTAACGTACAGACGACGGACAACGGCCGACGGACGCCGGACGACGCCACACCATCGCATAAGCTCACAGGTTCGCTAAAAATCAGATATTGCAGGTGGCGCCACCAAAATTGTGCAGCACATACAAACCATCAGTCCATATGATCAAAGTAAGTTTTGTGAAAATCCACACAATGGTTCCTGAGATATAAGCTTCTGACTGTTTTTCTATAATCAACTCTAAAATGTAGAAAAATTGGTCAAGGTAACCCATCTTCGAACTTGACGGAGATTTTATCAATATACATATTCACTGATGAAATAAAATATCAACGGTGAATCCTTTTAGAGATATCCCGCTCACAAGGTAAAAGTTAACAGACGCGGGACGGACGGACGCCGGACAGACAGACAGACGGACGAACAGACGGACAGCTTGGGTGACAACAATAGCCCATCAGCCTATAAGCTGAGGGCTAAAAACGGCTGCATGTACATGTACATTTGTCATGAAAATTTATAATTTTCATGAAATTTTCTATGTTTAGGAGCCGTAAAACAATCAAAAGGAGGTCAACTGGGACGAAACGGGAACTCGATCTGTAACTGGTCATTAACTGCCCACGTACCAAAAATCAGCCCCGTATCTGCAGGCATTCGAAAAAAAGTCTGTACATGTGTATTTGTCATGAAAATTTATATTTTTCATGAAATTTTCTAAGTTCAGGAGCCATAAAACGGTCAAAAGTAGGTAAACTGCGAAGAAATGCAAACTTGATCTGTAACTGGCCATTATCTGCCCACACACCAAAAATCAGGCCAATATCTGCAGGCATTGCGTAGGTCAACCGGGATGAAACGCGAACTTGATCTGTAACTAGTCATTATCTGCCAACACTCCAAAAATCAGGCCAATATCTGCAGGCATTGCAAAAAAAAGTCCGTACAACTGTTTGATTTCGGAATGACAGAAGGACGGAATGAGGGACATGGATAAAACTATATGCCCCGGCCACTTTGTGGCGGGGGCATAAAAACATTTTTATTTATGATTTAACATCTTAAACTCAAAGGCTTAAGTGATTAGTTTTGTTTACTGCAAACGACAGTGAAATACCTATATAATTTTTTTCTTCTCATATATGAACCATATTAAGCTTCTCCCCTCTGATGTCAAACTGCATTTGCACAAAACTGGCCATTGCCATGATTACTCCACTACATAAATGCTTAGAATTGGTTCGCTTGGTATCCTATGAACACCACTCAATTTCATATTATCACGAGATATTGTGTATCTCGAACGCATGTTAAGCTGAATGAATACTGCCCTGGCGTATTTTTGCAAAAGTATTCGTAAGAATGGCATGATGGCCAAAAGGGGGGTTACCACCCAGATAGGGAAGGGGGATGCCAACCTTAAGTTGGAACAGCACTAAGGACAGAAATGCCCAGGTATAGTCTGGTTAAGGTGGTTTTCATGTGTCATATGCGTTCCATCTTTGATAAATATAATAAAGTTGGTAAAAATATTTTGAGACAGTGTAAAAATGAAAAATTATGACTTTTTCAGGACTTTTGAGAATTTTCTAAAAAATCATGACTTTTTAAGTACTGATTTTCAAAATCTCAAAAATCATGACATTTTAAGGACGTAAAAACTCTGTACAAATTATCATAAAATTTCATATATACAGTCATACAATTTCACATAATAGATGGCTTATATATACAATTGCCATCACTTTGGCAACAATGATGTTGTGCACATGTTTTTTATAGAAAACAAGGCCTACAGGCCTAATGCGAACCTGTGCAATGGGATATACATCAGGTATAATGCTTCCATGCTGGACCGTTACTTTTCAAGTACATGTGTGACATGTATATGTAAAATTAATTCAATTGCAAGCACTAAACATTTTGAACCTGAGCACATGCACCATTTACACAAACATCACTGCTGAATTATGTCATGAATTCACACAACACAACAAGGGTCCCATGGATTACAGCACTCAGCTGTTATATATGATCACAAAATATGATTGGAAATATACCTTGGAAGAGGAGGTAGACAAATGCTGGTTTTTTTTGGTAATATAAGCTGTATTATGAGTTGATGGTGTTTAACTCAAGTTATGTAAGATTTTTTTAATATCCTTGGGGTGAGGGAAGAGGACTGACGCATTTAAATTATTTACATTTGAAAATGGTGTCACACAGGTTTTGACTTGGCCATATAACTTAATCTACATTGCAGTAGAAGTATTTGAAAAAAAAAACTGTCCATTATCAGTCATGTTAATTATGCTTTTTACATATAAACATATTTAAAGAGACTATTATTGGTGCCATAGAATTTGCCATAAAACTCAGAATTTCGCTTAGTGAGGAAATTGACACAAAATTCAAACAATTAAAGCAGAACACTGACAATAACGAAGAGTAAATAACCCAGTTAACCCAAAGCCTTCAATCCCACAGAACCAGATAGACGAGTATAAACCAGCCTTTCCTGAGGAATCTGGCAATTTGTGTGTATTCTGAATAATTTCTGGGGTACTCAAATATACCCCAAAACTCTGAGAATATAGCTCACAGTGATAGAATTTCAGGTTTCTGGGGAAAACTTTTATGGAACTCTCAGGATGTCAAGTTAGAGGATTCTGGGTCCAATGGTTAGGATTTGTGCCCTACTTTGGTATCAAATTTTCAATTACTCTGTGGGTGCGTATAAGCCCCATAGCTAAAGAAATATGGGTAACAGAGACCTAATTCACGTTTCCAAGGATATTTTACACAGACCTCCCTGGATGTCAAGTTAGAAGATTCTAGGACCAATGGTTACAATTTGTGCCCTGTTAATGGACGACCACATCTTTGAAGGTCTCAAAAATAGAGAAAACTAGAATACGGGTAGTCGACAAGCGACTACGTGTATCCGCCTAAATCAGAGTGGAACGGGTGAAGTGAGGCATGGATTAAGTGGCAAGGGGAAATAGAGTGAAGTGTTGCATATTAGCATGGATGTCTGCAGCCAAATTGTGTATGAAGGTTGCCCCCCCTACCACAAAATCCAGAAAGCCGTCCCAGTTGTATACATATGCAAAATTTAAGGCAAATTAGTCAGACCACTACATGTATATGAGTGATTTTAGCCCGTGGCAGACAATCAGATGGACGCTGAGCAAAAATGGTTGCAGGTGACGGCACCAGTTTTGCGTATGATAAAGAGCTATGTGAGAACTATACACATGCAAAACTTTGGCCTAATCGGTCAAACGGTTCCCAAGATATGAGCTTGGATGTCTGCTGCATAAACTAGAATGCAGGTGGCTCCACCTGTCATAAAATCAAGAGAGCTGTCGGGGATGTATAAACCTGCAAAATTTTAGCCAGATATGTCAAACCACTGCCGAGATATTAGTGATTTTATCCCATGGCAGACAAACAGACAGGAGCTGTGCAAAAATGGCTGCAGGTGGCGCCACCAGTTTGCGTATGTTATAAAGCTCTCCAAGGGCTACATTTGTGCAAAAAAATTTTCCTGATCGGTCAAACGGTTTTCGAGATATGAGCTTGGATGTCTGCAGCGTAAACGTGAATGTAGGTGGCGCCACCTGTCATAAAATCTGAAAAGCTATCCAGGATAAATACGCATGCCAAATTTCAGGTGAATTAGTCAAGTCACTGCAGAGATATGAGTGATTTTAACCCAAGGCAGACAAACAGATGGACACTGTGCAAACATGGTTGCAGGTAGTGCCACCATTTTTTGTGTATGTTATAAAGCTCTCCAAGGGCTACATTTGTGCAAAAAAAAAATTCCTGATCGGTCAAACGGTTCCCGAGATAATAGCTTGGATGTCCGCAGCGTAAACGTGAATGTAGGTGGCGCCACCTGTCACAAAATCAGAAAAGCTATCCAGGATGTATATGCATGTCTCATTTCAGGTGAATTATTCAAGTCACTGCAGAGATATGAGTGATTTTAACCCAAGGCAGACGAACAGATGGACACTGTGCAAACATGGTTGCAGGTGGCGCCACTATTTTTTGTGTATGTTATAAAGCTCTCCAAGGGTTACATTTGTGCAAAAAAATTTTCCTGATCGGTCAAACGGTTCCCGAGATATGAGCTTGGATGTATGCAGCGTAAACGTGAATGTAGGTGGCGCCACCTGTCACAAAATCAGAAAAGCTATCCAGGATGTATACGCATGCCAAATTTCAGGTCAATTAGTCAAGTCACTGCAGAGATATGAGTGATTTCAACCCAAGGCAGACGAACAGATGGACACTGTGCAAACATGGTTGCAGGTGGCGCCACCATTTTTTGTGTATGTTATAAAGCTCTCCAAGGGCTACATTTGTGCAAAAAAATTGTCCTGATTCTAGGTCCAGTTATTTTGATTTGTGCCCTGTTAACAAATCCAAATGTTTACTCTGGGGGGTATTTCAAAGCTGCATAGGATGAAGGATATGGGTGTGACAGGACAACGGGTTTGGTCTGTTGTAATATCATTAATTTGTTTGCATTAGCCGTAGTTGTAGTCACTGGCGGCAAATGATGTCAGACTTAGCACCATGAGGTAGCGACGCAAGTGGCAAATAATGGTACTAGAGCCCTTGGTCCAATCACGTGACCAGCACAAGTTTCGAATATGGCAGAGTCGACAGGTTAGCTCTTCTAGCCGAGGTTTATGATGTCCGATTAACGCTTGTCAAGGATTTGTCAGCTCCAGCCAAGCTCAGTATCCGTTGGATAGATGTACTATGATATGAGATGACCAAGGTTTGTGATCTGATTCTTCTGTTTTCATGTGTAAATACCGTCATAAACGGGTTGATCTTTCAAGATTTAATCCCAAATACTGATGTCAGAATTGCTGTGGAATTTTCCAGTAAATGCGCAATATAATTGAATATACTGTATCGCGGCAAATAGTTTTAACATTTGTCCTTCTGTTCGTCAGCGAAAGAAAACTTTATTTCTGTCATTATGTTGACATATAGCGTTTCATACATTTGATACACTGTGGACTGCTCCTACTTTGTGTTACGCCATAACCTTAAAATTGAGCTGTACTTATGCTTGAAGTGAAGCGCTACATTCGTTAGCTGATGAGGTATTTAGCTACTGCTTACTCCAGTTTATGTAAAAACTAACATGATAAATGCCATTTGTCATTCGTTGATGTTTCTGTAAGACGTTTGTATTTCTGTATTAATGTCTTGAGGCCCATTTATGACTTAGTAGACTTTATGGCTCATTAGTTTTATATTGTTAGAATATAATTTCTTATTTGTGTTGCCACAGTAGACTCAAGTGTCCATATCAGTCTGGATGAGATGATCAGCATTGGTGGTGAACACAAAGGGTTGAGCCAAGAGAGGGCACACGTAGGTAGCATTACTAGTAACTGAGATCTTATATGTAACAGGTTCAAGATTACTTAACAGGGTGAATACTAAGTTTAATTTTGTAAGATTTTCTAATTGTTTTTATATTACATAGGTCCAGATGCAGCTATAGATGCTAGTATGCTGTGGAGTTCATTCCATTTAGATGCAACAATTAAATTGTTGTAGGAGTAATTTGATGTATAAACCGGAATATTTTGTGTGCGGTTAGAACATTAATATGGTTTTTTGAACAGATGTTTATTCAATGTTTATAACATTTGTTTATGTGAGAGAAGTGACAATATATGTGCATCGTTTGTCACAATGATCATCTTTATGAGATTGATATCTGTAATGTCTGAGTATAAGTGTACAAGTCTTAATTGGAGCAAGGTTTTCTCCATATCTCTTGATAATTGTCATTGCATAATTATATATATGTGTTAAGTTTGCCGAGCTCGTAACTTATGTTTTGTATTTTTTTTTTATGTATTTATACAGGTACCAGCCACCCTTTCTTACACCCTTTTTTGTTGTTATGTACAAGGGAAATTAAACATTTTCCCAGGCAGAATCCGTCTTTGTGTGTTTGTTGACCCAGCCTGGTCACAGCTTTTTGGTGGCAGCGGTGGGATTCTGCAGTCTGCGACTAAGGGTGGTTGGTTTGGTTTGAGGATTTGGTTTGAGGATTATGCCAGATGGTACAACCCTGTGGAGATCTGTGGTAGATGAGGCACCCGTGGACATAATCTTCTGTGTGCATCTGTGGTTGGAGACCCCTGGAACTTGTGAAGGACTTACCTATAGTGAACTGTGAGAGCTGCGAACTCATTAGTGATTATTATTATTGCCCATTAGTAATTATTATAATTGCTCATCATGTTGCCCATTGCATTGATGAGAGACATTTTAAACATGTTTTGCCATGATATGTGGATCATGTTCTGCCTTCCGGAGATGATAAGGTAAGAGGTAAGAATTTGACAATATTTCCCACAGTTTGCGTCAGGGTGGCAGTGTATGCCTAATATTTTGCACTTAAATGTTCATTTATATGTGGTAACTGATATTATACTCTGTGAGATATTTGTCATTAATGCATGCATGTACTAAGGGTACAGGTCGTATGCCCTCGAGAGGTATAATGCTAGCACTACTTCTGTGTTATATTGGTTGTGCATCATTGATTATTGCACCAGGTTATAAGCATAGACACATAGATATTTACTTTGCTCACTGTATGCATACATCAGCAATCATGCCTGAACATGAAACTCCTCGGGTAGTGTATACTCAGCGTAAATTATCAAAGTTTGGTGGTGACTCTAGTAACTATGAGGACTGGCAAGTTGAGGCCCGAACAGCTATAGAGGCGCAAGGCATCCAGGGAAAGTATGCTGCGGAATTTTTGCTGTCCCATTTAGAAGGTGCTGCCAGGGACGAGATAAAGTATACCCCCGAAGCCGAAAGGGATACTGCTGATAAAGTATTTGCTCTACTCAATGAAGCCTTCGGTGAACGTTTGTCTAGTGATCAGCTACTTGATAGTTTCTATTCAAGACAACAGCAGGAAGGAGAATCCCTGAGGCAGTTTTCTCATGGATTAATGAGTCTCTTGGAGCGCGCCTGTAAGAAGGATGGTAAATGTGTGGCTAATAAAGACCAGGTGTTAAAGCGTTGTTTCGCTCACAAGGTGCGTGACGTAACGTTACGGCGAGACTTGCTGAAGTTGGTCGATGAAAATAAAGATTTAACTTTTCGTCAACTACGATCGAAAGCGATTGATTGGTCGGAATATAGCACAGAAACGTCACCAGGTCATGTAACCCAAACTGATAAGATAGAGGTCAATTCAGAGCCAGTTGGCGCAGCCGCGAGTATCAGTGCTAGTACCACTGACGGTGCAATGGCGAAAGTATTGGAAGCATTGGAAGCACAGTCCAAAGTGCAGACACAGCTGTTAGAACAACAGCAGCAGTTGTTTAAATTAGTCTTGGACGCTCAGAGAAATCCCAATACGGGAACCCGTTTCTCTACTCAAGAACAGTCTCGCAATCCTAGGAGACAACCTAGAGTCAACTTAGCCGACGTTGAGTGCCATTATTGTCATCAAAAAGGACATTATGTTAGAAATTGTCCAGTTCGACCAGCAAGGCGAAGTATTACTGAGAGGGACCAGCCCAGAGGTGAAGCTGCAAATCAAGCCAATAGTGATCACATAAATGCTAATTCTGAGAATCAACATGTGGAGAGCTTTCTTCAGAAAACTATAGGGTCTCGTCCTGTTGTCCTCGCTAATATCGCAGGTTTTTTAGTAAAGTGTCTCATCGATACAGGATCCCAGGTTACTATGGTCAGTGAGGAGGTGTTTCAGGAAGGCATTCATGCCAAAAGTGGGAACCCTATTGAGGTTGGACAGTGGCTTACTCTTACAGCGGCGAATGGTTTAAGTGTGCCCTACACTGGAATGATCACGGCACCAGTTGAAGTTCGTGGTGAACAGGTGCCAGAAGCTGGAATTCTTATCGTTAAAAGTACTGACTCAACCTGAGAAAAGCTCAAGCAAGTGCCAGGCGTCTTAGGCACAAATGTTCTGTCAGCATCGCCAAGCTTTAGCAACTTCGTGACCGCAGAGGTGTCAGCTGTTACAACTCCAAAGAGTGGTTTTATGCGAGTGGCAAGCTGTAGTGAGATAACGGTACCATCTCGTAGTGAATGCTCAATTCCAGTGAGAGGTCCATCCACTTGGTGTGGAGACGCTATTGTGGAACCAGTGCGTAGTTCACCAGCACTTGTGAAGCCAGCCTTGATAGACTTTACAGAGGGCAGCACTACAAGAGTACAAGCTGTAAACCTTAGTGATCATGATATAAGGTTAAAACCTAATATGCGATTAGGCATCGTCTCCCCAGCAGTAGATGTGTTAACAGGAGCGAGAGACAATCTCAGTGTCGACCAAGTAGACGGAGAGATAAGACTGTCGTTCTCAAACAAAAACCAGCTAGACCGCAACATGCCCGATGTTGATTTAAGTCACCTGACACCTGATCAGAGACAAAAAGCAGAGAAGCTCCTACGGAAACATGCCAGTGTTTTCTGGAAGGAAGGAGAAGAATTAAGCTGTACGAACACCATTGAGCACCATATCAAACTGGAGGATGACAACCCTGTTCAGCAACCATACCGAAGGATACCACCTATGTTATGGAAGGAGGTTAAAGATCACTTGAAGGAACTAGAAAGGAGAGGGATCATCCGAGAGAGTAGTTCAGATTTTGCATCCCCCATTGTTCTTGTGCGCAAGAAAAACGGCGAGCTCCGGATATGTGTTGACTACAGAAAACTAAATAGCAAAGTCAGGAGGGATGTATTTCCTATCCCACGAGTCGAAGAGTGTTTGGAAGCTCTGACTGGAGCTACATTGTTTTCCACTCTGGATTTGGCGTCCGCGTATAGTCAGATAAGAGTTACAGAGGATGATGTGAGGAAAACCGCATTTACTACGCCAATGGGATTGTGGGAGCATGTCCGCATGCCTTTCGGTTTGTCAAATAGTCTGGCCACATGGCAACGGCTGATGAGTAAGGTATTCAGGGAGGATATCCTAGAGATTCTACTTGTGTTCTTGGACGATATCATAGTTTTCAGCACTAGTTTCGACCAACATTTGGAACGACTCGATGTTATTTTAGGTCGCTTAGCAGCACATGGTCTTAAGCTCAAGGGTAGTAAGTGTAACCTTTTCAAGCAGAAGGTAAACTTCTTAGGACATGTGGTGAGCAAGGAAGGGGTCAAGCCTGACCCAGAGAAGGTGCAAGTGGTGGCAGAGTGGCCAACTCCAGTGACACTTAAGGCTCTCAGATCCTTTATAGGTTTTGCTGCATATTACTCAAGGTTCATACCTGGATTTTCCAAAATAGCCAAGCCGTTGCATGGTCTGGTAGCCCAGGTCATAAATAAGAGGAAGCAGACCTGAGCGGTAAAGAACAGCCCAATATCAGATGTTTGGGAGGAAGTCCATCAAGAAGTGTTCGACACAATCAAGAAAATTTTGACAAGTGATCTTGTCCTTGGATATCCGAATTTCTCTGAAGAATTCATAATTGAAACTGATGCTTCAAACGATGGGTTAGGAACCGTGCTCAGCCAGGTTTAAGGCGGTGTGAAGAAGGTCATAGCTTTTGCCAGTAGAGGCCTCCGGGGAACCGAGAAAAATCCATCAAACTATAGCTCAAAGAAACTTGAGCTGCTGGCATTAAAATGGGCGGTGTGCGATCGTTTTAGAGAATATCTCCAAGGAAACACATTCACGGTATTAACCGATAACAACCCACTGACCTATTTGATGACCAAGTCAAAGCTTCCTGCTTTAGAGCAGAGATGGGCATCAAATTTGGCTAGTTTCAACTTCAGAATAAAGTATCGACCTGGAACACACAATGCCAATGCAGATGGATTGTCCAGGCAGGAATCAAGGCCGTGGGAAGTGCCACAGACTATTCCCTTTGAGGAAGAAGAGGCAACTCCAGCTCTTATTCGTGTACTTGGGGTAGCGGATATACCACTTGAAGTCCAGAGAGCTGCATGGGAGGATAAGTTCAGCCAGCCACAAGCTGAGGTCCAGACTATTGAAGTTGAAGCCACATCGCTTCCATCGCTCTCAATGGATGCGTTAGTTTATCTGCAGCTGAAGGATCCTGTAATCAAACGTTTCCTATCGTTCTGGGAACAAGGCAAGAAACCCGGCGGTGCAACTTTGAGAAGTGAGCCCAAGCTTGTACAGACATATCTGCGTCAGTGGAACCGCATAAGCCGTCGCGATCGAGTTTTAGTCCGGAAGGTTACTGACCCTGTCCTAGGTGATATATTTCAAATCTGTTTACCAAAAGTCCTACAGGAAGACGTTTTGAAAGCCTTGCACAATGACCATGGCCATCAAGGCAGAGAGAGGACAGAAGCACTTGTAAGATCGCGTTATTATTGGCCACAGTTGTCACGTGATGTCCAGGACTGGGTGCAGCATTGTAATAGATGCATTTTGGCTCATCACCAGAGAGTACGCACACCTATGGGACACCTATCGGCCAGTAGACCCTTAGAAATGTAGCGGTAGATTTTACTGTGTTGGAAAAGAGTACTGACGGCAGAGAAAACGTATTAGTTTTCACTGACATTTTCACGAAGTGGGTGGTCGCAATCCCCACCAAGGATCAAACTGCGGAAACTGTAGCCAAGATTTTGGTGAAAGAATGGATCCAGAAATTCGGTCCGATGTTACGTCTACACTCAGACCAAGGACGTAATTTCGAATCGCGATTAGTGAGGGAGCTGTGTAACATATATGGAGTACAGAGATCTCATAGTTGTCCATACCATCCTCAGGGGAACGCACAGGTGGAGCGTTATAATAGGACATTACATAACTTATTACGGACCCTTCCACCGGACCAAAAGAAGAGATGGCCTGATCATCTGCAATCCCTCACCTGGGTATACAACACAACAAAGCATGCGTCAACAGGCTATTCTCCATTTTATCTTTTATATGGGCGAGAACCCCATCTACCAGTTGACATGTTAACCGGCAGAATGTCAAAGGAAGAACTGCAGTCACCAACTGTTGAAAATTGGGTGCAGGTGCACCAGGACAGACTGATGAGGACGTATAGACATGTCCAACAGAAATTAGCTACAGCAGCAACCTTGAGAAAGGGTATCTTTGACAGAAAGGCCAAGGAAGCCCCTTTGGCAGTTGGCGCACAGGTCCATTTACATCAACATCCTCTAGGACGGAACAAGATCCAAGACAGTTATGGAGAAAAACTCTACAAAGTAATCGAGAGAGGTGGCACTAAAGACATTTACAAAGTGGAACGGGCTGATGGCTTTGGGGAAAGCAGATGGGTAAACAGAACGCAGATAAGGGAACGTCCCAAGCCAGTTCCAAAGCCAAGGAAATTACCCTACTTTAGCCCAGTAGTGTCCGCACCAGAGGAAAGCGACTCCAATAGAGAGGAGGAAATACAGATTTTGCAATACCCCCTAACGGAGCGGACTATTCCGCAAATGATGGAACCGGATATTGTTCCAGAGGCAAACATCACTGATCAAGCAACGACACCAGGACAGCCAGCTCTGAGACAGTCGGTCAGAGCAACCTCGGGCCAATATCACAACCCACATCATGAGCCAAGATCGGCTTGGAACTCGTTAGAGAGAAGGCCAGGAACTGAAGGTGTTGCTGTCAGTTATGTTTTGGTCAATCGTGGTAGCAAAGAGACCATGGTTTAGAACTTGTTCTGTGAGTTTATGTGACTTCGACTTATTTTGCGGATATATATTGAATATGTTGTTTTAGCTTCTTAGTTTCTAATATTCACATATTGTATATTATTTGAGGGTACTCTTTGAGTTGTATAGCCTTTATGAGCCTCGTGTTAGAGGGTATGGCTCATAAAGAAGCAGGGGTGGATGTGACAGGACAACGGGTTTGGTCTGTTGTCATGTCATTAATTTGTTTGCATTAGCCGTAGTTGTAGTCACTGGCGGCAAACGATGTCAGACTTAGCACCATGAGGTAGCGACGCAAGTGGCAAATAATGGTACTAGAGCCCTTGGTCCAATCACGTGACCCGCACAAGTTTCGAATATGGCGGAGTGGACAGGTTAGCTCTTTTAGCCGAGGTTTATGAGGTCCGATTAACGCTTGTTAAGGATTTGTCAGCTCCAGCCAAGCTAAGTATCCGTTGGATAGATGTACTATGATATGAGATGACCAAGGTTTGTGCTCTGATTCTTTTGTTTTCATGTGTAAATACCGTCGTAAACAGGTTGATCTTTCAAGATTTAATCCGAAATGCTGATGTCAGAATTGCTGTGGAATTTTCCAGTAAATGCGCAATATAATTGAATATACTGTATCGCAGCAAATAGTTTTAACATTTGTCCTTCTGTTCGTCAGCGAAAGAAAACTTTATTTCTGTCATTATGTTGACATATAGCGTTTCATACATTTGATACACTGTGGACTGCTCCTACTTTGTGTTACGCCATAACCTTAAAATTGAGCTGTACTTATGCTTGAAGTGAAGCGCTACATTCATTAGCTGACGAGGTATTTAGCTACTGCTTACTCCAGTTTATGTATAAACTAACATGATAAATGCCATTTGTCATTCGTTGATGTTTCTGTAAGACGTTTGTATTTCTGTATTAATGTCTTGAGGCCCATTTATGACTTAGTAGACTTTATGGCTCATTAGTTTTATATTGTTAGAATATAATTTCTTATTTGTGTTGCCACAGTAGACTCAAGTGTCCATATCAGTCTGGATGAGATGATCAGCATTGGTGGTGAACACAGTGGTTGAGCCAAGAGAGGGCACATGTAGGTAGCATTACTAGTAACTGAGATCTTATATGTAACAGGTTCAAGATTACTTAACAGGGTGAATACTAAGTTTAATTTTGTAAGATTTTCTAATTGTTTTTATATTACATAGGTCCAGATGCAGCTATAGATGCTAGTATGCTGTGGAGTTCATTCCATTTAGATGCAACATTTAAATTGTTGTAGGAGTAATTTGATGTATAAACCGGAATATTTTGTGTGCGGTTAGAACATTAATATGGTTTTTTGAACAGATGTTTATTCAATGTTTATAACATTTGTTTATGTGAGAGAAGTGACAATATATGTGCATCGTTTGTCACAATGATCATCTTTATGAGATATCTGATATCTGTAATGTCTGAGTATAAGTGTACAAGTCTTAATCAGAGCAAGGTTTTCTCCATATCTCTTGATAATTGTCATTGCATAATTATATATATGTGTTAAGTTTGCCGAGCTGGTAACTTATGTTTTGTATTTTTTTTTATGTATTTATACAGGTACCAGCCACCCTTTCTTACACCCTTTTTTGTTGTTATGTAAAAGGGAAATTAAACGTTTTCCCAGGCAGAATCCGTCTTTGTGTGTTTGTTGACCCAGCCCGGTCACATGGGTAACAGAGATGTAATTTCAGGTGCACAAGGAGACTTTTCAGGGGCCTCCCAGCATATCAAGAAAGGAGATTCTAGGTCAAGTCATTATAATTTGTGCTCTGTTAACAGATGACCAAATCTTTATTCTGGGGAGTACTTCGGAGCCCCAGAGCATGAAGGATATGGGTAACAGGGACCTTATTTCGGGTTTCCATGTAGACCTTTTATGGGCTTCCCTGGAGGTGAGGACAGAATATTCTAGGTCCAGTCATTATGATTTGTGCCCTGTTAATATATGACCAAATCTTTATTCTGGGGGGTACTTCAGAGCCCCATAGCTCACAGAATATGGTTAACAGGGACCTTATTTCGGGTTTCCATGTAGACCTTTTATGGGCTTCCCTGGAGGTGAGGACAGAAGATTCTAGGTCCAGTCATTATGATTTGTGCCCTGTTTACAGATGACCAAATGTTTAAAGATCACAAAAGTAGAGAAAAAAAATCGTAAAAAATAAAAAAAATATAGGTGGCGCCACCAATCTCCAGAAATTGATGAAACACTCCATGATCAATATCCATGCAAAGAATCATGGTGATTAATGCATTAGTTGTTCAGATACTTGAGCTTTATTAAATTTTGCATTATTCTGGGGGGTACTTCAGAACCCCATAGCTCGAAGAATATAGGTCACAGTGACCTTATTTCAGGTTTACAATGAGAATTTCCATAGACCTCCCAGGATTTCAAGTAAGAAGATTCCCTGTCTAGCGGTTACGATTTGTGCCCTGTTAACAGACAGACGCCTGGATGGCTGGACGGACGACGGACAAAAGGTGATCCCTACAGCTCAGATGACTTTCAGTCAGCTGAGCTAAAAATTGAAAAAATACAGGTGGCGCCACCAGAATGCAGAAACTGATAAAACATTTCATGATCAATTTCCATGCAAAGAATCATGGTGACCAATATAATAATTGTTCAAATACTTGAGCTTTTGTATCAAATTTTCCATTATTCTGGGGGGTACTTCTGAGCCCCATAGCTCAGAGGTTATGGGTAACAGAGACCTAATTTCAAGTTTTTAAGGAAACTTTTCATGGGCCTCTCAGCATGTCAAGAGAGAAGATTCTAGGTCCAGTTGTTACGATTTGTGCCATGTTAACAGATGACCGCATCTTATGAGGTCTCAAAAATAGAGAAAAAAATTCGTAAAAATAAAAAAAAATACAGGTGGCGCCACCATACTGCAGAAACTGATGACACATTCCATGATCAATATCCATGCAAAGAATCATGGTGATCACTGCAATAGTTGTTTAGATACTTGAGCTTTTGTATCAAATTTTTCATTATTCTGAGGGATACTTCAGATGACTTACAGTCAGCTGAGCTAAAAACACTTAATGGTCAATATCCATGCAAAGAATCATGATGATCTCCGTATTAGTTGTTCAGATACTTCAGCTTTTGAATCAAATTGTCCATTATTCTGAGGGATACTTCAGAGTCCTATAGCTTGAAGGATATGGGTAACAGAGACTTAATTTCAAGTTTCCACAGGCACTCTTCATGGGCCTCCTTGCATGACAAGAATGAAGTTTCTAGGTCCAGTTGTTGCAATTTGTACCCTCTTGATAGATAACATAGGTGGCGCCACCAGTCTGCAGGAACTGATGGAACATCTCATAATCAATATGTATGCCAAAAATCATGACCATCACTGATGTAGTTATTGAGACATTGAAGTTTTTGTATGAAATTTTGGAATACTCTGGGGGGGTACTTTGGGGCCCCATAGCTCGAAGGATATGGGTAACAGAGACCTAATTTCTGGTTTCCATGGAGACTTCATAGGTCTTCTAGTGTGTTGAGAATGAAGGCTCTAGGTCCAGTCGTTACTATTTGTGCCATGCTAACAGATGACAGCATCCTTAAAGGTCTCAAAAATAGAGGAAAAAATCGTAAAAAATCGAACGATACAGGTGGCGCCACCAGTCTGCAGGAACATATGACACATCTCATGATCAATAGTTATGCCACAAATCATGACCATCATTCAAGTAGTTAATGAGATACTGAAGTTTTTGTATGAAATTTTTTACTTTTATTGGGGGTACTTTAGGGCTCCATAGCTCGAAGAATATGGGTAACAGAGACCTAATTTTGGTTTCCATGGAGACTTTTCATAGGTCTCTCAGTGTGTCGAGAATGAAGATTCTAGGTCCAGTCGTTATGATTTGTGCCACGTTAACAGATGACCGCATCCTTAAAGGTCTCAAAAATAGAGGAAAAAATCGTAAAAAATCAAACAATACAGGTGGCGCCACAAGTCTGCAGGAACTGATGGAACATTTCATAATCAATATGTATGTCAAAAATCATGACCATCAGTGATGTAGTTATTGAGATATTGAAGTTTTTGTATGAAATTTTTGACTACTCTGGGGGGGGGGTACTTTGGGGCCCCATAGCTCGAAGGATATGGTTAACAGAGACCTAATTTCTGGTTTCCAAGGATATTTTACAGGGACCTCTCAGTGTGTCAAGAATGAAGATTCTAGGTCCAGTCGTTACGATTTGTGCCATGCTAACAGATGACAGCATCCTTAAAGGTCTCAAAAATAGAGGAAAAAATCGTAAAAAATCGAACAATAAAGGTGGCACCACCAGTCTGCAGGAAGTGATGACACATCTCATGATAAATAGTTATGCCACAAATCATGACCATCAGTCAAGTAGTTAATGAGATATTGAAGTTTTTGTATGAAATTTTTTACTTTTCTTGGGGGTACTTTGGGGCTCCATAGCTCAAAGAATATGGGTAACAGAGACCTAATTTCTGGTTTCCATGGAGACTTTTCATAGGTCTCTCAGTGTGTCAAGAATGAAGATTCTAGGTCCAGTCTTTACGATTTGTGCCTTGTTAACAGATGTTCTCATTTTTAAAGGTCTCAAAAATAGAGAAAAAAATTCGTAAAAAAATGAACAATACAGGTGGCGCCACCAGTCTTCAGGAACTGATGGAACCTCTCATGATCAATATGTATGCCAAAAATCATGACCATCAGTCAAGTAGTTAATGAGATATTGAAGTTTTTGTATGAAATTTTGGACTTTTCTGGGGGGTACTTTGGGGCCCCATAGCTCGAAGGATATGGGTAACAGAGACCTAATTTCTGGTTTCCAAGGAGATTTTTCATGGACCTCCCAGGATGTCAAATAAGAAGATTCCAGTTCTAGCGGTTACGATTTGTGCCCTGTTAACGGACAGATGCCCGGACAGCCGGACGGACGACGGACAAAAGGTGATCCCTATAGCTCAGATGACTTTCAGTCAGCTGAGCTAAAAAACGTAAAAAATAAAAAAAATATATGTGGCGCCACCAATCTCCAGAAATTGATGAAACACTCCATGATCAATATCCATGCAAAGAATCATGGTGATTAATGCATTAGTTGTTCAGATACTTGAGCTTTTGTATTAAATTTTGCATTATTCTGGGGGGTACTTCAGAACCCCATAGCTCAGAGAATATAGGTCACAGTGACCTAATTTCAGGTTTACAAGGAGAATTTCCATAGACCTCCCAGGATTTCAAGTAAGAAGATTCCAGGTCTAGCGGTTACGATTTGTGCCCTGTTAACAGACAGACGCCTGGATGGCTGGACGGACGACGGACAAAAGGTGATCCCTATAGCTCAGATGACTTACAGTCAGCTGAGCTAAAAATTGAAAAAATACAGGTGGCGCCACCAGAATGCAGAAACTGATGAAACATTTCATGATCAATATCCATGCAAAGAATCATGGTGATCAATATAATAATTGTTCAGATACTTGAGCTTTTGTATCAAATTTTCCATTATTCAGGGGGGTACTTCGGAGCCCCATAGCTCAGAGGTTATGGGTAACAGAGACCTAATTTCAAGTGTTTAAGGAGACTTTTCATGGGCCTCCTAGAATTTCAAGACAGAAGATTCTAGGTCCACTCATTACAATTTTTGCCCTGTTAACAGATGACCACATCTCAAGAGGTCTCAAAAATAAAGAAAAAAATTCGTAAAAATCGAAAAAATATAGGTGGCGCCACCAGACTGCAGAAACTGATGAAACATTCCATGATCAATATCCATGCACAGAATCATGGTGATGAATGCAATAGTTGTTCAGATACTTGAGCTTTTGTATCAAATTTTCCATTTTTCTGGGGGGTACTTCGGAGCCCCATAGCTCAGAGGTTATGGGTAACAGACACCTAATTTCAGGTTTCCAAGGAGATTTTTCATGGTACTCCCTGGATGTCAAGTTAGAAGATTCCAGGTCCTGTGGTTACGATTTGTCCCTGGTTAACGGACAGACAGACGGACAGACGGACAGACAGACAGACAGACAGACGGACAAAGAGTGATCGCTATAGCTCAGATGACTTTCAGTCAGCTCAGCTAAAAATTGGACAAATGGTGTGATGAGTTTTCAGATATGGATTGTAGAAACAAATAGGAAATGATTAAGTATTCCTTTGAGGAAACAATTATATTTGCAAAGAAATCTAAAAAAGAAACAGATCAACATTATTACACATTAATAGAGAGACTGAAAACATTAGAAAGTAAAGGAATTAATAATGAAGAATATTTTGATATTAAAGAGAAGATAAATAATATTGAAATGAAACGAGTAGAAGGGACCATTATTTGAGCTAAAGTTAGGTGGAGAGAATATGGAGAGAGAAGTACAAGATACTTCTACCAATTGGAAAAAAGAAATGGCAAAAGGAAACATATTTGGAAATTAAAATTAGAATCAGGCTCTATTTTTACAATTGAAAAAGGTATCCTGGATCATTCTAAAACATATAATGCTAATCTCTATAAAAGTAAGAATGCAGAATTAAATTCTTTGGAGGCTCGATATTTTTTAGACAATTCGACCATAACAAAACTGACAATAGAAAGAGCTATGTGAGGGACCGATAACATTAGGAGAATGTGAAAGTATAATTAAAAATTTAAACAATATTAAGTCTCCGGAAAATGATGGGTTAATAATAGAATTCTATAAATATTTTTGGAACAAAATAGGTCCTTCAGTTATTAACTTGTTTAATAAATCACTTCAGTTGGGAGGAATGTCTCCCTCTCAAAAGCAGTCTGTGATAACACTTATTGATAAAAAAGGTAAAGATAGATTATTAATAGGAGGCCTACAGGCCTAATGGGAACCTGTGCAAAGTTTGGGAGTATGAATGGAGGTTTATTTTTAAAATTTAATATTGATCCTCTTAAGTCCTGCATATCTACCTTAGTCATAATGATTTCAGCGAAATGGACGTTGCCGACCTGCAAGTGTCAGATTAGGACATTTTAAAACTAGAATATGGGTAGTCGACAAGCTACTCTGTGTATCCGCAGAAATCAGAGTGGGACAGGTGAAGTGAGGCATGGATTAAGTGGCCAGGGGAATAGAGTGAGGTGTGTTGCATATTAGCATGGATGTCTGCAGCATAAACGTGAATGTAGGTGGTGCCACCTGTAATAAAATCGAGAAAATTGTCCAGGATGTATAAACCTGCAAAATTTCAGGTGGATAAGTCAAACCACTGCTGAGATATGAGTGATTTTATACCAAGGCAGATGAACAGATGGATGCTGTGCACAAGTGGTTGCAGGTGGCGCCACCAGTTTTGCCCATTATGAAGAGCTATGTGAGATCTATACACATGCAAAACTTTGGCACAATCGGTCAAACGGTTCCTGAGATATAAGCTTGGATGTCTGCAGCATAAACTAGAATGTAGGTGGTGCCAACTGTCATAAAATCAAGAAAGCTGTCCAGGATGTATAAACCTGCAAAATTTTATGCAGTTATGTCAAACCACTACAGAGATATGAGTGATTTTAGCCCATGGCAGACAAACAGACGGATCCGTGCAAAAATGTTTGCAGATGGCCCCTCCACTTTTGTGTATGATAAAGAGCTATGTGAGATCTATACACATGCAAAATTTTTGGCCCAATCGGTCAAACAGTTCCCGAGATATGAGCTTGGATGTCTGCAGCCTAAACTAGGTGGCGCCATCTTGTAGAGTATCAACTTTTACATGTATTCTATATATTTTAATGTCATATTTTAGTGTAATATTTTGCATGTATCCTATATATTTTAATGTTACATTTAGTGTAGTATTTTGTTGTAATTCATAATGTCAGGACCAGTAGTTATTCAAACACACTGTATAAGGTATATTACATCAGGGATATTTAAACGCTGACACTAATGAGACATTGAAACGTGTATTATATATTGAGATAGACCCCATGCAGTTTACTTAACAATACTTCTAGTTATGTGTCATCCACAATCTGTTTACTAGGCTTGAGTTGACACAACACTCTTATTAAGATTACTTCCTATACCTTTAGTCATGTCTACGCCTCCTCTAATTATCAAGCTACTGGTGCCTTCTCAGCTGCACATAGATATTTACTTTGCTCACTGTATGCATACATCAGCAATCATGCCTGAACATGAAACTCCTCGGGTAGTGTATACTCAACGTAAATTATCAAAGTTTGGTGGTGACTCTAGCAACTATGAGGACTGGCAAGCTGAGGCCCGAACAGCTATAAGGGCGCAAGGCATCCAGGGAAAGTATGCTGCAGAATTTTTGCTGTCCCATTTAGAAGGTGCTGCCAGGGACGAGATAAAGTATACCTCCGAAGCCGAAAGGGATACTGCTGATAAAGTATTTGCTCTACTCGATGAAGCCTTCGGTGAACGTTTGTCTAGTGATCAGCTACTTGATAGTTTTCCAGCTCTTATTAGTGTACTTTGGGTAGCGGATATATTTTGTGGACATATATTGAATATGTTGTTTAAGCTTCTTAGTTTCTAATATTCACATATTGTATATTATTTGAGGGTACTCTTTGAGTTGTATAGCCTTTATGAGCCTCGTGTCAGAGGGTATGGCTCATAAAGAAGCAGGGGTGGATGTGACAGGACAACAGGTTTAGTCTATTGTCATGTCATTGATTTATTTGCGTTAGCCTTAGTTGTAGTCACTGGCGGCAAACGATGTCAGACTTAGCACCGTGAGGTAGCGACGCAAGTGGGAAATAATGGTACTAGAGCCCTTGGTCCAATCACGTGACCCGCACAAGTTTCGAATATGGCGGAGTCGACAGGTTAGCTCTTCTAGCCGAGGTTTATGATGACCGATTAACGCTTGTTAAGGATTTGTCAGCTCCAGCCAAGCTCAGTATCCGTTGGATAGATGTACTATGATATGAGATGACCAAGGTTTGTGATCTGATTCTTCTGTTTTCATGTGTAAATACCGTCGTAAACGGGTTGATCTTTCAAGATTTAATCCGAAATGCTGATGTCAGAATTACTGTGGAATTTTCCAGTAAATGCACAATATAATTGAATATACTGTATCGCGGCAAATAGTTTTAACATTTGTCCTTCTGTTCGTCAGCGAAAGAAAACTTTGTTTCTGTCATTATGTTGACATATTATAGCGTTTCATACATTTGATACACTGTGGACTGCTCCTATTTTGTATTACGCCATAACCGTAAAATTGAGCTGTACTTATGCTTGAAGTGAAGTGCTACATTCGTTAGCTGACGAGGTATTTAGCTACTGCTTACTCCAGTTTATGTACAAACTAACATGATAAATGCCATTTTTCATTCGTTGATGTTTCTGTAAGACGTTTGTATTTCTATATTAATGTCTTGAGGCCCATTTATGACTAAGTAGACTTTATGGCTCATTAGTTTTATATTGTTAGAATATAATTTCTTATTTGTGTTGCCACAGTAGACTTAAGTGTCCATATCAGTCTGGATGAGATGATCAGCATTGGTGGTGAACACAGTGGTTGAGCCAAGAGAGGGCACATGTAGGTAGCATTACTAGTAACTAAGTTCTTATATGTAACAGGTTCAAGATTACTTAACAGGGTGAACACTTAAGTTTAATTTTGTAAGATTTTTTAATTGTTTTTATATTACATAGGTCCTGATGGAGCTATAGATGCTAGTATGCTGTTGAGTTCATTCCATTTAGATGCAACATTTAAATTGTTGTAGGAGTAATTTGATGTATAAACCGGAATATTTTGTGTGCGAGTAGAACATTAATATGGTTTTTTGAACAGATGTTTATTCAATGTTTATAACATTTGTTTATGTGAGAGAAGTGACAATATATGTGCATCGTTTGTCACAATGATCATCTTTATGAGATATCTGATATCTGTAATGTCTGAGTATAAGTGTACAAGTCTTAATTGGAGCAAGGTTTTCTCCATATCTCTTGATAATTGTCATTGCATAATTATATATATGTGTTAAGTTTGCCGAGCTGGTAACTTATGTTTTGTATTTTTTATGTATTTATACAGGTACCAGCCACCCCTTTCTTACACCCCTTTTTGTTGTTATGTACAAGGGAAATTAAACGTTTTCCCAGGCAGAATCCGTCTTTGTGTGTTTGTTGACCCAGCCCGGTCACACAGGTAAATTACTCAAACCAGAGAGGTAAGGTCAGAGGTCAATGCAAATTGGTTAGGCACCAGTTCACATGTGACCGATAATTGGTGTAAGTTTCGGTTAAATCCGTCCAGTAGTCTCAGAGGAGTTCTCCAGAAATGAATGCAGCGGCAGCGGCGGAACCCGGTCAAAAACATAGTATCCGCAAAACATTGTTTTGGCGGATACAATTATTAGTATGGATCAACTTGGTTTAATTAAAGGCAGATATATAGAGGAAGCATTGAGAACAGTTAGATACAATAGATACAATAGAATACCTTAAGATAATAGATCAACAAGGGGTACTTCTCAGTGTGGATTTTGAAAAAGCTTTTGATTCATTGGAATATGGAATTGTATGACAGAGGTTTTGAAACTATTTAATTTTGAAGAAAATTTAATATCATGGGTCAAACTTTTCTACACTAACATAAGTTCATGTATAATGAACAATGGATACTCCTCAGGTTATTTCTTAGTAGAGAGAGGAGTGTGTCAAGGGGACCCACTCTCCCCATACTTATTTATTATTTGTACTGAAATATTAGCACAGAAAATATGACAGAATAATCAAATTTAAGGAATGCCTTTCAAATAACTAAAATAATCTTAAATGGGTACTATATGCAGATGACTTAATCTTAAACTTTTCAAAGATGAAAATTCAGCCATTAAACTCATGAAGTTACTATCATCATTCTCAAAAATATCTGCTCTTAAAGTAAATAAAGAAAAGTCAGAAGCAATGCAGATAGGTTCAGAACTAAATTCTAAATTTACCTCTTTGACTGAATTGGAAAGATTGTATAAAACTGCTTGGTGTTTATATAACAACAAATAAAAAAAGATATAGCTAAAAAGAATATTAAACCAAAACTCCTTGAAGTTAAACAGAGTCTCTACATGTGGAGGTTCAGTAATTGACATACCAAAAAATTACATATGAGAAATAGAAAGAGAGTCATTTAAATTTATATGGAAAGGGAAAAGAAAGGGACGGATAAAATGAAGAACTTTAATGGAAGATTATGACAATGGATGTCAGAAGATGATAAAAGTACAATGTATGACAGATACACAAAAAGTTGTGTGGATAAAACGATATGTGTTTGGTGGATGTACACAATGGAAGGAAGTGGTAGATTTGATTTTTAAAAGGTATGGTGGACTGTCATTTCTCCTCCATTTTAATTATTCAGTAACCAGACTACAAAATTTGCAAACCTTTTATTTTGATTCACTGAAAGTAAGGGAGGCTATACCTCTTAGAACAGGTAGTGAAATAGTGTGGAATAATAGAAATATAATGGTGACTGGAAAAACTGTATATAATCAAAATTTTTTGAAAGCTGGTTTGAGGTATATTTCAGATTTGGTGGATCAAGATGAGAATATTATTCCCTTTTCTGAGTGGATAAAAAGAGGTTGTAAAACTAAAATGTAGGTATATACTTTGGAGAAGCACTATCTCTCAGACCAAGACTATGATAAGCCAGTTTGACACTCACACAAATATTCAAAATATGTTAAATTCTCTAGTAAACAACTTTCAGAAATAACTGCTTAATTTATATACTCAAACCTGCTAAGGGAAATACCAACAGAAAAGAGCGCTGGAGTCAAGAGCGCTGGAGAAAGCCATCAAAGATGTATGGACATGAAAAATTTCAGGCAGATACTTCAAACCACTGTTAGGCTATGTGCATAGATGCATGAAACAACTAGAAAACCAGTAGTCCACAAGCGACAATGTGTCTCCCCTGGATGTGCACAACACAAAAATTATTGTAGTTGGCACCACCAGCCTTGTGTATGAGAAATTAAGCCATCGAAGATGTATGGACATGAAAAATTTCTGACAGATACTTAAGTCAAACTACTCTTCAGCTATGTGCACAGATGCATTAAAACCCAAAAACAATTGTAGGTGGCACCACAAGTTTTGTATACAACAAAACTATCCAAGATGTATGGACATACACACTTTCAGGCTGATATGTCAAATAACTACTGAGAAGTAAGCAGGGACATACGCTGTGCAAAAATCAATGAGGTGGCACACCAGACATGTATACAACAAACATATCCGAGATGAATAGAGAAAGCCATCAAATATTCATGGACTGGCCAAAATTTCAACTTCTCTTGAGTCAGGTGCACTGGGCCTGACCAAGCTCAGCTGAGGAAGGCAGTCGCCCACCAAGTGAACTGAAACAAATGTACTGGAACCATTTGAACAAACTTGAGATTGTTTCTTGGATTATTTCTGTGAAATATTGAACAATTTGCTGGACAGTTATACAGGAGAAGATTTTAAAGTTTTTTTTAGCTTTTTCAAATTAAATCTAAGTGAATGCAGGTAGCCAAAAAATAAGCTCAATCTGATTGAGTTTTTTACGTGACTAATTTTTTGCATAAAATTTGGTGATGCAAGCTCTGGCTGTTTTTGAGAAAGTATGGGTTAACAGACAGATGATGGCCAATGGACCATGCCGTACCATTGTGTAAGTTCACAGGTTCGCTAAAAAGCAGTCAGTGATGACAGATGTCATGGGACAGTCATGGGACAGACCATGGCTATAGCTCAAAGGTTAGCTAAAAATCCAAATGACTACAAAATGGGTGTTCAAAGCAAATAAAAAAGATGCATTTTTAAATACAAACTAGAAGTTGTTAAAGATTTCCAAGGAAACCGCAGTATGGAAAGAAACATGGTGAAATAATCCAGAAACAAGCAACTCAAATCAAGCAAAAGATACAGACAAACAATATGTTAACCTGTTTTTTTGTGGGTTCCTGTCCCTACAGGGGCAGTCTTTGGTCTCTCTGCTGATGTGAATTTTCGTGATGATGTTGGATCTCTGACTGGTGCTGTACTTGTCTTTGTGGGATTGTTTCTGGTCTTCCTGGGACTAGCAGGAGCTAACCCTGATGGCTTGCCTGTCTTGTCTTTTTCTCCTGTATTGGAGGTAGTCACCACATTCTTTGTGGACACTTTTTCCTTTTGAGATCCAGGGGCAACTCTGGTGAACAATTTTCTATCTTTTTCAGCAGGTTTCTTGTCTGTTGTGCTCCCTTGAGTTGGGCTGGCCTGTCTTTCTGATTCAGCTGATATAGTCTGACTTGTAGCCACTGAGAGAAAATCATCAGCCTCCTGACTCAAGTTGACTGGTGTCAAATTAGGGGGTACCATCTCCTGACCAATGTGGACTGAACCTGCAGGTAAAGTCTCCTGACTCGTGATAACTGAAGTCAGACCAGCTGCAGCCACCTGCATTGCTGCTGAAGAATCAGTCCATGCCTGATTTTTGGGGTAATGCTTGTTCACATCCACTGTTACAGTGTCATTGGGTTTACATGTTTCATCAATATTCCCTTTCATTATTATTGTTTCTCCTCTCCTATCACCAAAACCAGCAGAATTAGCCATTTGCTTGTCCTCAGCCACATTTTCCACAGAAAAAACCTCAGGTGCCTTTCTGAATTCCTCCTTCAACACCTTTCCAGTTGTTGGAACTTTTTCAGAACATGTTTCCTCCTGCTTCTGAGTTACAGCACTGCCAGTCTGGTTTATCTGGGATAGGTTAGTTTCAACAGGCGTCACAGCCTGCTGAGGCTTGCTTTCTGGCATTGTGGTGACATCATCCAGCAGGCAGGAGGAGGTAGTATCCTGGTGTACAGGTGTACAGGTCCTCAAAATGTCCTCATTTACTTCTTCACCTACCTTGACTGGCTCAGTGATAACACCCATTTGTTCCTTTGGTTTACTGTAATCTACAAGGTCTGGTGGCCTCTGTGAATCTAATAGAGGTCCCAGGGACTCACCAGTAACAAACAAGTCTCCTTTTGGTGCTCCAGGTGCATGGTTCATCATGGTTGAATCATCTGACAGCCTCCCAGGATTTTGGGCAGCTGGGCCTGTAAACAATGCCTCATCAGATAGTGGCTTTTCTACTGGTACCACACTGGCTCCAAAGGTGCTATCTTTTTTAATTTCTTCTGGTGGAGTTATTGGTGGTGGTGCTCCCAGCACATCCAGATCACTCATGTAGGAATGATTGTTAGGGGTGCTGGGGGATTTACACTGACCATCTGTCATGACCACATCAGGCTGGGGTGGAGGAGTTGCGACGTTTGACATTCCTAAAGGATCAAAAGGATCAAGGATGCTGCTTCCATCTTGTGAACTAATAGACTCAGCTGGTGCATTCTTGTTTTCTTTTCTCTCTGAATCAACTAAGACACCAACATTAGCATTACCAATCAGACCAGCTTCCATTTTCTGTGGTGAAACAAGCTTTGCAGACATAGGATCAAACTCAAAGTGAGAACCAGCTCTGGACTCTGATGGTGACACTGTCTGATCAGCTGAACCTTTATCAAAGGTCAGAAGATCATTTAAAAATGGGTTGCCATTGGTTGAACCTCCAAGGTGAGGGTCACAACTGTCTGCTGACCCTGGAGCAGAGTAAGCATGTTCTAATTGGCCAGCAGGAAGATCAGTGATGTGAGAGGACTGAGGAGAGACTGGTATTCCTTCATTGATAGAAAAGTATGGTTCTGGTGATGGTGCAATGGGCTTCACTGGCTGATCTTGATGAACAGCCTCCTCTACAAAGGAAACAAATACTTATTAACAAAGCAGCTGTTGATAAAATGATGACCAAACATATGGTAAAAAACAGGTATATATAGATAAAAAGAAAACTTTAGAATAACCATACAATACAATTATAAAATGGAACTTTAAACAGTAAAGCAGAAATTAAGATATTAAAACAATTCAAAAATTAAAATTTATCAACAATATCAAGTAAAGTACAATATTTTCAGTTTAGAATCCTGCACCGCAGAGCAACACTAAACACTTTGTTTAGGATTGAGAAAACAAATAATATTATTTTCCTTTTGCAAATTTAGTGAAGAACCCTTATTATATTTTCTCTGGAATTGTGATTTCACAAAACTGATGTGAAGACATATTGTTGGAATTAAAATGACATGGTTCAGTCAGTTCAACATACAGATGGTCTGTGGAGAATGTTATTTTAAGATGTGATGATGATAACTGGATGAACTTTTTAACACTGATGGTAAAGAGGTTTTCATTTATTTCTAGATGTGCTCTTGAATAGTGTTCAAAGGTGGGGTTTCAATATTTTATTAAAGCCACATTGAATATTTATAAAGAAATTACAACAAGCGACCCATGGTTCACGGCGCTCAGCTGAAGTTTGAAATTTTTGCAAGTGCAAAATATTCTATTGTAATGTTTTTTATTTATATAAGAATATGAGAAGCTAAGAGGAAAGGGGCCCTCCTACTTGGTTATAGTAAAGTTCTAAATATATGATTGCAAACTAATACTTTGACAAGACTGTCATGAAGAAAAACAGTAAAAGTTTTGAGATACTGTGATGCATATGAAAATTTACAGATGGACAGGCAAGTGGACAAAATGGACTAATACCTTTATTTCACTTTCATGGGAATATTGAATTTAAGTTTATATATAAGCCTATTTTTTTTAGCATATCCACTTTTTCCATTACAAGTTGCAATCATTATATATCAAGAGTAAAAAACTGAAATATAAGTTAAAATATTAGAATTGTTGCAATTATTATATATCAAGGGTGTAGCTCATATTGGGTCATATTATGCATACACATATATTTTATTATTATTAAATCACAAATGTTTAAACAGAATTTAAAAGAAAATAATGCCACAACTTGGCATTTACAAGATTATTCCTTGAATCACTATTAAAAAGTTTTGCACATTGGAGTTTTCAGTACATGCTTAATTTTATTCACTGAAATAAAATAAAAGATTCAGTAAATTTGATAAAATAAAACATCTTTTGAAATAAAGTATACACACTGTTGGTTCAATGAGGGACAAACAATATCATTGTGCTAATTACTATCTCAGCTTTAATTTATTACTGGAATTAATAGTCAATTTCACACGTGGCGAAGTTTTTACTCTTCTGAAGTAAGGAATTACTTATCTGATGAACATCCACACTTTCATAGCAATACACCACTTTTTGGACACAATTAAATGTGCACTTTAATCATTGTAACCCTGGTGGTACGATACAAAATTTAAAATGTAGCATAGCCTAGAATAAGAATGAATCAAATACAGAAAATAATAACATATTAACAATAATCATCTTGTTTATGCACCACCTGGTGGGGGGGGGGGGAGTGCAGGGCAGAGGGGAAGCCTGCTGGTAGTGGCCATGCAAGCTGAGCCAAGGCAAGCTGCCTGGGGTGGGTTACATAATGCAAGTGAAGGCTGTACTACTAGGTGGGCTAGATGTAAATAACACTTGACATGGTGTATGAAAACTTGAATAAAAGCTACCCTTTTCAATCAATTCCTTTGAAATTTCAGGTTTTAAAAGATTAAATCCTTATGTATATATGCTGTGAAAATTAAATCAACAGTGCTTACAGGGAAAAAATGTGCCATTGCCAAAGTTGGACAAAATTTAAGGTATTGATTTCTTAATTATATTAATAACTTGAAAAATTTGCAAAATTCAGATCTAATTTTGGGTAAACAAATGAATCTTGATAAAATAAAGTTATATTCCTGAAAAAAAGTCTCTACCTTCAGGAATTCTCATGTTAGGTGAGTAAATATATTTCCTGACTTTTTAAAAATTGCATTATATTTTGGCCCATAACTTCAAAATAATAGCCAACACTGACCTAATTTTTGTATGTTCATAGAAAATTTATGAAAGAATGTGAATACTAAATTTGATCAAAAACAGATCTGTGGTTTTGATATTAGGCAGCCTTGAAGTGTAACCATGGCTTTTTCATGGAAAACTGAGGTTTTTCCTTAATATCTCGAAGGAACAAAGTCCTAATGACCCAATTTTTGGTATGGTAGGAGATTTTTGGGACATCTAATGATATGCAAAATTTTGGAAACGTAGGTCTTACTGTTTCAAAAAGTGCCCTGTTAACGGCCGGATGGCCGGACGGACGGACGACGGACAAAGGACCACGACTATAGCTCAGATGACTTATAGTCAGCTGAGCTAAAAATATGGGCCTGTCATTTTTCTTGCGAGCCTGTTAAACTAGTATGCATGTTGGCAGTCATCAGAATTGTTATAAAATGAAAGTCCTTGCCGGTGGTGAAGTTGGAATAATAGGCGGGAGTATACATGAGGGTGAGCAAGTAGATGTCCTGGATTGTGGTATAATTCTTGTTATTATAATTAATTTAAATGAAACTTGTATAGCATATTCTCAGTTATAATAGGAAAATATAAAAAAGGCAACAATTTCTTTTCTCAAGGTAGAATTACAAAGACATGTGGGCTGGGTTAAGAGAGTAAAGTTTCACAGATAATTGCATATTTCTTTATATTTGTCCAAACCAATTAATAAACGATCATCAATTAGTTTGCTCAAACCAATGATTGATTATGAAAAAAAAACTGACTCCCACCACTAGGTCTTCCTCTACTGGCTGGTGAACTATATGTGCAAGATAAAAGGTCTGAAATGAAAAGTTTGGGTGAAAGTGCATCCACATTCTTTTCAAAGATGCATGTCTTGTGACCTTGACCTTTGACCTCATGACCTTAAAATCAATAGAGGTCTTGCTTTATGGATGGGCCATAGATAAGTCAAGTTTGAAATCCATAAATCAATCAAAGCTGGAATTATCATCCCAGAACCAAATTTTTGGACACATGGCTCCTGTGACCTTCAACTTTGACCTTGTGCCCTCAAAATGGACAGGGGTCTTCTGCTAATGGCTGATGAACTTTATGTACAAGATAAAAAGATCTGAGATGAAAAGTTTGGCTGAAAATGAATTAACAATCTTTTTAAAGATGTGTCCTGTGACCTTGACCTTTGACCTTATGACCCCCAAATCAATTGGTATCTTGCTTTTATAATGGGACTAATTTGTCCCATTAGTCAAGTCAAGTTTGAAATCCATACATAAACAAGGGACCCATGCGTCACATCACTCAGCTGAATTTTGGAAAATATTAGCAAATACAAAATATTCTTATTTCTTTTGGTTTATGTATATTAGCATTTCAAAAGCAATGAAAATGGAGCTGCTAAAATTAAACTCTATAGCTTATAGAATAATGGACATAAGCTAAAATATATGCACTGTGTAATAAACTTGTGGCCTGAAACCATTTTATGATGCACCAAGGGAAAAATGGCCAACGGTAAGTGTTACATGAAAGTTGCATTTCATAAACAAAGAATGTGTGAAGAAATTAAGTTTTCAATAGTAAAATATATGGCCATATGATTTAAAAATTATTCCCACAAAATTTGACCAATATTTCTGATTTTAAAACTAAGTTTAATAGTATTATTCACACCTAGGCCCAGCCAACTTTAAGAGAGACAAATGCTACAAAGTATTTATATCTTCTTAAATCTAGTCACTTAGCACTTACATTAGATCATAATATTTTATCACATTTGAATGTTAGAATTCAATTCCTGAACATTTTTATCTTTAAAAAAAATTAAAATTGTCCAAATCTCAACAAAAAGAATTAATTTAACATTAAAATTATGAGATTCATCTTGTTTATGAGTCCTGTGTTTTGAATGGGTCGGTGGGGGAGGAGTCTCTGTTGTTACTGCTGGTTGTTGAAAAATGGGAAATTATTCATCTTGTTTATAGTACAGGCCTGTCAACAGAATTGCGTGTGGTTTGGGGTGGGGGGGGAGAGAGAGAGAGAGAGAGAGAGAGACTCCCTGTGGTATTAACTGCAGACAGTCTGAATTAGCTCAACAAAGAGAGAGGGCTTGCAGGAGTGATGGGATTACATAACAACACCCTGGGCACAGAGAGCTATACTGAATGACCTACAGTGACCCCTAAGGGGGGCTGCTTGACAATGTAAGGAAATACAACAAGAGCCTCCACAAAAAATCAATAACTAGCCTAATTGTTTTAGCTTTTATTTTAAAATTTAAGATTTTAACAGATTAAATCCTTGTGTGTACATGCTGTGAATATAAAATCCACAGTACATACTGGAAAAAAACGTGCAGTGGCCAATTGCAAAGTTGGGCAAAATTAAGGTACTGATTTTATATTTATGCTAATAACTTGAAAAAATTGCAAAATTCAGATCTAATTTTCTGTGTACAATTGAATCTTGATTAAATGAAGTTATATCCCTGAAAAAAAGTCTCTAGCTTCAAGAATTATTATGTTGAGTGAGTAAATATATTTCCTTATTTTTTTTTTTCAAGTTGCATTATGTTTGGGCCCATAAGTTCAACAAATTACGCAATACTGACCTAATTTTTGGAATGTACATAGGAAATGTATGGAAGAATATGCATATTTACTATGATCAAATTCAGATCATAGGTTTTGATATCAGGCATTCCTGAAGTGTAAAAATGATTTTAATAAAAAAAATTGAGGTTTTCCTTAATTTCTCAAAGAAAAAAAAGTCACAGAGACCCAGTTTTTGGCTTGGAAGGAGATCTTAGGGACATCTAACATTTTGCCAATTTTTGGATTACCAGGCAAAGTTGTAGTAAACAAAAGTGGGGTCATGATGCTAGAAAATACAAATACATCTAGGCCTCTAAAAAACTCCAATAGCTAGACTATTTTTTAAGCTTATACTATCAAATTTCAAAATTCATCAGATTAAATCCATATGTAAACTGGCTGTGAAAATTAAATCAACTGTACTTACAAGAAAAAAACGTGCCATGGTCAAAGTTGGGCAAAATTTAAGGTACCAATTTTTTATTTTTGCCAATATTTTAAAAAATTAAAAAGATTTTGATCTAATTTTGGGTACAGAATTTAATTTTGATTAATTAAAGTTATATTACTGGAAAAAAAGTCCTTAGCTTTAACATATTTTGTGTTAAGTGATCAAATATCTATCCTGATTTTTTACAAAATGCATTATGTTTGAGCCTTTAACTTTTTTTAATTATAAATACAGACCTAATTTCTGGCATGTACATAGGAACTATATAGAGGAATATTAATTGTAAATATGAGGAAAAACAGATGAGTGGTTTTGATATTAGGCAGTCCTGAAGTGTGAAAATAGGTTTTTAATAAAAAATTGAGGTTTTTCCTTAATTTCTCAAAGGAATGAAGTCGCAAAGACCCAGTTTTCGGCTTGATAGTAGATCTTGGGGACATCTAACATTATGCCGAATTTTGAATTCCTAGGTCTTACGGTTTCAAAACGTGCCATATCTACAGATGGACGGACGGACAGACGGATGGACGACGGACAATGGACCACAACTATAGCTCAGATGACTTATAGTCAGCTGAGCTAAAAATGCTGGTATTATCATCCAGAAACTAAATTTTTGAGAGATAGCTCCTGTGACCTTAATCTTTGACCTTGTGACCCCAAAAATGATATGGATCATATTGGCAAGTGAGCTATATGTTCAAGATGGAAGATCTTAGATGAAAAGTTTGGCTGAAAATGCATCCACAATATCTTTAAAGATGTGAGTTCAGTGACCTTGACCTTTGACCTCATGACCCTAGAACCTATAGGGTTCTTACTTTAGTGGTGGGCCATACATTAGTCACGTCATGACCCAAATTTAAATAGACCTCATCCCATAACCCATCTCTCTACATGTTTATAATATTAAAGAAATCTGTCCATTAGTTTTTTACCTTTAATGCTCACAGTACTGTCAAGTGGCAATTATGGGGGTATTAAAAGGCGTAAAAACAAGAAAAATATAATAGGTGGGGCCACCAGTTTCCGGCATATCACAAAACTACCTAAGATCTTCAGTCACCTTGATTTTTGGACCAGTCCATGAAAGCTTTCTTGAAATATTTAAGAATTTGTGTTATTTTCAGCAAAAATTGACCTGTTCAAGGTCAAGGTCACTCTCCTAGGAAAGGTCATGACTCCATTTTATAAAGGCTTCGTCCTCTTACCTATATCTATACAAATGTAAAATTTGAAAAAGATCAGTGAAATATTTTTTGAGTTATCAAGCTCACAAGATTTTTCTTGGGTGGCAGCTGCGGCGGGACCGTCGTCAAACCATAGTATCCTGACTTTGTCTGGGCATACAATAAAAAGGTAAAAAAAAATCATATAATAAGTGGGAACCAATACTGTGTATTCTTGAAAAAAAACTGAATCTTGTTTAGATCTCAAACATTATAATTACAAGAGTATCAACAAGTGACCCATGGGTCATGAAGCTCAGCCAACTGACATGTTGACAATATGTCCTTGCACAGGCAACTAATTAAGATAATGTAGGTGGCATCATCGTTCATGCATATCAGCTTAAGTCCACCAAGACCCATAAGCACACCAAATTTGATGCAATCCAATCAGCCTTTACTGAAGAATCTGGCAATTTGTATGTATTTTGCATTATTTCTGGGGTGCTCAAACATACCCTAAAACTCTGAGAATATATGTCACAGTGACCCAATTTCAGGTTTCTGAGGAGAACTTTTGAGGAACTCTCAGGATGTACAGTTAGAAGATTCTGGGTCCAATGGTTATGATTTGTTCCCTACTTTGGTATCTAATTTTCAATTATTCTGGGGGGGGGGGGGGTGCTTATAAGCCCCATAGCTCAGAGAATATGGGTAACAGAGACCTAATTTCTAGTTTCCAAGGAAATTTTTCATGGACCTCCCTGGATGTCAAGTTAGAAGATTCAAGGACCAACAGTTATGATTTGCATCTTTAAAGGTGTCAAAAATAGAGAAAAAATGTGTTAAAATTTGAAAAAAAAATCCAGATGGCACCACCAGTCTGCAAGAACTGACGAAACACTAAATATGCATGCAAAGAATCATGGTGATCATTGCATTGGTTGTTCAGATACTGGACCTTTTGTATCAAACTTTTAATTATTCTGAGGGTTCTGAGCCCTATAGCTCAGAGAATATGTTTAACTGAGACCTCATTTCAGGAGTCTCAAGAGAACTTTTGAGGAACTTTCAGGATGTCAAGTTAGAAGATTCTAGGTCCAATGATTATGATTTGTGCCTTGCTTTGGTATCAAATGTTCAATGATTCGGGGAGGTATTTATTAGCCCCATAGCTTGAAGAAAATGGAAAACAGAGACCTTATTTCAAATTTCCAAGGAGATTTCTCATAGACCTCTCTTGATGTCAAGTCAGAAGATTCTGGGTTTAGTGGTTATGATTTGTGCCTTGTTAATGGATGACTGCATCTTTAAAGGTCTCAAAAATAGAGAAAATCATTGCTTAAAATTCTTTAAAAAATTCAGGTGGCGCCACCAGTCTGCAGGACCTGATGAAACACTCCATGATGAATATGCATACAAAGAATCATGGTGATCAATACATTAGTTTCTCAAATACTGGAGCTTTTGTATCAAATTATTAATTATTCTGGGGGGTACTTCTGAGCCCCATAGCTCAGAGAATATGGGTAACAGAGACCTAATTAAAGGTTTCCAGGGAGATTATTCATGGAACTCCCTGAATGTCAAGTTTTTTTCTTTTAACAAGAATTTATTCACAAAAAACATTTCACATACACGAAAACATACAAAAGCAACAAAACAGGTAATGAAGTTCCACTAAACACTTCCTACACAATACATGCCTAACACAAGACTTGCAGGGACTAACCCAACAAACATTTTCGCTTTTGCTGCCTGCTTGCACTAGTTACTTTTATGATTGTAACTCATTTAAGAAATTTCCCCATTTTTCTAAATGTAAATATATTTTTTTTTTGTTTTTACCTGCAATATTTCTTTCAACATATGATATACCTGTTTTAAATACATACACATTTCTTTAAATCTGGCAACTGACCTTTACACATACATACATATATATATATATTTTAACAGTTAGAATAATAGTGTTTGCCCTTTGTGAACGTAATCATTCAAATAACCTCCTTTAACCTTAATTTGTTTACTTGTGGCCGGTTTTCCTCCAATAAATTATTTTTAATTTTGTTCCATATTTTACCCACTTTGGGGCAAAACCAAAGTATATGTTTCATAGTCTCTTCTTCCTGTTTACAAAATGTACAAGAGGCATCATTCACCAAATTGATTCTTAAAGAGAAAGGAATTTTAAACTAAGCAGTTATGCATTATCCTGTACTGGAAGTATCTCAGTTAACTATCAATTGTTTTTCTGTATAAATTTTTTCAAACCTTTATAAACCTCATCTTCTGTGACATTTAACTCTAACATCCATCTTTTGACAGTTTTCTCAGGTTTTTCACTGAAATCCTGTAAAACCTTTCTATAAATATTATAGATATTATCTGAAATACATTTCTTCCATGGTAATGGTAAGGCGTTCTTTAAGCTTTGATAATCTAGAAAATTAATTTTACAACCGTAATTTACATTTAATTCATTATATTTCAACCTTCTTAAATTACGCCTGCTCTCACACAAGAGATGTTTCAGCTTTGTTACTCCTCCCTGTATCAAACTTTTTTCAAATACCACACTTTCATCAAATTTTAATATTTGAATAAACCATAAGTGTTCCTCAAGTATGTCTTCAATATTATTTACATTTTTGTACTTATATCTCACCCAACATCATAGTATATCTACCCAAAACGGACTGCACTTAACAGATAGAGATATATTATTCTTTTCATCAATACTCCCTTCAAGGATATATTTTATATTCTTTCTTAAATTGGTTAAGGCCAGATCACTCCATATTTTTAGCTTAAACCCCTCTCCAACAAAGAGTCTTTTTATCCAGGCTACTTTTAGGGCAATATTTTTGCATTAAATGTTTATCATGTCCAATCCTCATGTCTCTTTAGAATTATATAAAATCTTTCTACTTATTTTATTTGTGCCCCCAACCAAAACAAACTTATAAAGCTTTGAATACAATATTTTATAAAATTGTTTCATAGGTTCTGGGAGGACTGACATTAAATAAGTTAATTGTGATAATATTTGTGATTTTATCAGTTTTATTTTCCCTATAGGTGTTAAAATGCGATTGGACCACTGTTTTATTATTCTATCAGTTTTTTCCATCTGCTTGTTATAATTTATGTCAACCTTTTTTTGCCAGCTTGTAGTTTTGGTTATACCTAAAACTGATACAGGCTCCTCTGTCCATTTTAGTCCTAGCTGATTAATTTTATCTTTAAATTTTCATGTAGACAAATTTTTGAAAGAGGTTTAATTAAAGTTTTTTCTGTATTTATTTTAAATCCAGATATGTTCTGAAATACTTCAAAGTTCTGTAAAGCTGCTCTAACCAAGGTTGTCCCATCAGATAAGAATAAACACATGTGTCACCCCTAACTTAACGTGAAAACTTTACAACGGATATATCCTATAAAACCATACGATGGGTTTACGCTCGCCACTTGATTTCACTCATCAAGAAATTAGATCCCGGTCATTACAGGTGACATTTCCAGGTTCTTTTAAGGACGTGTATTAAAATACCAGACAATCATACACCCAGATCAATAGAAACTATGAGACATCAGGTTAAATTCACAAATATAATTCAAGACAATACTTACAGACACACAAATGTGAGTGTGTGCGTTGATGTGTCAATACGACAGTTCTTCACATTAAAATTACAGGATATTTACTGAGTCCATGGTTTGTATAAAAACAATAAAGTCCAGTTCCTTCAGAGATCTCTGGTTACTGTCTTGTGTAGAATCTAGCGTATGGTTAGTACCATATAGTCTTTCTGAGTTTAGCGTTCTTCAAATGATCTTACTTGACAGCGACCCGGGTAGGTTTACGTTCACGTGAATGGTAATAGGTCTCTTTGTTTACATATGAGCTTAGAGTCCTTGACCTTAATTCGTGTAGCAATAGATTCACGGCTTACAGCGTTTATGTATCTAGGTCAAGCTAAACTAGGCCGGCGGGTGACGCGTGCGCACTTACTTTACCACCAATACGAAGCTCTGTCGGCAGCACGGCTGTGATCTTGTGAGTTGGGCCCTTGCCCCATGTATAAGCTTGCTTCTGTGCCGTTCCTGGCGGTTTTAAGCGTCTCTAGGTTCTCTCCGCCGTGCGTGCGTGTTGACTCTCCAAGCTTCAGGACCCAACTAAACCAACGTTCAGCGTCTCTTCTTGAAGTCTGACGTCACAATCGCCTGTTCACTGTGTACGGCAATCCGGTTCTCTGATTGGCTTATTTCTCAAGTGTCCCATATAAGGATATATGTGACCTAGTTTGACTGTTAGCGTCACCATGGCGACCCACATACCAAATGTAATAATACACACGATGCGTGACACAGATAAATCAGCTGATAGCCGATGGGATTTCATACAAGAATACACAATATATATATACAATCAAGACCTGTCAACGCTTTAGGATGACGCTTCACGTCAATATCAATAGAGAACAGACTTCGTTAAACTATGATACAAAACACCGTACATATTGTCACCTATTGTCTGGTGACATCACCCCCTCCTATTAAAGAAAATACACGGTATTTTCTCGATACATCATATCGTTCTATCTCACAGGGTCCAGCTAAACATATTTACATATAGCAATACATAAAAGTCATGTAACAAGTTGTCATTAGTACATGCCCACGGTCTATGACACAGGGCAAAATCCTGTACATGTTTAGATTTACCTGGCTAGACATTATAGCTCATTACATCCTAACACTCAGGCAGTCTGCTAAGAAAATCAGGTCCATGGTTTAGTTTACCTGACACTGCTTCAATATCAAATCTAAACTCTTGTAGAACCAGTGCCCATCTCATTACTCTCTTATTAGCACATTTTGATTTGCTAATACACTTTAATGGTTTGTTGTCGGTCTGAATGGTGAACGGTCTACAAGCCAGGTACATCTCAAATTTCTGTACAGACCATACAATTGCTAATGACTCTTTCTCGATGGTGGAGTAATTTCTCTCCCTGGGCAATAGTTTACGACTGGCATAAGCTACTGGGTGCATGATCCCCTCGTGTCTTTGCATCAGGATACAGCCAATACCCACATCAGATGCATCACATTTCAAATAAAATCGTTTACTGAAATCAGGTAGCTTCAGTATGGGAGGGTCTGACAGTTTAGCCTTTAGAGAACAGTACGCGTTCTCGTGTATGGGTTTCCAGTCTAGTTTGTTAGGTTGACCTTTACGCGTTAGATCAGTCAAGGGCACCGCTATTTCCGCATAGTTTGGCACGAATTTTCGATAGTACCCTGTAAGACCTAGGAATGCTCGCAAAGCCTTCTTTGTCTTAGGTCTATCAGTGCTCTGTATTCTCTTGAGCAAAACTGGATTAGTGGCCAAGTTGCCCGTGCCTACAAGGTGTCCCAAAAACTCTAAACTCTGGTAGCCTATGAAGGTTTTAGCTGGTTTAGCTGCTAAGTTTGCACATTCTAGTCTAACTAGCACTTCTCTAAGAGTTCTTAAGTGCTCGTCCCAAGTCTCTGCGTGTATTATCACGTCATCTACATAACATACTACATTCGGCATGTCGCTGAACATTTTCCGCATCATGCGGGTGAAAACCGCTCCGGCAGTTACCAGGCCGAATGGCATAACCCTAAATTGGTAATGGCCATCGGGTGTAACAAAGGCCGTCTTATCCCTGGATTCCTCAGAAACAGGGATCTGCCAGTAACCTTTTGTCAGGTCAAGCTTTGTAAAATACTGGCTTTTCGCGACTTCGACAAAAAGTGTTTCCGGATCCGGCATGGGTTCAGGATCGAACACGACTGATTGGTTCAGCTTTCAGTAGTCTATCACGAATCTAGTCTTACCGTCAGGTTTCCTAAGCAGGATACAGGGGGACGCATAGCTAGAATCTGACTTTTCAATAATGCCTAAGTTTAACATTTCCTGGATTTCTGTTCGCGTTGACTCTTGCAGTTCAAAAGGCACCCTATAGGGCCTAGTTTTTACAGGTACATCAGATGAGAGTTTAATGCTACATTCTACAACATTGGTGAGCTTGGGTACATCTGTGAATACATCCCCATATTGCCTAAGCAGACTGAGTATTTCACGGCGCTGACACTTGCCTTGGTCAGCATTTACCTGAACATCTCGCTCAGTCTGGCGGCGTGCATATGACGGTAACGACATGTGGGCATCCTCATCAATCCCTTCTGGGTTTAACTCTCCGAACACGGCAGGCTCTGTTTCCCCGTCTACACCGTCAGGATCATGTATAGAATCAGGTGCGCCCTTGGCTACCGCTGCCAGAATATGCTGGGGCTCGTTTCTAGCATGGTACCGTTTCAGCATATTCACGTGGAAGGTTTTAACCTTATCGCCAATCTTAATCCGATAGTCTAAGTCCCCAACCCTGTTTACAATAGTATAGGGGCCTTTCCACTGTACCATTAATTTGTTCCGCTCCGTCGGGAGTAACAACAAAACTTCGTCTCCGGCCTCAAACCTGCGCGTGCATTTACCTCTATCATATAACAGTTTGTGTCTGTTCGCTGATTTGTTCAACGCCTCTCTAGCTAACGGGCATGTGTCGCTTAGTTTGTCTTGTAGGTCCAGGACGTATTGGTACGTGGTTTTAGTCTCGACGCTAGTATCTCGCTTGGTCCACAGATCCCTTAGAATCCGCATCGGTCCTCTAACGAACCTACCATAGAGCAACTCAAAGGGTGAGAACCCTGTGCTCTCATGTGGCGCTTCTCGGTACGCAAAAAGCACGGCGCTGAGGTACCGATCCCAATCTCGCGGTCTTTCCTCGCACATCCGTTTCAACATTAACTTTAACGTGCCATTGAATCTCTCCATCATTCCGTTGCACATAGGATGGTAAGGAGTAGTGGGGAGCTGTTTTACAGACAAAACACGGCTAACTTCTCGCATGAGGTCTGACGTAAATTGTGTTCCCATGTCAGTAAGCACCTCTGACGGCACTCCTAACCGCGCATAAATATCAACTAGCACATCAGCCACAGAGACTGTATCTATGTTCTTTAAAGCAACAGCCTCCGGATATCTAGTGGCATAATCCATAATGGTCAGAATATACCTGTGACCTCTCTCAGATGCTGGATGGATCGGCCCAACCAGATCCATCGAAATTCTACGCCAGGGCTCATCAATTTATGGCATCTGGCCTAACGTAGCTCCAGGCACCTTGCCTTTCGGTATGGTTTTCTGGCAAATGGGACAGGACTTGCAAAACTCAGCAATGTCATTATACATCCCTTTCCAGAAAAACTGAGTTCTCACGCGGTTGTGCGTTTTGTCTATGCCCTGATGGCCCGCCATAACCGCTTCGTGGCCCATCCTCATGACGTCGTACCGTAACGTCTGAGGTACCACCACTCGAGATCCATCTTGATCTCCCCGTTTATCACTCACAACCCGAACTAAATATCCGTCCTCAATTCTAAATGGACTATCATTTCTAGCCTCTCTAGCTAGCCTCCAATACGGCGCTAAAGACCCATCCTCCTCCTGCGCCTTCAAAAATTCGGCCGGACTCACATCGGCAACTGGGCTTGCAACATTCAAGCTACGCGTCGGTATCTGTTTCTCTCGTGCAGCGCTCCGTGTCTCCACGGCGGACGACACCTCCTTTTGTGACTCTACACCGTCACACACTATGCCTGAGGACCGCTCAGACTTCCACGTCGGGTCCTGATCATACGGATCACGCGCTCCCGCTACGTTACCTAGCGCTAAATCACATACAGCATCCCCGACCACCATTGCCTTGATAGTACCGACAAAGTACGCACAGTCCACATTAATCCTAGCCGTAGGAAATTGTCTTACAGACCCGTCGAACAACCTACACTCGACCTGGTGTCCGGTGAACTGATTCGGCTCGACGTACGACACACGTATTCCTGCCGAGGAACATCCCGAATCCCGCAGCACCCTCGCTGACTTACCATTCACCAGCCCTTCACACACAGGTAACGAGATTCCGCCTTCTGTCTGGGCAGCAAATCCTAACGACTGACTCGGACTCTCTACTTCCGGTTTCACCGCACCGACTGTCTCCGTTTCCGCCTCGACTGCTGCCATTGACATAGTCTCTGGCTTCTGTTTTGGGTTATACGGGGGGCTAAAATTAGTCCTATACCTCTGCTGATCGCCAGCAGCACGCCCTACTTGAGGGGAAGACCTAGGCCTCGACTGGGCACTAGTCTTACATTCCCGCGCCTTATGTCCCAGCTTATTACATAAATAACATCTGATGCCTCCTGATGGCTTAAATGTCTGACCGTCCGGACTGCGCTCAACCTCTCGCTTCTCTCTAGGCTGAGATACCGGTTGCGCTGGACGCGGCACATTATTGCCATAACGAGGACCTGCTGTAAGGCTGTGTACACCGTGAGCCTCCGTATAACTCTCGGCTAAGTCTACCATACTATCAAAGTCACAACACCGTCTCTCTTTCAAAAACATAGAGAGATCCCTACTACAGCAGTTTACGTACTGCTCACACATCAACAGGTTAACTACCCCATCGTAGTCACCTCCGACCCCTGCCATCCCTATCCAATGGTCTAGGTATCCACTCAGTCTCACCGCAAACTGACTCGGCGTTTCGCCTCGCTCAGGCCTACAAGTCCGAAACTTGTGTCGATAACCCTCTTCGGTCATTTGGTATCGCTTTAACAAGGCTATCTTTAACTTATCCTAATCCATGGCCTCACTAATCGATAACTGTGTGTAAGTCCCTAGCGCCTTACCCCGCAGTAACGGACTCAGGTGTAACGCCCAATTCTCCCTATCATAGCCTTGACATACAGCTAATCGTTCCAATCGCTCAAGAAACGCATCTAGCTGATCGTGAGCCTCATCAAAAGGTGGAAGCTGGATTTTCGGGAATACATCCCTACTTCTCTCTTCTTTAACCCCAGAGTCAGACTTTTATCTTAGAACCTCTAATTCGTGGGCTCTAGCCTCTCGCTCGCGCTCTAATTCCCGCTGCCTAGCTCTTTCCTCACGTTCCTCATCCGCACGCCGTCTAGCCCCAACATAATCTTGTAAAGCCTGGTCCTTAAGTCCCAAGGCCTGTCCGCATCTAACAAGTGACTCTAACGTCTCCATGGTAACACTCTAACCTAGTAAGATTCCGGTATCTAGTAATATCCGCTCTTAACAAGGGACCTATGGGTCACGACGCTCAGCTGATCATGATTGAACTATAAATGTATCACCATTGTGATACTATATTTAGTCGACAAACCTTATGAATATCATGGACCTATTTGGCTATATAGTGGTTTATTTTTTATTTATTTGGGAGCTGTTGAAAATAGCAATATATTTGAGCAAATATGAATGCAATGACAGTACACTAAGCAGTGGTAGAATGATGATAAGGCTATTTGTTGAAGGATCTATATTGTATAGAAGTCCGCAAGATTTCAATTTGACATATATAATGTTATTATTAACTATGCTGAAGAGTGGATTTATGAATTGTGACTGTATGACATGATATCTCTTAGGTCTTGACAAGGTACATTATATTGATGCCCACCACATCTACATATTACACAATATTGACATAATTTCTGGCACGCACATAGGCAACAAACAGTTATACAATATATAAAAATATGAAAATCTGATTCAACTTGTTCTCGTTTACTGAGGCTGACATTGGGATGGGGTTCGGAGAAGGAAACAGTGTGGGCAGCAAGGAGGGTTGGATGTAGAGAGAAAAGGAGATAGAGAGAGAGGGAGGGAGCATTCAACAGTACTTAAACACCTGGAAGGTTAAAATCTAAAATATTATGAAATGTAGATAAAGTCTGAGAGAAAGAGGTAATCTAGGCTATGGTTGGTTGATATGATTGAAGAAATTGTTGCAAATAATATTTTAAGATCTGACCTTGCGCTTTCATTGGATACCTTTTTGACAGGCTGTTGACAGTTCAACTTTTTACATATTTGTCTAATGAGATCCAATTTTTTAAATTTAAACTTTAATTAAACTGTTTTTTCTATTTTATGATATGTATACAGTTGCTATAAAATCCCCACTCCACAGGCGGAAGGACTTGATGGAGGGGGGGGGGTTACGATGGGAGTTACAACGCCTCTGTCTCTCTGTATATATTTTCTTCAAATTATTAAATTTTATGCTATAGCAATAGCACTATTGTTGACAGTGCGAAGGAGCAAGGACTTAGTGGGGTGGGGGAAGGGGATGGTGGGAGTTACAATACCCTTGCATATACGTACAGGATATGAAATTTAATTAATCAGAGCTTACAGGAAAAAAAAGTTTATTCATAATTATTAAATATTTAAAACAGGCAAGAAAGCTAGAGAAACAAAGCAAATAATTTTAATTCCCATTCTTCTGAGCCAGGAAATTATGAACAATTTTTACATAAATTCCCTTTTTTATAACATCATTTTTTTCCAGGTTTGAAAATGTAACTTTACATTTAGAGTATAACAAATATATGTGAATATTTCAGTTGATTCACATTTCTTAATTGCATCAACATATATATCTAATAAATTAGGTTTATAGCACCTGTCAACATAATGGGGTGGAGGGAGGAAGGAAGGCATAGGGGTGAGAGAGAGAGAAAGAGAGAGAGAGAAAGAGAGCTAGAAAGAGAGAAAGGGAAAGAGAGAGGAGAAAGGCTCTCTGGTAATTACTGCCTGACCCAGCCTGACCCAGACACTCACAGAATCTCTGTATATATTTTCTTCAAATTATTCAATTTTATGCTATAGCAATAACACTATTGTTGACAGTGCGAAGGAGCAAGGACTTAGAGGGGTGGGGGAAGGGGATGATGGGAGTTACAATACCCTTGCATATACGTACAGGATATGAAATTTAATTAATCAGAGCTTACAGGAAAAAAAAGTTTATTCATAATTATTAAATATTTAAAACAGGCAAGAAAGCTAGAGAAACAAAGCAAATAATTTTAATTCCCATTCTTCTGAGCCAGGAAATTATGAACAATTTTTACATAAATTCCCTTTTTTATAACATCATTTTTTTCCAGGTTTGAAAATGTAACTATACATTTAGAGTATAACATATATGTGAATATTTCAGTTGATTCACATTTCTTAATTGCATCAACATATATATCTAATAAATTAGGTTTATAGTACCTGTCAACATAATGGGGTGGAGGGAGGAAGGGAGGCATAGGGGTGAGAGAGAGAGAAAGAGAGAGAGAGAAAGAGAGCTAGAAAGAGAGAAAGGGAAAGAGAGAGGAGAAAGGCTCTCTGGTAATTACTGCCTGACCCAGCCTGACCCAGAATCTCACAGAAGCAGTAGGCAAGGAGTGAAGGTGTTATGTAACAGCCTGGAACACTGTTAACCAATGACTTGATGTAAACATTCAAGACATGGTGCTATAAATATGGGTCACTGTGCTCAGCTGAAGTTGGCCTTGAAGGTAAAAATCTAAAATAACTAGAATACGGGTAGTCGACAAGCGACTACGTGTATCCGCCAAAATCAGAGAAGGACGGGTGAAGTGAGGCATTGATTGAGTGGCAAGGGGATATAGAGTTACATGTGTTAAATATTAGAATGGATCTCTGCCACATAAACATGATTGTAGGTGGCGCCACCTGTTATTTGAATGAGAAACTATCCAAGATATATACACATGCAAAATTTCATGTGGAAAAGTCAAACCACTGCAGAGATATGAGTAATTTTATCCCACAGCAGACAAACAGATGGACGCTGTGCAAAAATGGCTGCAGGTGGCGCCACCATTTTTGTTCATGTTATAAAGCTATCCAAGGGCTACATTTGTGTAAAGTTTTTTTCCTGATTGGTCAAACGGTTTCCGAGATATGAGCTTGGATGTCTGCAGCATAAACGTGAATGTAGGTGGCGCCACCTGTCATAAAATCAAGAAAGCTATCTAGGATGTATACACATGCCGAATTTTAGGTGAATTAGTCAAACCACTGCAGAGATATGAGTGATTTTAACCCCAGGCAGATTAACAAATGGACACTGTGCAAACATGGTTGCAGGTGGCGCCACCTTTTGTTGTGTATGTTATAAAGCTATCCCAGGGCTACATTTGTGTAAAAAATTTTTCCGGATCGGTCAAACGGTTCCTGAGATATATGGATTTATGTGTGGAGTGTTAACGTGAATGTAGGTGGCGCCACCTGTCATAAAATCAAGAAAGCTATCTAGGATGTATACACATGCCGAATTTTAGGTGAATTAGTCAAACCACTGCAGAGATATGAGTGATTTTAACCCCAGGCAGATGAACAAATGGACATTGTGCAAACATGGTAGCAGGTGGCGCCACCTTTTGTTGTGTATGTAATAAAGCTATCCCAGGGCTACATTTGTGTAAAAAATTTTTCCGGATCAGTCAAACGGTTCCCGAGATATATGGGATTATGTGTGGAGCGTTAACGTGAATGTAGGTGGCGCCACCTGTCACAAAATCGAGAAAGCTATCTAGGATGTATATGCATGCCAAATTTTAGGTGAATTAGTCAAACCACTGCAGAGATATGAGTGATTTTAACCCCAGGCAGATGAACAGATGGACACTGTGCAAACATGGTTGCAGGTGGCGCCACCTTTTGTTGTGTATGTTATAAAGCTATCCCAGGGCTACATTTGTGTAAAATTTTTTTCCGGATCGGTCAAACGGTTCCTGAGATATATGGGATTATGTGTGGAGCGTTAACGTGAATGTAGGTGGCGCCACCTGTCACAAAATCGAGAAAGCTATCTAGGATGTATATACATGCCGAATTTTAGGTGAATTAGTCAAATCACTGCAGAGATATGAGTGATTTTAACCCCAGGCAGATGAACAGATGGACACTGTGCAAACATTGTTGCAGGTGGCGCCACCTTTTGTTGTGTATGTTATAAAGCTTTCCCAGGGCTACATTTGTGTAAAAATTTTTTCCGGATCGGTCAAACGGTTCCCGAGATATATGGGTTTATGTGTGGAAACAGATGCACAAACGGACGCTGGGCAGAGACGAAAGGTCAGAGGTCAAGGTCACTTGGTTAGGCACCAGTTCACATGTGACCCGATAATTTGTGTAAGTTTCGGAAAAATCTGTCCAGTAGTCTCAGAGGAGTTCTCCGGAAACGAACGCGGCGGCGGCGGCGGCGGCGGCGGCGGCGGCGGCGGCGGCGGCGGCGGCGGCGGAACCCGGTCAAAAACATAGTATCCGCAAAACTTCGTTTTGGCGGATACAATAATGGAGATCAAGTCTAAGATGAAAAGGTAATATATGCCATGGCTGGTTGACATGATTGGTTTGTATTGATGAGTGAGAAATTGTTGCAAATAATATTTTGTGACCAAACCATGCATTCTCTAATGTCAAAATTGAAGCATGTGAGCAGTTTGTGAACATAAGATGTATATTATTACCATGATCATTGGCTGGCTTTTTGATAGTTTGTTGACAGTTCAGTAGTTTACACATTTGCTCAATTGGATCTATTTTACATAATATATATTATTAAATATATGCATTTTTATTTTATAAAATGTATACAGTTGAAATATAACTGATGTCTCCAGTCCCCAGATGCAAGAACCTGGTGGTGGTGGTTGGGGGGGGGGGGGGGGGGGGAGGGCTGTAATGATGGGAGTTACAACATCTCTGTATTAACATAGTGTATATACATATAGGATTTCCATTTAATTCAACAATACTTACAGGATTAAATAGTCCATTCACAATTACATAATATTTAAAAAAGGACAGACAGACTGTTAGACAAACAAAGCTGATAATATATTTTAATATTTTAAAGTTTTTCATCTGCAATATTACACATCTGAATACATAAGTTGCTTTCAAATTTCAGACTTTAATGGCTTAAATCCATACACATACAGCATATGAAAGTTATTTCAACAGTGCTTAAAGGAAAAATTTCATAATTAGTATATATATTTAATGATAATTGAGAGATGATGGACAGACAAGAGCTGATCACTTTATGTTCCATTCTCCTGGGGCAAGAATATGTTTCAATATTAGATCTTAATTTTTTCTAATCCAATTATCTTTCAAATTGAAAAAATTGTACACATTTGCAATATTAACTAATGTCCCAGTGCACAGGTGACGATGAGGTGCTAAGGATCAATGACAGCCGGGGGGGGGGGGGGGGGGGGAGATGGGATTAACAACACTTTTGCATAAACATTCAGGGCAAACAAAGCCTGATCTCCAATTCTGCTGAGGCTCGAAAATAATGAACACATGTTTGTATTAGATCCTTTTTTTTTAAGTTTAATTTGTATACATTTCCAATATAACATAAATTTCTGAATATAAACGTTGATTCATAATTCTAAATTGCATCATCATAAATCTCAATCTTGTCATGTAACACCACATCATGCATACAAATGTATATTTATATATTCATGGGGGGGGGGAGGGGGTGTGATATGAGAACAATTGTACACCTGTCACAGCAGGGGATCTCCCCCAGTGACTGAAACAAATCAGGAACCCTGGCATAGCTGACTTCCAGTGACCTGGAGTGGCCTACCTGCATCTGGAACAAAGCAAGTGACTACAATAGACCCTCAAGATAAAATTCAATAACTAGCCTAATTTTCAACCTTTTAGTTTCAAATTTCAGATTTAAACACATTAAATACTTATGTTTACATTCTGAGAAAATTAAATCAACAGTACTCACAGGGAAAAAATGTGCCATGGTCAAAGTTGGGTAAAATTTCAGGTACTGATTTTATGTTTATGCTAATAACTTATAAAATTTACAAAATACAGATCTAATTTTGGGTATACAATTGAATCTTAATTAAACAAAGTTATATACTTAAAAAAAATTCTCTAGCTTCAATAATTTTCATGAAACCTGAGTAAATATTTTTCCTGATTTTTTACAAAGTCAATTTTGTTTGGGCACATAACTTAAAACAATTACGCAATACTGACATCATTTCTGGCATGTGCATAGCGAATGTATAGAAAAATATGTATATTATATATGATCAAAGTCAGATCAGTGGTTTTGATACTAGGCAGTCCTGAAGTGTAACAAAGGGTTTTTAATGAAAAAAATGAAGTTTTTCATTAATATCTCGAAGGAATTAAGTTCTGGTGACCAAATTCTTGGCATGGTAGGGGATTTGGAGACATCTTACTGTATGCCTAATTTAAGGAACTTAGAGCTGAAGCTGGGGAGCTGAGCTCTAGCAAACTGCATAACACTAGGTTGATGTAAACAATATGTGACATGGTGCTTGAAAACTTGAATAAAATCTACAGTTTTTGATCAACTGGTTTCAAATTTTAGATGTTAACAGTTGAAATGCTAACAAAAACATGCTTTGAAAATTAAATCCACAGCAGTTACAGAAAAAAAACGTGCCATGGTCAAAGTTGGGCAAAGTTTAAGGTACCAATTTTTTATTTTTGCTAATATTTCAAAAAATTTAAAAGATTTTGATCAAATTTTGGGTATACAATTTAATTTTGATTAATAAAAGTTATATTACTGGAAAAAAAGTGCTAAGCTTTAACAAGTTTTGTGTTAAGTGATCAAATTTTTTTCCTGATTATTTACAAAATGCATTATGTTTGGGCCCATAACTTTTTTAAATTATATAATACAGACCCAATTTCTGGCATGTACATAGGAACTATATAGAGGATTATTTATGGTAAATATGAGGAAAAACAGATGAGTGGTTTTGATATTAGGCAGTCCTGAAGTGTGAAAATAGGATTTTAATAAAAAATTGAGGTTTTTCCTTAATTTCTCAAAGGAACGAAGTCGCAAAGACCCAGTTTTCGGCTTGGTAGGAGATCTTGGGGACATCTAACATTATGCTGAATTTTGGATTCCTAGGTCTTACGGTTTCAAAACGTGCCACATCTACGGACGGACGGACGGACGGACGGACGGACGGACGGACAATGGACCACGACTATAGCTCAGATGACTTATAGTCAGCTGAGCTAAAAATCTGTAAATACGTACTGTTAAAGCCAACCTAACGAACCGGCGGTATCCGTACAATTACACTACGGTAGCTCTACGCATCAAAATCTACTTATACGGACGGACGGACGGAAGGTCGGACGAAGGGTCAGACGGATGGACGGATGGATATCAAGATATCAATAAACACCATGCACCTATGATTACCATGCCAATCGGGAGGGGTAAACTTACCTGTAAAGAGACCCTACCACGTGACCAATCACAAACCAGTGTAGGAAAAATTATACCAGGGCGTATCTAACAACATCAAAAATTTTCACTCTAATCTGGGTTTATATCAAACCAGTAATGATGTTCAGGTATCACTGAACTAGCATTACTCACAAAACATGCATGTGTTCTAGCCAAATCTTCAAGGTATATGCTAATCCTGAAACAATGTTGTGCTTCAGGTAATATTCTCACTGAATAAATGTTAACTCCCAACAGTGGGGTAATTTCATTGAGCAAGTATACACTATAACATCAGTTTGGTGTCATATCCAATTATTAATTCAGATCAACTCTAGTTTGAGTATATGAATGTCTGGTTTCAGTACTTTTTTCTCAGTTCAAAATTTCTGAAACTTACTGTAATTAGCCAGTTTTTTTTTTAGGCTAATTATATCCTGGCACGCTCGCCATTCAATGTCACCCCTAACTTAACGTGAAAACTTTACAACGGATATATCCTATAAAACCATACGATGGGTTTACGCTCGCCACTTGATTTCACTCATCAAAAAAATTAGATCCCGGTCATTACAGGTGACATTTCCAGGTTCTTTTAAGGACGTGTATTAAAATACCAGACAATCATACACCCAGATCAACAGAATCTATGAGACATCAGGTTAAATTCACAAATATAATTCAAGACAATACTTACAGACACACAAATGTGAGTGTGTGCGTTGATGTGTCAATACGACAGTTCTTCACATTAAAATTACAGGATATTTACTGAGTCCATGGTTTGTATAAAAACAATAAAGTCCAGTTCCTTCAGAGATCTCTGGTTACTGTCTTGTGTAGAATCTAGCGTATGGTTAGTACCATATAGTCTTTCTGAGTTTAGCGTTCTTCAAATGATCTTACTTGACAGCGACCCAGGTAGGTTTACGTTCACGTGAATGGTAATAGGTCTCTTTGTTTACATATGAGCTTAGAGTCCTTGACCTTAATTCGTGTAGCAATAGATTCACGGCTTACAGCGTTTATGTATCTAGGTCAAGCTAAACTAGGCCGGCGGGTGACGCGTGCGCACTTACTTTACCACCAATACGAAGCTCTGTCGGCAGCACGGCTGTGATCTTGTGAGTTGGGCCCTTGCCCCATGTATAAGCTTGCTTCTGTGCCGTTCCTGGCGGTTTTAAGCCTCTCTAGGTTCTCTCCGCCGTGCGTGCGTGTTGCCTCTCCAAGCTTCAGGACCCAACTGAACCAACGTTCAGCGTCTCTTCTTGAAGTCTGACGTCACAATCGCCTGTTCACTGTGTACGGCAATCCGGTTCTCTGATTGGCTTATTTCTAAAGTGTCCCATATAAGGATATATGTCACCTAGTTTGACTGTTAGCGTCACCATGGCGACCCACATACCAAATGTAATAATACACACGATGCGTGACACGGATAAATCAGCTGATAGCCGATGGGATTTCATACAAGAATACACAATATATATATACAATCAAGACCTGTCAATGCTTTAGGATGACGCTTCACGTCAATATCAATAGAGAACAGACTTCGTTAAACTATGATACAAAACACCGTACATATTGTCACCTATTGTCTGGTGACAACATGTCATCGGCGTATTGTGTGATCTTATACTCCTTATCAAAATATCTAAACCCTTTTATCCCTTACCGAAAATTTTTTTAAGTGCCATATATGTGAAAGTTATATGGCACATATAAGGCACATATATGTGCCATATATGTCCCTTATATCCAACCTTATAACTCCCATATATGTCACATATATGTCTGGTATATGGATTTTATATGCAAATTAGGTAGGAGCCTTATATGTCACATATATGGGCCTTATATGTCACTTATAAGGCTTCCACATATAGGTCCCCTATAACTCCCATATATGTCCCATATATGTCCCTTATAACTCCCATATATGTCCCATATATGTGCCTTGTAACTCCCATATATGTGCCTTATAACTCCCATATATGTGACATATATCCCTGATAAATGACATATAACTCATACAAGTCCAGTGTATGCACCTTCTGTGCTGTTTGTCAATAGCTCAGTTACTATCTGTTGTATGTTCTGTTTTGAAAGGTGTTTACTCTTTTCTTAATTACACAAGCAATTACGTTAGATGATAGAAATTAAGGTTTGTGTGTGTGTGTGGTGAGCTTCCTGCACTGTGCCATTCCTTGAAATCAATGCTGGCCTGCAGTCACACTGGGGGTCATCAACTTCATACAGTCATATGGACGCAAACACATGAAACATAAAAGTAAGAAAATACAATAGCCAAAATTATTTATTTACACATTTGTAAACTGAAAATAATATTTTCATAAGATTTTTAGAACTCCCTGGTTCAGTCAGATTTGAGAGTGTTGTCATTTTAGGAAATGAAGGCTGGAAGGAAATATACACCCTTGCCACACTCTAAATCCTTTTCTGTCCCCTCCTGTTTGACCTGCAAAAACAAATGTTACCAGTCTAAGTATACACATATAGTCATTATTGCTCAAAATAATTATTTTATTAAATAAGTTTAAAGATAATCTTTTTACATTGATGTTTAGTATTGCTTTTCTTAACATAAACATTAGTTTACCTTATCTGGAGGCAACACACAAGTCAAAAAAGGAAAAGAATTTATTTCACTGAAAGTACATCTGCTCTCTATATAGGGGTTTTAAATGTTCTGAAAATATGCCTGTTTAACATTTAGGATTATAAGTAAATACAGTTGGGCTTCTCAATTACTAGCAGAGGAAGAGTTTTCCAGTTATACAGAGTATATACAAACATTACAGATTATTAAATATACTGGTCACGGGACAGACACTGTGGCCTAAAGATGCTCATAGGTTCAATAAGGAAGTTACTCAGTTGAAACAATTTTAACATGTAAGCAGTTATATTAATATCCCATATGCACAATAAATGTTAACCACCAAATTTTCACTTCAAATATGGTAAGTTCCAGCTATTTGATAAAAAAAAAACCTTACAATTCATAACATTTCCCATTTGCTAAAAGATTTAAATGTTCCTTTATATGATAAACTGAATATGCTTACCAGACAATTCTTGCAAGGGCTGGAGATATCTGGGCTCTCCTTATACTTTCTGCACCATTTCTTCATACTGGTTCTAAGAAAAGTAAAGAAATCATTACAAATCATAGAAACAAAGGTTGTTGGAAATAAATAATTAATAACATGGAGTCTTGCATATTTTGACATTTAAGTAGACAAATTATTTGACTTAAAAAGGGCCTCACATCAATAATATTACTAAAACAGTACATCAATGATATATTGGTGGTCAGTAATGTCCAAAATGACGTCTTGATCTTTTATGGTGAAATGGCACTAATACACGTACATGTAAAAAGAAATCATTCAAGGTGGACTAAAAACCAATTCTTGATTAACCTGTAAATTGAACCAGATTTGATTTCTCTTTGGGAATCAAAATAGTACGGTACCTAATGAAATCATCTGATCCTTAGTGAAACAAATTCCCAAATTATTATGCTTTTTCTTTTGTAATGAAAGTGAATATGTCAGAAAAACCTCAAAGGAAATAAAAGTCAGAGGACCAAGCCCTTTAAAGTTAAAGTGCTCATGACCTTTATAAGAGTGTTCTTGATCTTCTGATGTCTCAGATTAAATTCATACATATGGTTATGAATGGTTTATGGATTGTTATGAAACATAGTGTGTTGTGTATCAAATTGGTGTTTACATTATATGTAAATGACATGTAGAAAGGCATATTACCAAATTAAAGCTTAATTTAGGAGCTTTTGTATGATAGACTCCAGTAGTAAAAAAATATTTGATTAGTTGAAATGTTTTGGTTGAGTACAGCAAACCTCTCTTCAATTTAAAAAAAAAAAAACATTTACCAAAATTGAACCAGTGGCTGTAAATTCAGCAATGATCAACAGTGTTAATGTTTACTTTGCCTGAAAGAAAAACTTTTAAATATTGTATAATTAAACATTTTTAATCATATTATAACTTTTGGGCACTCTAGCAAGACAGAAAAATTCAAGTCAATTTGGAAAATGGAAAGGAACATTATTACCTTGTAGCAGCTTTTTCTTTTCATGACCCAGAGTTCAGCTAAATAATAACATGGTCAATAGCCATGCATAGGTTCAACAAATAAAATGGTAGTATGTGGCACTCAAAGCATTTGTGTGCCGATTAAGCTTTATGTAGGTTGACTGATCAACCCTTTACAGGTAGGGGACATTCAGAAATTACATCAATATGTAACTTAAGGGCCTGCTGCTGACTCTTGATTTTTCCACACCCTATTGCAAATAGCACCACTGAAAAGAATATGTTCTTAGCTTCCTGTTGGTGCATAGAACATGCACATTGTCACTATATAGGGGCAACAGCATCAGCTTTTTGTAGAAAATGTGGTATTTTGTAAAAATGGGCCACCAAATAGGAAATGTTATCTTGAAACACACAATTCTGTTTTTGCAGGGCAAACCAAGATAGGTGAAGTCATCTTTATGCAATCACTGGTTTACTATGCAAAAATAACTTAAATAATGCAAGATTACTTACCAATGAGACATTTTTTCAGCTATACATTCCCCTTCTGCTTGAGTAGCTTGACAAAGAACTTCTCTTTAAAGTGTGTACTCCCTTAACGGTTACCGGATGTTATCATTCAGATGTAAACTGACTCTGCATGCCTTAGTTGTGCACAGCCTGTACAGTATTCATGTGACGTGACCACTACTCCAGGGCAGGGTACAGTGAGGTCAATGGCCCATTGTAGAGAGTGCTTGTACAGCAAGCTTGTCTGCTGGGGGGGGGGGGGGGGAGTTACATATACTTGTGGAATTTACTGATTAGAATGCTGGTTATTGTCACAATAAGAATGCAGATACTTATTCTTTTTAAGTACCTCTGCTTTTATCAATGCTGTTGATTTTCAGTGGCAATATTTTACTGCTAAAATGTGTGGGTGCTGAGCTGTTTCTAAAACCAATATGATATTAGGTTAATGCCTATGTATTCCCATAATTGGTCAGTGGCACACTACATCAGTACCCTTTGTTCTGTATTTATGAAGTAGTTATCAATTGCAATTAGATCCTGAAGTACTTGTATATACACTACATTCCAAAAGAATTATTTTTTCTTATAATTATCAAGGGCAAAAATTATAACCTATGTGAAATATAGTCAAATTATTTTTTTGTATTGTGTTTTGAGTAATAATGTTTTACTGAATGCATGTACTATAGTGTACTATATTTTACACTTCTTAATGTATAAGTCAGATGAAAAAAAAAATTATTTATAGTATTATTTTTCTAATATACATAAAGTTCTGAGGAAGCTGGTTATTTTGATACCCATTTTAACATACTTCTTCAGTATTTATTATTCAATTATAATTCATTTTCTTAAAACCATAATGGAGCTGGGACTTAGAAATTTCTGCAGCATTTGTGTTCCCTTGGAAAATGTCCTATCTTGTAGAACAGTAAGCTCACAGTATATAAACTTATAACTGACATATAACTGACATATAACTGACATATACAGAACCCCTTCACGTTCACCTCCCTTATATCTCCCATACAAGTCACATATAAATGAAATGTACAGAATGGCCTCATGTGCAACTCCCTTATAACTGACATATAACAAACATACAACTCCCTTATAACTCACATATAACAATGCCTGACTAAACATATAGCTGCAATATACATATAACTCACATACATAGCATTTATATGGGAAATATATGTCCCTTATAAGGGACATATAAGGCCCATATAAGGGACATATAAGGCACATATATGTGAGTACTTTCCATTTTCGTAAGGGATTTTTTCGTTTTTTCTAATTCTCATAGCTAATGCAATAATAAAGAGGTAGGGCGACAAGGGGCAACCTTGCCTGACCCCTCTTGATTATATGAAGAAAGTTGAAAAACTAGAATACTGACAGGTCAGAAAGGGCAACGCAAAAGGCCCAAAGACTTAAAATATGCTAATGCGAACCTGTGCAATGAGATTACACCAGGTATAATGCTTCAATGCTGCATGGACCATCACTTTTCAAGAACATGTGTAACATATATATGAACAATGCAAGTACTAAACACTTAGAACAAGAAACAATTTAACAAACATCACTGCTGCAATTCTGGCATGGGTGCACACAACACAAAAACTAGAATATGGGAAGTAAACAAGCGAATAAGTGTATCATCCAAAATCAGAGTGGAAAAGGTGAAGTGAGGCATGGATTGAGTGGCAAGGGGAAATAGAGTGAGGTGTGTTGCATAATAGCCTGGATGTAGGTTGCGCCACCCACCACAAAATCCAGAAAGCTGTCCAAGATAAACATGCAAAATTTTAGCCAGATAAGTCAAACCACTGCCGAGATATGAGTGATTTTAGCCAACGGCAGACAAGCAGATGGACACTGTGCAAAAATGGTGGCAGGTGGCGCCACCAATTTTGTGTATGATTAAAAGTTATGTGAGATCTATACACATGCAAAATTTCAGGGGGATATGTCAAACCAGTCCTGATATATAAGCCTGAATGTGTGCAGCATATACATAAATATAGGTGGCGCCACCTGCCACAAAATGGAAGAGCTATCCAAGATGTATAAACATCTAAAATTTAGGCAGATAAGTCACACCACCACTGAGATATGAGTGATTTTAGTGCACAGCAGACAAACAGACAGAAGCTGTGCAAAAATGGTGAGAGGTTGCGCCACCAATTTTGTGTATGATTAAAAGTTATGTGAGATCTATACACATGCAAAATTTCAGGGGGATATGTCAAACCAGTCCTGATATATAAGCCTCAATGTGTGCGGCGTATACATAAATATAGGTGGCGCCACCTGCCACAAAATCAAAGAGCTATCCAAGATGTATAAACATCCAAAATTTAGGCAGATAAGTCACACCACCACTGAGATATGAGTGATTTTAGCCCACAGCAGACAAACAGACAGAAGCTGTGCAAAAATGGTGAGAGGTTGCTCCACCAATTTTGTGTATGATTAAAAATTATGTGAGATCTATACACATGCAAAATTTCAGGGGGATATGTCAAACCAGTCCTGAGATATAAGCCTTAATGTCTGCAGCGTATACATAAATGTAGGTGGCGCCACCTGCCACAAAATCAAGAGAGCTATCCAAGATGTATAAACCTGCAAAATTTTAGGCAAATATGTCAAACCACTGCCGAGATATGAGTGATTATATCCCTAGGCAAACAAACAGACGGATGCTGTGCAAAAATGATTGCAGGTGGCGCCACCAGTTTTGTGTATGATAAAGAGCTATGGGAGATCTATACACATGCAAAATTTTGGCCCAACTGGTCAAACGGTTCCTGAGATATGAGCTTGGATGTCTGCAGCTTAGACGTGAATGTAGGTGGCGCCACCTGCCACAAAATCAAGATAGGTATCCAAGATGTATAAACCTGCAAAATTTTAGGCAAATATGTCAAACCACCGCCAAGATATGAGTGATTATATCCCTAGGCAAACAAACAGACGGATGCTGTGCAAAAATGATTGCAGGTGGCGCCACCAGTTTTGTGTATGATAAAGAGCTATGGGAGATCTATACACATGCAAAATTTTGGCCCAACTGGTCAAACGGTTCCTGAGATATGAGCTTGGATGTCTGCAGCTTAGACGTGAATGTAGGTGGCGCCACCTGTCATAAAATCAAGAAAGCTGTCCAGGATGTATAAACCTGCAAAATTTTATGCATTTATGTCAAACCACTACAGAGATATGAGTGATTTTAGCCCACGGCAGACAAACAGATGGACGATGTGCAAGAATGGTGGCAGGTGGCGCCACCAATTTTGTATATGATAAAGAGCTATGGGAGATCTATACACATGCAAAATTTTGGCCCAACTGGTCAAACAGTTCCTGAGATATGAGCTTGGATGTCTGCAGCTTAGACGTGAATGTAGGTGGCGCCACCTGTCATAAAATCAAGAAAGCTGTCAAGGATGTATGAACCTGCAATATTTTAGGCAGATATGTCAAACCACTGCTGAGATATGAGTGATTTTATCCAAAGGCAGATGAACAGATGGACGCTGTGCAAAAATGGCTGCAGGTGGCACCACCAGTTTTGCGTGTGATAAAGAGCTATGGGAGTTATTCACCCGCAAAATTTTGGCCCAACTGGTCAAATGGTTCCTGAGATATGAGCTTGGATGTCTGCAGCTTAAACGTGAATGTAGGTGGCGCCACCTGTATTAAAATCAAGAAATTAAGCTGTCAAGGATGTATACACATGCAAAATTTCAGATGGATAAGTCCAACCAATGCAGAGATATGAGAGTTTTTATCTCAAGGCAGATGAACAGATGGACTCTGTGCAAAAATGGTTGCAGGTGGCGCCACCATTTTTAGTGTATGTTATAAAGCTTTCCAAGGGCTACATTTGTGCGAAATCTTTAGCCTTATTGGTCAAATGGTTCCCTAGATATGTGGGTTTATGTGTGGAACAGACGCACAAATAGACGCTTGGCAGAGAGGAAAGGTCAGAGGTCAACCAAAATTGAGGGCGCAGCAGTTCACATGTGACCTATCATAATTCTGAATTTAAGAAAATTCTGCCCAGTGGTTATGGAGGAGTTCTCCCGAAACCTATGCGGTGACTGCGGCAGAGTAGGCGTCCGACTGAAAACACAGTATCTGCAAAACTCTGTTTTGGCGGATACAATGATTGTAGCTGGCACCAGCAGTCTTATATACAACGAAGAGATATATAAGATGCCCAATGTCAGACTGATATGTCACACCCCTCCTGTGAAATAAGCAGGGACATACACTGTGCAAAAATTATTGTAGGTGGCGCCACCAGTCTTGTACACTATAAAGCTACCCGATATGTATAAACATGCCCAATTTTAGGCTGATGTATCAAATTCCTCTGTAGAAATAAGCATGCGCATACACTGCAAAAGTCATTGTAGGTGGCACCACCTGTCTTGTGAATGAGAATACCATCAAAGACGCATAGACAGGTCATAATATCAGTCCAATACATCAAACTTCTCCAGAGTTTGATGTACTGGGCTGACCAGGCTTAGGTGAGTAAGGCAGTTGCCCCCGAGTGACCTTTGACAAATTGCTGCCTCAAGCTACTGCACTGAGTGAACTCTTGACCTGCTTCTGGCTAGAATGAGTGAACTTTTGACCTGTACCTGGCTGCACTGAGTGAACTCTTGACCTGTTGCATAATCTGACACAGTTGGCAGTCTGCCAAAGCTATAAATAGATTCAGACTGAACTTTGGTGCCAAATATGATGCAGTGAGCAGTCTGCCAAAGCTATAAATAGAATGCAGCTACTGCACTGAGTGAACTCTTGACCCATACCTGGCTGCACTTCTTCCAATTCTGGCACTGTGCCAAAACTATTTACAGAGCTGACATCATCTTGGCTAATGGCAAACATCAAGGCACTGGCAATCTGCCAATGGTAAACCAAGTGCTGCCATCTGTACACAAAAGTGGTCCCTACTTGAAATAACTTTGAAATTTATTTTCCCAATACAAAATGCTTTTTAGCTGACTTTTTATAAAAAAAAGAAATCAGGAATATATGTAAAATTATTACAAATGCATACTGAATGCAAAATTAAAATACAGATATATGTCACTGATGGCAAATTCTTGAATTAAGTTGAGTAGGGATACCTATATTTTAAAATCCACGTACAGTTGTCTTTATATAGTCACAGAGAGCTGAATATCCATGATTGTAACATTGCCTGGTATGATGAATAACTTGCATCATAAATCTAAATTTTTTTAAATGCTTTTAAAAATACTTTTTTGTAAATATTAACCAAAGATAACCTGAAATCTAAATGTCTAGTGGCATGATGTAATAGATGCTGATAAACTGGTTCCAGGCTAGATGTAATAGCATAACACAGCTAACATATATGGTAAAATGACTCAATTCAATCTCCATAATTCAGCCAAAAATCATTCATGTGGAACCCTTAATGACAATTATTATAAGAATTATTGTAGGGATTATTCTTGGAAAATATTTAACAAACTGGCTTCAGTGGCATCAGTTGAAAAACGTTTCATGTAGGAAGATACAGCAAACTGGCTAAGTTCAGCTTCCCGTAACTCAGCCAAAAAGCACAGATTCAAAACCATTTGAACACACTTGAATTATCAACATCTGAGGATAATCAATGTGTGAGATTTAAGAATTTGGCCCAGTGGTTTTTGAGATGAAGATCTTTGTTAGCCACTGAGCTAAAATGGGTTGTTATGGCATATGACTAAATTCAGCTTCCCATAACTTAGCCAAAAGTCACAGAAAAGAGACCATTTGAACAAAATTCAGAATGCACTACCCTAGGATCATTTCTGTGCAATATTAAACATTTTGGCCATATGGTTTCAGAGAAGTATTTTGTAGCCCTCAGTGTGATACAGGCACTGATGACCCCGTAAAAAAAGGCTGATGCAGGTGGCGCCACCAATACCTAAATTTCAGATATGACCTATGTGACCAACATTGCCATAAAATATGGTGATGATAGCTCCAGCCGTTTCTGAAATTTAATTTTAATATGCTTTTTTGCACAGTTAACAAAGTTCAACTTTCTGTAACTCGGCCAAAAATCTCCGAACTGGAACCATTCGAACAAACTTGAGAAAGATTGTTCCAGGGATCATTTCTGTGAAATATTGGACAATTTGGCTGGACAGTTTCAGAGAAGAGGATTTTTAAAGCTTTTTTAGCTTTTCCCCTATAAAATCTAAGAAAATGCAGTTAGAAAAAAAATAAACAAAATCTGATATAGTTTTTGGATGAATGATTAGTTGCAAAAATTGGTGATGCTAGCTCCTGCCGTTTTTGAGATAGCTATGGTTAACGTACAAATGACGACTACGCACGACGTACGAGCAAGACACATGGCGGACGATGCTGCACCATGGCATATGCTCACAGCTTCACTAAAAATGTAATAATAAAGGACTGATTACATGCAGAGACAGAAAAAACTGACCCAAAACAATATTTAAATATCTGAAACAAAATGTTAGTTCTGAATCAGTGATAGTAGTGTATAAAGGTGAAGGAGTGAAGCATCCCAAGCAACAGAGGCATATTTACATCTGATGTATTAAACTTTAATCTTGGTCAGCATATAAATCAGCAGGATGGTCCTGTGAAGAACTAGTGATGTTGAAATCAATATCATCTGTTATCATCTGGAATCACTGTTATCATCAATGTTATAATCTTGAAACAAATGTTTGGACAGATGGCTCCTGTGACCTTGACCTGTGATGTTGTGACCCCAAAATCAAAAGGGATCTCCCCCTATTTGCAGGTGAGCTATCTATGCAAGATGGAAGGTCTGGGATGAAACGTTTGGCTTAAAATGCATCTACAAACTGTTTAAAAGATCTGGGTCCTGTGGCCTTGACCTTTGACCCAATTACCCTAAAATCGAGAAGGTTCCTGCTTTAGTATTGGGCAATATATAAGTCAAGTTTGAAATCCAGATGTCAATCCAAACAAGAGTTATCATACCGAAACAAATTTGTGGACAGACGGACAGACAGACAGATGGATGGACAGGGTGATTACTATAGGGCACGAGCTTATTCAAGCGGGGCCCAAAATAGGTCAAACTTAGTAAAATGTCAGCTTCTCAGTACGCTCAAGAATAACATAATATCATATTATGAGAAAACTAAAATGTCCAGTTTTAAAAGTGCAGTTTTTACAGGAGAGATATGGTATGCACCTAGCCTGCCAAAGACCTCCACCCCCCACCAACATTCATGCACACACATTCCCCATAATACATGCATATTAAGAAAGATCAATAGGAAAAAAGTTCAGACCAGCCTCCCACCCTCAACCCATGTAACCCATAGAGAAGAAATGACTCCACTGAAAAACAATTAATGAAACAATCAATTAAGTCTCATTGTGTTTCAGTCGTTATGAGTAAACATTGAGACACCATCATTCTCTTAAAGATTCATAGATTAGAATTATGGTGAATACACTCACAGCTGTCCTACTTGTTAACTACGTACCTACTTGGGTTATTTTATGGTAACCGGCAAGGCATGAGATTCTGACCTCCAGAAGTGGAGAGCGATGGGGCGGAAGTTACTGTGGCCGAGAAGGCGCCAACGAGTGGTAAGTTAACATTGGTAGCAGAGCGTGAAGCAATTAGTAATCATGGCTAATAACTTTAAAAATCCACCTGTATTCGACCAGAGGTCAATGACTTATGAAACGTGGAAAAACGAAATCCCTGTGTGGCAATTAGTAACAGATTTGAAAGAAGAAAAGCAGGCGCTAGCGGTCTCGCTCTCTCTCTCCGGCAATGCACGAGAAACTGCGATGGAAATTTCTGCTGATGTTTTAGCGCAGAAAGACGGTATGAAAAGTTTAATGACACAGTTAGACAAAGTATTTCTCAGAGATGACAGAGATAGGGCCTATGAAGCGTACAAAAACTTTGATATGTTCCGAAAACCCGGAAATATGACGATGGCAGATTATATCATGGAGTTTGACAAACGGGTTTGAAACGGTACAATCAGTCAAAAAAATTTGAAATGACACTTCCGGATGCCGTTTTGGCTTTCAAACTTTTGGACAATGCTGGACTCTCGTCGACTGGAAAACAACTGGCTCTGACTGCATCAATTAAATGATCTCAAATATACGTCTATGAAAGCAGCTCTACAGCGCATATTTGGGGATAGTACCAGTACCGGAAATTCAGATGCTAATGCACACAGCATAACCATCCAACAAGAACCAGTTTATTTCACAAGACAAAAGAAAAGTGGCAGTCAGCAACGAGGTACAAACCCTCTGAACAAATATGGAAAAAGGACCAGATGTGCAATCTGCCAAAGCATATTCCGTTGGGCCAAAGACTGCCCAGAGAAAGAAGCTTCTGTAAAGATGACAGTGCTTGATACAGAATTGATGGAAAAGTGTAACTTGACACTTTTTACAAAAGAACAACCTTCTGCAAAAGAAATTTTGGTCATTGAGTCATCAGGATCAGCCATTATAGATACAGCTTGCACTCGTACAGTCTGTGGTGAAAAATGGTTCAGTCAGTATTTACATGAAACTGATGGTAAAGATATTTCAACTTTTGTGAGTAACCGAGCATTTAAATTTGGGGATGGTAAAGTTGTACACTCTTTTAAAAGGGCTACAATTCCTGCTGTGATAGGAAACACACAGTGCAAAATAGATACTGAAATTGTAAAAGCTGATATTCCGCTTTTATTGAGTAAATCCTCACTTAAGAAGGCAAGAACAGTCTTGGACTTGGAAAATGACAGTGCCACCATGTTTAATCAACCAGTTGAATTAGAATTTACATCTAGTGGACATTACTGTGTAAACATTTTAAACAAAAAGTCCACAAAGGAAGAAGTAATGACAGTTTGTGAAAACTCGAGTTCAGTAGAAAAAAAGAAAAACTTTGGTTAAGCTTCACAAACAGTTTGGGCATGCAACATATGATCGTCTAGCTCAGTTGTTAAAAAATGCTGGGACCACTGATGAAGAAACCATGGACATACTCCGTTCGGTAAGTGATAATTGTGAAATATGTGCTGTCAACAAAAGACCACCCCCAAGACCAGTGGTTGGACTTCCCCTAGCAACTGAATTTAATGAAATGGTGGCAGTAGATTTACATGAACTGGAACATGGCATATGGTACTTGCATATTATTGATGAGTTTACACGTTTTAGTGCAGGCAGTATAATGAAATCAAAAAGACCATCAGAATTTGTTAAAAAATTTCTCGAGTCCTGGGTTGCAGTGCATGGAGCACCAAAATGTCTTTATAGTGATAACAGTGGTGAGTTCAACAATGATGAGGTACGTGACATGGCTGAAAACTTCAATATTGAAGTCAAAACTACACCGGCTTACAGTCCATGGAGTAATGGATTGCTTGAAAGACACAACCAAACGCTGACTGATATCATGCTTAAAGTGAAGAAGGACAACAAATGTGACTGGGATACTGCTTTAAACTGGGCACTCATGTCAAAAAATGCTCTTCACAATGTACATGGATACAGTCTGTACCAATTGGTTTTTGGACGAAATCCCAATCTTCCGAGTGTCTTAACAGACAAGCCACCAGCACTGGAGGGAACAACCATGAGTGTTGTGGTAGGGAAGCACATTGAAGCCTTGCATACTGCAAGGTCAGCATTTACCAAAAGTAAATGTTCAGAAAAAATTAGAAGAGCTTTTAGAAAACAAGTACGGCCGGTTAGTTGCCAGTATCAGAATGGTGATAAAGTTTATTACAAACGTCCTGAATGCAAGGAATGGAAAGGACCAGGTACTGTCATTGGACAAGATGGGGTTGTAGTCTTTGTCAGACATGCAGGGATGTGTGTTCAGGTGCATCAGTGTAGATTGATGGAAGCATCTGCACAATTAGAGGACAAGGATGACAACAACATGAAACAAACAAGCACATTAGTTTTGGACAAAGGCAAACAAACTGACCTTACTAAACCGGAAAGTAGCTCAGAGAGTGATGACAGTGACTCAAAAAGTGATGAAGAATTACAGAATACAGAGGAAAATACTTCTGGAGAAAAGGATTCATTAGCCAATAATATGAACATTAAAATAGGACAAACTGTAAAATATAAAGATGCACAGTCTGGTGAACAGTGTATGGCAAAAGTGATTGGTAGGGCAGGTAAAACCACAGGAAAGAATAAGAACTGGTTCAATCTTAAATACAGTGCACCTGAAAGATTAAGCGGTGCAGAAATTTCTGTGGATTTGAGCAAAGTACAGGAATTAAAAGATAGATGACTCTGAAAACGATTTTAACTCGGACAATGAAAATAATGTAATGATTCTTGAGAATGTTTCTTTCACAGAAGCCAAAATGAGAGAACTGACATCCTGGAAAAACAACGTTTACATTGAACAAAAGGATACTGGTCAGAAATGTATATCAACAAGATGGATTTGCACTTTAAAAGATACGACAGAGGGAACAATACACAAAGCAAGACTGGTGGCAAGGGGGTTTGAAGAGGTTTATTAAATAAAGATGATTTACCGAAGGATTCACCGACATTTGGGTCAGATTCTCTTCGAATGGTATTGGCTATTATGGCACAAAGGAAATGGAATGCGCACACAATAGATATCAAAACAGCCTTCCTCCAAGGATCAGAAATAAATCGTGAAATCTATGTTAAGCCACCGCCTGAAGCAAACTGTGAAGGAGTAGTGTGGCTACTCAGAAAATGTGTATATGGGTTATCGGATGCTTCTCTCAGCTGGTACAACAGAGTTAAAGAAGTTCTTGAGCAGAATGATGTTCATGTTTCACATGTGGATCCAGCTGTTTTCTTCTGGAGAAATCAACAAGGAAGAATAGATGGTGTGCTGGCCTGTCATGTTGATGACTTTCTGTGGGGTGGAACTTCTGAATTTGAACAAACTATTATAAACAGGATAAGGTCATCTTTTTGTGTTGGGAAGGAAGGAGAAATAAATGAATCATTCCCATATGTTGGAATAGAACTCTCCAAACATGCAGAAACTATTCAGCTGAACCAGAAGACATACCAAGATAACCTTCAGTCTGTTCCAACTGAGAAAAGACGTCTGATGGAAAAAGAAGCACCTCTTACACAAATAGAGAAAGATAGATTGCAGTCTAAGATAGGGCAATTACTTTGGATGGCAAGACAAAGCCGACCAGATGTCATATTTGATGCATCAAACAATCTGTTTCCACACATGAACCCACATATCTTGGGAACCGTTTGACCGATCAGGAAAATTTTTTTGCACCAATGTAGCCCTTGGAGAGCTTTATAACATACACAAAAAATGGTGGCGCCACCTGCAACCATGTTTGCACAGTGTCCATCTGTTCGTCTGCCTTGGGTTAAAATCATTCATATCTCTGCAGTGACTACACTAATTCACCTGAAATTCGGCATGCGTAAACATCCTGGATAGCTTTTATGATTTTATGACAGGTGGCGCCACCTACATTCACGTTTACGCTGCAGACATCCAAGCTCATAACTCGGGAACCGTTTGACCGATCAGGAAAATTTTTTTGCACAAATGTAGCCCTTGGAGAGCTTTATAACATACACAAAAAATGGTGGCGCCACCTGCAACCATGTTTGCACAGTGTCCATCTGTTCGTCTGCCTTGGGTTAAAATCACTCATATCTCTGCAGTGACTTGACTAATTCACCTGAAATTCGGCATGCGTATACATCCTGGATAGCTTTTCTGATTTTATGACAGGTGGCGCCACCTTCATTCACGTTTACGCTGCAGACATCCAAGCTCATATCTCGGGAACCGTTTGACCGATTGGGCCAAAATGTTGCATGTGTATAGATCTCACATAGCTCTTCATCATACGCAAAACTGGTGGCGCCACCTGCAGCCATTTTTGCACAGCTCCTGTCTATTTGTCTGCCATGGGATAAGATCACTCATATCTCGGCAGTGGTTAGACATATCTGCCTAAAATTTTGCAGGTTTATACATCCCCGACAGCTCTCTTGATTTTATGACAGGTGGCGCCACCTGCATTATAGTTTATGCAGCAGACATCCAAGCTCATATCTTGGGAACCGTTTGACCGATTGGGCCAAAGTTTTGCATGTGTATAGTTCTCACATAGCTCTTTATTATACGCAAAACTGGTGGCGTCACCTGCAACCATTTTTGCTCCGCGCCCATCTGTTTGTCTGCCACGGGCTAAAATCACTCATATACATGTAGTGGTTTGACTTATCTGCCTTAAATTTTGCATATGTATACAACTTGGACGGCTTTCTGGATTTTGTGGTAGGGGGGGCAACCTACATACACAATTTGGCTGCAGACATCCATGCTAATATGCAACACTCTATTTCCCCTTGCCACTCAATCCATGCCTCACTTCACCCATTCCACTCTGATTTAGGCGGATACACGTAGTCGCTTGTCAACTACCCGTATTCTAGTTCTTGGTTGAAGTCTTGGCTGGGCTGTGTCAAATATTTTTCCAGTATTTGTATGTTGAATTGGCCTTATTATATGTGAGGCTTGAGTCTGTACATAAACCTTGTAGTATTAGAGAGAGTCAGCTGCTGGTTAGTCATAAGTGATAAAATGATCATTCTCTTGAACTAAGATTCAGCTGTTCTTGGGCTTGGGTCTACAGATGCGCTGTGTTGTGTAGAATGGCTACATATGAATATCAATGTAAATTTTTTGATGGTCACTATAATAGGTCCAAATTCCTTGAGATGTTGGAAGTGGAGATAGATTTGTCCAAACGTGGTCTAAATGAAAGCCACTGTGGTGCATAGGGCCAGTGTATCCTTTTCTGGGGAATCTTCAAATTGTCTGTATAAAATATGCTGTGAAAATGTAATGCCGCTGTACACGAGTGAATCCAAAAAGATTCATCCATTTCTGCCCTGCTGAAGGAGACACCAGCAACTGAATACCAAACTTTGTATTACTTTTTTTTTGCCTTCTGACCTAAATATCAATAAGCTTCTCCCTCAGGCCATGGGTGATACATATTATGTTTGAATCCTATCCATCATAAGTTAGGGGAGTAAATTATTATGCAGAAACAAATTTGATTTTTTCATCAAATTCTTTGAGAGTTATTGCATTAACATCATTTGAGAATTATCGCCTCTGTCAAGGTCATCCATCTTCGAACTTGATCTAGCCCTTCATAACAAACATTACTGGTGCAAGTTCAGTGAGTGTTAGTCAAATTGTTTGCGAGCTATTCGGTTAACATCATTTTAGCATTATCACGTCTATGACCTTGAAAATCCATCAAGGTCACCCATCTTCAAACATGATGTGACCCATCAAAAGGTCCATCACTGCCGTGAGTTTGGGGACCTTATATGAAATACGAGTTATTGTGTTAACAATGTGTGTCCTTTCGCATGCATATTTGCGAAGAGAGTGCAACCTTACTAGGTGTTCAGTAATGGTTTTTACTGCATAACTTACAGAACAAGGGACCCATGGGTCACGGCATTCAGCTGATCGTGATTGGACTATAAATGTTTCTCCACTGTGATACTATATCGAGTTGATAAAGCTTATGAATATCATGGACTTGTTGGGCTATTTTAAAGGAATGTAATGTAATATGTGAGTAAGGCCAGACTTTTTTAATTTTTCGGTTTACAAACCCGCCGACCTCCGATTTCCTCATTTCAGAAAAAAAATAAAATTGGCATTTTGACTTTTTATTTTATATTACGTCGCCGAATCCAGCACGGTTGTTGACAAATGAATTGTTTAGTGACCATGTGTATTAGATCACCTCAAACGTTACAACTCTTATGATTGGCTTATAAGGTCACTTTCTTAATGACAGATGGAGGGTTTAAGCCAATCAAAATAGGGTATCCTTGGGCCATGAATGCAATTGATTGGCCATCAAGTAGTCAAAAGATTCAGCAGGGAAATTGAGAATTCTTGGAGAGTTTTCAAAGTTTGTTTTCTGCACTACAGTACATTTTCAAACCAGCGTTTAGGTCATATTTGTTAAAAATATTTGTTATAGATAGATGTGAATTAGAAAAGAAAATTAGTTTGGTTGCATAGCGGCTTTACCAGCTTGCCACTGTTAATAACTTGCTGGATATACACACAAATTTACTTCTTAAGACTAATTATTGCACTCAAAGTCAGACGCTATTAATTACTGCGAATTGGCTAAGTTTCACAAGTTTACTCTTAAAAATATTATTTACTTGTCAAAACTTAAAATGTAGTCTTGTAACGCTTAAAAGAAAATTACTGAACAGATGAAATTATATACTGCATGAGGTCGTCATGTACTCTTTGAAAACTCCAGGAATTCTCAGGGTTTCTGCAGTATTTCCGACTATCTGTAGTCTTAGTGGCGCAGTTTTATGTGAAGCGTTGCAGCGCGTTGGCTTTGCGGATATTTTTATAGTCAAAACAAAAGCAAGCTAAAATGAAAGCCATTTAAAATGCAGAAACTTTGAAAGGATTCATTTAATTGTTCCAAACGGATGTGATGGAAGCTTTGATGTGTATGGATGCTGAAAAGCAATTCCGGACTGACAGTGGCCAAGTGACGGCATATTAAAATGAGAACGGTACGTACTGTCACGGCCATGGTAGGAAATGCAGATGAATAATTAAAGATTATTAATACTTTTTAAAATTTTAGAATAGTTGAATAATTCAATGTGATCTCCAATGGAAACCTCACTTTATTAGCAGTTGTTGTATATTCAAAGGACTGTCAAACATGCGCAACACCAAAAAGGAAAGGTCATGGTCATGAATTAAACAACTCGAGTTCCATGTTGTTGACATTTGATAAACAATAGGCGAATAGCTGCAAGTCGCATATTGTCATTGTTATTGTCATTCACGACTGAAAAATAAAAACTGCAGTCTATCATGCTAGCAGTGAATATTTAGTTTTCTCCTTGCATATCTGACAAAAAATATATTTTATATTTGTATAAGTGTTTGACTGGTCTTTAATTTGTAAAACTTTATAAAAAAGGCAGTTCACTTGGCAGGGACAGTGACTGAATTTTTATTTCAGGTGTGTATGAAATCATAAGTTTTACTGTTTAAACTTTTATTGTCATTAATTTACCTTCAATGACATTTGAATGGCTTGCAATAACATGGCACACGCAAGATTCATTTATATTATTTTATATATTTTATACAAGTTTATATAGAGCCATTTAAATATGAATTTTATAACCCAACTGTACAATACAGGATTCAGGAACACCAGTATCCAGGTTTGTTCCAATTTTTTTTTTTTTTTTTCCTACCTCCTTCCTATCACTTTTGTCAATCATGTTCGTAAACCAAAGAATTAAAAAAGTCTGGCCTAAAGGATAAATGAAATTACCTGATTGATGGATTAATAGAGTAAAATATAGTGGTTTATTTTTTATCTATTTAGGAGGGGTTGAAAATTGCGATATATATGAGCAAATATGAATGCAATGACAGCAGTAATAAGCAGTAGTAGAATGATGATAAGGCTATTTGTTGAAGGATCTAAAGTGTATGGAAGTCTGCAAGCTTTCAATTTGACAGATATGATGTTATGATTAACTATGCTGATGAAGGGATTTATGAATTTGTGACTGTATGACACAATATCTCTTTAGTCTTGACATGGTACATTATTGTGATGCCCACTATGTCTACATATTACACAATATTGACATAATTTCTGGCATGTACATAGGTACTTATGGACGAATAGTTATACAAAATATTAAAGTATGAATACATCTGATTCATCTTGTTCTTGTTTACTGAGGCTGACTTTGGGATGGGGTTCCGAGAAGGGAAAAGTGAGGGCAGCACGAAGGTGGATGTAGAAATAATCTATTTTAATGTTTTTCATTTATATAAGAATATGAGAAGCTAAGAGGAAAGGGGCCCTCCTACTTGGTTATAGTTTGAGTTTTCAGTATATGCTTAATTTTATTCACCGAAATAAAATAAAAGATTCAGTAAATTTGATAAAATAAAACATTTTATCAAATAAAGTATACACACTGTTGGTTGAATGAGGGATAAACAATATCATTGTGCTAACTAGTATCCCAGCTTTAATTTATTACTGGAATTAATAGTCAATTTCACACCTGGTGAAGTTTTTACTCTTCTGAAGTAAGGAATTACTTATCTGATGAACAACCACACTTTCATAGCAATACACCACTTTGTGGACACAATTAAATGTGCATTTTAATCATTGTAACCCTGGTGGTACAATACAAAATCTAAAATGTAGCATAGCCTAGAATAAGAATGAATCAAATACAGAAAATAATAACATTCATCCAGTTTATGCACCATCTGGGGGAGGGGGGGGGGGAGTGCAGGGCAGAGGGGAAGCCTGCTGGTAGTGGCCAAACTGAGCCAAGGCAAGCTGCCTGGGGTGGGTTACATAATGCAAGTGAAGGCTGTACTACTAGGTGGGCTAGATGTAAACAACACTTGACATGGTGTATGAAAACTTGAATAAAAGCTACTCTTTTCAATCAATTCCTTTGAAATTTCAGATTTTAAAAGATTAAATCCTTATGTATATATGCTGTGAAAATGACATCAACAGTGCTCACAGGGAAAAAACGTGCCATTGCCAAAGCTGGACAAAATTTAAGGTATTGATTTTTTATTTATGCTAATAACTTGAAACAAGGGACCCATGGGTCACGGCGCTCAGCTGTTATATATGATAAAAAATAAGATTTGGGAATGAGGCATATGCTGGTTTTGTGTGGTAATAAATATAAGCTTTATTATGAGTTGTTGGTGTTTAGCTTATGTATGATTTTGATAGTATCTAGAGACAAGGAAGAGGATTGATTTCATTTATTTTATTAACAAATGGAGTGCTATTGTCACACAGATTTTGACTTGGCCATTTAACTTATAAGCAGAACATATAATAAAAGAGTTTAACTATTTATTAAAATTTAATAACAAATATTGTGCCAATATAATTTTTACTAAAAAAAAATAATAAGAAAATCATATGATTTTTTAAAATAAAATATAATGGAAATTATTATTAAATAATATTACAGAATATATTCATGAATGCATTCATGAATACATTTTGAAAGTATCTGCACTGGTATTCAAATACTTTCATTTTTACCTGAATTTCCATTCTTATGCAATAAAATTTTTTAATGCAGTACATATTCATATTCATATTCAAATACATTTGCAAAGCATTCGCACCATGTCTAGTATTTATTCAGTTTTAGCTAAACAATGATGTTGAGAATCCAGAATATACAAAATTCACAAATTTAAATAATGATCATAAGTACCTGGTTTTATGGCTTTTATTTATATTAAAAAAAATAAATGTTATATATTCACTTTGGACTACTTTCACATCAATCTACACACTAGACACAGTAGGAATCTAGATTAATATTACCAACTGCATCTTTGTCTATCATTAATTCCTTCATATATGATCCCATAAATGATTAGTAATGAATAATATGATTTATTTTTTTATCATTAAAATTTCACTGAAAAATACCATAGGTGACTGCATGGTGTTATTTGGAATAACACTGACATTAACATTCTATCCATCCTTACAAGATTCTTACATCATCAGTAACTGCAAGTTAATTTTCTGTTACTCATCAACTAACAAATTCCTTTCTATTAATTTTTCTTAATTTGTTATTAAAATCCTATATACATTTATTAATTTATTGTTTATTGTTATGGTGTTTTTCATAACAACTATTAGATGAGTTGGGTTGGACACCTTGATCATCTGTGGCTGGGCATTAGTTGCCTGGCTGCCCCAGTGTATGTCTCACCTCAAGCGTGCATAATTTGATGAAAGGTCAACAAGGTCAACATACAGGTGACTGAAGAGGGGCTAGCTAGCCTGGGTCTGACATAGTCTCATTAAAACATTAATAAAAGCTACAATATTTTGCCAATTTCTTTCAGCTTTCTAAACTACAAAGATGAAATCCTTATGTGTGCATGATATGAAAATGATATCAACAGTGCTCTCAGGGAACAAAAGTGCCATGGTCAAAGTAGGGCAAAATTTAAGGTACTAATTTTATATTTATACTAATAACTTATAAAATTTGAAAAATTCAGAACTAATTTTGGGTATTCAATTTAATCTTGATTAAATAATGTTACATCCCTGACAAAAAATCTCTAGCTTCAGCAATTCTCTTGTTAAGGGAGTAAATATATTTCTTGATTTTTTAAAAAGTGCATTATGTTTGGGCCCATACCTTAAAACAATTACGCAATACGGACATCCTTTCTGCCATGTGCATAGTGAATGTATAGAAAAATATGTATATTATATATGATCAAAGTCAGATCAGTGGTCGGATTTTAGGCAGTCTTAAAGTGTAACAATGGGTTTTTAATGGAAAAATGAAGTTTTTCATTAATATCTCAAAGGAATAAAGTCCTAGTGACCAAATTCTTCACATGGTAGGGGGTTTTGGAGACATCTAACTGTATGCCAAATTTAAGGAACTTAGAGCTGAAGCTGGGGAGCTGAGCTCTAGCTAACTGCATAACACTAGCTTAATGTAAACAATATGTGACATGGTGCTTGAAAACTTGAATAAACTCAACAGTTTTTGATCAACTGGTTTCAAATTTTTAGTGTTAACAGTTGAAATGCAAATAAAAACATGCTTTGAAAATTAAATCAACAGCAGTTACAGGAAAAAAACGTGCCATGGTCAAACATGGGCAAAATTTAAGGTACCAATTTTATATTTTTGCCAATATTTTAAAAAGTTTAACAGATTTTGATCTAATTTTTGGTATAAAATTAAATTTTGATTAATTAAAGTTGTATTACTGAGAAAAGGTCCCTACCTTTTACACTTTTGGTCTTAAGTGACCAAATATCTTTCCTGATTTTTTTATAAAGTTCATTATGTTTGGGCCTATAACTTTTTAGCTCAGCTGACTACAAGTCATCTGAGCTATAGTCGTGGTCCTTTGTCCGTCGTCCGTCCGTCCGTTAACAGGGCATGTTTTAAAACTGTTGGACCTACGAATCCAAAATTCTGCATACCATTAGATGTCCCCAAAATCTCCTACCATACCGAAAATTGGGTCATTAGAACTTCGTTCCTTCAAGATATTAAGGAAAAACCTCCGTTTTCCATAAAAAAGCAATTGTTACACTTCAAGTCTGCCTAATATCAAAACCACTGATCTATTTTTGATCATATTTAGTATTCATATTCTTCCATACATTTTCTGTGCACATACCAAAAATTAAGTCAGTATTGGGTATTATTTTGAAGTTATAGGCCCAAATATAATGCAATTTTTAAAAAATCAGGAAATATATTTGCTCACTTAACATGAGAATTGCTGAAGCTGAAGACTTTTTTTCAGGAATATAACTTTATTTAATCAAGATTCAATTGTTTGCCCAAAATTAGATCTGAATTTTGCAAATTTTTCAAGTTATTAGCATAAATAAAAAATTAATACCTTAAATTTTGTCCAACTTTGGCAGTGGCATGTTTTTTCCCTGTAAGCACTGTTGATTTAATTTTCACAGCATATATACATAAGGATTTAATCTTTAAAAATCTGAAATTTCAAAGAAATTGTTTGAAAAGAGTAGCTTTTATTCAAGTTTTCATATACCATGTCAAGTGTTGTTTATATCTGGCCCACCTAGTAGTACAGCCTTCACTTGCATTATGTAACCCACCCCAGGCAGCTTGCCTTGACCCAGCTTGGCCACTACTAGCAGGCTTCTCCTCTGCCCTGCACTCAACCCCCCCCCCCCCCCCCCCCCAGCTGGTGCATAAACTAGATGAATGTTATAATTTTCTGTATTTTATTTTATTCTTGGACATGCTACATTTTAGAATTTGTATTGTACCACCAGGGTTACAATGATTAAAGTGCACATTTAATTGTGTCCACAAAGTGATGTATTGCTATGAAAGTACGGATGTTCATCAGATAAGTAATGCTTTACTTCAGAAGAGTAAAACTTCACCAGGTGTGAAATTGACTATTAATTCCAGTTATTAATTATAGCTGAGATTGTAATTAGCATAATGATATTGTTTGTCCCTCATTCAACCAACAGTGTGTATACTTTATTTGAAAAGATGTTTTTATTTTATCAAATTTACTGAATCTTTTATTTTATTTCGGTGAATAAAATAAAGCTTGTCCTGAAAACTCCAATGTGCAAAACTTTTTAATAGGAATTCAAGGAATAATTTTGTAGATGCCATGTTGTGGCATTATTTTCTTTTACATTCAGTTTAAACATTTGATTTAAAAATAATAACAATATGTGTATGCATAATATGACCTAATGTGAGCTACAATCTGGATATATAATGATTGCAACTTAGAATTCTAATATTTTAGCTTATATTTTCACTTTTATATTACAAATTTATAACACTTGTAAATAAAAAAAATGAATCAGATAAAAACTATTTATGAAAAAAGTGGATATGCTAAAAAAATAGGCTTATATATAAACTTAAATGCATTATTCCTTTGAAAGTGAAATGAAGGTATTAGTCCATTCTGTCCACTTGCCTGTCCATCTGTAAATTTTTCATATGCATCACAGTATCTCAAAACTTTTACTGTTTTTCTTCATGAAAGTCTTGTCAGAGTATTAGTTTACAATCATATATTGAGAACTTTACTATAACCAAGTAGGAGGGCCCTTTCCTCTTAGCTTCTCATATGCTTATATAAATATAAAACATTACAATAGAATATTTTTCATATTTTGCATTTGCAAAAATTTCAAACTTTTGTCGTGACCCATGGGTCCTTTGTTTATATTCTGGATTCTCAACATCATTGTTTGGCTAAAACTGAATAAATACCAGACATGGTGCAAATACTTTGCAAATGTATATGAATATGAATATGAATATGTACTCCATTATAAAATTTCTTGCATAAGAATGGGAATTCAGGTAAAAATGAATACCAGTGCAAATACTTTCAAAATGGATTCATGAATGCATATATTCTATAATATTATTTTAATAATTAGTTCAGTTAGATTTTATTAAAAAAATCATATGATTGTCTTATTATTTTTAGTAAAAATTATATTGGCACAATATTTGTTATTAAATTTTAATAAATAGTTAAACTCTTTTATTATATGTGCTGCTTATAAGTTATATGGCCAAGTCAAAATCTGTTTGACAATAGCACTCCATTTGTTAATAAAATAAATGAAATCAATCCTCTTCCCTGTCTCCAAAAATACTATCAAAATCATACATAAGCTAAACACCAACAACTCATAATAAAGCTTATATTTATTACCACACAAAACCAGCATATGCCTGTTTCCCAAATCATATTTTTTATCCTATATAACAGCTGAGCGCCGTGACCCATGGGTCCCTTGTTTAAATTAAATAATACTGACTTAATTTTTGGTATATGTACATAGGAACTATATAGAGGAATATTTATGGTTAAATATGAAGAAAACCAGATGAGTGGTTTTGATATTAGGCAGTCCTGAAGTGTGAAAATAGATTTCTAATAAAAAATTGAGGTTTTTCCTTAATATCTCAAAGGAATGAAGTCCTATTGACCAAATTTTTGGCATGGTAGGAGATTTTGGGGACATCTAACTGTAGGCCGAATTTCAGATTCGTAGGTTCAATGGTGTCGAAACGTGCCGGTCTTACGGACGGACAGACAGACGGACGGACGACGGACAATGGACCACGACTATAGCTCAGATGACTTATAGTCAGCTGAGCTAAAAATTGCAAAATTCAGATCTAATTTTGGGTAAACAATTGAATCTTGATTAAAAAAAGTTATATTCCTGAAAAAAAAGTCTCTAGCTTCAGCAATTCTCATGTTAGGTGAGTAAAAATATATTTCCTGATTTTTTTAAAATTGCATTATATTTTGGCCCATAACTTCAAAATAATACCCAACACTGACCTAATTTTTTTGTATGTTCATAGAAAATGTAAGAAAGAATGTGAATACTAAATATGATAAAAAACAGATCAGTGGTTTTAATATAAGGCAGCCTTGAAGTGTAACAATGGCTTTTTTATGGAAAACGGAGGTTTTTCTTTAAAATCTCGAAGGAACAAAGTCCTAATGACCCAATTTTTGGTATGATAGGAGATTTTGGGGACATCTAATGGAATGCAAAATTTTGGAATCAACGGTAGGTCCAACGGTTTCAAAATGTGCCCTGTTAACGGCTGGACGGACAGACAAAGGACCACGACAATAGCTCAGATGACTTATAGTCAGCTGAGCTAAAAATGACTGACTATGACCATATATCATGCCTCCTAGCTGTTGACATGAGGACCTGTCCTACTGTTAAGGTGGAACAAACAATTATGGTTACAATTATGGTTTCTTCCTTGCTGAAAGAGGGACCAAAAATTTAACACCAAACTGTGAATAACTTTTTTGACCTTTGAATTTCGGACCCCAAAATCAATAGGAATCTTCCATAATTGATGGACAATACATATTTCAGGTTTGAACTCAATCCGTCAATCCTAACTGGAGTAATCATCCGGAAAAAAATTTGTGGACGGACGGACGGCACGACAGACAGACAAACAGACAGACAGACAGGGTGATAACTATATGGCATCCACTTGTGATCAATAAACACACCAGGTTTTGGGACACTAGATACAATTACAGCTGAGAACCTGAAATGTTTGTTCTACTTTTATAGTAAAAAAAATTTTTTTAAATATTCGTTAAATTAACAAAAAAATACAGGTGGCGCCAACACTTTTCGGGAACTGACAAAACATTCCAATCCATGTATTAATTATCAAGATATTGGAGTTTTTGTATTATATTTTTGATTATTCTGGGGGGTAATTTCAAGCCCCATAGCTCAGAGGATATAGGTCGCAGTGACCTAATTTTGCCAAGGGGATTTTTATTGACCTCCCTGGATATTCACTTAGAAGTTTCTAGGTCCAGCAGTTATGATTTGTGCCTTGCTAACGGCCGGCCGGCAGGACGGACGACGGACAAAGCGCCATTCCTATACCTAAGTTGACTTACAGTCAGCTGAGCTAAAAATCACTGAACTTGAGGCATTCCAACAACCTTGGAACAAACAAGTTTTTTTTTAGCTTTTTCACTATATAATCCAAGAAAATGCAGTTACCGTTTCCCCCCGTGGATAATCCGCACCCCTATTTAGAGCAACAATTTCTGAGGAAAAACACATAACCCTGTGTATAATATGCAGCCTGCTTGGCCAAAATCTTGAATGCTACAATATGTATTCGCCGTAGTCATCGAATGTTCACTGGCTCCCTGGGGGTAAACTTTGCCAGTCAGACCGACAAGTCTCTTAGAAGAAGATAGTTACACTTAAAATAGCAAAAAGGTTATTCTCCTTTAGCTGTCGAGTGTAAAAAAGGTGCTGTCAAGTGTGCAATACTGACACGTACCTGTTTTAAGTAAGATATAATTTACTGGACAACCACCTGTAAAATGCGAGCAAATTACGCCCACTTTATATTATATCAGTCCCTTTCCAAACTCCTTTATATTATCAATATATAAATGCTGTGAAATACGACCAACTGGCTATTACAGATTACAAGTTTTTTTTCTGACCAAATTGTTATATTACTATTAAATTGACCTGCCTTATACCGGCACTCGTGCTAATCAAGCGCTGACCCGGTTTATTGCCCAAGGGTGAAGTCGCGGTCACCTGTATGGGCTCACCGTTTGTTCTATTGTTTTGCGCATGTACCGACTACTGAACCCTGGCTGGTGGTTTCAACGGCACCTCGGGCTGACCCTAGATTTCCCCTGACCACGTGACAGACTCACACGACCTGCTATTCCGCATAAGTGGAGGTGCCCCTGAGGTACAACTGATCAATCTGACCATGACGAAGTACACAATAGGGTAACTAATTCACAAAGAAAACCACTAGGCAATTATTCCTCCCTTGGCTCAAGTTGTTTAGAAAGTAATACAAGTGTATCACGGATAATTTCCTAAGAGAATCAATGACCCGGCATAACAACCCCAGTGTTGGTGCCCACAGCACCATCTACCAACTGACAATGACATTAAATGAGGTCGGCCAGACCATGCATCGTCATGCATATTTCAGTTCACAAATCATCAATGTTCTTCGGCTGTAAGCCACATTAAAGGTATATTTTAAGTTTTTGAAATTATGACAGCAAATAAAACCTATTATTATGTTTTCTTTTGCCTAATTTGATAAAGTTCAGTGTGTATACACTTAGTTTGCATAAAATCTTTTATTATCACTTACCGTTGGCCCACCAAACGATGTCCAATGTGATGGGGAAAATAGTTTGGAATTATGCTTCCATGTATAATACGCACCAATGTTTTTTATTTCTATTTCATGGAGAAAAAGTGCGGATTATCCACGGGGGGAAATGGTAGCCAAATAATATGCAAAATCCTAAAGTGTTTTTTGGATGACAAATTTTTTGCTCATAAAATTTGGTGATGCTAGCTCCTGCCATATTCGAGATAGTATGGGTAACGTAAGGACGGCGGACGACAGACAACGCAAAACCATCGCATAAGCTCACAGGTTCTCTAAAAATACTGGTGGTGCCACCAGTCTGCAGAAACTCATGAAACACTCCGTGATCAATATCCATGCAAAGCATCATGGTGATCAGTGCATTAGTTGTTCAGATACTTGAGCTTGATATCCTTGATTAACCACAATATATATCACCTTTTAAGTTTATATTTCACCTTTAAACATCTGCCACTCTCAGAGCCCTTCAGAAGCATGACTGCTCACTCTGACATGCTGAACCGGGAGTCCCTGAATGTCAAGTTAGAAGATTCCAGTTCTAATGGTTAAATAGCGAGAAAATGCGTAAAAATTTTTGAAAAATCCAGGTGGCGCTACCAGTCTGCAAGAACTGATGAAACACTCCATGATGAATATGCATGTAAAGAATCATGGTGATCAATGCATAAGTTGTTCTGATACTGGAGCTTTGTATCAAATCTTTAGTAATTCTGGGGGGTAACTATGAGCCCCTTAGCTCAGAGGTTATGGGTAACAGACAACTAATTTCAGATTTCCAAGGAGAAGTTTTATGGGCCTCCCTTCATATCAAGATACATGATCCAGTCTAGATCCAGTCATTACGATTTATGCCCTTTTGACAAATGACCACATCTTTAAAGGTCTCAGAAACAGAGAAAAAAATCGTAAAAAATCGAAAAAAAAAGATGGCACCACCAGTCTGCAGAAACTGATGAAATAATCGATGATTAATATCTATTATTAATATTAATTATTCAGATACTTCAGGTTTTGTATCAAATTTTTCCATTATTCTGGGTGGGGGTACTTTGAAGCCCCATAGCTCAGAGGTTATGGGTAACAGAAAACTAATTTTAGGTTTCATTGGCCTCCCTGCATGTCAAAATACAAGATTTTAGATCCAGTCATCATGATTTGTGCCCTGTTAACAGATAGTCGCATGTTCAAAGGTCTAAAAAAAAATTGTAAAAAAGAAATGAAAACTAGACATTTCTTGGCACCGCAGGTGCCATAGTATCCCGAGACAATTAATCCCCCACACCTTTAAGAATAGGCCCCCTATCTTCAGCAACAATTAATATCAGACCACACTCATAGAAAAGGTCACTCTCATAGAAAAGGTCATGACCCCAATTTCAATATACATCATCCCCTAACCCATGTCTATGTGTATGCATAATATGAAAGAAATCTGTCCATTAGTTTTTGACTTATACTGCTCACAGTACTGTCAAGTGGCAATGATGGGGTATTAAACGGCACAAAAACAAGTAAAAGAATAACAGGTGGCACTATCAGTTTCCGGTACATAACAACACTATCCTAGATTTTCGGTCAAGTTGATTTTTGGACCAATCAATGCATCCCTTATTGAGATATGAATGATTTTGTGTGATTTTCACCATATATGGCAATATTCAAGGTCAAGGCCACTCTCATAGGAAAGGTCATGACCCAAATTTAAAAAAACATCATCCCATAACCCATGTCTATGTATATGCACAATATGAAAGAAATCTGTCCATTAGTTTTTGACTTATAATGCCCACAGTACTGTTAAGTGGCAATGATTGGGATATCAAACGGCACGAAAACAAATAAAAGAATAACAGGTGGCGCCACCTCTTTCCAGTACATGACATTACTATCCAAGATCTTCGGTCAAGTTGATTTTTGGACCAATCCATGCATCCCTTATTGAGAAATTAATGATTTTGTGTGATTTTTACCATATATGGCAATATTCAAGGTCAAGGCCACTCTCATAGAAAAGGTCATGACCCCAATTTAAATAAACATCATCCCATAACCCATATCTATCTATATGCATAATATATAAGAAATCTGTCCATTAGTTTTTGACTTATAATGCTCACAGTACTGTCAAGGAGCAATTTTGGGGGTATTAAACGGCACAAAAACAAGTAAAGAATAATAGGTGGCGCCACCAGTTTCTGGAACCTGACAGCCCTATCCATGATCTTCGATCAACTTGATTTTGGGATCAATCCATGCAAGATTTCTTGAGGTATTTAAGAATTTGTGTGATTTTCCCCAAAATTGGACCTATTCAAGGTCGAGGACACTCTCCTAGTCAAAATCATGACTTCATTTTAAATAGGCGTCGTCCTCTCACCCATTTCTATACATATACCAAGTTTGGTAAAGACCCGTGAAATATTTTTTGAGTTATCACGCCAACAAGATTTATATGCGGCGGTGGCGGGACCGACTTTGTCTGGGGATACAATTACATGTGGTGCCACCAGTCTGCAGAAACTCATGAAACACTCCTTGATCAATATCCATGCAAAGAATCATGAAAATCAATGCATTAGTTGTTCAGATACTTTAGCTTTTGTATCAAATTTTCCTTTATTCTGGGGGGGTACTTCAAAGCCCCTGTCATATTATCAGTTTATTATTTACTTCAGCTGTATCCCCTAAGGCATATTGTTATGTTATTTACACCAGCCGTGTCCCCTAAAGATATTTACTGTCGAGATCCGCATCTACGCATGCGCTGTTGTCATGACAATAAAAAAGGCACTTCCTGTTATGGCTACACGTGTTGTTGGCTGAATGTATGACAGCCCCATAGCTGGAAGAATATGGGAACAGAGACCTAATATCAGGTTTCTAATGAAATCCATATACTACTTAGAAGTGCCATTCCTATACCTCAACCGACTGAAGAAGCTGACTTTATTTAAGTCAGCTGAGCTAAAAATTACAGATATATTTGCATATGCCAAAAAGCATAAAATAAATAGAATTTTTTGGCACCTCAGGTGCCATAGTATTGATACAATGGTTGGGCTAGGGGAAGTCTCCACACTGTATCACAAGCAGTTGCTGATGTTGGTGGCTGACAATGTTCCAAGACCAGTTTGCTGATAGAAGTCTTTATTAAATAGCAAGAGTTCTGAGATAATCTCTGCCTGGGCCTGCTGGCCTGGCAAGAGATTGTCTGTCTCTCTCTCTGAGAGAGCCGCCCAGTCTCCCTCAAAGCGCGCACTACAGATAGTTTTGTTCAACATGCAGACATGCCCTCACAGATACATATTCATAAAATGACTTCACCATTTCGTCACAAAGAGTATTCCTGATTGTATGACAGAAATAAGTGTACCTCTAAATTCAGACGGTGATATAAGTGTCTCAATGATGTCAGCATAAATTAACATAGATGCTATGGTTATTGCGAAACCATGCAGAATCAATCTAATTTCAGTACTATCTGGAGGACAGTGCTTACATACATATGTGGAGTCTCATAAAATAACATGTTTTAATTGTGTTCTACCATTCCCTCATAAAACTAGACTAAACACATAATTATTAAGTCATTCTGTGACACTATTTCTGTTTACACAGACTTAAAACAGGTCTTAATGGTTTGGTGTACTGTTCTCTGATTAAATTGGGAGAGAAGCCTATATGTGTGTGACTGGATGACTGGTTGTCTGTGTCATCAATTATGGGAAGTCATTAATTGTTCAGATAGACTGCACGTTGGATGGACAGACGGGGTGATTACTATAGGGCACCCACTTTACAAGCAATATCAATGATGTAAAAACAATATACATCGATACCAATAAGCAAGTTCTTTGGACCATACATAAACTCACTGAATGTGTTATTATGCATTGAAAGTACCCTAAAGGCAAATGAAGTTAAATGAAATCTTCATTAATGGTATGAGTGCATTGATATTCACTAGTGAATTGTAAGCAATCATACCTTGGGCCAGGAGTTTCCAAAGTTACTTTTTAGCCCTCAGCCACTAGGCTGATGGGCTATTGTCGTCACCCAAGCTGTCCGTCCGTCTGTCCGTCCGGCGTCCGTTAACTTTTACCTTGTGAGCGGGATATCTTGAAAAGGATTCACCGTTAGAATTTTATTTCCTCGGTAAAGATGTATATGGACAAAATCTCGGTCAAGTTCCAAGATGGGTGACCTTGACCTATTTTTCTACATTTTAGAGCTGATTATAGAAAAACACTTAGATGCTTATTACTCAGGAACCATTTGGTGGATTTTCACAAAACTTACTATGATTATTAAGACTGATGGTCTGTACCTGCTTCACAAGTTTGGTGGCGCCACCTACAATTTCTGATTTTTAATGAATTTTTATCGGATTTTTCAACTTAGGGCTTGTGAGCGGGATATCTCTAAAAGGATTCACCGTAGGAATTTTATTTTTTCGGTGAAGATGTATATTGACAAAATCTTGGTCAAGTTCGAAGATGATGACCTTGACCTATTTTTCTACGTTTTAGAGCTGATTATAGAAAAAACATTTAGAAGCTTATTTCTCAGAAACCATTGGGTGGATTTTCACAATTTTTACTATGATCATAGGGACTGATGGTTTGTAACTGCTGCACAAGTTTGGGGGCGCCACCTGCAATTTCTGATTTTTAATGAATTTTTCTTTGATTTTTCAACTTTGGCCTTGTGAGCGTATATCTCTAAAAGGATTCACAAGAGGAATTTTATTTCTTTGGTGAAGACGTATATCTACAAAATCTCGGTCAAGTTCGAAGATGGGTGACCTTGACCTACTTTTCAAGGTCACAGAGCTTATAATAGAATAAAACTTAGAAGCTTATTTTTCAGGAAGCATTGTGGATTGTTATAAATCATGGTACATACCTCTGCATTTTAAATTTATAACTGAGACATGTACAGATATACATCCATGTAAGAACAGATATTTAGTACTTGTTACTTTTACCACCTCTAAACACTGTTGTTTTGGCTTAGGGCTTTTGTCAGCTTCTGCTGATATTCTAGTTCATTCTAGATGTTGACAGAATGTTTTATGATATATATGGTTCTAATGGTCATTTCATTATGTACTTTGTAGCTAATAGCAGATGTTGCTCTTTATGCTTTTAGGGTACTTTCAATAAAGTGGTCAAACAGTGCTTTAGTTTCATCATATGTATTTAGCATGCTGCTGATCCGTGTAACAAAAGCTTCCTTGAGATGACATATCTTTGTCATGCTCGCTGTCTTTTTCTTGCTCTGCAACACCACAATTACATCAATCACCTGTATGCGATTACTTGGAACTTGCTTTTCAGGGGCTGATTCATGAGTCATTAACTGCAAACATTGAGCGTGGAACCACAGCCTTCTTGTACTGACTGCTGGATGACCAGAAACCATGCTAGCAGCCATCGGTCTTCCCTCAGTGTGATAATCTTTTCATCAACTGACACTTGGGTCATGATTATCCAATGAATGTCCTTATTTTTATCTTGTTAATATGGTCCATAATGGATATTTTGGATGTTATTATAAGACTTTTCTTCAACAAAATAGATTTACTGCTTTTGGCGAAGGTTTATATAATTTAGAGTTTCCTGATTTGCTTTTTGTAGGAAGAGTGTATGTACGCTCTTTACACAGCGCTTTACCTATAGGGCTACTACCTATATCGTAAGGCGCTGTTTGTTATGACCTCATATCCTGAATTGCTACACCAGAGGGGAGCACTGTATTTTTGTCCAATCAGATGAGACCTTGTGCTGGAAGACAAAGCCAAGCGAGGAATACACTGAGCCAATCATGTTTATTTCCTTTTGAGAGACAGCTCATAGCCCCGCGTAACTGTCTCAACAGGCCACAGGCTCAGAGAGAATTGCCCCTGACGTGGTTTGCTTAGGGCCTTGGGCACATAGGATGCTTGGCCAGTGAGCTGTAATTCAAACGAAATGTAACAACAAAGGCTGCGTGCACACCTCGCTGGCTTGTTTCAGTTCTGCAGACAACAGATACACGGCTACGCTAACATAGTCATAATGTCATAATCGAATCGGTCGACAATGCGAGAATGCAGAGGGAGTAATTTAAATTCGACCGGAAACTCATCAAGCGGAGCTTGAAGTGCAGCAATGGGCGGAGCCAGGATGCCTGTCGAGTGTTTGTTTATTGGCATCTGATTGGCTGTTTGTCTCATCATACGCATGTTTATTTCAGCGGACAACGAACCGCCATCTGGTGTCTAAATATATCATAAACGGTCAAAGCTGGCAGCGTGAAAATCAGTTGCTTCTTTAGAAGCGCAAGATTTCCGCTGCCTTGGGAGCGTAGAGTATGATGCCCACAAAGCTCCTTTGTTTCTTAACCCTGTGCTAAACCGATGTGATCAGACCAACCAGAGCTTGTGTCGCATGTTTAAAATTTGGAGCAGGATCCACAATGCGATACCATGATCCCATTGGTCTTGTAACAGTAGGGAGGGAGGGGGATATCTAAGTGGGTTCGAGTTAAAAATGCGGACCGGGCTATTAGTTACTGGCAGTTGACACTCTAAGTCGCATGCTGCTTCACATCCATACAGTAAAATAAAAGGCAGCAGTATAAGATAATAATTTAATACAAAATAAACAAGTACCAGAATACACTTACAGTGAATAACAATCGTGCAGGCATTGAGCGATGCTGGCGTCGTCCGTGACAATTAATCAGGCAAGGCTGAGGTGCTGATGTGGAAACTCCGCTTCCCCAAAGCTAACGACCCAGTGAACGTAAATCCTCTAATCATACTCCAATTATCAGTAAATAATCCGAGTATCCCATCTAACAAAATAATTCCAAGAACTGAGCTGCAGCGAACTGTAGTCTAGTGATGAAGCGACCAATATCTGATGTAGCTAGAGAGTAAACTGCGAGCGAACTCCCAATGCTTGAGAGCGGCCCCCTTAAATACCCTTCCGGACACGTGACCCCCGTGCACCCCTCGGCCCTGCGAAACTCGCACAGGCCGAGTTCCGCACCGCGGAAACTGGCCGGTCAGACCGACCGAGCTAGTGCTTGCTCCCAGTGGTTATGTAACGGCATCTCGCTGCGTATCCCAGCGTTGCGCACCTGCAAGACACTGAGCGCTGGCAGCTCTCGCTTACCGATGGGCATTCACTACATTTCCCTCCCCCCTTAAATAATTGTAGCAGAGTGAAAATTAACTCATCCTCAGCCTCGCCTGAAATGAAAGATCAATAAAGTTATCATGGCATATGTACTAAACACTGAATGACGCGCTGTGAAAAAGGAAAATAAGTCCATGTAAAATATATGTCCAAGGACAGTAGGGTAATCATTACATGTTTAGGGTAATCCAGGTATTTATAAACTTTGATAACCCCAACGCACATATAATTAAAACACACATACAATCCTGTTAATATACACACTGGTATATAATCCTGGTTGGTATATCCTTTAAGAACACATTAGTAAGACATGTTTGTTATATCCGTAAGAACACACTGGTACATCTGTTTGGTATATTTGTAAGAACACACTGGTAAATCCCGTTTGATATATCCGTAAGAACACACTGGTAAATCCTGTTTGGTATATCCGTAAGAACACACTGGTAAATCATGTTTGGTATATCCGTAAGAACACACTGGTAAATCCTGTTTGAATATTTCACATGATCCTTTTTAGCTCAGCTGACTATAAGTCATCTCAGCTATAGTCGTGGTCCATTGTCCGTCATCCGTCCGTCCGTCCGTAGATGTGGCACGTTTTAAAACCATAAGACCTAGGAATCCAAAATTCAGCATAATGTTAGATGTCCCCAAGATCTCCTACCAAGCCAAAAACTGGGTCTTTGCGACTTCGTTCCTTTGAGAAATTAAGGAAAAACCTCAATTTTTTATTAAAATCCTATTTTCACACTTCAGGACTGCCTAATATCAAAACCACTCATCTGTTTTTCCTCATATTTACCATAAATATTCTTCCATATAGTTCCTATGTACATGCCAGAAATTAAGTCTGTTAAGTATAAATTCTTTAAGTTATGGGCCCAAACATAATGGACTTTGTAAAAAATCAGGAAAAATATTTACTCACTTAACATGAAAAATTTTGAAACTAGAGTCTATTTTCCCAAGTATATAACTATGTTTAATTAAGATTCAATTGCTTACCCAAAATTAGATCTGAGTTTTGTAAATTTTTTAAGTAATTAGCATAAAAATAAAATCAGTACCTTTAATTTTGCCCAACTTTGACCATGGCACATTTTTTTCCTGTAAGTACCATTGATTTAATTTTCACAGCATGTAAACATAAATATTTAATTTGTTTAAATCTGAAATTTGGAAATAAAAGCTTGAAAATTAAGCTAGTTATTGATTTTTTTCTTGAGGCTCTATTGTAGTCATTTGCTTTGATTAGAGGTTACAGATGCAGGGTCCCACTCCAGGTCACTGGAAGTCAGATATGCCAGGGTTTCTGATTTGTTACAGTCACTGGGGGAGATCCCCTGCTGTGACAGGTGTACAGTTATTCTCATATCACCACCCCAATATCACCCTCCCCCCCCCCCCCCCTGCAAACCCAACCCACCAAGTGCTATGCAGTATTGTTATTGTTTTCACTGTATCTCCTCAATTGTAATGCTGTTTCCACTCTGATATGCAAAAACTTTCCTTGAAAAAGTAATTCAAGGTGTAATCCAGAAGATGCAATGTTGTGTAATGTAGCAATTTTAAGAAATCATTTTTCTTTTAAATCATTTTACCAATCATAATGGAACCCATCAGTATGCTTAAATTATGATAAAATATGAAGCACATTATGGATAAATAAAGACACAATTAAAAATTGTGAAATCTAAATCAAGTATTTTTTTAGATATTTATTGTTTTGCAGATTTAAAAGATATATTTTTGTGGTAAAAAATAAATAAACATTTGTATGCATGATGTGGTGTTATCTGACAAGATTGAGATTTATGATGATGCAATTGAGAATTATGAATCAACTTTTATATTCAGATATATATGTTATATTGAAAATGTATAGAAATATAAACTTAAATAAAAAAAAAATTGATGTGATAAAAAAAATGAGGATTTATTACAAACATTTGTTCATTATTTTCCTGCATCAGCAGAATTTGAGATCAGGCTTTGTTTGCCCTGTTTTATGTTGTTAATTAGTTATATTTCAACTGTATACATTTCATAAAAAAAAAACATATTTAATAATATATATTATACAAAAAAAAGATTCGATTGAACAAATGTTTAAACTACTGAAATGTCAACAGTTAATCGAAAAGCCAACTAATGATCATGGTAATTGTACAGATCATTTGTTCACAAACTGCTCACATGCTTCAGTTTCAACATTAGGAAACACATGGTCAGGTCACAAAATATTATTTGCAACAATTTCTTGCTCATCAATACAAACCAATCATATAAACCAACCATGGCCTTTATTACCTCTTCCTCTTACACTTTATCTCCATTTGATATTATTTTAGATTTTTACCTTCAAGGTTAATGTCAGCTGAGCACAGTGACCAATAGGTCCCTTGTTTAGTACTTCCGTTCTATCCTGGGTGGCACATCCGTAGTGGAATCTCAAATTTGATCCTTTCCTTTCCCTCAGTAGTTTTCTCAATCATTCTTTGTCAGGCAGTCGTTGAGGACTTTTGTAACATCATCAAACTGCTTTTTTTTTCAACAGTCGTTTTATCTCCTCTCTTTGGAGTTTCTCAAGCCTTCCTCGGGTACATTCTCTCACTCTCAGCCAGGCGTCCAGTCCCTCCTTGTATCTGTTAATCTGGCCATCCGCTTCCTTCATGAGTTCTTCCAGCGCCGTCTGCTCCGTCGGGAGGGGATACGGTAGCTGGAACCTTTCCTTGGCCCTCTCTGATGGATGCTCTCTCCAAGGAAAGGCGTCTTCACTTTCCTGCGTAGTGGTCGAACCGGTCTCCAGTTTGGTTCGTTTTGCTGACAGTGCCTCTCTCTCAGGTTTCTTCTTAGGTTGACTATGCGATTGTTGTCTTATCAACTCAATCTGCTGTTCATGCTGGTGGATGGTCATCCCGACCAGCATATCTGGATGGAGTAAGTAGGGTACTGGGTCGACAAATTTGACATTGTCCTTTAGCTCCTTTACTGCCTCTCTCGCTGCCCGATCAGCATCTTCAAAGGTAAGGCGGTGAAGTCCACTGGTGAGGTGCTTTCTAAGGTCGGCCTTCCGCTTGAACATCCTGCCGCACAGCTTGCAGGAAGAGAAATAGCACATTGGAAGGTGTACTTCTCCCCAGTGCCTCACAAGCATTCTGACATCGGAGCACCTCGGCTGCTGGCAGGAATCGACTGGACAACTCATGGGTCCACCTTCCCATGTCACTAACTTGGCGGATCTACTGCCTGCTGCCGCTGATGTCGTCACCGTCTCCGGTTCGGAATCTCTCGTTCCCACGGCCTGACGTTCGCTGTCAGTGGGGCGTGGGAAGAGCAGATCTTCGCTCGTTGTTAGCCGATGATCCGCGAGGCTCTCTTCGAACTCTGGTATCCAGAAGTCTTCTAGGATGCAGGGAACGTCGGACTCTGCCATGCCGTTGTTGGATCCACTACCCTTAGAATAAAACAGATGTTTGATAAGTTGCATGCTACAACTATTTACATGATGACATTCATACTTGTTGTTCATTACAGATCTAGTCTATTTGGTGCTTTACATGTTCTCCGACTTCTTCGATGGAAGGGAACAGGGACGTCATGATCACAGCTTCCATCTCCCTGACTGGGTGCAACTCTCATGTCCTGCCCGCTCTCTCCGCTGCGGGTCGGTTCTCCCTCCTGTGGTTCCTGTGTACCCCCTGCAGTCTCTATTTTTTCTGTCTTGTCTGCAGATGAATTGGTGTAGACTGGTGGTTCTTCAGTAATGCCTTCCTCATTGGAGTCGGTTTTTTCTTTATTGCTTTCTATATCGCTGTCGGAAGTGTCGAGCCAGTTGGCTGAGGTATCCGACGTTTCACACACTTTCAAATGGTCTACGTGCACCACAATTTGTTGAGCATCAGGACTCTTCTGGACCCTGTATAATAGGTCATTTAGCTTGTCCACCACAAGGTAAGGCCCAGTCCAACCACATCCCAATTTCTTTCTAGCTTCAGGTGGATACCATCGCCAAACCCATTGGCCAGTTTTGTATTTCCTTGATTTAGCTTTTCGGTTGTACTCTCTCTTCTGTCTTTTCATACTTTGTTTTAGGTGGTTCCTTGCAAATTCATGTGACTGTCGAGTCGCTTCTTTGACCCACTGAACATATTCGATGGGACACAAGGGTTCATCTACTTGTTCAGGGAGGCCCATCATCAGGTCTATAGGTAGACTGGCTTCACATCCAAGGAATAACAAGTTTGGTGTGCAGTTCGTACTTTCCTGTACAGATGCCCTGTGTGCCATCATTAAGTATGGCAGATGGTCGTCCCAGTCATCTCGGTTGTCGTTTACAAACAATGATAACATCTGCTGGATGGTTCTGTTGAAGCGCTCCACGAGGCCATCTGATTGAGGTCGATAAGGGGTGGTACACGTCTTGTCCACCTCCAATAGCTCCATTAGTCGTTGGAACAGGTCCGATTCAAATTCAGTGCCTTGGTCGGAGTGTAGCTGTAGGGGTACACCATACCTACAAATAAATTGGGTCATGATGACATCAGCTACAGTCTGTGCTGTGTGATCTTTGAGTCCATACGCCTCTGTCCATTTGGTAAAGTAGTCTGCCAGGACTAAGATGTAGCGATTTCCACTTGACGTCTCTGGAAGCGGCCCTAAGATGTCAATTGCGATCTTCTCTAGCGGCGCTCCTACAGGTTTTTGTTGAAGTTTTGCCTTCCCGGGTCCAGGTCCAGTCTTTCGGGTTGCACACCGTTTACATTTCTGACACCACTGTGCAATTTCTGAGCGTTGTCTAGGCCAGTAACATCTCTGATGAATCTTTTCGAGAGTTTTCTTGCTCCCAAGGTGGCCTCCAAGTCTGGTTCCATGCAGTTGATGCATTATCCATTCTCTAAGCTGCACTGGTGCCACGAGCTGATAAACAGATTCGTTGGTTCTGATGGGTAACACTCTGTAGAGTAGTCGATCTCGACACTTCAGTGTGTGCCACTGAAGCCAAAGTGCTTTCATTTCGGTACCCTCTCCACTCACGGTTCTCCAGGGCGGCCGTTCTGTAGATTCCATCAGCCACGATAATACTGTCCTTATGCTTAGGTCTTCTTGTTGGAACTTGTATAGCTCCTCGTTAGTCCATCTCCCCAACCAGTTGCCCTGCAGGTCATCTGTTCGTTCTCCCTTCGCCCTAATCTAGCTGCAGTGTCTTTCCGGGCTCGGACAGGATAAAGACGTGTTTGGTTACTTCTATCACCTCTGGGTTTCTCAGTGCTTATCGTATGAACCCTTTCCTGAAGAATTTGTTCTTGGTGATCAGGGCACTGTGGATATCCACATGTTCTCACACGAGGTTGTCTAGACAGCGCGTCCGCGTTCTTATGTGCGGTTCCTTTCCGGTGTTCGACTGTGAAGTCATATTCTGCCAGTTGAGCTATCCAACGGGTGATCATCCCTTCCGGATTCTTAAAATTCATCAGCCATTTCAGACTATAATGATCAGTTCTCACCAAAAACGATTGACCATAAAGATAATGCCTGAAATGCTTAGCGGAGGCGACTAGAGCTAAAAGTTCTCGGTGGGTGGTGCAGTAATGTCTTTGCGTCCTCGAGAGGGCCTTGCTAAAGTAAGCAATAACTTTCTCCTGTCCTTCTTGTTTTTGGGATAGAATTCCACTGATTCCATCTCCACTGGCGTCCGTATCCAGGACGAATTGATCTTTATCAGTAGAGAATGCGAGGACAGGCGAGGAGGTTAATATTCCCTTTAGCCTCTGAAATGCTTCCACGCAGGCTTGTGTCCAGCAATATGTAACATCCTTCTGTAGCAGTCGATTCAATGGTGCGGCGATGGTGGCGAAATCCGGAATGAACTTTCTATAGTAGGATGCTAATCCGAGGAACCTTCGGAGCTGTCTGACGTTTGCAGGTTGCGTCCAGGCTTGGACTGCTTCGATTTTCTCTGGGTCGCACTGCACACCTTTCTGGGTCACTATGTGTCCCAGAAATAAAATTTCCTTCCGGAAAAGGTCACACTTCTTTGGTTTCAGTACTAAGCCGGCGTCTTTCAGTCGGTCGAATACACATTGTAGATTTTGCAGTGTTGTGTTGAAATCTGGACCAAAGACAATTATATCATCCAGGTACACTAAACACTTTTTCCATGTCAAACCTCTTAGTACAAATTCCATCAGTCTGGAAAAGGTGGCTTGGGCGTTGCTTAAACCGAATGGCATGACATTGAAGTGGTACAAGCCATCCGTAAGTGACAAACGCTGTCTTCTCTTTGTCTTCTTGGCTCATGGCAACTTGCCAATAGCCGCTCGCTAAGTCTAACGTACAGAACCACTGAGCACCGGCTAAAGCTTCCAGGTTGTCGTCCACTCGGGGTAATGGGTAAGCATCTTTCTTTGTTACGTCATTTAGGCGTCGGTAGTCCACACAGAAGCGAACTCATCGTCTTTTTTTTTTACTAAGACGACCGGGGAAGCCCATGGACTACTGCTTGGCTCGATGATGCCCCCGGCCGTCATCTTCTGTGTCTCTTTCGTCACTATTTCTCTTTGCGCCCTAGGAAGTCTCCGGGGTGGTAGTTTGATAGGTCTACTGTTCCCTGTGTCGATCTTATGGGTCGTCCTTGCAGTTTTACCCAGTGGTCCTTGTGGATGTAGGAACGAATCTTGATAGTCATTTAAGATTCGCTTCAATTCTATTTGTTGCTCCATGGACAGATTGGGCGAAGTTCTCTGAAACAGTGTCGCTAAATTATCTGGTATTTCTACAGTTGCGTTTGTGATGCTCGTACCCTTCTTATTCTGGCAAATGGGTGAGGCTGCTGTTTCAACAATCTTGCGTTTCTCTGGATCTATGACTACTTGACCTTCATTCTCTGTTTCTGAACTTCTTTCGATCTGTGAGGTTGTGGATCTGGGGATGCCTTCACGCTGACTGGACCATCTGGCTTCAGTAATCAGTCTCGCAAATGTAGTCTCTGTTACACGATATTCTGCGTGGTGAAGGGTGCCGTGATGCAGGCCAATCATTTGCTCTCTCAATATAAGCTGGCCGGCGAACAGGTTCAACATAACTTTCTTCTCTACCATGAAATCTAAGCCAAGTATTCCGTCCAGTTTTGCAGAGGGCACACTAAGCATGATTGGCCGTATACCCTATCTCCAAAGTCCAGGTTCAAATCTGCAGTCCCGGATACTATTACTTCTTGGTCATTGGCTGCATATAGTCGCACCGGCGTCGCTTTCAAGGGAGGCCTCTCTTCAAGTTCATCCCAGATATTACTGGATAAAATGGTGTGCTGAGATCCAGTATCTACTAACATTTCTACTGTTTTTCCAGCAACATCTACACTAACAAACCAACATGGGCTGGAATTTTCTGGCGTCTGGTGTGAAGGAGGCAATAATATCTTATCTGGCCTCACAGCTACGTTGGGGGTCTGGTCTTTGGCCACAGAACCAGCCCCTTCTAGTTTGATGTCTGGGTCCTCTCTTGTACTTCCGGTTGCCGCTGGCTCCGGTAATGTGAAGTATCGTTGCGGATACCCCTTCTGGTCCGTCGTGGGCACTCGGATCTGAAGTGACCTCTTTGGTGACATTCATAACATTCGGCATTCCGGTGATCTTCCACTTGGTCTTGTTGAATTCTCTGTAGTGTCTGTTGTATGTTCTTGAATTCTATTTGGTTTTGCTGCAGCGTCTGTTGTACGTTTTTGACAGCCTCCGTTAACTGTTTTACATCATCTTCATGCTTGCCGTCTTTTTCTCGATTTGGCTTATCGGCCTGTGCTGAGTAAACGGTTGCCTTTGGTTTGTTAGGAGTCCGCCTTTTTGTTGCTAGTCCCTCATTTTGTTCGTATTCTTCTGCTAAGGAGACGGCCAGTTCTACCATATTTGGCCGAATGTAACGAACATGGCGCCTTAGATCCGTTGGTTCGAGGTTCTTCACGAACTGGCTAATAACCAGCCGTTCTCTATTTTCTGGATAGGCTCGGCTGGCAAATCGTTGTAAAATTTGTACGTAGTCTGCAGGTGACTTGTGTAGCTCCCTTCGACGCTCCATGAATTGGCACTCATATGACTCCTGTCGCTCTCGGGGGCAGAACTTTTTCTCGATTTTAGCCACTAAACCATCGTAGTTCCATAAGTGGTCGGCAGCCATGTCGCCTAGAAGTCGTTGTGCATCACCTCTCAAACAAGCTGCTAAATGCATCGCCTTTTCTTCTTCGTCCCACACGTTTATCCTGGCGATGGTCTCAAAGTGCACTCTGTGGTCTGTCCACTCCGTGCCTTTGCCGTCAAATGTAGCGGGATCTCGCTGCTTTCTCTCTGCGCGATATGTGGTCGGCAGCAAAGTTGGTTGACGATTGATAATAGGACTCAGAATTCCCTGTCGAGGTGTTTGTAGATTTCTCTCAGACCAGGTCGTTCTAGGGGGTGAGTTGGCGGTTGCCATGTCAAAAGTAGTCCGTCTCCCCAATCGGGGTTTGTTGGTTGTACTCGTCAACCTGAAATAGTCCGGCCGGCAGTGATCAGGCTGTGTTGTATTCTCTGTAGCCGTGGACAACACAGGTGGCGCTGGTGGATGACTCATCTGGGTTGTTGTGTTATCGGTCGGGTCAATGACATTTTGCTGCTCCGGTTGACATTTGTTGGCTGTACTTGTAAGTCTGTAGAATTCGGGCTGGCGGGGTTCAGACTGTGTCAGATAATCGTAGTTTGTTGACATTATAGGTGGCGCTGATGGATCATTCATTGGTGTTGTCAAGTTTACGGTCAGATCAAAGGCAGTTTGTTTCTCTGGTCGACATTTGTTTGCTGTACTTGTCATTCTGTAGAAATCGGGCTGGCGGGGATCAGGCGGTGTCGGATTATCGGGGTCTGTTGAATTTCTCCACGTAGATCTCGGCTGAATGTTGGTTATTGCAGGTTCAAAGGTAGCTTTATTCTCATCTGTCTCTCTAATCTCTTCATGATATATGTCGGGGATCTCAAGTTCGCCTGAAGTCTCAGCAGTAGCTGTCATACGCTCCTGCTCATCAGCGAAATTTCTCTCCGGTGTGCTGAATAGTGACATCGTCTGACGTAACAATCTCCCCAGAAGACTAGTGTTATCTGTTGCCACCGTGTATTTATATAGCTAGCGGCATGGGGTACTAAGATATATCTAAGTATAACTAACTATTTAAGCCAGAATTTAATTATATAACGGTATAGCTATTCTCAAAACATAAATTTATTTTATTTTATTTTTTTTTTAAATGAAAAAATACTGCTGCCTGTGTAATTACTAAATAAATTTGGAATAAAGAACTAAATATACCCGGGCCCCGCATTGGGCGCCAAAAATCTGTAAAAGTAGGGAGGGAGGGGGATTTCTAAGTGGGTTCGAGTTAATAATGTGGACCGGGCTATTAGTTACTGGCAGTTGACACTAAGTCGCATGCCGCTTCACATCCATAAAGTAAAATAAAAGGCAGCAGTATAAGATAATAATTTAATACAAAATAAACAAGTACCAGAATACACTTACAGTGAATAACAATCGTGCAGGCATTGAGCGATGCTGGCGTCGTCCCTGACAAATCAGGCGAGGCTGAGGTGCTGATGTGGTAACTCCGCTTCCCCAAAGCTAACAACCCAGTGAACGTAAATCCTCTAATCGTACTCCAATTATCAGTAAATAATCCGAGTATCCCATCTAACAAAATAATTCCAAGAACTGAGCAGCAGCAAACTGTAGTCTAGTGATGAAGCGACCAAGATCTGATGTAGCTAGAGAGTAAACTGCAAGCGAACTCCCGATGCTTGAGAGTGGCCCCCTTAAATACCCTACCGGACACGTGACCCCCGTGCGCCCCTCGGCCCTGCGAAACTCGCACAGGACGAGTTCCCCACCGCGGAAACTGGCCGGTCAGACCGACCGAGCTAGTGCTTGCTCCCAGTGGTTATGTAACGGCATCTCGCAGCGTATCCCAGCGTCGCACACCTGCAAGACACTGAGCGCTGGCAGCTCTTGCTTACCAATGAGCATTCACTACAGTCTGATTACAATTATATGCTGTGTGCAAGCCTACACAAAGCAGCGGTTAAAACAAATGATATCTTGGCTGACTACGGTTAAAAACGGGATGAGGAGCGCAATTAGTACTGAAGTTGGATTTAAAAATAGTTATAAACACATTTAAAGAAAATATAAACATGATAATTAAATTATGAGTCTCTACAATGCCCGGATGGAACTAAAATAACAATTATTGCACTGTTAGGAGTCATTGTATCAATATCCACCAGAGTTCTATCACTGTCAAGGCAGCACCATATCCTTGTATAAATACCACAGTTTTAAAGTGCTTTCTAAATGTGACAGGTGAGACTGGTCTCCTTAAATCTGTTTCCAGGCATTCCCAGGATTAAGAGCATTCTGGTGAGAAACAACCAGATATGGCCACATAGTTGAAAATGCTCCTCTTGAGTTAAGTTAATTTATGGGAGGGGTGCAGAAGCTGGGCAAGAGTTGACGAACGATTTTTGCTATATGAGTGCAGTATGAAGCAACCTATCTAGAGCATCTTCATCTTGAGTGGGTCCAACAATATCTCCGTGTTATTAAACCCTTTTATCTCTTTTCCAAAGACCTGGTCAGTAAACAAGCTTGCGATTGGAATTTCATATTTTTTTTCACTTTCAAGTATTTAGACTTTTGGCTTCTCATGTGGCTAGATCATCTTTTTCCAAAGCATTTATATTGAGGTTGTGAAATGGCATCAGCCTTTAGTATTTTAGTAGATCATGTGTGAATAAGTACTTGATTCTCTAGGGCAGAATGATACCCATTCAAATCGCCTGCATGCACAGATCAACTATAACAAAATTTCAATTTGCTCCTGGTTTTGAGATGAGAGACTGATCGGGCTTTCCAAGTCTACTGTCTTTTACTTTCATTTGGGTAAACTAAATATCCTTGAAGATTCAAACCATTTAAGCATCTTGCTTACGAAGGGCCTGCTTCAACTCAACACATTAAAAGCACAGAGATCCAGATGGGAGTTTACCAAATATCAGAACAAACTTCATGATCATGATAACAAGGGCAATAATGATGTGGTACTCCACGCCACTTTATGTCCAGCAGAACATTGGATGCCACTCTCTATGGCACGTGTCAACACAAACGCCTTTGTTTTTTTTCTCATGCATTGACACAAATAGATACAAAGTAATCAGTGGTAGAGGTCATGAACAGGTGTGCAATAACTTTAAAGAGTTTGTCTGCTTGACCTTAATGTTTCTATGTTGGATAACAAGAGAATGTTTGTTGCCCCCCCCCCCCCCCACTCCACGGAGGCATCATAAAATGTTTTGTTACCTTTTCTTGTTATACCAGTTCCACTGTTCACCTGACAGACTGAATCCAATGCAAGTATACCATTAAAGCTCAGCCCTTCCATTGATGTAAAAGCTGAAAAGGGGAGTGAAGAGAGACAAATTAAGTCCCTCACTTTGCAATTTGCGTTTCACCTTCAATTGAACTTTTACAAGAGGAAATCGCAGGTTCCCAAAATGTTGAGGCCTCTCAAGTCACATCAGATATAATTGATCTTTGAGGTCAGAATCTTTCATTAACCAGGATGATTGTGAGCACCCAAGTATGGTTAGCTCAGCTGACTATAAGTCATCTGAGCTTTAATCGTGGTCCAATGTCCGTCTTCCGTCTGTCCGGTGTCCGTCTGTAAGACTGGCATGTTTCGACACCATTGAACCTATGAATCTGAAATTTGGCATACAGTTAGATGTCCCCAATATCTCCTACCATGCCGAAAATTGGGTCAGTAGGACTTTGTTCCTTTGAGATATTAAGGAAAAACCTTTATTTTTTATTAAACATCTATTTTCACAGTTCAGGACTGCCTTATATCAAAACCACTCATCTGGTTTTCTTCATATTTAGCATAAATATTTCTCTATATAGTTCCTATGTACATGCCAGAAATTAAGTCAGTATTATATAATTTTAAAAAGTTATGGACTTTGTAAAAAAAATAGGGAAGATATTTGGTCACTTAAGAGAAAAAGTGTTAAAGCTAGGGACTTTTTTCAGTAATACAACTTTTGAAAGTAAAAGCTTAACAAGTGACCTGTGGGTCATGGCACTCAGCCGACTGACATGTTGATAATATGTCCTTGCACAGACAACTAATTAAGACAATGTAGGTGGCATCATTGTTCATGCATATTAGCTTCAGTTCATTAAGACCCATAAGCACAACAAATTTGATGACAATCCAACCAGCCTTTTATGAGGAATCTGGCAATTTGTGTTTTTTGCATTATTTCTGGGGTGCTCAAACATACCCCAAAACTCTGAGAATATAGGTCACTGTGATCCAATTTCAGGTTTTCTTGGGAGAACTTTTGAGGAACTCTCAGGAAGTCAAGTTAGAAGATTCTGGGCCCAAAGGTTATGATTTGTGCCCTACTTTGGTATCAAAATTTCAATTATTCTGAGGGGTGCTTATCAGCCCCATAGCTCAGAAAATATGGATTACAGAGACCTAAATTCATGTTTCCAAGGAAACTTTTCATAGAGATCCCTGAATTTTAGGTTAGACGATTCAAGGTCCAATGTTTTCTGATTCATGCCCTGCTTTGGTATCAAATTTTTAATTATGCTGGGGGGGGGGGGGGGGGGGGTGGTGCTTATATATAAGCCCAATAGCTCACAGAATATGGGTAACAGAGACCTAATTTAAAGTGTCCAAGGATATTTTTCTCACAGACCTCCCTGGATGTCAAGTTTGAAGATTCTAGGACCAATGGTTCAGTTTGTGCCCTGTTAACAGAAAACCGCATCTCTAAAGGTATAAAAAATAAAGAAAAAATATTGTTAATTTTTTAAAAATTAAGGTTGTGCAACCAGTCCGCAAGAACTGATGAAACACTCCATGATGAATATGCATGCAAAGAATCAGGGTGATCAATGCAATAGTTGTTCAGATACTGGAGCTTTTTTATCAAATTTTAAGTTATTCTGGGAGGTACTTCTAAGCATAATAGCTCAGAGGATATGGGAAACATAGACCAAATTTCAGGTTTCCATGGACTTTTTTATGGTACTCCCAGGATGTCAAATAAGAAGATTCCAGGTCAAATAGTTCCTTGAAGGTCTCAAAATAAGATAAAAAAATAGTAAAAAATAAAAAAAAATACAGGTGGCGCCACCAGTCGTCAGAAACTGATGAAACACCCCATGATCAATATCCATGCAAAGAATCATGGTGATCAATGTATTAGTTGTTCAGATACCTGAGCTTTCTTACAATGGTGTTTATGACACATATAAAAAAGACAGATAGAAGCTAGGGCATATAACAAAAAGAAAGCTTACTTTATCTTTTGGCCACAGTATCTGTCCTGTGAACAGCATATAAATTTGTTAATCTGTAATGATAATATATACTCTCTATAATTTAAAACTCTGCCATTGTTTGTAATTTAGATGTTCAACTGTTTTTACCAATAATCATCAAAGTTCAACAGCCTGCTGACAGAACAGAAATGTGTACCATTACCTGGCCTCTCCCATTAAAAACTCTATCTAGAGAGTAGATGTACTATCAGTGAAATAAACTCTTTTTTTTACTTGCGTCTTTAAGCATTTCATTATTATATAGTCTCTAGATATGGTAGACAATGTTAATGTTAAGAATTGAAAGCACTACTAACTTAGTTAGCATCAATTTCTAAAGTTTATCTTTTGAAATTACTTGATTAAATAATTTATTTAAGCAATAATGACTATATCTGTATACTTAAACTGGCAACATTTGTTTTTGCAGGTCAAACAGGAGGGGACTGAAAAGGATTTAGAGTGTCACGTGGCAAAGGTGTATATTTCCTTCCAGCCTTCATTCCCTAAAATGAAAACACTCTCAAATCTGACTGAACCAGGGAGTTTTAAAAATCTTAATAAATATTATTTTCAGTTTACAAATGTTTAAATAAACATTTATTTTGGATATTGTGTTTTCATACTTTTATGTTTCATGTGTTTGCGTCCATATTACTGTATGAAGTTGATGACCCCCCAGTGTGACTGCTGGCCAGCTTTGTTTTCAAGGAATTGCACAGTGCAAGAAGCTCACACATACACACACACACACACACAACCCTTAATTTATATCATCTACTATAAATTCCTTGTGGAATAAAGAAAAGAGTAAACACCTTTCAAAACAGAACATACAACAGACAAAAATTGATCCATTTACAAACAGCACAGGTGCTACACTGGACTTATATGTGAGTTATATGTAACCCTGAAAGGTACAATACAAAATCTAAATGTAGCATAGCCTAGAATAAGAATGAATCAAATATAGAAAACAAGTGACTACATGTATCCGCCGAAATCAGAGTGGGACGGGTGAAGTGAGGCATGGATTGAGTAACAAGGGGAAATAGAGTGAGGTGTGTTGCATATTAGCATGGATGTCTGCAGCCTAAATATGTATGTAGGTTGTGCCACCTACCACAAAATCCAGAAAGCTATCAAAATTGTATACAAATGCAAAAAGTCAAAACCACTGCAGAGATATGAGTGATTTTATCCCACGGCAGACAAACAGACAGACGCTGTGCAAAAATGGTTGCAGGTGGTGCCACCAGTTTTGCGTATGACAAAGAGCTATGTGAGATCTATACACATGCAAAATTTTGACCCAAACGGTTCCCGAGATATGAGCTTGGATGTCTGCAGCATTAATGTGAATGTAGGTGGCGCCACCTGTCATAAAATCAAGAAAGCTATCCAAGATGTATAAACCTGCAAAATATTAGCCAGATAAGTGAAACCACTGCCGAGATATGAATATTTTTTTTTATCCCTTGGCAGACAAACAGACAGACACTGTGCAAAAATGGTTGCAGGTGGCAACACCAGTTTTGCGTATGATAAAGAGCTATGTGAGATCTATACACATGCAAAATTTTGGCCCAATCTGTCAAACGGTTACTGAGATATAAGCCTGGATGTCTGCAGCTAAACATATATGAAGGTGTTATATAATGAACAAGGCCTACAGGCCTAATGCGAACCTGTGCAAAGTTTGGGAGTATGAATGGAGGTTTATTTTTTTAAATTTAATATTGATCCTAATTGATATTAAGTCCTGCATATCTACCTTAGTCATTATGATTTCAGCAAAATGGACCTTTCGGACCTGCAAGTTTCAGACTAGGACATTTTAAAACTAGAATATGGGTAGTCAACAAGCAACTATGTGTATCCGCAGAAATCAGAGTGGGACGGGTGAAATGAGGCATGGATTAAGTGACAAGGGGAATAGAGTGAGGTGTGTTGCATAGGATGTCTGCAGTGTAAACATGAATGTAGGTGCACCACCTGTCATAAAGAAAAAATTCATCAAGAAAATTGTCCAGAATGTATAAACCTGCAAAATTTTAGGCAGATAAGTGCGGAGATATGAGTGATTTTATCCCAAGGCAGATGAACAGATGGATGCTTGGCAAAAATATGGCAGGTGGAGCCACCATATTTTATGTATGTTATAAAGCTATCCAAAGGCTACATTTGTGCATTTTTTTTTTCCAGATCGGTCAAACGGTCCCCGATATATGTGGGTTAATGTGTCAAAACAGATGCACAGATGGACTCACTGGAGAGAGGAAAGATCAGAGGTCAACCAAAAATGAGGGTGCAGCAGTTCACATGTGACCTGATCATAATCCTGAATTTAAAAAATTCCGCCCAGTGGTTACGAAGTTCTCTGGAAACCTATGAGGCGGCGGTGGCGTCCGACTGAAAACATAGTATCCTCAAAACTGTTTTGGCGGATACAATTATTAATATTATAGACATAATAATGTGAACTTGTCTAAGATGGATTTTTTTTATCACATTTGAAAATTTTTAATTTTTTTTAAACATGTATCAGAAAAAAAAGATAAGTAATCTCAGCTATGAAAATAATACATGTGTTAAAAATAATCCAAGGATCAAAACACCATATATATTATAGGAGGAGCAAACTGGAGTTGCTCATGTTTATTTTTATTAACTGAAACAAAGGAATCAGTATTATAAATTTTGATTATTTACCTAGTATCATGTAACAGCTGATATAGCCATGCGTCTAAATATCATTAGTCAAACATATTGATATCTTTAATGAGCACTTGTCTGAGTAATATTTTGACATATTTTCAATTTGTTTTAGATTTTGAAATAAATATAAACCAACAAGTTAAACACCTGGAAAAAACCTGGAAATTTAGGCCAAAAAAAAAAAAAGGTGTGGTTCTCAGGCACTTTTTTTCAGAAATCAATGCGGGCGGGCGCTTTTTTTATTTTAAATTTTTTGGTATGTTTCGATAAAAATGTCAAATGATAAGGGAAAAGCATGAAAATAACAGTTTTATTTTGCTAAATAAGTAAAAGCACTACAAAACAAAGGAAATTGTATGGTTTTATCTTCTTGAAAGAAATGTCGGAGCGGCAGCAGCTCAAAATTGGAAAGTTTTTATTAAAAATCAAAATAAAAATTTTTGATGCGGGGGTTTAAAATTGATGCAGGCGGTGCCTGAGAACCATACCTATAAATTTTTTTGGCCTTAGATTAATTTAATATAGTCAACTGCATCTTTGTCTACCATTTATTTGCTTCACATAATCCCTAATAGTAAACAATCATTTATTATATATTTTTCATTTTTATGATTGAAATGAAAAATACCCAATGGTGACTGCATGATGTCATTTGGAATATGTATTCAGCCATCCATGGAAGATCCATACAACATCAGTAATTGCAAGGTAATTGCCTGTCACTCATTAACTATGAAATTCCTTTTCCATTAATTTTTTTCATTTAAAGTTGTTTTTATAAACCAATAAATGTTTTTGAAATAATTGTTTATTGTTATGTTTTTGGCCAAAACAACCAGTATAGGAGGGGGGTTGGACAGTTGGATCCAGCTGAAGCCACCCAAGAGCTGGCTGGCTGCAGAGTATGCCTAGCTTCAAGCATGCATAATTGGCCTGAAAGGTCAACAAGAAGACATCAAGAGGGGTTTCAGAATAGCCTAGGTGTGACATGGTCTCATGAAAGCTTCAGTTTTTGGTCAATTCCTTTCAAATTTCAGAATTGAGAAGCTGAAATCCTTATGTGTGCATGATATGAAAATTATATCAACAGTGCTTACAGGATACAAACATGCCATGGGCAAATTGGGCAAAATTTAAAGTACTGATTTTATATTTTTGCTAATAACTTATAAAATTTTTAAAATTCATATCATCCTCTGGCTTTTGTTAAAGTTTTTATGAGACCATGTCACACCCAAGGTCTACCCAGCCCCTCTTCAGTCACCTTTATGTAACCTCGTGACCTTTCAGGCAGATTATGCACGCTTGAGGCAGGACATATACCAGTTAGCCAGGCAGCTTATTGCTAGCACAAGTTGATTCAGGTGTCCAACCCTACTCATGGATTAGTTGTTTTGACCAACAACATAACAATAAACAATAAATAAATTTTTATAAGTCTACAATAACAACTTTAAGAAAAATTAAATGAAAAGGAATTTGATAGTTGATGAGTAACAGGGAATAACATTGCAATTACTGATGTTTTATGGATTTTGTATGGATGGATGAAAATGATTTCCAAATAACACCATGGAGTCACCTATGGTATTTTTCATTTCAATTTTAATAATGTAAAAAAATAATTAAATTATATTATTCTTTACTATTAGGGATTATATGAAGGAAATTAATGATAGACAAAGATGCAGTTGATAAAATTAATCTAAATTTCCAGGTTTAATTCGAAATTTAAAAAAAAATTTAAATATGTTAAAATTTTTAAATTTTACTCAGACAAGTACTGATTAAAGATGTCAATATGTTTCACTAATGACATTAAGACTTGTGGCTGTATCAGCTGTCACAAGACTAATGTAAATAATGTAAGATGTAAATAATCAAAATTTATATTACTGGTTCCTTTATTTCAGTTAATAAAATTTAACTTTGACCATCTCTAGTTTTCTCCTTGTATAATTTATAGGATGTTCTTATCCTTGGGTTATTAGCTCAGCTGACTTTAAGTCATCTGAACTATAGTCGTGGTCCATTGTCCGTCTGTCTGTCCGTCAGAAGATGTGGCACATTTTGAAACCATAAGACCTAGGAATCCAAAATTCGGCATAATGTTGGATGTTCCCAAGATCCCCTACCAAGCCTAAAACTGGGTCTTTGCGACTCCGTTCCTTTGATAAATTAAGGAAAAACCTCAAATTTTTTATTGAAACCCTATTTTTACACTTCAGGACTGCTTAATATCAAAACTACTCATCATTTTTTCCTCATATTTACCATAAATATTCCTCTATATAGGTCCTATGCACATGCCAGAAATTAGGTCTGTATTGTATAATTTGAAAAAGTTATGGGCCCAAATATATTGCACTTTATAAAAAATCAGGAAAAATATTTGGTCACTTAACACCAAAAAATGTTGAAGCTAGGGACTTTTTTTTCAGTAATATAACTTTAATTAATCAAAATTAGATCAAAATCATTTAAATTTTTTTAAATATTAGCAAAAATATAACATTGGTACCTTAAATTTCACCCAAATTTGACCATGGCACTTTTTTTTCTCGTAAGCATTTTTAATTTATTTTTCACAGTCGGGAAACATGTGGACTTAATCTGTTGAATTCTGAAATTTGAAAGTAAAAGCTTAAAAATTATTCTAATTATTGAAGTCCTTCAGATGCTCTAATGTATTTGCATTTTGTATATCCAAAACTCTTGCTCACTACAGCCTTGCCTAGGTAACCTTATTAGTGATGCAGCACTGGCAGAACACCCCTGCTGTAATAAACATACACTCATTCTCATGGGCCCTACCCTAACCCCCCCCCCCCCACCACCACCACCACCACCATTACCACCAATTATATTGCAATACATGGTTTGTTATTGTCAACTGCATTTCTTTAAATGTAAAGCTGTTTTTGATCCAATGTGCACAACTTTTCTTGAAATATTAATTCAAGAAGTAATCCAAGAGATGCCACATTGTTCTGATGTAGTAGTTTTAAGAAATTATTTCCTTTTAAATAATTAAACAAAATATAATTTAACCCATCAGTAGGCATAATTTGATAATATGTAAAACATATCATGGACAAATAAAGGTGCAATTTAAAATTGTTGATTCTGGAGTGTTATTTTCGTATATCTATTGCTTTGCAAATTTAAACAAGGGACCTATGGGTCACGACGCTCAGCTGTTATATATGATAAAAAAATATTATTTAGAAATGAGGAACATGCTGGTTTTGTGTGGTAATAAATATAAGCTGTATTATGAGTTGTTGTTGTTTAGCTTATGTATGATTTTGATAGTACCTTTGGAGACAGGGAAGAGGATTGATTTCATTTATTTTATTAACAATTGGAGTACTATTGTCACACAGATTTTGACTTGGCCATATAACTTATAAGCAGAACATATAATATAAGAGTTTAACTATTTATTTAAAACAAGGGACCTATGGGTCACGACGCTCAGCTGTTATATATGATAAAAAAATTTTATTCAGAAATGAGGCACATGCTGGTTTTGTGTGGTAATAAATATAAGCTGTATTATGAGTTGTTGTTGTTTAGCTTATGTATGATTTTGATAGTACCTTTGGAGACAGGGAAGAGGATTGATTTCATTTATTTTATTAACAAATGGAGTACTATTGTCACACAGATTTTGACTTGGCCAAATAACTTATAAGCAGAACATATAATATAAGAGTTTAACTATTTATTAAAAAAAATTACAAATATTGTCCCAAATATAATTCTTATAAAAAATAATAAGAGAATCATGATTTTTTAATTGAAATATAACTGATATGATTATTAAAATAATATTAAAGAATATATTCATGAATGCATTCATGAATACATTTTGAAAGTATTTGCACGAGTATTCATATACTTTCATTTTTACCTGAATTCCTATTCTTTATGCAAGAAATTTTATAATGGAGTACATAATCATATTCGTATTTAAATACAATTATAAAGTATTCGCACCATGTCTGGTATTTATTCAGTTTCACCAAACAATGATGTTGAGAATCCAGAATATACAAAATTCACACATTTAAATTATGATCATAAGTACCTGGTTTTATGGCTTTTATTTATATTAAAAAATAACTGTAAAAAATTCATTTTGGACTAATTTCACATCAATGTACACACAAGACACAGTAGGAATCTAGATTAATATTATCAACTGCATCTTTGTCTATCATTAATTTCCTTCATATGATCCCTAATGATTAGTAATGAATAATATGATTTACTTCTTTATCATTAAAATTGAACTGAAAAATGCCATAGGTGACTGCATGGTGTTATTTGGAATATGTGACATTCTACCCATCGATACAAGATTCTTATATCATCAGTAACTGCAAGTTAATTTCCTGTTATTATAAACTAACAAATTCCTTTTCTATTTTTCTTCAATTTGTTATTAAAAACCAAAAAAAATTTATTAATTTATTGTTTATTGTTATGTTGTTGGTTAAAACTACTAGATGAGTTGGGTTGGACACCTGGATCAACTGTGGCTGGCCATAAGCTGCCTGGATTCCTGTATGCCTCGCCTCAAGCGTGCATAATTTGATGAAAGGTCAACAAGGTCAACATACAGGTGACTCAAGAGGGGCTGGAGAGAGCCAAAGTCTGACAGGGTCTCATAAAAAACATTAATAAAAGCTACAATTTTTGGCCAATTTCTTTCAGCTTTCTAAACTAAAAAGCTGAAATCCTAATGTGTGCATGATATGAAAATTATATCAACAGTGCTCACAGGACACAAACGTGCCATGGTCACAGTTGGGCAAAATTTAAGGTACTTATTTTATATTTATACTAATAACTTATAAAATTTGAAAAATTCAGAACTAATTTTGGGTATTCAATTGAATCTTGATTAAATAATGTTACATCCCTGACAAAAAAAATCTCTAGCTTCAGCAATGCCCTTGTTAAGGGAGTAAATATATTTCTTGATTTTTTACAAAATGAATTATGTTTGGGCCCATAACTTAAAACAATTACGCAATACTGACATCATTCTGGCATGTGCATAGAGAAAGAAAAATATGTATATTATTTATGATTAAAGTCAGATCAGTGGTTTTGATATTATGCAGTCTTGAAGTGTAACAATGGGTTTTTAATGGAAAAATGAAGTTTTTCATTAATATCTCGAAGGTATTAAGTCCTAGTGACCAAATTCTTGGCATGGTAGGGGATTTTTGGAGACATGTAACTGTATGCCGAATTTAAGGAACTAAGAGCTGAAGCTGGGGAGCTGAGCTCTTGCAAACTGCATAACACTAGCTTGATGTAAACAATATGTTACATGGTGCTTGAAAACTTATTAAAATCTACAGTTTTTGATCAACTGGTTTAAAATTTTTGGTGTCAACAGTTGAAATGCTAACAAAAACATGCTGTGAAAATTAAATCCACAGTACTTACAGGAAAAAAACGTGCCATGGTCAAAGTTGGGCAAAATTTAAGGTACCAATTTTTTATTTTTATTAATATTTTAGAAAATTTAAAAGATTTTCATCTAATTTTGGGTATACAATTTAATTTTGATTAATTAAAGTTATATTACTGGAAAAAAGGTTGATAGCTTTAACATTTTTTGTGTTAAGTGATCAAATATCTTTCCTGATTTTTTACAAAATGCATTATGTTTGGGCCCATAACTTTTTTAAATTAAATAATACAGACATAATTTCTGGCATGTACATAGGAACTATATAGAGGAATATTTATGGTAAATATGAGGAAAAACAGATGAGTGGTTTTGATAATAGGCAGTCCTGAAGTGTGAAAATAGGTTTTTAATAAAAAATTAAGGTTTTTCCTTAATTTCTCAAAGGAACTAAGTTGCAAAGACCCAGTTTTCAGCTTGGTAGGAGATCTTGGGGACATCTAACATTATGCCGAATTTTGGATTCCTAGGTCTTACGGTTTCAAAACGTGCCACATCTACGGACGGACGGACGGACGGACGGACAGACGGACGGACGACGGACAATGGACCACGACTATAGCTCAGATGACTTATAGTCAGCTGAGCTAAAAATTACAAATATTGTCCCAAATATAATTTTTATTAAAAATAATAAGAGAATCATATGATTTTTAAAATGAAATATAACTGATATGATTATTAAAATAATATTAAAGAATATATTCATGAAAGCATTCATGAATTCATTTTGAAAGTATTTGCACGAGTATTCATATACTTTCATTTTTACCTGAATTCCCATTCTTTATGCAAGAAATTTTATAATGGAGTACATAATCATATTCGTGTTTGAATAAAATTACAAAGTATTCACACCATGTCTGGTATTTATTCAATTTTCACCAAACAATGATGTTGAGAATCCAGAATATACAAAATTCACACATTTAAATAATGATCATAAGTACCTGGTTTTATGGCTTTTATTTATATTAAAAATAACTGTAAACAAGGGACCTATGGGTCACTGTGCTCAGCTGACCTTAACCTTGAAGGTAAAAATAATATATAATGGAGATAAAGTGTAAGAGGAAGAGGTAATAAAGGCCATGGTTGGTTTATATGATTGGTTTGTATTGATGAGCAAGAAATTGTTGCAAAAAATATTTTGTGACCTGACCATGTGTTTCCTAATGTTAAACTAAAGCATGTGAGCAGTTTGTAAACAAATGATCTGTACTATTACCATGATCATTAGTTGGTTTTTTTTATTAACTGTTGACATTTCAGTAGTTTACACATTTGTTCAATTGAATCTATTTTTTGTATAATATATATTATTAAATATATATGTATTTTTTTTATGAAATGTATACAGTTGAAATATAGCTAATTAACAACATAAAACAGGGCAAACAAAGCCTGATCTCAAATTCTGCTGAGGCAGGAAAATAATGAACAAATGTTTGTATTAAATCCTGATTTTTTATCACATCAATTATTTTCTAATTTAAGTTTATATTTCTATACATTTCCAATATAACATATATATCTGAATATAAAAGTTGATTCATAATTCTCAATTGCATCATCATAAAATCTCAATCTTGTCAGATAACACCACATCATGCATACAAATGTTTATTTATTTTTTACCACAAAAATATATCTTTTAAATCTGTAAAACAATAAATATCTAAAAATAATACTTGATTTAGATTTCACAATTTTTAATTGTGTCTTTATTTATCCATAATATGCTTCATATTTTAAGCATACTGATGGGTTCATTTATATTTGTTAAAATCATTTAAAAGAAAATTGATTTCTTTAAAAATGCTACATTACACAACATTGCATCTTCTGGATTACACCTTGAATTATTTTTTAAAGGAAAGTTTTTGCATATGGGAGTGGAAACAGCATTACAATTATGGAGATACAGTGAAAACAATAACAATTACTGCATAACACTTGGTGGGTTGGGTTTGCCGGGGGGGGGGGGGGGGGGGGGGGGGGTGATTGGGGTGGTGATATGAGAATAACTGTACACCTGTCACAGCAGGGGATCTCCCCCAGTGACTGTAACAAATCAGAAACCCTGGCATAGCTGACTTCCAGTGACCTGGAGTGGGACCCTGCATCTGTAATCAAAGCAAGTGACTACAGAAAAAAATCAATAACTAGCTTAATTTTCAAACTTTTATTTTCAAATTTCAGATTTAGGCAAACTAAATATTTATGTTTACATGCTGTGAAAATTAAATCAATGGTGCTTACAGGAAAAAAACGTGCCATGGTCAAAGTTGGGCAAAATTTAAGGTACTGATTTTTTTTTATGCTAATAACTTAAAAAATTTACAAAATTCAGATCTAATTTTGGGTAAACAATTGAATCTTAATTAAACATAGTTATATACTTGATAAAATAGACTCTAGTTTCAAAATTTTTCATGTTAAGTGAGTTATTATTTTTCCTGATTTTTTACAAAGTCCATTATGTTTGGGCCCATAACTTAAAGAATTTATATTTTACAGACTTAATTTCTGGCATGTACATAGGAACTATATAGAGGAATATTTATGGTAAATATGAGGAAAAACAGATGAGTGGTTTTGATATTAGGCAGTCCTGAAGTGTGAAAATAGGATTTTAATAAAAAATTGAGGTTTTTCCTTAATTTCTCAAAGGAACAAAGTCGCAAAGACCCAGTTTTCGGCTTGGTAGGAGATCTTGGGGACATCTAACATTATGCTGAATTTTGGATTCCTAGGTCTTACGGTTTCAAAACGTGCCACATCTACGGACGGACAGACGGACGGACGGACGGACGGACGGACAGACGGACGGACGACGGACAATGGACCACGACTTTAGCTCAGATGACTTATAGTCAGCTGAGCTAAAAATTCATTTTGGACTAATTTCACATCAATCTACACACTAGACACAGTAGGAATCTAGATTAATATTATCAACTGCATCTTTGTCTATCATTAATTTCCTTCATATGATCCCTAATGATTAGTAATGAATAATATGATTTACTTCTTTATCATTAAAATTGAACTGAAAAATGCCATAGGTGACTGCATGGTGTTATTTGGAATATGTGACATTCTACCCATCGATACAAGATTCTTATATCATCAGTAACTGCAAGTTAATTTCCTGTTATTATAAACTAACAAATTCCTTTTCTATTTTTCTTTAATTTGTTATTAAAAACCAATACAAATTTATTAATTTGTTGTTTATTGTTATGTTGTTGGTTTCTGTTGGACACCTGGATCAACTGTGGCTGGCCATAAGCTGCCTGGATTCCTGTATGCCTCGCCTCAAGCGTGCATAATTTGATGAAAGGTCAACAAGGTCAACATACAGGTGACTCAAGAGGGGCTGGAGAGAGCCAAAGTCTGACAGGGTCTCATAAAAAACATTAATAAAAGCTACAATTTTTGGCCAATTTCTTTCAGCTTTCTAAACTAAAAAGCTGAAATCCTTATGTGTGCATGATATGAAAATCATATCAACAGTGCTCACGGGAAACAAACGTGCCATGGTCACAGTTGAGCAAAATTTAAGGTACTAATTTTATATTTATACTAATAACTTATAAAATTTGAAAAATTAATAACTAATTTTGGGTATTCAATTGAATCTTGATTAAATAATGTTACATCCCTGACAAAAAAATCTCTAGCAATGCCCTTGTTAAGGGAGTAAATATATTTCTTGATTTTTTACAAAGTGCATTATGTTTGGGCCCATAACTTAAAACAATTACACAAAACTGACATCATTCTGGGATGTGCATAGAGAATGAAAAATAAGTATATTGTTTATGATTAAAGTCAGATCAGTGGTTTTGATATTAGGCAGTCTTGAAGTGTAACAATGGGTTTTTAATGGAAAAATGAAGTTTTTCATTAATATCTCGAAGGTATTAAGTCCTAGTGACCAAATTCTTGGCATGGTAGGGGATTTTGGAGACATCTAACTGTATGCTGAATTTAAGGAACTTAGAGCTGAAGCTGGGGAGCTGAGCTTTTGCAAACTGCATAACACTAGCTTGATGTAAACAATATGTTACAAGGTGCTTGAAAACTTGATTAAAATCTACAGTTTTTGATCAACTGGTTTCAAATTTTTGGTGTTAACAGTTGAAATGCTGACAAAAACATGCTGTGAAAATTAAATCCACAGTACTTACAGGAAACAAGGGACCTATGGGTCACGACGCTCAGCTGTTATATATGATAAAAAAATATTATTTAGAAATGAGGCACATGCTGGTTTTGTGTGGTAATAAATATAAGCTGTATTATGAGTTGTTGTTGTTTAGCTTATGTATGATTTTGATAGTACCTTTTGAGACAGGGAAGAGGATTGATTTCATTTATTTTATTAACAAATGGAGTACTACTATCACACAGATTTTGACTTGGCCATATAACTTATAAGCAGAACATATAAGAGTTTAACTATTTATTAAAAAAATTACAAATATTGTCCCAAATATAATTTTTATTAAAAATAATAAGAGAATCATATGATTTTTTAAAATGAAATATAATTGATATGATTATTAAAATAATATTAAAGAATATATTCATGAATGCATTCATGAATACATTTTGAAAGTATTTGCACGAGTATTCATATACTTTCATTTTTACCTGAATTCCCATTCTTTATGCAAGAAATTTTATAATGGAGTACATAATCATATTCGTATTTAAATACAATTACAAAGTATTCGCACCATGTCTGGTATTTATTCAGTTTTCACCAAACAATGATGTTGAGAATCCAGAATATACAAAATTCACACATTTAAATAATGATCATAAGTACCTGGTTTTATGGCTTTTATTTATATTAAAAAATAACTGTAAAAAATTCATTTTGGACTAATTTCACATCAATGTACACACTAGACACAGTAGGAATCTAGATTAATATTATCAACTGCATCTTTGTCTATCATTAATTTCCTTCATATAATCCTTAATGATTAGTAATGAATAATATGATTTACTTCTTTATCATTAAAAATGAACTGAAAAATGCCATAGGTGACTGCATGGTGTTATTTGGAATATGTGACATTCTACCCATCGATACAAGATTCTTATATCATCAGTAACTGCAAGTTAATTTCCTGTTATTATAAACTAACAAATTCCTTTTCTATTTTTCTTTAATTTGTTATTAAAAACCAATAAAAATTTATTAATTTATTGTTTATTGTTATGTTGTTGGTTAAAACTACTAGATGAGTTGGGTTGAACACCTGGATCAACTGTGGCTGGCCATCAGCTGCCTGGATTCTCCCCTCAAGCGTGCATAATTTGATGAAAGGTCAACAAGGTCAACATACAGGTGACTCAAGAGGGGCTTGAGAGAGCCAAAGTCTGACAGGGTCTCATAAAAAACATTAATAAAAGCTACAATATTTGGCAAATTTCTTTCAGCTTTCTAAACTAAAAAGCTGAAATCCTTATGTGTGCAAGATATGAAAATTATATCAACAGTGCTCACGGGAAACAAACGTGCCATGGTCACAGTTGGGCAAAATTTAAGGTACTAATTTTATATTTATACCAATAACTTATAAAATTTGAAAAATTCAGAACTAATTTTGGGTATTCAATTGAATCTTGATTAAATAATGTTACATCCCTGACAAAAAAGATCTCTAGCTTCAGCAATGCCCTTGTTAAGGGAGTAAATATATTTCTTGATTTTTTACAAAGTGCATTATGTTTGGGCCCATAACTTAAAAAAAATACACAATACTGACATCATTTCTGGCATGTGCATAGTGAATGTATAGAAAAATATGTATATTATATATGATCAAAGTCAGATCAGTGGTTTTGATATTAGGCAGTCTTAAAGTGTAACATTGGGTTTTTAATGGAAAAATTAAGTTTTTCATTGATATCTCGAAGGAATTAAGTCCTAGTGACCAAATTCTTGGCATGGTAGGGGATTTTGGAGAAATCTAACTGTATGCCAAATTTAAGGAACTTAGAGCTGAAGCTCGGGAGCTGAGCTCTAGCAAACTGCATAACACTAGCAATATGTGACATGGTGCTTGAAAACTTGAATAAAATCTACAGTTTTTGATCAACTGGTTTCAAATTTTTGGTGTTGACAGTTGAAATGCTAACAAAAACATGCTGTGAAAATTAAATCCACAGCAGTTACAGCAAAAAAACGTGCCATGGTCAAAGTTGGGCAAAATTTAAGGTACCAATTTTTTATTTTTGCTAATATTTTTAAAAATTTAAAAGATTTTGATCTAATTTTGGGTATACAATTTAATTTTGATAAATAAAAGTAATATTACTGGAAAAAAAGTGCTTAGCTTTAACAAGTTTTGTGTTAAGTGATAAAATTTCTTTCCTGATTATTTAAAAAATGCATTATGTTTGGGCCCACAACTTTTTTAAATTAAATAATACAGACCTAATTTCTGGCATGTACATAGGAATTATATAGAGGATTATTTATAGGAAATATGAGGAAAAACAGATGAGTGGTTTTGATATTAGGCAGTCCTAAAGTGTGAAAATAGGTTTTTAATAAAAAATTGAGGTTTTTCCTTAATTTCTCAAAGGAATGAAGTCGCAAAGACCCAGTTTTTGGCTTGGTAGGAGATCTTGGGGACATCTAACATTATGCTGAATTTTGGATTCCTAGGTCTTACCGTTTCAAAACGTGCCACATCTACGGACGGACGGACGGACGGACAGACAGACGGACGGACGACGGACAATGGACCACGACTATAGCTCAGATGACTTATAGTCAGCTGAGCTAAAAAACGTGCCATGGTCAAAGTTGGGCAAAATTTAAGGTACCAATTTTTTATTTTTATTAATATTTTAAAAAATTTAAAAGATTTTCATCTAATTTTGGGTATACAATTTAATTTTGATTAATTAAAGATATATTACTGGAAAAAAGGTCCACAGCTTTAACATTTTTTGTGTTAAGTGATCAAATATCTTTCCTTATTTTTTTCAAAATGCATTATGTTTGGGCCTAGAACTTTTTTAAATTAAATAATACAGACATAATTTCTGGCATGTACATAGGAACTATATAGAGGAATATTTATGGTAAATATGAGGAAAAACAGATGAGTGGTTTTGATATTAGGCAGTCCTAAAGTGTGAAAATAGGTTTTTAATAAAAAATTGAGGTTTTTCCTTAATTTTCTCAAAGGAACGAAGTTGCAAAGACCCAGTTTTCCGCTAGGTAGGAGATCTTGGGGACATCTAACATTATGCCGAATTTTGGATTCCTAGGTCTTACGGTTTCAAAACGTGCCACATCTACGGACGGACGGACGGACAGACGGACGGACGACGGACAATGGACCACGACTATAGCTCAGATGACTTATAGTCAGCTGAGCTAAAAATATATTTTATAAAAAAAAAGAAATATATCTGTGTGCATAATGTGATGTTACCTGACTAGATTAAGTATTAATGTTGATGCATTTTAGATTTGTGAATCAATTTAAATATTCAGATATATATGATATACTGTAAAAATATAAGTAAAACTAAAAAAAATATAAATAACAAAAGAAAAAAAGGATCTAATGCAAATATTTGTTCATTATTTTCCTGTCTCAGTAGAATGGAAAATAAAGTTATTTGCTTTGTTTTCAATCTCTCTGCCTGTTTTTAAATATTTAAAAATAATTAAATTTAAATTAAATTTTATCCTTTACGTATATCCAGAGGTGCTGTAACTCCCACAAGTCCCTGTAAGCACCATTGAATTTAATTCTGTATTCTGTATTTATATCCAAAGGTGTTGTAACTCTCCCCCCCCCCCCCTTTGTCATTGAGCCCAAGTTCCTGAGCACTGAGGATAGTATTTTTATTGCAACTTAAAAAAATCTATGGTGGTGCAGTTATAACTGTCACAATCAGCTGAGCGCCATGACCCATGGGTCCCCTGTTTTATATTATTGCTCTCGCTTTCTCTTATTGGGTTAATTATAAATGATCACTCAATCTGAAACTTAAAAAATAGTCCCCTCTCTCTCTCTCTGTCTGTCTCTTTCTCTCTCTCTCACTTTAAATGATTTCCACTCCTCTCATTTTATATAATTACTCTCTCTCTCATATTGGGTTCATTTTAAATTATCATGTAATCTGAAACTTAATAAATAGTCCCCCCCCCCATCTCTCTCTCTCTCCGTCTCTCTCTCTCATTTTAAATGATCACTCAATCTGATATTTTTAAAATTTAAATAATTAAATGATTATTTTAAATAAATTCCTGTCATTTTATATAATTACTGTTTCTATCTTATTGGGTTTATTTTAAATGATCATTTAATCTGATCCTTTTTCATTAGCTAACTACAAATCATCTGAGCTATAGGCATGGTCCTTTGTCCATCCTCCAGCCATCTGTCTGGCCGTCATTTAACAGGGCAAGTTTTTAAACTGTTGGACCTAAAAATCTGAAATTCGGCATACAGTTAGATGTCCCCAAAATCTCTATCCATAGTGAAAATATGTCCTGTGTACATGCCAGAAATTAGGTCAGTATTACGTTATTTGGTAGGGGATTTGGGGGACATCTAACAGTATGCCAAATTTTGGAAGCTGAGAGCTGGCCTGGGAAGCTGGAGAGCTAAGCTCTAGCAAACTGCATAAAACTAGCTTGATCTAAAACTTTTACAAACTAATCTACAGTTTTTGATAAATTGGTTTAAAATTTCAAATGTTAACAGATAAAATGCTTATGAAAACATGCTATGAAAATTAAAGGTGCACATTCATCTAACTTTTGAAAAAGAATTTATATGATTTCAGGCTTCCTCTGTGTTTATGTTAATGATCAAAGGGTAATTTTATTTGTTAAAAGTTTTTATATAATTCCTTTGTGAACAAGTATGAACTTGTTTATCAACAATATGTTTGTAAACACAGCAATGTTGACAAATGGAAAAGTCATGTAACCTTAAGTGGTAGGTTGCATATATGCAGAGGTAGAGAGATAACATGTTGGCAGAACGCCATTTGCAAAGCTCTGCCTTATCTTACTTGCCTCCAGATGCCCTTGTTGAACTTGTTTTGATTATTTTGCGGGGCTCCACATATTGTAAACACATTGATATAAACAGAACAAGCAGCCTGTGTGCGGTGATATCCACGTTTTCTGGTCTATTTTTATTAAAGCTCCAAGGGATTACCTTTAGTTTATAAAGGTCAAATAGGTGATTGGGCCCCTTTAAATCCACAGCAGTTACAGGAAAAAAATGTGCCATGGTCAAATATGGGCAAAATATAAGGTACTGATTTTATATTTATGCTAATAACTTTTAAAATTTGAAAAATTCAGATCAAATTTTGGGTATACAATTGAATCTTGGTTAAATATAGTTACATACCTGAAAAAAGTCTCTAGCTTCCACAATTCTCAAGTTAAGGGAGTAAATTTATTTCCTGAATATTTACAAAGTGCATTATTTTTGGGACCATAACTTCAAGAATTTTAAAAATATTGAATTCTGGTTTGTACACAGGAAATAAATTGAGGAATTAATATATAAAAAACAAGGGACCTATGGGTCACTATGCTCAGCTGAAGTTGACCTTGAAGGTAAAAATCTAAAATAATATCAAATGGAGATGCTGTGTAAGAGGAAGAGGTAATAAAGGCCATGATTGGTTTATATGATTGGTTTGTATTGATGAGCAAGAAATTGTTGCAAATAATATTTTGTGACCTGACCATGTGTTTCCTAATGTTGAAATTGAAGCATGTGAGCAGTTTGTGAACAAATGATCTGTAATATTACCATGATCATTAGTTGGCTTTTTGATTAACTGTTGACATTTCAGTAGTTTACACATTTGTTCAATTGAATCTATTTTTTGTTTAATATATATTATTAAATATAAATGTATTTTTTTAATGAAATTTATACAGTTGAAATATAACTAATTAACAACATAAAACAGGGCAAACAAAGCCTGATCTCAAATTCTGCTGAGGCAGGAAAATAATGAACAAATGTTTGTATTAAATCCTCATTTTTTTATTACATCAATTTTTTTTATTTTATGTTTATATTTCTATACATTTCCAATATAACATATATATCCGAATATAAAAGTTGATTCATAATTCTTAATTGCATCATCATAAATCTCAATCTTGTCAGATAACACCACATCATACATACAAATGTTTATTTATTTTTTACCACAAAAATATATCTTTTAAATCTGCAAAACAATAAATATCTTAAAATAATACTTGATTTAGATTTCACAATTTTCAAAAGTGTCTTTATTTATCCATAATGTGCTTCATATTTTATAAATTTAAGCGCACTGATGGGTTCAATTATATTTGTTAAAATCATTTAAAAGAAAATTGATTTCTTTAAAAATGCCACATTACACAACATTGCATCTTCTGGATTACACCTTGAATTACCTTTTCAAGGAAAGTTTTTGCATATCGGAGTGGAAACAGCATTACAATGAAGGAGATACAGTGAAAACAATAACAATTACTGCATAACACTTGGTGGGTTGGGTTTGCGGGGGGGGGGGGGGGCTGATTGGGATGGTGATATGAGAATAACTGTACACCTGTCACAGCAGGGGATCTCCCCAAGTGACTGTAACAAATCAGAAACCCTGGCATAGCTGACCTGGAGTGGGACCCTGCATCTGTAATCTGTAATCAAAGCAAATGACTACAACAGAGCCTCAAGAAAAAATCAATAACTAGCCTAATTTTCAAGCTTTTATTTTCAACTTTCAGATTTAAACAAATTAAATATTTATGTTTACATGCTGTGAAAATTAAATCAATGGTACTAACAGAAAAAAACGTGCCATGGTCAAAGTTGGGCAAAATTTAAGGTACTGATTTTATTTTTATGCGAATAACTTAAAAAATTTACAAAATTCAGATCTAATTTTGGGTAAACAATTGAATCTTAATTAAACATAGTAATATACTTGGGAAAATAGACTCTAGTTTCAAAATTTTTCATGTAAAGTGAGTAAATATTTTTCCTGATTTTTTACAAAGTCCATTATGTTTGGGCCCATAACTTAAAGAATTTATACTTAACAGACTTAATTTCTGGCATGTACATAGAAACTATATAGAGGAATATTTATGGTAAATATGAGGAAAAACATATGAGTGGTTTTGATATTAGGCAGTCCTGAAAGGTGAAAATAGGTTTTTAATAAAAAATTGAGGTTTTTCCTTAATTTCTCAAAGGAACAAAGTCGCAAAGACCCAGTTTTCGGCTTGGTAGGAGATCTTGGGGACATCTAACATTATGCTGAATTTTGGATTCCTAGGTCTTACGGTTTCAAAACGTGCCACATCTACGGACGGACGGACGGACGGACTACGGACAATGGACCACGACTATAGCTCAGATGACTTATAGTCAGCTGAGCTAATGATTAATATCAGGTCAGTAGTTTTGATATTAGGCAGTCTTGAAGTGTAACAATGGGTTTTTAATGGAAAATGGAGGTTTTTCCTTAATATCTTGACGGAACGAAGTCTTATTGACCCAATTTTTGGTTTGGTAAGAGATTTTGGAGACATCTAATGGTATGCCCTTTTCAGATTCGTAGGTCCAACGGTTTCAAAACATGCCAGTTTAAAGGACGGACGGACAGTCGACGGACAAAGGACCATGAAATTAGCTCAGATGACTTATAGTCAGCTTAGCTAATGAGAGGAATTTATTTAAAATAATCATTTAATCATATAAATTTTAAAAAATTTCAGATTGAGTGATCATTTAAAATGAAACAAGAGAGAGAGAGAGAGAAAGAATGCTCGACACAGATTCAGGATAGACCTCAATTATTTTGTAACAAACAATATGAATAATTCATACTGAGTACTTCCGGGTAAGAGTATTCCTGTGTTGGCTCCCGAGTGAGCAGGTTTCCCTCCTTTGACGCACTTATCCAGTTACCAGGTTTCTCTACTACATCAATAATAGTTGTTTGACATTGCTATCATTTATTATGGAGACCATTATTTTGCTATTTTTTGTGATGAAACAAAAAATATCGTTCAAGGTCCAATTTTTGGCGTCCAAACTCAGGAATGTCTTTAATTTGTAGATATACCATACATTGAAATACACCCACGCGGTGGTCACAATATACAGGCTTATCTTCAACCAACTAGAATACAGGTAGTGGACAAACGACTACGTGTATCTGACAAAATCAGAGTGGGACTTGTGAAGTGAGGCATTGATTGAGTGGCAAAGGGAAATTGAGTGATGTGTGTTGCATATTAGCATGGATGTTTGCAGTTGAAATGTTAATGTAGGTGGCACCACCTGCCACAAAATCCAGAAAGCTATCCAAGTTGTATACATTTGCAAAATTTTATGTCAAACCACTGCTTGTATATGAGTGATTTTATCCCACAGCAGACAAACAGAAGGACCCTGTGCAAAAAAATGGTTGCAGGTGGCGCCATCAATTTTGTGTATGATAAAGAGCTATGTGAGATGTATATACTGGCAAAATTTCAGGAGGATACATCAAACCGGTCCTGAGATATAAGCCTGGATGACTGCATCGTAAACATAAATGTAGGTGGCGCCACCTGCCACAAAATCCAGATAGCTATCCAAGATGTATACACATGCAAAATTTTAGGCAGATATGTCAAACCACTGCCAAAATATGAGTGATTTTATCCCATGGCAGACAAACAGATGGACATTGTGCAAAAATGGTTGCAGGTTGGGCCACCAGTTTTGCCTATGATAAAGAGCTATGTGAGATCTAAACACATGCAAATATTTTAGGAGGGTACGTCAAATAAGTCCTGAGATATCAGCCTGGATTTCTGCAGCCAGAATGTGATTGTAGTGGGCGCCACCTGACATAAAATCAAGAAAGCTTTCTAGGATGTATACACATGCAAAATTTCATGTGGATAAGTCCAACCACTGCAGAGATAAGCGTGATTTTATCCCAAGGCAGATGAATAGAAGGACGCTGTGCAACTAGTGGCCAATGGGCCATGACACTTAGCTGAATTTAAGTAATGATGAACAATGAGCAAAATGACTGCCAGAGTGCAAAAAAATCATGAATTTTGTAAGTCCTAAGAAATGGGTTTCAGTGGGCTTTTTGACAGATGACCACTTCTTTTGAGGGTCTCATAAATAGAAGAAAAATGCAGAAAAATTTGAAAAAATACCGTTAGTATAGTGCCACCAGTCTGCAGGAACTAATAAAACACTCCATGACCAATATATATCCAAAAAATCATGGTGATCAATGCAGTAGTTATTCAGACACTCAAGCTTTTGTATCAAATTTTTAAATATTCTGATGGATAATTATGAAAAACAGTTCAGAGGATATGGGTAACAGAGACCTAATTTCAAGTTTCCACAGAGACTTTTCTTGGACCTCCCTTCCTGTCAAATAAGAGTTAAGATTCCAGGTCCAGCGGTAATGATTTGTGCCCTGTTAACAGATGACAGCTTCTTTGAAAATATCAAAACTAAGAAAAAAATTTGTTAAAAATTAGAAAATAAACAGATGGCGCCACCAGTTTGCAGGAACTGAGTGAACACTCCATTATCAACATTCAAGCAAATAATCATGGTGTTCAATGCAGTAGTTATTCAGATACTGAAACTTTTCTGTCAAATTTTTATATTATTCTCGGGGTTACTTTTGCGACCCATAGCTCAGAGGATATGTGTAACAGAGACCTAATTTCAGGTTTCCAGGCTTTTCAAGGACCGCCCTTGCTGTCAAATTAGAAGATTCCAGGTCCAGCGCTAATGATTTGTGCCTTGTTAACAGATGACAGCTTCTTTGAAGGTATCAATAATAGAGAAAAAAATCGTAAATGCACACACCCATCCAGACCTCACCTGTTATGTCCATAATGGACTATAGCTCAGATGACTTATAGTCAGCTGAGCTAAAGATATTCAGTTAACAATCAACAAGACAACTGAAAATCATGCCGCACAAAATATACACTGTCACCATGGCATTGTATGTGCTTGTACCTTTGATACTGATGTTCTGGACTGCACTTGCTGTTGTATCTGCCATGCTTGTAATAATATACTGCAAACACACTCTTTATCAGGACAGCATATAGCTTGGAAGCAGGTTTTCTTGTGAACAGTAAAGCTTCCTCAGAAGTCAGGTAATGGTGTGTGTAATTAAATTATAATCAAGACATATGCCAGAGTCAGATGCTCCTCATCAGGTAACTTTGCCAGGTGTCCTCAGATCTTCATGACTAGCACCTGTGAGTGAATGAAAAACAAGACCTTACTCAAGTGACCACTGTAATCAAGTTATTATTTGTTAAAATTGCAGATAATTTGCTTAAATATTTCACCATAATTTCTCTAAAATATTTAGACAAGGCTAGAGCTGACCAGATCATAGCACATCATTTTTTTTGTGCTCTGAAGATCAGGCTCCATGCCCTTCATGCGACCACAGTTGACATGATAACGTGGACTAGCTGTAACTCATTATGATCAAATCTATAAATGCACATTCTTCTTCATTTGTGCTGAAAATCTGATTAAATCAAGAGGAGCACTAAAAATATGATATTTTTGTTACATGGGGAGGAAACACTCAGGCTAAACGTGAGAATTTAAGATATTAGAGCTACCTACCACCCCTCTTACCTATAAGTAAACTGTGAACTGACCCATAAAAGCCCCCTCCCCTGACTGTAAAATTATACAGTCCAGGGGGCAAAAGGCCACCCATCAGACCACTGACCCCTGGCACACACCCTCCCTTAGCAAAAATTTAGCTTGCCATACACTGTTGCTCACTCACTGTAAACTTCCTGCAGTTTTGCAGCAAGGTCACAGGTTGACATGCAAATTAGTTTACGGCAACCTTGCTGCTGGCTAATACTGTAACCTATGTTGCTGCTAACTTGCTGCAATATTGCTGCGCACTGTTGCTGTAAACTTCCTGCAGCTTTGCAGCAACCTTGCTACAGCTTCTCCCAGCACACTTCCTGCAGCCCTCTTCCAGCAGCCCTCAACATGTATATATATCAACTAAAATACGGGTAGTCAGCAAGCGACTACGTGTATCCGCCAAAATCAGAGTGGAACGGGTGAAGTGAGGCATGGATTGAGTGGCAAGGGAAAATAGAGTGAGGTGTGTTGCATATTAGCAATGGTTCCCGAGATATTTGGGTTTATGTGCGGAAACAGACGCACAAATGGACACTGGACAGGGAAGGAAAGGTCAGAGGTCAACACGAATTGGTTAGGCACCAGTTCACATGTGACCTTTTAACTGGTGTACGTTTTGGAAAAATCAGTCCAGTAGTCTCAGAGGAGTTCTCCGGAAATGAACGCCGCAGCAGAAGTGGCGGCAGCGGAACCCGGTCAAAAACATAGTATCCGCTAAAACGAAACAAATATATATAAATGGCTGTTACAGCTTTTTTCCTGAACATTAAAAAAAGTATTTGTTTTAAATGTGGTATCTTCAGAAAATAATATGTACTTTAATTTTTATTAAAGTTATGTTGTAGCCAGATATACAATGTATATATATTGCTTGGTGTAATTATTTAAAAAAAACAAGAAAAATTATATTTTTTAAGAACTTTACAAATGAGAGATGTTTACAATATGAGATTTAATGAAAACTTAATTATTGTACGCTGAGTGGCTGAGATGTCTGACATTTACTGGTAAGTGTGATTTTTCAGCTTTTTAAAACATAAAACTACCACAAGGGTATATCAACACTTCCTCAAACATGACCAAATGGGGTTGCTATCACTTGATACTTTTTAATTTTTAACATTAAGACAAGAAATATTAGTTTCCTTCTGTCACTTTGCGTGTAGTAGAAGTTGTACTTATCATGGGACCTAATGTTGAATTACATAAACCTCTTGGTAACTTGTTGCACGGAATAGAGAGCAATTAAGCCCCCTTGAATGATAATAACAGAAAAACACATCAAACTAGATATTTCTTGGCACCGCAGGTGCCATAGTATCCCCAGACAATTAATCCCCCCCCCCCCCTTTAAGAATAGGCCCCCCATCTTCAGCAACAATTAATATCAGACCACACTCATAGAAAAGGTCATTCTCATAGAAAAGGTCATGATCCAAATTTCAATATACATCATCCCCTAACCCATGTCTATGTATATGCAAGAAATCTGTCCATTAGTTTTTGACTTATAATGCTCACAATACTGTTAAGTGACAATGATGGGGTATTAAACGGCACGAAAACAAGTAAAAGAATAACAGGTGGCGCCACCTGTTTCCAGTACATGACAATACTTTCCAAGATCTTCGAACATGTGGATTTTTGGACCAATGCATGCATCCCTTATTGAGATATTAATGATTTTGTGTAATTTTCACCATATATGGCAATATTCAAGGTCAAGGCCACTCTAATAGAAAAGGTCATGACCCCAATTTATATATACATCATCCCATAACCCATGTCTATGTATATGCATAATATGAAAGAAATCTGTCCATTAGTTTTTGACTTAAATTGCTCACAGGTTATAAATGTACTGTTAATTGGCAATGATGGGGTATTAAACCGCACGAAAACAAGTAAAAGAATAACAGGTGGCGCCACCTGTTTCCGGTACATGACATTACTATCCAAGATCTTTGGTCAAGTTGATTTTTGGACCAATGCATGCATACCTTATTGAGAAATTAATGATTTTGTGTGATTTTCACCATATATGGCAATATTCAACGTCAAGGCCACTCACATAGGAAAGGTCATGACCCCAATTTAAATAAACATCATCCCATAACCCATATCTATGTATTTGCATATAATATGAAAGAAATCTGTCCATTAGTTTTTGACTTATAATGCTCACAGTACTGTCAAGTAGCAATTTTGGGGATATTAAACGGCATGAAAACAAGTAAAGAATAATAGGTGGCGCCACCAGTTTCTGGAACATGACAACCCTATCCATGATCTTCAATCAACTTGATTTTGGGATCAATCCATGCAAGTTTTCTTGAGATATTTAAGAATTTGTGTGATTTTCCCCAAAATTGAACCTATTCAAGGTCAAGGTCACTCTCCTAGTTGAGGTCATGACCTCATTTTAAATAGGCGTCGTCCTCTCACCCATATCTATACATATACCAAGTTTGGTAAAGATCCGTGAAATATTTTTTGAGTTATTGTGTCCAAAAGAAATCTCTGCGGTGGCGGCGGCGGCGGCGCGACCGTGCCTAAACCATAGTATCTCCAGACTATGTCTGGCGATACAATAACAGACAATGTACATTAATTATGTTCACACTTCACAAATGGATGTTTATTTCAATGGTTTCAGACAAAAATGATGTTTACTTGACAAGTGTAATTCTTCCTAAACTCACTGTATTATTATCCGTTTGTCGACAGACGGCTTTCTGTGCGGCCTTCTGACCATGCATGCATATAATTAAGTGGTACAGCCTTTTCATCTAGGAGGCATGCGAGTAGCCCACAGTCAGCTTTGGCCTAAACATGTTTGATTATCTTAAATATGTTTAATTTTTATCATGGCAAGTTTTCATGAACTGTTTTTTGGGCAATAACAAGCTGTTATAACAAGCTATGGGCCGCGATTTAAACATACCAAACTTTAGGAACTTGTTGTGAGCCGATGTTGATGGACTTGTACCCTGCAAAATCCACTATTAACGCCCACTTTTTCAAGTTCCAACAGCGATAATATAACGGACTGTGGGATAAGATTACGTGTCAGTTGGATGGGCGACAGTTGGATGGGTCCCATTTAGACAGGCCCCGTTTAGATGCTATGTTATATTAACATGACTTTATTACACACGCAAGTCAGTATGAGAAAGCCAAACTAAAATAATAAAACTTTATATATGTTGATCAAACATGGTATAAGTATGAAATTTAATGCAACCCATGATACCTGTGTACATGAATTACTATTCAAAGAGCTATAAATTTTCAATAACCTGAGAGAAAGGGAAAGAAAGAGAGAGAAAATGGACAGAGTGAGAAAAGAGAGAATACTTGCATACAATAACGCTAGAGAAAGGAGAGACAGAAAGAGCAAATGAACAGAGAGAGAGAGAGAGACGTTGATGGAGAGGAGCAATGCCAATAAAGCGTCTTGGACTTGGGATGAGACCAGATCAAGAACAAAGTTGGGTACTACAATAGAACGTGGGCTTCAGCCCAACAATCATAGAATAATGCTGCTTGCATCTTAATTTAGCCACTTATTTTTATCTGCCACTTATACTTTCCTCCATGGCCTCTAGTCACGCGGCTTTGTTAGGGTAAACAGACTGTGTTTACCAACATGCAGAGCCATAACATGGTGTTAAACAGCCTAGTATGTGTAGCCCTGCCTGGGCTTTAGTATTTGCGTTTACTAATAAAATGCTTAAAATAAAACGTGATCCAATGTACCAATAGACTCGACTTAGTGCCAGCTCTTATCACTAAAGCCCTGTAAAGTCCGTATGGTGAATCCCTGATATTTGCATATTAAGGCATCACAAGGCTCTTTGAGGACCTGACAATTCCCCCGTATTTACATATCAGGCCATCACGCCTCATCATTGCTATGAGAATGCCAACAGCCGTCCCACAGCTCGACCCGCTTGGTCACATTTGTACTGAAATCATGTACTCAGGTATTCCACACATGGACCTTCATGTCCTATGATATATCTCTGCTGAAAGAATATTACGGTCCATGGGCTAAATGTAAGCGCATATTGTAGACACCAATTGCAACAATTTTGTACCGACAGTTCCAGTAAAAGTCCCCCTGCCGAGATGACAAGAGAAGCTGGCAGCATTTGTCTGAACCTGTGTATTAACTGTCAAATAGCGACTCACAAATTGTGATCATTTCAGTCAACAGGTACATTTTGACTGCGCTCGTCGTGTGTGCACCTGAAAATCTTGCGCTGATTGGCTGAGCCAGAGTTTGTTAGGTCTACTGTCAAGAGTGGTGGTCCAATAAACGTTAACACTGAGGCTGAGGGTTATAGTGTTTTAAAGTCTCGCCGAAATCAACATAAGCGACGGCCTAAAAATATTAAGACAAATTAAATGGAAATATTAGTAGCCAATTGGAAGCGCAGCATAGGCGATGACTGAATGAACCATGTTGGTTTCGAAAAAGATTCTGGGAAAGACCACTGCTGACGTCACTGGAAAAGCCTTAGTTCAGCGAGGCAGTGGTGTGCAGCATGGGACTGACCTGGAACCAGCCAAGATTACCAGTCCATGAAATAAGAGGGTCAGATAGTGGTAAATTAGTTATATGAGTTGCCGCAAGATGGCAGTACTGATACTTGATACTCGATACATGATACAATGCGGGAACGTTTGATTTCTCTGGGAGAAGCAACAAGTAAGTCATTACTATTTCATGGACTGGGCCGGTCTACCATATGTGAGGAATTGAGACCATGTGCTGGGATGGTTTTGCTAGGGAAACATTTGTAAAAAGCAAAACTGATTGAACTGATAGTGTGAAGATATTGCCATTATTTAGCTCTTGATTATGTCCCTTTAACTCTCACTTGAGCTCCTTGGCACAGAGCTTCATATTTTTACTAGAGCTGGTAAGCAAAGCACCTTTTCCAAATTTTTTAAAGATGGCAGCTTTCCCTCCAAAATCAGTTTAGCCAATCACAGCCGGATAAGACAGGAAATAATAGAGCATATATAACTGTAAAAGACTGCGGCAAGCCGCAACCTTCCTGTGCACAGCATTCAGTTAAGTCTGTCTGTCTGCAGCTAGGCGGGACCCTCCCGCAACCTTCCTGCACACAAGGCAGATTTGCTGCACATTACCAGTGGCCTTTAACAGGCAGTGGGAGGCATGGTGCTAACTGCAGCCTTCCTACACACTCATCTTGCAGCCTATTTTGGTGTTTGCTGCTACTCTGCTGCCAATAAAGTAAGCTTCAACAGCAAGGGTGATGGAGCACTCCTGTGTGCCTGTTCACATTTCTTCATGAGTACCTTTCTTGTTTTGACATTATCTGTGTCTGTGATTGACTGTTCCATCTGGAGAATCCCCTTGCACCAATGAGCAAACCATGTGATACGTATACTAGTCCATAAAAGTGGTAACCAAAAAACAGGCACAGTTGAAAAACAAGTGACCCATGGGTCATGACGCTCAGCTGATTGGGAAGAGATTCGCTAAAGGAAATTTTATCATCAGAATGGTAGTATATACCCATTCAACTGAAGCATCAAACAGATTAACCAACAGGCCAAGATTTAGTCTGTATTTATATATCTCAAAAATAGAGAAAAAATGTGTAAACTTTAAAAACTAGAATACGGGTAGCCGACAAGTGACTACGTGTATCCGCCAAAATCAGAGTGGAACGGTTGAAGTGAGGCATGGATTGAGTGGCAAGGGAAATAGAGTGAGGTATGTTGCATATTAGCATGGATGTCTGCAGCCTAAATGTGTATGTAGGTTGTGCCACCTACCACAAATCCAGAAAGCTGTCCAAGTTGTATACATCTGCAAAACTTTAGGCAGAAAAGTCAAACCACTACATGCATATGAGTGATTTTAGCTGACGGCAGACAAACAGACAGATGCTGTGCAAAAATGGTTGCAGGTGGCCCCTCCAGTTTTGTGTATGATAAAGACCTATGTGAGTTCTATACACATGCAAAATTTTGGCCCAATTGTTGAAACGGTTCCCGAGATATGAGCTCGGATGTCTGCAGCATAAACTAGAATGTAGGTGGCGCCACCTGTCATAAAATTAAGAAAGCTATCCAGGATGTATAAAACTGCAAAATTTTAGGCAGATATGTCAAACCACTGCCGAGATATGAGTGACATTATCCCACGGCAGAAAAGAGACAGACGCTGTGTAAAAATGGTTGCAGGTGGCGCCACCAGTTTTGCGTATGATAAAGAGCTATGTGAGATCTATACACATGCAAAATTTTGGCCCAATCAGTCAAACGGTTCCTGAGATATGAGCTTGGATGTGATCAGCGTGAACGTGAATGTAGGTGGCGCCATCTGTCATAAAATCAAGAAAGCTATCCTGGATGTATATGCATGCCGAATTTCAGGTGATTTAGTCAATTCACTGCAGAGATATGAGTGATTTTAACCCAAGGCAGATGAACAGATGGACACTGTGCAAACATGGTTACAGGTGGCGCCACCATTTTTGTGTATGTTATAGAGCAATCCAAGGGCTACATTTGTATAAATTTTATTTCCTGATTGGTCAATCGGTTCCCGAGATATGAGGGTTTATGTGTGGAAACAGACGCACAAATGGACGCTGGATAGAGGGGAAAGGTCAGAGGTCAACACAAATTGGTTAGGCACTAGTTCACATGTGACTCGATAATTGGTGAAAGTTTCGGAAAAATTGGTCCATTTTTCTCCGAGGAGCTGTCTGGAAACAAACGTGGCGGCGGTGGAGGAACCTGGTCAAAAACATAGTATCTGCAAAACTTCGTTTTGGAGGATACAAAAATACAGGTGGCTCCACCAGTATGCAGAAACTAATAAAAACACTTAATGGTCAATATCCATGCAAAGAATCATGATGATCTCCGTATTAGTTGTTCAGATACTTCAGCTTTTGTATCAAATTGTCCATTATTCTGAGGGATACTTCAGAGTCCTATAGCTTGAAGGTTATGGGTAACAGAGACCTAATTTCAAGTTTCCACAGGCACTCTTCATGGGCCTCCTTGCATGACAAGAATGAAGTTTCTAGGTCCAGTTGTTGCAATTTGTACCCTGTTGACAGATAACCACATCTTTAAAGGTCTCGAAAAAAAGAGAAAAAAAAATCGTAAAAATTTGAAAAAAATAGAGGTGGCGCATCCAGTCTGCAGAAACTGATGGAACAGCTCATGATCAATATGTATGCCAAAAATCATGACCATCAGTGTTGTAGTTATTCAGATACTGCACTTTTTGTATCAAATTTTCCATTATTCTGGGGGGTATTTTGGAGCCATACAGCCTTAAGAATATGGGTAACAGAGACCTAATTTCAGGTTTCCATGGAGAATTTTCATGGGTCTCCCTGTGTGTCAAGAATGAAGATTCTAGGTCCAGTTTTTATGATTTGTGCCCTGTTAACAGATGTTCATATCTTTAAAGGTCTCAAAAATAGAGAAAAAAATTCGTAAAAAATCTAAAAATACAGGTGGCACCACCAATCTGCAGGAACTGATGGAACACCTCTTGATCAATATGTATGCCAAAAATCATGACCATCAGTGATGTAGTTATTGAGATATTGAAGTTTTTGTATGAAATTTTTGACTACTCTGGGGGGTAATTTGGGGCCCCATAGCTCAAAGGATATGGGTAACAGAGACCTAATTTCTGGTTTCCATGGAGACTTTTCATAGGTCTCTCAGTGTATAGAGAATGAAGATTCTAGGTCCAGTCGTTATGATTTGTGCCATGCTAACAGATGACAGCATCCTTAAAGGTCTCAAAAATAGAGGAAGAAATCGTAAAAAAATCAAACAATATAGGTGGCGCCACCAGTCTGCAGGAACTGATGGAACATCTCATGATCAATATGTATGCAAAAAATCATCATGGACCTCTCAGTGTGTCAAGAATTAAGATTCTAGGTCCAGTCTTTACGATTTGTGCCTTGTTAACAGATGTTCACATTTTGAAAGGTCTCAAAAATAGAGAAAAAAATTCGTAAAAAATTGAACGATACAGGTGGCGCCACCAGTCTGCAGGAAGTGATGGAACATCTCATGATCAATATGTATGCCAAAAATCATGACCATCAGTCAAGTAGTAATGAGATATTGAAGTTTTTGTATGAAATTTTTTACTTTTCTTGGGGGTACTTTGGGGCCCCATAGCTCAAAGAATATGGGTAACAGAGACCTAATTTCTGGTTTCCATGGAGACTTTTCATAGGTCTCTCAGTGTGTCGAGAATGAAGATTCTAGGTCCAGTCGTTATGATTTGTGCCACGTTAACAGATGACAGCATCCTTAAAGGTCTCAAAAATAGAGGAAAAAATCATAAAAAAATCGAACAATACATGTGGCGCCACAAGTCTGCAGGAACTGATGGAACATCTCATAATCAATATGTATGCCAAAAATCATGACCATCAGTGATGTAGTTATTGAGATATTGAAGTTTTTGTATGAAATTTTTGACTACTGGGGGGGGGGGGGGGTACTTAAGGGCCCCATAGCTCGAAGGATATGGTTAACAGAGACCTAATTTCTGGTTTCCAAGGATATTTTTCATGGACCTCTCAGTGTGTCAAGAATGAAGATTCTAGGTCCAGTCGTTACGATTTGTGCCATGCTAACAGATGACAGCATCCTTAAAGGTCTCAAAAATAAAGGAAAAAAATCGTAAAAAAATTGAACGATACAGGTGGCGCCACCAGTCTGCAGGAAATGATGGAACACCTCTTGATCAATATGTATGCCAAAAATCATGACCATCTGTATTGTAGTTATTGAGATGTTGCAGTTTTTCTAAATCAAATTTTCCATTATTCTGGGGGGTAATTGGGAGCCTCACAGCTCAAATGATATGGGTAACGGAGACCTTATTTCAGGTTTCCATGGAGACTTTTCATAGGTCTCTCACTGTGTCAAGAATGAAGATTCTAGGTCCGGTCTTAACGATTTGTGCCCTGTTAACAGATGTCCACATTTTTAAAGACCTCAAAAACAGAGAAAACAATTCGTAAAGAATTGAAAAATACAGGTGGCGCCACCAGTCTGCAGAAACTGATGAAACATCTCATGATCAATATGTATGCCAAAAATAATGACCATCAGTGATGTAGTTAATGAGATATTGAAGTTTTTGTATGAAATTTTTCACTATTCTGGGGGGTACTTTGGGGCCCCATAGCTCAAAGGATTTGGGTAACAGAGACCTAATTTCTGGTTTCCATGGAGACTTTTCATAGGTCTCTCACTGTGTCAAGAATGAAGATTCTAGGTCCAGTCTTTACGATTTGTGCCCTGTTAACAGTTGTTCACATTTTTAAAGGTCTCAAAAATAGAGAAAAAAATTCGTAAAAAATCTAAAAATACAGGTAGCACCACCAATCTGCAGGAACTGATGAAACATCTCATGATAAATATGTATGCCAAAAATCATGACCATCAGTGATGTAGTTAATGAGATATTAAAGTTTTTGTATGAAAATTTTGACTATTCTGGGGGGTACTTTGGGGCCCAATAGCTCGAAGGATATGGGTAACAGAGACCTAATTTCTGGTTTCCAAGGAGATTTTTCATTGACCTCTCAGAATGTAAAGTTACAAGATTCTAAGTCCAGCGGTTACGATTTGTGCCAGGTTAACGGACAGACGGACAGATGGACAGACAGACAGACGGACGACGGACAAAGAGTGATCGCTATAGCTCAGCATGACTGAAAGTCAGCTGAGCTAAAAACCCATTAATTTTGATTCATCCTCATTTGCAGAATTCCTTTCCAGATATGCAACTTCCATTTGAGCCACTGTCATTTATGCAACTCCCCGATGTGTTACATTCCAGCAGGGTAACATATTTTACATCAAACACTATGAATTATATTTAATTCTTGTGAGAGTAGTTTTACAGTGTATGACATGGTAAGGCTTCTATTCTGTGACCAATAACGTATGGTTGAACAAAATATGGTGACACCTTGCATTTCTGGGACATGGTTTAGTCACCTGGTCACAAGGTGGATGCTTTGCAGCTCATTAGATAGCAGAACTGGTTCCCCAGTATTACCTGACTTCGTTTCAGCCTTTGCATTGAACAATCTGCTGCTTTTAGTGGGCCTGCCAAGGCTGATCTTTTTCACTTTAAGGGCATTGCTTGTTAATAGCAGGCATCCACATGTTAGATCAATCAGCAATAGAGTGAAGAAACTAGTGGCCCATGGGTCATGATGCTCAGCTGATATTAAAGGAATATTGAACAATGAGCAAATGACTGCTAGAGTGCAAACTAGGGACCCATGGGTCCCGACACTCAGCTTAATTTGCCTCTAAGGATAGGTTAATGCTTTTTATGGGTATGGGTCTTGTGATCAGTTTGAAGCTAACTTGTTTACCAAAACTGGAGTTTTCATCCATAAACTAATTTGTCAATGGATGGGCCCTGTGACCTTGACCTTTGACCTCAAAATCAATAGGAACCTTCCCCTATTGGCAGGTACACCATGTTGAAGACAGAAGGTTTGGGATATAAAGTTTGGCCTAAAATGCATCAACAATCTTTTTAAAGAAGTAAGTCCTGTGACCTTGACCTCTGACCTATGACCCCAAAATCAAATGGGTTCTTACATTATCAGTAGTTCATATATAAGTCAAGTTTGAAACAAATATGTCAATCCAAACTGGACTTGTCATCTTGAAACAAATATGTGGACAGATGGCCCTTGACCTTTGACCTGGTGACCCAAAAATCAATCTGGTTCTTCTCCTATTGGCACGTAAGCTATATGTGCAAGATGGAAGGTTTTGGATGAAAAGTTTGGCTTAAAATGCATCCTCAGTCTTCTTATATTTGGGTCAAAAATCAATAGAGTTCTTGCTTTAGTCAAGTTTGAAATCCATATGTCAATCCAAACTGGAGTTATCATCAGGAAACAAATTTCATGGACATACAGAAAGATGAACAGATGAACAGACAGGGTGATTAATATAGGGCATCAAGCGGGGCTCTAATAAACAACACAAGGTTTCAGGAAACAGATGAAACCACAGTATATAGGGGCAGGGAGAGTGGATGTAGACATCTCAGGTGCATTGTGAGTAGATGAGGTTGAGAGGTTGAGTAGTCTTCATGATGTTGCAAGTCACCAGAAGTGTAGCGCCAGATCGGCCCTCTGACATTACGGCCAGATCCCTGCCCTGTCAGGGGGAGGACCCTAACTGAGTTGTGTTTGTCACGGCTACAAGAAGTGTAACAGGATGATGGCGCGTCTGAAGGAGGGCTAGCAATTTATATATTTACTTATTTTTTTCATTATATGGCCTCTTCCTGCGACCCCCCCCCCCCCATGACATGCTTCAGTGCACTAGTGCAACCATGATACCCAGTCGCACCAGTGGACTTGCTTCATGTGAGGGGGTCTAGGATCGAGGCTGATTATGCCCGGTTATTTGGCAAAGGGATTAACCCAACGGCGGTCATTAATAAGATTAACTGGAAAAGCCTTGCAGACGACCATTATTAATGAAATCAAAGTGATTAGAAAGTGATCGGGATTATTTCCTTCTGGTATTAACTGCGCATATATAATCACCAAAATGATTTATTGCTCCTCATAGCATGTAGGAGTTGGCCTAATTTTGACATTTCATTTTTGAACTTGATGGGGATGATTTTGTTTTAGTATAATTTGCTCATATACGATCATCAGAAAATACTCTTAGTTCAAAATAATGTCCATGGAGGTAGGAAAAATTGCTTCATTTTTAGAGTTCATTTTCAACTTTTAGCATTGGATTTTTTTTCGCCAGTTTTAGGATATGGTGTATTGAGTATGAACAATGGAGGATTTAATCTAATTTCTGTGAAAGGAACACACACACACTTATTGTTCATCTGGTCAGCACATACATTGATAGCAAGGACACAAAGTCATTCACATCATACACATTCATCATCTATTATGACATGATAACAGAATTAGAACAAAACAAAAAAATATTAATTCAACAACTTTATTCACACAAATATCAATGGAACAAAACTGATGACTAAGCACCTAAATTAATGGACCTAGTTAACACAATATTCTCAAGGGAAATAATGCAGGGGGTTTCCGCGAGAGTTTACATTTTTATGTTACACAGGAAGTCAGACCCCCTTCACACTAAGCACTCCAATAATCTTTTCCCATTCTTGGCAATTATTGACACCACAGAAGGGTGTAGTGTATTACTGGTGGACGCTGCTTATTGACAGAATGTATATGATATATATGGGATGAACTGTTTCACCTTGTTGCAGTAGTGATGCAATGTCATACAGAATGTTCAATACAATGGGAAATTAATCCCCTACTATTAAATAAATGAAGACTCGGAAAGATCACGGTGTTTATATGCACCGATTCTGGTAAAGTGGTTATGGACAGGGAACTAATATGGTATTGTCTTCATGCATTAGTTCTGAAGGTAAAAAAGAATGTGCAATAAACTGAAAATTGATACCATAATTTTAATATAATGATGACGGAACACAGGCATGTGGAAATTAGAAATTTTGCGTAACCAATAAATATATATCTGAATATATAAGTTGATTTACAATTCTTAATAGCATCTTCATTTATCCCAAATTTTGTCCAAAAACAACACATTATACATTCACATGTATTATTTTTTTACCACTAACAATATATATATTTTATAAATTTGCAAAACAATAAATATCTGAAAATTTAACTTGATTCAGAATTTACAATTTTAAATTGCACCTTCATTAATCCATAATTTGGCTCATATATTATCATATTACGTATCCTGTTGGGTTTAATTTTATTTTAATTTGTCAAAATTATTGAAAAGGGAATTAATTTATTTAGAGTATTTCATTATGTCTAGAAAACCAAGTGAGCTTTACATTTCAATGTAATTTCTGTGTCAATTAAGGAAGAAAACGATAGGTTTCACATTACATTTGGTGCCGGGGGGGGGGGGGGGGGGGGGGGTTGATATGAAAATTAATGTACACTTGTTACAGCAGGGGATGTCCCAAGTGACCCATTATGAATCAGGTAAGCAGAGAGAGATGCATTGAATGCCCTCCAGTGACCAAAGTGGGCTGCATGACAATGCAATTGACACAATAAGAGCCTCTAAAAAATATTTCAATAACTAGCTTAATTTTGCCATTACACACTTCAGTATTTCTTGCAAACCCTTCGTACGGCTGCGTGGCAGAACAAAGTTAACCAAGTTGGAACGATCATTTTAGTTAAGCTTGATTGAGCGCGGTTTACTTCTGGATTGGCGTACAAAACAGTGTCCAATCTAGAGCACGGGAGGTATAGGGCTATTTCTGATCGTGTATATTTTAACGCAGCCCCCCCCCCCCACCCCCTATATTTATTACGAATTATGCAAATTAAATTTATTTGATAATAGCCAGTTATTCTACTTGTAATGATGGACCGCTTACTTTTGAAAACATTCAAAATAATATCAGCGAGGTTTGTAATATTCTCCATGAGGTGTCCGAAAATGTCCGGCTTTTATATGGTCCTGCCGAAATCAGTTTCGGAATCATCCTCCACGGAGGGTCAAGGACTATAGCGACATTCTTGACATTGCGTGGATAAATCCTCTACAGGCAATCCTAAGGCCGAAGGCGGAAAAAGCCAACCTATTTAAATCTCTTTGTTAAAATGGCTGCGAACATGTGACTATGAGGTTTTGATTTTGAAAATTCAGAATGAAATAAGCTAATTTGGATATCAGATCGCCATATACCTATGCTTGCAGCATCGTATTTGTGAGCACTGGAATTGTTGCACATGCACGGATTATTTCCCGCTATGAAACCACATGAATGAAACTACACTCGCATGCGCGTAGTGTACTATGAATCTCTGTTTGGCTCTCTTTCTAGGGCTGCTGGGCGATCGCAGCTAATCGCTTGAAGCCCGGTAGGTCGTCTTATGCAAATAAACTCTTTAATCAAATATACACACAATGAAAATGCTAAAAATTGCAATAGGCACCTGTGTTATTTGTGGCCAATGCCGCGTTATGCCGCTATTCTAAGGGCTCCGAATCGTTTGATGCAAAAAAAAAAAATTCTAAAATGATGTTCATCAGTATATACCTACGTTTAATATATTTGTTTATATTAGTTTGTTATTTTTCCTTGCATTTGTTTACATTTCTAAGGGGTAAACTTTTAATTAATTTGATATATATGATTAAATTCCCGACTGGTATAGTTTCACCATATTTTACATATTGTGTTTTTTTAAATGTGTTTCTGAGGTTTTTTTTCGATGATTGACAACAGATAGATCCTATCTTAAAGATGTTTTAAGTGATATTTTAAAGAAAAAGACTGTTTGCTGATTTTTCTTGATTTCTGACTGGGTGGCTCTGATGAACCCTGATATTGCTAACATGTGCGTTTGTAATTCGAATTGTATATTACATGGCTATTTTTATTTGCCTGAACTTTCCTTTACTTGTTGTTAGCTTTTTATTGCCACCGACCTTATAACATACTTCAAATTAATAGTTTAATTTGCAACAAGTGTCCTATACCGGTTATTATAAACTTTCAAGTTGTTTAAGTAAGAAAAATAGATTGATTGGTTTTACAAAAATGTTTTAATGGACTGATTAGTTTTACAAAAATGTTTAAATTGATAAAAGTTTAAAAAGAAAAAATCTTGATTTTTTAAAAGTTTTTCACTGGCCCATCAAGAAAATAATGAGGATATCCTGTAGATACTGAGAATACTTTATTTGCCCTACTCATTGTAAACGGGAACATATAGTTCCTATCTATTCATGTCATCATTTGCAAAATTTATATGGAAAAATGGCGGTTTTTATATCTTTAATGTTTGAATTATATTTATTTTTTTATTTTTTCCCTTCTCCTTCCCATCACTGTCCATTTCTTTGTTCGAGATACTTTTTATTAAATAAGTTAGGCCTTATAATTATGAAAGGGCTCACAACTTCAAGAAATTACACAATACTGACTAATTTCTGGTATGTACATGGCAAATATATAGAGAAATATTTATATCAAATATGATCAATATCAGATCAGAAGTTTTGATGATCTTGAAAGTTAAGAACTGGCTTTAAATGGAAAATTTAATTTTTACCTAAATATTTAAAAGGAACGAAGTTGAGCGACCCAATTTTCGGTATGGTAGGGTTTTTTTGGGAGGACATCTTACCATATGCCGCATTTCGGATTCATATGTCCAACGGTTACAAAAAAATACCCTACTAACGGACGGACGCCCGGACGACGGACAATGGACATGGCTATAGCTCAGATGACTTTTAGTCAGCTGAGCTCAACATATTAATTATCCCTAGACTGAATGGGAAATTTTCAAAGCAAATAAATCACTCTGAACATAATATTAAGGACTTCATACTTTATTGGGGGTTCACCAGAATGTTAATTGCAAACATTATTTAGAATTACAAAATAACATGGATAATATACATCTGAAACTTGAAAGTACTATATCTACCAAGGGATTATTCTACGCTTTTCTATGGTCCTTTATATATGTGCCACATCCCATCTGAAAATTGTTTTTTTTCTTTTAACAAGAAATTCACCATTCATCAATTTAGGCTCAACTTTGAACTTTGAACCTTTTTAAACTTAACAGCACATACATAATCCTTCTTTCGCAAAAAAGGGATTCTTGAAAGATAGAATAATTCCTGGTATCAATAAATCTTCCATAAAAAGATTCGAAATATATGTCCGTAAAATCTGAGTTTCTGGTGCGACTTTCACCTATTCCAACTTGTGCTACTATCCTTTGAATACATAAAATGAGTGCATTAATGGAGTAAATTTTATATTGAACTCATCAATTGTTCAGAACATAGGATCCAGATCCATTGTTATTTTGCTTGCCTGGACATTCCCTGCAGTGTTCTCCAAAATGACAATATGTATGGGCTTGAATAGGAAGCTGGGTTGAATTCTCTCCAGGGTTTTTTTTTCATGTGTGTTTTCCCATATATCTAAAGCAGAAAACTTTGTTTTAATATTTTTAAATACTTAACTTACAATAGGAACTTTAAAAAAACTAACATTAAAAAAAATATTATCAACTTTGAATATTATTCATAAAAAATCCATTTTAATACTATTAAACCATGTGGACTAAATTTTCCCTGTTGTCTGTGGATCTAAAAAAACCACAAACCATAGCATGCATACTATACAAAGACACATGATATCAGGTGTCAGATTTACTAGAATTCTCTGCACGAACTGCTCTAAACCAAACTATTTTCAAAATATATTAATAATATAAAATAATTTAATTAGCATATTGATTTTTTTATTATAGGGAACTTAATATGAAACTTCCTATTACTGTAGGTAAAAAAAAAAAGAAAAGAAACTGAAACCCTAATGGATAAATTTTTTTTAAATATGGTCATGATATATAGAGTAAAAAAGGCAACATGACAGCCTATATGTACATCTGCAAAAAAAGTATTTACATATACTTCTATATACTTACAGTTACAGTGACATTGTTATTTGTATAAGAAAATATTAAATTTTAAAATTTACATGACAATCTTTAACAATAACACTAACACTAAGTAATAGATAAACTGTGTGAAAATGTAACATTACTGATTCTTTTAAAGAGCATGACGTGATTATTCATGGTCATATGGCATAGTTTGTCAGTAATCCATGGCTCACCATAGCAATTTATTTGCGTCTTGCAGGCCCTCCGACTTCGGACACCGAACATCCCGGAATACAAACCAGCGTCCTTGAGACCTTGACATTTTGGCTGACGACAATTCCGCAACTCGCTGCGCTTAACCGTTTATCAAACACTGTAGAAAAAGCGTACTCCAGTAATATTGTATCCTCTGTGAAAATGAAGTCTATAGAACGTAGAAACTATAAAATTATGAACTTCTTAACGAAACTTAGTGTTCCACATGCCGAAATATCCCCGCCTGACAGTCCCGCCCAGCAGACGACATGACTATAGTGCACTCCTTATCACTACGCGGGCCCACACGCAGCGTAACGTCAAAGAGACCGCGGATTACGCTACAGGAAATAGTTCTTTCATTGTAAGCAAATATGTCGTCAGACTGTGGGCACGTTATATTCATCAGTTTAAATTGCTTGAAATTGCACAGTATAAACAAACGGTCAAGATATAAAACTGACATTTTGAAGATTAGTTAAGGGTTTCCTGAAAATATGAGATATATTAAAACCTGGTATTCGATTTAAGTTGTTCTTATTAAGTTAAATAAATATAAGATTCATTTAAAATAAAAATATAAATAAACTAAAAATTAAATTATTTTATTAATATTTTATAATATTTATTTATCTGATTATTTATTATTAATATGATATTTTTTTAAAACTATGAATATATTATTTTTATTATAACTATCATTAGGCCTCTTATTGCAATATTTAGTTATCAAAATTAAAATTGATCATAAAATCAGAAATAATATATTAATGACATTATATTAAGATATCATAATGTAATATAAATAATTATTGTAATTCAAATGATAATTATAATGAAAAATAATATTAATAGCATTAAAAAATAGAATATTTGAATACATATTCAATAACATAAATAAGAAATAAACTATTTTATTAATATTTTATATTTATTTATCTGATTATTTTCATAATATTCATCATGTTACCATAGTTTCCTATATGTTACTATGGGGTCTTACTCCTAGCTGTGTTTTTCCTAGAGGCATTGAAAATTAACTATAATACCTCAAATATATTACTAATTAATTTCCTATACTTTACTGTAACCCCTATAGGTTACTATAGATGTATATAGTAAACTATAGGATATTTTGGCTGGGTAAATACAGACTTTATATGTTTATTATCCAGAAAAGTGATGTTTATACTGGTATTACATAGGCTAGCCTGGAGGGACCCATGTGAATATGTGGTTCCCTCGACCTAATCTCAGTTGAGAAGTAAATCTTGTGATGAGTTTAAATAGATAAAAAAAACATGAACATACGTCACGTAGAACAATTTCACAGTTAATTAATTACTTCTCAAAGATTTAATAATATATCATTGTTTTTATATTTTGTTTTGTAACAAATACGAACATGCCACATGGCACCGGCCATGGGCCCACATGTGGAACAATGCAGTGCAATCTGGACAATGCCCTCATTGGCCCCATGTGGGCACTACCTGTGTCCGCCCATATTCAATAATATGAATTAGAAATAAATTATTTTATTAATATTTTATAACAAAAATTACTTATCTGATTATTTTCTAATAATATTCTAAATTATGTTATATTAAATGATATTAATGGAAACTACAAACTAACATATGCTTTGAAAATTGACAATAAATACTTCACGTGACAAAAGTTTCTTTTTATGTGACTACAGACTCCTGCAGTTAATTAAGATTTTTCTATAGGTATTGAAAATTGACTATAATACTCATCATGTTACCATAGTTTCCTGTATGAAACTATGCGGGGTCCTATTGCTAGGTGTGATTTTCCTAGAGGCATTGATAATTGACTCTAATACCCCACATAATACTAATTAGTTTCCTGTATTTTAATATAACTCCTATAGGTAACTATACATGTAAATAGTAAAATATAGGATATTTTGGCTGGGTAAATACAGACTTTATATGGTTATTATCCAGAAACGTGATGTTTATTCTGGTATTACTTGGGCTAGCCTGGCGGGACCCTTGTGACTTAACCCACTTGGCTCCCTCGACCTAATTTCAGTTCAGAAGTAAATCTTGTGATGAGTTTAAATAGACAAAAACATGAAAATACGTCACGGAGAACAATTCCGCAGTCAATTAATTACATCTCAAAGATTTAATAATATATCATTGTTTTTTTTAAATTTTTTGTAACAAATACGAAAATGCCACATGGGACCCGCCATGGGCCCACATGTGGAACAATGCAGGACAATCTGGACAATGCCCTCATGGGCCCATGTGGGCACTACCTGTGTCCGCCCATATTCAATAATATGAATTGGAAATAAATTATTTTATTGATATTTTATAACAAAAAAATTATTTATCTGATTATTTCCTAGTAATATTCTAAATTATGTTACATAAAATGATATTAAAGGAAACTACAAACTAATATATGCTTTGAAAATTGACAAAAAATACTCCACATTACTAAACTTTCCTTTTTGTGACTACAGACTCCTACATTTAATTAAGATTTTTCTATAGGTATTGAAAATTGACCATAATATTCATCATGTTACCATAGTTTCCCATATGTTACTATGGGGTCCTATTTCTAGCTGTGATTTTCCTAGAGGCATTGAAAATTGACTATAATGCCCCAAATACTACTAATTAGTTTCCTATATTTTTATATAAACCCCTATAGGTTACTATACATGTAAATAGTAAACTACAGGATATTTTGGCTGGGTAAATACAGACATTATATGGTTATTTTCCAGAAACGTGATGTTTATACTGGTATTACATGGGCTAGCCTGGCAGGACCCTTGTGACTTAACCACGTGGCTCCCACGACCTAATCTCAGTTCAGAAGTAAATCATATGATGAGTTTAAATAGACAAAAACATGAAAATACGTCACGTAGAACAATTTCACAGTTAATTAATTACATCTCAAAGATTTAATAATATATCATTGTTTTTTATTTTATGTTACAAATACGAACATGCCACATGGGACCTGCCATGGGCCCACATGTGGAATAATGTAGGACAATCTGGACAATGCCCTCATGGGCCCCATGTGGGCACTACCTGTGTCCGCCCATGCCCATGTCTGCCCATGTGAAGCCCATATATACCCACGTGGGCCCCTCGTATACGTGCTATCAGGGTACAGACCATCAATCGCAAGAATCATAGTAAGTTTTATGAAAATCCACCCAAAGGTCTCTGAGAATTAAGCTTCTAAGGGTTTTTCTATCATCAGCTCTAAAACGTAGAAAAATAGGTCAAGGTCACCATCTGCGAACTTGACTGAGATTTTGTCAATATACATCTTCAGCGAAGAAATAAAATTCCTATGGTGAATCCTATTAGAGATATCCCGCTCACAAGGCCAAAGTTGAAAAATCTGATAAAATTTCATTAAAAATCAGAAATTGTAGGTGGCGCCACCAAACTTGTGCAGTAGATAGAGACCATCAGTCCCAATTATCATTGTAAGTTTTGTAAAAATCCACCCATGGTCTCTGAGAATTAAGCTTCTAAATGTTTTTCTATAATCTGCTCTAAAACGTAGAAAAATAGGTCAAGGTCACCCATCTTTCAACTTGACTGAGATTTTGTTAATATACATCTTCAGCGAAGAAATAAAATTCCTATGGTGAATCCTATTAGAGATATCCCGCTCACAAGGCCAAAGTTGAAAAATCTGATAAAAATTCATTAAAAGTCAGAAATTGTAGGTGGCGCCACCAAACTTGTGCAGCAGGTACAGACCATCAGTCCCAAGACCACAGCAAGTTTTGTGAAATTCTACCCAATGGTTCCTGAGAAATAAAATTCTAAGTGTTTTTCTTTAATCAGCTCTAAAATGTAGAAAAATAGGTCAAGGTCACCCATCTTCCAACTTGACTGAGATCTTTTGGATATACATCTTCAGCGAAGAAATAAAATTCCTACGGTGAATCCTTTTAGAGATATCCAGCTCACAAGGTAAAAGTTAACGGACGCCGGACAGACGGACGGACAGCTTGGGTGATAACAATAGCCCATCAGCCTAAGGGCTGAGGGCTAAAAAGCAAATGATTGGTCTGGCTTATGTCAAGTGACTGTGTACTAGTAGGCGATGATGTGTTGTCAAAAAGACAAGACTCTGCAGCCTCATTCAGCATTACAGTGCTGTCAAAAATCAAAGGTAGTGCCAGGAGGAAAGCACAAAAAGTCAAACTTTCATTGCATCTTTGATTGAGGGTGTGTCTTCTAACTATCAAAAGCACTTAACCGGTATGTGGCAATTGTCATATGACTAATAACAGGTATTTAATTAGCCATTTTTACTTTACTTTTTACTTTATTTTACTATGGTTAATAATTTTTGTGCTGTATCTAAACAAGTGACCAAAGGGCCATGACACAGCTGAATCTGACATGTATTATAAGAATTAAGTGACCTAATTATAAGATTCAAAGGAGACTAGCCAAGGTCCCCCTGGATTTTACAATAGAAGGTTCCATGGAAAATTAATACAATTTATACCCTTTCTATCTGGGTGCTGAAATCACGTTTTTGGTCCATAGCTCCCAGAATACAGGTCATAATAATTTAAGGTTTCCAAAGAAGTTTCCTTGAACCTCCCTGGATGTTGTGTGAGAAATTTCTAAGCCTAACAAATAAAATTTGTGCCCTGTCTGACTTCTCAAATCATATTTCTTGCTAGCAGCTTGTAGAATATAAAGGGAATTGTCCAGGACCTCTTGGGATGTTGCATAAGAAGATTCTAGGCCTAACAGATCTGATTTGTGCCCATATACATTCATGGTACTCATATGACATCTTTTTCTTATAAGTCACAGAATATTGGTCACCATGACCTAATTTCATGTTCCCAAGGACATTTTGCGAATAATTAGGACCTCTCAGAATACAACCTCAGAAGATTCTAGGCCTAACAGATGTGATTTGTGCCCATCTGATATTTAGGGTGCTCATATGGCATCTTTTTCCTATTGTTTGCAGAATATATGTCATGGTGACCTAATTCAATGTTTCCAAAGATATTTGCTCAGGACCTCCCAGAATGTTATGTTAGAAGATTCTGCCAGTTACAATTTGTGCCCCTAGCTTCTGACTGTCTGCACGGGAGCTCAAAATTATGTTCTATGCCTGTAGGTCACAGAATATAGGGTCATCATGCCCTAATTTAAGGTTTCAAAAGAGATTTGCACAGAACTTCCCAGGATGTTGGGTTAGAAGTTTCTAATCCTAACATAAGATTTGTGCCCATCTGACATTAAGGGCCCCTGGTCATATGACATCTTTTTCCTACAGGTCCCAGAAAAAAGGTCACCATGACCTAATTTCAGGTTTTCAAGGACATCCACCTGGGACCTCCCAGAATGTTATGTTAGAAGATTCTAGGCCTAACAGATTGGTTTTATGCCCATCTGACTTTCAGGTTGCTCATATGCAATCTTTTTCCTAGGTTGCTATGTATAGGTAACCATGCATAACTTAATTTCATGTTTCCAAGGGGTAATGTTATGTTAGAAGATTCTAGGACTAAAGGCCCATCCACACTGAACGCTGAATGGTGTTGTGCAGTGCTGCATATACAACAATTAACAAACGGCTGGGCCTTTTTGCAGCACTACGGAGAAAGTTGAACTTTTTCCCGCTTTGCTTTGCACATCGCATTGCAGCATGGCATTTGGTATGGACACCCTTGTGTATTTGCATGTACTCAAAATTTTTTGCAGTGCAGTGCAGCGCAGCACAGCTTTCGATGTGGAGGGGCCTGAATGGATATAATGGATACAAATGACTGTCTGGGTGCTCAAAACTTTGTTTTCAACCTGTAGGTTGCGGAATATATTCTACCATGACCTAATTTCAGGTTTCCAAGGAGATTTGCCTAGGACCTCCCTGGATGTATAGTTAGAAGTTTCTAGGTCTAATGGTTACAATTTGTGCCCTGTTAATGGCCAGATGGATGACAGACGAAGGGTGATCGCATTAGCTTAAATGAATTACAGTCAGCTGAGCTAAATATTATTGATCATAATGATACAAAGGTGGGGATTGAGGATGTCCCCGTACTGTATCACAAGCAGTTGCTGATGTGCGTGGTTGACAATGTTCCAAGACCAGTTTGATGATAGAAGTCTTTATTCAATAGAAAGTGGTCTGGGACAGTCTCTCTCTCTGAGAGAGCCGCCCAGTCTCTCTGACTGCCCGAATCATGCAAGACATTTTGATACAGAGTTGGATTTACATTATCAATGTATATTCATTTACTCTCAGTTACATCACTGATACAAGCTGCTATTGGATCAGATGGTGATGGTGACCTGACATTTGACATAATTATGCATGTCATAATTTTACTTAAGATTATATTGACCTGATACAGATCCAATTATAGATGACCTGGAAGTCCTATTCCTGGACTCATATAAACATGATTTGATAAAACCATAACAGGAACCAATTTAGAGCTATTTTGTGAGAGTACAATAAGGCTCTTTAAACATACTGAAGTACCATTAGATACTTGGTCGTCTGATGAACCATTAATAATATTTGGCTGTCTGAATATCAGAGCAGACTGAAACCAAGATTAATCTTCATTTGTTTCTGAAGTAAATTTTAGATTTTAAATAATGAAATATTCCTTTAAATATTTCTTAATAAACTAATATATGCCATTGCCTACTTCATAATAATAACACAATATTTATTGCAGCATCTAAAACTAGGATACATTGGTTTATTCCTGCGCACATGTGCATGGCCTTGAGCTACTGTTACCATGGTTACCTATTTTTTTGGTAAAATATTTGACATTGAAAATATGGAGTTTTATTCTTCTATCTCTGTCAATTTTTATGCTAGGGAGGTCTAGTTTTTTGCATCCTAGTTTGAGGTGCCCCTTTTGAAAATCTTTTTACAGTTTGCTGTCAAATGAGTATATGCATGATTTTGTAAAATTCACTATAAATGTCACTTTTTTTAATAGAGGGGTCTAGTTTTTTACACCATGTAGCATTAGTGTAGTTCTAAGAGACATGATTGTAAGTCTCATCAAATCTCGCATATTTTCCCGCTAAATAAGAATATTCGTGATTTCGAACAATTCCCTTTATCTGCTTCATTTTTATGCCAGAGATGTCTATTTTTTATTGTTACAGAAGTATTTGATTAGTTTTTAGTGACAAAAGTGGAACTTTAGTCATATCTCACATCATTTGCCGTCAAACGAGAATAGTTGTCTGGACCTTGTCTGTGGAGATAATAAGTATTTGAATAATACTTTTTTCTATGTAAAAATAACTTTTTTTTAATAAGTGTATTTAGCTTTTTATCAATGCTGCCCACTAGACACTGATATTCCATGTGGCCCCCTTAAAGAAAAGTTTGCCTACCCCTACAATAGGGTGCAAATGGATGGATGGTACAGTGCATCCCCCCCCCCCCCCCCCCACACACACACACATCTCGGCCCCACCCCTGTATAGCCTGTGACTCAAGTAAGTTTACCAGTCAAATATAAATGCCTATTTGTGTATTCACAGATATCATGTGACCTAAAATGTAAGTTAGTTTCTAAGGTGCATCTATGAGGTGAAACCTGGATGAAAATTTACCATGTACCAGCATGGATCATGTCAAAATCAAGGTAAATAGAGTCAGTGGTATAGAAATCAAGAGTACATTGAGTCTTATAACCATTAGGGCAGGACAGAGAGTCATAGCTGATCACGAGTTAGTCTTGTCATGTATACTATGTGTCTAAATGATAAACATTTAGGATAAACAGAAACAAAAACTAAACCTACCTCAGAGAATGATCTCCTGTTCTGTACAGCAAGTACACAACAAGAACGTTGCAATACCACACAATGATCATCAATAATATTGGTGGCTATTTCAGGTATCCAGGGAGGGTTGTTTACCAGGGTGCTAGAGAATTCCTGGCATCACAGAATGCGGTCCAAGAATGTGTCTGTCAGTATTTCTGCTACAATTGGCCAATTCTATATGCATTTGCTGTGCCAAGCTGAGACAGTGCTGGCTGGCAGCTCATGTACTCAGCCAGATTCTGATATTGATTCAAAGACTGCATCACAAATGAGCCTCACTTAATGAGCGTTAGGCTCCTGCAGGAGGCTGCTGGAACAGCCTGATAATGCTGGGAGACAGTCCACATCAATCAGATTCCCCCCAGATGACACTGTTAATTCTGTTTAATATATAATACTAATGACATCTTTATTTCTGTTTGTGCTTTATCTATAATATTAACAACATCTTTACTTCTGTTTGTTTTCTCTAAAATACTAATGACAAATTTCTGTTTGTGTGTTATCTAAAATACTAATCATATCTTTATGTCTGTTTAATATGATAAATATTCACAATATAAATTCTTGAGGCACATTTTAACAAGGCTCACAGGCCTAATGCAAACCTTTGCAATGGAATATACATCAGGTATAATGCTTCCTTGCTAGGCCGTTACTTTTCAAATACATGTGCGACATGTATATGTACAATGCAAGCACTGAACATTTTGAACCCGAGTAAATGCACCAATTACACAAACGTCATTGCTGAAATACTGGCATGGGTGCACACAACACAAAACTGATTGTAGGTGGCACCACCAGTCTTGTGTATGAGAAGGCCATCAAAGATGTACAGACATGCATATTTTCAGGAAGATAGTTCAAACCACTCTTCAGTTATGTGCACAGATGCATGAAACAATTGTGGGTGGCGCCACAAGTCTTGAAAACAAAACTATTTGAGTTGTATCAACATGTATAATTTCAGACTGGTATGTCAAATCACTCCTGAGCAATAAGCAGGAACACACTGCAAAAATTACTGTAGGTGGCGCCACTTGTCTTTCATATGCTGAATCTATCTGAGATGTATACATAATTACATATGCCCAATTTCAGGCTTATATAACAAATCCCTCCTGAAAAATAAGTAGGAACATGCACTCTAATTTTATCTCTAATGAATGGCAGAAGAAAAAGCTTTTTTGGAACTACTTCTGGGTACAACCTGATTACAACATACATCATGCCAACCCCGCTTCATGTGGTAAGGCCAGCTTTTCACAGAACACAGGGGTTTCTATATGCTTGAACCTGCAGCCACATAAATAAAAGAGACAACTTATAACTTTAAGACACAATGTATCAAAATGTTTCCTTATTTATGGCTCATGAGGCGAGATTCAAGTGAATACTGGGATTATGCTAACTGACGTAACTTTAACAAACTAACAGTTATATATGTACATTGACCTGAAGTAGAAATACATGTATTTACCATGAGTTTGCTCATTATAAACTAGATATTTCTTGGTACCGCAGGTGCCATAGTATCCCCTGACAATTAACCCCCCCCCCCAGCCCTTGATAAGATGCATCTAACCTGTAAGTTTGGTGACTGTACCGACAATTTTTTTTTTAGTTATTGCCGTAATTTCATTTTAACATTATCGCTGCTGTGACCTTGAAAAAATGTATCAAGGTCATCAATGTTCAAATTTGACCTAGCCATTGATAAGATGCATCAAACTTGTGGGTTTGGTGACTGTACATCGAATTCTTACAAAGTTATTCTGTTTAGACATCATTTTAGCAGGAAAACAACATAAGGTGGCGCCACCTGTCTTCAGAAAACAATGTTATCAATGATCTTATGTCAATCTGATTTTTGGACCAATCCATGCATCCCTCAGTGAGATATTAAAGTCAACATCATTTCAGCATTATTGCCTCTGTGGCCTTGAAGAATGCATCAAGGTCATCCATATTCGAACTTGGTCTAGCCCTTGATAAGATGCATCTAAACTGTAGGTTTGGTGACTGTACCACAAATTCTTTTTGAGTTATTGCCCTAATATCATTTTAGCATAATTGCTGCTGTGACCTTGAAAAATGCATCAGTTATCACGCCAACAAGATTTATATGCGGCGGCCGCGGGGGGACCGTCATGAAAACATAGTATCCCCTGACTTTGTCTGGTGATACAATAATATTTATCTGTTGTTTGTATGTTAGATTATACTAGAAAAATCAAATGAGTATAAAAATAATAATTATAATGATAATAATTTGATGATAATTAATGATAATTCATAATAATAATAATTATTATTATTATAATAGGCTAATTATGATATCTGATAATATAATAATTATAAATGCATAAGTTTATTATAAATCCTTCTTTGTCTTCATTATTTTTTATACTTTAATTTTCTACATGGCCTATTACTACTTAAAATAATGTTAAAAATACCACTAATGAAGCTATACCGGGTAAATTGATATAAATCGATGTATTAAAAATCAATTTTCTTATCCTAATCTAAGAAATAAATGAAAAGATGAAATTGCACAAATTTGAATTAAATTAGTAAAAAAAGAGATTATAAGGGCTAGACAGAGCTATGGCATAATTTTTTCCTATGCTCAGATGTGTTTGCATGATGTATTTATATTTTTTATTTGTTTTGCCTTTATCCTATTGAAATAATATATGTTAAAATAATGAATGTATGGTATTATAAATTATATATCAACTATATATATATGATTAATATGATTATAAATATTATAAATATATTTTTTAAATGTTAAAAATATTATCATATTGTATGGACTTACCACAAATGAAATGAATATATAATTAACACACACACATTGATATATATATATAAATATTATCATTTATTTATTACAGACATATATTACATCCTATATAAGTACCGTAAAATCTCCACTTAAAACCGCGGTTTAATCAAGAAATTCAAAATCTTGAAATCAGGTTGATTTCCTGAAAACACTGTGCGGTTTATACTAGAAGGGTTTCCTGAATATCTTCCTAACAGACATCGTTTTGGGGCCGGCGAGTGGGCGATAATATTGCAACTTTAGCAGCAGCAGTCTCGCATGCATGGGAGCCGTGTATAAAAGTATTATTTACGATTATTTGTTATTTATAAATTAAATATTGCTGATTTGTTTTTGTGTGATATATAACTCGTTATAAAATTTTGGTAATTGTCGCCAAATAATACGTTTACAACAACCCTGCTGTAACACACAGCGGCCCACTTCGTTGGGCATGGTCAAGCAAAATGAAATAAAAGCCCAGACATAGTGACAAAGGGATACTAGATGAAGACAAGATGACTTAACCAGGTTATGAGGAAGACTCAGAGAAAGAAAATAAGCTATAGTTTATGTAATTGAGGTTTCTAGTTTTGGAGATATGGCCAAATAATGATATATTGGGGATGTTCGACCACAGCACCATCTAGTGGACATATCCCAAAGATGATGAATGTGTTTTGTGATATTAGTGAATGGCATGAGATGTAATCGTTTCAAAAGGATTTCTCCAAATATCTGGCTTGTTGATTGCTATATGTGAGATGCAAGAACCAGCAAGTAGGGGAATTTGAGGATAATTGACAAACAGACGGACATACTGACAAAGTAACACAAGATGGACACCAGATGACGTTACCATGTTTTGCAGAAGGCCAAGAGAAAGAAAATAAGCTACAGTTTGTGTAATATAGGTTTACTCTTACGGAAATATGTGCAAAAACTGATTTGTTTGGATGGGTCTAGTGCAGCGCCCCCTAGCAGCCATATCCGGGAAAATGAAAAAGAACTTTTGAGATATTCGTGTAAAAGATAAGATGAAGGAACAAACATACGCGGGTCACGAACATGCTTGCGAAAATCGAAGATTTCCGGCAAGCAATAAAGTTGTGACTGTGCCTCCGGCAAGCAATAAAGTTGTGACTGTGCCTCGAACATGTATGATCATAGATGGGGCCCGGAGAGGCCGTCACGGACCGCTGCACACGCCGGCCGCCCACCGTAAGGACCCTGCCGGCACTTGCGGCGACGGCACGTGACTTTGTGGTTTGGTGAAACACGGCGCAAGATTTGACGAGACTTACAATGCGACCCCTGAATGTGACTGCGAGTGTCAGCCGCTATCCGGCGCTGCAAGCCATGTGTCAGTAGCGTGAAAAATGACAGAATTATAGGCATTTCTTTGAATGGTCACGTGTTCTCGTTTCACGAGAAACGGCGCGAGATATGACGAGACTTGCGATTGAATGGCTTAGAACTAGGGGGATGCTGTCTAACGCCAAAAACCAGACCTTTCTATCGCAAATATCAACAGAGATAGAAGCTGGAAAACTCCGAATTTTCAGATTGTCAAGTTTTACCCCAAAATTTGGTAACCATGGTAATGGCAGCACAAAGCAACATGTGCGAAGGGATAAACCAATGTTCCTAGTTTCAGATACAACCAAAAAAATGGTGTCACGTTTAATATTTTTTGAGATATTGCAGAAAAATGATATGTTACAGTGTTTCATGTACCACGCCCCCTGGTGGCTATTTCCAAAAAATGAAAAATTGGTTTCGAGATATTTCTAAATAACACAAAATATGTCATTTTCAAAGTCATAGTTTAAAAAATGCGACCTGTAAGCCATATTTAATGAAATCTCAAAAATTCTCGTTTGACGAGAAATGGTGCGAGATTTTACGAGACTTTCACTTGTATAATAAAAAGCTTATTTAGTACTATCTGATGCAAAAAACTAGAACTCTCTAGCTTTAAAAATGACAAAGTTAGAAAAATTAGGCCTTTTATTTTTGAAAATCATGAGTTTTCCCCCAAAATGTGTAACCATAGAAACAGCAGATTTCAGCAACATATATATCAGAAGAAAGGCCTTGGAATGCCGATTAAAATGAGCCATGTTTGAAGTGGCTATGACAAATAGTAATGGAGATATGAAGAAAAGAGCACTTCAGGAACTTTTGATGACCTTGACCTTGATCTTTGACCTATATTGACCAAAAACAATAGGCTTCCTGGAATTTTGATTCTTGACCAGCTGTGTCAGTTTGAAAGCAATTGCTGCAAAAGTGTGGCCTGTAGAGAGTCCACAGACAAACAAACAAACAAACTAGATGACCTGAGGTCACGCGCTTGCCGGAAATGATGTAAGGTTAGTCAGATGAACGAGCAGTGTCAAAGTGAAAGAAAATAATCCACAGTTTGTGAAGAAAGAACCAATATTAACAAAGTTCTAAAGAAAATAAGATTTTGATATATTTTGATCACCTTGACCTTGAACTTTGACTTATTTGAATAATAAACATAGGACTTCCGGATATCATCACGATATATGACAAGTGTAATTTACAAAACGATTCCTGCAAAACTGTGGCCAGTAGAATGCTACATGTGAAACGCAAGAACCAGGAAGCAGGCGAAATTGAGGACAACTGACAAACAGACAAACATACTGACAAACTGACCCAGGATTGAGAACAGATGACTTAATCATGTTATGAAGAAACCTCAGAGGAAGATAATAAGCTAGAGTTTATGTAAATGAGGTTAATAATTTTGGAGATATGGCCAAAAAATGATATGTTGTGCAAGTTTGAGTGCACCGCCCCCTAGCGGCCAATTCTGGAAAATGAAAAATCAGTTTCGAGATATAAGTGTAAGACATAAGATGTAATAGTTTTAAAAGGATTCTTTCAAAACTGTGGCCTGTAGAATGCTATATGTGAGACGCAAGAATCGGCAAGCAAGCGAATTTGAGGACAACTGAGAAACAGACGGACACACTGACAAAGTGACTCAAGATTGGGTCGAAATGACTCCTCCAGGATTTTGAAAAGACCCAGAGGAAGAAAATAAGCTATAGTTTATGTAAATGAGGCTTACAGTTTTGGAGATATGGCCAAAAAATGATATGTTGTGCAAGTTTGAGTGCACCGCCCCCTAGCGGCCAATTCTGGAAAATGAAAAATTAGTTTCGAGATATTAGTGTAAGACATTAGATGTAATAGTTTTAAAAGGATTCTTTCAAAACTGTGGCCTGTAGAATGCTATATGTGAGACGCAAGAACCGGTAAGCAGGCGAATTTGAGGACAACTGAGAAACAGACGGACACACTGACAAAGTTACTCAAGATTGGGTCGAAATGACTCCTCCAGGATTTTGAAAAGACCCAGAGGAAGAAAATAAGCTATAGTTTATGTAAATGAGGCTTACAGTTTTGGAGATATGACCAAAACAAGACATGTTGGGGAGGTTTGCATACAGCGCCACCTAGCGGCCGCATTCAAAAAATGGAAAAATAATTTCGAGATAATAGTGTAGGACTTACGATATGTCAGTTTCCAAAAGATTCCTGCAAAACTGTGACCTCCAGGGCAAGATTACTGAAATCTCGAAATATCTCGTTTGACGAGATATTATACGAGATATCGCGAAACTTTTAATAAAATCTTGCAGTACTTGTTAAATGCTACTTGATGCAAAAAACTAGACCTCTCTAGCTTTAAAACTGACAAAGTTAGAAAAATAAGACCCCTTATTTCAGAATATCATGACTTTTTCCCCCATATGCGTAACCATGGTTACGGCAAATTTAAAAGAGCTACACACCGGAAGAAAGGCCTGGGAATGACGTTTAAAATGAGCTATGTTTGAAGAAGATACCACTAATAGTAACAAAGATATGAAGAAAAAACCATTTTGTATACTTTTGATGACCTTGACCTTGACCTTTGACCTATATTGCCCAAAAACAATAGGCTTCCTTGATTTTTGATTATTGACAAGCTGTGTGAGTTTGAAAGCAATTCCTGTAAAATTGTGGCCTGTAGAGAGTCCACAGACAAACAAATAAACAAACAAACTAGACGACCATAGGTCGAGAGCTTGCCGGACCGAAATGACATACAGATTGGACAAACATGACAAACTGTCGGTTTTCTATCAATTATATGAATTTTAAAGCGATTGCTGGAAAGCTTGGCCTGTTGAACGACATATATTACACAAAAGAACATGAAAGCAGACATAGCTCAAAACAGACAGATATACTGACACACCTGAGATAACAGAATACCAGAAAAAAGTGGGGAACGTAAAGAGAAGCAAAATGAGCTATAGTTTTAGTAGGTAGAGTTTATAATGTCGGAGATATGGCCCAAAAATGATATGGTGTGGAGGCTCTACTGCAGCATCTCCTAGCGGCCATATCCCAAATATTAAAAATTCCTTTTGAGATATTAATATAACAAAAAAGATGTTTCAATTCCAAAAGGATTCCTGGAAAACTGTGGCTTGAAGATTGCTGAGTGTAAGACACAAGATCTAGCAAGCAGGCGAAATTGAGGATCACTGACAAACAGAGAGACATACTGAAAATGTAACACAAGAATAAGACCAGATGACTAACTCAGATTATGGAGTAGATACAAAGGAAGACAATCAATAAGTGTTTGTAATTGAGGTTTATGGTTCTGTAGATATGGGCAAAAATATATATATAGGGGAGGGGCGAGTGCAGCGCTACCTATTGACAATATCCGGAAAATGAATAATCTGTTTCGAGATATTACTGTAAGATATAAGATGTATTAGTTTAACAAGTGAGCCATTGGTCATGACGCTCAGCTGCCAAGCTTGACCTGCCACATCATGGACTGAGATTCACAACTTCCAGTCACATTTTGAAGAACCAATTTGCCAATATGTTGAAATTTTCTACGACAACAGAAATATAAATCACCTATGTCTGGTTATAACACAGTGACTGGATGGTCTGAGGAAAAATGTACGATTGTTAAGCTATCAGTAACTATTCCCATAGCTTGCTTGATACCTGTCAGTCTCAAAAGGAACACCACAAAGGGCAAATATAAGATCAAAATATATAGCAAAAATCAAGGAAATCCATGCAAGAATAATTGAGAAACGGGTGCTTATAAATATGAAGTTTGAATCAAATTGAGTGATGCATAGATGTGGCATATGTGAAAGACTGAAGGTTTGGGTTGAACAGTTTCACTTGCAAAATGTTCACAACCATTTAGTGTTGTGTCCTTGACCTTTGACCTTTTGAACTCGACATCGATAGGCTTCTTCCCCTATTGGTAGGTAAGCCATATACGACAAATGGAAGGTATAGATTGAAAAGTTTCCTGAAAATGACTCCACACAAAAAATGGGTGCAGTGAACTTCACCTTTGACCTCAAAATTAACAGGTCTTTTCCCCTGTTGGCAGAGAAGCGATATCAGTGCTGGAACGTTTGGAATGAAATGTCTAGCTTGAAATGTTTTCACAACCTTTTAAAAAAATTGAATCCTGTGACCCTGATCTTTGACCTTGTGACTTAAAAATCTATAGGATTTTTCTCCCTCTTAGAAGGTGAAATATATGTAAAAGATCAAAGAATTGGGATGAAAGATTTGGCTTAAAATGCATCCACAGGCATTAAAAAAGTGGCTCCTGTGACCTTGACCTTTGACTTGTTGACTTCAAAATAATTATGGTTCTTCCCCTGTTGGTAGATGAGGTGTATGTGAAAGATGGAAGGTTTTGGATGAAAATTTTAGCTAAAAGAATTATTTCTGCGGGGTGCATACACACCCTGTAACTTCGAGAATATAGGTCAGTGACCTAATTTCAGGTTTGCAAGGAGATCATTTTAGAACCTCTAAGACTACATAGGGTCCATGACCCTAGCTCGTACAGTTACGATTTGTGCCCTGCTAACAGACGGACGGCCGGTCAGCAGGATGGACAGATGGAAGGACGACGGACAAAGAGTCATCACTATAGCCCATCATGACTGAAAGTCAGCTGAGCTAAAAATGATCCTTTACGGTGGCCTGTAGAATGCTATCAGTGAGACTCAAGAACCAACAAGCCGGCGAATTTGAGGACAACTGACAAACAAACAGACAAACTTACAAAGGGTCACAAGATGGAGACAAGATGACTTAACCAGGTTATGGAGAAGACTCAGAGGAAGAAAATAAGCTATACTTTATGTAATTGAGGCTTATAATTTTGGAGATATGGCCAAATAATGATATACTGGGGATGTTCGACTGCAGCGCCCTCTAGTGGACATATCCTGAAGACGACAAATGCGTTTTGTGATATTAGTGTATGACATAAGATGTAATAGTTTCAAAAGGATTCGTCCACATATCTGACTTGTTGATTGCTATATCTAAAGTGCAAAAACTAGCAAGCAGGCGAATTTGAGTATAAATAACAAACAGACAGACATACTGACAAAGTGACACAAGATGGAGACCAGATGACTTGACCATGTTTTGAAGAAGACCAAGAGAAAGAAAATAAGCTATAGTTTGTGTAATATAGGTTTACTCTTACGGAAATATGTTCAAAAACTGATTTTTTTGGAAGGGTCAAGTGCAGCGCCCCCTAGCAGCCATATCGGGAAAATGAAAAATAAGTTTTGAGATATTAGTATAATACATAAGATGAAGGAACAAACATACACGGGTGACCAACATGCTTTCGAAAATCGAAGATTTCCGGCAAGTAATAAAGTATGGACTGTGCCTCCAACATGTATGATCATAGATGGGGCCCGGAGAGGCCGTCACGGACCGCTGCACACGCCGGCCGCCCACCGTAAGGACCCTGCCGCCACTTGCGGCGACGGCGAGTGTCTTCGTGGTATGGCGAAAAACGGCGCGAGATTTGACGAGACTAACAATGTGACCCCTGAATGTGACTGCGAGTGTCAGCCGCTATCCAGCGCTGCAAACCATGTGTCTGTAGCGTGAAAAATGACAGAATTATAGGCATTTCTTTGAATGGTCACGTGTTCTCGTTTCACGAGAAACGGTGCGAGATATGACGAGACTTGCGATTGAACGGCTTAGAACTAGAGGGATGCTGTCTAACGCCAAAAACCAGACCTTTCTATCGCAAATATCAACAGAGATAGAATCTGGAAAACTCCGAATTTTCAGATTGTCAAGTTTTACCCCAAAATTTGGTAACCATGGTAACGGCAGCACAAAGCAACATGTGCGAAGAGATAAGCCAATGTTCCTAGTTTCAGATACGACCAAAAAAAATGGTGTCACGTTTAATATTTTTTGAGATATTGCAGAAAAATGACATGTTACAGTGTTTCATGTACCACGCCCCCTGGTGGCTATTTCCAAAAAATGAAAAACTGATTTCGAGATATTTATAAATAACACAAAATATATCAATTTCAAAGCCATTGTTAAAAAAATGCAACCTGTAGGTCATATTTAATGAAATCTCGAAGACTCTCGTTTGACGAGAAATGGTGCGAGATTTGGTGAGACTTTCAGTTTTATCATGTCAAGCTGCCCATAAGGTACATAATGACCAAAACCAGACGTCTGTAGCTTAAAAATTGACAAAGTTACAAAAAATGGTCGTGTTATTTCCAATTTCCATGAATTTTGCCCAAAAAATGTAACCATGGTAACGGCAAATTTAAGTAAGCTACATGTCAAAAGAAAGGCCAGGTGATGACGAAAAAAATGAGCTATTGCAGAAGTGGATAAGCCTATTTATGGCCAAGTTATAGTGCAAAAACCGTTAACCATACCTGTCGTGACCTTGACCCTTGACCCTGGAGCAATGTTGACCAAAAACAATAGGGCACCTAGAAATTACGTTTTCGAACATCCCTGTAAGTTTCAAGGTTATTGTGGCAAAATTGTGGCCAGGAGAGTGGTGACAAACAAACAAACAGACAGACAGACAGACAGACAGACAGACAGACAGACAAACAGACATACGCAACTGACCAATATGCTTGCGGAAATCGAAGATTTCCGGCAAGCAACAAACAAACAGACAGACAGACATATGCGACTGACCAACCAACTTGCCGAAATCGAAGATTTCCGGCAAGCAACAAACAGACATACGCAACTGACCAACCAACTTGCCGAAATCGAAGATTTCCGGCAAGCAACAAACAGACAGACAGACATACGCAACTGACCAACCAACTTGCCGAAATCGAAGATTTCCGGCAAGCAACAAACAGACATCCGCGACTGACCAACCTGACGTCACTGCGCTGGTTCCTATGAAAGTGTGCTGATACACAGTGGAAGTTGGGGATCCCTGTTAGCTCAGTGGTAGAGCAGACGACCGGCAATCGGAGGGTCATGGGTTCGATTCCCATACAGGGTGATCCGACTTTTTCTGTGTATTCTTGTTCTATATCTCCATGAGATGGACCAGCATGGCCATTCAACATCTTTCTATATAATATTTGATGCACACCATAAAAGGCCATCAGTTTATCACTGCTGCATGCAAAGTCGCCGTGTCGACACATGTAGTATGTATAATACCAGTCACAGTAGTGACGTCACTTCGCTGGTTCCTATGAAAGTGTGCTGATACACAGTGGAAGTTGGGGATCCCTGTTAGCTCAGTGGTAGAGCAGACGACCGGCAATCGGAGGGTCATGGGTTCGATTCCCATACGGGGTGATCCGACTTTTTCTGTGTATTCTTGTTCTATATCTCCATGAGATGGACCAGCATGGCCATTCAACATCTTTCTATATAATATTTGATGCACACCATAAAAGGCCATCAGTTTATCACTGCTGCATGCAAAGTCGCCGTGTCGACACATGTAGTATGTATGATACCAGTCACAGTAGTGACGTCACTTCGCTGGTTCCTATGAAAGTGTGCTGATACACAGTGGAAGTTGGGGATCCCTGTTAGCTCAGTGGTAGAGCAGATGACCGGCAATCGGAGGGTCATGGGTTCGATTCCCATACGGGGTGATCCGACTTTTTCTGTGTATTCTTGTTCTATAGCTATAGTTTATGTAATTGGGACTTAGGGTTTTAGAGATATGGCCAATGTAATGATATGTGTGGGAGGGTCCTGTGCAGCGCCCCCTAGCAGCCATATTCAAAAAATGAAAAAACAATTTCGAGATACTAGTGTAGGACTTATGATATGTCAGTTTCAAAAATATTCCTGCAATAATGTGGCCTTTGGCGCAAGATGAATGGAATCTCGAAATATCGCTATTGACGAGATATTTTACGAGATATTGCTAGACTTGTAATAAAATCTTGTAGTACTAGTTAAATGCTACCTGATGCAAAAAACTACACCTCTCTAGCTTTAAAACTGACAAAGTTAGAAAAATAAGACCCCTTAATTTGAATATCATGACTTTTCCCCAAAAATTTGTAACCATGGTTACGGCAAATTTGAGTCAGCTACACACCAGATGACAGGCCTTGGAATGCCAATTAAAATGAGCTATTGTTGAAGTAGATACGACTAATAGTAACAAAGATATGAAGAAAAAAACGTTTTGAGAAGTTTTGATGACCTTGACCATGACCTTTGACCTATTTTGCCCGAAAACAATAGGACTTTTGCTTTTCTACCATTGGTGTAAGTTTAAAAGCAATTGCTGCAAAATTGTGGCCTGTAAAGAGTACACAGACAGACAGACAGACAGACAGTCAAACAGACATCCGCGACCGACCAACCTGCTTGCCCAAATCAAAGATTTCCGGCAAGCAACAAACAGACAAACAGACATCCGCGACTGACCAACCTGCTTGCAGAAATCGAAGATTTCCGGCAAGCAACAAACAGACAAACAGACATCCATGACTGACCAACCTGCTTGCCGAAATCGGAGATTTCCGGCAAGCAATAAACAGACAGACATACGCAACTGACCAACCAACTTGCCGAAATCGAAGATTTCCGGCAAGCAACAAACTAGATGACCAGAGGTCACGCGCTTGCCGGACATGGTAATAATATAGACAGACAGACAGAGAGACAGACAGAGAGACAGACGGACAGACAGAGAGACAGACAGACAGACAGATAGATAGACAGACAGACATTATTAGTGTTATTATTAGTAGCCATCCTATACAGGACAATCCATTTTTTGACAGAAATAAAAATAATGCAAGTCAAACTGAATCCTTGGCAGTTCTTGAGTGCTGGAAATAAGAAAAAGCAATGAAAATGAGACTTGAAAAGAGTTGAACGTCCAGAATGCCGAAAATGCAAGCGAAGCCGCGTTCGTGTTCGACAGAGACCCAACCTCTTGGTAAGGGAGACGTGACCTTTCATTCCTGGACAAGCTAGGTGCCTAGCATGACCATCCTTTAAGGTCTGGCTTAAATTAGGGCAGCCTTAAAAAAAACTAGGCGGCCGGTCAGCCTGCATCAGGGAATAATAAAACTCCAAGAAATCCTGCCCATCACGGATTAACTGTAATGTTCCCTTCGTGTATCTGCAATGTGAAATATATGTTAAAAATTAGAATCTTTGGTAAAAAAGGAAAGCAGGGTTTTTTAAGGAGTCTGAAGTGGTAAGTAATGAGATAAAAAATTGTGAGGCCCTAGTTCCGTGGTGGGTTAGGACAAAATATAAACATTTATTTCATGGCATGAGGAGGAGTGCTGTCAAATTTTTGACTACAGGCCGGTGAGACGCAGATTTTTGGGACGTAGGCCGCCAGGACGTACCCACTGAAGCGTATCTCGATAGGACGTATTGTTAAAATAAGAGTACATGTATCACTTGTCTGACTGTCTAAACAATAGACGTACTAAAACAAAAAGACTAAGTAATAATAGTTAATTATACTTTCGTTAGTAAACCCTCTCTTGGGTCACTTTGGGAAATCATTAAGCTCTGTGATCTATGCAACATACGTCAAATCAGCACACGTTAATGCCTAGTATATCTGTGTTATCCATTATTACTATATTACACTCATGCACTTATATCGTTGTGTTCCTTAACTGAAGTTTGACAAAATATTTAGTAATTTTATTGTTAATTAGAGCATTATTTTGGCTTAAAGTACGACCATCCCTCAATAGTGATAAACTCCGGGTATGGTTAACCCATCAGCGTTCTCCAATTTATTGGCCTAACCAGAGGTTTAAATGACTGATAATTACAGGTTTAACGTGTAACATCTTACTTTATTTTCCATATTCCTGTTATAATTTTCACTATTATAAGTATGTATATCATGTCGTGAGAACATATTAAGTCTGCTCAAACATGAACGAACTGCTCACCAGAGACCAGTGAAGCCGCAGTATAAACTAGAGAAACCATTCACCCGACGCGGCCACTCGTACAGTTAAAAGGATGAACCTTTAATTAACGGACGAAAAATGTCGATCAAAGGTTTCTGGATGATGAATCATTTATATTGATCTCTTACACGCACTTAATGTATTAAGGAAAGAATAAATATTTACATATTTTGATTATATTCGACTTCTGAAAGGACCACATTCCGAATAAAAGACATTATAAATAGACAACAATTTTATGAGAAAAATAACTTTATAGAATGAAAAATTAGGTTGGTTGTTATTTTGTTAACATGAATACTACCTGTGCGTAGTATTCAGTTAGTATCATCCGCTCTGGCGCAAGTACGATCGGTGGCGGGTGACCTATTTTTGAACAAATTAAGTGCCGCGGTTGGTGTAGACAATAAAACTATCCTGAAAACGATTTCTCTCCAAATTGTATGTGTATATTTAATTTCTCATGTGTTCTTGCATGTTTTAAACCGCAGTGTTAAAAACTATCCTGCTGATTGAAGATTCCTCTTCAAATTGTGTGTGTGTGTGTTTTTTTTTTATTTCACGGGTCAGTCTATGTGTTGAAACCGCTGAATATAGTGAATGACGAATAACAATTATACCTTTGAGTTCCTACTAACCGCTAATTGAGTCCATAAAGAACCGCTAATGAATACCCATCTTCCATCAACCAACCGTAAACTTAATGTAAAACCAGAAGACAAAAATAAATGAAAGAAAGAAAGAAAGAAAGAAAGAGTTATGTAACGAAGGGAAGAATGAAGGAAAGACTGAAAGACAAAAGAAAGAAAGAAAGAAAGACTAAAAGAAAATTGAATGAAAGACCGGAGGAAGAAAGACAGAAATAAAGAATATGTAACGAAGAAAGAATGAAGGATATACGGAAAGACTGACAGAAAGAAAAACTGAAAGAAAGAAAGACTGAAAGAAAGAAAGAAAGAAAGAAACATTTATCGAAGGGAAGGATGAAGGAAAGACTGAAAGAAAGATAGAAAGACTGAAAGAAAGAAAGGCTGAAGGAAAGACTGAAAGAAAGATAGAAAGACTGAAAGAAAGAAAGGCTGAAAGAAAAATGATTGAAAGAAAGAAAGAAAGACTGAAAGAAAGAAAGAAAGAAAGAAAGAAAGACTGAAAGAAAGAAAGAAAGAAAGGCTGAAAGAAAGAAAGAAAGACTGAAAGAAAATTGAATGAAAGACCGGAGAAAGAAAGACAGAAGTAAAGAATATGTAACGAAGAAAGAATGAAGGATATACGGAAAGACTGACAGAAAGAAAAACTGAAAGAAAGACTGAAAGAAAGAAAAAAAAAGAAGAACTGAAAGAAAGACCGGAAGAGGAAAGAAAGACTGAAAGAAAGAAAGAAAGAAAGAAACATTTATCGAAGGGAAGGATGAAGGAAAGACTGAAAGAAAGATAGAAAGACTGAAAGAAAGAAAGGCTGAAAGAAAAATGATTGAAAGAAAGAAAGAAAGACTGAAAGAAAGAAAGAAAGAAAGAAAGAAAGACTGAAAGAAAGAAAGAAAGAAAGGCTGAAAGAAAGAAAGAAAGACTGAAAGAAAATTGAATGAAAGACCGGAGAAAGAAAGACAGAAGTAAAGAATATGTAACGAAGAAAGAATGAAGGATATACGGAAAGACTGACAGAAAGAAAAACTGAAAGAAAGACTGAAAGAAAGAAAAAAAAAGAAGAACTGAAAGAAAGACCGGAAGAGGAAAGAAAGACTGAAAGAAAGAAAGAAAGAAAGAAACATTTATCGAAGGGAAGGATGAAGGAAAGACTGAAAGAAAGATAGAAAGACTGAAAGAAAGAAAGGCTGAAAGAAAAATGATTGAAAGAAAGAAAGAAAGACTGAAAGAAAGAAAGAAAGAAAGAAAGACTGAAAGAAAGAAAGAAAGAAAGGCTGAAAGAAAGAAAGAAAGAAAGACTGAAAGAAAGAATGAAAGAAAGAAAACAAAAAGACTGAAAGAAAGAATGAAAGAAAGAAAAAAAGAAAGAAAGAATCATGTAACGAATGGAAGGATGAAGGAAGACTGAAAGAAAGAAAGACTGAAAGAAAGAAAGGCTGAAAGAAAGAAAGACTGAAAGAAAGAAAGAATGACTGAAAGAAAGAAAGACTGAAAGAAAGAATGAAAGACTGAAAGAAAGACTGAAAGAAAGAATGAAAGAAAGAAAACAAAAAGACTGAAAGAAAGAATGAAAGAAAGAAAGAAAGAAAGAAAGAAAGAATCATGTAACGAATGGAAGGAGAAAGAAAGACTGAAAGAAAGAAAGGCTGAAAGAAAGAAAGACTGAAAGAAAGAAAGAAAGACTGAAAGACTGAAAGAAAGACTGAAAGAAAGAATCAGGTAACGAAGGGAAGAAAGAAGGATGGAAGGAGCGAAGAAGGAAGGGAATTATAATTAATGACATAATTAATGTTTGTGGCTTACAACTGATTGACTCCAGATGAACTAACAGACTCAGCTGTGGTGACGATCATAGGTGTTACTCAGGAGGGTTCGTTTAGTGTAGTTTAAGTCATAAAAAATACACTTATAAAAGAGAGACGTATCTGGGCAGGATGTATACACGCAGGGTTCGTTTAGCGTAGTTTTAGCCATAAAAAATTCACTTATGAAATAGAGACATAGACGGGCAGAAAGTATACACGCAGGGTTCGTTTAGCGTAGTTTTAGTCATAAAACAAGGGACCTATGGGTCACGACGCTCAGCTGTTATATATGATAAAAAAATATTATTTAGAAATGAGGCACATGCTGGTTTTGTGTGGTAATAAATATAAGCTGTATTATGAGTTGTTGTTGTTTAGCTTATGTATGATTTTGATAGTACCTTTGGAGACAGGGAAGAGGACTGATTTCATTTATTTTATTAACAAATGGAGTACTACTGTCACACAGATTTTGACTTGGCCATATAACTTATAAGCAGAACATATAATATAAGAGTTTAACTATTTATTAAAAAAATTACAAATATTGTCCCAAATATAATTTTTATTAAAAATAATAAGAGAATCGTATGATTTTTTAAAATGAAATATAACTGATATGATTATTAAAATAATATTAAAGAATTTATTCATGAATGCATTCATGAATACATTTTGAAAGTATTTGCACGAGTATTCATATACTTTCATTTTTACCTGAATTCCCATTCTTTATGCAAGAAATTTAATGGAGTACATAATCATATTCGTATTTAAATACAATTACAAAGTATTCGCACCATGTCTGGTATTTATTCAGTTTTCACCAAACAATGATGTTGAGAATCCAGAATATACAAAATTCACACATTTAAATAATGATCATAAGTACCTGGTTTTATGGCTTTTATTTATATTAAAAAATAACTGTAAAAAATTCATTCTGGACTTATTTCACATCAATGTACACACTAGACACAGTAGGAATCTAGATTAATATTATCAACTGCATCTTTGTCTATTATTAATTTCCTTCATATAATCCCTAATGATTAGTAATGAATAATATGATTTACTTCTTTATCATTAAAATTGAACTGAAAATGCCATAGGTGACTGCATGGTGTTATTTGGAATATGTGACATTCTACCCATCGATACAAGATTCTTATATCATCAGTAACTGCAAGTTAATTTCCTGTTATTATAAACTGACAAATTCCTTTTCTATTTTTCTTTAATTTGTTATTAAAAACCAATAAAAATTTATTAATTTATTGTTTATTGTTATGTTGTTGGTTAAAACTACTAGATGAGTTGGGTTGGACACCTGGATCAACTGTGGCTGGCCATAAGCTGCCTGGATTCTCGCTTCAAGCGTGCATAATTTGATGAAAGGTCAACAAGGTCAACATACAGGTGACTCAAGAGGGGCTGGAGAGAGCCAAAGTCTGATAGGGTCTCATAAAAAACATTAATAAAAGCTACAACATTTGGCCAATTTCTTTAAGCTTTCTAAACTAAAAAGCTGAAATCCTTATGTGTGCATGATATGAAAATTATATCAACAGTGCTCACGGGAAACAAACGTGCCATGGTCACAGTTGGGCAAAATTTAAGGTACTAATTTTATATTTATACTAATAACTTATAAAATATGAAAAATTCAGAACTAATTTTGGGTATTCAATTGAATCTTGATTAAATAATGTTACATCCCTGACAAAAATATCTCTAGCTTCAGCAATGCCCTTGTTAAGGGAGTAAATATATTTCTTGATTTTTTACAAAGTGCATTATGTTTGGGCCCATAACTTAAAACAATTATGCAATACTGACATCATTCTGGCATGTGCATAGCGAATGTATAGAAAAATATGTATATTATTTATGATTAAAGTCAGATCAGTGGTTTTGATATTAGGCAGTCTTAAAGTGTAACAATGGGTTTTTAATGGAAAAATGAAGTTTTTCATTGATATCTCGAAGGAATTAAGTCCTAGTGACCAAATTCTTGGCATGGTATGGGATTTTTTGAGAAATCTAACTGTATGCCAAATTTAAGGAACTTAGAGCTGAAGCTCCGGAGCTGAGCTCTAGCAAACTGCATAACACTAGCAATATGTGACATGGTGCTTGAAAACTTGAATAAAATTTACAGTTTTTGATCAACTGGTTTCAAATTTTTTGTGTTAACAGTTGAAATGCTAACAAAAACATGCTGTGAAAATTAAATCCACAGCAGTTACAGCAAAAAAAGTGCCATGGTCAAAGTTGGGCAAAATTTAAGGTACCAATTTTTTATTTTTGCTAATATTTTAAAAAATTTAAAAGATTTTGATCTAATTTTGGGTATACAATTTAATTTTGATTAATAAAAGTAATATTACTGGAAAAAAAGTGCTTAGCTTTAACAAGTTTTGTGTTAAGTGATAAAATTTCTTTCCTGATTATTTACAAAATGCATTATGTTTAGGCCCATAACTTTTTTAAATTATATAATACAGACCTAATTTCTGGCATGTACATAGGAATTATATAGAGGATTATTTATAGGAAATATGAGGAAAAACAGATGAGTGGTTTTGATATTAGGCAGTCCTGAAGTGTGAATATAGGTTTTTAATAAAAATTTGAGGTTTTTCCTTAATTTCTCAAAGGAATGAAGTCGCAAAGACCCAGTTTTCGGCTTGGTAGGAGATCTTGGGGACATCTAACATTATGCTGAATTTTGGATTCCTAGGTCTTACGGTTTCAAAACGTGCCACATCTACGGACGGACGGACGGACGGACAGACGGACGGACGACGGACAATGGACCACGACTATAGCTCAGATGACTTATAGTCAGCTGAGCTAAAAAAACACTTATGAAAGAGAGACGTAGACGGGCAGAAAGTATACACGCAGGGTTTGTTTAGCGTAGTTTTAGTCATAAAAATACACTTTTGAAAGAGAGACGTAGACGGGCAGGAGGTAAACACACCGGGTCCCGCAGCACGACAGGCCTAATTGGTGACGGGGCGATGTTCATGGAGTGCGTCCTACCGGCCACTCGTCATTGTTTATATAGTGCGTCCTGCCGCCCTGCGTTTTATCGCACGGTCCGTTGGGACGTACGTCTTATCGGGATGCGTCTCACCGGGTGCACACCAAATTTTTTGGCGCCTGCCGCACATTTGTTAATAATACGGTACACTTGACACGGGCGCGATGGAAATTTAAGAGGAAAGGTGGTAATCCCAAGCCGTAGTTGAATTGTTTTGACCCCAGAGTTTGCAGTCCTAGCTTAAATAGCCATGGGACGGGCTCTTTTTTATACCCGGAAAGCCAGAAGAGGCTGGAGATTGAATGAAGGATAGGGCCATTTTTAGTCCGAAAAACCTGGAAATTTGAAAAAAAACGGGTATCCATAAAATTGTATGTCAATTTTTGTCATGAATTCATACATATATATCTATAACGCGGACAGCTGGGTAATTCGCGGAGAATTCATCATGATGATATCATTAAATGTGAGCAACAGTACAATTTATTTCCTTAAGAACCTGTAAATTTGATATCCTGCATGGTCTTGTTACGGTTGGCACAATAAACTGTTGAAAAGTTATATAGTGTTTTGCGTTTCTGTCTTATGTAAAATCAGTAGTCATGCAATGTTAGCAGGTGATCCAGATCGGTGTTAATGGCAATCCCACATTGTTTGCGCTTAAAATTCTTAATTTCGAACAGGTTATTATTTTGGTAATTTAACAGTGAATAAATGTCTTAAGAGTAATATAGTAGTAGATTTTAAATGATTTTAAACTTTTCGGAAATTCTCCAAGAATTCCCAGCGAATTCTCCGCGTTTACATATAAACGCATTTACCAGCCGTATGAAAGTTTTGTCCGCTTTCATGATGTTTGCCGTGCCCGGGACACAAATTTAAGACGAGATGGACTAAACCCCGCCCCGGTAGGATAGTTTGGACTCTGAAGAAACGAACCCTCGCAGGAAATGCGGTGGGACGGGCTCTTTCTTATTCGATGAACGCTCGAACAGGTTGGTGAATGATTGAAAAAATAGGGTCATTTTCACTGTCATCTTGAATAACAGAATAAATATTTTTTTAAAATTCATAGAGACTTGGTCATCCAATAACAGCAGAAAAAATGTTCATTCATATGTTGTTTGGTGTCCATTGTACCCTCGCCCACCGCCGGGATCCAAAGAGATGCCTGGATTTTACTGCCAAAACATAACCACCCCACCCCCCCAAAAAAAAAATAAAACCTTTATTCATTTTATTTTTATTTTTTAATGCTGGATGTAGTTAAATATCATGGTTTATTTATAAAAAATAAGATGCAATTTATTGGATGAAAAGAGATTTTATTAAATATACTGATACATGTTTATAATTTAACAGTTTGATATTTGATTTTTTTTTAATTTATAGATAGACAATTTGTTACCTCAAATCTGCACTCATGGTCCAACATACATGTTTTTGGTGTCCTTAGGCCCATTTTAGGGTGTATATCCAGGATCACAAGATAATATTACCCTGCTCCCACCAGCAAACATTTCAAGCCCCCAGAAAGCTGATTTCAGCTGAGGACAGTATATGTCTTATCATACACAGGCAAATGGTGTTTTGGACCACCTCATCTCCACCAGACTCATCACACACACCTGGTTTGGCTATCATTGCAATCCATTTACACCCACTGGCTGGAATCTCAAAGCATTTGGTTCGAATCCCTCAGAAAAAAAAATTAGGGCCAGTTTGAATTTCCAAATCTGGACACAGTGGACATAGTGATATACTGAGAAAATCCACATTTTTTTTACCTCAAATCTGTACTGATGGTCCCACAAACATGGTTTAGGAGTCATTAGGCCCAATTCAGGGTGTATATACAGGGAAACAAGATAATATTACCCTGCTGACACAAACAAAAATTTCAAGCCCCCACAGGGTTCATACACTTATCATGAGAAAAATTTCAAGCACTTTTCAAGCACTTTTCAAGGACCTGAAAAAGTATTTTCAAGGACATCAAACTTTATGGACCGTCAGTGCTCCCTCACCCATGCATGCATGTTGCCGACATCAAACTCTTGTAACACAAAATGCAATATAATATTTATAATGAGGAGATGGGTCATATAGTGTGATAAAAAGGCTAGGAAAGGTAAAATAAGTAAAAGTTAAAAGGAAAAGACTCAGAAAAGTAACAAATTTAACCGAAATCTACACTAATAGCAATTGAAGCGCCTGTTAATACCCTTCGGTATAGCCAGTCGCGGTTTAATACACAACGCCCCATTGTTTTAACTTTATATTAAAAATGATCACTCATGCATCTTTGGCATGACCTTGACAGATTTAACTAATCTGATAATGAGGGTCTATATTATAAAACCTATAATTTCTTGAATAGGGATCTCTGATTTGCCGACTAGCTCAAACTTTAGCAAATTATATGCTGCAACAGAAGGGGTGAAAAACTTCGACAGTTTGGCGATCGTTGGGGATATTCATTCAAGTTTTCAACGGCAAAAAAATCAATAAAAGCCTGTAATATGTTACCCTTATACGATATTTGGGTATACTATTATGAAATTATTCAAAACAATACTAGTCAAAACTTCGTATCAGCACGTTTAATATTACGACCTTGTCGTGCACATGGTTTCTGCCGTTTAACACCAAGTCACAGGCCGCACGTGTCAACAAATGGCCGGGCAACACCTGTGAAGGTCGTTATCTAACGATCACAGACGCAGTCATAATTCTATTCAAACCTGTCCAATATTTCATTATTACTAACAGTGTGAAATCTTATTTTAAAATAAACTCTTATCAGTGCGGATCTACGGGGGGGGGGGGGGGGTTTCGGGGGTTTAAACCCCCCCCTTGGGCTGCCAAAAAAAAAAGAGGCTCAGCCTCGGGCAATAGGTTTTAACCCCCCCCCCCCCCCCCCCCAGACTAGTAGGAAGTGAACATGTGTTACTTTTTCTATGCACATATCACCGTGATATGTGCATAGAAAACGTCATCATGTGTCTAGACCCACACAGTATGTTCCTCGCACTCGACTCTGTCTCATGCAGGCCAAGCCACAGACACTTGCAGGCATTGTGTAGTGCACGCAGCATGCCTACCCTATCGCCTGCCTATGTTGGACGCAAAATTCCCATCGCATGCACGTGTTACTTTCATTAACACATTCATTGAGAAAAGGTGTGAAATTATAGCTCTCCTGCTCATAAAAATCTGACATGATCATGATGTGACTTGATGACGACGGCATTGCATTGATGCAGTGCGCGTATTGCATTGATGACGGTGCGCTTATTGCATTGATGACGGTGCGCGTATTGCATTGATGACGGTGTGCGTATTGCATTGATGCAGTGCGCGTAAATTGCATTGATGACGGTGCGAGTATTGCATTGATGACGGTGCGCGTATTGCATTGATGCAGTGCGCGTATTGCACTGATACAGTGCGAGTATTGCTGATGAGCGCGCCATGAGATAGTTGGTGTAACTACATCACAGCCGGGAAATGTACAAAATGTAACATATTTATACGCGCCTATGGGACAAGCTTAGTGTGAGTGGTTCTCATCACGCGGCACGCCTAACCTATCGCCTGCCCATGTTGGACGCAGTGAGTAAGCCTATCGCATGCACATGTTCCCTGCCTCAGTGCTTACTAGTGCTCATTTGTGAGGAGAAGGAATAATCATGGAAAGTGTCCCCAAAAAGAGAAAGCAAACATCAGTGAAAGACTTTTTCAGGTAAGCCTACAGTACTGTACTGTGCAATTGTATTTTGACAGGCGAATGCGAATGCAAAGTGAGGTGTGTAACAAAACTAGTAGGCGTATTCGACTGGTCGATTTTGTGTAGCACATTCTCCCCAATCTACACATTTTATTTTCGTCTGGTAGTCTGTGTTACACGAACTCCCCGCTCGTGTCAATTTCTTTTTTTCAGTGACTGGCTCCCTGTGGATTTCAACAGACTTAATATAAAAAAAATGTGGCTTCAACTTCGGCGGCTATCTCTATCGTCATGGGCAGCCATTTTTTACTTGACTTTATTCGACTGACGACCTTCTGAGTACTACTTCTTGGCGACCTCGAAAGTGGGCGGAGCTTAATTTTACTCCTCAAAAAAGTACCAGTTGAATACGGCTACTACTATTATTATGTGCGTAATTCGTGTATTCTCTGAATAGATGCAGAATTATGTTAACTCAAATAGTCTGTCAAAAATTGACACACAAGTAGAGTCTGTAAACTAAGAATATGTAGTAAAATTTTGAAAAAAAAATCAAATTTTAAATTTTTAATTTTTAATTAATTAATTATGCAAATTTATGCACAAAATCAGATTTTCATCTATAATTCTAATAAAAAGGTTATTGAAAGCTAATTTTTGGTCAAAATATTCCTTGTAACATTAAAAATATTCTTAAAATTTCTTAAATGCCTGATCTACCTTCTGTACTACAGTGGCAGTTACAATTTATTTGACTTTGCAGATGTGCATCTTCTGGTGGTGGGGAAGAGCAAGCTGTACATACTAGCCATGAAACTTCACCTAGTCTGACACCCGATTCTGTATCTCACTCTCAGCCCAAGGCTGATACTGTCGCTGTTCATGCACTATAACTAATCCTAACCTGCACTCGGACATTTCTAGTGATGGGACCACCCCTACTCTTACTGATCACACCAATATCCCTCAAGACAGTGGTTCAGTACCCCCGAGTGACCCAACCCAGGCTAGCAGCACTAGGGCTACAGGAACAGAGCTACCATACCACTGGGACATTGGGTTGTTGGTGTCGGGGCAGTCGTCTGTTGCCACTAACAGTGATCGCTATCACTACTTAACACATAGCTACCAAGGAAGAGAGTTTGTAACATATGAGGTCACAAAGAAGGGCAAGCAAGTCCCACTCACCTTTCAAGAGTCATGGCTCAAAGACTATGAGTGGCTTTCATACTCCCATTCACAAGGTGGAGGCTACTGCAAGTACTGCATCTTGTTCCAAGCCAAGTTGGCCAAAGGAGTGCTTGGAACCCTGGTGAAGACCCCATTCAAGAACTTCAGCAAGGCCAAGGGTAAAGATGGCATTCTCACACTGCATGACGCACACAAATACCACCATGATGCAACGGTGATGGGAAAGGCATTTCTGGCCACGTACACCAACCCTGAAGCCAGAATTGACACCATTCTTGACAGTAAGGGCCAGGCGCTCTCCGATAAGAATATGCACATCCTCTCAGTGATTGTAAATACCGCCAAGCTGTGTGGCATGAAGGCACTACCGTTACGTTGTCACAGAGATGACAGAACAGCAGACCCGCTCACCAACCGAGGAGTCTTCAGTGCAATTCTAGAGCACGCTGCGAAATGTGATCCGATCCTCCAGGAACATTTGGAGCAGGGAAAGAAGAACCAACAGTACACATCAAAAACAATACAGAATGAGATCATTACTGTCATTGCGAACTGCCTGCGTGACAACATCTTGGCACCTCTGAAACATGTGAAATACTTCAGCGTCATGGCTGACGAGGTGACCGATCCACACGGAAATCAAGAAGTACTGTCACTGTGCTTGAGGTTTGTGGATATCACTGATAGGAAGCCTCACATCAGGGAGGTCTTCCTGGACTTTCTTCATCTGCAGAGGGCGACTGGTAAGAGGATTGCAGAATCCATCTTAAGCCTCCTCGACAAGCATGGCCTTGATGTACAGGATATGCATGTGCAGTCATATGATGGAGCGTCTTCAATGGCTAGTGACAAAAGAGGAGCTCAGGCCGTGATCAAAGATAAGAACCCACTGGCGCTGTACACGCATTGCCGCTCACATGTTCTGAGCTTGGCCATTGGCAAAGCATGCAAAGTAGAAGTACTATGCAACATGATCGACTTGATTAATGAGATCCATCTCTTCTTTCATCTGTCTCCGAAACGACAACGCTTCCTGGAAACGATACTCGGCACCTATGCACCAGAAAGTCACGTTCAAAAACTCAAAGGGCTCTGCAAAACGAGATGGACAGAGAGGCACGACTGTCTGGAGATATTCCGTTCTCTTTATGAGTACGTATTCACATGCATGCACGCCATGGTGCAACCAGGGGAATATGCAGAGATCGAGTCATCGTGGGACTGGGATGCTGAAACCCGTACCAGGGCTCAGGGATTCATGACCTCATTCAGGAATGACCGCAACATCATAGCCTTGGTCATCCTTGTCAATGGTCTGGATACAGTGAAAGGCCTGAGCACCAAACTCCAGAAGAGAGATGCTGATGTTTGTCACAGAATTGCCCCTATGACACGTTAAGTATAATACAGTCAATATTATTATTATCGCCACCCTCCAAAGTGTAAATCCCCCCCCCCCCATGGGTTCACCCATATACTGGTAGAAACAACCCCCCCCCCCCCCCCCCCCAGTCAATTAGAACAAACCTGTGCTTTCCTATAGTCCCCACTCGAGTAGGGTTTCTTTCAGTGATGCACAGTGATCACTGAAGCATAGCAACTCTGTGGTGTTTCTTTAATAAAAGACTTGAACAAGGATAGGGTTACAATAATTTCACAAACTGGTTCTGGGGCTTTTTGGGGAATTCATGCTGGGGCCAAGTTGGCTCTCGGGGAGAGGAACGGCAGTTGGCATGAGAGCCTCGTAGCATGAGGATGTGCTCTGTACACCCACCATGAACTGTACATAATTTGGGGTCTAGAGATGTGTTTTACAGAGTGGAACAGAACCTGGACACTTGAACTTTCAATAAGGCCAACTCTTACTGGGTTTATCAAGCCTAAGGCCAGCACATGGGCATAACCGTTTGGTGAGAACCACTACAAGAATGGAAACACCTACTCAGGAGCCGTCTGTGTGGTATTCTGTGGGCCAAGTACTAGGGACCAAAAGGACCTCAGGGCTGACTCCCAGTGCCAGGCCTATGTGTACAGCATAACCGATACAGCATTTATGGTGAGTCCCACATTTGTTTCTTGAAAAGTTTCCAGAACCTCCTTCTTTATTGTAGCCCATATATACAGTAAATAAAGTAAAAGCTAGGAAGACCAGTATTATCTTTGTATCTTTGTATTACCATTGTTACTCTTTCAACCTGTAAACTGACTAGATAATGTGTATATATATTTTTTTTTAAGCAATATTATCTACATCTAATTCGTATCTGTACTGGTATACAGTGTTAGAAGCATAAAAGGAGTAACTCTTAAGGTAGCTCAGATTTTTAAAGAAGTCTCATATAAAGTCTCAAGTCTCTTCTCTCTAATCTTTGCAGATTTAACTGGTATCGTGACACATTCAGGACCCTTTTCATTCATATGCCTTGACGTGTTGCCACCAAGCCAGAGCCACTGATTTTATGCACCGTTAAGATACTAAATAAGTGTATTTTTGTTAATAAATATAATATAAATACTTGCTGACTTGTTTCTGTTTGCATGGAACTGTGCATCCACGTGCTGTATTTGATTATTTGATGATGGAAGAACCTGAGGGCAAGGTACCTTAGGATTGCCTGGGGTTTAAACCTTGACAATGTTGTTGCCGCTTACAACCTCATCGACACAGCTATTGATGAGGTGAGAAGAATGAGAGCGGACTTCGACTCGGTCTGGAGGAACTGGTGTACAGAGGCCGAGAGGATTGCTGCTGATGTTGGGGAGAGATCGCAGTCCCTAGAAGAGCCAAGCACCAGACACACCGTGCAAATACTCCAGCTGACACAGCCAGGTTTGTATTACTTTACTGTATACCCTGAACAGACTTCGGAGGGATACAATGGATTTGGCCTCGTCGTGCCACTTTGTCCGCGTCCGCCGCAGAGATTTTCTTGTGAGCGCTCTACCTGCCACATTTCTTCTCGGATCAACTTCAAATTTGGCATGGTGGTGCATTATGGTACAGTAGAGAAGCCTATACTTGTTTTTGGTGTGGGTGGAGTCATCGTTGCCATGGTAACCATAGGTTTCTCTCGATATAGCAGTACAAGTGTGTCTCATGTTTGTGTTACAATTGCCATATTATACAATATTTTCCCCCAAATTCATCCAAATGTGAGATTGGGGGAGGGGTTCGGGGGATACATGTACTGGGAGGGGTCCCCCAACCGAGTGCTTTAGTTATAAAAAAGACATTTAGTTAAAACAGTACTGCTCGTTTAAAAGTCATACCATGGCATGAATGGGACAGGGCTATTTATGTAGCGTACAGTTTCCACACAGCTACCATTATACGTTTCTTGTGATGCGCCTTAAACAGAGACGATATTATGATGGTGTCACCAGTGTCTCGAGCCTTTGAAACTTTCGTATTTTGCAGTGATTACTACAAGAGAACTGCTGGGATTCCTTTCATGGACAGATTTTTACAGGAGCTGAATGACAGGTTCTCGGCTGACAACCGTGGACTGAAGTCAATCATGTCACTTGTCCCTCTGGTGATGGTAAGGCTCGCGGATGCCGAGTCACTGGCTGAGGATCTGCTCTTCTGGGAGAAGGATCTCTCTTTTCCCCTGGCCCTGAAGGTATGATATGACACCTCATAATTAATAGTGAAAAGGTTGTGGATATTGTGTAGATATTGTATATTATGTATATCGTTTATTTATTTATTTTATTTTGTGCTTTCAGAGAGAGCTGGTGCGCTGGAAGTGTTTCTGCACAGCACTCTGTCAGAAAGATGACGCCCCTGTCAACCTGATCGACACCCTGCCACTAGCTGATGCTGACGTCTTCCCCAACATCAGAGAACTGATTTTAGTTGGCTGCACGTCACCAATCGGGTCCTGCGAGGCTGAGCGTTGTTCAGTGCCCTCAGACGTGTGAAGACATACCTACGTTCCTCCATGACAGAGGAGAGGCTGGCGGGCCTCACCTTGATGGCAGTCCACTACAGGCAAGCAGCACAGCTAGACACGGCAGAGGTGGTCAAGCACTTCGTCAGGGCTAATCCAAGGTGACTCTTGTGCAGCTCCATCTTGTTTGACTAACCACATGACTGTGTGCTCCGTCTTGCTCAAAACCACTATCTATGCACAACTGTCCAGTGAGACTTGATAGTATATCATAATGTTACTGTGCAAGAATTGTGTCATTGACAATTGTGTGCTTCAGTTTGATAAAAAGGTTTTACAAACGATATGTTGTTTTGAGTACCAATTAAAATATAAACTTGAAAATAAAAAAAAGATGACAGGAAAACATCACTTATGGGGGTTCAAATAGCAAAAAAAAATAAATGAAAATTTGCGTGACGCTACGCGGCTCACAGACTTGTGGACTATGCTCTGCATCGCGCCTTGTGGACTATGCTCTACATTGCCGTTGGGACAAACCCGAAAGAGAAAAAAAAGAGCATGCAAGTATGCTTTAAATCGCAAGCTGGCTACCCTAAAAATGAAAAATCTCCCTACTGTGGGAGGGGGATACCCCCTCCCACACCTTCCCCCCCTTGCTCGCTTCGCTCACTCTGGCTCCTTCGCAATGCTCCCTCGCAATACCCAGCTCAGCCCCTCAAACGCCCCCCCCCCTTGGAAAAAAGCTGCCTGCTTATGGTGAGCTTTATGCAAACGTTATGCAGGGCAAGGAGGGGGCCGATGCTGGAAGCTGTATATGTCGCTGATCACTCTTTAAACTGGCAGCGGTTACAAACGGCTATCACATCGCAACTAAAATGTGATTTCCCCCAGGTATCCATGCCTTTTACAAACTGACGACAGAGTATGTGAATATACGTCATGCAGTACCTGCCAAACACCTTTACCTATTTTGGACAAACAGTATTTATCTTTAGTTGGATTGACCCCGCGTGAAAACTGTATTTCGCTGATCAGTGGTCTTAGTGAGCTAACAAATGACGATCACAGCGCGTACACGTGGAATGCGCAGGTACCAAGATAAAAAAGAAAAATGCAGCCCGTGGGTAAACTGAAAAACCTTTAAACAAAACAAAGTCGGATCGGGTTCGTTGGTGAGATATGACCCCTCTGATATAATTATTATCACCAAGTACCAATGTAAAACGTAAAGTTAACTTGATTTAAACAACATATTCTACTGAGCGAATTAGTTTTATTTTATTATTATCCCTCAGATTCGAATTGTTCCCATCATGTATTTTTCACACATTTCATTCCCCTGGTTTGTTCCCAGATAATTATTTCATTTTGACAGATCTTCTCAATAGCTATATTAATAATCTCTGTAGTTTTACATTTCAATTTAAATTATAAATCTTGTGAAAATACTTACGTGAACCCACCTAGCGTGTATCGAGTTTCAATTAAAGAGCTTTTATACGTACCTCGGGGGAAATCTCCGCGATCTTTACAGTAAAGCAGCTCACTTAGTATTTGATAAGAAGCATGGTTAATACTCTCGTATGTTAACTTGTTACACCGTCACTTTCACCGCCCAGTCTCATTCATCAACGATTGGGTTCATTTTATTTCATACATTTGATTGACGTAGAGATGCCCGAAAGTCAATATTAAAATACAAGGTATGCATAAAAACAACATACACCAAACTTTCACAAAATTTTATTTTTCAAGCACTTTTCCAAACCACGCTCTCTTTTTAAGCACTTTTCAAGCCCTTGAAATTGAAATGACTAAATTCAAGCACTTTCCAAGGTTTTCCAGGTGCGTACGAACCCTGCCCCAGAAACCTGATTTCAGGCCAGTTTATGCTTATACACAGTCAAATAGGTTCTGGCCCCCCTCATCTCCACAAAACTCAACACACACACCTGGTTTGGGTATCATTGCAATCCATTTACACCCACTGGCTGGCATCTCAAAGCATTTGGCTCAACTCCCTCAGAAAAAAAAAAGTACCATTTTGAAATTTTAAAATATGGTCATAGCACTGTACTTGGTATATGCAGTCATCCATATTTTGGACCTCAAATTTAAACTAATGGTCCAACAAACATGGTTTTGGTGTCAATTGGCCCAGTTTAGGGTGTATATACAGGGAAACAAGATAATATTACCCTGCTTCCACAAACAAAAATTTCAAGCCCCCAGAAACCTGATTTCAGAGCAGTTTTTGCTTATACACAGTCAAATAGATTTTGGCCCTCTTTCATATCCACAAAACTCAACAAACACACCTGGTTTGGGTATCACTGCAATCCATTTACACCAACTGGCTGGTATCTCAAAGCATTTGGCTCAACTCCCTCAGAAAAAAAATTAGGACCAGTTTGAAATTTTAAAATGTGGTCATAGCACTGTACTTGGTATATGCAGTCATCCATATTTTGGACCTCAAATTTAAACTAATGGTCCCACAAACATGGTTTTGGTGTCATTAGGCCCAGTTTAGGGTGTATATACAGGGAAACAAGATAACATTACCCTGCTCCCACAAACAAAAATGTCAAGCCCCCAGAAACCTGATTTCAGGGCAGTTTCTGCTTATACACAGTCAAATAGGTTTTGGCCCCCTTCATCTCCACAAAACTCAACACACACACCTGGTTTGGGTGTCATTGCAATCCATTTACACCCACTGGCTGGTATCTCAAAGCATCTGGCTCAACTCTCTCAGAAAAAAAACAAGGGACCCATGGGTCACGGTGCTCAGCTGTTATATATGATAAAAAATATGATTTGGGAAAGAGGCATATGCTGGTTTTGTGTGGTAGTAAATATCAGCTTTATTATGAGTTGTTGGTGTTTAGCTTATGTATGATTTTGATAGTATATTTGGAGACAGGGAAGAGGATTGATTTCATTTATTTTATTAACAAATGGAGTGCTATTGTCACACAGATTTTGACCTGGCCATATAACTTATAAGCAGCACATAAAATAAAAGAGTTTAACTATTTATTAAAATTTAATAACAAATGTTGTGCCAATATAATATTTATTAAAAATAACAAGAGAATCATTTGATTTTTTTAATAAAATATAACTGAACTAATTATTAAATTAATATTATAGAATATATGCATTCATGAATACATTTTGAAAGTATTTGCACTGGTATTCAAATACTTTCATTTTTACCTGAATTCCCATTCTTATGCAAGAAATTTTATAATGGAGTACATATTCATATTCATATTCATATACATTTGCAAAGTATTTGCACCATGTCTGGTATTTATTCAGTTTTAGCCAAACAATGATGTTGAGAATCCAGAATATAAACAAAGGACCCATGGGTCATGACTAAAGTTTGAAATTTTTGCAAATGCAAAATATGAAAAATATTCTATTGTAATGTTTTATATTTATGTAAGCATATGAGAAGCTAAGAGGAAAGGGCCCTCCTACTTGGTTATAGTAAAGTTCTCAATATATGATTGCAAACTAATACTCTGACAAGACTGTCATGAAGAAAAACAGTAAAAGTTTTGAGATACTGTGATGCATATGAAAAATTTACAGATGGACAGGCAAGTGGACAGAATGGACTAATACCTTCATTCACTTTCAAAAGAATAATGCATTTAAGTTTATATATAAGCCTATTTTTTTAGCATATCCACTTTTTTCATTAATAGTTTTTATCTGATTCATTTTTTTTTTATTTACATGTGTTATAAATTTGTAATATAAAAGTGAAAATATAAGTTAAAATATTAGAATTCTAAGTTGCAATCATTATATATCCAGATTGTAGCTCACATTGGGTCATATTATGCATACACATATATTTTATTATTTTTAAATCAAATGTTTAAACTGAATGTAAAAGAAAAAAATGCCACAATATGGCATCTACAAAATTATTCCTTGAATTCCTATTAAAAAGTTTTGCACATTGGAGTTTTCAGGACAAGCTTAATTTTATTCACCGAAATAAAATAAAAGATTCAGTAAATTTGATAAAATAAAAACATCTTTTCAAATAAAGTATACACACTGTTGGTTGAATGAGGGACAAACAATATCATTATGCTAATTACAATCTAAGCTATAATTAATAACTGGAATTAATAGTCAATTTCACACCTGGTGAAGTTTTACTCTTCTGAAGTAAAGCATTACTTATTTGATGAACATCCATACTTTCATAGCAATACATCACTTTGTGGACACAATTAAATGTGCACTTTAATCATTGTAACCCTGGTGGTACAATCCAAAATCTAAAATGTAGCATGTCCAAGAATAAAATAAAATACAGAAAATTATAACATTCATCTAGTTTATGCACCAGCTGGGGGGGGGGGGGGGGTTGAGTGCAGGGCAGAGGAGAAGCCTGCTAGTAGTGGCCAAGCTGGGTCAAGGCAAGCTGCCTGGGGTGGGTTAATGCAAGTGAAGGCTGTACTACTAGGTGGGCCAGATATAAACAACACTTGACATGGTGTATGAAAACTTGAATAAAAGCTACTCTTTTCAAACAATTTCTTTGAAATTTCAGATTTGAAAAGATTAAATCCTTATGTATATATGCTGTGAAAATTAAATCAACAGTGCTTACAGGGAAAAAACGTGCCACTGCCAAAGTTGGACAAAATTTAAGGTATTAATTTTTTATTTATGCTAATAACTTGAAAAATTTGCAAAATTCAGATTTAATTTTGGGCAAACAATTGAATCTTGATTAAATAAAGTTATATTCCTGAAAAAAAGTCTTCAGCTTCAGCAATTCTCATGTTAAGTGAGCAAATATATTTCCTGATTTTTAAAAAATTGCATTATATTTGGGCCTATAACTTCAAAATAATACCCAATACTGACTTAATTTTTGGTATGTGCACAGAAAATATATGGAAGAATATGAATACTAAATATGATCAAAAACAGATCAGTGGTTTTGATATTAGGCAGACTTGAAGTGTAACAATTGCTTTTTTATGGAAAACGGAGGTTTTTCCTTAATATCTCGAAGGAACGAAGTTCTAATGACCCAATTTTTGGTATGGTAGGAGATTTTGGGGACATCTAATGGTATGCAGAATTTTGGATTCGGACGGACGGACGGACGGACAAAGGACAAAGGACCATGACTACAGCTCAGATGACTTACAGTCAGCTGAGCTAAAAAAATTTAGACCACTTTAAATTTTTTAAAATCTGGTCATAGTGGTTCATGCAGAAATCAATTGTTCTCATCTCAAATCTAAAATAGTGGTCACAGAACATTGATTGGTTGGTTCTTGTTTGATTTTATTCAATTTCCAATCAATATGCAGGAAAACATGGCAATTTATTTTTTTTTCAATACACCAACAATAAACAAGCTAAGGACAAGTGAACAGGCTACCATACATATCATAAGTATAGGAAAACAACAAGGGTTGTTTACATTGAGGACACGTGCCACCAGGTGGTTGGCGCTGGTCTGTGAAGCTTAAGAAGCAACAATCAAAGGAAGACGATAACAACACAATAGAAGTCTTCTTCATGGGCCATCGCACACCCAAAGAACATGGCTCCAACTGTCAAATGTAATGCCCCTGCCGACATTTACTATCATATACTGCCGCCACTTATGGTCACGGCAACTGGGTGTACTTTTTTAATTTGAAGAAATAACGATGCGAGATTTGACGAAACTTACAATATAATCACATAATGTGACCGAGAGTGTTAGACGCTATCAAATGCTGAAAATCATAGGTCTTCAACATAAAAATAACAGAATTATGGGCGTTCCTTTAAATGGTCCCTTGTTCTCGTTTGGCAAGAAATGGTGCGAGATATGATGAGATATTCACTTTTGTCACTTCAAACTAGTCAAGTGATTCTTGAACAATAGAAAAATAAAATCTCTAACATTAAAATGACAGAGATATAGACATTTGTTCGAATTCTCGAATATTCTCGTTTGGCGGGAGATGATACGAGATGTGGAGAGATGTGCGTTATTATCATGTAAAGCTTCCAAAACGCAACAAAATGCTGAAAACTGTCCTCTTTAGCCGAAAAGGTGACCAAGTTATAAGCATTTCTGTGAAATCTCGTAATTTCTCTTTCGACGATAAACCGAGCGAGATTTGATGAGATTTGCTATTGAATGACCTAGAACCAGGAGAATGCTGCCTTATGCAAAACACAAGACCCTTGTAGCATAAATATAAACAGAGATAGAAGCCAAAAACATCATGTTTTCAGATTGTCAAGTTTTACCCCAAAATTTGGTAACCATGGTAACAGCAGCACAAGGCTATTTGTACGCAGGAATAAGGCTATGATCCTAGTTTTAGAAACAACAATAAGAATTGTCCCATGTTTAATATTTTTTAGATATTGCAGAAAAATGATATGTTACAGTGTTTCAAGTACCACCCCCCCTGGTGGCTATTTCCAAAAAATGAAAAATTGATTTCGAGATATTAATAAATAACACAAAATAAGTCATTTTTAAAGCCATAGTTAAAAAAATGGCGTCCTCAAGGTCATTTTTAATGAAATCTCAAAAAATTTTGTTTGACGAGAAATCGCATGAGATTCTACGAGACTTGGTACTTTATGATAAACACCTAGTTGAAAACTTCCTGATGCAAAAAACCAGACATCTCTAGCTCTAAAAATGGAAAAGTTAGAAAAAAAATTCAAATTTTGTGACTTTTTCCCCAAAAATACTTTACTGTGGTAACGAATGACCAGAGATATTTGCTAACACATGGAAATGATACATAATGAGGAATAAAATGAGCTACAGATGAAACTGCTACGATTATTATTGACAAAGATATGAAGGAAAAACAGTTTTAAGGTTTTTCAGTTACCCTGACCTTGACCTTTGACCGATCATGACCAAAAACAATAGGCTCCGAGGAGAATCGATTTTACACTGAATGTATAGGTTGTAGAGCGATTGGTGCAAATTGTGGCCGGTAGACTGAGGATATACAGACAGACAGACAAATAAACATACGCAGGTGATCAACATGCTTGCCGAATCTTTGATTCCGGCAAGCAACAAACATACAGAACTGACCAACATACTTGCTGAAATCTTTGATTCCGGCAAGTAACAAACATACGGAACTGACCAACATACTTGCCAAAATCTTTGATTCCGGCAAGTATCAAACATACGGAACTGACCAACATACTTGCCGAAATCTTTGATTCCAGCAAGTAACAAACAAACATACGAGGGTGATCAAGATACTTGTTGAAATCTTTGATTCCTGCAAGTAACAAACAGACATACGCAACTGACCAACATGCTTGCCAAAATCGAAGATTTCCGGCAAGCAATAATCTTTTACTGATATGTCAGGGATCACAGGTAGCTGGGAAATACTTTAAGCAGCATCAACATTTATACCAGGGCTGCCATTTATACCATGCAAGTACAATCATAATAAAATATTTGATGAGACTATTAATACATGTTACCAGAAAAAATCTTGTGACACTAACACAGTGTCATAAGAGTTTTCTTGCTGCACTGATTGTTTCATTTTTTTTTAAACATATAACATTAATATAAGTTCGTGCACATGGCTTACATACCATATCTTTTCCTTAGTGTTTGTTCCATCTTGGTTTTGATTCTCTGGACACTGGAGGGCAGAAGGGACACTGACTGTCTGGATTATCTTGAAAAAATATGCAGTTGTCTGCAGTGAATGGCCCCCTGAACTGACTTGGCAGGTTTATCTGGCAAGATGGAAAGTCTGTCAAGACTGAATTGTCATGAAATGGGCAGTTGCTAGATGGATCATCTGCACAGAAGATGCAGCCCTGAGTCTCCTGGGTTGGTTCCCCTGCAGTTGATGTACCAGGGATAGGCTCTGATCTTGATGGACCAGGGATAGGCTCTGATCTTGATGGACCAGGGATAGGCTCTGATCTTGATGTACCAGGGATAGGCTCTGATCTTGATGTACCAGGGATAGACTCTGATCTTGATGGACCAGGGATAGGCTCTGATCTTGATGGACCAGGGATAGGCTCTGATCTTGATAGACCAGGGATAGGCTCTGATCTTGATAGACCAGGGATAGGCTCTGATCTTGATGTACCAGGGATAGGCTCTGATCTTGATGGACCAGGGATAGGCTCTGATCTTGATGTACCAGGGATAGGCTCTGATCTTGATGTACCAGGGATAGGCTCTGATCTTGATGTACCAGGGATAGGCTCTGATCTTGATGGACCAGGGTTGGGATCCTTGGACGATCAACGAGGGATGGGTTGCGGGGCTGTCTCTGTGGAATCTGACAAGGTACTGCTGCTGATCAGTATTGTCTGTATTTGCTTCAACGCTTTATTCTGTGTCCTAGAATTGGGCGGATAAAATGATATTCAGAGTTAATCTGATGTTCACACAATATCATATTTTGCTAATTTAAGCTTTAGCTTATATGATGATTTAAATTAATTTTAATAGAGTAAAATAAGAAAAAAAATCACTAAAAAAAGCTAAAAAGAAATACATTCAATAAATCATGATCAATCATTCTGAAATAAAAAAAAATACTGATGTATAGTCTTAGGCACTAGAGGTTTCTAGTGATGTATTCTAGAGCCTATCTAATTCACAAATAGAAGAAATTTCTGTCAATGACACTCACTGGGTGCCTCCTAAAGTAGCACCCCCCCCCCCTCCCCCCAAAAAAATTACTTTAACTGGCGGGTGTGTATAATATACAAGTCACATGTAAACCTACCTGTCAGCAATGAGATGGACTCCTCACTACTGCCTTGGCTGTTTGAACCCTTTGGTGTGGCTGCAGTTAAAAAATATAAACGTTTATAATAATAATAGAACAAGTGTATCAACAATGGGAGGGCATCCAAGTGAACTTAAGAGTTTTAACAGTGAAATGTTTCCCCAAGGATCACTAAATGGGGCCTGGACAGCTGAGTGGTAAACGCTTGGCTCTCTCCGCTGGCGACCCGGGTTTGATCCCCGGCGTTGCTATGAGAGTGGGTTGTAGTTGCCCGTTCAAGGCCGGTGGTTTTCTCCGGGTACTCCGGTTTCCTCCACCTCTGCAGACTACCGAACGCCATCACCGGAGCCATGGAGAGTGCCTCGATTAGTTATTATAACTATTTGTACAATCCATGTAAAATAAATAAGTTTATATTTAAGTTTATATTTAAATGTGAATACAGACTTTTAATAACAGACATCTGAATTCTAACAACATCCAGGATCACTAAATGTGAATACAGACTTTTAATAACAGACATCTGAATTCTAACATCCAGGATCACTAAATGTGAATACAGACTTTTAATAACAGACATCTAAATTCTAACAACATCCAGGATCACTATATGTGAATACAGACTTTTAATAACAGACATCTGAATTCTAACAACATCCAGGATCACTAAATGTGAATACAGACTTTTAATAACAGACATTTTAATTCTAACAACATCCAGGATCACTAAATGTGAATACAGACTTTTAATAACAGACATCTGAATTCTAACGACATCCAGGATCACTATATGTGAATACAGACTTTTAATAACAGACATCTGAATTCTAACAACATCCAGGATCACTATATGTGAATACAGACTTTTAATAACAGACATCTGAATTCCTAAAACATCCAGGATCACTATATGTGAATACAGACTTTTAATAACAGACATCTGAATTCTGTCAACATCCAGGATCACTATATGTGAACACAGACTTTTAATAACAGACATCTGTATTCTAACAACATCCAGGATCACTATATGTGAATACATACTTTTAATAACAGACATCTGAATTCTGTAAACATCCAGGGGTGCTTTAAGAGTTTTAAAGAACTACAAAAATTACCCTGGAACAGCTTAGGCACTTAAATGCTTTTGATTTCATGGTTCAATTAAATTCACTGAGCATGCCCCAGTGTTCGTTGGAGATATAATTACACTGGTGTTTTGGGTACCTGAGACGAAACACCACGAAACACCTATTTATCCTCAATGTTAAAGTTTAATTTTGAGTCACATTGAGGAATCATTAAATGTTAATAATATCTGCCGAATTTCAGGGCCTGAATGGGTGAACTTTTGATGAACTAGCGGGTTTCGTTCCGTGGTCTTGCCTTGTTGATTCGTTGTCAGTGGTAGCCATTTTAACAGAGTTCATGCTACCACCTAGTGGAGGATTTTGTAACCAAAATCATAGTGGCTGAAATGCCAGTGCTGGATATTAGAATCTGGATAAATAATTTATTCTTCCATTATACATACTATCTTTTCTGCTCGCCTTATTCATAATTTCCCTTTTACTCTCTCTCTCTCACTCTCTCTCTCTCTCTGTCCGTATATTTCTATTATACTTTCTATCTTTACACTCCTTCCTAGACCTCTCTTTTTCTCTCCCTCTCTCAAATCTTAAACTTTTATGATAGATATATATATGCTTGCCTTATTCATACTAAAAGTACTGTGCATTTTTATTGCCCTTTCTCCCATAATTCCCATAATACACATAAGAATGGTATTTCTTGGACGAAATAACAAAGCGGCAGCGGATTTTAGAATTACAAATCTTAAATATAGCATTGATTATTTTCAATATTCGTGATATTTGTTATCTTAACTAATTTGAAATAATGAAATGCGACCCAGATGCATAGTTTTCCCTATTGATTATTTTCAATATTCGTGATATTTGTTATCTTAACTAATTGAAATAGGGCCTAATGAAATGAGACCCAAATGCTTAGTTTTCCCACCATGTTCAATATGGTTTAAAGTTTGATATGTTTAGCAAGCGCCAGGGGGCAGCATATGCGAGCCATGAATGGCTGCCTTGATCATCAGTGAACACATCACGGGACGAAACCCTCCTTTATCACAAGTTTTCCTCGGGATTTTCAGTCCAAACATCATATATTTAATCAACATTTAATGATTCCTCAAAGTGACTCAAAATTAAACTTTAACATTGAGGATAAATAGGTGTTTCGTGGTGTTTCGTCTCAGGTACCCAAAACACCGGTGTTTTGGGTGTTTAGTCCGACCGGTTACAAGGTACCAGGGGTGACACTTGATCATTATCTATCCTATTTTAAACGGGACTTACATACAGTATATATACTGACTTTAGCTCATACACGAGGACGTGAAAAGTCTTACACTATGATCCACTAAACAATTGTTCACCGAAGCTTACCGTCTATCTTGCTGGAGCTTGACGCATACAGGTCCGGTGACTCGGGACGTTTCTTCTCTTTCTGGAACCACCTTGGTCCGTCATTCCCTTCTCGATTTATGTCAAATAAATACTACCCTATATAAACTATGTACTAACTCAAAATAAAACGGCTTATACTATGAAGACTTCTACGATGTATACGACGAGGTGCAGCGGTACGTGTTGTTCACAGGTGATCACATGGGTTTGTTGTTGTTTGCGTTAAATCGGCAATGACCTGGTTCGAATGCGCATCTGCTGTGACAGGTCACGCTGGGCATGTTTAACCCATATCAGATTGCGCATGCGTGGTGACTATGTCATGGGCACACTAAAAGGTTTGTATCACAACGTTGTAAACATTTGTAAGTGCATGGTGATGTCTGGACCCCACCTGGTTGTATTGAGTGACCTCTTGACTTGGCTGCTGAAACTCAGCATGTTGTCAAATCTGTTTTCAAACAAGAAAGCCTTTTTAAAATTGGCTACACTACTTTTTTAAAGCTGCATTTACCCAATCTGTTCTTATAAAACTGGTAGAACCCTACCATAGAATAATTCTTGTAAAGTTAAAACCAATCAGCTTAACAGTTTCATCATAAAACAGTGTATATGCTAGAAGAGTCTAAAATTACATTTTTGCTTGAAAAAAACAGATCAATGTAGGTGTTCCCACCAAAACCTCAATTAAGGATATGACATGTTACAAATATTGGCAAAAAATTTGGTGATGATAGCTCAGAGCCATTTCTGAGATTGAAATTTTAGTTTGCTTTTTTGGACAGATGACTAAGTTCAACCTCCTGTGACTCGGCCAAAAATCTCCAAACTGTTACCGTTTGATCAAACTTGAGAGAGATTGTTCCTGGGATAATTTTTGTGAAATATGGGACAAATTGGCTGGACAGTTTGGGAGAAGAAGATTTTTAAAGCTTTTTTAGCTTTTCCCCTATAAAATCTGAGAAAATGCAGTTACAAAAAAATAAAGAAAAATCCGATAGAGTTTTTCAGATGACTGATTATTTGCAAAAAAATTGGTGATGCTAGCTCTTGCCATTTTTGAGTTAGCTATGGTTAATGTACAGACGCCGCATGATGCAATGACGTAAGACGCTGCATCATGAGCACACAGGTTTGCTAAAAAGTGGGGTCAGGAAAAATCTTTGGAGGTCCAACACATTTTCTGTGCTGCCGGACCCCAATGTCCAGTGGCAATTTTCGGCAAATTCGAGCCCTGTATATATTTTTGCAAACATACTTTTTTCATAACTTTGGATCATAATATAACTAAAAGGCAATGTGTGCTTTGTTTCTTCGCCATCTTGATAAATGGCTGCCATTTAAAAATCAGGGTTATATATCACTCAAAAACCGTCATTTAAGACAGGGGTTAGGTGAGAACAATTTGATAATCCTCAATAGAAAACTTTTCTTGGTTGATTGTAGGGTAATTTTTCCTGTAGATTTTTCCTGTAATGATTAAATGTCTATTTACTTTGGAATTAGGTCTTCTCCTTTAGTTGTCCATTGAATGAACCATTTTAATACAATAATTATATAATTAAATTGCATATGTAATGAGCCAAGAGTTGAATCATGATTATCATGGAGGTTATGATCCATATGATATAATACTGCATCATTTGGTTATTTATGTCAATATGTTAAGGTGCCTCATTTTAATTGCATGGTCTTACCCTCCAGTAGACTACTGAATATATAATTAGCTAATTAGCATATGTAAGGGGCAATTGGTCAAATAATGATCATTATGTTTTGTTTGAAACAAATGCTTAGGATATACATCCAAGGGTCTCTGATGTTAAGAAACTCGATAAGCATGACAGAAGTAACAGCAACATTGTACTACTTAAATAAACTTTATACCAGTTTAAGGAAATATTTAATTTATGCTTCAATATTTTAGAACAAAGTAGTGGTTATGAGGGGTAGAGGGTGTCAAACTCATGTCTGGTGATGTCTTGCTATAAGAGAAATAATATTTTATCCTTATCAGATTAAAGGATGTGTGTAGCAGGGTTCAAAATACAGTGGGTCCCCGCAATAAAAACCACCCTGGGGACTGAGCAAAGTGGTCATAATTTTGGGGTGGTCGTATTGGTGAAACTCTACCCTTGGTTTCATATAACACGCCGATGTTTAATTTGTATCAATGTGTATTAGTTGCATATATTTAATGTGATTTATAACAAATATTTACTTTGCAGTGACCCTGGTTATGAATTTTTTTTTGTGTGTGTAGTTAAAAAGAAAACAAAATTGTTTTAAATATCTATATATTCATGATAAAAAATAAATCTACATGTACACATATACATAATGCCTGACGTTTAACCTAAAATTACGCTGAAGGCAATACAAAAACCTACTGAATACATATTGAACATAATATGTGGCAGTGTTGGTGCAAGAAAGACGTGGAACTTGAAATTTTGAAAGCACTGTGAACAGAATATCAGTGGATGATAATTCTTCACAATTGAGCCCAAAGTAGTTTGTCGTGAGGTCATGCGTGAAGAGGCATAGGCACAGCCAATTGGGGCTGACTGCATCCTGGTGTTGCCGCCTTGATTAACGCCACTTTCTCCTTCATGGAGAGCTCTTCAGTACTGAGGCATGGTCGCACAACAGCAAGCAATTTAAACACAGCCTGAACCAGTATAGAAATAAACTGACAGCGATCTATCTGATAAAGCGAGACTGTGTGGGATTTCCCCCTATGCAAGCTTTATTTATACATTTTACTAACTTCTCAATACTCTGAGTGAAAGGTATGAGCACATTTAGGATTAACTAGGTCGTTAATTGGACCAATGAGGATAGAACAATATGTGCTGAGTCAAAATACTTAAAGGTCTCACCCCGCACTTAGGATGCGGCAGTTAGCCAGGCAGACAGGCTCATTAAGTAATAGGGCCGATGGTTACCCTCTTTGATCTATCAGGAGCACCTAAACTAGTCTCGGCGCGGACACTGATTCAGAAAGATATGCGGCACCATATTAACACTCTGGTTGGGTTTCCTTGTTACCCTCTTAGACCTATTGTTAGGGGCCTGTGACAAGGCGCAGCCATTGACTCGTGACAAAAGTTTTTTTCATACTTCTCTGCGGTTATCGCATTAGAAGTGTCGCATTAGTGCTGAGGCCAGGAAATCTGACTAATTCTGATTTCAGGGGTGTTCGTAATTATGAGTCATTTATAAACATAAATAGACTAAAAACAATTTAGGACCAAGCAAAGTGGTCTTAATTGTGGGGTGGTCACAAGGCAGGGTTCCATTGTACTTTGATATTTTAACCATGACAACGGAAAGGCATTAATCCGCAGAAAAATTTGCCTTTCCGCTAAAGATGCATCCTACCAGCATATCAAACTTTTAGTCACATATTTGCTCAGTGCAAACCTGATACTTCCATCATACATGCCATCCTACATGCACATTTGCATGCAAAAAGAACTTAAAGTTTGCATTAGTAACGCTGATATATCAGAAACATGATTGTGCAGGAAAATAAAGGAGATGAGGGCCTAACTGGTGGAGAGTATAAGAAAATTATAGACTATATTTATAGGAAAATATAGGACATAGGGAGTTGGTGGAAGACCACCTGTAAAATATTTTGTTATTGTCATGTTTGTTCCTACTTATCAGATAATAATATCTATGGGATTAAACCTGGGTACACTTGACCTCATTCTGCAGTTACCATGGTGATCTATGTTAAAGGTCTTGGCATTTTTATCTTTACTTTTGAAAGTTTGTAATTTTTAAGACTAGCTCTATAGGTCTAGATTTTGCAACATGAAGAGTATTACCCATTTTTTTTCGAGTAATAGGAAATGACCACCAGAGGGCACTGCAGTGAATTTTTCCAAGATTCTATTTATGATGCCCTAGAGGAACCATTTTTTATGTAGTCCACTCAAAACTCATACATTATATGTGTGGCACCCAACGTGGGGCCAGGTTCAAGAATCAAGACGGATGCGAGGTGAGGATTTATTCTGGAAGAAGATACAGGTACAGGCAATCAGTCGGCTGGTTGCCAACAGCAAGGTTTGAGCAGAACTCACGAGGCTGCCCCAGTATACACTTATATTTCATATACTGTACATAGCCAACATCTCTTTTATCACAGAATACGTTATAAAGGTAACAAAAATATTATAATAATAAACATCCAGATATTTAAATGTAACCACATGACAATTTACCATATTTTTTTATATACTATTGACAGTAAAGAACACTGTCTACCATGAAGTGGATAATGGTTATCAGGGTAATCAAGAACATGATCTGTTATCCTGTTTCTATATACTATAAAGAAAAGAAAATAGTTTAAGCTACACACAGATTTCGTATACATATATTTCTCTTAAATCCACAGACTTAACATATTAAATGCATACGTTTATGGGCATGTGGCCATCTCATAACTGTGATAATCAGTTTATGTCACCTGATCAACGTACATTGGACAATATTCTTACATTGGCCTGTTCACTAACCTATTTCTTGACAATTAAAGGATTTACATTGAGAACAACTGAGCAACTATAAGTGGTATATATTTACGTGTGAATAAAACTTTATAATGCTGAGAAAAGAACGAATATAAGTGCTTGTGTGGAGGTTGGATAGTGGGTGTGTTAGGAGAGTGTCTCTTAAATGCAATCACTTAAGGCGTATACTACTCTAATCTACTACCCCAAATCGTGATGCTACCTGACACTTAAGAGGATCATAATAATAATACAAGATTTACTTTACAAATAAAATAAATTCCTGGTCTAGCACGATAGAATAATGGATGGTAGGTTTATCAGAGTACTGCTTTTACGAACGGTTTTGAGGTTACCAAACACCTGAAATTAGGCGGGTATTTTGTATTATGAAATGCAGAGCGCGGAGGAATCTTACTAAAATTTGATTGTTCAAAAGGATATATATCTGTTCAAAAGGATAAACATCTGGAAAAGTTGATCTGTGAAAGAGTGGAATATGCATAAAAACTACACAAATTGACTGGAGGCGGAAATCTAAGGAGAGACCGGGGTTCTGTGCTCAAGACTCTACAATGCACTATTTTGTATGCGGAAAGTAAACAAACGGCAACAGCAAACTGGGAGAAAGTCCCCAAGCGCTATGGCGGTAATCGTGTGGTAAGTTAGTTTTCGGAACTTTCTTGAAAATTGACTGTCATCTGATGATACTAGAAAAGGATTTTAAGATAATATATTATTATGCTGTATTTTTAAGTTTTCCCCGACGATCTTAAATTATAAGAAAAATCGATTGAAAAGAAGTTTTCATCTATTGAATGAGAAACTGTTTAGCACGCACATCTGGTTAAATGATAGGAGAACAGCACGTCTGTGCTATTATCTATACCTTAAACTTGGTAATGCTTAATAAATAATAATATTGATGACAGTCATGTTTATAATTATGTCCCGTTTCTAAGGTATGGAAGTTTGTTTTGATGGTTAGTTCATCTGAGACGCCAGGTGGCAGCACAGGCCTCAGTGGGACTGGAAACTAGTTTACCTCAGGCGGCCAGATGGCAGCACCAGCACCCGGGTTCATATACACGGTCAACATGGATTTTACGTCTAGCACGGGAATAAAGTGGGAACGTGTGCCACTATTAAGCTTACTTTAGAGTAAGTATTTTTGCGTTATTAAATAATTACCCAGTTATGAAATAGTCTGATAACAGCTTTATGCTGCTGTTAACTCTTCATATTAAATCTTCCTAATTATCAATGTTTTGGAAGAAATTTTACATGAAACATTTACTGATATTTAATTAGTAGTAACTTTTTGAAGTGGCAGCTCCGATTGGCTATTCAGAACAACTTATATGAACCATCCTTAATAATAATTGTATTTATTTTTTTTTTTGGAGAAATTTGCCTGCCTTTCATGTATATCTAAGATACATCCCATGTGCAAAGAGCGGAGATTACAGAGTGCATAAATAATGCTTTCACTTTGAACGGCCTGGTGGCGGCATCGATTTAGACCGAAGCATTTAGATAAAATAAGATTTTACCTTTTCTCACTACAAATGCAGTATGAAATATGAAAAGTATTTTAGTTTAATTATTTTTTTTATATAGGGCAGTAATCTTAGCCCTATTACTACTTAAAGAGTACTTGCGGCCAAAATAATGCCTGGAGTGAACGACTGGCGATGTACCAACTAAAGTGGACACCAAAGATATTCTTGAAGTTGGGGGGGGGGGGGGGTTTAGACGAGAGGCGTGCCTAGTCTGCCGTTCTACTGGTCCGAAATAGGGCATTTCAGGAAAATTAGACTAGACTGGAGGCTGTATACTTTGCAGTTGACCATATTCTATACAAATGTACCCAACAGAGAAAATACAATATATTCGGATGGAACAGACAGGACGGTTTATATATGAATGAGCAAATATATGGGAAATGCATGGTGGTCCATAAATCTATTGGGACAGAACGAACGTTTGGGTTTCTTATTAGTACTAAAATAATCATACATTTTTACATGCATTTCAGAATATAACTGACGGGGACAAAAAAAAATAAGGTTCCTACCTGGAAGAAGATACAGGTACAGGCAATCAGTCGGCTGGTTGCCAACAGCAAGGTTTGAGCAGAACTGACGAGGCTGCCCCAAGACATCGTGGTCATTACGGGCTGTCATGCCTCGTTGCCCAAACACCGAAAACCGGTCCTGACAAAACTATATTCTTACAACAGGTTTTGCCGGCCACGCAGGCCATGCCATGCCATGCCAGGGCAACAGGTGGTTGACCCTTGACCTAAAGGAACCTGTCTTGTCGGTCACTTTGGAATGAAAGACAAAATGAAAAAAAAACATGGGGCTATATTACCCCGTGTTACATCCTCCCCCCGTTCGAAGAAGTTGTCGACCCGACAACGGAAAATATGTGAAGAAATCATGGCTTCACTAAGGTAGTTATATCTAATTAATGTTGGACATAATCTCCAGACCGTAACCAGGTTGGAGGCCGTCTTATTCGGTCTGATCGCCTGGGCCTGGGGCGATCATCCCCCAATTGGGAATTATCTGTAGTAACATGTGGTAAGTTTGCATTAGTTTCCTCACTCAATTCTTGATTTTCAACTAGATCTGTTAGAGATTCATAAACTTCAGGGATTGGTATGGCACTGTCATCAGTTTCTGTTATTCTTACAGGTGATGCATCCCGAACTGGAAAATCGGGACTGAATGGTCCTTCACCTTCGGGACTGGAAGTGGAAAGTGCAATTTCCGAACTAGGAGTGGAAAGTGGGAGCTTTTCTTCCTGATCTACGTGGATCAAAGGAATATTAACAGGAACTGACAATGGAGTGAAGACATAATCATCAGCATCCTCATCCGGACTTTCAATATCACTGGAGGATTCTACATCAACTATTTTGTGATCAGGTTTTTGCTTTTGGGTACATTTTGATGCATTAAAGTCAGTAACTGGGGGATTAAGGGGGAGATTGTTAATACAGAGAAGTAGATTACGATGAAGCGTGCGTATGCCACCCGTTGCTCCTTCCCTCTGCACCCTATAAACTGGAATATCCCCGTTTGGTTGTCCTACAACAGTGTATATAGGAGTTTCCCACACATCAGCGAGTTTTTGTTTACCAGTTACATGGTGGTTACGGACTAAGACTTTGTCTCCCACTTGAAGGGACGTGCCTTTAATCTTACGATCATAGCGCATTTTATGGCGTTGCTGGGCCAAAGAAGAGTTGTTCTGTGCCATTTTATAAGCATCTGATAGAGTATCCGCTAAGGACTGCACATATTTTGAGTAATCTGTGGCTGCTTGCTTATCCTCTTGATCTAAACCCAGAATTGTCTATTGGCAGTTTGGGATGGCGACCATACATGAGAAAGAAGGGGGAGAACCCGGTTGTCTCATGTTGTGTGCAATTATAAGCATGGGTCAGAGCATTAAGGTGTATTTTCCAATTGGATTTACCTTCTGGCTCTAAGCCGCCGAGCATATTCAGGAGAGTGCGGTTAAAACGCTCGCACTGACCATTCCCCATTGGATGATAAGGGGTAGTTCGACACTTGGAAATTCCAGCTAAACTACATAGTTCCTTGATCAGTTTGCTCTCGAAATTTCTGCCTTGATCAGATAATATTCTCTGGGGAAAACCATAGTGGCTTATAAATTGATCAAATAATAATTGGGCTGTCGGTTTGGCCTGTTGAGTTTTACAGGGAAAAGCCCTGGCATATTTTGTGAAATGATCTGTCACTACAAGGATGTTTTCTATGTTACCTTTGCAAGGTTCTACTGATAAGAAATCTACACAAAGTAACTCCAAAGGTGCAGTGGAAGAGATATTGATAAGGGGAGCTCTTTGATTGGTAGGTGTCTTTCTCCTGACACATCTTGGACAGCAAGAAACGTATTGGATAATGTCTTGACATTTTTGGCCAGAAATACCGATCCTGGACTAGTTTAGTAGTTCTGGTTTGGCCCATGTGCCCCATTAGGTCATGTAAACCATGGAGAGCTACACTACGCAGAGATTCAGGCAATACGACCTGGTATGTTAGCTGATGATTTACGGTTCTCTTGCGACATAGTATATTCTGCTGTAAAACAAATTGCTTAGCTCGACTCTGGTATATACGCCAGTTGGAATCCGGTGATGGTTTCCTGGTTATTTTCGGTTGATGTCCTGCTTCTAAGCTTTGAATTATTTGTTTGAGGATGGGGTCTTCAAGTTGTTTGTCTCTGATATTAATTGGGGTCTGTGGAAGGTTGTCTGAACAAGCGCACTGATCAGCAGGTGCAGGTGTGTGTTGTAAGCCAATAAAATAAGGCAATTGGTAGTTACAGATAGCATTTACGGTTTCGGTGGAGAGATGGACTATCTCCTGCCCAGGGGACCTTGATAACGCATCAGCATCTATGTTAACCTGACCTGAGCGGTATTTAATATCAAAATTGAAGTTTGCCAGTTCAGCAATCCACCGCTGTCCTGTGGCATCAAGCCTGGCTGAAGAAAGGACATAACACAATGGGTTATTGTCAGTTCTGACAGTAAATGTGCCACCATAAAGATAGTCTTTAAATTTCTCTGTGACAGCCCACTTTAAAGCCAGAAATTCTAGCTTGTGGGCTGGATAATTAGCTTCTGAGGGTCTAAGGCTTCGGCTGGCGTAGGCAATGGGATGTAGTTTACCCTTTTGTTCCTGATATAGGATAGCACCTAGACCTAATTTGCTAGCGTCGGTGTGCAGGACAAATGGCTTAGTAAAATTGGCAAACGCCAATACAGGGGTTTGGCACAATAAGTTTTTAATCTTATCAAATGCCTCCTGTTGTTTTGTACCCCATGTAATGGATGTGGCTTTAGGTGTGTACTTACCAGGTTTACCTTTCTTTTTGGGCGAACCTCCCTTCAGGAGGTCATGGAGGGGGCGTGCTACTTGGGCAAATTGAGGGATAAACTTACGTTAAAAACTAGCGAAACCTAGGAACCGTCTAACCTCTGTCAATGTACTTGGTGTAGGCCACTGTTTTACTGCATCTACCTTGGCAGGGTCTGCGTGGATGCCATCAGCTGAAACCACATGGCCTAGATAACTGACTTTTGTCTGAAAGAAATGACACTTGCTCGGTTTTAGCTTTAAACCAGCATTTTTGAGGCGTTGAAATACAGCCTCCAGCCGTTCAAGATGCTCCTCAAAAGTTGAGCTACAGACTATGATGTCATCCAAATAAAGGAGACGTGATAAATGCAAATCACCCATAGTTTTCTGCATTAAGCGCTGGAAGACGGCTGGCGCGTTCACCAGACCGAAGGGCATCGTATTAAACTCGAAAAACCCTAAAGGACCGGCTGTAAATGCGGTCTTATACTAGTCTTCTTCCTCCACCTCCACTTGCCAGTACCCGGCTTTGAGGTCAAGAGAGGAAAAGAATTTACTGCCTACAAGTGAATCTAAAGTGTCATCGATGCGAGGCAGAATGCGCATCACGGACAGTACGGGCATTCAGCTTCCGATAGTCCACGCAAAATCTTAGTTTACCATCAGGCTTACGGACGAGGACTATTGCTGACGCGAATGGACTCGAACTTTCACGAATGACACCTGCCTCGAGCATTTCATTAAGATGACACCTAACTTCTTCATAAAGATTAGGAGGAATTCGTCGATACGACTCTCTGAAGGGCGTTTCATCTGTTAAGACTATCCGGTGTTTTATCATATCGGTCTTGCCGATGTCTATTTCATCAATAGAAAAGATAGAGGTCCAAGTATTTAAAAGACTTAAAACTTTGTGATGCTCTTTCTCAGACAATGAGGTACCGATGTTAAATTGGTCTAGTACACCTGCAGGGCTTGTACTCTGACTGAATGAAGGTATGACCGAGGCCACCTGGAGGGAACAAAGTAAGGCTTTTGCCGGAACGGTAATTGGGCTGGAGGTCAAATTAGAAACTTTAACATCAACCCGTTTACTGGTTTTGTTCCTCAAGTTAACTTCCATAAAAATTGGGTCTAACACCAGTCCTGCGGGTAGCTGACCCTCAGGCTCAGTCACAATAGTGGTTTTACCAAACGTACATGTTCTTGTTACCCCTGGTATGAAGTAGCTATGATTGGGTGGTACAAGGACTTGTTTATTGCTAAACACCCTCCCGAGAGGTTTGGAAGTAGAACCGTTAAAGAGACAATTGTTTCTACACGCTAAACGCCAGGGATCAGATAAGCCAGCTGTTTGGATAAATCTGGGTCCCTTGAGTGCCCTTAGGTGTCTGACGCACGGCTTGATAATGTTTTGGCCAATTACAAAGGGGGTATTTAGATTGAAGCTAGTGTTCTTGACTAGGAGGACTGGAGTGGGGAAAACTGTATCCTTCAAAACCGATGGAAAGTTAAGATCCAACTCAACAATACCTAAATAGTCTAGCCTACCGCCACCAGCTACCTCAATCTCCAATACCTGGTCCACAGGCAATATAGAACAAGAAGCTAGGTGTTTGTTATAAAACCACTCGGCAACCGTGGAAATGGCCGAACCAGAGTCAAGTAACCCAGTAGAGGAATTACCATTGGCTATGAGCTTTACCTGGTCGACATTGCCTACCAGTTCTACAGGAATCTTAGCAGGGACACGTCTCTCGCCTGCAACCCCCCACCGTCTGTTGCAGGCGGACTTCAGTTTAAAGGCCGGCCGTTCACATCACTATGGGCCACACAATCACGCAGGAGATGGTTGTTTCGTTTGCATCTGCTACAAAATAAGCGATTTTGACCAGCAGTGCTACTCTGATCTTGGTTAGGATTGGTGCCTGAGGGAGATTTACTGGGGTAAGTAGCCTTTCCTTCTAGTTTACTTAAACGTGCCTCTAAGCCTTCCATTTTTCTTAGTACCGTGTCTACAGCTTGGGCTAAATCAGGGTTTGTTTGCTGTTGCAGGGGCAATTTACCCTTTCCAGGCTGGGTTGGATGGGAAACCCGGACGGACGAATGGCCAGGAGTATATTCCGCCTCCAGTTCCCTAGCACAACTAAATAATTCATCGAACGACTTTCCTGTTCGCAGAATAACCCGTAAGGCTTCTTTTACTTTAACATAACTTGGGTGGAGTCCATACCAAAACCTGGATCTCAAGCTATGCTCTGCTTCCGTGGGGGTGATCAAATCTCTGCCTTTAAGGGAATGGAGTAACTTTTGGAGTCTGCAGCCCCACTGAACTATGTTTTCCCCCGGACCTTGTTGAGCTCCATAGTACTGTTCCCGGAGAAGATTATAATCTACAACATCCCCAAACATTAGGTCGAATTGATGGAGCAAATCAGAAACCTTTATTCCTGGTTCTGAGCATAATAAAATTTCTGCTGCAGTGCCCCTGAGTGACAAGCGGACTACCTCTTCCACTTCGCTCTTATGATAACTAGGGTTATCCAGCAGGCAAGGGACTTGAAATCGCCACTGGCTATACGATATGTCTTTCCCAGGATCCCCAGAGAAGGTGGGTAATCGGGGGCGCTGACTAACTGTGTACAGAAGGGCAGGAGGAGCTTGTCTGCTAGGCACTCGACCTTCCAGTTTTGTTTGCAGTTTAGCCAAGTTATCAGAGCTTAAGGAATCTAAGAAATGCTCAAGAGGGTCAGGATCAGGGTCAAGCAACGCTTTGATCTTAGGCTCATCAGTCTCTTTTGCTGGAGCCAACAAAAGTTGCACTGGTTCCTTTAGGGCTGACAACTTAATAGAACTCAATGATTCTATGGCCGTGGGGACACTAGAGGGAGAGGCGTACACGATGAACAATTTGTCAGTAGAAATCAAAATGGATTCCACCGTGCCGACCGTACCGAAGTGCCCCTCGAGTTGTGACTGCTTCACATCCTTTGGTACGGACCTAACTACTACGGTGCGAGTGTACTTCATGGTAAGTGAATTTAAATGATACTAAAGGATACCTAGTCCTAAGGAGCTAAATTACAAAAATGTATCTGAATCTATGGGAAACAGATTCAATTAACATCTATCTATACCCCTACAGATGATACAAAAAAGTCTTACCTGTCTGAACTTACCGCACTGGTAGTGGCAGGCAGACAAGGAAAGGTAAGGATACTTTTCCTCACCTTCTCTCATACACTTAAATGTAAATTACACTTAAACAGTCGCTACAAATTAAGCAATCATTACTAGTTAGCAGTTTAACAAGGGCGTTATTATAGAAGCTTAGAATCTTAGCAATCTTGCTGCAATCAACCAAAATATATATGCCTGGTGTAAGCTTACTTCAGAAAAAAAAAATCCATCTAACCATTACAAATCTATGCCTGTTGCATAACCATAAAAAGTCTGGATATCCATTATTAAATAAATAGTTTACCTTCATAATATAATTATATATTATAATTAAATTATATTATTATAATTAAATGCCTGAATCCTATATGTCACTTTACGCCACCCAAAAAAAAGGATGAAACATTTTAATATGCACTGTCCTTGCAGATGTCCATTGTGCTCTCACAAGCACGGAAAAAAATACCACTCCGTCACACACTGGCTATTAACGGGTCCCTAGTCCACTGATTCCATGCCGAGGTCAGTCCGGAACAGGACACCAGGCCGGCCCTTTAGCGCCCTGCGAACAGTCCATGCCACAGCACCTAGGAACCAACAAGCACAGGCAGAAAGCGATGGTGCGGTTGGTGATCACCAGAAAAGGGAAGACATCCGTCAGTTGGTATGTAACCAACGTTCAGTCCTCAAAACACAGGAAAAGTCCAAAAACACGACAACATAGGCCGTCTTGGCGAAACCATCCGCCAGCAAGGGAAACAGGACATACAGGTCAACCCGTCCACTCCATCCAGGTGTTCCATCAATCGCATCTTATCCTGCAGGCTGCGCCATTTTTGTGGCACCCAACGTGGGGCCAGGTTCAAGAATCAAGACGGATGCGAGGTGAGGATTTATTCTGGAAGAAGATACAGGTACAGGCAATCAGTCGGCTGGTTGCCAACAGCAAGGTTTGAGCAGAACTCACGAGGCTGCCCCAGTATACACTTATATTTCATATACTGTACATAGCCAATATCTCTTTTATCACAGAATACGTTATAAAGATAACAAAAATATTATAATAATAAACATCCTGATATTTAAATGTTACCACATGACAATTTACCATATTTTTTTATATACTATTGACAGTAAAGAACACTGTCTACCATGAAGTGGATAATGGTTATCAGGGTAATCAAGAACATGATCTGTTATCCTGTTTCTATATACTATAAAGAAAAGAAAATAGTTTAAGCTACACACAGATTTCGTATACATATATTTCTCTTAAATCCACAGACTTAACATATTAAATGCATACGTTTATGGGCATGTGGCCATCTCATAACTGTGATAATCAGTTTATGTCACCTGATCAACGTACATTGGACAATATTCTTACATTGGCCTGTTCACTAACCTATTTCTTGACAATTAAAGGATTTACATTGAGAACAACTGAGCAACTATAAGTGGTATATATTTACGTGTGAATAAAACTTTATAATGCTGAGAAAAGAACGAATATAAGTGCTTGTGTGGAGGTTGGATAGTGGGTGTGTTAGGAGAGTGTCTCTTAAATGCAATCACTTAAGGCGTATACTACTCTAATCTACTACCCCAAATCGTGATGCTACCTGACACTTAAGAGGATCATAATAATAATATAAGATTTACTTTACAAATAAAATAAATTCCTGGTCTAGCACGATAGAATAATGGATGGTAGGTTTATCAGAGTACTGCTTTTACGAACGGTTTTGAGGTTACCAAACGCCTGAAATTAGGCGGGTATTTTGTATTATGAAATGCAGAGCGCGGAGGAATCTTACTAAAATTTGATTGTTCAAAAGGATATATATCTGTTCAAAAGGATAAACATCTGGAAAAGTTGATCTGTGAAAGAGTGGAATATGCATAAAAACTACACAAATTGACTGTAGGTGGAAATCTAAGGAGAGACCGGGGTTTTGTGCTCAAGACTCTACAATGCACTATTTTGTATGCGGAAAGTAAACAAACGGCAACAGCAAACTGGGAGAAAGTCCCCAAGCGCTATGGCGGTAATCGTGTGGTAAGTTAGTTTTCGGAACTTTCTTGAAAATTGACTGTCATCTGATGATACTAGAAAAGGATTTTAAGATAATATATTATTATGCTGTATTTTTAAGTTTTCCCCGACGATCTTAAATTATAAGAAAAATCGATTGAAAAGAAGTTTTCATCTATTGAATGAGAAACTGTTTAGCACGCACATCTGGTTAAATGATAGGAGAACAGCACGTCTGTGCTATTATCCATACCTTAAACTTGGTAATGCTTAATAAATAATAATATTGATGACAGTCGTGTTTATAATTATGTCCCGTTTCTAAGGTATGGAAGTTAGTTTTGATGGTTAGTTCATCTTGGACGCCAGGTGGCAGCACAGGCCTCAGTGGGACTGTGGAAACTAGTTTACCTCAGGCGGCCAGATGGCAGCACCAGCACCCGGGTTCATATACACGGTCAACATGGATTTTACGTCTAGCACGGGAATAAAGTGGGAACGTGTGCCACTATTAAGCTTACTTTAGAGTAAGTATTTTTGCGTTATTAAATAATTACCCAGTTATGAAATAGTCTGATAACAGCTTTATGCTGCTGTTAACTCTTCATATTAAATCTTCCTAATTATCAATGTTTTGGAAGAAATTTTACATGAAACATTTACTGATATTTAATTAGTAGTAACTTTTTGAAGTGGCAGCTCCGATTGGCTATTCAGAACAACTTATATGAACCATCCTTAATAATAATTGTATTTATTTTTTTTTTTGGAGAAATTTGCCTGCCTTTCATGTATATCTAAGATACATCCCATGTGCAAAGAGCGGAGATTACAGAGTGCATAAATAATGCTTTCACTTTGAACGGCCTGGTGGCGGCATCGATTTAGACCGAAGCATTTAGATAAAATAAGATTTTACCTTTTCTCACTACAAATGCAGTATGAAATATGAAAAGTATTTTAGTTTAATTATTTTTTTTATATAGGGCAGTAATCTTAGCCCTATTACTACTTAAAGAGTACTACTTGCGGCCAAAATAATGCCTGGAGTGAACGACTGGCGATGTACCAACTAAAGTGGACACCAAAGATATTCTTGAAGTTGGGGGGGGGGGGGGGGGGGTTAGACGAGAGGCGTGCCTAGTCTGCCGTTCTACTGGTCCGAAATAGGGCATTTCAGGAAAATTAGACTAGACTGGAGGCTGTATACTTTGCAGTTGACCATATTCTATACAAATGTACCCAACAGAGAAAATACAATATATTCGGATGGAACAGACAGGACGGTTTATATATGAATGAGCAAATATATGGGAAATGCATGGTGGGCCATAAATCTATTGGGACAGAACGAACGTTTGGGTTTCTTATTAGTACTAAAATAATCATACATTTTTTCATGCATTTCAGAATATAACTGACGGGGACAAAAAAAAATAAGGTTCCTACCTGGAAGAAGATACAGGTACAGGCAATCAGTCGGCTGGTTGCCAACAGCAAGGTTTGAGCAGAACTGACGAGGCTGCCCCAAGACATCGTGGTCATTACGGGCTGTCATGCCTCGTTGCCCAAACACCGAAAACCGGTCCTGACAAAACTATATTCATACAACAGGTTTTGCCGGCCACGCAGGCCATGCCATGCCATGCCAGGGCAACAGGTGGTTGACCCTTGACCTAAAGGAACCTGTCTTGTCGGTCACTTTGGAATGAAAGACAAAATGAAAAAAAAACATGGGGCTATATTACCCCGTGTTACATATGTTTACAGACTTGTTCCCCTCAGTGTCTTCCTGTCTCTATATCTGTCTGTTATATTTCTACTTCCGGCAAGCGCTTGACCTATATGGTCAGTCTATTAGCCCGTGTGTTTTGTGGGCACTCTACAGGCCGCAATTTTGCAGCAATCACTTCAACATTTTTACAGTTGTTAGGATACTTAAAAGTTCTTGAAGCCTATTGTTTTGAGTCCAGGGTTTGGGCCAGGTACTTGTACCTGTACCTGTACCTAGGTACACAATTGAGAGTACTTGTACCTGGCTGTCATGAGTAGGAAGTACCTTGTACTTGTACCTGTACCTGGAAATAAAGTACCTGTACCTGGTATAAGGTACTCCAGGTACAAATTTGGTTTGGTCAAGTAAGGTACTGAGCTGTCATCTCTAGCTGTCAGGGCTGTTACCTAAACCAGGCAGGGGTAATTACTAAGCTTTAAACCCTGCAGCCTTTTAACTTGACTGGACTTTGGCTAGTAGCATGCTGGCCGAGCTACCTCTAGCCTCTACACAGGAAGTTCATTGTGGCTTTATCAGATATAAATGGTACAGAGCAATAGATATGGACAGTGTTGCATTTGTGCCCCATGTAGACACCTGTTGTCGGGTCCGTGTCACCTGGACGCTGTTCAGATGGACGCTATAAAAATGGACGCCGAAAGCTGGACGCTATCAAAATGGACGCTGATCAGCTGGACGCTATCCATTTAGACGCTATCCTAAAACTATGAGAATCATACAGGGATAATCATACAAAATAAAGCAATATTAATCCACCAACTCAACCCATTGTTATTGGTTCTTAATATTATGCACTTTTGTCAAATTTGGAACCACATGTATCGGCCTATATCGACCGTTTGTGATGACGAACCATCAATGGACGACCGAATAGGAAAATGAAGTTGAACTGTGTCAGTAAAGATTTTTCTGCAAATGTGTGTTTTGTGTATTTTTTTAACCAACCAAACTTTCATCACGCAGTGATTTATAGTTTCCAAGGGCGATTGGTCTGAACTGCATACACCTGGGCAACCGGTCCGATCGGTACCACATTTTCAAGCTTGATATTTATGACAATAAGAACAATTTCGTAGTAGATAGAAATACTTAATATGGGTAACAATCATTGCTTTTTTCTTCGTTACAACAATTCTAATGCTTGGTAGAAATAGGCCTACGAAGCTTTCCAGCAGAATGACGTTGTAGAGGTTTAAGGTATAAGGGAAACACAATATGACGAGAATAAACATACATGTGTATATACATTGTATATTGTTATGCGATTTTTTCAATACGTGATTTTTTTCAATGACTTATCCTTCAAAGACAATCTGATGTGTTTTAGACACCAGTGCATACAAGATAAAATTTTTAAATAATATTGTAAACTACACACATTGCTGTTTCCCGGAGCGTATATAGTCCACAATATGAAGCAATACAGTCCACCCTGAATTAAAGCAAACATTCACTAAAAGTCTTTCCATTTATGTGAATATGAACTTGTTCGACTTTTATTTGGATTTCTTTAAATAAATAATTGGTGGGCACACAATATATTCTGTACCAATAGCGTCTGTCTGATGATAAGCGGCTTTTATCTGAACAACATCTATACATGAATTTCCAAGGCGTCTATCCATACATATATCTGGTAAGTTTATAAGTGTGAAATGGCAATACATTTATTTTTGTATAATTCATTTATGAATTGTATATGTGGTGAAAAATGAAATATTAACTCATTTAGAGAGATATATGATGTGATTTTAACAATAAATGAGACCCAGTATCTATAGTTGGCTAGGGATGTCCCGAAATTTTATTGATTTTTCATTTAACAAGATTATTGACTATGCAATCTCTTATATATATAATACTGTTTCGTCAAGTATATATATGTATATATATATAATAATAATACTTATCAACATAAGATCATTTTACATGATAATTTGTGGTGCTTAACCTTGGCGATATATATATATGTGGAATCAAATAATAAGAATTAAAAGTAAAATTTGTAAAAGCAGTCATTCTAAACCAGACATGGATCAGTGATCATATGATGTTGTTTTAACAATAAATGAGTCCTGGGTACAATGTCATTTGGAGCTTGGTCACCCGATTGTCATTTATTTAACGGGAGATCCCAATAATGAGGTAGGTTTTCTTTGATGTTGACTAATTAATCCTACCATGTACATGATTTCATTGCTTCAGGTTCTTTAATTTTAACAATACATTTATATTAAGGAATGATAGAATTATTTACAATGGAAAATATAATAAACAAATTACCTTTATATAATTGAAACTACACATGACCATTATTTTAAATTTTTTTGTTGGGTAAATGAAACAAAAGACCCCTATTCGCACGAAATATGCACAAACACACAATATAATCTAAAACATAACATTGTTATTATTAAAATGGGTCGTCCTTTTATGGAAACATTTAAAAATAATGAGAATTATATACATTACTTTTCATTAAGGCGTCTTTCTGAAAGGGTGCACATGGATACTAGAGACGCTGGCGTCTATCATACGTTATCATCTATATGATCAGCGTTCATTTTCATTAGCATGATATATAAAATATGATATTAAACATGTTGGTATTGATAATTGTTTTATTAAATTCGGTTTCAAATCTAAGGGAACAATTTATTGTAGCTCTGTAAAAGCAGTCAAATATTCTGAACCGGACATGGATCAGTGATCATATGATGTTGTTTAAAACATAAACGAGTCCTGGGTACAATGTCAGTTGGAGCTTGGTCACGCGATTGATCATTTAATTAACGGGATACCTCGATAATGAGGTAGGTTTTCTTTGATGTTGACTAATTAATCCTACCATGTACATGATTTCATTGCTTCAGGTTCTTTAATTTTAACTATACATTTATATTAAGGAATGATAGAATTATTTACAATGGAAAATATAATAAACAAATTACCTTTATATAATTGAAACTACACATGACCATTATTTAAAATTTTATTTATTGGATAAATGTATAGTAAAGGTATATATCAAGTTAGTGTATAAATGGTTAATATTGTAGAGATTTAACTTAGTGACCATACTGTGATCACTAGGCTTTCAGCTGGTATCACAGCATGATACAGGCTCCGCATCTGGTGATGACCCCTGTATAGTTAACACGTGTATATATAGGGGACCCCCCTGTGTGTTTGTAGTCCTAGTTTGCCATCATCATACTCAGCAGGTAGTCAAGCCATTTTAATGATTTCAGGCTCACATATATATCACCATTAGTTCTAAGAGGATCCAGGATATCTAGAATATATATTTTGTAATTATTGAGATATTTGAATATACATAGAAATTGTAATTATCCTAGACAATGAAAAACGCCAGTTCTGTGTAAATTACCATATAAATATTTAATATTATGAGCTGAGATTTGGTGCATTCAAAGTAGTAAAGATGAAGTTTAATTAGTGTCAATTACAGGATTTTTCATATAATATTACAGAAGATATAGGTATATTAATCTCGGACACAAAACACAGAAATTCAGTTTGTCATGATTTTAGGGGTAGAAGTCATAGCGTCGGTCACCCTCAGCCAGCCAATCAGCTCCCTGCTGGGGGTGATTACTTAAGACCAGATGCCCATTAACAGAGAGAGACCCCCCCAGTACTTAAAACTTAAATACTTAATCATAAATCATAGACAAAGTGCCCATACCGGGACACTACTATTGTCTGAGATTTATTAAAAACATATTCATCTGTAATCAAATCACATACAATACTCAACCAAACACGGGATGAGTAACCCGCAGGCTTGGTCAGGTCGCGAGCTACCTTCCCACAAATATCCAAAACATACATTCAAACATACAGGACAAACATACAAACTCGAAGAAATACATAACCACCGAGCACAATTCATGTAAATACACCGCTTCACTCATCGTTTTTCAAGCACACTAACCCACGTTTTTTTTTCGATTCTTACCGGTTTTTCACCCTTTTGTTTTTGTATTTTTCACAATATCGACGCAATATCAGGTTATCCGACGCTCATATATAAGATATAATTATAGAGTTTATTAGTAATTACAGCTTTTTCCGGCAAGACCAGTGGCATGGAAACTGAAGTCGGCCACTAGCAAGTGGATGGAAACTGATGCCGCCACGAGCCTCAACTATCCCTGCCCCCTTCCTCTCAGTCTGCGCTTGTATAAAAATACTTCTTATAAGTATTTCCTTTAAAAGTACATGATCATTAATATTTCTTAAAATATTTATGTGATACTTAATATAAAAGTACAAACTGAGAGCCCCACCGGCCGGCCAGATTTCTAACTATAAAGATATCTCCTATAGATATCTCCTTTAGGCCAATATAAGGGTAAATGATCATGAGGTATTTTCTTAAAAAATCCCATGTGATACTTATAAAATTATAAAGAAATCTACGGCCCCCCCCCCCCCCCCACCACGGACAACAACTACCCCTGACAACCACCACCAACAGCATCCGACACCGACGCGCAAGTCCAGCGGCAGCCACCCTACACCACCAGCGGAAGATTAGAGGGCACCCAGACGAGCGCACACCCCATCCGCCCACTGACAGCAACTTCCAAGACGACTACCCAGACCTACACCGGGACAGCTCCAGACAGACCGGACAAGACCCCCCAACAGTCCTGTTTAGGACTACCCCCCCCCCCCCCCAACAGTCCTATTTAGGACTAATCAATCACTCATCGACCTGGCAGCGGACAGACAGACAACTTTAGGTCCGCTGCCTGCCACAAGACCAAGCCTCAAGACCCAAGACCAAGCCTCAAGACCAAGACCAAGTCAAGACTGGTAGCCCTGGGACAAGCCAAGAAGAAGACAAGACCACCCCGACAGCCGGAACCCAAGTCAAGACAAGCAAGACAAGTCAAGAATCCCTGACAGTTGGCAAACAGACAACTCTAGGCCCACTGCTAGGGGACAAGCTGAAGACCAAGCCAAGACAGCCTGCCAGATCCAAGTCACAGGAAGTCCGGCTCTTCGCGGTGGGAGTTGTTCTGTCGGCGGTCTGGGTTTCCCTGTTGGGTCTGGGTCTCTCTGTTGTGGTGCGCATTTCTGCTCGGGGATGTCGCTCGCGACCGGGTTCGTGGGGGCAGCGGCTTTGCTGCTGGTATCCGTGCGGTGAGTGGCCCGCTCGGGGCTTTGTGGGTGTGGATGATGTAGCTTTCTTGGTCACCGGTGCGGGTGCATGCTGGTGGCTCTTCTCGGCTCCTTGGCTTGGCTTGTGTGGCAATTTTCGGCATCAAAATTATAGTCTAAAGAGACAGGCCGGGGCGGTGGTCCCAGACCACCTCAACCGTGTCTGTCTAGTGACTCAAAATACTAGATCTAGTAGTAACAGAGAGAGAGTCCGTTTTTGAATCCAACCTGTGCTGGACACCAGTAAGCCAGCCAGGGCTCAGCCAGTCAGTTCACTAGTGCCTGCCAGCCTGGAAGATATGTATGATTTATTTAAATAAAATATTTTTTTGTGGACAATAATCAAGGATTCAAGTCACTAAACTACTTTAAATGAAACAAAAGACCCTCATTCGCACGAAATATGCATGCACAAACACACAATGTAATCTAAACCATGACATGGTTATTATTAAATTAGGTCCCCTTTTATGGAAACATTTAATAAAAATGAGAACTATTTCCATGAATTGTCATAAGGCGTCTTTCTGAAAAGGTGAATTCAGACGATGGAGTCTATAATACGATAACGTCTAGATATGATTAGCATTCATTTTGATTCGCACGATATGAAAAGACCCTCATTCGCACACAATACGCACAAACACACAACATAATCTAAAACATAACATGGTTATTATTAAATTCGGTCTCCTTTTTATGGAAACATTTAATAAAAAATGAGAATTATTTTCATGACTTGTCATTAGGCGTCTTCTGAAGGGTGGATGCAGACGATGGCGTCTATAATACGATAACGTCTGTATGATCAGCGTTCATTTATATTCGCACTATATATAAAATATGATCTAAAATCAAATTGTTTCACTAAATTAGGTTTAAAATATAAGGAAACAATATACGATGGCGTCTATAATACGATGGTCTCTAAGACATTTTTTGTTAACGTTCATCTTCAATCATACGATATACACACTTAAAGGAAATAAATAAAATATATAAATGCGGCTCTATGGCTTGTATTAAGGCGTCTTAATGAAGGGTATATGGGCTTATAATACGAAGGCGTCCATATGAACAGCGCCCATTTTCACAGCGTCCAAATGAACAGCGTCCAGGTGATACAATGGCGTCTATCTGAACAGCGTCCATCTGAGATGATCCCCTGTTGTCTAGCATGTATAAAGAACATTGGTGTAGGATAAATGTAGAAGTAAAGAAAATTCATATTATATCACTGAACACTCAACATAAGCCAATCAACAGCAGAACTTTTTACCCATTTTACAGAAAAAAGTCCCAGCTCACACATTACATACAGGTGCTCAAAACATCCTCAGTGTGACTTTCTGCCATGAACATGTGTATTGTTACTTCTTTTTTTGTATGTATCAGTGTCATGAAGATAATCTATAAAATTGACTGTAAGATTTTTACCTTTCAGTCAAGCTATTAAGCCTCTTTACTTTAAAGTGTGGTGCTCCCAGTCACTTTAAACTATTACTCCGAAGCTCCAAACTTGATTTGAAATATATACATTTTATGAAGTTTTATATTTCTGTATTAATAACTTTGTAAACTTTATCTGCTTCGTTCATTAATCACATTTACTAAAGACAATCATTATCATTTGCCAGGCCTGTATTTTTCCTGATGACATAAGAAGTGATCATTTAATACTTTTTAATGCCATTATTCTGCCATTCTTTTATAACTTATTATTGCACATCTAGATGAATTTAATGCAATTTTCATTAGTTTGTATATCTTTAAAATGTACCTGTACCTGTACCTAGGTAATGTCACATGTACCTGGCCCCAACCCTGTTTGGGTCAAAAGGGGTGAAAGTTCAAGGGTCATCCAAAAACATAAAAATTTTATTTTGGTCATAACTTTGTCCATATGTGTCCATTCTTCAAAAACTTTGGCTCATTTTGTTTCTCTTCACCTTCCCCATAACTTTTTATGGCATATACTAGGCTTGAATGGGTTGTTTAGGCAGTATGTCTGTCTGTTTGTCTGGTATTTGTAAATTCCCTCACATTGCCCTGTCCCCGTGTTTACTGCTTGCTGAAAAATTTCGATTTCAGCAAGCATATTGGTCAGTTCAGTATGTCTGTTTTTTGCTTTCCAGAATCAAAGATTTCAGCAAGCATGTTGATCAGTTCTATATGTTTATTATATGGAAATCTTCACGTTCTGCAAGCATGTTGGTCAGTTGCCGCTGTATGTTTTTCTGTCTGTTTTTCTGTCCCCTCTATAGAGACAACAATTTTGCAGCAACCTCTTTCAATCATACACAGTAAATAGACAATCAATATTCATAGCTGCTCACTCAGAGCACTGACCAGTGCTGACAGTCACAGTGATAGTTATAGTGGTGTGCTTATTGAAAGTCTTGGTTATCTCCGTTGTAAGTCGCGGTTACTGTGTTTTGCAGTCTCGGGTACTGAGATTTGGAAGTCTCGGTTACCTTGTGCCAGGAAAGCATCTGCGCACTGTGGTCACCGTGTGTCAGCAGTTGTCAGTCAAGCGTACCGCAGTTAAGCTGATGCACCGTTAATCACTGGTATCCTAGATCAAAGGGCCAAGCAACTTCAAAAGAAACCAGGAAAATTGGGCGTCGTGAAATGTGGTGTATTTACCATTGCGAAGTCGTTTCTTTTTCCTTTTTGTAACGGGGATTATTCAGGGTAATTGTGTATTTTATTTTGAATACTTATTGGAAAATAAGCATTATATAATGAAAGGTGTTGTCGTCTGAGAGTAATTGTATCTCCTAAGTCGAATTTATCTGTTCAAATTTTTATCTTCCACCGTAACGTTACGCATGACGTAGATGACGTTGCCAAGAAAATGTTGCATTGCACTGTGGAGGAATTTTTTTTGAAAAGTTGTTATTTTTTAATATTCCAAGAAATCTTCTTGTATATTCATGTATATTTTGTATATTATTAAATGCATATGCATGTTTGTGTCCGTATCTGAACATGTTGATATCATATATATTGTGTATATTTTATAGAATGATTGATTGTTTGGACTTTCTTTGCAGCTTTCATTAGTATTTTATTTTTAATTACAATGAAATGTAAGATACATGATATAAACTTTTTTTTCAGATACATTGGTAAATTATCCAGTCCCCTTCTGCTTTTATATTTCACCTCAAATGTAAATGCAGTAATTCATTAGAGTGTACGTTTTTTTTTTCTATATGAGCATTAAAGTAAATATTTTCAATTGTTCCAACAGCGGACCAAGTATTCTACCAAAACCTTTTGGCCACAATTGATTAAATAAACCAATTGAACTGTTTTATCAAGATCAGGAAACTGCATGTGTAATAGTGTAAGATGTTTGATCAAAACTGAATTGATAGGGGTTCATAATAGGCAGAACAATCAAAACTCTTTTGTCTCTTCTTCGACATCACCGTTTTTAGATATGGAACATACCTTTCTTAAGCTAAATAACTACTATATAAACTTTTTTATGGCATTATAGATTTTGGAATCAGTTTTTACTCCAAATAGCCCAGCGAAAAGTAATTCCTATATTTACCCAATCAAAAGCTTGTTCCTGGCCCACTCGCCAGGGCAATGTGTTTCTATTTCTTGAGACAAACGATTGCTTAATAATGAAGTAACAACAAAAATATGATCGATACAGGAGCGTCCTTTGCGAAATCCACTCTGATCTTTGCCTATAAGATTAAGTTTGTTGGAGTACTACTTTCTATAATCGATCAGGACAATAGGATGAGTTGTTGACGAAGGTATGACCATTCCATATGGCTCATAGTAACTTAGAAATTCCCCCCCCCCCCCCTTAGTGGGAGAAATGGTTACACACATTCAGTCTCTATAGTTATTTCAGGACCATTACTTTTCCCAAATCTAGAGAGCGATTTCTGCTTGTACTCTCACCAAACCTTTTGTTTAAATCGTTATCCCAGAAATGTTACAGGTTGTTCCTCTGATTGTACATTTTACATCATGAAAATCTGGAAAAGTGTACATTTCATACAGAATAATGTGACCATATTCCTAGTAATCAATGTCTATATTACAGTACAAGTAATAAACTGCTAATAAACTATCTAATGCTCCAGGTTAATCTCTACACTTTAATTATTCAGTATTATTCGAATAACATTATGTGCTTATATTAGTGGTGGGAGTCAGTTCCTTTTTCATAATCGATCATCGGATTTGGCAAACCAATCAATGACCGATTATTAATCGGTTCAGACAAATATAAAGAAATATGCAATTATCTGTGAAACTGTACTCTCTTAACCCAACCGTATGTCTTAGTAATTCTACCTTATGAAAAGAAGTCTTTGTCTTTTTTATATTTTCCTATTATTACTAAGATATGCTATTCAAAGTTTCATTTTAATGAATTATAATAAACAAGAATTAAACCACAGTCCAGGACATCTACTTAGGCCTACTGGCCCCCATGAGTATCCCCGCGTATCATTTTAACTTCACCACAAGCAAGGACTTTCATTTTATAACAATTATGACGACTGCCGACATGTCACATGCATACTGGTTTCACAACCCCACCAGGAAAATAACAGGCCTATATAATTTTTTATAAAAATTTTTAAAAAGTAATTGAAAGCTTAATATATAATTACTCATGCGGCAACAGCACCTGGCATCAGTTGAAGAGATTATTTCTAAGAGAATCTCACAAAATTGGAAAGACCTGGAGAATTATGGAGCATTTTGACGCCATATCGCCCATATTTTGCAATGAACATCTCGTTAGAAAACTCTCCGCTAATTCTGCAGCTCCCTGCCAGTTCACAGAGGTTTAATAAGTCCTCCGTTCTCTCATCTACCGTGTCATACTCAGATACGGAGGTTATTTGGGAACACAGACTCATTATATGAAGCGTGGAATGTTGTAAAAAATTGAAGAACTAAATTATATCTTATTTTATTATTGTTAACAATAATTTAAAATTTTGAAATGAGATAAATAATTTTCATCCACTATGTTATTTTCATCCCCGAAATTATTGGTACTCTGTCCTATAAAATAGATTTAAACTAAATAATATACCTTTGACTATGAAAATACTTAACTTTTACGTGTTAGGCCTAAACAATTTTTCTAGTTTAACTGCTTTACACCACATTTTTTTTTTTTTTTTTGCACGACCTAACCCCAGCGGCCAGTGTCAGAGATCAAAGGACTCGCATTGCATTGTAACACCTAATTAGTCCAAACCCACCATTTCATATGCGCAGTAATTAAGATCTGCTAAAGTAATATTCTAATAACAACTCGAGTTATTGACACACGGTATCGGGTTTCACGACAAGGGTGTTAGTGACACACGGTGAACGCCCTGCCGTCTAGAGGGAGTGTGACAAATTAGACGCATGCGCAGTTAAACCGTGTGTCAATAAGCTGACTTTTTTGACACACCGCGTGCGTCAATAAGGGCGGCCTAGTTATAGACTCACAGTTATACTCATTTAAATTAGAAATTCATTTAACGAATGAATGAAAAGTGACGATAACACATAAGGAAAGTATTGTAACAGTCTATGTGTACATGTTACTTACACGTGTAGCCGAAGTAGAGCCACGGATATTTTTTCAACGCTTCTGATATGGTAAACAAAGTATGGTAAACAATGCACGGTGGTTACTGAGCGATAAAAGAATAAAGTCTTTATTATCCAGTCCCTCCAAACCTTAGCCTGGTCCCTGTGCCGATTTTTTGGAGGTATAAGTGGGGTACATTTTACACTCTCCAACCACGAAAAGGGAGATCCCAATGACGTAGCGCCAGATCGGCCCTCTGACATTATGGCCAGCTTACTGGCTTGCCAGAGTGCCTGGACATCTAACTCTGAGGATCGCATTATAAGGCCCCATGAGGATGCATGGGTGTATGCAAGGGGGGGGGGGGGGGGGGGGGTCGTGAGGGTCGTACCTCCCCCCCCCCCCCCACCACCAAAAAATTTTCAAAGGGTCCACATTTTTTCCAATGACATTTTTGCCAAGGGCCTTTTCACAATGACATAAATGAAAAAGCATTGATCAGGTACCAGCAATGAGTCCAAAGACCTTGCATATTGCATGACGTTAATCTATCCCAAGTCCAGCAATTCTGAAACTGAGCCATCCGCTTCAGGCTGGTGGCACTAATTGTGAAAACAGGCGCAACATATATATATATATAATATAATCATCTGCCAGAAGAGCGTAAAACATTTTAATTTTCTTTTTTTTTAAATATTACCGTGAAACCGTGTAAAATTAAATGTTTAATTTAATTACACTTGCAAATGAAAATGTCCTCTATAGATGGCACAAGACGTCTACATAGTAGAATCTCTAGAAGCGTTATAATGGAATCCATGAAACGCTTATAAGTAAACGGTTGTTGTTTAGTAAAATACTTCAGAAATCAGATTGATTACACTAGCATGAAAGGATCAGATGAGGAAATACCTATTAATCCCTTCCTGTTCTTTCGTAGTTTTATGTACCTATATGGGAATAGAACAAGTTTATTTCGTCTGAGATTGGTACTTAGAACACCCGCCATTTTCAATGGTTGAACTAGAATACGGGTAGTCGACAAGCGACTATGTGTATCCGCCAAAATCACAGTAGGACGGGATTGAGTGGCAAGGGGAAACAGAGTTACATGTGTTACATATTAGAATGGATGTCTGCCACGTAAACATGGTTGTAGGTGGCGCCACCTTTTATTTGAACGATAAACTATCCAAGATGTATACACATGCAAAATTTCAGGTTGAAAAGTCAAACCACTGCAGAGATATGAGTGATTTTATCCCACAGCAGACAAACAGATGGACGCTGTGCAAAAATGGCTGCAGGTGGCGCCACCATTTTCGTGTATGTTATAAAGCTATCCAAGGGCTACATTCGTGTAAAAAATTTTTCCAGATTGGTCAAACGATTCCCGAGATATAAGGATTAATGTCTGCAGCGTGAACGTGAATGAAGCTGGCGCCACCTGTCAAGAATGCTATCCAGGATGTATACGCATACAGATGGACATATTATCTCCAGAAAACTGAATAAAATATATCCTTTCTATACTTAAGCATCACTGATTTTAAATTAATCTTAATAATTTGATCGAATAGACACATTACCAACAGGCGCGGGATTCCCCCCCCCCCCCCCCCCCCGATCGGGACCTGACCCATCGTCAATGATTCTCATCCCTGAGGCAAAGTAGATCTAACTCGATGCATAGGCAAGAACAAGGAGAAACTGAGGCTTTGCATTTTTAACAATAACATTGGACCTGTGACCTAGGTTAGCTTGCTTTTGCCTTCTTGATCAAAGGTTTTAGCCACTTTTCATGCACAACTGTTGAACACAATACAGAACAGCATGAGATCATCTTTGGCAAATTGATGGTCACAAGCAGCTTACCTAGTTTTGGCGCCTGTGTACAGCCTGTATATATGTATTGATTGTTTTACAGAACCAAATAACAACAGGTCACGTAGTCGTGACAAGCATAAGTTTTGTTACGGAGATAAATAAAAATCAGATTCTATAACACTAGGCAGCGTAAAATGTCATAGGGAACGAATAAAGTAGTCAGTGGTTTTTTGTTAACAAATAATTATAATTTATGCTTAAAACAATCCTGACACTAAAATACACAATATCAAAACAATTACACGGTAAAACAATAAAAATGTACAGTACCAGAGTGTCCGGATCTTAGGCTTTTCAGGATACCACCACTGTCACAGCTCAACAAGTCCTTGAAAACATATAATCAAGATGAACAGTTCACGTAAATCTTCTCAGAGAATAATAGACCAATTCATTGGAACGCACTTTGCTTGCCTAATAGACACATGCAACACTCCTGCGCACAATAAACCAGGACCTGCCTTACACTAATAAGAATGCAAACAGCGCACAATAAAAGAGACACCTGTAACAACTGAGAAAAATAGAATATCCAAAACAAAATTTTAGACTTCTTCACACAATCTCTGAGAGGGTAAGTTTTTTACCTGGTTTAACATTCTTCGACCTTTGGGACGAAAATATGATTTGAGCGCCCTGAATGTCATATGAGCTGAAACTGTTTTAGGTCATGGTGATCTATATTCAGCGACCTACAGGCCAAAGACATGCATGATTTAGAACAATCAGACAGGGCACTGATTGTATCCGTTGGGCTTAGAATCTTCTTATGTAATATTAACGGAGGTCTGGGTAAATGTCCGTGGAAACATTAAATTAGCTATAAGGAAACGATCACCTATATTCTGTGAGATAGACAAAAGACATGTTTTGAGCATTTTGGTACAAATGTTAGCAGTTGGACGTAGAAACTTCTGTTTTAATTAAGATCCAGGGAGAGCCCTGTTAAATCTTATTAGAAACCGTAATTAAGGTCACTGTGGCCCATATTCTGTTATCATATAGCACCCTGTAGGCTATAGATGTGTGCAAATCGTAGCAATCTACATAGAACTTAGCATCTAGGGAGTTCTTGGTAAAATCTTCTTGTAAACCATAAATAAGGTCACTGTATCATATTTTCTAAGGCCTATGGGCAAAACGCCTGATTCTGAACACTCTGGAAGTCATTCTATCTTTAACAAATATATATCATAACATTAATATAATAATAATTAATACATGCATCACCTATTTGTCAAATTCAGCCAAGCGTCATGGCCCACGGGCCAGTTGATTATTATTATTATTTGGATACAATATGTGTGGAAATGTGCATACTTATCAGGAAAAATACTAAATTCGTTTCAATTCAATGTATGGTGCATGTAATCTACACAAAAGTAGTAATTTTTCACTACCTTTAAGATTTCTTTTTAACAAATCAAAGCAAGAAAACAAATTAGAAACAAGCCTTATCTGCCACAAAAAAAAAAATAGACAATGGAGCGGCGAATACGCTGAATATCAGTTGATTTGTGGGTGCACTTTCTGTTCGAGGCAAAGTCCACAGCCTAACCAGCTCAGGTACGAGCCGTAGCAAGTCTTTTCCCATGCCAAGTTTATATTCAATCGAGCGTGGTTATTGCAAGACATTGCATATACTTATACGCATTTATATACAAGCTGGTCATCGCTGATGTCGCCCCCGTTATGACATCGACTTGGCATGGAGTAACATCAGCTTGGAAACATCGGTGCATATCGGGGTAAAATCTGGATATTTTTTAACATTTTCAAAAATGTTTAGTGCCGGGGTCACTCCGGAACATATCGGTGTTACATCGGCTTGGCATCGGGAATACATCAGAACAGCCTATACTGGGACACATTGCGGTAAGCCAGTAAGCCAGTCGATGTGTAAACCAGGCTTAAAGCGGGAAAGTCACTATTAATATGAGTTGGTAGGTTAACGAAAACATCAGAATTAACTAAAAGTACCCAGAAACACCACCCAAAGGCAACCGCTCAAGACAATATATATGATGGAACAACCTGCAAACACTTAAACACAGAATAAACACATAAACTAAAAATATACTTTAACAAGCGCACTCGGACAAGCAATATGGCCTAAATATAAATTACATTTTTCTCTCTCTCTATATATATATTCCTCTAAAATCAGATTACCATCACACCAGTTAAGTTAGCAGACTTGTTTAGTGAGCTGGACTTTTCATCAATCACTATTAATAGAGCTCCATTTTTAACTGAAACGTTTGACTTTATGATTTGGCTAATTTTATCTGTTTAATGCTAAACTATCCTAAAATGAAATGTAAAAAAGATAATTTCCTTCCAAAGAATAACATGACAACACATTAGTAAGTCATCAACAAAAACTGTGGGTAGTTAGCAAACCGTTGTCTCTGCTAACGTATTTTACTAAAAGAAAATCAAGGTCCAATAAAATAATGTTGTGCATATACGATAGAAGTGATATGCAAGTTTAAACCCATTTACATAAAATGACAATTGGGCTACATGAAAAATTTTCATGAGAAAATAAGTAATATATAAGACATGTATCGATGTAATTAACAGGGTTTACAGCAGCTAACTCTGACAAAATTCCCTGAGTTTTCCCTGACTATTCCCTGACCTTCAGTTGGTTTTCAGGCATAAATCATCACAAAATTTTTTAATTTGGTTTCAAAACATCATTTTACAGCCATTTTACAAAGCTTCAATGCAAAAATGTATCGAACATCAGAATCATACATCAGATCCTGCATTCTTTATATTACTACTCATGAACAGAACGGGTCCATCATACCCACTTTCTGATACTTCTAGCATTTACATGTGAGCTCCACCTCCCCACTTTGGCCGAAATCCTACGCATGCCCTTGAAAAAGGTCCAAAATATTATGATCACGCCCCACCCAGAAAAAATCCTGGATACACCCCTGGGATGCAAATATTTTCGTCATTTTTGACAACGCCTCATTGCTTACAAGTATCGTGTCACTTCAAATAAACCCACTAGACCTTTTAAAAAGTTTCTTATATCTCCAACTACACCTACCATGTGTGTGAAATATTCCGTTATAACCCAATATATTCGTATATTGTTCTGCATATATGGGAGATTTCTGACTGCGGTCTGCCTGCTGACTAGCAGGGCGGTTCTAAATTTGGCTTGTGTCACGACTCAGTAGGGGGCCCTAACTGAGTCGTGTTTGTCACGGCTACCAATACGTAGTGGGGAGATCATGCTTGTCGAGTCGTAGATTGATACCTGTCATACACTATCATCACTGTAGTAGTTGTATGAAAGCGAAACCATCCTGGCATGAATAATAATAATAATAATAATAATAATAATACAAATGAATAAATGATAAATAAATACATAAAAAGATATTTAAATGGTAATTTAAAATGTTTGAAAAAGAAATATATTGTTGGGGGCCTAGTAGATAAAAATACGTGGTTCTCCTCTAAGATATGATATATATGCGTGGTTCCCATCTCAAATATTATCGATAAGCGTGCTTCTCCTCTCAGATATCATATATATATATATATATATATATATATATATATATATATATATGCGTTGTTCTCCTCTCAGATATCATATATATGCGTGGTTCTCCTTTCAGATATCATATATATGCGTGGTTCTCTTCTTAGATATCATATTTATGTGTGGTGCTCCTATCAGATATCATATATATATATATATATATATATATATATATATATATATATATATATATATATATATATATATGCGTTGTTCTCCTCTCAGTTATCATATATATGCGTGGTTCTCCTCTCAGATATCATAAATATATATGCGTGGTTCACCTCTGAGTTTTTATATATATGCGTACGTGGTTCTCCTCTCAGATATCATATAATATATACGTGGTTCTCCTTTCAGATACCATATATATGCTTAGTATTCCTCTCAGATAACATATATATGCGTGGTTCTCTTCTTAGATATCCTATTTATGCGTGGTTCTCCTCTCAGGTATTATATATATGCGTGGTTTTCCTCTCAGATATCATATAAATGCGTGGTTCTCCTCTCAGATATCATATATATGCGTGGTTCTCCTCTCAGATATCATTTATTTGCGTGGTTCTCCTCTCAGAAATCATTTATCTCCGTGGTTCTCCTCTGAAATATTATATATAAGCGTGGTTTTCCTCTTAGATGTCATATATATGCATGGTTCTACTCTCATTTATCATATATATGCGTGGTTCTCCTCTCAGATATCACATATATGCGTGGTTCTTCTATTAGATATCCCATTTATGCGTGGTTCTCCTCTCAGATATCATATATATGCATGGTTCTACTCTCAGATATCATATATATGCGTGGTTCGCCTCTCAGTTATCATATATATGCGTGGTTCTCCTCTCAGAAATCATATATATGCGTGGTTCTCCTCTCAGATATCATATATATGCGTAGTTCTCCTCTCAGATATCATATATATGCGTGGTTCTCCTCTCAGATCTCATATATATATATGCGTAGTTCTCTCAACTATTATATATAAGCGTGGTTCTCCTCTTAGATATGATATATAAGCGTGGTTCTCCTCTAAGATATGATATATAAGCGTGGTTCTCCTCTCTAATATTATGTATAAGCGTGGTTCTTCTCTCAGATCTCATATATACGCGTGTTTCTCCTATTAGATATCATATATATATATGCGTGGTTCCCCTCTCAAATATTATATATAAGCGTGGTTCTCCTCTTAGATATGATATATAAGCGTGGTTCTCCTCTAAGATATGATATATAAGCGTGGTTCTCCTCTCAGATATCATATATATGCGTGGTTCTCCTCTTTGCTATGATATATATGCGTGGTTCATTTTTCCTGCTATTATATATATGCGCGGTTCTCCTCTCTAATATTATATATAAGCGTGGTTCCCACCTTAGATATAATATATAAGTGTGGTTCTCCTCTCAGATATCATATATTTGCGTGATACTCCTCTCAAATATTATATATAAGCGCGGTTCTCCTCTTAGATATGATATGTAAGCGTGCACTTAATTGGTTCTCCTCTCAGATATCACATACATGCATGGTTCTCCTCTCAAATATTGTATATAAGCGTCATTCTCCTCTCAAACATTATATATAAGCGTGGTTCTCCTATAGGATATCGTACATATGTGTGGTTCTTTTCTCAGATATCATATATATGCTCGGGTCTCCTCTCAGCTATCATATATATGCGTGGTTCTACTCTCAGATAATGGTTCCACGCGCATATATGACGATCTATGGAAGAAAAACGCATATGTTTAATATCTGGGTGGAGGACAACGCTTATATATGATATATAAAAGTAGAACCACGTTTATATATGATATCTGGGAAGAGAACTACGCTTACAAATGATATATGAGAGGAGAACCAGGCATATATATGGTATCTGAGAGGAGAACCATGCATATATATGATATCTGAGAGGAGAACCACGCATTTATATGATATCTGAGAGGGGAACCAGCATATATATGATATCTGAGAGGGGAACCACGCTTATATATAATATTGAGAGGAGAACCCCCCCCCCCCCCCCCCCACCCCAACACACACACACATATGAATGATATCTGAGAAGAGAACCACGCATATATGTCATATCTAAGAGGAGAACCACGCTTATACATAATATTTGAGAGGAAAACCACGCATATAAATGATATCTGAGAGGATATATAACAACGCATATATATATCATATCTAAGAGAAAACCACGCTTAATATGTCGAAAATAATAATAATAATAATAATAATAATAATAATAATAATAATAATTATTATTATTATTATTATTAACATTATTAACATTATTAACATTATTATTATTATTGGTATTGTTGTTATCTCATTTTGCGTAGAAACCGGACGTTTGCCAGGATGAGTTTTTGTATTATAAAATCATTCGAGGTTCATTTTTATGACGGGAACCAGTCTATGGCTACACACTCTTTCAACCAATAGGAGCGTGGCCTTACACCGTGGTTGCTGAATAGGAAATGTTAACATAATAAACTCATTTTTTCGGGAAAGAATTAATTAAAATATATTTAAAACAATAACAATTACTGCTTAACACTTGGTGGGTGGGTGGGGTGGTGGTGGTATGAGAATAACTGTAAAACTGCCACAGCAGGGGAACTCCCCCAGTGACCCATGACAAATTAGGTATGCTGGCATAGCTGACCTTCAGTGACCAGAAATGGGCTGGCTGGAGTTCATGCAAGTGAATGAAGAGCCTCCAAAAAATATAATAACTAGCCTTATTTTCGAGCTTTTATTTTCAAATTTGAGATTTCAACAGATTAAGTCCTTATGTGTATGTGCTGTGAAAATTAAATCAAAAGTACTTACAGGAAAAAAGTGCCATGGCCAAAGTTGGGCAAATTTAAGGTACTGATTTTATATGTATGCAAATAACTTTAAAAAAAAAGTCCAAAATTCAGATATAATTTTGGGTATACAACTGAATCTTTATGAAATAAAGTTATATATGTGAAAAAAAGGTCTCTTAGCTTAAAAAATTCTCATCTTGAGGGAGCAAATATCTTTCCTGTTTTTTTTTTTTTTATAAAGTGCATCATGTTCGAGCCCATTACTTCAAGAATATATACTGACCTTATTTCTTGTATGTACATAGGAAATATATAGAGGAATGGTTATATTAAATATGATCAGTACCAGGTCAGTGGTTTTGATATTATATGTACAGTCTTGTAGTGTAACAATGCTTTTTAATGGAAAATTGAAGTTTATCCTTTATATCTCAAAGGAAAGAAGTCGTAGTGACCCAATTTTTGGTATGGTCGGAGATTTTGAGGACATCTAACTATATGTCAAATTTTTTATTCGTAGGTCTAACGGTTCCAGAATGTGCCTTGATAATGGACGTTCTGTGCCAGTCTAACAGATGGACGGACAGACGGCCGGAAGGACAAAGGACCATGACTTTAGCTCGGATGACTTTCAGTCAGCTGAGCAAAAAGTGATAGTACTTCCCATGGCATATTTTTTAGCTCTGCTGACTATAAATCATCTGAGATATAGCCGTAACCCATTGTCCGTCGTCCGTCCGTCTGTTAGACTGGGCTCTTTTGACACTATTGGACCTAGAAACCTATAACTAAAAACCCAGAGAGGTCCATAAAAAATCTCCAGGGAAACCTGAATTACGTACTGTGACCTATATCCTCTGAGCAGTGGGGCTCGTAAGTAACACCCCCCCCCCCCCCCCCAGATAATAATTAAAAATTTGTTACGAAACCTCCAATATCTTGAGAATTTATGCATGGATTGCCCTGAAATCTGGCTTTAATATTGTCCATGACCAGGATTGTTAGTTCCTAAAAATTGGTGGCGCCACTTGCATTTTTTTTCTAATTTTTACGATTTTTCTTCCTGCTTTTCAGACTGTCAAATGACAGATCTAGTGTCCTGAAACCTTGCGTGTATATTGATAAGGACTGGTTTCTTCAGTTCGTGGTGGTGCCACGTCCCCCCCCCCCCCAATTTTTTCCCTTTATTTTGAGAATGCCAAATTACTTTGTAACTATAAAATTTGCAACTGTGGTTTCATCTTGTGTCCTGAAACCTTGTGTGTTATTAGGGCCCCGCTTGAGTAAGCGGATGCCCTATATTAATCATACTGTCTGCGTCTGTTTGTCCATCTGTTCGTCTTTCTGTGTGTTGGTCATTTTGTTACATACCGATTTCAAACTTGACCTGTATATGGCCCATCTCCACGCAAGAAATCCATTGATTTTGACGTCATGAAGTCAAAGATCTAGGTCACCCAACCCAATTATTTAGAAAGATTGTGGGTGCATTTTAAGCCAAACTTTCATCCCAAACCTTCCATCTTGCACATATAGCTGACCTGCCAGTAGGGTAAAATTCTGATTGATATTGAGGTCACAAGGTCAAGGACACAGGGGCCATCTGTTTTCCAGATGATAACTCCAGTTTTGAATGACATATTGGTTTCAAACTTGACTTATATATGACCCACCAACAATGTAAGGCCGCTATTGATTTTGGGGTCAAAGGTCAAGGTCACAGGACCCAATTATGTACAAAGATTGTTGGTGCATTTTAAGCCAATTTTAGCTGTCTAGTGGTTTTTTTACACCGAATCTCAGAGTTACCTGTCTAGTTAATTACACAGAATCTCAGAGTTAGCAGTCTAGTTTGTCTTACATAGAATCTCAGAGTTAGCTGTCTAGTTTGTCTTACACAGAATCTCAGTGTTAGTTATGTAGTTTGTCTTACACAGAATCTCAGTGTTAGTTATGTAGTTTGTCTTACACAGAATCTCAGAGTTAGCTGTCTAGTTTGTCTTACACAGAATCTCAGAGTTATCTGTCTAGTTAATTACACAGAATCTCAGAGTTAGCTGTCTAATAGTAGTTTGTCTTACACAGAATCTCAGAGTTACCTGTCTAGTTTGTCTTACATAGAATCTCAGAGTTAGCTGTCTAGTTTGTCTTACACAGAATCTCAGTGTTAGTTATGTAGTTTGTCTTACACAGAATCTCAGTGTTAGTTATGTAGTTTGTCTTACACAGAATCTCAGAGTTAGCTGTCTATTTTGTCTTACACAGAATCTCAGAGTTATCTGTCTAGTTAATTACACAGAATCTCAGAGTTAGCTGTCTAGTAGTAGTTTGTTTTACACAGAATCTCAGAGTTACCTGTCTAGTTTGTCTTACACAGAATCTCAGATTTAGCTGTTTTATGATGCTGAATTAAGTAGAAGATACAGATAATCGGTATAATGTTTTAGTCTAAATAGATTTAAACAGGATACACATGTGTACATACACCCACAGATGATTGTTTTATTGTGCACACGGATGTTCCATGTGTTGTTGACATTTGGTTCGTGTAGCTCGCTTAGCTTGTTGCCATGACAGCATCACCTGGCCGAGCCGGGCTGGCCAACGTGTGAACCCAGACACGGCGTTCTCTGTTCGGGTTGTTTCCTGTAGCATGTGTACTGTGTATTATGATTGTTCTTTTCGATAATTCATGAAAGGGAATGTTCTAGAGGTTTCAGATGAAAGGTTATAAATAGGGGCTGTGTTTTAGAGCCTGGAGAGAGGTGAGAGAATATTGCAGCGGACACAGAAGTGTGTAAGTCAGTTTTTTAGCTCAGCTGACTGAAAGTCATCTGAGCTATAGCGACCACCCTTTGTCCGGCGTCCGTCTGTCTGTCCAACTGTCCGTCCGTTAACCAGGCACAAATCGTAACCACTAGACCTGGAATCTTCTTACTTGACATCCTGGGAGGTCCATAAAAAATCTCCTTGGAAACCTGAAATCAGGTCTCTGTTACCCATATTCTTCGAGCTATGGGGCTCCGAAGTACCCCCCAGAATAATGGAAAATTTGATACAAAAACTCAAGTATCTGAACAACTAATGCATTGATCACCATGATTTTTTGCATGGATATTGATCATGGAGTGTTTCATCAGTTTCTGCAGACTGGTGGCGCCATCTGTATTTTTCCGATTTTTTACGATTTTTTCCCCAATTTTTGAGACCTTTTAAGATGTCGTCATCTGTTAACAGGGCACAAATCGTAATGGCTGGACCTAGAATCTTTACTCTTGACATGCAGGGAGGCCAATGTAAGTTCTCCTTGGAAACTTAAATTAGGTCTCTGTTGCCCATAACCTCTGAGCTATGGAGCTCCGAAGTACCCCCCGGAATAATGGAACATTCGATACAAAAGCTTAAGTAACTAAATAACTATTGCATTGATCACCATGATTCTTTGCATGGATATTGATCATGGAATGTTTCATCAGTTTCTGCAGTCTGGTGGTGCCACCTGTATTTTTTCGATTTTCACGAATTTTTTTCTGTATTTTTGAGACCTCTTAATATGCGGTCAAGATGCGGTCATCTGTTAACAGGGCACAAGTCGTAACGACTGGACCTTGAATCATCTCTCTTGACATGCAGGGAGGCCCATGAAAAGTCTCCTTGGAAACCTGAAATTAGGTCTCTGTTACCCATAATCTTTGAGCTATGGGGCTCTGAAGTACCCCCCAGAATAATGGAAAATTTGATACAAAAGATCAAGTATCTGAACAACTAATGCATTGATCACCATGATTCTTTGCATGGATATTGATCATGGAATGTGTCATCAGTTGCTGCAGTATGGTGGCGCCACCTGTATTTTTTCGATTTTTACGAATGTTTTTCTCTATTTTTGAGACCTCTTAAGATGCCGTCATCTGTTAACAAGGCACAAATCGTAACGACTGAACCTAGAATCTTCTCTCTTGACATGCAGGGAAGCCCTTGAAAAGTTTCCTTGGAAACCTGAAATTAGGTCTCTGTTACCCATATTCTCCCAGCTATGGGGCTCAGAAGTACCCCCCAGAATAATCAAAATTTTGATACAAAAGCTCAAGTATCTGAATAACTACTGCATTGATCACCATGATTATGTGCATGAACATTGATCATGGGGTGATCCATCACCTCCTGCAGACTGGTGGTGCCACCTGTATTTTTCTCATTTTTATAATTTTTTTGTTTTTTTTTTTTAGATCTGCAATGAAACTCAACTGTTAACATGGCACAATTCTTAACCGCTGGACCTGGAATCTTCTAACTTGACATCAAAGCAGGTTCATGAATATATCTCTGTGGAAACCTGAAATTAGGTCTCTGTTACCCATATTCTCCGAGCTATGGGGCTCAGAAGTACCCCTCAGAATTATTAAAAATTTGATACAAAATTTGATACAAAAGCTCCAGTAGGTAAAATGCATTGATTCAGCATGATTCTTTGCATGCATATTGATCATGGACTCTTTCTTCAGTTTCCGCAGAAATGGTGGCACTACCTGTATTTTATTTCCATTTTTTACGAATTTTCTTCTCTATTTTGAGACCTTCAAAGATGTGGTTCTGTTAACCAGACAAATCATAACGGTTGGACTGAGAAATTTTTGGGACTGACAAAATTAGTTTCTTAATTAGCTGTGGTGTCATTTAGTTGTGTATTTTTACATGTATTTATGAGTATGACATATTACACCTCTGCAAAAGCTGGTATTTCCAAAGTTTTGCTACACTTTGCCATCTGCGATGCCAGCAGATTTGAGGGCTGACAGATCAGGAGACATTCCATGCCTCAGCCCATGCTCCTGTGATTTGATAGACTGCCTATATTTTAGTTTTTATGCAATTTTTTTCTATATTTTTCAGACCAACAAAATTAGTTGCTTGGCTATAGTGTCATTCAGTTAAGCATTCAGTGGGTCAGATCGGGCACAAATTGTATCCACTTGGCATAGAATACTCATACATGACTTTCACGGAGGTCCATACAAAATCTCCTTGGAAACCTTTAATAATTTCACTTTGACCAATATTCTGCAATCTGTGTGTAAGAACATGATTTTAACACTATTTGTCAGTTTGCACAAATGGTAACAGTTTGATGTGGATTAAGGTCACTGTAACCTATACCTAAGGTCTATTGGTAAACTGCATGATTTTAAGCTTTCTGGGAGTCATTTCACCTATTGTTCAAGGCTCCTTGAATTCAGCTGAGCATCATGGCCCATGGGCCACTTGTTAGTGTATTCCGATAAGTGTGGCAATTATAGATTTTCTTCAGTTTTTCTTCTGGATTTGTAACAGATCTTTTATAGTCTTCAGTTTGCTTTCGGGATTGTTACAAGAGCTTTACATTTGACTGTTATTCTCTGAGAAGATTTGTGTGAACTATTCATCTGGCTTATACATTTTAAAAGACTTGTCACTGTGACAGTGGTGGTGTCCAGGTACTGTGCACTTTGTTCATTAGGCTGTGTGATTGTATTGATTTGCTGTTACACTGTTGCTGTACTGTGAAATAGTATTGATTTAGTGTATTATAATGTTAGGTTGTTTTAAGAATAAATTATAGTTATTTGTTAACAAAAAACCACTGAATTCTTTATTCATTCCCCTAGGCATTTAACGCTGCCTAGTGTTACAGAATCTGATTTTACGTGATCTGTTGATATTAGGTTCCGTAACAAAAGTGTTAAAGAACTTTACGTACTGTTATGGAACCTTATAACACAGATCACATAGTCGTGACGAGCATAAATTTTGTTACGAAGATAAATAAAAATCAGATTACAATACACTAAATCAATTCAATTACACAGTATAACAACAGTATTACAGTAAATCAATACAATTACACAGTATAATAAATAAAGTGTACAGTACCTGGATACCACTACTATAATACTATGAAAAGTCTCCATGGAAACCAGAAATTAGGTCACTGTTACCCATATCCTTCGATCGAGCTATTGGGCCCCAAAGTACCCCCCAGAATAGTGAAAAATTTCATACAAAAACTTCAATATCTCATTAACTACATCACTGATGGTCATGATTTTTGGCATACATATTAATCATGAGATGTTTCATCAGTTTCTGCAGACTGGTGGCGCCACCTTTATCAATCGATTTTTTTACGAATTGTTTTCTCTATTTTTGAGACCTTTAAAAATCTGTTAACAGGGCACAAATCGTAAAGACTGGACCTAGAATCTTCATTCTTGATATTCTGAGAGACCTATAAACAGTCTCCATGGAAACCAGAAATTAGGTCTCTGTTACCCATATCCTTCAAGCTTTGGGGCCCCAAAATACCGCCCAGAATAGTGAAAAATTTCCTACAAAAACTTCAATATCTCATTAACTACATCACTGATGGTCATGATTTTTAGCATACATATTAATCATGAGATGTTTCATCAGTTTCTGTAGACTGGTGGCGCCACCTGTATTTTTCAAATTTTTTACGAATTGTTTTCTCTATTTTTGAGATCTTTAAATATGTGGACATCTGTTAACAGGGCACAAATCGTAAAGACTGGACCTAGAATCTTCATTCTTCAAATTCTGATAGACCTATGAAAAGTCTCCATGGAAACCAGAATTAGGTCTCTGTTACCCATATCCTTTGAGCTATGGGGCCCCAAAGTACCCCCCAGAATAGTGAAAAATTTCCTACAAAAACTTCAATATCTCATTAACTACATCACTGATGGTCATGATTTTCGGCATACATATTGATCATGAGACGTTCCATCAGTTTCTGCAGACTGGTGGCGCCACCTGTATTTTTCGAGTTTTTACGAATTTTTTTCTCTATTTTTGAGACCTTTAAAAATGTGGACATCTGTTAACAGGGCACAAATCGTAAAGACTGGACCTAGAATCTTCATTCTTGATATTCTGAGAGACCTGTGAAAAGTCTCCATGGAAACCAGAAATTAAGTCTCTGTTACCCATATCCTTCGAGCTATGGGGCCCCAAAGTACCCCCCAGAATAGTGAAAAATTTCCTACAAAAACTTCAATATCTCATTAACTACATCACTGATGGTTATGATTTTCGGCATACATATTGATCATGATACGTTCCATCAGTTTCTGCAGACTGGTGACGCCACCTGTATTTTTTTTTATTTTTATGAATTTTTTTCTTTATTTTTGAGACCTCTTAAGATGTGGTCATCTGTTAACAGGGCACAAATCCTAACGACTAGAACTAGAAACTTCATTCTTGACATTCTGAGAGACCTATGAAAAGTCTCCATGGAAAGCAGAAATTAGGCCTCTGTTACCCATATCCTTCGAGCTATGGGACCCCAAAGTACCCCCCAGAATAGTGAAACATTTCATACAAAAACTTCAATATCTCATTAACTACATCACTGATGGTTATGATTTTTGGCATACATATTTATCATGAGATGTTTCATCAGTTTCTGCAGACTGGTGGCGCCACCTGTATTTTTCAAATTTTACAATTTTTTTTCTCTACTTCTGAAACCTTTAAGGATGTAGTTATCTGTTAACAGGGCACAAATCATAACAACTGGACCTATAATCTTCATTCTTGACACACAGGGAGACCCATGAAAAATCTCCATGGACACCTGAAATAAGGTCTCTGTTACCCATATCAATTAAGCTGCATGGCTCCAAAGTATCCCTCAGAATTATTTTCTCTATTTTTGAGACCTTTAAAGATGTGGTTATCTGTCAACAGGGTACAAATTGTAACAACTGGACCTAGAATCTTCATTCTTGTCATGCAAGGAGGCCCGTGAAAAGTGTCTGTGGAAACCTGAAATTAGGTTTCTGTTACCCATATCCTTCAAGCTATAGGACTCCAAAGTATCCCTCAGAATAATGGAAAATCTGATACAAAAAGTGCAGTATCTGAATAACTAATCGAGAGACCACCATGCTTCTTTGCATGGATATTGACCATTAAGTGTTTTTATTAGTTTCTGCAGACTGGTGGAACCACCTGTATTTTTTTTTAAAGTTTATGCATTTTTTTTTCTCTACTCTTGAGATATATTAATGCAGACACAATCTCAGCCTGTTGGTTAATCTGTTTGATGCTTCAATTCAATGGTTATATACTACCATTCAGATGATAAAATTTCCTTTTGCAAATCTCTTCCCAGTCAGCTGAGCCTCATGACCCATGGGTCACTTGTTTTCTGGCACTGGGAGGTTGCGCTTCCCTGTAATAGCCAAGTTATACATAACTGTGGATCAGACTGGTGTGGCAATATTAATTCTCACAAACCCATATCTTGTGGATGTGAATAAAAATCCGATCTTTGGGGTTTCAGGGCCGCTGGTGAGCATGCACCAGCTAATGAATGGTGGATGAGGACAATGAAAATCTCCATAACTTCTTTAGTATTAAAATTATTGCAACAAATTACCCTTCATATAAAAGAATAGGAATTTTTGCTTTAACCTCAAATCTTGCTTGATGATATTTTGTGAAAGATCAAGGTCGCAGGGGTTGACAAGTGCATGAAACTTAATTTTTTAAATAATTTTGTTTTTTTATACTTTCCTTCTTGAGTGAAAAAATGAATCCATACTATCCATTTAAGATTCATATACACACTATTAGTTTCAGTGGTCAGCTGCAGCTCGTATTTGAGACCGGTTAATAAGTTCGTGATATTTAATTTCCAATTAAAAAATGCTTCTTTCCCATTTTCTTGAGCAAACATTACATCCAGGGTTGTTTATTTAAGATTCTTTTACCAATTACTACTTTATTAATGTTAAGTTTGGTTCTCTGTTCCTGTTGAGAGTCAATTTGGTAGCTATCACGTGGTAAAATATATTAAAGGTACCGTTTTTACATCATCCTTAATTACAATCACACTGTTTCAAAATCTATAATCTTAAAATTGTACCCAAATCTGCATATCATATATGACACCGGAAGTATTAGTTAGATGAGCTCATAAAATGTACAGCAGTTCTGACAACTTAAAAAATCAATCTTGCGCCCAGTTTTAGGTTATTCGTTTAATTTATATATAAACAGACAACCTGACAAATGTAGTCAGGTGAATGAAACGAAACAAATGCTGTCACCTGATTTTTTTAGGGATAATAAATGCATTAATAGTTGTTTTATTTTGGTCATTGTTCAGTTGACATAAAAATCTCTCAGTATAACGGATTCCTACACCTGTCACAAAACCGATACCAGAATCATTTAGGAACCCTCATTATATTTAATATGTAAAATGAAGCAAAAATCAGATAATACATCATTACATAAATTTTCATGGATTCTTACCAAGCATTTAGCATATAACCGTTTTAGCCCTAATCACATATATGCATTGTCACGGAATATAAATATGATTTTATTGAACTCTAAGAATGATTCATGCCATGTAAATAAATTAAAACAATTAACCAGCTGGCCATGTAAAAAATGTATCAAAGTCATACTGCTGTAAACGTAGTGACACGCTTCCTTTGACAACTTTATTTTACTTGATGATTGGTAAAAAAAAAATATTCAGGAATCTTTAGCAAGGCTATATCCCTGATGCTGATCCAGTTTAAGATCAGTATACAACTTAAAGTATATATATATATATATATATATATATATATATATATATATATATATATATATATATACAGTATTTGGTGAATAGCTAATCTATCGAGCATCATTTGAAAGGTGCACTGTGTAGCAAAATAAAAAAAAAATACACATATAAATATCCTGCATGCGTACATCAATCCCAATTCTTAAAGCAAGGTATTCACCCTTCCCTTTCTATATAGAACTTATGTGATTTATGGCTTACTCCCCGTACATGGTAATGAACTCTTGGAAATTCCTATTCAGAAAAGTTCTGATAACGCCTCTGTGACCGATGTATGAGGTTATCTTCAAGCTGTTAGTAAACACAGCAATGACGAAAACGTAAAACATGTAACTTAAGGTGGTTAGTTGTGCCCCGCTCCGCGGATGTGGGGGACATTGTTTTGGATTTGTCTAGCTGTCTGTCTGTCCGTCTGTCTGTCCGTCTGTCGGGTTTTGTTTCCGTGCGATTACTTTCCTAAATATTATTCGATTTCATCCAAATTTTGGTCAGTAATTGCTCTCACGCATACCTTGGTCTGGATTGGTTTTGGAGTGTCTGGCTTCTGTCTGTCTGTCTGTCACTTTGTCTGTCTGTCTGTCAGCTTTTCTTTTCCATGCGATAACCTTCCTAAATATTATCCGATTTCATTCACATTTTGGCCAGTGATTGCTCTCATGCATACCTAGATTTGGATTGGTTTTGGAGTGTCTGGCTTCTGTCTGTCTGTTTGTCACTTTGTCTGTCTGTCTGTCAGGTTTTCCTTTCCATGCGATAACTTTCCTAAATATTATCCGATTTCATTCAAATTTTGGCCAGTGATTGCTCTCATGCATATCTTGGTTTGGATTGGTTTTGGAGTGTCTGGCTTCTGTCTGTCTGTCACTTTTTCTGTCTGTCTGTCAGGTTTTCGTTTCTGTGCAATAACTTTCCTAAATATTATCTGATTTCATTCAAATTTTGGTCAGACATTGCTCTCATGCTTACCTTCGTTTGGATTAGTTTTGGAGTGTCTGGCTTTTCTCTGTCTGCCTGTCACTTTGTCTGTCCGTCTGTCAGGTTTTCGTTTCCCTGCTATAACCTTCCTAAATATTATCCGATGTCATTCAGATTTTGGTTAGTGATTGCTCTCATGCTTACCCTGGTTGGGATTTGTTTTGGAGTGTTTGGCTTCTGTCTGTCTGTCACTCCGTTTGTCCGTCCTTTATCAAGCATGAAAAACAACAAGATCCCAAAGCGGGGGCATTAATTCCACGAATTTGCTTGTTGCATATGTATTGAAGCTGAAAGGTCACTAGTTAAAAGCTGAAAGGTCACTAGTTGCAAAACGTCTTTTGCAAAACTCCCGTTCGCCTGACTTGCTGTCAAATGTCCTTGTTGCATGTGGATTATTTGGCGGGTTACGTAAAAACAGGTGGATATAAACGAAACGAATAGCCTATGTACGGTGAGGTCGGCGTTTACTGGCCTATTTTTATCAAAAGTCCAAGGGGTTACAAGTACTTAGTCAATTAGACGTCAGATATCGGATAAAACCTTTAAGATAAGCATCTATATACCTATAGAGATGATGGTCAGGTACTGATTATGATTAGAATTATAACTTACAAACATTTGAGACGTATTACATCCCTGGCATCTTTGTACATTGTGTGTATGTATACACGCGGGAAGCAATGTAAAACAATTTAGCAGAATTGTGCTTAAATTATTATCACATATATTTGATTATCTATCTTTCTGACTTTATTCAAGGATTTTTATTCTGATAAAAGGAACAAAACTTTATCTTAAATATAACTTGCTTCACTTGAGTGTTTTAAATTACTTTGAATGACAAAAGAAGAATTCAAGTTTATACTGGTTCTGTAGCTCCCATCCCACAAAAAACGAACAAAGCTTCTTATACGCTTATGTACAATGTTCAGTCTTTATTTCTTCTCATACATGATGTGGAACACCTTCACATCAGAGGGACAGCTCTCGACTGAAACACCGACTTATAAGGTGAAACTGAAAAGATATAACAGTTATAAACTATCTGAGTTTTCCATCGCAATAAAACCATATTATTATGGTTTATCATAATACAATACATACAAGAAACGATTTCCTTGACAGAACAAGAATGGTCGTTACTGGTGCTGCCATCTGTAGGAAAGTTATGAAACTAATACAAAGACTAAGACTGAACATGGAATGCCTACAAGGTATTGAACAAATGCACGTATATATTTATAATATCGTTTCATCACACTCATTGACAAGGGTTTGGAAGGTTTATCTTAAACACATTTCTTACTGCTTAAAGAGTGGATTTCTTAACTTTACAGGGATAACAGGAGAAACGTGCTATCACGTGATACCATAATGCACAGAACGATACAGAAACTACTTGCACGATATAAAATAGCATCAGTTCTAAAGGATGTGCGTTGTTACATAAGAAAAACTCCATAAAAGGGCAATCGAAGGGTACTAGCTTATTGTTACCTCGTTGCCGACCCTGTGGGCTTCATGGGAGACTACGAAACGGGGTGAATACAGAAGATGAGACGTCTTCACGTCTTCCCAGAGTAACGAAAATGGCGAAACGCGCGGAGTAATACGTGTTACTGTAGATCACATGGTAGGACAAAATATAAACCACTAAGGTACAAAGCTAAGGTAGAGTACAGATAAAGAGCCAACTACAGATGAATAATTAATCTGAAATACGAATACTTAAGGATCAAAACCAAGCCCCCAGACAGTTCACAAAGGACGGACTATATTGCCGATAGAACGGACACGATTTTGATTGCGTAAATTGGTTACTGATGAAAATGAAGCTACCGCGGTACTTCCGTGGTGGGCCGTTCCGTACCCAAGCTAAACGTTGCGGCGGCAGCTACACTCCCCCCAAATCACTTGTGATTTCTCTTAAAACCGAGCGAGAATACGATATACTTACTTCTTGGGCTGGCTATCCTAGACCTGTAACACCTTAAGGAAACAGTTACTTACCTATAATGTCACGTGACCTTACTGTCCGTTGGATTTGCTTTCAAGCAACAAAGTAAGCTTGTGAATCGGTCTTACGAGAACTGTTGGGTTACCAACCCGCTTACCTTCCTTGGTTAAGTTTTGATTGGCAACTAAAAGTTTGACCTTTCGTACTAGACCATCCTCGCTTGAAATGGGTTCTAGAACCCGAGCAAGAGACCATTGTCCTCGAATAAGGTTTTCCTCTCTGAGGATCACTATATCCCCAGTTTCCAAGTTTCTACGTTTGTTTTGCCATCTTTGACGGCTCTGGAGTGATTGAAGGTACTCCTTTCTCCAGCGTTGCCAGAACTGGTCTGACAGGTACTGCACCCTGCGCCATCTCTTTCTGGCATAGATGTCCTCGCGGACGAATTTACCAGGTGGTGGTGGTGTAACTGATGATTTCATCGTCAAAAGCTGATTGGGTGCAAGTGGAATAGGTCCTAAGGGATCATTGATTGTCTCTACTGTCAATGGTCTGCTATTCACGATTGACATTGCCTCATACATCAGAGTTCTAAGGGATGCCGTATCTAGGCGACCTTTTGCATGATCAAGAAGACCCTCTAGAATTGTACGAATACTGCGAATTTGCCTCTCCCATACACCACCCATGTGGCTTGCTGAGGGAGGGTTCATTACGAAGTCACAGCTATGCCCGAGTAGGAAATGTCGAACTTTCTCCTGACAGATCTCCTGCATGGCTTGCTTCAATTCTTCGCGAGCTCCAACAAAATTGGACCCTTGATCACATCTGATCATACGGACTTCTCCACGGATTGCTATGAAACATCTGAGCCCACTGATAAGGGCATCTGTGGTCATGTTGTCCAATACCTCTATATGGACAGCCCTGACAGCCAAACATGTGAAAATGACCCCATATTTCTTCAACTCTCGACGTCCTTCTTGAATCAAGAAAGGACCGAAACAATCCATTCCTGAATGTGTGAAAGGTGGGGAAGGTTCCACTCTGTCCCTTGGGAGATCCGCCATTCTCTGACTTGTGGTACTTCCTCTCCTTTTCCTGCAAATCACACATCTGAAGATAAACGATGACACTGCTGCACTGCAGCCAATAATCCAATATCCTTCATTTCGTATCTTGTTGATTGTGATGCCCCTGCCTTGATGAGCTACCTCTGCATGAAGGTGGTCGATAATGAGGTTGGTAACATGACTTCTTCTAGGCAGGATGAAAGGGTGCTTAGTCTCAAATGGCAGAGTTGAGCAAGCGAGTCGACCACCAACTCGAAGCATCCCGTCGGCTATGAATGGGTCAAGTGCTTTCAATTTATGTCCTGACGAAAGACCACCTTTCTCAAGTTGACTTATTACAGAGGCAAAATGGTCGCGTTGAGTCCACTGAAGGATTACCATTTCAGTAAACTTCCTTTCTTGAACTGGAGTGCCAATGCTCCTGTTTGTCCTTCTCTTAATCGCGGTTCTGAGACAGGTAATGGCAGTTACTGCCTTTGACCAATTTGAAAACTTGCTGATCCTGTCTAGCATGCCGATGCTGTCATTTGTGGTCGTAGCTAGAGTGACCACTGCCTTCTTTACTTCTGGGTCATCTGGTGAGAAGTTAACCTCCTCTGTTTGCACTGATAATACTTGTTTCCACAGAAAAGATGGTCCCTTGAGCCATGTAGAAGTACTGAGCTCTTCACCCTTGAGACCTCGAGATGCATGGTCCGCTGGGTTTTCCCTAGTTGGTACATAATGCCACTGAGGAGGTTCCGATGATTCCTTTATCCTTTGTACTCTATTAGCCACGTATACATGGAATCTTCGGGCATCATTTTGTATGTAACCAAGAACTACCTTTGAATCTGTCCAAAAATGGTTGGTGATGGAATCATAATCCAGTTGAGTGTTCAGCAGATCACTAATTCTAACTGACGTTGTTGCCGCTTGCAGCTCTAGACGGGGTATAGTAATCGGTTTCCGAGGAGTCACCCTTGATTTCCCCATCACTAGAGAACAACATACTTCCCCCTGGTCATTTGTCAGCCTGACGTAGGAACACTGACCATAAGCGGTTTGGCTCGCATCTGAAAAATGATGCAATTCAGCTGTGGGGGTCTTTCCGAATGATGATGGCTTGAAGCATCTTGGAATCCTCACTTCTGTTAAAGAAACAAGTTCCGAACGCCACTGTTCCCATCTTGTCCTTAATGCTTCAGGAACTTCATCGTCCCAGGCAATGCCTTGTTGGCATATCTCTTGTAAGATTAGTTTGCCTCTTAGGACAAATGGGGCTAAGAAACCCAACGGATCGAAGACCGATGCAACTGTGGCAAGCATACCTCTTCTTGTAAAGGGACGATCCTTTAAGACTAAACGGAAGTTGAACTCGTCTAGTTCAATACACCACTGTATGCCTAAAGCCCTCTCTATGGGTTGATCTTCAAAGGGTAGGTCCAAACTTTGTGTGGCCTTTGCTCTCTCAGATTCTGGAATGGAGTTCATTACCTCTTTACTGTTAGAGATGAACTTGTGGAGCCTCAGTTTTCCAACATTGCAGATTGTTCTGGCATCAGCTACTAATTTGAGTGCTTCTTCTACAGTCGCTACACTTTTAAGGCCATCATCCACATAAAAATCTCTCTCTATGAACTTAGAAGCTTCTAGGCCGAGATGGCGGTTTCTGCGTGCTATTTCTTTGAAGCCAAAGTTGGCACAAGCAGGGGAAGAAACTGCACCAAAAATATGTACCTTCATACGGAAGTCTATGGGTTCTTGCTTGAGATCGCCATCTTTCCACCACAAGAAACGTAAGTAGTCCTGATCCGACTCCGCGACCTTAAATTGGTGGAACATACATTCAACATCACACGTGAATGCAACTGGTTCTTGACGGAACCTGCAAAGAACTCCAATGAGGGGGTTGATGAGATCGGGACCAGGTAAAAGATGGTCATTTAAGGACGTTCCATTACACTTGGCACTACAATCGAATACCACTCTGATCTTGCCTGGTTTCATGGGGTGATAGACACCGTGGTGTGGGATGTACCACACTGATCCCGGTCTAGATACCTTTTTGTCAACAACTTCCGCATCACCTCTGGCTAGAATGTTTTCCATAAAGGTTTTGTAGTCCTGAAAATACACTGGATCCTTCTGAAATCTCCGCTTGAGGCTATCTGCTCGACGCTTGGCTACAACCTTATTGTTTGGAAGGACTGGTTTCTCACATTTGAACGGAAGCGGCATCTCGAAATGTCCATCTACTTGTTGATGGATCTTATTTGTCATAATCTTGAGAAATCTAACATCGTTCTGTGAGATATGATTCTCAGACGGCGAATCTTCGTTAAAATCCCTTTCAAAGGTTTTCACCAAAGCCAAGAGTGGGTCTGACGTTTCCTCAGTAACTAACGTTTTGAAAGTGAATCTCACTTCCGTAGAGGCACCAGGGACTTGCAACCCCTTTGGTACTTGGTGGGTGACAGTCAAGTTGGTTCTACCGATAGCATCACCAGAGTCATCTCGAAGTTCTGTACAGCCAACAATTGTCCATCCAAGGTCTGTTTTTACTGCGAATGGTCCGTTACCTGCTCCAGTAATGGCCTTCTTAGGAGCCAGCGCTTGTGGACAATTGTATCCAATTAAAAGACCCACATCACAGTCTTGCAAGGGTTGTATCTCATTAGCCACTTCTCTTAAGTGCGGCCACTTCCAGGCAACGTCTGGGGTCGGTATGTGAGACACATCTAAGGGTATGTTCTCCCGAGAATAGGTAGTAGGTAGAGGGATTCGAACGTTCGAATTATAACCCCGTACTACCAAATCTGTGTATTTAGTGCACTTTATAAGCTGATTCACAGATGTGATTGTTGTTAAGCGCAACTTAGCAGGCTCACAATTGGCATTCTCAAGCCTTTCTGCTGTGTGGTTAAGAATAAAGGTTGTATCAGACTGTGTGTCCAGTAGAGCGTACACAAGCTCCTCACGTTCTGGGCTGTCCTTTGTTGAAACCCACACGGGAACAACCATGGCTGTTATAGGATCCACAGTGACGTTTGCACGACAAGTGCCAGAGTTCAAACTAGAGTCCCCTGGTTCATTTTCCTTTGGCACTGTGGTCTTAGGCGGTCCTTCCGTTTTGTCCTCATGAAGACATGTTGGGTGTCTTTTGTTACATTTCTTACAAGTACTCCTTTCAGGGCACTTTCGTGAAATACGACCCTCTTGTAAGCACCCGAAACAAAGGTTATTTTGTCTGATAAACTCTTTCTTTTCATCCACGGACTTTGCCCCAAAAGACCTACACGTGTGTAACGAGTGGTTTGTTTTCTTACAAAAGGGACATGCTGTCCGAGGCTGCTTATCAGACTTCCCAGTTGTATAAAATATGTTAACTCCTGGATTTCGTTTCCGTAGTTTCTTGTCTGTATCCTTGCCAGTCGACTGTTGAGGCCGCAGGGAACCAAGTGACATTACAGGATCACAAGCAAGGTCTGCCTCTTCTTGAATGTACTTGGCGAAATGCGCAAACTTTGGGTATCCCATGGCATGACTGCTTGACTTCCTCCATTTGGCAACTCTTCGGTTCCAGCCTTTCACAATACCATCTGGCAACTTTCTTAGAATCTTCTTTGATTCTTGCGGGTCGTCTAACACTGACAGTTCCCTAATATCTATCATTGCTGCCTCGCACTGCAGCAGAAAATCTGAAAACCTGCGCAGACCGACTGAATCTTTAAAGTCCACTTTAGGCCAGCTGTCTAATTTTTGACGAAAATGCTCAGCAACGATATATGGATTTCCAAAGCGCTCACTCAATACAGCTTTAGCCCTCTCATATGCTTGGCTGCTCCTTAGTAAGAAATATCCGCTTACAGCTTCTTTAGCCTTTCCTCCAAGGTACTTCCTCAAATAATGGATTCTTTCTTGAAGTGGTATGCCCCTGGACTCTACTAGAGCTGTAAACGAAGCTATCCAGTCAGGATAATCAAGAGGATCCCCCGTGAACACCGATGGCTCTGGCACGGGAAGTCGGCTTAGGCTAATCGAAGACAACAAGGCCTCTGAGAGCTGTTTCACATCGACGTTCTTTCGTATGGGTGATGTCGGGTAAAAAGGTTCTGCTGCTGCATTCAACTTGGAATCCAGCTCTCCTTTGACAGAATGTACAAATGAAGCAGCTGTACAGGGTTCTCCCTGTGACCCTTGTAAATCATACGCATCTAACTTAGCTCTTTCAATGTGCAACTGCTGAGTCAGCTTCGTGTGTTCCAATTCACGGCGTAACCTTTGAATCTCTGCATCTGCCTCAGCACGGCGCCTTTCTTCTTCCAACTCGAATTTCCTCAGGCGGTCCTCTTCAACTGCAGACACCTGCTTGGCAACCAGTTCTGCTTGTAAGGCTGCTGCCTTCACTATGATTTCTTGTCTTGAAGTACTGTGTACAAGATGTCATACTTGCATGCTCTGAACGAAAGCTTTTCACTGATCCATGGGCAGAGCGTCGTCTCTGACTGAAGAACGATCCTATTGACACAGTGCTTTCAAGGTCTGCTCTACGAATAAGACGCTCAATCTTTTTTACATTTCCGTCTACAATGGCACACGCTCTATCAACAGCGGCAGTAACATCTGCAGGTGGAGCATTTACACTGAGCTCCCTTACTTTATCATAGTGACTTGTGATAATTTTTCGCCTTTCAGAAAGGTCTTTGCTTAGGGCATCTAAAGCCTCTGTTGAATATTTTGTGAAATCTGTTTTAGCCACTAGCTGAAGCAAATCATCATATGCATCGTTAAAGCTATCTTCAGCTTTATTAAACAAGTTTTCTCTTACCTTCTCAGTAGGTTTTCGAACTCTCTCTGATCGACGTGGCTCTTGTGAATTACCAACTTCACCGGTATCATCAAACTTACCTTCATGATCATCCACTGAAACTTCTATCTCAGTTTCCTCATTACTCACACATGAGGTCTCACCTTCTTTAGTGCTCATGTTGCCAGAAAATTCACAAGTGACGAAATATTCCTAGCATTGACCTTAATAAACCTGAATGCTTAATGAAGTATACCCATAGTAGATACAGGTGTCCCAACAAAAAGGCACCACGTTAACGTATACCAATTGGAAATCGAGAACTCATACAGGTTGCAAAGTAAAATAAACTCTGGTGGCCAGGTTTCAAACCTCAGATCAAATGTGAGATAAGAATATGCAAGGCAAACGTGTAAAGATTTCAAATCAATTTTGGCCCTCTAGTGGCTATATATAAAACTACTAATCCTGGATCTCCTTTTATCCTATCTTCTCAGATTTAACCTATGCACGAAAGGTTATATGCAAATTACAGGAGTACAGCATGTTGAAATGTTTAACATGACGCTCAGCTCATGAACTGATGAGGTATATTGTCACTTTAAATGATTAAGCTAAACAATAACCATTAGAATATTAAATCCACACGTCAGTTCCTATTTTATAGCACTGCTATAAAAAATACAAGTCAACGGCAATAATAGAGTAAATTACTCAAAATCTCATGAGAATATATGACAGATCTAAAATCAAGCCAGTTGACAATATTATACTACACACTGTATGACCTTTCAAGTTACATTCAAACCCTGGGCCAAGCACTATATGAGCCACTACCAGATCTTCTAGTTAAAGAATGCAAAGCAAATGATGCAACTTAAAACAGAATTCTCGGCATTATAATGGTGACCATGATAATTCTGCCATGTATCAAATGTATAACGAAGAGATGTCCAGTGCTCTGGTTTGCACTTCTAATACACCCTGGACGATCAGAAATGATGCTCAGCACTTGTAGAGTCTCAAATGTTCTTGAAATCTTGCAAGGAAATAAACACATAGTAAAACGTCACAAACTTGCATTAACATCTGCTGATGTAGTCAAGTAATGGATAGTCACATGCTCTATTTGTAGAAACGGACGCAGTCAAGTAATCGAGTGTCACAAGCTTGGTTTGTAGACACAGATGCTGTCGAGTGATGTAATAAGCTTTTGTTTGTAGACACAAATGCTGTCAAGTGATGTAATAAGCTTTTGTTTGTAGACACAAATGCAGTCACGTTCATCTGGTTTACTGATACTTATCAAGTAAATAATGGAAATTAGGTTGGCACTGGTGTCTGTCTTGAAATATTTGGAGTCAAAATGTATGCGCTTGAGTATATCAGTGTTATCACTGCACCATATAGCATTCACATAATATGAATAACTATTCAATCAACAACTCAGAGAGCAAAATCAAATATTCAATTAAGTAATGGTTGAGTTCAGCTGTTGGTGCAAATTTCTTATTGACACGAATAACACAGTAAATTGCCATCAGCTCCTGACTTGACACTTCTGATAGACACCGTGTTGAATATGTCTATAAGCACTATGTTGCATATGTCCATAAACAAGTTTTAAATCAAGCTGGTAGACCAGCATCCATTTGACCAAGTTGTATGAAAAGTGGTCACGAGTTTCACTGTAGCTCCCATCCCACAAAAAACGAACAAAGCTTCTTATACGCTTATGTACAATGTTCAGTCTTTATTTCTTCTCATACATGATGTGGAACACCTTCACATCAGAGGGACAGCTCTCGACTGAAACACCGACTTATAAGGTGAAACTGAAAAGATATAACAGTTATAAACTATCTGAGTTTTCCATCGCAATAAAACCATATTATTATGGTTTATCATAATACAATACATACAAGAAACGATTTCCTTGACAGAACAAGAATGGTCGTTACTGGTGCTGCCATCTGTAGGAAAGTTATGAAACTAATACAAAGACTAAGACTGAACATGGAATGCCTACAAGGTATTGAACAAATGCACGTATATATTTATAATATCGTTTCATCACACTCATTGACAAGGGTTTGGAAGGTTTATCTTAAACACATTTCTTACTGCTTAAAGAGTGGATTTCTTAACTTTACAGGGATAACAGGAGAAACGTGCTATCACGTGATACCATAATGCACAGAACGATACAGAAACTACTTGCACGATATAAAATAGCATCAGTTCTAAAGGATGTGCGTTGTTACATAAGAAAAACTCCATAAAAGGGCAATCGAAGGGTACTAGCTTATTGTTACCTCGTTGCCGACCCTGTGGGCTTCATGGGAGACTACGAAACGGGGTGAATACAGAAGATGAGACGTCTTCACGTCTTCCCAGAGTAACGAAAATGGCGAAACGCGCGGAGTAATACGTGTTACTGTAGATCACATGGTAGGACAAAATATAAACCACTAAGGTACAAAGCTAAGGTAGAGTACAGATAAAGAGCCAACTACAGATGAATAATTAATCTGAAATACGAATACTTAAGGATCAAAACCAAGCCCCCAGACAGTTCACAAAGGACGGACTATATTGCCGATAGAACGGACACGATTTTGATTGCGTAAATTGGTTACTGATGAAAATGAAGCTACCGCGGTACTTCCGTGGTGGGCCGTTCCGTACCCAAGCTAAACGTTGCGGCGGCTGCTACAGGTTCTAAAGCCCCAAAATAAGTCGCCAGTGAATTTATCAATGCGAATGGGTTTCTAAACACATAGAATTACGTACTTTGCTCTGAAAACTATGGACTCTGTTTATTATATTAACAACGATCGATTTCTCTCAGACATTTAAAAAAATTGATGTATCGATTTACATCTCTATCCAGCAGTACACAGATGTCACATCCTTGTAATTAGATTTGTTTACAATATAAACTTTTCCTATTTAATTTTTCAGTTTAAGAGTAAAAAACCAGATGATTAATTATTAATAATAATATTTTAAATATTTTAATTAAAGGTTCTTTGTTATTTCTATACAAGCACAAAGATGACACCAGACGATAATAATTATTTGTTTGATTTGGCGGTGTCTCTGTTTATTCATCCCGATACAATTTAGTCATATAACAGCGAAGATTTTTGTAAAATTTGTAAGTTCTTACAGTAATGTATAATAAAATGGCTGTGTGAAGTCTCGGTAACCGGTATGATGCTTGCAATGCAATGCTTGTGTCGTTTGTATTGAAAATGAAAAAACATTGTATAACAACCCTGAAGGAAAAAGCCTGTACAAACATTTTGCTATAAAAACAGGAAAGAAGAATTCTTTTAAATAGATACTATATACCATGCACATGTTGACACCTCTGACCTTGACCTTGCACGGAATGTATTCATGTATGACTCGAGGTTAAAGCAAGATTTTTATGCCTTCATATGAGCGTTATAATTTATTGCAATATATTAGAAGTTAGTGAGACTTGCACTATGCCAAACTTCGTCGAAGTGGTGTATAAATATTTGTTGTTGCATATAGATATGGGCCACCTTTCACACTATATGACAATAAACCAGAGAGCTGTAGCTGACAATTGATACCAATAATAAGTATATGAATCTTAAACTGACAGCTTGGGTAAATCTTTTCACTCAAAAAAAGTAATAAAGAACCAAATTTTTGAAGAAAATTAATTTTCATGCTCTTGTGACCCCTTTGACCTTGACGTGTCACAAAATATCATCAAGCATGATTTAAGGTTAAGCAGAATTCTTACTCATTCAATTTGTTGCAATATATTAAAAACTTAAGAAGTTACAGAGATTTTCATAACCCCTATATTCCCATCCTTGGAGCACAGATTTACAAAATTAATTTTCATCGCTGGAGTAGTTAATGCTGTAAAAGATACTGTCACAAAAAAATGCACCACTTTTCGCACTTGCATCCACCCTGACAATAAACCAGAGAAGTTTAGCTGAAACCTGGTACCAATAGAAATTTTCTAGGCAATGGGGTGAGCATTTTGGTGTGAAACCTCTCCTGGCTCCTAGAGACTAGACAGGATCGCCTGTGATCGAGAACGATCCGGCACTCTTGATTGGCCACCGGGCAGTTCCGCGGCGCTGCAAGGTGGAGAATGTTGAACTTCTCAGCTTTGTTTTGGCATTTTTAAATGAACTCATTGAGTTTTTTTCGCAGCGATCGATTATAAAGGTGCCTTTATAATAGACATGTAGGATTAAACACAGGGACACAATTTCCTGACATAAAACGCCAAGCGGACGGAGTCACGTGATAGACGGTTCAGTACATAAACCCGATTAATCAGAAACTGACGCTACCCCCACTGTTTATTTCTATCATTACTTGTGTATAGGAAAATCAGGCACCCATCAAATATACCAGGAGTAAATCATTCATGCAAACCTAAGCACACAAGGCTAAACACATTATGATTAAACATGTTTAGATGCTAAACGCAAATAAAAAGCTTGGACAAAATATGTGTTTAGCTCTCTGGTTAGCCTCCTAACACCATTTTTACAGTTTATTGTTTGACAATTCTGAATGTAACATATGTAATCTTCAAATGGATATTTACACAGAATAAATGTATTATTTTAAATACAATGATAAATTTTCACGCCACACATGTAAGGTTTCAACTTTTACTGGTAAAGATAAAAATGCCCATATCTGATCCCAAAAATTCTGATGTCCACTGATTGAAAAAATCATTAAGTGTGGGGATGAAAAGTCATATATATGATTTCAAATGCTACAATAGAAACTATTTTTATTTCTGTCAGAAGTATTTAAATAAAAGATGTTTCCATTAATACCAGCAGATTATCTGTTTTATGCGGTTAGTTATCTACAGATCAAGAATATCCATTCGTTCTATCGTGCAACCTACAATTTTATCATCATATGTATTATAATAAATATTATTTTATACTAAATATTATTTTAGCAGCTAAACAAAGAAATATATATGAAAAAATTGATTCAATTGTCTTGTCAGACATAAGCAGAGCTCTTCCCTGAAATGAACACATGACCTATTCTTACATTCCCATATGTTCTCTTGCCGAAATCGCATAAAAAAGTCACATGAAAATAGAACGACTGCGATGTGCAACATCGCAAAGAAGTCGCATGAGACTGAAAATCGTACCGTACGGTCAGTTAACACGGTGCGAATTCGTAGCATATGACAGTCGCATGTATAACAGTTGCAAGGAAAAGTCGCCCCGTGTTAACTGACCCCATTGTGTATATTTACATTGGCAATAGTTATTTCTGGTTCCTGAGCCCTAAACTAAAATTGCATGTGATACGTCATTTGAGATGGTATTACCATGGCTACATATAAACTCCGTGATTTGGGATAATGTTGTCAAGTTAGTACGCTCGTTAGTCGTCAGATGTCAGTATTTGATATAAAACCAAGGATTGCATGATTTTTATCTCTGTCAGAAGTATTTAAATAAAAGATGTTTCCATCAATACCAGCAGATTATCTGTTTTATGCGGTTAGTTATCTACAGATCAAGAATATCCATTCGTTCTATCGTGCAACCTACAATTTTATCATCATATGTATTATAATAAATATTATTTTATACTAAATATTATTTTAGCAGCTAAACAAAGAAATATATATGAAAAAATTGATTCAATTGTCTTGTCAGACATAAGCAGAGCTCTTCCCTGAAATGAACACATGACCTATTCTTACATTCCCATATGTTCTCTTGCCGAAATCGCATAAAAAAGTCACATGAAAATAGAACGACTGCGATGTGCAACATCGCAAAGAAGTCGCATGAGACTGAAAATCGTACCGTACGGTCAGTTAACACGGTGCGACTTTTGTAGCATATGACAGTCGCATGTATAACAGTTGCAAGGAAAAGTCGCACCGTGTTAACTGACCCCATTGTGTATATTTACATTGGCAATAGTTATTTCTGGTTCCTGAGCCCTAAACAAAAATTGCATGTGATACGTCATTTGAGATGGTATTACCATGGCTACATATAAACTCCGTGATTTGGGATAATGTTGTCAAGTTAGTACGCTCGTTAGTCGTCAGATGTCAGTATTTGATATAAAACCAAGGATTGCATGATCACCGTAACCCTGTTTTTATGAAAACGTGATTCAAAGTCGAAACATCCAGGAACTTTCGTTGTAAAAGCATTCAATCAATCATCGTGTGGCAGGACCGACACGGCCTGGACTGTCTATACAGGTATACACCGTGAATCACCTTAATTGTGGCAGGACCGACACGGCCTGGACTGTCTATACAGGTATACACCGTGAATCACCGTGTGGCAGGACCGACACGGCCGGGACTGTCTATACAGGTATACACCCTGAAACACCGTGTGGCAGGACCGACACGGCCTGGACTGTCTATACAGGTATACACCGTGAATCACCGTGTGGCAGGACCAACACGGCCTGGACTGTCTATACAGGTATACACCCTGAATCACCGTGTGGCAGGACCGACACGGCCTGGACTGTCTATACAGGTATACACCGTGAATCACCGTGTGGCAGGACCGACACGGCCTGGACTGTCTATACAGGTATACATCCTGAATCACCGTATGGCAGGACCGGGCCGTGTCTATACAGGTATACACCGTGAATCACCGTGTGGCAGGACCGACACGGCCTGGACTGCCTATGCAGGTATACACCGTGAATCACTGTGTGGCAGGACCGACACGGCCTGGACTGTCTATGCAGGTATACACCCTGAATCACCGTGTGGCAGGACCGACACGGCCTGGACTGTCTATACAGGTATACACCCTGAATCACCGTGTGGCAGAACCGACACGGCCTGGACTGTCTATACAGGTATACACTCTGAATCACCGTGTGGCAGGACCGGGCCGTGTCTATACAGGTATACACCGTGAATCACCGTGTGGCAGGACCAACACGGCCTGGACTGTCTATACAGGTATACACCCTGAATCACCGTGTGGCAGGACCGACACGGCCTGGACTGTCTATACAGGTATACATCCTGAATCACCGTATGGCAGGACCGGGCCGTGTCTATACAGGTATACACCGTGAATCACCTTAATTGTGGCAGGACCGACACGGCCTGGACTGTCTATACAGGTATACACCGTGAATCACCGTGTGGCAGGACCGACACGGCCGGGACTGTCTATACAGGTATACACCCTGAAACACCGTGTGGCAGGACCGACACGGCCTGGACTGTCTATACAGGTATACACCGTGAATCACCGTGTGGCAGGACCAACACGGCCTGGACTGTCTATACAGGTATACACCCAGAATCACCGTGTGGCAGGACCGACACGGCCTGGACTGTCTATACAGGTATACATCCTGAATCACCGTATGGCAGGACCGGGCCGTGTCTATACAGGTATACACCGTGAATCACCGTGTGGCAGGACCGACACGGCCTGGACTGCCTATGCAGGTATACACCGTGAATCACTGTGTGGCAGGACCGACACGGCCTGGACTGTCTATACAGGTATACACCCTGAATCACCGTGTGGCAGGACCGACACGGCCTGGACTGTCTATACAGGTATACACTCTGAATCACCGTGTGGCAGGACCGGGCCGTGTCTATACAGGTATACACCGTGAATCACCGTGTGGCAGGACCAACACGGCCTGGACTGTCTATACAGGTATACACCCTGAATCACCGTGTGGCAGGACCGACACGGCCTGGACTGTCTATACAGGTATACATCCTGAATCACCGTATGGCAGGACCGGGCCGTGTCTATACAGGTATACACCGTGAATCACCGTGTGGCAGGACCGACACGGCCTGGACTGTCTATACAGGTATACACCCTGAATCACCGTGTGGCAGGACCGACACGGCCTGGACTGTCTATACAGGTATACATGGTGAATCACCGTGTGGCAGGACCGACACGGCCTGGACTGTCTATACAGGTATACACCGTGAATCACCGTGTGGCAGGACCGGGCCGTGTCTATACAGGTATACACCCTGAACCACCGTGTGGCAGGACCGACACGGCCTGGACTGTCTATACAGGTATACACCGTGAATCACCGTGTGGCAGGACCGACACGGCCTGGACTGTCTATACAGGTATACACCGTGAATCACCGTGTGGCAGGACCGACACGGCCTGGACTGTCTATCCAGGTATACACCCTGAATCACCGTGTGGCAGGACCGACACGGCCTGGACTGTCTATACAGGTATACATCCTGAATCGCCGTATGGCAGGACCGGGCCGTGTCTATACAGGTATACACCGTGAATCACCGTGTGGCAGGACCGACACGGCCTGGACTGTCTATACAGGTATACACCGTGAATCACCGTGTGGCAGGACCAACACGGCCTGGACTGTCTATACAGGTATACACCCTGAATCACCGTGTGGCAGGACCGACACGGCCTGGACTGTCTATACAGGTATACATCCTGAATCACCGTATGGCAGGACCGGGCCGTGTCTATACAGGTATACACCGTGAATCACCGTGTGGCAGGACCGACACGGCCTGGACTGTCTATACAGGTATACACCGTGAATCACCGTGTGGCAGGACCGACACGGCCTGGACTGTCTATACAGGTATACACCCTGAATCACCGTGTGGCAGGACCGACACGGCCTGGACTGTCTATACAGGTATACACCGTGAATCACCGTGTGGCAGGACCGACACAGCCTGGACTGTCTATACAGGTATACACCCTGAACCACCGTGTGGGAGGACCGACACGGTCTGGACTGTCTATACAGGTATACACCGTGAATCACCGTGTGGCAGGACCGACACGGCCTGGACTGTCTATACAGGTATACACCCTGAAACACCGTGTGGCAGGACCGACACGGCCTGGACTGTCTATACAGGTATACACCGTGAATCACCGTGTGGCAGGACCGACACGGCCGGGACTGTCTATACAGGTATACACCCTGAAACACCGTGTGGCAGGACCGACACGGCCTGGACTGTCTATACAGGTATACACCGTGAATCACCGTGTGGCAGGACCAACACGGCCTGGACTGTCTATACAGGTATACACCCTGAATCACCGTGTGGCAGGACCGACACGGCCTGGACTGTCTATACAGGTATACACCGTGAATCACCGTGTGGCAGGACCGACACGGCCTGGACTGTCTATACACTTATACATCCTGAATCACCGTATGGCAGGACCGGGCCGTGTCTATACAGGTATACACCGTGAATCACCGTGTGGCAGGACCGACACGGCCTGGACTGCCTATGCAGGTATACACCGTGAATCACTGTGTGGCAGGACCGACACGGCCTGGACTGTCTATGCAGGTATACACCCTGAATCACCGTGTGGCAGGACCGACACGGCCTGGACTGTCTATACAGGTATACACCCTGAATCACCGTGTGGCAGAACCGACACGGCCTGGACTGTCTATACAGGTATACACTCTGAATCACCGTGTGGCAGGACCGGGCCGCGTCTATACAGGTATACACCGTGAATCACCGTGTGGCAGGACCAACACGGCCTGGACTGTCTATACAGGTATACACCCTGAATCACCGTGTGGCAGGACCGACACGGCCTGGACTGTCTATACAGGTATACATCCTGAATCACCGTATGGCAGGACCGGGCCGTGTCTATACAGGTATACACCGTGAATCACCTTAATTGTGGCAGGACCGACACGGCCTGGACTGTCTATACAGGTATACACCGTGAATCACCGTGTGGCAGGACCGACACGGCCGGGACTGTCTATACAGGTATACACCCTGAAACACCGTGTGGCAGGACCGACACGGCCTGGACTGTCTATACAGGTATACACCGTGAATCACCGTGTGGCAGGACCAACACGGCCTGGACTGTCTATACAGGTATACACCCAGAATCACCGTGTGGCAGGACCGACACGGCCTGGACTGTCTATACAGGTATACACCGTGAATCACCGTGTGGCAGGACCGGCACGGCCTGGACTGTCTATACAGGTATACATCCTGAATCACCGTATGGCAGGACCGGGCCGTGTCTATACAGGTATACACCGTGAATCACCGTGTGGCAGGACCGACACGGCCTGGACTGTCTATACAGGTATACACCGTGAATCACCGTGTGGCAGGACCAACACGGCCTGGACTGTCTATACAGGTATACACCCTGAATCACCGTGTGGCAGGACCGACACGGCCTGGACTGTCTATACAGGTATACATCCTGAATCACCGTATGGCAGGACCGGGCCGTGTCTATACAGGTATACACCGTGAATCACCGTGTGGCAGGACCGACACGGCCTGGACTGTCTATACAGGTATACACCGTGAATCACCGTGTGGCAGGACCGACACGGCCTGGACTGTCTATACAGGTATACACCCTGAATCACCGTGTGGCAGGACCGACACGGCCTGGACTGTCTATACAGGTATACACCGTGAATCACCGTGTGGCAGGACCGACACAGCCTGGACTGTCTATACAGGTATACACCCTGAACCACCGTGTGGCAGGACCGACACGGTCTGGACTGTCTATACAGGTATACACCGTGAATCACCGTGTGGCAGGACCGACACGGCCTGGACTGTCTATACAGGTATACACCCTGAATCACCGTGTGGCAGGACCGACACGGCCTTGACTGTCTATACAGGTATACATCCTGAATCACCGTATGGCAGGACCGGGCCGTGTCTATACAGGTATACACCGTGAATCACCGTGTGGCAGGACCAACACGGCCTGGACTGTCTATGCAGGTATACACCGTGAATCACCGTGTGGCAGGACCGACACGGCCTGGACTGTCTATACAGGTATACACCCTGAACCACCGTGTGGCAGGACCGACACGACCTGGACTGTCTATACAGGTATACACCCTGAATCACCGTGTGGCAGAACCGACACGGCCTGGACTGTCTATACAGGTATACACTCTGAATCACCGTGTGGCAGGACCGGGCCGTGTCTATACAGGTATACACCGTGAATCACCGTGTGGCAGGACCAACACGGCCTGGACTGTCTATACAGGTATACACCCTGAATCACTGTGTGGCAGGACCGACACGGCCTGGACTGTCTATACAGGTATAAATCCTGAATCACCGTATGGCAGGACCGGGCCGTGTCTATACAGGTATACACCGTGAATCACCGTGTGGCAGGACCGACACGGCCTGGACTGTCTATACAGGTATACACCGTGAATCACCGTGTGGCAGGACCGACACGGCCTGGACTGTCTATACAGGTATACACCGTGAATCACCGTGTGGCAGGACCGACACGGCCTGGACTGTCTATCCAGGTATACACCCTGAATCACCGTGTGGCAGGACCGACACGGCCTGGACTGTCTATACAGGTATACACCCTGAATCACCGTGTGGCAGAACCGACACGGCCTGGACTGTCTATACAGGTATACACCCTGAATCACCGTGTGGCAGGACCGACACGGCCTTGACTGTCTATACAGGTATACACCCTGAATCACCGTGTGGCAGGATCGACACGGCCTGGACTGTCTATACAGGTATACATCCTGAATCACCGTATGGCAGGACCGGGCCGTGTCTATACAGGTATACACCGTGAATCACTGTGTGGCAGGACCGACACGGCCTGGACTGTTCATAAAAGCATAAACCTTAACATAAAATCATGAAAATTATTTCCAGCAGGATCCTTTCATGAAATGTTTCAACTTCCAAGACCAATGAAAATTGCGAGTTCACATTTTTTATAATAACATATACGATACATGTATAATATAATATAATATAATACAGTAAAATATTATATAACATGATATAATACAATATAGGGTTTATAAAATATAATGCAATATAATACAATAGTGTACAATATAATATTATATAGTATAACAAGATAAAATATAATACAATATACATGTAGTATAATATAATATAATATAATACAGTATAATATAATATAATACAATTTAATATAAAATAACATAGTATAATATAATACAAAATAGTATTATATGATATTACACAATATAGTATGATATAATATAATATAACATAATACAAAATAGTATAATACAATATAATACAATACAATATAATTTCTTTGAGCCAACACTTTGATGAGAGTTCTTTATACTTCATAGATAGAAAGTTTAGGCGGTGAACGTTCAGGTGAAGGCCATCCTAACATTTTTATGGAACAGATAATTATAATGTGAGCATTACTATTTTAATTTCAGGTAGTCATTAGTCAATAGTGATAGTTTGTTTCTTTATCATTAGAAGATTATTTAGTAAGTACTTTCTGACCAGGATCTCATGGCCATCATCATATCTATAGAACAAACATTGATAAAATGTAATCTATGTTGAATTACATATTGATTCCTTTACAAACACGTAAAGTTTATTTGGATGAAGGATAATATATCAATCTGACTGTCAGCGTTGTCTACTCAGCGGTGGTGAATTTTATCGTCATATGATGCATAAGTACGTACAAATATGACACCGCAGGGTGCAGATTATCGCAAAACAAAACTCATTTAAAGAGAGTCTTTCTGTTTTAAAACGATACATAAATAATTAGAACTGGGAATTTACCAGTTCAGATGACTTCCCTGCAAATATAAAACATTTACAAACCAGGTAATATTTGAACTTTGGGACGAAAGAATATTTAACTGACTCCATTTTAGGCCTGAGCTTTTCCAGAGGAATGGCTGAATTCCTTTGTTTTATGGCGCGGTACTTTGGCAAAGCCCCTGGGAATGGCTGGAAAACTCATTAGGATTGCATTGTCATTGAGTGTACAGGGGCGCCACGCAGTCTCTGAGAAGGCGAGCCTCCTCGGTCTACCCCGGCATATGTCTGTTCGGTACCGCTAACTGATCATGGCATCTGTGTAAATAAACGCTCGGTATCCAACGGTGGTATTGTTTTCCTTGCTGAACGAAAGCTTGGTTTGAGTTTAACAACCCCAGTCCCGTCGAGGGCAAATCTGGGCACCACCTGTGGCAGCCTCGCTTTGAAGTTAGCAGACGACATGCCTAATGGGCCAATTATCATTCTTGGGAATATCGGCCTGGTGAGCAGTTTGTTTGCTTACCACAAAATGTTCCGATTGGATCTTCATTGGTCGGATTAATCATGCCAAGAGGCGCGTGTAGGAAAGATGGAGACAAAAAGAAATTAATCAACATCACTGGTACACCTTTGGTGAAACTGAGAGTAAATCCGACAGGTGAAAAAAACCAGGCCGTGTTCGGCCTGTAGTCGGCGTTAACGAGTTAGACCCCTGTCACCCCAAAACGAAATACACGAGTAATTGCTGGTATCTCAGGGATACGCTCGGCAACCTATAGAAACATACACCTCTCGTATCCCAGCATACAAACCGCGCCAAACAAACCACGTGCACACACACTAAACCGTTAGTGGTTCGTTGTCTAAATTACTGCGTCATGCTCAAGTTTTAGGCGTCTGTGAAATCATTTAGAGAACATTTAATTCACATTAGTAAGTAGGGGAACGCCAAGACTTCTGGTCCATTAATCATGATCAACCACACTACTTACGCTGAATAACGGATAAAACAGACCCACAGTTATAAATACAATGTATACCCAAATTGTGGACTGGAAATCAACAGAATGCACACGCGCACCAGGAGGGCGGGTATGTTTACTTACCAATAATGGTAATCATTTAGCGGATCATATGTTACAAAGTATTTTGGTGCTCATCATCATCTGTGAAAAAGCAGTTAACATTCTTGTACCTGTTATTGCCAGTGTAAAACGGCCCACCCGTGTGTTTAGAGGATGAATGGAATGGGGTTGGGGGGGGGGGGGGGGTGGATATTATGCAGATTATTTCAATGTAATTCATGTAATCTCATGTATATGAGAAAGGACGATGATGTTTATTTCTGTGACATCATAATATCATATTTTGATGGTGATTGTACATTAAGTAATTTTAATTCTCAGGCATACAGAAACACAAACACACTGACTCCTCACACAGAAACACAAATACACTGACTCCTCAGTTACCATGATTAAGACACTGGCTATAGACACATAAAAATAATAATAATAATAATAATAATAATAATAATAATAATAATAAAAACAAAAATATACAAAAAACAATCCTTGTCCCGTCATCATGCATATCTCTTAGATGCATAGGTGTAACTGGTGTTCTTACCCCGTTATCATATCTCTTAAATGACGCAGGTGTAACTGGTGTTTTTTATCAAAATAAATCTTTGGCGCCTCCTGGTGTGGTTCATGTTTTCTGACATAAGGACGTATATACACATAACTAATGAACACTCAATGGTCTTATTGAAAAATATTAGCGGCATAAGGACGTACGTATTTGTATATATGTGTATATATAGGATATATTTATATGGTTATTGGATTGTGTGTATATATGATATCATATCCTGCAGGTGTTCCCATAAACATGTACAACCATATATATATTTTATACGCAACCATATATATATATTTTATATACACATATATATAAATATACAACCAAAGTTCATATATATATATATATATATATATATATATATATATATAGTGGATTGCCAAATTCCCACTTTTAATCACATGCTGCAGTATACAAAAAAACTACCAAATATTGAATTTACAAAATCATGTTTGCCAAATTGATCATATTTACGCCCTAATATAGTCTTCTTCAAATCTTAATAAAACTTTAAAACCGTTACTGGGGTGTTAATGTTACTATAAAAATAGCCGTGCATGGTATGAAGTACGAAACAAATATGTTCTGAGAGGCAAAGGACAATTGATAGAAAACTGACATGATTTCAATCCTACATAATCACACATTGAGCAATACGCAAAATTGTTACATCCCAGAGCAGAACTCTCAATTAGGTTATAAGTTTAAAATTTAACTACACAAGTATATTTTCTACCATTCTCACTGAACTGATTTGCATTATATTTAATTTCCTAACTTCTAAAAATTACACAGCACTAACCTATACTACTAAACGCACTCAATTTTTAAGACCCATGTTGTTTTCACGTGAGGCATGTAGACTGGAAAGATCAATACAATGGATTTTCAGGCTGCACCCCCTCGCCCCAGGCTCCAAAGCATAAGTATTGCTGTCACGTAGATTAATTCCGATAAATTTATCTTAAGTTATTTTTTTTTAAACATGTTTTTACTTGTATTTGTATAAGTGGGAAAAACTCAACATAAATTTCAATGGCATTGAATAATTAGCAATGGATATATATCTTAAAATATATTTTTGTTTCAATTGTACAAATATAATTATATATTTTCAAACATACATAAACTCTGCATGTCAGTTCTATATATTAGAAATTGTAAATAACAGTTCATAATGATTAAGAATTTATTGAATAAGAATATTATGGAATGCTATTTGGGAACAAATTTATCTATACGCCGGGGAAATTTATACATTGTTTTTAAATAATTGAAAAGCATTGTTTTCTATTATGTCATAGAACTGGTCTGGTGGGGATGAAGCCTGGGGCAGATCTAACGCCACCTTCTCGTCTATATATCTATAGGACTACATATACAGGATATCATCAAAATTCATCGGGTCAATTAAATATAGGTCTGTGCATTGAAACTGTACCAAATATATACACGGAGAAACCATCCGGTTCATACATGGAGTCTGGCACTAGAAGCAACATTTAAATAACAAGTGTACAGTAAAAACAATCAATATGAATACATTTATAAGACGTATACTTTCTATTCACATATAAAAAAAATAGAAACCACTCATTAAGTGCGTATTTAGCAAAGCCAGCAGCAATAAGGCAGTAAAAACTCATATATGTTCTAAAATTGTATCATACAATATATATATAAGGCCAAAAAAATATATGTTCTCAGGAACCTTTTTCGGAAAATGAGGCGGGCGGCGTTTTATTTTATTTTTTTTTGTTACCGTGAAAATAGCGTAAAATATTAAAAATTATTTCTCAGGCACTGGCATATAGAAATGACAAGTAATGAAAAAATTGAGATAATAAACGATGTATAGAATTTTCATAAGTTTGCAAGGATCTTCGACATATGTAACATTTTTTTTCTTTTACGTGTAATATCAACCTACAAAGAAGATTATATAAAATTATACGGGTACGGGTGTCAAAATATCACATTGAACGCCGGGGGGGGGGGGGGGGGGGGCTTATTATGTATTCTGTTCATCATTTTGTTCATAATATACACATTCGCTTCATTTCATTAACTATAATCTGCATATATAAATATGTACATATGCAATAATAGACAGGACTTACCCCAGAACAATTCGACATTTGTCACTGCTAATTTTCCTGAATTATTACTCGGCTAATTTTTCCTGTAGAATCGATTTCTGCTTGGGATATTTTTGTATCTTGCATATTTAATTAGATAAATTGCATATTTGAATAAATTGTTAAAATATAATATATAAAAAATATATTGATATTTTGGCTTTACCATGGCTGAGTGAAGTTATTTTTGGTACAAAATATTCAAATTGTATCAAATATAACATCAGTTTATATAATTTTTAAGGAATTAATTTGCAGATAATTTATGTAAGGAAAATACTTAAGTTTATTGTTAAAATGTGTATTATTTTCAGTTTCAGGACATTCTAACAATACTGACCCTTTTACTGACTTAGTCTTATTACAATTCTGTTCATCATTTCAGAAGAATATTTACACATTCGCATCATCCAATTTAAAAATAAAACATAGTATAACTGTATACATTAAGTCAACAGTTTATAATACGTGTATCTACAAAAGCAAGTGTCTCCTTAGCACATTGTCTCGAAACATTATCTTAGAAGTGTTGTTTGCTGAATATATATATTGGATATGAATATATGTATATAAAGAGTATAGTGGTTCCCTAATTATTTCAAAAATAAGTTTCCTACATGAAAAAATCTTAATGTGTTTCTCCTTACTGGATTGAACTTCCTTTATTATGTAGTAAAGGGGTACCGTGATGTATATTGATTTATTGTTTTATTTATCTGTACGAAAATCGATGGTTTTAACTACAATAAATATAGTTAGCGATATCTCAGAGAGGAATCGGTAAATGATTAATTACACTGAAAAGAATAAATTTAAAAAAATGCACCCTTCAAAAGCTGTCATAGTAAACTTTTTGGTTAAATTTAACAGTCTTTCTTGTTTGAAAAATTATTGTTATTTTATTCCCTCGTCACAGAATCGATATTGTAATTTTCTTATTATAGTCAGACCTATAATAAATCGTTAAGCCCAATTTGATAATCGACATCAACATTTTTCCCTGACAGGTATCCCTTATACAGATATATACAGATATATATCCTCACTAAATGTTGATACGAAATACACGGACAGTTTAATACCCTTTGAATAATGTGCTACAGACTGTTAATATATAATACTCACCAGGGAGTGATCGTGCATGACATGTTCCTGCATGACGAAACATCAGGCAGGTGGAGTGATAACTATGCCAAATGGTTAACCGCAAAAAAACTGTAACCGGGCTGAAGTTATTAAAAATGTTCTTAAATTGGCATATAATTTATTCAAAACGTACAGTTTTGCTTTTTCACATGTAAATATGAGTTCCTCAACATCAAAAACCTAGGGAAACAGGGGCTGCACTCCCAGTTGTACAAAATATAAAATAATCATCTTTGGACTCGTTACCCATTATATTTAGGCAAATTAGCTAATTACATATGTATTTTACTACCTGCTTATGAGGGGAAGATCAGTCACCACATGGCACCTTACCAAGCACACAAACACTGTATTTAATGGTACGAAGAGGCATCATTTTTATTTTAATTTTCCGATCAGCATCACTCTCTTATTATAAAGTGATGAAGAGAATACAAAATAGGGACTAAGTGAAAAGATCAGTATTTACTTTGTTATGATATTCCCATAAAAAATGCATATTTTAACAATACACTTAAGTATTTGCCTATTTTGCATAAATTTTCTGCAAATTAATTCTAAAAAAATTTATATGAACTTATGTTATATTTGATACAATTTGAATATTTTGTACCAAAAACACATTACCCTGCCTAGGTAAAGCCAAATATTTCTCTATTTTTTATTATATTTCAGTAATGTATTCAAATACGCAAATTATTTCATATAATATGCAAGATACAAAAATGTCCCAAGCACAAACCGATTCTACAGGGAAAACTACCCTAGGATCAATTGAGAAATGTTTGTTAGTGACGATTATCGAATTGTTCACGGTTTTGCCCTATCTACATTGTGAATAAGCAACATTGAATGAAGTTAATGATGTGGCTCATCTAGATTCACTTAATAAACTATTCCAGACTTTTGGCCCAGAAAATAGTGAAAACTTTTTCAAATAGTATTAGTTTTAGGTTTAGGAACGCCTAAATGTTTTTACTCACAGCAGCTTCATTAACAAATGAAAACTATCCACTTATGAACCTGGAACCATCAAGCAAACACATTTGTACATTAGCATTGCAATATTCATCCAACCGAGTTAACTTACTATAGCATCATGGATTTTTCATTTCTATCATAGTTTTCGTTATAATTCGGGCAGCTCTGTTTTGTTTCTTTTGTACCATATTGTTAATTGACGATAAGGAACAACCCCAGTTGCTTCGGGCATGTAGTCAATATGTGGTTGAATGGTTGTCGAATAAAACTTGGTCAATGAATGCAGAGAAAGAAAGCTTGATATACAGGGTAATCCTAAACTCCTATCTTTGGAGATTGCATAATAAGTTAACATGTAGTCACCAGGATAAGTTAGCATCTATATATATAATCAAGCCAAGTAAACTAGTCTCATCGGAACAATGTAAAGTTGAACCCGGTATATTGATATCTAGAGTTTATGATAATCAATCCTTTTGCATTTACCAAGGAGCATGACATTAGATTTATAACAATTTAGAGCGAGTATAGGTTTTCGTCATACCATCTACAGTACGCTCAGCTTCATCGGGATTTTTTCCATGGCAATATACAGTGACATCATCTACGGACATGCATCACAATAGGCCTACCATTTTATCACAGCTGAAAGATCATATATGTATATTAAAAACAGAATAAGTCAAAGTATATCGTATCCTGAGCGACGCCTACATTCACAACTGCACAGCTAGATAGATTTTTATTGTATGTTACTATCTTTTAACCGATGATGAAGATGTGAATAAAAAAAAACAGACCACTGTTTTACTATAGCAGAAACCAATTTATGCAGTTTTTCTTTATTAATCTTTTATGATTTATAATCCTTTGGTTAAGTCGGAAAAAACAAGTGCGTTGATGTCGCTTTCTCCTGATCTATATATATATATATATATATATATATATATATATATATATATATATATATATATATATATTTATATATATATCCTTATCAGAGCACTCCAAAGTAAAATATTTATTAGAGATTAATATAAGGACAAATAAATGATTATAGGAACAAATCAATCACATTTGCTAGACTGATTTTATATTACCTGAAATAGTACCAATGCAGTTATCTTAATGCATGATTTATTTCATAAATATGGTTATCCAAAACAAAATACCGTTGCATTTTACCATGGGAATAACATTACCACATCCATAGAGAGGCATGCATATATTTATATATTTAAAACGCAACATTTTATATGTGCAGAGAATATCAACAGTTATATACTGCTCTTGGCAAATGTTCATGTATATCGCTTACTATAGCAGAAAAGAGGTAAAGGCCCTTTGCCCCGAATTTGGTGCTGCTCCTCTTCAAATCTTCAAATCCTGGATACGCCAATATTTAATATTTTGAAAAATGTGAAACTTTCACGTGAAACAAATAAATCCATTTTATATTCAAATGAATATATATATATATATATATATATATATATATATATATATATATATATATATATATATACACGTCGGTGTCAGAAACAAAATTTTGTTAACGAATGTTAGATGAAACATCAAACAAACATAATCTGAGGACACGCACTCTTGAATACTCTTGAATAATCAAAGAGATTGGTTTAATAACAATCGAGCAGCGATATTTTTTACCTGATATCTGTTGTGACTTATATATGCATAAATGGTTTAGCCCCTTCGTACCTGTGTGATAAGTTCGCTATGGCTAAAGATATTTACAAATATTCCACGCGCTCAAACCATAACAATATCTGCACATGTATTCTTCTTAAACCACGAATCCTTTACGGCTGCTTCTACGCAGGTAGTGCCATATATGGAATGCCCTCGACATCAAGTGCGCCCCTAATTTTCGGGGTTTCAAAAAAAATATCACGTTCATACTTTTCCAGTTTTTGCAGGGGTATCTTAGTTTCTAGTATCTAACAGAGTCGTTTTTGCCTATATATCGCATTTTATCCCTCATTGTACCGGAATGTGCATGATAACCTATTGATTTTGAAGTATAATCTGTCATTTTGTACTATATAGTACTGTCTTAGTATGGTATTTACATTTGCATTGTAACTTGTGTTTTTATTTTATTTTTATTGTCATGTTGATCATAAATGTCTGGATCATATCTGGATCATCTGGATATCTAGAAGTATTCTTCTGGTGTAAAATGTTGTAATAAATTAATAAATAAATGATACTATGAATACTTTTTAATAGACATCATTGTACAAATAGAGATATAGCTATAATGCATGTCGTTATATATATAGTGTAACCAAAAGCAATATTCACTTATCCAAATATGCAAATTATTGATAGTGCAATTAGATATACATACTCAATGCGGGAAACGTATTGACGAGATATATTCTCCGTGTTTTCCTGTGCGTAATATTTGATAAAAGTTATTATAGTCCATTTCACCACCTGCTGTCCACCTGTTTTTTGTAGATAATTTACTTAAAAGTTTATATTTTTCAATATTTTCCAAGTAAACAACATATGGAAGTGACAACCTAATATGGCAGTTAAAAATTTTACAATAAATCCGCCGTTCATGTTTCACAACATTTTAGTCTCTTTATCATGATCTGGCAGATATTGTGTGTCCCTCTATAAGTAGCCATCTTTGTTTTAGCTGGTTATATTTTTTAGAGTGTTTACGTGAGATTATCCAATCAGCAGCTGTCAGTTGAGGCTGTTTTTGCATGTGACCAATGACCTTGACCGCCATAAGTGGGTCTGATATGTTGTAAAATGTAGACTGATTTCTCATATTTTCAGAAAATTCTGTTACTCAAATATGGCATAAGGTAGGAATTTAGTTACCTAGTTGAAAATTAGGTTCTGTAATCCTCTCCTCTACACTATAATTGTTTCCCTTGAAATGTACCTAATAAAAATTTTCATAGCAAAAACCAGGTGGACACGAGGGGATGAAACGGACTATAAAAGCTGTCACATTCTAAGTGATTATCATTTAATTGAAATAACAGTTTGCTTTATTTTTTAACATCTAATTTCTTCATTATTATAACTTTCGTGTACACCAAGTTATATAATATACAAAAGGCATTAAACAGCAAATGTTTTGTTTGGGCTGTGCACGCATGATACTCATTTGTTGTATTTATATATAGTCCGTTCCAGTACCCCTGTCCACCTGTTTTTTCGCGATTATTTATTTGTGAATTAAAGAACGCCAAAACTGTTTGACCTTGGGGAAGAAAGAGGAAAAAGCGTAATTAACTATTATTGAAATAATAGCCTACCTTATGTAATTTTCCTGTAAACAATTTAAAACCATTTTATGAGTAACTAGTCTATTCTTTAGCGACATCTTGCCACTAATCTGTTAAATGGGCATATCAGGGGATAGTGATGACGTCATAATAGATGTGACGCACTAAAGAGGCACCAACATTCACGGAACCAATTATCAAGAGCTGCCGACCCCTGTTTACAGCGAGACTTGTATTCTCCGCGTGCACGCGCTTCACTGTTACGTCACATTACTTTAAATAAATATCCAAGGAGGATAAACAATGGCCGCATATTAGGGACGCCATGAACCACGGATATATTTGAGACATGTCAACCAGGCCGTAAAGAAAATCATATTTATATCGTGAGTAGGGAAGTTACCAAAAATTACGCTTTTGCCTCTTTATGCCATTGGTGCAAATTTTGTTCGCCAAGTTTGTCTTATGTAGAGATAATCGCGAAAATTCAGGTGGACAGGGGTACAGGAACGGACTATAGTTTATATATGTCGTGCAAATTAAAAAGAAATTTGTGTTTTAGCAAGTCAAACCAATCCTAATTTGTAGGAAAGGAACTATCCTTAAACGTCCCCATATCATAACCTGTTTGAGATCTATAAACAGATAGCAAACTTTCAAAGACATAAGTCAACTATAAGACCTTTATGACTCGTCTACCCAGATTCCTCGTGTACTTGTTTAAATAGAGACAGGGTATTTGTTGTACAGGTTCACAGGGTAGAGGTCATTGTCATATACAATTATAAGTGTTGTGTGAATGCTGAGGCTGACTTCTGGTATTTTGATCACATGACTGAATGTCAAGTCCACCATCAGACTTTGTAAGGACTAATGATCGCGGCATACATCCTCGGTCCGGTAACGGTGCCGCGTCGGGGGGATCCCTGGCTGACACCAGCTGTTACGGGCTTCCCCGGCGCCGGCCTGTCTGTTCAACACACGCTGCTTCCATTACTGCGACAAGTCATCCTGTGATAAAAAGTGACATATTTTTGGCTGACACTGAAGACCAACAAGACTACTGCTTTGTCGCTGGTTGTCCCTCACACATAGTATATGTACATGTCAGTACAAAGCACAAATAACGAAAAACTATAGGTTTTATATAGTGATGGTATAATTTAAGGGAATCCTCTATAGCCGCCCACTTTGACTAATGTTTTGCCAAAACGTCAGTGTTTATTTAATCAGCAGACATATTGGACATGCAATGTAAACAGAAAGAAGAAAGGAAATAAAAAAAATAATGGGTATGTTTGCACTTAGGGCAGCTAAGAAAGTCCATCCTCAAAATACATGTATTTAACCCAAATATTGATATAAACACATCGACCCTTATAAGCCTCCATTCCAAACGCGAGGGAAAAAATCTTGTTTTCTGCAATTAATTAGGAACTTTAAATACTAATAAAAGGATGAATTAACTTCTAAAAAATAACAATATGACAATGGGCATAACGAATCTTAATTCAAACTCGAAACATGTCGCAGTAATCTGATATTTGTAGTCTCCCGCGTTTTCATTGAGTCAGTGGGACCCTGGGCCCAAGCCGAAACCATGTGTCCTGATTTTCAGCAAAAGTTCAAAACATGAAACAATTAATGGGTTATGTTTACATGATACAAATGTTACACAAACCTATGTAAGCCTTTGTGTCGATCTCGACTGTCCCACAAATATAAAAATTTACATATAAAAATTGTTTAAAATCATATATAAAATTATGTTTCCCACATAAAAAATAATGAAAATACACAAAAATGAAATATTCCTTTTTATAATGAAACCCCATCTATTATGGCTTCGCAGCGCTGATGAAACATGCATAGAGCTCCGCGATATGCAGAGCAGGAGAGCCGTAATAGAGCAGTCAGTCTAAACCCTAGCCCCATTCCTAATTTGTAAGGAAATACGTTATTGGTCAATTAGTTACGTCACACAAGCCTATATTCAATCAGATTGTACATAACAAAAAAGATTGAGCTGAGTGGCTATTAGGCATTCTCCACACGCGAGATCTCGTCTATATATGAAGAGGATAGACCTCTTGCCAACCAATGTGCATACAGCACTATTCCCTGTCGAACGCGAGCATTATCGCCTGGCAGTTAAAAATTACAATAATTAAGGCAAATAGCAAATAAAGAGTATGCTTCGACAACATCCATTCCAAATATAACCATGAAACGGCATTTGTCCGTGAAACATATTTTGTATATTGATAAACCTGCGGAACAATTTTGAGGTGTCATATCTGTGACGCGGTAATGTTAATATAAACAGAAACTTGTGCATGTGCTTCCATTGTTAGTTTACGTGATACAACTGCTGCCAGAATTTCTGAAAACGTAAATACACAGTGATAGTGCAGCGACACTTGTTGATGTCTTTTCAACATTATGCAAAAATATTACCCGCATGCATTTAGGAATTGTCCATTATTGCATGCTGAAATCAGACATGAGTCCCAAGGGATCGAGAATCACATATTGTTTACATTGCGTTGACTGGGTCAAATGTCAGGTCAAACATGCTTTAGTCCGTCACGGCTGGCAGGGTCCTATCATTATTTCAATATAGATCTTGACCCTGTTCGGAGGTTGGCCATTAGGTAGCATGGTTCCCGGCCTGCTTTGCGCTATCCGTGAGTGTAGCGCAAAGCAGGCTGCGAACCATGTTAGCCACGCAGCACCATAACAAAGAAACCACACCACAGAAACGTTAAAGCGGAAGTGACTGATTGCAAGTTTGATATGATGATATTATGCATCTATAGCGGAAAGGCAAATTTTCCTGCGGAAAAGCAAAACTGGATCTATATCTTTCCATTAGAAAGGTAAACATTTCAAGTTATTACAAACCTATACATTAGCGGATATACCGAACAATTCGGAACCCTTCGGAACTATATAATTCCCGACTATATACGCCCCTGATAACTTGTCTAAACATTACCCATTTTAATTAAATATTGACCAATACGATTCATATTAAGAGATAGGAATAGCTTATATATAGCTGAGATAAGTCACCCATTGCTGTCTGTGTAATGAGTAACTTCAATAAATGTTTTCAGATTTCAAGAAAATTTTTAAATAGGAATAGGTTTCCTTTAAATATAAACTTTATTTGTTTTACATGGATTGTACAAATAGTTACAATAACTAATACGAGGCACTTTCCATGGCTCGGATATTTGCACTCGTGAGCCGGTAAGGGTGGAGGAAACAGGAGCACCTGGAGAAAACCACCGACCTTGGACGGGCAACTACAACCCACTCTAATAGCCACACCGGGAATCGAACCCGGGTCGCCAGCGGAGAAGGCCGAACGTTTTCCCATTCAGCTGTCCAGGTTCCTTTTGGTGTACCTTGCAGTCCTTAATGACATATTCCTGGCTAGGCTCAGGTTTTTCTGTATAACTTTCTTAAATATCCGATTGCAAGTTGGTACGTGTACAATAATTCCTCTTCAGAGTAATTAGAATGACTTAGACCCAGATTTTGGCAGGATGCAGATATGCCGGACAAAAGCACCAAACTTTTTCCATGTGTTATTCATGGCCTTACCTTTCATTTTTTATAGGAGTCACTTCCTCAAAATGCATTATGGCAGCCATCTTGGATTTCAAGATGGCCTCCATCCAGAAACGCATATATTATAATATCTCGGCTTCAAGGTAACATAGGAAAGCAATCTTAGTGTCTTAACAAACATTTTCATTGGTAAGGAATACAATTATGACATCCAAAGTATGAAAAAATGATATATTTAATTATCATTTACTAGAAACACACGTAATAATTGTCTCTTGTCTTAGTAGTCGGGGGGGGGGGGGGGGGAGGGAGGGAATTAGGCCCAGATAACAGAAGAATGGGGACATTCTAAATTAAAGCACCAAACATTTGTTCCATGTGTCTATACATTGCTCCCTTAAAATTCCAATTTTTGACTCGAACCATTTTTCCTATGATAGACGAAGGTGGCCATCTTGGATTCAAAGATGACTTCCATTAAAAAAGATAATGGTGTCAGTATATCAGTTTATAAGTCACATGAAGGCCTATTGCTTTTGGTACCTTATTACATCTGTTGGGAATTAAAGTTTCAATAAATAATTATTTGCACAATACCAAAATTATTAACACTCAATGTAATATTTTGCAGTTTTGGAGAAATTCCAAATCAGAGCTTTCCATTTATTCATTATTAATTTTTAAAGATAAAAGCGAAGGGATTTAAAGTCTGGTATTACCAACGATGTCAGTCTTATCCGACTTAAGTCACACTTTACCTTCCTAGTCCGTCGGGTCTGTTCATTCTTATAGCCTTTTCTCGGCTCCCTGGGGAGCATACAGCCAGACACTGCCACCCATGTTTGACCAATTCTCATTCATTCCTGGGTGAAGAGAGTGCATCCTAGCGGTAAAGACTTTGGAAAACTGTCAGATAGGGACCCACAACCTTGCGGTCACGAGCCCAGCGCACTTACCATTACGCCTCCACGCTCCACATTGTTCAAGTGGTATTTGATAAAAAAAAATCCAAGATATTAAAGTGATAACCTTGCTATTTAATCTGTAGACTAATAAGAACAGGATTTGTATCAATTTTGTGACCATGATTAAGCTAGGTCATCGTCATTTTCTGTTGTAAGTTTTTTTTAGTTGTATTGTTTTATATTTTTCATGTATGACTGAAGACTCTTTGGCATGGCAGGAATAACTCATGTAAACATGCCAAGAGTCACCTGTTGAGCCACCCAGATGCCTTTGAAAGTCTTGTGATAGGTCTTTACCATGCATATTTTTCCTGGTCAGTGTGCAGCCTGTAGCATTTTCTTTTGGAGATGATATTGGTGTTAAGAGATGATACTGCACACTGCACTTGTCATGCAGACTTTAATACAGGCACAGGCACCACAAAGAGAGAAGGATAGCAGTACTGATAAATGTTCTGGATATTTGAATTTAAATAATTATATATATATATATATATATATATATATATATATATATATATATATATATATATATATAGTCCAACCTGTCTGAACGACCACCTCTGAAATGCGGGCACCTGGCTATTAGGACCACTAGATATCAGTCCCTTTCGAAATTCCGTTATATTATCTATAGATAAAACCTGTGAAATACGACCACCTGTTATAACGGATTACGTGCAGTTTTTCATGAGCAAAGTGACATATTACTTATTAATTGACCTGCCTCTGCCTAATGACCGGTCGGTTGATTGACCATGCGTGAAGTTGCGGTCACTTTCACCGCTCTCTGTTTGTTTTACCCGTGTGCGTGTGTACGGAGCACTTACTGGTGATTATTGGGACCCTGGGCCTACCCTAGGCCTGAAGCCCCAGGCGGGCAACGTGACAGGCTCACACGACCTATTAATCCACAGGAATGGAGGTCCCCCAAAAGTTAATCTTTGACCTGTGCCCTTGTGAACTGTCTTTGATCTATTCAGTGCATTATATGAAAGGCTTTATTACATCAAGGAGATTACAGACTGGAGTATCAACTGTCAGAAGCCTCGAGTGTCAGTCGTGGGCTAAATGCAATTAAGACCTGATAAGCCCATTAACTCTATTGTGCGCGTATTGTACCGCGGTGTCAGGCGCAGCGGCGGCACGGCTTTTGATAAAGCGAGTCTGCTAGATGTTACTTCCGCGGTCCGCTGTAGCTCCTTGATTACATAGAGTGGATAATCTATGATGTTCCGAACAAGCAAGGGATGTTAGTAACCAGTGACGTCAGAAAACAATTTTGAGTCGTTAATTTGAGCACATTCATCGTGTCAGAAGAAACTCTATAAATATGAATACGTGGAGTACCTTCTAATCAACTGTGTGCTAATTCATTTTATTTATCAACACATCAAATTACACAGATCTATAAGTACATGTACATTTGTGTGCAATTACAAAATACATGTAACACCAAGATCGTTCCCTTCTGCAAATATGTTTCTAGCTCAGCAAAGCGATCACCCTTTGTCCGTCGTCCGTCCGGCCGTCCGGCCATCCGTCCGTCTGCCCGTTAATAGGGCACAAATCGTAACTGCTGGACCTGGAATCTTCTAACTTGACATCCAGAGAGGTTCATGAAAATTCTCCTTGAAAACCTGGAATTAGGTTTCTGTTACCCATATTCTTCGAGCTATGGGGCTCCCGAAGTACCCCCCCCCCCCCAGAATAATGGAAAATTTGATACAAAGCTCAAGTATCTGAACAACTAATGCATTGATCACCATGATTCTTTGCATAGATATTAATCATGGAGTGTTTCATCAGTTTCAGTAGACTGGTGGTGCTACCTGTATTTTTTTTTTTACGATTTTTTTTCTCTATTTTTGAGACCTTAAAAGATGCGGTCATCTGTTAACAGGGCACAAATCATAACAACTGGACCTAGAATCTTCTCTCTTAATAAGCAGGGAGGTCCATGAAAAGTCTCTTTGGAAACCTGGAATTAGGTCTCTGTAACCCATAACCTCTATGGGGCTTTGAATTACACCCAAGAAAAACTAAATATTTTATACCAAAGCTCTGGTATCTCAACAAATAGTTCATTTATTGCCAAGATTCTTTGCATGCATATCCATCATGGAGTGTTTCATCAATTCCTGCTGACTAGTGGCGTCACCTGTATTTTTATCGATTTTTTAATGATTTTTTTCTCTATTTTTGAGACCTTAAAAGATGAGGTCATCTGTTAGATCACAAATAGTAACCACTGGACCTAGAATCTTCTGTCTTGACATGATGGGAGGTCAATAAAATTTCTCTGTAGAAACCTGTATTAGGTCTCTGTTACATATATCAAAAGTTCTAGTATCTCAACAAACTGTGCATTGATTGCCTTGATTCTTTGCATGCATTTTCATCATGGAGTGTTTCATCAGTTCTTGCAGACTGGTGGCGTCACCTGGATTTTTTTCCAATTTCTATTCATTTTCTCTCTATTTTTGAGACCTTCAAAGATGCGACCGTCTGTTTTCAGGGCAGCGAGGTCAATGAAAAATATCCTTTGAAACCTGAAATTAGGTTTCTGTTACCCATATTCTCTAAGCTATGGGGCTTATAAGCACCCCGAGCATAATTGAAAATTTGATACCAAAGTAGAGCACAAATGATAACCATTGGACCGAGAATCTTCTCACTTGACATCCTGAGAATTCCTAAAAAGTTCTCCCCTCAAAACTTGAAATTTGGTCACTGTTACCTATATTCTTAGAGTTTTGGGGTATGTTTGAGCATCCCAGAAGTAATGAAAAATACACAGAAATTGCCAGGTTCCTCAGGAAAGGCTGGTTGGAATGTCATCAAATTTGGTGTGCTAATGGGTCTTGATGAACCTACGCTAATTGGCCTGAATGATTTTGCCACCTATATTATCTTAATTAGTTTCCTGTGCAGATCACATATTGTCAACATGTCAGTCGGCTGAGCGTCATGACCCATGGGTCACTTGTTCTTTATAGTCATAAAGATGTTCTAATATGTATATTTCCGTCATACACGTCATCTAGTTTTGTGCAGTTCCTTAATGTTAGAACCTGTCAATTACGACCACCTGTCAATTACGACCACTTGAGTCTGAAATTAGTCTGTACAGTTTGCATTCCTGCTCATAGGGCATGTTCATTCTTGTAGCTTTTTCTAAGCCCCGTAATGAGCGCTATAGAATTTTTTTTCTACATTTGCCTGCAGCCCATTACCAGTAAACAATTCACTCCAGGGTGTGGAGGGCTCACCCTTGTGGTGAAAACTTGTGTCAGGAGACTTAGTACAGACAACGGTCAGATCTGGATCGAGCCTACAACCTTGTTGTGGTCACGAATCCAGCACATAAACCAATACATCACCACTCAACAGAAATGACAACGACCTCGACAGCCCTTAGGCAAGAGCTCATTTACATTCTGCCAAGAACTGGATGGTTATCTTCATGAGTTCATGTTTCTTGAACTCAACTCTTCTCATTCCACACATACTTTACAGCCTCAGAATCATTGAATCTGCTTCATAATCTGAAAGAAAGTCGTCCTTCAGCATTTATTACATGACTTATTAAAATTATGATACCAAGATCATGTAGACAATTTTCACACATTTGATGTTGCCCAGAAAACTTGAACTAGAAGTTTGTGTCGTCAACAGCATTTTCTATGTGTATAATTAAGCTCTGCAACAGCTCCTTGTTGGATTTGTTTTCATTCTTTATAGTTCTGAGATGAGTGCTCATTAAGTAACGATGTTGTTTTCCATGTCCATCCATGCAGACCAGGTGATCTGTAGTAACTGTGTCATCAATTCTGGAAATAAATCTGTTGTTTCTTGTAGATTGTTAGCTATACACTTTACATGTCTTAAGCTACCTGAACTCGAAGATGTCCTTCCAGTTCTTGATAGAGTTCGTCTCTGAGGGCTAACGAGGTAGTTTTGTTTTCTCAGTCATCCGAGTTGCTCAGCAGATGATTCTTATGAATATTATGCATGAGTTTCTAAGCCCCCTGACTAGTAAGAAAATAGTAACTTGTAACCTGTATTTCTTAAAAAATGCTAAATCTCAATGAATAAATCATTTATTTGATAATTTGGATAGCATTTTTGTATTCCCTGCTTGTGTAAATGTATGTTTAGCCTCTAAGATTACTTTCCTAAATTGCCTAGAAGACGAGATATTAGCATTTATATGTCTCTACATGGCGGTCATCTTGGAATCCAAGATCGCTGCCATAATGCATTTTGAGGAAGTAGCTCCTTTCAAAATGTAAATGTTAATGCCATGAATAACACAGAGAAAAAGTTTGCTGCCTTCAATCAGACTGTCCCATTCTTAAATATGAGCCTAAGCCTCAGAACTATAAAAAAGAGCAAATCATGACTTTTGTTTCTAGTAAATGGTTGAATTTTAATGAATACCCGTAATTATAATTTTGATAATTTGGACAGTATAATTGTATTCCTTGCCCATGAAGATGTAAGTTAGTAGAAATTGTGATTGCTTTCCTATGTTACCTAGAAGCCGAGATATTATCATATATATGCGTTGCTACATGGTGGCCATCTTGAAATCCAAGATGGCTGCCACTATGCATTTTGAGGAAATGGCATTTCTGATTGACTTGATTAATCAGGAGTTAATATGAAGGGAGGGGGCAGGCCACTGATTGGCTAGTAAATATTGACCACTGGGGGGCGCTCGCGGGGCAGGAAGTCCAGATGTGTGGACAGATTGGTCATTTGGGGGCATTGCGGCGAGTGTGTAGACACATCATTGGCAAGCTTGAATAACAAACTCAATACCCAACCACCACCCGTGCCGTATCTTAGTAGGATTTTAGGATAACTAGTTGTAGTTGATTGTAGTCGTCCCCTTACGAGGACTATATGCCTTTCACCAGGGTCATATATTTTAGACTATAGGCAATATTGTCAAGCATGTTAAGTTACATAAATAAATCTGAAATCATTTTATCTGATATTTGCTGTTTTATTTTAGGGGGGGGGGGGGGGTAATAAATTATGTAGTGGCAGGATACAATTGCAAGGTTTTTATGGAGCATCTGCGTCCTTTTAGTCTACTGTGTAGCATATGTGGTGCACGCACATATCATGATTGTCAGCATTGATGTCTTTTATAATATGCATGTAAGCTGTCGGGCCAATTGGTCCTGATTTTGTAATAAAGTCCTCGATATACCCAAACTCGTCTCCTTATTCATATTTATCCAAAATTTGAATGAATAATACATGGACAATGTTTGGTGCTTTCGTCCGGCATGTCCCCATCATTTTGCTGAGCCACCTGACTGTTACAGAGATTTCTTGTCTGTCGGTCTTTCATACACAAACACACATATATAAATCACACATGGGGTATATGACAGATGTTCTATTACTATTATTATTACTATCACTTTCAAATTCTGATTGCTGGAGCTTTGTTTTTGTGTTATGATCCACATTACTCGTGTGATAGTTTGGAGCCTTTTTTGTGTTATGATCCACATAACGTGTGTCACAGTTCGGAGCCTTTGTTTTGTGTTATGATCCACATTGCGTGTGTCACAGTTTGAAGCCTTTGTTTTTGTGTTATGATCCACATTACGTGTGTCACAGTTTGAAACCTCTGTTTTTGTGCTATGATCCACATTACCTGTGTCACAGTTTGAAATCTTTGATTTTGTGTTATGATCCACATAACGTGTGTCACAGTTTTGAGCCTCTGTTTTTGTGTTATGATCCACATTACGTGTGTCACAGTTTGGAGCCTTTGTTTTTGCGTAATGATCCACATTACGTGTGTCACAGTTTTGAGCCTCTGTTTTTGTGTTATGATCCACATTATGTGTGTCACAGTTTGGAGCCTTTGTTTGTGTATTATGATCCACATTGCGTGTGTCACAGTTTGAAGCCTTTGTTTTTGTGTTATGATCCACATTACGTGTGTCACAGTTTTGAGCCTTTTTTTTGTATTATGATCCACATTACGTGTGTCACAGTTTGAAGCCTTTGATTTAGTGTTATGATCCACATTACGAGTGTCACAGTTTTGAGCCTCTTATTTTGTGTTATGATCCACCTTACGTGTGTCACTGTTTGAAATCTTTGTTTTTGTGTTATGATCCACATTACCTGTGTCACAGTTTGAAATCTTTGTTTTTGTGTTATGATCCACATAACGTGTGTCACAGTTTGAAGCCTCTGTTTTTGTGCTATGATCCACATTACCTGTGTCACAGTTTGAAATCTTTGATTTTGTGTTATGATCCACATTATGTGTGTCACAGTTTGGAGCCTTTCTTTTTTGTGTAATGATCCACATTGCGTGTGTCACAGTTTGAAGCCTTTGTTTTAGTGTTATGATCCACATTACGTGTGTCACAGTTTGGAGCCTCTTTTTTGTGTTATGATCCACATTACGTTTGTCACAGTTTGAAGCCTTTGTTTTAGTGTTATGATTCACAAACGTGTGTCACAGTTTGAAGCCTTTGTTTTTTTGTGTTATGATCTACGTTACTTGTGTGACAGTTTGGAGCCTTTCTTTTTTGTGTTACTATCCACATTAAGTGTGTGACAGTTTGGAGTTTTTTTGTGTGTTATGATCCACATTAAATGTGTGACAGTTTTGAGCCTTTGTTTTTGTGTTATGATCCACATTAAGTGTGTGACAGTTTGGAGCCTTTCTTTTTTGTGTTATGATCCACATTACGTGTATGACAGTTTGGAGCCTTTCTTTTTTGTGTTACGATCCACATTAAGTGTGTGACAGTTTGGAGCCTTTTTTTGTGTTATGATCCACATTAAGTGTGTGACAGTTTGGAGCCTTTCTTTTTTGTGTTATGATCCACATTAAGTGTGTGACAGTTTGGAGCCTCTGTTTTTGTGTTATGATCCACATTACGTGTGTCACAGTTATGAGCCTCTTTTTTGTGTTATGATCCACATTACGTGTGTCACAGTTTGAAGCTTTTGTTTTTGTGTTATGATCCACATTACGTGTGTCACAGTTTGAAGCCTATGTTTTTGTGTTATGATCCACATTACGTGTGTCACAGTTATGAGCCTCTTTTTTGTGTTATGATCCACATTACGTGTGTCACAGTTTGAAGCTTTTGTTTTTGTGTTATGATCCACATTACGTGTGTCACAGTTTGAAGCCTTTGTTTTTGTGTTATGATCCACATTACGTGTGTCACAGTTTGGAGGCTCTGTTTTTGTGTTATAACTACATGACGTGTTTTTTTTACGCGTTATTGGAATTGGCCATGGAGAGTAACTTTCTGGTAAAGAGTTATTGTAACCGAGGTAAAAAATAAAAATAAATATAATAGCCAAAAAGAAATAAGTATCTCCACATAAGGGATAAGTGGAAATAAACAGATTATTAGCACCGTACTAAAATAAAATTTCATTTCAAGGCGTTGATGGAAAGTTTTAATATCCCGGTAGCAAAAGATTCAAGAACAGCAAAAAAAATAATAAGACATTGTGAAGATACTATTTTAAACAACAACGGTAATGCTTTAATAAATTCAGAAGAGTAAAAACACTGTGTATCATTATGTAATAAAAAAATGCGTTATTTTATACAGTTTTAGACATGGCTATACATTCCATAAAACGTAGTTTAATAATGGAACCATACATTTTTGGAAGACTCATTTGATTAGCTGAATAAAGTTATAGTTAACTCTTCTATGAGTATGTGGGTCTCTTATAGTGGTTAACTAATTAGGCACCATCGTTGAGCAGGTGAGCCATGTGCTATTTTACATACATGCTTGATTTTTCTTTGATTCCTGCCCAGGTTTATATCCTTAATGTTCGTTTATTTCTGGGGAGGATATGTTTACCGCCCGCTGTGTGTTCACAGTTCGTATCGCGCTTGGTTTATATCCATGGACTGTTTATTCTCCGCCGACGGTCTGTTCACTTTTTTTGCGTGGTTGTCTATCAACTTATTGTTGATGAGAATCGAGGTCCGTTAACCGAACACATCACGACTATACACAGTGTGTATTGTACATACCCTTTACCACTCCACCCATTGACTAAGTGTTTCAAGACTTTTACTTCAAGTTTAGTTTGTTATCGTGATTTAAATGGATACAGCAGAAAGCCTGTAGAATGCCCTGATAGTGATTAAAGGTCTGTTTCCATGTATGATTGCGTATGTGCGTGAACTACAAGGCAGACGTATATATTTGTACAGTGGATCAAGCAGGCCTCCCACAAAAAGATGGTGAAATGACGTCATTTTACCCTGAATTCCTGAGTTCCCGCAGACCCTATACGTGATTTACACGCATATACGCACATACGCATATACGCGCACATGGAAACACCCCAGTTACAAACTAATATGAGCGATTTTTTTCACGCATATTCGCAAATACGCAAATTAACATTTTAGCTACAGAGCTCAATAAATGTGATGCTGCACTTGATACATTTTACAATGATGATATAATTAAAAAAGATTCTGAACTTAATGTGTAAGATTCCCTATAACAGGGCATTATTTGCAACTCTGCATTTAACATCATTATTCTAAGTTTGCTCATTAAATACGCAACAATCTCGTGCCATTAGTTAAACAAAGATGGATTTATATTTTTATCAGAGAGAAAACAGTGTGTGTTTCAACAAATGTACATACTATGATATTTTACCATTAACGTTTGGGCCCCCTCTGTTGTGTTCTATATCTCCAGTACTATTTACAATCTATATCAATGATTGCAGGGCAAACTCTGACAGCTGTACTTTGTAAAACATGCTTATTATTCAGCTTTACCTGGTCAGTGATATCACATGATATAGAAATATAGAAATGATATTGTGGAACTTGCGAACTGATGTAGACACCACGACTTGCAATTGAATATGACATAAACAGAAAAAATAACTTGACTTTATATTCTATAGGAACAGGAGCACCGCATTGAATCGAGTAACTAGCGAGGACACAGGGATTGAGATATAAAAGAAAAATTAAAGTACCTGGGGAACATCATGAGAAGTGATCTTATCTGAATCAAATGACATCACTGCAACAATCAGCAAATCTTATATTGATGTTTTAGGAAGGTAAAGGAGTTTTATGTTGACCACAAAATACTAAAGCTACGATTCTTTTTCCGCGGTTGCGGTTGCGGCCGCGGTATGCGGTTGCGGCAAGGCCGTTTCCTTTTATGCGGTTGCGGAAAAACGATGTTTGTATATGTGATATAATATTTATGAATGATATATATATACAACACTGAAGAAAAACAACACTGTAAATTCACTACAGTCTGTTTCACAGGATGCGACCCGATCATCAGGTGAATGTTGTTAGAATGTTGTTCTGTAGTGAATTTACAGTGTTGTTTTTCCTCAGTGTTAATCGCTCTGACCTAGTCTGTAGGCCATAGAGCACTTTACAACGGAGGGTAACTCTACCTTTTACACCAGCTCCAGCGACAGGTACGTTGTCGAGCCCTTTTGTTAACCCACCCTGTCAAGAAAATCAACTTATAACATCTACAGAATGAACAAAGCTAACTTCGGCTATTCTCTGGAAAACATTCCCATCCCTCACAGGGTCACAGGGGAAAAAGTACGAATTTTTCGGATTTATAATGTCGATTTTTCTCTGTGTCTATACGGTTATGGATAAATGGATGTAAAACCGACCATAAGATCCGGTTTCCAACATTACTGGGGGTACCGATTGGAAATCACTCATGCAAAACTATATAATATAAATGACTCAGTACTTTTAGTTAGGCTACGTTCCCAGATAATCCATATGATTTTGAAAGTTGAAATCTTTACAGTCATATGCCCTTTACAACGCAGGAGTGCAGTGTCAAGCTTGGTAGCGATATCTTTAATAGTTTTGGAATAATAAACAAATTACCAAAATGTGACGGCAGCATTTTCAGCCCATCTCTATATTATTCTTATTAGGCCAAAATAAAAAAGGTATGGTTCTCAGGCACTTTTTTCATAAACTAATGCGGGCGGGCGATATTTTACTTTACATTTTTTTGTATGTTTCGATAAAAATGTCAAATGATCAAGGAAAAGCATGAAATTAACAGAATTGTTTTGCTAAAGAGACAAAAGCACCACATAACAAAGGATATCTTATCAAAATTGCATTATTATGTCTTTTGAAAGATGATAATCAAAATAAAAATTTTTGATGCGAGGGGGTTAAAATTGAGGCGGGCGGTGCCTGAGAACCACATCTTTTATTTTTTTTTTGGCCTTTTTCGTTTGATTTTATTCATACTTACTGTGGAATATACACTACTTTAGTCCGAATAATTTGACACAGTCTCAGTAACCTTGACCTAATTTAAAGGTCACAGTGGTATTCAATGTCGATTTTCTACGTATCTATACTGGGTACAGATAAATATATGAAAAATAAATACCATAATATCTGATTCCCTACATTACTAGGTGTACCGTTTGGAACTCATCTATTTTTCAAGGTCACAGGGGTCAAAAAATGCGATTTTCCGAATTTTAAATGTAGATTTTCTACGAATCTATACGGGCTACAGATAAATGGATAAAAAATACTATATTATCTGGTTCCAGACATTACTGGAGGAACTGATTAGAACTCACTCATGTGGAATCATATGATGTAGATGACTTGGCACTGTTTTGGCTATGTTTCCGGATAAACCATATGACCTAGACAGCTGGATCTTCTATGAACATATGCCATGTACAATGTAGGAATGCAGATGCAAGAACAACTAGATATTTCTTGGCAACACAGGTGCCATAGAATCCCAAGACAATTACCCCCCCCCCCCCCCCCCGCCCGCCCCTTTAAGGATAGGCCCCCATCTTCAGCAGCATATACTGACTCTTGGCAAGCGACTATGGTTCCTTCCATCTATCAACTTAAGAAACAATATTTTTCACCAAATATAGGGACCAATACGGTGAATCACTCTTGAGAAAGGAGCATTAATTTATTTTACGAAAACGGGAAGATAGGTGGCTCCACCTTTTTGGTTTACGAGAAAATTTTCCAAGATGGATATACATGCCAAATTTAAGACCAATACCTTGAACCACTTGTGTTCTCTGTATTATTCAGAGGAAATAAAGATTATCAATCTTTCAATCAATGCAAAACGATTGCAGATGGCGCCAACAGTCTTCAGTACAAGATGGAAGTGTCCAAGATCTATGGATATGCACAATTTCAGGCCAATAGGACAAATGACTGCTGAGAAAAGAGCATTAATTTATTCTACGGAAACGGGAAGGTAGGTCGCGACACCTGTCTGGTTTATGAGAAAACTTTCCAAGATGGAAGGACATCCCAAATTTCAGACCAATTCCTTGCACCACTCCGGAGATATGAGCAATAATCACCGAAAGCAAACGCACGGATGGACGCCACACAATAACGATTGCAGAAAGCGCCATCAGTCATTGAGCGCCATTGAGGTATCCAAGGACAATGAACATGCACAATTTCAGCCCAATCTGTCCATTAGTTTTAGACTTATAATACTCACAGTAATGTCAAGTGGCAATGATGAGGTATTAAAAGGCGCGAAAACAAGAAGAGGACAGAAGGTGGCGCCACCTGTCTTCCGCAGATATAAAGCTATCCAAGATCTTCGGTCAATTTTTTTTTTTTTTACCAATCCATGCATCCCTTATGGAGATATTTATGATTTTGTGTGATTTTCACCATATATGGCAATATTCAAGATCAAGGCCACTCTCATAGGAAAGGTCATGACCCAAATTTAAATATACATCATCCCATAACCCATGTCTATGTATATGCATAATATGAAAGAAATCTGTCAATAAGTTTTTGACTTATAATGCTCACAGTACTGTTAAGTAGCAATGGTAGGGGTATTAAACGGCATGAAAACAAGAAAAGGATAACAGGTTGCGCCACCAGTTTCCGGTACATGACAACACTATCCAAGGTCTTCGGTCAAGTTGATTTTTGGTTCAATCTATGCACGATTTCTTGAGATATTTAAGAATTTGTGTGATTTTCCCCCAAAATGGACTTATTTAAGGTTAAGGTCACTCTCCTAGTAAAAGTCATGACCCCAATTTAAAGAGGCTTCGTCCTCTCACCCATATCTATGCACATGTCAAGTTTGGTTACGGTCCGTAAAATATTTTTTTGAGTTATCGCTTCTAAACGAAATCTTTGCGGCGGCGGCGGCGGCGCGATAGTGCTTAAACCATAGTATTCCGACTTTGTCTGGGGACACAATTAACAGACTCGTCTCACTCATAATATATAATTCTATACGCTGATACCGGTCCCGCAATATAGGGATTTAATACACGTCTTACCTTTATTTATGTTTAAATAGTTTAAGACAATTCAGGATGTAATTGTAAATGACACCTGTTCGATCGCTTAGAGTATTAAAGCGCCATATTAGCTGTAGCTATCCTGGGAATGTCAGTCAGGTCTGTGTATGAGAACTCGTTGCCGGAGGCAGTCTTGGTGATAATATTATACCCTTATGACCAGGGTTTGTTTACAAGTGTTTTTGTCAGCGTTACTTGCCGGGGTGGGGACTGTCCTGGCTGGGCTGGGGCAAATGACGTAGTTGACGTAGTCCCATAAGAAATACGATCGAGTAAGGAGCGTTACAGCGAAAAGAAGAATGAATTGAGGTCCTATAGTCCTGGGGCTATAGTCATGAAATTTTAAGTTTTGCTGCACACCCCGTCATTATAAGGTTTGATGCAAGTTTATGTTAAAGTGATTCATGGAGATCATATTTCAAGCATTACCCCTCTGGATAAGTGTTCAAAAGGCTTGAAATCGACAATTTTATAAACTAACCTCGGTACTTTTTTGAAAATTGTTACGGAACCTTATATCAACAGATCACTTATGCGTGATGAACATGAATTTTGTCAAGGAGATAAAAAAATCAGATTCTGTAACACTAGGCAGCGTGATATGTCTAGGGGAATGAATAAAGAAGTCAGTGTTTTTTGTTAACAAATAACTATAATTTATTCTTAAAACAACCCTAACATTACAATACACTAAATCAATACAATGAAACAGTTTAACAGCAGTATAACAGCAAATCAATTCAATCACACAGTAAAATAAACTGTGCACAGTACCTTTATACCACCACTGTCACAGCGACAAGTCCTTTAAAAATGTATTCTCTCGGAAAATAACAGTCCAATGTAAAGCTCTTGTAACAATCCAGAAAGTTAACTGAAGGCCAAATAAGATTCGTCACAAAATCCAGAAGAATCTGAAGAAAATCTATAATTGTCGCACTTTTCGGAATAGATCCCACAAACTGACATACACGCTTCTGTGTCCACTGGAATATTCTCTAACCTCTCTCTCGGCTCTAAAACACAGCTCCCTATTTATACTTCTAATCTCCAGCCGAGAACCTTCCATTTCTCAAACAGTCTAAAGAATCCAACATAATACACAGTACACACGCGTTATAGAAACCATCTAGAAAAACGAATGCCGTGTCTATACATATAAGGGTTCACACGTCAGCCGATCCGGCTCGGCAAGGCTAGAAAGCCCCAAGCTAGCATGACAACCAGAGTTCATCCAGTATGGATTAAATTGAGAATGCAATACCCGGCCAGGCGAGGCCTTACAACACGAGTTATGCGTGGCACACAAACAAAATGCCAACAACACATTAAACATTGGTGTGCACAATAAAACAATCATCTGTAAGGCCGCTGCACACAATAAAAGGGGCACCTGAAACACTCCCCTTCCTGTAGGAAAAAAGAAAGTTTTCTCAAAACTTTCTTTTTTTTTGCGATCACAATCTCTAAATTTTTACAACTTCTCAAAAATCATCTTATTTACAACAATACATAAACATTTTGGTTACAACATTTCATAAACATCTCGATATACAATCAGCAAGTACATTGTCTTTCCCTTTAATGTGTTTGATTTCAAGGTTGTAATCTTGTAAGAACAAACTCCATCTCAACAATATTTGATTTCTACACTTCAACTTGTTCATGAACGTGAGGGGATTGTGATCACTGAAGACAATGATAGGCTTGACTGATGAAGTAACATAAACTTAAAGATGTTGCAACGCCAAAATCAAAGCCAAACATTCTTTTTCAATAGTGGAGTAGTTTTTCTGGTTTGCATTAAACTTTCTTGAGAAATAAAAAAGTGGATGATCTATGCCATCATTGCCTTCCTGTAACAACACAGCACCAGCAGCAGTATCACTAGCATCTACATCTAATTTAAAAGGTACAGAAAAGTCTGGAGCTACCAAAACTGGTCAACTTTGCAGAATTGCTTCCAAATTCTGAAATGCATTTTCACACTGAACATTTCATACAAACCTTTGTTTCTTCTTTAACAAATAAGTCAAAGGTTCAGCTATAGCAGAAAAAATTTGGACAAAACTTCCTGTTGTATCCAACCACACCAAGAAAACGCATTATTTGCTTTTTGTTTTCTGGTCCAGGAAATGCAGAAACAGCACTTATTTCAGCGTCAACAGGTTTTACCCGACCCTGCCCCACAATATCACCCAAAAATGTCACCTGTGCATGACAAAACTCAGATTTTACTAAGTTGACGGTCAGACGTGCTTCACTTAGTCTTTCGAAGAGGCCGCGAAGAATCTGCAGATGTTTCTCCCAGGTGTCGCTGTACACGATAAGGTCATCAATATATGCGTCGCAGCCCTGAATGTCCTTGACAACCATATGGATGAGGCGCTGGAACGTGGCTGGCGATCTGTTACTAGGTTCAATAAAATCATTGTCCAGCAAATTTTGAATCTCATCCTGTAGATACTTGTGCTTTTCTGGATTCAGTCTATAGGGAAGTTGCTTGACTGCGCTTGCCTCGCCAATATCGCCGTCGTGGCACAATATGTTAGTTCACGTCGGAATGTCACTAAACAAATGCTCATAATTCCGCAGCAGGTTCTTGAGGTCTTGTTGTTGTTGTGCGGTAAGGTGTGACAGTTTGGCATCGAGGTTGTTAAGCACGTCTGAGTTTTTTAATGGTACTTTAATGGTACACTTACAATCAGTATCTACTTTAACTGGGTCAGGGTCAGTGTTCTCACAATTTGCAGCGGTAACATTACGTACAACATTTGATCTGCTATTTCTGTCATAATATGGTTTCAACATGTTGACATGGCACAGTTGTTTCTTCTTACGCCTATCTGGTGTCAACAGTATGTAATTTAAATAACTGACTTTCTTGTCAACAATGAAAGGATCAAAATACCTAGCTTGCAGAGGTCTGCCAGGGATTGGAAGTAAGGCAAGAACCTTTTAACCAGGCTCAAACGTCCTATACTTACAGTGTGCTTGTCATACTTAGTTTTCATTTTACGTTGTGCCAATTTTAGATTCGACTTTGCAATCTCACAAGCATTGTGTAGTTTAGTGCGAAAGTCTGAGACATACTTCAGTAAACTAAGAGAATCAGGATTTTCACACAAGAATTTTCTTTAAGCAGTTACAATGGAAGTTCAGTTCGCGGTCCATGTCCGAAAACTAGTTCAAAGGGACTGAAACCCAAGGACTCTTGAAAGGATTCTCTGACAGCAAACAGCAATAGGTGGATTCCTTCATCCCAATCTTTCTGTGTGACATAGCAATAAGTTCTAATCATGTTATTTAATGTCTGGTGAAAACGCTCGAGGGCGCCCTGACTTTCAGGATGGTATGGCGAAGAGCTGTACTGTTTTATACCTAGCTCAAGCAGAACTTGCTGGAATAAGCCAGACAAAATTAGACCCTTGGTCAGAGTTGACGGATTTTGGTAATCCAAACGTTGTAAAAAAAACTTGGTCAGAGCTTTGACAACACTTTTGGCATTAATTTTGCGCAACGGTATTGCCTCAGGGAACCTGGTAGATGCGCACATAATTGTCAGCAAGTATTCATGTCCAGATTTTGTTTTTGGCAGTGGTCCAACACAATCAACAATAATCCTACTGAATGGTTCCTCGAAAACAGGAATAGGCCTCAGTGGGGCAATAGGAGGATTCTGATTGGGCTTGCCTAACCATATGGCATGTATGGCATGATTTACAATATTGTACGTCTTTCTTGAGGTTAGGCCAATAGAAGTGTGTGCTCACTTTCTGATAAGTTTTATTTATACCTAAATGGCCAGACAAAGGAGCCTCATGTGCCATGCTTAGAAATTCATTGCGAAAGCTTTTGGGCATTACTATTTGATGTTTGATGGCCCACTCATCATCAGCGCATACATCAGGTAGTCACCATTTACGCATAAGCACTCCATTTTTAACATAGAAACAAACTGGGTTCTGTGACAGTTCATCTTTAGAAACTGCCCTGGGAAACAAACATGAAATATCATGGTCCTTATGCTGTTCCGCGATAAGTTCTGACCTTGAAAATGCTGTATCCTGTACGGGCGAGTCATTAGACGAGTCACTAATGACTCCCAGGGTGTTATTATCTGGATCATTATCCTCATGTGTGTTTTTCTTGGCCATAGATCTAGTTATAGCACATGACGGAAACATACCAGGAATTTCCTGACTTTCAGGATCAGTGTCCTGATCAAGTGACGGCTTTTCTGTAACTATTGGTACGGGCTGTACTTTGTCACCTGCAACATCGGTGTCTAGTAGCAGCTGAATTCCCTTAAAGGGTAAAGTAGTTCTAATGCCCACAATAATATTCCCAGAAATCAAATCTGACTTTAAATGGATACTGTGAAGCGGAACTGAAGTGTGCCTGTCTGAAAACACACCATTAACAAGTGCATGTGCACCAGTAAAAGGCCTATTAGAAAATGGCAAAGTGTTTGCTAACATGAGAGTCTGATCTGAACCAGTGTCCCTCAAAATTCTAATAGGGGTAGAATCTGAAAAAATCACTTGAAAGTGATACAAAACCATTATGTATGAATGGCTCAAATAACTCCATTTCAGAGTCAGGGGAGGAATCTACTACCTCAGCTTCATTAAACAAAGAACTGACATTGACAGTGTCAGTCATAAACTCTTTTTCTAAGTCATTTAAGGAATCTACATCCTTTTTATCATCAAACTCCTCATGGGAGTCAACAGAGGAATTTTCCTCAGCAGAAACAACCCTCTGTTTGTCATAAGAGGACCTAGCCTCATTTGAAATACTCTCGCAAGCGTCATAAAAGGACTTAGCCTTATTTAGAGAATACTACTTGCAGGAGTTTTGAAAGGACCTACCCTTATTAAATTCCTTGCAGGAATCAACTGAGGTTTTTACCCCGCAAGCTTCGGATTCTTCTTTGGATTTAGATCGCACGTGGGCCTCCGTAGCATCAAACTCTTTATTAGGAGTAAAAGGAGTTGTACCCCTTATTTACATGAAAAGAGCCTGGCTCTTGTACTATGCTATGCATAGATTTTGAAACAAAACCAGAAGGTTTGCTATTTGGTTTATTCCCAAGTTTCCAGCAGTCAGATTTTAGATGACCTTCCCTCTTGCAGTAATTGCAGATTTTCTTTGAAAATGACTGATCTTTGTTGGACTTTGACATAGTGGACATGGACTGAGGTGTAGCAATGGACTTTGCTGAACTATCAGGACTACTAGTACTGGGTGACTGCGCTTTAAACTTCTTTTGACCATACTGATTTACATTCTTGTTTGTAAATGACTGGTTTAATTTGCTAGTAAAAGACATTTTGTGTGTTAATGAATAATCATCAGCGAATTGAGCAGCAATGTCAAGTGTTTCAGGACTTTTCTCATCAAGAAAAGTTTTAACATCTGCTTTAATGCAGCGCTTAAATTCTTCAATCAAAATCAACTGGCGCAAATTGTCATAATCTTTCATTACATTTTTAGAACTACACCAGCGATCAAACAACTGCTCTTTTGTCCTAGCAAATTCGACGTAGGTCTGTTCTTTGCGCTTTTCCCAATTTCTGGCGGTAAGCCTCCTGAACTAACTCATAACCTTTCAGGGTTAACCGTTTTACCAGGTCATAGTCAGCAGCAGCTTCTACTGAAAGCTCTGTATAAATTTCTCTGGCTTTGCCAGTCAATACACTTTGTAACAGCATAGTCCAATTTTCCTTAGGCAATTTTAAATTTTCAGCTACCATCTCAAAGTGTAAGAAATAATTATCAACCTCTTTTTCTTGAAAAGGTGGGACAAGTCTAATGTGTTTAGTAACATCAAAACTGTGAGTTGGGGCAGCACTTAAACTATGTTCTAGTTTAAGTCTTTCTAACTCCAGTCGTTTTAACTCAATTTCTTTTTCTTTTTCTTTTTCTAGTCTGTCTTTTTCTATTTCTTTTCTAGTCTTTCTCTTTCTAACCTTTTATGTTCTTCCCTCTCTTCTCTCTGTTTTTCTTTTTCTAGTTCTAACTGTTTTTATGCTAGCTCATGTTGCATTTCCAACTTTTTAATTCTAATTTCATAGCAAGGCTGTCATTTCCTGATGTTTCCACTTCACTCTCTTTAATTAAACATTTGCTAACTAGATCTTGCATGATTTTAGCAATGATATCAGGCTTTCTCAAAGCTTTTTTCACACCTAGCTCTTAAGTGTTGTTCCAAACGCAACAACTGTTCTTTTGTCAACTGTTCAAGTTGATCAGGGTCGGGATCGTCAACAAATGTCTCAGGTTTGAAATTTGCCATGTTAAGATGTTAAAACAAAACAAAAAACCACTGAGATAAATCCTGTAAACAATGTACTGTAAACAATATGTAATCTTGTAAACAATGTATGATAAAACAATGTGTCTAGGTCAAGGCCTAATAAATTTTTAAAACTATTAAGCCTCCCAAACGAGCCCCCAGTTATATGTTACGGAACCTAATATCTACAGATCACTTAAGCGTGATGAACATGAATTTTGTCAAGGAGATAAAAAATCAGATTCTGTAACACTATGCAGCGTGAAATGTCTAGGGGAATGAATAAAGAAGTCAGTGGTTTTTCTTAACAAATAACTATAATTTATTCTTAAAACAACCCTAACATTACAATACACTAAATCAATACAATGAAACAGATTAACAGCAGTATAACAGCAAATCAATACAATCACATAGCAAAATAAACAAAGTGCACAGTACCTTGATACCACCAGTGTCACAGCGACAAGTCCTTCAAAAATGTATTCTCTCGGAGAATAACAGTCCAATGTAAAGCTCTTGTAACAATCCAGAAAGTAAATTGAAGACCAAACAAATCGTCACAAAATCCAGAAGAAAATCTGAAGAAAATCTATAATTGCCGCACTTTTCGGAATAGATCCCACAAACTGACATACACGCTTCTGTGTCCACTGGAATATTCTCTCACCTCTCGGCTCTAAAACACAGCCCCCTATTTATAATATCACCTCCAGCCGAGAACATTCCATTTCTCGTACAATCTAAAGAATCAAACATAATACACAGTACACACGCGTTACAGGAACCAGCTAGAAAAACGAATGCCGTGTCTCTACATATCAGGGTTCACACGTCAGACGACCCAGCTTGGCCAGGCGAGAAAGCTCCAAGCTAGCATGACAACGAGAGTTCAACCAGTATGGATTAAACTGAGAATGCAATACCCGGCCAGGTGAGGCAGTTACAACACGAGTTATGCGTGGCACACAAACAAAATGCCAACAACACATTGAACATCCGTGTGCACAGAAAACAATTATCTGTAAGACCGCTGCACACAATAAAAGGGGCACCTGTAACAAAATGTATGGGTTGATGTCCAGGATTCACTCTACAAAATTGTTATGTGGAGAAACGTTTACTGCTAAATTCAATCAGAGCCACTGTACCTAATTTTGATGTGCTGAATCCTTTAAAATTAATTTCGAAAGTTAATTTTAAAACTTGAACCTTCACATATTTAAGTTTAAAGTTTAAAATATAAAAAGGCTTACTGTTATTTGGGAAATGAAGAGTCAAGGTTAGTCCTAATCATCAATTAGATGAGCCAAATGGAATAATAATGTTATTTTTTGTCATTCAGCGTATTTCAAGCTTAAAGTTTACAATGTTAAGCTACTAAAGGTTATTAAATAAGTGATTATTTGATTATAATTAGGGTATACAGCATCTTTTGGGCAGAGTAAAACTTTGATGTTCACATTCCATGTAAATGGCATCGGGAAATACGTTGTGTTTTCTATAATTCGACTGAAATGAAGTTACACTTAATAGCGTTGCCAAAAAATCACTGCAGATGCAGTTAAAATATAAATTGATGAACAAATCCAATGAAATAATTGCTTTCAACACATTTCTGCTTTGCATCTGTGAACGTGTAGCATTTATAATTATAACTATGCATTCATTTAGGATGTATATATGTTTTTTTTTATTTTTTTTTATAAGTTATTCGACCCAGGTATTACGTGGGAAAATTGCACTAACTTCAAATATATGAAGTGGAGCGTCAAAACTAATCGCTTAAATTATCCGCCCCAAAGTCTGAAAAAAATTAACTCGAAAAAAGACAACCATACTAGGGATGCCCTTCTTTGGCTTAAATCACTGGGAGGCGAAGTAATTTTTAGTTTCACAAAACAAATCTGAATATGAGCATTTGCATGCAGTGTTTTAAGTTAAACATAATCAAGACCTTAGTAGAGCTGCCACTCATAATTTTGAAATTAAAACGTTTAAATTAGATTTTGTATTCGTCAGAAGATTGATATTTCTAGTTCAGTCATTTAAAATTAATTCAAATTTTAATTAAAAAACAGTGTTTGTTTATATTTGGTTAAAACCTCTGAGGACCTGGTTTCTATATTTACGGAGCAATGAGTATTCCACGAGTCTAGGACAGAATACATTTAATTTTGTTTTTTTTCCTTCCTTTTACATTTTGGAATAAAATAAAATGTCGTATGCAAACAGTTTTCGTTTAAAGCATTCAAAGTTTAACTTTTATTCTCAACATATAACTTTTAAAGTCTAGAATTCATCAGAATCCCAGCCCAAATCCTGATTCAGATTGTGAACACAGAATAACAAAGAATGAATAGACAGAACATTCATTTGATTGATTATAAACCATACACCTGTTTAAATCTAAGACATTTAAAGTCATTACCTGGGTCAGGGGGTCTGGATGGCTGTAAACTTGATTTGACAGGAGAGACAGTCATTGTTATTTGGAGATCGGGACTTTGGCTGACATGATTGGAGTCTTGTAAAATAATTCAAAAACGCTTAAAACGGAAACACGTAATGAACTTCTCTAATTGTAAAGTCTCTTGATATCAATTTAGTTTAACTTTTCTTTTCAGTACCATATTGGGCCTTCCATGATAGAGAGCTAACTGATATGTATAAAAATACAGCAACAATCTAATCTAATAAATGTAAACGTTGTCAGAAATTTCAAGACATATGTAATTTTTTGTATTAGTTTTGTAAGCCACGTTTGCAAGACGGTTCTAAAGTGCTGGTCAGTATGAATGGCGATTGATTGAGCCAGATACAGATGAAGGAAATCCTGCAATATTTCCAATTTAATGACAATTTCACATTGCTGGATATTTGAGAGAGAATACCCTTCTTAAGTCTTCAAAAGATATTTTTGTAGAAACCCTTGTAAGTATTTTACAGTTGGAACGATGGGAAAGAACTACACTTAATTGCATCACATATCATTGGGTCAGTGTTGAGAAATATTTTGTATTAATTTTCAATAATAACAGTATTGAACAGTGAAAAATTGACCTCAGGGTTATACATGACAGATAACACAATTTTTCTGGTTTATGTGGTTTGTTAATAATTCTTTTATATTTCTGATTCTTTTGTTAGCCGAATATATTTACTATCCCCTTTTTTTATTGTAAAACAATAAAACTCTATCATCTTGTGTATGTGGTCAGGATATCTGAGAACTGGCGACACACCAGATTGTAAGACAATGAGGGAAGCCATCGCTCAGGAGCTTATCTCCTGTATTCACTTATTAAAACGAATAACTAAATTTGGTAAACTTTAGTGCCACCCTGATGTTTGACTGGGCCATATATTTGCATATTTCTCATGACTAAAATATCCGTTTCCTTGCAAAGTATGTAAGTATGTCCAAGAATATTTGTAAAGAAATCCGTCTGTTTGCACTTACAAACGGTCGGAAGGAGATTAAAAAAGGACCAGCCACGAAATTAAGTCCGAGTCAAAGTCATCGGAGCTAAAAGAAATAAAACCAGTTTATATGAAAGAATCATTCCTTTGTTACCTTTCAGTCAATATATATATATTTTTGGTCTTATTAATGATTTTTCATTTATTAATGATGTTTTGGAAACAGATGACAGTTTGTTATGTAAATTAACAGAAGAAAGAACAGTTGTATAACATGAATCCATATATTATTTTCTGATTGAGTTATCTCCATATTCAATTAGTCTTAACCTTTCGTCTTGTAAAAAAAGTGATTTTAATACCAACTGTCCTGTCTGTGGCCCGTATGCTCAAAAGCTGACTAATGGGGCTATCCCACTTAGGCGACTCTACAGGCGACCACAGGCGACCAAGCTGTCGCCTCATGGTCGCCGAAAAACAGGCGAAAGGACCTCTGCTACGACAAAAGTCCACGACAAGCTACAACAGGCTGACGACTGTGTGACGACAAGCTATGACAAGCTACCGACAACCGGCGACACAATCGCCGCGATAAAGGACGATCACCTACGACCACATCTACGACAACTTACGACTACACTGGCGATAACCTACGACACCAGAATTCATGTTACGTCCACCCCCGACAAGTTTTGACGAATCTCTACCCTGTGCTATGTGAGGAGCCGGAGACAAGGATGGGCGCTGTATCAAGTACACCAGCCCACGACAGGACCTACGACAGTCCACGTCACCTGGCGACAGCCCACGACAGGACCTACGACAACCCACGACACCTGGCGACAGCCCACGACAGGACCTACGACAGTCCACGTCACCTGGCGACAGCCCACGACAGGACCTACGACAACCCACGTCACCTGGCGACAGTCTACGACAGGACCTACGCCAGTAGATGACAAGCTACGCTCACTGGCGTCAAAAAAGCTGTCGCCTGAGAATTTTGAACATGTTGAAAATCCAGCGGCGACAGGTAAGAGGCCACGCGTCTTTGGGTGACTTCGGGCGACTACAGGCGACTACATACGACCATAAAGGCGACCATCAGGCGACAGCCTGTGGGACAGCCCCATTAGTAAACCTAATATAGTCCATATATTTGCTTAACTTCGGACTGGCTAAAACGGGATTATCAGTGTAGTCTAAACGGTGTGTACGGTGGCTGATTTAGGACACAGAAAAATAAAATATTTATCTCGAAATCTCGAGATAATATCTCGAGATCTCGACTCAACATCTCGAGATCTCGACAAAATTTTACAACCAAAAAAATTTTGCTGCAGAAAAAAAATTATTTATCTCGAGATCTCGAGATGTTAAGTCGAGATCTCGAGATGTTAAGTCGAGATCTCGAGATAAAAATTCGATGAAAAAAAAATTGCTCCACTTGGGCGATGCTTAATTGACATAAAGCAAAACGAAGTTAAAGGGATCAGCTTCTATATCTGACGTCTGTCAATTAAACAATATCTATTGAACCTTTCATAAAAATAAGCCAATCCCACGTTGTAAAGGCGGTGCCTTTTGTTTATATCCACGTGTTTATAACAAAGGTCGGGGTGGGGTGGGGGATGCAAAAATGGCCACCGATCGTAATAGGAGGACTTCCGGCAGAAACATCTGGCTTCAGGTCAGAGAGTACAGAGTTCTGTAAATGACAAATATTGCATTGCTTCACATGCTCTAACGAACATCAACTTAGGATCTTTCGATAACTCGGTTACATGTTTTTATCTGTATGTTAACAATGCATGGCTCAGGCACCTTGTGTACAAGTAGCCTGTAGATAAAATGTTCATACGTCAGAGTGGCGTTATAAGACCCTTTCCCAGCAAGGATTACCTTCACTTCTTTATTATGTATATGCAGAGTTAGCCGGTATCACAATAATTCTATAAATTAACATCTCGAGATCTCGAAATAAAGTATTTTTTTTGCAGCAAAATATTTTTTTTTGGTGAAAATTTATGTCAAGATCTTGAGATAATATCTCGAGATCTCGACTTAACATCTCGAAATCTCGACTGAACATTTCGAGATCTAGAGATAAATATTTTTTTCTGCAGCATAATTTTTTTGGTGAAATTTTGTGTCGAGATCTCGAGATGTTCTGTCGAGATCTCGAGATAAATAATTTTTTTTCTGTGTCCTAAATCAGCCACCGTAGGTATGCACAAAGGAGGACCAAAGAAGGTTTAGCCAGACCAAGTACTAACTCCTTTAACCTGGTACTAAACCCAATATATAAATAGTAATGAAGCAGGTCAGCAGGGTCACTATGGGGATTCCCCACGGAAAACAACAGTTAAGAGCAATTTTATTGCTGTCTTTTGCTGTACAGTGTACGTTAGGGCTTGTGACTGTGTAATATTTGTGAAACCAATCATATAAAACCTCCTACAACTGATAGGTCGGTGAAAACATGTTAATTGAGCCTCTTTAGTTCAAACTTTCAGCCATGCTGAGCTATTGTGATGGGTCTTTGATCATTACACGTCCGGATATTTAATAGTTTTTTTCTAAAGGGGGATGTCAATAAGGAAGATATCAAGGCACAGACTATATATATAAACATTGAATTATATAACAAATACACAGTAAATATACATATATTACATGCATAAACTTTATGTTATATGGCCAGGCACTTATGTGATATCTGGAGACCCCCCCCCCCCCCCATAAAATGTTGATGATTTAGAAGGTAGTTAACTACATTTTCCGGCTTCCCAACGTCAAACTGAAGAGCTTAATCAGTGGGGACTTTCGGGCCAACATCCAAAAAAAATTTGTATGCTTCCCAGGGAGCCGAAAAAAGCTGCAAGAATGAACAGGCCCGAAAGACCATGAAGGCAAAGTGTAAAGTCGGATGAGACTGACAGCGTAGGTGATATCAGACTATATACCCACACATTTACTATTAATTTATTTCTAAAAAAGATATATGCAACTAAGCTAACTAAGCGTTCGCCGGAAATGTAAATAATACAGACAGACAGACAGACAGACAGAGAGGGGAAGTAGAAACAGTCATATATGAATGAGCAATGTTGTGGAGGAGCAAAAACGAATAATACGTTTATGTATGCATGCTGAGATTGAATAGCTACGGTGGCTGATTTAGGACACAGAAAAAAAATATTTTTCTCGAGATCTCGACATAGAATTTCGCAAAAAAAAGTTTAGAAAGCAAAAAAAAAAAATTTCTTAAGCAAAAAAATTTTTTGGAAGCAACAAAAATAAATTTAGGAAGCAAAAAAAAATTTCAGAAACAAAAAAATAATTTTAGGAGGCAAAAAAAAATTTTAGGAAGCAAAAAAAAATAAAGGTAACCCTAGCTGGGAAGGGGTCTTATAACGCCACTTTGACGTATAAACATTTTATCTACAAGCTGCTTGTACACAAGGCACTTGAGCAAGTGTTAACATACAGATAAAAACATGTAACCAAGTTATTGAAAGATCACTAGTTGATATTCGTTAGAGCATGTGAAGCAATGCAGTATTTTTCATTTACAGAACTCTGTACTCTCTGAATTGAAGCCAGATGTTTCTGCCGGACGTCTTTCTATTACGATCGGGGGAAATTTTTGCACCCCCCTACCCCCGGCCCGACCCATGTTATAAAATCACGTGGATATATAGACAAAGACACCGCCTTTACCCATGGATTGGCTCATTTTTATGAAAGATTTAATAGATTATGTTTACCTAGATTATGTTTATGATTACCTTCACTTCTTTAATATGTATATGCAGAGTTAGCCGGTATTACAAAGATTCTATAAATAAGGTAGGTGTATAATGACTTTAAGACCAAAGCAGAGCAGTTTGCGGAAGAAAAATCATGATTAGAGATGATCGAAATATTTAAACCGTTTATTCATAAATACAAATCATTTATGAAGATAGGTTGACTAAAGGTAATCTAAGCTATAGTTTTAGCTATAGTGGTTCAAGACTTGGGCTTTAGGGGCTGAAGAACCCCCCCCCCTCCCCCAGCGTACCTACCCGAAAACACAGTAATCATTTTTAGCATATTTACATTTATGATTGTCTAATACATGTTCCATAAAACAACACACCATTTCAATTAAAACAAAAGCTGAAAGAAATTGTACAAAAAAGTGTTTATATAAAAAGCTCATATTTGTTTGTATTTTTAAAATAATAAGGTACCCACAATGCATGCATACAGACCTAAACATTTCTATTTGAGTAATTTAACAGCCATGGCTCCGAATCCGCCGTTCAGGTAGAATGTTTCAGTTTCTTTAGGCTTTGACATCTTCCTTACGGATATGAATAATTAAATATTGAATTTATATTGAACTTTTCTTCAACTTGCCTTATCTTAGGGGATATACAAACTTGATTGATTTTAAATTAATTATATTGTATTACCGTTCAGTTAAACTCAGTATACATGGTCTTTGTTTTATAATTGCAATAGTTAGCACTCTTAACGTAGGGGGCCTAAACTGTCCCTTTATCGTTGCTTTGCTTTATGTAAATTCAGCATCGAATGGTTCTTACAAGTGTGAAATTTTTTCTTGAGATTTCCAGATATATATATATTTTTTTGCTTCCTAAATTTTTTTTTTGCTTCCTAAATTTTTTTGTTGCTTCTTAATATTTTTTTTTTTTTTTTTGCACAATTTATGTCGAGATCTCGAGATGTTATCTCGAGATCTCGAGATAAATATTTTTTTCTGTGTCCTAAATCAGCCACCGTAAATAGCTGCATACCTTTCTGTTGTAAAAGTCGCCGAGTTGATAGCATTTCTGTGAAATCTTGTTTTTCTCTAGTTTGACGAGATATGGCTCGAGAATTAGCGGAATTTTCAGTTCTGTCTTGTCAAGCTGGCCAAATGTTACGAAATGCTGACAGCTAGACCTGTGTAGCTGTAAAAGTCGCCGAGTTAAAAGCATTTCCGTGAAGTGTCGTTTTTTTCTCGTTTAATGAGATATGGTGCGAGATTTTTCCAGTCTTGCAGTTTTATCATGTCAAGCTGGCCAAATGTTTCGAAATGCCGAAAACAAGACCTGTCTCGCTTTAAACGTCGGCGAGTTATAAGCTATTATGTGAAATCTCGTTTTTCTCGTTTAATGAGGATATAATGCGAGATTTGGCAAGATTTTCAGTGGTTATCATGTCAAGCGGGTCATGTATTACGAAATGCCGAAACATGGAGTAACCCCAGTACATGCTGGTATCAACTTGTGGTAATAGGCCACTCCAAGCCCCGGTACATGCTAGTATCACCTGGTGGTAACAGGCTGCCCTAAACCCCGGTTCATGCTAGTATCACCTGGTAGTAACAGGCTTCCCTAAGCCCAGGTACATGCTAGTATCACCTGGTGGTAACAGGCTGCCCAAAACCTCGGTACATGCTAGTATCACCTGGTGGTAACAGGCTGCCCCAAAACCCCGGTACATGCTAGTATCACCTGGTGGTAACAGGCTGCCCCAAAACCCCGGTACATGCTGGTATCAACTTGTGGTAATAGGCCACTCCAAGCCCCGGTACATGCTAGTATCACCTGGTGGTAACAGGCTGCCCCAAAAACCCGGTACATGCTAGTATCACCTGGTGGTAACAGGCTGCCCCAAAAACCCGGTACATGCTAGTATCACCTGGTGGTAACAGGCTGCCCCAAAACCCCGGTACATGCTAGTATCACCTGGTGGTAACAGGCTGCCCCAAAACCCCGGTACATGCTGGTATCAACTTGTGGTAATAGGCCACTCCAAGCCCCGGTACATGCTAGTATCACCTGGTGGTAACAGGCTGCCCTAAACCCCGGTTCATGCTAGTATCACATGGTAGTAACAGGCTTCCCTAAGCCCAGGTACATGCTAGTATCACCTGGTGGTAACAGGCTGCCCCAAAACCCGCTACATGCTAGTATCACCTGGTGGTAACAGGCTGCCCTAAACCCAGGTACATGCTGGTATCAACTTGTGGTAATAGGCCACTCCAAGCCCCGGTACATGCTAGTATCACCTGGTGGTAACAGGCTGCCCCAAAACCCGGTACATGCTAGTATCACCTGGTGGAAACAGGCTGCCCCAAAACCCCGGTACATGCTGGTATCAACTTGTGATACAACTGTTGATACCAGCATGTACCTGGGTTTAAGGCAGCCTGTTACCACCAGGTGAAACTAGCATGTACCGGGTTTTGGGGCAGCCTCTTACCACCAGGTGATACTAGCATTTACCTGGGCTTGGAGTGGCCTATTACCACAAGTTGATACCAGCATGTACCGGGGTTTTGGGGCAGCCTGTTACCACCAGGTGATACTAGCATGTACCGAGGTTTTGGGGCAGCCTGTTACCACCAGGTGATACTAGCATGTACCTGGGCTTAGGGAAGCCTGTTACTACCAGGTGATACTAGCATGAACCGGGGTTTAGGACAGCCTGTTACCACCAGGTGATACTAGCATTTACCGGGGCTTGGAGTGGCCTATTACCTCAAGTTGATACCAGCATGTACCGGGGTTTTGGGGCAGCCTGTTACCACCAGGTGATACTAGCATGTACCGAGGTTTTGGGGCAGCCTGTTACCACCAGGTGATACTAGCATGTACCTGGGCTTAGGGAAGCCTGTTACTACCAGGTGATACTAGCATGAACCGGGGTTTAGGACAGCCTGTTACCACCAGGTGATACTAGCATTTACCGGGGCTTGGAGTGGCCTATTACCTCAAGTTGATACCAGCATGTACCGGGGTTTTGGGGCAGCCTGTTACCACCAGGTGATACTAGCATGTACTGGGGTTTTGGGGCAGCCTGTTACCACCAGGTGATACTAGCATGTACCGGGGTTTTGGGGCAGCCTGTTACCACCAGGTGATACTAGCATGTACCGGGGTTTTGGGGCAGCCTGTTACCACCAGGTGATACTAGCATGTACTGGGGTTTTTGGGCAGCCTGTTACCACCAGGTGATACTAGCATGTACCTGGGCTTAGGGAAGCCTGTTACTACCATGTGATACTAGCATGAACCGGGGTTTAGGGCAGCCTGTTACCACCAGGTGATACTAGCATGTACCGGGGCTTGGAGTGGCCTTTTACCACAAGTTGATACCAGCATGTACAGGGCTTTTGGGGCAGCCTGTTACCACCAGGTGATACCAGCATGTACCGGGCTTTTGGGGCAGCCTGTTACCACCAGGTGATACTAACATGTACCGGGGTTTTGGGGCAGCCTGTTACCACCAGGTGATACTAGCATGTATCGGGTTTTGGGGCAGCCTGTTACCACCAGGTGATACTAGCATGTACCTGGGCTTAGGGAAGCCTGTTACTACCAGGTGATACTAGCATGAACCGGGGTTTAGGGCAGCCTGTTACCACCAGGTGATACTAGCATGTACCGGGTTTTGGGGCAGCCTGTTACCACCAGGTGATACTAGCATGTACCGGGGCTTGGAGTGGCCTATTACCACAAGTTGATACCAGCATGTACCGGGGTTTTGGGGCAGCCTGTTTCCACCAGGTGATACTAGCATGTACCGGGTTTTGGGGCAGCCTGTTAACACCAGGTGATACTAGCATGTACCGGGGCTTGGAGTGGCCTATTACCACAAGTTGATACCAGCATGTACCGGGGTTTTGGGGCAGCCTGTTTCCACCAGGTGATACTAGCATGTATCGGGTTTTGGGGCAGCCTGTTACCACCAGGTGATACTAGCATGTACCGGGGCTTGGAGTGGCCTATTACCACAAGTTGATACCAGCATGTACCTGGGTTTAAGGCAGCCTGTTACCACCAGGTGATACTAGCATGTACCGGGTTTTGGGGCAGCCTGTTACCACCAGGTGATACTAGCATGTACCTGGGCTTAGGGAAGCCTGTTACTACCAGGTGATACTAGCATGAACCGGGGTTTAGGGCAGCCTGTTACCACCAGGTGATACTAGCATGGACCGGTGTCTGGAGCAGCCTGTAACCATCAGGTGATACTAGAGTATACCGGGGCTTGGGGCAGCCTGTTACCACCATGTGATACTAGCATGTACCTGGGCTTAGGGAAGCCTGTTACTACCATGTGATACTAGCATGAACCGGGGTTTAGGGCAGCCTGTTACCACCAGGTGATACTAGCCTGTACCGGGGCTTGGAGTGGCCTATTACCACAAGTTGATACAAGCATGTACCTGGGTTTAGGGCAGCCTGTTACCACCAGGTGATACCAGCATGTACCTGGGTTTTGGGGCAGCCTGTTTCCACCAGGTGATACTACCATGTACCGGGGCTTGGAGTGGCCTATTACCACAAGTTGATACCAGCATGTACCTGGGTTTAGGGCAGCCTGTTTCCACCAGGTGATACTAGCATGTACCGGGTTTTGGGGCAGCCTGTTACCACCAGGTGATACTAGCATGTACCGGGGCTTGGAGTGGCCTATTACCACAAGTTGATACCAGCATGTACCGGGGTTTTGGGGCAGCCTGTTTCCACCAGGTGATACTAGCATGTACCGGGTTTTGGGGCAGCCTGTTACCACCAGATGATACTAGCATGTACCGGGGCTTGGAGTGGCCTATTACCACAAGTTGATACCAGCATGTACTGGGGTTTTGGGCAGCCTGTTACCACCAGGTGATACTAGCATGTACCGGGTTTTGGGGCAGCCTGTTACCACCAGGTGATACTAGCATTTACCTGGGCTTAGGGAAGCCTGTTACTACCAGGTGATACTAGCATGAACCGGGGTTTAGGGCAGCCTGTTACCACCAGGTGATACTAGATTGTACCGGGGCTTGGAGTGGCCTATTACCACAAGTTGATACCAGCATGTACCGGGGTTTTGGGGCAGCCTGTTACCACCAGGTGATACTAGCATGTACCGAGGTTTTGGGGCAGCCTGTTCCCACCAGGTGATACTAGCATGTACCTGGGCTTAGGGAAGCCTGTTACTACCAGGTGATACTAGCATGAACCGGGGTTTAGGACAGCCTGTTACCACCAGGTGATACTAGCATGTACCGGGGCTTGGAGTGACCTATTACCTCAAGTTGATACCAGCATGTACCGGGGTTTTGGGGCAGCCTGTTACCACCAGGTGATACTAGCATGTACTGGGGTTTTGGGGCAGCCTGTTACCACCAGGTGATACTAGCATGTACCGGGGTTTTGGGGCAGCCTGTTACAACCAGGTGATACTAGCATGTACCGGGGTTTTGGGGCAGCCTGTTACCACCAGGTGATACTAGCATGTACTGGGGTTTTGGGGCAGCCTGTTACCACCAGGTGATACTAGCATGTACCTGGGCTTAGGGAAGCCTGTTACTACCATGTGATACTAGCATGAACCGGGTTTATGGCAGCCTGTTACCACAAGGTGATACTAGCATGTACCGGGGCTTGGAGTGGCCTTTTACCACAAGTTGATACCAGCATGTACAGGGCTTTTGGGGCAGCCTGTTACCACCAGGTGATACCAGCATGTACCGGGCTTTTGGGGCAGCCTGTTACCACCAGGTGATACTAGCATGTACCGGGGTTTTGGGGCAGCCTGTTACCACCAGGTGATACTAGCATGTATCGGGTTTTGGGGCAGCCTGTTACCACCAGGTGATACTAGCATGTACCTGGGCTTAGGGAAGCCTGTTACTACCAGGTGATACTAGCATGAACCGGGGTTTAGGGCAGCCTGTTACCACCAGGTGATACTAGCATGGACCGGTGTCTGGAGCAGCCTGTAACCATCAGGTGATACTAGAGTATACCGGGGCTTGGGGCAGCCTGTTACCACCAGGTGATACTAGCATGTACCTGGGCTTAGGGAAGCCTGTTACTACCATGTGATACTAGCATGAACCGGGGTTTAGGGCAGCCTGTTACCACCAGGTGATACTAGCATGTACCGGGGCTTGGAGTGGCCTATTACCACAAGTTGATACCAGCATGTACCTGGGTTTAGGGCAGCCTGTTACCACCAGGTGATACCAGCATGTACATGGGTTTTGGGGGCAGCCTGTTTCCACCAGGTGATACTAGCATGTATCGGGGCTTGGAGTGGCCTATTACCACAAGTTGATACCAGCATGTACCTGGGTTTAGGGCAGCCTGTTACCACCAGGTGATACTAGCATGTACCGGGTTTTGGGGCAGCCTGTTACCACCAGGTGATACTAGCATGTACCGGGGCTTGGAGTGGCCTATTACTACCAGGTGATACTAGCATGAACCGGGGTTTAGGGCAGCCTGTTACCACCAGGTGACACTAGCATGGACCGGTGTCTGGAGCAGCCTGTAACCATCAGGTGATACTAGAGTATACCGGGGCTTGGGGCAGCCTGTTACCACCATGTGATACTAGCATGTACCTGGGCTTAGGGAAGCCTGTTACTACCATGTGATACTAGCATGAACCGGGGTTTAGGGCAGCCTGTTACCACCAGGTGATACTAGCATGTACCGGGGCTTGGAGTGGCCTATTACCACAAGTTGATACCAGCATGTACCTAGGTTTAGGGCAGCCTGTTACCACCAGGTGATACTAGCATGTACCGGGTTTTGGGGCAGCCTGTTACCACCAGGTGATACTAGCATGTACCGGGGCTTGGAGTGGCCTATTACCACAAGTTGATACCAGCATGTACCGGGGTTTTGGGGCAGCCTGTTTCCACCAGGTGATACTAGCATGTACCGGGTTTTGGGGCAGCCTGTTACCACCAGGTGATACTAGCATGTACCGGGGCTTGGAGTGGCCTATTACCACAAGTTGATACCAGCATGTACCTGGGTTTAAGGCAGCCTGTTACCACCAGGTGATCCTAGCATGTACCGGGTTTTGGGGCAGCCTGTTACCACCAGGTGATACTAGCATTTACCTGGGCTTAGGGAAGCCTGTTACTACCAGGTGATACTAGCATGAACCGGGGTTTATGGCAGCCTGTTACCACCAGGTGATACTAGCATGTACCGGGGCTTGGAGTGGCCTATTACCACAAGTTGATACCAGCATGTACCGGGGTTTTGGGGCAGCCTGTTACCACCAGGTGATACTAGCATGTACCTGGGTTTAAGGCAGCCTGTTACCACCAGGCGATACTAGCATGTACCGGGTTTTTGGGGCAGCCTGTTACCACCAGGTGATACTAGCATGTACCGGGTTTTTGGGGCAGCCTGTTACCACCAGGTGATACTAGCATGTACCGGGGCTTGGAGTGGCCTATTACCACAAGTTGATACCAGCATGTACCGGGGTTTTGGGGCAGCCTGTTTCCACCAGGTGATACTACCATGTACCGGGGCTTGGAGTGGCCTATTACCACAAGTTGATACCAGCATGTACCTGGGTTTAGGGCAGCCTGTTTCCACCAGGTGATACTAGCATGTACCGGGTTTTGGGGCAGCCTGTTACCACCAGGTGATACTAGCATGTACCGGGGCTTGGAGTGGCCTATTACCACAAGTTGATACCAGCATGTACCGGGGTTTTGGGGCAGCCTGTTTCCACCAGGTGATACTAGCATGTACCGGGTTTTGGGGCAGCCTGTTACCACCAGATGATACTAGCATGTACCGGGGCTTGGAGTGGCCTATTACCACAAGTTGATACCAGCATGTACTGGGGTTTTGGGCAGCCTGTTACCACCAGGTGATACTAGCATGTACCGGGTTTTGGGGCAGCCTGTTACCACCAGGTGATACTAGCATTTACCTGGGCTTAGGGAAGCCTGTTACTACCAGGTGATACTAGCATGAACCGGGGTTTAGGGCAGCCTGTTACCACCAGGTGATACTAGATTGTACCGGGGCTTGGAGTGGCCTATTACCACAAGTTGATACCAGCATGTACCGGGGTTTTGGGGCAGCCTGTTACCACCAGGTGATACTAGCATGTACCGAGGTTTTGGGGCAGCCTGTTCCCACCAGGTGATACTAGCATGTACCTGGGCTTAGGGAAGCCTGTTACTACCAGGTGATACTAGCATGAACCGGGGTTTAGGACAGCCTGTTACCACCAGGTGATACTAGCATGTACCGGGGCTTGGAGTGACCTATTACCTCAAGTTGATACCAGCATGTACCGGGGTTTTGGGGCAGCCTGTTACCACCAGGTGATACTAGCATGTACTGGGGTTTTGGGGCAGCCTGTTACCACCAGGTGATACTAGCATGTACCGGGGTTTTGGGGCAGCCTGTTACAACCAGGTGATACTAGCATGTACCGGGGTTTTGGGGCAGCCTGTTACCACCAGGTGATACTAGCATGTACTGGGGTTTTGGGGCAGCCTGTTACCACCAGGTGATACTAGCATGTACCTGGGCTTAGGGAAGCCTGTTACTACCATGTGATACTAGCATGAACCGGGTTTATGGCAGCCTGTTACCACAAGGTGATACTAGCATGTACCGGGGCTTGGAGTGGCCTTTTACCACAAGTTGATACCAGCATGTACAGGGCTTTTGGGGCAGCCTGTTACCACCAGGTGATACCAGCATGTACCGGGCTTTTGGGGCAGCCTGTTACCACCAGGTGATACTAGCATGTACCGGGGTTTTGGGGCAGCCTGTTACCACCAGGTGATACTAGCATGTATCGGGTTTTGGGGCAGCCTGTTACCACCAGGTGATACTAGCATGTACCTGGGCTTAGGGAAGCCTGTTACTACCAGGTGATACTAGCATGAACCGGGGTTTAGGGCAGCCTGTTACCACCAGGTGATACTAGCATGGACCGGTGTCTGGAGCAGCCTGTAACCATCAGGTGATACTAGAGTATACCGGGGCTTGGGGCAGCCTGTTACCACCAGGTGATACTAGCATGTACCTGGGCTTAGGGAAGCCTGTTACTACCATGTGATACTAGCATGAACCGGGGTTTAGGGCAGCCTGTTACCACCAGGTGATACTAGCATGTACCGGGGCTTGGAGTGGCCTATTACCACAAGTTGATACCAGCATGTACCTGGGTTTAGGGCAGCCTGTTACCACCAGGTGATACCAGCATGTACATGGGTTTTGGGGGCAGCCTGTTTCCACCAGGTGATACTAGCATGTATCGGGGCTTGGAGTGGCCTATTACCACAAGTTGATACCAGCATGTACCTGGGTTTAGGGCAGCCTGTTACCACCAGGTGATACTAGCATGTACCGGGTTTTGGGGCAGCCTGTTACCACCAGGTGATACTAGCATGTACCGGGGCTTGGAGTGGCCTATTACTACCAGGTGATACTAGCATGAACCGGGGTTTAGGGCAGCCTGTTACCACCAGGTGACACTAGCATGGACCGGTGTCTGGAGCAGCCTGTAACCATCAGGTGATACTAGAGTATACCGGGGCTTGGGGCAGCCTGTTACCACCATGTGATACTAGCATGTACCTGGGCTTAGGGAAGCCTGTTACTACCATGTGATACTAGCATGAACCGGGGTTTAGGGCAGCCTGTTACCACCAGGTGATACTAGCATGTACCGGGGCTTGGAGTGGCCTATTACCACAAGTTGATACCAGCATGTACCTAGGTTTAGGGCAGCCTGTTACCACCAGGTGATACTAGCATGTACCGGGTTTTGGGGCAGCCTGTTACCACCAGGTGATACTAGCATGTACCGGGGCTTGGAGTGGCCTATTACCACAAGTTGATACCAGCATGTACCGGGGTTTTGGGGCAGCCTGTTTCCACCAGGTGATACTAGCATGTACCGGGTTTTGGGGCAGCCTGTTACCACCAGGTGATACTAGCATGTACCGGGGCTTGGAGTGGCCTATTACCACAAGTTGATACCAGCATGTACCTGGGTTTAAGGCAGCCTGTTACCACCAGGTGATCCTAGCATGTACCGGGTTTTGGGGCAGCCTGTTACCACCAGGTGATACTAGCATTTACCTGGGCTTAGGGAAGCCTGTTACTACCAGGTGATACTAGCATGAACCGGGGTTTATGGCAGCCTGTTACCACCAGGTGATACTAGCATGTACCGGGGCTTGGAGTGGCCTATTACCACAAGTTGATACCAGCATGTACCGGGGTTTTGGGGCAGCCTGTTACCACCAGGTGATACTAGCATGTACCTGGGTTTAAGGCAGCCTGTTACCACCAGGCGATACTAGCATGTACCGGGTTTTTGGGGCAGCCTGTTACCACCAGGTGATACTAGCATGTACCGGGTTTTTGGGGCAGCCTGTTACCACCAGGTGATACTAGCATGTACCGGGGCTTGGAGTGGCCTATTACCACAAGTTGATACCAGCATGTACCGGGGTTTTGGGGCAGCCTGTTACCACCAGGTGATACTAGCATGTACCGGGGTTATGGGGCAGCCTGTTACCACCAGGTGATACTAGCATGTACCGAGGTTTTGGGGCAGCCTGTTACCACCAGGTGATACTAGCATGTACCTGGGCTTAGGGAAGCCTGTTACTACCAGGTGATACTAGCATGAACCGGGGTAAGGGCAGCCTGTTACCACCAGGTGATACTAGCATGTTCCGGGGCTTGGAGTGGCCTATTACCACAAGTTGATACCAGCATGTACCGGGGTTTTGGGGCAGCCTGTTACCACCAGGTGATACCAGCATGTACCGGGGTTTTGGGGCAGCCTGTTACCACCAGGTGATACTAGCATGTACCGGGGTTTTGGGGCAGCCTGTTACCACCAGGTGATACTAGCATGTACTGGGGTTTTGGGGCAGCCTGTTACCACCAGGTGATACTAGCATGTACCGGGGTTTTGGGGCAGCCTGTTACCACCAGGTGATACTAGCATGTACCGGGGTTTTGGGGCAGCCTGTTACCACCAGGTGATACTAGCATGTACCTGGGCTTAGGGAAGCCTGTTACTACCATGTGATACTAGCATGAACCGGGGTTTAGGGCAGCCTGTTACCACCAGGTGATACTAGCATGTACCGGGGCTTGGAGTGGCCTTTTACCACAAGTTGATACCAGCATGTACCGGGCTTTTGGGGCAACCTGTTACCACCAGGTGATACCAGCATGTACCGGGGTTTTGGGGCAGCCTGTTACCACCAGGTGATACTAGCATGTACCGGGGTTTTGGGGCAGCCTGTTACCACCAGGTGATACTAGCATGTACCGGGGTTTTGGGGCAGCCTGTTACCACCAGGTGATACTAGCATGTACCTGGGCTTAGGGAAGCCTGTTACTACCAGGTGATACTAGCATGAACCGGGGTTTAGGGCAGCCTGTTACCACCAGGTGATACTAGCATGGACCGGTGTCTGGAGCAGCCTGTAACCATCAGGTGATACTAGAGTATACCGGAGCTTGGGGCAGCCTGTTACCACCAGGTGATACTAGCATGTACCGGGGCTTGGACTTGGAGTGGCCTATTACCACAAGTTGATACCAGCATGTACCGGGGCATAGGGCAGCCTGTTTCCACCAGGTGATACTAGCATGTACCGGGGTTTTGGGGCAGCCTGTTACCACCAGGTGATACTAGCATGTACCGGCGTTTAGGGCAGCCTGTTACCACCAGGTGATACTAGCATGTACCGGGGTTTTGGGGCAGCCTGTTACCACCAGGTGATACTAGTATGTACCGTGGTTTAGGGCAGCCTGTTACCACCAGGTGATACTAGCATGTACCGGGGTTTTGGGGCAGCCTGTTTCCACCAGGTGATACTAGCATGTACCGGGGTTTAGGGCAGCCTGTTTCCACCAGGTGATACTAGCATGTACCGGGGTTTAGGGCAGCCTGTTACCACCAGGTGATACTAGCATGTACCGGGGTTTAGGGCAGCCTGTTACCACCAGGTGATACTAGCATGTACCGGGGTTTTGGGGCAGCCTGTTACCACCAGGTGATACTAGCATGTACCGGGGTTTTGGGGCAGCCTGTTACCACCAGGTGATACTAGCATGTACCGGGGTTTTGGGGCAGCCTGTTACCACCAGGTGATACAAGCATGTACCGGGGTTTTGGGGCAGCCTGTTACCACCAGGTGATACTAGTATGTACCGGGGTTTTGGGGCAGCCTGTTACCACCAGGTGATACTAGCATGTACCGGGGTTTTGGGGCAGCCTGTTACCACCAGGTGATACTAGCATGTACCGGGGTTTTGGGGCAGCCTGTTACTACCAGGTGATACTAGCATGTACCGGGGTTTAGGGCAGCCTGTTACCACCAGGTGATACTAGCATGTACCGGGGTTTAGGGCAGCCTGTTTCCACCAGGTGATACTAGCATGTACCGGGGTTTAGGGCAGCCTGTTACCACCAGGTGATACTAGCATGTACCGGGGTTTAGGGCAGCCTGTTACCACCAGGTGATACCAGCATGTACCGGGGTTTAGGGCAGCCTGTTTCCACCAGGTGATACCAGCATGTACCGGGGTTTAGGGCAGCCTGTTTCCACCAGGTGATACTAGCATGTACCGGGGTTTAGGGCAGCCTGTTACCACCAGGTGATACTAGCATGTACCGGGGTTTTGGGGCAGCCTGTTACCACCAGGAGATACTAGCATGTACCGGGGTTTTTGGGCAGCCTGTTACCACCAGGTGATACTAGCATGTACCGGGGTTTTTGGGCAGCCTGTTACCACCAGGTGATACTAGCATGTACCGGGGTTTTGGGGCAGCCTGTTTCCACCAGGTGATACCAGCATGTACCGGGGTTTTGGGGCAGCCTGTTACCACCAGGTGATACAAGCATGTACCAGGGTTTCGGGGCAACCTGTTACCACCAGGTGATTCTAGCATGTACCGGGGTTTTGGGGCAGCCTGTTACCACCAGGTGATACCAGCATGTACCGGGGTTTTGGGGCAGCCTGTTTCCACCAGGTGATACTAGCATGTACCGGGTTTTGGGGCAGCCTGTTACCACGAGGTGAAATTTGCATGTACCGGGGTTTGGGGAAGTCTGATACCACCAGGTAAAACTAGCATGTACCGGAGTTTGGAGCGACCTGTTACCACCAGGTAATACTAGCATATACCGGGGTTTTGAATAGCCTGTTATCACCAGGTGATACTAGCATATACTGGGGTTTGGGGCAGCCTGTTAATACCAGGTGATCTAGCATGTACCGGGGTTTAGGGCAGCCTGTTACCACCAGGTGATACTAGCATATACTGGGGTTTGGGGCAGCCTGTTACCACCAGGTGGTACTAGCAAAACTACAACAGAGGATGGTACTGTTGTTTTCCCTCCACCCAAAACCACTACCAGAAGATAACGAGGATCTACCCTATTTTATTATCGGAGATCATGCTTTCCACTTGAGGACCTGGCTTATGAAGCCCTACAGTCGACGAAATATCACAGATGAAGAGCGGATATATAATTACAGGCTTTCTAGTGCCAGGAGAGTGGTTGAGAACGCCTTTGGAATATTGGTGCAGCGATTTGCCTTTTTGTTGACTACTCTGAAACTGTCTCCAAAGAATGTGGAAAGTGTAACTCTGGCTTGTGTTTGCCTGCACAAAATTATGCGGAGACGCTATCCTGCTATGCAAAATGCTCTTTTACCTAGCTAGAATCAGCAAGGGATACCTGGTTCCTGGCGTAAGGGACAAAACTTAAATGTGAACTTTCAACCAGGCCGTGGCAACAGAGCAATAAATGCAGCAAAAAAATTGAGGGATTATTTATCAAGGTATTTCTGGCACCATGTAGGAGCTGTGCCGATGCAGGCTGCAAGTGTTTTTCCAGAACGATAACATTTTTAAAGCTACATTTCAGTCCATAACAAGAGACACTAAACAATAATAATTGTTGCTATGTTGAAATGTGGTTTTGCAAAATTGTAATGAATGCAAAAATTGGAAGTTGTTTAAATTTAAATAATTTTGTGATATATTATTAGTATAAGTTGATTGTGCATTTGCCTTTTTAATAGAAATCATTACTTAATTATATGCCTTGTCCCATAGTCTAAACATGTAGTAAGAAAAAGTAAATATTAAATATAAAAATTACACATTTATTTCTCAAAGCAGCCAATAGTTCAACAGTTGGTACAGGATTAGAATACCGTATTGGTAATAATTATATAATACATTTGCTACCGCTCTAATAATACGAAAATGTAATTGCTGGCAGTTATTTAATGAACACATGCCAGTTAATCTTACTTATTCATGTCCCCAATGTTACACTTATAGCCTTTATGTTATTTTAACTTTCCTATATCTGACAACTGTCACACCAATGAAGGGTGATGTACAGTGTGTAATTATATGAATTTTTTGTTAAATAGTTATTTATATTGACATTTATTCTTTTGTTCTAAACTACAGTAAATTATAAAATTTCTGGGTATTGTGGAATAAGGAATCTGGACCAAGTTGATGATTTATTTTATTACGTTTCGATATTTGGACTTTACTTTTTATAACTATTTATTTTAATACAACATAAGATTTATTAAAAAAATAAGACACAATTAGAACGTCGAGAAGGCGTAGTAAAAACGTGCTGAAAACGCACAAAGGACGCCATAAACGTACACAGAACGTTAAGATAACCCACTTGGGACTTCCTGACCTAAAGAATGTAAAGACAACGTATGCAAAACGCCGAGGACGCGCTGAGGACTTAGTAAAAGCGCACAATGAACGTAGTATGGACGTACAATAGACGCCGAGAACGCAGTCAAGAAATGGTGGCGACCATCCGCGTTCTGAGGGCCTCCTTCGTACGTCCTTTGTACGTCCACTACGTCTTTTGTACGTTCCATACGTTCTGAAGTACGTATCAGCACGTTTGCTGCGATTGACCGCGCTCAAGTTTTACAGGAGATTTGTCGTAGAGGGTTGGCGATCATGGCGACCTGACGACGACCTCTGGGGACCATTGTACCTTCAACAAACACCGCGACCACCACATTTCCCGAGAACGTGGTGATCGTGGTGGCAAGAACGTGTATGTGTGAAAGGGGTTTTAAGTGAGACCCAGGCTTTTAACATGTATCAGTACGAAAGGATAGCGTCATTCATTCACTTTTATTCGGGAAATATAAGTAAATTTAGGATTTGATTATATCTTTTCATTCAGTACCTTGTTAACAGTGTTAGTTGACGTATGATCAAAACGACCATTTTGGGAACACCAGCATTTGGATACATAAAAGTAAAAATTGCAATAAAAATCTTCATTGTTGATACAATTACGGGTCTGGCCAAAAAACAGGAGAAAGAATGCAAAGAACGCTTAGAACGTCAGAGCGCAAATAGCCGATCTAGCATCTTGATCGAGTAGTGCGAACATTGGACCTCACCTTTTAATATAATCCTATAACTACATGAGTGTGCTTCCTTTTTCTTATTTTAATATTTGAATACCTCTTACTGGACACATAAATTTATGCTCTTTAAAATAATACCGTGGATGACTGAGCAGCCGGACGAACCATACTCTGGCTTCCAACCCCATTGGTCTAACTTCTTGATGATGATGATGATGATGCTTTGTCACTGGCTTTATTCCATGGTTGACCAAAATACACATGTGAGCAATGATCCACTACGGTGCTACTGCTATTTGGCAGATGGAGAGACCTAGGTTTTGTTTTTCCGGGTCAGATGTATTTTAATTTGTCGTTCCAGAAGTCTCCTGCCCCTGGGTCTCCATGTAGTTGCTCTAATCAGGGTCTACAATTACACCTGTCAGAATCAATATTCCGAAGAAACCCGATCATGAATCTCCGGCCATCATAGCTGTCATGTATTTCCGGTAGTTGATGCTTGTTTACACAGGTTATAATTACATGGGTTTGTGTACTCACACGCAAAGATACACTGCCGGCGATCAGCGTATGTCAGTTTGCTTGTGGAGCATGTAGTGGTGTACAGTGTATATCTAAAGGTGCATGTCCCTCTCCCCGGCTACAGCCCTCGATCGTTGTTCTGTAGATACTTTAAAGTGTGGATCAGACCACACACCACATATCTCGGACCCCCCCCCCCCCCCCCCCCTCTCTTTTTTCAGCCGCCACAACTTTTATCTAGAGGTTTGAGACCAATTCTTGCTATCTGGACCCCTCCCCCCCTTCTCCGCATCTTATGATATTGTTTTGAGGTTTTGTCATTGGACCCCTACTTTTCATAAAATTATAAATAATGTGTTTTGATGAGACTAATTGATGTATTTTAGATGTATCCATTTTGCGGTGTTATATCCGTGTCGCTGTATTGTAGATACAAACAGAAACTTATGCACGTGCTTCCTTTATAGAGTTTACGCGATACAACTGTTTCCAGAAATATTAAAGATATAAATGCAATTAAGGTGCATGATAGTGCAGCGACACTTGTAGGCATTTCAATCATAGGATTATCTGGGGGATTAACCATTTTTACTTGCTGACATGTGAAATGTGTGCCAATTAAGGCATTGCGAGTCACATGTTTTTCACATTTACAGACCATGCAAATGGGTCCGTGACTGGGTCAAATGTCAGGCCAAATATGCTAAAATCCGTTACTCACACCAGGGAGATTCATATGCACAACAGACCTTAATCCTACGCTGCAGGTTGAATGTGTCATATGCATGTATAGTGAATAACTAGATTACCAAACGCAGGCATTCCGGTCTATGCCGAAGGCAGTTCTTCTGTTTGCGGTGGTATCCTCAACGCAATTAAAAAAACCCCACAAAAATCACTCAAAATGATGTGTACCTTAAATAATATTTATTCTCATATCGGTGAGGTCACTGCGGGAACAAGTATCATACGCAACGCGGTTTTAGAGAACATTGAGGACAAAAGAGGACAAACTTCTTTTTGTAGGTATTATTTATATATATATATATATATATATATAGAGAGAGAGAGAGAGAGAGAGAGAGAGAGAGCAACTCAGTCGTCACTCTAAAGTAAAGAATTGCGAAACATGATATTAAAGTTTAAAAGTTAACATCTTCTGACATAATAGATTAAAAGTGTAAAATACCATTAAATCTCAAAGAAGGTCGGCAACAAAGACGACGACACCTACGCTTACATCCACATAATTAATATGAATGTCTTACAACGCACCAGTTTCTCAAATATTAGGTAACAGACAAATATTGTGTTAAAAGATCTTAATTATGAGATCAGCGAAATTTATTCATTCTCCTAGACATTTCACGCTGCCTAGTGTTACAGAATCTGGTTTTTTTAAATCTCCATTACAAAATTTATGTTCGTCGCGACTACGTGATCTGTTGATATTAGGTTCCGTAACATAAAATCGGGGGCTCGTCCGGGATGGCTTAATAGCTTTGGAAATTTATTAGGCCTTGCCCTAGACACATTGTTTACAATACATTGTTTACAAGATTACACATTGTTTACATTACATTGTTTACAAGATTTATCTCAGTGGTTTTTGTTATTGTTTTATCATCTTAACATGGCAGATTTCAAACGTGAGACATTTGTTGAAGATCCCGACCCCGATCAACTTGAACAGTTGACAAAAGATCAGTTGTTGCGTTTGGGACAACACTAAGGGCTAAGTTTGAAAAAAGCTTTGAGAAAGCCTGACATCATTGCTAAAATCATGCAAGATCTAGTTGCAAAGGTTTAATTGAAAAGAGTGAAGTGGAAACATAAAAAAATGACAGCCTTGCTATGCAGTTAGAATTAAAAAATTTAGAAATGCAACATGAGCTAGCATTAAAACAGTTAGAATTAGATAAACAAAGAGAAGAGAGGAAATTAGAAAAACAAAGAGAAGAGAGGGAAGAACATGAAAGGTTAGAAAGAGAAAGACTAGAAAAAGAAAAAGAAATTGAGTTAAACGACTGGAGTTAGAAAGACTTAAACTAGAACATAGTCTAAGTGCTGTCCCAACTCACAGTTTTGATGTTACTAACCACATAAGACTTGTCCCACCTTTTCAAGAAAAAGAGATTGATAAAAAATTCTTACACTTTGAGAAGGTAGCTGAAAATTTGAACTGGCCTAAGGGAAATTGGACTGTGCTATTACAAAGTGTATTGACTGGCAAGGCCACAGAAATCTATTCAGAGCTTTCAGTAGAAGCTGCTGCTAACTATGACCAGGTTAAACGGTTAATCATAAAAGGTTATGAGTTAGTTCCGGAGGCTTACCGCCAGAAATTTAGAAATTGGGAAAAGCGCAAAGAACAGACCTATGTCGAATTCGCTGGGACAAAAGAGCTGTTGTTTGATCGCTGGTGTAGTTCTAAAAATGTAATTAAAGATTATGACAATTTGCGCCAGTTGATTTTGCTTTAAGAATTTAACAATGCATTAACGCAGATGTTAAAAGTTTTCTGGATGAGAAAAGTCCTGAAACACTTGACATTGCTGCTAAATTAGTGATGATCATTCATTAATACATAAAATATCCTTTGCTAGCAAATCAAATCAGTCATTCACAAACAAGAATGTAAATCAGTATGGTCAAAAGAAGTTTAAAGCGCAATCACCCAGTACTTGTAGTCCTGATAGTTCAGCAAAGCGCATTGGTACACGTAAGTCCACGGCCACTGTCTGAAACCAACCAAGGCAGTCATTTTCAAAATAAAATCTGTAATTACTGCAAAAAGGAAGGTCATCTAAAATCTGACTGCTGGAAACTTGTAAATAAACCAAAGGGTAATTCTCCTGGTTTTGTTTCAAAATCTATGCCTAGCATAGTACAAGAGCCAAGCTCTTTTCATGTAAAGAAGGGGTACAACTCCTTTATTGACTCTAATAAAGGGTTTGATGCTACGGAGGTCAACGTGCCGTCTGACTCCAAAGAAGAATCCGTGGCATGCGGGGTAAAATCCTCAGTTGATTCCTGCGAGGAATATAATAAGGCTAGCTCCTTTCAAGACGCCTGCGAGGAGTATCCTTTAAGTAAGGCTAAGTCTTTTAATGACTCTTGCGAGAGTATTTCAAATGAGGCCAGGTCCTCTTATGACAAACAGAAGTTTGTTTCAGTTGAGGAAAATTCTTCTGTTGACTCCCATGAGGAGTTTGATGGTAAAAAGGATGTAGATTCCTTCAATGACTCTGCAAAAGAGTTAATGCCTGACACTATCATATATTTGAGCCGTTCATCCATGATGGTTTTGTGTCACTTTGGTGTTTATGATTGACACTGTCAGTTATTTGAGCCATTTATACATGATGGTTTTGTGTCACTGGTTCAGGCCAAACTGTCATTTTAGCAAACACTTTGCCATTTTCTAATAGGTCTTTTATTTGTGCACATACACTTTGTTAATGGTGTGTTTTCAGACAAGCACACTTCAGTTCCGCTTCACAGTATACATTTAAAGTCAGATATGATTTCTTGGAATATTACTGTGGGCATAAGAACTACTTTACCATTTAAGGGATTTCATTTGCTGCTAGGCAATGATGTTGAAGGTGACAAAGTACAGCCTGTACCAATAGTGACACAAAAGCCGTCACTTGATCAGGACACTGATCCTGAAAGTCAAGAAATTCCTGGTTTGTATCCTTCATGTGCTGTAACTAGATCTATGGCCAAGAAAAACACACATGAGGTTTATTTTTTTTAAGAAAGTTTGATGCAAACCAGAAAACCTACTCCACTATTGACAAAAGAATGTTTGGCTTTGATTTTAGCATTGCAACATTTTGAAGCTATGTTACTTCATCCGTCAAGCCTATCATTGTCTTCAGTGATCACAATCCCCTCACGTTCATGAAGAAGTTGAAGTGTAAAAATCAAAGATTGTTGAAAAGGAGTTTGTTTTTACAGGATAACAATCTAGAAATCAGTCACACTATAGGGAAAGACAATGTACTTGCTGATTGCTTATCGAGATGTTTATGAAATGTTGAAAACGAGATGTTTATGTAATGTTGTAAAAAAATGATTTTTTAAATATTGTTACAATTTAGTGATTGTGATCGCAAAAAGGAAGTTTTTGAGAAAACTTTCTTTATTCTTACAGGAGGGGGAGTGTTACAGGTATCTCTTTTATTGTGTGCAGCAGTCCTACATGTGTCTGTGTAGCGCTAGCATTGTCCGTTGCCATGGGAGACACGCGAGCTGGCCCGGCCCACGTTTGGGGTCTGACGTGTAGAAACACAGTGTTCTTTGTTCTAGTATTTTCTTTGGGCGTGTGTATTATGTTTTGTTAGGTTCTTAAGATTGTTCGTGAAATAGAAGTTTCTGGAATTTTTAGATAAAAAGTAGTAAATACTGGGCTGTGATTTAGAGCCGGTAGAGGAGAGAGAAATATTTCAGCGGACATAGAAGAGTGTGAGTCAGTTTTGGACCTATCCGAAAATCGCAGCAGTTTCAGGGATTCTCCGAACTCTATTCAGATTTAGTGCGGCCTGTCTGCAGTTTGTTTTCGGGATTATTACAAGAATTTTACTTTTGGATTGCAGCAAATTGATTTTATGATTGAATTGGACTATTATTCTCTGAGAAGATTTATATGAACTGTTCATCTGGATTATACATTTCAAAGGACTTTTTGTCGCCGTGACAGTGGTGGTAGCCAGATACTGTACACTTTGTTTATTATACTGTGTGATTGTATTGATTTACTGTTATACTGTTGTTATACTGTGTAATTGTATTCATTTAGTGTATTGTAATGTTAGGGTTGTTTTAATAATAAAATATAATTATTTGTTAACAAATCTTCTTTATTCATTCCCCTAAGACATTTCACGCTGCCTAGTGTTACAGAATCTGATTTTTTTTATCTTCATAACAAAATTTGTGCTCATCACGAATACGAGACCTGTTGATATTGGGTGCCGTAACAACATAACCAGGGCGACATGAACAATCATATGAACACATATGTCCAAGGCAACATGAACAATCATCTGAGCACATATAACAAGGGCAACATGAACAATCATCTGAACACATATAACCAGGGCAACATGAACAATCATCTGAGCACATATAACCAGGGCAACATGAACGATCATCTGAACACATATAACCAGGGCAACATGAACAATCATCTGAGCACATATAACCAGGGCAACATGAACAATCATCTGAACACATATAACCAGGGCAACATAAACAATCATCTGAACACATATAACCAGGGCAACATGAACAATCATCTGAACACATATAACCAGGGCAACATGAACAATCATCTGAACACATATAACCAGGGCAACATAAACAATCATCTGAGCACATATAACCAGGGTAACACAAACAATCATCTGAGCACATATAACCAGGGCAACACGAACAATCATCTGAGCACATATAACCAGGGCAACACGAACGATTATCTGATCACATATAAACAGGGCAACATTAACAATCATCTGAGCACATATAACCAGGGCAACATAAACAATCATCTGAGCACATATAACCAGGGTAACACAAACAATCATCTGAGCACATATAACCAGGGCAACACGAACAATCATCTGAGCACATATAACCAGGGCAACACGAAGGATTATCTGATCACATATAAACAGGGCAACATTAACAATCATCTGAGCACATATAACCAGGGCAACATAAACAATCATCTGAACACATATAACCAGGGCAACATGAACAATCATCTGAACACATATAACCAGGGCAACATGAACAATCATCTGAACACATATAACCAGGGCAACATGAACAATCATCTGAGCACATATAACCAGGGTAACACAAACAATCATCTGAGCACATATAACCAGGGCAACACGAACAATCATCTGAGCACATATAACCAGGGCAACACGAAGGATTATCTGATCACATATAAACAGGGCAACATTAACAATCATCTGAGCACATATAACCAGGGCAACATAAACAATCATCTGAGCACATATAACCAGGGTAACACAAACAATCATCTGAGCACATATAACCAGGGCAACACGAACAATCATCTGAGCACATATAACCAGGGCAACACGAACGATTATCTGATCACATATAAACAGGGCAACATTAACAATCATCTGAGCACATATAACCAGGGCAACATGAACAATCATCTGAACACATATAACCAGGGCAACATAAACAATCATCTGAACACATATAACCAGGGCAACATGAACAATCATCTGAACACATATAACCAGGGCAACACGAACGATTATCTGATCACATATAAACAGGGCAACATTAACAATCATCTGAGCACATATAACCAGGGTAACATTAACAATCATCTGAGCACATATAACCAGGGCAACACGAACAATCATCTGAGCACATATAACCAGGGCAACACGAACGATTATCTGATCACATATAAACAGGGCAACATTAACAATCATCTGAGCACATATAACCAGGGCAACATAAACAATCATCTGATCACATATAAACAGGGCAACATTAACAATCATCTGAGCACATATAACCAGGGCAACATGAACAAGCATCTGAACACATATAACCAGGGCAACATAAACAATCATCTGAACACATATAACCAGGGCAACAAAGATCACAACACATAACCTCGGCAACATGAACAAGGATCACAACACACATTACCAGGGTAACATGAATAAGGAAGACAGCACATATAAATAAGGCAACATGAACAATACTCATTACACAAATAACCAAGGCAAGTTATAACCAGGGTAACATGAACAAGGATCAAAACACATATAACCAGGGCAACATGAATAAGGATCAAAACACATATAACCAGGGCAACATGAAAAAGGATCAAAACACATATAACCAGGGTAACATGAACAAGGATCAAAACACATAACCAGGGCAACATGAACAAGGATCAAAACACATATAAGCAGGGCTACATGAACAAGGATCAAAGCACATATAACCAGGGCAACATGAACAAGGATCAAAACACCAATAACCAGGGTAAAATGAACATGGATGAAAACACCTATAACCAGGGCAACACGAACAAGGATCAAAACACATATAACCAGGGCAACATAAACAAGGATCAAAACACATATAACCAGGGTAAAATGAACAAGGGGGTGGGGGGTAATCCATGTTGGTACCTCCTTTTTATAAACACACCCACACACACACATATATATATATATTCCTTTTATTGTCTGTGCGGCACATTTCAAATGTTTTACAATTTAGTGAAAGATTTTTCAAGAAATAAGGTACGTTTCCAGTAAAGACTCATTCTAAATCAGGCTTAGATACATAATATTTCAGAATAAACTCAGAAATTTTCCAACTTATATAATTTTAATTAATCATATATTTCATTTCCAAAATATAAATATTATTCTCTGAATATAAGGGGTGATTACATTGATCACTTCCCTTCCCCAGTTTGCTAAAAAGTGGGTGGATAATAGCACGCCCCCCCCCCCCGTATTTACGCCCCTGCACAACACAATAAATAAACAGGGCTACATTAATAAGGATAACTACACATATAACCACAGGCTCTTGAATCCCTATAAACCTATTATATATGGTTTGTCCTGGTTATATTACGATAATAAGGTATTATGACCGGATTCCAGACCTGTGGGCGTGAATACGTCCCCCTTTTCCGAAATATATTAATTTCATATATATCAAATTTATAGGGATTCAAGTGATTATGATATATATATATATATATATATATATATATATATATATATATATATATATATTACAATAAAGATACAACGTCTCTGTTGTGGTCCGTACACACATGATGGTCTCCACTTGATATCTATGTTATCTGTTTCGTCACACGTTAACGGCTGAACTGTGCATGACGTCGACAAAAAACAGTCAATGTGGAGGCCATACAGAAACTAAACCTCGCAGATCGTCTTGAGTTGATATCAGCAGATTTCCGGGCCAGGGCAGGCTGACGTTTGTTTGAGAGCAAGCTGAGTAATTTATGAGATGGTGGATTAATTATGCGCTCCATTAGGAAGCTGATGGAGAAGCACGAGACCGCCGACTGTTTGTGTGTGAGAGTTCCGTTTACACTTTCACATCTGTTTTATTCTTCATACAATAAGGATGATAAATCATATGAGGCTGATAGAAAAAACAACCCTTGCGACCTTACTCAAAACTCAATATTCTGTAAAGGTCAGTGTTTCTTCTTCGCTGGCGTGTGTCTGCCTCCACGGACAGATGGCCGATACATTTTTCTCGGCAAGTTTTCCCGGTCACCAGGATGCGGTCCGCGTGTGGAAATAATTACCGGCAAACAGACATCACAAACATATACTGGACGGACGGCTGTCTAATGTTTATTCAGGTTCATTTTGACACCCACGTTCAGGTGCTCTGCGCTGGCACCTGCATTTAACCCCACGGTCATATAACGTAGAAATAGAAATATCACTCAAAATACCCCTATATATAAATAGGAATTTCACTCAATATACCCTACGTTTATATAACGTGCAAAAAGAAATTTCACTCAATATGCCCTCCGGTCATATAACGTAAAAATAGAAATTTCACTCGATAACATGAGTAAACCTTATTAAAGGTTCACCCTTTTTGCTCATAATCGGTGAAGGGATATTCCATTTTCCTTTACTGCTCTGTCTCCCATCTTTCCAATTCTCTCCTATATTATTACCCTACACACCACCACTAGCAACTCTTACTTGAATATTCAAAACATCATCATCATCATCATCACCAATACCTAAAACATCGTTACCAACCACCATCATCAACATCACCAACAACTAATACATCGTTACCAACCACTAACATCATCATCACCAACACCTAATACATCGTTACCAACCACTAAAATTTTCATCACCAACACCTAATACATCGTTACCAACCACCATCATCAACATCACCAACATCTAATTCATCTTTACCAAGCACTAACAACATCATCACCACCACCTTATACATCGTTACCAACCACCATCATCATCATCACCAACACGTAAAACATCGTTACCAACCACCAACAACATCCAATACATCGTTACCAACCACTAACAACATCATCACCACCACCTAATACATCATTACCAACCACTAACATTATCATCACCAACACCTAATACATCGTTACCAACAACTAACATCATCAACGCAAAAAGCTTATACAACATTACTCACCACCAACATCATAACAAACGCTTATTACATCGTTACCGACCGCTTAAATCATCAACAACACTTAATACATCGTTACCAACCACTAAACCACTAACATCATCATCACCAACACCTAATACATCGTTACCAACCACAAACAACATCATCACCAACACCTAATACATCGTTACCAACCAGCATCATCATCATCACCACCACCTAATACATCTTTACCAACCACTAACAACATCATCACCACCACCTAAATACCTCATTACCAACCACTTACATCATCATCACCAACCCCTAATACATCGTTACCAACCACCAACAACACTTAATACATCGTTACCAACCACTAAACCACTAACATCATCATCACCAGCACCTAATACATCGTTACCAAGCACTAACAACATCATTACCAACACCTAATACATGGTTACCAACCAGCATCATCATCATCACCACCACCTTATACATCGTTATCAACCACTATCATCATCATCACCAACACGTAAAACATCGTTACCAACCACTAACATCATCATCACCAACACCTAATACATCATTACCAACCACTAACATCATCATCACCAACACGTAAAACATCGTTACCAACCACTAACATCATCAACACCTAATACATCGTTACCAACCACTAACATCATCATCACCAACACCTAATACATCGTTACAAACCACTAACGTCATCACCATCACCATTACCTAATACCTCATTACCAACCACTAACATCATCATCACCAACACCTAATACATCATTACCAACCACTAACATCATCATCACCAACACGTTAAACATCGTTACCAACCACTAACATCATCATCACCAACACCTAATACATCGTTACCAACCACTAACATCATCATCACCAACACCTAATACATCGTTACCAACCATTAACATCATCAACAACACCCAATACATCATTACCAACCACTAACATCATCATCACCAACACGTAAAACATCGTTACCAACCATTAACATCATCATCACCAACACCTAATACATCGTTACCAACCACTAACATCATCATCACCAACACCTAATACATCGTTACAAACCACTAACGTCATCACCATCACCATCACCTAATACCTCATTACCAACCACTAACATCATCATCACCAACACCTAATACATCATTACCAACCATTAACATCATCATCACCAACACGTAAAACATCGTTACCAACCACTAACATCATCATCACCAACACCTAATACATCGTTACCAACCACTAACATCATCTTCACCAACACCTAATACATCGTTACCCACCACCAACATCATCGTCACCAACACCTAATACATGGTTACCAACCACCATCATCATCATCACCAACACCTAATACATCGTTACCAAGCACTAACAACATCATCACCAACACCTAATACATCGTTACCAACCACTAACATCATCATCACCAACACCTAATACGTCGTTACCCACCACCAACATCATCATCACCAACACCTAATACATCGTTACCAACCACCATCATCATCACCAACACCTAATACATCGTTACCAAGCACTAACAACATCATCACCAACACCTATTACATCGTTACCAACCACCGTCATCAACATCACCAACATCTAATACATCTTTTCCAACCACTAACAACATCATCACCACCACCTTATACATCGTTACCAAGCACTAACATCATCATCACCAACACATAATACAACGTTACCCTACACCAACATGATAACCAACACTTAATACATCAATACCGACCACTAACATCATCACCAACACCTAATACATCGTTACCAACAACGCAAAAAGCTAATACAACCTTACTCATCACCAACATCATAACAAACGCTTAATGCATCGTTACCGACCGCTTAAATCACCAACAACACTTAATACATCGTTACCAACCACTAAACCACTAACATCATCATCACCAACACCTAATACAACGTTACCAAACACTAACATCATAATCACCACCTCCTAATACAACGTTACCAACCACCATCATCATCAACAACACCTAATACATCGTTACCAACCACTAACATCATCATCACAACAAAATAATGCATATTTATTAATCATTAACATCAACGCGACCTGTTATAAATTTACCACCATCATCATCACCGCAACCTGCTACATATTTACCACCATCATCATCACCACCATCTCTTACATATTTACCGCCACCATCATCACCACTATCTCCATCATATATATCACCATCATCATCACCACCATCTCCTACATATTTACCACTCTAATCATCACCGCCATCTCCTACATATTTACCACCATCATCATCACCGCCATCTCCTACATATTTACCACCAGCATCTTCACCACCATCTCCTACTTATTTACCACCATCATCATCACCGCCATCTCCTACATATTTAGCACCAGCATCTTCACCACCATCTCCTACATATTTACCACCATCATCATCACCGCCATCTCCTACATATTTAGCTTCAGCATCTTCACCACCATCTCTTACATATCTACCGCCACCATCATCACCACTATCTCCATCATATATATCACCATCATCATCACCACCATCTCCTACATATTTACCACCCTAATCATCACCACCATCTCCTACATATTTACCACTCTAATCATCACCGCCACCTCCTACATATTTACCACCATCGTCATCACCGCCACCTCCTACATATTTACCACCATCATCATCACCGCCACCTCCATATTATTTACCACCAGCATCTTCACCACCATCTCCTACATATTTACCACCATCATCTTCACCACCATCTCCTACATATTTACCACCATCATCTTCACCACCATCTCCTACATATTTACCACTCTAATCATCACCGCCACCTCCTACATATTTACCACCATCATCATCACCGCCATCTCCTACATATTTACCACCAGCATCTTCACCACCATCTCCTACTTATTTACCACCATCATCATCACCGCCATCTCCTACATATTTAGCACCAGCATCTTCACCACCATCTCCTACATATTTACCACCATCATCATCACCGCCATCTCCTACATATTTAGCTTCAGCATCTTCACCACCATCTCTTACATATCTACCGCCACCATCATCACCACTATCTCCATCATATATATCACCATCATCATCACCACCATCTCCTACATATTTACCACCCTAATCATCACCACCATCTCCTACATATTTACCACTCTAATCATCACCGCCACCTCCTACATATTTACCACCATCGTCATCACCGCCACCTCCTACATATTTACCACCATCATCATCACCGCCACCTCCATATTATTTACCACCAGCATCTTCACCACCATCTCCTACATATTTACCACCATCATCTTCACCACCATCTCCTACATATTTACCACCATCATCTTCACCGCCATCTCCTACATATTTACCACCAGCATCTTCACCACCATCTCCTACATATTTACCACCATCATCATCACCGCCATCTCCTACATATTTACCACCATTATCATCACCGCCACCTCCTACATATTTACCACCATCATCATCACCGCCACCTCCTACATATTTACCACCATCATCTTCACCGCCATCTCCTACATATTTACCACCATCATCTTCACCGCCATCTCCTACATATTTACCACCATCATCTTCACCGCCATCTCCTACATATTTACCACCATCATCTTCATCGCCATCTCCTACTTATTTACCACCATCATCATCACCGCCATCTCCTACATATTTACAACCATTACCATCACCACCATCTCCTACATATTTACCACCATCATCTTCACCGCCATCTCCTACATATTTACCACCAGCATCTTCACCACCATCTCCTACATATTTACCACCATCATCATCACCGCCATCTCCTACATATTTACCACCATTATCATCACCGCCACCTCCTACATATTTACCACCATCATCATCACCGCCACCTCCTACATACTTACCACCATCATCTTCCCCGCCATCTCCTAAATATTTACCACCACCATCTTCACCGCCATCTCCTACATATTTACCATCGTCATCACCGCCATCTCCTACATATTTACAACCATCATCATCATCAATACCTCCTACAAATTTACCACCATCATCATCACCAACACCTCCTACATATTTACCACCATCATCATCACCAACACCTCCTACATATTTACCACCATCAGCATCACCGCAATCTCCTACATATTTATCACCATCATCATCACCGCCATCACTGTAAATAAAAAATCCTACATCATTGCCCCAACAAACATCACTACAATCTCCTACATCATTAACATTATCACAGTCAATACCAAATTCTACATCATTGCAACAACAATCATCATTTCCAGCGGATACATCATTTTCTGCACCGCCGATCACCAACATCACCGAGACAATCAACGCTAGCTCCCACATCATTATCGAGGGTGATAGGCTGTAAAACCCCGTGTAAAAACAAGCATATTTCTATCATTTTTGTTCTGTGATAGAGAATTTTTTGATATATAGAGATATTATGATGATAATGACACAAAACTATAATTCCGCGATAATAATATGATTCTCGTCGTATAAACAAATTTAAAAAGGGAAACCATTGTCTGAAATATTTACAGAAAACTAGTTTGTGTTGATGACTGTTATACCATTATAATACTAGGACATGAGCCAGCACATATAATCATTGATCAGGATTAAAAATTGTAACGACTTTGTTGGATGATGACCAGCACATATAATTATTGATCAGGATTAAACATTGTAACGACTTTGTTGGATGATGACCAGCACATATAATTATTGATCAGGATTAAACATCGTAACGACCATGTTGGATGATGACCAGCACATATAATTATTGATCAGGATTAAACATCGTACCGACTTTGTTGGATGATGACCAGCACATATAATTATTGATCAGGATTAAACATCGTAACGACTTTGTTGGATGATGACCAGCACATATAATTATTGATCAGGATTAAACATTATAAAGACTTTGTTGGATGATGACTAGCACATATAATTATTGATCAGGATTAAACATTGTAACGACTTTGTTGGATGATAACCAGCACATATAATTATTGATCAGGATTAAACATTGTAACGACTTTGTTGGATGATGACCAGCACATATAATTATTGATCAGGATTAAACATTGTAACGACTTTGTTGGATGATGACCAGCACATATAATTATTGATCAGGATTAAACATCGTAACGACCATGTTGGATGATGACCAGCACATATAATTATTGATCAGGATTAAACATCGTACCGACTTTGTTGGATGATGACCAGCACATATAATTATTGATCAGGATTAAACATCGTAACGACTTTGTTGGATGATAACCAGCACATATAATTATTGATCAGGATTAAACATTATAAAAACTTTGTTGGATGATGACTAGCACATATAATTATTGATCAGGATTAAACATTGTTACGACTTTGTTGGATGATGACCAGCACATATAATTATTGATCAGGATTAAACATTGAACAACTTTGTTGGATGATAACCAGCACATATAATTATTGATTGTAACGACTTTGTTGGATGATGACCATCACATGTAATTATTGATTGTAACAACTTTGTTGGATGATGACCAGCACATATAATTATTGATCAGGATTAAACATCGTAACGACTTTGTTGGATGATAACCAGCACATATAATTATTGATCAGGATTAAACATTGTAACGACTTTGTTGGATGATAACCAGCACATATAATTATTGATTGTAACGACTTTGTTGGATGATGACCATCACATGTAATTATTGATTGTAACAACTTTGTTGGATGATGACCAGCACATATAATTATTGATCAGGATTAAACATCGTAACGACTTTGTTGGATGATAACCAGCACATATAATTATTGATCAGGATTAAACATTATAAAAACTTTGTTGGATGATGACTAGCACATATAATTATTGATCAGGATTAAACATTGTAACGACTTTGTTGGATGATGACCAGCACATATAATTATTGATCAGGATTAAACATTGAACAACTTTGTTGGATGATAACCAGCACATATAATTATTGATTGTAACGACTTTGTTGGATGATGACCATCACATGTAATTATTGATTGTAACAACTTTGTTGGATGATGACCAGCACATATAATTATTGATCAGGATTAAACATCGTAACGACTTTGTTGGATGATAACCAGCACATATAATTATTGATCAGGATTAAACATTGTAACGACTTTGTTGGATGATAACCAGCACATATAATTATTGATTGTAACGACTTTGTTGGATGATGACCATCACATGTAATTATTGATTGTAACAACTTTGTTGGATGATGACCAGCACATATAATTATTGATCAGGATTAAACATCGTAACGACTTTGTTGGATGATAACCAGCACATATAATTATTGATCAGGATTAAACATTATAAAAACTTTGTTGGATGATGACTAGCACATATAATTATTGATCAGGATTAAACATTGTAACGACTTTGTTGGATGATGACCAGCACATATAATTATTGATCAGGATTAAACATTGAACAACTTTGTTGGATGATGACCAGCACATATAATTATTGATCAGGATTAAACATTTTAACGACTTTGTTCGATGATGACCAGCACATATAATTATTGATCAGGATTAAACATTGTTAAGACTTTGTTGGATGATGACCAGCACATGTAATTATTGATTGTAACGACTTTGTTGGATGATGACCATCACATGTAATTATTGATTGTAACAACTTTGTTGGATGATGACCAGCAAAAATAATTATTGATCAGGATTAAACATCGTAACAACTTTGTTGGATGATGACCAGCACATATAATTATTGATCAGGATTAAACATTGAACAACTTTGTTGGATGATGACCAGCACATATAATTATTGATCAGGATCAAACATTTTAACGACTTTGTTGGATGATGACCAGCACATATAATTATTGATCAGGATTAAACATCGTAACAACTTTGTTGGATGATGACCAGCACATATAATTATTGATCAGGATTAAACATTGAACAACTTTGTTGGATGATGACCAGCACATATAATTATTGATCAGGATTAAACATTGTAACGACTTTGTTGGATGATGACCAGCACATATAATTATTGATCAGGATTAAACATCGTAACAACTTTGTTGGATGATGACCAGCACATATAATAATTGATCAGGATTAAACATTGAACAACTTTGTTGGATGATGACCAGCACATATAATTATTGATCAGGATTAAACATTTTAACGACTTTGTTGGATGATGACCAGCACATATAATTATTGATCAGGATTAAACATTGTAACGACTTTGTTGGATGATGACCAGCACATGTAATTATTGAATGTAACGACTTTGTTGGATGATGACCATCACATGTAATTATTGATTGTAACAACTTTGTTGGATGATGACCAGCACATATAATTATTGATCAGGATTAAACATCGTAACAACTTTGTTGGATGATGACCAGCACATATAATTATTGATCAGGATTAAACATTTTAACGACTTTGTTGGATGATGACCAGCACATATAATTATTGATCAGGATTAAACATTGTAACGACTTTGTTGGATGATGACCAGCACATGTAATTATTGATTGTAACGACTTTGTTCGATGATGACCATCACATGTAATTATTAATTGTAACAACTTTGTTGGATGATGACCAGCACATATAATTATTGATCAGGATTAAACATTGAACAACTTTGTTGGATGATGACCAGCACATATAATTATTGATCAGGATTCAACATTTTAACGACTTTGTTGGATGATGACCAGCACATGTAATTATTGATTGTAACGACTTTGTTGGATGATGACCAGCACATGTAATTATTGATTGTAACGACTTTGTTGGATGATGACCAGCACATGTAATTATTGATTGTAACGACTTTGTTGGATGATGACCAGCACATGTAATTATTGATCAGGATTAAACATCGTAACAACTTTGTTGGATGATGACCAGCACATATAATTATTGATCAGGATTAAACATCGTAACGACTTTGTTGGATTATGACCAGCACATATAATTATTGATCAGGATCAAACATCGTAACGACTTTGTTGGATGATGACCAGCACATATAATTATTGATCAGGATTAAACATTGTAACGACTTTGTTGGATGATGACCAGCACATATAATTATTGATCAGGATTAAACATTGTAACGACTTTGTTGGATGATGACCAGCAAAAATAATTATTGATCAGGATTAAACATCGTAACGATTTTGTTGGATGATGACCAGCACATATAATTATTGATCAGGATTAAACATCGTAACGACTTTGTTGGATGATGACCAGCACATGTAATTATTGATTGTAACGACTTTGTTGGATGATGACCATCACATCTAATCATTGATCAGGATCAAACATCGTAACGACTTTGTTGGATGATGACCAGCACATATAATTATTGATCAGGATCAAACATTGTAACGACTTTTTTGGATGATGACCAGCACATATAATCATTGATCAGGATCAAACATCGTAACGACTTTGTTGGATGATGACCAGCACATATAATTATTGATCAGGATCAAACATTGTAACGACTTTGTTGGATGATGACCAGCACATATAATCATTGATCAGGATCAAACATCGTAACGACTTTTTTGGATGATGACCAGCACATATAATTATTGATCAGGATTAAACATCGTAACGACTTTGTTGGATGATGACCAGCACATATAATTATTGATCAGGATCAAACATTGTAACGACTTTGTTGGATGATGACCAGCACATATAATCATTGATCAGGATCAAACATCGTAACGACTTTGTTGGATGATGACCAGCACATATAATTATTGATCAGGATCAAACATTGTAACGACTTTGTTGGATGATGACCAGCACATATAATCATTGATCAGGATCAAACATCGTAACGACTTTGTTGGATGATGACCAGCACATATAATTATTGATCAGGATCAAACATTGTAACGACTTTGTTGGGTGATGACCAGCACATATAATCATTGATCAGGATCAAACATCGTAACGACTTTTTTGGATGATGACCAGCACATATAATTATTGATCAGGATTAAACATCGTAACGACTTTGTTGGATGATGACCAGCACATGTAATTATTGATTGTAACGACTTTGTTGGATGATGACCATCACATGTAATCATTGATCAGGATCAAACATCGTAACGACTTTGTTGGATGATGACCAGCACATATAATTATTGATCAGGATCAAACATTGTAACGACTTTGTTGGATGATGACCAGCACATATAATCATTGATCAGGATCAAATATCGTAACGACTTTGTTGGATGATGACCAGCACATATAATTATTGATCAGGATCAAACATTGTAACGACTTTGTTGGATGATGACCAGCACATATAATCATTGATCAGGATTAAACATTTTAACGACTTTTTGGATGATGACCATCACCATCATCCTGTTTTAGACAGACAGATTAGTCCCAGCCCCAGTTTTAACATTTAATTAGTGTTGATGGCGTTTTATCGACTAGTGCCTGTATGTGATGTTAGTGTCTGGTGATGACAAGTTTTATGTGTCCGACCTGGCGAGCTTCTGATGAGAGTTCGGCCTGGTATTATAATCTAAATGTTGAGTCACGGGGGAGGGGTCGAGGTTCGGGCTTTTTAGTCATGTTCAGTGTTTAAACCATAGATGTTAACATAAACATTACAGTGGGTGTGTGGGTGCGTGTGTTTTGGTGCGTGTCTGTGTACGTGTCTGGGTGTATACCTGTCTGTGTGTAATGTAAAATGTCATTTCTTGTCCATCGGAAAAGAAAAAGTACATTCACTTTCCTCACTGCCAAATTTAAGTTCTAAACGTTACACATCGCGGCGTATACTTTATGAGAAAATTAACTGTAGATGTCTGCAATCACCAAACGACAGAGAGGGAAGCCTCCCCGGACCCTCCAACCGATTATGGTGGGGAGGGGGGGGGGGGAGGGGGGAGGTCCCATATGGATTTATGAACTGGAAATAAGGCCAAGGTCAAAAATAAATACCAGCTAAATATCAGGGGTGAATCTGTTACTCATTTCAAAAACAATGTCCCTAAGATCAAGTTTTGCTAATCATCCATACTGGAGATTTAGCGCAAAAACGAGAAGACGAAGTGACAAAATGTAATCAATGGTTTATAATTCTGTAAGACCAAAGGAGGTCCCCACACAAAATATCTTACCTAGTATGGATATAGAAATTAACACCTCAACCCCTATAAGCCTCTTAGAAATATATATAAGAACATTTAAAACTATTTTGTAACCATTAACCACCCCCATCCTTCTATAATGTGAGCAGATGTTTTCTGCTGCTCAGACCATCACCCCAAAAACAACAGCGGCGGCAGTTTCAATATATATATAATATATATATATATATATATATATATATATATATATATATATATATGTCATGATCTCACAACCCAAGTTTACCCTCAGCTGACGTTTCATCCAGCGTTTCCCTTGTACCTTCGGACGTTTAATTAAAAAAAAAATAAACGTTTACAAGCTTTACTTGATGTCATTGAGGAAAAATGTATGAAGTTCTGAATTATTCTGCTGTATTCGGACGCAACGATCTTCCACATGTGTGATGAATAGGCGAACGGTCGAAGGGGTCGATGCCAACGCAGGCCATTGGCAGAAAAAATAACAACAATTTTTATCACTGCTGATTGAAAGTCATCTGAGCTATAGCAATCACTCTTTGTCCGTCGTCCGTCTGTCCGTATGTCTGTCCGTTAATAGGGCACAGTCGTAAACGCATGACCTAGAAACTTCTAACTGATCACTCATGGAGATTTAAAAAATATCCTTGGAAACCTGAAATTAGGTCATTGTGACCTATATCATCCGAGCTATTGGGCTCGTCAGTAGAATAACTAATGCATGGATGGACATGATTCTTTCCATACATATTGATCATCGAGTGTTCCATCAGTTCCTGAAGTCTGGTGGCGCCACTAGTATTTTTTTCTAATTTTCACTGATGTTATTTCTTTTTTTTTAGACTTTCAAATGAATCAGTCTGGCCGTTAGTAGGACACAAACCGTAAACATTAGACCTAGAAACATCAAACTGTACATCCATGGAGGTTCTAGGCAATTCTCCTTGGAAATCTGAAATTAGGTCACGGTGACCTATATTTTGCGAACTACACACCAAAAAGATAATTTTGAGCATCCAGTGAGTCAGACGGGGAACAAATTGTTTCCGGAAGCTCTAGAATCTTCTAAAGTGACATCCAGGGAAGTCTTGGGCAAATCTCCAAGGAAACCTGAAATTAGGTCATGGTGACCTATATTCTGCGAGCTACTGGCCAAAAACATGATGTTTACCACCCAGACAGTCGGGCAGGGCAAAAAACTTTACTATTGCACCTAGAATCTTCTAATTTGACATCCATTCAGGTTCTCGAAAAGTCACTTCGACCTATATCCTTCAACCTATGGGGCTCGTGAGTAACGGCACCCCCCCCCCCCCCTCCCCCCCAAAGAATTATTGAAAATTTGATTCAAAAGCTTCAGTAACTGAATAACTGATCCTGTATCTGGATAATTAATACATGGATTGCTATGATTCATTCCGTGCATATTTATCATGGAGTGTTTCATCAGTTCCAGAAAACTTGTAGCAACATCTTTATTTTGTTCACCAAATATTTATGCATTTTAGCTCAGCTGACTGCATACAAAAGGTAAGATTTCTTGAGAATAGCTGAACATATTATCATGAAATTTTTTTAATTAATTTTGAAGTTTTAATTGCTGCATTTGACTGGTGGAACCACCTACAATTTCTCTTATATTTGCTATTTTTTACCTGTATTTCTGAGAATGAGAGGCAAGCACCATTTGTGCATCCTTTACCAGAGCAGAAATAATAACCAAAACTACCTGAACACTCCAGTTTGTCAGAACTGATGATGGGATTTATTTTGAATGGGTTCACTCCGATGCGCATCTTATGAGTTATGATTCAAAACCACAGACTATTTGATAACAAAAATCTCTAACTCCAAATTTGGGGAAGTCCTTCAGTAATTTCCTACGCATTTAATTCAATTTATTAAAACAGCAGCATTGACATACCTTCTGACCAGGTTATATTAACATCACTGAGAGCTAGGTTCCCTTGCTTTGGCGTACCAGTCTACGTTTATTTCAGCTCTGAGTTTAATGCGTAAAACAATTTTCATTTATACTTGTCATTCCCGGTCTCTTTGCGAATAAAACCATATTCACTGAAGCATAACACTTCGCGGGCTAACAGGTGGTTGACCGAACAAACAGGACCCTATTCACCACAGTCCGGGCCGAATGTATTCTGTCTGTTCACTCCAGTTAGGACCATATATCTCAAAATAACACTTCAATACGGTTCCCGCCGCCTATATTACATTCACTATGGCTGGAACCGATTATAATAATATAAACACCATTAACAATGTTAACAAATATTGCTGAGATTACATCTCTACTCCTGACATAACCCCCTCCCTAAGATTATTTACAAGCATGGTTCTTTGTAAGAATATGTCTTTAAATAACTTCACATTGGTCAGGTGAATCACTATTCTTAAAATATTATATAATAGTTACATGCCTTGTACATATTAACCTGACAAATACCTCACTGACGAAACATGATTTGTACATCCCATAAAGGAACAAAATGAAAACATATTTACATGTGGCTCTCTCGACTTAGGTAGTCTGGTCCAACATTGTCCCGACCTCTCACGGCGACCAACCGGAACCGGAATTCCTGGAGCACCATTGCCCACCTCATAATTTTTTTATTCACAGTTTTCTTTTCATTGATGTAAATTTCCTTACAAATAAAATTCAAAACGTTTTACACTCCATACAATGGCAAGACATTCCCTCTCAATTACTGCATAGTTTCTTTCCCTGGGCAAAAGCTTTTTGCTGGCATATGCAATTGGAAAATCTTTACCTTCTCTTTCTTGCATTAACACTGCACCTAGACCAGTGTCTGACGAATCTACTTTCAATTTGAACGTTTTCTCAAAATCTGGCATTTGTAGTATAGGAGGATTATCCAAGCATTGTTTTAACTGGATGAATGCATTTTCTTGTGCTTTCTCCCATTTCACCTTACCAGGGCTTCCCTTTCTGGTTAGTAGTGTCAATGGTAATGCTACATCTGCATAGTGGGGAATAAAATCCCTGTAAAACCCCGTGAGACCCAAGAAAGATCTAACCTGCTTCTTGGTCTCAGGCCTAGGGGACTCAGCTATTTTCTTTCTCAGTGCTGGATTTGTTCTAACCTGACCTTCTCCTACCTCATGACCCAAAAACTCCAGGGATTTGAATCCTAGTAAACACTTGGACGGTCGTGCTGCTAGATTTGCACTTCGCAGCCTGGTTAATACCTGCTCTAGAGTTAACAAATGTTCTTCCCATGTAACACTATGTACAAGTATATCATCAATATAATTGACGACATTTGGTAATCCTGCCAGAACGATTCTCATCATTTTGGAAAATTGAGCACTGGCCGTTACTAACCCGAATGGCATGAATCGGAAGTGATATTTTCCTTCCGGAGTAACAAAGGCTGTTTTCTCTTTATCACTGTCTTCCATAGGGATTTGCCAGTTCCCTTTGGTGAGATCAATTTTGGAAAAAAACCTTACTGGAATTTAGAGCAGAAAAAATCTCCTGTGACTTTGGTATAGGTTCAGGATCGAACACAGTGATTTTGTTCAACTTTCTAAAGTCATTGTAAATTGATTTCTTCCATCTGGCTTCTTTACCATAACTATGGGATGACCATAATGTGAATTTGATCTCTCAATGATACCCATTTTTAGCATGTTTTCTACCTCTTGTCTAATACTTTTCCGTAAAGCCTGTGGCACAGGGTACGGACGTGATCTGATGGGTTCATCACTGGTCAGCAATATTCTACATTTTATCACTGATGTTTTCTTTGGTACATCTGTGAAAACATCTTGATATTTACAGAGTAGTTGTTTGACTCCATCTCTCTGTATAGAACCTAATTCAGGGTTAATTTTTACCTGTCCTATATATTCTTTCTGTGTAGCAGATGGCATACAAATGAGACCTTCTTCATTTATTTCATCTACCTCTGCCTCATATTTTATTTCTGTGTCACACAAAACTTCAGGATTCTGTACAACCTCAAAACATCCTGCTACAATATCATCAGAAGTTTCGCGCTCGAAGTACCGTTTTAACAAGTTGATATGAAACAACTTGTGTGATCCATTGATATCAATCACATAGTCATTTTCGTGTTTGATCCCTACCACACTAAATGGACCTTTCCATTGTATCAGTAGTTTATCGGTTTCTGTAGGTAATTGGATCAATACTTTGTCCCCAATTTTCAACTTACGTGGCTTTGCTTTCAGATCGTAATACCGTTTGTACTTTGTGGTCATGTTAGCCAGAGATTCTTGCGCTAATTCCCAGGTTTCGGTTAACCTCTCTCTTAAATCAACCACATACTGATATTCTCTTTTAGCTTCTGGCGCTAATTGGTCCATAATTCGCGCAAAATGGACATAGGTCCGCGAACGAATCTACCATACAACAACTCAAAAGGCGAATATCCTAAACTAGAGTGTGGGATTTCTCTGAGTGCAAACAATAAGGAAGATAAATATTGTATTGATTCCATTGTTTTGGCTGTTCTACACACAATCGTTTCAGAATTTTCTTGATAATTCCATTGTACTTTTCAACCAAACCATTACAAATTGGATGATATCGTGTACTGGTCAATTGTCGTATAGACAAAAGCCTGGACACCTCTTTCATCAGATCTGAGACAAATTGGGTTCCTAAATCAGAAAGTACCTCTTGAGGAATACCAACCCTGCTATTCAAGTTTATCAATGCCTCAGCTGCTTCTGGAGTGGAAATTGATTTCAAAGGGATTGCCTCGGGATACCGCGTTGTAAAGTCAATTACTGTTAGTATATATCTGTGACCTCTCTCTGAAGGAGGACTCAGGGGACCTATTAAATCAACGGCAATTCGTTGAAAAGGTACTCCTATCAGTGGCATTCTACCCAATGGAGCCTTAGGCACCCTACCCTTGTCTATGGTTTTCTGACACATCTCACAAGATCTGCAAAATCTTGAGAAATCATCGGTGATGCCTGGCCAATACAATTGGGTTTGAATCTTAACTAAGGTATTGTTAATTCCTTGATGTCCCTGAAACCAGGATTCATGTGCTATCTTCATGATATGTTCCCTGTATTTCCTTGGAACTACTAAGACCTTTGGGCCTTTTCCTAATCTAGGATTTTCAGAATCTCTGAGTTGTCTTAACAGCCAACCTTGCTCAACCATGAATATGTATTTGGCAACTACATCTTCTGAATCAACTTTTCCCACAAATGTTTTAAACTACTATCATCTTTCTGTGCTTTTAACAACTCGTTTGGTTCTACTGAAGGTATCGGTAAAACCTTCAACGGTTTTAGTTCATTCTTGCTCTTTTTTGTCTGGGACCTAGTTTGCACTACCATTACTTCTTGTGTCTCATCATTAAGTGGTTCTAAGGGTTTTGGTTCTGTAATAGATTCTGTGGAACACGTCTCCAACATTCCCTGTACAGGTTGCCAATTATGATTAGGATCATGAGGATCCCTTGCTCCCTCTACATTCCCTATTACCACCTCACACAGTGAATTCGGAATACTTAATGCCTCCCCCTGTCTAGAAAAATATGGTGAATATACCTGGATATTGACGACAGGAAATACTTTTATCGTGCCATCAATTAGCATAACTGACTGAACTTTATTTGTTTTCTTCCTTTTTTTACCAAATCAGATCTAATGACACATGTGCTACATCCTGAATCTCTCAACACAGAGACTGGAGTGTTATCTGGCATGATTCTGCCCGATGCTATAGGCATGTTTTTGAACATCGCCCCTATTGCTTCATAAGCCATTCCAAGTTTATGCACGTCTTCAGTTTTAGTTATCTCAACCCTCGATTTCTGATAATCTTCTACTCGTGTTAATGGCACATGGTCTATTTGCACACAAGCAGCTAATCGGTTTGGTGGCGGTGGTTGACTCTGCCCCGAAATACTTGAGCTACCACTCTCAGAACTATCATCTGCGTGCCAAACCCATCTTCCTCTAGGGGGATTGCTAGGGGGATTGCCATCAGCTGAAGGCCTAGCCTGTGTCTGCTGATATGATGTTTCGCAAGTAACCATACCTTGAGCTACCTCTTTTTTAAAATGTGGTAATTGTGGACAGTCAAGTCACGACGGTATTGATTTCCTGCACAGATGTAACATGAAATTTTCCCCATCCTTCTATTATCACGACCTTTCTGACCTCTGTCTAGTTCCTTAGGGTTACTGCTCAAACTAGGTGTTTTCTTGTTTCCCAACTCAACAGATTGGTGTCGTGGAAATCTAGAGCCTTGGTCTTTATGTCCATTGGCACCTGATCCCTTCCCTGATCCTGACTGACTCGAAAACGAATTCAGCCCATGAGCTTGCATATAAGTTTTAGCCCATTTTACTATCTGACTGAAAGTAGCACTTTCTCTTTCTTTAATATATATCAGCAAAGCTCTGCTGCAGCAATTCATAAATTGCTCACATCGAATGAGATCTCTGAGGCTTTCAAACGACTTGCCTACCTTCGCTAGATCTAGCCATCTATCAAAATGACTATCAAGCGTGACTGCAAACTGATCTGGGGTTTCACCTTTCTCTGGCATGCAAGTTCTGAATTTCTTTCGAAAACCTTCTTGATTAAGTCTAAATTTATGCATAAGGACCTCTTTCACTTTCTCATATGACATGGAATCAGCTATGCTCATACGATGTATGGCTTCTTCTAATGCTTTCCCTGACATGAGAAAACTAAGAAAAATTGCCCATTGTTCATTTGGCCACTTCATACATAAAGACATGCTCTCAAAACGTTTGATGAGCGCATCAAAGTTGTCCTTTTCCTCGTCAAACTTGGGTAAAGAAACAGGAGGAACTCCCATTGTCAAAGATTGAGAAAATGAACTCTCAGTTATACTAGAAGACCTGGTTATATCCCTCTCTTTCTCTAACCTTAACCTTTCTAACTCAAACTGTCTCTCAGCTTCCTGAGCTTGAGCCTTCCTTTCCTTTTCTCGTTCTTTCCTAACTGCCTCTGCTTCAGCTTTAGCTGCTTCCCTAGTGGCCTCTGCTTCAGCTTTGGCTGCTTCAGCCTCAGCCTTAACAACAGCAATTGCTCCGTCTATAAAAGCTATCAACTCTACTCCGCTCAGGCCTATCTCCTTACCAAGCTCAGCTGCACTCCTTCTAATCTGAATTACATCCATGTCGTTTCACATAGAATAACTACAGAGTTAAACAGACTCTAGGATTACTCACTGAATCCTTAACACAATGGAATTGATCACATTCACCAATTCCTTATCAAGTCCACTACAAGAACTTGTTATTTCTGCTATCTTCAATAGCACAACCTCCCAGTTTATCCCTCAAAATTGGTAATCGTGTTCTTTTCGAACACCCACCTAAAGCTGAGCTAACCACTAGAGCTACGATACACCAACGTATCTATGTCCTTATCGCGAACATTCGACTATGTGAACCAACCTGCTACTGCACGTCACACGTTTAATGCAGTCTATGGTTCCACGAAACTATCAAAGACCCTGTTTGGTCACAATGCCACCTTAAATGGTCTATAACCCTGTATAGCCGCAACTACTTTACGACTCACCGTGTGATCCTGATTCACGCAGTATATATCACTGCCACCGACCTCACACAATATGTACTGTATATCAAAGTTTTAGGCGTACATTTAGCCCTAAACATGAAAATATATTATATAATAATCTCGTAGACTATACCCGTTAAAACCATCATTGTCAAAGGGGAATTTTAACACTAATGCCAGCTGCCCTGACGGGATATCAAAACCATACAGCTTTGAGAGGAAAGTCCTACCTGGCTCTGTCCACTAGTAATCAATGGAGGAACTGACGAACGGACGGCGTAAATAGGGCGCTCACAGAAACCCAGCTCCGGTCGATCGCCGCTCCTGACCAGGACCCATGAGACCCACCTCCTCAGCTGTTCAAGCCTCTTGCTGGCACCGCTACAAGGACGCACAAAAAGTTACTTGTGAATAAGCTGTACTCAGCCAAACTAAAGTTAGACGACAGGGTATGGATATTACTATACGATTAACCTTTAAAATTATGAATATTCAGACCATTTAACCGTATTGTTAAACAGAGTATATTACAAATATGGAAAGTTCACATTTAACCTTTAAGGCTATTACTTAATTCCCCACAACCACCGAACTACAAAGATCTCGGCGGGACCTCCATTATTTGTCATGGGGAAAAAAGAATTGCCACAATGATAACCAAATATATAACAATATTTTAATACGAAATAAAAAAATTCAAAATGATACATAATATGAGATCTTAGAGGTATATATATAGGCCTTTTGATTCTGTTTATAGCACCAGATTAAGTCCAATTTAAGGAATATTGAGCTTATAGCAATATAGTCCAGTTTATAGAATTATGTGACCGGTCCACACACACACACATCCTGGATAGCCTGCTTGAGTCTCTCACGACCCTCACGACACTGATGACTCCATGGCATCTCCTGGGATGGCAACGACAAGTTTTTCCAAATAGCGGTCGAAACCAGTCCTGGTAACGGTCCCTGTAGACAATTAAAAGATCCAAAGGTTTGGATACTAATTCACCCTCTCTGCAAGCATCTTAAATCCTAACTATCTGGTACCAGAACTTGTACGTTCCGTCAACGATATAATGTACGTGTCGTCATACACGGTATACGATATACATTTACGTATCTACACAATTATAGCATTTTTTTGGTGACATTCATAACGTACTACTGATCTTTACAATACAACATTATCGTTACTGAACAGACTTATATATGGCTCATGTTCTGGTTATTCTTTCCAGGAACATCCCATAATATTCTTTGAATATATTTCATCGGTCTACATAATGTACGCATGTAATTCAATTTACTAAAACAGCAGCATTGACATACCTTCTGACCAGGTTATATTAACATCACTGAGAGCTAGGTTCCCTTGCTGTGGCGTACCAGTCTACGTTTATTTCTGCTCTGAGTTTAATGCGTAAAACAATTTTCATTTATACTTGTCATTCCCGGTCTCTTAGCGACTAAAACCATATTCACTGAAGCATAACACTTCGCGGGCTTACAGGTGGTTGACCGAACAACAGGACCCTATTCACCACAGTCCGGGCCGAATGTATTCTGTCTGTTCACTCCAGTTAGGACCATTTATCTCAAAATAACACTTCAATATGGTTCGGGCCGCCTATATTACATTCACTATGGCTGGAACCGATTATAATAATATAAACACCGTTAACAATGTTAACAAATATTACTGAGATTACATCTCTACTCCTGACAGTTATAAATAGGGGGCTGTGTTTTAGAGCCGAGAGAGAGGTGAGAGAATATTCCAGCGGACACAGAAGAGTGGGACCTTTTCCGATACATGCAGCAGTTAAAGATTTTCTTCAAATTTATGACGGATTTTTGTAGTCTTCAGTTTGCCTTTCGGATCACTGCTAGGATTTCAGTTTTGGATAACCGTAGATTGATTTTGCAATTACATTGGACTGTTATTCTCGGAGAAGATTTGTGTGAACTGTTCATCCGGCTTATACATTTTAAAGGACCTATCGCTGTGACAGTGGTGGTATCCAGGTACTGTGCACTTTGTTTATTTTACTTTGTGACTATTGATTTGCTGTTATACTGCTGTTATACTGTGTAATTGTATTGATTTAGTGTATTGTAATGTTAGGGTTGTTGAAATTGTTGAATAAATTATAGTTATTTATTGACAAAAAAACACTGACTTCTTTATTCATCACCCTAGACAATTCACGCTGCCTAGTGTTACAGAATCTGATTTTTTTTTTCTCCATTACAAAATTTATGTTTATCACGCATACGTGATCTGTTGATATAAGGTCCTGTAACACAAAAATTTGGAACTCGTCCTTGATGCTTAATAGTTTTGAAAATTTATTAGGCCTTGACCTAGACATATTGTTTACGATACATTGTTTACAAGATTACATATTATTTACAATACATTGTTTACAGGATTTATCTCAGTGTTTTTTTTGTTATTGATTTAACATCTTAACTTGACAGAGATCAAGCCAGAGACATTTATTGCGGATCTTGACCCTGATCAACTTGAACTGTTGACAAAGGAACAGTTGTTGCGTTTGGGACAACACTTAGGGCTTAGTGGGAAAAAAGCTTTGAGAAAGCCTGATATCTTTGATAAAATCATGCAAGATCTAGTTAGCAAAGGTTCAATTGAAGAGAGTAAAGTGGAAACATAAAAAAATGACAGCCTTGCTATGCAAGCTTTTTAGAATTTTAAAAGTTGGAAAGGCAACAAGAGTTAGCATTAAAAGAGAGGGAAGAACGGTTAGAAAGAGAAAGACTAGAAAAAGAAAGAGACAGGCTAGAAAAAGAAAAAGAAACTGAGTTAAAACGACTGGAGTTAGAAAGACTTAAACTATAACATAGTCTAAGTGCTGCCCCAACTCACAGTTTTGATATTACAAAACACATTAGACATGTCCCACGTTTTCAAGAAAAAGAGGTTGATAAATATTTTTACACTTTGAGAAAGAAGATGAAAATTAAAAATGATCTAAGGAAAATTGGACTATGCTGTTACAAAGTGTATTGACATGCAAGGCCAGAGAAATTTATACAGAGCTTTCAGTAGAAGCTGCTGCTGACTAGGACCTGGTAAAACGGTTAATCCTAAAAGCTTATGATTTAGTTCCGGAGGCTTACCGCCAGAAATTCAGAAATTGGAAAAAGCGCAAAGAACAGACCGACGTCGAATTTGCTTGGACAAAAGAGCAGTTGTTTGATCGCCGGTTGTAGTTTTAAACAATTAAATGAAAGATTATGACAAATTGCGCCAGTTGATTTTGCTTGAAGAATTTAAGCGCTGCATTAACGCAGATGTTAAAACTTTTCTTGATGAGAAAAGTCCTGAAACTCTTGACATTGCTGCTCTATTAGTTGATGATTATTCATTAACACACAAAATGTCGTTTACTATCAAATCAAACCAGTCATTCACAAACAAGAATGTAAATCAGTATGGTCAAGAGAAGTTTAAAGCGCAGTCACCCAGTACTAGTAGTCCTGATAGTTCAGCAAAGTCCATTGCTACACCTCAGTCCATGTCCACTACGTCTAAGTCCAACAAAGACCAGTCATTTGCAAAGAAAATCTGCAATTACTACAAGAAGGAAGGTCATCTAATATCTGACAGCTGGAAACTTGCGAATAAACCAAATAGCAAACCTTCTGGTTTTGTTTCAAAATCTATGCATAGCATAGTACAAAAGCCAGGCTCTTTTCATGTAAATAAGGGGTACAACTCCTTTATTGTCTCTAATAAAGAGTTTGATGCTACGGAGGCCCACGTGCCGTCTGAATTCAAAGAAGAATCGGTAGCTTGCGGGGTAAAAACCTCAGTTGATTCATGCGAGGAATTCAATTAGGCTAGGTCCTTTCAAGACTCCTGCGAGGAGTATCCTTTAAATAAGGCTAAGTCCTTTTATGATTCTTGCGAGAGTATTTAAAATGAGGCCAGGTCCTCTTATGACAAACAGAAGTTTGTTTCTGCTGAGGATAATTCTTCTGTTGACTCCCATTTGGAGTTTTATTTTTAAAAAGATGTAGATTCCTTTGAGGACTCTGAAAAATTCAGACTTTATGACTGACACTGTCAACGTCAGTTCTTTGTTTGATGAAACTAAGGTAGTAGATTCCTCTCCTGACTCTGAAATTGAGTTATTTGAGCCATTCATACATTATGGTTTTGTATCACTTTCAAATGATTTTCACACTCTACCCCTATTAGAATTCTGAGGGACACTGCTACAGGCCAGACTCTCATGTTAGCAAACACTTTGCAATTTTCTAATAGGTCTTTTACCGGTGCACATGCACTTGTTAATGGTGTGTTTTCAGACAAGCACACTTCAGTTCCGCATCACAGTATCCTTTTAAAGTCAGACCTAATTTCTGGGAATATTACTGTGGGCATTAGAACCACTTTACCCTTTAAGGGAATTCAGTTGCTACTAGGCACCGATGTTGCAGGTGACAAAGTACAGCCTGTACCAATAGTGACAGAAAAGCCGTCACTTGATCAGGACACTGATCCTGAAAGTCAGGAAATTTCTGGTTTGTATCATTCATATACTGTAACAAGATCTATGGCCAAGAAAAAAACACATGAGGACAATGGTCCAGATAAAAACACTCTGAGAGTCACTCGTGACTCGTCTAACGACTCGTCCGTACTGGATACAGCATTTTCAAGGTCAGAACTTATCGCGGAACTGCATAAAGACCCTAATATTTCATGTTTGTTTCCCAGGGCAGTTTCTAAAGATGAACTGTCAAAGAACCAAGTTTGTTTCTATGTTAAAATTGGAGTGCTTATTCGTAAATGGCGGACATCTGATGTATGCGCTGATGATGAGTGGGCCATCAAACATCAAATAGTAATGTCCAAAAACTTTCGCAATGAAATTCTAAGCATGCCACATGAGGCTCCTTTGTCTGGCCATTTAGGTATAAATAAAACTTATCAGAAAGTTAGTACACAATTCTATTGGCCTAACCTCAGGAAAGATGTTGTACAATATTGTAAATCATGACATACATGCCAGATGGTGGGCGAGCCCAATCAGAATCCTCCTAAGGCCCCACTTAGGCCTATTCCTGCTTTCGAGGAACCATTCAGTAGGATTATTGTTGACTGTGTTGGACCACTGCCCAAAACAAAATCTGGACATGAATACTTGCTGACAATTATGTGCGAATCTACCAGGTTCCCTGAGGCAATACCATTGCGCAAAATTAATGCCAAAAGTGTTGTCAAAGCTCTGACCAAGTTTTTTACAACTTTTGTATTACGAAAATCCGTCTAGTCTGACCAAGGGTCTAATTTTATGTCTGTCTTATTCCATTAAGTTATGCTTGAGCTAGGTATAATACAGTACAGCTCTTCGCCATACCATCCTGAAAGTCAGGGCGCCCTCGAGCGTTTTCACCAGACATTAAAAAAAATGATTAGGACTTATTGTTATGACACACAGAAAGACTGGGATGAAGGAATCCACCTACTGCTGTTTGATGTCAGAGAATCCTTTCAAGAGTCCTTGGGTTTCAGTCCCTTTGAATTAGTTTTTGGACACTCAGTTCGCGGTCCATTGAAACTGTTTAAAGAAAAACTCTTGTGTGAAAATCCTGATTCTCTTAGTTTGTTGCAGTATGTCTCAGACATTCGCACTAAACTACACAATGCTTGTGAGATTGCAAAGTCAAATCTAAAATCTGCACAAAGTAAAATGAAAACAAAGTATGACAAGCACAGTGTAAGTAGGACATTTCAGCCTGGTGGGGAAGTCCTTGTCTTACTTCCAATCCCTGGCAGACCTCTTCAAACTAGGTATTTTGGTCCTTACGTTGTTGACAAGAAAGTCAGTGATTTAAATTACATAGTGTTGACACCAGATAGACGTAAGAAGAAACAACTGTGCCATGTCAACATGTTGAAACCATATTATGACAGAAATAGCACATCAGATGTTGTACATAATGTTACTGCTGTTAATTGTGTAAAAACTTACCCTGACCCAGTTAAATTAGATACTGATTGTAAGTGGGATGTAGACATTCAGTGTGGAACAGTACCACTAAAAAAACTCAGAAGTGCCTAACAACCTGGATGCCAAACTGTCACACCTTACCGCACAACAACAACAAGACCTCAAGAACCTGCTGAGGAATTATGAACATTTGTTTGGTGACATTCCAACGCGAACTAACATATTGTGCCATGACGCGATGTTGGCGAGGCAAGCGCAGTCAAGCAGCATCCTTATATACTGAATCCAGAAAAGCAAAGGTATCTACAAGATGAGATTCAATATTTGCTGGTCAATTATTTTATTGAACCTAGTAACAGTAACTGGAGTTCACCATGTATTCTTGTGCCAAAACCTGATGGAAGTTACCGTATGTGCAAGATTATTGAAAACTGAACTCTGTCACCAAGACTGACACGTTCCCGATTCCGAGGATCGATGATTGTATTGATAGAGTCGGTAGCTCCAGAGATGTTTCCCAGTTTGACTTGTTAAAAGGATTCTGGCAAGTCCCGCTGACAGAACGAGCGAAAGAAGTGTCCGCATTTGTGACGCCGCAAGGACTGTACCAGTATGAAGTTATGCCGTTTTGCATGAAGAACTCGCCAGCCACATTCCAGCGCCTCATCCTTATAGTTGTCAAGGACATTCAGGGCTGCGACGCATCGATTGACGACCTTATCGTGTACAGCGACACCTGGGAGAAACATCTACAAATTCTTAGCGACCTCTTCGAAAGACATAGTGAAGCACGTCTGACCGTCAACTTAGTTAAATCTGAGTTTTGTCATGCAAAAGTAACATTTTTGGGTTATATTGTAAGGCAGGGTCAGGTAAAACCAGTTGATGCTAAAATAAGTGCTATTTCTGCATTTTCTAGATCAGAAAACAAAAAGCAAATAATGCGTTTTCTTGGTATGGCTGGATACTACAGGAAGTTTTGTCCAAATTTTCCTACTGTAGCTGAACCTTTTACTAATTTGTTAAAGAAGAAACAACAGTGTGTATGGAATGTTCAGTGTGAAAGTGCATTTAAGAATTGAATGCTGCAAAGTTCACCAGTTTTAGCAGTTCCAGACTTTCCTGTACCTTTAAAGTTAGCTGCAGATGCTTGTGATATTGCTGCTGGTGCTGTGTTGTTACAAGAAGGCAATGATGGCATAGATCATCCAATTTGTTATATTTCAAGAAAGTTTAATGCAAACCAGAAAAACTACTCCACTATTGAAAAAGAATGTTTGGCTTTGATTTTGGCATTGCAACATTTTGAAGTTTATGTTACTTCATCATTCAAGCCTATCATTTTCTTCAGTGATCACAGTCCCCTCACGTTCATGAACAAGTTGAAATGTAAAAATAAAAAAATGTTTAGATGGCGTTTGTTCATACAGGATTACAATCCTGAAATCAAACACATTAAAGGGAAAGACAATGTACTTGCTGATTTTGCTTTTTTCTTCAGGAGGGGGAGTGTTACAGATGTTTTTTTTATTGTGTGACACGGGTGTAACTCGTGTTGTAGTGGCCTCGCCTGGCCGGTTGTTGCACTTTCAGTTTAATCCGTACTGGTTGAACTCTCGCTGTCATGCTAATCTGGGGCTTTCTCGCCTGGCCGAGCCGGGCCGGCTCACGTGTGAACCTTGACATGTATAGACACAGCGTTCTTTTTCTAAAAGTTTCCTGTAACGCGTGTTTACTGTGTATCATGTTAGATTCTTTGGATTGTTCGAGAAATTGAGGGTTCTCGGCTGAGGGGTGAGACGTTATAAATAGGGGGCTGTGTTTTATAGCCGAGAGAGAGGTGAGAGAATATTCCAGCGGGGACAGAGGAGTGGGACCTTTTTCGATACATGCAGCAGTTAGAGATTTTCTTCAAATTTATGACGGATTTTATGTAGTCTTCAGTTTGCCTTTCGGGTCACTGCCAGGATTTCAGTTTTGCATAACCGTAGATTGATTTTGTATTTACATTGGACTGTTATTCTCGGAGAAGATTTGTGTGAACTCTTCATCCGGCTTATACATTGTAAAGGACTTATCGGTGTGACAATTGTGGTATCCAGGTACTATGCACTTTGTTCATTTTACTGTGTGATTGTATAGATTTGCTGTTATACTGCTGTTATACTGTGTAATTGTATTGATTTAGTGTATTGTAATGTTAGGGTTGTTTTAAGAATAAATTATAATTATTTGTTAACAAAAAACCACTGACTTCTTCACTCATTCCCCTAGACATTTCACGCTGCCTAGTGTTACAGAATCTGATTTTTTTTCTCCATTACAAAATTTTTGTTCATCATGCATACGTGTTGATATTAGGTTCCGTAACAGCACATGAACTTGATATGTATGAAAAATGTCTCGTCCTTATAGGTTACATCCTGGCTTTATTTCGACTTTGAAACAAATATCCTTTGTGTCTTAATTTTGCAAAACTCATATTCTATATGAAATCTTCTCTTGCATGATATCCTCAAATCCTTTGCTAAATCATATTTTTTACAGAATAGGCACTTAATGTCTTTTTACACCTTTTAAGTGTTGTATCCTGCTGGCTTATAAAAAGTGTCACAATATCATTATAATTTTCTCAGAGATTAAGGAATATTAAAATATATAATTGTAACGGCTCCGATAACACGTATTAATTTATCAGGTATAACTGAATTGCCTGGCAGGTATCATATCATCAGCTTGGCCTAACTGGTCAATGAATTGCCCCGCAGTTGCCTTGGTTGCCTTGTTTGCTTGGTTCCTCATTACTCAACCGGTTTTCCGTTGTTCCTATTGTTTTCATTCGGACAATGACACGGACCCCGACGCAAACCCTGCCAAGCCTCAGTCTCGTGACATAGAGAACTTGTCAGTATTCGTTCTCTGCTTCGCAGGTAAGGACCGTTTTTACTAAACTCTTAAACTGCGATAAACTCTATCATTTAGCCAATTCATTACTTTCAGTATATCACGTACGTACTATCATGTAAACTGTATATTCCATATTCTAATTGCACACGTTACTGGTAAATTCATACTTGTTGTAAGCATGGATATTTGTATTCATGGTAATATGCAACGATATCTTAAAATGTGGTTCCTAAATATATAGGCTCATTTGTATAATATGTAATGTGTTTTCTTGTGTAATGAATACCAAGAAATGTGCAAATGTATATTCTGTATATTTCATGCCATTTATTGTATTTTTGCACCATATAGAAATGTTTATATGAAATGTTTAATGTGAGTATTCGTTCTCTGCTTGGCAGGGACTCCGGCTTGGAGGACTCCAGATTTGTATATATATACGGCTGAATAAACACTTTTATATATATACATCGCCTTGCCTCGCTTTTCACTCACGCCGGGTGACTTTGGCTCTTGCTGGGAACACCCGTTACATAATAATATATAAAAATAAACTTTATTTATTTTACATGGATAGTACAACTACATGTAGTTATAATAACTAATACGAGGCACTCTCAATGGCTCGGGTGTTTGCGCTCGGTAGTCGGTAAGGGTGGAGGAAACCGGAGTGATTGTCAAGCTGGTCATGACCCATAAAGGAGATCAGTTTTCAGTAGGAAATATTACTGTGCCTAGCAACTTTGTCTTCTGAAGGCTCTGTGCTTGAGCAGATAAATAACAAACTGTCAATCCTAGAGGATCGCTTATCGTTGCCTTCGTCACACCCACACTGTTGACAAATGCCATGCCAAACGAGACAAAAACGGGAAAATCCTAAAAAACTAAGAGTTGCCCGTGATCATTCGTGGGAGAACACGGGGTCAGGTTATAAAATTCCCACAACAAACGTATGTACTGATAATGTCCCTCTTGTAGGTGAAACACAGGTTGTTGACATGTTTGCAGATGGTATTAACTGCCAGGGTCTTTTAGATACAGGTTCCCAGGTCTCTACCATTGCTCAATGGTTTTATGACAAACACCTCAACCCGTCAGACTTAGTCCCTGTGGAGGAGATGATGTATCTCCGGCAACTGGACGGCCAGCAGGTAGAGTACTGTGGTATCATCGCTGTTGACCTTAAATTTCCTGAAATAAATTCATCTCAGACATTCTCTGTGCCAGTATTGGTAATGAAAAACACCCATTTCAATGCCAGTGTTCCATTTTTAATTGGTACGAATGTGCTAAACTCTTGTTTAAATTTTCTTCAGACAAATGCTGGTCCAAATTTTATTCAAAGTTTACACATGCCCCAACCATGGAATATTGCATTTAAATGTTTGACAAACAGGGAAAAGAAATCAGTGAATAAAGGAGGTTATGTATTATCCACCAAGTCTACAGTAATACCTGCCCACAGTGATGTTACTATAAATGGTTTAACCAGAGGTTGTACAACAGGCAAGACCCTTGTTATAACTGATGTGAATGTTCTCCACAGGTTACCAACTGGATTGGTTCTACTTCCTTGTGTCCAAGAACTTGATTTGTCGGTAGGTACAAGTCACAGAATTCCAGTACAGGTCAGGAACTTAACATCACATTCCATCATTATTCCATCAAAAATGATACTCTGTAACATACAAGAAGCTAGCCTCGTAACCCAACTGACACAATTACCTGACCCATCTGATCAACAATTCTTAAACATGTTCAAATTTGGTCAAGATTTGTCACAATCTGAATCTGAACAACTACAACTTCTGTTGCTTAAATGGAAACACATATTTTCCTTAAGTAATACAGATATTGGTCACACCAGTGTAGAAAAACACCGTATCGTGTTGACTAAAGATGAACCATTTAGAGAGCGATATCGTCGCATCCCTCCACAGTTATATGATGAGGTAAAACAACATCTGAAAGAAATGCTAGAGTCAAAAGTAATTAAGGAGAGCAAAAGTCCGTTTGCTAGTCCAGTAGTCCTTGTCAGAAAACCTGACGGAACTCTTCGTTTCTGTATTGATTATAGAACCCTGAATAGCAGAACGGTTAGAGACGCTCATTCCTTGCCAAGAATCGATGAAACCTTAGATTCTTTGATTGGCGCTCGTTACTTTTCCTCTCTAGATTTGAAGTCTGGTTACTGGCAGGTTGAGTTAGCCGAAGAAGATAAAGATAAAACAGCTTTTACAGTAGGTCCTCTCGGTTTTTATCAATGGGAAACCATGCAATTCGGCTTGGTGAACGCCCCTGCCTGCTTCCAAAGACTGATGCAGAAGACTATGGGTGATCTCCATTTAAAAGAATGTCTTCTCTATCTTGACGATATAATCGTATTCTCTACCTCCTTTGAAGAACACCTAAAACGCTTGAATAACATCTTTCAGCGTCTGCATGACGCAGGCCTAAAACTAAAACCTTCAAAGTGCCAGCTGATGCAAGATAAAGTAAAATACCTAGGACATATAGTCTCAAAAGAAGGTATACATACTGACCAGAGTAAAATCAGCGCTCTTAAAGAATGGCCTATACCTAAGTGTGTCAGTGATGTACGCCGTTTCTTTGGCTTTGCGAGTTTCTATCGTAGATTTGTCCCTGGATTTGCTAAAATCGCAAAACCATTACATGACTTACTGAAAGGCCACCATATTCAGAATCAAACAAAAACCAGTAATCGTACCAGAAAGAAAGTTCCATCTCAAACAATCTTTAACTGGTCAAATAACCACCAACTAGCATTTGATCAATTAATAGGACTACTATCTTCTGCTCCTGTACTAGCGTTTGCAGATTTCTCTCGTCCGTTTATTGTTCATACTGATGCAAGTTTTGATGGGATCTCTGGTATTCTGTACCAAGATCAAGATGGCCAGAAAAGACCAATAGCTTATGCGAGCCGAAGCCTAACACCATCAGAGACTCGGTACCCTATTCATAAGTTAGAGTTCTTAGCTTTAAAGTGGTGTGTAACCGATAAATTTAAAGAATATCTGTATGGATCACAGTTCACAGTGTTCACTGATAACAATCCTCTAACTTATATAATGTCCTCCGCAAAATTAGATGCAACAGGTCAAAGATGGGTATCTGAATTGGCCAATTACGACTTTAATATTCAATATAAAGCCGGCAAGCATAACATCGACGCCGATGCACTTTCGAGAATCCCTCGGCTTCTAGCAGAAAAGGAAAACCACAATCAATGTATTACCAATGATGTCGTGAAAGCTGTTTGTCAATCAGTGACCATACCATCACCTGTAATATGTAGTCTTTCTTGTGACCAATCCAAAGCTGTTCCATCCACGGATCCTGTCAATTTGCTCGGACAAACACGATTAAACGTAGCAAAGGAACAACTTCTGGATTCGAATCTGAACCCATTCATTGTCCATTTCAGAGACGGTAAGGTCATAAACAAGAAAGACTTGACTCATCCTGATCAAATAATTCTTTTCAGATGTATAGATAGCCTTGTGCTGCGGGATGACATACTCTATCGTAAACGAACATTGAACGGCAAAATTCAGTATCAAATGGTAATACCTAGCAGTTTGCGACAAGTCGCTTTATCTGGTATTCATGACGATGTTGGGCATCTAGGACGTAATCGGTCTGTCCATCTAGCCCATGACCGATTTTACTGGCCAAAAATGTCTAAAGACATAGATTCATACATTAAGAATTGTCCACGCTGTATAAGGCGGAAGTCCCCTCCAGCAAAAGCTCCTTTAGTACCTATAACATCCACACAACCAATGGAGCTCCTATGTGTCGATTATCTTAGCCTTGAGCCATCTACAGGTGGAATTGAAAATATTCTGGTCATGACCGATAATTTCACACGCTACGCTATGGCAGTTCCTTGTCGCAATACTACGGCAAAGACTACAGCTAAAATACTATTTGACACATTTGTCCAACATTATGGCTTTCCAGCTCGCATCCACAGTGATCAGGGCAGACAATTTGAATCTAAAATCATCAAAGAACTATGCAGACTAGCTGGTATCCATAAATCACGATGTACACCGTACCATCCAATGGGGAATGGGCAAACCGAAAGGTTTAACCGTAGTTTAATCAGTATGTTGGGTACTCTTGAGGAAGAGAAAAAGACAAACTGGAAAGAATACGTCAGTGCTTTAACTCATGCCTATAATTGTACGAAAAATGATGCAACCGGTTATACACCTTTCTATTTAATGTTCGGTCGACATCCACGCCTCCCTATTGATCTAGTACTTGGGACCAACAACAATCCTAACCATCAAAATTACAACACATATGTTTCCGATCTAAAAGACTAACTTTCTTCTGCCTATGATATTGCTCAACGTGTCTCTTTATCATCCAGGTATCACCACAAACGATTGTATGATAAACGTGCTCGCAATGCGGTGCTGGGTATTGGTGATCACGTCTTAGTACGAAAGGTAGGGATCATTGGGAAACAGAAACTGGTAGATAAATGGGAAAAGCAGGTGTATGAGGTATTGGAACAACCCAATAAGGATATTCCAGTATATGTTGTTTGCCCCTTGGGTGATAAAAAGCGTACTCGCACTCTGCATCGCAATCTGATCCTTCCATATACAGGATTGCCCGTCCACCCTACACAAAAACCAGTTTCCACAACACACAAACCAATTATTACATCATCAGTGTCAGGGTCGGAAGACTCATCAACAGATGACGACCCCATTTTCACTATAACTCCAAATAATCGTCCCCACATGAGTAGTTCTGAGGATGTGAGCGAGTTGCATTTAGAACTTGAATTATCGGATGATACAGATGATGATGCAATTGCGTCTGATCACTCTAATACATTCCTGACAAATGGTTCTACTGATGATTGCAATGCAAATGTTGATACCGTAAATACTACAGGTCTTGATGATGACGTCACTGGTGTGTTAAACGATGACGCCAAAGGTGATAATGACAATATATCACCACTACACGATGACCATGACGTCATCTCAAATCATGATCATAATAATGATGGTAATAGCGCCCCAATATCTGATCAGAGTGGGGATCCGGATGTTAATCCAGTACGTAGATCTACCCGAGAACGACGTATGCCAGAACGTTTTGGGGACTATGTACTTAACGGGTGATAATATTTTTTAAACAAGTGCATGTGTTAACATAAGTATGTTTAGGATAAGTTCCTTGCGTAAGCTACATAACTCGTTCTGAGATTTGACGAGTCAGTGATATCATTATACAATTGGTTTTTTTTTTTTTTGCGTATGCTGACTTTCTCCACTGCCACCAGTTTCTGGGTTTTTCACTTTCATATATGTATACCTCATGTGAACATAATGTTCCAATATAAACATCTATTCGAAATCCTACTAGAGGCCGTCCACTGCTAATGCTGTCATGCGCGACTTATCATTCTTTGCAGTTAGTGTCGGGACGCCACTTCTCTACTGGGGGGAGCGTTTGGTATATGGTGTGGATGATGTGCTGTTGGTATGGTGTGGTGGATCTGATATAATTTTTTTTTTTTACCTAACTTTTCTCGTACATTAATGTCGGGTCGACATTTTTTCAAGTAGGGGGAGGATGTAACGGCTCCGATAACACGTATTATATTATCAGGTATAACTGAATTGCCTGGCAGGTATCATATCATCAGCTTGGCCTAACTGGTCAATGAATTGCCCCGCAGTTGCCTTGGTTGCCTTGTTTGCTTGGTTCCTCATTACTCAACCGGTTTTCCGTTGTTCCTATTGTTTTCATTCGGACAATGACACGGACCGCGACGCGAACCCTGCCAAGCCTCAGTCTCGTGCCATAGAGAACTTGTCAGTATTCGTTCTCTGCTTCGCAGGTAAGGACCGTTTTTACTAAACTCTTAAACTGCGATAAACTCTATCATTTAGCCAATTCATTACTTTCAGTATATCACGTACGTACTTTCATGTAAACTGTATATTCCATATTCTAATTGCTAACGTTACTGGTAAATTCATACTTGTTGTACGCATGGATATTTGTATTCATGGTAATATGCAACGATATCTTAAAATGTGGTTCCTAAATATATAGGCTCATTTGTATAATATGTAATGTGTTTTCTTGTGTAATGAATACCAAGAAATGTGCAAATGTATATTCTGTATATTTCATGCCATTTATTGTATTTTTGCTCCATATAGAAATGTTTATATGAAATGTTTAATGTGAGTATTCGTTCTCTGCTTGGCAGGGACTCCGGCTTGGAGGACTCCAGATTTGTATATATATACGGCTGAATAAACACTTTTATATATATACATCGCCTTGCCTCGCTTTTCACTCACGCCGGGTGACTTTGGCTCTTGCCGGGAACACCCGTTACATAATAATATATAAAAATAAACTTTATTTATTTTACATGGATTGTACAACTACATGTAGTTATAATAACTAATACGAGGCACTCTCAATGGCTCGGGTGTTTGCGCTCGGTAGTCGGTAAGGGTGGAGGAAACCGGAGTGATTGTCAAGCTGGTCATGACCCATAAAGGAGATCAGTTTTCAGTAGGAAATATTACTGTTCCAAGCAATTCCTATGCCATGAAAGTCCTTGTGTTCAATTATATTACGTGGTGACATCAGGATATAGCTTAGTCATGTATTTTTTATAAATGCAAAATTTAACACAAAAATTTACCATCTTCTGATGTTCATTAAAGTTTTTTTTCATATTGGAGTTTGGTTCCCTCTTTCTTCCCTTCAGTCAATATAAATTGAATATGGATTACATTGGTAACTGCAAGGCTTTCATTTCTTCCGAATTTGTGTCTTCGACATCCGTGTTTTAGTCGGCATGTTAGTGTAATCTTTTACACAGACACACGGTGGCGCTCCCTCCAGCCCACAGAGGTTGATAAATGACATTTATACATGGTTTCATCATTGTAAACTATTTTCAATTTTAATAAAGTTGTTCCATGATTTACAGGTTTCATTGTGAAAGGAATAATTTGTAATTTGATATCGGACGTGGTTACGTGGGTCCCGTATTTAAGGTATTGATCGATGCGTTGTTGACATGCGACGTCCCGGTTTTAGCCAGTATCCGCAAAGAAAGGCGTAGAAAGCGGAAGTGTTACTTGTCGGGATTAACTGCGTTGCATTTTACAAAGCAGAAACGAACCATTCTCATTTGAGAATACCATTTGATGACAGTCCCTGTTACAAGAAAACTAACGTTTTAACTAGTAACAGGTCGTGGCTTGAGTTGTACCGGTAGCAGCAGTTCTCAAGGTGCGTATATTTGCTGAGCGGAAATGAGGCCATATTGTGCGCAGTGGACAGGGGCGTAGCCAGAGGGGGGCATCAGGGGGCCATGGTCCCCCCGTTGCATCCAATACTCGCCGTCCTTTCGGTATTTCACTTAATCTAATACTAATATATATATATATATATATATATATATATATATATATATATATGCATTGAATTGCCTTTGCTATCAGTAGCGGATCCAGAGAGGGCGCCTTCGGCGAGCGGTCCCCCGTTGAGCTGCAATATCTCTCATTTTATCTAATTTCCCAATTTTCGTGGTTAATTTTCTTTTTTTTTATATTTCTTTTTATTAATTAGCAATTAGATTTTATTTAAGTTATCTGCAGTTTATTACTCTGCAAATTCATTAGTTGAGGATGAGGATATTTATGAACAGCAGCAGAACAACTGCAGAGCACCAGGCCCTAGTTAGGGTTGGTCGCGGACAATCTAATGGCTCGATCCTCTGTTGACACCTTACTCGCGATCTGTGCTCTTAGGAGTCCTGTGTGCTGTCGAGACCACGGATCCCGGTAAAATTTAGTTTAACAAAGTTTAACATAAGACATCAACATATCAATTATTTCACTCCGAGATTACATTTAAAAGATAATATTTTGCCAGTTATCAACGTAAATGCGCCTTTACGCCATTTACTTTAACATGTTGAAAAAAAAATGAAATTTTATATCCTTATTTTGAAGAAATATAATTATTAAATATCGAACCTCTTTTCAGTTTGGCTAAACAGTTTAACAAATTTTAACCTAAGACATCAACATATCAGTTATTTCACTCCGAGCATTACATTAAAAGGATAATATTTTGCAAGTTATAAACGTAAAAATGCGCCTTTGCGCCATTGACTTTAACATGTTGAAAACGATTGAAATTTTATATCTTAATTTTGAGGAAATATAAATATTAAATATTGAACCTCTCTATAGTTTGACTACTTACGCTAAGAAATTAGGAAACAGTTTTTTCGGGAACAGGAAATCCTCATTTTTTTGTAAAACTTGCCCCAAATGTCCTCTTTACATTGCATATTCAAAAAATTTCCCAATGTGGGAGGTGGATACCACCTCCCATACCCTCCCCATGAACCTGAAACTAACCTTTATAAACCATGGTTCATAACTGAAAAAAAAAATGTTCATACACTAAAATATATAATGTATAGTAATAGTAATAATAATGATATATATACATACATATACACGTATATATAACAGTTTTCATAGTACCAATACATGCGTATTAGTGCCCCTTCCCCCCCCCCCCCCCCCCCGTTTTCTCATGGCCCCCTCCCCTCCCTCAATCCTGGCTACGCCCCTGGTGGATCCGACTTACCGTGAACCACATTTGGGGTCACCGATTTATTCCGTTAATTGGACTTTGAGGACATCCTTTGTTGCTTAATAATTCAAGTGGAACGAGGTTGGGTGATAATCAGGATATTTCAGGTGGCTTTACTTTCATTAGACCGCAGTGACTGCTCTCTTGGAAATTCAGCTTGTGCTTAAAACTGCAGTGTCACGATTGAATATTTTGTAAAGATGACTTGCTTGAGACTGTCTTCCTTACTTGTAGTCTGTCCTTAATTTTATTGCTCCCACATGGAGCTTACTTGATGATTCCATAAACATGAATACATTTTTATCAGGTTCACATAAACATAAGGCACCACCAAACTGGATTAAAAGGAAAAGCAATGCTAAATGCAAATGATGCGGCGTTGGTAGACGGTTCCACGCGCGGATACCCGCCGCATAAACAAAATTTCAAGAAATCTAGAGAACGTAAATCCTGTACCGTTTAAAAATCGTATAAAATCAAATATTGTATGTTACACAGGGAAACATGCATTCGGGGGCAGGAAATGTTAATGTATTCAAATGAACAAGATTTTTCGCTGAAATTTCTGCTTTAGCACCTAAACTGTACTAACAGGCTTGTTTTTACCGCTTGAAATTGGGACCTACCTGATTCAATTGTTTTAGGGACATAACGACGTTAAAGTGGTTTGTCATGATACCATATGATAAAATATGTTTGTAATCACTAAACTGACACCTTTTACCCGGGATTTTATTGTTTTATTGTCAACTTGAATGTCGTCAGTTTTCAAACACTTCCCTGATGCTTCAAGTTCAACAAAAGAGACCACATGGTCCGATCATAAAAGCTTGTTCACTCGTGTTCCAAAGAGTGTTTTCCAGTTTCATCTTGATTGATAATTTTTATTTTTGTTCACCATGAATTTGAATCAATGAATTATGTTTTAATGGTATGAAATTTGTTGTTTTAAAATAGACATTTAAAATTAAACAAATGAAATTGTTCTTGCAATAGAAAATTTGATGTATTTCATACCCTTTGCTGCATATATAAATATTGATCACTTCTATCTATTATATATGCGTGCTTGAAGATATTTTAATGATTGTTGATTTTATGTTGTTGTTTGTAGTTCAGATTTGATCTGATAGTCTGTATCAGTGTCACATATTACCTGAGTACAAAGTCCAATGGTCATTTGTATGAAATATTTGGATGCCAGGTTACTGTGGTTCAATTTGTGAGCTGTTCGCACAAAACATAACTTTCACCAGAAACCACTAATAACTGTTCCAAGATACTCATCATTCTAATCACCAGTGTCAGATGCTTCAGGCCAAGCCTTTAGACACCTCTTAGACCCTTCAGGCCAAGCATTTAGACATCTCTGCTCAAGTTCTGTTTCCACTTGTTCAATCAGTTATATATAATACCTGCTTAAGCACTGTGGACACAGTATATCTAACAAACAACCTGTGATTAAATGGAACAAATCAAAGCAGGAATTACGGTAAAGTACGGCCATGGTAAATCCTCTTGTCACCCCAGAACGTGGTCCATTGCCGTAGTATACCGTTGGGAAACGTGACTGAACGTGGTTACCATGACACTGCCGTAGGAGAACGTAGATAACAGTAGCAGTACCGTAGCGAGAACATGGCGAGCACTGTTGGAAGAACGCGGCCTACCCACTTTTACAATAGGGGAAACTGGTTATTACCGTAGCAGCTCCAAGGATGAACGTAAAATACCGTGGAAAGAACGTGCCATGAACGTCATTAAAAACGCGGCAATGCCACGTTAAGGCCTAGGCCTCACCTCACTACGTGCTTATACGGTGAATCACGGTCCAGCTACGGCAAGTCAGCACGTGCCAGTGTCGGGAATGAACGTGTTGAAATTGAAGACCGCGTTCTCGAACGGCAGTCTCACGGAAGCGTCACTGTACTTTGCCCAAACATTTCAACCAGTCAAGTATTTTCTGCCTTTGGAGTCCATCACGCAAATGCTCATAAATTGAGTTTTAATTTGGTATATCATATGCCCTTCTACCTGTTATGCAAGTACAAAAACCAGGCTCCTGAAATTCGGTGAATGAAATGTTACACCTTATTTACGTCTGGAAAAAAGCTACTTTAAAATCAGCATGTTACTGGATTGAGATATTATTTCTCCGTTCACTCCTCATTTATCAGGGCAGTCATCATTACAATGAGTGGCAGTGAATCTGGTGAATCTAGGATAGAGCTGTGGATGATAAACAAGGGCCCAAGGAACCAGTGCTCACCTGTTAACATTTGCATTGACAAAATCAGAAAAAAAACATTCATTTTCATGTACTGTAAACACCACTGAATTAAATATTGACCCACAAACACAATATTTTTAAGAACAATCTATACAATCTATTTGTATGAATGTAATCAGAATGTGACATCAAAAGGTCAAGGACACTCACACCAAATTAATGAGCACTTTGTTAAATGGGTCTGGTCCTCTTTCTTAGTTTAGATTTCAACTGACACTGCACTTGTATTACAAAAGAATAAGCATGATGAAATGGGACTTTTTCGTTAAGGATCAGTTTTTTTCATTGGGTACTACTTTGATTTCCATAGAGAAACTAGACATTTCTTGGCACCGCAGGTGCCAGAGTATCCCCAGACATAGTAGGCCCCCCCCCCCCCTTCAAGAATAGACCCCCATTTTTAGCAGCATATACTGACACTTGGCATATTTATTGTTCCTTCCATCTAACAATCAACAATCTTGTTGAAGATGTTGGTCCTGTGACCTTGATCTTTTTAAATATGTGTCCTGAGACCTTGACCTTTGACCTCATGACCCCAAAATCAATTTGGGTCTTGCTTTTCCAATGGGACATATGCAAGTCAGGTTTGAAATCTTTACATCAATAAAGCAGGAATTATCATCCAGAAACTCATTTTTGGACAGATGGCTCCTGTGACCTTCACCTTTGACCTTGTGACCTCAAAATTGATATTGTTCTTCCTCTCTCGGCAGGAGAATTATATGTGCAAGATGAAAGATCTGAGATGAAATGTTTGGCTGAAAATGCATCCACATCTTTATAAAGATGTGTCCTGTGACCTTTGTGACCTTGACCTTTGACCTCATGACCCCAAAATCAATTTGGGTCTTGCTTTTCCAATGGGACATATACAAGTCAAGTTTGAAATCCATACATCAATAAAAGCAGGAATTATCATCCAGAAACTAATTTTTGGACAGATGGCTCCTGTGACCTTCACCTTTGACCTTGTGACCTCAAAATTGATAGGGGTCTTCCACTCTTGGCAGGTGAACTATATGTGCAAGATGAAAGATCTGAGATGAATTGTTTGGCTGAAAATGCATCCACAATCTTTTTAAAGATGTGTCCTGTGACCTTGACCTTTGACCTCATGACCCCAAAATCAATTCAGGTCTTGCTTTTCCAATGGGTCAAATACAAGTCAAGTTTGAAATCCATACATCAATAAAAGAAGGAATTATCATCCAGAAACTAATTTTTGGACAGATGGCTCCTGTGACCTTCACCTTTGACCTTGTGACCTCAAAATTGATAGGGGTCTTCCACTCTTGGCAGGTGAACTATATGTGCAAGATGAAAGATCTGAGATGAAATGTTTGGCTGAAAATGCATCCACAATCTTTTTAAAGAAAGTTCCTGTGACCTTGACCTTTGACCTCATGACCCCATAATCAATTCGGGTCTTGCTTTTCCAATGGGTCAAATACAAGTCAAGTTTGAAATCCATACATCAATAAAAGGAGGAATTATCATCCAGAATCTAATTTTTGGACAGATGGCTCCTGTGACCTTCACCTTTGACCTTGTGACCTCAAAATTGACAGGGTTCTTCCTCTCTTGGCAGTTGAACTATATGTGCAAGATGAAAGATCTGAGATGAAATGTTTGGCTGAAAATGCATCCACAATTTTTTTAAAGATGTGTCATGTGACCCTGACCTTTGACCTCATGACCCCAAAATCAATTTGGGTCTTGCTTTTCCAATGGGACATATGCAAGTCAAGTTTGAAATCCATACATCAATAAAAGCAGGAATTATCATCCAGAAACTAATTTTTGGACAGATGGCTCCTGTGACCTTCACCTTTGACCTTGTGACCTCAAAATTGATAGGGGTCTTCCACTTATGGCAGGAGAACTATATGTGCAAGATGAAAGATCTGAGATGAAATGTTTGGCTGAAAATGCATCCACATCTTTTTAAGGATGTGTCCTGTGACCTTGACCTTTGACTTCATGACCCCAAAATCAATTTGGGTCTTGCTTTTCCAATGGGACATATACAAGTCAAGTTTGAAATCCATACATCAATAAAAGCAGGAATTATCATCCAGAAACTAATTTTTAGACAGATAGCTCCTGTGACCTTCACCTTTGACCTTGTGACCTCAAAATTGATAGGGTTCTTCCTCTCTTGGCAGGTGAACTATATGTGCAAGATGAAAGATCTGAGATGAAATGTTTGGCTGAAAATGCATCCTCATCTTTTTAAAGATGTGTCCTGTGACCTTGACCTTTGACCTCATGACCCCAAAATCAATTCAGGTCTTGCTTTTCCAATGGGACATATACAAGTCAAGTTTGAAATCCATACATCATAAAAGCAGGAATTATCATCAAGAAACTAATTTTTTTAAAAGATGGCTCCTGTGACCTTCACCTTTGACCTTGTGACCTCAAAATTGATAGGGATCTTCCTCTCTTGGCAGGTAAACTATATGTGCAAGATGAAAGATCTGAGATGAATTGTTTGGCTATATCTATACATATACCAAGTTTGGTAAAGTTCCGTGAAATATTTTTTTGGGTTATCGCGCCAACAAGATTTATATGCGGCGGCGGCGGTGGCGGCGACGGGACCGGTATGAAAACATAGTATCCCCCGACTTTGTCTGGGGATACAATGAAATCTGGTTCAATTTACAGGTTAAAGGGGCCCAATCAGTTATATACATATTACGAGATCTCAATACTGATGTTCTAAATAAAAGGAGAAATAAACTTGTAAATTATTTAAATAATTTTCTTAGGATATTTGATATGAAACAGATAATAGAAGGACCTACTAGAATAACTGATACATCAGAAACATGCATTGATTTAATCTTAGTGTCAGACTCAGAAAAAAATAAAACAATATGGGGTTCTGCCAGCTAAAATCAGTGACCATAATGTTACCTTTTGCACATGAAAAATTGCTAGGGGTATTTTAAACAAACACAATGTAACCAAAATAAGATCTATTAGAAACTATCATATTACATGTTTCAATGATGAACTGAAACAGGTAAATTGGTCGGATATGTATAAATGTGAAAATATCAATTTAGCCTCTGAGATTTAGTGAATTGTTTCTTAAGGTTGTAGACAGTGTTGCTCCGGTTAAAACTGTTAGACTTAAAAAGGTACCATGGTTTTCTAGCTACATCTTATACATGAGTAGTGAGAGAGATAGAACTTGGTTTAAATTCAGGAAAACTAAAGACAGCAGTATTTTTAGTGAGTATAATAAACTAAGAAACAAAACTCACAGAGAAATATGTAAAGCCAAGAGAAATTTTGTGAGAAATGAATTAAGTGAAAACCAAAATGAACCAAAAAGACTATGGAATATACTGAGAAACATGGGCATCCCCAAAAAATAAGGAAAGGAAATGTTATTATAGGTCTGAAAAATAATGATAAAGCGGTATGTTTTGAATCCAAATTTGTTGCAAACAAATTTAATGAATTTTTCTGCAATATAACAAGCAAACTGGTAGATAAATTTACTTTTAGGCCATATGATTTTACAAAAACAAAATGTAATTGCGAGTGGATTCAAATTTTCTGTGGTCAGTAAAGAAACCATTGTAAAATTATTAAGAGGTTTAAATGTTGCAAAATCTACTGGAAGTGATTTAATTTCAGCAAAATTCTTAAAGATGGTGGATACTCAATAGCAGCACCTATTACTTTTATAATAACTCTAACTCTACAAACGTCAACAGTTCCCACTGATTTCAAAATAGCCAGAGTAGTCCCACTCTTTAAAAAAGGTGACAGAAAATATGAAGGAAATTACAGACCTGTTTCAATCTTACCATCCAAACTTTTAGAAAGAGTAGCATATGACCAATTGTATTCTTATCTTGGAACCAAAAATTTGTTCTATCAGTATCAATCAGGATTTAGGCCTAGTTTTTCCACTAACACTGCTCTAACACATCTTACAGATACAATAAGATTTAATATGGATAGTGGAATTTACACTGGCGTGGTACTTATAGATCTGCAGAAGGCCTTTCATACTATATTATATCACAATATTTTAACTACCAAATTACATGCAATTGTATTGAATACTCCAGCTGTTTCATGGTTCGAGTCTTATCTAAATGACAGAAGACAATTTGTGGAAATCAATAATGTACGGACTAATTATGGGAATGTTACGTGTGGGGTACCACAAGGTTTTTTAGGAACTTTGTTATTTACTATATATGTAAATGATATGAAATGTTCAGCAGGATGTGATTTAGTCTTCTATGCAGATGATTCTGCTTTAATAGTGCGTTGGAAGGACCCGAAAACTTTCACTTGAATTAGAGTCATTGTGTGTATGGTTGTCTAGATATCCTTAACAGTCCCTCGTCTCTCTTGGATATCTGGTTGATATCCTGTACAGTCCCTCGTCTCACCTATATATCTGGTTGTCTAGATATCCTGTACAGTCCCTCGTCTCACCTATATATCTGGTTGTCTAGATATCCTGTACAGTCCCTCGTCTAACCTATATATCTGGTTGTCTAGATATCCTGAACAGTCCCTCGTCTCTCTTGTATATCTGGTTGTCTAGATATCCTGAACAGTCCCTCGTCTCTCTTGTATATCTGGTTGTCTAGATATCCTGTACAGTCCCTCGTCTCACCTATATATCTGGTTGATTAGATATCCTGTACAGTCCCTCGTCTCACCTATATATCTGGTTGATTAGATATCCTGTACAGTCCCTCGTCTCACCTATATATCTGGTTGTCTAGATATCCTGTACAGTCCCTCGTCTCACCTATATATCTGGTTGTCTAGATATCCTGTACAGTCCCTCGTCTCTCTTGTATATCTGGTTGTCTAGATATCCTGAACAGTCCCTCGTCTCTCTTGTATATCTGGTTGTCTAGATATCCTGTACAGTCCCTCGTCTCACCTATATATCTGGTTGATTAGATATCCTGTACAGTCCCTCGTCTCACCTATATATCTGGTTGTCTAGATATCCTGTACAGTCCCTCGTCTCACCTATATATCTGGTTGATTAGATATCCTGTACAGTCCCTCGTCTCACCTATATATCTGGTTGTCTAGATATCCTGTACAGTCCCTCGTCTCACCTATATATCTGGTTGATTAGATATCCTGTACAGTCCCTCGTCTCATCTATATATCTGGTTGATTAGATATCCTGTACAGTCCCTCGTCTCACCTATATATCTAGTTGTCTAGATATCCTGTACAGTCCCTCGTCTCACCTATATACTGGTTGTCTAGATATCCTGTACAGTCCCTCGTCTCACCTATATATCTGGTTGTCTAGATATCTTGTACACTCACCTATTTATGTTTAAATCGGACACTTAAATAAATCCTTTGATATACTTGGGTGCCCTGAAGGACTGATACGTGGGTATTCCCGGTTGTACGATACGCTCTGTCACCGGTTTAACCAGTTCCGGGGGCGCACCGTACCTCGGGATCAGTGTGTCTCTGGCGGTCACCTGGGGTGTGGGATGGATGGGGGGGGGGGGGGGGGGTGCAGCTAGGCGGTCGCCTTGGGGCAGGGACAGACACGCCGTGAGGCATATACCATTAATCTTTGATGAGTTTCAAAACTGGATAACCTGATAAATTTTCAAAGGGCGGAAGGTGTAAAGGAGATCTGTTCATTAGAGTCGGCGCTCACATGCAGGAGAGATCTTTGTAAGGAAGAACTTCCGCACTCCTGCAGGGCTTGCATGTATGTGTTGCTATTTGAGTATTAGTTTAGGTTTATAAGTTACTTTGCCTTCATCAACCTTTTGTGGTTTTAATCTGCATGAATTTAGTCATATTCCAAAATATGCCATTCGTTCGTAAACATTAAGTTTTGATTTTTTGTTGAAACAATAATTTTACATCTTATTAACAAATACAGACATATAATACATACATATCAAGACACGTAGGATATACGTACATTATCCATAAGACATAGACACATACATAATAGAAGTAACATGCATAAATTGTATACCAACTCACTGGTGAGTTTTTTAAGTGAAAGGCTCAGGTTGATATAAACTACTATATATACATGTATGAACACATGTATGGTTATATATATGCTCTCATGTACAAACTGAAGCAGAAGGGTTATGTTTTTCCTTGAGAATGTGAATTTCATCTCCTTTCAGTTACTATAGAGCATTGTGTAGAGTACCCCATTTTTTCCTATGAGCTTTGATTTTTCCATTTTTAGCAGAAGTTTTCTTCTCGATTTTATAATTTGTTCAATACATATTTTAAAACTGTTGAAAACTAGCTTCGCATTATTGCATTTACAGGTATATATGAATATTTTATTGAAAGTAACATCATATCAATGAGGCATGCAGTTATTGTTCTTGTAAATATATCAGCTATTTTATTAATGTAAAGTTGACAGCCATTTGTTCATTTGGGACAATAAGTTTTGTGTTAATTTGCATTCGTAAAACAGATGTAACAGTGTTTCTTTCTGAGACATGCATGAAGAGCACATTGTGCTTTTTTTTTTTTTTTCCTATAAGGTGTAAAAAGGGGTTCAGAGGTATATACATCTGTGAGGAAGTTAAAATTGGAGGATTCTTTAATTTTCTGAGATTGTTATCTTTTCAATATTGTTAAAGGCCTCAAATAAAAGTTCCTGGAAATCACTGTTCATATATCTGTTCCATTTTTTCTAATCTTCAGAGGTTTTGTGCATACATTAAGAAGTAATTCTGTATATACTGTATATGTAACCCTTTTCTTCTCAATGATTCTTTCAAGGTTAGATTTATATGTTGTATTTTCAAGTTTATTTGTAATCAAGTTTTTCTTCCACTCTGTCGGAATAGCATCTATGATGCTCATGTGTTTCATTTTATTTATATTTATTTTAAACTTATCTATTAATTCACAATGAGATAAAAAAAACATATTTATCTCCAGTATGCTTGGTGATATCTTTAATATTTGTTATTCCTGTTCTGTACATAGCATTATTGTAGACAATGGTGTTGTCTACTTTTATACGAGAATTAAAGGATATTAGTTTTGATAAAATTTCATTACATATTTACATCTTTAAAGTTATATTTACCCCAAACCTCAAATACTTCTTTTTCATAAAGTGTGATATGCATGTGTTCTTGAAGTAACATAAATCTTGTCATTTTAAATTGCATGTAAATATAAGGGAATCTAATTTTCTAAAGCTGCACATTAAATGATTGTCTATACATCCATCATCAATTAGACAAGAAAAAATCTTTTGATCCATCCAATTTTTAAAGCTTCCCTTTTGGATTTTAAATTAATCATATCTAGCCCCCCCCCCCCTTTTTTTTTAATTGGTGCAATAAAGGTTCTCTTTATTTTGTCCTGCTTATCCCAGATAAATTTATACAACAGACATTCAATTTCTTTTATATACGTGTATGGAGAATTTGGCAAGATTTGTAAAGCATAAGTCAACTGTGATAAAATATGAGATTTTATAATTTTACCTGATAGTGTCATAATTCTTTTCGACCATATATTTTAAACTGATTTTATTTTACTCAAAATTTTCTTGTAATTTATGTCTTTCATTATTTAAGTGTTTAAATGTTGAGATTGCTTCTTTATTGAGTGGTAACCTCCAGTCAGAAACAGAGCAGTATATTGGATTAACATGTGTTCCTTGCCTGCAACATTTATTCCTGTTATTTTAGGGATATTTCGTATTTAAATTGCTAATACTTCTGAAGCTAAAATAAATAGGTGGGAGATAGAGGACATCCTAGTCTGACACCACGAGTTACAACAATGTATAAGAAAATAATCTGTGGTCCAGCCCCTGTTTATTATGTAACTGCTAATATCGGAGTAGAGTATATTTATCCATTTTTTTTAAATATAATTCCAAAATTAGATAAATCTAAAGTATTTTGAATATGGGTCATTTCTAAGAAATCGAAAACTTTTTCAAAACCAATTGATATGAGGTAACTTTCTTTATTATGTTTTTTGAATAAGCAAATTAATCTGTAATTTTTTAAATATTTTCTCCAATATATCTGTTTTTAATAAACCCTGGTTGGTCCGGACTTATCAAATTGTCTTAAGTCTATTAGCTAGAGTTTTAGCAATAATCTTGTAGTCAGTATTTAACACTGAGAGGAGACGCCAATTCTTTAAAAGTAATGTATCCTTGCCTTTCTTTGGAATTAAGCAGAGAATCCCTTGCATGTCGTAAAGTGGATAGTAAGTTGCCTAATTTGAAAGAAAGTTTTATTGCATTTATATAATGTTTTTTTATTTCTTCCAAGAAGGCTCTGTAAAATTCTACCGGCAGACCATCAGGTCCAGGTGTTTTATTGAGCTGAAGAGATTTTAGTGTTGTAAATATTTCTGAAGGTGTAAATTCTCGATCACAATCTTGCAAATCATCTGTAGAAAATTGTTCTGATATTATCTAGTGATATAAAATTTTTCCTAAAATGTTCCTCAGTGCCTATTGATGTATATACAGATTGGTAGAATCTGGTCTGTTCCTGCAGGATGTCTTTTGTATTTGAAAGAATTTTCCCAGTATCATCTTTAAATTTGATAATAGATTTATATTCCCAATAATCAATAAGTTTCCAATAACCAGGCCCTCTTTTATGAAAGCTTAAACAAAGTAATTTGTATCAATAAGTGATCTGTTTTATATGCAGGTTGAATGTCCGAGGAGTTTATATAGTTTCATAGGCCATCACTGATTAAAAAATAGTCTAGACGTGAAAATACTGGTTTTGGATTATATCTATGCCTTGAGTGTTTTTATATTCCAGGGTGTTGTGCTCGCAAGATATCTCTTAATTGTGCAACTCTATCCACTGTAAGACTACTTCTCTGGCTTTTCCATTAGTGTGTTCATTTCCCCCTTCTTTGTCAACTGTTGGATCTATAACCACATTAAGTTTTAATTTTTCTTTGTGTACTCGTTGTTTTCAATTGTTTTTCACTGTCGCATGTATGGTTTTTTGTAATAAAATTGTCTTAACTGTGCCATTTAGTACAACGGTTAAGGAATTTTCAAGATATCGCGTGGTTTTGTCAAATATACAATACTGAGATTGTTATAGTGTATATATGTGTAAGAGTATACCAGTCCCTTGTGTGGGCATGGAGATTCGGCCCCTCAGTGCCCTTATATCCAGGCATGTATACATGGTGCTGATGCTTCTGTTCAACCTATATCAGCTGGCCGTCCCGTGACTGGCGAATGCTATTTGTTTGTAGTTTCCATCTATACAGCTCTGTGTAAGGTCCAACCTACTTATTGTTCACAATCAGCCGTAGATATGCTTTTATTTTTCATCTCTTATAAATAGATAAATCATATAGGTCAGGAAAGGTTATTACAACAACCATTTTTTTAATGTTAAATTGAAGATGGAAAACTAAGGAAGAAGCAGATTCCAACCTTACCTGTTTTTTATTTAAATTCTGATTTTCTCTGCAGCGGATGAAGAGTGGCTTAGCCACATGCACACACGGATTTGTATTTATTAATATTAGCAGTAGTAGTTGTAGTAGTAGTAGTAGTGTAATTATATATATATACATATAATTATATAAATAAAAAGGAATCAAATTGCGTCAGACATGTGATTCCTCTTTATTTATATAATTATAAAGCTCCGGTGTAATACCATATAGCACACTAGTAGTTGTTTATTGCAAGAAACCTGTAGATTAATATATATATATATATATATATATATATATATATATATATATATATATATATATATATATATATATCGGCCGGTTAGTGATAAAAATGATGCTCACCGTGTCCGCTTCTCATGAATAGTTTAACACACTTTTTAACGGGGTCGACCGGTAAAACCGTTACCTAACCTGTAAGCTACAGCCATGGGCCGTCTGTTAGCCATTCGCCTAATAACAAGCAAGCGTAGCATTGTGAACCATACTAGGTGAAAGAACGTACATCATTACAACATGTATATCTGTCATCATGCACAAGTTGAACGAAATAAGCCAACCCTATTATTCAGAACTGCCGCAGACGGGCTTGTCTTTATGTATACGGTCGTCATGGTTTCATATTTTGTCACCATGTTCCCATGTGGTCGTCATGATCACATATTTTGTCACCATGTTCCCATGTGGTCGTCATGGTCTCATATTTTGTCACCATGTTCCCATGTGGTCGTCATGGTCACGTATTTTGTCACCATGTTCCCATGAGGTCGTCATGGTCTCATATTTTGTCACCACGTTCCCATGTGGTCATCATGGTCTTATATTTTGTCACCATGTTTCCATGAGGTCGTCATGGTCTCATATTTTGTCATCATGTTCCCATGTGGTTGTCATGGTGTCATATTTGTCACCATATTCCCATGTGGTCGTCATGGTCTCATATTTTGTCACCACGTTCCCATGTGGTCGTCATGGTCACGTATTTTGTCACCATGTTCCCATGTGGTCGTCATGGTCTCATATTTTGTCACCACGTTCCCATGTGGTCGTCATGCTCTTATATTTTGTCACCATGTTTCCATGAGGTCGTCATGGTCTCATATTTTGTCATCATGTTCCCATGTGGTTGTCATGGTGTCATATTTGTCACCATATTCCCGTGTGGTCGTCATGGTCTCATATTTTGTCACCACGTTCCCATGTGGTCGTCATGGTCACATATTTTGTCACCATATTCCCATATGGTCGTCATGGTATCATATTTTGTCATCATGTTTCCATGTGGTCGTCATGGTCACATATTTTGTCATCATGTTCCCATGTGGTCGTCATGGCACATATTTTGTTACCATGTTCCCATGAGGTCGTCATGGTCTCATATTTTGTCACCATATTCCCATGTGGTCGTCATGGTCTCATATTTTGTCACCACGTTCCCATGTGGTCGTCTTGGTCTCATATTTTGTCACCACGTCCCCATGTGGTCGTCATGGTCTTATATTTTGTCACCATGTTTCCATGAGGTGGTCATGGTCTCATATTTTGTCATCACGTTCCCATGTGGTCGTCATGGTGTCATATTTGTCACCATGTTCCCATGTGGTCGTCTTGGTCTCATATTTTGTCACCACGTTCCCATGTGGTCGTCATGGTCTCATGTTTTGTCACCACGTTTCCTGGTGGTCGTCATGGGTATCATTGATGTTACGTGGGTGTCATTGATGTTACGTGGGTGGCATTGTTGTTACGTGGGTGTCATTGATGTTACGTTGGTGTCATTGATGTTACGTGGGTGTCATTGATATTACGTGGATGTCATTGTTGTTACGTTGGTGTCATTGATGTTACGTGGGTGGCATTGATGTTACGTGGGTGTCATTGTTGTTACGTGGATTTCATTGACCACGTTTCCTGGTGGTCGTCATGGGTATCATTGATGTTACGTGGGTGTCATTGATGTTACGTGGGTGGCATTGATGTTACGTGGGTGGCATTGTTGTTACGTTGGTGTCATTGATGTTACGTTGGTGTCATTGATGTTACGTTGGGTGTCATTGATATTACGTGGATGTCATTTTTGTTACGACGGTGGCATTGATGTTACGTGGGTGGCATTGTTGTTACGTGGATTCATTGATGTAATGTGGATGGCATTGTTGTTACGTGGGTGTCATTGATGTTAAATGGGTGGCATTGTTGTTACGTGGGGGTCATTGATGTTACGTGGGGGTCATTGATGTTACGTGGGTGTCATTGATGTTAAGTGGGTCTCATTGTTGTTACGTGGATGGCATTGTTGTTACGTGAGTGTCATTGATGTCACGTTGGTGTCATTGATGTTACGTAGGTTTCATTATTGTTACGTGAGTGGCATTGTTGTTACGTGGATTACATTGTTCTTACGTGGGTGTCATTGTTCTTACGTCAGAGCCATAGCAATGCCATTGCCAGGGAAGTGCACTCTAAGAAAAGGGTTCTTGTGGGTCCTTCTTGTGGTTCTGTCTATAGGAAAAACTAGATATTGAAATTTAGATATCCATCACTCAGTCGCAGATGTAAGGAGGATCATCTTGACGGACGGGAAGGACTTTATCCTAGATATTATGAAAATCAACAGAGCCGTCCGATCTGTGGTAAATGAAAATCTGAAATTCAATTATTCTTTTTTTCTCGCCACAGATGTTCCTTTTTTTTAAGAATATTTCATCACAGATGTTTTATTCAATTCACGTTAAGTACACTTCACAAATACATTATATACAAATTGACAAACACATGGTTGTCACAAAGCATTCACATATAAAAGATTTTGTTGAAAGCCATTACTTCTTCCTTAACAAAAAATAAATACATTCATGTGTCTTTCAGCCCCGGTTGGACACACATGAACAGGCTGTTCGCGAGATGGAGGATAGCCCTGTTCATCAGCACTGCACAGCAGTGAGAGAGAAAGCCACCCGCGCGAACAAACCTGCCCAGCATATCCCCACATGGCCGAATGAAACTATTTAGAATTTAATGATTTCTCTTTAAAAATAATTCCCTAACATACAAGTACATTTAAAAGAAAAGAGTTAAAAGAAACAAAGTTATATCATGATACTCCGGGGTTGTTGCTAATATTCTTTAATTCACCCCATTTCTGATTATGCCTATTCAGTATCCCTTTTGTTTTGGCTATATATCTTTCCACAAATTCAGAATCGATCACCCTATTTTTATAGAAAGCAAGTAAACAGGATCTGTGGTCCTCTTTTTGCTAATAAAGAACATATTCATGTAGTAATAGCAACTGATTAATCAACATATTATCATATGGCAAGATGCCAAATATGACCATCGTCTGTGACAAATCTGGTAAATATACATTAAAATGTTGTAACCAAGTTTTCATTTTAAAGTAAAAATTCTTCGACACAAAAAATTCTGTAAAAATATGCTCACTGGTTTCTTGATGAATAAAGCAATACGAACATCGTGGTGTATCTTTTAGTTTTCATTTGTATAGCTGATTATTCTATGGAATATAATCATTTAAAATTTTATACTGAAATTCTTTTAGATATCAATCTGATGTTGTCTTATATATCCAATCATAGGCATGCTGCCAATCCACCTCATCACCACTTTGTCTATTTCTCTTATTCCACACTTCTTTAGCAGTTGGATTTTTCCTAATTTTAGGCCACAAAGTGGCCGGGGCATATAGTTTTACCCATGTCCGTCCTTCCGTCATTTCGTCATTCCGAAATGAAACAGTTGTACGGACTTTTTTTCGCAATACCTGCAGATATTGGCCTGATTTTTGGTGTGCGGGCAGATAATGACCAGTTACAGATCGAGTTCGCGTTTCGTCCCGGTTGACCTATTTTGACCGTTTTACGGCTCCTAAACTTAGAAATTTTCATGAAAAATATAAATTTCATGACAAATACACATGTACGGACTTTTTTTCGCAACGCCTGCAGATATTGGCCTGATTTTTGGTGTGTGGGCAGATAATGACCAGTTACAGATCGAGTTCGCGTTTCGTCCTGGTTGACCTACTTTTGACCGTTTTACGGCTCCTAAACTTAGAAAATTTCATAAAAAATAATAATTTTCATGACAAATACATATGTACGGACCTTTTTTCGCAATGCCTGCAGATATTGGCCTGTTGTTTGGTGTGTTGGCAGATATTGAATTGTTACAGATCGATTCCGCGTTTCGTCCCAGTTGACCTACTTTTGACCGTTTGACGGCTCCTGAACATAGAAAATTTCATGAAAAATATAAATTTTCATGACAAATACACATGTACAGATTTTTTTTCGCAATGCCTACAGATATTGGCCTGATTTTTGGTGTGTGGGCAGATAATGATCAGTTACAGATCGAGTTTAGGTTTTGTCCCAGTTGACCTACTTTTGACCGTTTGACGGTGCCCTAACATAGAAAATTTCATAAAAAATATAAATTTTCATGACAAGTGCACATGTACGAACTTTTTTCGCACAGATTGCAGATACTAGCCTGATTTTTTATGTGTGGGCAGATAATGACCAGTTACAGATCAAGTTCGCGTTTGGTCCCGGTTGACCTACTTTTGATTGTTTTACGGCTCCTAAACATAGAAAATTTCATGAAAAATATAAATTTTCATGACAAATGTACATATACAGCCGTTTTTATCCCTCAGCTCATAGGTTGATGGGCCATAGTCGTCACCCAAGCTGTCCGTCTGTCCGTCCGTCTGTCTGTCCTTCCGGCGTCCGTCCGTCCCGCGTCTGTTAACTATTACCTTGTGAGCGGGATATCTCTAAAAGGATCCACCGTTGAAATTTTATTTCATCAGTGAAGATGTATATGGAAAAAATCTCGGTCAGGTTCGAAGATGGGTGACCTTGACCCATTTTTCTACACTTTAGAGTTGATTATAGAAAAACACTCAGAAGCTTATATCTCAGGAACCATTGTGTGGATTTTTTTTTCAAAAACCTACTATGATCATTGGGACTGATGGTCTGTACGTGCTGCACAATTTTTGTGGCACCACCTGCAATTTCTGATTTTTTATCGTATTTTTCAATTTTGGCCTTGTGAGCGGGATATCTCTAAAAGGATTCACCTTTGGAATTTTATTTCATCAGTGAAGATGTATAATGACTAAATCTCGGTCAAGTGCAAGGATGGGTGACCTTGACCTATTTTTCTTTGTTTTTGAGCTGATTATACAAAAACACTCAGAAGCTTATATCTCAGGAACCATTGTGTTGATTTTCACAAAACTTACTATGATCATTTGAAATGATGGTCTGTGCGTGCTGCACAATTTTGGTGGCACCACCTACAATTTCTGATTTTTTAATGAATTTTTATCGGATTTTTCAATTTTGGCCTTTTGTGCAGGGTATCTCCAAAGGTATTCAACACAGGAACTTCATTTCTTCAGTGCTATTGCATGATATTTACAAAATCTTGGTCAAGTTCAAAGATGAGTGATCTTGACCTACTTTTCAAGGTCACAGAGCTTAGTATAGAAAAAAAACTTAGGAGCTTATTTCTCAGGAAGCATTTGGTGGATTGTTATGAAACATGGTACATACCTCTCCAATTTAAATTTATAACTAATTATCAGCTTTTGCTAATATTCTAGTTTCGCAATGCAGTGCTTACAGATACTGGCCTAATGTTTGGTCTGATGGTGCATAATGACCACTTACAGATCGAGTTCGCGTTTCGTCCCAGTTGACCTATTTTTGAGCATATGACAGATCCTGAACATTGAAAATTTTATGAAAGACAGAATTTTTTTATGAAAAATGCACATGTAGGGACTTTTTTCACAATGCATGCAGATACTGGCCTGATTTTTGGTGTGTTGCTTGATAATGACCCGTTACAGATCGAGTTTGCATTTTGCCCTTATTGACCTACTTTTGACCAAACGACACGTCCTGAACTTAAAAATTTTACAAAATTTAACAAATGTTTCTAATTTGCCCCAGGCGGGGGCATTCGTGTCGTTCCGACACATCTAGTTCTTAACATATAATTCAGAACCTCTGAAATCAGACATTCTTCTGAACCAATTATCCCTTTGATCCACATTATTCTTTGTGTCCTTATATATATAATGGATTCAACATCTGGTACTTTAGGTCCACCTTCATCATATTCCCCAATGATTGTTGTATATTTAACTTTAGGTTTTTCGGCTCTCCAGATTAAGTCACTGAGCAGTCTTTTTATTGTTTCCATTGTTGATTTAGGAGGTAGCATCGTATTCGTAATATATAATACTTTTGTATCTAACGACCTGTACTCTACCATATATTGTTAGACTTCTACCTTACCATATATCTTTAATGTAGTTAACGACCTGTACTCTGCCATATATTGTCAGACTTCTACCTTACCATATATCTTTAATGTAGTTAACGACCTGTACTCTGCCATATATTGTCAGACTTCTACCTTACCATATATCTTTAATGTAGTTAACGACCTGTACTCTACCATATATTGTCAGACTTCTACCTTACCATTTATCTTTAATGTAGTTAACGACCTGTACTCTACCATATATTGTCAGCCTTCTACCTTACCATTTATCTTTAATGTAGTTAACGACCTGTACTCTACCATATCTTGTCAGACTTCTACCTTACCATTTATCTTCAATGTAGTTTACGACCTGTACTCTACCATATATTGTCAGACGTCTACCTTACCATATATCTTTAATGTAGTTAACGACCTGTACTCTACCATATATTGTCAGACTTCTACCTTACCATATATCTTTAATGTAGTTAACGACCTGTACTCTACCATATATTGTCAGACTTCTACCTTACCATATATCTTTAATGTAGTTAACGACCTGTACTCTACCATATATTGTCAGACTTCTACCTTACCATTTATCTTTAATGTAGTTAACGACCTGTACTCTGCCATATATTGTCAGACTTCTACCTTACCATATATCTTTAATGTAGTTAACGACCTGTACTCTATCATATATTGTCAGACTTCTACCTTACCATATATCTTTAATGTAGTTAACGACCTGTAATCTACCATATATTGTCAGACTGCTACCTTACCATATATCTTTAATGTAGTTAACGACCTGTACTCCACCATATATTGTCAGACTGCTACCTTACCATATATCTTTTATGTAGTTAACGACCTGTACTCCACCATATATTGTCAGACTTCTACCTTACCATATATCTTTAATGTAGTTAACGACCTGTGCTCCACCATATATTGTCAGACTTCTACCTTACCATATATCTTAAATGTAGTTAACGACCTGTACTCCACCATATATTGTCAGACTTCTACCTTACCATATATCTTAAATGTAGTTAACGACCTGTACTCCACCATATATTGTCAGACTTCTACCTTACCATATATCTTTAATGTAGTTAACGACCTGTAATCTACCATATATTGTCAGACTTCTACCTTACCATTTATCTTTAATGTAGTTAACGACCTGTAATCTACCATATATTGTCAGACTTCTACCTTACCATATATCTTTAATGTAGTTAACGACCTGTACTCTGCCATATATTGTCAGACTTCTACCTTACCATTTATCTTTAATGTAGTTAACGACCTGTACTCTGCCATATATTGTCAGACTTCTACCTTACCATATATCTTTAATGTAGTTAACGATCTGTACTCTGCCATATATTGTCAGACTTCTACCTTACCATATATCTTTAATGTAGTTAACGACCTGTACTCTGCCATATATTGTCAGACTTCTACCTTACTATATATCTTTAATGTAGTTAACGACCTGTACTCTGCCATATATTGTCAGACTTCTACCTTACCATATATCTTTAATGTAGTTAACGATCTGTACTCTACCATATATTGTCAGACTTCTACCTTACCATATATCTTTAATGTAGTTAACGACCTGTACTCTGCCATATATTGTCAGACTTCTACCTTACCATTTATCTTTAATGTAGTTAACGACCTTTACTCTGTCATATATTGTCAGACTTCTACCTTACTATATATCTTTAATGTAGTTAACGACCTGTACTCTGCCATATATTGTCAGACTTCTACCTTACCATTTATCTTTAATGTAGTTAACGACCTGTACTCTGCCATATATTGTCAGACTTCTACCTTACCATTTATCTTTAATGTAGTTAACGACCTGTACTCTGCCATATATTGTCAGACTTCTACCTTACCATTTATCTTTAATGTAGTTAACGACCTGTACTCTACCATATATTGTCAGACTTCTACCTTACCATATATCTTTAATGCAGTTAACGACCTGTAATCTACCATATATTGTCAGACTTCTACCTTACCATTTATCTTTAATGTAGTTAACGACCTGTACTCCACCATATATTGACAGACTTCTACCTTACCATATATCTTTAATGTAGTTAACGAACTGTACTCTACCATATATTGTCAGTATAATGAAAATCATGACAAATATATTCCGAGTACCTTTATTGTTGGCTTGGTCATGTCTATCCACAAAACAAGCAGGCTCTGTATCGTCAGTCAGTGTCATTATTTCATTAAAGACAACATCATAAAATTCAACCTTTATCCCCCTCCTCTATGCCAAAAATGCGAATATTGGAGTTTCTAGTGATCTATTCATTTTCTGTTTTACTTCTTTTGGCTTCATTGGAGTTTCTGGTGATCTATTCATTTTCTGTTTTACTTCTTTTGGCTTCATTGGAGTTTCTAGTGATCTATTCATTTTCTATTTTACTTCTTTTGGCTTCATTGGAGTTTCTAGTGATCTATTCATTTTCTATTTTACTTCTTTTGGCTTCATTGGAGTTTCTAGTGATCTATTCATTTTCTATTTTACTTCTTTTGGCTTCTTTGGCTTCAGTATAGACTTTGTAGTTTCCTCCATCAGATCAGAAACCATATCTGTTAATTTATGTAATTCACTTTTCATTCCTTCCTTCTCCATTTCCAGTGTCAATACTTTACTTTCTAGCTGTTGTACAGTATTTTCAAACTTTTCGGTAATTTGTCTAACTATTTTAATTTCAAGGTCATTTAGCATTTCTTTTAGCATTTCCTTTGTTAGAGCCATTTCTTCAAAATAAAGAGTTTCTTTTTCTTGTGAAGGTAGGAATCTCTGTACTGTACAAGGTGTATCAGGGGAAGAACTTGATACCTGTGATCTGTCTCTCGCTTTCTCCATACATATAAACAAACATAAACATGAGCAGCTATAAGGAGTCCTTTTTCTATTTCTTTTACTGCCAAGCAATGTTTACAAAGTTCAACAGTTCATGGGTCCCTTTGTAGTTCACACAATTGACCTGTTTTTTTTCGGGAGGGAGTGGGGGGGGGGGGGGTCTGCATGGTGCTGCATGGTCTACTGACCACAGTCAAAAGGGGCTCTGGCAAGGTAGCTTTGAGTGTAATTATGTAATACCATGTGTCGGGTCACTGATTGGAATAAAATATGACAAGGTAACAATTGTTTTTAGAAGCAAAATAAGAAGAATTATTTCCCTTTCAGAAGAACTTCTACAATGTTCACATCCTATGTTCATTTATAAAACTCCGTGCAATTTTCCAGTTAACTTCAAAATAAGGAAGAATGTGAGAGGTCTGTATGTGTGTCAACACCTTTCCTGTGCACCAGATGACCCCTGTATAAAATGCAATCATCTCGCCTCTATCTTGAGACTTCCAGTTTTAAAAAAAGTAATGATTTCAGTTAGAGTCAGCGGCAGGAAAGACAAACAATGAACATTCATTTCATTGACACTTAAAAAGCGAGAGTTAATAGTGAGAACTACATGAAATTCTTGGATGATAATCTGCTCCGGGACTGTAGGAGAATTTATCCAAGAAATTATTTTTTTTCAACAAGAGGAATCCCCTTCCATTCTAGTTTAGTAACATAGGACTCTCTTGAGGAAGTCGCACCGAAATTCATCTAGAAGGATCGGTGGCCTGCTCAAAGCCCTGATTGTAATCCGATGGATTATGACATTTAGGATTTACTAAAGGAAAAGGTTTACAGGGGAATGAGGGAACAATTAAAAAAGGAGTTTAAAGTCAGGAAATTTATTAGACGAAATCCGGAAAAGGACGTCTGCTCTAAATTAAAAAAGTCTGCCTTTAGTTGTAGAGGTAATATAGAGGTCTATATTGAACACAGTCAGGTGTTCTCTGATACATGCATTATATTTTATTCGTGTGCTAAATTGAATTCGGGGATACTTGCAAATTTTAAAAAGCTTTTAGTAAATATTTATATATGTTACACCATGTGAAATTTCAATGTAATTAGTACAATAAACATCGAGATATTATCGGTCAAAATGTGAGAGTTGGGGGACCCCCTATATATTATGTTTGGGTACACAGTTTCATAATAGGAAGAGTTAAAACAGAATGATAAGGTTTGGGGAGACAAGTCGATCTGCTCGCTGGATGCGGAGACAGGTTTGTGTGCTCGCTGGATGCGGAGACAGGTTTGTGTGCTCGCTGGATGCGGAGACAGGTTTGTGTGCTCGCTGGATGCGGAGACAGGTTTGTGTGCTCGCTGGATGCGAAAACAGGTTTGTGTGTTCGCTGGATGCGGAGACAGGTTTGTGTGCTCGTTGGATGCGGAGACAGGTTTGTGTGCTCACTAAATATGGAGACAGGTTTGTGTGCTCGCTGGATGCGGAGACAGGTTTGTGTGCTCGCTGGATGCGGAGACAGGTTTGTGTGCTCGCTGGATGCGGAGACACGTTGGTCTGCTCGCTGGGTGCGGAGACAGGTTTGTGTGCTCGCTGGATGCGGAGACAGGTTTCTGTGCTCGCTGGATGCGGAGACAGGTTTGTGTGCTCGCTGGATGCGGAGAAAGCTTTGTGTGCTCGCTGGATGCGGAGACAGGTTTGTGTGCTCGCTGGATGCGGAGACAGGTTTGTGTGCTCGCTGGATGCTTAGACAGGTTTGTGTGCTCGCTGGATGCGGAGAAAGGTTTGTGTGCTCGATGGATGCGGAGACAAGTTTGTGTGCTCGCTGGATGCGGAGACAGGTTTGTGTGCTCGCTGGATTCGGAGACACGTTTGTGTGCTCCCTGGATGCGGAGACACGTTTGTGTGCTCGCTGGATGCGAAGACAGGTTTGTGTGCTCGCTGGATTCGGAGACACGTTTGTGTGCTCCCTGGATGCGGAGACACGTTGGTCTGCTCGCTGGATACGGAGACAGGTTTGTGTGCTCGCTGGATGCTGAGACAGGTTTGTGTGCTCGCTGGATGCGGAGACAGGTTTGTGTGCTCGATGGATGCGGAGAGGTTTGTGTGCTCGCTGGATGCGGAGACAGGTTTGTGTGCTCGCTGGATGCGGGGACAGGTTTGTGTGCTCGATGGATGCGGAGACAGGTTTGTGTGCTCGCTGGATGCGGAGAGAAGTTTGTGTGCTCGCTGGATGCAGAGACAGGTTTGTGTGCTCGATGGATGCGAAGACAGGTTTGTGTGCTCGCTGGATTCGGAGACACGTTTGTGTGCTCCCTGGATGCGGAGACACGTTGGTCTGCTCGCTGGATACGGAGACAGGTTTGTGTGCTCGCTGGATGCTGAGACAGGTTTGTCTGCTCGCTGGATGCGGAGACAGGTTTGTGTGCTCGATGGATGCGGAGACAGGTTTGTGTGCTCGCTGGATGCTGAGACAGGTTTGTGTGCTCGCTGGATGCGAAGACAGGTTTGTGTGCTCGATGGATGCGGAGACAAGTTTGTGTGCTCGCTGGATGCGGAGACAGGTTTGTGTGCTCGCTGGATGCGGAGACAGGTTTGTGTGCTCGCTGGATGCGGAGACAGGTTTGTGTGCTCGCTGGATGCAGAGAGAGGTTTGTGTGCTCGCTGGATGCGGAGACAGGTTTGTGTGCTCGCTGGATGCGGAGACAGGTTTGTGTGCTCGCTGGATTCGGAGACACGTGTGTGTGCTCCCTGGATGCGGAGACACGTTGTTCTGTTCGCTGGATACGGAGACAGGTTTGTGTGCTCGCTGGATGCGGAGACAGGTTTGTGTGCTCGATGGATGCGGAGACAGGTTTGTGTGCTCGCTGGATGCGGAGACAGGTTTGTGTGCTCGCTGGATGCGGAAACAGGTTTGTGTGCCCGCTGGATGCAGAGACAGGTTTGTGTGCTCGCTAAATATGGAGAGGTTTGTGTGCTCGCTAGATGCGGAGACAGGTTTGTGTGCTCGCTGGATGCGGAGACAGGTTTGTGTGCTCGCTGGATGCGAAAACAGGTTTGTGTGCTCGCTGGATGCGGAGACAGGTTTGTGTGCTCGCTGGATGCGGAGACAGGTTTGTGTGCTCGCTGGATGCGGAGACAGGTTTGTGTGCTCGCTGGATGCGGAGACACGTTGGTCTGCTCGCTGGATGCGGAGACAGGTTTGTGTGCTCGCTGGATGCTGAGACAGGTTAGTGTGCTCGCTGGATGCGGAGACAGGTTTGTGTGCTCGCTGGATGCGGAGAAAGGTTTGTGTGCTCGCTGGATGCGGAGACAGGTTTGTGTGCTCGCTTGATGCGAAGACAGTTTTGTGTGCTCGCTGGATGCGGAGACAGGTTTGTGTGCTCGATGGATGCGGAGACAGGTGTGTGTGCTCGCTGGATGCGGAGACAGGTTTGTGTGCTCGCTGGATGCTGAGACAGGTTTGTGTGCTCGCTGGATGCGGAGAAAGGTTTGTGTGCTCGATGGATGCGGAGACAAGTTTGTGTGCTCGCTGGATGCGGAGACAGGTTTTTGTGCTCGCTGGATTCGGAGACACGTTTGTGTGCTCCCTGGATGCGGAGACACGTTTGTGTGCTCGCTGGATGCGAAGACAGGTTTGTGTGCTCGCTGGATGCGGAGACAGGTTTGTGTGCTCGCTGGATGCGGAGACAGGATTGTGTGCTCGCTGGATGCGGAGACAGGTTTGCGTGCTCGCTGGAATATCGGGAGATGATTTACTGAATGACAAGTGTTCCCAGGGGATAATTTCCAACTGTCCGTGTACTAGCAAGTAATCAGTCAGCTGACCAGCTGACAATCACGTGACAATATATAATATTGCAGTCAAGTACATATTTGATAAAATAGGTTCTGACACACCAAGTGCTATGAGAAACGTTTTATTACAGTATAAACATATACTGCAATCAAACTTCGCATGACAAATTTTTGTTTGACAAGTTAAATCTTATATTACTAATGGAAACCTATATCCATTGTGTTTAAAGAAATATTAAGTTGATATAGCATATTTTAAATTATAGTAAAGTAATATTTACGACAAATCTATATACCCAATACCAATTAAGATAATATTGCATACCGATATTTTACGTCCAAATTGTAGCAATGAGCTAATTTACTAATTAACAACGGAAAACACACAAAACCAATCCCCCCCCCCCCTATGATCTCTGGATAGCATTAGCCGCGACAGGCGGGCTATAGTTCGGCAGTTCAATTGGTCTGATTGATCTATACTCCCATTGCAAACCTGAAGAAGCAATCATACATTTCATGTTATTTGAAAACAACAATTTGAATATAAAATAAATTGAGCAACAACATTTCTATGGAAGACATATCAACGGTTCCAACGCGAACGTGTCATTTACGGGGGCGGATCCTGGATTTTGCAAGTGGGGCGGGGGGGGGGGGCTAGTGGATACTTTGTATTATCATATATACATATATATGGGTAGGCACTTGTCATAGACTTTTATCTTGTTATTATTATTATTATTATTATTATTATTATTATTATTATTTTATATATATATATATATATATATATATATATATATATATATATATATATATATATATATATATATATATATATATATATACATTAATTCAAGAGAAATGTGTGGCACGGTTCACCAACTCGATATTGAATCACCGGTCTGCTCGCACCTTTCGGAAATTGACAATCAATTAAAGGTTCCCCTAATATCAGTAAATAAAAAAGGTATATTTCGCTTTTTTTAACAACAGTAAAGCATCTTTTAAATAAAATTATCATGGTGATTCAGGTAAACTCTAAACTGTTTTTATTGTTGTTTCTGGCTCTCCTCATAAGTCCGTCCATAACTTTTGAGTACAGCTGCTAACAGACGATTTCGGGGAGGTATAATTGACTCGGTAAATAAAGGCTTCTCTAGAGCAAGCAGCAAGAGCTAAGAATGCATGGGGGTGATAAAATAAATGATCAGAATAAATGATCTGGACATAGATTTCATTTTCTATCAAACGATTTAAAAATAAAAATAATATAGAGATGAACATCATATAGAGATGAACATGAGAAGTGAGCACAAGTGCCAAACGATGTATACATTTTTTTCATTATTTTTTCTCAAATAAATGATCAGTCATGAAAAAAAAGACCGGCTTCTGTGGCTCAGAGGTAGAGCTAAGGACTCAAAGCCGGGAGATCGCGAGTTCGAATCTCAGCCGTGGCGGTGAGATTTTTCACGGTCGGCCCCCAACCCAGGGTGAGCGCTCTGCAGGCTCAATGAGGAGACTGTGCCCATCAGTGGTGTTTCACTCACAAACGAGTGCGCCTTTCGGAGGTTCCTCGGTGTTATGACCCAGTAATGGGGATGATACACACCCAGGGCCCGCAGAAGTGGTATACCGAACCTGGTTGACACCAGTATGAATCGGATAAAAGCCCCTGTCACGTGGTCCGAAACAAGAATTGAACTCTGCAGATGGACTAACATTAGTTAAGCAAAGCAATAAAAAATGGGGGCGGTTACCTTCACCAAAAATAAATCTTAAAAAAAAGACACCATTGAAAAAGGCAAACGAATAATTCATTATTGGATATTATTCTCGAACTACACTGTTAAATTTTAAGATATTACTCAACAGCGTGTATATCTTGAATTATTGCATGGCAGCTTAAATTATACTTTCCATGTGTGCAGTTGCTTTATTAAGCCCAAAACACACTAACGCGCACGCCAAGTGTGCGTCAAGCGCCAAGCATGCGCAACGCGTGCAGCTCGCGACAAATTCAAAACACACTTACGCGGCTACAACGCGCACGACACGCGTCAGTTTGGATGGTCTTAACCAAGCACCTATTGCATTTTTGTTATCTTTGTAAAAATAGTAATTTTGGTTTAATTGTATACAAATATGTATCTGTTTTTGACCAAACATGTTCTAAATAAGACCGAACTCAGTCACTTTTCATAACGATATTTATACATTTATGTTGCTGTGTTGCACGTTTTCTATCCAGATACAAATCAATAATTATAGTTCAATGAATTATAACAAATGTTTTACCCGCAGTTTAATATACAATGCGAGTGTTGGGGAGGGAAACCCTATCTTAAGTTATCTCATGACCAGAAATCCCCACGCGGCAAGCGCACGTCACGCTTGACGCGCGTAACACACGCGTTAGTCTGTCTTGTCATTGATAAATAGAGTAGAGCGACTTTTTCCAGATCTGACGCTTGACGCGTAACACTTGACGCGCGCCTATAACTTACTTTTACTTCTTTTATGTATAAAATGCTGCATTATAAAATGGATTTCTTTCGTGTGCATATTTATGCATTATCATTTACGTAGTTATTTGGTAATTTATACATTTGTAATCGATAATACATCTTCCACAATACGATGTGTTGGTATTAAACATATACTAGTTTCTTGTACTGTTTTCCATTTTGTACAGTTTATGTTTAAGATAGCGGGAAGGACAAATTATTAAAACAGATTCCCCATTGAGAATTTCAGCTGCAATATATATATATATATATATATATATATATATATATATATATATATATATATATTTGTATATATATGTACATACAGCCAAAATACCAGTCCACATAACATGTTATTAATGACGAGGCAATAAATGTTCACTGCCTATATAAAAATCAAAGACCATGTATATGTATATTCACACACTATTTATTAATTCTTAATTGAACAAATATATATTACTGTTTTGTTGAAAAAGAAACACCTTTTTATTTCTATATATAAGATAAAGCGATATTAAAAAGAATCGTTATTTTTAATCAAATTCTTAATCATTCATTTTCAGAAGCAAGTTGTCAAAGCATATATAAGTAAGGCTGGAACATTGCTTGAGAAAAGCTTGAGAAAATCACGGACGAGAGATCATGTATTGATCGACAGTTTTTATGTCTGCAACCAATGTTGGAAATTGCTCAACTTATTATTCTAAAAATACAAAAAGATACATGATCATGGTATAGACACCTTTCTCCCCACGATTCCTCAGGTTTTTAACTTTTGTTTTCAGTTAAAAGGTTGATATTTGTTAACGACATCTGAAATAAAGCAAAGCAGATATTATCTGATAAAAACTTATAACAATGTTTCCAAGGGGAGAGGGAAGGGGGATCCGCCACTGATTTAGCTCCCTGAAAAATCCATGTTATCCAGATCATCACAACACCATTATATATATACAGATCAGTGATTTGGTATCACTGTATATATACACAGTGTAGAAAAAGCCGCGTAATCAAGTAATTGTTAGTACACTTACACAATTCTTCAGATCTTGAATGTCAACAGATAACGCAGTTCACCCTTTTAGAATACAGATCTTTACTATAAAACGCTGTCAAAACATTTAAAAAGACTTGTTGAGCCACATTTATGTAACAATATAAAAGTATCAGTCACAAACTGGCTGCCTTAGTATATCGTCCCAAACGCATCATTTGTTTTGGACAGTGATGATTAAGTAATACCACCAGTTTCACTTCGAATACAATTAGATGCCACAATTATAGTCTGACGCAAATGGTGTTTATATACAAACAACTAAACTGTCAAATTTTAGTTATTTTGAAAACCTTAGAATCCCGTTTTATCTAAATTGGTCTAATTGGCTTAATCGGGTTTGGCTGCTAATTACCACCGATTGAGTGGCATCGTTAATCGGCTTATGACCCCATGTATAAGGGCGTGATTTTTACCCAAGCCTGGTAATGCGTGTTGATGTTCCGTGTGCGAATAAATTATTGTCTTTTAATGTTTTAGCTTTGCATATTTAAGGAGAAATTTGAATAATATTTTCTTTTTACTTTTCACATGACCCCCTTTTATAAACACCGACGTGAATGCAGAGTGTATTGTGGTAATGCGGTGTTTCATTCATGTACATTTGAAGTCATCTGACACACATATTGTAGACGTAACTGTAAAATTCACACATTGTGGTTTTAACTTGGGAATGGGATTGTGCATTGTGATATACACGTTATGCTTTTGTATGTTTTATCATTTTATGTATATTATATTTCGTTGTATATATTGACAGGGCCCTGTGTAAGAACAGGTTTTATCACTGAACTGATTACCCTGTATAAATATTTTGTAAATATTAAATAATAAATTAATCAGTAAGAAATATCCCCATATAACAGACTGCAGGATCCTACTCATGCTCCATATAGATATATAAACTATTCTGACAGGTGGGTTTATGTAAAACAATTTAAATCAATTGCTCCAGCACCACTGGCAGTACAACTACTTCATAATGGGTCTAATCACTGGGTTTGCATTGTAAAAATTGATCAAGATGCATGTCTTTTTGTTGGATAGTGGGTATTGGGTAATTTATCAGATTCTATATGTAATTTTAGTTGTCTTGTCTGTATGGAAAGCATTTGCATCTGGAAGTTTTTAAACCAAAGATTCAAAAGCAACGCCCGACTTCGGGGGACTGCGCATTGTTTGCAATCGCAAATGCAATAAAGTTTTGTGAAACTATAATAGTGCCCATTAATTGAAATTTATTGATGATACATTTGGCATGATGACATTTAAAGTTGTGTTTTGAGAACGGAGAAATCGATCCATTCACCAATAAAAACAATTTTAAAATAAGGTTACCAAGGCCTAAATCGGTCAGTATTACAATTCTATTTCTTGTATTTGCGGTATAGCAGATGTATTGGATAATATGATTATATGTCTGTGATATAGTGCTTGAAATAAGTGGTTAACCCTCTTTTTTGAAAGGTTGAAGCATACACCAGAGGATAATTTTTAGCATCAGTTTTAATATCTTATGTATATATATTATGATTTACAATTATCATTTATATATATGATTATATGACATTACATTTTTAATATATTATTAAATATGTATACGATAATATATATATATTGTCTTTAAAATTGTTTTATACCGTATATATATATATATATATATAAACAATACATATATTATACAACCTCTTTAGTATATAAATATATATATATATATATATATATATATATATATATATACTGAAACATTTGATATACATGTTATATATGTATGGGTTACACGTCTATTTTTTATAGTATCCAGATTGGGTGTGTTGTGTTGATGTAGTACGGCAATATATTATACTTGTATATTATATACAGTTATTTTATATATATATATGCTGTTTTCATACATACATCAGTGTATACACTGATGTATATATTATATATATATATATATATATATATATATATATATAAGTTTAAAAGTAATACCTTTTTTTGTATCGGTTGATATCTTTTAATAAGTGGCTATTATTGATTGTTTTGTGTCCACCAAATTACAACGTAGACCTTCTTCAATGTTTATTTTGTTATGCCGCTGAAATAAAACGTTTCTCATAGTTCTTGGTGTGTCGTATAACATATTTAATTAAATATGTTCTTTGCTACAATATTTTATATCACTCTTTATATATTGGTTTGATGAATATTAATCATAGATGAAAACAAAAGAAAAAAAAATAGATTCTCCTTGTAAACGAAAAAAATCGCTTAAGTTGGTCCTGGGTTTTCCGTGAGTGGTCCCGGGTCGCCTTGCGGCTCACTCGGGACAAAAAATACGTTCAATATAAGGCGGATAATAATGCTTATCAATTCACTTGAAATTAAAAATTTTCAGTGTAATCGGTAGACAGACATATAAACTTATCATTCGTATTAATATCGAGTTAAAAGAAAGGTATAAAATTTATAAAATGCATGGCTTTAAAGACACCGCTCTTTGGTCCCAACTTGGTCCCGGGAATTAGTGTGTCCCGGCTGGTCCCGGGTTTTGGTTTGTCCCGGGTTTGTCCCGACTTGGTCCCGGGTTTTTAGTGTTTCCCGGGTTGGTCTCGGGTTTTAGTGTGTCCCGGGTTGGTCCCGGGTTTTAGTTTGTCCGGGGCTGGTCCCGGATTTTAGTGTGTCCCGGGTTGGTCCTGACTTGATCCCGGGATTTTATTATGTCCTGGGTTGGTCCCGGTTTTTAGTGTGTCCCGGATTGGCCCCGGGTTTTAGTGTGTCCCGGGTTGGCCCCGGGTTTTAGTGTGTCCCGGGTCGGGTTTTAGTGTGTCCCAAGAAAGAGAGAGAGGAACTCTCTCGAAAGGTACAATTGGTGGTTTCAAAGCCCAGTGACGTATGCTAATTAATTCTCAAGCAGCATTATGAAAAACTTGGGTACCACTGCAATCACACGGTTTGCAAACTCTCGAAACACATTATCGAAACACGTCTCGAAAGTTTATAGGGGTTTATCGACCATTCAATCAGCGCATTGATTCTACGCAGACATATCGTTTGTAGATGCATGGAAGATTGTTTTCATAGAAACAATACATTCGCAAGGGGCTTGTGTACGTTTCACTGCGGCGTGACATCTTGCATCACCTGCTGTTTGTCGATTGTACGGTGCCATGACTTGATATATTTTGTTTTGTGAAACAGGCAAATATCAATTGTATAATACATATTTACTACACAAGAGGATCTGGAATCACAACCGATACCCAAGAACACGCAAACAATTCATCAAAACTGTATTCTTGATGTACACCAACTATACTAGCTATGAAACCCACAAAGAACAACACAGCCACCCTGCGTGGGGCCCCTTGTTCAATCTTGTCGCAATTTTTGTGTGTGCGGATGAGAGAAAACTGTGTGACCTGTTTGCTAACTCTGTATCACATATGCCAAAATATATTTTTACAAGTGCATACATATATAAGCTATAATCTGCTTTTTTGCTGTTGCACATTTTAACAAGTGGATCTTTACAACTAAATAAAACAATACGTTTCCGTGAAAACGTGTTTTCATTTCATCTGGAAGGATTTTCATGTTTTCACGATATAACTAAGTTAGAAATATAATTTTTAACTATATGGTTCTTGCAGTTATTCACTTCCTTTGAGAAATGCTTTTAGAGTTTTTCATATTATCAATCAAACTGTTCCCTTCAATTTGGACATATGACGTATGATTAATTTATTCAAAATGATATATAAATATGATATAACATCCCAGACTACTTTCTAATATATATATATTATATATTGGATTATTTGTCTCATATACGAAATAAAAGCAAGGTAAGGCATAATTTATATACTGCTTCACTTGTATGAACAGTTATCCCGGAAAAACATGTCGACACGGGTACTGGGACGGACTATATATGCTTTTACAATATGATAAAAATAGAGACATATTATGCGAGTATTCAAGAATTTAAAAAAGCATATATATACGAATAAATGTAATATCAGAGTTGGGTTATGCATGTGACATATTACACATGCAGGGCACTACCATGTCTGCCTCATGGCATCTGTAAATCAGCATAAGTCAAAAACATTACCTGTCTTGGTGTCGATTTTTTTTTTGGCATTGCCATATGTAGGCCTATCCATCAGTAGTTCAGTCCAAAGACTGTTTCAGTTTGAAAGGGTCAATGATGGTTTTGGGCACGAGTGATAAGGCTGTGCACCATTGAGAACTGCATGTGAAAAGGTCTGCATGGGGTGGTAGACGGATTGTCAAGAAGTTTCAAGGCAAATGAAGGGATCATCGTTAATTCAACACATTAACAGCAAAATAGGAAATACCTGTAGTAGTAGGAGACCAAAGACTGCAATCTCTGAACAGAACTTGATTCAATCACAAGAGGATAACCCCGGGATGCATCAATCTCGCAGGGAAATTGCCAGTGACTTGCATGTGAGCAAATGTTCTGTCAAGAATGGTTAATAACTGGAATTAAAGCCACTTACAAGGATGATGATTCCAAAAAGACCATATGTACACAGGAAAATAACAACTAGATATTGAAATTTAGATATCCATCACTCAGTCGCAGATGTAAGGAGGATCATCTTGACGGACGGGAAGGACTTTATCCTAGATATTATGAAAATCAACAGAGCCGTCCGATCTGTGGTAAATGAAAATCTGAAATTCAACCATCTCCCCTTTATCATGAAAACTTCCAGGTTAAAAAAGGTAATGATTTCAGTGAGAGTCAGGCGGCAGGAAAGACAAACAATGAACATTTATTTCATTGACACTTAAAAAGCGAGACTTAATAGTGAGAACTACATGAAATTCTTGGATGATAATCTGCCCCGGGACTCTAAGAGAATTTATAAAAAAAATATTTTTTTTTCAACGAGAGTAATCCCCTTCCATTCTCGTTAAGTAACATAAGATTATCTTGAGAAAGCCACACCCAAATTCATCTAGAAGGATCGATGGCCTGCTCAAAGCCCTGATTGTAATCCGATGGATTATGACATTTAGGGTTTACTAAAGGAAAAGGTTTACAGGGGAATGAGGAAACAATTAAAAAAGGAGTTTAAAGTCAGGAAACTTGCATCGTGGGAGGATATTTTATTAGACGAATTCCGGAAAAGCACGTCTGCTCTAAATTATAAAGGTCTGCGTTTAGTTGTAGAGGTATTATAGAGACCATATTGAGCACAGGTAGAAATAAGTAAGATGTTCTCTGATACATGCATTACATTTTTTTTCGTGTGCTATATTGAATTCGGGGATACTTGCAAATTGTGCATCTGATTTTTTTTTAATTCTAAAAGCTTTTAGTTAATATTTATATATGTTACACCAAGGGGAAATTTCAATGGAATTAGTACATTTACCACCGAGATATTATCGGTCAAAATGTGGGGGTTAGGGGACCCCCTATATATGATGTTTGGATACACAGTTTCATAATAGGAAGAGTTAAAACAGAATGATAAGGTTTGGGGAGACAAGTCGATCTGCTCGCTGGATGCAGAGACAGGTTTGTGTGCTCGCTGGATGCGGAGACAGGTTTGTGTGCTCGCTGGATGCAGAGACAGGTTTGTGTGCTCGCTAAATGCGGAGACAGGTTTGTGTGCTCGCTGGATGCGGAGACAGGATTGTGTGCTCGCTGGATGCGGAAACAGGTTTGTGTGCTCGCTAAATGCGGAGACAGGTTTGTGTGCTCGCTGGATGCGGAGACAGGATTGTGTGCTCGCTGGATGCGGAAACAGGTTTGTGTGCTCGCTGGATGCGGAGACAGGTTTGTGTGCTCGCTGGATGCAGAGACAGGTTTGTGTGCTCGCTGGATGCGGAGACAGGTTTGTGTGCTCACTGGATGCGGAGACAGGTTTGTGTGCTCGCTGGATGCGGAGACAGGTTTGTGTGCTCGCTGGATGCGGAAACAGGTTTGTGTGCTCGCTGGATGCGGAGACAGGTTTGTGTGCTCGCTGGATGCAGAGACAGGTTTGTGTGCTCGCTGGATGCAGAGACAGGTTTGTGTGCTCGCTGGATGCGGAGACAGGTTTGTGTGCTCTCTAAATGCGGAGACAGGATTGTGTGCTCGCTGGATGCAGAGACAGGTTTGTGTGCTCGCTGGATGCGGAGACAGGATTGTGTGCTCGCTGGATGCAGAAACAGGTTTGTGTGCTCGCTAAATGCGGAAACAGGTTTGTGTGCTCGCTGGATGCGGAGACAGGATTGTGTGCTCACTGGATGCGGAAACAGGTTTGTGTGCTCGCTGGATGCGGAGACAGGTTTGTGTGCTCGCTGGATGCAGAGACAGGTTTGTGTGCTCGCTGGATGCGGAGACAGGTTTGTGTGCTCGCTAAATGCGGAGACAGGATTGTGTGCTCGCTGGATGCGGAGTCAGGTTTGTGTGCTCGCTGGATGCGGAGACAGGTTTGTGTGCTCGCTGGATGCGGAGACAGGATTGTGTGCTCGCTGGATGCGGAGACAGGATTGTGTGCTCGCTGGATGCGGAGACAGGATTGTGTGCTCGCTGAATGCGGAGACAGGTTTGTGTGCATGCTCGCTGAATGCAGAGACAGGTTTGTGTGCTCGCTGGATGCGGAGACAGGTTTGTGTGCTCGCTGGATGCGGGGACAGGTTTGTGTGCTCGATGGATGCGGAGACAGGTTTGTGTGCTCGCTGGATGCGGAGATACGTTGGTCTGCTCGCTGGATGCGGAGACAGGTTTGTGTGCTCGTTGGATGCGGAGACAGGTTGGTCTGCTCGCTGGGTGCGGAGACAGGTTTGTGTGCTCGTTGGATGCAGAGACAGGTTGGTCTGCTCGCTGGAATATCGGGAGATGATTTACTGATTGACAAGTGTTCCCGGGGGATAACATCCAACTGTCCGTGTACAAGCAAGTAATCAGCCAGCTGACCAGCTGACAATCACGTGACAACTATCGTGTCCAGCATCACCATCTGACAACACCTGGTCGGCAGACAGAGATACTTTCCAACATTAACCATGCAGTGTTTATAATAAGAAGGAAGGAAAGACATCTTCCACAAGGGGAAGTTGTATATGATGAAAAAAAAATAATAATGCGCCCAGTGACTTACAGAGGTCATCGTTTCATTGTTCATTTTTTATCTATAACATATATTATATGTAACACACACAAACATATATATATATATATGCCTCTGTGTATGTTATAGTGTTAAAGCGAGAGAATTTGTTTTTAATTTTCCTATATATTCTCCCATACCATAAATTGTATGGCAATAATCCTTAATTTTACACAAGTAATTATATTGCTTCACTTATATCATCAAAATAATCAGACATTGTCAAATCGATATGTGTTTTACATAACACCGACAACAACCCCCCCCCCCCCCCCCCCCCCTTTCGCCTGTGAATGAGACCAGGCCTTCTCATCAGCCTACAGAGCTCAGCTAGGGATGTGAAAAATTTCTCAGCTCCTCGGCTAATACTCTAACTCACCACCTGTGCTCTGTTGGGTCCGGGGGGCTGCTTAGACCACAGAAGCCTGTAAATTGCACGCAGATTTAATATGCGACTTGAACATAGCACGAGGATTGCATTTAAAGTATGATATTTTGCTAGATATAAACGTAAGTGGGCATTTTCACCGTATATAGATTTACACATGTTATAAACTGTTCAATAGATGTTTGGACTTTCACGTCAATATCAAAATTTTGGAGAAGGTAAAGTTTGGACACGTAAAGTTTGACTATGTTATGCAAAGAAATTTAAGAGAACAATTTCCTCATATTTTTGTGAAAGGTGCTTTAAAATTCCCTCATTACTTTATTTAAAATGTTCTCTCTTTTTATAGCAGGGGACATCTGGATCCGCCACTGGTTCCTGCAGGTAACTCACCGATATGAAAATAAAACATTTTAATGAACACATCATTTGGAGTGATTTTTAGTGGTTTCTAAATTTCGTGTACGTTATCACCGGAAACAAAACAGCTGCATGGTTTATACAAAGATCGGAATGCCTATAATAACGGCCGTGTGTTTACGTAAATCCCTAAAAACCCACAAACGATGGCTTTCCTTCCGTCTATACATTACCTATATACTTTTTTTCAGCTTACGCCACTACATCCAGATATTTTCAATGCTGCAATTCATACATTACTATCAACCAAAATCTGGACATCTACATCCCTATAAATATCTGATATTGACGATTTACACACCTGCCAGTTCACAATACTTCTCTTCGTCTAACGGACTAGTAAAGAAAAAAAATCTCTTCATTACACGCACAACATTCCCTCCTTCATCCCAGGACATATTTCTCTAATGTGTTCCGGTATTTTTAAGCCTTGTTGAGAAACGTTGGGTCGACATTTTTAAGTCCTTGTGTGAGAATGGATTACAACCGTTAAAAAATATTTTAGATGTCTTAAAATAGGTGAATACGGGGAATTATATAAAAATCAAATTAAGAAGTAATATATATATATAAATATATATATATATATATATATGAAACAATAAATTTGAACATTATACCATACAGATAACACTGTTACGGGCTGTCAATGAAATACGTCATCTACAGTGCTGTGGCAGAGTCCAGACCCCAGCCACCGTCTGTCGTGCCCGCTGTTATCAGTGTTTACGCGACCCCAGATAATTCATCAGTTGACACTGATAGACTCATTACGACATCCCGATCATCCAGGCACTCCGGGAAATCTCTGACTAATGATTATGAGATAGTCTTAATGACAAACGGGAGATGATCTGGTAAGAGTCTTAACATTCATATTCAGTCTGCACTCTGTCACGTACACCTATCTCTCTCTCTCACACACACACACAAGACATGCGCATCCTGAGGCATATACAAATTCACGTTATGTTACTTGGAACCGGAATTAAAAATTTGTACCTATATGACACACACACACACACACACACACATATATATATACTGTGGCCAAAGGTCATCTTCTTCATCAGCATGGACAGGGTGAGCTGACAACTGGCGGTCGTCCTGACAATTTTATTAGTGATTATACAGGGCCTGATAGTGGGGCGCCGAGCGATGTTGGGGTTAATTACGCCCTGTGGATAATTACTCCACCGGTATATCAGCACAGCCACCGTGCCACCGGCTCAGCATACCGTGCACACGGATCTACATGGCTAAGTCAACCTATATTGTTAAATTGAAAATTATTATCTTTAAAAAATAAATGGGTATGAATAATATTCAAACAAAAATTAATAAAGTGTACATTTATAAAATAACAATTCGGACATTTATTTATGGTCTCTGAATGTTCCCCTCCCCTTTCTTTCTCTCAGCTAATAATATATTGATGCATGCACTTAAAGCCTCTTAGGTATGTTTTTTTGGAGACTGATTGAATACATGTAAATTTAAAGTTGTTTTCATAAGAAATCCCATCTTCAGTGTTGGACCTGCATTTTATGAAGGACCGGTGATTCTAAGACAACCTTTCAATGATGAGGACAGTTGAATGTTTTAATGGACTCTTGAAATAAGCAAAGAAAGCAACATCAATTCACATACAAACATGTACATATATGATGCTTCTAAATAAATGCAATTTAAATTTCATGACATTTTAATTGTCTAACTGTTGCTATAATAATAATAATAATAATAATAATAATAATAATTATAATTATAATTATAATAAAAATAATAATGATAATAATAATAATAATAATAATAATAATAATAATAATAATTATTATTATTATTATTATTATTATTATAATTATAAAAATTGTCATTATTATTATTATTGCTGCTGTTGTTGCTGTAATTATTATCTTTATTATTGTTATTATTATTAGTAGTAGTAATAGTAGTAGTAGTATATTTTATCATTAAAGTTCATGTTGTTATTATTGCTATTGTTATTATTATCATTATTATTATTATTAGTAATAGTAGTATTAGTAGTAGAATACAGTAGTAGTAGTACATGTAGTAGTATCGAAAAGGGACACCTTTAAGTGAAAGACGCCGTCGTGGAGTAGATATGGCTACCAAAGCCATTGTTCTCAGTGTTCTTGCCCTGGTTTATGATGCGGGGATTACAGTAAGACCCTTAGGCAGACCAGGAAACATCATCACCAAATGCATATATAGATATATGACATATAGGGAGCAATGCAAAACTGATTTATACCATTTTCAAGCATACATAGACTTTTTTTATACCGATTTATGCTTTTATTTTCCTGTATTGCACATGTATTCTTTCTGCTTAATTTGAGAAAATGTCTGCCATAATTACATTTCTCTTGAAACGTATGATATTCCTTAGGTGTGTGTTATGTAAGCTTTACACATTTACACATACATGTATATAACATTATTATCTATTACATGTGTACATGGATATCTTTATCTCGCCAAGAGAAATGATGATGATACAGCTGCTTACATTCAATAATAACAGGAAACAGTCAGGAAAGTATTCTGTTTTTATCCCCGGGCTTACTGACTTTTTCTGTTTCGCCCCTCTCTCACAAGCACACGCATATACACATGTAATTTCAATTAAGAAAACTCATGAATATATGTCATTATATCTCCTGTATACACTCAAAAAAACAGATTGGTTAAATATATAACCAATTTAATTGGTTAAGCCAGTTTTGGTTGTTTTAACCAAGATATTGTTTATCTTAACCAATGCATTGTTAAAGTACTAACCAAATCAGTTGGTTGTTTTGACCAATTTTTATTGGTTAACAGAACAAAAATACTGTATGTAGGTTTAACCAATATATTGGAGAATTGATAACCAAAATATTGGTTACTTTAGCACACATATATGACCAATTTGGTTGTTTGAGATGATAATGGTTGATTTAACCAACACATTGGTAATTTCAACCAACTTGTAACCAACTCATTGGTCATTTTGACTAATTTTTATTGGTCGACCGTTTGGTTGCATATATTTAACCAGTTTTCTTGGTTGAGTTGAACATTGGTTAATTTTATCAACATATTGGTTATTTTACCAACTGATTGGTCAAGCACTGACCAAACCGATAGGTCAGTTTTAACAATAGACACAAAAGTACTCCAAATCAGACATAAGAGATGCAAGCTTCACTGGCTGAGGGGCAAAACGTCTGACTTGTATGCGAGCGGGCACAGGTTCGAACCCATTGGGCGGAATTTGTGTTTCCCCTTGAAACCGACATCAGAGCAACCCGAAACTAAAGAAAGACTTAAAAGAAGACTCCCAATCAAACTGAAGAATGAAACAACAGAAAAGGGGACTGAAAGTAGCAGTGCACACATAAATGTGTCCACTAGTCTGACCAATTTGAATTGGTTCATGTGACCAATTTATTATTTTATTTAACCAATTTGTTTTGGTTGACCTCAAACAAAGTACATTGGTTGAGAATAACCAAATTACTTTGGTCAAATTGACCAATTTTGTTGGTTTAAATGATTAGCTGTGTTGGTTGCTCTGACCAATATATAGGTTGATTTGACCAATACCTGTTGTTTGATTACGACCAAATTAAATTGGTTGTTTTAAACAATTTTTGATCATTTATGGTTGGCATGTATATATATATATATATATATAGGGTTAACAGCTGGCCTTAAAGGGCACAGGATTATAATGGGTCTATGTATTAAGGTGACTGTGCTGAATCCGATGTTTATATTGTATGCCTGGGATATACATACATTTCTTCAAAACTGCACGTGAATACAATGCTGTCGATCAAGTTACCCATTTTCCTTTTTAAATAAAACTTCGTATGAGGATGTACCTACTCTACTGATCAGAGTTTTCATACAAGAAGATCCATTAACCGGTGTCACAAATATATTTATGCAAAATATCATACAGCAAATTACTTAAAAACAAAATGTTTATTAGTACTTGTTTCCATTCAGCAAGGAACATGGGATGATAATTATATATATATATATATATTATATATATATATATATATATATATATATATATATATATATATATAGCGTAAATCACACATAACAAATAAACTGGACAGGGTTCGGTATAGGCCTAATTATACTTGTGCTTATTATAAAAACACGAGGATCTCATATTGCAGAGGGCTGAACTTGTGTGTTTAGTACAGGTTACCCCGCACCATTAGCCGGCTCTGTCGTTACTGGGTATTAATCTCAACAAGATGTTCCCCGTTATTCCGCGTGAAAAGCGCATAAAACAACCGCAAAATGCCGTCTGATCCATTCCAGACCCAATTACCCGTAGCTCCGCCCCCAAAGGCGTTCCTGTCCAATCGCCGCTCGATATTTGTCTCCTCCTGCTTGTGAAATTTGAATGATATAGACAGGCGTGACGCTGCGGGGATTAGCGCAGCCTGTGAAGCTGCTGCTGATAGGCCGATAAGAGAGGTTCATGTTGACATCCCGGCACTCTACAAGTTAAGATATATCAATTGGTGGCAACACGCGGGTAGGGACAGCTGGCAACAACTTCTGTTGGGACGTACATGAAACTGGAATGCAACACTGTGAACGTAACCACTCCAATACTACAGCAAGCCCGTCACCGCACCGCCGGTGTACTTCTTACAGCAGACCTGACAATCAAGATTTCTTTTATTAATAGTTTTTAAACAAGTGTTTTGAATATCTCAGTTCACTTCATTAGAAGAAACAGAGGCTATAATTGTTATTTGAAGTATTCCTTTTACTGAGGAATGGATGACCGGATGGATTCCTTCGGACTCAGCTGGTAGCATTATCAGAAGAAGCTTCACTATTGGTAAGTACACAATAACACTGCAGTAACTGTGTTACGCCCACAAAAACACTGCATCATGCAAGAACTCACTAACACTGCAGCACGCGCACAAAAAAATATGTCATACTTCAGTACATTTCCTATTCTTTGAAAACTTCGTAGAAGAGACTTCGTCTGTATTAAAAGTTGAGTGTTTTTAACGGATGATACCATATAATAACGCATATAGTACCTGAAGACACAGGTCTATATATATATAGAGTCCGTCTGTTTTGTCTAATGGCCACGAACTGCCCGACACACGGAGATATTCTCACCTTGCGGATTCATAATTATTCGTGCATTTCTGAATTCTGTTAATTCAAGAACCTGACCAATAGGCTTATTTTAGGGCAACTGGCTTCATAAACATGTGATAACTCTGTAGTATTGTAATCAACAGCATCACCATGGTATGTGTGTATTTATATGTGCCAGTTGTAATGTGTCCCCTGCTCCTAAACTTAGTTCTGTTCTAAGCAGCCTTTGGCATGGCTTATGACGTCATTTTATTCATATGTGAATGCTGGCATACCAAGAGTTTATACATTCCTTTTTTAAATGAATATGAAGTAGTGTTGGGGAAATGTCGTGGATTCCATACATTAACTGCTGATGTGGTACATTGCTTACCGTTACTTAAACTCTACTCCCGTCTCTTTCAGATTTGACTTTCCCCTCTGATGACCCGGGCCTAACAGTTACACGACAGATTTAAATTATTCTGTGCGTACCTTAACGCAGTGACAAGAAGATTACAGGCAGTTACGACGACAATGTACGGGATGAACTCATCCACCCTGTACCACTACCCTCACTCTATGACGGGGGCGTATGGCTACCCCCACCCCGTGTCGTCCATGTACGCAGGATCACCGCTGTCATACATGAACCCTTGGAAATCAACATCTGCCTCATTAACTTCTGCCGCGGATGAATTTCTGGACACACGAAAACTGTCCACTTCCGCCCTGACGACATCAGCCACAGACAAGCTGTTGTATGGACACAGCACCTCTGCTGGAGCGGACTATCTGAGAGAAACTCAAAGATATTTTAATGCAGGAGAGTCGTTGTACAACGTGGCCGACCACCAAGGTCTGAACATCTCCCCCTGTAACAAAGTGTATGGCATAGCCTCAGCCGGCGACGATCCCCGGGCATCACCGTCAGAAAATGACAAACTCAGTCCAAACGGTAGGACCTTATTACATACATACCAAGGCTGGGTTCAAATTCAACTTAAATGTAAAGACAAATGTTGTCAATAAATCCCATGCATGTAAATGCAAAGCAGTTAGACATCGCAAATCCAAATGCGAAAAATTATTATCAAATGTAATGCTTGTAACTAAAAAAAAAAAACAAATTAGTTAATATTATCTAAATATTGGTTGAATTTGCTTGTTCAAAAGTGTCCAAACAATATATTGGTTAAGACAACCAATTTGTTTTGGTTAAATTAAACCAACAGCTTCTGGTCATATCAATCAACCTTTTGGCTGGAATAACCAAAACAAGTTGGTTAAATCAGGTATAAAATTGGTCATAATAACCAGTCCCTGTTGGTCAGATTAGTGAATACTTTTGTGTGTCCACTGCTACATTAAGTCCATTTTTTTTTGTTTTATTGTCGGAATTGACTGAAAGCCTTGTTACAAACCTTTCTTCACATCTTGGTTGGTCGGGTGCTTTTTATCAAGGTGGAAACGCCCATCCCAAACACGCAGTGACCGCTCAGCCAGTAAAGCGGACTTCTAAACGCCCATCCCAAACACGCAGTGACCGCTCAGCCAGTAAAGCGGACTTCTCTCATCAAGATAACGTTTATATGCTTGGTGGCTTGGTTAGGGCTTGACCAATTAGCTGATGACAATAACCAACATGTTGGTGAAATCTATCAATAGTTTCTCAATCAATCTGTGGGTTCCCCTCAACATGACGAGTTGGTTGGATTAACAAATGTGTTGGTTAAATCTACCAATACCATCTCAAGGAATCAATTGGTTAAATATCTGATTCTGTTTACAATACTTAGAGTGTACAAATGCATTTGTACGTGAACTGCATCTCGCCAAAATGCGTGTGCATATTGTATTATATTCCATTGAGCCTATATGGAGGAAGTGATTATTAAAAATTAGATAAATAAATGTTTATTAAAGATCTGCATTTAAATGCAAAATGAATTCAAATACAATTGCATTTGCATTAAATAAACTCAAACCTGACATATAAATGTATGTCAAATATAGCACGCAGATACACTTAACATGAGAACATACAAAAACGTGAGATATATGAATTAAAGAGAAATAACTATAATGTATCAAGGTCACGCGCATCAGGAAAAAAGGTAATTCAAACAAAATGACTAGTTGATATGTTTATATAGACGATCTCGCTAATCGTATATACAGTCACTGGACATCACTGAGTATGCTTGTGCACACACACACACACACACACACACATATATATATATAAAATCGTGTTAAACACCTTTAGACTCTATTTTGCCATTAAAATGCAAAGAAAGAACATTTTCAAACTTGTCATTTACACGCCTTTTCCTAATTTTAGCACATAATACCAAAAAAAATTATCTTAACATTTTATATGATTTATGGCAATTAACACTTTACCTGTAATAATTGTTTTACCTATTTAAATGATTGTTTTATTGGCAATGCAACCTATATTTTACTTATGTACAAACACGGAGGCAGGTTAAGTACATTTTACGTATATACCTTCACTTTAAATGGTATCTAATTAAACTACGTAATACATTGTACTGTCTTTTTATCATGACCTTTTATACCTAGAAGTTTAAATTCATATCACCATTAATTCCTTTATATTATGCATATACCAAAAGGTATGTGTGTGTGCACAAGCATACTCAATGATGTCCAGTGACTGTATATACGATTAGCGAGATCGTCTATATAAACATATCAACTAGTCATTTTGTTTGAATTACCTTTTTTCCTATGTTGTACTTTCATCGTAATTAACTTGAGCAATGTTATGTTTACTACAAAAATGTAGTTTTGAAGATGACGAACCACTGCGATTCACACAATCATGCATCAAAATCGTGGCTCGACGGTTACAGAGCTCCATTATTGAGTGCTTCACGTTTGTCAGGGACAGTTTTAAAATACTATTAATATTGTTTGATAAATTTGCAGTATTTGAGATCTGAGTTCTGACATTTCTGAAACAACTATTTAAACATCTCGAATAAAGGAATAAAGTATAGAGCTCTGTCAGTCGTATAGACATTTTCCAGACGCAATGAATAAAGCGTTGTCCAATGCCTTACCAACTTCTGCTTGTGTCATATTCATCTTTTGCAAATTTACTTAAGTTGTATTGGAACTTTGGAACTTTGTTAACATTCCATAACTTTTACTCTTATGATTCAAACTCTTAAATGTCTCGAGAACTGGAGTCATTGTGTGTGTGTGGGGGGGGGGGGGGGGTCAAATGCAAAAAATAGGTGAACCTATCCGGTGTTAGGTTGTTTGTCTTGTCCATTAATGGTTTCAACCTACCTTTATAAGTTAAAACGCTACAAAACACCCTTTATTTGAAGTTACTGAGACACACAAGAACTGTATATGTTCGCGACCTGCTCATGAATGCATGCTTCCGAAATGCATTATATCGGTCCAACGTTGACGCTTAATCATTATGTAAAGGTGACCACACATACACCCTCAGTATCCAGTTATACCTATTTGGTTATCGAACTTGAGCCGCCTGTAGAGGTGGTAGGCACCGCTACATCCCGCCCCACAAGCACGATTAGCGGGGGGTTATTACGAAGGGGTCTGGTATCACAGCCCGCCGCTTTGATGAGGAAATTTTAGAAACGATCTTTGTTCTATTAAATCTGGCTCCTTTCACTACTCGCCATTTGTGACGGATCTACAGCTAGTGTCGCAATATTTGATCCATAATGTTTACTCTTTTACTGTAAATTCATTAAATTAATCAACAATATTAATTTGTTTAAACACCATAAAGATTATGAAAGTTGGTCTTAATATATGTTTAAGGGTGCCTTGGATAACATGACAGACTTAAACAATTTTTGTGTTATGATTTACAGTGAAAATTAAAAATTTCAACCTTGTTTTACTAAATTAATGTTTGGTGCTTGTTCTTTATAACCACAGAAGAAGGAATTATTTTACAAAAAGAAGGTTGTTAAATAAAATGTTTTAAAATTAATTTTTTTTAGATATTAAATTGTTTATTTCTCAAAAGTATATGTCTTATATACTTTAAAATGTTATCTATATTTATGTTTTTTATAACATGAATATAAAAAAGTCCAAAGAAATGTTTAAGTTTTGTATTTTGAAATCAATCCTATCTCAAATTATATCGATTTTTAATCTGTTAAACTCATCTTACAAAATATCTAAAGGACGATTTTGAAATTCATACTGTAAGTAACATGAACACATTATTTTTAAGCATGTGTGAACTTTACTTTTTGAAAAAAAAACTATTTATTTTTTTTTTAATTCATTCAGAAACGTTTTATAAAAGAAACTCATGTTAGAAAATATTTTTTTTATCGTTAAGAAGAAAACATACCAAACTTAAATTTTGTAATAAAGGTTTTACTTTTTAATTTCCACCATAGATTATAATACCAAAAAAAAATTTTAGGCCTGTCATGTTATATCCTATATAAAGCCTTATAGGTGAACCATCATCCTCTCGTTTCATATATTCATTATCTAGTATATATGGAGCGAAATCAATTAAGTCATATAAGAAAATGTTTTAAACCTTTCAGGTCAATATAAAAAATGTTTAAACAAAGGTAAAACTCACTTAAAATTAGTAACAAATGAACGTTTGAATAGTTAGTCATTTTTTGTTGGTATATATTACGCATATATATTGTAATTTAAATATGAATTATTATTATTTCTGGTCATGACCTCATTATAATCACCTCAGACATCATACCTCGTAATCATTTGATTTTTTAATATTTATATTTGATTATAATTGTATGGTACATTTAGAAAAACCTGTAAATAATATCTTCCTAACGCAAAGAAATATGAGGCAAAATAAGAAAGCTTTTTATCCTTTAAATTTTATATATACATGCATAATTATATGTACATTAATTAAATATATAGTGTGTATAACTGTGTATACATACTTACTGTTTGCATTTAGCTTTTAATTTAGTTTTGCTTTAACTTTCAAGTAAATTTATTTTGCTTTTAAATATGCTTTAAACTTAAATCCTGATTATTGTACAGAAGTTTTATGTAGTGTTTTTGTTGTGTATTTTAAATTTATACCAGTTGAGAAAAAAATTAATTATTAGAATATAACACATAAATATTATAAATATTTTAAATAATGAACTTCCTAAATGAACTGTACATTGTTAGGTTTAGGTCTTATTACAGTACAACAAGTATATACAAATAACAAGCAAATGATCATTATATTGTTTTTCCAGAAACGAACGATTTTTAATATATATGTTTGTATGTATGTGTGCATATATATATATATATATATATATATATATATATATATGTTAACCTTAAATCGAATCATTCATCTATATTAATCCATGTGAGGTATCATAAAAGCGGATCCAGTAATAACACCATGTCTGGGAAGTCTCTATAGTAGACGTCATATGTACATTTTGTATACCTGTATGCAGTAAGATGAAAAGGAATTTGTCGGAATAAAGCTAACATATATGTATATATATATATATATATATATATATATATATATATATATATATATATATATATATATATATATCTGTGTGTGTGTGTCTCAGCATGCGTATATAATTAAACAATATTTGCCATCTGCATTTTGTCTTATATAAACACCCCCGCGTATGTGTGCATGTATAAGGAATACCTGACATTGCAGACCAGATACACAAATCCACAATCCTTGGATTAAAAAAAAAAAGAAAGCATTTAAAGTTATATAGGTTACCCCAAGGGTGGTCATAAATATCATGTAGACTGTCCGCCAGTCAACATCTGTAAAGGATTTTTGTATTTCCGCCTGTCCAGTATATAGGTGTTCATATAAACTTATTTATTTTACATTGATTGTACCACTAGTTATATAATAACTAATGCAATGCACTCGCAAAGGCTCAATTAGCGGCGTTCGGTAGTCTGCCGGGTTTTTTTTTCTTATTTTTCATCGTTTATGTTTCCGCTATAGATCTCTAACACTAGCGGATTTTGTATTTCCGCTAGTTCTCTAACAATAACGGATTTTGTATTTCCGCTAGATCTCTAACACTAGCAGATTTTGTATTTCCGCTACATCTCTAACACTAGCGGATTTGTATTTCTGCTAGATCTCTAACACTAGCAGATTTTGGGTTTCCGCTAGATCTCTAACACTAGCGGATTTTGTATTTCCGCTAGATCTCTAACACTAGCAGATTTTGTATTTCCGCTACATCTCTAACACTAGCGGATTTGTATTTCTGCTAGATCTCTAACACTAGCAGATTTTGGGTTTCCGCTAGATCTCTAACACTAGCGGATTTTGTATTTCCGCTAGATCTCTAACACTAGCAGATTTTGTATTTCCGCTACATCTCTAACACTAGCGGATTTGTATTTCTGCTAGATCTCTAACACTAGCAGATTTTGGGTTTCCGCAATAGATCTCTAAAACAAGTGGATATTCTAAATCTTCCTGTCCTTTGCTCAGAGTAATTGTCACAAGTTTACCCAAGCATGATATTTATTTTTACAACGATATGGGGAGTTTCCCCCTAAAATTATAAAATTGCTGGACGATTTCGGTCCTCTTGCATAAAGTGGAATGCTATACATATTTGTCTATCATTTGTTTGTAAATGTTTTACAGAATCCGGCCCTGTAAGTCCCGGTTACCAGCTGGACCTGAGCGGCAAACCCCGAAAAGAACGTACACAGTTTACCAAACACCAGATACAGGAATTGGAGAGGGAGTTCTCGCAACACAACTACCTGACCAGACTCCGACGGTACGAGATAGCCGTGGCCCTGGACCTTACTGAGCGACAGGTAAGGCGTCTCTTTAACAATAACATACAAACACACTCTCACACACATAACAATCTCCGACGGTATACGACCGGTCGTTTGTATATATCAGCATACTTTCATGGAACCAGCGAAGACATCATAGTAGCTGCATGCAGCAGTGAGAACTGAGGGGCATTTTTATGGTGTGTGTCATATATTATATAAAGCGAGATGTGTGAATAGTCATGTTGGTTCGTTGTATCAAGAGATAGAACATTCATAATACACAGAAAGTGGAAATCCAACCCATGACCTTCCCATTGCCGGTCGTGTTCTATCATCTGTTCTATCTCTCTATATAATGAACCAGCATAGCTAACAATAACATAAAGACACACACAAGCACACACATAACGATCTTACAATATAAGGTGTTTAAGGACAATTGACGTGTGTATTACTGTATACCCAAGTGTACAGTTTTATATTCGAGTTATAATTTTATTTATATCCAATTATTAACTATATATTTTGTAATTTTACTACTTTTAAAGTTCACGAGTGTTACTACTTTTACCATATTTAGTGTTGAAACTTTATAATAGCAATATCGTCTATTAATTATATTTTTTTTAATTGTGTGCTCATTATTGGTATATATTGACATATATAATTACAGGTGAAAGTGTGGTTTCAAAATCGGCGGATGAAGTGGAAGAGGATAAAGGGAGCAAAGCTAGCCAAGGATAAAGTGACTGGTCAGTTAAAACCTGTTGTCACGGAGATGGACAACGAGGGGGATGTGGGCACAGTGGAAAGGCTCACGTGACCTGCGAGTATGTGAAGACTTATCTCAACAACCACGGAGAGCTGGTACGTGCGAAACATGAAAACATGAGTCTAAAGTTCCAGTTATAGTGTAAAGGCTGTGTAACAGGCCACGTGGTTCAGATCATGTGATCATTTTTACGGTGGCTTGGAACCAGGTTTGCAAGTTGTCCGGATGGAATGGGACTTTATATACACATATATATATGCCGTCCAAAGAGTGATTATGTTCTTCCATCCAAAAACACTGTAACGCTTGGAAATATAGAGGCCCCTTTGAATCGATGAATAGCCCAGGAGGAAAGTTATTGTACAGATGTTGATGGGTGGTAGGTGGCTGACCGGTCAGTTATCGCTGCTGGCTTGTTATTGTTGTAACAGAGTACAACTATGGTTCATATCCATGCATATGAAATGTCTGTAATATTTTCTTGATACAAATATGAGTTACTCCAACGGAGATTCTGCTTGTTTTCATTTGATAATACATATATATACCCTGTGTTTTGTGGGAAACAATGTGTGGTTGTAATCACCATCAAGCTACTCACACCAGATGCAACACGTTTAAATGTTGAAAGTGAGAGTTTTACAGCAGCTTGTTGTAAATCGAGTAGTCATATATCTATAGATATATAGATATATAGATTGCTTTCCTATTTTAGCCAGGCTGTTAATTAAACTAAGCAGATTTTTCAACAGGGTTATTATTTAGATGGACGCTGTTAAGTTGGGCGACACTCTGTAAAATAAAATGTGCTACAAAAGGAACAAGTATTAGCTTTGTAAATCCACACAAAATTCTGTGGTACTTGCTGAAATTTTATAGTTGTGTAATTTTCTGTACACTGCGTTAGAGTATATATATAGCCATAACACGGCGAAGACGGACATAGCTGGGGTTTATGATGGTCTGTTCTGTACGGCTACAGTACCATACAGCTCATCATTTAATTAAGAAAGAATTTTTTGTTAACGTATTTTCATTATATTGTGCCAATATGAACTGGCATATATATATATATATATATATATATATATATATATATATATATATATATATATATATATACATACCCGCCGTCATTTGATTTATATATAAGAAATATCCCACTTCATACCCTCGCGTGTTAATTAATAATATCCATGAATATGTTAAATTTTTATTTTGATCCATCATCACATTAAAATATATAAAATATTAAAATTATTTTGATGTTGGCACAATATAGTGTGAAGTTATAAGTCCCGGTGCGCTTCGTTTTATGATTGACGCAGTTCTCTCTTATGATAAGAATGCTTTCTTTCTGCCTGAGCAGTCTGTTTTGATATACTTTGAGAGTAAGTGTATAATTGTCATTTAATATTCAAATTAATAAAATATGTATGTTTTGAGAGATATAGTTAATGACGAGGTCGGCTTCCTGTTCCCAGTAGGTCTGTACTATAAGTGTTATATACTTATTCTCACATATCAAGGAACAATAAAATGATTTTCTCAGGTTGAATACAACTTAATGGTTAAATTTTGTGGCATATCAAGATGCCCACCCGTGATTGAAGTGAGTGACATTAAAAACGTCCAAATTATTATTTAGGGTAGTTATTCTACAACATGCATTAAATTTAAAGTTTCTTTCGTTTGTTCATGAACTTATTTGCGAGCGTACATGCGAAAACAAAAAAATGAAAAAAATAGTATAAAGATGTTATTCGCTTTAAAATATTCAGCGATTGGTGGACTGGTTGGTGAAGCCATAATGTTCTATAGTCCGTTAGCCTTGAAGCCATACTGTTCTACAGTGGTCCGTTAGCCTTGAAGCCATACTGTTCTACAGTAGTCCGTTAGCCGTGAAGCCATACTGTTCTACAGTGGTCCGTTAGCCGTGAAGCCATACTGTTCTACAGTGGTCCGTTAGCCGTGAAGCCATACTGTTCTACAGTGGTCCGTTAGCCGTGAAGCCATACTGTTCTACAGTAGTCCGTTAGCCGTGAAGTCATACTGTTCTACAGTGGTCCGTTAGCCGTGAAGCCATACTGTTCTACAGTAGTCCGTTAGCCGTGAAGTCATACTGTTCTACAGTAAACTGATACTACATTAGTCATTCATTTCTTATACTAAGGTGCAAATTAGAAGGTCGCCGATATAATAATATTTTCACAGCGTGAATCTGTGCGGCGTCCAGATTATACAATGGCGTCTGTCACAAGAGCATCCATCTGAAAAAACCCAACGTATGGCATCAATATAATTTGTACAGCAATGTTGAGTAATATTGACCAGACAAGTGAAGCTGTATCGAATTAATATCGGGTGCATTAGTTCCTCATAAAGAACGATGGCTCTTGTATTGTATGATGAATTATAAATGATGGAGTGTAAATAATAATCAACCAGTGCCTTAATACCTTCCACAGAGCATACTATCACATTTTACATGCTTGGACAAGCCTTTTGTATCGCAGCCATTGTAAATATGTATAATAAATCAAACTATACACATGTATTCATTATTAAAATAAATATATTATAAAAATGTCTTTTTTTATTCCAGTGTGTTGCGATATTCAATGTATCAGTTACCAAGTCTGTAGGGTGCATTTCTTGATTCGCTTGTTGTTGGATTTTTTGTTGTATATATAAATGAGTGAGAGAAGAATGTAAAATTATGGAAATCGATACTTCAATATCCGTGTCTCTGCCTTGTGTTGTTGTCTACTGGTGATTAAATAAAAAATATATCACCATAGCAGCAAAATACGATATACGTCAGTGAAATTTGAGGCTCTACAGAATGTGACGGTACGTCAGTGTAAGTTGAGGCCCTAAACAAAGTGACGGTACGTCAATGTAAGTTGAGGCCCTAAACAATGTGACGGTAGGTCAATGTAAGTTGTGGCCCTAAACAATGTGACGGTACGTCAATGTAAGTTAAGGCTCTAAACAATGTGACGGTGCGTCAATGTAAGTTGTGGCCCTAAACAATGTGACGGTACGTCAATGTAAGTTGAGGACCTAAACAATGTGACGGTACGTCAATGTAAGTTGAGGCCCTAAACAATGTGACGGTACTTCAGTGTAAGTTGAGGCCCTAAACAAAGTGACGGTAGGTCAATGTAAGTTAAGGCTCTAAACAATGTGACAGTGCGTCAATGTAAGTTGTGGCCCTAAAGAATGTGACGGTACGTCAATGTAAGTTAAGGCTCTAAACAATGTGACGGTACGTCAGTGTAAGTTGAGGCCCTAAACAATGTGACGGTACTTCAGTGTAAGTTGAGGCCCTAAACAAAGTGACGGTAGGTCAATGTAAGTTGAGGCCCTAAACAAAGTGACGGTACGCCTGTGTAAGTTGAGGCCCTAAAGAATATGACGGTTCGTCAGTGTAAGTTGAGGCTTGAAGAATCAATTTATCTTCCGCCGGGGGGGGGGGGGGGTTACTCTCTCTCTCCGTCTCTGTCACACACACACCTACATATATATATATACTTACATGTATTTAATCTCATTTCAAATATATTATAATTATAAGGTTTCAGTAAATAAAGCAAAATGCTTCCTGTTTACGATATAATTCTAGACCAGGTTTAAAAAAAATATTCATAGCAAACTCATAAATAATAAACTCTTATATGGAACCGGAGTCTTTAGTTCTATTATACATTTCTATTAAATGTTATTCTGTGAATAGTCGGCGGGTGATGACTACTTTGAACACCCCCCCCCCCCCCAATCCTTGCCAAAAAGTGGGGGAAGGAATGGGAAGGGACGTCACTGAATTCTGATGTTTTAAAAATTGTGACTTTATGCAAAAGTATGTTGAGTTGGCAGGGCATTTTAGCCTGTCAGAGAACGTTAAAGCATAAAAAGAGTATATATATATATATATATATATATATATATATATATATATATATATATATATATATATATATATATAACCACATATTTGACGCTGAATATGTGACGGTATTGTATATTTTAAACCTTTGTTCTACATACAAGACCGCATGCTTTGCTGCGCATGCGTATAATGGTATATATTTGAGAGTAATTTTATGTACCATGCATTCCTTGCCCGAAGTTGAACCAAAGTAAACCATGAGGATGTAAGCTGGGAAGAGCTATCGCCAGGGGGCCTGGGGACGCCGGACCACCGACACACAGCCATAGAGAAAGTGTGTTCACGTGTGTTATCACCCCCGATACGCCATACATAGCATCAAACGTGCACACAATGTCAGTACAAAAATAGAAAGGTGATACTTAAGTTTAACAATAAATAAATAAAATAAACTTCATTATACGTTGAAATATTGTAATCAAGAGACTAGATATTTGAGGATATATTAGTAATAACTTACATCTTTTATCTCGAGAAACTGGACCATATTGAACTTTAACCCTGCATAACCGAAAGCAACAGGCAAATATAAACAAAGCCTGTTCAGCGTGCTTTAAACACATACATACGCTACTGCTCAAAATAAGCACGCGGTTAATTTACTAAAATAAAACAATAGATCAATATGTTACAGTGAAAATGACAAATTCTATGAACAGCAACATAATAAAAACACATGCATGTACATGTATATATACATGTGTGTGTATTTCTTATCATATTGACTACCATTGTGCAAGCTGTACTGATGAGTATGAGACGCAAGCTGTTGGTGTGAAGATCAGTGTCTTCGCGCCTCCCTCTTGGGCATAAGATGTTGTGACAAAATGAAGAGTATATACATTTGGTTCTTTTGCTCTCTGATTTAATTCTTTTTGTTCTCTGATTTGATTCTATTTGCTATTTGATTTGGTTCTTTTTGTTCTTTGATTTGGTTCTTTTGTTCTTTGATTTGGTTCTTTTGTTCTTTGATTTGGTTCTTTTTGTTCTTTGATTTGGTTCTTTTTGTTCTTTGATTTGGTTCTTTTTGTTCTTTGATTTGGTTCTTTTTGTTCTCTGATTTGATTCTATTTGCTATTTGATTTGGTTCTTTTTGTTCTCTGATTTGATTCTATTTGCTATCGATTTGGTTCTTTTGTTCTTTGATTTGGTTCTTTTTGTTCTTTGAATTGTTTCTTTTTGCACTTTGATTTGGTTCTTCTGTTCTTTGAATTGGTTCTTTTGTTCTTTGAGTTGGTTCTTTTTGGTCTCTTATTTGGGTCTTTTCTTCTCTAATTTGGTTCTTTTTGTGGCTTGATTGAACACTTGTTTTTTTTTTAATTAATTCTTCTGTCCTTTGGTTCTTTTGATTTTTTCTTTTTCTTAAAATGCCCTTGACCACAACACACACACACATACATATATATACACACCCGCTTTGTAGTCGTTAGATTTTACATTTAATGGGAAATGTCACTTGATAGGGAGATATTCAGTCTTGTTTAATACCAAAATTTAAATACATTTGTTTTTTTTTTATTTTATTCTTCTGTCCTTTGATACATTTTTTCTGTGGTTTGGTTCTTTTGATTTTTTTTCTTAAAATGATCTTGACCACAACACACACACACATATATATATATGTGTATATATATATGTATATATATATATATATATACATATATATATATATATATATATATATATATATATATATATATATATATATACCCGCCTGTAGTCGTTAGATTTTACATTTAATGGGAAACGCCATATGATAAGGAGATATTCAGTCTTGATTATTACCAAAATTTAACAATTATTTTACTCTTAAGGGGTCACACATTCTGTTTATAAAGCCAAATACTCAAATATTAATTTACAGTAAACAATTTATTCTTGTCTGAAAACTCATGTTTGAAAATTAGCTAGAATGTGGTCACCTTTAAGTCCATTAGATTCGAGTCTTTTTCAATGTGAAAACAAGCAATAGAAAACTTTATGGATTTGTAACGAAGAGAAAATTTGATATTTACTTATTATTTGATATTTGATTTTACAATCCCAAGTTCTTTAATTTAGAATGTAAATGAATGTTACGGAGTAGTGTTACAAAGCTGGTAACTCATCCAATTAATCATGAATTGACAGGTCAGAAATAAGTCTTCTCATATCTATTCTCTTTCTGTTTCGATATTCTGAAGACATTTTGTGATCATAGAATTGTCCATATGCGAATTGTGCTCAATCGGTTTCGTCTCTATAATTGTATATTATATGGTGTGTACTTGGTTGTGTATTTTTAAAATAAAAAAGTGAATGATAAAAAAAATCTAGTATATTAACCTTTAATTAGATCCATATATATATATATATGTATATATATATATATATATATATATATATATATATATATAATATATATAACACGTATTCCTAAAACGTTCAGCAAATACGTGAAATTCCTAATTTACCCGGCAACTTAATGTATTTACTGAAATTTCCAGGAAATTCATGTATTTCCTAAAATACGGGGCAAACATTTAAAACATTTACTGATATGAAAAGCATAGACAATTTGTTTCTGTTGCATATACTTACTTACTTACATCGTCAGAATTCATACTACCATGCATGGCCTAGCTGTGCATCATCATCAATATATATATACCTCTTCTGAATGCAAGTTATAGCATTTTTATCATCAAAACAATGAAGTAGGCCCACTGTGTACCACTGAATAATTTTGATACCTTGATTCGAAAAGTATTTGATAAAATGAAATGAATTAAACTGTTATAATTGTCTATGATTACAAAGACATTGTCTAACTACAATTTTAGCCACAAAAATTTTATACTGTCAACCGATGTAAACTTTTTTTTTTACATTAATTAATCATTGTACCAGTATTTCTGTTATAAGAATATTCTGATGTCTGTGAACAAGGTGATATGTGCCCATGGATGAACATCGGTGGATGTTCAACTCTTCAGCCAAGACATTGCTTTTCTCGAAGTTTGCTACAGATTACCCTTGACACATATCCAACCTTGTATCTCACACTTGGATTTATATTTATGCATGGTCTATTTTTTTTAAAATTATATATGAGAAGCTTTATGTAAAGAACTTCTATTCAGATAGCATTTAAAGCCAGTTTCATTAAGTTGTCAGATTTATCTGTTTATAATACAGGTATAACTCGCTTATCTGTTTAAAAAAAATTGCATATCTGTTTTATGTGATTATCGATATCCTAAGGAAAGCTAATTTTATACATATCTCAAATGAATTTAGCAAACTGTGTTTTATACATGTTATTGTGTAGATCTGAAACATTTACAGTTTTCTTAATTTATTTGTAATCTTTTAAGAATTCATGTTTTTTTATATTGATTTTGTATGTAACACATTTCTTTTGTTCATTCAGTTTATACCTGAAATACAATAAAGAATTTACAATTCATGATTTTATTATGAGAGATCAGAACTGTTATAAGATAAAAGTATTTTTTTTTTCTACATTTGTGATTATATACAATTTTGGATCAAATTTGAATGGAAGTGTTCAAGATGTGAACAAATGAACCCATATGTGTGTTCATTTTTTTTTAAAATAAACATTTATTAGGCGTTCTCTTTCTGTTTCATCGTCTGAACACTTTTTTGTGTTATTTTTTTTACGCTTCAAAAGTGTTCAAATTGCCATGTAAAAAAGTTTGGATGAAAAAACACAAGCGTTCATCTGTAAACACAGGCGTTCGTCTGTGTTTTTTTAACACTTGTAAGTGTGCTAAATCGGTTTCAAATAGGTGATCATAAAGGCATTCAAATGCGGTCCCTTGATTTTACAGTGTATACACATTCCATGGCCAAACCATAGAATGTGTACATTCTATGGGCCGCGGTTATGAAATGTGCACGTTCCATGCATGTGTACATTTATAACTCAAGCCATAGAATATAGAAAGGGCGCTCCTAAATACACGATTTGGCTCCCCCATGAAGCTCAAATATTGTTTTAATCTACTCACAGGCTGTAAACATGTGACTAATCTAAAGCAAAAATGATGTTGGTTATTACTTACAATACTTTGACACGTGTTGTTAATTGATCTCCAATCGTCAAACTGTAACTATTTTATGGAATATCAGTAAATATATTTTATTTTTATCAACATTTTTTCCAAACAAGAGTATTGATATCAGGGAAAGTTCAATGGAATTATACATATACTTCATGACCCTGGCAATGGAATGTACACATTCCATGATTTGGACCATATAGAATGTATACATCCATGAAATGTATACATTCTGTGGTTTGAGTCATAGAATTCACACATTCCATATAGTCATCTAAATTCTATACGACATATATATATATATATATATATATATATATATATATATATATATTCCATGTATGATTCTCAATCATTATTGGTATCATAAGACTTTTTTTATATAATTTTGAAATTTTAAATTGAAATTTATTGATAAAGTTATAATAATCAGGAGATCACTGAAAAGAATGTTAGAGGTATTAACTGCTGTTATGTTTCACGGTGCTATATATAATAACAACTTAGCACCCAGGCGATTATTCAACTCAACCACGTGATTTTCCTGTGTTTGATGTAACATCATGGAAATCTTTGCTGCACATTTATATATTTGTTGAATGATTTCCCTTTAATACCCATGGTACCAGGCTAAATTGATGCGGGAGATGTTATCTCTGTCAGACCGTGCACGAAGCTGAGACGTCCTATATAGACGCCCACGGGGATCTAAAGTGTTTTATGTTAATTGTAACTGTCATCAAGTGGAGCAAAATTAGTGTTCTTCAAAGTGATGCCATCATGCGGAGTGAAGCTAGTTATATGGATATGTTAACTATACAGGCGATAGTGAGTGCAGTTTTTCCCTCGGGGTGATATATGACGGTAAGACGCTGATTACACAAACAAGACGGTGTACACCATGCTTTGATTTGAGTGGCCTCGGGCGCGTGGTTCTTACACCTTGGTCTTGCACGTCACAGTCAGGGCCCAGGATCGCACTCTTTAATTGTGTATGATCTCATCATAAGCGGTAAAAAGCACGGGTCCGCGCTCAAGTTACGTACGGCAGCTTTTCCCTTGAGTCTCATTATATTCTCAGGGATACAGCGAGACGGGACTTCAAACGCCCGCCATGTTGACATTCAAAATAGCGGCCTGTTGTATATGGGTAACGAGAGAGGAAAGTATCGACATGAGAGCAGCGGGGTAAGCCGACTCGGCCTCCTCTCCTCCCCCCGGGGATTCAGGTATTGCGTGCGTGCGTTACCGTTCACTTGATACCTATGACGGCTAACGTTTTTATCTTCTAGAATATCTTCTGATGTCGCCGTTTGGTTGTTCTCAGAATCCGGCAACAATAAGGGTTATATGCATGTCCCCATTACTGTAACTGTTAAACCTCATGTACCAGTGTGTCACATAAATTACACAAGCGAGTTAAATTAATTCATCTAATATATAACAACAGATGTCCCGCTCAAAAAAAAAGTCCTCATAATTTTGGTGATATTTCTATCGGGTCGCGTTTGTCCAAGGCCTTCTGTGTAGGGGTCTATTGTGTATAATGACCCCAAAGTCGCTCCCAAAATATATAAATATGTGTGTAGGCCTTTACACCTGTTGTGTGCTGTTTTCCTAAATTTCCTAAATTTAAAAAATACTTAATTAAATACAATGTTTAATTCATGTATCTTTCAATCCGAAAATCTTGATGCAAGTTTTTCATAATAAGAAAACGCGTATCCCCAACACAATGGATCAGGTATCGGTGAACAGTAAGTTTTAAGTAGGTTTTGATATGTCACGTGATAAACTAAACGCAGGCGACCAGTCTGACAGTAGGCGACCAGTCTTAAAGCAGATGACCAGCCTGACAGTAGGCGACCAGTCTGACAGTGGGCAACCAGTCTGACAGTAGGCAACTAGTCTGACTGTGGCGCCGGCGTAGGTCTGATAATACAGGGAGCGGACGACCAGTTATCTGCTTTAAGACTGGTCGCCTACTGTCAGACTGGTCTCCTACTGTCAGACTGGTCGCCTACTATCAGACTGGTCTCCAACTGTCAGACTGGTTATCTGCTTTAAGACTGGTCGCCTACTGTCAGACTGGTCTCCTACTGTCAGACTGGTCGCCTACTATCAGACTGGTCTCCAACTGTCACACTGGTCGCCTACTGTGAGACTGGTCTCCTACTGTCGGACTGGTCGCCTACTGTCAGACTGGTCGCCTACTGTCAGACTGGTCTCCTTCTGTCAGACTGGTCTCTTCCTGTCAGACTGTCGCCTTTCTGTCAGACTGGTCTCCTACTGTCAGACTGGTCGCCTACTGTCAGACTGGTCTCCTACTGTCAGACTGGTGGACTACTTTCACATAGGTCACCTACTGTTGGACTTGTTGCCTTCTGTCAGAATGGTCGCCCGCCCCCTATATTATCAGACCTCTAACCCGTTGCTACTGTCAGAGTGGTCGCCTACTGTCAGACTGGTCGCCTGCTCCCTGTATTATCAGACCTCTAACCCGTTGCTACTGTCAGACTGGTCGCCTACGGTCAGACTGGTCGTCCGCTCCCTATATTTTATCAGGCCTTACCCGGCGCTACTGTAAGACTGGTCTCCTACTGTCAGGGTGGTCGCCTACTGTCATACTGGTCGCCTACTGTCAGACTGGTCGCCTACTGTCAGACTGGTCTCCTACTGTCCGACTGGTCGCCTGATGTCAGACTGGTCGCCTACTGTCAGACTGGTCTCCTACTCTCAGACTGGTCTCCTACTGTCAGACTAGTCGCCTACTGTCAGGCTGGTGGCTTACTGTCAGACTGGTCTCCTACTGTTAGACTGGTCTCCTAGTGTCAGACTGGTCTCCTACTGTCAGGGTGGTCGCCTACTGTCATACTAGTCGCCTACTGTCAGACTGGTCGCCTACTGTCAGACTGGTCTCCTACTGTCAGACTGGTCGCCTAATGTCAGACTGGTCGCCTACTGTCAGACTGGTCTCCTACTGTCAGACTGGTTTCCTACTGTCAGACTAGTCGCCTTCTGTCAGGCTGGTCTCCTACTGTCAGGCTGGTCGCCTACTGTCTGACTGGTCTCCTAGTGTCAGACTGGTCTCCTACTGTGAGACTGGTCTCCTACTGTCAGACTGGTCTCCTACTGTGAGACTGGTCTCCTACTGTGAGACTGGTCGCCTACTGTGAGACTGGTCTCCTACTGTCAGAAGGCGACCAGTCTGATAGTAGGACGCCCATTGTCACTCTGTATTATCAGACCTCTAACTGGTCGTCCTACTATCAGACTGGTCGCCTTCTGTCAGGCTGGTCTCCTACTGTCAGCCTGGTCGCCAACTGTGAGACTGGTCTCTTACTGTGAGACTGGTCTCCTACTGTCAGACTGGTCTCCTACTGTCAGACTGGTCGCCTACTGTCAGACTGGTCATCTGCTTTAAGACTGGTCGCCTACTGTCAGACTGGTCGCCTGCGTTTAGTTTATCACGTGACATATCAAAACCAGTCTGACAGTAGGCGACCAGTCTGACAGTAGGAGACCAGTCTGACAGTAGGAGACCAGTCTGACAGTAGGAGACCAGTCTCACAGTAGGAGACCAGTCTGACAGTAGGCGACCAGTCTGACAGTAGGAGACCAGTCTGACAGTAGGCGACCAGGCTGACAGTAGGAGACCAGTCTGACAGTAGGCGACCACTCTGACAGTAGCAACGGGTTAGAGGTCTGATAATATAGGGGGCGGGCGACCATTCTGACAGAAGGCAACCAGTCCAACAGTAGGTGACCTATGTGAAAGTAGTCCAACAGTCTGACAGTAGGAGACCAGTCTGACAGTAGGCGACCAGTCTGACAGTAGGAGACCAGTCTGATAGAAAGGCGACCAGTCTGACAGGAAGAGACCAGTCTGACAGAAGGAGACCAGTCTGACAGTAGACGACCAGTCTGACAGTAGGCGACCAGTCTGACAGTAGGAGACCAGTCTCACAGTAGGCGACCAGTGTGACAGTTGGAGACCAGTCTCACACTAGGAGACCAGTCTGACAGTAGGCGACCAGGTTTACAGTAGGAGACCAGTCTGACAGTAGGCGACCAGTCTGACAGTAGGAGACCAGTCTGACAGTAGGAGACCAGTCTCACAGTAAGAGACCAGTCTCACAGTTGGCGACCAGGCTGACAGTAGGAGACCAGCTTGACAGAAGGCGACCAGTCTGATAGTAGGCGACCAGTCTGACAATAGGAGACCAGTCTGACAGTAGGCGACCAGTCTTAAAGCAGATAACCAGTCTGACAGTTGGAGACCAGTCTCACAGTAGGCGACCAGTCTTACAGTAGGAGACCAGCCTTACAGAAGGCGACCAGTCCGACAGCAGGAGACCAGTCTGACAGTAGGAGACCAGTCTGACAGTAGGCGACAAGGCTGACAGTAGGAGACCAGTCTGACAGTAGGCGACCAGTCTCACAGTAGGAGACCAGTCTCACAGTAGGAGACCAGTCTGACAGTAGGCGACCAGTCTGACAGTAGGAGACCAGTCTGACAGTAGGCGACCAGGCTGACAGTAGGAGACCAGTCTGACAGTTGGCGACCAGTCTGACAGTAGGAGACCAGTCTGACAGTAGGAGACCAGTCTGACAGTAGGCGACCAGCCTGACAGTAGGAGACCAGCCTGACAGAAGGCGACCAGTCTGACAGTAGGAGACCAGTCTCACAGTAGGCGACCAGTCTCACAGTAGGGGACCAGTCTCACAGTAGGAGACCAGTCTCACAGTAGGAGACCAGTCTCACAGTAGGAGACCAGTCTGACACTAGGAGACCAGTCAGACAGTAGGCGACCAGCCTGACAGTAGGAGACCAGCCTGACAGAAGGCGACTAGTCTGACAGTAGGAGACCAGTCTGACAGTAGGAGACCAGTCTGACAGTAGGCGACCAGTCTGACATTAGGCGACCAGTCTGACAGTAGGAGACCAGTCTGACAGTAGGCGACCAGTCTGACAGTAGGCGACTAGTATGACAGTAGGCGACCACCCTGACAGTAGGAGACCAGTCTGACACTAGGAGACCAGTCTAACAGTAGGAGACCAGTCTGACATTAAGCCACCAGCCTGACAGTAGGCGACTAGTCTGACAGTAGGAGACCAGTCTGACAGTAGGAGACCAGTCTGACAGTAGGCGACCAGTCTGACATTAGGCGACCAGTCGGACAGTAGGAGACCAGTCTGACAGTAGGCGACCAGTCTGACAGTAGGCGACCAGTATGACAGTAGGCGACCACCCTGACAGTAGGAGACCAGTCTTACAGTTGGAGACCAGTCCGACAGTAGGAGACCAGTCTGGCAGTAGGCCACCAGTCTGACAGTAGGCCACCAGTCTGACAGTAGGCAACCAGTCTGACAGTAGGAGACCAGTCCCACAGTAGGCGACCAGTCTGACAGTAGGAGACCAGTCTCACAGTAGGCGACCAGTCTGACAGTAGGCGACCAGTGTGACAGTAGGCGACCACCCTGACAGTAAGAGACCAGTCTGACAGTAGGCGACCAGTCTGACAGTAGGCGACCAGTCTGACAGTAGGCGACCAGTATGACAGTAGGCGACCATCCTGACAGTAGGACCCGGGTATGACAGTAGGCGACCAGTCTGACAGTAGGCGACCAGTCTGACAGTACGCGACCAGTATGACAGTAGGCGACCACCATGACAGTAGGACCCCAGTCTGACAGTAGGAGACCAGTATGACTGTAGGCGACCAGTCTGACAGTAGGAGACCAGTATGACAGTAGGCGACCACCCTGACAGTAGAAGACCAGTCTGACAGTAGGAGACCGGTATGACAGTAGGCGACCACCCTGACAGTAGGAGACCAGTATGACAGTAGGCAACCACCCTGACAGTAGTAGACCAGTCTGACAGTAGGAGACCAGTCTGACAGTAGGCCACCAGTCTGACAGTAGGAGACCAGTCTGACAGTAGGCGACCAGTCTGACAGTAGGCGACCAGTATGACAGTAGGCGACCACCCTGACAGTAGGAGACCAGTCTGACAGTAGGAGACCAGTCTGACAGTAGGCCACCAGTCTGACAGTAGGAGACCAGTCTGACAGTAAGAGACCAGTCTGACAGTAGGCGACCAGGCTGACAGTAGGAGACCAGTCTGACAGTAGGAGACCAGTCTGACAGTAGGAGACCAGTCTGACAGTAGGAGACCAGTCTGACAGTAGGAGACCAGCCTGACAGTAGGAGACCAGCCTGACAGTAGGAGACCAGTCTGACAGTAGGAGACCAGTCTGACAGTAGGAGACCAGTCTGACAGTAGGAGACCAGTCTGACAGTAGGAGACCAGTCTGACAGTAGGAGACCAGTCTGACAGTAGGAGACCAGTCCCACAGTAGGCGACCAGTCTGACAGTAGGAGACCAGTCTCACAGTAGGCGACCAGTCTGACAGTAGGCGACCAGTGTGACAGTAGGCGACCACCCTGACAGTAAGAGACAAGTCTGACAGTAGGCGACCAGTCTCACAGTAGGAGACCAGTCTGACAGTAGGAGACCAGTCTCACAGTAGGAGACCAGTCTGACACTAGGAGACCAGTCAGACAGTAGGCGACCAGCCTGACAGTAGGAGACCAGCCTGACAGAAGGCGACTAGTCTGACAGTAGGAGACCAGTCTGACAGTAGGAGACCAGTCTGACAGTAGGCGACTAGTATGACAGTAGGCGACCACCCTGACAGTAGGAGACCAGTCTGACACTAGGAGACCAGTCTAACAGTAGGAGACCAGTCTGACATTAAGCCACCAGCCTGACAGTAGGCGACTAGTCTGACAGTAGGAGACCAGTCTGACAGTAGAAGACCAGTCTGACAGTAGAAGACCAGTCTGACATTAGGCGACCAGTCGGACAGTAGGAGACCAGTCTGACAGTAGGAGACCAGTCTGACAGTAGGCGACCAGTCTGACAGTAGGCGACCACCCTGACAGTAGGAGACCAGTCTGACACTAGGAGACCAGTCTAACAGTAGGAGACCAGTCTGACAGTAAGCCACCAGCCTGACAGTAGGCGACTAGTCTGACAGTAGGAGACCAGCCTGACAGTAGGAGACCAGTCTGACAGTAGGCGACCAGTCTGACATTAGGCGACCAGTCGGACAGAAGGGGACCAGTCTGACAGTAGGCGACCAGTCTGACAGTAGGCGACCAGTATGACAGTAGGCGACCACCCTGACAGTAGGAGACCAGTCTTACAGTTGGAGACCAGTCCGACAGTAGGAGACCAGTCTGGCAGTAGGCCACCAGTCTGACAGTAGGCCACCAGTCTGACAGTAGGTAATCAGTCTGACAGTAGGAGACCAGTCCCACAGTAGGCGACCAGTCTGACAGTAGGAGACCAGTCTCACAGTAGGCGACCAGTCTGACAGTAGGCGACCAGTGTGACAGTAGGCGACCACCCTGACAGTAGGAGACCAGTCTGACAGTAGGCGACCAGTCTGACAGTAGGCGACCAGTCTGACAGTAGGCGACCAGTATGACAGTAGGCCACCAGTCTGACAGTAGGAGACCAGTCCCACAGTAGGCCACCAGTCTGACAGTAGGAGGTTAGGTCTGATAATAGAGGGAGCGGGTGTATATATAATCATCGCAACGAATACTAAAAAACATTCATATATATATATGTATATATATATATATATATATATATATATATATATATATATATATATATATATATATGTATACATTTATATATATATATATATATTTATTTTTTTCTTTCCAAAAAATAACTGGTAAAGTGCTCGAAGTTTTGGAACCAGGGTGTATATAGTTATAACTATATAACTATAAAACTATAAAATTGAGACTGATATATGTGGTTTGGCACAAGAACATCCAGCTGACCTGGTTCATTTGCATACTTCTGCTTTTAAGATGTCAGCTAATTTAAGTAATTGTGTTTCCTGTATTATATTAAATACCACATTGATGACGTGGGGAATGTGTGTAGAACTTCAACTTGGTTTTCTTGTATTAGCGCATGCGCAAACAAACTAAGATTGGGCCAGTTTACATATACTGTTAATTTTATCTACAACTAGATTTTAAAAGGTTCGGATATTAAGTGTATTATGAGGTTGTACTAGAGGTAACCTTAAATTTTAACGACCAATTAGAAATTAAAAATAGCTTTAAAAATGATATGAGTAAAGATGATCACACAGGATTTTTTCTGTGAATATTTTGGTTTCAAACAAACATATTTTGGAAATTATATTAAAATTCTTTCAGTAAATTCATTTTTACTATTGTCATCATTGTTTTAAAAAGAAATTTGCTTAAACTATAAAATAAGCCAAATGATGAGGCATGTAACCAGAATGAAAATATATTGTTGCATCATTAAACATACCGGTACACAGTAGTGCTTATAAGGTTAGTGAAAGATTGATTAAATCTTGAAAATTATAGTACTTTTTCTCAGCCGTGCGTCGACTGTGTACCTGGCAGAAAACGGCCCGCCCTGTCAGTAATATATATATACACACACACGCTGTTTAGGGTCTTGGTTCCGCAGACAGGCTGGCGCCGGGCTACACCAGTTAAAACCAGGCAGTAGACGACAGTACGGCAGTGAAATTAGAACCAGTTAGTCTGGGCGTGAATGCATATCATAACGTGTCAGCAAGGTCAATCGTGTCACCCAGGAGCCGTGTATGTTTCTGAGACAAGTCGGCGCCGGGGAAGCCTGCAGTTCGAGCTAGCATTAACAAGAACTGGCTGCTTCACCACTTTGCCCTGGATAAGTTACAAGTTTCACAGACAGAGTGGAGTCGGGGAAGCCCAAAGTGTGAGGCTGTGGGGTAAAGAGGGTTACAGGTCACAGCCAGCATCCTCATAGACTGCCAGTTCTCAGACAGCCTGGCGTCGGGGAACCCGTAACAGGGGGTACCACCACCAATACCATAGGTTCCACGCTATCGGTTTACATGGGGCAGGAAATCTCTCAGCTAGGTCTCATAAATTTGGCAAATTGGACGGGCAGGGTCGCGTTGGTGTCATGGCGGAGTGTTGTTGTAATCTGGCTACAAAGAGCCGCCTGCTGATCGGGAGACCAGCCAGCCAGCTGCCTCAGTAACACGGGGCCTGTACGGGCAAAGTGCGTGCTGACAGCCTCTAGCAGTTCTGTCATTCAGTCATCACACTCCGGCCATTCATTTCGGCTTTGATGTTCGTTTCTTATAGAAGCGCCTACTGTATTGTTGTTAATGGATGGCCAGAGCGGGATGATTTTGCCAGAGGCTATTTAACCACATACTTAAAATAATCCAAAGATACCACTTGACATTAAAAGGACCGGGGCTGCTGATTTGCAGGGATGATGACAGATACACTAGTATGCAAAGTTTCAAGTTCATCTCTCTCTCTATCAGAGTGGGTTACCTCTGATTGCCTTTCATAAACACATTAAGATAGACATATAAATTATCACAGTAAGACTTATATAAAGGAATGTTTTCCGCATCAAGGGACATTTTGTGTTTGGGCTATTATTATTATTATAATTATTATTATTATTACTGCATGGACCTTCTCGATACCAGTATTGTATATGGTCATTAAGTGTTTGCCTTAAACTGATCTTAAAATATTATTATCATTAGTCTCAAAGTAATCAAGCTGATCATATCATCAATGAATGAATGAATGAAGGTGTTTATCAAGAAAATATAGGACTACAGGCCCATAGTTCCATAAGTGCTTGCAAAATACAATGATGGTAATAAAAGTACATATAAAGTGTATTCTAATTAACCAAACATATAACATTATTTTTTAAACATGCATTCTAAATGTCATCAAAAGTATTCCATCTTATAGAGGTCTGACATTCACCTTAACCAATTGATGTAATACCTTCTGATCATAAAACTCATCATCATAAGCTGTAAGTGGAGGCCTTTACCGAATATTAATATTTGTATGAAATTATCTTAATTAAATAAACGCTATACATAGACTAAACACGCAGTTATGTACACTGCTCATCAACATTATTGTAAGACGGTTAGTTTCCGGTTGAAGCGATCAGTATACAGTCATATTTAAAATTATACTTTTTTTTTGTTTGAATGTCATTTCCATGTTATGTTGTATACACCTCTATGGACATTTAAAAGTTATATATGTACATCTGTGTTTTAGTAAACCTTAAAGGAAAATATATATGTTGGAGCCCGTCTGCGGATCTGGCCCATCTGCCGATGGGCTTGGCCCATATGAGGATCCGTTATTGGCTGCCCATCTGCAGATGGGCAGCCCAATAACGGATTTGATACCATGCACTTTCTGGCCCGTCTGAAGATGGGCTTTGCCCAATAACCGATTTTAGTTTTTGTTAGTTTTACGTTATTTTTTTTATTATCTTGATGACTTTTGTACTCAGACAAACATTTCTCAGAACCTAAATGGATTTGCCTGCTCTTGGGGTGTCCAACACACTTGTTATTCCCTCGAAAGCCTAGCTCGGAGAAGAGGTCAGCAAGTATTTACGGGTTGTCCCTGTTGATAGTCTGTTTTACGTCGCCAAGAACATCCACGAGAGGGAGGTGGACCATGCAGGATATCGAAAGACCTTTGCCCATGTTAGTGCTTCATTTATCATGTAAGGTGTATCCGATATTAAGCTGGTGAATTGGTCATACCTAAATGCGTTTACCCTTAAGTGTTATTATAGTGTTAGTGACAACCAAATTAACTAGAAAGCACCCACAGAGCACATGCCTCCGCCACCGCCTGTATACGTACCAATGAACGTACACTCGGTTATATGACATGGCCTTTTAGACAAAGAGGTACAACCCTATAAAAAAAAGTGTGCCATTTAAACCACCGTATTATCATAATTTATTCAATTTATATACTATAGATTTATTTTACATATATTTTTATTGTCCCGAATCCAAACAGGGTCTATAAATAAGTTTAGAATAGTTCCTAGTAAGCTGAGCTTAAATTTTATTCGATAACAATATCCCACACAGACCGAAATTATTAATATGCAAGTATTAACTACGAATTTTGGTAGTTTTATCGTATAAATTTTATCTCTTCATTATTTAATGTTCTGAGTATAAAGTATAATTATATTTATCCAAAATGGTTTATAAGGAGTCTTGTCACCATTTAAATTTTATATTTATATTTATATTTTATATATTAAAACATATTTATATATTAAACATCGTGATGATTGCTTGTTTCAGAGATCTATTTATTTATCAGTTGTATCTAATAAATTTTTATATATTACAAATAAAATAAACTTTACTGTGTAACTGTGAAAGATATGTTAAACATAACCCTACCGTTTTGTTTAAATTTATTTTGTGGCGTTTTTGCCCTGGCCTTTGCAAAGACACTACTCTCCGGCAATGACCCCTGCAGCCAAAACTACATTTAACCTCGGCATCATCTCTGTGATAACCTGAAAAAAAGAGTACTGTCCGACTTCCCTGCTGCTCTCATCACCAGGACGCCAACAATTCTGTACGAATGCTAAGTAGAAAGCTTATCAATATATGACACTTCTCCAAACGAAACTGTATACCAAGATGTGTTATTGTGGTGAAAGTGCATGATTGTGATTGACTCTGAGATCAAATTACTCATGAGAGAGTGTTTGCTACATATATTACACTATTCTATTGTCACTATGTATGTGCAATTGGTAACCTTGATATATATGTGGATATTAAAAATAGTATGAGAAACTGAATTGTACCACATATAATTTCTTTTTAGTAAATTGTATGTACCGTGGAAGTCACATCTATGTGGTAATGTAAATGAGATTTTTTTCGCGACAGCGGTAATTACTCTTTGGTAAAAAAGGGAACCTCATTAAACTCTTAACATCACACGAATGCAATGTAGACTAATCAAGAATTGTGTGTAATAAGTTATTTAATAGGGTATTGTAACACTGCATGCACATCGATGTAGTTTACTATGCACATCTATGTAATTGTGATGATAAAATTATTGATGTAAGGCTGTGATAGTGATTTATGTTTCAATTAACACATTTAAGTTCTGAGAAATGTTTGTCTGAGTACAAAAGTCATCAAGATAATAAAATAATAAAGTATTACTAACAAAAACTAAAATTGGTTATTGGGCCAAGCCCATCTGCAGACGGGCCATAAAGTGCATGGTATATCAAATCCATTATTTGGCTGCTGCCCATCTGCAGATGGGCAGCCCAATAACGGATCCTCATATGGTCCAAGCCCATCGGCAGATGGGCCAGATACCCAAACGGGCTCCAACATTTACACGCGATTATTAAGGTTTTGTCATCTAAATATCAATTTATTCTCGATAGCTTGGTGTTATTTAATTTTATCCTAAATATATATATATATTTCATTTGTATTTGGAATCGTCATTATATGTTACATCATATCTAATATAATTAAACGAAGTTCTTGTTGATCGTTTGGAGATGTTATTTTCTGAAATAGTATTAATGTATAACATCCTTAAGTAAGTAGGTATCTACTAATAAAGAACCAAGTTTAAATATCTATACCAATAACCAGAGACAAGTTTTGGGTGCATATTCATCGTATATTCATTAAAATTATTAAATGACAAAATCTGATTTAAAATATACAATTTTGATGTTGTATGATAAATTGTACACTCAAAAAGTGACTTTTGATTAAAAAGACTTCTTCCTCGTGTGATAGATCGCATACATTATCAATCTCAGAGGACGAACATGTTACAACGATTATCCGGTATTTATCTAGTAAATAAACTGTTACAAAGTAAATATAGTGCATTAACGTGTATGTATATATAGTGTGAACTAAAAAAAAAACAACAGATTTTCGTGAGTTGGTTCATAATTTTTATTTTTAGGCATGTATGATTACTGCTTATTCTTATATTTGTTATTGTACTATTGTTCTATTGTACTCTGCAATGTATATTTATAAATAAATATATATATATATATATATATATATATATATATATATATATATATATATATATATATTCCGCGGGTTCGTGCGACTCGGGTTCTCCATGCGCCTGTATTTAGCATATGGGCCGAATTACTGGAGTTGTTTCTGATCAAACTTTTTCAAGAAATAATGTCAAATTACTCAGGATTTCTGTGAAAAGATATAGAAAACTGATTCTCTTTTGGAACAACTTTATATTGTTTCTGACGAGTGGCCACATGCAGAAGAGGGGCGTGATACCTATAAGTCATATACATATACCTTCCGTGATTTGTTATATAGATGTGACCCACCGTTTGCGTTTCATTAGTGTACTATGTGTTAGACAAAATAAGAGCAAACATCACCTGTTCCACTTTTACATTAGTGCATATCTTATAATATGAACCTTGATGTACATGCACGCATATTAAAACCATACATAATGATGCATGTACAAATAATTAACAGCAGTTTTCAAAACGAAATAAGGATTATTCATCATACATATTTAAGGCTTAAATAATACATATTTATCATTTGAGTTTAAATCATTTGAATGCAGGACTGAGATTTACGTGATATGTAGAATTTACGAGTAAAGATTTTGTTGTGTTATATTTATGTTACTTTGATCAGTTTACTTCGCTGCTTATTTATATGATATTATTGTATTATAATGTAATAAAATATCAGAGCAGATGTTAAAAACGAATTTAGGGGATGGAGGCACAAAACATATTACACGGCCATGTATTTAATGCGGAAAGTGTGCATATGGCATCCGTGATATACCCATGCAAAAAACTCTTTCATACAAACCTTGACAAGAATCCCTTTAAAATTCCAAATACTTGCAAAATACAAACTTGATTTGAAAAAAAAAAGAAAATGCATAATTAACTTTTTAGTTATCTAGATGACCCTCTTTAAACTTGAGGCAATGGGAATTTTTTTGTAAACTGGACAGATTTTAACACGAGGACATTTGATCAAAAATAGATGGTCGTCATGGTAGTGGCCAAGATATATGGCTGTAACATTTTATGCCAACAGCTCCTATTGTTGCTGAGATATTCGGTACCATATTTAAAATATTGTTTACAAATATCTGAAATCGTAAAATTTTGTGATTTGTAATATTTAGATTTGCATGAAGAAGCCATTTTGAAAATAAACCATTCAAATCACACACAATTAAATTGCCTTTGTCTGAGATCATAATATAGGACGCTCAAATTTAAAGTTTCGACTAACTGTGGAATAAGCAGAAAATACCATTTCATCTCACAGAGTAAGCTGCCACAGGTAGTGCTATCTGAAGGGGGAAAATCATGCACTTAGCAGTGATCTTTAAACATGTTAAAAAAATTTATATGCATGGTTCAAGATGAAGTGTCTATTTTACAGGAGAGAGAGGTTCAGAAATATGTGAACAATCAAAATGGTACCAACGGATTTGTAAAGACGGGGTGAATATGAGTGCGATTACCTACATGATGAGCTACATGATAGCTTGTGCGCATTCCGAGGGTAGTTCATGACCTGCAGCGCCCCCTGTTTGTCACTAAAAATGACTGACAAGATACCTCGCAGTGAGTATCAACTCTGATCATCACACGTCACGACCTGCGTTCGGGTTACTCCGTGCACGCGGCCAACATCTGGTCCTCATTCACACCAGGTGGCAGGCTCATCGCTCAATCTGATCATGTGACTCGCAGCTGTCCAATTCGATTGACTGATGAATCTCGGGGTATTCCCACGGCACCAACGACGTCAGTTAATGACTTGACCATTTCCCGACCACGTGACCATGAAATGACTTCTAAACGACACAGACCGATACCAAGAAATTCGACAAGCATGTCAAATGATAATTCTCCATCTATTTCGTCCTTTCTGGGAGACGAAAATTGAACAGAGAGCAAAAGAGAGAAAAAAATAAGATATCCATAATCGTTAACATTATTGTGGGCCTTATTCGCCAGTAAATTGGATATATGAACATATAACATTTCACAGAAGTTTTGAAGGATGGTAGAAGGATTTTGCGGAATGGTATAACCGTTGAGCTTAGTTGTTAGATCAATGAATACAATTTATATTCATGTTTAAAATATGTCCCGAGTACCCAAGATACTGTAGATTTTTACATGTAAAATATAAATATAGTGACGTCATTTGATATATGACTTTGTTCTTAAGCTATCTGTAATAAACGCGTCGTAAGTGTGTGTTGCACATGCGGGATTCATAACAAATGCAGACCATGTGCGGGATTCATAATATCCCCTCAAGAAACGTCCACTAGAGGGAGGTAAGGCGCTCCCCCTTTCCCCTCTCCCCCCCCCCCCTTTTTCTCTCTACTGTCTTATATATGTACAGAGCTGTGCAGCCTGTCTGACACAACACGAGGAGGGATAATCCAATCCGCCCCTTAGCTGGATAATATTGTTAGCTCAGATTAGCGCACGCCGTGAGCAGTCACCGGGCAGACAGACGTAGAAACACTTAACCTTTTATCAACCGTGGTCTTGATACATGTCACGCGATGTCACGTGACTTGACTTTGATTGCACGCCCTCCCTTTCCTTAAACCAAGCGAAATCAGTAATATTAGGTACAACTAAAATATTTTTTTAAAGAGTCAATAATTTCATATTTTTATGTGAAAATGACGAGAGATACGAATTTTAAACGGGGTCACCTGTACGACTGTTACATTTATGGTCACACCGTCATCCACAAAGCCGCATTGTTACTACACACGCGCAGCACTGATTATGCATGTAACAGAGTATGTGAAAGTATCTGGTTCTTTGTGTTGGTTTCCTGTACAAGTATGGTATGTAAATGGACAGCAGGACGTGCATGAGCAATGACAGGGCGAAGACAGTGAGCAATAAATGCATGTTTATCGGTCCAGCGATTCCAATAGAAAAAAAATCCAGGTGATTTTATTTTCAGTATTTATGTTGTAGTAGAATTCCACTGATAACTAAAATCCTGTTCATTTAACGCTAGTACATTCCTAATTGAAGTTTTAATGAGTACATATGAATATACGTCACGTGACGTGTTTAAAAACACTGCTGTTGATGAAAGTATTAGCTGATATTGATCTGAACAACCGAAGACATATATGTAAAATTTACATATATTTGATACAGAACGATCCCACTGAGGCCTCAAAGTTATAATAGTTCAGGTCATATTCTTGTTAATATGTCCTAGATGTTCTACGTGAGGTGTTTTCTTTTTGTAATGTTCCTATCTTTTATAACTGTCACACCAACTTGATTCCTCATGTTTCTTTGCCGTCATCTGTTCAAGAAAACAAACATAATTATAACATGGGCATACAATAGCCAATATTCATTATTAAACTATTTTTTTTGTTATACACCCTGGAATTCATCATGAAAGTGAGAAATTTTAGAGTTTTCAAGAATTTTCAAACAAACAAACTTTCACATATTATTACTTCTAGCACAGCACAAGCGATAATTACCAGTCACGTGATATACCATCGAGCGCGCCTCTCCAAATAACACGTCTGAATACAGGCAGGGGGCGCTGTAGTCGAAGCGCAGTGTGGCGCACTTTTCACAAATGTTTCAAAGATTGAACAAAGCGTCTTTTACAGATTTTTTTTACTGTTAAAAAGTCATCTTTTCCTATCAATATTAGGCAATTTTCAGGGACAGGTAGCAGTATTCAAGTTGAAGACAGTAATTTAATAGAACAACCAAAAGCATCGTGTGCCATTCACCAAGTTATATATGTCAATATTTGAGCGTGTGACTTTCTGGATCGCATTCATTTTCTTGCGTTTTTGTTGCACTTGAGAGTCGCTACTTAAAAAAATTTGTCATGTCATGCCATATTGTAAATTCTGTTGATGAATGGGTTAAGTAGAAGGCTGTTTTGATAATTTAACTTGTTGCCCCTCGATGTGGAGCCTCCACAAATCAATCATGCACATCAACGTCAAATTGGTAACACATTCAGCGTGTCCTTGGTCTGATGGATAAGGCAAAGCAACCCCCATCTAGTTAAAATTGAATTTGGGTGGGAGCAAGCTCACATGGACCCATAAACAATATTAACGGTCATTTTGACAGGAGAATTATCATTAGAGTCAGCCATTTCGTTAAAAGTTCAGACAAACCCTACTTTGTTTACTTAGATGCGCATAGAAAGACACAAAGGCGAGGTCATTCGGGTGAAAAAGACGAAATATAACACCCAGCCGTCACTACCGTAAAGATAACAATTTGTGTTGGACATCTGTTTTCCTAATAAATACATAATTTAATTGTGAATACATTAATCTGATTGTGCAGGTCCTGGTGACAGTGTATTTCTTTTATATGACAAGTATGAGAGGGTCACCAAGAACTCACGAGAATCCACGTCTCTACGATTAATGAATATCATTCTCCTCTTAGTCCTCCTCTACACGCTCTATCGCAGACTAGCTGTGTTGTACGTTTCCTGTGACTGTATAACTGACGGTATATGAGCCTGCTATTGTTGTACGTTTCCTGTGACTGTATAACTGACAGTATATGAGCCTGCTATTGTTGTACGTTTCCTGTGACTGTATAACTGACAGTATATGAGCCTGCTATTGATGTACGTTTCCTGTGACTGTATAACTGACGGTTTACGTTTTCCTTGACTGTATAACTGACGGTATATGAGCCTGCAATTGTTGTACGTTTTCTTTGACTGTATAACTGACGGTATATGAGCCTGCTATTGATGTACGTTTCCTGTGACTGTATAACTGACGGTATATGAGCCTGCTATTGTTGTACGTTTCCTGTGACTGTATAACTGACAGTATATGAGCCTGCTATTGTTGTACGTTTCCTGTGACTGTATAACTGACGGTATGAGCCTGCTATTGTTGTACGTTTCCTGTGACTGTATAACTGACGGTATGAGCCTGCTATTGATGTACGTTTCCTGTGACTGTATTACTGACGGTATATGAGCCTGCTATTGTTTTACGTTTTCTTTGACTGTATAACTGACGGTATATGAGCCTGCTATTGTTGTACGTTTTCTTTGACTGTATAACTGACGGTATATGAGCCTGCTATTGATGTACGTTTCCTGTGACTGTATAACTGACGGTATATGAGCCTGCTATTGATGTACGTTTCCTGGGACTGTATAACTGACGGTATGAGACTGCTATTGATGTACGTTTCCTGTGACTGTATAACTGACGGTATATGAGCCTGCTATTGATGTACGTTTCCTGTGACTGTATAACTGACGGTATATGAGCCTGCTATTGTTGTACGTTTCCTGTGACTGTATAACTGACAGTATATGAGCCTGCTATTGATGTACGTTTCCTGTGACTGTATAACTGACGGTTTACGTTTTCCTTGACTGTATAACTGACGGTATATGAGCCTGCTATTGTTGTACGTTTTCTTTGACTGTATAACTGACGGTATATGAGCCTGCTATTGATGTACGTTTCCTGTGACTGTATAACTGACGGTATATGAGCCTGCTATTGTTGTACGTTTCCTGTGACTGTACAACTGACAGTATATGAGCCTGCTATTGTTGTACGTTTCCTGTGACTGTATAACTGACGGTATGAGCCTGCTATTGTTGTACGTTTCCTGTGACTGTATAACTGACGGTATGATCCTGCTATTGATGTACGTTTCCTGTGACTGTATTACTGACGGTATATGAGCCTGCTATTGTTTTACGTTTTCTTTGACTGTATAACTGACGGTATGAGCCTGCTATTGTTGTACGTTTTCTTTGACTGTATAACTGACGGTATATGAGCCTGCTATTGATGTACGTTTCCTGTGACTGTATAACTGACGGTATATGAGCCTGCTATTGATGTACGTTTCCTGGGACTGTATAACTGACGGTATGAGACTGCTATTGATGTACGTTTCCTGTGACTGTATAACTGACGGTATATGAGCCTGCTATTGTTGTACGTTTCCTGTGACTGTATAACTGACGGTATGAGCCTGCTACTGTTGTACGTTTCCTGTGACTGTATAACTGGCGGTTGAGCCTGCTATTGTTGTACGTTTCCTGTGACTGTATAACTGACGGTATGAGCCTGCTATTGATGTACGTTTCCTGTGACTGTATAACTGACGGTATGAGCCTGCTATTGTTGTACGTTTCCTGTGACTGTATAACTGACGGTATGAGCCTGCTATTGTTGTACGTTTCCTGTGACTGTATAACTGACGGTATATGAGCCTGCTATTGTTGTACGTTTCCTGTGACTGTATAACTGACGGTATGAGCCTGCTACTGTTGTACGTTTCATGTGACTGTATAACTGGCGGTTGAGCCTGCTATTGTTGTACGTTTCCTGTGACTGTATAACTGACGGTATGAGCCTGCTATTGATGTACGTTTCCTGTGACTGTATAACTGACGGTATGAGCCTGCTATTGATGTACGTTTCCTGTGACTGTATAACTGACGGTATATGAGCCTGCTATTGTTGTACGTTTCCTGTGACTGTATAACTGACGGTATGAGCCTGCTACTGTTGTACGTTTCCTGTGACTGTATAACTGGCGGTTGAGCCTGCTATTGTTGTACGTTTCCTGTGACTGTATAACTGACGGTATGAGCCTGCTATTGATGTACGTTTCCTGTGACTGTATAACTGACGGTATGAGCCTGCTATTGTTGTACGTTTCCTGTGACTGTATAACTGACGGTATGAGCCTGCTATTGTTGTACGTTTCCTGTGACTGTATAACTGACGGTATGAGCCTGCTATTGTTGTACGTTTCCTGTGACTGTATAACTGACGGTATGAGCCTGCTACTGTTGTACGTTTCCTGTGACTCTTTAACTGGCGGTTGAGCCTGCTATTGATGTACGTTTCCTGTGACTGTATAACTGACGGTATGAGCCTGCTATTGTTGTACGTTTCCTGTGACTGTATAACTGACGGTATGAGCCTGCTATTGATGTACGTTTCCTGTGACTGTATAACTGACGGTATATGAGCCTGCTATTGTTGTACGTTTCCTGTGACTGTATAACTGACGGTATGAGCCTGCTATTGTTGTACGTTTCCTGTGACTGTATAACTGACGGTATATGAGCCTGCTATTGATGTACGTTTCCTGTGACTGTATAACTGACAGTATATGAGCCTGCTATTGATGTACGTTTCCTGTGACTGTATAACTGACGGTATATGAGCCTGCTATTGATGTACGTTTCCTGTGACTTTATAACTGACGATATATGAGCCTGCTATTGATGTACGTTTCCTGTGACTGTATAACTGACGGTATATGAGCCTGCTATTGATGTACGTTTCCTGTGACTGTATAACTGACGGTATATGAGCCTGCTATTGATGTACGTTTCCTGTGACTGTATAACTGACAGTATATGAGCCTGCTATTGATGTACGTTTCCTGTGACTGTATAATTGACGGTATGAGCCTGCTTTTCTCCTTTGACGTTATGTGCCGGCATGCATCCTTGTACAAGACTATCCTAGAACGTAAAAATACCAGATGTGTCAATTAAACTTGTTTAACTCAGTTATGTAATTAACATTCGAGTTGTGAAGACGTTTGTATTAATCGAAAGCAATTCTTATAGACACAGTAATCCATTCAACTATCTCTGTCCATCTTTTTGTTATATTTTTTTTTCAAATAGAATAAGTTTGAAAAATTCAGAAAAAAAGGAGTAATTAATGCTTTTACTGTCCAGGCTGTTTTCTTGTAGTTTTAGTATTTGTTTCGTATCGTGAAGTCATTCATATGTGGGTCCAATTAAAACACATACCGTCTTCTCGTATTTATAGTTTTAATTTTTACTAGGTCTTCTAATTTGGTTGACAATATGTAGAAAATATATATGTGGCAGTATGTATAGAAACTGAATAAGGGCCAGCCTATAATATATTGAATCCATTATGAATTAAAATGATAATTCTAGAGAACATGGTCTTTTCATAATTATAACCAGTTAGATAGATTCAGATACACGTATAATGCCCCTTATTAGACAGATGTATGAAATGTTTGTCCCTAACACGAAAAACTCATGTGCATTTACATCGCTGTCGACAAATGGACATTAGACTAAAGTAAATATATATATATATATATATATATATATATATATATAACACAACGAAGTATATAACACACCCATATATGTCAGTAATCGTTCATGTAATCAATTGCATCATAAAACTAACATATTCATGTCTGATTATAATGGTTACTGTTTATCAAATAAATTTATTTTTTTTTCCATGAATAGCAATAAACAAGTTTTTACTGTCTGTTAAAGGAACGAATGATTACCTATAGCACTGAAAAAAAAGATTTGCATATTATACCTTGATTTGAGGTAAAGTTATCATCAGACAACCAAGAAAAACAAGACTAAGATTTCGAAAAAATGATTGGCTAAAATTTTCATGATGAGAGTGATCTTTACTTCTTATATTTTTCAGTGCAAGTATATGACTGTTCAGCACTCACAATAGATACTTGCAAGTCTGAAAGATGCAATGAAGCTTGCAAAAGAGTGAAAAGAATTCTTTCTTTCCGTCACCAGTCTCATACAATCAGCCAAAGCCATATCTAGAATCAACATGCACTTCAAATTAAACAAAAATTAATGCACTGTTTATTGAGATATAGGAGCACATGAATTAAATTTTAGTCATAACTGATATAAACTGCAATTCAGTTTCACAAATGTTAGTAACACTTGTGTTTAAAGAAGTGGCCAGACCATGCAGTCTTGTTTAAACTTAACATACATGCAGACAGTGTTTAATATATATGAAGAATTTGGAACTTCATTTAATTTTTATATAGAATGTCAAATATCTGTTCAGTGACCTTAAACGTTATCAGACGACTTTGATTTTCTAGGTGCATGTAATTGTTTGCAGAATGAAGGTCACCGTGACCGGGTTCGGAGGACCTATCTAGATAGAAATTTCAAGATCCGATGGTTATACGTGTATTTAAAAAACACGATGGACAAAGGCCCACTGCTATATCTGATATCATTTTCAGTTAGCTAACTGAAAAGGATACTATTACATGACGTTAAAAAAAACTAAAATCGTACATGCAGTTAAATCACGTCATGTTATTAAAATAAACTGTTGTCCACTGTTGTAATAAAAAAATAACACGTTGAACTGTATTCTTCAAAATTAAAATTGGGCGAATTCCTGAAGAAGTTGAAAACTATGTATTTGTGATGAATATTAGCTATATCACTATTTTGTAATTAGAAAAAAAAGAAGAATATTGAGAAGCTCGTATAATAGCACGCATGCCCTTTATAACAAATCGCTAATGGAGATGACTTTTCATTCTCTCTTAATTGGTTTCCTGATAATCAATACAACTGTCAATACAACTGTCAATACAACTGTTATATATTCATAATCAATCAAGACTACCTTTTAATCATAATTGTAATCATAATTACATTTCAGCGTAATCGGAATGCCAATTCATTAAAACTTTGAAGCATTAAATAATTGCAGTAGAATGTCGAACACTGTTATGTGTGTCTATATATACTGCATGAGGTTGGCTTCATATATTCACGAAGCTTATTTTTATGATTTTAAATTTTCATTGTTTCGCGAAAGTTCCATTTTCGCGATCTTTATATGCAGTACCGTACAGACAGTATACATACATTATCACCTTATTCAATATGTGTGAAGGAGACCCACGAGAATTAGAGAAATTCTTGTCCTCAATGTTCCCATACTTTTAAAGATCCAATATTTTTTTTATAACGTCATCCTTTGATTATAGGTAACATTACATATACGGTATATATTATTTACATTTTAAAATTTTGCCTGTCGACTTTTAAACGTACGGGCTTGGTCGAGTGGATAACATACATAAACTGCGGCTATGTTATAAATGACCAATCACCTGTGCACATGAGGCGTCTTTTTCACGTAGGTTTCATTTTCGCGATGATTCCCTTTCGCGAATATCGTGACTTTGACCAGTGGCGGATGCAGAGGGGCGCGCCCGCAGCTGTAACATATTTTATTTTATCTGTTTCTTTTCCCAGTTATAACTAATTATTTTTATTTTATTTTTTTATCTCTTTTGATTTCCTAGCAATTAAATTATCAATTTATCCACAGTTTATTGCATTCGAATTTCCTAAATTGATGATATTAATGAACATCCATTCGCATTCGCCTGTGAGTGAGGCAAGGCCTTCCCATTGGCCTACAGAGTTCAGCTTGGGTTGGGTTGACTGTGAAAATCTCAAGGCTCCACGGCTTTAAACTCGAACTCACCACCTGTGCTCCGTTAAGTCCGGTGCGCTTCCTAGACCACAGAGGCCGGTAAAATGCTAAGTATAACATGCGACAAAACATATCAATTATATTACCACGAGAATTGCTTATTTTGCAAGTTATAAGCATAGATGCGCATTTTCACCATATAGATATCAACATGTTACATACGATTGAATGTATGGACTTTCCTGTTAATATTTAAATTTTGAGGTTATATAATTTTTATAGCCGGCCACACGTGAACCCCCACCCACTGAAGTTTGACATTTAAGAGAACAGTAGTTGAGGAACAGAAAATTTTCATAATTTTTTTGTAAAAGGTGCCTCAAAATATCCTCTTAACATTACATATTTAAATATTTTCTCAATATGGGAGGGAACACCCCCTCCAATACCGTCCTCCTGTTCCTGTAATTAACTCTACAAATGTACATGGCTTTACATTTTATTCATATAGGAATAATATATATATATATATATATATATATATATATATATATATATATATATATATATATATATATATTGCTTAATACCTATCAACCGTTAACCCAGTATATTAGCGCCCTCATTCTGTTCTCGAATTTCTGGATCCATCACTGTTGTTGAAACCCTCGCGAACAACAAGCCAACGACAGTATATGTGTATATAACATGTGATGTCCGTACTGCAGTAGATGGCAGACTGAAAACAACCCTGCACAGTGTATATGCTTTATCAAGTTTATTTTACCGCTTTTATCACTAATATTATATATCGTATTATATACATATATTATGTTGAGAACTGGTTTCTCTTTGACGAAGATGCAAACAGGCAGAAACAAACGCGTGATTTAAAGACTCTGACAGCCCCCCACCAGCACTATACTTGCTGACCGGTTATCACTGCACGCTTAGACATATGGTCAACAGATAGCTCGGCGCTTAGTGGCCGACACCCAAACACGCAAGCCACACCGGAGATTTAGCAAGCAACAAAAACAAGTTTTCTCGTGCAGCGTTTGAGGTTTATTTAGACAGATGTGGGATTTCCTCCGCGGAATTCCTCCGACCAGATGTGGGGGCATTTACGGAGACCCTAAGACCTAGACAAACTGGCGCCGACTGGCACGGTCGGCAGACAGCCAGGCGCCAGCAGAGCCTTATTTGGGTAGCTGTGCACCTGGCAACCTCATTCGGGGGCGGGGCTTACGGCGTGGTAGTTGCCGTCAATCTGTGGGATGAAATATTATTGGCTTTTGTTCTGTCTCATAAAGAAGACATTGCGAAAAATGACAACTACGGTGAGAGTAAGACCAAGGCTTATAATTTCCAATGTGGTAGCTTTATCAGCTGAACAGCTGACATTTCAAGGTGGAACGGAAATATGTATTAATATACCATATTTATCAAAAGTTAATGCGCACTAGGTCGCATAGCAACATGATTCTTGCAGTTTTAGATGTTAAGCAGAACAATGGTCTGAAATCTGTATTTTGTGCACAAGCTGGTACTTTGCTATGAGGAAACACCCTTTTTCCTAATTTCACCGATAAAACCACATGTTTCATTACTATATGTATGTCCAAGATTTTTTACTGAATACGTTAAAAATATGTCTGTTTACATTTACCTATTAGAAATGACAAAAAATGTATGTCCTGCTTGAGTGAATGTGTATCTATCTTGCACCTAAAAATAATTTTTTTAGTGTTTCATTTATAGAACATCCTTGGGTTTAGCGTAGTCTTTTTTTTTTAATCTCTCTGAAGAATAAAGCACTATTGGACGAAAAGAAAGCACTAAAATAAGATTATATGGGCGTGACTCGCATGTCCTCTAAAGTAACCCATCTGTTCTGTAAAAATAATTATGTCCGTTTTAAGTTCAATCACTCTGCAAATGCTTTATTCATATAAAGTGAATTAATCACATGAAAGAGGACACATATTTGGTGCAAGATGCATTTAGCTAGTATAGTCATATTAACATTCAGCCAGTAGTCATATTTACATTTAGCCAGTATAGTCATATTTACAATTATCCAGTAGTCATATTTACATTTAGCCAGTATATAATCATATTTACATTTAGCCAGTATGGTCATATTTACATTTTGCATTCTTTATAAAGTATATGAAAGTCATTGTGGAAGACGTAATTTAATGCATGTTAAATTGATAAAAAAAGTTATTTTGAAATAAATTAAAAATAACAGCATTTATACGTATAAATAACAAATTTGATAAATGGGGAAAATGCTTGAAAATATATACATAATAGATTAGATAGACAGATTAGATAGATAGATAGATAGACAGATAGACAGACAAACAGATATAAAGATAGATATAAAACTTCTATTTTCTTATATTATTATTGGCCATTCAGAAAAGAAAAAAAATTCTTTGGATGCTATATATATATATATATATATATATATATATATATATATATATATATATATATATATATATATATATATATATATGCAGTCCAATAGGCGGGGTTTAAGAATGAGCTGCTATGTGTGTATTCAATTTACAATTAAATCTCATTAATATGGACACGCAGAACAGGCACATGCAGCGTTTGTGTATAACATCAACTCCTCAGAAAAAAATCCAGGAAAATAATATCACAAAAAAAGTGCCTGAATAACGTGAATTAAATAAATGATTTATAAATTGTTTATTAGGCAAAAGCCTTGATTGAAAGGTGCATGGTATTTTTCCTGTGATTATAACAAAACACAATCTACATAAAAAAGCTATACTTTTAAACTTGGTAAGAAAAGTGATATGCATTTTACTTTTCGCTTTAAATCATATCTGAAAGAGCCTGTCAGCTTATCAGCCATTCCCTAAACTGTACTTGAATAACTGTAGGAAACTGCCACATTGCATGTCACTGCATGTATAATTCAAATGGGACTAATGGTATATACTCCAACTGGTGTAATAATGCAGCTAATTTCACGTATTACGGGGAGTTGTTTCATCTTTTTATTTATCTTTTTGTGTATTTATACTCTCGAGTATGTGACGTCTTTATAATAATTAATATAATTATATAAATAATTAGGTGTAATTGATAAGTTAATAAATAACTGGTAACCTATTTAATTTTTTTAATTACTTTATTTGGACTATTTTAGCAGGTAACTTTTGAATTCTTTCATGTCGACCGCAACAAGGTGTTAACATTGTACACTGCGTATTTACAGTGACATGTAAAATATGTATATACAGGGAATATCCCGGGTGAAGGGGAAATAGATTGTAAATAAAAATCGCAAAGCGCCATCTTGTAAAAGTCGTTGGCATTCGTTAGTCAATAAGGACCATGATGTCTGTAGATCCGTGTTTAGACAATAAAGATTATGATGTCTGTAGGTCCGGGTTTAGTCAATAAAGATTATGGTGTCTGTAGGTCCGGGTTTGGTAAATAAAGACTATGATATCTGTAGATCCGGCTTTAGTAAAAAAAAGACTATGTTTGTAGGTCCGGCTTTAGTCAATAAAGACTAAGATGTTTGTAGGTCCGGGTTTATAAGTCAATAAAGCCTATGATATCTGTAGATGATATCTATGATATCTATCCTGGTTTGGTGCAGCATTTGCCTGATGACCCATCCCGGAGTGACACAAAAGAAGGGAAAGATGACGGCCTATATACATATATAGTCGGCAGGATTTCGGATTGACAGTCAAATATTTCTGTTAAACTCATGATATTGATAGTGTGGCCTATATTAGGTCTACATCTTAACCCGATTAGGTGAATTTAAGTGATGCCATATACTAATGAACTTGCAGTGACTGTAGAATTAAGTTAATTGATTCATGCAATTCATGGCTTGAAGCTTGAATATAACTAAGTCGATGCTATGTCATAATTACAATGAAAATATTTACATTATATATAATATATATAATAATTATATTATACTTTATAATATAAATACTATCAATGTATTGAGGATGTAATGTGACAAACTATACGTATAATTATAAGGGGCAAACCACGCATTTGTTATACCCAGAGGGCTATGTTTCTACTTCTCAGTAAAGCATTTTTTTAGATAACCGCATCCATTTTCAATGCATGCCAACTTGACTAAGTATGTCCAGTTTCGGACTATATATACGTCACGTGACAGGGCAGTAGCACATTATTTTATATATCCTGGTTTTAACTGCACCTGCGGGACCTTGGTGTTTAGTCGTCCCCGTTGCAGTGTCATACCACCGAGGAATCCTCGAAAGGCGCACTCGTTTTGAGTTAAACACGGCCGCGAGCACGAACTTTAAATTAAGCCTGCTGAGCGCTTCCCATGCGGGGGGGGGGGGGGGGGCACCGTGAAAAATCTCACCGCCTTCGCTGAGATTCGAACTCATGATCTCTCGTGTTCTACCCCTAGACCCCGGAGGCCGGCTAGCAAGCATGTCTTTTATCAGTTCAAAGACGAACAATTATTTTTTTTATACAAACAATCGTTCTTCCCTAGTGAAAAGATTCAAAGTCATGTTAGATTAAATACCTATACTGCTGAAGGTCTTCAAACATATAAACATGTTTACATGCAGGCACATCTATATATATTTACCTCTGATGAGCAGATCCCATATATTGTAGGCTTTCTGTATGAACTTCTGACAAAATGCTGCTTTATATGGAGGGTTTGAGTTTGAGGCTGAGTTTCCTTCCCAGGCATGCATATATATCATGGAGAATTTTAAAATATACAGTCAAAATTTAACATTCTGGAGCACTTTCCTTTTAATGTTTGAAGAAAAAAAAAATCCGTAAACACTTAACTATATCATAACCTTTAAAAGGCTTAAAACCAACTAATATTCCTCTTTCATGTGTCCCTATATATTCTTTTATTTAATAGCCATGTCAAAATACATGATTTTACGATTTCTTGAGATTCCTAAGTAGCTGAATTCCTTCTCTCTCTCCCTTGATGTGCCACAGGTTAAAGACTTTGGTGTCAATATGACCTGATCAGTTGTGTTGGTATAATGATTATAATTTGTCACTGAACCTGTATATAATCATGATTTATTGTATCTTTCAGATATAATTCTATTCAAAACCAGAAATTTGCAGTCAGAGAGTGCAGACCTCCGCCACATGGCATTGCTTGGCGGAGGTTATACATGTCCAAGAAAGGAGTGGGGGAATGACCCTCTGTCCTCCCCGCTTTCTGTACCACACATTAAATACACACCAGACACTCCAAAAATAAGTGTTCCATGGGTGTAATAATGTATTTCCCCGTATTGTTATTATTTATCAACCTTACCATGCACTGATCCACTGCTTACAGCCAACTGTTTTCTGTCGGTCTCATCTTGACATAATTTGTAAACAACAAAAATATGCCATTTAAATTGAAATTAATTGAAATTTAATCCAGAATGTTTAAACTCATATCAGAGCCTAGACTGGGCCAGTCGATGCAACGGTTAAAACATAATCCCTCCCACTATCAGAGCCACGTTGCAACCACTATTTTAATAATTTTTTTATTACAATATTGCATGCATGGTTGATGTTGTCGGCGGAAATTTTTCTCAGTTCCTATGAGATTCTACCAAACAAATACCATTCCGTGAAAAAAAACCACACAATTCATCCCCAATTTCCAATAATAAGCCTTATTTTGTATTTTGAAATGTTATTACACTAGTGACATTAAGTAACAATAGTGACAGCGTCGAGCAACCACTATCGTAATAGGCCAAAATAAAATAAAAGTATGGTTCTCAGGCACTTTTTTTCAGAAATCAATGCGGGCGGGCGCCTTTTTTATTTTAAACTTTTTGGTATGTTTTGATAAAAATGTCAAATGATAAGGGAAAAGCATGAAAATAACAGTTTTATTTTGCTAAATCAGTAAAAGCACTACAAAACAAAGGAAATTGTATGGTTTTATCTTCTTGAAAGAAATGTCGGAGCGGCAGCAGCTCAAAATTGGAAAGTTTTATTGAAAATCTAAATAAAAATTTTTGATCCGGGGTTTAAAATTGATGCGGGCGGTGCCTGAGAACCATACCTTTAATTTTTTTTTGGCCATAACAGTCACAATTGCAATAAAAACCAGCGGCCCCTTGTCTCACTGCTTCAGAAGCAGTCCTTCCAAACTGGTTTGCTTAATTTCTTTTATATATATTTGTGTTCAATTGTATACTGTTAGGGATTTGTATTATTCTGAATACATATAACAATCCATCCTTACGTCATTTTTTATATCTATGACATTTACTACAATAGTGACCATTATTACAATAGTGACCGCGTCGAGCAACCACTATTATAATAACGGTCACTATTGTAATAAAAACAAGCGGCCACTTTTATCTGACGAGGTAAGAAGTAATTTTCTCTCATCGTTCATCTTGAAATGCCACTAATTTTATATATTTGTATTCAACTGTAAAAAACTGGTGATTTTTATTATTCTACAACGTTGCAATCCATCCTTATGTCATTATTTATACCAATCACGGCATTTATTACAATAGTGACCGCGTCGAGTAACCACTATCGTAATAACGGCCACTATTGTAATAAAATTTAGCAGCTACTTTTAACTGACGACTTAATAAGTAATTCCTCTCATCGTTCACCCTGAAATGCCAGTAACTTTATATATGTGTGGCCAAGTGTAGAATATTATAACAATAGTGACCGTTATTACAACAGAGGTTACTCGACGCGGTCACTATAGTAATAAATGTCATTATAGGGAATACCGTTTCAAAATACAAACGGATGCTTTTGCTGGGAAATTGGGGATGAATTGTGTTTTTTTTTTTTCAGGAAATGGCATTTGTTTGGAAGAATCTCAAAGAAACTGAGAAAAAATTCAGCCGATAACATCAACCACTATTGTAATAAAAATATTAGAATAGTAGTTGAAACTGCAAGCACTGTTGTTATAATTGTTACAATAGTGACCGTTATAACAATAGTTGTTCGCCAAAATTTGCCCTTACCAACCACTATTGAATTTGTAATAATTATTACAATAGAGAACGTTATTACAACAGTGGTTGCAACAGAGCTGTATCGCATAGAACTGTATAGAACAGGTACTTCCACCTCGCGGTAAATTTTATAACTAAGTTACGGGTCTCTGGCCGACTGGAGCAGGCACTGAGTCACGTCTATTGGTACATTGGGGGGAGGGGGATCTCCCGAGTAGTGTTCACACAGGAGTTGCCTTGGTGCTGAGAATTACGCACCGGAGCACGCGGGCTCCATAATGGGCTTATGATTTTCTGTGGCGGTCCTTCTTGTATACCAGGAGGAACAAATAAAATAGTCATTAGGGATAAGTTGGAGCTTAAACTCTATTCATTCTACCGATCTAACCTTTATTTCTCAGTTACCATACATGTGGAGTGCCCTGGTTATGTAATTCATGATATAACAGCATTTTATCATGAAGAGAAGAGTAGAAGACCGTCAGTGTCACAGCCATATTGCCGAGTAATGAACTCACGCATGATCTGACCTGTGACCTTTGTAGTCTCTCCAACAGACGCCAGGCGCCGCTACTGCTCTGCACAAGTGCGTCTGTTATTGGACGCCATTTTTTTCAAGAATCTTGAAAAACGGAAATGTCGTTTGGCATGCGGCACTTGGCGTCTGTTGGAGAGACTAATGACCTTCAATATTTTTTGTTGTTAATAAATCTGTTCCTAAACATCTTACTTCATGAAAACTACTTAAAGTTCGATGAAAATATGTGGTTACAATATGTCCTCTATAAGTTTATGGTATATCTTTTAAGTTTTTATTTAATTCAAATGGAACCAATATTCACTATAAATTATTTGGGACAATAAACATGGGACAACTTTTCTTCCTTTAGTTTGCAAATTTTTCAATTTACCGTTGCTACGCATTTCCTTGAGGATACCAATAAATATGATCCCATTACAAACACAGGAGTTAACTGGACTTAGTGTATATGTGTGTTTATCAGGAGTTAACTGGACTTCGTGTATATGTGTGTTTATCAGGAGTTAACAGGACTTAGTGTATTTGTGTTTAAAGGACTCTGTGGTCATTTGTGTGCCACGCCTCTCCAGAGAAGTGTAAGTTTACCATTAATATATTCTTATTGTTTTGTTTACTATTGACTTTGAGTGTATGTCTCAGCCGGATTAAAAGAACCTGGACGTCCATTCCTTCACGGGTGTGACAGCCCTGAATAATTAATTGGTATCGACGTCACCACTCTCAATGAATATCAACGATACGTAACCTTTAAAGAATTAAAAAAAACCCATAAAATTATCGTACCATGTAATGCTGTAATGATAAGAATGTCATCGTCATAATCCACATACTTATTATTACATAATGTGGACGAAAGTCCATAAAATTACAATTCGGTTTAACAAAATGTCATGTTAACTTGTGCACACCTTATTCTTTGGATGAAAGTGACCCTGCTTTAAGTGCAGTCAGGGGCCCCTTGACATTTTAATCCGCCCCTGCGTGGCTCACTGATGAAGTCCGCGCTGTGTAGCCTAAAGGCGAGTGGGAAACGAGCTGAATTTGACATTCAAGGTAAAATATAAAATAATATCAAATGGAAATAAAGTTTGAGAGGAAGAGGTAATATTGGCCATGCATGACTGGTTGCTATGATGGGTTTGTATTGATGTGTAAAAAATTTTTGCAAATTATATTTTGTGGTCTGACGATGTGTTTTCTAATATTAAAATTGAAGCATGTGAGCAGTTTGTGAACATACAATCTTTGATTTGCTTTCAACAGTTCTGCAGTTTATACATGTGTTCAATTAGATCTGAATTTTTTTATTATACCATTTTTTTTAGTTAAACTGTATACAGTTGTAAAAGACCTAACATCCCTAGTCTTCAGGTGCAAGGACATTAGGGGTGGGGGGTGGGGATGGGTATGGTGGGAGTTACAACTTCTTTGCATATACATATACATATACACTGAGGTTTTGCATTACATCCTCAATTTTTTTATATCAAATTGTTGTCAAGTTTATAAATTGTATATACATTTGCAATATTACACGTATGTCTGATTATATAAGTTGCTTTCAAATTTCGGACTTAACAGCTTAAATCCTTATACATATAGAGTATGAAAATTTATTGAATAGTGCTTATAGGAAAAAAGTTGATTCATACTTATCACATATTTAATGATAAACAGAGAGATGGACAGGCAGAGCTGATCACTTTGTCCTATTCTGCTGAGGCAAGAATATAGTATATGATGTATTAATAGATCCTATTTGGTTTATTTTTCCAATTTTTCTTTTTATTTTATAAACTTTATACAGTTGCAATAAAATTAATGTCCCCAGTGCACAGGTGCAAGGATTCAATGGTTAGTGTGTGTGGGGGGGGGGGGGGGGGGGGGGTTACAACACCTGTGCATATACATTCAGGATATGATTTTTAATTTACAGTGCTTACAGGAAAAAAAGTTTATTCATAATCATTAAATATTCAGAAGATGACATGAGAAGACATGAGAATAACTGTACACAGCAGGAGTGCTCTTCAAGTGATGCATTACATATCAGGCAAAGCTGTTCTAAATGACCTGTCGTGACCAAAAGTGGGCTGTCCGGATCTTGACATTACAAGTGAATACAATAAGAACCTTCAAATAGAATCATTAACTAGCCTAATTTTTTAGCTTTTATTTTCAAATTTTAGATTTTAACCGACCGAATCCTTACGTGTACACGCTGTGCACATTACATCAACAGTACTTTCAGGAAAAAACGAGCCATGTTGGACAAAATTTAAGGTACTGATTTTATGTTTATGCTAATAACTTGAAAAATTTACGAAATTTAGGTCTAATTTTGGCCATACAATTGAATCTTGATTAAATAAAGTTATATCCCTGAAAAATGTCCCTAGCTACAATAATTATCATGTTAAGTGAGTAAATATCGTTCTCGATTTTTTATACAGTGCATTATGTTTAGGCCAATAACTTTTATAAATTACATAACACTGACCTAATTTCTGGCAAGTACATAAGAACTATATAGGGGAATATATGTGGTGAACATGAAGAAAAAAAGATAAGTGGTTTTGATATAAGACAGTCCTGAAGTGTAATAATAGAGTTTTAATGGAAAAGTGAGATATTTCTTTAATTTCTCGAAGGAATGAAGTTGCAGTGACCCAGTTTTCGGTTTGGTAGGAGATTTTGGGGACATCTAACAGTATGCCCCAAAAAAATTTCAAATTCGTAGGTCATACGGTTTCAAAACGTGCCAGTTTAACCTAGTCGGCTGAGCTAAAACCTTTGCAGGGCATTATATCCACATCTGTGTGCAAATCAGTATAAAAACACAATGTCAAATAAAAACAAATCAATGGCCTTCATATCAAAGGTCATGAACGACACAACACATCCCCTACATTCAGAGTTCAGTTTTTTAACCATTAGGTAAACCCTTAGATGCAACATTCTGCAGATCAACTCGCTTTAAAAAAATCTCTTGTGCCATACATTATAAAACTTTTAAACTTGCAACCCTCTAGATATTTAATTTTTAAATTATATGTTTTACCTGCAGAATTATCTGTTTTATCATTTTTACGTTTATTTTTACATCCATAGTCAATACGTTATGCGTTATATATATATATATATATATATATATATATATATATATGTATGTATTTATTTATTAATGAATTTATGTATTTATTTATTAATGAATTGCAAGTCAACAACAAATTCCTGGGAAAAGGCTAATAAATGTTATCTTATCTTATCCTATGGTCACCGTCTTGGTCAAATGTGATTGTTGCTGTTACGGCGGCAATAGTCGAGCAACAGCTGTGGGCGATGACTCTGTGACTCGCGGGGTGAAATTCCGGGAGTAGCCTGAATCAGAGATTGGGTGATAGGGGGCGCGTACTGTCCTAGTGTCTGGTCTTTCACAATCGGTTATGAAGCTACGGTCAAAAACCATACATTAATTATATTAATTATATAATTTACCGGTAGGTGGCAATGCCTGTCCAAAGTGTAGCAATTTAGCCATGCAAACATCTTTGGCCCATATACCGAATGCTAGTCTGCTGTAGATGGGGTATCCCGATAATGGGAATTCCTCACATCATTTAAAAAAACACACTCGGTAACAGTCTTGAAACAAAATATGAATTAAATGTAAAAAGTGGAGCATTCATCTTGTTCATGGATCCTGTCAACTGGAGGGGATAGGTGAAATCTGGCTGGCGGGCAGGAGATTAGCCATAAAAACACGACTCGCGGGCGGTTTTTAGCTTAGCTGACTGAAAGTCATCTGAGGTATAGGACTGGCGTTATGTCCGGCCGTCCGTTAGCAGGGCACAAATCGTAACCGCTTACCCTAGAAATTTATAACCAGGTAAGTTAATAAACAAATTCCTTGGAAACCTTAAATTAGGTCACTGCGACCTATATCCTTAGTTTGAGCTATGGGGTTCGTAAGTACCCTCCAAGAATAATTAAAATTTTGATACAAAACCTTCAGTATCTTGATAATAATGCATGGATTGCCATGAATCTTGAATATTGACCATGACTAGTAAAAAGACTTGCATCTGGCGCGATGGACAGTTTCCCTTGATCTGAGTCGTACATTGGGTAAATTCGCGCTGGTTGGAAGTCCGTGACAGTCTCGCAGACCGTTTCTCAGAGGATCTGCATGAAGATACGTGATACTTGAGATGTGATAATTTTTTTTTCTTTATACGGGACGTGGTAACTTTATTATAAAAATTGGGAAAATAACAATTGGACAGGTAGAAAAACATGACTGAATACAAATGGAAATGGCGAGGATCAATTCTATATTAACAGAATTAATCTGAACCTAAAGGCTTGAACTGCCATCCCTACGTCCCCAGAATGTAATATTGTCCCTGGGTGGCAGGCTGCCGCTAGCCTGCTTGCAGGAGCTCCCCTTCAGGCGTATACACGTAGTATAGGTCTGCGGAGCTATACACCTGCCGCATATCAGTTCACTCCTCTGCAGTGACTTGGCCTAATGCGAACAATACAATATGACATCGTCTTCTTAAAACTTCAATAAAATTTTAATTTTGAAATTCAGAATTTAAAAGCTGAAGTCATTATGTGTACATGAAATGAAAATTAAATCAATAATATCAGCAGTAATTAGAAATAATATTAAATCAATAATATCAGTACTTATAAGAAATATTGCCATGGTCATATTAAGAATGGTGATACTCAAGCTAACAACTTTAAAAAAAGTCTTTATCTGATTTCTGCTGTACAGTCAGAGCTTAAGCCTTAACATATAAAGTGCAGTTCTGACTAAGCAGATGATGTCCTTGCAGGTAACTTCTACATTGACGCTGAATTGCCTGATTTTCCGCACGCATGTTTACAGAAAAAAACATCGACAACTTCTATGCTGAATGAGCAGGAAATAACACCAGCGGTGTAGGTTTACAATAAAAAGTCTTGAGGCATTACAACAGGATTAAAATAATAACTGGACCTTTATGCTTCATTTTTCAAAGCAAAGAAGTTTGGAACTCTTACAGGAATTTATGTGAAAGTGAAAAAACATGCTTGTTGAACAGATGGAGAGACGGAGGCGGACCATCTATATAACTTAAAGAAAGCCGAGATATAAATATGATTGTGAAAGGTCATTAACTGACCAAATTATAGAAAGGAAATCATAAAGCTCCAGGACCGACGTACAACCAAAGATACAATCTTTATATATTATTATTATTATATAACCTTATTATATATATAAATAGTAGATATATTATAGATAGATATATTTAGAGATACATTATAGATAGATATATAGATATCTCGATATTATAGATAGATTTATGGAGAGACATATTATAGAGAGCGATATAGAGAGACATATTATAGAGAGATAGACATTATGAAGAGACATATATTATAGAAATATGAGAGATATTATAGAGCGATTGATATAAGAGAGAGACAGAAATAAATTATAGAGAGAGAGATATATATTACAGAGAGAAAGATATTACAGAGATATTATAGAGCGAGAGATGAGAGATAGTTGTGAGAGAAGAGATATATGAGAGAAGGGATATAAGATATGAGAGAGATAAAAGATATGAGAGAGATATCAGATATGAGAGAGATATCAGATATGAGAGATATCAGATATGAGAGTGAGATCAGATATGAGAGAGATATCAGATATGAGAGATATCAGATATGAGAGTGAGATCAGATATGAGAGTGAGATCAGATATGAGAGAGATATCAGATATGAGAGATATCAGATATGAGAGATCAGATCGGTTCAGATCAGATTAGATAGATAGATATGAGAGAGAGAGAGAGAGAGAGAGAGAGAGAGAGAGAGAGAGAGAGAGAGAGAGAGAGAGATGATAGTTAGATAGATATATAGATATGTGGGAGAGGAGAAAGATGTTATAGATAGATATACAGAGAGACAGATATTATAGATAGCTATTATATATAGAGATATTATAGATAGATATTATAGAAAGAGAGAGGGATGTTATAGATAGCTATTATAGAGAGATATATATTATAAAGAAACATATATTATAATGAAATGGATATTATAAAGAGACATATTATAGAGGAAAGGTATTATACAGATATAGATATGAGAGAGAGATATTATATTATAGAGAGATATATATTATAGAGAGATATATTAGATGAGAGATATGAGATATATATATATATATATATATATATATATATATATATATATATGATAAGAGATATATGAGAGAGATATATCTATGATATATATACATATTTAAATATATATAAATATATCTATATGAATATATATAAATATATACATATATATAAATATATACATATAAATATATATATACATATAAATATATATATTTATAAATAAATATATATATATAAATATAAATATAGATATAGATATTAATATATGTATATATATGTGAGACCTGAGAGATGATACGGGTCTTATCCCCTGGAATCTGTCCGGTGCTGCCATCTAGTGACATATCGATGTACTTAATTACCACCTTTTGAGTAGTGAGACACCGGTATGTAACCAGGTTGAAACCTGTCACCAGGTATGTAACCTGTATGTAACCAGGTTCAGGCCACGTGGTCCTATTTGTTTACATGACCTGAAGGGGGGCACTGAATGGTTTGGCCTGTTCTGGTTGGCTTTAGCCGTTATGGCAAAGAGGCCTTACAAGAAACGTATTGTTTGATTTTTATGTATGTTTAGCATAATCTCACACAAAATTATTGGTTTCAGTCAAATATTTTTAAATCTGTGGCCAATCAAAGCATGTTGTCCAAATAGTTATTTGGGACTGTTTGGAGGGTAATTTTGGCTCCACTGTATTCGGACCAGGATGGTGGGAAAATAAGATACACAACCCTTATTTTCTTGGCCTTGTTTGACTGAAGAAACAACAAATTATCAGGTAAACAAAAGATTCAATACCAGAATTTATTTTGAAAATCATTTAAAAGAGGCCCAACTTCAGGTGTTTTGTAGATGTTACATAGAAAAAATAACTACAGCCACGTGTCCTTCACTGTATCTACCTTTTATTCCGCCATCCACGCTTGTAAGGGTTCCCATGTAGAAGGCAGTTACTGGACAAGACAATTAATATATTATTTAGAGTAGATTATAGTTGTATTCTTGAATATGAGATTGATGAATTGTTTGTAATTTCAAGAGAAGTCTTTTAGGTCAAATTCATGATTTCTTGGCCATTCTCTTATTGTAATAGCATATTTGATAGTGATACTTAAGATACTTGAGCCGCTTGTAGGCCTACCATTGAGAAAAATGTAAAGCGGTAGATCAGTGCCGGAACTGTTGAGACCTTATGTTATTAATATAACGAGCATTATATGAGAGACAATTCAACCATTGTAAGTGTTTAGTGGTACACGGTATATAGGAATATATTGTGATGGGGACTGTCTTATCCCAAGGTATCATTTTACCACCAATGCTATGTCTCCCATGGTTTCATTTTACCGCCAATGCTATGTATGTGTAAGGAATGTATCGATGATGCAATATCTATTTTCTCAGGGAATTATTGTAATCTTTCTGTTGCATATGTATAATGTGTACATTGGACCGGAGCTTATTCCATTATATAACCCAGATTGCAAGGGAATGTGAGTTCATCTGTTCAGTAATTTTATCAGCTCATCCTGTATCAGTTTGATGGTTAGACACCAGTAATTATGTAATAACTGCACCTGTAGATTATTGTATGTACTATTTACCAAGAGTGATGATATTATGGAACAAGAGATAAGCCATAGATAGCCATATTCTCTGTGTATTGCAAATGATAAATTTCATAGTAGCTGCCAGCAAATAAAAGCAATTATACTGAACCATTGCTTGATATAAATGCTGTATTTAAAAATATTTTTTTGTCTTGTATGCAGACCCACAAAGACTTGTGTACATATTTAAGAGATAAAGCTACTGATGTTTAGTAACAACTTGCAGGTCCTGTAATCACGGATGCACTTGTTCGCAGGTTTGTCAGATTCCTACAGTGACGTTTATATACAGATTACAGACCAAGGACTTTGCCTTCCAAGGGTATGCGTATTGTAGTCAAAAATTATTATTAGTCAATAATCACTAATTATTATTATGATCTTAATCTTCAGGAATGATAAAGACACTTTTCTTGTCAGGGTGTGTATCTTTAAAGATGTTGGAGATTGTATTAATACGTTGCATGCTTATAACAAACCACTATGAGGACTGTGATTCGTAAGAGAGTAACTAGAAGTGTTATTGAATTTATTGTGTTAAGACATTTGGCTAGTGAGTGAATGTAAGCACATCAGTAACATATTAGAGTTGACATTCACTTAACCGAGTTTTGTTCATTTAATCTGTGATGAAACTGATTATTTTGTATTGGATATAATATTTCGAACCTACTTGCTTTGATGCTCAATTTGATATCATGATGTGTCTATAGTTACAATAAATAGCTTGCTGTTATTTAGGTGATTAGGTGATTTAACCATGCTGAGATATCCGTAGCCACTGTGAATGTAGAGTTGTCAGTGCTGAGATACCGGCAAGTATAATGCTTGACCAGGTAAGCTTATGGTATTCTTATATTTCTTGATTGTTTAAGCTCAGCAAGTAAGATGGAATCCCTAACGATGAGCAAGCTGAAACGCCAATTGCATGTGAACTGTGTACAGAACATAACTTTAACTTGTTTGTAATATATATTACAATTAATTGAATCCTTTATTTGTTTAATGTGATATTTAATATCACATTTGAACAGTTGGTGTGAATTAACAGAAACAGATTACAACTTTGTGAATAATTTCAAGACATTTTACATTAGATATTCAGATATGTGATAACTAAGTTGTATAGAATTTCAGTATTTGCAACTGCTGCAAATGTCAGCTGTAACCGTATTATAGGAAACACTTGACCGCCTTGCATAACGTGTATCAGTAATAGTGTCTGCTTAACATGGAGTAACCACAATCAAGTTTATAAATGATTTATCTGGTGCTTACAGCGTGTGGTATATGACATACAGAGTATGTGATATTTAAAGTATCTTTTGCCTTGAGTATAGTGTACAGTAAGAGTATCGGTTATATCCCGGATAGTATTTTTCTGTCAACAGTGAGTTTATGGCTGTGTACATTGAGCTCCTGGTGTTGATAGGTGCGGAGTTTTGTAAATAAGCCAGGGAGAGATTTAATATGCACAATGAAGGACAATTATTGGCGATTCTATTCCATGTCATATACCGGCTGTCAAAGGTATTTGCGCAAGGTGCATGGCTGGCATAATCGGGGTACCGACGTCCAATATCATATGATTTCATCTTTCAAATAAATACTGTTATATCTTTATATGAACATTTAATATATTTTGCTACCTTATTAGGCGGTGACTTTCAATAAAGAGTTAATTTATTTCCATCATTCTTATTCTTCTTCACTTGCATAGGAAATTTCGAACTGCAGTCATTCATACAATTCTTGCACTCACATACTACATAAAATCGTCTGCAAATTATAATTATTATTTTTCACAACTTCACATAACCATCGCTAAAGATCGTTGTTTTTTTCTGAATTCCCGTGAATGTGTTGTTAAGTCAAACACGTGTACACAAGCCGCAGTGTCAGAGGATCGTAGCACACTTTGGAATTTGGCAGTTGGGATGCGCTTTTTAGGGTATAAAAATATTTGAAAAAAAATCAAATTTGAGTGCCTGGGGAGCTTATTACGTCAAATACGGAATAGATACATATAAATACACATACGTATATATATATACACTTAATTACGTAAATACAGGTGTATACACATATAAATACACATACGTATATTTATATACATATAAATACGTAAATACAGGTGTATACACATATAAATACACATACGTATATTCAATATGCATATACATATAAATACACCTACGTACGTTCATATGTATTGACATTTAAATACACCTACGTACATTCATATGTATATACATAAAAATACACATATATATACGTACATTCAAATGTATATACATTCGTAAATGCACATACGTGCATATATTCATAAGTACATATATGTACATACACATACATACACATACACCCTTACACATACATTTACATACATATATAAATATATATATATAGATATATAGATAGAGGAAGAGATTATAGAGATGGAGATTAGAGAGATTAATATAAAATATCTTTGTTACAACCTGAAAAAAACACAAGATTATATGTCTTGTATTTCTGACATTTTGTAGATTTCCTGAATTTGCGTATAACCATTTCCAATCACCATAAACTAAGGAAGTGCTTAAAATATTTTATTTCAATCCATTCCACTCCAACAAACACAATTTTTAAGAATCCGGTACACACGTAATACTGGTACGGCAATATACGATATGACAAATGATAATGGAAAAGTAAGATGACATACATCAATCAAATAAATCGCGCATAACGCCTATGAAACATCAGTTAGAATCAATATAATGTTGAGAACTACATATCCTTTTGCTGGGAATAACCCTGATAAATAAACGCGAATTGAGGCTTGCAGGTTCTGTGATTGTTTCCTTCAGCTAGTAACTGGCCAGACCATTAAGAGTGCAGCACCTTACAGGCAATCGTTTACAGAGGAACTAGGATTTTTCACAAAAAAAACCTTTTCTAACCAAGCTTGTCTTTAGCAAAGTCAAAAAGGTCTCGAAACAAAGAAAAGCCTCAGTCTTTGCTACTTCCAATAGAACTAGAATAATATGGCTCCATGACGTTGAGCTGACCATATATAACCAGAAGCTAGATCACAAGTATTTGTGACAGTGATTTAATCTGGGGTTTACAGAAAATGTTACCACAACCTGTCTGTATGTAAAGTTGGGACTTCTCAGGCCTAATACTTAGAATTGATGCCCTGCTATGGGCCAGAACCTCCCACCTCCTGAAGCTGTATAAAGCTTATCTTTGCACAATCTCAATTCGGGCCTCCTGTGATATCTCGGCAATTCTTGATATGAAGCTGGAAACTGTGTCTAACACCCACGCCTTGTGTCCGGTTGGAGTTGCAATTGTTACAGTTCGTATAGATAGATTAACACACCAAATATCTTGGCAATTATTCCAACATTCCTTAGAAATCTGACCTTTGTCATGTTATATTACTATAACAAGTCTTAACGATAGAGGCGCAAACACATTTTTATGTTACAGTGATTTAGTTTTAGGTTTCCACCGAGCACTTGACAGGAACAATCAGCATGTGGAGTTCCAATCTCCAAACCGGCTTCTGTGGCTCAGAGGAAGAGAACAGGACTCAAAGCCGGGAGAACGCGAGTTCGAATCTCAACCGAGGCAGTGAGACTTTTAACGGTCGGTCCCACCCAGGGTGAGCGCTCTGCAGACCTAATGTGAAGGCCGTGTCCAACAGCCGGGTTTCACTCACAAATGAGTGCGCCTTTCGGGGGTTCCTCGGTTGTATGACTCGGCTATGGAGGCGATTACGCACCCAGGGCCCACAGGTGCAGTAATCACCGGCCCTGGTTGACGCCAGGATATAAAACGAAAGGAAGCGTGTGATACTGTTCTGTCACGAAGTCCGAAACCGGAATGGAATTCTGCAGATCTACATATACAGTCAAGTTAGCATTTACCAAAAATGGAGGCAGTGACCTCCATCCAAAAAAATGTCAATTTCCTGGATAATACGATGTGTCCGTTAACAGATGGCTTCCAAGGTTAAGCTTTTTTACAAAGAATATAGATCACAGTGACCTTTTTTTTGTTTCAACCGCGAGAAAACTATCAGTCATTGTCCAGGCTTAACGTTATGATTTTTGCCGTGTTACTTGACGGCCGATCGGTGGAACGTCAAAGGGCCGTCTCTATACCTCAGAGGACTTCTCAGTACACAGAGGACAGACAGCGGAGCTAAAAAGGCAATCAATACTAGGCCTTCTGGTCTTATGATAAAAAAAAAATACAATTTCTAATTAGAATAAAACATTGAAAAAATACCGATACACAGGCTGCTGTCGTATGCGTAACGGTTATTATCCATATGATGTTATTACTGGTTAACAACTAAGTTATAGAATATTTATATCGAAATGGTTGTTACAGCCAGTCTCTGAACATGCAGATACGGAGACGGCTTGAACTCGCAACATCGTTGTGTGACAGACCTCTTGATATCTTTTTAATTAACACCGTAATCATAAAATAAAAAGAGGTGTATAAAGTGATTGCAAAAGTGACTGCAAAAATGCATATTTCGAAGTGTATCACACATTCAGTGATATTCAGGTATATCTGCTCGACCAAAAACAAGTAACCATTATAAACATGCGGAGGGTTATAGTCAACTAGGTATACGGGGATGCTCAGTTTCATTTTGCATAACCCCACGCATAATGTCTCTCTGTATATTACGTTTATAAAAAGTCATGTTCTTGCAAGTAGTCCTGACATCATTAATGCATGAAATAATTGCTTATTACAGTAATATAATAGATCACACCGCGCATATCTAATGAATAACAAGTGACCCATGGGTCATGACGCTCAGCTGACTGGGAAGAGATTCGCAAAAGGAAATTTTATCATCAGAATGGTAGTATATACCCATTCAACTGAAGCATCAAACAGATTAACCAACAGGCCAAGATTTAGTCTGTATTTATATATCTCAAAAACTAGAATACGGGTAACCGACAAGTGACTACATGTATCTGCCAAAATCGGATAGTGAGGCATGGATTGAGTGGCAAGGGGAAATAGAGTGAGGTATGTTGCATATTAGCATGGATGTCTGCAGCCTAAATGTGTATGTAGGTTGTGCCACCTACCACAAATCCAGAAAGCTGTCCAAGTTGTATACACCTGCAAAATTTTAGGCAGAAAAGTCAAACCACTACATGTATATGAGCGATTTTTGCCCATGGCAGACAAACAGACAAACACTGTGCAAAAATCTTTGCAGGTAACCCGTCCAGTTTTGTGTATGATAAAGACCTATGTGAGATCTAAACACATGCACAATTTTGGCCCAATCGGTCAAATGGTTCCTGAGATATGAGCTTGGATGTGTGCAGCGTTAACTAGAATGTAGGTGGCGCCACCTGTCATAAAATCAAGAAAGCTGTCCACGATGTATAAACCTGCAAAATTTTAGGCAGTTATGTCGAACCACTACAGAGAAATGAGTGATTTTAGGCCACGGCAGACTAACAGACAGACGCTGTGCAAACATTGTTACAGGTGGCGCCACCATTTTCTGTGTATGTTACAGAGCTATCAAAGGGCTACATTTGTATAAATTTTATTTCCTGATCGGTCAAACGTTTCCCAAGATATAAGCTTGGATGTCATCAGCGTGAACGTGAACGTAGGTGGCGCCACCTGTCATAAAATCAAGAAAGCTATCCTGGATGTATAAGCATGACGAATTTCAGGTGAATTAGTCAATTCACTGCAGAGATATGAGTGATTTTAACCCAAGGCAGATGAACAGATGGACACTGTGCAAACATGGTTACAGGTGGCGCCACCATTTTTTGTGTATGTTATAAAGCAATCCAAGGGCTACATTTGTATCAATTTTATTTCCTGATCGGTCAAACGGTTCCCGAGATATGAGGGTTTATGAGTGGAAACAGACCCACAAATGGACACTGGATAGAGAGGAAAGGTCAGAGGTCAACGCAAATTGGTTAGGCACCAGTTCACATGTGACCCGATAATAGGTGTAAGTTTGAGAAAAATCGGTCCATTAGTCTCTGAGGAGCTCTCTGGAAACGAACGCCGCCGCGGTGGAGGAACTCGGTCAAAAACATAGTATCAGCAAAACTTCGTTTTGGCGGATACAAAAATACAGGTGGCTCCACCAGTCTGCAGAAAGTAATAAAAACACTTAATGGTCAATATCCATGCAAAAAATCATGGTGATCTCTGCATTAGTTGTTCAGATACTTCAGTTTTTGTATCAAATTGTCCATTATTCTGAGGGATACTTCGGAGTCCTATAGCTTGAAGGATATGGGTAACAGAGACCTAATTTCAAGTTTCCACAGGCACCTTTCATGGGCCTCCTTGCATGACAAGAATGAAGATTCTAGGTCCAGTTGTTGCGATTTGTACCCTGTTGACAGATAACCACATCTTTAAAGGTCTCAAAAAAAAGAAAAAAATTCGTAAAAATTTGAAAAAAAATAGAGGTGGCACACCCAGTCTGCAGAAACTGATGGAACAGCTCATGATCAATATGTATGCCGAAAATCATGACCATCAGTGTTGTAGTTATTGAAATACTGCAGTTTTTGTATCAAATTTTCCATTATTCTGGGGGGGGGGGGTATTTTGGACCCATACAGCTTAAAGAATATGGGTAACAGAGACCTAATTTCAAGTTTCAATGGAGACTTTTCATGGGTCTCCCTGTGTGTCAAGAATGAACATTCTTGGTCCAGTTTTTATGATTTGTGCCCTGTTAACAGATGTTCACATCTTTAAAGGTTTCAAAAATACAGAAAAATTTCGTAAAAAAAACTGAACAAATACAGGTGGTGCCACCAGTCTGCAGAAACTTATGAAATACTCCATGATCAATATCCATGCAAACAATCATGGTTATCTCTGCATTAGTTGTTCAGATACTTTAGCTTTTGTATCAAATTTTCCATTATTCTGAGCTGTACTTTGGAGTGCCATAGCTCAAAGGATATGGGTAACAGAGACCAAATTTCAGGTTTCCATGGAGACTTATCATGGGTCTCCCTGTGTGTCAAGAATGAAGATTCTAGGTCCAGTCGTTACGATTTTTACCCTGTTGACAGATAACTACATCCTTAAAGGTCTCAAAAATGGAGAAAACAATTCGTGAACATTGAAAAATACAGGTGGCGCCACCAGTCTGCACAAACTGATGAAACATCTCATGATCAATATGTCTGTCGAAAATCATGACCATCAGTGATGTAGTTAATGAGATATTGAAGTTTTTGTATGAAATTTTTGACTATTAGGGGGGGTAATTTTTTGGCCCCATAGCTCGAAGGATATGAGTAACAGAGACCTAATTTCTGGTTTCCATGGAGACTTTTCATAGGTCTCTCAGTGTATCGAAAATGAAGATTCTAGGTCCAGTCGTTACGATTTGTGCCACGCTAACAGATGACAGCATCCTCAAAGGTCTCAAAAATAGAGGAAAAAAATCGTAAAAAATCAAACAGTAAAGGTGGCGCCACCAGTCTGCAGGAACTGATCGAACATCTCATGATCAATATGTATGCCAAAAATGAAGACCATCAGTGATGTAGTTATTGAAATATTGAAGTTTTTGTATGAATTTTTTTACTATTCTGGGGGGTACTTTGGGGCCCCATAGCTCGAAGGATATGGGTAACAGAGACCTAATTTCTGGTTTCAAAGGAGATTTTTCATGGACCTCTCAGTGTGTCAAGAATTAAGATTCTAAGTCCAGTCTTTATGATTTGTGCCTTGTTAACAGATGTTCACATTTTTAAAGGTCTCAAAAATAGAGAAAAAAATTCGTAAAAAATCGAAAAATACAGGTGGCGCCACCAGTCTGCAGGAAGTGATGTAACATCTCATGATCAATATGTATGCCACAAATCATGACCATCAGTCAAGTAGTTAATGAGATATTGAAGTTTTTGTATGAAATTTTTGACTTTTCTGGGGGGTACTTTGGGGCCACATAGCTCGAAGGATATGGGTAACAGAGACCTAATTTCTGGTTTCCAAGGAGATTTTTTACGGACCTCTCAGAATCCCAAGTTACAAGGTTCTAGGTCCAGCGGTTACGATTTGTGCCTGGTTAACGGACGGACAGACAGACAGACGGACGACGGACAAAGAGTGATCGCTATAGCTCAGATGACTTTCAGTCAGCTGAGCTAAAAATCATCAAACAAATTTGTAGTGACAAATATCACAGACAAATGTGCAATTTGTGCCAGTGTTATTAACTAACATCATATCAAAGAATGGTCCACCCTTGTCCAAATAAAAATGGCTACTTCAGTTAAGGATTTACAGACTGAACCAACTGCTTTATAGAAAGAGAATAGTTGAATTTCATCCGAGCAACGTGTCTGCATAGAAACTGTAGAATTTGATATATCTAGATCAGGGGCTTGTATTGCCAGAGTGAGAGCTCCCTTCTGAACTCTGGATATAGTTAAGGTTAGAGATTTTATGTTTATTCAGCCTTGAACAATATCTCCTTCTAAATTTTACGTAGTATATTTGACATCAGATTGTGCTTGACAATGCGTGACCGATACATCATGTGACCAAGCTCACGCGACCACCGGTGTTCCACGTAACACTTGTGCGTTCATGCCACCGAATGTGTGTTTCTTGCCCCTGATGTGGTTTTCTCGTAGATCTGGGTTAATCTCTGGGAAATCTTGATGGAATCGCCTCCTTGTTTCAGACATAGTGAAGCTGTCTTGGATACGAAGAAGAGTAGACTGTGGGCGAGGGACACCCGAACCGTATCGCCAGTGGAACCGTGGATCATCTTCTTGATATGGCAAATCCAGGCCTCCTGCAAACTGGGACTGGTACGCGGATCCAGCAGCCCAAGATTGACGAGTTCTAGGTTGCACATTAGACGCTAAAGATGCAAAGGCGTCCAGACCAGGGTCATTTACTATATGACGGCTAGTGATGCGATGTTTTTTTACATCAACTGGAAGTGACATTTGCGCCAGCGTTGGTTTTGAATCAGTGATCATTATATGTGGGCGTGGGTTGGCCGATAGTGGCGCCACCTTGACGGACTGGGAGGGTCGCGCTGTCAGTGGAGATGTATATGGACGCTCAGCTTTTGGGTTTTCAATGAAAGCGCTGCTGAGACGAAGAGGTTCTGCGCCAGCACCTGAAGCAACCATGACATCATCATTAAACTGTACACTCTTCCCAGGGCTAGATCTGGCTTTGGCAGTAGCCCGGACCTGATTTAGATCCTTGTTTTCGTGTGACATTAAATTCAAAGGCTCTTTTCTATCCGCAAGAGACAACTGGTTTTCCTGTAAGAATTTTCGAGTGTTGTAACTGTCACCGTATGTACTTTCTTTCAGAATTATCCCATTTTCTTGGGTTCTGATATCAGCCGTTTCCAGGTTTGGTTGAAGATGTCCTTGCTGCAGCGCCCTCTCGCGGTCGTAAGGACCGAAGGTTTCGTACTGGGACGGCCAACTGTTGAGCTGTGGTACGCTGCCTGGGGGTCCCCCGAGCGTGCGGCCATACCCCCCCGCATTGAGCATGTCCTGGTTCAGAGACGCCGGTAAGTTCAATGGGTCTTTATGACAATCAGATTTGTCAAAAATCCTGGCTGTCGCCCGCTCATCTTTATTCATGGACCACTGCAGGGAATACGGATCATAACTGGTCTTGTACAACCCAGCTCTCTCCCTCTGATACGCCCCCTCGTGGTCGTAGAACACACTAGGTTTCGTCTTATCACTGACTAGAATCGACTTGTGCTGCAGCGATGTCAAATCGTGACTCGGTGTGTCTAATTCCAGTGTCTTCCAGTGGTTGGACGCTTCTATCTGTTGGATTTGGTCGTGGTGTGCGTCCGTCATCGTTTTTCGGGAGGAGTCGTTGTCTGGTGACCGAGAGCACTGAGCACTGGAAGGCCGGGCTGCTTTCAGAGTATCAAGTCCTACGTCGGGATGCTGGGCAACGTCCAGCCTGCGTCCCTGCTTATCGTCTGCAGCGTCAGGCAGGTTCAGGTACTCCTTCCCGTTCCATAAACGGTCCTCTTCCAGCTCTGTCAAGGTCATCTTCCTGTAATAAATACAATATATTTGTTCCAGTGAATGCTTATTTTATCATCACCGTCGTCAGATGTATCACTATCACGCATCAAATTAAAGTGTCTTCAAAAAGAGGTAAAGTATGTTCCATTTGTTTCATCAGGCGCGAATCTAGCCGACAGCAGCGACGAAACGTCTTTTACTGTTCACAGACGACTGTTTCGTCGCCTCCCCCTTTATAGATATAAGTAGTGTTTGAACACGTTACGATCATATTTTCTGGAAAAAAAGGCAATTTCACGATGAGGTGACATTAAAAAATTCTTCACCATAGAAAACGTACCTTATTTTTATTACAACTGCAACATATTGGCAACTGTAAGTGCATGTCACTTTAGTTATTGTGCCGTTTGGTCTAAGAATACACAAGTCATACTGCTCATAACCTCCATGACAGAAGCAGTAAAATGGAAACGTAGCAGAAACAATTTTTGTGAACCTGTGCCGTTTTATGAGTTATAGACATATTTAAATAGTAATTTATGCAATAAGCTTTTCATAATTGAAATTTGTCTTTAATAAATGAGATACCTGAGATACTGATTTGTTTTTCTCCCTTTTAAGTGCATACATGGGAAGGTGACTAAAAAGTATGCACAGATTTACAATGTATATAACATTTAAGTCACCCTTGGTGGCTAAAAGGTATGCTCAGATTTACAATGTATATAACATTTAAGTCACCCTTGGTGGCTAAAAGGTATGCTCAGATTTACAATGTATTTAACATTTAAGTCACCCTTGGTGGCTAAAAGGTATGCTCAGATTTACAATGTATTTAACATTTAAGTCACCCGTTGTGGCTAGCCCGGATCAAGTGGGTGGGGGCTATCCAGACCTAATTGTTCCCTACCAGCATTTTGTTAAACTGACTAGTAGCCCTGTGCCCAATTTCCACAAGGGCCCTAAATTGTGAGTTGCTGCATCCCCCGTCATTATTAGGCTTGATGCTATTGGGGTTCTCTCCTAGTGGACTAATGCTGCTACCCCTCTCCTAGTGGACTAATGCTGCTACCCCTCTCCTAGTGGACTAATCCTGTTACCCCTCTCCTGGTGGACTACTGCTGCTACACCTCTACCAGTGGACTAATCCTGCTACCCCTCTCATATTGGACTAATGCTGCTACCCCTCCACTAGTGGACTAATGCTGCTACCCCTCTTCTAGGGGACTAATGCTGCTACCCCTCTTCTAGTGGACTAATGGTGCTACCCCTCTACCAGTTGACTAATGCTGCTACCCCTCTACTAGTGGACTAATGCTGCTACCCCTCTACCAGTAAACCAATGCTGCTACCGCTCTTCTAGTGGACTAATGCTGCTACCCCTCTACCAGTGGACTAATGCTGCTACCCCTCTACCAGTTGACTAATGCTGCTACCCCTCTACTAGTGGACTAATGCTGCTACCCCTCTACCAGTAAACTAATGCTGCTACCCCTCTTCTAGTGGACTAATGCTGCTACCCCTCTACCAGTGGACTAATGCTGCTACCCCTCTTCTAGTGGACTAATGCTGCTACCCCTCCACCAGTGAACTAATCCAGCTACCCCTCTTATAGTGGACTAATGCTGCTACCCCTCTACTAGTGGACTAATGCTAGTACCCCTCTTCTAGTGGACTAATGCTGCTACCCCTCTGCCGGTGAACTAATGCTGCTACCCCTCTGCCCGTGGACTAATGCTGCTACCCCTCTACCAGTGAACTAATCCTGCTACCCCTCTCATAGTGGAGTTATGCTGCTACCCCTCTCCTAGTGGACTAATGCTGTTACCTCTCTACCAGTGGACTAATGCTGCTACCCCTCTACTAGTGGACTAATGCTGCCACCCCTCTTCTAGTGGACTAATGCTGCTACCCCTCTGCCAGTGGACTAATGCTGCTACCCCTCTTCTAGTGGACTAATGCTGCTACCCCTCTACCAGTAAACTAATGCTGCTACCCCTCTTCTAGTGGACTAATGCTGCTACCCCTCTACCAGTGGACTAATGCTGCTACCCCTCTTCTAGTGGACTAATGCTGCTACCCCTCCACCAGTGAACTAATCCTGCTACCCCTCTTATAGTGGAGTAATGCTGCTACCCCTCTCCTAGTGGACTAATGCTGTTACCTCTCTACCAGTGGACTAATGCTGCTACCCCTCTACTAGTGGACTAATGCTGCCACCCCTCTTCTAGTGGACTAATGCTGCTACCCCTCTGCCCGTGGACTAATGCTGCTTCCCCTCTACCAGTGCACTAATTCAGCTACCGCTCTACCAGTGCACTAATGCTGCTACGCCTCTCCTAGTGGACTAATGCTGCTACCCCTCTACTAGTGGATTAGCTAATGCTGCTACCCCTCTACCAGTAAACTAATGCTGCTACCCCTCTTCTAGTGGACTAATACTGCTACCCCTCTAACAGTGGACTAATGCTGCTACCCCTCTTCTAGTCGACTAATGCTTCTACCCCTCCACCAGTGCACTATTGCTGCTACCCCTCTCCTAGTGGACTAATGCTGCTACCCCTCTACTAGTGAACTAATGCTGCTACCCCTCTACTAGTGGACTAATGCTACTACCCCTCTACCAGTGCACTAATGCTGCTACCCCTCTCATAGTGGACTAATGCTGCTACCCCTCTGCCCATGGACTAATGCTACTACCCCTCTCCTAGTGGACTAATGCTGCTACCCATCTACTAGTGGACTAAGCTGCTACCCCTCTACCAGTGGACTAATGCTACTACCCCTCTACCAGTGCACTAATGCTGCTACCCCACTACCAGTGGACCAATGCTGCTACCCCTCTACTAGTGGACTAATGCTGCTACCCCTCTACTAGTGGACTAATGTTGCTACCCCTCTACTAGTGGACTAATGCTGCTACCCATCTACTAGTGAACTAATGCTGCTAACCCTCTACCAGTGGACTAGTGCTGCTACCCATCTACTAGTGAACTAATGCTGCTAACCCTCTACCAGTGGACTAGTGCTGCTACCCCTCTACTAGTGGACTAATGCTGCTACCCCTCTACCAGTGGACTAATGCTACTACCCCTCTACCAGTGCACTAATGCTGCTACCCCTCTCATAGTGGACTAATGCTGCTACCCCTCTGCCCATGGACTAATGCTACTACCCCTCTACCAGTAGACTAATGCTGCTACCCCTCTACTAGTAAACTAATCCTGCTACCCCTCTACCAGTGGACTAATGCTGCTACCCCTCTTCTAGTCGACTAATGCTGCTACCCCTCTACCAGTGGACTAATGCTGATACCCCTCTTCTAGTCGACTAATGCTTCTACCCCTCCACCTGTGCACTATTGCTGCTACCCCTCTACCAGTGGACCAATGCTGCTACCCCTCTACTAGTGGACTAATGCTGCTACCCCTCTACTAGTGGACTAATGCTGCTTACCCTCAACCAGTGGACTAGTGCTGCTACCCCTCTACTAGTGGACTAATGCTGCTAACCCTCTACCAGTGGACTAATGCTACTACCCCTCTACTAGTGGACTAATGCTGCTACCCCTCTACTAGTGGACTAATGCTGCTACCCCTCTACCAGTGGACTAATGCTGCTACCGCTCTCATAGTGGACTAATGCTGCTACCCCTCTACCAGTGGACTAATGCTGCTACCGCTCTCATAGTGGACTAATGCTGCTACCCCTCTACCAGTGGACTAATGCTGCTACCCCTCTCCTAGTGGACTAATCCTGTTACCCCTCTCCTGGTGGACTAATGCTGCTACACCTCTACCAGTGGACTAATCCTGCTACCCCTCTACTAGTGGACTAATGCTGCTACCCCTCTTCTAGGGGACTAATGCTGCTACCCCTCTACTAGTGGACTAATGGTGCTACCCCTCTACCAGTTGACTAATGCTGCTACCCCTCTACTAGTGGACTAATGCTGCTACCCCTCTACCAGTAAACCAATGCTGCTACCGCTCTTCTAGTGGACTAATGCTGCTACCCCTCTACCAGTGGACTAATGCTGCTACCCCTCTACCAGTTGACTAATGCTGCTACCCCTCTACTAGTGGACTAATGCTGCTACCCCTCTACCAGTAAACTAATGCTGCTACCCCTCTTCTAGTGGACTAATGCTGCTACCCCTCTACCAGTGGACTAATGCTGCTACCCCTCTTCTAGTGGACTAATGCTGCTACCCCTCCACCAGTGAACTAATCCAGCTACCCCTCTTATAGTGGACTAATGCTGCTACCCCTCTACTAGTGGACTAATGCTAGTACCCCTCTTCTAGTGGACTAATGCTGCTACCCCTCTGCCGGTGAACTAATGCTGCTACCCCTCTGCCCGTGGACTAATGCTGCTACCCCTCTACCAGTGAACTAATCCTGCTACCCCTCTCATAGTGGAGTTATGCTGCTACCCCTCTCCTAGTGGACTAATGCTGTTACCTCTCTACCAGTGGACTAATGCTGCTACCCCTCTACTAGTGGACTAATGCTGCCACCCCTCTTCTAGTGGACTAATGCTGCTACCCCTCTGCCAGTGGACTAATGCTGCTACCCCTCTTCTAGTGGACTAATGCTGCTACCCCTCTACCAGTAAACTAATGCTGCTACCCCTCTTCTAGTGGACTAATGCTGCTACCCCTCTACCAGTGGACTAATGCTGCTACCCCTCTTCTAGTGGACTAATGCTGCTACCCCTCCACCAGTGAACTAATCCTGCTACCCCTCTTATAGTGGAGTAATGCTGCTACCCCTCTCCTAGTGGACTAATGCTGTTACCTCTCTACCAGTGGACTAATGCTGCTACCCCTCTACTAGTGGACTAATGCTGCCACCCCTCTTCTAGTGGACTAATGCTGCTACCCCTCTGCCCGTGGACTAATGCTGCTTCCCCTCTACCAGTGCACTAATTCAGCTACCCCTCTACCAGTGCACTAATGCTGCTACGCCTCTCCTAGTGGACTAATGCTGCTACCCCTCTACTAGTGGATTAGCTAATGCTGCTACCCCTCTACCAGTAAACTAATGCTGCTACCCCTCTTCTAGTGGACTAATACTGCTACCCCTCTAACATTGGACTAATGCTGCTACCCCTCTTCTAGTCGACTAATGCTTCTACCCCTCCACCAGTGCACTATTGCTGCTACCCCTCTCCTGGTGGACTAATGCTGCTACCCCTCTACTAGTGGACTAATGCTGCTGCCCCTCTACTAGTGGACTAATGCTACTACCCCTCTACCAGTGCACTAATGCTGCTACCCCTCTCATAGTGGACTAATGCTGCTACCCCTCTGCCCATGGACTAATGCTACTACCCCTCTCCTAGTGGACTAATGCTGCTACCCATCTACTAGTGGACTAAGCTGCTACCCCTCTACCAGTGGACTAATGCTACTACCCCTCTACCAGTGCACTAATGCTGCTACCCCTCTACCAGTGGACCAATGCTGCTACCCCTCTACTAGTGGACTAATGCTGCTACCCCTCTACTAGTGGACTAATGTTGCTACCCCTCTACTAGTGGACTAATGCTGCTACCCATCTACTAGTGAACTAATGCTGCTAACCCTCTACCAGTGGACTAGTGCTGCTACCCATCTACTAGTGAACTAATGCTGCTAACCCTCTTCCAGTGGACTAGTGCTGCTACCCCTCTACTAGTGGACTAATGCTGCTACCCCTCTACCAGTGGACTAATGCTACTACCCCTCTACCAGTGCACTAATGCTGCTACCCCTCTCATAGTGGACTAATGCAGCTACCCCTCTGCCCATGGACTAATGCTACTACCCCTCTACCAGTAGACTAATGCTGCTACCCCTCTACCAGTAAACTAATGCTGCTACCCCTCTTCTAGTCGACTAATGCTGCTACCCCTCTACCAGTGGACTAATGCTGCTACCCCTCTTCTAGTCGACTAATGCTTCTACCCCTCCACCAGTGCACTATTGCTGCTACCCCTCTACCAGTGGACCAATGCTGCTACCCCTCTACTAGTGGACTAATGCTGCTACCCCTCTACTAGTGGACTAATGCTGCTAACCCTCAACCAGTGGACTAGTGCTGCTACCCCTCTACTAGTGGACTAATGCTGCTAACCCTCTACCAGTGGACTAATGCTACTACCCCTCTACTAGTGGACTAATGCTGCTACCCCTCTACTAGTGGACTAATGCTGCTACCCATCTACTAGTGGATTAATGCTGCTACCCATCTACTAGTGGACTAATGCTGCTAACCCTCAACCAGTGGACTAGTGCTGCTACCCCTCTACTAGTGGACTAATGCTGCTAACCCTCTACCAGTGGACAAATGCTACTACCCCTCTACCAGTGGACTAATGCTGCTACCCCTCTACCAGTGGACTAATGCTGCTACCCCTCTACTAGTGGACTAATGCTGCTACCCCTCTCATAGTGGACTAATGCTGCTACCCCTCTACCAGTGGACTAATGCTGCTACCGCTCTCATAGTGGACTAATGCTGCTACCCCTCTACCAGTGGACTAATGCTGCTACCCCTCTACTAGTGGACTTATGCTGCTAACCCTCTACCAGTGGACTAATGCTACTACCCCTCTACCAGTGGACTAATGCTGCTACCCCTCTCATAGTGGACTAATGCTGCTACCCCTCTGCCCATGGACTAATGCTACTACCCCTCTACCAGTGCACTAATGCTGCTACCCCTCTCATAGTGGACTAATGCTGCTACCCCTCTGCCCATGGACTAATGCTACTACCCCTCTCCTAGTGGACTAATGCTGCTACCCCTCTACCAGTAAACTAATGCTGCTACCCCTCTACCAGTGGACTAATGCTACTACCCCTCTACCAGTGCACTAATACTGCTTCCCCTCACCTAGTGGACTAATGCTGCTACCCCTCTACCAGTGGACCAATGCTGCCACCCTCTACTAGTGGACTAATGCTGCTACCCCTCTACTAGTGGACTAATGCTGCTAACCCTCAACCAGTGGACTAGTGCTGCTACCCCTCTACTAGTGGACTAATGCTGCTAACCCTCTACCAGTGGACTAATGCTACTACCCCTCTTCTAGTGGACTAATGCTGCTACCCCTCTACTAGTGGACTAATGCTGCTACCCATCTACCAGTGGATTAATGCTGCTACCCATCTACTAGTGGACTAATGCTGCTACCCCTCTTCTAGTGGACTAATGCTACTACCCCTCTACCAGTGGACTAATGCTGCTAACCCTCTACCAGTGGACTAATGCTACTACCCCTCTACCAGTGGACTAATGCTGCTACCCCTCTACTAGTGGACTAATGCTGCTACCTCTCTAATAGTGGACTAATGCTGCTACCCCTCTACTAGTGGACTAATGCTGCTACCCCTCTAATAGTGGACTAATGCTGCTACCCCTCTACCAGTGGACTAATGCTGCTACCCCTCTACCAGTGGACTAATGCTGCTACCCCTCTCCTAGTGGACTAATGCTGCTACCCATCTACTAGTGGACTAATGCTGCTACCCCTCTTCTAGTGGACTAATGCTACTACCCCTCTACCAGTGGACTAATGCTGCTAACCCTCTACCAGTGGACTAATGCTACTACCCCTCTACCAGTGGACTAATGCTGCTACCCCTCTACCAGTGGACTAATGCTGCTACCTCTCTAATAGTGGACTAATGCTGCTACCCCTCTACCAGTGGACTAATGCTGCTACCCCTCTACCAGTGGACTAATGCTGCTACCCCTCTCCTAGTGGACTAATGCTGTTACCCCTCTCCTAGTGGACTAATGCTGCTACCCCTCTCCTAGTGGACTAATGCTGTTACCCCTCTACCAGTGGACTAATGCTGCTACCCCTCTACTAGTGGACTAATGCTGCTATCCCTCTCCTAGTGGACTAATGCTGTTACCCCTCTCCTAGTGGACTAATGCTGCTACCCCTCTACTAGTGGACTAATGCTGCTACCCCTCTACTAGTGGACTAATGCTGTTACCCCTCTCCTAGTGGACTCATGCTGCTACCCCTCTCCTAGTGGACTCATGCTGCTACCCCTCTCCTAGTGGACTCATGCTGCTACCCCTCTCCTAGTGGACTAATGCTGTTACCCCTCTCCTAGTGGACTAATGCTGCTACCCCTCTCCTAGTGGACTCATGCTGCTACCCCTCTCCTAGTGGACTCATGCTGCTACCCCTCTACTAGTGGACTCATGCTGCTACCCCTCTCCTAGTGGACTCATGCTGCTACCCCTCTCCTAGTGGACTCATGCTGCTACCCCTCTCCTAGTGGACTCATGCTGCTACCCCTCTCCTAGTGGACTAATGCTGTTACCCCTCTCCTAGTGGACTAATGCTGCTACCCCTCTCCTAGTGGACTCATGCTGCTACCCCTCTCCTAGTGGACTCATGCTGCTACCCCTCTACTAGTGGACTCATGCTGCTACCCCTCTCCTAGTGGACTCATGCTGCTACCCCTCTCCTAGTGGACTCATGCTGCTACCCCTCTACTAGTGGACTCATGCTGCTACCCCTCTCCTAGTGGACTCATGCTGCTACCCCTCTCCTAGTGGACTCATGCTGCTACCCCTCTACTAGTGGACTCATGCTGCTACCCCTCTCCTAGTGGACTCATGCTGCTACCCCTCTACTAGTGGACTCATGCTGCTACCCCTCTACTTGTGGAGGAACAGTCAAAACCTGACCTTTTGTAATCAGGATCTGCTTCTGGCGTGCAGTAATTCGTCTGTGGTGGTGGCCTTGGCGTGTTTAGGTGGGCAAGTCTTCCCTCCATGGGCCGAGGTGGATCAAACGTGTTAACACCACGGGGATACTGAAAACAATTAACATTTATGTGCTGGCTGCATTGTTCACCACTTCAGTTCTTTTTAGTTTTATTCTTTTATATTTCATTAGACAATTTTCATAGATCAGCAGATGTAATTCCTGTTTGATAGCTCATGTGATTTGAATTTAAGTACCTGTGAGCGGCATGTCAGTATAACTATAAGTCTACAGTAGACTGCCACTCTGGACTTATTTTCACATTTTCCCTGCCGATGGTTTAACAGTTATTATACTTCTTGATATGATAAACTGACAGTTAGTTCTCTTATAATTCACAATCATATAATGAAAGATTTATATCTTATTTAATAGTAACAACAGTAATTCCATATATATATATAAATAAGCCGGCTTTGAAAATATTTCCTAAGGCACTATCACAGGGCGGCTCTCAGTATTATTCTTGAAAAACTGTCAAATGATTTAAATTACACCCCCACCCCAAAAAATCCAAATATTTCCCCTTTGTTACTGCTAGATAACACATGGTTATAGGGGTTTATTAGTGTTACTGATGATTTAAAGGCCTGTGTTTTTACTACTAATGTAATTGTTGCTGTGTTAATGGACTTTTGGAAAACATTAATGGAAATATAATCCTTACTGGAACAACAATATGCAGCACTTCCTTATTAACTTCATCATTTATTTTTTAATGAATTCTTTGATTACCAGTTTATCATCATCCATCCCTGTGACAGCTTTTGCCCTCGTCTTCTCACTCAGATTGTCTAAGGCAAGAGCGTTACTTGGTCCTAAACCTGAAGAGATGGCAACAAATATTCATAAATGGACGCATGTTGATTAAAATAACATTAATAACAGCAAATAAACCAGGGCAAAACATTATAGCTGCATAATTTGTATCATATAACAATACATTTTATTATAAACTTATTTTATTCTTTAGAGCATGTTTATTATTTCCACTGCGAAATGTATGCAGGCTTTGTGAAATATGGACCAACAGGCCTGATACCAAAGTAACATTATTTAACATCCACACTCACCAGTATGACTGAGATCATATGTCGTCTGCCATTGTTCCCTTTCCACATTCCTGTTGGCATTGGCTGTGCGCATGCTGACTTTCATGTTACCCTGGATACATGTGGAGTCATCTCGTTTAGCCAGGTTGGGATGGAACATTTTAGGGGGTGTCGGATAGTATGGCTGCTGGCCACTAGATGGCGATTTTACTAACTGTAACAAAGTGAAAGGTTAATGTTTTACCACTTCATTGTTTAAAGCTATTTATATACCAGTGTAGGCAGGGATTTACATTCTGTATCAATCAAATATCATAAAAATAATTATGATTTACCTTATGTAGAGACATAGAATGAGCATGATACATAAAAATAAGGATCTAAAACTTATGTCAAATGTTAAAAAAACATGTACTTAAAAACATGAACTCACTTGATCAAAATTCTTTTCGTGCCAGACCAAGGGGCGCTTCTCTGACTCTGGTGGTAAGGCCTGAATTTCACGTCGATCCCCACAACCTATTAATAAGTAAATAAAAAAAATCCTGTGTACAAATGAAGTAAATCTAATTTACATCCTTACAACACAATAAAACACTTGTGTAACAAAGCATGCAGGCTTTCATTAAAAATGTTCACAACTAGACTGAAAAAAGGACAGACCTTTACTTTTATGTATGATGGTAGTGTTGTATGGTTGTGAGGGCATCTCAGCATTTTTTGGCATCTCGCTTCGGGCATTTATGCCTCTCTTCTGGTCCTCTGGTGAGTCAAACTTAGGGAAAACTGCGAACCGAGGGATATGTGATGAGTAGGGGTGCTCAGCAGGGAAAGGCTTGTTTATCATTATGTCTCTACAAAATGTATATATAAAAAATATCCATCAGATGTTTATATTTTTGTTATACATGAAAAAATGAACAATAAGAATTTATTGTAAAAATTGTCTCGTAAACATGTCAAAGTATAGCTGTAAATAAAAAATCAAGAATGCCTTACAACTCCATATATAAATAATCTGGCATACAGCTATGCACTCATATGAATAAACTGGCATACCACTTGTATTCATATAAATAAATTGGCATACAGCTATGTCTTCAGATAAATATACTATAGCATACAGCTATGTATTCAGATAAATAAATTAGCATAGAGCTATATGTTCATATAAATAAACTGGCATACAGCTATATACTCATATAAATAATCTGGCATACAGCTATATACTCCTATAAATAAACTGGGATACAATTAGGTATTCACATAAATAATCTGGCCTACAGCTAGGTATTCACATAAATAATCTGGCGTACAGCTAGGTATTCATATAAATAAACAGGCATACAGCTAGGTACTCATATAAATTATCTGGCATACAGCTAGGTACTCATATAAATTATCTGGCATACAACTAGGTATTCATATAAATAATCAGGCATACAGCTAGTTATTCATATAAATAATCTGGCATACAGCTAGGTACTCATATAAATAATCTGGCATTCAGCTATGTATTCATATAAATAAACTGGCATACATCTATGTATTCATATAAGTAAACGGACATACAGCTAGGTACTCATATAAATTATCTGGCATACAAGTAGGTACTCATATAAATTTAACTGGCATCCAGCTAGGTACTCATATAAATAATCTGGCATACAGCTAGGTACTCATATAAATAATCTGGCATACAGCTATGTATTCATATAAATAAACTGACATACAGCTATGTTTTTATATAAATAAACTGGCATACAGCTATGTATTTATATAAATAAATGGGCATACAGCTAGGTACTCATATAAATAATTTGGCATACAGCTATGCAGTCATATTAATAATCAGGCATTATATTACAGTAGTATGCAAGGGGACCAGGTGTCACCTCTGTGTGTAGATTTAATGTTAGGAGGTGAGAGTATATGTTTTGAAATGGATACTGGGTCACCCTAATCACTTATTCCAGAAGGTATAGTTAAAGATGTGTATGATGATTATACAATGATGTGATAGTGTTGACGCACCAGCTTAGAGTGCCATCTGGTGTCAGGGTTTAAATTTAATTTTTGTGTCTGTGCATACTTTACGGCATGCGTTGTAAGAACGCATAAGGCTGGCCGACATTGTGAATCGGCGGTAGAAGCTGGGTTGGACGAAATTGGGCCAGTAACTGATAGTGAAGCCTTAACAGAGGTCAGGGCCAAGGCTAGATGTAAATAATTGTGAGTAGAATACTTTGACATACTTTTTAGCGAGTGTCATTGCTCATTTCATAATTCTCACGCATGTAAAAACTTAAAACTGATTTGGTTACCGCGGTGTCAGTTCGCATGCGCTAGACAGCCGGATGTTTTGTTTCCACTTGGAGTTTCAGTGAGACGTTTAAATATGTATAAAGCACATGTTATGTCGTTTTAGTGCGGGCATAGGACCTGTGTTATTATTTAATGCTGTATTGAAAGTCTAACCTTATGTACATGTAGTTCATTATGGGAATAGACCTGTATCTATCAGCGCGGAACAAGATTGATTCAGTTTGTTATTAAAACACACTGCAAGTGAATTGATGTTAATATAAACTGATGTGACACTATTTAGAGAACAGACAGCTGGACTTGTGCGAGATATATCTTGTGTTTTCATGTTCTTTTAATGAGATAGAAACCAAGCTGGACAAATGTATTCTGTAACCAGCTCACCTGAAACTTAGTTTTCCTCAGATTGACTATACTATTTAAGATAGATTGCATGCATCTGTTGTATACTATGTGTTAATATTGATGCCCATTTAAAATTGATATGGAGTTAATGGCTGATACTGTAAACTATTTTCATTTATTACCATAATAATATAATGATATTTTCATTAATACTGTTTGATATGGATACCATTAGTGTTTTCATTGCTAATATGTTTTTGAGCTGAAATGATACAGTATAGAAGTATAATATTTCCTTTATTATTTTCATAATGTTTTATGTAGTGACTTATGTCATATATATAGTCGGAAGTTTAACTATGATAGAGATCACATGATAGTTGAGTTATTGATGTATATGAACCTTATTTTTATTTCTGTTTTGTGATGAGAGCAGAAGATTAAAACTATTAGTGTTAGGATTTAGACTGATAACTCCTGTTGTGTGACATGTTATGATATGCACTAAGATTTAGAGATCTAACTTGAACTAGTGAGAGAGGAAACTTTGAGACTATGAGTCATTATTTATTATTCATTTGTTTTATGTATTTGTTTAGAAAACAATATGATGATTAATGACAGTTTAAAAGTTACTATTGCATATATGATAAGTTCAGTGTATACACTTGATCTGATTAGTTTGACTATTTGTCACAACTGAGACCACTATTCAGTGATAATACAGATAAAGATAGTTGTTTACATACTGCATGGTGTATGAGCATGCATACTAAGGATTTCCATTATTTGTGTCATTGCAGACTGTTGAGCCTTGGAGGTCAACCACCCTTTTTGTTTTTTTTATTTTTACTTTATTGTTTTATGAACTGGTACAGATTTGAGCATCTGTGACTGTAATTTGCATCAGACTCTCCGTTAATAAACTGATATTCTTAACGAATGGCTCCTTGCTCGATCCCGCATCCCTTACACTAAAGAAAAACATATTAATATTAAGTCATTTACTGGACACAAGTTGAGTATTAAAGATGACTTAGACACCGAGGTTCAGTATCAGGGTAACACATACAGGGCAGAGTATCTTGTAACTCAACGTTCAACATAAACCATGCCTGCTTGTCAGAAACCTCATTTGTACTATGAATGTGTTGAACATTGTTAATGTAAACACACTTCAAGATGAAATTCAGGCTGTCCTGGATAAACACAGTAGTATTTTTAGTGAGGAACTGGGTAAACTTGAAGGGGTTCAAGCTAAAATTCATATGGAAACAGATGCCACACCAGTTTACCACAGGCTAAGGTCAGTCCCATTTTCAAGGAGAACCAAAGTAGAATATGAACTGGAGAAATTGTCACAGGAAGAGGTCATAGAACCTGTTACATTTTCTGAATGGACAGCTCCCATTGTACCAGTTTTGAAGCCTTCAGGTAAGGTTAGGATTTGTGGTGACTATAAAGTTACTGTTAACAAAGTTTCAAAGTTGGAACAATACCCAATACCAGCACTTGAGGATTTTATGATGAAACTGTCAGGGGGTACTGTATTCCATAGATTAGATTTGTCTCATGCCTACTCACAAGTAGAGCTTAATCCTGGTAGTGGAAAATATGTAACTGTGAATACACACAAAGGGTTATACCAGTATACAAGGTTACCATTCAGAATTTCAAGTGCACCCACGATATTTCAGCGCGTGATGGACTCTGTGTTACAAGGAATACCTTCAGTGGCTTGTTATTTTGATGATAATCTGATCAGTGGTAAAACCCAAGAAGAAGCTATTAGAAATCTTGATGTTGTTCTTACTAGACTAGAAGAAGCTGGGCTACAGCTCAGGAAAGAGAAATGTCAGTTTATGACTGAGGAGGCTGTTTTCTTAGGTCTTAAGATTGTTAAAGGGTTCAGGCCCGGCTATCCGCTTCTCATTTATCCACTTCCCAAATATCTTATTACCAAATATCCGAGTGCCAAGATATCCATGTGTGAGTGTTAAAGGTCGAAAATGTCCCTGTACGGTTCATATATGCAACGGTCATGGAAAAAGAAGATGAAGGAAGACATCAAGGAACATTTAAATACAGGAGCTACCGGTTTTTGAAGCATTTTTGACCATATCACTACATCGCTGTCGAGGCTGGTGTTCTGAAATGGGTCAGCTGGTTACCGCATGTGTGCGATCACTGAACTTATACGTGTGAGGACATCCCAGCCTTAGTTAAAACACTGCTTTTATTAAATTATTATTAATCTTACATTTTTGTGTCAGCTTTATATTCAATCTTGCAGGTTTTTATTAAGTTACTCCGAGCGATTGTTAATGCATCATTCATGACACATATATGTTGACGGACGGACAAAGAAACTGGTCTTAAATTTGTTGCCATAAAGGTGATAAAAAGAGATAATTCATATTCCTTAACAATATTTTTTTAACCTTAAAATGTTAGCTTGGATGTTTTCATCTCATTTATTAATTAATAAATTCACTCATTTATTCTTTCTTTCTCCTTCCATTATTTGATCTCTCCTTTATCTTCTCTCTCCATCTCTGTTTAGGAGTCTAATTATGCAATATTAGACGACTTACACATACCGTTATCAGACAAAGCAAAGTTGTTAAATGAAACAGATCATGGGAACCATGAAAATTAAATTAACGATCTCTCTCCGTCTCTCTCCCATCCTTATTCTCATTATTTCTCTCTCTCTCATTCCATCTCTCATCCCTTCATTTATTCATCCTTTCTTTCTCTTTCTCTCTCTCATTCATTCATTTATTCTTTCTCTCCATATTTATCGTTATCGGAAAAAGTTATTAAATAAAATCCATCAAAATTGAATTAACTCTCTCTCTCTCTCATTCTTTCTCCCTCTCATTCATTCATTCAATCATTAATTCATTCTTCCCTTCTCGCTCATTCTCTCTCTCTCTCTCTCTCTCTCTCTCTCTCTCTATATATATATATATATATTGTTATCAGACAAAAAAGTGTTATTAAATGAGACAAGTCTAGGATCAATTAAAAATTAGAATAACACTGTCTCTCTCATTATTTCTCTTTTTCACTCATCTCATATTCATTCATTCTTTCTTTCTCGCTCGTCATATATATCATCGGACAAAATAAAGTTCTTAAATAAGACAATTCTGGGATTCATGAAAATTGAAATAACACTTTCTGTCTCGTTATTTCTCTTTCTCTCTATCTCTAATTCATTAATGCATTCTTTCTCCCTCGTCATATACATCGTTATATGAGAAAATAAAGTTATTAAATGAGACAAGTCTGGGATTCATGTAAATTAAATTAACTCCCCCCCCCCCCCTCTCTCTCTCTCCCTCTCTCTCTCTCTCTCTCATTATGCTAAAAAATCAAGAAAATTCCACAGAAGAAATTACAAGATATCACTCTTTACTTGACCCTTCTGAGCCAGCATGCATAAACATTAAATATTTAAAACATAGGCCTTAATTCACTTGCGTTAACTGATATTTTCATTTGCAACATATACCTAGACTTAGCTACCTTGCGAACCCAACTCAGAGAATGAATGAATGAATGAATGAACGAATGAGATAGAGAAGGAGAGAGAATGAGAGATAGAATAAGAGAAAGACGGAAAGAGTTAAATTAATTTCAATGGATCCCAGATTTGTCTCATCATAACTTTATTTTGTCCGATGATATATATTTGGGAGAGAGAGTTAAATTAATTTTAATGGTTCCCAGACTTGTCTCATTTAATAAGTTTATTTTGTCTGATAACGATATATTTAGCGAGAAAGACAGAAAGAAAGATTGGAAGAATGAATTAATGAATGAATTAATGAGAGAGAGTGAGTTAATTCAATTTTCATGGATCCCAGACTTTTCTTTAATAACCTTTTTTGTCCGATAATGATATATGTAAGGCATCTAATATTGCATAATCAATTCCATATACAGAGAGGGAGGGATAGAAAGAATGAATGAGAGAAAAAAAATGAAAGAAAAGAAAGAATGGAAGAAAGAAAGGATGAAGGAATGAGAGAGATTGAATGAGAGAGATAGAAAGAAAAAATTATGGAGTCAGAATAAGAGAGAAAAGACGGAAAGAGAGAGTTAATTTAATTTTCATGGATCCTATATCTTGTTTAATTTGAGAGAACGGAGATGTTGTAATGTTACTTAGATAATAACACATGTACTTGCCTTATTGATTAAATCATGGTTACATGATCAAGGGTGCATTAATATTTGTATTACAGATAAAGAAAACCCTTTCGCGGCGGAGTGGTTTACGACTGCACGAAACAGCTTAATTATATCACGCAGGCGGGTTTTCACCAGGTTAACGTGATGAAAACATCCAAGCTAACATTTTAAGGTTAAAAAAATATTAAGGAATATATAAAATCTCTTATAATCACCTTTATGAAAACTAATTTAAAACCAGTTTTTTTGTCCGTCCGTCAACATATGTGTCATGAATGATGCATAAACAATCGCTCAGAGTAACTTAATAAAAACCTGCAAGAATGAATATAAAGCTGACACAAAAATGTAAGATTAATAATAATTTAATAAAAGCAGTGTTTTAACTAAAGCCTGTGTCTCACTGGGCTGCGACAGCTTGCGACAAATTGTGAATGCATTCGCAAGGGAGTCTCAAAAGTGTCTTGGAACATTCGCAGCTGTTCTCAATTTCCTCGCATGATTCGCAAAGTGTCGCTTACTTGTCGCACAAATTTTGAACATGTTAAAAAAATTCGCAAATAAATTTCTCGAAAAATTGTCACAGAGGCGTCGCTGGTGTCTCAAACCCGTCTCTAACATGTCTTGAACTATTCTCAAGTCAGTTTCCACAAGTCAGGAGAACTGCGAGACAACTTTGAGAGGGGTTTGCGACCTATGAAACTTCATTGTGAATATTTGGAGATTAAAATGAGAACCTGACATTCTGGCCACGAATTGTCGTGCGAATATTTCACAAATGTTGTGCAAATATCTTGTGAACATCCCATGACATTCGCACGACATGTATACGAACTCCAGCCGAATTTTGGGCCAAACACTCGTATGATGTTTGCAAACGTATTGTAAGTATGATACAGTGTGATTGCTAGTGAAAACTGTCGCTAATTCGCGTATTTCCTCGCAATTGTCGTGTCTCCAACTAGTCGCAAACTGTCGCAGCCCAGTGAGATACTACCTTAAGGCCGGTATGGCCTCACATGCACAAGTTCGCTTTGAGCGTCACGGTTCATTGATCGCATACATGCGGTAATCCGTTGACCCAATTCAGGACACCAGCCTCGACAGCGATGCCGCGATCTGGTCAAAAATGCTTCAAAAACTGGTAGCTTCTGTATTTAAATGTTCCTTGATGTCTTCCTTCATTTTCTTTTTCCATGACCGTTGCATATATGAACCGTGCAGGGTCATTTTCGACCATTAATGCTCGCACACGGATATCTTGGCACGCGGGTATTTGGTGAGCAAATATTTGGGAAGCGGATAACTGGGAAGCGTATAGCCGGGCAGACACCTGATAAAGGGGGTATCACACCTGTAGAAGACAAGGTTCAGGCCTTGCTGAAAGCTGAAGCACCAGAGAATGTCACACAGCTGAAAGCTTATTTAGGAATTTAAACTATTATTGAAGGTTCATTCAAGGTTTATCACAGAAATTGCACCCTTTGTATAAGTTGTTGCAGAAACAGGTTAATGGCAATGGGGAGCAGAACAGCAAAAATGTTTTGAGGAAACCAAACCTTGATTTTGTCAGCGGAGGTGTTAGTACATTATGACCCAACTTATCCTTTGTTGTTTCAGTGTGATGCATCTCAGTATGGCTTAGGGGCAGTGTTACCACAGGTAATGAATGATAGAACAGAAAGAACAGTAGGGTGTGCATCCAAACCACTTATTCAAGCAGAAAGGAATTATTCACAATTAGATAAGGAAGAAGACGCAGTTACTTCTGGCTCAATGAAATTCGTAAATAAATTGGACGGCACTTCAAAATTGTGACTGATCACAAGCCTTTAGTCACTTTGTTTCATGAAGAGAAACAAATTCCAGCAGTAACATCTCCCAGAATCCAGAGATGGGCTATTATTCTTAGAGCGTATGAATACAACATGCAGTACAAATCAGGAAAGGAACACAGTAATGTAGATTGTTTTTCAATATTACCTTTGAAAGTAACAACTGTACCAAAGCCAGATGATCATGTATTCATGTTTACTGATTTGGAGGATTGTTCACTGATCACTGCAGATAAGATTCGTGAGTGGACAAGAAATGATCCGATATTGTCCCATGTCCATGAGTATTTGTTACGTGGTTGGCCTAGTGATGATGATAGTCCCGAGTTGACTGCTTACTGGAAATGATGTATCTTACAGTACTGCCCCCTGGTGGACAGCTTGTAAACTACGTTTTATGTAGCTCTCGCAAGGTTGAGTGAGAATGAAAAAGAGGCCTTTCCGCCAAGTGATGTATTGGAGGTGGAATAAATTGTGGTGGACTGTTATAGCCTTTGTGATGTTATTTGGGGTCCAAAAAAACACAATTTTGTATTGTACCACCAGGGTTACAATGTTTAAAAAGCGTTTAATTGTGTCCACAAAGTGGTGTATTGCTATCAAGTGTGGATGTTCATCAGATAAGGAAGAGTAAAAAATTCACCAGGTGTGAAATTGAATATTAATTCCAGTAATAAATTATAGCTGAGATAGTAATTAGCATAATGATATTGTCCCTCATTCAACCAACAGTGTATTTACTTCATTTTAAAAGATGTTTTTATTTTATCAAATTTACTGAATCTATTATTTTGGTGAATAAAATTGCATGTGCTGAAAACACTGATTCAGAATTTTGACTGGATGAAATAAAATGGATTCCATAAGATGTATGTAGGCTGAAATGCCATCTGGCACAAGGAATCTAAGGACCTTCATTTTTTTTTTTTTTATTGCAAAAAACATCACATGTTACAAATTACATAATACAAAATATTACAAACACATCCAGTAGTAAATATAACACACACAAAAATAAGACAATAAGGACAATACAGTAACCAATGTATACTTCACATTGAATCAGACATAATGAATATATGTACTTAATTCCCTTGTTTCAGATATCCAAATTTTTTATCCTATTTTTTCCCATAATAATTTCCATTTGTTTCCCCCCTTGTATTCAGCTGCACATTCGATTTTCTTCTGATAATTTAGATACTTTTTAAAGTTTTCTATATCAAATATAAATGATTCTTTGGTTTTATAGATGTAGGCCTTACCATGAATAAAGATTTTATTTTCCTTCTGTTTACTTTCTTCTGGTATCCCCAGGATTATATGTTTTTCTGTAATAACCTCTGGTGATATTTTATATGCAATGCAGACGTCTTGCCAAAATCTCTTTACAATATCACAATTAAAAAATAGATGTTTAATATCTTCTATTTCTAGATTGCATAATCTACACTTTGGATTATCAATGATTCCAAATTTATGTAGCTTTCCTTTAAGATATAAAAAATTATACAATATTTTATACTGGAATTCACAAATTTTGTTTTCCCTACACAGGCTAAAACAATTTGAATAAAGAGTACCCCATTCTTCTTCCAAAATATTATATTTAAGGCTATATTTTAATTTTGTTTCAGAAGTTGGTCTTAGCTGACTAACAAAATAGTCATAAACCTTTTTTGAAGTAATATTCTCCATCACAGCAGAACCCTGTACTGTTTTACATATATCCAAATCAATTATATCTGTGCCTAGATCATTACAGATCTCTCTTATGTACAATAAGCTGACCTGTTTAACCACGGATCTATATACTAAATAGTCTCTTTGTTTTGCACCATTAGCTAGCCAGTATTCAAACTTTCTTACGGTACCGTCATCTTTAAATATCTGATTTACATGGACCAATCCGCTTTCATATAAAGATTTACAGAATATTGGTCTTCCTTCAATTGTTATAGATTTATTATTCCAAATAGATACGGATTCATCTTGAACTCATATCTTTCCAACTCCTAAGTATATCAAGATAAAAATTGGGAATAGTCCCTTTTAGATAATCTATGGTGTAGTTACAGTGTAGCAAAAATTTTAAGCTTCCATACCTGGCACTAAAATTATCAATAAAAAATTTCAATCTTTATCTGTATAATCCAAGTATCTCTTGATCCACATAATTTGTTGCCCTATAATATAACTATCTATGTGTAGCATGTTCAGAACTCCACTCTTCACTGGTTTCACTAAAATTTCTCTTTTTACTTTTCCTTTTGTTTGACCTTTCCATATGAATGACCATAATATTTTCTTTATTCTCTCTTTATAGCTTTTTGGTAATATAAAGTTTGATATTAGATGTGTTAAGGACCTTCATGGATGGGCAATATAAATTATAAAAGGATTTTTATAAACACGCACATTTGTTGTCAAATTTGTTTAGAAAAATGTATTAATAAAATATTTTTTTCAGCCAAATTTAAAATGAAGAGATAAAAGGTTCTGAAAATTATCACACATAAAAAGTAAACATTTTGGCGAATCCTGGAATATACCAAAATGGTATTTGGAGCACAGTTAAATTGGTATATATTGTAGGGATTATGGACAACAAGGTTATAAAGAAAATAAATGCTGGTATCAAATTTATGTACAGAAAGGGTAACATTTTAAAGTTTAGAGAGAAAAAGACTGTGTACTTCTCTATTTCAGTCACATTATAACTATGCATACATGATACAGAGACATTGGAAAATGTATTAAGGAAAAACTTCAAACAGCACAAAATAAGGCTTAAGGTACATATTAAATATGCAAAATAATGATCACATAGGGTATAATAGCTTTAGGCAGGTAAATTGGCTTGATGTACAAGGAGAGTAGATTATCTTACTCTGTCACAGATGTATAAAATAGCTAACAGAACTGCTCCAGATTACATGATGGATTTGGGTAAGAGTGATGCAAATAGAAGGTACATGCAATACCAGAAGGAGAAATAGCGCTGTTGTATTACCAGTTGTAAAATCCCATGGTTATCTTAGTTTTACCTACAGCGGTATCAAACTATGGAATAATCTTCCTAACGGGTTAAACATGTCACAAAGTAAAGGTGTTTTTAAAAACAATTGTAAACAATACTTTTTTTAGAGATGTACAACCAGGAAAATAATATCTACACTGCATAGTATATCATACAAATGTTGGACTACTTACTAATTAGTATCACTTTTTACTGTATGTGCACTTTAAAGGCATTTCATCATTTTTTCCATATTAATGTTCATTCAAAGTTAGCATATTAATGTAACAGTTTTTTTTGTTTTGTTTTTGTATAATAATGTAATTTATTTAAAATTATTTAATATTGTTTCATAGCTTGTAACTTACTGTTAGTAGTATTTTTGTGTAACTTATAGCCAGAGTCATATTGATTGTGTTAGCTTAAGGGTCCACTATGGAAATAAGTATCTTGCATATTAGCAACACTTTTAGTGACCCCCCAAACATGGCTACATGGCCCAATATGTATGGTTCAGCTCCTGTATATACATTGTATATATATCATCAATCATGAATAAAGTATAATCAATCAATCGGGAATGACGTAGTAAATGTTATTAATTGACAAGCAAGTACACTTACCCCATTACAATATCCTTGCCTTCCGGCAGACTGAAATGCATAATAATGTGACAGTGTACATTTAATAATATATATATATACTTCAGATGTGTTTGGTGATGACAGACAGTTAAAAGGGTTCTGTTTTTTTTTCATATATGATTATATGACATGTATTCACAAACTGAAACAAGGGGACACACTGAAACCCGGGCCCAACTGGAGAAACCCTGGCCCAATTAATAACTCGATAAATGACCTTTACGTAATAGAAACGATCCTGAAATTGAGCTAATCGTGAAGACTGGGTCTAACCCTTCCCGAACAAATAAAAATTTTGGTGATAATTCGTGTTTTTAGTGCTGAATTATAACTTTTAATAAGGGTCAAATAATCAATTTGGGGCCATCAGAAAACCCGGGCCCAATAAAAACGGCCGTATCATACGTGTTCTATACAAATATTTCACATTTTCCTATTGATTTTAATAAAATGGACAGTACATTAACCATAGTTACAAAAAATGTGACTAAAATTCGGTTAATTATGACGATTCTTAACTATAACATCTATGATCAGACAGACGGACAATACGTCTCCCAGGCCCAAATCAAAATACATTTACACTCGATAACAAATAATTTTGTTTACATATTACGACTGGTAACCTTAGATTAGACTATCCCCTGTCTGTACACAAGATTTAGAACATAAAATATTCCAAATCACCAGCGTTTATAATGGTACTTTGGATGGTCGAAAGAAAGGCTTATTTAACTCTTCATGTACCTTTACCGGGCCTAAATCCTCACAGATCTTAAACGCTACAAAGCTTGTATTTTCAAACTTTGATGTGTAATGATAAAGAAAATATGCTCCTGTAACTGATGCACTTTATTTTTTGTTTGTTTATTCCATGAAATTCTCTAAGTTTCCAAATTGTTTAACAAGAGAATATGTCAAATGGACCCTTTTTACCCTTGGAGTGGAGTAAATGTAATTTGAACGGACAATATTGTAACCGAATCTACACCGAATACAAAATGTGAAGATTTTTCCAATTTAGAATTCAGTATAAGTCCTTTAAAAAAACAGGAACACCAACAAACACCAAAATCTATTTTAAAAGAAAAGGGCTGTACATCTACTCGTAAGAAATTAACTTTCAAAATAAATGATTCCAACAAGCAAAAACATAATGATCCTCTCATAACTGTCTCGTCTCATGCGCAAACAGGTGAGGTTGAAGAGTGGAATAGCTTCCAGTGGATCGACTGGTCCAATATTTCATAAAATACACAAATTAATAAGTCGGAAAGTCATGTTCATAAACTCTTTCACTCCATGCACAGTAGTATTGATGATTCTGAAAAATCAAAAGATGTTCATCATTCAACTGTTAGGTTGCATGACAGTGGGGATATTAACGATGCACTAAATAGTATTGATATAAGTGATTTATGGATTAGCCAATTAAAATTGACCAACTCTGATAGGGAAATACTTGTGAATCAAAATGGCTGGTTAACTTCAGAACATATTCTTGCAGCCACACATCTATTAAAAAGACAATATCCTACGATGGGGGGGTTACAAGATCCAATACTTGCACCTTTTAGGGATTATTCAGACAAGTGGGTTTATGTGAAAAGGTTTAGGAATATTTCAGAGGAGAAGCATGCAGTACAAATTTTACATAATGGAACAGATCACTGGGTATGCGCAATTAAGGTATACTAAGATGTGTTTTTATTGGATAGTTGGGCATCAAGCAATTTGACAGAATCACTAATAATTCAGTTGTCTGTTTGGGGGGAAGGAATCAGAACTTGAGTTGTACAAGCCCAAGGTGCAAAACCAGCGTCCAGGATCTGGTGACTGTGCCCTATTCGCTATAGGTTTTATTTTGCAGCTCCAATGAAGTGCCAATTCACGCGAAGTTTTTAGATGACAGTGCTGTAATGAGAACACATTTAAAATCTTGTTATGAAAAAGGTGAAGTGACACCGTTCCCAAAACAGAAAAAACAAAAGTTCAATATTTCAATATTTCGAAGATTAAAATCTATATCATTAAAAGTGGCCATATCCTGCACTTGTGGCTTAGCAGACGTTTTTGACGATTTGGTTAAATGTGATGGCACCTGCCAACTCAAATTTCATGTGTCTTGCATAAGTGTCCGAAAAAAATCTCTTAGGAATGGTAAAAATTTTTGTTCACACTTCCAAGTTTAGATATTGTTTATTCTAAGAGGAATGCAATAATACTTATTTATTAATATCTATGTATCTATATATGTATATGTGATGCATATATGTGTATATACCCCTTGATGTTTAAAGATGTGTACAAATGTATGTAAATGTATATATTTTTACCAGTTGTAATTTCTTTGACAGGGAAGACAGCTTTTGATTTTCATTGCAGAAGTTGCTACTAAAATGTTGTTTGAAATCGTGGTTTTATGTACGATTCTTCTTGTGTGTGGGTAGACATAATTGCACACCACTTAAGGGACACCTCATTTAATGGGTGTACTATGGACAATTAGCGTGTGCTGTCATGCATGCATACCCGAGTGCAGCAAACCTAATTGTTTGATTAGGCGAGTGATTAAGCAGGAGTGGTTTTGTATACAGGGTTCTGCGGAGGGCAATTAATAAAGCAGCAGTGGGCAATTAATTATCGATCTGCCACATCCACATTTCCTAGTGTTTTTTTTTCACTAAGTAAACTGGCGATTCTATGATATAGTGCTACATAATTTGTGGTCCTTATACCTAAAACATAAAATATAAATTCATTTGAAGATTATGGTTTAACCAGTTCAAATAAAACGTTAAACAGTAACGGTTGTAACCATTAGGGCTATTTAAATCGGAACATGTTGAAAATTGTACCTCTGTACCCCATATAAATACTATAATGAATGACAGTTTGGGTCTGGTCATGGTATATGGTACGTTCCTTAGCCTTTTATGAGATCATCCCGAAAAACGTAATAAACACAGGAAATTCTAATTATTTTACGTATTAAATCTTGTACACAGATGATAGTCTAATCTAACGTAACCAGTCATAAAATGAGAAATATATCATTTATAATGGAGTAAATGCATTTTGATTTGGGCCCGGGAGGCGTACTGCGGGAAAATTGACCATCTGTCGGAAGGTATATGTTATAGTTAGGAATTTGGCTTAATTTTCGAAATTTTAGTTATCTTTTTGGTGTGTATGGTTAGAGAACTGTACATTCTGTTATAATCAGCTGGAAAAGGTGTAAAATACGCATAAAATACATATGATACGGCCGTTTTCTGTGGGCCGGGGTTTTCTGACTGCCCCAAATATAGGCATTTTAACCCTTATTGAGAGTAATAAATTACCACAATAAATACGAATTATCAGCTATATTTTTATTTCATAGGGAAGGGATAGTCCTAATCTTTCTGATTAATTCAGTTTCAAGATCGTTTCTATTACGTATGGGTCTTTTTTCATGTGTTTATTTGGGCCCGGGTTTCTCCAGTTGGGCCCGGGTTTCAGTGTGTCCCTGAAACAAGTTTTCAGGTAAACAACAGAATAGCAAATATCAGAGCTATGTTGAAGTATCAGAGACTGTCGTGTCAACTCCATTCACCTGAGGGCATAATACTCCATTCACCCCAGAGCATTATACTCCAGTAATCCCGGGGCATTATTTATACTCCGGGATATCCCGGGGCATTATTTATACTCCAGTAATCCCGGGGCATTATTTATACTCCAGTAATCCCGGGGCATTATTTATACTTCAGTAATCCCAGGGCATTATTTATACTCCAGTAATCCCGGAGCATTATTTATACTCCAGTAATCCCGGGGCATTATTTATACTCCAGTAATCCCAGGGCATTATTTATACTCCAGTAATCCCGGGGCATTATTTATACTCCAGTAATCCCGGGGCATTATTTATACTCCAGTAATCCCAGGGCATTATTTATACTCCAGTAATCCCGGGGCATTATTTATACTCCAGTAATCCCGGGGCATTATTTATACTCCAGTAATCCAGGAGCATTATTTATACTCCAGTAAACCCGGGGCATTATTTTTACTCCAGTAATCCCGGGGCATTATTTATACTCCAGTAATCCCGGAGCATTATTTATACTCCAGTAATCCCGGGGCATTATTTATACTCCAGTAATCCCGGGGCATTATTTATACTCCAGTAATCCCGGGGCATTATTTATACTCCAGTAATCCCGGGGCATTATTTATACTCCAGTAATCCCGGAGCATTATTTATACTTCAGTAATCCCGGGGCATTATTTATACTCCAGTAATCCCGGAGCATTATTTATACTCCAGTAATCCCGGGGCATTATTTATACTCCAGTAATCCCGGAGCATTATTTATACTCCAGTAATCCCGGGGCATTATTTATACTTCAGTAATCCCGGGGCATTATTTATACTCCAGTAATCCCGGGGCATTATTTATACTCCAGTAATCCCGGGGCATTATTTATACTCCAGTAATCCCGGGGCATTATTTATACTCCAGTAATCCCGGGGCATTATTTATACTCCAGTAATACCGGAGCATTATTTATACTCCAGTAATCCCGGGGCATTATTTATACTCCAGTAATACCGGGGCTTTATTTATACTCCAGTCATCAAACAAAAGGCATGATACTCCAGTATGTTAACCTCTACTGTCGTCTTCTAACCCTATTTTATATTTCTGTTATATTTATTTGTTCTAGTTTAGATACTTTTATTTAGTATGCCACTATTTTATTTCAGATTGGTGGAGCCCTTTAGATTTGAATGAATGAAAGTGATATGATTCAAATAAAGATTGTTAAATTGGGGGTTAATTTTTCACAGTCATCCCGGGGCATTAGACTTGGTGGTCAATACCTGCTGGCCAAAATGCTTTAACACTTAAGTTTTCTTTCAGTGGCTTAAACTACATGAAGTCCTCATGAGATGTACTCCGAGCACATCAAGTCCTCATGAGATGTACTCAGAGCACATCAAGTCCTCATGAGATGTACTCAGAGCACATCAAGTCCTCTTAAGATGTACTCAGAGCACATCAAGTCCTCATGAGATGTACTCAGAGCACTTCCAGTCCTCATGAGGTGTGCTCAGAGCCAAACTGGGCTGCAGAGTTTGTCAGTTGGAGTTAATAACATTAACCGTAAACTTAATTAACTTACAGTTAATGTTAATGACAATATTGGGTTTACTCAGTTGATGACATTAACATTGGGTTTACCTACAGTTAATGTTAATGACAATATGGGTTTAACTAAGTGAATGACATTAAGGGTATACCTACAGTAAATGTCATTAAAATGGGGTTAACTTAAGTTAATGACATAAAAATGGGGTATACTTAAAGTTAATGACATTAATATGGGGTATACTTACAGTTAATGTTAATGACAATATGGGTCATACTAAGTTAATGACATTAACATGGGGTATACCTACAGTAGATGTCAATAACATAGGGTATACTTACAGTTAATGACAATATGGGGTATACTAAGTTAAAGACAATGACATGGTATACCTAGTTAATAACATTAACATTGGGTATACTTAAAGTTAATGACAACATGGGGTATACTAAGTTAATGACATTAACATGGGGTATACCTACAGCAAATGTCATTAACATAGGGTATATTTACAGTTAATGTTAATGACAACATTGGGTGTACCAAGTTAAAGACAATAACGTGGTAAACCTAGTTAATAATATTAACATTGGGTATACTTAAAGTTAATGACAACATGGGGTATACTAAGTTAATGACATTAACATGGGGTATACCTACAGTAAATGTCATTAAAATGGGCTATTCTTACAGTTAATTACATAAACACAGCTAGGGTATACTTACAGTTTATTACATTAATATAGGGTATACTTACAGTTAATGACATTAATATGGGGTATACTTACAGTTAATGACATTAATATGGGATATACTTATAGTTAATGACATGAATATGGGGTATACTTAAAGTTAATGACATTAACATAGGGTATACCTACAGTTAATGTTAATGACAATATGAGGTTTAATTAAAGTTAATGAGGTTAACATGGTGTATACTTACAGTTGGTCATTGGTTCGAACATTGCTTCTCTTCAGCTGGGTGAGCGTGTAATACTGCTCCACAGGCTTCCCGCTTGAAAGAAAAAAAATCCCATGTATATACCTGGCATAGAAAATGTGAAAGTATTCAAAAAACAAAATGAAGTGACATCAACGTTAATAATAATAATATATATATATAGTAGAACCTCTGAATTACAGGCACTGGCCATACCGGACATTTTTCCCACTCAGGGAGGTGCCTTTAGTATTGGGAGGTTATGAATTGGGAGACCCACTTGCAATTTGTGGACTTACACTGAATGGCAAGTACATTCTACAAGTACATTCTACAAGTACATTCTACTAAAAAAAATTCAAGTGAGAAAAGAAAAAGGAACAGCAATTTATGGAATAGACTAAGATGTGCACATTTAATATCAATATTGGGAAAAACAATTGCTAAAACATTTTCATATGACCCGTTCATAAGATTTGCTAAGATGTCAGCTTCAGTTGAGTTAACCAACTTCATTTGAGCCATCAGGCAGATCGTCGGCCCTGTTGTAGACACCACAAAGAGACTAATACAGATCTAAGAAAACAAACTTTGCCAGAGAGAGGTCCAAGGACTTTTGACGTCCACGCTTACTGCATAAGCTTCAAATGGGCTATCGGACAGCCGCTTAAAAATCAAAGGACCGCATATGCCCTATGGGCTTGCCTGTCACTCTGCCCACTATACAGAGGTGTTCTGACAGCTCCAATCCTTGATAACTACTCATAATTCAGACAAGAGAGATGCTTGCAACTGAGTAAATAAATACATGTATATAATAATAAATAGTTAATTTTCAAAAGACTGCCTGTATGTGGCAGAGGTACTCTTACTCCAGATGTTCCACTATATATATATATATATATATGGGGCTCAGCTGTGAAAAGGGATGCCATCGCTATATGGAATGTCATACATGCACTTATACAATCTACAGAGGTTCAGGTCATTTAGAGTTCTCAAACAAATAAGTGTAAATCCTCATAGATCTGGCATCTCATAACACCATCAGACCAAAACCAGGAAAAATAAATGAAAGAAAGAATTAACTGCACAGCAGGAAATACAATGACCAGTGATGAATCCATACACGTTTATGCTTGACAAGTATAATATTATTTCTGGTACATCGACAAATCCGTTCTTTCATAAAATGTACTTGCATAATTGTACACCTTTATCACTGAAATAACAAAGTACATATTAAATGAAAAGGCTAATCCAAAAATAAATTTTTTTTCTCCTACAAATACTTGTAGATTCAATTTAATGATTCATTTCATTTTAATATGTCAAACTTTTCCACAATGCAGGCCATAGTACACTGAATCCAAGTTTTGCACAAATAAACACGGCTACCACAGCTGGTTAATGTGTACATAACTATATGTATTGTTCACCTCATGTGAGAGAGCGGCATTAAGAGTCTGTGCAGGTGAAGGAGTTATATGTTTACCTGACAGAAAAAAGAACAAATTCTATTAAACAGATGTGGAAAAAGTTAAGATGCCAATACCCCAGTGGTCTCTACAACCCTGGCCATGTAGACATACAGTGAAGTCTTTCCCCCGGTCATCTATATAACCTAATCAATGTAGAAAAAGTGAAGATACCATTCCCAATGTCTCTATAACCCAGTCCATGTAGACATAAAATGAATGAGCCATTCCATTCCCGGGGTTGTCTCTAAAACCCAGTCCATGAACACATATAATAAAGAAACCATTCTTCCTGTTGCTACAACCCATTCCATGTAGACACATAGTAAAGAAACTATTACCCCGGTCGTATCTTAAGCCTCATCCATGTAGACAAAGTAAACCATTCCCCCAGTTGTCTCTAAAGCCTCGTCAATGTAGACAAATATTAAAGAAACCATTCCCCCGGTCGTCTCTAAAGCCTCATCCATGTAGATAAGGAAACCATTCCCCCGGTCGTCTCTAAAGCCTCGTCCATGTAGACAAAGAAACCATTCCTCCAATTGTCTCTAAAGCCTCATCCATCTCGACAAAGTGAAAAAACCATTCCCCCGGTTGTCTCTTAAAGCCTCATCCATGTAGACAAAGTAAAGAAACCATTCCCCCGGTTATCTCTTAAGCCTCATCCATCTAGACAAAGTAAAGAAACCATTCCCCCAGTAGTCTCTAAAGCCTCATCCATGTAGACAAAGCAAAGATACCATTTCCCTGATCGTCTACAGCCCTGACCATGTTGACAAATAGTAAAACACTGCTTAGGCAAGACAAGGAGATGGTGACGACATAAGTAACCTGAGGGAGCACGTATTTTCTCTGACAGTGTGACTAGACACGGTTCAAAGGGAACTAATGGATATGAAAAAGAGAATGACATCAGTTGAAGCTGAAAATGATGCACTAAAAACCAAAAGTGAAAAACTAGAAAACCAATAAAGAAAAAAACAATTTAATTTTCATGGTGTACCAGAAAGCAAGGGAAAGGAATCATGGGATGAATGTGAACAGAAAATTAGATCTGTAATGAAAGAGAAAATGGGTAATGTCTGTGATACAGATGCAGAGTTAGGTATAGACAGAGCACATAGACTTCCAGTTAAAAATAGGAATGGTAAACCTAGGCCTAAAATTGTTTAACTTGCAGAGTTTAAAGACAAAGAAAAAGTGATGCTACAGGCTAGGCAGGCATTAAAGGGAAGTGATATCAGGGTCTCCCATGATTACAGTGATCTGGTTAGAGAATCTAGGAGGAATCTGATTCTTTTTATGCTACGGCTAGAGAAGAAAACAAGGAAGCATACCTGACCTTTGACAAACTGAACATTGAAGGACAGATGTTAAAGTGGGATGCTAAAACTAACTTGAAGGTTATGATTACACATTTAACATCTCATGAATAGGGGTGTGGTCAGGGTCACTTTTCTTTCATATCAGAAAATTATGAAAACAGTTAATCATGTATTTTGTTCTGTTGCAGATGATGATTTAACTAATGCATCCCACATATTGATGATGGTCAACTAACAGCACCATGTGCTTTGATTAGTAACATTCAAACTGCACTTGCACCAGAGGAACAGGTTAGTTCACCACTAACACCAAATTCTTTTTCTTCAGTTACCAAAAACAGCACTTTTGAAAAATACTAACAAAAATTTTCATATTATTTGTTGGAATGCAAGGGGATTAAAATCTAAATTGCATGTACCTGGATTCATACAGCTAATTGAAGAGTGTGATATACTTTGTATAGTAGAAACCTGGGCAAAATATCCCACTGAGTTCTATGATTATTTTCAAGACTAACTGTTATGGGATTTCAAGAGGTAATATGTGTAGAGTGGGAGTCCTGGTTTGTACAAGAACAGATTGAAATATAAGAACTAAAAATATGCACAAGTACACTGATATAATTGCACTTATTGTTGATGGGATGCCCTTCAGCTCTCAAAAGTATATTTTATTGTTATGTACCTATGTGGATCCAGTAAGTATACAATGATATTGGTGATTCTGATGGTATATTAAGGCTCGAGAATATTTTGATAGATATTGTATCTCACTATGATGATTTATGTTTCATATTGTTGGATGACTTCAATGCAAGGATCAGAAACTTGAATGATTTTACTGAATGTGATTGTCTAGATTATGTGGGAATACAGGATGCTTATCTGAATGATACATTTAGTGTGTCTAGAAAATGCAAAGATTGCAAAATTAACAAATTTGGTTATTCTCTACAGCATCTGTGCTGTAGTTTAATATACATGTTTTGAATGGCAGAACTCCTCCTGATCTGTCAGGAGAATACACCTGTGTAATGTGTACAGGACAAAGTGTGGTTGATTATATCATTATCAGCAGGGAACTTTTTAATATCATCCAGACATTCTCTAAATTGAATTTTGATGCCTCTGATCATTTTCCAATGAAATGTATCCTAGAGTTAAATATGGAGGTTAAAATTAGAGCAAATATAATTAAGACAGAACCATGGATAAAGTATAAACTGAAGTCAAATGATTATAATGCAATTACAGCTCTCTTGAATCAAGAAATATCAGTAAGACATTTAGATACTTTTTTTCAGTGTATTAATTTTTTTTCAGTGTATTAATTATAATGTTGAAGAAGCCTTGAATTGTTTGATGAATTACATATTGACTGCAGCTGAAAAAGTAAAGAAAAAACATTATCATGAGCAAAATATCAAAACACAACCTAAATGGTGGGATAAAGAGTGCCAAACAGCTAAAAAATTCAAAGACATAGCACTCAATAAATACAGAAGTTCAGGATTGTTACATGATTTAAATGCATACAGGAGAGAAAGACAATCTTTTAAGAATGTATGTGATGGTACGAAGAAAAAATGTCAAGATATTGAGATAAATTGCATATTTAATGGTAAGAACATCAATGAAATGTGGAAATATGTGCGTTACTTTAAGACATCAAGAAAACCAAATCAGATAGAAGCTTCCAGGTGGTATGATTATTTTCAGGAACTGTTTAACAAAGATGATAGTTAAATACAAGAGGATTTCAGATTTCAGTTTATGTAATTATAATGAGAACCTTGATTGTGGGGAACTTGGTACTTATATAGTTCAGAATGAAATAAGACAAGCAGTCAACCAGATGAAAAGTGGGAAATCACCAGGTCCTGATGGTGTAACATTTGATTTTATTATGCCCCCGCCACAAAGTGGCCGGGGCATATAGTTTCACCCATGTCCGTCCTTCTGAAATCAAACAGTTGTACGGACTTTTTTTCGCAATGCCTGCAGATATTAGCCTGATTTTTGGTGTGTGGGCAGATATAGGCCAGTTACAGATCGAGTTCGCGTTTCGTCCCGGTTGTCCTACTTTTGACCGTTTTACGGCTCCTAAACTTACAATATTTCATGAAAAATAGAAATTTTCATGACAAATACACATGTACGGACTTTTTTCGCAATGCCTGCAGATATTGGCCTGATTTTTGGTGTGTGGGCAGATATTGACCAGTTACAGATCGAGTTTACGTTTCATCCCAGTTGACCTACTTTTGATTGTTTTACGGCTCCTGAACATAGAAAATTTCATGTAAAATATAAATTTTCATGACAAATACACTTGTACAGACTTTTCTTCGCAATACCTGCAGATATTGGCCTGATTTTTGGTGTGTTGGCAGATAATGACCAGTTACAGATTGAGTTCACGTTTTGTCCCAATTGACCTACTTTTGACCATTTGACCGTTCTCTAACATAGAAAATTTCATAAAAAAGTGCACATGTACGCACTTTTTTTTCGCAGTGCCTGCAGATACGGGCCTGATTTTTGGTGTGTAGGCAGATAATGACCAGTTACAGATCGAGTTCTTGTTTTGTCCCAGTTGACCTACTTTTGACCATTTGACTGCTCCTGAACATAGAAAGTTTCATGAAAAATAGATATTTTCATAACAAATGCATATGTACTGACTTTTTTTCCTCAATGCTTGCAGATACCACCCTGATTTTTTATGTGTGGGCAGATAATGACAGTTACAGATCGAGTTCGCGTTTCGTCCTGGTTGACCTGCTTTTGATTGTTTTACGGCTCCTAAACATAGAAAATTTCATGAAAGACAGAAATTTTTAATGGAAAATGCACATGTATGGACTTTTTTTCACAATGCCTGCATATACTGGCATGATTTTTGGTGTGTTGCTTGATAATGACCCGTTACAGATCGAGTTTGCATTTTGCCCTTGTTGACCTACTTTTGACCATTTGACACCTCCTGAAATTTTTCAAAATTTTACAAATGTTTCTAATTTGCCCCAGGCGGGGGCATTTGTGTCGTTCCGACACATCTAGTCAAATGTATTTTAGATTTTTACTTCTTCCACTTGAAACTCTATATAACAAGATATTACAAACAGGTATATTTCCAGAAGCTTGGAGTAAAGCTGTTATATATCCATTGCACAAGAAAGGGGTAGTAACAGACCCCAAAAATTATACTGAGGGGTATTTCATTATTGGATGTTTGGAAAAATATTCATGAAAATATTGTACAACAGGTTAGTTACTTAGGTAGAAGATTTAAATATAATAAGTGAATCTTAAGCAGGCTACAGAAAGGAATATAGTACCATAGATAATGCCTTTGTATTGCAAGCTTTTGTACAAAAATATTTATTAAAAAGGGGAGGCAGGTTTTACTGCATATATAGTGACTTCTCAACAGCTTATGACAGTGTACAACATGACTTTTTAGCTCAGCTGACAGAAAGTCATCTGAGCTATAGCGATCACCCTTTGTCCGGCGTCCGGCCGTCTGTTAACCAGGCACAAATCGTAACCACTGGTCCTGGAATCTTCTAACTTAATATCCAGAGAGGTCCATGAAAAATCTCCTTGGAAACCAGAAATTAGGTCTCTGTTACCCATATTCTTCAAGCTATGGGGCTCCAAAGTACCCCCCAGAATAAAGGAAAATTTGATACAAAAGCTCAAGTGTCTGACAACTAATGCATTGATCACCATGATTCTTTGCATGGATATTGATCATGGAATATTTCATAAGTTTCTGCAGATTGGTGGCGCCACCTGTATTTGTTCGATTTTTTAAGATTTTTAGCTCAGCTGACTATAAGTCATCTGAGCTATAGTCGTGGTCCATTGTCCGTCGTCCGTCAGTCTGTCCCTCTGTCCGTCCGTCGGTAGATGTGGCACGTTTTGAAACCGTAAGACCTAGGAATCCAAAATTCGGCATAATGTTAGATGTCCCCAAGATCTCCTACCAAGCCGAAAACTGGGTCTTTGTGACTTAGTTCCTTTGAGAAATTAAGGAAAAACCTCAATTTTTTATTTAAAACCTATTTTCACACTTCAGGACTGCCTAATATCAAAACCACTCACCTGTTTTACCTCATATTTACCATAAATATTCCTCTTTATTGTTCCTATGTACATGCCAGAAATTATGTCTGTATTATTTAATTTAAAAAAGTTATGGGCCCAAACATAATGCATTTTGTAAAAAATCAGGAAAGATATTTGATCACTTAACACAAAACATGTTAAAGCTATGGACTTTTTTCCAGTAATATAACTTTAATTAATCAAAACTAAATTGTATACCCAAAATTAGATCAATATCTTTTAAATTTTTTAAAATATTAACAAAAATAAAAAATTGGTACCTTAAATTTTGCCAAACTTTGACCATGGCACGTTTTTTTCCTGTAAGTACTGTGGATTTAATTTTCAGAGCATGTTTTTGTTAGCATTTTGTCTGTTAACACCAAAAATTTGAAAACATTTATTAAAAAACTGTAGATTTTATTCAAGTTTTCAAGCTTCATGTAACATATTGTTTACATCAAGCTAGTGTTATGCAGTTTGCTATAGCTCAGCTCCCCAGCTTCAGCTCTCAGTTCCTAAAATTTGGCATACAATTTGATGTCTCAAAAATCCCCTACCATGCCAAGAATTTGGTCACTAGGACTTAATACCTTCGAGATATTATTGAAAAACTTCATTTTTCCATTAAAAACCCATTGTTACACTTCAAGACTGCCTAATATCAAAACCACTGATCTGAGTTTAATCATATATAATATACATATTTTTCTATACATTCTCTATGCACATGCCAGAAATAATGTCAGTAAATGTGCGTAATTGTTTTAAGTTATGGGCCCAAACATAATGCACTTTGTAAAAAATCAAGAAATATATTTTTTTGTCAGGGATGTAACATTATTTAAGCAAGATTCAATTGAATACCCAAAATTAGTACAGAATTTTTCAAATTTTATAAGTTATTAGTATAGATATAAAATTAGTACCTTAAATTTTGCCCAACTTTGACCATTGCACGTTTTTTTTTCCTGTGAGCACTGTTGATATAATTTTCATATCATGCACACATAAGGATTTCAGCTTTTTAGTTTAGAAAGCTGAAAGAAATTGGCCAAAAATTGTAGCTTTTCTTAATGTTTAAATGAGACCATGTCAGACCTTGGCTCTCTCCAGCCCCTCTTGGGTCACCTGTATATTGACCTTGTTGAACTTTCAGCAGATTATGCATGCTTGAGGAGAGGTAACACTGGGGCAGCCAGGCAGCTTATGGCCAGCCACAGTTGATCCAGGTGTCCAACCCAACTCATCTAGTAGTTTTAACCAACAACATAACAATAAACAATAAATTAATAAATTTTTATTGGATTTTAATAAAAAATTAAGGAAAAATAGAAAAGGAATTTGTTAGTTTATAGTAACAGGAAATTAACATGCAGTTACTGATGATATAAGAATCTTGTAGAATGTCACATATTCCAAATAACACCATGCAGTCACCTATGGTATTTTTCAGTTCAATTTTAATGATAAAAAAGTAAATCATATTATTCATTACTAATCATTAGGGATCATATGAAGGAAATTAATGATAGACAAAGATGCAGTTGATAATATTAATCTAGATTCCTACTGTGTCTAGTGTGTACATTGATGTGTAATTAGTCCAAAATGAATATATTAGGCCAAAATAAAAAAAAGGTATGGTTCTCAGGCACTTTTTTTCAGAAATCAATGCGGGCGGGCGCTTTTTTTATTTTAAATTTTTTGGTATGTTTCAATAAAAATGTCAAATGATAAGGGAAAAGCATGAAAATAACAGTTTTATTTTACTAAATAAGTTAAAGCACTACAAAACAAAGGAAATTGTATGGTTTTATCTTCTTGAAAGAAATGTCGGAGAGGCAGCAGCTCAAAATTAGAAAGTTTTTTTTGTAAATTAAAATAAAGATTTTTGATGCGGGGGTTTAAAATTGATGCGGGCGGTGCCTGAGAACCATACCTTTAATTTTTTTTGGCCTTACATTTATTTTTTTTAATATAAATAAAAGCCATAAAACCAGGTACTTATGATCATTATTTAAATGTGTGAATTTTTTATATTCTGGATTCTCAACATCATTGTTTGGTGAAAACTGAATAAATACCAGACATGGTGCGAAAACTTTGCAATTGTATTTAAATACAAATATGAATATGTACTCCATTATAAAATTTCTTGCATAAAGAATGGGAATTCAGGTAAAAATGAAAGTATATGAATACCAGTGCAAATACTTTCAAAATGTATTCATGAATGCATTCATGAATATATTCTGTAATATTATTTTAATAATCATTTCAGTTATATTTCATTTTAAAAAATCATATGATTCTCTTTTTATTTTTAATAAAAATTATATTTGGGACAATATTTGTAATTTTTTTTAATTAATGGTTAAACTCTTATATTATATGTTCTGCTTATAAGTTATACGGCCAAGTCAAAGTCTGTGTGACAATAGTACTCCATTTGTTAATAAAATAAATGAAATCAATCCTCTTCCCTGTCTCCAAAGGTACTATCAAAATCATACATAAGCTAAACAACAACAACAGCTCATAATACAGCTTATATTTATTACCACACAAAACCAGCATGTGCCTCATTTATAAATCATATTTTTTATCATATATAACAGCTTAGCGCCGTGACCCATAGGTCCCTTGTTTTAATGCCCCCGCCACTTGTGGCCGGGGCATATAGTTTTACCCATGTCTGTCATTCCGAAATCAAACAGTTGTACGGACTTTTTTTCACAATGCCTGCAGATATTGGCCTGATTTTTCAGTGTAGACGGGGATGTATTTCCATAGGAACTCGATGCCCAAATTGCGAAAATGACCGATTTAGCAGAAACAGGATATGAACTAATGGAAAATGTTAGGTAACAAATTTTTATATCCGTCTAACACAGAAAATCCAAGATGGCGCCTTCGACCTTGGGGAATTATTGAGTGTTGGGGATATAGTGTACTTGCACCTGTAACAGAACGACGTTTTCTTAGGAATTGAATAAGATAGTGCTTGCTTTCTTTTTATTTGCACTTAAGCTGATGAATGAATGCAGGTTATATTTATTTTTAAGCACCCTGTGACCCCAAGGGATCCAAGATGGCCACCACTGCAGTCTTAACATAGAGATAATGCTATTATACTGAAGTTGTCGCTTAAAACTTAATGATATTGGATCGATTTTCTACGTCTTATTATGTTTTCAGTCGATTGCAACTGAAAAAGGAGTTTTTATGAGCTCTGTGACCCCAGGGAATCCAAAAGTGTGGCCATGGCAATCTTAACATAGAAATAATGATAAAAATTAATGATATTAGATAATTGGATAGATTTATACTTTTAATGTGTTCTGTTAATTTCAACTAACCAAGAGTTGTCGGAAGTTACAGAGGGTACAAAAGGTCAAAGTCAAATGTATGTACTAATATTTTAAAGCATAAAAATATCTTGGGCACAACACTGTCATAAGATATGTGATATGGCGATCAAAAGGAAATAGACCTGATGAAATTAATGATCATGATCTCTTTTTTATATTGCTGATTTTCTCATAGTAGCACTAAACATGGTCTAGGTGCCTACCATATTACAACAAAACAAACATTTAAAATCAATTTGTGTGGTAATATGGAAGATTCCAAGATTTCTAAAAGCCTTGTTTTTGGTCTTGATACAGAAATTTTCATGTCATATTAAATTATTCCAAGTACCTTGTAGAACGGGGGATCTGTAGAAACCGTGGATATTTTATATTTCTATATAGTTTATCTGAATATGAGCTGAAACAGGTCTTATTGTTACTTAAAAAAGCTAAATAGAGACAAATAATGCACACACAAAAATAATCAGCCATATTTGATCAGCAGAAAAGAAGGCACATCTGCATATGTAAAATGGCATATGAGTACGCACTATTCCTAAAGGAAAGTTTGTACATCACAGGAATACAATTATCTCTACGTTACACTTGTTGAATAAAACAGATCATGTAGATCCGGGCATAAAGGCCACACCACTGATGGAATCTTTTTCTTTTTTTTTGTGGAGGTAGCCACCTCCATTGTTAATTCAAACTTAACTACATATATGTAAATTTGCAGATTTCTATTCCGGTTTCGGACTGGGTGACAGGGCAGTATCACACGCTTCCTCTCATTTTGTCCCGGCATTCACCAAACCCTAATGACAACTGCACCTGCAGGTCCTTGGTGCGCAATCATCCCCATTGCTGGGTCATACCATCGATGATCCCCCGAAAGGCGCACTTGTTTCAGAGTTAAGCACGGCCGTTAGGTACGACCTTTCCCATAACGCCTGGATGGAATCACTGTCGAGTGTGCATCAACCAGGGGATGCACATGCCATAATAGTGTAAACCATCAGCTGTTTCCAGTGGTGAAAACTCCCCCCCCCCCCCCCCCCCCTGGCACTTTGAGTGCCAACACCTCTCATGTTATTTGATTCTGTTCCCATTTATTCTTAATTTTTGTTTGTTTGTTTCAGATTTCCTTTTTCTTCCCCAGCAATTAAATTATTTTTTTATGTATGTGTGATTTGCTCCGTTAAGATAAAAATCTAAATATTTGTATACTCATAGGAAGGGGGTCTTTCTTTAATTGCATTCTGCATTGTGCAGGGTGCTTAGTCTGGGTTGGTGTTGGCTGTTAACTCTTACATGTGCTCTGCCTAGACTGCAGAAGTCATTAAATTTGCAAAGTTAAACATAGACTTCCACATCAATTATTTTACCACAAAAATTAAATTAGTTGATATTTTGTGAATGATTAACTTGGAAACACATGAATCAACATGTAACATACAATTGAATTTATGGACCATGCAGTTTATTTACTAAGTTTTAACTTGTAAAAATATAAATGTTAAAGCTAAGCCCCACTAAGGTTTAACCACATTATCCAAAGACATTTAATGGAATAATATTTGTGTAGCAGAAAGTCCTAATATTTCTTATAATACCTCAACATAACACTCTTAAAATTGTATATTTAAAACTTTCTCCCTATACAGGAGGCATTATTTATATCAAAGTTTTCATATCATGTGCACAGAGAAACGTTTGGAAGAAAACGTTTGGGGCTTTTATCATTCGATTATACTACTGTGTTATTACAGGGGTTTTTATTCATGAATTGACAATTGATTTCAATATCTTAACCCCACGATATTACCAACGATATAACCAATGTGTATAAGATGTATGCAATAAAGAGTATGATCATGCAGTAGAGTGTTTCTAAATAAAGGAGGAATTTAACCTTCACCAGAGATCTTCCATTGTGACTCGAATTCAAGGAGAGCGGCGCAGATTGCCTAGTTTAATACTTGACCTCTTACACAGCATCATCGTCTTCCGTTGTTGCATGGTCAACCGTTTCACCAAAGAATTTACATAATAAGACTTTAGCAGAAAAATAAGTAATTCCGATGTTCCCACTGACTGTCTTTCAGGCATTGCTGTGGCTTATAGGATTTATATATAATTCATAATTTCAACCATGTTCAAGATCAATCAATGTTGACTTTACCTGCATTCACATATATGGTCACTTGTAACAGTTATCCTTATATTACATATTCAACTAAATATTATTCAAATACATTGTAAGCATATCTTATAACCAACTGCTTTGGCATTCTGGTTTTCTAAGCACGCGCATCTTCTTGTCGATGCAGACCTGATAGTTATTCCTGATATTATCATCTGTGGTAGTGGTATCTAAATCTTGAGGTGCTTGGTCCCGATTATCCGACATTAACCTACAGGGTTCTTAAAGATACATGTATTTGAATTTGCCAGATGCCATTTACATGTACACACTTAACATTTTTTACGGACCGAATCAGTATGACCCTGTGCACTTGCAGATGTGTTGTCTCCTTTTGTCAGGGCAGCATTTTTTTGTTGTTATACTATTCCCATCATTTTGTGACAGTTAAAATAATAGCTGACCTATTCCCTATTAAATTGCATTTGAAACCTGTATTAGAGTATCAGTGTAGTGCATTTTAATATCGTCCCTATGATATATTATTCTGCCAAGACAATTATTAATAGTGTTGACTATTTGAAAACCATATTACATTATATATGACAGCGTAGTACCCAAGATGTCTAATGTTATTCTTACGATCGAAGGTTGGTAAATAAGTTTAACCTTGTCCTTGAATTCCCTCTCTAACCTTTGGACAGCTCCTGGAGTAGTTGGTATTACCATTACACATTCAAAATCTTATAAATCAATCCAATATTATTCATTTTGATGCGATAGTTACAATATCAAAGCAATATCTGGCCTTTTTTATTATGCTGGTGGCCATCTTGGATTTTTTGGGGGTCAGGGGGTTGATAAAATTTGTTACCTTACATTTTCCATCAGCTTACACCACCTATATGGAGTGAAAACAAGTGCTATCTCAATTTGGGCATTAAATTCCTACGGGTTTGGGATTTTGCTACATGAGCGACTACACTATTTGGTGTGTGGGCAGATAATAACCAGTTACAGATCAAGTTCGCATTTTGTCCCATTTGACCTACTTTTGACCGTTTGACGGTGCCCTATCATAGAAAATTTCATGAAAAATATAAATTTTCATGACAAGTGCACGTGTACGGACTTTTTTTCACAATGCCTGCAGATATTGGCCTGATTTTTGGTGTGTGGGCAGATAATGACTAGTTACAGATCGAGTTTGTGTTTCATCCAAGTTTACCTATTTTGACCATTTTGCAGCTCCTGAACTTAGAAAATTTCATGAAAAATAGAAATTTTCATGACAAATACACATGTACGGACTTTTTTTCACAATGCCTGCAGATATTGGCCTGATTTTTGGTGTGTTGGCAGATAATAACCAGTTCGCGTTTTGTCCCAGTTGACCTACTTTTGACTGTTTGACGGTGCCCTAACATAGAAAATTTCATGAAAAATAGAAATTTTCATGACAAGTGCACATGTACAGATGTTTTTACGCAATGCCTGCATATATTGGCTTGATTTTTTGTGTGTAGGCAGATAATGACCAGTTACAGATCGAGTTTGCGTTTTGTCTCATTTGACCAAATTTTGACCGTTTGACGGTGCCCTAACATAGCACTGGACCTAGAATCTTTCAACTTAATATCCTGGAAGTTTCATGAAAAGTCTCCAAGGAAACCTGAAAATAGGTCTCTGTTAATCATATCCTCTGAGCTATAGTGCTCCTAAGTAGCCCCCAGAATAATGCAAAATTTGATACAAAAGCTCAATTATCTGAACAACTAATGCATTGATCACCATGACTTGTTTGCATATATATTGATCATGGAGTGTTTCATCAGTTCCTGCAGACTGGTGGCGCCACCTGGATTTTTTTATTTTTTACAGATTTTTCCTCTATTCTTGAGACCTTTAATGATGTGGTCTTCTGTTAACAGGGCACAGATCGTAATCACTGGACCTCAGATCTTCCAACTTGACATCAAGGGAGGTCCACGAAAAGTCTCCAAAGAAACCAGAAACCAGGTCTCCGTTACCCATATCTTTGAAGCTATTGGGCTCAGAATTTTTGGCCAAAAGTTAAGAACATGATACAAAAGCTCAATTATCTGAACAACTAATGCATTGATCACCATCATTCTTTGCATGCATATTGATCATCATGGGGTATTTAATCATTTTCTGCAGACTTGTGGTGCCATCTGGACTTTTAAAAATTGTTAAGAATTTTTTTCAATACTTTTGAAACCTTTATAGATGCAGTCGTCTGTTGACAGGGCACAAATCATAACAACTGTACCTAGAATGTTCTAACTTGACATCCAGGGAGGTCCATAAAAAGTCTTCGTGGAAACCTGAAATTAGGTGTCTGTTACCCATATTCTCCATGTTATGGGGCTTATAAGCACCCCCCAGAATAATTGAAAATTTGATACCAAAGCAAGGCACAAATCATAACCATTGGACATAGAATCTTCTAACTTGATATCCTGAGAGTTCCTCAAAATTCCTCTTTAGAAACCTGAAATTAGGTCACGGGGCATGTTTGAGCACCCCAGAAAAAAAATGCAAAATACACACAAATTGCCAGATTCCTCAGGAAGGGCTAGATGGATTGTCATTGTATCCGCCAAAACAGAGTTTAGCGGATACTATGTTTTCAGCTGCACGCCGCCGCCGCGTAGGTGTCCGGAGAACTCCTCCGTAACCGCTGGGCGGAATTTTACAAAACCCGGGATTATGTTCGGGTCACATGTGAACTGCTGCAACCCCAATTTTGTTTTGACTTCTTACCTTTCCTCTGCGCTCTGGGTCTGTTTGTGCGTCTGTTTCCACACATAAACCCACATATCTCGGGAACCATTTGACCGATCAGGAAAATTTTTTGCACAAATGTAGCCCTTGGAGAGCTTTATAACATACACAAAGAATGGTGGCGCCACCTGCAACCATGTTTGCACAGTGTCCATCTGTTTGTCTGCCTTGGGTAAAAATCACTCATATCTCTGCAGTGACTTGACTAATTCACCTGAAATTCGGCATGCATATACATCCTGGATAGCTTTTCTGATTTTATGACAGGTGGCGCCACCTACATTCAAGTTTACGCTGCAGACATCCAAGCTCATATCTCGGGAACCATTTGACCGATCAGGAAATTTTTTTTGCACAAATGTAGCCCTTGGAGAGCTTTATAACATACACAAAAAATGGTGGTGCCACCTGCAACCATGTTTGCACAGTGTCCATCTGTTCATCTGCCTTGGGTTAAAATCACTCATATCTCTGCAGTGACTTGACTAATTCACCTGAAATTCGGCATGCGTATATACATCCTGGATAGCTTTTCTGATTTTATGACAGGTGGCGCCACCTACATTCATGTTTACGCTGCAGACATCCAAGCTCATATCTCGGGAATCGTTTGACCGATTAGGCCAAAATTTTGCATGTGTATAGATCTCACATAGCTCTTCATCATACGCAAAACTGGTGGCGCCACCTGCAGCCATTTTTGCACAGCTCCTGTCTGTTTGTCTGCCATGGGATAAAATCACTCATATCTCGGCAGTGGTTTGACATATCTGCCTAAAATTTTGCAGGTTTATACATCCCCGACAGCTCTCTTGATTTTATGACAGGGGGCGCCACCTGCATTCTAGTTTATGCAGCAGACATCCAAGCTCATATCTTGGGAACCGTTTGACCGATTGGGCCAAAGTTTTGCATGTGTATAGTTCTCACATAGCTCTTTACCATACGCAAAACTGGTGGCATCACCTGCAACCGTTTTTGCTCCGCGTCCATCTGTTTGTCTGCCACGGGCTAAAATCACTCATATACATGTAGTGGTTTGACTAATCTGCCTTAAATTTTGCATATGTATACAACTTGGACGGCTTTCTGGATTTTGTGGTAGGGGGGGCAACCTACATACACAATTTGGCTGCAGACATCCATGCTAATATGCAACACTATTTCCCCTTGCCACTCAATCCATGCCTCACTTCACCCGTTCCACTCTGATTTAGGCGGATACACATAGTCGCTTGTCGACTACCCGTATTCTAGTTAAATTTGGTGTGCTTATGGGTCTTGATGAAGTTGAGCTAATATGCATGAACTATGATGCCACCTACATTATCTTAATTGCCAGTTCAAGGACATATTGTCCACATGTCAGTCGGCTGAGCGTCATGAACCATGGGACACTTGTTATGGTAAGTACTAATGAAATCTGGTATAAATGGTTAAATGGTTAAAGTTTTTAAATCCATGTACTCGAAAATGAAATCATGTGTTCTAACAAGAAATGGGTTTTCTGAATACTTTAACTGTTCAATGGGAACAAGACAAGGCTGCATGGTTAGTCCGCTGTTATTCTCCCTGTTTATAAATGAATATTTTGATACTTTGCATACTTCAGATTGCAAGGGAATTTATATAGACGAACATCTCCCAAATATTATAACACTGATGTTTGCAGATGATATTGTAAATTTTGGTGATTCAGTTGGTAGACTTCAAAACCAAATTGATCATTTACAAGATTTCTCTAATAAATATGGAATGAAGATAAATCTTGATAAAACTAAAATCACGGTCTTTAGAAAAGGTGGTACAATGATAAAGGTAGAAAGTTGGTATATTGGAGGAAAAAAACTTGATGTTGTACCATATTACAAATATATCGGTATTGTTTTTTCTAACAGGTTATCATGGACTAAAACACAGAAACAACAGGTTATGCAAGCAAACAAAGCTGTATGTGTTATGAAGAATTTCCACAAAAAATGCAAGTATTTAAGTGTGAATCACTTGTTTTATCTATTTGATACCTTGGTAGTACCTATTCTGATTTATGGAAGCGAGTTACTAAAATAGAAATAATTGAAAGAGTACACATTAAATTTTGTAAGTATGAATAAACACTGCAAATTCAGCGGCACTAGGAGATTGTGGACGGTATTCTCTATTTGTAACCTATTCAATAAAATGCATTAAGTACTGGTTAAAGATATTACTAATGGCAGACATAAGATATCCAAGGCACCTATATAATTTGATGGTAAAGTTAGACGAACAGGGAAAATTAACTTGGGCAACTCATATAAGAATATAATTGTTTAAAACAGGCTTTGGTTATGTTTGTTTGGCACAGTCTGTGGGAAATAGTAACATTTTAATAACAAATTTCAAACAGAGACTAAGAATATAGCAATGCAAGAATAGCAAGAAGATATAACCTTTTGTAACAAGTTGGATTTCTATGGGTCTTTTAAATCAATGCTGACAGTAGAGAAGTACATTTCATATGTTCCTAACAAAGGTCATAGACAGGCACTTGCCAAATAACGATGTTCAAATCATAAATCATCCATTGAAACTGGTAGACATCAGGGAACCAGGGGCGGATCCAGGATATAGGAAAAGGGGGGGTCCAACCCAGGAACACTAATGAAACCCTAAAAAAAAGGTCACCAGGTCTGGAAAAGGGGGGGTTCAGGCCGCAAAATTTTGTCTGTAGCCCTTAAGAAAACGTTTCTGATGAAAAAGGGGGGGTCCAGACCCCCTGGATCCGCTTCTGGGAACAGCAAAAGAAGAAAGAATTTGTATGTATTGTTTTAACAGAGGATTTAACGTATTAGAAGATGAAAGTCACTTCATGCTTGAATGTCCTATGTATGAAGATCTGAGGGTTAAGTACTTAAGAGCTGACTTACGAGAACCAAATGAACACAATTTAAAGAAACTTTTTAATTTAAAGGAACCATGTGAGATAGCTAGTGTTGCAGCATTTGTATATCATTCATTTAAAAGGAGAACAACAATAGGATAGTTAATTTATCAAGTGTTATTCTTGAACCATTGATGGCTGATTGATAACCTGGTTTATAATTGGATATTTTTATTGTATTATTGTATCGCCAGACATAGTCTGGAGATACTATGGTTTAGGCACGGTCGCGCCGCCGCCGCCGCCGCAGAGATTTCTTTTGGACACAATAACTCAAAAAATATTTCACGGATCTTTACCAAACTTGGTATATGTATAGATATGGGTGAGAGGACGACGCTTATTTAAAATGAGGTCATGACCTCAACTAGGAGAGTGACCTTGACCTTGAATAGGTTCAATTTTGGGGAAAATCACACAAATTCTTAAATATCTCAAGAAAACTTGCATGGATTGATCCCAAAATCAAGTTGATCGAAGATCATGGATAGGGTTGTCATGTTCCAGAAACTGGTGGCGCCACCTATTATTCTTTACTTGTTTTCATGCCGTTAAATATCCCCAAAATTGCTCCTTGACAGTACTGTGAGCATTATAAGTCAAAAACTAATGGACAGATTCATATTTCATATTATGCAAATACATAGATATGGGTTATGGGATGATGTTTATTTAAATTGGGGTCAGGACCTTTCCTATGAGAGTGGCCTTGACCTTGAATATTGCCATATATGGTGAAAATCACACAAAATCATTAATTTCTCAATAAGGGATGCATGCATTGGTCCAAAAATCAACTTGACCGAAGATCTTGGATAGTAATGTCATGTACCGGAAACAGGTGGCGCCACCTGTTATTCTTTTACTTGTTTTCGTGCCGTTTAATACCCCATCATTGCCACTTAACAGTACATTTATAACCTGTGAGCATTATAAGTCAAAAACTAATGGACAGATTTCTTTCATATTATGCATATACATAGACATGGGTTATGGGATGATGTATATATAAATTGGGGTCATGACCTTTCCTATTAGAGTGGCCTTGACCTAGAATATTGCCATATATGGTGAAAATTACACAAAATCATTAATATCTCAATAAGGGATGCATGCATTGGTCCAAAAATCAACATGTTCGAAGATCTTGGAAAGTATTGTCATGTACCGGAAACAGGTGGCGCCTCCTGTTATTCTTTTACTTGTTTTGTGCAGTTTAATACCCCATCATTGCCATTTATCAGTACTGTGAGCATTATAAGTCAAAAACTAATGGACAAATTTCTTTCATATTATGCATATACATGGATATGGGTTATAGGATAATGTTTATTTGAATAGGGGTCATGACCTTTCCAATGAGTGGCCTTGACCTTGAATATTGCCATATATGGTGAAAATCACACAAAATCATTAATTTCTCAATAAGGGATGCATGCATTGGTCCAAAAATCAACTTGACCGAAGATCTTGGATAGTAATGTCATGTACCGGAAACAGGTGGCGCCACCTGTTATTCTTTTACTTGTTTTCGTGCCGTTTAATACCCCATCATTGCCACTTAACAGTACATTTATAACCTGTGAGCATTATAAGTCAAAAACTAATGGACAGATTTCTTTCATATTATGCATATACATAGACATGGGTTATGGGATGAAGTATATATAAATTGGGGTCATGACCTTTCCTATGAGAGTGGCCTTGACCTTGAATATTGCCATATGTGGTGAAAATTTCACAAAATCATTAATATCTCAATAAGGGATGCATGCATTGGTCCAAAAATCAACATGTTCGAAGATCTTGGAAAGTATTGTCATGTACCGGAAACAGGTGGCGCCTCCTGTTATTCTTTTACTTTTTTTGTGCTGTTTAATACCCCATCATTGCCATTTATCAGTACTGTGAGCATTATAAGTCAAAAACTAATGGACAAATTTCTTTCATATTATGCATATACATGGATATGGGTTATAGAATAATGTTTATTTGAATAGGGGTCATGACCTTTCCAATGAGTGGCCTTGACCTTGAATATTGCCATATATGGTGAAAATCATACAAAATCATTAATTTCTCAATAAGGGATGCATTGATTGGTCCAAAAATCAACTTGAACGAAGATCTTGGATAGTGTTGTCATGTACGGGAAACAGGTGGTGCCACCTGTTATTCTTTTACTTGTTTTCGTGCCGTTTAATACCCCATCATTGCCACTTAACAGTATTGTGAGCATTATAAGTCAAAAACTAATGGACAGATTTCTTGCATATACATAGACATGGGTTAGGGGATGATGTATATTGAAATTTGGATCATGACCTTTTCTATGAGAATGACCTTTTCTATGAGTGTGGTCTGATATTAATTGTTGCTGAAGATGGGGGGCCTATTCTTAAAGGGGTGGGGATTAATTGTCTGGGGATACTATGGCACCTGCGGTGCCAAGAAATATCTAGTTTGTTGATGTTTTGTTAAAATGACAGTTCGATATTTCTATAGTATTACTACGTTGGTGATTCTTTTTTGGAACCTTGGGCCTGAGGCCTTTTCCTGAATAAACTTATTCTGTTCTATTCTATTCTGTTCTATAAAGAAACCATTCCCCTAGTGGTCAACAACCCAGGCAATGTTAGTATGTACAGCCAAAAAGCCATTCACTCGACTGGGCGCCTTAGTTGAGTACTGCTGTTGGCAAAGGCCGCGTATCTAATGCCAAAGTATGGGGAGATATTGTTATGGTGGCTCATTATATATATATATATATATATATTTATATATATATATATATATATATATATATATATATATATATATATATATAATATATATATATATATATATCATATTGAATGTCAGAATGTCATAGATATATAGGTATATGCTGACTTGTCATGATATTTATGAATCATTGTGGTTCAGCCAATCAAGGATGTAACAAAATATTAAACGTGTATTGTTGTGTATGGTACATATGTATAGGTTTAGTTTGTGTCTCTTGTGACACCATGTTCATGAAGATGGGTTTAAATCTGCAAACCCTCAGTAAATTTAGCACGTATCAGTCAAGTAGTTGATGGTCAACAATGCCACAGGGCTATTTCAGTAAATACAGATGGGGAGACCAAACATTGATAGCACAAGGTACTCGCATACAGGAGTCAGGAACAATTAGACTCAAATGTACAAAGCTGTCACTAGCAATCAAGCAATAAAACTACAGACAGCAGGCACACTACAAACAACAAAAAAATGAAAGGGGATAGTATGTAAGAACTTGATTACTGCAAATAATCTACTTCAGAGGTTCTATAAACCAATCAGAGAAAACCATAATAAATGGAATTTATTTATTAATTTATCGTGTTTAAACACAAACAGACCCAAGCAGGAGCCTAGTGAAAGCTATACATTTAGTCCAGGATAAAACAGAAAAAGTCAGTTGAGAGGCACCAGTCACACAGATGCAGTCTATTAGTCAGTATGAGGAAACTGAAGAAAGTGCAGCTGTCACATCATAGCCAGCCATGTAACACAGTCAATTCATCGGTCCGTGGTTTCACTCTGTAACAACCATGATAGAAAAGGTATTTCTCCAGTATATTAACTAGTTTCATTGACATTGACAAAGTCATTAATGTATTGCTGGACTGAAGTGATGAACTGTAATGATATAAGAAGAACAGACTGGTTTGAGAACGGTTAAGAATTATGTTCAGAAGATAATGATGACTGTCACTGGAAGATTGAGATTTATTGTGAAATGAACACTGACTATTATTCTGCACTGCTGTAAGCATAGAAGAGACTTGTACTGGTTGATAATTGTGTGAAATAACAAGAATAAAGAGACGATTACAAAAAACTATTTGTTTTTATATCTGGATCATTCCCTCCCCCCCTCCCCCCCCCCCCCCAAAGCCTTATAACAATATTCTGGATTCATTTGCTAAACTGCCATAATGGTCTGTCAAGTTTTCAGAGTAGCGGGCCAACCACTGACAACATGATGATCTTTCGAGCTGTCAGAGAGGTGTGCCTTCCACTGCTGACAAAATGGTATGTTGAGTTGTCAGAGAGGCATGCCTACAACTGACGACATAATGGGCTGTTGAGTTGTCAGAGAGGCGTGCCTACCACTGAGACAAAATGGTTTGTTGGGTTGTCAGTGAGAAGTGACTACCACTGACCACAAAATGGTCTTTTGAGTTGTCAGAGAGGCGTGCCTACCACTGATGACATAATGATATGTTGAGTTGTCAGAGAGGTGTGCCTACCACTGACGACAAAATGGTCTGTCGAGTTGTCAGAGAGGCATGCCTACCATTGATGACATAATTGTCTGTCAGGACGCAGTGAGATGTGCCTACCACTGATGACATAATGGTATGTTGAGTTCTCAGAGAGACATGCCTACCATTGATGACATAATTGTCTGTCAGGTAGTCTGCTAGGCATGCCTACCAGTGATGACATAATGGTATGTCCAGTTATCGGAGAGGCGTGCCTACCACTGACAACATAATGGTATGTCGGGTTGTCAGCAAGGCTACCTACCATTGACAACATAACGTCTGTCAGGTTGTCAGTGAGGCATGCCTATCACTGATGACATAATGGTATGTTGAGCTATCAGAGAGGTGTGCCTACCACTGATGACATAATGGTATGTCGGGTTGTCAGGGAGGCGTGCCTACTACTGATGAGTGATGACATAATGGTCTGTTGCCTTGTCAGAGAGGTGTGCCTACCACTGACAGCATTACCGTCTGTCCAGTTGTCAGAGAGGTGTGCCAACATGCCAAAACACACTGGTGCGGGCGGCACACGGGCAGCTAAACTGGTTCCCTATATGACTTACGATCAAACACATTGGCGTGGGCGGCAGGCGTGCGGCACATTGCGGGTTTCTGCAATCGATCCCGAAGCCATTTTTGCCATTTGCGGTGCGCGTGCGGATTTCTTGTGAATATATATTGTGTCTGTTGGAAACCAAGTAAAATTCATTAAACTGACACCGTATTTATTTTTATACTTAAATATATAGTAAAATATATAAGTAAATAAAACATAAATAACTATTCATAGACACATGTTTATATATAATTCTTTAATATATAAATAACAAGCATATATATTCACATAGAAACATTGTTTTATATATATTAAATCATAATTATTGTTCAATGTGTGATATTATTACTATTTTTTAATTTACAGTATACAGTAGTATGTTTCTTATAAAATATCACAAAAAAGCCTCGATATTCTACAGCTATTCCACAAAATTTGCCGCCTGCCCCAGTCTGTTTTAAAAATGCCCCGTAGCTGCCGCGGGAACACTTGCCGCCCACCTGCCGCCCACGCCAGTGTATTTTGACTTTACCACTGACGACATATTGGTCCGTTGAGTTGTCAGAGAGGTGAGCCTACCACTGACAACATCATGGTCTGTCGAGTTCTCAGAGAGGTGTGCCTACCACTGATGACATAATGGTCTTTCAGGTTTTTTGGAGAAGTGTGTCTACCACTGACGACATAATGGTCTGTCAGTTTTTTAGCTCAGCTGACTATAAGTCATCTGAGCTATAGTCATGGTCCATTGTCTGTCGTCCGTCCGTCTGTCCGTCTGTCTGTCCGTCTGGATGTCCGTCCGTAAGACTGGCACGTTTCGACACCATTGGACCTACGAATCTGAATTTCGGCATACAGTTAGATGTCCCCATAATCTCCTACCATGCCAAAAATTGGATCAATAGGACTTCGTTCCTTTGAGATATTAAGGAAAAACCTCAATTTTTTATTAGAAATCTATTTTCACACTTTAGGACTGCCTAATATCGAAACCACTCATCTGGTTTTCTTCATATTTACCATAAATATTCCTCTATATAGTTCCTATGTACATGCCAGATATTAAGTCAGTATTATATAATTTTAAAAAGTTATGGGCCCAAACATAATGGACTTTGTAAAAAAATCAGGAAGATATTTGGTCACTTAAGACCAAAAGTGTTAAAGGTAGGGACTTTTTTCCAGTAATACAACTTTAATTAATCAAAATTTAATTGTATACCAAAAATTAGATCAAAATTTGTTAAATTTTTTTAAATATTGGCAAAAATATAAAATTGGTACCTTAAATTTTGCCCAATTTGGCCATGGCACGTTTTTTTCCTGTAAATACTGTGGATTTAATTTTCACAGCATGTATACATAAGGATTTAATCTGTTAAAATCTGAAATTTGAAAATAAAAGCTGCAAAATTAGGCTAGTTATTGAATTTTTTTGGAGGCTCTTGTTGTATTCCCTTACATTGTCAAGCAGGCCACTTTGATGACTGTAGGTCATTCAGTGCACATCTCTATGCTCCCCAGGCTGTTGACATAATTTTAGATGTCCCCAAAATCTCCTACCATACCGAAAATTGGGTCATTAGGACTTTTTTCCTTCGAGATATTAAGGAAAAAAACTCTGTTTTCCATAAAAAAAGCCATTGTTACACTTCAAGGCTGCCTAATATCAAAACCACTGATCTGTTTTTGATCGTATTTAGTATTCACATTCTTTTATACATTTTCTATAAACATACCAAAAATTAGGTCAGTATTGGGTATTATTTTGAAGTTATGGGCCAAAACATAATGCAATTTTTAAAAAATCAGGAAATATATTTACTCACCTCACATGAGAATTGCTGAACCTAGAGACTTTTTCAGGAATATAACTTTATTTAATCAAGATTCAATTGTTTACCCAAAATTAGATCTGAATTTTGCAAATTTTTCAAGATATTAGCATAAATAAAAAATCAATACCTTAAATTTTGTCCAACTTTGGCACTGTTGATTTAATTTTCCCAGCATATATGCACAAGGATTTAATCTTTTAAAATCTGAACTTTCAAAAGAAATTGATTGGAATGAATAGCTTTTATTCATGTTTTCATACACCATGTCAAGTGTTGTTTACATCTAGCCCACCTAGTAGTACAGCCTTCACTTGCATTATGTAACCCACCCCAGGCAGCTTATCTTGGCCCAGCTTGGCCACTACTAGCAGGCTTCCCCTCTGCCCTGCACTCATCCCCCCCCCCCAGCTGGTGCATAAACTAGATGAATGTTATAATTTTTTTGTATTTTATTTTATTCTTGGACATGCTACATTTTAGATTTTGTATTGAACCACCAGGGTTACAATGATTAAAGTGTACATTTAATTGTGTCCACAAAGTGGTGTATTGCTGTGAAAGTGTGGATGTTCATGAGATAAGTAATTCCTTACTTCAGAAGAGTAAAAACTTCACCAGGTGTGAAATTGACTATTAATTCCAGTAATTAATTAAAACTGGGATAGTAATTAGCACAATGATATTGTTTGTCCTTCATTCAACCAACAGTGTGTATACTTTATTTGAAAAGATGTTTTATTTTATCAAATTTACTTTTATTTTATTTTGGTGAATAAAATTAAACATGTCCTGAAAACTCCAATGTGCAAAACTTTTTAATAGTGATTCAAGGAATATTCTTGTAGATGCCATGTTGTGGCATTATTTTCTTTTAAAATCAGTTTAAACATTTGTATTAAAAATAATAAAATATATGTGTATGCTTAATATGACCCAATGTTTTTTTACTCTGTATATATTATGATTGCAACTTTTGCAACAATTCTAATATTTTAACTTATATTTTCAGGTTTTTTAATTAAAAATTTATAAACCTGTAAATAAAAAAATGATTCAGATAAAAACTTCTTAATGGAAAAAGTGGATCTGCTTAAAAAAAAATAGGATTATATATAAACTTAAATGCATTATTCTCTTGAAAGTGAAATAAAGGTTTTAGTCCATTCTGTCCACTTGCCTGTCTATCTGTAAATTTTCATATGCAACACAGTATCTCAAAACTTTTACGGTTTTTCTTCATGACAGTCTTGTCAGAGTATTAGTTTGCAATCATATATTTAGAACTTTACTGTAACCAAGTAGGAGGGCCCCTTTCCTCTTAGCTTTTCATATTCTTATATAAATAAAAAACATTACAATAGAATATTTCTACATCCACCTTCATGCTGCCCTCACTTTTCCCTTCTCCGAACCCCATCCCAAAGTCAGCCTCAGTAAGCAAGAACAAGATGAATCAGATATATTCATACTTTAATATTTTGTATAACTATTCGTCCATAGGTACCTATGTACATGCCAGAAATTATGTCAATATTGTGTAATATGTAGACATAGTGGGCATCACAATAATGTACCTTGTCAAGACTAAAGAGATATTGTGTCATACAGTCACATATTCATAAATCACTTCATCAGCATAGTTAATCATAACATCATATCTGTCAAATTGAACGCTTGCAGACTACCATACACTTTATATCCTTCAACAAATAGCCTTATCATCATTCTACTACTGCTTATTACTGCTGTCATTGCATTCATATTTGCTCAAATATATCACAATTTTCAACCCCTCCTAAACAAATAAAAAATAAACCACTTTATTTGACTCTATTAATCCATCAGTCAGGTAATTTCATTTATCATTTACTCACATATTACATTACATTCCTTTATAATAGCCCAACATGTACATGATATTCATAAGCTTTATCGACTCGATATAGTATCACAGTGGAGAAACATTTATAGTCCAATCACGATCAGCTGAGCCCCGTGACCCATGGGTCCCTTGTTTTGGAGAGGCGTGCCTACCATTGACAACATAATGGTCTGTCGAGTTCTCAGAGAGGTGTACCTACCACTGACGACATAACAGTCTGTTGTTGTCAGAGAGAAGTGCCTACCACTTATGACATAATGTTCTGTCGAGATGTCCGTCATTTAATGAATTTCAAATTATCACGCTAAATAGACTGAGAAAAAGTAGTCCCTTGGTCCGCACGTCAGGACCGTCATTATGAGAATTCTAATTATCACGCTAAAAAGATCGGACTGAGAAAAAGTGGTCTCTGGGTCCGCATGTCAGGGTCCGTCATTTGTGCGAGTGTTAAATGTAAACACGCCCGAGGTACAGTGAAGTACAACAAAAGTCGCCAATATTAATGCGTTTAATCACTGGCGGTACAAATATGATAAACCCGGTGGCCCCGCTCACTACAGAATTAATCGGGACCCACAGCTGTTTGTTTAGGTTAGCTTATATTAGTATTATTTAGAGCAGGACTTGGCACGCATTATTGGCAGCATCACATGAACGACGCTTAGTGTTAAGTACTACTGAGGCCAGGAAACCCAACGTCAGGCAGGTTGTTATGAAGACAAATTAATCAGGGGAAAATTTTGGGCCGATGATCCGGGATTCGAACCCATGTCGGTGGCGCACAAATCCGGCATACCAACCGCTTCGCTAGAAAAGCTAGCTTCATTAGCGAGACAGTTCGGTCCGCTTTTATGTCACCCCCTAGCAAGGTTCAATATGCATTAACAAAAGCAGAAGGTGTCCAGGCGGTAACTGGTCTTCTTTTCACCCTGCACTTCTTTACAGCAACATTTAAGGACGATGATAACCGCTCAAACATCAGTTATGGCGGAACAAGATGGGAGTTAGTACTTTCAGTACGAAGTGGTTTCATCTCATCCCTTCTAAGGTCACATGTCAGTCGGACGGGTCCCAGTTAGACGGTCCTATTTTGACGGGTACCAGTTTGATTTTCTGTTATATTAATATGACGTTCCATCATATCATTAAGTAGTCACAACGATTTTAACCTTAACAAAATAAAATATATATAGCTTGCAAATTATAAACTAGAATATCAGAAGAAGCTTACAAAAGCCCTCAGCCAAAAGAACAGTGGGTGGTAACAGTAACAAGTATGAAATGTCTGTCTCACATTGATGTAAATCTGAACATATGTCTCTTTTTAAAGTTATAAATTTAAATAAGAGCGGTTTGTAGTACCTTTGCAAGTCTGGTAAGTGAAGTGTTATTGACCTGTATGATGATAAACACTCTAGATTACCTGTAAAATAAGATGTCTTTAGCAACACTAGAGGACACAAACATAACAAGAAACAAAGTACTTACTTGTAGGTTTTTTTTTTTTAGAAATGGTGCTCACAAGCCAAAAATTTAGAAAAAGTGGTAAAACTTTATGAAAATTAAGTAGTGGCACAACTAACATTCAGCAGTTACAGATCATCAAGGCAAATAATGAAACAATATTTCAGAATGTTCTGTTAAGTGGTTCCTGAGAAATAAGCTCCTACTTTTTTTTAGCTCAGCTGACTTTCAGTCATGCTGGGCTATAGCGATGGGTCTTTGTACGTCGTTCTTCTGTCTGTCTGGCCGGCCGTTAGCAGGGCACAAATCGTAACCATGGGGGCTAGGGTCATGAACCCTATGCAGTCTTAGAGGTTCTAAAAAGATCTCCTTGCAAACCTTAAATTAGGTCACTGTTACCTATATTCTCGAATTTACAGGGTGTGTTTGCACCCCCCAGAAATAATTCTTTTAGCCAAAATATTCATCTCAAACCTTCCATCTTTCACATACAGCTCACCTACCAACAGGGGAAGAACCATAATTATTTTGAGGTCAAAAGGTCAAAGGTCAAGGTCACAGGAGCCACTTCTTTGAAAAGCCTGTGGATGCATTTTAAGCCAAATCTTTTATCCCAATTCTTTGATCTTTCACATATAGCTCACCTACTAAGTGGGAGAAGAATCCTATAGATTTTGAGGTCCCAAGTCAAAGGTCAGGATCCACTTCTTTGAAAAGGTTGTGGACACATTTCATGCTAGACTTTTCATTCCAAACCTTCCAGCACTGATATCGCTTCTCTGCCAACAGGGGAAAAGACCTGTTGATTTTGAGGTCAAAGGTCAAGTTCACAGCACCCACTTCTTGCGTGGAGTCATTTTTAGGCAAACTTTTCAATCTTTACCTTCCATCAGTCATATATGGCTTACCTACCAATAGGGGAAGAAGCCTATTGATGTTGAGGTCAAAGGTCAGGGTCACAATATTATATTGTTCTAAATGCTTGTGAACATATTTCAAGTGGATCTGTTCAACCCAAACCTCCAGTCTTTCAAATATGCCACCTCTATGCATCACTCAATTTGACTCAAACTTCACATTAATGGGTCTTTTTGCTTGAATAAATAACTTATTGATTTTGGGGTCAGCTGGTCAGTAGGGTTAAAGGTTTCAGATCAAAGTTATTCACTCATTGGTTGCCAAGTAATTACACAAGATTTAAATGGTTAGTAGTTACCCATCATTTAGAAAGAATCCAGTTGATCTGTGCAAAAAGGCCAAGGTCATAGGTCAGGGATGTTCACAAATACTCATTTTGTAGACCATCTCTATTTTTCTTATATTTAACCATTGAACTCCAGCTGGTACATCTCACTGTGTCACTGTAATTGTGAGTGACACTGGTGACATATCACTCTCTCTTGTATCAGCCTAATAAGTGATAAGGCTAAGTGACAATTAAGTACCTCATTACTGCATAACAAAAACACAGTTGTAGGAATGCTTCAGCCAGGCATTAAGACTATGAGAGTTTAGTATTAAGGTTTAGCTACTGATTTATAAGATGACGGGAACATTTTGCAGTTTATTTTCAGAAATAAACTTAGTTTCCTAGATATCTGAATATTTTTATATAAATTACCACATATAAAAGCAAGTGTTTGTTCTCATAATATGTGGATGTGTACCTGGATTTAGGATGGCTTTTTATTTTATTTCAAGACTCTTAGTCATGCTTTCTGCATTTCTTTTCTTTCAGGTTTGGCAGTTTACCTACCCTGCTGACCCAATTGAAAAGCAGAGTGATAATTAAAAATATTGGACTTACACTTTTTACAATTGCATATCTATAAATCTGATATGATGGCATGAACATGCCTTTTGAATTATTTTGGACATTCATTACTGTAACATCCTTTGGAGAATTTGCCCCAAGTTTGGTCTCTTATTGGAGGATGTGTGATATCAAATGTCTGACTTGTCAGATATCCATTATTTCTGCCCGTTAGCCACCTTAGAAATCCTTTTTTCAGTGCAGTTTCAGTGATTTCCTTCAATGTTTGGTCTGATTTGGAGAATGTTTGTTGTCTGATTTCAGACCTTTCAGATGTCCAATATGGCCACCAGTCAACCATCTTTTAATTCCTTTTTTCATATTATCTCAGAACTGTTAAAGTGAATGCAGTCGGATGCATATTTATGTAATCTTGTAAAAGATTGGGTCAAATATTTCTTAATAAATATAACCATCATTTATAAAAGTGCAGTACAGTTGGCTTGTATTGAATAAAAATTCATACAGAAGACCCGTTTCTCAATAATTCCTGCATGGATTTCCTTAAATTTTACTATATATTTTGATCTTATATTTGCCCTTTGTGGTGTTCCTTTTGAGACTGACAGGTATCAAACAAGCTATGGGAATAGTTCCTGATAGCTTAACAATCATACATTTTTCCTCAGACCATCAATTCACTGTGTTTTAACCAGAAATAGGTGATATATATTTCTGTTGTCATATTTCAGCAAATTGGCAAATTTGTTCTTCACAATTTGACTGGAAGTTGTGAATCTCAGCCCATGATGTCGCAGGTCATGCCTGGCAGCTGAGCGTCATGACCCATGAGTCACTTGTTCTATAATTAGCTCTGTGACCTTAAAAAGTAGGTCAAGGTCACCCATCTTTGAACTTGACCCAGATTTTGTTCATATGCATCAGCACTGAAGAAATGAAATTCCTGTGTTGAATCTTTTTGAGATATCCTGCTCACAAGACCAAAATTGAAACAAGGGACCTATGGGTCACGGCGCTCAGCTGTTATATATGATAAAAAATATGATTTAGATATGATTCACGTGCTGGTTTTGTGTGGTAATAAATATAAGCTGTATTATGAGTTGTTGTTGTTTAGCTTATGTATGATTTTGATAGTATCTTTGGAGACAGGGAAGAGGATTGATTTCATTTATTTTATTAACAAATGGAGTACTATTGTCACACAGATTTTGACTTGGCCATATAACTTATAAGCAGAACATATAATATAAGAGTTAAACTATTAATTAAAAAAATTACAAATATTGTCCCAAATATAATATTTATTAAAAATAATAAGAGAATCTTATGATTTTTTAAAATAAAATATAACTGAAATGATTATTAAAATAATATTAAAGAATATATTCATGAATGCATTCATGAATACATTTTGAAAGTATTTGCACTGGTATTCATATACTTGCATTTTTACCTGAATTCCCGTTCTTTATGCAAGAAATTTTATAATGGAGTACATATTCATATTCGTATTTAAATACAATTGCAAATTATTCGCACCATGTCAGGTATTTATTCAGTTTTCACCAAACAATGATGTTGAGAATCCAGAATATACAAAATTAACACATTTAAATAATGATCATAAGAACCTGGTTTTATGGTTTTTATTTATATTTAAAAAAATAAATGTAATATATTCATTTTGGACTAATTTCACATCAATGTACACACTAGACACAGTAGGAATCTAGATTAATATTATCAACTGCATCTTTGTCTATCATTAATTTCCTTCATATGATCCCCAATCATTAGTAATGAATAATATGATTTACTTTTTTATCATTAAAATTGAACTGAAAAATACCATAGGTGACTGCATGGTGTTATTTGGAATACATGACATTCTATCCATCGATACAAGATTCTTATATCATCAGTAACTGCAAGTTAATTTCCTGTTATTATAAACTAACAAATTCCTTTTCTATTTTTCTTTAATTTGTTATTAAAAACCAACACAAATTTACTAATTTATTGTTTATTGTTATGTTGTTGGTTAAAACTACTAGATGAGTTGGGTTGGACACCTGGATCAACTGTGGCTGGCCATTATATAATAAGCTGCCTGGAGCCCCAGTTTATGCCTCTCGTCAAGCATGCATAATTTGCTGAAAGTTCAACAAGGTCAACATACAGGTGACTCAAGAGGGGCTGGAGAGGGCCAAAGTCTGACATGGTCTCATAGAAACATTAACAAAAGCTACAATTTTTGGCCAATTTCTTTCAGCTTTCTAAACTAAAAAGCTGAAATCCTTATGTGTGCATGACATGAAAATTATATCAACAGTGCTCACAGGAAACAAACGTGCCATGGTCAAAGTTGAGCAAAATATAAGGTACTAATTTTATATTTATACTAATAACTTATAAAATCTGAAAAATTCAGAACTAATTTTGGGTATTCAATTGAATCTTGATTAAATAATGTTACATCCCTGACAAAAAAATCTCTAGCTTCAGCAATCTCCTTGTTAAGGGAGAAAATTATTTCTTGATTTTTTACAAAGTGCATTATGTTTGCGCCCATAACTTAAAACAGTTACGCAATACTGACATCATATCTGGCAGGTGCATAGAGAATGTATAGAAAAATATGTATATTATATATGATTAAAGTCAGATTAGTTGTTTTGATATTAGGCAGTCTTGAAGTGTAACAATGGGTTTTTAATGGAAAAATGAAGTTTTTCATTAATATCTCGAAGGTATTAAGTCCTAGTGACCAAATTCTTGGCATGGTAAGGGATTTTGGAGACATCTAATTTTATGCCAAATTTTAGGAACTGAGAGCTGAAGCTGGGGAGCTGAGCTCTTGCAAACTGCATAACACTAGCTTGATGTAAACAATATGTTCCATGGTGTTTGAAAACTTGAATAAAATCTACAGTTTTTGATCAACTGGTTTCAAATTTTTGGTGTTAACAGACAAAATGCTAACAAAAACATGCTGTGAAAATTAAATCCACAGTACTTACAGGAAAAAAATGTGCCATGGTCAAAGTTCGGCTAAATTTAAGGTACCAATTTCTTATTTTTGTTAATATTTTAAAAAATTTAAAAGATTTTGATCTAATTTTGGGTATACAATTTAATTTTTATTAATAAATTTATATTACTGGAAAAAAAGTCCATAGCTTTAACATGTTTTGTGTTAAGTGATCAAATATCTTTCCTGATTTTTTACAAAATGCATTATGTTTGGGCTCATAACTTTTTTAAATTATATAATACAGACATAATTTCTGGCATGTACATAGGAACTATATAGAAGAATATTTATGGTAAATATGAGGAAAAACAGATGAGTGGTTTTGATATTAGGCAGTCCTGAAGTGTGAAAATAGGTTTTTAATAAAAAATTGAGGTTTTTCCTTAATTTCTCAAAGGAACGAAGTTGCAAAGACCCAGTTTTCGGCTTGGTAGGAGATCTTGGGGACATCTAACATTATGCCGAATTTTGGATTCCTAGGTCTTACAGTTTCAAAACGTGCCACATCTACGGACGGACGGACGGACGGACAGACGGACGGACGACGGACAATGGACCACGACTATAGCTCAGATGACTTATAGTCAGCTGAGCTAAAAAACAAGGGACCAACGGGTTACGGCGCTCAGCTGTTATATATGATCACAAAATATGATTTGGAAGAGGAGGTTGGCAAATGCTGGTTTTGTGTGATAATATAAGCTGTATTATGAGTTGATGGTGTTTAACTCAAGTTCTGTAAGATTTTGATAAGATCCTTGGAGACAGGAAAGAGGATTGATGTCATTTATGTTATTTACAGTTGGAAATGGTGTTTGACTTGGCCATATAACTTTATCTACATTGCAGTAGAATTATTTGACAAAAAAACTGTCCATTATCAGTCATGTTAATTATACTTTTTACAAATGAGTTATCTGTTATTTAATAATAACAGGTTATTCCTACCCAAGAGTAGAACTAACACAAATAATATAAGTTAAAATATTTATAAAAAATTAATAACAAATATTGAGTCAAGTATTATTTAAATTAAAAATTATAGCAGTATCATCTGAAAAGATTTTCTTAATAATATTATCAAAATAAAAGGATTATTAAAATAATATTAAAGAATATATTCATGAATGCATTCATGAAAACATTTTGAAATTATTTGTATTTGTATTCAAATACTTTCATTTTTACCTGTATTCCTATTCTTATGCAAAAAATATATTCATATTCGCATTTAAATACATTTGCAAAGTATTCACACCATGTCTGGTATTTATTCAGTTTCAGCTAAACAAAGTTCTTGATAATCCAGAATATACAAATTTCACAAATTTAAATAATGATCATAAGTACCTTGTTTAATGGCTTTAATAATATTCAAAAAATAAAACAATTATATTTGACTACTTTCACATCAATCTACATAGTTGACAGAGCAAGAGTCGTATGACATTTATTAACTTTACAGAAATCATAATGAGAACTTGTGATTTTTTATCATATTCAAATATTTTTATTATTTTTTTTTTAACTTATCAGAAAAAAATTAAGTCATCTCAGCTATGAAACCATTATATGTGTAAAAAATAACCCAAGGATAAGAACACCCTATAAATTATACAAGGAGAACACTAGAAATGGGCAAGTTTAACTTTATTAACAGAAATAAAGGAACCAGTAATATAAATTTTGATTATTGGCAACTAGTCTTGTGACAGCTGATACAGCCACTAGTCTTATGTCATTAGTTAAACATACTGATGTCTTTAATCAGTATTCGTTTGAGTAAATTTAAAAAAATTTTGACATATTTTTTTTTAATTTGGAAATAAACAAAAATTAACAAGCTGAAACACTTTTAAAAGACCTGGAAATTTATATTAATATTATCAAAGGCTGCATCCTTGTTTATCATTAATTTCCTTCAGTAACAGTAAAGAACAAGATAATTTAATTTTTTTTTAGCTCAGCTGACTGTAAGTCATCTGAGCTATAGCGATCACTCTTTGTCCCTCGTCCGTCTGTCCATCCGTCCGTCCGTCCGTCTGTCCTTTAACCTGGCACAAATCGTAACCGCTGGACCTAGAATCTTGTAACTTTACATTCTGAGAGGTCCATGAAAAATCTCCTTGGAAACCAGAAATTAGGTCTCTGTTACCCATATCCTTTGAGCTATGGGGCCCCAAAGTGCCCCCCCAGAATAGTAAAAAATTTGATACAAAAACTTCAATATCTCATTAACTACATCACTGATGGTCAGTATTTTTTGCATACATATTGATCATAAGATGTTCCATCAGTTCCTGCAGACTGGTTGCGCCACCTGTATTTTTTATTTTTACGAATTTTTTTCTTTATTTTTGAGACCTTTAAGAATGCTGTCATCTGTAAATGTGGCACAAATTGTTACAACAGGACCTAGAATCTTCATTCTTTTCATGCAAGGAGGCCCATGAAAAGTGTCTGTGGAAACCTGAAATTAGGTCTCTGTTACCCATATCCTTCAAGCTATAGGACTCCCGAAGTATCCCTCAGAATAATGGAAAATTTGATACAAAAGCTGAAGTATCTGTACAACTAAGGCAGAGATCAGCATGATTCTTTGCATGGATATTGACCATTAAGTGTTTTTATTAGTTTCTGCAGACTGGTGGAACCATCTGTATTTTTTTTTTTTTTGGTTTATGCATTTTTTCTCTATTTATGAGATATATAAATACAGTCACAAACTTGGCCTGTTCGTTAATCTGTTTGATGCTTCAGTTGAATGGGTATATACTACCATTCAGATAATAAAAAATTTCCTTTGGCAAATTTCTCTTCCCAGTCAGCTAAGCGTCATGACCCATGGGTCACTTGTCACAATTTATTAAAATTGAAATGAAAAATACCATAGGTGACTCCATGGTGTTATTTGGAATACATTTTCATCCATCCATACAAAATCCATAAAACATCAGTAATTGCAAGTTTATTCCATGTTACTCATCAACTATCAAATTCCTTTTCATTTAATTTTTCTTAAAGTTGTTATTGTAGACTTATAAAAATTTATTTATTGTTTATTGTTATGTTGTTGGTCAAAACAACTAATCCATGTGTAGGGTTGGACACCTGAATCAAATGGTGCTGGCAATAAGCTGCCTAGCTGACCAGCATATGCCTCACTTCAAGCGTGTATAATTTGCCTGAAAGGTCACAAGGTGACCTACAGGTGACTGAAGAGGGGCTGGGTAGAGCCTGGGTGTGACAGGTCTCATAAAAACATTAATAAAAGCTACAGTTTATGGCCAATTTCTTTCAACTTTCAAAACTAACAAGCTGAAATCCTTATGTGTGCATGATATGAAAATTATATCAACAGTGCTTACAGGAAACAATCATGCCATGGTCAAATTTGGGCAAGATTTAAGGTACTGATTTTACATTTATGCTAATAACTTATAAAATTTGAAAAATTCTGAACTAATTTTGGATATACAATAGTAAATTCTAATGTCATATCCCTGACAAAAAAATCTCTACCTTCAGCATTTTTTATGATAAGGGAGTAAATATATAATTTTTTTCTGAATATCTCAAAGGAATGAAGTCCTAGTGACCAAAGTTCTGGTATGGTAGGGGATTTGGGGGACATCTAACTGTATGCCAAATTTTGGGAGCTAAGAGCTGGCCTGGGAAGCTAGGGAGCTGAGCTCTAGCAAACTGCATAACACTAGCTTAATCTAAACAATACTTTACACAGTGCTTGAAAACTTAAATAAAATCTACAGTTTTTGATAAACTGGTTTCAAATTTCAGATGTTAACAGATGAAATGCTTATTAAAACATGCTGTAAAAATGAAAACCACAGCAGTTTCAGGGAAAAAAATGTGCCATGGTCAAATCTGGGCAAAATTTTAGATACTGATTTTATATTTATGCTAATAACTTATAAAATTTGAAAAATTCAGATCTAATTTTGGGTATACAATTAAATCTTGATTAAATATAGTTACATATCTGAAAAAAGTCTCTAGCTTCAGCAATTCTCAAAATAAGGGAGTAAATATATTTCCTGAATTTTTACGAAGTGCATTATGTTCAGGCCCATAACTTCAAGAATTTAAAAAATATTGAACTAATTTCTGGTAGTTACATAGGAAATATATAGAAGAATTAATATAAAAAAATGATCAATATCAGGTCAGTGGTTTTGATATTAACCAGTCTTGAAGTGTAACAATGGGTTTTTAAGGGAAAATGGAGGTTTTTCCTTAATATCTTGATGGAACGAAGTCCTATTCACCCAATTTTCGGTATGGTAGGAGATTTTGGGGACATCAAATGGTATGCCGAATTTCAGATTCGTAGGTCCAATGATTTCAAAACGTGCCAGTTTAACGGACGGATGGACAGCTAGACAGACGAACAGACGACGGACAAAGGACCACGACTGAGATGACTTATAGTCAGCTGAGCTAAAAAACGATAAAATTTCATTTAAAATCAGAAATGGTAGGTGGCACCATCAAACTCATGCAACAAAGAACATCAGTGGTGGTTCCTGAGAAATAAGCAGCTAAGGTTTTAGCTCAGCAGACTATAAGTCATCTGAGCTACAGCGGCCGGCCGGCCGTAAAAAGGGCATGTTTTGAAAACACTGAACCTTCAAATCTGTAACCTACCATACCAAAAATTGGATCACTACGACTTGGTTCCTTTGAGATATTAAGGAAAAACCTAAATTTTCCACTTAGTATCCTTGTTACACTTCAAGACTGCATAAAATCAAAATCACAGAACTGATTTTGATCAAATTTAATATAACCATTCCTTTATAATTGTATCCGCCAAAACAGAGTTTTGCGGATACTATGTTTTCAGCTGCACGCCGCCGCCCCGTAGGTGTCCGGAGAACTCCTCCGTAACCGCTGGGCAGAATTTTACGAAACCCGGGATTATATTCGGGTCACATGCCCGGATTTTGTTTTGACCTCTGACCTTTCCTCTGCACTCTGCGTCCGTTTGTGCGTCTGTTTCCACACATAAACCCACATATCTCGGGAACCGTTTGACGGATCAGGAAATTTTTTTGCACAAATGTAGCCCTTGGAGAGCTTTTTAACATACACAAAAAATGGTGGCGCCACCTGCAACCATGTTTGCACAGTGTCCATCTGTTCGTCTACCTTGGGTTAAAATCACTCATATCTCTGCAGTGATTTGACTTATTCACCTGAAATTCGGCATGCATATACATCCGGGATAGCTTTTCTGATTTTATGACAGGTGGCACCACCTACATTCACGTTTACGCTGCAGACATCCAAGCTCATATCTCGGGAACCTTTTGACCGATTGGGCCAAAATTTTGCATTTGTATAGATATCACATAGCTCTTTATCATACGCAAAACTGGTGGCGCCACCTGCAGCCATTTTTGCACAGCTCCCGTCTGTTTGTCTGCCATGGGATAAAATCACTCATATCTCTGCAGTGATTTGACTAATTCACCTGAAATTCGGCATGCGTATACATCCTGGATAGCTTTTCTGATTTTATGACAGGTGGCGCCACCTACATTCACGTTTACGCTGCAGACATCCAAGCTCCTATCTCGGGAACCATTTTACCGATTGGGCCAAAATTTTGCATGTGTATAGTTCTCACATAGCTCTTAATCATACGCAAAACTGGTGGCGCCACCTTCAACCATTTTTGCACAGCGTCCATCTGTTTGTCTGCCACGGGCTGAAATCACTCAAATATATAGTGGTTTGACTTATCTGCCTTAAATTTTGCATATGTATACAACTTGGATGGCTTTCTGGATTTTGTGGTAGGTGGCACAACCTACATACACCATTTGGCTGCAGACATCCATGCTAATATGCAACACTTCACTCTATTTCCCCTTGCCACTCAATCCATGCCTCACTTCACCCGTTCCACTCTGTTTTAGGCGGATACACGTAGTCGCTTGTCGACTACCCGACTACCCGTATTCTAGTTTTCCTATGTACACAAAAGAAATTAGGTCAGTATTGTGTAATTTCGAAAAGTTATGCGCTCAAACATAATGTACTTTGTCAAAACTCGGGAAATATATTTACTCACTTAACATGATGATTTTTAAGCTAGAGAGCATATTTCAAGCATACAAGTATATTAACTTAGTTTTTAATTTTATACGAGAAAAATTCAATCAAAATCATAATTTTAAAAATGAAAAAAAAAATGAAAAATAAGTACATTAAATTTCAACCACGCACATTTTCTTCCTGTAAGCACCGTTAATTTAATTTTCACAGCTTGTACACATAAAGATTTAATCTTTCATAATCTGAAATTTGAAACCAATTGATCAAAAACTGCAGATTTTATTAGTTTTCAAGCACCATGTCAAGTATTGTTTACACCCGGCCAGCCCAGAACCGTGGTTACAGTGTGCTAGAGCTATCCCTCAGCTCCCCAGGCTGTAATGTAATCTCTTCACTCCTGGCCAGCTTCCTCTGTCTTTTTTTTTTTTTTTTTTTTTTAATACCACCAAAAAATACTGTGTTATCCATAAAGAGACTTCTTTGTGATTTCATCTGGAGAGCTAAAAAGCCCAAGGTAAAATACAAAACAGTCATTGGAAAAATTGAAAATGGAGGAATAAACATACCTGATGTTGCCTGTAAAATTAAGACACAGAGTAATGTGGGCAAAGCGCCTCATTGAACCTAAAAGTTCGGTAATCAAGGACATATTAAATTATAAACTAAAGAATATAGGAGGTTTAACATGCATGGGAAGTAATTTTGATGTCGCAGTACTGCCAAATAGGTTGCCAAACTTTTATAGAAAATGTTTTGAAGACTGGTCGTCTTATGTATCTGTGGAACCCAACAAACCAGATGATGTAATATATCAATGCCTGTGGAACAACAAATATATAAAGATTAACTCAAAAGCAGTGTATAATAAACAGTTGCATAGCATGGGTTTATATTATATCCAAGACATGATTGATGAAAAAGGAACCTGGAAGACCTGGAATGCCATTAAGCAAGGTCATATTGATGTTAAATTTATAGATTACATGCATTGTATGTCACTGAGACAAGTTATTCCGAAACAGAGGAAAAAATGTATTCTAAATCATAAGGTTGAAAAAAACTATTCAAATATGGAAACAATCTTAACTATTGGAGGACAAACGACACTGAATAGTCTGAAATCCCGAATGATATATGATACACTTGTAGAAAATATATGGGAAAAGCCCACAGCCCAAGAAAGGTGGAATATTATAAACAGTGAGAATAATATTGAAATTAGATGGGAAAATGCATATCTAGCTATATATAAAATAACTTTAGATACATACCTTAGAGAATTTCAGTATAAGATGTTGCACAATTATATACCTCTGAATGAGCAGCTGTTTAAATGGAAGATCTCGATGTTCATTTTGTTTCAATGATCACAAAAATATTGTACATTTATTTTTTGAATGTATGGTCAGTAGGAATTTTTATTTCAAAATAAAGGCATGGTTGCTGCAATAAAGATTATGAATTATATCTCCCAGCCATATCACTTATGGAAATATTGTATGGTATCATACCAGTTGATGATAAAAACAGGCTGCAAAATCAGATTCTGTTACTGTATGAATATGTCCTCTACAACCAAAGAGAGGAAAATAGTTCTTCTTTGTTTGCAGTGTTTAAAAGCAGGTTAAGAGATACAGAAGGGGTTGAGAGTTACATTGCAAATAGCAAAGGAATATTTTATAAATATTTAAAGAAATGTGGTAAATTAGTTGATGTTTTGAAAATTTCTGACTGAGATTTCCTTATATAAGTATTATCATGGCCATGTGTAAATGGTGTCTGTTCTTGTTTAGGCGTTCATGTTGTTTATCTTAATAATATCTTCTGTGTCGGAACACAGAACCGACCACAGAATATGTTATGTTTGTAAAATTACATGTAACGACACGTCTTTGTATATGTGTGTTGTGTCTTTGTAATTTTCTTGTAATTTGTATTTGCTGTATTTCTTTGTTTTATGAGAATAAACGTGTAAAAAAAAAAAAAAAAAAAAAAAGCTTCCTCTGTCTATAGGTGAGCTGGGTGAGGTTGTTTGCCGTGACTTAAACAGAGAGCCTCTCTCTCTCTCCCCTCCTATCCCATTCTAGTGACAGACCTGTACTATAAACAAGATGAATCTTTTAAAGATGAATCAATAACCACTGAGACCACCCCCCCCCCCCCCCCCCCAACCCCTTCCACACAAGCAACAAGGAAACATATTGACAATCTGAATATACTAGACCATAGTTGGTTATATATGGCCGAAGCTGACTGCATGCACGGCCATTGAAAATTAACTATAATTCATTTCAGCTAAGTTGGCGGGTGTAAGTAGTTCCTATATGACACAACAGCAGTCCTCTCATGGGGGCACCCTGAGCAAATGGGGTGGGGGACCATCTCTTATCAGCCATATACCAGATATATATACACAATAATTTATTCACAATAAATGTTCTCCGTCAGAAGTTGCATTTTGAGATGCTCCCCATACTGTGGCAATCCAGGGCTGGAGTGTCCACTGCTAATTAACCATTTAACAGCAATACTATTCAAAGGGACAATGCTACTTTATGGAATTCACTCATAGCCTGAAGATTTAAGCATGTTAGTCATTTCATAAGTGAAGGAAAATTGAATGTCTGAATTAACCTTTATTTTGTATGACTGTAACACATGCCTCGCCACTCGGATATCCACGAGAAGTGAAGCGTATCAGCCGGTTAATATCCTCACATTTGGATTTATGGATCAACCGTCAATCAGTCAACCTGCACCATATTCAGGCAGTACAGGGTGACAGGTCAGCCCCAATAGTCGGAACGCTTTCTGAAGATCTCGGACCTTTTACATCTCGGCCCAAACATAAAGTAGTCGGACCACTTAGTACAATCTCGGACCACCCGGTCTACAATCTCGGACCACATTACGTATCATGTCGGACCACTTTATCGGACCCATTCAGACCTCGATGGGACTCATAATGTCGTTGTCAAATGTATATGTTCTGTCTTCAAACCATGTTAAAGCTAATAGTTAGAACAAGAAAAAGCCTTGCTTACTTCACACATAACTATTGTCTCTCTCTCTTTATCATTTTCTCGATCAATAATCATTCGGTACATATATTGTCTTAAACATTATCATACATTTATGTAATTCTAAAGTTTATGCATTTGATCGTGTATTAAAGTATTTGAGTGTGTGTGATAAAGAATGGAAGGAAGAAAGGTTGAATGAAAGAAAAATTGAATGATAGACATATGGAAGAAATGAAAGATCAGATTGAATGAAAGATTTAATGAAAGAAAGAATGAATGAAAGCGACACGGAATGAATGAAAGATTGAATGAAAGAAAGTTTGAATGAAAGAAAAGTTTGAATGAGAGAAAGACTAAATGAATGAAAGAATGAATAAAAGAAACATTTAATAATAGACAGATTTAATGAAAGAAAGATCAGAATATATGAAAGATTGTACGAACGAAAGATTGAACGAATGAACGATTTAATGGAAGATTGAATGAATCAAAGACTGAATGAAAGAAAGACTGAATGAAAGAAAGATCAGAATGAATGGTACCTGCCCATCCCCAAGCTTAATGATGAGGCGAACTCTCGTAGTTACCCGATCACAAAGTGGTCCGAGATCCTAGTGGCCCGAACACAAAGTGGTCCGAGATCCTAGTGGCCAGATACAAATGGAGCTGAGATCGTTGGCCCAGTGGTCCGAGATCGTAATGGTCCGATCTGAAATGGTCAGACTTCGTGTCGGCCAAGATGTAAAAGGTCCGAGACCTCCAGGTACCGGACTGCTCTATGTAAGCAGCAAGCCGATAACATTTTCATGAGAAACCCCTACAGTCGCTAGTGAACCACAACAGAACACGAAAACTGTTTGTTCATAATCCACGCAATATTCCACTGGTGAGCCCATTTTACAGTGTCCATATTGGTCAGCCGTCAAAGAGGTTTACCTCTTGCTGTTTGAAGTGACACTTGATGAAAGCAGCCCATCAAGGACTAGAAAGCTTATCCCACCAATCAAATATGACTTCTCATGTCAGCGAACCTCTGCTGTGGAACACCACCAACGTGAGAGACATTGACAACGTGAGGACAGTGACATCAGACGTTCCAGCCAGACTTCGGTCAAGCATGGGTGCAATGCAAAACCTTTCCAACCATGGGAAATATACCATATTCAGGGGCGGATCCAGGATTTTGCAAGGGGGGAGGCTAGTAGATACTTTGCATAACCATATATATATATATATATATATATATATATATATATATATATATATATATATATATATATATATATATATATATATATATGGTTATCAGAATGAATGGTACCTGCCGATCCCCAAGCTTAATGATGAGGCAAACTCTCGTAGTTACCCGATCAGGACATCTGTATATATATATATATATATATATATATATATATATATATTGCGCAGATACTTGCCATAGACATTTATCTTATTATCTAACTATCTATCAATATATATATATATAAATGTGTGTGTGTGTATATATATATATATATATATATATATATATTGCAGTGTAAACTTCTGATGTTCAAAAGGTTATAATAAGTGAAACGTTGGATACGTTAAATGAATTTAAGTCACTTTGTACCTATAAAAACCATATAATTCTTTGCCATTTTAAAAAACGAAAAAACTGCCCTTTTTCATTCTTGAACTTCAGAATAATGATTTTACAAAAAAAATCAACTGCTATTGATGAATGAGAGAAAGAGGTGTTAGATAGCCATTACAATATTAAGTCTCTTGTAAACATGTAGTCTTAATTTCAGTTTAACATTAAATAATTTGCAAGACAAACTAACAAAACATGACTCCACGGACATGGATATAAAAATACACCTTTTGCATTTTCCCACTTCATATACGATCTGACAATTTGTAAGTTGTGAATTTGTATAAATGGGTACAGATGTGCAATTTATTATATTTCCGAGACATAGTTTACAACTGGAAACTGATGAACAAAATTGAGACAAAACGTAAACGCACACAGTGAAGTCAGACAATTCATATCATGTGAATTTTTTGTATTTACAGTTTGTATCGCGATGTTTATATCTATTCATGAGGAATGTGTGTTCACCAACTCGATTTTGCATACCCGGTCTGCTTGCCTCTTTCGGGAATTTATATTCAATTAAAGATTCCCCTAAAACCAAAAAAATAAAACGGTCTTTCGATCGCCTTTTTTTCCACAACAGTTAAGCATCTTTAAAATAAAAATATTATTGTAATCCAGGTAAACTCTAAATTATTTTGGATTTTTTTCTGGGTCTCCTCATAAGTGTATCTATAACTGATGAGTACAGCTGCTAACAGACGAATCAACCAACTTTGATATTTACGTGATAAACCTTGCTGCGCAGAGGATTCATTTGCTCAGCAAATAAAGACTCTTCTTGAGCAAGCAGTAAGAATGGGGAATTCATAGAAAAAGAATAAATGATTTGGAAATAAATGATTTTTTCTATCAATGATTTAAAAAATAAAAATAAGACTTGGGTATATTAATAATCTCTTTTTAAGTTGGCGTATAGGTATATGAACATGAGATGTGAGCACAAGTGCCCCAACGATGTAAACATTTCATTCATTATTTAATCTCAAATAATTGATCAGTCATAAAATAAAGACACAACTGCATATAAACATTAAAGTGCATTAAACATCATTGAAAAAGGCAAACAAATAACTCGTCATTGAATATCATTCTCTAACAACTTTATAATATATTACTCACCAGCGTCCATTTTGATCAACTTGTATAGCTTAAATTACTGTTCCATATGTGCTTCTTTAGTCTAGAACTTGCTTTTATACGTTCAAACGTCAGATCTCTTATTTATACGTCTGAAGTATAAAATGCATTATCATTTCCATATTTATTTGGTAATTTATACATTTGTAATCGATAATAAATCTTCCATAAAAGAATGCTAAATGTGTAAAACATTGTCAGTTTACTAAAGTTTCTTGTACCGTTTTGTACATTTTTTCTTTTGAAGAGCGACAAGGACAAATAATTTCAACACAGATTCCCCATTGAGAATTCCAACTGATATATACAGCTAAAATCCCAGTCCCCCATACATGTTATTTATGATGAGGCAGTAAAAATATCCACTGCCTATCATGAAAAACAAATGCTATGATGTAAGTGTATTGAGACATTGTTTATTATTTTTTATTTGAATGATAATGTATTGACGTTTTGTTAAAAAGAGAAAATGAATTTTATTTCAAGGATAAAGAGAGGTGAAAAAGGCTTGCTTTTTATTTAAACGCTTAATCATGTTCACAAGCAAGATGTCTAAGCCCAAGGACAGCTGAAGCATTGCATAAGAAATGCTTGAGGGAGCCACTGATGATAGATTCTGTAATCAGAATTTTTTAACGTCTATAACCAATGTTGGAAAATGCCCAATTAATTATTTAAAAATACAAAAGGACCTAGGGCCACAATGGTCCCTGGCCATATGTTAAACAGGATAGTGTGGCATCAGTGATGGTGTAGGACGGACGAACAGATTTTGAAGGACAGGTGGACGAAAGGACGGAGGGACTGACAGACGCGGCCCATTTTAGTAGTCCTCTAACTTAACGGCGGGGGAATAAAAAGATGCCTGATCCTGGTGTAGACATGCATCTCTCCTAACGATTCCTTTGGTTTTCAACTTTTATGTTTCAATTAGAAGGGTGATATTTGTATGACGGCAACTGAAATAATGTAATGAAAATCCTCTCTGATAAAAAAATGATAACAATGTTTCCACCCTAGAAAGGAGGGGGGGGGGGGGGCTTCAGCCCCTAAAGCTCCCCCTCTGGATCCACCACTGATATTATAATCCCCATTTTTCATATTAAATTAATGTCATTTCATAATAAATAGGCCAAGCCCATTCCTTAAAAATCACAAGTATTAACAAAAATGTGTTAGTGTTGCAGAATACCTCACGTATCAAAAATGCAGTCTGCAGAAATGAAATAAATCACCATTCATGGAGCTATAATACTATACCGACATGATGTATACCGTCTTAAAGGGGCCCAATCACCTATACAGCATGTTGAGTTAACACGAAAAATAGCTTTTTTTTGTTAAAATAAATCTGTACCTGCCAAAATATTGCCCTAAAACCGTTTACTTTCTCCTGTAAACAAATGTCAAAAACAGTGGACCGGGCGCGATGAAAGGTGTCAACATAAACACAGCGCATGAGGCCGTTTGCATCGTTGAGCCAAAACACGTTTCAATCAGGAGATTCCCGGTCAGATCTGACCATAAAAATATAATATATGTTTCTGCTGGCTGAAACACAGCGAGTTGCCCCTCTAAAGGCCCCTCTGGACAGGCGGCCTTGTAATTGTTAACAGACTGTGTTTACCAACACGCAGAGCCATAACATGGTGTTAAACAGCCGTAAGCGAGGAAATGAGACCGTGTGCTGGGATGGTATTGCTCGAACACATTTTTATAAAGCAAAACTGAACTGATAGTATTAAAGAATAGCCATAATTAAGCTCTTGATTATGTCCCTTTAAGTTTTAGCCAAAATGTGCATTACAGAGATTAGAATAACCTTTACTTCAATATGTACCATTCGAGTATAAATCAGGAACATTTAGCCTATTGCTTGTTGAAATATCATAGGGGTCCTATATAGACCTCCATTTACATGTTTGCAGTGTTCATTGAATCGTTGTTACAAGTGCAACTGAAGAGGAGGTAAGAGAATCGAAGGTAAGGTGCGGGCTGGGCAGTAGGCCTATAGCGCTCCCATAGTGTTGAACCCAGGGGCGTCAATATGAGGGGGGGGGGGGCAAGGGGGGCGGACGGCCAATGTAATCATCCCCCGCCCACTTTTCAGAGAATAATATTATAATATTGCAAATGAAATATATTAATAAATTGAATTAAAGACTTTGGATCCATTTACTAAAAAATGTTATATCTAAACCTTGCTTTGAATTATAAAAACTTATTTTCAATTACAATATTATAATTATTTGAAATATGATTAACATAGGTATGTTTATATATATATTTATATATATAATCATATATATATATATATATATATATATATATATATATATATATATATATATGTCACTCAGAGACGTTGAAAAAGGTATATGTGTCATCCCCCCCCCCCCCACCCTGGAAGAAAAATTGACTCCACTGGTTGAACCATTTTAAAATGCCAACGCATGCCCCTTCCCACACGTTAATTATGCAGGCCCGAGTTCCGGCTTTACACGTGATCAAGTTATGGCCCCCTTTTTTAGCACACGTGGATGTCTGCTCGGCGGGAGGTCAGTAACGTTAGTTCAGTAAGCCTGCAGGGCTTGTCCGTTTATCCTGGTTAATATTTGACGAACCCTCGATCGATTTGTGGACGCGACTGAACATAAATATCCATTTACCATTGACTTGTCTGTTTTATCTATTCTCATAGAAAATAAAATCCTGAGTTCTGCACATGTTCTGTATCACAGTACTAAAGCGAATTAAAATATAGGCTACAAATACACATGATATTTTATGATGATTCAGAAATTTTGGAAAGAAAGTCCCAGCCTGGTAATGCCGGACATGCGAGGGATTATATACAGCGATCAAGGCGGGGGATAGTTTTGGTCGGTGGGCTTTTTTAAAGAAAAGTTTGCAAGTTTAAAATAACAAAGTCTGTAGTGATTTGTGATGCGTTGCGTTTGTTTGAAAACATGGAGATACTAATCTATAAAACGTCCACTGATTTTACAATAACAACGACCCGCTTGCCACGTATGACTCCATTTTTCGTTAAACACATCATTTCCTGGTGTATATTTCAACCACTGAAACCTGATCATCAAATAAAATTAAATATTTAACTTTTTAGCTCAGCTGACTGTAAGTCAACTTAGCTATAGTGATCGGTCAGCTTCCGCCGTCCGTCTGTCCGTTAGACTGGCACGTTTTGACACTTGTGGACCTAGGAACCTGTTACTGAATATCAAGGAGGTCAGTAAAAAATCTTTTTGGAACCTGAAATAAGGTCACTGTGACCTAAATCCTCCGAGCTATGGGACTTGTAAGTACCCCCCCCCCCCCCCCCGAATAATTAAAAAATTGATACAAAACCAAGTATCTTGATAAATGATGCATGGATTGCCCTGAATCTTGCCCTGAACATTGAAAATAACAAGGTTTGTCAATTCCCGAAAACTGGTGGCGCCACTTGCATTTTTTTCTTATTTTAACGATTTATTTTCTTCTGCTTTTGAGACCGTTAGATGACAGCAGTTATGTCAGTTTCTCAACTGTGGTTTCATCTACTTAGTCACTTAGTTCAGAAACTAATACAAATATTTCCGTATGTTAGGTCTTTATAAAAAATATTCTCAAAATCAATTTCAGCTGAGCGCTGTGACCCACAGGTCCCTTGTTTTAAGAAGTTGATTAAGAAACTATTCAGTTCAATATACTGTTAGTACATGTATTTAAAGTCAATGGCAATGAATAAGTTTAAGTGTGCAACTGCCCGGTACGCTTATGGTCGTTGTGTTGTTAATAGCATTTTTCGCCTGAAAACACAAATGACATAAAATGTTTCCCTTTAAGGTAAAGGTCCATTGCTGGAATAAAGATCACTATCTGTGCAAGTATAAATTAGTATATCATAGGCGTTTTTTTTGTAAAGCGGGGGGGGGGGGGGGGGGGGTGGTATATATATATAATAGGCTTTTGAGCGTTTTCAAAAGTGGCAGGTGGCACTCTGCAAGTGTTGCGAGTGTTATGGTGTGTAAGCGCACGAAAGGGGATGGGTGTGGGAGGGGCTATACCCCGCACACGGTTTGGAAATTTTTTTTGGGCAAAAAACAAAATATGCATTTTCAATGCAATATCTTGACAAATTTCCTATTTTTAATCACATGCTGCACCACACAAAAAAAATACCATATATTAAATATTGAATGTACAGAATCACGTGTATTACCATGAACAATTAATATACAGAAAACTGATTTCAGTCATATATAACTAGAATACGGGTAGTCGACAAGCGACTACTTGTATCCGCCTAAATCAGAGTGGAACGGGTGAAGTGTTGCATATAAGCATGGATGTCTGCAGCCAAATTGTGTATGTAGGTTGCGCTACCTACCAAAAAATCCAGAAAGCTGTCCAAGTTGTATACATATGCAAAATTTAAAAGCAGATAAGTCAAACCACTATATTGTATATGAGTGATTTTTGCCCTTGGCAGACAAACAGATGGACACTGTGCAAAAAAGGGTTGCAGGTGGCGCCACCAGCTAGCGTATGATAAAGAGCTTTGTGAGAACTATACACATGCAAAACTTTGGCCCAATCCGTCAAACGGTTCCCAAGATATGAGCTTGGATATCTGCTGCATAAACTAGAATGCAGGTGGCGCCACCTGTCATAAAATCAAGAGAGCTGTCGGGGATGTATAAACTTGCAAAATTTTAGGCAGATATGTCAAACCACTGCCGAGAAATGAGTGATTTTATCCCATGGCAGACAAACAGACGGGAGCTGTGCAAACATGGCTGCAGGTGGCGCCACCAGTTTTGCTTATGATAAAGAGCTATATGATTTATACACATGCAAAATTTTGGCCCAATCGGTCAAACGGTTACCTAGATATGAGCTTGGATGTCTGCAGCGTAAACGTGAATGTAGGTGGCGCCACCTGTCATAAAATCAGAAATGCTATCCAGGATGTATAAGCATGCCAAATTTCAGGTGAATTAGTCAAACCACTGCAGAGATATGAGTGATTTTAACCCAAGGCAGACGAACAGATGAACACTGTGCAAACATAGTTGCAGGTGGCGCCACCATTTTTTGTGTATGTTATAAAGCTCTCCAAGGGCTACATTTGTGCAAAAAAATTTTCCTGATCGGTCAAACGGTTCCTGAGATATGAGCTTGGATGTCTGCAGCGTAAACGTGAACGTAGGTGGCGCCACCTGTCATAAAATCAGAAAAGCTATCCAGGATGTATACGCATGCCAAATTTCAGTTGAATTAATCAAGTCACTGCAGAGATATGAGTGATTTTAACCCAAGGCAGACAACCAGATGGACACTGTGCAAACATGGTTGCAGGTAGCGCCACCATTTTTGGTGTATGTTTTAAAGCTCTCCAAGGGCTACATTTGTGCAAAAGAATTTTCCTGATCGGTCAAATGGTTCCCGAGATATGAGCTTGGATGTCTGCAGCGTAAACGTGAATGTAGGTGGCGCCACCTGTCATAAAATCAGAAAAGCTATCCAGGATGTATATGCATGCCAAATTTCAGGTGAATTAGTCAAGTCACTGCAGAGATATGAGTGATTTTAACCCAAGGCAGACAAACAGATGGACACTGTGCAAACATGGTTGCAGGTAGCGCCACCATTTTTGGTGTATGTTTTAAAGCTCTCCAAGGGCTACATTTGTGCAAAAGAATTTTCCTGATCGGTCAAATGGTTCCCGAGATATGAGCTTGGATGTCTGCAGCGTAAACGTGAATGTAGGTGGCGTCACCTGTCTAAAATCAGAAAAGCTATCCAGGATGTATACGCATGCCAAATTTCAGGTGAATTAGTCAAGTCACTGCAGAGATATGAGTGATTTTAACCCAAGGCAGACAAACAGATGGACACTGTGCAAACATGGTTGCAGGTGGCGCCACCATTTTTGGTGTATGTTATAAAGCTCTCCAAGGGCTACATTTGTGCAAAAGAATTTTCCTGATCAGTCAAACGGTTCCCGAGATATGAGCTTGGATGTCTGCAGCGTAAACGTGAATGTAGGTGGCGCCACCTGTCATAAAATCAGAAAAGCTATCCAGGATGTTTACGCATGCCGAATTTCAGGTGAATTAGTCAAGTCACTGCAGAGATATGAGTGATTTTAACCCAAGGCAGACGAACAGATGGACACTGTGCAAACATGGTTGCAGGTGGCGCCACCATTGTTGGTGTATGTTATAAAGCTCTCAGAGGGCTACATTTGTGCAAAAAAATTTTCCTGATCGGTCTAACGGTTCCCGAGATATGTGGGTTTATGTGTGGAAACAGACGCACAAACGGACGCATAGCGCAGAGGAAAGGTCAGAGGTCAAAACAAAATCGGGGCGCAGCAGTTCACATGTGACCCGAACATAATCCCGGATTTCGGAAAATTCCGCCCAGCGGTTACAGAGGAGTTCTCTGGACACCTACGCGGCGGCGGCGGCGGCGGCAGCCAGCTGAAAACATAGTATCCGCAAAACTCTGTTTTGGCGGATACAATTACACATTGAGAATTACAAAAATTGTTACATTCCAAATTATTGACCACTCTATAAGGTACAAGGTTATCAGTTTAATTATTAAGCATACAACTATATTTCCAACTGTTCTTACTATAATGAATCGCATTAAATTTAATTCCCTTACCTTAAAAATTACACAATACTGACCTATATTACTAAACACATTCAATGAAGAAATGAAACAGTGGCTTATCCAGGATTTGAAAATAGAGGGGGCGCAGCCCTAAAGTCGGGAAGGGGACTGTTCATATATATATATAAATAATTTTTTTCAAATTATATTGATGTTCCACAAAACCCTATAAGTAGGAAGCAAGCATATTTAAACTTGTTTGAACACACTGCGTGGCTGTAAAATTGTCTCCTACTAAACATATCAAATATTGTTATAGTTCGTGTATTAGTATTATGATTATTATTAGTAATTTTGTAAGGTATCCAGTTCAAGTTGTTAACTATTAACCGTGGGGCCCTCATCTATTATAATGTATTACTTGAACAACAGAAAAATACATGCATCAATAAGTGTATGTGTTGTAACGTAATTGTTAATTTTTAAGTAGAAGATGGTCAGCGCACATGTAAAAGAACTAAAATGGATTTACTGAATCTGTCAAAGGTGACTGCATCTATTTTTCATGTGAAGCTTCTAATAATGAATCCGGTAATATACGTCTTTCGTAGATTAATTATTTTTGCAGCAAATCAGTACAAACTGGAGCCAGTTGGAGTAATGTAATTGTTAATTTTTTAAGTAGAAGATGCTCAGCGCACATGTAAAAGAACTAAAATGGATTTACTGAATCTGTCAAAGGTGACTGCATCTATTTTTCATGTGAAGCTTCTAATAATGAATCCGGTAATATATGTCTTTCGTAGATTAATTATTTTTGCAGCAAATCAGTACGAACTGGAGCCAGTTGGGAGTAAAAAGGTCATAAAGATAGTCTGACCTGAGGTAATTCAAGTACATAAACACAAAAAAAACATGAAAAGTAAAAAATACTCATTGACTGTTATTTGCATGCAATTTTCAGGTTTATATTATTATTGAATATGTAGCTTTCAAACATCAAGCCTGGCCATCCAGCTCCAGTGACAGTAGCTGGGTATTTAGAGGTGATTTTAATTACCCCAGAATCAAGAAACTGGAAGCTTTTCTATAGTCTCTTGGTGTATTTCAGGGTAAATTTAAAAAAAAAAGAGACATAGCAAGCATCTAGTGAAAGTACAAATAGCTTGCATGGATTGTTTAACAGTTTTTTGCCATCCCCCATGATGTTACAGAACAACCATAAGGTTTGGAGACTTCACTTCTGCACACAAACAAAATAGAAAAGAGAGATAGTAAAAATCATGAGAGAAATGTGTAAGTATATAATCCATTCACTGTTTAGATTTATTTTAGAAATTTTCTGACATTCTTTACATTTACATTACAGAAATAATAATGATAAGAATAAGAATAATTTATTTTATAAAGCGAAAAATCCACCAGAAAGGGTGCCCTTAACGCTGTACATGAATAAAAAGAGACAAATGGAAATACATTTGTTAAATTAGCAATGAATAAAATGAATGAATAAAAACATTACAAAATAATGTTTTAAAACAATAAAAAAAAGTTTCAAGAATTCATATCACAAAAGTTCATTTGCTACAATATCCATAAAACTGTTTGAACAAATGGGTTTTAAGATGAGACTTAAAAGCTGACAGACTGGGTTGTGTTCGCAGGTACTGCGGTATTCATTCAAAAGTTTAGGACCAGCTACACCGAAAGCTCTCATGCATACAGTCGCTGACGTTGTGAATGGAACAGCTAAGAGATTCTGGTGAAGCTCACGACTCTTGTGATACGTCTGAATGAGCTCCTGTAGATAGTATATGGAGCCAATTGTTTTCTTTTTTCTTTTGTCCTTAAATACGCGGACCAGAACTTTAAAGTGTATCCTCTGACACACCTGCAGCCAATAAAGAGCATGGAGCACAGATGTGATGTGATCAGATTTACTCTTTAAAGTTACAATGCGCACCGTTGCGATTTCTGTAGCAGAACAGAAGGGAGCCCACAAGGGAGTGTATTACAGAAGTCCAGTTTAGAAGTGACGAAGGCATGAACCAACTTCTCTGCAGCATCTTGATTGAGATACCTTCTGATCTTGCCGATGTTATAAATATGAAAATACGGCGTACGACATACACTATTGATATGAGCCTCAAAAACCAGCATTTGAGTCCATAATCACATCGATGTTCCTGACTACAGAACTTGCTGTAACGTAATGGTCTCCGGTATATACGTATAACAGGACAGCTGAGCCTCTTCGAGGTATGTTTTGAAGATATTAAAAGGACCTCTGTGTTTTTTTAGCTCAGCTGACTGTAAGTTATCTGAGCTATAGCGATCACCCTTTGTCCGTCCGGTCGTCCGGCCATCGGGCCGTCTGTCCTAAATCAGAGCAAAAATCGTAACTGCTGGGAACTGGAATCTTCTAACATGACATCCAGGGAGGTCCATGAAAATTCTCCTTGAAAACCTGGAATTAGGTCTCTGTAGCCCATATTCTTCGAGCTATGGGGCTCCAAAGTCCCCCCCCCCCCCCCAGAATAATGGAAAATTTGATACAAAAGGTCTAGTATCTCAACAAATAGTTCATTGATTGCCATGATTCTTTGCATGCATATTCATCATGGAGTGTTTCAACAGTTTCTGCTGACTGGTGGTGTCACCTATATTTTTTCGATTTTTTTAATGATTTTTTTCTCTATTTTTTAGACCTTAAAAGATGCAGTCATCTGTTAACAGGGTAACCATTGGACCTAGAATCGTCTATCTTGACATGCTGGGAGGTCAATAAGATATATCCTTTGAAACCTGAAATTAGGTCTCTGTTACCCATATCCTCTGAGCTATGGGGCTCAGTAGACCCCCCCCCCCACCAAAAAAAAACAAAAAAAAAACCTAACATTTTATACAAAAGCTCTAGTATCTCAACAAATTGTGCATTGATTGCCATGATTCTTTGCATGCATATTCATCATGGAGTGTTTCGTCAGTTCCTGCTGACTGGTGGCGTCACCTGTATTTTTTCGATTTTTTTTTATTTTTTTTCTTCATTTTTGAGACCTTAAAAGATGCAGTCATCTGTTAACAGGGCACAAATGGTAACCATTGGACCGAGAATCGTCTATCTTGACATGCTTGGAGGTCAATAAAATATATCCGTGGAAACCTGAAATTAGGTCTCTGTTACCCATATCCTCTGAGCTACGGGGCTCAGTAGATCCCCAAGAAAAACTTAAAATTTGATACAAAAGCTCTAGTATCTCAACAAATTGTGCATTGATTGCCATGATTCTTTGCATGCATATTCATCATGGAGTGTTTCATCAATTCTTGCAGACTGGTGGCGCCACCTTGATTTTTCCCAATTTTTATACATTACGTCTCGATTTTTGAGACCTTCAAAGATGCGGTCATCCTATAACAGGGCAGGGAGGTCAATGAAAAATATCCTTGGAAACCTGAAATTAGGTCTCTGTTACCCATATTCTCTGAGCTATGGGGCTTATAAGCACCCATAGCATAATTAAAAATTTGATACCAAAGCAGGGCACAAATTATAACCATTCGACCTAGAATCTTCTAACTTAAAATGCAGGGAGGTCCATGAAAAGTCTCCTTGGAAACATGAAATTAGGTCTCTGTTACCCATATTCTATGAGCAATGGGGCTTATGAGCACACCGCAGAATATTTGAAAATTTGATACCTAAGTAGGGCACATTTCATAACAATTGGACCCAGAATCTTCTCACTTGGCATCCTGAGAGTTCCTCAAAAGTTCTCCCCTCAAAACCTGAAATTGGGTCACTTTTACCTATATTCTCAGAGTTTTTGGGTATGTTTGAGCATCCCAGAAGTAATGAAAAAATACAAATTGCCAGGTTCATCAGGAAAGGCTGGATGGATTGTCATCAAATTTGGTGTGCTAATATGCATGAATGATGATGCCACCTATATTATCTTAATTAGTTACTGTGCTAGGATATATTGTAAACATGTCAGTCGGCTGAGCGTCATGACCCATGGGTCACATGTTATCATTCATTTTTTAACTCTTGAGGTTCATCCATTTGCGAACTGAGAATATGCACTTCTCAACTTCTTGAATTTTCCTGTTCATGTCCTCGGGTTTGAAGGTGACACAGAGCTCAGTGTCATCTGCATAAAAATGATAGCTCATTCCATGCATGCGAAGCAGTTTCCCAAGAGATGCTGTATATAAAGTAAAAAGCATTGGTCTAAGGACCTTGAGGTATACCCAGCACTGCAGGGCCATCCATTTTGACTGCTCATTTCCAATAGATACAAATCTTGCTAAGCTTTTGTTCTTTCTTCACAAAATTTCAACAAATACAACAAAAATAGTTTCTCTTTAGGTCAACAGGAACCTTTAGAAATGATAATAAATATACATTATTATATCAGATAAATATCTTTATTTACATAACAGACAATATCTTGCTAAGCATTTGTTCTTTCTTTTCCATATAAGACTAACATTACCACATGCGTGCATAGAGAAACATGAAAATAATTATTAACTTATACGCCATATTTTATCTAAATGTGTGTATACTTAAATAATCGAACATAAAATAAATGTGAGTTAACAAACATAACATGTCAGTAGTTGACTTGCATGTTTGTTAGCAGAATAAAAGGGGGGCGATCCTCTGCGCCTCCTTATGAATACGCCCCTGTCAGAAGCCCCAGTTGTTTTCATGTGAGGCATGTAGACTGAGAAGAAATACAAAGAATATCAATGCAAATTGAAGGAATTTACGTCATTTTTCAAAGAAAGGTTCCCCCCCCCCCCCCCCCGGCTCCAAAGCCAATGTAATAATATAATATGCACTAACGGTATTTTGGATATGCATTTTTTGGTATAATTTATAAGGGTTTTCTGGATTAATTTTTTAATTACATTTAATTAAAAGTGGCCAGATCCATGGCTGGAGTAAAAGAAAATCCCTTTTTGAACGAGAACATGTATCCTTAATGCTGTTAAAAGTGCATACTATCATCCGGAATCATGGTCAACTGAGATGATATTTTATAAATTAAGGTATACAAGTTCTAGATGCATGGGTCTCACCATTCCATTGGATTTGGACTGTCTGTGTGCATTTGAAATACCTACAATTTTGTTTTCCCCTGGCCTGCATTTGAGACAGCCAGCAAGCTACATCACCCCCGATTGAACCAAATATTGGTGAGGCTCTAGCCTGTCCTGCCTCACCACTTCCACCTGCCCTAAAATCACTACCCACTGACGGATAGAGATGGTCAGATGTTAATATAAAATCACGACCCACTGACGGACAGAGATGGTCAGATGTTAATATAAAATCAAGACCATCCTAAATTTATAGATGTAAAGATGTTATTATAAAGTTACGACCATCATTGGTTTAGAGATGTACAGATGTTAATATAAAATCACGACCAGCCTTGGTTTAGAGCTATACAGATGTTAATACAAAATCACGACCAGCCTTGGTTTAGAGATGTACAGATGTTACTATAAAATCACAACCAGCCTTGGTTTAGATATGTACAGATGTTAATATAAAATCACGACCAGCCTTGGTTTAGAGATATACAGATGTTAAAAAAAAATCACGACCAACCTTGGTTTAGAGATGTACATATGTTACTATAAAATCACAATCAGCCTTGGTTGGTCTCTCGTTGTCTTTAATGCTTGATAAGCAACCAAAATTATGACGTAGAGAAAAACAGATCCACTATGACATGTGGAGACATCTGCAGGCGAACATAAAAACTAAAACACATTGAGAAATAGGACCAAAATTTGATCATTTTGTTTTTGCACTGGAGGTATGCATGAGAGCAATCACTGACCCAAATTTGATTGAAATCAGATAATATTAAGGAATGTTAACGCACGGAAACGAACCTGATGGATGGACAGAAGGACAGACAGGCAGAGGGACAGACAGACAAACCCAAATCAATGTCCCTCACATCCGCGAAGCGGGGGACAAAAAAATTGGTGTGCAAAAAACTCATGGTTACGTTCACCTTTTCATTAAATCATTAAGGCCCGGCTACACCGAACGCTGCGCTGCAAATGCTATTCTAAATAAACGGCTGAAAGCGGAGAAAGTTGACATTTTTTCAGCTTTGCTTTGCAGCGCTGCACAGCGCAGCGTTAGTTGTGGACACCGTGTATTTGAGCGAGTTGGAGATTTGAGTGAGTGGTAGATTTGAGCGAGTTGGAGGTTTGAGTGAGTGATATATTTGAGTGAGTTGGAGATTTGAGTGAGTGGGAGATTTCACTGAGTGGGAGATTTGAGTGAGTAGGAGAATTGAATGAGTGGGAGATTTGAGCGAGCTCGAGATTTCAGTGAGCTCGAGATTCCAATAAATCAGAAATTTCAGAGAGTTGGGGGATTTCAGTGAGTTGGAGATTTCAGCGAGTTGCAGATGTCAGAGAGTTTGAGATTTCAGTTGAGCGAGTTGGAGATTTAGGTGAGTTGGAGATTTCATTGAGTTGGAAATTTCTGGGAGTTGGAGATTTAAATGAGTTGGGGGATTAAATCAGAGAGTTGGAGATTTGGGTGAAGGGTGATTTGGGTTGAAGATTTTAGCTACGGCCCTGTCCATCTCAGTCGATGGCCCCTGTTTATTTTCTCTGATTTTGTGTAAGCCATGATAATTTAAAGGCTTGGGATAATAAAAAATAACCCCCTTAAAGTTTGACAATTTGATATAATATTTTGATACCTTTTTTAAACGAGTAAAACTAATGGAGCGATGGAAACGAATCATAGCATCATACATGGACATAGGTTATAATCTATGATACCTTCTTGCATGGACCCAGGTTATAATCTATAGAACCTTCTTGCATGGACCCAGGTTATAATCTATGGGACCTTACATGGACCTAGGTTATAATCTATGGAACCTTTTTGCATGGGCCAAGGTTATAATCTATGGAACCTTCTTGCATGGACCCAGGTTATAATCTATGGAACCTTCTTGCATGGACCCAGGTTATAATCTATGGAACCTTACATGGACCTAAGTTATAATCTATGGAACCTTCTTGCATGGACCCAGGTTATAATCTATGGAACCTTCTTGCATGGACCCAGGTTATAATCTATGGGACCTTCTTGCATGGACCCCAGTAATAATCTATGGAACCTTCTCGCATGGACCGAGATTATACGACTGGCACTTGCGTTCACTTTTCCTTGGTCTGCCAGAACAAAATCTGTCTTCCAAAAGTTTTGAAAAATTTTCTGTACGACTTTACGACAGGTGTGGCATCAGTATTAAAATCAAATAGGAACATCTGGCGCCTAAAACTGGTTATTAATAATGCTAATTGATTCTCTACTATCTTAAGTGATACATCTATTGCTAGTACTTGCCTTATTTTTCTCTATCCTGGCCTTATTTAGCCAGTGTATTGAACCATAATGTCGCAACTATTAAAAAAAGCCGAATCCAGTACGGTGGTGCAGCCTATCTTCAGGGGGATATTTCTCACAACCATCAAAAATCAAGCTTTCTCCGTTTTTGTACCTATGCTTGAAAATATGTAATCTAAAATGGACATTTTTCAATACAATATGATATTTATTCAATTTGAGGTTTTGACACGGAAAGATTATAAATGTACAAAAGAAAAAAAACGCCTGGAGATATTTATATGCATTTTAAGATGACATTGTCATTCAATGAACACTTGTTGCCAGATGTTAGCCATATCTCACTTTTCGTAAAAAAAAACTATTTTTTTTTTATCTTTAGGATCTTCAAAATAATAACAAATGCATAGCAGATCTATGAGGATATACCTAATTGAATAAAGTATTTTTAAAACTAAACTGAGACAAGTTTGAAGATAAGTTTATACCAACTTACCTGTATTGCCAGGTGGGACATTTTGGTATCCATAGAGACTCCGGGTCTTTAAGTTTGCCGGTCCCCCACTCTGGCGGCTCATCGGTATTGTGCGCCGTCGGTTGAAAAAACTCTAAAGATGTCATGCTGACTTCGTAATTATTTCACTCTCTGTCGATACAGAAATAAAATCTAACGAAATACTAAAGTCTCTTCTTGTAGCGATATTTATATTTTGTTCAACTGCTGAAGAACTAATTACTAAACGTGCAGATTCTGTAATGAACTTGTACGCCAGATAATATAATGAATTGCCGATGTGGTCGGAAAGACACCAGTGAAGCGACGTCCTTGCTCTACAGATAGGCCACCTCAAGTTGTCAACCATGTATTCGCCTGTGCTACTAATGGAGCCCAATTAGCACAGTGGCGAGTGTCATATCGAGCTTGCCTTTTTTTGCGCGTGTGACAAACAAAAGCTGGACGTCAAGGTAAAAGTTAGCACACGCAGTTCTTATGTGTACACAAACTTGAAACCGGTGCAACCTGCCAGCTGTTGCCATGCTCAGTTGCTAAGGTACACAAACGCTGGGGGCAACCCGCCATGAGTTACTGTGCATACATAACAGTTGGGCAGCGTGTCAAAAATCAAGCGTACCTGTGTCGGTGAGCCGCACGAGTACCTGGCCGGGCCTGACTGGTTCGTGCGGCCTGATGTATTGTTATAGATGAAACGCTACAGAATTTAGGGTACCCTTACCCATGGCAAAACCAACGCGACAACGACCATTCTGTAGCCCCCCCCCCCCCCCCCCCCGTATATATAATTCATAGGAGCCGAGTTCTTATAATCGTTCTATGGTAGTGATCCCGGCTGGATCCTCCATGGCTGCTAAAATAAAACGAGGATCCAATCGATCACGGCGTTCAGTTGATTTTTACTATGATTGTAATTTTGTATAAAAAAGGGCCCACCTTGCTTCCTGCCCCAACCATTTTTTGTTTAAATTTCGGAATCATTAATTTTATTGATCTATACAGGGCTATACCTTTCAATTAAGGACAATGCCTGTTCCTAGGTTTGTCTATTATAGGCCTACAAAGGTGAACTATTGGAGAGGTTACACATCTCTATATCTAATAGTGTAGTAGGAGGGCCCACCAGAAGCGAATCCGGGGGTGGGGGATGGGGGTCCGGACCTCCCTTTTTCAACCGCCGCAACCTTTTTTAAGGGGTTCAGACACAATTTGGCGGACTGGACCCCCTCCTTTTCTGGACCTTGGGACCTTTTTTTAGGGATTTCATTGGTCCTCCTTGGTTTGACCCCCCCCCTTTTTTTCCCCCCAAATCCTGCATCCGCCCCTGCCACCTATCGAACCATACACCTGCACCAAAATATTTACATTTGACATTATACATCAATTTGTGCCTTAGGTCCTACCATTAATAAACCAACCGGTGCCGGATTAAGCTTGTGCGGAGCCTGTAGCATATATCATAGCGGGGCCCTAAATTAAATATTGTGTAAATATTTAGATATGAATTACATGCCTACTTGTATGGTGTGATCATATTTATTTGCTATATAAGGCCTGCGATAATACATCGAATGTCTTATAATTCACCAATAGTAGGCCTATTACTGATAACTGCCATGTAATTTGTCATTCCTTACACTCGAAGCCCGTCTCAGTCATGGTGTACAGGACAACTATGTTGGTATCAATTTAAAATGTCAAAGGGGATTAACAAAGAGCCATAAACAACAGCGGGGTTTCCCCATGTGAGTCTGTGACGAGATACACATATATATATGACAAGTTTTATAGTAATGTTATATCAAATTTAGGAGTAAGCAATCAAGTGTTCCGCAGTGAGGTCGGTCATTGCAAAGTAGTCAACACTGGTGTTATAATATATATGCTGGGATGAGCCGCCTGGTGACAGCATCAGGGTTTCAGACTCAAAATCGAACTCACAAGAGTACCAACCTCTGGTGGACACGTGACTCAGATCTCGTGTTTTGTCGGTGCAGGGTCAAATATGATATAAAACTACATGTATATGCTGTTGAAGTTACATTAATTTTCTAACTTTTGCTTGTGCAATTTTTTTAATTAATTTTTATGTCAATTTCGCGTTGAAACTTATGCTCAATTCTCATTAATAGGGCTGCGCGATATTATCCATATATTTGATATATTGCGGTACGGTGATGCTTTTCAGCTGACTTTAAAAAAAAAGAAATCAGGAATATATGAAAAATTATTAAAGATGCATACTGAATGCAAAATTATAGTACAGATACATCTCACTGATGGCAAATTTTTGAAATAAGTTGAATATGGATACCAATTATTTATAATCCATGTACAGCCGTCTTTATATATCCACAGAGAGCTGAACATCCACGATTGTCACATTGCCTGGTATGATGGATTATTCAAATCATAAATCAATTTTTTAAAGCTTTTAAAAACATTCTTGTCATTATTAATCACAGATAACCTGAAATCTAAATGTCTAGTGGCATGATGTAATAGATGCTGATAAACTGGTGCCAGGCATGATGTAACTGCTTCACACAGCTAACATATATGGTAAAAGACTCAATTCAATCTCCATAATTCAGCCAAAAATCATTCATGTGGAACAATTAAAGACAACTATTATAAGAATTATTGTGGGGATTATTCTTGTAAAATATCAAACAAATTGGCTTCAGTGGCGTCAATCGAAAAGTACAGCTTCCCGTAACTCAGCCAAAAAGCACTGAAACAAAACCATTTGAACAAACTTGAATTATCAACATCTTAGGGTAATTAATGTGATAAATTTTTAGAAGAAGATCTGTGTAGCCACTGAGCTAAAATGAGCTGTTATGGCATTTGACTTAATTCAGTTTCCCATAACTCAGCCAGAATTCAATGAACAGAGACCATTTGAACAAACTTCAGAGAGCACTATACCCAAGGGTCATTTCTGTGCGATATTGCACAATTTGACCAAATGGTTTCAGAGAAGAAGTTTTCTTGTAGCCTTAAAAATGATTCAAGCACTGATGACCCCTGTACAAAAATGGCCGATGCAGGTGGCGCCACCAATACCTGAATTTCAGATATGACTAATGTGACCAACATTGGCATTATTTGGTGATGACAGCTCGAGCCGTTACTGAGACTGAAATTTTAGTACGCTTTTTGGACAGGTGACTAAGTTCAACTTCCTGTAACTCGGCCAAAAATCACCGAACTGGAACCATTCGAACAAACTTGAGAGAGATTGTTTTTGGGATTATTTCTGTGAAATATTGGGCAAAAGATTTTAAGTTTTTCCCTATAAAATCTAAGTAAATGCAGATAGCAAAGAAATAAACAAAATCCGAAAGAGTTTTCTAGATGACTGATTTTTTGCACAACGTTTGGTGATGCTTACTCCTGTCGTTTTCGAGATAGTATGGATTAACGTACAGACGACGGACGACGCACGACTAATGAAAATTTATTGAAAAGTATTCCCGTAATGATTTTCACTCCTTACAATGTAGTTGTAGATTTAATCGGCTAAAATTTATGCCATAATAGTTATAACACCGGTATGTCTAGTTCAAGTCCAACAATATCCTAAGAAAGTAATTTCAAAATTTTCATTTTGCCCTTGAGATCATCATAAGATCGTAAATTAAATAGCGGTGAAAGGAAGTTAGATTTTGTAAAAGTTATCATGAAATAAAAATAATACTTTATATAAATTTGCTTAAATAAAACTTAAATCCCATATGTTGAGATACGTTTTTACTAAATTATGTCATGAACCCGCTAATAATATATCTATACAGTAACCGTTCCGTTAATTAGGCCCTGGTTCCGCGTTCCGTTCCACTCCATGTTTTCAGCCAGCCCCGCATCATGTACTTAACCGGAAGTAGGAATAAAGCACCTGCTGTCCAGGCATCGGGAAGCCTTCAATGCCCGTTGATAAAAAGTGGATTACACTGTAAATAACCGTATATATGAACGATTCCATGGTGCATGTGTGTGCATTTGATCACAGGCGCTTGAATTGCTATCAGTGTATATTCCGGTAAAATTTGTTACTTTTCTCGGTCATTTCCTTAATTCTATTACTTAACTGACATTTTCCCAGCGTCTTTCGCACTATATGGTCCATCTCTTTATTATTAATTTAATATTTGAGATAGGCAGGCATGAAGCCCCCATTGTTAAGTCCGACAGTCATGGCACATCGGTTTCACGCTAAATTTGAAGTACATGCGTGATTGGCTGAACCATTGTTACGTCAGCGGTGTCACCATCTGAAGACTCCAGTCGTAGACTAGTAGACATATCAACCAATCAGAGAGCGCGTCCTCCGTTGTTATGCCATGGCTGTCGGACCTAACGACGGGGGCTTCTTGCCTGTCTATCTCAAATATAAGGTAAATAATAAAGAGATGGACCGTATAGTGTGAAATACGCTAGTAAAATATAAGATAAGTAATAGTTTTAAGGAAATGACCAAGAAAATTAACAAATTTTACCGAAATCTACACTGATAGCAATTCATGCGCTTGTGATTTGATTCATCGGAGCCACTATAGAACGCGGGCTTCAGAGCGAATCTAGGATCACACACGCACTGTCTCGACGAGGTTATGAGTGGATACGGACGGTCGTTATGATGTTAAGGACTTGCGTAATGGAGGAGAGTGTATGTGGCAGATAAAAATAAGTAGCAAAATTAAGATGCAAGTCCTACGGTTGTTGGGCTGAAGCCCGCGTTCTATGGTAGTACCGATTCGTCTGTATTATGTGACAGCGGTGATCGTGAGCTTTTTGGGCCATTACGTGAAAATAAGTGGTGAAAGCCGAGACGGTCAGTGGGCGACATTGGAGGACTTGTTACTAAGTAGTCAAGGAGCTGTACATGTCACAATGGGTTGTATCGCTTTTTCTTGGGGGTTTGTGGCTCAAAATTCCGGGATATTTTTTCAGTCTTCTGTGACAAACCCCTGTGAGTTACCGGCGGCTGGAATTGGCTAAATATTAACTTTTCAGTTCAATAAGACCCAATACTACAGTACTGGTCATTAGTGTTTTCATACAATGAAGAAACGGTGCGTGTTCTATAATACTATAAGTATTACTACTACTGTTAGTATAACGAAGTTATATTAATTAGTTTACTGATTAAGTGTATTTCATAGTTAATTTATAGACATTTGTTCAAAACCCTACTTTAAAATCTTCAGTGCTGCAAATAATAAACGAAATTTTTATTCCGGAATAAACAAAAAATATGATGGGTGTATTACGAAAGATGGCTTTGGTTTTTAAGTCTGACAGTCATCAGGTCATTGTGAATTTGTGTCTCCTAAAAGTTTTTAAAAGGCTCAAATTTTGACTTCTGCCATAAAGACTTAAGTAGTCCACACATTTGTCCCAGATGTGAAATAATGATAGTGTGTCAGGCTCTTGTAAGATCTCAATTTAATTTCCGATTGCAACAATAGAATGAGATTGGTATACATTTATATAAATCTTTTCCTTTCTCCTTTAACCATAAAGTAAATAGTATACACCATATATATAAACAGCAGTTTGACGTATGGCTTGTTTGTAGTAAAAAAAAAGAATATTATTTGTACTTGCTTAAAAATATAAATACTTAAGCATGACAGGTTATTGTCAGGCCAATATCTGTACTTTAATATGGCAGGCTATTGTTAGCTTCATATCTGTACCTCAAACAAATACCTGTCAGGTTATTGTTAGCCTCATATCTGTACTTAAAACAAACACGTCAGGTTATTGTTAGGCTCGTATCTGTAATTATTGCACATACATGCAAGGCTATTGTTAGGCTCATATCTGTACTTATTACACATACATGGCACTTTATTGTTAGGCTCATACCTGTAATTATTACACATACATGACAGGTTATTGTTTGGCTATTTATTTGTAATTATTACACGTACTTGACAGGTTATGGTTAGGCTCATAAATGTTATTAATACACATACCTTACAGGTTATTGTTATTCTCATGTCTTACACATATATGACAGATTCTTGTTAGGCTCAAACCTGTTATCATTACACATTAATGACGGGTTATTGTTAGGCTTATATATCTGTACCTATTATACCTATATGGCAGGCTATTTTTTAGCGTCACTTACTCGAAGCTTCAGGCATGACAGTGCGAATTGATATACTGCTACGAACTTGCTCTTGCAGACAGCAAAAAGTTATAAATTAGGTGACAGTTGCTGTAGCCAAAAAAAATCACGTGTTCTCGATTACAGGCCGTGTTAGTGCCAGTTAAAGGAGTTTAAAGTAGTGTTTATAACTAATATTAGAAATGACCCTAAAATTATTTGGTCACTCACTCTATCACATGTGTATACCATATTCATTGACCAATAAATGTCTACTAGTTTAATTTTCTTTCTTTGTTATCCAAACCGGTGATGCAACAATTATTTTCCAACAATTTATGCAAATTTTTCATCAAATTGGGACTAACTGGCAAGCAAACTGTTTTACAGTAATTCTACTTTATGGAAGTATCCCCTTTGCTCTCTTAAATTATTTAAACAGGCATTTCTTTAAGCTTTTTTGTCACTCATTGTATCAGATATGTATATCATATTCTTTGACCAATAAATGTTTATGAGTTCTATAATTCATTCAGTCATCTTCTTGTCCATGTATATCCACACATCGTGCACCGTCATGTATTGTCATAGCCCATAAGAATGGTGTCCTCGATTCCTTTTTAAGTGACTTGCCCCTGCAGTTAACTGTGATTTTACACCAGACACAAATGTGAGATTTAACATGTGTCCATTGGTTATTGTACATTTGACCACCAAAAACATTACTGGTTATTCTCAACACTATTTTGCACTAAAGAATGAAAATATGAACAATAGTACACAGGCCTAAAGCAATATACAGGACTACCACCGAGTGCAAGATGTATACCGGGGCTGTTAATGCTTCAATTTTCTCTGGACACTCTCTGGACAAATACTATCAGTTGTTGATGTTCACAGGTGCTTCATGCTTTCAAGAATGGTTATTTTTTATTTTAGGCCTTAAGACATGCAAGATAATTTGAACACTAGTATGTTAAAACCATAGGAAATATTTTTATTCAATTTCCTTTCTAAGAGTAACAGATCATACCACCTGTAACGGGTCCGTGTCACCTGGACGCTGTTCAGATGGACGCTATAAGAATGGACGCCGACAGCTGGACGCTATGAAAATGGACGCTGATCAGCTGGACGCTATGAAAATGGACGCTGATCAGCTGGACGCTATCCATTTAGACGCTATCCCAACACTGTTAGAATTATGCAGGGATAATCATACAAAATAAAGTAATATTAAGCCACCAACTCAACCCATTGTTATTGGTTCTTAATATTATGCACTTTTGTCAGATGTGGGACCATATGTATCGGCCTATATCGACCGTTTGTGATGACGAACCATTAATGGACGACCGAATAGGAAAATGAAATTGAACTGTGTCAGTAAAGATTTTTCTGTAGATGTGTGTTTTGTGTATTTTTTTTTTACCCACCATCGTTTTTTCATCGTTACAACGATCTTAATGCTTGGTAGAAATATGCCTACGAAGCTTTCCAGCGGCATGACCTTGTAGAGGTTTAAGGTATAGGGAAACACGGTATGACGAGAATAAACATACTTGTGTATAGACATTGTATATTGTTATGTGACTTTGTCAACATGTGTTTTTTTTAATTACTTATCTTTCAAAGACAATCTGATGTTTTTAGACACTAGTGCATACAAGATAAAAAATTTTTTAAAAAATATTGTAAACTACACACATATAATCAGAGAAACATTGCTGTTTCCCGGAGCCTTATCAGATTAGCCGGTAGGTACCCGAAATCAAAGACTGTTTACCGTCTTTAAACTAATTAGTGCTGTAATAACAATAACTCTTGACTTGAGTTCTCCTGTTAATTGAGCATAACTATTATCATCACATGACACAGGGGGCACCACCAGACTGGTCGCATATATATGTGTGTGTGTTCTTATTTATAAAGTTCGGAATAAATGAATATGAATTCAAAATTATCGACCCCTGAAATGTTTATGCGTTTACTTGGCCGTATAATTCCGTAAAATTAGGTGCATAGCTTTTAGAACAAATGAATGCACTTTTTTTTATAATTTGTTTGTTATCTAAATGTGTTGGCTTCTTCTCGTAGGCCAAAGTCACCCGGCGTGAGTGAAAAGCGAGGCAAGGCGATGTATATATATAAAAGTGTTTATTCAGCCGTATATATATACAAATCTGGAGTCCTCCAAGCCGGAGTCCCTGCCAAGCAGAGAACGAATACTCACATTAAACATTTCATATAAACATTTCTATATGGTGCAAAAATACAATAAATGGCGTGAATATACAGAATATACATTTGCACATTTCTTGGTATTCATTACACAAGAAAACACATTACATATTATACAAATGAGCCTATATATTTAGGAACCACATTTTAAGATATCGTTGCATATTACCATGAATACAAATATCCATGCGTACAACAAGTATGAATTTACCAGTAACGTGTGCAATTAGAATATGGAATATACAGTTTACATGATAGTACGTACGTGATATACTGAAAGTAATGAATTGGCTAAATGATAGAGTTTATCGCAGTTCAAGAGTTTAGTTAAACCGGTCCTTACCTGCCAAGCAGAGAACGAATACTGACAAGTTCTCATTGTCACGAGACTGAGGCTTGGCAGGGTTCGCGTCGCGGTCCGTGTCATTGTCCGTATGAAAACAATAGGAACAACGGAAAACCGGTTGAGTAATGAGGAACCAAGCAAACAAGGCAACCAAGGCAACTGCGGGGCAATTCATTGACCAGTTAGGCCAAGCTGATGATATGATACCTGCCTGGCAATTCAGTTATACCTGATAATATAATACGTGTTATCGGAGCCGTTACATATATATATATATCCACATATACATCCACACCATATACCAAACGCTCCCCCCAGTAGAGAAGTGGCGTCCCGACACTAACTGCAAAGAATGATAGGTCGCGCATGACAGCATTAGCAGTGGACGGCCTCTAGTAGGATTTCGGATAGATGTTTATATTGGAACATTATGTTCACATGAGGTATACATATATGAAAGTGAAAAACCCAGAAACTGGTGGCAGTGGAGAAAGTCGGCATACGCAAAAAAAAAAACAATCGTATAATGATATCACTGACTCGTCAAATCTCAGAACGAGTCATGTAGCTTACGCAAGGAACTTATCCTAAACATACTTATGTTAACACATGCACTTGTTTAAAAATATTATCACCCGTTAAGCACATAGTCCCCAAAACGTTCTGGCATACGTCGTTCTCGGGTAGATCTACGTACTGGATTAACATCCGGATCCCCACTCTGATAAGATATTGGGGCGCTATGACCATCATTATTATGATCATGAATTGAGATGACGTCATGGTCATCGTGTAGTTGTGATATATTGTCATTATCACCTTTGGCGTCATCGTTTAACACACCAGTGACGTCATCATCAAGACCTGTAGTATTTACGGTATCAACATTTGCATTGCATTCATCAGTTGAACCATTTATCAGGAATGTATTAGAGTGATCAGACGCAATTGCATCATCATCTGTATCATCCGATAATTCAAGTTCTAAATGCAACCCGCTCACATCCTCAGAACTACTCATGTGGGGACGATTATTTGGACTTATAGTGAAAATGGGGTCGTCATCTGTTGATGAGTCTTCCGACCCTGACACTGATGATGTAATAATTGGTTTGTGTGTTGTGGAAACTGGTTTTTGTGTAGGGTCGACGGGCAATCCTGTATATGGAAGGATCAGATTGCGATGCAGAGTGCGAGTACGCTTTTTATCACCCAAGGGGCAAACAACATATACTGGAATATCCTTATTGGGTTGTTCCAATACCTCATACACCTGCTTTTCCCATTTATCGACCAGTTTCTGTTTCCCAATGATCCCTACCTTGCGTACTAAGACGTGATCACCAATAACAAACACCGCATTGCGAGCACGTTTATCATACAATCGTTTGTGGTGATACCTGGATGATAAAGAGACACGTTGAGCAATACCATAGGCGGAAGAAAGTTGGTCTTTTAGATCGGAAACATATGTGTTGTAATTTTGATGGTTAGGATTGTTGTTGGTCCCAAGTACTAGATCAATAGGGAGGCGTGGATGTCGACCGAACATTAAATAGAAAGGTGTATAACCGGTTGCATCATTTTTCGTACAATTATAGGCATGAGTTAAAGCACTGACGTATTCTTTCCAGTTTTTCTTTTTCTCTTCCTCAAGAGTACCCAACATACTGATTAAACTACGGTTAAACCTTTCGGTTTGCCCATTCCCCATTGGATGGTACGGTGTACATCGTGATTTATGGATACCAGCTAGTCTGCATAGTTCTTTGATGATTTTAGATTCAAATTGTCTGCCCTGATCACTGTGGATGCGGGCTGGAAAGCCATAATGTTGGACAAATGTGTCAAATAGTATTTTAGCTGTAGTCTTTGCCGTAGTATTGCGACAAGGAACTGCCATAGCGTAGCGTGTGAAATTATCGGTCATGACCAGAATATTTTCAATTCCACCTGTAGATGGCTCAAGGCTAAGATAATCGACACATAGGAGCTCCATTGGTTGTGTGGATGTTATAGGTACTAAAGGAGCTTTTGCTGGAGGGGACTTCCGCCTTATACAGCGTGGACAATTCTTAATGTATGAATCTATGTCTTTAGACATTTTTGGCCAGTAAAATCGGTCATGGGCTAGATGGACAGACCGATTACGACCTAGATGCCCAACATCGTCATGAATACCAGATAAAGCGACTTGTCGCAAACTGCTAGGTATTACCATTTGATACTGAATTTTGCCGTTTAGTGTTCGTTTACGATAGAGTATGTCATCCCGCAGCACAAGGCTATCTATACATCTGAAAAGAATTATTTGATTAGGATGAGTCAAGTCTTTCTTGTTTATGACCTTACCGTCTCTGAAATGGACAATGAATGGGTTCAGATTCGAATCCAGAAGTTGTTCCTTTGCTACGTTTAATCGGGTTTGTCCGAGCAAATTGACAGGATCCGTGGATGGAACAGCTTTGGATTGGTCACAAGAAAGACTACATATTACAGGTGATGGTATGGTCACTGATTGACAAACAACTTTTACTACATCATTGGTAATACATTGATTGTGGTTTTTCTTTTCTGCTAGAAGCCGAGGGATTCTCGAAAGTGCATCGGTGTCGATGTTATGCTTGCCGGCTTTATATTGAATATTAAAGTCGTAATTAGCCAATTCAGATACCCATCTTTGACCTGTTGCATCTAATTTTGCGGAGGACATTATGTAAGTTAGAGGATTGTTATCAGTGAACACTGTGAACCGTGATCCATACAGATATTCTTTAAATGTATCGGTTACACACCACTTTAAAGCTAAGAACTCTAACTTATGAATAGGGTACCGAGACTCTGATGGTGTTAGGCTTCGGCTCGCATAAGCTATTGGTTTTTTCTGGCCATCTTGATCTTGGTACAGAATACCAGAGATCCCATCAAAACTTGCATCAGTATGAACAATAAATGGACGAGAGAAATCTGCAAACGCTAGTACAGGAGCAGAAGATAGTAGTCCTATTAATTGATCAAATGCTAGTTGGTGGTTATTTGACCAGTTAAAGATTGTTTGAGATGGAACTTTCTTTCTGGTACGATTACTGGTTTTTGTTTGATTCTGAATATGGTGGCCTTTCAGTAAGTCATGTAATGGTTTTGCGATTTTAGCAAATCCAGGGACAAATCTACGATAGAAACTCGCAAAGCCCAAGAAACGGCGTACATCACTGACACACCTAGGTATAGGCCATTCTTTAAGAGCGCTGATTTTACTCTGGTCAGTATGTATACCTTCTTTTGAGACTATATGTCCTAGGTATTTTACTTTATCTTGCATCAGCTGGCACTTTGAAGGTTTTAGTTTTAGGCCTGCGTCATGCAGACGCTGAAAGATGTTATTCAAGCGTTTTAGGTGTTCTTCAAAGGAGGTAGAGAATACGATTATATCGTCAAGATAGAGAAGACATTCTTTTAAATGGAGATCACCCATAGTCTTCTGCATCAGTCTTTGGAAGCAGGCAGGGGCGTTCACCAAGCCGAATGGCATGGTTTCCCATTGATAAAAACCGAGAGGACCTACTGTAAAAGCTGTTTTATCTTTATCTTCTTCGGCTAACTCAACCTGCCAGTAACCAGACTTCAAATCTAGAGAGGAAAAGTAACGAGCGCCAATCAAAGAATCTAAGGTTTCATCGATTCTTGGCAAGGAATGAGCGTCTCTAACAGTTCTGCTATTCAGGGTTCTATAATCAATACAGAAACGAAGAGTTCCGTTAGGTTTTCTGACAAGGACTACTGGACTAGCAAACGGACTTTTGCTCTCCTTAATTACTTTTGACTCTAGCATTTCTTTCAGATGTTGTTTTACCTCATCATATAATTGTGGAGGGATGCGACGATATCGCTCTCTAAATGGTTCATCTTTAGTCAACACGATACGGTGTTTTTCTACACTGGTGTGACCAATATCTGTATTACTTAAGGAAAATATGTGTTTCCATTTAAGCAACAGAAGTTGTAGTTGTTCAGATTCAGATTGTGATAAATCTTGACCATATTTGAACATGTTTAAGAATTGTTGATCAGATGGGTCAGGTGATTGTGTCAGTTGGGTTACGAGGCTAGCTTCTTGTATGTTACAGAGTATCATTTTTGATGGAATAATGATGGAATGTGATGTTAAGTTCCTGACCTGTACTGGAATTCTGTGACTTGTACCTAACGACAAATCAAGCTCTTGGACACAAGGAAGTAGAACCAATCCAGTTGGTAACCTGTGGAGAACATTCACATCAGTTATAACAAGGGTCTTGCCTGTTGTACAACCTCTGGTTAAACCATTTATAGTAACATCACTGTGGGCAGGTATTACTGTAGACTTGGTGGATAATACATAACCTCCTTTATTCACTGATTTCTTTTCCCTGTTTGTCAAACATTTAAATGCAATATTCCATGGTTGGGGCATGTGTAAACTTTGAATAAAATTCGTTTGGTATATGGTGTGGATGTATATGGTGTGGATGTATATGTGGATATATATATATATGTAACGGCTCCGATAACACGTATTATATTATCAGGTATAACTGAATTGCCTGGCAGGTATCATATCATCAGCTTGGCCTAACTGGTCAATGAATTGCCCCGCAGTTGCCTTGGTTGCCTTGTTTGCTTGGTTCCTTATTACTCAACCGGCTTTCCGTTGTTCCTATTGTTTTCATTCGGACAATGACACGGACCGCGACGCGAACCCTGCCAAGCCTCAGTCTCGTGACATAGAGAACTTGTCAGTATTCGTTCTCTATCGGCAGGTAAGGACCGTTTTCACTAAACTCTTGAACTGCGATAAACTCTATCATTTAGCCAATTCATTACTTTCAGTATATCACGTACGTACTATCATGTAAACTGTATATTCCATATTCTAATTGCACACGTTACTGGTAAATTCATACTTGTTGTACGCATGGATATTTGTATTCATGGTAATATGCAACGATATCTTAAAATGTGGTTCCTAAATATATAGGCTCATTTGTATAATATGTAATGTGTTTTCTTGTGTAATGAATACCAAGAAATGTGCAAATGTATATTCTGTATATTCACGCCATTTATTGTATTTTTGCACCATATAGAAATGTTTATATGAAATGTTTAATGTGAGTATTCGTTCTCTGCTTGGCAGGGACTCCGGCTTGGAGGACTCCAGATTTGTATATATATACGGCTGAAAAAACACTTATATATATATACATCGCCTTGCCTCGCTTTTCACTCACGCCGGGTGACTTTGGCTCTTGCCGGGAACACCCGTTACATTTTGGTGCCCCGAGTGAGGACCATCTCTACTGTGGATCGATGTCCGTGTGTGCGTCTCGACGACTCGATGTCCGTCTGTGCGTCTCGACGACGATATCACAGGAGATGATTATTTTCTGAACTTCCGTTCCACCGGTGGATATTATTTAATTGGTGTCTGTGCACAACACCATAACACAGGGCCAGAGTGGACTTTTCGCGGGCTCGCTTGGACACAGATTTTGCATGCATGCGTGTTCGTCGCTTCGCTTCGCTTCAGTGCCTTGCACTGTAAACTCTGCTTCGCCATTGTGTTCTTCGCTCGTGCATTCCTGGACTATTGTCACGCTTTTCGCCGTACACGGAGACTTCGTTTAAAGGGCCCAGACGAACGTCACTCTCTTTGGAGAAGATAAACGGTAATTTTTTGACATTTTCCTTGTACTGCATGAACTTTTCTTTTTGTATTTGCTATTGTCAGCATGGCTATGTGATTAATTGTGTATAATATTGTTGCATGTTTTGTAATTGAAGTGATCATTTTTTTTATATGTTAGCTGTAAATTATTTTTGCAGTTTATTATGGAGAATTTTATGCATGTAAAGGGTAATAGCTTTGGCCCGGTTTGAGGTTATCGTGATTGGTCACGTGATGTTTCATTGTCTTATGCCAATTGGTCTTGTGGTCTGTGTAATGTAAACAGTAGCATTGCAACTGAATACTAACATGTGCCCTTAAACCTGCTGGTATTTGACCATTGACAGATGACTTAAGACAACATTCATCATTTCTTTATTGTCTTTAAAGATCACATTTTATCTCCTCTATTCATACATTCGCATTAAAGAGAGATGGAGGGTAAATCAGTTGACATAACACGGGTCGTCTCCATGCATGGACTCCCTTCTGATGTCAACGAATCTGAGATTATTGAACACTTCTCACAAATTGAAACTCCTACTCATGTTTTGTTTGTTCGAGAAGCACATACTGGTCGTTGCACTGGCCGCGGGTTTATAGTTTTTGAGACTAAAGACACTGCCAAAAAGGCCATAGATAAGATATCAGGTAGCTCTTTAGAAAGGGATTCAAGCATCAAAATCTCTCTTGAACATGCTAGGGCTTTCTCCATCACTGAGGTGTCTCATCTGATTTCAAATAAGTTGCTCGATTCGTTAAATCCTTCTTCCTTTCAGGTACCCGAAGGTAGACGTATCTCAGAGATAGTAACTAAGCTCGATTTTCTTTCAGATTTCGAGGTAAATCAGATGTTTGTGGAGTTTATACACCGAAGGGGTGATGTTATACAGGGGCCATCTGGGGCTACTGGTTACAGTGTTATCTCTCCAAAACTGCCCCCATTTTCAGGGAATCAAGATAAAACCGGTAGCTACGAACAATGGCATTCCCATCTCAAATCTATGATAAAAGCTGGCGTAACACCAGAGCCTCAGATTTTGTCAGCGATTCATCAGTCTGTTAGGGGGACAGCAGGAAATGTTCTTTTACATATGCCCGATGAGTCCACTCCCACAGATATACTGAATAAATTTGACAGATACTTTGGTAATGTGCTCCCCACAGAGGTTCTTATACAGAAGTTTCACTCATGTAAACAGATCCTAAAGAGGATATTGTCAACTGGAGCTGCAGGCTTACTAGACAGTTAGACCTCATAAACCAGAGAAATCCTACTCCTCATAGGGAATATGAGCGACTTCTTCGGTCTAGATTCTGGAATGGGTTGTATTCTAAGTACATTAAGGAGGCTTTAAGACACAGATATGATAATGGGGAAGAACAGGATGAACTCTTTGCAGCAGCACGAGCCTTAGAGTCAGAACTTGTACATCACTCACATATGAGTGACAAGAAAGTTTCTTCATCCAACCAAATTTCTCAACAAGGGGTTAAAACTTTGTCTTCTGAAAGCTCTGTGCTTGAGCAGATAAATAACAAACAGTCAATCCTAGAGAATCGCTTATCGAAACTTGAACGATCTCAAATGTCCAAACCAAACAAACCATCACAAACTCAGGCTGAAGTTCGTAACAGTAATACTGTCTCGGACGAAGTCTTTTGCTCTCGTTGCCTTCGTCACACCCACACTGTTGACAAATGCCATGCCAAACGAGACAAAAACGGGAAAATCCTAAAAAACTAAGAGTCGCCCGTGATCATTCGTGGGAGAACACGGGGTCAGGTTATAAAATTCCCACAACAAACGTATGTACTGATAATGTCCCTCTTGTAGGTGAAACACAGGTTGTTGACATGTTTGCAGATGGTATTAACTGCCAGGGTCTTTTAGATACAGGTTCCCAGGTCTCTACCATTGCTCAATGGTTTTATGAAAAACACCTCAACCCGTCAGACTTAGTCCCTGTGGAGGAGATGATGGATCTCCGGCAACTGGACGGCCAGCAGGTAGAGTACTGTGGTATCATCGCTGTTGACCTTAAATTTCCTGAAATAAATTCATCTCAGACATTCTCTGTGCCAGTATTGTTAATGAAAAACACCCATTTCAATGCCAGTGTTCCATTTTTAATTGGTACGAATGTGCTAAACTCTTGTTTAAATTTTCTTCAGACACATGCTGGTCCAAATTTTATATATAAAATGTAGCCGGACACACAAAAGTGTTCCTACTGGCCTTGCTAGTGAAGCTTGTTTTATTAGCGAAGCGGTAGAACGTCTGACTTGTGTGTCACAGGTTACGGGTTCGAACCCACATTCGGGCCTGGTTACTATTTTCACCCGTTACATATACTTTTAAAAAAATATTGCGCGCCATGCTCGCCAGCTTCACTATTTTTTTGTGTAACATCCAATTTAACCTTAAAGCTATTAATTGGATTTTATTAAATTTCAGAGGAACACAACAACATCTGACATGTTTATTTACACTATTTATAAAAAGCCGGAAAACATGTAGCATCAATAACATTGACAAACAGTAGGTACATTCAAACAAAATATAAAAAAAATTACAATTACATTTACATTTCTAATACAAAGAGTTCATGAAAATGCAATGAAATCTATTAAACATTAATCAGTCCTATTTATTTACATGATGTAATCCAAATTTGACAGAAGCACCAATATCACTGACAAACAGTTGGAATATTTAAACAAATTCTTAAATAAAATTAAATAAACATTCCTAACAAAAACAGTTATTAAAAAATGCAGGGAAATCGATAAAATATATACAGTCTCTCTCTCTCTCTCTCTCTCTCTCCCTCTCTCTCTCTCTCTCTCTCATCGGCAATCGAAAGGTCATGGACTCGATTCCCATCGGCAGTGATCCGACTTTTTTGGTCTATCACGTCCAATTTCTTTATACAATGAGAAACGCTTTGTGGAACAATTTTTATCATAACAATATAGTCCACCTCGAATTAAAGCAAAATTCACAAAAAGTCTTTCCATTTATGTGAATATGAACCTGTTCGACTTTTATTTGGATTTCTTTAAATAAATAATTGGAGGGCACACAATATATCCTATACCAATAGCGTCTGTCTGATGATTTGCGGCGTTTATCTGAACAACATCTATACATGTATTTCCAAGGCGTCTATCCATACATATATCTGGTAAGTTTACAAGAGTGAAGGCGTCTATCCATACATATATCTGGTAAGTTTATAAGTGTGAAATGGCAATACATTTATTTTTGTGTAATTCATTTAGGGATTGAATATGTTGAATGTTGTGAAAAATGAAATATTTAAATCGTTTAGAGAGATTATGATGTGAATTTAACAATAAATGAGACCCAGTATGTAGTTGGCTAGGGAAGTCCCGGAATCTTATTAATTTTTCGTTTAACAAGATTATTGACTACGCAATCTCTTATATATTATACGGTTTCGTCAAGTATATATATATGTATACATATATATATAATAAAAATAATAGTTTTATTCAAGTATAAAGGTCTCCGGCCTATAGAACATATAATCAATATAACATCATTTTTCATGACAATTTGTGGTGCTAAACCTTGGCGATATATATATATATATATATATATATATATATATATGTGTGTGTGTGTGTGGAATCAAATAATTAAAATTAAAAGTAAAATTTGTAAAAGCAGTCAAATATTTTAAACCGGACATGGATCAGTGATCATATGATGTTGTTTTAACAATAAACGAGTTCGGGGTACAATGTCAGTTAGAACCTGGTATTCCGATTGATCATTTAAGTAACGGGAGACCCCGATAATGAGGTAGGATTTCTTTGATGTTGACTAATTAATGCTATCATGTACTTGAAATAATTGTATCAAAGTTCTTTAATTTTAACTATACATTGTATATTGCGGAATGATAGAATAATTTACAATGGAAAATATAATAAACATTACATTACCTTTATATAATTGAAATTACACATGACCATTATTTAAAATATTCTGTGTTGGGTAAATGAAACAAAAGACACTTATTTGCACGAAATATGCACAAACACTCAATATAATCTAAAACATATCATGGTTATTATTAAATTGGGTCCCCCTTTTATGGAAACATTTAAAATAATGAGAATTATATTCATTTCTCGTCATTAGGCGTCTTTCTGAAAAGGTGAATTCAGACGCTGGCGTCTATAATACAATAACGTCTAGATACGATCAGCGTTCATTTTGATTCGCACGATATGAAAAGACCCTCATTCGCACGCAATACGCACAAACACAGAACATAATCTAAAACATAACATGGTTCTTATTAAATTCGGTCTCCTTTTTATGGAAACATTAAATACAAAATGAGAATTATTTTCATGATTTATCATTAGGCGTCTTTCTGAAGGATGGATGCAGACGATGGTTACGATGGCGTCTATTATACGATGGTCTCTAAGACATGTTTGTTAACGTTCATCTTCAATCACACGATATACACACTTAAAGGTAAAAATATAAAATATATAAACGCGGTTATATATGGCTTGTATTCAGGCGTCTTAATGAAGGGTATATGAGCTTATAATACGGAGGCGTCTATATGAACAGCGTCCATTTTCATGGCGTCCAAATGAACCGCGTCCAGGTGATACAATGGCGTCTATCCGAACAGCGTCCATCTGAGATGATCCCCCTGTAACCACAATTAGCCCTTTGGTGTGCCTGCGTCGCAACAGAAACCTGCCTGCGTCGCCGTCGGCGGCCAATATTGTCATTACAAAGCCCACTTATCTCTACTCCACATTTTATATTGCCCCTAATAAACCCACCATGTAGCTCTCTCTGCAATCATTAGATCTACAATATTTCAGATTCTTTTAAACATGTACACGTATTCATTCTCTCATCTCTGTTATAAAGATTAATAGTGTTCCCACACCATGGGAAAATCATGAATGTAAAAATTATTACTAACAAGTGACCCATGGGTCATGACGCTCAGCTGACTGGGAAGAGATTTGCAAAAGGAAACTTTATCATCTGAATTGTAGTATATAACCATTGAACTGAAGCATCAAACAGATTAACCAACAGGCTGAGATTGTGTCTGTATTAATATATCTCAAGAATAGAGAGAAAATGCGTAAACTTTAAAAAAAATACAGGTGGCTCCACCAGTCAGCAGAAACCAATAAAAACACTTAATGGTCAATATCCATGCAAAGAAGCATGGTGGTATCTGGATTAGTTGTTCAGATACTTCAGCTTTTGTATCAGATTTTCCATTATTCTGAGGGATACTTTGGAGTTCTATAGCTTGAAGGATATGGGTAATAGGGACTTAATTTCAGGTTTCCACAGACACTTTTCATGGGCCTCCTTGCACTACAAGAATGAAGATTCTAGGTCCAGTTGTTACAATTTGTACCCTGTTGACAGATAACCACATCTTTAAAGGTCTCAAAAACAGAGAAAATAATTCGTAAAAATTTGAAAAAAATAGAGGCGGTGCACCCAGTCTGCTGAAACTGATGGAACACGTCATGATCAATATGTATGCCAAAAATCATGAGCATCAGTGTTGTAGTTATTGAGATACTGGAGTTTTTGTATCAAATTTTTCATTATTCTGGGGGTACTTTGGAGCCATACAGCTTAATGGATATGGGTAACAGAGAACTTATTTCAGGTTTCCATGGAGATTTTTCAGGGGTCTCCCTGTGTAAAGAATGAAGATTCTAAGTCCAGTCGTTATGATTTGTGCCCTATTTACAGATGTTCATATCTTTAAAGGTCTCAAAATTAGAGAAAACAATTCGAAAAAGCCCAAACAAATACATGTGGTGCCACCAGGCTGCAGAAACTGATGAAACACTCTATGACCAATATCCATACAAACAATTATGGTGATCTCTGCATTAATTGTTCAGAGATCAGTTTTTGTATCAAATTTTTCATTATTCTGGGGGTACTTTGGAGCCATACAGCTAAATGGATATGGGTAACAGCGACCTAATTTCAGGTTTCCATGGAGACTTTTCATGGGTCTCCCTGTGTGTCAAGAATGAAGATTCTAGGTCCAGTCGTTACAATTTGAACCCTGTTGACAGATAACTACATCCTAAAAGGTCTCAAAAATAGAGAAAAAAATTGTAAAAATTTGAAAAATACAGGTGGCGCCACCAGTCTGCAGAAACTGATTAAAAAATCCAATGATCAATATGTATGCCAAAAATCATGACCATCAGTGATGTAGTTAATGAGATATTGAATTATTTTGGTGAAATTTTTCACTATTCTGGGGGGGTACTTGGGGCCCAATAGCTCAAAGAATATGGGAAACAGAGACCTAATTTCTGGTTTCCATGAAGACTTTTCATAGGTCTCTCAGAGTGTCAATAATGAAGATTCTAGGTCCAGTTGTTATGATTTGTGCCCTGTTAACAGATGTTCACATTTTTAAATCTCCCAAAACAGAGAAAACAATTCGTAAAAAATCGAAAAATACAGGTAGCGCCACCAGTCTGCAGAAACTGATAAAACATCTCATGAATAATATGTATGCTAAAAATCATGACCATCAGTGATGTACTTAATGAGATATTGAAGTTATTGTATGAAATTTTTCACTATTCTGGGGGGTATTTTTGGGCTCCATAGCTCGAAGGATATGAGTAACAGAGACCTAATTTCTGGTTTCCATGGAGTTTATAGTTTTTGAGACTAAAGACACTGCCAAAAAGGCCATAGATAAGATATCAGGTAGCTCTTTAGAAAGGGATTCAAGCATCAAAATCTCTCTTGAACATGCTAGGGCTTTCTCCATCACTGAGGTGTCTCATCTGATTTCAAATAAGTTGCTCGATTCGTTAAATCCTTCTTCCTTTCAGGTACCCGAAGGTAGACGTATCTCAGAGATAGTAACTAAGCTCGATTTTCTTTCAGATTTCGAGGTAAATCAGATGTTTGTGGAGTTTATACACCGAAGGGGTGATGTTATACAGGGGCCATCTGGGGCTACTGGTTACAGTGTTATCTCTCCAAAACTGCCCCCATTTTCAGGGAATCAAGATAAAACCGGTAGCTACGAACAATGGCATTCCCATCTCAAATCTATGATAAAAGCTGGCGTAACACCAGAGCCTCAGATTTTGTCAGCGATTCATCAGTCTGTTAGGGGGACAGCAGGAAATGTTCTTTTACATATGCCCGATGAGTCCACTCCCACAGATATACTGAATAAATTTGACAGATACTTTGGTAATGTGCTCCCCACAGAGGTTCTTATACAGAAGTTTCACTCATGTAAACAGATCCTAAAGAGGATATTGTCAACTGGAGCTGCAGGCTTACTAGACAGTTAGACCTCATAAACCAGAGAAATCCTACTCCTCATAGGGAATATGAGCGACTTCTTCGGTCTAGATTCTGGAATGGGTTGTATTCTAAGTACATTAAGGAGGCTTTAAGACACAGATATGATAATGGGGAAGAACAGGATGAACTCTTTGCAGCAGCACGAGCCTTAGAGTCAGAACTTGTACATCACTCACATATGAGTGACAAGAAAGTTTCTTCATCCAACCAAATTTCTCAACAAGGGGTTAAAACTTTGTCTTCTGAAAGCTCTGTGCTTGAGCAGATAAATAACAAACAGTCAATCCTAGAGAATCGCTTATCGAAACTTGAACGATCTCAAATGTCCAAACCAAACAAACCATCACAAACTCAGGCTGAAGTTCGTAACAGTAATACTGTCTCGGACGAAGTCTTTTGCTCTCGTTGCCTTCGTCACACCCACACTGTTGACAAATGCCATGCCAAACGAGACAAAAACGGGAAAATCCTAAAAAACTAAGAGTCGCCCGTGATCATTCGTGGGAGAACACGGGGTCAGGTTATAAAATTCCCACAACAAACGTATGTACTGATAATGTCCCTCTTGTAGGTGAAACACAGGTTGTTGACATGTTTGCAGATGGTATTAACTGCCAGGGTCTTTTAGATACAGGTTCCCAGGTCTCTACCATTGCTCAATGGTTTTATGAAAAACACCTCAACCCGTCAGACTTAGTCCCTGTGGAGGAGATGATGGATCTCCGGCAACTGGACGGCCAGCAGGTAGAGTACTGTGGTATCATCGCTGTTGACCTTAAATTTCCTGAAATAAATTCATCTCAGACATTCTCTGTGCCAGTATTGTTAATGAAAAACACCCATTTCAATGCCAGTGTTCCATTTTTAATTGGTACGAATGTGCTAAACTCTTGTTTAAATTTTCTTCAGACACATGCTGGTCCAAATTTTATATATAAAATGTAGCCGGACACACAAAAGTGTTCCTACTGGCCTTGCTAGTGAAGCTTGTTTTATTAGCGAAGCGGTAGAACGTCTGACTTGTGTGTCACAGGTTACGGGTTCGAACCCACATTCGGGCCTGGTTACTATTTTCACCCGTTACATATACTTTTAAAAAAATATTGCGCGCCATGCTCGCCAGCTTCACTATTTTTTTGTGTAACATCCAATTTAACCTTAAAGCTATTAATTGGATTTTATTAAATTTCAGAGGAACACAACAACATCTGACATGTTTATTTACACTATTTATAAAAAGCCGGAAAACATGTAGCATCAATAACATTGACAAACAGTAGGTACATTCAAACAAAATATAAAAAAAATTACAATTACATTTACATTTCTAATACAAAGAGTTCATGAAAATGCAATGAAATCTATTAAACATTAATCAGTCCTATTTATTTACATGATGTAATCCAAATTTGACAGAAGCACCAATATCACTGACAAACAGTTGGAATATTTAAACAAATTCTTAAATAAAATTAAATAAACATTCCTAACAAAAACAGTTATTAAAAAATGCAGGGAAATCGATAAAATATATACAGTCTCTCTCTCTCTCTCTCTCTCTCTCCCTCTCTCTCTCTCTCATCGGCAATCGAAAGGTCATGGACTCGATTCCCATCGGCAGTGATCCGACTTTTTTGGTCTATCACGTCCAATTTCTTTATACAATGAGAAACGCTTTGTGGAACAATTTTTATCATAACAATATAGTCCACCTCGAATTAAAGCAAAATTCACAAAAAGTCTTTCCATTTATGTGAATATGAACCTGTTCGACTTTTATTTGGATTTCTTTAAATAAATAATTGGAGGGCACACAATATATCCTATACCAATAGCGTCTGTCTGATGATTTGCGGCGTTTATCTGAACAACATCTATACATGTATTTCCAAGGCGTCTATCCATACATATATCTGGTAAGTTTACAAGAGTGAAGGCGTCTATCCATACATATATCTGGTAAGTTTATAAGTGTGAAATGGCAATACATTTATTTTTGTGTAATTCATTTAGGGATTGAATATGTTGAATGTTGTGAAAAATGAAATATTTAAATCGTTTAGAGAGATTATGATGTGAATTTAACAATAAATGAGACCCAGTATGTAGTTGGCTAGGGAAGTCCCGGAATCTTATTAATTTTTCGTTTAACAAGATTATTGACTACGCAATCTCTTATATATTATACGGTTTCGTCAAGTATATATATATGTATACATATATATATAATAAAAATAATAGTTTTATTCAAATATAAAGGTCTCCGGCCTATAGAACATATAATCAATATAACATCATTTTTCATGACAATTTGTGGTGCTAAACCTTGGCGATATATATATATATATATATATATATATATATATATATATATATATATATATGTGTGTGTGTGTGTGGAATCAAATAATTAAAATTAAAAGTAAAATTTGTAAAAGCAGTCAAATATTTTAAACCGGACATGGATCAGTGATCATATGATGTTGTTTTAACAATAAACGAGTTCGGGGTACAATGTCAGTTAGAACCTGGTATTCCGATTGATCATTTAAGTAACGGGAGACCCCGATAATGAGGTAGGATTTCTTTGATGTTGACTAATTAATGCTATCATGTACTTGAAATAATTGTATCAAAGTTCTTTAATTTTAACTATACATTGTATATTGCGGAATGATAGAATAATTTACAATGGAAAATATAATAAACATTACATTACCTTTATATAATTGAAATTACACATGACCATTATTTAAAATATTCTGTGTTGGGTAAATGAAACAAAAGACACTTATTTGCACGAAATATGCACAAACACTCAATATAATCTAAAACATATCATGGTTATTATTAAATTGGGTCCCCCTTTTATGGAAACATTTAAAATAATGAGAATTATATTCATTTCTCGTCATTAGGCGTCTTTCTGAAAAGGTGAATTCAGACGCTGGCGTCTATAATACAATAACGTCTAGATACGATCAGCGTTCATTTTGATTCGCACGATATGAAAAGACCCTCATTCGCACGCAATACGCACAAACACAGAACATAATCTAAAACATAACATGGTTCTTATTAAATTCGGTCTCCTTTTTATGGAAACATTAAATACAAAATGAGAATTATTTTCATGATTTATCATTAGGCGTCTTTCTGAAGGATGGATGCAGACGATGGTTACGATGGCGTCTATTATACGATGGTCTCTAAGACATGTTTGTTAACGTTCATCTTCAATCACACGATATACACACTTAAAGGTAAAAATATAAAATATATAAACGCGGTTATATATGGCTTGTATTCAGGCGTCTTAATGAAGGGTATATGAGCTTATAATACGGAGGCGTCTATATGAACAGCGTCCATTTTCATGGCGTCCAAATGAACCGCGTCCAGGTGATACAATGGCGTCTATCCGAACAGCGTCCATCTGAGATGATCCCCCTGTAACCACAATTAGCCCTTTGGTGTTCCTGCGTCGCAACAGAAACCTGCCTGCGTCGCCGTCGGCGGCCAATATTGTCATTACAAAGCCCACTTATCTCTACTCCACATTTTATATTGCCCCTAATAAACCCACCATGTAGCTCTCTCTGCAATCATTAGATCTACAATATTTCAGATTCTTTTAAACATGTACACGTATTCATTCTCTCATCTCTGTTATAAAGATTAATAGTGTTCCCACACCATGGGAAAATCATGAATGTAAAAATTATTACTAACAAGTGACCCATGGGTCATGACGCTCAGCTGACTGGGAAGAGATTTGCAAAAGGAAACTTTATCATCTGAATTGTAGTATATAACCATTGAACTGAAGCATCAAACAGATTAACCAACAGGCTGAGATTGTGTCTGTATTAATATATCTCAAGAATAGAGAGAAAATGCGTAAACTTTAAAAAAAATACAGGTGGCTCCACCAGTCAGCAGAAACCAATAAAAACACTTAATGGTCAATATCCATGCAAAGAAGCATGGTGGTATCTGGATTAGTTGTTCAGATACTTCAGCTTTTGTATCAGATTTTCCATTATTCTGAGGGATACTTTGGAGTTCTATAGCTTGAAGGATATGGGTAATAGGGACTTAATTTCAGGTTTCCACAGACACTTTTCATGGGCCTCCTTGCACTACAAGAATGAAGATTCTAGGTCCAGTTGTTACAATTTGTACCCTGTTGACAGATAACCACATCTTTAAAGGTCTCAAAAACAGAGAAAATAATTCGTAAAAATTTGAAAAAAATAGAGGCGGTGCACCCAGTCTGCTGAAACTGATGGAACACGTCATGATCAATATGTATGCCAAAAATCATGAGCATCAGTGTTGTAGTTATTGAGATACTGGAGTTTTTGTATCAAATTTTTCATTATTCTGGGGGTACTTTGGAGCCATACAGCTTAATGGATATGGGTAACAGAGAACTTATTTCAGGTTTCCATGGAGATTTTTCAGGGGTCTCCCTGTGTAAAGAATGAAGATTCTAAGTCCAGTCGTTATGATTTGTGCCCTATTTACAGATGTTCATATCTTTAAAGGTCTCAAAATTAGAGAAAACAATTCGAAAAAGCCCAAACAAATACATGTGGTGCCACCAGGCTGCAGAAACTGATGAAACACTCTATGACCAATATCCATACAAACAATTATGGTGATCTCTGCATTAATTGTTCAGAGATCAGTTTTTGTATCAAATTTTTCATTATTCTGGGGGTACTTTGGAGCCATACAGCTAAATGGATATGGGTAACAGCGACCTAATTTCAGGTTTCCATGGAGACTTTTCATGGGTCTCCCTGTGTGTCAAGAATGAAGATTCTAGGTCCAGTCGTTACAATTTGAACCCTGTTGACAGATAACTACATCCTAAAAGGTCTCAAAAATAGAGAAAAAAATTGTAAAAATTTGAAAAATACAGGTGGCGCCACCAGTCTGCAGAAACTGATTAAAAAATCCAATGATCAATATGTATGCCAAAAATCATGACCATCAGTGATGTAGTTAATGAGATATTGAATTATTTTGGTGAAATTTTTCACTATTCTGGGGGGGTACTTGGGGCCCAATAGCTCAAAGAATATGGGAAACAGAGACCTAATTTCTGGTTTCCATGAAGACTTTTCATAGGTCTCTCAGAGTGTCAATAATGAAGATTCTAGGTCCAGTTGTTATGATTTGTGCCCTGTTAACAGATGTTCACATTTTTAAATCTCCCAAAACAGAGAAAACAATTCGTAAAAAATCGAAAAATACAGGTAGCGCCACCAGTCTGCAGAAACTGATAAAACATCTCATGAATAATATGTATGCTAAAAATCATGACCATCAGTGATGTACTTAATGAGATATTGAAGTTATTGTATGAAATTTTTCACTATTCTGGGGGGTATTTTTGGGCTCCATAGCTCGAAGGATATGAGTAACAGAGACCTAATTTCTGGTTTCCATGGAGACTTTTCATAGGTCTCTCAGAATGTCAAGAATGAAGATTCTAGATCAAGTCTTTACGATTTGTGCCCTGTTTACAGATGTCACCATTTTTTAAGGTCTCAAAAACAGAGAAAAAATTCGAAAAAAAATAAAAAAAAAATACAGGTGGCGCCACCAGTCTGCAGGAACTGATGGAACATCTAATGATCAATATGTGTGCCAAAAATCATGACCACCAGTGATGTAGTTAATCAGATATTGAACTTTTTTTGTGAAATTTCTGACTATTCTGGGGGGGGGGGGTACTTTGAGGCCCCGTAGCTCGAAGGATATGGGTAACAGAGACCTAATTCCAGGTTTCCAGGGAGATTTTTCATGGACCTCTCTGGATGTAAAGTAAGAAGATTCCAGGTCCAGCGGTTACGATTTGTGCCCTGTTAACGGACAGACGCCCGGACGGACGGACGGACGACGGACAAAAGGTGATCCCTATAGCTCAGATGACAAAATAGTAATGGTTTACTAAATCTAAGCAACAGTTTGAGCTAATATACAGGGAGAGAGGTCATAAAGGTTTGTTCAGTCACGAAAAAAAACAATATTAATCTAAATTTCTGCACATTTAAGAGCCCCCTGTAACGGTGCCATCTACTTCCACATTTTACATCCTGTTTTCCCATCCAAAATATATTTACATAGAATAGCTTCATTTATAATCACAATTTATAAGTCATCTTCCATGTATCATACACAAGACGATTCACAATCCCAAATATCCTGCTGAAACACTTGTATCCAGATAATTATAACCATCCATTACTCTTATTTCAAGATTATTTTCTCATATTTTCTTTCCAAATCAGCTGCTTTCCTGAGGACGAAAGGCATACACATCAGTGACATGTCAACTTGTCATCCCACTAGCCTACATGCAGGGGCTGACCACCCCATCTGCTTGCAAGACTCGGTCATTTTGCAGGTCACAACAAACACGGGACTGACCACCCCACCTGTATGTCATGTACTGGCATCAAGACATACAAATCTAGTTACTAGTATATTTCGGTGACGCAGTTAGGTAGTGGTGAGATGTTTATTGGTCCCCCCCCCCCCCAAACAGATGTTGGGTGATTTATCTAACCCATCATATTGTCGTGTGGGGACCTTGGATCGTGAGACAACAAGTTGCATGACAACGCCGATGCATCTTAAAGCAGTTAAGTAAGCGGTACACACTGGTATCCGAACATGGCGGCTTCTCAATCATAGTCTACATTCTGCCTCGATCTGATTTTGACCAAGATGGCGACCCATTTTACTTACCAGTGTTACCGAAGCAGTACACGACGCTGTGAAGCCTCTCCAGGAGAGCTGAATACTGTATCAAATGGAAAGAGTCTAAGACACCCTCCAAAGCAACATCGGGGGCGACAATAGGAGAAATAGTGGCCCAGGTGATCGGCCAAGTGCAACCCGTTTTGGTGGAAAACAACCGCAGTGGCGACATAAGCAAAACAGCTATTTACGCAGGGGCGGATCCAGGATTTAGGAAAAGGGTGGGTCCAAGCTTTAAGTACTTATGTATCCCCAGAAAAAGTCGGGGGATACTATGTTTTCATGACGGTTCCGCCGCCGCATATAAATCTTGTTGGCGCGATAACTCAAAAAAGTATTTCACGGATCTTTACTAAACTTGGTATATGTATAGATATGGGTGAGAGGACGACGACTATTTAAAATGAGGTCATGAACTTTACTAGGAGAGTGTCCTTGACCTTGAATAGGTCCAAGTTTTGGGAAAAATCACATAAATTCTTAAATATCTCAATAAATCTTGCATGGATTGATCCCAAAATCAAGTTGATCGAAGATCATTGATAGGGTTGTCATGTTCCAGAAACTGGTGGCGCCATCTATTATTCTTTACTTGTTTTCGTGCCTTTTAATACCCCCAAAATTGCCACTTGACAATACTGTGAGCATTTTAAGTCAAAAACTAATGGACAGATTTCTTTTGTATTATGCATATACATCGATACTGGTTATGGGATGATGTTTATTTAAATTGGGTTCATGACATTTCCTATGAGAGTGGCCTTGACCTTAAATATTCCCATATTTGGTGAAATTCACGCAAAATCTTTAATATCTCAGTAAGGGATACATGGAATGATCCAAAAATCAAATTGACCGAAGATCTTGGATAGCATTGTCTTTTTTTCAGAAGACAGGTGGCGCTACCTTGTGTCGTTTTCTTGTTAAAATGATGTTAACGCAATAACTTTGTAAGACTTTGAGGTACAGTCACCAAACCCACAGGTTTGATGCATCTTATCAACGGCTAGGTCAAGTTCGCGAACATGGACGACCTTGATGTATTTTTTCAAGGTCACTGCAGCAGTTATGCTAAAATGATATTAGGGCAATAACTCAAAAATAATTTGTGATACAGTCACCAAACCTACAGTTTAGATGCATCTTATCAAGGGCTAGGCAAAGTTCGAATATGGATGACCTTGATGCATTTTTCAAGGTCACAGGGGCGATAATGCTGAAATGATGTTAACTTTGATATCTCACTGAGGGATGCATGGATTGGTCCAAAAATCAAACTGACATAAGATCTTTGATAGCATTGTTTTCTGCAGAAGACAGGTGGCGCAACCTTATGTTGTTTTCTTGCTAAAATGATGTTGAAACGGGATAACTTTGTAAGAATTTGAGGTGCAGTCACCAAACCCACAAGTTTGATGCATCTTATCAACTGACACTTGACAGCACTGTGATCATGATAAATTGAAAACTAAAGGACAGATTTATTTCAAATCATGCATATATTCTTAAGTTAAAAACATATTTTTTTTTATTTTGATTTTCAAATATTTTTTTTTTTTAATCTTGGATTGTTTTGTCTTCTGCAGTATACAGGTAGCGCCACCTTTTGTCGTTTTCTTGCTTTCGCACCTTGTAATGTCCCACCATTGCCACTTCACAGCACTGCGAGCATGATAAGTTGAAAATTAATGGACATATTTCTTTTATATCATGTATATATAGACATGGGTTACGGAATGAGATATATTTCAATTTGGATCATGACCTCTCCTATGAGAGTGACCTTTACCTTAAATATGCCCATACTTATAAGAAACCATGGTGGCTTGCCAAGTGTCAGTCTCTGCATCTAAATTCAAGATTGGATCCTATTATTCGAGGCTGGGGGGGGGGGGGGGGTTAATTGTCTGGGGATGCTATGGCACCCCAGAAATATCTAGTTGTTAATGCACATTGGCTGCCAAGTTAAAAAAGCGGCCCTGTGGTATTTGCATGATAATGGCTTATTCCCAACTGAAAGGACATATTTGGGGTCTCAGTTAAGCTGCTGAGAGTCTGAATTCATTCGTTTGTAGTTTGCAACATAAAACGCAGTCAATACTGTCTTGGTATGGCAAATACGGGTGCCTTAGAGTACATGTGAAAATACATGAATAGAACACAATATAGGGTTTGCTACTAGATTATCGCAAGACGCTGAAATGCAAATTGGAAATATATCAACTGAACCTTCAATATATCAATTACATATTATCCCTTCTGGGTCCAAATTATATGAAACGTTGTCCTATGCATATAAAACCTGGAATCAATGAATTGCAAAAACGGAACATAAACAGGCCCTGTGTATTTAAATACGTATAATGGAACGTCTTCGTGTACTTATCAATTCTTTTATCTTATTTTCAATTGTCCGTAAATAAAACTTATGGCCTTTAAGCCGTTTGGTTTAAAGTGTATGTCATTTCACAAATCGTTTTAAATGTTCACCGTTAACTGTTTAAAATGAAACTCACATAAGCCTTAGGTGTGTTCATTTTATGAATACATGGAACATTTATATGGTGTTATTTGTACAGTGTGTACAGTGTGCATTGCACGGCATACTACAAATTTCGTATTCGTGTATGTCTTTTAATGTCATTAAGTGTGGCCATGTTAACACATTAAAACGATATACATGTACCTAATAATAAAGTTGGTTATCTGTCAAATATATAATCTGCAAATATATTCATTTAACTTTCAGACCTGGCACTTTCGGACTCATATCCATATGATAACCAAGGAAAAACTATTTAAAATGTTACAATTTTTTATATTGTTTCTTTAAAATCAATAATATATGCATATATAGTATTTTCACTTCAAAATCCATTCATGTCACAATCATAACACCATAAATTGTTAATCTACTTATTGAAAATCGTAACCTAAATACTGTAATAAGTAAAAACTTAAAGGAAAATCATGTGGGTATTTCTACCGAAAATGTCGCATTTCATGTCCCGAAACTATATTTGTTTCAGAGAAATTAGCAAATGCTAAAAATGGCATGAATAACCATTCAAATTGTTGCTAAAGCTATAACCAATTTTATGAGATAAAAATAATTAAAGTCAGGACAGAAAGAGATACAGAATATGGCTGCAAATGTTACAAAACAATTAAAAACAGCGTTATTCTGTAACCACTTTTCCATTTATACAGATTTTGCTTTCCACGTGGTCACAGCGGTGAAATTTTAGGAAGATGATGTTTTCTTGAGTTTTTCTGACCGTTTTGGTTTTAATAACAAAATTTGGATTTAAAAAGTATGTCCCCCAAAATATACTCGGCACCGTTACCTGACCTTTTGACCTCGTAGCACATGAACAGAAACCGCTTTGCTGATGCAGGGAGCAGCGTTTATTCGATTTCAGGAAATTTTGTACACATAAACCATAATTAAATTGAGTAACTGTCATATCTATGTCGTCTGTTTATCAGTTAGAGTAAAAAAAATCATCGTATGATTATTTGGACTCGACACTGTTTCATTTGCGAAAATTAACCGTCATATATGACTCCTCGAAAATGGCCTCCTCTTATTGCTCGTGTAGTGATAACTCGTGCTGCCCTCTGAGGGACGGTATGGAAGTTATTTATTGTACTGTATCGTAACCGTTACCTGCATGAAAAGTAACGGTGTCGAGAGCAAGGTAATGGTGTCGAGAACTTGGTTATAAATCCAATATATGCAGTGGAATTTTGAACATATTTTGGGCTAATTATTTTAAATTATATATATATTTTAAATTTTATATTTGCGTTTCTTTAATTCAAACAGGTATTTGCTTGTTTTAATACATAATACTGGTATTCCATTAGTCACTACGGTTATTTTTACTTCAGAAGCTCAACACCGTTACCTATGCTCAACACCGTTATCTTTGCTCAACACCGTTACATTGAGGATTTAAAACCATGTTTTTATTTTATTTACTGTACATACTAAAAAATTTACAAGGTAGGCCTATTTCGACACAAATTCTGGAGTTAGATGTAACTATGTCCTTTGTCCGGCTAATCCCTGCAAATCTAGACTATAGGTAACTTGAAGCAAAAAAGGAATAAAGACAATTTATGTTGTCAAATTAAATTAAAAAAAGCAAATATGTTCTTCTTTTACATACTTTTTTTGTTCAATTTATTACTATAATTTTTTTTATTTTATCAGAGGCTATTAATTTATATTTCATCGAAAATCATAAAAAAAATCAAGTGAAAACAATTACTTAAATGTGCAAGTGAGATTTTACTTCGTGTAACGGTGTCGAGAGAAAGATTCATATTTTTACCCTTACCTGAACTATTAAAAAAAAGGAAACTGAAAGTGCACTACTGGCATTATTCTAAAATTTTAAAGATATTTTTATACAAATTAAGTTTTGTTATATCAAAATCAAGAAAAACAAGGCCTACAGGCCTAATGCGAACATGTGCATATGGATATACACCAGGTATAACGCTTCAATGCTGAACCACTACTTTTCATACATATGAACAATGCAAGTACTAAACATTTTGAACAAGAAACAATACACAAACATCACTGCTGAAATTCTGGCATGGGTGCACACAACGAAAAAATTATTGTAGGTGGCACCGCCAGTCTTGTATACGACAAAGCTATTTGACATGTATAAATATGCCCAATTTCAGGCTGATACATCAAATTCCTCCGTAGAATTAAGCACGCACATACACTTTGCAAAAGTCATTGTAGATGGCGACACCTGTCTTGTAAACGAGAAAGCCATTAACATAGACAGGTCAGAATATCAGGCCAATACATCAAACTTACCTTAAGTCTGATGCACGGGGCTGACCAGGCTTAGGTGAGAAAGGCTGTTGCCCCAAGTGTACTGTGACAAATTACTGGCTCAGGCTACTGCACTGAGTGAACTCTTGACCTGTTGCATAATCTGACACAGTTGGCAGTCTGCCAAAGCTATAAATAAATCCAGGCTGACCTTTTGCCTATTGCCAAACCTGAAATAGTAGGCACACAATTGCATAAGCTCACAGTTTGGCTCCATATGCAGCTCTGAGTGGCATGACACCCATGAGGTGATCACATGATACTCATGAGGTGATCACATGCTACCCATGAGATGATCACATGCTGCCCATGAGGTGATCACATCCCTTGTGCTTGGCTGCACTGATTGAACTCTTGACCTATATTTGGCTGCACTGAATGAACTCTTGATCTGTTGCCAAATCTGAAACAGTTGGCAGTTTCTCAACGTATTCAAGAAACATACACAATCTTGGCCTGTTATGTAACTCTGCTAATATTTATCAAACACAAACCATTTGAACAAACTTTAGAGGGCTCGCCTCTGGGATCATTCCTGTTAAATATTGAACAATTTGGCTGGACCGTTTACAAGAAGAAGACTTTTAAAGTTTTTTCAGCCTTTTCCCTGTAATATCTAAGTAAATGCAGATAGCAAAAATAAGCTGAATCCATCAACATTTGATATGTGACAGATAATTGCATAAATTTTGGGGAAAGTAGCTCCTGCTATTCCTGAGATATTATGAGTCAGTGTACAGATGATATGTAATATCATAAATCTACATATTTTAAAAGCTTTTAAAAAACATTCTTGTCAATATTTTCCATAGATAACCTGAAATCAAAATGTCTAGAGGCATGATGTAATGGATGCTGATAAACTGGTGCTAGGCTAGATGTATCTGCTTCACACAGCTAATATATATGGTAAATTGACTCAATTCAATCTTTATAATTCAGCCAAAATTCATTCTTTGGAACCATAAAAAAAATTATGATAAGAATTATTCAGGGAATTGTTCTTGCAAAATATTAAACAAACTGGCCTCAGAATCATCAGTCGATAAACATTTTGTATGTTTATAACTAATATGGGAAAATAACAGCAAAATGGCAAAGTTCAGCTTCCCATAACTCAGCCAAAAGTCACTGAACTGAGACCATTTGAACAAACTTGAATTATCAACATCTAAGGATAATTAATGTGTGAGATATAAGAATTTGGCCCAGTGGTTTTTGAGAAGAAGATTTTTGTAGCCACTTAGCTAACATGGGCTGTTATGGCATATGACTAAATTCAGCTTCCCATAACTCAGCCAAAAGTCACTGAACTGAGACCATTTGAACAAACTTGAATTATCAACATGTAAGGATAATTAATGTGTAAGATTTAAGAATTTGGCCAAGTGGTTTTTGAGAAGAAGATTTTTGTAGCCACTAAGCTAAAATTGGCTGTTTTGGCATATGACTAAATTCAGCTTCCCATAACTTAGCCAAATGTCACTGAACTGAGACCATTTGAACAAACTTCAGAAAGCACTACCCTAGGATCATTTCTGTGCGATATTAACCAATTTGGCCATATCGTTTCAGAGAAGAAGTTATTTGTAGCTGTCAGTATGATACTGGCACTGATGACCCCCGTACATAAAAGGCTGATGCAGGTGGCGCCACTAATACCTCAATGTCAGATATGACTCATGTGACCAACATTGGCATAAAATTTCGTGATGATAGCTCAAGCCATTTCTGAGATTGTAATTTTAGTATGCTTTTTTGGACAGATGACTTAGTTCAACTTCCTGTAACTCGGTCAAAAATCACCGAACTTAAACCATTCGAACAAACTTGAGAGAGATTGTTCCAGGAATCATTTCTGTAAAATATTGGACAATTTGGCTGAACAGATTTTTTTTAACCTTTTTAATTTTTTTAACTTTTTCCTTATAAAATCTAAGAAAATGCAGTTAGCCAAAAAATAAGCGAAATCCGATAGAGTTTTTTAGATGACTAATTTTATGCATAATATTTCGTGATGCTAATTCTTGCCGTTTTCAAGATAGTATGGGTTAACGTACAGACGACGGACGCCGCCACACCATCCCATAAGCTCACAGGTTCGCTAAAAACAAGAAAACCCTTCAAATGTGACGTTTTCTGTAGAAATACCCATATATAATATGTATAATATAACAATTAAATTATCCTGGCGTATAAATAGCATGATAACAATCATAAAGTTCCAAAGACCTCAATGAATAGGCGAAATAAAAAAATCCTAAACTAATCAATGTGTTAATTCACAAGAAAAATTCTAGTCAATAGGTAATATTAGAAATATTCTAGTCTTTGGGTAACATAAGAAAACGTCTATTCTGTAGGTAACATTAGAAAAATTCTATTCTATAGGTAACTTAAAAAAAAATTCTTGTCTATAGGTAATATAAGAAAAATTCTAGTCTACAGGTAACATAAGAAAAAATCTAGTCTATAGGTAACATAAGAAAAATTCTAGTCAAAAGGTAACATAAGAAAAATTCTAGTCTATAGGTAACATTAGAAACATTCTAGTCTATGGGTAACATAAGAAAAAGTTTAGTCTATAGGACAGTATTAGAAATATTCTAGTCTTTAGGTAACATAAGAAAAATTCTAGATCAATAGGTAACATAAGAAATTGATAACATAAAGAAATTCTTGTGTATAGGTAACACAAAAAAAATTTTAGTCTATAGGTATCATAAGAAAAATGCTAGTCTATGGATAACATAATAAAAATAGATCTAGTCTATAGGTAACATAAGAAAAATTCTAGTCGATAGGTAACATAAGAAAAATTCTAGTCTATAGGTTACATAAGAAAAATTCTAGTCTACAGGTAACATTAGAAAAAATTCTAGTCTATCGGTAACATAAGGAAAATTCTAGTCTATAGGTAACACAAGAGAAATTCTAGTCTATAGGTAACATAAGAAAAATTTGTGTCTATAGGTAATTTTAAATTGTCTAAAATGTAGTCATAAAATTTAAAATTAAAAGTATTTACAATAGTGTGAGATATGAGATATGAGTGATTTTAACCCAAGGCAGACAAACAGGTGGACGCTGTGCAAAAATGGCTGCAGGTGGATGTCTACAGCGTGAACGTGAATGTAGGTGGCGCCACCTGTCATAGATAAAAAACTATCCAGGATGTATACGCATGCCCAATTTCAGATGAATTAGTCAAACCACTGCAGAGATATGAGTGATTTTATTCCAAGGCAGATGAACAGATAGACACTGTGCAAACATGGTTGCAGGTGGCGCAACCATTTTTGTGTATGTTATAAAGCTATCCAAGGGCTACATTTCTGTAATTTTTTTCCTGATTGGTCAAACGTTTCCCGAGATATGTGGGTTTATGTGTGGAAACAGACGCACAAACGAACGCTGGGCAGAGAGGAAAGGTCAGAGGTCAAGGCCAATTGGTTAGGCACCAGTTCACATGTGACCCGATAATTGGTGTAAGTTTCGGATAAATCCGTCCAGTAGTCTCAGAGGAGTTCTCCGGAAACGAACGCGGCGGCGGCGGCGGAACCCGGTCAAAAACATAGTATCCGCAAAACTTCGTTTTGGCGGATATAATTAATCCAACTGAATAAATAATCCAACTTAATAAATAATCCAACTTAACAAATAATCCAACTTAATAATTAATCCTACTTAATAGTTAATCCAACTTAATAAATAATCCAACTTAATAATTTATCCAACTTCATAAATAATCCAACTTAATAATTTATCCAACTTCATAAATAATCCAACTTAATAAATATTCCAACGTAATAATTAATCCAACTAAATAAATAGTCCAACCTAATGAATAATAATTCAACCTAATAATAAATCCATTATAATAATTAATCCCACTCAGTAATTGATTTATAAATGCATATATACACCCACAAAAGCATATATGTACATTTATACACTTCATAAAATAATCTAAATTAAATCACTATTATCACAATGCATTTTCTTGACACCACAATTCCTTAAATGCTTTGTACTTTAGTTCACTAATACGTTTACTAAGAACATGTTCTTCTTTAATCCTGATTCTGACCAAAGCTGTAAAATAATCTACAGTATTCACAGGTGTTGAAATTAACCTTTTGTTTCGATTCAACCACAAGACATATTAACCTGTACATAACATAAAATCCAAAGTAAGATGCACTTTTTGGTAGTTCCTATAGCAACCTGTAAATATATGGTGGCTGAAGATAGAGCGCTGCCTATGGACGCATTTAGGAATTTTTTCATGGGTTGTCTCATCCTGGAGTTCGTGCAACAGTAAAGTCGGTTACTTCACGTTTCATGTGGCCGGGTATAAGACGAGACGTGAAAAAGTGGGCCCAAGAATCTCTTGCCAGAGGTCAAAAATTAATCGGCATATAAAGGCACCTCTTGGTACGTTCAGCGCACCTGAAGCGCGATTTGCCAACGTACACATTGATATAGTCGGAGCTTTGCCTCCATCTAATGGTAATATGTATCTTTTGACATGCATTGACCGATATACCCGATGGCCAGAAGCCATACCGATACCCGACCAGTCTGCAGAGACTGTCGCTCGCGCTTTCGTTGATAGGTGGGTATCAGTGTTCAGAGCGCCCGATACTATCACTACCGACCGTGGCCGACAATTTGAGTCACGGCTATTCAATGAATTGACCAAAATGTTAGGAACCACTCGCGTGCGTACAACTTCCTATCATCCGGCCGCAAACGGTATGGTAGAACGATTTCATAGGCAGTTGAAATCTGCATTGAAGGCACACGATGACCCACAACACTGGAGTGAATATTTGTCACTTACCCTCCTCGGGATCCGTACAACAGTTAAGGAAGATTTGGCAAGTTCCCCAGCCGAACTTGTTTTTTGGAACAACATTACGTCTTCCTGGTCAATTGATAGCTCCTGTCGGGACTGAATTAGATCCTAGTTGTTACGTTTCACGCTTGAAGCAGCACATGAGTACATACAAATTGACCCCAACGAGCACCAAACAGGGGATCAGTTATGTTCCTAAAGATTTGTTCCAGAGCCTTTACGTCTTCGTTCGCGACGACACCGTCCGTAAACCACTGCAATGTCCATATAAAGGACCTTTTAAGGTTTTAAAGCGCAATCTAAATTTTTTAACTTTAGACATCTGTGGGAAACGTGAGCAAGTCAGCGTAGACCGATTGAAGGTTGCAAATGTCGAAGAGCGAACCGTTGATGAAACCGCCGAAGTTCAACCGCCAAAAACTTCCAGTCAGCCTAGCACTGACGCAGAGCCCATGACCAAGAATCCATCCGCACCCTCCTCCGACACGACCTCACGACCGACCTGTAGGACAAGGTATGGGCGACATTTAACGTTTAAAATTTGTGCTATACTTTTTGTATAAACACTACGCATAAACAGTGTGCATAAACAGTGTTTGCATGGTCCATTGGTTCTTGCCAAACACTTGATCTATTTCAAGTGGGCCATTGTTTAAGAAATGTCAGGGTCTGGCCAGAACAAAAGTTCACAGGGTGCATCGGGAATTTCCCCTCAACAGAGCTCACACCTCAGGAAAGCCCCAACGCACTCAAAGAATAAAGCACCTCCAACAGAATCAGCAAAGAGGAATACCAGTGGCTCCTCAGTCTATCCTGCCAGGCTACCAAGAAACAAAATATGAGACACAGTGATGAAATATTCGACGAGTCTGAAGATATCCATTTATCACAAATTCGTGACGTTCCAGAGTTTGCTCCCGAGACTGGAATAGATACTGAAGACAATTTGTCTAGGGAATCTAGGAGGTTCACACAGTTTTTAATTGATGCACTGGCAACAGATTCCGTTCAGAGAGCGTTGACGAGTATCGTGGACTCGGCTGTCAGTGCAAAAACCAGAAATCTTGAGGAACGTGTACTAGTCTTTGAGGGGCAGGTACATTCACTTAATCGGACAGTTATGGACCTTCAAAACAAAATAGATCAACAGAACCAGTACTCTAGACGCACATCTCTCCGAATAACGAATGACTGGCAGGAAAGTAAGGGAAGAAGATACTGATACAAAAATAATCGAACTTGCGAAAGAAATGTTAGACATTAATATTAGCCCTGCTGATATTGACAGGTCACACCGTGTTGGGCGACCACAACCCAGTGCGAGACCAATTCTCGTCAAATTAGTGTCGTACAAAACTCGATCCCGTATTTACAGAGCTCGAAACAAATTAAAATTCGCTGGGGAAAATGCTAGAAATATCTACATAAATGAAGACTTGACCAAATTACGTCAATCTATGTATAGAGATACTAGGCAACTGAAACGAGAAGGATTAATTGCGGACTGTTGGACAGCGGATGGCAACATTGTAGTGAAGGACTTTAAAAATAAAATGCGTACTTTCAGTACTCCTCAGACCCTCATAGCCTGGCCTGAGGAGCTTCGAGAATCCCCCACTTACAGTACTCACAAATTGTTGAGTCTGGAAATAGCTCATCCAGCAGTTATTTTTAAAATCAAACATTTGTTGTAAATCTGACGCAAGCTTTCATTTTTATATTCATACTCAAAATGGAAATATTTGTTATGTACTGATTGTTTACAAAGCAGGAAATACTATTGCATAAAATGGTTATTTTTTTTCCAGCGGAGCCGAACAAACCAACTTCTTTGTTGTAGGTTAACTATCATCCATATGTTAACCGAACTTCCAAAACGTTCTTTACTTTGTATACGTAAACATTCTTTGTTCACACCTGTGGAAATGATGTTCCTTATATCTATCTTTAAACCGTATAAAGCCTTTAAAATATACCAACCAGTGCTTAACAGGTCTCCTGAAGCGTCATGCCGCTTTTAAGCGACAGACACTTTACAAACACACATTTGCCTCTACAAACACTTCCAAAATATTTTACTGCCATGGATCAAGTAACAGTAAAGGGGTAGCAATATTGTGGACAGAAAACCTGGATATAACGGACATAAATACTACTGTAGATCAAAATGGCAGACTCATACTGATGAATTGCAAAATAGAAGGTACAGAATTTTTACTTATCAATGTTTATTTTCCTACCAGAGATCACTTTAGAGACCAAATAAAATTTATTCAAACATTGCGAGAACAGTTAAATCGGTATATTGATAAAACGGTGATAATTGGAGGTGACATCATGAATCCAAAAAATGATAAAACGGGTGCCCACCATGAAAAAGTAAGCCAGTCGGCTTCCGAACTGCTCAGTTTAATGAAGGATTATTATTTAGTCGATGCCTGGAGGTTTCTTAATCCAAATAAAAACGGATATACAAAAATACAATATAATCCACATATAGCATCTAGATTAGACTTTTTCTTGGTCTCATCCTCTATTATGCCAAATATAAAACCCTTTGTTATAACAGCAACAACTCTATCTGATCACAGTATGATAATCATTTCAGTAGAAGGTAACAAAAGTCAGCCAAGAGGGGCGGGATACTGGAAATTTAATAATGAATTGCTTCAAGATGTAGAATATGTTAATATAATAAAAACATTGTTGAATGACTTGAAATCTAAATATAAAGAACTTGAAAATAAACATACCTTTTGGGACACTGTAAAATATGAAATCAGAGGATATACAATCCAGTATTCAAAAAGACGGAAGAAATTTAAAACACAGATGGAAAATGATTTGAATAAAGAATTAAATAGATTAAATGATAAAATGATTGAATTTCCTAATGACAAAAGTTTGATGACAAAGCTGATTGAAGTGAAAGCACGTTTAGATGAATTACTAGAATAAACAAGCATGACCTGCGACATCATGGGCTGCAATTCACAACTTCTAGTAAAATTGTTGCAGAACCTATATGCCAATTTTGTTTAAACTTTCTACATTGCCATAAATTCTTATCATATATGTCTGGTTAAAACATATTGAATGATGGTCTGAGGCAAAATGTTTGGTTGTTGAGCTATCAGGAACTAATCCCACAGCTTGCTCGATACCTGTTAGTCTCAAAAGGAATACCACACAGGCCACAAATAAGATCAAAATATAGCAAAAGATCACGGAAATCCATGCAAGAATTATTGTGAAATGGGTGCTTCCATATTATTTTTTATTCAATACAAGCCAACTGTACTGAGCTTTCATAAATGATGGTCATATTTATTAAGAAATCTTTGAGAGCTTGGAGAGCTCTCATATCAGATTTATGAACATGCAAATGTAAAAAGTGCAAGTCCAATTTGTTTTAATTATCAGCTTGCTATTCAATGGGGTCAGCAGGGTAGGTAAACTGCAAAACCTAAAAGAAAAGAAATGCAGAAAGCATCACTAAGAGTCTTGTAATCAAATAAAGCCATCCTAAATCCAGGTACAGACCCACATATTGTCAGAACAAACACTTGCTGGTATATCTGATGATTTGCATAATAATATTCAGATATCTAGAAAACTAAGTTTATTGCTATGATTCCATGATATAAACTGCAAAATGTTCCCATCATTTTATAAATCAGTAGCTAAACTTAACACTTAACTCTCATAGTCTTAATGCCTGGCCAAAGCATTCCGGCAACAGTGTTTTTGTTATGCACTAATGATATATCCTTATCACTGCAACCTTTAACCAGCTGACCTCAAAATCAATTAGTTATTTCTATATGCAAAAAGACCCATAAATATGAAGTTTGAATCAAATTCAGTGATGCATAGATGTGGCATATGTGAAAGACTGAAGGTTTGGGTTGAACAGTTTCACTTGAAATATGTTCACAAGCATTTAGAACAATATTGTGACCTTGACCTTTGACCTTTTGAACTCAACATCAATAGCCTTCTTTTCCTATTGGTAGGTAAGCCATATATGACAGATGGAAAGTATAGATTGAAAAGTTTGCTGAAAATGACTCCACGCAAGAAGAGGGTGCTGTGAACTTGACCTTTGACCTCAAAATCAACAGGTCTTTTCCCCTGTTGGCAGAGAAGCGATATCAGTGCTGAAAGGTTTGGAACGAAAGGTTTAGCTTGAAATGTGTCCACAACCTTTTCAAAGAAGTGGATCCTGTGACCCTCAACATCTATAGGATTCTTCTCCCACTTAGTAGGTGAGCTATATGTGAAAGATCAAAGAATTGGGATGAAAGGTTTGGCTTAAAATGCATCCCGAGGCTTTTCAAAGAAGTTGGTTCTGTGACCTTGACCTTTGACCTTGTGACCTCAAAATAATTATGGTTCTTCCCCTGTTGGTAGGTGAGCTGTATGTGAAAGATGGAAGGTTTGGGATGAAAATTTTGGCTAAAAGAATTATTTCTGGGGGGTGCAAACACACCCCACAACTTCGAGAATATAGGTCGCAGTAACCTAATTTCAGGTTTGCAAGGAGATCTTTTTAGAACCTCTAAATCTGCTTAGGGTTCATGGCCCTAGCCCCTATGGTTACGATTTGTGCCCTGCTAACGGCCGGACGGCCGGCCGGACGGACAGACGGAAGGACGCCGGACAAAGACCCATCGATATAGCCCAGCATGACTGAAAGTCAGCTGAGCTAAAAACAAGAGGTAATATGATCCGTTCAAGACAGCGGTGGTATGAGGATGGTGAAAAAAAGGAACTACACCTCAAAATCAATTTCTGTAATCGAGAAGAATAGAAAACTTATCAGTGACCAATCAGAAATATAACAGGAATGTAAGGACTTTTATTGCAATTTATACAAGTCTAAAGTAACAAAACAATACAGAGAGACAATTGTCCATTTTTCAACCAAACCAATACTCCGAAATTAAACCCATCTGAAATAAACGAAATCAATAAACCTTTAACCCTTCATGAATTGTTTAAAGCACTGAAACAATTTAAGCCGAATAAAAGTCCAGGTCCAGATGGTTTTACGTCGGAGTTCTATTTATTTTTTTAGGAGGATATTTCGAATATATTTTATCAATGTGTAAAATAATCTTATGGTGTAAGATATTTCTCTATTGAACAAAAACGTGGCAAAATATCCCTACTACCCAAAAATGATAAAGACTTGAAACAACTAAAAGTTGGCGGCCTATATCCTCGCTTCCTGTCGATTATAAGATTATAGCAAAGGCACTTTCAAATAGACTAAAACAATATTTAACAAAATTAACACATCCCAACCAAACAGGATTCGTCCCGGGACGCTATATTGGGGAGAATATAAGAATCATACAGGATATAATTAACATATCAGCATCAACACAGTCTTCTAATATTCTCATATCAATCGACCTGGAAAAGGCTTTTGATACCTTAGACTGGGATTTTTTATGGAACACGCTAAATGCATATAATATACCGGATCTTTTATGCAGATGGTTTAATATATTATACACTGATACGAGCAGTTGCGTACAAAATAATGGGTATTTTTCACCACGCTTTATGATACAACGTGGAGTCCGGTAGGGATGTCCACTTTCGCTTATTTTATGTGTTCTATCGGTAGAATTGTTAGCTATTAACATCAGAAATAATAGAATGATTAAGGGCATTTCTATGAATAACATTCAGGTAAAACTTTCTCAATTCGCGGATGATACGACATGCTTTGTGGCGGATGTAGAATCCGGGAAAATGGTACTCAAAACATTAACATCCTTTGAATTGCATTCTGGTCTAAAAGTAAATATGGATAAGACAGAGGCTAGGTGGACAGAAAGCAGAGCAGGAAAGGAAGATGGTGATTTCCCAGTCAGATGGTTTAAGGGGAAATTTAAAACACTTGGTATCACTATATGTGACAATGAACATGAAAGTATGGAACATAATATAAAAGAAAAAAATAGAAAAACTGAAAAAAAAAGTTTAATATCTTGCAATGCAGAGCACTTACCATTCGAGAAAGAACTTTAATAACAAAAACTCTAAGAGTATCTCAAATAATTTATTGTATGTCAGTTTACCATATAACAGATACATATTTAAATGAAATTCAAAAACTTATAAATGCATTCATATGGAAAAAATCAACACCAAAAATCAAATATAATGTCATGATAAAAACAATCAGCGAAGGAGGTATAAAATTACCAGACATTGAAACACAAGACAAGGCATTTAAACTTAATTGGGTAAAACAAAAATTTTAACGGTTCAATGCCTGTTATAGAAAATTTTATAAATATATATCTTGGAAATAATTACATGAATGTAAAAGACGTATTTTTGAGTCGCTGTAGCCTCACACTCCCACCCAGCATCCAACCGTTCTAAAGGGCCATTATTTATGCTGTAGAAGATTTCAAATCCAGATTCCCGCCAACAAACATTGAGGACGTAAAACAAGAAATAATATTGCACAATCCGTTTATCAATATTCTTAAGAAAAGTATATTCTACAAACACTAGTATAAATATGGTATCAAGACGACCAGAGACATTGTCAATGACCAAGGATATTTCTTGAAGACCTCAGACTTGAAACAGAGATATAATTCAAAGACAAACTTTCTCGAAGTGTATAGTTTGACTAAAACAATTCCAAAACAATGGAAAACATTTTTAATCCAAGAAAAGACAAATTTAGAAATTTGCACATCAAGCAAAACGTCGGGCGAGGTGTCATCTGAAACATGTTCTGTTTTACAGAGTAAATGTAAAGTCCTTTATAACACACTAATACAAATAAAATATCAAGAATCAACTGCTCTTTCATATTGGCAAAATATGTATGATATATCTAATGAACAATTCAGTTTATATATAAGTCACCCCAACAGATACTTGTATTCTACAAAATCCCAGGATTTTCATTCCAAGTTCCTCCACCGAATAATCCCCATTTAGAGAGAAATTATACAACGTGAAACTAGTAGATAGTCCTGACTGAATATTGTAATAGAAGTATTGATTCTCTGGAGCACAGGTTCTTCTTCTGTCGATATACGTTACTGTTTTGGTATGAATTTAATAACTTTTGGAACGGCTTTAGTGAGAGTCGGATCTCGATAACAATTAGACAAGTGATTTTTGATGAGCATGAAAATATGAAAGGAAGGAACCGGGAGCTTTTTAATTATTTGATTATACAAGGAAAACTTTGTTTACATCGACAAAAATGTTTTAATGCGGAAATATCTTTTCCGAATTTTCTAAAACATACAATAATAGATTTAGAAAACAAAATATCCGTAATGAGGCGAAGAGGCGAGGAAAATGCGTACATTGATCGGTGGAAGTGGTTGCATGATACTATAAAAGAACTGTACACTTGATACACTATTTTTTGTATAATCCTTGTTGTGTTAATTATCACATATTACATGTTTTGTAGATCATGGCGCCAGGAGATGTAATCTAAATACGAAGGCATAGTTATACTGATATTGCATTTTGTTCTAATTGGATAAACATACCCTTTTTAAGGTTCTGACATGGGTATGTGTGGTTTATGTTATTTTCAAGTGCAACACCTGAAGAGCGCCTTTTGTTGACTAATTTCATGATCACTTCAGACCAGTTGTATATTTTTGTGGCTTTACGTTACGTTCTTTCTTTTTCTTGGTGTCGATGATGAAAAAGAATAGAAATAATAAAGGTACCTATTGTCTGAGACACAAGAGAGAGAGAGAGAGAGAGAAAAAGAAAGAAAGAAAAAAAAAGGCAAGAGTCCATGCAATAGAGCCAAAGAAGCCCACTGAAACGTCATACACCAACCAGCTGGAATTGCAGACAAGGCAGTTAGCAGAGAAACTGGATGAGATCGTGAAAGGAATGAGACCTGGAAAGACGCATGAATAACTTAGAGAGTAGCAGCAGATCTAACACACCCAACCAGAGAGATAACCAGTCCAGCCAGACCCCGTCCTACAATAACCACGCCAATGGACCAAACCGGAGAACCAGTGGTAGCAACGAGAATAATCAGCCAAGTTCAGTCCAGTTCAGGGGCCATTGTTGGCACTGTGGTATGTATGGACACAGGGCAGCTGACTTTCGTTTAAACTAAGATCGGCCCAATTCGTAGGGGTCAAAATATTCCCAATGTAAAAACACTGATCGGTCAAGCTAGTGAAGTGGATATAATTGTAAATGACCAGCCTTGTAAACCTCTCTTGACACTGAGTCAATGGTTAGTACCATCTGTGAGTCTTTCTGCACGAGCTGGGACTGGAGGTTTGGCCGCTGGAGGAGCTGATTAGATTAGAGGGAGCAGATGGACAGTCACTAGAGTACCTGGGTTATACTGATACGGAGTTGAAGGTAAAAGGACTACCACAACTAAATAGTGTCATTGTGGCCTTGGTTGTACCAGAAACTCCTTACCGGAGCCGAGTCACAGTGTTGATAGGCACTATCGTATTGCAGTTGAGCAGCAATGACGAAAGCATATTGACAAGCAACGTTCCGAACCATGGAAACTAGCTTTTGGTAATCTGTCAGTGAACCAGAGAACAGCTCATCTATCAGGAGCATTAGGATCCGTGATAACAACAACAGATTAATGTACTCACAGAGGGAGCAAGGACTTTACAAGGTGGGCTAGTTGTGGCTCCCGTGTTGCAGAAACTAGAAGTAAGGACATCAGCACAACACGTATATGTTGAGATTAATAACCACTCTGAGAAGGTTGTACCAGGCAGGTGTAAGATCTGTGATGTGCATCAAGTGGAAGTGGTACCAGTGGATTCAAACCAGGAAAACCAAGACTCTTCCAGGGCGGAATTTCCGTATTCCTACCATGAGCTACTCTCATCTAAGCTAGACCGAGACCAGGTGATAGAAGTAGAGCAACTCCTATCAAAATGGCGTGATTTGTTCTCCTTGCATGATCTAGACCTTGGGAATACAGATTTGGTGAAACACAAGATCAAACTGCTAGATGACCGACCCTTCAAAGAAAGACATAGGAGGATACCACCTGCTATGCTGGAAGAAGTCCGGAAACATGTGAGGGAGATGTTAGATTTTAGAGTGATCAGGAAATCGGACAGTCCCTAAACCTCCAATGTAGTATTAGTCATAAAGAAAGACGGACTCTCAGATTCTGCATAGACTTTAAGCAACAGTGACCGTGAAAGATGTATATGCTCTTCCCCGCCTTGAAGAAACTTTTGACAGTTTACACGGTTCCAAGTGGTTCAGCACGCTAGATCTGAAAAGCGCATATTGGCAGGTGATACTTGAGGAACAGGATAAACCAAAACAGCCTTTATCGTAGGTCAGGTTGGTTTTTTTGAGTGCAAGCGTATGCCTTTAGGATTAACAAATGCACTAGCGAATTTCCAACGGCTGATGGAACAGTGCATGGGCGATCGACACTTGAATTCGTGTTTACTGTATTTCGACGATATAGTAGTTTTCAGCTGGAGGAACGCCTGGGAGACTTGAGGCAGTTTTCAACCGTATACGAAATGCAGGCTTAAAGCTGAAGGCTTCTAAATGTATCTTCTTCCAGAAGTCCATTAGATACCTAGGACACAGAGTTTTCGAAGAAGGAGTATCCCCCGATCCAGATAAGATCCGATGTGTTAGGGAGTGGCCGATCCAAGCTAATGTAAAACAACTCCAGATTTTTCTAGGTTTTGCTGGGTTATACCGACCATTCATATAACAATTTTCTAAGGTCGCCAAACCACTGTTCGAGTTGACACAAGGCGCCGGTACCCAGGGAAAGAGAACCAAGAAAACATCTGAGTCTGATAACAGCTTTCGATGGGAAGATCGTCAACAAACAGCTTTTGAACAGCTCATTAAACTGTGTACATCTGCACCTGTTTGCTTTTGCAAATTTCACTAAACCGTTCTTTGTACATGTAGATGCTAGTGGAGAGTCCTTGGGAGCAGCCTTATATCAAGAACAACCGGATGGAACCGAACGGCCAATAGCTTTCGCCAGCCGAGGATTAAGAAACGCAGAAAAACGGTACCCTGTTCACAAATTGGAATTTTTTTGCACTAAAATGGGCCGTCACAGAGAAATTTCATGACTATTTGTACGGAAATTCTTTCACGTTGAAAACTGACAATAATCCCTTGACGTACATCCTTTCCTCAGCGAAGTTGGATGCCACAGGTCACCGATGGGTTTCAGCGTTGGCCAGCTATAACTTCACCATCGAATACCGGTCTGGCCGACGAAATATCGATGCAGACGCGTTATCGCGCATAAACTGGCCACAAGGATGTCAAGTTATTGAGAACCAAGTTGTTTCGGTTATTTTGAACACAGATATGCCAACAAATGGATTTGTTGAAGTTTTATCTTTATCCGAGAATGCCGTACCTCCACTAGAGGATACAGAACTAAACCAAAGGTCAGTATCTGATTGGATGAAGCTCCAACGGACAGATCCAGTTATAAAGAGGTGTAAAGACATGCTATACAATTACAACACCTGACAACGATCCATACTGGCGCGTTTTTTTGTGTCGAGGAAAGAAGCTGTGTCTACGAAATGGTGTATTGTACCGTCAGCGCCTGCAGAACAATGAGTTGACTTTTTTTTTTTTAAATATTTATTGACAAAAGAACAATACATAAAAAGTATACAGCAAAATACACACAAGGCAAACAACATTAAGTTAGTCCGACTGTAGAATATATGTATGTATCTATACATACATTTCTCTATACCCAGCTATAAATGAACAAAACATACAGGAAAAAAAAAAAAAAAAAAAGAACACATACATACTGACAAAACTCCAACTGTAATAATATCGGAAAATTTCAACAACTCTGTATGAATACCGTAATGAAATATTACCAATGTGAGAATCACTTCCATAAAATTATTCTTTAATAAGGCAGTGGAGAGATTTCCACTTATTTTCATGCTGTTGCAATTTTTCTCTTTTGAGAGCGATATATTTTTCAATATTATGTATTTCTTTAATAAACATTTTACACTTCCTGGTTTTTGGTTGTTCTCTTCTACATCTACTAATATATTAGAACCTTTTGATAAGTAAAGTCATGAAATTCAACCATCTTGTATTGTAACATCCTAAGATAACATTATCAGCTGACCATATAAATGTTGTTTCAACTGCTCCATATGATTTTAAAATAGAAAGAATATCACTCCAAATTAACCTGGAAAAGCAACACTTCCAAAATAAGTGTAAAATGGTTTCATCCTCATTTTTTCAAAAACTATATTCTGCAGAGTTAATTATATTTATCCTATAAAGAAAAGGGTTTAAAGTAATTCTGCGGTGTAGTATATAAAATTGGAACATCCTTAATTTTACAGATATAGTACAGTTAAATATATTACTGAAACCTTTATAAACTTTCTCTTCAGATTTTGTTTGTAGGTCTGATTCCCAATTCTTGATTGCAGAAGTTGGCTTCTCCAGGTTCTTCTGAATCACCTTGGTGTATACACTTTTAGTCAGATATTTAGTCCTAATTATTCTATCAAAGTTAAAATTATAAGGCATGGTAATAATTTCAGGTTTTTCGGTTTCAAGTAAGCTTTTCCATAGTTTTGGGATGGCATTAATTATTCCATTATATGTTATAATATCTATTTTAACATTAAATTTATGACATAGCTCATTATGGTTTAACCAAACATTCTTTGCACCATCTATTTTAATTATGTCAGAGATATATTTTATCCCTGCCACATATAATGATCTAAGAAATATAACTTTCTTTCCTCTTTTAATGTGAGAATTGAACCATATGATTTGATTTTTAATGTCTGCGGAAGTTAATGGTGAGTGGTAATAATATATACACCAAGACTGAAATACATCTTTCCAAAATATGGATGGTTTTACAAATATCTCTAGGAGGTCATTTCTATGTAAATTGCACCTGAATGATTCATCAGACATCTTGAGACCTTGTATGAACATTAGTCTCTATATATCATTTTCTGATTTAGACAGTATTCTTTTTATCCAAGCTATTTTTAATGTTATGTCCCGTGTTGGTAGATGTATCATGCTAAGCCCCCCCCACAATCTATAGGTGCATAAAGAATTTTCCTTTTAACTGATTCTCTACCTTTATGCCATATGAATTTAAATAGCAATTTCTCTATTTCTTTCAAAATTTGTTTTGTTGGGGAAGGGAGAACTGATAATAAATAAATTCCCTGGGAAATAAGGAAACTCTTTATAATGGTAATTTTTCCCAGGGGTGTGAGTTTTCTGCGAGACCATACAGATATCACACTCTTTATTTTTTGTATTTTTGGTGTATAATTTAACTGTACAACATTTTTCATGGAAGGTGTTATAGTAATTCCTGGTAAATTTAATTGTTTGTCAGCCCAGGTCAAACCTAAATTTGTAACTATGTCTTTTTCTTCATATTTCCCTTCTGTTAAGGGCATTATAGCTGTTTTGTCTCGGTTGATCCTTAAACCTGTGATATAATTAAATTCAGAAAATACATTAAGAGTTTCTTGTATGCTAGCGATATCTTTTGTAAACACCACTGTGTCATCTGCATATGTATTATTTTAAAAACACCATGTTTTGATGAGATTCCATTTATTTTTTCATTTGATCTTATAGCCTCTGCCAGTAATTCAATAGCAAGTATAAATAAATAGGGGGATAGGGGACAACCTTGTCTGACTCCTATACTTACTTAAAAAAATTCAGAGATATAACCATTATTTATAATACAGCTGGAGATGTTAGTATTCAATGTTTTAATCATAGAGATAGTATGCAAATCAAAGTTCATTAATTCTAAAATTTTATAAATATAATCCCATTCTAAAAAATCGAAGGCTTTTTCAAAGTCGATAGCCATGAGGGAAGCTTTTTCTTCATTTTCTAATAAATATTCAGACAGAGTCATAACTTTTGCATCATTTTGCATATATCTTCCCTGCATAAATCCTGTCTGGTCCCCGTGAATCAAAGTTGGGAGAAACTGTTTTATTCTGTTCGCAATGCATTTTGAAATAATTTTATAATCGCAGTTCAAGAGTGAAAGGGGTCTCCAGTTTTTTAGATAAAGTTCATCTTTTCCCTTTTTAGGGAGAAGGCTAATTATACCCTACCTCTGAGTTATTGATAAAAGCCCTGTACTAAAACTAAATCTGATGCTGTCCATATAATATCTCTTTATGTCATTCCAAATAAATTTGCAAAACTCAACGGGGAAACCATCTGTCCCAGGCGATTTTCCATTTGCACATGTTTTTAAACTATTTAATATATCCTCTTCTGTGATTTTTGGAGACATTGTTTTTTTTTTAATTGATTCATTTTTATATTATATTTTTTTTCAAGAAAATTTTCAAATTTACTAACATCATGTTGTTGATTTGAAGTAAAAAGTTCCTGGAAAAATACTTTTTCTTTCTCTAATATTACCTGTGGATTGTTTATTCTATTTCCATTTATAATAAGTTTACTGACAACCTTTCTGTTGTAATTCCTTTTCTCCATATTTAAAAAATATTTTGTTGATTTCTCACCCTCCTCATACCACCTGGTTTTTGCTTCTGATGGCGGCCCCCCTGGCTTTTTCTTCTATATACTTATATAGTTGTTGTTCCTTCTCTTTTAATTTATGTTTATCACATTGCTCAGCGTCTGTAAATATTTTGTTTTTCAAGACCATTATATCTTTTTCTAACTTACTAATTTCTTCTCTAGTTTTCTTTTGTTTTCTATGGCTGTGACATATACATGTTCTCCGGATAGTCATTTTTATGGTATCCCATAATAAGGTAGGATAAGCTTCTTTATTTTCATTTACAGTGGTCAGTATACAATCCTTTATTTGCTGCACACATTCTTCATCATATTATAAGGAGGTATTGAATTTCCAAAATCCTGGTCCTCGTTTTCTTTCATGAGGTTCCATAAGTAGATCAATCCCTGAGTTGACTTTCCAATTAGTACTCCCATTCCGAACCATGGAACTTCTAAGAGGCAGATGTTTCTGGCCAGGAATGTTGAATGACGTGGAAGAGTATGTAGCCAAATGTGGAAGATGTGTCCGTGGCAAAACACTTCTGAAACCAGAAGCACCCTTAGTCAGCATCAAAACGAGCCTGGAACTGGTTTGTATGGACTTTCTCTCTATTGAAACGTCGAGAGGTGGATACAAGAATGTGTAAGTGGTAACAGATCATTTTACCTGATACACTTAAGCCTATCGCACCCGGAATCAGACGGCTTATACCACAGCTAAAACACTTTTCGAAAACTTCGTAATTCACTATGGGTTTCCAGCAAAGTTACATAGTGACCAAGGTCGACAATTTGAAAGTAGCACGATCAAACACTAATGTGAAATAGCTGGTATTGCTAAGTCCCGGACATCATCATACCATCCTAGCGGGAACGGCCAGTGTGAGCGTTTTAATCGGACGCTGTTAGATATGCTAGGCACCCTCCAACCCGAAGAGAAAACTGATTGGAAAAGCTACATCGCTCCAATAGTCCATGCGTACAACTGTACTCCGAATGAGACAATTGGGTATGAACCATTTTACCATTTTGCCATCCACAATTACCGGTCGATATAGCGTTTGGCATTGGCGTGGAACAACAAAAACAGGGATATGTCGAGAATCTGCGGAAACGCCTAAGATTTGCCTATGAATTGGCATCAAAGAATATTAACAAAGCTCAACAACGGCAGAAACGGAACTACGATCTTCGTAGTATAGGCGCCATACTACAGCAATGAGACAGGATGCTTATTCGTAATCTCGCCGTTAAAGGAAAGCAGAAACTCTGCGATAAACGAAAAACATTGCACCGCAATCTGCTTCTTCCGCTAGGATATTTGTCTTCGGATGTTTCAGAGAATAACACGCAGCATGACACATGAGATACCAAGAATCAGACAGTTACACCAATGCAGAAACGTTCGGATAAAACCGGAAGAGTTGATGATACTCTTAGCTCTGAGGAGGAAGATTCTGAGGAGGAAACTGTCATTGTCATACCACAGCCAAAACCTAGAAGAAAACCGTGTCCCCAGCGATTTCCAAACTCCAACCTCCCGGAAAAGCCAAAACCGACCCCAAGACGACATTCAGCAAGTGAGGCACACCGGTTTCAAATGATTGTCATGAGCTGACTGATAGGACACCAAAGTCAATGAAAAATGAAGGGCCTGAATTTTCGCGGGATGCTTTGGAGATTGGTACTACCACTGATGCAGAAGAACTAGTTGATACTGACAAAATCCTGGACGAGCCGGCAGACCTACCGCGTACGTCTGTTCCCAGTATGCCAAGACGTTCAAACCGTACCAGAAAGACGCCAATGTGGTATGATCCTTGTTCCCATCAACAAACTTGTTACTCACCAAAACAAGAATCCCAAGAGCCTTCTATCATTCAGAACCGAATAGTCAATCTAAAGAAGCTAATAGACGCCCTTTCCCCTTTAATGACATAACAATATCTGACATATGTATTTAATTAGATTTTAGAACTAGATGTGTCGGAACGACACGAATGCCCCCGCCTGGGGCAAATTAGAAACATTTGTTAAATTTTGTAAAAATTTTCAAGTTCAGGAGGTGTCGTATGGTCAAAAGTACAAAATGCAACAAGGGCAAAATGCAAACTCGATCTGTAATGGGTCATTATCAAGCAACACACCAAAAATCAGGCCAGTGTCTGCAGGCATTGTGAAAATAATCCATACATATGCATTTTTCATAAAAATTTCTGTCTTTCATGAAATTTTCTATGTTCAGGATCTGTCATATGGTCAAAAATAGGTCAACTGGGACGAAACGCAAACTCGATCTGAAAGTGGTCATTATGCGCCCACAGACCAAACATTAGGCCAGTATCTGTAAGCATTGCATTGCGAAACCAGAATATTAGCAAAAGCTGATAATCAGTCATAAATTTAAATTGGAGCGGTATGTACCATGTTTCATAACAATCCACCAAAATGCTTCCTGAGAAATAAGCTCCTAAGTTTTTTTCTATACTAAGCTCTGTGACCTTGAAAAGTAGGTCAAAATCACCCATCTTTGAACTTGACCAAGATTATGTAAATATCATGCAATAGCACTGAAGAAATGAAGTTCCTGTGTTGAATACCTTTGGAGATATCCTGCCAAAAGGCCAAAATTGAAAAATCCGATAAAAATTCATTTAAAAATCAGAAATTGTAGGTGGTGCCTCCAAAACTGTGACCATCATTCCAAATGATCATAGTAAGTTTTGTGAAAAACCACACAATGGTTCCTGAGATATAAGCTTCTGAGTGTTTTTCTATAATCAGCTCTAAAATGTAGAAAAATGGGTCAAGGTCACCCATCTTCGAACTTGACCGAGATTTTATCGATATACATCTTCACTGATGAAATAAAATTCTTACGGTGAATCTTTTTAGAGATATCTCGCTCACAAGGTAAAAGTTAACAAACGCGGGACGGACGGACGCCGGACGGACAGGCAGACTGACAGACAGACAGACAGCTTGGGTGACGACAATAGCCCATCAGCCTATGAGCTGAGGGCTAAAAACGGCTGTACATGTACATTTGTCATGAAAATTTATATTTTTCATGAAATTTTCTATGTTTAGGAGCTGTAAAACAATCAAAAGTAGGTCAACCGGGACGAAACGCGAACTTGATCTGTAACTGGTCATTATCTGCCCACACACCAAAAATCAGGGCAGTACCTGCAGGCATTGAGGAAAAAAGTCTGTACATGTGTATTTGTCATGAAAATTTATATTTTTTTCATGAAATTTTCTATGTTCAGGAGCCGTAAAACCGTCAAAAGTAGGTCAACCGGGACAAAACGCGAACTCAATCTGTAACTGGTCAACATCTGCCCACACACCAAAAATCAGGCTAATATCTGCAGGCATTGCGAAATAAAGTCCGTACATGTGTATTTGTCATGAAAATTTATATTTTTCATGAAATTTTCTATGTTCAGGAGCCGTAAAACGGTCAAAAGTAGGTCAACCGGGACAAAACGCGAACTCGATCTGTAACTGGTCAATATCTGCCCACACACCAAAAATCAGGCCAATATCTGCAGGCATTGCGAAATAAAGTCCGTACATGTGCAGTTGTCATGAAAATTTCTATTTTTCATGAAATTTTCTAAGTTAAGGAGCCGTAAAACGGTCAAAATAACCGGGACGAAACGCGAACTCGATCTGTAACTGGTCATTATCTGCCCATACACCAAAAATCAGGCCAATATCTGCAGGCATTGCGAAAAAAAAAGTCCGTACATGTGTATTTGACATGAAAATTTCTATTTTTCATGAAATTTTCTAAGTTTAGGGGCCGTAAAACGGTCAAAAGTGGGTCAACCTGGATGAAACCCGAACTCGATCTGTAACTGGTCATTATCTGCCCATACACCAAAAATCAGGCCAATATCTGCAGGCATTGCGAAAAAAGTCCGTACAACTCTTTGATTTCGGAATGACGGAAGGACGGACATGGGTAAAACTATATGCCCCGGCCACTTTGTGGCGGGGGCATAAAAAAACAGTAAAGAATAAAACAGCATGTTATATAAGATAGGCCCTATGATATATTAATTTTATTGAAATGTACATATCACATGCCTAATATATATGAAATACCTATTATGAGAGATATGAGAAACATGAGATAATTTATTAAACAGCGTGTGCGTACTTGACCACATGATGTTGAAATCGCAGAAGTATTGGTATAATTTGTGATATCATCATTCATATGTCAAACGGTCATGGTACACTGTCGTATGCTTTTGAAGACCTAGGGTTACTTGATATTGTGATGTATTTGTATTGTGATAGTTTGTACATAATTTTATATGCAGGCACCTATCATGTGAGTGATGTTATGAGACTTGCAGATAAAATTTGCTTGGGTTAGTTGATGCTGTCTCCATCGAATTGATGTATACACATACATAAATATTGTTGCATGTAATATAGTTAGGTGATACGATTTTATACCGTATTAAATGTCGGGACTACATTTCCTCGGTAGGGGGGAAAATGTGACCGGGTATACTGCCGTCAGTTTCGGTTGTTATATTTGTTGTGGTCTGTGTACGTGCAAGAGTGTACACACTGTGGTATTATATGTCAGCAGCGCGCCAAAGCTGTAATCCACCTCGGAACAAAGCACCTTGGTTGTAACCTTTGACCCTTTAACCTTTTAATCAATTTCCGTCAATTTATGATTTGTCTGCAATATCAAGGAATAATTATACGTATGATGTATTAGTAAGCGTTATATTTAATATAGGTAATACTATCCAGTGCTTATACGTTTTTGTGATACAATGGATGAACTTACACAATTATTAGTAATATTTTGCATATAAATAGTGCATTTGAATATAAATAGTGTACCTGGTTTTGCCGCCAAGTTTCCCGATTTACGTCACTTGGCAGGCAACTATTGAACTGGAGATTTCAAGGTCATATGTTTTTCTCTTTTCTGGTACGTAATTTTGGTAAGTGTATTTTCTGAATTAGTGTTTCAATGTCATATTCAGTAGAGTAGGTCAGTCAATATATTGTCATAATAACGGTAATGTTATCATACACATACTATATTGCTAAATGTGGTCAGAAAGTTTGATTTATCAATGACCAAAGGTGGTCATCCAATAATAATGTTCTCAATGTGTAAACACATTTAAGTGCCGCACATTGTGTTAGCGAATGTTAACTGTCAATTCTGAAAACTCAGTATATTCTGTGTTTATTTCCTATTGTACATTTGTCGCCGTTTTAATTGTATATATGACTTGGCAGGTAACTATTAAACTGGAGAGTTCAATGTCATGTGTTTTTCTCTTTCGAGCACATTATACCTGTATAGCACATTCTGTGTTGTGCTTTGGACGGTGTTTGTGACTGAGACTGAGAGACGTGATCTGTATGGGTGGCCCACTACCCCAGTAATTGTCCATAACCAAACCCGGTGTGACAACTACTGTTACATATAGTATCTCATATCAACGAAACAGTTTGAATTTTTTACCTGTTTTTAAAAGATAAGGGTTTGATCATAAGCGACAATATTATATAAAACTTTAATTAAACGGTTACCAAGACATTTTGTTATAATCTTATAATCCACATTCAGTAAGGATATGGTCTCCAATTAGGCCAACTTAATAATTTGCTGTCTCCTTTCTTGTATAAAAGAGAGATAACGCCCCGTCTTTGTGACGTAGATAAAGTACCAGAATGAATGCCTTATTAATTACTTTGACAAAATCTGACCATAAAATATGCCAAAAGTGTCGATAAAATTCTAATGTAAGTCCGTCTAATCCCGGACTTTTTTTCTGTTTTAAGATCCTGCAAGGCTTTTTATATATATACTAGCAATTACCCGTGCTACGAACGGTTTGGGGCGAACACGGCAATCCGTATGGTGGTATCGGAAATCCATCGATAATCCGGAGACACGGAAAATCACACAAATCGCGTTACGCTCTTAATAATAATATATAGATCCATTACATGTATGGTGTTGTGGATAAAAAACTTTTGGAACGGCGTTCGGAACATGTTTCGGAAAAGCGTACAGTCGCACAAAGTCGCCCCAAGCCTGTGCCTAACATGTGGTCGGGGTCTTTGACAAATAGTCACCTACAACTGTACCATGTGACATGAGAAACTGATCAACAATAATACATAAAAAGAAACCGTCCATGGAAAAGACTTAAGAAGGAAATGCAAAAAAAATATCAGTTTTATTTGTGAAAATAGTAACAATGATGGCCATGACTTATACACAATAAGCATACATACTGATGGAAGGAAATAAAAGTCTTTAAAAGCAAAGAGTATTACATAAACATTACTGAAAATGAGAAAAATAAAAAATTTACATTTATACAGGAGTTTTACTTTTGTAACTGCAGTAATGAGAAAATCTCGATTTTCAAAACATTTTAAGTCAAAACTATGTGTTTACTGAGTGGTGGTGCCACTCCACACGTGTACACATCACACCGTACCAACCACGACGTGAATTTGGTTAACATTTTCTTTACATCTGTTACATATAGTAGGTTACATGTTTGTGAATATTTGTCAAGGACCTCAATCGCATGCAAGACCCTGGACTTTGTGCGACCGTGTGCGACTGCATAAGGCCAAAAAATAAAAAGTATGGTTCTCAGGTACCGCCCGCGTCAATTTTACCCCCCCCCCCCCCAAAAAAAAAACTTTTATTTTGACTTTCGTCTTTCAAGAAGATAAAATAATACAAGTTTGATCAGATTTCCTTTGTTATGTAGTGCTTTTGCTTATTTAGCTTAATTCATGCTTTTCATTGATCATATGACATTTTTATCAAAACAAACAAAACAATGAAATATCGTCCGAGGTTTCTGAAAAAAGTGCCTGAGAACCATACCTTTTTCTTGGCCTAATCATCACGATTTCCTGCGACCCGGTAGATGTGCACTCAAGCATATCAGGTAACGTCAAGGGGTCGCATGAAGGAGCCCTATCGAAGGAGAATCTGTCGCAGGAAGGCCTGCAAAACAATTCTTTTAAAAATCCCCCTTTTTAGAAGGTATCGCCGATGGGGATAATTTCTGGCCAGTGACCGCGAATGTACAAAAAAAAAAAAAAAAAAAACAGATAGGGCCCCGGAGTAAATCTCTGTCCCGCCATCACACACTCTATGGCCATTGTGTTACCGGGCCCAAAGACACAAAGAAAAGAGGCGGGACTGGGTGGAAACTCTTCAGACAAACCAGAAGCATATGTATGTTAGAAAATCACGGCAATCCGTACGGTGGTATCAGAGGAGATTCAGAAAATTACAAAAATCGCCTTACGCTATTAATATATAGATATTAATAATATAATATATGTTTCTTCTTAAGATATTTTCTCTTCCCACAACATGGTATCCTCATTACAAAGTGTTTAAGTAATGTTTGATAGAAAGAATACCTAAGCATTTACGTCAGTTGGCGACATATATATGTATCCCTTTTCTAATATATATTTTATCATTTTTTTAAATATCGTAGAACTCTAACATATTGGAAGATATTTCGTTTAAGTTTTTTTGTGATACATGTATGTTTGTTCCAGCGATGACCTACTTGGATATATTGCATTTTCATATTTGTTCAACGTATGGAAAATATATTTTAGTTTTGATATTGTATGACATCGTAATTTATAACTGTATTTTTAATGCCGTATTAGGGTATATTATAACATATTTATTATTCAGTGGTGCATCCATAGGGGGCGCAAGCCCGTTCAGGCGTAATATCTCTCATTTTATCGAGTTCATTTCCCATTTATTCGTAATCAATTTTCATTTCTTTTTCAGATTACCTTTTTTATTCCCTAGCAATTTCATTTTTAAATTTATTACTTTCCAATTCATAACTTGGTGATTTACTCCACTGAGAGCTCTAGAGCATAAAAAAATATACTAGTACTGCACCCCCCCCCCCCCACCACCAATCGCATTACCGTGTGAGTGAGTCAGGCATGGTCTCCCCACAGAGCACAGCTCGGGCTGGGGTCGAATGTGAAAAATCTCACGGCTCCTCGGCTGATACCCCGACTCACGCACTGTGCTCTGCTGTCCGAGCCTGTGCGCTCACAGATCACAAAAGTCGGTAAAATGCAAAGATTGTCATAAGACATAAACATATCAATTATTTGACAACAAATACTACAATTAAATAGTGACATTTTGCAAGTTATAAATGTATAGACGCGCATTTCATCATTGACATTAACATGTTACGAACTTTTGAATATTTGAACTTTCCAGTTTATACCGTAATTTTATAGAAATATAAATATTAAAGTCAAACAACCTAAAGTTTGAATACATTGTTTAACAAGTGACCCATGGGTCATGACGCTCAGCTGACTGGGAAGAGATTCACAAAAGGAAATTTTATCATCAGAATGGTAGATACCCATTCAACTGAAGCATCAAACAGATTAACCAACAGGCCAAGATTTAGTCTGTATTTATATATCTGAAAAATAGAGAAAAAATGTGTAAACTTTAAAAACTAGTATACGGGTAGCCGACAAGTGACTACGTGTATCTGCCAAAATCAGAGTGAAGTGAGGCATGGATTGAGTGGCAAGAGAAAACAGAGTGAGGTATGTTGCATATTAGCATGGATGTCTGCAGCCTAAATGTGTATGTAGGTTGTGCAACCTACCACAAATCCAGAAAGCTGTCCAAGTTGTATACATATGCAAAATTTTAGGCAGAAAAGTCAAACCACTACATGGATATGAGTGATTTTAGCCCACGGCAGACAAACAGACAGACGCTGTGCAAAAATGGTTGCAGTTTTGTGTATGATAAAGACCTATGTGAGATCTAAACACAAGCACAATTTTGGCCCAATCGGTCAAATGGTTTCTGAGATATTAGCTTGGATGTGTGCAGCGTTAACTAGAATGTAGGTGGCGCCACCTGTCATAAAATCAAGAAAGCTATCCAGGATGTATAAACCTGCAAAATTTTAGGCAGTTATGTCAAACCACTACAGAGAAATGAGTGATTTTAGGCCACGGCAGACCAATAGACAGACGCTGTGCAAAATGTGCAAAAATGGTTGCAGGTGGCCCCTCCAGTTTTGTGTATGATAAAGACCTATGTGAGATCTATACACATGCAAAATTTTGGCCCAATCGTTCAAACGGTTCCTGAGATATGAGCCTGGATGTCTGCAGCATATACTAGAATAAAGGTGGCGCCACCTGTCATAAAATCAAGAAAGCTATCCAGGATGTATAAAACTGCAAAATTTTAGGCAGATATGTCAAACCACTGCCAAGATGTGAGTGACTTTATTGCACGGCAGACAAACAGACAGACGCTGTGCAAAAATTGTTGCAGGTGGCGCCACCAGTTTTGCGTATGATAAAGAGCTATGGGAGATCTATACACATGCAAAATTTTGGCCGAAATGGTCGAACGGTTCCCGAGATATGAGCTTGGATGTCTGCAGCTTAAATGTGAATGTAGGTGGCGCCACGTGTCATAAAATCAAGAAAGCTGTCCAGGATGTATACACATGCAAAATTTCAGGTGGATAAGTCCAACCAATTCAGAGATATAAGTGTTTTTATCAGAAGGCAGATGAACAGATGGAGGCTGTGCAAAAATGGTTGCAGGTGGCGCCACCAGTTTTGTGTATGATAAAGAGCTATGGGAGATCTATACACATGCAAAATTTTGGCCGAAATGGTCAAACGGTTCCCGAGATATGCGCTTGGATGTCTGCAGCTTAAATGTGAATGTAGGTGGCACCACGTGTCTTAAAATCAAGAAAGCTGTCCGGGACGTATACACATGCAAAATTTCAGGTGGATAAGTCCAACCAATGCAGAGATATGAGTGTTTTTATCCCAAGGCAGATGAACAGACGGACACTGTGCAAAAATGGTGGCAGGTGGCGCCACCTATTTAGTGTATGAGTAAGGGATATGTGGGATATGTGAGATCTATACATATGCAAAATTTCAGGGGGATATATCATACCAGTCCTGAGATATAAGTCTGAATGTCTGCAGCATATACATAAATGTAGGTGGCGCCACCTGCCACAAAAATCCAGAAAGCTATCCAAGATGTTTAAACATGCAAAATTTTAGGCAGATAAGTCAAACAACTACTGAGATATGAGTGATTTTAGCCCACGGCAGACAAACAGACGGACGCTGTGCAAAAATGGTGGCAGGTGGTACCACCAATTCTGTGTATGATTACGAGCTATGTGAGATCTATACACATGCAAAATTTCAGGGGGATATGTCAAACCAGTCCAGAGATATAAGCCTGAATGTCTGAAGCGTATACATAAATGTACGTGACGCCACCTGTCACAGAATCCAGAAAGCTATCCAAGATGTATAAACCTGCAAAATTTTAGGCAGATATGTCAAACCAATGCCGGGATATGAGTGATTTTATCCCACGGCAGATGACCAGATGGACGCTGTGCAAAAATGGTTGCAGGTGGCACCACCAGTTTTGCGTATGATAAAGAGCTATGGGAGATCACATGCAAAGTTTTGGCCGAAATGGTCGAACGGTTCCCGAGATATGAGCTTGGATGTCTGCAGCTTAAATGTGAATGTAGGTGGCGCCACGTGTCATAAAATCAAGAAAGCTGTCCAGGATGTATACACATGCAAAATTTCAGATGGATATGTCAAACCAATGCCGGGATATGAGTGATTTTATCCCACGGCAGATGACCAGATGGACGCTGTGCAAAAATGGTTGCAGGTGGCACCACCAGTTTTGCGTATGATAAAGAGCTATGGGAGATCACATGCAAAGTTTTGGCCGAAATGGTCGAACGGTTCCCGAGATATGAGCTTGGATGTCTGCAGCTTAAATGTGAATGTAGGTGGCGCCACGTGTCATAAAATCAAGAAAGCTGTCCAGGATGTATACACATGCAAAATTTCAGATGGATAAGTCCAACCAATGCAGAGATATAAGTGTTTTTATCCCAAGGCAGATGAACAGATGGACGCTTTGCAAAAATGGTTGCAGGTTACACCAGTCTTGTACACTATAAAGCTACCCGATATGTATAAACATGCCCAATTTTAGGCTGATGTATCAAATGTATGCAGGCGCATACACTGCAAAAGTCAATGTAGGTGGCACCACCTGTCTTGTAAATGGGAATACCATCAAAGACGCATAGACAGGTCAAAATATCAGTCCAATACATCAAACAACCCATAAAGTTTGATGAAATAAGGCTGACAAGGCTTAGGTGAGTAAGGCAGTTGCCCCCGAGTGACCTGTGACAAATTGCTGCCTCAAGTTACTGCACTGAGTAAACTCTTGACATATACCTGGCTGCACTTCTTCCAATCCTAGCACTGTGCCAACACTATTTATAGAACTGACATCATCTTTGCTAATGGCCAACATCAAGGCACTGGCAATCTGCCAATGGTAAACCAAGTCATGCCACTTGTACACAAAATTGGTCCCTACCTGAAAAAAACTTTGAAATTTATTTTCCCAACACAAAATGCTTTTCAGCTGAATTTTTATAAAAAAAGAAATCAGAAATATATGTTAAATTATTACGGATGCATACTGAATGCAAAATTAAAATACAGATATATCTCATTGATGGCAATTTCTTGAATTAAGTTGAGTAGAGATACCAATAATTCATAATCCACGTACAGTTGTCTTTATATAGCCACAGAGAGCTGAATATCCTTGAATGTAAAATTGCCTGGTATGATGAATAACTTAAATCATATGTCTGAATTTTTTAAAAGCTTTTGAAAAAACTTTCTTGTCAATATTAACCAAAGATAACCTGAAATCTAAGTGTCTAGTGGCATGATGTAATATATGCTGATAAACTGGTGCCAGGCTAGATGTAACAGCATAACATATATGGTAAAATGATTCAATTTCAATCTCCATAATTCAGATAAAAATCATTCATGTGGAACCATTAATGACAATTATTTTAAGAATTATTGTAGGGATTATTGTTCAATCAGATATAAATTGATTGACAGAGACATGGCATATCGAAGTGGTGACTCAAACAAATTGTTAAAAGCTAAATATGAAGTTAGACGTGCAATCAAATATACGGAAAAACTGGAATCTAATCTACGGACAACGGATGATTCAAGGCAGCTGTGGCAGCGCATAAAGGCAATTGTACCGTACAAAGTAAACTGAGTACTAACCCTATCTCAGACGATCCGAATCTTCCTGATGAATTAAACAAATTTTATGCTCGCTTTGATCGGCCTGAAACCCTTTCTGAGAAAACATCATGTGACGGTCCGCCTCCATTTGTTATAGAAACTTCAGATACAAAGAGAATCCTTGCCTGCTTAAACATACGCAAGGCGGCTGGTCCTCATGGTATCACGCCGCGACTGTTAAGAACTTGCGCCGATGAAATATCTGGTGTTCTCACTCTTCTTTTTAACTGGTCCTTGCGATCGTGTACAGTGCCAGAGCTCTTCAAACGATCAGTGATTATTCCTGTCCCGAAAAAATCTCATGCATCATGTTTGAATGACTATCGTCCTGTTGCATTAACTTCTGTAATTGCCAAGAGTTTTGAGCGACTGGTGTTAAATTATCTCAAAAGCTGTATTTCAGAAACTTTTGATCCTTTTCAGTTCGCCTATCGTAGTAACTGCTCAACAGATGACGCTGTATCATTCACACTTTACCGTATTTTAAAACATCTCGACTTACGAGAATCTATCTATGTAAGGGTTTTATTCATTGATTTCAGCTCAGCATTTAACACTGTCCTTCCCCATAAATTAATCGGAAAACTATCAAAACTGGGTCTTAATATTAACATGTGTATCTGGATCTTAGACTTTTTAACAAATCGGCCTCAAGTGGTTAAGATTGGTAACATTATTTCCGAAGAATTGGTCTTAAACTCGGAGCACCCCAAGGTTGTGTGCTTTCACCAAAATTGTACTCTCTATTCACCTATGACTGTGTCTATACTCTTGATGATTGCCTCATTGTAAAATCTGCAGATGACGAAACAGTTTCTGGGCTAATCCGGGGAAATAACGAAAGTGTTTACCGAATGAAATTAAAATTTTAACTTCGTGGTGCTCTGAAAATAATCTGGAGTTAAATGTAAAGAAAACCAAGGAGATGATAATTGATTTTAGACGGAAGAAAAATGAAATATTACCCTTAGTAATTGAAGGCTCCGGGGTTTAAATCGTTGACTTTTTTTAATTTTTTAGGAATTTTTATTTCTTCTGATTTGAAGTGGGCCGAAAATGTTAATTACTGCGTAAAGAAGGCACAACAACGTTTATTCTTTCTAAGGAACCTAAAAGATTTCGGGCGCAGTCAACCGATTTTATTAAAGTTTTATCGGGCGGTAATTCAGGGAGTACTGACGTTGTCAGTCACTGTATGGGGAGGCAGTAGCACGGTCGAGGAAAGGAACCGTCTTTCGAGGGTAGTTAGAACAGCTGAGAGGATCATTGGGGTTCCTTTACCCACAGTTGACTCCTTATTTCAAACACGATTGTTGAAGAAAGCGAAAGACATTATAGAAGACTATAGTCATCCGGCGCACTATTTGTTTAAAAAAATTAAATCGGGGGTTCGCTATAGGTCGCTGTCAGACAATTCCAAAAGAACTCAACCAGCACTTATACGTCAGCCGTTCGGGAATTAAATATATCACTTGCAGCACAAAAATCTAGTCAAACATTCTTAGTCATACGCCTTTTTTTCTATACACAATTTTATTTTATTATTTCTTGTTCAATGTGTTTGTTTAAGCAAGCCGGTCAAGCTAAATACTATTTTATGTGATGATTTTATAACATATATATAGCAATAAACTATAAATCTTATCTTATTCTTGTAAAATATTAAACAAACTGGCTTCAGTCGAAAAACGTGTCGCAGGTTTATAACTCATATAGGAAGATACAACAAGTGGCTAAGTTCAGCTTCCCGTAACTCAGCCAAAAAGCACTGAACAGAGACCATTTGAACAAACTTCAGAAAACACTACCCTAGGATCATCTCAGAGCAGTTCAGCTTCGCGTAACTCGGCTAAAAAGCACTGAACGAAAACCATTTTAACAAACTTGAATTATCAACATCTAAGGATAATTAATGTGTGAGATTTAAGAATTTGGCCCAGTGGTTTTTGAGAAGATCTTTGTAGCCACTGAGCTCAAATGGGCTGTTATGGCATATGACTAAATTCAGCTTCCCATAACTTAGCCAAAATTCACTGAACTGAGACCATTTGAACAAACTTCAGAAAGCACTACCCTAGGATCATTTCTGTGTGATATTAAACAATTTGGCCATTTCGTTTCAGAGAAGAAGTTATTTGTAGCTGTCAGTATGATACGGGCACTGATGACCCCCGTTCAAAAAAGGCCGATGCAGGTGGCGCCACCAATACCTCAATTTCAGATATGACTCATGTGACCAACATTGGCATAAAATTTGGTGATGATAGCTCAAGCCATTTCTGAGATTGTAATTTTAGAATGCTTTTTTGGACAGATGACTAAGTTCAACTTCCTGTAACTCGGCCAAAAATCACTGAACTTAAACCATTCGAACAAACTTGAGAGAGATTGTTCCAGGAATCATTTCTGTAAAATATTGGACAATTTGGCTGAACAGATTCGGAGAAGAAGATTTTTTAAGCTTTTTTTTTAGCTTTTCCCCTATAAATCTAAGAAAATGCAGTTAGCCAATAAATAAGCAAAATCCGATAGAGTTTTTTAGATGACTAATTTTATGCATAAGATTTCGTGATGCTAATTCTTGCCGTTTTCAAGATAGTATGGGTTAACGTACAGACGACGGATGCCGGACGACGCCACACCATCGCATAAGCTCACAGGTTCGCTAAAAAGAAATCAGGATTATATGTAAATTTATTTCGGATGCATACTGAATGCAAAATTAAAATACAGATATATCTCATTGATGGCAAATTCTTGAATTAAGTTAGAGTAGGGATACCAATAATTTATAATCCATGTACAGTTGTCTTTAAATAGCAACAGAGAGCTGAATATTCATGATTGTAACATTGCCTGGTATGATGAATAACTTAAATCAAAAATCTAAATTTTTTTTAAAAGCTTTTAAAAAAACTTTCTTGTCAATATTAACCAAAGATAACCTGAAATCTATATGTCTAGTGGCATGATGTAATAGATGCTGATAAACTGGTGCCAGTCTAGATGTAACAGCATAACACAGCTAACATATATGGTAAAATGACTCAATTCAATCTCCATAATTCAGCCAAAAATCATTCATGTGGAACCATTAATGACAATTTTTATAAGAATTATTGTAGGGATTATTCTTGTAAAATATTTAACAAACTGGCTTCAGTGGCATCAGTCGAAAAACATTTCGCAGGTTTATAACTCATATAGAAAGATACAGCAAACTGGCTAAGTTCAGCTTCCCGTAACTCAGCCAAAAAGCACTGAACCAAAACCATTTGAACAAACTTAAATTATCAACATCTGAGGATAATTAATGTGTGAGATTTAAGAATTTGGCCCAGTGGTTTTTGAGGAGAAGATCTTTGTAGCCACTTAGCTAAAATGGGCTGTTATGGCATATGACTAAATTCAGCTTCCCATAACTTGGCCAAAAGACCATTTGAACAAACTTCAGAAAGCACTACCCTAGGATCATTTGTGTGCGATATTAAACATTTTGGCTACATGGTTTCAGAGAAGAAGTTTTTTTGTAGCCCTCAGTGTGATACAGGCACTGATGATCCCGTACAAAAAAAGCCGATGTAGGTGGCGCCACCAACACCTCAATTTCAGATATGACCTATGTGACCAACATTGGCATAAAATTTGGTGATGATAGCTCCAGCCGTTTCTGAGATTTAAATTTTAATATGCTTTTTTGCACAGTTAACAAAGTTCAACCTCCTGTAACTCGGCCAAAAATCTCCGAACTGGAACCATTCGAACAAACTTTAGAAAGATTGTTCCAGGGATCATTTCTGTGAAATATTGGACAATTTGGTTGGACAGTTTCGGAGAAGAAGATTTTAAAAGCTTTTTTAGCTTTTCCCTATAAAATCTAAGAAAATGCAGTTAGAAAAAAAAATAAACCAAATCCGATATAGTTTTTGGATGACTGATTATTTGCAAAAAATTTGGTGATGCTAGCTCCTGCCGTTTTTGAGATAGCTATGGTTAACGTACAGACGACGCACGACGCACGACACACGACGCACGACGGACGACGCCGCACCATCGCATAAGCTCACAGGTTCGCTAAAAATTCAGAAAGCACTACCCTAGGATCATTTCCGTGTAATATTAAACATTTTGGCCATATGGTATCGGAGAAGAAGTTTTTTGAAGCCCTCAGTGTGATAAAGGCACTGATGACCCCCGTAAAAAGGCTGATGCAGGTGGCGCCACCAATACCTCAATTTCAGATATCACCAATGTGACCAATATTGGCATAACATTTGGTGATGATAGCTCCAGCCGTTTCTGAGGTTGAAATTTAATATGCTTTTTTGGACAGATGACAAAATTTAACCTCCTGTAACTCGGCTGAAAATCTCCGAACTGGAACCATTGGACCAAACTTAAAGAGAATGTTCCAAGGATCATTTCTGTGAAATATTGGACAATTTGGCTGGACAGTTTCGGAGAAGAAGATTTTTAAAGGTTTTTTAGCTTTTCCCCTATAAAATCTTAGAAAATGCAGTTAGAAAAAATAAACAAAATCCGATAGTTTGTCAGATGACTGATTATTTGCAAAAAAATTTGGTGATGCTAGCTCCTGCCTTTTTGAGATAGCTATGGTTAACGTACAGACAATGCACGACATACAACGGACAACGCCGCACCATTGCATTAGCTCACAGCTAAAAAGGAGTAGAGGCCAGTCCACTTGACAAGACAAAGCTGTCAGAGATCTTCAGTCATATGACTTTTCAGAACAATTCACACACCCATTTCTGAGCTATTTAATTTATTGTGTGATTTTCAACCAAAATGAATCAATTCAAGGTAACTCTCTTGCCCCATTATCTGATTAGACTTTTTCCTCTCAGACACACATTATGAAACATCAGTTATCTTACTTGAAGGATTGTGGGTAGAGGTGGCCCCTGTAATTATCCCTGGCCTTCAGGTCAAAATGATGTGAAAGAAAGATAAATCTACCAAATGGTCATCATATCTGTAGTATTTTGTCAAACTTGATCTTGGAGACCCATACTATGATTTCTTCAATTGTCATTTACTTTTTAACAGGTTCTTTTAATAAGTTTGTCTATATAATGAATGGTCATCAAATGGAAAAAAGTAGCCTTATTTCTGGTCAGATTCTGAATGATCTAAATAACACAAATAACAAAGACAAATGTCTATTTATAATCTTATTCCATATAAAGCAAACCCACATAATCTCCTTTTTGTTCAACAATCCCACAACAGTAGTTTGGAGTTCAGTCAAGAAACATGTGCATGCACTATGACACCACAATTGTGAACATGGAATTTTATGTCTGGGAATAACACAACTCAATCAATACATCACTAAGTGGAAGATGAAGTTGTAAATAAGATCGACCACTTGTAACGTCAAATTGTAGCAGTGCGATGCTACAATATTCGTAATGCTAGAATATTCAATTTTTAGGCACGTGCAGTAGACTAAAGCACGGTTTACACACATCTGGGCCGGTAATAGTGATTGTGGCCTGTGTTAATATGTTCGGAAGGTACTAGTATAAATATATTGGTCTGACGGTAGTGAATAAGACTGGAACTTTTGTTTTGGCACTGTTGTAACTTGTAAACTGGTCGGATTAACGGAATGAAACCCAGTTGTAGAACCAGTAAATATTTAAATTAGGTCACCTGGTTCCAGCCGCCAAAATTGTAACCTCATGATTAAATCAGCCATTTGGGGTATTCGCTGTCGATGGTTCTTGCGAAATGGACGGCCGATGTAGCTAAAGACGGTGTGAAGGTTCCTTGGTGTCCTGATGAGGCCAACCCGAAACAAGCAGCTATGTAACAGAGCTGTGTAGTCAACCATTTTTAGCTCAGCTGACTATAAGTCATCTGAGCTATAGTCGTGGTCCATTGTCCGTCTGTCCGTCCGTCCGTCCGTCCGTAGATGTGGCACGTTTTGAAACCGTAAGACCTAGGAATCCAAAATTCAGCATAATGTTAGATGTCCCCAAGATCTCCTACCAAGCCGAAAACTGGGTCTTTGCGACTTCGTTCCTTTGAGAAATTAAGGGAAAACCTAAATTTTTTATTAAAAACCTATTTTCACACTTCAGGACTGCCTAATATCAAAACCACTCATCTGTTTTTCCTCATATTTACCATAATTATTCCTCTATATAGTTCCTATGTACCTGACAGAAATTAAGTCTGTAAAGTATAAATTCTTTAAGTTATGGGCCCAAACATAATGGACTTTGTAAAAAATCAGAAAAAATAATAACTCACATAACATGAAAAATTTTGAAACTAGAGTCTATTTTCTCAAGTATATAACTATGTTTAATTAAGATTCAGTTGTATACCCAAAATTAGATCTGAATTTTGTAAATTTTTTAAGTTATTAGCATAAAAAAAAATCAGTACCTTAAATTTTGCCCAACTTTGACCATGGCACGTTTTTTTTCCTGTAAGCACCATTGATTTAATTTTCACAGCATGTAAACATAAATATCTAGTTTGTCTAAATCTGAAATTTGAAAATAAAAGCTTGAAAATTAAGCTAGTTATTGATTTTTTTTTCTACAGTCACTTGCTTTGATTGCAGATGCAGGGTCCCACTCCAGGTCACTGGAAGTCAGCTATGCCAGGGTTTCTGATTTGTTACAGTCACTGGGGGAGATCCCCTGCTGTGACAGGTGTACAGTTATTCTCATATCATCCCCCCCCCCCGCAAACCCAACCCACCAAGTGTTATGCAGTAATGTTACTGTTTTCACTGTATCTCATTAATTGTAATGCTGTTTCCACTCCGATATGCAAAAACTTTCATTGAAAAAATAATTCAAGGTGTAATCCAGAAGATGCAATGTTGTGTAATGTGGCATTTTTAAAGAAATCAATTTTCTTTTAAATGATTTTAACAAATATAAATGAACCCATCAGTATGCTTAAATTATTATAAAATATGAAGCACATTATGGATAAATAAAGACACAATTAAAAATTGTGAAATCTAAATCAAGTATTATTTTTATATATTTATTGTTTTGCAGATTTAAAATATCTATTTTTGTGGTAAAAAATAAATAAACATTTGTATGCATGATCTGGTGTTATCTGACAAGATTGAGATTTATGATGATGCAATTGAGAATTATGAATCAACTTTTATATTCAGATATATATGTTATATTGGAAATGTATAGAAAAATAAACTTAAAGTAGAAAATAATTGATGTGATAAAAAAATGAGGATTTAATACAAACATTTGTTCATTATTTTCCTGCCTCAGCAGAATTTGAGATCAGGCTTTGTTTGCCCTGTTTTATGTTGTTAATTAGCTATATTTCAACTGTATACATTTCATAAAAAATACATATATATTTAATAATATATATTATACAAAAAAATAGATGCAATTGAACAAATGTGTAAACTACTGAAATGTCAACAGTTAATCGAAAAACCAACTAATGATCATGGTAATAGTACAGATCATTTGTTCACAAACTGCTCACATGCTTTAGTTTCAACATTAGGAAACACATGGTCAGGTCACAAAATATTTTTTGCAACAATTTCTTGCTCATCAATACAAACCAATCATATAAACCAACCATGGCCTTTATTACCTCTTCCTCTTACACTTTATCTCCATTAGATATTATTTTAGATTTTTACCTTCAAGTTAAACGTCAGCTGAGCACCGTGACCCATAGGTCCCTTGTTTCAGTCTTGGTATAAACACGTAACTCATAACCACCTGAGTCATCATTGGTGTATGTGACGTGTGTAGACCTCTGTTGTAAGTCACATGTCCCTACCTTCATTATCTAGAGGACAGGAGCGCATGCAGTTGACGACGTTGTACCCATTTGAGGACATTTAGCCTGTGGTTAAGCCCCGGGTGATTGGCTGGTAATTGTTTCATCTAACTGTGTGCACTGCAGGTGTTACATCATCACTGCCAACTTACTGGCACACCAAGCTGAAATGTGATACATGCTCCTGGCCAGCTGAAACAATCCAGTGTTACCTTTGTAACAACGGCTGCCTGAAACCAGTGGCCTGTGTGTACACAGTGGTCCAGTTACAAGACACTCACACCATGCACCATGCAGTGATGATGTAACACATGGATGCTGTTTGAAACAATTGCACAGGGGCAATTGGATAGGCACCCAACATCTACTTCTGTCCGCTAGATAAATGAAGGCAGGGACCTGTGGCTCTGTGTTTACAACAGAGCCACAACTGGGTCTAGTGACGTGTGGCAAGTGTGTGTGGGCGAGATGCCAATGAGACCCCAACCCTCCTACAAAATTATCCCAATTGTATCAACAATCCTAGTATGGATGAATTAATGAACAAAAATACAAGTTCAGAACCTAGATACTGAGTCGATCAGCATGCTGTAAATTAACATATTTAAATGAGTTTCGGTGTTTAAATAACACATATGCCACCTAATGGTTTGGGTTCATCCATGCGACCGTTAACAATTTATATACAAGCGTTATTCTGTCATATAAAGCAGCATATATGCCTTTCCTTGACTTAGGTCTCATATTTTACGCATATTTGGCCAAATAATAACTTAATTTTGATTGAAAGGAGAGATTAACAAAGATAACTGAAGAATTTGTGGACGCCGCCTACACTTGACAGTCCCTGACAGCACCCATTTCAGATGTGACATAAAAGTTTGCCATGAAGAATTTCTTGATATTCTTTACGTAAAGCCAAGTAGGAAGCTTTCAAAATTCATTTTACCAAAGTTTTGTCAAATTCAAAACGGAAATTCCTGTGCTATTTCTGTGGTTGTCAAGCGGGCCCAATCTGCCGCATCTGCAGTTGTGCTGTCCGTGTACACTTGCACTACTGTGACATCACTTGCCAGTTTCTGAACATAGCAAAAACGCACTTCATGAGCCATCTTAGTGAGTTTTTAGTTCCCCATTTACAAAAATGTGACAGAAAATGTTGCCGGATGACCGAAATATCTGAAATTCTCCACTTCAGAGTACTTGTATGTGCTCTGTCATTCAGTAAAAGTCCCATTTGTGTCAAAAGCCAATTCAACAAATATATCACGTTTTATAGCGCAAAATGCATGTCTTCTCGACAAACTGATGCGGTCCTGTGGCGTTTGTTTTCTAAAAGTCACATTACCAGTCACTTTATTTGTGGTTTTATTCATTGCCTTCAGATGTCAGGGCATTTGTTTCAAGAACATTCAGCAAATAGATACCACTGTGTACACAGGAACGGGTTTTAAACTAGGGGTCGCTTGATATTTACAGTTAAACAATCTGTCATGTTACTTTCAAGTTTTAGCAGCAGGTAGTGCGTAGGAGCACAGGCAATGTAAACAAAGCACACGTTGAGTTCACCGCACAGATCGACTGTGCTAACGGACGACCAGACAGACGACAGACAAAGCGCCATACCTATACCTCAGATGACTTGCCAGGAACGGTCAGTTGAGCTAAAAATGGTATCTGCAAATTTATTGATCATATTGATCTAATTTCTGTCTCGCACCTAGGCAATATACAGATATACAGAGGAATATTTTTGTTAAAATATGAACAAACACACACAGTTGGTTTTGATCAAAGGCATTCGATTATGAAGTATAACAATAGGATTTTAATGGAAAATGGGAGCTTTTTTCCTTAATTTATAAAAGAAACGAAGTAACAGTGACCCAGTTTTTGGTTTGGTAGGAGAATTTATGAACTTCTAACTGTGTGTTGAGTTTTAGATTTATAGGTCAAACAGTTTCAAAATGTGCTGGTCTAAGGGACGCAGAGACACAGATAGACACACAACGAACAAAGGATCATAACTAGAGCTCAGACGACTTATAGTCACCTGAGCTAAAAAGAAGGGAAATTACAATTGAAATCAGTGGTTTAGCACTCAGGGGTACCGAAGTCTGCCACAAATACTTTGCCCAGGGGGTCGTTGTAGCCTGGTGCAGGGGGTCGTTGTAGCCTGGTGCAGGGGGCGCTGTAGCCTGGTGGTGAAGGCGTCTGACTTGGGAGCTGAAGGTCTCTAGTTCATTATGGAGAAATCTTGTTGAACCTCAGGGATTGGCTCTAAAATCTTAACAACAGGCCACCACCAACCGTTATTTCTTAAAATTACAATAAAAACGAGTGATCCACTGGTCATACTACAACACTAATCAACAGTCATGACCTATCAGTGTCACATTATGGGCCAACTTGGTTACTGAAAGTCATCATACCATTTGTAAAAAGACAGAAATAGATATGTCAGCTTAAAGCACATTACTTGATCCATTAGACAAACAATGATTTCTGAGCTAATATAAGCAAACACTGTGGCATGACTAATACTTGACTAGCTGTATTATGAGCTGTTGGTGTTTAGCTTATGTAAGATTTTGATTGTATCTTTGAAGACAGGGAAGAGGATTGATTTTATTTATTTTATTAATAAATGGAGTACTACTGTCACATAGATTTTGACTTGGCCATATAACTAATAAGCATCACATATAATATGAGTTTAACAATTTATTAAAATCTAATAACAAATATTGTGCCAATATAATTTTTATTAAAAAAAAATAAGAAGAAAATCATGATTTTTTAAAATAAAATATAACTGAAATGATTATTGAAAAAATATTATAGAATATATTCATGAATGCATTCATAAATACATTTTGAAAGTATCTGCACTGGTATTCAAATACTTTCATTTTTACCTGAATTCCCATTCTTATGCAATAATTTTTTTTAATGCAGTACATATTCATATTCGTATTCAAATACACTTTTAACTATTTATTAAAATTTAATAACAAATATTGTGCCAAATATAATTCTTATTAAAAATAATAAGAGAATCACATGATTTTTTTAAAATAAAATTTAACTGAAATGATTATTAAAATAATAATATAGAATATATTCATGAATGCATTCATGAATACATTTTGAAAGTATTTGCATTGGTATTCTTATTCTTATGCAAAAAATTTTACAATGGAGTACATATTCATATTTGTATTCAAATACATTTGCAAAGTATTCGCACCATGTCTGGTATTTATTCAGTTTTAGCCAAACAATGATGTTGAGAATCCAGAACATAAAAAATACACAAATTTACATAAGGATCATAAGTACCTGGTTTTATGGCTTTTATTTATATTAAAAAATACATGTAATATATTCACTTTGGAATACTTTCTCATCAATCTACACACTAGACACAGTTGGAATCTAGATTAACATTATCAACTGCATCTTTGTCTATCATTAATTTCCTTCATATGATCCCTAATGATTAGTATTGAATAATAGGATTTATTTTTTTATCATTAAAACTGAACTGAAAAATTCCATAGGTGACTGCATGGTGTTATTTGGAATACATGACATTCTATCCATCGATACAAGATTCTTATACCATCAGTAACTGCAAGTTAATTTCCTGTTATTATCAACTTACACATTCCTTTTCTATTTTTCTTTAATTTGTTATTAAAAACAAATAAAAATTTATTAATTGTTTATTGTTATGTTGTTGGTTAAAACATGCAGGTAACTGCATGGTGTTCCTTAGAATACATGACATTCTATCCATCCATACAAGATTCTTACATCATCAGTAACTGCAAGTTATCTGATTTTGGGTATACAATTAAATTTTGATTAATTAAAGTTATATTACTTCAAAAAAGTCCTTGGCTTTAACTGCATGGTGTTCCTTAGAATACATGACATTCTATCCATCCATACAAGATTCTTACATCATCAGTAACTGCAAGTTATCTGATTTTGGGTATACAATTAAATTTTGATTAATTAAAGTTATATTACTTCAAAAAAAGTCCTTGGCTTTAACATGTTTTGTGTTAAGTGTTTAAATATCTTTCCTGATTTTTTACAAAATGCATTATGTTTGGGCCCAAAACTTTTTAAAATTATATGTAACGGATGTGAAACACCTGATGTCTGTGATATAAATTTCAGGTTTCAACTGGTTTGTTTGCTGGTCTCGCTCTTTGCCTTGTGGTTTCTAGCCATTGTTTCTTATTGCCTGGTCTGCCTGGATTGTTTCTATTGTTGTTTTTAATGGTTTTCTCATTTCTCATGACGAAACCAGTTGTCTCACGTGTTAAGGTCGGTGGGTCAAGAGAGTCGGAGCTTGAGTTTCCAGTGATACATGGAACTGAACGTATCTCGTTTCTCTCTTGACAGGTAAGAGCACTTCACTTTTATTAAGTACTAGCTGATAGACCCGGTATACCGGGCTTATTACCGGGGTTGGGGAGATTTAATAACTGAGATGTGAAATGTTGGCTCATTTTTTTTATTCTAAAAATTAACAGAAAATATAGGTTTTCAGTGGCAAACTGTCTCCATAAGATATGTATTAACATTTGGCACGCTGCAGAATAACTCACGCACCTCTCTGAGGCACAACACTTCTGTAAACAGAAAACGTGTCTATGTACAGCTGCTTGTATCTTAATTTTGCCACTTACTTTTAAATTTCATGAATCCTTAACATCATACCGTCCGTCCTTATAAACTCATGATTTGGTGGAGACAGTGTGTGAGTGATCCTGTAGTCGCTCCAATATTTTTAACATTTATTTTGTGGTTCTGTCCTCGTGGCATTAAATTTATACCCCGGTATGTTTACCTTGATGACCTGGCCAGTGATGGTGTTGACATTGCGAACCGGAATGAGACGCGGGGGCGTTCAGGTTTTCAATGATATTTGACTGGATTCTAGCGGTGGACGTATAAAGATTAGGTTGATGTGAGGAACACATGAAAGATTTATTATATGTACCTAGCAAGGAAACTGTTCCTGAAGAAAAAAAACCCCACAGAAATATGCATACCTCGTAAGTAGCAGAAGCGGACCCAACGGGACTCCATGCAGAGGGTCCGTATTCATTTATAACCGCCGCAATTTTTTTTTTCATCGTATCAGACAAATTTTGAGGCCTGAAACCCCAGACACCACTCCAGCCCACCCCAAACCCACGCCTGTTCCTGAAATTGGGACCTTGAATAAGGTTTTGTCATTAATCCGCCTGGGTTGAACTCTCCATTTCATAAAGCGAGAAACATGTGTTTTTTTTCTTTTACTGACCACGCACGTGGGTCAGATCCCTCATTGAAAGCAAGCGTTATTCATATGAACAATAGTCCTTAGTGTTAGAGGATTAGTGACCACGATGCACGCATTCCGGTGATTGCCGAAGGCGGTTCGGCTGTGCTCGGTAAAAAAACGGAAAAATCACTAAAAATAATATGTATATTAAAAATTATTTATTTTCATATCGCCTATGTCACTGCGGGGATAATAACCTTTAAAATGATGTATGGTACAATATTGTACACAGCACGGTTTAAGAGAACATTGCGAACAAACGTGAACTGAATTCCTTTTATAAGTATTAGATTAACACTAAACCATTGGTGTATTCACGTTCCTTGAATGTTTAAAAGACACGAGTATTGCTAAAAATATCATGCAGTATAAATTATATATCGCAGTTAAAATATTATGCAGTATTCATTTTATATTCACTTTACGCTGGTTAAAAGTAATTAGTCTCATAACGGTATTTCATAATTGCAAGCATGGCGTAAGCTTGACTTTCCAGTGATACATGGAACTGAACGTATCTCGTTTCTCTCTTGACAGTCTCTACTTCGCATGAGAGATGTTTGATTTGGTCTGAATAAAGTTTTATATCAACCACGTGTTGGAGGTATTTCGTACACGTCTGGAGACGGATGACTTGGCTATGCCGGACACCCGTTCCAATGGAGCCCCCAGTGAGATTTGCAGATTTACAAATTCATTGCAGTCTTGATAAACTAAACATATATATCCCGGGATACTTATTGATTTCTTGATTTAGTGACCTGATTTCACAGAGAAAATATTCCCTGTATGTGGACTTTCCATACAGGACAGCAGCGAGATAATCAGTAACTTCATGTAAACATGCATGCATGCGCGCTTCTGTGTCCATCCAATTGATACGCTTGGATGGTTACCGCTGACACTATGTGACCAACTTCATCGATGATTCTGTGTTTTTCTCTGTATTATGTGTTTCGCTTCGTGTGGCCAGCTCAGGCTATGCTTGTGTGTACTCTTCGCTTATACGTGTCGTATTGGAACCCGCAAATGAATGTCACTAGTACAGACCTAATTTATGGCATGTACATAGGAACTATATAGAAGAATATTTATGGTAAATATGAGGAAACACAGATGAGTGGTTTTGATATTAGGAAGTCCTGAAGTGTGAAAATAGGTTTTTAACTAGATGAGTCCGAACGACACGAATGCCCCCGCCTGGGGCAAATTAGAAACATTTGTTAAATTTTGTAATTTTTTTTAAGTTCAGGAGGTTTCATATGGTCAAAACTAGGTCAACAAGGGCAAAATGCAAACACGATCTGTAACGGGTCATTATCAAGCAACACACCTAAAATCAGGCCAGCATTTGCAGGCATTGTGAAAAAAAGTCCATAGATGTGCATTTCTCATGAAAATTTCTGTCTTTCATGAAATTTTCTATGTTCAGGATCTGTCATATGGTGAAAAATAGGTTAACTGGGACGAAACGCGAACTCGATCTGTAAGTGGTCATTATGCGCCCACAGACCAAACATTAGGCCAGTAACTGTAAGCACTGCATTGCGAAACTAGGATATTAGCAAAAGCTGATAATCAGTTATAAATTTAAATTGGAGAGGTATGTACCATGTTTCATAACAATTCACCGTATGGTTCCTGAGATATAAGCTTTTGAGTGTTTTTGTATAATCAGCTCTAAAATGTAGAAAAATGGGTCAAGGTCACCCATCTTCGAACTTGACCGAGATTTTATCGATATACATATTCACTGATGAAATAAAATTGGAACGGTGAATCCTTTTAGATATATATATATCCCGCTCACAAGGTAAAAGTTAACAGACGCAGGATGGACAGACTCCGGACGGACAGACAGACGGACAGATGGACAGCTTGGGTGACGACAATAGCCCATCAGCCGAGGGCTAAAACGGCTGTACATGTACATTTGACATGAAAATTTATATTTTTCTTGAAATTTTCTATATTTAGGAGCCGTAAAAAAAAATCAAAAGTAGGTCAACCGGGAGGAAACGCAAACTCGAATCTGTAACTGGTCTATATCTGCCCACATACCAAAAATCAGGCCAATATCTGCAGGCATTGCGAAAAAAAGTCCGTACATATGTATTTGTCATGAAAATTTCTTTTTCATGAAATTTTTAAAGTTTAGGAGCCATAAAACGGTCAAAAATAGGTCAACCGGGATGAAACGCGAACTCGATCTGTAACTGGTCATTATCTGCCTACACACCAAAAATCAGGCCAATATCTGCAGGCATTGCGAAAAAAAAGTCCGTACATATGTATTTGTCATGAAAATTTCTATTTTTTCATGAAATTTTCTAGGTTTAGGAGCCGTAAAACGGTGAAAAGTAGGTCAACCGAGAAGAAACGCGAACTCGATCTGTAACTGGTCATTATCTGCCCACACACCAAAAAATCAGGCCAATATCTGCAGGCATTGCGAAAAAAAAGGTCCGTACATGTGTATTTGTCATGAAAATTTCTATTTTTCATGAAATTTTCTAAGTTTAGGAGCCGTAAAACGGTCAAAAGTAGGTCAACCGGGATGAAACACGAACTCGATCTGTAACTGGTCATTATCTGCCCACACACCAAAAATCAGGCCAATATCTACAGGCATTGTGAAAAAAAAATCCGTACATGTGTATTTGTCATGAAAATTTATATTTTTCATGGTTTTATGGCTTTTATTTATATGAAAAAAAAATAAATGTGATATATTTATTTTGGACTAATTTCACATCAATTTACACTCTAGACACAGTAGGAATATAGATTAATATTATCAACTGCATCTTTGTCTATCATTAATTTCCTTCATATGATCCCTAATGATTAGTAATGAATAATATGATTTACTTTTTTATTATTAAAATTGAACTGAAAAATGCCATAGGTGACTGCATGGTGTTATTTGGAATACGTGACATTCTATCCATCGATACAAGACTCTTATATCATCAGTAACTGCAAGTTAATTCCCTATTATTATAAACTAACAAATTCCTTTTCTATTTTTCTTTAATTTGTTATTAAAAACCAATAAAAATTGATTAATTTATTGTTTATTGTTATGTTGTTGGTTAAAACGACTAGATGAGTTGGGTTGGACACCTGGATCAACTGTGGCTGGCCATAAGCTGCCTTGCTGCCAAGTATATGCCTCGCCTCAAGCGTGCATAATTTGCTGAAAGTTCAACAAGGTCAACAAACAGGTGACTCAAGAGTGGCTGGAGAGAGCCAAGGTCTCATAAAAACATTAATAAAAGCTACAATTTTTGGCCAATTTCTTTCAGCTTTCTAAACTAAAAAGCTGAAACCCTTATGTGTGCATGATATGAAAATTATATAAACAGAGCTCACATGAAACAAAAGTGAAATGGTCAAAGTTGGGCTAAATTTAAGGTACTAATTTTATATTTATACTAATAACTTATAAAATTTTAAAAATTCAGAACTAATTTTGGGTATTCAATTGAATCTTGATTAAATAATGTTACATCCCTGACAAAAAATCTCTAGCTTCAGCAAGCCCCTTGTTAAAGGAGTAAATATATTTCTTGATTTTTTACAAAGTGCATTATGTTTGGGCCCATAACTAAAAACAATTACGCAATACTGACATCATTTCTGGCATGTGCACAGAGAATGTATAGAAAAACATGTATATTATATATGATTAAAGTCAGATCAGTGGTTTTGATATTAGGCAATACTGAAGTGTAACAATGGGTTTTAATTGAAAAATGAAGTTTTTCATTAATAACTCAAAGGTATTAAGTCCTAGTGACCAAATTCTTGGCATGGTAGGGAATTTTGGAAACATCTAATTGTATGCCAAATTTTAGGAACTGAGAGCTTAAGCTGGGGAGCTGAGCTCTTGCAAACTGCATAACACTAGCCTGATGTAAACAATATGTTACATGGTGCTTGAAAACTTGAATAAAATCTCAGTTTTTGATCAACTGGTTTCAAATTTTTGGTTAACAGACAAAATGCTAACAAAAACATGCTGAGAAAATTATATCCACAGTACTTACAGGAAAAAAACGTGCCATGGTCAAAGTTAGGCAAAATTTAAGGTACCAATTTTTTATTTTTGTTAATATTTTAAAAAATTTAAAAGATTTTGATCTAATTTTTGGTATACAATTTTATTTTGATTAATTAAAGTTATATTACTTGAAAAAAAGTCCATAGCTTTAACAAGTTTTGTGTTAAGTGATCAAATATCTTTCCTGATTTTTTACAAAATGCATTATGTTCTGGCCCATAACTTTCTTAAATTATATAATACAGACATAATTTCAGGCATGTACATAGGAACTATATAGAGGAATATTTATGGTAAATATGAGGAAAAACAGATGAGTGGTTTTGATATTAGGCAGCCCTGAAGTGTGAAAATAGGTTTTTAATAAAAAATTGAGGTTTTTCCTTAATTTCTCAAAGGAACAAAGTCGCAAAGACCCAGTTTTCAGCTTGGTAGGAGATCTTGGGGACATCTAACACTATGCCGAATTTTGGATTCCTAGGTCTTACGGTTTCAAAACGTGCCACATCTACGGACGGACGGACGACGGACAATGGACCACGACTATAGCTCAGATGACTTATAGTCAGCTGAGCTAAAAAGTCCGTACATGTGTATTTGTCATGAAAATTTCTATTTTTCATGAAATTTTCTAAGTTTAGGAGCCGTAAAACGGTGAAAAGTAGGTCAACCGGGACGAAACGCGAACTCGATCTGTAACTGGTCATTATCTGCCCACACACCAAAAATCAGGCCAATATCTGCAGGCATTGTGAAAAAAGTCCGTACAACTGTTTGATTTCGGAATGACGGACATGGGTAAAACTATATGTTTGTGGCGGGGGCATAAAAACTCTTATTGGTGAGCTTTATCCAATCGTTATGCAGGGCAAGGAGGGGGCTGATGCTGGAAGTTGTATATATGTCGCTGATCACTCTTTAAACTGCCAGCGTACTACGCTTACAAACGGCTATCACATTGCAACAAAAATGTGATTTCCCCCCATGGATCCCAGCCTTTTACAAACGGACGCCAAAGTATGTGAATATACGTCAGTACCTGCCAAACACCTTTACCTATTTCGGACAAACAGTATTTATCCTTAATTGGATTGACCCCGCGTGTAAACTGTATTTCGCTGATCAGTGGTCTTAGGGAGCTAACAAATGACGATCACAGCGCGTACACATGGAATGCGCAGGTACCAAGATAAACAAGGCCTGCAGGCCTAATGCGAACCTATGCAAAGTTTGGGAGTATGAATGGAGGTTTATTTTTAAAATTTAATATTGATCCTTTTAAGTCCTGCATATCTACCTTAGTCATTATGATTTCAGCAAAATGGACATTTCGGACCTGCAAGTTTCAGACTAGGACATTTTAAAACTAGAATATGGGTTGTCGACAAGCGACTATGTGTATCCACAGAAATCAGAGTGGGACGAGTGAAGGGGGGCATGGATTAAGTGGCAAGGGGAAAAGAGTGAGGTGTGTTGCATATTAGCATGGATGTCTGCAGCGTAAACGTAAATGTAGGTGGTGCCACCTGTCATAAAATCGAGAAAATTGTCCAGGATGTATAAACCTGCAAAATTTCAGGTGGATAAGTCAAAACAACTGCTGAGATATGTGATTTTATCCCAAGGCAGATGAACAGATGGACGGTGTTCATAAGTGGTTGCAGGTGGCGCCACCAGTTTTGCCTCTAATGAAGAGCTTTGTGAGATCTATACACATGCAACATTTTGGCCCAATCGGTCAAATGGTTCCTGAGATATGAGCTTGGATGTCTGTAGAGTAAACGTGAATGTAGGTGGCGCTACCTGTCATAAAATCGAGAAACCTGTCCAGGATGTATAAACCTGCAAAATTTCAGCTGGATAAGTCAAACCACTTCTGAGATATGAGTGATTTTATCCCAAGGCAGATAAACAGATGGATGCTGTGCATAAGTGGTTGAAGGTGGCGGCACCAGTTTTGCCTCTGATGAAGAGCTATGTGAGATCTATACACATGCAAAATTTTGGCCCAATCGGTCAAACGGTTCCCGAGATATGAGCTTGGATGTCTGCATAGTAAACCTGAACGTAGGTGGCGCCACCTGTCATAAAATCGAGAAAGCTTTCCAGGATGTATTAACCTGCAAAATTTCAGGCGGATAAGTCAAACATCTGCTGAGATATGAGTGATTTTATCCCAAGGCAGATGAAAAGATGGGTGCTGGGTATGAATGGTTGCAGGTGGCGCCACCAGTTTTGCTTACGATGAAGAGCTATGTGAGATCTATACACATGCAAAATTTTGGCTTAATCGGTCAAACAGTTCCTGTGATATGAGCTAGGATGTCTGCAGAGTAAACCTGAATGTAGGTGGCGCCACCTGTCATAAATCAAGAAGCTGTCCAGGATGTGTAAACCTGCAAAATTTCAGCTGGATAAGTCAAACCACTGCTGAGATATGAGTGATTTTATCCCGAGGCAGATGCACAGATGGACGCTTTGCATAAGTGGTTATAGGTGGCGCCACCAGTTTTGCCTATGATGAAGAGCTATGTGAGATCTATACACATGCAAAATTTTGGCCCAATCGGTCAAACAGTTCCCGAGATATGAGCTTGGATGTCTGCAGAGTAAACCTGAACGAAGGTGGCGCCACCTGTCATAAAATCGAGAAAGCTTTCCAGGATGTATTAACCTGCAAAATTTCAGGTGGATATGTCAAACAACTGCTGAGATATGAGTTATTTTACACCAAGGCAGATGAACAGATGGGTGCTGGGTATGAATGGTTGCAGGTGGCGCCACCAGTTTTACTTACGATGAAGAGCTATGTTAGATCTATACACATGCAAAATTTTGGCCCAATCGGTCAAACAGTTCCTGTGTTATGAGCTTGGATGTCTGCAGAGTAAACCTGAATGTAGGTGGCGCCACCTGTCATAAATCAAGAAAGCTGTCCAGGATTGTAAACCTGCAAAATTTCAGCTGGATAAGTCAAACCACTGCTGAGATATGAGTGATTTTTTGTCAAGGCAGATGTACAGATGGACGCTGTGCATAAGTGGTTGCAGGTGGTGCCACCAGTTTTGCCTATGATGAAGAGCTATGCGAGATTTATACACATGCAAAATTTTGGCCCAATCGGTCAAACAGTTCCCGAGATATGAGCCTGGATGTCTGCAGAGTTAACGTGAATGTCGGTGGCACCACCTGTCATAAAAGAGAAAGCTGTCAAAGGATGTATAAACCTGCAAAATTTCAGGTGGATAAGTCAAACAACTGCTAAGATATGAGTTATTTTACACCGAGGCAGATGAACAGATGTATGCTGTGCATAAATGGTTGCAGGTGGCGCAACCAGTTTTGCTTACGATGAAGAGCTATGTGAGATCTATACACATGCAAAATTTTGGCCCAATCGGTCAAACAGTTCCTATGATATGAGCTTGGATGTCTGCAGAGTAAACCTGAATGTAGGTGGCGCCACCTGTCATAAATCAAGAAAGCTGTCCAAGATGTATAAACCTGCAAAATTTCAGGTGGATAAGTCAAACCACTCCTAAGATATGAGTGATCATATCTCAAGACAGATGCACAAATGGACGCTGTGCATAAGTGGTTGCATGTGGCGCCACCAGTTTTGCCTATGATGAAGAGCTATGCGAGATCTATAGACATGCAAAATTTTGGCCCAATCGGTCAAACGGTTCCCGAGATATAAGCTTGGATGTCTGCAGAGTATATGTGAATGTAGGTGGCGCCACCTGTCATAAAATCGAGAAACCTGTCCAGGGTGTATAAACCAGCATAATTTGAGGTGGACAAGTCAAACCACTGCTGAGATATGATTTTATACCAAGGCAGATGTACAGATGGACGCTGTGCATCAGTGGTTGCAGGTAGCGCCACCAGTTTTGCCTATGATGAAGAGCTATGCGAGATCTATACACATGCAAAATTTTGGCCCAATCGGTCCAACAGTTTCCGAGATATGAGCCTGGATGTCTGCAGAGTAAACATGAATGTAGGTGGCACCACCTGTCATAAAAGAGAAAACTGTCAAAGGATGTATAAACCTGTAAAATTTCAGGTGGATAAGTCAAACAACTGCTGAGATATGAGTGATTTTATCCCAAGGCAGATGAACAGATGAATGCTGTGCAAAAATGGTTGTAGGTGGTGCCACCATTTTTAGTGTATGTTATAAAGCTATGAAAGGGCTACATTTGTGCAAAATTTTTAGCCTGATTGGTCAAATGGTTTCGGAGATATGAGCTTGGATGTCTGCAGAGTAAACCTGAATGTAGGTGGTCCACCTGTCATAAAATCGAGAAGGCTGTGCAGGATGTATAAACCAGCATAATTTCAGGTGGATAAGTCAAACCAGTGCTGAGATATGAGTGATATTATCCCAAGGCAGATGAACAGATGGACACTGTGCAAAAATGGTTGTAGGTGGTGCCACCATTTTTAGTGTATGTTATAAAGCTATGAAAGGGCTATATTTGTGCAAAATTTTTAGCCTGATTGGTCAAATGATTTCCGAGATATGCGAGTTTATGTGTAGAAAAAGACGCACAAATGGACGCTGGGCAGAGAGGAAAGGTCAGAGGTCAACCAAAAATGAGGGCGCAGCAGTTCACATGTGACCTGATGATAAACCCAATTCGCTTAAAATGCTAAACCAAGTTTTTTCAAACAGTTGAAAGATATAGTTCCAATAATCTGGGAATTCTGGGAATTCAGTCTAGACACCCCCCAGAGCCAGGTCAGTAGCCATGGTAATGTCTGGAACCCACCTGTTTGTACTGAGTGACCTCTTGACTTGGCTGCTGAAACTCAGATTGTTGTCAAATCTGTTTTCAAATACAGAAAGCCTTTTTCAATGGGCTACAATGCTTTTTTAAAACTGTATTGACCCAATCTATTCTTATAAAACTGGCAGAACCCTACCAAAGAATAATTCTTGTAAAGGTTAAACCAATCAGCTTAACAGTTTCATCATAAATCCGTGTATAAGCTAGAAGAGTTTAAAATTACATTTTCGCTTGTAAAAAACACATCAATGTAGATGGTGCCACCAATACCTCAATTTCAGATATGACCTATGTGACAAACATTGGTATAAAATTTTGTGATTATAGCTCTAGCCTTTTCTGAGATTTTAATTCTAGTGTGCTTTTTTGGACAGATGACCAAGTTCAACCTCCTGTAACTCTGCCAAAAATCTTCGAACTGGAACCATTCGAACAAACTTGAGAGAGATTGTTCCAGGGATCATTTCTGTGAAATATTGGACAATTTGGCTGGAAAGTTTCAGAGAAGAAGATTTTTAAAGGTTTTTAAGCCTTTTCTCTATAAAATCTAATTAATGCAGATACCCAATAATAAGCTCCAGGGCACCAAGTTTCACATGTGACTAATTCTTACATGCAATTTGGAGCTGCTAGCTCCGACAGTTTCTGACTTACAGCCCTGGACGGCGGAAAGCCAGCCCTGGACGGCGGACGGCGGATGGTTGAAGGACGACTCTGCGCCATCGCATAAGCTCACAGGTTCGCTAAAAAAACGCAACCTGTGGGTAAACTGAAAAAAACAAAGTCGGATCAGGTTCGTTGGGGGAAATATGACCCCTCTGATATAATTATTATCGCCGAGTTACCAATGTAAAACGTAAAGTTAACTTAAATTTAAACAACATATTCTAATGAGCGAATTAGTTTTATATTATTATTATCCCTCAGATTCGAATTGTTCCCATCATGTATTTTTCACACATTTTATTCCCCTGGTTTGTTCCCAGATAATTATTTCCTTTGGACAGATCTTCTGAATAGCTATATTAATAATCTCTGTAGTATTTACATTTAAATTTAAATTATAAATCTTTCGAAAATACGTGAACTCACGTGTATTGAGTTTTCAAATAAAGAGCTTTTATACATGCCTCGGGAGAAATTTCCACAATCTTTCCAGTAAAGCAGCTCACTTACTATTTGATAATAAACATGGTTATTACCCTTGTATGTTAACTTGTTACATCATAACTTTCACTGCCCAGTCTCGTTCATCCATGACTGGGTTAATTCTATTTCATACATTTGATTGACGTAGAGATGCCCGAAAGTCCATATTAAAATACCAGGTATGCATACACACAACATACACCAAACTCTTTCACAAAATTTTATTTTTCAAGCACTTTTCCAAACCAGTCTCTCTTTTTAAGCACTTTTCAAGCCCTTGAAATTGAAATGACTAAATTCAAGCACTTTTCAAGGTTTTCAAGAAGCATACGAACCCTGTAAGAAACAATTACAGAAATATCACTGCAGAAATTCTGGCAAGGGTGCACACAACACAAAAATGATTGTAGCTGGCACCACCAGTCTTGTATACAACGAAGCTATCAGAGCTGTACATGTACCAATTTCGGACTGATATATCAAACCCCTCCTTAGAAATAAGCAGGGACATACACTGTGCAAATATTATTGTAGGTGGCACCACCGGTCTTGTACATGATAAAGCTATCCGATATGTATAAATATGCCCAATTTCAGGCTGACATATCAAATTCCTCCGTAGAATAGGCATACACTGTGCAAATGTCATTGTATGTGGGAACACCTGTCTTGTGAACGAGAAAGCCATCAATGATGCATAGACAGGTGAAAATATGAGGCCAATACACCAAACTTCCCTTGTGTTTGATGCACTGGGCTGACCAGGCTTATAGGTGAGAAAGGCAGTTGCCCCGCGTAAACTGTGGCAAATTGCTGGCTAAAGCTACTGCACTGAGTGAACTCTTGACCTGCACCTGGCTAGAGTGAGTGAACCTTTGACCTGTACCTGGCTGCATCAAGTGAACTCTTGACCTGTTGCCTAATCTGATACAGTTGCCAGTCTGCCAAAGTTATAAATAGATCCAGGCTGAACTTTTTGCCTGTTGCCAAATCTGAAATAGTTGGCAGTCTGCCAGGCTATTTAACCTGAAATCTAAATGTCTAGTGGCATGCTGTAATAGACGCTGATAAACTGGTGCCAGGCTAGATGTAACTGCTTCACACAGCTAACATATATGGTAAAATGACTTGATTCAATCTCCATAATTCAACCAAAACACATTCATGTGGAACCATTAAAGACAATAATTATTAGAAATATTGTGGGGATTATTCTTGTAAAATCCTTAACAAATTGGCCTCAGTGGCATTAGTCGAAAAATTTTTTGCAGGTTTATAACTCATAGGAAAATGCAGCAAAATGGCTACATTCAGCTTCCCGTGACTCAGCCAAAAATCACTGAACCAAAACCATTTGAACAAATTTGAATTATCAACATCTAAGGATAATTAATGTGTGAGATTTAAGAATTTGGCCCAGTGGTTTTTGAGAAGAAGATCTTTGTAGCCACTGAGCTAACATGGGCTATTATGGCATATGACTAAATTCAGCTTCCCATAACTTGGCCAAAAGTCACTGAACTGAGTCCATTTGAACAAACTTCAGAAAGCACTACCCTAGGATCATTTCTGTGCGATATTAAACAATTTGGCCATACGGTTTCAGAGAAGAAGTTTTTTGTAGCCCTCACTATGATAGGGGCACTGATGACCCCCGTACAAAAAAGGCCGATGCATGTGGCGCCACCAATACCTCAATTTAAGATATGACTCATGTGACCAACATTGGCATAAAATTTGGTGATGACAGCTCCAGCCGTTTCTGAGATTGAAATTTTACTAGGCATTTTAGGACAGATGACTAAGTTTAATTTCCTGTAACTTGGCCAAAAATCACCTAACTTAAACCATTTGAACAAATTTGAGAAAGATTGTTCCAGAAATCATTTCTGTGAAATATTGGACAATTTGGCTGAACAGTTTCGGAGAAGAAGATTCTTAAAGCTTTTTTTTTTAGCTTTTTCACTATAAAATCTTAGAAAATGCAGTTAGCCAAAAAATAAGCAAAATCTGATAGGGTTTTTTAGATAACTAATTCTTTGCATAACATAAGGTCGTGCTAACTCCTACTGTTTCAAGATAGTATTGGTTAACGTACAGACGACGGCCGACAGAACTCCATCGCATAAGCTCACAGGTTCGCTAAAAATTAAGATTGCCCCACCCGTGTAATACCATGGTTAAAGCTCTCTGAGATCAAAAGGCAAAGCAAAATACAAGACAAATTTTACTGAAATCCATGCATGCATTATTTGAAATATTTATTCAAACATTATTTATTTTACATGGATTGTACAGCTAGTTATAATAACTAATATGAGGCACTCTCCACGGCTCGAATGGTGGTGTGGATTACTGGCTGAGGGGTAAGACTGCTGGATGCTGTGAATGTCATGCATTCACTGTACCATCATGTCATGTTATAAAAGGTAATGTAAATGGTTGACACCTTTTTAAAAAGACTAGCTCTGTGTAGGTTCTTGTACACAAGCTTTTTGGGTGCCGGGCTCCCTACCTCAGCTGTTTTTTAAAAAGGTGTCAATCATTTACATTACTTTTTGTAAGTAACAGACTAGCACAGCAGTTCAAAACTATACATCATGTCATGTTGGTTTACTCACACAATACTGTACTCTAAAATTGTAGAAATCATGGACATTATCAGAAGTCTTTGGTAAACAAGTTATAATTTAAACAGTCAAATACAAACAGGATATTCCTACTTAGTAATACAAAATGTGCCACCTGAGACTGAGTAAACCAGAGCTAGGTATTTCAATGTTCGATAAGCACAAACAACAAAATCAATATGACTAGGAGCAAGTTATCTTTTTCATCATCAACCATATGCATCATGCACATTTATTCACATTTGCTTATGAATTCACAAGATTTACAATATTTACATATACAATATTAATGGTCAAACAAGGTCTTTTGATTAATAATCATATATTCTATTAGTTCTCTTTCATACTTGACTGCTGTTAAACTCTCTAGGGGGTTGGCTATGGGAGACCTTAGTAAAGTTGGAGCAAACACAATGGCCAGGTTGTCCGGATTCATCATGTTTTGTTGCTTGTGTTTTGTGACCCTGCAAATAATGAACATTGATAAATCTTAATATATTACATGTATCACACAACAGGAGCGCTGTTATCAATAGTCTCTAAATCAGAATTAGTCAAATGGCCCATGGGCTATAATGTTCAGTTGAATTTGACACATTACTTCAGACCATAGCACATAAATACAGGTCACAGTGACCTAGTTTGGGATTTACCAGGAGAGGTTACCAGAACCTGTCTGCATATTAAGTTGGCACATTCCTGGTTTAATGTTTATGATTTGTGCCCTGCAAGAATCAAATCAAAATTTCATGACTTTTCACAACCTGTATCAACTAAAACATCAGTAGAAGCTGAAAAAAGTCCTCAGCCAAAAAAACAGTGTGTATGGATGGTAACAGTAACAAGTATGAAATATATCTGTTCTCACACTGATGTATATCTGTACATATGTCTCATGTTCAAGCTGTAAATTTGACCTAGAGATGTATGTAGTTCCTTTCCATGTCTGGTTAAAGAAAAGATATAGATTTGTATGATGATAAACACTGTAGAGGATTACTTGAAACATAACTTTAGCAACACTGGAAGGCGCATATGACCCAACTTTTAAAATAAATCAAGAATTTAGATTCTAGAAGAAATGCATGAAGAAATGAAGAAACTATGTTTAATTTCTTTTAGATTTCCTGCACCCAAGGCAAAAATATCAAGAGCACAGCACACATGCATAATATGCCCATCTTATGTCTTGTGACACCTGACCTCATTAAATACCAGTTCGCATGAAATCTGTTCAGGAATTAAATTAAAGTAAGAAATTTTGCTTTAATTAAACTTGGTGAGATAATCTGTTGATTAGTAGTTACTGTGAGTTAGGTGAAAATCCATCAAAGCCCCCGTAAGTTATCGTGGCATCACTAAAAACAAGGGACCCATGGGTCACATCGCTCAGCTTAATTTTGGAAAATATTAGTAACTGCAAAATATTTTTATTTCTTTTGGTTTTTCATGTATATTATCATTTGAAAAGCTATGAGAAAATGGCCCTGCTAAAATGAAACTCTGTAAATTATAGAATAATGGACATGAGCTAAACCATTTAGTGATGCACCAAGGGAAAAAAGAGGCCTACAGTAAGTGTTATATAAAAGTAACATTTCATAAACAAATAATGTGTGAAGGTAATTAAGTTTTCAAAACATAAATATATGGCCATATGAGTTAACAAGGGACCCATGGGTCACTTCGCTCAGCTGAATTTTGGAAAATATTAGTAACTGCAAAATATTTTTATTTCTTATGGTTTTTCCATGTATATTACCATTTGAAAAGCCAAGAGAAAATGGCTCAGCTTAAATGAAACTCTGTAAATTTAAAGAATAATGGACATGAGCTAAAGCATAAGGACTGTGTAATAAATGAAACCTTTGGCCTGAAACCATTTAGTGATGCACTTAGGGAAAATTTCCTAATGTTGAACTGAAAGCATGTGAGCAGTTTGTGAACAAATGATCTGTACTATTACCATGATCATTAGTTGGCTTTTTGATTAACTGTTGACATTTCAGTAGTTAACACATTGTTAAATTGAATCTATTTTTTTGTATAATATATATTATTAAATATATATGTATTTTTTTAATGAAATGTATACAGTTGAAATATAACTAATTAACAACATAAAACAGGGCAAACAAAGCCTGATCTCAAATTCTGCTGAGGCAGGAAAATAATGAACAAACGTTTGTATTAAATTCTCATTTTTTTATCATTTCAATTTTTTTTTAAATTTAAGTTTATATTTCTATACATTTCCAATATAACATATATATCTGAATATAAAATTTGATTCATGATTCTCAATTGGATCATCATAAATCTCAATCTTGTCAGATAACACCACATCATGCACACAAATGTTTATTTATTTTTTACCACAAAAATATATCTTTTAAATCTGCAAAACAATAAATATCTAAAAATAATACTTGATTTAGATTTCACAATTTTTAATTGTGTCTTTATTTTTTCCATAATGTGCTTCATATTTTAAAAATTCAAGCATACTGAAAAACAGATGAGTGGTTTTGATATTAGGCAGTCCTGAAGTGTGAAAATAGGTTTTTAATAAAAAATTGAGGTTTTTCTTTAATTTCTCAAAGGAACAAAGTCGCAAAGACCCAGTTTTGGGCTTGGTAGGAGATCTTGGGGACCTCTAACATTATGCTGAATTTTGGATTCCTAGGTCTTACGGTTTCAAAACGTGCCACATCTATGGACGGACAGACAGACAGACGTACGGATGACCGACAATGGACCACGACTATAGTGTTAATATATAAGTTAATAGTGTTATTCACTCCTAGGCCTCACCAACTTTAAGAGATATGAATGAAATGCTACAAAGTATTTATATCTTCTTAAATCTTGTCAGTTAGCACTTACATTAGATCCTAATATTTTATCACATTTGAATATTAGGATTAAATCCCTGAACATTTTTTCTTTAAACTAGGGACCCATGGGTCTCGACGCTTAGCTGTGTTTGTCTATCAGGATAAATGTTTGTGAGGTTTTCCAAAATATTGGTCCTGTGATCAGTTTGAAGCCAACCTGTCTACCCAAACTGGAGTTATCATCCATAAACTAATTTGTGAATGGATGGGCCCTGTGACCTTAACCTTTGACCTTGTGACCCAAATATCAAAATGAAACTTCCCCTATCGGCAGGTGCACCACATGTTGATGATGGAAGGATTGAGCTGAAAAGTTTGGCTTAAAATGCATCCACAATCTTTCTAAAGTGGTGGGTCCTGTGACCTTGAACTTTGATCTCATGACCCCAGAATCAACAGATCTTACTTTAGTGGTGGGCCATATATAAGTCAAGTTTGAAACCAATATTTCAAACCAAACTGGTGTTATTATCTGGCAACTAATATGTGATAGATGGCCCACATGTATTTGACCTTTGACCTTGTGACCCCAAAATCCATAAGTTACTTCCACTATTGGCAGGTGAGCAACATCTGGAAGATAGAAGGTTTAGGACAGATAGTTTGGATAAAAATACATCAACAATCTTTTTAAGGAAGTGGGTCCTGTGAACTTGACCTTTGACCTTATGACCCCAAAATCAAAAGGGTTCTTACACTAGACATTTCTTGGCACCGCAGGTGCCAGAGTATCCCCAGACATAGTAGGCCCCCCTCTTTAAGAATAGGCCCCCTTATTTTTAGCAGCATATACTGACACTTGGCAAGCAATTATTGTTTCTTCCATCTATCAATCCACAATCTTTTTGAAGATGTTGGTCCTGTGACCTTTATCTTTTTAAAGATGTGTCCTGTGACCTTGACCTTTGACCTCATGACCCCAAAATAAATTCGGGTCTTGCTTTTCCAATGGGACATAAACAAGTCAAGTTTGAAATCTATACATCAATAAAAGCAGGAATTATTATCCAGAAACTAATTTTTGGACAGATGGCTCCTGTGACCTTCACCTTTGACCTCATGACCCCAAAATCAATTCGGGTCTTGCTTTTCCAATGGGTCATATACAAGTCAAGTTTGAAATCCATACATCAATAAAAGCAGGAATTATCATCCAGAAACTAATTTTTGGACAGATGGCTCCTGTGACCTTCACCTTTGACCTTGTGACCTCAAAATTGATAGGGGTTTTGAACTCTTGGCAGGTGAAATATATGTGCAAGATGAAAGATCTGAGATGAATTGTTTGGCTGAAAATGCATCCACAATCTTTTTAAAGATGTGTCCTGTGACCTTGACCTTTGACCTCATGACCCCAAAATCAATTCGGGTCTTGCTTTTCCAATGGGTCATATATAAGTCAAAATTAAAACCAATATGTCAATCAAAACTGGAGTTATCATCCAGAAACAAATATGTGGACAGATGGGCTCCTGTGACCATGACCTTTGACCTTGTGACCCCCAAATCAATCAGGTTCTTCCCCTTTTGGCAGCTCAGCTATATGTGCAAGATGGAAGGTTTGGGATGAAAAGTTTGGCTTAAAATGCATCCACAATCTTTCTAAAAAAGTGGTTACTGTGACCTTGACCTTTGACCTCATGACCCCATAATTGAACAGAATCTTTCCCTATTGGCAGATTAGCAACATCTTGAAGATGGAAGGTTTGCAATGAAAAGTTTGGCTTCAAAAGCACATGCATTCTTTTTAAAGAAATTAGTCTTGTGACCTTGACCTTTGACCGTTGAACCCCAAAATCAACACGGTTCTTACTTTAGTGGCGAGTCATATATAAGTTACATTTGAAACCAATATGTCAAACTAAACTGGAGTTATCATCTGGAAACTAATTTGTGAACAGATGGCCCCTGTGACCTTGACCTTTGACCATGTGACCCCAAATTCATTTATGCTCTCCCCATACTGGCAAGTCAGCTAAATGCGCAAAATGGAAATTTTGGGATGAAAAGCTTGGCTTAAAATGCAGCCATAATCTTTTTAAATAAGTGAGTCTTGTGACCTTGACCTTTGACCTCGCGACTCAAAAATCATATAGGTTCCTGCTTTAGTGGTAGGCCATACGTAAGTCAAGTTTAAAATCCATGTGTCAATACAACCTGGAGTTATCATCTGGAAACAAATTTGTGTGGATGGACAGATTGACAGACAGACAGACGAACAGACAGACAGACAAGGTTAGTACTATATGGCATCCACTTATGATCAATAAACACACCAGGTTTTGGGACACTAGATGTAATTACAGCTGCGAAACTGACATGATTGTTGTCATTTTATAGTAAAACTAGATGTGTCCGAATGACACGAATGCCCCTGCCTGGGGCAAATTAGAAACATTTGTTAAATTTTGAAAAAATTTTTAAGTTCAGGTGTCATATGGTCAAAAGTAGGTCAACAAGGGCAAAATGCAAACTCGATCTGTTACAGGTCATTACCAAGCAACACACCAAAAATCAGGCCAGTATCTGCAGGCACTGTGAAAAAAAGTCCATACATGTGCATTTTCCATAAAAATTTCTGTCTTTCATGAAATTTTCTATGTTTAGGAGCGGCAAACAATCAAAAGTAGGTCAACCGGGATGAAACGCTAACTTGATTTGTAACTGTCATTATCTGCCCACACACCAAAATATCAGGGTGGTATCTGCAGGCATTGAGGAAAAAAAGTCGGTACATATGCATTTGTTATGAAAATTTCTATTTTTCATGAAACTTTCTATGTTCAGGAGCAGTCAAAAGTAGGTCAACTGAGACAAAACAAGAACTTGATCTGTAACTGGTCATTATCCGCCTACACAGCAAAAATCAGACCTGTATCTGCCGGCATTGCGAAATAAAGTCCGTACATGTGCACTTTTTTATGAAATTTTCTATGTTAGAGCACTGTCAAACGGTCAAAAGTAGGTCAACTGGGACAAAACATGAACCCGATCTGTAACTGGTCATTATCTGCCTACACACCAAAAATCAGGCTAATATCTGCAGGTATTGCAAAAAAAAGTCAGTACATGTGTATTTGTAATGAAAATTTATATTTTTCATGAAATTTTCTATGTTCAGGAGCCGTAAAACGGTCCAAAGTAGGTCAACTGGGACGAAATGCGAACTCGATCTGTAACTGGTCATTATCTGTCCACACACCAAAAAATCAGGCCAATATCTGCAGGTATTGCAAAACAAGGGACCTATGGGTCACGACGCTCAGCTGTTATATATGATAAAAAAAATATTATTTAGAAATGAGGCACATGCTGGTTTTGTGTGGTAATAAATATAAGCTGTATTATGAGTTGTTGTTGTTTAGCTTATGTATGATTTTTATAGTACCTTTGGAGACAGGGAAGAGGATTGATTTCATTTATTTTATTAACAAATGGAGTACTATTGTCACACAGATTTTGACTTGGCCATATAACTTATAAGCAGAACATATAATATAAGAGTTTAACTATTTATTAAAAAAAATTACAAATATTGTCCCAAATATAATTTTTATAAAAAATAATAAGAGAATCATATGATTTTTTTAAATGAAATATAACTGATATGATTATTAAAATAATATTAAAGAATATATTCATGAATGCATTCATGAATACATTTTGAAAGTATTTGCACGAGTATTCATATACTTTCATTTTTACCTGAATTCCTATTCTTTATGCAAGAAACATATAATGGAGTACATAATCATATTCGTATTTAAATACAATTACAAAGTATTCACACCATGTCTGGTATTTATTCAGTTTCACCAACCAATGACGTTGAGAATCCAGAATATACAAAATTCACACATTTAAATAATGATCATAAGTAGCTGGTTTTATGGCTTTTATTTATATTAAAAAATAACTGTAAAAAATTCATTTTGGACAAATTTCACATGAATGTACACACTAGACACAGTAGGAATCTAGATTAATATTATCAACTGCATCTTTGTCTATCATTAATTTCCTTCATATGATCCCTAATGATTAGTAATGAATAATATGATTTACTTCTCTATCATTAAAATTGAACTGAAAAATGCCATAGGTGACTGCATGGTGTTATTTGGAATATGTGACATTCTACCCATCGATACAAGATTCTTATATCATCAGTAACTGCAAGTTAATTTCCTGTTATTATAAACTAACAAATTCCTTTTCTATTTTTCTTTAATTTGTTATTAAAAACCAATAAAAATTGATTAATTTATTGTTTATTGTTATGTTGTTGGTTAAAACTACTAGATGAGTTGGGTTGGACACCTGGATCAACTGTGGCTGGCCATAAGCTGCCTGGATTCCTGTATGCCTCGCCTCAAGCTTGCATAATTTGATGAAAGGTCAACAAGGTCAACATACAGGTGACTCAAGAGGGGCTGGAGAGAGCCAAAGTCTGACAGGGTCTCATAAAAAACATTAATAAAAGCTACAATTTTTGGCCAATTTCTTTCAGCTTTCTAAACTAAAAAGCTGAAATCCTAATGTGTGCATGATATGAAAATTATATCAACAGTGCTCACAGGACAAAAATGTGCCATGGTCACAGTTGGGCAAAATTTAAGGTACTAATTTTATATTTATACTAATAACTAATAAAATTTGAAAAATTCAGAACTAATTTTGGGTATTCAATTGAATCTTGATTAAATAATGTTACATCCCTGACAAAAAAATCTCTAGCTTCAGCAATGCCCTTGTTAAGGGAGTAAATATATTTCTTGATTTTTTACAAAGTGCATTATGTTTGGGCCCATAACTTAAAACAATTACGCAATACTGACATCATTCTGGCATGTGCATAGAGAATGAAAAATATGTATATTATTTATGATTAAAGTCAGATCAGTGGTTTTGATATTAGGCAGTCTTGAAGTGTAACAATGGGTTTTTAATGGAAAAATGAAGTTTTTCATTAATATCTCGAAGGTATTAAGTCCTAGTGACCAAATTCTTGGCATGGTAGGGGATTTTGGAGACATCTAACTGTATGCCGAATTTAAGGAACTATGAGCTGAAGCTGGGGAGCTGAGCTCTTGCAAACTGCATAACACTAGCTTGATGTAAACAATATGTTACATGGTGCTTGAAAACTTGTTAAAATCTACAGTTTTTGATCAACTGGTTTCAAAATTTTGGTGTTAACAGTTGAAATGCTAACAAAAACATGCTGTGAAAATTAAATCCACAGTACTTACAGGAAAAAAACGTGCCATGGTCAAAGTTTGGCAAAATTTAAGGTACCAATTTTTTATTTTTATTAATATTTTAGAAAATTTAAAAGATTTTCATCTAATTTTGGGTATACAATTTAATTTTGATTAATTAAAGTTATATTACTGGAAAAAAGGTCGATAGCTTTAACATTTTTTGTGTTAAGTGATCAAATATCTTTCCTGATTTTTTACAAAATGCATTATGTTTGGGCCCATAACTTTTTTAAATTAAATAATACAGACATAATTTCTGGCATGTACATAGGAACTATATAGAGGAATATTTATGGTAAATATGAGGAAAAACAGATCAGTGGTCTTGATATTAGGCAGTCCTGAAGTGTGAAAATAGGTTTTTAATAAAAAATTGAGGTTTTTCCTTAATTTCTCAAAGGAACGAAGTTGCAAAGACCCAGTTTTCGGCTTGGTAGGAGATCTTGGGGACATCTAACATTATGCCAAATTTTGGATTCCTAGGTCTTACGGTTTCAAAACGTGCCACATCTACGGACGGACGGACGGACGGACGGACGGACAGACGGACGGACGACGGACAATGGACCACGACTATAGCTCAGATGACTTATAGTCAGCTGAGCTAAAAAAGTCAGTACATGTGTATTTGTAATGAAAATTTATATTTTTCATGAAATTTTCTATGTTCAGGAGCCGTAAAAGGCCAAAAGTAGGTCAACTGGGACAAAATGCAAACTCGATCTGTAACTGGTCATTATCTGCCCACACACCAAAAAATCAGGCCATTATCTGCAGGCATTGCGAAAAAAAGTCCGTACATGTGCACTTTTTTATGAAATTTTCTATGTTAGAGCATTGTCAAACGGTCAAAAGTAGGTCAACTGGGACAAAACATGAACTCGATCTGTAACTGGTCATTATCTGCCTACACACCAAAAATCAGGCTAATATCTGCAGGCATTGCAAAAAAAAGTCCGTACATGTGTATTTGTCATGAAAATTTAAATTTTTCATTAAATTTTCTAAGTTTAGCAGCCGTAAAACGGTCAAAAGTAGGCAATTCGGACAAAATGCAAACTCGATCTGTAACTGGTCATTATCTGCCCACACACCAAAAATCAGGCCAATATCTGCAGGCATTGGGAAAAAAAAGTCCGTACAACTGTTTTATTTCGGAATGACGGAAGGATGGAAGGACGAAAGGACAGAATGACGGACATGGGTAAAACTATATGCCCCGGCCACTTTGTGGCGGGGGCATAAAAATAGAAAAATATTCGTTAAAATAACAAACAAGGCCTACAGGCCTGATGCGAACCTGTGTATTGGGAAGTACACCAGGTATAATGCTTCAATGCTGGACCATTACTTTTCATGTATATGAACAATGCAAATACTAAACATTTTGACCAAGAAATAATTACACAAACATCACTGCTGAAATTCTGGCATAAGTGCACACAACACAAAAACGATTGTAGCTGGCACCACCAGTCTTGTATATAACGAAGCTATCAGAGATATACACATATGCCAATTTTCAGACTGATATATCAAACCCCTCCTGAGAAATAAGCAGGGACACACATTGTGCAAAAATTATTGTAGGTGGCACCACCAGTCTTGTATACGACAAAGCTATTCGATATGTATAAATATGCCCAATTTTAGGCTGATATATGAAATTCGTCTGCAGAAATAAGCAGGCACATACACTGTGCAAAAGTCAATGTATGTGGCACCCTCTGTCTTGTTAATGAGAATACCATCAAAGACGCATAGATAGGTCAAAATACCAGTCCAATACATCAAACTTCCCCAGAGTTTGATGCACTGGGCTGACTAGGCTTAGGTGAGTAAGGCAGTTACCCCAAGTGACCTGTGACAAGTTGCTGCCTCAAGCTACTGCACTGAGTGAACTCTTGACCTGCACCTGGCTAGACTGAGTGAACTTTTGACCTTTACCTGGCTGCACTGAGTGAACTCTTGACCTGTTGCATAATCTGACACAGTTGGCAGTCTGCCAAAGCTATGAATAGATTCAGGCTGAACTTTGGTGCCAAATATGATGCAGTGAGCAGTCTGCCAAAGCTATAAATAGAATGCAGCCACTGCACTGAGTGAACTCTTGACCTATACCTGGCTGCACTTCTTCCAATCCTGGCACTGTGCCAAAACTATTTATAGAGCTGACATCATCTTGGCTAATAGCCAATATCAAGGCACTGGGAATCTGCCAATGGTAAACCAAGTGCTGCCACCTGTACACAAAAGTGGTCCCTACTTGAAATTACTTTGAAATTTATTTTCCCAATACAAAATGCTTTTCAGCTGACTTTTTATAAAAAAGAAATCAGGAATATATGTAAAATTATTACGGATGCATACTGAATGCAAAATTAAAATACAGATATATCTCATTGATTGCAAATTCTTGAATAAAGTTGAGTAGGGATACCAATAATTTATAATCCACGTACAGTTGTCTTTATATAGCCACAGAGAACTGAATTTCCATGATTGTAACATTGCCTGGTATGATGAATAACTTAAATCATAAATGTCAATTTTTTAAAAGCTTTTAAAAACCTTTCTTGTCAATATTAACCAAAGATAACCTGAAATCTAAATGTCTATTGGCATGATGTAATAGATGCTGATAAATTGGTGCCAGGCTAGATGTAACAGCATGACACTGCTAACATATATGGTAAAATGACTCAATTCAATCTCCATAATTCAGCCAAAAATCATTCATGTGGAACCATTAATGGCATTATTATAAGAATTATTGTAGGGATTATTCTTGTAAAATATTAAACAAACTGGCTTCAGTGGCATCAGTCGAAAAACGTTTCGCAGGTTTATAACTCATATAGGAAGATAAAGCAAACTGGCTAAGTTCAGCTTCCCATAACTCAGCCAAAAAGCACTGAACCAAAACCATTTGAACAAACTTGAATTATCAACATCTGAGGATAATTATTGTGTAAGATTTAAGAATTTGGCCCAGTGGTTTTTGAGAAGAAGATCTTTGTAGCCACTGACCTAAAATGGGCTGTTATGGCCTATGACTAAATTCAGCTTCCCATAACTTAGCCAAAAGTCACTGAAAAGAGACCATTTGAACAAACTTGAGAAAGCACTAACCTTGGATCATTTCTGTGCAATATTAAACATTTTTGCCATATGGTTTCAGAGAAGAAGTTTTTTGTAGCCCTCAGTGTGATACAGGCACTAATGACCCCGAACAAAAAAAGGCCAATGCAGGTGGCGCCACCAATACCTCAATTTCAGATATGACCTATGTGACCAACATTGGCATAAAATTTGGTGATGATAGCTGAAGTCGTTTCTGAGATTTAAATTTTAATATGCTTTTTTGCACAGTTAACAAAGTTCGACCTCCTGTAACTCGGCCAAAAATCTCCGAACTGGAACCATTCGAACAAACTTGAGAAAGATTGTCCAAGGGATCATTTCTGTGAAATATTGGACAATTTGGCTGGACACTTTCGGAGAAGAAGATTTTAAAAGCTTTTTAAGCTTTTTCCCTATAAAATCTAAGAAAATGCAGTTAGAAAAAAAATAAACAAAATCCGATATAATTTTTTGGATGACTGATTATTTGCAAAAAATTTGGTGATGCTAACTCCTGCCGTTTTTGAGATAGCTATGGTTAACGTACAGACGACTCACAACGCACGACACACGACGGACGACGCCGCACCATCGCATAAGCTCACATGTTCGCTAAAAAAACAGGTGGCGCCACCACTTTTCGGGAACTGACCAAACTAGTCATGGTATATATTCAAGGCAAGATTCATGACAATCCATGCATTAATGATCAAGATATTGGAGATTTTATTATATTTTTGATTATTCTGGGGGGTTCTTTCAAGCCCCATAGCTCCAAGGACATAGGTCACAGTGACCTAATTTCAGGTTTCCAAGGAGATTTTTTATTGACCTCCTTGGATGTTAACTCAGCAGTTTCTAGGACCAGCAGTTACAATTTGTGCCCTGCTAACGGACGGCAGGACGGACGACGGACAAAGCGCCATTCCTATAACCCAGTTGACTTACAGTCAGCTGAGCTAAAAAATCAAAATTGTCCAAGTCTCAACAAAAAGAATTTATTTCACATTAAAATGATAAGATTCATCTTGTTTATTAGTCCTGTGTATTGAAGTGGTGGATGGGAGGAGGGGTCTCTGTTGTTACTGCTTGTTGCCGAAAAAAAATGTTAATTATAAGATTCATCTAGTTCATAGTACAGGTCTGTCAACAGAATGGGGTGGGGTGGGGGGGGGGAGAGAAAAAGACTCCCTGTGATATTAACTGCAGACAGCCTGATCAAGCTCAACTCAATGGAGAGAGGGTTTGCCCTAGTGATGGGATTACATAACAACAGCCTGGGGAGCATAGAGACCTGCACTGAATGACCTACAGTGACCAAAGTGGACTGCTTGACAATGTAAAAGAATACAACAATGTGATATCCTCTGTCTGTGACACTCGCAATATTCCAGGTAATAAATCCTGGACAAAATATGTACACAACACCGGAATAAATATGTAGTAGCCAGCTGAAGTCTCCATGTGGTTTGCACGTGCACAAGCCGGAGTGAATGTGTGTATTATCTAACCAACCTAGAGCAAGACACCACAAATAATTTGGCGACGGGGTATGCTTGAACCCTACCCTGAGTGTAAGTCAAAGACTTTTATATCCACTTCCACAACTGACGTATCAGTTGACCGATCAGCCACAGAATTCTAATGGAAAAAAACAAGATGGAGGCAGCTTTGGCCACTCTACCAAATTTTACCAAGTTTGAACTGACCCCAAGGGAAATGCTACCCACCCGGTGGGGTAAGTGGACCAAAAGATTAAATAATATGTTTACCGCAATGGGTGTAATAGACTCAAAGCAAAAGAGAGCAATGTTATAGCATTATGCTGGAGAAGAAATTAATGATATATTCGAAACTTTTGAAGTAAACGATAGTGGTGAAACTGACATTTATGATGAAACAATCAAAGCCCTTACAAAGCATTTTGAGCCACAAAAGTGTATTGATCATCATGTGTACCAATTTCGCCAACAAACCCAAAACAGAGGGGAAGATATAGCAGCTTTTGCTACCAGGCTTCAGTTACTCTCAAAGAAATGTGAATTTATTGATCCACAAATTGAGATTCGTAGACAGATAATACAAGGCTGTCAATCCTCCAGATTAAGGAGAAAAGCTATGGAAGAAGGCTTGTCATTGGAAAAGCTATTAAAAGAAGCACAGGCAATGGATATAGCAGATAAACATACTGCTGAGATGGAGCAAAACAAATCAACTGTACAGGCCATCAGTCATGGTAGAAATAAACAGAAACGGCCATGGAAAGTTGACAGGAAACCCAAAGAAAAACCAAGGAGAACAAGTACGTGCGGCCAATGTGGAAAGAAATACCCACATGACAAATTGCCCTGCATATGGAAAGAAATGTTATAAATGTGGTACCCTGAACCATTTTGCAAAAATGTGCAGAAAAAGTAAGCAGGTACAAACAAGGCCCTGTGTAAACCAGGTAGAGACAGATGATACATCAGATGATAGTAAATATATGTTTACTCTGAATACACTGAATATGGGGAACAGGCCATGGTTTGCCAGAAGCGGATCCAGGGGGGGTCCAGGGGGTCCAGACCCCCCCTTTTTCACCCGAAGCAACCTTTTTTAAGGGGTTTTAGACGTAATTTTGCGGCCTGGACCCCCCCCCCCCCCTTTTCCAGACCTGATGACCTTTTTTTTAGGATTTTCATTTGTCCTCCTGGGGTGGACCCCCCCTTTTCCTAAATCCTGAATCGGCCCCTGTTTGCAGTGATATTAAATGGCACCAAAATAAAAACAAGGGACCCATGGGTCACATGGCTCAGCTGAATTTTGGAAAATATAAGTAACTGCAAAATATTTTTATTCCTTTTGGTTTTTCATGTATATTATCATTAGAAAAGCTATGAGAAAATGGTCCTGCTAAACTGGAACTCTGTAAATTATAGAATAATGGACATGAGCTAAACCATTTAGTGATGCTTCAAGGGAACAAATAGGCCTACAGTAAGTATTATATATAAGTAACATTTCATAAACAAATAATGTGTGAAGGTAATTAAATTTTCAAAATTTAAATATATGGCCATATGAGTTAAAAATTAATCCCACAAAGTTTGACCAATATTCCTAATTTTAATACTAAGTTAACACTGTTATTCACACCTAGGCCCCGCCAACTTTAAGAGATATGAATGAAATGCTACAAAGTATTTATATCTTCTTAAATCTTGTCAGTTAACACTTACATTAGATCCTAATATTTTATCATATTTGAATATTAGGATTAAATTCCTGAATTTTTTTTCTTTAAAAAAATCAAAATCGTCCCAAGTCTCATCAAAAAGAATTTATTTAACATTAAAATTATAAGATTCATCTTTTTTATAAGTCCTGTGTATTGAAGGGGAGGGTGGGGGGAGGGGTCTCCGTTGTTACTGCTCGTTGCTGAAAAAATTTTAATTTTAAGATTCATCTAGTTCATACTACAGGTTGTCAACAGAATGGGGTGGGGGTGGGGGGAAGAAAAAGGCTCCCTGTGGTATGCTATTAACTGCAGACAGCCTGATCAAGCTCAACTCAGTGGAGAGAGGGCTTGACCTAGTGATGGGATTGCATTACAGCCATCAGAGTAGTCTATGGATGGTTTATGCACTCCCTCACAATTTTTTCCTTTGGGGATGCAAAAAGTATAATTTTCATTATTCAGGGTTTAATTTTTTGTTATTATATACTGTGGTTGCCTTTATATTGGCGGGGCTGAATATTCGCGGTTTTTGTATTTTTAAAAGTTTCACGGGGTTCCTTTTTCATGCTCTATCATTAGTCTTGTATATCATATAGTATATATATATAGTAGTATATTTTATTATCAAATATGAAACTATGAATTGTTATGACCAAATTATTTCATAAACCGCGGATTTTACTATTATCTAGGTCTACTATTTCTCCAACCAGATATTGCATGTTCGAACAGTTACTGACGACTGAGCCGACACGTGCGGGAAGCATTTACCCAGCTGGTTGTAATTAGTTCAGGGCCAAGGCTCATTTAAAACAACTCATATTCCACTGTTCTATGGCAATTTGGCCCCATAATGAACTGTGACCTTTCAAATATATTCATAATTCACGTCATCACTAGCCAATCAAACATTGTTTGGCGCGTTATGATTTCGGTTGTGACAGAATTAGTCCTTTATACATTTACAAGGTGGCGCTACCCTAGCGGCTACGTTCACTTCTTTAGTGGCAAATTTTATTCATTGACAACAACTAAATACGGCACAATGTGAAAGAGTTACTCCTACTCAATATTCATTTTAAGCGGCACTGTATGTCATCTGGCTCGGCACACATACACGTAGACTCCAGTCATATGCCGGGAGGCAGAAAAAACTGCCAGGCGCGCCAACCGGGTCAGCACATCCCTGCAAAGGGTCACGGTTTTTGCATCTAAGCCGACCAATATTCTTTTAAATGGGCCCTGTTATTCTCCCCGAATCGCTTAAAGTACATGCACCAGGCTCAATGGCCATCACTACGTTACTACGCAGCTGAAGATTAATCTCAACTGTCGCCAACTATTGGCAGCTTCTGAAATTAATGATCGCCTGGAAAAATGCATTTAAAACCGCATGGTTTCAAATTCGCGGTCAGAGAGCAACTGTGAACATCGCGAATTTGAAACCACAGCAAATAAGAAGACAACCACAGTATATTTGTTCTGAGGATAGACATGCAGTCAGCGGAACTCAGTCGTTAGTGTCCACTGTAAATGGGGGCCCATTTGTACACTTACTTCATTATGTTATGTAATTATCCGAATCACTTTTCAAAACTAGGGAATCTGTTGGTGTAGACCACAGTGACCCTGTTTTGGACTACAGCTTACATACAAATAGGAAAGTAATAGAGTATTTCTCATTCATACTGGTAGTTAGATTTAATCAGTTGTCGAAAGCGAGTACTGTCTCAAAGCCGGTAAGACACGTCTGGCTACTATAAACATTGCTCATGTTGTGAGCGATAATAAAGGCTAGGTCACCACTTCCGGTCCCACAACAAGATTCTCGTGTGAGGTAATATAAATAACCGTGAAAAGCGGGATAGATCAGATTTATGCGCTTCACTGAAGGATAAACATCACTGTTCGCTAGTTTTTTCCCTCCGCCGCCCACATTCGCCACCATACTTTAATGACTGAGGTTGATCACTCATTATACTGTTCAGTTTTGTTTAGAACTCTAATTTGCTTTAAGTAACTATATGTATATTCTTGACTAACATATTCTAGGCAGGCATTATTATACCCCATCTTCCTTGGGGCAAATTAATAGGACATATTTCAAGGGCATATTTAATTTTGTATATCATGTCATATAAATTGCATGTAGTTATATTTTTGTAAACAACCAATACCTGTCAATTTGTAATTTTGTATATGTGTTAATATAGCTGGCAGCGACAAGCTGCTCAAACGCAAACCGGTGTTGTTTTGTCTCCCCAAAGAACATAGCAAGCTAGATGTTTGTGTGTGTGAGAGAGTGCATAAATATCATTATGGGGAGCATAGAGAGCTGCACTGAATGACCTACAATGACCAAAGTGGACTGCTTGACAATGTAAGGGAATACAACAAGAGCCTCCAAAAAATTCAATAACTAGCCTAATTTTGCAGCTTTTATTTTCAAATTCAGATTTTAACAGATTAAATCCTTAGGTGCACATGCTGTGAAAAAAATTAAATCCACAGTACTTACAGGAAAAAAACGTGCCATGGCCAAAGGTGGGCAAAATTTAAGGTACCAATTTTTTATCGTTGCTAATATTTAAAAAAAATTAAAAGATTTTGATCTAATTTTGGGTATACAATTTAATTTTGATTAATTAAAGTTATATTACTGGAAAAAAAAGTCCTTAATTTTAACATGTTTTTGTGTTAAGTGATCAAATATCTTTCCTGATTTTTTACAAAATGCATTATGTTTGAGCCCATAACTTTTTTTAAATCATATAATACAGACCTAATTTCTGGCATGTACATAGGAACTATATAGAGGAATATTTATGGTAAATATGAGGAAAAACAGGTGAGTGGTTTCGTAGTTAGGCTGTCCTGAAATGTGAAAATAGGTTTTTAATAAAAAAATTAGGTTTTTCCTTAATTTCTCAAAGGAACAAAGTCACAAAGACCCCGTTTTCGGCTTGTTAGGAGATCTTGGGGACATTTAACCTGCCAACAACTGTGGGAGCATAGAGAGCTGCACTGAATGACCAACAGTGACCACAGTGGACTGCTTGACCATGTAAGGGGAATACAACAAGAGCCTCTAACAAAATTCAATAACTAGCCTAATTTTGCAGCTTTTATTTTAAAATTTCAGATTTTAACAGATTAAATCCTTATTTGTACATGCTGTGAAAATTAGATCCACAGTACTTACAGGAAAAAAACCGTGCCATGGTCAAAGTTGGGCAAAATTTAAGGTTCCAATTTTTTATTTTTGTTAATATTTTTAAAAAAATTAAAAGATTTGGATCTAATTTTGGGTATACAATTTAATTTTGATTAATTTAAGTTATATAAGTCCATAGCTTTAACATGTTTTGTGTTAAGTGATCAAATATCTTTCCTAGATTTTTACAAAATGCATTATGTTTGGGCCCATAACTTTTTTAAATTATATAATACAGACCTAAATTCTGGCATGTACATAGGAACTATATAGAGGAATATTTATGGTAAATATGAGGAAAAACAGATGAGTGGTTTTGATATTAGGCAGTCCTGAAGTGTGAAAATAGGTTTGTTTTAAACAAGGCCTACAGGCCTAATGCGAACCTGTGCAAAGTTTAGGAGTATGAATGGAGGTTTATTTTTAAAATTTAATATTGATCCTCCTAAGTCCTGCATATCTTCCTTAGTCATTATGATTTCAGCAAAATGGACGTTTCTGACCTGCAAGTTTCGGACTAGGACATTTTAAAACCAGAATATGGGTAGTCGACAAGCCACTATGTGTATCCGCAGAAATCAGAGTGGGACGGGTGAAGTGAGGCATGGATTAAGTGGCAAGGGGAATAGAGCGTGTTGTGTTGCATATTAGCATGGATGTCTGCAGCTTAAACGTGAATGTAGGTGGTGCCACCTGTCATAAAATCGAGAAAATTGTCCAGGATGTATAAACCTGCAAAATTTCAGGTGGATAACTCAAACCACTGCCAAGATATGAGTGATTTTATCCCAAGGCAGATCAACAGATGGATGCTGTGCATAAGTGATTTCAGGTGGCGCCAAGAGCTATGTGAGATCTATATACATGCAAAATTTTGGCCTAATCAGTCAAACGGTTCCAGAGATATGAGCTTAGATGTCTGCAGAGTAAATGTGAATGTAGGTGGCGACACCTGTCATAAAATCAAGGAGGCTGTCAAGGATGTAAAATACCTGCAAAATTTCAGGTGGATAAGTCAAACCACTGCTGAGATATGAGTGATTTTAACCTAAGGCAGATGAACAGATGGATGCTGTGCATAAATGGTTGCAGGTGGCACCACCAGTTTTGCCTATGATAAAGAGCTATGTGAGATCTATACACATGCAAAATTTTGGCCTAATCGGTCAAACGGTTCCAGAGATATGAGCTTGGATGTCTGCAGAGTAAATGTGAATGAAGGTGGCGCCACCTGTCATAAAATCGAGAAACCTGTCCATGATGTATAAACCTGCAAATTTCAGGTGGATAAGTCAAACCACTGCTGAGATATGAGCGATTTTATCCCAAGGCAGATGAACAGATGGACGCTGTGCATAAGTGGTTGCAGATGGCGCCACCAGTTTTGCCTATGATGAAGACCTATGTGAGATCTATACATGTGCAAACTTTTTGCCCAATCAGTCAAATGGTTCCTTAGATATGAGCTTGGATGTCTGCAGTGTAAATGTGAATGTAGGTGGTGCCACCTGTCATAAATCGAGAAAGCTGTCCAGGATGTATAAACCTGCAAAATTTCAGGTGGATAAGTCAAACCACTGCTGAGATATAAGTGATATTATCCAAAGGCAGATGAACAGATGGGTGCTGTGCATAAGTGGATGCAGGTGGCGCCACCAGTTTTGCCTATGATGAAGAGCTAAGTGAGATCTATACACAAGCAAAATTTTGGCCCAATCAGTCAAACGGTTCCCGAGATATAAGCTTGAATGTCTGCAGAGTAAATGTGAATGTAGGTGGCGCCACCTGTCATGAAATCGAGAAAGCTGTCAAGGATGTAAAATACCTGCAAAATTTCAGGTGGATAAGTCAAACCACTGCTGAGATATGAGTGATTTTATCCAAAGGCAGATGAACAGATGGACGCTGTGCATAAGTGGTTGCAGGTGGCACCACCAGTTTTGCCTATGATGAAGAGCTATGTAAGATTTATACACATGCAAAATTTTGGCTCCATCGTTTAAACGGTTCCCGAGATATGAGCTTGGATGTCTGCAGAGTAAATGTGAATGTAGGTGGCGCCACCTGTCATAAAATCGAGAAAGCTGTCCAGGATATATAAACCTGCAAATTTCAGGTGGATAAGTCAAACCACTGCTGAGATATGAGTAATATTATCCCAAGGCAGATGAACAGATGGACAATGTGCAAAAATGGTTGCAGGTGGCGCCACCATTTTTAGTGTATGTTATAAAGCTATCAAAGGGCTACATTTGTGCAAAATTTTTAGCCTGATCGGTCAAACGGTTCCCGAGATATGTGGGTTTATGTGTGGAAACAGACGCACAAATGGACACTGGGCAGCAAGGAAAGGTCAGAGGTCAACCAAAAAAGAAGGCGCAGCAGTTCACATGTGACCTGATGATAAACCCAATTTGCTTAAAATGCAAACCAAGTTTTTTCAAACAGTTGAAAGATATAGTTCCAATAATCTGGGAATTCTGCATCTAAACATTGTATCCAGATGTCTAGACGCTGTGTCTAGACGTCTAGACACATTGTCTAGACATTGTCTAGACACCCCCCCCCCCAGCCAGGTCAGTTGCCATGGTGATGTCTGGACCCCACCTGTTTGTACTGAGTGACCTCTTGACTTGGCTGCATGAAGTCAAATCTGTTTTCAAATATAGAAAGCCTTTTTCAATTGGCTACAATGCTTTTTCAAAACTGTATCTACCCAATCTATTCTTATAAAACTGGCAGAACCCTACCATAGAATAAGTCTTGTAAAGTTTAAACCAATCAGCTGAACAGTTTCATCATAAATTAGTGTATAAGCTAGAAGAGTTTAAAATTACATTTTCGCTTGTAAAAAACACATCAATGTTGGTGGCGCCACCAATACCTCAAAATCAGAAATGACATATGTGACAAACATTGGTATAAAATTTGGTCATTATAGCTCTAGCTGTTTTGAGATTTTAATTTTAGTGTGCTTTTTTGGACAGATGACTAAGTTCAACCTCCTGAAACTCTGCCAAAAATCTCCGAACTGGAACCATTCGAACAAACTTGAGAGGGATCGTTCCAGAGATCATTTCTGGGAAATATTGGACAATTTGGCTGGACAGTTTCAGAGAAGAAGATTTTTAAAGGTTTTTAAGCTTTTTCTCTATAAAATCTAAATTAATGCAGATACCCAATAATAAGCTCCAGGGCACCAAGTTTCATATGTGACGAATTCTAACATGTAATTTGGAGCTGCTAGCTCCAACAGTTTCTGACTTACAGCCGTGGACGGCGGAAAGCCAGCCCTGGACGGCTGACGACGGACGGACGACGCTGCGCCATCGCATAAGCTCACAGGTGTGCTAAAAATTGAGGTTTTTCCTTAATTTCTCAAAGGAATGAAGTCGCAAAGACCCAGTTTTCGGCTTGGTAGGAGTTCTTGGGGACATCTAACATATTGCCAAGTTTTGAATTCTTAGGTCTTATGGTTTCAAAACGTGCCACATCCACAGACAACGGACAGACGGACGGACGACGGACAATGGACCACGATTATAGCTCAGATGACTTACAGTCAGCGGAGCTAAAAATGAAGAAATGGGCAGACTCAAAAAGATATGTAAAACCGTGAGACTTGAAAATAGGGGACTTGGTACTGGTAAAAAGACCATTCAACAAAAAGAAAGGAGAAACAAAATACGAAAACACTCCTTTAACTGTAACAGGGAAAATAGGAACAATGATAACTAGCCGTGACAAACACGACTCAGTTAGGACCCCTTACTGAGTTGTGACACAAGCCAAATTTAGAACCGCCCTGCAAGTCCACGCCATGCTTTATAACCGTATCTCTGCATACAGTGAACAGGCAGACCGCAGGCAGAAATCTCCCATACATGCAGAACAATATACAAATATATTAGGTTATAACAGAATATTTCACACACATGGTAGGTGTCGTTGGAGAGATAAGAAACTTATTAAAAGGTCTAATGGGTTTATATGAAGTGACACGATACTTGTAAGCAATTAGGCGTTGTCAAAAATGACGAAAATATTTGCATCCTCATGGGGCCTTATCATGTGATCCTCAGAGTTAGATGTCCAGGCACTCTGGCAAGCCCGTGATCTGGCCATAATGTCAGAGGGCCGATCTGGCGCAACATGATAACAGCATCAAACAACAACAAAACAATAACAAGAAACTCATCAATGTTCAAAAGATGGCAAGGAAATACCTACGAGGAGGCAAATTTACAGGATGAGAGTTCCTATGATGACTACAAAACAACCAATGAAGGAATGATGGAACAAGAGGAGCCAGACGTCGAATTGAACCATGGTACAGAAGCAGACAATACAGACAATAAGTTACAGCGCCCTGCCAGTGACGAAAATGGGACAGCAGTAGGTCGATGAGAGCGCGGCAGATGCCCAGAAAGTTCAAAGACTTTGTTATGGACTGAAATATATATACATACAAAATTGCTATGACCAAAGATAGTTTAAATGTTAACAGATTACTAAGAAAAGAGGAAAAAAAAAAACAATTTCCATTCTTTTAATGATAACATTTATTATAAAGGTAACAGTTAATAATCATAGACGTAAATCGTTTGCATTAACACTTGATACATAAGGTATAATAATTTCACAGTTGGTAAGTAAAATATTCAAAAGGGGGAGAGATGTGTGTCCTCTGTCTGTGACAACCCAATATTCCAGGTAATAAATCCTGGTCAAAATATGTACGCGACACCGGAATAAATACATAGTAGCCAGCTGAAGTCTCCATGTGGTTTGCACGCGCACAAGCTGGAGTGAATGTGTGTATTATCTAACCAACCTAGAGCAAGACATCACAAACAGGGCCTCCAAAAAATACAATAACTAGCCTAATTTTGCAGCTTTTATTTTCATGTTTCAGAATTTAACAGGTTAAATCCTTATGTGTACATGCTGTGAAAATTAAATCCACAGTACTTACAGGAAAAAAAGTGCTGTGGCCAAAGTTGGGCAAAATTTAAGGTATCAATTTTTTATTTTTGATAATATTTTAAACAAGGCCTACAGGCCTAATGCCAACCTGTGCAAAAATTGGGAGTATGAATGGAGGTTTATTTTTAAAATTCAATATTGACCCTCTTATGTACTGCATATCTACCTTAGTCATTATGATTCCAGCAAAATGGACGTTTCGGACCTGCAAGTTTCGGACTGGGACATTTTAAAACTAGGATGTATCAGTCAGGATATTTTGCAGTGTTGCTCCTAGGCATGAAACACAAAGGGACACCGGGCCCCTTGATGAAATTTTTGGAGAACAAACCAAAATTAGGTGGGGACACGTTCTTCAAGCAATTTTTTATGTTAAAATAATCAATATTATATGAATGTTTTAAGTCTTGCGCATTTTGAAATGAATAATAGGTATTGTAAAGGCTGGAATTGTTAAATATATTACAGGTCACCTATCTCAAGTCTTCATAAAACTTAAGCCTAGGAAATTCTTGTCTCAATAACAACATTATACATAGATGACCATGTACAGATTGCAAATTGCTTACACACAATCATCTTTGATTGAGTCAGCTTGTACCATTCAAATTGGCAAGTCAGTATAGAAACATGTTTTGAACAACTCAGTTAACGGGGGATAAAACAAACATTTACGCAAGGTTTTATTCACCGTTGATTAATGTTATAAAGAGAGGCTATTAAGAAAGTCAACCGCACCAGCGTAAGTTGCCATGGTACGACGTCAGTTTGTTTAAGTCTGTTACGGGCATGTTAATATAAAATTTTAGTTTGACAAGAATGAAAGGAATACAATAAATATCCAAATTTCTGTTCCCAATAAAAGTAAAACAATCGGTAACTGAAACTTAAGTGACCTTTCCGTGTCATTTATGCGTAGGCGTATAGCCGTGGAACGATGTTACTTGTCAGCCGGGAAAATTTGCGGCCGGCATTGCCTTATAGGCTTATTATAATTGTTAGGTAAGTATCAAACTACTAGAAATCACAATTTCTCTAAAAAATCGTACTTTATTTATTACAGAAACTGTACTCAGTATATTTTGATCAGTGGATCTTGATTCCTGAAATTTTCGTGCTAACCTACGTAACCTACGCCTATATCCGCGGAAACGATGTCAGCTTAACCGAGAAAATATGCTGCCGATAGCCGCCATATTATACTTGTTTGACCAGTATCAAACGATTTTAAAATGTCTGCATAATTGGTCCGAGAAATATAAAGCAACTGATAACAAAATAGATCGGTTCTTCTTAATTATGACATTTACATATTGATTATATACTGCGATAGTGAGTCATTTAGTCACGAGAAACATCACATTTTCGAAGAAGTATATTCCACGGCTTGGGCTTAATTTCGTACCGGGCTGCAGCAAAATCACGTGACCCTGAGGCTCTACGAACGAGGGAATTTCTATTCAAATTAAAGCTTATGACCCATTCAGTCCAGAATAGGAATATGCATTAAAAAAAGAGGGGCCGTCGGTTGGCTGGCCTGCCATGAAACGATGTCACTATAAAGGCAAATTGTTTGAGATCATTGTGGAAGACCTAACCTAAGTGCTTTGAGGGAAATAATCGTCTGACTTATCGTAGTAAATTAATCTAAGGCATTATAATGAAATGATCGATCTGATAATTGAAAACAGTCTAACGTCGTTGAGAACTGCTTGACAAGACACGCAAACTTTCGAAAACTGGGCAGACAAGTTTCTAACCGTACTTCGCGGATTAACTTAGGGGTGAAACGGCGTAAATATTGACCAGGTCGCACCTTCTAAACTTCGATAAATACTAAAATATTTGCTTTTTCATATTCATGTTTAAGAATAATTAAAATGCATTATCGTGAGACTATGTAGGCTCAAGAAAATCACGTCAGTGTCGAGCACTGGACGCTGGCTTGCAACTTTATTCCGACCACTAGAACATCAATCTTTGTCAGAAAAGCTGCAACCCCTCCGTGTGTATGGACCAACCCTGAGGCAATGCATTCAAGACATCAATGGTGTGACCATTAAACCTGTGTGTATTATGTAATCCGGCGTATAGTTTTATCAGGGATTCAGATACCAGAGGATTTCCCCAAATCTTTCTGAAGGGATACGTACATCGATTTTTTTCAATCTGTATAAGTTTTCATGTAACTACGTTCGTTTAAGGGTCGCATAATTTAAATTATGAGGGACATGTGCGAAAATAGTGCGTCCACTTGGACGCGCCTGCCTAAAAATAAAGGGACACGGCCAATAAAATTGCGGCAATGCCGCGCTCTAGGAGCAACACTGTTTTGGATATGTTCTTTTTTGCCAGGGTGGATTATTTGGACAGATGAACGGACAATTTGGCAGCATGGTTTCGGAGAAGAACATTTTAAAATGTTTTTTAGCTTCTTCCCTATAAAATCTAAGAAAATGCAGTTAGCTAAGAAATAAGCAAAATCCAATAGAATTTTTAAGATGACAAATTTTAAGCAAAAATTTGTTGATGCTAGCTCCTGCCCTTTTTGAGATAGCTATGACGCATGACGCAAGACGGAAGACAACAATGCCACACCACTGCATAAGTTCACAGATTCGCTAAAAATGCAAACCAAGTTTTTTCAAACAGTTGAAAGATATTGTTCCAATAGTTCTAATCTGGGCATTCTGCGTCTAGACGCTGTGTCTAGACGTCCAGACACCTTGTCTAGACACCAGACAGAGCCAGCTCAGTTGCCATGGTGATGTCTGGACCCCACCTGGTTGTACTGAGTGACCTCTTGACTTGGCTGCTGAAACTGGGCATGTTGTCAAATCTGTTTTCAAACACAGAAAGCCTTTTTCAATTGGCTACACTGCTTTTTTAAAGCTGTATTTACCCAATCTATCTTTATAAAACTGGCAGAACCCTACCACAGAATAATTCTTGTAAAGTTTAAGCTAATCAGCTTAACTGTTTCATTTAAAACAGTGTATAAGCTAGAAGAGTCTAAAATTACATTTTCGCTTGTAAAAAACACATCAATGTAGGTGGTGCCACAATACCTCAATTTCAGATGTGACATATGTGACAAACATTGGCATAAAATTTGGTGATGATAGCTCTGGCTTTTTCTGTGATTTTAATTTTAGTGTGCTTTTTTGGACAGATGACTAAGTTCAACCTCCTGTAACTCTACCAAAAATCTCCGAACTGGAACCATTCGAACAAACTTGAGAAAGATTGTTCCAGGGATCATTTCTGTGAAATAATGGACAATTTGGCTGGACAGAAGAAGCTTAGGAGAAGAATATTTTTAAAGATTTTTTTAGCTTTTTCCCTATAAAATCTAAGAAAATGCAGTTAGAAAAAAAATAAACAAAATCAGATAGAGTTGTTCAGATGACTGATCATTTGCAAGAAATTTTGTGATGACGTTTTTGAGATAGCTATGGTTCATGTACAGACAACGCACTACGCAGCAACATCACATAAGCTCACAGGTTCGCTAAATATAGTCATGGTCAATATTCAAGGCAAGTTTAATGACAATCCATGCATTAATTATCTATATATTTCAGGTTATGTATCAAATTTTTTATTATAATGGAGGGTACTTACAAGCCCCATAGCTCGGAGGATACAGATTGTAGTAATTAACCTAATTTCAGGTTTCCAAGGAGATTTTTTATTGAGCTCTTTAGATGTTCACTTAGAAGTTTACTGGACCAGCAGTTATGATGACAGACAGACGATGGACAAAGCACCATTCCAATACCTCAGTTGACTTACAGTCAGCTGAGCTAAAAATTGCAGATGGTGCCACCAGTCTTGAGTACAAGATGGAGGAGTCCAAGATCTCTGGACATGCATGCACAGTTTCAGGCCAATGTGGCACACCACTCCTGGGAAAAGAGTATTAATTTATTTTAAGGCAATGGGAAGGTAGGTGGCGCCATCTGTCAGGTTTATGAGAAAGCATTCCAAGATGGATGGATATGCTAAATTTCAGACCTATACCTTGAACCATTCCGGAGACCTGAGCAATTTTCACCGAAAGCAAACGTATGGATGGATCCCACACAATTATACGATTGCAGATAGTGCCACCAGTCTTAAATACAAGATGGAGGTATCCAAAATCAATGAACATGCACAATTTCAGCCCAATCAGACCATTAGTTTTAGACTTAAAATGCTCACAGTACTGTCAAGTGGCAATGATGGGGTATTAAATGGCACGAAAACAAGAAAAGGACAGAAGGTGGCACCACCAGTTTCCAGTACATGACAACACTATCCAAGATCTTTGTAAAGTTGATCTTTGGATAAGTCCATGCAAGATTTCTTGAGATATTTAAGAATATGTTTGATTTTCCCCCAAAATGGACCTATTCAAGGTCAAGGTCACTCTCCTAGTAAAGGTCATTACCCCATTTTAAATAGGCTTCGTCCCCTCACCCATATCTATGCACATGTCAAGTTTGGTAAAGATCCTTAAAAATTTTAAGTTATTGCATCAAAACAAAATCTCTGCGGTGGTGCGACCATGCTTTAACCAGTGGTAGAATGATGATAAGGCTATTTGTTGAAGGATCTATAGTGTATGGAAGTCTGCAAGATTTCAATTTGACAGATATGATGTTTTGATTTACTTTGCTGATGAGGGGATTTATTAATTTGTGACTGTGTGACATGATGTTTCTTCGGTCTTGACCAGGTACATTATTTTGATGCCCACCACATCTACATATTACACAATATTGATATAATTTCTGGCATGTAGATTGGTACCTATGGACAAATAGTTATACAAAATATAAAAGTATGAATATATATGATTAATCTTGTTCTTGTTTACTAAAGCTTACATGGGGATGGGGTTTGGAGAAGGGAATTGTGAGGGCAGCAAGGAGGGGTGGATGTAGAAAGAAAAGGAGAGAGAGAGAGACAGGGGACAAAGCATTCAACAGTACCTCAACACCTTGAAGGTTAAAATCTAAAATATCATGTAGATAAAGTTTGAGAGGAAGAGGTAATCTAAGCCATGGTTGGTTGATATGATTGAAGAAATTGTTGCAAATAATATTTTGAGATCTGACCATGCAATCCCATCAGTTACCTTTGTTGATAAGCTGTTGACAGTTCAACAGTTTACACATTTGTCTAATGAGATCCAATTTTTTTAATAAACCTTTTTTTCAATTTACTGTCCCCACTCCACAAGTGGAATGACTTGATGGGGGGGGGGGGGCGTTATAATGGGAGTTACAATGCCTCTGTCTCTCTGTATATATTTTCTTTTATTATTAAATTTTATGCTATGGCAATAGAACTATTGTTCACAGTGCCAAGGAGCAAGGACTCAGTGGGGTGAAGAAGGGGATTGTGGGAGTTACAACACCTTTGCATATACATACAGGATATGAAATTTAATTCAACAGTGCTTACAGGAAAAAAAAAGTTTTTTCATAATTATCAAATATTTAAAACAGGCAGAAAGACGGAGAAACAAAGCAAATCATTTTAATTCCCATTCTACTGAGCCAGGAAAAAATTAACAATATTTGTATTAATTCCCTTTTTTTCATTTCATCAATTTTCTTCCAGATTTAAAAATGTTACTATACATATACAGTATAACATACATGTTATAAAAACAGTGGGTTTTTAATGGAAAAATTGATGTTTTTCCTTAATATCTCAAAAGAATGAAGTCCTAGTGACCCAATTTTCAGTATAGAAGGAGATTTTTGGGACATTTAACAGTATGCAAAATTTTGGATTAGTAGGTCCAACAGTTTCAAAATGTGCCCTGTTAATGGACAGACTGCCCCGCCTGACAGCATAATGGCCGGACTGACAAACGATATTAATATTACATTACCACAACATAGCATTGTGGATTACTCCTTGATTCAAAACAGTTTTGAACAATGGAGTTGAAACAGCTTCACAATTAAGGAAATAAATTTCAAACAATAACAATTTTTGCTTTACACTTTGGGGGGAGGGGGAGGCTGATATGAAAATAACTGTAAACCTGTGACCCGTGCTCCCCAGTGACCCATTACAAATCTGGCCTGTTGAGGTGCGCCATCAGGTATTTGAGTGTATTATAATGAGCTGTGAAGACATTATTTGCATATGTAGAGCTTTCTAACCTGTTGAGGTGAGCCATCAGGTATTTGAGTGTATGATAATGAGCTGTGAAGAAATTATTTGCATATGTAGAGATTTCTGACCTGTTGAGGTGAGCCATCAGGTATTTGAGTGTATTATAATGAGCTGTGAAGACATTATTTGCATGTGTAGAGAGCTTTCTGATCTGTTGAGGTGAGCCATCAGGTATTTGAGTGTATTATAATGAGCTGTGAAGACATTATTTGCATGTGTAGAGCTTTCTGACCTGTTGAGGTGAGCCATCAGGTATTTGAGTGTATTATAATGAGCTGTGAAGACATTATTTGCATGTGTAGAGCTTTCTGACCTGTTGAGGTGAGCCATCAGGTATTTGAGTGTATAATAATGAGCTGTGAAGACATTATTTGCATATGTAGAGCTTTCTGACCTGTTGAGGTGAGCCATCAGGTATTTGAGTGTATTATAATGAGCTGTGAAGACATTATTTGCATGTGTAGAGAGCTTTCTGACCTGTTGAGGTGAGCCATCAGGTATTTGAGTGTTTTATAATGAGCTGTGAAGACATTATTTGCATGTGTAGAGCTTTCTGACCTGTTGAGGTGAGCCATCGGGTATTTGAGTGTATTATAATAAGCTGTGAAGACATTATTTGCATATGTAGAGCTTTCTGACCTGTTGAGGTGAGCCATCGGGTATTTGAGTGTATTATAATGAGCTGTGAAGACATTATTTGCATATGTAGAGCTTTCTGACCTGTTGAGGTGAGCCATCAGGTATTTGAGTGTATGATAATGAGCTGTGAAGACATTATTTGCATATGTAGAGCTTTCTGACCTGTTGAGGTGAGCCATCAGGTATTTGAGTGTATGATAATGAGCTGTGAAGACATTATTTGCATATGTAGAGCTTTCTGACCTGTTGAGGTGAGCCATCAGGTATTTGAGTGTATGATAATGAGCTGTGAAGACATTATTTGCATGTGTAGAGCTTTCTGACCTGTTGAGGTGAGCCATCAGGTATTTGAGTGTATTATAATGAGCTGTGAAGACATTATTTGCATGTGTAGAGCTTTCTGACCTGTTGAGGTGAGCCATCGGGTATTTGAGTTTATTATAATGAGCTGTGAAGACATTATTTGCATGTGTAGAGCTTTCTGACCTGTTGAGGTGAGCCATCAGGTATTTGAGTGTATTATAATGAGCTGTGAAGACATTATTTGCATATGTAGAGATTTCTGACCTGTTGAGGTGAGCCATCAGGTATTTGAGTGTATTATAATGAGCTGTGAAGACATTATTTGCATGTGTAGAGAGCTTTCTGACCTGTTGAGGTGAGCCATCAGGTATTTGAGTGTATTATAATGAGCTGTGAAGACATTATTTGCATGTGTAGAGCTTTCTGACCTGTTGAGGTGAGCCATCGGGTATTTGAGTGTATTATAATGAGCTGTGAAGACATTATTTGCATATGCAGAGCTTTCTGACCTGTTGAGGTGAGCCATCAGGTATTTGAGTGTATTATAATGAGCTGTGAAGACATTATTTGCATATGCAGAGCTTTCTGACCTGTTGAGGTGAGCCATCAGGTATTTGAGTGTATTATAATGAGCTGTGAAGACATTATTTGCATATGTAGAGCTTTCTGACCTGTTGAGGTGAGCCATCAGGTATTTGAGTGTATTATAATGAGCTGTGAAGACATTATTTGCATATGTAGAGCTTTCTGACCTGTTGAGGTGAGCCATCAGGTATTTGAGTGTATTATAATGAGCTGTGAAGACATTATTTGCATGTGTAGAGAGCTTTCTGACCTGTTGAGGTGAGCCATCAGGTATTTGAGTGTATTATAATGAGCTGTGAAGACATTATTTGCATATGTAGAGCTTTCTGACCTGTTGAGGTGAGCCATCAGGTATTTGAGTGTATGATAATGAGCTGTGAAGACATTATTTGCATATGTAGAGCTTTCTGACCTGTTGAGGTGAGCCATCAGGTATTTGAGTGTATGATAATGAGCTGGGGGAAGATGGACCATGGCTCTTCGCAGTTGATCAATCCTGTCCTCCTCACTTGCATATTCACTTTCTATAAAAAAAGGCATTCAATGGTCAATCTTAAATGTTAACATTATTTTCATTTCTTGTTTATTTGTTTTATACAATTTAAACCTGCCTTCACTTCAAACTAAACACATACAGGATTATGATAAAATATACAGTTACAAGAACATTCATGAATACTGCCTTCATTGAGATGAGACCTATAAACTCTGGTATAGGCGATGCCAAAGTCAGGTATACCCTTTTAATAATAAGACCCCTTCTTCTGACACTTTATAAGGTCATATTTTAAGGGGAAAAATAAGCAGTACTTAAAAAAATATGAGTTTCCCAAAAAATCCTATGTTTCTGCAGATTTAACCTTGAAGATAAAGGCGAAGGTCACCTTTTTTAACTCCTCCAAGAGGTTTGTTGAAGAAAGTTTGTATGTCAGGTTTGAGGGAAAAAACTGTCATAGTGTTCAAAGAAAATCACTCAGGACAGGTCTGTAATTTTATAGGTCTGGAGCCCTCATAGACACCAGTCATCCCTATGAATTCAAGAAAGATCAAATGTATTCTTTTTGAGATATCAAACGTGAAAGAAAGTGTCACGGATGGACAGATGGAAGGATGGAAGGACAATGTGATCACTATCGGACACTTTTCTAGCAAGGCCCTAATTGTTCTAAACATTGTATAATAAGTGTCAAATTCATGAAACACAAAATTATTAGTAATAACTATACCCCTACTGGCCCATGGATTATATGATATGATCTTGTAAAATTACTAAAATCTTATACCATTTTTGGGCTATTACTTTTAAATTTTAGAATTTATAAGCTCAAATTCGCATGTATATAGAATACAAAAACTAAATTAAAGGACTTTTAGGAGAGATTTGTGCACAGTTCTAAATTGGAGGTAATTTTTGTTGGTGTTTTCAAATAATAGCCAAAAACTAATAACACTTACAAAACTATATCTTAACAATAACTGGTTATATTATATAAATGAACTTGATAATTTCAACAGTAAAAATCACTGCATGTCTCCACATTGGTTTGCTTTGTGGTCTTCTAAAATACCTGAATAAAAGATAAGATAAGATAAGATAAGCTAACATTTATTAGCCTTCAGTTCCAGGAATTTGTCGTTGACTTGCAATTCATTACATGAAAATAAAGCTACAGTTTCTGATCATCTCCTAGCAAATTTCCAAATTTAAAAGTGTTAACAATTATATATGCATGATATGAAAATAAAATGAACATTGGTTACAGGAAAAAAGCCCCATTGTGAGATTTTACATTGTAGCTAAAAACATTTTTTAAAAATATAATTTTTATCTAATTTCTTATGTACCCAATATAAATAAAATCTAGATTTATTCTGGGTGAAGACTCCCTATCAATCACCAATAGTTCACAAATTAAGTGAGTAAACATCTTTCCTGTTGTTTCTTCTAGCCAAAGCAAGTTATCATTTCAAAATTATGCAATACCAACTTTAGTCCTAACTTGTACATAGGAACCATCATGTGACATGTGGACAAATTAACATTGCTCTTTTTCCATCTTGAAATGTAACAACAGGTTTTCAAGAGTGAAAACTAGATATTTCTTGGCACCACAGGTGCCATAGTATCCCAAGACAATTGTCTCCCCCCCTCCCCCCCCCCCTTCCTTTTAAGAATAGGCCACCCATCTTCAGCAGTGTATACTGACACTTGGCAAGCGACTATGGTTTCTTCCATCTCTCAACTTCAGAAAAACAATAATCCCTCAAATATGGGGGCCCATACGGTGAATCACTCTTGAGAAAAGGGGATTAGTTTATACTGTAAAAATGATAAGGTGGGTGGCAGCACCTGTCTGGTTGACGAGAAAACTTTCCAAGATGGATGTACATGCCAAAATAGATACCAACACATTGAACAACTCCTAAGATATGAGCAATTTTCACCTAAAACAAATGGACAGATGGACACCACACAAAAAACAAGGGATCCATGGGTCACTCTGCTCAGCTGAAGTTGACCTTGAAGGTAAAAATCTAAAATAATATCAAATGAGATAAAGTGTAAGAGGAAGAGGTAATATAGGCCATGGTTGGTTTATATGATTAGTTTGTATTGATGAGCAAGAAATTGTTGCAAATAACTAGATATTTCTTGGCACCTCAGGTGCCAGAGTATCCCCAGACATAGTACAGACCCCCCCCCCCCCCCTTTAAGAATAGGCCCCCATTTTTAGCAGCATATACTGACCCTTGGCAAGCAATTATTGTTTCTTCCATCTATCAATCCACAATCTTTTTGAAGATGTTGGTCCTGTGACCTTGACCTTTGACCTCATGACCCAAAAATCAATTGGAGTCTTGCTTTTTCAATGGGACATATATAAGTCAAGTTTGAAATCTATACATCAATAAAAGCAGGAATTATCATCCAGAAACTAATTTTTTGACAGATGGCTCCTGTGGCCTTGACCTTTGACCTTGTGACCCCAAAATTGATATTGATCATCCACTTTTATATATAAATCAATAGAGGTCTAGATTTATTGATGGGCCATATATAAGTCAGGTTTGAAATCCATATATTAATCCAAGCTTGAATTATCATCTCAGGAACTAATTTTTGGACAGATGGCTCCTGTGACCTTCACCTTTGACCTTGTGACCTCACAATTGACAGGTGTCTTCCTCTATTGGCAGGGGAACTGTATGTGCAAGATGAAATGTCTGAGATGAAATGTTTGGCTGAATATGCATCCACAATCTTTTTAAAGATGTTTCCTGTGACCTTGACCTTTGACTTCATGACCCTAAAATCAATTCGGGTCTTGCTTTTCCAATGGGACATATACAAGTCAAGTTTGAAATCTATACATCCATAAAAGCAGGAATTATCATACAGAAACTAATTTTTGGACAGATGGCTCCTGTGACCTTCACCTTTGACCTTGTGACCTCAAAATTGATAGGGTTCTTCTTCTCTTGGCAGGTAAACTATATGTGCAAGATGAAAGATCTGAGATGAAATGTTTGGCTGAAAATGCATCCATATCTTTTTAAAGATGTGTCCTGTGACCTTGACCTTTGACCTCATTACCCAAAAATCAATTCGGGTCTTGCTTTTCCAATGGGTCATATACAAGTCAAGTTTGAAATCCATACATCAATAAAAGCAGGAATTATCATCCAGAAACTAATTTTTGGATAGATGGCTCCTGTGACCTTCACCTTTGACCTTGTGACCTCAAAATTGATAGGGGTCTTCCTCTATTGGCAGATGAACTATATGTGCTAGATGAAAGGTCTGACATGAAATGTTTGGCTGAAAATGCATCCACAATCTTTTTAAAGATGTGTCCTGTGACCTTGACCTTTGACCTCATGACCCCAAAATCAATTCGGGTCTTGCTTTTCCAATAGGACATATACAAGTCAAGTTTGAAATCAATACATCAATTAAAGCAGAAATTATCATCCAGAAACTAATTTTTGGACAGATAGCTCCTGTGGCCTTGACCTTTGACCTTGTGACCCCAAAATTGATATGGATCATCCACTATTGGCAAGTGAGCTATATATTCAAGATGGAAGACCTGGGATGAAAGTTTGGCTTAAAATGCATCCACAGTATCTTTTAAGATGCAAGTCCAGTGACCTTGACCTTTGACCTCATGATCCTAGAACCTATAGGGTTGTTATTTTAGTGGTGGGCCATACATAAGTCACGTTTAAAATCCATATGGCTATCAACACTGGAGATATCATAAGAGGTGTGTGATTTTCACCAAATATGGACACATTAAAGGTCAAGGCCACTCTCATGGTAAAGGTCATAATGTTTATTATGTTCAGGTCACATGTGAACTGCTGCGCCCCGATTTTGTTTTGACCTCTGACCTTTCCGAGCATCCATTTGTGTGTCTGTTTCCATACATAAACCCACATATCTCGGGAACCGTTTGACCGATCAGGAAAAAAATTTTTTGTACAAATGTTGTTCTTGGAAAGCTTTATAACATACACAAACAAGGCCTACAGGCCTAATGCGAACCTGTGCAAAGTTTGGGAGTATAAATGGAGGTTTATTTTTTAAATTTAATATTGATCCTTTTAAGTCCTGCATATCTACCTTACTCATTATGATTTCAGCAAAATGGACATTTCGGACCTGCAAGTTTCAGACTAGGACATTTTAAAACTAGAATATGGGTAGTCAACAAGCGACTATGTGTCCTAACCTTTTAAAGGTTTTCAGGCTTTTTCTCTATAAAATCTAAATTAATGCAGATACCAAATAATAAGCTCCAGGGCACCAAGTTTCACATGTGACTAATTCTTACATGTAATTTAGTGCTGCTAGCTTCGACGGTTTCTGACTTACAGCCATGAACGGCGGAAAGCCAGCCCTGGACGGCTGACGGCTATCACTCATATTTCGGCAGTGGTTTGACACATCTGCCTAAAATTTTGCAGTGTTATGCATCCTGGAAAGCTTTCTTGATTTTATGACAGGTGGCGCCACCTACATTCTAGTTTACACAGCAGACATCCCAGCTCATATCTCAGGAACCCTTGACCGATTGGGCCAAGATTTTGCATGTTGATAGATCTCACATAGCTCTTTATCATACCCAAAACTTTTTGCACAGCGTCCATCTGTTTGTCTGCTGTGGGCTAAAATCACTCATATCTCTGTAGTGGTTTGACATAACTGCCTTAAATTTTGCAGGTTTATACATCCTGGAAAGCTTTCTTGATTTTATTACAGGTGGCGCCACCTACATTCTAGTTTACGCTGCAGACATCCAAGCTCATATCTCAGGAACCGTTTGACTGATTGGGCCAAAATTTTGCACGTGTTTAGATCTCACATAGCTCTTTATCATACACTAAACTGGAGGGGCCACCTGCAACTATTTTTGCAAAGCGTCTGTCTGTTTGTCTGCCGTGGGATAAAATCAATCTTACACATGAAGTGGTTTGACCTTTTGCCTAAAATTTTGCATATGTATACAACTTGTACAGCTTTCTGGATTTCTGGTAGGTGGCGCAACCTACATACACATTTTGGCTGCAGACATCCATGCTAATACGCAATACACCTCACTCTATTTCCCCCTGCCACTCAATCCGTGCCTCACTTCACCTGTTCCACTCTGATTTAGGCGGATACACGTAGTCACTTGTCAACTACCCGTATTCTAGTTAAATATGTGTATTTTTTATTTTATGAAATGTATACAGTTGAAATAAAACTGATGTCCCCAGTTCACAGATGAAAGGAATTGGTGGTGGTGGCGGGGAGATGTGTGGAATGGTTACAACATATCTGTATTATCATAGTGTATATACATAGGATTTTCACTTAATTCAACAATGCTTACAGGATAAAAAAGTTCATTCATAATCAATTAATATTTAAAAAAGGACAGACAGACTGGTACACAGACAAAGCTGATAATATATGAAGTTTCAATTATTTCTTAATTTATTTATTATATTAAATTTTTAGTAGTTAAACATCTGCAATAATAAACAACTGAATATATAACTTGCTTTCAAATTTCAGACTTAAATAGCTTAATTCAAAACACAGCATATGAAAGTTATTTCAACAGTGCTTATAGGAAAAAATTTCATAATTAATACATATTTAAGATAACGGAGAGATGATGGACAGAGCTGACCACTTTATGTTCCATTCTCCTAAGGCGAGAATATGTTACAGTAAGATCTTAATTTTTCTTATCCTATTATTTTTTAAAATAAATAAATTATACACATTTACAATAAAAAATAATGTCCCAGTGTATAGGAATCAATGGCAGCAGAAGGGGGGGGGGGGATGAGGTGGAAAGATGGGGGAGTGGAGACACTTCTGCATATACATACAGGGCAAACAAAGCCTGATCTCCAATTCTGCTGAGGCAGGAAAATAATGAACAAATGTTTGTATTAGATCCTCATTTTTTTTATCACATCAATTTTTTTTTATAATTTTATATTTCTTTACATTTCCAATGTAACATATCTATCTGAATATAAAAGTTGATTCATAATTCTAAATTGCATCATCATAAATCTCAATCTTATCAGATAACACCACATCATGCATACAAATGTTTATTTATTTTTTACCACAAAAATATATCTTTTAAATTTGCAAAACAATAAATATCTAAAAAAATACTTGATTCAGATTTCACAATTTTAAATTGTGCCTTTATTTATCCATTATTTGCTGGGGGGGGGGGGGGGAAGGGGGTGGGATCGGGTGGTGATATGAGAACAACTGTACACCTGTCACAGCAGGGGATCTCCCCCAGTGACTGTAACAAATCAGAAACCCTGGCATAGCTGACTTCCAGTGACCTGGAGTGGGACCCTGCATCTGGACAAAGCAAATGACTAAAATAGAACCTAAAGAAACTAAGAACCCATGGGTCTCAAAACTCAGCTGAATTTGAATATAAGGATATTTTAAAAGAAATTTTTCAGAATGACAGACCTGTGACCTTAACCAATGACATTGTGACAAAACAAGGCCTACAGGCTTAATGCGAACCTGTGCATTGGGAAATACACCTGGTATAATGCTTCAATGCTGGACCATTACTTCTCATATAATGAACAATGCACGTACTAAACATTATGAATAAGAAACAATTACACAAACATCACTGCTGAAATTCTGGCATGGAAGCACACAACACAAAAATGATTGTAACTGGCACCACCAGTCTTGTATACAACAAAGCTATCAGAGATATATATGTCAGAGACAAGATTGAAATCCAGGCGGATTTTAAATTCGCCTAGACGAGATTGCGATTGTGATCTCGCCTAGACGAGATTACGATTGTGATCTCACCTAGACAGATTTTAAACTCGCCTAGACGAGATCACAATCGCAATCTCACCTAGGCGAGATTAAAATCCAACATGGAGCAGGCCAGGATTTTAATCTTGTCTAGGCAAGTTTAAAATCCGTCTGGTATCATCCAGGCGAGTTTAAAATCTGCCTGATATCACTTAGGCGAGTTTTAAATCTGCCTAGGAGAGAATAAAATAGTGATCTAATCTAATTTTTTAATATATTATGCATTGTAATTGACATTTTTCAATTAAAAATGTTTTCAGTCAGATTTTCAATATTTTAAACACTGAATGGTGATGTATAGTTGACAGGTAATATATTTATTAATATTAACAGAATATTATAATATTAATGTAATAATTAACATTATTTTTGAAAATGGAATTTTTTCATTATAGTTTTATTAATATAGTTATGTATAGTTCACAAGTAATATATTTATTAATATTTACAGAATATTATATTATCTATGAAATAATTTATATTATTTTTTATATTTATATTTTTATTAATAAACTAAGCAATAAGAAACTTACATGGGTATTGTATATGGCATATCTAAGTGATATATGATGTGGGCTGCTGCTGATTATTTACATAATAATTTTGTTTTAATTAATAATTTGAAGTGAAATTGGTATTAGTAATATTAATAATGTAGTAATTTAAAAAGACAAGAGGAGACTGAATATAACTCATTTATTATAGAACAATATAATTCAATGCATGTTCACATCCATAAACGATCTATTAATCTATGAATCTAGAAATCATACCTTTTCTGATATGATATAATACTGTACAATGAGTAATATACTCATATTTAAATAGTGAAGTAATATCTATCTGTATATCTAGCTATAATCTAGCTATCTAATCTAGCTATCTAGCTATCGATCTATTGATCTATCTAACTATGATTGATTCAATATGCAAGTGGATGACTTTTTTCTCCTAGATTTGCTCTTCATAAATATATCTCATAAATGTGCTTCAGTATACCTCTTGTTACTCTCTAATTTCCATATATTAAATACAATTACAGTTTTTTTTTGTAAAAATTATTGGTGATTTTTACAACTCCAAGGTTGTTAAGAAAACTGGGAAAAAAATAAAGATAAATTACTTTTCAGCAAATAATTGGTATGATCTGAATGCTGTAGACCACATGAATCACATCAAAGGTGCAAGTAATAATCAATGAATACCAAAAATAACAAGTGACACATGGGTCATGACGCTCAGCTGCCAAGCATGACCTGCGACATCATGGGCTGAGATTCATAACTTCCAGTCAAATTTTGAAGAACCAATTTGCCAATTTGTTGAAATTTTCTACAACAACAGAAATATATATCACCTATGTCTGATTAAAACACAGTGAATTGATGGTCTGAGGAAAATGTATGATTGTTAAGGTATCCAGAACTATTCCCATGGCTTACTTGATACCTGTCAGTCTCAAAAGGAACACCACAAAGGGCAAATATAAGATCAAAATATATAGCAAAAAATCAAGGAAATCCATGCAAGAATTATTGAGAAACAGGTGCTTCTGTATGAATTTTTATTCAATACAAGCCAACTGTACTGCACTTTCATATATGATGATAATATTTATTAAGAAATATTTGACCCAATCCTTTGCAAGATTACATTAATATACGTCCGACTGCCTTCACTTTAACAGTTCTTGAGATAATATGATCAAAAGGAATTTAAAGATGGTTGCCTGGTGGCCATATTGGACTTCTGACAGGTCTGAAATCAGACAACAACCATTCTCTAAATCGGACCAAAAATTGAAGAAAAATTACTGAAACTTCACTGAAAAAAGGATTTCTAAGGTGGCTAACTGGCAGACATAATGGATTTCTGACAAGTCTGACATTTGATATCACACATCCTCCAATAAGAGACCAAACTTGGGGCAAATTCTCCAAATGATGTTACAGTAATAAATTTCCAAAACAATTCAAAAGGCATGTTCAGGCGCTCATATCAGATTAACAGATATGCAAATGTAAAAGTGTAGGTCCAATATTTTTTATTATCACTCTGCTTTTCAATGGGTCAGCAGGGTTGGTAAACTGCAAAACCTGAGAGAAAAGAAATGCAGAGAGCATGACTAAGAGTCTTGTAATAAAATAAAGCCATCCTAAATCAAGTACACATCCACATATTATGAGAACAAACACTTGCTTTTATATGTGGTGATTTATATAAAAATATTCCGATATCTAGGAAACTAAATTTATTGCTATGATTCCATAAAATAAACTGCAAAATGTTCCCATCATCTTATAAATCAGTAGCTAAACCTTAATACTATACTCTCATAGTGTTAATTCCTGGCTGAAGTATTCCAACAACAGTGTTTTGTTATGCAGTAAGGAGGTACTTATCACTCACTCTTATCACTTAATAGCCTGATACAAAAGGGAGTCATATGTCACCAGTGTCACTCACAATTACAGCCACACAGTGAAATGTACCAGCTGGAGTGCAAGCTTATATATACAAGAAAAATAGGGATGGTCTACAAAATAAGTTGACCTGACCTATGACCTTGGTCTTTTGCCCACATATCAACTGGAATCTTTCTAAATGATGGGCAACTACTAACCAACTACACCTGGCCGGGTGTAATTACTTGGCAACTAATGAGTGAATAACTTAGACCTGCAACCTTTAACCTCCTGACCATCTGACCTCAAAATCAATTAGTTATTTCTTCATGCAAAAAGACCCATAAATATGAAGTTTGAATCACATTGAGTGATGCATAGATGTGGCATATGTGAAAGACTGAAGGTTTGGGTTGAACAGTTTTACTTGAAATATGTTCACAAGCATTTAGAACAATATTGTGACCTTGACCTTTGACCTTTTGAACTCAACTTCAATAGGCTTCTTCCCTTATTGGTAGGTAAGCCATATATGACAGTTTGAAAGTATAGATTGAAAAGTTTGCCTGAAAATGACTCCACGCAAGAAGAGGGTGCTGTGAACTTGACCTTTGACCTCAAAATCAACAGGTCTTTTCCCCTGTTGGCAGAGAAGCGATATCAGTGCTGAAAGGTTTGGAATGAAAGGTCTACCTTGAAATGTGTCCACAACCTTTTCAAAGAAGTGGATACTGTGACCCTGACCTTTGACCTTGTGACCTTTGTAGGTGAGCTATATGTGAAAGATCAAAGAATTGGGATGAAAGGTTTGGCTTAAAATGCATCCACAGGCTTTTCAAAGAAGTTGGTTCTGTGACCTTGACCTTTGACCTTTGACCTTGTGACCTCAAAATAATTATGGTTCTTCCCCTGTTGGTAGGTGAGCTGTATGTGAAAGATGGAAGGTTTGGGATGAAAATTGTGGCTAAAAGAATTATTTCTGGGGGGTGCAAACACACCCCATAACTTGGAGAATATAGGTCGCAGTGACCTAATTTCAGGTTTGCAAGGAGATCTTTTTAGAACCTCTAAGACTGCGTAGGGTTCATGGCCCTTGCCCCTACGGTTAAGATTTGTGCCCTGCTAACGGCCGGACTGCCGGCTGGACGGCCAGACGGACAGACGGAAGGACAACGGACAAAGACCCATCTCTATAGCCCAGCATGACTAAAAGTCAGCTGAGCTAAAAATCAAAATTAATGTTAATTATTACATTGATAATTATTACAGTACTGTACAAATTAATGTTTATTATTAAATTAATATTATAATTTCTGTAAATATTAATAAATATATTACCTGTGAACTATATATAACCAATCAGTGTTAAAATATTGAAAATCTGACTGAAAACATTTTTCATATGTCAATTACAGTGCACAATATATTAAAGGAACCTCTAGCCTGTAACATGTCAAATCTGAAATAGTAGCCACACCATTGCATAAGCTCATGCAGGGGCCCCGCCCTGAGGGGCATGTCACCCATGAAGTGATAACATGGTGCCCATGAGGTGTTCACATGTCAGCTTTGAGGTGATCACATGCCTTGTGCTTGGCTGCACTGATTGAACTCTTGACCTATATCTAGCTGCACTGAATGAACTCTTGATCTGTTGCCAAATCTGAATTGGCAGTTTCTCAACCTATTTAAAGATACTGACACAATATTGACCTGTTGGTAAATCTGTTTACACATACTAAAAGACTTTGGCTAAAATGCTTTTTTTTCATGCTGACATATTCATAAACTTTATATCAAAATGTCTAGAATAATAAAAGATGCAGTCCTTTCATTGTAAAAGGTCCAATAATTCTGCCAAAAATCATTCAAGTAAACTTGAACAAAGGCCACCTAAGAATATTTTTTGTGCAATGTTACAGATGTTATAAGTGAAACAATAATTTTGTAGAAGAACAGTTTTGCAGTCCACTGTTTAAAATAGACATGATAATGGCCATAAGACTAACTTAAGTTTTCTGATATGACTGAAAGAACCATGTCCTAGGATAATTCTTTTGAAAAATTGAACAATTCATTTTGACAGTTTCATCATAAACATTTTAAGCCGAAAGAGGCTAAAATTATGAGGGTTTGTCCATAAAAAAACAGGTCCAAGAAGGTGGCACCACAAAATTTGCAACTTCAAATATGAGTCATGTGACCAACATTTGCACAATACTTGGTAATGCTAGCTACTGTCATTTCTGAGATTACACTGTCAGTATGCTTACCTGGCCAAATGACTGTTCAAATTCCTGTAACTCCACTAAAAGTAATCAAATGCAAACCATTTGAACAAACTTGAGAGGGTCTGCCTATGGGATCATTTCTGTAAAATATTGAACAATTTGGCTATACGGTTTACAAGGAAAAGACTTTTAAAAGTTGTTCAGCTTTTTCCCTATAAAATCTAAGTAAATGAAGATAGCAAAAAAATAAGCTGAATCCTACAATATTGGTATGTGAAAGATTCTTGCATAAAATCTTGGGATGGTAGCTCCTGCTATTCCTGAGATATTATGGGTTACTGTACAGATGACCAATGACCCCCGTACAAAAAAAGGTCAATGCAGGTTGCGCCACCAATACCTGAATTTCATATATGACTTATGTGACCAACACTGGCATAAAATTTGGTGATGATACCTCCGGCTGTTTCTGAGACTGTCATTCTAGTATGCTTTTTATGACAGATGACTATGTTCAACTTCCTGTAACTTAGCCAAAATTCACCAAACTTGAACCATTCAAACAAACTTGAGGAAGATGGTATAAAAGATTATTTCTGTGAAATATTGAACAATTTGGCTTGACCGTTTAGGAGGAGAAGATTTTTAAAGGCTTTTTAGCTTTTTTCTCTAGTAAATCTAAGAAAATGCAGATTTTTCAGATGGCTAATTTTTACATTAAATTTCATGATGCTAGCTCCAGTCGTTTTTGAAATAGTATTGGTAACGTACAGATGACGGACGCCGCCACACCATCGCATTAGCTCATCAGTTCACTAAATATTACTACAGATGCATATTTAATGCAAAATTATAATACAGATATATACTGAACAGTGACCACTTGAACAAACTTCAGAAAGCACTACCCTAGGATCATATCTATGGGATAATAAACAAATTGGCCATATGGTTTCAGAGAAGTTTTTTGTAGCCCTCAGTATGATATAGGCACTGATGACCCCTGTACAAAAAAGGCCGATGCAGGTGGCACCACCAATACCTCAATTTCAGATATGACTCAAGTGATCAACATTGGCATAAAATTTGGTGATGATAGCTCCAGCCGTTTCTGAGATTGAAATTTTAGTATGCTTTTTTGGACAGATGACTAAGTTCAACTTCCTGTAACTCGGCCAAAAATCATCGAACTGCAACCATTCGTACGAACTTGAGAGAGATTGTTTCTGGGATTATATCTGTGAAATATTGGACAATTAGCTGGACGGTTTCAGAGAAGAAGAATTTTAAAGGTTGTTAAGCTTTTCTCCCTATAAAATCTAATAAAATGCAGATTGCCAAAAAATAAACAAAATCCAATAGAGTTTTTTAGATGACTGATTTCTTGCATAAAGTTTGGTGATGCTAGCTCCTGCCATTTTTGAGATAGTATGTGTTAACATACGGACGATGGACGACACGTGACTTATAACGCTGCACCATCGCATAAGCTCACCGGTTCGGTAAAAAATATACCAATGACCATTTTAAGAATCAAATTTGATAAAATTCCATTTCAGTTATCAGTTTTAAAGTGATAATTATGCTGACATAATGATCCTTAGTAGCTGGCAGCTCCAAGATGCTAATAAATAAATTTTACCAAAATTTGAGGCTCAAAATTGGTCATCATATACACTAAGGAACAAGTGGCCCATGGGTGATGACGCTCAGCTGATTAACAATTGAATCTTGATTTAATAAAGTTATATTCCTGAAAAAAAGTCTCCAGCTTCAGCAATTCTCATGTTAGGTGAGTAAATATATTTCCTGATTTTAAAACAAGTGACCCATGGGTCATGACGCTCAGCTGACAAGCATGATCTGTATTTAAAGCCTTCCCCAACACCTGTCCTGCTATGGTATCAAAGGGCAAGCATATAACAATAATTGCATAACTATAACATTATATGTGAACTGTTAGATTACTATTTAAGTGAAGGCCTTATATCAATTAACTGAGTGAAACTGGAAAACATTTTTAGGAACAACAGTAAACAGGATTTTGTGATCAGACCAGGAACTCTCTATTACAGAAGTTGATGTATTAGGGAAGTTTGAAAACACAAGATCAATAATACTGCCATGATCATTTGTGTTTTCCGTCATAAGCTGCTGACACTGAAGAAGATGTGTGAGATCATCCAATACACAAGTATTTTTTTTTATTACTGACATCAATGTTGAAATCTCCCATAACTAACAATGGTTTTTGTGTGTCCACAAATGTTAAAAGCTCTTCAAGTTTTGAAAGAAGGTCGGTCTGTTTAGATTGTGGTGATCTGTATATACTAATCAGTTGCAAGGTAGATGTTGGTTGATTTATTAATAACGCCGATGCATCAATCTTACCACTTGACCTGTGATGCATTTCAACAAATGGGTATAGATGTTCATGCACATAAAATGCTAATCCATAGGGTGATCGTTTGGTTGCAATGTGTCATACCCGTGTTGAGATGGTCATTTCTGATCAGTCTGAAATGTTGGATAAAATATGAATCATCAGTATCAGATGAGCATAGGCGTGTTTCAGCTAAAGCAATAATGTGAGTATTGAGGATAAGGCAATCAGATGTAATATCTTTGAAATGCGAATGGAGAGATCGTGTATTATGGAATATTATTTTGAGTACATCATTTGGTATTGTTATTGGTGACATGAAATTTAGAGTAAGTTTGGCCCCGTGACGTAGCCTTGCCATCTCATTTGTCACCTGTGGATCAGTTGTTATTTTGCTTTCATTTAAATTTAATATGTAAAAACCATCCTTTTTTCTCGCACTGCTGAATGCAACATAATGTCCATGCATCAGTTTTCTGGTGCTTGTCATGTCAACAACCACTTGATCAAGTGAACTGCCTTGTGCTTTCCATATTGTTTTAGCAGCACCTATCTTCAATGGGAATTGTGAACGAGTTACCAGTATATGTCGCCTTCCTGTATGGAAGGTGCGTTTTATCACAAACAGTGGTGTCCATGATTTTGGCATGGCTTGATTGTAAAATGCAGCATAATTTCTTCTAGTGTCTGACCCAATGTCAACATTTTCAAACTCGACCCAAAGAATGCTGGGAACAGTTTTGCTGTGAATATACTGTATATATTTCTAAACACAGGAACAACCATTTGTGATTCCATCATGAACTGCAACATTGCAGGTGACATCATATGTTAAACCAACAGCTATCTGAAGTGTTTTTAGCAGACCAGCAGTTTTTGATGGGTTATCAGGTATTCTCAAAAGAATATCTTTCTTTACATTTTCTGTGACATCTGTTATTACTGTATCCATGGCTGTAATTATTACTTTGGTTGTATTTGTACACTGGAAAATTTGCATGTTATGGCTGTCTACATTGGAGTTATTTGTATACAAATGTGTAACTGCCGATGGATATGATGAATTCACAGTGACAAGGCGAGATTTCAGCAGATCAATATCATTTTTTGTGTGGTGTCCTTCATGTAACCTATCAAGCAGTTGTGCATAGCCATTGTCATTTTTTTGTCGCATGATCTCAGTAAGCTCATACATGTAGAAATTGTCTGCCCACAGGTTGAGTGCAAGAGGACCATAACTGTCGGACAAGTTTTTGAAAATCTAGTTGTCCATAACTGGTTGAAGTTGGAACAGGTCTCCAATGACTATTACATGAATGTCACCAAATGGTTTTTTATAAAACAAACAGTTTCAAAATCGATCAAGAACTAAACAAGAAGAAGCAAAAGGAGAAGATTGCATAAATTTGCATAATTATTGAATGTAAACATTTTTTGTACAATTTTGAAAAGCCACACTGGAGCCTATCAGATAAAACCAATAGAAGCAAAACCAGTCAAGAGATAAAAGAATAGAAGCAGTTTTTATGATTTTGAAAAAGTTTGCATAAATGTGCATAATAAATGAATTTCAAAATTCTGTGTTTCAGTTTGATTGCCCACACCTGGCCCTATCAGAGAGTGAGTGTTGTGGCCAAACAACAAAATCCAGCCACCAAAAAAACCAAAATAGCGCTGGCAGATACCACAGGATGCATTAAATGTGTAGCCAGTGTTGGAGAACAAGTGGACAAGTTAAAGGAGGGGAAATCCTACATTATAAGAAATTTCAATGTTGGCAGAAGAAATATGTTTTTCACAAGCTCAACGGCCATAACTGCTTGTGCATCACAGACAATTCCAGTTGAAATCACTGCAAGTGCCAGAAGATTAGTGGATAACAAAACTCCACCATGACAAGATATTGTCCACATAAAGAACAACACCCAGGACCAGCTGGTCACTCTAACTGGCGTTATAGAAAAGGTAGGTTTCACAGCGGTTATAAGTTCATAATGCACTTACTTAATCATTCCATTATTCTCATAACATAAATGACATGCACATATTTATTCACTCATATTACAAACATATTTTTCTGGTTGTACATTTTCTACAGTTCAAATATACTTTTATTTCAGACGTATAATGTGCCAGAATTTTTTTTTCTGTAATGTGTATCGATCTTAGCAAGCTTTTCCCATTAATATCAAAGTGCACAAAAAGTCACACTGGCTTCTAATCCACCTGATCCTAATAAACTTCTGACCCATTTAGGTGTAAATAAATAGTGAGGTATTTCACCTGCATTAACTTAAACAGTTTAATCAGCCTGATTAGTATCACCTCAACTTCAATAAAAGGCATGTGTTATGCATGATAATTTTATTACATCCATTAACATCTGCATATATGGTTTTCCATTTATCTATTTTATAACTCAGATGCTGTGAGTTTGGGTACATTGTAGTGACTGTACACTCACAAATGATCCACTGGTTGCACAAAACACTCCATGATCCAAGGATCATTTGTCCACCATGGTACAGAATATTTCATACACTTGATGTTTATCATTATTACTCCTGCCAACGAAGGTGGCACAGGGTTATGGGATTGACAGTGTCCTTGTGTGCACGTGTGTCCGGGCCATATCTCCTAAAGTTCTCAGTGTATTTCGAGGAAATTTTGTGGATGGGTGGGCAATGGGTGAAAGTAGAAAAATTTTAAATATGGGACAGCTTGGTTCAATTTAAATGCGGATACGGATCCAGATCCATCTGAAATTGTTGGTTTTTTGCCTGCCATCTCACATGTTTTTCCATACTCATCTCCAGAAATAAACCGATCTACCCCATCAAAGAAAGGGTTCTTTCTTTGTGTGTGGCCCACACTCCCACAAAAGTTCATTAAAATAAATAGTGAACTTTTTTAGATATCCTGCAGACAAGGAAGGTATATTTAATGTTCATTGGCTATATAGTTAGTAAAAGACCATTTGTCTTTGTCATGGTGACGTTGAAAGGGTAGAATGATGAAGACCTCATAAAAACGTCATGTAGTCGTGACAAACTGCTGGTTGCTGGCATTCTGCACAGAGGTCTCTCCGCTACACTTTCGTATGAGTGTAGCGGAGAGATCCATGTGGGTGCTATGCAGGTGTCAATCACAGAAGACCCCAATTCCCCCCCCGTGATGTCACATGTATGCTCACACATGACCCGTTAGGCCCTTTTATAATTCATCATCAGTCAGTCAGAGCCTGTACAAAACAACATATACTATACATTTTTATAAGTTTTTCACAACAAAAAATCTCAAAATGCTAGATAATGATTTTAAATGAACTTTTGTGGAAGGATGGGCAATAGGCATTTGTTTCAAATTATGTTAATAATCAATACTACCTAATGTTTTCAATTAATTTCACTGATTAATGTGGGATGTCTGGATATGGGTTGAATACATACATTTTTGAGGAGGGCCTGGATTCCACGTGGATATATATAGTTGGCGGGGGTTTGCACTCTGTGTTTCCCACTCTTCCATGTTTTTGCTGACCTTTTGTTTACAACTTTTCTTTCTCAGGATGAACCCGTCAAAACTGTGTACTCAGGTGGTGTACCAACCGATGTACGGAATATAGTCATCAAAGATGAGACGGGAGAACTAAAAGTGGCCCTTTGGAGGGACTCAGCCTCTTCACCTGTGAAGGCAGGTGACTGTGTCAGGTTTACTCACATGACCTGCCATGAGGACAAGTTCTATAAAGAGAGGATGATAGCCTCAACATCAAAATCAAAGATTAAGGTGAGTTATATAAGCTTCTGTTCAGGTATATGACCTTTCTTTCACACATTATAGATTTCAGTATTCTTAGATACTAACACTTTGCACATTTGTGCTCATTGATAAAAAACATTTAATAAATGTTCAGAAACATCATTTAAACAATTCTACTAGAACCTGTAACAGAACAGCTGGGATTCTGTACACTATCATGTAATGATATGGGTAACAAAAATCAATTTTGCAGCATGAATAATTTATAAATTAAAAGAGTAATCAGAGAGTTGAAGTTTGATTCAAACTTAGCTGTCAACTGGATCATGAGCAACACTAAAACAAGATGACCTCTGGGCTTGTGCACCAACATATCAGATTCCTGTGATCCAAAATGAGAGTAAAATTTGTTTCATAATGTCTATAAATTAGTGTCTGTCATTTCTTGGACTGAATACTATATAGTACATGGCTTTTCTCTTTTGAATATCCATGTTTCTGTTAATGTTGTTCAGAGTATAACCAAATTTACTTATTTATAATTCTAGTTCATAAGTTAATTTTATCCTTTGCAGATCACAGAGCCAGAGACCAAACATGTGAAATTGACATTCCTGGGGATTAACAGCAAAGAGGATGATGTGTATTCTTTGCTTGTTGAAACAGAAACGTCAGAATTCCTAACCATCCAAGCTAATAAAGCTATTCTGTATCAAACATTCAGAGCCAGTGATGATGAGGATTTGCTGACACACATGTGTGACAGACAACTGGCAAGTACACTGAAAGGTAATGACTCGTCAATAATCTTTTCATATCCTGCTTACAACAGTAAAGTCTTTTACTCCCAAAACCAGTAGATAGCAACACACTTGCTGTTTTCCAATTCCCCAATTTAGATATTACTAATATTTATGTATCATAAGACAGATGTTCATCATGTATTAGGCCAAAAAAAATAAAAGGTGTGGTTCTCAGGCACCGCCCGCGTCAATTTAACCCTCCGCATCAAACAGTTTTAATTTGATTTTTATCTTTCAAGAAGATAAAATAATAAAATTTTGATACGATTTCTTTTGTAATGTAGTGCTTTTACCTGTTTAGCAAAAACAACCTGTTATTTTTAATGCTTTTACCTGATCATATAACATTTTTATCGAAACATACAAAAAAAGTAAAAAATAAAATACCAACCGCCCTCAGTGATTTCTGAAAAAAAGTGCCTGAGAAACAAACCTTTTTATTTTTTTGGCCTTAAATTTATAATTTTTATCAACATGCAGACATCAACAGATAAGACATAAACAAATAAGACAATTCTGAAATGATTACAAATGATCCATTCAGTGTGTTCATGTAGTTTTATTGTACTTACAGGAACAAAGCACTTGATGGACGGAGGACGGACAATTGTGATCGCTATAGCTCAGATGACTTACAGTCAGCTGAGCTAACAATATACTAACCGTATATAGAATTTAATATTTTTTAGGTCCAACAATTTCAAAATATTTGTTGTTAAAGGACAGTGAGACGGGTGACAAAGAACCATCCCTACAGCTCAGATGACTTGCAGTCAATTGAGCTAAAAATGGTCTGAAACTATAATGGTTTTTTTTTGTGCCCTCATGACAGACATCCAGCCTATGATTTATAGTCACTTTACAGCCTCAGATGAAGTTTATCAGTAGCTTTTGGCAACTTCATGTTGCCTTCATCAGCTAGCTTGTTAATGAACAAAAGATAAATCTGTTTTATCTTGTGAAAAGTACTTACTGCCAATCATTATGACAAGCATTACAGACCAACCGTTTTATCTTTGAAAATAAGTACTTACTGACAGTGACCATAACCTCTGGATAAACATCAAAAGTGATGAGCGGGATGGGTAATGTCCTCAAGAAGAGCTTCAGGACACTGCTGATCGTATTGATGTCATCATATCGATTGGTTGAAATGTCTATTGTTTCAATATCTGCAATGATTAATAAATCATTTATAAATCATTTAATTATTTAATCACTGTGATCAGTATTGTAAAGGGCTGTATCAATATATCGATATATTGATACATATTGATACACAACGTTGATACATTTACCGATATGCAGTGCATGTTGTATCGTCATATCAAGGAAACATAATGACTGTTAATAAATATAAATACAACCCTGACTTGAATTATAATATAAACTATTTATATATGCTAAATCTATTATATATTTCTTATATTTGCCTTTAAGATGTATTCAGATCACACTGAATGTTCTGTGATGGACTGGGTGAGGAATGTATGTACACTATTCAATGCTTCCAATACAAGCCTATGACTGTGTGCAATGATTTAGGAATTTATTACCATCAGTGCTCGTTACAGTTGAAATTTACATATAGCTACCATTCAAATATGAATCAATCTGTGATCTCAGTACCACACGCATTTAACTTTATATAATCCATTATTTTACATCTAATTAGTACATCAATTTCTCGAGGTCCATATTTACCTGCATATTTGGAACTACATGTATGGAAAAAGGTGAAACTTGTGCTCAAAACCTCTGGGATAAAATCACATACTATATCACTTGGGGAAATGAGATTAAGGGATTCACATTCCAAGAAGCACATAAACAAAGGTATATTAACAAGGTATAAAATATAACCTGTTTATCTTCCCCATAAAATGCTAACAAAATGGGGAAGGGGTCGGAGTGATGAGAGGAGGGCAAGGACAGTTAACAAAATGATTGAGATTTTAATACCCAACAGTCTACTCAGTATACGAGGATAAGGAATAAGGAACCATTCATAAAACAAAAGATTTGACCAATCATTTGAAATGAGTGCCTACCATTCCCAAAGTGAGCAATGCAGCTTTTACCGAGCTCGGAGGGTATTGCGCCAACAACATGTGGCTTTTAATAATAAGAAAATAATACACAAAGAAAAAGGAAGCATATTGTCAAAACATATAAGACTTTAGTTTTGTATTATGTAAGTACTAGCTGATAAACCAGGCATACCGGGCTTTTTACCGCGGTTTGGGAGATATATTTACTGAGATATAGAATGTTGGCCCCTTTTTTTATTATAAAAGTTAAAAGAAAATATAGATTTTTAGTGGGATACTCTCGGAATACGATATGTACAAATAATTTGTTACTGTTATTTTGTGGCGCTGTGCTCGTGGCAAAAATCATATCCCGGTATGTTTACCTTGAAGACCTGGTCAGTGATGGTTTACATTGCGAACCGGAATGAGACGGGGAGGCATAGAGTGTTTTGTTGATATTTGACTGGTTTCTATCGTTGGACGTATAAAGAATAGGTTGGTGTGAGGAACACATGAAAGATTAATTAAATGTACGTTGCAAGGAAACTGTTCCTGAAGAAGGAAACAGAAATATGCATACATCGTAAGTAGCAATAGCGGACCCAGTAGGACTCCATGCAGTGCGTCCGTATCCCATTTTCAGCTACCGTAACCTTTTTTTCATCGTATCAGACAAATTTTGAGGCCTGAAACCCCCGACACCACCCCAGCCCTGTTCCTGAAATTGGGACCTTGAATTAGGTTTTGTCATTAATCCTCCTGGGTTGAACTCTCCATTTCTTAAAGCGAGAAACATGTGTTTTTCTCTTTTACTGACCACGCACGTGGGTCAAATCCCTTATTGAAGGCAAGCTTTATTCATATGAACAATAGTCCTTAGTGTTAGCGGTTAAGTGACCACGATGCATGCATTCCGGTGATTGCCGAAGGCAGTTCGGCTGTGCTCGGTAAAAAAACGGAAAAATCACTCAAAATTATATGTATATTAAAAATTATTTATTTTCATATTGCCTATGTCACTGCGGGGATAATAACCTTTAAAATGATGTATGGCACAATATTATACACAACGCGGTTTTAGAGAACACTGCAAACAAATGTGAACCGAATACCTTTTATAAGTATTAGATTTAAATGCATAGCCTCTTTACAGCACAAGTTAAACCTCACAGAGAGCAGGCCACCACACATGCTGCCATTTGCGGGGGGAAAATCACGAGTCACTTTTTTTTGTCTCTATTGTCAATATGTCTGCCAAATTTAGCACTTGATAACAGGTGAAGTGGTTCATAAGATAATAGGTACAAGTTTTCACTACACAAGCAAACATGTGAATATATAAAATGCTGAGGTCAACAAATTCAAGGTTCTGTAGAAACAGCATTTTGAAAATTTAACATAGTATTCATTTAATTCCCCTTGCTCCAAGGAATCATCGTATGTGCTATGAAGACTTAAGTGTTTGCCTACATGAATGAAATTTATCAAATGCTGGCATACAGAAGAGTTTACAGTTTATTTTTCTATATTATTGCACTTGAAAAAGTAAATCCTATTGCTTCAGCCATTTGATGATATTAATAATTTATTAATAAGTCTGTCCTGCATCTATGGTTTCCTTTCTCTTAGTCCCAAATACATGCATGTGATTTTTGTTTGTGCATGCACTTACAACAATTATACATGAAACATGAGAGCATTTATTTTGCCTCTGTAAACAGAAAAGGGTTCCCATCCTGTTAACAAGGGACCCATGGGTCATGGAGCTCAGCTGTTATTTATGATCATAACATATGATTTGGAAGAAGGGGTAGGCAAATGTTGGTTTTGTGTGGTAATATAAACTGATTTATCAGGATGATGGCGTTTAACTCAAGTTATGTAAAGATTTTGATAAAATCCTTGGAGAGGGAAGAGGGCTGATGTCATTTATATTATTTACATTTGGAAAAAGAGTGCTATTGTCACACAGGTATTGACTTGGCCAGATAACTTTATCTACACTGCAGCAGAAGTATTTGAAAACAAGGGACCCATGGGTCATGGCGCTCAGCTGATTGTGACAGTTATAACTGCATCACCATAGATTTTTTGAAGTTGCAATAAAAATACTATCCTCAGTGCTCAGGAACTAGGGCTCAATGACTGGGGGGGGGGGGGGGGGGGGGGAGGGAGATTTACAACACCTTTGGATATAAATACAGAATACGGAATTAAATTCAATGGTGCTTACAGGGACTGGTCGAAGTAACAGCACCTCTGCATATACATAAAGGATAAAATTTAATTTAAATGAAATTATTTTTAAATATTTTAAAACAGGCAGAGAGATGGAAAACAAAGCAAATAACTTTAATTTCCATTCTACAGAAACAGTAAAATAATGAACAAATATTTGCATTAGATCCTATTTTTTCTTTTGTTAACTCATTTTTTTTAAAAATTAGTATAAGGGTAGGGCCCATGAGAATAAGTGTATGTTTATTACAGCAGGGGTGTTCTGCCAGTGCTGCATCACTAATAAGGTTATACCTAGGCAAGGCTGTAGTGAGCAAGAGTGGGGTCTTTGATATACTAAATGCAAATACATTCGAGCATCTAAAAAGCTTCAATAATTAGAATAATTTTTAAGTATTTACTTTCAAATTTCAGAATTCAATAGATTAAATACATATGTATCCCAGCTGTGAAAAATAAATTGAATATACTTACGAGAAAAAAACGTGCTATGGTCAAATTTGGGCATAATTTAAGGTACAAATTTTATATTTTTGCTAATATTTTAAACAAGGGACCTATGGGTCACGGCGCTCAGCTGTTATATATGATAAAAAAATATGATTTAGAAATGAGGCACATGCTGGTTTTATGTGGTAATAAAAATAAGCTGTATTATGAATTGTTGTTGTTTAGCTTATGTATGATTTTGATAGAACCTTTGGAGACAGGAAAGAGGATTAATTTCATTTATTTTATTAACAAATGGAGTGCCATTGTCACACAGATTTTGACTTGGCCATATAACTTATAAACAGAACATATAATATAAGAGTTTAACTATTTATTCAAAAAATTACAAATATTGTCCCCGGCAAATATAATTTTTATTAAAAATAATAAGAGAATAGTATGATTTTTTCAAATAAAATATAACTGAAATGATTATTAAAATAATATTAAAGAATATATTCATGAATGCATTCATTAATACATTTTGAAAGTATTTGCACTGGTATTCATATACTTTCATTTTTACCTGAATTCCCATTCTTATGAAAGAAATTTTATAATGGAGTACATATTCATATTTGTGTTTAAATACAATTGTAAAGTATTCGCACCATGTCTGGTATTTATTCAGTTTTCACCATACAATGATGTTGAGAATCCAGAATATACAAAATTCACACATTTAAATAATGATCATAAGTACGTGGTTTTATGGCTTTTATTTATATTAAAAAAATGTAATATATTCATTTTGGACTAATTTCACATCAATGTACTAACTATAGACACAGTAGGAATCTAGATAATAATATTATCAACGGCAACTTTGTCTTTCATTAATTTTCTTCATATGATCCCTAATGATTAGTAATGAATAATATGATTTACTTTTTTATCATTAAAATTGAACTGAAAAATACCATAGGTGACTGCATGGTGTTATTTGGAATAGGTGACATTCTATCCATCGATACAAGATTCTTATATCATCGGTAAATTTAATGTTTATTGTTATGTTGTTGGTTAAAACTACTAGATGAGTTGGGTTGGACACCTGGATCAACTGTGGCTGGCCATTATATAATAAGCTGCCTGGAGCCCCAGTTTATGCCTCGCCTCAAGCATGCATAATTTGCTGAAAGTTCGACAAGGTCAACATACAGGTGACTCAAGAGGTGCTACAGAGAGCCAAGGTCTGACATGGTCTCATAATTACATTAATAAAAGCTACAATTTTTGGCCAATTTCTTTCAGCTTTTTAAACTAAAAAGCTGAAATCTTTATGTGTGCATGATATGAAAATTATATCAACAGTGCTCACAGGAAACAAACATGCCATGGTCAGTTGGGCAAAATTTAAGGTACTAATTTTATATTAATACTAATAACTTATAAAATTTGAAAAATTCAGAACTAATTTTGGGTATTCAATTGAATCTTGATTAAATAATGTTACATCCCTGACAAAAAATCTCTAGCTTCAGCAATCCTCTTGTTAAGGGAGTAAATATATTTCTTGATTTTTTACAAAGTGCATTATGTTTGGGCCCATAACTTAAAACAATTACGCAATACTGACATCATTTCTGGCATGTGCATAGAGAATGTATAGAAAAATATGCATATTATATATGATTAAAGTCAGATCAGTGGTTTTGATATTAGGCAGTCTTGAAGTGTAACAATGGGATTTTAATGGGAAAATGAAGATTTCATTAATATCTCGAAGGTATTAAGTCCTAGTGACCAAATTCTTGGCATGGTAGGGGATTTTTTAGACATCTAATTGCATGCCAAATTTCAGGAACTGAGAGCTGAAGCTGGGGAGCTGAGCACTTGCAAACTGCATGACACTAGCTTGATGTAAACAATATGTTACATGGTGCTTGAAAACTTGAATAAAATCTACAGTTTTTGATCAACTGGTTTCAAATTTTTGGTGTTTACAGACAAAATGCTAAAAAAACATGCTGTGAAAATTAAATCCACAGTACTTACAGGAAAAAAACGTGCCATGGTCAAAGTTGGGCAAAATTTAAGGTACCAATTTTTTATTTTTGTTAATATTTTAAAAAATTTAAAAGATTTTCATCTAATTTTGGGTATACAATTTAATTTTGATTAATTAAAGTTATATTACTGGAAAAAAAGTTTATAGCTTTAACATATTTTGTGTTAAGTGATCAAATATCTTTCCTGATTTTTTACACAATGCATTATGTTTGGGCCCATAACTTTTTAAATTTACACAATACAGACCTAATTTCTGGCATGTACATAGGAACTATATAGAGGAATATTTATGGTAAATATGAGGAAAAACAGATGAGTGGTTTTGATTTTAGGCAGTCCTGAAGTGTGAAAATAGGTTTTTAGAGGTTTTTCCTCAATTTCTCAAAGAAACGAAGTCACAAAGACCCAGTTTTAGGCTTGGTAGGAGATCTTGGGGACATCAACATTATGCTGAATTTTGGATTCCTAGGTCAGAGGATTACTGCTTGATGTCTGAGCAGAACTTCCTAATCTTGTACCGGTCAACCAGTGTACACTGTGCTTATATTACAGAATGTGTAAGTGTAAACATTAAGAAAAGTAAAATTTGTGCAAGCATTTTGAATCTAGTGGCCTAATTTTTATAATGGGTGAGGAACCCATTTTCCCTGTTTAGTCCAAGCAGTAATCCTCTGATTCCAATGACACATGGACTACAAGAACAATAGGCATTACAAGACCATAGAGAACAAATCCTGTAAGCAAGTAACACCCACCAGGAAACAACTACCAGGCTTCATTTACACCTGAAGAAGGGGGCTGTACCCCCCCCCCCCCCTGAAAGCTTGTGTCAAGAGTGACAACATCAGCCAGTCTACATTAAGGTATAATTTATCTACTAAACAGACTAGCACGGCAATTCAAACCTTATAAAACAGATTAGGTACATTTGAAGCAGCCTCCTATCATGTGATCGCAGTTCCCATTTGCATATGTCATTGTATTGAACTGGGAGTTTTTTATAACTGTTTTCTGTCTTTTCTGACCACAGAATATGTATGGAAATTCCATACATGGCCTTGTCATGAAATACACTGAACTGTCTTTAATTGGCCCTCTCAAGGGGCTAGCAAAATTACTTCACTAGTTATTTAAGACTGATCCAGCAGGGTATCCATATTTCCCCATGTTCACCTTCTTGTACTTCTTCAAAGTGATCATCATTACAGTCCTGTTGTGTATTTATCTCACAGACATCATCATTGACATCATTAATGTCAGGACAATGACTAGAAACTGTATAAGCAAAAGTGGTCAACCAGTCAGTGTTGATAGTGATATCTGCCCTTTTGTAAAAATTGTTTTAGATCAGTAATGGAGAGCACATAGTATTATGGTAGGCCGTACATTTTGTGTACATACTGTATTCTGGTAGGACAGTTTTCTCTTGACAAAGATATTGACAGTAGTATCAATCTGTTTTGGTACATTAACCACAGAACCTTTTAATGATAACTGTGATTCTCTGGGCAACTCTCTTAACTGCATAAATAATAGGTAAACAATGCTACAAGTCTTTCCTCTAAAGGATATACCTCAAGACATTAGACCACTGACCTTTGCCACTCCCCAGGAATGCCTGAAAAGGCCCACAGACTTGCAGCTACGGTTGAGTAATGCTTGAAAAGACCTGATTACATGTAGAGACAGAAGGAGCTGTTTCTAAACAGTATTTACATAACTGAGCAAAGATTTTAACATCTGAATCATTGACAGTTGTGTATGGAGATGTAGGAGTAGAGCTTCCCAAGCAACAGATGTATAACTGCATCAGCAGGGTCAGCCTGTAAATCTGTAGGGTGGTCCTGCGACCTTAACCTTTGATCCCAAAATCAACATGGTTCTTCCCGTATCGTTCAGTGAGCCATAAGAGAGGGTGGAAGGTAAGGGATGAAGACTTTGCTCAAAATACATCCACCTACTTTTTCATGAAGTGGGTTGTGTGACTTTGACATTTTTACCTTGTGATCTCGAAATTGCACATATTCTTCTTCTATCAGTAGGGAAGCCATATGTGATAGATGGAAAGTTTGGAATTTAATCTTTAGTTTAAAATGTGTCCAGAAGTTTTTTTAGAGAAGTGGGGGAGTGACCTTGACCTTTGAGCATGAGACATCAAATCAACAGAGTTTATCCCCCATTGGGGGGTGAGCCATGTGGAGCAAGATGGAAGGTTTTTTTAGTTAAATAATCTACCTTTAATTGTGTTCACAACCTTTTTTTAAAGAGCAGGTCTAGCAACTTTGACCTTTGATCTGGTGACCTCAAAATATACAGAGTTCTTCCAATATTGGAAGGTAATCATGTAAAGATGGAAGGTTTGTGATAAAAAGTTTTGGCTTAAAAAGCACCACAATCTTTTTAAAGATGTAGGTCCCATGACCTTCACCTTTGACCTGGTCATCCCAAAATCAACAAGGCCTACAGGCCTAATGCGAACCTGTGTACTGGGAAATACACCTGGTATAATGCTTCAATGCTGGACAAGTACTTTTCATGTATATGAACAATGCAAGTACTAAACATTTTGAATAAGAAACAATTACATAAACATCACTGCTGAAATTCTGGCATGGGTGCACACAACACAAAAATGATTGTAGTTGACACCACCAGTCTTGTATACAACAAAGCTATCAGAGATATATAAATATGCCCAATTTCAGACTGATATATCAAACCCCTCCTGAAAATAAGCAGGGACACACACTGTGCAAAAATTATTGTAAGTGGCACCACCAGTCTTGCATACGACAAAGCTATTCGATATGTATATATATGCCCAATTTCAGGCTGATACATCACATTCCTCTGTAGAAATAAGCAGGCACATACACTGTGAAAAAGTCATTGTAGGTGGCAACACTTGTCTTGTGAACGAGAAAGCCATCAAAGACACATAGACAGGTCAAAATATCAGGCCAATACATCAAAATTACCTTGAGTCTGATGCATTGGGCTGACCAGGCTTAGGTGAGAAAGGCAGTTGCCCTGAGTGAACTGTGACAAATTTGCTCGCTTAGGCTACTGCACTGAGTGAACTTATGACCTGCGCCTGGCTAGACTGAGTGAACTCTTGACCTGTTGCATAATCTGACACAGTTGGCAGTCTGCCAAAGCTATAAATTTGATCAAGGCTGAACGTTTGTGCCAAATCTGATGCAGTGGACAGTCTGCTAACACTATAAATAGAATGCAATTACTGCACTGAGTGAACTCCTGACCCATACCTGGCTGCACTGAGTGAACTCTTGACCTGTTGCCTAACCTGATACAGTTGGCAGTCTGCCAAAGCTATAAATAGATTGAGACTGACCTCTACCTGTTGCCAAGTCTGAAATAGTAGCCACACCATTGCATAAGCTCATGCAGGGGCCCTGCCCTGAGGGGCATGAGACCCATGAGGTGATCACATGGTGCCCAGGACGTGTTCACATGTCGCCCATTAGGTGATCACATGTAACCCATGAGGTTATCACATGCCTTGTGCTTGGCTGCACTGATTGAACTCTTGACCTAAATCTGGCTGCACTGAATGAACTGTTGGTCTGTTGCTAAATCTGAAACAGTCTGTAGTTTCTCAACCTATTTAAAGAAACAGACATAATCTTGGAGTGTTGGTGAATCTGTTTACACTTATTGAAAGACTTTGGCTAAAATGCTTTTTTTCAAGCTGACATATTCATAAACTTTTTATCGAAATATCTAGAATAATAAAAGATGCAGTTCTTTCATTGTTAAAGGTCCAATAATTCTACCAAAAATCATTCAAGTAAACTTGAACAAAGGCCATCCAAGAATAATTTTTGTGCAATGTTACAGAAGTTATAATTGAAAGAATAATTTTGTAGAAGAACAGTTTTGCAGTCCTCAGTTTGAAATAGACATAATAATGGCCATAAGACTAACAAAAGCTTTTCTAATATGATTGAAAGAACCATGTCCTAGGATAATTCTTTTGAAAAATTGAACAATTCAACTTGACAGTTTCATCATAAACATTTTAAGCTGAAAGAGGCTAAAATTATGAGGTTTTTGCCCATAAAAACCGGTCAATGTAGGTGGCACCACAAAATCTGCAACTTCAAATATGAGTCAAGTGACCAACATTTGCACAATACTTGGTAATGCTAGCTTCTGTCATTTCTGAGATTACTATGTCTAAGCTTACTTGGCCAAATGACTGTTCAAATTCATGTAACTCCACTAAAATTCATCAAATCCAAACCATTTGAACAAACTTGAGAGGGCTAGCCTCTGGGATAATTTCTGCTAAATATTGAACAATTTGGCTGGACCGTTTACAAGAAGAAAACTTTTAAAGGTTTTTCAGCTTTTTCCCCATAAAATCTAAGTAAACATAGATAGCAAAAAAATAAGCTGAATCCCACAACATTTGATATGTGACAGATTATTTAAAAAAATCTGGGGATGGTAGCTCCTGCCATTCCTGAGAAATTATGGGTTAATGTACAGATGACCAATGATCTCTGTACAAAAAAAGGTCAATGCAGGTGGGGCCACCAATACCTGAATTTCATATATGACTCATGTGACCAACACTGGCATGAAATTTGGTGATGATAGCTCCGGCCGTTTATGAGACTGTCATTTTAGTATGCTTTTTTTGCCATATGACTTAGTTCAACTGGTAAAATGACTCAATTCAATCTTTATAATTCAGCCAAAATTCATTTTTTGGAACCATAAAAGACAATTATTATAAGAATTATTCAGGGGATTATTCTTGTAAAATATTAAACAAATATGCCTAAGTGGCCTCAGTCAAAAAACGTTTTACAGGTTTATAACTCATATGGGAATATACAGCAAAATGGCTAAGATAAGCTTCTCATAACTCAGCCAAAAATCACTGAACCAAAACCATTTGAACAAACTTGAATTATCAACATCTAAGGATAATTAAAGAGTGAGATTTAAGAATTTGGCCATGTGGTTTTTGATCTTTGAGAAAGAAGATCTTTGTAGCCACTTAGCTAAAATGGGATGTTATGGCATATGACTAAATTCAGCTTTCCATAACTCAGCCAAAAGTCACTGAACTGAGACCATTTGAACAAACTTCAGAAAGCAATACCCTAGGATATCATTTCTGTGCGATATTAAACAATTTGGTCATATGATTTCAGAGAAGAAGTTTTTTGTAGCTGTCAGTATGATATAGGCACTGATGACCCCCGTACAAAAAAGGCCGATGCAGGTGGCGCCACAAATACCTCAATTTCAGATATGACTCATGTGACCAACATTGGCAAAAATTTGGTGATGATAGCTCCAGCCGTTTCTGAGATTGTAATTTTACTATGCTTTATTGGACAGATGACTAAGTTCAACTTCCTGTAACTCGGCCAAAAATCACTGAACTTAAACCATTCAAACAAACTTGAGAAAGATTGTTCCAGGAATCATTTCTGTGAAATACTGGACAATTTGGCTGAACAGTTTCATAGAAGAAGATTTTTAAAGTTTTTTCACAATAAAATCTAAGAAAATGCAGTTAGCCAAAAAATAAGCAAAATCTGATAGTTTTTTAGATGATTAATTTTTTGCATAAAATTTTCGTAATGCTTACTCTTGCCGTTTTCAAGATAGTATGGGTTAACGTACAGATGCCAGACAACAGACGATGCCACACCATCGCATAAGCTCACAGGTTTGCTAAAAATAGGTTCTTCCACTACTGGCAACTGGGTTATATTTGGGAACAAGTTATCATCCTGGGTACACAGATCAGACAGAGAAAAGTTATCATCCTGAGTAAACAGATCAAACAGAGACAAGTTATCATCCTGGCTAAACAGATCAGACAGAGACAAGTTATCATCATGGATAAACAGATCAGACAAAAAAGTTATCATCCTGGCTAAACAGATCAGACAGAGACAATTTATCATCCTGGCTCAACAGATCAGATAGAAACAAGTTATCATTCTTGCCAAACAGATCAGACAGAGACAAGCTATCAACCTGAGTAAACAAATCAGACAGAGACAAGTTACCATCCTGGATAAACAGATCAGACAGAGACAAGTTGTCATCCTGGCTAAACAGATCAGACAGAGACAAGTTATCATCATGGCTTAACAGATCAGACAAAGACAAGTTATCATCCTGGCTTAACAGATCAGACAGACACAAGTTATTATACTGCATAAACAGATAAGATAGAGACATGTTATTATCATGGCTAAACAGATCAGAGAGAGACACGTTATCATTCTGGTTAAACAGATCAGACAGAGACATATTATCATCCTGGCTAAACAGATCAGACAGAGACATGTTATAATCCTGGCTAAACGTATCAGACAGAGACAAGTTATCATCCTGTGTAAACAGACCAGACAGAAAAGTTATAGTCCTGGCTAAATAGATCAGACAGAGACAAGTTATCATCATGGCTAAACAGATCAGATGGAGACATGTTATCATCCTGGCTAAAGAGATCAGACAGAGAAAAGTTATCATCCTGCTTTAACAGATCAGACAGAGACAAGTTATCATCATGGCTAAACAGATCAGACAGAGACAAGTTATCATTAGTGGTGGGAGTCAGTTCCTTTTTTATAATCGATCATCGGTTTGGGCAAACCGATCAATGATCGATTCTTAATCGGTTCAGACAAATATAAAGAAATGTGCAGTTATCTGTTGAACTGTACTCTCTTAACCCAGCCCGCATGTCTTAGTAATTCTACCTGATGAAAAGAAGTTTTTGCCTTTTTTATATATTCCTATTATTACCAGGATATGCTATTTAAAGTTTCATTTTAATTAATTATAATAATCAAGAACTAAACCACAGTCCAGGACCTGTACTTGCTTGTTTCACAGGCCTGCCAGAAAAATTACAGGCCCATATAATTTTAGGTAAAAATTTAAAACAAGGGACCTATGGGTCACGACGCTCAGCTGTTATATATGATAAAAAAATATTATTTAGAAATGAGGCACATGCTGGTTTTGTGTGGTAATAAATATAAGCTGTATTATGAGTTGTTGTTGTTTAGCTTATGTATGATTTTGATAGTACCTTTGGAGACAGTGAAGAGGATTGATTTCATTTATTTTATTAACAAATGGAGTACTACTGTCACACAGATTTTGACTTGGCCATATAACTTATAAGCAGAACATATAATATAAGAGTTTAACTATTTATTAAAAAAATTACAAATATTGTCCCAAATATAATTTTTATTATAAATAATAAGAGAATCATATGATTTTTTTAAAATGAAATATGACTGATATGATTATTAAAATAATATTAAAGAATATATTCATGAATGCATTCATGAATACATTTTGAAAGTATTTGCACGAGTATTCATATACTTTCATTTGTACCTGAATTCCCATTCTTTATGCAAGAAATTTTATAATGGAGTACATAATCATATTCGTATTTAAATACAATTACAAAGTATTCGCACCATGTCTGGTATTTATTCTGTTTTCACCAAACAATGATGTTGAGAATCCAGAATATACAAAATTCACACATTTAAATAATGATCATAAGTACCTGGTTTAATGGCTTTTATTTATATTAAAAAATAACTGTAAAAAATTCATTTTGGACTAATTTCACATCAATGTACACACTAGACACAGTAGGAATCTAGATTAATATTATCAACTGCATCTTTGTCTATCATTAATTTCCTTCATATAATCCTTAATGATTAGTAATGAATAATATGATTTACTTCTTTATCATTAAAAATGAACTGAAAAATGCCATAGGTGACTGCATGGTGTTATTTGGAATATGTGACATTCTACCCATCGATACAAGATTCTTATATCATCAGTAACTGCAAGTTAATTTCCTGTTATTATAAACTAACAAATTCCTTTTCTATTTTTCTTTAATTTATTATTAAAAACCAATAAAAATTTATTAATTTATTGTTTATTGTTATGTTGTTGGTTAAAACTACTAGATGAGTTGGGTTGAACACCTGGATCAACTGTGGCTGGCCATAAGCTGCCTGGATTCTCTCCTCAAGCGTGCATAATTTGATGAAAGGTCAACAAGGTCAACATACAGGTGACTCAAGAGGGGCTGGAGAGAGCCAAAGTCTGACAGGGTCTCATAAAAAACATTAATAAAAGCTACAATATTTGGCAAATTTCTTTCAGCTTTCTAAACTAAAAAGCTGAAATCCTTATGTGTGCATGATATAAAAATTATATCAACAGTGCTCACGGGAAACAAACGTGCAATGGTCACAGTTGGGCAAAATTTAAGGTACTAATTTTATATTTATACTAATAACTTATAAAATTTGAAAAATTCAGAACTAATTTTGGGTATTCAATTGAATCTTGATTAAATAATGTTACATCCCTGACAAAAAAGATCTCTAGCTTCAGCAATGCCCTTGTTAAGGGAGTAAATATATTTCTTGATTTTTTTACAAAGTGCATTATGTTTGGGCCCATAACTAAAAAAAAAACACACAATACTGACATCATTTCTGGCATGTGCATAGTGAATGTATAGAAAAATATGTATATTATATATGATCAAAGTCAGATCAGTGGTTTTGATATTAGGCAGTCTTAAAGTGTAACATTGGGTTTTTAATGGAAAAATGAAGTTTTTCATTGATATCTCAAAGGAATTAAGTCCTAGTGACCAAATTCTTGGCATGGTAGGGGATTTTGAGAAATCTAACTGTATGCCAAATTTAAGGAACTTAGAGCTGAAGCTCAGGAGCTGAGCTCTAGCAAACTGCATAACACTGGCAATAAGTGACATGGTGCTTGAAAACTTGAATAAAATCTACAGTTTTTGATCAACTGGTTTCAAATTTTTGGTGTTAACAGTTAAAATGCTAACAAAAAACATGCTGTGAAAATTAAATCCACAGCAGTTACAGCAAAAAAACGTGCCATGGTCAAAGTTGGGCAAAATTTAAGGTACCAATTTTTTATTTTTTCTAATATTTTTAAAAATTTAAAAGATTTTGATCTAATTTTGGATATAAAATTTAATTTTGATTAATTAAAGTAATATTACTGGAAAAAAAGTGCTTAGCTTTAACAAGTTTTGTGTTAAGTGATAAAATTTCTTTCCTGATTATTTACAAAATGCATTATGTTTGGGCCCATAACTTTTTTAAATTTAATAATACAGACCTAATTTCTGGCATGTACATAGGAATTATATAGAGGATTATTTATAGGAAATATGAGGAAAAACAGATGAGTGGTTTTGATATTAGGCAGTCCTAAAGTGTGAAAATAGGTTTTTAATAAAAAATTGAGGTTTTTCCTTAATTTCTCAAAGGAATGAAGTCGCAAAGACCCAGTTTTCCGCTTGGTAGGAGATCTTGGGGACATCTAACATTATGCTGAATTTTGGATTCCTAGGTCTTACGGTTTCAAAACGTGCCACATCTACAGACGGACGGACGGACGGACGGACGGACAGACGGACGGACGACGGACAATGGACCACGACTATAGCTCAGATGACTTATCGTCAGCTGAGCTAAAAACAAGGCCTAAAGGCCTAATGCGAACCTGTGCATTGGGAAATACATTAGGTATAATGCTTCAATACTGGCTCATTACTTTTCATGTGTATGAACAAATTGCAAGTACTAAACATTTTGAATAAGAAACAATTACACAAACATCACTGCTGAAATTCTGGCACGGGTGCACACAACACAAAAACAAGGGACCCATGGGTCACAGTGCTCAGCTGATCGTGATTGGACTATAAATGTTTCTCCACTGTAATACTATATCGAGTTGATAAAGCTTATGAATATCATGGACATGTTGGGCTATTAAAAAGGAATGTAATGTAATATGTGAGTAAATGATAAATGAAATTACCTGACTGATGGATTAATAGAGTCAAATATAGTGGTTTATTTTTTATTTATTTAGGAGGGGTTGAAAATTGTGATATATTTGAGCAAATATGAATGCAATGACAGCAGTAATAAGCAGTAGTAGAATGATGATAAGGCTATTTGTTGAAGGATCTAAAGTGTATGGTAGTCTGCAAGCTTTCAATTTGACAGATATAATGTTATGATTAACTATGCTGATGAAGTGATTTATGACTTTGTGACTGTGTGACACAATATCTCTTTAGTCTTGACAAGGTACATTATTGTGATGCCCACTATGTCTACATATTACACAATATTGACATAATTTCTGGCATGTACATAGGTACCTATGGACGAATAGTTATACAAAATATTAAAGTATGAATATATCTGATTCATCTTGTTCTTGCTTACTGAGGCTGACTTTGGAATGGGGTTCGGAGAAGGGAAAAGTGAGGGCAGCACGAAGGTGGATGTAGAAATATTCTATTGTAATGTTTTTTATTTATATAAGAATATGAAAAGCTAAGAGGAAAGAGGCCCTCCAACTTGGTTATAGTAAAGTTCTAAATATATGATTGCAAACTAATACTCTGACAAGACTGTCATGAAGAAAAACAGTAAAATTTTGAGATACTGTGATGCATATGAAAATTTACAGATGGACAGGCAAGTGGACAGAATGGACTAATACCTTTATTTCACTTTCAAGGGAATAATGCATTCAAGTTTATATATAATCCTATTTTTTTTAAGCATATCCACTTTTTCCATTAAGAAGTTTTTATCTGAATCATTTTTTTATTTACAGGTTTTATAAATTTTTAATAAAAAAAACCTGAAAATATAAGTTAAAATATTAGAATTGTTGCAAAAGTTGCAATCATTATATATACAGAGTAAAAAACTGAAACTATAAGTTAAAATATTAGAATTGCTGCAAAAGTTGCAATCATCATATATCCAGAGTGAAGCTCATATTGGGTCATATTATGCATACACATATATTTTGTTATTTTTAAATCATAAATGTTTAAACTGAATTTTAAAGATAATAATGCCACAACATGGCATCTACAAGAATATTCCTTGAATCACTATTAAAAAGTTTTGCACATTGGAGTTTTCAGTGCATGCTTAATTTTATTCACCAAAATAAAATAAAAGTAAATTTGATAAAATAAAACATCTTTTCAAATAAAGTATACACACTGTTGGTTGAATGAGGGACAAACAATATCATTGTGCTAATTACTATCCCAGTTTTAATTTATTACTGGAATTAATAGTCAATTTCACACCTGGTGAAGTTTTTACTCTTCTGAAGTAAGGAATTACTTATCTGATGAACATCCACACTTTCATAGCAATACACCACTTTGTGGACACAATTAAATGTACACTTTAATCATTGTAACCCTGGTGGTACAATACAAAATCTAAAATGTAGCATAGCCTGGAATAAGAATGAATCAAATACAGAAAATAACTAGAATACGGGTAGTCGACAAGCGACTACGTGTATCCGCCTAAATCAGAGTGGAATGGGTGAAGTGAGGCATGGATTGAGTGGCAAGGGGAAATAGAGTGAAGTGTTGCATATTAGCATGGATGTCTGCAGCCAAATTGTGCATGTAGGTTGCCCCCCCACCACAAAATCCAGAAAGCCGTCCAAGTTGTATACATATGCAAAATTTAAGGCAGATAAGTCAAAACACTACATGTATATGAGTGATTTTAGCCCGTGGCAGACAAACAGATGGACGCTGAGCAAAAATGGTTGCAGGTGACGCCACCAGTTTTGCATATGATGAAGAGCTATGTGAGATCTATACACATGCAAAATTTAGGCCCAATCGGTCAAACGGTTCCTGAGATATAAGCTTGGATGTCTGCAGCGTAAACGTGAATGTAGGTGGCACCACCTGTCATAAAATCAGAAAAGCTATCCAGGATGTATATGCATGCCGAATTTCAGGTGAATTAGTCAAGTCAATGCAGAGATATGAGTGATTTTAACCCAAGGCACACAAACAAATGGACACTGTGCAAACATGGTTGCAGGTGGCGCCACCATTTTTTGTGTATGTTATAAAGCTCTCCAAGGGCTACATTTGTGCAAAAAAAATTTTCCTGATCGGTCAAACGGTTCCCGAGATATGAGCTTTGATGTCTGCAGCATAAACGTGAACGAAGTGTGGCGCCACCTGTCACAAAATCAGAAAAGCTATCCAGGATGTATACGCATGCCAAATTTCAGGTGAATTAGTCAAGTCATTGCAGAGATATGAGTGATTTTAACCCAAGGCAGACGAACAGATGGACACTATGCAAACATGGTTGCAGGTGGCGCCACCATTTTTTGTGTATGTTATAAAGCTCTCCAAGGGCTACATTTGTGCAAAAAAATTTTCCTGATCCTTCAAACGGTTCCCGAGATATGTGGCTTTATGTGTGTAAACAGACGCACAAACGGACGCAGAGCGCAGAGGAAAGGTCAGAGGTCAAAACAAAATCGGGGCGCAGCAGTTCACACATGACCCGAACATAATCCCGGGTTTCGTAAAATTATGCCCAGCGGTTACGGAGGAGTTCTCCGGAAACCTACGCCGCGGCGGCGGCGTGCAGCTGAAAACATAGTATCCGCAAAACTCTGTTTTGGCGGATACAATAATGCCAACAGCCTGGGGAGCATAGACATGTGCACTGAATGACCTACAGTCATCAAAGTGGACTGCTTGACAATGTAAGGGAATACAACAAGAGCCTCCAAAAAAGTTCAATAACTAGCCTAATTTTGCAGCTTTTATTTTCAAATTTCAGATTTTAACAGATTAAATCCTTATGTATACATGCTGTGAAAATTAAATCCACAGTGCTTACAGGAAAAAAAACGTGCTGGGCCAAAGTTGGGCAAAATTTAAGGTACAAATTTTATATTTTTGCTAATATTTAAAAAAATTTAACAGATTTTGATCTAATTTTTGGTATACAATTAAATTTTGATTAATAAAAGTTGTATTCCTGGAAAAAAAAGTCCTTTAACACTTTTGGTCTTAAGTGACCAAATATCTTCCTGATTTTTTTACAAAGTCCATTATGTTTGGGCCCATAACTTTTTTAAATTATATAATACTGACTTAATATCTGGCATGTACATAGGAACTATACAGAAGAATATTTATAGTAAATATGAAGAAAACCTGATGAGTGGTTTTGATATTAGGCAGTCCTGAAGTGTGAAAATAGATTTCTAATAAAAAATTGAGGTTTTTCCTTAATATCTCGAAGGAACTAAGACCTATTGACCCAATTTTCAGCATGGTAGGAGATTTTGGGGACATCTAACTGTATGCTGAATTTCAGATTCGTAGGTTGCCAGTCTGACGGACGGACATCCGGACAGACGGATGGATGGACGACGGACAATGGACCACGACTATAGCTCAGATGACTTATAGTCAGCTGAGCTAATGATTGTAGTTGGCACCACCAGTCTTGTATACAACAAAGCTATCAAAGATATATAAATATGCCCAATTTCAGAATGATATATCAAACCCCTCCTGAGAAATAAGCAGGGACACACATTGTGCAAAAATTATTGTTGGTGGCACCACCAGTCTTGTATATGACAAAGCTATTCGATATGTATAACTTGCCCAATTTCAGGCTGATTATATCAAATTCCTCTGTAGAAATAAGGAGGCACATAGATTGTGCAAAAGTCATTGTAGGTGGCGACACCTGTCTTGTGAACGAGAAAGCCATCAATGACACATAGACAGGCCAAAATATCAGGCCACTACATCAAACTTACCTTGAGTCTGATGCATGGGGCTGACTAGGCTTAGGTGAGAAAGGCAGTTGCCCCAAGTGAACTGTGACAAATTGCTAGCTCAGGCTACTGCACTGAGTGAACTCATAACCTGCACCTGGCTAGACTGAGTGAACTTTTGACCTGTACCTGGCTGCACTGAGTGAACTCTTGACCTATTGCATAATCTGACACAGTGGGCAGTCTGCCAATGCTATAAATAGAATGCAGCTACTGCACTGAGTGAACTCCTGACCTATACCTGCCTGTTCTGAGTGACCGGTTACCGAATCTGATACAGTTGGCAGTCTGCCAAAGCTATAAATAGATCCAGACTTACCTTTGGCCTGTAGCCAAATCTGAAATAGTAGCCACATCATTGCATTAGCTCACAGATTGGCTCCACATGCAGCCCTGAGGGGCATGACACCCATGAGGTGATCACATGATACTCATGAGATGATCACATGCTACCCATGAGGTGATCACATGCTGCCCATGAGGTGTTTACATGCCTTGTGCTTGGCTGCACTGATTGAACTCTTGACCTATATCTGGCTGCACTGAATGAACTCTTGATCTGTTGCAAAATCTGAAACAGTCTGCAGTTTTTCAACCTATTTAATGATACAGACACAATCTTTGCCTGTTGGTAAATCTGTTTACACAAACTGAAAGACTTTGGCTAAAATGCTTTTTTTTCAAGCTGACATATTCATAAACTTTTTACCAAAAATATCTATAATAATAAAAGATGCAGTCCTTTGGCTGTTTAAGGTCCAATAATTCTGCCAAAAATCATTCAAGTAAACTTGAACAAAGGCCACCTAAACAATTTTGTAGAAGAACACTATTGCAGTGCTCAGTTTGAAATAAACATAATAATGGCCATAAGACCAACTTAAGCTTTTCACGACTCAACAAAAAATCAACAAACTCAATCTATTCTTATATGATTGAAAGAACCATGTCCTAGAAAAATTCTTTTGAAAAATTGAATGATTCAACTTGACAGTTTCATCATAAACATTATAAGCTGAAAGAGGCTAAAGTTATGACGTTTTTGCCAATAAAAACAGGTCAATGTAGGTGGCACCACAAAATCTGCAACTTCAAATATAAGTCATGTGACCAACATTTGCACAATTCTTGGTAATGCTAGGTTCTGTCATTTCTGAGATTACTATGTCAGTATGCCTACTTGGCAAAATGACTAAGTTCAAATTTGTGTAACTCCGCTAATATTCATCAAATGCAAACCATTTGAACAAACTTGGGAAAGCTTGCCTCTGGGATCATTTCTGTAAAATATTGAACAATTTGGCTGGACTGTTTTCAAGAAGAAGACTTTTAGAGGTTTTTCAGCCTTTTCACTATAAAATTTAAGTTAATGCAGATAACAAAAAAATAAGCTGAATCCCACAACATATAATATGTGACAGATTATTGCATAAAATCTGGGGATGGTAGTTCCTGCTATTCCTGAGAAATTATGGGTTGATATACAGATGACCAATGACCCCAGTACAAAAAAGGTCAATGCAAGTGGCGCCACCAATACCTGAATTTCATATATGACTCATGTGACCAACACTGGCATAAAATTTGGTGATGATAGCTCAGGCTGTTTCTGAGATTGTCATTTTAGTATGCCTTTTTGGACAGATGACTTAGTTCAACTTCCTGTAACTCGGCCAAATTCACCCAAATTTAACCATTTGAATAAATTTGTGAGAGATGGTATAAGAGATTATTTCTGTGAAATATTGAACAATTTGCCTTGACCATTTCGGAGAAGAAGATTTCAAACAGTTTTTTAGCTTTTTTATAAAATCTAAGAAAATGCAGAGTTTCTCAGACGGCTAATTTTTTGCATTTAATTTAATGATGCTAGCTCCAGTCGTTGTAAAATATTAAACAAATTAGCCTCAGTTGTGTCAGTCAAAAATGTTTTGCAGGTTTATAACTCATATAGGAAAATATAGAAAAATTGCTAAGTTAAGCTTCCCATAACTCGGCGAAAAAACACTGAACCAAAACCATTTGAACAAACTTGAATTATCAACATCTAAGGATAATTAATGTGTGAGATTTATGAATTCTGCCTGGTGGTTTTTGAGAAGAAGATCTTTGTAGCCACTGAGCTAAACTGGGCTGTCATGGCATATGACTAAATTCAGCATCCCATAACTTAGCCAAAAGTCCCTGAACTGAGATCATTTGAACAAAATTCAGAAAGCAGTACCCTAAGATCATTTCTTTGCGATATTAAACAATTTGGCCATATGGTTTCAGAGAAGAAGTTTTTTGTAGCCCTCAGTTTGACACGGGCACTGATGACCCCCATACAAAAAGGCTGATGCAGGTGGCACTACCAATACCTCAATTTCAGATATGACTCATGTGACAAACATTCACATATAATTTGGTGATGATAGCTCCAGCCGTTTCTGAGATTGTAATTTAAGTATGCTTTTTTGGACAGATGACTAAGTTTAACTTTTTGTAACTCGGCCAAAAATTACCGAACTTAAACCATTCGAACAAACTTGAGAGAGATTGTTCCAGAGTTCATTTCTGTAAAATATTGGACAATTTGGCTGAACAGTTTCAGAAAAGTAGATTTTTAAAGGTTTTTAAGCCTTTTCCCTATAAACTCTAAGAAAATGCAGTTGGCCAAAAAATAAGCAAAATCCAATAGAGTTTTTTAGATGACTAATTTTTTGCATAAAATTTTGTAATGCTAACTCATGCCGTTTTCAAGACAGTATGGGTTAATGTACAGACGACGGCTGACGGCCGACGGACGCCACACCATCGCATAAGCTCACAGGTTCGCTAAAAAGCACTTGAAAGCTAAAAATATAATTACTATTGTAACTAATGCAGCAGTGGCACCTGCCATCAGTTGAGCAGATTATTTCTAATAGAATCTCCCAAAATTTGCATATAGACCTGGAAAATGATGGAGCATTTTAAAGCCATACCGCCCATATTTTGGAAAGAAACTCTGCACTAATTCTGCAGCTGCCTGCCAGTTCACAGAAGTTTAATAAGTCCTCCGTTCTCTTATCTACGGTATCATACTCAGTTATATATGAAGGCTATTTGGGAACACAGACTCATTATACAAAGCGCAGAATGTTGTAAGAAATGGAAGAATAATTTTTGCCTTTAACATAAAGACATTCTGGTAAAACAATCAGGAGTATGATGTAATCGATAGTTGCCTTTGGTAAGCAAGCGCTTGAAAGTCGCAGCAAACCGACTGACTTTCGAAAAAACTCGATGATCGGCCCACCACTAGTTATCATCCTGGCTAAACAGATCAGACAGGGACAAGTTATCATCATGGCTAAACAGATCAGACAGAGGCATGTTTTCATCCTGGCTGAACAGATCAGACAGAGACAAGTTATCATCCTGGCTTAACAGATCAGAGAGAGACAAGTTATCATCCTGGCTTAACAGATCAGACAGGGAAAGTTATCATCCGGGCTTAACAGATCAGACAAAGACAAGTTATCATACTGCACAAACAGATAAGACAGAGATATATTATCAACCATTGCTAAAGAGATCAGACAGAGACATGTTATAATCCTGGTTAAACGTATCAGACAGAGACAAGATATCATCCTAGCTTAACAGATTAGACAGAGACAAGTTATCATCCTAGTTAAACAAATCAGACAGAGACAAATTATCATCATGGCTAAACAGATCAGACAGAGACAAGTAATCATCCTGGCTGAACAGATCAGACAGAGACAAGTTTCATCCTGGCTCAACAGATCAGACAGAGACAAGTTATCATATTGCATAAACAGATTAGAAAGAGACAATTTATCATCCTGGATTAACAGATCAAACATAGACAAGTTATCATACTGCATAAACAGATCAGACAGAGAAATGTTATCATAATGGCTAAACAGATCAGTGAGAGACACGTTATCATTCTGGCTAAACAGATCAGACAGAGACATGTTATCTCCTGGCTAAACAGATCAGACAGAGACAAGTTACCATCCTGGCTAAACAGATCAGGCAGACACATGTTATCATCCTGGCTTAACAGATCAGACAGAGACAAGTTATCATCCTGGCTTAACAGATTATACAGAGACAAGTTATCATACTGCATAAACAGATAAGACAGGGACATGTTATCATCATGGCTAAACAGATCCGACAGAGACAAGTTATCATCCTGGCTTAACAGATCAGACAGATACATGTTATCATCCTGGCTTAACAGATCAGACAGAGACAAGTTATCATCCTTGCTCAACAGATCAGACAGAGACAAGTTATCATATTGGCTCAACAGATCAGACAGAAGCAATTTATCATTTTTGCCAAACAGATCAGACTGAGACAAGTTATTGTCCTGTGTTTACAGATCAGACAGAGACAGGTTGGCATCTAGGTTGCCATGTTTATTACAACAGAAGTAATGTTAGAAGTAAAGTAAAGTAGAAGTTGCCATATTTAAAGGAATGTTTCAACATATCAATATTTAGAATCTATAATGTTTTTTTCATGATTGTGAGGATCATTCATTCAGTGCATTACAGTTAACTGGTTTATGGATACAGAGCCAGGGAGATTAATTGGTTCATCAGTATCTTATGATAATTCAGATAATTATACAGCCTTATTGGAACTCTCAAAAATGGGCATTAAATTGATCTATATGATGAAATAGTCAGAAAATGTTTATATATGTCTGGAAATAAGACTGAAGTCAAATTACATGTGAACATGTATTTGGTTAATATATTCTTACATAAAAAGACGACATGCATACTTAAGTCAAATGTCAGGTCATCTTTACCACCCTCTCCAATAGGCACCAGTTTCAAAGAGGTAACAAAGGGTCAATGAATATGTATCGATAATGTCATTCCAAATTCTGTATCAAAAAGCATGCATGGTGTGCAGTTCTGCCAAGAATAAGACGGAACAGAGATTGAGGGAGACTTCCCTTCTGCTGTCAACTGATAAAAACAAGGGACCTATGGGTCACGGCGCTCAGCTGTTATATATGATAAAAAAATATGATTTAGAAATGAGGCACATGCTGGTTTTGTGTGGTAATAAGTATAAGCTGTATTATGAGTTGTTGTTGTTTAGCTTATGTATGATTTTGATAGTACCTTTGGAGACAGAGAAGAGAATTGATTTAATTTATTTTATTAACAAATGGAGTACTATTGTCACACAGATTTTGACTTGGCCATATGACTTATAAGCAGAACATATAATATAAGAGTTTAACTATTTATTAAACAAGGGACCCATGGGTCACGGCGCTCAGCTGATTGTGATTGGACTATAAATGGTTCTCCACTGTGATACTATATTGAGTCGATAAAGCTTATGAATATCATGGACATGTTGGGCTATTATAAAGGAATGTAATGTAATATGTGAGTAAATGATAAATGAAATAACCTGACTGATGGATTAATAGAGTCAAATATAGTGGTTTATTTTTTATTTATTTAGGAGGGGTTGAAAATTGTGATATATTTGAGCAAATATGAATGCAATGACAGCAGTAATATGCAGTAGTAGAATGATTTTAAGGCTATTTGTTGAAGGATCTAAAGTGTATAGTAGTCTGCAAGCTTTCAATTTGACAGGTATGATGTTATGATTAACTATGCTGATGAAGTGATTTATGAATTTGTGACTGTATGACACAATATCTCTTTAGTCTTGACAGAGTACATTATTGTGATGCCCACAATGTCTACATATTACACAATACTGACATAATTTCTGGCAAGTACATAGGTACCTATGGACGAATAGTTATACAAAATATTAAAGTATGAATATATCTGATTCATCTTGTTCTTGCTTACTGAGGCTGACTTTGGGATGGGGTTCCGAGAAGGGAAAAGTGAGGGCAGCACAAAGGTGGATGTAGAAATATTCTATTGTAATGTTTTTCATTTATATAAGAATATGAAAAGCTAAGAGGAAAGGGGCCCTCCTACTTGGTTATAGTAAAGTTCTAAATATATGATTGCAAACTAATACTCTGACAAGACTGTCATGAAGTAAAAAACAGTAAATGCAAGCTTTCAATTTGACAGATATGATGTTATGATTAACTATGCTGATGAAGTGATTTATGAATCTGTGACTGTATGACACAATATCTCTTTAGTCTTGACAAGGTACATTATTGTGATGCCCACTATGTCTACATATTACACAATATTGACATAATTTCTGGCATGTACATAGGTACCTATGGACGAATAGTTTTACAAAATATTAAAGTATGAATATATCTGATTCATCTTGTTCTTGCTTACTGAGGCTGACTTTGGGATGGGGTTTGGAGAAGGGAAAAGTGAGGGCAGCACGAAGGTGGATGTAGAAATATTATATTGTAATGTTTTTCATTTATATAAGAATATGAAAAGCTAAGAGGAAAGGGGCCCTCCTACTTGGTTATAGTAAAGTTCTAAATATATGATTGCAAACAAATACTCTGACAAGACTGTCATGAAGTAAAAAACAGTAAAATGCAAGCTTTCAATTTGACAGATATGATGTTATGATTAACTATGCTGATGAAGTGATTTATGAATTTGTGACTGTATGACACAATATCTCTTTAGTCTTGACAAGGTACATTATTGTGATGCCCACTATGTCTACATATTACACAATATTGACATAATTTCTGGCATGTACATAGGTACCTATGGATGAATAGTTTTACAAAATATTAAAGTATGAATATATCTGATTCATCTTGTTCTTGCTTACTGAGGCTGACTTTGGGATGGGGCTTGGAGAAGGGAAAAGTGAGGGCAGCACGAAGGTGGATGTAGAAATATTCTATTGTAATGTTTTCATTTATATAAGAATATGAAAAGCTAAGAGGAAAGGGGCCCTCCTACTTGGTTATAGTAAAGTTCTAAATATATGATTGCAAACTAATACTCTGACAAGACTGTCATGAAGAAAAACAGTAAATGCAAGCTTTCAATTTGACAGATATGATGTTATGATTAACTATGCTGATGAAGTGATTTATGAATCTGTGACTGTATGACACAATATCTCTTTAGTCTTGACAAGGTAAATTATTGTGATGCCCACTATGTCTTCATATTACACAATATTGACATTATTTCTGGCATGTACATAGGTACCTTTGGACGAATATTTATACAAAATATTAAAGTATGAATATATCTGTTTCATCTTGTTCTTGCTTACTGAGGCTGACTTTGAGATGGGGTTCAGAGAAGGGAAAAGTGAGGGCAGCATGAAGGTGGATGTAGAAATATTCTATTGTAATGTTTTTCATTTATATATGAATATGAAAAGCTAAGAGGAAAGGGGCCCTCCTACTTGGTTATAGTAAAGTTCTAAATATATGATTGCAAACTAATACTCTGACAAGACTGTCATGAAGTAAAAAACAGTAAATGCAAGCTTTCAATTTGACAGATATGATGTTATGATTAACTATGCTGATGAAGTGATTTATGAATCTGTGACTGTATGACACAATATCTCTTTAGTCTTGACAAGGTAAATTATTGTGATGCCCACTATGTCTACATATTACACAATATTGACATAATTTCTGGCATGTACATAGGTACCTATGGACGAATAGTTATACAAAATATTAAAGTATGAATATATCTGTTTCATCTTGTTCTTGCTTACTGAGGCTGACTTTGAGATGGGGTTCAGAGAAGGGAAAAGTGAGGGCAGCACGAAGGTGGATGTAGAAATATTCTATTGTAATGTTTTTCATTTATATAAGAATATTAAAAGCTAAGAGGAAAGGGGCCCTCCTACTTGGTTATAGTAAAGTTCTAAATATATGATTGCAAACTAATACTCTGACAAGACTGTCATGAAGTAAAAAACAGTAAATGCAAGCTTTCAATTTGACAGATATGATGTTATGATTAACTATGCTGATGAAGTGATTTATGAATTTGTGACTGTATTACACAATATCTCTTTAGTCTTGACAAGGTACATTATTATGATGCCCACTATGTCTACATATTACACAATATTGACATAATTTCTGGCATGTACATAGGTACCTATGGACGAATAGTTATACAAAATATTAAAGTATGAATATATCTGATTCATCTTGTTCTTGCTTACTGAGGCTGACTTTGGGATGGGGTTCGGAGAAGGGAAAAGTGAGGGCAGCACAAAGGTGGATGTAGAAATATTCTATTGTAATGTTTTTCATTTATATAAGAATATGAAAAGCTAAGAGGAAAGGGACCCTCCTACTTGGTTATAGTAAAGTTCTAAATATATGATTGCAAACTAATACTCTGACAAGACTGTCATGAAGAAAAACAGTAAAAGTTTTGAGATACTGTAATGCATATGAAAATTTACAGATGGACAGGCAAGTGGACAGAATGGACTAATACCTTTATTTCACTTTCAAGGGAATAATGCATTTAAGTTTATATATAAGCCTATCTTTTTAAAGCATATCCACTTTTTCCATTAAGAAGTTTTTATCTGAATCATTTTTTTTATTTACAGGTTTTATAAATTTTTAATAAAAAAACCTGAAAATATAAGTTAAAATATTAGAATTGTTGCAAAAGCTGCAATCATTATATATACAGAGTAAAAAACTGAAAGTATAAGTAAAAATATTAGATTTGTTGCAAAAGTTGCAATCATCATATATCCAGAGTGTAGCTCATATTGGGTCATATTATGCATACACATATATTTTATTATTTTAAATCATAAATGTTTAAACTGAATTTAAAGGAAAATAATGCCACAACATGGCATCTACAAGAATATTCCTTGAATCACTATTAAAAAGTTTTGCACATTGGAGTTTTCAGTACATGCTTAATTTTATTCACCAAAATAAAATAAATGATTCAGTAAATTTGATAAAATAAAACATCTTTTCAAATAAAGTGCATAATAAAGGAAATAATATGCACCATCTGGGGGGGGGGAGTGCAGGGCAGAGGGGAAGCCTGCTGGTAGTGGCCAAGCTGACCCAAGGCAAGCTGCCTGGGATGGGTTACATAATGCAAGTGAAGGCTGTACTACTAGGTGGGCTAGATGTAAACAACACTTGACATGGTGTATGAAAACATGAATAAAAGCTATTCTTTCCAATCAATATCTTTGAAATTTCAGATTTTAAAAGATTAAATTCTTATGTATATATGCTGTGAAAATTAAATCAACAGTGCCAAAGTTGGACAAAATTTAAGGTATTGATTTTTTATTTATGCTAATAACTTGAAAAATTTGCAAAATTCAGATCTAATTTTGGGTAAACAATTGAATCTTGATTAAATAAAGTTATATTCCTGAAAAAAAGTCTCTAGGTTCAGCAATTCTCATGTTAGGTGAGTAAATATATTTCCTGATTTTTTAAAAAATTGCATTATGTTTTGGCCCATAACTTCAAAATAATACCCAATATTGACCTAATTTTTGGTATGTTCATGGAAAATGTATGAAAGAATGTGAATACTATATACGATCAAAAACAGATCAGTGGTTTTGATATTAGGCAGCCCTGAAGTGTAACAATGGCTTTTTTTATGGAAAATGGAGTTTTTTCCTTAATATCTCGAAGGAACGAAGTCCTAATGACCCAATTTTCGGTATGGTAGGAGATTTTGGGGACATCTAAAATTATGCCAACAGCCTGGGGAGCATAGAGATGTGCACTGAATGACCTACAGTCATCGAAGTGGACTGCTTGACAATGTAAGGGAATACTACAAGAGCCTCCAAAAAAATTCAATAACAAGCCTAATTTTGCAGCTTTTATTTTCAAATTTCAGATTTGAACAGATTAAATCCTTATATATACATGCTGTGAAAATTAAATCCACAGTACTTACAGGAAAAAAATGTGCCGCGGCCAAAGTTGGGCAAAATTCAAGGTACCAATTTTATATTTTTGTCAATATTTAAAAAATTTAACAGATTTCGATCTAATTTTTGGTATACAATTAAATTTTGATTAATTAAAGTTGTATTACTGGAAAAAAGTCCCTACCTTTAACACTTTTGGTCTTAAGTGACCAAATATCTTCCTGAATTTTTTACAAAGTCCATTATGTTTGGGCCCATAACTTTTTTAAATTATATAATACTGACTTAATATCTGGCATGTACATAGGAACTATATAGAGGAACATTTATGGTAAATATGAAGAAAACCAGATGAGTGGTTTTGATATTAGGCAGTCCTGAAGTGTGAAAATAGATTTCTAATAAAAAATTGAAGTTTTTCTTTAATATCTTGAAGAAACGAAGTCCTATTGACCCAATTTTCGGCATGGTAGGAGATTTTGGGGACATCTAACTGTATGCCCAATTTCAGATTCGTAGGTCCAACGGTGTCAAAACGTACCAGTCTGACGGGCGGACATCCAGACAGACAGACGGACGGACGGACAGACAGACGGACGACGGACAATGGACCACGACTATAGCTCAGATGACTTATAGTCAGCTGAGCTAAAAAAATTACAAATATTGTCCCAGATATTATTTTTATTAAAGATAACAAGAGAATCGTATGATTTTTAAAATGAAATATAACTGAAACTAGACATTTCTTGGCACCGTTGGTGCCAGAGTATCCCGAGACATAGTAGGCCCCCCCTTTATGAATAGACCCTCATTTTTAGCAGCATATACTGACACTTGGCATATTTATTGCTTCTTCCATCTAACAATCCACAATCTTGTTGAAGATGTTGGTCCTGTGACCTTGATCTTTTTAAAGATGTGTCCTGTGACCTTTCCCTTTGACCTCATGACCCCAAAATCAATTTGGGTCTTACTTTTCCAATGGGACAAATACAAGTCAAGTTTGAAATCCATACATAAATAAAAGCAGGAATTATCATCCAGAAACTATTTTTTGGACAGATGGCTTGTGTGACCTTCACCTTTGACCTTGTGACCTCAAAATTGATAGGGGTCTTCCACTCTTGGCAGGTGAACTATATGTGCAAGATGAAAGATCTGAGAAGAATTGTTTGGCTGAAAATGCATCCACAATCTTTTTAAAGATGTGTCCTGTGACCTTGACCTTTGACCTCATGACCCCAAAATCAATTTGGTCTTGCTTTTCCAATGGGACATATACAAGTCAAGTTTGAAATCAATACATCAATAAAAGAAGGAATTATCATCTAGAAACTAATTTTTGGACAGATAGCTCCTGTGGCCTTGACCTTGTGACCCCAAAATTTATATGGATCATCCACTATTGGCAAGTGAGCTATATATTCAAGATGGAAGACCTGGGATGAAAGTTTGGCTTAAAATGCATCCACAGTATCTTTTAAAATGCCAGTCCAGTGACCTTGACCTTTGACCTCATTACTCTAGAACCTATAGGGTTCTTACTTTAGTGGTGGGCCATACATAAGTCATGTTTGAAATCCATATGGCTATCAACACTGGAGATATCATAAGAGGTGTGTGATTTTCACCATATATGGCAATATTCAATGTCAAGGCCACTATCATAGTGACCACAATTTAAATAAACATCATCCCATAACCCATACCTATGTATATGCATAATATAAAAGAAATCTGTCCATTAGTTTTTGACTTATAATGCTCACAGTACTGTAAGGTGGCAATTTTGAGGGTGTTTAACGGCACGAAAACAAGTAAAGAATAATAGGTGGCGCCACCAGTTTCTGGAACATGACAACCCTATCAATGATCTTCCATCAGCTTGATTTTGGGATAAATCCATGCAAGATTTCTTGAGATATTAAAGAATTTGTGTGATTTTCCCCAAAATTGGACCTATTCAAGGTCAAGGACACTCTCCTAGTAAAGGTCATGACCTAATTTTAAATAGGCTTCGTCCTCTTACCCATATCTATACATATACCAAGTTTGGTAAAGTTCCGTGAAATATTTTTTGGGTTATCGCGCCAACAAGATTTATATGCGGCGGCGGTGGCGGGGGGATCGGTATGAAAACATAGTATCCCCCGACTTTGTCTGGGGATACAATGATTCTTAAAATAATATTAAAGAATATATTCATAAATGCATTCATGAATACATTTGGAAAGTATTTGACTGGTATTCATATACTTTCATTTTTACCTGAATTCCCATTCTTTATGCAAGAAATTTTATAATGGAGTACATATTCATATTCGTATTTAAATACAATTGCAAAGAATTCCCACCATGTCTGGTATTTATTCAGTTTTCACCAAACAATGGTGTTGCGAATCCAGAAAGTACAAAATTTACCCATTTAAATAATGATCATAAGTACCTGGTTTTATGGCTTTTATTTATATTAAAAAAAATAAATGTGATATATTCATTTTGGACTAATTTCACATCAATGTACACACTAGACACAGTAGGAATCTAGATTAATATTATCAACTGCATCTTTGCCTATCATTAATTTCCTTCATATGATCCCTAATGATTAGTAATGAATAATATGATATTCCTCTTTTATCATTAAAATTGAACTGAAAAATGCCATAGGTGACTGCATGGTGTTATTTGGAATACGTGACATTCTATCCATCGATACAAGATTCTTATATCATCAGCAACTGCAAGTTAATTCCCTATTATAATAAACTAACAAATTCCTTTTCTATTTTTCTTTAATTTGTTATTAAAAACTAATAAAAATGATTAATTTATTGTTTATTGTTATGTTGTTGGTTAAAACTACTAGATGAGTTGGGTTGGACACCTGGATCAACTGTGGCTGGCCATAAGCTGCCTGGCTGCCCCAGTATATGCCTTGCCTCAAGTGTGCATAATTTGCTGAAAGTTCAACAAGGTCAACATACAGGTGACTCAAGAGTGGCTGGAGAGAGCCAAGGTCTGACATGGTCTCATAAAAACATTAATAAAAGCTACAATTTTTGGCCAATTTCTTTCAGCTTTCTAAACTAAAAAGCTGAAATCCTTATGTGTGCATGATATGAAAATTATATAAACAGAGCTCACATGAAACAAAAGTGATATGGTCAAAGTGGGGCATAATTTAAGGTACTAATTTTATATTTATACTAATAACATATAAAATTTGAAAAATTCAGAACTAATTTTGGGTATTCAATTGAATCTTGATTAAATAATGTCACATCCCTGACAAAAAATTTCTAGCTTAAGCAAGCCCCTTGTTAAGGGAGTAAATATATTTCTTGATTTTTTACAAAGTGCACTATGTTTGTACCCATAACTTAAAACAATTACGCAATACTGACATCATTTCTGGCATGTGCACACAGAATGTATAGAAAAACATGTATATTATATATGATTAAAGTCAGATCAGTGGTTTTGATATTAGGCAGTATTGGAGTGTAACAATGGGTTTTTAATTGAAAAATGAAGTTTTTCATTAATATCTAAAAGGTATTAAGTCCTAGTGACCAAATTCTTGGCATGGTAGGGAATTTTGGAGACATCTAATTGTATGCCAAATTTTAGGAACTGAGAGCTTAAGCTGAGGAGCTGAGCTCTTGCAAACTGCATAACACTAGCCTGATGTAAACAAAATGTTACATGGTGGTTGAAAACTTGTATAAAATCTACAGTTTTTGATCTACTGGTTTCAAATTTTTGGTGTTAACAGACAAAATGCTAACAAAAACATGTTGTGAAAATTAAATCCACAGTACTTACAGGAAAAAAACGTGCCATGGTCAAACTTGGGAAAATTTAAGGTACCAATTTTATATTTTTGCCAATATTTAAAAAAATGTAACAGATTTTGATCTAACTTTTGGTATACAATTAAATTTTGATCAATTTAAGTTGTATTACTGAAAAAAAGTCCCTACCTTGAACACTTTTGGTCTTAAGTGACCAAATATCTTTCCTGATTTTTTTACAAAGTCTATTATGTTTGGGCCCATAACTTTTTTAAATTAAATAATACTGACTTAATTTCTGGCATGTTCATAGGAACTATATAGAGGAATATTTATGGTAAATATGAAGAAAACCAGATGAGTGGTTTTGATATTAGGCAGTCATGAAGTGTGAAAATAGAATTCTAATAAAAAATTGAGGTTTTTCCTTAATATCTCCAAGGAACGAAGTCCTATTGACCCAATTTTAGGCATGGTAGGAGATTTTTGGGACATCTAACTGTATGGCAAATTTCAGATTCGTAGGTCCAATGGTGTCGAAATGTGCCAGTCTTACGGACGTACATCCGGACAGACGGACAGACGGACAGACAGACAGACGGACGACAGACAATGGACCAAGACTATAGCTCAGATGACTTATAGTCAGCTGAGCTAAAAATTCAAAAGATTTTCATCTAATTTTGGGTATACAATTTAATTTTGATTAATTTAAGTTATATTACTGGAAAAAAGGTCCATAGCTTTAACATGTTTTGTGTTAAGTGATCAAATATCTTTCCTGATTTTTTACAAAATGCATTATGTTTGGGCCCATAACTTTTTTAAATTAAATAATACAGGCATAATTTCTGGCATGTACATAGGAACTATATAGAGGAATATTTATGGTAAATATGAGGAAAAACAGATGAGTGGTTTTGATATTAGGCAGTCCTGAAGTGTGAAAATAGGTTTTTAAAAAAAAATTGAGGTTTTTCCTTAATTTCTCAAAGGAACAAAGTTGCAAAGACCCAGTTTTCGGCTTGGTAGGAGATCTTGGGGAAATCTAACATTATGCCGAATTTTGGATTCCTAGGTCTTACGGTTTCAAAATGGCCACATCTACGGACGGACGGACGGCTAGACAGAAGGACGGACGGATAGATGGACGGACGACGGACAATGGACCACGACTATGGCTCAGATGACTTATAGTCAGCTGAGCTAATGATTGTAGCTGGCACCACCAGTCTTGTAGACAACAAAGCTATCAGAGATATATACATATGCACAATTTCAGACTGATATATCAAACCCCTCCTGAGAAAAAACGCAGGGACACACTGTGCAAAAGTCATTGTAGGTTGAAACACCTGTCTCGTGAGCGAGAAAGTCATTAAAGACACGTAGACAGGTCAAAATACTAGACCAATACATCAAACTTACCTAGAGTTTGATGCATGGGGCTGACCAGGCTTAGGTGAGAAAGGCAGTTGCCCCGAGTGAACTGTGACAAATTGCTTGCTCAGGCTACTGCACTGAGTGAACTCATGACCTGCACCTGGCAAGACTGAGTGAACTTTTGACCTGTACCTGGCTGCACTGAGTGAACTCCTGACCTGTTGCATAAACTGACAGCTATTCTGCCAAAGCTATAAATAGATCCAGGCTGAACTTTGGTGCCAAATCTGATGCATTGGGCAGTCTGCCAATGCTATAAATAGAATGCAGCTACTGCACTGAGTAAACTCCTGACCTATACCTGGCTGCACTGAGTGAACTCTTGACCTGTTGCCTAATCTGATACAGTTATCAGTCTGACAATACCATAAATAGATCCAGACTGACCTTTGGCCTGTTGCCAAATCTGAAATAGTAGCCACACCTATGCATAAGCTCTCAGATTGGCTCCGCATGCAGCCCTGAGGGGCATGACACACATGAGGTGATCACATGATATTCATGAGTTGATCACATGCTACCTATGAGTTGATCATATAGTGCCCATGAGGTGTTCACATGTCACACATGAGGTGATCACATGCCTTGTGCTTGGCTGCACTGATTGAACTCTTTACCTATATCTGGCTGCACTGAATGAACTCTTGATCTGTTGAGGTGATCACATGGTGCCCATGAGGTGTTCACATGTCACCCATGAGGGGATCACATGCCTTGTGCTTGACTGCACTGACTGAAGTCTTGACCTATATCTGGCTGCACTGAATGAACTCTTGATCTATTGCGAAATCTGAAACAGTTGGCAGTTTCTTAACCTATGTAAATATACAGACACAATCTTGGCCTGTTGGCAAATCTGTTTACACATACTGAAAGACTTTGGCTAAAATACTTTTTTTCAAGCTGAAATATTCATAAACTTTTTATCAAAATATCTAGAAAAATAAAAGATTCAGTTCTTTTATTGTTAAAGTTCCAATAATTCTGCCAAAAATCATTCAACTAAACTTGAACAAAGGCCACCTAAGAATAATTTTGGTGACATGTAACAGAAGTTATAACTGAAACAATAATTTTGTAGAAGAACAGTTTTGCAGTCCTCAGTTTGAGTTAGACATAACTAGACATTTCTTGGCACCGCAGGTGCCAGAGTATCCCCAGACATAGTACTGCCCCTCTTTAAGAATAGGCCCCCATTTTAAGCTCCTGTGACCTTCACCTTTGACCTTGTGACCTCAAAATTGATAGGGGTCTTACTCTCTTGGCAGGTGAACTATATGTGCAAGATGAAAGGTCTGAGGTGAAATGTTTGGCTGAAATTGCATCCACAACCTTTTTTAAAGAGGTTTCCTGTGACCTTGACCTTTGACCTCATGACCCCAAAATCAATTCGGGTCTTGCTTTTTCAAATGGGTCAAATACAAGTCAAGTTTGAAATCCATACATCAATAAAAGAAGGAATTATCATCCAGAAACTAATTTTTGGACAGATGGCTCCTGTGACCTTCACCTTTGACCTTGTGACCTCAAAATTGATAGGGTTCTTCCTCTCTTGGCAGGTGAACTATATGTGCAAGATGAAAGATCTGAGATGAAATGTTTGGCTGAAAATGCATCCACATCTTTTTAAAGAAGTGTCCTGTGACCTTTACCTTTGACCTCATGACCCCAAAATCAATTCAGGTCTTGCTTTTCCAATGGGACATATACAAGTCAAGTTTGAAATCCATACATCAATAAAAGCAGGAATTATCATCCAGAAACTAATTTTTGGACAGATGGCTCCTGTGACCTTCACCTTTGACCTTGTGACCTCAAAATTGATAGGGGTCTTCCACTCTTGGCAGGTGAACTATATGTGCAAGATAAAAGATCTGAGATGAATTGTTTGGCTGAAATTGCATCCACAACCTTTTTAAAGAGGTTTCCTGTGACCTTGACCTTTGACCTCATGACCCCAAAATCAATTTGGGTCTTGCTTTTCAAATGGGTCAAATACAAGTCAAGTTTGAAATTCATACATCAATAAAAGAAGGAATTATCATCCAGAAACTAATTTTTGGACAGATAGCTCCTGTGGCCTTGACCTTTGACCTTGTGACCCCAAAATTTATATGGATTATCCACTATTGGCAAGTGAGCTATATGTGCAAGATGAAAGATCTGAGATGAAATGTTTGGCTGAAAATGCATCCACATCTTTTTAAAGATGTGTCCTGTGACCTTGAACTTTGACCTCATGACCCCAAAATCAATTCAGGTCTTGCTTTTCCAATGGGACATATACAAGTCAAGTTTGAAATCCATACATCAATAAAAGCAGGAATTATCATCCAGAAACTAATTTTATGACAGATGGCTCCTGTGACCTTCACCTTTGACCTAGTGACCTCAAAATTGATAGGGGTCTTCCACTCTTGGCAGGTGAACTATATGTGCAAGATGAAAGATCTGAGATGAATTGTTTGGCTGAAATTGCATCCACAACCTTTTTAAAGAGGTTTCCTGTGACCTTGACCTTTGACCTCATGACCCCAAAATCAATTCGGGTCTTGCTTTTCCAATGGGTCAAATACAAGTCAAGTTTGAAATCCATACATCAATAAAAGAAGGAATTATCATCCAGAAACTAATTTTTGGACAGATAGCTTCTGTGGCCTTGACCTTTGACCCAAAAATTTATATGGATTATCCACTATTGGCAAGTGAGCTATATATTCAAGATGGAAGACCTGGGATGAAAGTTTGGCTTAAAATGCATCCACATTTTTTTAAAGATGTGTCCTGTGACCTTGACCTTTGACCTCATGACCTCAAAATCAATTTGGGTCTTGCTTTTCCAATGGGACATATACAAGTCAAGTTTGAAATCCATACATCAATAAAAGGAGGAATTATCATCCAGGAACTAATTTTTGGACAGATGGCTCCTGTGACCTTCACCTTTGACCTTGTGACCTCAAAACTGATAGGGGTCTTCTGCCATTGGCAGATGACTTATATGTGCAAGATGAAAGGTCTGAGATGAAATGTTTGGCTGAAAATGCATCCACAATCTTTTTAAAGATGTGTCCTGTGACCTTGACCTTTGACCGCATGACCCCAAAATCAATTGGAGTTTTGCTTTTTCAATGGGACATATATAAGTCAAATTTGAAATCAATACATCAATAAAAGCAGGAATTATCATCCAAAAACTAATTTTTGGACAGATAGCACCTGTGGCCTTGACCTTTGACCTTGTGACCCCAAAATTTATATGGATCATCCACTATTGGCAAGTGAGCTATATATTCAAGATGGAAGACCTGGAATGAAAGTTTGGCTTAAAATGCATCCACAGTATCTTTTAAAATGCCAGTCCAGTGACCTTGACCTTTGACCTCATGACCCTAGAACCTATAGGGTTCTTACTTTAGTGGTGGGCCATACATAAGTCATGTTTGAAATCCATATGGCTATCAACACTGGAGATATCATAAGAGGTGTGTGATTTTCACCATATATGGCAATATTCAAGGTCAAGGCCACTATCTTAGGAAAGGTCATGACCCCAATTTAAATAAACATCATCCCATAGCCCATACCTATGTATATGCATAATATAAAAGAAATCTGTCCATCAGTTTTTGACTTATAATGCTCACAGTACTGTAAGGTGGCAATTTTGGGGATATTAAACGGCATGAAAACAAGTAAAGAATAATAGGTGGCGCCACCAGTTTCAGGAACATGACAACCCTATCCATGATCTTCCATCAACTTGATTTTGGGATAAATCCATGCAAGATTTCTTGAGATATTAAAGAATTTGTGTGATTTTCCCCAAAATTGGACCTATTCAAGGTCAAGGACACTCTCCTAGTAAAGGTCATGACCTAATTTTAAATAGGCTTCGTCCTCTTACCCATATCTATACATATACCAAGTTTGGTAAAGTTCCGTGAAATATTTTTTGGGTTATTGCGCCAACAAGATTTATATGCGGGGGCGGCGGCGGGACCGGTATGAAAACATAGTATCCCCCGACTTTGTCTGGGGATACAATAATGGCCATAAGACCAACTTAAGTTTTTCTGATGTTATTGAAAGAACCATGTCCTACGATAATTCTTTTGAAAAATTGAACGATTCAACTTGACAGTTTCATCATAAACATTTTAAGCTGAAAGAGGCTAAAAATATGAGGTTTTTGCCCATAAAAAACAGGTCAATGTAGGTGGCACATCAAAATCTGCAACTTCAAATATGAGTCATGTGACCAACATTTGCACAATACTTGGTAATGCTAGCTTCTGTCATTTCTGAGATAACTATGTCAGTATGCTTACTTGGCCAAATGACCGTTCAAATGCAAACCATTTGAACAAACTTGAGAGTGCTTGCCTCTGGGATCATTTCTGTAAAATATTGAACAATTTGGCTAGACCTTTTACAAGAAGACTTTTAAAGGTTTTTCAGCTTATCCCCTATAAAATCTAAGTAAATGCAGATAGCAAAAAACATAAGCTGAATCCCACAACATTTGATATGTGACAGATAATTGCATAAAATCTGAGGATGGTAGCTCCTGCAATTCCGGAGAAATTATGGGTTGATATACAGATAACCAATGACCCCCGTTCAAAAAATGGTCAATGCAGGTGGCGTCACCAATACCTGAATTTCATATATAACTGAGATAGTCATTTTAGTATGCTTTTTTGGACAGATGACTAGGTTCAACTTCCTGTAATTCGGCCAAAATTCACATAACTTGAACCATTTGAGCAAACTTGAGAGAGATGGTATAAAAGATTATTTCTGTGAAATATTGAACAAATTGGCTTTACCATTTCAGAGGAGAAGATTTTTAAAGGTTTTTAGCTTTTTCTCTATAAAATCTAAGAAAATGCAGATTTTTTTTCTGATGGCTAATTTTTTGCATTAAATTTCATGACGCTAGCTCCAATCATTTTCGAAATAGTATGGGTTAACTTATACCTGTGATTGTAAACATTGCCTGGCATAAGGAATATCTAAAATCATAAAGCTACATCTTTTTTTTTAAGTTTTTAAAAAAACATTCTTGTCAATGATAACCAAAGATAACCTGAAATCTAAATGTCTGGAGGCATGATGAAACGGATGCTGGTAAACTGGTTCCAGGCTAGATGTATCTGCTTCACACAGCTAACATATATGGTAAAATGACTCAATTCAATCTTTATTATTCAGCCAAAATTCATTCTTTGGAACCATAAAAGACAATTATTATAAGAATTATTCAGGGGATTATTCTTGTAAAATATTAAACAAATTGGCCTCAGTGGCATCAGTCAAAAAACTCATATGGGAAAATAAAGCAAAATGGCTAAGTTAAGCTTCCAATAACTCAGCCAAAAATCACTGAACCAAAACCATTTGAACAAACTTGAATTATCAACATCTAAAGATAATTAATGTGTGAGATTTAAGAATTTGGCCCAGTGGTTTTTGAGAAGAAGATCTTTGTAGCAACTGAGCTAAAATGGGCTGTTATGGCATATGACTAAATTCAGCTTCCCATAACTGAACTGAGACCATTTGAACAAACTTCAGAAAGCACTACCCAAGGATCATTTCTGTGCGATATTAAACAATTTGGCCAAATGATTTCAGAGAAGAAGTTTTTTGTAGCTGTCAGTATGATACCGGCACTGATGACCCCCGTTCAAAAAAGGCCCATGCAGGTGGTGCCACCAATACCTGAATTTCAGACATGACTCATATGACCAACATTGGCATAAAATTTGGTGATGACAGCTCCAGTCGTTACTAAGATTGTAATTTTAGTATGCTTTTTTGGACAGATGACTAAGTTCAACTAGCTGTAACTCGGCCAAAAATCACCGAACTTAAACCATTCCAACAAACTTGAAAGAGATTGTTCCAGGGATCATTTCTGTGAAATATTGGACAATTTGGCTGAACAGTTTCGAAGAAGAAGATTTTAAAATTTTTTTTAGCTTTTTCTCTATAAAATCTAAGAAAATGCAGTTAGCCAAAAAATAAGCTAAATCCAATAGAGTTTTTAGATGACTAATTTTTTGCAGAAAATTTCTTGATGCTAACTCTTGCCGTTTTCAAGATGGGTATGGGTTAACGTACAGACGACGGACGACGGCCGCCGGACGACGCCACACCATCGCATAAGCTCACAGGTTTGCTAAAAATTGAGGTTTTTCCTTAATTTCTCAAAGGAACAAAGTCGCAAAGACCCAGTTTTCGGATTGGTAGGAGATCTTGGGGACATCTAACACTATGCTGAATTTTGGATTCCTAGGTCTTACGGTTTCAAAACGTGCCACATCTACGGACGGACGGACTGACAGACGGACAATGGACCACGACTATAGCTCAGATGATTTATAGTCAGCTGAGCTAAAAAAGGGAGAGTGTCCACCAATCCTTGTCTTACATCTCTCTCACCCTGTATTACACGTATACACACACACACAAACTACTTTGTAAAGCCATGGTCACACTAGAGATAGGACCAGGTTATAACCTGTCCACGACTGAAAATTTGAGGAATCGCTGGACAATCATGACCAAAACATGCATCCAATCACAGAGGTCGTGGCTGATCACTGGGTGAAAAATCAGTTGCAGGTGGTTTTTGAACATGTTCAAAATCCAGTTGCGACTGATTTGTAAATTTCGAGGTCGTAGGATCTTGCAAGAAGGTTGTACCACCAGTCTTTAGTCATCGCATGACCAGTCGTGCATCATCATGCGACAACTTGTTGTACAATTGGTCGTGCTACTGCTCGTGCCACCTTGCGATTGGTGGCACCACTGGTCGTACGACCTTCTGATCAGAATTGCGACTAGCCAAGATCTCTCCTGACTTGTGGCCAACCATACGACTGGTCGTGCTATCATTTCGGCAACTGATATTAAATTGTTGGGATCTATGGCTAAGCTTGGTCAGCTGTATTTACCTCCAATTGTCAGTTTGGATCAGCTGATGCCACCCTGTAGACTTGAGTGTATGCTACAGCTGGAACAACAACAGCTTGGCGTTTTTGCCACAGCTGTACTTGTGCACCGAAGAAGCAAGCGAAGACAAAGAAGAAAACGTAAGTACTGGGAACGAATGACTAGGGCTGATATCGGGCCCAGGAATACATATCCATACGATCGATGGCATGACCAGTTGAACGACTAGTTGTAGGTCATTACAACAAGTCATACGATTGGTCACTGGTGACTAAGACTTGTCGTACGATCAATATTAATAACAATGACTTGACGCACAACTGATCTTGTGACCGATCGTCACTAGTCCTGGTTGATCGTGCAACTGAGCGTGCCACCCGTCATACAATTACCTACCACCAGTATCAATTAAGTACTCACGACCATTTCAGAATCAGGACAAATTTGTGGAGACTGGTTGTGCAACTCCCTGATTGCAGGTCAATCGCGCAATAAAAGAGTTGTACGATTCAGTGTGACCGTGGCTTAACAGTAATATGTATATCATTGTTGTCTGACTTAAAGAGCACAGACTGCCATATACCAGGTGCTTTATTCAGTTTTAAAATGCTTAAACTTTTGCATACTTTTCATTATACCTTGGTTAAAATATTGTTACTTTATCATGGAAATATGGAAATTAAGCCATACTAACCTTTATCAAAAGCCATCTTGATGGCTTCAACATCATCATGGAATCCAGCCACACGATACAGACCCTCAGCACTCAAACCTGAGAGTACAAAGCAACATATAAATCTGTCATCCTTAAAAATGCTGTAGTAAACAACAAGTAAGATTTATACATTATGTAACAATAAAGACAGGAGAACATCAAGGTTGTTACCTTCATATATAAAATACTAAGGTGTAATTATTGCAGCTTCTGAAAACTGTGTGGGCTTAGCACCTAATGACCTTGTCTCAAAAAAAAAGGTTTTTGCAATGAGTCTCAGCAAAAGAAAGCCACAAATATCTGTTAATTACAATCTCAGGTAAAATCTTCATCTTTAATTAAGATTCTAAAGAATACCTTTCATTTTGTGATTTTCTTTCAGATTATGTAAGATGAAAAGCTGTAAGGTTTTTACAGCAGTGTAAATATGTTACACCTCTAATGTGGAACTGACCCATTTCATGAAATGGGCAGCCGATTTTCCCATTTTATGAATTGTGTAAACCAGCAGCAAAATAGCTGCCCATTTCATGAAATGGGTCAATTTTACATTTGGGTGTAACAAGTATATTAAAATCATTCCAAACTAATATTTGGTTCTTCTTACAAATATTTGTTAAATGTTTGTTCTTATCTTAATTTTCTTTAAAATTATGATATAAAATCTGAAAATTTTAAAATTGGACAAAAAATTGAGAATCAACAGTAGGCCTACACTTTACAAAAACTGTTTCACATTCATTCATGTCCCATGTGTTATAAATGAAGATAAAATAAAGTAACATTTTACTATAATTATCTTTAATTACTATAATTTTATTAATACCACTTTACTTCAATCACCATTAACCTGCACTTCTAGGTCACAGAAAAATGTTTTTATTTTACAAGATTCCTCAATATAAAATTCATGTACAGACATTATGAAAACCGTACTCACCTCTTTTTTCTATCTCCTTTATACACAGTTCCACAACTTGTGGGATGAGAGAGTTTTGTGCTTTTACTAGTGTTGTTAAATCCACTCCAAACATTCGCTTTATGTGTTTCATGTCTGGTAAGCAGTCATTAGGGACCTTTTCTGAACATTTCTTATGTGCATTAAACCCACAATCTGAAAGTATAGACAGTTTGTCAAACTCCGTGACACACTCATGCCTGGGATTAATGGCTCCATGGTTATACTCTTGAACTCAAACTGCACAAGCTAATTTAATCATTCTCTGGTATTGAATCTTAAAGAAACATTGTCACTAATGGTCAAGTTTTTCAGATAACTTTAAAAAAAATATTGATGGTAGTCGGTGTGAAAATAGCAGAACATGACTATATAGCTATCTGCAAACAAGGGACTAGAAGGTCACTGCACTCAGCTGTCTATCAGGACCAGAAGGTCACTGCACTCAGCAGTTTATCAGGACCAGAAGGTCACTGCAATCAGCTGTCTATCAGGACCAGAAGGTCACTGCACTCAGCTGTCTATCAGGACCAGAGGGTCACTGCACTCAGCTGTCTATCAGGACCAGAAGGTCACTGCACTCAGCTGTCTATCAGGACCAGAAGGTCACTGCACTCAGCTGTCTATCAGGACCAGAAGGTCACTGCACTCAGCTGTCTATCAGGACCAGAAGGTCACTGCACTCAGCTGTCTATCAGGACCAAAAGGTCACTGCACTCAGCTGTCTATCAGGACCAGAAGGTCACTGCACTCAGCAGTTTATCAGGACCAGAAGGTCACTGCACTCAGCTGTCTATCAGGACCAGAAGGTCACTGCACTCAGCTGTCTATCAGGACCAGAAGGTCACTGCACTCAGCTGTCTATCAGGACCAGAAGGTCACTGCACTCAGCTGTCTATCAGGACCAGAAGGTCACTGCACTCAGCTGTCTATCAGGACCAGAGGGTCACTGCACTCAGCTGTCTATCAGGACCAGAAGGTCACTGCACTCAGCTGTCTATCAGGACCAGTGGGTCACTGCACTCAGCTGTCTATCAGGACCAGAAGGTCACTGCACTCAGCTGTCTATCAGGACCAGAAGGTCACTGCACTCAGCTGTCTATCAGGACCAGAGGGTCACTGCACTCAGCTGTCTATCAGGACCAGAAGGTCACTGCACTCAGCTGTCTATCAGGACCAGAAGGTCACTGCACTCAGCTGTCTATCAGGACCAGAAGGTCACTGCACTCAGCAGTTTATCAGGACCAGAAGGTCACTGCACTCAGCAGATTATCGGGACCAGAAGGTCACTGCACTCAGCTGTCTATCAGGACCAGAAGGTCACTGCACTCAGCTGTCTATCAAGACCAGAAGGTCACTGCACTCAGCTGTCTATCAGGACCAGAGGGTCACTGCACTCAGCTGTCTATCAGGACCAGAAGGTCACTGCACTCAGCTGTCTATCAGGACCAGAAGGTCACTGCACTCAGCTGTCTATCAGGACCAGAAGGTCACTGCACTCAGCAGTTTATCAGGACCAGAAGGTCACTGCACTCAGCAGTTTATCAGGACCAGAAGGTCACTGCACTCAGCTGTCTATCAGGACCAGAAGGTCACTGCACTCAGCAGTTTATCAGGACCGGAAGGTCACTGCACTCAGCTGTCTATCAGGACCAGAGGGTCACTGCACTCAGCTGTCTATCAGGACCAGAAGGTCACTGCACTCAGCAGTTTATCAGGACCAGAAGGTCACTGCAATCAGCTGTCTATCAGGACCAGAAGGTCAGTGGAGTCAGCTGTCTATCAGGACCAGAAGGTCACTGCAGTCAGCTGTCTATCAGGACCAGAAGGTCACTGCACTCAGCTGTCTATCAGGACCAGAAGGTCACTGCAGTCAGCTGTCTATCAGGACCAGAAGGTCACTGCACTCAGCTGTCTATCAGGACCAGAGGGCCACTGCACTCAGCTGTCTATCAGGACCAGAGGGCCACTGCACTCAGCTGTCTATCAGGACCAGAAGGTCACTGCACTCAGCTGTCTATCAGGACCAGAAGGTCACTGCACTCAGCTGTCTCTCAGGACCAGAAGGTCACTGCACTCAGCTGTCTATCAGGACCAGAAGGTCACTGCACTCAGCTGTCTATCAGGACCAGAGGGTCACTGCACTCAGCTGTCTATCAGGACCAGAAGGTCACTGCACTCAGCTGTCTATCAGGACCAGAAGGTCACTGCACTCAGCTGTCTATCAGGACCAGAGGGTCACTGCACTCAGCTGTCTATCAGGACCAGAAGGTCACTGCACTCAGCAGTTTATCAGGACCAGAAGGTCACTGCACTCAGCTGTCTATCAGGACCAGAAGGTCACTGCACTCAGCTGTCTATCAGGACCAGAAGGTCACTGCACTCAGCTGTCTATCAGGACCAGAGGGTCACTGCACTCAGCTGTCTATCAGGACCAGAAGGTCACTGCACTCAGCAGTCTATCAGGACCAGAAGGTCACTGCACTCAGCTGTCTATCAGGACCAGAGGGTCACTGCACTCAGCTGTCTATCAGGACCAGAAGGTCACTGCACTCAGCAGTTTATCAGGACCAGAAGGTCACTGCACTCAGCTATCTATCAGGACCAGAAGGTCACTGCACTCAGCTGTCTATCAGGACCAGAGGGTCACTGCACTCAGCTGTCTATCAGGACCAGAAGGTCACTGCACTCAGCTGTCTATCAGGACCAGAAGGTCACTGCACTCAGCAGTTTATCAGGACCAGAAGGTCACTGCACTCAGCAGTTTATCAGGACCAGAAGGTCACTGCACTCAGCAGTTTATCAGGACCAGAAGGTCACTGCACTCAGCTGTCTATCAGGACCAGAAGGTCACTGCACTCAGCAGTTTATCAGGACCAGAAGGTCACTGCACTCAGCTGTCTATCAGGACCAGAAGGTCACTGCACTCAGCTGTCTATCAGGACCAGAAGGTCACTGCACTCAGCTGTCTATCAGGACCAGAAGGTCACTGCACTCAGCAGTCTATCAGGACCAGAAGGTCACTGCACTCAGCTGTCTATCAGGACCAGAAGGTCACTGCACTCAGCAGTTTATCAGGACCGGAAGGTCACTGCACTCAGCTGTCTATCAGGACCAGAGGGTCACTGCACTCAGCTGTCTATCAGGACCAGAAGGTCACTGCAATCAGCTGTCTATCAGGACCAGAAGGTCACTGCACTCAGCTGTCTATCAGGACCAGAAGGTCACTGCAGTCAGCTGTCTATCAGGACCAGAAGGTCACTGCACTCAGCTGTCTATCAGGACCAGAAGGTCACTGCAGTCAGCTGTCTATCAGGACCAGAAGGTCACTGCAGTCAGCTGTCTATCAGGACCAGAGGGCCACTGCACTCAGCTGTCTATCAGGACCAGAAGGTCACTGCACTCAGCTGTCTATCAGGACCAGAAGGTCACTGCACTCAGCTGTCTCTCAGGACCAGAAGGTCACTGCACTCAGCTGTCTATCAGGACCAGAAGGTCACTGCACTCAGCTGTCTATCAGGACCAGAAGGTCACTGCACTCAGCTGTCTCTCAGGACCAGAAGGTCACTGCACTCAGCTGTCTATCAGGACCAGAAGGTCACTGCACTCAGCTGTCTATCAGGACCAGAGGGTCACTGCACTCAGCTGTCTATCAGGACCAGAAGGTCACTGCACTCAGCTGTCTATCAGGACCAGAAGGTCACTGCACTCAGCTGTCTATCAGGACCAGAGGGTCACTGCACTCAGCTGTCTATCAGGACCAGAAGGTCACTGCACTCAGCAGTTTATCAGGACCAGAAGGTCACTGCACTCAGCTGTCTATCAGGACCAGAGGGTCACTGCACTCAGCTGTCTATCAGGACCAGAAGGTCACTGCACTCAGCAGTCTATCAGGACCAGAAGGTCACTGCACTCAGCTGTCTATCAGGACCAGAGGGTCACTGCACTCAGCTGTCTATCAGGACCAGAAGGTCACTGCACTCAGCAGTTTATCAGGACCAGAAGGTCACTGCACTCAGCTGTCTATCAGGACCAGAAGGTCACTGCACTCAGCTGTCTATCAGGACCAGAGGGTCACTGCACTCAGCTGTCTATCAGGACCAGAAGATCACTGCACTCAGCTGTCTTATCAGGACCAGAAGGTCACTGCACTCAGCTGTCTATCAGGACCAGAAGGTCACTGCACTCAGCAGTTTATCAGGACCAGAAGGTCACTGCACTCAGCAGTTTATCAGGACCAGAAGGTCACTGCACTCAGCTGTCTATCAGGACCAGAAGGTCACTGCACTCAGCAGTTTATCAGGACCAGAAGGTCACTGCACTCAGCTGTCTATCAGGACCAGAAGGTCACTGCACTCAGCTGTCTATCAGGACCAGAAGGTCATTACACTCAGCTGTTTATCAGGACCAGAAGGTCACTGCACTCAGCAGTTTATCAGGACCAGAAGGTCACTGCACTCAGCAGTTTATCAGGACCAGAAGGTCACTGCACTCAGCAGTTTATCAGGACCAGAAGGTCACTGCACTCAGCTGTCTATCAGGACCAAAAGGTCACTGCACTCAGCTGCCTCAAAATCAGATATGACATATATGACAAACTTTGGTATAAAATTTTGTGATTATAGCTCTAGCCATTTCTGAGATTTTAATTTTAGTGTGCTTTTTTGGACAGATGACTAAGTTCAACCTCCTGTTACTAGGCCAAAAATCTCCGAACTGGAACCATTCGAACAAACTTGAGAGAGATTGTTCTAGGGATCATTTCTGTGAAATATTGGACAATTTGGCTGGACAATTTCTGAGAAGATTTTTAAAGCTTTTTTAGCTTTTTCCTTATAAAATCTAAGAAAATGCAGTAAGAAAAAAAATAAACAAAATCTTATATAGTTTTTTGGATGACTGATTATTTGCAAAAAGTTTGGTGATGCTAGCTCCTGCTGTTTTAGAGATAGATATGGTTAACGTTTAGACGACGCACGACGCACGACGTACGACGGACAACGCCGCACCATCGCATAAGCTCACAGGTTTGCTAAAAATTTGATACAAAAGCTCAAATATCTGAACAACTAATGCATTAATCACCATCATTCTTTGTGTGGATATTGATCATGGAGTGTTTCATCAGTTTCTGCAGACTGGTAGCGCCACCTGTATTTTTTTTCCAATTTTTACGAATTTTGTTCTTTATTTTTGAGACTTTCAAAGAAGCTGTCATCTGTTAACAGGGCACAAATCGTAACCGCTGGACCTAGATTCTTCTAACTTGACATCAAGGGAGGTTCATGAAAAGTCTCTGTGAAAACATGAAATTAGGTCTCTCTTACCCATATCCTTCGTAGTAATTACCCCTCAGAATAATTAAAAATTTAATAAAAAAGCTCTAGTATCTGAATAACTAATGCATTGATCTCCATGATTCTTTGCAGGCATATTTATCATGGAGTGTTCCATCAGTTCCTGCAACCTGGTGGCGCCACCTGTATTTTTCCAATTTTTTTTTCTCTATTTATGAGACCTTCAAATGAAGTGGTAATCTGTTAACATTGCACAAACTGTAACTGCTGAACCTAGAATCTTCTTACTTGACATCCAGGGAGACTAATGAAAAATCTCCCTGGAAACCTGACATTAGGTTTCTGTTATCCATATTCTCCGAGCTATAGGGCTCATAAATACCCCCAAGAATAATTAAAAATTTGATACAAACAAAAGCTCCAGTATCTGAATAACTAATGCCTTGATAGACTTGGTCTGGGGATACAATTACTGCATAACATTTGGTGGGTTTGGTTTGCAAGGGGGGGGGGGGGATATGGGTGGTGATATTAGAATAACTGTACACCTGTCACAGCAAGGGATCTTCCCCAGTGACTGTAACAAATCAGAAACCCTGGCATAGCTGACTTTCAGTGACCTGGAGTGGGACCCAGCATCTGGACAAAGCAAATGACTACAATAAAGCCTCAAGAAAACAAGGGACCCATGGGTCACGGCGCTCAGCTGTTATCTAATACTTATAAAAGGAATTCGATTCACGTTTGTTCGCAGTGTTCTCTATAACCGCGCTGTGTACAATATTATGCCATACATCATTTTAAAGGTTATTATCCCCGCAGTGACATAGGCTATATGAAAATAAATAATTTTTAATATACATATAATTTTGAGTGATTTTTCCGTTTTTTTTTTACCGAGCACAGCCGAACTGCCTTCAGCAATCACCGGAATGCGTGCATCGTGGTCACTTAACCTCTAACACTAAGGACTATTGTTCATATGAATAACGCTTGCTTTTAGTGAGGGATTTGACCCACGTGCGTGGTCAGTAAAAGGGTAAAACACATGTTTCTCGCTTTATGAAATGGAGAGTTCAACCCAGGAGGATTAATGACAAAACCTAATTCAAGGTCCCAATTTCAGGAACAGGGCTGGGGTGGTGTCGGGGGTTTCAGGCCTCAAAATTTGTCTGATACGATAAAAAAAAGTTTGCGGCGGTTGAAAATGAATACGGGCCCTCTGCATGCAGTCCCGTTGGGTCCGCTTCTGCTGCTTACGAGGTATGCATATTTCTGTTTCTTTCTTCAGGAACAGTTTCCTTGCAACATACAATTTAATAAATCTTTCATGTGTTCCTCACATCAACCTAATCTTTATACGTCCAATGTTAGAATCCAGTCAAATAACATTGAAAACCTGAATGCCCCCACTTCTCATTCCGGTTCGCAATGTAAACACCATCACTGTCAAGGTCTTCAAGGTAAATATACCGGGGTATAAATTTCATGCCACGAGGAGAGCCCCACAAAATAAATGTTAAAAATATTGGAGCGACTGCAGGATCTCTCATGCATTGTCTCCACCAGGTTATGAGTTTATTCGGACGGGCGGTATGATGTTTAGGATTCATGTAATTTAAAAGTAAGAGGCAGATAAAAATAAGTGGCAAAATTAAGATACAGGCAGCTGGACATAGAAACGTTTTTTGTTCATAGAACTGTTGTGCCTCATAGAGGTTCGTGAGTTATTCTGAAGTCGTGCCAAAATGTTTATACATATCTTATGGAGACAGTTTCCCACTGAAAACCTATATTTTCTGTTAACTTTTAGAATAAAAAAATGAGCATACATTTCACATCTCAGTTTATAAATCTCCCCAACCCCGGTAATAAGCCCGGTATACTGGGTCTATCAGCTAGTATATGATAAAAAATTTGATTTGGGAATGAGGCACATGCTGGTTTTGTGTGGTAATAAATATATAAGCTTTATTATGAGTTTTTGGTGTTTAGCTTATGTATGATTTTGATAGTATCTTTGGAGACAGGGAAGAGGATTGATTTCATTTATTTTATTAACAAATGGAGTGCTACTGTCACACAGATTTAGACTTGGCCATATAACTTATAAGCAGCACATATAATAAAGAGTTTAACTGTTTATTAAAATTCAATAACAAATATTATGCCAATATATTTTTCATTAAAAAATAATAAGAAAATCATATGATTTTTTAAAAATAAAATATAACTGAAATGATTATTAAAATAATATTATAGAATATATTCATGAATGCATTCATGAATACATTTTGAAAGTATCTGCACTGGTATTCAAATACTTTGATTTTTACCTGAATTCCCATTCTTATGCATTAACATTTTTTAATGCAGTACATATTCATATTCGTATTCAAGTACATTTGGAAAGCATTTGCACCATGTCTAGTATTTATTCAGTTTTAGCCAAACAATGATGTTGAGAATCCAGAATATACAAAATTCACAAATTTAAATAATGATCATAAGTACCTGGTTTTATAGCTTTTATTTATATTAAAAAAATAAATGTAATATATTCACTTTGGACTACTTTCACATAATCTACACACTAGACACAGTAGGAATCTAGATTAATATCATCAACTGCATCTTTGTCTATCATTAATTTCCCTTAATATGATCCCTAATGATTAGTAATGAATAATATGATTTATTTTTTTTTTATCATTAAAATTGAACTGAAAAATACCATATGTGACTGCATGGTGTTATTTGGAATAACAATGACACTGACATTCTATCTATCCATACAAGATTCTTACATCATCAGTAACTGCAAGTTAATTTTCTGTTACTCATCAACTAACAAATTCCTTTTCTATTAATTTTTCTTTAATTTGTTATTAAAAACCAATAAAAAATTATCTATTTATTGTTTATTGTTATGTTGTTTTTCAAAACAACTACTAGATGAGTTGGGTTGGACACCTGGATCAACTGTGGCTGGGCATTAGCTGCCTGGCTGCCCCAGTGTATGTCTCGCCTCAAGCGTGCATAATCTGATGAAGGGTCAACAAGGTCAACATACAGGTGACTGAAGAGGGGCTGGATTGAGCCTGGGTCTGACATGGTCTCATAAAAACATTAATAAAAGCTACAATATTTGGCCAATTTCTTTCAACTTTCTAAACTACAAAGATAAAATCCTTATGTGTGTGCATCATATGAAAATTATATCTACAATGCTCTCAGGAAACCAACGTGCCATGGTCAAAGTTGGGCAAAATTTAAGGTACTAATTTTATATTTATACTAATAACTTATAAAATTTGAAAAATTCAGAACTAATTTTTGGTATTCAATTGAATCTTGATTAAATAATGTTACATCCCTGACAAAAAATCTCTAGCTTCAGCAATCCTCTTGTTAAGGGAGTAAATATATTTCTTGATTTTTTTAAAAGTGCATTATGTTTGGGCCCATAACTCAAAACAATTACGCAATACTGACATCATTTCTGGCATGTGCATAGGGAATGTATAGAAAAATATGTATATCATATATGATCAAAGTCATATCAGTGGTTTTGATATTAGGCTGTCTTACAATGTAACAATGGGTTTTTTAATGGAAAAAATGAAGTTTCTCAAAGGAATTAAGTCCTAGTGATCAAATTCTTGGCATGGTAGGGGATTTTGGAGATGTCTAACTGCATGCCAAATTTAAGGAACTTAGAGCTGAAGCTGGGGAGCTGATCTCTAGCAAACTGCATAACACTATCTTGATGTAAACAATAAGTGACATGGTGCTTGAAAACTTGAATGAAATCTACAGTTTTTGATCAACTGGTTTCCAATTTTCGGTGTTAACAGTTGAAATGGTAACAAAAACATGCTTTGAAAATTAAATCCACAACAGTTACAGGAAAAAAACGTGCCATGGTCAAACTTGGGCAAAATTTAAGGTACCAATTTTATATTTTTGCCAATATTTAAAAAAATTTAACAGATTTTGATCTAATTTTTGGTATACAATTAAATTTTGATATATTAAAGTTGTATTACTGAAAAAAAGTCCCTAGCTTTAACACTTTTGGTCTTAAGTGACCAAATATCTTTCCTGATTTTTTTACAAAGTCCATTATGTTTGGGCCCATAACTTTTTTAAATTAAATAATACTGACTTGATTTCTAGCATGTACATAGGAACTATATAGAGGAATATTTATGGAAAATATGAAGAAAACCAGGTGAGTGGTTTTGATATTAGGCAGTCCTGAAGTGTGAAAATAGATTTCTAATAAAAAAATTGAGGTTTTTCCTTAATATCTTGAAGGAACAAAGTCCTATTGACCCAATTTTCGGCATGGTAGGAGATTTTGGGGACATCTAACTGTATGGTGAATTTCAGATTCGTATGTCCAATGGTGTTGAAATGTGCCAGTCTTACGGACGGACATCCGGACGGACGGACAGACGACGGACAATGCGCCACGACTATAGCTCAGATGACTATTAGTTAGCTGAGCTAATAAAAAATTGAGGTTTTTCCTTAATTGCTTAAAGGAACAAAGTAGCAAAGACCCAGTTTTTTCAGTTTGGTAGGAGATCTTAGGGACATCTAACATTATGCTGAATTTTAAATTCCTAGGTCTTATGGTTTTAAAAGGTGCCACATTTATGGATGGACAGACGATGGACAATGCACCACGACTATAGCTCAGATGACTTATAGTCAGCTGAGCTAAAAATGGGCCTATGGTAAGTGTTATATAAAAATTACATTTCATAAACTAATAATGTGTTAAGGTAATTAAGTTTTCAAAAGTTAAATATATGGCCATATGAGTTAACAAGTGACCCATGGGTCATGACATTCAGCCGACTGACATGTTGACTATAAGTCCTTGCACAGGAAACTACTTAAGATAATGTAGGTGGCATCATTGTTCATGCATCTTAGCTTAAGTTCATCAAGACCCATAAGTCTTGGGTGCTCAAACATACCCCAAAACTCTGAGAATTTAGGTCACAGTGGCCGAATTTCAGGTTTCTGGGGGGAACTTTTGAGGAACTCTCAGGATGTCAAGTAAGAAGTTTCTGGGCCAAATGGTTATGATTTGTACCCTACTTTTGTAATCAAATTTTTAGTTATACTGGGGGGTACTTTTGAGCCCCATAGCTCAGACAATATGGGTGACAGAGACCTAATTTCAGGTTTTCAAGAAGACTTTTTCATGGGCGTTCCTGCATGTTAAGATACAAGATTCTAGGTCCAGTCATTACAATTTGTGCCCTGTTAACAGATGACCACATCTTTAAAGGTCTCAAAAACAAAGAAAAAAATAGTAAAAAATAAAAAAAATCTAGATGGCACCACCAGTCTGCAGAAACTGATGAAACACTTCATGATCAATATCCATGCAAAGAGTCATTGTGATCAATGGATTAGTTGATCAGATACTTGAGCTTTTGTTTCATATTTTTCATTATTCTGGGGGGGGGGGGGGGGTACTCCAGAGCCCCATAGCTTGAAGAATACAGGTAACAGAGACCTCATTCCAGGTTTCCAAGGAGATTTTTCATGAACCTCTCTGGATGTAAGGTTAGAAGATTCCAGGTCCAGTGGTTAAAATTTGTGCCATGTTAACAGACAGACTGCCAGACGGCCGGACAGATGATGGACAATGAGTGATCGCTATAGCTCAGCTGATTCACAAGTCAGCTGAGCTAAAAAATTGTAAAAAAATAGGAAAAATACAGGTGGCGCCACCAGTCTGCAGAAACTGAAGAAACACTCCATGATCAATATCCATGCAAATAAACATAGTGATCAATGCATTAGTTGGTCAGATACCTGAGCTTTTGTATAAAATTTTTCATTATTCTGGGGGAGGGGGGGTACTCCAGAGCCCCATAGCTTGAAGAATACGGGTAACAGAGACCTCATTCCAGGTTTCCAAGGAGATTTTTCATGAACCTCTCTGGATGTAAGGTTAGAAGATTCCAGGTCCAGTGGTTACAATTTGTGCCATGTTAACAGACAGACTGCCAGATGGCCGGACAGATGATGGACAATGAGTGATCGCTATAGCTCAGCTGATTTACAAGTCAGCTGAGCTAAAAAATTGTAAAAAAATAGGAAAAATACAGGTGGCGCCACCAGTCTGCAGAAACTGAAGAAACACTCCATGATCAATATCCATGCAAAGAAACATAGTGATCAATGCATTAGTTGGTCAGATACTTGAGCTTTTGTATCAAATTTTTCATTATTCTGGGGGGGGGGGGGGTACTTTGGAGCCCCATAGCTTGAAGAATATGGGTAACAGAGACCTAATTCCAAGCTTCCATGGAGACTTTTCATGGACCTTCCTGGATGTAAAGTGAGAAGATTCCAGTGGCAGCAGTTACGATTTGTGCCCTGTAAATAGATGACCACATCTTTAAAGGTCTCAAAAATATGGAAAAAAAAATGTAAATAATCGAAAAAATACAGATGGAACCACCAGTTTGCAGAAACTGATGAAACACTCCATGATCAATATCCATGCAAAGAATCATGGTGATCAATGCATTGGTTGTTCATATACTTGAGCTACTGTATCAAATTTTTCATTATTCTGGGGGGTACTTCAGAGCCCCATAGCTTGAAGAACAAGGGTAACAGAGAACTAATTCCAGGTTTCCAAGGAGACTTTCATGGATCTCTCTTGATGTAAAGTTAAAAGATTCCAGGTCCAGTGGTTACAATTTGTGCCCTGTTCACAGACAGACGGCCGGAAGGACGACTGACAAAGAGAGATCGCTATAGCTCAGATGACTAACAGTCAGCTGAGCTAAAAATTAATCCCACAAAGTTTGACCAATATTCCTGATTTTAAAACTAAGTTTAACAGTGTTATTCACACCTAGGCTTGGCCATCTTAAAAGATATATGAATGAAATGCTACAGAGTATTTTTATCTTCTTAAATCTTGTCAGTTAGCACTTACATTAGATCCTAATATTTTATCATATTTGACTATTAGGATTCAAATCCTGAACATTTTTTCTTTAAAAAAATCAAAATTGTCAATGTCTCAACAAAATAATTAATTTAACATTAAAATTATAAGATTCATCTTGTTTATAAGTCCCGTGTATTGAAGGGGTGGGTGGGGAGGGGTCTCTGTTGTTACTGCTTGTTGCTGAAAAAAATGTAAAATTATAAGATTCATCTTGTTTACAGAGTATTTTTATCTTCTTAAATCTTGTCAGTTAGCACTTACATTAGATCCTAATATTTTATCACATTTGACTATTAGGATTCAAATCCTGAACATTTTTTCTTTAAAAAAATCAAAATTGTCCATGTCTCAACAAAAGAATTAATTTAACATTAAAATTATAAGATTCATCTTGTTTATAAGTACCGTGTATTGAAGGGGTGGGTGGGGAGGGGTCTCTGTTGTTACTGCTCGTTGCTGAAAAAAATGTAAAATTATAAGATTCATCTTGTTTATAGTACAGGTCTGTCAACAGAATGGGGATGGGGGGGGGGGGGGGGGGAATGAGAGAGAGAGAGAGAGAGAAAGGCTCCCTGTGATGTGCTCCTAAGTTATATACAGCAAATATGAAGCGATAAACATTGTGTGACTTTATTTCACGGTTGATCATTCATACGTTGCGAAGCTGCATATTTTCGCTCGACCGCGGGGTCATTAAATGGATTAAACGGCTACCGATTACCCATGCGTACCTGATCTCACCACGCAGTATCTAACTGTAAAATTAGCCACTTTGTTATAGCAGGCTGTTTGATATTAATTTATCGGTTTTGCTCAGTATATCTCAAACTGAAATGCTTAGTGTCAAACATCTGCTCGCTCCGTAGCTGTTTGTACCATGCCGCCATGCACAAGTTCCTTGGGGTTCGTTAAATCTCGGGCTTCCTTCAACATTAAAGCAAATCAAATGAAACAACCATCATCAAAGAAAGTTTATTTTAGGCTGAAGCTACATTCACCAATAAAAACAAATGTTCCCAGGTTCATTGTCATTACAATCTTCGCAATATCAACGTCGTCATTATCTTTGAGATTATCGCATTTGGACAGCTGAACAAAGACAGTTTTAGGCAATGCCGCCAGGTGGCACCACACTTACTCCTAGGCGGGAGCTTATGCTATCTGAGAAAGTCAAGCTAAATTGACTGACTGAATCAGCAAAAAAGAGCATACGCGAGTAAATGAAAATTGTTGATGTCGTCATAGACTTTTTCCTTATATTGTTCACTACTTGAGATAAGTAAAAATAATCACAGTTTGTATATGAATATTGAATGCAGGATGTGTGCATGAATTTGTATTACATATACATGAAATCTGATATAATACAATAAACTCGTCCTTGTAGCTGTTCGCTGTCTATTTTTATCATCCCTCAGTTATCAACCAAGGTCAACCTGCCTAATAAGGACACCTCACTATTAAGGACAAAATGATTGAGTCCCTTGACTGTCCGCTGTAGACAGGTTTCACTGTATATATGCTACCAACTTGGGAGGAGAGGTCACCAGTACATCATTCCCGATCCGACTCTTTACCAGCAAGTTCCTCTTAAAATTCACTTACCGTAAACAAAGTCGGAGCAAACTGATTTCTTTATAGTTCTGCCATATCTGGTATGGGTGGTTGCGCTTGGAGTAGGTGGTACTGCTTCTGGCTCTGGAGGTGCTAGTTCCATGTGCCTGATCATCCTGTTGAGACTGTGAGGTGTCAACAGAAACTGGTGGTTTTGATCTATGCACACTAGTTTGTGCTGTTCTAAGAACTGGAAAGGGTATCAGCTGCTCTGGTTGCTGATGCTCTTGGGTTTGTCGCAAATGTTGGTGGTTCCTCCTTAATAATCTACCATCTTCAGTACATACCTCATAAGATCTGATGTCTGCTTTCCGCTAAACTCTAGCTTTGATACATCCTTTCTGGTAATTTAGCAGTTTGATTCTGACAGTATCACCTGGTTTCAAATCATCAAGTTCTCTGGAACCAACATTATAATATCTGAACTGTTTTGCTTTACGTGTATACAGCTGATTATGCACATTTTCGACAGTCTGTGGCTTTAAAAGCTTACGAGATGTAGGAAGCTTTGTTCTGGTTCACCTACTGAATAATCTCTGACAAGGGGCACTGGAGGTGTATTCCTCCAGTCAAACGGGGCTATAAGTACGGATCTCTGTGGTCGTCCTGGGCTTTCCTCATCAGATTCTTAGCTGTCTTAACTGCATTATCAGCTTTACCATTGGACTGTGGGTATCCAGGTGAACTAGTTATGTGCTCAAAATCATACAAGTCTGTGAACTTGGCGAAATCAAATAAATTGAATGATGGGCCATTATCAGATATTACAGTATTGGGAAGTCCATGTCTAGCCATATGCTGCTTGAGCTTTCTGATCACAGTCTTAGCAGTTTTATTCTCAAGCAGATCGATCTCAAAAAGTTTGAATAGTAGTCATTGTCTCTACCATTCAGCTCGAACAAATTGGTGCCCAGTTTAGCCCATGGCCAGGAATGCTATGAGTAATCATTGGTTCTTTCTGTTGAGATGAACTGTACTTGTTACATGTTTCACACTTTGTAATGTAACTGTTTATGTCCTGACTCATACCTGGCCAATACACCACTTCCTTAGCCCTTGTATACCTCTTTGACCCTCATGGAGTCTCCACAGTACATCTTGCCAAGCTCTAGCTGGAACAACTAACCTCTCACCTTTAAAGATGAGGCCATCTTAAACTATCAGTTCCTCTTTGAATGTTGCATAGTGCCAGACTGGCTCTTGTTACTGTGTAGAGTCCTCTGGCCAGACATTCTGTATTGTGCTTTTAAGACTCTCCTTCTCACAATCATGGTCTGCTGCCTGCTGAATGATTGTTAGTGTTTTATCTGAGATGGGCAGGTACTGTGGTTGCCTTTATATCGGCGAGGCTTATTTTTCGCGGTTTTTGTATTTTTAAATGTTTCACGGGGTTCCTTTTTCACGCTCTCATTAGTCTAGTAGTATATTTTATTATCAAATATGAAACTATGAACTGTAACAACCAAATTATTTAATAAAGCGCAGATTTCACTATTATCTAGGTCTACTATTTCTCTGTCCGGATATCTCATGTTCAAACAGTCATGGACGGCTGAGCTGCCACGTGTGGGAAGCATTGACCCCACTGGTTGTGATTAGTTCAGGGCAAAGACTAACTCTAAACAACTCATTTTCCACTCTTCTACGGCAATTTGACCCCATAATGAACTGTGGCCTTTCAAATATATTCAAAATTCACGTCAACACTAGCCAATCAAACATCATTTGGCGTGTCACGATTTCAGTTGTGACAGAATTGGTCCTTTATACAGTTACAAGGTGGCGCTACCCTAGTGGCTACATTCACTATTTTAATGGCAAATTTTATTCATTAACAATAAATAAATACGGACAATGTGAAAAAGTACCCTCTACTTAATATTCATTTTAAGCGGCACTCAATGTGATCTGGCTTGGTACACATACACTTAATTTTTAAATAATACTGCCCGGCGGACACTGACATTTTCCAGAGTCTTGTCATGTGCGGGGAGGCAGGAAAAACTGCCAGGTAGGCCCACCCGGTCAGCATATCCCTGCAAAGGGCACAGTTTTTGCATCTAAGCCAACGAATATTATTTTACGTGGACCCTGTTATTCTCCCTGAATCACGTTAAAGTATATGCACCAGGCTCGATGGACATCACTACGTAGCTGAAGATTTATTTCAAATGTCGCCAACTATCGGTAGCCTCTGAAATTAACGATAAAGACCTGAAAAAATTGGTGTCTTCCCTAACAACTGTCAAAGTTGGTCGGTAACCTCTGCTAAATTCGGAATATAGTCTCTCACAAAGTTGACCTTCTTTAACAGATGCTTTATTGATGTCTGGTATAGGCATCTGTTGTATTGCAGTCACTTTATCTGGATCTATTTCGAGGCCTTCGTTTGTGATTATGTGAACTAAATAAGGTAGTGATGCCTGTTTAAATTTCAGTTTGTCTTTGTTCAGTTTCAGACCACATGCGAGTGCATCAGAGTAATCAGATTCCATATCCATGCCATTTTGACCGTCTGAACTGGCTCAGTCCTTTCCCTATGTAACTCATTACATTTTATGGCAAAATGGTTTCTGCCTGAGCATTTCCTACATTGTTTTCCATAGGCTGGGTGCTGTTCCCTGCCATAAGCATGACTCTGTCCACAAAACTTACAGGATTGCCTGTTGCGATTAGTCAAGGGTCTCTGATGGCACTGTCCATGGACTTGTCTCTAGTCTGCTGGCCTTTTGGGTTTTGTTTTCATGATATGTACCACTTCCTGAGTTATGGTTTTGACTTGTTGCGTAGTTATTTTCTGTGCTCTACATTTGTCAATACACAACTGAAGTGTTAGGTCTTTTTCTGCTAATAGAGCTTTGCATGCAGTGTGGTCCCTGATGCCAACTACTAATTGTATCCGCCAAAACAGAGTTTTGCGGATACTGTTTTCAGCTGGCCGCCGCTGCGGCCGCTGCGTAGGTGTCCCGAGAACTCCTCCGTAGCGGCTGGGTGGAATTCTACGAAACCTGGGATTATGTTCGGGTCACATGTGAACTGCTGCGCCCCGATTTTGTTTTGACCTCTGACCTTTCCTCTGCGTTCTGCGTCCGTTTGTGCGTCTGTATCCACACATAAACCCACATATCTCGGGAACCATTTGACCGATCAGGCTAAACATTTTACACAAATGTAGCCCTTGGATAGCTTTATAACATACACAAAAAATGGTGGCGCCACCTGCAACCATTTTTGAACAGTGTCCATCTGTTCATCTGCCTTTGGATAAAATCAGTCATATCTCTGCATTGGTTGGACTTATTCACCTGAAATTCGGCATGCGAATACATCCTGGATAGCTTTTCTGATTTTATGACAGGTGGCGCCACCTACATTCATGTTTACGCTGCAGACATCCAAGCTCATATCTTGGGAACCGTTTGACCCATCAGGATAAAAATTTTATACAAATGTAGCCCTTGGATAGCTTTATAAAATACACTAAAAATGGTGGCGCCCCCGCAACCACTTTTGCACAGCGTCCGTCTGTTTGTCTGCCATGGGATAAAATCACTCGTATCTCGGCAGTGGTTTGACATATCTGCTAAAAATTTTGCAGGTTTATACATCCTGGATAGCTTTTTCGATTTTATGACAGGTGGCACCACCTACATTCTAGTTTATGCAGCAGACATCCAAGCTCATATCTTGGGAACCGTTTGACCGATAGGGCCAAAGTTTTGCATGTGTGTAGTTCTCACATAGCTCTTTATCATAAGCCACCTGCAACCATTTTTGCACAGCGTCCATCTGTTTGTCTGTCGTGGGCTAAAATCACTCATATACATGTAGTGGTTTGACCTATCTGCCTTAAATTTTGCAAATGTATACAACTTGGACGGCTTTCTGGTTTTTGTGGTAGGTGGCGCAACCTACATACACAATTTGGCTGCAGACATCCATGCTAATATGCAACACTTCACTCTATTTCCCCTTGCCACTCAATCCATGCCTCACTTCACCCATTCCACTCTGATTTAGGCGGATACACGTAGTCGCTTGTCGACTACCTGTATTCTAGTTCCTATCTCTAATCAGTTCTTCCTCCAAGGGCCCATATATTGCATGACTTAGAAAGAGTACGTAGTACAGTAATGTAAGTGTCAATACTCTCATGTGGCTCTTGATCATGTTTGTTAGATACATATTATTCATTTTAGTAGTTTCAATCGTAGTTTCCATTTTGGGTGGAGGCAGTAGACTGCTGAATCTTGGACATACTGCGCCACTGTGTCCTCCGTCTGCCATTTTGTTTACAGCTGATTTTAGTCCACGTATATCAAACAAGATGGCACACCATTTATTCTGAGTCTCTATGTTAATAACAGACATACCTGGTCCTGTATTCTGACGATAACGACACATGGGCTGATTTTCTTACTTATGACACCATGTGTCAGACGGCATTGAGTGATTTAACACCAACAAACAGATGTGCATGACTTCAGATGGTTTAATCTAGCTATAGACTACTGTACAGACAGGTAACATTAGTAACATTATGAGCCAAGTTGATAATTCACGGACTGGTTATGTTACTTTAAACAGATAAACCGCATATCGTAAATATCGTCACAAGGAGCATAAAGCTGCACTGAATGACCTACAGTGACCAAAGTGGACTGCTTGACAATGTAATGGAATACAACAAGAGCCTCCAAAAAAAAATCAACAACTAGCTTAATTTTGCAGCTTTTATTTTCAAATTTCAGATTTTAACAGATTAAATCCTTATGCGTACATGCTGTGAAAATTAAATCCAAAAAAATGCCGTGGCCAGTTTGGCAAAATTTATGGTACTGATTTTATAATTATGCTAATAACTTAAAAAAATGCAAAATTCCGATCTCATTTTCAGTATACAATTGAATCTTGATTAAATGAAGTTATATCCCTGAAAAAAAGTCTCTAGCTTCAGCAATTCTTATTTTAAGTGAGTAAATATATTTCCTGATTTTTTACAAGGTGCATTATGTTTTGGCCCGTAACTTGAACAAATTACACAATACTGACCTAATTTTTGGTATGTCAATAGGAAATGTATGTAAGAATATGCATATTTACTATGATCAAATTCAGATCAGTGGTTTTGATATTAGGCAGTCTTGAACTGTAACATTGGGTTTTTAATGGAACATTGAGGTTTTTCCTAAATATCTCAAAGGAATGGAGTCCTAGTGACCGAATTTTTTTAATGGAAGGAGATTTTGGGGACATCTAACTGTACACAAAATTTTGGATTCATAGGTCCAATGGTTTCAAAATGTGCCCTGTTAACGGCGAGACAGACAACGGACAAAGGACCATGACTATAGCTCGGATGACTTAAAGTCAGCTGAGCTAAAAACAAGGGACCCATGGGACACTGTGCTCAGCTGAAGTTGACCTTGAAGGTAAAAATCTAAAATAATATCAAATGGAGATAAAGTCTAAAAGGAAAAGGTAATATATGCAATGGCTGGTTGACATGACTGGTTTGTATTGATGAGTAAGAAATTGTTGCAAATAATATTTTGTGGCGCAACCATGCATTTCCTAATGTTAAAATTGAAGCATGTAAGCAGTTTGTGACCATAAGATGTATAGTAATACCATGATCATTGGTTGGCTTTTTGATAAACTGTTGACAGTTCAGTAGTTTACACATTTGTTTAATTGGACCTATATTTTTTAATATATATATCATTAAATATGGTTTTTTTTATATTATAAAATGTATTCAGTTTAAATATAACTAATGTCCCCAGTCCACAGATGCAAGGACATGGTGGTGGTGGTGTGTGTGTGGGGGGGGGGGGATAACAGGTGAAATGATGGGATTAAAATTTAACACATGCAATATTACAGACTTAAATTTAAAATTTCAGACTTCAATAGCATAAATCCATACACATACAGCATATGAAAGTTATTTCAACAGTGCTAATAGGAAAAATTTCATAATTAATATATATTAAATGAAAACGGAGAGATGATGGACAGACAGAGCTGATCACTTTATGTTCCATTCTCCTGAGGAAATAATATATTTCAATCAGATCTTAATTTTTTTTAATCCAATTATTTTTAAAATAAATTTTACACATTTGCAATAAAAACTAATGTCCCTGTGCACATGTGCATGCACAGGTGCAAAGGAATCAATGGGGGGGGGGGGGGATGGTTGGTTTAACAACACTTCTGCATATACATACAGGGCAAACAAAGCCTGATCTCAAATTCTGCTAAGGCAGGAAATTAATGAACAAATGTTTATAATAGATCCTCATTTTTTTATCACATCATTTTTTTAAGTTTATATTTATATAAATTTCCAATATAATTTATATTTCTGTATAAAAGTTGATTCATAATTCCAAATTGCATCAACATAAATCTCAACCAGATAACACCACATCATGCATACAAATGTATATTTATTTTTACCACAAAAATATATCTTTTAAATTTGCAAAACAATAAATATGCTACATTAACACAACATTGGCATCTTCTGGATTACTCCTTGAATTACTTTTCCAGAAAAGTTTTGTATACTGGGGTGGAAAGAGCAATAAAGGACAACCGGATGGACAGCTGGACGGATGAAAGGACCATCACTATAGCTCAGACGAAATACAGTCAGCTGAGCTTAAAGTTTCTTGGACTGATAGTTCTAGCACTGAAAGGTACTACATAAATGAAGTAAATGTCTTTCCTGCCAGTTTAACTATGTACATCATGTCCCCTCCTACAAGTTCTACAAACCAAGCAATATTGACCTAATTTTTTAACATGTACACAGAAAAACATATTGTACATGCAATTTATGTATGATGTAACAAAAGCATCGCAAACATGCATAATATACCTGTCTTATATCTCGTGACCTCTGAACTCATTAAATATGGGTGAATTTTGCTGAGAATTAAGTTCAGGCAAAAAACTTTTGATTAGTATTTATACTGAAATTCATGTATGTCCATAAGAATTTTGTTAAGTCATCATGGCACCACCAAAGTTTGGTGACCACTGACTTCATTAAATATGCGTGGGTTTTGCTGGGAATTGAACTTAGGCAAGATATTATATTGGTTTATATTTTGTTTGAGTTTCATAAAAATCCATCACATTCCTGATAAGTTATTGCAGCGAAGTAGACTTGTGACATCTGACCTCAATAAATATGCATGGATTTTGCCTACAATTGAACTTAATGAGATAATCTATTGGAAAGTAGTTATGGTGAGTTTCATGAAAATCCATCAAAGCTCTGGTAAGGTAGTATGGCACATTAAAAGTTAAGGGACTGACGGATGGACAGTGGGTATATCATAATACGTCCCATCATAGATGGGCATATCAAAATCAATAATTTTAATATTAAGCCAACTTGTATGGTAACTATAGGGTTTAAATGGAAAACAAAAGTTTTTGATTAATTTCTTAAAGGAATGAGGTTACCCTGGCCTAGTCTTAGGAATGGTAACAGTCTTTGCAACTAATTATATGCAAAATTTCAGGTCTGAAACTATGATGGTTTTTTTTTGTGCTCTGTTCACAGATACCAAGACACTATAGCTCAGATGACTTACATGGATCTGAGCTAAAAATATTATCCTCCAGTTTGGAATGCTCTGGTTCCTGGTGTATAACACAGAAGGGTATCAAGGAACAGTCTGCATGGTATCTGGGAGCATTCTGCATGGTATCTGGGAGCATTCTGAATGGTATCTGGGAGCATTCTGTATTCTATATTGGAACAATTTATATGATATCTGGGAGCATTCTGAATGGTATATATCTGGGAGCATTCTGAATGGTATCTGGGAGCATTCTGTATTCTATATTGGAACAATTTATATGATATCTGGGAGCATTCTGAATGGTATCTGGGAGCATTCTGAATGGTATTGTGGCGCATTCTGTATTCTATATTGGAACAATTTATATGATATCTGGGAGCATTCTGAATGGTATCTGAGAGCATTCTGAATGGTATCGTGGAGCATTCTGTATTCTATATTGGAACAATTTATATGATATCTGGGAGCATTCTGAATGGTATCTGGGAGCATTCTGAATAGTATCATGGAGCATTCTGTATTCTATATTGGAACAATTTATATGATATCTGGGAGCATTCTGAATGGTATCGTGGAGCATTCTGTATTCTATATTGGAACAATTAATATGATATCTGGGAGCATTCTGAATGGTATCTGGGAGCATTCTGAATGGTATTGTGGAGCATTCTGAATTCTATATTGGAACAATTTATATGATATCTGGGAGCATTCTGAATGGTATCTGGGAGCATTCTGAATGGTATCGTGGAGCATTCTGTATTCTATATTGGAACAATTTATATGATATCTGGGAGCATTCTAAATGGTATATACCTGGGAGCATTCTGAATGGTATCGTGGAGCATTCTGTATTCTATATTGGAACAATTTATATGATATCTGGGAGCATTCTGAATGGTATCTGGGAGCATTCTGAATGGTATCGTGGAGCATTCTGTATTCTATATTGGAACAATTTATATGATATCTGGGAGCATTCTGAATGTATCTGGGAGCATTCTGAATGGTATCGTGGAGCATTCCGTATTCTATATTGGAACAATTTATATGATATTTGGGAGCATTCTGAATGGTATATATCTGGGAGCATTCTGAATGGTATCGTGGAGCATTCTGTATTCTATATTGGAACAATTTATATGATATCTGGGAGCATTATGAATGGTATCTTGAAACATTCTGAATGGTATCTTGGAGCATTCTGTATTCTATATGGGAACAATTTATATGATATCTGAGAGCATTCTGAATCGGATCTTGGAGCATTCTGAAAGGTATCTTGGAGCATTCTGTATTCTATATGGGAACAATTTATATGATATCTGGGAGTATTCTGAATGGTATCTTGGAGCATTCTGTAAAGTATATAGTTGCATTCTGTCTGCTATCCAGATACATTCTGTATTATCTAGGAACATTATATCCTGGACCCTGAAATTACCTATGCTGGGACCTTTATTAGACCACCACACTTTAGCTGGTGCCATTTTAACCTGATGAAGAGCATGTGTCCACATACCATGAAAAGAAAATGTACCACAACAGCAGTAAAAGTTTTGTCAGCATTGTCATAAAAAGCTTTATACCAATATCATTATATATTTCCATAAGAGACTCTAACCTTGACATTTGACCCCCTGAGCTATAAGTCCCCACAGGAAGTTGGCACAGAAATCACACCAGTGTGGACCTCGGAATGTTGTTCCCTGTAAGTCACATTAAGAATAAAAATATTACACCATATCGTACAGATTTAATAAAAACAAGGGACCCATGGGTCAAGGCGCTCATCTGATCGTGATTTGACTATAAATGTATCACCATTGTGCTTTTTAGATTTTGATGCGATAAAGATTATAAATCTCATGGAAATGTTTGGCTATTTTAAAGGAATATAATGTAATAGGTGAGTAAATAATACATGAAAAACTATTTTAAAGCTATTTTAAAGGAATATAATGTAATATGTGAGTAAATAATACATGAAAAACCTGACTGATGGATTAATATGGAGTAAAATATAGTGGTTTATTTTTTATTTATTTAGGAGGGGTTGAAAAAAGCAATTTATTTGAACAAATATAAATGCAATGACAGTATACTAAGCAGTGGTAAAATGATGATAAGGCTGTAGTGTATTTAAAAATTTCAATTTGACAGATATAATGTTATGATTAACTATGCTGATGAGGGGATTTATGAATTTTTGACTGTATGATATGATATCTCTTTGGTCTTGACAAGGTACATTATTTTGATGCACACCACATCTACATATTACACAATATTAACATAATTTCTGACCCAGACACTCAGAGGCAGTAGGTCAGAAGTGAAAGTGTTAAGTAACAGCCTAGCACACTGCATTTACACTGACTTGATGTAAACAATCAAGACATGGTGCTTGAAAACTTGAATGAAATATACAGTTTTTGATCAATTGGTTTCAAATTTCAGATTTTAACAGATGAAATGCTTATGTGTAAATGCTGTGAAAATTAAATCCACGGCACTAACAGGACAAATTTGAATATTTTTTTTTAATTGTATCAGAAACAAGGCCTACAGGCCTAATGCAAACCTGTGCAATGAGATTACACCAGGTATAATGCTTCAAGGCTGGACCATTACTTTTCAAGAACATGTGTAACATGTATATGAACAATGCAAGTACTAACAACTCAGAACAAGAAACAATTAAACAAACATCACTGCTGAAATTCTGGCATGGGTGCACACAACACAACTAGATGTGTCGGAACGACACAAATGCCCCCACCTGGGGCAAATTAGAAACATTTGTTAAATTTTGTAAAATTTTTTAAGTTCAGGAGGTGTTGTATGGTCAAAAGTAGGTCAACAAGGGCAAAATGCAACTCGATCTGTAACGGGTCATTATCAAGCAACACACCAAAAATCAGGCCAGTATCTGCAGGCATTGTGAAAAAGGTCCATATGCATGTGCATTTTTCATAAAAATTCTGTCTTTCATGAAATTTTCTATGTTCAGGATCTGTCATATGGTCAAAAATAGGTTAACTGGGACGAAACGCGAACTGGATCTGTAAGTGGTCATTATGCGCCCACAGACCAAACATTAGGCCAGTATCTGTAAGCATTGCATTGCGAAACTAGAATATTAGCAAAAGCTGATAATCAGTTATAAATTTAAATTGGAGAGGTATGTACCATGTTTCATAACAATTCACCAAATGCTTCCTGAGAAATAAGCTCCTAAGTTTTTTTCTATACCAAGCTCTGTGACCTTGAAAAGTAGGTCAAGACCACCCATCTTTGAACTTGACCAAGATTTTGTTAATATAATGCAATAGCACTGAAGTAATGAAGTTCCTGTGTTGAATACCTTTGGAGATATCCTGCACAAAAGGCCAAAATTGAAAAATCTGATAAAATTTCATAAAAAATCAGAAATTGCAGGTGGCGCCACCAAAATTGTGTAGCACGTACAGACCATCAGTCCCAATGATCATAGTAAGTTTTGTGAAAATCCACACAATGCTTCCTGAGATATAAGCTTCTGAGTGTTTTTCTATAATCAGCTCTAAAATGTAGAAAAATGGGTCAAGGTCACCCATCTTCCAACTTAATCTCGATTTTATTGATATACATCTTCACTGATGAAATAAAATTTCAATAGTGAATCCTTTTATAGATATCCCGCTCACAAGGTAAAAGTTAACAGACGCAGAACGGACAGACGGACGGACACCGGACAGACAGATGGACGGACGAATAGACGAATAGCTTGGGTGACGACAATAGCCCATCAGCCTATGAGCTGAGGGCTAAAACCGGCTGTACATGTACATTTGTCATAAAAATTTCTATTTTTCATGAAATTTTCTATGTTTAGGAGCCGTAAAAAAATCGAAAGTAGGTCAACCAGGACGAAACGTGAACTCGATCTGTAACTGGTCATTATCTGCCCATACACCAAAAATTAGGCCAATATCTGCAGGCATTGCGAACAAAAGTCTGTACATGTGTATTTGTCATGAAAATATCTATTTTTCATGAAATTTTCTAAGTTTAGGAGCCGTAAAACGGTAAAAAGTAGGTCAACCGGGAGGAAACTCGAACTCATTCTGTAACTGGTCACTATCTGCCCACACACCAAAAATCAGGCCAATATCTGCAGGCATTGCGAAAAAAAGTCCGTACAACTGTTTGATTTTGGAATGACAGAATGACAGAAGGACAGAATGACGGACATGGGTAAAACTATATGCCCTGGCCACTTTGTGGCGGGGGCATAAAAAAGAGAATACGGGTTGTCAACTAGCGACTACGTGTATCCACTAAAATCAGAGTGGGACAGGTGAAGTGAGGCATGGATTGAGTGGCAAGGGGAAACAGAGTGAGGTGTGTTGCATAATAGCCTGGACGTCTGCAGCCAAAATGTGTATGTAGGTTGAGCCACCTACCACAAAATCCAGAAAGCTGTCCAAGTTGTATACATATGCAAAATTTTAGGCAGATAAGTCAAACCACTACTTGTATATGAGTGATTTTATCCCACAGCAGACAAACAGATGGATGCTGTGCAAAAATGGTGGCAGGTGGCGCCACCAATTTTGTGTATGATTAAGAGCTATGTGAGATCTATACACTTGCAAAATTTCAGGGGGATATGTCAAACCAGTCCTGAGATATAAGCATGAATGTCTGCAGCGCATACATAAATGTAGTTGGCGCCACCTGCCAATCAAGAAAGCTATCCAAGATGTATAAACATGAAAAATTTTAGGCAGATAAGTCAAACCACTACTGAGTTATGAGTGATTTTAGCCCATGGCAGACAAACAGACGGATGCTGTGCAAAAATGATGGCAGGTGGCGCCACCAATTTTGTGTATGATAAAGACCTATGTGAGATCTATAAATTTGCAAAATTTCAGGGGGATATGTCAAACCAGTCCTGAGATTTAAGCCTGAATGTCTGCAGCGTATACATAAATGTAGGTGGCGCCACCTGCCACAAAATCGAGAAAGCTATCCAAGATGTATAAACCTGCAAATTTTATGCAGATGTATCAAACCACTGCCAAGATATGAGTGATTTTATCCCATGGCAAACAAACAGACGGACATGCTGTAAAAATGGTTGCAGGTTGCACCACCAGTTTTGCATATGATAAAGAGCTATGTGAGATCTATTAACATGCAAAATTTTTGCCTAATCGATCAAATAGTTCCTGAGATATGAGCTTAGATGTCTGCAGTGTAAATGTGAATGTAGAGGCCCCACCTGCCACAAAATCGTGTAAGCTATCCAAGATGTATAAACATGAAAAATTTCAGGTGGATAAGTCAAACCACTGCTGAGATATGAGTGATTTTATCCCAAGGCAGATGAACAGATGGATGCTGTGCAAAAATGGTTGCAGGTGGCGCCACCATTTTTAGTGTATGTTATAAAGCTATCCAAGGGCTACATTTGTGCAAAATTTTTAGCCTGATCGGTCAAACAGTTCCTGTGATATGTGGGTTTATGTGTGGAAACAGAGGCACAAATGGACGCTGGGCAGAGAGGAAAGGTCAGAGGTCAACCAAAAATGAGGGGGCAGCAGTTCACATGTGACCCGATCATAATTCTGAATTTAAAAAAATTCTGCCAAGAGGTTACGGAGGAGTTCTCTGGAAACCTATGCGACGGTGGAGGTCGCCGAGGCAGCTGACTGAAAACATAGTATCCGCTAAACTCTGTATTGGCAGATACAATGATTGTATGAATGATATGATATATCAGAATGATATGTCAAACTCCTCCAGTGAAATAAGCAGGGACATACACAGTGCAAAAATTATTGTAGGTGGCGCCACCAGTCTTGTACACTATAAAGCTACCCAATATGTATAAACATGCCCAATTTTAGGCTGATGTATCAAATTCCTCTGTAGAAATAAGCAGGTGCGTACCCAGCAAAAGTAAATGTAGACGGCACCACCTGTCTTGTAAATGAGAATACCATCAAAGATGCACAGACAGGTCAAGATATCAGGCCAATACATCAAACTTCCCTTGAGTTTGATGCAATGGGCTGACCAGGCTTAGGAGAGTAAGGCAGTTGCCCCCGAGTGAAGTGTGACAAATTGCTGCCTCAAGCTACTGCACTGAGTGAACTCTTGACCTGAACCTGGCTAGACTGAGTGACTTTGGCCTGTACCTACCTGCACTGAGTGAACTCTTGACCTGTTGCATAATCTGACACAGTTGGCAGTCTGCCAAAGCTATAAATAGATCCAGGCTGAACTTTGGTGCCAAATCTGATGCAGTAAGCAGTCTGCCAAAGCTATAAATAGAATGCAGCAACTGCACTGAGTGAACTCTTGACTTATACCTGGCTGCACTTCTTCCAGTCCTGGCACTGTGCCAAAACTTTATAGAGCTGACATCATCTTGGCTAATGGCAACATCAAGGCATCTGCCAATGGTAAACCAAGTGCTGCCATCTGTACACAAAAGTGGTCCCTACTTGTAATAACTTTGGAATTTATTTTCCCAATACAAAATGATTTTCAGCTGACTTTTTATAAGAAAGAAATCAGGAATATATGTAAAACTAGACATTTCTTGGCACCGCAGGTGCCAGAGTATCCCCAGACATAGTACGGCCCCCCTCCTTTAAGAATAGGCCCCCATTTTTAGCAGCATATACTGACACTTGACAAGCAATTATTGTTTCTTCCATCTATCAATCCACAACCTTTTTGAAGATGTTGGTCTTGTGACCTTGAACTTTTGGCACATCACAAGGCTATCCAAGATCTTCTGTCACCTTGATTTTGGGACAAATCCATGCAAATGATCTTGAGATATTCACTCTCTTAGCCTCCTGTGACCTTGACCTTTGACCTCATGACCCCAAAATCAATTCAGGTCTTGCTTTTCCAATGGGACATATACAAGTCAAGTTTGAAATCCATACATCAATAAAAGCAGGAATTATCATCCAGAAACTATTTTTTGGACAGATGGCTCCTGTGACCTTCACCTTTGACCTTGTGACCTCAAAATTGATAGGGGTCTTCCACTCTTGGCAGGTGAACTATATGTGCAAGATGAAAGATCTGAGATGAATTGTTTGGCTGAAAATACATCCACAATCTTTTTAAAGATGTGTCCTGTAACCCTTACCTTTGACCTCATGACCCCAAAATCAATTCGGGCCTTGCTTTTCCAATGGGTCATATACAAGTCAAGTTTAAAATCCATACATCAATAAAAGCAGGAATTATCATCCAGAAACTAATTTTTGACAGATAGCTCCTGTGGCCTTGACCTTTGACCTTGTGACCCCAAAATTGATATGGATCATCCACTATTGGCAAGTGAGGTATATATTCAAGATGGAAGACCTGGGATGAATGTTTGGCTTAAAATGCATCCACAGTATCTTTTAAGATGCCAGTCCAGTGACCTTGACCTTTGACCTCATGACCCTAGAACCTATACGGTTCTTACTTTAGTGGTGGGCCATACATAAGTCACGTTTGAAATCCATATGGCTATCAACACTGGAGATATCACAAGAGGTGTGTGATTTTCACAAAATATGGACACATTAAAGGTCAAGGCCACTCTCATGGTAAAGGTCATGACCCAAATGTAAACAGACCTCATCCCATATCCCATCTCTCTACATGGGCATAATATGAAAGAAATCTGTCCATTAGTTTTTGACTTATAATGCTTACAGTACTGTCAAGTGGCAATTATGGGGGTATTAAAAGGCGTAAAAACAAGAAAAGGATAATAGGTGGTGCCACCAGTTTCCAGTATATCACAAGGCTATCCAAGATCTTCAGTCACCTTGATTTTTGGACCAGTCCATGCAAGCTGACTTGAGATATTTAAGAATTTGTGTTATTTTCAGCAAAAATGGACCTATTCAAGGTCAAGGTCACTCTCCTAACATTGGTCATGACCCCATTTTAAATAGGCTTCGTCCCCTGACCTATATCTATACAAATGTATAGTTTGAAAAAGATCAGTGAAATATGTTTTGAGTTATCCCGCTCACAAGGTTTTTCTGCGGCGGTGGCAGCGGGATCATCGTGAAACCATAGTATCCCGACTTCGTCTGGGGATACAATTATTACAGATGCATACTGAATGCAAAATTAAAATACAGATATATATCTCATTGATGGCAAATTCCTGAACTAGAATTCAGGTAGTCTACAAGCGACTATGCGTATCTGCCAAAATCAGAGTGGAACAGGTGAAGTGAGGCATGGATTGAGTGGCAAGGGGAAATAGAGTGAGGTGTGTTGCATATTAGCATGGATGTCTGCAGCCTAAATGTGTATGTAGGTTGCGCCACCTACCACAAATCCAGAAAGCTGTCCAAGTTGTATATATATGCAAAATTTCAGGCGGAAAAGTCAAACCACTACATGTATATGAGTGATTTCAGCCCATGGCAGACAAACAGACAGACGCCGTGCAAAAATGGTTGCAGGTGCGCCTCCAGTTTGTGTATGATAAAGACCTATGTGAGATCTATACACATGCAAAATTTTGGCCCAATCGGTCAAATGGTTCCCGAGATATGAGCTTGGATGTCTGCAGCGTAAACTAGAATGTAGGTGGCGCCACCTGTCATAGAATCAAGTAAGCTGTCCAGGATGTATAAAACTGCAAAAATTTAGGCAGATATGTCAAACAACTGCCGAGATATGAGTGATATTATCCCACGGCAAACAAACAGATGGATGCTGTGCAAAAATGGTTGCAGATGGGGCCACCAGTTTTGCGTATGATAAAGAGGTATGTGAGATCTATAGACAAGCAAAATTTTGGCCCAATCAGTCAAACAGTTCCCGAGATATGAGCTTGGATGTCTGCAGCCTGAACATGAATGTAGGTGGCGCCACTTGTCATAAAATCAAGAAAGCTATCCAGAATGTATACGCATGCCGAATTTCAGGTGGATAAGTCCAACCAATGCATAGAAATTAGTAATTTTATCCCAAGGCAGATGAACAGATAGACACTGTGCAAACATGATTGCAGGTGGCACCACCAATTTATGTGTATGTTATAAAGCTATCCAAGGGCTACATTTGTACAATTTTTTTTCCTGATGGGTCAAACGGTTCCCGAGATATTTGGGTTTATGTGTGGAAACAAACCAACAAATGGATGCTGGGCAGAGAGGAAAGGTCAGAGGTCAAAACAAAATCGGGGCGCAGCAGTTCACATGTGACCCGAACATAATCCAGGGTTTTTGTAAAATTCAGCCCAGCAGTTACGGAGGAGTATGGACACCTACGGTGGCAGGGGGCTGAAAACATGTTATCCGCAAAACTCTGTTTTGGCGGATACAATTAAGTTGAGTAAGGGATACCAATAAACTATAATCCATGTAGAGTTGTCTTTATATAGCCACAGAGCTGAACATCCATGATTGTAACATTGCCTGGTATGGTGAATCACTTACATCATAAATCTAATTTTCTTAAAAGCTTTTAAAAAAAAATTTCTTGTCAATATTAACAAAAGATAACCTAAATCTAAATGTCTAGTGGCATGATATAAAAGATGCTGATAGACTGGTGCCAGGCTAGATGTAACAGCATCATCACACCGCTAACTTATATGGTAAATTGACTCAATTCAATCTCCATAATTCAGCCCAAAATCATTCATGTTGAACTATTAATGACAATTTTTATAAGAATTATTGTAGGGATTATTCTTGTAAAATATTTAACAAACTGGCTTCAGTGGCATCAGTAGAAAAAAGTTTCGCAGGTTTGTAACTCATATAGGAAGATACAGCAAAGTGGCAAAGTTCAGCTTCCCGTAACTAAGCCAACAAGCACTGAACCAAAACCATTTGAACAAACTTGAATTATCAACATCTGAGGATAATTAATGTGTGAGATTTAAGAATTTGGCCCAATGGTTTTTGTTGAGAAGATCTTTGTAGCCACTGAGCTTAAATTGGCTGTTATGGCATATGACTAAATTCAGCTTCCCATAACTTAGCCAAAAATCACTGAACAGAGACCATTTGAACAAACTTCAAAAAGCACTACCCTAGGATCATTTCTGTGCGATATTAATCATTTTGGCCATATGGTTTCAGAGAAGAAGTTTTTTGTAGCCCTCAGTGTGATACAGGCACTAATGACCCTGTACAAAAAAGGCCGATGCAGGTGGCGCTACCAATACCACAATTGACGTGACGGCATGGACGAGTTAGCTCCGCCCACCTTGGATACGGTTGCTAGGTAGGACATAAAACCAAAAAAGCGTGCTTCTTATACACGTGGAACCGGCACTTCAGCCGTATATCGCACCAGGCTTCAAACAGTATTAATTTTACCAAGAAAGCACCCTTAGGTTAAAAGTGTACATATGTAGGCTACAGAGATGTTTTAAATATAAAATTGAGAAGTTTGATGAATTTGCGCCCGTTTCTGCTCGGTGCGGCTGGTGTCAGAGAACGAATCAGCTGACCCCTCTCATCAGCCTTGACACCTCAGCGGTTGGTTAAAATTTACAACTTGTTCAAGTCTAGCAGAACAAATTTGAAAAACAACAAAGTAACAGTTATTAAAATATTTGTCTATGACATAGGGTGCAGTTTCATCAAAAAATTAAAGATGACAACGTAAAAAGTGTTGCTTCCATACAAGTTAAAGCGACATATATGCTGTCATTGGATATAGGGGGGGGGGGGGCAACTCCTTTTTAATAATCATTAAAGGAAGCCTTGCTTAATATGGTTTGCTCAAGCAGAGATTTTATAACCTTTGAAAGTTAGTTAATTGGTCATCTAATTAAAATTAATAATAAAAATCGAACAAGTGTCAAAACCAGTATTCAAACAATAAATTATTGAAGGGCAAGTAAAATCACAGATGGTGTGTCAACATCACAATGTGTTTTTTTATAAAATTTAATTTTCTGAGAAAATTATGAAATAAAACTGAAGTTGAAATTATTATAAAATATTGCATGTATATTGATGTTTTTAATAGGAAGCCTCCTGTTTATACACAGGAAGAAAGATGTGTGTACAAGAAGAAATTTAAATGCATGTATGATATAGATATTATTTATGAAGGTCCTTAAGTCTTTTGTACATATTGTTTTAAAAGATGTGATGGGACAAATGCATATATTTATATATATATCAGGGGCGAATCAAGGGTTTGTAAACCGGGGAGGGTCCAACCCAGGAAGACTAATAAGAAACCTATAAAAGGGTCCCCTGCTCCAGAATGTGACGGGTCCATGTAGGCCAGAAAAAATAGTTTAAAATTCTGAAGAAAGGTTGTTGCGGCTCAACCCCTCCCCCACGCCCTCTGGATCTGCCTGTATATAAACATTTGTGTTTATGTGTGAGGGTGTGTGTTAAAAATAACTGTTTTATTTTATACATGTGCATATTATAGAAAATCTGCTGTTCTGTCAGTTAAGGTAACCTGTGGCAATAATTTTTAGAATCTTCCTTTAGGCTTTAAACACTCAAGAGTCAGTGACCCATGCATGTAATAATATAAATATATTGTATATATGTCAAGGAGAACTGAAGTGATGCTCCATTTGTGACATATACCTGTGGTATTTGTTTAGTATAAAAGAAACTGTGACACATCAAAATATTATCTTCATGAAGATAATAACCATTAATGTTTAATGGTGTTTTTATTTCATTTCTTTATAATTCAGTCATTGAAAGTAAACACCGTTTCACTTCGTTATTACAACTTACAAGTATTTGTTATATATTCTGGTGTAATGCATCATTATAGCCTAAATGAACTGTGAATTATTTTTTAATAATTTCTCACTCAATTTCAATGAAATGTACATAATAGGTGTTAACACATATTGTCAGCGAAAAATTTTATCTTGTTTATTGTTGAACAGGAACATTTTAAGGATTATTTTTTAATTATGACTCATGGCTGTCATAATGTCTGATTCCAAGTGGATTAATTATAATAACAAATATGAATTTTTTATCGCTTTTTGTTTCTTACTAGCTAAAAAATAGCATTTTTCCCTTCTCTTTCTTAAACCCCCCTGCCCCCCCCCCCCCCCAGCAGGATACATATGTGGCCATAGAATGCAATATTATCATTGTTTATATTATAAAACAAGGGACCTATGGGTCACGACGCTCAGCTGTTATATATGATAAAAAAATATTATTTAGAAATGAGGCACATGCTGGTTTTGTGTGGTAATAAATATAAGCTGTATTATGAGTTGTTGTTGTTTAGCTTATGTATGATTTTGATAGTACCTTTGGAGACAGGGAAGAGGATTGATTTCATTTATTTTATTAACAATTGGAGTACTATTGTCACACAGATTTTGACTTGGCCATATAACTTATAAGCAGAACATATTATATAAGAGTTTAACTATTTATTTAAAAAAATTACAAATATTGTCCCAAATATAATTTTTATTAAAAATAATAAGAGAATCATATGATTTTTTTAAATGAAATATAACTGATATGATTATTAAAATAATATTAAAGAATATATTCATGAATGCATTCATGAATACATTTTGAAAGTATTTGCACGAGTATTCATATACTTTCATTTTTACCTGAATTCCCATTCTTCATGCAGGAAATTTTATAATGGAGTACATAATCATATTCGAATTTAAATACAATTACAAAGTATTCGCACCATGTCTGGTATTTATTCAATTTTCACCAAACAATGATGTTGAGAATCCAGAATATACAAAATTCACACATTTAAATAATGATCATAAGTACCTGGTTTTATGGCTTTTATTTATATTAAAAATAACTGTAAAAAATTCATTTTGGACTAATTTCACATCAATGTACACACTAGACACAGTAGGAATCTAGATTAATATTATCAACTGCATCTTTGTCTATCATTAATTTCCTTCATATGATCCCTAATGATTAGTAATGAATAATATTATTTACTTCTTTATCATTAAAATTGAACTGAAAAATGCCATAGGTGACTGCATGGTGTTATTTGGAATATGTGACATTCTACCCATCGATACAAGATTCTTATATCATCAGTAACTGCAAGTTAATTTCCTGTTATTATAAACTAACAAATTCCTTTTCTATTTTTCTTTAATTTGTTATTAAAAACCAATAAAAATTTATTAATTTGTTGTTTATTGTTATGTTGTTGGTTAAAACTACTACCGGTAGATGAGTTCGGTTGGACACCTGGATCAACTGTGGCTGGCCATAAGCTGCCTGGATTCCTGTATGCCTCGCCTCAAGCGTGCATAATTTGATGAAAGGTCAACAAGGTCAACATACAGGTGACTCAAGAGGGGCTGGAGAGAGCCAAAGTCTGACAGGGTCTCATAAAAAACATTAATAAAAGCTACAATTTTTGGCCAATTTCTTTCAGCTTTCTAAACTAAAAAGCTGAAATCCTTATGTGTGCATGATATGAAAATTATATCAACAGTGCTCACGGTAAACAAACGTGCCATGGTCACAGTTGGGCAAAATTTAAGGTTATAATTTTATATTTATACTAATAACTTATAAAATTTGAAAAATTCAGAACTAATTTTGGGTATTCAATTGAATCTTGATTAAAAAATGTTACATCCCTGACAAAAAAATCTCTAGCAATGCCCTTGTTAAGGGAGTAAATATATTTCTTGATTTTTTACAAAGTGCATTATGTTTGGGCCCATAACTTAAAACAATTACGCAATACTGACATCATTCTGGGATGTGCATAGAGAATGAAAAATATGTATATTGTTTATGATTAAAGTCAGATCAGTGGTTTTGATATTAGGCAGTCTTGAAGTGTAACAATGGGTTTTTAATGGAAAAATGAAGTTTTTCATTAATATCTCGAAGGTATTAAGTCCTAGTGACCAAATTCTTGGCATGGTAGGGGATTTTGGAGACATCTAACTGTATGCTGAATTTAAGGAACTTCGAGCTGAAGCTGGGGAGCTGAGCTTTTGCAAACTGCATAACACTAGCTTGATGTAAACAATATGTTACAAGGTGCTTGAAAACTTGATTAAAATCTACAGTTTTTGATCAACTGGTTTCAAATTTTTGGTGTTAACAGTTGAAATGCTGACAAAAACATGCTGTGAAAATTAAATCCACAGTACTTACAGGAAAAAAACGTGCCATGGTCAAAGTTGGGCAAAATTTAAGGTACCAATTTTTTATTTTTATTAATATTTTAAAAAATTTAAAAGATTTTCATCTAATTTTGGGTATACAGTTTAATTTTGATTAATTAAAGTTATAATACTGGTAAAAAGGTCCACAGCTTTAACATTTTTTGTGTTAAGTGATCAAATATCTTTCCTTATTTTTTTCAAAATGCATTATGTTTGGGCCCAGAACTTTTTAAAATTAAATAATACAGACATAATTTCTGGCATGTACATAGGAACTATATAGAGGAATATTTATGGTAAATATGAGGAAAAACAGATGAGTGGTTTTGATATTAGGCTGTCCTAAAGTGTGAAAATAGGTTTTTAATAAAAAATTGAGGTTTTTCCTTAATTTCTCAAAGGAACGAAGTTGCAAAGACCCAGTTTTCGGCTTGGTAGGAGATCTTGGGGACATCTAACATTATGCCGAATTTTGGATTCCTAGGTCTTACGGTTTCAAAACGTGCCACATCTACGGACGGACGGACGGACGGACAGACGGACGGACGGACGACGGACAATGGACCACGACTATAGCTCAGATGACTTATAGTCAGCTGAGCTAAAAAATCAACAAGCTATGTTATCACTAAATATATTAAGTTTTGTAAATAACAGACAAATGAACAGACCAAATTTTTGTGAAAAATATAAACATTATACCTTTAATATAGCCGACAGAACTTTACACATATTAATTTTATTAAAGAACAGCTCAATGATTCAAGATTGTACCTTTGTCATTCGGTAGTTTATTGACGATTTTTTGTATTTTTTTTTTTTTTTTTTTGTCAATTGAACAATCAGAAGATCTAGGTCGATCACCAAAATCTGAGTTCGCGCTTTTATCACACCAACAGGTCTGTGAGTTGTTAAGTTCTAACACCAGTAATCAGTAAGGCAGTAATAGCCGTCTTGCATCTTTGAGTGCCAATAAATGCATACTGTTATGTAAATTGTCGACATGGTTACAATATAAAGCAGAGGGCTATACAATTAAACTTGTATCCTCGTCAATAAAAGTTACTGACCTTTTACCAGAGATATATCAAATATATTTTTGGTAACAGGAGATAGTATATCGTCGCATGCATATGAACACATGAATACTGCATATCGTCCCATGCACATGAACACATGGGAGTGGGAGACGCTCTGATTCGACAGGGCCAAGATTGATACATTTTGTTTATACCCATCAACTTTAAAGAGTGAAGCGCTGGTGTGGGGAAAATGTAACACTTTTTAGCACTGGTTACAGGCCAGTGTTTACCAGTAGATGGTATATAGGATCATATAGGCTGCGTCTTTTGACTAACTGAAAATTTCATGTGTCATTATGGACTCAATATATGACAGGGCCAAATCGGGCCTGCATGCCTTGTCCCATCTCTGCGTTTCTCTTCGTCTTGTGATTTTATTACGAAGAGAAGGAAGAAAACAGATTGCTGTTACTTTGAATGATAACTGGGGTAACTTTTATAAAAATTATCAATATATGCCTCGACCGTACTAAAAATAAAACATATTATTATGAGAGGTCCATCGAGCATTTATGGTTGAAAGTTTACACACGTGTCAGGAATGTCCGACCTGATGTCCGACCTCCACGTGTGTTTACATGGCCTCGTTTTCAGTCTGGCAATAACGTTCGCTGATTGGCTAATAGAGCTGTCGATCATGCACTCGCCGTCAGGTCAATTTCAGATACGACCTATGTGACCAACATTGGCATAAAATCTGGTGATGATAGCTCCAGCCGTTTCTGAGATTGAAATTTTAATATGCTTTTTGGACAGATGACAAAGTTCAACCTCCTGTAACTCGGCCAAAAATCTCTAAACTGGAACCATTCGAACAAATTAGAGAGATTGTTCCAAGGATCATTTCTGTGAAATATTGGAAAATTTGGCTGGACAGTTTCGTAGAAGAAGATTTTGAAAGCTTTTTTAGCTTTTTCCTTAAAAATGCAATGAGAATAAAAATAAACAAAATCCCATAGTGTTTTTGAGATGATTGATTATTTGCAAAAAATTTGGTGATGCTAGCTCCTGCCATTTTTGAGATAGCTATGGTTAACATACAGACGACGCACAACGGACGCCGCCGCACCATCGCATAAGCTCACAGGTTCGCTAAAAAAAAAAGAAAAGTATTCTCAGCTATGACATTAATACATGTATTAAAAATAATCCAAGGATAAAAACACCCAATATATTATATAAGGAGCAAACTGGAGTAGGAAATGTTTAATTTTATTAACTGAAATAAAGGAATCAGTAATATAAATTTTGATTATTTAGCCAGTATCATGTAACAACTGATACAGCCATGAGCCATGTCATTAGTCAAACTTATTAACATCTTTAATGAGCACTTCTCTGAGTAATATTTTAAATTTTTGACATATTTACTTTTTTTTATTTTGTAATAAATATAAACCAACAAATTTAACACCTGGAAAAGACCTGGAAATTTAGATTAATATAATATAATTAACTGCACCCTTGTCTATCATTAACTTGCTTCATATAATACCTAACAGTGAACAAACATTTTATTTAATTATTTTATTTTCAATTTGATGATTGAAATTAACCAGGGACCCATGGGTCTCTGTGCTCAGCTGATGATGACCTTGAAAGTAAAAATCTAAAATATCAAATGGAGATAAAGTCTAAGAGGAAAAGGCCATGGCTGGTTGACATGATTGTTTTGTATTGATGAGTAAGAAATTGTTGCAAATAATATTTTGTGACCAAACCATGTATTTCCTAATGTTAAAATTGAAGCATTGTGAACATAAGATGTATATTATTAACATGATCATTGGTTGGCTTTTGGATAAATGGTTTATAGTTCAGTAGTTTACACATTTGTTCAATTGGATCTTTTGTTTTATAATATATATATATTATTAAATATGGAAGGTAGAGTTACCCTCCGTTGCAAAGTGCTTAATGGCCTACAGACCAGGCCAGAGCAGTATAACTCTGAAGAAAAACAACACTGTAAATTCACAACAGTCTGTTTCACAGGATGCGACCCGATCATCAGGTGAATGTGGTTCTTTCTAAAAATGTATCTTTTAAGTTTGCAAAACAATAAATATCTAAAAAATAATTGATTGAGATTTCACAATTGTGCATGTTTTCATCCATAATTTGCTTAATTTTTAATAAATTTATGCATACCAATGGGTTTAATTATATTTCAATTTGTTAAAATCATTTAAAAGAAAATTGATTTCATTAAAAATGCTACACTAACACAATATGGCATCTTCTGGATTACTCCTTGAAATACTTTTTCATGGAAAGTTTTGTATATTGGAGTGGAAACAGCATTACAATTAAGGAAATAATTACTGCATTATAATTACTGCATAACACTTGATAGGTAGGGTTGGGGGGGGGGGGGGGGGAGGGAGAGGGAGAGAGGGGAATGAGGGGGGGGGGGGGGGATATGAGAATAACAGTACACCTGTCACAGCAGGGGATCTCCCCCAGTGACTGAAGCTGATTTCCTGTGACCTGGAGTTGGCTACCTGCATCTGGACAAAAGTAACTGACTATAACAGAGTCTCAAGAAAAAAATCAATAACTGGCCTAATTTTCAAGCTTTCATATTAAAAATTTCAGATTTTAACAAATTAAATATGTATGTTTGCATGTTATGAAAATTAAATCAACACTACTCACAGGAAAAAAATGTGCCATGGTGAAAGTTGGGCAAAATTTAAGGTAATAATTTTATTTTTATGCTAATAAAATACAGATCCAATTTTGGTATACAATTGAATCTTAATTAAACAAAGTTATATACTTGGGGAAAAAGTTTATAGCTTCAAAAATTTTCATGTTAAGTGAGTAAATATTTTTCCTGATTTTTACAAAGTCCATCATGTTCGAGTCCATAACTTAAAGAAACTTGAAAACAGGTAGTCGACAAGCGAATACGTGTATCCGCAGAAATCAGAGTGGAACGGGTAAAGCGAGGCATGGATTGAGTGGCAAGGGGAAATAGAGTGAGGTGTGTTGCATATTAGCATGGATGTCTGCAGCCGAAATGCATATGTAGGTTGCGCCACCTACCACAAATGCAGAAAGCTGTCACATAAATGTAGGTGGCGCCACCTGCCAAACAAGGGACCCATGGGTCATGGGGCTCAGCTGTTATATATGATAAAAAAATATGATTTAGAAATGAGGCACATGCTTGTTTTGTGTGGAAATAAATATAAGCTGTATTATGAGTTGTGGGTGTTTAGCTTATGTATGATTTTGATAGTATCTTTGGAGACAGGGAAAAGGATTGATTTCATTTATTTTATTAACAAATGGAGTGCTACTGTCACACAGATTTTGACTTGGCCATATAACTTATAAGCAGAACATATAATTTAAGAGTTTAACTATTTATTAAAAATAATTACAAATTGTCCCATATATAATTTTTATTAAAAAAGATAAGAGAATTGTATGATTTTTTAAAATAAAATACAACTGAAATGATTATTAGAATAATATCAAAGAATATATTCATGAATGCATTCATGAATACATTTTGAAAGTATTTGCACTGGTATTCATATACTTTCATTTTTACCTGAATTCCCATTCTTATGCAAGAAATTTTATAATGGAGTACATATTCATATTTGTATTCAAATACATTTGCAAAGTATTCGCACCATGTCTGGTATTTATTCAGTTTTCACCAAACAATGATGTTGAGAATCCAGAATATACAAAATTCACACATTTAAATAATGATCATAAGTACCTGGTTTTATGGCATTTATTCATATTAAAAAAAATAAATGTAATATATTCATTTTGGACTAATTTCACATCAATGTACACACTAGACACAGCAGGAATCTAGATTAATATTATCAACTGCATCTTTGTCTATCATTAATTTCCTTCATATGATCCCTAATGATCAGTAATGAATAACATGATTTATTTTTTTATCATTAAAATTGAACTGAAAAATACCAAAGGTGACTGCATGGTGTTATTTGGAATATGTGACATTCTTCTAATAGATACAAGATTCTTATATCATCAGTAACTGCAAGTTAATCTCCTGATATTATCAACTAACAAATTCCTTTTCCATTTTTCTTTAATTTGTTATTAAAAACCAATAAAAATTTATTAATATATTATTTATTGTTATGTTGTTAGTTAAAACTACTAGATGAGTTGGGTTAGACACCTGGATCAACTGTGGCTGGCCATAAGCTGCCTGGCTACCCCAGTGTATGCCTCGCATCAAGCGTGCCTAATTTGATGAAAGGTCAACAAGGTCAACATACAGGTGACTCAAGAGGGGCTGGGGTGAGCTAAGGTCTGACATGGTCTGATAAAAACATTAATAAAAGTTACAATTTTTGGCCAATTTCTTTCAGCTTTCTAAACTAAAAAGCTGAAATCCTTATGTGTGCATGATATGAAAATTATATCATCATTGCTCACAGGAAACCAACGTGCCATGGTCAAAGTTGGGCAAAATTTAAGGTACTTATTTTATATTTATACGAATAACTTATAAAATTTGAAAAATTCAGAACTAATTTTGGGTATTCAATTGAATCTTGATTAAATAATGTTACATCCCTGACAAAAAATCTCTAGCTTCAGCAATCCTCTTGTTAAGGGAGTAAATATATTTCTTGATTTTTTACAAAGTGCATTATGTTTGGGCCCATAACTTAAAACAATTACGCAATACTGACATCATTTCTGGCATGTGCTTAGAGAATGTATAGAAAAATATGTATATTATATATGATTTAAGTCAGATCAGTGGTTTTGATATTAGGCAGTCTTGAAGTGTAACAATATTTATTTTTTTTAATGGAAAAATGAAGTTTTTCATTAATATCTCGAAGATATTAAGTCCAAGAGACCAAATTCTTGGCATGGTAGGGGATTTTGGAGACATCTAATTGTATGCCAGATTTTAGGAACTGAGAGCTGAAGCTGGGGAGCTGAGCTCTTGCAAACTGCATAACACTAGCTTGATGTACACAATATGTTACATGGTGCTTGAAAACTTGAATAAAATCTACAGTTTTTGATCAACTGGTTTCACATTTTGTTGTTAACAGACAAAATGCTAACAAAAACATGCTTTGAAAATTAAATCCACAGTACTTGCAGAAACAAGTGACCCATGGGTCATGACGCTCAGCTGACTGGGAAGAGATTTGCAAAAGGAAATTTTATCATCTGAATGGTAGTATAGAACCATTCAACTGAAGCATCAAACAGATTAACCAACAGGGTGAGATTGTGTCTGTATTAATATATCTTAAAAAAAAAGAGAAAAAATGTGTAAACTTTAAAAAAAATACAGGTGGCTCCACCAAGTCTGCAGAAACTAATAAAAACACTTAATGGTCAATATCCATGCAAAGAAGCATGGTGGTCTCTGGATTAGTTGTTCAGATACTTCAGCTTTTGTATCAAATTTTCCATTATTCTGAGGGATACTTTGGAGTCCTATAGCTTGAAGGATATGGGTAACAGAGACCTAATTTCAGGTTTCTGTAGACACTTTTCATGGGCCTCCTTGCATGACAAGAATGAAGATTCTAGGTCCAGTTGTTACAATTTTTACCCTGTTGACAGATAACCACATCTTTAAAGGTCTCAAAAATAGAGAAAAAAATTCGTAAATATATGAAAAAAATAGAGGTGGCAAACCCAGTCTGCTAAAACTGATGGAACATGTCATGATCAATACGTATGCCAAAAATCATGAGCATCAGTGTTGTAGTAATTGAGATACTGGATTTTTTGTATCAAATTTTTCATTATTCTGGGGGGTATTTTGGAGCCATACAGCTGAATGGATATGGGTAACAGAGACCTTATTTCAGGTTTCCATGGAGATTTTTCATGGGTCTCATGGGTCTACCTGTGTGTAAAGAATGAAGATTCTAGGTCCAGTTGTTATGATTTGTGCCATGTTAACAGATGCTCATATCTTTAAAGGTCTCAAAAATAGGGGGGAAAAATCGAAAAAAGCCCAAACAAATATATGTGGTGCCACCAGGTTGCAGAAACTGATGAAACACTCCATGATCAATATCCATACAAACAATCATGGTGGTCTCTGCATTAGTTGTTCAGATACTTCAGCTTTTGTATCAAATTTTCCATTATTCTGAGCTGTACTTTGGAGTGGCATAGCTCAAAGGATATGGGTAACAAAGACCTAATTTCAGGTTTCCATGGAGACTTTTCATAGGTCTCTCAGAATGTCAAGAATGAAGATTCTAGGTCGAATGTTTACGATTTGTGCCCTGTTAATAGTGTTAACAGATGTTCACATTTTTAAAGGTCTCAAAAATAGAGAAAAAAATTCGTAAAAAATTGAAAAATACAGGTGGCGCCACCAGTCTGCAGGAACTGATGATACATCTCATGATCAATATGTATGCCAAAAACCATGACCATCAGTGATGTGGTTAATGAGATATTCAAGTTTTTGTATGAATTTTTTTACTATTCTGGGGGGTACTTTGAGGCCCCATAGCTCAAAGGATATGGGTAACAGAGACCTAATTCCAGGTTTCCAAGGAGATTTTTCATAGACCTCTCTAGATGTAAAGTAAGAAGATTCCAGGTCAAGTGGTTACGATTTGTGCCGTGTTAACGGACAGATGGCCGAATGGCCGGACGGACGACGGACAAAGAGTGATCACAATAGCTCAGATGACTTACAATCAGCCGAGCTAAAAAAATGCGCCATGGTCAAAGTTGGGCAAAATTTAATTTGTTAATATTTAAAAAAAAATTAAAAGATTTTGATCTAATTTAATTTTGATTAATTAAAGTTATATTACTGGAAAAAAGTCCATAGCTTTCTCATGTTTTAAGTGATCAAATATTTTTCCTGATTTTTTACAAAATGCATTATGTTTGGGCCCATAACTTTTTTAAATTACACAATACAGACATAATTTCTGGCATGTACATAGGAAAAATATATGGGGGAATATTTATGGTAAATATGAGGAAAAACAGATGAGTAGTTTTGATATTAGGCAGTCCTGAAGTGTGAAAATAGGTTGTTAATAAAAAATTGAGGTTTTTCATTAATTTCTCAAAGGAACGAAGTCGCAAAGACCCAGTTTTCGGCTTGGTAGGAGATCTTGGGGACATCTAACATTATGCCAAATTTTGATTCCTAGGTCTAACGCTTTCAAAACATGCCACATCTACGGACAGACGACGGACAATGGACCACAACTATAGCTCAGATGACTTATAGTCAGCTGAGCTAAAAAATCGAGAAAGCAATCCAAGATGTATAAACATGCAAAATCTTTAGGCAGATAAGTCAAACCACTACAGAGATGCAAGTGATTTTTGCCCACGGCAGACAAACAGACAAACGCTGTGCAAAATGGTTGCCGGTGGCCCCTCAACTTTTGTGTATGAAAAAGAGCTATGTGATATCTATACACATGCAAAATTTTGGCCGAATCAGTCAAACGGTTCCCGAGATATGAGCTTGGATGTATGCAGCATAAACTAGAATGTAGGTGGCGCCACTGGTCATAAAATCAAGAAAGCTATCCAGGATGTATAAACCTGCAAGATTTTAGGAAGATATGTCAAACCACTGCTGAGATATGAGTAATTTTATCCCATGGCAGACAAACAGACGGATGCTGTGCAAAAATAGTTGCAGGAGGTGCCACCAGTTTTGCATATGATAAAGAGCTATGTGAGATCTATACACATGCAAAATTTTGGCCCAATCGGTCAAACGGTTCCCGAGATATGAGCTTGGTATCTGGAGTGTAAACGTGAATGTAGGTGGTGTCACCTGTCACAAAATCCAGAAAGCTATCCAGGATGTATAAACATGCAAAATTTTAGGTTTATATGTCAAACTATGTTATCCCATGGCACACAAACAGATGGACCCTGTGCAAAAATAGTTGCAGGAGGTGCCACCAGTTTTGCATATGATAAAGAGCTATGTGAGATCTAAACACATGCAAAATTTTGCCCCAATTGGTCAAACGGTTCCAGAGATATGAGCTTGGATGTCTGCAGCATAAACTAGAATGTAGTTGGCGCCACCTGTCATAAAATCAAGAAAGCTATCCAGGATGTATAAACCTGCAAGATTTTAGGCGGATATGTCAAATCACTGCCGTGATATGAGTAATTTTATCCCACGGCAGATAAACAGATGGACGCTGTGCAAAAATAGTTGCAGAAGGCGCCACCAGTTTTGCATATGATAAAGAGCTATGTGAGATCTATACATATGCAAAATTTTGGCCCAATCAGTCAAATGGTTCCTGAGATATGAGCTTGGTTTGCAGCGTAAACGTGAATGTACCGTAAAATCTGTGAAATTTTGTACAGAAAAAAATAATTAAATTTGTGGAAGTCCGAAATTTAACAGTCGATTTCAGCAGTTTTAAAATTATGGTCTTGACAAGTTAAGATGCCTCGTTGGCAGTGGGCGATAATAGGAGCCTCAAGTATTCACTCGCCGATTTTTCATTCATCCGTGTGAACCATGAAGTTTCATGAATAAAAACATAATTTTCTATACTTGTGTTGTTTTTTTCATATTAAATCAGTTTGGAAAAGGAATCTGAAAAGTATATCTGAAGGATTTAATCCTGTCATGAGGCTCGACACCCGTACATGCTTGCGTGACATCCGGGGCTTTGCCCGGAGGGAACGTTTTTCAGGTGGCTTTCGCATGGAAATCCCCACTAATGGTGCACAAAAAGTTAGAGGTCTTTAGATCACTTGAAGAGTTAATTGATGCTGATTATCCAATATCAAATATCCAACCTCCGTTAAACTTCATGAACGTATGCCAGCGCTTTGATGTACCGTTTGATCTCGTGCGACTTGTTTGTTGGGTGATACAGAGCCCGGGAACTCGAAACTGAGTCTTTCTGGTGTGACATTTTAAATGTTTTAATGGAAATTAGCATTAATTTTCAAACTGATTAACATGGGCATTACATACACCGGAACGCCAAGCTTGCTTGAAAGAGACAAATTTGAACCTGGCTTACACACGGAAATCCCCCTTTACGGTGCACGTTAAGCTAGTGGTCTTGAGATCATTTACGGAGTTAATCCTGATTATCGAATTTCCACCCTCTGTAAAACTTCATGGACGTCTGTCAGTTATTCACGGCATGTGGCTCGCATCCCGGACAATTAAGCAACTCACATTCGAGATATTTTAAGTTTTTTTTTATTGTCGCTGAAACAAAAATCTTAGTTTTCAGTCAAATTACATTCTATATGATGTAGATATAATTCATATTAATTATCAATAGCATGGCAATCACATCGATGGGACCGGTCGGCTTGTTCAAAACCAGATAACAGTGTGAGGTTACGTCAGGGTTACATTCACGGCAGTCCTGCTAACGTCAAATGTGGCGTAACAGACCATCGGCAGTTCGAAATTTAACATGTCATTTTAATAATTATGGTTACTGAAGAAAGACTGTGTATGAAATTCATCGAGGTACAAAATTTCACAGATTTTACGGTAGGTGGCGCCAACTGTCACAAAATCGAGGAGGCTATCCAGGATGTATAGGTGGATATGTCAAACCCCTGCCGAGATATGAGTGATATTATCCCACAACAAACAAACAGACGCTGTGAAAAATGGTTGCAGGTGGTGACAAAGAGCTATGTGAGATCTATACACATGCAAAATTTTGGCCCAATCGGTCAAACAGTTCCTGAGATATGAGCTTGGATGTCTATAGCTTAAATGTAAACGTAGGTGGAGCCACCTGTCATAAAATCAAGAAAGCTATCCAGGATGTATAAACCTGCAAGATTTTAGGCGGATATGTCAAATCACTGCCGAGATATGAGTATTTTATCCCACGGCAGACAAACAGACGGACGCTGTGCAAAAATAGTTGCAGGAGGCGCCACCAGTTTTGCATATGATAAAGAGCTATGTGAGATCTATACATATGCAAAATTTTGGCCCAATCAGTCAAATGGTTCCCGAGATATGAGCTTGGATGTCTGCAGCATAAACGTGAATGTAGGTGGCGCCAACTGTCACAAAATCGAGGAGGCTATCCAGGATGTATAAACCTGTAAAATTTTAGGTGGATATGTCAGACCCCTGCCGAGATATGAATGATATTATCCCACAACAGACAAACAGACGGACGCTGTGCAAAAATGGTTGCAGGTGACGCCACCAGTTTCGTGTATGACAAAGAGCTATGTGAGATCTATACACATGCAAAATTTTGGCCCAATCGGTCAAACAGTTCCTGAGATATGAGCTTGGATGTCTATAGCTAAAATGTAAATGTAGGTGGCGCCACCTGTCAAAAAATCAAGAAAGCTGTCCAGGATGTATACGCATGCTGAATTTCAGGTGGATAAGTCCAACCAATGCAGAGATATGAGTAATTTTATCTTAAGGCAGATGAACAGATGGATGCAGTTCAAAAATGGTTGCAGGTGGTGCTACCATTTTATGTGTATGTTATAAAGCTATCCAAGGGCTACATTTGTGTAAAATGTTTAGCCTGATCGGTCAAACGGTTCCCGAGATATGTGGGTTTATGTGTGGAAACAGACACACAAATGGACACAGAGTGCAGAGGAAAGGTCAGAGGTCAAAGCAAAATCAGGGCGCAGCAGTTCACATGTGACTTGAACATAATCCCAGGTTTAATAAAATTCCGCCCAGCAGTTACGGAGGAGTTCTCCGGACACCTACGCTGCGAATACAATTACACTCAACGGACTTAATTTCTGGCATGTATATAGGAAATATATAGGTAAATACTTCTTGTAAAAATAACAAGTGACCCATGGGTCATGACGCTCAGCTGACAAGCATGACCTGTATTTAAAGCCTGATGGTTTACCATATGGTTTCTGACCATACTTGGAAGATGGAAGGTTTGGGATGAAAAGTCTGACTTGAAATGCATCCACAACTTTTTTCAAGAAGCTGGTCCTGTGACATTGACCTCTGACCCTAAGACCTAAATATCAAAAGGTTTGTTCCTCTATTGAAATGTAAGGTTTGGGATGATTATTTTGGCTATAAGAATTAATTCTGGGAAGTGCAAACACACCCCGTAACTCAGAGAAAAAACAGGTTAGTAGTTTTGATATTAGGCAGTCCTGAAGTGTGATAATAGGTTTTTAATGGAAATTTGAGGTTTTACCTTAATTTCTCAAAGTAAAAAAGTCGCAGTGACCCAGTATTCGGTTTGGTAGGAGATCTTTGGGACATCTAATAGTATGCTAAATTTTGGATTCGTAGGTCTAACGGTTTCAAAACATGCCAGTCTAACAGACTGACAGACGGACAACGGACAATTGACCGCGACTATAGCTCAGAAGACTTATAGCAACTGAGCTAAAAATACCCAATGGTGACTGCATGGTGTCTTTTGAAATACATTTTCGGCCATTACTCATTAACTATAAAACTAAAATACAGGTAGTCAACAAGCGACTACGTATATCCGCCGAAATCAGAGTGGGACGGGTGAAGTGAGGCATGGATTGAGTGGCAAGGGGAAACAGAGTGAGGTGTGTTGCATGTTAGCATGGATGTCCGCAACCGAAAGGCATATGTAGGTTGCGCCACCTACCACAAATGCAGAAAGCTGTCACATAAATGTAGGTGGTGCCACCTGCCAAAAAAAAGGGATCCATGGGTCACGGCGCTCAGCTGATCATGATTGGACTATAAATGTATCACCATTGTTATACTATATTGAGTAGAAAAAGCTTATGAATATCATGGTCATGTTGGGCTTTTATAAAGGAATATAATGTAATATGTGAGTAAATGATATATGAAATAATCTGACTGATGGATTAATATGGAGTAAAATATAGTGGTTTATTTTTATTTATTTGGGAGGGGTCGAAAAAAACAATTTATTTGAGCAAATATGAATGCAATGACAGTATACTAAGCAGTGGTATAATGATGATAAGGCTATTTGTTTAAGGATCTATAGTGTATGGAAAACTGCAAGCTTTCAATTTGACAGATACAAGGTTATGATTAACTATGCTGATGAGGGGATTAATGAATTTGTGACTGTATGACATGATATCTTGACAAGATTGTTCTTGACAAGGTACATTATTTTGATGACCCTCACGTCTACATATTACACAATATTGACATAATTTCTGGCATGTACATCGGTACCTATGGACAAATGGTCAACATTACTGAACCATCTAGAAGGTTAAAATATTAAAAATATGATGAAATGTAGATAAAGTTTGAGAGGAAGAGGTAATTTGGGCCATGGTTGGTTGGTTTATATGATTGAAGAAAATGTTGCAAATAATATTTGAGATCTGACCATGCCTTTCCATTGGTTACATTTTTGATAAGCTGTTGACAGTTCAACAGTTTACACATTTGTCTGATGAGATCTAATTTATTTGTTAAACCTTTTTTATCAATTTTATGATATGTATACAGTTGCCATAACGTCCCCACTCAACAGGTGCAATGACCTGATGGGGGGGGGGGGGGGGTGTTGTGTTGTGTTATGATCAGAGTTACAACGCCTCTGTCTCTCTGCAGATATTTTCTTTAATTATTAAATTTTATGCTATAGCCATAGAACTATTGTTCACAGTGCCAAGGAGCAAAGCCTCAGTGGGATGAAGAAGGGGATGGTGAGAGTTACAACACCCTTGCATATACATACAGGATATGAAATTTAATTCAACAGTGCTTATAAAAAAAAGTTTATTCATGAACATTAAATATTTTAAACAGACAGAAAGATGGAGAAACAAAGCAAATTATTTTTCCCCATTCTACTGAGCCAATAAAAAATTAACAATATTTGCATTTATTCCTTTTTTTCATTACATAATTTTTATCCAGGTTAACGAATGTTACTATTAATTTACAGTATAACATTCATGTGATTGTTAATATTTCAATTGATTCACATTTCTAAATTGCATCAACATTTATAGCTAATGTATCTAGTTTATAGTACCTGTCAACAGAATGGGATGGAGGGAGGAGGGGAGGCAATAAGGGTAAGAGAGAGAGAGAGAGAGAGAGAGAGAGAGAGAGAGAGAGAGAGAGAGAAAGAGAGAAAGAGAAAAAAAGAGCTGGACTACCAGAGAGAGAGAGAGAGAAAGAGAGAGAGAAAGAGAGGCTCTCTGGTAATTACTGCCTGACCCAGCCTGACCCTGACACTTGGCAGTAGGTCAGACCTGAAGGTGTTATGTAACTGCCCAGTACACTGCATTTATACTGACCTGATGTAAACAATGAAGACTTGGTACCTTGGAACTTGAATAAAATCTACAGTTTTTGATCAATTAGTTTCAAATTTCAGATTTTAACAGATGAAATGCTAATGTGTACATGCTGTGGAAATTAAATCCACAGCACTAACAGGAAAAATTTAGATATTTTTATTTTTTTTAAATGGTATCAGGAAAAAAGAAAAGTATTCTCAACTATGAAACTAATACATGTGTTAAAATTAATCCAAGGATCAAAACACCCAATATATTATACCAGGAGCAAACTGGAGTTGGGAATGTTTAATTTTATTAACTGAAATAAAGGATCAGCAATATGAATTTTGATTATTTAGCCAGTATCATGTAACAACTGATACAACCATGAGTTATAAGTCAAACAAATTAAAATCTTTAATGAGCACTCTGATGAACATCCACACTTTCATAGCAATACATCACTTTGTGGACACAATTAAATGTGCACTTTAACCATTGTAACCCTGGTGGTACAATACAAAATCTAAAATGTAGCATAGCCAAAAATAAAATAAAATACAGAAAATTATAACATTCATCTAGTTTATGCACCAGCTGGGGGGTGGGGGGTGGGAGTGCAGGGCAGAGGGGAAGCCTGCTAGTAGTGGCCAAGCTTAGCCAAGGCAAGCTGCCTGGGGTGGGTTACATAATGCAAGTGAAGACTGTATTACTAGGTGGGCTAGATGTAAACAACACTTGACATGGTGTGTGAAAACATGAATAAAAGCTATTCTTTCCAATCAATATCTTTGAAATTTCAGATTTTAAAAGATTAAATTCTTATGTATATATGGAGACTTTTAACAGTATGCCAAATTTTAGGAACTGAGAACTGAAGCTGGGGAGCGGAGCTCTAGCAAACTGCATAACACTAGCTTGATGTAAACAATATGTGACATGGTGCTTGAAAACTTGAGTAAAAACTACAGCTTTTGATCAACTGGTTTCAAATTTTTGGTGTTAACAGATGAAATGCTAACAAAAACATGCTGTGAAAATTAAATCCACAGCAGTTACAGGAAAAAAATGTGCCATGGTCAAAGTTGGGTAAAATTTAAGGTACCAATTTTTTATTTTTGTTAATATTTAAAAAAATCTAAAAGATTTTGATCTAATTTTGGGTATACAATTTAATTTTGATTAATTAAAGTTATATTACTGGAAATAACTCCTTAGCTTTAACATGTTTTGTGTTAAGTGATCAAATATCTTTCCTGATTTTTTACAAAATGCATTATGTTTGGGCCCATAACTTTTTTAAACTAGAATACAGGTAGTAAAAAAGCGACTACGTGTATCCGCCTAAATCAGAGTGGAACGGGTGAAGTGAGGCATGGATTAAGTGGCAAGGGGAAATAGAATGAAGAGTTGCATATTAGCATGGATGTCTGCAGCCAAATTGTGTATGAAGGTTGCCCCCCCCCTACCACAAAATCCAGAAAGCCGTCCAAGTTGTATACATATGCAAAATTTAAGGCAGATAAGTCAAACCACTACATGTATATGACTGATTTTAGCCCGTGGCAGACAATCAGATGGACGCTGAGCAAAAATAGTTGCAGGAGGCGCCACCAGTTTTGCATATGATAAAGAGCTATGTGAGATATATACATATGCAAAACTTTGGCCCAATCAGTCAAACGGTTCCCAAGATATGAGCTTGGATGTCTGCTGCATAAACTAGAATGCAGGTGGCGCCACCTGTCATAAAATCAAGAGAGCTGTCGGGGATGTATAAACCTGCAAAATTTTAGCCAGATATGTCAAACCACTGCCGAGATATGAGTGATTTTATCCCATGGCATACAAACAGACAGGAGCTGTGCAAAAATGGCTGCAGGTAGCGCCACCAGTTTTGCGTATGATAAAGAGCTATGTGAAACCTATACACATGAACAATTTCAAGTTCCCGAGATATGAGCTTGGATGTCTGCAGCATAAACGTGAATGTAGGTGGCGCCACCTGTCATAAAATCAGATGACTTATAGTCAGCTGAGCTAAAAATTTGCAAAATTCAAATCTAATTTTTGGTTAACAATTGAATGTTGATTTATTAAAGTTATATCCCTGAAAAATTCTCATGTTAAGTGAGTAAATATATTTCCTGATTTTAAAAAAATTGCATTATATTTGGACCCATAACTTTAAAACAATACTCAATACTGACCTAATTTTTGGTAGGTAAATAGACAATGTATGGAAGAATATGAATACAAAATATAATCAAAAACAGACCAGTGGTTTCAATATTAGGCAGCCTTGAAGTGTAACAATGGCTTTTTTATGGAAAACGGAGGTTTTTCCTTAATATTTCAAAGGAACAATGTCCTAATGACGCAATTTTCAGTATGTCAGGAGATTTTGGGCACATCTAACTGTATGCAAAATTTTGGAATCATAAGTCCAACGGTTTCAAAATGTGCCCTGTTAACAGACAGACAGCCGGACGACGGACAAAGGGCCATGACTATAGCTCAGATGACTTATAGTCAGCTAAGCTAAAAACATCTAATTCTCGCCAACTCTTAATACGGCTTCAATTGGATGATTCTCCAGAAATAAAATGATGCAGATTAACATTGTGTGAGCTTTGGACAGGTTGTGAGCGATAATGGGGAAGAAACAATCGACCTCAAGACTAATAGCTCTGATGACCAGTTAGAATGAACCTAACTAGATATTTCTTGGCACCACAGGTGCCATAGTATCACCAGACTATCAATCCCCCCCCCCCTTTAAGAATACTCCCCCCATCTTCAGCAGCATATACTGACATTTGGCAAGCTCCTATGGTTTCTTCCATCTAACAACTGAAACAATATTTTTCACCAAATATGGGGGCCAATAAAGAGAAGCACTCAGAATCAAAAAGGGGATAAATTTATACTATAAAATGGTAGGTGGCACCAACTGTTTGGTGACAAGAAAACTCTCCAAGATGGATCTTCATGCCATATTGGAGACCAACACATTGAAGGACTCCTCAGATATGAGCAATTTTCATCTAAAACAAATAAACAGATGGACATCATGGCAAAACAATTGCAGATGGTGCCACCAGTCTTATGTACAAGATGGAGGAGTCCAAAATCTATGGATATGCACGTTTTCAGGCCAATAGGGCAAACCACTCCTCAAAAAAGGGCATTAATTTATACTACAAAAACGGAAAGGTAGGTGGTGCCACTTGTTTGGTTTATGAGAAAACTTTCAAAGATGGATGGACATGCCAAATTTTAGACATATACCTTGAATCATTCCGGAGATATAAGCAAATTTCACCAAAAGCACATGTATAGATGGACCCCACAGCAAAACGATTGCAGATGGCGCCACCTGTCTTGAGTAGAAGATGAAGAAGTGCAAGATCTATAATGGATAGGCACAATTTCAGGCCAATATTGCAAACACTCCTCAGAAAAGGGCATTAAAATATTCTACAAAAACAGGAAGGTAGGTGGCACCACCAGTCTGGATTACAAGAAAACTTTCCAAGATGGATGGACGTCAAATTTCAGATGTATAACTTGGACCACTCTGGAGATATGAGCAATTTTCCCCCAAAGCACATGTACAGATGGACTCTACAGCAAACGATTGCAGATGGCACCACAAGTTTTGAATACAAGATGGAGGTATCCAAGATCAATGTACAAGCACAATTTCAGCCCTATCTGTCAATAAGTTTTAGAGTTATAATGCTCATAGTACTGTCAAGTGGCAATGATTGGGTATTAAAAGGCACAAAAACAAGAGAAAGACAGAAGGTGGCACCACCTGTCTTTTGCAAAAGACAAAGCTATCCAAGATCTTCTGTCAATTTGATTTTTGGACCATTGCATGCATCCCTTATTGAGATATTTATGATTAAGTATGATTTTCACCATATATGGCAAAATTCAAGGTCAAGGCCACTCTCACAGGAAAGGTCATGACACCAATTTAAATATACTTCATCCCATAACCCGTGTCTATGTATATGCATAATATGAAAGAAATCTTTCCATTAGTTTTTGACTTAGGCCAAAAAAAATAAAAGGTATGATTCTCAGGCACCGCCCGCATCAATTTAAACCCTTGCATCAAACATTTTTATTTTGATTTTCAATAGAAACTCACCAATTTCGACCTGCAGTCGCTCAGACATTTCTTTCAAGAAGAAAAAATCATACAATTTCCTTTGTTTTGTAGTGTTGTTACTTGTTTAGCAAAATAAATCTATTATTTTAATGGTTTTCCCTATTCATTTGACATTTTTATCGAAACATATAAAAAATTAAAAATAAAAAAAACGCCCGCCCGCACTGATTTCTGAAAAAAAGTGCCTGAGAACCATACCTTTTTTTTATTTTGGCCTTATAATGCTCACAGTTCTGTTAAGTGGCATTGATGAAGGTGTTAAATGGCATGAAAACAAGAAAAGGATAACAGATGGCGCCACCAGTTTCAGGTACATGACAACACTATCAAAGATCTTTGGTCAAGTTGATTTTTGGATCAATCAATGCAAGAATTCTTGAGGTATTTAGAATTTGTCTGATTTTCCCTCAAAATGGACCTATTCAAGATCAAGGTCACCCTCCTAGTAAAGGTCATGACCCCATTTTAAATAGGCATCGTCCTCTCACCCATATCTCTGCACATGTCATGTTTGGTAAAGATCGGTAAATATTTTTTGAGTTCGCGTCCAAACGAAAACTCTGTGGGGGCGGCGGCGGAGACGCCGCAACCCTGCCTAAACCATAGTATCTCCAGACTTTGTCTGGCAAAACAACTATAGGTACATAATCTATTGAATAACAAGGCCAACAGGCCTAATGCAAACCTGTGCAATAGGATATACATCAGGTATAATGCTTCCATGCTGGACAGTTTCTTTTCAAGTACATGTGTGACATGTATATGAATGCAAGCACTGAACATTTTGAACCTGAGTGCATGCACCAATTACAAAAACATCACAGCTAAAATACTGGCATAGGTGCACAGAACACAAAAATGAATGTAAGTGGCACCACCACTTCCGAGAAAGCCATTAAAGATGTATGGATGTAAAAAATTTCAGGTTTCAAACCACTCTTCGGTTATGTGCACAAATGCATGAAACAACTAGATACAGGTAGTTGAAAGGGACTATGTGTATCCTCCAAAATCAGAGTAGCACAGGTGAAGTGAGGCATGGATTGAGTGGTAAGGGAAAATAGTGTGAAATGTATATCTGCCATGATTGTAGGCTGCACCACCAGAGGCCAATACTGCAAAATCACTCCTGAAAAAAGGGCATTAATTCATTCAACACAAATGGAAAGGTAAGTGGTGCCAGCTGTCTGGTTTACAAGGAAACTTTCCAAGATGGATGAACATACCAAATTTCAGACCAATACCTTGACCCAATCCTGAGATATAAGAAATTTTCACCAAAAGCACATGTACAAATAGACGCCACTGGAAAACGATTGCAGATGGCACCACCAGTCTTTAGTATAAGAGGGAGGAGTCCAAGATCTATATATATGCACAATTTCAGGCTTATAATGCAAATCACTCCGGGGAAAAGGGCATTAATTTATTCTACAAAAAAAGGAAAGGTAAGTGGCGCCACCTGTCTGGTTTATGAGAAAACTTTCCGATATGAATGAACATGCCAAAATTCAGACCAATAACTTGACCCACTCCTGATATATGAGCAATTTTCACCCAAAGCATATGAACGGATGGACACCACATGAAAACAATTGCAGATGGCGCCACCATTCTTGAGTACAAGATGGCAGACTCCAAGATCTATGGATATGCACAATTTCAGGCCGATACTGAAAATCACTCCTGAGAAAAGGGCATTAATTTATTCTACAAACAAGGGCCTACAGGCCTAATGCGAACCTGTGCAATTGGATATACACCAGGTATAATGGTTCAATGCTGGACCATTACTTTTCAAGTAACATGTGTAACATGTATACATGAACAATGCAAGAACTAAACATTTTGAACAAGAAATAATTACACAAACATCACTGCTGAAATTCTGGCATTGGTGCACACAACACAAAAATGATTGAAGCTGGCACCACCAGTTTTATACAACGAAGCTATCAGAGATATATACATATGCCCAATATCAGACTGATATGTCAAACCCCTCCTGAGAAATAAGCAGGGACATACACTGTGCAAAAATGATTGTAGGTGGTGCCACCAGTCTTGTACACAATATAGCTCCGATATGTATAAATATGCCTAATTTCAGGCGGATACATCAAATTCCTCCGTAGAAATGAGCAGGCACATACATTGTGCAAAAGTAATTGTAGGTGGTGACACCTGTCTTGTGAACAGGAAATCCATCAATAATGCATAGACAGGTCATAATATCAGGCCAATACATCAAACTTCCCTTGAGTTTGATGCACTGGGCTGACCAGGCTTAGGTGAGAAAGGCATTGAAAAGCAAGTTAACTGTGACAAATTGCAGGCTCAAGCAACTGCACTGAGTGAACTCTTGACCTGCACCTGGCTAGACTGAGTGAACTTTTGACCTTTACCTGGCTGCACTGAGTGAACTCTTGACCTGTGGCATAACCTGACACAGTTGGCAGTTTGCAAAAGCTATAAATAGATCCAGACTAACCTTTGCTGCCAAATCTGATACAGTGGGCAGTCTGACAAAACTGTAAATAGAATGCAGCTACTGAACTGAGTGAACTCTTGACTGTTGCCTAATCTGATACAGTTGCCAGTCTGCCAAAGTTTTAATTAGATCCAGGCTGACCTTTGGCCTGTTGCCAAATCTGAAATAGTTAGCAACCTGCCATGCTATTTAACCTGAAATCTAAATGTCTAGTGGCATAATGTAATAGATGCTGATAAACTGGTGCCAGGCTCAATGTAACTGCTTCACACAGCTAACATACATGGTAAAATGACCCAATTCAATCTCCCTAATTCAGCCAAAAAATCATTCATGTGGAACCATTAAAGACAATTATTATAAGAATTATTGTGGGAATTATTCTTGTAGATACTAAACAAATTGGCTTCAGTGGTGTAAGTCAAAAAACATTTTGCAGGTTTATAACTCACATAAGAAGATACAGCAAACTTGCTAAGTTCAGCTTCCCGTAACTCAGCCAAAAAGCTCTGAACCAAAACCATTTAAATAAACTTGAATTATCAACATCTGAGGATAATTAATGTGAGAGATTTAAGAATTTGGCCCAGTGGCTTTTGAGAAGAAGATCTTTGCAGCCACTGCGCAAAAATGGGTTGTAATGCCATATGACTAAATTCAGCTTCCCATCACTCAGTCAAAAGTCACTAAACAGAGACCATTTGAACAAACTTAAGAAAGCACTACCCTAGGAGCATTTCTGTGCAATATTAAACAATTTGGCTTTAGGCTTTCAGAGAAGAAGTTTTTTTAGCCTCTGTATGCTTCGGGCACCGTTGGCCCCCGTACAAAAAGAGCAATGCAGGTGGCGCCAAAAATACCTCAATTTCAGATATGACACAAGTGACCAAAATTAACATAAAATTTGATGATGATAGCTCAAACCGTTTCTGAGACTGTAATTTTAGCATGCAAATGAGTTAGTTCAACTTCCTGTAACTTGGTCAAAAGTCACCGAACTGGAACCATCTGAACAAACTTGAGAGAGATTGATCCAGGGAACATTTCTGTGAAATATTGGACAATTTGGCTGGAAAGTTTCAGAGAAGAAGATTTATAAGGTTTTAACGCTTTTTCTCTAGAAAATCGAAATCAATGCAGATACCCAATAATAAGCTCTAGGGCACCAAGTTTCACATGTGACAAATTCTTACATGTAATTTGGAGCTGCTAGATCCGAAGACTTCCAGCCATAGACAGCCAACCTATGATGGCAGATGGCGGACGGCCGTCGCGGCGCCATTGCATAAGCTCACAGGTTCGCTAAAAATATAGACTGTAATGTATTATGGTAAGAGGGATTTAATATTTGTCAATCGATTTCTCACCAAATGAGAATGCTTGAGTTCAGTGTGCACCTTTGTGTTATTTATAGAGTGGCAAATACTAGTATACTGCTAAATATTATTTGTGATGTCAAAGGTGTACAAAGGTTCTTACCAGGATTTTGATGATATATATATATATATATATATATATATATATATATATATATATATACATATATATATCATTATATGATTATTTGACTTGTTTAAATTTGTGAGTTTATTTATTTTTACTTAAATTATTTTACTTTACTGAGGGGTATGAGAAACTTTTCAGAAGATATGTAAGGCCTTACTTTATCTTGAAGATATATGGCTTTAGCCTGCAAGCTACTCGACAAGATGTTGTTTTTATCTAAATATTACTTGAAGATGTGGTTTGTATCTGCACATTACTTTATCTTCAAGATATGTAGTCTTTATCTGCATGTAACTTTACCTTGAAGACATGTGGTTTTTCATAGTCTAAGACCTGGATGCTGGGAGGGGGGCTGCTGGGTAACTCTGGCTCACGGGTCTCCAACATCTGAAAAAAGAACATCCATAACATTAGCACAAAACCAAACATATGTTATATATCACCCCAAAAAAAAACAAACATCTGTTACAGATCACTAACACATTACCAAACATTGGTAATATATGATCATCACAAAAATCAAACATCTGTCATATATCATCACCATATTACCAAACATCTGTAATATATCATCACCACAAAACTGAACATCTGTCATATATCATCACCACAGAACCAAACATCTGTCACATATCATTACCAAAAAACCAAATATCTGTAATATATCATCACCACAAAACCAAACATCTGTAATATATCATCACCTCAAAAATCAAACATCTGTAATTGTTACAGGTGCCCTATTTTATTGTGTGTAGCAGTCTTGCATGAGTTTCTTTTATTGTGCGCAGGGGAGCTCCATGCGTTGTTGACATTTGGTTGGTGCCATGCGTAGCTCGTGTTGTAGGGGCCTCACCTAGCCGAATGTTGCAGGCTTGGTTTAATCCGCATTGGTTGAACACTGGCGTGTAGATAGAGAGCATTCTTGTTCTAGTATGTTCTTTGAGCGTGTTTATAATGTTAGATTCTTTAGATTGTTCGAGAAGTGGAAGGTTCTCGGCTTGAGGTGAAAAGTTATATAAAGAGGCTGTGTTTTATAGCCGAGAGAGGTGAGAGAATATTCCAGCGGACACAGAAGCGTGTGTGTCAGTTTGTGGGACCTATTCTGATAAGTGTGGCAATTATAGATTTTCTTCAGATTTTCTTCTGGATTTGTGATGAATCTTATTTGGTCTTCAGTTTACTTTCGGGATTGTTACAAGAGCTTTACATTGGACTGTTATTTTCTGAGAGAATTTGTGTGAACTGATCGTCCAGCTTATACATTTTAAAGGATTTACCGCTGTGAGTGGTGGTATCCAGGTATTGTGCACTTTGTTTATTTTACTTTGTGATTGTACTGATTTGTTGTTATCCTGCTGTTTTACTGTGTAATTGTATTGATTTAGTGTATTGTAATGTTAGGGTTGTTTTAAGAATAAATTATAGTTATTTGTTCACAAAAAACCACTGACTTCTTTATTCATTCCCCTAGACATTTTACGCTGCCTAGTGTTACAGAATCTGATTTTTTTATCTCCTTGACAAAATTTATGCTCATCATGCATACATGATCTTTTGATATTAGGTTCTGTGACATAAAATTGTGGGCTCGTCCAGGATGGCTTAATAGTTGTGAAAATTTTTTAGGCCTTGACCTGGACACATTGTTTTATTATACATTGTTTACAAGATTACATATTGTTTACAGTACATTGTTAACAGGATTTATCTCAGTGGTTTTTTATTATTGTTTAAACATCTTAACATGGCAGATTTCAAACCTGAGACATTTGTTGATGATCCTAACCCTGATCAACCTGAACAGTTGACAAAGGATCAGTTGTTGCGTTTGGGACAACACTTGGGGCTAAGTGTGAAAAAAGCTTTGAGAAAGCCTGATATCATTGCTAAAATCATGCAGGATCTGGTTGGCAAAGGTTTAATTTAAGAGAGAGTGAAGTGGAAACATAAAAAAATGACAGCCTTGCTATGCAGTTGGAATTAAAAAAGTTAGAAATGCAACATGAGCTAGCATTGAAACAGTTAGAGAGGGAAGAACATCAAAGGTTGAAACAATTAGAATTAGAAAAACAAAGAGAAGAGAGAGAAGAACATGAAAGGTTAGAAAGAGACAGACTAGAAAAAGAAAAAGAAATTGAGTTAAAATGACTAGAGTTAGGAAGACTTAAACTAGAACATAGTCTACGTGCTGCCCCAATGCACAGTTTTGATGTTGCTAAACACATTAGACTTGTCCCACCTTTTCAAGAAAAAGAGGTTGATTTATATTTCTTACACTTTGAGAAGGTAGCTGAAAATTTAAAATGGCCTGAGGAAAATTGGACTATGCTGTTACAAAGTGTGTTGACTGGCAAGGCCAGAGAAATTATACAGAGCTCTCAGTAGAAGCCGCTGCTGACTATGACCAGGTTAAACGGTTAATCGTGAAAGGTTATGAGTGAGTTCAGGAAGCTTACCACCAGAAATTCAGAAATTGGAAAAAGCACAAAGAACAGACCTATGTCGAATTTGCTAGGAAAAAAGAGCAGTTGTTTGATCGCTAGTGTAGTTCTAACAAGTGACCCATGGGTCATGACGCTCAGCTGACTGGGAAGAGATTCACAAAAGGAAATTTTATCACCAGAATGGTAGTATATACCCATTCAACTGAAGCATCAATCAGATTAACCAACAGGCCAAGATTTAGTCTGTTTTTATATATCTCAAAAATAGAGAAAAATGTGTAAACTTTTAAAACTAGAATACGGGTAACCGACAAGTGACTACATGTATCTGCCAAAATCGGATAGTGAGGCATGGATTGAGTGGCAAGGGGAAATAGAGTGAGGTATGTTGCATATTAGCATGGATGTCTGCAGCCTAAATGTGTATGTAGGTTGTGCCACCTACCACAAATCCAGAAATCTGTCCAAGTTGTATACACCTGCAAAATTTTAGGCAGAAAAGTCAAACCACTACATGTATATGAGCGATTTTTGCCCATGGCAGACAAACAGACAAACACCGTGCAAAAATCTTTGCAGGTAACCCCTCCAGTTTTGTGTATGATAAAGACATATGTGAGATCTAAACACATGCACAATTTTGGCCCAATCGGTCAAATGGTTCCTGAGATATGAGGTTGGATGTGTCCAGCGTTAACTAGAATGTAGGTGGCGCCACCTGTCATAAAATCAAGAAAGCTGTCCACGATGTATAAACCTGCAAAATTTTAGGCAGTTATGTCGAACCACTACAGAGAAATGAGTAATTTTAGGCCACGGCAGACTAACAGACAGACGCTGTGCAAACATTGTTACAGGTGGCGCCACCATTTTTTGTGTATGTTACAGAGCTATCAAAGGGCTACATTTGTATAAATTTTATTTCCTGATCGGTCAAACGGTTCCCGAGATATAAGCTTGGATGTCATCAGCATGAACGTGAACATAGGTGGCGCCACCTGTCATAAAATCAAGAAAGCTATCCTGGATGTATACACATGACGAATTTCAGGTGAATTAGTCAATTCACTGCAGAGATATGAGTGATTTTAACCCAAGGCAGATGAACAGATGGACACTGTGCAAACATGGTTACAGGTGGCGCCACCATTTTTTGTGTATGTTATAAAGCAATCCAAGGGCTACATTTGTATCAATTTTATTTCCTGATCGGTCAAACGGTTCCCAAGATATGAGGGTTTATGAGTGGAAACAGACCCACAAATGGACACTGGATAGAGAGGAAAGGTCAGAGGTCAATGCAAATTGGTTAGGGCACCAGTTCACATGTGACCCGATAATAGGTGTAAGTTTGGGAAAAATCGGTCCATTAGTCTCTGAGGAGCTCTCTGGAAACGAACGCCGCCACGGCGGAGGAACTCGGTCAAAAACATAGTATCCGCAAAACTTCGTTTTGGCGGATAAAAAAAATAAAGGTGGCTCCACCAGTCTGCAGAAACTAATAAAAACACTTAATGGTCAATATCCATGCAAAAAATCATGGTGATCTCTGCATTAGTTGTTCAGATACTTCAGTTTTTGTATCAAATTGTCCATTATTCTGAGGGATACTTCGGAGTCCTATAGCTTGAAGGATATGGGTAACAGAGACCTAATTTCAAGTTTCCACAGGCACCTTTCATGGGCCTCCTTGCATGACAAGAATGAAGATTCTAGGTCCAGTTGTTGCGATTTGTATCCTGTTGACAGATAACCACATCTTTAAAGGTCTATTTCTGGTTTCCAAGGAGATTTTTCATGGACCTCTCAGTGTGTCAAGAATTAAGATTCTAAGTCCAGTCTTTATGATTTGTGCCTTGTTAACAGATGTTCACATTTTTAAAGGTCTCAAAAATAGAGAAAAAAATACGTAAAAAATCAAAAATACAGGTGGCGCCACCAGTCTGCAGGAAGTGATGTAACATCTCATGATCAATATGTACGCCAAAAATCATGACCATCAGTCAAGTAGTTAATGAGATATTGAAGTTTTTGTATGAAATTTTTTACTTTTCTGGGAGGTACTTTGGGGCCACATAGCTCGAAGGATATGGGTAACAGAGACCAAATTTCAGGTTTCCATGGAGACTTATCATGGGTCTCCCTGTGTGTCAAGAACGAAGATTCTAGGTCCAGTCGTTACGATTTGTACCCTGTTGACAGATAACTACATCCTTAAAGGTCTCAAAAATGGAGAAAATTCGTGAACATTGAAAAATACAGGTGGCGCCACCAGTCTGCAAAAACTGATGAAACATCTCATGATCAATATGTATGTCGAAAATCATGACCATCAGTGATGTAGTTAATGAGATATTGAAGTTTTTGTATGAAATTTTTGACTATTCTGGGGGGTAATTTTGGGCCCCATAGCTCGAAGGATATGGGTAATAGAGACCTTATTTCTGGTTTCCATGGAGACTTTTCATAGGTCTCTCAGTGTGTCGAAAATGAAGATTCTAGGTCCAGTCGTTACGATTTGTGCCACGCTAACAGATGACAGCATCCTCAAAGGTCTCAAAAATAGAGGAAAAAATCCTAAAAAATCAAACGGTACAGGTGGCGCCACCAGTCTGCAGGAACTGATCGAACATCTCATGATCAATATGTATGCCAAAAATGAAGACCATCAGTGATGTAGTTATTGAGATATTGAAGTTTTTGTATGAAATTTTTTACTATTCTGGGGGGTACTTTGGGGCCCGATAGCTCAAAGGATATGCGTAACAGAGACCTAATTTCTGGTTTCCAAGGAGATTTTTCATGGACCTCTCAGTGTGTCAAGAATTAAGATTCTAAGTCCAGTCTTTATGATTTGTGCCTTGTTAACAGATGTTCACATTTTTAAAGGTCTCAAAATAGAGAAAAAAATTCGTAAAAAATTGAAAAATACAGGTGGCGCCACCAGTCTGCAGGAAGTGATGTAACATCTCATGATCAATATGTATGCCAAAAATCATGACCATCAGTCAAGTAGTTAATGAGATATTGAAGTTTTTGTATGAAATTTTTTACTTTTCTGGGGGGTACTTTGGGGCCCAATAGCTCGAAGGATATGGGTAACAGAGACCTAATTTCTGGTTTCCAAGGAGATTTTTTATGGACCTCTCAGAATCCCAAGTTACAAGGTTCTAGGTCCAGCGGTTACGATTTGTGCCTGGTTAACGGACGGACAGACGGACAGACGGACAGACGGACGACGGACAAAGAGTGATCGCTATAGCTCAGATGACTTTCAGTCAGCTGAGCTAAAAATGAATGAAAGATTATGACAATTTGCACCAGTTGATTTTGCTTGAAGAATTCAAGTGCTGCATTAACCCAGATGTGAAAACTTTTCTTGATGAAAAAAGTCCTGAAACACTTGACATTGCTGCTCAATTAGCTGATGATCATTCATTAACTCACAAAATGTCCTTTACTAGCAAATCAAACCAGTCATTCACAAACAAGAATGTAAATCAGTATGGTCAAATGACAGTCACCCAGTACTAGTAGTCCTGATAGTTCAACAAAGTCCACTGCTACACCTCAGCCCACGTCAACTGTGTCTAAGTCCAACAAAGACCAGTCATATGCGAAGAAAATCTGTAATTACTGCAAGAAGGAAGGCCATCTAATATCTGACTGATGGAAACTTGCAAATAAACCAAATAGGAAACCTTCTGGTTTTGTTTCAAAATCTATGCATAGCATAGTACAAGAGCCAGGTTCTTTTCATGTAAATAAGGGGTACAACTCCTTTATTGACCCTAATAAAGCGTTTGATGCTACGAAGACCCACGTGCAGTCTAAATCCAAAGAAGAATCCGTAGCTTGGGGGGTAAAAACCTCAGCTGATTAATGCGAGGAATTTAATAAGGCTAGGTCCTTTCAAGACTCTTGCGAGGAGTATTCTCTAAATAAGGCTAAGTCCTTTTATGACTCTTGCGAGAGTATTTCAAATGAGGCCAGGTCCTCTTACAACAAACAGAAGTTTGCTTCTGCTGAGGAAAATTCCTCTGTTGACTCCCATGAGGAGTTTGATTGTAACAAGGCCTACAGGCCTAATGCGAACCTGTGCACTGGGAAATACACCAGGTATAATGCTTCAATGCTGGACCATTACTTTAAATGTATATGAACAATGCAAGTACTAAACAATTTGAATAAGAAACAATTACACAAACTCTGCTGAAATTCTGGCATGGGTGCACAGAACACTAAAAAAATTGTAGCTGGCACCACCAGTCTTGTATACAATGAAGCTATCAGAGATATATACATATGCCCAATTTCAGACAGATATATCAAACCCCTCCTGAGAAAAATGCAGGGACACACACTGTGCAAAAGTCATGGTAGGTGGCAACACCTGTCTTGTGAGCGAGAGAGCCATCAAAGACACATAGACAGGTCAAAATATTAGGCCAATACATCAAACTTACCTTGAGTCTGATGCATGGGGCTGACCAGGCTTAGGTGAGAAAGGCTGTTGCCCCGAGTGAACTGTGACAAATTGCTTGCTCAGGCTACTCCACTGAGTGGACTCATGACCTGCACCTGGCTAGACTGAGTGAACTTTTGACCTGTACCTGGCTGCACTGAGTGAACTCTTGACCTGTTGCCTAATCTGATACAGTTGGCAGTCTGCCAAAGCTATAAATAGATCCAGACTGACCTCTAGCCTGTTGCCAAATCTGAAATAATAGCCACACCATTGCATAAGCTCATGCAGGGGCCCTGCCCTGAGGGGCGTGACACCCATGAAGTGATCACATGGTGCCCATGAGGTGTTCACATGTCACCCATGAGGTGATCACATGCCATGTGCTTGGCTGCACTGATTGAACTCTTGACCTATATCTGGCTGCACTGAATGAACTCTTGATCTGTTCCCAAATCTGAAACAGTTGGCAGTTTCTCAACCTATTTAAAGATACGGATTCAATCTTGGCTTGTTGGTATATCTGTTTACACAAACTGAAAGACTTTGGCTACAATTTTTTATTTCAAGCCGACATATTCATAAACTTTTTATCAAAATATCTAGAATAATAAAAGATGCAGTACTTTCATTCTTAAAGGTTCAATAGTTCTGCCAAAAATCATTCTAGTAAACTTGAACAAAGGCCACCTAAGAATAACTTTTGTGCAATGTTACAGAAGATATAATTGAATTAATAATTTTGTAGAAGAATGCTACTGCAGTCCTCAGTTTGAAAAAGACATAATAATGGCCATAAGACCAACTTAAGCTTTTCACAACTCAACCAAAAATCAACAAACTCAGTATATTCTGATATGATTAAAAGAACCATGTCTTAGGATAATTCTTTTGAAAAATTGAACAATTCAACTTGACAGTTTCATCATTTAGCTGAAAGAGGCTAATATATTAGGAGGTTTTTTGCCCAAAAAAACAGGGCAATGTAGGTGGCACCACAAAATCTGCAATTTCAAATATGAGTCATGTGACCAACATTTGCACAATACCTGGTAATGCTAGCTTCTGTCATTTCTGAGAGTACTATGTCAGTATGCTTACTTGGTCAAATGACTGTTCAAATTTGTGTAACCCCACTAAAATTCATCAAATGCAAACCATTTGAACAAACTTGAGAGGGCTTGCCTCTGGGATCATTTATGTAAAATATTGAACAATTTGGCTGGACCGTCTACAAGAAGCTTTTTCCCTATAAAATCTAAGTAAATGCAGATAGCAAAAAAATAAGCTGAATCCAACAAAATTTGATATGTGACAGATTATTGCATAAAATATGGGAATGGTAGCTCCTGCTATTCCTGAGAAATTATGGATTAATGTACAGATGACCAATGACCCCCGTACAAAAAAAAGGTCATTTCAGGTGGCGCCACCAATACCTGAATTTCATATATGACTCATGTGACCATCACTGGCAAAAATTTGGTGATGATAGCTCTGGCCGTCTCTGAGACTGTCATTTTAGTATGCTTTTTTGGACAGATGACTAAGTTCAATTCCTGTAACTCGGCCAAAATTCACCAAACTTGAACAATTCGAACAAAATTGAGGGAGATGGTATAAAAGATTATTTCTGTGAAATATTGAACAATTTGGCTTGAGTGTTTCGGAGGAGAAGATTTTTAAAGTTTTTTTAGCTTTTTCTCTATAAAATTTAAGAAAATTTTCAGATGGCTAATTTTTTGCATTAAATTTCATGATGCTAGCTCCAATCATTTTCAAAATAGTATGGGTTAACGTACAGAAGACAAACGCCATCACACCATTGCATTAGTTCACAGGTTAATTAAAAATTATTACAGATGCATATTGAATGCAAAATTGTAATACAGATACATCTCACTGATGACAAAATCTTGAATTAATTTGACTATGGATACCAATTATTTATAATCCATGTACAGCCATCTTTATATACCCACAGAGAGCTGTATACCTGTGATTGTAAACATTGCCTGGCATGAGGAATATCTAAAAATCATAAATCTACATTTTTTAAAAGCTTTTAAAAAACATTCTTATCAATATTAACCATAGATAACCTGAAATCTAAATGTCTAGAGGCATGATGTAATAAATGCTGATAAACTGGTGCCAGTCTAGATGTATCTGCTTCACACAGCTAACATATATGGTAAAATGACTCAACTGAATCTTTATAATTCAGCCAAAATTCATTCTTTGGAACCATAAAAGACAATTATTATAAGAATTATTCAGGGGATTATTCTTGTAAAATATTAAACAAATTGGCCTCAGTAGGGTCAGTCAAAAAAATTTTTACAGGTTTATAACTCATGGGAAAATACAGCAAAATGGCTAAGTTAAGCTTCCCATAACTCAGCCAAAATCACTGAACCAAAACCATTTGAACAAACTTGAATTATCAACATCTAAGGATAATTAATGTGTGAGATTTACGAATTTGGCCCAGTGGTTTTTGAGGAGAAGATCTTTGTAGCAACTGAGCTAAAATGGGCTGTTACAGCATATGACTAAATTCAGCTTCCCATAACTCAGCCAAAAGTCACTGAACTGAGACCATTTGAACAAACTTCAGAAAGCACTACCCTAGGATCATTTCTGTGCGATATTAAACTATTTGGCCATATGGTTTCAGAGAAGAAGTTTTTTGTAGCAGTCAGTATGATACCGGCACTGATGACCCCCGTACAAAAAAGGCTGATGCAGGTGGCGCCACCAATACCTCAATTTCAGACATGTCTTAAGTGAACAACATTGGCATAACATTTGGTGATGATAGCTCCAGCCGTTTCTGAGATTGTAATTTTAGTATGCTTTTACGGACAGATGACCAAGTTCAACTTCCTCTAACTCGGCCAAAAATCACCGAACTTATACCATTCGAACAAACTTGAGAAAGATTATTCCAGGAATCATTTCTGTAAAATATTGGACAGTTTGGCTGAACAGTTTCGGAGAAGAAGTTTTTTAAAGCTCTTTTAGCTTTTTCCCTATAAAATCTAAGAAAATGCAGTTAGCCAAAAAATAAGCAAAATCCGATATAGTTTTTTAGATGACTAATTTTTTGCATAAAATTTTGTGATGCTACCTCTTGCCATTTTCAAGATAATATGGGTTAACGTACAGACGACGGACCACGGCCGACGGACGCCGGACGACGCCACACCATCGCATAAGCTCACAGGTTCGCTAAAGAGGATGTAGATTCCTTTAATGACTCTAAAAAAGAGTCAATGTCAGTTCTTTGTTTGATGAAACTGAGGTAATAGATTCCTCTCCTGACTCTGAAATGGAGTTATTTGAGCCATTCATACATGATGGTTTTGTATCACTTTCAAGTGATTTTTCAGACTCTACCCCTATTAGAATTTTGAGGGACACTGGTTCTTATCTTATCTTACGTACATAATTGTCAGGCTACAAGTACCCACTACCCCTGCTTGTAGTGCAGGTAACTATCTCTTTCAGTGAAGGTCAAACCCACTAGACGCCGTGTTTTATAGCTGAAATGGAAATCCCCGGGAAGGCCCGCCGTGTGATGATGTAGATGACAATATTAACATGGGTTCACGGTCACTTCTTGTCGCTTTCAAATGAACAAAGACGTTTCCCGAGTGTTATGAATAAGTATCTACGTAAGTATGACATGAGTAAGTATACACACATAAGTCTTTATAGTTAAAGACATAATTCCATATAAGCTTTGAGGACCGACAATTCTGTATACCAACAGCATAAAGGTAGTCATACATTTTCTCAGAAGATGTCACCACTGTTGCGTGAAAATAAATGGGGAAATTGACGACCAAACATCAAGGAGACCGTTTCTGCATATTAGAAAGGGGAGAAACTGAATTCACATTATTTCGTCTCTGAATTTTATTTTCTATACATAAAAATGAACAAGATTTGCTCTTCAAGTGTTATGAATAGGTATATAACGTAAGACTAAAACTGCTTTCATTTTACAACTTTCAGAACAAGCGTTGATTTATCACCGCTATAAAAAAAGACCCATGACCTGTATCAATGGGAAAATGGCTTTGAAGTTCATCCCAGTTTGTCCGCCTTTTGTGACCTGTTCATATTCACAAACAGTGGCCCGCGGTCATTTGCGTGTTTGCTCGCTTGTGCAAGCAATAAATGTTGTTGCCTAACAATTCTTAAACAGACTTTGGTGTCAAATATACAGAGGTTGATGCCATTGATAAAACCTCGATTAATTACACAATAATTGTGCCAGTAGCACCCATGCTCAATCACCCATGACTGAAGCTTGTTAATTATAACTAGGCTCGGGGTTAGGTGCTGGTTGTAAGCATCCAGGTTTATCTCATGAATTTTGAAATACTGCATTACCCAATTAAAAGGACAGCGTGAATGGCCATCCCTGGAAATGAACATCTGATGAGCAATTAGGCAAGTCCTATCTGCGTCAGCCGGACATTCAGGTCGGCAGTTTGACGAAGTGTGGGTAAAATTTGGACTGTCAGGCTTAGACCGGCACAGAAGGTGACCCCCCATTTTTCCGGATTATTTTTTTTAGGAGCAAATTTCTCGACTTATATGTGGAAATTGACCGTAGGTCCTTTACTGGTGCACATGCACTTGTCAATGGTGTGTTTTCAGACAAGCACACTTCAGTTTCCCTTCACAGTATCCGTTTAAAGTCAGATTTGATTTCTGGGAATATTACTCTGGGCATAAGAACTACTTTACCCTTTAAAGGGAATTCAGCTGCTACTAGGCATTGATGTTGCAGGTGACAAAGTACAGCCTGTACCAATAGTGACAGAAAATCCGTCACTTGATCAGGACACTGATCCTGAAAGTCAGGAAATTCCTGGTTTGTATCCATCATGTGCTGTAACTAGATCTATGGCCAAGGCAAGTGGCCATGGGCCATGACGCTCAGCTAATTTAGACTGGGTGCTAATTTTTTTATTAATGTTATATATTGTCTGTGAGAATAGCCTATGGCTAAAGTTTTGGTGTTGAAAAAATTGACAGAAAATAAAAATTCCAGGATTCATAGGAGACCTGCCCAGGAACCCCCTGGATTTCACAATAGACGGTTCCAAGGAAAATGGATACAATTTGTACCCTGTCCGTCTCGGTGCTCAAAATCATGTTTCTGGTCCACAGCTGGCAGAATATAGGTCACCATGATCCAATTTCAGTCTTCCAAGGAGATTTGCCTAAAGCCTCCCAGGAAATTGTGTAAGAAGATTCTAGGGCTAATGGATACAGTGAGCCTCGTCTGTCTGGGTGCTCAAAACCATTTTTCAGCCCATAAGTCACATATATAGGACACCATGACCTAATTTCAGGTTTCAAAGGACACTTAACTAAGACCTCCCTGAATTTTATATTAAAAATTTCTAGGCCTAATGGATACAATTTGTGCCCTGTCTGACTGTTTGGGTACTTAAATGACATTTTTTCTGATAGGTTGCAAAATATATGTCATGGTGACCTAAGTTCAGTTTTCCAAGGACATTGGCCAAGGATGTCTCAGAATGTTACATTAGAAGATTCCTGGCCTAACATATACAATGTGTGCCCTAACTAACTGTCTGGGTGCCTTTATGACTTCTTTTCCTAAAGGTCGCAAAATATAGGTCATGGTGACCTAATTTCAGTTTTCCACAGACATTTGCCAAGGACGTCCCAGAATGTTACATTAGAAGATTCTAGGCCTAACAAATACAATGTGTGCCCTTCCTGACTTTCTGGATGCTCAAAATCCTTTTCGCCCTGTAGGTAACAAAATGTAGGTCACCATGACCTAACTTCAGGTTTCCAAGGAGATTTGCCTAGGACCTCCCAGGATGTTGCATTAGAAGATTCTAGGCCTAACAGGTATGATTTGTGCCCATCTGACATTCAGTGTGCTAATAATCAGGTTTTTGTCTTGTAGGTCACAAAATGTAGGTCACCATGACCTTATTTCAGGTTTCCAAGGAGATTTGCCTAAAGCCTCCCATGAAATTTTGTAGGGAGATTCTAGACCTTACAGATACAATTTGTCACAATCTGACATTCAGGGTGTTCATACAACATCTTTTTCCTATAGGTCGCAGAATATCGGTCACAGTGACCTAATTTCAGGTTTCCAAAGACATTTGCCTAGGACCTCCCTAAATGTCATGTTGGAGGATTCTAGGCCTAATTGATACTATTTGTGCCCCATCTGACTGTCTGGGTGCTCAAAATCATGTTTTTGGCCCATAAGTCACAAATATAGGTCACCAAGACCTAATTTCAGGTTTCCAAAGAGATTTGTCTAGGACTTCCCTAAAAGTCACATTGGAGGATTCTATGCCTTATCAATTCAATTTGTGCCCAGTCTGACTGTCTGGATGCTAAAAATCATGTTTTCGGCCTGTATGCATAAAATATAGGTCACAATGACCTAATTTCAGGTTTCCAAGGAGATTTGCCTAGAAACTCCAAGAATATTGTGTTAGAAGATTCTAGGCTCTACAGATACGTTTTGTCCCCATCTGACATTCAGGGTGCTCATATGACATCTTTTCCCTATAGGTCGCAGAATATAGGTCACAGTGACCTAGTTTCGTGTTTCCAAAGACACTTTCCTAGGATATCCAAAAATATCAGATTAGAGGTTCTAGGCCTAATGGATACAGTTTGTGCCCCCTCTGACTGTCTGAGTGCTCAAAATGTTTTCGGCCCGCAAGTCACAAAATATAGGTCACCATGACCAAATTTCGGGTGTCTAAGGAGATTTGCCCAGGACCTCCCTGGATGTACAGTTAGAATTTTTCTAGGTCTAACGGTTACAATTTGTGCCCTGTTAACAGCCAGACGGCCAGATGGACGCCGGACAAAGGGTGATCGCTTTAGCTCAGATGACTTACAGTCAGCCGAGCTATAAAACACACATGAGGATAATGGTCCAGATAACAACGACATCGATGTTGGTGAGGTAAGCGCAGTCAAGCGGCATCCATATAGACTAAATCCAGAAAAGCAAAAGTATCTACAAGATGAGATTCAATATTTGCTGGACAATGATTTTATTGAACCTAGTAACAGTAACTGGAGTTCACCATGTATTCTTGTGCCAAAACTTGATGGAAGTCAACATATGTGCACAGATTATCGAAAAATGAACTCTGTCACCAAGACTGACACGTTCCCGATTCCGAGGATCAATGATTGTATTGATAAAGTTGGTAGCTCCAGATATGTTTCCAAGTTTGATTTGTTAAAAGGATTCTGCTGACAGAACGAGCGAAAGAAGTGTCCGTTTTTGTGACGCCGCAAGGACTGTACCAGTATAAAGATATGCCGTTTGGCATGAAGAACTCGCCAGCCACGTTCCAGCGCCTCATCCATATGGTTGTCAAGGACATTCAGGGCTGCAACGCATATATTGATGACCTCATTGTGTACAGTGACACCTGGGAGAAACATCTGCAAATTCTTCGTGACCTCTTTGAAAGACTCAGTGAAGCACGTCTGCCCGTCAACTTAGTAAAATCTGAGATTTGTCACGCACAAGTAACATTTTTGGGTCATATTGTAGGGCAGGGTCAAGTAAAACCTATTGATGCTAAAATAAGTGCTGTTTCTGCATTTCCTAGACCAGAAAACAAAAAGCAAACTAGATGTGGTTGGACAATGGTCCTCAGAGGGCCAAACGTTTCTGTTAGTGCTGGACTAGTTTACATATGGGTGAAAAATTAAGTTAAATTTGAACAAGGCCTACAGGCCTAATGCGTACCTGTGCATTGGGAAATACACCAGGTATAATGCTTTAATGCTGGACCATTACTTTTCATGTATATGAACTATGCAATACTAATATTTTGAACAAGAAACAATTACACAAACATCCCTGCTGAAATTCTGGCATAGGTGCACACAACACTAAAAAGATTGCAGCTGGCACCACCATTCTTGTATACAACAAAGCTATCAGAGATATATACATACGCCCAATTTCAGACTGATATATCGAACCCCTCCTGAGAAAAACGTGTGCAAAAGTCATGGTAGGTGGCGACACCTGTCTTGTGAGCGAGAAAGCCATCAAAGACACATAGACAGGTCAAAATATTAGGCCAATACATCCAACTTACCTTGAGTCTGATGCATGGGGCTGACCAGGCTTAGGTGAGAAAGGCTGTTGCCCCGAGTGAACTGTGACAAATTGCTTGCTCAGACTACTGCACTGAGTGAACTCATGACCTGCACCTGGCCAAACTGAGTGAACTTTTGACCTGTACCTGGCTGCACTGAGTGAACTCTTGACCTGTTGCATAATCTGACCCAGTTGGCAGTCTGCCAAAGCTATAAATAGAATGCAGCTACTGCACTGAGTAAACTCCTGACCCATACCTGGCTGCACTGAGTGAACTCTTGACCTGTTGCCTAATCTGATACAGTTGGCAGTCTGCCAAAGCTATAAATAGATCCAGACTGACCTCTAGCCTGTTGCCAAACCTGAAATAGGGGCCCTGAGGGGCTTGACACCCATGGTGCCCATGAGGTGTTCACATGTCACCCATGAGGTGATCACATGCCATGTGCTTGGCTGCACTGATTGAACTCTTGACCTATATCTGGCTGCACTGAATGAACTCTTGATCTGTTCCCAAATCTGAAACAGTTGGCAGTTTCTCAACCTATTTAAAGATACAGATTCAATCTTGGCTTGTTGGTATATCTGTTTACACATACTGAAAGACTTTGGTTAAAATTTCTTTTTTTTTCAAGCCGACATATTCATAAACTTTTTATCAAAATATCTAGAATAATAAAAGATGCAGTACTTTCATTGTTAAAGGTCCAATAGTTCTGCCAAAAATCATTCTAGTAAACTTGAACAAAGGCCACCTAAGAATAATTTCTGTGCAATGTTACAGAAGATATAATTGAAATAATAATTTTGTAGAAGAACACTATTGCAGTCCTCAGTTTGAAAAAGACATAATAATGGCCATAAGACCAACTTAAGCTTTTCACAACTCAACCAAAAATCAACAAACTCAGTATATTCTGATATGATTAAAAGAACCATGTCCTAGGATAATTCTTTTGAAAAATTGAACAATTCAACTTGACAGTTTCATCATTAAGCTGACAGAGGCTAAAATTAAGAGTTTTTTGCCCATAAAAAACAGGTCAATGTGGGTGGCACCACTAAATCTACAACTTCAAATATGAGTCATGTGACCAACATTTGCACAATACCTGGTAATGCTAGCTTCTGTCATTTCTGAGAGTACTATGTCAGTATGCTTACTTGGCCGAATGACTGTTCAAATTTGTGTAACTCCACTAAAATTCATCAAATACAAACCATTTGAACAAAATTGAGAGGGCTTGCCTCTGGGATCATATATGTAAAATATTTAACAATTTGGCTGGACCGTCTACAAGAAGACGACTTTTAAAATATTGTCAGCTTTTTCCCTGTAAAATCTAACTAAATGCAGATAGCAAAAAAATAAGCTGAATCCTACAAAATTTGATATGTGACAGATTATTGCATAAAATCTGGGAATGGTAGCTCCTGCTATTCCTGAGAAATTATGGATTAATGTACAGATGACCAATGACCCCCGTACAAAAATAGGTAAATTCAGGTGGCGCCACCAATACCTGAATTTCATATATGACTCATGTGACACTGGCAAAAAATTTGGTGATGATAGCTCTGGCTGTTTCTTAGACTGTCACTTTAGTATGCTTTTTTGGACAGATGACCAAGTTCAACTTCCTGAACAAAATTGAGGGAGATGGTATAAAAGATTATTTCTGTGAAATATTGAACAATTTGGCTTGAGTGTTTCAGAGGAGAAGATTTTTAAAGGTTTTTTTTAGCTTTTTCTCTATAAAATTTAAGAAAATTTTCAGATGGCTAATTTTTTTGCATTAAATTTTATGATGCTAGCTCCAATCATTTTCAAAATAGTATGGGTAAACGTACAGAAGACAAACGCCGCCACACCATCGCATTAGTTCACAGGTTCACTAAAAATTAACACAGATGCATATTGAATGCAAAATTGTAATACAGATATATCTCACTGATGGCAAAATCTTGAACTAATTTGACTTTGGATACCAATTAATTATAATCCATGTACAGCCCTCTTTATATACCCACAGAGAGCTGTATAGCTGTGATTGTAAACATTGCCTGGCATGAGGAATATCTAAAAATCATAAATCTACATTTTTTAAAAGCTTTTAAAAAACATTCTTGTCAATATTAACCATAGATAACCTGAAATCTAAATGTCTAGAGGCATGATGTAATAAATGCTGATAAACTGGTGCCAGTCTAGATGTATCTAGATGTATCTGTGAATCTGCTTCACACAGCTAACATATATGGTAAAATGACTCAATTGAACCTTTATAATTCAGCCAAAATTCATTCTTTGGAACCATAAAAGACAATTATTATAAGAATTATTCAGGGGATTATTCTTGTAAAATATTACACGAACTGGCCTGCGTAGGGTCAGTCAAAAAAATTTTTACAGGTTTATAACTCATATGGGAAAATACAGCAAAATGGCTAAGTTAAGCTTCCCATAACTCAGCCAAAATTCACTGAACCAAATCCATTTGAACAAACTTGAATTATCAACATCTAAGGATAATTAATGTTTGAGATTTAAGAATTTGGCCCAGTGGTTTTTGAGGAGAAGACCATTGTAGCCACTGAGCTAAAATGGGCTGTTACAGCATATGACTAAATTCAGCTTCCCATAACTCAGCCAAAAGTCACTGAACTTAGACCATTTGCACAAATTTCAGAAAGCACTACCCTAGGATCATTTCTGTGTGATATTAAACTATTTGGCCATATGGTTTCAGAGAAGAAGTTTTTTGTAGCCGTCAGTATGATACCAGCACTGATGACCCCCATACAAAAAAGGTCGATGCAGGTGGCGCCACCAATACCTCAATTTCAGATATGTCTCATGTGAACAACATTGGCATAAAATTTAATGATGATAGCTCCAGCCGTTTCTGAGATTGTAATTTTAGTATGCTTTTATGGACAGATGACCAAGTTCAACTTCCTGTAACTTGGCAAAAAATCACCAAACTTAAACCATTCGAACAAACTTGAGAAAGATTTTCCAGGAATCATTTCTGTGAAATATTGGACAATTTGGCTGAACAGTTACGTAAAGAAGATTTTTAAAGCTTTTTAGCTTTTTCTCTATAAAATCTAAGAAAGTGCAGTTAGCCCAAAAATAAGCAAAATCCGATATCGTTTTTTAGATGACTAATTTTTTGCATAAAATTTTGTGATGCTACCTCTTGCCGTTTTCAAGATAGTATGGGTTAACGTACAGACGACGGACGACGGACGACGCCACACCATCACATAAGCTCACAGGTTCGCTAAAAATATCACAAACAGAAACAGGTTTTTATCAATATGCATGAGGGAAAAAATCATACTGGTTTAAAGAAGATATGTCTGAAATAATGTGTGCCATAGAAAATCACTTTATGTAGTCTGTTAGCCATATTTGATTTTCAGCAAGTCTGAAATTCAATAGGTTTGGAGCCCTCATAGGTACCAATCATCCCTATGAATTCGGGAAAGCTGCACTAGGTTGTTGTTGAGTTATCGCACACGAAAGAAAATCAGCAATCTGGCTGTGGAGGCCATATTGGAATTCCAACAGGTCTGTTATTCAATAGGTCTGGAGCCCTCATAGGTACCAATCATCCCTGTGAATTTGGGAAAGCTGCAGTAGGTTGTTGTTGAATTAATGTGCGTGAAAGAAAATTAGCAATCGGCTTGTGGTGGCCATATTTGAATTCCGAAAGGTCTGTAATTCAATAGGTCTGGAGCCCTCATAGGTAACAATCATCCCTGTGAATCTGGGAAAGCTGCAGTGTGTTGTTGCTGAGTTATTGCGTGCTAAAGAAAATCAATGACTGGGCTGTGGCGGCCATATTTGAATTCCGACTAGTCTGTAATTCTATAGGTCTGGAGCCCTCATAGGTACCAATCATCCCTGTGAATTTGGGAAACTGCAGTATGTTGTTGTTGAGTTAACGCGTGCAAAAGAAAGTGTCACTGATGGAAGGACGGAAGGACGGACTGACACGGTGATCACTATAGGGCACCACTTGTCAAGCGGGGCCCTAATAATGCGTTTTCTTGGAATGGTTGAATACTACAGGAAGTTTTTTTCCTAATTTTTCAGCTGTAGCTGAACCTTTGACTTATTTGTTTAAGAAGAAACAAAAGTTTGTATGGAATGTTCAGTGTGAAAATGCATTTCAGAATTTTAAAGCAATTCTGCAAAGTTCACCAGTTTTAGCAGCTCCAGACTTTTCTGTACCTTTTAAGTTAGCTGTAGATGCTATTGATACTGCTGCTGGTGCTGTGTTGTTACAAGAAGGCAATGATGGCATAGATCATCCTATTTGTTGTTTCTCAAGAAAGTTTAATGCAAACCAGAACAAGGGACCTATGGGTCACTGTGCTTAGCTGACGTTAACCTTGAAGGTAAAAATCTAAAATAATATCAAATGGAGATAAAGTGTAAGAGGAAGAGGTAATAAAGGCCATGATTGGTTTATATGATTGGTTTGTATTGATGAGCAAGAAATTGTTGCAAATAATATTTTGTTACCTGACCATGTGTTTCCTAATGTTGAAACTGAAGCATGAGAGCAGTTTGTGAACAAATGATCTGTACAATTACCATGATCATTAGTTGGCTTTTCGATTAACTGTTGACATTTCAGTAGTTTACATATTTGTTCAATCGAATCTTTTTTTTATATAGTATATATCATTAAATATATGTTTTTTTTAATGAAATGTATACAGTTGAAATATAACTAATTAACAACATAAAACATGGCAAACAAAGCCTGATCTCAAATTCTGCTGATGCAGGAAAATAATGATAAATCCTCATTATTTTATCACATCATTTTTTTTTTAATTTAAGTTTATATTTCTATACATTTTCAAGATAACATATATATCTGAATATAAAAGTTGATTCATAATTCTCAATTGCATCATCATAAATCTCAATCTTGTCAGATAACACCACATCATGCATACAAATGTTTATTTATTTTTTACCACAAAAATATATCTTTTAAATCTGCAAAACAATAAATATCTAAACAAAATACTTGATTTAGATTTCACAATTTTTAATTGTGTCTTTATTTATCCATAAGGTGCTTCATATTTTATCATAATTTAAGCATACTGAAGGGTTCCATTATGATTGTTAAAATCATTTAAAAGAAAAATGATTTCTTTAAAAATGCTACATTACACAACATTGCATCTTCTGGATTACACCTTGAATTACTTTTTCAAGGAAAGTTTTTGCATATCAGAGTGGAAACAGCATTACAATTAAGGAGATACAGTGAAAACAATAACAATACTGCATAACACTTGGTGGGTTGGGTTTGCGAGGGGGGGGGGTTGATTGGGGTGGTGATATGAGAATAACTGTACACCTGTCACAGCAGGGGATCTCCCCCAGTGACTGTAACAAATCAGAAACCCTGGCATAGCTGACTTCCAGTGACCTGGAGTGGGACCCTGCATCTGTAATCTCTAATCAAAGCAAATGACTACAATAGAGCCTCAAGAAAAAAATCAATAACTAGCTTAATTTTCAAGCTTTTATTTCCAAATTTCAGATTTAAACAAATTAAATTATTTATGTTTACATGCTGTGAAAATTAAATTAATGGTACTTACAGGAAAAATAACTTGCCATGGTCAAAGTTGGGCAAAATTTAAGGTACTGATTTTATTTTTATGCTAATTACTTAAAAAATTTACAAAATTCAGATCTAATTTTGGGTAAACAATTGAATCTTAATTAAACATAGTTATATACTTGGGAAAACAGACTCTGGTTTCAAAATTTTTCATGTTAAGTGAGTAAATATTTTTCCTGATTTTTTACAAAGTCCATTTTGTTTGGGTCCATAACTTAAAGAATTTATACTTAACAGACTTAATTTCTGGCATGTACATAGGAACTATATAGAAGAATATTTATGGTAAATATGAGGAAAAACGGATGAGTGGTTTTGATATTAGGCAGTCCTGAAGTGTGAAAATAGGATTTTAATAAAAAATTGAGGTTTTTCCTTAATTTCTCAAAGGAACGAAGTCACAAAGACCCAGTTTTTCGGCTTGGTAGGAGATCTTGGGGACATCTAACATTATGCTGAATTTTGGATACCTAGGTCTTACGGTTTCAAAACGTGCCACATCTACAGACGGACGGACGACGGACAATGGACCACGACTATAGCTCAGATGACTTATAGTCAGCTGAGCTAAAAACTACTCCACTGTTGAAAAAGAGTGTTTGGCTTTGATTTTGGCATTGCAGCATTGTCTTCAGTGATCACAATCCCCTCCTGTTCATGAACAAGTTGAAGTGTAAAAATCAAAGATTGTTGAGATGGAGTTTTTTTTACAGGATTACATTCCTAAAATCATACACAATAAAGGGAAAGACAATGTACTTGCTGATTGCTTATCGAGATGTTTATGAAATGTTGTTAACGAGATGTTATATAATGTTGTAAATAAGATGGTTTTGAAATGTTGTAATTATTTGGTGACTGTGGTCGCAAAAAGAATGTTTTGGGAAAACTTTCTTTTTTCTTACAGGAGGGGGAGTGTTACAGGCGCCCTTTTTATTGTGTGCAGCGGTCTTGCATGTGTTTCTTTTATTGTGTGCAGGGGTGCTCCATGCGTTGATGACACTTGGTTGGTGCCATGCGTAGCTCATGCTGTAGCGGCCTCCCCTGGCCGGATGTTGCAGGCTCGGTTTAATCCGCATTGGTTGAACCCTGGCATGTAGATACAGAGCGTTCTTGTTCTAGTATGTTCTTTGAGCGTGTTTATATGTTAGGTTCTTTAGACTGTTCGAGAAGTGGAAGGTTCTCGGTTTGAGGTGAAAAGTTATATAAAGAGGCTGTGTTTTAGAGCCGAGAGAGAGATGAGAGAATATTTCAGCAGACACAGAAGCGTGTATGTCAGTTTGTGGGACCTATTCTGATAAGTGCGGCAATTATAAGGACCTATCGCTGTGACAGTGGTGGTATCCAGGTACTGTGCACTTTGTTTATTTTACTGTGTGATTGTATTGATTTGTTGTTATACTGCTGTTATACTGTGTAAATTTTATTGATTTAGTATATTATAATGTTAGGGCTGTTTTAAGAAAAAATTATAGTTATTTGTTAATAAACAATGCCTACAGGCCTGATGCGAACCTGTGCATTGGGAAACACACCAGGTATAATGCTTCAATGCTGGACCATGACTTTTCATGTATATGAACAATGCAAGTACTAAACAATTTGAATAAGAAACAATTACACAAACTCTGCTGAAATTCTGGCATGGGTGAACAGAACACTAAAACAAGTGACCCAGGGGTCATGACGCTCAGCTGACCAGGACGACATTGACAAAAGTAATTTTATCATCTGAATGTCAAATATGAATGAAATACTTTTTCCAAACTTGACCTTTTGTATAAAATCATCCAATATTCATTGGGGTACTATGGAGCTCTGTAGCATGAAGGATATGGGTAACAGACACCTATTTTCAAGGTTTACAAGATGACTTTTCAGGGGTCTCCCAGCATGTCAAAAAATAAAATTCTAGGTCCAGTTATTATGATTTGTGCCCTGTTAACAGATGACCAAATGTTTATTCTGAGGGGTTTTTCAAAACCGCATAGGATGAAGTATATGGGTAACAGAGATGTAATTTCAGGTGCACAAGGAGACTTTTCAGGGGCCTCCCAGCATATCAAGAAAGGAGATTCTAGGTCAAGTCATTATAATTTGTGCTCTGTTAACAGATGACCAAATCTTTATTCTCAGAGCCATAGCATGAAGGATATGGGTAACAGAGACCTAATTTCAGATTTCCAAAGAGACTTTCCAAAGGCCTCCTTGCATGTCAAGAAAGAAGATTCTAGGTCCAGTCATTATGATTTGTGCCCTGTTAATATATGACCAAATCTTTATTCTGGGGGGTACTTCAGAGCCCCATAGCTCACAGAATATGGGTAACAGGGACCTTATTTCGGGTTTCCATGTAGACCTTTTATGGGCTTCCCTGGAGGTCAGGACAGAAGATTCTAGGTCCAGTCATTATGATTTGTGCCCTGTTTACAGATGACCAAATGTTTAAAGATCACAAAAGTAGAGAAAAAAATCGTAAAAAATAAAAAAAATACAGCTGGCACCACCAATCTCCAGAAATTGATGAAACACTCCATGATCAATATCCATGCAAAGAATCATGGTGATTAATGCATTAGTTGTTCAGATACTTGAGCTTTTGCATTATTCTGGAGCTACTTCAGAACCCCTTAGCTCGAAGAATATAGGTCACAGTGACCTAATTTCAGGTTTACAAGGAGAATTTCCATAGACCTCCCAGGATGTCAAGTAAGAAGATTCCAGGTCTAGCGGTTACAATTTGTGCCCTGTTAACAGACAGACGCCTGGATGGCCGGAGGACGACGGACAAAAGGTGATCCCTATAGCTCAGATGACTTTCAGTCAGCTGAGCTAAAAATTGAAAAAATACAGGTGGCGCCACCAGAATGCAGAAACTGATGAAACATTTCATGATCAATATCCATGCAAAGAATCATGGTGATCAATATAATAATTGTTCAGATACTTGAGCTTTTGTATCAAATTTTCCATTATTCTGTGGGGTACTTCAGAGCCCCATAGCTCAGAGGTTATGGGTAACAGAGACCTCATTTCAAGTTTATAAGGAGACTTTTCATGGGCCTCTCAGCATGTCAAGAGAGAAGATTCTAGGTCCAGTTGTTACGATTTGTGCCATGTTAACAGATGACCGCATCTTAAAGAGGTCTAAAAAATAGAGAAAAATATTGGTAAAAATCGAAAAAATACAGGTGGCGCCACCAGTCTGCAGAAACTGATGAAACACTCCATGATCAATATCCATGCAAAAAATCATGATGATCAATGCATTAGTTGTTCAGATACTTGAGCTTTTGTATCAAATTTTCCATTATTCTGGGGGGTACTTCGGAACCCCATAGCTCGAAGAATATAGGTCACAGTGACCTAATTTCAGGTTTACAATGAGAATTTCCATAGACCTCCCAGGATGTCAAGTAAGAAGATTCCAGTTCTAGCGGTTACGATTTGTGCCCTGTTAACGGACAGACGCCCAGACGGCCGAACGGCCGGAGGGCCGGACGGACGACGGACAAAAGGTGATCCCTATAGCTCAGATGACTTACAGTCAGCTGAGCAAAAAATTGTAGCTGGCATGATCAGTCTTGTATACAATGAAGCTATCAGAGATATATACATATGCCCAATTTCAGACTGATATATCAAACCCCTCCTGAGAAAAATGCAGGGACATACACTGTGCAAAAGTCATGGTAGGTGGCAACACCTGTCTTGTGAGCGAGAGAGCCATCAAAAACACATAGACAGGTCAAAATATTAGGACAATACATCAAACTTACCTTGAGTCTGATGCATGGGGCTGACCAGGCTTAGCTGAGAAAGGCTGTTGCCCCGAGTGAACTGTGACAAATTGCTTGCTCTGGCTACTGCACTGAGTGAACTCATGACCTGCACCTGGCTAGACTGAGTGAACTTTTGACCTGTACCTGGCTGCACTGAGTGAACACTTGACCTGTTGCATAATCTGACACAGTTGGCAGTCTGCCAAAGCTATAAATAGAATGCAGCTCCTGCACTGAGTAAACTCCTGACCCATACCTGGCTGCACTGAGAGAACTCTTGACCTGTTGCCTAATCTGATACAGTTGGCAGTCTGCCAAAGCTATAAATAGATCCAGACTGACCTCTAGCCTGTTGCCAAATCTGAAATAGTAGTCACACCATTGCATAAGCTCATGCAGGGGCCCTGCCCTGAGGGGCTTGACACCCATGAAGTGATCACATGGTGCCCATGAGGTTTTCACATGTCACCCATGAGGTGATCACATGCCATGTGCTTGGCTGCACTGACTGAACTCTTGACCTATATCTGGCTGCACTGAATGAACTCTTGATCTGTTCCCAAATCTGAAACAGTTGGCAGTTTCTCAACCTATTTAAAGATACGGATTCAATCTTGGCTTGTTGGTATATCTGTTTACACATACTGAAAGACTTTGGCTAAATTTTTTTTTCAAGCCGACATGTTCATAAACTTTTTATCAAAATATCTAGAATAATAAAAGATGCAGTACTTTCATTGTTAAAGGTCCAATAGTTCTGCCAAAAATCATTCTAGTAAACTTGAACAAAGGCCACCTAAGAATATTTTTGGGCAATGTTACAGAAGATATAATTGAAATAATAATTTTGTAGAAGAACACTACTGCAGTGGTCAGTTTGAAAAAGACAAAATAATGGCCATAAGACCAACTTAAGCTTTTCACAACTCAACCAAAAATCAACAAACTCAGTATATTCTGATATGATTGAAAGAATCATGTCCTAGGATAATTCTTTTGAAAAATTGAACAATTCAACTTGACAGTTTCATCATTAAGCTGAAAGAGGCTAATATTAGGAGGTTTTTTGCCCATAAAAAACAGGTCAATGTGGGTGGCACCACAAAATCTGCAATTTCAAATATGAGTCATGTGACCAACATTTGCACAATACCTGGTAATGCTAGCTTCTGTCATTTCTGAGAGTACTATGTCAGTATGCTTACTTGGCCGAATGACTGTTCAAATTTGTGTAACTCCACTGAAATTCATCAAATGCAAACCATTTGAACAAACTTGAGAGGGCTTGCCTCTTGGATCATTTATGTAAAATATTGATCAATTTGGCTGGACCATGTACAAGGAGCTTTTTCCCTATTAAATCTAAGTAAATGCAGATAGCAAAAAAATAAGCTGAATCCCACAAAATTTGATATGTGACAGATTATTGCATAAAATCTGGGAATGGTAGCTCCTGCTATTCCTGAGAAATTATGGATTAATGTACAGATGACCAATGACCCCCGTACAAAGGTCATTTCAGGTGGCGCCACCAATACCTGAATTTCATATATGACTCATGTGACCAACACTGGCAAAAATTTGGTGATGATAGCTCTGGCCATTTCTGAGACTGTCATTTTAGTATTCTTTTTTGGACAGATGACTAAGTTCAATTCCTGTAACTCGGCCAAAATTCACCAAACTTGAACAATTGGAACAAAATTGAGGGAGATGGTATAAAAGATTATTTCTGTGAAATATTGAACAATTTGGCTTGAATGTTTCGGAGGAGAAGATTTTTAAAGGTTTTTTAAGCTTTTTTCTCTATAAAATTTAAGAACATTTTCAGATGGCTAATTTTTTGCATTAAATTTCATGATGCTAGCTCCAATCATTTTCAAAATAGTATGGGTTAACGTACAGAAGACAAACGCCGTCACACCATCGCATTAGCTCACAGGTTAACTAAAAATAAATACAGATGCATACTGAATGCAAAATTGTAATACAGATACATCTCACTGATGACAAAATCTTGAATTAATTTGACTATGGATACCAATTATTTATAATCCATGTACAGCCGTCTTTATATACCCACAGAGAGCTGTATACCTGTGATTGTAAACATTGCCTGGCATGAGGAATATCTAACAAGGGACCTATGGGTCACGTCGCTCAGCTGAATTTTGGAAAATATTAGTAACTGCAAAATATTTTTGTTTCTTATGGTTTTTCCATGTATATTACCATTTGAAAAGCTAAGAGAAAATGGCCCAGCTTAAATGAAACTCTGTAAATTTTAGAATAATAATAGAAAGAATTTTTTAACATTAAAATTATCAGCTTTGTCTTGTATATTAGTCCTGTGTATCGAAGCGGTGGGTTCAGTGAGGGGTCTCTGTTGTTATTGTTCATCGCTGAAAAAATGTGAAATTATAAGATTCATCTTGTTTAGAGTACAGGTCTGTCAACAGAATGGGGGGGGGGGGGGGAAGAGAAAGGCTCCCTGTGGTATTTATGCTGGCAGCCTGATCAAGCTCAACAATAGAGAGGGCTTGCCTGAGTGATGGGATTACATAACAGCATGGGGAGCATAGAGAGTTGCATTGAATGACCTACAGTGACCTCATTGGACTGCTTGACAATGTAAGGGAATACAAGAAGAGCCTCCAAAAAAATTCAATAACTAGCCTAATTTTGCAGCTTTTATTTTTCATATTTAAGATTTTAACAGATTTAATCCTTATGTGTACATGCTGTGAAAATAACATCCACATTACTTACAGGAAAAAATTGTGCCGTGGCCAAAGTTGGGCAAAATTTAAGGTACTGATTTTATATTTATGCTAATAACTTAAAAAAAATTGCAAATTTCAGATCTAATTTTACGTATACAATTGAATCTTGATTAAATGATGTTATATTCCTGATAAAAAGTCTCAGCCATTCTTATGTTAAGTGAGTAAATATATATCCTGATTTTTTACAAAGTGCATGATGTTTGGGCCTATAACTTCAACAAATTATGCAATACTGACCTAAATTTTGGTATGTACATAGGAAATGTATGGAAGAATATGAATATTTACAATAACATCTAACATTATGCCAATTTTGGGATTACCAGGTAAACAAAAGTAGGGTCATGATGCTAGAAAATACAAATACATTAAGTCTTTTAAAAAACTTCAATAGCTAGACTATTTTTTAAGCTTATACTTTCAAATTCAAAATTCATCAGATTAAATCCATATGTAAACTGGCTGTGAAAATAAAATCAAATGTACTTATAAGGAAAAAACATGCCATGGTCAAATTTAGGCAAAAATTTAAGGTACCAATTTTTTTGTTTTTTGCTAATATTTTAACAAGGGACCTATGGGTCACTGTGCTCAGCTGATGTTAACCTTGAAGGTAAAAATCTAAAATAATATCAAATGGAGATAAAGTGTAAGAGGAAGAGGTAATAAAGGCCATGGTTGGTTTATATGATTGGTTTGTATTGATGAGCAAGAAATTGTTGCCAAAAATATTTTGTGACCTGACCATGTGTTTCCTAATGTTAAAACTAAAGCATGTGAGCAGTTTGTGAACAAATGATCTGTACTATTACCATGATCATAAGTTGGTTTTTCGATTAACTGTAGACATTTCAGTAGTTTACACATTTGTTCAATTGGATCTATTTTTTTGTATAATATATATTATTAAATATATATGTATTTTTTTAATGATATGTATACAGTTGAAATAGAGCTAATAAACAACATAAAACGGGGCAAACAAAGCCTGATCTCAATTTCTGCTGAGGCAGGAAAATAATGAACAAATGTTTGTATTAAATCCTGATTTTTTTATCACATCAATTATTTTCTAATTTAAGTTTATATTTCTATACATTTCCAATTTAACATATATATCTGAATATAAAAGTTGATTCATAATTCTCAATTGCATCATCATAAATCTCAATCTTGTCAGATAACACCACATCATACATACAAATGTTTAATTATTTTTCACCACAAAAATATATCTTTTAAATCTGCAAAACAATAAATATCTAAAAATAATACTTGATTTAGATTTCACAATTTTTAATTGTGTCTTTATGTATCCATAATGTGCTTCATATTTTATAATAATTTAAGCATACTGATGGGTTCAATAATATTTGTTAAAATCATTTAAAAGAAAATTGATTTCTTTAAAAATGCTACATTACACAACATTGCATCTTCTGCATTACACCTTGAATTATTTTTTTCAAGGAAAGTTTTTGCATATCGGAGTGAAAACAGCATTACAATTAAGGAGATACAGTGAAAACAATAACAATTACTGCATAACACTTGGTGGGTTGGGTTTGCGGGGGGGGGGGGGGGGGGGGGAGAGAATATGAGAATAACTGTACACCTGTCACAGCAGGGGATCTCCCCCAGTGACTGTAACAAATCAGAAACCCTGGCATAGCTGACTTCCAGTGACCTGGAGTGGGACCCTGCATCTGTAATCAAAGCAAGTGACTACAGAAAAAAAATCAATAACTAGCTTAATTTTCAAGCTTTTATTTTCAAATTTCAGATTTAGACAAACTAAATATTTATGTTCACATGCTGTGAAAATTAAATCAATGGTGCTTACAGGAAAAAAACGTGCCATGGTCAAAGTTGGGCCAAATTTAAGGTGCTGATTTTTTTATATGCTAATAACTTAAAAAATTTACAAAATTCAAATCTAATTTTGGGTAAACAATTGAATCTTAATTAAACATAGTTATATACTTGAGAAAATAGACTCTAGTTTCAAAATTTTTCATGTTAAGTGAGTTATTATTTTTCCTGATTTTTTACAAAGTCCATTATGTTTTGGCCCATAACTTAAAGAATTTATACTTTACAGACTTAATTTCTGGCATGTACATAGGAACTATATAGAGGAATATTTATGGTAAATATGAAGAAAAACAGATGAGTGGTTTTGATATTAGGCAGTCCTGAAGTGTAAAAATAGGATTTTAATAAAAAATTGAGGTTTTTCCTTAATTTCTCAAAGGAATGAAGTCACAAAGACCCAGTTTTCGGCTTGGTAGGAGATCTTGGGGACATCTAACATTATGCTGAATTTTGGATTCCCAGGTCTTACGGTTTCAAAACGTGCCACATCTACGGACGGACGGACGGACGGACGGACGGACGGACGGACGGACAGACGGACGGACGACGGACAATGGACCACGACTATAGCTCAGATGACTTATAGTCAGCTGAGCTAAAAAATTTATCAGATTTTGATCTAATTTTGGGTATACAATTTAATTTTGATTAATAAAAGATATATTACTGGAAAATAGTCCATAAAATGTTTTGTGTTAAGTGATCAAATATCTTTCCTGATTTTTTACAAAATGCATTATGTTTGAGCCCATAACTTTTTTTAAATCATATAATACAGACCTAATTACTGGCATGTACATAGGAACTATATAGAGGAATATTTATGGTTAATATGAGAAAAAACAGGTGAGTGGTTTCGGAGTTAGGCTGTCCTGAAATGTGAAAATATGTTTTTAACAAAAAGTTGAGGTTTTTCCTTAATTTCTCAAAGGAACAAAGTCGCAAAGACCCAGTTTTGGCTTGGTAGGAGATCTTGTGGACATCTAACATTATGCCAACAACCTTGGGAGCATACAGAGCTGCACTGAATGACCAACAGTGACCACAGTGGACTGCTTGACAATGAAAGGGAATACAACAAGAGCCTAAAAAAAAATTCAATAACTAGCCTAATTTTGCAGCTTTTACTTTCAAATTTCAGATGTTTACAGATTAAATCCTTATTTGTACATGCTGTGAAAATTAGATCAACAGTACTTACAGGAAAAAAACATGCCATGGTAAAAACTGGGCAAAATTTAAGGTACCAATTTTTTATTTTTGTTAATATTTTTAAAAATTTAAAAGATTTTGATCAAATTTTGGGTATACAATTTAATTTTGATTAATTAAAGTTATATTACTGGAAAAAAAGTCCATAGCTTTAACATGTTTTGTGTTAAGTGTTCAAATATCTTTCCTGATTTCTTACAAAATGCATTATGTTTGGGCCCATAACTTTTTTAAATTACATTATACAGACCTAATTTCTGGCATGTACTTAGGAACTATATAGAGGAATATTTATGGTAAATATGAGGAAAAACAGATGAGTGGTTTTGATATTAGGCAGTCCTGAAGTGTGAAAATAGGTTTTTAATAAACAAGGCCTACAGGCCTAATGCGAAACTGTGCAAAGTTTAGGAGTATGAATGGAGGTTTATTTTTAAAATTTAATATTGATCCTCCTAAGTCCTGCATATCTACCTTAGTCATTATGATTTCAGCAAAATGGACGTTTCTGACCTGCAAGTTTCAGACTAGGACATTTTAAAACCAGAATATGGGTAGTCAACAAGCAACTATGTGTATCGTCAGAAATCTGAGTGGGACGGGTGAAGTGAGGCATGGATTAAGTGGCAAGGGGAATACAGCGTGGTGTGTTGCATATTAGCATGGATGTCTGCAGCTTAAACGTGAATGTAGGTGGTGCCACCTGTCATAAAATCGAGAAAATTGTCCAGGATGTATAAACCTGCAAAATTTCAGGTGGATAAGTCAAACCACTGCAGAGATATGAGTGATTTTATCCCAAGGCAGATCAACAGATGGATGCTATGCATAAGTGGTTGCAGGAGGCGCCAAGAGCTATGTGAGATCTATACACATGCAAAATTTAGGCCTAATCGGTCAAACGGTTCCCGAGATATGAGCTTGGATGTCTGCAGAGTAAATGTGAAAGTAGGTGGCGACACCTGTCATAAAATCCAGAAAGCTGTCAAGGATGTAAAATACCTGCAAAATTGCAGTTGGATAAGTCAAACCATTGCTGAGATATGAGCGATTTTATCCCAAGGCAGATGAACAGATGGACGCTGTGCATAAGTGGTTGCAGATGGCGCCAGAAAATTTGCCTATGATGAAGAGCTATGTGAGATCTATACACATGCAAAATTTAGGCCCAATCAGTCAAATGGTTCCCGAGATATGAGCTTGGATGTCTGCAGAGTAAATGTGACTGAAGGTGGCGCCACCTGTCATAAATCTAGAAAGCTGTCCAGGATGTATAAACCTGCAAAATTTCAGGTGGATAAGTCATACCACTGCTGAGATATGAGTGATATTATCCAAAGGCAGATGAACAGATGGATGCTGTGCATAAGTGGTTGCAGGTGGCGCCACCAGTTTTGCCTATGATGAAGAGCTATGTGAGATCTAGACACGTGCAAAATCTTGGCCTAATCTGTCAAACGGTTCTTGAGATATGAGCTTGAATGTCTGCAGAGTAAATGTGAATGTAGGTGGAGTCACCTGTCATAAAATCAAGAAACCTGTCCAGGATGTATAAAACTGCAAAATTTCAGGTGGATAAGTCAAACCACTGCTGAGATATGAGTGATTTTATCCAAAGACAGATGAACAGATGGACACTGTGCATAAGTGGTTGCAGGTGACACCACCAGTTTTGCCTATGATGAAGAGCTATGTAAGATCTATACACATTGAAAATTTTGGCCCTATCGGTCAAACGGTTCCCAAGATATGAGCTTGAATGTCTGCATAGTAAATGTGAATGTAGGTGGCGCCACCTGTCATAAAATCGAGAAAGCTGTCCAGGATGTATAAACCTGCAAAATTTCAGGTGGATAAGTCAAACCACTGCTCAAATATGATTGATTTTATCCAAAGGCAGATGAACAGATGGACGCTGTGCATAAGTGGTTGCAGGTGGCACCACCAGTTTTGCCTATGATTAAGAGCTATGTGAGATCTAGACACATGCAAAATTTTGGCCCTATCGGTCAAACGGTTCCCGAGATATGAGCTTGGATGTCTGCAGAGTAAATGTGAATGTAGGTGGCGCCACCTGTCATAAAATCGAGAAAGCTGTCCAGGATGTATAAACCTGCAAAATTTCAGGTGGATAAGTCAAACCACTGCTGAGATACGAGTAATATTATCCCAAGGCAGATGAACAGATGGACGCTGTGCAAAAATGGTTGCAGGTGGCGCCACCATTTTTAGTGTATGTTATAAAGCTATCAAAGGGCTACATTTGTGCAAAATTTTTAGCCTGATCGGTCAAACGGTTTCCGAGATATGTGGGTTTATGTGTGGAAACAGACGCACAAATGGACCCTGGGCAGCAAGGAAAGGTCAGATGTCAACCAAAAATGAAGGCGCAGCAGTTCACATGTGACCTGATGATAAACCCGATTTGCTTAAAATGCAGCCCAAGTTTTTTCAAACAGTTGAAAGATATAGTTCCAATAATCTGGGAATTCTGCATCTGAACATGACATCTAGACAATGTGTCTAGACATCTAGACACATTGTCAAGACACCCCCCCCCCCCCCAGCCAGGTCAGTTGCCATGGTGATGTCTGGACCCCACCTGTTTGTACTGAGTGACCTCTTGACTTGGCTGCATGAGGTCAAATCTGTTTTCAAATACAGAAAGCCTTTTTCAATTGGCTACAATGCTTTTTTAAAACTGTATTTACCCAATCTATTCTTATAAAACTGGCAGAACCCTACCATAGAATAATTCTTGTAAAGTTTAAACCAATCAGCTGAACAGTTTCATCATAAATCAGTGTATGAGCTAGAAGAGTTAAAAATTACATTTTCGCTTGTAAAAAACACATCAATGTGGTTGGCGCCACCAATACCTCAAAATCAGATATGACATATGTGACAAACATTGGTATAAAATTTGGTCATTATAGCTCTAGCCGTTTCTGAGATTTTAATTTTAGTGTGCTTTTTTGGACAGATGACTAAGTTCAACCTCCTGTAACTCGGCCAAAAATCTCCGAACTGGAACCATTCGAACAAACTTGAGAGAGATTGTTCCAGAGATCATTTCTGTGAAATATTGGACAATTTGGCTGGACAGTTTCGGAGAAGAAGATTTTTAAAGCTTTTTCCCTATAAAATCTAAGAAAATGCAGTTAGCCAAAAAATAAGCAAAATTCGTTATAGTTTTTTAGATGACTAATTTTTTGCATAAAATTTCGTGATGCTACCTCTTGCCGTTTTCAAGATAGTATGGGTTAACGTACAGACGACGGACAACGGCCGATGGACGCCGGACGATGCCACACCATCGCATAAGCTCACAGGTTCGCTAAAGACCACTGACTCCTTTATTCATTCCCCTAGACATTTCACGCTGCCTAGTGTTACAGAATCTGATTTTTTTTTATCTCCTTGACAAAATTTATGTTCATCACGCATACATGATCTGTTGATATTAGGTTTCGTAACATAATATATCATCACCACAAAACCAAACATCTGTAATATATCATCACCTCAAAAATCAAACATTTGTAATATATCATCACCACAAAACCAAAAATCTGTAATATATGATCACCCCAAAAATCAAACATCTGTAATATATCATCACAACAGAACCGATCATCTGTCACATATCATCACCACAGAACCAAACATCTGTAATATATCATTACCACAAAAAAAATTAGGTTAACCAGGCTGGGCTGAAGTGACCAGAACTGGGCTGGCTGGAGCTTGACAATGCAAGTTAATACAATAGGGCCTCCTAATATAAATTCTATATCTAGTCCCTTTTTTGAACTTTTATTTTCAAACTTCAGTTTTTAAAATGTTCAATGCTTATTTATACTCATACTGTGACAATTAAATCAATAGTGCATCCAGGAACAAGGGACCCAGGGTGCTCAGCTGAAGTTTGAAATTTTAGAAAATTCAAAATATGCTGGTTTCTATTGTAATGTTTTTCATATTTTTAAGCATAAGAGAAGCAAAGGGGAAATGGCCCTCCTACTTGGTTATAGTAAAGTTCTAAATATATGATTGCAAAACTAATACAGTCGCGACTTTACATTCTGACCCTTAACAATCCGAAAACCTTGCAATCTGACAGTATTTACAATAAACAAATGGGACCCATAGAAATTAGCCTTGACAAATCAACAGCCTTGGATTAGGACTCCGACATGACGTTTCCCGACACAAACAAGGATACTGACGTATTTTCTGACTTGACAATCCAACCGGTATATTGTCCTTTGATATCAGTCATCAGGCTTGTGCACCCTGATCAATTAGGCGTGATATGCAGCGTTGCGTATTGTTATAACTGTACAACTGAGCCAATTATTCAGTCAACTTCGCTCACTAATTAACTCATTTTAGATCTGTATGTGCCTGACATGAACCTCTCAATATGTGGAACATGTGGCAGTGGAGAATGATGTTGGGGACCTTATCCAGGCACTCAACAGTGATGACCACGTGACAGCGGAGGATACCTTGGATAACATGGAGCTCACGGAAGCAGTACCGACAGCCACTGATATTGTGTCAATGGTCAAAGAAGATAGAGGCGACAGTGACAGTGAGTCTGAGGGAGAAGATTGTCCTCCTAAACCAGTAACTTCTAGAGACAAGATTGAGGAAAGGAAACAGGGCTAGGGTATATGGGGGAGTAAGGTTTCACTGCAGGGGGATATTGATGCCCATCGCGGACTGCTTAGAAAAGTCCGTGAAAATCAAATTAAAAAAAGAGATCATATCAAACAGATATGCTTGCATTCTTCAGACATCCATATACACACAACAGATTAACCGCTGGTTCATTTATTATATGCATTTAGTCAATGTTTGTTCAGAAATATAAGCATGTTTCATAAATGTAGAATCTGCATAGGTTGTCAATCTTGACAGGCGTAGTATATATAGACATGTATATAAGAAATAAAACAGTACTCCATGACAGATGTTTTATTTTCCTATTCACTTAACAATATCATATACGTAGTTTATTATAACAAAATACTTAATGAATTATAGCAAGTCCTCCAAACATTTTGGTCACATTGTATCTTGACCCTCCATCACCTTTATTGATTTGACGATCCGACAGCCTTGCAATCCAACATAAATTAGGATATTACATATAGTGTCAGATCATCAAGTCATGACTGTACTCTGACAAGACTGTCATGAAGAAAAACAGTAAACCTTTTGAGATACTGTGATGCATATGAAAAATTTACAGATGGACAGGCAAGTGGACAGAACGGACTAATACCTTTATTTCACTTTCAGGGGAGTTATGCATTTAAGTTTATATTAAACCCTATATTTTTAACATATCTACATTTCCATTAATAGATTTTTACAACTTACAAGTTTTATAAATCTGTTATAAAAAAAATCTGAAAATATGAATTAAAATATCAGAATTGTAAGTTGCATTATTATTTACCCAGAGTTTAGCTTGCATCACATCATATTACGCATACATGTATACTTTATTATTCTTAAATCACAAATGTTTAAACTGAATTTAAAAGAAAATAATGCAATAACATGGCATCTTCAAGATTATTTTTTTAATCACAATTAAAAAGTTTTGTACACTGGAGTTTCAGTACATGCTTAATTTGATTCACTGAAAAAAATAATCAGTAAATTTGCTAAAATAACAAGGCCTACAGGCCTAATGTGAACCTGTGCAAAGTTTGGGAGTATGAATGGAGGTTTATTTTTAAAATTTAATATTGATCCTCTTAAGTTCTGCATATCTACCTTAGTCATTATGATTTCAGCAAAATGGAAGTTTAGGACCTGCAAGTTTCAGACTAGGACATTTTTCAAACTAGAATATGGGTAGTCGACAAGCGACAATGTGTATCCACAGAAATCTGAGTGGGACAGGTGAAGTGAGGCATGGATTGTGTGACAAGGGGAATAGAGTGAGGTGTGTTGCATATTAGCATGGATGTCTGCAGGGTAAATGTGAATGTAGGTGGGGCCACCTGTCATAATATTGAGAAAATTGTCAAGGATGTATAAACCTGCAAAATGTCAGGTGGATAAGTCAAACCACTGCTGAGATATGAGTGATTTTATCCCAAGGCAGATGAACAGATGGATTTTGTGCATAAATGGTTGCATGTGGCGCCACCAGTTTTGCCTATGATAAAGAGCTATGTGAGCAAAATTTTGGCCCAATAGGTCAAACGGTTCCCGAGATATGAGCTTGGATGTCTGCAGAGTAAACCTGAATGTTGGTGGTGCCACCTGTCATAAAATCAAGAAAGCTGTCCAGGATGTAAAAATCTGCAAAATTTCAGGTGGAAAAGTCAAACCACTGCTGAGATATGAGTGATAAAATCCCAAGGCAGATGAACAGATGGATGCTGTGCAAAAATGGTTGCAGGTGGCGCCACCATTTTTAGTGTATGTTATGAAGCTATCAAAGGGTTACATTTGTGCAAATTTTTTTGCCTGATCGGTCAAACGGTTCCTGAGATATGTGGGTTTGTGTGTGGAAACAGACGCACAAATGGACACTGGGCAGTGAGGAAAGGTCAGAGGTCAACCAAAAATGAGGGCGCAGCAGTTCACATGTGACCTGATGATAAACTCGATTTACTTAAAATGCAAACTAAGTTTTTTTCAAACAGTTGAAAGATATAGTTCCAATAATCTGGGAATTCTGCATCTGAACATGACATCTAGACAATGTGTCTAGACATCTAGACACACTGTCTGGACACCGGCCAGAGCCAGGTCAGTTGCCATGGTGATGTCTGGACCCCACCTGTTTGTACTGAGGGATCCCTTGACTTGGCTGCTGAAACTCAGCATGTTGTCAAATCTGTTTTCAAACACAGAAAGCCTTTTTCAATTGGCTAAAATGCTTTTTTAAAGCTGTATTTACCCAATCTATTCTTATAAAACTGGCAGAATCCTACCATAGAATAATTTTTGTAAAGTTTAAACCAATCAGCTTAACAGTTTCATCATAAATCAGTGTATAAGCTAGAAGAGTTTAAAATTACATAAATTTCACTTGTAAAAAACACATCAATGTAGGTGGCGCCACCAATACCTCAATATCAGATATGACATATGTGACAAACATTGGTATAAAATTTGGTGATTATAGCTCTAGCCGTTTCTGAGATTGTAATTTTACTTTACTTTTTTGGACAGATGACTAAGTTCAACCTGCTGTAACTCGGCCAAAAATCTCCGAACTGGAACCATTGGAACAAATTTGAGAGAGATTGTTCCAGAGATCATTTCTGTTAAATATTGGACAATTTGGCTGGACAATTTCGGAGAAGAAAATTTTTAAAGCTTTTTTAGGGTTTTCCCAATAAAATCTAAGAAAATGCTGTTAGAAAAAAAATAAACAAAATCCAAATGATTATTTGCAAAAAATTTGGTGATGCTAGCTTCTGCTGTTTTTGGGATAGCTATAGTTAACGTACAGAAGAAGGAAGACACACAACACACGACGTACGATGCTGCACCATCCCATAAGCTCACAGGTTCGCCAAAAACATCTTTTCAAATGTTGGTTGAATGAGGGACAAACAATATCATTATGCTAATTACTATCTCAGCCATAATTTATTATTGGAATTAATATTCAATTTCACACCTGGTGAAGTTTTTTCTCTTCTGAAGTATTAAAGGAATTTCCTTATCTGATGAACATCCACACTTTCCTAGCAATACACCACTTTGTGGACACTATGAATCAAATACAGAAAATTATAACATTCATCTAGTTTATGCACCATCCAAATGGGTGGGGGGGGGGGGGTGCAGGGCAGAGGGAAAGCTGCCAAAAGGGGAAGCTGGCCAAGCTGAGCCAAGACAAGTTACATAACACAGGTGAAGGCTGTACTAGAAGGGCTTGATGTAAACAACACTTGACATGGTGTATGAAAACTTGAATAAAAGCTACTCTTTTATTTAAAGAGATTAAAGATTATGTATTTATGCTGTGAAAATTTAATCAACAGAGCTTACAGGAAAAAAAACATGCCGTAGCCAAAGTTGGACAAAATTTAAGGTATTGATGTTTTATTTATGCTAAATTAAAAAATTTGTAAAATTCAGATCTAATTTTGGGTATACCATTGAATCTTGATTAAATGAAGTTATATCCTCAAAAAAAGTCTCTAGCTTCAGCACTTCTCATGTAAAGTGAGTAAATATATTTCCTGATTTTTTAAAAAAGTGCCTTATGTTTGGGCCCATAACTTCAACAAATTACACAAAACTGACCTAATTTTTGGTATGTACATAGGAAATGTAAGGAAGAATATGCATATTAAATATGATAGAAAACAGACAAGTGTTTTTGATATATGGCAGTCTTGAAGTGTAACAATGGGTTTTTCCTAAATACCTCTTAGGAATGAAGTCCTAGTGACCAAATTTTTGGTATGGTAGGAGAATTTGGGGACATCTAACTGTATGCCGATTTTCAGATTGGTAGGTCCAATGGTTTAACAAGGGACCCATGGGTCACGGTGCTCAGCTTTAATATATGATAAAAAATATGATTTGGAAATGAGGCACATGCTGGTTTTGTGTGGAAATAAATTTAAGCTGTATTATGAGTTGTTGGTGTTTAGCTTATGTATGATTTTGATAGTATCTTCGGAGACAGGGAAGAGGATTAATTTCATTTATTTTATTAACAAGGCCTACAGGCCTAATGCGAACCTGTGCAATGAGATTACAATAGGTATAATGCTTCAATGCTGTACCATTACTTTTCAAGAACATGTGTAACATGTATATGAACAATGCAAGTACTAAACACTTAGAACAAGAAACAATTGAACAAACATCACTGCTGCAATTCTGGCATGGGTGCACACAACACAAAAACTAGAATATGGGTAGTCAACAAGCGACTACGTCTATCCACCAAAGTCAGAGTAGGAAAGGTGAAGTGAGGCATGGATTGAGTGGCAAGGGGAAATAGAGTGAGGTGTGTTGCATAATAGCCTGGATGTCTGCAGCCGAAATGTGTATGTAGGTTGCGCCACCTACCACAAAATCCAGAAAGCTGTCCAAGATGTATAAACATGCAAAAGTTTAGGCAGATAAGTCAAACCACTACTGAGATATGAGTGATTTTAGCCCATGGCACAAGAACAGACAGACTCTGTGCAAAAATGGTGGCAATTTGGTCCACCAGTATTCTTATGATAAAGAGCTATGTGAGCAAATTTTTTGCCAAATCGGTCAAATGGTTCCTGAGATATGAGCTTGGATGTCTGCAGCATAAATTTAAATGTAGGTGGCACCACCTGTCATAAAACAAAGTTGTCAAGGATGTAAAAACCTGCAAAATTTCAGGTGGATAAGCTAAACCACTGCCGAGATATGAGTAATTTTATCCCAAGGCCGATGAACAGATGGACGCTGTGCAAAAATGGTTGCAGGTGGCGCCACCAGTCTTGTAAACTATAAAGCTACCCGATATGTATAAACATGCCCAATTTTAGGCTGATGTATCAAATTCCTCTGTAGAAAAAAGCAGGCGCATACACTGCAAAAGTCAATGTAGGTGGCACCACCTGTCTTGTAAATAAGAATACCATCAAAGACGCATAGACAGGTCAAAATATCAGTCCAATACATCAAACATCCCCAGAGTTTGATGCACTGGGCTGACAAGGCTTAGGTGAGTAAGGCAGTTGCCCCCGAGTGACCTGTTTCAAGCTACTGCACTAAGTGAACTCTTGACCTGCACCTGGCTATACTGAGTGAACTTTTGACCTGTACCTGGCTGCACTGAGTGAACTCTTGACCTGTTGCATAATCTGACACAGTTGGCAGTCTGCCAAGCTATAAATAGATTCAGGCTGAACTTTGGTGCCATTTATGATGCAGTGAGCAGTCTTCCAAAGCTATAAATAGAATGCAGCTACTGCACTGAGTGAACTCTTGACCTATACCTGGCTGCACTTCTTCCAATCCTGGCACTGTGCCAAAACTATTTATAGAGCTGACATCATCTTGGCTAATGGCCAACATCAAGGCACTGGCATCTGTCAATGGTAAACCAAGTGCTGCCATCTGTACATTAAAGTGGTCCCTACTTGAAATAACTTTGAAATTTATTTTCCAAATACAAAATGCTTTTCAGCTGACTTTTTATAAAAAAAGAAATCAGGAATATATGTAAAATTATTACGGATGCATACTGAATGCAAAATTAAAATACAGATATATCTCACTGATAGCAAATTCTTGGATTAAGTTGAGTAGGGATACCAACAAGGGACCCACCGGTCACGGCGCTCAGCTGATCGTGATTGGACTATAAATGTTTCTCCACTGTGATACTATATCGAGTCGATAAAGCTTATGAATATCATGTACATGTTGGGCTATTAAAACGGAATGTAATGTAATATGTGAGTAAATGATACATGAAATTACCTGACTGATGGATTAATAGAGTCAAATAAAGTGGTTTATTTTTTATTTATTAAGGAGGGGTTGAAAATTGTGATATATTTGTGCAAATATGAATGCAATGACAGCAGTAATAAACAGTAGTAGAATGATGATAAGGCTATTTGTTGAAGGATCTAAAGTGTATGGTAGTCTGCAAGCGTTCAATTTGACAGATATGATGTTATGATTAACTATGCTGATGAAGTGATTTATGAATATGTGACTGTATGACACAATATCTCTTTAGTCTTGACAAGGTACATTATTGTGATGCCCACTATGTCTACATATTACACAATATTGACATAATGTCTGGCATGTACATAGGTACCTATGGACGAATAGTTATACAAAATATTAAAATATTAATATATATATCTGATTCATCTTGTTCTTGCTTACTGAGGCTGACTTTGGGATGGGGTTCGGAGAAGGGAAAAGTGAGGGCAGCATGAAGGTGGATGTAGAAATATTCTATTGTAATGTTTTTCATTTATATAAGAATATGAAAAGCTAAGAGGAAAGGGGCCCTCCTACTTGGTTATAGTAAAGTTCTAAATATAGGTTGCAAACTAATACTCTGACAAGACTGTCATGAAGAAAAACAGTAAAAGTTTTGAGATACTGTGTTGCATACGAAATTTACAGATGGACAGGCAAGTGGACAGAATGGACTAATACCTTTATTTCACTTTCAAGAGAATAATGCATTTAAGTTTATATATAATCCTATTTTTTTAAGCAGATCCACTTTTTCCATTAAGAAGTTTTTATCTGAATCATTTTTTTATTTACAGGTTTATAAATTTTTAATTAAAAAACCTGAAAATATAAGTTAAAATATTAGAATTGTTGCACAAGTTGCAATCATAATATACACAGAGTAAAAAACATTGGGTCATATTAAGCATACACATATATTTTATAATTTTTAATTACAAATGTTTAAACTGATTTTAAAAGAAAATAATGCCACAACATGGCATCTACAAGAATATTCCTTGAATCACTGTTAAAAAGTTTTGCACATTGGAGTTTTCAGGACATGCTTAATTTTATTCACCTAAATAAAATATAAGTAAATTTGATAAAATAAAACATCTTTTCAAATAAAGTATACACACTGTTGGTTGAATGAGGGACAAACAATATCATTGTGCTAATTACTATCCCAGTTTTAATTAATTACTGGAATTAATAGTCAATTTCACACCTGGTGAAGTTTTTACTCTTCTGAAGTAAGGAATTACTTATCTCATGAACATCCACACTTTCACAGCAATACACCACTTTGTGGACACAATTAAATGTACACTTTAATCATTGTAACCCTGGTGGTTCAATACAAATTCTAAAATGTAGCATGTCCAAGAATAAAATAAAATACAGAAAAATTATAACATTCATCTAGTTTATGCACCAGCTGGGGGGGGGATGAGTGCAGGGCAGAGGGGAAGCCTGCTAGAAGTGGCCAAGCTGGGCCAAGGTAAGCTGCCTGGGGTGGGTTACATAATGCAAGTGAAGGCTGTACTACTAGGTGGGCTAGATGTAAACAACACTTGACATGGTGTATGAAAACATGAATAAAAGCTATTCATTCCAATCAATTTCTTTTGAAAGTTCAGATTTTTAAAGATTAAATCCTTATGCATATATGCTGGGAAAAGTAAATCCACAGTGCCAAAGTTGGACAAAATTTAAGGTATTGATTTTTTATTTATGCTAATAACTTGAAAAATTTGCAAAATTCAGATCTAATTTTTTGTAAACAATTGAATCTTGATTAAATAAAGTTATATTCCTGAAAAAAAGTCTCTAGGTTCAGCAATTCTCATGTTAGGTGAGTAAATATATTTCCTGATTTTTTTAAAAATTGCATTATGTTTTGGCCCATAACTTCAAAATAATACCCAATACTGACATAATTTTTGGTATGTTCATAGAAAATGTATAAAAGAATGTGAATACTAAATACGATCAAAAACAGATCAGTGGTTTTGGTATTAGGCAGCCTTGAAGTGTAACAATGGCTTTTTTTTATGGAAAACAGAGTTTTTTTTCCTTAATATCTCGAAGGAACAAAGTCCTAATGACCAAATTTTCGGTATGGTAGGAGATTTTGGGGACATCTAAAATTATGTCAACAGCCTTGGGAGCATAGAGATGTGCACTGAATGACCTACAGTCATCAAAGTGGACTTCTTGACAATGTAAGGGAATACAACAAGAGCCTCCAAAAAATTCCATAACTAGCCTAATTTTGCAGCTTTTATTTTCAAATTTCAGATTTTAACAGATTAAATCCTTATGTATACATGGTGTGAAAATTAAATCCACAGTACTTACAGGAAAAAAACGTGCCATGGCCAAAGTTGGGCAAAATTTAAGGTACCAATTTTATATTTTTGCCAATATTTAAAAAAATTTAATAAATTTTGATCTAATTTTTGGTATACAATTAAATTTTGATTAATTAAAGTTGTATTACTGGAAAAAAGTCCCTACCTTTAACACTTTTGGTCTTAAGTGACCAAATATCTTCCTGATTTTTTTACAAAGTCCATTATGTTTGGGCCCATAACTTTTTTATATTAATACTGACTTAATATCTGGCATGTACATAGGAACTATATAGAGGAATATTTATGGTAAATATGAAGAAAACCAGATGAGTGGTTTTGATATTAGGCAGTCCTGAAGTGTGAAAATAGATTTCTAATAAAAAATTGAGGTTTTTCCTTAATATCTCAAAGGAACGAAGTCGAAAAGACCCAGTTTTCGGCTTGCTAAGTGATCTTTGGGACATCTTACATAATGCTGAATTTTGGATTCCTAGGTCTTACCGTTTCAAAACGTGCCACATGTATGGACAGATGGACAGACGGATGGACAGACGGATGAATAACAGACAATGTACCACGACTATAGCTCAGATGACTTACAGTCAGCTGAGCTAAAAATGGCCCAGTTTAACAAACGGACTGACGGACAGCACAACAGACTGGCAGACAGCCATCGGACAAATGACCATGACTAAAGCTCAGATGACTTATAGTCAGCTGAGCTTAAATTGCAAAATTTAGATCTAATATTGTGAATATAACTGAATTTTGATTAAATAAAGTTATATCCCTGAAAAAAGTCTCTAGCTTCAAAAATTTTAATGTTAAGTGAGTAAATATCTTTCCTGATTTTTACAAAGTGCATTATGTTTGGGCAGATAACTTCAAGAAATTACACAATACTGAATTAATTTCTGACCTATATTAATAGGAAATATATAGAGCAATATTATAATAAATAACAGGCAGTTCTGAAGTGTAACAATGGGTTTTTATAGGGAAATTGAGGTTTTTCCTTAATGTCTCGAAGGAACAAAGTCGTAGTGACCAAACTTTTCAGTATGGCAGGAGATTTTTGGGACATCTAACTGTATGCCAAATTTCGGTTTCATAAGTTAAATGGTTTCAAAACATGCCAGTTTAACGGACAGATGCTCAGACAGACAGATGAATGGACAGCCGACATAAAAAGGACCATTGCTTTAGCTCAGTCAACTTATTGTCAGCTGAGCTAAAGCCAGAACTCACAATGTTTGTCCGCTTTAGAGGGTTGTAATATTTACTGGATATGCAGGTGGGACGGGAAAGTTTGTCATTAAAAAGGTAAAGGTGTGGGTTTATAGTCTGATATCACTGATGATGTCAGTCTCATCCGACTTTACACTTTGTCTTCCTGGTCCTTTGGGCTTGTTTATTCTTGTAGCTTTTCTCAGCTCCCTGGGTTGCATAAAACCCAAGCAGCCATATCAGGCGCCAGAAGGTTATTCATTCTACATTTGCCTTCCTCCCATGACCAGTACCCATTCACTCCTGGGTTGAGAGAGCACACCCTTGTCATAAAGACTTTGCCTAGGAGTCATGGCACAGACGACAGTCAGAACGGGACGCTAACCCACAACCTTGCGGTCACAAGTCCAGTGCCCTTAACCAATATTCCACCAAGCTCATTTGGTGAGTTGTCCGCTTTAATAAGTTTATGTTAAACATAATATATAGACAAATTTGAAGGGACAGAGATTTAGTGTCTGCATGAGTGAGTTTTTCATCTTACTGAGTTGTCCACAGGAAGGAGTTTCACTCTATATGGTAAAACAGGGGGGCCCAACTGACAGAGGGATGGAGGGGTGTACCGAAACTGGGACCATCTTAGTAGTCCTCCCTCCAACTGTTTGGGACTGAAAATAATTTATAAGCATGGCATAACAATAGGTGACTTGTGCATTCAGAACACACTGGTGAACTTATATGGAGAAATACAACAATGTATTTACTTACAGCTCCATCAGTATTGGTGGCGTGATTGACCTTGACTGTATCCTGACCTTGACCTGTTGGGCTTTGACTTCCATCTGTGGCTGAGAAGATGATTTCTGGTGGTGCTTCTACAGGAGACACTGCTTTACCAAAAGTGTGAAAGGTGGGTTGTTTGTCTGCTTGTTCTTCAACAGGAGTCACTGGAGTTGGCCGACCCCCCATTTGTGAGATTCTGCTTCCATCTGTAGGAATACTGGGCTTTGACCTTCCTGCATCTTGACTTGACTTTGAGGAGCGGTTTTTCCTTGGCTGTGGTTTTTGTGGTTGTTGTAGTTGTGGTGGTGTTGGTGGGAGTGGCTGTTGCTGCTGCATTCTCTGACGTTTCTGCAAAGCTTCTGTTTCAATTATTTTCCGCCTGTGTTCCTTGTAGGTCATGTATGGAGATTCTTCGTAGTTTGATTGACTGGACAGTGCAGCAATGTAGTCTGCAGCTTTAGCTTCCATGTAAAATGTGATTAGACCATCAGCAATAAGATCCTGCATGGTGTCAAACCGCTTCTCTCCCACGTAATGCATCCCATCATAGTAAAGTTTAAAATTCTTAGTCACACTTTCAAACCTACAAATAACAAACACAAGAAAATTCAAGTTAATCCAATAATCACTGATATCACATAAACATGCACAAATAAAACATATGCACATTCATTATTTACTTGAGTTTGCCCCCTCTAAACAAAGGACAGATGAGTCATGGCACTCAGCTGAATTTGTCTGTTACAGAAATATATATAAAATCTTGTAGCACAGAAAGAGGTGACAGGTTTTGTTATATTGTTGCACTTGAAAATGTCAATCCTAATACTACTGCCATTTGACATTAGCATGTGAAATATTTACAGATGGACAGACAGTTGGACGGACAGAAATGATCACTTTACTTCCCTTTCTACTTTTTATCACATTTGAATATTTGGATTCATATGCTGATAATTTATTTTGTCTAAAAAGTGACCCATGGGTCATGATGCTCAGCCGACTGACATGTTGACGATATGTCCTTGCACAGGCAACTAATTAAGAAAAAGAAGGTGGCATCATCATTCATGCATATTAGCTCAAGTTCATCAAGACCCATAAGCACACCAAATTTAATGACAATCCAACCAGCCTTTCCTGAGGAATCTTGAAAATTCTGTGTATTTTGCATTATTTCTGGGGTGCTCAAACATACCCCAAAACTTTGAGAATATAGGTCACAGTGACCCAATTTCAGGTTTCTGGGGAGAACTTTTGAGGAACTCTAAGGATGTCAAGTTAGAAGATTCTGGGTTCAAGGTTATGATTTGTGCACATCTTTGGTAACAAATTTTCAATTATTCTGGGGGGTGCTTATAAGCCCCATAGCTGGGAGAATTTTGGGTAACAGACACCTAACTTCAGGTTTCCAAATAAATTTTTCAAGTAACTCCTTGGATATCAAATTAGAAGATTCTAGGACCAATGGTTACAATTTGTGCCCTGTAAACAGATGACAATATCTTAAAAGGTCTAGAAAAACAGAGAAAAAAAATCATTAAAAAAGATTTAAAAAAATAAAGGTGGTGCCACGGGTCACCAGAAATTGATAAAACATTCCATGACCAATATCCATGCAATGAATCATTGTGATTAATGCATTAGTTGTTCAGATACTTGAGTTTTTGTATCAAATTTTCCATTAACCTGGGGTGGAGTGGGGGGGGGGGGGGGGGGGTTACTTCTGAGCCCAAAAGCATGAAGCATATGGGTGACAGAGACCTGATTTCAGGTTACAAAGGAGTCTTTTCATGGGCCTCCCTGCTTGTCATGATACAAGATTCTAGGTCCAGTCATTATGATTTGTGCCTGGTTAACAGTCGACCGCATCTTTAAAGGTCTCAAAATTAGAAAAACAAGGCCTACAGGCCAAATGTGAACCTGTGCATTGGGAAATACACCAGGTATAATGCTTCAATGCTGGGCCATTACTTTTCATGTATTTGAACTATGCAAGTATTAAACATTATGAATAAGAAACAATTACACAAACATCACAGCTGAAATTCTGGCATAGGTGCACACAACACTAAAAAGATTGTAGCTGGCACCACCTGCAGTCTTGTATACAACGAAGCTATCAGAGATATATACATACGCCCAATTTCAGACTGATATATCAAACCCCTCCTGAGAAAAACGTGTGCAAAAGTCATGGTAGGTGGCGACACCTGTCTTGTGAGCGAGAAAGCCATCATAGACGCATAGACAGGTATCAGTACAATACATCAAACTTCCCCAGAGTTTGATGCACTGGGCTGACAAGGCTTAGGTGAGTAAGGCAGTTGCCCCCGAGTGACCTGTGACAAATTGCTGCCTCAAGCTACTGCACTGAGTGAACTCATGACCTGCACCTGGCCAGACTGAAAGAACTTTTGACCTGTACCTGGCTTCACAGAGTGAACTCTTGACCTGTTGCATAATCTGACACAGTTGGCAGTCTGCCAAAGCTATAAATAGATTCAGGCTGAACTTTGGTGCCATATATGATGCAGTGAGCAGTCTGCCAAAGCTATAAATAGAATGCAGCTACTGCACTGAGTGAACTCTTGATCTATACCTGGCAGCAATTCTTCCAATCCTGGCACTGTGCCAAAACTATTTATAGAGCTGACATCATCTTGGCTAATGGCCAACATCAAGGCACTGACAATCTGCCAATGGTAAACCACCTGCTGCCATCTATACACCAAAGTGGTCCCTACTTGAAATAACTTTGAAATTTATTTTCCCAAAACAAAATGCTTTTCAGCTGACTTTTTATAAAAAAGAAATCAGGAATATATGTAAAATTATTACGGATGCATACTGAGTGCAAAATTAAAATACAGATATACATCATTGATGACAAATTCTTGAATTAAGTTGAGTAGGGATACCAATAATTTATAATCCACGTACAGTTGTCTTTATATAGCCACAGAGAGCTGAATATCCATGATTGTAACATTGCCTGGTATGATGAATAACTTAAAACATAAATCTAAATTTTTTAAAAGCTTTTAAAAAAACTTTCTTGTCAATATTAACCAAAGATAACCTGAAATCTAAATGTCTAGTGGCATGATGTAATAGATGCTGATAAACTGGTGCCGGGCCAGATGTAACAGCATAACACAGCTAACATATATGGTAAGATGACTCAATTCAATCTCCATAATTCAGCCAAAAATAATTCATGTGGAACCATTAATGACAATTATTATAAGAATTATTGTAGGGATTATTCTTGTAAAATATTTAACAAACTGGCTTCACTGGCATCAGTCGAAAAACGTTTTGCAAGTTTATAACTCATATAGGAAGATAAAGCAAACTGGCTAAGTTCAGCTCCCCATAACTCAGCCAAAAAGCACTGAACCAAAACCATTTGAACAAACTTGAATTATCAACATCTGAGGATAATTAATGTGTGAGATTTAAGAATTTGGCCTCGTGGTTTTTGAGAAGAAGATCTTTGTAGCCACTGAGCTAAAATGGGCTGTTATGGCATATGACTAAATTCAGCTTCCCATAACTTAGCCAAAAGTCACTGAAAAGAGACCAATTTGAACAAACTTCAGAAAGCACTACCCTAGGACCATTTCTGTGCGATATTAAACATTTTTGGCCATATGGTTTAAGAGAAGAAGTTTTTTGTAGCCCTCAATGTGATACAGGCACTAATGACCCCTTACAAAAAAGGCCGATGCAGGTGGCGCCACCAATACCTCAATTTCAGATATGACCTATGTGACCAACATTGGGATAAAATTTGGTGATGATAGCTCCAGCCGTTTCTGAGATTTAAATTTTAACATGCTTTTTTGCACAGTTAACAAAGTTCAACCTCCTGTAACTCGGCCAAAAATCTCCAAACTGGAACCATTGGAACAAACTTGAGAAAGATTGTTCCAGAGATCACTTCTGTGAAATATTGGACAATTTGGCTGGACAGTTTCGGAGGAGAAGATTTTTAAAGCTTTTTTAGCTTTTTCCCTATAAAATCTAAGAAAATGCAGTTAGAAAAAAATAAACAAAATCCGATATAGTTTTTTGGATGACTGATTATTTGCAAAAAAATTGGTGATGCTAGCTCCTGCCATTTTTGAGATAGCTATGGTTAACGTACAGACGACACATGACGCACGACGTACGACACATGACACACGACGCACGACGGATGATGCCGCACCATCGCATAAGCTCACAGGTTCGCTTAAAAACAGTTTATAAGTTAGAAGGGTCTAAACTTACATTTTTGCTTGTAAACAAAGGACCACATCGCTCAGCTGAATTTTGGAAAATATTAGTAACTGCAAAATATTTTTATTTCTTTGGTTTTTCATGTATATCATCATTAGAAAAGCTATGAGAAAATGGCCCTGCTAAAATGAAACTCTGTGAATTATAATGTATATGAGCTAAACCATTTAGTGATGCACCAAGGGAACAAATAGGCCTACAGTAAGTGTTATATAAAAGTAACATTTCATAAACAAATAATGTGTGAAGGTAATTAAGTTTTCAAAAGTTAAATATATGGCCATATGAGTTAAAAATTAATCCCACAAAGTTTGACCAATATTCCTAATTTTAATTCTAAGTTAACAGTGTTATTCACACCTAGGCCCCGCCAACTTTAAGAGATATGAATGAAATGCTACAAAGTATTTATATCTTCTCAAACCTTGTCAGTTAGCACTTATATTAGATCCTAATATTTTATCACATTTGAATATTAGGATTAAATTTCTGAAATTTTTTTCTTAAAAAAAATCAAAATTGTCCAAGTCTCATCAAACAGAATTTATTTAACATTAAAATTATAAGATTCATCTTGTTTTTTAGTCCTGTGTATTGAAGGGGTGGGTGGGGGAGGGGTCTCTTGTTGTTACTGCTCATTGCTGAAATAAATGTTAATTTTAAGATTCATCTAGTTCATAGTACAGGTCTGTCAACAGAATAGGGTGGGGGGGGGGGGAGAGAGAAAAAGGCTCCCTGTGGTATGGTATTAACTGCAGACAGCCTGATAAAGCTCAACTCAGTGGAGAGAGGGCTTGCCCTAGTGATGGGATTGCACTTTATAACATTATGCCAACAGCCTGGGGAGCATAGAGAGCTGCACTGAATGACCTATAGTGACCAATGTGGACTGCTTGACAATGTAAGGGAATACAACAAGAGCCTCCAAAAAAATTCAATAACTAGCCTAATTTTGCAGCTTTTATTTTCAAATTTCAGATTTTTACAGATTAAATCCTTATGTATACATGCTGTGAAAACTAAATCCACAGTACTTACAGGAATAAAACGTGCCGTGGCCAAAGTTGGGCAAAATTTAAGGTACCAATTTTATATTTTTGCCAATATTTAAAAAAATTTACCAGATTTTGATTTAATTTTTGGTATACAATTTAATTTCGATTAATTAAAGTTGTATTACTGGAAAAAAGTCCCTTCCTTTAACACTTTTGGTCTTAAGTGACCAAATATCTTCCTGATTTTTTTACAAAGTCCATTATGTTTGGGCCCATAACTTTTTTAAATTAAAGAATACTGACTTAATATCTGGCATGTACATAGAAACTATGTAGAGGAATATTTATGGTAAATATGAAGAAAACCAGATGAGTGGTTTTGATATAAGGCAGTTCTGAAGTGTGAAAATAGATTTCTAATAAAAAATTGAGGTTTTTCCTTAATATCTCGAAGGAACGAAGTCCTATTGACCCAATTTTTAGCATGGTAGGAGATTTTAGGGACATCTAACTGTATGCCCAATTTCAGATTCGTAGGTCCAATGGTGTCGAAACGTGCCAGTCTTACGGACAGACATCCAGACGGACAGACGGATGGACAGACAGACAGACTGACGACGGACAATGGACCACGACTATAGCTCAGATGACTTATAGTCAACTGAGCTAAAAATTGAAAAAAAAATTGAAAAAATACAGGTTGCGCCACCAGTCTGCAGAAACTGATGAAACACTCCATGATCAAAATCCATGCAAAGATTCATGGTGATCAATGCATTACTTGTTTAGATATTTGAGCTTTTCTATCAAATTTTGCATTATTCTAGGGGATACTTCAGAGCCACATAGCTCTGAGGTATTGGGTAACAGAGACATAATTTGAGGTTTCCAAGGAGACTTTTCATGGGCCTCCCTGCATGTCAAGATAGAAGATTCTAGGTCCAGTTGTTACAATTTGTGCCCTGTTATCAGTTAACCACCTCTTTTAAGGTATCATAAACAGAGAAAAACAATCATAAAAAATAACAAGGCCTACAGACCTAATGCGAACCTGTGCATATGGATATACACCAGGTATAACGCTTCAATGCTTAACCACTACTTTTCATATATATGAACAATGCAAGTACTAAACATTTTGAACAAGAAACAATACACAAACATCACTGCTGAAATTCTGGCATGGTTGCACACAACACAAAAATTATTGTAGGTGGCACCACCAGTCTTGTATACGACAAAGCTATTTGACATGTATAAATATGCCCAATTTCAGGCTGATATATCAAATTCCTCCGTAGAATTAAGCAGGCACATACACTGTGCAAAAGTCATTGTAGATGGCAACACCTGTCTTGTGAACGAGAAAGCCATTAAAGACACTTAGACAGGTCAAAATATAAGGCCTTGAGTCTGATGTACCAGGCTGACCTGGCTTAGGTGAGAGAGGCTGTTGCCCCGAGTGTACTGTGACAAATTACTGGCTCAGGCTACTGCACTGAGTGAACTCTTGACCTGCACCTGGCTAGACTGAGTGAACTTTTGACCTGTACTTGGCTGCACTGAATGAACATGAGGTGATCACATGATACTCATGAGGTGATCATATGCTACCCATGAAATGATCACATGCTGCCCATGAGGTGATCACATGCCTTGTGCTTGGCTGCACTGATTGAACTCTTGGTCTTAATCTGGCTTCACTGAATGAACTCTTGATCTGTTGCCAAATCTGAAACAGTTGGCAGTTTCTCAACCTATTCAAGAAACATACACAATCTTGGCCTGTTATGTAACTCTGCTAAAATTTATCCAACACAAACCATGTGAACAAACTTCAGAAGGCTCGCCTCTGGGATCATTTCTGTAAAATATTGAACAATTTGGCTGGACTCTTTACAAGAAGAAGAAGTTTTTATCAGCTTTTTCCCTGTAAAATCTAAGTAAATGCAGACAGCAAAAATTAGCTGAATCCATCAACATTTGATATGTGACTGATAATTGCATAAAATTTGGGGATGGTAGCTCCTGCTATTCCTGAGAAATTATGAATAGTGTACAGATGATATGTAATATCATAAATCTACATTTTTTAAAAGCTTTTAAAAAAAATTCTTGTCAATATTTTCCATAGATATTCTGAAATCTAAATGTCTAGAGGCATGATGTAATGGATGCTGATAAACTGGTGCTAGGCTTGATGTATCTGCTTCCCACACCTAACATATATGGTTAAATGACTCAATTCAATCTTTATAATTCAGCCAAAATTCATTTTTTGGAACCATAAAAGACAATTATTATAAGAATGATTCAGGGAATTATTCTTGCAAAATATTAAACAAACTGGCCTCAGTATCATCAGTCGAAAAACGTTTTGTAGGTTTATAACTCATATGGGAAAATACAGCAAAATGGCAAAGTTCAGCTTCCCATAACTCAGCCAAAAATCATTGAACCAAAACCATTTGAACAAACTTGAATTATCAACATCTAAGGATAATTAATATGTGAGATTTAAGAATTTGGCCGAGTGGTTTTTGAGGAGAAGATCTTTGTAGCAACTGAGCTAAAATGGGCTGTTACAGCATATGACTAAATTCAGCTTCCCATAACTCAGCCAAAAGTCACTGAACTGAGACCATTTGAACAAACTTCAGAAAGCACTACCCTAGGACCATTTCTGTGTGATATTAAACTATTTGGCCATATGGTTTCAGAGAAGAAGTTTTTTGTAGCCGTCAGTATGATACGGACACTGATGACCCCCGTACAGAAAAAGCAGATGCAGGTGGCGCCACCAATACCTCAATATCAGATATGTCTCATGTGAACACATTGGCATAAAATTTGGTGATGATAGCTCCAGCCGTTTCTGAGATTGTAATTTTAGTATGCTTTTTCGGACAGATGACTAAGTTCAACTTCCTGTAACTCGGCCAAACATCATCGAATTTAAATCATTCGAACAAACTTGAGAAAGATTGTTCCAGGGATCATTTCTGTGAAATATTGGACAATTTGGCTGAACAGTTTCAGAGAAGAAGATTTTTAAAGCTTTTTTAGCTTTTTCCCTATAAAATCTAAGACAAGGGACCTATGGGTCACGACGCTCAGCTGTTATATATGATAAAAAAATATTATTTAGAAATGAGGCACATGCTGGTTTTGTGTGGTAATAAATATAAGCTGTATTATGAGTTGTTGTTGTTTAGCTTATGTATGATTTTGATAGTACCTTTGGAAACAGGGAAGAGGATTGATTTCCTTTATTTTATTAACAAATGGAGTACTATTGTCACACAGATTTTGACTTGGCCATACAACTTATAAGCAGAATATATAAGGGTTTAACTATTAATTTAAAAAAATTACAAATATTGTCCCAAATATAATTTTTATTAAAAATAATAAGAGAATCATATGATTTTTTAAAATGAAATATGACTGAAATGATTATTAAAATAATATTAAAGAATATATTCATGAATGCATTCATGAATACATTTTGAAAGTATTTGCACTGGTATTCATATACTTTCATTTTTACCTGAATTCCCATTCTTTATGCAAGAAATTTTATAATGGAGTACATAATCATATTCGTATTTAAATACAATTACAAAGTATTCGCACCATGTCTGGTATTTATTCAGTTTTCACCAAACAATGATGTTGAGAATCCAGAATATACAAAATTCACACATTTAAATAATGATCATAAGTACCTGGTTTTATGGCTTTTATTTATATTAAAAAATAACTGTAATAAATTCATTTTGGACTAATTTCATATCAATGTACACACTAGACACAGTAGGAATCTAGATTAATATTATCAACTGCATTTTTGTCTATCATTAATTTCCATCATATGATCCCTAATGATTAGTAATGAATGATATAATTTACTTCTTTATCATTAAAATTGAACTGAAAAATACCATAGGTGACTGCATGGTGTTATTTGGAATACATGACATTCTATCCATCGATACAAGATTCTTATATCATCAGTAACTGCAAGTTAATTTCCTGTTATTATAAACTAACAAATTCCTTTTCTATTTTTCTTTAATCTGTTATTAAAAACCAATAAAAATTTTATTAATTTATTGTTTATTGTTATGTAGTTGGTTAAAACTACTAGATGAGTTGGGTTGGACACCTGGATCAACTGTGGCTGGCCATAAGCTGCCTGGATTCCTGTGTATGCCTCGCCTCAAGCATGCATAATTTGCTGAAAGTTCAACAAGGTCAACATACAGGTGACTCAAGAGGGGCTGGAGAGAGCCAAAGTCTGACAGGGTCTCATAAAAACATTAATAAAAGCTACAATTTTTGGCCAATTTCTTTCAGCTTTCTAAACTTAAAAGCTGAAATCCTTATGTGTGCATGATATGAAAATTATATCAACAGTGCTCACAGGAAACTAACGTGTCATGGTCAAAGTTGGGCAAAATTTAAGTTACTAATTTTACATTTATACTAATAACTTATAAAATTTGAAAAATTCATAACTAATTTTGGGTATTCAATTGAATCTTGATTAAATAATGTTACATCCCTGACAAAAAATCTCTAGCTTCATCAATCCCCTTGTTAAGGGAGTAAATATATTTCTTGATTTTTTACAAAGTGCATTATGTTTGGGCCCATAACTTAAAACAATCATGCAATACTGACATCATTCTGGCATGTGCGTAGAGAATGAAAAATATGTATATTATTTATGATTAAAGTCAGATCAGTGGTTTTGATATTAGGCAGTCTTGAAGTGTAACAATGGGTTTTTAATGGAAAAATGAAGTTTTTCATTAATATCTTGAAGGTATTAAGTTCTAGTGACCAAATTCTTGGCATGGTAGGGGATTTTGGAGACATCTAGCTGTATGCCAAATTTAAGGAACTAAGAGCTGAAGCTGGGGAGCTGAGCTCTTGCAAACTGCATAACACTAGCTTGATGTAAACAATATGTTACATGGTGCTTGAAAACTTGAATAAAATCTACAGTTTTTGATCAACTGGTTTTAAATTTTTGGTGTTAACAGTTGAAATGCTAACAAAAACATGCTGTGAAAATTAAATCCACAGTACTTACAGGAAAAAAACGTGCCATGGTCAAAGTTGGGCAAAATTTAAGGTACCAATTTTTTATTTTTATTAATATTTTAAAAAATTTAAAAGATTTTCATCTTATTTTGGGTATACAATTTAATTTTGATTAATTAAAGTTATATTACTGGAAAAAAGGTCCATAGCTTTAACATGTTTTGTGTTAAGTGATCAAATATCTTTCCTGATTTTTTACAAAATGCATTATGTTTGGGTCCATAACTTTTTTAAATTATATAATACAGACATAATTTCTTGAATGTACATAGGAACTATATAGAGGTATATTTATGGTAAATATGAGGAAAAACAGATGAGTGGTTTTGATATTAGGCAGTCCTGAAGTGTGAAAATAGGTTTTTAATAAAAAATTGAGGTTTTTCCTTAATTTCTCAAAGGAACGAAGTCGAAAAGACCCAGTTTTCGGCTTGGTAGGAGATCTTGGGGACATCTAACATTATGCCGAATTTTGGATTCCTATGTCTTACGGTTTCAAAACGTGCCACATCTACGGACGGACGGACGGCACGACGGACGGACGGACAGATGGACGGACGACCGTCAATGGACCACGACTATAGCTCAGATGACTTATAGTCAGCTGAGCTAAAAATGCAGATAGCCAAAAAATAAGCAAAATGCGATATAGTTTTTTAGATGACCAATTTTTTGCATAAAATTTCGTAATGCTAACTCTTGCCTTTTTCAAGATAGTATGGGTTAACGTACAGACGACGAACGACGCCACACCATCGCATAAGATCACAGGTTCGCTAAAAATACAGGGGGCACCACCAGTCTGCAGAAACTGATAAAACACTCCATGATCAATATCCATGCAAAGAATCATGGTGATCAATGCAATGGTTGTTCATATACGTAAGCCTTTGTATCAAATTTTCCATTATTTTGAGGATACTTCAGAGCCCCATAGCTCCGAAGTTTTGGGTAACAGAGACCTAATTTTTGGTTTCCAAGGAGACTTTTCATTGGCCTCTCTGCATGTCAAGATAGAAGATTCTAGGTCCAGTCGTTAAGATTAGTGCCCTGTTATCAATTGACCGCATCTTTTAAGGTATCAAAAATAGAGAAAGAAAATTGTAAAATATCGAAAAAATACAGGTGGTGCCACCAGTCTGCAGAAACTGATGAAACACTCCATGATCAAAATCCATGCAAAGATTCATGGTGATCAATGCATTAGTTGTTCAGATACTTGAGCTTTTCTATCAAATTTACCATTATTCTGAAGGAAACTTCAGAGCCACATAGCTCTGAGGTTTTGGGTAACAGAGACATAATTTTAGGTTTCCAAGGAGACTTTTCATGGGCCTCCCTGCATCTCAAGATAGAAGATTTTAGGAAACAGTTGTTACGATTTGTGCCTTGTTATCAGTTAACCACTTCTTTAAGATTTCATAAACAGAGAAAAACAATCGTAAAAAATAAACACGGCCTACAGGCCTAATGCGAACCTGTGCATATGGATATACACCAGGTATAACGCTTCAATGCTGAATATATGTATAAATTGAGGATTATTTTTAAAATTTAATATTGATCCTCTTATGTCCTGCATATCCTACTTAGTCATTATGATTTCAGCAAAATGGACTTTTCCAACCTCCAAGTTTCAGAATAGGACATTTTAAAACCAGAATATGGGTAGTCGACAAGCCACTATGTCTATCTGCCAAAATCAGTGCCGGACAGGTGAAGTGAGGCATGGATTAAGTGGCAAGGGGAATAGAGTGAGGTGTGTTGCATATTAGCATGGATGTCTGCAGCTTAAACATGAATGTAGGTGGTGCCACCTGTCATAAAATCAAGAGAGCTGTCCAGGATGTATAAACCTGCAAAATTTCAGGTGGAAAAGTCAAACCACTGCAGAGATATGAGTGATTATATCCCAAGGCAGATGAACAGAGGGACTCTGTGCATAAATGGTTGCAGGTGGCGCCACCAGTTTTGCCAATGATGAAGAGCTATGTGAGATCTATACATGAGCAAAATTTTAGCCCAATCGGTCAAACGGTTCCCGAGATATGAACTTGGATGTCTGCAGAGTAAATGTGAATGTAGGTGGTGCCACCTGTCATAAAATCGAGAAAGCTGTCCAGGATGTAAAAATCTGCAAAATTTCAGGTGGAAAAGTCAACCACAGCTGAGATATGAGTGATTTTATCCTATCCTAAGGCAGATGAACAGATGGATGCTGTGCATAAATGGTTGCAGGTGGCGCCACCAGTTTTGCCAATGATGAAGAGCTATGTGAGATCTATACACATGCAAAATTTTGGCCCAATCGATCAAACGGTTCCCGAGATATGAACTTGGATGTCTGCAGAGTATATGTGAATGTAGGTGGTGCCACCTGTCATAAAATCAAGAAAGCTGTCCAGGATGTAAAAACCTGCAAAATTTCAGGTGGAAAAGTCAAACCACTGCTGAGATAAGAGTGATTTTATCCTAAGGCAGATGAACAGATGGATGCTGTGCATAAATGGTTGCAAGTGGCGCCACCATTTTTAGTGTATGTTATAAAGCTATCAAAGGGCTACATTTGTGCAAAATTTTTAGCCTGATCGGTCAAACGGTTCCCGAGATATGTGGGTTTATGTGTGGAAACAGGCGCACAAATGGTCGCTGGGCAGCGAGGAAAGGTCAGAGGTCAACCAAAAATGAGGGCGCAGCAGTTCACATGTGACCAATCATAATTCCGAATTTTAAAAAATTCTGCCCAGTGGTTATGGAGGAGTTCTCCGGAAACCTATGCGGCGATGGCGTTGACTGAAAACAAAGTATCCGCAATACTCTGTTTTGGCAGATACAAAGATTGAAGCTGGCACCACCAGTCTTATATACAATGAAGAGATATATTAATATGCCCAATGTCAGACTGATATGTCAAACCCCTCTAGTGAAATAAGCAGGGACATACACTGTGCAAAAAGTATTGTAGGTGGCGCCACATGTCTTGTTCATTATAAAGCTACCCAATATGTTTTAACATGCCCAATTTTAGGCTGATGTATCAAATTTTCTGTAGAAATAAGCAGGCGCATACTCTGCAAAAGCCAATGTAGGTGGCACCACCTGTCTTGTTAATGAGAATACCATCAAAGACGCATAGACAGGTCAAAATATTAGTCCAATACATCAAACTTCCCCAGAGTTTGATGCACTGGGCTGACAAGGCTTGGGTGAGTAAGGCACTTGCCCCCGAGTGACCTGTGACAAATTGCTGCCTCAAGCTACTGCACTGAGTGAACTCTTGACCTGCACCTGGCTAGACTGAGTGAACTTTTGACCTGTACCTGGCTGCACTGAGTGAACTCTTGACCTGTTGCATAATCTGACACAGTTGGCAGTCTGCCAAAGCTATAAATAGATTCAGGCTGAACTTTGGTGCCAAATATGATGCAGTGAGCAGTCTGCCAAAGCTATAAATAGAATGCATGCAGCTACTGCACTGAGTGAACTCTTGACCTATACCTGGCTGCACTTCTTCTATTCCTGGCACTGTGCAAAAACTATTTATAGAGCTGACATCACCTTGGCTAATGGCCAACATCAAGGCTCTGGCAATCTGCCAATGGTAAACCAAGTGCTGCCATCTGTACACAAAAAAGGTCCCTACTTGAAATAACTTTGAAATTTTTTTTACCAATACAAAATGCTTTTCAGCTGACTTTTTATAAACAAGAAATCAGGAATATATGTAAAATTATTATGGATGCATACTGAATGCAAAATTAAAATACAGATATATCTCATTGATGGCAAATTCTTGAATTAAGTTGAGTAGGGATACCAATAGTTTATAATCTACGTACAGTTGTCTTTATATTGCCACAGAGAGCTGAATATCCATGTTTGTAACATTGCCTGGTATGATGAATAACTTAAATCATAAATCTAAATTTTTTAAAAGCTTTCAAAAAAACTTTCTTGTCAATATTAACCAAAGATAACCTGAAATCTAAATGTCTAGTGGCATGATGTAATAGATGCTGATAAACTGATGCCAGGCTAATGTAAACGCATCACACAGCTAACATATATGGTAAAATGACTCAATTCAAACTCTATAATTCAGCCAGAAAATCATTCATGTGGAACCATTAATGACAATTATTATAAGAATTACTGTAGGGATTATTCTTGTAAAATATTTAACAAACTGGCTTCAGTGGCATCATTCTAAAAACGTTTTATAACTCATATATGAAGATACTTCCTATATGATTGTCTATTATTCTGAGGGATACTCTAGAGTCTTATAGCTTGAAGGATATGGGTAACAGAGACATAATTTCAAGTTTCCACAGGCACTTTTCATGGGCCTCCTTGCATGACAAGAATGAAGATTCTAGGTCCTGTTCTTGCGATTTGTACCCTGTTGACAGATAACCACATCTTTAAAGGTCTCAAAAAAAGAGAAAGAAATTCGTAAAAATTTGAAAAAATAGAGGTTGCGCACCCAGTCTGCAGAAACTGATGGAACAGCTCATGATCAATATGTATGCCGAAAATCATGATCATCAGTGTTGTAGTAATTGAGATACTGCAGTTTTTGTATCAAATTTTCAATTATTATGGGGGGAGGGGGGATTTTGGAGCCATACAGCTTAAAGAATATGGGTAACAGAGACCTTATTTCAGGTTTCCATGGAGACTTTTCATGGGTCTCCCTGTGTGTCAAGAATGAAGATTCTACGTCCAGTTTTTATGATTTGTGCCCTGTTAACAGATGTTCATATCTTAAAAATGTCTCAAAAATAGAGAAAAAATTTGTAAAACAAGTGACCCATGGGTCATGACGCTCAGCTGCCAAGCATGACCTGCGACATCATGGGCTGTGATTCACAACTAGTAAAATTGTTGCAGAACCTATATGCCAATTTTGTTTAAACTTTCTACATTGCCATAAATTCTTATCATATATGTCTGGTTAAAACATAGTGAAATAGATATTTCTTGGCACCGCAGGTGCCAGAGTATCCCCAGACATAGTAGGCCCCCCACCCCCCTTTAAGAATAGGCCCCATTTTTTAGCAGCATATACTGACACTTGGCAAGCAATTATTGTTTCTTCCATCTATCAATCCACAATCTTTTTGAAGATGTTGGTCCTGTGACCTTGACCTTTGACCTCATGACCCAAAAATCAATTGGGGTCTTGCTTTTTCAATGGGACATATATAAGTCAAGTTTGAAATCTATACATCAATAAAAGCAGGAATTATCATCCAGAAACTAATTTGATGGCTCCTGTGGCCTTGACCTTTGACCTTGTGACCCCAAAATTGATATTGATCATCCACTTTAATATATAAATCAATAGAGGTCTAGATTTATTGATGGGCCATATATAAGTCAGGTTTGAAATCCATATATTAATCCAAGCTTGCATTATCATCTCAGGAACTAATTTTTGGACATATGGCTCCTGTGACTTTCACCTTTGACCTTGTGACCTCACAATTGACAGGCGTCTTCCTCTATTGGCAGGGGAACTTTATGTGCAAGATGAAATGTCTGAGATGAAATGTTTGGCTGAAAATGCATCCACATCTTTTTGAAGATGTGTCCTGTGACCTTGACCTTTGACCTCATGATCCCAAAATCAATTCGGGTCTTGCTTTTCCAATGGGACATATACAAGTCAAGTTTGAAATCCATACATCAATAAAAGCAAGCATTATCATCCAGAAACTAATTTTTGGACAGATTGGTTCCTGTGACCTTCACCTTTGACCTTGTGACCTCAAAATTGATAGGGGTCTTCCATTCTTGGCAGGTGATCTATATGTGCAAGATGAAATGTCTGAGATGAATTGTTTGGCTGAAAATGCATCCACAAACTTTTTAAAGATGTGTCCTGTGACCTTGACCTTTGACCTCATGACCCCAAAATCAATTCCGATCTTGTTTTTCCAATGGGTCATATACAAGTCAAGTTTGAAATCCATACATCAATAAAAGCAGGAATTATCATCCAGAAACTAATTTTTGGACAGATGGCTCCTGTGACCTTCACATTTGACCTTGTGACCTCAAAATTGATAGGGGTCTTCCTCTATTGGCAGATGAACTATAAGTGCAAGATGAAAGGTCTGAGATGAAATGTTTGGCTAAAAATGCATCCACAATCTTTTTAAAGATGTGTCCTGTGACCTTGACCTTTGACCTCATGACCCCAAAATCAATTGGAGTCTTGCTTTTTCAATGGGACATGTATAAGTCAAGTTTGAAATCCATAAATCAATAAAAGCAGGAATTATCATCCAGAAACTAATTTTTGGACAGATGGCTTCTGTGACCTTCAGCTTTGACCTTGTGACCTCAAAATTGATAGGGGTCTTCCTCTATTGGCAGATGAACTATATGTGCAAGATGATAGACCTTGAAAGTTTGGCTTAAAATGCATCCACAGTATCTTGTAAGATGCAAGTCCAGTGACCTTGACCTTAGACCTCATGACCCTAGAACCTATAGGGTTCTTACTTTAGTAGTGGGCCATACATAAGTCACGTTTGAAATCCATATGGCTACCAACACTAGAGATATCATAAGAGGTGTGTGATTTTCACCAAATATGGACACATTAAAGGTCAAGGCCACTCTCATGGTAAAGGTCATGACCCAAATGTAAACAGACCTCATCCCATAGCCCATCTCTCTACATGTGCATAATATGAAAGAAATCTGTCCATTAGTTTTTGACTTATAATGCTTACAGTACTGTCAAGTGGCAATTATGGGGGTATTAAAAGGCGTAAAAACAAGAAAAGGATAATAGGTGGCGCCACCAGTTTCCGGTATATCACAAGGCTATCCTAGATCTTCAGTCACCTTAATTTTTAGACCAGTCCATGCAAGTTTACTTGAGATATTTAAGAATTTGTGTTATTTTCAGCAATAATGGACCTATTCAAGGTCAAGGTCATTCTCCTAGCATAGGTCATGACCCCATTTTAAATAGGCTTCATCCCCTTACCTTTATCTATACAAATGTAAAGTTTGAAAAAAATCAGTGAAATATTTTTTGAGTTATCCCACTCACAAGGTTTTTCTGCGGCACAATGATGGTCTGAGGCAAAATATATGGTTGTTGAGCTATCAGGAACTAATCCTACAGCTTGCTCGATACCTGTCAGTCTCAAAAGGAATACCACACAGGCCACACTTAAGATCAAAATATAGCAAAAGATCAAGGAAATCTATGCAAGAATTATTGTGAAACGGGTGCTTCCATATTAATTTTTATTCAATACAAGTCAACTATACTGAGCTTTCATAAATGATGGTCATATTTATTAAGAAATCTTTGACCCAATGCAAGATAACATTAATATACATCCCACTGCATTCACTTTAATAGTTCTTGAGGAATTTAAAGATGGCTTCCTGGTGGCCATATTGGATTTCTGACAGGTCGGAAATTGAACAACAAACATCCTCTAAAAGGGACCAAACATCATAAAAAAATCACTGAAACTGCCCTGGCAAAAGGATTTCTGAAATGGCTACCTGGCAGACATAATGGTTTTCTGACAAGTCTGACTTTTGATATCACACATCCTCCAATAAGACACTAAACTTGTAGCAATTGCTTCAAAGAATGTAACAGTTATAAATGTCCAAAACAATTCAAAAGGCATGATCAGGTTGGAGAGCTCTCATATCAGATTTATGGACATGCAAATGTAAAAAAGTGCAAGTCCAATTTGTTTTAATTATCAGCTTACTATTCAATGGGGTCAGCAGGGTAGGTAAACTGCAAGACCTAAAAGAAAAGAAATGCAGAAAGCATCACTAAAAGTCTTGTAATCAAATAAAGCCATCCTAAATCCAGGTAAAGACCCACATATTATCAGAACAAACACTTGCTGGTATATCTGATGATTTGTATAATAATATTCAGATATCTAGAAAACTAAGTTTATTGCTATGATTCCATGAAATAAACTGCAAAATGTTCCCATCATTTTATAAATCAGTAGCTAAACCTTAACACTTAACTCTCATAGTCTTAATGCCTGGCCAAAGCATTCCAGCAACAGTGTTTTTGTTATGCACTAATGATATATCCTTATCACTCCATGAGCTGATACAAAAGGGAGTCATATATCACAAGTGTCACTAACAATTATGGGGTCATAGTGACATGTACCAGTTGAGAGTGCCATGGTTATATATACAAGAAAACAAGAAAAATAGAGATGGTCTACAAAATAAGTTATTGTGAACATCCCTGACCTATGACCTTGGCCTTCTGCCCACATATCAACTGGATTCTTTCTAAATGATGGGTAACTACTAACCACTTACATTTGGCCGGGTGTAATTACTTGGCAACCAATGAGTGAATAACTTAGACCTGCAACCTTTAACCTCCTGACCAGCTGACCTCAAAATCAATTAATTAGTTCTTCATGCAAAAAGACCCATAAATATGAAGTTTGAATCACATTCAGTGAGGCATAGATGTGGCATATGTGAAAGACTGAAGGTTTGGGTTAAACAGTTTCACTTTAAATATATGTTCACAAGCATTTAGAACAATATTGTGACCTCGACCTTTGACCTTTTGAACTCAACATCAATAGGCTTCTTCCCCTATTGGTAGGTAAGCCATATATGACAGATGGAAAGTATAGATTGAAAAGTTTGCCTGAAAATGACTCCACGCAAGAAGAGGGTGCTGTGAACTTGACCTTTGACCTCAAAATCAACAGGTCTGTTCCCCTGTTGGCAGAGAAGCGATATCAGTGCTGAAAGGTTTGGAATGAAAGGTCTAGCTTGAAATGTGTCCACAACCTTTTCAAAGAGGTGGATCCTGTGACCCTGACCTTTGACCTTGTGACCTCAACATCTATAGGATTCTTTTCCCACTTAGTAGGTGAGCTATATGTGAAAGATCAAAGAATTGGGATGAAAGGTTTGGCTTAAAATGCATCCTGAGGCTTTTCAAAGAAGTTGGTTCTGTGACCTTGACCTTTGACCTTGTGACCTCAAAATAATTATGGTTCTTCCCCTGTTGGTAGGTTAGCTGTATGTGAAAGATGGAAGGTTTTGGATGAAAATTTTGGCTAAAAGAAGTATTTCTGGGGGGTGCAAACACACCCCATAACTTCGAGAATATAGGTCGCAGTGACCTAATTTCAGGTTTGCAAGGAGATCTTTTTAGAACCTCTAAGACTGCATAGGGTTCATGGCCCTAGCCCCTACGGTTACAATTTGTGCCCTGCTAACGGCCGGACGGACGGACAGACGGACGGACAGACGGAAGGACGCCGGACAAAGACCCATCGCTATAGCCCAGCATGACTTAAAGTCAGCTGAGCTAAAAACCAGAACAAATACAGGTGGTGCCACCAGTCTGCAGGAACTGATGGAACATCTCATGATCAAAATGTATGCCAAAAATCATGACCATCAGTGATGTAGTTATTGAGATATTGAAGTTTTTGTATGAAATTTTTGACTATTCTGGGGGTTACTTTGGGGCCCCATAGCTCGAAGGATATGGGTAACAGAGACCTAATTTCTGGTTTCAAAGGCTCTTGTTTCAAATTTTCCATTTTCTAGAGGGGCACTTTTTGTGCTTGAAGAATATGAAAAATATATATATATATATATATATATATATATATATATATATATATATATATATTTATATATATATGAATATTTCAGTTGATTCACATTTCTAAATTGCTTCAACATTCATAGCTAATTAATCTGGTTTATAGTACCTGTCAACAGAATGGGGTGCAGGGAGAATGGGAGGCTTAGGGGTGAGAGAGAATGGGAGAGAGAGAGAAAGAAAGAGAGAGAGAAAGAGAGAGAGCAATAGAGAGTGAGCTAGACTGTCGTGGAGAGAAAGAGAGAGAGAGTGATATAAGAGAGAGAGACAGACAGAGAGAGGCTCTCTGGTAATTACTGCCTGACTCAGCCTGACCCAGACAATCACAGAGGCAGTGGCTAGGTCAGAAGTTGAACTGGTTATGTAATACTGCCCAAGCACACATTTCACTGACTTGATGATAACAATCAAGGCATGGTGCTTGAAAACTTGAATGACATCTACAGTTTTTGATCAATTGGTTTCAAATTTCAGATTTTATCAGATGAAATGCTTATGCTGTGAAAATTAAATCCACAGCACTAACACTAGTAACAGGAAATAAATGTCCACTGTAAGTCATGTTAATTATCATGCATGCTTTTTACAAATGAGTTAACTGTTATTCAATAATTTCACGTTGCCCATAGCCAAAAGTACCACTGGCACAAATGATATGAGAGTTAAACTATTCATTAAAAATTAATTGGAATTATTGGGCAAAATATTATTTTAATTGAAAAATATTAACAGTAACATTTGAAAAGATTTCTTTTAATAATATAATTGAAAAAAAAATGATTAAAATAAATTATAAAATATATATTTATGAATGCATTAATGAATAAACTTTGAAAGTATTTGCACTCAAATTCTTTCTTTTTACCTGTATTAGTATTTGTATTAATTTTCATTACTGAACTATTGAATTTTTTTAATCATATTTGAATACAATTATTAAGTTTTCACTCAAGGTCTCATATTTATTCAGTTTCAGTCGAACGAAACTGTTGAGAATCCAGAATATACAAATATCACAAATTTAAATAATGATTGTAACTACCTGGTTTTATGGCTTTAATTTATAAAAAAAATATTATAATCACTTTTGAATAATTTTCACATCACTGTCAAGACACTTATAACAATAATTAAAATTATAGACATCATAATGAGAACTTGTCTTTAAGACTTGATTTTTTATCACATTTTAAACATTTTATTTTTTTTTTAATTTGTATCAGAAAAAAAGAAAATAATCTCTACTACGAAACTAATACATGTGTTAAAAGTAACCCAAGGATCAAAACAAACCAATATATTATACAAGGAGCAAACTGGAGTTGTTTGAATGTTTAATTTTATTAACTGAAATAAAGTTATCAGAAATATGAATTTTGATTATTTACCCAGTATCAATGTAACAGCTGATACAGCCATGAGTCTGAATGTTATTATTCAAACATATTGACATCTTTAAAGAGCACTTGTCTGAGTAATTTTTTTTTAATTTTTGACATATTTCATTTTTTTTAAATTTTGTAATAAAAAAACCCTACAAATTAAACACCTGGAAAAGACCTGGAAATTTAGAATATTTAATATGATCAAATGCATCCTTGTCTATCATTAACTTGCTTCACATAATCCCTTATAGTAAACAACAATTTTATTTAATTATTTATTTTTCATTTTTATGATTAAAATTAAAAAATACCCAATGGTGACTGCATGGTGTCATTTGAAATATATTTTCAGCAATCCATGAAAGATCCATAAAACATCAGTAATTTCAAGGTCCCTGTTACTCATTAACCATAAAATTACTTTTCCATTTATTTTTCTTTGAGTTGTTATTGTAAACCAATAATTTTTTAAAATTATTTTTTATTGTTATGTTTTTGGCCAAACAATTACAAGAGGAGTGGGGGGGGGGGGGGGGGGGGTTGAATAGCTATATCCAGCTGAGGCCACCCAAGAGCTGGCTGGCTGCAGTATATGCCTCGCTTCAAGCATGAAAGGTCAATATGGGGACATATAGAGGGGCTTCAGTACAGCCTAGGTGTGACATGGTCTCATAAAAAATGTAATAAAAGCTACAGTTTTTAGTCAATTCCTTTCAAATTTCAGAATTTAGAAGATGAAATTCTTACGTGTGCATGATATGAAAATTAAACCAACAGTACTTACAGGGAAAAAAGTGCCATGCCCAAATTTGGGCAAAATTTTAGGTACTGATTTCATATTTATGCGAATAACTTGAAAAATTCACATCTAATTTTCGGTAAACAATTGAATCTTGATTAAATGGAGTTATATCCCTGAAAAGAAGTCTCTAGCTTCAGCCATTCTTATGTTAAGTGAGTTAATATACTTCCTGATTTTTTTATGAGGTGCATTATGTTCCCGCCCATAACTTCAACAAATTACGCAATACTGACCTAATTTTTGGTATGTACATAGAAAATGTATGGAATAATATGCATATTCACTATGATCAAAATCAGATCAGTGGTTTTAATATTAAGCAGTCTTGTAGTGTAACAATGGTTTTTTTATGGAAAATGGAGGTTTTTCCTTAATATCTCGAAGGAACGAAGTCCTAATGACCCAATTTTCGGTATGGTAACAGATTTTGGGGACATCTAACTGTATGCTGAATTTCGGATTCGTAGGTCTAACGGTTTCAAAACGTGCCAGTTTAACGGACGGACAGCCGACGGACAAAGAACCACGACTAAAGCTCAGATGACTTATAGTCAGCTGAGCTAATAAGGTGTTATTTGGAATACTTTTTCATCCATCCATACAAAATCCATAAAACATCTGTAATTGCAAGGTAATTCCCTGTTACTCATCAACTATCAAATTCCTTTTCTATTGATATTTCTTAAAGTTGCTATTATAGACCTATAAAAAGTTATTTATTTATTGTTTATTTATTGTTTTGATGTTGGTCAAAACAACTAAATGATGAGTTGGGTTGGACACCTGAATCGACTGTGGCCTGCCTTAAGCCTGTGTCACATATTCAACGGCCTCCAGCCGAATTCGTAGATCGCCAGAAGGTTGCCCGCCAGGAAGTCGAGCGTATTTTACTCTTAAAATCTAACCTGTCACATATCGGACGGGTGGTGGCCACTGAACAATGGTGATCAAACATCGCCCGTCAGACACCCTGGCGACGCCCAGGTGGTCTCCGCCAGAAGTCCTGCCTGAGGTCGTCCAACGTCCACGCCTCGAGTATATATATGACATGTAAAAAGTTTATCACATCATATTTCTTAAGTCTCAGAGAGTGAAAAGCACTGCACAGGTACTAAGTAATTCTGGCTATTTAAGACACCGCAAAAGAAGACCCAGGGAGCAAAGAAACCCGTTTCTAAGAAGACAATGGCACGAGTCTGAGTCCATTTCATCGGAGCATGAATAGGAAGCTGAGCTGACAGAAGGAACCCGGATGGAGGCTGAAGTAGCCACCCAATGGCGGCCCGACACCTGCACGGAGCACATTCGACTTTGTACAAGTCCGACAGGATACGGGAGGGGGTCTTTTGATTATCGTAGGGAGCCCATGCGGCGGCCGCTCAGCTTTGTTGACCTCCGTCTGAATTTTAAAGGAGATATTCATCTAAAATTGTCGGATTTCTGCCTGAATATCGATCGATTGTTGGTGTGCGCGAAGGGGTTTACGGGTGACCTGTTTACGAGCTCTGCAACCTCAAAAATCGCGATGGGAAAATCACTAATTTAAGAACAGGTTTCGGTGCCCTGCGATCATCAGCCTACCCCTAAAAATCAGGGCGGTGTCCGCAGTGATCGAGCAAACACATCACAAAAATGCCCTTTTCAGCTCGCAGAGAAGTCAGAAAGGCTCCGTTTTGGATATTTGACGCAGGCTTTAAGCTGCCTGGCTGACCAGTATATGCCCCACCTCAAGCATATTGGGGTGAAAGGACAGAGGACATACAGGTGACCTAAAAGAGGGGCTGGGTAGAGCCTGGGTCGGACATGGTTTCATAAAACTTTATTAAAGTTACAGTTTTTGGCCTATTTCTTTCAACTTTCAAAACTAACAAGCTAAAATACTTATTCCTGCATGATATGAAAATTATATTAAAAGTGCTTACAGGAACCAAATGAGCCATGGTCAAAGTTAGGCAAAATTTAAGGTACTTATTTTATATTTATGCTAATAACTTATAAAATTTGAAAAATTCAAAACTAATTTTGGGTATACAAATGAATCTTAATAAAATAATGTTATTTCCCAGACAAAAAATCTCTAGCTTCAGCAATTCTCATGTTAAGTGAGTAAATATATTTCCTGATTTTTAAAAAATTGCATTATTTGGACCCATAACTTCAACACAATACTCAGTACTTACCTAATTTTTGGTATGTCAATAGAAAATGTATGGAAGAATAAGAATACTAAATATAATCACAAACAGACCAGTGATTTCGATATTAGACAGCCTTGAAGTGTAACAATGGCTTTTTTCATGGAAAACGGAGGAAAATGTGTCGTGGCCACGAGCTAATAATCCTTTAAAGTCATATGGCGGAGTCAGCTCAGTCATGATACATGCAGGACATATTAATTAAATGCATTTGCCAGTCTTAAATTAGAAGCGTATTATAGCGTATATATATATATAGTGACGGTGACTCAGTGACAGTAAAATATAAAGACCAAAGATGCAGATTTTCGATATGCATGCGCACGGTGTATTCAAAATGATGAGAAACCAGGTGGACAAATTAGACTGAAATCCAATTATACCTTTCCATTGCTGTAAGATCAGATTAAAAAGACGCAGGTATACAAATATATCTATATTGCAAAATGTTTGATGGCTTTGTCTCAAACTTGCCCCTTTCGAAGATCTAAAATATCACAGGGTGTCGGCTTCTATTTTTACCCACTCGATTTTGTCATTTGCATGTTTTATTGACAGTTTTATTTGCACAAGGCAATTTTCCAATCACACAGACGATGTTTGGCAGAAAGAAGCACACAACATGTGGCCAACCAGGTGGGGATTTGGAGTGAAAATTACGACTTAAATTGGCATCTGTTACATTAATCATCAAAGGATAATGACATCATTTACAATGTTCCGGAACCAAACGACATGTATAATAGCAAGGTGTAGGTCATAGTCCGCGTCTCTTCAGCTGACAGGACTGGTGAATACAAACTAAATAAATAAACAAACACCCAAGAGATTATAACTTATTAGAAGTTTTTGGAACATTCCAGGTGCTTCTTTAGAATTATTGAATTGTTGCTACATGTTGTTTTATAATTAACTGGAACTCTGCATTTCTGTGAAATCACCACCTTGCAGCCTGGAGAGACCACATGCTATCCTGCTGAAACTGAAGTTTTATCTGCGGGGACTTCTGACTATATGAGGGCTCAAAAATGTAATTACAAAGTTGCATACGGAGGTTACCAGATTAGATATATGATTTTAAGTTAGGTCTCGTGAAGGAACTGTGCGTCTCAAAATTATAAATAAACTTCCTACTTTTCTTCAAGTGAAGTTGAATTGAATACATGTTATTATATATTTCCATTTTATATTAATTTTATATGAAGTAATTATGCTTCATTTTAATGTCACTGAAATAAAGTGCAAATTGAATACCTGGATATGTAAGTGAAGATATGTACATGCAATTTTCCTTTAAGATATTAGAAAATACTGCAATGAAATCAAAGTAACTAGGCATAATTTTGATAGGCATTGCTGGACTTACGTAGGCCTATATATTTGAATAACATAACATACACAGAAATGTACTGTGAAAAAAATGTGTCTTTGGTGTTACTTCACAGTTAAGTATCGTTTTTCCATGTTTATAAGCTTTGGTATTATGTGTATTATCCCCAATAGCACATTTTAAAAACACCTTTCCAACAATAGAAATTATTGATTTTCCATTATTTTATATTCTTGTTCATAAAGATAAAGATTTGTTTACATTAATGTGCATATATATTATATATGTAATAAATTATTGTTCTACTAGTACTACCAGTGTTCTCATTGTTTCTGATCCCTTTGGGAAAGAATCCATTCTAATGCATATATTGCATGACATGAGAGGATGGTTCCAGGAAACTCCAACTAACCCCCCCCCCCCCATAATAATTCGACCAGACCCAGTCATGTGAACCTTGTCCATTTAAAAGACTTTTCAAAATAAACACGCCAGACCATATCACCTGAACCTTGCCAATGTAAAAGTAGATCCGATTGGGTGAGAAAAGTTTGCAGTGTCTCTGCGTCATCGCTGGCTGAGGGATGATGCGGTAGATTTTCACCGTTCAGGAAAAAAACCCAAACAGACGTGTCATCTTGCATCTTAATTGCCTGGTAAATGTTTTATTTATTTTTTTTCCCGATATATTGACCTGATAGGATAATCCTGCAACTGAAGTCTGCAAAACTGCCTCATTAATGTACCATGTGTGCTACATATTGCTAAATTACTCATTATCGCTCAAACACCGTCAGCCGCGGAGAGGCGAGTACTTCAAAAGAAAATTGCATGGATACCCTCACTTAGGAAAATAACAGTTTTCACAAATGTAAGACATATTTGTTTTTTTTTTTATTTCACATTTTGGTACATCAGCACTGTTTTGAATGGAAAAGATTTGGATATATCAATGTTTATTTAGGCTAATCGTGATCCAACCAAGTGCACACCTGTTTACCTGTCGCTCCTGGATTTTCACCTGTGCAGCATGAACCGACAGACCAACTAAACAGCAATTTTATTATTGCATGAAATGTTAACAACCAGAGTAGACACAATTTTCAAGATTTTTATTTTAAAATCCATCAGTGATTTTTTTGCCTGCCCAGGTTAAAATATATTTATTTGACATTAAAAGATATATTACAGGTTACCAGATAATTAGTACATTTTACACCCATAAATTATATATTTTGAACACTGCACAAAAATTAATAGTTTTTATTGCGATGTCCTTTATAACAAGTATAAATATATAATTTAAATAAAAAAAACTGAGAATTTACCTTTATTTACCTGATCTTACCTGTGCTGTTGGGAATGACAGGTAGCAATTTACAAAATTGAAATACACAAGTTTTGTGGCTGTGAAGTTGATTAAAAAATAGCTTCTGCATATTTTTTTGACTCCTTCAAAAATTTCCTTTCCACTTTTAAAATGAAAAGTTGTCTTTATATTCTGTACTTGCAAAGGTAATTAAATCTGTTTGAGATCAAAGGTATCATTTCAGGTAACCCAATAAATAGTGCAGTTAGTACCTGTAATTCATAAATTTTACACATGGCACTCAAAATTAAGTTGTTTTTTTTTTTGCTCTCCCTTATTTCATGTATAAATATATACTTCATTAAAAAAAATTTACCTGTATTTACCTGAACTCACCTGTACAGGTGAGTATATTTTAATGTGTAACCAAAACTAAAATTATCAATTTATGTTTTACATGTCTGAAAAATCAAAATATAATGGTTTTACATAGTTGACACTAGTTCATCCATATTCTTCTCAGCCACTATTCGACATGATTTTGTTACTGCCACAGGTAATTAGATCAGTTGAAGAACAAAGGTATTCACATAAGTAACTTAATTACTGTACTTAAAAGCACCTGTTCTTATATCAAAATGAATTATACAGTCAATAAATAGTAACTATAATGATTAACAAGGTGTTTGCGTACGCATTCAGAAAAAAAAATAATTTACCTTTACTTACCTTTACTTACCTGTACAGGTAAACATATGTGTTATATGTTAATAGAGTCATAGAATGTGCTTCTTGGGTCAGCAAGCTTTTCAGGTGAAAAATATTTGATTTCCACAGCAAAATCCAATTTTACTAGCACATTCTGGTTCGTCGGTGGTTCCCTTTCCATTATTAAACCAAATCATTTACCTTTTTCTTACCTTTAATTAATAGTTACCTGAGAGTGAAAAAAAATCCTTACATTTCCCCTTTTTTAATCAAATGGTTAATGGGTTATCTGAACAGGATGAAGGGGTCACTTTGGTGATATACCAGTGAGTGGAAATACAGGTAGTACAAATTTACCTGTTTTTACCTGTATATACCTTAGTTACATACATATCAAATCAGGTATGTAAAAAATAAATAAAATAACACAGAGAACATATACCTGACAGTAAATGCTGAAAATTTCACAAAGATACCTTTAATGGTTACTGAGTTAATGTCTCTTCTAAAGATTCATGTCAAAATGTGGAAAAAAATGCAAAATTAATCTGAACAGTAGGAGTATGACAATCCGCAGGCTAATCTGAACAGTAAAGGGTTAAATAAAGTTAAATCCCTGAAAAAAGGCCCAAGCTACAGCAATTCTCATTTTAAGTGAGTAAATATATTTCCTTACTTTTTACAAAGTGCATTATGTCCCATAACTTAAACAAGGCCTACAGGCCTAATGCGAACCTGTGCAATGAGATTACACCAGGTATAATGCTTCAATGCTGGACCATTACTTTTCAAGAACATGTGTAACATGTATATGAACAATGCAAGTACTAAACACTTAGAACAAGAAACAATTTAATGAACATCACTGCTACAATTCTGGCATGGGTGCACACAACACAAAAACTAGAATATGAGTAGTAAACAAGCGACTACGTGTATCCTCCAAAATCAGAGTGGGAAAGGTGAAGTGAGGCATGGATTGAGAGACAAGGGGAAATAGAGTGAGGTGTGTTGCATAATAGCCTGGATGTTTGCAGCTGAAATGTGTATGTAGGTTGCGCCACCTACCACAAAATCCAGAAAGCTGTCCAAGATGTATAAACATGCATAATTTTAGGCAGATAAGTCAAACCACTACTGAGATGTGAGTGATTTTAGCCCACAGCAGACAAACAGACAGAAGCTGTGCAAAAATGGTGGCAGGTGGCACCACCAATTTTGTGTATGATTAAGAGCTATGTGACATCTATACACATGCAAAATTTCAGGGGGATATGTCAAACCAGCCCTGATATATAAGCCTGAATGTGTGCAGTGTATACATAAATATAGGTGGCGCCACATGCCATAAAATCCAGAAAGCTATCCAAGATGTATAAACCTGCAAAATTTTAGGCAGATAAATCACACCACTACTGAGATATGAGTGATTTTAGCCCACAGCAGACTTACAGACAGAAGCTGTGCAAAAATGGTGGCAGGTGGCACCACCAATTTTGTGTATGATCAAGAGCTATGTGAGATCTATACACATGCAAAATTTCTTGGGGATATGTCAAACCAGTCCTGAGATATAAGCCTGAATGTCTGCAGCGTATACATAAATGTAGGTGGCGCCACCTGCCACAGAATCCAGAAAGCTATCCAAGATGTATAAACCTGCAAAATTTTAGGCGGATATGTCAGACTACTGCCGAGATATGAGTGATTTTATCCTACGGCAAACAAAAAGGACGCTGTGCAAAAATGATTGCAGGTGGCACCACAGCTTTTGCGTATGAGAAAGACCTATGTGAGATCTATGAACAATCAAAATTTTTGCCCAATCAGTCAAATGGTTCCTGAGATGTGAGCTTGGATGTCTGCAGCATAATTTTGAATGTAGGTGGCACCACCTGTCATAAAATCAAGAAAGCTGTTAAGGATGTATAAAACTGCAAAATATCAGGTGGATAAGTAAAACCACTGCTGAGATATGAGTGATTTTATCCCAAGGCAGATAAACAGATGGACGCTGTGCATAAGTGGTGGCAGGTGGTGCCTCCAGTTTTGCCTATGATGAAGAGCTATGTGAGATCTATACACATGCAAAATTTTGACCCAACTGGTCAAACGGTTCCTGAGATATGAGCTTGGATATATGCAGCTTAAACATGAATGTAGGTGGCGCCAACTGTCATAAAATCAAGAAAGCTATACAGGATGTATACACATGCAAAATTTCAGATGGATAAGTCCAACCAATGCAGAGATATGAGTGTTTTTATCCTAAGGCAGATGAACAGATGGACGCTGTGCAAAAATGGTTGCAGGTGGCACCACCATTTTTAGTGTATGTTATAAAGCTTTCCAAGGGCTACATTTGTGCAAAATCTTTAGCCTTATCGGTCAAACAGTTCCCGCGATATGTGGGTTTATGTGTGGAAACAGACCAACAAATGGAAGCTTGGCAGAGAGGAAAGGTCAGAGGTCACCCAAAAATGAGGGCGCAGCAGTTCACATGTGACCAATCATAATTCTGAATTTTGAAAAATTCTGCCCAGTGGTTATGAAGGAGTTCTCCGGAAACCTATGCGGCGATGGCGGCAGCATAGTCGTCCGACTGAAAACTTACTAGTATCCGCAAAACTCTGTTTTGGCGGATACAATGATTGTAGATGGCACCACCAGTCTAATATACAACAAAGAGATATATAAATATGCCCAATGTCAGTCTGACCCCTCCTGTGAAATAAGCAGGGACATACACTGTGCAAAAATTATTGTAGGTGGCGCCACCAGTCTTGTACACTATAAAGCTACCTGATATGTATAAACATGCCCAATTTTAGGCTGATGTATCAAATTCCTCTGAAGAAATAAGCAGGCACATGCACTGCAAAAGTCAATGTAAGTGGCATCACCTGTCTTGTAAATGAGAATACCATCAAAGACGCATAAACAGGTCAAAATATCAGTCCAATACATCAAACTTCCCCAGAGTTTGATGCACTGGGCTGACAAGGCTTAGGTGAGTAAGGCAGTTGCCCCCAAGTGACCTGTGACATATTGCTGCCCAGGGTTTCCGCCAGGGTTGAAAAAGTGTGTCCGTTTTTACTTTGTGACAGGGAATGAACCTGGCGTGGGGGCGAAGCCCCCAGGGGGGGCGGAGGGTGTGGGAGGGGGTTCCCCCCTCCCACGGTGTGGAAATTTTACAAAATCAAGGTTGAAAACAACGTTTCTGATGTTCTTTTTCAGCTTAGTATCACGCCCATGGAGGGCGTAAAAATATACCAGTAAAACAGTAAAATAGTATTTAGGCCTTCATGTGATGCAGCATGCACGTACAAGTCGTGTCTCCCTGACATATGTGGGCCCACAAACTGGCCTTTTACTTAACTATTCCTTGGAAAGGATTCGCCTAAACATCTGTTTTGGAAACTTGCGCAAACCGAATTGACGAAGATAAATATAATAAATATAGGGCCTGTTCTGCCCAAGCGATGTCCACATTGTTTTTATTATATCGTGCACGCTTCCTGTGTATCCCCAAGCTATTGACCAATTCAACATACCCCTCCAGGGACTAACGGTTTCCCGCGCTCCCCGATTACCCGCGCCTGGTGCTTACCGCGTGATCTCCGCTGACCGGGTGTTCACGATGGGCCCGCACTACAGCCGGCATTTTGTCGGCTGCTGCAACGCATTCAACGGCCGGCTGCTTTTCTCAAAGTTAAATGACAAAAAATATATATTGCTGTCGCATGCTTTTACTTAAAATTCGTGCAATATCCTTGAAATTTAGTGTGTTAGGCCTACTTGTTATAGGCCCAACATTTGATTCTGCGAAATCCCTGATTGCGATCTTGTCCGAGACGGCCCAATCATTGACCAGCATAACCTGTTTCTGCACGTGTGACATTCAGTTGAATTATTCAGAACTTCCTCGGACGCTATTGGCTGCATTTGCCACAAGTTTTTATTTCAATAGGGAATTCCCTCATGGATATTCGCACATAGAACAGCGCATTCACTACGCTCCGGCCTTTTGAATTTTGTTCGGTAAAGTCAAGACAAAAGCCCTTTGCATTGTGACCTCGCTGCAAGGCTCGCGGTATGTTAATATGTCAAAGCAGCGATGTCCACAGCGACTGCATGATGAAAATGATTCACCTTCTTCAAATTTTGAAAAATATATCATCACAACCAAATAAAACACAAATTTAATTTCCATTATCGATAGGTTTATCATTTTTACTGACTACAGAGACTGAATGTACAGTTGTCGAACGATTAATTATAATATCACACCTTTGGCCGGTAGCGCATGTTCAGGGCCGACATCGTACGTCCGACATCGTACGTCCACAACCTATGGTTACACAACTGATTACCTTCTCCAGAAAATTAAATGGCGAGACAGCATAAAAACTATTTGCGCAGATGTTGTACATGTATAAGGAATCTTTTTACTGATCTATTCTTTTCAAAGTTTTTCAGAAATTGTCAGGACAGTGACTGATTGGCACCGAACAGGCGACAGGGGCGCGCAAATCTGATACATAGTTTGAAGATGATGAAGACAGCACGACACTCGTGCTTGAGTTATTTTTAAGCTCTCTCAGCCTCTTTGACTGGGGGAATTTTTAATGACCCTCGCAGGGGGAAAGAGTCCGTTTACCGGCCTTAATTTTAGGGTCGCGGAAACCCTGCTGCCTCAAGCTACTGCACTGAGTGAACTCTTGACCTGCACCTGGCTAGACTGAGAGAACTTTTGACCTGTACCTGGCTGCACTGAGTGAACTCTTGACCTGTTGCATAATCTGACACAGCTGGCAGTCTGCCAAAGCTATAAATAGATTCAGGCTGAACTTTGGTTCCAAATATGATGCAGTGAGCAGTCTGCCAAAGCTATAAATAGGATGCAGCTACTGCACTGAGTGAACTCTTGACCTATACCTGGCTGCATTTCTTCCAATCCTGGCACTGTGCCAGAACTATTTATAGAGCTGACATCATCTTGGCTAATGGCCAACATCAAGGCACTCACTGGCAATCTGCCAATAGTAAACAAAGTGCTGTCATCTGTACACAAAAGTGGTCCCTACTTGAAACAACTTTGAAATTTATTTTCCCAATCCAAAATGCTTTTCAGCTGACTTTTATTAAAAAGAAATCAGGAATATATGTAAAATTATTACAGATGCATACTGAATGCAAAATTAAAACAAGTGACCCATGGGTCATGACGCTCAGCTGACTGGGAAGAGATTCACAAAAGGAAATTTTATCATCAGAATGGTAGATACCCATTCAACTGAAGCATCAAACAGATTAACCAACAGGCCAAGATTTAGTCTGTATTTATATATCTGAAAAATAGAGAAAAAATGTGTAAACTTTAAAAACTAGAACACGGGTAACCGACAAGTGACTACGTGTATCTGCCAAAATCAGAGTGAAGTGAGGCATGGATTGAGTGGCAAGGGGAAACAGAGTGAGGTATGTTGCATATTAGCATGGATGTCTGCAGCCTAAATGTGTATGTACGTTGTGCAACCTACCACAAATCCAGAAAGCTGTCCAAGTTGTATACATATGCAAAATTTTAGGCAGAAAAGTCAAACCACTACATGGATATGAATGATTTTAGCCCACGGCAGACAAACAGACAGACGCTGTGCAAAAATGGTTGCAGTTTTGTGTATGATAAAGACCTATGTGAGATCTAAACACAAGCACAATTTTGGCCCAATCGGTCAAATGGTTCCTGAGATATTAGCTTGGATGTGTGCAGCGTTAACTAGAATGTAGGTGGCGCCACCTGTCATAAAATCAAGAAAATTATCCAGGATGTATAAACCTGCAAAATTTTAGGCAGTTATGTCAAACCACTACAGAGAAATGAGTGATTTTAGGCCACGGCAGACCAACAGACAGACGCTGTGCAAAATGTGCAACAAGGGACCTATGGGTCACGGCGCTCAGCTGTTATATATGATTAAAAAATATGATTTAGGAATGAGGCATATGCTGGTTTGGTGTGGTAATAAATATAAGCTTTATTATGAGTTGTTGGTGTTTAGCTTATGTATGATTATGATATTATCTTTGGAGACAGGGAAGAGGATTGATTTCATTTATTTTATTAACAAATGGAGTACTATTGTCACACAGATTTTGACTTGGCCATATAACTTATAAGCAGAACATATAATATAAGAGTTTAACTATTTATTTTAAAAAAAAATTACAAATATTGTCGCAAATATAATTTTTATTAAAAATAATAAGAGAATCTTATGATTTTTTAAAATGAAATATAACTGAAATGATTATTAAAATAATATCAAAGAATATATTCATGAATGCATTCATGAATACATTTTGAAAGTATTTGCACTGGTATTCATATACTTTCATTTTTACCTGAATTCCAATTCTTTATGCAAGACATTTTATAATGGAGTACATATTCATATTCGTATTTAAATACAATTGCAAATTTTTCCCACCATTACTGGCATTTATTCAGTTTTCACCAAACAATTATGTTGAGAATCCAGAATATACAAAATTCACACATTTAAATTATGATCAAAAGTACCTGGTTTTATGGCTTTTATTTATATTAAAAAAAAATGTAATATATTCATTTTGGACTAATTTCACATCAATGTACACACTAGACACAGTAGGAATCTAGATTAATAATATCAACTGCATCTTTGTCTATCATTATTTTCCTTCATATGATCCCTAATGATTAGTAATGAATAATATGATTTACTTTTTTATCATTAAAATTGAACTGAAAAATACCATAGGTGACTGCATGGTGTTATTTGGAGTACGTGACATTCTATCCATCGATACAAGATTCTTTTATCATCAGTAACTGCAAGTTGATTTCCTGTTATTATAAACTAACAAATTCTCTTTTATTTTTCTTTAATTTGTTATTAAAAAACAATAAAAATTTATTAATTTATTGTTAATTGTTATGTTGTTGGTTAAAACTACTAGATGAGTTGGGTTGGACACCTGGATCAACTGTGGCTGGCCATAAGCTGCCTACCTGCAACAGTGTATGGCTCGCCTCAAGCATGCATAATTTGCTGAAAGTTCAACAAGGTCAACATACAGGTGACTCAAGAGGGGCTGGAGAGAGTTAAGGTCTGACATGGTCTCATAAAAACATTAATAAAAGCTACAATTTTTGGCCAATTTCTTTCAGCTTTCTAAACTAAAAAGCTGAAATCCTTGTGTGCATGATATGAAAATTATATCAACCGTGCTCACAGGAAACAAATATGCCATGGTCAAAGTTGGGCAAAATTTAAGGTACTAATTTTATATTTATACTAATAACATATAAAATTTGAAAAATTCAAGACTACTTTAGGGTATTCAATTGAATCTTGATTAAATAATGTTACATCCCTGGCAAAAAAACTCTAGCTTCAGCAATCCCCTTGTTAAGGGAGTAAATATATTTCTTGATTTTTTACATAGTGCATTATGTTTGGGCCCATAACTTAAAACAATTACGCAATACTGACATCATTTCTGGCATATGCATAGAGAATGTATAGAAAAATATGTATATTATATATGATTAAAGTCACATCAGTGGTTTTGATATTAGGCAGTCTTGAAGTGTAACAATGGGTTTTTAATGGAAAAATGAAGTTTTTCATTAATATCTCGAAGGTATTAAGTCCTAGTGACCAAATTCTTGGCATGGTAGGGAAGTTTGGAGACATCTAATTGTATGCCAAATTATAGGAACTGAGAGCTGAAACTGGGGAGCTGAGCTCTTGCAAACTGCATAACACTAGCTTGATGTAAACAATTTGTTACATGGTGCTTGAAAACTTGAATAAAATCTACAGTTTTTGATCAACTGGTTTAAAATTTTTGGTGTTAACAGACAAAATGCTAACAAAAACATGCTGTGAAAATTAAATCCACAGTACTTACAGTAAAAAAACGTGCCATGGTCAAAGTTGGGCAAAATTTAAGGTACCAATTTTTTATTTTTGTTTATATTTTAAAAAATTTAAAAGATTTTGATCTAATTTTGGGTATACAATTTAATTTTGATAAATTAAAGTTATATTACTGGAAAAAAAGTCCATAGCTTTAACAAGTTTTGTGTTAAGTGATCAAATATCTTTCCTGATTTTTTACAAAATGCATTATGTTTAGGCCCATAACTTTTTTAAATTATATAATACAGACATAATTTCTGGCATGTACATAGGAACTATATAGAAGAATATTTATGGTAAATATGAGGGAAAACAGATGAGTGGTTTTGATATTAGGCAGTCCTGAAGTGTGAAAATAGGTTTTTAATAAAAAATTGAGGTTTTTCCTTAATTTCTCAAAGGAACGAAGTCGCAAAGACCCAGTTTTCGGCTTGGTAGGAGATCTTGGGGACATCTAACATTATGCTGAATTTTGGATTCCTAGGTCTTACGGTTTCAAAACGTGCCACATCTACGGACGGACGGACGGACGGACGGACGGACAGACGGACGGACGACGGACAATGGACCACGACTATAGCTCAGATGACTTATAGTCAGCTGAGCTAAAAATGGTTGCAGGTGGCCCCTCCAGTTTTGTGTATGATAAAGACCTATGTGAGATCTATACACATGCAAAATTTTGGCCCAATCGTTCAAACGGTTCCCGAGATATGAGCTTGGATGTCTGCAGCATAAACTAGAATAAAGGTGGCGCCACCTGTCATAAAATCAAGAAAGCTATCCAGGATGTATAAAACTGCAAAATTTTAGGCATATATGTCAAACCACTGCCAAGATGTGAGTGACTTTACTGCACGGCAGACAAACAGACAGACGCTGTGCAAAAATGGTTGCAGGTGGTGCCACCAGTTTTGTGTATGATAAAGAGCTATGTTAGATCTATACACATGCACAATTTTCGCCCGATCGGTCAAACGGTTCCCGAGATATGAGCTTGGATGTCATCAGCGTGAACGTGAATGTAGGTGGTGCCACCTGTCATAAAATCAAGAAAGCTATCCAGGATGTATAAAACTGCAAAATTTTAGGCAGATATGTCAAACCACTGCCGAGATATGAGTGACATTATTGCACGGCAGACAAACAGACGCTGTGCAAAAATGGTTGCAGGTGGCGCCACCAGTTTAGCGTATGATAAAGAGCTATGTTAGATCTATATACATGCAAAATTTTGGCCCGATCAGTCAAACGGTTCCCGAAATATGAGCTTGGATGTCATCAGTGTGAATGAGAATGTAGGTGGCGCCACCTGTCATAAAATCAAGAAAGCTATCCAGGATGTATACGCATGCCGAATTTCAGGTGAATTAGTCAATTCACTGCAGAGATATGAGTGATTTTAACCAAAGGCAGATGAACAGATGGACACTGTGCAAACATGGTTACAGGTGGCGCCACCATTTTTTGTGTATGTTATAGAGCTATCCAAGGGCTACATTAGTATAAATTTTATTTCCTGATCAGTCAAACGGTTCCCGAGATATGAGCTTGGAAAGCTGATAAAATCAAGTCCCAGAGGAGCTCTCTGGAAACGAACACGGCAACAGCGGAGGAACCCGGTCAAAAACATAGTATCCACAAAACTTCGTTTTGGCGGGTACAAAAATACAGGTGGCTCCACCAGTCTGCAGAAACTAATAAAAACACTTACAAACATCAATATCCATGCAAAGAATCATGGTGATCTCCCCATTAGTTGTTCAGATACTTCAGCTTTTGTATCAAATTGTCCATTATTCTGAGGGATACTTCGGAGTCCTATAGCTTGAAGGATATGGGTAACAGAGACCTAATTTTAAGTTTCCACAGGCACTTTTCATGGGCCCCTTGCATGACAAGAATGAAGATTCTAGGTCCAGTTGTTGCGATTTGTACCCTGTTGACAGATAACCACATCTTTAAAGGTATCAAAAATAGAGAAAAAAAATCCTAATAATTTGAAAAAAATAGAGGTGGCGCACCCAGTCTGCAGGAACTGATGGAACAGGTCATGATCAATATGTATGCCGTAAATCATGACCATCAGTGTTGTAGTTATTGAGATACTGCAGTTTTTGTATCAAATTTTCCATTATTCTGGAATTATTCATTATTAATTTGGAGCCATACAGCTTAAAGAATATGGGTAACAGAGACCTAATTTCAGGTTTCCATGGAGACTTTTCATGGGTCTCCCTGTGTGTCAAGAATGAAGATTCTAGGTCCAGTTTTAATGATTTGTGCCCTGTTAACAGATGTTCATAACTTTAAAGGTCTCAAAAATAGAGAAAAAATTCGTAAAAAAACCCGAACAAATACAGGTGGTGCCACCAGTCTGCAGAAACTGATGAAACACTCCATGATCAATATCCATGAAAACAATTATGGCGATCCCTGCATTAGTTGTTCAGATACTTCAGCTTTTGTATCAAATTTTCCATTATTCTGAGCTGTACTTTGGAGTGCCATAGCTCAAAGGATATGGGTAACAGAGACCTAATTTCAGGTGTCCATGGAGACTTATCATGGGTCTCCCTGTGTGTCAACAGTAGATTCTAGGTCCAGTCCTTACGATTTGTACCCTGTTGACAGATAACTACATCCTGAAAGGTCTCGAAAATAGAGAAAAAAAAAATTGTGAAAATTTGAAAAAATACAGGTGGCACCACCAGTCTGCAGGTACTGATGAAACACCTCTTGATCAATATGTATGCCAAAAATCATGACCATCAGTGTTGTAGTTATTGAGATGTTGCAGTTTGTTTTTATCAAATTTTCCATTATTCTGGGGGGTTATTGGGAGCCCCCCATAGCTCAAAGGATATGGGTAACAGAGACCTAATTTCAGGTTTCCATGGAGACTTTTCAGGGGTCTCCCTGTGTGTCAAGAATGAATATTCTAGGTCCAGTCTTTATGATTTGTGCCCTGTTAACAGCTGTTCACATTTTTAAATTCGTAAAAAATCGAAAAATTTAGGTGGCGCCACCAGTCTGCAGGAAGTGATGGAACATCTCATGATCAATATGTATGCCAAAAATCATGACCATCAGTCAAGTAGTTAATGAGATATTGAAGTTTTTGTATGAAATTTTTGACTTTTCTGGGGGGTACTTTGGGGCCCCATAGCTCGAAGGATATGGGTAACAGAGATCTAATTTATGGTTTCCACGGAGACTTTTAATAGGTTTCTCAGTGTGTCGAGAATGAAGATTCTAGGTCCAGCGGTTACGATTTGTGCCACGTTAACAGATGACAGCATCTTTAAACGTCTCAAAAATAGAGGAAAAAATTGTAAAAAAATCGAAAAATACAGGTGGCGCCACCAGTCTGCAGAACTTATGGAACATCTCATGATCAATATGTATGCCAAAAATCATGACCATCAGTGTTGTAGTTATTGAGATATTGAAGTTTTTGTATGAAATTTTTTACTATTCTGGGGGGTACTTTGGGGCCCCATAGCTCGAAGGATATGGGTAACAGAGACCTAATTTCTGGTTTCCAAGGAGATTTTTCATGGACCTCTCAGTGTATCAAGAATTAAGATTCTAGGTCTAGGCTTTACGATTTGTGCCTTGTTAACAGATGTTCACATTTTTAAAGGTCTCAAAAATAGAGAAAAAAATTTGTAAAAAATCGAAAAATACAGGTGGCGCCACCAGTCTGCTGGAAGTGATGGAACATCTCATGATCAATATGTATGCCAAAAATCATGACCATCAGTCAAGTAGTTGATGAGATATTGAAGTTTTTGTATGAAATTTTTGACTTTTCTGGGGGGTACTTTGGGGCCCCTTAGCTCGAAGGATATGGGTAACAAAGACCTAATTTCTGGTTTCCAAGGAGATTTTTCATGGACCTCTCAGAATCCCCAGTTACAAGGTTCTAGGTTCAGCGGTTACGATTTGTGCCTGGTTAACAGACGGACAGACGGACAGACGGACAACGGACAAAGAGTGATCGCTATAGCTCAGATGACTTTCAGTCAGCTGAGCTAAAAAAACAGATATATCTCATTGATGGCCAATTCTTGAATTAAGTTGAGTAGGGATACCAATAATTTATAATCCACTTACAGTTTTCTTTATATAGCCACAGAGAGCTGAATATCCATGATTGTAACACTGCCTGGTATGATGAATAAATTAATTCATTAATCTAAATTTTTTAAAAGCTTTTAAAAAACTTTGTCAATATTAACCAAAGATAACCTGAAATCTAAATGTCTAGTGGCATGATGTAATAGATGCTGATAAACTGGTGCCAGGCTAGATGTAACAGCATAACACAGCTAACATATATGGTAAAATGACTCAATTCAATCTCCATAATTCAGCCAAAAATCATTCATGTGGAACCATTAATGACAATTATTATAAGAATTATTGTAGGGATTATTCTTGTAAGATATTTAACAAACTGGCTTCAGTGACATCAGTCGAAAAACATTTCGCAGGTTTATAACTCATATAGGAAGATACAGCAAACTGGCTAAGTTCAGCTTCCCGTAACTCAGCCAAAAAGCACTGAACCAAAACCATTTGAACAAACTTGAATTATCAACATCTGAGGACAGTTAATTTGTGAGATTTAAGAATTTGGCCCAGTGGTTTTAGAGAAGATCTTTGTTGCCACTGAGCTAAAATTAGCTGTTATGGCATAATACTAAATTCAGCTTTCCATAACTTAGCCAAACGTCACTGAAAAGAGACCATTTGAACAAACTTCAGAAAGCACTGGCCTAGGATTATTTTTGCGTGATATTAAACATTTTGGCCACATGGTTTCAGAGAAGAAGTTTTTTGTAGCCCTCAGTGTGATACAGGCACTGATGACCCCGTAACAAAAAAGGCTGATGCAGGTGGTGCCACCAATACCTCAATTTCAGATATGACACTGACATAAAATTTGGTGATGATAGCTCCAGCCGTTTCTGAGACTTAAATTTTAATTTTTAATTGTGCTTTTTTGCCAAAAATCTCCGAACTGGAACCATTCGAACAAACTTGAGAAAGATTGTTCCAGGGATCATTTCTGTGAAATATTGGACAATTTGGCTGGAAAGTTTCAGAGAAGATTTTTAAAGTTTTTTTCAGCTTTTTCCCTATTAAATCTAAGAAAATGCAGTTAGAAAAAAAATAAACAAAATCTGATATAGTTTTTTGGATGACTGATTATTTGCAAAAAAATTGATGATGCTAGCTCCTGCTGTTTTTGAGATAGATATGGTTACCATACAGACGACGCAGGACACACGACACAGGACGCATGACACACGACGAACAACGGACGCCGCCGCACCATCGCATAAGCTTACAGGTTCGCTAAAAAAAATAAGGCAATACTGACCTAATTTCTGGTATGTACTTAGCCATTGTATAGGGGAACATGCATATGATCAAATGATCAAAGTCATATCAATGGTTTTGATATTAGGCAGCCTTGAAGTATAACAATGGGTTTTGTATGGAAACTGAGGTTTTTCCTTAATATCTCAATGGGACAAAGTCCTGGTGACCCAATATTCAGTACATATTATTGGGCCTATAACTGTATGCCAAATTTTGGATTTGCAAGTCCAGCGGTTACAAAACGTGCTCTGTTGATTGACGGCCAGTTGACGGACAAAGGACCATGACTATAGCTCAGATGGCTTATAGTCAGCTGAGCTAAAAACAGGTTGATGCAGGTGGTGCCACATAAACCTCAATTTAAAATATGATTCATGTGACCAGATGGCCGATGAAATAATAGAAAGAGGACAGACACTGACCCATCTTTGTAGCTGAAGTGACCCTCAGTAAATACAAGTGTTGGAGCCTTGGGTTAATTTTACACAGTATGAGCAGTATTACATTGAACAGTCCACCGTGACTTACCTGATAGCTAGTGTATACTGGCCAGGAGCACGCTGACTTTCACGGATCAGGTAACTGCCGTCTCCTTCCTTGGCAAGTAACTGGTCAGCTTCCTCCCTAGATATTGCTCCATGATACCTGTAGCAGACCAGTTCCATTAATAAGTGACCCATGTGTCATGAAACTTAGCTGCAAAGCATGACAGATGACATTATTGGCTGAAACTCACAACTTCTAGTCAAATATTTGAAGAATTTGTCTGCATATTTTAGTTAAACCTCTGAGGATGACAGGAATATATGTCTGGTTAAAGCACAAATGACCAATGGTCTAAATCAAACTATACAATTAAATAGCCCCACCAGTCCTGTGCAAGTGGTGAAACTCTCCGTGACCAATGAGACAAGTTTATGGGTAACTCAGCAACAGACACCACTGCAGTGATTTTAAAAAAAAATACAGTAACAGGTGGACGCCATGCCAAAACGATTACAGATGGTGCCACCAGTCTTGAGAACAAGATGGAGGTGTCCAAGGTCTATGGACATGCATAATTTCAGGCCAATACACCAACCATGTTACATGTTTAAATAATGCAGCCCTCCTTGTGTGAAATAGTTTCCAGGTATTGTCCCTGGTGTGGTGACGTCACTTTTATAGTTCACCTGGAATAAAACTGTTTTTGTTCATGTCACATACTTTCAGAAGTGTTTTAACATGGTGGCAGAGGGGCTCCGATTCTAAAGGACACATGGTGGTAAGATGACAAACCTGTAGATAATGCCCACAGTCTCTATAGTCACCGCTGTCACCCCTAACTTAACGTGATAACTTTACAACGGATATATCCTATAAAACAATAGGATGGGTTAACGCTCGCCACTTGATTTCATTAATCAAGAAATTAGATCCCGGTCATTACAGGTGACATTTCCAGGTTCTTTTAAGGACGTGTATAAAAATACCAGACAATCATACACCCAGATCAATAGAAACTATGAGACATCAGGTTAAATTCACAAATATAATTCAAGACAATACTTACAAAGACGTAGATGTAAGTGTGTGTGCGTTGATGTGTCAATGCGACAGTCCTTCACATTAAAAATACAGGATATTTACCGAGTCCGTGGTTTGTATAAACAAGTGACCCATGGGTCATGACGCTCAGCTGACTGGGAAGAGATTCGCAAAAGGAAATATTATCACCAGAATGGTAGTATATACCCATTCAACTGAAGCATCAAACAGATTAACCAACAGGCCAAGATTTAGTCTGTATTTATATATCTCAAAAATAGAGAAAAATGTGTAAACTTTTAAAACTAGAATACGGGTAACCGACAAGTGACTACATGTATCTGCCAAAATCAGATAGTGAGGCATGGATTGAGTGGCAAGGGGAAATAGAGTGAGGTATGTTGCATATTAGCATGGATGTCTGCAGCCTAAATGTGTATGTAGGTTGTGCCACCTACCACAAATCCAGAAATCTGTCCAAGTTGTATACACCTGCAAAATTTTAGGCAGAAAAGTCAAACCACTACATGTATATGAGCGATTTTTGCCCATGGCAGACAAACAAACAAACACTGTGCAAAAATCTTTGCAGGTAACCCCTCCAGTTTTGTGTATGGTAAAGACCTATGTGAGATCTAAACACATGCACAATTTTGGCCCTATCGGTCAAATGGTTCCTGAGATATGAGCTTGGATGTGTCCAGCGTTAACTAGAATGTAGGTGGCCCCACCTGTCATAAAATCAAGAAAGCTGTCCACGATGTATAAACCTGCAAAATTTTAGGCAGTTATGTCGAACCACTACAGAGAAATGAGTAATTTTAGGCCACGGCAGACTAACAGACAGACGCTGTGCAAACATTGTTACAGGTGGCGCCACCATTTTTTGTGTATGTTATAAAGCAATCCAAGGGCTACATTTGTATCAATTTTATTTCCTGATCGGTCAAACGGTTCCCGAGATATGAGGGTTTATGAGTGGAAACAGACCCACAAATGGACACTGGATAGAGAGGAAAGGTCAGAGGTCAATGCAAATTGGTTAGGCACCAGTTCACATGTGACCCGATAATAGGTGTAAGTTTGGGAAAAATCGGTCCATTAGTCTCCGAGGAGCTCTCTGGAAACGAACGCCGCCACGGCGGAGGAACACGGTCAAAAACATAGTATCCGCAAAACTTGGTTTTGGCGGATACAAAAATACAGGTGGCTCCACCAGTCTGCAGAAACTAATAAAAACACTTAATGGTCAATATCCATGCAAAAAATCATGGTGATCTCTGCATTAGTTGTTCAAATACTTCAGTTTTTGTATCAAATTGTCCATTATTCTGAGGGATACTTCGGAGTCCTATAGCTTGAAGGATATGGGTAACAGAGACCTAATTTCAAGTTTCCACAGGCACCTTTCATGGGCCTCCTTGCATGACAAGAATGAAGATTCTAGGTCCAGTTGTTGCGATTTGTACCCTGTTGACAGATAACCACATCTTTAAAGGTCTCAAAAAAAAGAAAAAAAATTGTAAAAATTTGAAAAAAAAATAGAGGTGGCACACCCAGTCTGCAGAAACTGATGGAACAGCTCATGATCAATATGTATGCCGAAAATCATGACCATCAGTGTTGTAGTTATTGAAATACTGCAGTTTTTGTATCAAATTTTCCATTATTCATGGGGGGGGGGGTATTTTGGACCCATACAGCTTAAAGAATATGGGTAACAGAGACCTAATTTCAAGTTTCCATGGAGACTTTTCATGGGTCTCCCTGTGTGTCAAGAATGAAGATTCTTGGTCCAGTTTTTATGATTTGTGCCCTGTTAACAGATGTTCATATCTTTAAAGGTCTCAAAAATACAAAAAAATTTCGTAAAAAAAAACAAACAAATACAGGTGGTGCCACCAGTCTGCAGAAACTTATGAAACACTCTATGATCAATATCCATGCAAACAATTATGGTTATCTCTGCATTAGTTGTTCAGATACTTTAGCTTTTGTATCAAATTTTCCATTATTCTGAGCTGTACTTTGGAGTGCCATAGCTCAAAGAATATGGGTAACAGAGACCAAATTTCAGGTTTCCATGGAGACTTATCATGGGTCTCCCTGTGTGTCAAGAACGAAGATTCTAGGTCCAGTCGTTACGATTTGTACCCTGTTGACAGATAACTACATCCTTAAAGGTCTCAAAAATGGAGAAAACAATTCGTGAACATTGAAAAATACAGGTGGCGCCACCAGTCTGCACAAACTGATGAAACATCTCATGATCAATATGTATGTCGAAAATCATGACCATCAGTGATGTAGTTAATGAGATATTGAAGTTTTTGTATGAAATTTTTGACTATTCTGGGGGGTAATTTTGGGCCCCATAGCTCGAAGGATATGGGTAACAGAGACCAAATTTCTGGTTTCCATGGAGACTTTTCATAGGTCTCTCAGTGTGTTGAAAATGAAGATTCTAGGTCCAGTCGTTACGATTTGTACCCTGTTGACAGATAACTACATCCTTAAAGGTCTCAAAAAAGGAGAAAACAATTCGTGAACATTGAAAAATACAGGTGGCGCCACCAGTCTGCAGGAACTGATCGAACATCTCATGATCAATATGTATGCCAAAAATGAAGACCATCAGGGATGTAGTTATTGAGATATTGAAGTTTTTGTATGAAATTTTTTACTATTCTGGGGGGTACTTTGGGGCCCGATAGCTCAAAGGATATGGGTAACAGAGACCTAATTTCTGGTTTCCAAGGAGATTTTTTATGGACCTCTCAGTGTGTCAAGAATTAAGATTCTAAGTCCAGTCTTTATGATTTGTGCCTTGTTAACAGATGTTCACATTTTTAAAGGTCTCAAAAATAGAGAAAAAAATTCGTAAAAAATCGAAAAATACAGGTGGCGCCACCAGTCTGCAGGAAGTGATGTAACATCTCATGATCAATATGTATGCCAAAAATCATGACCATCTGTCAAGTAGTTAATGAGATATTGAAGTTATTGTATGAAATTTTTGACTTTTCTGGGGGGTACTTTGGGGCCACATAGCTCGAAGGATATGGGTAACAGAGACCTAATTTCTGGTTTCCAAGGAGATTTTTTATGGACCTCTCAGAATCCCAAGTTACAAGGTTCTAGGTCCAGCGGTTACGATTTGTGCCTGGTTAACGGACGGACAGACGGACAGACGGACAGACGGACAGACGGACGACGGACAAAGAGTGATCGCTATAGCTCAGATGACTTTCAGTCAGCTGAGCTAAAAAACCATAAAGTCCAGTTCCTTCAGAGATCTCTGGTTACTGTTTAGTGTAGAATCTAGCGTATGGTTAGTACCATATAGATCTAGTCTTTCTGAGTTTAGCGGTCTTCAACTGATCTTGCTTGTCTTTGTTTACGTATAGCTTAGAGTCCTTGACCTTGCTCGTGTAGCAATGGTTTCTCGGCTTACGGCGGTTAAGTATCTAGGTCAAGCTGAACTAGGCCGGCAGGTGACGAGCGCGCTCTCTCTATATCGCCAATACGAAGCTCTTTCGGCAGCACGGCTGAGTTCTTATGAGCTGGGTCCTTGCTTCATGTAGAAGCTTGCTTCTAAGCTTGCTTCTATGCCGTTCCTGGCGTTTCAATGTTCCTACTCCCGTTCGTGCGTGCTGCCACCTCAAGCTTCAAGACCCAACTGAAGGCAGCTTCCAGCGTCTCTCCCTGAACTCTGACGTCACAATCGTCGTCACAATATGGCGATCCGGTTCTCTGATTGGCTTATGGCTCAAGTGTCCCATATAAGGTTATATGTGACCTGGTTTGACTGCTAGCGTCACCATGGCGACCCACACACGATGCGTGACACGGATAAATCAGCTGATAGCTGATGGGATTTCATACAAGAATACACAATATATATATATACAATCAAGACCTGTCAACGCTTTAGGATGACGCTTCACGTCAATATCAATAGAGAACAGACTTCGTTAAACTATGATACAAAACACCGTACATATTGTCACCTATTGTCTGGTGACATCACCCCCTCCTTTTAAAGAAAATACACGGTATTTTCTCGATACATCGTATCGTTCTATCTCACAGGGTCCAGCTAAACATATTTACATGTAGCAATACATAGCAATACATAAGGGTCATGTAACAAGTTGTCATTAGTACATGCCCACGGTCTATGACACAGGGCAAAATCTAGTACATGTTTAGACTTAACTGGCTAAACATTATAGCTCATTACATCCTAACACTCAGGCAGTCTGCTAAGAAAATCAGGTCCATGGTTTAGTTTACCTGACACTGCTTCAATATCAAATCTAAACTCTTGTAGAACCAGTGCCCATCTCATTACTCTCTTATTAGCACATTTTGATTTGCTAATACACTCTAATGGTTTGTGGTCGGTCTGAATGGTGAACGGTCTACAAGCCAGGTACATCTCAAATTTCTGTACAGACCATACAATTGCTAATGACTCTTTCTCGATGGTGGAGTAATTTCTCTCCCTGGGCAATAGTTTACGACTGGCATAAGCTACTGGGTGCATGATCCCCTCGTGTCTTTGCATCAGGATACAGCCAATACCCACATCAGATGCATCACATTTCAAATAAAATGGTTTACTGAAATCAGGTAGCTTCAGTATGGGAGGGTCTGACAGTTTAGCCTTTAGAGAACAGTACGCGTTCTCGTGTACGGGTTTCCAGTCTAGTTTGTTAGGTTGACCTTTACGCGTTAGATCAGTCAAGGGCACCGCTATTTCCGCATAGTTTGGCACGAATTTTCGATAGTACCCTGTAAGACCTAGGAATGCTCGCAAAGCCTTCTTTGTCTTAGGTCTATCAGTGCTCTGTTTCCCCGTCTACACCGTCAGGATCATGTATAGAATCAGGTGCGCCCTTGGCTACCGCTGCCAGAATATGCTGGGGCTCATTTCTAGCATGGTACCGTTTCAGCATATTCACATGGAAGGTTTTAACCTTATCGCCAATCTTAATCCGATAGTCTAAGTCCCCAACCCTGTTTACAATAGTATAGGGGCCTTTCCACTGTACCATTAATTTGTTCCGCTCCGTCGGGAGTAACAACAAAACTTCGTCTCCGGCCTCAAACCTGCGCGTGCATTTACCTCTATCATATAACAGTTTGTGTCTGTTCGCTGATTTGTTCAACGCCTCTCTAGCTAACGCGCATGTGTCGCTTAGTTTGTCTTGTAGGTCCAGGACGTATTGGTACGTGGTTTTAGTCTCGACGCTAGTATCTCGCTTGGTCCACAGATCCCTTAGAATCCGCATCGGTCCTCTAACGATCCTACCATAGAGCAACTCAAAGGGTGAGAACCCTGTGCTTTCATGTGGCGCTTCTCGGTACGCAAAAAGCACGGCGCTGAGGTACCGATCCCAATCTCGCGGTCTTTCCTCGCACATCCGTTTCAACATTAACTTTAACGTTCCATTGAATCTCTCCACCATTCCGTTGCACATAGGATGGTAAGGAGTAGTGGTGAGCTGTCTTACAGACAAAACACGGCTAACTTCTCGCATGTGGTCTGACGTAAATTGTGTTCCCATGTCAGTAAGCACCTCTGACGGCACTCCTAACCGCGCATAAATATCAACTAGCGCATCAGCCACAGAGACTGTATCTATGTTCTTTAAAGCAACAGCCTCCGGATATCTAGTGGCATAATCCATAACGGTCAGAATATACCTGTGACCTCTCTCAGACGATGGATGGATCGGCCCAACCAGTTCCATCGAAATTCTACGCCAGGGCTCATCAATTAATGGCATCTGGCCTAACGTAGCTCCAGGCACCTTGCCTTTCGGTATGGTTTTCGGGCAAATGGGACAGGACTTGCAAAACTCAGCAATGTCATTATTCATCCCTTTCCAGAAAAACTGAGTTCTCACGCGGTCGTGCGTTTTGTCTATGCCCTGATGGCCCGCCATAACCGCTTCGTGGCCCATCCTCATTACGTCGTACCGTAACGTCTGAGGTACCACCACTCGAGATCCATCTTGATCTCCCCGTTTATCACTCACAACCCGAACTAAATATCCGTCCTCAATTCTAAAGGGACTATCATTTCTAGCCTCTCTAGCTAGCCTCCAATACGGCGCTAAAGACCCATCCTCCTCCTGCGCCTTCAAAAATTCGGCCGGACTCACATCGGCAACTGGGCTTGCAACATTCAAGCTACGCGTCGGTATCTGTTTCTCTCGTGCAGCGCTCCGTGTCTCCACCGCGGACGACACCTCCTTTTGTGACTCTACACCGTCACACACTATGCCTGAGGACCGCTCAGACTTCCACGTCGGGTCCGGATCATACGGATCACGCGCTCCCGCTACGTTACCTAGCGCTAAATCACATACAGCATCCCCGACCACCATTGCCTCGATAGTACCGACAAAGTACGCACAGTCCACATTAATCCTAGCCGTAGGAAATTGTCTTACAGACCCGTCGAACAACCTACACTCGACCTGGTGTCCGGTGAACTGATTCGGCTCCACGTACGACTCACGTATTCCTGCCGAGGAACATCCCGAATCCCGCAGCACCCTCGCTGACTTACCATTCACCAGCCCTTCACACACAGGTAACGAGATTCCGCCTTCTGTCTGGGCAGCAAATCCTAACGACTGACTCGGACTCTCTACTTCCGGTTTCACCGCACCGACTGTCTCCGTTTCCGCCTCGACTACTGCCATTGACATAGTCTCCGGTTTCTGTTTTGGGTTATACGGGGGGCTAAAATTAGTCCTATACCTCTGCTGATCGCCAGCAGCACGCCCTACTTGAGGGGAAGACCTAGGCCTCGACCGGGCACTAGTCTTACATTCCCGCGCCTTATGTCCCAGTTCATTACATAAATAACATCTGATGCCTCCTGATGGCTTAAATGTCTGACCGTCCGGACTGCGCTCAACCTCTCGCTTCTCTCTAGGCTGAGATACCGGTTGCGCTGGACGCGGCACATTATTGCCATAACGAGGACTTGCTGTAAGGCTGTGTACACCGTGAGCCTCCGTATAACTCTCGGCTAAGTCTACCATACTATCAAAGTCACGACACCGTCTCTCTTTCAAAAACATAGAGAGATCCCTACTACAGCAGTTTACGAACTGCTCACACATCAACAGGTTAACTACCCCGTCGTAGTCACCTCCGACCCCTGCCATCCCTATCCAATGGTCTAGGTATCCACTCAGTCTCACCGCAAACTGACTCGGCGTTTCGCCTCGCTCAGGCCTACAAGTCCGAAACTTGTGTCCATAACCCTCTTCGGTCATTTGGTATCGCTTTAACAAGGCTATCTTTAACTTATCGTAATCCATGGCCTCACTAACCGATAACTGTGTGTAAGTCCCTAGCGCCTTACCCCGCAGTAACGGACTCAGGTGTAACGCCCAATTCTCCCTATCATAGCCTTGACATACAGCTAATCGTTCAAATCGCTCAAGAAACGCATCTAGCTGATCGTGAGCCTCATCAAAAGGTGGAAGCTGGATTTTCGGGAATACATCCCTACTTCTCTCTTCTTTAACCCCAGAGTCAGACTTTAACCTTAGAACCTCTAATTCGTGGGCTCTAGCCTCTCGCTCACGCTCTAATTCCCGCTGTTCCTTCTCTATTTCACGTTGCCTGGCTCTTTCCTCACGTTCTTCATCCGCACGCCGTCTAGCCTCAACATAATCTTGTAAAGCCTGGTCCTTAAGCCCCAAGGCCTGTCCGCATCTAACAAGTGACTCTAACGATTCCATGGTAACGCTCTAACCTAGTAAGATTCCAGTATCTAGTAATATCCGCTCTTAAAAATCCGTAAATACGTACTGTTAAAGCCAACCTAACGAACCGGCGGTATCCGTACAATAACACTACGGTAGCTCTACGCATCAAAATCTACTTATACGGACGGACGGACGGAAGGTCGGACGAAGGGTCAGACGGATGGACGGATGGATATCAAGATATCAATAAACACCATGCACCTATGATTACCATGCCAATCGGGAGGGGTAAACTTACCTGTCAAGAGACCCTACCACGTGACCAATCACAAACTAGTGTAGAAAAAATTATACCAGGGCGTATCTAACAACATCAAAAATTTTCACTCTAATCTGGGTTTATATCAACCCAATAATGATGTCCAGGTATCACTGAACTAGCATTACTCACAAAACATGCATGTGTCCTAGCCAAATCTACAAGGTATATGCCGATCTTGAAACAATGTTGTGCTTCAGGTAATATTCTCACTGAATAAATATTAACTCCTAACAGTGGGGTAATTTCATTGTGCAAGTATACACTACAACATCAGTTTGGTGTCATTTCCAATTATTAATTCAGATCAACTCTAGTTTGAGTATATGAATGTCTGGTTTCAGTACTGTTTTCTCAGTTCAAAACTTCTGAAACTTACTGTAATTAGCCAGTTTTTTTAAGGCTAATTATATCCTGGCACGCTCGCCATACAATGTCACCCCTAACTTAACGTGATAACTTTACAACGGATATATCCTATAAAAAACAATAGGATGGGTTAACGCTCGCCACTTGATTTCATTAATCAAGAAATTAGATCCCGGTCATTACAGGTGACATTTCCAGGTTCTTTTAAGGACGTGTATAAAAATACCAGACAATCATACACCCAGATCAATAGAAACTATGAGACATCAGGTTAAATTCACAAATATAATTCAAGACAATACTTACAAAGACGTAGATGTAAGTGTGTGTGCGTTGATGTGTCAATGCGACAGTCCTTCACATTAAAAATACAGGATATTTACCGAGTCCGTGGTTTGTATAAAAAAACCATAAAGTCCAGTTCCTTCAGAGATCTCTGGTTACTGTTTAGTGTAGAATCTAGCGTATGGTTAGTACCATATAGATCTAGTCTTTCTGAGTTTAGCGGTCTTCAACTGATCTTGCTTGTCTTTGTTTACGTATAGCTTAGAGTCCTTGACCTTGCTCGTGTAGCAATGGTTTCTCGGCTTACGGCGGTTATGTATCTAGGTCAAGCTGAACTAGGCCGGCAGATGACGAGCGCGCTCTCTCTATATCGCCAATACGAAGCTTTTTCGGCAGCACGGCTGAGTTCTTATGAGCTGGGTCCTTGCTTCATGTAGAAGCTTGCTTCTATGCCGTTCCTGGCGTTTCAATGTTCCTACTCCCGTTCGTGCGTGCTGCCACCTCAAGCTTCAAGACCCAACTGAAGGCAGCTTCCAGCGTCTCTCCCTGAACTCTGCATCACAATCATCGTCACAATACGGCGATCCGGTTCTCTGATTGGCTTATGGCTCAAGTGTCCCATATAAGGTTATATGTGACCTGGTTTGACTGCTAGCGTCACCATGGCGACCCACACACGATGCGTGACACGGATAAATCAGCTGATAGCCGATGGGATTTCATACAAGAATACACAATATATATATATACAATCAAGACCTGTCAACGCTTTAGGATGACGCTTCACGTCAATATCAATAGAGAACAGACTTCGTTAAACTATGATACAAAACACCGTACATATTGTCACCTATTGTCTGGTGACAACCGCATTAACTGGAGATCGCTCGAACAGTCCAAGAACCCATATTATCGCTCACACGTGCTTGATGGCCAATATTTACCTTTACCAGATTGTTGGATTAAAACCCCAGTGTATCATAGCTTGTCATAATATAATGGACAGTGGTCTTATCAGCAAGCACACCATGGCTAATATTGCACAGAGTGATTCTCACATAGAAAATGAAAATGTGACAGCTCAGCTGTACTCAGCACAATCAATGCCTGTTTACAAAGACATACATATGTCAGAATTCTGTCCTGGCATAGACCCAGATGACACTGGGGCCAAATGGAAACAGTGGACCAAAGAACTTTAAACACAGCTCAGATACTTCAGAATAACGGAAGTCCAAGACAAAATAGATGCATTAAACATATATGGAGGTTATATTGTGAGGGAGTTAGTAGAGACACTTCCACCCAGGCCTCTCCAGCCAGGGGAGGAGCCAACTGATGAGTTTAAGTGCCAATTCCCTGACAAAGAAGATGCAATCCACAGTAAACTGTTACAAGGTAGGAAGGATGGCAAACTCCGTCGTGAGGCAATGGTCAAATGATATGGCCTGACAGAGCTCCTTCTACATGCTGCCAACAAGGAAGATATAGAATGACAGGCATCCATGATTGAGACACAGCAAACAGAACAGCAAGTAAACCGCATAATTCAGCGAAAGCCAAAGACTCCCAAGTCATTCAATAAAGACACTACCACCAGCGCCGCGACAAACATCAGATAGTCCAGTAGAGACCAAAGATTGCCAGAACTGATGGTACAGACATGCTGGTTCTAGATATTCATGCCCAGTATCTGGCAAAACATGCAAAAAATGTGGCAAAACATGGCACTTTGCAAAACTAGGGACCCATGGGTCTTGACGCTCAGCTGCATTTGTCTATAAGGATATATGTTTATGAGGTTTTCCAAAATATTGGTCCTGTGATCAGTTTGAAGCCAACCTGTCTACCCAAACTGGAGTTATCATCCATGAACTAATTTGTGAATGGATGGGCTCTGTGACCTTAACCTTTGACCTTGTGACCCCAAAATCAAAAGGAAACTTCCCCTATTGGCAGGTGCACCACATGTTGATGATGGAAGGTATGAGATGAAAAGTTTGGCTTAAAATGCAACCACATTCTTTCTAAAGTAGTGGGTCCTGTGACCTTGACCTTTGATCTCATGAACCAAGAATCAATAGTTCTTACTTTAGTGGTGGACTGTAAATAAGTCAAGTTTGAAACCAATATTTCAAACCAAACTGGTGTTATCACCTGGAAACTAATATGTGGATAGATGGCCCCCATGACCTTTGACCTTGTGACCCCGAAATCCATAAGTTACTTCCATTACTGGCAGGTGAGCAACATCTGGAAGATAGAAGGTTTGGGACAGAAAGTTTGGCTAAAAATACATCAACAATCTTTTTAAAGAAGTAGGTCCTGTGACCTTGACCTTTGGCCTTATGACCCCAAAATCAAAGGGTTCTTACATTACTGGTGGGTCATATATAAGTCAAAATTGAAACCAATATGTCAATCCCAACTGGAGCTATCATCCAGAAACAAACATATGGACAGATGGGCCCCTGTGACCATGACCTTTGACCTACTGATCCCCAAATCAATCAGGTTCTTCCCCTATTGGCAGCTCAGCTATATGTGCAAGATGGAAGGTTTGGGATGAAAAGTTTGGCTTAAAATGCATCAACAATCTTTCTAAATAAGTGGGTACTGTGACCTTGACCTTTGACCTCATGACCCCAAAATTGAACAGAATCTTCCCCTACTGGCAAGTTAGCAATATCTTGTAGATGGAAGGTTTGCGATGAAAAGTTTGGATTCAAATGCATATGCATTCTTTTTAATGAAATGAGTCCTGTGACCTTGACCTTTGACCGTTGGACCCCAAAATCGACATGGTTCTTACTTTAGTAGTGATTCATATATAAGTTAAGTTTGAAACCAATATATCAAACTAAACTGGAGATATCCTCTGGAAACTAATTCGTGAACAGATGGACCCTGTGACCTTTGACCATGTAACCCCAAATTCATTTATGCTCTCCCCATACTGGCAAGACAGCTAAATGCGCAAAATGGAATGTTTGGGATGAAAAGCTTGGCTTAAAATGCAGCCATTATCTTTTTAAATAAGTCAGTCCTGTGACCTTGACCTTTGACCTCATGCCCCAAAATCATATAGGTTCTTGCTTTTGTGGTGGGCCATACCTGAGTCAAGTTTGAAATCCATGTGTCAATACAACCTGGAGTTATCATCTGGAAACAAATTTGTGTGGATGGACGGATGGACAGACAGACAGACAAACAGACATACAGACAGAGTGATTACTATATGGCACCCACTTGTGATTAATAAACACACCAGGTTTTTGGACACTAGATGTAATTACAGCTGAGAAACTGACATGATTGTTGTCATTTTATAGTTTAAACAAGGGACCTATGGGTCACGTCGCTCAGCTGAATTTTGGAAAATATTAGTAACTGCAAAATATTTTTGTTTCTTATGGTTTTTCCATGTATATTACCATTTGAAAAGCTAAGAGAAAATGGCCCAGCTTAAATGAAACTCTGTAAATTATAGAATAATGGACATGAGCATATGGACTGTGTAATAAATGAAACCTTTGGCCTGAAACCATTTAGTGATGCACCAAGGGAAAAAATGGGCTTACGGTAAGTGTCATATAAATGTTCCATTTCATAAACAAATAATGTGTGAAGGTAATTAATTTTTCAAAAGTTAAATATATGGCCATATGAGTTAAAAATTAATCCCACAAAGTTTGACCAATATTTATAATTTTAAAAACTAGATAACTAGGCCCCACCAACTTTAAGAGATATGAACAAAATGCTACAAAGTATTTATGTCTTCTTGAATCTTGTCAGTTAGCACTTTCATTAGGTCCTAATATTTTACCATATATGAATATTAGGATTAAATTCCTGAACATTTTTTTCTTAAAAAAAATCAAAATTGTCCAAGTCTCAACAAAAAGAATTTTTTAACATTAAAATTATCAGCTTTGTCTTGTATATTAGTCCTGTGTATCGAAGCGGTGGGTTCAGTGAGGGGTCTCTGTTGTTACTGTTCATCGCTGAAATTATAAGATTCATCTTGTTTAGAGTACAGGTCTGTCAACAGAATGGGGGGGGGGGGGGGGGGGGGGGGAGAGAGAAAGGCTCCCTGTGGTATTTATGCTGGCAGCCTGATCAAGCTCAACAAGAGAGAGGGCTTGCCAGAGTGATGGGATTACATAACAGCCTGGGGAGCATAGAGAGTTGCATTGAATGACCTAGAGTGACCTCAGTGGACTGCTTGACAATGTAAGGGAATACAACATGAGCCTCCAAAAAAATTCAATAACTAGCCTAATTTTGCAGCTTTTATTTTCAAATTTCGATTTTAACAGATTAAATCCTTATTTGTACATGCTGTGAAAATTAGATCAACAGTACTTACATGAAAAAAACGTGCCATGGTCAAAATTGGGCAAAATTTAAGGTACCGATTTTTTATTTTTGTTAATATTTTTAAAAATTTAAAAGATTTTGATCTAATTTTGGGTATACAATTTAATTTTGATAAATTAAAGTTATACTACTGAAAAAAAGTCCATAGCTTTAACATGTTTTGTGTTAAGTGTTCAAATATCTTTCCTGATTTCTTACAAAATGCATTATGTGTGGGCCCATAACTTTTTTAAATAATATAATTTACAATATTCAGATCTAATTTTGGGTAAACAATTGAATCTTAATTAAACAAAGTTATATACTTGAGAAAATAGACTCTAGTTACAAAATTTTTCATGTTAAGTGAGTTATTATTTTTCCTGATTTTTTACAAAGTCCATTATGTTTGGGCCCATAACTTAAAGAATTTATACTTTACAGACTTAATTTCTGGCATGTACATAGGAACTATATAGAGGAATATTTATGGTAAATATGAGGAAAAACAGATGAGTGGTTTTGATATTAGGCAGTCCTGAAGTGTGGAAATAGGATTTTAATAAAAAATTGAGGTCTTTCCTTAATTTCTCAAAGGAATGAAGTCGCAAAGCCCCAATTTTCGGCTTGGTAGGAGATCTTGGGGACATCTAACATTATGCTGAATTTTGGATTCCTAGGTCTTACGGTTTCAAAACGTGCCACATCTACAGACAGACGGTTGGACGGACGGATGGACAGACGGACGGACGACGGACAATGGACCACAACTATAGCTCAGATGACTTATAGTCAGCTGAGCTAAAAACGTGCCATGGTCAAACTTGGGCAAAATTTAAGGTACCAATTTTATATTTTTGCCAATGACATATAGTCAGCTGAGCTAAAAATTGATAACAAATATTGTGTCAAATATAATTTGAATTACAAATAATAACAGTATCATCTTTTTTTTATCAAAGATTTTTTAATATTATCAAAATAAAATTTTATTAAAATAATATTATAGAATAATAAGGGAACTGGGAATATATAAATCTGATTATTTACATAGTCTTGTGACAGCTGATACAGCTAGCATCTTTATGTCATTAGTGAAATATATTGACATTTTAAATCTGTACTTATTGAGTAAAATTTAAAAATTTTGAAATATTTTATTTTTTTTTTTTTAATACCGCATTTATTCTAATTTGGCGACCACTTAAAAATAATTAATTTTCTCAGAGGTCGAGATAATGGAGGATATTTGAAAATTATCTTCCTGCAGAATATGCGATGGTCGAGACTTTAGAGGCATGTGGTTTGATAATCTTCCGTAGAGACGCAGGGCCACTCTGACACTCGAGCGGTCATATGAATTGAGTGATAATTTGGTCGTTTATCAGTTTGTTAGCTTAACAGTATTTCCTACAAACGGGCTTCCAACCGTCACATGAATTATACGGAGTCCGCAAATGATTAATCAAACTGAGCTCAATCACTTCACAAAATGATCACTACTTCGCGTATAGGTACGATCACTTAATATAGACTGCAACTCATGTAACTATCAGCTGTTTCAAGTTAACCCACCAGGCGACGATATCGGCAGGCTGAAAAGGGACAAGCAGCTGCACGGAAGTTGGAAGAAGACTTAATAAAAAATAACTGCCTATTATCAGATAACTTTTATTTGCATAATACTTAATAAATATAGGAAAGTAAAGGTGCGTTAATATATATGACCGGAAATGGTCCTAGCTCGCGTGCCCTCGATCGGGCCCTGTTTTGTACGTGCGGTCACCTATCCAAAAACTAACCGGGGTCGTTTAAACTTTGACAGTTTCAACTGTGTCACAGTTGTTCCACCGTGGGTACCTTCCGCATACTTAAATATTATTGCTAAAGATCCCACGTAAATTGTACACAAGGCACGTGCGTACCAAGAATGGTACACGAGTTTGCTTCGTCAAGGACACCCATTTTGATCTTGAACGCTTTATCATGTTTATATATTATGAAAAACGCATCTTTGTATCTTCAAAAATTTTATTGGAAACAAGTTTGATGTGGATGCTCAATGTAATAAGAATCTAGTCAGATACAAACTGTGGTGCCCGTGAGAGACGGAGGCATTTCACCTTAACATCGTCGACAGAAAACATCGTTGGCAGTCGCGAAATTAGAGTCATTTTAGAAATTATGCTTTCAAAATATTTTTTGGGGTGTAGAAATAAGAGGGATCGCCAAATTGGAATAAATACGGTAAATATAAATTAACAATTAACAAATTTAGATTAATATTATCAACTGCATCTTTGTCTATCATTAATTTTCTTCATATAATCCTTAATAGTATAGAACAAAATAATTTATAAATTTTTATCATTAAAATTGAAAAGACAAGGCCTACAGGCCTAATGCAAACCTGTGCAATGAGATTACACCAGGTATAATGCTTCAATGCTGGACCATTACTTTTCAAGAACATGTGTAACATGTATACAAACAATGCAAGTACTAAACACTTAGAACAAGAAGCCTGAATGTCTGCAGCATAACATAAATATAGGTGGCGCCACCTGTCATAAAATCAAGAAAGCTGTCCAGGATGTATACACATGCAAAATTTCAGGTGGATAAGTCCAACCAATGCAGTCCAACCAGTGTTTTTATCCCAAGGCAGATGAACAGACGGACGCTGTGCAAAAATGGTGGCAGGTGGTGGCACCAATTTTGTGTATGATTAAGAGATATATGAGATCTATACACATGCAACATTTCAGGGGGATATCTCAAACCAGTCCTGAGATATAAGCCTGAATGTCTGCAGCATATACATAAATGTAGGTGGCGCCACCTGCCACAAAATCCAGAAAGCTATCCAAGATGTATAAACATGCAAAATTTTAGACAGATAAGTCAAACAACTGCCGAGATATGAGTGACTTTATCCCATAGCAAACAAACAGAACGAGGCTGTGCAAAAATGATTGCAGGTGGCACCACCAGTTTTGCACATGATAAAGAGCTATGTGAGATCTATTAACATGTAAAATTTTTGCCAAATCAGTCAAATGGTTCCTAAGATATAAGCTTGGATGTCTGCAGCATAAATTTGAATGTAGGTAGCGCCACCTGTCATAAAATCAAGAAAGCTGTCAAGGATGTATAAACCTGCAAAATTTTAGGCAGATATGTCAAACCACAGGCGAGATATGAGTGATTTTATCCCACAGCAAACAAACAGACGGAGACTGTGCAAAAATGATTGCAGGTGGCGCCACCAGTTTTGCGTATGATAAAGATCTATCTGAGATCTATAAACATGCAAAATTTTTGCCCAATCGGTCAAATGGTTCCTGAGATATGAGCTTGGATGTCTGCAGCATAAATTTGAATGTAGGTGGCATGACCTGTCATAAAATCAAGAAAGCTGTTAAGGATGTATAAACCTGCAAAATTTTAGGCAGATATGTCAAACCACTGGCGAGATATGAGTGATTTTATCCCAAGGCAAACAAACAGTCGGATGCTGTGCAAAAATGATTGCAGGTGGCGCCACCAGTTTTGCGTATAATAAAGAGCTATGTGATATCTATAAACATGCAAAATTTTTGCGCAATCGGTCAAATGGTTCTTGAGATATGAGCTTGGATGTCTGCAGCTTAAATTTGAATGTAGGTGTCGCCACCTGTCATAAGATCAAGAAAGCTTTCCAGGATGTATACACATGCAAAATTTCAGGTGGATAAGTCCATCCAATGCAGAGATATGAGTGATTTTATCCCACGGCAAACAAACAGACGGAGGCTGTGCAAAAATGATTGCAGGTGGCGCCACAAGGTTTGTGTATGATACAGAGCTATATGAGATCTAAAAACATACAAAATTTTTGCCCAATCGGTCAAATGGTTCCTGAGATATGAGCTTGCATGTCTGCAGCATAAATTTGAATGTAGGTGGCGCCACCTGTCATAAAATCAAGAAAGCTGTCAAGGATGTATAAACCTGCAAAATTTTAGGTAGATATGTCAAACCACTGCCGAGATATGAGTGATTTTATCCCACAGCAAACAAACATATGGATGCTGTGCAAAAATGATGGCAGGTGGTGCCACCAGTTTTGTGTATGATAAAGACCTATGGGAGATCTATAAACATGCAAAATTTTTGCCCAATCGGTCAAATTGTTCCTGAGATATGAGCTTGGATATCTGCAGCTTAAACGTGAATGTCCAACCAATGCAGAGATATCAGTGTTTTAATCCCAAGGCAGATGAACAGATGGACGCTGTGCAAAAATAGTTGCAGGTGGCGCCACCATTTTTAGTGTATGTTATAAAGCTTTCCAAGGGCTACATTTGTGCAAAATCTTTAGCCTTATCGGTCAAACGGTTCCCGAGATATGTGGGTTAATGTGTGGAAACAGACGCACAAATGGACGCAGGGCAGAGAGGAAAAGTCAGAGGTCAACCAAAAATGAGGACGCAGCAGTTCACATGTGACCAATCATAATTCCGAATTTCAAACAAGGGACCTATGGGTCACGACGCTCAGCTGTTATATATGATAAAAAAATATTATTTAGAAATGAGGTACATGCTGGTTTTGTGTGATAATAAATATAAGCTGTATTATGAGTTGTTGTTGTTAAGCTTATGTATGATTTTGATAGTTCCTTTGGAGACAGGGAAGAGCATTGATTTCATTTATTTTATTAACAAATGGAGTACTACTGTCACACAGATTTTGACTTGGCCAAATAACTTATAAGCAGAACATATAATATGAGTTTAACTATTTATTAAAAAAAATTACAAATATTGTCCCAAATATAATTTTTATTAAAAATAATAAGAGAATCATATGATTTTGTAAAATGAAATATTACTGAAATGATTATTAAAATAATATTAAAGAATATATTCATTAATGCATTCATGAATACATTTTGAAAGTATTTGCACGAGTATTCATATACTTTCATTTTTACCTGAATTCCCATTCTTTATGCAAGAAATTTTATAATGGAGTACATAATCATATTCGTATTTAAATACAATTACAAAGTATTCGCACCATGTCTGGTATTTATTCAGTTTTCACCAAACAATGATGTTGAGAATCCAGAATATACAAAATTCACACATTTAAATAATGATCATAAGTACCTGGTTTTATGGCTTTTATTTATATTAAAAATAACTGTAAAAAATTCATTTTGGACTAATTTCACATCAATGTACACACTAGACACAGTAGGAATCTAGATTAATATTATCAACTGCATCTTTGTCTATCATTAATTTCCTTCATATGATCCCTAATGATTGTAATGAATAATATGATTTACTTCTTTATCATTATAATTGAACTGAAAAATGCCATAGGTGACTGCATGGTGTTATTTGGAATACGTGACATTCTACCCATCCATACAAGATTCTTATATCATCGGTAACTGCAAGTTAATTTCCTGTTATTATAAACTAACAAATTCCTTTTCTATTTTTCTTTAATTTGTTATTAAAAACCAATAAAAATTTATTAATTTATTGTTTTTTGTTATGTTGTTGGTTAAAACTACTAGATGAGTTTGGTTGGACACCTGGATCAACTGTGGCTGGCCATAAGCTGCCTGGATTCCATGTATGCCTCACCTCAAGCATGCATAATACAGGTGATTCAAGAGGGGCTGGAGAGAGCCAAAGTCTGACAGGGTCTCATAAAAAACATTAATAAAAGCTACAATTTTTGGCCAATTTCTTTCAGCTTTCTAAGCTGAAATCCTTATGTGTGCATGATATGAAAATTATATCAACAGTGCTCACGGGAAACAAATGTGCCATGGTCACAGTTGGGCAAAATTTAAGGTACTAATTTTATATTTATACTAATAACTTATAAAATTTGAAAAATTAAGAACTAATTTTGGGTATTCAATTGAATCTTGATTAAATAATGTTACATCCCTGACAAAAAAATCTCTAGCTTCAGCAATGCCCTTGTTAAGGGAGTAAATATATTTCTTGATTTTTTACAAAGTGCATTATGTTTGGGCTCATAACTTAAAACAATAACGCAATACTGACATCATTCTGGCATGTGCATAGAGATTGAAAAATATGTATATTATTTATGATTAAAGTCAGATCAGTGGTTTTGATATTTGGCAGTCTTGAAGTGTAACAATGGGTTTTTAATGGAAAAATGAAGTTTTTCATTAATATCTCGAAGGTATTAAGTCCTAGTGACCAAATTCTTGGCATGGTAGGGGATTTTGGAGACATCTAACTGTATGCCAAATTTAAGGAACTTAGAGCTGAAGCTGGGGAGCTGAGCTCTTGCAAACTGCATAACACTAGCTTGATGTAAACAATATGTTACATGGTGCTTGAGTCACTGTGCTCAGCTGACGTTAACCTTGAAGGTAAAAATCTAAAATAATATCAAATGGAGATAAAGTATAAGAGGAAGAGGTGATAAAGGCCATGGTTGGTTTATATGATTGGTTTGTATTGATGAGCAAGAAATTGTTGCAAATAATATTTTGTGACCTGACCATGTGTTTCCTAATGTTGAAACTGAAGCATGTGAGCAGTTTGTGAACAAATGATCTGTACAATTACCATGATCATTAGTTGGCTTTTCGATTAACTGTTGACTTTTCAGTAGTTTACACATTTGTTCAATCGAATCTTTTTTTTTGTATAATATATATTATTAAATATATGTTTTTTTTATGAAATGTATACAGTTGAAATATAACTAATTAACAACATAAAACATGGCAAACAAAGCCTGATCTCAAATTCTGCTGATGCAGGAAAATAATGAACAAATGTTTGTAATAAATCCTCATTTTTTTATCACATTAATTTTTTTTCAATTTAAGTTTATATTTCTATACATTTTCAATATAACATATATATCTGAATATAAAAGTTGATTCATAATTCTCAATTGCATCATCATAAATCCAATCTTGTCAGATAACATCATATCATGCATACAAATGTTTATTTATTTTTTACCACAAAAATATATCTTTTAAATCTGCAAAACAATAAATATCTAAAAAAATACTTGATTTAGACTTCTCAATTTTTAATTGTGTCTTTATTTATCCATAATGTGCTTCATATTTTATCATAATTTAAGCACACTGATGGGTTCCATTATGATTGGTAAAATCATTTAAAAGAAAAATGATTCTTTAAAAATGCTACATTACACAACATTGCATCTTCTGGATTACACATTGAATTACTTTTTCAAGGAAAGTTTTTGCATATCAGAGTGGAAACAGCATTACAATTAAGGAGATACAGTGAACACTTGGTGGGTAAGGTTTGGGGGGGGGGGGGGTGGGGGGGGGGGGGTGATTGGGGTGGTGATATGAGAATAACTGTACACCTGTCACAGCAGGGGATCTCCCCCAGTGACTGTAACAAATCAGAAACCCTGGCATTGCTGACTTCCAGTGACCTGGAGTGGGACCCTGCATCTGTAATCAAAGCAAATGACTACAATAGAGCCTCAAGAAAAAAATCAATAACTAGCTTAATTTTCAAGCTTTTACTTCCAAATTTCAGATTTAAACAAACTAAATATTTATGTTTACATGCTGTGAAAATTAAATCAATGGTACTTACAGAAGAAAAACGTGCCATGGTCAAAGTTGGGCAAAATTTAAGGTACTGATTTTATTTTTATGCTAATTACTTAAAAAATTTACAAAATTCAGATCTAATTTTGGGTAAACAATTGAATCTTAATTAAACATAGTTATATACTTGGGAAAATAGACTCTAGTTTCAAAATTTTTCATGTTAAGTGAGTAAATATTTTTCCTGATTTTTTACAAAGTCCATTATGTTTGGGCCCATGACTTAAAGAATTTATACTTAACAGACTTAATTTCTGGCATGTACATAGGAACTATATAGAAGAATATTTATGGTTAATATGAGGAAAAACAGATGAGTGGTTTTGATATAAGGCAGTCCTGAAGTGTGAAAATAGGATTTTAATAAAAAATTGAGGTTTTTCCTTAATTTCTCAAAGGAACAAAGTTGCAAAGACCCAGTTTTCGGCTTGGTAGGAGATCTTGGGGACATCTAACATTATGCTGAATTTTGGATTCCTAGGTCTTACGGTTTCAAAACGTGCCACATCTACGGACGGACGGACGGACAGACAGACGGACGGACGACAGACAACGGACGACGGACAATGGACCACAACTATAGCTCAGATGACTTATAGTCAGGTGAGCTAAAAATTCTGCCCAATGGTTATGGAGGAGTTCTCTGGAAACCTATGCGGTGAAGGCGGCAGCGTAGGCGTCCGACTGAAAACATAGTATCCGCAAAACCCTGTTTTGGTGGATACAATGATTGTAGCTGGCACCACCAGTCTTATATACAATGAAGAGATATATACATATGCCCAATGTCAGACTGATATGTCAAACCCCTCCTGTGAAAAAAGCAGGGACATACACTGTGCAAAAATTATTGTAGGTGGAGCCACCAGTTTTGTACACTATAAAGCTACCCGATATGTATAAACATGCCCAATTTAAGGCTGATGTATCAAATTCCTCTGTAGAAATAAGCAGACCTATGCATACACTGCAAAAGTCAATGTATGTGGCACCACCTGTCTTGTAAATGAGAATACCATCAAAGACGCATAGACAGGTCAAAATATCAGTCCAATACATCAAACTTCCCCAGAGTTTGATGCACTGGGCTGACAAGGGTTAGGTGAGTAAGGCAGTTGCCCCCAAGTGACCTGTGACAAATTGCTGCCTCAAGCTACTGCACTGAGTGAACTCTTGACCTGCACCTGTCTAGACTGAGTGAACTTTTGACCTGTACCTGGCTGCACTGAGTGAACCGGACCTGTTGCATAATCTGACACAGTTGGCAGTCTGCCAAAACTATAAATAGATTCAGGCTGAACTCTGGTGCCACATATGATGCAGTGAGCAGTCTGCCAAAGCTATAAATAGAATGCAGCTACTGCACTGAGTGAACTCTTGACCTATACCTGGCTGCACTTCTTCCAATCCTGGCACTGTGCCAAATCTATTTATAGAGCTGGCATCATCTTGGCTAATGGCCAACATCAAGGCACTGGCAATCTGCCAATAGTAAACAAAGTGCTGCCATCTGTACACAAAAGTGGTCCCTACTTGAAATAACTTTGAAATTTATTTTCCCAATCCAAAATGCTTTTCAGCTGACTTTTTATTAAAAAGAAATCAGGAATATATGTAAAATTATTACGGATGCATACTGAATGCAAAATTAAAATACATATCTCATTGATGGCAAATTCTTGAATTAAGTTGAGTAGGGATACCAATAATTTATATTCCATGTACAGTTGTCTTTATATAGCCACAGAGAGCTGAATATCCATGATTACAACATTGCCTGGTATGATGAATAACTTAAATCATAAATCTAAATTTTTTGAAAGCTTTTAAAAAAACTTTCTTGTCAATATTATCCAAAGATAACCTGAAATCTAAATGTCTAGTGGCATGATGTAATAGATGCTGATAAACTGGTGCCAGGCTAGATGTAACAGCATCACACAGCTAACATATATGGTAAAATGACTCAATTCAATCTCCATAATTCAGCCAAAAATCTTTCATGTGGAACCATTAATGACAATTATTATAAGAATTATTGTAGGGATTATTCTTGTAAACTATATAACAAACTGGCTTCAGTGGCATCAGTCGTAAAACGTTTCGCAGGTTTATAACCCATATAGGAAGATACAGCAAACTGGCAAAGTTCAGCTTCCCGTAACTCAGCCAAAAAGCACTGAACCAAAACCATTTGAACAAACTTGAATTTTCAACATCTGAGGATAATTAATGTGTGAGATTAAAGAATTTGGCCCAGTGGTTTTTGAGAAGATCTTTGTAGCCACTGAGCTAAAATGGGCTGTTATGGCATATGACTAAATTCAGCTTCCCACAACTTAGCCAAAAGCCACTGAAAAGAGACCATTTGAATAAACTTCAGAAGCACTACCCTAGGATCATTTTGGCCATATGGTTTCAGAGAAGAAGTTTTTTGTAGCCCTCAGTATGATACAGGCACTGATGACTCCGTACAAAAAAGGCCGAGGCAGGTGGCGCCACCAATACCTCAATTTCAGATATGACCTATGTGACCAACATTGGTAAAAAATTTGGTGATTATAGCTCTAGCCATTTCCGAGATTTAAATTTTAATATGCTTTTTTGCACAGTTAGCAAAGTTCAACCTCCTGTAACTCAGCCAAAAATCTCCGAACTGGAACCATTCGAACAAACTTGAGAAAGATTGTTCCAGGGATCATTTCTGTGAAATATTGGACAATTTGGCTGGACAGTTTCGGAGAAGAAGATTTTTAAAGCTTTTTTAGCTTTTTCCTTATAAAATCTAAGAAAATGCAGTAAGAAAAAAAATAAACAAAATCCGATATAGTTTTTTGGATGACTGATTATTTGCAAAAAGTTTGGTGAAGCTAGCTCCTGCCGTTTTTGAGATAGCTATGGTTAACGTACAGACAACGCACGACGTACGACGCATAACACGACGGACGATGCCACACCATTGCATAAGCTCACAGGTTCGCTAAAAAATACCATAGGTGACTCACTGGTGTTATTGTTATGGAGTAGGAAACTGCATATTTGTGACTTAACACATATTTCAAGGAATATTTCACATTTCATATTTCACAAAGACAAGCTCAGTTTCAGGCATGTCAGACTGAACAATGAATGACTTATTGATGACACAGACAACCAGCCATCCAGTCACACACAAATAGGCTTCTCTCCCAATTTAATCAGAGAACAGTACACCCAACCATTAAGACCTATTTTAAGTCTGTGTAAACAGAAATAGTGTCACAGAATGACTTATGTGTTAAGTCTTTATGAGGGAATGGTAGAAAACAATTAAAACATGTTATTTTATGAGACTCCACATGTGTATATAAGCACTGTCCTCCAGATAGGACTGAAATAAGATTGAGTTCAGTCTATACCTGATCTGTATCAGTTCAATATAATCTTATGTAAAATGATGACATGCATAATTATGTCAAATGTCAGGTCACCATTACCATCCGATCCAATAGCAGCTTGTATCAGTGATGTAACTGAGGGTAAATGAATATACATCGATAATGTCATTCCAAACTCTGTATTAAAAAGTCTTGCATGGTGCGCGATTGGGGCAGTCAAAGGCAGAGAGACAGCACAGACTGAAGGAGACTACCCTTCTGCTGTAACAACATGTCAACTGATCTGGAATAAAGTTAAGTGTCTACCAACCTAGTCTTGTGTCTCTCTCACAACCTGTGTTACACGGATTGTAACATTACTTGGAAAACATTTTCATCCATCCATACAAAATCCATAAAACATCAGTATTTGCAAGTTAATTCCCTGTTACTCATCAACTATCGAATTCCTTTTCTATTAATTTTTCTTAAAGTTGTTATTAAAGACCTATAAAAATTTATTCATTTATTGTTAATTGTTATGCTGTTGGTCTAAACAACTAATAGATAAGTTGTGTTGGACACCTGAATCAACTGTGGCCAGCGGTGGTAAGCTGCCTGGCTGAACAGTATATGCCCCACCTCAAGCGTGCATAATTGGCCTGAAAGGTCAACTGGAGGACATACAGGTGACTGAAGAGGGGCTGGGTAGAGCCTGGGTCTGACATGGTCTCATAAACACTTAATAAAAGCTGCAGTTTTTGGCCAATTTCTTTCAACTTTCAAAACTAACAAGCTGAAATCCTTATTTCTGCATGATATGAAAATTATATCAACAATGCTTACTGTCAAACATGCCATGGTCAAAGATAGACAAAATTTAAGGTACTGATTTTATATTTATGCTAGTAACTTATAAAACTTGAAAAAATTCAGAACTAATTTTGGGTATACAATTGAATCTTGATTAAATAATGTTATATCCCTGACAAAAAATCTCTAGCTTCAGTAATTCTCATTTTAAGGGAGTTAATATATTTCTTGATTTTACAAAGTGCATTATGTTCAGGCTTACAACTTAAAACAATTATGCAATACTGACATCATTTCTGGCATGTGCATAGAAAATGAGTAGAAGAACATGTATGTTATATATGATCAAAACCAGATCAGTGGTTTTGATACTAAGCAGTCTTGAAGTGTAACAATGGGTTTTTAATGGAAAATTGAAGTTTTTTCTTAATATCTCAAAGGAATGAAGTTCTAGTGACCAAACTTTTGGTATGGTAGGAGATTTGGGGGATATCTAAATATATGCCTGGGAGCTGAGAGCTGGCCTGGGAAGTCTGGGAGCTGAGCTCTAGCAAACTGCATAAAACTTGCTTGATCTAAACAATACTTTACATGGTGCTTGAAAACTGGTTTCAAATTTCAGATGTTAACAGATGAAATGCTTGTAGTAACATGCTGTGAAAATTAAATCCACAGCAGTTACAGGAAAAAAATGTGCCAAAATTTAATGTACTGATTTTTATATTTATGCTAATAACTTGAAAAAAAAATGAAAAATTCAGATCTAATTTTGGGTATACAATTGAATCTTGATTAAATACAGTTATATACCTGACTGAAAGTCTCTGGCTTCAGCAATTCTCAAGTTAAGGGAGTAAATATATTTTCTGAATTTTTAAAAAGTGCATTTTGTTCAGGCCCATTACTTCAAGAATTTAAAAAATACTGAACTAATTTCTGGTATGTACATAGGAAATATATAGAGGAATAAATATATTAAAAATGATCAATATCAGGTTAGTGGTTTTGATATTAGGCAGTCTTGAAGTGTAACAATGGGTTTTTAATGGAAAATGGAGGTTTTTCCTTAATATCTTGAAGGAACAAGGTCCTAGTGACCCAATTTTCGGTATGGTAGGAGAATTTGGGGACATCTAACGGTATGCCATATTTCAGATTCATAGGTCAAATGGTTTCAAAACGTTCCAGTTTAATTAACAGACAGACAGACTGACGGACAGACCGTCAGCCAACGGACAAAGGACCACAACCATAGCTCAGATGACTTACAGCTGAGCTAAAAATCATAAAAAATCGATAGAATACAGGTGGTGCCACCAAACTGCAGAAACTGATGAAACACTCCATGATTAATAGCCACGCAAAAATCATGGTGATCAATGCATTAGTTGTTCAGATACTTGAGCTTTTGTATCAAATTTTTCATTATTCTGGGGGGTACTTCAGAGCCCCATAGCTTGAAGAATATGGGAAATAGAGACCTAATTCCAGGTTTACTAGGAGATTTTTCATGGACCTCTCTGGATATAAAGTTAGAAGATTCCAAGTCCTGTGGTTATGATTTGTGCCCTGTTAACGGACAGACAGCCTGACTGCCTGACAGACAACAGACAAAGAGTGATCGCTATGGCCCAGATGACTTACAGTCAGCTGAGCTAAAAAGAATGGAGACATCTGTCTCTGCATAGACCCTCAAGTCCTCAATCAGGCTTTGAAGTGCGAGATCCATGCAATTTTGGATGATATTTTGCCAGATTTGGCAAAAAGCTAAGGTGTTCTCCATATTTGACCTTAAAAATGGTTATTGGCATTGCCAACTTGATGAGCCATCCAGTTACCTGACCTGCTTCATCACTCCGTTTGGGAGATACCGCTGGCTGAGACTACCCTTCCAGCTAGCAGTATCAAGCGAAATATTCCAAAGAGACTGCTTTCTGCTCTGGAAGGTTTTAAAGGACTGGCCTGCATCGCAGACAACATACTAGTGTTGGGCATTGGAGATACAGAGACAGAGGCCAACATAGACCATGATAAGAAAGTAGAGCAGCTACTCACCCGTTGTGATCAATACGCGATCAGGCTGAACCCTGACAAAACCGAGATGAGACAAACCAGCATACCATTTCAAGGTCACATCATTACAAAGGAAGGAATCCTGCCAGATCCTGATAGATACATGCAATCACACACATGCAAGAGCCTCAAAATGTGACTGATGTTCAGTGACTGGCAGGTATGGTGAATTACCTAGCCAGGTTTTTACCAAATTTGTCTCAAGTCATGGAACCCATACAATGTCTGACGTGTAAGGATGTCAAGTGGCATTGGGGTCAAAAACAGAAGGATGCATTCTCAAAAGTGAAGGAGTTGGTCACTGGTTTATCCACTTTAAGGTACTACAGGCATGACCTACTGTAAGTGATCCAGTGCGATGCCAGCCAGAGTGGCTCAGGAGCAACGCTTCTGCAGAATGGCCAACCTTTGTACTACATGAGCCGAGCTCTTACCCTCACAGAGACTAGATATGCTTTACTGAAAAAGATGTTGGTCGTGGTGTTTGCGCTAAACAAAATTCACCAATATACGTTTGGCAGGCATACTACTATGCTTAGTGACCATATGCCACTAAAGTCTATCTGAAAACCACTAGATACAGCTCCTTGCAACCTACAGGGCATCCTCATGAGAACATAGCAATATGTCACTGAGATTACTTTCTGAAAGGAACTGAGATGCACATAGCAGGTCTGTTGTCGCGAGCACATCTTGATACCACAGAAGGTGGTCAGGAATTTGAGGCTGTAAATATGGTTCACTACCTGCCTATCAGACAGGAACGCCTAGACAGAATTTGCACAGGCGTCATGAATGATTCAGTCATGTACCTTCTAACTGAAACCCTATTACGTGGATGGCCTGAAGACAAAAAGGCCGATGTCCCACATTAACTACTGCCCTGCTTTCATAGGAGAGAGGAGTATGCAGTCCAGGACAGACTTTTTTTCAAGGGTGAACGAGTCATTAACCTGGAGTCTCTAAGGCCAGAGATAAGAAAAGCTCTGCACTTGTCACACCTTGGTGTTGAATCCTGTCTGCGCAGAGCACGAGAATGTGTGGACTGGACGGGATGAATAGCAACATCCGCGAGAGCATATGTCAATGCGACATCTGCAATTCACAACCTAAGTCACAACCTAATGAACCATTGAAGTCACACAAGATCCCAGATCACCCCTGGGAGAAGGTCGGAGTAGACCTGTTTGAGGTGAAAGGTGTATCATAAATTGTTACGGTGGACTATTTTAGCAATTTCTGGGAAGTAGATCGCCTTGTTAGTACAACAACAAAAACAGTTATCCACAAGCTCAAAATGCACTTTGCCCGGTATGGTTCACCAGTGATACTCATCAGTGACAATGGAGTTCTCAAAATTTGCCAGTGAGTGGGATTTTGGGCATCAGACAAGTAGCCCACATCATCCTCAAGCCAATGGCATGGCCGAGTCGGCAGTTAAGACTGCAAAACCGTTGATCCTCAAGTGCACCAAATCGAAACAGGACATGTATATGGCATTCCTAGATTATCACAATACCCCTACACAAGATAAGTAGTCAAGCCCAGCTCAACGTATGCTAGGGCGTCAAACACGTACTCTGGTTCCTACTACTGACATGTTGCTACAACCACAAGCAGTCAGCACCAATATCACAAAACAAGGGACCAATGGGTCACGTCGCTCAGCTGAATTTTGGAAAATATTAGCAACTGCAAAATATTTTTATTTCTTTTGGTTTTTCATGTATATGAGCATATGAAAAGCCAAGAGAAAAAGGCCCTGCTACAATTAAACTCTGTAAATTATAGAATAATGGACGTGAGCTCATATGCACTGTGTAATAAATGAAACCTGTGGCCTGAAACCATTTAATGATGCACCAAGGGATAAAATAGGCTTACGTTAAGTGTTATATAAAGGTTACATTTCATAAACAAATAATATGTGAAAGTAATTAAGTTTTCAAAAGTTTAATATATGGCCATATGAGTTAAAAATTAATCCAACAAATGTTGACCAATATTCCTAAGATGGTGTTTTTCACACCTAAGCCCGGCCAGCTTTAAAAAATATGAATGAAATGCTACAAAGTATTTATATCTTCTTAAATCTAGACAATATTAGGATTAATTTCCTGAACATTTGTTTCTTTAAAACAAGGGACCCATGAGTCACGGTGCTCAGCTGAAGTTTGAAATTTTTGCAAATGCAAAATATGCAAAATATTCTATTGTAAGGTTTTTCATATATAGAAGCACATGAGAAGCTAAGAGGAAAGGGCCCTCCTACTTGGTTATAGTAAGGTGCTAAATATATGATTGCAAAACTAATACTCTGACAAGACTGTCATGAAGAAAAACAGAAAAGTTTTGAGATACTGTGATGCATATGAAAAATTTACAGATGGACAGGCAAGTGGACAGAATGGACTAATACCTTTATTTCACTTTCAAGGGTATAATGCACTTAAGTTTACAGATTCATTTTTTTATTTACAAGTTTTATAAATTTGTAATAAAAAATCTGAAAATATAAGTTAAAATATCAGAATTCTAAGTTGTGATTATTATTTATCCAGAGTGTAGCTCATATCGGGTCTTATTATGCATACACATATATTTTATTATTTTTAAATCACAAATGTTTAAACTGAATTTAAAAGAAAACAAGGGACCCATGGGTCTCTGTGCTCAGCTGAAGTTGACCTTGAAGGTAAAACATCTAAAATAATATCATTTGGAGATAAAGTCTAGGAGGAAAAGGTAATATAGGCCATGGCTGGTTGACATGATTGGTTTGTATTGATAAGTAAGAAATTGTTTCAAATAATATTTTGTGACCAAACCATGCATTTCCTAATGTTAAAACTGAAGCATGTGAGCGGTTTGTGACCATAAGATGAATATTAATACCATGATCATTGGTTGGCTTTTTGATAAACTGTTGACAGTTCAGTAGTTTACACATTTGTTAAATTGCACATATATATATATATATATATATATATATATATATATATATATATATATATATATCATTAAATATATGGTTTTTTTTTCTATTTTATAAAATATATACAGTTGAAATATAACTTATATCCCCAGTCCAAAGATGGAAGGACTTGGTTGTGATGGGGGGGGTGAGGAATGATGGGATTAAAGTTTAACATATGCAATATTACTCAACTGAGTATATAAGTTTCTTTCAAATTTCAGACTTTAATAGCTTAAATCCATACACATACAGCATATGAAAGTTATTTCAACAGTGCTTAAGGAAAAAATTTCATAATTAATATATATAGATATTTAATGATAATGGAGAGATGATGGGCAGACTGAGCTGATCACTATGTTCCATTCTCCTGAGGCAAGAATATGTTTCAATTAGATCTTTATTTTTTTCTTATCCAAGAATGCAGTTAGAAAAAAAAATAAACAAAATCCGATATAGTTTTTTGGATGACTGATTATTTGCAAAAAATTTGGTGATGTTAGCTCCTGCCGTTTTTGTGATAGCTATGGTTAAGGTACAGACGACGCAAAACGCCTGACACACGACGCCGCACCATCGCATAAGCTCACAGGTTCGCTAAAAATCCAGGTGGCGCAACCAATCTGCAGGAACTGATGAAACTCTCATGATGAATATGCATGCAAAGAATCATGGTGATCAATGATTAGTTGTTCAGATACTGGAGCTTTTGTATCAAATTTTTAATTATTCTTAGGTGTACTTCTGAGCCCTACAGCTCCGAGGATATAAATAACAGAGGCCAAATTTCAGGTTTGCAAGGAGATTTTTTATTGACCTCCCTGCATGTCAAGTTAGAAGATTCCAGGTCTAGCCATTACAATTTGTGCCTGGTTAACGGACAGACAGACTGATGGACACTGGACAAAGGGTGATCGCTATAGCTCAAATGACTTTCAGTCAGCTGAGCTAAAAATTATTCATTTCACATGCAGTGAACAAAAGGGCAAAACATAATCCTGGTGAAGGTATATCAAGGTGTCATATTAACACAGTCTTAATATATAACATTAGTGTATGCTTTCGGCACCATAAAACCAATTATAACTAGATATATCAACAATCACTGCACATAATTTAAAACAATTGAATAATCTGATGAACTATTGTACTCACTCTTTGCCATAGAATGATGGTCTGTTGTGGACCTATAAACACAAAAACATGTATTATATTAATTCCATTTAGCCTTGTTGTGTTGACTTTTAATTCTCAGCCTGTTGTTAATATCCACAATATTCCAAAGATAATGTCATATAACCTAGTCAGCTCTCAAGTGAATATTTCTTAATCTTTTTCAAAAACTGACCAGAGAGTTACCAATCAACTCACAAACATGCACTATTCATCACAAAATGGGAAAAACTATATTGGCAATGAACTGTATTTGGCTCTGACATTGCTCCTTATAGCATCATCACCCATCAGAATGGCCTCTAGTTAACTAACCCCTTAGTGTGGCCTCTTCTTTACTAACCCATTAAGATGGCCTTTTATTAAACAAAACATTAGTTAGGCCTCTTGTTAATAACCATTAGTGTGGCCTCTTGTTAAATAACCATTAGTGTGGCCTAATGTTAATTAGTAAGGCCTCTTGTTAATTAATCAAATAGTTAGGCCTCTTTTTAATTATAGGCTACCATTGTGGTCTGTAGTTAACTGACCCATTAGATTGGCCTCTAGTTAATTAACCCATTAGTGTGGCCTCTAGTAAACTAACCCATTAGTGTGGCCTCTAGTTAACTAACCCCTTAATGTGACCTCAAACTAACCCATTAATGTGGCCTCTATTTAACTAACCCATTAGTGTGTCCTCTAGTTAACTAACCCATTGGTGTGGCCTCTAGTTATCTGACCCATTAGAATGGCATCTAGTAAACTAACCCATTCATGTGACCTCTAGTTAACTAACCCCTAAGAGTGGCCTCCAAATAACTAACCCATTAGTGTGGCCTTTAGTTAACTAAGCCATTAGTGTGACCTCAAACTAACCCATTAATGTGGCCTCTATTTAACTAACCCATTAGTGTGTCCTCTAGTTAACTAACCCATTGGTGTGGCCTCTAGTTATCTGAAACATTAGAATGGCATCTAGTAAACTAACCCATTCATGTGACCTCTAGTTAACTATTAGTTAACTCCTTAGAGTGGCCTCCAAATAACTAACCCAATAGTTTGACCTCTAGTTGACAATGCCATTAGTCAGGCCTCTAGTTAACTAACCCATTAATGTTGCCTCTAGTTATCTAACCCATAAGACTGGCCTCTAGTTTACTAACCCATTAGTGTGGCCTCTAGTTAACTGACAAGTTAAGGGAGTAAATATATTTCCTGAATTTTTACAAAAGGCATTATATTTGGGCCAATTACTTCAAGAATTAAAAAAATATTAAACTTATTTCTCGTATGGTCATAGGAAATACATAGAGAAATTAATAAATTAACAAGGGACCTATGGGTCACGGCACTCAGCTGAATGAGACAGATACAATTGTGTCACTATTGTTGTATGTAGGTCTGTAAGATTTCATTTTGACAGATGTAATTTTTTGTATTAATTATGTAGTTGAGCGGAATAGTTATCAGTATTTTAAATATGAACATGAATGTGTGTCTAAAATATTGCAATGGGAATGACCAGATGTTGTAAATTGCAGAGGAAGGAAGTGGAGATTTGCAAGTATAAAAATACAAATTTAATAAATCAAAATATTTATGGAAAAGTAGAAAACTTATATGTTTTGGGAAGCAGTTGTTGCTGAATTAGAGAGGAAACAGAATGTCTCAAAAAGTATCTATAGAGAAGAAATTGTAGATTAAGCTGTGAGAAGTTGCCATGTTTGATCTGAATTGAAGAATGGGGGATTGTTGCTAATAATATCTTGTGATCTGACCATGTGTTTTCTAATGTTGAAACTGAAGCATTTAAACAGTTAGTAAAGACAAGATCTATGGTATTTCCATAGTCATTGGTTGGTTCTCTGACTAGTTGTTGACATTAAAGAGTTGACATAATTGTTTCAATATGGTGTTATATATTATATTAGAAATGTCAATATTGAAATTGCCCATGATCACTATAGGCAGGATGTGGTCAACTTGAGAGACTAAAACTTTGGAGTTCAGCGAAGAAGTTACTGATGGGACATCCGGGTGACCTATAGAGGAAAACAATCTGAAGTGACTGAGTCTAAGTGTGAATATAGAGAAGAGATGACTCAAAATCTGGTATTGTGTGGTGGTGAAGGGTTACATGGGGACTCAGCTGTTTAACCTGATTGGGGGTGGGGGGGGGGGGGGGGGGGGGAGGGAGGATGAGAGTTTAAAAATACCTTTGTAACTCTGTATATTTATTTCTTTATTTACCAGTTATAAATTTTATGCAGTTGCCAGAAGAATATTGTCCTAAACAAATACTCAGTGGAGTGAGGAAAGTTACAACACCTTTGCATAAACATACAGGATACAAAATTTAATCTTACAGGTAAAAAAAAGTTTTATTCATAATTATTGAATATTTAAAAAAAGACAGAGAGATATAAAAACAAAGCATATCACTTTAATTCCCATTCTACTGAGGCAGAAAAATACTGAACGAATGTTTGCATTAGGTCCTCATTTTTTTATTACATCATTTTATTGTTAAGGGAAATTTTGGAAAAAATTTATAAATTTTACTGTACATTTACAATATATATCAATTATATTTGAAAATTTAAGTTGGTTAACAATTCTAAATTGCATCAACATTTGCAGTTAATCTGCTCAGTCAAACAATTATGTCACATTATATACACAGATGTATTTATTTTTTCTTAAAATATATTTTTTTATATATTATCTGAAAATAACACTTGATTCAGGAAAAGTTGTATACATTGGATCGTAAACAGCAATGCAATTAAAGTATGTAACTAATGCAACATATCTGTTGGGGGGGGGGGGAGGGAGGGAGGTCAGGGTTGCCATGTGATTCTACATTTGTGACAGCAGTGTTGCATCACTAACAGGCAAGGCTGTAGGGACCAGACATGGCTAGTCTGGAGGTTCAAAATGAAAATACATTAGAGCCTCAGAAAAACTTCAACAACTAGAACAATTTTTAAGCTTTTACTTTGAAATTTCAGAATTTAACAGATTAAATCTATATATATGGACTGTGAAAAGTAAATCAAATGTTCTTACAAGAAAGAAACATGCCATGGTCAAACTTGGGCAAAATTTAAGTTATATAGAGGAATATTTATGGTAAATATGAAGAAAACCAGATGAGTGGTTTTGATATTCGACAGTCTTGAAGTATGAAAATAGATATTTAATAGAAACACAGGTGTATTTAATTTTTTCTAAAAATATATTTTTAAATTATAACTTTTTAAAATTATATAATACTGACTAAATTACTGGCACGTACATAGGAACTATACAGAGGAAACAGTTAAAGTTTTGAAATACTGTGATGCATATGAAAAATTTACAGATGGACAGGCAAGTGGACAGAATGGACCAATACATTTATTTCACTTTCAAGGGAATAATGCATTTTAAGTTTATATATAAGCCTATTTTTTTAGCATATCCACTTTTACCATTAATAGTTTTAAATCTGATTCATTTTTTTTATTTACAAGTTTTATAAATTTGCAATAAAACAACTGAAAATATAAGTTAAAATATTAGAATTCTAAGCTGCAATCATTATATATCCAGAGTGTAGGTCATATTGGGTCATATTATGCATACACATATATATTTTTTTTTAAATCACAAATGTTTAAACTGAATTTAAAAGAAAATAATGCCACAACATGGCATCTAATAGATTATTCCTTGAATCACTATTAAAAAGTTTTGCACATTGGAATTTTCAGTACATACTTAATTTTATTCACCAAAATAAAATAAAAGATTCAGTAAATTGGATAAAATAAAAACATCCTTTCAAATAAAGTATACACACTTTTGGTTGAATGAAGGACAAACAATATCATTATGCTAATTACAATCTCAGCAATAATTTATTACTGGAATTAATAGTCAATTTCACACCTGGTGAAGTTTTTACTCTTCTGAAGTAAGGAATTACTTATCTGATGAACATCCACACTTTCATAGCAATACACCACTTTGTGGACACTATTAAATGAGCACTTTAATCATTGTAACCCTGGTGGTACAATACAAAATCTAAAATGTAGCATAGCCATGAATAAAATAAAATACAGAAAATTATAACATTCATCTAGTTAATGCACCATCGGGGGGGGGGGGGGGCAGGGCAGAGGGGAAGCCATAATGCAAGTGATGGCTGTTCTACTAGGTGGGCCAGATGTAAACAACACTTGACATGGTGTATGAAAACTTGAATAAAAGCTACTCTTTTCTATCAATTCCTTTGAAATTTCAGATTTTAAAAGATTAAATCCTTATGTATGTATGCTGTGAAAATTAAATCAACAGTGCTTACAGAGAAAAAAAGTGCCATTCCCAAAGTTGGACAAAATTTAAGGTATTAATTTTTTATTTAAGCTAATAACTTGAAAAATTTGCAAAATTCAGATCTAATTTTGGGGAAATCATTGAATCTTGATAAAATAAAGTTATATTCCTGAAAAAAAAGTCTCCAGCTTCAGCAATTCTCACGTTAGGTGAGTAAATATATTTCCTGATTTTTTAAAAATTGCATTATATTTGGGCCCATAACTTCAAAATAATACCCAATACTGACCTAATTTTTGGTATGTTCATAGAAAATGTATTGAAGAATATGAATACTAAATATGACCAAGAACAGATCAGTCGTTTTAATATTAGGCAGCCTTGAAGTGTAACAATGGCTTTTTTATGGAAAACATAGGTTTTTCCTTAGTATCTCGAAGGAACGAAGTCCTAATGACCCAATTTTCGGTATGGTAGGAGATTTTGGGAACATCTAATGGTATGTATAATTTTGGATTCGTAGGTCTAACAGTTTTAAAATGTGCCCTGTTAACAGACGACGGACAAAGGACCACGACTATAGTCAGCTTATAGTCAGCTGAGCTAAAAATGGTCAATATCAGGTCAGTGGTTTTGATATTAGGCAGTCTTGAAGTGTAACAATGGGTTTTTTATGGAAAACGGAGGTTTTTCCTGAATTATTCCTTATGAAGTCCTAGTGACCCAATTTTCGGTATGGTAGGAGATTATGGGGACATCTAAAGGTATGCTGAATTTCAGATTCGTAGGTCCAATGGTTTCAAAACGTTCCAGTTTAATGGACAGATGGTGGGTCAGACGTACGGACGGACAGCCAACAGACGAAGGACCAAGACTATAGCTCAGATGACTAATAGTCAGCTGAGCTAATAAAAAATTTAGGTTTTTCCTTAATATTTTGAAGGAACGAAGTCCTACTGACCCAATTTTCGACATGGTAGGAGATTTTAGGGACATCTAACTGTATGCCAAATTTCAGATTCCTAGGTCCAATGGTGTCAAAACGTGCCAGTCTTACAGACGGTTATCCGGACAGACTGATGGACGGACGGATGGACAGCTAGACGGACGGACATCGGACAATGGACCAGGACTATAGCTCAGATGACTTATAGTCAGCTGAGCTAATTGTATCCGCCAAAACAGAGTTTTGCGGATACTATGTTTTCAGCTGCACGCCGCCGCCGCGTAGGTGTCTGGAGAACTCCTCCGTAACCGCTGGGCGGAATTTTACGAAACCCGGGATTATGTTCGGGTCACATGTGAACTGCTGCGCCCCGATTTTGTTTTGACCTCTGACCTTTCCTCTGCGCTCTGCGTCCGTTTGTGCTTCTGTTTCACACATAAACCCACATATCTCGGGAACCGTTTGACGGATCAGGAAAATTTTTTTGCACAAATGTATCCCTTGAAGAGCTTTATAACATACACAAAAAATGGTAGCGCCACCTGCAACCATGTTTGCACAGTGTCCATCTGTTCGTCTGCCTTGGGTTAAAATCACTCATATCTCTGCAGTGATTTGTTTAATTCACCTGAAATTCGGCATGCGTATACATCCTGGATAGCTTTTCTGATTTTACGACAGGTGGCGCCACCTACATTCACGTTTACGCTGCCGACATCCAAGCTCATATCTCGGGAACCGTTTGACCGATTGGGCCAAAATTTTGCATGTGTATAGATCTCACATAGCTCTTTATCATACGCAAAACTGGTGGCGCCACCTGCAGCCATTTTTGCACAGCTCCCGTCTGTTTGTTTGCCATGGGATAAAATCACTCATATCTCTGCAGTGATTTGACTAATTCACCTGAAATTCGGCATGCGTATACATCCTGGATAGCTTTTCTGATTTTATGACAGGTGGCGCCACCTACATTCACGTTTACGCTGCAGACATCCAAGCTCATATCTCGGGAACCGTTTGACCGATTGTGCCAAAATTTTGCATGTGTATAGATCTCACATAGCTCTTTATCATACGCAAAACTGGTGGCGCCACCTGCAGCCATTTTTGCACAGCTCCCGTCTGTTTGTCTGCCATGGGATAAAATCACTCATATCTCGGCAGTGGTTTGACATATCTGCCTAAAATTTTGCAGGTTTATACATCCCCGACAGCTTTCTTGATTTTATGACAGGTGGCGCCACCTGCATTCAAGTTTATGCAGCAGACATCCAAGCTCATATCTTGGAAACTGTTTGACCGATTGGGCCAAAGTTTTGCATGTATATAGTTCTCATATAGCTCTTTATCATACGCAAAACTGGTGGCGCCACCTTCAACCATTTTTGCACAGCGTCCATCTGTTTGTCTGCCACGGGCTAAAGTCACTCATAAACATATAGTGGTTTGACTTATCTGCCTCAAATTTTGCATATGTATACAACTTGGATGGCTTTCTGGATTTTGTGGTAGGTGGCGCAACCTACATACACCATTTGGCTGCAGACATCCATGCTAATATGCAACACTTCACTCTATTTCCCCTTGCCACTCAATCCATGCCTCACTTCATCCGTTCCACTCTGATTTAGGCGTATACACGTAGTCGCTTGTCGACTACCCGTATTCTAGTTATACCATTGTTAGTTCTGTATGTGACCATTACCTGTAAAAGATGATTAATTATTCTCACCTCTTTGTGACACACAACTCTCCTTGGTTTTGGCGCCTGTTGTTGAAGCTGGTACACTAGAAACAGAAAAGTCATGTAAGATATCTCACATCCATATTTAAATTCCACAGGGATTGACATCCTTGAGAGACAAACAGTGACCTGCTACGGCGGTCAGACATACAAATTAAAGCTGGCAAATTGACAAAGGCCTGTGTAGAACTGGGTTCTCAAACTTTGTCATCAAAATTTATTAATTAAAATAATAAAGTTATGTTTTCACAGAATGAATCAATTACATTTATTGTTAAGTTAGATTTCATGATGCCAAAGAACCTTGAACAATTTGTAGAATGACTTCCTGAGTGCTCAAAATCATATTTTTTGCCTACAGTCCTCAAAAAATAGGTTACAGTGACCTTATTAAGGCTTTCCAAGAAGATTTTACCAGAACCTCCCTGGATGTTGTGTTAGAAGATTCTAGGCCTAATGGATACAATTTGTACCCATCTGACTCATTGGATACATAAAATCATGTTTTTAGCCAGCAGTTTGCAGAATATAGGTCACCATGACCTAGAGAGAAGTGGTTTTGATTAATATTAGAGCTCTGAAATGTAACAAAAGGATTTTAAGGCAAAAAAATTAATTATATGTGTCTTAGGCACCGCCTAAGTCATTTTAAACCCTCCCCCCCCCCCCCCCCCCCCCCCCCCGTGTCAAATGTTTTTATTGCCCAAGTGTCACATGGTAATCTTCTGATGTGCTTGATTGCTACTTAAACAAGTGACCCATGGGTCATGACGCTCAGCTGCCAAGCATGACCTGTGACATCATGGAGATTCACAACTTCTAGTCAAATTTTGAAGAACCAATTTGTTGAAAATTTTCTATGACAACAGAAATATATATCACCTATGTCTGGTTAAAACACAGTGAATTGATGGTCTGAGGAAAATGCATGATTGTTAAGCTATCAGGAACTATTCCAACAGCTTGCTTGAAACCTGTCAGTCTCAAAGGAACACCACAAAGGGCAAATATAAGATCAAAATATATAGCAAAAATCAAGGAAATACATGCAAGAATTATTGAGAAACAGGTGCTTCTGCATGAATTTTTATTCAATACAAGCCAACTGTACTGCACTTTTATAAATGATGGTAATATTTATTCAGAAATATTTGACCCAATCCTTTACAAGATTACATAAATATACATCCAACTGCATGCACTTTAACTGTTCTTGAGATAATATGATCAAAAGGAATTAAAAGATGGTTGCCTGGTGGCCATATGGGACTTCTGACAAGTCTGAAATCAGACAACAAACATTCTCTAAATCGGACCAAACATGAAAGAAAAATTACTGAAACTGCACTGAAGAAAGAATTTCTAAGGTGGCTAACTGGCAGACATAATGGATTTCTGACAAGTATGACATTTGATATCCCACATTCTCCAATAAGAGACCAAACTTGGGGCAAATTATCCAGTAATGAATGCCCAAAATAATTCAAAAGGCATGTCCAGGCCCTCATATCAGATTTATAGATATGCAATTGTAAAAAGTGTAAGTCCAATATTTTTTATTATCACTCTGCTTTTCAATGGGGTCAGCAGGGTAGGTAAACTGCCAAACCTGAAAGAAAAGAAATGCAGAAAGCATGACTAAGAGTCTTGAAATAAAACAAAAAGCCATCCTAAATCAAGGTACACATCCACATATTATGAGAACAAACACTTGCTTTTATATGTGGTGATATATATTAAAATATTCAGATATCTAGGAAACTAAGTTTATTGCTAGGATTCCATAAAATAAACTGCAAAATGTTCCCATCATCTTATAAATCAGTAGCTAAACCTTAACACTTAACTCTCATAGTCTTAATGCCTGGCTGAAGTATTCCAACAACAGTGTTTTTGTTATGAAGTAACGAGGTACTTTATCACTGAGCCTTATCACTTAATAGGCTGATACAAAAGGGAGTCATATGTCACCAGTGTCACTCACAATTACAGCCACACAGGGAGATGTACCAGCTGGAGTGGGATGGTTATATATACAAGAAAAATAGAGATGGTCTATAAAATAAGTAATTGTGAACATCCCTGACCTATGACCTTGGCCTTTTGCCCATATATCAACTGGATTCTTTCTAAATGATGGGTAACTACTAACCACTTAAATCTGGTGTAATTACTTGGCAACCAATGGGTGAATAACTTTGACCTGCAACCTTTAACCTGCTGACCAGCTGACCCCAAAATCAATAAGTTATTTATTCAAGCAAAAAGCCTCATAAATATGAAGTTTGAGTCAAACTGAGTGATGCATAGATGTGGCATATGTGAAAGACTGAAGGTTTGGGTTGAACAGTTACACTTGAAATATGCTCACAAGCATTTAGAACAATTGAATATTGTGACCTTGACCTTTGACTTTTTGACCTCAACATCAATAGGCTTCTTTCCTTATTGGTAGGTACGCCATATAAGACAGATGGAAGGTACAGATTGAAAAGTTTGCCTGAAAATGACTCCACGCAAAAGTGGGTGCTGTGAACTTGACCTTTGACCTCAAAAATCAACAGGTTTTTTCCCCTGTTGGCAGAGAAGCGATATCAGTGCTAGAAGGTTTGGAATGAAAAGTCTAGCTTAGAATGTGTCCACAACCTTTTCAAAGAAGTGGATCCTGTGACCCTGACCTTTGACCTTGTGACCTCAAAATCGATAGGATTCTTCTCCAACTTAGTAGGTGAGCTATATGTGAAAAATCAAAGAATTGGGATGAAAGGGTTGGCTTAAAATGCATCCACAGGCTTTTCAAAGAAGAGGCTCCTGTGACCTTGACCTTTGACCTTTTGACCTCAAAACAAGGGACCTATGGGTCACGGCGCTCAGCTGTTATATATGATAAAAAAATATGATTTAGATATGATTCACGTGCTGGTTTTGTGTGGTAATAAATATAAGCTGTATTATGAGTTGTTGTTGTTTAGCTTATGTATGATTTTGATAGTATCTCTGGAGACAGGGAAGAGGATTGATTTCATTTATTTTATTAACAAATGGAGTACTATTGTCGCACATATTTTGACTTGGCCATATAACTTATAAGCAGAACATATAATATAAGAGTTTAACTATTAATTAAAAAAATTACAAATATTGTCCCAAATATAATTTTTATTAAAAATAATAAGAGAACCCTATGATTTTTTAAAATGAAATATAACTGAAATGATTATTAAAATAATATTAAAGAATATATTCATGAATGCATTAATGAATACATTTGGAAAGTATTTGCACTGGTATTTTACCTGAATTCCCGTTCTGTATGCAAGAAATTTTATAATGGAGTACATATTCATATTCGTATTTAAATACAATTGCAAATTATTCGCACCATGTCGGGTATTTATTCAGTTTTCACCGAACAATGATGTTGAGTATCCAGAATATACAAAATAACAAATTTAAATAATGATCATAAATAAGTACCTGGTTTTATGGCTTTTATTTATATTAAAAAAAATAAATGTAATATATTCATTTTGGATAAATTTCACATCGATGTACACACTAGACACAGTAGGAATCTAGATTAATATTATCAACTGCATCTTTGTCCATCATTACTTTCCTTCATATGATCCCCAATCATTAGTAATAAATAATATGATTTACTTTTTTATCATTAAAATTGAACTGAAAAGTACCATAGGTGACTGCATGGTGTTATTTGGAATACATGACATTCTGTCCATCGATACAAGATTCTTATATCATCAGTAACTGCAAGTTAATTTCCTGTTATTATAAACTAACAAATTCCTTTTCTATTTTTCTTTAATTTGTTATTAAAAACTAATAAAAAATTATTAATTTATTGTTTATTGTTATGTTGTTGGTTAAAACTACTAGATGAGTTGGGTTGGACACCTGGATCAACTGTGGCTGGCCATTATATAATAAGCTGCCTGGAGCCCAAGTTTATGCCTCCCCTCAAGCATGCATATTTTGCTGAAAGTTCAACAAGGTCAACATACAGGTGACTCAAGAGGGGCTGGAGAGGGCCAAGGTCTGACATGGTCTCATAGAAACATTTACAAAAGCTACAATTTTTGGCCAATTTCTTTCAGCTTTCTAAACTAAAAAGCTGAAATCCTTATGTGTGCATGACATGAAAATTATATCAACAGTGCTCACAGGAAACAAACGTGCCATGGTCAAAGTTGAGCAAAATTTAAGGTACTAATTTTATATTTATACTAATAACTTATAAAATTTGAAAAATTCAGGACTAATTTTAGGTATTTAATTGAATCTTGATTAAATAATGTTACATCCCTGACAAAAAAATCTCTAGCTTCAGCAATCTCCTTGTTAAGGGAGTAAATATATTTCTTGATTTTTTACAAAGTGCATTATGTTTTGGCCCATAACTTAAAACAATTACGCAATACTGACATCATTTCTGGCATGTGCATAGAGAATGTATAGAAAAATATGTATATTATATATGATTAAAGTCAGATCAGTTGTTTTGATATTAGGCAGTCTTGAAGTGTAAAAATGGGTTTTAAATGGAAAAATGAAGTTTTTCATTAATATCTCGAAGGTATTAAGTCCTAGTGACCAAATTCTTGGCATGGTAGGGGATTTTGGAGACATCTAATTTTATGCCAAATTTAAGGAACTGAGAGCTGAAGCTGGGGAGCTGAGCTCTTGCAAACTGCATAACACTAGCTTTATGTAAACTTATGTTACATGGTGTTTGAAAACTCGAATAAAATCTACAGTTTTTGATCAACTGGTTTCAAATTTTTGGTGTTAACAGACAAAATGCTACCAAAAACATGCTGTGAAAATTAAATCCACAGTACTTACAGGAAAAAAACGTGCCATGGTCAAAGTTGGGCTAAATTTAAGGTACCAATTTTTTATTTTTGTTAATATTTTAAAAAATTTAAAAGATTTTGATCTAATTTTGGGTATACAATTTAATTTTGATTAATTAAAGTTATATTACTGGAAAAAAAGTCCATAGCTTTAACATGTTTTGTGTTAAGTGATCAAATATCTTTCCTGATTTTTTACAAAATGAAGTATGTTTGGGCCCATAACTTTTTTAAATTATATAATACAGACATAATTTCTGGCATGTACATAGGAACTATATAGAGGAATATTTATGGTAAATATGAGGAAAAACAGATGAGTCGTTTTGATATTAGGCAGTCCTGAAGTGTGAAAATGGGTTTTTAATAAAAAATTGAGGTTTTTCCTTAATTTCTCAAAGGAACGAAGTCGCAAAGACCCAGTTTTCGGCTTGGTAGGAGATCTTGGGGACATCTAACATTATGCTGAATTTTGGATTCCTAGGTCTTACGGTTTCAAAACGTGCCAAATCTACGGACGGACGGACGGACGGACGGACGGACGGACAGACGGACGGACGACGGACAATGGACCATGACTATAGCTCAGATGACTTATAGTCAGCTGAGCTAAAAATTATGGTTCTTCCCCTGTTGGTAGGTGAGCTGTATGTGAAAGATGGACGGTTTGGGATGAAAATTTTGTCTCTAAGAGTTATTTCTGGGGGGTGCAAACACACCCCATAACTTCGAGAATATAGGTCGCAGTGACCTAATTTCAGGTTTGCAAGGAGATCTTTTTATAACCTCTAAGACTGCATAGGGTTCATGGCCCTAGCCCCTACGGTTACGATTTGTGCCCTGCTAACGGACGGACGGCCGGGCGGACGGACAGACGGAAGGACGACGGACAAAGACCCATCGCTATAGCCCAGCATGACTGAAAGTCAGCTGAGCTAAAAAAATCTTACTCCCGCGTCTTTCAGTTTTCTCTGAGTAATAGCTTGGCCAATTTTACCAATGAATATACTACAAAACATTAAAAATCCTCTAAGACTTGCCCAATTAGACCCCTTACATTGTTTATGATTACTAATATCTCATATTTCCATGTATGTGGACTATTTTCTGTAACTGCCGCTACGCAGCGCCAGTGTTCATAGCAAATGATGTGTCAATATGCTCGGTTTTCTGTAAAACGTATACTATCCTTTAAATAAACACTTTGAATCGGTCCAATTTTTGTGTGAGAGCATTCAAATGTAAAATTTTGTCCCACAAAGAGATATTATTTGTGTATTTTTCCTATTTTCATGCTTCGTGACCGTGTGGCTAGATTAAACATGGCTGCCATTGCGGCTGATCAGAAGATATCAGTTTTTAAACCAACTTCAATTATACTTCTTTTGCAATTAAAATTTAAATACGATATACCAACAAAGATTATATGAGACTTAAAGAAATTTCTAATGTATTTCTTTATCAGACTATCTCGTATCTTGTTCTAAAATGCATGAACATAATGCATCTTGATAGGGAATCCCCCATGTATTGGCTATTGGCAGGCCCCGCGTGTTCCGGCGTTCAGTGCGATGTTTTGACACCAGTAGTTTTACATAATCTGCTTTGTATGTTGATATTACACGTAAAAGAAACAAGAGCACCGCAAACATGCATAATACGCCCGTCGTGTATCTGGTGACCTCTGACCTAATTAAATTTGCGTGAAATTTGATGAGAATGTAATTCAGGTGAGAAACAATTGGTAAATATGTATAAAGAATTTCATGTATATCCGTAGGATTTTTGTAAGTAACCAAGGTACCTCCAAAGTGCAGCGACCTCTAGCCTCATTAAATTTGCATGAATTTTGATGAGAATGTAAATCAGGTGACAAAGTCTACTGGTAAATATGTATAATGAGTTTCATGTATATCCATAGGATTTTTGTAAGTCACCAAGGTACCTCCAAAATATTGTGACATCTGACCTCAAATATGCATGAATTTTGAAGAGAATAAAAATCACGTGAGAAAGTCTATTAGTAAATATGAATAATTAGTTTCATGAAAATCCACAGGACCACCAAGGTGCCTCTAAAGTGTGTTGACCTCTGACATCATTAAATATGCATAGATTTTGCTAGAATTCGAACTTAGGCGAACTATTTTATTGATTAACATTTCTGATGAGTTTTATGAAAATCCTTCATATTCCTCGTAAGTTATCACCGTGACACCACAAAGTAGCCAAATCCCGTGACCTTATTAAATATGCAGGGATGTTGCCAGTAATCAAACTTTGATGAGATAATCTCTTGGTAAGTACTTATGGTGAGTTTTGCAAAAATTCCATCAAAGCCCTGGTAAGTTATCAAGGCAACACTAAATGTTAATGGACGGACGGACAGACGGTGCCAGTACCATTATACTCCCTTCATAAGACGGGCGTATAAAAAATGTTACATATTTCGAAGATCATAAACATACACATATAAACTAGATATTTCTTGACACCGCAGGTGCCATAGTATCCCCAGACAATTAATCCCCCCCCCTTTAAGAATAGGCCCCCCATCTTCAGCAACAATTAATATCAGGCCACACTCACAGAAAAGGTCATTCTCATAGAAAAGGTCATGATCCAAATTTCAATATACATCATCCCCTAGCCCATGTCTATGTATATATGCAAGAAATCTGTCCATTAGTTTTTGACTTATAATGCTCACAATACTGTTAAGTGGCAATGATGGGGTATTAAACGGCACAAAAACAAGTAAAAGAATAACAGGTGGCACCACCTGTTTCCCGTACATGACAACACTATCCAAGATCTTCGTTCAAGTTGATTTTTGGACCAATCAATGCATCCCTTATTGAGAAATTAATGATTTTGTGTGATTTTCACCATATATGGCAATATTCAAGGTCAAAGCCACTCATTGGAAAGGTCATGACCCCTATTGAAATAAACATTATCCTATAACCCATATCCATGTATATGCATAATATGAAAGAAATTTGTCCATTAGTTTTTGACTTATAATGCTCACAGTACTGATAAATGGCAATGATGGGGTATTAAACGGCACAAAATAAGTAAAAGAATAACAGGTGGTGCCACCTGTTTCCGGTACATGACAATACTTTCCAAGATCTTCGAACATGTTGATTTTTGGACCAATGCATGCATCCCTTATTGAGATATTAATGATTTTGTGTAATTTTCACCATATATGGCAATATTCAAGGTCAAGGCCACTCTAATAGGAAAGGTCATGACCCCAAGTTATATATACATCATCCCATAACCCATGTCTATGTATATGCATAATATGAAAGAAATCTGTCCATTAGTTTTTGACTTATAATGCTCACAGGTTATAAATGTACTGTTAAGTGGCAATGATGGGGTATTAAACGGCACGAAAACAAGTAAAAGAATAACAGGTGGTGCCACCTGTTTCGAGTACATGACATTACTATCCAAGATCTTTGGTCAAGTTGATTTTTGGACCAATGCATGCATCCCTTATTGAGAAATTAATGATTTGTGTGATTTTCACCATATATGGCAATATTCAAGGTCAAGGCCACTCATTGGAAAGGTCATGACCCCAATTTAAATAAACATCATCCCATAACCCATATCTATGTATTTGCATAATATGAAAGAAATCTGTCCATTAGTTTTTGACTTATAATGCTCACAGTACTGTCAAGTAGCAATTTTGGGGATATTAAACGGCATGAAAACAAGCGGCGGCGCAACCGTGCCTAAACCATTGTAACTCCAGACTATGTCTGGCGATACAATAATATATATATATATGTCGAGGGAAGAATGAGAATCTGGGAAGATCTGGAATCCTCCTGGGAAAAATCAGAATTCTGATTTTTTTCGGGAAAAATGAGAATCCAGAGAAGGTATGAAGGGATTCCCATTCTTCCTGGGAAAGGCATACAGGCCTAATGTAAACATCAGGTATAATGCTATCATGCTGGATGTGTTACATGTATATCTACAATGCAAGTACTGAACATTTTAAACCCAAGTAATATGATAAGGACTCTGACCTTTTCAGAGGAAAGCAATCAAGAAGAGTCATCTGACAGTGTTAGTGAAAGACAGACAGAAGAACATATGCACAGAGCTGACCACTTTATCTCCTGGTACATACAGATATACAGAAGAACATATGAACAGAGCTGACCACTTTACCTCCTGGTACAGACATATATACAGAAGAACATATGACAGAGCTGACCACTTTATCTCCTGGTACAGACAGATATAAAGAAGAACATATGAACAGAGCTGATCACTTTACCTCCTGGTACAGACAGATAGACAGAAGAACATATGAACAGAGCTGACCACTTTATCCCCTGCTACAGACAGATAGACAGAAGAACATATGAACAGAGCTGACCACTTTATCCCCTGCTACAGACAGATAGACAGAAGAACATAAGAACAGAGCTGACCACTTTATCCCCTGCTACAGATAGATAGACAGAAGAAAATATGAACAGAGCTGACCACTTTATCCCCTGCTACAGATAGACAAAAGAACATATGACAGAGCTCACCACTTTATCCCCTGCTACAGATAGACAGAAGAACATATGAACAGAGCTGACCACTTTATCCCCTGCTACAGACAGATAGACAGAAGAAAATATGAACAGAGCTGACCACTTTATCTCCTGCTACTGACAGATAGACAGAAGAACATGCACAGAGCTGACCAATTTATCCCCTGCTACAGACAGATAGACAGAACAACATATGAACAGAGCTGACCACTTTATCTCCTGCTACAGACAGATAGACAGAAGAACATATGAACAGAGCTGACCACTTTATCTCCTGCTACAGACAGATAGACAGAAGAACATATGAACAGAGCTGACCACTTTATCCCCTGCTACAGACAGATAGACAGAAGAACATATGACAGAGCTGACCACTTTATCTCCTGCTACAGACAGATAGACAGAAGAACATATGAACAGAGCTGACCACTTTATCTCCTGCTACAGACAGATAGACAGAAGTACATATGAACAGAGCTGACCACTTTATCCCCTGCTACAGATAGACAGAAGAACATATGACAGAGCTGACCACTTTATCCCTTGCTACAGATAGACAGAAGAACATATGAACAGAGCTGACCACTTTATGCCCTTCTACAGACAGATAGACAGAAGAACATATGAACAGAGCTGACCACTTCATCCCCTCGCTGAGGATAACAGGAGTGTATAACAAAGGAACACTGACTATCATTTTTTTGTGTGTCTTTTAACAAACAATTCAGCAATACTTGAGCTATGTTCTGACAAGTAACCTTACATATCTTGTGTTCTGTGCTTTATCCATAGCTTTTTATATTGGTCATTGAACATGTAATATTTTTTTAGGGTCAGCAGGACAATTTCTTTTTAAATGTGCTATAATTAACAATATGCTAAAAAACATCAATCTTCGAGGGGCAATGTTGCCTATTAGGTCAAACATGGTACATTCATGATAACTTACTTTAAATATACACCTTACACCATGATCAAAACCAAAATCAGTTGTTGTTGAAAGATTTCTTACTGATAGAATATTTGAGAGAATGCAACAGGAGCTGGTGAACTGATACTTACAATAGGTGCTGGTGAATTGATACATATATAGTGCTGGTGGATTGATACTTATATTTGGAGCAGGGGAAACGATACTTGCAACAGGAGCTGGTGAACTGATACTTACAATAGGAGCTGTGAATTGATACTTACAATAGGACTTCCACATAGGTATGGAGAGATCAGCATCTGAAAATATAAAACACCACATTATCACGCTGATATGCAAAAATATTCTGTAACATTGAAGCTGTAATACAAAACCCACAGGTGTAACAAAGGAGTGGGCAACAAAAATTACAAGCTACCAAGAACACTTAGCTGACTAGCATGACATTACAGCCATAAATTCACAACAGAATATATGTGGAGTATGGTGATGTAATGGTAAGGTGCCAGACTTGTGACTAAGTGGTCAGGGTTCGAATCCTGTAGACTCTCACTTCTTTGCTGGGACTTTTATCAAGGTCTTAGCCACAAGTGTGCACTGTGCATATGTCTACCCCGTATTACAAAATGGTACATGATTAAAGCTCAGTTGAAATGATTTGACTGAACATGTAATTGGATGAGCAATGCAATTTTATACCTACACGTTTGCATACTTGTTCAAAAATTTTTTTTTAACTATGTATATTTTTAAGTTTTGTACTGTTGAGTAGTGACCGTTGCTTTCAAATGGCCAGTTGGCTGGCCCGGTCCCCTTAATGACCTGAGACATCACAGCCACAAACAGTTCAGTGCCTGGCTGCAGCAGCCCTGGTCACCCACTCCATTGTGAAGAAGGGGATCAATGACTGACTGACTGTCTTTGTTCTGGCCCCTGAAAAACATGCAGTTCTTGAAACCTAAAGACACACATGACTTTGCATGGAATACCCTGAATACTTTATAAATGTTTGCATTTTCCACAGAAGAGTAAAAGTTTATATATATTTGCTGTGAAGACAGTTAAGGGAGATCCTTTAACAACACGGTGTGCAGCCAACATGGATACTACACCCTATAACACTGCATCACTCAGTCTCATATAAATTTATAGAAACAAGACAAGTTCATTTGAGAAGTTTATTCATATGGGTTGTTTTTTTATATATTTTTTATAATATATAACACATCATTTTCTAAATATAATTCTATGCATAAACATGTTTTTTTTTATTTGCTGATATGTGTGCGGGACTTTATCTTGGCTATTCCCCCAATGTCTCAGTACCGCGGGTACTCAATACCATCGGCATACATGTGGGCCCTAGCAAGTAGTAACCTAAACACATGTGTGGGCTCTGTAGCAGCCCAAGGAAGCTGCCACTGGCAAGTTAACTGTAAAGTATTCTGATCCAGTTATTGGGAAGGTGACTTTAAACCTGTAACTTTAACCTTTTAACAGGAATTTATAACCCAAATTTGACAGGTTCTTGATTAAGTAATAGTTCATATCTTGATGAAGTCTGAATGCAGTCACTGCAAAAAGGGATTACAGAAAATGTAAAACTAAGACAGAGATGTTTAAACAAGGAACTCATGTGTCACATCACTAAGCTGAAGCTTGGAAAATTTTAGCAAATTCAAAATATACTTATTTCTTTTTTTTTAAATATATTTATATCAGCATTTGAAAAGGTGAGAGGAAAAGGCCCTGCTAACTGGTGTTATTCAAATATTAAATATATGTTTGCTGAACTAATACAGTGCAATTTTATGTACTTTATCAAATATGCAGGAGCCTCTCATGATCAAATATTTCTAAAAGTATAATTATATCAGCTATGTGACAGTAATATGTGCATAAAATAACCATGGGATGAATGAACACCTGTCAATAACAGAATAATGAAGAATGAGGAGATTAGCAGAATATTATAATACACATTTAATTTATTAACTGAAATAAAATGTTGTAACAAAAATATAATTTTCAAATGAGTATTAACTAAATCTGATCAGTATATATTGTACTGTGTAATACATGAAATTGTGGCCTGAAACCATTTAGCAATGCATTGAAGAAAAAAAACATGTGCCTAAGAGTTATATGGAGAGATACATTCGACCAACAAAAAATGTGGTGTTATCATAAATCTGAAAACAGGTCATATATTTCATATGCAAATTCAAAACAATTTAATCATGGCTAAAAGTATCTCCTATCATGGTTTTAACACATCATTTAATAAGCCCCTTTCACACTCACAGATAGCAACAGGGATCACCCCGGACCTTAATCCGTGGTGTTCCGGGGACAGCAGCGCAATTTCGTAAATGGGGCTTTCACATATTCACGGATAGCAACACAGATAATCCCGGAGCATCGTTCCGGAATCATCTGTGTTATCTACGGCATCACCGTGTAAACACCAGGCGTCACTGTGTTAACACCGTGTTGCATCCGTAGTGATCCTTGGTGCAACAGCATGATCGGAGAAAAAAACCTAAACTTGCACCCGGAAAGTGCCGGTCTCAATACGGAGTTCCCAGTGGCTACACGGAGACTCCCTGGTGTATACGGTGGCTACATGGAGGTGCACGGTGCCTACAAGGATTGATACGGATGATGTTTCATCCGTGTACTCCGGGACGAAAAATTGTGCAGGTTTAATTTTTTCTCCGAACATGCCGGTGCGCCAAGGATCACTATGGATGCAACACGATGTTAACACGCTGATGCCCGGAGTTTACACGGTGATGACCGGTAATGATGATCCGGGATGATCCATGATGCTATCTGTGAATGTGTGAAAGGGGCTTAAGACTGAACATATAACAATTTACAGCTAAATACTACAGATTCTAGGGGGCTAGATCATGCAAGTTCAGGAGCATGGACGATTCCCTGATTCCAGCTAGAACACTTGCATTACACTACACATAAAAACAGGATTGTTAATGATTATAAGTGTCTTAATGCCATTATTAAACCTTAAATTGTGTCAACTAGTACTTATAAAATCCAAATATTTTATCACTTTTTTTTTAATTTTATTGAAAATTATAAATTTGCAATATATAGAGCATGGGATTAACTGACTGAAGATGTAGCAAGACCTGAAAATTTATTTTGCAAAAAATACAAAATTCATCAACAGTACCAAACAAAATATGAAATTATAACAAGTGACCCATGGGTCATGACGCTCAGCTGCCAAGGATGACCTGCGACATCATGGGCTGCAAATCACAACTTCTAGTAAAATTGTTGCAGAACCTATATGCCAATTTTCTTTAAACTTTCTACATTGCCATAAATTCTTATCATATATGTCTGGTTAAAACATAGTGAATGATGGTCTGAGGCAAAATGTATGGTTGTTGAGCTATCAGGAACTAATCCCACAGCTTGCTCGATACCTGTCAGTCTCAAAAGGAATACCACACAGGCCACATATAAGATCAAAATATAGCAAAAGTTCAAGGAAATCCATGCAAGAATTATTGTGAAACGGTTGCTTCCATATTAATTTTTATTCAATACAAGCCAACTGTACTGAGCTTTCATAAATGATGGTCATATTTATTAAGAAATCTTTGACCCAATGCAAGATTACATTAATATACATTCCACTGCATTCACTTTAATAGTTCTTGAGATAATATGTTCTAAAGGAATTTAAAGATGGTGACCTGGTGGCAATATTGGATTTCTGACAGGTAGGAAATTGAACAACAAACATCCTCTAACAGGGACCAAACATCATAAAAAAATCACAGAAACTGTCCAGGCAAAAGGATTTCTAAAATGGCTACCTGGCAGACATAATGGTTTTCTGACAAGTCACACATCCTCCAATAAGACACTAAACTTGTAGCAATTGCTTCAACGAATGTAACAGTTATGAATGTCCAAAACAATTCAAAAGGCATGATCAGGTTGGAGAGCTCTCATATCAGATTTATGAACATGCAAATGTAAAAAGTGCAAGTCAAATTTGTTTTAATTATCAGCTTGCTATTCAATGGGGTCAGCAGGGTAGGTAAACTGCAAAACCTAAAAGAAAAGAAATGTAGAAAGCATCACTAAGAGTCTTGTAATCAAATAAAGCCATCCTAAATCCAGGTACAGACCCACATATTATCAGAACAAACACTTGCTGGTATATCTGATGATTTGCATAATAATATTCAGATATCTAGAAAACTAAGTTTATTGCTATGATTCCATGATATAAACTGCAAAATGTTCCCATCATTTTATAAATCAGTAGCTAAACTTAACACTTAACTCTCATAGCCTTAATGCCTGGCCAAAGCATTCCGGCAACAGTGTTTTTGTTATGCACTAATGATATATCCTTATCACTCCATGAGCTGATACAAAAGGGAGTCATATATCACAAGTGTCACTGACAATTATGGGCACATAGTGAGATGTACCAGTTGTGAGTGCCATATGGTTATATATACAAGAAAACAAGAAAAATAGAGATGGTCTACAAAATAAGTTATTGTGAACATCCCTGACCTATGACCTTGGCCTTTTGCCAACATATAAACTGGATTCTTTCTAAAGATGGGTAACTACTAACCACTACTAACCACATCTGGCCGGGTGTAATTACTTGGCAACCAATGAGTGAATAACTTAGACCTGCAACCTTTAACCTCCTGACCAGCTGACCTCAAAATCAATTAGTTATTTCTTCATGCAAAAAGTTTGAATCAAATTCAGTGATGCATAGATGTGGCATATGTGAAAGACTGAAGGTTTGGGTTGAACAGTTTCACTTGAAATATGTTCACAAGCATTTAGAACAAGATTGTGACCTTGACCTTTGACCTTTTGAACTCAACATCAATAGGCTTCTTCTCCTATTGGTAGGTAAGCCATATATGACAGATGGAAAGTATAGATTGAAAAGTTTGCTGAAAATGACTCCACGCAAGAAGAGGGTGCTGTGAACTTGACCTTTGACCTCACAATCAACAGGTCTTTTCCCCTGTTGGCAGAGAAGCAATATCAGTGCTGAAAGGTTTGGAATGAAAGGTCTAGCTTGAAATGTGTCCACAACCTTTTCAAAGAAGTGACCTTTGACCTTGTGACCTCAACATCTATAGGATTCTTCTCCCACTTAGTAGGTGAGCTATATGTGAAAGATCAAAGAATTGGGATGAAAGGTTTGGCTTAAAATGCATCCTGAGGCTTTTCAAAGAAGTTTGTTCTGTGACCTTGACCTTTTACCTTGTGACCTCAAAATAATTTTGGTTCTACCCCTGTTGGTAGGTGAGCTGTATGTGAAAGATGGAAGGTTTGGGATGAAAATTTTGGCTAAAAGAATTATTTCTGGGGGGTGCAAACACACCCCATAACTTCGAGAATATAGGTCGCAGTGACCTAATTTCAGGTTTGCAAGGAGATCTTTTTAGAACCTCTAAGACTGCATAGGGTTCATGGCCCTACCGCCTATGGTTACGATTTGTGCCCTGCTAACGGCCGGACGGACAGACGGAAGGACGCCGGACAAAGACCCATCGCTATAGCCCAGCATGACTGAAAGTCAGCTGAGCTAAAAATCATTTTGTTTATTGAACCTGTCAACTGGAAAGGGGGGGAGGGGGGGGTGGAGAGTGACAGACAGACAGAGGGGGGGGGGGGGGTGAGAGCTCAGTGGTGCTACCATCAGGCAGCCTGACCTAGAATCAGCCAGCAGCCCAAGTACCTTACATAACTAGAATACGGGTAGTCGACAAGCGACTACTTGTATCCGCCTAAATCAGAGTGGAACGGGTGAAGTGTTGCATATTAGCATGGATATTTTATCCCATGGCAGACAAACAGATGGGAGCTGTGCAAACATGGCTGCAGGTGGCGCCACCAGTTTTGCGTATGATAAAGAGCTATGTGAGATTTATACACATGCAAAATTTTGGCCCAATCGGTCAAACGGTTCCCTAGATATGAGCTTGGATGTCGCAGCGTAAACTTGATTGTAGGTGGCGCCACCTGTCATAAAATCAGAAAAGCTATCCAGGATGTATAAGCATGCCAAATTTCAGGTGAATTAGTCAAACCACTGCAGAAATATGAGTGATTTTAACCCAAGGCAGACGAACAGATGGACACTGTGCAAACATGGTTGCAGGTGGTGCCACCATTTTCGGTGTATGTTATAAAGCTCTCCAAGGGCTACATTTGTGCAAAAAAATTTTCCTGATCGGTCAACAGTTCCTGAGATATGAGCTTGGATGTCTGCAGCGTAAACGTGAATGTAGGTGGCGCCACCTGTCATAAAATCAGAAAAGCTATCCAGGATGTATACGCATGCTAAATTTCAGGTGAATTAGTCAAGTCACTGCAGAGATATGAGTGATTTTAACCCAAGGCAGACAAACAGATGGACACTGTGCAAACATGGTTGCAGGTAGCGCCACCATTTTTGGTGTATGTTATAAAGCTCTCCAAGGGCTACATTTGTGCAAAAGAATTTTCCTGATCGGTCAAACGGTTCCTGAGATATGACTTTTGATGTCTGCAGCGTAAACGTGAATGTAGGTGGCGCCACCTGTCATAAAATCAGAAAAGCTATCCAGGATGTATACGCATGCCCAATTTCAGGTGAATTAGTCAAGTCACTGCAGAGATATGAGTGATTTTAACCCAAGGCAGACGAACAGATGGACACTGTGCAAACATGGTTGCAGGTGGCGCCACCATTTTTGGTGTATGTTATAAAGCTGTCCAAGGGCTACATTTGTGCAAAAGAATTTTCCTGATCGGTCAAACGGTTCCCAAGATATGAGCTTGGATGTCTGCAGCGTAAACGTGAATGTAGGTGGCGCCACCTGTCATAAAATCAGAAAAGCTATCCAGGATGTTTACGCATGCCCAATTTCAGGTGAATTAGTCAAGTCACTGCAGAGATATGAGTGATTTTAACCCAAGGCAGACGAACAGATGGACACTGTGCAAACATGGTTGCAGGTGGCGCCACCATTTTTGGTGTATGTAATAAAGCTCTCCGAGGGCTACATTTGTGCAAAAAAATTTTCCTGATCGGTCAAACGGTTCCCGAGATATGTGGGTTTATGTGTGGAAACAGACGCACAAACGGACGCAGAGCGCAAAGGAAAGGTCAGAGGTCAAAACAAAATCGGGGCGCAGCAGTTCACATGTGACCCGAACATAATCCCGGGTTTCGGAAAATTCCGCCCAGCGGTTACGGAGGAGTTCTCCGGACACCTACGCGGCGGCGGCGGCGGCGGCGGCGGCGGCGGCGGCGGCGACCAGCTGAAAACATAGTATCCGCAAAACTCTGTTTTGGCGGATACAATAAGCCCAGGAAGGTGCATGACAACACCACCTGGACAGTAACCTTGCCTGATGTTACAATGGTCTTCTAAAACCTATTCCGAAGTTTCAGTTTTTGATCAACAGCTTTCACATTTCAAATTATAAAAACTAAAAACCTTACCTATCCATAATATGAAAATTAAATGAACAGTGCTTGCATGAATAAAGTGCCCTGGCTAAAGATGGGCAAAATTTCAGGTTAGGATTTTACATTATATGCAAATAACTTAATGAAATTGCAAAATACTGATCTATTTTTTGGCATACAATTAAACCTTAATTAAATACAGTTAGATCTATCTTGAAAAAGGTTTTCTAGCTTCAACAGTTATCATGTTAAGTAAGTGATATCTAACTTTGCTTTTCACAAGGTACATTATGATTATTTTGATGCCCAAACTTTTATAAATTACACAATACTGACCTAATTTTTGGCATGTACATAGGAAATATATGGAGGAATAGTTATGCAAAATATAAAAATATAGGATTCATCTTGTTTACTGGGCCTGTTATTTGGAAGGGTTTTGGGGGAGGGGGATGAAGATTGATTCACAATTCTAAATTGCATCACCATTTATCCCTAATTTTGTAAGATAACAACATATTATGCATACACATGTACTTATTTTTACCACAAAAATATATATATTTTTTTTAATTTCCAAACAAATAGATATATGATAACATTACTTGATTGAGAATTTACAATTTTAAATTGCACCTTTATTTATCCATAGTTTGGCTAATATATAATCAAATTATGCTTCTTGAAGGGTTTAATTATATTTTAATTTGTTTAATTTTTTTAAAAGGAAATTAATTTCTTTAAAAATGTTACATTACCACAACATTGCATTATGGATTACTCCTTGATTTCGAGCAGTTTTGTACAATGGAGTGGAAACAGCTTTACAATTAAGGAAATACATTTTAAACAATAACAACTAGAAAATGTCCAGAGGACTGTATCCCCTGCCAAAAGGGAATGTGAGAAACGTGTACGGACACCATTAAACACACATGTACACACACACCTTCACAGTCACAGGACTGACTGAAAACACTTAGAGCAGGTTTAATAAGAGAACCTATTCCGTTGCCAATATGGAAAGTGACTTATAGGTTGCACCTACTATCTAATTGATCTAGAAGTAGATCCAAATAAAATTTTTTTTAGAAATAGTCTCGAAGAAACATGTTGCAGTTTGGTAGGAGATCTTTGGGAAATCTAACAGTATGCCAAATTTTGGATTTGTAGGTCCAATGGTTTCAAAACATGCCAGATGTGATATGAGAATAACTTTAAACCTGTCACAGCAGGGGATTTCCCCCAGTGACTGTAACTCATCAGGAACCCTGGCTTAGCTGATTTCCAGAGACCAGGAGTTAGTTGTCTGCATCTGGACAAACAAAGACACTACAATAGAGCCTCAAGAAAAAATTAAAAAACTAGCCCAATTTTCAAGCTTTTATTTTTTCAAATTTCAGATTAAAACAAACTCAATATGTATTTTTACATGCTGTGAAAATTAAATCAACAGTTCTCACAGGAAAAAAAAAAGTGCCATGTTTAAAGTTGGGCAAAATTTAAGTTACTGATTTTATTTTTATGCTAATAACTTAAAAAGTTTACAAAATTCAGATCTGATTTTTGGTATACAATTGAACCATAATTAAACATAATTATATACTTGGGAAAAAAAGTCTCTAGCTTAAAAAATTGTCATGTTGAGTGAGCAAATATTTTTCCTGATTTATAACAAAGTCAAATATGTTCAAGCCCATAACTTAAAGAAATTACACTAAACAGTCCTAATTTCTGGCATGTATATAGGAAATATATAGGAGAATACTCCTGGTAAATATTAAGAAAAACAGATAAGCGGTTTTGATATTAGACAGTCCTGAAGTGTGATAATAGTTTTCAATCCACACAATGGTTCCTGAGATATAAGCTTCTGAGGGTTTTTCTATAATCAGCTCTAAAATGTAGAAAAATGGGTCAAGGTCACCCATCTTCGAACTTGACTGAGATTTTATCGATACTTATCTTCACTGATGAAATAAAATTCCAACGGTGAATCCTTTTAGAGATATCCCGCTCACAAGGTAAAAGTTAACAGATGCGGAACGGACAGACGGACGGATGGACATCGACAGACAGATGGACGGATAGACGGACAGCTTGTGTGACGACAATAGCCCATCAGCCTATGAGCTGAGGGCTAAAAACGGCTGTACATGTACATTTGTCATAAAAATTAATTTTCATGAAATTTTCTAAGTTTAGGAGCCGTAAAACAGTCAAAAGTAGGTCAACCGGGACGAAACGCGAACTCGATCTGTAACTGGTCATTATCTGCCCACACACCAAAAATCAGGCCAATATCTGCAGGCACTGCGAAAAAAAGTCCGTACATGTGTATTTGTCATGAAAATTTCTATTTTTCATGAAATTTTCTAAGTTTAGGAGCCGTAAAACAGTCAAAAGTAGGTCAACCGGGACGAAACGCGAACTCGATCTGTAACTGGTCATTATCTGCCCACACACCAAAAATCAGGCCAATATCTGCAGGCATTGCGAAAAAAAGTCCGTACAACTGTTTTATTTCGGAAGGACGGAAGGACGGAAGGACGGAATGACGGACATGGGTAAAACTATATGCCCCGGCCACTTTGTGGCGGGGGCATAAAAATATGATTTAGGAATGAGGCATATGCTGGTTTGGTGTGGTAATAAATATAAGCTTTATTATGAGTTGTTGGTGTTTAGCTTATGTATGATTATGATATTAGCTTTGGAGACAGGGAAGAGGATTGATTTCATTTATTTTATTAACAAATGGAGTACTATTGTCATACAGATTTTGACTTGGCCATATAACTTATAAGCAGAACATATGATATAAGAGTTTAACTATTTATGAAAAAAAATTACAAATATTGTCCCAAATATAATTTTTATTAAAAATAATAAGAGAATCTTATGATTTTTTAAAAAATGAAATATAATGAAATGATTATTAAAATAATATTAAAGAATATATTCATGAATGCATTCATGAATACATTTTGAAAGTATTTGCACTGGTATTCATATACTTTCATTTTTACCTGAATTCCAATTCTTTATGCAAGACATTTTATAATGGAGTACATATTCATATTCGTATTTAAATACAATTGCAAAGTTTTCCCACCATTACTGGCATTTATTCAGTTTTCACCAAACAATGATGTTGAGAATCCAGAATATACAAAATTCACACATTTAAATTATGATCAAAAGTACCTGGTTTTATGGCTTTAATTTATATTAAAAAAAAAATGTGATATATTCATTTTGGACTTATTTCACTAATCAATGTACACACTAGACACAGTAGAAATCTAGATTAATAATATCAACTGCATCTTTGTCTTTCATTAATTTCCTTCATATGATCCCTAATGATTAGTAATGAATAATATGATTTACTTTTTTATCATTAAAATTGAACTGAAAAATACCATAGGTGACTGCATGGTGTTATTTGGAGTATGTGACATTCTATCCATCTATACAAGATTCTTTTATCATCAGTAACTGCAAGTTGATTTCCTGTTATTATAAACTAAAAAATTCTTTTTTATTTTTCTTTAATTTGTTATTAAAAAACAATAAAAATTTATTAATTTATTGTTAATTGTTATGTTGTTGGTTAAAACTACTAGATGAGTTGGGTTGGACACCTGGATCAACTGTGGCTGGCCATAAGCTGCCTACCTGCAACAGTGTATGGCTCGCCTCAAGCATGCATAATTTGCTGAAAGTTCAACAAGGTCAACATACTGGTGACTCAAGAGGGGCTGGAGAGAGTTAAGGTCTGACATGGTCTCATAAAAACATTAATAAAAGCTACAATTTTTGGCCAATTTCTTTCAGCTTTCTAAACTTAAAAGCTGAAATCCTTGTGTGCATGACATGAAAATTATATCAACCGTGCTCACAGGAAACAAATGTGCCATGGTCAAAGTTGGGCAAAATTTAAGGTACTAATTTTATATTTATACTAATAACATATAAAATTTGAAAAATTCAGGACTAATTTGGGGTATTCAATTGAATCTTGATTAAATAATGTTACATCCCTGGCAAAAAAACTCTAGCTTCAGCAATCCCCTTGTTAAGGGAGTAAATATATTTCTTGATTTTTTACATAGTGCATTATGTTTGGGCCCATAACTTAAAACAATTACGCAATACTGACATCATTTCTGGCATATGCATAGAGAATGTATAGAAAAATATGTATATTATATATGATTAAAGTCACATCAGTGGTTTTGATATTAGGCAGTCTTGAAGTGAAACAATGGGTTTTTAATGGAACAAGTGACCCATGGGTCATGATGCTCAGCTGACTTGGAAGAGATTTGCAAAAGTAAATTTTATCATCTGAATGGTAGTATATAACCATTGAACTGAAGCATCAAACAGATTAACCAACAGGCTGAGATTGTGTCTGTATTAATATATCTCAAGAATAGAGAAAAAATGTGTAAACTTTAAAAAAAATACATGTGGCTCCACCAGTCTGCAGAAACTAATAAAAACACTTAATGGTCAATATCCATGCAAAGAAGCATGGTGGTCTCTGGATTAGTTGTTTAGATACTTCAGCTGGTAGTCGACCAGATGGCCGAAACCCAGAATGCAGAAACTCAGAATACCGAACCCAAAATGCCGAAGCCCATCTTGCCGAAAAAGAAAATAAATAATAGCAAATAATGTGATTATTGCACAGTAAAGTGATAAATCCGTTGTCTGTTAAGGTATTTTAACAAAAGTTGATACCATCCTCAAATATTTTCAAATAATTAACGGTAATTTATTTGGCATGTCGGCAGCGGCACTACTATAATATCGGCAATGACAACCCGGTCCTGCTAAGTGTCCATGGCTATATTAGACCCTCGTTTTGCAGGTATAGTCTGACTAACTGATTTTCATGTAGAAAGTTATATCTTGGGTCACATTTATGCTTCTTTGTGAACTATTTTTTTTTTAATTTACACATCGTTCAACTGCATATTAGCCAAGATGGCGGCGGTCGCATGGGGAACTCACGGGAGCGTAGCGGCACTCGAAATCGGCAAGGAAACCGAAGTTATGGGGTGTGTATGTCACTATGAGCCCATAATTGTTAGTGACACTTGTGATATATGACTCCCTTTTGTATCAGCTCATGGAGTGATAAGGATATATCATTAGTGCATAACAAAAACACTGTTGCCGGAATGCTTTGGCCAGGCATTAAGACTATGAGAGTTAAGTGTTAAGGTTTAGCTACTGATTTATAAAATGATGGGAACATTTTGCAGTTTATATCATGGAATCATAGCAATAAACTTAGTTTTCTAGATATCTGAATATTATTATACAAATCATCAGATATACCAGCAAGTGTTTGTTCTGATAATATGTGGGTCTTTACCTGGATTTGGGATGGCTTTATTTGATTACAAGACTCTTAGTGATGCTTTCTGCATTTCTTTTCTTTTAGGTTTTGCAGTTTACCTACCCTGCTGACCCCATTGAATAGCAAGCTGATAATTAAAACAAATTTGACTTGCACTTTTTACATTTGCATGTTCATAAATCTGATATGAGAGCTCTCCAACCTGATCATGCCTTTTGAATTGTTTTGGACATTCATAACTGTTACATTCCTTGAAGCAATTGCTACAAGTTTAGTGTCTTATTGGAGGATGTGTGATATCAAATGTCAGACTTGTCAGAAAACCATTATGTCTGCCAGGTAGCCATTTCAGAAATCCTTTTGCCAGGGCAGTTTCTGTGATTTTTTTATGATGTTTGGTCCCTTTTAGAGGATGTTTGTTGTTCAATTTCCGACCTGTCAGAAATCCAATATGGCCACCAGGAAGCCAAATTTAAATTCCTTTAGAACATATTATCTCAAGAACTATTAAAGTGAATGCAGTGGGATGTATATTAATGTTATCTTGCATTGGGTCAAAGATTTCTTAATAAATATGACCATCATTTATGAAAGCTCAGTACAGTTGACTTGTATTGAATAAAAATTAATATGGAAGCACCCGTTTCACAATAATTCTTGCATGGATTTCCTTGATCTTTTGCTATATTTTGATCTTAAGTGTGGCCTGTGTGGTATTCCTTTTGAGACTGACAGGTATCGAGCAAGCTGTGGGATTAGTTCCTGATACCTCAACAACCATACATTTTGCCTCAGACCATCATTGTGCCGCAGAAAAACCTTGTGAGTGGGATAACTAAAAAAATATTTCACTGATTTTTTTCAAACTTTACATTTGTATAGATAAAGGTAAGGGGACAAAGCCTATTTAAAATGGGGTCATGCCCTATGCTAGGAGAATGACCTTGACCTTGAATAGGTCCATTATTGCTGAAAATAACACAAATTCTTAAATATCTCAAGTAAACTTGCATGGACTGGTCTAAAATTTAAGGTGACCGAAGATCTTGGATAGCCTTGTGATATACCGGAAACTGGTGGCGCCACCTATTATCCTTTTCTTGTTTTTACGCCTTTTAATACCCCCATAATTGCCACTTGACAGTACTGTAAGCATTATAAGTCAACAACTAATGGACAGATTTCTTTCATATTATGCACATGTAGAGAGATTGGCTATGGGATGAGGTCTGTTTACATTTGGGTCATGACCTTTACCATGAGAGTGGCCTTGACCTTTAATGTGTCCATATTTGGTGAAAATCACACACCTCTTATGATATCTCCAGTGTTGATAGCCGTATGGATTTCAAACGTGACTTATGTATGGCCCACTACTAAAGTAAGAACCCTATAGGTTCTAGGGTCATGAGGTCTAAGGTCAAGGTCACTGGACTTGCATCTTACAAGATACTGTGGATGCATTTTAAGCCAAACTTTCAAGGTCTTCCATCTTGAATATATAGCTCACTTGCCAATAGTGGATGATCCATATCAATTTTGGGGTCACAAGAACAAAGGTCAAGGCCACAGGAGCTATATGTCAAAAAATTAGTTCATTGATGATAATTCCTGCTTTTATTGATGTATTGATTTCAAACTTGACTTATATATGTCCCATTGAAAAAGCAAGACTCCAATTGATTTTGGGGTCATGAGGTCGAAGGTCAAGGTCACAGGACACATCTTTAAAAAGATTGTGGATGCATTTTCAGCCAAACATTTCATCTCAGACCTTTAATCTTGCACATATAGTTCATCTGCCAATAGAGGAAGACCCTTATCAATTTTGATAACTTCGAGAATGTAGGTCGCAGTGACCTTATTTCAGGTTTGCAAGGAGATCTTTTTAGAACCTCTAAGACTGCATAGGGTTCATGGCCGCAGCCCCTATGGTTACGATTTCCGCCCTGCTAACGGACGGACGGACGGCCGGACGGCCGGCCGGACGGACAGACGGAAGGACGCCGGACAAAGACCCATCGCTATAGCCCAGCATGACTGAAAGTCAGCTGAGCTAAAAATGAAGTTTTTCATTAATATCTCGAAGGTATTAAGTCCTAGTGACCAAATTCTTGGCATGGTAGGGAATTTTGGAGACATCTAATTGTATGCCAAATTTTAGGAACTGAGAGCTGAAGCTGGGGAGCTGAGCTCTTGCAAACTGCATAACACTAGCTTGATGTAAACAATTTGTTACATGGTGCTTGAAAACTTAAATAAAATCTACAGTTTTTGATCAACTGGTTTCAAATTTTTGGTGTTAACAGACAAAATGTTAACAAAAACATGCTGAGAAAATTAAATCCACAGTACTTACAGTAAAAAAATGTGCCATGGTCAAAGTTGGGCAAAATTTAAGGTACCAATTTTTTATTTTTGTTAATATTTAAAAAAATTTAAAATATTTTGATATAATTTTTGGTATACAATTTAATTTTGATAAATTAAGTTATATTACTGGAAAAAAAGTCCATAGCTTTAACAAGTTTTGTTTTAAGTGATCAAATATCTTTCCTGATTTTTTACAAAATGCATTATGTTTGGGCCCATAACTTTTTTAAATTATATAATACAGACATAATTTCTGGCATGTACATAGGAACTATATAGAAGAATATTTATGGTAAATATGAGGGAAAACAGATGAGTGGTTTTGATATTAGGCAGTCCTGAAGTGTGAAAATAGGTTTTTAATAAAAAATTGAGGTTTTTCCTTAATTTCTCAAAGGAACGAAGTCGCAAAGACCCAGTTTTCGGCTTGGTAGGAGATCTTGGGGACATCTAACATTACGCTGAATTTTGGATTCCTAGGTCTTACGGTTTCAAAACGTGCCACATCTACGGACGGACGGACAGACGGACGGACGACGGACAATGGACCACGACTATAGCTCAGATGACTTATAGTCAGCTGAGCTAAAAAATTCGTAAAAATTTGAAAAAAATACAGGGAGTGCCACCAGTCTGCAGGAACTGATGAAACACTCCATGATCAATATATGTCCAAAGAATCATGGCTATCAAGGCATTAGTTATTCAGATACTGGAGCTTTTGTTTGTATCAAATTTTTAATTATTCTTGGGGGTATTTATGAGCCCTATAGCTCAGAGAATATGGGTAACAGAAACCTAATTTCAGGTTTCCAAGGAGATTTTTCATTAGTTTCCCTGGATGTCAAGTACAAAGATTCTAGGTACAGCAGTTACAGTTTGTGGCATGTTAACAGATGACCACTTCATTTGAAGGTCTCAAAAATAAAGAAAAAAATTCGTAAAAATTGAAAAAAAATACTGATGGCGCCACCAGTTTACAGGAACTGATGGAACATCCCATGATCAATATGCCTGCAAAGAATCTTGGTGATCAATGCAGTAGTTATTCAGAGACTTGAGTTTTTGTTTCAAATTTTGCATTATTCTGGGGGGGGGGGGGGGGGTGCTTCGGAGCCCCATAGCTCCAAGGATATGGGTAACAGAGACCTAATTTCAGGTTTCAAGGAGATTTATCATGGACCTCCCTGAATATTAAGTTAGAAGATTCCAGGTCCAGTGGTTAGGATTTGTGCCCTGTTAACAGATTACAGTTTCTTTGAGGTTTGAAAACTAGATGTGTCGGAACGACACGAATGCCCCCGCCTGGGGCAAATTAGAAACATTTGTTAAATTTTGTAAATTTTTTTAAGTTCAGGAAGTGTTGTATGGTCAAAAGTAGGTGAACAAGGGCAAAATGCAAACTCGATCTGTAAAGGGTCATTATCAAGCAACACACCAAAAATCAGGCCAGTATCTGCAAGCATTGTGAAAAAAAGTCCATATATGTGCATTTTTCATGAAAATTTCTGTCTTTCATGAAATTTTCTATGTTCAGGATCTGTCATATGGTGAAAAATAGGTTAACTGGGACGAAACGCGAACTCGATCTGTAAGTGGTCATTATGCGCCCACAGACCAAACATTAGGCCAGTATCTGTAAGCATTGCATTGCGAAACTAGAATATTAGCAAAAGTTAATAATCATTTATAAATTTAAATTGGAGAGGTATATACCATGTTTCATAACAATCCACCAAATGCTTCCTGAGAAATAAGCTCCTAAGTTTTCTTCTATACTAAGCTCTGTGACCTTGAAAAGTAGGTCAAGATCACCCATCTTTGAACTTGACCAAGATTTTGTAAATATAATGCAATAGGACTGAAGAAATGAAGTTCCTGTGTTGAATACCTTTGGAGATATCCTGCACAAAAGGCCAAAATTGAAAAAATCTGATAAAATATCATTTAAAAAATCAGAAATTGCAGGTGGCGCCACCAAAATTGTGCAGCACATACAGACCATCAGTCCCAATGATCATAGTAAGTTTTGTGAAAATCCACACAATGGTTCCTGAGATATAAACTTCTGAGTGTTTTTCTATAATCAGCTCTAAAATGTAGAAAAATGGTTAAGATCACCCATCTTCGAACTTGACCGAGATTTTATCGATATACATCTTCACTGCTGAAATAAAATTCCAACGGTGAATCCTTTTAGAGATATCCCGCTCACAAGGTAAAAGTTAACAGACGTGGAACGGACGGATGGACGGACGGACACCGAACAGACAGATGGACAGATGGACAGCTTGGGTAACGAAAATAGCCCTTCAGCCTATGAGCTGAGGGCTAAAAACGGCTGTACATGTGTATTTGTCATGAAAATTTCTATTTTTCATGAATTTTTCTAAGTTTAGGAGCCGTAAAACGGTCAAAAGTAGGTCAACCGGGACGAAACACGAACTCGATCTGTAACTGGTCATTATCTGCCCACACACCAAAAATCAGGCCAATATCTACAGGCATTGCGAAAAAAAGTCCATACATGTGTATTTGTCATGAAAATTTCTATTTTTCATGAAATTTTCTAAGTTTAGGAGCCATAAAACGGTCAAAAGTAGGTCAACCGGGACGAAACCCGAACTCGATCTGTAACTCGTCATTATCTGCCCACACACCAAAAATCAGGCCAATATCTGCAGGCATTGCGAAAAAAAGTCCGTACATGTGTATTTGTCATGAAAATTTCTATTTTTCATGAAATTTTCTAAGTTTAGGAGCCGTAAAACGGTCAAAAGTAGGTCAACCGGGACAAAACGCGAACTCCATCTGTAACTGGTCTATATCTGCTCACACACCAAAAATCAGGCCAATATCTGCAGGCATTGCGAAAAAAAGTCTGTACATGTGTATCTGTCATGAATATTTCTTTCATGAAATTTTCTAAGTTTAGGAGCCGTAAAACGGTCAAAAGTAGGTCAACCGGGACAAAACGCGAACTCGATCTGTAACTGGTCTATATCTGCTCACACACCAAAAATCAGGCCAATATCTGCAGGCATTGCGAAAAAAAGTCCGTACATGTGTATCTGTCATGAATATTTCTATTTTTCATGAAATTTTCTAAGTTTAGGAGCCGTAAAACGGTCAAAAGTAGGTCAACCGGAACGAAACGCGAACTCAATCTGTAACTGGTCTATATCTGCCCACACACCAAAAATCAGGCCAATATCTGCAGGCATTGCGAAAAAAAGTCCGTACAACTGTTTGATTTCGGAAGGACGGAAGGACGGAAGGACGGAATGACGGACATGGGTAAAACTATATGCCCCGGCCACTTTGTGGCGGGGGCATAACAAAAGAGAAAAAAATTTGCAAAATTTGAAAAAATACAGGTGGCGCCACCAGTCTGCAGGAAGTGATGGAACATCCCATGATCAATATTCATGCAGTGATCTTGGTGATCAATGCAGTGGTTATTCAGATACTTGAGCTTTTGTATAACTGATGAAACATCTCATGATTAATATGTATGCCAAAAATCATGACCATCAGTGATGTAGTTAATGAGATATTGAAGTTTTTGTATGAAATTTTTGACTATACTGGGGGGGTACTTTTAGGCCCCATAGCTTGAAGGATATTGGTAACAGAGACCTAATTTCTGGTTTCCATGGACATAGGTCTCTCAGAATATGAAGAATGAAGATTCTAGGTCCAGTCTTTACGATCTGTGCCCTGTTAACAGATGTCCACATTTTTAAAGGTCTCAAAAATAGAGAAAAAAATTCGTAAAAAATTGAAAAATATAGGTGGCGCCACCAGTCTGCAGAAACTGATGAAACATCTCATGATTAATATGTATGCCACAAATCATGACCATCAGTGATGTAGTTAATGAGATATTGAAGTTTTTGTATGAAATGTTTTACTATTCCGGGGCCCATAGCTCAAAGGAAATGGTTTACGAAATGGATGGACATGCAAAATTTCAGACCGAAACCACTCCAGAGAAATGAGCAATTTTCACAGAAAGCAAATGTATGGGTGGATGCCACACAATAAAGATTGCAGATAGCCCCACCGGTCTTGAATACAAGATGGAGGTATCCAAGATCAATGGACATGCATAATTTCAGCCCAATCTGTCCATTAGTTTTAGACTTATCATGCTTACAGTACTGTCAAGTGGCAATGATAGGGTATTAAAAGGCGCAAAAACAAAAAAAGGACAGAATGTGGCGCCACCTGTCTTCCACAGAAGACAAAGCTATCCAAGATCTTTGGTCAATTTGATTTTTGGACCAATCCATGCATCTCTTATTGATATATGTATGATTTTGTGTGATTTTCACCATATATGGCAATATTCAAGGTCATGGCCACTCTCATAAGAAAGGTCATGATCCCAATTTAAATATATATCCTCCCATAACCCATGTCTATGTATATGCATAAAATGAATGAAATCTGTCCCAATCTCTCCATTAGTTTTTGACTTATAATGCTCACAGTAATGTTAAGTGGCAATGATGGAGGTATTAAACAGCATGAAAACAAGAATTTATAGGATAATAGGCGGCAACACTAGTTTCCTGTACATGACAACACTATCCAAGATCTTTGGTCAAATTGATTTTTGGATCAATCCATGCAGGATTTCTTGAGATATTTTATAATTTGTGTGATTTTCTCCCAAAATGGACCTATTCAAGGTCAAGGTCACTCTCCTAGTTAAGGTCATGACCCCATAGGTTTCGTCCTCTCACCCATATCTATGCACATCTCAAGTTTGGTAAAGATCAGTGAAATATTTTTTGAGTGATCGCGTCCAAAAGAAATCTCGGCGGTGGCAGCCCGACCATGCTTGAACGATACTATCCCGACTTTGTCTAGGGATACAATTATCACATTTTTACAATTGATAGGTGGACATATTACCCCTTATTAGTGAATTATTAAGCAACTAGTTACCTTAAGATGTTTTCATGAAAAGACTACTACTTATAATCTCAATAATATTTCCAATTTGCATATTTTATTATTTTAAAAATATTATTTTATACAGGCACATGTTTTTATCTTATCATATTTGAATGTTTTGTACCCAAAACACTTTATTTTTTCATAAAAGCCAAATAATCAATACATCTATATTTATTGTATAATTAATTCCACCAATTTATTTAAATATGCAAATTTATGCAAATTATCTACATTAATACGTAAAGTTCAACAATTTTGATAACAGAATTTGATTCTACAGGAAATAAAACCCTAGAATCAATTAAGAATAGTCTTTAATTAAGGCTTATGAATTGTACTTGCCTTACCCTGTCTAAAATGTCATATTTTGAGCGATATATAACCCAAGCTTTAATATATGGCTGCCATTTTTTGAAGATCGATTTTCATTTATAACTAGACATTTCTTGGCACCGCAGGTGCCAGAGTATCCCCAGACATAGTAGCCCCCTCCCCTTTAAGAATAGGCCCCCATTTTTAGCAGCATATACTGACACTTGGCAAGCAATTATTGTTTCTTCCATCTATCAATCCACAATATTTTTTGAAGATGTTGGTCCTTGACCTTGACCTTTGACCTCATGACCCCAAAATCAATTGGGGTCTTGCTTTTTCAATGGGACATATATAAGTCAAGTTTGAAATCTTTACATCAATAAAAGCAGGAATTATCGTCCAGAAACTAATTTTTGGACAATTGGCTCCTGTGGCCTTGACCTTTGACCTTCTGACCCCAAAATTGATATGGATCATCCACTATTGGCAAGTGAGCTATATATTCAAGATGGAAGACCTGGAATGAAAGTTTGGCTTAAAATGCATCCACAGTATCTTTTAAGATGCCAGTCCAGTGACCTTGACCTTTGACCTCATGACCCTAGAACCTATAGGGTTCTAACTTTAGTGGTGGGCCATACATAAGTCACGTTTGAAATCCATATGGCTATCAACACTGGAGATATCATAAGAGGTGTGTGATTTTCACCAAATATGGACACATTAAAGATCAAGGCCACTCTCATGGTAAAGGTCATGACCCAAATGTAAACAGACCTCATCCCATAACCCATCTCTATACATGTGCATAATATGAAAGAAATCTGTCCATTAGAATTTGACTTATAATGCTTACAGTAGTGTCAAGTGGCCATTATAGGGGTATTAAACAAGAGGCCCATGGGCCATGACGCTCAGCTGAACTTGAATTACAAGCATGTTTTGCATTCAAAATCTAATGAATATGTAGTCATCAGACATTAGTTTTAACTGGTATTGCAAGAATTAAATTTTGCTGGTAACAGCATGTTGCACATACAGACTAGAAATAAAGTGGAACTGCAAGGTTTTTTTTTGTTCTGGAATGCACAGACAATGAATAAATGATAAATCAACATTCCAAACTTGAGCACATAACCTGGTGTTGAGAAAATGACATTCAGTCAGCTGAACCAAAAAATCTTAAAAATCGAAAGAATACAGGTGGTGCCACCAGTCTGCAGAAACTGATGGAACATTCCATGACCAATATCCATGAAAAGAATTATGGTGATCAATGCATTAGTTTATCAGATACTTAAGCTTTTGTATCAAATTTTCCATTATTCTTGGGGGTACTTCGGAGTCCCATAGCTCAGAGATTTTGGGTAACAGAGACCTAATTTCAAGTTTCCATGGAGACTTTTCATGGGTCTCCCTGTCTGTCGAGAATGAAGATTCTAGTTCCAGTCGTTACAATTTGTACCCTGTTGACAGATAACTACATCCTTAAAGGTCTCAAAATTAGAGAAAAAAAAATTGTGAAAATTTGAAAAAATACAGGTGGCACCACCAGTCTGCAGGAACTGATGGAACACCTCTTGATCAATATGTATGCAAAAAATCATGACCATCAGTGTTGTAGTTATTGAGATGTTGCAGTTTGTTTTTATCAAATTTTCCATTATTCTGGGGGCTAATTGGGAGCCCATCACACAGCTCAAAGTATATGGGTAACAGAGACTTTATTTCAGGTTTCCATGGAGACTTTTCATGGACCTATCAGTGTGTCAAGAATGAAGATTCTAGGTCCAGTCTTTATGATTTGTGCCCTGTTCACATTTTTAAAGGTCTCAAAAATAGAGAAAACAATTCGTAAAAATTGAAAAATACAGGTGGCGCCACCAGTCTGCAGAAACTGATGAAACATCTCATCATCAATACGTATGCCAAAAATCATGACCATCAGTGATGTAGTTAATGAGATATTGAAGTTTTTGTATGAAATTTTTGACAATTCTGGGGGGTAATTTGGGGCCCCATAGCTTGAAGGATATGGGTAGCAGAGACCTAATTTCAGGTTTCCATTGAGACTTTTCATGGGTCTCTAAGTGTGTTGAGAATGAAGATTCTAGGTCCAGTCGTTATGATTTGTGCCACGTTAACAGATGACAGCATCCTTAAAGGTCTCAAAAATAGAGGAAAAAATCGTAAAAAAATCTAACAATACAGGTGGCGCCACCAGTCTGCAGGAACTGATGGAACATCTGATCATCAATACGTATGCCAAAAATCATGACCATCAGTGATGTAGTTAATGAGATATTGAAGTTTTTGTATGACATTTTTGACAATTCTAGGGGGTAATTTGGGGCCCCAAAGCTCAAAGGATATGGGTAGCAGAGACCTAATTTCAGGTTTCCATGGAGACTTTTCATAGGTCTCTAAGTGTTTCGAGAATGAAGATTCTAGGTCCAGTCGTTACAATTTGTGCCACATTAACAGATGACAGCATCCTTAAAGGTCTCAATAATAGAGGAAAAAAATCGTAAAAAATCTAACAATACAGGTGGTGCCACCAGTCTACAGGAACTGATGGAACATCTCATGATCAATATGTATGCCAAAAATCATTACCATCAATGATGTAGTTATTGAGATATTTGAAGTTTTTGTAAGAAATTTTTGACTAATCAAGGGGGTACTTTTGGGCCCCATAGCTCAAAGGATATGGGTAACAGAGACCTAATTTCTCGTTTCCAAGGAGATTTTTTCATTGACCTCTCAATGTCTCAAGAATGAAGATTCTAGGTCTAGTCTTTACGATTTGTGCCTTGTTAACAGATGACAGCATCCTTTAAGGTCTCAAAAATAGAGAAAAAAATTTGTAAAAAATAAAAAAAATACAGGTGGCGCCACCAGTCTGCAGGAACTGATGGAACATCTCATGATCAATATGTATGCAAAAAATCATGACCATCAGTGATGTAGTTAATGAGATATTGAAGTTTTTGTATGAAATTTTTTACTTTTCTGGGGGGTACTTTGGGGCCCCATAGCTAGAAGGATATGGGTAACAGAGACCTATTTTCTGGTTTCCAAGGAGATTTTTCATGGACCTCTCAGAATGCTAAGTTACAAGGTTCTAGGTCCAGTGGTTACGATTTGTGCCTGGTTAACGGACGGACAGATGGACAGACAGACGACGGACAAAGAGTGATCGCTATAGCTCAGATGACTTTCAGTCAGCTGAGCTAAAAATTGAAAAAAATACAGATGGCGCCACCAGACTGCAGAAACTGATGAAACACCCCATGATCAATATCAATGCTAAGAATCATGGTGATCAATGCATTAGTTGTTCAGATACTTGAGCTTTTGTATCAAATTTTTCATTATTCTGGGGGGTACTTCTGAGCCCAATAGCTCGAAGAATATGGGTAACAGAGACCTAATTTGAGGTTTCCAAGGAAACTTTTTATGGGCTTCTCTGCATGTCAAGACAAAGAATTCTAGGTCTAGGCATTACGATTTGTGCCCTGTAAAATTCGTAAAAATCGAAAAAATACCAGTGGCGCCATCAGACTGCAGAAACTGATGAAACATTCCAAGATCAATATCTGTGCAAAGAATTATGGTGATCATTGCAATAGTTTTTCAGATACTGGAGCTTTTGTATCAAATTTTCCATCATTCTGGGGGGTACTTGGGAGCCCCATAGCTCGAAGAAAATGGGTAACAGAGACCTTTTTCTAAGTTTCTAAGGAGACTTTTAATGGGCCTCCCTGCATGTTAAGAGAGAAGATTCTAGGTCCAGGCGTTACGATTTGTGCCCTGTTAACAGATGACCCCATCTTAAGATCTCATAAATAGAGAAAATAATTCGTAAAAATAAAAAAAATACAGGTGGCGCCACCAGACTGCAGAAACTGATGAAACATCCCATGATCAATATCCATACAAAGAATCATGGTGATCAATGCAATAGTTGTTCAGATATTTGAGCTTTTGTATCAAATTTTCCATTATTCTGGGGGGTACTTCTGAGCCCCATAGCTCAGAAGTTATGGGTAACAGAGACCTAGTTTCAGGTTTCCAAGGAGACTTTTCATGGGCCTCCCTGCATGTCAAGAGAGACGATTCTAGGTCCAGTCATTAGGATTTGTGCCCTGTTAACCGATGACCGCATCTTTTAATGTCTCAAAAATAGAGAAAAAAACACGTAAAAATCGAAAAAATACAGGTGGCACCACCAGTCTGCAGAAACTGATGAAACACCCCATGATCAAAATCAATGCAAAGAATCATGGTGATCAATGCAATAGTTGATCAGTTACTTGAACTTTTGTATCAAATTTTCCATTATTCTGGGGGGTACTTCGGAGCCCCATAGCTCAGAGGTTATGGGTAACAGAGACCTAATTTCAGGTTTCCAAGGAGACTTTTTATGGGCCTCTCTGCATGTCAAGAGAGAAAAATTCTAGGTCCAGTCGTTACGATTTGTGCCCTGTTAACAGATGACTGCATCTTCACAGGTTTCAAAAATAGAGAAAAAAATTCGTAAAAATTGAAAAAATACAGGTGGCGCCACCAGTCTGCAGAACTGATGAAACACTCCATGATCAATATCCATGCAAAAAATCATGACCATCAGTAATGTAGTTAATGAGATCTTGATGTTTTTGTATGAAATTTTTGACTATTCTGGGGGGTACTTCGGGGCCCCATAGCTCGAAGGATATGGGTAACAGAGACCTAATTTCTGGTTTCCATGGACATTTTTTCATTGACCTCTCAATGTCTCAAGAATGAAGATTCTAGGTCCATGTACAATGTATATTATTTTGATGCCCACTATGTCTACATATAACACAATATTGACTTAATTTTTGGCATGTACATAGGAATATATGGACGAATATTTATACAAAATATTAAAGTATGAATATATCTGATTAATCTTGTTCTTGTTTACGGAGGCTGACATTTGGATGGGGCTCAGAGAAGGGAACAGTGAGGGCAGCTATGAGGTAGATGTAGAGAGAAAAGGAGAGAGAGAGAGAGAGAGAGAGAGAGAGAGAGAGAGAGAGAGAGAAAGAGAGACAGATAAAGGGGATGGAGCATTCAACAGTACTTAAACACCTGGAAGGTTAAAATCTAAAATATTATAAAAAGCAGATAAAGTCTGATCGGAAAAGGTAATCTTGGCCATGGTTGGTTGATATGATTGAAGAAATTGTTGCAAATAATATTTTGAGATCTGACCATGTGTTTTCATTGGTTACCTTTTTGATAAGCTGTTGACAGTTCAACAGTTTACAGATTTGTTCAATGAGATCCAATTATTTTAATAAACCTATTTTCTATTTTATCATATGTATACTAGTGGTGGGAGTCGGTTCCTTTTTCATAATCGATCATCGGTTTCAGCAAACTGATCGATGATCGATTATTAATCGGTTCAGACAAATATAAAGAAATATACAGTCCTCTGTGAAAATGTACTTCTTTACCCAGCCCGCATGTCTTAGTAATTCTACCTTAGTTATAGAAGTTTTTGCATTTTTTTTATATTTTCCTATTATAACTAAGAAATGTTATTCAAAGTTTCATTTTAATAAATTATAATAATCAAGATTTTAACTACAATTCAAGACATCTACTTGCTGACCCCAATGAATACTCACGCGTATTATTTTTAAATTCACCAACAGCAAGGATTTTCATTTGATAGAATTATGACAACTGCCCACATGCATACATAGGCCTATATCATGATTATGATGTAATCCATAGTTGCCTTTGGTAATCGAGCGCTTGAAAATTGCAGCAAAGTGACTGACTTTCGATAAAACTCGATGATCGGCCCACTATTAATGTATACAGTAGCCATAAAGTCCCCACTAAACAGGTGGAAGGATTAACGGGGGAGGGGGTAATGATGGGAGTTAAAACCTCTCACTCTTTCCGTATATATTATCTTTAATTATTAAATTTTATGGAGAAGCAATAGAACTATTGTTCACAGTGCCAAAGAGCAAGGACTCTATGGGATGGGGGAAGGGGATGGTGGGAGTTACAGCACCCTTGCATATTCATACAGGATATTAAAATGAATTCAAGTGCTCACAGAGAAAAATGTTTATTCATAACTAGACATTTCTTGGCACCACAGGTGCCAGAGTATCCCCAGACATAGTAGGCCCCCACCCCCTTTATAAATAGACCCCCATTTTTAGCAGCATATACTGACACTTGGCATATTCATTGTTTCTTCCATCTAACAATCCACAATCTTGTTAAAGATGTTGGTCCTGTGACCTTGATCTTTTTAAAGATGTGTCCTGTGACCTTGACCTCTCTTGGCAGGTGAACTATATGTGCAAGATGAAAGATCTGAGATGAAATGTTTGGCTGAAAATGCATCCACATCTTTTTTTAAGGTGTGTCCTGTGACCTTGACCTTTGACCTCATGACCCCAAAATCAAATCTGGTCTTGCTTTTCCAATGGGACATATGCAAGTTAAGTTTGAAATCTATACATCAATAAAGCAGGAATTATCACCCAGAAACTAATTTTTGGACAGATGGCTCCTGTGACCTTCACCTTTGACCTTGTGACCTCAAAATTGATAGTGTTCTTCCTCTCTTGGAAGGAGAACTATATGTGCAAGATGAAAGATCTGAGATGAAATGTCTGGATGAACATGCATCCACATCTTTTTAAAGATGTGTCCTGTGACCTTGACCTTTGACCTCATCACCCTAAAATCAATTTGGGTCTTGCTTTTTCAATGGGACATATACAAGTCAAGTTTGAAATCCATACATCAATAAAAGCAGGAACTATCATCCAGAAACTAATTTTTGGACAGATGGCTCCTGTGACCTTCACCTTTGACCTTGTGACCTCAAAATTGATAGGGTTCTTCCTCTCTTGGCAGGTGAACTATATGTGCAAGATGAAAGATCTGAGATGAAATGTTTGGATGAAAATGCATCCACATCTTTTTAAAGGTGTGTCCTGTGACCTTGACCTTTGACCTCATAACCTCAAAATCAATTTGGGTCTTGCTTTCCAATGGGACATATACAAGTCAAGTTTGAAATCTATACATCAGTAAAAGCAGGAATTATCATCCAGAAACTAAATTTTGGACTGATGGCTCCTGTGACCTTCACCTTTGAACTCACAATTGATAGGGGTCTTCTACTCTTGGCAGGTGAACTATATGTGCAAGATGAAAGATCTGAGATGAATTGTTTGGCTGAAAATGCATCCACAATCTTTTTAAAAAGGTTTCCTGTGACCTTGACCTTTGACCTCATGACCCCAAAATCAATTCAGGTCTTGCTTTTCCAAAGGGTCAAATACAAGTCGAGTTTGAAATCCATACATCAATAAAAGAAGGAATTATCATCCAGAAACTAATTTTTGGACAGATGGCTCCTGTGACCTTCACCTTTGACATTGTGACCTCAAAATTGATAGGGTTCTTCCTCTCTTGGCAGGTGAACTATATGTGCAAGATGAAAGATCTGAGATGAAATGTTTGGCTGAAAATGCATCCACATCTTTTTAAAGGTGTGTCCTGTGACCTTGACCTTTGACCTCATAACCTCAAAATCAATTTGGGTCTTGCTTTTCCAATGGGACATATACAAGTCAAGTTTGAAATCCATACATCAATAAAAGCAGGAATTATCATCCAGAAACTAATTTTTGGACAGATGGCTCCTGTGACCTTCACCTTTGACCTTGTGACCTCAAAATTGATAGGGTTCTTCCTCTCTTGGCAGGTGAACTATATGTGCAAGATGAAAGATCTGAGATGAAATGTTTGGCTGAAAATGCATCCACATCTTTTTAAAGGTGTGTCCTGTGACCTTGACCTTTGACCTCATAACCTCAAAATCAATTTGGGTCTTGCTTTTCCAATGGGACATATACAAGTCAAGTTTGAAATCCATACATCAATAAAAGCAGGAATTATCATCCAGAAACTAATTTTTGGACAGATGGCTCCTGTGACCTTCACCTTTGACCTTGTGACCTCAAAATTGATAGGGTTCTTCCTCTCTTGGCAGGTGAACTATATGTGCAAGATGAAAGATCTGAGGTGAAATGTTTGGCTGAAAATGCATCCACATCTTTTTAAAGATGTGTCCTGTGACCTTGACCTTTGACCTCATAACCTCAAAATCAATTTGAGTCTTGCTTTTCCAATGGGACATATACAAGTCAAGTTTGAAATCCATACATCAATAAAAGAAGGAATTATCATCCAGAAACTAATTTTTGGACAGATGGCTCCTGTGACCTTCACCTTTGACCTTGTGACCTCAAAACTGATAGGGGTCTTTCTCTATTGGCAGATGACTCACATGTGCAAGATGAAAGGTCTGAGATGAAATGTTTGGCTGAAAATGCATCCACAATCTTTTTAAAGATGTGTCCTGTGACCTTGACCTTTGACCTCATGACCCCAAAATCAATTGGAGTCTTGCTTTTTCAATGGGACATATATAAGTCAAGTTTGAAATCAATACATCAATAAAAGCAGGAATTATCATCCAGAAACTAATTTTTGGACAGATAGCTCCTGTGGCCTTGACCTTTGACCTTTTGACCCCAAAAGGTATATGGATCATCCACTACTGGCAAGTGAGCTACATATTCAAGATGGAAGACCTAAGATGAAAGTTTGGCTTAAAATGCATCCACAGTATCTTTTAAAATGCCAGTCCAGTGACCTTGACCTTTGACCTCATGACCCTAGAACCTATAGGGTTCTTACTTTAGTGGTGGGCCATACATAAGTCATGTTTGAAATCCATATGGCTATCAACACTGGAGATATCATAAGAGGTATGTGATTTTCACCATATATGGCAATATTCAAGGTCAAGGCCACTATCATAGGAAAGGTCATGACCCCAATTTAAATAAACATCATCCCATAACCCATACCTATGTATATGCATAATATAAAAGAAATCTGTCCATTAGTTTTTGATTTATAATGCTCACAGTACTGTAAGGTGGCAATTTAAGGGGTATTAAACGGCACAAAAACAAGTAAAGAATAATAGGTGGCGCCACCAGTTTCTGGAACATGACAACCCTATCCATGATCTTCCATCAACTTGATTTTGGGATAAATCCATGCAAGATTTCTTGAGATATTAAAGAATTTGTGTGATTTTCCCCAAAATTGGACCTATTCAAGGTCAAGGACACTCTCCTAGTGAAGGTCATGACCTCATTTTAAATAGGCGTCGTCCTCTCACCCATATTTATACATATACCAAGTTTGGTAAAGTTCCGTGAAATATTTTTTGGGTTATCGTGCCAACAAGATTTATATGCGGCGGCGGCGGCGGCGGCGGGACCGGTATGAAAACATAGTATCCCCCGACTTTGTCTGGGGATACAATTATTAAATATTTAAGCAGGCAGAAAGGTGCAGAAACAAAGCCAATCATTTTTATTCCCATTCTACTGAGCCAGGAAAAATTAACAATATTTGCCTTTATTACTTTATTTCAATACATCATTTTTTTCCAGGTTTAAAAATTAAACTACACATTTACAGTATAATATATATATATATGAATATTTCAATTGATTCACATTTCTAAATTGCTTCAACGTTCATAGCTAATTAATCTGGTTTATAGTACCTGTCAACAGAATGGGGTGCAGGGAGAATGGGAGGCTTAGGGGTGAGAGAGAATGGGAGCAAAAGAAAGAGAGAGAGAAAGAGTGAGAGAGAGAGAGCAAGAGAGTGAGCTAGACTGTCATGGAGAGAGAGAGAGAGCATGAGAGAGAGAGAGAGAGAGAGAGAGAGAGAGAGAGAGACTGCCAGAGAAAGAGGGAGAGGCTCTCTGGTAATTACTGCCTGACCCAGCCTGACCCAGACAATCACATAGGCAGTGGCTAGGTCAGAAGTTGAACCAGTTATGTAATACTGCCCAAGCACACATTTCACTGACTAGATGAAAACAATCAAGGCATGGTGCTTGAAAACTTGAATGACATCTACAGTTTTTGATCAACTGGCTTCAAATTTCAGATTTTAACAGATGAAATGCTTATGTGTACATGCTGTGAAAATTAAATCCACAGCACTAACACTAGTAACAGGAAATAAATGTCCACTGTAAGTCATGTTAATTATCATGCATGCTTTTTACAAAGGAGTTAACTGTTATTGAATAATTTCAGGTTGCCCATAGCCAAAAGTACCACTAGCACAAATGATATGAGAGTTAAACTATTCATTAAAAATTAATTGGAATTATTGAGCAAAATATAATTTTAATTAAAAAATATTAACAGTAACATCTGTAAAGATTTCTTTAAATAATATAATTGAAATAAATGATTAAAATAAAATTATAAAATATATTCATGAATGCATTAATGAATACATTTTGAAAGTATTTGCACTCAAATTCTTTCTTTTTACTTGTCTTAGTATTTGTATTAATTTACATTATTGAACTATTGAATTTTTTTAAAATCATATTTGAACACAATTATTAAGTATTCACTCAAGGTCTCATATTTATTCAGTTTCAGTCGAACGAAACTGTTGAGAATCCAGAATATACAAATTTCACAAATTTAAATAATGACTATAACTACCTGGTTTTATGGCTTTAATTTATAAAAAAAATATTATATTCACTTTTCAATACTTTCACATCACTGTCAAGACACTAATGACAATAATTAACATCATAATGAGAACTTGTCTTTAAGACCTGATTTTTTATCAGATTTTAAAAATTTTATTTTTTTTTAATTTGTATCAGAAAAAAAAAAATCTCTACTACGAGACTAATACATGTGTAAAAAATAACCCAAGGATCAAAACAAACCAATATATTATACAAGGAGCAAACTGGAGTTGGGAATGTTTAATTTTATTAACTGAAATAAAGTTATCAGAAATATAAATTTTGATTATTTACCCAGTATCATGTAACAGCTGATACAACCATGAGTCTGAATGTTATTATTCAAACATATTGACATCTTTAATGAGCACTTGTCTGAGTAATTTTTTAAAATTTTTTGACATATTTCATTTTTTTAAATTTTGTAATAAAAAAACCCAACAAATTAAACACCTGGAAAAGACCTGGAAATTTAGAATATTTAATATGAACAAATGCATCCTTGTCAATCATTAATGCTTCACATAATCCCTTATAGTAAACAACAATTTTATTTAATAATTTATTTTTCATTTTTATGATTGAAATTAAAAAATACCCAATGGTGACTGCATGGTGTCATTTAAAATATATTTTCAGCAATCCATGAAAGATCCATAAAACAGTAATTGCAAGGTCCCTGTTACTCATTAACCATAGAATTCCTTTTCCATTTATTTTTCTTAAAGTTGTTAATGTAAACCAATAATTTTTTTTAATTATTGTTTATTGTTATGTTTTTGACCAAACAATTACAAGAGGAGGGGGGTTGAATAGCTATATCCAGCTGAGGCCACCCAAGAGCTGGCTCTCTGCAGTATATGCCTCGCTTCAAGCATGAAAGGTCAATATGGGGACATATAGAGGGGCTTCAGTACAGCCTAGGTGGGACATGGTCTCATAAAAAATGTAATAAAAGCTACAGTTTTGGTCAATTCCTTTCAAATTTAAGAATTTAGAAGCTGAAATCCTTACGTGAGCATGATCTGAAAATTAAACCGACAGTACTTACAGGGAAAAACATGCCATGCCCAAATTTGGGCAAAATTTTAGGTACTGATTTCATATTTATGCAAATAACTTATAAAATTTGAAAAATTCAAATCTAATTTTGGTATACAATTGAATCTTGATTTAATGGAGTTATATCCCTGAAAAGAAGTCTCTAGCTTCAGCCATTCTTATGTTAAGTGAGTTAATAAATTTCCTTATTTTTTATGAGGTGCATTATGTTCCGGCCCATAACTTCAACAAATTACGCAATACTGACCTAATTTTTGGTATGTACATAGAAAATGTATGGAAGAATATGCATATTCACGATGATCAAAATCAGATCAGTGGTTTTGATATTAGGCAGTCTTATAGTGTAACAATGGTCTCGAAGGAACGAAGTCTTAATGACCTAATTTTGGTATGGTAGGAGATTTTGAGACATCTAACTGTATGCCAAATTTCGGATTCGTAGGTATAACGGTTTCAAACGTGCAAATTTAACGGAGGACAGACGGCCGACGGACAAAGGACCACGACTATAGCTCCGATGACTTATAGTCAGCTGAGCTAAAAACAGATCAGTGGTTTCGATATTAGGCAGCCTTGAAGTGTAACAATGGCTTTTTTATGGAAAGCGGAGGTTTTTCCTTAATATCTCGAAGGAACAAGGTCCTAGTGACCCAATTTTCGGTATGCTAGGAGATTTTGGGGACATCTAACTTACAGTCAGCTGAGCTAAACCAGGTGCCATGCCTAAAGTTGGGCAAAATTTAAGGTACAGATTTTATATTTATGCAAATAACTTATAAAATTTGAAAAATTCAGATCTAAATTTCAGTATATAATTGAATCTTGATTAAATAAATTAAAATCCCTGACAAAAAAAGTCTCTAGCTTCAGCCATTCTAATGTTAATTGAGTAAATATATTTCCAGACTTTTTAAAACTGCATTATATTTGGGCCCATAACTTCAAAAAAATATGCAATACTGGCCTAATTTTTCGTATGTTCATAGGAAATGTATGGAAGAATATGCATATTTACTATGATCAAATTCAGATCAGTGGTTTTGATATAAGGCAGTCTTAAAGTGTAACAATGGTTTTTTTTTTAGGAAAATGGAGATTTTTCCTTCATATCTCAAAGGAATAAAGTCCTAATGACCCAATTTTCCATGTGGGAGGAGATTTTGAGACATCTAACTGTATGCTGAATTTCAGATTTGTAGGTCCAACTGTTTCAAAACGTGCCAGTTAAATGGACAGACGGATGGACTGACAGACACACAGCTGACAAAGGACCATGACTATAGCTCAGATGACTAATAGTCAGCTTAGCTGAAAATGTAAAAATAAGAATCCATGGATCAGACTGGATGTTGTCACTGGATGTTATTCTGGTTCAGCCATTGCCTTCAACATTTATTAAAGATAGCACCACCAGTCTTGAATACAAGATGGAGGTATCCAAGATCAATGGACAATTTCAGCCCAAACTGTCCATTAGTTTTAGACTAATAATGCTCACAGTACTGTCAAGTGGCAATGATGGGTAATTAAAAGGCCCAAAAACAAGAAAAGGACAGAAGGCCAGGTGGTGCCACCTGTCTTCCACAGAAGACAAAGCTATCCAAGATCTTCGGTCAATATGATTTTTGGAACAATCCATGCATCCCTTATTGAGATATTTATGATTTTGTGTGATTTTCACCATTTATGGCAATATTCAAGGTCAAGGCCAGTCTCACAGGAAAGGTCATGACCACAATTAAAATATTAAAATGGATAGGGGTCTTCCTCAATCAGCAGGTGAACTATATTTGCATGATAAAAGGTCCGAGATAAAAAGTTTGGCTGAAAATGCATATTAATATCAATAGGAATCTTGTTTTATTGATGGGCCATATATAAGTCAAGTTTGAAAACCATATATCAATCTAAGCTTGAACTATCATCCTGGTACCTAACTTTTGGAAAGATGGCTCCTGTGACCTTCATCTTTGACCTTGTGCCCTCAAAATGGATAGGGGTTTCCTCTATTGGCTGGTGAACTATATGTGCAAGATAAAAGGTCTGAGATGAAAAGTTTAGCTGAAAATGCATCCACAATATTTTCAAAGATGATTTTCCAGTGACCTTGACCTTTGACCTCATGATCTCAAAATAAATAGGAATCTTGTCTTATTGATGGGCCATATATAAGTCAAGTTTGAAAACCATATATCATTCCAAGCTAGAGTAATCATCAGGAAAAGAATTTTTGGACAGATGGCTCCTTTTTTTTGCACAAATGTAGCCCTTGTATGCAGTGCAAGCTCGTTGGGAAGCGCACCAAATCAGGTATGTACGTTGAGACCAAGTACAGGTGCATCTAGTGTGACCTCCCTCTGTGCAGGACTGACTGTTTTTTAAAGCATCACAACACATTAGGTAAGGTGTAATTTATATTTTGATGTTGCATGTCATGTAACTGATTTATATATGTTATGTTTGTGCATTTCATAGATTTAAACTGTTTTTACACAGATTTAAACTTTTTACATATGTTAACTTATATATTTGTATATAGTTATACAGTCACTTTACACTTTTTTCTGCATACACTTGTTTTTACAATCAGTACTGGTATACATTTTCACACATTATTAATAGTTTATAAGAGTATGCATACACAACCTTATTACAAGTCACTGATAATTATTTTTATAGATTGTCACTGAATGTTGTTTTGTATACTGTCAGTGTGTTTTACACCTTATAATTCATATTTACATGTTTGTTTTATAAACAAGTCCATATGTTGTTTACAACATCAGTGCATATATTTACATGTTTATTATGCCAGATATTCACTGTGTACCACTATGTACCAGTGTATCTGTTTGTCTACTTTTTTAAGTACAGTATGTCTTATTGTCACTTTATATAATTGATCCCTTCGTGTGTATTTTTACAACATTTATTTGTATACCTGTTTCACAGACTATTATATATTTGTATATATGATTCTTTAAGAATTTGGATGTTGCTTTTTATATGCATACCTTATACATCTGGTGTTCTTTAGGACTGTTTTATTGTACATTTTATCCATGGGTTATATTTTTATAATGCAGATTCACTTATGTGGTGTTTTCTATTTGTATGGTCTTTATTTATAAGAGTAATTAGACCGTCCTATGTATTGTTAATTTGGCATGTGCATCCCCAGGTGAGTACAGTGTCCTGGCCCTCAGAGGTGAGTTCAGTTCATTTTTAATTATCATGATTAGTATTGTGTATGGTATTTGTACATGTTGTGTATTTTAATATAAAATGTTTCCTTTATATATTAAGATGTTCAAATGTGTTAGATAGCTTATTTGGGACCACTGCAAGGTTGTTTACCCAGGTGGCTTGCTCTCTCACGGCTTTGCAGTGTTAAGGGACAGGGTATCCTGTCACCTGGTGCTCGCCTTCAGTGGGACCAATTGTGCTTGATGGATTAAATATATACGTGACATTGTGTTTTTCTTACAATTTATTACATTTTTAAGGTAATCATTCTTAACAGTAAACTGGTAAACTAAATTTTGTAAAAGATAATTTGATCATATTTATTAACCCTCAATGTGATTGTAAGACAGTAATCTAACCAAGTTCTCATTTCTTTTCAGCGGCCCATTTCAGGGCCACCCAGACATTCATGTCTAAGCATTGGCAATCATAATCTAAAAGCAAGTCCACGCAGACAAATATACACATAAACAGAAAACATTTTCATTGAAACAATATAAGTTGTTGAATATAATTTTTTTTATTATGGAAAGGCATAGAAGACCAGTATGAAATATTGTATTATTACCAAAAGCACATTTTAAAAAGACCTTTCTAGCTTTAAAAAAATATTCATTTTTCATTATTTTATATTCTTGTTCATGATGATTTCTTTACATTACTGTGCATTTTTTAAATATGTAATAAATGATTGCTCTACTACCAGTGTTCTCATTGTTTCTTATCCCTGCGAGAAAGAATCCGTTCTAATGCATATGTGGCATGACGTGAGAGGATTGTTCCAGAACCCCCCCCCCCCCCTCTCCATTTATCTCCCGAGGCCTTCAAAATAAACACACCAGACCTTGCCACGTGAACCTTTTTGATGTTAAAGCCTATTCAAAACTAGACATTTCTTGGCACCGCAGGTGCCAGAGTATCCCCAGACATAGTAGGCCCCCACCCCCTTTATAAATAGACCCCCATTTTTAGCAGCATATACTGACATTTGGCAAATTCATTGTTTCTTCCATCTAACAATCCACAATCTTGTTAAAGATGTTGGTCCTGTGACCTTGATCTTTTTAAAGATGTGTCCTGTGACCTTGACCTGTGACCTCATGACCCCAAAATCAAATCTGGTCTTGCTTTTCCAATGGGACATATGCAAGTTAAGTTTGAAATCTATACATCAATAAAGCAGGAATTATCACCCAGAAACTAATTTTTGGACAGATGGCTCCTGTGACCTTCACCTTTGACCTTGTGACCTCAAAATTTATAGTGTTCTTCCTCTCTTGGCAGGAGAACTATATGTGTAAGATGAAAGATCTGAGATGAAATGTTTGGATGAAAATGCATCCACATCTTTTTAAAGATGTGTCCTGTGACCTTGACCTTTGACCTCATCACCCCAAAATCAATTTGGGTCTTGCTTTTCCAATGGGACATATACAAGTCAAGTTTGAAATCCATACATCAATAAAAGCAGGAATTATCATCCAGAAACTAATTTTTGGACAGATGGCTCCTGTGACCTTCACCTTTGACCTTGTGACCTCACAATTGATAGGGGTCTTCCACTCTTGGCAGGTGAACTATATATGCAAGAGGAAAGATCTGAGATGAATTGTTTGGCTGAAAATGCATCCACAATCTTTTTAAAGAGGTTTCCTGTGACCTTGACCTTTGACCTCATGACCCCAAAATCAATTCAGGTCTTGCTTTTCCAATGGGTCAAATTCAAGTCAAGTTTGAAATCCATACATCAATAAAAGCAGGAATTATCATCCAGAAACTAATTTTTGGACAGATGGCTCCTGTGACCTTCACCTTTGACCTTGTGACCTCACAATTGATAGGGTTCTTCCTCTCTTGGCAGGTGAACTATATGTGCAAGATGAAAGATCTGAGATGATATGTTTGGATGAAAATGCATCCACATCTTTTTAAAGGTGTGTCCTGTGACCTTGACCTTTGACCTCATAACCTCAAAATCAATTTGGGTCTTGCTTTTCCAATGGGACATATACAAGTCAAATTTGAAATCTATACATCAGTAAAAGCAGGAATTATCATCCAGAAACTGAATTTTGGACTGATGGCTCCTGTGACCTTCTCCTTTGACCTTGTGACCTCACAATTGAAAGGGGTCTTCTACTCTTGGCAGGTAAACTATATGTGCAAGATGAAAGATCTGAGATGAATTGTTTTGCTGAAAATGCATCCACAATCTTTTTAAAAAGGTTTCCTGTGACCTTGACCTTTGACCTCATGACCCCAAAATCAATTCAGGTCTTGCTTTTCCAAAGGGTCAAATACAAGTCGAGTTTGAAATCCATACATCAATAAAAGAAGGAATTATCATCCAGAAACTAATTTTTGGACAGATGGCTCCTGTGGCCTTGACCTTTGACCTTGTGACCTCAAAATTGATAGGGTTCTTCCTCTCTTGGCAGGTGAACAATATGTGCAAGATGAAAGATCTGAGATGAATTGTTTTGCTGAAAATGCATCCACAATCTTTTTAAAAAGGTTTCCTGTGACCTTGACCTTTGACCTCATAACCTCAAAATCAATTTGGGTCTTGCTTTTCCAATGGGACATATACAAGTCAAGTTTGAAATCCATACATCAATAAAAGCAGGAATTATCATCCAGAAACTAATTTTTGGACAGATGGCTCCTGTGACCTTCACCTTTGACCTTGTGACCTCAAAATTGATAGGGTTCTTCCTCTCTTGGCAGGTGAACTATATGTGCAAGATGAAAGATCTGAGATGAAATGTTTGGCTGAAAATGCATCCACAACTTTTTAAAGGTGTGTCCTGTGACCTTGACCTTTGACCTCATAACCTCAAAATCAATTTGGATCTTGCTTTTCCAATGGGACCTATACAAGTCAAGTTTGAAATCCATACATCAATAAAAGCAGGAATTATCATCCAGAAACTAATTTTGGACAGATGGCTCCTGTGACCTTCACCTTTGACCTTGTGACCTCAAAACTGATAGGGGTCTTCCTCTATTGGCAGATGACTTACATGTGCAAGATGAAAGGTCTGAGATGAAATGTTTGGCTGAAAATGCATCCACAATCTTTTTAAAGATGTGTCCTGTGACCTTGACCTTTGACCTCATGACCCCAAAATCAATCTGAGTCTTGCTTTTTCAATGGGACATATATAAGTCAAGTTTGAAATCAATACATCAATAAAAGCAGGAATTATCATCCAGAAACTAATTTTTGGACAGATAGCTCCTGTGGCCTTGACCTTTGACCTTGTGACCTCACAATTTATATGGATCATCCACTCTTGGCAGGTGAACTATATATGCAAGATGGAAGACCTAAGATGAAAGTTTGGCTTAAAATGCATCCACAGTATCTTTTAAAATGCCAGTCCAGTGACCTTGACCTTTGACCTCATGACCCTAGAACCTATAGGATTCTTACTTTAGTGGTGGGCCATCCATAAGTCATGTTTGAAATCCATATGGCTATCAACACTGGAGATATCATAAGAGGTGTGTGATTTTCACCATATATGGCAATATTCAAGATCAAGGCCACTATCATAGGAAAGGTCATGACCCCAATTTAAATAAACATCATCCCATAACCCATACCTATGTATATGCATAATATAAAAGAAATCTGTCCATTAGTTTTTGACTTATAATGCTCACAGTACTGTAAGGTGGCAATTTTGGGGGTATTAAACGGCACAAAAACAAGTAAAGAATAATAGGTGGCGCCACCAGTTTCTGGAACATGACAACCCTATCCATGACCTTCCATCAACTTGATTTTGGGATAAATCCATGCAAGATTTCTTGAGATATTAAAGAATTTGTGTGATTTTCCCCAAAATTGGACCTATTCAAGGTCAAGGACACTCTCCTAGTAAAGGTCATGACCTCATTTTAAATAGGCGTCGTCCTCTCACCCATATCTATACATATACCAAGTTTGGTAAAGTTCCGTGAAATATTTTTTCGGTTATGGTGCCAACAAGATTTATATGCGGCGGCGGCGGCGGCGGTGGCGGCGGCGGCGGCGGTGGTGGCGACGGCGGCGGTGGCGGGACCAGTATGAAAACATAGTATCCCCCGACTTTGTCTGGGGATACAATAAAAGCAGGAATTATCATCCAGAAACTAATTTTTGGACATATGGCTCCTGTGACCTTCACCTTTGACCTTGTGACCTCAAAATTGATAGGGGTCTTCCACTCTTGGCAGGTGAACTATATGTGCAAGATGAAAGATCTGAGATGAAATGTTTGGCTGAAAATGCATCCACAATCTTTTTATTGAGGTTTCCTGTGACCTTGACCTTTGACCTCATGACCACAAATTCAATTCTGGTCTTGCTTTTCCAATGGGTCAAGTACAAGTCAAGTTTGAAATCCAAACATCAATAAAAGAAGGAATTATCATCCAGAAACTAATTTTTGGACAGATGGCTCCTGTGACCTTCACCTTTGACCTTGTGACCTCAAATCTGATAGGGTTCTTCCTCTCTTGGCAGGTGAACTATATGTGCAAGATGAAAGATCTGAGATGAATTGTTTGGCTGAAAATGCATCCACAATCTTTTTATAGAGGTTTCCTGTGACCTTTGACCTTATGACCCAAAATTCAATTCCGGTCTTGCTTTTCCAATGGGTCAAATTCAAGTCAAGTTTTGAAATCCAAACATCAATAAAAGAAGGAATTATCATCCAGAAACTAATTTTTGGACAGATGGCTCCTGTGACCTTCACCTTTGACCTTGTGACCTCAAAATTGATAGGGTTCTTCCTCTCTTGGCAGGTGAACTATATGTGCAAGATGAAAGATCTGAGATGAAATGTTTGGCTGAAAATGCATCCACATCTTTTAAAAGATGTGTCCTGTGACCTTGACCTTTAACCTCATGACCCAAAAATCAATTTGGGTCTTGCTTTTCCAATGGCACATATATAAGTCAAGTTTGAAATCCATACATCAATAAAAGCAGGAATTATCATCCAGAAACTAATTTTTGGACATATGGCTCCTGTGACCTTCACCTTTGACCTTGTGACCTCAAAATTGATAGGGGTCTTCCACTCTTGGCATGTGAACTATATGTGCAAGATGAAAGATCTGAGATGAATTGTTTGGCTGAAAATGCATCCACAATCTTTTTATAGAGGTTTCCTGTGACCTTGACCTTTGACCTCATGACCCCAAAATCAATTTGAGTCTTGCTTTTTCAATGGGACATATATAAGTCAATTTTGAAATCATTACATCAATAAAAGCAGGAATTATCATCCAGAAACTAATTTTTGGACAGATAGCTCCTGTGGCCTTGACCTTTGACCTTGTGACCCCAAAATTTATATGGATCATCCATTATTGGCAAGTGAGCTATATATTCAAGATGGAAGACCTGGGATGAAAGTTTGTCTTAAAATGCATCCAAAGTATCTTTTAAAATGCCAGTCCAGTGACCTTGACCTTTGACCTCATGACCCTAGAACCTATAGGGTTCTTACTTTAGTGGTGGGCCATACATAAGTCATGTTTGAAATCCATATGGCTATCAACACTGGAGATATCATAAGAGGTGTGTGATTTTCACCATATATGGCAATATTCAAGGTCAAGGCCACTATCATAGGAAAGGTCATGACCCCAATTTAAATAAGCATCATCCCATAACCCATACCTATGTATATGCATAATATAAAAGAAATCTGTCCATTAGTTTTTGACTTATAATGCTCACAGTGCTCTAAGGTGGCAATTTAAGGGGTATTAAACGGCAAGAAAACAAGTAAAGAATAATAGGTGGCGCCACCAGTTTCTGGAACATGACAACCCTATCCATGATCTTCCATCAACTTGATTTTGGGATAAATCCATGCAAGATTTCTTGAGATATTAAAGAATTTGTGTGATTTTCCCCAAAATTGGACCTATTCAAGGTCAAGGACACTCTCCTAGTAAAGGTCATGACCTCATTTTAAATAGGCGTCGTCCTATTACCCATATCTATACATATACCAAGTTTGGTAAAGTTCCGTGAAATATTTTTTGGGTTATCGCGCCAACAAGATTCATATGCGGCGGCGGCGGCGGCGGTGGCGGCGGCGGCGGCGGCGGGACCGGTATGAAAACATAGTATCCCCCGACTTTGTCTGGGGATACAATAAACACGTGAGACCATATCACGTGAACCTTGCCGATGTAAAAGTAGTTCTGATTGGCTGAGGAAAGTTTGCAGCGTCACCGCTTAAACTCTCCACCGCTGGCCGAGTGATGACGCTGTACATTTGGGCCGTTTAAGGAAAACCCAAACAAACGGGTCATTTTGCATCTTAAATTGCGAATAAAGTGTTTATTTTTATTTATCATTTTTTTTAGACATGGTAAGATAATCCTACGATTCAAGTCTGCAAAACCGCCTCGTCAATGTACATTGTGTGCTACATATTGGTATATTCATTCATTATCGCTCAAACACCGTCAGCCGCGGGGGGCGGGTACTTCAAAAAAATTTGCATGGATCCCCTTAATTAGGAAATTAACAAATGTTTTAATAAATTTAAGTCATATTTGTTTTTTTTTTCACATTGTAGTACATCAGCAATGTTTTGAATGGGAAGTTTTTAGATATATCAATGTTTATTCAGTCTAATTGTTGATCATACCAAGTGCACACCTGTTTACCTGTGGCACCTGATTTTTACCTGTGCAGCATAAACGCGACAGGCCAACTAAACAGAAATTTTATTATAGCATGGAACTTTTACAACCAGAGTTAACGCAATTTTCGAGATTTTTAGTTTTAAAATCTTCCCATCAGCGATTTAATTGTTTCCAGACTGCACATGTTAAAATGTATTAATTTGTGATAAAAAGGTATATTACAGGTAACTAGATAAATAGTGCAGTTTGCACCCATAATTTATATATTTTACACAAAAATAAATTTTTTTTTGTTATGTCCCTTATAACACGTATAAATATATAATTGAAATAAAAAATTGAGAATTAACCTTTATTTACCTTAACTCACCTGTGCAGGTGAGTATATTTTTACAGGTATCAATTGCCAAAATGGAAATACACACGTCTAGTAGCTGTGCAGTTGATTTAAAGATAGTTTCTGCATATTGTTTTGACTCCTTCAAAATTTTCCTTTCTACTTTTAAACTGAAAAGTTGTCTTAATATTCTTTACTTGCAAAGGTAATTAAATATGTTTAAGATCAAAGGTATCATTTCAGGTAACCTGATTAATAGTGCATTTAGTACCTGTAATTCATATAATTTACACATGGCACATAAAAATTAAGGTTTTTTTTTGGTGGTCTCCCTTATTACATGTATAAATATATTCTTCACTCGAAAAAAATTATTTACCTGTATTTACCTGAACTCACCTGTCCAGGTGAGTATATTTTTATGTGTAACCATAACCAAAATTATCAATTTATATTTTATATCTCTAAAATCAATATATAATATGTTTTGACACAATTGACACCTGTTCATCTATATTCCTCTCTGGCATGATTTTGTCACTGCCACAGGTAATTAGATTAGTTGAAGAACAAAGGTATTCACATAGGTAACTTCATTACTGTACTAATAGCACCTGTTCTTATATCAAAAGTGAATCATACAGTCAATAAATAGATAAGGTATTAATTTATAGTAACTGTAATGATGAACAAGGTGTTTGCGTGCACATTCAGAATAAAAAAATAATTTACCTATACTTACCTTTACTTACCTGTACAGGTAAACATGTGTTATATGTTAACAGAGTCCTAGAATATGCTTTTTGGGTCAGGAAGCGTTTCAGGTGAAAAATATTTGATTTGCACAGTAAAATCCAATTTTATTTGCCCATTCTGGTTCGTCGGTGGTTCCCTTTCCATTATTAAACCAAATCATTTACCTTTTACTTACCTTTAATTAAAAATTACCTTAGAGTAAAGAAAAATCCTTATATTTTCCTTTTTTTGATCAAATGGTGAATGGGTTACCTGAACAAGGTAAAGGGGTCACTTTGGTGATTTTCCAGTGAGTGGAAATGCAGGTAGTACAGATTTACCTGTTTTTACCTGTATATACCTTAGTTACATACATATCAAACCAGGTATGTAGAAAATAAATAAAATAACATGATGGACATATACCTGACAGTAAAAGCTGAAAATTTCACAAAGATACCTTTAACAGTTACTGAGTTAATGTCTCTTATATAGATTCATGTCAAAATGTGGAAAAAATGCAAAATAAATCTGAACAGTAGGAGTGTGACAATCCACAGGCTAATCTGAACAGTAAAGGTGTTAGGTGAGAAAGGCAGTTGCCTCGAGTGAACTGTGACAAATTTGCTTGCTCAGGCTACTGCACTGAGTGAACTCATGACCTGCACCTGGCTACACTGGGTGAACTTTTGACCTGTACCTGGCTGCACTGAGTGAACTCTTGACCTGTTACCTAATCTGATACAGTTGGCAGTCTGCAAAAACTATAAATAGATTGGCTCCACATGCAGCCCCGAGAGGCATGACACCCATGAGGTGATCACATGGTGCCCATGAGGTGATCACATGGTGCCCATGAGGTGTTCACATGTCACCCATGAGGGGATCACATGCCTTGTGCTTGGCTGCACTGACTGAACTCTTGACCTATATCTGGCTGCACTGAATGAACTCTTGATCTATTGCCAAATCTGAAACAGTTGGCAGTTTCTTAACCTATTTAAATATACAGACACAATCTTAGCCTGTTGGAAAATCTGTTTATACATACTGAAAGACTTTGGCTAAAATGCATTCTTTCAAGCTGACATATTCATAAACTTTTTATCAAAATATCTAGAATAATAAAAGATGCAGTTTTTTCACAAATAAGCTGAATCCCACAACATTTGATATATGACAGATTATTGCATAAAATCTGGGGATGGTAGTTCCTGCATTCTGAGAAATTATGGGTTAATGTACAGATGACCAATGACCCCCGTACAAAAAAAGGTCAATGCAGGTGACCACCAATACCTGAATTTCATATATGGCTCATGTGACCAACGCTGGCAGAAAATTTGGTGATGATAGCTCCGGCCGTTTCTGAGATTGTCATTTTAGTATGCTTTTTCGGACAGATGACTAGGTTCAACTTCCTGTAATTCGGCAAAAATTCACTGAACTTGATTCATTTGAACAAACTTGAGAGAGATGATATCAAAGATTATTTCTGTGAAATATTGAACAAATTGGCTTGACTGTTTCTGAGGAGAAGACTTTTTAAGCTTTTTTAGCTTTTTCCCTATAAAATCTAAGAAAATGCAGTTAGCCAAAAAATAAGCAAAATCCGATTGAGTTTTTTAGATGACTAATTTTTTGCATAAAATTTCGTGATGCTAACTCTTGCTGTTTTTAAGATAGTATAGGTTAACACCATCGCGTAAGCTCACAGGTTCGCTAAAAAATGTGATTTAGAAATAAGGCACATGCTGGTTTTGTGTGGTAATAAATATAAGCTGTATAATGAGTTGTTGTTGTTTAGCTTATGTATGATTTTGATAGTACCTTTGGAGACAGGCAAGAGGATTGATTTCATTTATTTTATTAACAAATGAAGAACTATTGTCACACAGATTTTGACTTGGCAATATAACTTATAAGCAGAACATATAATATAAGAGTTTAACTATTTATTAAAAAAAATTACAAATATTGTCCCAAATATAATTTTTATTAAAAATAATAAGAGAATCGTATGATTTTTTTAAATGAAATATAACTGAAATGATTATTAAAATAATATTAAAGAATATATTCATGAATACATTTTGAAAGTATTTGCACCGGAATTCATATACTTTCATTTTTACCTGAATTCCCATTCTTTATGCAAAAAATTTTATAATGGAGTACATATTCATATTCGTATTTAAATACAATTGCAAAGTATTCGCACCATGTCTGGTATTTATACAGTTTTCACCAAACAATGATGTTGAGAATCCAGAATATACAAAATTAACACATTTAAATAATGATCATAAGTACCTGGTTTTATGGCTTTTATTTATATTAAAAAATAACTGTAAAAAATTCATTTTGAACTAATTTCACATCAATGTACACACTAGACACAGTAGGAATCTAGATTAATATTATCAACTGCATCTTTGTCTATCATTAATTACCTTCATATGATCCCTAATGATTAGTTATGAATAATATGATTTACTTTTTTATCATTAAAATTTCACTGAAAAATACAATAGGTGACTGCATGGTGTTATTTGGAATATATGACATTCTATCCATCAATACAAGATTCTTATATCATCAGTAACTACAAGTTAATTTCCTGTTATTATACACTAACAAATTCCTTTTCTATTTTTCTTTAATTTGTTATTAAAAACCAATAAAAAATTATTAATTTGTTTACTGTTATGTTGTTGGTCAAAACTACTAGATGAGTTGGGTTGGACACCTGGATCAACTGTGGCTGTCCATAAGCTGCCTGGCTGCCCCAGTGTATGTTTCGCCTCAAGCATGCATAATTTGCTGAAAGTTCAACAAGGTCAACATACAGGTGACTCAAGAGGAGCTGGAGAGAGCCAAGGTCTGACATGGTATCATAAAAACATTAATAAAAGCTACAATTTTTGGCCAATTTCTGTCAGCTTTCTAAACTAAAAAGCTTAAATCCTGATGTTTGCATGATATAAAAATTATATCAACAGTGCTCACAGGAAACAAACGTGCCATGGTCAAAGTTGGGCAAAATTTAAGGTACTAATTTTATATTTATACTAATAACTTATAAAATTTGAAAAATTCAGAACTAACTTTGGGTATTTAATTGAATCTTGATAGAATAATGTTACATCCCTGACAAAAAATCTCTAGCTTCAGCAATCCCCTTGTTGAGGGAGTAAATATATTTCTTGATTTTTTACAAAGTGCATTATGTTTGGGCCCATAACTTAAAACAATTACGCAATACTGACATCATTTTTGGCATGTGCATAGAGAATGTATAGAAAAATATGTATATTATATATGATTACAGTCAGATCAGTGGTTTTGATATTAGGCAGTCTTGAAGTGTAACAATGGGTTTTTAATGGAAAAATGAAGTTTTTCATTAATATCTCGAAGGTATTAAGTCCTAGTGACCAAATTCTTGGCATGGTAGGGGATTTTGGAAACATCTAATTGTATACCAAATTTTAGGAACTGAGAGCTGAAGCTGGGGAGCTGATTTCTTGCAAGATGTAAACAATATAATACATGGTGCTTGAAAACTTGAATGAAATCTACAGTTTTTGATCAACTGGTTTCAAATTTTTGGTGTTAACAGACAAAATGCTAACAAAAACATGCTGTGAAAATTAAATCCACAGTACTTTCAGAAAAAAAACGTGCCATGGTCAAAGTTGGGCCAAATTTAAGGTACCAATTTTTTTGTTTGTTAATATTTTATAAAATTTAAAAGATTTTGATCTAATTTTGGGTATACAATTTAATTTTGATTAATTAAAGTTATATTACTGGAAAAAAAGTCCATAGCTTTAACATGTTTTGTGTTAAGTGAACAAATATCTTTCCTGATTTTTTCAAAATGCATTAAGTTTGGGCCCATAACTTTTTTAATTTATATAATACAGACATAAGTTCTGGCATGTACATAGGAAATAAATAGAGGAATATTTATGGTAAATATGAGGAAAAACCGATGAGTGGTTTTGATATGAGGCCGTCCTGAAGTGTGAAAATAGGTTTTTAATAAAAAATTGAGGTTTTTCCTTAATTTCTCAAAGGAACAAAGTTGCAAAAACCCAGTTTTCAGCTTGGTAGGAGATCTTGGGGACATCTAACATTATGCGGAATTTTGGATTCCTAGGTCTTACGGTTTCAAAACGTGCCACATCTACTGACGGACTGACGGACAGACGGACGGACGGACAGATGGACGGACAACGGACAATGGACCAAGACTATAGCTCAGATGACTTATAGTCAGCTGAGCTAAAACTTAGCCAAACTGGAACCAATCGGATAAACTTTAGAGCACTTATCCCTTAGATCATTTTTGTGAAATATTGAACAATTTGGCTGAATGATTTTTGAGAAGAAGATTTTCAAAGTTTTTTCAAGCTTTTTCCCCGTAAAATGTAAAATAATGGTGGTGGCGACAAAAAAAAGCTGTATCCCGTTCCCGCTAGCTTCTGCAGCTGCAGATGATTGGTATTGGTACCAATGAGGGCTCCAGACCAATTGAATTACAGACCTGTTGGAATTTGTATATGGCCACCACAGCCCGATTGCTGATTTTCTTTCGCACGTGATAACTCAGCAACAACCTACTGCAGCTTTCCCAATTTCACAGGGATCATTGGTGGCTATGAGGGCTCCAGACCTATTGAATTACAGACTTGCTCAAATTCAAATATGGCTAACAGACTACATTCGGTGATTTTAATTGCACACGTTATTTCAGACATATCTTCTTTAATATCATTTGATCCAGTACAATTTTTTCCCTCATGCATATTGATGAAAACCTGTTTCTGTTTGTAGTATTTTTAAAATTTTACTTGATTTTTCACCCATATGTAAACTAGTCCAGCACTAGCAGAACGTGGGGCCCTCTGAGGACCATTGTCCGACCACATTTATTTTTTTTCGGTAAAATTTGAGGATGCTACCTCCTGCTGTTCCTGAGAAATTATGGGTTAATGTTCTGAAAACTAGTCACTAGATGACAAAGTTTAACTTCCTCTAATTCTGCCGAAAATCACCAAACTTGAACCATTAAAAAAAACTTGAGAGAGTATGTTTCAGGAATCATTTCTGTGAAATATTGGACAATTTGGCTTAACTGTTTCAGAGAAGCAGATTTTAAAAGTTTTTATAGCTTTTTCCCTGTAAAATCTACGAAAATCCAATATGCCAAAAATGAGCAAAATCCAAAAGTTTTTCAGATGACTAATTTTTTGCATAAAATTTGGTGATGCTAGCTCCTGCTGTTTTTGTGATAGTATAGGTTAAAGTACAGACGACAGCCGACGCCACACCATCGCATAAGCTCACAGGTTCTCTAAAAAGGGGGCTCTTGCCAAGGTTTGGGGATTTTGTTATGGAGTGGTGCTTTAAATATTGGTACTCAAACTAAATCTTATAATGCATCATAAATAGGCATATATGATTCTGTACAGAAATCTTGGTACAGTTTCTGTGTTTTGGTTTACGGATTAACACCCAGAAATATTGATTGCTCACTGTACATTGCTTTGTGAGTTAGAAAAACAGTAAAATTTTATTTTACTTAGATCAACAATTACTGCTTACCCAGATCTGCCAGTACAGCTAAACTGAGTGTTCATACAAATTTGATTATTTCAGTGATATCATGGATAAGGATATTAGCTTCATTTATAAAGTTCAAAATGGAGTCGCACATGGAATATTCCAGAGAACTTTGGCTCGATCAGATCACAGGAAAGTTAGAAAGTACACTTCCAACTCTGATGTAATTAGGCCAAATGGGATATTTCTGTACATTTATGTCTCACCCGTAACACCAACATTTATTGTAATAGAATTCTTAATTATTTATCTTTTATACATGTACATAATCTGGTAAACTTATCTCAAAAATCTCCCAGCTACCACGTTCCTCCATGGTTAGATAATGATAAATCAATATTACAAAGTCATCATAATCTGTCCCATCCGTAACATACACAGTGTTCCACCTTGCTGGTCCCAGGTTTTACTTGATGGGAAATTTCTTTCAACTTGCATGTACCTGAGGCAATGAGACACCTGATAGGTAGAATCTACATATTAATAGCGCAAGGTGATTTTTGTAATTTTCCGTATCTCCTCTGATACCACCAGATGGATTGCCGTGAATTTCGACATACATATGCTCCGGGTTTGTCCGAAGAGATTCCACCCACTTTTATTTGCAATATTTGGGTTTACGTGCATCATTAATAATTTTAATATTTGCTACCCCGCGGGTGCCTCTTTTCTTTGTGTCTTCAGGGCCGGTAACACAATGGCCATAGAGTGTGTGATGGCAGGACAGAGTTTTACTCCGGGGGCCTTATCTGGGGTTTTCTTACATTTCATGGTGACCGGCCCGAAATAATCGTCATCGGCGATCCCTGAAAGGGGGATCTTTGAAAGAATTGTTTTGCAGGAGCCCTCTTTGTGGCCTGATATGCTTGAGTGCACATCTACCAGGTCGCAGAAAATCATGATGGATAGGCAAAAAATAGTATGGTTCTCAGGCACTTAATTTCAGAAATCTGGGGGCGGGCGATATTTTACTTTTGTTTTGTTTGTTTTGATAAAAAATTTCATATGATAAAGGAAAGCATGAAAATAACAGAATTCTTTTGTTATACACGCAAAAACTCTACATAACGAAGGAAATCTGATCAAAATTGTATCATTTTATCTTCTTGAAAGATGAAAATCAAAATAATTTTTTTATGAGGGAGGGGGAGTACAATTGACGCGGGCGGTGCCTGAGAACCATACCTTTTATTTTTTTGGTCTTATACAGTCGCACTTGGTCGCACGAAGTCCAGGGCCTTGCATGCGATTGAGGCCCTTGACAAATATTCACCAAAATATGTAGGCCTACTATGTAACAGATGTGAAGAAAATGTTAACCAAATTCACGTCGTGGCTGGTTCGGTGTGATGTGAACATGTGTGGAGAGGCACCACCAAAATTGTAAACACAAAATATTGACTTAAAATATTTTGAAAATCGAGATTTTTTCTCATTACTGCCGTTACAAATGTATAATTCCTGTACAAACGTATATTTAATACGTTTGTACTGGTATTTGTTTCTTTTACATGCATGTGCCATCTGATTTTCAATAATGTTTATGTAATACTTTTTGTTCTTAAAGACTTTTAATTCTTTCATTCAGTATGTATGCTTATTGCGTATAAGTTATGGCCATCATTGTTACTATTTTCACAAATAAAACTGGTATTTTTTGGATTTTCTTCTAAGGTCTAGTCTGTGGACGGTTTCATTTGTATTTATATATAATCCTGTTGATCAGTTTCTCATGTCACATGGTACATGTGTAGGTGACTATTTGTCAAAGACCCCGACCACATGTTAAGCACTGGCTTTGGGGGACCGTGTGCGACTGTACGCTGTTCCGAAACATGTTCCAAACGCTGTTCCGAAAGATATTCATCCACAACACCATACATATAATGCATCTATATATTAATATCATAACGGGATTTGTGTGATTTTCCGTATCTCCGGATTTTCTATGGATTTACGATACCACCGTACGGATTGTTGTGTCATCCCAAACCGTGCGTAGCACAGTTATATGCTAGTAAGTTCAACTCAATAGTCTTACTATTAAATATGTTTAGATAAAAAGTGTTACAGGAGGGACATCAAATTTATACACTAATAAGACAATAAAATAAGTCACAAACCTTAAATATGCCATGGACTATTGAAAATCAAGGCACAGTATATTTCTTTTTAGAATTTAATATGAGGAATTTGTCAAATTTGCCAAAAGAATATCTATGGAGGACCGTTACAGGTGAGACAAAGGCTGGTAATGCTATTTACTTTTACAACAGTTAAATTTTAATATTCCTCTTTACTGATGAATTTTATGGTGAGTAAATGCTATAAAATAATCTGCAAATGTTTCTGATAATTCTGATGAAAAGTTGCAGCAGTTAATTTAATACAAGGCCTAAAGGCCTAATGCATACCTGTGCAATGAGATTACACCAGGTATAATGCTTCAATGCTGGAGCATTACTTTTCAAGAACATGTGTAACATGTATATGAACAATGCAAGTACTAAACACTTAGAACAAGAAATGATTTAACAAACATCACTGCTGAAATTCTGGCATGGGTGCATACAACACAAAAACTAGAATATGGGTAGTCAACAAGCGACTGTGTATCCGCCAAAATCAGAGTGGGACGGGTGAAGTGAGGCATGGTTTGAGTGGCAAGGGGAAATAGAGTGAGGTGTGTTGCATAATAGCCTGGATGTCTGCAGCCGAAATGTGTATGTAGGTAGCGCCACCTACCACAAAATCCAGAAAGCTGTCCAAGTTGTATACATATGCAAAATTTTAGGCAGATTAGTCAAACCACTACTTGTATATGAGTGAGTTATCCCACAGCAGACAAACAGAAGGACGCTGTGCAAAAATGGTGGCAGGTGGCGCCACAAATATTGTGTATGATTGAGAGCTATGTAAGATCTATACACATGCATAATTTCAGGGGGATATGTCAAACCAGTCCTGAGATATAAGCCTGAATGTCTGCAGCATACACATAAATGTAGGTGGCGCAACATGCCATATAATCCAGAAAGCTATCCAAGATGTATAAACATGCAAAATTTTATGCAGATAAGTCAAACCACTACTGAGATATGAGTGATTTTAGCCCACGGCAGACAAACAGACGGACGCTGTGCAAAAATGGTGGCAGGTGGCACCACCAATTTTGGGTATAATAAAAAGCTATGTAAGAACTATACACATGCAAAATTTTGGCCTGATTGGTCAAACAGTTTCCAAGATATAAGCTTGGATGTCTGCAGCATAAACATGAATGTAGGTGGCGCCACTTGTCATAAAATCAAGAAAGCTGTCCAGGATGTATACACATGCAAAATTTCTGGTGGATGGGTCCAACCAATGCAGAGATATGATTTCCCAAGGCAGATGAACAGATGGACACCGTGCAAAAATGGTTGCAGGTGGCTCCACCATTTTTGTGTATGTTATTAAGCTATCTTTTTAGCCTGATCGGTCAAACAGTTCCCGAGATATGTGGGTTTATGTGTGGAAACAGATGCACAAATGGAAGCTGGGCACAGAGGAAAGGTCAGAGGTCAACCAAAAATGAGGGCGCAGCAGTTCACATGTGACTAGATCATAAATCCAAATTTTAAAAAATTCTGCTCAGTGGTTACAGAGGAGTTCTCCGGAAACCTATGTGGCAGTGGCGTCCGACTGAAAACATAGTATCCGCAAAACAATGATTGTAGCTGGCACCACCAGTCTTGTATACAACAAGGAGATATATACATATGCCCAATGTTAGACTGATATGTCAAACCCCTCCTGTGAAATATAGAGGGACATACACTGTGCAAAAATTATTGCAGGTGGCGCCACCAGTCTTGTACACTATAAAGCTACCCGATATGTATAAACATGCCCAATTTTAGGCTGATGTATCAAATTCTTCTGCAGAAATAAGCAGGCACATACACTGCAAAAGTCAATGTAGGTGGCACCACCTGTCTTGTAAATGAGAATACCATCAAAGACGCATAGACAGGTCAAAATATCAGGCCAATACATCAAAATTCCCCAGAGTTTGATGCACTGGGCTGACTAGGCCTAGGTGAGTACGGCAGTTGCCCACAAGTGAACTGTGACAATATGCTGCCTCAAGCTACTGCACTAAGTGAACCCTTGACCTGTAATTGGCTGTACTGAGAGAACTCTTGACGTGTTGCATAATCTGACACAGTTGGCAGTCTGCCAATGTTATAAATAGATCCAGGCTGAAGTTTGGTACCAAATCTGATGCAGTGAGCAGTCTGCCAAAGCTATAAATAGAAGCAGCTACTGCACAGAGTGAACTCTTGACCTATACCTGGTGGCACTTCTTCCAATCCTGGCACTGTGCCAAAACTATTTATAGAGCTGACATCAACATGGCTAATGGCCAACAGCAAGACACTGGCAATCTGCCAATGGTATACCAAGTGCTGCCATCTGTACATAAAAGTAGTCCCTACTTAAAATAACTTTGAAATTAATTTTCCCAATACAAAATGCTTTTCAGCTGACTTTTTATAAACAAGGGACCTATGGGTCACGGCGCTCAGCTGTTATATATGATAAAAAAATATGAATTTAAAATGAGGCACATGCTGGTTTTGTGTGGTAATAAATATAAGCTGTATTATGAGTTGTTGTTGTTTAGCTTATGTATGATTTTGATAGTACCTTTGGAGACAGGCAAGAGGATTGATTTCATTTATTTTATTAACAAATGGAGAACTATTGTCACACAGATTTTGACTTGGCAATATAACTTATAAGCAGAACATATATAAGAGTTTAACTATTTATTTAAAAAAATTACAAATACTGTCCCAAATATAATTTTTATTAAAAATAATAAGAGAATCGTATGATTTTTTAAAATGAAATATAACTGAAATGATTATTCAAATAATATTAAAGAATATATTCATGAATGAATTCATGAATACATTTTGAAAGCATTTGCACTGGTATTCATATAATTTCATTTTTACCTGAATTCCCATTCTTTATGCAAGAAATGTTACAATGGAGTACATATTCATATTCGTATTTAAATACAATTGCAAAAAATCGCACCATGTCTGGTATTTATTCAGTTTTCAACAAACAATGATGTTGAGAATCTAGAATATACAAAATTCACATATTTAAACTAGAATACGGGTAGTCGACAAGCGACTACGTGTATCCGCCAAAATCAGAGGACGGGTGAAGTGAGGCATGGATTGAGTGGCAAGGGGATAAAGAGTTACATGTGTTAAATATTAGAATGGATCTCTGCCACATAAACATGATTGTAGGTGGCGCCACCTGTTATTTGAACAAGAAACTAACCAAGATATATACACATGCAAAATTTCATGTGGAAAAGTCAAACCACTGCAGAGATATGAGTGATTTTATCCCACAGCAGACAAACAGATGGACGCTGTGCAAACATGGTTGCAGGTGGCGCTACCTTTTGTTGTGTATGTTATAAAGCTATCCCGGGCTACATTTGTGTAAATTTTTTTTCCGGATCGGTCAAACGGTTCCCGAGATATGAGCTTGGATGTCTGCAGCGTTAACGTGAATGTAGGTGGGGCAACCTGTCATAAAATCAAGAAAGCTATCTAGGATGTATACACATGCCGAATTTTAGGTGAATTAGTCAAACCACTGCAGAGATATGAGTCATTTTAACCCCAGGCAGATGAACAAATGGACACTGTGCAAACATGGTTGCAGGTGGCGCCATCTTTTGTTGTGTATGTTATAAAGCTATCCCAGGGCTACATTTGTGTTAAATTTTTTTCTGGATCGGTCAAATGGTTCCCGAGATATATGGGTTTATGTGTGGAGCGTTAACGTGAATGTAGGTGGCGCCACCTGTCATAAAATCAAGAAAGCTATCTAGGATGTATATGCATGCCGATTTTTAGGTGAATTAGTCAAACCACTGCAGAGATATGAGTGATTTTAACCCCAGGCAGATGAACAAATGGACACCGTGCAAACATGGTTTACAGGTGGCCCCACCTTTTGTTGTGTATGTTATAAAGCTATCTCAGGGCTACATTTGTGTAAAAAAATTTTCCGGATGGGTCAAACGGTTCCCGAGATATATGGGTTTATGTGTGGAGCGTTAACGTGAATGTAGGTGGCGCCACCTGTCATAAAATTGAGAAAGCTATCTAGGATGTATATGCATGCCAAATTTTAGGTGAATTAGTCAAACCACTGCAGAGATATGAGTGACTTTAACCTCAGGCAGATGAACAGATGGACACTGTGCAAACATGGTTGCAGGTGGCGCCACCTTTTGTTGTGTATGTTATAAAGCTATCCCAGGGCTACATTTGTGTAAAAAAATTTTCCGGATCGGTCAAACGGTTCCCGAGATATATGGGTTTATGTGTGTAAACAGACGCACAAACGGACGCTGGGCAGAGATGAAAGGTCAGAGGTCAAGGTCACTTGGTTAGGCACCAGTTCACATGTGACCCGATAATTTGTGTAAGTTTCGGAAAAATCTGTCCAGTAGTCTCAGAGGAGTTCTCCGGAAACGAACGCGGCGGCGGCGGCGGCGGCGGCGGAACCCGGTCAAAAACATAGTATCCGCAAAACTTCGTTTTGGCGGATACAATAATGATCATAAGTACCTGGTTTTATGGCTTTATTTATATTAAAAAAAAAATAAATGTAATATATTCATTTTGGACTAATTTCACTTCATTGTACACACTAGACACAGTAGGAATCTAGATTAATATTATCAACTGCATCTTTGTCTATCATTAATTTCCTTCATATAATCCCTAATGATTAGTAATGAATAATATGATTTACTTTTTTATCATTAAAATTGAACTGAAAAATACCATAGGTGACTGCATGGTGTTATTTGGAATATGTGACATCAGGGTTCGTACACTTATCATGAGAAAAATTTCAAGCATTTTTAAGCACTTTTCAAGGACCTGAAAAGTATTTTCAAGGACATCAAAATTTATGGATGTTGCCGACATCGAAAAGCTTGTAACACAAAATGCAAAATAATATTTATAATGAGACGGACCATATAGTGTGATATAAAAGGCTAGGAAATGTAAAATAAGTAATATTTATAAAGAAATGCCCCAGAAAAGTAACAAATTTAACCGAAATCTACACTAACAGCAATTGAAGCGCTTGTGATTTACTCTTCGGTACAGCCAGTTGCGTTTTATACACAGCGGCCCATTGTTTTAACTTTACATTCAAAATGATCACTCATCTTTGGCATGACCTTGACAGATTTAACTAATCTGATAACGAGGGTCTAAAACCTATAATATCTTGAATAGGGATCTCTGATTTGCCGACTAGCTCAAACTTTAGCAAATTATATGCTTCGGCAGAAGGGGTGCCGAAAAACTCTGACAGTTCGGTGATCGTGGGGGATATTCATTCAAGTTTTCAACGGCAAAAAAAATCAATAAAAGCCTGTAATACGTTACCCATATACGATATTTGGGTATAGTATTATCAAATTATTCAAAACAATACTAGTCAAACTTCGTATCAGCACGTTTGATATGACGACCTTGTCGTGCACAAGGTTTCTGCCGTTTACCGCCAAGTAACAGGCCGCAAGTGTCAACAAATGGCCGGGCAACACCTGTGAAGGTCGTTATCTAACGATCACAGACGCAGCCAGATTTCTATTCAAACCTGTCCAACATTTAAATAAAACTAAAAATGTGAAATCTTGTTTAAAACAAGGGACCTATGGGTCACGACGCTCAGCTGTTATATATGATAAAAAAATATTATTTAGAAATGAGGCACATGCTGGTTTTGTGTGGTAATAAATATAAGCTGTATTATGAGTTGTTGTTGTTTAGCTTATGTGTGATTTTGATAGTACCTTTGGCAACAGGGAAGAGGATTGATTTCATTTATTTTATTAACAAATGGAGTACTACTGTCACACAGATTTTGACTTGGCCATATAACTTATAAGCAGAACATATAATATAAGAGTTTAACTATTTATTAAAAAATTACAAATATTGTCCCAAATATAATTTTTATTAAAAATAATAAGAGAATCATATGATTTTTTAAAATGAAATATAACTGATATGATTATTAAAATAATATTAAAGAATATATTCATGAATGCATTCATGAATACATTTTGAAAGTATTTGCACGAGTATTCATATACTTTCATTTTTACCTGAATTCCCATTCTTAATGCAAGAAATTTTATAATGGAGTACATAATCATATTCGTATTTAAATACAATTACAAAGTATTCGCACCATGTCTGGTATTTATACAGTTTTCACCAAACAATGATGTTGAGAATCCAGAATATACAAAATTCACACATTTAAATAATGATCATAAGTACCTGGTTTTATGGCTTTTATTTATATTAAAAAATAACTGTAAAAAATTCATTTTGAACTAATTTCACATCAATGTACACACTAGACACAGTAGGAATCTAGATTAATATTATCAACTGCATCTTTGTCTATCATTAATTTCCTTCATATAATCCTTAATGATTAGTAATGAATAATATGATTTACTTCTTTATCATTAAAAATGAACTGAAAAATGCCATAGGTGACTGCATGGTGTTATTTGGAATATGTGACATTCTACCCATCGATACAAGATTCTTATATCATCAGTAACTGCAAGTTAATTTCCTGTTATTATAAACTAACAAATTCCTTTTCTATTTTTCTTTAATTTGTTATTAAAAACCAATAAAAATTTATTAATTTATTGTTTATTGTTATGTTGTTGGTTAAAACTACTAGATGAGTTGGGTTGAACACCTGGATCAACTGTGGCTGGCCATAAGCTGCCTGGATTCTCCCCTCAAGCGTGCATAATTTGATGAAAGGTCAACAAGGTCAACATACAGGTGACTCAAGAGGGGCTGGAGAGAGCCAAAGTCTGACAGGGTCTCATAAAAAACATTAATAAAAGCTACAATATTTGGCAAATTTCTTTCAGCTTTCTAAACTAAAAAGCTGAAATCCTTATGTGTGCATGATATGAAAATTATATCAACAGTGCTCACGGGAAACAAACGTGCCATGGTCACAGTTGGGCAAAATTTAAGGTACTAATTTTATATTTATACTAATAACTTATAAAATTTGAAAATTCAGAACTAATTTTGGGTATTCAATTGCATCTTGATTAAATAATGTTACATCCCTGACAAAAAAGATCTCTAGCTTCTGAAATGCCCTTGTTAAGGGAGTAAATATATTTCTTGATTTTTTACAAAGTGCATTATGTTTGGGCCCATAACTTTAAAAAAATACACAATACTGACATCATTTCTTGCATGTGCATAGTGAATGTATAGAAAAATATGTATATTATATATGATCAAAGTCAGATCAGTGGTTTTGATATTAGGCAGTCTTAAAGTGTAACATTGGGTTTTTAATGGAAAAATGAAGTTTTCATTGCTATCTCGAAGGAATTAAGTCCTAGTGACCAAATTCTTGGCATGATTTTGGAGAAATCTAACTGTATGCCAAATTTAAGGAACTTAGAGCTGAAGCTCGGGAGCTGAGCTCTAGCAAACTGCATAACACTAGCAATATGTGACATGGTGCTTGAAAACTTGAAAAAAATCTACAGTTTTTGATCAACTGGTTTCAAATTTTTGGTGTTAACAGTTGAAATGCTAACAAAAACATGCTGTGAAAATTAAATCCACAGCAGTTACAGCAAAAAAACGTGCCATGGTCAAAGTTGGGCAAAATTTAAGGTACCAATTTTTTATTTTTGCTAATATTTTTAAAAATTTAAAAGATTTTAATCTAATTTTGGGTATACAATTTAATTTTGATTAATAAAAGTAATATTACTGGAAAAAAAGTGCTTAGCTTTAACAAGTTTTGTGTTAAGTGATAAAATTTCTTTCCTGATTAATTACAAAATGCATTATGTTTGGGCCCATAACTTTTTTAAATTAAATAATACAGACCTAATTTATGGCATGTACATAGGAATTATATAGAGGATTATTTATAGGAAATATGAGGAAAAACAGATGAGTGGTTTTGATATTAGGCAGTCCTAAAGTGTGAAAATAGGTTTTTAATAAAAATTGAGGTTTTTCCTTAATTTCTCAAAGGAATGAAGTCGCAAAGACCCAGTTTTCGGCTTGGTAGGAGACCTTGGGGACATCTAACATTATGCTGAATTTTGGATTCCTAGGTCTTACGGTTTCAAAACGTGCCACATCTACGGACGGACGGACGGACGGCACGACAGACGGACGGACGACGGACAATGGACCACGACTATAGCTCAGATGACTTATAGTCAGCTGAGCTAAAAACTCTTATTGGCGAGCTTTATGCAATCGTTATGCAGGGCATGGAAGGGGCCGATGCTGGAAGTTGTATATGTCGCTGATCACTCTTTAAACTGCCAGCGTACTGAGCTTACAAACGGCTATCACATCGCAACAAAAATGTGATTTCCCCCATGGATCTCAGCCATTTACAAACTGACACTAAAGTATGTGAATGTACGTCAGTACCTGCCAAACATCTTAACCTATATCGGACAAACAGTATTTATCCTTAATTGGATTGACCTTGCGTGTAAACTGTATTTCGCTGATCAGTGGTTTTATAGAGCCAACAAATGACGATCACAGCGCGTACACGTGGAATGCGCAGGTACCAAGATAAAAAAAAATGCAACCCTTGGATAAACTGAAAAACCTTTAAGCAAAACAAAGTCGGATCGGGTTCGTAGGGGAAATATGACCCCTCTGATATAATTATTATCGCCGAGTTACCAATGTAAAACGTAAAGTTAACTTGATTTAAACAACATATTCTACTGAGCGAATTAGTTTTACATTATTAAATTATCCCTCAGATTCGAATTGTTCCCATCAAGTATTTTTCGCACAATTTATTCCCCTGGTTTGTTCCCACATAATTATTTCCTTTGGACAGATCTTCTCAATAGCTATATTAATAACCTCAGTAGTCTTACATTAAAATTTAAATTATAAATCTTGCGAAAATACTTACGTGAACTCGCCTAGCGTGTATTGAGTTTTCAATTAAAGAGCTTTTACATGTACCTCGGGGGAAATCTCCACGATCTTTCCAGCAAAGCAGCTCACTTACTATTTGATAATAAATATGGTTATTACCCTCTTATGTTAACTTGTTACATTGCCACTTTCACTGCCCAGTCTCATTAATACACGATTGGGTTAATTCTATTTAATACATTTGATTGACGTAGAGATGCCCGAAAGTTGATATTAAAATACCAGGTATGCATACACACAACATACACCAAACTCTTTCACAAAATTTTTTTCAAGCACTTTTCCAAACCACTCTCTCTTTTTAAGCACTTTTCAAGCCCTTGAAATTGAAATGACTAAATTCAAGCACTTTTCAAGGTTTTCAAGGTGCGTACGAACCCTGGACATTCTATCCATTGATACAAGATTCTTATATCATCAGTAACTGCAAGTTAGTTAATTTCCTATTATTATAAACTAACAAATTCCTTTTCTATTTTTCTTTAATTTGTTATTAAAAACCAATAAATAATTATTAATTTATTGTTTATTGTTATGTTGTTGGTTAAAACTACTGGATGAGTTGGGTTGGAAACCAGGATCAACTGTGGCTGTCCATAAGCTGCCTGGCTGCCCCAGTGTATGTTTCGCCTCAAGCATGCATAATTTGCTGAAAGTTCAACAAGGTCAACATACAGGTGACTCAAGAGGAGCTGGAGAGAGCCAAGGTCTGACATGGTCTCATAAAAACATTAATAAAAGCTACAATTTTTGGCCTATTTCTTTCAGCTTTCTAAACTAAAAAGCTGAAATCCTTATGTGTGCATGATAGAAAATTATATCAACAGTGCTCACAGGAAACAAATGTGCCATGGTCAAAGTTGGGCAAAATTTAAGGTACTAATTTTATATTTATACAAATAACTTATAAAATTTGAAAAATTCAGAGCTAATTTTGGGAATTCAATTGAAACTTGATTAAATAATGTTACATCCCTGACAAAAAATCTCTTGCTTCAGCAATCCCCTTGTTGAGGGAGTAAATATATTTCTTGATTTTTTACAAAGTGCATTATGTTTGGGCCCATAACTTAAAACAATTACGCAATACTGACATCATTTTTGGCATGTGCATAGAGAATGTATAGAAAAAAATGTATATTATATATGATTACAGTCAGATCAGTGGTTTTGATATTAGGCAGTCTTGAAGTGTAACAATGGGTTTTTAATGGAAAAATGAAGTTTTTCATTAATATCTCGAAGGTATTAAGTCCTAGTGACCAAATTCTTGGCATGGTAGGGGATTTTGGAAACATCTAATTGTATACCAAATTTTAGGAACTGAGAGCTGAAGCTGGGGAGCTGATTTCTTGCAAGATGTAAACAATATAATACATGGTGCTTGAAAACTTAAATAAAATCTACAGTTTTTGATCAACTGGTTTCAAATTTTTGGTGTTAACAGACAAAATGCTAACAAAAACATGCTGTGAAAATTAAATCCACAGTACTTTCAGAAAAAAAATGTGCCATGGTCAAAGTTGGGCAAAATTTAAGGCACCAATTTTTTTGTTTGTTAATATTTTAAAAAATTTAAAAGATTTTGATCTAATTTTGGGTATACAATTTAATTTTGATTAATTAAAGTTATATTACTGGAAAAAAAGTCCATGGCTTTAACATGTTTTGTGTTAAGTGAACTAATATTTTTTTCCTGATTTTTTACAAAATGCATTATGTTTGGGCCCATAACTTTTTAAAATTATACAATACAGACATAATTTCTGGCATGTACATAGGAAATATATAGAGGAATATTTATGGTAAATATGAGGAAAAACCGATGAGTGGTTTTGATATTAGGCAGTCCTGAAGTGTGAAAATAGGTTTTTAATAAAAAATTGAGGTTTTTCCTTAATTTCTCAAAGGAACGAAGTCGCAAAGACCCAGTTTTCGGCTTGGTAGGAGATCTTGGGGACATCTAACATTATGCCGAATTTTGGATTCCTAGGTCTTACGGTTTCAAAACGTGCCACATCTACGGACGGACTGACAGACGGACGGACGGACGATGGACAATGGACCACGACTATAGCTCAGATGACTTATAGTCAGCTGAGCTAAAAAAGAAATCAGGAATATATGTAAAACTCGACATTTCTTGGCACCGCAGGTGCCACAGTATCCCCAGATATAGTATGCCCCCCCCCCCTCTTTAAGAATAGGCCCCCATTTTTAGCAGCATATACTGACACTTGGCAGGCAATTATTGTTTTTTTCCATCTATTAATCCACAATCATTTTTAAGATGTTGGTCCTGTGACCTTGACATTTGACCTCATGACCCCAAAATCAATTGGAGTCTTGCTTTTTCAATGGGACATATATAAGTCAAGTTTGAAATCAATATATCAATAAAAGCAGGGAATATCATCAATGAAACTAATTTTTTGACAGATAGCTCCTGTGGCCTTGACCTTTGACCTTCTGACCCCAAAATTGATATGGATCATCCACTATTGGCAAGTGAGCTATATATTCAAGATGGAAGACCTGGGATGAAAGTTTGGCTTAAAATGCATCCACAGTATCTTTTAAGATGCCAGTCCAGTGACCTTGACCTTTGACCTCATGACCCTAGAACCTATAGGGTTCTAACTTTAGTGGTGGGCCATACATAAGTCACGTTTGAAATCCATATGGCTATCAACACTGGAGATATCATAAGAGGTGTGTGATTTTCACCAAATATGGACACATTAAAGATCAAGGCCACTCTCATGGTAAAGGTCATAACCCAAATGTAAACAGACCTCATCCCATAACCCATCTCTCTACATGTGCATAATAGAAAGAAATCTGTCCATTAGTTTTCGACTTATAATGCTTACAGTACTGTCAAGTGGCAATAATGGGGGTATTAAAAGGCGTAAAAACAAGTAAAGAATAATAGGTGGCGCCACCAGTTTCCGGTATATCACAAGGCTATCCAAGATCTTCGGTCACCTTGATTTTGAACCAGTCCATGCAAGCTTACTTGAGATATTTAAGAATTTGCGTTATTTTCAGCAAAAATGGACCTATTCAAGGCACTCTCCTAGCATAGGTCATGACCCCATTTTAAATAGGCTTCGTCTCCTTACCTATATCTATACAAATGTAAAGTTTGAAAAAGATCAGTGAAATATTTTTTGAGTTATCCCGCTCACAAAGTTTTTCTGCGGCGGGGGCGGGACCGTCGTGAAACCATAGTATCCCGACTTTGTCTGGGGATACAATTATTACAGATGCATGCTGAATGCATAATTGAAATACAGATATATCTCATTAAAGACAATTATTATAAGAATTATTGTAGAGATTATTCTTGTAAAATATTTAACAAACTAGCTTCAGTGGCATCAGTCGAAATTTAATGTTTCGCAGGTTTATAACTCATATAGGGAGATACAGCAAACTGGCTAAGTTCAGCTTCATGTAACTCAGCCAAAAAGCACTAAACCAAAACCATTTGAACAAATTTGAATTATCAACATCTGAGAATAATAAATGTGTGAGATTTAAGAAACTGGCCTTGTGGTTTTTGTTGAGAAGATCTTTGTAGCCATTGAGCTAAATGGGCTGTTATGGTATATGACTAAATTCAGCTTCCCATAACTTAGCCAAACGTCACTGAACAGAGACCGTTTGAACATACTTCAGAAAGCACTACCCTAGGATCATTTCTGTGCGATATTGAACATTTTGGCCATATGGTTTCAGAGAAGAAGTTTTTTGTAGCCCTCAGTGTGATACAGGCACTGGTGGCCCCGTACAAAAAAGGCCGATGCAGGTGGCCCAACCAATACCTCAATTTCAGTTTACTTATGTGACCAACATTGGCATGAAATTTGGTGATGATAGCTCCAGCCGTTTCTGAGATTTAAATTTTAATATGCTTTTTTGGACAGATGACAAAGTTCAACCTCCTGTAACTCGGCCAAAAATCTCTAAACTGGAACCATTCGAACAAACTTGAAAGAGATTGTTCTAGGGATCATTTCTGTGAAATATTGGACAATATGGCTGGACTGTTTCGGAGAAGAAGATTTTTAAAGCGCTTTTAGCTTTTTCCCTGTAAAATCTAAGAAAATGTAGTTAGAAAAAAATAAACAAAATCTGATATAGTTTTTTGGATGACTGATTATTTGCAAAAAATTTGGTGATGCTAGCTCCTGCCGTTTTTGAGATAGCTATGGTTAACGTACAGACGACGCATGACACACGACATACAACGGATGACGCCACACCATCGCATAAGCTCACAGGTTCGCTAAAAATAACCCTGTATGGCTACTCTTTGAAATAATTGCTTAAGATATGCTTATTAGTAAAATCCATGAAGCACTGTTAAAGTACAGTAAATGTAAAATAAATGTAAAAAAAATGTACACATGTTTTCCTAACCTTTCAATTTTGCCAGTTTCTTATTGGAATCCATACCATTATTGTTACCTTTATTGACCAGATCTGCCTGTAATGTCACCTTTCACTATATATATGTTACGGGTGGGACACATTATGGGTGGACAAAATAATGTATCTTTGATATGCTGTATAATAAATTCAGAGGACAGGCATACAAATTAGGCATGACAAAACAGTTAAGGTTTGTGCTTTTCTGTATAAAGGTTTAAGGTTTATCTCACCTCTAATTTCACACTGCTATTCCACTGTTACAGGTGGGACAGTCATGATTGACGATACTAACCTTTTTTAGATGACACACTTGATTCTGATTTGTTAGAGTTACATGTACCCCAGAAACATAAGAAATATTAATCTCACTTCTATTCTTGTCAGTGTAACACAAAATGCAGTTCTTGGTTAATAATCATGACAACTGCAGCACTACCTGTTACGTTGGGACAAAAAAAATATTTTATTTTGACCAAGACATCTTAAAAGGTACCAAAATCCACGTTTTGGATTCCTGTATCCAAGTTACCTCTTCATGTAAACTTTTAACCCTACTACTACACTTTTTAAATTCATTCAGCAGCATGTATGCAGCTGATTATTAAGGTCTACATGGTCATAAAACTTATGGGTTTAACTGTGGACATGTAACAGGTGGGACAAATTGGCCCATAATTTGCTGCAAATTTTTAAATTCATTCAGCAGCATGTATGCAGCTGATTATTAAGGTCTACATGGTCATAAAACTTATGGGTTTAACTGTGGACATGTAACAGGTGGGACAAATTGGCCCATAATTTGCTGCAAGTGGATAGAAACATCTTTTCAATCACACTAAAAAGTGATGGATGTTACTGTCTGCATCATCTGTGATATTCTTAATTAGTAACTGCCTGACACCAGCCTTATTTTTCTTTTATTTAACCTCAGACACTGTACAGATTTAGTGCGATTGGCCCATTTTAGACACTTTGGGTCATCTAATAAGGAATAGTTTTTATGGCGAAATGCTGAACAATGAATATGTATGTCTCATATGTCATGTGACAGCTCTGTATCAAAACTCTGTAGTGCGCCCTTCCAGAGAGTCAGCTGGACTGGGTGGTTCTCTCAGAGAGAGAGACTGTATGGCCCAGACCTACTGTTGTTGAATAAAGACTTTCTATCATCAAACTGGTCTTGGAACATTGTCAGCAAAGTGCATCAGTAACAGCTTTAAGTGATACAGGTGGGGACATCCCCAACCCCACCTCTGTATCAATATTATGGCATCAGGCTTTTGCTGCTTTTTTATACTCCATTCCATCAACCCTGTCCACCCCATTTTTCATGATAATTTTTGTACAATCCACTAAAGCTTGCCTTTATTTACCATAGACGCAAATCAGACAAATGTGGAAATTATCCAACAGCAAAATAATAATCTCCCATGTATGGATTCCATATTGATTGATTCTGAAAGAAATATGACTGAACAGATGTACGGTCTTGTGACGTATCAGTGAAGACCCAAGATGACAGACTAAAATTACATCCACTTGAGGATTTGTAGTGATGACCTCACAATGGTATTTGTACGTCACATGTTTATTCCGTCACACATACGTCCCTCCTACATGGCACGAATAAACAAATAAGGCATGCACTTGAACTGACACCATCATTTTTTAAGCTCTTTCTAGACAGGTCAACACTGTCCAGGCTTCACAAAGTAAATATATTTATCTCATGCTTATTTAAATCATCATAAATCATCACATTACCGCCTTTGATAAATGCTAATTTGTAGTCATGAGGCAAAGAAAATATATTTGAAAGAAATATCACAACAAATTAGGTGAACATGGGTGTTGGAATGGAGAATAATAAACACATGGCAAGGGACTATATAAAAATATTAATCCTATTATAATAATATTTATATAATTGGGTTTTACACAAGAAGAAAAACCAGATTAATTACTAAATTTGAAGACCCCCCCCCCCATACCCCCCCCCCCCCCCTTAGGGTGTTTGGTGCCTGCGATGTCTAATGTTAACCAGGGCATTGTCAGTGACTCACGTTATGACTCAAGGTCAGGACGCTGTAACTACTTATAAAGCAAAGCCTAGTGTTGACTACTGACGGAGGGTCAATACCCGAGCTGGCGTCCACCACAGTGACAGCACCCGGTCCTGTCACAGTGTCACATCCCAGCACGGCAGCAGACACAGCCGGTTGAACCATCCCTAAGCCCTTACCTTGTCCTAGAGGTCCAGCCATTCGGTCCGTCCGTGCAGCTCGATGAATGTATATCTTTTGATCGGGGGTGAGCAGTACGCTGGAAGGAATGCTGTCTATTTCCTGATCGTCTCAGGATCTGCAACAGTCGCCATATCACTATCAGTGTAGAAAAACTTCCGCTACAGTGCTACCACCTATCGGCCAGTCATTGAACTATCCCTAGTTACTATTTCATTTTATCTTGGAACAGTTCTTGTATAAACAACCACCGTACTATACAACATTTTCCACACAGGTTTGTCGAGGGCATGACAAATAAGCTTTATCGTGTGAATAAACTGTAAATTAGTGAATAGAGCAAATATAAAGTTAGCCCAGAACTGGTGTTGGATCCAAGAAAGAAGGGGGGGGGGGGGGGTTAAGGGCATTTTAGCTTGATTTTGATCAATATCTTTGTAGCCTTATACGAGCATCAAAGATCTCATGCAAAATTAACAAGAACAAATGTTCATTTCCTAAGTTACAAATACGGGACTGTGGTGTGCCCCAGGGACCTCTCTTAGGTCCTCAGTGACATCTTTACTTTATACATGCACTGCTCCCTTTATCAGGTACTTTAGTGCACGAGCGTGTTTTTATAATGTTAGACTAGGCAGAATCTCAGAAAATGTGCATATTTAAAGTTCTGGAGGCGAATCATGTCAATGCATGGCATAAAGTCTGTTCTCGGGTAATGAAAGGTGCTGAATCCCAACTCCGCTGTATGCCCAGCCGGCAAATGGACCAAAATGCTTCAAAATTGTTGATTTCTATGGCAACCTGTATTACTTATCCTGATTCCAGTAATCGAGATGTTTGAATAAATGGCTATAACTTTGATTTTAAGCATACATCATTGAAATCAACTCTCAAATGTAGCAAATTAATATTTATTTTCCTGCAAGTATATTCAGTTTTGTGACATTGTTACACGAATGCCCTACCCCTGGTATTACCGGGGAAACACCCTATGACGTCATGGCAACCAGGGGAGGTTCCCTTGGTATTAATGCCACCAGATACAGATCTCTTGGGTTGACCAATGACCTCAGAGCTGGCGATGCAGGGCTGGACTGACTGATACGTACATGAGTCATGAACCAGCCTAGCTCTTTTTCTTATGCCCGGGACTCCAAACAGTGCAGATGTGCGGGTGTCTGTCCCACCGGGCTCTGAGCCTCCTTGGTCCATCTTAGCTTCTGCCTTACAGAAGCTGAGAATACAGGGACCAGGGAAAACCCAGCTGGACAACCAGATTCTGGTTCGTATAGATACTTATATTTGATGTAATATCAGTCAGGGCATGATTCTTGTATAATCTTGTAGTTTTTTTTCTAATAAATTATTGTGGTCATTGTAATTTCCTCAGTCTTATAGACTCCTTTAGCGGTCAGAGTGCCCTGTCAGCATGGGGGCAGCCATATTGGGTTTCAGGGAATGACTGCCATTAGCGGAGTGAAGCTGGCCCAGCACACTCACTCATGGTCAGTCTGGATGTCCAGCTGTAATGTCTGATAAAAAGTATAGTAAAGGTGGTGGGGCCCAGTGTAGTGTTTATGGATGCCACAATAGCAGGCAGAAACTGTACAACTGGGACCAGAGTATTTGTGATATTCACAAGGATCTTCATAAGGACTGTCCTTGTATCAGACCTTACACACTTCACAAGTTACCATTAAGGGCAGATGGAGATGAGCTAAGAAGAGAGTGGATTAAAGCATTGAATCACAAGGATCCACCAATATATATATATATGTGTGTGTTCAGTGCATTTCATAGATGGAAAACCAACTGAACAGAATCCGGTTCCTAAACTTTTATTAGGATATTAGGCAACAACACCACACACACATGGACGAAAGTTACCTGTAAAGAGAACACCTGTGTCAACTACGGACAGGCCGGTTAAAAGGAGAAAACTGTTGAATGATGAATCTGTTTCTTGCACTGATCAAGGGGAATCTAATGGGAAGGTCACAGGTGATAATCTTGTACCAGAACCTACTTGCCGAAATGTGGAAATTCAAGTATTGCCTGACATGACAGACCAGCTGGGCCACTACAGATGGAGATCACAGTTACGCAAGCAGAGAAACCAATAAGCTGGATAATGCAACACAAACAGTGCACATTACAACTGCAAATAAAAGGTCTGGTTATACTCCTGAAGATTTATCTTCAGTAGCTGAAATAATTTTGAAAACGGATTCTGATGCTCTTTTGTATACCGGCATAACTTTCATAACTGAAAGGGAGGTTACGAATACTAGAAGAATTGCCAGTGTGCGCATTCATGTAGAACGTGCAATCAGGAGACTGAAAGTTTATAAAATATTAGCTGGAACTCTCCCTGTGTCAACTTTGAAGAATGTGGATAATATTTTGTTAGTTTGTGCTGCACTTGTCAACTTAAGGCCAGCACTGGTACGTGACTGCAGTGACTGCGAAGAAATATAAGGAATAAATACCAGTTGCTCTGTATTAAATGAACACTTTTGATAACCACATTCAAACTGCTATTTCGTGTTTTCCTCACTTTTTTTTGTTTTTGAATACTTGATGTAAAACTTAATTTGTTGTACCACTCGTGTAAATTGTTAATAATACATGCAGTGCAAATAAATATCTGGCAGTATTCATTCATTTACATGACCAGGGAAGGACATTTCCTTTGTTCCTAAAACATTCAGTGCATAAAGTGACCCCATGTGTACTCCTTAAGGGGTGTATTACACAATGACATCCCACAGGGCAGATAAGCTAATGTAGTGTGTCCGATAAATTTCAGCAGCTGGTAATCCCGTGCCTGGCAGTCCTACTGAACATAATTAAACAAAAATTGGTGAGCATTCCGTGCCCTTTTGATAGTGAATCTGTTGGGGCAATTAATTGTTACTTACTCATTAACTCTCTGCCAAGAATATCCTGGTATTCTTTACATTACGAAAGCCGGTTTGATTTGAATTCATCAACCAAATGTGGTAACATCTGTGTGAAATAGAATGTTTCTAAATTGTCTATTTGCCTCTTAACATAGTCTTCATCACATCGCATTTCAATTATTTTGTTTTCTGATTCTGAGCACCAGAGGAACAGTACAGCTTTTTGATTTTTAGTACATTTCATTGTCAGTTGGATCTGGCTTAAATATCCACGTGAACCTGACGTGTGCAACAAATATGTACCTTTGTTATTCACCTTTACATCATACTTTCCACCTTCACACAAGGGCTTAAGTTCACTAAGAAGAGGGCATTTAATTTCAAGGATTTCTGCATCATCAATGATTCCATCAGGGCTTGCTGATAGCCACGGGTATTCCTCACATACAACAGTACCTGATGGAGCAACAGCAGTTTTGGTTATTTCTTCATAGCTCTTTCTTGCCTTTTCTTCAATTATCTGACCATGTCTGGTAGCCAGGTTTCCCCTGAACTTGGGTAGGATGTGCTCTTTCAAGAATTTATCTGGCTTGGTAGTTTTTCTTTTAGGCACTTTGTTAGCAGTACTTGCAGTTATTCGGAGTTTCCTGCTGTCTTTCCACAGCAGGTTATCAGTACTTCCTTGCAACAGTGTATTTACATTCAGAAGCTGTATTTGCTTTAAGTTAAACTTGACATATTTCAAATAAAATTCCCGACATGCATCACATTTTAACTGTGTATCATGGGCTCCATGTACAATTGTACGCTTCTGCTGACTTTCTGTAACCTGGGCTGTTACACTCATTCTTAATATTGTGCCTGGTAACAGAAAAAGGTCCTTCAGTCCAGAAGTTTCAACTTGTTTGATGTATTCAGCATGATTCTCATAGACTGGAAAGGGAGGTGCAGCTGACTATTTATCACATGAGTATTTTCATAGGCATCTGTTACCCTTGATTTTTTAAACTGTATATTTTCAATAGCATTAGGTTCCACATTTTTGGTTGTGCCTTTATTCCACGATGCTGCAAGATCTGTAACACTTGTGCCTGTAAGGTGGTTCCTGACAGCATATTCTACTTTCCATGAGACAGCTCCGACATGACTGCAGGAGCGCCCAGTTCCAGCTATACATGTACACCCTCCTGTCAGTACCATCCCATCTTTTTGGCAGAGTACCCAGGCTTCGTGGTTTTGATCATTTACAGCCTGTGACGGTCTCACTTCAGCCTTCAGGTACTCCAGGTCATCACTGTCCTTACAGGGGGCATGCTTCACTACCCCAACACATCCACTATGAAAGTATACATAGCTGTCCTTGCTTTTGTAATCTTCATTTCACGGTAGTCAATCGCTTTGGAATCAACAAGGTAGGTTAATATGTCCACTGAACTGATGGAAGGCCAAACCTTTATGTCATCTCCCCACCGATTTACTTTCCCAGGGTGGGGCACTTTCTTGTCAGTGCCAGGAGCACACATCAGATAGTGCCTCTGCTTGTGCTACACTTAAATTACCAGCCATTATGACTTTAATCAGTGAAAGTTAAGATTTAATACAAAGAGAGCACATGAGGCAAAGCAAACAGCACTGTAGGAGTCAATGACCACTGGCTATGTGAGGGCAGTTAAGAATAAATACACAGAGAGCACTTGAGGCAAAGCAAACAGCACTATAGGGGTCAATGACCACTGGCTATATGAGAGCAGTCACATTCACCCCCCTGATGGTGGCCCGACTGCAGCGCTGCAGGTGGCTAATAAGGAACTAGAGGTAACATGGCCGCCGCTAAGGGGGTCTATATAGACCCCTTTAGCGGTCAGAGTGCCCTGTCAGCATGGGGGCAGCTATATTGGGTTTCAGGGAGTGACTGCCATTTGCGGGGTGAAGCTGGCCCAGCACACAAACTCATGGTCAGTCTGGATGTCCAGCTGTAATGTCTGATAAAAAGTATAGTAAAGGTGGTGGGGCCCAGTGTAGTGTTTATGGATGCCACAATAGCAGGCAGAAACTGTACAACTGGGACCAGAGTATTTGTAATATTCACAAGGATCTTCATAAAGACTGTTCTTGTATCAGACCTTACACACTTCACAAGTTACCATTAAGGGCAGATGGAGATGAGCTAAGAAGACAGTGGATTAAAGCATTGAATCGCAAGGATCCACCAAGATATATATATGTGAGTTCAGTGCATTTCATAGATCGAAAACCAACTGAACAGAATCCGGTACCTAAACTTTTATTAGGATATGAGGCAACAACGCCACACACACATGGACGAAAGTAACCTGTAAAGAGAACACCTGTGTCAACTACGGACAGGCCAGTTAAAAGGAGAAAACTGTTGAATGATGAATCTGTTTCTTGCACTGATCAAGAGGAATCTAATGGGAAGGTCACAGGTGATAATCTTGTACCAGAACCTACTTGCCGAAATGTGGATATTCAAGTATTGCCTGACATGACAGCCCAGCTGGGCCACTACAGATGGAGATCACAGTTACGCAAGCAGAGAAACCAATAAGCTGGATAATGCAACACAAACAGTGCACATTACAACTGCAAATAAAAGGTCTGGTTGTACTCCTGAAGATTTATCTTCAGTAGCTAAAAAAATTGTGAAAACGGATTCTGATGCTCTTTTGTATACCGGCATATTTATGAATGCATTCTGGACTCTAGTTGCAGTTCTAAAACAGTTCAGTGATTTGAGTTACAAAATGTATCATGAAGACCAGGTTCTAATGACACTTATTCGCTTGAGACAAGACTTCCAGTTTGCTATATTGGCAAGGATGTTTGATGTGTCTGAAGGTCTTGCATCTAATATTTTTGCAGACTGAATTAAGTTAATGGCAAAACACCTATCCCAGTTAATAGTTTTTGCTGCCAAGAGAAACAATTAAAGCTTGTGTACCCACCTCGTTCAAAAAAGCTGGATATGAAAATACAACTTGCATAATTGATTGTGCTGAAACAGTCATGCAGAGACCAAAAAATTTAAAGACTCGGGGAGAGACCTACAGCAATTATAAGTCACATAACACTGTGAAATACCTTGTTGGAATCGCACCACTTGGACATATCATGTTTATTTCAAGAGCATATGGAGGACGTGCAAGTGACAAGTTCATTGTTGACAATTAAGGTTTTTTGGATCACTTGTGGCTCAATGATGAAATAATGGCAGGTCGTGGCTTCACCATTCAGGACCTTCTGTTTCCCAGGAAGGTAAAATTAAACATACCTGCTTTCACAAAAGGCCGTGATCAGTTAACTGAAAGGGAGGTTACGAATACTAGAAGAATTGCCAGTGTGCGCATTCATGTAGAACGTGCAATCAGGAGAGTGAAAGTTTATAAACTATTAGCTGGTACTCTCCCTGTGTCAACTTTGAAGAATGTGGATAATATTTTGTTAGTTTGTGCTGCACTTGTCAACTTAAGGCCAGCACTGGTACGTGACTGCAGTGACTGCGAAGAAATATAAAGAATAAATACCAGTTGCTCTGTATTAAATGAACACTTTTGATAACCACATTCAAACTGCTATTTCGTGTTTTCCTCACTTTGTTTTGTTTTTGAATACTTGATGTAAAACTTAATTTGTTGTACCACTCGTGTAAATTGTTAATAATACATGCAGTGCAAATAAATATCTGGCAGTATTCATTCATTTACATGACCAGGGTAGGACATTTCCTTTGTTCCTAAAACATTCAGTGCATAAAGTGACTCCATGTGTACTCCTTAAGGGGTGTATTACACAATGACATCCCACAGGGCAGATAAGCTAATGTAGTGTGTCCGATAAATGTCAGCAGCTGGTAATCCCGTGCCTGGCAGTCCTACTGAACATAATTAAACAAACATTGGTGAGCATTCTGTGCCTTTTTGATAGTGAATCTGTTGGGGCAATTAATTGTTACTTACTCATTAACTCTCTGCCAAGAATATCCTGGTATTCTTTACATTACGAAAGCCGGTTTGATTTGAATTCATCAACCAAATGTGGTAACATCTGTGTGAAATAGAATGTTTCTAAATTGTCTATTTGCCTCTTAACATAGTCTTCATCACATCGCACTTCAATTATTTTGTTTTCTGATTCTGAGCACCAGAGGAACAGTACAGCTTTTTGATTTTTAGTACATTTCATTGTCAGTTGGATCAGGCTAAAATATCCACGTGAACCTGACGTGTGCAACAAATATGTACCTTTGTTATTCACCTCTACATCATACTTTCCACCTTCACACAAGGGCTTAAGTTCACTAAGAAGAGGGCATTTAATTTCAAGGATTTCTGCATCATCAATGATTCCATCAGGGCTTGCTGATAGCCACGGGTATTCCTCACATACAACAGTACCTGATGGAGCAACAGCAGTTTTGGTTATTTCTTCATAGCTCTTTCTTGCCTTTTCTTCAATTATCTGACCATGTCTGGTAGCCAGGTTTCCCCTGAACTTGGGTAGGATGTGCTCTTTCAGGAATTTATCTGGCTTGGTAGTTTTTCTTTTAGGCACTTTGTTAGCAGTACTTGCAGTTATTCGGAGTTTCCTGCTGTCTTTCCACAGCAGGTTATCAGTACTTCTTTGCAACAGTGTATTTTCATTCAGAAGCTGTATTTGCTTTAAGTTAAACTTGACATATTTCAAATAAAATTCCCGACATGCATCACATTATAACTGTGTATCATGGGCTCCATGTACAATTGTACGCTTCTGCTGACTTTCTGTAACCTGGGCTGTTACACTCATGCTTAATAATGTGTATGGTAACAGAAAAAAGGTCCTTCAGTCCAGAAGTTTCAACTTGTTTGATGTATTCAGCATGATTCTCATAGACTGGAAAAGGAGGTGCAGCTGACTTCTTTATCACGTGAGTATTTTCATAGGCATCTGTTATCTTGGTTTTTTAAACTGTATATTTTCAATAGCATTAGGTTCCACATTTTTGGTTGTGCCTTTATTCCACGATGCTGCAAGATCTGTAACACTTGTGCCTGTAAGGTGGTTCCTGACAGCATATTCTACTTTCCATAAGACAGCTCCGACATGACTGCAGGAGCGCCCAGTTCCAGCTGTACATGTACATCCTCCTGTTAGTACCATCCCATCTTTTTGGCAGAGTACCCAGGCTTCGTGGTATTGATCATTTATAGCCTGTGATGGTCTCACTTCAGCCTTCAGGTACTCCAGGTCATCACTGTCCTTACAGGGGGCATGCTTCACTACACCAACACATCCACTATGAAAGTATACATAGCTGTCCTTGCTTTTGTAATTCTTCATTTCACGGTAGTCAATCGCATTGGAATCAACAAGGTAGGTTAATATGTCCACTGAACTGATGGAAGGCCAAACCTTTATATCATCTCCCCACCGATTTACTTTCCCAGGGTGGGGCACTTTCTTGTCAGTGCCAGGAGCACACATCAGATAGTCCCTCTGCTTGTGCTACACTTGAATTACCAGCCATTATGACTTTAATCAGTGAAAGTTAAGATTTAATACAAAGAGAGCACATGAGGCAAAGCAAACAGCACTGTAGGAGTCCATGACCACTGGCTATGTGAGGGCAGTTAAGAATAAATACACAGAGAGCACATGAGGCAAAGCAAACAGCACTGTAGGGGTCAATGACCACTGGCTATATGAGAGCAGTCACATTCACCCCCCTGATGGTGGCCCGACTGCAGCGCTGCAGATGGCTGATAAGGAACTAGGGGTAACATGGCCGCCGCTATAGGGGTCTATAGTTTCTGTTGTACGCAGGAGGAGCTTCTGCCATTTGAGTCACGCTACCATTAATTAAGTATATAGCTCCCCCTCATTTTGTAACACTGGTGGCAGCAATTTTACGGCTAACGCCTTCATTCTATTGTCTTAACTGTATATTTTCAATTTTAAAATGATTTCCTGCTTGTGATTCATTTTTGTACTACTTAACGGCAATATGTACGGCATTTCGTCTTTAGTTATAGCTCTATAATCAAGTATCCCTCCCCCCCCCCCCCAAAAAAAAAAAAACTTCTGCCGAGAAAGTGGACAGTCTTTGTATTATCTATATACGCCATCTGGATCGACCACAAATGACATTATTTATATTGAAATATTGCGTTTTTATGTGTGTGTGTGTGAGAGAGAGAGAGAGAGAGAGAGAAAGAGAGAGAGAGAGATTTGGGGATTGGAAGGTAAAAAACTACAGGTAAGCTATTGTTTGCCCAGGCTGTTCGTATGCTGTTCTGCATTGTGTTGTACATGAGAGGTGGCTTTAACTTTTGATCAATTTTTCTGCTGCCCTACTTCGCGTCAGTGGTGACAGTCACGGACGGTTGGTAAAATGTCTATTCAATCAAATTATTAGGATTAACTAAAAATCAGCGATTTTTTAGTAGAAAGGATATATTTTATTCAGTTTTCTGGAGATGATATGTTGACACTTTGAATGAGACTTTAAGCAGGGCCTCCGAGAGAAAATTTTCGAGGGGGTACAAAAGGTTTTCGGCCCCCTCCTTTTTCTTCGTTATAATATCCATTCAGTTTTACGGATGTAATAAACTCTTTCTTCAGATTAAATCCAAGGCTATATACTTACTGAAGCGGTATACTAAAGGATGGACTGTAACAGAGGGATGCATAGTTTTCTCCATTTAATGCTACGTATATTATCATATATTATCACGTTTCGTACAACATGTGACTTAACCATTTTTGAGGGTCTTCTTGTGCCTTATTTGAAATTCTTAGGCTAAACAAAATCAAGTGAGACTTCTACATTTTGAAACATTTCATTGGGCGCTATAGGAAATTCCTTGCCGGTACGCGTCCTTCAATTTAGGCCCCTCAAATTCGATTGAAACTCTGTATACATATTTCTCAAATGACAAACGGGATGCGCATTTCTTTCGCCCTATATATAGGACTGTCGTGCCGATATATCGATACAAATCGATACAAGACGTCGATACGATAACCGAAATGCGTTGAATGCTGTATCGGTCGTATCGATGTAAAACATTGATTGATAACGAATAGGGATATGACTCTAAGTTTAAATATAACCTTGACGATTTATAAAGCTAAATGCACTGTATATTTGTTGGTTTAGCTTTTAAGACTTGATAAGAAATGTTTATACACATGCACGTCAGTACTCCCATGAGAAGCAGGTGCATGTAAGCGATAACAGGAAAATAATACTTACTTTCCATTGTATTAATGAAATCGATATTCACATCACATATTGTTTCTAGGAACAAGGTACATTCACGTCTATATCCTACATATGTGTGTGTGTGTGTGTTGTTATGAAGACAAATTGTTCGGGGGAAACGTTGGGCCGATCCGGGATTCCAACCCATAACGGTGGCGCACAAGTCCGGCGTACCAACCGCTTCGTTACCCGTACCAAAGTTCAGCATATGCTGCTTTTGGAGCAGCTGCTGTATTTCTGCTGTGATTGTACTCCAGTTATGCTGACAAGGGGAGCAGCAAATCAGCAGATGTTTATACCTTCTGGTCCATTCTGCTCTATCTCTGCTCCGAGAATCAGCAGTTTTACAGCATATGCTGTATTACTGCTCCATCTCAGTATATTTGCAGCAGATATACTGAAAATCTGCTCTCCTGAAATATCCGTCAAGGCAAACGCAACAACTTCTGCGGTATCTCTGCTGCCTAAAGATGTACCAGAATGGACCAGAGAGCAGATTTGCAGCAGTTGCTCATACACTGCTGCTTTGAGACAGTGCCATCAGCGACATATAATATATACTTAAGTTTGAAGAGCAGATCTGGAGCATATACGGATTCACTGCTGTTTTTAAATAGACATTCTACTGTGCAATTAAATATAATTCTTTACAAGTTGGGACAGCATATTAAGAGCATACCAGTACGCTGAAGGTTTGCTGAAATAAACCACGATAATTACTTAGCCCCGTCCCCCTCCCCTAAGTCCCGACCACCTTTTAAATCACCTTATTTTACTATTTTAGTCAAGATAATGGACGAGTTTACACGACAATCAGGGCTTAAATGATTTATTATTTTGGCTGAAACTGTCACAGAGCCCAATCATCAGACCTTTCCCTCGACTGCTGAATAAAGATTGAGAGATTGAAAAACATTATCTTTACAGTTTGAGTAATCTTTTGGCAGATAAAATATAAAGGAGATCTAGCGTCCAGTGTAATTGTGCGCACTGTATTTCTCAGTCCTCTCACAGAAAGATCCAGTATTCCAGTGTAATTGTGCCGAGTAGAGGGGTCCACTGTTGCCCCGGTTAACACATTGTATCAAATGCCACTTGACTTCAACTCGCGTATTTGGATACATGATACACAGCAACACTGCCCGACCTTGAACTTGATTGACCTATAAACCGCGGCCCATGCTGTTTGAAACAGCACAAAGCTGGTAACGGTAAGAGGAAAGGAGGACAAATTGTCAACGAAGGCACACAAAAAATGTAAGTTCTCCACATTCTTAGCATGTCTGATAGAATCGAATTTAGGCAGATCTTTAATTGTAACTATTTTAATTCTAATGTGCTGGTTAACATGTTCTGGAGATCTGTAAAACAGTAAATCAGCGGAGTTGCTGGACTCTGATGATCTGCCTAGGCGCTTCTCCTGTGCACTGGCATGCTCATGTAGGACATTTTGAAATCGGGAGGGGGGGGGGGGGACATGTGGGGGGGGGGGGGGGGGGGGTGAGCAGATTATAGCGTTTACTAGAGAAAAGGGACACGGGCTTGAGTTCCAAACATTATTCATCTTCAAGTTCAAGGTTTGCTCAAGACAAAAATCTTAGATCTGAATTTACAATATCCCAATTAAAATAAAAATTCTTCATTTCTGTTTGCAAGGCACTAAAAACGTGGCTTAGGCTAAGGCCGTAACGGCCAGACATTTAACAGTTAGCAGTCATGCTTCTTATGCTCTGTAGTAATGCTTTTTATGCTCTGTCTCGTGAGTTTATGGGCACAAAGTTGTTCAGAGCATATTGTAATTCTGGCCGTTAAGGCAATGTTTTTTTTTTAATTTGTGTCAACCTACAAACAAGAAGGAAAATAATATCCTGTTAAAACAAATCTTTTGTGTATAATACAAACCTCTCCCATTTTCGAAGTTAGATATTTCTCACCAGGGATGTTAATTTTATATTTTTTTATAATAAAAATCGGATTTTTTAATTTAAATAAGATTTAAAAAAACTATTTTTTTTATTTTTTTAAAATTAAATTATTATGGTCATACTTCACAGAATGTAAACTGTATTTAGACTGCTTTTAGACCACTAAAGAAAGGATTTTAGCTCTGCTGACTATAATTCATCTGAGCTATAGTATAGTCATTGTCCTTTGTTGGTGGTCGATCCGGCCGGCAGGCCGTTAACGAGCACGTTTTGAAACCATTAGACCTACGAATCCAAATATGGCATACAGGTAGATGTCCCCAAAATCTCAGACCATACCAAAAATTGGGTCACTTGGTTTTTGTTCCCAAAGGTATTAAGGAAAAACCTCAATATTTCATTAAAAACCCATTGTTACACTTCAAGACTGTTTAATATCAACACCACTGATATTTTTTTTTTATCAGTTTTAATATATATATATTCTATACATTTGATATGTACATACTAGAAATTAGGTCAGTGAATTTTTGATGTTACGGGCCAAAAATAATGCACTTTGTAAAAATTAGGAAATTTATTTTCCCATAAAACATGAGAATTGCTGGAGCTAGAGATTTTTTTTTCAGTGATGTAACTTTATTTAATTTCCACTCACTGATAGTTTGAACTGCTGTTTAAATCATTTTTGTTTTCTTTTCAGGCTTTCGTCTCATGCATAACAGTGGAACACCTGGCTGGGAGAATGAAAAATGTTCTGATGTGGATCCTCATCTACCCAGGGGCAAGAAAAAGAAGCTTTTATTAACTGTATATAATAAATAAAATTATGTTATACACATTGAAAGGTATTTGTTTTTCAATTCTTTTGAAATTGGTATAAAAGAGAATGCTGCTGAGTGGGCCCTAATAAAAAAAAAATTATTAAGAAGATCGAGAGCGCAATGTGTTGTGATCATCTATAAACACGGGTCTGCTCCAAGGGAGTACTGCTTCAGGGGAGCAGAGCAGCCAGTTCTGCTCTAGCAGAGCACTGCTCCTGGACAGCACATGATTGCTCCAGGAGAGCACTGCTGTAGGAGAGCACTGCTCCAGCAGAGCACATATCTGCTCCAAGAGAGCATACTGCTCAGGTTCTGCTGAAGAACTGCTCAATATCTGCTTCTGATATGCAAATAGGCCTGCTCCTTCGGAGCACTAATTTAAATAATTGGACTGCTCAATTTGTGCTGAAACCGCTACTCAAAATCTGCTGCGCAGTACATGGTATATACATGGTAATTGTGGAGCAGACTTTTAGCATATAATACATAGGTCTTTGAGCACATATACAGCATATGCTGTAACTGTGCTGAATAAATGCTGCAGATCTGCTGGAAACACTGCTCTGGCTATCTGCTGAAAAACTGCTTCAAATATGCTGCAAAACTGCTGAATTTTGGTAGGGGTAGCAAAGCAAGCTTCACTAGCGAGACAGTTCGGTCCGCTTTTATGTCACCCCGTGACACAACTTCTTAAGAAGTGTGTGTGTGTGTGTATCACACTTATTCGCTTTATGATACAGTGAAACCCCGGGCTGCAGGCGGACACCCCTCTTGAGCAAACACCCCGCCTAACGGACACTTTTTGGGCCGACGGAGCGTTTTTACTACTTTAAGAACCCCATTAAGGCGCGGCTACACCGAACGCGGCGCAGCGCTGCACGGCGTTGCAAATAAACGGCTGAGCATTTTTGCGGCGCTGCAAAACGGAGAAAGTTGAATTTTTTCAGCTTTGTTTTGCCGGGCTACACATCACGGCGCAGCGCGGCGTTAGGTGTGTACACCCCAGTAATTGCATGTTCTCAACATTTTCTGCAGCGCAGCGCAGCGATCGGTGTGGTCGGGCCTTTAGGGCGGACACCCCGCTATTTGTTTTAGATAGATGTGAATTAGAAAAGAAAATTAGTTTGGTTGCATAGCGGCTTTACCAGCTTGCCACTGTTAATAACTTGCTGGATATACAAACAAATTTACTTCTTAAGACTAACTATTGCACTCAAAGTCAGACGCTATTTATTACTGCAAATTGGCGAAGTTTCACAAGTTTACTCTTAAAAATATTATAACTTATCAAAACTTAACAACGTAGTCTTGTAACGTTTAAAAGAAAATTACTGAACAGATGAAATTATATACTGCATGAGGTCGTCATGTATTCTTTGAAAACTCCAGGAATTCTCAGAGTTTCTGCAGGATTTCCGACTATCTGTAGTCTTAGTGGCGCGGGTTTATGTGAAGCGTAGACTTTGCGGGTATTTTTAAAGTCAAAACAAAAGCAAGCTAAAATGAAAGCCATTTAAAGTGCAGAAACTTTGAAAGGATTCGATTAATTGTTCCAAACGGCTGTGATGGAAGCTTTGATGTGTATGGATGCCGAAAAGCAATACCGGACTGACAGTGGCCAAGTGACGGCATATTAAACTGAGTACGGTACGTATAGTCCGTTCTACCAACCGTGACACTAAGTTTTTTCGCGTTTTCTTCTCTCCCTGGTTTTATCATGTGTGTCCAAAGCGGTACGGCGAATGCCGAGAAAACGACCTAATTTTACATGAAATAAGCGAAAATTTATGAAAAACAACTAACATCACGACGCCGAGTTGTTGTTTTTCTTTAGGTGAGAACTACATGGCTAACTCAGAGCTGTATGTGAAAACTTTGCCGTCATAATGGAATGACGTAACCTTGACGTCACGGTCGTCGCGTGAAATTTCCTGAATACACGTTATGAAGAGGCCAGCAGGTGTCACCGTGGTCAGCAGCCAAAGTTGAGCTCTTCCATTTTATAGGGCCCGAAGCTTCATTAATGTAACTGGTGGTATATGCGTAAAAAAATCGCCCGTATGATTTTGTAACTGGGGTGTTTCCAATTGTCCGTCAGCGTATATATTAAGGCCTAATGCGTATATTATTAGCCTATATATGCGTGAAAATCGCCACAGGAGCGTTTTTCACGCATAGGGTCTACATTAAATCAGGGTCGGATTCAGGGTAAAATGACGCCACTTCACCATGATATTGTGGAAGGCCTGCTCTGTCCACTACAAATATATAGTATACGTCTGCCAGTTCACGCATATACGCATAGGCCTATACGCGCACTGTGCACATGGAAACACCTAGACTTTTTCACGCATAGGCCTATAGGCTATGTATACGCGCCTTTAAGTTTAATTGAGTTGGTGCATCTCCACCTATATTGATTTATGGAAATATTACTAATTTTCCCCGCAGGAAAACTTGATGAACAGAATATTGTGAATCACTTTTCGTCAGTTCACGCAGAATTATATATATATATATATATATATATATATATATATATATATATATATATATATATATATAAACCGGGCACTGAATAGATATTAGTGCTGTTCAACTGCATATACACATGTATAAAAAGTCCAGAATTGAACGCTGACGAGCCCCACAGTTAAATATCCACCCCTAAAGCCTCGGTGGGTGTTTGGAAACCCCGTCAGCATTCAGTTCTGGACTACAAGTTTTCTAGCCACAGCCGGTACTAATCTATTTACATTTGTAAAAAATGCCACTTTTTATACTTTAAACAAAAAGTTGCAAAAATTTTCAATATTCCATGCAAATTCACGTATTTCATGACCCCGAGAAAGCGGCACTGGCATCTTACCACCCCTACTTGAAATGAACAGGCCGGAATATTCTCCTAACTTTTGACCGCTTTGGGCGTACTTGCCTTGCAATATGGGCGATCCCATTTCAAGGTTGTGATGACCCCAGACACTTTAGATTATTTTAGATACTAAAGATTTGTCCTTGTCCTGGCACACGTCACAGGTTAAGACTAAATGCAGGAAGAAATAAAACCATATGTTCAAAAACAACATTCTATACACAAATTGGTATGTGGGGATAACCATTGTATATGTTTCCCATTTAAAAAAAAGGGGGGGGGGAGTACGTGCGTGGTTATGTATATATGTTTCTGCGATTACCAATAAATTCAGATTAGGCCTAAACGCAAGAATTTAAAACCATTTCCAAGGAAAATTGTACAAAAATCAACGCAAGGCAGGCTCGGAACCATGTAAATCAAATACTGTGCTTACGACAGCCTACGCTCCCGAGGCAGCGGAAATCTTGCGCTTCTAAAGAAGCAACTGATTTTCATGCTGCCAACTTTGACCGTTTATGATATATTTAGACACCAGATGGCGGTTCGTTGTCCGCTGAAATAAACGTGCGTATGATGTGACAAGCAGCCAATCAGATGCTAATAAACAAACACTCGACAGGCATCCTTGCTCCGCCCATTGCTGCGCTTCAAGCGCCGCTTGATGAGTTTCCGGTCGAATTTAAATTGCTCCCTCTGCATTCTCGCATCATCGACCGATTCGATTATGACATTATGACTGTGTTAGCGTAGCCATGTATCTGTTGTCTGCAGAACTGAAACAAGCCAGCGAGGTGTGCACGCAGCCTTTGTTGTTACGTTTCGTTTGAATTACAGCTCACCGGCCGAGCATCCTATGTGCTCAAGGCCCTAAGCAAACCATGTCAGGGGCAATTCTCTCCGAACCTGTGGCCTTTTCAGACGGTTACGCGGGGCGATGAGCTGTCACTTAAAACGAAATAAACATGATTGGCTCCGTGCATTCCTCGCTTGGCTTTGTCTTCCAGCACAAGGTCTCATCTGATTGGACAAAAATACAGTGCTCCCCTCTGGTGTAGCAATTTCACGATACGAGGCGATAACAAACAGCGCCTTACGATATAGGGCCTAGGTAGTAGCCCAATAGGTGAAGCGCTGTGTAAAGAGCGTAATGACAGCCATTTATTTAAACTGTGCCAGGAAAGGTCATGTACGTATTCAAATGACTGAGTGAGGAATTGTGTTTATGGGCGAACATACCGAAAAAAAAATGCTTGAAATTGTCATCACTCATCAGATTGAAAGGCCTGCGTGACCCCTACTCAGAGAGCCGCCAGTGATACATTGTAAATGGTTCGCTGGTGCTGCAGGCCCGGTACACGTGCCTGGGGGGACCACATGCACGGTGTATACAAGCTTTCGCCTTTTTATTAGCTCAGTTGACTTTCAGTCATGCTGAGCTATAGCGATCACTCTTTGTCCGTCGTCCGTCTGTCTGTCTGTCTGTCCGTTAACCTGGCACAAATCGTAACCGCCGGACTTACAATCTTGTAACTTGACATTCTCAGAGGTCGATGAAAAATCTCCTTGGAAACCAGAAATTAGGTCTCTGTTACCAGTATCCTTCGAGCTATTGGGCCCCAAAGTACCCCCCAGAATAGTAAAAAATTTCATACAAAAACTTCAATATCTCGTTAACTACATCACTAATGGTCATGATTTTTGGCATACATATTGATCATGAGATGTTCCATCAGTTCCTGCAGACTGGTGGCGCCACCTGTATTTTTCGATTTTTTACGAACTGTTTTCTCTATTTTTGAGACCTTTAAGGATGTAGTTATCTGTCAACAGGGTTCAAATTGTAACAACTGGACCTAGAATCTTCATCCTTGCCACACAGGGAGACCCATGAAAAATCTCGATGGAAACCTGAAATTAGGTCTCTGTTACCCATATCCTTTGAGCTATGGCACTCCAAAGCACGGCTCAGAATAATGGAAAATTTGATACAAATCTGAAATATCTGAACAACTAATGCAGAGATCACCATAATTGTTTGCGTGGATATTGATCATAGAGTGTTTCATCAGTTTCTGCAGCCTGGGCGCGCAACCTCTATTTTTTTCGATTTTTTACGATTTTTTTCCTCCATTTTTGAGACCTTTAAAAATGTGGACATCTGTTAACCTGGCACAAATCGTGAAGACTGGACCTAGAATCTTAATTCTTGACATTCTGAGAGGCCTATGAAAAGTCTCAATGGAAACCAGAAATTAGGTCTCTGTTACCAATATCCTTCGAGCTATGGGGCTCCAAATATACTCCCCAGAATAGTCAAAATTTTCATTAAAAACTTCAATATCTCATTAACTACATCACTGATGGTCATGATTTTTGGCATACATATTGATCATGAGATGTTTTATCAGTTTCTGCAGACTGGTGGTGCCTCCTGTATTTTTCAAATTTTTTACAAATTTTTTTTCTCTATTTTTGAGACCTTTAAGTATGTAGTTATCTGTCAACAGGGTTCAAATTGTAACGACTGGACCTAGAATCTTCATTCTTGACACTCAGGGAGACCCATGAAAAGTCTCCATTGAAACCTGAAATTAGGTCTCTGTTACCCATATCCTTTGAGCTATGGCACTCCAAAGTACAGCTCAGAATAATGGAAAATTTGATACAAAACCTGAAGTATCTGAACAATTAATGCAGAGATCACAATAATTGTTTGCATGGATATTGATCATGGAGTGTTTCATCAGTTTCTGCAGCCTGGTGGCACCACATGTATTTGTTCGGCTTTTTTTCGAATTTATTTCTCTATTTTTGAGACCTTTAAAGATATGAACATTTGTTAACAGGGCACAAATCATAGCAACTGGACCTAGAATCTTCATTCTTTACACACAGGGAGACCCATGAAAAATCTCCTTGGAAACCTGAAATTAGGTCTCTGTTACACATATCCATTAAGCTGTATGGCTCCAAAATATCCCCCAGAATAATGAAAAATTTGATACAAAAACTCCAGTATCTCAATAACTACAACACTGATGCTCATGATTTTTGGCATACATATTGATCATGACGTGTTCCATCAGTTTCAGCAGACTGGGTGCCCCACCTCTATTTTTTCAATTTTTTTTCTCTATTTTTGAGACCTTTAAAGATGTGGTTATCTGTCAACAGGGTACAAATTGTAACAACTTGACCTAGAATCTTCATTCTTGTCATGCAAGGAGGCCCATGAAAAGTGTCTGTGGAAACCTGAAATTAGGTCTCTGTTACCCATATCCTCCAAGCTATAGGATTCCAAAGTATCCCTCAGAGTAATGGAAAATTTGATACAAAAGCTGAAGTATCTGAACAACTAATCCAGAGACCACCATGCTTCTTTGCATGGATATTGACCATTAAGTGTTTTTAATAGTTTCTGCAGACTAGTGGAGCCACCTGTATTTTTTTTAAAGTTTATGCATTTTTCTCTATTTTTTATATATATTAATACAGATACAATCTCAGCCTGTTGGTTAATCTGTTTCATGCTTCAGTTGAATAGGTATATACTACCATTCAGATGATAAAATTTCCTTTTGCAAATCTCTTCCCAGTCAGCTGAGCGTCATGACCCATGGTTCACTTGTTTTTTTTTTTTTTTACAAATTTCCTCATTAAATCATATAGTCTCAAATATTAACAATGTATAATCATTTAACCTCCATATTTATGTACAATTTCTCTCTCACCATGTTTCATGCATAGGTGGCTGTTGTGTCAGTTGATTAAAACCCTTAACAACAGTCTCCAGACATAATGAAATAAAAAATATTGACATAGTGAATATATTTTGTATGGATGCTTTACTTTTATGTCGAATGAAATATTTCTCTCTCTCTCCCTCTCTCTCTCTCTCTCACACACACACACACGCACAAATCGATTCATATTCACAGAAATATACAGAACTGTGTAATTACATGACAAAAAAATACAGCCTACGATCTTCCCCATCAAATGCAATAAAACTGTTTGTGCGGGGGGGGGGGGGGGATTCAAAGGTCTCAAAGAAGACCGAGATTTTGTTAGTTTTAATACGATAGATTTTGATCATTAAAATCAACTGGTCTTTTTATTTATTTAATAACAAGCTTAAGCTGCTCAACTTGGGTGCATAACATACGGAATATGTGGTATATTAAAATAATATATATATATATATATATATATATATATATATATATATATATATATATAAACAAGAAACAGATCTTTTTTTAAGAAATGATATACAAAGGGAAATGAAGCGTATCGTCAATACGTATCGGTATCGAATTAACTGTATCGCAATACGTATTGTACCGGATGAGGCTGATCGATACCCAGCCTTAGTCGTGCCCCATGCATAACACTACATAATCTATGCATGAGCAGCAGCTTCCAATGAGGATTACGTTTGGTCCATCACAGCTACTAGAGGGTGTCATCCAACAATGTTACTCAATTATTTTAACTAGGGCCTTGGACTTATAAATGCAACTTTGTGAGATTATTTTGCAAAAGGCAAATTTTGCACGCCCATATACTTAACGAAATTGGGTGCTCCCTAAAAAATTGTTGAACAGATTTAGGGGGCGCGCGCCTGTTGCGCCCCCTCTAAACACGCCCCCGAGTATAAATATTTTGTTTTTGTTTTGAGATGTCATTTTTTATGATTTTCAATGTACTTTTAATTAGTTTCATTTCTCTGTAAATTTGATTTTATATTTTGAAGTTGTATTTTTTTTCTTCTTATTCCAGTTATCTTTTTTTTCGGGGGGGGGGGGTTATAATCCCTTTGTTCGTCCCCTGTACTGTTGATTTTGTCCGATATCTTTGCTCGGTCTGTCGGTTCTTGTTCGCCACGTGTCATTGCATATTTGTCTCCCTGTGTTTCTATAACGGTACACTCTTGTTAGGTCTCCTTTCTCGTACATATCTACCCCTCCCGGATGACCTTCACTTGTACCCATATCACTCACATCGTTGTCGCTCCAAGTATATCCATTAACGACTGGTCTGTTTGGCTATGGCTGAGGTGTCAGCTAACATATTGCATGTCTGTTCTGATCCCTGCCCTTGCTGTTGGTTCATGTTCATAGTCATACACTGACCCATATCTGGCGTATACCAGCCAGCCATCTATAATTAATTTAGTGTCTGATTCCGCCTGTTCCTGTTCGCCCCCTGACTCATGAACATCCACTTCAATACCCTTGAATTCTGGGGCCAAGTCCTGCTAACTCCAGGTGGAGTTTTTGTCAGGAGGGGAGGAATGAAAGGCCAAAGACCATGCAGATCGCATGGTGACATGGCAAAAGTGTGCCCCACAAGCACTTATGCCCCTGACTTTCAAGGACCTGTGAGTGACAAGTACTACATGTGCTAGCACGTGTAGTCTTCAAGTTATCACCCATCCAACTGGTGTTTACTTTTCATGTGGTCGTCTTTAAATATATCGCTGTAGGTCAAATACAAGGAGACGGTTATACACACTTGTTTTATTCCGGCTGTTCTACATGGAGAGCGCACCAAAGACGCACATATAGCGCCATCTACTGGCGGGCCGTGTTACTACTTTTAGTGTGGTTTATTTGGGACTCAAATGTGATATTGTTAACAATTACTACATGCATGTGGACAGAGATTCTCTGTCACTGTTTTGAAACAGGTTATAGTATGAGTAATGTTTATCAGTTTAAGTTTTAAGTAATGGATTAGCAAATATCATTAGAATTACAGTTGTTACAATATTGTAAGAACGGTGTTTCATGACATTCTGTACCTTGGACTTTGTATCTTTCCAATTTTCCAGTTAGGTTGGTCATCGTATTCCTGAAGTATAAAGAAATATCAGCTAGTATTTAAGTAATATAATGTATGACTAGCATCAGGCATTATAATTATTTCCTTGTTTGTAGTGCCCCTTTTCCATGCGCGCGGAAACGCGCGCCTTTCCGCGCGCTGAAAAAAATCGCGTTGAATTGAGCTTTTCCATTTGCGCAGAAACGCGCGCGTTTCCGCGGAATCCCCTCTTCCCGTGACTTGTTTGCCAAGAGATTCCCCGCCCCACAACCTTCGGCCCCTTTTCCATGCGCCGCGCGCTTCCGCGCGCTGAATTGAGCTTTTCCATTTGCGCGCGTTTCCGCGGAATCCCCCCTTCGCGTGACGTGTTTCACAAGGGATTCCCCGTCCCAAAGCCTTCCCGGCAACACGTCGAGCATGTGTCTGTTTTGTACAGTTCACTTTATGCATGTTTACATTTAAGTATCGTTAGGGTAGACTGGGGCAAGACGCTCACAGGGCGCAAAAGGCCCACCCCTTGTATTTGTTCTGTTATGTTTCATATCGTGTTGTAATTCATGAAAAAATCACAAGCACCGCCTATATTAAAAGCCAAGTACAATTTCGCCATGCTTAAAGGTCTATGGGGACGCTATTCAGCTCACGGCATTAAAACAAAGGTAAAAATTAACTCGTGTACCTCATTTATTGAACTCTGTCAGTTGAAGTATAGGTAAGAAATTAAATAACGACTCATCACACGTTTAATTATGCTTGCATTGTCTGAATGTATAACGTTACAAGCCCAGAACTATTCCAAGGAATGTGCCGTGTGCAACGAAACACAGTCACATGGTTCGGGGTAAAACGTCCAGCGTACGTCGGGCAAAGTGCTTAAAATAAGATATGGACTTGCACCATATATAAAGCCCTACGATGATGTAATTATGATATATTATAACGCCGTTGCCCTGCAAGTAGGCCTATATATAAAAATTTTAAATGTATATACCCTGTTAGTGTCTTGTATACACTTAGACTGACCAAGAATTTAAAATATTCAAGTAATAAATATACCTACAAGGCTACATTATTATAACGCAGGATGAGAGAGAAATTATGTTGTACCCTTTGTTATCTGATTTATCTATATCAACAATAGTTTCTTTAGGCCTTTGCAAAAAAAAAACAAAAAAAACCATACATTAATTAAGGTCAAGACCGAGCCATTGTTACAAAGGTTACTATAGTGAATAGAATAGGCTATTCTTGTTTTATGTTATTAATGTTCCCAAGCCTACGTTCCCAGTCATATACGCGGATAGGATGTGCAAGCGCACATATATAGGCCTAGATCCTTACTTTATAGTTTGAAAGTTTAAGTACCTTTGTTTAGATCGTGATTCAGTCATCGCTTAGATAATATTTGAAATCGAATACTAACTATGACCAGTGTGCCACTAGATTTTCATATTAAAATGCTAATTATCTTTTGCTTCAGACTGGATCACCCTTATTTAATTACCTAGCATGTCATTTTATTTTAAAAATGTTAGCATGAAATTTTGAGTTGATGCGGTCCAAATACATATTGATGAAGACGGTTCGTTCATATGAAAGGAAAAAAAAAAAAGGGGGGGGGGTCGTATGGTGACGCCGCCTTGAAAATGTCTTCTATTGCCTTGAGGGATGCCCGTCTTCAGGTCCAGAAAAGGTAAAGGGGGATTGGGGGTGTCTAGGCCACACAATTCACTCTGAAGCCATGAAAGATTGCGATGGCCAATAACTACAACCATATGGAAGAAAGAAATGCCCTGCATGGGGAAAACATTGTGATAACTGTAATGGACGGAACCATTTCAAATCAAAATGTAAAAAAAAAACAAAGGTCAATCTAGTGAATACAGAGAATGAACCAGATGTAGTAGATAACATATGGTTACAAAAGATAAATAGTGGAAGCAGTAACCGGTCCATAACATCAACTATGACAGTAAATAACTGTAATGTCAAATTTCAGTTAGACAGTGGGGCAGATGTCAATACCCTATGCCAAAGATACGTCAGACAGAACCAAGTCTGTAAAACAGCACAACAGTTAATCATGTGGAATGGAGCCAATATGAGTCCCTTTGGTGAGGCTACACTGCTGCTCACCAACCCTCTGACACAGGAATCGAGGAGAGTCATATTCACAATAGTGCCAAATGATAAAGTGAACCTCCTTGGTGTGGATACTATACAGGATATGGGATTGATCACTGTAAATGAAAACAGATTCATTTCTCAACTGAACTGTATGCCGCTAGGTGATTTGGGCGAGGCACATCTTAAAGTGGATCCTAATGTACCACCAAGAACTTTACCGTGCAGAAAAGTGCCTATTGCATTGCAAGATGATGTCAAAGCTGAACTTGAGACTTTAGTTCAACGTGGCATTCTTGTCCCAGTCACAGAGCCGACCAGATGGGTCAGCCAAATGGCAGTCGTGCGTAAACCAACTGGAAAACTTCGTATATGTATTGACCCACAACCACTAAACGAAGCACTCATGCGAGAGCATTACCGATTGCCAACTGTCGATGATGTATTACCTATGCTAGGAAATGCCAAAATATTCAGCAAGGTTGACGTAAAGGAGGCATTTTGGCATGTTAGGTTAGAAGAGGAATCTAGCATCTTGACAACAATGATCACTCCGTTTGGTCGATTCCGTTGGGCCCGACTCCCTTTCGGGTTAAAGGTTAGTAGTGAAATTTTCCAAAGGATGCTGACAGAAGCATTGAGTGGACTTGATGGCATCTTCACAATTGCTGATGATATTGCTGTGGCAGGATGTGGTGAAACAACTGAAGAAGCCATGAAAGACAACAAGGCAAAGCTGACTAACTTATATAAGACCTGTGAACAGCGACATATCATATTGAATGAGGACAAACAGGAAATTGGCCAATCGGAAATCCGAATCCATGGGCACCTGTTCACTAATAAAGGTGTCAAGGCTGACACCTCAAAAGTTGAAGCAATTCATAAAATGCCAGCCCCAACAGACATTCAGGGAGTAAAACGTATTTGTGGTATGGTTCAATATATGGCTAGATTCCTGCCAAACGTAGCCAATGATTTGGAACCAATCAGAGCACTAACCAGAAAAGATGCAGATTGGAACTGGACTACTGAATGTGAAAATGCATTCCAGATCATCAAAGACAACCTAACGAAAGCTCCTGTGTTGCGTATTTTGAGGCAGAAAGCGAAGTTGTTATCCAGGCAGACAGTAGTAAAGATGGGCTCGGAGCTGTGCTCCTACAGAATGGAAGGCCTGTGGAATATGCCTCGCGTACACTCACTTCCTCGGAACGAAACTGGGCACAGATAGAGAAGGAGATCCTTGCAGTGGTGTTTGGTTTGGAGAGATTTGACCAATACACATACGGTCGCAGAGTTGTTGTACAAAACGACCATAAACCATTAGCGTCGATCCTAAAGAAGCCGCTAAGCATGGCCCCTAAGCGGATACGGTCCTTGATGATGAGATTATATCGCTATGATGTGGACTTTCATTTCTTTGAAGGGTCTAAACTTGTGATAGCAGATACTTTGAGCAGAGCATATCTGGATACCCCCGATACAAGACCCCGCATTTTGAATATCAGTGCTTTTGAATTTGTAACAGATGCAAGACTCGAAGAAGTCAAGGAAGCAACAAGCAAAGATGTGTCGCTCCGAACGTTGCTATCTTTGATCATGAATGGATGGCCTAGTTGTAAAAATGATGTTCCAGATGAGGCCAAACCATATTATGATATGAGAGACACTTTAACCTGCGAAGATGGTATAATCCTAAAAGGAGAGGCTATCCTTGTTCCCAAATCTCCTAGAAGTGACATGAAGAAACGTCTTCATTCCGCACACCTTGGTTACAATAGTATGGTGCGCAGAGCAAGAGGATTGATTTTCTGGCAAGGGATGGCTCAGGAAATAAAGCAGCTGGTCGAGTCTTGTGAGCCGTGTCAACAACTAAGACCAAACAACCAGAAAGAAACCCTCCTACAACAAGATGATGGGAAAGGTCCGTGGGACAAGATCGCCCTGATTTGTTTGAGATCAAAGGTCGTACTTACCTTGTTACAGTTGACTTCTACTCAAACTTCATTGAAGTGGATTTCATGCCATCTACAACTGCATCTCAAGTCATAGCTGTACTTAAGAAGCAATTTGCGCGATTCGGTATCCTATCTTGTGTTGTTAGTGATCAAGGCTCACAGTTTACTTCAAATGAATTTAAACAATTTGTGAACAAATGGGGAATCACACATGTAATGTCATTACCAGAGCATCACAGTGCCAATGGAAAAGCTGAGGCAGCTGTTAAGGTGGTGAAGCATATGATGCTCAAAACCATTAGCTGATGGTACAGACCAAGCAGAAGCACTGCTTGAACTAAGAAACACCCCTCGACAAGACACTGGACTTAGCCCCTCGCAGATGATGTTTGGGAGACCAACCCGGTCTCTCATTCCTATGCTGAAGCAAAACCAGGTGCAAATTGACAATGCGAATGTGAAACGGGCAAAGCGTAAGGCCAGTGTAAAGAAATCTCATGATAAAAGGTCTAGGGATTTACAAAAGTTGTGTCCCGGTCAGTCCGTATATTTCCAACTTCAAAGTGGGAAGAGATGGATCCTAGGAAAAGTGCTAGATTTTGATGGTTGTCGCACTTACATCATTGAAGGTCAGAACGGTGGTAAATACCGCCGAAATCGTGTACACATGCGCCCTACAGGTGTTACGCTGAGAGAACGTGATAAATCACCTCCCAGAGTGGAATCGGAAACACCTCCCATTGCACAACCAACGACACCTGATGCTGCAAATCAACCAGGGAATAATACCGCAGATAACCAGGAAATACTTGTGCAGGACTCTGTTTCGCAAAATCAGACAGATGTTCAAACTAATGTGAGACCACAACGTACTAAAAGGGAACCTTTGTACCTGAAAGACTATGTTCGATATTCTGATAGGTAAATACGATATTCCCAGAAAGATTTGCGAGCTCTGTAATATACCGTTAAGCCCATGTGTAAAGAGTATTCTTCATGTAGCTGTTTGTATTGTTTTATAATGAACACATGATAATTATTATGTAAGTTTCATATCACGGAAAGTATCTTCGATTCACAAACTTGGTTGATACACAATTGTAATTGTTACATTAATCGGTATCACCTATACTGTAATGTGTGTTGACTGGACTCTAATAACCGCACACGTATAATGATCAGAGCGAAGATTTAAACCAGCTATAATTTCCAAGGTTTGTTGAATTATCTTTTGACCACGTCCACAGAATTTAGTTGATATGTTAAAGCAGTAATGGCTTTACTTAAAAGGGGAGGATGTTGAGGAAATACCCGTTTCCGGTTACCCGGTTTGTGTTTTACTGCTGATTCCGGGTTTTACTAGTCCATGCTTGTTTTGTCCTGTATTATCGTCCTGCTAGTAAACATGTGTTATGCAGACGTCTTGTTATTGTTGTTCCACGCGTGTTAATGGATTAGGACCTGCTAGTTCCTATTGTGTGTATGTCAGTATGACAAATTAAGGACCACGCAACAGTGGGCGTCTTGCCCCGGTCTACCCTATATTTGCAGGAACGTACAGTTTTTATTACGGTAGTGTGCTATTGACAGGCGGATGGGGGTCGTATATAGGCTATATAAGAGCAGATTATGAACTACCGCAGTCGGTAGATATTTAACACCCCTGCCGCACATATATATGTTTATAATATATATAGATGGAAAGGGTATACACAGAAAAGTGGTTCACTGCCAGTGAACCACTTTTCTGTGTATACCCTTTCCATCTATAAAACATTGAACCAGCATGGCTATTCATACATCTAAATATATATAATTAATATATATATATATATATATATATATATATATATATATATATATATAATGAAGCATTAAAGTAAAATATGATTTGTCGCCATGCATGATGCAGGCCTAGGCCAATGCTGGGGCGTACTCAAGCACACTGCTTTCGCGTCCTTGACCTCCACAAGAAAGCTCACCCGCCCGCGTTTCCGCGTGCATGGAAAAGGGACACATGATATTTTTCCCGCGCGCGGAAACCCGCGCTGAAATATCGCGCATCTCACGATGTCCATTTCACATGCACGCTCGCGGAAACGCGCGTTTCCGCCTGCATGGAAAAGGTATACCTGATTTACACTAGTGCGATTTTTTTCAGCGCGCGGAAAACGCGCGCGTTTCCGCGCGCATGGAAAAGGGGCCTTCCTGGCATCATGTCGAGCATGTGTCTGTTATGTACAGTTCACTTTATGCATGTAAACATTTAAAATTTTGTAATATTTGCAGGAACGTACAGTTTTTATTACGGTATAGTGTGTATATCGACAGGCGGGTGGGGGTCGTATATTGGCTTTAGGCTATAATGTCCGTAATAAGATAATTAACACCCCCGCAGCACATATATATGGTTATATAACATATATATTATCATGTATTAAAGTAGACAAGCAGAACAGCAGTTAAGTATGATTTGTCGTCATGCATGATAGACGCCTAGACTGCATTCGCGTCCTTGACCTCCACAAGAAGGCTCACCCGCGCGCGTTTCCGCGTGCATGGAAAAGAGACACATGATTTACACTGGTACGATATTTTGAGCGCGCGGAAACGCGCGCGCATGGAAATGGGCCCCTAATGCACACTGCTCATTTTTAGTTTAGTTTTGTCAATGTTATATTAATATTTTATATACCTGTATTTTACTCATAGAAATGCTTGGAGTTATCTGCGGAATAATCATGTTGTATGATTAAATCAATTTTGTTTATATATGCATTAGTGAAATAGCTGTATTGTTTATATGCACTGGACATTAATGTTTATGTCCCGGTATCTATACGTGATTATATGCAGATCATTCTAATTGACATGTATATACATGTATGTACAGCACAGGTGAAATGCTAACAAACGTAAATTTAAAAACAAAATAATTTAGTACATGCATAATTTACAGTGGACCCTCTGTCCTACCAAATAGTCAGGCTGATCATATCAGTCCAGCTGAGGGCGTGACCCAAATAAGCCCCTATTGTTTAGCATCCAAACAGTAATACTAATATGTTGACCAGAGCTTAATTAAGCCACGTGCACTCAGTCCAGCTGATGGCGTGCCCGAATAAGCTTTCACTGACTGAGGTAAAGTGGCGTGATGTCAGCCTGGTTAAATCACATGTCAATACTTTCAAACTTCTCATCCTACCAAATAACTCGGAAATGTTGTTCTTTACATTTCGTCATATGTGTATACATGTATGTATATATTTATATTAATATTTACTCATAATGTATAAATATATACTTAATAAGATAACAGTTTGCTGTAGTATATATAAGTATTAGTTGTAATCTGATGGTTAATCAGGAGTCCGGTGACTCTGTGTCACAAGTGTGCCAGTGATCTGGGAAATTTATTATCCATTAGATTAAATTACATGTTTTATTTTCTGGGTGTTATCCCATCATTTATTTTACCAGCTTATATGTGTTAGTAGATTATACAATGATAATTATATAAGTATACTGATATAATGATACTGTTTTATGTTCCATGTAAATGGGCTACAGTCTTTGCTAGATGTTTGCTAGGAATATTACACATTACATAATATTTCCTTTTAACAAATGTAAAATACGTATGCATGTTTTTCACACAAAAACAAATCGGGCAGGGGTACTTCATGCATGTATCAAATTAGGCTTAGGAAAACTGTATTTTGTCAAAAAATTCCTCTACATGGGTCATGTTATATCTGATTACCTATAAGACGTATAAACAATTACAGTCTCTATATTGTAAAGCTGGCGCATTTATTAAGTGAATTTTCTCACTGTTCAGAAAATTTAAGTATATTTATTTCATATGCACTGTGGAACAATGTATAGCTCTCGCCTGTGGTATCTCTGGACTCAAGTCACTTATGACAAGCTTAGATTGACAAGCCTTTAGGTTTTTATGTTTTTGCCCATATGTTGTAGTGTATCTGAAATGTTTGTTACCAGGCGAGCAATTTCCTTCAAAGCCATGTTTAGAAAAGCACAACATTCATTCATAACACGGATAAATTATGTTAAAATATTGTATGTCAGTACCCTTTGTAATTTTGAAATATTGAGTCAGATCTATACAAATTGTATTTGTTATTTACATTCACTTGCTGAATTTTCACTGCTATAGTATCATATTGGTGGTCTTGGAGGATAAATTATGTATTAATCTTTATCCATACGCATGTCTCTTGAATATTGAGTATTAGGCCTGTTTGCTTTGTAATTGTTATCACAATTATCAGTGTATAATACCAATGTAGGTGTCTGAAACAAAAATATTCATTCTTTTCAGCCAAAGCCATCGTCCATGGCTTGTTGGTTTTAGTTATGATTGTTCATAAGGTGAGCTCGCGACGACGCATCGCTCAAGGGTGGGGATAGTGTTACACGAATGCCCTACCCCTGGTATTACCGGGGAAACACCCTATGACGTCATGGCAACCAGGGGAGGTTCCCTTGGTATTAATGCCACCAGACGCAGATCTCTTGGGTTGACCAATGGCCACAGAGCTGGCGATGCAGGGCTGGAATGACTGGTTCATGAGCCATGTACAAGCCTAGCCCTTTCTCTTTTGCCCGGGACTCTGAACACTGCAGATGTGCGGGTGTCTGTCCCACCGGGCTGTGAGCCTCCCTGGTCCATCTTAGCTTCTGCCTTGCAGAAGCTGAGAATACTGGGACCAGGGAAAACCTGGACAACCAGATTCTGGTTCGTATAGATACATATATTTAATGTAATATCAGTGAGGGCAATTATAAATTATTGTGGTCATTGTAATTACCTCAGTCTTATAGTTTCTGTTGTATGCAGGGAGGAGCAACTGTCATTTGAGTCACGCTACCATTAATTAATTTTATAGCTCCCCCCTCATTTTGTAACACATTGCATACTTAACACATTATGCTGTATGCAAATTTATGCAAATTTTATTGTTGAATTAAAATCCTTTTTCCAAAAACTTATCTTCAAATTACGTTGGCTTGTATATAACAGCCAGAAATATTTTATATCTCGTTCACACGCGTTAGTATCTCGTGGCCATGCGATAATTATCTCGTTCCAGGCAACGCGTTGGTATCTTGTGGCCACCCGATAAATATCTCGTTCCCACGGGTTAGTATCTCGTGGCCATGCGATAATTGTCTCGTTCCCACGCGTTAGTATTTCTTGGCCACGCGATATAATTATCTCGTTTCCACGCGTTAGTATCTCGTTAGTATGCCGTGCTAGCTAAAGCCCTCATTTGGACAAGAATGTCTATGGCCTATTGTGTGTTGTGTGTCAGAGCGTTGATACATCCCATATGTTTGTATGTATTTCGTTGTATGTGCGTTTGCGCCGAATGCTTCGAGTTAAATTTTCAGCGGTTTTCATTGCGTTGGTTCAATATTTCATTGCGTTGGTTCAACTAGCCAAATTTATTTGTTCATGGAAAACTGTATTGAGTTTGTTTTAGGGTAATGGTGTTATAAACCCTTGTGTACCAAAAATATGAATAAAACTGAAACACTTGTTTGTATTTTACGTTCCCAGAAATCTAATTTTTTAGGTCTAGGGTTAGGGTTTTATAATCTCGGGTATACCGAACAGGAAAAACAACATGTCGGTTTGTGTTATTTCGCAAGGAAGAAGTTTACAACAAAAGGTGTCAGCTATGCCACTTCATTATGACTGGGGGGGGGGGGGGGGGGGGAGGCCGGGTATGTACGACATGCGGAATGCGTAAAAAATCTGAATAGACTGGATGAAATTGTACCTCCGGATACTAATGAATACAAAATTTACTATGTACACTGGTTGTCCTTGATACATGCTATCCCGCAGAAGTGGCATGATTGTATTCGTACATTGGCAACTGTAGCCAGTTTTCTGAAAATATTAATTATGTTTCATTTAAAGATGTAATACTAAATACGAATAAAGTGTCTTTCAAAGAGTTGTACAAAAGAATAATTCAGAGTAAAAAATCTGAGCCTTCAGCCAAAGTAAAATTACAGTCCAGATTAAGATGTTTTGATTGGGAACAAACTGTTGCAAAGCTATATTCTATTACACTGGATATGCGTTTTCGTGAATTTCAGTTTAAATTGTTGCATAACGTTTTAGCAACAAGGGATAAGCTATACCTGTGGAAAGTAACTGATAATAAGCGATGTAATTACTGTTTTGTTGAGGAGGAAACAGTTGAACACTTATTATGTCATTGTAATATTTCAATCACATTTTATTTGCATATAAAAACTTTTGTCAAGAGAGCTAATATCCATATGCCAGATCTAAACAAAGAGGTTATATACATGGTTGTGGGGAAACATGAACCGGTAATTATCGACATGTTATTATTAATTTATAAATATTTGGTATACAGAAATCGGATATTTCAGGTGATCCCTACCCTGGTACAGTCTGTGAATTGTTTAAAAAATACAGAATTGTTAGAAAGAAAGATTGCTGAGAAAAAACACACTTTGAATGTACATGAGAAAAAATGGAAGGAGTGTCTTACCTTGTTAAGATATTAATAACTCCTGGTCATTATAACTGTGTTGGTAACTCACAAATGTTATATGTATTTTATGCACAGATTCACATACATTGGTATATTTGTTAACTGTTACAGATTTTACTGCATTGTACTAGTTTTTGGAGATGTTGTTTAGGCTTGTTTATTACCACTATATTGTAATTAAACAAATTTTTCAATTAAAATATATAAATGGTGTCGATGATGAAAATATGTAGAGGAAGGAAAATATGTGAAGTATTGACTGAGACATCATAAGAGAAAAAAAAAAAAAAAAAAAATCTGAATATGTTAAATAAAGAAGGTGAGATCCTTATGCACGGATCCGGCATGCGGAATGTGGATCCAGCAAAATGAATCGCTGAATGTAGCGATTTCTGAAGGTTCCGCATGGTATATACCGGACCGGGGATTCCGGAAACTGTCGTCAGTCCGTGGGTATTCCCCAGTCAGAGTGTGGCGCGAGATCCAAACAAAACAATGCCACGTTCCAAGTTTTCGACACCCACACAAGAAATTTTGGTAGAACTAGTTGGACAAAATCAAGTTCTGTATGACCCAAGAGCATAGGCGCGGATCAAGGATTTTTTGCAGGGAGGGGTCATATATATATATATATATATTTTGTCACAGGTGCTCTATTATGTGACACGGGCGTAACTCGTGTTGTTGTTACATTTTATGTTTAATCCGTGCTGGTTGAACTCTCGTTGTCATGTGGGCCTTGAGCTTTCACGCTTGGTCGTGGGTCACGTGATGAACCTGGTATGTGTAGATACACAGCGATGTCTTTCTAGAGAATTCCTGAAACGCGTGTTTACTGTGGAGTAGGGTCCTTAAAGACTGTTCGGGAAGCGGAAAGTTCCCGGCTTGGGGGTGAAGGTATATAAAGGGGCTGTTGTTTAGAAGCAGCGGGCAGACAGCAGAGCAGATACCAGCGGACGCAGAAGCGTGTGTCAGATTCTAAGACCTTATCCGACGAATGCGGCAATTATATATTTTCAAAGATTTTCACCTGGATTTTATACATTTGAACTTCAGTTTACTTTCTGTGTTGTTGCAAGAACTTTCCACTGGACTGTCATTCTCCGAGAGTTTACATTCAAAGGACTTATCTTGGTGACGATGTTGGTATCGAGGTACTGAACCATTATCCTTCTGTGTGATTGTATTGCCTTGTTGCTATAACGCTGTTTTGCTGTATAATTGTATTGATTTAGTGTATTGTATTGTTAGGGTTGTTTTAAGGATAAATTATAGTTATTTGTTAACAAAAAACCACTGACTTCTTTATTCATTCCCCTAGACATTTCCCGCTGCCTAGTGTTACAGAATCTGATTTTTTTTATCTCCGTTACAGAATTTGTGTTCATCACGCATACGTGATCTGTTGATATTAGGTTCCGCAACAATATATATATATATATATATAATATTTCTGTCGGGAGCAGCAGTTTGGGAACTGTACTTTGTAATATTATATGGTAAAGAGCATGATTATATAAGAGGGCCTATGTCGCTTATTTTTAAACGGTATAGGAACTTGCGGGATAGATATGTCAACATAAAGAAGGATGTGAATTTGAAAAAAAAATTGATAGGCCTCAAAACTAACCAAGAAATGAAAATATGCAGCTATGTATAATGTGATTCCTGGACAAGTACCTAGAACCAAACAGGTATTTTTTTTATTTACGTATTTTATGTCAAACGCATAAAGCTTTATTTAATTGACCTAAAGCAGTGTAAAGTTACACAGTTTTGAAATAGTAAGAAAATGACAGCATGTTTACATCATTTTAATGAAAGGGGACATCTATATGTAAACAACAGTTTATGTTTATCCCCACATTTCTTTGTAGAACTGATACTATTGTACCGCCTGCAGATCTAGTGAGTGATCATGATTTAGATGATGCTAGCTTTCCGTATGAAAAATCACAGCCCGAGCCGGACACACAGTCCTCAGATGATGAAAGCCAAAGCCAAAAGAGGTATACGCTCAACGAGCAGCTACAGGTTGCTGCGGTCAAGACCTCAGCCCTGTGCGCTCCTTAAGCATGTTCTCTGAGCCAACTGTCGCAGTGCCACGCCAAGCCAAGCAGGGAGCCGCAGAGACCATCCCGAGCCGGTGACCATTTTAGAAAGCCACAGCATCCACAGCCACAAAGCAAGAAGCAACCCACATTCCCTCTACCGATCCCAGCAACGGAGACCCAGCTATGCCATTCGAGAGCCGAACTCGATCATGTGAACGACACTGTTTCCAGACTCATAGCCCTTGTACTTGCAGTTTCGGCCATTTGGACCGTATTAACCGGGTTTCCCAGTTATGCAAGTTTTAGCAAGTTTTTTCGTCATCGGCAAGATGATGAAAGCATTAGTGGTCAGTAACTAATTGAATTAACGTCTACTGACATGAGCTTCCTTCCATTCGACTGGGGATATATTCGTTAAGTATTTTTTAAGGGTTGTTATTTGTACAGGCGCGCTTTCAGACTGTAGCATATTGTGCAATACGCAACTGGCCTTGACTATGTCATTCACACATGATGGTTTGACTCTAATCTTCGTATGGTACACCCGCCACTCAGCAGCCAATTCACCAAACGCATTTTCTACAGTGCGCCGGGCTCTAAACAACCTGTAATTGAACACCTTTTCTTCATAGGTGCAACCTCTTCTAGGTTCTCATCAGGTGCTTTGTTACGGAACCTAATATCAACAGATCACGTATGCGCGATGAACATAAATTTTGTCAAGGAGATAAAAAAATCAGATTCTGTAACACTAGGCAGCGTGAAATGTTTAGGGGAATGAATAAAGAAGTCAGTGTTTTTTTGGTGAACAAATAACTATAATTTATTCTTAAAACAACCCTAACATTACAATACACTAAATCAATACAATTACACAGTATACCAGCAGTATAACAACAAATCAATACAATCACACAGTAAAATAAACAAAGTGCACAGTATCTGGATACCACCACTGTCATAGCGATAAGTCCTTTAAAATTTATGACCCGGACGAACGGTTCGCACAATTTCACTCGGAGAATAACAGTCCAATGTAAAGCTCTTGTAACAATCCCGAAAGTAAACTGAAGACTGTAATGATATGTGATTTTATTTCTATACAAGTCTTTACAGTAACGGTAACAAGTCTTTATGGTAACGGGTTGGTTGGCTTCCGGTGAACTCGAGAACGCATGATTCACTCATTCAGTCTGTACGAGCTGAATAAAGGATTTATAATAAACAAACAGTATTTCCAGTACTTATTACATGGTGGCAGCGGTCGTAAGTGTAGTGCTCGTTCACGCACAAGTCGTGATCTAACAAACGGACTCTGGATATACCGCGGCTGACGCAGGTTCCGTGCAACCTCCGGGTAAGCTCTTATTATCGCTCGCTTCAAAACGTAAAGTGACAACATGGCCGATCAAGTTCCGCACATGGACTGGTCTAATTCTCACCCAGCAGAGTCGTTTAGGCTCTTCAAACAGCGCATGGAGCTGTACTTCGCTGTCAAAGCAACAAAAAATGACGATAAAGTGCCCATGATTCTTCTAGCGGTAGGGGAAGAAGGCTTACGGCGCTATAACAGCTGGACTCTCACGCCAGATCAACGCAAAGATCCGTGAGTAATTTTCCAGAAATTTATGGAACAACTAGAGCCATGCGAAAACTTTCGCATCTGTAGACTAAAACTGAGACAGTATTCACAAAAACCAGGGGAAACACTTGATGAATTTATCAACCGCTGCAAACTTCTTGCTAACAAATGTGACTTTGAGGAAAACGAACTAAACGAGAGACTTATTGAACAGATCATTGCCAGCACACCATTGCCTGACTTTCAGAAAGAACTGTTGAATAAACCCAAGGATTATAAACTGCAAGAAGCAATAGAACTAGGCAGAAGCCATGAAGCCTCTGCAGCCCACCTAAATGAGCTGCAAAGTTTAGACAGTGTTAGACAAAATACCGGTGTTGCTGTTATCAGGTCTAAAGCCACCAAATGCAGGAACTGTGGCCTGGATCACAAGATTGGCAAACAACATTGCCCAGCTCGTGATGATGTGTGCAGAGCATGCAGCAAGTTAGGGCACTGGGCCAAGTACTGTTTAAGTGTAAAACAGAAACGCAACAGGACGTACTATAGACCGCGGAGACAACCACAATTTGTACAAACAAGTGCTAAAGACAAACAGAACAGAAAAAACACAGCAAGAAATGTGAGTACACAAGACATGCATACAGTAAATCAAGAACAAGTGCACCCAAATTCTAATTGTGATATTGAAAGCATGAACAATCAACTAGATACCTTTACCTTCAACCACATTAAAGCATCAAACTTGTGTCTAGACAGCAATTCATTCACTCGTGATGAGGCATTTGCTATTCTACAAGTTAAGCTGGGAAACAGAGCAGGGATTCTTAACCTTGAACTTAAAGTGGATACAGGCGCTCAGGCTAACACACTACCACTCCGAACATATCGCAACATGTTCCTAGAACATATAGACTTAGCAGGGAATCCAAAGCCTGGGAAGCTCACACCTGCCCAGAGCATTCTCACAGCATACAACGGTACACCCATTGATTGCAGGGGTACCACTAACATTCAGTGCTGCTTCAAGGACTCGATATGGATGAATACCAGCTTCTTCGTGGTTGACGTTCCTGGCCCGGCTGTTTTAGGTTTGCCCTCTTGTGAATCAATGAACGGTGTAACATTACACTGTGAGATCAACAGTGAGATAACTCCAACAGTCAACAAGAATGCGATCAACAGTACTCGGGAATTAGTAGCAGCATACCCAGAACAGTTCGATAGAACGGGTGATTTTAATTCAGCACATAAACTTGTAGTGGACCCAAACGTTCCACCGCGTATAGATCCACCTAGGAAAATTCCCATCGCGCTGAAAGATAAAGTCAAATCAGAACTAGACCGTATGGAACAACAAAGCATTATCAAGCCCATAGTGGAACCAACTGAATGGGTTAGCTCACTGGCATATGTATCCAAAACAGATGGCAGCATACGCATATGTCTTGATCCCAGACATTTGAACAAAGCACTCATTCGACCTCAGCACAAAACGATAACTTTGGAAGAGCTGAACCACAAATTCACAAAAGCTGAGTATTTTTCAAAGTTGGATGCTAAAACAGGCTATTGGTCAGTGAGATTAGAGCCAGACAGTCAGAAACTGATAACATTCCAAATTCCGTTTGGTCGATATTGCTTCTTAAGTCTACCGTTTCGACTCTCGGTGAGCCAAGACATCTTCCAGATGGAGATGGACCGCATCATCAACAAATGCCCTGGTGTATGCGGAATAGCAGACGATATCGTTGTATATGGCACAACCGCTGATGAACATGACACAAACCTTCGCATGCTGATGGAAACGGCCAAGCTGCATGGCCTAGTTTTCAACTCATCTAAGTGCGATATCAAACAGAGAAGCATCTTTTTTTTGGTAACATATACACAAACAAAGGAATCAAGCCTGACCCAAAGAAGGTACAGGACATCAAAGCCATGCCTGTACCCAGTAACAAAACAGAGCTCCAACAGTTTCTTGGACTTATGACGTATATGTCATGTTATATCAAAGACTACAGTGCTAAATGTGCAATGCTTCGTGACCTGATGAAAAAAGACTCCATTTTCCTGTGGGAAAACCATCATCAAAAACAATTTGATGATCTGAAACAGGAGATATCAGAAAATACTCTGCTACATTATTACAACCCAGAGAAACCTGCATATGTTGTGTGTGACGCTAGCCTACAGGGACTAGGTTCAGCACTTTTACAACCAGATAAACATGGACAGCTTGTTCCTGTTTCCTATGCTAGCAAAAGTTTGACAGAAACAGAGCAGAGGTATGCCTTCATTGAAAGGGAATTACTAGCCATAGTGTTCGGGATACAGAGGTTCCACACATACCTGTACGGTCGATATTTTATGGTAAGAACTGATCACAAGCCACTAGTCATGATAATTGACAAACCACTGACATCAGCACCACCCAGATTGCAGCGCATGCTCCTGAAGTTACAGGGTTACAACTTCAGTATTGACTATCAACCAGGGGAGCAGAACCAGTTAGCTGATGGATTGTCAAGACTCCCAAACCCATTGAATGATTCAGCAATAAGCTTAGATACCCGTGTTGACTTCGTTCAGTTTTCTACAAAAAGGGTTCAGTCGTTGCAACAAACTGTACAAGATCCAGTGCTCAACCAATTGACAGAAACAATCATCAATGGATGGCCAGAGAAAATCAAGCTTCTACCAACTGACTTAAGACCGTACTGGAGCTTCCGCGATCAGATGTCAATTGAAAATGGTCTTGTCATGAAAGGACAGCGAGTCATACCGAAAAACCTCCAAAAGGACATACTGGTCCAATTACATACAGGACACATGGGGCAAGAAAAGACAAAACTACGCGCAAAAGATACAGTGTATTGGCTGAATATCAATTCAGACATAGACAAGCATGTGAAAGTTTGTAATGTATGCCAACAATATCAACCGTCACAACCAGCTGAACCAATGCTACCTCATGAGATACCCACCAGAGCATGGAGTGTCCTTGGGACAGATATATTCTCATTTGATGACCACCAGTGGCTCATCATAGCAGATTACTACTCCAAATTCCAGATTATTCGCAAACTACCAGCCTCAAGTCCTAGCAGTGTGATCATTGCAGGAACAAAACAAATATTCGGGGAATATGGAATTCCTGACAAAATGGTTAGTGACAATGGTCCTCATTTAAGTAGTGTCCAATACAAAGAATTCGCAAATACATGGGGTTTTGTTCACACAACCACATCACCCCGATACCCCAAATCAAATGGCTTTATTGAGCGTCAGATTAGAACAATCAAATCTATCCTTAAGAAAGCCAAACAGACAAACACCAACTATGAAATGGCCTTGTTATGCTGGAGAGCAACACCAATAGATCATTCACTACCAGGCCCTGCAGAACTCCTTATGGGGACACGTGTTAAAGCAAACCTTCCAGCAAGGATCAACAACAACAGCAGGTATGATCCTGATATTATTTACACCGAGCTGGAAAGACGACAACAGAAACAAAAGTTTAATCATGATCAACATGCACAATATCATGAATCGGCACCATTATATCCTGGTCAGAAAGTATATGTGCAAGACTACAACACAAATAAATGGATGCCAGCTACTATTCATTCCAGAGCTGAAGAACCCAGATCTTACTTTGTGATGTATAACAACGGCAATGTCATCCGTCGAAACAGACATCATATCAAAGAATCCTACAGTGAGACTGTAGCTGTGCCAGGTACTGTAACCAATTTGATACCATACAGTACAAACCATGAATCCATCACCAGAGAAACAACACCTAACACCGATCCATTACCAACCTATGATACCAGTGACAAGTCTCCACAGATATGACAGAGAACCAGTTTCAGCAACCAATTCTACTACAAACCAAGGGGCCTACTATACCAGATATGGGCGACAGATCAAGTGTCCAAAACGCTATGAACAGTAAAATAACATGGACTTGTTTTGTGATAATAGTTAATGCATACTTTCTCTTAAATGAAAAACCAACACGTGACAGATAATTTCATACTTTATTCACAATAACAAATTGAAACAGTGCAAAATATATTTTCATAATGTTTCAGATATACATATAACATGAAGCATGAATCTTACATTTAATGTGATAAGGGGGATGTAATGATATGTGATTTTATTTCTATACAAGTCTTTACGGTAACGGTAACAAGTCTTTATGGTAAAGGGTTGGGTGGCTTCCAGTGAACTCGAGAACGCATGATTCACTCATTCAGTCTGTACGAGCTGAATAAAGGATTTATAATAAACAAACAGTATTTCCAGTACTTATTACAAAGACCAAATAAGATTCGTCACAAATCCAGAAGAAAATCTGAAGAAAATCTATAATTGCCGCACTTATCGGAATAGGTCCCACAAACTGACTTACACACTCCTGTGTCCCCTGGAGTGTTCTCTCACCTCTCTCCCGGCTTTAAAACACAGCCTCTTTATATAACTTTTCACCTCAAGCCGAGAATTTTCCATTTCTCGAACAATCTAAAGAACCTAACATAATAAACACGCTCAATGAACATACTACAACAAAGAACGCTGTGTATCTATACGCCAGGGTTCAACCAATGCGGATTAAACCGAGCCTGCCACATCCGGCCAGGCGAGGCGCTACAACATGTGCTACGCGTAGCAGACGAACCAAATGTCAACAACGCATGGAGCACCCCTGCGCACAACAAAAGAAAGCATGCAAGACCGCTGCACAATAAAAAGGGCACCTGTAACAGCTTTTGCAGAGGAAACGCTTCATCAGCTACAATCACGTAAGAAGTGACCAAAGTTCCTTCTCATTTAATATTGGTTAATCGTCGGGAAAGGGTAGTGCAGTCTGAGCGACTGACTTGACAAGGTTGTAGTGTGCAAAGATGCCTCCGTCACTATTGCGCCCAAATGATCCCACATCAATAGCCATAAACCGAAGTTGTGCATCCAGCAGAGCAGTTGAAAAGGTGCCCTTGAAGTTGTAGTTGTAGTAAAGTGAGCCAGTGTTCCATGGCGCTTTCAGAACTACATGCTTCCCATCTAATGCTCCAAAGCAATGTGGGAAATTCCAGTGTTGTTCCAAGTTGTATGCTTTTAGCTTCCAGTAACTTCTTTGAGGCATTTTCATATAGACTGGTGAGAGGTTGTTCCACAGAGCCGCACAGCACTCTTATATGATATTGCCAACTGTGGTCGGCCCAACTCTAAAGCTGAATCCGATGGATCGAAATGGTTCACCAGTTGCAAGAAATCTGAAAGAGATTAAATATATGAAAAGACTGTAGACTTAGAGAGCAATTCATACATTCATACATGTACCTCACACTATTCTGAGTGATGCTTATTAATTATGTTGAAGAATGCAGTGACAAGATTTATATACATGACAACCTTTAATAAATTAATAACACCATTAACTATAAATACATATTTTATTATTTTTTTTATGCAGAGAAATATCACCTGAGACATCAAGGCCTGAGTCAGCAACATCAGACAGGCAGGACACAAACACTCCGCAGTCAGTCACGCCATCAGTCAAGCGGAGACAGTCGGCAAGGAAAAGAAAGTGCCCTGAGGATGACTCTTTGCAGTTGCTGATCCAGCTACATAAGAAGAACAGTGAACTGTTTCATGAGATAATGAAGGGGGAGCCGGAAATACACGTTGCTGAAACTCTCACCAGCAGCCCAGTCACTGTTGCAGCTCCAGATTGGGCAGTTATTTTTTAATGCTAAAAATCCCAGCCCTCCTTCGGTCCCGGTACCGTATCTCCAACCACAGCCTTCCCCATATCTACAACAAACCCCCTACCCTAATGCTCACCCGCAGGAATATACAACTGTTCCTCCACTTCAACTTCTGCTGGAACACAGCAGGTATGGCAAAATCAGCAACAGGGACAAGAAGCAAGTACCACAGGGGACCTTGTTTCCCAGGCCATGCGTATAACTGGCATGTAATATTATTGTCTTTGTTGTAGCCAATTACTTTTACTGTTTTTTTTTCTAGCAATATAATAATTTTGCATGTACACATGAAGTCTTTAATGTCAAATATATCTTTTATATAAAATATCTCTTTCATACCATCTCAAGAACAACAATTATCAGCACCATATTTCACAGAAACATTGGCAATTTGACTGGTGTCTAGTTTTTTTAAAAATATTTTATGGAGGTAGCCGCCTCCATTTTATTAATGCTATTTTAACCTATATATTTAACCTATATATGTTAACCTTTGTTAACCAATCCCGGTGACTACTGCACTTGCGAGCAATGTGTGCCTATAATCGTTCCAATTGTTGGATCATACCACCGAGAATTCCCCGAAAGACTAACGCATTTGCAAGTGAAACACAGAGCGCTCGTCCTGGGTTGGGGGCATAACCTAAAGTCTTTCTGCCTAATGATACTTTTCACTGTCGTGAATAGGCCTAATAATCCATAGCAGTTTTCACAGTATGATAAGACATTTTGTAGATCAAGAGAAAATCTATTTGTAAGAACTGAGATTGATAATTTTGAAAATTATGTCTTCACGACAGTTTTATTACTTCCAAGAATATATCTCTGGAATGTTTTCAACTGATGATAAATAATGGTACAGGTAAGTAGATGGAAGTAATAGATGGCGCCTCTTTTGTCGGACTATCGATGAAATGGCACTTTAAATTTATCTATTAATTTCATTATTAATCATTCTCATGCACTGTATGGCACAGAATGACCACCGTGGCTCCCTTGTTTTTTCTTTGTTTATTTACACCACAACTAGTCCGGTAATTTGATTGCATATTTTTATATTCCTAAGCAATGTTTGCAAATTATTATTCTCTCTGATATATTTTATCCCGTTTTGATCAAATCATTTCTGATGAACATATTACGTTATTAACATTTTTTCTAAATCATTTGAACTTACCTCAAACATATTGCCAGACGTTGTCTAGGAGCGATCACCGATCGTGATCTTGAGTGTTTTACCAGATCCTGCTCGATAAGGGCCAACACTTGATCGAATTATATTTTCGTCAGTCTGAAATACGGTTGATTTCTCTCTTCTTCTTCTTCTTCTAATTCTCTCACAGGATTACAAAAACACAACACGTGTATCGCGTTTCCGGTAAATGGGATGAACCCAGTACCTTCCTTTTCTTTTTCGCTTCGTTTTATTGCTGTCTTTGCAATAATCAGTGCTTTCACGAGAAGAAATTCCATGTGATCCATTGTGCAAGCCGGAAGCGCGAGAAAAGAAAATATTCAGTATGTAACGTACATTAAATTTCTCAGAAGTTCACGCATGCCGCATTCCTTACATAAGGAATCTTAGCATTCCGCATGCCGCATGCCGTACATATGGTATCTTAGCTTAACGCGATTTGTATGATTTTCCGTATATTCGGATTTCCGATGGATTTCTAATACTACCATACGGATTGTCGTGTTCGCCCCAAACCATGCGTAGCACGGGTAATTGCTAGTATATATACTAAAGATACATTTGTCCTCTGAGCTATAGAGCCATGGCGGAGCGCTCTCTGTCTGTTAGTGCCTTTTATAAAAAATTGCTTCTCGCAATATATGTTATACCTGTTTCTGTTCGACTAATTTGGCATGCCATCTTCGGCAATGCCATAATACCAGCCATACAGGTCAATTTCCCGTGCCATTACTATAATTCTATATATTACCAGCCTCTAAGGGCCATTTCTGGAATACACACCATACTGTCCTCTAAACTATAATCACGTACCTAAGTATTTCACCACCTCGTCCAGGAATTCGCAGCTTCTGGATTGAGTGGTCTTCCCTCATCTTCACTCTTCTTACTTTTTTACCAATCTATTTTGTTTTGCAAAAATATGGAGGGTTACGGGCTACTCAACTTCGCCGGTGCTTAACATCATCTGTTTCCTTATACACGGAGACTTGCCTAAGAGCCATAGGATGGGGTCTACACCCTAGGCCAGTTACCGGACAGGTGACTCTATCCCCAGCTCTGACCTATAGTACTAAAATCATACAGGCATTTATGGGTGTGTCCGCTTATAGAGAAGGAGCGGTGTATATATCTATTAAGGTTATATGGAATATCCTACGTGGTCATTAGTTGCAAACCACCAAATCTGGTTCGACTGACTTGCCGCCTGGTGTCCTTGTTAAATGTGTTTGAATTATTTTGCCCCCCCCCCCCCACACACACACTCATACACACATATAACAATATAAGCACGCGGATATAAACAAAACAAACAACCTATGTACCACGGGATCGGCGTTTTCTGGCTTATTTTTATGAAAGGTTCAATGGACTTTCTTGATTATTAGACGTCAGATAACGAAACAGGCGCCTTTAAATGATCTTAAAATTATTATTTTTATGAAATATGAATATCAAACATGATTTAAACTTTTGTCTTCAGTGACTGAAACTTCACATAAAACACAATATAGTGCCAATTGAAATATCTAACCAAATTAATATAAAAAGACTAAAATATTTAAATATTTCATTGAAAGCATTTCGTTTTTCGATTATATTTATATGGGTAACATTTTATGGTTGTGGTCAAAGAGTATGAATTCAACTCTCTCTTCCCCCACTCCCATTCATCCTGTCCGTATTCTCTACTATTTTGAAGCCGTTGCGATTTTAATTTATGTGTGAATTCCTTTTTGTCCTTACAAAACTGTTTTAATAGATATTCAAATTCCATGGTCTGGTGTCAATAATAACTCCTCAAATAACTAACAGACATATGTCACGATAAATATAAATAAATTATATTGAATAACTACGTAATTTTACAACGTAAGACCATCGAAAGTCAGATCTCACTCAGGCGACCACTTCATTGTGGTGCCGTTGGTGCTCGTAATTCCGAGGTTTTACTGTATATTTAAGCTAGGCCACAATTTCAGACGAATATTTCCATTTTAAGTCATTAGGGAGCGCTCAAGTTCACCAATACTCCAAGCAGTGTCAAGTTAGAATATTTGTCCATAAGACCGTACCAAATTGTATTCTTCTGGATCAGTTTGAAGTGACTGGTCTCTTTGGCGACACCACCAGCTGGCTTTATATGTCACTTCACGTCTACATCGGGGGCATATATATTTCTCCCTGCTGGGTCTTTTTTTTGTCACGTTTTATTTCACTTTTGTTATACGCTGCTATTATTGGCTTCATGTTCCTCATACAATTGTAGCTTAAGTTGGAAGAGTATTTGTTTTTGATTATTTTGTGCAGATAGCTATTGTTTTGTAAATGTTTTGATTAATACTCTGTTGAACTTGCTGTGGTGTGTGTTTCATGTCGTGTATATACTAATTTAGAACTATATACAAGGTTAGACATCTGTAGGGTAAAGATATTAATCTGCATATAGACTTAAATAAACCAGGGTTACACATACCTTGATATTATCATGTATTTTAGGCCAATTTCCACATGGACCAAAGAAACAATGAGAAATATGAAGTTTTCCACCACCGTAATCACATAAAGCATCCTCCTGTATAAGACATACAAGTTATGGGTCACAGTTGTGATGCTCGACAAGAACATGTAATTTCATGTACAGCCAGAATGTGTATTCAGTGCTAATTAAAAACTGGTAAAGACCAGTCTTATAAGCTGTAAAACTGTGAGTGGAAGTGCCATGAAATAAATCATATGTAACATTACAAAGACTCTTCAATCAGTCATCAGCACAATAATCATATGTTACATTACAAAGACTCTTCAATCAGTCATCAGCACAATAATTATATGTAACATTACAATGACTTCAATCAGTCATCAGCACAATAATCATATGTAACACTACAAAGACTCTTCAGTCAGTCATCAGCACAATAAATCATATGTAACACTACAAAGACTCTTCAATCAGTCATCAGCACAATAAATCATATGTTACACTACAAAGACTCTTCAATCAGACATCAGCACAATAATCACATATAACATTACAAAGACTTCAATCAATCATCAGCACAAGAAAACATATGTAACACTACAAAGACTCTTCAATCAGTCACCAGCACAATAATCATATGTAACATTAAAAAGACTCTTCAATCAGTCATCAGCACAATAATCATATGTAACATTAAACAGACTCTTCAATCAGTCATCAGCACAATAATCATATGTAACATTAAACAGACTCTTCAATCAGTCATCAGCGCAATAATCATATGTAACATTACAAAGACTGTTCAATCAGTCATCAGCACAATAATCATATGTAATGTTACAAAGACTCTTCAGTCAGTCACCAGCACAATAATCATATGTAACATTACAAAGACTTCAATCAGTCATCAGCACAATAATCATATGTAACATTAAAAAGACTCTTAAATCAGTCATCAGCACAATAATCATATGTAACACTTCAAAGACTCTTCAGCCAGGCACCAGCACAATAAATGATATGTAACATTACAAAGACTTCAAAGAGTCATCAGCACAATAAATCATATGTAACACTACAAAGATTCTTCAATCAGTCACCAGCACAATGATCATATATAACATTAAAAAGACTCTTGAATCAGTCATCAGCACAATAATCATATGTAACATTAAAAAGACTCTTCAATCAGTCATCAGCACAAAAATTATATGTAACATTACAATGACTTCAATCAGTCATCAGCACAATAATCATATGTAACACTACAAAGACTCTTCAATCAGTCATCAGCACAATAAATCATATGTAACACTACAAAGACTCTTCAATCAGTCATCAGCACAATAATCACATATAACATTACAAAGACTTCAATCAATCATCAGCACAAGAAAACATATGTAACACTACAAAGACTCTTCAATCAGTCACCAGCACAATAATCATTTGTAACATTAAAAAGACTCTTCAATCAGTCATCAGCACAATAATCATATGTAACATTACAATGACTTCAATCAGTCATCAGCACAATAATCATATGTAACACTACAAAGACTCTTCAGTCAGTCACCAACACAATAAATCATATGTAACATGACAAAGACTATTCAATCAGTAATCAGCACAATAATCATATGTAACATTAAACAGACTCTTCAATCAGTCATCAGCACAATAATCATATGTAACATTAAACAGACTCTTCAATCAGTCATCAGCGCAATAATCATATGTAACATTACAAAGACTGTTCAATCAGTCATCAGCACAATAATCATATGTAATGTTACAAAGACTCTTCAGTCAGTCACCAGCACAATAATCATATGTAACATTACAAAGACTCCAATCAGTCATCAGCACAATAATCATATGTAACATTAAAAAGACTCTTAAATCAGTCATCAGCACAATAATCATATGTAACACTTCAAAGACTCTTCAGCCAGGCACCAGCACAATAAATGATATGTAACATTACAAAGACTTCAAAGAGTCATCAGCACAATAAATCATATGTAACACTACAAAGATTCTTCAATCAGTCACCAGCACAATGATCATATATAACATTAAAAAGACTCTTGAATCAGTCATCAGCACAATAATCATATGTAACATTAAAAAGACTCTTCAATCAGTCATCAGCACAAAAATTATATGTAACATTACAATGACTTCAATCAGTCATCAGCACAATAATCATATGTAACACTACAAAGACTCTTCAATCAGTCATCAGCACAATAAATCATATGTAACACTACAAAGACTCTTCAATTAGTCATCAGCACAATAATCACATATAACATTACAAAGACTTCAATCAATCATCAGCACAAGAAAACATATGTAACACTACAAAGACTCTTCAATCAGTCACCAGCACAATAATCATTTGTAACATTAAAAAGACTCTTCAATCAGTCATCAGCACAATAATCATATGTAACATTACAATGACTTCAATCAGTCATCAGCACAATAATCATATGTAACACTACAAAGACTCTTCAGTCAGTCACCAACACAATAAATCATATGTAACATGACAAAGACTATTCAATCAGTAATCAGCACAATAATCATATGTAACATTAAACAGACTCTTCAATCAGTCATCAGCACAATAATCATATGTAACATTAAACAGACTCTTCAATCAGTCATCAGCGCAATAATCATATGTAACATTACAAAGACTGTTCAATCAGTCATCAGCACAATAATCATATGTAATGTTACAAAGACTCTTCAGTCAGTCACCAGCACAATAATCATATGTAACATTACAAAGACTCCAATCAGTCATCAGCACAATAATCATATGTAACATTAAAAAGACTCTTAAATCAGTCATCAGCACAATAATCATATGTAACACTTCAAAGACTCTTCAGCCAGGCACCAGCACAATAAATGATATGTAACATTACAAAGACTTCAAAGAGTCATCAGCACAATAAATCATATGTAACACTACAAAGATTCTTCAATCAGTCACCAGCACAATGATCATATGTAACATTAAAAAGACTCTTGAATCAGTCATCAGCACAATAATCATATGTAACATTAAAAAGACTCTTCAATAAGTCATCAGCACAAAAATTATATGTAACATTACAATGACTTCAATCAGTCATCAGCACAATAATCATATGTAACACTACAAAGACTCTTCAATCAGTCATCAGCACAATAAATCATATGTAACACTACAAAGACTCTTCAATCAGTCATCAGCACAATAATCACATATAACATTACAAAGACTTCAATCAATCATCAGCACAAGAAAACATATGTAACACTACAAAGACTCTTCAATCAGTCACCAGCACAATAATCATTTGTAACATTAAAAAGACTCTTCAATCAGTCATCAGCACAATAATCATATGTAACATTACAATGACTTCAATCAGTCATCAGCACAATAATCATATGTAACACTACAAAGACTCTTCAGTCAGTCACCAACACAATAAATCATATGTAACATGACAAAGACTATTCAATCAGTAATCAGCACAATAATCATATGTAACATTAAAAAGACTCTTCAGTCAGTCACCAGCACAATAAATCATATGTAACATTAAAAAGACTCTTCAATCAGTCATTAGCACAATAATCATATGTAACATTACAAAGACTCTTCAGTCAGTTATCAGCACAATAATCATATGTAATATTACAAAGACTTCAATCAGTCATCAGCACAATAAATCATATGTAACACTACAAAGACTCTTCAATCAGTCATCAGCACAATAATCATATGTAACATTACAAAGATTTCAATCAGTCATCAGCACAATAATCATATGTAACATTACAAAGACTTCAGTGTCATCAGCACAATAAATCATATGTAACACTACAAAGACTCTTCAATCAGTCATCAGCACAATAATCATATGTAACACTACAAAGACTCTTCAATCAGTTATCAGCACAATAATCATATGTAACACTACAAAGTCTCTTCAATCAGTCATCAGCACAATAATCTTGTTACTTTACAAAGACTTTAATCAGTCATCAGCACAATAATCATATGTAACACTACAAAGACTCTTCAATCAGTCATCAGCACAATAATCATATGTAACACTGCAAAGAATCTTCAGTCAGTCATCAGCACAATAAATCATATGTAACACTACAAAGACTCTTCAGTCAGTCACCAACACAATAAATCATATGTAACATCACAAAGACTCTTCAATCAGTCATCAGCACAATAATCATATGTAACATAACAAAGACTTCAATCAGTCATCAGCACAATAATCATATGTAACACTACAAAGACTCTTCAGTCAGTCATCAGCACAATAATCATATGTAACCTTAAAAAGACTCTTCAATCAGTCATCAGCACAATAATCATATGTAACATTACAAAGACTTCAATCAGTCATCAGCACAATAAACGTATGTAACACTACAAAGACTCTTCAATCAGTCTTCAGCAGAATAATCATATGTAACATTAAAAAGATTCTTCAATCAGTCATCAGCACAATAATCATATTTAACATTAAAAAGATTTCAATCAGTCATCAGCACAATAAATCATATGTAACACTACAAAGACTCTTCAATCAGTAACCAACACAATAATCATATGTAACACTACAAAGACTCTTCAATCAGTCATCAGCACAATAATTATATGTAACCTTTAAAAGACTCTTCAATCAGTTATCAGCACAATAATCATATGTAACACTACAAAGACTCTTCAATCAGTCATCAGCACAATAATCATGTTACTTTACAAAGACTTTAATCAGTCATCAGCACAATAATCATATGTAACACTACAAAGACTCTTCAATCAGTCATCAGCACAATAATCATATGTAACACTACAAAGCCTCTTCAATCAGTCATCAGCACAATAATCATATGTAACACTACAAAGACTCTTCAGTCAGGCACCAACACAATAAATCATATGTAACATGACAAAGACTCTTCAATCAGTCATCAGCACAATAATCATATGTAACATTAAAAAGACTCTTCAGTCAGTCACCAGCACAATAAATCATATGTAACATTAAAAAGACTCTTCAATCAGTCATTAGCACAATAATCATATGTAACATTACAAAGACTCTTCAGTCAGTCACCAGCACAATAAATCATATGTAACACTACAAAGACTCTTCAATCAGTCATCAGCACAATAATCTGATGTAACACTACAAAGACACTTCAATCAGTCATCAGCACAATAATCATATGTAACACTACAAAGACTCTTCAGTCAGTCATCAGCACAATAATCATATGTAACACTGCAAAGACACTTCAGTCAGTCATCAGCACAATAAATCATATGTAACACTACAAAGACTCTTCAGTCAGTCACCAACACATTAAAAAATAAGTAAGATCACAAATACTCTTCAATCAGTCTTTAGCACAATAATCATATGTAACATAACAAAGACTTCAATCAGTCATCAGCACAATAATCATATGTAACATTAAAAAGACTCTTCAATCAGTCATCAGCACAATAATCATATGTAACATTAAAAAGACTCTTCAGTCAGTCACCAGCACAATAAATCATATGTAACATTAAAAAGACTCTTCAGTCAGTCACCAACACATTAAAAAATAAGTAAGATCACAAATACTCTTCAGTCAGGCACCAACACAATAAATCATATGTAACATGACAAAGACTCTTCAATCAGTCATCAGCACAATAATCATATGTAACATTAAAAAGACTCTTCAGTCAGTCACCAGCACAATAAATCATATGTAACATTAAAAAGACTCTTCAATCAGTCATTAGCACAATAATCATATGTAACATTACAAAGACTCTTCAGTCAGTCACCAGCACAATAAATCATATGTAACACTACAAAGACTCTTCAATCAGTCATCAGCACAATAATCTGATGTAACACTACAAAGACACTTCAATCAGTCATCAGCACAATAATCATATGTAACACTACAAAGACTCTTCAGTCAGTCATCAGCACAATAATCATATGTAATATTACAAAGACTTCAATCAGTCATCAGCACAATAAATCATATGTAACACTACAAAGAGTCTTCAATCAGTCATCAGCACAATAATCATATGTAACATTACAAAGATTTCAATCAGTCATCAGCACAATAATCATATGTAACATTACAAAGACTTCAATGTCATCAGCACAATAAATCATATGTAACACTACAAAGACTCTTCAATCAGTCATCAGCACAATAATCATATGTAACACTACAAAGACTCTTCAATCAGTTATCAGCACAATAATCATATGTAACACTACAAAGTCTCTTCAATCAGTCATCAGCACAATAATCATATGTAACACTGCAAAGACACTTCAGTCAGTCATCAGCACAATAAATCATATGTAACACTACAAAGACTCTTCAGTCAGTCACCAACACATTAAAAAATAAGTAAGATCACAAATACTCTTCAATCAGTCTTTAGCACAATAATCATATGTAACATAACAAAGACTTCAATCAGTCATCAGCACAATAATTATATGTAACACTACAAAGACTCTTCAGTCAGTCATCAGCACAATAAATCATATGTAACACTACAAAGACTCTTCAATCAGTCATCAGCACAATAATCATATGTAACCTTAAAAAGACTCTTCAATCAGTCATCAGCACAATAATCATATGTAACATTACAAAGACTTCAATCAGTCATCAGCACAATAAACGTATGTAACACTACAAAGACTCTTCAATCAGTCTTTAGCAGAATAATCATATGTAACATTAAAAAGATTCTTCAATCAGTCATCAGCACAATAAATCATATGTAACACTACAAAGACTCTTCAATCAGTAACCAGCACAATAATCATATGTAACACTACAAAGACTCTTCAGTCAGTCATCAGCACAATTAATCATATGTAACACTACAAAGACTCTTCAATAAGTCATCAGCACAATAATCATATGTAACATTACAAAGACTTCAGTCAGTCATCAGCACAATAAATCATATGTAACATAACAAAGACTTCAATTAGTCATCAGCACAATAATCATATGTAACACTACAAAGGCTCTTCATTCAGTCATCAGCACAATAAATCATATGTAACAAACCGGCTTCTGTGGCTCAGGGGTAGAGCGGAGGACTCAAAGCCGGGAGATCGTGGGTTCGAATCTCAGCCAAGGTGGTGAGGTTTTTCACGGTCGGCCCCCACCCAGGGTGAGCGCTCTGTAGGCTTAATGGGAAGGCTGTGCCCTACAGTCGTGTATCACTCACATACGAGTGCGTCTTTGGGGGGTTCCTCGGGGTTATGACCCAGCAATGGGAATGATTACACACCCAGGACCCGTAGGTGTGGTAGACACCGGGCCTGGGTGACACCAGGATATAAAAATGATAAGAAGCGAGTGTTACCGCCCTGTCAAGTAGTCCCAAACCGAAATGGAAACTCTGCAGATGTACATACTTAGTGAAGAATTAGTAAAGTCAGCATTAAAAAATGGAGGCGGTTACCTCCACCAAAAAAATTATTTAAAAAAAAAATCATATGTAACATTACAAAGATTTCAATCAGTCATCAGCACAATAATCATATGTAACACTACAAATACTTCAATCAGTCATCAGCACAATAAATCATATGTAACACTACAAAGACTCTTCAATCAGTTATCAGCACAATAATCATATGTAACACTACAAAGACTCTTCAATCAGTCATCAGCACAATAATCATATGTAACACTACAAAGATTCTTCAATCAGTTATCAGCACAATAATCATATGTAACACTACAAAGACTCTTCAATCAGTCATCAGCACAATAATCATGTTACTTTACAAAGACTTTAATCAGTCATCAGCACAATAATCATATGTAACACTACAAAGACTCTTCAATCAGTCATCAGCACAATAATCATATGTAACACTACAAAGACTCTTCAATCAGTCATCAGCACAATAATCATATGTAACACTACAAAGACTCTTCAGTCAGTCACCAACACAATAAATCATATGTAACATTAAAAAGACTCTTCAATCAGTCATTAGCACAATAATCATATGTAACACTACAAAGACTCTTCAGTCAGTCACCAGCACAATAAATCATATGTAACACTACAAAGACTCTTCAATCAGTCATCAGCACAATAATCTTATGTAACACTACAAAAACTCTTCAATCAGTCATCAGCACAATAATCATATGTTACACTACAAAGACTCTTCAGTCAGTCATCGGCACAATAATCATATGTAACATTACAAAGACTTCAATCAGTCATCAGCACAATAAATCATATGTAACACTACAAAGACTCTTCAATCAGTCATCAGCACAATAATCATATGTAACATTACAAAGATTTCAATCAGTCATCAGCACAATAATCATATGTAACATTACAAAGACTTCAATCAGTCATCAGCACAATAAATCATATGTAACACTACTAAGACTCTTCAATCAGTCATCAGCACAATAATCATATGTAACACTACAAAGACTCTTCAATCAGTTATCAGCACAATAATCATATGTAACACTACAAAGACTCTTCAATCAGTCATCAGCACAATAATCATGTTACTTTTCAAAGACTTTAATCAGTCATCAGCACAATAATCATATGTAACACTACAAAGACTCTTCAATCAGTCATCAGCACAATAATCATATGTAACACTGCAAAGACTCTTCAGTCAGTCATCAGCACAATAAATCATATGTAACACTACAAAGACTCTTCAGTCAGTCACCAACACAATAAATCATATGTAACATCACAAAGACTCTTCAATCAGTCATCAGAACAATAATCATATGTAACATAACAAAGACTTCAATCAGTCATCAGCACAATAATCATATGTAACACTACAAAGACTCTTCAGTCAATCATCAGCACAATAAATCATATGTAACACTACAAAGACTCTTCAATCAGTCATCAGCACAATAATCATATGTAACCTTAAAAAGACTCTTCAATCAGTCATCAGCACAATAATCATATGTAACATTACAAAGACTTCAATCAGTCATCAGCACAATAAACGTATGTAACACTACAAAGACTCTTCAATCAGTCTTCAGCAGAATAATCATATGTAACATTAAAAAGATTCTTCAATCAGTCATCAGCACAATAATCATATTTAACATTAAAAAGATTTCAATCAGTCATCAGCACAATAAATCATATGTAACACTAAAAAGACTCTTCAATCAGTAACCAGCACAATAATCATATGTAACACTACAAAGACTCTTCAATCAGTCATCAGCACAATAATCATATGTAACCTTAAAAAGACTCTTCAATCAGTTATCAGCACAATAATCATATGTAACACTACAAAGACTCTTCAATCAGTCATCAGCACAATAATCATGTTACTTTACAAAGACTTTAATCAGTCATCAGCACAATAATCATATGTAACACTACAAAGACTCTTCAATCAGTCATCAGCACAATAATTATATGTAACACTACAAAGCCTCTTCAATCAGTCATCAGCACAATAATCATATGTAACACTACAAAGACTCTTCAGTCAGTCACCAACAGAATAAATCATATTTAACATGACAAAGACTCTTCAATCAGTCATCAGCACAATAATCATATGTAACATTAAAAAGACTCTTCAGTCAGTCACCAGCACAATAAATCATATGTAACATTAAAAAGACTCTTCAATCAGTCATTAGCACAATAATCATATGTAACATTACAAAGACTCTTCAGTCAGTCACCAGCACAATAAATCATATGTAACACTACAAAGACTTTTCAATCAGTCATCAGCACAATAATCTTATGTAACACTACAAAGACTCTTCAATCAGTCATCAGCACAATAATCATATGTAACACTACAAAGACTCTTCAGTCAGTCATCAGCACAATAATCATATGTAATATTACAAAGACTTCAATCAGTCATCAGCACAATAAATCATATGTAACACTACAAAGAGTCTTCAATCAGTCATCAGCACAATAATCATATGTAACATTACAAAGATTTCAATCAGTCATCAGCACAATAATCATATGTAACATTACAAAGACTTCAATGTCATCAGCACAATAAATCATATGTAACACTACAAAGACTCTTCAATCAGTCATCAGCACAATAATCATATGTAACACTACAAAGACTCTTCAATCAGTTATCAGCACAATAATCATATGTAACACTACAAAGACTCTTCAATCAGTCATCAGCACAATAATCTTGTTACTTTACAAAGACTTTAATCAGTCATCAGCACAATAATCATATGTAACACTACAAAGACTCTACAATCAGTCATCAGCACAATAATCATATGTAACACTGCAAAGACACTTCAGTCAGTCATCAGCACAATAAATCATATGTAACACTACAAAGACTCTTCAGTCAGTCACCAACACAATAAATCATATGTAAGATCACAAAGACTCTTCAATCAGTCTTTAGCACAATAATCATATGTAACATAACAAAGACTTCAATCAGTCATCAGCACAATAATCATATGTAACACTACAAAGACTCTTCAGTCAGTCATCAGCACAATAAATCATATGTAACACTACAAAGACTCTTCAATCAGTCATCAGCACAATAATCATATGTAACCTTAAAAAGACTCTTCAATCAGTCATCAGCACAATAATCATATGTAACATTACAAAGACTTCAATCAGTCATCAGCACAATAATCATGTTACTTTTCAAAGACTTTAATCATTCATCAGCACAATAATCATATGTAACACTACAAAGACTCTTCAATCAGTCATCAGCACAATAATCATATGTAACACTGCAAAGACTCTTCAATCAGTCATCAGCACAATAATCATATGTTTCATAACAAAGACTTCAATCAGTCATCAGCACAATAATCATATGTAACACTACAAAGACTCTTCAGTCAGTCATCAGCACAATAAATCATATGTAACACTACAAAGACTCTTCAATCAGTCATCAGCACAATAATCATATGTAACCTTAAAAAGACTTCAATCAGTCATCAGCACAATAAACGTATGTAACACTACAAAGACTCTTCAATCAGTCTTCAGCAGAATAATCATATGTAACATTAAAAAGATTCTTCAATCAGTCATCAGCACAATAATCATATTTAACATTTAAAAGATTTCAATCAGTCATCAGCACAATAAATCATATGTAACACTACAAAGACTCTTCAATCAGTAACCAGCACAATAATCATATGTAACACTACAAAGACTCTTCAATCAGTCATCAGCACAATAATCATATGAAACCTTAAAAAGACTCTTCAATCAGTTATCAGCACAATAATCATATGTAACACTACAAAGACTCTTCAATCAGTCATCAGCACAATAATCATATGTAACACTACAAAGCCTCTTCAATCAGTCATCAGCACAATAATCATATGTAACACTACAAAGACTCTTCAATCAGTCATCAGCACAATAATCATATGTAACACTACAAAGCCTCTTCAATCAGTCATCAGCACAATAATCATATGTAACACTACAAAGACTCTTCAGTCAGTCACCAACACAATAAATCATATGTAACATGACAAAGACTCTTCAATCAGTCATCAGCACAATAATCATATGTAACATTAAAAAGACTCTTCAGTCAGTCACCAGCACAATAAATCATATGTAACATTAAAAAGACTCTTCAATCAGTCATTAGCACAATAATCATATGTAACATTACAAAGACTCTTCAGTCACCAGCACAATAAATCATATGTAACACTACAAAGACTCTTCAGTCAGTCATCAGCACAATAATCTTATGTAACACTACAAAGACTCTTCAATCAGTCATCAGCACAATAATCATATGTAACACTACAAAGACTCTTCAGTCAGTCATCAGCACAATAATCATATGTAATATTACAAAGACTTCAATCAGGCATCAGCACAATAAATCATATGTAACACTACAAAGAGTCTTCAATCAGTCATCAGCACAATAATCATATGTAACATTACAAAGATTTCAATCAGTCATCAGCACAATAATCATATGTAACATTACAAAGACTTCAATGTCATCAGCACAATAAATCATATGTAACACTACAAAGACTCTTCATCCAGTCATCAGCACAATAATCATATGTAACACTACAAAGACTCTTCAATCAGTTATCAGCATAATAATCATATGTAACACTACAAAGACTCTTCAATCAGTCATCAGCACAATAATCTTGTTACTTTACAAAGACTTTAATCAGTCATCAGCACAATAATCATATGTAACACTACAAAGACTCTACAATCAGTCATCAGCACAATAATCATATGTAACACTGCAAAGACACTTCAGTCAGTCACCAACACAATAAATCATATGTAAGATCACAAAGACTCTTCAATCAGTCTTTAGCACAATAATCATATGTAACATAACAAAGACTTCAATCAGTCATCAGCACAATAGTCATATGTAACACTACAAAGACTCTTCAGTCAGTCATCAGCACAATAAATCATATGTAACACTACAAAGACTCTTCAATCAGTCATCAGCACAATAATCATATGTAACCTTAAAAAGACTCTTCAATCAGTCATCAGCACAATAATCATATGTAACACTGCAAAGACTCTTCAATCAGTCATCAGCACAATAATCATATGTTTCATAACAAAGACTTCAATCAGTCATCAGCACAATAATCATATGTAACACTACAAAGACTCTTCAGTCAGTCATCAGCACAATAAATCATATGTAACACTACAAAGACTCTTCAATCAGTCATCAGCACAATAATCATATGTAACCTTAAAAAGACTTCAATCAGTCATCAGCACAATAAACGTATGTAACACTACAAAGACTCTTCAATCAGTCTTCAGCAGAATAATCATATGTAACATTAAAAAGATTCTTCAATCAGTCATCAGCACAATAATCATATTTAACATTTAAAAGATTTCAATCAGTCATCAGCACAATAAATCATATGTAACACTACAAAGACTCTTCAATCAGTAACCAGCACAATAATCATATGTAACACTACAAAGACTCTTCAATCAGTCATCAGCACAATAATCATATGAAACCTTAAAAAGACTCTTCAATCAGTTATCAGCACAATAATCATATGTAACACTACAAAGACTCTTCAATCAGTCATCAGCACAATAATCATATGTAACACTACAAAGCCTCTTCAATCAGTCATCAGCACAATAATCATATGTAACACTACAAAGACTCTTCAATCAGTCATCAGCACAATAATCATATGTAACACTACAAAGCCTCTTCAATCAGTCATCAGCACAATAATCATATGTAACACTACAAAGACTCTTCAGTCAGTCACCAACACAATAAATCATATGTAACATGACAAAGACTCTTCAATCAGTCATCAGCACAATAATCATATGTAACATTAAAAAGACTCTTCAGTCAGTCACCAGCACAATAAATCATATGTAACATTAAAAAGACTCTTCAATCAGTCATTAGCACAATAATCATATGTAACATTACAAAGACTCTTCAGTCAGTCACCAGCACAATAAATCATATGTAACACTACAAAGACTCTTCAGTCAGTCATCAGCACAATAATCTTATGTAACACTACAAAGACTCTTCAATCAGTCATCAGCACAATAATCATATGTAACACTACAAAGACTCTTCAGTCAGTCATCAGCACAATAATCATATGTAATATTACAAAGACTTCAATCAGTCATCAGCACAATAAATCATATGTAACACTACAAAGAGTCTTCAATCAGTCATCAGCACAATAATCATATGTAACATTACAAAGATTTCAATCAGTCATCAGCACAATAATCATATGTAACATTACAAAGACTTCAATGTCATCAGCACAATAAATCATATGTAACACTACAAAGACTCTTCAATCAGTCATCAGCACAATAATCATATGTAACACTACAAAGACTCTTCAATCAGTTATCAGCATAATAATCATATGTAACACTACAAAGACTCTTCAATCAGTCATCAGCACAATAATCTTGTTACTTTACAAAGACTTTAATCAGTCATCAGCACAATAATCATATGTAACACTACAAAGACTCTACAATCAGTCATCAGCACAATAATCATATGTAACACTGCAAAGACACTTCAGTCAGTCACCAACACAATAAATCATATGTAAGATCACAAAGACTCTTCAATCAGTCTTTAGCACAATAATCATATGTAACATAACAAAGACTTCAATCAGTCATCAGCACAATAGTCATATGTAACACTACAAAGACTCTTCAGTCAGTCATCAGCACAATAAATCATATGTAACACTACAAAGACTCTTCAATCAGTCATCAGCACAATAATCATATGTAACCTTAAAAAGACTCTTCAATCAGTCATCAGCACAATAATCATATGTAACACTGCAAAGACTCTTCAATCAGTCATCAGCACAATAATCATATGTTTCATAACAAAGACTTCAATCAGTCATCAGCACAATAATCATATGTAACACTACAAAGACTCTTCAGTCAGTCATCAGCACAATAAATCATATGTAACACTACAAAGACTCTTCAATCAGTCATCAGCACAATAATCATATGTAACCTTAAAAAGACTTCAATCAGTCATCAGCACAATAAACGTATGAAACACTACAAAGACTCTTCAATCAGTCTTCAGCAGAATAATCATATGTAACATTAAAAAGATTCTTCAATCAGTCATCAGCACAATAATCATATTTAACATTTAAAAGATTTCAATCAGTCATCAGCACAATAAATCATATGTAACACTACAAAGACTCTTCAATCAGTAACCAGCACAATAATCATATGTAACACTACAAAGACTCTTCAATCAGTCATCAGCACAATAATCATATGAAACCTTAAAAAGACTCTTCAATCAGTTATCAGCACAATAATCATATGTAACACTACAAAGACTCTTCAATCAGTCATCAGCACAATAATCATATGTAACACTACAAAGCCTCTTCAATCAGTCATCAGCACAATAATCATATGTAACACTACAAAGACTCTTCAATCAGTCATCAGCACAATAATCATATGTAACACTACAAAGCCTCTTCAATCAGTCATCAGCACAATAATCATATGTAACACTACAAAGACTCTTCAGTCAGTCACCAACACAATAAATCATATGTAACATGACAAAGACTCTTCAATCAGTCATCAGCACAATAATCATATGTAACATTAAAAAGACTCTTCAGTCAGTCACCAGCACAATAAATCATATGTAACATTAAAAAGACTCTTCAATCAGTCATTAGCACAATAATCATATGTAACATTACAAAGACTCTTCAGTCAGTCACCAGCACAATAAATCATATGTAACACTACAAAGACTCTTCAGTCAGTCATCAGCACAATAATCTTATGTAACACTACAAAGACTCTTCAATCAGTCATCAGCACAATAATCATATGTAACACTACAAAGACTCTTCAGTCAGTCATCAGCACAATAATCATATGTAATATTACAAAGACTTCAATCAGTCATCAGCACAATAAATCATATGTAACACTACAAAGAGTCTTCAATCAGTCATCAGCACAATAATCATATGTAACATTACAAAGATTTCAATCAGTCATCAGCACAATAATCATATGTAACATTACAAAGACTTCAATGTCATCAGCACAATAAATCATATGTAACACTACAAAGACTCTTCAATCAGTCATCAGCACAATAATCATATGTAACAGTACAAAGACTCTTCAATCAGTTATCAGCATAATAATCATATGTAACACTACAAAGACTCTTCAATCAGTCATCAGCACAATAATCTTGTTACTTTACAAAGACTTTAATCAGTCATCAGCACAATAATCATATGTAACACTACAAAGACTCTACAATCAGTCATCAGCACAATAATCATATGTAACACTGCAAAGACACTTCAGTCAGTCACCAACACAATAAATCATATGTAAGATCACAAAGACTCTTCAATCAGTCTTTAGCACAATAATCATATGTAACATAACAAAGACTTCAATCAGTCATCAGCACAATAGTCATATGTAACACTACAAAGACTCTTCAGTCAGTCATCAGCACAATAAATCATATGTAACACTACAAAGACTCTTCAATCAGTCATCAGCACAATAATCATATGTAACCTTAAAAAGACTCTTCAATCAGTCATCAGCACAATAATCATATGTAACATTACAAAGACTTCAATCAGTCATCAGCACAATAAACGTATGTAACACTGCAAAGACTCTTCAATCAGTCTTCAGCAGAATAATCATATGTAACATTAAAAAGATTCTTCAATCAGTCATCAGCACAATAATCATATTTAACATTAAAAAGACTTCAATCAGTCATCAGCACAATAAATCATATGTAACACTACAAAGACTCTTCAATCAGTAACCAGCACAATAATCATATGTAACACTACAAAGACTCTTCAATCAGTCATCAGCACAATAATCATATGTAACCTTAAAAAGACTCTTCAGTAAGTCATCAGCACAATAATCATATGTAACATTACAAAGACTTCAATCAGTCATCAGCACAATAATCATATGTAACATTAAAAAGACTTCAATCAGTCATCAGCACAATAAATCATATGTAACACTACAAAGACTCTTCAATCAGTTACCAGCACAATAATCATATGTAACCTTAAAAAGACTCTTCAATCAGTCATCAGCACAATAATCATATGTAACATTACAAAGACTTCAATCAGTCATCAGCACAATAAACGTATGTAACACTGCAAAGACTCTTCAATCAGTCTTCAGCAGAATAATCATATGTAACATTAAAAAGATTCTTCAATCAGTCATCAGCACAATAATCATATTTAACATTAAAAAGACTTCAATCAGTCATCAGCACAATAAATCATATGTAACACTACAAAGACTCTTCAATCAGTAACGAGCACAATAATCATATGTAACACTACAAAGACTCTTCAATCAGTCATCAGCACAATAATCATATGTAACCTTAAAAAGACTCTTCAATAAGTCATCAGCACAATAATCATATGTAACATTAAAAAGACTTCAATCAGTCATCAGCACAATAATCATATGTAACATTACAAAGACTTCAATCAGTCATCAGCACAATAAATCATATGTAACACTACAAAGACTCTTCAATCCGTAACCAGTACAATAATCATATGTAACACTACAAAGACTCTTCAATCAGTCATCAGCACAATAATCAAATGTAACCTTAAAAAGACTCTTCAATAAGTCATCAGCACAATAAATCATATGTAACACTACAAAGACTCTTCAATCAGTTACCAGCACAATAATCATATGTAACATAAAAAAGACTCTTCAATCAGTCATCAGCACAATAAATATATGTAACATTAAAAAGACTCTTCATTCAGTCATCAGCACAATAATCATATGTAACACTACAAAGACTCTTCAATCAGTCTTCAGCAGAAGAATCATATGTAACATTAAAAAGATTCTTCAATCAGTCATCAGCACAATAATCATATTTAACATTGAAAAGACTTCAATCAGTCATCAGCACAATAAATCATATGTAACACTACAAAGACTCTTCAATCAGTTACCAGCACAATAATCATATGTAACACTACAAAGACTCTTCAATCAGTCATCAGCACAATAATCATATATAAACCTTAAAAAGACTCTTCAATAAGTCATCAGCACAATAATCATATGTAACATTAAAAAGAATTCAATCAGTCATCAGCACAATAATCATATGTAACATTACAAAGACTTCTATCAGTCATCAGCACAAAAAATCATATGTAACACTACAAAGACTCTTCAATCAGTCATCAGCACAATAATCATATGTAACACTACAAAGACTCTTCAGTCAGTTATCAGCACAATAATCATATGTAACACTACAAAGACTCTTCAGTCAGTCACCAGCACAATTAATCATATGTAACACTACAAAGACTCTTCAATCAGTCATCAGCACAGTAATCATATGTAACATTACAAAGACTCTTCAATCAGCCATCAGCACATTAATCATATGTAACATAACAAAGACTTCAATCAATCAGTCACCAGCACAATAATCATATGTAACATAACAAAGACTTCAATCAGTCATCTGCACAATAATCATATGTAACATTACAAAGATAACAAAGTTGGAAATGCAATAGAGGTTAGAAAGAGAAAGACTAGAAAAAGAAAAAGAAATAGAATTAAAACGACTAGTGTTAGAAGGACTTAAATTAGAACATAGTCTGAGTGCTGCCCCAACTCACAATTTTGATGTTGCTAAACACATTAAACTTGTACCGCCTTTTCGAGAAAAAGTGGTTGATAAATATTTCTTTCACTTTGAGAAGGTAGCTGAAAATTTAAAATGGCCAAAGGAAATGTGGACTATGCTATTACAAAGTGTATTGACTGGCAAGGCCAGAGAAATTTATACAGAGCTTTCAGTAGAAGCCGCTGCTGAGTATGACCAGGTTAAACGGTTAATCCTAAAAGGTTATGATTTAGTTCCGGAGGCTTACCGCTAGAAATTTAGAAATAGGGAAAAGCGCAAAGAACAAACCTATGTCGAATTTGCTTGGACAAAAGAGCAGTTGTTTGATCGCTGGTGTAGTTCTAAAAATGTTATGAAAGATTATGAAAATATGCGCCAGTTGATTTTGCTTGAAGAATTTAAGCGCTGCATTAACGCAGATGTTCAAACTTTTCTTGATGAAAAAAGTCCTGAAACATGACATTGCTGCTCAATTAGCTAATGATTATTCATTAACACATAAAATGTCCTTTACTAGCAAATCAAACCAGTCATTCACAAACAAGAATGTAAATCAGTATGGTCAAAAGAAGTTTAAAGCGCAATCACCCAGTACTAGTAGTCCTGATAGCTCAACAAAGTCCATTGCTACACCTCAGTCCACGTCCACTGTGTCTGAATCCAACCAAGGCCAGTCATTTTCAAAGAAAATCTGTAATTATAGCAAAAAGGAAGGTCATCTAATAGCTGACTGCTGGAAACTTGCAAATAAATCAAAGAGTAAACCTTCTGGTTTTGTTTCAAAATATATGCATAGCATAGTACAAGAGCCAAGCTCTTTTCATGTAAATAAGAGGTACAACTCCTTTATTGACTCTAAAAAAAAGAGTTTGATGCTACGGATGCCAACGTGCCGTCTGAATCCAAAGAAGAATCCGTAGCTTGCGGGGTAAAAACCTCAGTTGATTCCTGCGAGGAATTTAATAAGGCTAGGTCCTTCCAAAACTCCTGCGAGGAGTATCCATTAAATAAGGCTGAGTCGTTTTATGACTCTTGCGAGAGTATTTCAAATGAGGCAAGGACCGCATATGACAAACAGAAGTTTGTTTCTGCTGAGGAAAATTCCTCTGTTGACTCCCATGGGGAGTTTGATTGTAATAAGGATGTAGATCCCTTTAATGACTCTGAAAAAGAGTTTATAACTGACACTGTCAGTGTCAGTTCTTTGTTTGATGAAACTGAGGTAGTAGATTCCTCTCCTGACTCTGAAATGGAGATATTTGAGCCATTCATACATGATGGTTTTGTATCACTTTCAAGTGATTTTTCAGATTCTACCCCTGTTGGAATTTTGAGGGACACTGGTTCAGGCCAGACTCTCATGTTAGCAAACACTTTGCCATTTTCTAATAGGTCCTTTACTGGTGCACAAGCACTTGTAAATGGTGTATTTTCACACTTCAGTTCCGCTTCACTGTATACATTTAAAGTCAAATTTGATTTCTAGAAATATTTCTATGGGCATAAGAACTACTTTACCCTTTAAGGGAATTCAGTTGCTACTAGGCAATGATGTTGCAGGTGACAAAGTACAGCCTGTACCAATAGTGACAGAAAAGCCGTCACTTGATCAGGACTCTTCCTGATCAGAAAATTCCTGGTTTGAATCTTGCATGTGCTGTAACTAGATCTACGGCAAAGAAAAACACACATGAGGATAATGGTCCAGATAATAATTCCGTGGGAGTCACTAGTGACTCGTCTAATGGGTCGCCCGTACAGGATGCAGCATTTTCAAGGTCAGAACTTATCGCAGAAGAGCACAAGGACCCTGATCTTTCATGTTTGTTTCCAAGGGCAGTTTCTATAGATGAACTGTCACAGAACTCAGTTTGTTTTTATGTTAAAAAATGGTGTGCTTTTGCGTAAATGGCGACCACCTGATGTATGCGCTGATGATGAGTGGGCCATCAAACATCAAATAGTAGTGCCCAAAAATTGTCGCAATGAAATTCTAAGCATGGCCATGAGGCTCCTTTGTCTGGCTATTTAGGTATAAATAAAACTTATCAGGAAGTTAATACACACTTCTATTGGCCTTACCTCAGGATTGATGTTGTACAATATTGTCAATCATGCCATTCATGCCAGATGGTAGGCAAGCCAAATCAGAATCTTCCTAAAGCTTCACTTAGGCCTATTCCTGCTTTCTAAGATCCAATTAGTAGGATTATTGTTGACTGTGTTGGGCCACTGCCCAAAACAAACTCTGGACATGAATACTTGACAATTATGTGCGCATCTACCAGGTTCCCTGAGGCAATACCATTGCGCAAAATTAATGCCAAAAGTATTGTTAAGGCTCTGACTAAGTTTTTTTTTACAACTTGTGGATTAGCAAAATCCGTCCAGTCTGACCAAGGGTCAAATTTTACGTCTGGCTTATTCCAGCAAGTTATGCTTGAGCTAGGTATAAAACAGTACAGCTCTTCGCCATACCATCCTGAAAGTCAGGGCACCCTCGAGCGTTTTAACCAGAAATTAAAAAACATGATTAGGACTTATTGTTATGACACGCAGAAAGACTGGGATGAAGGAATCAACCTATTGCTGTTTGCTGTCAGAGAATCATTTCAATAGTCCTTGGGTTTCAGTCCCTTTGAACTACCGTTTCCCCCCGTGGATATTCCGCACTTTTTCTCCATGAAATTGAAACAAAAAACATTGGTGCGTATTATACATGGAAGCATAATTCCAAACTATTTTCCCCATCACATTCGACATCGTATTGCAGGCCGACGGTGAGTGATAATAAAGGATTTTATGCAAACTAAGTGTATACTCACTGAACTTTATCAAATTAGGCATAAGAAAACATAATAATAGGTTTTATTTACTGTCATAATTTCAAAAACTTAAAATATACCTTTAATGTGGCTTACAGCCGAAGAACATTGATGATTTGTGAACTGAAATATGCATGACTGTGCATGGTTTGGCCGACTTCATTTAATGTCATTGTCAGTTGGTAGATGGCGCTGTGCGCACCAGCACTGGGGTTGTTATACCGGGTCATTAATTCTCTTAGGAAATGATCCGTGAAACACTTAAATACTTCCTAAACAAATTGAGCCAAGGAAGGAATAATTGCCTAGTGGTTCTTTTAGTTAATTAATTACCCTATTTTGTACATCGTCATGGTCAGATTGATCAGTTGTACAAATTAATGTTATCACGGCCATGGTGTTATAACTAGATAACTAGGGTTGGGGGATTTTTTTTTTATACTAAACTATATATATATATATAGAACATCAAAGGTCATGCATTCTTGAAAGAAAATCTTTCATGTAGCGTATTGCACTGTATAGATGAAAGACAAACCACGGGGGCAAAGATCAAAGATTAAAATCAGGGCACCTCCACTTACGCGGATTAGCAGGTCGTGTCAGTCTGTCACGTGGTCAGGGGAAGTCCAGGGTCTGCCCTAGGTGCCTAGAATACCAGGCACCAGCCAGGGTTAGGTAGTCGGTACATTCGCACAACAACAGAACAAACAGTGAGTACATACAGGTGACCGCGACTTATCCCATGTGGGCAATCAACCGGGTCAGTGCTGGATAAACGCGATGGCCCGTATTAGGCAGGTCAATCTATATATTAATAGCGCAAGGCGATTTTTGTGATTTTCCGTATCTCCTCTGATACCGCTGTACGGATTGCCGTGATTTTCGACATACATATGCTCTGGGTTTGTCCGAAGAGATTCCGCCCCCTTTTATTTGCAATATTTGCGTATTACCTGCATAATTAATAATTTTAATATTTGCTTCCCCGTGGGCGCCTCTTTTCTTTGTGTCTTTGGGCCCGGTAACACAATGGCCATAGGGTGTGTGATGGCGGGACAGAGTTTTACTCCGGGGGCCCTATCTGGGGTTTTCTCACATTTCGTGGTGACCGGCCCGAAATAATCCGCATTGGTGATCCCTTCTCAAAAGGCAACCTCCGCGCAGCGAAAAGGTCTATTGTGCACGAGGGAATCTCGCGTGAGGAGAATGCTCAAAAGGGGGCTTTTTTAAAGAATGGAATTTTCCAAACGGTAGTGAATGCAGGGCAGTGTGTAAAACCCGGACCCCACGGTCCCCGGACCCCAAAAACCAATTTCCTTATTTTCCATTATTTATATCGATAAAAACACCACTATTGCTGATGTAAGAACAGAGCTAAGTCCCTAAATGTTGCAGCTTTGTAAATGACCAATTCACTGAAAGATTTAAATTTACAAAAATATTTCGATGAAGACGGACCTCATTTACTTGAATTTGCCGACTGTTCAATTTTGACGGACCCCAGTAACCACCGCTCATATTTTTATTTATGACTAAAAGAGGACAAAAATAGCACTAATGTCACACACTAAATATAATATTTGTTATTTTAAATGAAAATATAATAGTGCGGACACAGTGAGGGAGATTTAATTTGAAGTGCACTAACAGTTGAGCGGACCTGAGACTGATATATCAGAGCACTTCCACATAACAACAGGTTTCGTGCTCCGTTCATAACAACCAAGCAATTTTAAAGTTGGCATTAATATAAATACCGAAAGGAATTGTTGAATACTTGCATTTCAAGCAACTACAGGTTCCAAAATAATGATTTTGTAAATGTTTTAAATTATAAAACTTTTAAAAACGCTACACAAATGAAATAAATAGCAAATATAAAATTATGAATAAAAACTGAGACAGAAATGTAAAAATACAGATACAAACACAATAATAAATCACAAATGTGTCATGGCTAAACGTGATGTCAAATACATGTATGTACTAAAGAAATGGTAAAACAACGAGAAAACGGGGTCCGTGTAATCCGTGAGGTCCGTGTGCCAGGGTCCGTAAGTGTTTTTTTTATCAAATTTTGTTGCAAAACAGACTATTTTTTTATGTTTTAACCAAACATGATATAAAATATGTCTTCAGATAAGATTATGCTAAAATATCTGGACAAATTACCATGAGAGTTTAAGAATTACAAATTTTTCTTGGGGTCCGGGATCCGGAGTGGGATCCGGGTTTAACACACTGCCTGAACGCAGTGACTGTCTCACTGGAAAACATTGGCTCAGCTTTCAAACAGAAAGGAGTGCGTGATATTTAAAAATATATATCGCCATAAAATGCACCACATAATATAATGCTGCCACGAACTTTTGCGCAGCGAGATTGCCCGACCATGTAAATGCTCAGTTTTTGTGCGTTATAACCGGGATGCAATTATCGAGATCACGTCTCAGCGCTGTACTGTACTACCATGCAAGATAACAGGTTCCTTTACTGGCGGATTCACGGGCTCGGAGGGCAACTTTAAATGGCGATGTTCAGCATAATATATATTTTCATATAAAAATGATTTTCTTTAACATATTTCTTTATTTTATTTAACACAACTTCTTCGAAAATTCTCTGGTCATCCTCTCGGATTCAATTAGAGTTTTATGCATAACACCATGCATATAATTGATCTATATATTAATAGCGTAACGCAATTTGTGTAAATTTATATGTCTCCTCTGACACTACGGTTTGCAATTATTTTTGACATACATATGCTCCAGGTTTGTCCGAAGAAATTCCATCATTCAGACAAGAACGTATTTGTCCAGGTCATTCAGACTCCGGCACAAGGTTAACTCAGAGACAGAACACTTATACCAAATGTCGGATTCAAAGAGACAGTAACATTGTACACCCAAGACATGCAACTATGACAGACTATTTGACATCAGAACTAAATGCTCGCCCAAAACCGTGCGTAGCACGGGTAATTGCTAGTTTAATAGTAATATATCACTTTAGTCGGAAAAAAACTCTTAATCTGTAATAGCCAGGTGGTCGTATTTCACAGCATTTATTAATTGATTATATAACGGAGTTTCGAAAGGGACTGATATAAAATGGTCGTAATTTGCTCGCATTTTACAGGTGGTTGTATATTATATCTTACTTAAAACGGGTACGTGTCAGTATTGTACACTTAACAGCACCCTTTTTTACATTTGACAGCTAAAGGAGAATAACCTTTTTGCTATTTTAAGTGTAACGATCTTCTTCTAAGAGACTTGTCGGTCTGACTGGCAAAGTTTACCTCCATGGAGCCAGTGCATATTCGATTACTACGGCGAATACAAGTTGCAGCATTCAAGATTTTGGCCAGGGAATAGGTTGCGTATTATACACAGGGTTATGTGTTTTTCCTCAGAAATTGTTGCTCTAAATAGTTGTGCGGATTATCAACGGTAGCGGATTATCCACGGGGAAAAACGGTAGTTTTTTCGACACTCAGTTCGCGGACCATTAAAACTGCTTAAAGAGAAACTCTTTTGTGAAAATCCTGATCCTCTTAGTTTATTGCAGAACGTCTCAGACTTTCGCACTAAACAACACAATGCTTGTGAGATTGAAAGTCTAATCTAAAATCTGCACAAAGTAAAATGAAAACTAAGTATGACAAGCACAGAGTAGGTAGGACGTTTGAGCCTGGTGAAAAGGCCCTTGCCTTACTACCCGTCCCTGGCAGACCTCTGCAAGCTAGGTGTTTTGGTCCTTACATTGTTGATAAGAAAGTCAGTGATTTAAATTACATACTGTTAACACCAGATAGGCGTAAGAAGAAACAACTGTGCCATGTTAACATTTTGAAACCATATTATGACAGAAATAGCACATCAGAATTTGTACATAATGTTACTGCTGTTAGTTGTGTAAAAACTGACCCTGACCCAGTTAAAGTAGATACTGATTGTGTCATGTAGACATTCAGTGTGGAACTGTACCACTAAAAAACTCAGACGTGCTTAACAACCTGGATGCCAAACTGTCACACCTTACCGCACAACAACAACAAGACCTTAAGAAGCTGCTGCGGAATTATGAACATATGTTTAGTGACATTCCGACGTGAACTAACATATTGTGCCATGACGTCGATGTTGGCGAGACAAGCGCAGTCAAGCAGCATCCTTATAGACTGAATCCAGAAAAGCAAAAGTATCTGCAAGGTGAGGTTCAATATTTGCTGGACAATGATTTTATTGAACCTAGTAACAGTAACTGGAGTTCACCATGTATTCTTGTGCAGAAACCTGATGGAAAGTTACCGTATGTGCACAGATTATCGAAAACTGAACTCTGTCACCAAGACTGACACGTTTCCCGATTCCGAGGATCGATGATTGTATTGATAGAGTCGGTAGCTCCAGATATGTTTCCAAGTTTGACTTGCTAGAAGGATTCTGGCAAGTTCCGCTGACAGAACCAGCGAAAGAAGTGTCCGCATTTGTGACGCCGCAAGGACTGTACCAGTATAAAGTTTTGCCGTTTGGCATGAAGAACTCGCCACCACGTTCCAGCGCCTCATCCATATGGTTGTCAAGGGCATTCAGGGCTGCGACGCATATATTGATGACCTTATCGTGTACAGGGACACCTGGGAGAAACATCTGCAAATTCTTCGCGACCTTTTCGAAAGACTCAGTGAAGCACGTCTGACCGACAACTTAGTTAAATCTGAGTTTGGTCATGCACAAGTAACATTTTTGGATCATATTGTAGGGCAGGGTCAAGTAAAACCTGTTGATGCTAAAATAAGTGCTATTTCTGCATTTCCTAGACCAGAAAACAAAAAGCAAATAATCCGTTTTCTTGGTATGGTTGGATACCACAGGAAGTTTTTCCAATTTGTTCTACTGTTGCTGAACCTTTGACTAATTTGTTAAAGAGGAAACAAAAGTTTGTATGGAATGTTCAGTGTAAAAATGCATTTCAGAATTTGAAAGCAATTCAGCAAAGTTCACCAGTTTTAGTAGCTCCAGACTTTTCTGTACCTTTTAAGTCAGCTGTAGATGCTGGTGATACTGCTGCTGGTGTTGTGTTGTTACAAGAAGGCAGTGATGGCATAGATTATCCAATTTGTTATTTTTCAAGAAAGTTTAATGCAAACCAGAAAAACTACTCTAATATTGAAAAAGAATGTTTGGCTTTGATTTTGGCATTGCAACATTTTAAAGTTGATTTCATCAGTCAAGCCTATCATTGTCTGCAGTGATCACAATCCCCTCACGTTCATGAACAAGTTGATGTGTAAAAATCAAATTGTTGAGATGGAGTTTGTTTTTACAGGATTACAATCTTGAAATCAGACACATTAAAGGGAAAGACAATGTACTTGCTGATTCCTTATCGAGATGTTTATGAATGTTGTAAACGAGATGTTTATGTAATATTGTGAATAAGATGATTGTTTGAATGTTGCAATAATTTAGTAATTGTGATCGCAAAAAAAAGAAAGTTTTTTTTAGAAAACTTTCTCTTTTTACAGGAGGGGGCGTGCAACAGATGTCTGTTACATGTGTTGTCGACACTTGGTTCATCTGGCGCACGCATAGCTCGTTGCTATGGCAGCTATTACCCACGTGTGAACTCTGATGTGTAGAGACATATCGCTTGGTGTAATCCGTACTGGGAAGCCTGGCGTGTAAAGACAGCGCTCGTCTAAAATTTTCTGGGCTTTCTTTGGGCGCGTTATGTATTGTTGGGTTCTTTGGGATTGTTCTTGAAATAGAAATTTTTAGGCTTTGCGGTGAGAAGTTAAAAATAGGAGGCTGTGTTTAGAGCCAGAGAGGAGAGAGAAATATTCCAGCGTCCACGGAAGAGTGTGAGTCAGTTTGTGGACCTTTCCGATAATTGCAGCAGTTATAGATCTTCTTCGAAATTTGTAACGGATTTTCATAATCTTCAGTTTGCTTTTGGGATCACTACCAGAACTTCACTTTTGGATTACAACAGACTGATTTTGTGATTTAATTGGACTATTTTTCTCTGGGAAGATTTATGTGAACTGTTCATCTGGATTATATGCTTTAAATGACTTGTTGTCGCTGTGACAGTGGTGGTATCCAGGTACTGTACACGTTATTTATTATACTGTGTAATTGTATTGATTTGATGTTGTACTGTTGTTATACTGTGTAATTGTATTGATTTAGAGTATTGTAATGTTAGGGTTGTTTTAAGAATAAACTATGGTTATTTGTTAACAAAAAACACTGACTTCTTTATTCATTCCCCTAGACATTTCACCTGCCTAGTGTTACAGAATCTGATTTTTATTAATCTCCGTAACAAAATTTATGCTCGTCACGACTACGTGATCTGTTGATATTAGGTTCCGTAACAGTGTTTATTACACATGATAAACAGATTTTCAAACACATAGATTTGTTCACACCATAGAACTTAGACTGCTATCCTGCATGGTAAGTACAAACAGGGAGTCATTCACCGTCTGTGGCACCACTAAATTACTCATCAGTGGTTATGAATCAGACTGTCTACCTCTTAGACTGGCACAGTCCATGAAATTGTTATTACTTAATTGTTGTTCTGACAGAGAAATCAAATGTACCCGCGTTGTATCGCACTTAGTATCGGTACCGCCACCTTGCGGTAACTCATATAACTTATTAACCACTATCTGACCCTCTGATTTCATGGACTGGTAATCTTGGCCGGTTTACCTGACTGTCAGCGCCACGTAACGTAACGTAACAGTATGAGCTGCTCAGACATTAACATAATACCCTGTATAGGTGTAGTTATGTCTCCTCAGCTGAGCCTGCTGTTACTGGCCCCAGTTATTAGATCGTACCTGTGACATCCCAACCACTGTTCGCCTCCGAGTCCCAGCCTGCGTGCCCGACCGCGGCAATCACCACCTCGGTGCCCCTAGATCAATCCTTTGCCTCGCGCCACAGGCGTGTGCGTGCGACCACTCAGGGGTTTTGACTCCCTGCTCCCTTGCTGTTTCGCTATAGCTCTCCATGCAACCCAAAACTGCCCCAAGGCCCCATAGTCGATACTTCTTCTATCGATAAGCAGTACAGGATCGTTAACGTGCATAGACTTCACCTGCTCTGTCACACGGGCCAGCTGGCTTATCTTCCTCTCCGAGGGACGCCCAGTCTTTCGACTGGTACCCAATTTTGTTTTCATTTGAGCAACTGGGTCGGCTGCTTTTTGGGTCATATCCATTATTCTGTGTCCAGAATATCTAGAATTGTCGGTGTTTTGCGGGTTTGTCCGCAAAGTTTAAGCCATTCATGCCACCTTTGTAGCTCGACAAAGAAGTCCTGCTCTTGAACCCTTTTTATATAGCCTCGCCCCCTCTGAATCATGGTTTCTCTTACCATTTCCATGTTCGCCCTACTATGTAGGGTAGTGGTCCGTGTTTTCAGCGGGGGTCTGAGTGCTATTCTCAACGCTCTGTTTTGCAGAACCTGAAGTTTCTTTTGCCGGCTTTTTGTGACTGGAAGGAATGCTAGGCTTCCATAGGTCGCTACTGGCAGCACCCATGCTTTGTACAGGTATAACATGCTCTCTTCCGGCATTCCCAAGCCGTTGCCCCTGAGAGCTTTCATTCCATTGAGCCTGCGCGTTATCCTGTCTCTGACCTGATCTAGGTGTTTGTGCCAGTTGAGCTTTTTGTCAAAGGTTAGACCTAGGAAGGTAACTTCCTCTTGAATATCCAGCTTGTGTCCAGCCAGTGTTATTTCTGACAGCTTTGTTAACCTGTTGTTGCGCGTGAACACACAGGTTTGCGTCTTATTAGCGTTTAGTCTGATTCGCCATTTGTTGCACCAGCTGCTAATTCGATCCAGCAATACCTGTACCCTTTTATCGCTCCTGTGACCATGAGCCCAGATGGCACATCGTCTGCGAACTGGCTGACTCCTCCCAGCTTGGTCTGATTTGCTATCTCGTATTTGGGCAGGTCATTCACGTAGATCAAGTATAGCAGTGGGCTTAGTGCCGACCCCTGTGGGGTGCTTGCCTTAAGCATTACCATATTTGACTTTGTGCCTTCTACCTCCACGGTGAGCTCCCTTCCTGTCAGGAATGAGGAGATGACTCTCACGATCGGATCGGGGAGCCTCGCACGCACTCTCAATTTGAACCTTAGTCCGTCTTGCCAGACGGAGTCGAAAGCTTTTTCGACATCTAGGAACACTCCTATTGTGTTCTGGCCTTTCTTCATACTAGCCCCGATCGATTGTGCGAGTCCAAACAAGTGATCCGTGGTTGATCTGCCTTTTCGAAATCCACTCTGGTCTTGGTAAAAAAATGCATTTTCTTCCAGAAAATTGTACACCCTTTTTGAGAGTATTCTCTCGAATAGTTTGCCCACCACTGGTAGTAGGCTTATAGGCCGATAACTCGAAGGCAGGCTCAGGTCTTTTTCCTGTTTTGTTAACATGATTACCTTGGCAAATTTCCATGCTTTTGGGAAGTACCCCAGATCGATGCAATTATTGAACACTTTTGCTATGCATTCTAGCACTTCTTCAGGCACTTTTTTTCAGTATTTCTTTCGTAATGCCGTCCATACCCGGAGCTTTTCTGTTCTTGAAATGTGCCACATATCACCGCCTCGCTGAACTATGGTCTTTTCCAGTGACGTCAGCAGTGGTCTTTCCAAGTTTCTTTTTCAAAACCAACATGGTTCATTCAGTCATCGCCTATTCCGGGCTTCCAGTTGGCTACTAATATTCCCATTTAATCTGTCTTAACATTTTAGGCCCTCGCTTATGTTGAGTTCGGCAAGACTTTAAAACACTATAACCCTCAGCCTTAGTGTTAACCACCCTTGAAAGTGGGCCTGACAAACTCTAGCTCAACCAATCAGCCTGAGCCTGTGATATACAGGTACACACGCGAAGAGCGCAGTCAAAATGTACCGGCTGACCGAAACGATCACGATTCGCGAGTCGCAATTTGGCTGTTAATACCCGGGTTCAGACGAATGCTGTCAGCTGCTCTTGTCATCTCGGTAGACGGAATTTACTGGACCTGTTGATACAAAATTGTTGCGGTAGTGTCTACAATATGCATTTACATTTGGCCCGTGGAGCGTAATATTCGTTCAGCAGAGATATATCATAGGACACGAAGATCCATGTGTGGACTACCTGAATACATGATTTCAGTGCGAATGTTACCAAGCGGGTCGAGCTGTGGGACCGCTGTTAGCGTTCTCATTGCAACGATGCCACTCACATGAGGCGTGATGTCCCGATATGCAAATACGGGGGAATCATCAGGTCCTCAAAGAGCCTTGTGACGCCTTAATATGCAAATATCAGGGATTCGCCATTCGGACTTTACAGGGCTTAAGTGATAAGTGCTGGCACTGAGTTAAGTCTATCGATACATGGAATCACATTTAATTTTAAGCATTTTATTAGTAAACGCGAATACTAAAGCCCAGGCAGGGCTATCTACGTCTGAATAAACTCAAACATCAGCAGCACTACAGAAGTACTGTCTAACCTCAGCTGACAATAACTTCTCCTAGATAATGTGTAAGCTGGCCAGGAACTAATGCAGTATTTACTTACCAAGCCTAATTAATGAATCTACAAACAAGCAGAGGGTTTATCTTTAACTGAATATTATCACAAGCCAGTGCCTGATGCCCCGTGCTAACTGGACCATGACAACATCCAGCTTGAACTAATCAAACTACAACTTTAAGCTTTTCCTGGTTTTCAATATATAATCAACCAAACGCTCCACCCCTAACTTGTTTTAGTCAAGTTTTGTTATAGTTAAAATAATAGCTATTATTCTATTACTTGGGGTCCTTCACTATTTCTATTACTAATTTACTATTACAGGTTAAAATTTCTTGTCTAATACTATTACTATTAATTTATACTATTACTTTGAATTACAAACCAGTAATTTTCTATTACTATTACATATTACTAATACCCCATCCCTGACACAAGTACATATTTTTGTTGCATGCCCAGCCTTTGGAAAAATATAAAGAATTTTTGCATAAGACATTTGATTCATATTTAAAATGCAAATGCGTAGCATTTTTTCAAATGCAAATTCAAATGCACTACACCAGCCTGGCATTTAAATGCAAATGCAAATGTGCAACATTTAATTGCAAATGCATTTGCATTTGGACCCAACTCTGATACATTCCCGATGTGGTGGGGATTAATGACACATATGGTCTGTGAAATAGATTTGCCACATTATATTGACATTTGACACTTTATAATATACATAATCAAAGAAATGTAAGAACGATAGAGCACCATATATTGAAGCAAAAATTCCGAAAATTGCACCAGCAGTTTGAGAAGAGTTCTCAGATATTGAACTGGACCATGCCGGAACCCAGTTGCATGGAAATATTTCGGCGAATACCTCTCTTATTATATAACAGATTGAATTTTGCTTCCTCGGCGTTCTTCATTGATGAAGCGGGAACGCAGAGGACGCAAATTTCGACCTATTATTTAATAAGAGTAAGTGTATACATTATACCACCTCTATATTTTCAGCCTATGTTTTCAACCAGGTTCACCTCTGTGTTCGGTTCCGGAGAACTATATAGCTGCACACTTCTGGTCGGATTTTCCCAAATTGAGCATTCCTATAGGTTCACTTGTGGCCTGGTACCCTAGGTTTTGCGTTGACCTTATATATACTGCATAAATCCTACGTACTTATCCAAGATCCTGGATACCGCCTCAAAAAAACCTTGAAAGAACTAAAACCCTTGGCGCTCAAAAAATCGTAATAAATTAAATATTGTGTTTATGACAGGGAAACTTATGTAATTTGAGCCAAAAATGGTGTTTATTCGAATGATCAAGAATTTTAGCAAAAATGTGTGTTTAGGAATGAAAACAAGACTCGCTTTAAAACTTTAAACCCCGCCTTGAAGCTGTCTCAGATAAGAAACCATAACATGCGGGTCACAGAGCCCCATCACTGGCAGCGGCTACGAAGCAACAAATTCACCCTTTATATCGCAGCACCATTATAAGTAACTTTTATAAGTAAAATCATTTTTAAAATTTATAAAAATACCCGATCAGTTGTTTCTGGTGTAACTCTGACAGAAAAAAAAACCCGCATGATATCTCCCCTTGGCATCTTTGGTGTGTGTATATGAACATATAACAACATTTGCTGTATTTCACCATAAGACATCCCATCTTCAGGATAAAAATATTATCGCTCACCTGTTTGGATTATCTGACAGGTTTACGTACCGGCAGAGTCTGAGCACAAACGGCATGTGAAGCACAAAATGCCCAAATTCCATCGCAAATGCTGGCAAGGATGTGGAAATTGCGTGCGTCCTGTTTTATGCAACCGTCACAAGAGCCTCACAGTATTCATCGCAAGCCCATCCAAACTTTGCGATTTTCGAAAATGTTATGCAACAGGCCCCAGACCATCATTCTTTAAATCGACATTTAAAGTTGAAAAACACTATCGATCACACTGCGCAGACTCACACGAGTATAGAGTAAGAATGACCTCTGGCAGAGGGGGCACTGTTAATGAGATATGACCTCAGGCAGAGGGTGCACTGTTAATAAATAGGACCTCAGGCAGAGGGTGCACTGTATGTGAGAAATGTTACACAGTCATTTGATAAGCAATGTCTTTGTTTTATTATGAATACGACTTTTTCAGCCAAAATATCATAATTTGATCGTTAAGTGGAATGTCTCAAGGTTTCTCTAAGGATTTACTTGGGCTCTATCACAGCTTTTCGTACATAATTCCTCCCACTAATAGAGCCATCAAACTTTCTTTGCTGTGTCGCAAAGCTTAGAACAGGTACCGCAAATGATATAACTAAAAATACGGCTCTCTGGCCGACGTTTTAGTGATAAGAACTAGAACTGAGTTATGTCTATCGGTACATGGAATCACGTGTTATTTAAAGCATTTTATTATTAAACGCGAGTACTAAAGACTAGGCAGGCCTAGATTTGCTCGTATCGGAGAGAGAAAAGTGAAACACAGATCCTATTGTCCCCGGGGATTTGTCGGACTCAATATTATTAGGCATGGGCGTCGAATTGTCTAGGTTGGGGGGGGGCAAGTTTTATATATAACTCTGAAGAAAAACAACACTGTAAATTCACAACAGTCTGTTTCACGGGATACGACCCGATCATCAGGTGAATGTGGTTAGAATGAAGCTAACGGCGTGGTTTGAAAAGCCGAGACTTTACGAGATTATGCTTTGTGCGATTCGGGGGGGGGGGGGGGGGCATGTGAAAGACTGACACTGATCCTATTGCCCTCGTGGGCACAATAGGATTGGTCGGGGTACACGTGCGATACTGGAACATAACAGGGCAAAGAGGTTTGTTGTTGTTTTTGTTTATATATAATACAAAGATAACCAGGATGCTCAATTACCATAGTAACTGATTTGCAATAGGGTCCTGGAAGCAGTGAACATATCAGTAGTATACATATGATATAAATACACAATATATAATATATAAGGCAAATATACAATATAAAGGCCAAACATATCATACTATACTCATACCAAGTGGACTCCACTCGATAAACTCGCCACGGGGTAGTGGTAACGCCATGTCCCTCAACACTGTAAAACATCTACCTGAAAAGGCAAGTCTGCCCAGCGGGTCCTCGGGGGGGGGGGGGGGGGGGCGGTTGGATGAGGGGGCACGTAGAATATTAGTAAGAATGCTAGGTTTTAAAACATTTCAGAGTGAATTTGAAAAATCTGGTGTTGATAGCTCCTGTAATTTTAATATGCTTATTTGGCTAAATGACGAAGTTAAGCTTTCTGTAACTTCAAATAATTTTAATCCAATAACTTTTGATATCTGACTGATTCTTTAAAAATTTGGCGCTGCTAGCTCTGATGATTTCGGAGATGGCATAGGTTAACATACGTTGGATGCCAGTTGGAATACGCCGCATCATCGCATGAGTTCACAGGATGACTATAAATTGGGCCGGTTTCCTCCACCCTTCCCCCCCCCCCAAAAAAAAAGATAAAAAACGTTCAGCGCACTTCCAAGCAAACTATCATACACTTAAAAACAATAATAAAACAAGCATGGTGTTCCGTATAAGTAGGTGACAATAAAAATATAGAATTTTCAACATTTTAAGGGGTAGGGGTAAATATTAATATCTGCAACTGGCAATAAATGTATATAACTGCCACATTTGACACACTCTCAGAAAGCCCTGGGTCTTAGCTATCTACTTAGATCAAATTGGTTATGATATCTGTTGTATTCATGAAGTTATTAACCAAATACTGTGGAAAAGTCGATGCAGTTCAAAGGTTAACTTTTCATATAGGGTCAATCATACTTTATCAAAGTGTTAGCCTGAATGTCCAAAAATATAAAAAAAGAGACAAGAAAAACCAAGCTGGTACCTTAGATTAAATCAAAGACCTTTTGCCCTTTCATAGGACATTCATTTTTTCCCGGCAGTTGCATTGTTTCAGAGATGCATTTGGAGATTTTTTTGTGTTTAGGACTTTCATTTAATGTTTGCTGATCAGGTTAGACATGTTTGGTTGACAGCTATTGCTGATTTTCAAATTGTTCTTGATTACCAGCTTGTGGTACCTGTGATGCTTTGGAAGTGTTCTTCAATTAGCCCGATGAACTGTCTTCCAATGTTGGTTTTCACATGACGACTGGAAGAAGGAATGAACCATGCATTTTATCTTCCTTTTCTCTGTTCTTTGCTTTTCACTCTAGGTTCCACATATTTATCTTTCTTAGAATCCGCATTTCACTAAAGCTTTGTCATAATATATATATATATATATATATATATATATATATATATATATATATATATATATGAAAAAATGAATGTCCTATGAAAGGGCAAAAGGTCAGTGCCAGCTGAGACGCATTGTTTAAAAGGCAACTGTCAGAACGGACATCATGGGAAATCATAGCCGTGTACCCGACAAATAGCCCGATTCATTCGGACTCAATACTATTAGGACCTGCCATATATCAATATATGGCAGGGCCTTATAGCATGAGCGTCGAAAGGTGGGGAGAGGGGGCACATATCCTCCCCCCCCCCCCCCCCCCACTTTTTACCCAGAGGGGACAACACATAAATTGTCACCCTCACTTCTTAGTTAACTCCCAAACAGTCCATATGTAGCATTTTTGATTGAATTTGTACATTATTTGTGAAACGACCCTTTTTTTTTTCATTTTAATCCCCCCCCCCAAAAAAAACGGATTATTAATTAACCATGTGCTTTTCCATGGGCCAAAGTAGATATTGGTACCACCCAGGGTGGCAAAACTTAAGCAGGTTTTTCTTAAAGATCTATGCCTGTAGATGATATTTTAATATGATAACTGATCCAGAGTGGTAACTTAGTCTTAGTTATCCGTTATTGAATGTTATGATCAAGATGAAAATTTAAACTTTGAGCTGCATCGCCTTTTCTACAGTATTTATTTAATAACTTCATGAATACAAAATACATCATAACGAATACGGTCTCAACATATATATATATATATATATATATATATATATATATATATATATTTATATATATATATATAATAAACATGGGCAAAGTTGAGACAAAACGTAAATGCAAACTCAAAAGTCATATAATGATTATTGTGATTATCGGTATTATTATCTGGGAAATTTAGATTTTGTTATTATTTTTATTTCATGGATCCTAGGAGGTAACTGAAAATCACTAAAAGAAATCTTCCGCAGGAACGGAAATATTTGCCATTCCATTCATCTATTTTTTTTAAACATAGACGCAAAGACGTCACAGGATGTATAAAATTTCTCAATGGACGGAGACGTGTATCTAATCATGCTTTCTTCGACAGTTTTGGGATTGAGAGGGTGTGGAAAGAGGACATTGCAGGAAGTGTTTATATTTCAACTATTAAAATTAACGTGTGGGGCTTTTTTTGTTAAGATAAAAACTATTGCCCAGTCGCATAAGGCTAATAAAACTACGGTGGTAAACATGCAGCTCACCTAATGCCGTCTGAAAGGTGTGTATATCAGGGCATTGAATAATAAGATAAATGTGAATCATCCGGAATTATTTCGAAAGATCTTTATTAGAACGTACTTTTGGTATTAATCCTTGGGGATATTATTAATCATAAAGGATTAAATAAACTTGTCTTGGATTTTTCTCCATATTTAATGCGTTCAATACATATATACTGACTTCGTCATCTCACAGTTGCTTGCAATCGAATACCAACTCTAGTTTACATGAATCCTAATAACTGGAGAATTGATGATTCAAGCATTGATGTATATACTACCTAATTATCAATGAACAAATAACAAAATATATCTTAGGGACCTAAGATTTACAGTTAAGTATAAAGATTTTGTTTTGTCAGATGTCGATTCAATATACAGGGACTGCTCATGAAACACCAGTCATGAGAAAACAAACAAAATTTGGACTGCTTGTTTCTCTAAATTTTATACTTAAAAAAAATGAATTTCGTAAGTACTTGCCCCTCGTCCATACGTAGTATATATATATATACTCTTGTACGAGGTTTTGCCGCCAGGAAATACTAAACTTAAAAAGGATTAAAGAAAGCTAATTTGGCGCAATATTTAAGAAGAAAGGCAACATTTTTTTACTATGAAATTCTCCTTTATGGATAACAAATGCAGACTTGACCGAATGTATATATCTGTAAAAATACGCATGTGTATGACAGCTGCTTATTACTTTGGTAAATAAAAGCACACATATATTAGTCCATAAACATGAACCAAAATATTCACATTATATGTTCCTCTATGTACGAAAGACTTTTTTTTTGCAATTTTGGTCCAGCCTTTTTTTTTGTCAGGCTATTCCCACATTTTGAGTCCTTAGAGCCGGGGGGGGGGGGGAGGGGATGGGGGGGGGGGGGGGAGGGGATGGGAGGGGGTGGGAGGCAATTATACCACTCCCTCGCATATATGCCCTTCTTGTTATGATATCATGCACAAAAGAAAGTTAAAATTGAGCACAAGCAAGGGCCCAGCTATATATATAAATATTTGTTTTATTATATATCAAACAAAACTTTTCAATTTATAAAAAAGTGATCATTTAAAAGTATGAAACAGCATTGAAACATGTTAATAGTAATGTAAGACAATCAGATATCCCATTTAAATTGATGTGATACTCTAATTACTTATTGAACAAGAATACGGATAGTCGACAAGCGACTACGTGTATCCGCCGAAACCAGAGTGGTACGGGTGAAGTCAAGCATGGATTGAGTGGCAATGGGAAACAGAGAGAGGTGTGTTGCATATAAGAATGGATGTCTGCAGCCGTAATGTGTATGTAGGTGGCGCCACCTGCCACAAAATCCGGAAAGTTATCCAATTTGTATACTATTGTAAAATTTTAGGCAGATAAGTCAAACCAGTCCTGAGATATAAGCCTGATGTCTGCAGCCTGAACGTGAAAGTAGGTGGCGCCACCTGCCACAAAATCGAGAAAGCTTTCAAAGATGTATATACATGCAAATTTTAGGCAGATAATTCAAACCACTGACGAGATACGAGTGATTTTATCCCAAGGTGATGAACAGATGGACGCTGTGCAAAAATGGTTGCAGGTGTCGCCACCATTTTCTATGTCTGTTATAAAGCTATCCAAGGGCTACATTTGTGCAAAATATTTTTCCTGACCGGTCAAACGAGTCTGAAGATATGTTTGTTAATTATGTCAAAACAGACGAACAGATGGACGCACTGGAGAGAGGAGAGGTCAGAGGTCAATGCAAAATATTTTGGCACCAGTTCACATGTGACCCGATAATCGTGCAAAGTTTCGGGAAAATCTGTCTCAGAGTTCTATTCCGGAAACGAACGCGGCGGCGGCGGCGGAACCCGGTCAAAAACATAGTATCCGCAGATTTTTGTTTTGGCGGATACAATTTCAAGTTATTTTACTAACTCGTGTTTATTATGAATAACTATCAGCTTGAATTACTCTTCCTTGTGTACGGTTACTATATTAATGCAGCTTATCAGCGAATGGGAAAGTTGTTCTCCGGCGTGTACGTTGGACATGTAATAAAACGCGTATTTCTTATATATTTATGCACTTTTGGTAAATACATTTTGATCGATAACAGATATTCATAAATGCTGTGGGTATATCTAAATTTTCTGTCAAGTTTTCATTGTTTATCTTTTCGCCATCGCGGATGACAAATACGTTCAACTCTGTGTTACTCTTCGAAAACTAAACGGATATATGTTATTCTAGTCCGCTTTTCATATGGTATTTATGACAATTCAGTATACACAGGTGCTTGCATGCTACTGCAATCATAAAAAAACAAAGACATGCATTATATATACTGAATACTGTTTATTAACCTAACGGTATATATAATTCGGTTAAAATCAATCAAGATTGTATTTTCCATATAATAAGGCGAGGTGAAGAAAAGCTCAATATCTAATCAATATTTAATAATTCATATCCGCAAGCAAGATGTCAAAGCTGAAACATTCCGTTTTAACTTTGGAAGTCATGGCTGAGAAATCGCATAGATAGAAATGTTAACGTCTGCATGCATGCTTTGAGGGTATATATCCAACTTGTACTTTATAAAAATACAAATGGTGTCAATGGCGTCTATTTTGAGTGAAAATCGCATATGTGTCGTGTACTCACATGCTTATCATAGCCGTTCATTATTTTGAACTTAAAGAACAGACAGATGGTGCTGTAAATAATGAAGAGTGATCAAACGGTTTTAATGTTAATAGATAACATAAGACCCCGTGACAGGGGAATTTTGTTCCACAGGCCAAGAGAAAAACACACCTTAAAATAATTCCTAAATTAATAGAAAGCATATAAGTTCATTAATTGTTATATATATTTATTAATATAATCAAATAGTGTTTTAGATGCTCTTGGAACTAAACATTTTGTCTATGAGTCTCAGAAAATGCTTTCCCTTCGAAAAATAATTTGAAATAACTCTGGATTTATGTAGAAATTTGGAAAAAATGACCCCCTTAGGACAAATTTTGCAGAACAAAGCGTGCATATCTTATGTGTGGCCACATTGGTGTCTGATAACAAAAGTCCAGTGCGACCACCGTCAGTTTTAATACAGATTGACCTTTGGTACCAGCATCCAGTGACTTGTTGCGCCACCATATTGCATGTCAAGAAATAGAGGCCTCAAGAAAAGACTTGTATAAAAGGTGGTATAAAATCTTTCAAGGGCTGTCACATCAGAAGGCGTCGATGCCTCACCTAGTCCACACCATGCCTTTTGATATAGTGGTCGTGTATCGACTGCTTACATAACTTCTTGTGGGCGCCGTCACGTTACTGTGAAGTAGTTCGTATTTTGGAAATACTTGTCAGGTAAGTCTGATTTTTAAGACTAAATCTAACTATAACATAACAAAAAGGAATTATGATAACTTTTATTGTTTACACACAAGATAAAAAAAATAATCAAGCAGCAGAGTGAAATACGAATTAACAAATGATTACAACGTGGCTTGAAATGTACATATCAAACAAAATGTTATAAACATGTACATATTTTCTATGATAAAGGAAACAACTCTTACCTACATATGTTTATTATTGTGTGATGTATAAACCCGTGTGCACTTTTGTGGTGTTTATATCAGGGTCATAGGTATATATACCTGTACATACATGTGTTGTGTTTATACCTGTATCATGTTTATACCTGTGCGATGAACAAACCTGTATATGCCTGTGTCATATGAATACCTGTGTGATGTATATACCTGAGTTTACCTCTGTCACGTTTATTCCTGTATTATGAATACACCTGTATATACCTGTGTCTTCTATACCTGTGTCATGTGTATACCTGTATGATGTGTACACCTGTATATATATATATATATATATATATATATATATATATATATATATCTGTTTAAAGTTTATACCTGCATGATGAAGACACTTTTTCTTTATAAAAATGAAATTTCTTGGAAGGTATCTCAGATGAGAAACCGACACACAAAAGTCATAAACAGTGTTTTATCTTACAAATCAGTTTCTACTCATAATTGTAAATAATGCTGAATTAATTGGTACTCCACATCAGAAGTCAATATGTGGTAGTCAATAACAGAAACAGCCCGCATGCGTCAGACGTTTGTGTGTGCGCGCGCAACGAAAAGTATTCACTCCGAACCAACCAGATGGAATATAATAGGACCAACCAGTATTCCACTTCAGGATTCATAATGGGTATCAGTAGTTGAAGAAGCGACCCATAGCTTTATCTTGGTGTGAAGACAACAACCATTACATACCAAATGCAAGATACATCACGAAGAAGTATACTTGTTAAAACAAATATTAACAGAATAAATTATAAAGAGAGTAAACCGGATGATACTCAAACATTTATATAAGAGTGACTAAGGCACTATAACGCGTTGTTCAAACGTTCAGTTTTACAAATTTGATGTACAACATGCCTGAACTCTCAGGAACACTATGCATAGAAGAATTTTTTCACGAGGTCTTCCATTCAACAGCGAATCGGTGTATACGTGTTTAGAAGGACACAGAGCTTAATAAAATAAAAATATTTCAGGCCCTCTCATTAACTAAACTTTACTGCTAACTTTACTCTACTGCTGGCCACATCATTAACTATAGCTGTGGTACTCAATGTGGTAAAATACACCTATTTTGAAAAGAATATTTGGATAATTAATGAGAAAAAGTGAAGCAGATAATTAGAAGATACAAACAATGACAATCCAAACGATTAAATGATATATATATATATATATATATATATATATATATATATATTATAAATTCTATGAATACACAGCACAGAAATAATTCTTTTCCAGAGCAAATGTCTTCCTAAATGAAGAAAATAATAAAAAATATAATATGTACATGTTATCACAGCCTGGCTTCGACAAGCAACAGCACGATACCTTTATGATGATACTGTTGTTCTTGTGGTCAATGTAATCAAAGATGCTATCACTGGCAGATGATTAAAAGGAACATTAGTTTCAGTGTTTTTTTGTATTTATGATTTATACCCAAGCCATCCAACAAACATTCATATATATATATATATATATATATATATATATATATATATACATGGGGCCATATGGCAGCCTTTGATTGCATTCACCTCGGGATCTGCCCTTCTTTTTGCATCAAAAGTAAATTTGCCACTACTCCAGGAACAATGAAACACGAGACTGCAAGATGCTGCACCTTAAATACCAGATTTAATTTAAATATAAAATTTTAATTCAGCAAATTTCACAGACCGTGTTCGCATTACATACGTCTGTACACCCTTGAGTGGAAACGGGCATAATAAATGAGTATGCTTTACGTGGCTGAAAAATAAGAAGAGCGCGAGGACCCATGAACTAATTATGCAGCAGTTACAAACAGTTGTTGTTCTCTAGCTCCTTTGCTGTAACCAGTGCTTTGTAGCAATTGTTAGGGGTTTCGCCACCAAGCCTGCAAAGAATTGTAATCAATCCAATGAGAGCGTTTTTTAAACTTGGAGTTTAAAACTCCGCTCTCATTGGTCTGAATTCAATAGTTGGCCCATAAAACCATCATTTGAATGAATTTCACACAACTGGACCATTACAACAACGTCATTGTCACATTTTATTTGTCCGTCTTCTTTCCCACATCTATGTTTCGATAAAATTCTTAAGATATCAGAAAAGAAGGGCCAAACATACTCAAAACATAAAATCGTCAACATGTAGGTTGCACAACTAAATTTAGTTTGCAGCGCACTTCAACCTACACACACCTGTACAGGATTTTGTATGAATCCGGATGCCAAGCCATGGCTATGACGATGAATGGTTTTATAACATCTTGTCTGAACACTTCCCTCGTTTGTCGTATGTAGCACATGGATGTAAAGATGCAGTTCTGACTCAAAATTATGGAGCAGTGGTGGCAGTGATGATTGCTAAGGGCAGTGTAGTAGTAAAGAATAGCCCACACATATACAACATACACCAGCAACTTTAGAACATTAATTATCATTAAAGGACAGAGTTTGTGAAATTGTTACAGAAACCGTTTTGATCCCGCACAGCACCTATGACAAATATAACCAATTGTTTGTCGTTATACTACTGTTTAGACGAGGTGATTATAACCCGAGTACACATTTTCAAGTGCACAGCTCTACACCTGTAACACGCCTGGTCACACGCTACTTCACTCCTTATTTTCTCCATAAAGTTAACGCATGTGCATCGTACTTGAAATGATATTCTATACTCCGTCAAATGATATCTACACCTGTCGCACGTGATACAGGTAAAGCATCATAACTTTATGATTCTTTTTCTCATAACACTGTTTTTTCTTAGAAGAAACTTATCTGGAATGAAATTTGCCTTTTCAGTAATAGGTTCCTCTCCTGTTGGTGGCTAGGCCTACTCAAGAAGGTGAAAGCAACCATGGATAGGAATTATATGTAAAATCTTAATCTTTCTGAATATTAGGTTTAATATGCGCGGGGCTATGAACATTCCAGAAATCAGAACGTGCCATCAAGATATTAAAGCAAATCTTTGAGGTTCAATCGAAATTTCACCATATTGTCTACCCGCCTATGTCCTTCTCCGTCCACACGATGGCCTAACACCTAAGGTACCAGCCTACGTCATGTTCCGTCTACTCCGTGGTATTACACCTTTCCACTAGCCCATGTCTTATCCCAAAGGACCTTCCGTTCCGTGGTCTGACACCTAAGGTACCAGCCTACGTCATGTTCCGTCTACTCCGTGGTCTAACACCTTTCCACCAGCCCATGTCTTATCCAAAAGGACCTTCCGTTCCGTGGTCTAACACCTAAGGTACCAGCCGACGTCATGTTCCGTATACTCGTGGTCTAACGCCTTTCCACTAGCCCATGTCTTATCCCAAAGGACCTTCCGTTCCGTGGTCTGACACCTAAGGTACCAGCCTACGTCATGTTCCGTCTACTCCGTGGTCTAACACCTTTCCACCAGCCCATGTCTTATCCAAAAGGACCTTCCGTTCCGTGGTCTAACACCTAAGGTACCAGCCTACGTCATGTTCCGTCTACTCCGTGGTCTAACACCTTTCCACTAGCCCATGTCTTATCCCAAAGGACCTTCCGTTCAGTGGTCTGACATCTAAGGTACCAGCGTACGTCATGTTCCGTATACTCGTGGTCTAACGCCTTTCCACCAGCCCAAGTCTTATCCCAAAGGACCTTCCGTTCCGTGGTCTAACACCTAAGGTACCAGCCTATGTCCTGTTTCGTCAACTCTGTGGTCTAACGCCTTAACAACCACGTTCTTTAACGAAGGTCCCATACAAACATTAAAACGAAAATGGAAAACAAGATTTCTTTATTGTTAACGGCCAGCGTCATAAAAACAAAGGTTTCAACCTGAAGACAGTAGAAAGAAATATCACGAAGAATGAAGTGAACATGGATACTGACACGAAGCACGGAACAGAGTACAGCCTTTGTCAGTACCATCAACTGGAGGCTACTCCGTCTACACCGTGGTCTAACGCCTGATCAGGTTGAACAAGAAACCTGGCGGGAAATTGCCGATTTATATAAACCTATCAAAGAAAACTTTACATATGAACACGTGTAGATCTAGGTTTATCTGCGATTACAAATGTCGGCTCTGTATGGAATAACGACCTATAATAGCAAACCACCAAAGTGTAAAATACAGTACTCTATCGTACCAACAAATGACACATTTCCAGGTAGCTGGTGAAAAGCCGTTTGCAATATTGTCTGAATTTACTGACAGTGGAAGGACACCGCTTATACTATTAACGTGACGACAGCATCCTCGTGTTTTATACCATTAAAGTGACGACAGCATCCTCGTGTCTTATACCATTAACGTGACGACAGCATCCTCGTGCCTTATACCATTAACGTGACGACAGCATCCTCGTGTCTTATACCATTAACGTGACGACAGCATCCTCGTGCCTTATACCATTAACGTGACGACAGCATCCTCGTGTCTTATACCATTAAGGTGACGACAGCATCCTCGTGTCTCATACTATTAACGTGACGACAGCATCCTCGTGCCTTATTCCATTATTGTGACGACAGCATCCTCGTGTCTTATTCCATTATTGTGACGACAGCATCCTCGTGTCTTATACCATTAATGTGACGACAGCATCCTCGTGCACTTATTGAGGATGAACAGCAGCCATATTTTGTCATGTCTTTCTTGAAGATGTATCAATATATATGGTACACATACACATAAGACATGGTCATTGAATGGACGGATCAGTGCCAGCATAATCCTCACCCTGTCTTTGCTTTCTGATCAGATCGTCACGACACAGACATGTTGATATGTACACCATGTTTAATAAAAGGAGGCTATTTTTACAATAGTCTAAAAAATGCTCATTTCTGTATTTAATCACAGTGATTGCTGTAGTTCAGTTATTTCATGAACAATTGATAATTCAAAAGCCCAATAGATGTTAACACAAGATGATGGATGCCACCATTTTTGCAAAGCATTTGGCAAACAAGTCTGCAATATGCGTCAGAATATGTGTGGATGTGTTGTGTAACTGTTGTATTTGAGGCGTTCTGTGATAGGTGATAAGGACAGGTCAACACTGATAATAAAATGTACGTTCAGATGATCGATGACAGATCACCCATTCTGAAGACGTATATACATAAAAGTCAGAAAATTATATCTGTATTACTCTGGATTAAATTACATTGCATAATATATACATGTCAATATTAGGTTTGTGCATGGGAACAAGAAAACGTAGAAGGCTAGTTTAAATACAACAAGCTTTACAGGTTCATTCACTTCCCAACGACCAATATTTCCTCAAGAGCCCTATACAGCTGATAAATTTAACGAAGAAGCACTAAGGAATTACGCCAAATAAAATTTGATATAATGTATACTTTGCATATCAAATATTAAGCTGATATTAAATTCTCCACTAGTAATTTCTACCTTTATTTAGAAATTGGACCACTGTCGAAAAATTAAAAACCGCCCCTAAGTCAAATTTCAAGATTTTTATGAATTCCCTACTTCTAAAATTCATGGGGACTTGAAAAACAACCATTCAATTAATGATGACTGAATTGCTTGTTGTGGTTAGTATTATGTTTTTATTGTCCCTTTTAATTAACATTAACTCTACTAACTAAAGCAGGACACAGGTAGAGGATTTCTTCTCGTCCACAGAGTTCCTAGACTGTGGTCTTGGGTTGTTTTTTGCCGGTTTAGCAGGTCCTTGCTTGCTCTTTGTCCCGGGAGGTACTGTTCCTTTCTGTGCTATCTCGTGTTCACCCTCTGTAAAGATAAATGTGGGCGATCAGGTTAATGTCTACGGTAGGTATTGATTATAAAAACAGTTCACATATGTATGATCTGATCTGTAAAGGGTTCATAACCACTCTGTAACAGGGACGTACATTGTATCAGTCCATTTTATCCCTTATTGAGCTTACAGTCTGACTGTGCTGGGTAGGCTGGCAGTTTCTCTGTCATTGATGAGCTTACAGTCTGACTGTGCTGGGTAGGCTGGCAGTTCGTCTGTCATTGATGAGCTTACAGTCTGACTGTGCAGGGTAGGCTGGCAGTTTCTCTGTCACTGATGAGCTTACAGTAAGAATATGCTGTCTTCGTCAACAGCATGGCTAGGCTGTAAGCTCATCAATGAGGGAGAAATGTCAGAGTTCACAGCACAGCTATCCACGTGTTTTAAAGTAAACACAATGATCTTGCAAACACTGCCATACAGATATAATGAATGAATCTTTTTAAAGATTTTGTTACTAATGTATACACTCTGTGTTTATACTATCAACAACAGAATAATTATAATTATTTTCTTCCATCTCAAGTAAAACTGAAAGTAAACTGATCAAACCAAATCAATACCCAGTGAGGAAAACTAACCAGCTGGTGACAGGAATACACAATCAGCATTGGCCCTAAGGCAGCAGTTTGGTAATAATAAGAAAGCAAGTGACCCGTGGTACATGACGCTCAGCTGAATTTGACATACTGGTGACACATGCATTAATTATTGATGTTATGATCCGGTGAAAAATATCGGATAAGAAACGTTTAACAATAGGCAGAATGACTTCCAGAGTGTTCAAAATCATGTTTTTGTCCATGATCCTAAGAAAATAGGTTACAGCGACCTTATATAGGGTTTCCAAGAAGATTTAACCAGGTACTCCCCAGATGCTAAGTTACAAGTTTCTACGTCCAACTGTAACAATCTGCCCATCTGACTAATAGGGTGATAAAATCATGTTTTTTCACATAGCTGGCAGAATATAGGTCACAGTGACATTATTTCAGGTTTCGAAGGAATTTTTACAGGAACCTCCATGGACCTTAATCAATTTGGAAGTTTCTAGGTCCAATTCTAACAAATCATGCAGGTGACGCTTGCATTAAGTATTGATAGGGTCAATAATTATTGATATGTCTTAAATCATTTTCTTTCACATTTCTTGCAGAATATAGGTCACAGTGACCTTATTTCAGATGTCCAAGGAGACTTTACAATTACCTCCCTTGACATTAAGAAAGACATTTCCAGATTCAACGGTTAATATTGTGTACCGTTTACTTTCTGGGAGCTCAAAATTAGGGTTCCCACTCGTAGCTCACAGAATATGTTTTAACATGCTCTAATCTCAGGTGCTAGAAGATTCTAGTTCCAATCGTATTGATTTGTGTCCATTTGACTTTATCAGTGCTAAAATCATATTTTTTATAGCTCACATTAAATAGGTCACAGAACCAAATTTAAGGACCAAAGGAGTCTTGCCAGAGACATCCCTGGATGTCATATTACAAGGTTCTAGGTCAAACAGTGAAGTTTTGTGTCCTGTCTGACTCGCTGAGTGCTTAAAATCATGTTTTGGCCATAATGCCGTAACATGGCATCTTTCTGCATTATTCATCGAACAACTATTAAAAATTGATAATTCGAGTTCTAAGATAAATACTCATGCTTAATTTAACTTAATTTCATTCATCTAAAATAAAAGATTGTGTAAAATTGATCAAAATGCCCTTTCTAATCATTTATACACATCGTTGTTAGGATGAAGGAGAAAGAAATATTTCAACTTTACAACTTTAATTTAATACTTAACTTAATATTAATGAATTTAAAATTAATTTTAATGGAAATTAGTTCATTCAACATTCAACTTGCAACAACATCCTGCATGTCCCGGGGGGGGGGGGGGGAGGAAGTGGGGCAGAGGAGATGACTAGCTCAGCAGGGCAAAAGGAGCTGCCCTGAGTGAAGCATATTATAAAACAACTTGGCTATAGGTGAGGGCTGCGGCACTCTCTGTACACCACTGTACTGGTTAGGCTTGATGTAAAGTTTACATTGTAAACATCACTTCACATGGTGTATGAAAACTTGAATAAAAGCTTCATTTTCCCATCAATCCTTTCCAATTTCATAATTTAAGAGAAAAAAATCCTTGTATATGCAGTGAAAATTAAATCAACAGTTCTTACAGGGAAAACAATGTGCCAAGGTAAAAATTTGGCAAAATTTAAGGTACTTAATTTATATTTATGCTATTCACAAAAAAAATACAAAGTTCTGATTTCATTTCTGGCATACAATCAAATCTTGATTATATAAATTTGTATCCTTTTAAACAGTCGGTACCTTTAACCATTACCATGTTAAGTGAGAAGAAATATTTCTGGCTGTTTTGATAAGGTACCTAAAGTTTCGGCCTTCAACATCTACAGATTACGTAATACTGATCTATTTCTGGCAGGTACATAGGAAATATGTAGAGGAAGCTTTTTTCCTTAATTTCTCAAAGGAACAAATTCGCGGTGACCCAGATTTTGGATTGGCAGGAGAACTTAGAAACATCTAACTGTATGTCAAATTAAGGATTCGTAAGGATCACCCTACGGACGACGGCAGAGGACCATTACTCTAGCCCAATTCAATCGAACTCAATACTATTATGCCCTGCCATAAATTGAGTTTGATAGCCAAACAATGAGAGCTTCTACAATTTAAGCCACGGCATATGCAACGGATCCGTTGCATCTTCTTTTACTGCATGTCTACTGCCTAACAACATGACACAGGATCACACCATTTTGACACCAATAAGTATGTCTTTTATGGTTTCGATAGCAACTAAAATTAAACTTGGATCACCATTTTTAAACATATACTGAACTTTTTTTTCAAAGGCATATCAGCGAGTTAAGAAAGGACATAGAAGAACAGTCGTATATGGACGCACTTGAATAGCCTACCCCACTGAGAGTCTCGCTGACTCGGGGGAGTGACAGCCGGAATTTTGTTACATTTTTTTTAAACGGGCCCTCTTTGAAGAATGACACGCTGGCAAGGGGTAATGGTTACAAAACACCTGCGGACACTTGTTCCGTTTGGTGAGTAAAATCACCATTTTTGGCTATATTCGCACAGTGCCCGCAAGGTACCCGTACGACTTTCACGGGAGCAGGTTCAATTTTTAATCGCCGTACGGGCGCCGCGGTGCTGAGCTGGCTGCGCAAATTTCTCCCGGCGTTTTTAGCTCACCGTTAGCCCGTACGGGCGCCTTGGGTTTCCGCCATTACCGTACGGGCACTGTGCGATAGCCTATAGTCTCTGTCACATTAGCACTGCGTGAGCCACACGGGCTTGTTGCGTGTAAAAGTTTGTTGCACGCAGGAAAAATTCTGAGGGCAGGCCAAGATTTGGGTAGGTTTCGCGTGGAACTTGCCTGTTGGATGCGTGGAATCTGCGTGGGCCTTACGTGTGCTCCGTGTGACATGCGGGCCAGGCGTGTGAGGGCTTACAGACAGGTCCGTGTTAGCTCCGGGCCACATACGGGCACTGCGGGTTATCTGCGTACCAGCTCCGGGCCAAATACGGGGGAGTTGCCTGCAAGGCGCGAGAGTTGTGCGTGCCGGTAGCGGGACTATTTTTACGGCAGAGGTAGTCGCAGAACGCCAGCAACTTGCCCACAGCCAGCCCTCAGATTACCAGCAGGAAGGCAGTAACTGGCCCTCAACATGCCCTCACGTTCCTCGTATACCTCGCTCCATGCCCACAGAAATGACGACCTACACGTAGATTGGCAGTACCGACACCGTTCCTTGTCAGCAAAACGCAAGCTCCATGCCATCTGACACGTGCTGGCGCAAAATTGCCACAGGTCTACGGCCAACATACTTTCTTCAAGCGGGTTAACTGCCTGTGACTTGCGGGCGCTACGGGTCTCCTGCTGGAATTCAGCGTTGGCTTTTGCGGGCAGACTCCCGCAGCTTAACCGGACCAAGTTTTGGGAATGTTAAAAACTTGGCTGCGGGCAATTCGGACTTCCGTGCGCACCTGCTGGCAAGTCCGGACAAGTTCCGTGTGATATACTGCCAGGTCCGTGCCAACTGCGGGGAGCTGTGTCAGCAAAAAAAGTCATCCGTAAGTTGCACGCAGTGCTAATGTGACAGGGGCTTTACGGTACCCGTAAGGGCTCGGGGTGACATGTGAAAAGTCGAATGGCTGCTGTGCGTCGTACGGCTCCCTTGCGATGTAAATTTTGCCATGCCGTGTCTTCACGGTGCCCTGAATCTGAGCTGTCGGATATATAAATACAGCCACATCGACATATATATTATAAACACTGAACCTCTCTGCGCTGAAGCCAACTTCTCTGAAACTGTTAAGTGTTTTATTAACCTTGAAAATTGATATGAAAAAGTATAGCGCTCAGGTTTGACACTACAATAAATATAATATCAATAAATGATTTCCAATAATTATATTTTGTATAAAAGTTAATAATGAAAAATCGAATCGAGTAACATAAGAAAAACTTTGATTTTAATATACCGAAAAATGATATTGGTCTCTTTGCTATTTGATCGTTTCTTATTCTTTGGCTTAATGATCAACCGCTCTATATAAAGCAGGAAATAACCTTACCGTTGGCGCACGGTACCAGCGATCGTGCCGGTCACCGGCCGGGCACCGTACGGTGTACTTCCTTCATGCATAGAATCTGCACAGTCACCTTACGGTTCCCGGACGGCCCTAAGGTACGGAGGTCACCGTCCGGTCGCCGTAGATTATGTGAGTGTAAACAATGTGGGATAAAACAATCACACGGTGACCGTACGGTCTCGAAAACTCGCGGCAAACCGGCGGGTTGAAAAAATCGTACGGCGGCCGGTGTATATGTGTGCTAGGCATTATCAGGAATATATCTAGACAAATTTAAGTGGCGGCTAAATTGAAGGAAATTGGCAAAGCAGGCGTAGGTGATCACGGCGGGGGTCCAGGGGCCCGCCTGAGGGCCCTGATGGGGGGCCAGGGGGCTCCTAAATTTCCAAGTTTTACATGTTTTTAATGGCAATGGAAGGCTGTCAAAATAGGTGGACAGGGTTGGTGGAACGGACTGTAACACTATTCCGATTCGCTCTGCTCCTCTCCATCAGCCTCTTGAGTTCGGCCCTCCAGTTTAAATCGTGTATGGTTCCAAATGGGGGAGCCTTTGGAATCGTAAAGTGAACTTTTATCCGGTTCCAATATAAAATAATTACCCGTTCGTTGCCTTTGGGTATTGTTTAAAACTTCTGAACGGTTATAACACCAATGTAATGCACGATTGCCTTACACATCCATAATTTTCAAGAGACCTAGTGAATTCATAGATAAGAAGTCGCCATGAATGTGTTGAAGTGTCCCACAGTCCTTTGCGACGTGATTTAGACTTGGACCCCGCTCCGATATTATCGCTGTCGGAACTTGAAAAAGTTGGCGTTGATAGGGGACTGTGCAGGGTACCAGTCCATCAACGTCCGCTCACGTGTTACAACAAGTTCTTAACGTTTGGTATGTTTAAATCACGGCGGGCTTACAAGGATCTTAGGGGAAAATGTTTAATTGAAATATTAAGGTACGAATTTGTTATGTTGCCAGAAAAACTCATTTACTACCAAAGAAACGATCGGATGTATTTTTATGTATATATTTAGTACTTTTAAAGTTTATTTTGGGTGACGTCTACAATTTCACCAATACACGGCCACAGTGTACAGGTCAGGCCCACAGCTGTGATCTTATCACAGTTGTGGATTCTGCAACAAGTAAACACAGAGACACCCACCCTTTGTGACGTCATTTTCAATTCCTGCCGCGCGACATGTTTCTTAATCGGTAGAATGGCCCAGTCGATGCAATGGTTAGAACATAATGCCTCCCACTAACAGAACCATCAAACTTACTTTGCTGAGTCGCAAAGCTTGGAACAGGTACTGCCACCTCGTGGCAAATAATATAACTAAAGTACGCCTGTATGGCTGACTGATACATCGACTTGTATATTCAACCCATTATGTAACGGTCAGCGCCACATATCACAGCCTCGCTGAACTAAGGGATTTTCCAGTGACGTAAGGAGTAATTGGTGGTCTTTCCAAGAATCTTTTACAAAACCAACATGGTTCATTCAGTCATCGCCTATTACGGGCTTCACGCTGCCTATTTATATTCCCGGTTAATCAGTCTTAATATTTTAGGTCCACGCCTATTTTGAATACGGCAAGACTTTCAACACTTTAACCTTCAGCCTCAACGTATCACCGTTTATCAGACCATCGCTCTACAAAGCGGGCCTGTTAAAAAAATGTATCTCTAGGTCGGCCAATCAGCGTAAGATATTCAGGTGTACACGCGACGAACGCAGTAATGTGATATACCCGCTGGCTGAAACGATCACGGCGATCTGTGTGTTAGCAACTTTTGAGCGGCTTAGGGAACCAATACACATTACAAAATCGTTGCGATAGTGTCTACAATGCACTTACATTTGGTCCATGGACCGTAATGCTCGAACAGCAGAGATATATCACAGGACACGCAGGTCCATGTATCGACTACCTGAATATATGATTTCACTGCGAGTGTTACCAAGCGGGTCGAGCTGTTTATTGCCTATGGGACCGCTGTTAGCGTTCCCATAGCAACGAAGCGATTCACATGGGGCGTGACGGCCTGATATGCATATGCGAGGGAATCGTCAGGAGCCTGGTGACGCCCTAATATGCAAATATCAGGGATTCACCATACGGACTTTACAGGGCTTTCGTGATAAGAGCTGATACTGTAGAAATGCTGTTTCCTGTTGGGGCACCAAGAATAATTTTGGCCTCATCAGGGTTGCCGAGTTATAAAGAGTAAACAAAAACTCTAACCTGAGCTAGGTTTGGATCTGTACAAAGTTTGTTTATGAGGTGCTAATTACTGGTCCAGAAAATAAAATATATGGAGAGTTTTAATAGCTGTGCTGGGTATTGTCGCTGTACATCAGTCTACTAAGGTAATTGAAATATCTTCATGAGCAAATGTACAAATAAGCTTAGCAAAAAAAAAAAAGAAAAATAAATAAATAAACTAGACATGTTCATGAACATCCTGGACCTGTGACTTTGACCCTTTCATCCCTAAATCATACGAGGGGTTGCTAATCCTCCATTCAATACATCTGTGAAATATAAAAGCAATAGGTCAAATGGCTGCAGAGTTATGAAGAGTAAAAAAAACTTTAACCTGAGCTGGGATGGGATCTGTACAATTTTTGTCTTGTTACTGGCACTAAAATTAAAATTTGGAAAAAAAAAATTGATAGTTGTGTATTGGTTAAGGTATTGTCATGGTACATCAGTGTATTAAGTTTATTTGAAATGTCTTCATTAGCAATGGGGAAATGTGCCTAACAAAAACTTTAACCTGACTTGTTCATGAACAACAGAGGCCTGTAAACTCGAACTACGATCACCAATATAATACGTATGTATAATAAGAATGCAATCGGATCAGTGGCTGCCGAGTTATAAAGACATAACAAAAAACTTTAACCTGGGGTGTCTACGGACGCCGCCAACGCCAGGGTTACGGTATAAGCTCTCCTGAACTTCGATCCGGCGAGCTAAAAATGAAAGGTCTAAACAAAGCAACAGAACTTTAACGTAATAAGACGACGTACCAAGATGACTGACCTAGAACCTTTTCTTTCGGGACCATCTTGAGACACTTTTCCGCCACGTCTTGTGTTGGAGCGTGCAGCAAGTCTCGCATGATGCTTACGGACAGACGGGGCTTCTTGTGCTCCTCTGCCAGCTCTACCATTTTTCGGAACTGGTTCTGTACAAGCAGAGGAACGCATATACAATGATATGGTTCAAGAAACAAACGCTGGTAGACTGTCTAACCTGCATATGCAAAGTTAGCAAGTTTTGCTCAGCAGAAAAGGTTTGATGTGACATTGTATCACGTCTGCTCCAGAGAAACACAGTATTACACACACTCTACTTACAAACAAACTGAACGTACTTCTCCTACGGATATACATATCTTAAGCGTTTGATATGTTCAGTTTATACTCTCATACCTAATTCTAACAAATAAAGGCTCGGTCTGGCGAAAGCCCTCTAATATTACAAAACAACAGCATTTCAGCCAAGCTTATCTGGTGCATCCTAAGATCTGGCATTGTAACAGCTGCATTTTCAACTCACTGTGAAAATTAATATAAATGTCTGACATTTTTTCGAGACCAGCTGTGTGAAGTCTCTTTTCACAAGCTTTCTCAGTCCCCCTCCTCAAGTCTGAAACTGAGCTGCGCACCTGAAAGCTTGTGTAGAAGAGAATCACACAGCTAGTCTAAAAGGATGCCAACAATAGAAAGAGACTTCACACAGCTAGTCTAAAAGGATGCCAACAATAGAAAGAGACTTCACACAGCTAGTCTAAAAGGATGCCAACAATACAAAGAGACTTCACACAGCTTGTCTAAGTATGCCAACCATACACTTCACCCCGCTAGTCTAAAAGGATGCCAACAATACAAAGAGACTTCACACGGCTAGTCTAAAGAATGTCAACCATACAAAGAGATTTCACACAGCTAGTTTTAAAGGCTGCCAACCGTACAAGGAGACTTCACACAGCTAGTCTAAAAGGTTGCCAACCAAACATTCACAAAGCTAGTCAAAAAGGATGCCAACCATACAAAAAAACTTCACGCAGCTAGTTAAAAGGATTCCAAACATACAAAGAGACTTCACACAGCTTGTCTAAGTATGCCAACCATACACTTCACCCAGCTATACTAAAAGGATGCCAACAATACAAAGAGACTTCACAAAGCTTGTCTAAGTATGCCAACCATACACGTCACCCAGCTAGTCTAAAAGGATGCCAACAAATACAAAGAGACTTCACACGGCTAGTCTAAAGAATGTCAACCATACAAAGAGATTTCACACAGCTAGTTTTAAAGGCTGCCAACCATACAAGGAGACTTCACACAGCTAGTCTAAAAGGTTGCCAACCAAACATTCACAAAGCTAGTCAAAAAGGATGCCAACCATACAAAAAAACTTCACGCAGCTAGTTAAAAGGATTCCAAACATACAAAGAGACTTCACACAGCTTGTCTAAGTATGCCAACCATACACTTCACCCAGCTAGACTAAAAGGATGCCAACAATACAAAGAGACTTCACACAGCTTGTCTAAGTATGCCAACCATACACGTCACCCAGCTAGTCTAAAAGGATGCCAACAATACAAAGAGACTTCACACGGCTAGTCTAAAGAATGTCAACCATACAAAGAGATTTCACACAGCTAGTTTTAAAGGCTGCCAACTATACAAGGAGACTTCACACAGCTAGTCTAAAAGGATGCCAACCAAACATTCACACAGCTAGTCTAAAAGGATGCCAACCATTGAAAAAAAAAACTTCACGCAGCTAGTTAAAAGGTATCAAACATACAAAGAGACTTCACACAGCTAGTCTAAAAGGATGCCAACAATACAAAGAGACTTCACACGGCTTGTCTAAAGAATGTCAACCATACAAAGAGATTTCACACAGCTAGTTTTAAAGGCTGCCAACTATACAAGGAGACTTCACACAGCTTGTCTAAGTATGCTCACCATACACTTCACCCAGCTAGTCTAATAGGATGCCAACAATACAAAGAGACTTCACACAGCTTGTCTAAGTATGCCAACCATACACTTCACCCAGCTAGTCTAAAAGGATGCCAACAATACAAAGAGACTTCACACAGCTTGTCTAAGTATGCCAACCATACACTTCACCCAGCTAGTCTAAAAGGATGCCAACCAAACATTCACACAGCTAGTCTAAAAGGATGCCAACCTTACAAAAAAACTTCATGCAGCTAGTTAAAAGGATTCCAAACATACAAAGAGACTTCACACAGCTAGTCTAAAAGGATGCCAACAATACAAAGAGACTTCACACAGCTTGTCTAAGTATGCCAACCATACACGTCACCCAGCTAGTCTAAAAGGATGCCAACAATACAAAGAGACTTCTCACGGCTAGTCTAAAGAATGTCAACCATACAAAGAGATTTCACACAGCTAGTTTCAAAGGCTGCCAACCATACAAGGAGACTTAACACAGCTAGTCTAAAAGGATGCCAACCAAACATTCACACAGCTAGTCTAAAAGGATTCCAAACATACAAAGAGACTTCACACAGCTAGTCTAAAAGGATGCCAACAATACAAAGAGACTTCACACAGCTTGTCGAAGTATGCCAACCATACACTTCACCTAGCTAGTCTAAAAGGATGCCAACAATACAAAGAGACTTCACACAACTTGTCTAAGTAAGCCAATCATACACTTCATCCAGCTAATCTAAAAGGCTGCCAACCATACAAGGAGACTTCTCACAGCTAGTCTTAAGAATGTCAACCATACAAATTGATTTCACACAGCTAGTTTTAAAGGCTGCCAACTATACAAGAAGACTTCACACAGCTAGTCTAAAAGGATGCGAACCAAACATTTACACACCAAGTCTAAAAGGATGCCAACCATAGGAAAAAACTTCATACAGCTAGTTAAAAGGATTCCAAACATACAAAGAGATTTCATACAGCTAGTCTAAAAGGATGCCAACAATACAAAGAGACTTCACACAGGTTGTCTAAGTATGCCAACCATACACTTCACCCAGCTAGTCTAAAAGGATGCCAATAATACAAAGAGACTTCTCACGGCTAGTCTAAAGAATGTCAACCATACAAAGAGATTTCACAAAGCTAGTTTTAAAGGCTGCCAACCATACAAGGAGACTTCACACAGCTAGTCTAAAAGGATGCCAACCAAACATTCACACAGCTAGTCTAAAAGGATGCCAACCATTGAAAAAAAAAACTTCACGCAGCTAGTTAAAAGGTATCAAACATACAAATAGACTTCATACAGCTAGTCTAAAAGGATGCCAACAACACAAAGAGACTTCACACAGCTTGTCTAAGTATGCCAACCATACACTTCACCCAGCTAGTCTAATAGGATGCCAACAATACAAAGAGACTTCACACAGCTTGTCTAAGTATGCCAACCATACACTTCACCCAGCTAGTCTAAAAGGATGCCAACAATACAAAGAGACTTCACACAGCTTGTCTAAGTATGCCAACCATACACTTCACCCAGCTAGTCTAAAAGGATGCCAACAATACAAAGAGACTTCACACAGCTTGTCTTAGTATGCCAACCATACACTTCACCCAGCTAGTCTAAAAGGATGCCAACAATACAAAGAGACTTCACACAGCTTGTCTAAGTATGCCAACCATACACTTCACCCAGCTAGTCTAAAAGGATGCCAACCAAACATTCACACAGCTAGTCTAAAAGGATGCCAACCATACAAAAAAACTTCATGCAGCTAGTTAAAAGGATTCCAAACATACAAAGAGACTTCACACAGCTAGTCTAAAAGGATGCCAACAATACAAAGAGACTTCACACAGCTTGTCTAAGTATGCCAACCATACACGTCACCCAGCTAGTCTATAAGGATGCCAACAATACAAAGAGACTTCACACAGCTTGTCTAAGTATGCCAACCATACACTTTACCCAGCTAGTCTAAAAGGATGCTAACAATACAAAGAGACTTCACACAGCTTGTCTAAGTATGCCAACCATACACTTCACCCAGCTAGTCTAAAAGGATGCCAACAATACAAAGAGACTTCACACAGCTTGTCTAAGTATGCCAACCATACACTTCACCCAGCTAGTCTAAAAGGATGCCAACCAAACATTCACACAGCTAGTCTAAAAGGATGCCAACCATACAAAAAAAACTTCATGCAGCTAGTTAAAAGGATTCCAAACATACAAAGAGACTTCACACAGCTAGTCTAAAAGGATGCCAACAATACAAAGAGACTTCACACAGCTTGTCTAAGTATGCCAACCATACACGTCACCCAGCTAGTCTAAAAGGATGCCAACAATACAAAGAGACTTCTCACGGCTAGTCTAAAGAATGTCAACCATACAAAGAGATTTCACACAGCTAGTTTCAAAGGCTGCCAACCATACAAGGAGACTTAACACAGCTAGTCTAAAAGGATGCCAACCAAACATTCACACAGCTAGTCTAAAAGGATGCCAACCATTGAAAAAAAAAACTTCACGCAGCTAGTTAAAAGGTATCAAACATACAAATAGACTTCATACAGCTAGTCTAAAAGGATGCCAACAACACAAAGAGACTTCACACAGCTTGTCTAAGTATGCCAACCATACACTTCACCCAGCTAGTCTAAAAGGATGCCAACAATACAAAGAGACTTCACACAGCTTGTCGAAGTATGCCAACCATACACTTCACCCAGCTAGTCTAAAAGGATGCCAACAATACAAAGAGACTTCACGCAACTTGTCTAAGTAAGCCAATCATACACTTCATCCAGCTAATCTAAAAGGCTGCCAACCATACAAGGAGACTTCTCACAGCTAGTCTTAAGAATGTCAACCATACAAATTGATTTCACACAGCTAGTTTTAAAGGCTGCCAACTATACAAGAAGACTTCACACAGCTAGTCTAAAAGGATGCGAACCAAACATTTACACACCAAGTCTAAAAGGATGCCAACCATAGGAAAAAACTTCATACAGCTAGTTAAAAGGATTCCAAACATACAAAGAGATTTCATACAGCTAGTCTAAAAGGATGCCAACAATACAAAGAGACTTCACACAGCTTGTCTAAGTATGCCAACCATACACTTCACCCAGCTAGTCTAAAAGGATGCCAATAATACAAAGAGACTTCTCACGGCTAGTCTAAAGAATGTCAACCATACAAAGAGATTTCACAAAGCTAGTTTTAAAGGCTGCCAACCATACAAGGAGACTTCACACAGCTAGTCTAAAAGGATGCCAACCAAACATTCACACAGCTAGTCTAAAAGGATGACAACCATACAAAAAAACTTCATGCAGCTAGTTAAAAGGATTCCAAACATACAAAGAGACTTCACACAGCTAGTCTAAAAGGATGCCAACAATACAAAGAGACTTCACACAGCTTGTCTAAGTATGCCAACCATACACGTCACCCAGCTAGTCTAAAAGGATGCCAACAATACAAAGAGACTTCACACAGCTTGTCTAAGTATGCCAACCATACACTTCACCCAGCTAGTCTAAAAGGATGCCAACAATACAAAGAGACTTCACACAGCTTGTCTAAGTATGCCAACCATACACTTCACCCAGCTAGTCTAAAAGGATGCCAACAATACAAAGAGACTTCACACAGCTTGTCTAAGTATGCCAACCATACACTTCACCCAGCTAGTCTAAAAGGATGCCAACAATACAAAGAGACTTCACACAGCTTGTCTAAGTATGCCAACCATACACTTCACCCAGCTAGTCTAAAAGGATGCCAACAATACAAAGAGACTTCACACAGCTTGTCTAAGTATGCCAACCATACACTTCACCCAGCTAGTCTAAAAGGATGCCAACCAAACATTCACACAGCTAGTCTAAAAGGATGCCAACCATACAAAAAAACTTCATGCAGCTAGTTAAAAGGATTCCAAACATACAAAGAGACTTCACACAGCTAGTCTAAAAGGATGCCAACAATACAAAGAGACTTCACACAGCTTGTCTAAGTATGCCAACCATACACGTCACCCAGCTAGTCTAAAAGGATGCCAACAATACAAAGAGACTTCACACAGCTTGTCTAAGTATGCCAACCATACACTTCACCCAGCTAGTCTAAAAGGATGCCAACAATACAGAGAGACTTCACACAGCTTGTCTAAGTATGCCAACCAAACACTTCACCCAGCTAGTCTAAAAGGATGCCAACAATACAAAGAGACTTCACACAGCTTGTCTAAGTATGCCAACCATACACTTCACCCAGCTAGTCTAAAAGGATGCCAACAATACAAAGAGACTTCACACAGCTTGTCTAAGTATGCCAACCATACACTTCACCCAGCTAGTCTAAAAGGATGCCAACCAAACATTCACACAGCTAGTCTAAAAGGATGCCAACCATACAAAAAACTTCATGCAGCTAGTTAAAAGGATTCCAAACATACAAAGAGACTTCACACAGCTAGTCTAAAAGGATGCCAACAATACAAAGAGACTTCACACAGCTTGTCTAAGTATGCCAACCATACACGTCACCCAGCTAGTCTAAAAGGATGCCAACAATACAAAGAGACTTCTCACGGCTAGTCTAAAGAATGTCAACCATACAAAGAGATTTCACACAGCTAGTTTCAAAGGCTGCCAACCATACAAGGAGACTTAACACAGCTAGTCTAAAAGGATGCCAACCAAACATTCACACAGCTAGTCTAAAAGGATTCCAAACATACAAAGAGACTTCACACAGCTAGTCTAAAAGGATGCCAACAATACAAAGAGACTTCACACAGCTTGTCGAAGTATGCCAACCATACACTTCACCCAGCTAGTCTAAAAGGATGCCAACAATACAAAGAGACTTCACACAACTTGTCTAAGTAAGCCAATCATACACTTCATCCAGCTAATCTAAAAGGCTGCCAACCATACAAGGAGACTTCTCACAGCTAGTCTTAAGAATGTCAACCATACAAATTGATTTCACACAGCTAGTTTTAAAGGCTGCCAACTATACAAGAAGACTTCACACAGCTAGTCTAAAAGGATGCGAACCAAACATTTACACACCAAGTCTAAAAGGATGCCAACCATAGGAAAAAACTTCATACAGCTAGTTAAAAGGATTCCAAACATACAAAGAGATTTCATACAGCTAGTCTAAAAGGATGCCAACAATACAAAGAGACTTCACACAGCTTGTCTAAGTATGCCAACCATACACTTCACCCAGCTAGTCTAAAAGGATGCCAATAATACAAAGAGACTTCTCACGGCTAGTCTAAAGAATGTCAACCATACAAAGAGATTTCACAAAGCTAGTTTTAAAGGCTGCCAACCATACAAGGAGACTTCACACAGCTAGTCTAAAAGGATGCCAACCAAACATTCACACAGCTAGTCTAAAAGGATGCCAACCATTGAAAAAAAAAACTTCACGCAGCTAGTTAAAAGGTATCAAACATACAAAGAGACTTCATACAGCTAGTCTAAAAGGATGCCAACAACACAAAGAGACTTCACACAGCTTGTCTAAGTATGCCAACCATACACTTCACCCAGCTAGTCTAATAGGATGCCAACAATACAAAGAGACTTCTCACGGCTAGTCTAAAGAATGTCAACTATACAAAGAGATTTCACACAGCTAGTTTTAAAGGCTGCCAACCATACAAGGAGACTGAACACAGCTAGTCTAAAAGGATGCCAACCAAACAAAAAAAACTTCACACAGCTAGTTAGAAGGATTCCAAACATACAAAGAGACTTCTCACAGCTAGTCTTAAAGGATGCCAACCAGACAAGGAGACTTCATAAAGCTAGTCTCAAAGGATGCCAACCATACTAAGAGACTTAACACAGCTAAAAAGGGTGCCAATCATATACTTCCCACAGCTAGTCTAAAAGGATGCTAACCATACAATGAACATTTCCAGTTGAACATGATTTTGACAGACTGGGTTCACCATGGCTGAACAACAGGGAGTCCATTATGAAGAGTAGGAACTGGCTTTCACTGACCACCTTCTATTAGAGCGGGGGGGGGGGGGGAGTTATGGGGTGAGAAAAAGCTAGGCTATTACTGACCACTTTCTATTAGAGCGGGGAGCGAGTTATGAGGTGAGAAGAAGCTGGGCTTTCACTGACCACCTTCTATTAGAGCGGGGGAGGGGGGGGGGGGGGGAGTCATGGGGTGAGAAAAAGCTGGGCTTTCATGACCACTTTCTATTAGAGCGGGAAGCGAGTTATGAGGAGAAGAAGCTGGGTTTTCACTGGTTACTTTATGTTAGAGCGGGGAGTGAGTTATGAGGAGCAGAAGCTGAGCTTTCACTGACCACTTTCTATTAGAGCGGGGAGCGAGTTATGAGGTGAGAAGAAGCTGGGGTTTCACTGACCACTTTCTATTAGAGCGGGAAGCGAGTTATGAGGGAAAGAAGCTGGGCTTTCACTGATCTCTTTCTATTAGAGCAAGGAGTGAGTTATGAGGTGAGAAAAAGCTGGGCTTTCACTGATCATTTTCTGTTAGAGCGGGCAGTGAGTTATGAGGAGCAGAAGCTGGCCTTCACTGACCACTTTCTATTAGAGCGGGGAGCGAGTTGTGAGGTGAGAAGAAGCTGGGCTTTCATTGACCACTTTCTGTTAAGCAGGGAGCGAGTTATGAGGAGAAGAAGCTGGGCATGCACTGACCACTTTCTGTTCCAATTTTTCCTTCTTCTTCCTCATCATGGCGAGCTCCATAGTCAACTTCACCTTCTGTGTATCTATTTTCTGTGGAAGATAGGAAAAAGTATCCTGATCTATGAAAGTATCTAATACACCTACGTTTGTAGTTATGTTTTCTTAATACAGCTACTATAATGAAATAATTTGAGAGTGAAATGATTTACACATAGTTACATATTATATCAGTTTAGGTAATGTTGTTAGGAACATCATCATGCTCCAATGCTCTTCAACTCTCTGTAACTGTCTTTGTGGTAGCTCCTTGTACAAGTTAAGGCCACCATGATTTAGTGTTTCAGATAGACTGACCTTGACCTGTGTGTCACCACTAGCTGCCACTGATCCTCCTTTACCCATGGCGGCGGTCAAGACAGCTTTCGTGTTCACGGTTTTCTTGCCCTTTGGAAGTTTGTATTTGCCCCAGATTTGAACCACCATTGCTTGTTTTTCAAGATAGTCTACAAACTAAAAAACATGAATGGAAATGTAATGTTGCCATTAAAGAATATTTTCGACTAAGTATTGCTTGACAACATTCTGGAATTTGATATCCAAGCTAAGTTAGAAAATGTTCAGGCCCTTGAACCATAATTTCATGCATGGCATAAACAAATATCGAGATTCAGTGCATTACCTGGAGCATTGGTAAAGCTAAACAAGCAGATCAGACCAACGCTCAGTGAGAGAGGAAATGTAAGTATACCGTATCTGGAACATTGGCTTGGGAAAGGATAAATGTCAGGGACCCACGGTACAAATCACATTCGCCCCCGTAATCGAGGACATTTATTGTAACATCTTTTCCAGGGCGTTTGTGCCGTTTGGCTGTTCAGCAGACAAAGATCAGAACTAGTCCCTTGGATCGTCAGGCCTCAGTTCCTGGAAATCTTGATGTAAACACCTTTTCAGCTGACTAAGATGAGAACTAGTCACGTGGATCGTCAGGTCTACATTTTCCCTAGATATCTAGATTATAACAACTTTTCAAGCAGACTGAGAGCAGAACTAGTCACGTGGATCGTCAGGTCAACATTTCCCCTAGATATCTAGATTCTAACACTTTTTCAAGCAGACTGAGAGCAGAATTGCCACGTGGATCGTCAGGTCTACATTTCCCCTATATAACTAGATTCTAACACCTTTTCAGGCAGACTGAGAGCAGAATTGTCACGTGGATCGTCAGGTCTACATTTTCCCTAGATATCTAGATTCTAACACCTTTTCAAGCAGACTGAGAGCAGAACTAGTCACGTGGATCTTCAGGTCTACATTTTCCCTAGATATCTAGATTCTAACACTTTTTCAAGCAGACTGAGAGCAGAATTGTCACGTGGATCGTCAGGTCTACATTTTCCCTATATATCTAGAGTCTAACACCTTTTCAAGCAGACTGAGAGCAGAACTAGTCACGTGGATCGTCAGGTCTACATTTTCCCTAGATATCTAGATTCTAACACCTTTTCAAGTAGACTGAGAGCAGAACTAGTCACGTGGATCGTCAGGTCCACATTTTCCCTAGATATCTAGATTCTAACACCTTTTCAAGCAGACTGAGAGTAGAACTAGTCACGTGGATCGTCAGGTCCACATTTTCCCTAGATATCTAGATTCTAACACCTTTTCAAGCAGACTGAGAGCAGAACTAGTCACGTGGATTGTCAGGTCTACATTCTTTTACAGTTTTCCTAGATTTCTTAGACTGAGAGCAGACCTACTTGTTGGGTGGCGGGTTCAAACTTGAACTGTTTCTTGCTCTTCCAGTCTGGGTTACTGGTGTCTCTGCCGCTGTCTGTGCACACCTCCTGCTCCAAGTACAGCTTATACTTGGCCACCATGTCCTACATTCAATAAATAACAGTTTCAAGAGTGATACATGCGGGAGTCTGAGGAAACTGGTAATATATGTAAAATATGTTGGTATAAACCCATGCTGAAGTATTGGAAAGCGTTGTTTATTCTATTTTTTGTGACCAAGCGTTTTAATACATGGAAAGTATATAGATGAAAATAGGACTACCGTGGATAACGGATATTTTTAAATGTTTGTTTAAGACCAAAGTCCGGAAGAACTTGAATACTTGAAAACTTGATATTTGTGTCAACTGGTCTGGTTTACAACGAATCTGTTTGTCTTCAAATTAATACAAGTATCAGTCTAGTCTTTTGAGACGACATGTGACCTTTCGGGCAGAGGCTTTACTCTTTCACTGATTCTGTTGAAATTTCAATTGTAGTGGTAATAAAGTTATTTAAAAGCAAAAGATGCTCTACATGATCCAAGGGAACTTACCCGGAACTTGTTAGGAAGCCCCCTAGCACTGGTGATCTGGATATTGAAGTACATGTTTTTACCTACAAGCTCTGACGGGTGGTCCACCCACACATCGTCGTTCTCAGTGTACGCTTTTCCTTTTGCGTCACACGGGTAGATTTCCAGATTCAGTAAACCAATCTGTAAGATTAAACATTATATAGAACAAACAGAAGAATGCATATTTAAAACAAACCTAAGATGCTCATATTTTATACTTTTCTTAATCTCCACAAAATCTCCAAAAAAGGTAAGTATATACTCCACACATAGGTAGGTATACACTCCACACAGGTAAGTATATATTCCACAGAGGTAGGTATTTACTCAACACAGGTAGGTATATATTCCACACAGGTAGGTATATACACCACAAAGGTAGGTATATACTCCACACAGATAGGTATATACTCAACACAGGTAGGTATATACTCCACACAGGTAGGTATATACTCCACACAGGTAGGTATATACTCAACACAGGTAGGTATATACTCAACACAGGTAGGTATAAATTCCACACAGATAGGTAAATACACCACAGAGGTAGGTATATACTCCACACAGGTAGGTATATACTCCACACAGGTAGGTATATACTCAACACAGGTAGGTATATACTCAACACAGGTAGGTATATATTCCGCAGAGGTAGGTATTTACTCAACACAGGTAGGTATATATTCCACAGAGGTAGGTATATACTCAACACAGGTAGGTATATACTCAACACAGGTAGGTATATACTCAACACAGGTAGGTATATACTCAACACAGGTAGGTATATATTCCACAGAGGTAGGTATTTACTCAACACAGGTAGGTATATATTCCACAGAGGTAGGTATATACTCCACACAGGTAGGTATATACTCAACACAGGTAGGTATATATTCCACAGAGGTAGGTATATACTCAACACAGGTAGGTATATATTCCACAGAGGTAGGTATATACTCAACATAGGTAGGTATATATTCCACACAGATAGGTAAATACACCACAGAGGTAGGTATATACTCCACACAGATAGGTATATACTTCACACAGGTATATACTCCACACAGGTAGGTATATACTCCACACAGGTAGGTGTATATTCCACATAGGTAGGTATATACTCCACAAAGGCAGGTATATACTCCACACAGGTAGGTATATACTTCACACAGGTATATACTCCACAAAGGCAGGTATATACTCCACACAGGTAGGTATATACTCCACACAGGTAGGTATATACTCCACACAGGCAGGTTTATCAGACATGTGGTTGAGTCCATCGAAGTCCGAGTGCAAGTTCGAGTCCAGGCCACTCGAGTCTGAATCAAGTCCGAGTCCTTAAACAAGACGTCTGAGGACAACAGAGCTCGCGGGTAAGGGGCATTCAGAAAACAAATAGCAGCGCATGGGTGCGTAATATGTCCATGGTATTTCTTTTGACTTCTGACCTCATTAAATATCCATCGATTTTGGCGGTAATTAAACTGTGGATTTTGCCTGTTATCAAAATCGACCTCATTAATCTATGGGTAGTGTAACAGAACATAAGTGTACTAAGTTTAACAGAAATATCTTCATTAGATATGGAGCAGTTAGTCCTACTAACAAGTGACCCATGGGTCATGACGCTCAGCTGACAAGCATGACCTGTATTTTAAGCCTGATGGTATACCATATGGTATCTGACCATACTTGGAAGATGGAAGGTTTGGGATAAAAAGTCTGACTTGAAATGCATCCACAACTTTTTTCAAGTAGCTGGTCCTGTGACATTGACCTTTGACCCTAAGACCTAAATATCAAAAGGTTTGTTTCTCTATTGACATGTAAGGTTTGGGATGATTATTTTGGCTATAAGAATTATTTCTGGGAGGTGCAAACACACCCCGTAACTCAGAGAAAATAGGTCACAGTGACCTAATTTCAGATCTGCAAGATCTTTTTAGAACCTCTAAGACTGCATAGGGTTTATGTATCTAGCCCTTACAGTTACAATTTGTGCCCTGCTAACGGCCGGACGGCTGGCCGGACGGACAGACGGAAGGACGACGGACAAAGACCCATCGCTAAAGCACAGCATGACTAAAAGTCAGCTGAGCTAAAAATCACTGAAACTGCACTGACAAAAGGATTTCTAAGGTGGCTAACTGGCAGACATAATGGATTTCTGACAAGTCTGACATTTGATATCACACATCCTCCAATAAGAGACCAAACTTGTAGCAAATTGTCCAAAGGAAGTTACAGTAATGAATGTCCAAAACAATTCAAAAGGCATTTTCAGGCCCCCATATTAGATTTATAGATATGCAAATGTAAAAAGTGTAAGTCCAATATTTTTTATTATCACTCTGCTTTTCAATGGGATCAGCAGGGTAGGTAAACTGCAAAACCTGAAAGAAAAGAAATGCAGAAAGCATGAGTAAGTAAAAAAAAAAAAAATATAATAATGTAATGTAATAAAAAAAGCCATCCTAAATCCAGGTACACATCCACATATTATGAGAAAAACATTTGCTTTTATATCTGGTGATTTATATAAAAATATTCAGATATCTAGGAAACTAAGTTTATTGCTATGATTCCATAAAATAAACTGCAAAATGTTCCCATCATCTTATTAATCAGTAGCTTAACCTTAATACTATACTCTCACAGTCTTAATGCCTGGCTGAAGCATTCCGGCAACAGTGTTTTTGTTATGCAGTAACGAGGTATTTATCACTCAGCCTTATCACTTAACAGGCTGATACAAAAGAGAGTCATATGTCACCAGCATCACTCACAATTACAGCCACACAGTGAGATGTACCATAACCAATGGTTATATGTACAAGAAAAATAGAGATGGTCTACAAAATAAGTTATTGTGAACATCCCTGACCTATGACCTTGGCCTTTTGCCCACATATCAACTGGATTCTTTCTAAATGATGGGTAACTACTAACCACTTACATTTGGCCGGGTGTAATTACTTGGCAACCAATGAGTGAATAACTTAGACCTGCAACCTTTAACCTCCTGACCAGCTGACCTCAAAATCAATTAATTATTTCTTCATGCAAAAAGACCCATAAATATGAAGTTTGAATCACATTCAGTGATGCATAGATGTGGCATATGTGAAAGACTGAAAGTTTGGGTTGAACAGTTTCACTTGAAATATGTTCACAAGCATTTAGAACAATATTGTGGCCTTGACCTTTGACCTTTTGAACTCAACATCAATAGGCTTCTTCCCCTATTGGTATATGACAGATGGAAAGTATAGATTAAAAAGTTTGCCTGAAAATGACTCCACGCAAGAAGAGGGTGCTGTGAACTTGACCTTTGACCTCAAAATCAACAGGTCTTTTCCCCTGTTGGCAGAGAAGCGATATCAGTGCTGAAAGGTTTGGAATGAAAGGTCTAGCTTGAAATGTGTCCACAACCTTTTCAAATAAGTGGATCCTGTGACCCTGATCTTTGACCTTGTGACCTCAACATCTATAGGATTCTTCTCCCACTTAGTAGGTGAGCTATATGTGAAAGATCAAAGAACTGGGATGAAAGGTTTGGCTTAAAATGCATCCACAGGCTTTTCAAAGAAGTTGGTTCTGTGACCTTGACCTTTGACCTTGTGACCTCAAAATAATTATGGTTCTTCCCCTGTTGGTAGGTGAGCTGTATGTGAAAGATGGAAGGTTTGGGATGAAAATTTTGGCTAAAAGAATTATTTCTGGGGGTTGCAAACACACCCCATAACTTCGAGAATATAGGTCGCAGTGACCTAATTTCAGGTTTGCAAGGAGATCTTTTCAGAACCTCTAAGGCTGCATAGGGTTCATGGCCCTAGCCCCTACGGTTACGATTTGTGCCCTGCTATAGGACGGACGGCCGGCCGGACGGCCGGACGGACAGACGGAAGGACGACGGACAAAGACCCATCGCTATAGCCCAGCATGACTGAAAGTCAGCTGAGCTAAAAACTATATCTGGACTTTTTCATGGACAAAGGTGGCCTGTGACCTTGACCTTTTACCCTCTAAAAAATATGGGTGATTCCAAACCTCCCATATTATACATTTATGAAATGTGAAAAAAATAGGGTGAGTGGAGTTTGACTTACAAAGAGTTATCCCAAAACTTTAACCTGAGCTAGGTTTGGATCTGTACAACTTTTGTGCTAATGACTGGTGCAAAAAATAAAATATGGAGAAAGTTTTAATAGCTGTCGTAGGTACACAGGCACGTTATCCACAGAGGAACAAATAAATGCGCACGTTAAACACAGAGGAACAAACACAGGCAAGTTACACACAGAGGAACGAACACACAGGCACGTTACACACAGAGGAACGAACACACAGGCACGTTACACACAGAGGAACGAACACACAGGCACGTTACACACAGAGGAACAAATATGCACGCACGTAAAACAGAGGAACAAACACACACGCACGTTACACAAAAAGGAACAAACAAATACACACGCACATTATACATAGAGGATTAAACACACAGGGACGATACACACAGAAGAACAAACACACAGGCACTTTATACATACAGGCACTAACAAACACGCACGTTATACACCGAGGAACAAACATACACACGCACATTATACACAGAGGAACAAACATACACACGCACATTATACACAGAGGAACAAACACACAGGCACTATATACACAGAGGAACAAACACAGGCACGTTATACACAGAGGAACAAACACGCAGGCACCTTACAAACAGAGGAACAAACCCACAGGCACGTTATACATACAGGAACAAACAAACATGCACGTTATACACGGAGGAACAATCACACAGGCACGTTATACACAGAGGAACAAACACACAGGCACGTTTAACACAGAGGAACAAACACACAGGAACGTTATACATACAGAAACTAACAAACACGCACGTTATACACAAAGGAACAAACACACAGGCACGTTATACACAATGAACAAACAATAACGCACGCTATACACAGAGGAACAAACATATACACACGCACATTATACACAGAGGGACAAACACAAAGGCACGTTATACAGAGAGGAACAAACACACAGGCACGTTTCACACAGAGGAACAAACACACAGGCACGTTATACATACAGGAACAAACACACACGCACGTTATGCACAGACGATCAAACACACAGGCACATAATACATAGAGGGACATACACACAGGCACGTTATACATACAGGAACAAACAAATTCAAACGTACATTATACACAAAGGAACAAAAGATAGGCACGTTATACACATGGGAATAAACACTTAGGCACTTTATACACAGAAGAACAAACACAGGCACATTATACACAGAGGAACAAACAAATGCACACGTACATTATACACAGAGGAACAAACAGACAGGCACGTTATACACAGAGGAACAAACACTCAGGCACTTTATACACAAAGGAACAAACACATAGGCACGTTATTCACCGATGAATATAAAAACTTGAAATTCGATATAGGAGGCTCACCTCGTTCCCTTTGAAGTCCGTGATCTCCAGCTGCTCGTTCACCTCGATGTTATAAGCTAATGATCCCAGCCACACCTTGACGTTACCTATAGGCAAGGGTGTCTCAAAGTCCTCCTCAAACGGATCACGATCCTGAAATCCGTATATAATCAAGTCATTGTTTTAGGGCTTACAAAAGCAAGTCAGTCAACACATGCTTATGCAATGTTATTCATTATATAAAACTGTTTATGAATGGATACTAAACAATTCACTGTTGAATTATATATGTAATCAGGATAATAATCGAAATATAAAGGGTATAACTTTATTTATTTTGCAATTTAAGAACATTTTAAATCATTTAATGGGAAATGACCATGATGTTTCGGGTTAAAAATTAACCGTATCATTTTTAATAATTATTTTTTAAAGATATTAGGAATTATAAGCTGATACACGGCAGTTATTTCATCACGCTTTTTTTCATAGACTTAATTATTTATTTCGAGAAACCTCATATTAAGTCATATTGCTGTGTATTTAGAGGAATTTTCATTGATATGTTTCACAGTTTGGGATGATGGTTGAGACTGAGCAGTAGAGCTGGCTACGTAAATACACTATCACGGTCTGCATTCAAACTGTTAACCTTATCACCTATCAACCTCTGAATCCAAACTTACAGCAGGCAGTTCCCACTTGTCACCTTCTTTGTAATTCTCAAACATCTCCTGCATCACAAATTTCCTGTTACGGAACTTTTCTTTGGGCCAATACCATTCACAGTCAGTCTCAAGGTCAATGCACTTCACCATGATCTGTGTAGAGATAAGAAAATCAGGACCAAGGTCACGACGCACTGGGGTCAATATATTTAGTGTCAACATGACTTTTATCTGCCGGATTTCTTCATTACAGATTCCCCACACCCCTACAGACTTCTGCGGGTCCACATTACGACATTGCCTTGTCACTACTATCACAATAAAGAACCTATAGAAGGATGAAAGTCAGTTGTATAAACGTCAGCTTAATGTACCACCACCTGACCTATACACATAATAATTACTGAGCTTTCACACACATATTAAGACTTTTAAGGTTTAGTATACAGAGATAAAATGGAAGAAAACCTGTGTCCTTCCTGAGAGTTCCCCGCGAGCCTCCGCCGACACCAGCATGATCTCAAATTTCTTCTTCTTGTCCAGCTCTTCACTTATAGAGTTAGCTTCTTCTATTTCCGGCAGCATGTCAATCAAATCCTCCTGCAGCAGCATGTCCTCTGTAATATAAAAATCAATATGAAAACAGAGCACCCCAAACGTGCATAATACGCCTGTCTTATGTCTTGTGACCTCTGACTTCATTAAAAAGCGTGAAATTTGCTGAGGAATTTAATTGAGGTGAGAAACTCTATTGGTAAATATGTATAATGAGTTTCATTAGAATCCACAGGATTTTCGTTAAGTCATCACGGTGCCTCCAAAGTACGGTGACCTCTAACCTTATTAAATACGCGAGGATTTAGCTGGAAATCAAACTGGCGAGATATTTTATTGATTAACAGTTTTATCAAAATCCTTTATATTCTTCACAAGTTATCGCGGCGACACCACAAAGTAGCCTAGTGACCTGTGACCTTATTAAATATGCGTGGATTTTGCCCATAATCGTCCTCTGGAGAAGTTATCTGTTAGTAAGTGGTCATGGTGATTTTGGTGAAAATCCATCAAAGCCCCGGTAAGTTATCGCTGCGACACTAAAAGTTAACGACGGACGGACGGACGGACGGTGGGTACACCATAATACTCCCGTCATATGACGGGCGTATAAAAAACCATAACTTGTCTTATATATACATAAAAGATGAACGACAGCTACCTTTAAGTCAATCACATAGTTGCAAGCAAACGTGGTGAACAGATTTCAAGAAGGGACAGATCTCAGAAAGGGACTGGATGACCCGGCCTCCTACTCTGGGAACTAATGTTCTCTCATAACGTTAAAGTAAAAAGAACTTTGAATATTGGCATATGTGAAAGCATCGTGGACATTTGAAGGATACATTTGCCACATTTGTGTCTCGTGTAAACACACATAGGCCTACAGTCCATAAAATACCTTCCATTATGATTCAGGAAATGTTTTCCTATTACAGACGTTGTAACATTACATATTACAGACCTTGTAACATTACATATTACAGACCTTGTAACATTACATATTACAGACCTTGTAACATTACATATTACAGACCTTGTAACATTAACTTGGGCAATGGTATATTTTACCTTTAGACTTGTTTTCTGTCTTCATATCAAAACCCGAGTTTGCTGCGATTTCTTCCTGGGCACTCTCAAATGTAATGACGTCATACTGTTTTTTCGATGCATCTCTCTCTTTGGGGTTACAAAAAACAAACATCTGCGTGGTTCCAAACATCAGCCTGTCAGGCAGAATAAATCAGTAACAAAATGTAAGTAAATTCGCTATAATTCTCATCAAATTACAACTGCAATATTGAAAAAACATTTTTCTCTCAACGCATTTGTTCGGCCGTTGAGACAATACATATATTTACGCTGAATGCCACACTCTCTTAAGTGAATATGATTAATTGTAATAAGTACTGCGAGTTATGGCCAATCTAAAATTTAAAGATATTTGATTTTTCACTGGACAACCAACTCCAAGATAACAGCTGAAGAGAACTTTGACCTGTCATTATGGTGGATTTCTATCTTGCCGCCGGCCGGTTTTCCGTTTACCAGCACACGGGCCGAGTCGTTCTGCTTTTCCACGTAAAACTTGTTCTTCTCACAGCTCAGCACGGCATGCTCTTCTTGGATGCTATAAAATAATAATTAATAACAACCACAACCAATGAACTCTTGCTATGTACGTACAGTCAGTTTGGGTGTTGTCATTGGCTGAAATGTCAATTTTCTCCGTCAAGCGGCGGGGGTTATGTTTTGGTGGCGTTGGTTTGTCTGTTAGCAAGATTTCTCAAAAAGTTATTTATGGCTTTTAATGATATTTTCAGGATAGCTCAAGGAACAATTGATTAAGTTTTGGGGGTGATCCATGCGCAAATAACTCCGGAATGAATGTTTTATGGGGTTTTATAGCACATTTGTTTTTACGAGGGGACATAGCACGTGACGATTTGGCCATCTTTGGAGTGCGAGTCGTTCACAGAGGGCAATGACGTCACTCCATGTGTAAGTGTCATTTCCCTGGAGTGTCATTAAATCAACGTACAGCTTAGCGGCCATGGTTGTTGTTCGTTGTGTGTATAGTCAAGGGCAGCAATACCATGATATCCGAAGGCGTTTGTCAAATATTTCAATTAAAAAGTTTTCAGGAACAACAAAGGTTTAATAATCATTCCAGGTCACAGACTTTGAATAGCATATTCGGCGCAGGTTTTGCGTCCGCACACAGAACGCTTTTATTTTCTCCGCCAAATTACTCAAAATTACTCAAAAAGTTCTTTACGGATTTTGATAAAATTTTCAGAATTGTCGGCAATGATAAAATAAAAAATATGCATCAATTTTGGGGTTGATCCGGATCACAATCTGAATCAAGGAATTATTTAAAGGAAAATACTGTATTTCTGACATTGCCATATGGGGGTATAATTATACAATTATAATTAATGAGCGGTCTTGGCGAAATTTTTTTGTGGATTGTTTAATCACATGGTGTATTGTAACTTGCATTTACAAATATCTTAAATTATAAATGTTTAACTTGGACTTCTGCTATTACTGAAAAGCCTGGACACAGGATCCTGATATTATGCACGTTATATTTGATATCCACTATGTATAAATATTGAGAATGAAGAAGAACCAACACCATTACTGACATGCAAATATGCAGAAAAAATGATGCGCATTCATTTTCAACACAACCACTGCTAGTGTTTGGCGGGAACCTGTATCTTACCTGGGGCCGAGCAGTTTAATGTCGGCCGAGCTCTTCCCGTTTCCGATGGTCTTGCTGTCCGTGTCCAAGAAGTGGCTGATGTAGCCGGTCAGCTGGGGGTCAACGTTCAGGTTGAAAATGTGGGCGGTTGTCTTTTTCTTCTCGTGGGTTTCACTCATCGATGACATCTTGAAAATAAACGACATGAAACAAGCTTTTTTTATATGAATATGTGTCAATAATTATAGGCCGGGAGCTTTAAACTTAATAATCATTTGTTTTTTATGCATGATTCATTATCTCAAGTATATAAGTTTCTCATGACAAATTCAGGGAAAACATCCCCGGGACAGATATCTTTCTGGATACAAATAACGTCCCCGGGACAGATATCTTTCTATATATTAATAACGTCCCCGGAACGGATATCTTGCTACATACAAATAACGTCCCCGACTCCAGAGCGCCAACATCCGAGCCATGGAGAGTACAATCCATGTAAAATAAATGAAGTTTATATAAATAACGTCCCCGGGACAGATGCCTTTCTAGATAAAAATAACGTCCCCAGGACAGATATCTTACTATATACAAATAACGTCCCCGGGACAGATATCTTTCTATATATTAATAACGTCCCCGGAACAGATATCTTGCTACATACAAATAACGTCCCCCGGACAGATGCCTTTCTATATACAAATAAGGTCCCCGGGACAGATATCTTACTATATACAAATAACGTCCTCGGGAGAGATATATTTTTATATACAAATAACATCCCCGAGACGGATATCTTGCTACATACAAATCGTTGCAAATGAAAGTGTGCAGTAATCAAACTTGCTGTAAGCTTGACTGATATTTCCATTTTCCTATCAGATATGTAGTGTCTAATACATTTATCCTCACTATTACCTGCAAAGTCGATACCTGTGGTACCCCCTTGCTACGCCCCTTGCCTGTGTTATTGTATCTTACTGAGTATATATCGAGTATGATATTTGTTCTTACTGTTTCCCCTGACATCTTTAACGAGTATGATATTCAGGCTTACTGGACCCTCTTGACAGCTTTAGGGAGTATGATATTTAGGCTTACTGGACCCTCTTGACAGGTTTAGAGAGTATAGTATTAGGCCTTACTGGGCCGCCTTGATAGCTTAAGAGAATACGATGCTTACAGGGCCCCCTTCACGCGCCGTCGCCAGCTTCTCCTCAAAGGCCTTTTTCATCTCTTCCATCTCCCTGGCGTTCTCCTCCAGCTGAGCTCGGTACTCCTCCTCTAATTCCTTCTTCAATTCCTCTTTCTCTGTATATGATCAGTAAGAGAGTTCACATTTTATGTTACAATATTATAATGTTGGGTACTGTGAAACCGAGGGAAAATATGATACTGGTCGTATAAGAGGAGGCTAGGATAAGCAATTCTTGCCAGGATAACCAACTGAATCGTGTTTATAAACTGTTAGGTGAACGCTACAGAATTTGCAGTTACAATCACTTTGGCAGTATAAGTTCCCTCTCCGGATTGGTAGGAGGCTTCAAGTATGTAACGTTTTGTCACACGAACGATGTCCCAAGAACATTAACGCAACAATGAGTTCATCAGTCACATCAGGTCTGTTCTCACCAGGACCAAACTACACTAGCAGGATATTAACTTGAAAATTTCCCATACAGAAAGATTCGTTTATTAGAACACCAGATATTGCTTATATCGAATACTATGTTTAAGATTTCAATTTTCAATTTTAAGTTAAAATTTCCCATACAGGAAAGTTTTGTTTATTGGAAGACCAGATATTGCTAATATCGAATGATATGTTTAAGATTTCAATTTTCAATTTTCAATTTTAAGTTAAAATTTCTAATACAGGAAAGTTTCGTTTATTGGAAGACCAAATATTGCTTATATCGAATAATATGTTTAAGATTTCAATTTTAAGTTAAAATTTCCCATTTGGAAAAATCTTAATTGCCTTAAAGGTGGATTATAATTTTTAATTAATGTTATCAAATTTCATACCTTAAAAATGTGGGTTTTACAGAAGTAGCGCAAGCAGGCAGATGTGTCCATAACATCAGTCATAATAAATAAATTATAAACCTAACAACACTATAGCGATCACCTTACAGCCGTAAAACGAATTTACAACCACTCGTTCCAGCGAGGTTGTGATTGTATAACGTTTTCCTCTAGTTTCCCTGCAATTGTCAAATGATATTGATGTGACAATTCCAAAGAAACCAATCGACGTTAATGTGAATAGCTAAGCCTTTACTGTTATGTAACTTCTGTACCATGAGGAGCTGAACTGACCGGCGTCTGTCATGTCGTCGTCGATTTCGATGCCTCCCTCGCCGTCGCCCGTGGGTACCTGGATGCTTCCTCCCTGCAGCATCGCCTTCAGTTTTTCGTTCTCCTCCTGCAGCTCCCGGATCAGCTTCTCTGTCGGGTCCTCGTTCACTGTCGCCTTTGTCTTAATCTGCTTCGCTCTGTCAGCTGAAGATTTACATTGATGGTACTGTATACTTTTCTTATTTCTTTGTTCCTTTGCATCATGTGTCTAACGTTTTCCAGAGAAAAATGTGGTTCGCGTCTCAATGCCAGCACCAACAGGCTATTAATCAATATATTCTCGACCTTTCCATATTCATGTTTAACCATTATTTATAAAATTCCGCTTATTTATTTTTAAATCATGATTTATGATTCACCAATTTATAAAACATGCTAAAATATTTGACAGAGAAATAAAACATTTAAAGATCAGGGCTGAGGCCAGACTAATAGGAAGTCACTGGTTAGTGTTAATCTGACCAGAAGTTAAAATAAATACAGCACAGCATCTGAATGCCTACTGTACCTACCGTATCTGAGAGTAGAGAGAGTTTCATCATAGTTAATGTCTGCTGGGCTGATAGCGGCAATCTGGAATAAAACCACACATTCGTTAAACATCACATATTGAAGTACTTGAAGATATACAGAACAATCGCTGTAAGTTCAGAAGTTTTTTTAATTATACTTTAATGTCGGGCATATATTTAAAGCCCACAGAACGGTTAAAAAATGGGCCATACATATTGCTGTTTATGTCCAGCTTACTGCTCATATTGCTAGAGACTTACCATAATCGTTTTACTGTTGCCACCAAGTGCATTCTTTAGTAGTTTTGTGAGAACGGAATCACGGAAAGGCACTGAAAAAACAACAAAGCAAGCATATTCGCTTTATTCAATCCAACACACAGTAATGCAAATGTGTTGTGCTTTTAAAATTATCCCAAATTTTTACCCCATCACTCCCACCACCCACAAATTTAGTTATATTCTGTTTGAGACTTTTTTTTATTTATGTCATTTTTTAAGATCCTAACGGGATCATCGACCACAGGATGGAGCTAAAGGGGTATACACTGTTGTTTATAAATGAGAGAGGCGTTGGTTCCCCGATGGCTTGTTTTCGCTTAAGACATGAAACATAACGACGGGTACATTACGCTAAAATATATTAATGACGGGGAGAAGACAATGTCCCATTAACTCACTGACCATGATTTAATCTGGAAATAGGGGTTAATAATGTGTATGTATGCGTGTGTGCGTGTGAAGGGGGCGGGGGTATTCAGTGGCGTATGCAGGATTTGAAAATTGAGGGGGCGCAGCCCTAAGTCGGGAAAGGGGGCTGTTCTGCGTATTTTAGACATGTCATAAATATATATATATATATATATATATATATATATATATATTAATAAAACTTTTTTTAATTATATTGATATTCCACAAAGCCCTATTAGTAGGAAGCAAGCATATTTAAAGTTATTGGACACACTGCGTGGCTTTTACATTGTCTCCTTCTAAACATATCAAATATTGTTAGCTCCTGCATAATTATTATGATTATTATATGTAATTTTGTAAGGTGTCTAGTTCAAGTTGTTTATTATGTTAACAGTGGGAACCTCATCTATATATATATATATATATATATATATATATATATATATATATATATATATATATATATATATATAATGCGTTATTTGAACAACAGAAAAATTAATGGATGAATAAGTGTAGTGTTGTAACTTAATTGTAACTTTTAAGTAGAATAAGGTCAGCACACATGTAAAAGAACTGAAATGGATTAACTATTTTATGTCACTGAATCTGTAAAAGGATACTACATCCATTCGTCATGTAGAGCTTCTGATAATGAATTCCATAATATTGGTTTTCGTAGATAAATTATTTTTGCAGAAATTAAGTTCGAATTATAGCCAGTTGGAGTTAAAAAGAAATAAAGATAGTCTGACCTGAGGTAATTAAAGTACATAAACACAAGAAATATTAGAAGTGAAAAATACTCATTGACTGTTATTTGCATACCATTTTCAGGATTATATAATTATTGAAAATGCAGCTTTCTTACATAAAGCCTGGCAATCTAGCTCCAGTGACAGTAGCTGGATATTAAGAGGTGATTTTAATTACACCAGAATCAAGAAACCGAAAGATTTAATATAGTCTCTTGGTGTATTCCAGGGTAAATTTTAACAAGTGACCCATGGGTCATGACGCTCAGCTGACTGGGAAGAGATTCACAAAAGGAAATTTTATCATCAGAATGGTAGATACCTATTCAACTGAAGCATCAAACAGATTAACCAACAGGCCAAGATTTAGTCTGTATTTATATATCTGAAAAATAGAGAAAAAATGTGTGAACTTTAAAAACTAGAATACGGGTAGCCGACAAGTGACTACGTGTATCTGCCAAAATCAGAGTGAAGTGAGGCATGGATTGAGTGGCAAGGGGAAACAGAGTGAGGTATGTTGCATATTAGCATGGATGTCTGCAGTCTAAATGTGTATGTAGGTTGTGCAACCTACCACAAATCCAGAAAGCTGTCCAATTTGTATACATATGCAAAATTTTAGGCAGAAAAGTCAAACCACTACATGGATATGAGTGATTTTAGCCTACGGCAGACAAACAGACAGACGCTGTGCAAAAATGGTTGCAGTTTTGTGTATGATAAAAACCTATGTGAGATCTAAACACAAGCACAATTTTGGCCCAATCGGTCAAATGGTTCCTGAGATATTAGCTTGGATGTGTGCAGCGTTAACTAGAATGTAGGTGGCGCCACCTGTCATAAAATCAAGAAAGCTATCCAGGATGTATAAACCTGCAAAATTTTAGGCAGTTATGTCAAACCACTACAGAGAAATGAGTGATTTTAGGCCACGGCAGACCAACAGACAGACGCTGTGCAAAATGTGCAAAAATGGTTGCAGGTGGCCCCTCCAGTTTTGTGTATGATAAAGACCTATGTGAGATCTATACACATGCAAAATTTTGGCCCAATCGTTCAAACGGTTCCCGAGATATGAGCTTGGATGTCTGCAGCATAAACTAGAATAAAGGTGGCGCCACCTGTCATAAAATCAAGAAAGCTTTCCAGGATGTATAAAACTGCAAAATTTTAGGCAGATATGTCAAACCACTGCCAAGATGTGAGTGACTTTATTGCACGGCAGACAAACAGACAGACACTGTGCAAAAATTGTTGCAGGTGGTGTCACCAGTTTTGTGTATGATAAAGAGCTATGTTAGATCTATACACATGCAAAATTTTGGCCCGATCGGTCAAACGGTTCCCGAGATATGAGCTTGGATGTCATCAGCGTGAACGTGAATGTAGGTGGTGCCACCTGTCATAAAATCAAGAAAGCTATCCAGGATGTATAAAACTGCAAAATTTTAGGCAGATATGTCAAACCACTGCCAAGATGTGAGTGACTTTATTGCACGGCAGACAAACAGACAGACGCTGTGCAAAAATGGTTGCAGGTGGTGCCACCAGTTTTGTGTATGATAAAGAGCTATGTTAGATCTATACACATGCAAAATTTTGGCCCGATCGGTCAAACGGTTCCCGAGATATGAGCTTGGATGTCATCAGCGTGAACGTGAATGTAGGTGGTGCCACCTTTCATAAAATCAAGAAAGCTATCCAGGATGTATAAAACTGCAAAATTTTAGGCAGATATGTCAAACCACTGCCGAGATATGAGTGACATTATTGCACGGCAGAAAAACAGACAGACGCTGTGCAAAAATGGTTGCAGGTGGCGCCACCAGTTTAGCGTATGATAAAGAGCTATGTTAGATCTATATACATGCAAAATTTTGGCCCGATCGGTCAAACGGTTCCCGAAATATGAGCTTGGATGTCATCGGCGTGAACGTGAATGTAGATGATGCCACCTGTCATAAAATCAAGAAAGCTATCCAGGATGTATAAAACTGCAAAATTTTAGGCAGATATGTCAAACCACTGCCGAGATATGAGTGACATTATTGCACGGCAGACAAACAGACAGACGCTGTGCAAAAATGGTTGCAGGTGACGCCACCAGTTTAGCGTATGATAAAGAGCTATGTTAGATCTATACACATGCAAAATTTTGGCCCGATCGGTCAAACGGTTCCCGAAATATGAGCTTGGATGTCATCAGCGTGAATGAGAATGTAGGTGGCGCCACCTGTCATAAAATCAAGAAAGCTATCAGGGATTTATACGCATGCCGAATTTCAGGTGAATTAGTCAATTCACTGCAGAGATATGAGTGATTTTAACCAAAGGCAGACGAACAGATGGACACTGTGCAAACATGGTTACAGGTGGCGCCACCATTTTTTGTGTATGTTATAGAGCTATCCAAGGGCTACATTAGTATAAATTTTATTTCCTGATCAGTCAAACGGTTCCCGAGATATGAGCTTGGAAAGCTGATAAAATCAAGTCCCAGAGGAGCTCTCTGGAAACGAACGCGGCAACGGCGGAGGAACCCGGTCAAAAACATAGTATCCACAAAACTTCGTTTTGGCGGGTACAAAAATACAGGTGGCTCCACCAGTCTGCAGAAACTAATAAAAACACTTACAAACATCAATATCCATGCAAAGAATCATGGTGATCTCCCCATTTGTTGTTCAGATACTTCAGCTTTTGTATCAAATTGTCCATTATTCTGAGGGATACTTCGGAGTCCTATAGCTTGAAGGATATGGGTAACAGAGACCTAATGTTAAGTTTGCACAGGCACTTTTCATGGGCCTTCTTGCATGACAAGAATGAAGATTCTAGGTCCAGTTGTTGCGATTTGTACCCTGTTGACAGATAACCACATCTTTAAAGGTATCAAAAAAGAGAAAAAAATCGTAAAAATTTGAAAAAAAAATAGAGGTGGCGCACCCAGTCTGCAGAAACTGATGGAACAGGTCATGATCAATATGTATGCCGAAAATCATGACCATCAGTGTTGTAGTTATTGAGATACTGCAGTTTTTGTATCAAATTTTCCATTATTCTGGGGGGTAATTTGGAGCCATACAACTTAAAGAATATGGGTAACAGACACCTAATTTCAGGTTTCCATGGAGACTTTTCATGGGTCTCCCTGTGTGTCAAGAATGAAGATTCTAGGTCCAGTTTTAATGATTTGTGCCCTGTTAACAGATGTTCATAACTTTAAAGGTCTCAAAAATAGAGAAAAAATTCGTAAAAAAACCCGAACAAATACAGGTGGTGCCACCAGTCTGCAGAAACCGATGAAACACTCCATGATAATATCCATGAAAACAAATATGGTAATCTCTGCATTAGTTGTTCAGATACTTCAGCTTTTGTATCAAATTTTCCATTATTCTGAGCTGTACTTTGGAGTGCCATAGCTCAAAGGATATGGGTAACAGAGACCTAATTTCAGGTGTCCATGGAGACTTATCATGGGTCTACCTGTGTGTCAACAATGAAGATTCTAGGTCCAGTCCTTACGATTTGTACCCTGTTGACAGATAACTACATCCTGAAAGGTCTCGAAAATAGAGAAAAAAAAATTGTGAAAATTTGAAAAAATACAGGTGGCACCACCAGTCTGCAGGTACTGATGAAACACCTCTTGTTAATATGTATGCCAAAAATCATGACCATCAGTGTTGTAGTTATTGAGATGTTGCAGTGTGTTTTTATCAAATTTTCCATTATTCTGGGGGGTTATTGGGAGCCCCCCATAGCTCAAAGGATATGGGTAACAGAGACCTTATTTCAGGTTTCCATGCAGACTTTTTATGGACCTCTCAGTGTGTCAAGAATGAAGATTCTAGGTCCAGTCTTTATGATTTGTGCCCTGTTAACAGCTGTTCACATTTTTAAATTCGTAAAAAATCGAAAAATTCAGGTGGCGCCACCAGTCTGCAGGAAGTGATGGAACATCTCATGATCAATATGTATGCCAAAAATCATGACCATCAGTCAAGTAGTTAATGAGATATTGAAGTTTTTGTATGAAATTTTTGACTTTTCTGGGGGGTACTTTGGGGCCCCATAGCTCGAAGGATATGGGTATTTTTCGATTTTTTACGAATTTTTTTCTCTATTTTTGGGACCTTTAAAAATGTGGACATCTGTTAACAGGGCACAAATATTAACCACTGGACCTGGAATCTTCATTCTTGATATTCTGAAAGACCTATGAACAGTCTCAATGGAAACCAGAAATTAGGTCTCTGTTACCCATATCCTTTGAGCTATGGGGCCCCAAAGTACACCCCAGAATAGTGAAAAATTTCATACAAAACTTCAATATCTCATTAACTACATCACTGATGGTCATGATTTTTGGCATACATATAAATCATGAGATGTTCCATCAGTTTCTGCAGACTGGTGGCGCAACCTGTATTTTTTCGATTTGTTACGATTTTTTTTCTCTATTTTTGAGACCTTAAAAGATGCAGTCATCTGTTAACAGGGCACAAATCGTAACAACTGGACCTAGAATCTTCTTTCTTGACATGCGTGGAGGCCCATGAAAAGTCTCCATGGAAACCGGGAATTAGGTCTCTGTTACCCAGATTCTTCAAGCTATGGGGCTCTGAAGTAACCCCCAGAATAATGAAAATTTGATACAAAAACTCAAATATCTGAACAACTAATGTATTGATCACCATGATTCTTTGCATGGATATTGATCATGGCGTATTTCATCGGTTTCTGCAGACTGGTGGCGCCACCTGTATTTTTACAATTTTCTTTCTCTATTTTTGATACCTTAAAAGATGCGGTCATCTGATAACAGGGCACAAATCATAATGGCTGGACCTAGAATCTTCTTTCTTGACATGTAGAGAGGCCAATGAAAGTCTTCTTGGAAACTGAAAATTAGGTCTCTGTTACCCAAAACCTCAGAGCCATGGGGCTCTAAAGTATCCCCCAGAATAATGCAAAATTTGATACAAAAGCTCAAGTATCTGAATAACCACTGCATTGATCACCAAGATTCTCTGCATGAATATTAATCATGGGATGTTCCATCACTTCCTGCAGACTTGTGGCGCCACCTGTATTTTTTTTCAAATTTTTTGCAAATTTTTTTTCTCTTTTTTTTCAAACCTCAATGAAACTGTCATCTGTTAACATGGCACAAATCATAACCATTGGACTTGGAATCTTCAAACTTAATATCAAGGGAGGTCCATGAAAAATCTCCTTGAAAACCTGAAATTAGGTCTCTGTTACCCATATCCTTGGAGCCATGGGGCTCTGAAGTATCCCCCAGAATAATGCAAAATTTGATACAAAAGCTCAAGTATCTGAATAACCACTGCATTGATCACCATGATTCTTTGCATGAATATTGATCATGGGATGTTCCATCATTTCCTGCAGACTGGTTGTGCCACCTGTATTTTTCGAATTTTTACAAATTTTTTTCTCTTTTTTTCAGACCTCAATAAAACTGTCATCTGTTAACAGGGCACACATCGTAACCGCAGGACCTAGATTCTTCTTACTTGACATCAAGGGAGGTTCATGAAAAGTCTCTGTGAAAACATGAAATTAGGTCTCTGTTACCCATATCCTTCGTAGTAAGTACCCCTCAGAATAATTAAAAATTTGATACAAATTTAAACTCCAGTATCTGAATTACCAATGCATTGATCTCCATGATTCTTTTCAGGCATATTGATCATGGAGCTTTCCATCAGTTCCTGCAAACTGGTGGCGCCACCTGTATTTTTTTCAATTTTTAAAGCATTTTTTCTCTATTTATGAGACCTTCAAATGAAGTGGTCATCTGTTAACATGCCACAGACTGTAACTGCTGTACCTTGAATCTTCCTACTTGACTTCTGTTACCCATATTCTCCGAGCTATAGGGCTCATAAATACCCCCAAGAATAATTAAAAATTTGATACAAACAAAAGCTCCAGTATCTGAATAGCTAATGCCTTGATAGCCATGATTCTTTGGATATATATTGTTCATTGCAGTGTTTCAGCAGTTCCTGCAGACTGGTGGCACTACCTGTATTTTTTTTTCAAATTTTTACACATTTTTTTTCTGTTTATGAGACCTTCAAATGAATTTGTCATCTGTCCAAAAGCCCACTGAAACCCATTTCTAAGGACTTTTCACAAAATTCATGATTTGTTTGCACTCTGGCAGTCATTTTGCTCATTGTTCAACATTCCTTGAATTCAGCTGAGCGTCATGGCCCATGGGCCACTTGTTTTACTATCTCTTCTTTCTATTTTGTTTGTGTGCAGAAGTGAAGTCTCCAAACCCTGTGATTGTTCTGTAACATGATGGTGGATGGCCAAAACTGTTAAACAATCCATGCAAGCTATTTGTACTTTCACAAGACGCTTGTTATGCCTCATTTTTAGCTCAGCTGACTGAAAGTCATCTGAGCTATAGCGATCACTCTTTGTCCGTCGTCCGTCTGTCCGTCTGTCCGTTCGTTAACCAGACACAAATCGTAACCGCTGAACCTAGAACCTTGTAACTTGGGATTCTGAGAGGTCCATGAAAAATCTCCTTGGAAACCAGAATTTAGGTCTCTGTTACCCATATCCTTCGAGCTATGGGGCCCAAAAGTACCCCCCAGAAAAGTCAAAAATTTCATACAAAAACTTCAATATCTCATTAACTACTTGACTGATGGTCATGATTTTTGGCATACATATTGATCATGAGATGTTCCATCACTTCCTGCAGACTGGTGGCGCCACCTGTATTTTTCGATTTTTTACAATTTTTTTCTCTATTTTTGAGACCTTTAAAAATGTGAACATCTGTTAACAAGGCACAAATCGTAAAGCCTAGACCTAGAATCTTAATTCTTGATACACTGAGAGGTCCATGAAAAATCTTCTTGGAAACCAGAAATTAGGTCTCTGTTACCCATATCCTTCGAGCTAAGGGGCCCCAAAGTACCCCCCCCCCCAGATTAGTAAAAAATTTCATACAAAAACTTCAATATCTCATTAACTACTTGACTGATGTACGTCGGGGCCCCATAGCTCGAAGGATATGGGTAACAGAGACCTAACTCCAGGTTTCCAAGGAGATTTTTCATGGACCTCTCTGGATGTAAAGTAAGAAGATTCCAGGTCCAGTGGTTACGATTTGTGCCCTGTTAACGGACAGACGCCCGGACGGCCGGACGGCCGGACGGACGACGGACAAAAGGTGATCCCTATAGCTCAGATGACTTACAGTCAGCTGAGCTAAAAATGAGAGAAATGTGTAAGTATATAATCCCTTTACTGTTTAGATTTATTTTAGAAATTTTCAAAGTCTGAACTCTTAACATTTACATTACGAACAATATCTTGCAAATCTTTTGTTTTTTCTTCACAACATTTCAACATATACAACAAAACTAGTTTCTCTTTAGGTCAATAGGAACCTTTAGAACTAATAATAAATATACATTATTATATAAGACATATATATCTATATTTACATTAAAGACAAGATCTTTCTTATTTTTCTTCTTTCTTTTCCATATGGGAATAACAGTACCATAACCGCGCATAGAGAAACATGAAAATATTTTTTTTTTACTTAAAACATCATATTTTATATCTATGTGTGTGCATACTCAATTAAAATAACATAAAATAAATTTGAGTTAACAAACATAACACTTGCCAGTAGTTGACTGGTACAAGTGTTAGCAGAATTTTAGGGGGGGCGCGCGCCCGTTTGCGACCCCTACGAATACGCCCCTGGTATTTAGATACGATAAACGTTACTGACCTTTGACCTTTTTGCCCTGAGACCTGTCTGCCAAAGCAGCTATACAGTTTCCGAGGGATGACAGCGACTGATTGATGGCAGCGCCCTCTTTTAGTCGATCCCCTGTTGCACCTGTACTCTCGGCTCGTTCACTGTTAAAAAGTGGAAGAAAAAATTTAAGTAAACGCCTTTAAAATTCCAAAATTATTCTGCAGACGTAAATGACAACAGAATGCGAATCCGTGTGGGTTTGTTGTGTTTTCATGCACCGTCAGTTACTAAATTGGAAAGCGCAAAAACAAATGAATGTGCTGTTACCGGCCTATATATCTTTTTTTATATCTTTTTTTCTCTGTTTACAGGATTACTTTTGACTGGTGGCATTGTTTACCTGCCGGCGAGATCCACAAGATTAACCAGAGCTGTCTTAGCGGTCTCCTCCCCCGCGGCGTTCTTGAACTTCTGAACAAACGTGATGCCAACGATGGTATGTGCTCGACTGAAATACACATGTACATAGTAAAGCTTGAACGATTTAGGACACGTAAGAAAAAGTACCCCCAACCCCCCCCCCCCCCCCCCCCCACACACACACACATACGAAAGACTCCCTGGTTTTGAACATGCCCCAAGCCCGGCGAGCTTGGGGCTGGAGTGGGAACTGCATGTGACAATCGGTGATAGTAGTGCGTCATTAAATAAAGGGAAAATCTAACTCCTGTTATAAAATATGAAACAGGATGCAGTGAAACAATATATCAAATAACAAACTGATTATTATCCTTAATTAAGGCTTCTTACTGTGATATCCCTCGGATTGTTTTAAACTGCATTTTTAATCCATTTCTCCTGACGAGGAAGCAGTTAAAATGTTTGTATGAAGACACTGCATTCTGCAGCTGTGTAATCTGTATTAAAATATTTATTATGAATAATATTATGATTGTTGTAATCAACATCATCAGGGCCGTTTGCTGACAGAAATTCCTAGGGGGCACTAACCGAGGGAACCCATGATATATATATATATATATATATATATATATATATATATATATATATATATATATATATATATATATATATATATACAGAAAGAGAGGGAAAAAAAACACCTTGCATGTGTCCCTGCGTTCTCATAATGGTCCCATTAAAATAAACTCTTTTACACTTTCCTGAACATGTTGAGCACTGTGCTGCTAGGATTCCTACAGTCTCTGTGATAGGCTTTGTGTTAATATGACTTAATTTACTTGTGACAAAAATCATATTTTACACGGATTTAGCCTTGAATTAAAGCATTTTTCATGTATTTTCTACAATTAGCTTAAAAAGAAAGCATATTTATTCCCCATTTTATCCAAACATTTATTTTTCACCTGAAATTCCCGGGGGGGGGGGGGGGGGGTACTGCTGATCATTACCTGCTGGTAGCGTTCATGTTTGTGGCGGCCACGGTTCTGTTGGTCGTGCCCTCTTCCATTCGGGATTCAATCTCTTGATAACTGTCTACTGCGCACATGGTCAGGCCCTCAGCTAAACAAGCAATACATTACAATTACACACATAATATCGATAAACAAACGCCATCTCCATGGACGTGCATATCATACACATGAAAAATGTACGCGTCACAGAATATATTCACTTATAAAATTCATAGACTTACTTAGAACACAGGAGCAGAGAGGAATCTATTATATCTACATGTTCTATATTACGGAATGACCATATTGTTTGACCAGAAGCTTACGTTTTTTTTAAGCCACGCGGGGTCTACTCAGTAGCTGTAAAGATACATCAAAATATGAACCTTGACTCTGAATCAGGTATTTTTATTGAATCGTTGACGGATTTGAATACCGTCTTATTTGATCATATATGACACTGACCGATAAGTCCTAGTCCTATAATTCACACACAGGCCCTTGAACCCTTCCATTTCACATTTATAGAAAACATGTAACCATGAGGTGTGAACTGACCGTAGAAGCCCTTCTTTGGGTGCTGTCTGACGCGGAGTCCGCCCCGGCCAGACTTTGGGTTCAGCAGATCTCTCACATTTTCATTGTAGATTTCTAACATGCTGAATGTGACTTCAAACTCGATGTTGGCCCCTTCACTTTTCTTGCTATCAATTCCCTTGAACATGTCATCACAGAACTGTGGAACAATGCCTGTAAGTCCAAAACAACAATGGAACAATGCCTGTAAGTCCAAAATAACAGTTGAACAATTTCTGCAAGTCCAAAATAACAGTGGAACAATGCCTGTAAGTCAAAAATAAGTGAAACAATGCCTGTAAGTCCAAAATAACAGTGAAACAATGCCTGTAAGCCCAAAATAACAGTGGAACAATGCCTTCAAGTCCAAATAACAGTGGAATAATACCTGTAAGTCCAAAATAACAGGGGAACAATGCCTGTAAGTCCAAATTAACAGGGGAACAGTGCCTGCAAGTCCAAAATAACAGTGGAACAATGCCTGCAAGTCCAAAATAACAGTGAAACAATGCCTGTAAGCCCAAAATAACAGTAGAATAATACCTGTAAGTCCAAAATAACAGGGGAACAATGCCTGTAAGTCCAAAATAACAGTGGAACAATGCCTGTAAGTCCAAAATAACAGTGGAACAATGCCTGTAAGTCAAAAATAAGTGAAACAATGCCTGTAAGTCCAAAATAACAGTGAAACAATGCCTGTAAGCCCAAAATAACAGTGAAACAATGCCTTCAAGTCCAAATAACAGTGGAATAATACCTGTAAGTCCAAAATAACAGGGGAACAATGCCTGTAAGTCCAAAATAACAGGGGAACAGTGCCTGTAAGTCCAAAATAACAGTGGAACAATGCCTGTAAGTCCAAAATAAGATGCATGTAGTCTATGTGAACATTATTCATCCTTCTCAGCTGCATTTTTTCTTAAATATCTCCCTCCTGTAGAACACTTAGATATGGAGGTATAGCTGTAAACGTACGTCCAGTAAGGGTTCCCTTCCCGGTTTTGACTTTTTTTCATAAACGAAAAACGCCTGGTTTCAAGATCAGAGATTAACTCGTGCACAAATGACATGCTGAATAATACCTAGGCCAAATCGATCGTGTTCACATCACCAATAACTGACGCGGTCATTTGAAATCGACCTGTTGCTCAGCATATTTTGGTCAGAAGCACTAACCTGTTACCTTTCACGTGTTACACTGGTTTGTATTATTTTAACAAATAGTCCATGCCAACAAAAATAAAACTAGGAAAGTGATGCCCACATATCCCCCAAACCTTGGAATGATCCCCTTTGAATTTCAAAACATAGGCAAAGCACAAAATTTTAAAACAAGTGGCCCATGGGCCATGACGCTCAACTGAATTCAAGGAATCTTGAACAATGGATAACATGACTCCTAGAGTGCTCAAAATCATGCATTTTGCCAATGGACCTTAGATATATGAAACAGTGACCTTATTCTACATCCAGCTGCCACCACTTGTGCCCATCTGACTAAAGAGAGTTCTTTCACACAGCTTGCAGAATATAGGTAAGAGTGACATTTTTTCTAGTTTCCAAGAAAATTTCACAGGAACCTCACTAGGTCTTAATAAATTTAGAAGTTTCAAGGTCCGACTGTAACCAATCACGCAAATCTGTCCTATAGGGTGCTCAAATCACATCTTTTAACATATCTTGCAGAATATAGGTCACTATGTCGCGGTATGTATCATGAGGGATATAGGGTTTTCAACATCAGGGAATATTTAGCATTTACATGGTGTTCAATCCCATTTCAATAAAATGCAATTTAATGTTTGGAATCTTGCTAATTCTCCCCTTAGAAAAAAATATGTATTGTACTAACTTTAATAATCTGGTCAGCACAATAAGAAAATGTGATAACCATCGAGACAGGATGATACACTAATCAGACAGGACAAAGGAATCACACTTCTTATACTTTAAAGTCTTTCTTCTGTTTCTTCTACTCAGTCAGTGCTCTAATTTTAAATGTTAAAGCAGCTTTATCAAATGGAAACATAAAACAAGATAACCTATTTTGATACGGATGTTTCTTAACCTCTTCCAATCTAAAAGTGATGGGACTTAATAATAGATGTATAAAGGATATCTCTGTTATTTTTTCGTTGTTGGTCTTAGTAAATATTATACTTTCACAAATTAAAATCATATATTCATATATATTCAACAATGTTTAAAGGTCATGAAATATATCGAATATTATCCTATCCCCGCGATTTATTGTGATATTTATCGTGAGGCATACCACCCCGAGAATATTTGGAAGCAAACAATCGACAAGGGACATATGGGTCACGGCGCTCAGCTGAAATTGATAATGAGAATATTTTTTAAACAGCTGGATTTGTCTGTGAGGATATGTTCATGAGCTTCAAAACGCGGGTCCTGTGACCATGTTTGAAGCCAATCTGTCCACCCAAACTGGAGTAATCATCCGTTAACTAATTTGTGAATGGATGGGCCTTGTGACTTTGACCTTTGAGCTTGTGACAGCAGGATGAACGATACATCCGGTAAATGTTTTTCCGTATTCATACTCTGCCAACGCCGATTCTATCGTACAACTTTGTCGAAAATCCGTTGGCATGTGGTACGACAGGGTAAAATTTATGTCGGAAACTATCGCACATTAGCCAGCCAAAACATCAAATTTTTCGTGTACGACAAAATCGGCATATCATGCACCTGGCTTTAAGGGCTGTGAAAGTGAAAGTGTTTATTGTTGGTTTCCACTCACCCTTGTTGACGCCGTACCCGACAACAGACCAGCTCTTCCCGGAACCCGTTTGACCGTATGCGAACAGCGTCGAATTGTAACCTTCCCAGGCATTTTTGAGGACGCCAGCTCCAAGGTCACTGTAAACCCTTTTCTGTAAAAAACGACAAAAAAAAAAAAACATAACATAAAATTGTCGCGTAAACATGTCGCCTGTGCCCTATAATAAAACATGTGGCATGCACGTGTCACCTTGCATGTAGGCCTACCAGGCAACATAAACTGTGGTGTAAACATTTCACGCGTCGGCATACCCGGCAACATAAAAAGTTATGTAAAAATGTCACGTGTAGGCCTATCCGGCAACATAAAATGTTGTGTAAACATGTCACGTGTAGGCCTACCCGGTAACATTTCACCTGTACGCCTACGCAGCAACATAAAATGTAGTGTAAACATGTCACCTGTAGGCCTACCCGACAACATAAAATGTGCTGTAAACATGTCAAGTGTAGACTTACCCGACAACATAAAATGTGCTGTAAACATGTTAAGTGTAGACTTACCCGACAACATAAAATGTGCTGTAAACATGTCAAGTGTAGACTTACCCGACAACATAAAATGTGGTGTAAGCATGTCATGTGTAGGCCTATCAAGTAACATAAAATGAGATATAGACGTATCACCTGTAGGTCTATACGAAAGAACATAAAATGAGGTGTAGAAATATCAACTGTAGGCCTATCCGGCCTAAAATGTGGTGTAAACATGTCACCTGTTGGACAATCAAGGAAGATAAAATAAGATATAGACGTATCACCTTTAGGCCTATACCTAGGAATATAAACTGAGGTGTAGTCATATCACCTGTAGGCCTATCAAGAACCTTTAAAAGAGGTGAAATCATATCACCTGTAGGCCTATCAAGAACCTTTAAATGAGATGTAGTCATATCACCTGTAGGCCTATCAAGATCATTTAAATGAGGTGTAGTCATATCACCTTTAGGCCTATCAAGAACATTTAAATGAGGTGTAGTCATATCACCTGTAGGCCTATCAAGATCATTTAAATGAGGTGTAGTCATATCACCTGTAGGCCTATCAAAGAACATTTAAATGAGGTGTAGACATATCACCTGTAGGCCTATCAAGAACATTTAAATGAGGTGAGACATATCACCTGTAGGCCTATCAAAGAACATTTAAATGAGGTGTAGTCATATCACCTGTAGGCCTATCAAGGGACATTTAAATGAGGTGTAGACATATCACCTTTAGGCCTATAAAAGGACATTTAAATGAGGTGTAGACATATCACCTTTAGGCCTATACCTAGGAATATTAACTGAGGTGTAGTCATATCACCTGTAGGCCTATCAAATGACATTTAAATGAGGTGTAGTCATATCACCTGTAGGCCTATCAAAGAACACTTAAATGAGGTGTAGACATATTACCTGTAGGCCTATCAAAGAACATTTAACGGAGGTGTAGTCATATCACCTGTAGGCCTATCAAGAACATTTAAATGAGGTGTAGACATATCACCTGTAGGCCTATCAAAGAACACTTAAATGAGGTGTAGTCATATCAACTGTAGGCCTATCAAATGACATTTAAATGAGGTGTAGTCATATCACCTGTAGGCCTATCAAAGAACACTTAAATGAGGTGTAGACATATCACCTGTAGGCCTATCAAAGAACATTTAACGGAGGTGTAGTCATATCAACTGTAGGCCTATCAAAGGACATTTAGATGAGGTATAGTCATATCACCTGTAGGCCTATCAAGAACATTTAAATGAGGTGTAGACATATCACCTGTAGGCCTATCAAAGAACATTTAAATGAGGTGTAGACATATCACCTGTAGGCCTATCAAGAACATAAAAGGTGCATACATATCACCTGTAGGCCTACCCAGGAACATAAAAGGTGCAGACGTATCACCTGTAGGCCTACCCAGGAACATAAAAGGTGCAGACGTATCACCTGTAGGCCTACCAAGAACATAAAAGGTGCAGACGTATCACCTGTAGGCCTTCCCAGGAACATTAAAGGTGCAGACGTATCACCTGTAGGCCTTCCCAGGAACATAAAAGGTGCAGACGTATCACCTGTAGGCCTACCCAGTAACACAAAAGGTGCAGACGTATCACCTCTAGGCCTACCCAGGAACATAAAAGGTGCAGACGTATCACCTGTAGGCCTACCCATGAACATAAAAGGTGCAGACGTATCACCTGTAGGCCAACCCATATCACCTGTTTTGCTCATTTTTTATTGCTTGTGCTTCATCAGCTACATCACTTGTTATACCTCCACCGGGGGGTGGGGGGGGGGGGGGGAGCAGGTATTGTGTGTTCCCTTGGTTCGTTAGTTGGATTTGCCGGTTTTGTATATACATTTATATATACATTTATATATATATATATATATATATATATTAGTGGTGTGACCATTAATCGATTGAATCGATAATAGGTCGTTTTCTTTCAAAATCGGTTTAATCGATTGCATTTTTGCATAATCCATTAAAAACGATTATTTATCCACATGCAAAGAATCTAATCTTGTCAGAGATATACGAACACAAAGTAATGAACAGCACCAAAACGAACTCTTACGCAGCCAACAATCGTCCGACATCCTTTGAAGCTTTAAATACACATTTCTAAACATTTCTGGATATTGTTTTTATGGAGTTTAGTCATAAAAATATGGGTTTTTCTGAAATTCCTGTGTTTTTCTTAAATTCCTGGATTTGCGTTGCCATGGCAACGGCTCTGGGGCTGACACCAGCCACCATTTCAACTAGCGCGGGAACATTAAATGTGGTGTAGACGCTGTCAATGAACGTCACTTCTTTCCGACTGTTCATGTTTATGTATTTGTATCGTTTGTTTTTTTATATCTTCAGACAAAGTATACAAAGTAAAATGTAAAAGGCTGGAAACAGTAACAGAGCCCTAATAATAGATTAAATTTTTAGGAACAGCCTTGCATAAACCATTTTCTAGGACAGTCATTTTTAAGTGGACATTTTAATTTATAGTTTACAGATTTTGTCAAACAACCAAAACTACGAACCTGATCCACGAACTTGCCGCCATTTTGATGTGACTTGTCCGGACCATAGTACCCATTGCTCTCCTCCTTACAGCCGTCATGTGACCAGTAGCTATGGTCGAAGGTGAAGGATTTTCTGTCTTCCTTTGGGTTGTCCGGGTCCGTCAGGTAGGTGGTGGAGCCCTTCATGTCGACGATCAGGGTGGCATTGCGGGCGCGTTCTCTCTTATTGTAGATATTGTTAAGGAACCGAATGTCATGTGATTTTTATTTAGTAGCCCTCGCCATGAACAAATATTTACAGCCCTATCCTAATGTGGAAGACAGCAATCGTTGACATAATAATTTTGTTCCACGAGATTTTTTCTGTGCACACTGTGATTTTGTGACCCTGTAAGCGGGAATTTTCCTGATATGCAGTTTATCGGCGTGTCTCGCTATCAGCCAATGGGTCCCCGCGCCTTTCCCGCCTAACGAAAATCGTACATGCCGGGTTATCAATCGGGGGTTATCTTGAGCAGAATTTGAGTGGGGGATCCTTGTTTCAGGAAGGTGGCCTCGGCCCTTACTCCTGTGGATAGTGGGCTGCCCCGGCAACCAGTCATTTCAAATTGATGCAAAAGTTTACTTTTGGTATCAAATTAAAGCTCACGTTATACTTGACAACTTCAATTCGAATGGACAACGATCGGCCCATTAGGGGGCGCTTGGGGTCTTGATAATCCTCGCTGATGACTAAAATGAAAAGGTTAAATGGTTCAAATCGTATGATTTGATAGGAGGGATTGAATATAATTGGTCATATTTTCGAATAACAATCCGTTTATCAGTGGTCAGTCCACAGCCACTAGGGCCTTCAGTAGGGCAGAAAAAATGGCCTGATCGTTTTTTTGGTTGAACAAGTATCGAACTTCGTATGTATTGTATCCTGAAGCCTTCACGTCTCCACCAGACTGCGGCATTTTTGTTTTCAGTATGTATGTCACCAAAGAGCGCTGACAAACTGGTTTAACGGGAACAGGTTTGATTCAGGTTCTTTTGTTTGTTGTTGGCGCGCGAGTGAGCTTGGTCTTGGAATGGCGGGAACTTTTGAATGTCTTTTGGTCAGGATTAACTGGGCGCTGATTAGCTAGACCAGGGTTGGCCAGGGGCGCCACTATGTAAGACCCCAAAAGGGGCAGGACAAGGGGACTGCAAAAACTGCGTGCGTACGAGAATGGCACGTGCTGTATGTGTGTTGACAGGAACCATAGCGGGACGAAGTCTCTTCAGTGTCCTGGACTGGGCAAGCAAGGCAGTCGACAAGAGTAGGCCGACAGAAACCTGGGGGTAAAGACTATCGTTGAGGGTATATGTTGCCCTACGCTCCATAAGCAAAGGCTACGCTACGCTCAACTATTCGCTACACTAACCGCTGCAATAAACCGCGATTGCCGGTCAGGTGCTGTCTCTGTGGAATTCCCCCTGCGTTATATTTAACCAAACTCATTGCAGGTATCACCAGCACAAACGGATTTTCTTCGAGGTACCGGTCACTTTACACTGCTGTCGAAAGCGCTTGGCAGCACAGACTTTTTTTTACCCCATTGGTATACACACGATGCAATCGTCAGCTTTCAGCACAGTCTGTATACTGACTTGCCTGAGGTCAGTTATCCCCCACTGTCTGAATATTTCCTGTCTTGCGTGCTGCACGAGCTTGCCCCGCATAACTGTGTTTGTTTACACGCGCGCTAAGTCAATCAGATTTCTTCTACCAGTTCTGCAGATTTTTTAACGCTGGGCCAGATTTTACTTAATCCAGCGCAAACTGACTTGGTGTGGTCAAACCTTAAGAATCCTGCTATTTCTCACAGCGTGTGAGTGGAAGGTCACTGGGCCGGGAAGTCACGCGCTGTGTTCAGAGCGTAATGTTGCCCATTAACCGCTATTAATTCATCGGGGAAAATAGGAGACTATTTCAACGTGTCTCGATATCTCCTCAGAGAGCCGGACCCTAAGCACATGTTTAGAAATTTTAAGCACCTAACACATATATACATACATACATATAAATACATATATATACATACATACATATATATACATACATATGCATACATATACACACATATATACATATATATATATATAGTATTTATATATATATATATATATATATATATATATATATATATAAAGATTAGAGGTCAAGGTTTACAGACGTTCTCCAGAGGCTTTGCGGAATTTGGATTTAATTTCGGTAAAAAGTCCAGTTACGTCTTGTCCTACGAGATGATTTTGGGTATGTACTCTAAGCTTCATGCATAAATACATACATATACATACACATATATACATATATATACATACATATATATACATATATACATATAAATACATACATACATATAAATACACATATATATATACATTTACAAACATATATATATGTATATACATACATATACACACATATATACATATATATTTACATATATTTACATATATATATATATATATATATATATATATATATATATTACATAAAGGTTAGAGGTCAAGGTTTACAAACTTTTCCAGAGGCTTTGCGGAATTTGGATTTAATTTCGGTAAAAGGTCCATTTACGTCTTGCCCTACGAGAAGATTTCGGGTATGTACTCTAAGCTCCAAGCTGCACGATGGGGTTATCCTTGAATAAATTTTGTATTTTACAAGGAATTTTCTGTACCTGAAAATAAGACAATAGACCGGTGTAATGGACATTCGGAACACCCCAAGAAAAATTAGGAGCACTTAACTTTGCTCCCCCGAGTGTTACAAAGGAATTTCGTTGTTACGCCGTGCAGTCCGTTCGGCCACGTTGATTTACTCGTCCAACAGGGCTTTCGCAACCAGCAATAAATAATCCCCTGAAAAATTCTTTGACTCTAAACATGACATGTCTCTCAGAAAAGATAATCAAATCTACAGATGTACCCAATGCTGTACAAGAAATTAAATCTAAAATGAACAATACAAACGGGGCTGACGACGACCGTTTACAAACAATTAAGTCTGATATGAAACTCTTGCGAAAAAATGTAGAATAAATCGCGACAGGGCTAGGACCAGACAATGGATCGCCTCGCACCAACTAGACGTTCTGTACCTGATCGCCGCAAACAAGTTCTTCATGTTGAGACACAGGTGAGAGAAGGTGAAAAGTTTAAGTCCTACTCTGGAATGCTGAAACGTACCCGAATTGAAAACACTTCTTGTCAGAAAAACGGCCCGGAACACCAGATACAGAGGAAACATCTGCCCAAGTTCATCAACATACTCATGGTGGTTTTCTCAGCAATATTGCTGCTGTGACGTCAGTGGAAACCATACAGATTTTGAAGAACCCAGAGATCAGACATGCGATGATCCAAACGTTCAGTTTAACCTGACAAATGATCTCGTGAACAGTGGTGAATTTTCACACGTCGAGCAGCCAGGGGTATTCCGGGGTATACTGGTAACAGACAAGAGACGGCAAACACAAGAAACACAACTGCGATGCATTTGTACATACTCGACAAACGCAACGACAAGTTAAACTCTATGTCGGGAACATTGATAAAATTCATCGCGAGGCGCAATGTTAGATTATCTGACTAGGAGAAATATTAATGTGTCTTATTTGCATGTTTTTCCAAACAAAAGGGATACTGCTCAGAGTGCCAAATTGCATGTAAACTGGTGTCATAGAGATGACGTGTTAAACTTTTATTTCTGGCCTGAATTTATATTTGTAAGGGAGTGGATTGACAACTAAAGACCTCATCACCTGTTGCATCTCGATTTCAAGATTGATCATTTTTCCAGTCACTCATCATGAATAATTTTGTTATAGGTTGCTTTAATGCAAGAGGTGCTATGTATTCAGCGCCGTACATTAATAAGTTGGTCACAGAAGGAAATATTGATTTTCTATGCATTTCGGAACATTGGCTCTTCAGTGATAGTTTAAATTTCTTGGACGATCCGTTCCGGTTACTCTAGTTTCGGAATTGCCGACTCTGGTCTAAATATGTTAGACCCTTATCGTCGAGGCAAAGGTGGAGTTGCCGTTTTATTTAAGTCAAAATATAAGATAGCGTAGTAAAAGTGTGTTGCAATTCCGACCGGATAATTGGTAACAGATTAACTATCGATTCAAACTGTTATCTTTGTGTATTTTCTGTTTATTTACCTTCGTCTAACGCTGGTTGAGAAGAGTATGAGATACATTTGAATAACTTGTGTGATATATATGATATGTATTCCCAAAGGGGCACTTTTCATTTTGGTGGAGATGTCAACGTCGAGTTAAGGGGCTCAAATTGGGATCCTCGCAATGATTGTTAAACAATCTTGCCAATCCCGTTCTTTCCGAAATTGACTTATGCTCAATTAGTAATCATGATCTCTGTGATGGTCCTCTTTATACATACCAGCATAAACGAGCACAGGGAAGGATCTCCTTAACACATCGTATGCTCATTGAGGAAGGTACTGCTGTTCTCGTGGTCAGCTGTAGGGTATTGGACTAGGAGGATCTTAACGTTTCAGACCATTTACCGATCGTTATGTCCTTAAACGGTAGACCTTTATCAGATAGGCATGCCGACAAGAAACCATTGTGATTGTGGCATAAAATGACCCCGTGTGATATCAAAGATCGGTTTACGGATATTTTTTAATCTAAGCTAGCGTCCATTGACTGTCTTCATCAGGAAACGTGTAACATTTCTGATATCAACAGGTATTATGAGTCCATCAGTAAGATAATGCATAGTACTAGCTTAGGAGGTGTTATTTTAATAAAAGGGAGATTTCAAACTAAACCTTTCTTGAAGAACGGAATAAAAGAACTTTACAAAAAAATACGAAATATGAGAAAATCGTGGATATTGAACGGCAAATCGTATGACAATGACGATGTTGACTTCCGTAGATATAAAGAGGTCAAACTTAAGCTGATACATGAAAGGCAAGACTGTGACGAAATAGATAAATTGGCTGATAAGAATGATGCTACTTTTTGGTCCTTCATGAAACACAGGTCCGGCAAGAAGTCTTGTCAGCCGTCCGAATCATTATATAATGGATCAATGTTACGTGACCGGACGGAAATCTTACATGCATGGAGAGACCACTTTTTAGATTTATACTCCCCTCTTTAAAGCTCAAAGTTCGACGACCATCATTTAAGAAACATAGAAAAGTCAGTAAAGTCTAAATTAAAAATGAACTACAGGCAATGACACCATTTCTCGACGAATCCATCACTTCTGAAGAAGTGTCCTCAGCCATTGCGAAATAAGTTGAAGAAAAGCTTGAGTGTGCATGTTTTTTCGACACATCAAAAGCTTTTGATGTCGTGTGGCATGACGGTCTTCTATTTAAATTAAATGTATTGGGGATCAATGGAAAACTTTGGTATATTCTTAACAATTTGTACCAAAACTGCCGTTCATCGGTACGCGTTGGTGGCGCCACCTCAAGGCCCTTCGAGGTACTACAGTCGGTGAGACAGGGTGGAATTTATCATGTACCTGGTATACGTGAATGGCCTTCTTCAACAGTTGCTGTATAAGGGTTGCGGAGCGTCTATCGAAGGGTCGTACTGTGGTTCTCCTGTCCAGGCTTACGATATCTGCCTATTGGCTGCTTCCTCGGGGCCCTTCAGTCCATGCTAGACATTTGTGAAAATTACAGGAGAAAGTGGAGGATTAATTACAATATAAGCAAAACTAAAATCGTGATTTTCGAAAAGTCGCTCTTCATATTACTATATCTTGGTATTTAGATGATAAAGCAGTTCCTCAAGATTGTAGTGTGAAACACCTGGGTGTTATCTGGGCCAATAATAGTAGTAAAGACCGTACACAGCAAGCGATTATGAAGGGGAGATCCACCTTTATGTCTGTAATAGGATTAGCAGGAGAATCTAACTGAATCCTATCACAATGGGGAAACTGTTACGTTCAGTTATTTTACCGCGAGCCTTTTTGCTGCGGGTTGTTGAGTGATCTTTCTGAATCAGAATATCTAGAGTTAAATATAGAACGATTCCTTAGGTTTTGTTTTAAAATTTCACAAGGGTTCGGAGAGCGCACCAGCACTGCCTGTGTTCAGACCATGATGTGTTTTTCGAGCATGAGGAGTATTACTGACATTCACAAATTGTTATTTCTGTTTAGACTATGTTACTTACCAGCTGGCAATATTTGTAAATCTATATTAATCTCACGATTCTTTCATGTCCATATTTGTAGACGTCAAGCTAGAAGAAGCTTTGTCGGCGATATCTTGAGTATACTCACTAAGTATAACTTGTTGGGTATTTTTAGCCTTATCTCAACTCCGGATCATTCCCATGTAAACGAGCATGGAAACGTACTGTTAACCAAGCAGTAAATGCTTTTAAACCATCTATATACGAGGAAAATGTTTCCATTGATGATCACCTGCGTACATTTTACGATATTTTGCCTGTTTGTTCTTGTCCGTCTCCAATCTGGAAAGTTTATTTATCCAGGTTCATTATTTATGTTTATGTATTTGGCACGTATTTTAGTCACTCAAAATCTTCGATTTTCATACAGCGAATTATGTATTTTATGTGGAACAATGTTCCGGGATATTTAAAATTGAACATGTTCTGTTCTGATGCTTTGCATTGCGTGATCTGATGTGGCAGCGGATTAGGACCTTCTCGTCAGAAGCATTTATTTCTAAGCTTAAGGTGGATGATAAGCTTATGGTTTAAATAATATTTGGTGGACCGCTACCAGATGACTTGATTCTGGATGAGGGAGTTTATGAAATCTTCCTTTATATGTGGACGAAATTTATTTACTTCTCAATTGATCGAATCTAGAATACTTAACGCGTATGACAAATGGTTAAAACTATGCTACCTGACATTAACTTCTAAATTGAAGTAAGATCTTTGCTTGGTTATTAAGTTTTCATTCTCTGGTCAGTGAATGTATAAAGTAAAGTATTATTTCACGTGCGTACTAGTTTAATTGTGTCAGAAGCTCATGTTGATATGGTGTTGATATATATATATATTACATATACATATATATATGTATACATGTATTTGTGTACGTTTATGTATGCATATGTATGTGTATATTTGTATATTTGTGTATTTCATTATATTTATATATGTGTATGTATGTATGAAGTATGTCTGTGTGTATATATTGTATGTGTGTATACATGTATGTTTTTATATGTATTTATATGTATGTGCAAATGCATGTACATGCATTTTATTTTTGGTCATTTTCTTCCGGGATACATTATAAACAGGGATATATATGTGCACGCATGCGTGTGTATGGATGGATATATATATATATATATATATATATATATATATATATATATATATATATATATATATATATGTACATTTTTGTAACTGCATATTTATATGGATATGTAGATGTATGTTCAAGTATTTGTCTATGTCAGTATATGTGAATGAATGTAAATTTTCACGTATTTGTATCTCTGCATGTATAGGTGTATATGCTTACATAAACGTGATGTTAAGAGCATATGTACGTATATTCACTGGTATATGTTTATGTGTTTGATGTATTAGATATGTGTACGTGTGTATACGTTATTATATGCATATGTATGCTTATATTTGTTAAATTACTTTGCGTTTCTAAATTCACCTTCTGTTCCAAATGAAACATTGTGATGTATCTTCTATATTGGAGTAATTAAAGTATATCAATCATACATATATATATATATGTATACATATACATACACATATATACATACATATAAATTTATATATATGCATACATATACATACATAAATTCCGGTACATACATTTACATATATACATATACATACATATACACATATATACATACATGCATATACATATACATACATGTACATATATATATATACATACATATACATATATATAAATATATACATATACAATATATATACATATACCGGTATGTATAAATATACCCTTTGAAATGATTCGGGTACTTCAATTTACATGTAAATCTAATTGCAAAATGCAGTTATCAGAATTCTCGTTCCTTTAAAATGAATGAATAACCTTGGGCATTAAGGAGCAGTATTTAAAAATGTCCTTTTCGTGATTCAGGTCTGGGGCGTCTTTGACAGAGTGCCTCATGGACGTATCCATCTATGTCCCTGACAGAGTGCCTCATGGACGTATCCATCTTTGTCCCTGACAGAGTGCCTCATGGACGTATCCATCTATGTCCCTGACAGAGTGCCTCATGGACGTATCCATCTATGTCCCTGACAGAGTGTCTCATGGACGTATCCATCTTTGTATCTGACAGAGTGCCTCATGGACGTATCCATCTATGTCCCTGACAGAGTGCCTCATGGACGTATCCATCTATGTCCCTGACAGAGTACCTCATGGACGTATCCATCTTTGTATCTGACAGAGTGCCTCATGGACGTATCGATCTATGTCCCTGACAGAGTGCCTCATGGACGTATCCGTCTATGTCCCTGACAGAGTGCCTCATGGACGTATCCATCTATGTCCCTGACAGAGTGCCTCATGGACGTATCCGTCTATGTCCCTGACAGAGTGCCTCATGGACGTATCCATCTATGTCCCTGACAGAGTGCCTCATGGACGTATCCATCTTTGTCCCTGACAGAGTGCCTCATGGACGTATCCGTCTATGTCCCTGACAGAGTGCCTCATGGACGTATCCGTCTATGTCCCTGACAGAGTGCCTCATGGACGTATCCATCTATGTCCCTGACAGAGTGCCTCATGGACGTATCCGTCTATGTCCCTGACAGAGTGCCTCGTGGCCGTATCCATCTATGTCCCTGACAGAGTGCCTCATGGACGTATCCATCTATGTCCCTGACAGAGTGCCTCATGGACGTATCCATCTATGTCCCTGACAGAGTGCCTCATGGACGTATCCATCTTTGTATCTGACAGAGTGCCTCATGGACGTATCCATCTATGTCCCTGACAGAGTGCCTCATGGACGTATCCATCTATGTCCCTGACAGAGTGCCTCATGGACGTATCCGTCGTAGAAAAAGAAACTCTTGATACAGAGGCTGTTTTGTGCATATATAAAGCAAAGGGAATTTGATGCGGAGATGCATATTGTGTGGGAAATAATGGATGTGAAAACCTGAAAATATTAAAGTGTGCCTTTACTTTTTGTCATTGCTGAATGTTCTGTTTTTCTACTTACATTCCTTTTTACGGACGTTCACCGTTTTAAAATGCTAAAATGACAAGAACAGTTTATTCTTCTACCTTTTTGTCTTGCCGCCTGTCCGTATGCAATAGATTCCTATGCAAAACCTAGACGACAGCTTCACTCTACCTGGGTATCTTAGATATACTGAGATGCCATCATTAGAAGTCAATCCTTAGATATAGTTGGCTTTGAGAAAAACCATTTTTGCAAGTCCCCCCCCCCCATCCCCTCTTTTTATTTTTTGTTGGAGGTTACCGCCTCCATTTTTTTGCTGGCTTAACTTTGTATATATACATCTGCAGGATTCCATGCATTCTGGTTACGGACTACTTGACAGGGCAGTATCACATGCATCCTCTCATTTTATATCCTGATGTTAACCAAGCCCGGTGACTATTACACCTGCGGACCCTGGGTGTGTAATCGTCCCCATTACTTAAATAAACCCGAAAGGCACACTCGTTTGTGAGTGAAACACAGCCGTTGGGCACTACCTTCCAATTAAGCCTGCAGAGCGCTCACCATGGGTGGGGATCGAACATGAAAATCTCACCGCCTCGGCTGAGATTCGAAATCACTGTCTCTCGGCTTTGAGTCCTGTGCTCTACCCCCGAGCCACAGAAGTCGGTTTGCAAGCCCCCCTTATCTTTGATTACTCTGTCTATAATTTCTAAAAATTAAATTTGAGTTAAGTTTATTATACTTCTGGAGGTCCTACATTATATAACTAATAATGTAAACCCTATAATTGTGTCATTGGTATTATTGACACTGTTTTGCAAACCCAGTTTCAATAAAGATTGTAATACTTTCGTAGAGTTTTATGTTATTTTAAAGCAATGATTTCGCAGACAGAATAACATCCAATTAGTGTGATCAAATATATAAGACGTGTTTTAGAGTGTCTTCGGAAGTCAAAAGATCACATCTTACCACAAGGTGTAAAATCTACAAGTCAACAAAACACATTTTAAACAAACTACTGTTAATTTTGAAATTGATGGGCAAACAGATATGCAAGTCCCCAAAGACACAAAAACACAATAGAGATGACTGAAAATATAATTAAAAGACTCAAAAACTCATCAAAGAAAGTGCGAAATTTCAAAAACTCCTAAAGAAAGCACAATTAAAAGCCTTTCCTCTGAATATTTAAGAATAATAAAGCATCAGCTGAAATGGATTATGGGAATATTTTCATAAAAACTAACTTATTGAATCTTTTCCCTATTCAGGCGAGCCACATGTGGAAGATTGAAGGTTTTGGATGAAACGTTTGGCTTAAAAGACATCCGCAATCTTTTTAAAGAAGTGTGTCCTATGACCTTGACCTTGTGACCCCAAAATCCAAATTTCTTCCATTATTGGTGGGTGAGCAAAATGTGGAAGATGGAAGGTTTGAGATGAAAAGCATCCACGATCTCTTAGAAGTGGTTCCAGTGACCGTGACATTTGACCTCTTGGCCCCAAATCAAAAGGGGTCATATATTGACAAGTTTGTGGTGGGCCATATATATGTTAGTCAAGTTTGAAACCAATATTTCAATCCAACCTAGAGTAATCATCACGAAAATAAAATAAAGAGTTCTCACTTTATTGGTGGGCCATATATAAATCAAGTTTAAAACCAATATGTTAATCCGAACTGGATTTATCATTCAGAAATAAATATGTGGACAGATGGCCACTGTGACCTTGACCTTTGACCTTGTGAACCCGAAATCAACCAGGTTCATCTCCTATTTGCACTCCACTTGTGTTAGATGGAAGGTTAGGGATGAATAGTTGGACAGACGGACGGACAGACCAGTGGATTACTATATGGAATCCGCTTATTCAAGCAGGGTCCTATAAACATACAAAGTTTCAGGACACTAGTTGAAACCATAGTTGCAAATCTGATAGTATCAATATAATTTGACGGTCTCAAAATTAAGAAAAAAATAATCATTAAAAAACTAGATATAAATACAGGTGGCGCCACCAGTCCTCATGAACTGAAAAAAATATAATCAATAAACACACCAAGTTTTGGGGCGCTTGAGAAACTGACATAATTGCTGTCATTTGACAAAATTAGAAAATTGCAGGTTGCGCCACCCGTATTCGTGAACTGACAACCCTGGTCATGGTCAATATTCAAGGCAAGATTCAGGGCAATCCTTGCATAAATTATCAAGATACTGGAGGTTTTGTATTGAATTTTTAATTATTCTGAGGGGTTCCTACAAGCCCCATAACTCAGAGGATATAGATTACAGTGACCTAATTTCAGGAGATTTTTTTATTGACCTCCCTGTATTTTTAGTTACAGGTTTCTAGGTACAATGGTGTCAAAACGTGCCAGTCTAACGTACGGACGGACAGACAGTCAGACAGTCGGACAGACAGACAGGCGGCACGACAGAAACACAGACGGACGGACGATGGACGCTGACCGATCAGTATAGCTCAGTTGACTTACAGTCAGCTGAGTTAGAAATGGTCACAGTTTATGGAATTCCACATGGGTAATATAATATGTTTTTAGATATGTTACATACAAAGTTATATGTTTGTACCGCCCCCTAGTGGCCATGGACTGACCATTGTTCATCCGTTTTATTAGGACCCACGCGAAAATTCGAAACTGGTTTCGGTTCCGGGAAACCGTTCACTTTATAATGGCAAAACCAAAACTTGTTTTTGGGCTTGTAGTATAGTATTGTGTTCTAGGGACTTAATATTAGCTTATTACTTTAACACTAATTATTGTACCATCACAAAATATTTTAAAGGTCTGGAGGTCTACTTTTGAATTATGACTTTTACAAGGTATATACAGATCAATTTTATGGTAGTAAAACTAAGCACTATACATGAGAAAACCTGCTGATTTTGCCTGTTTTCATGTTTCATCCCATTCTTAGACTTTATTCATCAAGTTGTAACTTTTCTAACAGGTAACTTATCAGAATGAAAGATGTTGCAATGTGACTGTTAGTAGTTATAGACTTGAAAAATAATATACCATGGCCAGTTATCATGGTTATGTGGGCCATAAGTTAGTTTGTTGTACAAAATTCATATTCATTTTCTTTTAGTCTAAATTTTATATGCAGAACTAGAGGTTCAACACAAAGAGTGTCTGATGACACTAGGATTTTATGGGTGAATTTTCAGAAACATTTCCAATCAGTGAGTAAAGCATTTGAAAATCCTCATCATACAGGATGGATGATTCCATATTAAACTTAATAAAAGCAAGTGTCCGTAGATTCCGTCCTCTTTTTAAATTAATTAATTTTAATTGGTGAATGAAAGTTGTGAATCTTCAGAATTATTACTGAAAGAAATGTTATTAAGCTCAAAATATCATATCCTTATTCTACTGAAAATTAGCTTTTAAATGATAAATAGATTATGGGTGTACAAAAAAATTAATTCTTTAGTCCCTTGTGAAACAATCGAAAACACAATACCGTGCTACATGCCCTTGGCGAAACTGCGAAACCATCTCCGGAGTTGGTTTTAGTTTCGCAAAAACCATCCAGTCGATAATTATACTGGCATTTAACTTTTGATTAATTAATTTAATTATATGGAATAATTTACGATGTTATCATAATATGTCCATTAAAACCGAAACCGTCCACTTATAAATAGAAGGCAATACCACACAGAACCTGTTTTCCTGTACCCGAAACTGGTTTCGTATTTTCCTATTCGAAGGTTATTTAGAAGCAAATGTATTCAAGCCTGGTTATCAATTCACATAATTTGAAACTTTTAATCTCTCCATTTAGTCATCAAACAGGGTTAAAATTCATCATGACGCCAAGCGCCCCTTATTGGGTTGATTGTTGTCCACTCGGACTAAAGTTGTTAATTAGACCAAAATCTTTAATTTGATACCACTTTTGCATCAATTTGAAATGAGAATAGTTATTTTATTATGTTAGGCACCCCACCAGGATTGTAGTTATTTTATTATGTTCGTCACCCCACCAGGATTGTAGATATTTATTAAGTTCGGCACCCCACCAGGATTGTAGTTATATTGTTATGTTCGACACCCCACCAGGATTGTAGTTATTTTAATACGTTCGGCACCCCTCCAGGGTAGTAGTTATTTCATTATGTTCGGCACCCCACCAGGATTGTAGTTATTTTATTATGTTCGGCACCCCTCCAGGATTGTAGTTATTTTATTATGTTCGGCACCCCACCAGGATTGTAGTTATTTTATTATGTTCGGCACCCCTCCAGGATTGTAGTTATTTCATTATGTTCGGCACCCCACCAGGATTGTAGTTATTTTATGACGTTCGGCACCCCACCAGGATTGTAGTTATTTATTTGGTTCGACACCCCACCAAGATTGTAGTTATTTTATTACGTTCAGCACCCCTCCAGGGTAGTAGTAATTTCATTATGTTCGGCACCCCGCCAGGATTGTAGTTATTTTTTTTATGTTCGGTACCCCACCAGGATTGTAGTTATTTTATTATGTTCGGCACCCCACCAGGATTGTAGTTATTTTATTATGTTCGGCACCCCACCAGGATTGTAGTTATTTTATTATGTTCGTCACCCCACCAGAATTGTAGTTATTTTATTACGTTCGGCACCCCACCAGGGTAGTAGTTATTTCATTATGTTCGGCACCCCACCAGGATTGTAGTTATTTTATGACGTTCGGCACCCCACCAGGATTGTAGTTATTTTGTTATGTTCGACACCCCACCAAGATTGTAGTTATTTTATTACGTTCGGCACCCCTCCAGGGTAGTAGTAATTTCATTATGTTCGGCACCCCGCCAGGATTGTAGTTATTTTATTATGTTCGGTACCCCACCAGGATTGTAGTTATTTTATTATGTTCGGCACCCAACCAGGATTGTAGTTATTTTATTATGTTCGGCACCCCTCCAGGATTGTAGTTATTTTATTATGTTCGGCACCCCACCAGGATTGTAGTTATTTTATTATGTTCGTCACCCCACCAGAATTGTAGTTATTTTATTACGTTCGGCACCCCACCAGGGTAGTAGTTATTTCATTATGTTCGGCACCCCACCAGGATTGTGGTTATTTTATTATTTTCGGCACCCCACCAGGATTGTAGTTATTTTATTATGTTCGTCACCCCACCAGAATTGTAGTTATTTTATTACGTTCGGCACCCCTCCAGGGTAGTAGTAATTTCATTATGTTCGGCACCCCGCCAGGATTGTAGTTATTTTATTATGTTCGGTACCCCACCAGGATTGTAGTTATTTTATTATGTTCGGCACCCCTTCAGGATTGTAGTTATTTCATTATGTTCGGCACCCTACCAGGATTGTAGTTATTTTATTATGTTCGGCACCCTACCAGAATTGTACCTCTTATATGTTCTCAGCAAAAAAGGCCCGTATTTCTGTACGATTTTGAGCGAAATACGGTTTGCCCACTGCGCTGGTTGGAGGGTTTAAATTTACTTCCCGAAACAGTGAAATTGAATACTTCTACTGACTGCTTGGTCTCATCAGAGCTTAATCATAAAATAACAAACATTGTCACATATTTAATTCATTTAATTCTATATTATTTCTTTCAAACATAGTCGACACGATCTACAAACATCAAAACCTGATGCGCGGTCGACTGCAATCGTGAAACCAATTTTAAAATTTTATTTTTATTTTCGATCAGAGGATAATTCAAAATCGAAAAAAAAACTTTCTTGGTTCATATCTGCAGTGTATCATTTGTTTGACATTGTAATTTGGGGGTTATGAGGACGGCCGATCACAAACAAATTTGCAAATCACAGCCCACATCGGTCAAGGACACTATAATATTTTATAACCATATACAGCATATTTCAACAGGTGAATTTGTAAACCCAACTCGGGTACACAGGCAGCTACGGCTATTACATAATGTTTCAAATCAATTCAAAACGAAATTCGGACACGTTGCGTTATTAAGTTACCCTTAACACAGACAAATATAAAAACCCACAGATATGGAAGGGATTTTTCGGTGTTCAACTCAGTGTATACGTATACACTTCATCTTCAAAACAAGCCTTCTCCGGCCGGTAGATTCATTCAATTCATTTGGTCCTCCCTTCCATAATGTTATAATTTCACAGAATTGCCGAACGATGTAAATACCTTCCCTACCTGGTTACAGATGTAAACAGAGATCCTTACGACGCCGGGTCCAAGTATAATATCCCACAGACTCGTACACTGGAAAAAAGGATATGAAGGGCCGAACCCTGACAGCCACTTTAACTGACTCTTCTGTCATTTTGCTTGATTCTGCTGTTTTCACAGAACGTCCAGACGGCAAATGTAGCTGCCACAATGTGTTGAAGTTGAAGCTGACCTGAGCGACGTTTGTTTGGATCAGTTGTTCTGTTGCCCGGGTGGCAAATCAATGAATGTACCGAAACACAATGGTGTGTCGACGCCTGGCCAACCAGTGTGTTCTTCACCACCAAACAAACCTTGCGTGGAGCATACACCTTTAAATGACTAATGTGCATTTTAGTATAGCCGACGATTCGTGTGCTGGTCCATGCCCATGGCGGTCAGTCTGGAGATGGAAGTCGCGCGTTCGAATCAAGGGCACGGCATATCCTCGATCAGCATCATGCGTGATTCCCTGGATTGAAAACCCTGACGTAGATATCATTTAAGGCGCCATATCTGTGAGAAAGGAAAATAGAAAGCGTGAGACGAAACTCGAAAATCCTCAACCGTGACTGCAAAAGGGGTCCGTTTTGTGATTTGCTCACTCATAAGAGCTAATTGGTGCCAATTGCATCTTGTTACTAGATTCCGTGGTGCTCAGTCAACACACGGCCTTCAGCCCAACCTTTTCATATCATCTAATATATATTCCTACATTAAGTTGATGCCTGATCCACACAAGCCAATATGGTGCATTAAAAAACCCTCTTGCCAGTTTTCCTTGGCCTTCTTCCGTACCTTTCACCAATACTGTTTCTGGACAGGCTTAAAGTTCAACCAAAAGAAAATAAACCCACTTATATCAACTCAATTAATATAATACATTTAAATGATTCTTGATATGTAATTTCGGTTATCGCTAGTACTAGAAATAATGTAGAGAAAGTCGTTTATATAATATTGTATAACTTGTGTATTTAATTGTGGCTGCCTTTCACCTGACATGACAAGGCTTTTACCGTATTTTGGTCGGGTTGCCTAGTTTCAAAACAACAGACGGCCAGGCTGTCTGCCATCCTGTGTTCTCAGCTCGTTTTTTACACGCATTCACTTTCTATTTTTGTCTTTACTGTATGGCTGTACATGTTTATTTTATGCATATGGCGGGCCCACGAGCCGATTTTATATTTCTACAGTGTCGTTTTGGTCCCTACACACTAGCAGGTCCCTGCTTCCGCGATAACTACACTATATTTGAATTAATGAATGATAAAACCTTAAAATGTTCACATGTAGAGCCAAATGGCTGGAAACAGCTAACCATCAATCATATACTAGTATATGATTAGATTTATAACCATACATTATACATATGATAAGATATAACCATACATCATACATATGGTTAGATATAATAAACATCACATCATCTATATGATAAGATATATAATTAACCACACATCACATAAATGATTAGATATACTAGTAAAACCATACATTATATATATGATTAGATATATTACCACACATCATATATATGATTAGATTTATAATAAGCCATAAATCATATATACGATTTTATATATACTTAAACATACATCACATACACGATTAGATATATAATTAAACATACATCACATATATGATAAGATATCTAACCATGCATTATACATATGATTAGATATATAACTATACATCATATATATGATAAGATATATAATTAAAAATACATCACATAAATGATTAGATATATAATTAACCACACATCATATATATGATAAGATATATAACCATGCATCATATATATGATTAGATATATAACCATACGTCATATATATGATTAGATACGAGTATATAACCACACATCATATATATGATAAGATATATAATTTACCATACATCACATAAATGATAAGATATATAATGAACCATACATATATATAATTAGATATGAAACAATGCATCAAATATATGATTAGATATATAACTATACATCATATATATGATAAGATATATAATTAGCCATACATCATATATAAGATCAGATATATAATAAGCCACACATCATATATATGATTTGATTTATACCACACATCATATATATGGTTAGATATATAACCAAACATCATATATATGATTAAATTTATAATAAGCCATAAATTATATATACGATTTCATATATACTTAAACATACATCACATACACGATAAGATATATAATTAAACATACATCACATATATGATTAGATATCTAACCATACATTATACATGTGATTAGATATATAACTATACATCATATATGATAAGATATATAATTAAAAATACATCACATAAATGATTAGATATATAATTAACCATACATCATATATATGATAAGATTTATAACCACACATCATTTATATGATAAAATATATAACCACACATCATACATATGATGAATTATATAACCACACATTATACCTATGATTAGATATATAACAACACATCATACATATGATTAGATATATAACCATACATCATATATAAGGTTAGATATATAACCACTCATTATATATAAGATTAGATATATAACCACACATCATATATACGATTAGATATATAATTTACCATACATCACATAAATGATAAGATATATAATGAACCATACATATATATAATTAGATATGAAACAATGTATCAAATATATGATTAGATATATAACCATACATCGTATATATGATTAGATATATAACCACACATCATATATATGATTAGATATAAAACCACACATCATATATATGATTAGATATATAACCACACATCATATATATGATTGGATATTTAACCACACATCATAAATATGATTAGATATATAAACATACATCATATATAAGGTTAGATATATAACCACTCATTATATATAAGATTAGATATATAACCACACATCATAAATATGATTAGATATATAGTCACACATCATATATATGATTAGATATATAACCACACATCTTATATATGATTAGATATATAACCACGCGTTATATATATGATTAGACATATGCGTTGTAAAGCAGTAGACCTGTATCAGCCGGCTATATTGTAGCTCGAGGTTTAAATAATAATTCTTTTTCGTCCAGAGTCGCAGCTGACTACCCGTGAAAACACACTCATAGCCGTCCCGCTGACGATATAGAGACTGTTTACCATAACAAGTCAATAACCTGAATGAGGTTTTCACGGACATAACGCTATATGTGTGATATGTTTCTATACACGAGCGTGCATGCGGCCCCGTGTTGCGTGGGGTGAAGAGAGGTAAGCAAATAAACAAACTGCTCCACTGTCTTGAGTCAGCGTGACGCACATATTTGACACTCAGCAAGCCACACACTTTTTTACCTGGTTTTCACCGTATGTAATAAAGTTGTCGTACGGCCGTACCACAGCTTGGTGATTCTGGTGGCGGGTCCGGACGGGAAGGCCTGATGTAGATATTGCAAAATATGATGGTGGTTGATGATTAACATTTCTGAATGTCCTGAATGTTTAAATGTAGTTAGCAGGTTCAAGATTTAAACCGGATAAATTTGGTCGGTTTGGTAAAGAGGAGGGACGCTGTATCAGTCAGATTTCTCTTGGAAGCCAATACTAATTGACAGATAATGATTGGATAAATTACCTTGGTTCTTTTTTCTGGTATTCGATTAAGAACAAGGGCATCGGAACAGATTTATTGTGGGTCTTCACGACTTTTGGCAGCGGTTGTTTGGCCTCTCTAACGTAAGAGAGTGTATTGAGATGTCAGAAGTTCAGGTTGAGTCCAGTTTAAATGCTTATACAAATACAATTAAAGCCTGCTCGTTAGCATTATATCTGTTGTTCGTGTATTTGGTGTCACATCTTAACACATGTACCTAAATTAGCACAATTTAAGCGGACTCATTATCATTAGGTCCTGCCACATATTGAGTCCGATACCCAAATAATAGTGAGGGTATCTACAATATGAGACACTTTACATGTGACAGGAACTAAAATCAAACTTAGATACCGGTGGCATATCAAAGAGCTTAGTAAGGACAGTGAATAAAAAAAAGTCGTCTGGACACTTGACACATCAAAATGAAAACAAAGTACACTGTACCTCAGCCCAGACTGTTATCATCAGAATGTATAAAGTACACTGTACCTCAGTCTAGACTGTTATCATCAAAATGTAAAAAGTACACTGTTCCTCAGTCTAGACTGTTATCATCAAAATGTACAAAGTACACTGTACCTCAGTCTAGACTATATTAATCAGAATTTAAAAAGTACACTGTACCTCAATCTAGACTATAATCATCAGAATGTAAAAAGTACACTGTACCTCAGTCTATAATGTTATCATCAGAATGTAAAAAGTAAACTGTACCTCAGTCTAGACTGTTATCATCAGAATGTAAAAAGTACACTGTTCCTCAGTCTAGACTGTTATCATCAAAATGTACAAAGTACACTGTACCTCAGTCTAGACTATATTAATCAGAATTTAAAAAGTACACTGTACCTCAATCTAGACTATAATCATCAGAATGTAAAAAGTACACTGTACCTCAGTCTATAATGTTATCATCAGAATGTAAAAAGTAAACTGTACCTCAGTCTAGACTGTTATCATCAGAATGTAAAAAGTACACTGTACCTCAGTCTAGACTGTTATCATCAAAATGTACAAAGTACACTGTACCTCAGTCTAGACTATATTAATCAGAATTTAAAAAGTACACTGTACCTCAATCTAGACTATAATCATCAGAATGTAAAAAGTACACTGTACCTCAGTCTATAATGTTATCATCAGAATGTAAAAAGTAAATTGTACCTCAGTCTAGACTGTTATCATCAGAATGTAAAAGGTACACTGTACCTCAGTCTAGACTGTTATCATCAGAATGTAAAAAGTACACTGTACCTCAATCTAGACTATAATCATCAGAATGTAAAAAGTAAACTGTACCTCAGTCTATAATGTTATCATCAGAATGTAAAAAATACACTTTACCTCAGTCTAGACTGTTATCATCAGAATGTATAAAGTACACTCTACCTCAGTCTATAATGTTATCATCAGAATGTTAAAAGTAAACTGTACCTCAGTCTAGACTGTTATCATCAGAATGTAAAAAGTACACTGTACCTCAGTCTAGACTGTTATCATCAGAATGTAAAAAGTACACTGTACCTCAGTCTAGACTGTTATCATCAGAATGTAAAAAGTACACTGTACCTCAGTCTAGACTGTTATCATCAAAATGTACAAAGTACACTGTACCTCAGTCTAGACTATATTAATCAGAATTTAAAAAGTACACTGTACCTCAATCTAGACTATAATCATCAGAATGTAAAAAGTAAACTGTACCTCAGTCTATAATGTTATCATCAGAATGTAAAAAATACACTGTACCTCAGTCTAGACTGTTATCATCAGAATGTATAAAGTACACTGTACCTCAGTCTATAATGTTATCATCAGAATGTTAAAAGTAAACTGTACCTCAGTCTAGACTGTTATCATCAGAATGTAAAAAGTACACTGTACCTCAGTCTAGACTGTTATCATCAGAATGTAAAAAGTACACTGTACCTCAGTCTAGACTGTTATCATCACAATGTACAAAGTACACTGTACCTCAGTCTGGACTATATTAATCAGAATTTAAAAAGTACACTGTACCTCAATCTAGACTATAATCATCAGAATGTAAAAAGTACACTGTACCTCAGTCTATAATGTTATCATCAGAATGTAAAAAGTAAACTGTACCTCAGTCTAGACTGTTATCATCAGAATGTAAAAAGTACACTGTACCTCAGTCTAGACTGTTATCATCAAAATGTACAAAGTACACTGTACCTCAGTCTAGACTATATTAATCAGAATTTAAAAAGTACACTGTACCTCAATCTAGACTATAATCATCAGAATGTAAAAAGTAAACTGTACCTCAGTCTATAATGTTATCATCAGAATATAAAAAGTACACTGTACCTCAGTCTAGACTGTTATCATCAGAAGGTATAAAGTACACTGTACCCCAGTCTATAATGTTATCATCAGAATGTAAAAAGTAAACTGTACCTCAGTCTAGACTTTTATCATCAGAATTTTAAAAAGTACACTGTACCTCAGTCTAGACTGTTATCATCAGAATGTAAAAAGTACACTGTACCTCATTCTAGACTATAATCATCAGAATGTAAAAAGTAAACTGTACCTCAGTCTATAATGTTATCATCAAAATGTACAAAGTACACTGTACCTCAGTCTAGACTGTTATCATCAGAATGTAAAAAGTACACTGTACCTCAGTCTATAATGTTATCATCAGAATGTAAAAAGTAAACTGTACCTCAGTCTAGACTTTTATCATCAGAATTTTAAAAAGTACACTGTACCTCAGTCTAGACTATAATCATCAGAATGTAAAAAGTAAACTGTACCTCAGTCTATAATGTTATCATCAGAATATAAAAAGTACACTGTACCTCAGTCTAGACTGTTATCATCAGAAGGTATAAAGTACACTGTACCCCAGTCTATAATGTTATCATCAGAATGTAAAAAGTAAACTGTACCTCAGTCTAGACTTTTATCATCAGAATTTTAAAAAGTACACTGTACCTCAGTCTAGACTGTTATCATCAGAATGTAAAAAGTACACTGTACCTCAGTCTAGACTGTTATCATCAAAATGTACAAAGTACACTGTACCTCAGTCTAGACTGTTATCATCAGAATGTAAAAAGTACACTGTACCTCAGTCTAGACTGTTATCATCAAAATGTACAAAGTACACTGTACCTCAGTCTAGACTGTTATCATCAGAATGTAAAAAGTACCCTGTACCTCAGTCTAGACTATATTAATCAGAATTTAAAAAGAACACTGTAGCTCAGTCTAGACTATAATCATCAGAATGTAAAAAGTAAACTGTACCTCAGTCTATAATGTTATCATCAGAATGTAAAAAATACACAGTACCTCAGTCTAGACTGTTATCATCAGAATGTATAAAGTACACTGTACCTCAGTCTATAATGTTATCATCAGAATGTTAAAAGTAAACTGTACCTCAGTCTAGACTGTTATCATCAGGATGTAAAAAGTACACTGTACCTCAGTCTAGACTGTTATCATCAGAATGTAAAAAGTACACTGTACCTCAGTCTAGACTGTTATCATCAAAATGTACAAAGTACACTGTACCTCAGTCTAGACTAAATTAATCAGAATTTAAAAAGTACACTGTACCTCAATCTAGACTATAATCATCAGAATGTAAAAAGTACACTGTACCTCAGTCTATAATGTTATCATCAGAATGTAAAAAGTAAACTGTACCTCAGTCTAGACTGTTATCATCAGAATGTAAAAGGTACACTGTACCTCAGTCTAGACTGTTATCATCAGAATGTACAAAGTACACTGTACCTCAGTCTAGACTATATTAATCAGAATTTAAAAAGTACACTGTACCTCAATCTAGACTATAATCATCAGAATGTAAAAAGTACACTGTACCTCAGTCTATAATGTTATCATCAGAATGTAAAAAGTAAACTGTACCTCAGTCTAGACTGTTATCATCAGAATGTAAAAAGTACACTGTACCTCAGTCTAGACTGTTATCATCAAAATGTACAAAGTACACTGTACCTCAGTCTAGACTATATTAATCAGAATTTAAAAAGTACACTGTACCTCAATCTAGACTATAATCATCAGAATGTAAAAAGTAAACTGTACCTCAGTCTATAATGTTATCATCAGAATATAAAAAGTACACTGTACCTCAGTCTAGACTGTTATCATCAGAAGGTATAAAGTACACTGTACCCCAGTCTATAATGTTATCATCAGAATGTAAAAAGTAAACTGTACCTCAGTCTTGACTTTTATCATCAGAATTTTAAAAAGTACACTGTACCTCAGTCTAGACTGTTATCATCAGAATGTAAAAAGTACACTGTACCTCAATCTAGACTATAATCATCAGAATGTAAAAAGTAAACTGTACCTCAGTCTATAATGTTATCATCAAAATGTACAAAGTACACTGTACCTCAGTCTAGACTGTTATCATCAGAATGTAAAAAGTACACTGTACCTCAGTCTATAATGTTATCATCAGAATGTAAAAAGTAAACTGTACCTCAGTCTAGACTTTTATCATCAGAATTTTAAAAAGTACACTGTACCTCAGTCTAGACTATAATCATCAGAATGTAAAAAGTAAACTGTACCTCAGTCTATAATGTTATCATCAGAATATAAAAAGTACACTGTACCTCAGTCTAGACTGTTATCATCAGAAGGTATAAAGTACACTGTACCCCAGTCTATAATGTTATCATCAGAATGTAAAAAGTAAACTGTACCTCAGTCTAGACTTTTATCATCAGAATTTTAAAAAGTACACTGTACCTCAGTCTAGACTGTTATCATCAGAATGTAAAAAGTACACTGTACCTCAGTCTAGACTGTTATCATCAAAATGTACAAAGTACACTGTACCTCAGTCTAGACTGTTATCATCAGAATGTAAAAAGTACACTGTACCTCAGTCTAGACTGTTATCATCAAAATGTACAAAGTACACTGTACCTCAGTCTAGACTGTTATCATCAGAATGTAAAAAGTACCCTGTACCTCAGTCTAGACTATATTAATCAGAATTTAAAAAGTACACTGTACCTCAGTCTAGACTATAATCATCAGAATGTAAAAAGTAAACTGTACCTCAGTCTATAATGTTATCATCAGAATGTAAAAAATACACAGTACCTCAGTCTAGACTGTTATCATCAGAATGTATAAAGTACACTGTACCTCAGTCTATAATGTTATCATCAGAATGTTAAAAGTAAACTGTACCTCAGTCTAGACTGTTATCATCAGGATGTAAAAAGTACACTGTACCTCAGTCTAGACTGTTATCATCAGAATGTAAAAAGTACACTGTACCTCAGTCTAGACTGTTATCATCAAAATGTACAAAGTACACTGTACCTCAGTCTAGACTATATTAATCAGAATTTAAAAAGTACACTGTACCTCAATCTAGACTATAATCATCAGAATGTAAAAAGTACACTGTACCTCAGTCTATAATGTTATCATCAGAATGTAAAAAGTAAACTGTACCTCAGTCTAGACTGTTATCATCAGAATGTAAAAGGTACACTGTACCTCAGTCTAGACTGTTATCATCAGAATGTAAAAAGTACACTGTACCTCAGTCTAGACTATATTAATCAGAATTTAAAAAGTACACTGTACCTCAATCTAGACTATAATCATCAGAATGTAAAAAGTAAACTGTACCTCAGTCTATAATGTTATCATCAGAATGTAAAAAATACACTGTACCTCAGTCTAGACTGTTATCATCAGAATGTATAAAGTACACTCTACCTCAGTCTATAATGTTATCATCAGAATGTTAAAAGTAAACTGTACCTCAGTCTAGACTGTTATCATCAGAATGTAAAAAGTATACTGTACCTCAGTCTAGACTGTTATCATCAGAATGTAAAAAGTACACTGTACCTCAGTCTAGACTGTTATCATCAGAATGTAAAAAGTACACTGTACCTCAGTCTAGACTGTTATCATCAAAATGTACAAAGTACACTGTACCTCAGTCTAGACTATATTAATCAGAATTTAAAAAGTACACTGTACCTCAATCTAGACTATAATCATCAGAATGTAAAAAGTACACTGTACCTCAGTCTATAATGTTATCATCAGAATGTAAAAAGTAAACTGTACCTCAGTCTAGACTGTTATCATCAGAATGTAAAAAGTACACTGTACCTCAGTCTAGACTTTTATCATCAGAATGTAAAAGTACACTGTACCTCAGTCTAGACTGTTATCATCAAAATGTACAAAGTACACTGTACCTCAGTCTAGACTATATTAATCAGAATTTAAAAAGTACACTGTACCTCAATCTAGACTATAATCATCAGAATGTAAAAAGTAAACTGTACCTCAGTCTATAATGTTATCATCAGAATGTAAAAAGTACACTGTACCTCAGTCTAGACTGTTATCATCAGAAGGTATAAAGTACACTGTACCCCAGTCTATAATGTTATCATCAGAATGTAAAAAGTAAACTGTACCTCAGTCTAGACTTTTATCATCAGAATTTTAAAAAGTACACTGTACCTCAGTCTAGACTGTTATCATCAGAATGTAAAAAGTACACTGTACCTCAATCTAGACTATAATCATCAGAATGTAAAAAGTAAACTGTACCTCAGTCTATAATGTTATCATCAAAATGTACAAAGTACACTGTACCTCAGTCTAGACTGTTATCATCAGAATGTAAAAAGTACACTGTACCTCAGTCTATAATGTTATCATCAGAATGTAAAAAGTAAACTGTACCTCAGTCTAGACTTTTATCATCAGAATTTTAAAAAGTACACTGTACCTCAGTCTAGACTATAATCATCAGAATGTAAAAAGTAAACTGTACCTCAGTCTATAATGTTATCATCGAAATATAAAAAGTACACTGTACCTCAGTCTAGACTGTTATCATCAGAAGGTATAAAGTACACTGTACCCCAGTCTATAATGTTATCATCAGAATGTAAAAAGTAAACTGTACCTCAGTCTAGACTTTTATCATCAGAATTTTAAAAAGTACACTGTACCTCAGTCTAGACTGTTATCATCAGAATGTAAAAAGTACACTGTACCTCAGTCTAGACTGTTATCATCAAAATGTACAAAGTACACTGTACCTCAGTCTAGACTGTTATCATCAGAATGTAAAAAGTACACTGTACCTCAGTCTAGACTGTTATCATCAAAATGTACAAAGTACACTGTACCTCAGTCTAGACTGTTATCATCAGAATGTAAAAAGTACCCTGTACCTCAGTCTAGACTATATTAATCAGAATTTAAAAAGTACACTGTACCTCAGTCTAGACTATAATCATCAGAATGTAAAAAGTAAACTGTACCTCAGTCTATAATGTTATCATCAGAATGTAAAAAATACACAGTACCTCAGTCTAGACTGTTATCATCAGAATGTATAAAGTACACTGTACCTCAGTCTATAATGTTATCATCAGAATGTTAAAAGTAAACTGTACCTCAGTCTAGACTGTTATCATCAGGATGTAAAAAATACAGTACCTCAGTCTAGACTGTTATCATCAGAATGTAAAAAGTACACTGTACCTCAGTCTAGACTGTTATCATCAAAATGTACAAAGTACACTGTACCTCAGTCTAGACTATATTAATCAGAATTTAAAAAGTACACTGTACCTCAATCTAGACTATAATCATCAGAATGTAAAAAGTACACTGTACCTCAGTCTATAATGTTATCATCAGAATGTAAAAAGTAAACTGTACCTCAGTCTAGACTGTTATCATCAGAATGTAAAAGGTACACTGTACCTCAGTCTAGACTGTTATCATCAGAATGTAAAAAGTACACTGTACCTCAGTCTAGACTATATTAATCAGAATTTAAAAAGTACACTGTACCTCAATCTAGACTATAATCATCAGAATGTAAAAAGTACACTGTACCTCAGTCTAGACTGTTATCATCAGAATGTAAAAAGTACACTGTACCTCAGTCTAGACTGTTATCATCAGAATGTAAAAAGTACACTGTACCTCAGTCTAGACTGTTATCATCAAAATGTACAAAGTACACTGTACCTCAGTCTAGACTATATTAATCAGAATTTAAAAAGTACACTGTACCTCAATCTAGACTATAATCATCAGAATGTAAAAAGTACACTGTACCTCAGTCTATAATGTTATCATCAGAATGTAAAAAGTAAACTGTACCTCAGTCTAGACTGTTATCATCAGAATGTAAAAAGTACACTGTACCTCAGTCTAGACTTTTATCATCAGAATGTAAAAGTACACTGTACCTCAGTCTAGACTGTTATCATCAAAATGTACAAAGTACACTGTACCTCAGTCTAGACTATATTAATCAGAATTTAAAAAGTACACTGTACCTCAATCTAGACTATAATCATCAGAATGTAAAAAGTAAACTGTACCTCAGTCTATAATGTTATCATCAGAATGTAAAAAGTACACTGTACCTCAGTCTAGACTGTTATCATCAGAAGGTATAAAGTACACTGTACCCCAGTCTATAATGTTATCATCAGAATGTAAAAAGTAAACTGTACCTCAGTCTAGACTTTTATCATCAGAATTTTAAAAAGTACACTGTACCTCAGTCTAGACTGTTATCATCAGAATGTAAAAAGTACACTGTACCTCAGTCTAGACTGTTATCATCAAAATGTACAAAGTACACTGTACCTCAGTCTAGACTATATTAATCAGAATTTAAAAAGTACACTGTACCTCAGTCTAGACTATAATCATCAGAATGTAAAAAGTAAACTGTACCTCAGTCTATAATGTTATCATCAGAATGTAAAAAATACACTGTACCTCAGTCTAGACTGTTATCATCAGAATGTATAAAGTACACTGTACCTCAGTCTATAATGTTATCATCAGAATGTTAAAAGTAAACTGTACCTCAGTCTAGACTGTTATCATCAGAATGTAAAAAGTACACTGTACCTCAGTCTAGACTGTTATCATCAGAATGTAAAAAGTACACTGTACCTCAGTCTAGACTGTTATCATCAAAATGTACAAAGTACACTGTACCTCAGTCTAGACTGTTATCATCAAAATGTACAAAGTACACTGTACCTCAGTCTAGACTATATTAATCAGAATTTAAAAAGTACACTGTACCTCAATCTAGACTATAATCATCAGAATGTAAAAAGTAAACTGTACCTCAGTCTATAATGTTATCATCAGAATGTAAAAAATACACTGTACCTCAGTCTAGACTGTTATCATCAGAATGTATAAAGTACACTCTACCTCAGTCTATAATGTTATCATCAGAATGTTAAAAGTAAACTGTACCTCAGTCTAGACTGTTATCATCAGAATGTAAAAAGTACACTGTACCTCAGTCTAGACTGTTATCATCAAAATGTACAAAGTACACTGTACCTCAGTCTATAATGTTATCATCAGAATGTAAAAAGTAAACTGTACCTCAGTCTATAATGTTATCATCAGAATGTTAAAAGTAAACTGTACCTCAGTCTATAATGTTATCATCAGAATGTAAAAAGTAAACTGTACCTCAGTCTAGACTGTTATCATCAGAATGTAAAAGGTACACTGTACCTCAGTCTAGACTGTTATCATCAGAATGTAAAAAGTACACTGTACCTCAGTCTAGACTATAATAATCAGAATTTAAAAAGTACACTGTACCTCAATCTAGACTATAATCATCAGAATGTAAAAAGTAAACTGTACCTCAGTCTATAATGTTATCATCAGAATGTAAAAAATACACTGTACCTCAGTCTAGACTGTTATCATCAGAATGTATAAAGTACACTGTACCTCAGTCTATAATGTTATCATCAGAATGTTAAAAGTAAACTGTACCTCAGTCTAGACTGTTATCATCAGAATGTAAAAAGTACACTGTACCTCAGTCTAGACTGTTATCATCAAAATGTATAAAGTACACTGTACCTCAGTCTAGACTGTTATCATCAGAATGTGTAGAAGTATACTGCATCCCTGTCTATATAGACATATAAAATATTAATATTAATAATGATAGTTATACTATTTTATAGTCTGATCAAATACCTGGGTCCGTATGATTTTCCTGGATAATATTTTATACAAGTGAATCATCGTAGAAATGATCAGACACGGAGTAAAAGTAATAAGTAATAGTAATAGTAATAGACTATTACAGTTTTTTTCATGTAATAGTTATAGTAGTAGTAATAGTACAAAAATTATAGCTGTAATGGTAATAGTACAAGCAACAGAGGGCAAAGTTATAGAGTAATTTATATTACTTTTTATTACTCACCATGTGCTATACCAGGTCATTAAGCGTACGAGCAAATAATGCTGAAGTGACGGTGCTGGCCCAGGGCCGGTTTTGTCAAGATGTGCCTATTGTTAGTCAAAGCCTTGGCCAGCTATTATAAAGGTTGGGATCACTGATTGGTGCTAATTACATAAGACTACTGGACAGAGCAGGTCTCATCGAGAAAAGCTACCCTGCTCCATCTGGTTCTTAATGACTAACACATGGATAAACAGAGGCACGATTTCTCTTAAGGTATAGATACATAGTTTATTACTATTGGGGATACATAGTATATTACTATTTGGAAATGTAGGTAATATTTCATAATTGTGAATCTATATATGCATATTCATATGTACCAATATTGTGTAATACATTTCTATATACTTGTTCAGAACTTTAATTTTTCCATTATATAAAAGCCAATATTTTATAGAGTGTGGAAAATAATGGCACAACAAAAATAGTACAAACGAAGATGGCACAAGTGTGAAAATGAAAAAAAAAAAAAAAAAAAAAAAACTGGCACATTTTCAATATGAAGACCAAATAATTAAATGCTACTATATTGAACTCATTTCTGAAAGAAATACTTATATTATTTTGAAGTATTTTTGACTTATGACTAGATATATTAGAAGTTAAAAATATTCATTGCAGTGTATATGTTAATTTTTGTGTGTACACATTTTGGTTGACTACCTGGAACTTATGAATATGATTGCCATATTGTTTTTAAAATATTTTTTTTATATAATTCTAGAAAAAAATGTGTTTAGTAATGAGCAAAAAAAGTAACAGCAAAGTACATCAAATCAAAACAGTTCTATAATCACAAATCATTTTGTCATATGAGATATCAGACAGGTCTGAAAAAAAGTACTGCAAATATCTCAATTACATTGAGTGTCACGGTACACAGGGAATTTAATTAAGTTGCATAAACAACCAACGTTCTCCAAAAGAATAATCAGGTAATGAGAAACATCATGGATCCTTAGTATATCTAATAATAATATAAATATTCACAAGATATTCTTTAATAAGTATAAGGGAGCTTATAATATTTAATTATATAATATATATTTTAAATATCATTATGCTTATGTTATATCAAGTTATTTCATTTAAATTTCTGACAAAGTTAATATTTTCTAAGAGGTATATACATCTATGGTCATCATTTTGCAAATGTGTTATTTTTCTCACTTGTGCGACTTTTATATGTTTTATTTTTACATGTGCAATTTAAGCATGTTCCCTTTTTGTTGTTTCATTTAATAAACCATAGTCCTCTGGTATAAGTAATAGTAATAGTAATAGATACCCCAGGAATAGTAATAGTAATAGATTGTACAATGTGTTAATAGTAATATATATAGTATTAATTAATATCAGAAATTGAAAGCCATGAATAGAAATAGTAAAAGTAATAGAACATCTGTAATAGACCCATTGTCTGAAAATGACTGGCCAAAAAATTGCAGGAGTTGTTCATTGGATTGCCTGACTATAACAAAATATCTCTTACCTTACACCGAATTCGTATCTTTGAGACAGATGATCAGTTATACGACAAAACTGTTAAATTGATTGAGACATCCATCATCGGACAGAAATGAACCTGCAATTCTAGCGCATGACGTCATTCAATGCAAAGTCGTACGACCGACCTTTATGACGTCTTTGTGACGTCACTACTGAAATATTACATATAAACAGCTCTAACAGTCACAGACATCACATGCTAAGTTTTTTTTTAAAGTTCTCTCCAGTCACGGGCGGATCAATCCCTATGGTACACATATTGGCTTAAAAAGTTTTCAACCATTCCCCTACCCTTTACTGAGCGGAAAACCGGCAAATAATGCTCGCCGCTACGCTGTTACAAATTGTGCTGGGTACCAGGCACTATATCTCTTGTTTTCAATCCATCACAAGATGACAAGTTCTGTGCGGGTCTTTTCCTAATACATGCAATGCAGTTGCAGACGAAGATTTCGGCCGTTTGCCTTTTTATACATGTATAAACAAGTTACTGACAAGCATTATTTATAAATTTTTGCTTAAAGGGTAGGGAATGTTTATAAAGCTGACTGAAAATTGTTAAAGCATATATTTATACAAATAGGAATTCGAGCACTAAATGGTCCATATGTAGACTAGGCTACCGGAAAGACGCCTAAACAGTCCATAGACATATAAAACACAACAGTCGCAATGAAATACTTACACTTTTTGCTTTACACATTATCTTAAACACCATAGACAGAACATCGCGAAATGTAAGTGAGGCCGAAAATTATTGTTCAAAACGTTTCTTAAAACGATCATCGCTAAAGAAAAAGACACGTGCTGGCTCTGAGACAAATTACATCCAATGCCGTGACATAGTTACTGTCTGGTTTGTAATATGGTCTATGCTTCTTTGCTCTTTGTAAATTGCCTACCTAACACAAAGGACGGTATTCACACTTTGTTCGCATCTTAATTAGATTACTGTTTACTAATTATTTAACCGGTTTTCTTAAGCCTAAAAGTACGTTTTTGTGCGCACTGTATTTCGCAATACAAAAGCCTAAATCGGTTTATTGCATAAAACGTGATTTTGCTGTTCGCGCCAAGTTGTTAATCCGACTTACTGTGCTGCAAAAGATGATATTTCGGGAAAGAATTAAGCCGGCCATAGCCTACACGAGGCGACATGTCGCGGGACAAGTCCCAGAACCACACTTATTCCACCACAAGTCGTAACGTGTATGGGAGTTAGTCGCACATTTTCATGGATTGCGCTACGTGTCACAGTCGTTTTTTTTTTCTGCGACCTGTCGCGCGAAATCAGGTTCAGCGTTAGAGAAACAGCCAATGAGTGCACAAAGTTTTGAATCTGTCTTCTTTATTTCGAGCTCTACCTTGCCCATTATTTCCACAAAGTCTTTGGTCCATTATGAAAAACTGCTGATAGCCCGACCTGTCCTCAAGCCCCTTAATCAGGTTGTTATTTGCCCCTTTTTCTGTACGTTTTAATGGGACATCGTCTGCCTAAATTAGACGCCTCTTACGTCTGCGCTTCCGACGAATCATGATCACAGAAATCGCTTCGGCAACACAGCCCATGACGACATCTTCAGAGGCCATTATGTTAATAAAAACACAAGTCAAAAGGCGGGATAAAGTGATTGTTGGTATATGTTGCGGAACATGTTGCTGCGTGTATGGGGGGTTTATGTTTAGCAAGATGTCGCCTCGAGTATGGCCGGCTTAAACCTTAGGATCCGGTTTCAACCAGACTGAAGTAAACCAAAATGCTGTAGACCACCTTTAAAGCGAAACTTCACCAATAAACAAGATTCGATCCACAAAATAATTAGGGGTGCTTAATAGGACAGAAACATAAACATATGAATGTTACTTGAAAAATAAACGTAGTTTTATTACTTCGTCTGAGCCGGCGTAAATGAATCTCAGTAAAAAGTTTGCGACAAATATATCTGATGTTCTCGGACAAATGATCCAGCATTTACAGCAGAAAACTTATAATCGTTTGGTCTTTTTCAGTTTTTAAAGTAAGGCTTAATGGTGTGCGATATTATCATTATATTAGATATTCGCGATACGGTGATTCGCATATTTCGTTTATATATCGCGAGAAAGTTCTCAAACATCCATGTTTTTTTATATTTTGTTAAACATGCCTAAAACTGATTATATGTAGTAACAGTAATGTTTCTGTTACAAAATTAGACATCTAAATGAGATGGGATTAATGACAGGCTTAAATTGAAACCCGCTACCGTGTCTTTTAAGGAACAAATAATCATTTGTATAATAATATATTGATGTCTCATGCTCTTGTGTCATTTTGGCTGAAAGCAAAAGTTCCGAACAAAAACGGGGGGACACAGACTTACTCTTTCAAGTTCACCTGTTTTATACGATGTTATGGTTCTGTGTGTGAGTAAACACAATCTTAGCCCATCTCTTTACCATTACAAGACTGCATTACAAGAGATCGGATCTTTAGCATGTTCAGCAACACTGGAACAATGAAGTGAAACATAAAAGAAGAAACACCAGTTGGAAGCTTTAAAAAAAACTTGCAAACTTGCGCAGTACGGCCACATGCATGGTTTGTTTATGTTTAGTGTGCGCAGTACGGCCACATGCATGGTTTGTTTATGTTTAGTGTGCGCAGTACGGCCACATGCATGGTTTGTTTATGTTTAGTGTGCGCAGTACGACCACATGCATGGTTTGTTTATGTTTAGTGTGTGAGTAAACACAGTCTTAGCTCATCTATTTACCATTACAAGACTGCATTACAAGAGATCGGATCTTTAGCATGTTCAGCAACACTGGAACAATGAAGTGAAACATTAAAGAAGAAACACCAGTTGGAAGCTTTAAAAAAAACTTTCAAACTTGCGCAGTACGGCCACATGCATGGTTTGTTTATGTTAAGTGTGCGCAGTACGGCCACATACATGGTTTGTTTATGTTTATTGTGCACAGTACGACCACATGCATGGTTTGTTTATGTTAAGTGTGCGCAGCACGGCCACATGCATGGTTTGTTTATGTTTATTGTGCGCAGTACTGTCACATGCATGGTTTGTTTATGTATAGTGTGCGCAGTACGGCCACATGCATGGATTGTTTATGTTTATTGCGCACAGTACGGCCACATGCATGGTTTGTTTATGTTTAGTGTGCGCAGTACGGCCACATGCATGGATTGTTCATGTTTATTGCGCACAGTACGGCCACATGCATGGTTTGTTTATGTTTAGTGTGCGCAGTACGGCCACATGCATGGTTTGTTTATGTTTATTCAGCGCATTACGGCAACATGCATGGTTGTCATACAGATCCCCTAAGAACTATTTTTGTGTATATATAATTAATTGTCGTCCATTTATTTTGTGTGTGACAATGTACAGTGGGAGACATAAAAGAAGAAACACCAGTTAGAAGCTTAAAAAACAACTTGAAAACTTAAGCAGTAAGGCCATATGCATGTTTTTTTATGTTAAGTATGCGCAGTACGGCCACATACATGGTTTGTTTATGTTTAGTGGTTGTCATACAGATCCCCTAGGAACTATTTTTGTGTATATATAATTAATTGTCGTCCATTTATTTTGTGTGTGACAATGTACAGTTGGGAGACTGAAGAAACACCAGTTAGAAGCTTAAAAAACAACTTGAAAACTTAAGCAGTAAGGCCATATGCATGTTTTTTTTATGTTAAGTATGCGCAGTACGGCCACATACATGATTTGTTTATGTTTATTGTACGCAGTACGGCCACATGCATGGTTTATTCATGTTTATTGCGCACAGTACGGCCACATGCATGGTTTGTTTATGTTTAGTGTGCGCAGTACGGCCACATGCATGGTTTGTTCATGTTTATTGCGCACAGTACGGCCACATGCATGGTTTGTTTATGTTTAGTGTGCGCAGTACGGCCACATGCATGGTTTGTTTATGTTTATTCAGCGCAGTACGGCAACATGCATGGTTGTCATACAGATCCCCTAGGAACTATTTTTGTGTATATATAATTATATATATGCCTCTTTTCTTTGTGTCTTCGGGCCCGGTAACACAATGGCCATAAAGTGTGTGATGGCGGGACAGTTTTACTCCCGGGGGCCCGATCTGGGATTTTCTTATATTTCGAGGTGACCAGCCTGAAATAATCCCCATTCGTGATCCCTTCTCAAAAGGCAACCTCCGCGCAGCGAAAAGGTCTATTGTGCACAAGAGGATCTCGCGTGAGGAGAATGCTTAAAAGGGGGATCTTTTAAAGAATGAAAATTTTCCGAACGGTAATGATTGCAGGGTAATGTGTAAAACCCGGACCCCACGGTCCCCGGACCCCGAAAACCAATTTCCTCATTTTTCACCATTTAAACCGATAAAACCACTATTACTGATGAAAAAACATAGCAAACTCCCTAAATGTTGCAGCTTTGAAATGACCGATTCACTGAAAGATTTAAGTTTACAAAAACATTTCGACGAAGATTGACCTCATTTAACTTGACTTTGCTGACTGTTCCATTTTGACGGACCCCAGTAACCACTGCTCATATTTTTTTATTTATGACTAAAAGAGGAATAAAATGGCACTCATGTCACAAACTAAATATAATTTTTGTTTTATTTTAAATGAAAATTTAATAGTGCGGGCACACTGGGGGAAATTTATTTTATGTGCACTAACAGTCGTTGCGGACCCGAGACTGATAATTCCGAGCTCTTCCACATAACAACAGGTTTCGTGTTCCATTCATACCAACCATGCAAATTAAAGTTGGCAATAATATAAAAACCAAAAGGAAATGTTGATTACTTGCATTTCAAGCAACTATAGGTACCAAAATAATGATTTTTAAATGTTTTTAATTATTGTACTTTTTAAAACGCTACACAAATGTAATAAATAGCATATATAAAATTATGAATAAAAACTGAGACATAAAAATGTAAAAATACAAATAATAACATAATAATAAATCACATGGGTGTTATGGTTAAACGTGATGTGAAAATATGTACTAAAGAAATGGTAATACAACGAGTAAACGGGGTCCATGTAATCCGTCAGGTCCGTGCGCCAGGGTCCGTAAGTGTTAATTATCAATTTTTTTTTGTGCAAATCAGACTATTTCTACTAATTTTTAAACAAACATAATATTAAATATGTCTTTAATACGTTTATGCTAAAATATCTGGATAAATTACCATGAGAGTTTAAGAATTGCAAATTTTTTCTTGGGGTCCGGGATCCGGAGTCCGTGGGGTCCGAGTTTCACACACTGCCTGAATGCAGTGATTGTCTCACTGGTATACATTGGCTTAGCTTTCAAACAGGAAAGGTCCTTGGGAGTGCGTGATATTTAAAAATATATACAGCCATTATATGTACCATATAATATAATGCTACAACGAACTTTTGCGCAGCGGAATTGCCCGACCATGTGAGTGCTCAGTTTTTGTGCCTGATAACGGGAATGCAATTATCGAGAACACGTCTCATGCAAGATAACAGGTTCCTTTAATGGCGGATTGACGGGGTCGGAGGGCAACTTTAAATGACGATGTTCAGCATAATATATTTTCATATAAAAATGATTTTATTTATCACTTCTTAGAAAATTCTCCGGCCAATCGCTTGGCTTCATTTAGTTTTTATGCATAACACCATGCATATAAAGAATCTATATATTAATAGCGGAACACGATTTGTGTGGTCTTCCGTATCTCCTCTGGACATTACGGATTGCCCTGGTTTTCATCATACATATGCTCCGGGTTTGTCAGAAGATATTCCACCATTCTACAGGAACAAATTCGTCCAACTCATCCAGACTCCGACACAAGGTCAACTCAAAAACAGAATACTTATACCAAATGTCAGATTCAAAGAGATCTTTTGACGGTAACATTGTATAACCAAGACTTTCATCTATGATAAGCTATTTGACATCTATATATTAATAGCATAAGGCGATTTTTGTAATTTTCCGTATCTCCTCTCATACCACCGTACGGATTGCCGTGATTTTCGACATACATATGCTCCGGGTTTTTTCCGAAGAGATTCCAACCATTTTATTTGCAATATTTTCGTATTACGTGCATAATTAATAATTTTAACATTTGCTCCCCCGCGGGCGCTTCTTTTCTTTGTGTCTTCGGCCTTGTAACACAATGGCCATAGAGTGTGATGGCGGGACAGAGTTTTACTCCGGGAGCCCTGTCTAGTGGGTGAGTTAAGTGCATAAAATAGGCTGTTGACTTCATTTCATGATGCAAAGGTCCCCTTTGGCATAAAAGTACCTTAGGGTCATAGGATTAAATTTATCCAAAGACACAAGTTAGATCCCCCTTAGTATGTGAAATATATGCAAATTATTCAAAATGGCCGCCGAAAATACTACAAACCCCATATGCTTGCTGCTGTTACAGCTATAATGACAAATGTTGTGTCAAAATATACATTTTCTTGGTCAAGGAATCCAATGAAATAGGTTTCCAGATTGAGAAAACAATAGTTTTCTCCTTAACATGAAAATCTGGGGTAAAATGGGCACATTTCATAAAATATCAATGATTTTCTTCCATCAGGGTAACCTGAGACACTTGAGACATCTATGTCCTTGGCATTTGGGAGGTATTAAACAGTTGTGAATAGACCATGAAGACGCGTCTAACTGAACACAATCATCAGTCGACTTACATAGAGTATGAAACCACAGGAAATTTAAAGCATTAACTAGAGAATTACTGGTACGTGGCACTTACTTAATCTGAGTTTAGGCAGTACAACAAGACCATGGTATTACAAGGACAGATATACAGTTTTTTCTTTTTTTTTCAAGAATCAGCCAATGAAATACCCACATTCTTGCTCTATCACCCGATCAAATACCCACACACGATGCTTTATTACTAGCAAATATACATAAGGCCTTGGTTGTGGTTTTTCCGCATGTACTGTTATTTCATTAATATACATTATCTGGGTAATACGGCATAAATGACCTTTCTCGAAACTACAGCATGCATGAGATATATATAAAACCAGAGTACCAGTGCACACAGGAATGGGTAGACATTCCTGTAGGAAAACACAATAAAGTTGCCAATTGTGGTTCCTTCCCAGAATCTAAAATTTTGATTCGACAGAATATATTGCTTGAAATACATCTTATCTATCTCATGATCTATCTCATGATGGCCAACCCATAATAGTAAATGATCAATGCTGAAAACTAAAAAGCCATCAGTTCTTGACATTCTTGGTGTTTATGCTTCGCCAATTAGTTTAGGGTTTTATTGTGAAATATCCTAAAAACTTTGTTCACATTTCTATTTTTGACAAGTAATGTTAGGGAAATGAAGGAATTAGATGTCTTATATTTTAGTTGTGGATGAAATGATTGTTGAAGTAATGGTGGCAGTGCTGATTGTTCAGGATGTGGTGCAGGTTATATCAATTAATCCAGTATTGTTCACAAAAACTGCAATAATGCCACCGAACATCAGCATGTTAATGATGCAATATATACTTGCAACCGAAGTATAAGCACAGCAAGAAGGCGAGATGCCAAGTCCGCCTAACAGGCTTTACCTCTCACTTCCGTGCTATATAACCTTTTACACTAGTCATAAAAGAAAAGCAGAAAGTGTTGAATGTAATGTCTAAATGTAATTCAATAAAGTTTAAAATTTGATCAATTGTAACTTTATCACTTTACATGGACCCAGAGAAACTACTGACCTGGAAAGGGTCACTGTCATCTATTCTCATAGCTTTCCCGGGAATTGAAACTGGGTATAGCCAGCACAGAGATCAAAGTCTATTACCACTTGACTCCTATGTTCCATGTTCTCAGTGATTAGCTCTTAATTTAAACATTGCGTCCAAAGACATTTCTTTCCTTTGCCTAAAATCAGCTATAATCTTTGGGCAAAAGGATCTCACATGTACTCCCTGAGGATCCAGTCACCTCTTGGTCCACATATGTTCCTGGTGACCAATGTCCATGGGGAAGTAAATAATTTTCTTCTCAGTAAGACCCAAATTGAAGTGGTATAGAAAATTGGTAGTGTCCTTTGTCATATAAAGAGATTAAGACACTAATTTACTTACATCATGCAATGAAAATACATCTTAAACCTAGAAATGCACAAGTCGCGGTAATGCATAAGTGAGAATAATATGTCATTTAACCTTAACAATACCCCGAACAGACCTAGGAAATTAAGTTATCAGTACCTAGGAGTATACAAGTGTCAGGGCTTACACCAAGAAAATTACCCTTTTAGATCCATCAGTGGAAAACTAATTTTTAGGGTTGTAAAGCTGACCATTTGTCAATGATTCTCCAAAGTTAGGTAATCTCTGATGAACTTATTTAGCAAATCCCATTCAGTCATGTCGCACCAGCAGCTTTATGTTACTATGTATAACCCTTTCAGGCATGGGCCACGTTGATAAACAGCAGCAGCGCCCGTCATGTTACTTGTCTCTGACCTATTTAGCAAATTCTCTCACATTTCCAATCAAACAAATAATCTGTTTTTTTTTTCAGAAAAAAAACTAATTCTTGCTCATAATAATTTAATAAAATGTATATGTTATACTTTTACAGTTGGTTACAACTAACCTGCAAAAGGGGCTCAAACTGCTTTAACGTCAGCAAGACACGCCACAAATGTCACTTAAAATTTGAAGGGCCTATAACATAAACAGTACTGGACATTTTATTTAACCTATGAAGCAAGATATAGGTTTTTCTTTAATTTATGCTGTGGTACCACCATGTGATAATTCCTATGCACACAATTCATTAGTTTTAATTGAAGTGCAAAGCTCCTAAGTTTTTTAGGGTCACTTGCCGATATTCTGCAGATGAATTTGGCAAGTAGGGCCATACCAGGTCACATTACCAGGTCACATTGGGTTTTTAGGGAGATTTCTAAGATTGTAATACATGTTGTGCTTACTCGTTAGAATTTCAACGGATATCAGGCGGCTATTAAGTTCATTGTAAATATTAATAAACACCAAAGTCCAGGAATCACTCCAATCTAAAAGATAGATGTTTGAGGATTTTGCTTCAGAAGTATACACACATTCTCAAATGCAGTTTGACTAGATCTGTAAACAAGCAATGTTTGGCCAAGTTTATCAATTTGTAACTGTCCTGTGACAACTCTGATAGTATAGTACTGACTTTCTCGGCATAAGGAACTTTGACTTATGTGATTCGTGCAATGGACTTCACTATCCAGAATGCTAGATTCTGGGAAATAGGTGCTTCCCTTTTTATCAAATGCACATCTTAAATAGATTATGTGATGATTATATCGCACAAGACCTGAAAGTTTTACATTGAAGCTCAAGCAGACGATAATCTTTGTTGGCAATAAAGAAATTCTCATGTCCACTTTGTACAGCTGCCAATACCTCTGTGTACTCCGTCTGTGACAGAGTGAAACCTATGTAAGCCGTGCAAAACGTATGGTTTAAGGGGTTCTAAAGAGATATTGTATTCCAGAACATGGCAGTAAATTTGAAAACTTACGGAAGCAAGACTATGGAAGTGTGTTCTTATGTTCAATTAAATTATATCTGATCATAAGCATAATTATATATTATTCGAATAGCATGCAGCTTAATTATTTCTCCACGTAATACAAATATGTTTATCACTTTGATGTAGTTTTATGCTCTGTATGCAGTGAATCGCACACATCGGGTACATATACACTGGTATTAAATGCTCCCCTGTCTATATAAGGATAATAAACAAGAACTTATAAAGGAATATAATACAAAACCAATCAAAGATACTAAAAGTTTTCATGATGATACTAAAATTTATTGAAATTTGCATACTTTCCCCATAATTTCAAGGTAGGATGAATACTTTTACTTTATTACTTCAACAATCATTTCATCCACAATAAAACATAACACATCTAATTCCTTCAGTTACCTGACGTTACTTGTAAAAATAGAAAATTTATTCCTATGACCCTAAGGTACTTTTGTGCCAAAGGGGACCTTCTCATCATGAAATGAAGTCAAAAGTCAGTTAACCCACCTACTATGTCTGGTGTTTTCTTACATTTCGCGGTGACCGGCCCGAAACAATTTCCATCGGCGATCCCTTCTCAAAAGGGGGATCTTTGAAAGAATGGTTTTGCAGGAGCCCTCTTCGTGACCTGATATGCTTCAGTGCACATCTACCGGGTCGCAGGAAATCATGATGGATAGGCCAAAAAAAAGATATGGTTCTCGGGCACTTTTTCTTCAGAAACCTGTGAGGCCGGGCGATATCTTACCTTTGTTTTGTATGTTTCGATAAAATTTTCATATGATCAGGCAAAAGCATTAAAATAAAAGAATTGTTTTGCTAAACACACAAAAGCTCCACAAAACAAAGGAAATCTGATCAAAATTGTGTTATTTTATCTTCTTGAAAGATGAAAAGAAAATTTTTATTATGCGGGGGGGGGGGGGGGGGGTAATTTTACGCAGGCGGTGCCTGTTAATCGTACCTTTTTTTTTGTTTTTTTTTGTCATATATAGTCGCACTTGGTCGCAAAAAGTCCAGGGCCTTGCATGCGATTGAGGTCCTTGCCAAATATTCACCAACACATTTAGGCCTACTATGTAACAGATGTAAAGAAAATGTTCACATAATTCACGTTGTGGTTGGTACAGTGTGATGTGTTCATGTGTGGAGTGGCACCACCAAAGTTGTCAACACATAATATTGACTTACAAATGTTTTGAAAATCGAGATTTATCTCATTATTGCAGTTACAAATGTAAAAAAAAAATGTTAAATATGTTAAATACGTTTGTACTGGTATTTGTTTCTTTTAAATGCATGTGCCATCTGTTTTCAGTAATGTTTGTGTAATACTCTTTGTTTTTAAAGACTTTTAATTCTTTCATTCAGTATGTATGCTTATTGCGTATAAGTCATGGCCATCATTGTTACTATTTTCACAAATAAAACTAGTATTTTTGCATTTTCTTCTTAGTTCTATTCCGTGGACGGTTTCTTTTGTATGTATATGTAATACTGTTGATCATTTTCTCATGTCACATGGTACATGTGTAGGTGTATATTTGTCAAAGACCGTGTGTGACTGTACGCTGTTCCGAAAGATATTTATCCACAATACCATGCATAGATATAATGGATCTATATATTAATAGCGTAACGCAATTTGTGTGATTTTCCGTATCTCCGGATTTTCTGTGGATTTCAGATACCACCGTACGGATTGTCGTGATCGCCCGAAACCGTGCGTAGCATGGGTATTTGCTAGTATATAATTAATTGTCTTCCATTTATTTTGTGTGTGACAATGTACAGTGGGAGACACGTCCAGTTGTTTTGGGTCCCATGTACTTGTTTTGTATCCACTATGACCACACTGGTAACAATGACCTGTGTCAAGTGAGGTGTAACAAAATAGTCTTTGTGTCAAAGACCTATAGCAATACCCCTGAAACAAGTATAGGGCTGTCATAATTTCACTGGTCCTGCTCAGTGTGCTTAGAATTGTTGTCAAGGCTCTTTTCAGCAAGAATAAAGCAGTTGGCCAGCAGCTCTGCTAGAGGAAACATATGAACTGTAAGAAGCCTGAGGGCTGCTCAACATACTTGTTACTATGTGCTGCACTGAATCAAGACCAAGAGCTGTGTTTTTTTAACTTTACTGGTATGTTCAACAATAGACTTTTAAATGCACACCAAACCATGGTATGAACTGTGCCACACTCAGAATGCTGATGTTATGCACTGTTCCCAGTGTGCAGAGGCTTTATAGAGACCGAGGGGTACCGGCAGTACACGGGCACCACCCAGAAGTGCAGAGAATGGTGGACTTCAGACTTTGTCTCTGTGATACTTCATGCATGAAAGGTGAGCCATTTTACAGTTTTTCTTGGTACCCAAAAGCTGAACTGACTTTATGGTATCCCCTTTAAATGTATATATGAAATATTAACTGTCTTTACAATTGCTGAAATACTATAATACTTGATTACAAAATTTTAGATACTATAATACTTGATTACAAAATCCTAAGATATGTAGGAGACTCATTATTTCATTTGGGACCCAGTGTAATGACCTTTTTTAATACCCTGTTTTATCTCTATTAGAATATTGGCTCTGTTACCGTCTCCTGACGGGTTGCTACTTTTCTTCTTGGAGGTACGTGTTTTGGTTTATACGTTGGTATAACCATATGGCCTATTCTGTGGTCTTGTATATTTTACAGTAAAAAAAGCCCAGAAAATGGGCTTTAAAGGGGAAGACCTCAGGCCATTTGTAAATAGAGATCAAGAGAATTTAAGATAAAAGTGAGAAAGATAGGACTAGAGAAGAAAGGGCTCGTGAACGTGAAAAGAAAGCACGAGGACGCGAGCAAGCCCATGAACTTGCGGTATTGAAGTTGAAATCTCAGTTTCCTGTTGAGAGAGGAGGGGGGTCTAGTTTTGTAGGGGTTTCTTCCTTAAAAATGCCGTCCTTTGATGAGGCGTATAATAGACTTGACGCTTACTAAGAACTATTTAAAAGATTCGCTCTTGGAAAGAAATAGCCTGCATATGATTGGGCAATTCGCCATACGTTGTTGAAAGGCAAGTCACTAGAAACATATTCTACACTTCCCTCAGACGAAGCGCTTGACTATGAAAAACAAAACTCAAACTTGTTTTATTTAGACATTATCATATGACCGAAGAAGGGTTCCGGACTGAATTCCGTACTAGTCGTCCAGGAAAATCGGAAGCCCAAAGCCAATTTGCAGCTCGCATCAGTGGGTACCTACATAACTGGGTCAAGATGGCGTGTATAGATAGGACTTACGAGGGTTTGGTAGATCTCCTCCTTCGGGAGCAGTTTAAGAATTCTTGCTCCAAGGAGTTGTCAGTCTTTCTGCGTGAAAGACGGTGTTCTAGTATTGACTCGATGACAGAAGAGGCAGAAAAATTTGTTGAAGCCCATGGTCGATACAGTTTTTCATCTCACCCTAAAAATTTTGGTTCCAAACACGGTTGTAATCAGTCGTAAGGGAACAGACAGGCTAATGCAGGTAAGCAACAAACTTATCCACCTTCCAAAAGTATACTCCAACCACAAAGTGCTATAATTGTGGTGGTGCTAGACATAAATCTTTCCAATGTAAATTGCCTAAGAAAGGTAAGGATATGGTCCAAGGTTTCCAGGTTAACGAGCAACAAAATGTCATTCAGACTATGGTTGACCAGGCTGTGTACGAGCTGTGAGTAAAGCGGTCAAAGAAGCTCTAACACATGTCGGTAAGTTGGAATCAAATAGTAGTGGTCAGTCTGATAGCAAGCTAGTACCTCCTCTGCAGTGCAGCGATGTTAACATTGGCTCAGAACCTGTAACACTTGAGCCAGAGGTAATGAATTTGCCTTGTCCTGCAGCAGTTGGCAGACCAGAATCGCACACTTTAGGCATGCCAACATGCACAGGAGTCATGACAATAAAATGGTATCAGTACTTAGGGACACTGGGTGCAGCAGTGCTTTGGTTAGAACAGCTCTTATACAACAGGACCGGATGACAGGTAAGTCTCAAACCTGTATTCTGATAGACGGAACTGTGAGAGAATTCCCATTGCAAAGACTCAGGTACACACACCATAGTTCACAGGTGAGATAGAGGCACTCTCTATGGACAACCCGGTATACGATCTAATAATCGGTAATATAAAGGGAGCTAGAGATCCTCATAAGCCAGATTCAGGATGAACTCCAAATGTACCAGAAAGTGGTCATGCAGTTGAGACCAGAGCCCAAGCTGCTAATAAGGGTTGGCCAGTAAAACCCCTTTCGGTGCTAAGTCCCATTGCTGGTGTTAGTCGTTCGGACCTGATTAGAGAGCAGCAAGAGGACAAATTCCTTTCCCCGTTGTAGGATAAAGTAGGCAAACCTGGGGGTATATTTAAATATGCCATCAACAAGGGAGTTCTTGTGCGTCTGAAGGAAGACAAAAACATATCTGGTAAGTATCACTCTCACGTAGTAGTCCCTATCCCTTTACGTACTGATATCTTGAAACTTGCCCATGAAGGGATCATGTCTGGCCACAAATGAATATCCCGTACTTTTGAGAGGATTATCTTTAACATATTATGGCCGGGTCTGCATGAGGATGTCGCAAAATTCTGAAAATCATGCGACATGTGCCAGAGGACCATACAAAAAGAGAAGGTAGGAAAGGTCCCTTTAGGTAGAATGCCTCTAATGAGCCACCCATTTCAACGTATTTCTTTAGATTTAGTGGGGCCTATCTTTCCTGCATCTGATCGGGGTAAGAGATTCATCCTAAGAGTGATGGATTACGCAACTCGCTATCCCGAGGCGATTGCATTGAGTAAGATAGAGACCGAAACAGTCGCTGAAGCCCTCCTTGATGTTTACAGCAGACTTGGTATCCCCAATGAGGTATTGACTGACATGATCAGTCAATTCACCTCCTCTGTCATGCGAGAGGTCATTAGACTTTTATGTATCAAACAGCTGACCACTAACCCATATAATAAACGATGCAATGGCATGGAAGAAAAGTTCAATAACACCTTAAAAAGGATGCTGAAAAAGATGTGTGCAGAGTGTCCTAGAGACTGGGACCCTTATTTAGCCCCGTTCTGTTTGCATACCGGGAGTCTCAACATGACTCTCTGGGTGGTTTATCTCTTTTCGAACTTTTATATGGGAGAAATGTCCGGGGCCCTTTAAAGGTTTTGAAAAAGCTAATGACAAATGATGAGGACGATTCTGAGGTCAAAACTACGTACCAGCTTGTTGTTGACCCAAATGAAAGATTAAAGGATACATGTGCTCTTGCTAGAGAGGCACTGAGTAAAGCATCTGTAAGGTACAAACAGTTCTGTGACAGGAAAACAAAACCTAGGCATCTGCAAGTAGGTGATAAAGTGCTAGTTTTGTTACCTACAGATCGCAACAAATTACTCCTGCAGTGGAAAGGTCCTTTTGAGGTTACATGCAGGTGCAATGATTGTGATTATCAGACTGACATGCTGGGAAAATCTAAGGTTTTCCATTTAAACATGCTAAAGAAATATATAACAAGGGCACAACCAGATAAGTCGCAGGTTGCATATTTGATATGTCTTGTTTTACTGGTGATGTAGGCATGTCTCTTGATATGCATAATTATCATCAGGATACTGAGCAGTTAGATGTGGACTACTCAGAATGTGGGAAATCTGTGGTACCAGTACCTAGTGTGACGCGTCAGCAAGGTCAAGAACATGTTCAGATTTGTAAACAACTCCAAGCTGCAAAAATTGAGGAACTCTCTTTGCTTATCAACCTGTATGAATCAGTATTTACTGATGTACGGAAGCAAACTCATGTCCTTGAGTGCGATTTGCGCACTACTACTGATCAGCCTATGAGATCAAAGCCTTATTCAGTGCCACATGCTTTAAGAGACACCATGAGCAAAGAAATACAAGACATGCTGTCCTTAGGTATTATTGAGAGATCAAACTCTGGTTTTGCCAGTCCGGTTGTCATGATACGTAAAAAAGGATGATACGATGGGGTCTGTATTGACTTCCGCAGACTTAACCGTACCCTTTTGTTTGATCCAGAGCCAATGCCGAATTTCGAAAATCTCTTTGCTGAATTGGGTGAGAGTACCTATATCTCGAATCTGGATTTAACAAAAGGCTATTGGCAAATACCCATGTCAGAGAGTTCTAAAGAACCAACAGCATTTGTCACTCCTGAAGCACAGTTTCAATTCCGCTTCATGAAATTTGGTCTTGTAGTGGCTGGAGCAGTGTTTACAAGAATGATTAGAAAGCTCTTTGATGGCGTGACCGGTGATGCTCTTATATTGATGATGTTCTTTGTCACACAGTTACCTGGCCAGAACATTTAGTCCTTTTAGAGAAAGTGTTTAAGATCCTTTAGGACGCCAGTTTAGAAGCAAAACCAGCCAAAAAATCATCAAGAAAGAAGTGAGATCCTTTCTAGGTCTCACTGGATACTACAGGAAATTCATTCCTCATTATGCTGAAATCGCAGTTCCTTTAACCGATCTGACCCGAAAAGGTCAAAGCAATAAGGTCACATGGGGTGAGGCCCAGGAACGATCATTCCGCACATTGAAATCTATGCTAGTAAAACCACCTATTTTACAGCTTCCAGACATGTCAAAACCTTTTGTCCTACGAACCGATGCCTCAGACAAAGGTATTGGAAGTATCCTGTTGCAGGAATCCGATGGAATCATGTGTCCGGTTGCATATGCAAGCCGGAAATTGACAGAATGGGAACGCAACTACTCTGTAAAAGAGAGAGAAGCTTTGTCTATCAAATGGGCAATAGTTAAGTTTGATGCATATCTGTTTGGGAAGGAATTTTACATTCACACAGATCATAAGCCATTAACCTTCATCTATCAAGCGAAGTGTGTCGCGTTGGGCTATGATGCTCCAAGAATACAAATTCAGGGTAGAAGCAATACCGGGTAAAGAAAATCATGGACCCGACTTCTTAAGCAGAGTCCACATGATTTAGGTTGTAACTGCTAAGATTAGGCGAGCATTTTTTATTCCGTAGCAAAGTTGTTTTTGTAGCATTGGAGATCACTGTACAAATTCAGGAGAGTGCACCAGTATACCACTACGCCCCTTTTGGTTTTGGTTACGTGTTAGTCTGTTTGAACATTTATTTTTATAAATAAATCTTTGGGATAAACGGATCCAATATGAAAATGCCTGCATTTTCCTTTGTTGGGAGGAGTGATGTCACACAGATCCCCTAGGATATATTTTTGTGTATATATAATCAATTGTGATACATTTATTCTGTGTACAGTGTGAGACACAGCCAGTTGTTTTGGGTCCCATGTACTTGTTTTGTACCCACTATGACCACACTAATAACGATGACCTGTGTCCAGTGAGGTGTAACAAAACCCCCAGGTAGTCTTTGTGTCAAAGACCTATAGCAATACCCCTGAAACAAGAATAGGGCTGCCATAATTTCACTGGTCCTGCTCAGTGTGCTGAGAATTGTTGTCGATGCTCTTTTTAGCAAGAATAAAGCAGTTGGCCAGCAGCTCTGCTAGAGGAAACATATGAACTGTCTGAGGGCTGCTCAACAGACTTGTTACTATGTGCTGCACTGAATCAAGACCAAGAGCTGTGTTTTTTTAACTTTACTGGTATGTTCAACTATAGACTTTTAAATGCACATCAAACCATGGTATGAACTGTGCCACACTCAGAATACTGATGTAATGCATTAAAGGACTGTTCCCAGTGTGCAGAGGCTTTATAGAGACCGAGGGGTACCGGCAGTACACGGGCACCACCCAGAAGTGCAGAGAATGGTGGACTTCAGACTTTGACTCTGTGATACTTCATGCATGAAAGGTGAGCCATTGTACCGTTGTTCATGGTACCCAAAAGCAGAACCTAACTTTATGGGAGCCCTTTTAAATGTATTTATGAAATAGTACTGTCTTTACAACTGCTGAAATACTATAATACTTGATTACAAAATCTTAGATACTATAATACTTGATTACAAAATCCAAAGATATGTAGGAGACTCATTATTTCATTTGGAACCCAGTGTAATGACCTTTCTTTAATACCCTGTTTTATCTCTATTAAAATATTGGCTCTGTTACCCCTGAATGTTGGGAGTTATTTTTCTCTTTGAGCTAAAACGGTCCGACGTTGTTTACAGAGGGAGCCTTCTGGTATTTGGTATGCTGAAGGGTTGCTTCCTTTCTTCTTGGAGAGGTTTCATTGGACTATCTATCTGCATCTTGTGGCAAATCGTAGTTACCGGGAACTCCAAGGACTGCATTAGTCCACTCGTGTTTCTTTTGTAATATATAGTGTCTAATCTGTGCTGTACTTGCCGGCTTATTTCACAGTGAGGTGCTAATACTTCTCATTCTTCGCTCGATATCATATTGCACTTGTATGCACTTATATTCATTAAATTTATTGTACATCTTTCAGTTGTTGGTCATTTGTGTAGAAATGTGCGAATGTTTTCTTATCATATGCTAAGTATTAAAAGAACTGGGGAAAGGTGCTTAAGGTCAGATGACCTTAAAATGCAAACCTTTACAATGTTTTGTACATGTTTATATGTTTATTGTGCGCAGTACGGCAACATGCATGGTCTGTTTATTGTGCGCAGTCCGGCCATATGCATGGTTTGTTTATGATAAGTGTGCGCAGTACGACAACATGCATGGTTTGTTTATGTTTGGTGTGCGCAGTCCGGCCACATGCATGGTTTTTTTATGTTTATTGTGCGCAGTACGGCCACATGCATTGTTTATGTGTATTGTGTGCAGTCCGGCCATATACATGGTTTGTTTATGTTTATCGTGCGCAGTACGGCCACATTCATGGTTTGTGTATGTGTAGTGTACTCAATACGGCAACATGCATGGTCTGTTTGTTTATAGTGCGAATTATGGTTTATAGTGCATTGTATGCTTATATTTAGTGTGCACAGTACAGCCACATGCATGGTTTGTTTATGTTAATTTTGCGAATAACGGCCACATGCATGGTTTGTTTATTTTTAGTGTGCGCATTACGACCACATCTATGGTTTGTTTATGTAAAGTGTGCGCAGTACGGCCATATGCATGGTTTGTTTATGTTTAGTGTGCGCATTACGACCACATGCATGGTTTTTTATGTAAAGTGTGCGCAGTACGGCCACATGCATGGTTTGTTTATGTTACGTGTGCGCATTACGACCACATGAATGGTTTTTTTATGTAAAGTGTGCGCAGTAGGGCCACATGCATGGTTTGTTTATGTTTTCAGTGCGCAGTACGGTCACAAGCATGGTTTGTTTATGTTTTGTGTGCGCATTACGACCACATGCATGGTTTATGTAAAGTGTGCGCAGTACGGCCACATGCATGGTTTGTTTATGTTTAGTGTGCGCATTACGACCACATGCATGGTTTTTTTTTTTATGTAAAGTGTGCGCAGTACGGCCAAATGCATGGTTTGCTTATGTTTAGTGTGCGCAGTACGGCCAAATGCATGGTTTGCTTATGTTTAGTGTGCGCAGTACGGCCACATGCATGGTTTGCTTATGTTTAGTGTGCACAGTACGGCCACATGCGTGGTTTGCCTTTGTTTAGTGTGCGCAGTACGGCCACATGCATGGTTTGGTTATGTTAAGTGTGCGCAGTACTGCCACATGCATGGTTTGTTTATGTTTTGAGTGCGCAGTACGGCCATATGCATGGTTTGCTTATGTTTAGTGTGCACAGTACGGCCAAATGCATGGTTTGCTTATGTTTAGTGTGCGCGGTACGACCACATGCATGGTTTGGTTATGTTCAGTGTGCGCAGTACTGCCACATGCATGATTTGTTTATGTTTTGAGTGCACAGTACGGTCACATGCATGGTTTGTTTACGTTTAGTGTGCGCAGTTTGGTCACATGTATGGTTTGTTTATGTTTAGTGTGCGCAGTACGGCCACATGCAAGGTTTGTTTAAGATAAGTGTGCGCAGTACGGCAACAAGCATGTTCTGTTTGTTTATTGTGCGCAGTACGGCAACAAGCATGGTTTCAAATGGATTACGAATACCAAATAATCATTCTGCTTATGTGAACAATATGAGAGGATTTATAACACAAAGATTTAATAAAGATTTGAAAACAAATCAAGAAAATCTGATTAATTCCCTTTTAATCATGACGAGGACACTTAATAGTAAGGAATCTTGGGCATGAAATATTAATTCGAATGACCAAGAAATTAAGCTAAATATTACTTTTATAATGAAAAAAAAACTAATTCTATATAACCAAAGCGCTTAAAATAGTCTCCGATTAAGAAATTTGGAACATTGACCTATGCTCAAAGACACTCGCCAATGACACTTGTTACATTGAAACACGTTTATCCTGGTGTGCGGGGCTCGAAATAGTATGTATACTCGTTTCTCGATGTCAAATTAAATATACTCACAGACGCGGCATATCATAATCGTTTGGCACAGTGATTGTTCATATATCAATGCCGTAACGTGCCAAGTCTGGTTTAAAAATGCCGCAGACGGAAATTCCAAGTGCCATTCAATAGCCCGCGTCCTGACGTTGTTTTTGCTAGTGTAAAAACCGCAATTAATATGCTAATTTTTGTTCAGAAACCATTTAGAAAGTCCCATTATAACATATTTTAAGGCACTGCATAAAAAGGATCAGCATTTTTCCTATACATTACACCAACCGAAGAGTGTTAATTACGGTGTTGAAGCGAGCAGACCAACACGTGTAAACATCCTGACACGTTGTTGTTTCGCGCGGTGTATTGTGGGACGATGACGTAAGGGTTTGTGCCATGCTTCCGTGGGCGTAGCGCAAGGCAAGCTGGGAACCATGCTACCAGTAGGATCATCTTTAAACCTAGAAAGCTCTTCACGCATTTTCTTTTTTAAACCCGATTTGCATTTTACATGTATTTTAAACTTAACAGGGATCATTGCCAAGGTTTAGGGCCTTTTGGCATCACTGATGGCGCAATATCCTTGTTAGACAGATGGTGGGGGACTATTAGTATCTCTAGGCCTTTGTTTCTCGATGATTTGACATCCAGTGTCAATTTAGGTGAAAATTAGCTTCTGTGCACCTCTGGAAAGTGACGGCTTACTCCCCTAGTGCCCAAATTCAAAATGGCGACCGACAACATTTTGAAAAAAAAAAAGAAAATATAATATCTCTGGCACCAGATATGTTAGAATGACAAAAGTGGTGTCGTTTCCGACTAATGCTTGTGGTGATATACTAGGCTACCACAAGGTGGCGCTGCGGGCTTACGATCTAGTCGGTTCTACGTCATACAGAACAAGGATGCAATGCATATGGCACATGTAACATTGGAATAAAAGCATTTATATAGTAGACTGTCTTGTGAACGATGTTCACACAACACAATGCTGGCATGACAAATTCACTTAAGTGGTTATTGAAGAGTTTCGGGATCTTCCTAAACTCTCAATTCCAAACGGCACCCGACATCAACTTGAAAAACATGGAGCATGGTATTTCTGACATACTTGTATCCAACAGGCAATATGGCCACATTAGCCACTTTGAAGAATGTCAGATATATCAGAAACGTAGGAAATTCTGATCTGCTTCTGCGGTGATTTTGAGATTATAAAAATCTGATTGACCCTCAAACTCTGAGAAAACCATTCGCCATGCATTAAATAGCAGTAATTAAGATGACGGCGACAACCATTAAGACTGAAAAAAAACGGAACAACAATAACCATTTAAGTGGATCAGTCACGTTGGTATTACTGGGAAATGACATCTCGTTTGTGTTTCTAGGTCACCGGGTGCAAGATATATCATATTTTCTGTTTTTCAAGATGGCGTCAGCTGTCATCTTGGATAAATTAAGGTCATGGTCATCCCGAAATTCAACTATAACAATTTAGTTGGATCTTTTAATAAGTAGACAATGATACTTAATTCATTCTTCTTGTTCATCTACTGCCAGGAATAGGCCAACAACATATGAAGGTTAAACAATGTCGGGGGCCATTCTGAATTAGAACTTCAGAATGATCTACAGTAACTATTCTTAGATGAAATTGTCATGCCAGGATTAGTACGAAATGATACCTCATATGTATTTCTATTACACATGGTGCCAGAGGTATTACTTTTTCTCCTTTTCATGATGGCGTTTGGCCTCATTTTGAATATAAAGGTTTAGATGATCCCAAAACTATACAATAACCACTTGAGTGGACTTGTCATGCCAGAATTAATCGGAAATGACACTTCATGTGTCATTCTAGCTGCTCTGGTGTCTGCGATACACTTTAACATTACAATGGACAACAGTTGGACGGCGTTTTATGGTTGCAAATATGAGCCTTATTCTAGAGAAACAAGGGGACATCATGTCCCTGTATTACTTTGGGAATGGGGACATCCTGTTTCCTCTTTGTTTCTGGGAATATCCTTTGTTCCCTATTTGTGTATATGTGTGTGTGTGTGGGGGGGGGATAAACAATCATATTTTAGAACATTTATTTCAAGATTATTCTGTCATCCAATTTATAGTTTTTCATATGTTCCTCAATAATCATTCTGTCACGTAATAAGATAAAGAAAATGTAAAAACTCTCAAATAAGAGTGAACAAAAATTTGAAAATTAAGCATATCTTCAAAATGGAACCACGCTTCTTGTAGCAGCCTATGTAGGATGTGGAGCTTAAGAAGCAGCAGCTTATTTTGCAGAGAAATAACATACAAGCAAATACTGGCAAGATCTAATACCTAGTTCTACCAATTTATGGCCTTGGTTTACCTAATTAAATGTATGCCCATTAGATTAATTGGGGTACGGGGCGGGACAGGCCTCTAACAAACACTTGAGAATTGTTTTATGTAAGGATCCGAGGGGCTGGCAATAACAGATCCGATCTGAAGCCATAAAAGAGTAGCATGGGTACAGCTAATGTGACTTAATGATGATATACATGTGTACCCTAAACAAACTGAAAGCTTTATCAGGGAATAATTTAAACACAACAAACATATTGCTTGATGATGGACCAACATTATCATGAGTTAATACTAAAAAAACATGACGACAAAGCATGGCGTAGTTAATCTGTCTGGGTGTGGAAGTCTGACGACAAAGCATGGCGTAGTTTGTCTGTCTGGGTGTGGAAGTCTGACGACAAAGCACGGCGTAGTTTGTCTGTCTGGGTGTGGAAGTCTGACGACAAAGCACGGCGTAATTTGTCTGTCTGGGTGTGGAAGTCTGACGACAAAGCACGGCGTAGTTTGTCTGTCTGGGTGTGGGTGTGGAAGTCTGACGACAAAGCACGGCGTAGTTTGTCTGTCTGGGTGTGGAAGTCTGACGACAAAGCACGGCGTAGTTTGTCTGTCTGGGTGTGGAAGTCTTACGACAAAGCACGGCGTAGTTTGTCTGTCTGGGTGTGGAAGTCTGACGACAAAGCACGGCGTAGTTCGTCTGTCTGGGTGTGGAAGTCTGACGACAAAGCACGGCGTAGTTTGTCTGCATGTCTGGGTGTGGAAGTCTGACGACAAAGCACGGCGTAGTTTGTCTGTCTGGGTGTGGAAGTCTGACGACAAAGCACGGCGTAGTTTGTCTGTCTGGGTGTGGAAGTCTGACGACAAAGCACGGCGTAGTTTGTCTGTCTGGGTGTGGAAGTCTGACGACAAAGCACGGCGTAGTTTGTCTGTCTGGGTGTGGAAGTCTGACGACAAAGCACGGCGTAGTTTGTCTGTCTGGGTGTGGAAGTCTGACGACAAAGCACGGCGTAGTTTGTCTGTCTGGGTGTGGAAGTCTGACGACAAAGCACGGCGTAGTTTGTCTGTCTGGGTGTGGAAGTCTGACGACAAAGCATGGCGTAGTTTGTCTGTCTGGGTGTGGATATCTGACGACAAAGCACGGCGTAGTTTGTCTGTCTGGGTGTGGAAGTCTGACGACAAAGCACGGCGTAGTTTGTCTGTCTGGGTGTGGAAGTCTGACGACAAAGCACGGCGTAGTTTGTCTGTCTGGGTGTGGAAGTCTGACGACAAAGCACGGCGTAGTTTGTCTGTCTGGGTGTGATCGTCTGACGACAAAGCACGGCGTAGTTTGTCTGTCTGGGTGTGGAAGTCTGCGATACTCTGATTACTCTGCATGTTGTTGGTAAGGACTCATTTAACGTCAGTGTACTTTATCGTTTATTTTCCCGTATTTATTTCGGAAAAGCCACGTTAACAAAGTATGCTTTCTGTTTTATTTAGTAGCATAAATCCATATGAAAAATATTGCATATGAAGAACACAGAAATACAGATCGAACAAATTTTAATGCCGAGCTACAGATTTGTTAATCCAGGCTTAGTCTACACGAAAACCTCAAAACGTTTATATTTTCCATGCTTGTAAAATGTCAAGAGGCTGCGTATAAAATTTCTCATATGAAACAACGTTTGCCTATAACGAATGAACAATGTTAAGGTGGAGAATTATTTCCAGCACGCGTATTCGTTCGATTAGCCGAGGTCACTTTGACTAGTCCCGAGCTATGGAATTATGGGAGGAGACATATGTTTGGTTTGTCGTCGTTGTTGTCATACCTTGTGAACTTAATAAATTTTGAACTGATCAAAAATTTTTCATGAAATTTAAAATTTACATTGTTTCTAATAAGTCATACAGGTTATCAAACCGGTGACTATGACTTCATCTTCGAGGTCAAATAAGCCGAAATATAATTTTTTTAACACTATAATATTTTAAGTATCGCATATTTCCCCCTCAAAGTTGATACACAGAAGTTCTTTAAGGGTTCGGAAACTTGTGAACTTAACCCTAATCAGCAGAAATATTTCTTATTGTGTCTTCGCTTTCGTGTGAATGTGGTAACTTTTGAAGCACTCCAAAGTTTTACCTCAAATACATATTTGAGTGACGGTTCATGTGGTTACAGATCTGAATTACATGTATGAGTGGCGGTTAAGGTGGGTACAGATCTTAGATACATGTATGAGTGGCGGTTAATATGGGTACAGATCTTAGATACATGTATGAGTGGCGGTTAATATGGGTACAGATCTTAGATACATGTATGAGTGGCGGTTAATATGGGTACAGATCTTAGATACATGTATAAGTGGCGGTTAATATGGGTACAGATCTTAGATACATGTATGAGTGACGGTTGAAGTGGGTACAGATCTTAAATACTTGTATGAGTGCAGTTAATGACAACCCCTTATAACATAGAGGACAAAATCCCCTCCTCATTATCAACACTTGTTGTAATTATGGAAGACTACACTCTAAGAAAATAGGGTTCATCGGGGTTCTTGCTAGAACCCACAAGGTTCTGTTCCAGAAGGAACCATTTTCTCAGTGCAATAGTTCCCTCTGGCTCTTGAAGGTTCTTGCCCAGATCCTAACTTATAATAAGGTTTCAGATGGAACCCGTGTTGTTAGTGGTGTCAATTTAACTTTAAGGGTGTTGGGATGATTCGCAGGCGTGTGAGGGTAGTAAAAGTTGGGACAACTTTTTTCAACCTTTTGTTATCTGTGTGACACATTTCAAATATACAATATATTACAATTTAGTTTAAGGTTTTTAAAAAAAGGTGTTTTCAGTAAAGGTTAACTCTTAACCAGATTTAGAAATATAATATTTCATAGTTATCTCAGAAATGGAACCAAAGTCTAATTATTGATGCATTTTATTTTCAGTATATAAACATCATAATCTGAATATCCGGGTCTTAACTACATTGACCATCCCCCTTGCAAAAAAGTATATTTTGCTTCTATAAAAGCAAGTTTTGCTCAATTTTCTAAAATTTTGTTCACTCTTATTTGAATTTGATTTTAATCAAATACTTACAATGCTAACATGTAAAATGGAACCACATCCTACAATTTCTTAAGATAGATTGCGTGACAGAAGGATTATCAAGAAACATATGAAAAACTATAAACTGGATGACAGAATAATCTTGAAATCAATGTTCTAAAATATGCTTGTTTATTCCCCCCCCCCACACACACATATATACACAAATAGGGAACAAAGGATATTTCCAGAAACAAAGAGGAAACAGGATGTCCCCATTCCCAAAGTAATACAGGGACATGATGTCCCCTTTTTTCACTAGAATAAGGCTCATATTTGCAACCATAAAACGCCGTCCAAATGTTGTCCATTGTAATGTGAAAGTGTATCGCAGGCACAAGAGCAACTAGAAAGACACATGCAGTGTCGTTTCCGATTATTTCTGGCATGACAATTTCATCTAAGAATAGTTACTGTAGATCATTCTGAAGTTCAAATTCAGAATGGCCCCCGACATTGATTAACCTTCATATGTTGTTGGCCTATTCCTGGCAGTAGATGAACAAGAAGAATGAATTAAGTATCATTGTCTACTTATTAAAAGATCCAACTAAATTGTTATAGTTGAATTTCGGGATGACCATGACCTTAATTTATCCAAGATGACAGCTGACGCCATCTTGAAAAACTGAAAATATGATATATCAGGCACCCGGTGACCTAGAAACACAAACGAGATGTCATTTCCCAGTAATACCAACGTGACTGATCCACTTAAATGGTTGTTGTAGTTTCGTTTTTTTCAGCCATAAGGTTCGTCGTTGTCACCTTAATTTTTACTATTTAATGCATGGCGAATGAGAGTTGTATCCTTCCTTTTAGTTTTTTGACATTCAATTCATATTTTTGGTCTCAGAGTACACAGGAAAGTTTATTTGTTGTGGCCTTGTTGTAAAATTGAAGGTTACAATTTTAACAAAATCATGAAAGTAACCATATCCTGTTTCTAGCTGATTAGTTTTTCTTAGCGCAACAAGTCAAAAAGTGAGATGTGTAGCTGATGTTACATCTTCGACATCATCTATGGATACTTGTAACCATGAACAAGAACCTTTACCATCAACATCACGTGATCACGACTATGATACACAACCTTCAGATACTTAGAAGTTAGAAGCAGCTCATGTGGAATTTGCTAGACGGAACCTAAAGATGTTAGAGATGCAAGGCAAATTATCATTTCTTGAAAGATTTTCTAATGATTCACAAGCTATTTACTTTTACACAGGTTTTAAAGATTAAATCATCCTTAAAAATGTATGTCTCTTTTTGCAACCCACAGTAATGTGGGTATAACACCTTGTGAGGCTATTTCTTGTGTAAGTTCTATTTATACACGGTCAATATCAGACCAAGAAATTATAACCAGATCTGGTATATTAGAACCTCATGATCAAGTGAAGGAAGATATTTAGGGTTTTGATTCAAGGCTCAGTAATGGCAGAAAGTTAATCTTTCTATCCTGTGATGTCCCATGATGAGGAAAACTTGGATAAAAAACCCTCGTGTATTAACATTGTAACCAGCTTTTGCTGCATAGAGCTTGGCAGCTTCTGGCTAATGTTTTATGATATATCAAATAGCTGCTGTCTGTACAATCTTGCCTTTCAGAAGTGTTGTGGCCAAGCTTGTATGGTCACTTTCTTTTGGATAAATATCTTTATAACTTTGAAGATGATAAGCGGTTTTTACGGGACATCATGCCAGATTTTATTTTTGCTTTTATTTTTGTTGCTGTGTCTGTCTTTCTAATTCAACGGAGAAAGTGTCACTCAAATGTAGTCCATTAATATATTATACTCAGACTGACCCAACACGGTCTAAATGGTAACAAGTAACACTTATATGTAACAAGTTCAAACGTTGTTGTATAACCTAGCTGCTCCGAGATTCAATATAATATAACATTTACTCATTATCAACAGACTGTTATACTCTGGTAATTATTCTGTTCACTGCCGTATATGTATTTTTAGTATTAATATATTGATGTATAGGAGTAATTGATATTAGGAAATAATTATTTATAATTCATGATCATGCTGATTGCTGTTTCATCAATTTAAAACCTGGTTGATTGGAACTTTGCGATGCACGGTTGTCATTGAAAGTTTAATAGATGATGGCAGACAATATTTATTATTCATTTTTATTTTCTATATGTTTTATGTAGGGGCTGCAGTTTTCAGCAACCAAATTTGCTTCATCTTGTGTAATATGTTATTTACATTTATTTGGTGTAAATGAGTATGTACAAAATCAAACTTTTTAATATACAAGAAACATTGACTTTTGTAAATGGATGTACATATTTTTTTTTATTCCAAAAATATGCATTATCATTTAAAATATGACCATGAGTGCATGGAAATAATAATTTTGTCTGAAATCAATACAATGCACACTATTTCATGGTAAAATTTCCTCATTTTTTAGTTATATATCTGTTTTAGCAGGCAGTTTGTGAAATGAAGATACTTGTTCAAGGAAAGGGGGGCGTGGTAACATTTCTTAATGATAACCCATTTCGGAATCTCAGAAGCCAAAATGCACAGAAGGGCGTGTCGAAGGTCAGGTGAATGAAAACGACTGTGATGGTTGCATGTGACCAGATGTCTTGACAATGACACAGGGTTGGGCGGGCAATACCAGGCCGGGTAAACCCGGGTGGGTAATACCCGGATTAACCCGGGTTGGGCAGTAAGTATTAAAACCCAAATGTGGGTTTTATTGGAAATATGATGGACTTGTCTAAAAACTGCTGGTGTTTAAATATATAAATTCCCAGGTTATAAATATTGTAATATAGCATACCCTGCCATAGTTTAATATCACTGTTTACATGTGATTGAATCGTAAATAAATACAAATCCATTACTGTGATTATATGTGAATTAATAGTGTCATCAATTCTCCAAATCAGAGTTCCTTATCAGAGTCCATGAAAAACATCAGCTTGGAAGCCCTCTTTGACCAAGTCATTGTCTTACTTTGATCTGCATTGCTGCCACATTCAGCACTGGTAAGGTGCATTTACATGTAATAGTAGTAACATTAAGGCTGACCAGTCATAACAGCCCTTCAGGGATAATTGTATCAAAGTTACTCAGGCATCCTCCTTACATCCACCACTTAACTCCTTTGCATCTGCCTTTGGACATTTGCAAAACAATTGAAAGTACACCATGAGTCCCCCTTATGCCTATAGCCATTAATACTTTTAACAATAGAGGCTGGGGTGTGCACAGATGGCAGGGGCGTATTCATAGGGGGGCGCAAAGGGGCGGGCGCCCACTTAATTCTGCTAACACTTATTCCAGTCAACTACTGGCAAGTGTTATGTTTGTTAACTCACATTTATTTTATGTTCGATTATTAAGTATACACACACTTAGATTAAATATGGCGAATAAGTAAATAAATATTTTCATGTTTCTCTATGCACGAGTGTGGTAATGGTAGTCCCATATGGAAAAGAAAGAAAAGCCTAGCAAGATATTGTCTGTAGTGTAAATATAAAGAGTGTCACACTTTGAACATTTCTAAAATAAATCTTAACAGTAAAGGGATTATATACTTACACATTTCTCTCCTTTTTTTTATTTTACTCTTTCTCTTTACTATTTTTGTGAAGAAGTGAAGTCCCCAAACACTATGATTGTTCTGTAACATCATGGTGGATGGCCAAAAACTGTTAAACAATCCATGCAAGCTATTTGTATTTTCACTAGGTGCTTGCTAGGCATCATTTTTGAAAATTTACCCTGGAATACACCAATTACTATAGAAAAGCTTCCGGTTTCGTGATTCTGAGGTAATAATATCACCTCTAAATACCCTGCTACTGTCACTGGAGCTGGATGGCAAGTCTTGATATTTTAAAGCTGCATTTTCAATAATAATATAAACCTGAAATTGGCATGCAAATAACAGTTAACGAGTATTTTTCACTTTTGTGTTTATGTACTTTAATTACCTCAGGTCAGACTATCTTTATTACTTTTTAACTCCAACTGGCTCCAGTTCGAACTGAATTGCTGCAAAGATAATGTATATACGAAAGACCTATATCATGGAATTCATTATCAGAAGCTTCACATGAAAAATAGATGCAGTCACCTTTCACAGATTCAGTGACATATAATAGTTAATCCATTTTAGTCTTATTGATGCATATATTTTTCTGTTGTTCAAACAATGCATTATATATAGACGAGGGCCCCACGGTTAACATAATAAACAACTAGAAGTGGATACCTTACAAAATTACTAATAATAATCATCATAATAATGCACGAACTAAAAATGTTTGATGTGTTTAGTAGGAGACAATTTTACAGCCACGCAGTGTGATCAAACAAGATTAAATTTGCTTGGTTCCTACTAAAAGGGCTTTATGGAACGTCAGTATAATCTGAAAAAATATTTATATATATTTTATTCTTATATATATATTTATGTATATATATATATATATATATAAATATATATATATATATTTATATATATAAAGTATATATATGGCATGACTAACAGACGCAGAACAGCCCCTTCCCGACTTCAGAAGTTTAGGGCCCCCTCTATTTTCAAATCCTGGATACGCCACTGGATGGCAACAATAAAGGGTACCATGAATCAGCAGGTAATTGTTACTTGGATATCAACCAGCCTGTGGTGGATCATCAGATATCAACCAGCCTCTGGTGGATCATCAGATATCAACCAGCCTGTGGTGGATCATCAGATATCAACCAGCCTCTGGTGGATCATCAGATATCAACCAGCCTCTGGTGGATCATCAGATATCAACCAGCCTCTGGTGGATCATCAGATATCAACCAGCCTCTGGTGGATCATCAGATATCAACCAGCCTCTGGTGGATCATCAGATATCAACCAGCCTCTGGTGGATCATCAGATATCAACCAGCCTCTGGTGGATCATCAGATATCAACCAGCCTCTGGTGGATCATCAGATATCAACCAGCCTCTGGTGGATCATCAGATATCAACCAGCCTCTGGTGGATCATCAGATATCAACCAGCCTCTGGTGGATCATCAGATATCAACCAGCCTCTGGTGGATCATCAGATATCAACCAGCCTCTGGTGGATCATCAGATATCAACCAGCTTCTGGTGGATCATCAGATATCAACCAGCCTCTGGTGGATCATCAGATATCAACCAGCCTCTGGTGGATCATCAGATATCAACCAGCCTCTGGTGGATCATCAGATATCAACCAGCCTCTGGTGGATCATCAGATATCAACCAGCCTCTGATGGATCATCAGATATCAACCAGCCTCTGGTGGATCATCAGATATCAACCAGCCTCTGGTGGATCATCAGATATCAACCAGCCTCTGGTGGATCATCAGATATCAACCAGCCTCTGGTGGATCATCAGATATCAACCAGCCTCTGGTGGATCATCAGATATCAACCAGCCTCTGGTGGATCATCAGATATCAACCAGCCTCTGGTGGATCATCAGATATCAACCAGCCTGTGGTGGATCATCAGATATCAACCAGCCTCTGGTGGATCATCAGATATCAACCAGCCTCTGGTGGATCATCAGACATCAACCAGCCTCTGGTGGATCATCAGACATCAACCAGCCTGTGGTGGATCATCAGACATCAACCAGCCTGTGGTGGATCATCAGACATCAACCAGCCTGTGGTGGATCATCAGACATCAACCAGCCTGTGGTGGATCATCAGACATCAACCAGCCTCTGGTGGATCATCAGACATCAACCAGCCTCTGGTGGATCATCAGACATCAACCAGCCTCTGGTGGATCATCAGACATCAACCAGCCTCTGGTGGATCATCAGATATCAACCAGCCTCTGGTGGATCATCAGATATCAACCAGCCTCTGGTGGATCATCAGATATCAACCAGCCTCTGGTGGATCATCAGATATCAACCAGCCTCTGGTGGATCATCAGATATCAACCAGCCTCTGGTGGATCATCAGGTCGAGATCATGATGCCAATTCAATGCAGATCATTACTGAATCCTGCATTTAAGAAGTCCATATACAGGAGGGTTTTAATTATTTTACACTTAGGGTTTAAAAGATTGCTTTTAACGTGATATATATTAACAGTGCAAAAGAAGTCAGTGTAATGGACCTGTCAGCCCTGCTACATTTAACATAAGTTCCACTGTTTACACCAAAAATTCAAAAATAAAATGATGCCAGTTAATCCGGTTTTTGCAGCTAGTAGCCAGTATCCACTTTTACATAAGTTGTGTAAACACCAGAAAAGTAATCCACTTTCACTTAAATAAAGTTCCGAAAAAAGTTTCAAAATGATAGGCTGATGGATGAGCACTGTAGGTCTTCACTGCATCTAAAGATTATTTTTGTAAAAGTGTATCATTATACATTGCTTTATGTGTTAAATATTACATTTCAGACATGGCCCTTATATTTTGAAATAAACAAAATATAAAGAGCATAAAATTTAAATATAATATATAATAAACAAAAATAAAATTTATGCTTCATATAGTCACATTTAATTTTAAATTGACATTATATTGCTCATAAAACCAGGGTTTATCAAGAAAAAATCCCGTTCGATTGGGCTCTATGCTTAAAATCCAGGATTTTACCAATTCTTCAATGACAGTTTGTCCGCTGGGCACCTCAGCCCAGACGAAGGTTGCTAAATAAAGTTTGTAGCACCCTTTGAGAACTTGAGAACGGAACAATGTTTTGTTTTTACTTTGAACATCTGACAGTCCATGTACGTGTGCACTGACTGCATTAAATGCGTGTGCACATGATAAAAATAATAGAGGTTAAAAAGGCTACTCATTACGTGACAGACTCTTCCCCTAATTTATAGAAAATGTTAAAAAAAATTATTTAAAATATCATTGCATCACACGAAGTAAAGTTTATCCATCATATTACAAGTAGCAGTTGTTTAATTCAAAATTTTGCAAGACAGTCGAGTGGTGACTGGGAATTCCCGGGGATCCTGGCCTTGTTTTGGGCGATATTAGGGGTATAAGATGGTTCCACGTACGATATATTCAACATCGTGAGTGTACGTATCCTTCTATAAAGTTCTGCTATTTAGCACTAGTAATTCTAGCAGTTTAATTCGCCCATTTTTCTAGGATTTTTAGGCTAATTGGTGGTAAATGTTCCAGGTTACCATGTTGGTGTTTGTCCACCAAGCCTCGTACTGTCTGAGTTCAATATGGCCGCGCCCTGAATAGGGAGTATGTAAAAGCCATAAAATGACGATTAAAAGGAGCTAAGTTTCATGCGGCTATGATCATTCTTGACAAAGATATGAAGAAAAAAGTCATTTTGAGGGGTCTTCATGACCCCGACCTTGACCTTTGAACGATAATGACCAAAAACAATTGACCTATATTCTGGTAGATTATATACTGTTTATATATCCTAGTTTTAAGCTAGAGAGGTCTTGTTTTTTAAGGTCAGGCAGCATTGCATCGGTTTTACAAATCTCATACCGTTTCTCGTCAAACAAGATATTACAAGAGTTCACTGTTTCCGCACTTCAGGCTTCAAATCTCAGGCCACATTTCCGCAAATACTGTCTTATCTACACAAACTATAGTTCATTTTATTAGTCTTTGCATTCTCCATTCAGTCTGTTTGTCTCATTTCAATTCCGGCAAATGCTCGACCAATGGTTGTCTGGTTTGTTGCTTGCCGGAAATCTTCGATTTCGGCAAGCCTGTTGGTCAGTTGCGTATATGTCTGTTTGTCTGTCTGGATGTCTGTTTGGTTGTCCGCGATACAGGCTACAATTTCAATGCGATCGCTCTAAAATTTTTAGGTATAGTGTATAATTGATTCTTCTCGAAGCCTTTTGGTTTTTGGTCATGATCGGCCAAAGGTCAGGGTCACCCAAAAACAAAAATAAAATGAAATTTTAAAATTTTTACCCTTTTTTTACCATTACTTTTGGTCATTTTTAAAGCTGGAGAGTTCTAGTTTTTGCATAATGTAGAGTTTAATCAATTTTACATGATTTTATTTCAAGTTTCAGGAAATGGCCACCAAGGGGCGCTGTGCAAGACTTTTTTAAGATTTTATTAATTATGCTTTAGAGGCCCTAATTTTAAAGTGATTGTTTCAAATCTCATACATTTTATGTTATACAGTTAGATCTCGAAACAGATTTTTCACTTTTTGAATATAGCCACCAGGGGGCGCTGTGGGTCAACCAGTTTAAAATATCGTTTTTGTCCTATAGCTTCATATATATAATCAATATCACAAATTTTATTATAGAATCTGAAACTAGGATAAATGGGCTTACTCCTGGGTACACTTGACCTCATTCTGCAGTTACAATGGCGACCTATTTAGTGTAAACTTCTTGGCAATTTAACTTTTAATTTTTTAACTTGGTCATCTTTAAAGCTAGAGAGGTGTAGTGTTTTGCATCGCTTAGAGTTTAGTAAGTGTTACAAGACTAGCTTGCAAAATGACCAACGGGGGCGCTGCACAAGATTGCGAGATATCATTTTTTGACGCCCTAAAGGGCTCAATTTTGCAGCAATCATTTTGAAACTGATATATTTTATGTGTAACATAAATATCTCAATACAGTTTTTTGTATATGACCACCAGGGGGCGCTGCACACAAAACGCTTCAATATATAATTATTGCCCCATATCTCCAAAGCTAGAAATCATGTTACAATTTTCATTGCTGCTTCTGAAACTAGAATCAATGGCCTTCTTCCTGTGTAATCATATTGACCTAATTCCGGGAAAACTTTGTTGAAGTTGGAATAATTCAGATAATTCTATCCCTGACGCAGGCCCCAGTTTCCTGCAATTGCTTTAAAACTTTTACTGTTGGTAAATATCTTTTATTGCATCAGACCTATTTGATTTTGTCAAGTTTGGACAAAGGTCAAATGTCAAGGTTATAAACATGCCCCAGTGTCTTATTTTCTTCATAATTTGGTCATAAATAGTCGCATCCATATAATCAGTAGCTCATTTTACTCGCCTGACCATTCTTTATAATATAAATGAATAATCTGACCATGACCTACTTTTCCTGTACGTCCGTCCGGCTGTCTGTTTTGGTCCTCAATTTTTAAATTCAATATAGCTTTAAATTTTTTTTTCTACTTCCTCAAAAATATTGGTTATTTATTTGAACATTTATATATGTTTCTTTGTCTGTCCGTCTGTCTTTCTCTATCACCTTCTGTAAGCGCTCGACCTATGGTCGCCTGGTGTGTTTGTGTGTTTGTCCCCACTCTACAGGCAACAATTTTGCAGCAACCGCTTTGAAACTTAAAGCAAGATGGAAAACAAGAAGTCCTGGAAGCCTATTGTTTTTGGTCAATATAGGTCTTTATTTTTGTCACAACTTCATCAAAATTGGTCCTTTTTTCACAATCTTAGGCTCCATTTCTTCCTCTGGGTCTTCTCCATAAACTGGTTTAGTCGACTGGTGTCAATCTTGTGTCATTTTGTCAGTATGTCTGTCTGTTTGTCAGTTGTCCTCAATTCCGACTGCTTGCTGTTTCTTGTGTCTTACATATTGCATTCTACAGGCCAAAGTTTTGCAGGAATCACTTTGTAGCTTATACATATTGTATATCGGATCGATTTCTGGAAGTTTTATGTATATTATTTATAAAGGTCAAAGGTCAAGGTCAAGTTCATGAAGATGTGTCAAAAATCTTATTTTCCTCATATATTGTCAATATTGGACCTATTTTTACAAACTATAGCTCATTTTCTTCCTCTTTGTCTTCTACATCAATTGGTATAGTAAACTGCCCTTCACTTTGTGTCACTTTGTTATAATGTCTGTCTGTTTGTCAGTTGTCCTCAGTTTTGAGTACTTGCTTGTTCTTGTGCTGGACAAAAAGCATTCTACACGCCATAGTTTTACTGGAATCAATTTTTAACTTATACACATCTTATATCGGGAACATTTCTAGAAGCTGTATAAGTATGTGTTAAACAGATCAAAGTTCAAAGGTTAAGGTCAACAAAACATATTTTTTCATAACTTCATCAATATTAGTTCTATCTTCATAATATTAGGCTCAATTTCTTCCTCTGGGTCTTCTCCATAAACTGGTTTAGTCGACTGGTCTCCATCTTGTGTCACTTTGTCAGTATGTCTGTCTGTTCGTCTGTTATTGTCATAGCCTGCATGTTTTTTATTCATCTATCATGTTATTCTGCAGTCCACATTATGTTAGCAATGCCTCTGAAAGGCGTCCAGTTAAAAGTGAACCAGGAAATATGATCTGTCTGTCTGCCCGTTCGTCCGTGTCTTTTTAATTTTAGCATAGGTACAAAAAGTGCTAGTTCTTTCTGCTCTCCCATAAATTGCTCATTCAAATGACTGTTTTCACATGTTCGTCTGTCTTTCTGTCTCTCCGCCTGTCTGTGTTATTAAACTTCTGGCAAGCGCTCGACCTATTGCCGCCTAATCTTAAATCTTACCCTACAGCATAATTTTATATTAATGATGCCAATATAGAGACATCATCAATTGACACCTTGTTGAAAAATATCTAAAAAATGCTCTTAATTAATTGGACAGTAGGCCATAGGCCATAGGAGTTATAAATTCCGGGGGGGGGGGCATATCGATATATTTTGTAAATATTGGATGGACAACCAAACAGTACAGCAAACAAAAAAGGGGGACCTAGGGTGGACCCACATACGCATTAACAGTCTACCGAGACATGTATAATGTTGAAACGTAAAGTATTTAGTACAAATACCCCCCTGAAAACAGTAAACTGTTCAGTACCAGTACCCACCGTACACCCGTATATTGTTCAGTAACAGTACCCACTGGACAACCGTATACTGTTCAGTACTAGTACCCATCTGACACAAGTCCTATAAACTGTTCAGTACACGTATCCGCCAGACACCCGTAAAATGTTCAATACCAGTATCCACCGGACACCCGTAAGCTTTTCAGTACCAGTACCAACCGGACACCCATAAACTGTTCAGTACTATTACCCGCCGGACACCCGTATATTGCTCAGTACCAGTACCCACCGGACATCTGTAAACTGTTTAGCACCAGACCCACTGGACGTCCATATACTGTTCACTACCATTAACCAACCAGACACCTGTAAACTGTTCAGTACAAGTACCGATCGGACACCCATGTACTGTTCAATACCAGCACCCACCAGACACCCGTAAACTGTTCAGTACCAGTACCCACCGGACATCTGTAAACTGTTCAGTATGAGTACCCACCTAAAGTGTTCATTACCAGTACCCTCCGGGCACCCGAAAACTGCACGCATCGGGAAAACAAACTGCTCAGCACGGCCTGTACACACGTACACTGCTCAATCCGAGTACTCAGTTGTCACACATAAACTGTGCCGCACCAGAGAAGAAGAGTCCACACGATACAAGTAAACTGTAGAGCACCAATAATATTTGAAATAGTCATAGTTCTACAAATATGCATCGTTAACAAAATCAATGGCTGAACAAGTGAAGCACAACGAGTTATCAGCAGTAAGCCTGCTGGCCCTGCTCATGTTGAATCAAAATTCTGGATCTTCATACCAGACTTATAAGGTGCGACTTTCAAGGAGACGCAAGCATACATTTATTTTGTGTATTTATACATGTCACATTAACCACATGTATATCCACATTAACATATAAGAAAGCACTGAGTATTTAAGTGCCAGATTTGGTCAAACGTAACTTTTTGTTATTGGACAATAGCAAAGCCGATCAAGGTACGAATCATGCAAGTTTTTAATTTATTTGCTGTAAATAAATACTATTTAGAACAAAGATGGGATGATGTTACATGTTGTTTAACTAAATCTGTCGTCTTGGTCACGAGCTGACATTCCTTATACACAAGTCGAATTCATACAACGGAGCCCGTCTTGGTCATGGTACAGGACAACTAAATCTGCAGCTGGAGCTCTATAGGTGCTCGATTAAGTGGATTCCAGAGTATAATTAATCATAAGAATGGCCCTGGATTTTAAAGCACGAACATTATATCACCGTTTCTCGAGTAGTAAGATCACTTTCTGGGTGTGTGTAAAACGGCCGAGAAGCCGTTAGCTAGTTTTGTCACAGCGATCAACAACAGAGATTTGTTCATCTGTCTGTGGTGCTACTGGTTGGTGAGTGCCTCGTCTGCGGCCACTGTTTGTCTACTTCATAGTGCTGTAAGTGGGGCCTTCTTATTAAAGCTGCATGCTGCTGTTTGGGCCGCGTAAAACACGAGCTGGGTTTACACGTTAACTTCTCACAGGCGGCTGATCCTGTCAGTAGGCGTGTTCAGCAGCTGTTGTGAGACAGTTGACATGTCACAGTTGTGCTAGAAACAAAACCAAATGAAAATGGCTGGAATTGACAGAATGGTAATGAGTTTCACAGCACTCTAATTATCAAGTAATCTTTATCTCACTTTGATAACACGGCGGGCTGGTGGCTTCATCTTTCACTTAGTGCCGTAGCTCCATACCCAAACAGGCTTATATAACAACATGGGCTCAAACAGATCAGACCCGACGCCCATGGGGAACATTTCAACGACCATATCGGTCTCAGACCTGGAAATGGACACCTTGAGGTATTTTTCATATGGACTATATCTTATTACTGTCTGGGGATGTGCGAGTAATTTGCTGGCTCTATATGTGTTGTTGCGCTCACAGAAAATCCACACAACGGTGTACGGTAGGTTTTTAATAGCTTTATCTACGTCGGATACGGTGGCTTTGATCACCACACAGATTGCTTCGCTGATTATCGGAGAGATGCCTGCGGGGCATCTCACGTGCGTGACCATACTGTATTTGATGTATGTTTCACAAATGGTGTCCACATTTGTGATTGTTTGTATCAGCGGTAACCGGTTCGTTGTAGTTGTTTATCCGACCAGTTCTGGCTGGCTCTCCAGGCCACGTAATGGCGTGTTAATGATAGTCACTGTGACCGTTATTGCCGCGGCCATGTACATCTTCTCTCTGTTTACCTTTACTTCCAAGAAAGGTAAGTGTCAGATATTAACAGATCAGCAACTGACGTATTTCATTGGAATACTCGTGGCAGACGTCATCGTCAGAGACCTCATCGCAGGAACCATTATATTTGTGTTGTCAATGTGCACTATATTTGCACTGCGTACCTCCGGTCAGAGACTGGCTAATACTAAAGCTCCGGGAGGAAGTGAGAGATGTGGCACGTTGTCTCGACATCGCCGAGATGAGGAACGTCAGGTGACCGTGTTGCTCTTGGTGGTGGCATTCACCTACCTGCTGCTCCGCCTCCCGTACTCCGCAACCTGGGTACCCCAGCATCTACAGAACTTCATCAGCTACTCACAGGAGACGATTGTCCGCCTAAACACCGCCACCAACATCACCACGCTTATTGCCATGACCAACCACGGTATTAATTTATATCTGTACTGCCTGGGCAGCAAAATTTATCGTCAGGAGATAAGGAAGTACGTCTTACCCATCTGTGCCCCCAGCCGACACCGGAATTCTAAAGGCGCACATCCGCCGGAACATGAGGCCATCAACAATGGCGGACATGCTAACGTGCAGTGCGGACAGTAAAGATAAGATAGACACGGAACAATGGCGGACATGCTCATGTGTTTTGTGGACAGCAAAGATAAGATAGACACGGAACAATGGCGGACATGCTAATGTGTTTTGCGGACAGTAAAGATAAGATAGACACGGAACAATGGCGGACATGCTAATGTGTTGTACGGACAGCAAACATAAGATAGACACGGAACAATGGCGGACATGCTAATGTGTTGTGCGGACCACAAAGATAAGATAGACACGGAACAATGGCGGACATGCTAATTTGTTGTACGGACAGCAAAGATAAGATAGACACGGAACCATGGTGGACATGCTAATGTGTTTTGCGGACAGCAAAGATAAGATAGACACGGAACAATAGCGGACATGCCAATGTGTTGTATGGACAGCAAAGATAAGATAGACACGGAATAATGGTGGACATGCCAACGTGTTGTGCGGACAGCAAACATGGTAAACCTGTAGTGTAATGTTGTTTCACACACACACACAAACACACACACACACACACACACACTGCGTTGCCTTATACTTTCATAAAGTTTTTGTTGTTTTGTGTAATTTGTCGGCATTCAGAAAGTGAATTTACCTTAGTATACCCTCTACTTCACAAATATAGTCTGGACAAATTGTATTTCACTTTTAAAGCTAAAGAGGTCTCGTCAAACTCGTACCGTATCTCATCAAACGAGAATTTACGAGATTTTACTGTTCTTGTTCTACAGGCCAAACCTTCTGAGCAATTGCTCACTGTTGATAGAAAACCTACAATTCTGTTGTTTTTGTTCAAAATCTAGCCAAGGTCAAGGTCACCAAAAAAGCTCCAAAATCTAATTTCCCACATAACGTCGTCACAAATTGTGGTATCTTCACAAACTATAGCTCATTTTGTTCCTATATACATTTACCATAATATGTACTAGTAAACGGTCATCCCAGATAGGTCAGTCTGTCAGTATGTCCGTCTGTTGTCATCATTTTCGCCGGCCTCCTCTCTTGTCTGACTTGTGTTATTATGCACTCCACATTTTTTTTGTTGCAATCGTTCTGAAAGGCATACATCTGAAAGATAACCGTCCTTATATTTTGCTGCCGTCTGTTTGTACGTCCGCAACTTTTCAATATCAGCATAACTATAATAACCTATCATTTGTTTCGGCTAAAACAGAAAATGTTTCCTTCATTTGACTGTTTCCACATGTTCCCTTGTTACTCTATCTGCCCGTCTATCTGGATGTCTATCTAATTCCAATTTTCGGCAAGCGCTCGATCTGTGGCCCGAACACTTGGTAGTAATCCCAAAGAAATGCCTTAACATTGTCATGTAACGGACATGAATGTTATGTATTTGTTTGTTTTTGTCGCATTGTGTTTACATATAACAATTGTCATATGTGTTACTCGTCTCTGTTGTTCACTTTAATATTAGTTATCAGTCCTGCATTTAATGTTTAACACATTCCTACAATACACATGGTCTGGTGTTATGTAAAACAGAGAGCTTTACTTTTAAAATTGCTTACTTTTATGTGTTAGGGCCGTTTGGTTTTGTGTAGTTACACGGACTCGTGGTGTGAATCACCACCTCATTCGTCTGTATATTAAAGAAAGAATAACATGGTTTCTTAATCCTGTGTTTTGTATAAGATTTTAAAAAATGTCAACGAGTCTGACTAAAGGTCTTGTGAAAGTTTATTCAATGTTTGAATGGTGGAAAACAGATCGTTTTGAATTGTTCTGTTCTGGTTTTCGAGACTCTGAAGTCTGATCGGTTTATAAGCCAATAAGGAACGATTTTATTTTCGGAAAAGGAATTTTTGAGGAAGTAGAATTATTTGAGTTTGAATTGAATCAACATATTCTCAAAATGGCTTGTGCAAAGAATTTCATTCTTTAACAAGGTTCATTTAAGGGCTGGCTGGTAACTAGCTGCTGGTGGGACTATAATGTATTGTGTAAGCCAAAGTGACCCTTTTGACTGTTTCTTAAATAAATCAGATAATACCAACAGTCTAGTTTTCAGTTAATTGTTTTATATATTTTTTGCATACAATCAGGTCATACAATACACATTTCATACATTTTGTTTTCAATCACATTAAATAAAATCTATACCATCTATACAAGCACATCGTATTGGATATTATTTCAATTATTTCCATATTTCAAGGCTAGTACATCGCACATTCAATATATATATATATATATATATATATATATATATATATATATATATATATATATATATATATATATATATCAGTATAGGGGAGAGTTTTCCCATGACCTGAAGTACACACATTATGTAGGATAATTTGCCTCATTTTGTTGTTTTTTGTTGCTGTTTGAGCACAATTGTATATATATATATTCTTTAAATAAGTCAGACAATACCAACCGTCTTGTTTTCAGTTAATTGTTTTATATATTTATTGCATACAATAAGGTCTTACAATACACATTTCATACATTTAGTATACAAATATGCTCAACCGACACATATGCTTATATTTTTCCTATATATTCCATTCTCCTTACAAAATCTGGCAATAAATTACATATATTCCTTTGTACTACAATATACATACATTTTTTATGTAAGTAGCAACTAATTTATTTAAAGGTTACACTTATTTGGAAACCATCCATACAATACGGTGTTCCAGATTTAAAATGGCATGATCACTCCATTTGATTTCATCAAATCTACAATTCTAAAATACAATTATAAAACATTAATAAAAAATGTTTTTCTCCGGATCTATAGAGCAATACGAATATCGGGGGCATTCAGCTACCATATCTAAATTAAACTATTGGTTGGTGAATGATTATGGTGTATTTTTAAAAGTATTCTCTTGTATACATATCGACTGAGATTTTACGGATAGCGCCAAAGTCTATCCACCAGTTAAAATTATCATCCTGCACGGTATCTCTTTATTGGACCGAGAATGAGGGTGCAGTTGATTTCTGTTCCACTAATATATATAAATATATTTAGAAGACAAAGTATATTTAAAATACCCTTAATTGTAATTATACTATGCTCGTCTAATAATCTTCATTATGTAATCCTGTTTTTATACAAACTTTTCTTCAACCTTAATCCATCTATTGTCCACAGAGGATGCAGTTTTACCTCATTTTATGAAGCTGGTTCTTTGAGACAAATCTGTGTCTATGACCAAAGCCTGTTTACAGGTTTTTAGCTCAGCTGACTGAAAGTCACCTGAGCTATAGCGAGCAGTCTTTGTCCGTCTGTCCATCCGTTAACCAGGCACAAATCGTAACCGCTGGACCTGGAATCTTCTTACTTGACTTCCAAGAAGGTCCATGAAACATCTCCTTTGAAACTAGAAATTAGGTCTTTTTGCATGCATGGAGTGTTTCATCAGTTCCTGCAGACTGGTGGCGCTACCTGTATTTTTATCGAATATTAATGCATTTTCTCTTTTTCTGAGACCCTCAAAGATGCAGTCGTCCGTTAACAAGGCACATATCGTAACCACTGCACCTAGAATCTTCTTAGTTAATATCCATGGAGGTCATTACAAATCTCCTTGGAATCCTGAAATTAGCTCTCTGTTACCCATATCCTCAAAGCTATAGGCTTATAAGTACCCTCTAGAATAATTAAAAATTTGGTACAAAAGCTCCTTTATCTGAATAACTGATGCATTTCTCGCCACGATTCTTTGCATGGATATTGATCATGGAGTGTTTCATCAGTTTCTGCAGACTGATGGCGCCACCTGTATTTTTTTTCTCGAAATTGCACGCATTTTTTTCTCTATTTTTGACGCCTTCAAAGATGCACAAATCGTAACCATATAGACTAGAATCATGAAACCTCTGCATCCTGAGAGGTCCTCCAACCTTTCTCAGAAACCTGAAATTATGTCAGTTATATTCTTAGAGTTACGGAGCCCGTTTAACCCCTCCCCAGAATAATTAAAAAATACACACTAATTGCCAGATTCCTCAGGAAAGGCTCGATGGATTGTCATAAAATGTGGTGTGCTTATGGATCTTAATGAACCTTAGCTACATGGCATGAATGGTGGTGCCACCTGCACTATCTTATTTTAAACAAATTTTACTTGTATTTTTTAGAATACTAACTCTGTTTACAATGTACAAACCGTACCCGTAAAGGCTAGAGTCATGAACATCTGCATCCTGAGAATTCTTCAGAAGTTCTCTTCAGAAATCTGAAATTAGGTTACTGTGACCTGCTTTCTCCGAGTTACGGGGCGTGTTTGAGCATCCCAGAAATATTGTAACGGACTTCCGGTGTCATGGCTGCTTGTAGCTAGACGGATATAAGGACTGCTCCGTATAAAAGTGGAATTACCCAGTGTAAAAAGGTTTCAATACGGAACAGGTACAACAAAAAGTTATAGACAATGCCTAAACAACAACGAACCAAAAGAGGTGATACACAAGGGAGCCTAGATAGCTTCATTGAAAAAGAAACCACGGAGGAAAGCAGTTTGCAGACGATCGAGCCCCAGCATGGGGCATGTAAACAAACGGACAAAGACGTGAGAGAGGTGAGCCAGAGTATGAATAAAACTATGCTTGACACAAAATTAAAAGCTCTTGAAAATAATATTTTGAAAGCATTCACAGATTTTAAAACTTCACTAGAAACACAAGTAAAGAGATTACTTGGTGAAGTTCAAACATTAGAAAAAGGTGTCGGAGAATGTAAAGATGAGCTAGGTCAGTTAAAGAGAAGTACAGAATTCTCACAAGGTCAGATTGAAGATTTGCTCAAGAAAATGAAACATTGAAAAAAGAATCTGATCAAATGAAAGTTGAGATGAACAGTTTGAAAAAAGATTTGTATGAGAAAAATAAAATAATTCAAGAATAAGAACAAAGATGTATGAAAAACCTGAATGAATTGGAACGTTATTCCAGAGAATTTAATGTAAGACTGACTGGGATGAAAGAAGAAAAAGGAGAAAATTGCAAAAATATTTTGGCTCAAATTATTGAAGAAAATAATTTGGCAGAAAGGAAAACAAAAGCTGAAATATTAGACTGTATTGAACACGCGCACAAGTCCGGTCAAAAGTTCAGAGACACTCGGCACATAATTGCCCGTTTCTATAGCCGGGGGTTGAGAAACCACAAAAAAGCCGCAAAAGAAAAGCTGAATAATAGAGATGGAAATAACGGTGTGCACCTGTACGAGGACTTGACTGCTGAGGACTACAAACAGAAGAAGAGAGCAAGAGATCAAATGAAAGAAGCCCATCGGCAACACACGAAAACCCGCTTCTGGCATGGACAATTGATTATTGAGGGAAAGCGTGTGGAGATAAGTTCATAAACTCTGTTTTTCTCGCCACGTATCTTTGGGTGCATGTTTCAATAACTGTCCACCAGAATGCGCCAGTACACAAAGTTGTCAAGTAACTCGAAAGAGGGCGCTACAACCGACAAAAAGGATAATAATGACCAAAAAAGACCTTAAGATAGCGTAATTATACTGCATTAAAAACCATGTGGTTATGGTGTTAAGGATCATATAAATAAATTAGTAAATAACTTTAAAAAAATGGAGCGATACAGACTGTTTCCGGCTTAGCATCAATATAGTTAACATAGCTATAAGATAATTATCAAAGTTGAGTGTTTTGTCATTAGCTGGATACACATAAAGGGACGCTCCTGGTAACCAGCTGATATTTTCTATTACAGAGATCTGCAGCTATGTTATTAATATGCATCCATTCACCACTAGAATTACTGTTCTATTTATTACTGTTCTATGTGTGCCTTAAATTATGTTTGTTGTGTAGAACGAGAAAGTACTTGGTTAGGGAATATTATCTAGAAAAGGAGATTTTGAAGAAGTGTATAAGGTTGATTGTTATGTTACTAGCAATTGATAATTATTTATGGGGAATACTCAAATGTAAACCTTGGAAGGAGGTTAAGGTAGACAAAGAATGTGTGAATATTGGTTATAAAATCATTGGCAAAACTAACAATAAGTTAAAAATAATATGAATAAAAACAGTATAGGAATAATGTCTCTAATGTTAGAGGTTAAGGAAATAAAAATAAGAGACGTCAACTGTTTCATTGGTTTCATCAGAAAAGGCATAAGATAATTTTATTACAAGAAACTCATAGTAAACCAGAATGTGAACAGACGTCGAACGCTGAGTGGGGTCACACAGTGATTTATAATCATGGGGCAACCAATGCCAGAGGGGTGTGTTTTATGATAAAAAATTCCTTTTGGTATGAAATTTTACAAATGAAAAAGATTGTGAAGGCAGATATATTATAATTGATATTAAAATGGAGGATATAACAGTTACTCTTGCAAATATATATGGACCTAATGATGATAAGCCAAACTTTTTTAGAGATTTTTTTTTTCAGTTTTGGACTCATTTAACAATGAGCATATAGTATTAGGAGGTGATTGGAATGTTTTTCTTGATGGCAATCTAGATAAATTAGGAGGTAATTTACAAACACATGCTTTGGCAAGAAGGATTATACAACTATATGCGTCAGAAATGGGGTTGTGTGACGTTTGGAGAATGAAACACCCAGATGAAAAAAAATCTATACTTGGTCTCGATCACAACCTCATATAATAGCTAGCCGTATTGACATCAATTTTAGCGTTAACTTGTTCTACAGAGATAAATTTAGCCATTAGAACAGACCATTGTAGTATTGATTTGGAAATTGAAAACAGCATGCATGTAAAAGGTCCAGGATATTGGAAGTTTAACTGTAAATTGTTAGAGGACTCCAATTATCAATCACTTATTACAAAAACAATTGTATCTGTTATAGAAAATAATGAAAATACTAAACCTATGTTACTGTGGGATATATTAAAAATGGAAATTCGTGATAAAACCATTACATATAGTAAAGATAAGCAAAATTTATTAAGAACTAAAATGAAAGAACAAGAAAAAAAGAATTAAGGTAACTTGTTCAAGCCATCCCTGTGAACAAGAATACTTATTATAAAATTATCACAAAAACCATTGCTAACCGTCTAAAATTAGCTTTACATTCAATTATCAATGAAGATCAAACAGGCTTTTTAAAAAATAGATATATCGGAGAAAATATTGTTCAAATACTGTCAATAATGGATTATTGTAAATATAAAAGAGAAGAAGCATACCTTTTAGTAATTGACTATGAAAAAGCTTTTGACAGCTTAGAATGGGAATTTATCATTTAAGCTTTAGAATATTTCAATTTTGGTGATCAGATAATTAAATGGATTAAAACCATTTATAAAAATATTTCTAGTTCTATCATTAATAATGGTTGGTTATCATCATTCTTTAACATCTACAGAGGAGTGAGGCAAGGTTGTCCTTTGTCACCATATTTATTTATAATCAATGCGGAAATATTAGCAAATTACATTAGAAATCAAAAGAAGGTTAATGGTATTGAGATAGGTGATCATAATTTTATTATATCGCAATATGCTGATGATACTAGTTTTACATTAAAAAATATAGAAAGTGTAAAATTTATATTACAAATATTGAAGAATTTTGAGCAAATATCAGGTTTAAAGGTGAATATTGAAAAAATCCAAATTATGCCAATTAATCACCATTTTAACAATTTAGATAAACTCGGAAATATCGTATTCAAATTACAGAAGGACCTTTAACAGTGTTAGGTGTAAAGATATCACAAAATATACATGATATTATAGAAATTAATTATAATACAAGGATAGAGGAAGTGAGAGAATCTTTGAAATTGTGGTCAAAACGATTACTTACCCCATATGGGAAAACAACTTTTTTGAAGTCACAGGTTCTATCGAAATTAATATATCTTTTATGTGTTCTCCCAACCCCTAATTCTCGAATTAAAAATACAGTAACAAAATTGATGCGGGATTTTGTGTGGTCAAAGGGAAGAAAGAGAGTCAAATGGATGACGCTTATCGGATCAAAAGAAAATGGGGGACTTGATGTAACAGATATAGATACACAAGAACAAGCTTTAAAAGTCTCCTGGATTAAAAGATTAATAGTTGGTACAAAATTACATGTGCTTTTCACTAATGCACTAAAAGCAGATTCCATGCTTGATTGCAACCTTAAGACAAAAGATGTGATCAATGTTTTTAAATTTAAATCCAATTTTTGGATTGATGTTGTAAAAGCATTGTCTAACTTTAATTATGATGAGATCAACAAATAGAATGTATTACACCAAAATATATGGTTTAACTCTCACATAAAAATTGACGGAAATTTTTTTGTACATAAAGATATCAAAATATTAAAATGCAATTATATCAGAGATATAATAAGAAAAGATATAACAGGGTTCAGACTTTTAACGCATGAAGAATTGGAAATAAATTTCATGGGAAATGTAATTTTTTGCATTATGTTAGCTTATTAGATGCCATTCCGAAAGACTGGAAAGGCTACTTAAAACAATTAGAAACTCGAGATTCCCCGAACTTGCTATAGAAAAAGAGTTGATTTTTAGTGGTTTATAAATATTTAGAAAAATTCAAACTCGACAAAATTAAGATATTTTCAATTTTGTTTAATGCATAGATGCTTGACTCTGAATCCATTGTTGTATAGAATTGGTATTAAAGAAGATAAACATTGTACATTTTGTAAAGATGAGGAGGAACCACTTGAACACATCATATGGAAATGTATTTTTGTAAAGAAGTTATGGTCAGATATATCTGACTCACTTAAAAAGGAAAGAATATTAAAATTTGAGGCACTTGAATATAAAAATGTTATTTTAGGCACTTATGAAGATATAACGCTGAATGCCTTTGTACTTATCGCAAAGAGATATATATACATCACTAGATGTGAGGAGAAAAAACCTTCCTTTAGAAATTTTAAATATTTTCTTAAAGATATAATTTATATTGAAGAAAAAGCAGCAAAAAGTAATGGTTAATTACATATTCATGGAAGAAAATGGAAAAATTGTCAAAATATAATTAGTTGAGAATTCCCTAGTTATATATCTGTTATATATAAAACAATAAATAGGACACCTCTTTTGTAAGAACCAAAAGTAAAATTAAGTAAAAATTATATAAAGGCACTATATATGTATATATTATGTGATTGTGTATATTTATGTAGTGTGTGTTTTCTTTTGTATGTAATTGTGTATTCTATGTATTTTGCATGTTTTCATTTGTATTTGTTAATTTAAAAAAAAAAGAAATATTGTAACAAGTATATAAAAATTACCAGATTTCTAAGGAAAGGCTGGATGGCTTGTTATTAAATTTTGTGCGCTTATGGGTCTTGATGAACTTAAACTAATATTCAAGAATGATGATGCCACCATCTTAATTAGTTTCCTGTGCAAGGACATATTGTCAAAATGTCAGTCGACTGAGCGTCATGACCCATTGGTCACTTGTTTTGTAACGCTTAACATAAGGACCATGTCTGATGAATCATAATCTGTTTTAAAGTCAGCTCCAAACAGAATTACTTTTTCTTATAATGTACAGAAGCTGATCCGGGGGGGAGGTCCAGCAGGCCGGACACCCCCTCCCCCCCCCCCCCTCTTTTTTGTCTTTTTTAGAGGGATTGAGACAAATTTTACCGCCTGGATCCCCCCTCCCCTTTTCGGGATATGGCGACCTTTTTTAGGTATTTTATGAGTCCTCCTTGGTTGGACCCCCCCCCGGATCCGCCCCTGATGTATCATAATATTCCAACAAATCGCTAATTAAGCGAATTGGAACCAATAATATGAGACATTATTTTGTTGTGAACCATTGTTTCTACTGACTCTACTATTCATGTTTTATAACTGTCTTTTCAAAATTTCTCTTTTCAAGATTTAATAAATATTTATATAGCTGCGCTCACCCTGCTCATTCCACTAAGCTCTTAATTGAATTGATCTAACAGTAATGTCATTCGTTACCAGGTCATAACAATATACAAGTTCTGCTTTAAATCTTTGTACCTTTCAGTTATATCAATATTTTCATATTCAACAACATTACTCTCTAGCTGCTTCACCGTTTTCTCAAAGTCCATCCTCTTTGTCCGATTAGCTCCGTGTTTTTTCTTTTGAGTATGCAATCGCGATTTTTCTTGTATGATATTTAAAATAATCCCACTTCATATTTGTCTATAAAGCTTTATGTTTCACTGTGTATATAATCTCTTTTAATTCGTTGATGAATGTGTAGTCTTCAGCCAAGAATTATTAAATTTCCAGGATGATAGCTAATTTTTTGACATTTTACTTAACAGCTCAATGTTCTGTTCACACTCAAGGTGTAGTCTCACGAAAAGGAACAAAAGGTTGCAATGTAGATGATACAAGAAAATAGCCTGATCTACTTTGTTTAACTAGGTTTATTATCCTCCAAGAAAACCACTCAATATTTGGTTAAATAGTCACCATATATCACATAGAACATGGTTTGAATATTTTTATTCATTGGTCAATTGTTTTATATTTATTCACTGAATTACTTCCCTGAGCATCCAAACAGGAGAGACTGAAAGTGGTCTCCTCACCATATAATGTCAGTATGACAGATTATGTCAATCTCATTTTTAATGATTTTAGTGTAAAATCCCAGTCCCGCACGAATTGAATACCGAAATTGTGATAGTGCATGTTTTCACTTCGTTTAGAGTGTAAGCTGATGGAAAAAGTTAGGTAAATTTTATCAACCCCCGACCTCTCTAAATCCAAGATTGCCGCCATCCCCAATAAATAATAAAATGTAGATATTGCTTAGATGTTTTAACTACCGCACCGAACTGAATAATATTGGATAGATTTATAAAATTTTGAATGTGTTCTATCAATTGCAACTACTCTAGGAATTGTCTGAAGGTCGAAGAGGGTATTCAAGGTCAAGGTCAAACTTATTTACCCACCTTCTAAAGCCTAAAATTATACATCTTGGGTAGTACACTGTCATATATTATGTAATATGGTTTTCAGATGGACATTATATAATAAACTTCATTTCATGATGGTCACAGATGTAATCAAGGTTAAGGTCTACAGTATTCATCATTTTTTTTTGCAGAATGATATGTCATATGAAATAAATTACACTAGCTATTGTTATATGTTTTCCAAATGAACCTTAAAACATACAATTGATTTTTTTGTTAAGATGTTTAATGGATGATGATTAAACAGAAACACTTGATTTTTTTTGTTATGATGTTAAATGTATGATGATTTAAGAGAAACATATTTGAAGAAAACGTGATAATACATCAATTGAAAATTTTTTACATATACTTAAGTCTGACGATAAAATAGAGATTTGTAAATTAGCAGAATACACTTACCATGCCTTTAAGAAGAGGGAAGCAACTATTTAGGTATAAAGTCAATAGTTAAATAAATACTCATATATAATAATATTCCTATTTCATATATTCTAGACCCAAATTATCTCTGTTAAAAAGTCTGCACTTTAAATACAAGAATTCTCCTAAATATATGAATACTGTATTATATAGTTTTTTAACTGTAAGGTTCACTGAACTGTTATAAATCTTGTTTTATGTCTCCTTAAAAGATACATGCAGAGGTAAGATATCTCTAGCTATTATTTTATTTGTTTTTATATTTTTCTGTTCATCTGTTTGTTTGTTCATTTATTCACATATTTTCTATTATATTCAATTTTTAGCTCAGCTGACTATAAGGCATCAGAGCTATAGTCGTGGTCCTTTGTCCGTCGTCCGTCCGTCCGTACGTTAACAGAGCACGTTTTAAAACCGTTTGACCTACGAATCCAAAATTTTGCATACAGTTAGAAGTCCCAAATATCTCATACCACACCGAAAATTGGGTCAGTAGGACTTCGTTCCTTCGAGATATTAAGGAAAAACCTCTGTTTTCCATAAAAAAAAGCCATTGTTACACTTCAAGGCTGCCTAATATCAGAACCACTGATCTGTTTTTGGTCATATTTAGTATGCATTTTCTTCCATACATTTTCTATGAACATACCAAAAATTTTATCCATATTGCCTATTGTTTTGAAGTTATTTGCCCAAACATAATACAATATGAAAAAATCAGGAAATATATTTACTCACTCATGAAAATTGCTGAAGCTGGAGACTTTTTTCAGGGATATAACTTTTTTTAATTAAGATTCAATTGTTTACCCAAAATTAGATGTGAACTTTGCAAATCTTTTACGTTATTAGCATAAATAAAAAATCAATACTTTAAATTTTGTCCAAATTTGGCAATGGCATGTTTTTTCCCTGTAAGCACTGTTAATTTAATTTTCACAGCATATATACATAAGGATTTTACCTTTTAAAATCTGAAATTTCAAAGGAATTGATTGAAAAGAGTAGCTTTTGTTCAAGTTTTCATACACAATGTCAAGTGTTGTTTACATCAAGCTTACCTAGTAGTACAGCCTTCACTTGTATTATGTAGCCGACTCCAGGCAGCTTGCCTTGGCTCACTTGGCCACTACTAGCAAGCTTCTCCACTGCCCTGTACTCCCCCCCCCCCACCCCCCACCCCCCGCCAGATGGTGCATAAACTAGATGAATGTTATAATTTTCTGTATTTGATACATTCTTATTCTAGGCTATGCTACATTTTAGATTTTGTATTGTACCACCAGGGTCACAATGATTAAAGTGCTTATTTAATTTTGTCCACAAAGTGGTGTATTGCTATGAAGGTGTGGATGTTCATCAGTCAGATAAGGAATTCCTTACTTCAGAGAGTAAAAACTTCACCAGGTGTTAAATTGCCTATTCATTCCAGTATTGAATTATAGCTGAGATAGTCATTAGCACAATGATATGGTCTGTCCCTCATTCAACCAACAGTGTGTTGGTCACTGAATATTTTATTTCGGTGAATACAATTAAGCATGTACTGAAAACTCCAATGTACAAAACTTTTTAATTGTGATTCAATGAAAAATCTTGAAGATGCCATGTTAAAGCATTATTTTCTTTTAAATTCAGTTTAAACATATATGATTTAAAAATAATAAAATACATGTGTATGCATAATATGACCCGATATGAGCTACACTCTGGATGAATAATAATTGCAACTTAGAACTCTGATATTTTAACTTACATTTTCAGATTTTTTTCTTATTTGTAAATTAAAAAAAAATTATCTGATAAAAACTATTAATGAAAAAAGTGGATATGCTAAAAAATAGGCTTTAATATAAACTTAAATGCATTATTCCCTTGAAATTGAAATAAAGGTATCAGTCCATTCTGTCCACTTGCCTGTCCATCTGTAAATTTTTTATATGCATCACAGTATTTCAAAACTTTTACTGTTTTTCTTCATGACAGTCTCGTCAGAGTATTAGTTTGCAATCATATATTTAGAACTTAACTATAACTAGGTAGTAGGGCCCCTTCCTCTTAGCTTCTCATATGCTTATATATATGAAAAACATTACAATAAAATATTTTGCCTTTGCAAAGATTTCAAACTTCAGCTGAGCGCCGTGACCCATGGGTCCCTAGTTTATTTGTACTGGTAATTGTTAAATATTTTGAGGCAGATAACATGTATAGACCTTACATGTTTGCACAGTATATTCAAAGAAGATATATGCATATGTCATTGTCAGCATTTATTTTGATAATTGTCAATTTGTTTGCATTCACTGTCTATTCAATTTTTTTTTACATTAAATGTTTAATTTTGTATTAAGTTAATACAGTATTAGAGAAAACTCAGCCAGAGGCAGTTAATTTTACTTTATTTAGTTCTCTGTGTTTATATTAAGTTTGTTCATTTAACTGACCGTCATTTTCATTCAGTTGTTAAATAAGAACTCGAATTTTGTTGAATCATGAACTGTAGGCCCTGTGGCCATTTTACCTGAATAAAGTTCTGTTCTGTTTCTGTTCTGTTCCAAATGAACATTAAAACATACAATTGATATACGTGTTACATATTTCACACATTGCTGATTCTCTGATATGAAGTATTAATCTCCAACAGTATCACTGTGGAACAACCCTTTTTGAGATCAATTTGTGTGGTTAGTATAAAAGACTAAACGGAAGCCTTGTTGATCTCGATACTGGAGCAATGTATGGCATGTTTACTATTCGAGACGCCTGCTACATTTCGAAAGAAGAAAGGTTTGTCTGAATATCCTTCAAGTTTACTGAATATGGGTAGATATAGGTCCGATGCCATTGTAATTGTCCCCCAAAAAATACGCTGCCCTGACAAAATCTCACCAGCAAACTTGCGAAGAAGGGCGGTCAACAATGCAGACGACACATCTGCACGCTCACAAAGTCAAACTAGTGGGTCCCTAATTGATAAATGTCCACATATTAATGACATCTGGCGAATGTAAATATCTTTCAAAACCTCGTATGTTAACGTCGGGTATTCGGGACCAAGCACCTCGAGACTTAAGTACCACTACCACAGATAATGATATCAAGGAATTACTGTCGGGTCTGCTTCAATCAGAAGATTCGCGTGCCAAGGAAAAGAAGTATCACAACAGCTGTTTATAAGATACGCTTGAAACGTACTCAAATTATAGCGAGACGGGCGGTGCATTTTATAATAATGACCATGGTCAAATGACCATATATATGTATGTAGGTCAAATCAACATGGATTTATCTTAAACATAATTTAAAATTAAAGTGTATTATGTGTCTATCCTTAAGGGCAGCAATACCTGGGAGACAGTAAGAGAAAACATCTAAAATACTTGACCAGATTAATGAAATTTATTCAGCCACTTGAAAGTTAGAGTTTCTGCAACAGTCTCATTATATAAATCACTATCTGATAAACCCGGTATACCGGGCGTTTTACCGGGGTTTGGGAGATATATTTACTGAGATATTGAATGTTGGCTATTTTTTTATTATAAAAGTTAAAAGAAAATATAGATTTTTAGTGGGATACTCTCGGAATACGATATGTACAAATATTTTTTACTGTTATTTTGTGGCGCTGTGCTGGTGACAAAAATCATACCCGATATATTTACCTTGTCAGTGATGGTTTACATTGCGAACCGGAATGAGACGCGGAGGCATACAGTGTTTTGTTTATATTTGACTGGTTTCTATCGTTGGAAGTATAAAGTATAGGTTGATGTGAGGAACACATAAAAGATTAATTAAATGTACGTTGAAAGGAAACTGTTCCTGAAGAAGGAAACAGAAATATGCATAAATCGTAAGTAGAAGAAGCGGACCCAACGGGACTCCATGCAGTGGGTCCGTATCCCATTCTCCGCCAATTCATCCTTTTTTTCATCGTATCAGAAAAATTTTGAGGCCTAAAACCCCGCCACCATCCAACCCAACCCCACCCCAGCCCTGTTCCTGAAACTGGGACCTTAAATTAGGTTTTGTCATTAATCCTCCTGGGTTGAACTCTTTCTCTTTTACTGACCACGCACGTGGGTCAAATCCCTCATTGAAAGCAAGCGTTATTCATATGAACAATAGTCCTTAGTGTTCGAGGTTAAGTGACCACGATGCGCGCATTTCGGTGATTGCCGAAGGCGGTTCGGCTGTGCTCGGTAAAAAAACGGAAAAATCACTCTAAATTATATGTATATTAAAAATTATTTATTTTCATATCGCCTATGTCACTGTGGGGATAATAACCTTTAAAATGATGTATGGCACAATATTGTACACAACGCGGTTTTAGAGAACATTGCGCACAAACGTGAACCGAATTCCTTTTATAAGTATTAGATTAGACGAAAGCATTAACCTTGCAACTATGAAGACCACGAATGCTGTATCAGAGTTTTAGTTTTAAAAAAGACCGGACTTCAGGAATTCGAGAAACAAATGAAGATCTCTGGTGGTGGTTCCCTCCTTGATTTGGACACTATATACTGATCATACTCTTTGTTTCACACCTCTTACACGGAACTTATAGTGGTAATATCGGGGGGTACAAGGATATTGAAGCTCACAAGTATGTTTAAATTGATTGCAAATTCATGAATAGGAACCCAGGTTAGCCAATCGCGTGATAAAAGCTTCTAAAATTTTCTCCCCCATGTTTCTGTGTGCACATGATATAAACATCTGGATATAACCAAGCGATTTGGGTATGCAGTGGTAATTCGTATGAAAGACAAGGTATGGGTATTCCGAACTCATCAAGAAAGGCGTCACAGGCTTCTTTGCGGTTGAAAATATTGGTCTCTTAAAGAGGAATCCGTAGGGCTGTTATCCCTAAACATGGCTCTGTTTAGGTGGGTGTTTTTTCAGGACGATAAAAGAGCAGAACCAATCAATATACCCCTTGCCGTCTTAGATAAACCACCATCCGTCCATCTGCATATGAATAACATGCACAAAGACATGCTAGTCATACAGGGAACTAAATAATTACAAGTTACTTCGTAAGCAACTACCTTGGTATATGAAACAACTTTCCTTAAATTACTCTATGCACTGCCCACCTTGGTGTCCTTGGAGCACTTTTTAAGCGTATCTTGGAAACAGTTGCTGTGATGTTTCTTCCCTTGGCCAGTGCGTCTCTTGCATGGTTGATTCCCTGATTTTATCATCCATGGTTGGCCTTCATGTCAAGAGGTGCACGGTCGTTTTTATCACACAAGTGTACTGTTGAGTTCCTCATGATATTTGTATTCTTATGATGCCGGAGAAATTGTGCATACTATCCTTAGGAACCATACTCATATGACTGTTTACATGTGCAGATGTGCCTTCTCTTCTGTTGAGCAGGTTTCGCGGATGTTTTTTTTCTCTCAGAGCATTAATTGTTTCTGTTTAGCTTTTAGTAGGACCTCATTATAACTTTTAAAATTAGAATGATATCTGACCTGTCTCTATCAGCTCTTATTCAGGTTAAATAGAAAGAAATATCCAGACAACGGTTTCTACCAATCCCCCTGTTCTTGGAATAGTTTAAATATGCCATGAATATTTCTGTATCAGGATTTCCAAGAAGGCTTTTGGAATCTTTTTATCTTCCATATAACCACACAAACTGATTCTAAATGTTTGTTTCGCAGTAATACGGTAGGCTTATTAGAGAATCAGCAATTTAAATAAAAAATATCACAAACATTAAATTCATAAGGTCAAACCATTCATACAGTATAATTATGTGTTACTATGGGGCCTGGACAGTCGAGGGGTAAAACGCTCTGCTCTCTCTTCTGGCGACCCTGGTTCGATCCCCGGCGTGGCTATGAGAGTAGGTTGTAGTTGCCCGTCCAAGGCCCGTGGTTTTCTCCGGGTTCTCCGGTTTCCTCCACCTCATGACACTACCGAACGCCACCACCTGAACCATGGAGAGTTCCTCGATTAGTTATAATAACTATTTGTATAATCCATGTAAAATAAATATGTTTATTATATGTGATACTATCTGGAATTAACGTTCGTTCAGGGATCGATATCATTATTGCCTATTAAACTTGGGACCAATCGGTCTCGACGCTCAGCTGTGTGTCTATATAACGATATTTTTCAAGAAATTCTTCAGAATGATGGTACTGTGGCCTTAACCAATGACCTTGTGACCAAAAATCTTGGAACTTATTATCCTTGAACTTGCAGCATTTAGTTTATTGTAACAATCTTTGAAAAAATGGTGGGTCCAGGGACCTTGACCTCTGACCAGGTAACCTCAAAATCTACATATTTCTTCCACTGTTGGCAAGTAAGCCATGTATAAAAGACTGTTTGTTTTACAGTGCATGCACAATCTTTTTAAAGTTGTGGCTCCTGTGACCTTCACCTTTGACCTCTGGACCCTGAAAATCATAATTATATCTTGCTTAAGTGGTTGGTCATAAGTAGATCACATTTGAAGCCAATCTGTCAATCAAAACCAGAATAATCATCCATAATCTAATTTTTGAATGGGTGGGGTCCGAAATTTGTTACATGTCGTTTTTCATTAATTCATATCCTATTTCAGCTAAATAAGGCATTTTCGCAATTTGGGCATCAATGTCCTACGAAAATACATCCCCGTCTACACTAAGAAGGAATCTCCAGCAGAAACAGCAGATCTTAGAGTGTCATCTAAAGGTTGAGGGTCGAAGACCCGTAAGTTGTTCTCACTTGCCACTTTCTTGTAAATTAAATTCTAGTTACTTTCTTTTAACTCACAGTATGAACACAGATTGTAAATACTTTAAGTAGACTTTTCAATAGGTGGATTCGTTAAACTTACAGTTTATTTTTTTTAAAGGAGGATTCGTTGAATAGTTTATTTTAAAAAAATAGTTAGCTTAATGTTATGTGGAGTAAATGTATTTGTTATAGCCAGTGCACTGGCAATAGTGTTATGAGGCATAATTTTAATGGTATCGTGTTATAAAGCAGAAGGCAGCTTAAATGTTTGAATGGACAGTTTTTGTCGGGGCTTTCGGTCAATCCATCAAGTGCTCTCCATGCACGGATTATAATTCTGAGGTTGTTACGGAGTTTTTATTTAATACGCGAGGTTTCGCAAATATTGTTAATAACGCCACCCACTGTTAGGGCATCACAGGCAACAATGCCAATGTTATTTCGTTTGGAGCGTGCAGTGCTTGTAAAACGTAATTTGGATATTCGACTTTAAGTGTGTATGACGGGCATGAGCCCAGGGGTATAAGGTGACGTTCCCGGTACAAGAACTTTCTAGGCAGTAGGCCCTCATGGCATGCGTGCCGTGGTATTTGACATGGCCATAGAAGTTAAGAGTATTTTCCTTCCTGATATCTTTTAATCCCGGTTGAGACCCCGGTGAGGCCGACAGTGCAGGGCGCAGAGTGGGTGTACTACATGTCCCACTGACGGACTAGCAGCCATCCCGGGATGGAGGAAGACTGGTGAGACGCACACCACCACTGCAGAACCGCACAGTCGAGGCAGGTTTCGTCAACGAGGCCGAGAGAGGGCGCTCGGGTGTGGCCGGCGGGAGACCGAGATTCGTCAGAGACGAGAGGTATCCAGATACGACGTACTGGTACGGGCAGTTACTGATGAGTACTGAGGGTGCACGAGTCCAGCTAAGAAGAACTGGTAGTCTGGGTAATGTCGTCTGAGTGCAGCGGATCGTGTGGGCGCTCCGGGATTTCCAACAGATCTCGTGTTTTACAGTTTAGAGAAGATTCTTTTTAGCGAACCTGTGAGCTTATGCGGTGGTGCGGCGTCGTGCGTCAGTGCGTCGTGCGTCGTCTGTACGTAAACCATAGCTATCTAAAAAACGGCAGTAGCTAGCATCACCAAATATTTTGCAAATAATCAGTCATCTGAAAAACTCTATTTGATTTTGTTTATTTTTCCAAACTGCATTTTCTTAGATTTATAGGGAAAAAGCTTAAAAAGCTTTAAAATTTTCTCCGAAACTAACCAGCCAAATTGTCCAATATTTCACAGAAATGATCCCTGGAACAATCTCTCTCAAGTTTGTTCGAATGGTTCCAGTTCGGAGATTTTTCACCGAGTTACAGGAGGTTAAACTTAGTCATCTGTCCAAAAAAGCACACTTTATTTAAAATCTCAGAAACGGCTGGAGCTATCATCACCAAATTTTATGCCAATGTTTGTCACATAAGTCATATCAGAAATTGAGGTATAGGTGGCGCCACCTACATTGATTTTTTTACAAGCAAAAATGTAATTTTAGACTCTTCTAGCTTATAATCTGTGTTATGATGAAACTGTTAAGTTGATCGGTTTAAACTTTACAAGAATTATTCTATGGTAGGGTTCTGCCAGCTTATAAGAATAGATTGGGTAAACGCAGCTTTAAAAAGCAGTGTAGCCAATTAAAAAAGGCTATCAATGTTTAAAAACGGATTTGACAACATGCCAAATTTCAACATGCAAAGCCAAGAGGTCACTCAGTTCAACCAGGGGAGGTCCAGGCAACTGACTTGGCCCTGTCTGGTGTCTAGACCATGTGTCTAGATGTCTAGAAACATCGTCTAGACGCAGAATGCCCAGATTAGAACTAATGAAACTATATCTTTTACCTGTTTGAAAAAACTTGGTTTGCATTTTTAGCGAATCTGTGAGCTTATGTGATAGTGTGGCGTCGTGCGTCATAGCTATCTCTAAAAGGGCAGGAGCTAGCATCACCAAATATTTTGCAAAAAAAAAAATTCATCTAAAAAATTCTATCAGATTTCGCTTATTTCTTGGCTAACTGCATTTTCTTAGATTTTATAGGGGAAAAAGCTAAAAAACATATAGAAATATTCTTCTCCGAAACCATGCTGCCAAATTGTCCGTTCATCTGTCCCAATAATCCTCCCTGGCAAAAACAACATATCCAAAATATCCTGACTGATACATCCTAGTTTTTAAATTGTCCTAGTCTGAAACGTGCAGGTCCGAAACGTCCATTTTGCTGAAATCATAATTACAAAGGTAGATATGCAGGACAAAAGAGGAACAATATTAAATTTTAAAAATAAACCTCCATTCTTACTCCCAAACTATGCACAGGTTCGCATTAGGCCTGTAGGCCTTGTTTGTAATAGCTAGAGTAAACGCATTAAAGATACGTTTATCTTATATGCAAGTCTCTGTCATTATTGTGAGCCTTGAGTGAGTGTGTGTGTGTACGAGCACGTGGTTCAGACAGACAACGACGTCACACAGGTTATCGTCTTCGCGCCTCAGTCTCTAGTTCACCGATCTCTGACTAGTTATCAACCACTGTCACAGAAATCATGTATCATGATATAAAACTTTGGAGCTCTTTAAAACCAACCACTTCCACACCTTCAAACATTTTGAGAAACGTGTTTATTTTAAGATCGTACGGAAGCGTATTGCTGCCACCTGGTAAAAGAAAAATAAATTATTTATCTCGTACGTACGACATAGTATCTCGTACGTACTATAGTATCTCGTACGTACGACATAATATCTTGTACGTACGACATACTATCTCGTACGTAAGACATATTATCTAGTACGTACGACATAATTAATCTTACGCATCTGATTCACAGAATACACAACAGGCCAACTGATATATGTATAAGCAATATATATATGTTAAATAATGCATGTTCCTACCCAAACTACGCAACATCTTCACCTTGCAAACCGTCGGAACACTGTCGAAAAAAATACCTATGTTTATATATGTATTTATTTATTTATTTATACTATAAATTTAAATGCTATTCGATTTATCATGGTTTCTTTGTGTCCAGGTTTAGGAAATATTTCAAGGAAATGAAATTTATCAAATCGTTGTCTGCAAGTCATATACAGAACTTTCGTTTTTAAATAGGTAATTAAAATCTGTTAGCAGTGTATGATAATGATCAGCCTGTCATAATATAAATAAGAAAAAAAAATATTGCCTTTGCCAAATTGAATCTACCTTTTGGAGAAGGAAGGGTTCGGACAAGAGGTACAACTAACAAATAGCCTGATTATAAGTAATTGAGAATGGATATATGTGGGGTAGGTTTCTTATATTCCAAAATTGATCTGTATAAGAACTAGATTTATGACTAAACGCACAGTGTCACTCGCCCTTCTGTAAACGGCACAAAGTTCAACTGATGGGATCAAGCACTTGGTTTATAATATATGATTCAGGAACCTCTCCTTACGGGCATCTCTGTATTACAGACACCTCTATATTACAGACACCTCTATATTGATACTCAAGGTTCATATTCTTTTGTAATAATATGCGTTTTGTCTCACGTTATTAACTCATTTTGGCTGAATACGAAAGTTGTTCAGCAAATCATTGCCGATACACAGGCTTAATATCTCCTGTTTACCGGTTTTGTATACGTTATTATGGTTCTGTGTGTGAGTAAACACAGTGCACCTTTGTCTGTTTACTATAACAAGACCGCGTGACCAGAAGCAAGATCTTAGTCTAGCACACGCGACAATTATAAAAAAAGAGAAGAAACATGAAAGAAAAAACACCCAGAAAAACCCCTTGATTTGGGAAGTTTATTTTTACGGCCATCAGGTGATGTGAGCGCTGTTTGTTTTTCGCGCCCGGGGCAAACTTTTTTCACTTGTATACAGGAGAAAGCAAACGAAATATTGAAAGATACCGTAATAGTTTAAGGAGACTAAATTGTATTTCATGTAAACTCAAAATACCTTGTTTGTAAAATGTAAATAGGTCCTTTTTTTCATTTTATACTCTCTACTATACAATCGGCTTTCTCTCTCTCTCTCTCTCTCTCTCTCTCTCTCTCTCTCTATATATATATATATATATATATATATATATATATATATATATATATATATATAAAAGAGATCTTTCCTCTGGTCACCCGGCCTTCTTATGTAAACACTTAATAGACACTTATAGAGGTCCTGTAATGCAGAGATACCCATTAGGAGAGGTTCATGGTTCATATATTATGAAACTAAGTGCTTGATCCCATAAGTTGAACTTTATGCCGTTTACAGAAGGGCGAGTTACATGTGCACGTTCATGTACCACATACAAGATCTTATACCAATCCGCAAATGAAAGAAATCTGAGGTGTAGATTTTACCACCACTTCAGCCTGACATATGAGGTTAAGACTTATTTTAGAATTTCGTATTCTTCTGTCACAGATTAATCGCACGCCCATAAGTGATAGTTCTTAATATATATTTTTTTATAATTTAGCTCAAAATAAAAATTATACGTACCCCATTAAATGGATTGTTGTCTGTTCAGCTACCCACCAATCACATCAATGGCTGTATATGCATTAAATAGTTTAAAAGATCAACTACACGATGTGCTATGTAAAAATTTAGTTCTTAGAAAGATCAGTTTTGAATATTAGAAACCTACCCCATAAATATCCATTCTCAATTACTTAAAATCAGGCTATTTGGGATTTTTACCTCTTGTCTGAACCTCTTTTCTCCAAGAAGTAGTTTCGGTTTGGCAAAGGCAAGATTTGTTTCTTATTAACATTATGACAGGCTCCCTATTATAACATCATATACTGCTAACATTATTTAATCACCTGTCTTAAAATGAGAGTTCTGTATATGACTGTCAGACAACGATTTGATGTATATTTCGCTTGCTTGAAATATTACAGAAACCTGGACACACAAAAAAATGTGAATCGAATAGCATTTAAATATATACTATAAATAAATAGATATATGTGAGTGTGTGTGTTGGTTTCAACGGTAGTCCAGCGGTTTGCAAGGAGGTGGAGATGTTGTATATATAGTTAATGTGAAAACATACATTATTTAATATATACATATTGTTTATACATATATCTGTTGGCATGTTGTCTAGTCTATGAATCAGATCCGCAAGATTTTTTATGTCGTACGTACGAGATAATATGTCGTACGTACTAGACAATATGTAGTACGTACGAGATAGTATGTCGTACGTACGAGATAGTATGTCGTACGTACGAGATAAATAGTTTATTTTTCTTTTACCAGGTGGCAGCAATACGCTTACGTAAGATCGGACAATCTTACAGAGTTTTTTTTCCAATTATATGACAACTATTAGGAATTTCATGGCTAATATTAAATCATCTTAGTACCTGTTAATGTTTTATGTAAAGTGTATCATAAAATGAGCTATCGATATAACCTCTAAAAAGGCGTTACCTAAATAGAAATGGGATTATTCTTGAGTGTGAAGTTGGAAGTAACTACATAATTAACGAAATCTTTGAGACAGAAAGTCGACGGGTCTTTCTACCTCTGCATGTCCTTTTGTCTAGTGTGATATTGCTACATTGTATCCGTAAACAAAAACTGGGTCCATCTAATTGTACGGTCGTTATTATAAATATTACCGAGTATTTTGTTAGTCTTTCTTGTGTTCATGTTGCGTGCCTAACGACATTTTAGTCACACGTGACACTGGCTCCTTAGAACTATTATTATTCAAACCACACATTGCTCAGATGTATTTGGCTGTTTTGCTGGATCGCAAATAAAAGGCAAGCTAAGAAGATTCGGCTTTGTTTCACTAGCCTGTGAATTTGTCTCGGTATCCAAGGAAGATTGGCAGATCCAGTATCAATTTGACGAACAGGCAGCCCTGACGCAGTATCGCCGCTCACAAATATTTCTTTCGCGTCTTTTTCGTATATTCTTTTCTATTCTCACATACATCCTTACTTTCTTCTGGGGGTAGCCAAAAAGTGATCTCTGCCACTTTCCAGACTTTCATACTTTGGTGATAGATCATTTGCAGTAACTTAGTGGCTTGGTCACGGGATTTAGGAAGGCTTTAAAGTAAGCACTAAGAAGGACAAGCTACAAAAGTAGACAGAAAACCACACACTGATCAAGAAATGTTTGGTTTTATGACTGCAAAGTATGCCTTGCATTGCCAACTTAATTGGTGAGAAATAGCGCTTTTATTTCCACTTCCGTTACTTGGTGTGTGGGGTAGCATATTCCCAAAGTACCGGTAATCATAATTGCCAACAGCTGAACATCCGTGGTTGATTTTGTAAGTCACTAGCAGTTGTTTCCTGTTTTAAACACTATAGTTTTTCATTTTAAGCCACAAGTATTAACCTATATGGTCTGTCTGAAATATGTCATGTTAATTAAAATAAATAGTATGTTAACTAATCTCGGCTTATTCGTCCTAACACAATTTATTTATTTTTTTTCATGTCAAATTATAATAGTCAAATTAAGCTAAGCATAAATAGTTTTCATTGAATCTGAAAAGAAAAGATCTTTTATTTCGAACCTTGGTGGAAATAATTTGTGATTAATGAAACTTTTTTAAAAAGGAAACCATTATTCGTTACTCAAAGCAATGGTAGTTGCCAAGAAGGAATGTCTCCTACAAGTAATGTAGCGGATGTCACTGTCACTCTCCACCCTTTTTTGTCCGATCAAACGTTCTCAGTTGGTTTTTATATCTTTGTATCATTGTTTAAGTATGACCGCATTGATCCTGTGGTGACTTGTATAAGCATATGTTAATTATATTTACTTTTGCCTGTTTTTTATAATAATTGTATCGGGTGAAACAGAGTTCTTTTTTTCTTGATATTATAATTGCAGCCGGGTTCCATCGCTGAGAACAATTCTGAAGACCTACTGGAGAACACCTTTTAGAATTTCCCGAAATGTGGTATTATTATAGGGTCACATGTGAACTGGTGCCCTATCTATTCGGTGTGACCTCTGACCTTTTGTATGTATATACGCCGCCTCTATATCGTGTGAAAATCACACTTACTTCTATAGTGGTTGTTACGAAGACAAATTGCTCAAGGGAAATTACAGGGCCGATCCGGGATTCGAACCCATGTGGGTGGCGCACAAGTCCGGAGTACCAACCGCTTCGCTAGAAAAGTAAGCTTCACTAGGGAGACAGTTCGGTCCCCTTTTATGTCACCCCGTAACACACCCCCTCTTAAGAGCGTTCTGCTATCAGAACAAGACTAATTATCCCAGGAGTCACACTTTTGTGAGCTTATTCCCTGAGCTTATTCGATCCCATGTGGGTGGCGCACAAGTCCGGAGTACCAACCGCTGCGCTAAGAAGCAAGCTTCACTAGCGTTTACCGTCACGTTGGACGAGCCCTATTTAGTTACGAAGACAAATTGTTGAGGGGAAAAATCCTGGGCGGATCCGGGAGTCGAACCCAGGTCGGTGGCGTACAAGTCCGGCGAACCAACCGCTTCGCTAGAAAAGCAAGGTTCACTAGCGAGACATTTCGGTCCGCTTTTATGTCACCCCGTAACATGGTTTTATGTATTGGCCTGAAACTCTACACGTGCGTAGTCCTTGGATCGCTTTTTTTTCGTAGGCAAATCGAGTGACCCTAGAAGTAACCGAGAACAAACTATGGGTTACTAGACTATGTTGTTTGTATTGTTATGGGATGCGCTAAATGGGATCCGGGCCCTAGATGCGATCATCTGTGCACGTGAATGAGAAAAAGTTGAGATGTTAGTTCATGATATATAGAATAATCACGTTTGTTTCAATACGGACTTTTAGTTGTTCAAGGATGCAAACAGTGAACAAGACAATGGCGACGACGATGTTGTGAATTTTGTGTCATTTGGATTCATCAAGCCAAACACATGGAACTCACGTGAGTACTGAAAGTTTCAATATGGCGGACATGAGCGATCTTAGCGGCATAAAACCTTTTGATACTTCCGGAGATGCTAGTACGGTCTCTTTAAAGTGAAAAACTGTGCTAGAGGAATTCGAGGTTTATTCAGATAGTAAGGGACTCTTTATTGCCCGATTCTAATGAAAACAGAGCACAGCGCCGAGCGTTGCTGTTGTACTTTCCGTTCGCTGCCAGACACGGGAGCCCAGAAGAATTATGATAAGGCCGTGTCTGTGGTAAATGCCCGTTATATCAGAAAGACTAATGTCACTTATCAGCGACATGTTTTCAGAACACTTGTACAACACCCCGATGAAACTTTTGTTCAGTTTGTAACGCGTCTCGTGCAGGCTGCTGAGAGCTGCGATTATCATCCTGACGATCTTGATAATCAGATCCGAGACCAAGTTGTGACACAGTGCCTGTCAGATGTGCTTAGGAGAAAGTTACTTGAAAGGGGTGATGCCCTAACTTTACGGGACACACTACACATAGCTGCGAATCATGAAGCTGTGGAAGCATAGTTTCAGGACATGAGCCTAGATAATCATACAAGTCACGTGAAACGTGTGAGTAACAGACACCCAAGGCCCCGTTTTAATGAAATGCCAAAGAGAGATAGGCCAGGTGATAAGCAATGCTGTTGATGTGGTCACACTTGCCAGTTTGACCGGGATGCTGTTTGCCCTGCCAGAGGCAAGTTGTGTACAAAGTGTGGGGGCAAAGATCACTTTGCGAAGATGTGCAGAACTAAATACGACACAAATAAGAGTAAAAAGCCTAAAACCAGATATCCTCAGAGCCCGGGGACTGTAAACAGTCTAGAGTGGCAGTGACAGTGAGACTGAAACTGAGTATAATGATTTTGCCTTCAATGTGACTTCAGCCCACTAGTTTCCGAAAATACCATTATTATTGGAGGGGTACAAGTTCAAGTTGTTGGGGATTCTGGTAGTAACAGCAACATCATAGATCAAGAGTTATGGGAGAATCTCAAGTCTCAAAAGATGAAATGTGAGTCAAGAAAATGTTCAAAGAAACTGTACCCATATACACTTTGCACTCCATTGCAAACCATAGGATGCTTTAGTGCATTAGTGAGTGCTGGTGACAGACAGATTCAGGTTTCTTGTCATTAAAGAGAAAGTTGAACCGTTGTTGTGCAGATATACCGCAGAAAAACTGGGAGTTTTCAAAATAGGTGTGAAATCTGATTCTTCCACATCAGACATGGTTCAGGAATTCCAACATTTGTTCACTTGTTTAGTGAAACTCAAAGGCCGTCTGGTTAAATTCAAGTTGAATCCGGATGTCAAACCAGTCGCTCAACCTGTGAGACGGACTCCTTTTGGCCTGAGATCAAAAGTAGAAAACAAGATTAAAGAGCTGATTGACAAAGATGTCATAGAATCAGTGGAAGAGCCGACAGCATGGGTCAGTCCCAAAGTCATTGTGCCCAAGGCAAAAGGAGATGTTCGGTTGTGCGTTGACATGCAACGTATAAATGAAGCTCTTGAAAGAGAAAGGCCTTCATTCTTATGGTCGACGAAATTCTCGAGGATATGTCATAAAGCAGTAATTTGTTTTCAAGTTAGACCTCAAGTGGGAATATCATCAGTTCGAAGTACACCCAGATCCTAGGAATGTGATGACCTTCGGGACCCACCTTGCACTTTACCGGTATAAGAGGTTACCCATTGGAGTTAACACTGCTTCAGAGATTTATCAGCATGAAAATCATAAGATTCTGCAAGGAATACCTTGAGTTGCCAATATATCTGAAGATGTGATTATCTATGGAAAGGATAATAACGAACATCATGAAAGGCTTCGTCAAGCTTTGCAGAGACTTAGCAAAGCAGGAGTGACCCTCAATCCTGACAAATGTAAGTTTGGCGTGTCAGAGCTCCCGTTTATGGGACACCGTCTCATTGGAAATGGAATTCGTCCAACAGATGACAAAGGCGGAGCTATGGTCAATGCAAGGAGACCCGCCAAAGCCAGTAAAGTCAGAAGCTTTTTAGGGCTTGTTAACGTTTGCGCTCGCTTCATTCCGAATTTAGCAACTAAAGCAGAACCCTTGTACAAGATAACAAGGAGAGGTCAAGCGTTTAAGTTTGGCCCAGATGAGATCACTTTATTTAACACACTGAAGAAGCATCTTAGTGATGCAGAGACATTAGCGTATTTCGATGTGAATGCAAAGACCAAGGTAATGGCAGATGCGAGCCCAGTAAGCTTAGGAGCGGTGTTGATTCAGGAACAGAATGGTGTGTCAAGAATCATAAGCTATGCCAGTCGAAGTCTTAGTGACGTAGAGCGCAGGTATTCACAGACTAAAAAAGAAGCCCTTGGACTAGTATGGGCCTGTGAGAGGTTTCACTCGTACCTCATGGGAGTTAAATTTGACCTGCTGACAGACCACAAACCATAAGAAGTAATTTATGGCCTGATTTAAACCTTGTGCTCGGATAGAGAGGTGGGTCTTGCGTCATCAGCCTTACAAGTACAGAGTCGTTTATGTGCCAGGGTTAAAGAACATAGCCGATCCATTGGCAAGACCTGTCGAAAACCATCAAATATCCACAGGAGAACGTCAGCTAGAGATGACAGCCGAAGAGTTCGTAAGATTTGTTGCAGCACAGGCTACACCCAAAGCCATTACTACGCATGAGTTAGAGAGAGTTTCAGCTTAGGATCCAGAGCTGGAGGAAGTTGGACAGTGTATTGACACTGCCACGTGGGACAATTGTACTAATAAACTGTACCGATCATTAGCCAGTGCTCTATGTAACTGGTAGATTAGTACTAAGAGGACCCAAACTAGTCATACCAAGAACTTTATAACCAAGAGTTCTCTCGTTGGCTCATGAAGGCCATTTAAGCGTTGTCGGCACTAAGAGAAACCTTAGATCCAAAATTGTGGTGGCCTGGTATCGACAAAGACGCTGAAAAGTACTGTCGTAAATGTCATGGATGCCAAATCACTATCAAACCAAATCCACCAGGCCGATACAGAGCACTGATTTACCAAGCTTTTTGGCTTGGTAAATCAGTGCTCTGTATCAACCTTGGGAAAATTTAGCAACAGACTTCTTAGGACCTTTACCTGATGGACACAATATACTAGTGGTTATAGACTACTACAGTCGCCATTACCAAATTGAGGCCAAATTGAGAGAAAACAGTTGCCGCCCTGAGAAGGATCTTTGCGAGGCATGGACTGCCACTTACATTACATTCTGAAAATGGGCCTCAGTTATATACGCGATGTTTCCAAGATTACATGGAACCAGTCTCTAGTAAAGAGAATGCAGATAGCACAAGCTGAAGGAGGAGACTTGAATGAAACTGTATGACGTATATAGCTACATATAGAGCAATACCTCACCCAGTTACAGATAAAAGCCCAGCAGTATTATTGTTCGGAAGAAAGATACGCACAAAGCTTCCAGAAATGAGACTATATGTAGTCGATGAAGAGGTGAGAGACCGGGACCACGAAACAAGAGGAAAGTTGAAAATGTATGCTGACAACAAGCGGAACGCGCAACATTCCAACATCCAAGCGGGGGACACTGTTTCTTAGAAGGGAAAATCGTGATAAGTTTGATTCCACATTCTACCCGGAACCATTTCAGTTTACAACAAAAACCAGGAGTAGAGTAACAAAAGGTGTTAACTATCAGAGAAATATGTCACATGTAAAACGTTATGAACAGTCAAACACCAACGACTATGAACCCAACTCAAGCAGAAAGAGTGTCGGAAAACCAGTTGTCATTGTCAAACCCCACTAGAAATGGATTTACCCAAAGCAAATGAACGACCAAAAAGAAAGCGTGTCGTGACAAAGAAACTAAGTGATTATGTGCTGAGGTAAAGTGTTGTATTAATTGCATACATCGGAAGTGTATATGCGGATCGCTGCTCCTGGGTGACAGTTATTATCATAAGTAGAACAGTTCACCATCCATGCGTCAAGGCATTATCTGTCTTATTCCAAAGTGAGGAAAAGATCGGCGCCCCCTGTCATTATTGAATACTGTTTATAAATTAATTGCAAAAACATTAGCTAACATATTAAAAAAGTCCTTCTATATTATCTATCCTAAACAGATAGGTTTCATGAAAAAAGATTCATAGGGGAAAACTTGATAAAAATTTCAGATATAATTGCCTATCTTAAGAAACAAAAGTCAACCAGTTATTTTATATCAGTTGATTTTGAAAAGGCGTTTGATTTTTCTCAATGGTCGCATATACAAAATTCCTTAAATGTATTTAATTTTGGGTCTTGTTTTAGGAAATGGATCAATCTACTTTATACAGATATCAGTAGCAGCATTTTTTAACAGAGGCTGGGCAACAGAATACTTCCCAATTGAAAGAGGAGTGAGACAGGGATGCCCTCTCTCTCCCTATCTATTTATAATTGCATCAGAAATTCTAGCTTTAAAAATAAGAAATGACCCAAATATTAAAGGTGTTATGATTGCTGAAAAAGAACACAAGATTATACAATATGCTGAAGACACAGCACTGACATTAACAGGAGGTATCTCTTCAATCCATGAAACCATGACCAATTTATTTTCAATAAATTTAAGCAAATTTCAGGTCTTAAGGTTAACATAGACAAAACAGTGGTGATGCCTATTTTTGATAACTTGAGCAATAAAAACAAAATTCATGAAACGGGGTTAAAGTGGTGTCCCGGTCCGATAAAAATGCTTGGTATTTTAATCCACCCCAATTGTCGGATAATGAAAGAGTTAAATTACAAAGAAATCTTAAGTAATTTAAAAGTTAAATTACTTAATCCATTGTCAAAAAGAACCATGTCATTGTCTGGAAAAATTACTGTAATTAAGTCAATTGTAATGTCTCAGCTGATGCATGCAATTTAGGTTCTGCCCAGTCCTTCATTGGACTCTTTAAAACCAGTAGAAATTTTTTTTTTTAAATTCATATGGGGTAAAAAAGAAAAGATTATTATATGAAAATTATACTACTTAATCAATTCTTACTGAAATTGGGTAAAGTTGATAATGAATTATGCTCTTTCTGTGGTGAGGAAAAAGAAACTTATATTCAGTTATTTTATTATTGTAGTGTTGTACAGCGATTTATCTCGCAGTTAAAAAATGGTTGATAGAGCAAGAAGTAGGTATTTGCAATGATAAGTTTACAACAGCAAGTATTATACTGAATAAAATAAACGATCCATTAACTGACACATCACTATTTTCAGGTAAAAGATTCATTTATAGATGTAAATGCCTGAACAGCTTGCCTGAATTTTACAACTTTGTTCTGTTTGTAAAAGAATGCTACAGTATTGAGGATAATATTGCTAAGAAACAGGGTAAAATAACCACCCATGAGAACAAATGGAAAGAATTGATAGAGAAGTCAAAATGAGAGAACTGTACAATCGTTTCCTTTACATGAACGTTATATTAAACAACAAGCATTTTCCTTCTCTAATTATAAATACAGTCAGCCATGGATGTATCCAAACAATGATTGGGATTTAATTTTCTGTTATTACCCTGCACACTTGTCCTTGTCTAATGTGACTTAAATGTTTTTGACATTGTTAAGTCTGTTTTTGTAACATGTTTGTGCATATATGTATTTATGTATGTTTGTGTTTCGATCAATAAAAAAAGTAGAACAGTTACTATTTACAAGTTTCAGTTAGGGGTGTAGGCGGATCGCTGCCCCTCAACATACGATCATCTGAGTACAGATCTTGAACATTTTAAGTTATTTATTAATGAACCTGCAAAGTATAGAATGGGTTTTGTAACTTCATATCTGGCCTCATAATTTAGGGACAATCAGACTAATTTATTATAGGTCTACTTCATTTAAGTTTTATTCATAAATTTATTATATTTGCTTAACATTTCAGATCATAATATAAGCACCCAGAGAATTTAGAAAATTTTATGAGAAGTCATCTTACAAGGGGAGGGATGTCGTGTCTGAGTAATCGAGAACCCACTATGGGTAACGAGACTATGTTGTTTATATTATTATGGGATCCGCTGCAGGCACATCCGGGCCCTAGAGGCGATCCGCTGTGCACGTAAACGTAACCAATCGAGGTGTCAGTTCAAGATATATAGAATAAACACGTTTGTTTTAATACGGACTTTTACTTGTTCAAGAGTGCAAACAGTTAACAAGATATCCATCACACTTGTCTGTGTTGCCCTGTTGCTAGCCCATAAGAATGAACTCCTCAGTTGTTTTTTTACAGTGACTGACGCAATGTGGAGACCATAGATTGCACCTACAGTTAACTGTGATTATAACACTTCATACACAACAGTGAGATTTAACACATATCCATTGATTAATGTACATCTATGTGTATTGTATATTTGACCACTTGAGAACATTACTGTTCTGTTCTCAGCCCTATTTGTACCAAGGCAGTTAACATATGAACATAATAGGACACAGGCCTAAAGCCTTATACAGGCCTGCCACCAAATGCAAGATGTCTACCGGGGCTGTTAATGCTTCAATTCTCAATTGACAAATAATATCAGTTGTTGATGTTACAGGTACTTCATGCTTTCCAGAATGTTTTTTTTATTACAGGCCTTTCGACATACAACATTATGTGAACATTGGTTTGTTAAAACCATAGGAAATATTTTTATTCAATTTCCTTTCTAAGAGTAACAGATCGTATCGTGCTATAACCCCAATTAGCTCTTTGGTGGGCCGGCGACGCAACAGAAACCTGAAACCTGTTGCGTCGCCGTCGGCGGCTACATATATGGATCTTGGATATAATTATTGTTTACACGACTGGTGGAACCACCTATAATCGTTTATTCGTGCCTCCATCCTTTCTAAATGTGGTATGATGTATTCGCCTGAATACTGATTTTCATAGGTCTTGGATATCTTTATTACGTACACAAGACGTTCATGGTAACCCGTGTTCATTGAACATGATTTTTCGAAACACCCATGTAGCATGTTAATGGATATGCGTGCCGAGACATGACACATTTAAAAAGTGTAATTGCTTAAGTCTGATGATACTTTGACAACTCTGATGCCAGGACTCTCGATGGCTCTCACGTCACGTGACATGCGTGACTTATTCCCTGCCCCTGAGATTCGGCGGACAGGCGAAGTCACTTGTCGACTGTACCTGTTCTTGAACACAGGATATATATTTATATATCATTGTTGAAATTAAAATCTTTTAAATTGAAATCCTGCAGATGAAGATAAAACATTTTGATTTCTAATCATGGGCAAAAATTATTTATTTGTTACATGACAGATAATGTATTTACAAGACTAAAAGACAGAGATGGTTTAGTAAGTAACACATGAAAGTGTCCCAGTTATCAAAATTGTAGGTACCAGGTAAAACTCAATTTTGTTCAAAGTAACTTTCATTGTGTCGCATCACATCAAAGTATCTAGCTGGCAAAAACAAAATATTCTCATGATTTCTTTACAATTTATTCCATAAGGAATTCAACAGAGGAACATGTACGCAGTAACAACAACAGTGATACATTGTGATATTAATATTAAAAATCAAATAAAATAAAATTAAGAGTCAGTTCTAAATTCGTGACATATGATTCATTATCCTCATTATGAAATCATTAAGACGCTGTTGAACATAATTATTTACAGAGGGATATTTCCGATGTGAATTTACAGCTCATTCGACCTGTCTATCAGCATTAGAGATTCAAGGTTTGAACGATTAATACATTTCAATTTGTTATATCAGACATCTGATAATAAACCCACATGAACATAGGAGTCCCTTTTTTTGGCATGTACAAATTCAATAATTCCAGCTTTAAATAATCATAGCCAAATAAAGGCAAAGCTTAAATGACAAAGATAATTAAAACAGTGACTGAATTACCACTATCATTAACACTTGCCAGAATATTAACATCTACAGGCTATGCAATTCCTTTCCCTCTTATTTTTTTATCTCCACTGCATCCTATACCGATATAAATATATATATATATATATATATATATATATATATATATATATATTTGGGTCAGTCAATACTGGTAGATATTTGGGTCAGTCTATACTGATAGATATTTGGGTCAGTCTATACTGGTAGATATTTGGGTCTGTCTATACTGGTAGATATCTGGGTCTGTCTATACTGGTAGATATCTGGGGCTGTCTATACTGGTAGATATCTGGGGCTGTCTATACTGCTAGATATCTGGGGCTGTCTATACTGCTAGATATCTGGGGCTGTCTATACCGGTAGATATCTGGGGCTGTCTATAATGCTAGATATCTGGGTCTGTCTATACTGCTAGATATCTGGGTCTGTCTATACTGCTAGATATCTGGGTCTGTCTATAATGAAAGATATCTGGGTCTGTCTATAGTGCTTGATATCTGGGTCTGTCTATAGTGCTTGATATCTGGGTCTGTCTATACGGGTAGATATCTGGGTCTGTCTATAGTGCTTGATATTTGGGTCAGTCTATACTGATAGATATTTGGGTCAGTCTATACTGGTAGATATTTGGGTCTGTCTATACTGGTAGATATCTGGGTCTGTCTATACTGGTAGATATCTGGGGCTGTCTATACTGGTAGATATCTGGGGCTGTCTATACTGCTAGATATCTGGGGCTGTCTATACTGGTAGATATCTGGGGCTGTCTATACTGCTAGATATCTGGGGCTGTCTATACCGGTAGATATCTGGGGCTGTCTATAATGCTAGATATCTGGGTCTGTCTATACTGCTAGATATCTGGGTCTGTCTATACTGCTAGATATCTGGGTCTGTCTATAATGAAAGATATCTGGGTCTGTCTATAGTGCTTGATATCTGGGTCTGTCTATAGTGCTTGATATCTGGGTCTGTCTATACGGGTAGATATCTGGGTCTGTCTATAGTGCTTGATATCTGGGTCTATCTGTACGGGTAGATATCTTGGTCTGTCTGTACTGGTAGATATCTGGGTCTGTCTGTACTGGTAGATATCTGGGTCTGTCTGTACTGGTAGATATCTGGGTCTCTCTGTACTGGTAGATATCTGGGTCTGTCTCTGCTGGTAGATATCTGGGTCTGTCTCTACTGGTAGATATCTGGGTGTGTCTATACTGGTAGATATCTGGGTGTGTCTATACTGGTAGATATCTGGGTCTGTCTATACTGGTAGATATCTGGGTCTGTCTATACTGGTAGATATCTGGGTCTGTCTATACTGGTAGATATCTGGGTCTGTCTATACTGGTAGATATCTGGGTCTGTCTATACTGGTAGATACTTGGGCCTGTCTATACTGATAGATATCTGGACCTGTCTATACTGGTAGATATCTGGGCCTGTCTATACTGGTAGATATCTGGGCCAAACACAATATAACGCTCTTATTCACTCCTCTCTCAGCTTCTACATACCGTATTACTCTTTGGCTGGAGAGCTTTAAGTTTAAACCAGATTACTTATTTAATAAAACAGGAAAGCAACTTTGAGCGAGAGAGCCCGGAATCATGCTCCTATATCTCCTAAGCAGGCCCCGCATGATACACCTGAATATGCAAACCAAATATACCTTTCCTGTTTCAAAGTATTGTAGGCAAGGTAGAGGGAAGACCTACCCGTTAGCATTCAGACATTATATATATATATATATATATATATATATATATATATATATATATATATATAATCTACTGACGCACCTCCTGGGGACGCTGTTCAGGTTCAGCGAGTCTATGAAATATTTACAGATATTTACAGGTGACAGGACTTCTAGGGCATCCAAGCTCCTTGTAAAGTACCCGACCCTCTGAACGACCTGAACACCTGACGGACACACGGGGACACTCTGTTCTTACACATATATGTGCATATAGATATCACAGGACCAAATACCTGCAAGTACCAGGTGAGTTTCGGAATCAAGAGACAATTTTCATAGTTTTGTTTATTAATTCAAATAAAACGGTACAAGGGAGATCTTATATATAAACTTGTTAGGTACTATGTTACGTGTAACTCAAAAAGTAACCGTCAGAAATTAAAACCGAGTTTCATGATAAATCACCGATATCTGTATTTACAAAAAAAATTGTCGAGGGATTTGAAAAATCGAAGATGACGCCTAACCTGGCTGCCAGATCATGAGAATCCATATAACGCTTATAGCTTGATATATTACAAATATATTGTCCCTGTTAACTTAGTGATGTAGAATCCAATCATGCCAGTATAAGGTTCCGGAACACTTGGTTTCACAGTTGAAAGATGGCACACTTGGCACGTCGGTTTGTGGGGACAGCTTTAGGGTTTCGTCGAACACACTTCCCTTTCTGTTACCATTATACAATAAAGTATCACCTTGCCCAACGACCATTTTGCTTTAGGAACCACCTCAATCAAACGACCACCTTTTCTCCAAATCTTGTTTGCTCTTTTTATCAGACCTCGATTAGACGACAATGCGACCACCTTAACAAGGTTCGTTGATGGTCGTAATTTTGAGATTTCCCATTACGATGTCTGCGGTATTTCTTTCAATGTCTTAGCTATATAGGCCTTTCTCACAGGGACATGGGAGCATCGCTAATTCCCCTGATCAGTAGTACCAAACCGAGTATCGGCCACTCCTGGTAGTCTTTGCTGTGGTCGCTTTGATATAACCCTGCTTATGCCTTTGATACATTGGTGTATTCTCTGACGAAGTGCGATAAACCCATCGTCAAAATGCCTCGGAATTGATATAAAATACGGAAAATGACCCTTTGGGTTACACTTGATAGTTCCGGACAGTTAAAGACCAACAACAGGCAATTCCGACAGAGTGGTGATATAGATGGACGCCAAATGCTTCACTTTGTCAATACGAGTCATCTCTATTAATATTCATCATAACCTCCCTTTCCTTTCATAAAAGGAGTTTGCTGAACTTTTGGTGCTCATCAGAGCTCTAAAACACGGCTAGGTTACTCCTTCTAGAAATAAGTCGATGGATGCTATATAAAGCCAGTTTTGGTACAGAGCAATATAAAGGCACAAAGAGTACGTTTTCTTTATTCGATTTCGGGCTACCTAATTATATATCGGAGTGTGAAGTTTTTGTGTTGGCTGTATTTATCATTTTGATACTTTAATATCGTGTTTATTTTTATTATCACGTTCATCGCTATGTGTCATTTTGATACTCTAAGATCGTGTTCTGTTTTAATGTCACGTTCATCGCTATGCATCATTTTGATACTCTAAGATCGTGTTCTGTTTTAATATCACGTTCACCGCTATACGTCATTTTGATACTTTAAGATCGTGTTTTGTTTTATTATCACTCTCATCGCTATGTGTCATTTTGATACTTTAAGATCGTGTTCTGTTTTAATATCACGTTCATCGCTATGCATCATTTTGATACTCTAAGATCGTGTTCTGTTTTAATATCACGTTCATCGCTATACGTCATTTTGATACTTTGAGATCGTGTTTTGTTTTATTATCACGTTCATCGCTATGCGTCATTTTGATACATTATGATCGTGTTTTTGTTTTATTATCACGTTCATCGCTATGCGTCATTTTGTTATTTTAATATAGTGTTTTGTTTTATTTTCACGTTCATCTCTATGTATCATTTTGATACTTTAAGATCGTGTTTTGTTTTATTATCACGCTCATCGCTATGTGTCATTTTGATACTCTAAGATCGTGTTCTGTTTTAGTATCACGTTCATCGCTTTGCGTCATTTTGATACTTTAAGGTCGTGTTTTGTTTTATTATCACGTTCATCGCTATGCGTCATTTTGTTATTTTAATATAGTGTTTTGTTTTATTTTCACGTTCATCTCTATGTATCAAATTGATACTTTAAGATCGTGTTTTGTTTTATTATCACGTTCATCGCTGTGCGTCATTTTGATACATTATGATCGTGTTTTTGTTTTATTATCACGTTCATCGCTATGCGTCATTTTGTTATTTTAATATAGTGTTTTGTATTATTATCACGTTCATCGCTATGCGTCATTTTGTTATTTTAATACAGTGTTTTGAATAATTATCACGTTAATCGCTATGCGTCATTTTGTTATTTTAATATAGTGTTTTGTTTTATTATCACGCTCATCGCTATGCGTCATTTTGTTATCTAAATATGGTGTTTTGTATTAGTATCACGTCTATCGCTATGCGTCATTTTGTTATTTTAATATAGTGTTTTGCTTTATTATCACGTCTATCGCTATGCGTCATTTTGTTATTTTTATATAGTGTTTTGTTTTGTTATCACGTCTATCGCTATGCGTCATTTTGTTATTTTAATATAGTGTTTTGTTTTATAATCACGTTCATCGCCATGCGTCATTTTTTTATTTTAATATAGTGTTTTGTATTATTATCACGTTCATCGCTATGCGTCATTTTTTTATTTTAATATAGTATTTTGTTTTATTATCACGTCTATCGCTATGCGTCATTTTGTTATTTTAATATAGTATTTTGTTTTATTATCACGTCTATCGCTATGCGTCATTTTGTTATTTTAATATAGGGTTTTGTTTTATTATCACGTCTATCGCTATATATGCGTCATTTTGTTATTTTAATATAGGGTTTTGTTTTATTATCACGTTCATCGCAACCAGTTTTGTCTTAGTCAGTGACTTATCTAAGATCTAAGGAGATGGGGGGGGGGGGGGCAGGGGCGGTTTATCCCGGGCGGCTAATTTTGTGGGCGGAATTTCGTGGAATGAGTATAATAAAGTGGCAAGAGGATTTCCTCATAAAGTAAAAATTTTAAAGTATATTTTTTTTCAAGATTGGTGAGAAAATCTAAATGTTTTGTGTTTTTTTGGCTGTGCGTCCCATTTCAATTAATTCACGAATTATAAACTGGGCAATGGTACCTGGAGCCTTGACAGTCGAGTGAGGGCCTTGACGGACGAGGGGTAAAACGCTCGGCTAAAACCGCTGACGATCCGGGTTCGATCCCCGGTGTGGCTATGAGAATGGGTTGTAGTTGCCCGTCCAAGGCCGGTGGTTTTCTCCGGGTTCTTCGGTTTTCTCCTACCCTACAGACTACCGAGCGCCATCATCTGTGCCATTGAGAGTGCCCTGATTAGTTATAATAACTCTTTGTACAATCCATGTAAAATAAATAAGTTTATATTGACCAACCAAATGATTTGCCCACGGTCTCTATAGAGGCAAGCTACGCAAGAAGAAACCGATATGTTGTTATTCTTTATTAGATCAGCGGTCTTGCAATGTCAGAACGCCATCGATAATCTGATCAGTTATTCAAAGGTTGCATTTAAGAGCCGTCTACGTTTACAGAAATCCCTAGGGGGCACTAACCAGGGAGAAACCCTGCTAGAAGACCAAGGCCCTTAGTGGTGGGGTGGGGTGTCTGTCATACAGTTTATGCGGAAAATATTATGACGAATTCTGTTGCTTTTTCCTTGGAATGTTAAAAGTATTTCCACTCTTGAACTCTTGAATTCTCCTAAATTAAAAAAAAATCCATGATATTTTTAAAAATAGCCTGAAACAACCTGAAATGCCTCTATCATGATTCCTCATACTCTTACAACAGTCTCGTTAAAATACAAACGTTTACACTGCCGTGAATATATTGGTTACTATCTTAATTTCTGAGTCTTTTGATTTACAACCGGTTATAAGATTTAATGTTTATATGACCTGCATAATCTTTCATGTGACGTGAATAATAACAATCTTATAGCCAGACCTATGTAGGAGTTATTTTATCTTAAAGATCGCATTTCAAATATAATTCTATTATAAATGTCCGGCGAGATGAATGGCCCTGACCGCTGTGCCACTCGGTCTGTATACGTATCAAGTGTCAGTGTAAATTTTAGAGTTCAAAACTGAAATAAAGATATATTTGCCTGTACCGTTATTACCGTTTAACCGTTATTATCCATCTCTTTACATCTACCTGATTCAAATGTACGCTGAACAATTTCTCAAGGTGATTTGATAAAATTCAAAAGTAATTCTGAACTCTGTGTTCCACATCAGACGAAATGAATGGTCAAAGCCTAGGGGGATAATCGAATAAACGCAAGAAAAAAATTGAGTGATTCATGGATTCATATTCACGGAAATACACAAAACTGTATAATTTTATGACGTGAGAACAGCCTATTGGCTTGTCCGCCCAAACCCAGAAAAAAACAGATGTAAAGGGGGATTGCAGGGGGGATGAACAAGATCGCTTTTTAAACATTCAGTTTTCTATTCCGTTAATGAGGTTTAGGGGAAATTTCTGTTTCTGCCCATATATTACGTATCGAAGGCCATTTTTCAACCGACTAATTGGGCTCATCCTTTGAAATTATTACCTGTCCAACCTAAAGACAATAGTGCAGTTTCCAAAGTTTTGGCTGTAGTTTTTTAAAGGAAAAATATGCCTATCCTTGCTTAAAATGATGTGATATATTAAATAAAGATTTTTCGTAAACTGGGCTTTTTATTGATTAAATATCCAACATAAATGCAAAACATAATAAGTATATTGTATATTAATAAAAATAAGAAACATTTTATGTTATATGCTTTTATTCAGAATATTATATACAAAGAAAAAGGGAGAGTATCATCAATACGTTCGGGTATCGATTTGAGTGTATTGCAATACGTATTGTACCTGAATAGGGGGACCGATACCTAGCCCTAGATTCCTCTGATATTTCTAATAATTTAATCATTATCATGGTCTTAACCACGGTCCTGTTTAACCTTATAACCTTAGCTTTGTTTTCGTTGTATTCCTAATTATTACCAGAATGCTCGTCGACATCGTCCTTCTCCTCAAGGGATATAATTATTATTCGCTATAGGTTTCTTGTTCTCTGTTTACAGAATGGGGACTGTATCAAATATTCCGACTGCGCTGCTTTGCTTTGTCATCATGGCGGTTCCAGTAGTTGTTGGTTTCAGTTCTGGGGCTCCATCCTTGGCCTGCGTCTTGCAGGTGCCCGGACATTTAGCTTCTCCCCAGGATTCTACCAGTCCCTACACCGTCATCGCCACAGGCTCCACCTACAGACCGGGTCAAAACGTACAAGGTATATGCCACTTTTCTTATCAAATACTGTGTTATACATAAACTGTTAAATATGACATGTCCTTAATGGTTCTAACATTATTGTTGGGCCATATATAAGTCATGTTTGAATTCAATATTTCAATCCAAACTGGTGTTATTATCTGGAAACTAATCTGTTGATAGATTGCCCCTGTGAAATTGACCTTTGACCTTGTGACGCCAAAATCCATAAGTTTCTTCCACTATTGGCAGGTGAGCTATATCTGGAAGATGGCAGGTTTTGGAAGAAAAGTTTGGCATAAATACTTCCACAATCTTTTAAAATAAGTGGGTGGTATTACCTTGACCTCTGACCTCATGAACCTATATTCATAAGGGTTCTTACATTATTAGTGGGCCATATATTAGTCAAGGTTCAAACAAATTTGACGGAGGGATGGCCCCTGAGACCTTGACCTTGTGACCCCAAAATCGATCAAGTTCTTCCGCTATTGGCAGGTCAGCTAATTGTGCAAGATGGAAGTTTGGCTTAAAATTCATCAACAATCTATCTAAATGAATGGGACCTGTGACCTTGACCTTTGACCTCATGACTCCAAAATCAACAGATTTCTTGCGTTAGAAGTGGGCCATATACAAATCAAGTTTGAAATTCAAATGTCAAACCAAACGAGTTATCATCAGCAAACAAATTTGACGAACATACAGAAAGACGAACAAAATGCAAAAATGCATTAAAAAATACAGGTGGCGCCACCAGTCTTCAGGAACTGAAAAAAAACCATAATCATTAACCACACTGGGTTTGAGGACACTGGATTAAACCACAGCTGAGAAAGTGACATTGCATGCATTAATTATCAAGATACTTGAGGTTTTGTATCAATTTTTTAGTTATTCTGAAGGGTAATTATAAGCCCCATAGCTCGGAGTATATTGGTCGCAGTGACCTTATTTCGGGTTTCCTAGGATATATCTTATTATCTTATTACCTGGTTTAGTTACAAGTTTCTTGGGGTAGCAGTTACGATTTGTGCCCTGCTAACGGATATTCAGTTACAAGTTTCTGGGGTAAGCGGTTACGATTTGTGGCCTGCTAACGGCCGGCCTGACAAAGCGCCATTCCTATACCTCAGTAGACTTTCAGTCAGCTGAGCTAATAAAAAAACCTAGCGCCTTTTTACCTGCAGGAGCTTATTCACTGTTACACTCTATTAAGCAGCTTTCGTTCAGCAGCTAAAAACTTACTGACCGTGCCTTGCCCCGTCCTCATGTGTACAAAATCGAAAAGTCAGTGTTGTTGATACTCTAAGGGAAGAAGCCAGTCTCTCAGAATTTAAAAGGAAACTAAAAACATATATGTTCATGGAATATTTTATGCCTAGTCATTTTTTATGTGATGTTTGACATATTGATGGTGAAATGTTTAAAAAAATTAGTGGAATTTTGATATCTTTAATAGGTTATGGTAATATTGGTTTATAGATGTCTTACTTTAATATTGTAACTTTCTGAATATGATATTTTATCCAATTGGGCCTTCCTATCATATTCACAATATAGTCCAATAATAATTTCTGATTGTATTCTAGTTATGATACAGCGTTTTAGAGCATATATCTACATGAATTTTACGCTTTACATTTATTATTATTATTATTATTATTATTATTATTACATACTTTATTGGGGGTATTTTATTTTTTTGCTGAAGCGGTGTGTGTTGCAAAACGTTTCCAGATAACGGCATGTCATCAAATCTAACCTTAAAGACCTTGATATGTACAACAACCAAATCGAGGTAAATTTGTACATTAACGAGGGACGACCAACACCCTCCCGGAGCCAGGAGTATATTTGAAAATCAACCAGGGCCGATAAGGAAATCTTCATTGAGTTCTGTAACAAAATACACAAATAATTTGGACCTGACACACAAACATGTATTTTGGCTTGATATATGTACATCGATAAAATCGCGGACAACTCTGTACATTCTCGATGGACACGAGCCCAGTCTAGAGTTTTGACTAACATATCGTATACCCAATAATACCCTGCACAAACCACAAGTTTTCTGTTTACATCACGATGTGGGTACATAATGTAAAGACAGTGTGCTGAACGTGTACCGTTTTTACCGACTTCCCAAGCCGTATTTACGATTTACCGGGGGTAAAACCCGGATTCTCTCTCTGACTGAACGATAACTCTGGCATCACAAATTTGGGGGGGGGGGGGGGTTCTTTGGCGAGGGCAAAAACAACTTAGATAAATCAACGGATATTATAGATTTAATATAACAACTGAGTAACACTTCGTTTTACTGCCACCTCACAGCGGTTTGCTGCGTTTCCTACACAGCAACACCCGTATTAAACTTCCGCCTAGCTTCTTAGGCCAAACTGCCCTGCGTTCCAAATCAATCGCCTGGCTTAATTACACTGTTCTCTAACAGTTTTAATAGACTCGCCCCCCCCCCCGGATATAACTTTTTACCCTTCCCCAAATACGCTATGAAATGTTTTGTATTAACACACATGAACAAAACACCCGAAGAAGAAAATAAAAAAAAAGAAAAGAAAACGGGCGTACAACCTAGCATTTATAGAACTTCATTTGGAAGCAGAGGGCAGCTCGAAAGTCTAGTTCTGTTTGGGTTATGTAACCCTATTTGGGTGACCTTGAGACATTTAGGTGGTCACAACTTGAGTTAAATAGGTGGTCACACCTTGAGATATGTAGGTGGTCACCACTCGATTTACATGTAGGTACTCTGACCTTGAGTTATGTAGGTAGTCACACCTTGAGTTATGTAGGTAGTCATACCTTGAGATATTTAGGTGGTCACAACTTGATTTAAATAGGTGATCACACCTTGAGTTATGTAGGTGGTCACAACTTGAGTTATGTAGGTGATCACACCTTGAGTCATGTAGGTGGTCACAACTTGAGTTATGTAGGTGGTCACACCTTGAGTTATGTAGGTGGTCACACCTTGAGTTATGTAGGTGGTAACACCTTGAATTATGTAGGTAGTCACACCTTTAGCTATTTAGGTGGTCACACCTTGAGTTAAGTAAGTGGTCACACCTTGAGTTATGTAGGTAGTCATGACTCGAGCTATGTAGGGAGTCACACCTTGAGTAATGTAGGTAGTCACACCTTGAGTTATGTAGGTGGTCACACTTTGAGTTATGTAGGTAGTCACACCTAGAGATACGTAGGTGGTCCATTTTTAGTTAATTAGGTGGTCACACCTTGATTTATATGTAGGTGGTAACATCTAGAGTTACGTAGATGGTCAAACCTTGAGTTATGTAGGTGCTCACACCTTGTTTTATGTAGGTGGTCACCCTTGAGTTATGTAGGTGGTCACACCTTGAGTTATGTAGGTGGTCACACCTTCAGTAATGTAGGTAGTCACACCTTGAGTTATGAAGGTGGTCACACCTTGAGTTATGTAGGTGGTCACACCTTGATTTATATGTAGGTGGTCACATCTTGAGTTATGTAGGTAGTCACACCTTGAGATATGTAGGTGGTTACACCTTAAGTTATGTAGGTGGTCACATCTTGAGTTATATAGGTGGTCAAGCTTTAAGTTATGTAGGTGGTCACACCTTGAGTTATATAGGTGGTCATACCTTGAGTTATGTAGGTGGTCACACCTTGAGTTATGTAGGTAGTCACGACTCAAGTTATGTAGGGAGTCACACCTTGATTAATGTAGGTAGTCACACCTTGAGTTATGTAGGTGGTCACACTTTGAGTTATATAGGTAGTGACACCTTGAGATACGTAGGTGGTCCAGCTTTAGTTAATTAGGGGGTCACACCTTGATTTATATGTAGGTGGTCACACCTTAATTTATATGTAGGTACTCACACCTTGAGTTATTTAGGTAGTCACACCTTGAATTATGTAGGTGGTCACACCTTGAGTTATGTAGGTAGTCACACCTTGAGTTATGTAGGTGGTCACACATTGATTTATATGTAGGTACTCACACCTTGAGTTATTTAGGTGGTAACATGTAGAGTCACGTAGATGGTCAAACCTTGAGTTATGTAGGTGGTCACACCTTGTTTTATGTAAGTGGTCACACCTTGAGTTATATAGGTGGTCACACCTTGTGTTATGTAGGTGGTCACACCTCGTTTTATGTAGATGGTCACACCTTGAGTTATGTAGGTGGTCACATCTTGAGTTATGTAGACATAATTCACATGAAGGTGGTCACACCTTGAGTTATGTGGGTGGTCACACCTTGAGTTGTGTAGGTGATCACACCTTGAAATATGTAGGTGGTAACACCTTGAGTAATGTAGGTAGTCATACCTTGAGATATTTAGGTGGTCACAACTTGATTTAAATAGGTGATAACACCTTGAGTTATGTAGGTGGTCACAACTTGAGTTATGTAGGTGGTCACACCTTGAGTTATGTAGGTGGTAACACCTTGAATTATGTAGGTAGTCACACCTTTAGCTATTTAGGTGGTCACACCTTGAGTTAAGTAAGTGGTCACACCTTGAGTTATGTAGGTAGTCATGACTCGAGCTATGTAGGGAGTCACACCTTGAGTAATGTAGGTAGTCACACCTTGAGTTATGTAGGTGGTCACACTTTGAGTTATATAGGTAGTCACACCTAGAGATACGTAGGTGGTCCAGCTTTAGTTAATTAGGTGGTCACACCTTGATTTATATGTAGGTGGTCACACCTTGATTTATATGTAGGTACTCACACCTTGAGTTATTTAGGTAGTCACACCTTGAGTTATGTAGGTGGTCACAGTTTGAGTTATGTAGGTAGTCACACCTTGATTTATATGTAGGTGGTCACACCTTGATTTATATGTAGGTACTCACACCTTGAGTTATTTAGGTAGTCACACCTTGATTTATATGTAGGTACTCACACCTTGAGTTATGTAGGTAGTCACACCTTGAGTTATGTAAGTGGTCACACATTGATTTATATGTAGGTACTCACACCTTGAGTTATTTAGGTGGTAACATCTAGAGTTACGTATATGGTCAAACCTTGAGTTATGTAGGTGGTCACACCTTGTTTTATGTAGATGGTCACATCTTGTGTTATGAAGGTAGTCACACCTTGGGTTATGTAGGTGGTCACACCTTGAGTTATGTAGGTGGTCACACCTTGAGTTATGTAGGTGGTCACACCTCGTTTTATGTAGATGGTCACATCTTGTGTTATGAAGGTAGTCACACCTTGGGTTATGTAGGTGGTCACACCTTGAGTTATGTAGGTGGTCACACCTTGAGTTATGTAGGTGGTCACACCTTGAGTTATGTAGGTGGTTACACTTTGAGTTATGTAAGTGGTCACACCTTGAGTTATGTAGGTGGTCACACCTTGAGTTATTTAGGTAGTCACACCTTGAGTTATGTAGGTGGTCACAGTTTGAGTTATGTAGGTAGTCACACTTTGAGTTATGTAGGTGGTCACACATTGATTTATATGTAGGTACTCACACCTTGAGTTATTTAGGTGGTAACATCTAGAGCTACGTAGATGGTCAAACCTTGAGTTATGTAGGTGCTCACACCTTGTTTTATGTAGGTGGTCACCCTTGAGTTATGTAGGTGGTCACACCTTGAGTTATGTAGGTGGTCACACCTTCAGTAATGTAGGTAGTCACACCTTGAGTTATGAAGGTGGTCACACCTTGAGTTATGTAGGTGGTCACACCTTGATTTATATGTAGGTGGTCACATCTTGAGTTATGTAGGTAGTCACACCTTGAGATATGTAGGTGGTTACACCTTAAGTTATGTAGGTGGTCACATCTTGAGTTATATAGGTGGTCAAGCTTTAAGTTATGTAGGTGGTCGCACCTTGAGTTATATAGGTGGTCATACCTTGAGTTATGTAGGTGGTCACACCTTGAGTTATGTAGGTAGTCACGACTCAAGTTATGTAGGGAGTCACACCTTGAGTAATGTAGGTAGTCACACCTTGAGTTATGTAGGTGGTCACACTTTGAGTTATATAGGTAGTCACACCTTGAGATACGTAGGTGGTCCAGCTTTAGTTAATTAGGGGGTCACACCTTGATTTATATGTAGGTGGTCACACCTTAATTTATATGTAGGTACTCACACCTTGAGTTATTTAGGTAGTCACACCTTGAGTTATGTAGGTGGTCACACCTTGAGTTATGTAGGTAGTCACACCTTGAGTTATGTAGGTGGTCACACATTGATTTATATGTAGGTACTCACACCTTGAGTTATTTAGGTGGTAACATCTAGAGTCACGTAGATGGTCAAACCTTGAGTTATGTAGGTGGTCACACCTTGTTTTATGTAAGTGGTCACACCTTGAGTTATATAGGTGGTCACACCTTGTGTTATGTAGGTGGTCACACCTCGTTTTATGTAGATGGTCACACCTTGAGTTATGTAGGTGGTCACATCTTGAGTTATGTAGACATAATTCACATGAAGGTGGTCACACCTTGAGTTATGTGGGTGGTCACACCTTGAGTTGTGTAGGTGATCACACCTTGAAATATGTAGGTGGTAACACCTTAAGTTATGTAGGTGATCACACCTTGATTTGTATGTAGGTGGTCACACCTTGATTTATATGTAGGTACTCACACCTTGAGTTATTTAGGTAGTCACACCTTGAGTTATGTAGGTGGTCACATCTTGAGTTATGTAGATGGTCACACCTTGATTAATGTAGGTGGTCACATCTTGAGTCATTTAGGTGGTCACATCTAGAGTTATGTAGATGGTCAAACCTTAAGTGATGTAGGTGGCCACACCTTGTTTTATGTAGGTGGTTACACCTTGAGTTATGTAGGTGGTCAAACCTTGTTTTATGCAGGTGGTCACACCTTGTGTTATGTAGGTGGTCACACCTCGTTTTATGTAGATGGTCACATCTTGTGTTATGTAGGTAGTCACACCTTGGGTTATGTAGGTGGTCACACCTTGAGTTATGTAGGTGGTCACACCTTGAGTTATGTAGGTGGTTACACTTTGAGTTATGTAAGTGGTCACACCTTGAGTTATATGTAGATGGTCACACCTTGAGTTATGTAGATGGTCACACCTTGAGTTCTGTAGGTGGTCACACCTTGAGTTATGTAGAGAGTCACACCTTGAGTTGTGTAGGTAGTCACACGGCTTTCTTTGATTAAAAATAAAAACTTAGATGACTTTAAATATACAACAGATATACAATAAAACGCCAATTAAAGTTCCCAAAAGGTTGCCATGGAGACAAAAAAAATACCAACATATCTTTTTGCATTCAGAACATTATAAGCTTTCAAAAATATATAGTTGACTAAATACCCCAAAATTTGAACGAAAAATTTTGATGGAACACTGAACCGGACTACGTTGTGGATCGGTCATACTGTCATTAATGTTGACTGCAGGGTGGGGGGGGGGGGGCGCAGCGAGGCGAAGTTTATAAAATATTAAAAATGTAAGCTGCAATGGCGCAACATGGGTTAACGTGCATCATGCTGCGAAATCCCGCTCTCTTTTTCGGGATTTAACTCATATTTAAGTATTTTAATATGGATACAGTAATAGACTTTCTATGGTTTCTAACTCATTATGGGAGTTGAAACTTCCAGTCATCAGAAATCACATAAGAAATATTAAATATTAGCATTGGTGATTTGTAGAATTCAATTTATCTGGGCAACCGTTTTAATTTTTAGAAATAATTAAATAGGAGAAGTCCTCATTCATTAGCTTTATCAAAACTGCTTTATATGATTTTCAATCATCCATACAAATACTGAGTTTATATATTCAGTCTGCTGCCTTTTTCATTGTAATGTTGACTGATATAGACAAGAACGTTCTGTCTCTGACGTACCTCTGAGAAGGGGAAGGTTGTAGATGGAAAAACTCATAATAAGTTTTGAACTGATTGTCACGTAGAAGGGAATGAAAAATACATTGTTTTCACTTTCAGTGATTTTTCTTTTAAATGCAGTTTTTTTGTAAGCCAGGATATCTGCTAGTTAACAAAAGGGTTTGGGCGAGGACAGCGAAAAAAAAAAAAAAAGAATAAAAAAGAATATTGCCACTGATTTTTGCCAGCCTGGCAGATTTGACCGTCTCTCCGGGAGAACGGTCGGCATATTCCGGTATGCTGGCGCTTATATTCGAGCCCCGTATAGTGTTAGAGCCTATACAGTTTGCCTTGTGGGCAATATTACGTGATCTTAACAGCTACAATAAATTAAACGATCGAAAGAATGGAAAACGTGGAGTCTTGGAATAATGTTAAGATTAACCCTCAGACAAACAACTGGAATGTTTGATGATTATAGTTACCCGAGGTGTTTTTCTTTTACCTTGTCATAAAGGGGTCCTCCAGTTGTAATTTTCATTTATTAATTGCAGTGACTGTATCAGGAGAATTCAAAGGGATGATGGTTCAGGCAAGAACCGAGAGTGGCGCTGTTGTCGGGACCTTCTCTGATTTACCAGAGGGCACCAAGACCACCAGATGCTCAGCGGCAGACGACACTTGGACGCACAGTTCCAGTGCCGCCAAGAAGGACATATCCGTCATGTGGAAGCCCCCAAGCAATGACGTAGGGCCGGTCAAATTTCGGTAAGTTATCATTAGCGACATATTATATTGTACAATAAATAAATTTAGTCAGGGAGACAGCATCCATAAGTGTGACACTGGGTATGATTACAATTGCTTCGAGGCTCCGCATGTAGGACATGCGTTTATTCCCGTTCGTGTGTGTGTGTGTCAGTGCTTGTGTATGTTTGTTCACAACATTACTCACGCAATCATGAACGGAATCCCTTGAAAGGACATCTCGGGTATAGGCCAATGAAGAATCGATTAGATTTTGGTGTAGACCGGCTCATGCTCTCAATCCAGGAAGGGCTTCCAGGGATATTCACAAATGTGCAGTCACATATGCACGAATGAACTTCGGAATAGGGGCATGATAAGTGATTCCAAAAAAAAAAGCTCCGTGCACCCCGGCAGTGGCCGGATCAGGTCACGGTCGAGCGCCCGGTACTTCGTGTGAGGATTTTCAGTGTTCATCTACAATACGGCAATGTTACACCGGCAATTTCAAAGTATGAACTTCAGCACGGTGATTCAGTGTTCGCAGAGCCTTTTTAAACGTGCTTTCAATTCTGAGGTGAGCACCCCAAATTAGGGACACCGACATAGCGAAGGCTTGCAGTCCTTGGAATGCAGTTTTCTAGTTACATATAATATGGTAAAGGTGGTACATCGATCATGAATCAAGGTGATGCCACCTTGTCACGCATGGGCAATTTATTTGGCGCCAAATTCCAAAAAGGCGTCTGTAAATAGTAAAAAAAAAAATCATAAAATGGATGAAAGAGAAGCTTTTACCCGAATGATTACAATTTTGTCCCCCATAAAATGTTGATCGGTGGCCACGTGTCATTCGTGAGGAATCTTTGGTTTGGCGCCAAAATCCATGTTGGCGGCTATGGAACCACAATCACTGGATGCAAAGTTGACCTTTAAAAAGGTGATTGCAGTAAAACATCACTTAATCTTTGAGGGAAATTAAATTAAATTAAATCAAATCACAGTGTTTTCAAAGGAAGCTTTTATTTTTGCTTCTTTTAACTGTTTTGAATATGGATGGCCATCAAACAAAATGGCCGACTTGCAAAAATGACCATAAAGACTGACAAACAAAATGACAGAACTCTTGAAAACTATTTCTGATATGAAAGCTTTAAATGTGGCAAAATGAATGTGGTGACATCGTTGACGTTTCGGGAGCCATATGCGCATGCGCACCATAACATACGTGCGACACGCGCAGTGTTGATGGTATTTTTATTATAGGGAATGGAGACGTAAATCCTATATTATGGATATTTAAAGACTATCCGATTTGCATGATTGTTCCTAACAGGGTGACCGAGTATCACAAAGCTTATCATTTTGGCATTTGTTAAATGCCATTCATTCATGTTGTTAGAGTAAAATGTTTATCGACGTGTATATATTCGGTGGAGTCTTTTTTTTCACTCTCAACACAAAACGCCTGCAAAAATATTCATACAATTACATATTTTCATCATTTCTACACCTTTTTCTGTAATTAATTAAAAAAAGTAAATTTTAAATTAAGACGGCAAAAAGGTTGACTATGTATATGAATTTCCATGCTACACAATATAACGTAACACAATATATACTTCTGTTGAGTTTGAAATGACTAATATGGTAGGAGAAGACAAATATTTAAAATTTTAATTTTTCAATTTTTTATTCCTACATTTATAATTAGAAATAGAGTCTTTCGACCAACTAGTATGAAATAAGCAGACTAAAATCATATGCAGTTCATGTCTTCCTCGGTTTAATAAAAAAATGGTAAGGAAATATGAAATATCAACATATTTCCGATTTTAATTTTTAATTTAAATTTGAAATTTTAGAAAAATCCAAGATGACGATTCAATTGTGTGATAAAAATCGTTATCATACGCAATGTCACACCTTAGATGAGAGTCAGGGACTGTCTCATTGATTGTAATTATTGAAAGTATGATTTCGCAAGTTTAAAGACAGCTGTAGATGCGGTTTATTTTTCTTTTTCTAGAAAATTCGAACTGCCACTCAACTTAATAAAAATTAAATAAATTATTCATTTGTTGTGGATATGTATATATATTTTTTCATATTTAGATTGCTCCGGATTTAAAGAACGATCGTAAATTTCAGTCCTCTGTTCCACACTTAATGGCCTGGTGTATATGTTGTACATTTATTTATAATCAGAACTTATTCGAGAATACTAAACATTACCCTCAAAACTTCCGTGTTCTTTATTACAGAGTTACCGTGGTGCAGCAGTTTCGAACCTTCTGGGTGGGCCTGGAGTCTGCCGTACTTACTTATTCCTCAGGTAAGAAAGCCAGGGGGTAAAGTGGCATACAGGTCACGTGCTTGTTGTATATACATGTATATATGCCTCCAAAATTTAACGTCAGGATGAGAAATATCTAAAAAGTATCTTCTTGTCATAATGTTTGTCTTTTCTGAATGCGTAATACTTTACCATGGTGTGATGTATTGCTGAAGATTGAAGGTGTAGTTATGCTTTGGTGGTCATTTGCCAATCCAGGTTTACATGATACCTGTCAGCTAATCAGGGACGAATACGGGTATTTTAAAAAAAAGGCTGCGATATGTTGACTGAAGTGACAGGGTCAAAGATCCTTTTTAATAGACGTTGAATGGATGATATATAGTACTTGGTGCTATAGATGTATACTCTGTAATGTGGCCTTGTACAAAAAAGGTGTTTGTGATACACAGGTCATGGCATGTGCACAGGACGTGAGTAATGCCAATTTGCTGGTCTATACTAGAATAAGGGAGAAGTAAAAAACTGCAGCAAGTATGGAGGAATGACTCAGTCGATTACATCAGTCCTTCAGAGATTCCAGAAGCTTGCACATCGCATAAAACCACGAGTTTCACAGGTCAACAATAGACATGATCTTCTTTCTGGCAACTCGTAGAGAAATCCAAAGACCAACAGGAACCTCCCTATCTACGATTTCTTGATCTGACCAAAGCTTTCGATCTTGTTAGCAGAGATGAATCTTTTAAGATTCTCTCTGTAACTGGATGCCAACCCAAGCTCCTCAGCCTCATCAAGTCATTCAATGATGATTTGTTGAGCACATTGCAGTACGACGGCTCCCTGTCAGAAGACTCCGAAGTAAAATGTAGGGTGAAACAAGGTTGTGTCCTCAGACCAACCCTCTTACGAATCTTCTTTGCTGGTGCTGCTCAGACACGCATTCAAATCAACCATTCTAGGCAAACTTTTCAAAATTTACCGTCTGACGGCCAAGACCGAGACAAAGGAGGTGCTCATTAGGGATATGATCTTTGAAGACAACGCAGCGACACTCCGAAACAGAACGTCCGTATTTGATCACTTCGCAGCAGTATGCGGCCCCACAATCAACCTGAAGAATATTGAAGAGATGGATCAGGGAACTCCTAGTCTTCCATCTATTTAAATCAAGGACTGCCAACTGTCAGTTGTCTACCAGTTCACCTACCTGGCCTGAAGTATCACAGACGACCTATCACTTGATGGAAAACTGAGCAAACGGATAGACAGGGCAACCTTCACTCTCCCCCGACTAATAAAGAGTGTTAATTTGCAGTTAACCATATACATAGTTGTATGCAAGGCCTGCATGTCAGCACCCTCCTCAATGACAGTGAATCCTGGAGTACCTATTCCTCACAGGAAAGGTGTTACGGACCCTAATATAAACAGATCACGTAATTTTGTTATGGAGAAAAAAATCAGATTCTGTAACACTAGGAAACTGAAATGTCTATGGGAATGAATGAAGAAGTCAGTGGTTTTTTTGGTTAACAAAAAACTATTATTTATTCCAACGATAAGTTCTTTAAATGTATACTCTCGGAGAATGACAGTCCAGCGTAAAGCTCTTGTAACAATCCAGAAAGTAAACTGATGTCCAAATGCATAAAATCCAGGAGAAAGGCTGAAGAAAATCTATAATTGCCACACTCGTCGGATAAGGTCCTAGAAACTGACACACGCTGCTGCGTCCGCTGGAATCTTCTCTGCTGCTCTCCCGGCTCTAAAACCCGCCCCTTTATATACACTTCACCCCAAGCCGAGAATTTTCCACTTCTCGAACAGTCTAAAAGATCTTACACAACACAGTAAGCACGCGTTACAGCAATCATCTAAAAAAACATCGCCGTGCCTCTACACACAATGGTGTACACGTGAGCTCGCCCCAAGCCAGCATGACAACAAGAGTTCAACCAGTACGGATTAAACTGCGAATGTAACAAACGGCCCGGCGAGGGTGTCACAACAGGAGTTACGCCCGTGTCACACAAAAAAAGAGCACCTGTAACTAAGGAAACTCAAAGTTTTCCACATGAGGTGCCCAAGTCGCATCCTGGGAATCTCGTGGCAAGACAAGCGTCTATACAGAAAACTGGGGCCCTTGTTACAAACATGGTATCATGGAGGAACGTAGTGTCGGAAGCAGTTCGTAATGGAGAGTGGATACACTCCTGCAGGAAAAGCTGTTTTCATAAATAATTACAACTGATAAATCTTATTGTTTGTACTCATTTAAATACATGTATATACAATGGGAATGTCCCTTCTTGACTTGATATTTGTTGTATGTATTTAATTTTTTGGTTTAAATCTCCCATCTTAAACTGTATGTGGCGGGAGAGTAGACACATCTCCCCCATCCCGAGTAAAAACTTCGGGAAACATGTCCCCCACCTTTTGACACCTGTGTGTATGTGCATGTTTTTGTATGAGATAATGTCTTAACCATGTCCGGTGTTTTTTTAGGTCCCGTTACTGCTTTAACAACCAGTGTCCCTGGTCCGAGTGACGCTGGTACTCAGAACACCCCAGAGCCAACAGCCGTCGCGGGGACTGTCTTTGAATATACACCAGAACCAACAGCAGCAGGTAGACGGGGTCACCACATCTCATACTGGGGGGGGGGGGACGTATCTACAAAACAGCCTTATATCCCTATACATATAACATTTTCCAAATACTATCTTTTTTTTTGGAAGACCTCCGTAATTTCATCTTAAAACTGTGGAACTATGTATTCTTCTTATATTTTGTTTTAAGTAAAAGAGATCAAAACAGTATAGTTCTCTAAATTACGAATACTTGCCCTTCTACCTCCATTTTATCTTTGTTTACGCTATACTGCTTATACCTGTAGGTAACATCTTTTAATGTTTTGGTATAATATCATTTTCTGGAGAATGGTCCTAAAGGACATTGTTTTTTATTTAAATTTCCCTATGTATTACAGGTCCTTATATTGACAGAATTTCACCCTGGCAAAGATTTTTTTTACCATTGCCTCCTTGATAGTAAATGTTTCCACACACGCATGTTGCCGTTATCAAGCTGTTAGCTTGATGGTGAATGTTTACACACACGCATGCTGCCGTTATCATGTTTTTACCTTGATGGTGAATGTTTACAAACACGCATGCTGCCGTTATCAAGCTGTTACCTTGATGGTGAATGTTTACACACACGCATGCTGCCGTTATCATGTTTTTACCTTGATAGTGAATGTTTACAAACACGCATACTGCCGTTATCAAGCTGTTATCTTGAAAGTGAATGTTTACACACACGCATGCTGCCGTTACCAAGCTGTTACCTTGATGGTGAATGTTAACACACACGCATGCTGCCGTTATCATGTTTTTACCTTGATAGTGAATGTTTACAAACACGCATGCTGCCGTTATCATGTTTTTACCTTGACGGTGAATGTTTACAAACACGCATGCTGCCGTTATCAAGCTGTTACCTTGACGGTGAATGCTTACACACACGCATGCTGCCGTTATCATGTTTTTACCTTGATGGTGAATGTTTACACACACGCATGCTGCCGTTATCATGTTTTTACCTTGATAGTGAATGTTTACACACACGCATGCTGCCGTTATCATGTTTTTACCTTGCTAGTGAATGTTTACACACACGCATGCTGCCGTTACAATGTTTTTTACCTTGCTAGTGAATGTTTACAAACAGGCATGCTGCCGTTATCATGTTTTTACCTTGATAGTGAATGTTTACAAACAGGCATGCTGCCGTTATCATGTTTTTACCTTGATAGTGAATGTTTACACACACGCATCCTGCCGTTATCAAGCTGTTATCTTGATAGTGAATGTTTACACACACGCATGCTGCCGTTATCATGCATTGACCTTGATATGGAACGTTTACACACACGCATGCTGCCGTTATCAAGCTCTTACCTTAATGGTGAATGTTTACACACACGCATGCTGCCGTTACAATGTTTTTTACCTTGATGGTGAATGTTTACAAACACGCATGCTGCCGTTATCAAGCTGTTACCTTGATGGTGAATGTTTACACACACGCATGCTGCCGTTATCATGTTTTTACCTTGATGGTGAATGTTTACACACACGCATGCTGCCGTTATCATGTTTTTACCTTGATAGTGAATGTTTACAAACACGCATGCTGCCGTTATCAAGCTGTTACCTTGATAGTGAATGTTTACACACATGCATGCTGCCGTTACCAAGCTGTTACCTTGATGGTGAATGTTAACACACACGCATGCTGCCGTTATCATGTTTTTACCTTGATAGTGAATGTTTACAAACACACATGCTGCCGTTATCAAGCTGTTACCTTGACGGTGAATGTTTACACACACGCATGCTGCCGTTATCATGTTTTTACCTTGATGGTGAATGTTTACACACACGCATGCTGCCGTTATCATGTTTTTACCTTGATAGTGAATGTTTACAAACACGCATGCTGCCCTTATCATGTTTTTACCTTGATATGGAACATTTACACACACGCAAGCTGCCGTTATCAAGCTCTTCCCTTAATGGTGAATGTTAACACACACGCATGCTGCCGTTACAATGTTTTTTACCTTGATGGTGAATGTTTACAAACACGCATGCTGCCGTTATCAAGCTGTTACCTTGATGGTTAATGTTTACACACACGCATGCTGCCGTTATCATGTTTTTACCTTGATGGTGAATGTTTACACACACGCATGCTGCCGTTATCATGTTTTTACCTTGATAGTGAATGTTTACAAACACGCATGCTGCCGTTATCAAGCTGTTACCTTGATAGTGAATGTTTACACACATGCATGCTGCCGTTACCAAGCTGTTACCTTGATGGTGAATGTTAACACACACGCATGCTGCCGTTATCATGTTTTTACCTTGATAGTGAATGTTTACAAACACGCATGCTGCCGTTATCATGTTTTTACCTTGATGGTGAATGTTTACAAACACGCATGCTGCCGTTATCAAGCTGTTACCTTGACGGTGAATGTTTACACACACGCATGCTTCCGTTATCATGTTTTTACCTTTATGGTGAATGTTTACACACACGCATGCTGCCGTTATCATGTTTTTACCTTGATAGTGAATGTTTACACACACGCATGCTGCCGTTATCATGTTTTAACCTTGCTAGTGAATGTTTACACACACGCATGCTGCCGTTACAATGTTTTTTACCTTGATAGTGAATGTTTACAAACAAGCATGCTGCCGTTATCATGTTTTTACCTTGATAGTGAATGTTTACACACACGCATCCTGCCGCTATCATGTTTTACCTTGATAGTGAATGTTTACACACACGCATGCTGCCGTTATCATGTTTTTACCTTGATAGTGAATGTTAACACACACGCATGATGCCGTTATCAAGCTGTTACCTTGATGGTGAATGTTTACACACACGCATGCTGCCGTTACCATGTTTTTACCTTGATAGTGAATGTTTACACACACGCATGCTGCCGTTATCAAGCTGTTACCTGGATGGTGAATGTTTACACACACGCATGCTGCCGTTATCATGTTTTAACCTTGATATGGAACGTTTACACACACGCATGCTGCCGTTATCAAGCTCTTACCTTGATGGTGAATGTTTACACACACGCATGCTGCCGTTATCATGTTTTTACCTTGATGGTGAATGTTTACACACACGCATGCTGCCGTTATCAAGCTGTTACCTTGATGGTGAATGTTAACACACACGCATGCTGCCGTTATCAAGCTCTTACCTTGATGGTGAATGTTTACAGACCCGCATGCTGCCGTTATCATGTTTTTACCTTGATGGTGAATGTTTACACACACGCATGCTGCCGTTATCAAGCTGTTACCTTGATGGTGAATGTTAACACACACGCATGCTGCCGTTATCAAGCTCTTACCTTGATGGTGAATGTTTACAGACCCGCATGCTGCCGTTATCATGTTTTTACCTTGATAGTGAATGTTAACACACACGCATGCTGCCGTTATCAAGCTGTTACCTTGATGGTGAATGTTTACACACACGCATGCTGCCGTTACCATGTTTTTACCTTGATAGTGAATGTTTACACACACGCATGCTGCCGTTATCAAGCTGTTACCTTGATGGTGAATGTTTACACACACGCATGCTGCCGTTACCAAACTGTTACCTTGATGGTGAATGTTAACACACACGCATGCTGCCGTTATCATGTTTTTACCTTGATAGTGAATGTTTACACACACGCATGCTGCCGTTATCATGTTTTTACCTTGATGGTGAATGTTTACACACACGCATGCTGCCGTTATCAAGCTCTTACCTTGATGGTGAATGTTTACACACACGCATGCTGCCGTTATCAAGCTGTTACCTTGATGGTGAATGTTTACAAACACGCATGCTGCCGTTATCATGTTTTTACCTTGATATTGAACGTTTACACACACGCATGCTGCCGTTATCAAGCTGTTACCTTGATGGTGAATATTTACAAACACGCATGCTGCCGTTATCATGTTTTTACCTTGATATTGAACGTTTACACACACGCATGCTGCCGTTATCAAGCTGTTACCTTAATGGTGAATGTTTACAAACACGCATGCTGCCGTTATCATGTTTTTACCTTGATATTGAACGTTTACACACACGCATGCTGCCGTTATCAAGCTGTTACCTTGATGGTAAATGTTTACACACACGCATGCTGCCGTTATCATGTTTTTACCTTGATAGTGAATGTTTACAAACAGGCATGCTGCCGTAATCAAGCTGTTACCTTGATGGTGAATGTTTACAAACACGCATGCTGCCGTTATCAAGCTGTTACCTTGATAGTGAATGTTTACACACACGCATGCTGCCGTTATCAAGCTGTTACCTTGATAGTGAATGTTTACACACACGCATGCTGCCGTTATCATGTTTTTACCTTGATAGTGAATGTTTACACTCAGGCATGCTGCTGTTATCAAGCTGTTACCTTGATGGTGAATGTTTACAAACACGCATGCTGCCGTTATCAAGCTGTTACCTTGATGGTGAATGTTTACACACACGCATGCTGCCGTTATCAAGCTCTTACCTTGATAGTGAATGTTTACAAACAGGCATGCTGCCGTTATCAAGCTGTTACCTTGATGGTGAATGTTTACAAACACGCATGCTGCCGTTATCAAGCTGTTACCTTGATAGTGAATGTTTACACACACGCATGCTGCCGTTATCAAGCTGTTACCTTGATAGTGACTGTTTACACACACGCATGCTGCCGTTATCATGTTTTTACCTTGATAGTGAATGTTTACAAACAGGCATGCTGCCGTTATCAAGCTGTTACCTTGATGGTGAATGTTTACAAACACGCATGCTGCCGTTATCAAGCTGTTACCTTGATGGTGAATGTTTACACACACGCATGCTGCCGTTATCAAGCTGTTACCTTGATGGTGAATGTTTACACACACGCATGCTGCCGTTATCATGTTTTTACCTTGATGGTGAATGTTTACACACACGCATGCTGCCGTTATCATGTTTTTACCTTGATTGTGAATGTTTACAAACACGCATGCTGCCCTTATCATGTTTTTACCTTGATAGTGAATGTTTACACACACGCATGCTGCCGTTATCATGTTTTTTACCTTGCTAGTGAATGTTTACACACACGCATGCTGCCGTTACAATGTTTTTTACCTTGATAGTGAATGTTTACAAACAGGCATGCTGCCGTTATCATGTTTTTACCTTGATAGTGAATGTTTACACACACGCATCCTGCCGCTATCATGTTTTTACCTTGATAGTGAATGTTTACACACACGCATGCTGCCGTTATCAAGCTGTTATCTTGATAGTGAATGTTTACACACACGCATGCTGCCGTTATCATGTTTTTACCTTGATATGGAACATTTACACACACGCAAGCTGCCGTTATCAAGCTCTTACCTTAATGGTGAATGTTTACACACACGCATGCTGCCGTTACAATGTTTTTTACCTTGATGGTGAATGTTTACAAACACGCATGCTGCCGTTATCAAGCTGTTACCTTGATGGTTAATGTTTACACACACGCATGCTGCCGTTATCATGTTTTTACCTTGATGGTGAATGTTTACACACACGCATGCTGCCGTTATCATGTTTTTACCTTGATAGTGAATGTTTACAAACACGCATGCTGCCGTTATCAAGCTGTTACCTTGATAGTGAATGTTTACACACATGCATGCTGCCGTTACCAAGCTGTTACCTTGATGGTGAATGTTAACACACACGCATGCTGCCGTTATCATGTTTTTACCTTGATAGTGAATGTTTACAAACACGCATGCTGCCGTTATCATGTTTTTACCTTGATGGTGAATGTTTACAAACACGCATGCTGCCGTTATCAAGCTGTTACCTTGACGGTGAATGTTTACACACACGCATGCTTCCGTTATCATGTTTTTACCTTTATGGTGAATGTTTACACACACGCATGCTGCCGTTATCATGTTTTTACCTTGATAGTGAATGTTTACACACACGCATGCTGCCGTTATCATGTTTTAACCTTGCTAGTGAATGTTTACACACACGCATGCTGCCGTTACAATGTTTTTTACCTTGATAGTGAATGTTTACAAACAGGCATGCTGCCGTTATCATGTTTTTACCTTGATAGTGAATGTTTACACACACGCATCCTGCCGCTATCATGTTTTACCTTGATAGTGAATGTTTACACACACGCATGCTGCCGTTATCATGTTTTTACCTTGATAGTGAATGTTAACACACACGCATGATGCCGTTATCAAGCTGTTACCTTGATGGTGAATGTTTACACACACGCATGCTGCCGTTACCATGTTTTTACCTTGATAGTGAATGTTTACACACACGCATGCTGCCGTTATCAAGCTGTTACCTGGATGGTGAATGTTTACACACACGCATGCTGCCGTTATCAAGCTGTTATCTTGATAGTGAATGTTTACACACACGCATGCTGCCGTTATCATGTTTTAACCTTGATATGGAACGTTTACACACACGCATGCTGCCGTTATCAAGCTCTTACCTTGATGGTGAATGTTTACACACACGCATGCTGCCGTTATCATGTTTTTACCTTGATGGTGAATGTTTACACACACGCATGCTGCCGTTATCAAGCTGTTACCTTGATGGTGAATGTTAACACACACGCATGCTGCCGTTATCAAGCTCTTACCTTGATGGTGAATGTTTACAGACCCGCATGCTGCCGTTATCATGTTTTTACCTTGATAGTGAATGTTAACACACACGCATGCTGCCGTTATCAAGCTGTTACCTTGATGGTGAATGTTTACACACACGCATGCTGCCGTTACCATGTTTTTACCTTGATAGTGAATGTTTACACACACGCATGCTGCCGTTGCCAAGCTGTTACCTTGATGGTGAATGTTAACACACACGCATGCTGCCGTTATCATGTTTTTACCTTGATAGTGAATGTTTACACACACGCATGCTGCCGTTATCATGTTTTTACCTTGATGGTGAATGTTTACACACACGCATGCTGCCGTTATCAAGCTCTTACCTTGATGGTGAATGTTTACACACACGCATGCTGCCGTTATCAAGCTGTTACCTTGATGGTGAATGTTTACAAACACGCATGCTGCCGTTATCATGTTTTTACCTTGATATTGAACGTTTACACAGACGCATGCTGCCGTTATCAAGCTGTTACCTTGATGGTGAATATTTACAAACACGCATGCTGCCGTTATCATGTTTTTACCTTGATATTGAACGTTTACACACACGCATGCTGCCGTTATCAAGCTGTTACCTTGATGGTGAATGTTTACAAACACGCATGCTGCCATTATCATGTTTTTACCTTGATATTGAACGTTTACACACACGCATGCTGCCGTTATCAAGCTGTTACCTTGATGGTGAATGTTTACACACACGCATGCTGCCGTTATCATGTTTTTACCTTGATAGTGAATGTTTACAAACAGGCATGCTGCCGTTATCAAGCTGTTACCTTGATGGTGAATGTTTACAAACACGCATGCTGCCGTTATCAAGCTGTTACCTTGATAGTGAATGTTTACACACACGCATGCTGCCGTTATCAAGCTGTTACCTTGATAGTGAATGTTTACACACACGCATGCTGCCGTTATCATGTTTTTACCTTGATAGTGAATGTTTACACACAGGCATGCTGCCGTTATCAAGCTGTTACCTTGATGGTGAATGTTTACAAACACGCATGCTGCCGTTATCAAGCTGTTACCTTGATGGTGAATGTTTACACACACGCATGCTGCCGTTATCAAGCTCTTACCTTGATAGTGAATGTTTACAAACAGGCATGCTGCCGTTATCAAGCTGTTACCTTGATGGTGAATGTTTACAAACACGCATGCTGCCGTTATCAAGCTGTTACCTTGATAGTGAATGTTTACACACACGCATGCTGCCGTTATCAAGCTGTTACCTTGATAGTGAATGTTTACACACACGCATGCTGCCGTTATCATGTTTTTACCTTGATAGTGAATGTTTACAAACAGGCATGCTGCCGTTATCAAGCTGTTACCTTGATGGTGAATGTTTACAAACACGCATGCTGCCGTTATCAAGCTGTTACCTTGATGGTGAATGTTTACACACACGCATGCTGCCGTTATCAAGCTCTTACCTTGATGGTGAATGTTTACACACACGCATGCTGCCGTTATCATGTTTTTACCTTGATAGTGAATGTTTACACACACGCATGCTGCCGTTATCAAGCTGTTACCTTGATGGTGAATGTTTACACACACGCATGACACAGATTATTTTAGCTGCTGCATTCTTACAAAAAAATCATGTATTTAGCTTGTTCGTTGAAAAAAACACTCTTCATCTGAATGCTTCAGCTTAAGTTGATGGTGATCTAATGAACTGAAAGTAGTCATCTATGCTTCTATACAAGTGACATGCTTTTTAATGCTTTTCTGACTGATGTTTTCTTTTTGTTTCAGATGTTTGCCGGGTCAGCGCGAGTGGATTTGTGATCAGTTTTGCACTTGGCATTTGCTTGCTACAATAAGTTTCATTTTTTATGCATATCAAATATATCACTATGTCACTAATTATCATGAAATTGTCAGCTAGCGTCAGCTTTTGTGAACGCTGTTGGCTGGTGTTTGCATATTAAATATGCATTACAGCTTTATTTAACCCGGCTTTTATCAATGTAGTCGATAGTTTAGCTTCATTACAATCTGTTGATGTCTGCATATTCAAAATTACAGCTTTATTTAACCCGGCTATTGTCAAAGTTGTCGATATTTTAGCTTCATTTAACTCTGTTGGTGTCTGCATATTCAACATTACAGCTTTATTTAACCCGGCTATTGTAAATGTTGTCGATATTTTAGCTTAATTACACTCTGTTGGTGCCTGCATATTCAACATTACAGCTTTATTTAACCCGGCTATGGACAATGTTGTCGATATTTTAGCTTCATTAAACACTGCTGGTGTCTGCATATTCAACATTACAGCTTTATTTAACCCGGCTATTGTAAATAATGTCGATATTTTAGTTTCATTAAACTCTGCTGGTGTCTGCATTTTTAACATTACAGCTTTATTTAACCCGGCTATGGACAATGTTGTCGATATTTTAGCTTCATTAAACACTGCTGGTGTCTGCATATTCAACATTACAGCTTTATTTAACCCGGCTATTGTAAATAATGTCGATATTTTAGCTTCATTAAACACTGTTGGTGTCTGCATATTCAACATTACAGCTTTATTTAACCCGGCTATTGTAAATAATGTCGATATTTTAGCTTCATTAAACATTGTTGGTGTCTGCATATTCAACAATACAGCTTTATTTAACCCGGCTATTGTAAATAATGTCGATATTTTAGCTTCATTAAACTCTGCTGGTGTCTGCATTTTCAACATTACAGCTTTATTTAACAACCCATAATTCCTCTTCCTGCTTATTGAATGTGGACATCCATTAAACGGAAAGCCATTAGAGGAAAAATCGATTAATGATAAGATTTCTTGTGAGTATAATTGTCTACATTTTTTAATGTTACTAGTTAGTTCGGCTAGGGCCATTGGAATTTCATTTCTCTCATTTTATTTTGTCCATAATAACAAGAAATAAATCGCTGTTACTTGCACTTACAGGTAAATAAGCGATAGTATACTGATCGACTTGCCCTTACAAACTTAACAAAAACACATTTTATTTGCCGAAAATACATATGAAGACGCGGTTATAAATTAAACAGTTCTTATACCTTCGTTGGTAGAAATTTTGTGTTTGCCTCTGTTTATATCATTGATGTTTGTCCAGTGTCTTCAAAGCCTGTTAACATATTTCAATATCATTGGAAGTCCTTAAAGTAATTTTTGGTCACCGATATACAAGTCACTGATGTTTTCTGAGCTTCTTTATTACCATGATGCTGTTACACATGTAGCCATAAGGATAACTGGTACTGGACTACTTTATCTAACTGTATTACTACAATTGCTTTATATAGACCGTATTAATGCGATACATGATATAGTGCTATAAATGTGTATGATATCACAACATCCTCCCAACTGTAAATAAAGCATAACAGGTAAATGGTGAGATGAATTAAAACTTATCATAATATACTGGAGGATATATGAATCGGAACATGTAAACTAAATGAACCATTTATACTGGTGTAACAGAACTGAAAAGAATGATAATACTTTTCTGAAGACTTATTTTGATTTTTTTTGTATGCATATGTGAGCATATTTGTAGCATTTGTCAACCCGACCGAGGGGTCAAGGGTTATAACTCAGGTATAGAGGATAGAAAAAAAAATATTCTCATGTTGACAGTAACAGTACATCATGATGATGTGTCCATAGCACAGTAGATTCACCAGTGAATGTCACAGGTACAGACAATGTAAGGTTACCAGTTATATAAAAATAAAGTTCAGTTAACACACACAAAAAAGCAATGGTGATCGGCTTAGTTGGTGTCCATGTCTATAAAGGACTACAAATAAAGAAATGAGAATGTTTACCGATCATGCATTAATGACAGAAATGTTTACATATAACCGATCCTTAGTTTCTATTTTCATCATAACAATCTGAGTCTTAAGCAATAAGCCTTCTTCTGAATGAGAATACCATGACATAGCCTAATAAAAAATTCAAATTAAGGGAAAAAATAATGAAAGGTATAGCTCTCAGGCACCGCCCGCATCAATTTTAAACCCCCGCATCAAAAATTTTTATTTTGATTTTCAATAGAAACTTACCAATTTTGAGCTGCAGCCGCTCGGACATTTCTTTCAAGAAGATAAAATCATACAATTTCCTTTGTTATGTAGTGCTTTTACTTGTTTACCAAAATAAATTTGTTATTATCCTGCTTTTCCCTAATCATTTGATTTTTTTTCGAAACATACCAAAATATTAAAAAAAACCGCACGCCCGCAATTATTTATGAAAAAAGGCCTGAGAACCATACTTTATTTTATTTTGGCCTAAGATACTATCTCATAATCTGTCATAAACCCTTAATGGCCGTTAGAGAACAAATTGTCAGTTATCTGGATGTAATTCTTAATCAGCAAAATGATTAACTAATTTAAAAGATCAAATGGCATGAAATATCATAACTGTAATACTAGTTAAAGTAAGGATATTGTCAATGTGGAATTTATGCAGGAAATTAATATCATCAATATCAGTGTTATCAAAATAGTTTATCTGCATGCAAATACTTACTACTTATTAATATCTATTCATAGACAAGAAACAGTTTATATCATAACACAGTCATTATGATTCAGCCATAAGCTATTTGTGACTTATTCAAACTCTGTACTGACAAACATTCAGTTCTAAGTTAAAGTATCCATGACAGCTATGTTTATGTTTAACAGAACATGGAATACAAACTGAATCCAACAGCAACATGAACTCTGATATAAAGCTTGACATTTAAACAGTTCGAATTAGCGTTTAAAGGTACACAGTAGTGTCAGGTAACCAGACCGGAGTTACCATGAAACTTGATAAATAGTCTAAGCTGAACACTAAATAATATCCCGCAAGGAAATCCATCGCTCAATTTATATAACATGGCGTGCAGAACTTCCCGCGACAATCTGCCTATCATGCAGCATGTCTGCTAAAGTTAACTATAAATTCAACTAAGTTTGGCATAAAGAACACCGCGACAGCTAACAGGCTCATTTTTATATAACTGTACCTGTGCCAAAGTAGGTTTAATTTTGCAGACACTGTGCAATTGTAAAACTTAAATGACACGTTTCACAATATAGATAAAACAAAATAATAAACATATGATTATAAAAATAAATGTAAAGACAATTAGTATGATTCTTAAGTGGAGGAAAAACAATCCTTCCGACGTTTAAATGTTGATATTGCACAACAAGAATCAATAACTTTAATAATATTGTTCCAAATTTGAACCCTTTAAATTGTAGTTTTCCTGTAGGCAGAAGTTTCCATACTGGCACATAGAAAATATTAATTATCCTGGTGATGGTAGATTTTGATCAACTAGGGTGGCTCTTAGATTGAGTAATACAAGCTTTATATCTCCCCCGCTCTTTAAAACCTTTGTGATTGTGGATTTCACGGATCGCACGTCTTACAATAAAACCATAGTTGCGTGGATATCGTGAGGACTAGTTAATTGATTTATACCCCATGTCACCGGAAAGTATACTAAAAAGGCTAACGATTAGTCTCGTTTATGTCATTGTGGACCCATGTCAGTTATGATTTCATATGGACGCACGAAAATGGCAGAGTAAAGGTCCGAATTTTGATCGTAATTGCCTGGCTTGATGTTACCCTCATTTCACCAACTAGCGGATACTTGCTGTACCTGTCCGCAATCACAAGATATTAACGTCTTTGGATCTAAAATGCAGTTTGGTTTGCCATGGCCTTGACGACGTATCAACGATTCTTTTTTTTATAGCGTCTTGGTGTTACTGGCATATTGGATAGGATTGACACATTCGTTCTTTGTCCTTACCCAGTAAACTGTTTCTTGCGCTAACCTACATGTTTTTTTTTTCAACACCCTTCAGACTTTGATGGCACTATTGTAATATGTACTGTTGCATTATCTTGGGAATAAACACCTGCTTCCATAACCAGTTCATCCCTAAATGACCAATATGTTCTCAGACTAGCGTGTCTGTACGATATCCTTTAGCCCTAGTTAGGGGTCTTTGGTCTTTCCTTCCCTCAACGTGGTTTTTCGTTAGAGAAATGAATGTGAGCGGTAGTGATGTACGGTCCTCCGACTCAAGATCTATACCTTCAACTCTGAAATCCCGGTCTACTTCCATGTTGGTTATTACTTAAGTCAGGGAGACAGCTCAGTTTATCTGCCATTACCATCTTCTCACCTGAACTGTACTCCATACGGTTACAGTACCCCTGTATCTTCAATAGCATACGACGCAGCCGGGGTGGACTGTTTTTTCGCACATATAGCAACAAGAGGTTTGTGATCTGTCACAACTGCGAATGATCTCCTATACAGATAGATATGACATCATTGTATACCATGCACTACAACCATCAGTTCACGTTCCATGTTGCTATACCTTTAGTTGCATTCTGTCAAGGATTTTGAACCAAAGTCAATTTGTCTGCCTTCCTGGATCAAGGCAAATCCCCTCTGTGAAGTATCAACCTAAAGTTGCACAGGGGATGTCGGGTCATATTATATCAGGCACGCCTTCTATGTCACAGTCTGTTCGTGAAAGCATTTCTGATATTCGGCATCCTAGGCCCATGGTACATCCTTTTTAAAGAGGCAGCGGAGAGCATGTGCCTTATCTGCATAGTGTGGGAAAAAATGGACTGCTTTTGGTCATCAGACCTAGAAACTGTAACATGTCCTTCAGATTTTGAGGAGTTACGCATGTCTGAGACTTTCATCTGGTTTGATACCTTCACTGGTATGCACATTGCCAAAGAAAGAAACACTGGAATGATTGATTATGCACTTATCACTGTTAAACACAAGTCCGTTTCCTGCCGCACGGAGCATCATCTGTCTGAGATTAGCATAGTGCTCAGCTTCTATCTCACCATACGCACATCGTCTGCAATGCCTGCGAGGCCTTTGAGGTTTCCTAGGAGCTGTTCCATTCCGAACTGGAATATGTCCTTCGACACAGCGAGTCCAAATGGTTGTCTACACCGGCAATGACGGCCGAATACTGTGCGAAATGAAGTGAGTCTTTGCTGATATGAATTGACCAGTATCCAGCTTTGGCGTCCAAATCGCTGAATATTTTGGCTCTAGCAAATTCTGGGTTAGCTTCCTTCACTGTTGGAATTTTGTAAGGATATCTCTTAAAACATGAGTTGAGTTTCTGTGGGTCTATTGCAGATTCTCTCAAGGAACCATCCTTTTTATTGAGCACTAGTCAGTGTGTTCATCTACTTTTTGCGGGCACCTAGGCTAACCATTTTGTCCAGCTCGGTTTCAATTATTTATCTTTGATGTGCAGGCTGCGTTTCGCGGAATGGGTCAGGAAATGGGTCTTCCTCAGGTCTCAGGAGCATTTTCTCCTCTCCAGGAAAATTCCCAATCTTATCCATTTTTTGTGGCTAAGCTTTCATGAATTCATTTTCGATTGAGACATTTGGTGGTCGTGGATTGGCTGGTAGTTTACTGGTGTCCGGCACTGTGCGAGACATTTGGTGGTCGTCGATGGGCTAGTAGTTGACTGGTGTCCGGCACTGTGCGAGACATTTGGTGGTCGTGGATGGGCTGGTAGTTTACTGGTGTCCGGCACTGTGCGAGACATTTGTTGGTCGTGAATGGGCAAGTTGTTAACTAGTGTCCGGCGCTGTGTGAGACATTCGGTCGTCGGGGCTGGGCTAGTTGTTTACTTGTGTCCAGCATTCGGTGAGACGTTAGTTGGTCGTGGATGGGCTAGTTGTTTACTGGTTTCTGTCACTGTGTGAGACATATGATGGTAGTGGTTGGGCTAGTTGTTCACTGGTGTCCGGCACTATGTGAGACATTCGGTGGTCGTGGATGGGCTTGATGTTTACTGGTTTCCGGCACTATGTGAGACAATCGGTGGTCGTGGATGGGCTAGTTGTTAACTGGTGCTCTGTGGCGATTTTCTTCTGATCCATTTGATCTGACCCTGGCGCTTAGAATGGAGCTTCATACCTGCGACCTTCAGTTAGGGCATCTTTTGTTGAATATCGTTTCGTTTAACCAAGAAGGTCTTTGAGAGACTGATTACATAGAGTGCTTGCAACCTGTGACTAAGTTCGCCATCGCTGAAATCACATTTCAATGCGAACATTCTCACCAGAGTCACAAAATCATCCTGTTGTTGTCTTAATCTCATCAGCTTCAGTCAAAGTATCATAAAATGACATTGACTCTCAGCTGATTATGAAAAAAAATGTCCATAGTTCCACATGATCATTTTCCTGTGTTTCTGTTAAGCCACTTGAATTGAGGTATTTGAGACCATCACCAATACGTCTGGAAAATTTTCCTGGCTTGTGGTCCTGGAAAATAGTTTTATCCTCAAAATATAATTTTAAGGGTTACTATAGGCCTACTAATCACTAGCACCATTCCGGCCCTCTGACATTAGAGAGTATATGACCAGCCTATTGGCTTAGTGCCGTTATATCCTTCGGCGAGAAACGCACTATAAGGCTCTATGACGATGCAAATATTTTCGTCATTTCTGACAACGCGTCATGGCCTACAGGTGCACTGTCACTTGACATAAACGAGACTAATCGTTAGCCTTTTTAGTATACTTTCTGGCAAAATCAAACATGAGCGAGAAAAATGCCGTTTTAACTCAGCATATTGATAAAATTCTCCGCATGTTTGTTGAATCACTGATCGTATGAATATAGGCATGGCTTGCACAGGTTACTGGACGCAGCCAACTCGTAGGCGATATAGGATATGACTCCTTGCCATGGACCCGGGGTTTCCGTTTGAATTGTGAGTTCACATGTATTATTTTGTGTTAATTCATCATTCATAGCCTAATGTTAAGATTATGGGCTGTTAACCACAACATAATCGAAGACCACTGCGATGTATTCCGCGATTTTTCTTGTATCATGACTCAAGTAGCCTTATCAGCCCAATTATCATAGCCTACTAAGTCGGGTTGTTACGGCTAACTAATCACACGAGACAGCAGAGACATTAGCGCATTTTGGTGGGGACGGTGTACATGTCCCTCCCCACTTTTCAACCAGCCCCCCCCCCCTTACACACAATTTGCCATAAATCATTAATTTTGCCATGAAAATAGGCTGCAGTTGCAATCTGTAATAAATAGATCATAGTTTTCCAAAATTCCATAATATCATAATGTATTGAAAATATAAAACTGACAGATAATATGGCTTTTATACCCATAACCCTGAAAATGTTGTACCATTAAAGCAAATATTAAATAATTCATTGCAGACTTTAGCGATTAAAATCACATATACTTTAAAAGTAATGGTCCAGCATTGAAGCATTATACCTTGTGTATATCCCATTGCACAGGTTTGCATTAGGCCTGTAGACCTTGTTATTTATATCTCGAACAAATTGAAAAAAAATGCATACAAGGGTAGGTAAATCCGCTCGAGCAAACCTGAAAACATGTAGCACGAATTGGCTTGCCTAAAAGATCGTTATAATACAGAATATTTCTCTCAATATGTAAAAAAGATAAAAAAAAATAATTGAATCAATAATTAATCACGTGAACATCTTGACAAAAATTGGCCACAATCTGAGAATTTTAGATGGATAATATATTTCTTATTTAAAGAACTTTTAGATATATTACATACAAGGTTTGGTGTTTTCCAAATGAATAGGTCCTTATTTTCTCATTTTTCTACACTGCTAAAAGCACCAGCGCCACCTAGTAGCCGTTGGCTAACCACTGTCCACCCGGTCTCTGATAGGAAAGCAAGTATGACCAATTATATTCAAAATGGCCCATCAAAATTCATACGATATGAACGGTTTAATCTTTTCAGTTAAGTCATCGGGGGCCTGGACTCAGTCTAGTCAGGTGTAGGACAAGAGTTCACTCGGTGCAGTAGCTTGAGTCAGCAATTTGTCACAGTTCACTCAGGGCAACTGCCTTTCTCACCTAAGACTGGTCAGCCCAGTGCATCAAACTCAAGGGACGTTTGATGTATTGGCCTGATGTTTTGACCTGTCTATGCGTCTTTGGTGGCTTTCTCGTTCACAAGACAGGTGTTGCCACCTACAATGCCTTTGACACAGTGTAAGTGCCTGCTTATTTCTAAGGAGGAATATGATATATCAGCCTGAAATTGGGCATATTTATACATAATTTATACATATCGGATAGCTTTGTCGTATACAAGACATCAAAATGAATGTAGCTGGCACCACCAATCTTGTATACAACGAAGCTATCAGAGATATATACATATGCCCAATTTCAGACTGATATATCAAACCGCTCCTGAGGAATAAGTAGGGACATACACTGTGAAAATTTGTTTGTAGATGGCGCCACTAGTCTTGTAAACAGTCTTGTAAAGCTATCCGATATGTATAAATATGCCTAATTTCAGGCTGATATATCAAATTCCTCCATAGAAATAAGCAGAGAAATAATGGCGACACCACTCTTGTGTGTATGGGCACTCAAAGATGTATGGACAAGCCAAAATTTCAGGCTGATACATCAAACATGAGTCAGGTGCACTGAGCTGAACAAGCTCAATTGTGGCAGGTAGTTGCCCCCAAGTCAAGCGAAGCAAATTGATATTGATGAGTGAACTCTGGCAGGTTCACTTTCTATTCAAGACACACAACAACCCGGATGTAGACCATCAATATACCAATAAACGGGTAGTTACAGATATGGCCGCTAGATGGCGCATGGTACCGGGTATGACATCTGTATTATTAAACCACAATATGCCTCTTTAAAGTGAACAAGTCCAAGGTAGGAAACTGAACCAGCAATTGCCTGATCCAAAAACACACATTATATAATCACTGAGATATGCACTTGAACTATAAGTCCAATTTCTCCGGTAGTTTTCGAACACGGGTAGAACGGCGCAAAGGACCAGCCGTTCCTGACTGAGTAATGCTAGAATCTGACACAATATTCTCACTCTTCACCTGACAATGGTCAGTTACGACGGCATCAGTAGAAATCACCGAGGCCGGCACTGCACCAGGTTGTTCAGGTACAGGCAAGTCTGGTGTATTACTATTTACAATATCACCTAGGGTGTCTCTCTGGCATTGACCTGATTTCTCCGATGTTAGAGGCACCTTCTCTGGAATTTCTGTTTTTTTCGACCGTCCCCGGATGTGATCTTGGTGTCGACGAACAGAACGGTTATCTGACAACTGGAATACATATGATACCGGTCCAGATTTATGAAGAATCTGTCCAGGCAACCAGCACAGTCCACTCGAAAAATTTGTAACCCATACAGCATCTCCGACTTCAAAACTGGCGAGCAATAGCTCTCTTGTGTTGCCGATACTTCCTCTGACATGTCCGGATGGATTTGACTTAAATGGAATTTGAGCTTTCGCCTAAATATCAGTTCTTCGGGTGTCTTACTAGTAATGCCATACGGCATGTTACGAAAGTTTAAAAGAAATCGCAACACTTTGGTCTCAATGGAACCTTCAGACATTTTGCTGATACCTTCCTTCACTAACTGAACGGCACGCTCAGCTATGCCGTTAGAGGCTGAGTGTCTGTGAGCTGTTTTCACATGTTTAATTCTATTTCTACTCATAAAGGTTTGAAACACGTCTCCCACAAAACAAGTACCATTATCTGACACTACAGTATCTGGTATCCCAGAAAACAGCAAAACTGATTCGCAGTCTTTCAACAGTAGCTTCTGCTGAACTTGTGTTCATGACATGCACTTCCACCAACTTGGAATATGCGTCAACGATGAAGAACATTTTGCCCTTAAATGGTCCGGCATAGTCCACATGTAACCTAGACCAAGGTTTTGAAGAGTAAGTCCATGAAAGCAAGGGCTTAGCTGGCTAATGTTGTTTGACTTGGCAAGTCTGACAGTATCTTGCCTTACGTTCGAGCTCTAAATCTAGTTTTGGCCACTACACATAGTTTGTAGCAAAGGCTTTCATTCCTACGATATCTGAATGTGCCTCATGAATCATTTCAGTGACTCAAGCTCTAGCTTGGCTAGGTACCACAACACGTGATCCCCATGGTACACAACCACACTGACTTGAAAGTTCTCCCCGTCTAACAAAATATGGTTGAAGTTCTTGATCCCGACCCATGCTCTCTGGCCAACCAGATTCCACAAAAAATTTCTATCCCTTGCAAGCAGTTTATCACTACCTGTCCAGTACCTGATCAATTTGACATCTATCGGCGAGGTATCCATAAACTCAATTAGGCACACAGTCTCATGAGGTACAGGAATCTCTGCAGGAGTATCTCGTAATGGAAGTTCATGGCATCAGCATTTGCCAATCTCCCTCCTGGTTTGTATCTGAAGGAGTATTCATAGGCACTTAATGATAAGGCTCATCTCTGGATTCTTCCAGAGGCCATAACTGGAACGTTCTGCTTTGGTTTCTCTGAATAAACCCTCAAGCGGTTTTTGATCGATGTTAATGGTGAACTACCGGACAAACAAGTATGCGTAAAAATGCTTGATACCCCACACAACAGCCAATGCCTTTTTCTCGATTTGTGAGAAATGCTTTACAGTTGGGGCAAGAGTTCTTGATACAAAACTGATCGGTTGCTCCGATCCATCAGTATAACGATGAGCAAGCACTGCTCCGGGTCCATACGGTGATGCGTCACAAGAAATCACCAGTTCTTTTGCAGTGTCATAGTGAACTAACACTGTTGATGATTGTAACAGTTATTTCGAACGGCGAAATGCTCCATCCTGGTCAGGGCCCCCTTATAAAACGTGCATTCTTCTTGAGCAACTGGTTCAATGGTGCTAACTCTGTTGACAGATTAGCTTTGAAGGGTCCACAGTAATTTACACAGCCCAAACAGCTCTTTACCTCTTTGCTGTTTTTCGGTGTAGGTGCCATTGCAATGGCTCTTTCTCATCAACAGGGTGCAGCCCCTCACTGTCACTTCGATAACCAAGGTAGGTCACTTTAGGAATAATGAAGATACATTTATCTTTATTTAGTTCGAGTCCAGCTTCTGATAGTTTGTTAAGCACACTCTCTAAATTACTCAGATGTGCTTTCCGAGTTTCTCCGGTAACTAAATTTTATCTAGATATGAACAAACATACGGAATTCCTTGCAGCAAATTGTCAACAATGCGCTGGAATATCGCAGGCGAAGAACTTACCCCGAAGGAGAGACGATTATATTGAAATAGTCCCTTTGGTGTATTAACGGTAACATATTTCTTTAAAGACTCTTCCAGATCAACTTGTAAGTATTCCTTACGCAAATCTAGTCTGGTGAATGTCTGACCTCCAGACAGCGAAGCATGTAAATCCTCAATACGAGGCAGTGGATATGTACTCAGCTTACCCACTTGATTCAATGTTGTTCTAAAGTCACCACATATACGCACTCCTTGTCATCCTGAATTTAACACTGGGACAATCGGGGCAGCCCATTCTGAGAATTCTACTGGCTCTATAATGCCATCTTTCTGTAACTTGTCTAATTCACAATTTCAAGATCTCTAAGGGTATATGGTACTCTCCGTGGCTTAAAAAACTTTAGCTCTGCTTCAGTATCCACCACAATTTGACCGTTTACTCCTTTAAATGTACCAAGTGTATCCTCTATCAACTCTGGGTACTGCTCTAATAACGCCTGACATGAATTATTACTGGGCTGGCTCACTGCAGTCAAGTGATAGATCTGTTTCATGACTAATCTCAATTGACTCGGCCAATCAGATCCCATCAAAGATGGCCCCTCTCCTGGTACAACTAACAATGGTAGGTGGGCAGACTGACCTTTGTATGCAACAGCAAAGTTAATCATCCCAAGAACTGATGTGGGTTCTCCTGTACAGCACAGCACATATTTCACTGGGTGAAGAACAATGTCTGGTAAAGACTTCTTATATGTCTTTTCACTAATCAGGGATACAGAAGCACCTGTATCAATGTCCATTTTAAGAGTCTTGCCATTAATCAACTGTTCAACATTGTATGTTGGCAATGCTTTATTGCTGTGAATTCCCGTTAACTTGTATGCATGGTGACTGCTCTGTATCAGAACTAGCATTAGTGTCCACATAATGCACACGACTGGCGCCACCTGCAGGTTTCTTTTGCTTTGATGAATGATCATTTTTTCTAGGCTTAAAACCAGTCACTTGACCTCTCCTACGACACACACGTTGTAAATGGCCCCGCTTATGAAACCATTACAGATAGTGTTAATATGTTTGCAAGTGTCTGCTTTTTGGTTCTCATTACCACATCTAAACCACTGAATTCTGCCTGCTGGCTTTTCCCTGACTGGAAGTCTTACTGTATGCCGACTTCTCAACAAACTATACAGTTCCTTTATCATTATTGCTGGTACTAACCAGTTCCTGGCCGTCTTTAGCTGCTGTCTCCAAAGATGCTGCTATTTCCACCGCTCTCGAGAGTGTTAAATCACGTTCGGCGAGCAGACAGCGCTGAATTGTCTCACAGTTAAAACTGATTCCTGGGACGCTCGTTTAAGGAGGTCCCCAATTCACAGCTACTCCTCAGTCGCTTCAGTTCTTTAGTATATTCTTGAATTGATTCTTTATCAGTCTCACAGCGTTTCCTAAAACGAAAACGTTCAACAATGACCAAAGGTTTGGGGCAATGATGCACTCGAAGCGCCTCCATACATTGTTGTTAAGTCTTTTTCACTTGGTGGTGTGGGCGACATTAGCGACTTTATAACAGTTTAGGCTTTAATGCCAATTATTGAAAGAAACGCAGGAACTTGCCTTTCTTTACAGCATTTGCTTCAAAGTAGAGCTGTACACGATCGGAATACGCAATCCAGTCCTCAGTTTCCTGAAACGGGCCCACAAAGCAGATCATGTTACAGTAAGCAGCCATATTGTTCTCTCGTTTTCCGGGAAATCACCTTAGTTCACTTGAAAAGTTAAAAATATCGGCACTGCTGAGAGAAAACTGGCTCCGACGAGGGACTCTTGAAGGCACTGCACATGGTTCTGATACGCTCGTCGCCATTTAATGTCATGTGTCAACATTAATAAAGCCTTTTCATAAGGTTTTAACCCCAGGTTCACTTTCCATTCAAGACATACAACAACCTAGATGTAGACCGTCAATATACCAATAAACAGGTAGTTACAAATATGGCCGCTAGATGGCGCATGGTACCGGGTATGACATGAACGACACACTACATCCCCAGCATTCCACCTTTAGGTTAACGCTTATATGTAAAATTCTACAGAACTAGTAGCTTTAAAAAAAAATTCTTGTGCCATACAGTATTAAACTTATCAACCCTCTTAATATTAAATGTTTTGAATTATGTGTTTTTAATCTGTAGTTTATTTTTAGATGTTTATTTTTACTTTTTATTTTTACTATCATAGTCAAATACGTTATGTGTTATTTTTGTTTTATTTGTATTATTTATTTTCATGTAATGAATTGCAAGTTACGACAGAATCCTGGAACCGAAGGCTACTAAATCAATGCCAGGTCTAAATACTTAAGTTTATATATTTCTGAATATAAATGTACGATGATAAAATTATTTGTGATGTTTACCGGATACTTTATTTTCATAAAATATACCTTGTCAAATCATATGTTACATGTTTATAGGGATTCGAGCGCCTATTCCTGAGTGCCTCAATGTGTAATATCTCACCATCCTATTTATCTGGACCCAGTTGTGGCTCTGTGGTATATACATACTACAGAGCCACAACCAGGTCTACCTATTTTTCATACGTGTTTTTATTGTATTTGATGCCTATTTTGCAAGCCCACACATTATTCATTAAGAAATCCAGTGACACCTCAGCCGGAGACGACCCGCTGAGAACCTGTGGTCGCCATCTTGCCGTGACCTCAACCGTATTGGTACTTTTTACTATCCACAACAGGGGCCGCCACCTGCATGTCTGACTTTCCAGGTGATCGGGTGTAATAGCTGAATACTGGTGAATACTATATAATTCGGGAGATCTATCGATCTGGTATAAGGACCTGGAATTAGGAAAAAGACTTCGAAAAAGAGAATTTCCAAGTTATTACTCCTCAGTCTTTTGGATAAAATTTAGGCTAATCATAAAATTATGAGCGGGTAGATGTAAGATCAGTTTTTTTTTAAAGTTAACCAAAAGCTGTGTGGCCCGCTTTTGCACCGAATCTTTTTTTTAATTCCTCTGGACTGTTATAGTTATGAAAGACCCATGCCAATGGAATACAGACTTGTATATTTAAATTTTGTTATTACATTTTTTACTCTATTAGCATTGTTGTTGTTATAATAATAATAATAATTATTATTATTATTATTATTATTATTATTATTATATACGAGTGACCTTGATCACGGGCGAAAAAAAAAGATATATATTATATATATATATATATTCTCTGAAGATATGATTAAATATTACAGACGAATTGAGTTTCCTATCTTTAAACAATTTATAGAGCAGATTTAAACAGATTTATTTTTGAATGTATTTTGTTGGTCATTCATTAATTCCCAGGTTGAGGACATCCCCAGGCCAAGACGATTAGACATTGAGCTGTGCATGCAGTTGTTGAGCACTATTTTATCGTTAAAACTGATTAATCTATTGAAATATTACTGTTATGAGAAACAGGGCCGTGGAAGGCGGCCACAACTAGTTGATTACCTCTTGATTACTCTTTCCGGCCCCCTGCGCACGGCGACGGGGTGCATGGGTTCACAATGAAGGTGCTAGCATTTAGACAGTAATAACCGTTATATAGCTCATGGATTTTATAATGAAAGCATTTAATGTAAAACAATTTCGAAAGGTTTAATTGACCAACATACTTTTATCGTGCTCATTCCGGGTCTGCCCTATAACATCTATATTATGTTTCACATAGCCATTCCAAAACTATACGTAGAAACGATACTTTGAATAAAGAAACAGGCAATGTTAAATCTTATAAACTAGCTACACCCATGGAAAATCCACGGCTCTATCTGATGCATATTTTTGTGGTGAGCTGATAGGAGGCTAATCGACGCATATTTTAATCCTAAGGTTTTTGCAGGAACTTTTGTGATGTGTTTCACTCAAATGGTATAAAGATTACTTCTGCTAGAATTCTCCAGGAACACCCTCCCCCAAAATATCAGCATAGAAAGAAAAATCATCCTATTCCAATAATCTCACAAAAAAATTAATTTTGGAAAGAGACGTGAGGCATATACAGGTTGTACGAATTTTTAAGTGAGTTTTTTTTCCGATTAACAATATACTTAGTAGGTCCGACAGCTTCATTACTTGGGAAATATCGTAGATTAAACGATTGGATAAAGAAGCATTCTACTGTGAAATTATATAACAGTATGATGGTTCTATTACAAAGCAGCAGATTAAATAAATATACATTCTGCATGCACATGCACACACACATATAAATATATATATATATACTATATATATATATATATATATATATATATATATATATATATATATATATATATATATATATCACTTGGAATGCATCTCAGCTCTCACACATGCATGGTTGAAGTCAAGCGAGTTACATATCAATTGATAATACGTACGACGATCATGAATCAATAAAAACACCTATAATTATATAGGTATGTTATCATAATGTAATAGATGGGTCACTATTGTGATATATCATTAATATCATTTAGTTTGTTCAAAGGGTGAGAGTATTTGAGCATCTCATCATTATAGTCAGGGGGCCAAACTCTGTACTGTGCAAAAATAGGATTGTACCTTACAGCCTCAAATATAAAATTTTACACACCTTATGTATACATGTTTAGAAGATCCAGTCTAGAGATTGAAAAGTAATGTTAGCAGTCTCAATACTCTTGCAAAAGTACTTTTAGTATTGATTTTGTTTCGGAAGGTTGAGTAATTTTATGACTTTTTTGCTACCTCCTTTTGAACCGTTTTTAATTCACAGCTGCTACATGCTTGTATATATTTCCACAAATATGGTACCATTGATTAGCTAAGAAATAGGGCTTTGAAAGCTGCAAGAATTTTTACGACATTGTTTATGTGTGAGCGATTGTGAGCCTATATAACTTACCCCCATCCCTTGAATTTTCCAAAATTCTAGAAAAAAATTCTATGTAAGTACATTTGTTTCAGCTTCGAATTAATTTTAGATAATTATGCAATGGTCATGGGATTCTCTATCAAATGCATGTCTATTCTTACTGAGATCTTCATGTTTTCTTAAATTTTGCTTGAAATAAGAAAAATGGTTAATCCGATTGTAATTTTCAGCACGTCAGCGCCTTTGCTGGTTTAATTAAAGGTAACCTTTACAGAAGCACCGATACAGAAAGCACAGATACAGACAAAGTGGTTTTGATTCTCTCGACAGTCTCAGACAACACAAGTATGCTTCGACAAAGCCAGACCTTAGAGCACTACCTCATACAGAGGATGCATTCAGATGTCATGTGCTAAGGGCTATGTACCAACTATATATCTATAGCACTTTACAAAAGGACACAACGAAATCATCCAGATCTGCCACCACCAACAGAGTTTGGCCTGACCATAGATAAAAAAAACTTGAACCAGTAATGATGTCCAAATCAGCAAAACCAGACATTAACAAAACTGTGTTAATCATCGGACATCAAAATGCTTCAAAGGATGTTCTGCATTTGTGATACAGAAACTGTACACTATACTATTATTTAATATTTAGAACTCAACACAAACATATTTTGCTCTCCTGAAATATATGTGAACATATATATATATATATATATATTACTACATGTAAAAAAAAAAGAAAATGCATGAACAGATTTAAGTATAGGGGGCATCACGTATTAAGCTTCAGCATGCAAAATATTTCAATTTTTTTTAAGAAATGATGGATTTTTTCTCAAACTGAACTAGGATGTTTTAAGTTAATATATGTAACTTCTGTTTGGAAAATGGGTTTTGTGCGAATTTTAATTCAAGGTGGTCAAATTATACTGGAATAGGCCTGACTGAAATTTTCTGATTCAGTTTTATGGTCTGATGGAAAATATAAATGACCAGGTATAACAGTAGAATAGTTGATATATTTATAGTTTTCAAAATTACTATTGAATTTTATTATTTTTCTGATTAATGTTTTTCATAATTTTCTTTCAAAGGATAAACTAGATCCAAGATCAATATGTTTAGTCAATTCAAGGTCAATTCGTGCTACCCATAATAGGAATTCATTTCATAAGTTTTTTTTCATTATCAAACCGCAAATAAAATGAAACAAAAATCAAAGTTAAGCCACAGACCTGCTATCAAAGGTGAATCTATCCAAGACCAAGGTTAATTTGATCTGATCATCAGCTCTTTATGATTATTTACTAAATATGGTTATGCAATATTATTCCGAAAGCAGGGCTGCAAAATTCTTCATGATATTTAATGATGGGAATACTTGTTTGAATGTGGCCGAACAATTTCCTATATAGAAAGCAATGCAGTATTTATTAACCAACCCTAGGCACAATGAAAGGCGTGACTTCCAACGTGTTTCATATCATGTTTCTATACCTTTTACCCATAGAATATTATTTCCTGTGGCCTGTGTTCTTTCAAGAAGAATAAATTAACATGTGATTGAATGTTTGACCAGAATAGCCTTGGTCTGGCAGATATGATTTGTGTCTGCCAATAATCATTATACGTATTATTCATACACTAATAAATGTTACCACACTTCTGTATTCATGTGACTCGCCCCTGCGATCGAGGAGGTTATGTTTTCAGCTTTGTATGATTATTGATTGCTAGAATATTGGAATCGGCTGGCCTATGGTGCACTTGACTCAATTTTGTATGTACGCTTGTATTTTTTTATCTGTTTGCTTATCTATACACACTCTGCAGATCACACTTTTGATATTAATCAAATGTAAATATCAGTAAACCTTTGAAGCCGATTATTTTCAAGCAGGTTCATCTGGGATGTATATCACTGAACACTCGCACGGGCTAGCACTGAGCATCTGTTCCTCTACTTAGTACCTTCATCAAGAAGACCATGTATAAAACAGACTGAACTGATTTTCACGAAACTTTGTTGAGTTGCGGGGTAGAAATATTAAAAAAACATTGAATAACGGTGCAAAAAGCGCATTACGGATCCAGTTGGTTTTTTTTTTGCATTGGAAGATGTTTGCGCTCTTCTAGTTAAAAGATATTCCAAGATTACTTATAGTTATTTACTGAATCGGTCATGAATTAAAAACAAGATGAGTCTAAAAACACCGCTTACATGTTTTCCTTATTAACCAATAAGCTCCCACATCAATTACCCAACCAAACAAATGTACATAATTAATTAATCGGTCTCTTCATTCTTTTCGAGGTTATTTATTTGGCAATACATTGAGGGTAATTTGAAGTGAATACGTTGAATATTAAGTAAGTTAGGGACATTTTAGTGACCCCACCCCCTTATCTGTGATGTCTATTCCTGTGCCCAACATGTGCGATTTACCAAAACACGCCCTCACTTTTGACACAGGAATCAGGCAGATTGTTAAACTAGAGACCATTACAAACATTCTCATACCAATTACACTTTGTATATATTTTGGTGCCACTATATCCTTAAATATGGCCTTTTTCAAAGGTCCCCTACAGCACTATTGGGGAAAAAGGGTGTGTGGAAAATTTGTGTCTGGTGACTTATCTTCTGAGGATGAAACATGATAATTGTCCTTTCTGAACAGCGTATGTTTCATTTACAACAACCAGTTATACCTGGAAATGGAGATGAACATTGTTATGGCTAAATACGTTTACTTTTCTACCTTAATTTTTTTTATGTTAAATGGTGCATGTGATTTTCTTGTTTATGTTTGCTTAAATTGAAGATATATGTAGGGCTTCATCTTTGTATGGTGGCAATACTGATTTTCTGTTTTGTTGGCTACCTTCTTAATAAGGGGAAAGGGTGAATAAAGAATACTCTTAAAAAAGAATAGCTCCTACTTTATAAGTTCAGGTGAAGTCATGTAAGAGACACTTTAAACAGTTTAAACATGAACCACGTTCTAGTTTTTTCTCATTCATTGGATGATTTTATCACATTTCCATTAAGATAAAGTTGTATTTAAAACCAACTAGAAGGTAAAACTGATCTAGGTAGAGTAACTCTGATTTGTTGATAAGTAATTTTTATGCTCACAAATGTAAGAAGTTTCGTACGATTATATTTTTAAGCAAAGTCCTATATTGTCTGTTGTTTCTTGTTTTAGCGATCATTTTCATGAATAAGGGGTAGGGGTACAAAAGGAATTTCTACATATCTGTCTTACACCAAAGCAACTAATGCATGTTACTAAAAGAAAGAGGAATAATCATATAAATCTTAATGTTCTAATAGGTCTTTGTGTATAAGCATACAGAAACTGTGTTCATTTATGAGAGATTGCTCTAAAGAAATTTGGTCGTATTTTAGTCCTTGTAAGCCATATTTTTTTACATACATGAATGGAGGATTTTTTTAAATCAACTTTGATTTTATGTCTTATTATGTTTGTGCATATAAATACCTTCATTTTAAGATATAACTTGTTTTAGTCAATTTGGGGACTTAGAGAGCCAAATTTGGCTAATCACACAAACGTGTATACAGCTCGTACAAAAAAGTTCCTTGCAATGTTGTGCAAGAGTGTTCTGATTGCCAGCATTGGTTTTCTTATTCCCAAGATGTCTCCCTCTACGAAAAACAAAGTGAAAATTTTATATAAGCCCGGGCAAATTTTTTCAAAATTACTTGCTTTGGCCCCCTGACTATTATTGTGTCACTGCGATTACTGTGTTTGTATTGAAAAGTGTCACCGAGAACCGACAGGTGTTTCATAAATGTGTTTACAAATGGAAAAGTCGCCTGAGATACCCGTGTTTATATGACTTTAAACATGCTTCTTGAAGTGTTTAAATATTTGACCACAAACAGTATAATGTAAATATAAATGCGATCGATACTCCCGGGATAAAATACCCAACATAAGAACAATGACCCAAGAAAAGAAAGAGATTGTCGCTAAAATGAAAATAAAGGTGCATACCGATTTTCGGGAACATTAATTTAGTAAAAGAAAGTTCATTTAATAATGAATAAGTTTCCTGAAAGGAAACAAAGTAAGTTATACTGATTACATGTATGATTTAGGATATTTGAGTTCAGAATAAAAATGAAAAAAAAGCAATTCATGGCTTCTGACAAACATATTCCCTCGGCACGAACTATCTTACAAAATCAATTTCAGGAAATTGTAGAATTCAAAGGTATTACTGTAAAACCTTATTTCAGAGGGAAAAAAAACAATGGATCGTATACCTGACTCTGTAATAAAATATATCAATTTTCAAAAAATATCCCCGCTTACAAATATCCTTAAAGGTGGCATTACACCTAGCTACCTTTTGAAAAAAGAATTTATGCGATTTCCTGTTTCCTCTGTGTAATGATCCAAGGGTAATTTGGTTGTGAAAAGTTCTTATATGTCTTTGAGAAGGATGTATAAACGTGTTTATCAACAACACATTTGTAAACACAGCAATGTTGACAAACGGGAAAAAACATGTGACCTTATGTGGTTGGTGGCATAGAAAGGTCACTTGTTGCAGAAAGCCATTTGCAAAGCTCTGGCTTATCTGACTTGCTCCCAGATGCTTTTTGTTTATTTTCGCGGGCTCCCACATATTATAAACATGTTGATATACACAAAACAAGCAGCCGGTGTGCGGTGATGTCCGCGTTTTCTGGCTTATTTTTATGAAAGCTCCAAGGGATTATCTTTAATTTTATAAAGTTCAACCTATCTCAAATATATGTAAATAATAAAGAGATGGAACATATAGTGCAAAAAACGCTAGGAAAATGTCAGATAAGTAACAGTTATAAGAAAACGACCCAGAAAAGTAATAAATTTAACCGAAATCTTCACTAATAGCAATTCAAGCGCCTGTGTTCACATTAAGACATTTCTGTCCGGCGGGAGGAGGGAGATCTACAAAGAGCATTACCTCGTCCACAAGAATTATGGACCGTGCATTAAATATGAAAATTAACAAATGCCAGATACGCTTGTTCACTCTTCATCAGTATGTTGCCATGTTCTATTTTTTTAGTCCACACAGTATTCTTTAAGATATCCTGTGACACCTCAGCCGGAGACGACCCGGAGTGAACCTTTGATCGCCATCCACATGTGAGGTGCACTATATTTGCGCCGAGGTCGAGCGCTGTCATCAGCAGTGTCACCACGGTTGCACCCGTCCGTATTTTTTCATGGAATACTATCAAATTAAATTTATTTAACTAATAATCACGTCTTTATGCTTACGTTGACACTATCACATTAGGTTATTTAAATATATGAAATGTAACGATGTATAATACAAGCATCACAATTCACATTATCCAAATAGCATTACTTTGAAAAACTGCATTCCCATTTTAACAATATATCAAAACTGTTCAAGCCAAAACACGTCTAGGTAATTATTGTCTGTCCAGGCTTTTAATTTTGTCTGACTTCTTCCAAACATGCAACTTTATCTTTTCTGTTACAACATTGACATGTCGGGGCCTTCTTTCAAGCGGTTCCCTTTTTAGGAGGGGCTAATACCTCCGCCCTAACTTTTTATAGGGGAATAAAACATGTTTTAATAATCAAAGTTTATATTTTACTTCCTGTCATTTTCTTTAAACTGTGAACGATGTGAACGTATGTGGGACTTGGCATAAATGGAATGAAAGCAGATATTTAAAAAAAAAGTACTAACTTTTATGTTTGTAACGTGAGGGTTAAAATTTAAATTAATAAATCAGTTTTTAAACTGAGCAAAATTACTTTAATATAACCAAAATATGTGTACCCATAAGCAAATAAATTATCATATTTTTAAATGGAGTATTTTGTTCCTCTCTGTCGTGGAAAGATTTTGACCGATGGGTTTTTTTCCCTGGGGTTTTTATTTCCCGGATTTTCCATTGATTGGGCCCCTCGCATCTTCTTAGCAACAGGGCCCCTGACTATTATTATGTATATCGTGTACAATGTTAGTGCAATCTTTGAAAGAGTCTGATAATAGTTTGACACACTGATTTATTATTAGCGTGTTCTCATTTTATATTTCGTAGAGAGATTTGTGTGTATGGTTTAACTACAAATTAAAAGTGACCCTGTATGTCAAAGTGTATTATTTTTATTTATTTCCCTTTACAAATAGAAAACTTAATGCACGCAACGGTAAAATGAGTTTAAGCACACAAGAAAGTATTAACAGGGAACATGTTGCCAACATCACTATTGCGATAATAGTCAGTTTTCTTCATAATAAAATAGAACAAAGGCATCGTGTGAAACATCTTGTAAACAAAAACGGTACCAAACTGGTGGCTGTCTTTTTTTCTTTCGATTAATAGGCTTTAAGATAACATAAATTCAACGTTTGATACTTTTATACCACGTACGGAAGACTTCGCTATAGTCTCCAAACACTGTAAAACGTAACTCTCTGTCAGCATTACATAAACAAAACAAAACCAACGATCAAACTACATCCAAGAAGTACGTACGGAAGATTCTGCTATAGTCTTCAAACACTGTAAAACGTAACTCTCTGTCAGCATTACACAAACAAAACAAAACACATAATGTAACTATATCCAGGGAGGTCCGTATACGGAAGACTCTGCAAAAGTCTTCAAACATAACTCTCTGTCAGGTTTACACAAACAAAACAAAACCAACGATCAAACTATATCCATGGAAGTACGCACGGAAGACTCTGCTATAGTCTTCAAGCATAACTCTGTGTCAGCTTTATACAAACAAAACAAAGCCAATAATCATACTTTATCCAGGGAGGTACGTATGAAAGACTCTGCTTTTGTCTTCAAACACTGTAAAACGTAACTGTCTGTCAGCATTACACAAACAAAACAAAACCAAAAATCAAACTATCCAAGGAAGTACGTACGGAAGATTCTGCTATAGTCTTCAAACATAACTCTGTGTCAGCTTTATACAAACAAAACAAAGCCAATAATCATACTTTATCCAGGGAGGTACGTAGGAAAGACTCTGCTTTTGTCTTCAAACACTCTAAAACGTAACTCTCTGTCAGCATTACACAAACAAAACAAAACCAAAAATCAAACTATATCCAGGGAAGTACGTACGGAAGATTCTGCTATAATCTTCAAACACTGTAAAACGTAACTGTGTCAGTACTGTATTATATAAACAGAAAAAGCCAACAATCAAACTATATCCGGGGACGCATGTACGGGAGACTCTGCTACAGACTATAGTCTTTAAGCATTTTAAAACGTTACTCTGTGTCAGCATTACGCAAACAAAACAAAGCCAACAATCCTTATATTAAGTTTATATTTACATACATTTTCAATATAATTTATATATCTGTATAAAAGTTGACACATCATTCTAAATTGTATCATCATGGATATATTCAGGGAAGATATATAGGGGAAAATATAAGAATTGTATCAGACCTTTTAGAATATACAAGAATGAAAAACTTACCTGGGATATTAATTAGTATAGATTTTGAAAAAAAAACCTTTCGATTCCTTGGAATGGAACTTTATGATATCAGTTTTGGAGAAATATAAATTTCCATCCATATTTATCAACATTTTATATAATAATATTGAAAGCTGTACAATATATAATGGAGTTACATCTGGATATTTTAAAGTTAAGAGAGGGGTTCGGCAAGGAGACCCTTTGTCCCCATATTTATTCGTTTTAGCTGCTGAAGTAATGGCAAAATACATAAAGAGTTCAGAGAAAATAAAAGGATTAGAAGTTTCAGGATATCAAGTTACTTCAGTATGCAGATGATACGGTAGGAATTATAAAAGACAAAAGTTCAGCTAAATATTTCCTTGAGATCATTAAACAATTTGGTACTTTTAGTGGTTTAAAAATTAACTATGAAAAATGTGAAGGTATGTGGATAGGCCAATATAGAAATAATAAGCAGAAACCAATAGGAATAAGATGGCCTGATAATCCAAAAAAATGTTTGGGAGTTTACATTTCATATGATAAAAAAGAATCCGAGAATTTAAATTTTTTCTCTAAGATGAATTCAGTGCAAAATACATTGAAAATGTGGAACCATAGAGGACTGACACTTTTAGGAAAAATACAAGTAGCAAAATCATTCTTTTTTTCAAAGTTTTATTATTATATTTCTAATGCATCAGTGCCAGAAGACTTTGGTAAAGAGTTGATGAACTTTTGTTCAGATTTATGTGGAATAGAGGTAGAGAGAGAATTAAGAGAGTAAAATTAGTACAAGAAGTGGAAAATGGTGGTCTAAATGCTCCACATATAGAATCAGTAATTTATACATCAAGAGTAGCATGGCTTAAAAGATACATAAAGGTAGAAGAAAGACCATGGAAGGTGTTGTTTAGACATTTTTTACAGACACTCTGTCCAGATATAGAGTTGTTGCTTAACAGTAATATAGAAATAAAAGATATAAAATTATTTAACATTCCAAGCTTTTACAAAGAAGTCTTAAAAAGTCATATAATGTTACGAATAAAATATTTTGGAAACGTTCCAGTTGAAAAGCAAATTATTTGGAATAATAAATTATTAAAAATTGACAATGCTTTAACCTATTGGAAACAGTTTTCAGATGTAGGAATTAACATAGGATTAGATTTGTTTGATTACATGGTCAATATCAAGCCTTTTGAATTTTGGATTGGAAAGGGTATCTCAGGAATACATTTTTTAACATGGTATGCCCTTGTGTCTAAGTTTAAAAATCTTAAGCCGCAAATTTAAGTTCTATAGAGCCCTTTTCGTTTGCTTTTTATAATGGGGAGCAGATACTCATATCTGGTGCATCTTCGAAAGTAATATGTCAGTGCTTTGTGGGTACTATATTAAAGGGCCATACATTCCAAATATAGCAAGTTGCATGTCAGACGTAGAGGTAGATTATAAGGAAGTATACAAGTTTCCCTTTAAAATATGTTTGGACACAAAATCTAGAGTGTTTCAATATAAATTGCTTAATAATTGTTTAGTAAATAATTATTGGTTATGTAAATGGAAGATTAAAGATTCTGATTTATGTACTTTTTGTAAAAGAGAGCAAGGACAATTAATACACTTGTTTTGGTCTTGTTATAAGGTTAGAACACTATGGTCAGATATTGAAAGGTATTGATATTAATATTGATATAAATATCTCTACAGTCATGTATGGTGCTCCAAAGGCACCTGTAGTAGGGAATTTAATTTTGTTTGTGGTGAAACAATATATAAAAAGAGCTAGAAATAGTCAAGAAGGTCTATCTTTTGATAAAGCATGCCAGGAAATCTGGAAATATGCCAGAACAGAATTTATGATGGCACAAAAAAATAACTTGGTAAGTAAATTTCATAGTAGACGGGGAGAGTTTAGTTATGGGAGAGATTTAATAAATTATAAGTATACAGATAATTAGAGGATTTACTTTGAGAATACAGGTATTATATACATATTTACTGCATTATTATCAGATATTTTGTTTTGGGAATATATAAAACACCAAATGGGATTGGTTAATACAATTTATATTGGTGAGACAGTGGTTCTTTACATACATATATAGTGAAAGGATATCGAATTGTTTTGGAAACTTTCACTGTTTGTTTTGTATGTATTGTATTTGTTTGTTTGTAATACAAAAAGTACAGTGTTAAAAAAAATTGTATCATCATAAATCTCAATCAGATAACACCACATCATGCACACAAATGTATATTTATTTTTACCACAAAAATATATCTTTTAAATTTGCATAAAAATAAATATGCTACATTACACAACATTGGCATCTTCTGGGTTACTCCTTGAATTACTTTTCAAGTTGGTTTTGTATATTAGAGTGGAAACAGCATTACAATTAAGGATATACAGTGCAAATAATTACAATAACTGCATAACACTTGGTGGGGAGGGTTGGCGGGAGGGGGGGGGGGTGATATGAGAACTGAGTACTGTACACCTGTCACAGCAGGGGATCTCCCCCGGTGACTGTAACAAATCAGTAAACCCTGGCATAGCTCACTTCCAGTGAACAAGAGCGAGTTGCCTGCATCTGGACAAAGCAAGTGGCTACAATAGAGCCTCAAGAAAAAATTCAATAGCAAGCCTACTTTTCAAGCTTTTATTTTCAAATTTCAGATTTAATCAAATTAAATATGTATTTTTACATGCTGCATGTGAAAATTAAATAAACAGTACTCAACCGATTTTATTTTAATGCTAATAACTTAAAATATTTACAAAATTCAGATCTAATTTGGGTATACAATTGAATCTTAATTAAACAAAGATAAATACTTGGGTGGGGGGGGGGGTCTCTAGCTTAAAAAATTTTCATTATACGTGAGCAAATATTTTTTTCTGATTTTTTACAAAGTCCAATATGTTCAAGCCCATAAATTTCAGAAATTAAACTTAACAGTCTTAATATCTGGAATGTGTATAGGAAATATATAGGAGAATACTCCTGATAAATATCAAGAAAAACAGATAAGTGGTTTTGATATTAGACAGTCCTGAAGTGTGATAATAGGTTTGTAATGGAAATTTGAGGTTTTTCCTTAATATCTCGAAGGAACGAAGTCATAGTGACCAAGTTTTTGGTTTGGTAGGATATCCTGGGGACATCTAACAGTAACACCCCGTGATATTGAATTTAGGATTCGTAGGTCTCACGGTTTCAAAACGTGCCAGTCTAACGAACGGACAGACGGACGGACCGACAATGGACCACGAGTCGACTATAGCTCGGATGACTTATAGTCAGCTGAGCTAAAAACCTAAGCCATTTGAAAATGATGTGGTAAACGGCATTATTTTTGACTGAGGCTCAGGTGGTTGAAAACAACTGAACTGAGCTCGTCTGCTTCCGACTGGGTCCGGCCTTGTTATGGGTTCATAACTGAAATGAGATTTCAGTTATGGGGATCCTCCTATTGAAAAGCGTAGCAAGGGTATATTGGGATATTTGCAAAATAAACAGAGAAAATGGAGGCAATTTAGCAAATTTCTTACCAATAATGGCTAATAAACTGTTCTGGAGTAAAAATAAATTATGTAGAAGTGCCCTTATAAGGAAATTGTTAAGATTTCAACTCCTGTGGTTTTTTTAGCCTGCCCTGCGGTCATGTTTATCTTTTGTCACATGACCCTGTCCTTGACCTTATTGATATGAGAAAAGTTGTCCTCTGATTATTGTTCCAAATAAATTATAATAAATATTGTTTCCATAACTTCCATAGGCAAATTTGTTAAAACCTTAAATGATATAGCCATAAACTTATAAAGGACTTATTGAAGCCATATATTATCATTTACTCATAAGTATTATTCATGAAATAAGATTTTTTTAATAGATTTATTAGCAATAAATTACTCTGGTACACCAGAGGTCAGGTCACAGGTCAGGTCATGGGTGAACAGAGTTCATGCCTCAGCAACATGGCTGTGTCAGTGATGGTCTTCTGCTCTTCTCTTCATGATAAAATGCTGTTATATCATATATAACATAAACAGGAGACTCCACATGTATGGAAACTGATATATAAAGGATATATAGGTAGAGTGAACATAGTTTAAGCTGCATCTTATTCTTAATTACTCTTTTATTCTTTCCTTCTGATACATCAGAAGGACCGCTACGATATTTCGTAAGAACATACTCAGTCAAGGCTGAGTATGGAGCCCGGGTCACCTGGTGTGTAAGCCTTGCACCAAGGCAAGGTCCGGCCCATTCCAAAGGTTCCCTAGACTGGTACCCTGCTCTATTATGGCCCTCAGCCAAGCATAGAGACAGGCGTACAACGCCATCTTAAGTACTCCCAGTTGCAACTCCTGACTTACCTGTAGACTGGTTCCAACTCCAGACTGCACGCTCATACCGATTGTCATGGACGTTCACGCGATCCTGTCTGGTTATCCGTAAAGATTGCTTATAAAATTACTTTCTTTAGTTATTTATAGTTTCCGATTATTGAAAAATGAGTCGTTGCAAAAAAAAGTTACTGAAGGATGTATAGATGATACGATATCCTGAATCTTTGATATTCCACTGTACGTGGCCTACGTTTATTATCAATATCTATCAATCTAATAATAAATGTCACACGTAATGCACAGCCAACTTTTGGAAACTTCTGATAGCAAACGAAATGCTTATTTTTATCAATATAATACATACTGAAGTTGGAACCAGTCTGCTTGGAGTATTTAAGATGGCGTTGTACGCCCGTCTCTATGATTGGCCTAGAGCAACGGTGCCATAATAGAGCGGGGTACCAGTCTAAAGGTTCCCAAGAAGATACTTGGTTGTAGCGGCCTCTGGCGTCTATTGGAGAGACTAGCCTACTTGTAGACTGATTCTCTGCCTTACAAAGAGAATCATTTTTGAAAGCAAGAAACCAATCTATAGATTTACCCACAATTCCTACTCGACTTCCTTTTTCCTGTTCAACATGTCTAAGAGAGGTGCGATTTAGTAAACACTAACGAAGATCCGTGGTCATCACGACTGTTATCACGACTTATTGGCAAATATGCCAAAAATATGTTAAGCCATCTTTGCTCCTATCATTCAGTTTAGATTATTTTGCGTTTGCTCCATTGAAATCCGAAAACGGCTATATTAAAACAGACGACTAAGAGGTTTCTGCGCGCTTTCCACCGGTCGGATCATAAATGTATATGCAAAATTTGTGTATGTGCCCTTGTGCGAATTTTGTGGGCAATTTACCGTCAGGGATCGTTTTTGTAAAACTACTCTCAATATCCCGCTTCAGTGGGAATTATTGCAGATAAATCTTAAGTTGTTTCTGTCCTGGCACTTTAATCGTGATTTATCTCAATAATAATTAATATTAATAATATCTGCATTGTCTAAAAAAATCGGCTCGAGTATAGAATCCGGTCTTCATTACCAAGATGGATCTAAACTGACAGGACCGTCTCATATTATTATTATTAGACTAATAATTAGTAGTAATCAATATAAGCCATGACATGCCTGATGATATGACATCGACATGCCTCTTGCTTCTCCATTACATGGATCCTAAACATTAGCACGTCCGTCCGTATACACCCATAACTTCGTCCATGTAGACCGGATTCTTAACTCGCTCCAAAAAATCTATATGAGGGTTTTTATAATAATATTGATTTGGGATGCCAATTAATAATACAAACATCAATGAATGATTCATAGTTGCACTGTCCAGATGGCTACTTGAGTAGGAAGGGGCTTAAATACCGGCAGTTCAGTCCACAGACCAGAAAATATCTAATTTGGTAAGCTAGAAATATATTGACAGATCATTGTCCAAAAATAATGGAAATTACTGAATTGATAGGTATTTAAATAAGAGCATACAGGTAAAGTTCCTCTGCCAACAGTTTAGCCTATGGACTAAACTGCTAGCAGGGTGCTGGCAGTTTAGCCACTCCGTATTTTACTCAGTTTGTCAAATGCACAAATTGGAAGAGATGTGGCACAAGTAAAGAATTCTGTCTACATTTCAATCTGGCAAAATGAAACTATAGCCATGAAAGACTATTCCGTAACTTAAACTGGGAATATATTAATGTTCTTTCCTTTATATGTGGACTACTTGTTTCTTGTTACCTCTGCTGAAACAATGTATCCATCACTGTATGCCTTGTGTTCTGTAGTGAGCACACTATGCCTATATCATACACAATCCAGTAGAGATGGATTTAATAGGTGTGGGATGGCAACCCTCATTTTGTTTAATTTTTTTTAACATTCTGCTTTTTATTTTGCTTTGCATTCTCATCTTTTACCATTCCCAAATAATCTGGTTGGGGTTTGGAGGTGAAACCCCCAATTGATCCATGTTATTATATGTGCCATTATTTACATGGGAGAATCCACCCCTATACTACATGCTATAGTGCAGTGACCTTTAGTGGACATGGTGTAGTTATTAAGTCACAATACTTTGAATAGACTTGAACATCCCAGCTTTTCTGTTGCTTGCAACTAGCCTCACAGCACAGAATATGTGCGGTCTATGGTTTGAATCCTGTTGTCATCAGGTTTTTGCTTGTTTTAATTGATGTACTAGTAAATTGGAAACAAAATATGTAAAACTACAAAGATCACAGAAAATAGAAGGTAACTGTAACACAATACATAATTGGTTTGAGAAATTTTAACTTTCTTCCACTAAGACCAGATTCAATACAGCCCCTGTTTTTTTTTTTTTTTTTGCTTCAGGCTGCCAGTTTAGGAACAAAAAGCACCATGTGTTGAGATTATGTGGCAGCAAAGTAATGCTTTTTGCTTTTGCCTGTTCTGTCTTGTGTTTTCTATTGCTACAATTTTTACCAAACAAATGTATTTTTTATTACAGGACGTGGTGGTTCCGCTGGTGGGAAGTTCCGTATTTCCCTGGCCCTGCCAGTTGGGGCAGTTATCAACTGCGCTGACAATACAGGTACTTAAGCTTTAATTTGTATTTACCAAATAGTTCAGTGATAGGGCAGTTATCAACTCTGACATGCCGTTAAAGGCCCAATTACGGTGGGACCCACTTGAGTAATCCCATCCCTACTGAAGCCAGTACAGGTCCACAGTGATTAATGATCCAGTGTTTCTTGAGACAGCATGGGGGAATATTCCAGCCCCACTTGAGTGTATCAAGTCAGCCTGTGTAAGAGGTAGGAAGCAAAGCCAATGAAGTGGATATTCTTTGTTCTGTTTGCAAGCTGTTCAGAAAAAGAAATAACCATATCCCTGTACAATGTAGAGTTAATGTGTGGACATTTTTTAACATTTTATATTGATACATTCCAAATGTAATACTTAATTATTTATGTAAAACTTTCATATTAAATGTGTTTACATTTTCACATGTTCCCATATTCTGTTAGAGAATGCCAATTGTTTTTCTTTTAAAATTTTCTATTCCAGCAACATTCTGTTAGAAATTATGCCAGAATGTGTGTTAATGTGAAGATTATATCCTAATCAAAAGGGGGTTCCCTTCATGGGTCACAAATGGATCTTGTAAAGAAATAATAAAACTGCCAATAAAAAGCTGTTTCACATAATAACATAGTAATTAATGTTATATTATAAACTTAAGTGGCCATTTGTCTCATCAACAGCTGCGCTTCTAGTGTGATATGCAATGGCTGGGTCAGAGTAAGGCCTGCATGGACTATGGTGTGAGTTATACGAGTTATAAACCTGCAAAACGTTTTTCGACTGATGCCACTGAAGCCAATTTGTTTTATATTTTACAAGAATAATCCTCACAATAATTCTTAAAATAATTTTCTAAAATGGTTCTACATGAATGATTTTTGGCTGAATCTTGGAGATTGAATTGAGGCATTTTCCCGTATATGTTAGCTGTGTGAAGCAGTTACATCTAGCCTGGCACCAGTTTATCAGCATAGATCTATTACATCATGCCACTAGATATTAAGATTTCAGGTTAAATAGCTTGGTAGACTGCCAACTGTATCAGATTAGGCAACAGGTCAAGAGTTCACTCGGTGCAGTTAGGTATAGGTCAAGAGTTCACTCAGTGCAGTAGCTGCATTCTATTTATAGCTTTGGCAGACTACCCATTGCATCAGAAATGGCACCAAAGTTCAGCCTGGATCTATTTATAGCTTTGGTAGACTGCCAACTGTGTCAGATTATGCAACAGGTCAGAGTTCACTCAGTGCAGCCAGGTACAGGTCAAAAGTTCACTCAGTCTAGCCAGGTGCAGGTCAAGAGTTCACTCAGTGCAGTAGCTTGAGTCAGCAATTTGTCACTGTTCACTCGCGGCAACTGCCTTTCTCACCTAAGCCTGGTCAGCCCAGTGCATCAGACTCGAGGTAAGTTTGATGTATTTGCCTGATATTTTGACCTGTGTATGTGTCTTTGATGGCTTTCTTGTTCACAAGACAGGTGTCGCCACCTACAATGTTTTTTGCACAGATTATGTGCCTGCGTAACTTACAGAGGAATTTGATATAACAGCCTGAAATGGGCATATTTATACATATCGGATAGCTTTGATGTATACAAGACTGGTGGTGCCAGCTACAATTATTTTTGTGTTGTGTGCACCCATGCCAGAATTTCAATAGTGATATTTGTGTAATTGTTTCCTATTCAAAATGTTAAGTACTAGCATTGTTCATATACATGTTACACCTGTACTTGAAAAGTAATGGTCCAGCATTGAAGCATTATACCTGGTGTATATCCCATTGCATAGGTAGCATTAGGCCTGTAGGCCTTGTTTAAATTAAAATTATATTTGGCCCAATAATTGCAATAAATTATAATTTTTTATAATAAATTTGACTTTTTTTCAAATACTCATGCCATGTTAATAGAGTTATTAGGCCAAGTCAAAATGGTTATACATCAGAGCATTGTTAAGCTCCAAGCAGCCCACTTCTGGCCACTGATCCTCTGCTGTCACATGTGTACAGTTCCTCTTCCCCCCCCCCCCCCCCCCCCCCCCCCCCCCCGCCCACACACACACACCTACCTACCAAGTGTTATGCAGAAATTGTTATTGTTTGAACTGTACATCCTTAAGTGAAATGCTGTTTCCACTCCAATATACATAACATTCTTGAAATAGTATTCAAGGAGTAATCCAGAAGATGCAATATTGTGGTAATATAGTATATTTGAATAAACCAATTCTTATAGAAAAAAATTGCAACTTGAAAAAAAAATTGATGTATTAAAAAAATGATCTAATGCAAACATTTGTTCATTATTTTCTTGCCTCAGAAAAATGGGAAATTAATAACTCATTGGCTATTTTTGTCCTGTTTGGATATGTAATTCCCATCATTGAGTCCTTGCACCTGTGAACTGGGGACATCCCTTTCATTCCAAAAGTATAAAATTGATTCAGTTTTTTTTAAATAGCATTAGAAAAAATTAAGATCTAATTGAAACATACTTTTGTATAAGGAGAATGGGACAAAGTAATCAGCTTCAAAAAGATTGTGGATACATTGCAAATCAAACTTTCCATCCCAAACCTTTCATCTTTCAGGTGTGGCTTACCTGCCCAAAGTGGAAGAAATCTGTAGTTTTTGAGGTTCCCTTGTCACTGGTCAAGTTCACTGAACCCACTTTTTAAAATGATATTTGTATCTGCCAAAACAAAGTTTTGCGGTTACAATGTTTTTGACCAGGTTCCACCGCTGCTGAGTTCATTTCCGGAGAACTCCTCTGAGACTACTGGACTGATTTTTCCGAAACTTACACCAATTATGGGGTCACATGTGAACTGGTGCCTAACCAATTGGCATTGACCTCTGACCTATCCTTTCTTTAGTGCGTCCATCTGTGCGTCTGTTTTGACACATTAACCCACATATCTTTGGACTAGTTTGACCAAACAGGAAAAAAAATTGTACAAATGTAGCCCTTGGATAGCTTTATAACATACACAAAAAAATGGTGGTGCCACCTGCAACCATGTTTGCACAGTGTCCATCTGTCAGTCTGCCTTGGGTTAAAATCACTCATATCTCTGCAGTGGTGCTGGATTTTGTAACAGGTGGCGCCACCTACATTTACGTTTATGCTGCAGATATCCATGCTAATATCTCGGGACTGGTTTGACGCATCGTACTGAAGTTTTGCATGTGTTTGGATCTCATATAGCTCTTCATCATACAAGAAACTAGTGGCGCCACCTGCAACCATTTTTGCACAGCGTCCATTTGTTTGCCTGCTGTGGGATAAAATCACTTATATCTCGTCAGTGGTTTGACTTTTCCACCTGAAATCTTGCATGTGTATACATCTTTGATAGTTTCTTGTTTAAATTACAGGTGGTGCAACCTACAATCATGTTTACATGGCAGACATCCATGCTAACATATAACACATCTAACTCTATTTCCCCTTGCCACTCAATCCATGCCTCACTTCACCCTTCCTACTCTGATATTGGCGGATACACATAGTCACTTGTTACTCTGATTTTGGCAGATACACGTAGTTGCTTGTCGACTATACGTGTCGACTACCCATATTCTAGTTATGAAAATCTAAATGCTGTTAGTTCAAGGAAAGTAAAGTCTCAGGTTATTTGGTCACACGGTCAAGGGATAAGGTCAGTGGACCCACATTTTGAAAAAGCTCATAAAAATATCCATACAGACAAATTCAGCTGAGCGTCAAGACCCTAGTCAAAGTGGTGCCCCATCATCTAGGAATCCCTTTCATCAGTGAATATGCTAAGAAATTTGATTTAAACTTTGTCCCTTTGTGTGCAATCTGATTTCATACATTTAATGGTATCTGCCAAAACAGAGTTTTGCGGATACTATGTTTTCAGCCCCCGGCCGCCGCGTAGTTGTCTGGAGAACTCCTCCGTAACCGCTGGGCGGAATTTTACGAAACCCGGGATTATGCTGCTGCGCCCCGATTTTGTTTTGACCTCTGAGCTTTCCTCTGTGCTCTGCGTCCGTTTGTGCGTCTGTTTCCACCCATAAACCCACATATCTTGGGAACCGTTTGACCGATCAGGAAAATTTTTTCCCCCAAATGTAGCCCTTGGATAGCTTTATAACATACACAAAAAATGATGGCGCCACCTGCAACCATGTTTGCACTGTGTCCATCTGTTCGTCTGCCTTGGGTTAAAATCACTCATATCTCTGCAGTGATTTGACTAATTCACCTGAAATTTGGCATGCGTATACATCCTTGATAGCTTTCTCGATTTTATGACAGGTGGCGCCACCTGCATTCACGTTTACGATGCAGACATCCAAGCTCATATCTCGGGAACCGTTTGACAGATTTGGCCAAAATTTTGCATGTGTACAGATCTCACATAGCTCTTTATCATACACAAAACTGGTGGCGCCACCTGCAGCCATTTTTGCACAGCTCCCGTCTGTTTGTCTGCCATGGGATAAAATCACTCATATCTCTGCAGTGGTTTGACATATCTGCCTAAAATTTTGCAGGTTTATACATCCCCGACAGCTCTCTTGATTTTATGACAGGTGGCGCCACCTGCATTCTAGTTTATGCAGCAGACATCCAAGCTCATATCTTGGGAACTGTTTGACTGATTGGGCCAAAGTTTTGCATGTGTATAGTTCTCATATAGCTCTTTATCATACGCAAAACTGGTGGCGCCACCTGCAACCATTTTTGCACAGCGTCCATCTGTTTGTCTGCCCCGGGCTAAAATCACTAATATACATGTAGTGGTTTGAATTATCTACCTTAAATTTTGCATATGTATACAACTTGGACGGCTTTCTGGATTTTGTGGTAGGTGGCGCAACCTACATACACAATTGGCTGCAGACATCCATGCTTATATGCAACACTTCACTCTATTTCCCCTTGCCACTCAATCCATGCCTCACTTCACCCGTTCCACTCTGATTTAGGCGGATACACGTAGTCGCTTGTCGACTACCCGTATTCTAGTTATCCAAAGATTTGTCTGTGAAATTTTTAGCTCAGCTGACTACAAGTCATCTGAGCTATAGTCGTGGTCCATTGTCCGTCGTCCGTCTGTCCATAGATGTGGCACGTTTTGAAACCGTAAGACCTAGGAATCCAAAATTCAGCATAATGTTAGATGTCCCAAAGATCTCCTACCAAGCCAAAAACTGGGTCTTTGCGACTTCCTTCCTTTGAGAAATTAAGGAAAAACCTCAATTTTTAGCTCAGCTGACTATAAGTCATCTGAGCTATAGTCGTGGTCCATTGTCCGTCGTCCATCCGTCCGTCCGTCCGTCCGTAGATGTGGCACGTTTTGAAACCGTAAGACCTAGGAATCCAAAATTCAGCATAATGTTAGATGTCCCCAAGATCTCCTACCAAGCCGAAAACTGGGTCTTTGCGACTCCGTTCCTTTGAGAAATTAAGGAAAAACCTCAATTTTTTATTAAAAACCTATTTTCACACTTCAGGACTGCCTAATATCAAAACCACTCATCTGTTTTCCCTCATATTTACCATAAATATTCTTCTATATAGTTCCTATGTACATGCCAGAAATTATGTCTGTATTATATAATTTAAAAAAGTTATGGGCCCAAACATAATGCATTTTGTAAAAAATCTGGAAAGATATTTGATCACTTGACACAAAACTTGTTAAAGCTATGGACTTTTTTTCCAGTAATATAACTTTAATTTATCAAAATTAAATTATATACCCTAAATTAGATCAAAATCTTTTAAATTTTTTTAAATATTAACAAAAATAAAAAATTGGTACCTTAAATTTTGCCCAACTTTGACCATGGCACGTTTTTTTACTGTAAGTACTGTGGATTTAATTTTCTCAGCATGTTTTTGTTAGCATTTTGTCTGTTAACACCAAAAATTTGAAACCAGTTGATCAAAAACTGTAGATTTTATTCAAGTTTTCAAGCACCATGTAACAAATTGTTTACATCAAGCTAGTGTTATGCAGTTTGCAAGAGCTCAGCTCCCCAGCTTCAGCTCTCAGTTCCTAAAATTTGGCATACAATTAGATGTCTCCAAAATTCCCTACCATGCCAAGAATTTGGTCACTAGGACTTAATACCTTCGAGATATTAATGAAAAACTTCATTTTTCCATTAAAAACCCATTGTTACACTTCAAGACTGCCTAATGTCAAAACCACTGATGTGACTTTAATCATATATAATATACATATTTTTCTATACATTCTCTATGCATATGCCAGAAATGATGTCAGTATTGCGTAATTGTTTTAAGTTATGGGCCCAAACATAATGCACTATGTAAAGAAATATATTTACTCCCTTAACAAGGGGATTGCTGAAGCTAGAGTTTTTTTGCCAGGGATGTAACATTATTTAATCAAGATTCAATTGAATACCCCAAATTAGTCCTGAATTTTCAAATTTTATATGTTATTAGTATAAATATAAAATTAGTACCTTAAATTTTGCCCAACTTTGACCATGGCACATTTGTTTCCTGTGAGCACGGTTGATATAATTTTCATATCATGCACACAAGGATTTCAGCTTTTTAGTTTAGAAAGCTGAAAGAAATTGGCCAAAAATTGTAGCTTTTATTAATGTTTTTATGAGACCATGTCAGACCTTAACTCTCTCCAGCCCCTCTTGAGTCACCTGTATGTTGACCTTGTTGAAGTTTCAGCAAATTATGCATGCTTGAGGCGAGCCATACACTGTTGCAGGTAGGCAGCTTATGGCAAGCCACAGTTGATCCAGGTGTCCAACCCAACTCATCTAGTAGTTTTAACCAACAACATAACAATTAACAATAAATTAATTGATTTTTCATTGTTTTTTAATAACAAATTAAAGAAAAATAAAAAAGAATTTGTTAGTTTATAATAACAGGAAATCAGCTTGCAGTTACTGATGATAAAAGAATCTTATATCGATGGATAGAATGTCACGTACTCCAAATAACACCATGCAGTCACCTATGGTATTTTTCAGTTCAATTTTAATGATAAAAAAGTAAATCATATTATTCATTACTAATCATTAGGGATCATATGAAGGAAATTAATGATAGACAAAGATGCAGTTGATATTATTAATCTAGATTCCTACTGTGTCTAGTGTGTACATTGATGTGAAATTAGTCTAAAATGAATATATTACATTTTTTTTTTTTAATATAAATAAAAGCCATAAAACCAGGTACTTTTGATCATAATTTAAATGTGTGAATTTTGTATATTCTGGATTCTCAACATAATTGTTTGGTGAAAACTGAATAAATGCCAGTAATGGTGGGAAAACTTTGCAATTGTATTTAAATACGAATATGAATATGTACTCCATTATAAAATGTCTTGCATAAAGAATTGGAATTCAGGTAAAAATGAAAGTATATGAATACCAGTGCAAATACTTTCAAAATGTATTCATGAATGCATTCATGAATATATTCTTTAATATTATTTTAATAATCATTTCAGTTATATTTCATTTTAAAAAATCATAAGATTCTCTTATTATTTTTAATAAAAATTATATCAAGGACAATATTTGTAATTTTTTTTTAATAAATAGTTAAACTCTTATATCATTTGTTCTGCTTATAAGTTATATGGCCAAGTCAAAATCTGTGTGACAATAGTACTCCATTTGTTAATAAAATAAATGAAATCAATCCTCTTCCCTGTCTCCAAAGATAATATCATAATCATACATAAGCTAAACACCAACAACTCATAATAAAGCTTATATTTATTACCACACCAAACCAGCATATGCCTCATTCCTAAATCATATTTTTTAATCATATATAACAGCTGAGCGCCGTGACCCATAGGTCCCTTGTTTATTAAAAACCTATTTCCACACTTCAGGACTGCCTAATATTGAAACCACTTATCTGTTTTTCCTCATATTTACCATAAATATTCCTCTATTTAGTTCCTATATACATGCCAGAAATTAGGTCTGTATTATATAATTGAAAAAAGTTATGGGCCCAAACATAATGCATTTTGTAAAAAATCAGGAAAGATATTTGATCACTTGACTGTTAAAGCTATGGACTTTTTTCCCGATAATATAACTTTAATTAATCAAAATTAAATTGTATACCCAAAATTAGATCAAAATTTAAAAAAAAAAATTTCAAAATATTAACAAGATTAAAAAAAATGGTACCTTAAATTTTGCACAACTTTCACCATGGCACGTTTTTTTCCTGTAAGTAATGTGGATCTAATTTTTACAGCTTGTACAAATAAGGATTTGATCTGTTAAAATCTGAAATTTGAAAATAAAAGCTGCAAAATTAGGCTAGTTATTGAATTTTTTTGGAGGCTCTTGTTGTATTCCCTTGCATTGTCGAGCAGTCCACTGTGGTCACTGTTGGTCATTCAGTGCAGCTCTTTATGCTCCAAAGGTTGTTGACATAATGTTATATGTCCCCAAGGTCTCCTACCAAGCCGAAAACTGGGTCTTTGCGACTTCGTTCCTTTGAGAAATTAAGGAAAAACCTCAATTTTTTATTAAAAACCTATTTTCACATTTCAGGACAGCCTAACTACCAAACCACTCACCTGTTTTTCCCATATTTACCATAAATATTCCTCTATATAGTTCCTATTTACATGCCAGAAATTAGATCTTTATTATATGATTAAAAATAAAGTTATTGGCTCATAGTTATTCAAACATAATGCATTTTGTAAAAAATCAGGAAAGATATTTGATCACTCAACACAAAACATTTAAAAGCTATGGACGTTTTTTCCAGTAAAATATCTTTAATTAATCAAAATTAAATTGTATACCTCTCTTGTTCAGCTTGATCAGGCTGCCAGCATAAATACCACAGGGAGCCTTTCTCCCCCCCCCCCCCCCCCCCCCCCATTCGTTGACAGACCTGTACTCTAAACAAGATGAATCTTATAATTTCACATTTTTTCAGCGATGAACATTAACAACAGAGACCCCTCCCTTTTTAATGTTAAAAAAATTCTTTTTGTTGAGACTTGGACAATTTTTATTATTTTTAAAGAAAAAATGTTCAGGAATTTAATCCTGATATTCAAATATGGTAAAATATTAGGACCTAATGTAAGTGCTAACTGACAAGATTTAAGAAGATATAAATACTTGGTAGCTTTTCATTCTTTTTAACTCATATGGCCATATATTTAACTTTTGAAAAATTAATTACCTTCACACATTATTTGTTTATGAAATGGAACTTTTATATGACACTTACCGTAGGCCCATTTTTTCCCTTGGTGCATCACTAAATGGTTTCAGGCCAAAGGTTTCATTTATTACACAGTCCATATGCTTTAGCACATGTCCATTATTCTATAATTTACAGAGTTTCATTTAAGCTGGGCCATTTTCTCTTAGCTTTTCAAATGGTAATATACATGGAAAAACCATAAGAAATAAAAATATTTTGCAGTTACTAATATTTTCCAAAATTCAGCTGAGCGTCGCGACCCATGGGTCCTTTGTTATTAACCTGGATTTAGATCAATGACCAATACTGTGTGAAGTAATAATGTCAATGCTTTGTCAGATGTTTTCTTAAATTTTACTTGTAATATTTGTTTTTAGGAGCCAAGAACCTGTACATCATTGCTGTGAGTGGCATCAAAGGGCGTCTGAACAGAATGCCTGCCGCTGGTGTGGGAGATATGGTTGTTGCCACGGTAAAGAAAGGCAAACCTGACCTGCGTAAAAAGGGTAAGTAGTTCAATGGATTAAAGTGTAATTTAGGTGACCTGCCTAAAAGCCACTCTGCAAGCCTTCCTTGGGCAGCGGCGTCCCCCTTCTGCATGAAACCACCTCAACCAGTGGGATAGTCTGTAATCTATCTGCTGGCCCTGGGCGATTTTCCTGTGTAAAACTCCTGGTGTTTTAATTTGGGCCAAAAAAACACCCGGGGGCTGCTCGGCCACTTCCTCTGGGTTACGTTGCCTGGGGCCGACCCACCTATCGTTTTTTGACCAAGGACCGGCATGTTTTTTTTCATATGTAAACAAAAGCGTATGATGTCAGCACGTAGAAATTACTCCGTGCCCCTGTGACCTTGGAATGCTCTCGCCAGCCAATAGGGGCTGCTTACCAGCAGACCAGCTGTGATGATGACATTACCTGAGCTTAGGAACCCATGTGCCACATACATTACTGGTAGGTCTCCTGCCTAGGAACCTACAGGACAGTGCAGGCTCTAGAGTAGGGACTGCATAATCCCAGCAAACTGGAAGACATGCATCACATACACCAGAACACTTCAAGTCAAGAACAGTCCATTGACTACACTACCTGAGTCACAATTGTTATTATAAATCTCTTAAGTCATTAATTTGGGCAAATATGGTTTGATACAAAGTGCACTTTTCAGCTGGCAGTTAAAACCAGTTTATAATCCTGTTGCTAAATCCTCCCCTCTCCCTGTCAGAACATGCAAACCTTGCATTTTACAGAAAGTGAAGAGGCACATTAGGTATTATTATCATTGACTTAATTGAATAAAATGTCTATCATTTCTTAAAATATTAAAAAATGCTTTTATTTAAGATAGTTTTTGATTTTCAAAGATTACTTTCTCTTGTTAAAATACAATACAAAGTTTAATAATTTAATCCACCATTTCTGCCATGCAGAAAACCAACCCTGGTGGATCTGTACCTGGATTTAGGATGGCTTTATTTGTTTTACAAGACTCTTAGTGATACTTTCTAAATTTCTTTTCTATTAGGTTTTGCAGTTTACCTACCTTGCTGACCTCACTTAAAAGCAAGGTGATTATAAAAAAATATTGGACTTACACTTTTTACATTTGCATATCCATAAATCTGATATGAGAGCTTTCCAACCTGATCATGCCTTTTGAATTGTTTTGGGCATTCATTACCGTAACATTCTTTAGAGCAATTGCCACAAGTTTGGTCTGTTATTTGAGGATGTGTGATATTAATGTCTGACTAATCAGAAATCCATTATGTCTGCCAGGTAGCTACCTTAGAAATCCTTTTGTCAGTGCATTTTTTTGTGATTTTTTTTTATGTTTGTTCCCTTTTAGAGGATGTTTGCTGTCAGATTTCAGACCTGTCAGAAATCCAATATGGCCACCAGGTAGCCATCATTAAAATTACTTATGAACATCATATCTCCTGAACTGTTAAAGGGAATGCAGTGGGACATGTATTAATTTAATCTTGCAAAGTATTTGGTCAAAGATTATTAAAAACTATGACCATCTTTTATGAAAGTTCAGTACAATTGGTTTGTATTGAATAAAAATGAAGCACCTATTTCTCAGTAATTCTTGCATGGATTTCCTTGATTTTTTGCTGTATATGTTGATCTTATATTTGGCCTGTTTGGTGTTCCTTTTTAGACTGACATGTATCAAGCAAGCAATGGGATTAGATCTTACATAGTACTACAGCTTGTACAAATTTAGTTGCCAAACTAACAACTATTTTCGCAAGGTGTCCATCTGTTCTTCTGCCCAGGGTTAAAATAACTTGCATCTCAGCAGTGGCTTGACTTATCCACCTGAAAATTTGCATATGTATACGTCTTTGATAGTTTGTCTTTCAAATAACAGGTGGTGCTATGACACCTACAGTTATGTTTATGTGGCAGACATCCATGCTAATATGCAACACATCTCACTCTATTTCCCCTCGCAAAGCAGTCCATGCCTCACTTCACCCGTCCCACTCTGATTTCGGCGGATACACGTAGTCACTTGTCGACTACCCATATTCTAGTCAATATTTGAAGATCTCCAGTTAGCAGGCCTATTTCTCTTAGCTTTTTAAATATTTTGAATATATATATATATATATATATATATATTATAATTATATATATGTATATATATGTATATATATATATATATATATATATTTATATTTATAAATATACATAAAACAAAAGAAATAAGTATATTTTGCATTTGCTAAAATTTTCCAAAATTCAGTTCAGCGACATGACCCATGAGTCCCTTGTTTAACAAGTTGCAATGAACATCACTCGGGATTTAATTCCAGTGCAAAATCAAGGTTGACTAAACTTACTGTTTTTCTATTTCCAAATTAATGTACTTTGCAAGATGGAAGTAGAAGGCTATTTCTAGTCATACCAATCCAGGAAGCCACTGATATATACCAGATCCGAATGTTTCTGTACCATAATAGGAGCCAATGAAACAAGACAGGATGGCAAAGTGGCAGACCTGTAAGTAGGTTTAGATTCTGGTGAACAATCTTAAAATGCCACAAAGACTTGTTTCACCCTAAATGTACAAGAAAGACCAAAGAATATTAAAATGATGTTACAGATAGTATAATACCTCAAAGAACAAGGTCGCTGATTTTATACACCCACAGTAAATGTTAGGGAACATTTACTCATTCTGTAGAGAACGTTACTCATTCTGTAGAGAACGTTGAATTGTTTAAAGGATTAAAAAAATCCTGACTGTTTGCGGAGCCTTTCCCTGGCACACTGCCTTCCGCGTGGCACACCAGGTCTGTTCTGGACGTATGCAATGCCAGTTAAGATGAAACTGGTTATGTTGCTAGGGGTGTTAAGTTGCCTGTATTGGCTGCTGTAATAAGTTATCACCACCACTGCCACCATTCAGGCAGATTTGTCTCTAAAATGGGAGCTCCATTTTGGACATTTTTATTGAAAACAATGAAACGCCTCTATCGCATGACACAGCTCTCCGAACATTTGAAGATAATTGGTGCAAAGCTCCTTGCACTTATGGTGTAGCCAGTCTTGTGCTTTTGGCAGCAGCTGGAGTCATTGCCCTTCTTCACTTAGTTTTTGAGTGATACAGAAAATAATGAAGAATTGGCAGTAAATGCACATAAAGAATGAGAATTTAGATTGATACAATTACAACTAAGTTCCAATAATGCTGAAAATTAATTTGCATATAAAAAATTCATTAATTGTAATTTGAAACTGTTCATCATAAACCTTGACCTTAAAAACATAGGTATAGACACCATAATCTCTTAGATAGGACAAGGACTAACAGATATACAAGAAAAATAAGAAGATCTAGTAAGGGGGAAGGCTAATTTGCCTATTAAAAATTCATTAAATGGTAATTTAAAATAATCTTTGACCATGAAAACTTAGGTGTAGACACCTAGATCGTTAAGACAGGGCAAGACTCAAGAGAGAGATGATTAAAATAAGAAGTTCCATAATGGTTACAGCTAATTTCCATATTTAAGGGTTTTATGCAAAATGCTCAAATGTGTCAGGGCAACACCCTCTTTAATATTAATAAGTAGGATCCAAATGTCATGAAACTGCAAAAAAAATTTTATGCAGACGCCAATGCGCGGTTCCCCTAATATATCAGACTGCTAGACTATCAGGAATCACTCATGTCTCTTCAGTCATCTATATAAACTGTTAATGCACACATGATAACAATGATTCTTGAGTTTCTTGTTTAGGATAAGAAATCTGTAATTTGTCTGTATACCTTGTGTTGTATTTTGTCAACAGTAATGCCTGCCGTGGTGATCAGACAGCGGAAATCTATCAGAAGAAAAGATGGTGTGGTCCTATATTTTGAAGATAATGCTGGGGTCATAGTAAACAACAAAGGAGAAATGAAAGGTAAGGTATAAATATAAAGCTCCAGGCATAAGTGAAATTATACAGGCCCTCTAGAATCTGCAAATGCCTAAATTCCATTTTACATGTCGAGGTCAGATATTCATACTAAACATCTGGGTCTATAGACTGATAGCTGTTGAAATAGGGAGTAGAAGTTTTTAGCTCAGGTGACCATCATCTGAACTATTGCCATATGGGTCTTTTTTTTTCTGTTGAAGTCTTTGGGAATTCAGCTTGGATACCTGAGTGACCTATTTTCAGAATGTAAAATTGTAAATTTTCATTTCAAAATGTTATTTTGAGCACCTGCAAAGTCGGACTCTTCCCCAGGTTCTAGATTCTTAGGTTTTGTATTGGGTTCTAAAATTTAAAGGGGCCCATTCACCTACCTTTCAAAAGAGAATTTATGTGATTTCTGGCTTCCTCTGTGTATATATTAATGATCTAAGGGTAAATATGGTTTTAAAAAGTTCTTATAAAGCCTTCGTGAAGGATGTATGAACTTGGTTTATCAACAACATGTTTGTAAACAAGGCAATGTTAATAAACAGGAAGACATGTAACCTAAGGTAGTAGGTTGCATACATGCAGAGGTAGAAAGGTTACTTTTTGCAAATTGCCATTTGCAAAAACTTTGATATAAACAAAAACAAGCAGCCTGTTTGCGATGATATCCACATTTTCTGGCCTATTTTTGTAAAAGCTCAAACGGTATACTTTTAGGGTTACAATTGTTAGATAGGTGATTGGGCCCCCTAATTAAAGTGCCTCATTTACATCTTGAAGAATATCATCATGTACAGAATCCGCCCATCCAGACCTTTAGAAAAAGTCATTTTAAGTGCTAATGTTTCACTGCGATTGGTCTATCTGGAGAAAGTTCCAGTGTGTCAATTTTTGTCCCCCGCTTCAGCGGAATGGGGGACATCGATTTGGGTTTGTCTGTCTGTCCCTCTGTCAGTTTATCCGTCAGGTTGGTTTCTGTGCGATAACTTCCCCAAAAGTTACCCTATTTCTTTCAAATTTGGGTCAGTGATTGCTCTTGTGCATACCTTGCTTGGGATTGGTTTTGGAGTGTCTATCTAAAATATTTCTCTCGAGCTCAAAATAAAATTATCAATTTTTGTCCTATTCTCAATGTGTTTAGGTGTTATGTTCGCCTGCAGATGTCTCTTCATGTCATAGTGGATCCGTTTCAGTTTTCATGTGCCCTCAAGATTTCTCCACATGACATTATTTTGGTTGCTTGTTTATGCATGGATAACCTTATGAATGTTGTTATGTAACCATTGATGCCACCTATATTTTTGTCACATTTTATGCAAGATCAGTTGTAATATTTAGACACCTATGCATTTCCTGATGCAGCTTTCTAAAAGTCCTTTAACATCTTTTCCAGTGCATCAGCTTATGGGGTGTACTACACTGAATTGGGAAACTTAAAATTCTATCCTTCCAGAAGAACATTCCTTACTCAATACTGTTGATGTATACCTGAAAGCTTATCTAACAAAGATAAAACAAATAGACATAGCTAAGGGTACAAATAAATAAAAGTATATTGCTTAGGCACTTTTTAAAAAATATATATATAAAAATATTTAAATGTTTATACCTTGTTATTTAATATATGGTTGTGGTAAAAATCCATGTGACATTTGGACATCATGACAGGTACAGATATTTTTGTTTAACAGGTAAAAGGACAACAGAACTAACAAAGGAATTTTTGTGTTTCTTTTATTGAAATAAGTGTCTGATTTGCTGGAGCTCAAAATTGATTAATTTCTACCATTCTACCAGCAGTAAAAATAAAAATCTTTTTTTCATTTGTGTGTGTGTGGGGGGGGGGGGGGGGGACAGCAGTCTGTACAAACTTAAAGGAATAAGAGATATCTGAATAATGAACTGACATGAACTTCACATAAAGGGAGTAGTGGCAGTATAACAGTTGTAAGCCACTGTGGATGTGTTAATTTTTTTTATGGTAGCCTGTAGCAAGTAGGCCGTTTGTTAGATATTATACCTGTCAAATATTTGATCAGCAAGTTCACTTCAATGATTCATTTTCCATTTGATTCCTCTGATAACTTTTCTTACATTGTTATAAGACTTTATATTCAAACAAATCAGTTATAACAGTACAATTGCTGTGTTTACTTTTGTAGGCTCAGCCATCACAGGTCCTGTGGCAAAGGAGTGTGCAGATCTCTGGCCCCGTATTGCATCCAATGCAAGCTCCATTGCTTAACCTTCTATACAGACAAATAAAAAAATGAAAACTACAGTTTTGTGCTGATATTTTTAGTCTACTGCCTTGGGAGTGTTGTATGGAATTGGATGTTTAGCTCAACTTTGTCATCCTTGTTAAATTGATGGCACTGCATCCTCTTTTTTAAGCTCAGCTGACTATAAGTTATCTGAGCTATAGTCGTGGTCTTTTGTCCATCGTCCATCCGACTGTCTGGCAGTCCATCCGTTAACAGGGCACGTTTTGAAACCATTGGACCTACAAATCCAAAATTTTGCATACTGTTAGGTGTCCCCAAAATCACCTACCATACCGAAAATTGGGTCACTAGGACTTCTTTCCTCCGAATTATTAAGGAAAAACCTACGTTTTCCATTAAAAACCCATTGTTACACTTCAAGACTGCCTAATATCAAAACCACTGACCTGATATTGATCACTTTTCATATATATATTCCTCTATATATTTCCTATGTACATACCAGAAATTAGTTCAGTATTTTTAGCTCAGCTGACTAAGTCTTCTGAGCTATAGTCGTGGTCCACTGTCCATTGTCGGTCCATCCGTCCGTAGATGTGGCACGTTTTGAAACCGTAAGACCTAGGAATCCAAAATTCAGCATAATGTTAGATGTCCCCAAGATCTCCTACCAAGCCGAAAACTGGGTCTTTGCGACTTCGATCCTTTGACAAATTTAGGAAAAACCTCAATTTTTTATTAAAAACCTATTTTCACACTTCAGGACTGCCTAATATCAAAACCACTCATCTGTTTTTCCTCATATTTACCATAAATATTCCTCTATATAGTTCCAATGTACATGCCAGAATTTAGGTCTGTATTATATAATTTAAAAAAGTTATATGCCCAAACATAATGCATTTTGTAAAAATAACAGAAAGATATTTGATCACTTAACACAAAACATGTTAAAGCTAAGGACTTTTTTTCCCAGTAATATAACTTAAATTAATCAAAATTAAATTGTATACCCAAAATTAGATCAAAATCTTTTAAATTTTTTAAAATATTAGCAAAAATAAAAAATTGGTACCTTAAATTTTTCCCAACTTTGACCATGGCACATTTTTTTCCTGTAACCGCTGTGGATTTAATTTTCACAGCATGTTTTTGTTACCATTTCATCTGTTAACACCAAAAATTTGAAACCAGTTGATCAAAAACTAGATTTTATTGGAAGTTTTCAAGCACCATGTCACATATTATTTACATCAAGCTAGTGTTATGCAGTTTGCTAGAGCTCAGCTCCCCAGCTTCAGCTCTCAGTTCCTTAAATTTGGCATACATTTAGATGTCTCCAAAATACCCTACCATGCCAAGAATTTGGTCACTAGGACTTAATTCCTTTTAGATATTAATGAAAAACTTCATTTTTCCATTATAAACCCATTGTTACAATTTAAGACTGCCTAAGATCAAAACCACTGATCTGACTTTGATCATATATAATGTACATATTTTTCTATACATTCGCTATGCACATGCTAGAAATGATGTCAGTATTGCGAAATTGTTTTAAGTGATGGGCCCAAACATAATGCACTTTGTAAAAAATCAAGAAATATATTTACACCTTAACAAGAGGATTGCTGAAGCTAGAGATTTTATAAGTTATTAGTATAAATATAAAACTAGTACCTTAAATTTTGCCCCAATTTGACCATGGCATATTTGTTTCCTGTTGATATAATTTTCATATCATGCATACAAAAGGATTTCGGCTTTTTAGTTTAGAAAGCTGAAAGAAAATGGCCAAAAATTGTAGCTTTTATTAATGTTTTTATGAGACCATGTCAAAACCAGGCTGTCCCACACCCCTCTTCAGTCACCTGTATGTTGACCTTATTGACCTTTCAGCAAATTATGCACACTTGAGGGAGGCATACACTTGGGCAGCCAGGCAGCTTATTGCCAGCCATAGTTGATCCAGGTGTCCAACCCAACTTATCTTGTAGTTGTTTTGACCAACAACATAACAAGAAACTATAAATTAATAAATTTTTATTGGTTTTTAATAACAAATTTAAGAAAAATTAATAGAAAAGGAATTTGTTAGTTGATGAGTAACAGGAAATTAACTTGCAGTTACTGATGATGTAAGAATTTTGTACGGATGGATAGAATGTCAAGTATTCCAAATAACACCATACAGTCATCTATGGTATTTTTCAGTTCAATTTTTTAATGATAACAAAAATAAATCATATTATTCATTACCAATCATTAGGGATCATATGAAGGAAATTAATGATAGACAAAGATGCAATTGATAATATTAATCTTGATTCCTACTGTGTCTAGTGTGTTGATTGATGTGAAAGTAGTCCAAAGTGAATATATTACATTTATTTTTTTTAATAGAAATAAAAGTAATAAAACCAGGTACTTATGATAATTATTTAAATTTGTGAATTTTGTATATTCTGGATTCTCAACATCATTGATTGACTAAAACTGAATAAGTACCAGACATGGTGCAAATACTTTGCAAATGTATTTGAATACGAATATGAATTATAATAAAATTTCTTGCATAAGAATGGGAATTCAGGTAAAAATGAAAGTATTTGAATACCAGTGCAAATACTTTCAAAATGTATTCATGAATGCATTCATAAATATATTCTATAATATTATTTTAATAATCATATCAGCTTTATTTTTTTTTTTTAAATTATGATTTTTATGCCCCAGCCACAAAGTGGCCGGGGCATATAGTTTTACCCATGTCTGTCATTCTGAAATCAAACAGTTGTACGGACTTTTTTTCGCAATGCCTGCAGATATTGGCCTGATTTTTGGTGTGTGGGCAGATAATGACCAGTTACAGATCGAGTTGGCGTTTCGTCCCGGTTGCCCTCCTTTTGACCATTTTACGGCTCCTTAACTAAGAAAATTTCATGAAAAATATAAATTTTCATGACAAATACACATGTACAGACTTTTTTCGCAATGCCTGCAGATATTGGCCTGATTTTTGGTGTGTTGGCAGATAATGACCAGTTACAGATGGAGTTCGCGTTTCGTCCAGGTTGACCTACTTTTGACCGTTTTATGGCTCCTAAACTTAGAAAATTTCATGAAAAATAGAAATTTTCATGACAAATACACATGTACGGACTTTTTTTCGCAATGCCTGCAGATATTGGCCTGATTTTTGGTGTGTGGGCAGATAATGACCAGTTACAGATCGAGTTCGTGTTTTGTCCTAGTTGACCTAATTTTGACCATTTTACGGCTCCTAAACTTTAAAAATTTCATGAAAAATAGAAATTTTCATGACAAATACACATGTACAGACTTTTTTTCGCAATGCCTGCAGATATTGGCCTGATTTTTGGTTTGTGGGCAGATAATGACCAGTTACAGATTGAGATCACGTTTTGTCCTAGTTGACCTAATTTTGACCATTTTACGGCTCCTAAACTTTAAAAATTTCATGAAAAATAGAAATTTTCATGACAAATACACTTGTACAGACTTTTTTTCGCAATGCCTGCAGATATTGGCCTGATTTTTGGTATGTAGGCAGATATAGACCAGTTACAAGCGAGTTTGCGTTTCCTCCCAGTTGACCTACTTTTGATTTTTTTTACGGCTCCTAAACATAGAAAATTTCAAGAAAAATATAAATTTTCATGACAAATGTACATGTACAGCCGTTTTAGCCCTCAGCTCATAGGTTGATGGGCTACTGTCGTCACCCAAGCTGTCTGTCCCTCTGTCTGTCCGTCCGGAGTCTGTCCATCCTGCGTCAATTAACTTTTACCTTGTGAGCGGGATATATACTGTGGTTGGCTTCATATTCGCGAGGCTGAAATTTCGCGATTTCTCCATTTTTAATGTTTCGCAAGGGTTTCATTTTCGCGATCTCACAATACCTAAATAACTTCTTTGGTAAAGCGATGTCTATTTTTATTATAAAATGAGAATAAATCATGAGTTTGTGATATTCTACTCATATAACGATGGTCCCGTACACACAGCACAGGTAGTTTAGTTCAAATTTAAGGAAACGTTTTCCCGATACCTGCATAATCTAATTTATTATAAAATTTCTCACTGTTCTAACCTATTCACATGCGTACAAGTATTGGTTTCACTGAATAAGAAGGACATTCTCAATTGGCGAATTATTCCCGAGGGTTTCATTTTCGCGATTATTTCCAATTCTCAAATATCGCGAAATTAAAACCTTCGCGAATATGAAGCCAACCACAGTATATCTCTAAAAGGATTCACCGTTGCAATTTTATTTCATCAGTGAATATGTATATCGATAAAATCTCGGTCAAGTTTGAAGATGGGTGACCTTGACCCATCTTTCTACATTTTAGAGCTGATTATACAAAAACACTCAAAAGCTTTTATCTCGGGAACCATATGGTGGATTGTTATGAAACATGGTACATACCTCTCCAATTAAAATTTCTAACTGATTATCAGCTTTTGCCAATATCCTAGTTTCGCAATGCAGTGCTTACAGATACTGGCCTAATGTTTGGTCTGTGGGCGCATAATGTCCACTTACAGATCAAGTTCACATTTCGTCCCAGTTGAACTATTTTGGACCATATGACAGATCCTGAACATAGAAAATTTCATGAAAGACAGAAATTTTTATGAAAAATGCACATGTATGGGCTTTTTTTCATAATGCCTGCAGATACTGGCCTGATTTTAGGTGTGTTGTATACCCAATATTAGATCTGAATTTTTCAAATTTTATAAGTTATTAGCATAAATATAAAATTGGTACCTTAAATTTTGCCAGGATTTGACCATGGCACTTTTTTTTCCTGTAACTGCTGTGGATTTAATTTTCACAGCATGTTATCATTAGCATTTCATCTGTTAACATCTGAAATTTGAAACCAGTTGATAAAAAGCTGTAGATTTTATTCAAGTTTTCAAGCGCCATGTGAAGTATTGTGTAGATCAAGCAAGTGTTATGCAGTTTGCTAGAGCCCGGCTTCCCAAGCCAGCTCTCAGCTCCTGAAATTTGGCATACAGTTAGATGTCCCCCAAACCCCCTACTATACCAAAAGTTTGGTCACTAAAACTTCATTCCTTCGAGATGTTAAGAAAAAAAAATTCAGTTTTCATATAAAAACCCATTGTTACACTTCAAGACTGCCTAATATTACAACCACTGATCTGACTTTCATTATATATAATATACATGTTCTTCTATTCATACTCTTTGCACATGCCAAAAATGATGTCAGTATTGCGAAATTGTTTTAAGTTATGGGCCTAAACATAATGCACTTTGTAAAAAATCAAGAAATATATTTACTCCCTTAACATGAGAAATGCTGAAGCTAGAGATTTATTTGACATGGATACATTATTTAATCAAGATTCAATTATATACCAAAAATTAGTTCAGAATTTTCCAAATTTTACAAGTTATTAGCATAAATATAAAATTGGTACCTTAAATTTTGCCTAAATTTGACCATGGCATGTTTGTTTCATGTAAGCACTGTTGATATAATTTTCATATCATGCAGAAATTAGGATTTCAGCTTGTTACTTTTGAAAGTTGAAAGAAATTGGCCAATAACTGTAGCTTATATTATAGTTTTTATGAGACCATGTCAGACTCTAGGCATTGCACAGACCTCTCAGGCCAATTATGCACGCTCGAGGCGGGGCATATACTAGTCAGCCAGGCGGCTTATGGCTTGCCTCCGTTGATTCAGGTGTCCAACCCAACGCATCTATTAGTTAGACCAACAGCATAACAATAAACAATAAATAAATAATTTTTTATAGGTCTGTAACAACAACTTTGAAATAAATCTAAAGATAAAGAATTTAACAGTTGATGAGTAACACTAACAGGGAATTACTTTGCAGTTACTGATGTTTATGAATTTTGTATGGATTGATGAAAATGTATTCCAAGTAACACCACTGAGTCACCTATGGTATTTTTCTTTTCAATTTTAATAATGAAAAAAAAAATAATTAAATTATATTGTTCTATACTATTACGGATTATATGAAGGAAATAAATGATTGACAAAGATGCACTTGATAATATAAATCTTAATTCCAAGGTCTTTTCCAAGTGTTTCAGCCTGTTAATTTATATTTATTTCAAATTTTAAAAAAAGTTAAAATGTCAAAATTATTAAATTTTACTCTGACAAGTACTGATTAAAGATGTCAATATGTTTCACTTATGACATTCAGACACGTGGCTGTAACATCTGTAACAAGACTGTAAATAAATGAAATTTATATTACTGGTTCTCATATTTCAGTTAATAAAATTAAACATGCCCATCTCTAGTTTTCTCCTTGTATAATTTATAGGGTATCCTTATCCTTGGGTTATTTTTTTACACATATAATGGTTTCATAGCTGAGATACTTCATATATTTTTCTGGTACTTTTTTTTTTATAAAAAAAATTTGAATATGATAAAAAATCAGATCTTAGACAAGTTCTCATTTTGATTTCTATAATGTTATTAATTGTCATAAGACTCTTGCTATGTCTAGTGTAGTTTGATGTGAAGGTAGTCCAAAGTGAATGTTATAGTTTTATTTTTGAATATAAATAAAAACAAGGTACTTATGATCATTATTTAAATTTGTGATGTTTGTTTATTCTGGATTCCCAAGAAGTTTGTTTGGCTGAAACTGAACAAATACCAGACATGGTGCAGCACTTTGCAAATGTATTTGAATGCAAATATGAATATGTACTCCATAATTTCATGTATAAGTATAGGAATACAGGTAAAAATGAAAGTATTTGAATACAAATGCATTCATGAATATATTCCATAATATCATTTTAATAATCATTTATTTCGAAAATATTATTAAAAAATCTTTGATGGAAAAAAAACATGATACTGTTATTAATTTTAATTTAAATTATATTTGACACAATATTTGTTATTAATTTTAAATAAATAGTTTCACTTTTCAAATAATTCTGCTTATATTTTTATGGCCAAGTCGAAACCTATGTGATAATAGCACACCAATTCCAACTGTAAATAATATTAATGACATCTATCCTTTTCCCTGTCTCCAAGGATATTATCAAAATCTTACATAACTTGAGTTAAACACAATCAACTCGTAGAGCTTATATTACCACACAAAACAAGCCTTTGCCTACCTCCTCTTGTAAATCATATTTTGTGATCATATATAACAGCTGAGCGCGGTGACCCATGGGTCTCTTGTTCTGTATGTTATGCAGTAAACACCATTACTGAACACCTAGTAAAGTTGCGCTCTCTTAGCAAATATGCATGCAAAAGGACACATTGTTAACACAATAACTCATCAAAAGTATTTCATATAAGGTCCCCAGACTCATGGCAGTGATGGACCTTTTAATGGGCTACATTTTGTTTGAAGATGGGTGACCTTGATGGATTTTCAAGGTCACAGAGGTGATAATGCTAAAATGATGTTAACCAAATAGCTCGCAATCAATTTGTCTAACACTCACTGAACTTGCACCAGTAATGTTTGGTATGAAGGGCTAGGTCAAGTTCGAAGATGGATGACCTTGACAGAGTTGTCATTTCCTTCAACAAACTCCAAACCAAAGGGCAAGCATATGTAGCATTCAGTCGTGTAACCTCACTACAAGGCATTTTTCTCTCAAATTTCAAACTACATTTCATTAAGACAGATTGTGCAGTGTCAGAAGAAATACTAAGACTGCAACAACACAAGCAAGCCACCCTCATTACTGACAAGATCCTTCCCTTCCAGGAAACTGTCATCCGTTTGTGCTTTTTCAATTCCCAGTCACTCGATCCTGCACACATTACTGACTTTATTCATGATATATATATCCAAACTTCTTCTGTTTTGGCGGTAACTGAAACATGGCAACTCACTGATAATTTCACCATCCCTGGGTATAGAAACTCAATATCCTGTGCCAGAACATCACATCATGGTGGAGGTGCAGTTCTCTGCTCACGTGGAAGATGTTCATTGCAGAAACTACCTCTACAGACTTACTCCACAGTTGATGCAGTAGCAGCAAATCTAATCATACATAAACAACAAGACACAACTACGATTCAGTTGTTACTCATGTATTGTCCACCAATAACTCCATTATATGAAATCAGTGATTGCATTAAAAACTTTATCAATATGCACGGAGGATCACAAGTTATCATTGCAGGTGATTTCAACATTGACCTGACAAAAAACTTGTCAAAGAACACTGGCATAAACCAGTTGCAAACCTTAGGGTTCACCCAGGTTACAATTGGCCCAATGCACCACAGTGGCTCTCATTTAGACCATGTTTGGACAAATCTATCTCCACTTTCAACATCTCTAGGAATTTGGACCTATTATAGTGACCATCAACAAATTGACATTGATATTCATATGTAGCCATTCTACACAACACAGCACATCTGTAGACCCAAGAACAGCTGAATCTCAGTTCAAGAGAATGACCATTTTATCACTTCTAACCAGCAGCTGACATTCTCTAATACTACAAGGTTCATGTACAGACTCAAACCTCGCATATAATAAGGCCAATTCAACATACAAATACTGGAAAAATATTTGACACAGCCCAGCCAAGACTTCGACCAAGAATAATTGGCACAGGTAATACACAAATACAGAAACTAAAAATGCATGCAGTTCTTTTATATCATTATTTTGATAGCTTTGAACATTTTCAATCTACCATATCTTTTCTTCCAGTTTATACATGCAGGCCCGTAGGCGGACTGCTGAGTTGGAGGGTTCGTTTTCAGTGATGGTGGAACCTTTATATATATGCTGTTTCTAGCTATACTTGAAATATGTATAAATAAAAAAAAAAATGACCAGCAGGCGAGGCAGTTAGTAGCTGAAAGAGTCAGAATTATATTGAAATTCTATGACAAATGGCGCAGTATATAGGACAGAATTTGGCCGGAGCTGGAACTTTAAGGGATCAATTAAGATCCCGGGGCACTTCTGCGAGTTCCGAATAAAAACAAACTAATTAGGTATAAACATTGTACTGTATGATAATGAAATTAGTAGACTGAACTATTTAGAGGGTGTATAGCCTAAAGGCTGACAAAATAAACGATCCAAGTAACTTAAAAGAGCCTCGGTGAATAAAATCCATATTAATATTAAACATATTAAATGATAATTATGTCATTCCTCGGTCCGTACAGGCAAGGGGCACACAGCAGGTGTGCTCCACTTCAACATATATCTATATAGCAAAGCGCCAGCTTGCCCTCCAGTACTCTTGTGGAGCTGGCCTGATCCCTGATCTGAATTATTCATAAATTATATAGTATTACCCCCTGAAAACTCCCATACCTGACCATTTTTTTTAGCAACAGCCTTAGACTTTCAGAACCAATATCTTAAATCTATGTATTCATGGTATTTGAAAATTAAATCAACAGTGCTTACAAGAAAACAATATGCGATAGTCAAAGTATAGGGTGAAATTCATGGTAGTGTTTTTACATTTGTTGATTACTTTAAAAATACATTGAATTTCTGACCTGATCTCCAGTGTTTACTTAAATCTAAATTAACTGTAGTTATTTTTTTGGATGAACTGAGTTCTAGCTTAAGCGGTTAACATATTCATAAAGTAAAAAGATTCTCGACTAAACACAGGATCCAGTCCATGATTACTCAAAACTGACCAAATTTTCTTCATATATATCAAACATATAATGAAATGTACCGTGCCTTAATCAGAACAGTACAAGCTAAACAATTTTTCAGTCTTGAATTGTTGAAATAGGTTTTGAATGCAATCTGGTTTAGTTTAATTTTTCAAAGGAACAAACACAGTGACCTAGTTTCCGGTTTAGTAGGACGTCTGTACATCGTACTGTATGTTAAATTTTTAAAATCCGTAGATAACGATGAAAAAACAAGCTAATCTAACGGGCAGACAAACTGCTGATAGGACGACTATAGACGGCTGATCATCACTATATACTCTTCTGAACCAACCAAGCAATATGCGAGGCCGTTTTATTTTACAACCCCAACATATCGAAAAGTTCCATAAGCTCATTTATAAATCTCAATATGATGTTTCTTAACTTTTTGTTTGGTTTCTTCCTTTATTTGTTATTTTGATCGGAACAAGCTGGGTTTGGTCCCTTGGCATGTATGCCCTCTGTGCGTGCGTTTTTGACACAGTGGCCTTATAGTTACATCCGTCAGCCCGGAAACAATAGGGTGCTACTGTCCTCTTTGCATGAGAAGGGGCAATCAACAGTTTTCTCTTGTTTCAGGGGTGAAATTAAACATTTTGAACCATAATTGCAATCTTCATCCCTGACAGAGCTTAAGAAAAGAGGCCACTTTAAACAATCTTTATACAGAAATATAGTCTCTCCCTGTGAGGACATGCATGGAACCGGACAGAAGGGGTTTTAACATAAAGTTCTGTATAATTTTCCTAGATTATAGCATATCTGTATTCGTCAGGTGGAACTCAGATGCTCGGAAGGGGGGTTCGTCCGAACCCCCCAAGCCTACGGGCTTGACATGTCACCTGTTCTTTATAGGTTCTTTAATTTTCAAATATCACTATCAGCCCATGCTACCAAAGTACACCAAATTCACAGTACTTCAATTTATAATGACTGCATCTTTTGCGGGGCCCTTCCTTACCTGTCAGTTTTCTAGTTTTCTTTTAAATTCAGTTTCAGCATTTGTGATTTAAAAATAATAAAACGTGTATGCATTATACGACCGATATGAGCTACACTCCCGATAAATTATGATTGCAACTTAGAATTCTAATATTTTAACTTATATTTTCAGATTTTTTTATTACAAATTTATAAAACTTGTAAATAAAAAAAATGATTTAGATAAAAACTATAAATGGAAAAAGTGGGTATGCTAAAAAAAATAGGCTTAAATATAAACTAATGCATTACTCCATTCGTCCTTCCTGTCTACTTGCCTGTCCATCTGTAAATATTTCATATGCATCACAGTATCTCAAAACTTTTACTGTTTTTCTTCATGATAGTCTTGTCAGAGTATTAGTTTTGCTATCATATATTTAGAACTTACCATAACCAAGTAGGAGGGCCCCTTTCCTCTTAGCTTCTCATATGCTTGTATATATGAAAAACTAAAAAATAGAATATTTTGCATTTGCAAAAATTTCATACTTCAGCTGAGCGCCGTGACCCATGGGTCCCTTGTTTAGCAAACCTGTGAGCTTATGCGATGGCGAGTGTCATCCATCCGCCGTCCAAGGCTGGCTGTCCGCCGTCCATGGCTGTAAGTCAGAAACCATCTAAGCTAGCAGCTCCAAATTACATGTAAGGATTAGGCACATGTGAATCTTGTTGCCCTAGAGCCTATCTGCATTAATTTAGATTTTATAGAGAAAAAGCTTAAAAACCTTTAAAAATCTTCTTCCCTGAAACCGTTCAACCAAATTGTCCAATATTTCACAGAAATGTTCCCTGGAACAATCTCTCTCAAGTTTGTTCAAATGGTTCCAGTTCGGTGATTTTTTACCGAGTTACAGGAGGTTGAACTTAGTCATCTGTCCAGAAAAACACACTAAAATTAAAATCTCAGAAACGGCTGGAGCTATCATCACCAAATTTTATGCCAATGTTTGTCTCATTAGTCATAACTGAAATTGAGGTATTGGTGGCGCCACCTACATTGATCTGTTTTTTACAAGCAAAAATGTAATTTTAGACTCTTCCAGCTTATACATTTTATGGTGAAACTGTTAAGCTGATTGGTTTAAACTTTACAAGAATATTCTATGGTTGGGTTCTGCCAGTTTTATAAGAATAGATTGGGTAAATACAGCTTTTAAAAAAGCAGTGTAGCCAATTAAAAGGCTCTCTGTTTTTGAAAACAGATTTGACAACATGCCAGGTTTCAGCAGCCAAGTCAAGAGGTCACTCAGTTCAACCAGGTGGGGTCCAGACATTACCATGGCGACTGACCTGGCTCTGTCTGGTGTCTAGACAATGTGTCTAGACGTCTAGACACATCGTGAAGACGTCTAGACATCGTCTAGAAGCAGAATGCCCAGATCAGTACTATTGGAACTATATATTTCAACTGTTTAAAAAAAACTTGGTTTGCATTTTTAGCGAATCTGTTATAGCTTATGCAATGGTGTGGCATTGTCCGTCGTGCGTCATCGCTATCTTAAAAAGGGCAGGAGCTAGCATAACCAAATTTTTGGCAAAAAATTAGTCATCTAAAAAATTCAATCGGATTTTGCTTATTTCTTGGCTAACTGCATTTTCTTAGATTTTATAGGGATGAAGCTAAAAAACATTAAAAAATGTTCTCAGAAATCATGCTGCCAATTTGTCTGTTCATCTGTCCTAATAATCCTCCCTGGCAGAAAGAATATGACCAAATTATCCTGACTGATACATCCTAGTTTTTAGCTCAGCTGACTGTAAGTCAACTGAGGTATAGGAATGGAGCTTTGTCGCAGGGCACAAATCGTAACTGCTGGTCCTAGAAACTTCTTAGTGAACATCCAAGGATGTCAAAAAATCTTCGAAACCTAAAATTAATTCACTGTGACCTATATCCTCCAAGCTATGCGGCTTGAAAGTACCCCCCCCCCCCCCCGAATAATCAAAAATATAATACGAAACCTCCAATATTCTGATAATTTATGCATGGATTGTCATGAATCTTGCCTTGAATATTGACCGTGACTAGTTTTGTCAGTTCCCGAAAAGTGGTGGCGCCACCTGTATTTTTTCTTATTTTTACGAATATTTTTCTATTTTTTTTACTACAAAATGACAACAATCATGTCAGTTTCTCACCTGTTATTACATCTAGTGTCCCAAAACCTGGTGTGTTTATTGATCACAAGTTGGTACCCTGTCTGTATGTCTGTTTGTCTGTCTGTCTGTCTGTCCATCCGTCCATCTTCACAAATTTGTTTCTAGAGGATACTCCAGGTTGTATTGACACATGGGTTTTAAACTTCACTTACATATGGCCTACTATAAAGCAAGAACCTATATGATTTTGGGGTCACAAGGTCAGGGTCACAAGACTCACATATTTAAAAAGATTATGGCTGCATTTTAAGCCAAGCTTTTCATCCCAAACGTTCCATCTTGCACATGACTTGCCAGTATGGGGAGAGCATAAATGAATTGGGGTCCAAAGGTCAAGGTCACAGGGGCCATCTGTTCACAAGTTAGTTTCCAGATGATAACTCCGGTTTAGTTTGACATATTGGTTTCAAACTTAACTTATATATATGGCTCACAACTAAAGTAAGAACCCAAAGGTCAAAGTCACAGGACCCATTTCTTTAAAAGGAATGTGTATGCATTTCAAGCCAAACTTTTCATCACAAACCTTCCATCTTCAAGATATTACTCACCTGCCAATAGGGTAAGATTTGTAGCTCGGCTGACTATAAGTCATCTGAGCTATAGTCGTGGTCCGTCGTCCGTCCGTCTGTCCGTCCGTAGATGTGGCACGTTTTGAAACCGTAAGACCTAATAATCCAAAATTCGGCATAATGTTAAATATCCCCAAGATCCCCTACCAAGCCGAAAACTGGGTCTTGGCGACTTCGTTCCTTTGGGAAATAAAGGAAAAACCTCAATTTTTTTTATTAAAATCCTATTTGCACACTTCAGGACTGCCTTATATCAAAACCACTCATCTGTTTTTCCTCATATTTACCATAAATATTCTTCTATATAGTTCCTATGTACATGTCAGAAATTAAGTCTGTTAAGTATAAATTCTTTAAGTTGTGGGCCCGAACATAATGGACTTTGTAAAAAATCAGGAAAAATATTTACTCACTTAACATGAAAAAATTTGAAACTAGAGTCTATTTTCCCAAGTATATAACTATGTTTAATTAAGATTCAATTGTTTACCCAAAATTAGATATGAATTTTGTAAATTTTTTAAGTTATTAGCATAAAAATAAAATCAGTACCTTAAATTTTGCCCAACTTTAACCATGGCACATTTTTTTCCTGTAAGTACCATTGATTTAATTTTCACAGCATGTTAACATGAATATTTAATTTGTTTAAATCTGAAATTTGAAAATAAAAGCTTGAAAATTAACCTAGTTATTGATTTTTTTTCTTGAGGCTCTATTGTAGTCATTTGCTTTGATTACAGATTACACATGCAGGGTCCCACTCCAGGTCACTGGAAGTCAGCTATGCCAGGGTTTCTGATTTGTTACAGTCACTGGGGGAGATCCCCTGCTGTGACAGGTGTCATATCACCACCCCAAGCATCCCCCCCCCCACCCCGCGCACATCCAACCCACCAAATGTTATGCAGTATTTGTTATTGTTTTCACTGTATCTCCTTAATTGTATTGCGATTTCCACTCCGATATGCAAAAACTTTCCTTGAAAAGGTAATTCAAGGTGTAATCCAGAAGATGCAATGTTGTGTAATGTAGCATGTTTAAAGAAATCAGTTTTCTTTTAAATGATTTTAACAAATATAATTGAACCCATCAGTAAGCTTTAATTTATAAAATATGAAGCACATTATGGATAAATAAAGACACAATTAAAAACTGTGAAATCTAAATCAAGTATTATTTTTAGATATTTATTGTTTTGCAGATTTAAAAGATATAGTTTTGTGGTAAAAAATAAAAAAAAAACATTTGTATGCATGATGTGGTGTTATCTGACAAGATTGAGATTTATGATGATGCAATTGAGAATTATGAATCAACTTTTATATTCAGATATATATGTTATATTGGAAATGTATAGAAATATAAAATAAATTAAAAAAAAAAATTGATGTGATAAAAAAAGAGGATTTAATACAAACATTTGTTCATTATTTCTCTGCCTCAGCAGAATTTGAGATCAGGCTTGTTTGCCCTGTTTTATGTTGTTAATTAGTTCTATTTCAACTGTATACATTGAATAAAAAAATACATATATATTTAATAATATATATTATACAAAAAATAGGTTCAATTGTACAAATGTATAAACTACTGAAATGTCAACAGTTGATTAAAAAGCCAACTGATGATCATGGTAATAGTACAGATCATTTGTTCACCATTTGCTCACATGCTTCAGTTTCAACTTTAGGAAACACATGGTAAGGTCAAAAAAATATTATTTGCAACAATTTCTTGCTCATCAATACAAACTAATCATATAAACCAACCATGACCTTTATTACCTCTTCAACTTACACTTTATCTCCATTTGATATTATTTTAGATTTTTACCTTCAAGGTCAACTTCAGCTGAGCATAGTGACCCATGGGTCCCTTGTTTTCGATTTGGAGTCATAGGGTCAAAGGTCAAGGTCACAGGGCCCATCCATTCACAAAGTTTGTTAGTTTATGGATGATAATTCTGCATTGGCTAGACAGATTGACTTCAAACTTGATCTATTAATGACCCACCACTTAAATAAGAAACATTTTGATTTTCAGGGTCCAGAGGTCAAAGGTGAAGGTTACAGGACCGTCATTCTGAAAAAAAAATTCTACAAAATTTCCTTATAGACAAATACTGCTGAGCGTTGAGACCCCTGGGTCCCTAGTTATACATAGTCTACAACAAAGCTCACATTGTTTTCTTTCCTGACACATTACACCAAGTGTGACACAAACAACCCGCCTCATAAGTTAGTACACCCTTTTTTATGTGACCACAATAGCACAAACTCACACTTGCTTATACAACTCCTTTAATTAAATGAGTGGCCCCATGTAAGCTTTTATATTTATGACACAAAGTTATAGTGGGTGTCTTTATTGTACCGGCAAAATAGGCATTTGTATGTAATCAGTTATTTTACCCGTAACGGCAAAATGGCTCTAGGACAACTACCCCCCAGACAATTACCCCCTTGACAATTACCCCCCCCCCCCCCGACAGTTGTCTTGAGTAATTGTGGGGGGGTAATTGTCCGAGGGGTAGTTGTCCTGTTGCCCGGCAAAATAGCCTCTCCCTTTTTAACAAACCTGTGAGCTTATGCGATGGTGCGGCGTCGTACGTCCTGCGTCGTCTGTATGTTAACGATAGCTCTCTCAAAAATGGCAGGAGTTAGCATCACTAAATTTTTTGCAAATAATCAGTCATCTGAAAAACAGTATCGGATTTTGTAATTTTTTTTCTAACTGCATTTTCTTTGATTTTATTTGGAAAAAGCTAAAAAAAAAAGCTTTAAAAATCTTCTTCTCCGAAACTGTCCAGCCAAATATGTCCAATATTTCACAGAAATGATTCCTGGAACAATCTCAAGTTTGTTCGAATGGTTCCAGTACAGAGAATTTTGGCCTAGTTACAGGAGGTTGAACTTTTGTAATCTGTCCAAAAAAGCATATAAAAATTTCAATCTCAGAAACGGCTGGAGCTATCATCACCAAATTTTATGTCAATGTTGGTCACATAGGTCATATCTGAATTGAGGTATTAGTGGCGCCACCTATATCGGCCTTTTTTGTACGGGGGTCATCAGTGCCCGTATCATACTGAGAGTTGCAAAAAACTTCTTCTCTGAAACCATGTAACCAAAATGTTAAATATCGCACAGAAATGATCCTAGGGTAGTGCTTTCTGAAGTTTGTTCAAATGGTCTCTGTTCAGTGACTTTTGGCTGAGTTATGGGAAGCTGAATTTAGTCATATGCTGTAACAGCCCATTTTAGCTCAGTGGCTACAAAGATCTTCTCCTCAAAAACCACTGGGCCAAATTCTTAAATCTCACACAAATGGTTTTGGTTCAGTGATTTTTGGCTGAGTTATGGGAAGCTTAACTTAGCCATTTTGCTGTATTTTCCCATATGAGTTATAAACCTGTAAAATTTTTTTTGACTGACCCTACTGAGGCCAATTTGTTTAATATTTTACAAGAATAATCCCCTGAATAATTCTTATAATAATTGTCTTTTATGGTTCCAAAGAATGAATTTTGGCTGAATTATAAAGGTTTAATTGAGTCATTTTACCATATATGTTAGCTGTGTGAAGCAGATACACAGATACATCTAGATACATCTGGCACCAGTTTATCAGCATTTATTACATCATGCCTCTAGACATTTAGATTTCAGGTTATCTATGGTTAATATTGACAAGAATGTTTTTTAAAAGCTTTTAAAAAATGTAGATTTATGATTTTTAGATATTCCTCATGCCAGGCAATGTTTACAATCACAGCTACACAGCTCTCTGTGGGTATATAAAGACGGCTGTACATGGATTATAAATAATTGGTATCCATAGTCAAATTAATTCAAGATTTTGCCATCAGTGAGATGTATCTGTATTATAATTTTGCATTCAATATGCATCTGTATTAATTTTTAGTGAACCTGTGAACTAATGCGATGGTGTGGTGGGGTTTGTCTTCTGTACGTTTACCCATACTATTTTGAAAATGATTGGAGCTAGCACCATTAAATCTAATGCAAAAAATTAGCCATCTGAAAATTTTCTTCTATCATCACCAAATTTTTTGCCAGTGTTGGTCACATTAGTCATATATGAAATTCAGGTATTGGTGGCGCCACCTGAATCGACCTATTTTTGTACGGGGTCATTGGTCATCTGTACATTAATCCATAATTTCTCAGGAATAGCAGGAGCTACCATTCCCAGATTTTATGCAATAATCTGTCACATATCAAATTTTGTGTGATTCAGCTTATTTTTTTGCTATCTGCATTTACTTAGATTTTATAAGGAAAAAGCTGACAATATTTTAAAAGTCGTCTTCTTGTAGACGGTCCAACCCAATTGTTAAATATTTCATATAAATGATCCCAGAGGCAAGCCCTCTCAAGTTTGTTCAAATGGTTTGCATTTGATGAATTTTAGTGGAGTTACACAAATTTGAACAGTCATTCGGCCAAGTAAGCATACTGACATAGTACTCTCAGAAATGACAGAAGCTAGCATTACCAGGTATTGTGCAAATGTTGGGCACATGACTCATATTTGAAGTTGTAGATTTAGTGCTGCCACCTACATTGACCGGTTTTTATGGGCAAAAAACCTCATAATTTTAGCCTCTTTCAGCTTAATGATGAAACTGTCAAGTTGAATTGTTCAAATTTTTAAAAGAATTATCCTAGGACATGGTTCTTTCAATCATATCAGAATATACTGAGTTTATTGATTTTTGGTTGAGTCGTGATAGGCTTAAGTTGGTCTTATGGCCATTATTATGTCTTTTTCAAACTGAGGACTGCAATAGTGTTCTTCTGCAAAATTATTATTTCAATTATATCTTCTGTAACATTGCACAAAAATTATTCTTAGGTGGCTTTTGTTCAAGTTTACTAGAATGATTTTTGGCAGAACTATTGGACCTTTAACAATGAAAGTACTGCAATTTTTTATTATTCTAGATATTTTGATTAAAAGTTTATGAATATGTCGGCTTGAAAAAAGAAATTTTAACCAAAGTCTTCAGTATGTGTAAACACATATACCAACAGGCCAAGATTGAATCTGTATCTTTAAATAGGTTGAGAAACTGCCAACTGTTTCAGATTTGGGAACAGATCAAGAGTTCAATCAGTGCAGCCAGATATAGGTCAAGAGTTCAATCAGTGCAGCCAAGCACATGGCATGTGATCACCTAATGGGTGACATGTGAACACCTCATGGGCACCATGTGATCACTTCATGGGTGTCAAGCCCCTCAGGGCAGGGCCCCTGCATGACCTTATGCAATGGTGTGGCTACTATTTCAGATTTGGCAACAGGCTAGAGGTCAGTCTGGATCTATTTATAGCTTTGGTAGACTGCCAACTGTATCAGATTAGGCAACAGGTCAAGAGTTCACTCAGTGCAGCCAGGTATGGGTCAGGAGTTTACTCAGTGCAGTAGCTGCATTCTATTTATAGCTTTGGCAGACTGCCAACTGTGCCAGATTATGCAACAGGTCAAGAGTTCACTCAGTGCAGCCAGGTACAGGTCAAAAGTTCACTCAGTCTGGCCAGGTGCAGGTCATGAGTTCACTCTGTGCAGTAGTCTGAGCAAGCAATTTGTCACAGTTCACTCGGGGCAACAGCCTTTCTCACCTAAGCCTGGTCAGCCCCATGCATCAGACTCAAGTTTGATGTATTGGCCTAATATTTTGACCTGTGTATGTGTCTTTGATGGCTTTCTCGCTCACAAGACAGGTGTCGCTACTTACCATGACTTTTGCACACGTTTATCTCAGGAGGGGTTTGATATATCAGTCTGAAATTGGGCGTATGTATATATCTCTGATAGCTTCGTTGTATACAAGACTGGTGGTGCCAGCTACAATCTTTTTAGTGTTGTGTGCACCTATGCCAGAATTTCAGCAGTGATGTTTGTGTAATTGTTTCTTATTCAAAATGTTTAGTACTTTCATAGTTCATATACATGAAAAGTAATGGTCCAGCATTGAAGCATCATACCTGGTATATTTCCCAATGCACAGGTTCGCATTAGGCCTGTAGGCCTTGTTTCAAATTTTTACGATTTTTTTCTCTATTTTTGAGACCTTTAAAGATGTGGTTATCAGTCAACAGGGTACAAATCGTAACAACTGGACCTAGAATCTTAATTCTTGTCATGCAAGGAGGCCCATGAAAAGTGTCTGTGGAAACCTGAAATTACGTCTCTGTTTCCCATATCCTTCAAGCTATAAGACTCCGAAGTATCCCTCAGAATAATGAAAAATTTGATACAAAAGCTCAAGTATCTGAACAACTAATGCAGAGATCACCATGATTCTTTGCATGGATATTGATTATGGAGTGTTTCATCAGTTTTCGCAGACTGGTGGCGTCACCTGTATTTATTTTACTTTTACAAATTTTTTTCTCCATTTTTGAGACCTTGAGATGCGGTCATCTGTTAACAGGGCACAAATCGTTACATCTGGACCTAGAACCTTCTCTCTTGACGAGCAGGGAGCTCCATGAAAAGTCTCCGTGGAAACCTGAAATTACGTCTGTGTTACCCATAAATTCTGAGCTATGGGGCTCCGAAGTACCCCCAAGAATAATGGAAAATTTGATACAAAAGCTCAAGTATCTGAACAACTTATGCATTGATCACCATGATTCTTTGCATAGATATTGATCATGGAGTGTTTCATCAGTTTCTGCAGACTGGTGGCGCTACCTATATTTTTTTCGATTTTTCACGATTTTTTTTCTCAATTTTTTTTCCTGAAAATATGCGTTCATCTGTTAACAGGGCACAAATTGTAACGACTGGACCTAGAATCTTCTCTCTTGACATGCAGGGAAGCCCATGAAAAGTCTCCATGGAAACCTGATGTTAGGTCTCTGTTACCCATAAACTCTTGAGCTTTTGGGCTCTGAAGTACCCCCCTCCCCGAATAATTGAAAATTTGATACAAATCTCAAGTATCTGAACAACTATTGCATTGATCACCATGATTCTTTGCATGGATATTGATCATTGAATGTTTCATCAGTTTCTGCAGTCTGGTGGTGCCACCTGTATTTTTCGATTTTTACGAATTTTTTTCTTCATTTTTGAGACCTCTTAAGATGTGGTCATCTATTAAAATTGCACAAATTGTAACGGCTGGACCCAGAATCTTCTCTCTTGACATGCAGGGAGTCCCATGAAAAGGCTCTGTGTTCTCTGTTACCAATAAACTCTGACTTATTGGGCTCTGAAGTACCCCCAAGAATAATGGAAAATTTGAAACAAAAGCTCAAGTATCTGAACAACTATTGCACTGATCACCATGATTCTTTGCATGAATATTGATCATGGAATGTTTCATCAGTTTCTGCAGTCTAGTGCTGCCACCTGTAATTTTCGATTTTTACGAATTTTTTCCTCAATTTTTGAGACCTCTTAAGATGCGTTCATCTGTTAACAGGGCACAAATCCTAACCACTGGACCTGGAATTTTCTTACTTGACATCCAGGGAGATCCATGAAAGTCTCATGCGAAACCTGAAATTAGGTCTCCATTACCCATATTCCCCAAGCTATGGGGCTCAGAAATATCCCCCAGAATAATTAAAAATACGATATAAAGCTCAATTATCTGAACAGCTAATGCATTTATCACCATGATTCTTTGAATGCATATTGATCATTGAGTCTTTCATTAGATCCTGCAGACTGGTGGCGGCACCTGGATTTTTTTAAAGTTTAACCCTTTTTTCTCTATTTTTGAGACCTTTACAGATGCGGTCATCCGTTAACAAGGCACAAATTGTAACGATTGGTCCTAGAATCTTCTTACTTAATATCCAGGGAGGGCTGTGAAAAATATCCTTGGAAACTTGAAATTAGGTCTCTGTTACCCATATTTTCTGAGCTATGGGGCTTATAAGCACCTCTCAGAATAACTGAAAATTTTAAACCAAAGTAGGGCACAAATCATAACCATTGGGCCCAGAATCTTCTAACTTGATATCATGAGAGTTCCTCAAAAGTTCTCCCCAGAAACCTGAAATTTGGTCATTGTGACCTATATTCTCAGGATTTTTGGGTATGTTTGAGCACCCCAGAAATAATGTATAATACACACAAATTGCCTGATTCCTCAGGAAAGGCTGGTTTGATTGTCATCAAATCTGTTGTGCTTATGGGTCTTGATGAACTTAAGCTAATATACATGAACAATGATGCCACCTACATTATCGTAATTAGTTGCCTGTGCAAGAACATATTGTCAACATGTCAGTCGGCTGAGCGTCATGACCCACGGGTCATTTGTTGTAGAATAAATTAATGCCCTTTTCTGAGGAGTGTTTTGCCTTATTGGCCTGATATTGTATATCCATAGATCATGGACTCCTCCATCCTGTACTCAGGACTGGTGGCGCCATCTGCAATCGTTTTGTCGTGGTGTCCATCTAGATGTGTGCTTTTGGTGAATATTGCTCATATTTCCGGAGTGGTTCAAGGTATTGGTCTGAAATTTGGTATGTCCATACATCTTGGAAAATGTTCTCGAAAACCAGACAGGTGGTGCCACCTACCTCTCTGTTTCTGTAAAATAAATTAATACTCTTTTCTTAGGAGTGTTTTGCCCTTTTGGCCTGAAATTGTGCATATCCATAGATCTTGGACTCCATCTTGTACTCAAGACTGGTGGCGCCATCTGCAATTGTTTTGCCGTGGCGTCCATCTGTACCTGTGCTTTGGGTAAAAATTGCTTATATCTCCGGAGTGGTTCAAGGTATTGGTCTTAAATTTGGCATGTCTATCCATCATGGAAAATTTTCTCATAAACCAGACAGGTGGTGCCACCTACGTTTCCTTAAAATAAATATTTATTGCTCTTTTCCTAAGAGTGATTCACCATATTGGCCCCCATATTCGGTGAAAAATATTGTTTCTCAAGTTGATAGATGGAACTTCATGGAAGATACCATAGTCGCTTGCTAAGTGTCAGAATATGCTGCTGAAGAAGGGGGGGGGGGGGGTAATTGTCCGGGAATACTATGGCACCTAGTTGCACATGCCACAACCATTCTGTGATCGTGGTCTATCCGCATATACCAACACAACAGAAAAAGAAATACACGTAGTACAAAACAGCGACGTATCTGAACAAAGCAGCTAATAAGAATGCCACACCTTGTTCCATATTAACGGGTATAATGTCGACCAATATTTCAGATACATAGTTTATTAGATTACATAGACCACATAGGATGAAATATAACGCACTTATGGGTACCATTGATTCCTATTTGAACTACAGAGAAGGCCTGTAAAAGTATGTCAGAATTAGTACTTTTAAGTTTGTCCAATTTTGAGCATGACACTTTTTTTTCTTCTGTATGCACTGTTGATTTGATTTTCACAGCATGTATACATAAGGAATCGATCTATAAATAAATCAGATTTGACAATAAAAACAACAAAAATTGGGAGATTTATCAACTTTTTCGGAGGTGAGGTAAAGGGGGGCTCTATTGTATTCATTTGCCTAGTCAAGCTCCAGACAACCCCCTTCTAGTGACTTGAGGTGGCTTACTTAAGCAGGGTTTCTAATTAGTAATGCTGTACACCTACTGTCACAGGGGTACAGTTAATTGTATCCCCAGACAAAGTCGGGAAACTATGGTTTCACGACGGTCCCGCCGCCGCCGCAGAAAAATCTTGTGAGCGGGATAACTCAAAAAATATTTCACTGATCTTTTTCAAACTTTACATTTTTATAGATATAGGTAAGAGGACAAAGCCTATTCAAACTGGGGTCATGACCTTTGCCAGGAGAGTGACTTTGACCTTGAATAGGTCAATTTTTAGCTCAGCTGACTGTAAGTCATCTGAGCTATAGCGATCACTCTTTGTCCGTCCGGCCATCAAGCCGTCTGTCCGTCAACAAGGCACAAATCGTAACCACTGGACCTGGAATCTTCTCACTTTACATCCAGAGAGGTCCATGACAAATCACCTTGGAAACCTGGAATTAGGACTCTGTTACCCATATTCTTCAAGCTATGCGGCTCCGAAGTACCCCCAAGAATAATGAAAAATTTGATACACAAGCTCAAATATCTGAAAAACTAATGCATTGATCACCATGATTCTTTACATGGATATTAATCAAGGAGTGTTTCAACAGTTTCTGCAGACTGGTGGCGCTACCTGCATTTTTTTCTATTTTTTACTTTTTTTTTCTCTCTCTATTTTTGAGACCTCAAAAGATGCTGTCATCTGTTAACAGGGCACAAATCGTAACCGCTGGACCTGGAATCTTCTCACTTTACATCCAGAGAGATCCATGAAAAGTCTTCTTGGAAACTTGGAATTAGGTCTCTCTTACCCATATTGTCCGAACTATGGGGCTCAGAAATAACCCCCCCCCCCCCAGAATAATTGAAAATTTGATAACAATGTAAGGCACAAATCATAACCATGGGGCCCAGAATCTTTAGACTTGACATCCTGAGAGTTCCTCAAAAGTTTTCCCAAGAAACCTGAAATTGGGTCACAGTGACCTATATTCTCAGAGTTTTGGGGTATGTTTAAGCACCAAAGAAATAATGCAAAGTACACACAAATTGCCAGATTCCTCGTGAAAGGCTGGTTGGATTGTCATTAAATTTGTTGTGCTTACGGGTCTTGATAACCTTAAGCTAATATGCATGAACAATGATGCCACCTATCTTAATTGGTTGTCTGAGCAAGGACATATTATCAACATGTCAGTCGGCTGAGTGTCATGCCAGATGGGTCACTTGTTGCTGAAAGTAACACAAATTCTTAAATATCTCAAAAAGGCTTGCATGGACTGGTCCAAAAATCAAGGTGACCGAAGATCTTGGATAGCCTTGTGATATGCCGGAAACTGGTGGCGCCACCTATTATCCTTTTCTTGTTTTTACGCCTTTTAATACCCCCATAACTGCCACTTGACAGTACCGTGAGCACTATAAGTCAAAAACTTATGGACAGCTTTCTTTCATATTATGAACATGTAGAGAGATGGGTTATGGGATGAGGTCTATTTAAATTTGGGTCAAGACCTTTACCATGAGAGTGGCCTTGACCTTTAATATTTCCATATTTGGTGAAAATCACAGACCTTTTATGATATCTCCAGTGGTCATAGCTATATGGATTTCAAACGTGACTTATGTATGGCCCACCACTAAAGTAAGAACCCTATAGGTTCTAGGGTCATGAGGTCAAAGGTCAAAGTCACTGGACACACATCTTTAAAGAAATTGTTGATGCATTTTATGCCAAACTTTTCATCCCAGGTCTTCCATCTTGAACATATAGCTCATTTGTCAATAGTGGATGATCCATATCAATTTTGGGGTCATAAAGACAAAGGTCAAGGCCACAGGAGCTATCTGTCAAAAAATTAGTTTCCGGATGATAATTCCAGTTTTTTATGTATTGATTTCAAACTTGACTTATATATGTCTTATTAAAAAGGCAAGATCCCAATTTTGTGGTCACGAGGTCAAGGTCAAGGTCACAAGACACACCTTTAAAAAGATTGTTGATGCATTTTCAGCCAAACTTTTCATTTCAGACCTTTTATCTTGTACATACAGTTCACCAGCCAATAGAGGAAGAACTTAATCCATTTTGAGGGCACAAGGTCAAGGGTGAAGGTCACAGGAGCCATCTGTCAAAAAATTAGGTTCCGGGATGATAATTCCAGCTTGGATTGATATATGGATTTCAAACTTGACTTATATGTGGCCCATCAATAAAGCAAGACCTCTATTGTTTTTGAGGTCATGAAGTCAAAGGTCAAGGTCACAGGACACATTTTGAAAAGATTGTTGATGCATTTTCAGCCAAACTTTTCTTTTTAGACCTTTTATCTGGAACATATAGTTTACCTGCCAATAGAGAAAGACTCCTATCCATTTTTAGGTCAAAAGGTCAAAGGTGAAGATCACAGGAGCCATCTGTCCAAAAATTCATTTCTTGATGATTACTCCAGCTTGGAATGATATATGGGTATCAAACTTGACTTTCTTATGGCCCATCAATAAAACAAGATTCCTATTGATTTTGAGGTCATGAGGTCAAAGGTCAAGGTCACAGGACAAACATCTTTGAAAAGATTGTGGATGCATTTTCAGCCAAACTTTTCATCTCAGACCTTTTATCTTGCACATATAGTTCACCTGCTAATAGAGAAAGACTCCTATCCATTTTTAGGTCACAAGCTCAAAGGTGAAGGTCACAGGAGCCATCTGTCCAAAAATTCATTTCCTGATGATAACTCCAGCTTCGATTGATATATGGGTCTCAAACTTGACATATATTTCCATCCATCTTTTAAAGTTTTCTCATAAACCATACAGGTGGCGCCACATACCTTCCCGTTTTTGAAGAATAAATTAATATCCTTTTCTTGAGGAGTGATTTCCCCTATTGGCCTGAAAATGTGCATATCCATAGATCTTGGACTCCTACATTTTTAACTCAAGACTGGTGGCGCCATCAGCAATCGTTTTAGCGTGGCATGTGCTTTGGGTGAAAATTGCTCATATCTCCGGATTGGTTCAAGGTATTGGTCTGAAATATGGCATGTCCATCCATCTTCGAAAGTTTTCTCGTAAACCAGACAGGTGGCGGCACCTACCTTCCCGTTTCCGTAAAATATATTAATGCTCTTTTCTGAGGAGTGTTTTGCACTATTGGCCTGAAATTGTGCATATCCATAGATCGTAGACTCCTCCATCTTGTACTCAAGACTGGTGGCGCCATCTGCTATCGCTTTGCCGTGGTGTCCATCTGTACATATGCTTTTGGTGAAAATTGCCCATATCTCTGGAGTGGTTCAAGGTATTGGTCTTTAATTTGCCATGTCTATCCATCTTGGAAAATTCTCCTGAAAACCATACAGGTGGCGCAACCTACCTTCCTGTTTCTGTAAAATAAATTTATGATCTTTTCTCAAGAGAGATTCAACATATTGGCCCCCATATTTGGTGAAAAATATTGTTTCTCAAGTTGATAGATGGATGAAACCATAGTCGCTTGCTAAGTGTCAGTATATGCTGCTGAAGATGGGGGCGGGGGGCTATTCTTAAAGGGGGGGGGGTTATTGTCTGGGGATACTGTGGCACCGCAGGTGAAATATCTATCCGATTTTTGTTAGAGACAATGAAAGCTGCATGAGATTGGTCTTGTGGCCATTAGTAAGCCTATTTCAAACTGAGGACTGCACTGGTCTTCTTCTGCAAAACTGTTGTTTCAACTTCTGTAACATTGCACAAAAATGATTCTTAGGAGGCCTTTGTTCAAGTTTACTTGAATGATTTTCGGCAGAATTATTGGACCTTTACCAATGAAAGAACTACATCTTTTATAATTCTAAACATTTTGATAAATCAATTTTATGGATGTCAGCTTGAAAAAAAGCATTGTAGCCAAAATATTTCAGTTAACAAATTTACCAGCAGGCCAAGATTTTGTCACACTGCCAACTATTTCAGATTTAGCAACAGACCAACGGTCAGTCTGGATCTATTTATAGCTTTTGCAGATTGCCAACTGTGTCAGATTATGCAACAAGTCAAGAGTTCATTCAGTGCAGCCAGTTAGAGGTCAAGAGTTCACTCAGTGCAGCCATGTGCAGGTCAAGAGTTCACTCAGTGGAGTAGCTGCAGCGAGCAATTCGTTCCGGTTCACTCGGGGCGGCTGTCTTCCTCACATAAGCTTGGTCAGCCCAGTGCACCTAACTCAAGAGAAGTTTGATATATTGGCTCGATAATTTGTCCTGTCGATGCATCTTTGATGGCTTTTTCGTTCACAAGACTGATGGCGCCACCTACAATGACTTTTGCACAGTGTATGTGCCTTTTTATTTCTCGGGAGGGATTTGATATATCATCCTGAAAGTGCGCACATTTATATATATTGGATAGCTTTGACGTAACAACCACCTACTATAATTGTTTCACAGTGAATGTCCCTGCTTATTTCTTATGAGGGGTTTGATATATCAGCCTGAAATTGAGCATATGTATACATCTTGGATAGCTACATCGTATACAAGAATTGCCGCCACCTACAATCATTTGTGTGTTGTGAGCACCCATGCCAGTATTTCAGCAGTGATCATTTTGTTTTTATTTCTTGTACAAAATGTGTTGTACACCGCCTACAACTGGAAATATTGGTTCCATCGAAATACGGGGGGTTGGTACGTATAGTGGCAGTGCGTAATTTGTTTTCATGACACTTTTTATCGACTTAAACCAAGTCAGCTTTACACAGCGTATTTAAGCGATTCCGACCTGGTATACACTGGTATTTACTGCCGAGAATATTCCACTGAATTTATAGGTGTCGACAAGAATAAATACTTTTTCAACTATTAAGATTATCTCAGAAGCTTGGTTTTGGTAACATTGGTGACGCATTTAAAAGCGCTTCAAAAATGAAAGCATGGAGCGTGATTAGGCTTGACATTAGTTTCAAACTGTACCCCTTCACACCATCACTTGGTGCCTTCATGCTAGACAAGAAATATGTGCCAAAACGTATTTGAACAGTTGTGTTCAACCAGAGGTAGACTCACCGTATACCCAGTTGTTCCGCTTGTGGCAAGCGGTAATATTTTTACGTAGCTTGACAGCACTGATAGTGTTAACCTTTATAAGTGATAATGTAACGTTTATCAGAACCGGTGATCGGCCTTAATCATAATGGACGAATCGGGAACATTTATTTATAAAACAATAACAGTAGAAATAAGTATAGTTTGCATTTGCTAAAATATTACAAAATTCAGTTGAGCGCCCCGTGACCAGTGGGTCCCTTATGTTAAAGTCAGGTATTCTTCTACATTTTCTGTAAATTTTGACTCTTCTGGCTTAGTCTGTGTACATATTTATTAACTGTAAATTATAATTCTTGTTAAGAAAGTTCGCATAGTGTCTTGGCGGATGTATGGGCTTGTTCATCTATAAGCTGTAAGTGAATGCGGTACATGCCAAATTTTGACAAACACAAAAGAAAAACATGTAACCCAAGGTGGTAGGTTGCATATATACGGAAGTTGTAAGGTCACTGGTTGCAAACGCCCTTTGCAAAACTCTGGTTCGTTGGACTTGCTGCCAGATGGCCTTGTTGAATGTGTATGGATCATTTTAGCGCCCCACATGAACATGGATACATACAAAACGAACAGCCTCTGTGCGATGGCATCGACTTTTTTGCCTCCTTTTATAAAAGATTCGAGGGATTATAATCATATAGTTATCAGATGTCAGATATCGGAATAGACCCCTCTACGAATGTCACTAGCTGAATTTGAAATTCTGTAATAAGTCCATTAATAGTATAAATTTATACTGAAGTTCCACTCTCTCGTTACCTGATGTTCAGATGTTAATTTCCAGTCAGCATGCCAGGTTTGATCCAAATCAGTCATAACCCTTTAGTCTATAATAATGTGAATGAGAATTACAGATGTAAATTTCACTACTACACATCCCATCACCAAAAAAAATCCGTAATATAAGCTGGAATTGTTCAAGTACTGAGTGGACTCTTGACCTGTTGCATAATCTTACACAGTTGGCAGTCTGCCAAAGCTTTAAATAGATCCACCTGACCTTTGGCTTGTTGCCAAATCTGAGATAAAACACAATTTGTTTCCCTGTTGGTAAATCTTTTTACACATACTAATTGACTGCCTACAATACTTTTTTTTCAAGCTGACAAAAATTTAAAGATAAAATCCTTTCATTGTTAAAGGTACAATAACTCTGCCAAAATCATTTCAGTAAACTTGAACAAAAGCCTCCTAAGAATCATTTTTGGGCAACGTCACAGATGTTTTGCAGAAGAAGACTATTGCAGCCCTCAGTTTGAAATAAGCTTACTAATGGCCACAATACCCACTTCAGCTATCTGTGACTCTACCAAAATTCAATAAACACAACCAATTCTTATACATTTGAAAGAATCCTACCCTAGGATAATTCTTGTGAAATTTAAATGATTCAGCTTAACAGTTTCATCATAAAACATTTTTAAGTTGAAAGAGGCTAATATTATGAGGTTTTTGCCCGTAAAAAACAGGTCTATATGTAGTTGGCTCTACAAAAACTGCAAGTTCAAATATGAGTCACGAATCCAACATTTGCACAAACTCTGGTGATGCTAGCTCCTGTAGTTTCTGAGATATGTTATGTTAGTACGCTTACTTGGCCAAATGACTAAGTTCAAATTCCTGTAACTCTGCAAAAATTCATCAAACCCGAACCATTTGAACAAACCAGAGAGAGCTCATCTCTGGAATCATTTCTTTGAAACATTAAACGATTTGGATGAATGATTTCAGAGAAGATTTTCTAAGGTTTATTAACTTTTCCCCGTAAAATGTAAGTTAATGCAAATGGCGCAACAAAAACCACAATCCCACAACATTTGATATGTGACAGAGTTTTGCATAAAATTTGGAGATGCTAGTTCCCGCCATTTCTGAGAAATTATGGGTAAATGAACAGATGACCCTCGTACAAAAAAGGTTGATGTACCTCAGTTTCAAATATGAGTCATGTGACCAACATCTGCATAAAATTTGGTGATGAAAGGTCAAGCTGTTTCTGATATTGTTAATTTAGTATCCTTTTTTTAGCCAAATGAAGTTTAGCTTCCTGTAACTCGGCCAAAATTCCCAGAACTGGAATCATTCGAACAAACTTGAGAGAGATGGTTTCAGAGATTATTTCTGTGAAATATTGAACAATATAGCTGGACAGTTTCGGAGAAGAAGATTTTAAAAGTTTTTTTGTAGATTTTTACTTATAATATCTAAGTTAGTGCAGAAAGCAAAAAAAAATAAGCAAAATCCGATGAAGCTGTTTAGATGACTGATTATTTGCATAACATTTGGTGATGCAAGCTCCAACCGTTTTTGAGATAGCATTGGTTAACGTACGGACAAAAGCGGACGGACGACGCTGGGCCATTGCAGAAGCTCACAGGTTCGCTAAAATGTTGCTTTTATTTAGTGATTGGGATACCAAACTTGAAAGCGGATATTATAAAATTGAAGTTATGGTCGAATTTGTAGGCTTACTTTATGAAAAACAAATATATACATGAGTATATGTTGCTGAAGTACCATCAACGTCATATTTCGCCATTTAACAGGCGATACTTCGCCATATCTTGTCGTTTATTGCCACCGCCAAGAGGGTATACGTTGATTCCCGTTCGCATGTGTGCGTGTGTATGTGTTTAATCAAAACATTACTCGGGCAATCAAGAAATCAAGAACGGAATCCCTTCGAGAATGGGCCAGTGAAGAATCGATCAGGTTTTGGTTTAAATATGCCCGATCGAACATGGGAATATGGGCCGAATAAGTGAATGCAAACACCTGTTGGGGAGCATATGCTCCAATGAACATGTGGGCCAATAAGCGAATGAAAACACAGGCTGCGGAGTACCCCACATTAAGGACCGCCCACATGGCGGAGTGTTGCATTCGTGAGAATACATATTTCTAGTCGTAGCGTATATTATTTATATGAAGACGAGGCATAGTACAGAATGCTTCTTTGTAAATTCTAACGATCTATCCGCATCACCATCTCTGAACAGCGTCATTGCTCGCGGACACCCTCCCTTAATGACATTATTGGGTGAAGCATATTCTTAATCATATCCTTTGATTTCCCAGACTGAACGTCGAAAAAATCAGTCACCTTGTAAGACAGAGCTACCTACCATCCCTCTTAACTCTAAGTGGACTGACCTATTAATAAGCAACCCCTATTGTGAAGTAGAGTAGGGAAAGTGGTGCGAAAACGTCACTTATTTTCTGATGCCTGATGTTGGCATTGCAGTCCACGTCTGGGACGGCACTTGGTCAAGTCACTTTGTCGTGCTAAGTGGTTAATCGACATACAGGGAAAACTATCACGATTGTTCAAGCTCCCTGACCATCACGTTTAACTAATAGACTGGCAGCATATTTTTTGTCCTTATAGTAATAACAACCATTCAAAATGAAATATGACAAGGTTAAAAGGGAATTGTTTAAATACAAGATAAGACAGTTTATTATTTTATATTGTAAAAAAAGGAGCTAAAGAAAGAAGATCAAAAGAAGAGAGGCTAAAACAAAAACTGCAGATATTGTAAGAAACATTAGACACATCCGAAGTATGCTAAAGTCAAGCTTTAGACGATGAAATAACTTCATTTAAGAATCAGCTAGCAGATATTGATAATTATAAACTAAATAAATTATATTTAACTCTAAAAGCATTCGCAAAAAAAGCCCAGGAAATGATGGCATATCTGCAGAATTTTATCAAAAGTGTTGTCCCCTTTTCGGCCCAACTATGGTAGCATCATTAAATAAATCATTTAAAAAAGGCGAATTGTCGTCTTCTCAAAATCAGGCAATATTAACATTAATTGACAAGATAAAGGATAGAACATTATTAAAAAATTGGAGGCCTATATCTGTATTAAATGTAGATGACAAAATTATATCAAAAACATTAGCATTAAGACTAAAAAAGATAATGCCAGAAGTTCTTATTCTGGATATATTCAGGGAAGGTATATAGGAGAAAATATAAGAATTTTATCAGACCTCTTTTTTTTTTTTATTACAAACAAACAAATACAATACATACAAAACAAACAGTGAAAGTCTCCAAAACAATTCGATATCCTATCAATATATATGTATATAAAGATCCACAGTCTCACCAATATATATTGTATTATCCAATTCCATATGGTGTTTTATATATTCCCAAAACAAAATATCTGATAATAATGCAGTAATTTAAATATGTATATAATACCTGTATTCTCAAAGTAAATCCTCTAATTATCTGTATACCTATAATTTATGAAATCTCGCCCATAACTAAACTCTCCCCATCTACTATGAAACTTAGTTACCAAGTTATTTTTTTGTGCCATCATAAATTCTATTCTGGCATATTTCCAGATTTCCTGGCATGCTTTATCAAAAGATAGACCTTCTTGACAATTTCTAGCTCTATTTATATATTGTTTCACCACAAACAAAATTAAATTCCCTACTACAGGTGCCCTTGGAGCACCGTACATGACTGTAGAGATATTTATATCAATATTAATACCTTTTTGTTTACACCACCTTTCAATATCTGACCATAGTGTTCTAACCTTATAGCAAGACCAAAACAAGTGTGTTAATTGTTCTTGCTCTCTTTTACAAAATGTACACAAATCAGAATCTTTAATCTTCCATTTACATAACCAATAATTATTTACTAAACAATTATTAAGCAATTTATATTGAAACACTCTAGATTTTGTGTCCAAACATATTTTAAAGGGAAGCTTGTATACTTCCTTTTAATCTACCTCTATGTCTGACATGCAACTTGCTATATTTGGAATATATGGCCCTTTTTATGCCCCCGCCACAAAGTGGCCGGGGCATATAGTTTTACCCATGTCCGTCCTTCCGTCCTTCCGTCCTTCCGAAATCAAACAGTTGTACGGACTTTTTTTCGCAATGCCTGCAGATATTGGCCTGATTTTTGGTGTGTGGGCAGATAATGACCAGTTACAGATCGAGTTCGCGTTTCGTCCCGGTTGACCTACTTTTGACCGTTTTACGGCTCCTAAACATAGAAAATTTTTCATGAAAAATAGAAATTTTCATGACAAATACACATGTACGGACTTTTTTTTCGCAATGCATGCAGGTATTGGCCTGATTTTTGGTGTGTGGGCAGATAATGACCAGTTACAGATCGAGTTCGCGTTTCGTCCCGGTTGACCTATTTTGACCGTTTTACGGCTCCTTAACTTAGAAAATTTCATGAAAAATAGAAATTTTCATGACAAATACACATGTAAGGACTTTTTTTCGCAATGCTTGCAGATATTGGCCTGATTTTTGGTGTGTATGCAGATATTGACCAGTTACAGATCGAGTTCGCGTTTCCTCCCGGTTTACCTACTTTTGACCGTTTTACGGCTCCTTAACTTAGAAATTTTCATGAAAAATAGAAATTTTCATGACAAATACACATGTACGGACTTTTTTTCGCAATGCCTGCAGATATTGGCCTGATTTTTGGTGTGTATGCAGATATTGACCAGTTACAGATCGAGTTCGCGTTTCGTCCCGGTTGACCTACTTTTGATTGCTTTACGGCTCCTAAACATAGAAAATTTCATGGAAAATATAAATTTTCATGACAAATGTACATGTACAGCCGTTTTTATTCCTCAGCTCATAGGCTGATGGGCTATTGTCGTCACCCAAGCTGTCCGTCTATCCGTCCATCTGTCTGTCGGGTGTCCGTCCGTCCGTCCGTTCCGCGTCTGTTAACTTTTACCTTGTGAGCGATATATCTCTAAAAGGATTCACCGTTGAAATTTTATTTCATCAGTGAAGATGTATATCGATAAAATCTCGGTCAAGTTCAAGTTTTTTGTAAAAGAGAGCGAGAACAATTAATGCACATATTTTGGTCTTGTTATGAGGTTAGAAATCTATGGTCAGATATTGAAAGGTGGTGTAAACAAAAAAGGTTTTAATTAGTGGTGGGAGTCGGCTCCTTTTTCATAATCGATCATCGGTTTGAACAAACCGATCGATGATCGATTATTAATCGGTTCAGACTAGTGGTGGGAGTCGGCTCCTTTTTCATAATCGATCATCGGTTTAACCAAACCGATCGATGATCGATTATTAATCGGTTCAGACAAATATTAAGAAATATGCAATTATCTGTGAAACTGTATTTTCTTTACTCAGCCCGCATTTCTTAGTACTTCTACCTTAAGAAAAGAAATTTTTGCCCTTTTTAATAATGTCCTGTTATAAGTAAGATATGCTTTTTAAAGTTTCATTTTAATTATTTATTATAATTAAAAATTTAACCACAATCTAGAACCTACTTGCTGGCCCTCATGAATACTCCTACGTATCATTTTAACTTCACCGCCACCAAGGACTTTCATTTTATAACAGTTAAGATGACTGCCGACATGCATACTATAGTTTCAAAGGCCCGCCAGAAAAGTTTTAGGCCCATATTTTTTTTGTACAAATTAAAAAAAGGTAATTGAAATATTAAAATATAATTAATCACGTATGACCTAACTGTATAACGTTAACTGCCCAAAGGCTTGTGAGTAATTATTTCTATGTGTATCTGGTTTGATAAACTAGGTCACTTTTGTTTGAGTTTCAGTGCCAGTTATCAGCTTGATCATAATAAAAAAAGTAATACATGTATTTGAATCTGATGGGTCATACTCAGATATATATACCAGCAGTTGTGTGTAATTAGGACCATACTAATATATGTAATATTACCCATGGACATTAAGGCTTATTTCTACTAATTTTTCCAGTCTTTTGTCACTTTCTTAATTTTTGAAGAAAAAAAAAACTCGTGTAAATGACATACCTGCAAAATGCACTAGAAAAAAAATCAAAGACAGGCACGGTGCCTATAATGCTGAACATATTTTATTTTTCTGTAGTTAATTACTGAGCGAGCAATGTTGATTAATTTCCATTAAATAGGCCGGCATCATTTGCTTTATATTCTCACGGTGGCACAATTATGACCACCGTAGGCCGGCGACACGATGTCAGTCAACATTTCCCCGCCAAAATAGTCATAAATAAAGTCACATGGGGCGAATGTTTACTACGAACCTCTTATTGGCTCTCTGTCCATGACATGTAACCGCTCCGCCAATCACAAGAACGATTGCGTTGACGAGACAGGTGTTCATTCAAATAAACCTGTCACATGGTTAAGATGCCGAAATCGGTCAGATGACAGCATGGATGTCGGGATAACTTTCATTTAATGCAACAGCGGCGAACTTTCGCTTTATTTGTAATCAAATGAGAGCCATTTCTAATCACTCAATATTTTTTCAGGCTGTTTCGCCCTAGTAACGAAACTGGATAGCGTTTTCCCGGCGGGTTTTCTAGTCTCGCGATCCTTCCACGTGTTTAGGCACAATCAGACTAATTTTAAGGCCAAAATTAAACGATCGGCAAAGTAGGGTAATATCCATCATTATGGAAATTAAGTATACTTCTAGGGATAACAGGCCTAGAGAGGGGCTGTTTTTCTAGCAAGTGAAGGCAGATTTTACAGGCCAAGGTGCGTTTGCGGCAGATCATACAAAATATATCATAATTTGCAGACTAGTCAAAAGATAAATTCCAGCCGTAACCCAAATACTCGACCAGCCAGGTTGGCCCCAACAAAGAATTTTTTTAAAGGATGACCTAAACAGCGGCACCTGGCATCAGTTGCAGAGATTATTTCTTAGAGAATCTTGCAAAATTGGCATAGACCTGGAGAACTTATGGAGCATTTTAACGCCATACCGCCCATATTTTGCAATGTACATCTCGTTACAAAACTCTCCGCTAATGCTGCAGCTCCCTGCCAGTTCACATAGGTTTATTATGAACTCCGTTCTCGCATCTATACCGTGTTATACTCAGTTACATATAGAAGTTATTTGGGAACACAGACTCATTTTATGAAGCGCGGAATGTTGTAAAAAATGAAAGAATAATTATTCTTGAATTAAAAAAAAAAAATCATGATTATGATGTAATCGATAGTTGCCTTTGGAAATCGAGCGCTTGAAAGTGGCAGCAAACCGACTGACTTTCGATAAAACTCGATCATCGGCCCACCACTAGTTTTAATATTGATATAAATATCTCAACAGTCATGTATATGGTGCTCCAAGGGCACCTGTAGTAGAAATTTAATTTTGTTTGTGGTGAAACAATATATAAACAGAGCTTAAAACTGTCAAGAAGGTCTATCTTTTGATAAAGCATGTCAGGAATTCTGGAAATATGCCAAAATAGAATTTATGATGGCCAAAAAATATCTTAGTAACTAAATTTCATAGTAGATGGGGAGTGTTTATTGTTATGGGAGATATTTCGTAAAGTATAGGTATACAGATAATTAGAGGATTTACTCTGATAAGACGGATCGTATATAATTACTGCGTTATTATCAGATATTTTGTTTTGGGAATATTTAACACCATATGGAATATGATAATACAATTAATATTTGTGAGACAGTGGTTCTTTATGTACATATATATATATATATATATATATATATATATATATATATATATATATATATATACTGAAAGGATATCGAATTGTTTTGGAAACTCACTGTTGGTTTTGTATGTTTTGTGTTTGTTTGTTTGTAATAAAAAATCATTCCAAATTCGGACAGACCTTTCGGCCCTATAGTGTTTTAAAAATAAAATTGCTGGGTTGTTCTATTTAATCTGTGGGGGAAATCCGACGACCTAATAATTTTAGCCTCTTTCAGTGACTACTTTATGAATCTTTTTTTTTTGTGAAACTGTCGAGCCAAATCGTTTAATAATTCACAAGAATGATCCTGGGGTATGAAATAGTCAAGTAAGCTTATATTAAGCTGAGGGCTGCAATCGTCTTCTTCTGCAAAACTGCTGTTTCAAATTATTTAATATTTCATAAAATTATTCTTAGGTGGTTATTATTGGACCTTTAACAACTGAAGGACTGTGAGAGATCCGCGGTAAAAGAGCTTATAGATGTTTGTTGTAATAGATTGTGAGCTATGTGGGTATATAAGCAGAGCTGTATTGGTAATAAAAATAAATGTTTTCCACATCCAACATATGTGTAAGATAAATCCATGAATAAAATATATCAGTATTCTAATTTTGCTTTCAACAAGCATCTGTTATTGTATCCGTCAAAACAGAGTTTTGCAGATACTAGGTTTTTGCGCGGGTTCCGCCGCCGCCGCTGTGTTCGTTTCCGGAGAACAACTCTGAGACCCTTGGACCGATCTTTCCGAAACCCGGCATATAGCTATTCCCTCACCTATGTAAATGTGTATAGTGGCGCCACCTGCAATGTTTTCTGTTCAGTACGAATTTGGGTGTCTTTTAAATAACAGCCCTTATCTCAGGAGTAGTTGAATGTATTGAGTTGAAAGTTTGCATGTCCACAGATATTGGATCTCTCCATCTCTTAATGGAGACTGGTGGCAACTTTACAACACTTTTTGCGAAGGGTCCATCTTTGCATTTACCATCTGTTCGTCATAGAGGTTGTTCAGTGTAATGGGTTGAAATTGTGCAAGTTCACAGATCATCGACATCTCCATCTCGTTAAAAGAGACTGGTGACAATTGTAATCGTTTTCGCCTGGCGTCCATCCGTACGTTTGCTTTGGGTGAAAATTTTTCATAGGTATTGGTCTGAAACTTGGCATGTCCATCCTTCTTGGAAAGTCTTCTCGTAAACCAGACAGGTGGCGCCACCTACCTTCCCATTTTCGTAGAATAAATTAATGCCCTTTTCCCAGGAGTGATATGCCGAATAGGCCTGAAATTGTACATATCCGTAGACCTTGGACATTGATAAATCAGCGAGTAGTTGATTGTACAATTATATTTAGTTCTAAAAAGTATAAAGCATTACTCTCTGACTTAAAATCACTACTGATAAGATCCAAAGTCCTGTGTTTATCCACATGTATCCCTTGTAATTTCCACCTACAGTTTCTTGTAATTTCTTGGAGGTTATTCATATTGTGCCCTGTCTACTCACTCTATTTTCCCTTACCACTCAATCCATCCCTCACTTCACCCGTATCATTCCGTATCGGCGGATACATGTCGCTTGTCGACTACCCGTATTCTAGTTATTCTAAATATTTTTATTTTAAAAAATCTTATTATAATGTCAGCTTGTGATTATGGCAGACTGCCAGCTATTTCAGATTTGGCAACAGACCACGAGTTGAGTCAGCCACACCTGGCACTTTTGCTATGTTCGACTCGGAGAAAGGTTGAGCGCTTGAAAACATTCAAAGCAAAGTCCAAGTATTTCTCTACCTCCATCTCTGTATCACTGTAGCTTGCTCCCTGCAGTTGTCATCTGTCGTTGAAGATAGAAGGATTAAGGAAACTCATCAATGACATAGATGCCAGGATTGTAGTACCAAGCCGAAAGCATCTCAGTGCTGTGCTGATACCACAAAAATCGAAACATACGATGACATACGAAAAACTCTTAAAAGGGTCTTAGATGAGGTCTCAGATCTCTCCATCACCGGTGACATCTGGTCCATCCGACAAATGCGGTCGTTCATTGGGACTTCTGTTCATTATATTCATGAGTGGAACCTGCAAAGTGCCATACATGCATGCAAGCGATTCTCAGGGAGACACGTACACTGCAGGCAATATTATCGCACATTATGAAGAGGTCATCAGTGAATTTGAGGCTGGCATGAAAATAACACGTCATATCGGACAATGCGGCAAATATGGTAAAAGCGTTTCGCCTTCCCAGCAATATCACACCACCCCCTGAAAATGAAGACAGTGGCGCAGATTCTGATAACGGTGCAGACAGTGACCAAATGGATATCACAGAGCCTGGTGAGGATGTGTTCACATATACAGCACAGCATGGTGGTTGTTTTGCCAATACCATCAATTTAGTGGTTAGAGATGGCATGAAAGAAGCTGGCTCACTCCGAAATGTCATTCCAAGTGCTTCACAAATAGTTTCACATGTCAGAAAGTCCACAATCAGTTCTGATCTCCTGAAGGGTTATCGCAAGCTACAGGCCGCTAATGTTACCAGGTGGAACTCTGAATTAAGTATGGTTCACTCTGTTCTCCGGTTACCTGATACACAAGAGTTAAGCTCAGCTCCCATGACAGAGTCCTCCTTCAAGAATTGTGTGACATTCTTGCTCCGTTTTAATCTGCTACAGACTCTACCCAAGGTGACATGGTGGTGACAGCATGTCAGGTAGTTCCGAGTGTGCGTTGTCTTTGCGCCGAGTTAGAAGAATTAAGCACCAAGTTCAGCTGTACATTGTTGTCCACTCTGTGAAAGTCCATAAACAGACGATTTAGTGTATATGAGCAGAGATCCTCTTTCAGGATGGCAGCTACACTTGATCCTAGGTTCAAACTGGCGTGGTGCAAGGACCAGAATGAAGCAGCAGCTGAGAAGATGAAGCTTCTGGCAGGAGCACAACGCCTGAGTCCACCTGAGGAATCACATGTCTATCCTGTGTCGGCGTCATCTCCTCGAGTTAAACGTCGCGAGCTGTTTGGTTTCATGGACAGCAACAACGCAGCCCTAGCAGGTTCTCCTAAATCCTCTGGAGCGGCAGGAGAGATAGAAAATTACCTAAAGCAAGCATGGGTTCGAGAACCTACAGACCCAATCAAGTTTTGGCACTCCAGCGCTCCCACATTCCCACTGCTGTCAAAGCTTGCTAGGAAGTTTTTGACTGTTACCGCCACATTAGCCCCAGTGAAAAGATTGTTTAGTGTAGCTGCCAAAGTTTACTGGCCTCCCGGCTGCTGCCTCACAGATGCTAAGTTTGAGAGACTGATGTTTATAAAGTGCAATAAGCATTTGTGATTGCCAAGATCTTTCCTGAAGCAATATGACAGTACATCATGGACATCAAAGACTGTTGCTTTTTGTAATTGATTGGTCTAGTTTTTTCTCACATTATTTGATTTATTTTTTATGCACACATACATTTTTCAACTTTGGCAGGATCACCGTTCATTTTATGGTCCGTGAAGCCTATATTGATAATTTGATATGTATACATTGTTCAGTGTGTAAATCTTGTGTTGTCTGTTCACTTTATTAGTTTGTAATCATGATTTCAATCATGATTACTTTTTGAAGTAATCGTAATCGTAATGGATTACATTTATTATTTTTTCAGCAATGTAATCATAATCGTAACCAATTACTTTGCCTACGAAATCGTAATCGAAATCGATTGCATTTATAAAGTAATCACCCCATGTATGGAGACAACTGCCTTGGTCAGCTCAGCTACCCCCCCCCCCCCCTCCCCCCCCAATGATTGACAGGATACATAAATACTTGTGGCTCGATTCCAGGATAGAATTAAAAGAAGGACTTTTGCTAGGTAGGATTTTGTACAAAGTTTGTTCGTTAAGTGCTAATCACTACTCACTGTTCAGCAATGTACAAAGTTTTTATTAAAATATCTTCATTAGCAATTGAGCAAAGAGCCTAACCAAAAGACTTTAACCTGACTTGTCCATGAACAAAGGGGGCCTGTGACCTTGACCTTTGACCTATTTACCCCTAATCATAGAGGGAAAGGGGGGGGGGGATTCCTAGCCCCCTTTACAATACATGTACATATATGAAATATAAAAGCTATAGGGTGTGTGGTTTTTTTAGTTATATAGCCGTGAAAACACGACTCAGGAGCCATTCATATTGGGCTGGTATGCCTTACTTGAGTCGTGTTACAAGCCACATCAAAGAATGCATCGCAGTGGTCTTCCATCATGTTGCATATGAAACGAAAATATGGGTAAGGTTTATTAGCTGTACTGGGTATTGTTTATGACAAAAAATACTTTACCTGACTTGTTCATGAACAACGGGGATCTGTGACCTTGACCTTTGTCCTTATGGTCCCCAAATAATAGGCGGATTCCTAATTCCCTATACAATACATATGTAAAATTGAAAGCAATATGGTGGTTTGTTAATAAAGAGTTAACAAATTTTAACCTTGGTTGTCCACGGACGCTAACGCCGATGACGCCGGGGGTACGGTATAAACTCCCCTGAACTTCATTCCGGCGAGCTAAAAAATACTAATTCATTCAATAATCAACTTTTAACAAAAAGAGCTTAACACCCAAAGGGTCATTTATAAAGTCCAACAGAAATGGCAAGTGCAGGTAAAAAAAAACCATCATAGGTCGAGCGCCTGCCAGAAGTTGAAATAACACAGACAGAGAGAGAGGAAAACAGGGGAAAATGTGAAAACAGTCATTTGAATGAGCTAAACCTATAGTATTTTTAGATAGGTCAATATTTGATGAAGTTCTGAGCAAAATGATATTTTTGGGTGTTTCGGTGACCTTGAATTTTGACTTATCTCAACAAAACGAAAGGCTTCTAGGAATTTGGTTTTTCTATTAACGATATAACTTTCAGAGCGATTACTCGAGAATTCTGGCCTGTGGAGCGAAAACAGTTAAATAATGAATATCTCGTTTGACGAGAAAAGGTACGAGAGGAACAAAGTGGGCTATAGTTTATTTAGCTAAGATTTATACTTTTTTAGGTCTGGCCAAGAAATGATATGATGTAGTGTAAATAGTACAGCGCCTCCTAGCGGTCATTTTCTAAAAATGAAAACTCATTTTCGAGATATTAGTGTAAGACATAAATTTTACCAGTTTCAATACGATAGGATCCGGACTGTAAACTTGTGGCCTATAGGGTATCCTTAAATCTCATCGGAAAATCGCTCATATATGTGTATATATATATATATATATATATATATATATATATATATATATATATATATATATATATACAAAGTCATCCCCCCCACCCTGGAAGAAAAATTGACGCCACTGCTTGTAGCTTTTCCCGGCTCCCTGGGGAGCATGCAAACCAAGTAGCCAACTAGCCATATCAGGCGCTAGAAGGTTATTTCGTTCTATACATGACCATTACCCATTCACTCCTGGGTCGAGAGATAAACTTATACGACATAACTTAAAGTACTTATAGAGTGTTATTGCCTATTTTTGACAATTTTTCCACTTTCATAGTCGGCCAAACCTGGGGGCCCGCGGGGGCCGAGCCCCCCCCCCCCCCCAATAAAATTTTTTGGGGGGCTGAGCCCCCCCCCCTATATAATAAAGGGTATAAAAACATCCTCTCTATAAAATTGGATATAAAAATCTCCTCCACTGCTCGGGCGCTTGGCGCTTCACCTTAAGGTGAATGAAAAAAATACTGCGAAGTTGATATTCTGTGTGAAAACGAATGCATTGCCAGACAGATAACAAATCATCTCCCTACAAGGAGGTACGTACTGTTTTACTAAATAAGCATTGACCAATAAAATGCACCAGAATGCAGTAGTACCCATACAGTTTTTCAAAATTTTCCAAACCTTGGGAGGGGGAGACCCCTGAACATGAACAATTTATATTACCCCATCAAATCCGCCGCCACCGCCCCCCCCCCCCCCCCCCCGCCATTTGTGTGAGGCTATACGGCCCTTATTGTATCCGCAAAAACAGAGTTTTGCGGATACTATGTTTTCAGCCCACCGCTGCCGCCGCCGCCGCGTAGGTGTCCGGAGAACTCCTCCGTAACCACTGGGCGGAATTTTACGAAATCCGGGATTATGTACGGGTCACATGTGAACTGCTGCGCCCCGATTTTGTTTTGACCTCTGACCTTTCCTCTGTGCTCTGCGTCCGTTTGTGCGTCTGTTTCCACACATTAACCCACATATCTCGGGAACCGTTTGACGGATCAGGAAATTTTTTTTGCACAAATGTAGCCCTTGGAGAGCTTTATAACATACACAAAAAATGGTGGCGCCACCTGCAACCATGTTTGCACAGTGTCCATCTGTTCGTCTGCCTTGGGTTAAAATCACTCATATCTCTGCAGTGGTTTGACTAATTCACCTGAAATTCGGCATGCGTATGCATCCTCGGTTAGCTTTTCTGATTTTATGACAGGTGGCGCCACCTACATTCACGTTTACGCTGCAGACATCCAAGCTCATATCACGGGAACTGTTTGACCGATTGGGCCAAAATTTTGCATGTGTATAGATCTCACATAGCTCTTTATCATACGCAAAACTAGTGGCGCCACCTGCAGCCATTTTTTCACAGCTCCCGTCTGTTTGTCTGCCATGGGATAAAATCACTTATATTTCGGCAGTGGTTTGACTTATCTGCCTAAAATTTTGCAGGTTTATACATCCCCAACAGCTCTCTTGATTTTATGACAGGTGGCGCCACCTACATTCTAGTATATGCAGCAGACATCCAAGTTCATATCTCAGGAACCGTTTGACCGATTGGGCCAAAGTTTTGCATGTGTATAAATCTCACATAGCTCTTTATCATACGCAATACTGGTGGCGCCACCTGCAACCATTTTTGCACAGCGTCCATCTGTTTGTCTGCCCCGGGCTAAAATCACTCATATTCATGAAGTGGTTTGACTTATCTGCCTTAAATTTTGCATATGTATACAACTTGGACGGCTTTCTGGATTTTGTGGTAGGTGGCGCAACCTACATACACAATTTGGCTGCAGACATCCATGCTAATATGCAACACTTCACTCTATTTCCCCTTGCCACTCAATCCATGCCTCACTTCACCCGTTCCACTCTGATTAAGGCGGATACACGTAGTCGCTTGTCGACTACCCGTATTCTAGTTTATAAATATATATATACATATATATATATAATATATATGTATATATAATATATATAATATTTATATATAATATATATACTAGTATATATATATAATATATATATTATATATACTAGTATATATATATATATATATATATATATATATATATATATATATATATATATATATATATATACACACATATACATTGGGTATACTATTGGGCCCCCAATGAAAATTCGTCTCCCCCATCCTGCTCTAAAGCCTGTTTTAGGCCCGTATCATAACGTTTTTTGGGAAAAGTTACAATAACCTGACAATTTTTAAAAGCTCATAAAACCCAGAATGTACAGGTCTACACCTACTAAAGTGAGAAGACCCACAATATCCATGTTTGTTTATAAGAAGTGGATATTTTAACATAGCACTATTTTTAGATAATGCATCGTATATGATGAAATATTTACTCGTTCAATTTAAAGATTAACAAAAATATCAAAACAAATATATAGTATGGAAAAGACGAATATATATATATAAATATATATATAAATATATATATATATATATATATATATATATATATATATATATATATAGAGAGAGAGAGAGAGAGAGAGAGAGGGGTATATATACGCCTAGTCGCCTATTAGATACGCCGGTCCAGCCCCTTTTTTCAGGGGCCAGGGCACGGCTCGCCTTGAATCCTCCCTTGAATGGGCGGCTTTAAGTATAACTATAGATTTTCGAAGATCCAAGAAATCCAATCTTTTTGTTTTCGTTTTATCATTATTAAAAAGGCAAAAGGCTACGCGCTTAGAACTTCTGTGTCCTTATTATTTATTTATCCCATATTTTGTCGAAACAGACGTAATTGAATTTTTGACGGACAAATCCCTTTGATGTTTTATGATGTTCAGGGTCTGTACACCTTTATTCTTTCCTATAACATCAGATTACCGATGTCGTCGTGCAGGTTGACCTGACCTCACCCAAAGCGTGTGACCGTGAGTTCCACAACGGCGCCACCTTGTGGAATATGAACGCGGACAGCGCCCATTGCGGTTCGTGTGCAGAGAGATGCGTTGAACTAATAGGAAAGCTCGTTACAAACTGGTGTCGGCCATCTACGGTGCTCCAACTTCCGTGCCAGCGCAATCGCCGTATCAGCCTCAACGTCCAGGAATTCCTGCACATATTTGGGAAATATCACAGCCGCTGCAGAGGTTATCAGAATAGGCACTTTAACTAAACCGTAGATAGTTAAAAGGCTGTATATGAAACAGTCAACATGAATCCGAAATGCGCAAAATGTGAGAAGACTGTTTATCCACTGGAGAAGCTGAACTGCTTGGACAAGGTTGGTTTGAGAGCATGTTTACGTGTGTACCCCGCCTAGCTCTCGAAAGTCCGGGTCTCAATTAACCTCGTAAATACAGCCAATGTAACTGCAAGATTTACTGAGCGCACACTAAACTTTACGGCTGATGTCAGAATACAACGTCAATAAAACTTCTGAAATGCCTCGCGCAAAATTGTCTTGGGTGCAGTTGACCGTTTTGAGAAGGCAGTGATGCAATTTGTAAACAAGTTGGTTGTAAAAATAGAACTGACCTGGCCTCCGGCAGTGTGATAAGGGAAATGCGCATTTAGTATAAATTTACACAAGTAAAATGTATTATAGGTGTAGGTGCTAGCCAGATTTAATCAGACTCAATATTATTAGGGCCTGCCTTGTATTGAGCTAGCCCGATTTAAACGGACTCAATATTATTAGGACCTGCCATATATTGAGTCCAATAGGCATACAGTGAGAGTTTATACAATATAACCATGGAAGATGCAACAGATCCGTTGCATCTTCTCCGACTGCATGTTTACTGGAAAACAGCAAGACGCAGGATTATACCATTTTAACACCAATAAGAATGTGTTTCATGGGTTTAATAGCAATTAAAATTAAACTTTAAATATCATTTTTAAACATTTACTGACCTTTTTACCAGAGCCATGTCAGCGAGTTTAGTAGGGATAGAGAAGAACAGTTGAACAGACGCACTTGATGACCTTACTGATAGCCTCGTTGACTCGAGTGATTGACAGCTAAAATGTTACATTTTTAGCTCAGCTGACTGTAAGTCATCTGAGCTATAGGGATCACCTTTTGTCCGTCGGCCGTCCGGACGTCTGTCCGTTAACAGGGCACAAATCGTAACCGCTAGAACTGGAATCTTCTTACTTGACATCCTGGGAGGTCTATGGAAATTCTCCTTGTAAACCTGAAATTAGGTCACTGTGACCTATACTCTTCGAGCTATGGGGTTCCGAAGTACCCCCAGAATAATGGAAAATTTGATACAAAAGCTCAAGTATCTGAACAACTAATGCATTGATCATCATGATTTTTTGCATGGATATTGATCATGGAGTGTTTCATCAGTTTCTGCAGACTGGTGGCGCCACCTGTATTTTTTTCGATTTTTACCAATATTTTTCTCTATTTTTGAGACCTCTTAAGATGCGGCCATCTGTTAACAGGGCACAAATCGTAACGACTACACCTAGAATCTTCTCTCTTGACATGCAGGGAGGCCCATAAAAAGTCTCTTTGGAAACCTGAAATTAGGTCTCTGTTACCCATAACCTTTGAGCTATGGGGCTCCGAAGTACCCCCCAGAATAATGGAAAATTTGATACAAAAGGTCAAGTATCTAAACAACTATAGCAGTGATCACCATGATTCTTTTTTCATGAATATTGATCATGGAATGTGTCATCAGTTTCTGCAGTATGGTGGCGCCACCTGTATTTTTTTTATTTTTACGAATTTTTTCTCTATTTTTTAGACCTCATAAGATGCGGTCATCTGTTAACATGGTACAAATTGTAACAACTGGACCTAGAATCTTCTCTCTTGACATGCTGAGAGGCCCATGAAAAGTCTCCTTAAAAACTTGAAATTAGGTCTCTGTTACCCATAACCTCTGAGCTATGGGACTCCGAAGTACCCCCCAGAATAATGGAAAATTTGATACAAAAGCTCAAGTGTCTGAACAATTATTATATTGATCACCATGATTCTTTGCATGGATATTGATCATGAAATGTTTCATCAGTTTCTGCATTCTGGTGGCGCCACCTGTATTTTTTCAATTTTTAGCTCAGCTGACTGAAAGTCATCTGAGCTATAGGGATCGCCTTTTGTCCGTCGTCCGTCCGGCCATCCAGGCGTCTGTCTGTTAACAGGGCACAAATCGTAACCGCTAGACCTGGAATCTTCTTACTTGACATCCTGGGAGGTCCATAGAAATTCTCCTTGTAAACCTGAAATTAGGTCACTGTGACCTATATTCTTCGAGCTATGGGGTTCTGAAGTACCCCCCAGAATAATGCAAAATTTAATACAAAAGCTCAAGTATCTGAACAACTAATGCATTAATCACCATGATTCTTTGCATGGATATTGATCATGGAGTGTTTCATCAATTTCTGGAGATTAGTGGCGCCACCTATATTTTTTTTATTTTTTACGATTTTTTTTCTCTACTTTTGTGATCTTTAAACATTTGGTCATCTGTAAACAGGGCACAAATCATAATGACTGGACCTAGAATCTTCTGTCCTCACCTCCAGGGAAGCCCATAAAAGGTCTATATGGAAACCCGAAATAAGGTCCCTGTTACCCATATTCTGTGAGCTATAGGGCTCTGAAGTACCCCCCAGAATAAAGATTTAGTCATATATTAACAGGGCACAAATCATAATGACTGGACCTAGAATCTTCTTTCTTAACATGCAGGGAGGTCCATGAAACATCTTGGAAACCTGAAATTAGGTCTCTGTTACCCATATCCTTCATGCTCTGAGGCTCCGAAGTACTCCCCAGAATAAAGATTTGGTCATCTGTTAACAGAGCACAAATTATAATGACTTGACCTAGAATCTCCTTTCTTGATATGCTGGGAGGCCCCTGAAAAGTCTCCTTGTGCACCTGAAATTACATCTCTGTTACCCATATCCTTCATCCTATGCGGCTTTGAAATACCCCCCAGAATAAACATTTGGTCATCTGTTAACAGGGCACAAATCATGATAACTGGACCTAGAATTTTATTTTTTGACATGCTGGGAGACCCCTGAAAAGTCATCTTGTAAACCTTGAAAATAGGTGTCTGTTACCCATATCCTTCATTCTACAGAGCTCCATAGTACCCCAATGAATATTGGATGATTTTATACAAAAGGTCAAGTTTGGAAAAAGTATTTCATTCAAATTTGACATTCAGATGATAAAATTACTTTTGTCAATATCTTCCTGGTCAGCTGAGCGTCATGACCCCTGGGTCACTTGTTGTCTCAAGGGGCCCAGCTCTGAAGAGTGAGGTGCTGGCAGGGGTAATAAACACCTATTGAGACTGGTTACAGGGCATTGGGTGGTGTGTTGTCTGAGGCTTTTATTGTAGAAACTCTCACTGTATAAATATTGGACTCAATATATGGCTGGGCCTAATAATATTGAGTCCGATTAAATCGGGCTAATATTGAGTCTAATAGCCATACATTGAGAGTTTTAGAAACTGGTAGTTTTGTCACCACAGTTGATTCGTCACCAAACGAAAATGGTGAAGAAGTGACCGTCAATATACTTGGCTTGGCACGTCTTTATTCTTATAATCAGCAAATCGAATGCATATGGAATAACTGAAGAACTGAATATTGAATGACAGAAGAGTAAAATATGGCAGGAAAATATAGTTACTGCTGCAAAAGAAGCGTTTATACTCTGCAAAGGTTCAGATTTGAGAAAGTTCTTTTAGCAACTTGCTTTTCTATGTTGCAACCGTGGATGAGGATTTTAATTGAAGAATACTTGAAAATACCCATGTGTGTGAAATAAAAAGACATATTCAAACGGGCTGCCGTGAGGGAATCATTAGCTCAGCTGACTATAAGTCATCTGAGCTATAGTCGTGGTCCATTGTCCGTCGTCCGTCCGTCCGTCCGTCCGTCCGTCCGTAGATGTGGCACGTTTTGAAACCGTAAGACCTAGGAATCCAAAATTCGGCATAATGTTAGATGTCCCCAAGATCTCCTACCAAGCCGAAAACTGGGTCTTTGCAACTTCGTTCCTTTGAGAAATTAAGGAAAAACCTCAATTTTTTATTAAAAACCTATTTTCACACTTCAGGACTGCCTAATATCAAAACCACTCATCTGTTTTTCCTCATATTTACCATAAATATTCCTCTATATAGTTCCTATGTACATGCCAGAAATTATGTCTGTATTATTTAATTAAAAAAAGTTATGGGCCAAAACATAATGCATTTTGTAAAAAATCAGGAAAGATATTTGATCACTTAACACAAAAAATGTTAAAGCTATGGACCTAATTACCAGTTATATAACTTTAATTAATCAAAATTAAATTGTATACCCAAAATTAGATGAAAATCTTTTAAATTTTTTAAAATATTAATAAAAATAAAAAAATTGGTACCTTAAATTTTGCCCAAATTTGACCATGGCACGTTTTTTTCCTGTAAGTACTGTGGATTTAATTTTCACAGCATGTTTTTGTTAGCATTTCAACTGTTAACACCAAAAATTTGAAACCAGTTGATCAAAAACTGTAGATTTTAATCAAGTTTTCAAGCACCATGTAACATATTGTTTACATCAAGCTAGTGTTATGCAGTTTGCAAGAGCTCAGCTCCCCAGCTTCAGCTCTAAGTTCCTTAAATTTGGCATACAGTTAGATGTCTCCAAAATCCCCTACCATGCCAAGAATTTGGTCACTAGGACTTAATATCTTCGAGATATTAATATAAAACTTCATTTTTCCATTAAAAACCCATTGTTACACTTCAAGACTGCCTAATATCAAAACCACTGATCTGACTTTAATCATAAATAATATACATATTTTTCATTCTCTATGCACATGCCAGAATGATGTCAGTATTGCGTAATTGTTTTAAGTTATGGGCCCAAACATAATGCACTTTGTAAAAAATCAAGAAATATATTTACTCCCTTAACAAGGGCATTGCTGAAGCTAGAGATTTTTTTTGTCAGGGATGTAACATTATTTAATCAAGATTCAAATGAATACCCAAAATTAGTTCTGAATTTTTCAAATTTTATAAGTTATTAGTATAAATATAAAATTAGTACCTTAAATTTGCCCAACTGTGACCATGGCACGTTTGTTTCCCGTGAGCACTGTTGATATAATTTTCATATCATGCACACATAAGGATTTCAGCTTTGTAGTTTAGAAAGATGAAAGAAATTGGCCAAAAATTGTAGCTTTTATTAATGTTTTTTATGAGACCCTGTCAGACTTTGGCTCTCTCCAGCCCCTCTTGAGTCACCTGTATGTTGACCTTGTTGACCTTTCATCAAATTATGCACGCTTGAGGCGAGGCATACAGGAATCCAGGCAGCTTATGGCAAGCCACAGTTGATCCAGGTGTCCAACCCAACTCATCTAGAAGTTTAACCAACAACATAACAATAAACAATAAATTAATAAATTTTTATTGGTTTTTAATAACAAATAAAAGAAAAATAGAAAAGGAATTTGTTAGTTTATAATAACAGGAAATTAACTTGCAGTTACTGATGATATAAGAATCTTGTATCGATGGGTAGAATGTCACATATTCCAAATAACACCATGCAGTCACCTATGGCATTTTTCAGTTCATATTTAATGATAAAGAATTGAAGTAAATCATATTATTCATTACTAATCATTAGGGATCATATGAAGGAAATTAATGATAGACAAAGATGCAGTTGATAATATTAATCTAGATTCCTACTGTGTCTAGTGTGTACATTGATGTGAAATAAGTCCAAAATGAATTTTTTACAGTTATTTTTTAATATAAATAAAAGCCATAAAACCAGGTACTTATGATCATTATTTAAATGTGTGAATTTTGTATATTCTGGATTCTAAACATCATTGTTTGGTAAAAACTGAATAAATACCAGACATGGTGTGAATACTTTGTAATTGTATTTAAATACGAATATGATTATGTACTCCATTATAAAATTTCTTGCATAAAGAATGGGAATTCAGGTAAAAATGAAAGTATATGAATACTCATGCAAATACTTTCAAAATGTATTCATGAATGCATTCATGAATATATTCTTTATTATTATTTTAATAATAATATCAGTTATATTTCATTTTAAATAATCATATGATTCTCTTATTATTTTTAATAAAAATTATATTTGGGACAATATTTGTAATTTTTTTTAATAAAAAGTTAAACTCTTATATTATATGTTCTGCTTATAAGTTATATGGCCAAGTCAAAATCTGTGTGACAATAGTACTCCATTTGTTAATAAAATAAATGAAATCAATCCTCTTCCCTGTCTCCAAAGGTACTATCAAAATCATACATAAGCTAAACAACAACAACTCATAATACAGCTTATATTTATTACCACACAAAACCAGCATGTGCCTCATTTCTAAATAATATTTTTTTATCCTACTTTGACACCTTAGTCAGCTAAGAGCCACATTTCACATTTTATTATCAAATCTTTAAATGTAATGACAGCTCTTTGATTGGTTTTAATCCCCTGAACTGGCAACAACTTTTCATGGGCCTCTCAGCATGTCAAGAGAGAAGATTCTAGGTCCAGTTGTTACGATTTGTACATCATGCAGAAAGATCAAGGTTATTCCTGGGTTGTTGACACTTATTTGTCGCACAAGGTTAAGTATTATATTTCACCAATATGTCATAGAACTAGCGCAATGTATGTAACTCATATGTCCGTATTGAAATGTCTCAATCTTATTGTGTACACAGTAGTGTACACTAGCCCTGAATGAAGCATGAAACCATTATCACTGCAACAAGAATGGTTGTCCTGGGTGGGAATGTAGGAGATGTGTACTTTGGCTTATGATATACCATCCAAAATTTGACAAAAGTATCTCATGTAGAATTCATAAAATATTTATGAAGTGAACTGGGAATTTTCCCAAAACCTAATCAAACAAGAACTCAATCTGTAACTGGTTATTATCTGCCTACACACCAAAAAATCAGGCCCGTATCTGCAGGCACTGCGAAAAAAAGTCCGTACATGTGCAGATTGATCTTGACCTTGTGGAACACTATCCTGATCTGTCTTTATTTTGGGAGTTTTTTATCAACAAAGAAAATCATCATTTTCTATGAGGGGTGACGTAAATAGCCCTGAATACCATGGTGGCCAGTTGGCCATGCTGCGCAATGTTTGTATTTACATGTAATCCAATCCGATCAGACTGACCTCACTGATGGGGTGCTAACGATCAACTGATAAGGACTGAGCCAGGAAACAAGTGTTGTCAGAACCTTTTTCCTTTCTATTTGAGCTACTGTAAGGTTGTTCTCATGCCTAATATACAAACCTATAAAAAAATGAAACAAACTAAATGACAAAATGTAATTATTTGCAGAAAATATACATTTTATTTGTCTTTAAAAATCTGGCCGGAAATTTGAATGTAATTTAACTGCAAGTTTTACTCGAGCAAATCAAGTATATATGTTAATTTTATACTTATGTTCAATACAGTAATAATTTCACTTTGAAATGCATTTAAGTGTAAAAACTGAAACCCTTTGCACAAATGTAAGACTATATATATATAGATGAAAAACATTTTGGTAACTTTTCCCTCCAGAATACTTATAAATACACTACACCAGCCTTTGTCTCCCCCAGGGGGAGTGGAAATAAGGCCTGCTCTAATTTTAATTGTAATAGATTGACATTTTATCATACAAAACATTGACCACCTGTGGCGAATTGACTGTGTGGTGCCGCACGTACATTGGTGACAAAATGACTGTGGTTACAAATCGACTGGTATCCAGAGATTCTACAGTATAAGCCATGGGACATGCAACGGATATGTTGCATCTTCTTTGACTGCCTGTTTACTGCCAGTATTTTACCGTTTAACACCAATTAGTATGTGTTTCATTGTTTCGATAGCAACTAATATTAAACTTGGATCAGAGTTGGGACAGAAAAAAAAAGTCAAATGGGCATACTTGAAGACCTTATGGGAGCCTTGCTGACTCGAGTGATTGACAGCCAGAATTTCGTTACATTTTGTTTCAAGGGGCCCAGCTCTGAAGAGTGAGGTGCTGGCATGGTAATAAACATCTGTTGAGACTGGTTACAGGGCATTAGGTGGTGTTTTGTCTGAGGCTTTTATTGTAGAAACTCTCACTGTATAGCAACCAGACTCAATATATGGCATGGCCTAATAATATTAGGTCTGGTTAAATTGGGCTAGTATAGGTGCATTATATGGGGCCTGCATCTTTGGAGGTCAGACTAATCACCCAATCGGACACCATTTAAGTCATCTGAGCTAGCCTACAGCGATGGTCCTTTGTCTGTCTTTTGGGCATGTTTTAAAACTGCTGGACTTGCGAATCCAAAATTCAGCATGCAGTTACATGTCCCGAAGTTCTCCTACCAAACCCAAGACTGGGTCACTGTGACTTTATTCATTAAAGAAATTAAGGAAAAACCTCCATTTTTCATAAAAACCCTATTGTTATACTTCAGGACTTCCTAATATTAAAACCAACTAGAATATACCCATATCAGTACCTGCATCCACACATTTCTTAAATTATGAGTAAGCACTGACATGGCGTGCGTGTTTGAAATGCACTTACACAAATTTGGCAAGGGGTGAGATGTGCCGCGTCCAAAATCGTCCCAACGATTAACCCGCAACATGATTCACTTGTGCCTAAATTGCCGATATGGGCAGTGGTGAGATGTTCCCGGTCTTAATTCGTCCCCGCAGTCAACCCACAACAACATTCATTTGTGTTGACCTAGCGGACTGCTTAGAAAAGGCCGACGAGTAGTGAATTTTTGGGAGACTATGTCAGGTTTGATTTGATTGGTTAGCGAGAGGAGATTCAGGACGACATGGGCGCACTATGTGAGAATGGCCATGGCACAGCGCAGGTATTAAACCCATAATATTTCTTATCGATTTTGAGGCCATTTTACCAAACGCCTAAAAAATATAAACTCTTTCTTCCCCGGACCAAGATGCATCCTCCCACGAAGTTTGACGACCGTGCGATCACTAGCGTGCAAATGAATCCAGAAAGACAGACAGACAAACAGATTCCCGTGAATTATAGTATGATGATCTGTTTTTGATCATATTTAGCATAAATATTCCTCTTTATATTTCCTTTGCACATACCAGAAATTAGGTCAGTGTCGTGTTTTATTAATTAGTTGTAACTGTTTATAATCTAAAGATATTTTATGTTGTTACTTAAAAGGCACACTTATTTCCTTGTTCTTAGCCTGATCCCCAGTTAGCACAACATTTTATTAACCTGCTCTTAAAATATGTTTCCAAAAACAGTATATGGTTTAAAGTGTTTAAAAGAAATAATAAAAATGTTCTCTAGAATCTTTTCATATGTTATCCTGCTATAATTGTCAGAACTTTTTTTTTCTCTCTTTCATTCAACTGTTACATTTTTAAAATCATTTTCTCATTATATATATAAAAAATGTAATAGAAATATTTCCTTCTTACATAAATTATTTTGATTGAGCTAAAATTAAAATTAGAAAAAATAGGAGCTAACATCACCAAACTTTATGCAAAAAATCAGTCAGCTAAAAAACTCTACCCAATTTTGTTTATTTTTTGGATATCTGCATTTACTTAGATTTTATCAGGAAAAGCTTAAAAACCTTACAATTTCTTCTTCTCTGAAACCGTCTAGCCAAATTGTCCAATATTTCACAGAAATAATTCCAAAAACAATCTCTCAAGTTTGTTTGAATGGTTCCAGTTCGGTAATTTTTGGCAGTTTTACAGGAAGTTGAACTTAGTCATCTGTTAAAAAAACCACACTAAAATTTCAATCTCAGAAACAGCTGGAGCTATCATCACTAAATTTTATGCCAATATTATTCACATGAGTCATATCTGAAAATGAGGTATTGGTGGTGCCACCTGCATCGGCCTTTTGTGTACGGGGGTCATCATTGCCTGTATCATACTGAGGGCTACAAAAAACTTCTTCTCTGAAACCATAATTATGGCCAAATTGTTTAATATAGCACAGAAATGATCCTAGAGTAGAGCTTTCTGAAGTTTGTATGGGAAGCTGAATTTAGTCATATGCAATAACACCCCATTTTAGCTCAGTGGCTTCAAAGATCTTCTTCTTAAAAACCACTGGGCCAAATTCTTAAATCTCACACATTAATTATCCTCAGGTGTTGATAATTCAAATTTGTTCAAATGGTTTTGGTTCGGTGCTTTTTGGCTGATTTACGGAAAGCTGAACTTAGCCAGTTTGCTGTATCGTCCTGTATGAGTTATAAACCTGCAAAACGTTTTTCGACTGATGACACTGAAGCCAGTTTGTTAAATATTTTACAAGAATAATTCCTACAATAATTCTTATAATAATTGTCATTAATGGTTCCACATGAATGATTTTTAGCTGAATTATGGAGATTGAATTGAGTCTTTTTACCATATATGTTAGCTGTGTGATGCTGTTACATCTGGCCTGGCACCAGTTTATCAGCATCTATTACATCATGCCACTAGACATTTAGATTTCAGGTTATCTTTGGTTAATATTGACAAGAAAGTTTTTTTTAAAGCTTTTAATAAATTTAGATTTATGATTTAAGTTATTCATCATACCATCATATCATGGATATTTAGCTCTCTGTGGCTACATAAAGACAACTGTACGTGGATTATAAATTATTGGTATCCCTACTCAACTTAATTCAAGAATTTGCCATCAGTGAGATATATCTGTATTTTAATTTTGCATTCAGCATGCATCCGTAATAATTTTACATATATTCCTGATTTCTTTTTTTATAAAAAGTCAGCTGAAAAGCATTTTGTATTGGGAAAATAAATTTCAAAGTTATTTCAAGTAGGGACCACTTTTGTGTTCAGATGGCAGCACTTGGTTTACCATTGGCAGATTGCCAGTGCCTTGATGTTGGCCATTAGCCAAGATGATGTCAGCTCTATAAAATGTTTTGGCACAGTGCCAGGATTGGAGGAAGTGCAGCCAGGTATAGGTCAAGAGTTCACTCAGTGCAGTAGCTGCATTCTATTTATAGCTTTGGCAGACTGCTCACTGCATCATATTTGGCACCAAAGTTCAGCCTGAATCTATTTATAGCTTTGGAGGACTGCCAACTGTGTCAGATTATGGAACAGGTCAAGAATTCACTCAGTGCAGCCAGGTACAGGTCAAAAGTTCCCTCAGTCTAGCCAGGTGCAGGTCAAGAGTTCACTCAGTGCAGTAGCTTGAGGCAGCAATTTGTCACAGGTCACTCAGGGGCAACTGCCTTACTCACCTAAGCCTTGTCAGCCCAGTGCATTAAACTCTGGGGAAGTTTGATGTATTGGACTGATATTTTGACCTGTCTATGCTTCTTTGATGGTATTCTCATTTACCAGACAGGTGGTGCCACCTACATTGACTTTTGCAGTGTATGCCCCTGCTTATTTCTACAGAGGAATTTGATACATCAGCCTAAAATTCGGCATGTATATACATATCGGGTAGCTTTATAGTGTACAAGACTGCTGGCGCCACCTACAATAATATTTGCACAGTGTATGTCCCTGCTTATTTCACACGAGGGGTTTGACATTGGGCATATGTATATATCTCTTCGTTGTACATAAGATTGGTGGTGCCAAAACTAGAGTTGCTACGCTGCCGCCATCGCCGCATAGGTTTCCGAAGAACTCCTCCAAACAGAATTTTTTTAAATTGGCAATTATGATCGGTCACATGTGAACTGCTGCACCCTCATTTTGGTTGACCTCTGACCTTTTCTCTCTGCCCAGCGTCCATTTGTATGTCTGTTTCCACACATAAACCCACATATCTCGGGAACCGTTTGACCGATAAGGTTAAAGATTTTGCACTAATGTAGCCCTTAGAAAGCTTTTTAACATGCACTAAAAATGGTGGCGCCACCTGCAACCATTTTTGCACAGTGACCATCTGTTCATCTGCCTTGGGATAAAAACACTCATATCTCTGCATTGGTTGGACTTATCCAATCTGAATTTTTGCATGTGTATAGATCCTGGACAGCTTTCTTGATTTTATGACAGGTGGCGCCACCTACATTCACGTATAAGCTGCAGATATCCAAGCTCATACCTCGGGAACCGTTTGACCAGTTGGGCCAAATTTTTGCATGTGTATAGATCTCCCATAGCTCTTTATCATACACAAAACTGGTGGCGCCACGTGCAACCATTTTTGCACAGTGTTCATCCGATCATCTGCCTTGGGATAAAATCACTCGTATCTCGGCAGTGGTTTGACTTATTCACCTGAAATTTTGCATGTTTATAGATCCTTGACAGCTTTGTTTTATGACAGGTGGCGCCACCTACATTCAAATTTACGCTGCAGACATCCAAGCTCATATCGCAGGAACCATTAGACTGATTGGGCAAAAATTTTGCATGTTTATAGATCTCACATAGCTCTTAATCATACACAAAATTGGTGGCGCTACCTGCCACCATTTTTGCACAGCATCCATCTGTTTGTCTGCCGTGGGCTAAAATCATTCATATCTCAGTAATGGTGAGACTTATCTGCCTAAAATTTGGCATGTTTATACAACTTGGATAGCTTTCTCGAATTTGTGGCAGGTGGCGCCACCTATATTTATGTATACGCTGCAGACATTCAGGCTTATATATCAGGACTGGTTTGACATATCCCCCTGAAATTTTGCATGTGTATAGATCTCTTATATCTCTTAACCATACACAAAATTGGTGGCGCCACCTGCCACCATATCACAGCAACTGTTTGTTTGTCTGCCGTGGGCTAAAGTCACTCATATCTCAGGAGTGGTTTGACTTATCTGCCTAAAATTTTGCATGTTTATACATCTGGGACAGCTTTCTGGATTTTGTTGTAGGTGGCGCAACCTACATACACATTTTGGCTGCAGACATCCAGGCTATTATGCAACACACCTCACTCTATTTCCCCTTGCCACTCAATCCATGCCTAACTTCACCTTTCCCACTCTGATTTTTGCAGATACAAGTAGTCGCTTGTTGACTACTCATATTCTAATTTTTGTGTTGTGTGCACCCATGCTAGAATTGCAGCAGTGATGTTTGTTTAATTGTATCCCCAGACAAAGTCGGGATACTATGGTTTCACGACGGTCCTGCCGACGCTGCTGTGCAGAAAAACCTTGTGAGGGGGATAACTAAAAAAATATTTCACTGATCTTTTTCAAACTTAACATTTGTATAGATATAGGTGAGGGGAAGAAGCCTATTTAAAAAGGGGTCATGACCTATGCTAGGAGAGTGACCTTGACCTTGAATAGGTCCATTTTTGCTGAAAATAACACAAATTTTTAAATATCTCAAGTAAGCTTGCATGGACTGGTCCAAAAAATCAAGGTGACCGAAGATCTTGGAAACCGGAATTGATATACTCGAAACTGTTGGTGCCACCTGTTATCCTTTTCTTGTTTTTATGCCTTTTAATACCCCCATAATTGCCACTTGACAGTACTGTAAGCATTATAAGTCAAAAACTAATGGACAGATTTCTTTCATATTATGCACATGTAGAGAGATGGGTTATGGGATGAGGTCTATTTACATTTGGGTCATAACCTTTACCATGAGAGTGGCCTTGACCTTTAATGTGTCCATATTTGGTGAAAATCACACACCTCTTATGATATCTCCAGTGTTGATAGCCATATGGATTTCAAACGTGACTTATGTATGGCCCACCACTAAAGTAAGAACCCTATAGGTTCTAGGGTCATGAAGTCAAAGGTCAAGGTTACTGGACTCGCATCTTAAAAGATACTTCTGGATGCATTTTAAGCCAAACTTTCATCCCAGGTCTTCCATCTTGAATTTATAGCTCACTTGCCAATAGTGGATGATCCATATCAATTTTGGGGTCACAAGGTCAAATGTCAAGGCCACAGGAGCTATCTGTCAAAAAATTAGTTTATGGATGATAATTCCTGCTTTTATTGATGTATTGATTTCAAACTTGACTTATATATGTCCCATTGAAAAAGCAAGACTCCAATTGATTTTTGGGTCATGAGGTCAAAGGTCACAGGACACATCTTTAAAAAGATGTGGATGCATTTTCAGCCAAACATTTCATCTCAGACCTTTCATCTTGCACATATAGTTCATCTGCCAATAGAGGAATACCCCTATCAATTTTGAGGTCACAAGGTCAAAGGTGAAGGTCACAGGAGCCATCTGTCACAAAATTAGTTTCTGGATGATAATTCCTGCTTTTATTAATGTATAGATTTCAAACTTGACTTGTATATGTCCCATTGGAAAAGCAAGACCCAAAATGATTTTGGGGTCACAAGGTCAAAAGTCAAGGTCACAGGACACATCTAAAAAAAGATTGTGGATGCATTTTCAGCCAAACATTTCATCTCAGACATTTCATCTTGCACATACAGTTCCCCTGCCAATAGAGGAAGACGCCTGTCAATTGTGAGGTCACAAGGTCAAAGGTGAAGGTCACAGGAGCCATCTGTCCAAAAATTAGTTCCTGAGATGATAATTCAAGCTTGGCTTAATATATGGATTTCAAATCTGACTTATATATGGCCCATCAATAAATCTAGACCTCTATTAATTTATATATAAAAGTGGATGATCAATATCAATTTTGGGTCACAAGGTCAAATGTCAAGGCCACAGGAGCTATCTGTCAAAAAATTAGTTTCTGGATGATAATTCCTGCTTTTATTGATGTATAGATTTCAAACTTGACTTATACATGTCCCATTGAAAAAGCAAGACCCCAATTGATTTTGGGGTCATGAGATCAAAGGTCAAGGTCACAAGACCAACATCTTCAAAAAGATTGTGGATTGATAGATGGAAGAAACAAAAATTGCCTGCCAAGTGTCAGTATATGCTGCTAAAAATGGGGGCCTATTCTTAAAGGGGGGGGGGGGGCGTACTATGTCTTGGGATACTCTGGCACCTGCGGTGCCAAGAAATATCTAGTTGTTTCTTGTTCTAAGTGTTTAGTACTTGCATTGTCCATATACATGTTACACATGTTCTTGAAAAGTAATGGTCCAGCATTGAAGCAATATGCCTGGTGTAATCTCATTGCACAGGTTCACATTAGGCCTGTAGGCCTTGTTTTAAAAAAGAATGCGTATGAATTTAAAGCCAAACATTTCATCGCAAACCTTCCACCTTCAAGATATTACCAACCTGCCAATAGGGGATGGTTCTGTTTGATTTTGGGTTCATGGGGTCAATGGTCAGGTCACGGGGCCCATCCATTCACAAATTAGTTTATGGATGATAATTCTGCTTTGGATAGACAGATTGGCTTCAAAATTGATTTAATAATGACCCACCACTAAAGTAAATTCATTTTGATTTTCAGGGTCCAGAGATCAAAGTTGAAGATCACAGGAGCCACATCTTTAAAAAGATTGTGGATGCTCTGTAAATCAAACTTTTCATCCCCAACTTCCATCTTTCACACATGGCATACTTGCCCAAAGTGAGGATATCTGCAGGTTTTGAAGTTACCTGGTCAAAGGTCAAGGTCACTTAGAAGCCCTTAGGCTGATGGGCTATTGTCGTCACCCAAGCTGTCTGTCCGTCCATCTGGCGTCCCTTAACTTTTACCTTGTGAGTGGGATATCTTGAAAAGCATTCAATGTCAGAATTTTATTTCCTCGGTAAAGATGTATATCGACAAAATCTCGGTCAAGTTCAAAGATGGGTGACCTTGACCTATTTTTCTACATTTTAGAGCAGATAATAGAAAAACACTTAGATGCTTATTACTCAGGAACCATTTGGTGGATTTTCACAAAACTTACTATGATTATTGGGACTGATAGTCTGAAGCTGCTTCACAAGTTTGGTGGTGACACCTACAATTTCTGATTTTTAATGAATTTTTATCTGATTTTTTAACTTTGGGCTTGTGAGCGGGATGTCTCTAAAAGGATTCACCGTAGGAATTTTATTTTTTTTTGGTGAAGATGTATATTGACTAAATCTGGGTCAAGTTTGAAGATGGGTGACCTTGACCTATTTTTCTACGTTTTAGAGCTGATTATAGAAAAAACATTTAGAAGCTTATTTCTCAGGAACCATTAGGTGGATTTTCACAATACTTTCTATGATCATAGGGACTGATGGTCTGTAACTGCTACACAACTTTGGGGCGCCACCTACAATTGCTGATTTTTAATGAATTTTTCTTGGATTTTTCAACTTTGGCCTTGTGAGCAGGATATCTCTAAAAGGATTCACAATAGGAATTTTATTTCTTTGGTGAAGATGTATATCGACAAAATCTCGATCAAGTTCGAAGATGGGTGACCTTGACCTACTTTTCAAGGTCACAGAGCTTTTAATAGAATAAAACTTTGAAGCTTATTTTTCAGGAAGCATTTGGTGGATTGTTCTGAATCATGGTACATACCTCTCCATTTTAAATCTATAACTGAGACATGTACAGATATACATCCATGTGAGAACAGATATTTAGTACTTGTTACTGTTACCACCTCTGAACACTGTTCTTTTGGCTGAGGGCTTTTGTCAGCTTCTGCTGATATTCTAGTTAAAAGATTGTTACAATAATCTTAATGCTGCAATTTCAAGGATAATTATTTCTAAGGAATTTTGGTCACAAGGTCACAGGACTGTCATTCTGAAAAATTTCTTTAAAAATATCCTTATAGACAAATTCAGCTGCGTGTCAAGACCCATGGGTCCCTAGTTAATAAAAAGTCAGCTTAAAAACATTTCGCATTGGGAAAATTTAATTCTCAGTCATTTCAAGTAGCGTCTACTTTTGTGTACAGATGGCAGCACTTGGTTTACCATTGGCAGATTGCCAAGATTTGCAAGTGCCTGGATGTTGGCCATTAACCAAGATGATGTCAGCTCTGTAAATAGCTTTGGCACAGTGCCTGGATAGGAATAGGCCTGTGTGCTGCAGTATAAGCCTATTATGCTACAAGTGAAACCCAGCTGACTGCCTTGCATTATAAGCCTAGAAAACATAATTTTTGTAGTGTGTCAATGATTCACAGTTGTTGAGGCAGCCAATTAATATTTTAAATATTATTCATGAAATACATGAAATATACAGAACACTAATGTTCTGTGTAATGATAAATTGATTAATTGATATATTGCCATGCCTCTCTCTGAAACAGGACAGAGCTTATTGACAGCAGATGAATTAATTGATAATCACATGATGATCAAGCTGAATGTATATGAAACACTTTGACATCAGTTTCTACACCAGGAAGTTAAAAATGTTTAATCTGGTCTGTACAGGATGTCGATAAGATATCTGTATTAGGATAATTTTATGCAATGCCCAATTTCTCTGAATAGTATGAATATAATCATTGTGCCTGTCAAACAGGAGTGCTGCTCTGGGTGGCTATCACACTAAGATGAGTATCAGTGTGTTATTAACTTATCCTGGTTGAAGGTGTTTTTTTTTTGTGGTGGTACATAAAATGTAAGACAAATAGCCCAGCATTTGTATGAGGTCATGTGTTGGTCATTGTCTTATCTCTCATGTTCATTATAACAGCAATGAATTTGGTTTCCTAAAAATTAAAATTTTTATGAAAAAAACGTAAGATATTTCATGTACCAGAAAGGGATCCTGCACCTTAGGATCTGGAAGGCCTACATGGTGATGCTTTAGTATGTGCAATTCATTGATTTATGTTCTTGTAAAGTTAACCAGTGTTGTAGGACTCAAGCCAACTTTTTTCAAGGATGAGTACTCAGACTTGTTCTCGATAGTCCTGGAATCAGATGTGTACTAGGATTCAGGGGCCAAGACATGAGAAATCAGGCCCAGCCCATCCTAAGTCCAGTAGAACATACTTCATCATTGAAGGTCTAATGTTAAGCTTGAAACCATACCACAGAGACTAAAATGTATACAGGCTAATTGACAGAATTTTTAGACATGATTGATCGTTATTTAATGCCTTCCTAAAAGTTGAAATAGGGTGGACCTCTGGCTAAATATAATTTAACTGTGAGGTGAAAAACTAAAATTACTTGTATGATTGTATCAGATTTCCATTTTTTACCTCAGCTGACTAAGTCATATGAGCTATATAGCAATCACCCTTTGTCCAGCATCCCACTGGCTGTTAACAGGGCAAAAAACCTGAAATCAGGTCACTGTGACCTATATTCTGCCACCTATAGATAGGAAAAGGATGTCATATATGAACATCCTGAATGTCAGCTGGGCACAAATCATATCTGTTAGGCCTAGAATCTCCTAACATAACATCCTGGGAGGTTCTAGGCAAATCTCTTTGGAAACCAGAAATTAGGTCATGTTGACCTACATTTTGCAACCTACAGGCCAAAAACAGGATTTTGAGCACCAGGGACACATTGTATTTGTTGTGCCTAGAATCTTCTAATATAACATTCTGAGATTTCCATGGCAAATGTCCTTGGAAACCTGAAATTAAGTCACCATGACCTATTTACGACCTATAGGAAAAGATGTCATAAAGGCACCCAGACAGTCAGACGGGGCACAGATTTTATCCATTAGGCCTAGAATCTTTTAACATAAAATTCATGGAGGTCCTAGGCAAATGTCCTTGCAAACCTGAAATTAGGTCATTGTGACCCATATTCTGTGACCTATGGGCTGAAAAATGGTTTTGTGCACCAGGACAGGTAGAAGAGGCACAAATTGTATCCATTAGGCCTAGAATCTTCTAACGTTACATTCAGGGAGGTTCTAGGCAAATGTCGTAGGAACCTAAAATTAGATCATGGTCACCTATATTGTGCAACCTAGGTATAGGAAAAAGTTGCATATGAGCACCGTGAATGTCAGATAGGCACAAATTGTGTCTGCTAAGTCCAAAATCTTCTAACTCAAAAGCCAGAGAGGTTCTAGGCATATCTCCTTAGAAACCTGAAATTAGGTCATGGTGACCTATATTGTGCAACCTAGGTATAGGAAAAAGATGTCATATGAGCACCGTGAATGTCAGATAGGCACAAATTGTGTCTGCTAAGTCCAAAATCTTCTAACTCAAAAGCCAGAGAGGTTCTAGGCATATCTCCTTAGAAACCTGAAATTAGGTCATGGTGACCTATATTTTTTTGACCTACAGGCCGAAAAAAAAATTATTTTGAGCACTCAGACAGACTGGGCATGAATAGATCCATGAGGCCTAGAATATTCTAACATAACTTTTAAGGAGAGCCAGGCATGTCCTTGGAAACATCAAATTGGGTCACCATTACCTTTATTCTGCACCCTACAGGGAAAAAGATGTCATATGAGCACCCTGAATGTCAGATGGCTACAAATTGTATGTATTAGGCCTAGAACCTTCTAAAGCAACATCCAGGGATTTTATAGGCAAATTTCTTTCCAGATATTATGTCATGGTGCACAGGCTAAATATTCTTTATGCTATGAGCCAAAAAATATGAATTTAAGCATCCAGACAGACAAGGTACAAATTGTATCTATTTTCCTTTGAACTTTAAATTGAAAAGTCTAGGGAGGTCTCTGGCAAGTCTTCTTTGGGTCCTGAAAACAGGTAACTTAATTCTTATAATAGATGTCAAATGCAGTCTGATAGCGCACAAATTGTATCCTTAAGCCCTAAAATCTTTCAAAACAACATCCATGGAGATCTTGGCAAATCCCACTGGAAACCTGCACGTGACAGGCCAAAAACATGATTTGAGTAAATTTTACATCAGATGGGTACAAATTGTATGCTTTAGGTCAAGTTCCTGGGCAAATCTCCTTTGAAGATACAGGCCAGAAGCATGATTCTGAGCAGTCAGACAGCGCACAATTTGTATCCATTAGCCCTAGACTCTTCTAAGAAGACATTCAGGGAAGTCCTTGGCAATTCTCTTTGGAAACCTGAAATTGGGTCAAGGTGACCTATATTCTGCAAGCTATGGACTAGAAACATGATTTTGAGCACCCAGTCAGACAGGGCATAAATTGTACCCATTTTCCTCGGAACCCTCTATTGTGAAATCAAGGGGGATCCTAGGCAGGTCTCCTGAGCGTTATGGCCCATTGGCCACTTGTGTAGTGGTTTCCTTCTCAATCTCACCATCTGTCAGCCCTTCCATCTGTCTGTCTGTCTCAGCTTCTGTCTGTAAGTCTGTGCTTTCTCTATTTTACATTTTCTCAAGAGGATATGCTTGGTCTCTCTACAATTCACAGAGATGATTAGTGACTATCAGAGCTCCAGACCTATTAATTAAAGACCCATTAAAAACAATATGGCTGCAACAGTATAGTCGGTGATTTTCTTTAGCAAAATTTGACAGGATATTGACACCCATGACGGGATGTGTCCTTTCAAATTTAAGACTCCTGTTAAATCCAATATGGCCACTTGGCAAATATTTAAAATCCTTTTGCAATAACTTATACAGTGATGTGGTGTTGTCCGTCCACCATCCACGGTACTCTGTACGTTATGGTACCTCATACTATCTCAAAAATGGCTGGACCTAGCATCACAAAATTTTATGCAAATATCAGTCATGTAACACTATAGGATCGAGCTTAATGTTTGGCCATCTGCTTTTACAGGGAAAAGGCAAAAAAAAAAACTTTAAAAATCTTCTTATCCGAAACTGCCTAGCCAAATTCTCCAATATTTCACAGAAATAATTCCAGAAACAGGCTCAAATTTATTCAAATGTTTCCAGTTCAGTGATTTTTGGCCGAGTTACAGGAAGCTGAACTAACTTATATACAAATGTTCGCTATATGCGTCTTATTTTGCACTGGGTATGTTTCTGCTTATTTCTCAGGGGGGATTTGATATAGCTGCCTGAAATTGTGCATATCTTTGCATCTTGGATATTATTGTTGTATACAAGACTGGTGGCACAACCTACATTAGTTTTTGCACAGTGTATATCCCTGCTTATATCTCAGGAGTGATTTGAAATATCAGCCTGAAATTTTGGATGTCCATAAATCTGGGATAGTTTTGTTGTATACAACACCTGTTGGGCCACCTCCAATAGTTGTGTCCACCTAAACAAAGTCTTGGGGATACTATGTTTTTGACCGGGTTCCCTGGCTGCCCCCTTCATTTCTGGAGAACTTCTCTGAGACCACTGGACTGATTTTTCCAAAACTTGACCCAATTATCAGGTCATGTGTTATGGAGGGTAACCATTTTTGGTTGACCTCTGACCTTTCCTTTCTGCACTGCATCCATCTGTGCTTCTGTGTTCACACATTAACCCACATATCTTTGAACTTGTTTGACTGATCGGGCTGAAATTTTGCACCAGTGTAGCTTTTGGGTAGCTTTATATCATACAGTAAACAGGTGGCGCCACCTGCAACCATTTTTACACAGCTTCCTTCTGTTCATCAGCCTTGGATTAAGATCACTCATATCACTGCAGTGGTTAGACTTATTCACCTGAAATTTTGTATACAAATACATCCTGGATAGCTTTCTTGATTTTATGACAGGTGTTGCCACCTACATTCAGGTTCACACTACAGACATAAATGCTGATATCTCTTGACTGGTTTGAAGTATCTTCCTGAAATTTTGCAAGTGTATAGATATCACATAGCTCTTTATCATGCTTAAAGGTGCCCATTCACCTGCCTTTTGAAAAAGAATTTATTTGATTTCTGGCTTCCTATGTGTATATATTAAAAATCTAAGGGTAATTTTGGTTGTGTAAAGTTCTTATAAGGCCTTTGTAAAGGATGTATAAACTTGTTTATCAACAACATGTTTGTAAACACAGTAATGTTGACAAATGGGGGGGAAAACAAGTAACCTAGGTGGAAGGTTGCATATATATAGGTAGAAAGGTAATTTGTTGCAAAACGCCATTGGCAAAGCTCTTGCTTATCCGACTTGCTGCTAGATCCAATTGTTGAATTTGTTTAATTTGGGAAGGCTCACACATATTATAAACATATAAACAAAACAAACAGGCTGTGTATGGTTATATATTTTTTGCACAGCATCCATCTGTTAGTTTGCCTTGGGTTTATATCAATCATATCTCTGCAGTGGTTTGACTTATCCACCTGAAATTTTGCATGCTTATACATCTTGGATAGCCTTCTTAATTTTATGGCAGGTGGCGCCACCTTCATTTATGTTTACGCGGCACACATCCATTCTAATATCTCAGGTATGGTAAGATGTATCAGCCTGAAATGTTGCATTTGTACATCTCACATTGCTCTTTATCATAAGCAAAACCGGAAACTGGTGGCACCACCTGCAACCATTTTTGCACAGCATCCTTCTATTTGTCTGCCATGGGTTAAAATCACTCATTTCTCAGCAGTGGTTTGACATATCTTCCTAAAATTTTGCATATGTATACCTCTTGAATACTATTCTCAATTTTAAGGCAGGTGGCACCACCTACTTTCACATTTACACTGCAGACATCCATGCTAAAATCTCAGGACTGAAATTTTGCATAACTATAGATCTAACATAGCTCTACAGCTTATACAAATTTAGTTGCCCAAATAACAACTATTTTTGCAAGTTTTCCATCTGTTCATCTGCCATAGGTTAAAATCACTCATATTACAGCAGTGGTTTGACTTTAATATCTTCCTGAAATTTTGCATATGTATATATCTTGGATAGTTTCTCTTTCAAATTACAGGTGGTGCCACCTACAATCATGTTTACCTGGCAGACATCCATGGTAAAATGCAACACATCTCACTCTTTTTCCCCTTGCCACTCAATTCATGCCATCCCACTCTGATTTCGGCAGATACACATAGTCAGTTGTCCACTTCCAGTACTCAATTTTTTTTTTAGCGAACCTGTGAGCTTATGCGATGGTGCGGCGTCGTCCGTCGTGTGTCGTGTGTCATGCGTCGTGCGTTATCTGTACGTTAACCATAGCTATCTCAAAAACGGCAGTAGCTAGCATCACCATATTTTTTGCAAATAATCAGTCATCCAAAAAACTATATCGGATTTTGTTTATTTTTTTCCTAACTGCATTTTCTTAGATTTTATAGGGAAAAAGCTAAAAAACCTTTAAAAATCTTCTTCTCCAAAACTGTCCAGCCAAATTGTCCAATATTTCACAGATATGATCCCTGGAACAATCTTTCTCAAGTTTGTTCGAATGGTTCCAGTTTGGAGATTTTTGGCTGAGTTACAGGAGGTTGAACTTTGTTAACTGTGCAAAAAAGCATATTAAAATTTAAATCTCAGAAACGGCTGGAGCTATCATCACCAAATTTTATGCCAATGTTGGTCACATAGGTCATATCTGAAATTGAGGTATTGGTGGCGCCAACTGCATCGGCCTTTTTTGTACGGGGTCATCAGTGCCTGTATCACACTGAGGGCTACAAAAAACTTCTTCTCAAAAACCAATGGGCCAAATTGCTTAAATCTCACACATTAATTATCCTCAGATGTTGATAATTCAAGTTTGTTCAAATGGTTTTGGTTCAGTGCTTTTTGGCTGAGTTACAGGAAGCTGAACTTAGCAAGTTTGCTGTATCTTCCTATATGAGTTATAAACCTGCGAAACGTTTTTCGACTGATGCCACTGAAGCCAGTTTGTTAAATATTTTACAAGAATAATCCCTACAATAATTCTTATGATAATTGTCATTAATGGTTCCACATGAATGATTTTTGGCTGAATTATGGAGATTGAATTGAGTCATTTTACCATATATGTTAGCTGTGTTATGCTGTTACATATAGCCTGGCACCAGTTTATCAGCATCTATTACATCATGCCACTGGACATTTAGATTTCAGGTTATCTTTGGTTGATATTGACAAGAAAGTTTTTTTTAAAAGCTTTTAAAAAATTTAGATTTATGATTTAAGTTATTCATCATACCATCATATCATGGATATTAAGCTCTCTGTGGCTATATAAAGACAACTGTACGTGGATATAAATTATTGGTATCCCTACTCAGTTCAATAATTTGCCATCAGTGAGATATATCTGTATTTCTATTTTGCATTCAGTATGCATCCGTAATAATTTTTTACATGTAATCTGTTTTTTTTTTTTTTTTTATAAAAAGTCAGCTGAAAAGCGTTTTGTATTGGGAAAATAAATTTCAAAGTTATTTCAAGTAGGGACCACTTCTGTGTTCAGATGGCAGCACTTGGTTTACCATTGGCAGATTGCCAGTGCCTTGATGTTGGCCTTTAGCCAAGATGATGTCAGCTCTATAAATAGTTTTGGCACAGTGCCAGTATTGGAAGAAGTGCAGCCAGGTATAGGTCAAGAGTTCACTCAGTGCAGTAGCTGCATTCTATTTATAGCTTTGGCAGACTGCTCACTGCATCATATTTGGCACCAAAGTTCAGCTTGAATCTATTTATAGCTTTGGCAGACTGTCAACTGTGTCAGATTATGCAACAGGTCAAGAGTTCACTCAGTGCAGCCAGGTAATGGTCAAAAGTTCACTCAGTCAAGCCAGGTGAAGGTCAGGGGTTCACTCAGTGCAGTAGCTTGAGGCAGCAATTTGTCACAGGTCACTCCGAGGCAACTTCCTTACTCACCTAAGCCTTGTCAGCCCAGTGCATCAAACTCTGGGGAAGTTTGATGTATTGGACTGATATTTTGCCATATCTGTGCGTCTTTGATGGTATCTCTTTTACAAGACAGGTGGTGCCACCTACATTGACTTTTGCAGTGTATGCGCCTGCTTATTTCTACAGAAGAATTTGATACATTAGCCTAAAATTGGGCATGTTTATACATAGGTAGCTTTATAGTGTACAAGACTGGTGGCGCCACCTACAATAATTTTTGCCCAGTGTATGTCCCTGCTTATTTCACAGGAGGAGTTAGACATATCAGTCTGACATTGGGCATATTTATATATCTCTTTGTTGTATATAAGACTGGTGGTGCCAGCTACAATCATTGTATCCGCCAAAACAGAGTTTTGCGGATACTCTGTTTTCAGTCAGACGCCGACGCTGCTGCCATCGCAGCATAGGTTTCCAGAGAACTCCTCCATAACCACTGGGCAAATTTTTTTAAAATTTTGAATTATGATCGGTCAAGTGAACTGTTGCGCCCTCATTTTTGGCTGACCTTTGACCTTTCCTCTCTGCCCAGCGCCCATTTGTGGGTCTGTTTCCACACATAAACCCACATATCTCGGGAACTGTTTGACCGATCAGGCTAAAAATTTTGCACAAATGTAGCCCTTTGATAGCTTTATAACTTACACTAAAAATGGTGGCGCCACCTGCAACCATTTTTGCACAGCGTCTATCTGTTCATCTGCCTTAGGATAAAATCACTCATATCTCAGCAGAGGTTTGAATTTTCCACCTGAAATTTTGTTGGTTTTTTACATCCTGGACAGCTATCTCGATTTAATGACAGGTGGCGCCACCTACATTCACATTTACTCTGCAGACATCCAAGCTCATATCTCGGGAACAGTTTGACCGATTGGGCCAAAATTTTGCTTGTGTAGATCTCACATAGCTCTTCATCATAGGCAAAACTGGTGGCGCCACCTGCAACCACTTATGCACAGCATCCATCTGTTCATCTGCCTTGGGATAAAATCATTCATATCTCAGCAGTGGTTTGACTTATCCACCTGAAAATTTGCAGGTTTATACATCCTGGACAATTTTCTCAATTTTATGACAGGTGGCACCGCCTACATTCCTGTTTAAGCTGCAGACATCCATGCTAATATGCAACACACCTCACTCTATTCCCCTTGCCACTTAATCAATGCCTCACTTCACCTGTCCCACTCTGATTTCTGCGGATACACATAGTCGCTTGTCGACTACCCATATTCTGGTTTTACAATGTCCTAGTCTGAAACATGCAGGTTTGAAATGTCCATTTTGCTGAAATCTTAATGACTAAAGTAGATATGCAGGACTTAAGAGGATCAATATTAAATTTTAAAACCTCCTTTCATACTCTTAAACTTTGCACAGGTTCGTATTAGGCCTGTAGGCCTTGTTTTTAGCTCAGCTGACTATAAGTCATCTGAGCTATAGTCGTGGTCCATTGTCCGTCGTACGTCCGTCCGTCCGTCCGTCCGTCCGTAGATGTGGCACCTTTTGAAACCGTAAGACCTAGGAATCCAAAATTCGGCATAATGTTAGATGTCCCCAAGATCTCCTACCAAGCCGAAAACTGGGTGTTTGCAACTTCGTTCCTTTGAGAAATTAAGGAAAAACCTCAATTTTTTATTAAAAACCTATTTTCACACTTCAGGACTGCCTAATATCAAAACCACTCATCTGTTTTACCTCATATTTACCATAAATATTCCTCTATATAGTTCCTATGTACATGCCAGAAATTATGTCTGTATTATTTAATTTAACAAAGTTATGGGCCCAAACATAATGCATTTTGTAAAAAATCAGAAAAGATATTTGATCACTTAACACAAAAAATGTTAATGCTATGGACCTTTTTTCCAGTAATATAACTTTAATTAATCAAAATTAAATTGTATACCCAAAATTAGATCAAAATCTTTTAAATTTTTTAAAATATTAAAAAAAATAAAAAATTGGTACCTAAAATTTTGCCCAACTTTGACCATGGCACGTTTTTTTCCTGTAAGTACTGTGGATTTAATTTTCACATCATGATTATTTTAGCATTTTGTCTGTAAACACCAAAAATTTGAAACCAGTTGATCAAAAACTGTAGATTTTAATCAAGTTTTCAAGCACCATGTAACATAATGTTTACATCAAGCTAGTGTTATGCAGTTTGCAAGAGCTCAGCTCCCCAGCTTCAGCTCTAAGTTCTTTAAATTCGGCATACAGTTAGATGTCTCCAAAATCCCCTACCATGCCAAGAATTTGGTCACTAGGACATTCGAGATATTAATGAAAAACTTCATTTTTCCATTAAAAACCCATTGTTACACTTCAAGACTGCCTAATATCAAAACCACTGATCTGACTTTAATCATAAATAATATACATATTTTTCATTCTCTATGCACATGCCAGAATGATGTCAGTATTGTGAAATTGTTTTAAGTTATGGGCCCAAACATAATGCACTTTGTAAAAAATCAAGAAATATATTTACTCCCTTAACAGGAGCATTGCTGAAGCTAGAGATTTTTTTGTCAGGGATGTAACATTATTTAATCAAGATTCAATTGAATACCCAAAATTAGTTCTGAATTTTTCAAATTTTATTTAGTATAAATATAAAATTAGTACCTTAAATTTTGCCCAACTGTGACCATGGCACGTTTGTTTCCCGTGAGCACTGTTGATATAATTTTCATATCATGCACACATAGCATTTCAGCTTTTTAGTTTAGAAAGCTGAAAGAAATTGGCCAAAAATTGTAGCTTTTATTAATGTTTTTTATGAGACCCTGTCAGATTTTGGCTCTCTCCGGCCCCTCTTGAGTCACCTGTATGTTGACCTTGTTGACCTTTCATCAAATTATGCACGCTAGAGTCGAGGCATACATGGAATCCAGGCAGCTTATGGCAAGCCACAGTTGATCCAGGTGTCCAACCCAACTCATCTAGTAGTTTTAACCAAGAACATAACAAAAAACAATAAATTAATAAATTTTTATTGGTTTTTAATAACAAATTAAAGAAAAGTAGAAAAGGAATTTGTTAGTTTATAATAACAGGAAATTAACTTGCAGTTACTGATGATATAAGAATCTTGTATCGATGGGTAGAATGTCACATATTCCAAATAACACCATGCAGTCACCTATGGCATTTTTCAGTTCAATTTTAATGATAAAGAAGTAAATCATATTATTCATTAGTAATCATTAGGGATCATATGAAGGAAATAGACAAAGATGCAGTTGATAATATTAATCTAGATTCCTGCTGTGTCTAGTGTGTACATTGATGTGAAAATAGTCCAAAATGAATTTTTTACAGTTATTTTTTAATATAAATAAAAGCCATAAAACCAGGTACTTATGATCATTATTTAAATGTGTGAATTTTGTATATTCTGGATTCTCAACATCATTGTTTGGTGAAAACTGAATAAATTCCAGACATGGTGCAAATACTTTTGTAATTGTATTTAAATACGAATATGATTTTGTACTCCATTATAAAATTTCTTGCATAAAGAATGGGAATTCAGGTAAAAATGAAAATATATGAATACTCGTGCAAATACTTTCAAAATGTATTCATGAATGCATTCATGAATATATTCTTTAATATTATTTTAATAATCATATCAGTTATATTTCATTTTGAAAAAATCATATGATTCTTAATATGATTTTTAATAAAAATTATATTTGGGACAATATTTGTATTTTTTTTAATAAATAGTTAAACTCTTATATTATATGTTCTGCTTATAAGTTATATGGCCAAGTCAAAATCTGTGTGACAATAGTACTCCATTTGTTAATAAAATAAATGAAATCAATCCTCTTCCCTGTCTCCAAAGGTACTATCAAAATCATACATAAGCTAAACAACAACAACTCATAATACAGCTTATATTTATTACCACACAAAACCAGCATGTGCCTCATTTCTAAATAATATTTTTTTATCATATATAACAGCTGAGCGTCGTGACCCATAGGTCCCTTGTTTGGTTTTATGTACCTGTGCAAAAAGCTCAAGAGTGGTATCTGTGTGAAATTTTGCATTTCCATACATCTTCAATGGCTTACTCATTCACAAGAATGGTGGTGCCTCCTTCAATAATTTTTGTGTTGTGCACATCCATTCCAGTTTGTGACATTTTTCTAATTGGTGTTTGTTCCAGGTTCAAAATGTTTCATACTTACACATATACTTGAAAAGTAATCAACTACTTTTCAAATAATGTTCTCGTAAGTTATTGTGGAAGCTTTATGTCTGATGTATATGCCCATTAAACAGGTAAGAATTAGGCCTGTAGGCCAGGTCAGATAATGTCATGATTTTACATTTATTGTGCTGATAAATTTCAGTCCAATCTGCCATCGAATATGGCCATCAGGTTGCCATTTTGAGGAACTGGCAATCGCAGGGCCCTCATTGAGGACTATTATGATTCCAAGCCTCTAGTTTATTTTAATTGAATAAAAATAGTTTTTATGCCCCCGCCACAGAGTGGCCGGGGCATATAGTTTTACAGATTACTGATCGAGTTCGCGTTTCGTCCCAGTTGACCTACTTTTGACCGTTTTACGGCTCCTGAACATAGAAAGTTTCATGAAATAAAGAAATTTTCATAACAAATGCATATGTACTGACTTTTTTTCCTCAATGCCTGCAGATACCACCCTGATTTTTTATGTGTGCGCAGATAATGATAGTTACAGATCGAGTTCGCGTTTCGTCCCGGTTGACCTACTTTTGATTGTATTACGGCTCCTAAACATAGAAAATTTCATGAAAGACAGAAATTTTTATGGAAAATGCACATGTATGGACTTTTTTTCACAATGCCTGCATATACTGGCCTGATTTTTGGTGTGTTGCTTGATAATGACCTGTTACAGATCGAGTTTGCATTTTGCCCTTGTTGACCTACTTTTAACCATACAACACCTCCTGAACTTAAAAAATTTTTCAAAATTTTACAAATGTTTCTTATTTGCCCCAGGCAGGGGCATTCGTGTCGTTCCGACACATTTAGTTTTGGACTCTACCTTAGACTTGGACTTGCTTTCAAAAAGATTCGGATTAGACTGACAGAGCCAGTTAAGGTCTAGTCATTTTACTTGATTTTTAAGCCAAATCTAGATCAAATTGCAACAGAAATGATTTTTGTTGTATGATGACCAGAAAATTCTGGAGAATAACATCAAAAGTCCCAAAAAAGTCCCATTTGGGAAAAGTCATTTAATATAATGATTTTAATTGGCTAATTAACTATTAAGTTTTACTTTACTTGTCTGCATATTGTCATATTAAGCTTTTTCTTTACCTTTACGAGCGACCACTTATTTGAAAGTTCTCTTTATTGCCTATCTATTGAATCTGACTAAGATGTTAATTTACCAATATCAACAATTATATGTATATTAATTAGGGAAGGGCTCGATAATATTACTTGCTCACTTGCCTAAGGGTTTAAAATATCATGAGAACAACCTGCTGGGCCTACAGTATAGCAGACGGACCCTGGAGACAGTCCAAGGGAATATCACATACAGGGTAAATCATATAGAAACATAGGAGCAAGGAATGTTTTATATCACAATATGGATCATGATGGATATCATGTAATCGAAATCAGGGAATATTTAGCATTTTAATGATGTACAATTGCTTGTCATATCCTGGCTATTGAATCTTACAAAGGTTACCAATAATAACAATTTTATTGTTTCCACAGACAAAGTCAGGATACTATGGTTTAAGCACGGCTGCCCCCACTGCTGCAGAGATTTCTTTTGGACGTGATAACTCAAAAAATATTTCAAGGATCTTTAACAAATTTGACATGTGCATAGATAAGCTTGAGAGGATGAAGCCTATCCAAAATGTGGTCATGACCTTTTCTAAGAGAGTGACCTTGACCTTTAATAGGTCCATTTTGGGGGAAAATCACACAAATTCTCAAATATCTCAAGAAATCTTGCATGTTATGGATTGATCCAAAAATCAAGTTGACCAAATCTGGGATAGTGTTGTCATGTACTGATAACTGGTGGCGCCACCTATTATCCTTTTCTTGTTTTTTTTATGCCATTTATACCCCATCATAATGACATGGCTGTGTACTGACAGTACTGTGAGCATTAAAAATCAAAAACTAACGGGCAGATTTCTTTCATATTATGAATATACAGCAGGGTTCGTACACACCTTGAAAACCTTGAAAATAGATTGAATTTAGTCATTTCAATTTCAAAATGAAAAGTGCTTAAAAGGAGAGTGGTTTGGAAAAGTGCTTAAAAATAAAATTTTGTGAAAGAGTTTGGTGTATGTTGTGTGTATGCATACCTGGTATTTTAATATTGACTTTCGGGCATCTCTACGTCAATCAAATGTATGAAATAGAATTAACCCAATCGTGGATGAATGAGACCGGGCAGTGAAAGTGACGATGTAACAAGTTAACATACGAGGGTAATAACCATGTTTATTATCAAATAGTAAGTGAGCTGCTTTACTGGAAAGATCGTGGAGATTTCCCCAGAGGTACGTATAAAAGCTCTTTAATTGAAAACTCAATCCACACTAGGCGAGTTCCCGTAAGTATTTTCGCAAGATTTATAATTTAAATTTTAAAGTAATACTACAGAGATTATTAATATAGCTATTGAGAAGATCTGTCCAAAAGAAATAATTATCTGGGAACAAACCAGGGGAATAAAATGTGTGAAAAATACATGATGGGAACAATTTGAATCTGAGGGATAATAATAATATAAAACTAATTCGCTTAGTAGAATATGTTGTTTAAATCAAGTTAATGTTACGTTTTACATTGGTAACTCGGCGATAATAATTATATTAGAAGGGTCATATTTCCCCAACGAACCCAATCCGACTGTTTCGGTTAAAGGTTTTTCAGTTTATCCAAGGGTTGCGTGTTTTTTTTTTATCTTCGTATCTGCGCATTTCACGTGTACGCGCTGTGATCGTCATTTGTTAGCTCCATAAGACCACTGATCAGCGAAATACAGTTTACACGCGGGGTCAATCCAATTAAGGATAAATACTGTTTGTCCGAAATAGGTTAAGGTGTTTGGCAGGTACTGATGTATATTCACATTACTCTGGCGTCAGTTTGTAAAAGGCTGGGATCCATGGGGGAAATCACATTTTTGTTGCGATGTGATAGCCGTTTGTAAGCGAAGTGCGCTGGCAGTTTAAAGAGTGATCAGCGACATATACAACTTCCAGCATCGGCCCCTCCCTGCCCTGCATAACGATTGCATAAAGGTCGCCAACAAGAGTTTTTTTAGCTCAGCTGACTTTCAGTAATGCTGGGCTATAGCGATGGGTCGTTGTCCGTCGTCCTTCCGTCTGTCCGGCCGGCCGGCCGTCCGGCCGTTAGCAGGGCACAAATCGTAACTGTAGGGGCTAGAGCCATGAACCTTATGCAGTCTTAGAGGTTATAAAAAGATCTCCTTGCAAACCTGAAATTAGGTCACTGCGACCTATATTCTCGAAGTTATGGGGTGTGTTTGCACCCCCCAGAAATAACTCTTTGAGACAAAATTTTCATCCCAAACCTTCCATCTTTCACATACAGCTCACCTACCAACAGGGGAAGGACCATAATTTTTTTTAGGTCAAAAGGTCAAAGGTCAAGGTCACAGGAGCCTCTTCTTTGAAAAGCCTGTGGATGCATTTTAAGCCAACCCTTTCATCCCAGTTCTTTGATCTTTCACATATAGCTCACCTACTAAGTAGGAGAAGAATCCTATAGATTTTGAGGTCACAAGGTCAAAGGTTAGGGTCACAGGATCCACTTCTTTGAAAAGGTTGTGGACACATTTCAAGCTAGACTTTTCATTCCAAACCTTCCAGCACTGATATCGCTTCTCTGCCAACAGGGGAAAAGACCTGTTGATTTTGAGGTCAAAGGTCAAGTTCACAGCACCCACTTCTTGCGTGGAGTCATTTTCAGGCAAACTTTTCAATCTGTACCTTCCATCTGTCTTCCATCATATATGGCTTACCTACCAATAAGGGAAGAAGCCTATTGATGTTGAGGTCAAAAAGTCAAAGGTCAAGGTCACAATATTTAATTGTTCTAAATGCTTGTGAGCATATTTCAAGTGTAACTGTTCAACCCAAACCTTCAGTCTTTCACATATGCCACATCTATTCATCACTCAGTTTGACTCAAACTTCATATTTATGGGTCTTTTTGTTTGAATAAATAACATTGATTTTGGGGTCAGCTGGTCAGCAGGTTAAAGGTTGCAGGTCAAAGTTATTCACCCATTGGTTGCTAAGTAATTACACCAGATTTAAGTGGTTAGTAGTTACCCATCATTTAGAAAAAAATCCAGTTGATATGTGGGCAAAAGGCCAAGGTCATAGGTCAGGGATGTTCACAATTACTTATTTTATAGACCATCTCTATTTTTCTTGTATATATAACCATCCCACTCCAGCTGGTACATCTCCCTGTGTGGCTGTAATTGTGAGTGACACTGGTGACATATGACTCCCTTTTGTATCAGCCTATTAAGTGATAAGGCTCAGTGATAAGTACCTCTGTTACTTCATAACAAAAACACTGTTGTCTGAATGCTTCAGCCAGGCATTAAGACTATGAGAGTATAGTATTAAGGTTTAGCTACTGATTTATAAGATGATGGGAACATTTTGCAGTTTATTTTATGGAATCCTAGCAATAAACTTAGTTTCCTAGATATCTGAATATTTTAATATGTATCACCACATATAAAAGCAAGTGTTTGTTCTCATAATATGTGGATGTGTACCTTGATTTAGGATGGCTTTTTGTTTTATTTCAAGACTCTTAGTCATGCTTTCTGCATTTCTTTTCTTTCAGGTTTGGCAGTTTACCTACCCTGCTGACCCCATTGAAAAGCAGAGTGATAATAAAAAATATTGGACTTACACTTTTTACAATTGCATATCTATAAATCTGATATGAGCGCCTGGACATGCCTTTTGAATTATTTTGGGCATTCATTACTGGATAATTTGCCCCAAGTTTGGTCTCTTATTGGAGAATGTGGGATATCAAATGTCATACTTGTCAGAAATCCATTATGTCTGCCAGTTAGCCACCTTAGAAATTCTTTCTTCAGTGCAGTTTCAGTAATTGTATCCGCCAAAACAGAGTTTTGCGGATACTTATTTTCAGCTGCACGCCGCCGCCTTGTAGGTTTCCGGAGAATTCCTCCGTAACCGCTGGGTGGAATTTTACGAAACCCGGGATTATGTTCGGGTCACATGTGAACTGCTGCGCCCCGATTTTGTTTTGACCTCTGACCTTTCCTCTGCGCTCTGCGTCCGTTTGTGCGTCTGTTTCCATACATAAACCCACATATCTCGGGAACTGTTTGACGGATCAGGAGAGCTTTATAACATACACAAAAAATGGTGGCGCCACCTGCAACCATGTTTGCACAGTGTCCATCTGTTCGTCTGCCTTGGGTTAAAATCACTCATATCTCTGCAGTGACTTGACTAATTCACCTGAAATTTGGCATGCGTATACATCCTGGATACCTTTTCTGATTTTGTGACAGGTGGCACCACCTACTTTCACGTTTACGCTACAGACATCCAACCTCATATCTCGGGAACTGTTTGACCGATCATGAAAATTTTTTTGCACAAATGTAGCCTTTGGAGAGCTTTATAACATACACAAAAAATGGTGGCGCCACCTGCAACCATGTTTGCACAGTGTCCATCTGTTCGTCTGCCTTGGGTTAAAATCACTCATATCTCTGCGGTAACTTGACTAATTCACCTGAAATTTGGCATGCGTATACATCCTGGATAGCTTTTCTGATTTTGTGACAGGTGGCGCCACCTATAGCCATTTTTGCACAGCTCCCCTCTATTTGTCTGCCATGGGATAAAATCACTCGTATCTCTGTAGTGGTTTGACATATCTGCCTAAAATTTTGCAGGTTTATACATCCCCGACAGCTCTCTTGATTTTATGACAGGTGGCGCCACCTACATTCTACATTTATGCAGCAGATATCCAAGCTTATATCTTGGGAACCGTTTGTCCTATTGGGCCAAAGTTTTGCATGTGTATAGTTCTCACATAGCTCTTTATCATACGCAAAACTGGTGGCGCCACCTGCAGCCATTTTTGCACAGCGTCCATCTGATTGTCTGCCACGGGCTAAAATCATTATATACATGTAGTGGTTTGACTTATCTGCCTTAAATTTTGCATATGTATACAACTTGGACGGCTTTCTGGATTTTGTGGTGGGGGGGGGGGGCAACCTACATACACAATTTGGCTGCAGACATCCATGCTAATATGCAACACTTCACTCTATTTCCCCTTGTTTTAATAAGATTTCACATTTTTGGTTTTAATCAAATGTTGGACATGTTTGAATAGAAAGCTGGCTGCGTCCGTGATCGTTAGATAACGACCTTCACAGGTGTTGCCCGGCCATTTGTTGACACATGCGGCCAGTGACTTGGCGGTAAACGGCAAAAACCTCGTGCACGACAAGGTCGTCATATCAAATGTGCTGATATGAAGTTTCACTAGTATTGTTTTGAATAATTTGATAATACTATACCAAAATATCGTATAAGGGTAACATATTACAGGCTTTTATTTTTTTGCCGTTGAAAACTGGAATGAATATCCCCCACGATTGCCGAACTGTCAGAGTTTTTGGGCACCCCTTCTGCCGGATCCTATAAATTGCTAGTTTGAGCAGGTCGGCAAATCAGAGATCCCTATTTTAAATATAGCATAGGTTTTAGACCCTCGTTATCAGATTAGATAAATCCGTCAAGGTCATGCCAAAGATGAGTGATCATTTTGAATGTAAAGTTGAAACAATGGGCCGCTGTGTATTAAACCAAGACTGGCTATACCGAATGGTATTTCACAAGCACTTCAATTGCTGTTATTGTAGATTTCGGCTAAATTTGTTATTTTCTGAGTCATTTCCTTATAACTATTACTTATTTTACATTTCCTAGCCTTTTTTATCACACTATATGGTCCATCTCATTATAAATATTATTTTGCATTTTGTGTTACAAGCCTTTCGATGTCGGCAACATGCATGGGTGAAGGTGCACTGACTGTCCACAAATTTTGATGTCCTTGAAAATACTTTTCAGGTCCTTGAAAAGTGCTTGAAAAGTGCTTGAAATTTTTCTCATGATAAGTGTGCGAACCCTGATACATAAAAATGGGTTGTGGGATGATGTATATTTAAATTGGGGTCATGACCTTTCCTATGAGAGTGGCCTTGACCTTGATTTTTGCCATATATGGTGAAAATCAAGACTAGTGGTGCCATCTGCAATCATTTTGGTGTGGCGTCCATCTGACAGGTGGTGCCACCTTACTTTCCCGTTTTGTAGAATAAATTGATGCACTTTTCAGAGGAGTGATTTGCCCTATTGGCCCGAAAATATACATATCCATAGATCTTGGACTCCTCCATCTTGTACCCAGGACTGGTTGCACCATCTTCAAATGGTTTTGGTGTGGCGTCCATCTGTACATGTGCTTAAGGTGAAAATTGCTCATATCTCCAGATTGGTTAAAGGTATTGGTCTGAAATTTGGCATGTCCATCCATCTTGGAAAGTTTTCTCATAAACCAGACAGGTGGCGCCACCTACCTTACCGTTTCTGTTAAATAAATTAATGCTCTTTTCTCAAGAGAGATTCAACATATTGGCCCCTATATTTGGTGAAAAATATTGATTCTCAAGTTGATAGATGGAAGAAACCATAGTCGCTTGGCTAGTGTCAGAATATGCTGCTGAAGATGGGGTGGGGGGGTCCTATTCTTAAAGGGGGGGGGGGATTAATTGTCTGGGGATACCCTGGCACCTGCGGTGCCCAGAAATATCTAGTTACTTGATGGACAGGGGTAGTGAAAGTATAACAGTAGCTTCATGGACCAACAAATGAATGAATGCAAGTAAACTAAATATTGGCATTGGCAGTGCCAGGGAGCGTTAGTTTGCAAGGGCTGAGTACATCTGGCCATGCTGGATCAGAGGGTGGAGTAGGCCCATGATAGGATGAGAATCTGATAGCAACATGCCTGTGTTTGTATTGTGGATGAGTCACATGTGGTTGTAATATTTACATTTAAATATGATGGTGCTCTTTTTTTTTGCCTGACTACTCCCCATGACATAGACGTGGTCTGATTCTCAGTGTCGATTTGTGGTTACTTCTAGTGAATGCATGTGTGCCAAATTGAGACATTTGTTATATGTAAACCCCACAACCTATAACATAAACTAGGCTGGTGTGAGTCACTGGGACTACTAGGACTTGAGTACTAGCCCTTTATGGCACAGTACAATCAGGAGCGATAACTCAAGTGAATCTTTGTTTTTGAAGATTGAGGATGGTGGTTGTAGTGAACCAGCAGGACCACACGTCTCCTAGGCCTGGGTATTGCCTGGAAAACTATTGCCATTTATGCCAGTATGGAGATTCATATTGAAATCTGTAGTTCAGTATATTTTTGGATTGCAAGAGTTGGTTCAGGATTAAATTTTATTAATCATTAAATCATATTTAAAACAATCACAGCTTAACAAGACTTTGTTTTATTGCTATGGTTCTAATACATTCAAGTAAAATATTGTCATATTTATTGCAGATGGGGATGTTTTTCAGTGTATGTAACATTTCATATTCTGCTGCTATTATTTCTCACAAGTGTTGCTAGGAAGTGCAAAATCTACATACCAGTCAGCTACTTAAAAAAATGTGTCCAAGTGGCTTCATTAGTATATTATAAGGTTAACTTGTGTGAAAGAGTCAAGCCAGTGTTCAAGCTTTGGGTTAAGTCATTTGAAGTTGTGATTATTCAGTTAATTTGTTGAAATAATGTTGTTCATTGTCTGTGTGAGTCTTTGTAGTTTAATATTGTATAAATTTGTATTAACATTTGACAGATAGAGGATGTTTGTAAGCTTTGATACAGTCTGGGTCATATTGAGAGAGGAAGCACGTGGGTTAGAAAGTAAGTCACCAGAGACTGGCTTGTGATGATCAGTTGAAGCATGTGATGGTGTGGCACACCACATGGAGTCCTGGTGTTAACCCACCACACAGCCGAGGTCTGACTTGATTATATGGTAGAGCACTGCTAGAGGGGTAGTACTGTCAAATAGTGGTGCATCAGTTTTGTGCTACTAACTCTATTTTTGAGATCTTAAAAGATGTGGTCGTCTGTTAACAGGGCACTAATTGTAATCATTGAACCTGGAATCTTCTAACTTTAGTGATGGGCAAACTTTTTCCCGCGTACCACATGGCCACAGCTGGCGACCTAGTTGCATATAATTATAGACTGCCTGGCCATTGGATTTTCATGTCCAGACATAGTTAAATAGTCAGGATGACCTCCGACCCCTAGAAAGCTGGCCTGGTTTCATCAGATACATCGCCCATGTGTATCTGTTAAATGGCTTACATAAGACAGGAACTGAGAAGCTATATCCCATCTTTACTAGTAGAGAAAATCTTTTAAATTAAATAGGCTGCATAGAAATACTTCGTTATTGTTACCTATAATAATCTTTACGTTATCACAACACCGCATAGGTGTTATTGCAGTAAAATAAAACGTGATATTCACTTTGATTTGATACTGACATTGATGAATTAACCAAGACATCAAAACACTCACGCTTATTTATTTTTATACACTTCATTTGAAGTATATACTTTAGCAAAATCAACCAAGAAATAAAACATTTGACGAATGATGCCAGGACATTATTTTATGTTCAACCGTTCATTGAGCAGTAATCAGACATGGTTGTAGCAGAAAAAATCACTTTCGCAATCGTGGCTAATGCTGTTGAGCAAATTTTTGCCACACACAATTTTTTTTAGCCATTGGCACCGTGGCGAATGGCAAGCAGAAACACAGCATTGTTGAATTTACTGAAAATCCTATACATCTATATATACTATAATAATACAGAGATGTTTGACTCCCATCATTCAACCCCCACCCCCCAACCAACAAGGCATTGCATCTGTGGACTGGTGACATTAGTTATATTTCAACTGTATACCTTTAATAAAATAAAAAAAAAAAAACATATGTTTAATAATGTATATTATAAAAAAATAGATCCAATTGAACAAATGTGTAAACTACTGAACTGTCAACAATTGATCAAAAAGCCAACCAATGATCATGGTAATAATATACATCGTATGTTTGCAAACTGCTCACATGCTTCAAAATATTATTTGCAACAATTTCTTACTCATCCATACAAACCAATCATTTCAACCAGCCATGGCCTATATTACCTTTTTCTCTTAGTCTTGATCTCCATATGATATTATTTTGGATTTTTACCTTCATGGTCAACTTCAGCTGAGCACAGTGACCCATGGGTCCCTTGTTTCCTTTTTTTTAGTGAACCTGTGAGCGTTGTGCGTCATCTGTATGTTAACCATAGCTATATCAAAAACGGCAGGAGCTAGCACCACCAAATTTTTTGCAAATGATCAGTCATCTGAAAAACTCTATCAGATTCTGTTTTTTTCTAAATGCATTTTCTGAGATTTTATAGGGAAAAAGCTAAAAAAGCTTTAAAAATCTTCTTCTCCACAACTGTCCAGCCAAATTGTCCAATATTTCACAGAAACAATCCCCGGAACAATTTTTTTTGCAAGTTTGTTTGAATGGTTCCAGTTCGAAGATTTTTGGCCGAGTAACAGGCAGTTGAACTTAGTCATCTGTCCAAAAAAGCACACTAAAAGTAAAAACTCAGAAACGGCTAGAGCTATCATCACCAAATTTTATGCCAATGTTTGTCACATATGTCATATCTGAAATTGAGGTATTGGTGGCGCCACCTACATTGATCTGTTTTTACAAGCGAAAATGTAAATTTAGACGCTTCTAGCTTATACACTTTTTTATGATGAAAAAGTTAAGCTGATTGGTTTATACTTTGCAAGAATTATTCTATGGTAGGGTTCTGCTGGTTTTATAAGAATAGATTGGGTGAATACAGTTTAAAAAAAAAACATTGTAGCCAATTGAAAAAGGCTTCCTGTGTTTGAAAACAAATTTGACAACATACTGAGTTTCAGCAGCCAAGTCAAGAGGTCACTCAGTACAACTAGGTGGGGTCCAGACATCACCATGGCAACTGACCTGGCTCTGTCTGGTGTCTAGACAATGTGTCTAGACATCTAGACACATAGTCTGGATGTCTAGACACATTATCTAGATGCAGAATGCCCAGATTAGAAATATTGGAACTATATCTTTCAACTGTTTGAAAAAACTTGGTTTGCATTTTTAGCGAATCTGTTAGCTTGTGCAGTGGTGTGGCATCATCCGTCTTCCATCATCTGTCGTGCGTCATGGCTATCTCAAAAAGGGCAGGAGCTAGCATCCCAAAATTGTCATTTAAAAAATTCTATTGGATTTTGCTTATTACTTTGCTAACTGCATTTTCTTAGATTTTATAGGGAAGAAGCCAAAAAACATTAAAAAAATGTTCTTCTCCGAAACCATGCTGCCAAATTGTCCATTCATCTGTCCCAATAATCCTCCCTGGCAAAGAGAAAATATCCAAAATATCTTGACTGATACATCCTAGTTTTAAATGTCCTAGTCCGAAACTTGCAGGTCCGAAATGTCCATTTTGCTGAAATCATAATGACTATGGTAGATATGCAGGACATAAGAGGATCAATATTAAATTTTAAAAATAAACCTCCATTCATACTTCCGAACTTTGCACAGGTTCGCATTAGGCCTGTAGGCCTTGTGTTTTGAGACTTTCAAAGATGTGGTTGTTTGGTTAACAGGGCACAAATCGTAACGGTTGGACTTGGAATCTTCTAACTTTACATCCAGAGAGGTCCATGAAAAGTCTCCTTGGAAACCTGAAATTTGGTCTCTGTTACCCATATCCTCTGAGCTATTTGGCTCAGAAGTGCCCCCCAGAATTATTAAAAATTTGATACAAAAGAGCACCATGATTCTTTGCATGCATATGCATTATGGAGTGTTACATCAGTTTCTGCAGACTGGTGGTGCCACCTGGGGTTTTTTTTTCTAGCATTTTTTTAGCTCAGCTGACTTTAAGTCATCTGAGCTGTAGTCATGGTCCTTTGTCTGTCAGCTGTCCGTCTGTTCGTCCGTTAAACTGGCAAGTTTTGAAACCGTTGTACCTACGAATCTGAAATTCAGCATACCTCTAGATGTCCCAAAAATCTCATTCCATACTGAAAATTGGGTCAATAGGACTTCATTCCTTCGAAGTATTTAAAAGGAAAACCTCCGTTTTCCATTTTAAACCCATTATTACACTTCAAGACTGCCTAATATCAAAACCACTGACCTGATATTGACCATTTTTAATATATTTATTTCTCTGTATATTTCCTATGTACATACCAGAAATTAGTTCAATATTATTTAAATTCTTGAAGTAATGGGCCCAAACATAATGCACTTTGTAAAAGTTCAGGAAATATATTAACTCCCTTAACTTGAGAATTGCTGAAGCTAGAAACTGTCTTTCAGGTATAAAACTATATTTAGTCAAGATTCAATTGTATACCCAAAATTAGATCTGAATTTTTAGCTCAGCTGACTGTAAGTCGTCTGAGCTATAGTCGTGGTCCTTTGTCCGTCGTCTGGCCGTCCAGCAGTTAGCAGGGCACGTTTTGAAACCATTAAACCTACGGATCGAAAATTTAGCATACAGTTTGATGTCCCCAAAATCTCCTACCATACTGAAAATTGGGTCACTAAGACTTTGTTCCTTCGAGATATTAAGGTTAAACCTCCATTTTCCATTAAAAACCCATTGTTACAGTTCAAGACTGCCTAATCTCAAAACCACTGATCTGAATTCGATCATATTTTATATTCATATTCATCCATACATTTCCTATGTACATACCAAAAATTAGGTCAGTGTAGCGTAATTTAATTGTTGAAGTTGTGGGCCCAAACATAATGCAGCTTGTAAAAAATCAGGAAATATATTTATTCACTTAACATAAGAATTGCTGATGTTAAAGACTTTTTTTTCAGGGATATAACTTTATTTAATCAAGATTCAATTGTATACCAAAAATTAGATCTGAATTTTCCATTTTTAGCTGAGCTGACTATAAGTCATCTGAGCTATAGTCGTGGTCCATTGTCCGTCGTCCGTCCGTCTGTCTGTCCGGATGTCCGTCCGTAAGACTGGCACGTTTCGACACTATTGGACCTACGAATCTGAAATTTACCATACAGTTAGATGTCCCAAAAATCTCCTACCATGCCGAAAATTGGGTCAATAGGACTTCGTTCCTTCGAGATATTAAGGAAAAACCTCAGTTTTTTATTAGAAATATTTTCACACTTCAGGACTGCCTTATATCAAAACCACTCATCTGGTTTTCTTCATATTTACCATAAATATTTCTCTATATAGTTCCTATGTACATGCCAGAAATTAAGTCAGTATTATTTAATTTAAAAAAGTTATGGGCCCAAACATAATGGACTTTGTAAAAAAATCAGGAAAGATATTTGGTCACTTAAGACCAAAAGTGTTATAGGTAGGGACTTTTTTTCAGTAATACAACTTTAATTAATCAAAATTTAATTGTATACCAAAAATTAGATCAAAATCTGTTAAATTTTTTTAAATATTGGCAAAAATATAAAATTGGTACCTTAAATTTTGCCCAAGTTTGACCATGGCACATTTTTTTCCTGTAAGTACTGTGGATTTAATTTTCTCAGCATGTTTTTGTTAGCATTTTGTCTGTTTACACCAAAAATTTGAAACCAGTTGATCAAAAAATTTGAAACCAGTTGATCAAAAACTGTAGATTTTATTCAAGTTTTCAAGCACCATGTCACATCAAGTTTACATCAAGCTAGTGTTGTGCAGTTTGCTAGAGCTCAGCTCCCCAGCTTCAGTTCTAAGTTCCTTAAATTTAGCATACAGTTAGATGTCTCCAAAATCCCCTACCATGCCAAGAATTTATTCACTAGGACTTAATTCCTTTGAAATATTAATGAAAAACTTCATTTTTCCATTAAAAACCCATTGTTACACTGTAAGACTGCCTAATATCAAAACCACTGATCTGAATTTGATCATATATAATATACTTATTTTTCTATACATACGCTATTAACATGCCAGAAATGATGTCAGTATTGCGTAATTGTTTTAAGTTATGGACCCAAACATAATGCATTTTTTAAAAAATCAAGAAATATATTTTTTCCCTTAACAAGAGGATTGCTGAAGCTAGAGATTTTTTGTCAGGGATGTAACATTATTTAATCAAGATTCAATTGAATACCAAAAATTAGTTCTGAATTTTTCAAATTTTATAAGTTATTAGTATAAATATAAAATTAGTACCTTAAATTTTGCCCAACTTTGACCATGGCACATATGTGTCCTGTGAGCACTGTTGATATAATTTTCATATCATGCACACATAAGGATTTCATCTTTGTAGTTTAGAAAACTGAAAGAAATTGGCCAAATATTGTAGCTCTTATTAATGTTTATATGAGACCATGTCAGACCCAGGCTTAATCCAGCCCCTCTTCAGTCACCTGTATGTTGACCTTGTTGACCTTTCATCAGATTTTGCATGCTTGAGCGAAGCATACACTGGGGCAGCCAGGCAGCTAATGCCCAGCCACAGTTGATGCAGGTGTCCAACCCAACTCATCTAGTAGTTATTTTGAAAAACAACATAACAATAAACAATAAATTAATAATTTTGTATAGGTTTTTTTATAACAAATTAAAGAAAAATTAATAGAAAAGGAATTTGTTAGTTGATGAGTAACAGAAAATTAACTTGCAGTTACTGATGATGTAAGAATCTTGTATGGATGGGTAGAATGTCAATGTCAATGTTATTCCAAATAACACCATGCAGTCACCTATGGTATTTTTCAGTTCAATTTTAATGATAAAAAAATAAATCATATTATTCATTACTAATCATTAGGGATCATATGAAGGAAATTTATGATAGACAAAGATGCAGTTGATAATATTAATCGAGATTCCTACTGTGTCTAGTGTGTAGATTGATGTGAAAGTAGTCCAAAGAGAATATATTACATTTATTTTTTTAATATAAATAAAAGCCATAAAACCAGGTACTTATGATCATTATTTAAATTTGTAAATTTTGTATATTCTGGATTCTCAACATCTTTGTTTGGCTAAAACTGAATAAATACTAGACATAGTGCGAATGCTTTGCATTTGAATATGAATATGTACTGCATTAAGAATGGGAATTCAGGTAAAAATTAAAGTATTTGAATACCGGTGCAGATACTTTCAAAATGTATTCATGAATGCATTCATGAATATATTCTATAATATTATTTCAATAATCATTTCAGTTATATTTTATTTTAAAAAATCATATGATTTTCTTATTATCTTTTTTAATAAAAATTATATTGGCACAATATTTGTTATTAAATTTTAATAAATAGTTAAACTCTTTTATAATATGTGCTGCTAATAAGTTTACGGCCAAGTCAAAATCTGTGTGACAATAGCACTCCATTTGTTAATAAAATAAATGAAATCAATCCTCTTCCCTGTCTCCAAAGATACTATCAAAATCATACATAAGCAAAACACCAACAACTCATAATAAAGCTTATATTTATTACCACACAAAATAAGCATGTGCCTCTTTCCCAAATCATATTTTTTATCATATATAACAGTAGCCATGACAACATGACACTCAGGCCTTCGGAAAAAAAACTGATAGGGCCTGGAGTCATGATGGCAGTCACAACAGAACGCCCATTCTAAGGGTCGGATCAAAATATTTGCTGTCTGGTATTATTTGGCATCACAGGCTTATATAGTCGTATTATATGTGCTAAATATCGAAGAAAAAATGTTGTTACACAAAAAAAATTACAATTATTACCTCCTTTCATGACTGTGGCACCGATTCACGTGAAGCGGTACTTCTCATTCAAAACTAAATGTGTCATGGCGCGGTCGTGTATGTAAACTTGGAAGTCGGAAGCCGGATGCCGGAAACCAACGAAAGCAGTTTAAAGAATATACAAAATGCTAACGTTTCAATACCGTTTTGTTTTTTCCCCCCATAGAATAAGATCTTTTTTTATCATTCTGTGAAGAATAATAGTTATCCATTGTTTAACCTGTACGTTATGGAAGATTTTGTGCTCGGAAGCCATCTCGGAAGTCAGTCAGAAGTGCTTGGATGTTATCCAATGTGTATGACTCGGAAGTCACAGAGACGCACTGTGCCCAAAATGCAGTTTCATTATAATTATAGTTGCATGCATATATTAAAATTGCTTATGCATGATTCTGCTTTTAATGAGTGTATAATGCAATACATGATACATAATCGGAAAACTATAAGTTCTCATTTTTTTTTATTTGTAAATTTAATATATATCTAAAAAGAAATGAAAATTAAGAGATATTACGTCTGAACGGGCTTGCGCCCTCTATGGATGCACCACTGAATAATAAATATGGTATAATTAACCCTTGTACGGCATTAAAAATACAGTTATAAATTACGATGTCATTCAAAATAAAATATAGTAATATATTTTCCATACGTTGAACAAATATGAAAATTCAATATATCCAAGAAGGTCATCGCTGGAACAAACATACATGTATCATATGCAAAACGAAATGTCTTTCAATATGTTAGAGTTCAACGATATTTTTTTTAAAATGTTACATTTATATCTTAGAAAAGGGATACAACAGTCCAGATAATATATAACATACTAATACATGTATTATTATAAAATCTGATCGATTTACGAATTTAAGCAAATATTTTTTTAAAACCAAAATTAATTCTTTTTCAAGTTTTTGACTCTTTCTTTCAAACTTTATCAATCTCGATATTTATATTATATTAATTTCACTCCTGATGTTTCAACATCACATTTCATGTTTAAAATTTATGGATATTTATTGTATCCCCAGACAAAGTCGGGGGATACTATGTTTTCATACCGGTCCCGCCGCCGCCGCCGCCGCCGCCGCCGCATATGAATCTTGTTGGCGCGATAACCCAAAAATATTTCACGGAACTTTACCAAACTTGGTATATGTATAGATATGGGTAAGAGGACGACGCCTATTTAAAATGAGGTCATGACCTTTACTAGGAGAGTGTCCTTGACCTTGAATAGGTCCAATTTTGGGGAAAATCCCACAAATTCTTTAATATCTCAAGAAATCTTGCATGGATTTATCCCAAAATCAAGTTGATGGAAGATCATGGATAGGGTTGTCATGTTCCAGAAACTGGTGGCGCCACCTATTATTCTTTACTTGTTTTCGTGCCGTTTAATACCCTAAAAATTGCCACCTTACAGCACTGTGAGCATTATAAGTCAAAAACTAATGGACAGATTTCTTTTAAATTATGCATATACATAGGTATGGGTTATGGGATGATGCTTATTTAAATTGGGGTCATGACCTTTCCTATGATAGTGGCCTTGACCTTGAATATTGCCATATATGGTGAAAATCACACACCTCTTATCATATCTCCAGTGTTGATAGCCATATGGATTTCAAACATGACTTATGTATGGCCCACCACTAAAGTAAGAACCCTATAGGTTCTAGGGTCATGAGGTCAAAGGTCAAGGTCACTGGACTGGCATTTTAAAAGATACTGTGGATGCATTTTAAGCCAAACTTTCATCCCAGGTCTTCCATCTTGAATATATAGCTCACTTGCCAATAATGGATGATCCATATAAATTTTGGGGTCACAAGGTCAAAGGTCAAGGCCACAGGAGCTATCTGTCCAAAAATTAGTTTCTGGATGATAATTCCTGCTTTTATTGATGTAATGATTTCAAAATTGACTTATATATGTCCCATTGAAATAGCAAGACCCAAATTGATTTTGGGGTCATGAGGTCAAAGGTCAAGGTCACAGGAAACCTCTTTAAAAAGATTGTGGATGCATTTTCTGCCAAACAAATCATCTCAGATCTTTCATCTTGCACATATAGTTCACCTGCCAAGAGTGGAAGACCCCTATCAATTTTGAGGTCACAAGGACAAAGGTGAAGGTCACAGGAGCCATATGTCCAAAAATTAGTTTCTGGATGATAATTCCTGCTTTTATTGATGTATGGATTTCAAACTTGACTTATATATGTCCCATTGGAAAAGCAAGACCCAAATTGATTTTGGGGTCATGAGGTCAAAGGTCAAGGTCACAGGACACATCTTTTTTAAAAAGATGCGGATGCATTTTCAGCCAAACATTTCATCTCAGATCTTTCATCTTGCACATATAGTTCATTGCCAAGAGAGGAAGAACCCTATCAATTTTGAGGTCACAAGGTCAAAGGTGAAGGTCACAGGAGCCATCTGTCCAAAAATTAGTTTCTGGATGATAATTCCTTCTTTTATTGATGTTTGGATTTCAAACTTGACTTGTATTTGACCTATTGGAAAAGCAAGACCGGAATTGAAATTGGGGTCATGAGGTCAAAGGTCAAGGTCACAGGAAACCTCTATAAAAAGATTGTGGATGCATTTTAAGCCAAACTTTCATCCCAGGTCTTCCATCTTGAATATATAGCTCACTCGCCAATAATGGATGATCCATATAAATTTTGGGGTCACAAGGTCAAAGGTCAAGGCCACAGGAGCTATCTGTCCAAAAATTAGTTTTTTGGATGATAATTCCTGCTTTTATTGATGTAATGATTTCAAAATTGACTTATATATGTCCCATTGAAATAGCAAGACCCAAATTGATTTTGGGGTCATGAGGTCAAAGGTCAAGGTCACAGGAAACCTCATTAAAAAGATTGTGGATGTATTTTCAGCCAAACAATTCATCTCAGATCTTTCCTCTTGCACATATAGTTCACCTGCCAAGAGTGGAAGACCCCTATCAATTTTGAGGTCACAAGGTCAAAGATGAAGGTCACAGGAGCCATTTGTCCAAAAATTAGTTTCTGGATGATAATTCCTGCTTTTATTGATGTATGGGTTTCAAACTTGACTTATATATGTCCCATTGGAAAAGCAAGACCCAAATTGATTTTGGGGTCATGAGGTCAAAGGTCAAGGTCACATCTTTAAAAGGATGTGGATGCATTTTCAGCCAAACGTTTCATCTCAGATCTTTCATCTTGCACATATAGTTCACCTGCCAAGAGAGGAAGAACCCTATCAATTTTGAGGTCACAAGGTCAAATGTGAAGGTCACAGGAGCCATCTGTCCAAAAATTAGTTTCTGGATGATAATTCCATCTTTTACTGATGTATGGATTTCAAACTTGGCTTTGTTATTGACCCATTGAAATAGCAAGACCCAAATTGATTTTGGGGTCATGAGGTCAAAGGTCAAGGTCACAGGAAACCTCTTTAAAAAGATTGTGGATGCATTTTCTGCCAAACAATTCATCTCAGATCTTTCATCTTGCACATATAGTTCACCTGCCAAGAGTGGAAGACCCCTATCAATTTTGAGGTCACAAGGTCAAAGGTGAAGGTCACAGGAGCCATATGTCCAAAAATTAGTTTCTGGATGATAATTCCTGCTTTTATTGATGTATGGATTTCAAACTTGACTTGTATATGTCCCATTGGAAAAGCAAGACCCAAATTGATTTTGGGGTCATGAGGTCAAAGGTCAAGGTCACAGGACACATCTTTTTTAAAAAGATGTGGATGCATTTTCAGCCAAACATTTCATCTCAGATCTTTCATCTTGCACATATAGTTCATTGCCAAGAGAGGAAGAACCCTATCAATTTTGAGGTCACAAGGTCAAAGGTGAAGGTCACAGGAGCCATCTGTCCAAAAATTAGTTTCTGGATGATAATTCCTTCTTTTATTGATGTTTGGATTTCAAACTTGACTTGTATTTGACCCATTGGAAAAGCAAGACCGGAATTGAAATTGGGGTCATGAGGTCAAAGGTCAAGGTCACAGGAAACCTCTATAAAAAGATTGTGGATGCATTTTAAGCCAAACTTTCATCCCAGGTCTTCCATCTTGAATATATAGCTCACTTGCCAATAATGGATGATCCATATAAATTTTGGGGTCACAAGGTCAAAGGTCAAGGCCACAGGAGCTATCTGTCCAAAAATTAGTTTCTGGATGATAATTCCTGCTTTTATTGATGTAATGATTTCAAAATTGACTTATATATGTCCCATTGAAATAGCAAGACCCAAATTGATTTTGGGGTCATGAGGTCAAAGGTCAAGGTCACAGGAAACCTCTTTAAAAAGATTGTGGATGCATTTTCAGCCAAACAATTCATCTCAAATCTTTCCTCTTGCACATATAGTTCACCTGCCAAGAGTGGAAGACCCCTATCAATTTTGAGGTCACAAGGTCAAAGATGAAGGTCACAGGAGCCATATGTCCAAAAATTAGTTTCTGGATGATAATTCCTGCTTTTATTGATGTATGGATTTCAAACTTGACTTGTATATGTCCCATTGGAAAAGTAAGACCAAAATTGATTTTGTGGTCATGAGGTCAAAGGTCAAGGTCACAGGACACATCTTTAAAAAGATATGGATGCATTTTCAGCCAAACAATTCATCTCATATCTTTCATCTTGCACTTATAGTTCTCCTGCCAAGAGAGGAAGAACACTATCAATTTTGAGGTCACAAGGTCAAAGGTGAAGGTCACAGGAGCCATCTGTCCAAAAATAAGTTTCTGGATGATAATTCCTGCTTTATTGATGTATAGATTTCAAACTTGACTTGCATATGTCCGATTGGAAAAGCAAGACCCAAATTGATTTTGGGGTTATGAGATCAAAGGTCAAGGTCACAGGACACATCTTTAAAAAGATCAAGGTCACAGGACCAACATCTTCAACAAGATTGTGGATCGTTAGATGGAATAAACAATAAAAATGCCAAGTGTCAGTATATGCTGCTAAAAATGGGGGTCTGTTCTTGTAGGAGGGGGGCCTACTATGTCTGGGGATACTCTGGCACCTGCGGTGCCAAGAAATGTCTAGTTAATATAATAAAGTATGTTTGCAACAGATTGCATGATAAGGGCATATAACCAGAATCTGCACCCTTCAACTTCATATTACTGTAGGATTACAAGGATCTCGATAAGAAATTACAATTTTGTTTATATATAATATATATATAAATGCAACCGGACCATGAAATGTAAAATATAATTTTGCATAAAAAGTATTACATAATAGATAAGAGTCTAAGAGATTCATAATACTGATGAATTTTTTTTGGTCAATGGAAGAGGAAAATGTTTTCAATTTATACATTAAAAATAAAATATTTTGTTCGAAACAACTTGTAAAATCATTCACTGGACGGTTTTTTGGTTCTGTCAAATTTTCTGTTTAAGTCTCTTTGATATTATCAGGGTGATTTTTATAGGGGCACATGTATAAAATATTATCAAAACCTTTATTTTTTTTCATGTTTCCATCAACATAAAATGCGGTAACAGCGTAAAATATTGATGAGTTAAAATAATCTTGTTTTACAAAATGAAATAAAATATCAATATAATATATTATTAAAAAAAAACAGCATCATGAATGATACAAAACAGATTGAATTTGTGAAAAATACATGATACTGAAGAAACTGAAAATGCTTGACACGTTTGCTGACGATATGATGACCAGTGCATTTGCCATTACTGGCTTCCGAGTTTTACACATTTGGACCATAACCGGGCATTTCCGAGCAAAAAATAGTCATTAACTTCGGATGGATAACTTTGATTATTTTACATGATGATAGAAAAGACCTTATTCTATCAATAAGTATAAAAAGGTACTTTCCATTGATGTAGTAGCATTTTAATTATGCTTCGATCATTGCTTTAAAAAAAGTCCTTGCTTCCGACTTCCGACTTCCGAGTTTTACACATAGCCGTTTGGAAATCCCCTACCGGAAGTTATGATTCTCCCGCTGACAGACGTGGAGACGAGTTTTTCGAGTAAAACCAGCCTCGGAATTTAAAACTGCTGTACGTTTACACGTAAGTCAACCGTGGATGTAATAATTATTATTTTCCCCAACAGAATAACGTCACTTTTTGTCTTAACTCAGGAAAATGACAGTTCGGGAAGTGGATGAAAATGAAAAAGTAGTGTCAGAAATGGCGTGCACATCTGCACATACTAGAATTGATGCGAACCCAATAGCTTGTACTGTCACCCCATCGTCTTCAGTTCATCTAAAATTGACGTTTGGGGTGACAAGCTGTCGCTAATATAACAGCTGAGCGCCGTGACCCATGGGTCCCTTGTTTTTAAGTTATTAGCATAAATATAAAAGTCAGTACCTAAAATTTTGCCCAACTTTGGCCACGGCACGTTTTTTTCCTGTAAGTACTGTGTATTTAATTTTCACAGCATGTACACATAAGGATTTAATCTGTTTTAATCTGAAATTTGAAAATAAAAGCTGCAAAATTAGGCGTGTCATTGAATATTTTTTGGAGGCTCATGTTGTATTCCCTTACATTGTCAAGCAGTCAACTTTGGTCACTGTAGGTCATTCAGTGTAGCTCTCTGTGCTCCCCAGGCTGTTATGTTATCCCATCACTCTGGCAAGCCCTCTCTCTTATTGAGCTTGATCAGGCTGTCTGCAGTTAATACCACAGGGAGCCTTTCTCTCCACCCCCCTCCCCCCTCCCCCCTCCCCCCCCCCCATTCTGTTGACAGACCTATACTATAAACAAGATGAATTTTATATTTTCACATTTTTCATTTTTTTCAGCAAGGAGCAGTTACAACAGAGACAGCTCCCCCCACCTACCCCTTCAATACACAGGACTAATAAACAAGACAAATCTTATAATTTTATGTTAATAAATTCTTTTTGTTGAGACTTGGACAATTTTGATTTTTTTTTATGAAAAAATAGTTCAGGAATTTAATTCTAATATTCAAATTTGATAAAACAAGATTTAAGAAGATATAAATACTTTGTAGCATTTCATTCTTATCTCTTAAAGTTGGCCGGGCCTAGGTGTGAATATCACTGTTAAACTTTGTTTTAATATCAGGAATGTTGGTCAAACTTATTGGGGATTAATTTATTACTCATATGGCCATATATTTAACTTTTGAAAACTTAATTTCCTTCACACACTATTTGTAACTTGTATAACCCTTACCATTGGCCCATTTTTTCCCTTGGTGCATCATCAGGCCAAAGGTTTCATTTATTACACAGTGCATAAACTTTAGCTCATGTCCATTATTCTATAATTTACAGTTTCATTTTAGCAGGGCCATTTTCTCTTAGCTTTTAAAATGGTAATTAATTTACATGAAAAACCAAAAGAAATAAAAATATTTTGCAGTAACCAATATTTTCCAAAATTCAGCTGAGGGATGTGACCCATGGGTCCCTTGTTTAAATTTTATAAGTTATTAGCATATATATAAAATCAGAACCTTAAATTTTCCCAACATTTGAGTGATTGACCATGGCACATTTTTTTCCTGTAACTGCTGTGGATTTAATTTTCACAGCATGTTACCATAAGCATTTCGTTTCTTAACATCTGAAATTTGAAACCAGTTGATCAAAAACTGTTGATTTTATTCCAGTTTTCAAGCACCATGTCACATATTGTTTACATCAAGCTAGTGTTATGCAGTTTGCTAGAGCTCAGCTCCCCAGCTTCCCAGGCCAGCTCTCAGCTCCCAAAATTTGGCATACAGTTAGATGTCCCCCAAACGCCCCTACCATACCAAAAGTTTGGTCACTAGAATTTCATTCCTTCAAGATGTTAAGAAAAAACTTTACTTTTCAATTAAAAACCCATTGTTACACTTCAAGACTGCCTAATATCAAAACCACTGATCTGACTTTGATCATCTAATACTTATAAAAGGAATTCTGTTCACGTTTGTTCGCAATGTTTTCTAGAACCGTGTTGTGTACAATAATGTGCTATACGTCATTTTAAAGGTTATTATCCCGGCAGTGACATAGGCGATATGAAAATAAATATTTTTTAATATACACATAATTTTGAGTGACTTTTCCGTTATTTTACCGAGCACAGCCGAACTGCCTTTGGCAATCACTGGAAAGCGTGCATCGTGGTCACTTAACCTCTAACACTAAGGACTATTGTTCATATGAATAACGGTTGCTTTCAATGAGGGATTTGACCCAGGTGCGTGGTCTGTAAAAGAGAAAAACACATGTTTCTCGCTTTATGAAATGGAGAGTTCAACCCTGGAGGATTAATGACAAAACCTAATTCCAGGTCCCAATTTCAGGAATAGGGCTGGGGTGGTGGCGGGGGTTTCAGGCCTCAAAATTTGTCTAATACGATAAAAAAAGGTTGAGGTTGCTGAAAATGGGATACGGACCCACTGCATGGAGTCCCACTGGGTCCGCTTCTGCTACTTATGATGTATGCATATTTCTGTTTCCTTCTTCAGGAACAGTTTCCTTGCAATATACATATAATTAATCTTTCATGTGTTCCTCACATCAACCTATTCTTTATACGTCCAACGATAGAAACCAGTCAAATATCAACGAAACACTGTATGCCTCCGCGTCTCATTCCGGTTCGCAATGTAAACCATCACTGACCAGGTCTGCAAGGTAAACATACCGGGGTATGATTTTTGCCACGAGGACAGCCCCACAAAATAACAGTAAAAAATATTTGTACATATCGTATTCAAAGAGTACCCCACTAAAAATCTATAATTTCTTTTAACATTCATAATAAAAAAAAGAGCCAACATTCAATATCTCAGTAAATATATCTCCCAAACCCCGGTAAAAAGCCTGGTATACCGGGTTTATCAGCTAGTATAAAATATACATGTTCTTCTATTTATACTATATGCACATGCCAGAAATGATGAGTATTGCAAAATTGTTTTAAGTTATGGGCCCAAACATAATGCACTTTGTAAACAAGAAATATATTTACTCCCTTAGCATGAAAATGAGTCACCTATGTTATTTTTTCTTTTCAGTTTTAATAATGAAAAAAAATAATTAAATTTTATTGTTCTGAAAATGAGTCACCTATGTTATTTTTTCTTTTCAGTTTTAATAATGAAAAAAAATAATTAAATTTTATTGTTCTATACTATTAGGGATTATATGAAGAAAATTAATGATTAACAAAGATGCAGTTGATAATATAAATTTAAATTCCCAGGTCTTTTCTAAGTGTTTCAGCTTGTTAATTTATATTTATTTCAAATTTTAAAAAGTTAAAATAAGTCAAAATTCTTAAAATTTTACTCAGACAAGTACTGATTAAAGATTTCAAAATGTTTCACATATGACATTCAGACACGTGGCTGTAACAGCTGTCACAAGACTAAATAATTGAAATTTATATTACTGTTTTAATAAAATTAAACTTGCTTATCTCTAGTTTTCTCCTTGTATAATTTATAGGGTATTCTTATCCTTGGGTTATTTTTTGCACCTATAATGGTTTCATAGCTGAGATACTTCAAATTTTTTTCTGATACATTTTTTTAATAAAAAAATTTGAATATGATGAAAAATCAGATCTTAGACAAGTTCTCATTATGATTTCTGTAATGTTAATAATTGTCATAAGACTCTTGCTATGTCTAGTGTAGATTGATGTGAAGGTGATCCAAAGTGAATATTATAGTTTTATTTTTGAATATAAATAAAATTCATAAAACCAAGTACTTATGATCATTATTTAAATTTGTGATGTTTGTTTATTCTGGATTCTCAAGAACTTTGTTTGGCTGAAACTGAACAAATACCAGACATGGTCCAGTACTTGGCAAATGTATTTGAATGCAAATATGAATATTTTCTCCATAATTTCATGTATAAGTATAGATATACAGGTAAAAATGAAAGTTTTTGAATACAAATGCATTCATGAATATGTTCTATAATATTATTTTAATAATAATTTATTTCAATGATATTATTAAAAAATCTTTGATAAAAAAAACATGATACTGTTATTATTTTTAATTAAAATTATATTTGACACAATATTTGTTATTAATTTTAAATAAATAGTTTAACTTTTCAAATAATTCTGCTGCAATGTAGGTAAAGTTTTATGGCCAAGTCAAAACCTTTGTGATAATAGCACACCATTTCCAAATGTAAATAATATTAATGACATCAATCCTCTTCCCTGTCTCCAAGGATATTATCAAAATCTTACATAACTTGAGTTAAACACCATCAACTCATAATAGAGCTTATCCAGCTTATCTCACAAATCCAGCCTTTTCCTACCTCCTCTCCAAATAATATTTTGTGATCATATATAACAGCTGAGCGCCGTGACCCAAGGGTCCCTTGTATCCTTTTTTTGAGACCTTCAAAGATGCTGTTGTCAGTTAACAGGGCACAAATAGTAACTATTGGACATAGAATTTTCTAACTTGACATCTGGAGAGGTCCATGAAAAATCTCCTTGAAAACCTGAAATTAGATCTCTTTTACCCATATCCTCAAAGCTATGCTTCAGGAATCAGGATACCACCCACAAAATTTGGCATTCAGATGACAAAATTCCTTTTGTGAATGTCTTCATCGTCACCTGAGCATCATGAACCTTGGGTGACTTGTTTGATACATTGAATTAACTGTTGTAACTTTTTAGTATTTGCTTTGGCCTTTAGTTATGAGCAGGTTGTTGAGGCTAGTTGAGGCTTTGTTATTGACTGTGGACCAGATGAAGTGCTGGCCTGCGTGCAGCCAGGGTGCTGTAATCTGCTGATTTAGTACCTGCTTGACAGCCATCATGTCTATAGACCAGTTGCTGCAAATTATTAAACAAAACCAGCAGGGAACAGCTTAAACATGGACTGGGTACAGCAAACTGCACAACAGTAATTCAAAAAGCCCAGTCAGATAATTATGCTTTTCCACATCCATCACAGCCAGCAATGGCGTTATCAGGCACATTCATATTAATCATAAGTGAGGAAAATTTTATCAGCATGGCACTAAGGGTAAGAAAAATCAGATATACAGATGTAAAGGAATTCAAATGTAAGTTTTGGTAACCAAGTTATCTTTAGGGACCCTCCATGTGATAGGGGCTGGAGCGCTTAGGTTTATGGCTCAGCAAAATTGATTGAGTTCTTCATTTATGGGTGGATGAGCAATATGTGCAAGCTGAAAGGTTAAGGTCGAACAGTTTGGCTTCAAATCAGTCCAAAAGCCAATTCAGGACAGGTGGACCGACAAACGGATGGACGTACAAACCGAGGCGTTACTATATCCCTTTCACAACGCGTTGCAGGGGGCTAATAACTGGATACTGAATATTAGTTCAGTCTAATATGAGATTTTTTATATAATCTTTGCTATTTCTATATGTTTGTTAACTAAAATAAGGTTTCTCAACAAATTTGCTAACCGGTGAAATTGCAGTTGGGGAATATTTGAGTTTAGATTTCTTGCACAGACTCTCAAATCTGAATGTTTGTTAAAACTCAATGTGTTACAGGGGAAAACAAGAGGTAACTCTGCTCACTGGTGTATGAAGCTAGAGCTACCAACATACAAGTGGATGTATCTATTTTTGCATTTTGTATATATGTCAAGGAATCTGCAGAAGCTGGTTACAGGAAAACTGTGGATGGTTTGGATGTTGCATATATCTCCACATATTGATGTGCTGAAAAATTATGAGGAATGTGTGAGTGTGAGATTGTGCTGGGGAACATTCCTGCTTTATATTTGGTAAACATCTGCAATAGCCATCCAGTACAATAACAAGCAAGTTTAGTTCCCCTCCTAAAAATACATTTGTTTCCAATTATCTAATACTCGTTCACGTTTGTTCGCAATGTTCTCTAAAACCACGTTCTGTACAATACTGTGCCATACATCATTTTAAAGGTTATTATCCCTCCGATGTGACATAGGTGATATGAAAATAAATAATTTTTAGTGGACATATAATTTTGAGTAATTTTTCCATTTTTACTGACTTGCACAGAAAATAGACCGAGCACAGCCAAATGCATGCATTGTGGTCACTCAACCTCGAACACTATTAAGGGCTATTGTTCATATGAATTACGCTTGCTTTCAGTGAGGGATTTGAGCATGTCTGACCTTACATTTGAACAAGGCTCTCACCCATGTGAGTGGTCAGTAAAAGAGAAAAACATGTTTCTTGCTTAATGAAACGGAGAGTTCAGCCCAGGAGGGTTAATGACAAACCCTACTTCAGGGTCCCCATTTCAGGAACAGGGGTGGGTTGGGATTTGGTGGAGTGGTGGCGGGGGTTTCAGGCCTCAAAATTTGTCTGATACAATAAAAACAAGTGACCCATGGGTCATGACGCTCAGCTGACTGGGAAGAGATTCACAAAAGGAAATTTTATGAGCTGAATGGTAGCATATACCCATTAAACTGAAGCATCAACAGGCTAAGATTGTGTCTATATTTATATATCTAAAAAATAGAGAAAAAATGCGTAAACTTTAAAAAAAATACAGGTGGCTCCACCAGACTGCAGAAACTAATAAAAACACTTAATGGTCAATATCCATGCAAAGAAGCATGGTGGTCTCTGGATTAGTTGTTCAGAAACTTCAGCTTTCAGCCATTATTCTAAGGGATACTTCGGAGTCCTAAAGCTTGAAGGATATGGGTAACAGAGAACTAATTTCAGGTGTCACAGACACTTTTCATGGGCCTCCTTGCATGACAAAAATGAAGATTCTAGGTCCAGTTGTTACAATTTGTGCCATATAAACAGATGACAGCATCCTTAAATGTCTCAAAAATGGAGAAAAAAATTCGAAAAATTGAATAAAATGTAGGTGGCACCACCAGTCTGCAGAAACTGATGAAACACTCCATAATCAATATCCATGCAAAGAATCATAATGATCCCCTGCATTAGTTATTCAGATACAATCTGCAGAAACTGATGGAACACCTCATGATCAATATGTATGCCAAAAATCATGACCATCAGTGTTGGAGTTATTGAGATACTGCAGTTTTAGTATCAAATCTTTCATTATTCTGGGGGGTAATTTGGAGCCATACAGCTTAAAGGATATGTGTAACACAGACCTAATTTCAGGTTTCCATGGAGACTTTTCATAGGTCTCCTTGTGTGTCAAGAATGAAGATTCTATGTCCAGTTGTTATGATTTGTGCCCTGTTAACAGATGCTCATATCTTTAAAGGTCTCAAAAATAAAGAAAAAAATTCGTAAAAAAAATGAACAAATACAGGTGGTGCCACCAGTCTGCAGAAACTGATGAAACACTCTATGATCAATATCCATGCAAACAGTTATGGTGATCTCTGCATTAGTTGTTCAGATAACAAGGGACCCATGGGTCACGGTGCTCAGCTGTTATATATGATAAAAAAATACAATTTGGAAATGAGGCACATGCTGGTTTTGTGTGGAATTAAATAAAAGCTGTATTATGAGTTGTTGGCGTTTAGCTCATATATGATTTTGATGATATATTTGGAGACAGGGAAGAGGATTTATTTCATTTATATTATTGACAAATGGAGTGCTCTTGTCACACAGATTTTGACTTGGCCATATAACTTATGAGCAGCACATATAATATAAGAGTTTAACTTTTTATTAAAATTTAATAACAAATATTGTGCCAAATATAATTTTTATTAAAAATAATAAGAGAATCATATGAATTTTTAAAATAAAATATAACTGAAATGATTACTGAAATAATATTATAGAATATAATCATGAATGCATTCATGAATACATTTTGAAAGTATTTGCACTGGTATTCAAAATACTTTCATTTTTACCTGAATTCCCATTCTTATGCAAGAAATTTTATAATGATTCATATGTGTATACAAATACATTTGCAAAGTATTTGCACTATGTCTGGTATTTATTCAGTTTTAGCCAAACAATGATGTTGAGAATCCAGAATATACAAAATTCACAAATTTAAATAATGATCATAAGTACCAGGTTTATGGCTTTTATTTATATAAAAATAAATGTAATATATTCACTTTGGACTACTTTCACATCAATCTACACACTAGAAACAGTAGGAATCTTGATTAACATTATCAACTGCATCTTTGTCTATCATTAATTTCCTTCATATGACCCCTAATGATTAGTAATGAATAATATGATTTATTTTTGTTATCATTAAATTGAACTGAAAAAATACCATAGGTGACTGCATGGTGTGTTTTGGAATACTTGACATTCTATCCATCCATACAATTTTCATACATCATCAGTAACTGCAAGTTAATTTCATGTTACTCAACAACTAACAATTCCTTTCCTATTAATTTTTCTTTGATTTGTTATTAAAAACCAATAAAAATTTATTAATTTATAGTCTATTTTTATGTTGTTGGTCAAATCAACTTCTAGATAAATTAGGTTGGACACCTGGATCAACTGTGGCTGGCCGTAAGCTGCCTGGCTGGCCCAATGTATGCCTCGCCTCAAGCGTGCATAATTTGGTGAAAGGTCAATAAGGTCAACATACAGGTGACTGAAGAGGGGCTGAGGAGAGGTCTGACATGGTCTCATTAAAACATTAATAAAAGCTACAATTTTTGGCCAATTTCTTTCTGCTTTCTAAACTAAAAAGCTGAAATCCTTAAGTGTGCATGATATGAAAATTATATCAACAGTGCTCACAGGAAACACGTGCCATGGTCAAAGTTGGGCAAAATTTAAGGTACTTATATTTTGTTTATACTAATAACTTATAAAATTTGAAAAATTCATAACTAATTTTGGGTATTCAAGTGATCAGTTCAAAATACAGTTTTTGATCAACTGGTTTCAAATTTTTGGTTGTAACAGATGAAATCCTAAAAAAAAACATGCTGTGAAAATTAAATCAACAGCAGTTACAGGGAAAAAATGTGCCAAGGTCAAATTTGGGCAAAATTTAAGGTACCAATTTTTTATTTTTTGCTAATATTTTAAAAAATTTAAAAGATTTTGATCTAATTTTGGGTATATAATTTAATTTTGGTTAATTAAAGTTATATTTCTGGAAAAAAGTCCTTAGCTTTAACATGATTTATGTTAAGTGATCAAATATCTTTCCTGATTTTTTAAAAAATGCATTATGTTTGGGCCCATAACTTTTTCAAATTATATAATACAGACCTAATTTCTGGCATGTACATAGGAAATATATAGAGGAATATTTATGGTAAATATGAGGAAGAACAGATGAGTGGTTTCGATATTAGGCAGTCCTGAAGTGTGAAAATAGGTTTTTAATAAAAAATTGAGGTTTTTCCTTAATTTCTCAAAGGAACGGTGTCACAAAGACCCAGTTTTTGGCTAGGTAGGTGATCTTGGGGACATCTAACATTATGCCGAATTTTGGATTCCTAGGTCATACGGTTTCAAAACGTGCCAGTTTAACGGACGGACAGACGGACAGCTGACGGACAAAGGACCACGACTATAGCTCAGATGACTTATAGTCAGCTGAGCTAAAAATTGTACCTCTTGACACAATCATTTGATGTCTTCTTGCTATACAAGATATATGTGCCCAAACTTATTTGAACAGTTCTGTTATACCACCCGTGAGGTAGACTCACCTTACCATTTTGTACCGCTTGTGTCAAGTGGTACTATTTTTACCTAGCTTGAAATCAGTGATAGTGTTAGCCTTCTGACTACTGATGCATTATTTAGCGTTTATAAGGATCCATGACCAGCTTTAATCATAATGGATGAATCTGGAATATTTGGTGTCCCTTATGGAAACAGGCATGCACATAAAAAAAAAACAAAGATTTATAGAGGAATTAAACATATTATCAACACAAACCAAAATTTATACAACAATCTCCTGTCAACGTGTTCGGTAAATGCACCAATTATAATGACGGGAAAAGACATCAGGCAGCAAACATGCTAACTACACCAGGCCCCTGTTAAATACCGGCATCTATTTAAGGCTGGTGTTTATTTTCTTGGACATAGTTATGCCCCGGCGACTAAATAAGGCAGATGACTATTCACATGTGACCCGTACATAATCCTGGGTTTCGTAAAATTCCGCCCAGTGGTTACGGAGGAGTTCACCGTTTTGGCGGATACAATAAAGATAGGACAACTAATTAAGTGCTTCCTTATATGATACTGTTTATATGATGTCATGAGCAGTGACAGGTGTATGATTAGATAATTAAACATGTGCCTTGCTCATTACATTTATCAGCCCTGACTAGGTCACATGTTTATAGGATGGTTTTAATATAAAGTGGGCTCCTGATTTAGGAAGTGTAGATAAACAGCACTCACAGCTAATAACTAATTTTGTACAGTTCAGCTCCATCACATACAGCCATATCAGTCATTACTGAAAGCTAAACCATGTAAAACCTTCCTATGTATGAAAGTTGATTAAACTTTTAACACTTTGCTCATTTTAATGTCTGCTTGGTTAAATATTTATGGAATTACTAAGATTAAAAAGCATGTTTGTGAATCTTCCAGAGATTGTAAATAAGGTCAACCAGACGGTCAAAACTCCCTGGTGATGATACAGCCTTGTCTTTAGGTCAACCAGACAGTCAGAACTCCCTAGTGATGATACAGCCTTGTCTTAAGGTCAACCAGATGGTCAGAAGTCCCTGGTGATGATACAACCTTGTCTTAAGGTCAACCAGACGGTCAGAACTCTCTGGTGATGATACAACCTTGTCTTTAGGTCAACCAGATGGTCAGAACTCCCTGGTGATGATACAACCTTGTGTTTAGGTCAACCAGATGGTCAGAACTCTCTGGTGATGATACAACCTTGTCTTTAGGTCAATCAGACGGTCAGAACTCCCTGGTGATGATACAGCCTTGTCTTAAGGTCAACCAGACGGTCAGAAGTCCCTGGTGATGATACAACCTTGTCTTAAGGTCAACCAGACGGTCAGAACTCTCTGGTGATGATACAACCTTGTCTTTAGGTCAATCAGACGGTCAGAACTCCCTGGTGATGATACAGCCTTGTCGTTAGGTCAACCAGATGGTCAGAACTCTCTGGTGATGATACAACCTTGTCTTTAGGTCAACCAGATGGTCAGAACTCCCTGGTGATGATACAGCCTTGTCTTTGGGGCAACCAGATGGTCAGAACTCCCTGGTGATGATACAGCCTTGTCTTTAGGTCAATCAGACGGTCAGAACTCCCTGGTGATGATACAGCCTTGTCTTTAGGTCAACCATGATGAACTTAAACCTTCTCTGATGTCTAAAATACAAAAAGATTAAACAGTTCATATTGATGAATTGATGGCCCAGATTAATTACATTAAGTCATACTTGCTTTTTATGCCCCCGCCACAAAGTGGCCGGAGCATATAGTTTAACCCTTGTCGGTCCTTCCGTCATTCCGAAATCAAACAGTTGTAAGGACTTTTTTTCGCAATGCCTGGAGATATTGGCCTGATTATTGGTGTGTATGCAGATATTGACCAGTTACAGATCAAGTTCTCGTTTCCTCCCGGTTGACCTACTTTTGACCATTTACGGCTCCTTAACTTAGAAACTTTCATGAAAAATAGAAATTTTCATGACAAATACACATGTACGGACTTTTTTTCGCAATGCCTGCAGATATTGGCCTGATTTTTCGTGTGTATGCAGATAATGACCAGTTACAGATCGAGTTCGCGTTTCGTCCCGGTTGACCTACTTTTGATTGTTTTACGGCTCCTAAACATAGAAAATTTCATGAAAAATATAAATTTTCATGACAAATGTACATGTACAGCCGTTTTTATTCCTCAGCTCATAGGCTGATGGGCTATTGTCGTCACCCAAGCTGTCCGTCTATCCGTCCATCTGTCTGTCGGGTGTCCGTCCGTCCGTTCCGCGTCTGTTAACTTTTACCTTGTGAGCGGGATATCTCTAAAAGGATTCACCGTTGGAATTTTATTTCATCAGTGAAGATGTATATCGATAAAATCTCAGTCAAGTTTGAAAATTGGTGACCTTGACCCAATTTTTGTACATTTTAGAGCTGATTATAGAAAAACACTCAGAAGCTTATATCTCAGGAACCATTGTGTGGATTTTCACAAAACTTACTATGATTATTGGGACTGATGGTCTGTACGTGCTGCACAATTTTGGTGGCGCCACGTGCAATTTCTGATTTTTAATGAAATTTTATCGGATTTTTCAATTTTGGCCTTTTGTGCAGGATATTTACAAAGGTATTCAACACAGGAACTTCATTTCTTCAGTGCTATTGCATTATATTTACAAAATCTTGGTCAAGTTCAAAGATGGGTGATCTTGACCTACTTTTCAAGGAGCTTAGTATAGAAAAAAACTTAGGAGTTTATTTTTCAGGAAGCATTTGGTGGATTGTTATGAAACATGGTACATACCTCTCCAATTAAAATTTATAACTGATTATCAGTTTTTGCTAATATTCTAGTTTCGCAATGCAATGCTTACAGATACTGGCCTAATGTTTGTTCTGTGGTTGCATAATGACCACTTACAGATCGAGTTTGTGTTTCGTCCCAGTTAACCTAATTTTGACCATATGACAGATGTGAACATAGAAAATTTCATGAAAGACAGAAATTTTCATGAAAAATGCACATATATGGACTTTTTTTTCACAATGCCTGCAGATACTGGCCTGATTTTTGGTGTGTTGCTTGATAATGACCCTTAACAGATCGAGTTTGCATTTTCCCTTGTTGACCTACTTTTGACCATATGACACCTGAACTTAAAAATTTTTACAAAATTTAACAAATTTTTCTAATTTGCATCAGGCGGGGGCAATCGTGTTGTTCCGACACATCTAGTGTATAATAGACTGGGTGGACAGTGGTCAGCCCACAGCCACTAGGTGGCGCTGGTCCCTTTAGACGTGTAGAAAAATAAGAAAAAAGGGCCTAATCATTTTGACAAACATCAAACCTTGTATGTACTATATCTAAAAGTTCTTCATAAAAAAAATCTATTTTCATCTAAAATTTCCAGATGGTGGCAATTTTTTTCAAGATGTTCACGTGATTAATTGTTTCAGCCAAAACAAAGTTTTGCAGATACTTTGTTTCTGACCGGGTTCTGCCACCACTGCCGCAGCCTTATTCGTTTCCGAAGAACTCCTCTTAGACTACCTGACTGATCTTCCGAAACTTAACCCAATAATAGGTTCACATGTGAACTGGTGCCTAACCATTTGGCGTTGACCTCTGACCTTTCCCCTATGCAGTGTGTCCATCTGTATGTCTGTGTTTACACATTAAACCACATATCTTTGGACTCGTTTGACTGATCTGGCTGAATTTTGCACGAGTTTAGCTTTTGGGTAGCTATTTATCATAAAATTAACTGGTGGCACCAGCTGCAACCATTTTTGCGCAGTGTCCATCTGTTTGTCTGCCTTGGGTTAAAATCACTCGTATCTCTGCAGTGGTTTGACTAATTCACCTGAAATTTGGCATGCCTATTCATCTGGGACAGCTTCCTTGATTTTATGACAGGTGGAGCCACCTGCATTCACGTTCATGCTGCAGATCTCCATGCTAATATATCTGGACTGGTTTGACGTATCTTCCTGAAATTTTGCATGTGTTTAGTTCTCACATAGCTCTTTATCATACACAAAACTTGTTGCGCTACCTGTAACCATTTTGCACAGCGTCCATCGGTTTGTCTGCTGTGGGATTAAATCACTCCTATATCAGCAGTGGTTTGACTTATCCATCTGAAATTTTGCATGTGTATACATCTTGGATAGTTTCTCATTCAAATAACAGGTGGCTCCAGCTACAATCATGTTTACGTGGCAGACATCCATGCTAATATGTAACACATGTAACTCTGTTTCCCATTGCCACTCAATCCATGCCTCACTTCACCCGTCCTACTCTGATTTTGGCTTCAAATTCATCAAGTCCCCAAGCATCCCCTAGAGGACTGATCATTGTGGACTGATCACCAGAGAGCTGATCACCACTTGGACCAAAATTGTCAATTAGAACCTAAGCTTTAATTTGTTACCAATTTGTGTCATGGCGTGCGCCTTATCTCCTCTATGAAATAGGTGAAGCTGTATGTCCTCTGTATATTACTGATGTATGTCCTCTGTGTATATTTCTGATGTATGTCCTCTGTGTATATTTGTGCTGTATGTCCTCTGTGTATATTTCTGATGTATGTCCTCTGTGTATATTTCTTATGTGGGTCATTCCGCAGTAAAATGAGCAATTGCGTATATATCTGGTCTCTTCTTATTCATTCATCAGCAAGTAGTTAAAGGTTTTACACAAATACATATAGTTATATACCTTGGCATGGGTTCTCCATCCATCCAATCTGAGACAATAAAGGATGGATTATTATTTGTGTAGGCCCGTCCCAATATATGCACTTTCAGACAAATAGCATGTCTCCTGAGCAAGGAGCTAATATTATAGGTCATTTGGTAGAGTAGATAAAGAACTCATTCATTACCTTAATTAGCTAAATTAAAATACACAGTAAGGTCTTCAGATTCCATGGTTGCTTGAAGCAATTGTTGCCACTAACTTTTTTTTGCGAGCATTTCTGTTCTGTCCCCCAGTTTTGAGTCAACTCCGTCACATAAAGAATTATATCCAAGCAAATTGACAGTTACATAATTATATCTATACAAAGCCAAATATAAAATGTTGCATGGACATACTTTATCCATGAAACACTGTTTTATACATAACATGTATCTAGTATAAGAAATGGAACCCTTTATGTCCTCATCCTGGAGGGTGGAAAATTAACGTGTCAACTCCGTCACAGCTTTTTCACCCTCATAAATAGATAAATGGGTAAAATGTTATTATGTTCAAGAAAAAACATGTGTTTTTTGTTTAAAATCTTCAATAACTGGCTTATAATGTGATTTTCAAAAAATTATAAATTAAAAATCAAGCATTTGTCAACTCCATCACAGTCAACTCCGTCACGTGATGGAGTTGACATGTCTGTATTTTGAGCACTGATTACTTAACAAAGCTTTCACCATTATTATATATGCTAATATATTGTATATTCCATTAGATTGCAACTATATTTTATGTGTAAGCTTAATAATTATTCAATTTATTTAGTTCCAGGCAATATTAATGATTTATGAATTGGCTAACTAATGAAATACAGTAACCCAGCAGAAAAATCTTGCATTTTGGTATTCTCACCTGATACATCCACTGCTATTTATATAACTGAATATTTTCATTTTTAACAGCATGGGCAATTGGCAATCTAAATTTTTTAAAAATAAAATGAAGCTAGATATGATACAGGGCATTCACTCTTGAAGCCTGTGTTCCATATAACCAATAAAGATATGACCCCAGATTCATAGTGGTTTCATTCTGCTGAAGAGTGTCCGGCCTGTACCTTGAACCACAATATCCAGTCATTTAGAATACATTTGCTAGATTTTGACAGCATTTTATACATCCTGTCCCAGCAGGAAAAGCTAGGCATGTTGCAACAGACTTGGTCAATTATTGTGCTATAATATATTTTTGTCTGTGGACATTAATATGATTTAATTATTCATATGTCCATTGTATGACACTTGATTGTAGAAATGCTGCATAAAATAAAAAAATAAAAACAAATGGTGTCAATTCCTCTTTTCCTGCTAACATGCTGCTTCTGGTTCCCACAAAAGACAGTGGCAACATAATAACAGAATCTTTTTTGCAAATGCAGACACTGATGAAGATGACTCCATGACACCTGGAATTGTTCTTCAGTTTCTGTAAAACCTGTTTCATTGTTCAATGTAACTGTTAATTTGGTTTCACAAAATAGTTTTCCACTTTTGAACTGGTAAATGTGTACAAACAGAAACTTTTGCACTACCTGTAACTCTGTTGATGAAACATCCAGAGTCAATAGTGCCAATCTTGTTGGATATATTATCTAGTTAGGATTATGAATAATTGCAACTTCTTGCATCACTGAAATTATTTGGCAGCTGATGGACAGTTCCAGTCCTCTAGTGGTCAGTAAAAAGAAGGCAAAACTGAATCTACAACCCTCCAAAGAGCAGCCCCATCTCCTCTTAAGGTCTTTTACCCTGTCTCGCCTCCCAGAGATTTCAATGGCCTTTAAAATATTTCAAGACATCTACAGACCCCAAAACTGACAAGGAAAAGGAAATTTAAATCAACTGTAGGATGTCTAATCATTTTGAATTACCTGTGCTGTATACTTTAAATATTATAAACATACAGTCAAGTTGTTTTCATGAGTTTGCAGAGAAATATTTAGTTATGCTACAACAGATTTTCTTCTGTCAGCTAGAACTTAAATAAGAGCCAATTTATGTGACACCATCAAGTACTGGTCAATAAAAAAAATTAAAGACCATATAAGGAAATGTTTGATCATAGAAGACTTGTGCATGAAAATAATTAAGAGATTTATATAGTCATATGTTAGAGTTTACCGGTCAAAAGCCTGTTCTGTCAACTCCGTCACAAATACTCATGGTCTTTGCCAGCTAAATATTATCAAGGGTATCATTTAACAACACAGATTTTTCTGTTATAAATGTAAATAAAGGAAATCTTGATTTATCTAATGATGATTTAATCTGTTTTTATTAGAATAATTGTCTTTACCTGAGAAAAAGAATTAAAGAAAAAAATGGTTTTTGATGAAGTTTGCAATTTTCGTAACCTTTTTTGTATATACATTGGTCTAATTCATAAGGCAAAGTTATATTTAATTTTCTAAGGGAGGAATTATATTTTGCCATTGTCTTGTATTATTTAACTGGTGTCATCTCCTTAAATTTTGTAGTTCAGATCAATTAACATGACTGTGACGGAGTTGAAAAAGTGTTTTACTGAGCTTTGGATGATTGTTATTTTCAAAAAAGACTTTGCTGTTTAAGCTTGGCTTTAATGTGTTAGTGAAACTAGACATCTCTGCCTACATGTGCTACAAATTTAAGCCAGATATGACAAAAAAATTTCTTGACCAAGCAGTATCACCAATTTGCCCAATTTACTGTGGAATGACCCATGTATGTCCTCTGTGTATATTTGTGGTGTATGTCCTCTGTGTATATTTCTGATGTATGTCCTCTGTGTATATTTCTGATGTATGTCCTCTGTGTATATTTCTGATGTATGTCCTCTGTGTATATTTCTGATGTATGTCCTCTGTGTATATTTCTGATGTGTGTCCTCTGTGTATATTTCTGATGTATGTCCTCTGTGTATATTTGTGCTGTATGTCCTCTGTGTATATTTCTGATGTATGTCCTCTGTGTATATTTCTGATGTATGTCCTCTGTGTATATTTGTGGTGTATGTCCTCTGTGTATATTTGTGGTGTATGTCCTCTGTGTATATTTCTGATGTATGTCCTCTGTGTATATTTCTGATGTATGTCCTCTGTGTATATTTCTGATGTATGTCCTCTGTATATTTCTGATGTATGTCCTCTGTGTATATTTCTGATGTATGTCCTCTGTGTATATTTCTGATGTATGTCCTCTGTGTATATTTGTGCTGTATGTCCTCTGTGTATATTTCTGATGTATGTCCTCTGTGTATATTTCTGATGTATGTCCTCTGTGTATATTTGTGGTGTATGTCCTCTGTGTATATTTCTGATGTATGTCCTCTGTGTATATTTCTGATGTATGTCCTCTGTGTATATTTCTGATGTATGTCCTCTGTGTATATTTCTGATGTATGTCCTCTGTGTATATTTGTGGTGTATGTCCTCTGTGTATATTTCTGATGTATGTCCTCTGTGTATATTTCTGATGTATGTCCTCTGTGTATATTTCTGATGTATGTCCTCTGTGTATATTTCTGATGTATATCCTCTGTGTATATTTGTGCTGTATGTCCTCTGTGTATATTTCTGATGTATGTCCTCTGTGTATATTTCTGATGTATGTCCTCTGTGTATATTTCTGATGTATGTCCTCTGTGTATATTTCTGATGTATGTCCTCTGTGTATATTTCTGATGTATGTCCTCTGTGTATATTTCTGATGTATGTCCTCTGTGTATATTTCTGATGTATGTCCTCTGTGTATATTTCTGATGTATGTCCTCTGTGTATATTTCTGATGTATGTCCTCTGTGTATATTTCTGATGTATGTCCTCTGTGTATATTTCTGATGTATGTCCTCTGTGTATATTTCTGATGTACATATGAATTTAGGAACATTTCTTTTGTAATTAAAGACATGTTTCTTTGTTTTGTGGTTTACAGTTCTGGCACAAGGCTTGCTTCAAGTGTTGGGAATGTGGAATGACTTTGAACATGAAGAATTACAAGGGCTATGACAAGAAACCTTACTGCAATGCGTAAGTACCTATCCTCACCCTGCTATGGCAAGAAACCTTACTGCAATGTTATAAGTACCTATCACCAGCCACTCAAGGCTGCACCAAGTGACCTAACAGCAGGCAGGGCTGGGAGGAACCATTTAAAACAATGGGCACACACTGCAGCCAGCTACAAATAATGATAAACTTGATATTTCACCTGTTCTGCTCTTCTTGCCCTTCACATTCACTTCTGTGGCAGAGTTACTGTCAACGTAATTCTGAAAGTAACTGTAAAGTAATTGAAAAGTAATTAAAATTACATCTTATTTTTGCCTAGCTGACTGAAATTCATCTGAGCTAAAGTGAACACTCTTTGTCCATCATCCGTCCTTCTGTCTTACCGTCTGACCATTCATCTGTTATCTTGGCACAAATCGGAACTGCTGGACCTAGAATTTTCTAAATGAAAACCCTTGGAGGTCCATAAAAATCTCCTTGGAAACCTGAAATTAGGTCACTGTGACCTACATCCTACAAGCTATGGGGCTTGTAAGTACCTCCGCCCCCCTGCCCCCCCCCCCCCGAATAATTGTATCTCAAGACATAGTCTGGAGATACTATGGTTTAGGCACAGTTGCGCCGTGATCTTAGATAGTGTTGTCATGTACTGGAAACTGGTGGCGCCACCTGTTATCCTTTTCTTGTTTTCATGCCATTTAATACCCCCATTATTGCCACTTAACAGTACCATGAGCATTATAAGTCAAATGGACAGATTTCTTTCATATTATGCATATACATAGACATGGGGTATGGGATGATGTATATTTAAATTGGGGCCATGACCTTTACTAGGAGAGTGACCTTGACCTTGGATAGGTCCATTTTGGAGGAAAACCACACAAATTCTTAAATATATCAAGAAATCTTGCATGGATTGATCCAAAAATCAACTTGATAAAGATCTTTGACAGTGTTGTTCTTGTTTTCGAACAATTTAATACCCACATCATTGCCACTTAACAGTACTGAGAGCATTATAAGTCAAAAACTTATGGACAGATTTCTTTCATATTATGCATATACATAGACATGGTTTATGGGATGATGTATATTCAAATCGGGTCATGACCTTTCCTATGAGAGTGACCTTGACCTTGAATATTGCCATATATGGTGAAAATCACACTAAATCATTAATATCTCAATAAGGGATGCATGGATTGGTCCAAAAATCAAACTGACTGAAGATCTTAGATAGCTTTGTCTTTTGCATAAGAAAGGTAGCGCTACCTTCTGTCTTTCTCTTGTTTTTTCGTGCCTTTTAATACCCCGTCATTGCCACTGGACAGTACTGTGAGCATTGTAAGTCTAAAACTTATTGACAGATTGGGCTGAAATTGTGCATGTACATTGATCTTGGATACCTCCATTTTGTATTCAAGACTGGTGACGCAATCTGCAATCGTTCGCCTTGGCGTCCATCTGTACATGTGCTTTGGGTGAAAATTGCTCATATCTCCGGAGTGGTCCAGGGTATTGGTCTGAAATTTGACATGTCCATCCATCTTTTTTTTCTTCTCGTAAACCAGACAGGTGGTGCTACCTTCCTTCCCATTTTTAGCGAACCTATGAGCTTATGCGATGGTGTGGCGTCGTCCGGCATCCGTCGTCCGTCGTCTGTATGTTAACCCATACTAATCACGAAATCTTATGCATAAAATTAGTCATCTAAAAACCTCTATAAGATTTTGCTTATTTTTTGGCTAACTGCATTTTCTTAGATTTTATAGGGAAAAAGCTAAAAAAGCTTAAAAAATCTTCTTCTCCGAATCTGTTCAGCCAAATTGTCCAATATTTTACAGAAATGATTCCTGGAACAATCTCTCTCAAGTTTGTTCGAATGGTCTAAGTTCGGTGATTTTTGGCGGAGTTACAGGAAGTTGAACTTAGTCATCTGTCCAAAAAAGCATACTAAAATTACAATCTCAGAAATGGCTTGAGCTATCATCACCAAATTTTATACCAATGTTAGTCACATGAGTCATATCTGAAATTGAGGTATTGGTGGCGCCACCTGCATAAGCCTTTTTTGTACGGGGGTCATCAGTGCCCGTATCATACTGACAGCTACAAATAACTTCTTCTCTGAAACTAAATGGCCAAATTGTTTAATATCGCACAGAAATGATCCTAGGGTAGTGCTTTCTGAAGTTTGTTCAAATGGTCTCAGTTCAGTGACTTTTGGCTAAGTTATGGGAAGCTGAATTTAGTCATATGCCATAACAGCCCATTTTAGCTAAGTGGCTACAAAAATCTTCTTCTCAAAAACCACTGGGCCAAATTCTTAAATCTCACACATTAATTATCCTTAGATGTTGATAATTCAAGTTTGTTCAAATGGTCTCAGTTCAGTGACTTTTGGCTGAGTTATGGGAAGCTGAATTTAGTCATATGCCATAACAGCCCATGTAAGCTGAGTGGCTACAAAAATCTTCTTCTCAAAAACCACTGGGCCAAATTCTTAAATCTCACACATTAATTATCCTTAGATGTTGATAATTCAAGTTTGTTCAAATGGTCTCAGTTCAGTGACTTTTGGCTAAGTTATGGGAAGCTGAATTTAGTCATATGCCATAACAGCCCATGTTAGCTAAGTGGCTACAAAAATCTTCTTCTCAAAAACCACTGGGCCAAATTCTAAAATCTCATACATTAATTATCCTTAGAAGTTGATAATTCAAGTTTGTTCAAATGGTTTTGGTTCAATGATTTTTGGCTGAGTTATGGGAAGCTGAACTTTGCCATTTTGCTGTATTTTCCCATATGAGTTATAAACCTACAAAACGTTTTTCGACTGATGATACTGAGGCCAGTTTGTTTAATATTTTGCAAGAATAATTCCCTGAATCATTCTAATAATAATTGTCTTTTATGGTTCCAAAAAATGAATTTTGGCTGAATTATAAAGATTGAATTGAGTCATTTTACCATATATGTTAGCTGTGTGAAGCAGATACATCTAGCCTAGCACCAGTTTATCAGCATCCATTACATCATGCCTCTAGACATTTAGATTTCAGAATATCTATGGAAAATATTGACAAGAATGTTTTTTAAAAGCTTTTAAAAAATGTAGATTTATGATATTACATATCATCTGTACACTATTCATAATTTCTCAGGAATAGCAAGTGCTACCATCTCCAAATTTTATGCAATTATCAGTCACATATCAAATGTTGGTGGATTCAGCTTATTTTTGCTATCTGCATTTACTTAGATTTTACAGGGGAAAAGTTGAAAAAACATTTTCTTCTTGTAAAGAGTCCAGCCAAATTGTTCAATATTTTACAGAAATGATCCCAGAGGCGAGCCTTCTCAAGTTTGTTCTAATGGTTTGTGTTGGATAAATTTTAGCAGAGTTACATAACAGGCCAAGATGGTGTATGTTTGAATAGGTTGAGAAACTGCCAACTGTTTCAGATTTGGCAACAGATCAAGAGTTCATTCAGTGCAGCCAGATTTAGGTCAAGAGTTCAATCAGTGCAGCCAAGCACAAGGCATGTGATCACCTCATGGGCAGCATGTGATCATTTCATGGGTAGCATTTGATCACCTCATGAGTATCATGTGATCACCTCATGTTCATTCAGTGCAGCCAGGTACAGGTCAAAAATTCACTCAGTCTAGCCAGGTGCAGGTTAAGAGTTCACTCAGTGCAGTAGCCTGAGCCAGTAATTTGTCACAGTACACTCGGGGCAACAGCCTTTCTCACCTAAGCCTGGTCAGCCCCGTGCATCAGACTCAAGGTAAGTTTGATGTATTGGCCTGATATTCTGACCTGTCTATGTGTCTTTAATGGCTTTCTCGTTCACAAGACAGGTGTTGCCATCTACAATTACTTTTGCAAAGTGTATGTGCCTGCTTAATTCTACGGAAGAATTTGATATATCAGCTTGAAATTGGGCATATTTATACATGTCAAATAGCTTTGTCGTATATAAGACTATTGGTGCCACCTACAATAATTTTTGTGTTGTGTGCACCCATGCCAGAATTTCAGCAGTGATGTTTGTGTATTGTTTCTTGTTCAAAATGTTTAGTACTTGCATTGTTCATATATATATAAAAAGTAGTGGTTCAGCATTGAAGCGTTATACCTGGTGTATATCCATATGCACAGGTTCGCATTAGGCCTGTAGGCCTTGTTGTAGAATAAATTAATGCCCTTTTCTATGGAGTGATTTGCACTATTGGCCTGAAATTGTGCCTATCCTCCGGAGTGGTCAAAAGTATTTGTTTGAAATTTGGCATGCCCATCCACCTACCTTCCCTTTTAGCGAACCTGTGAGCTTATGCGATGGCGCAGCGTCGTCCCTCCGCTGTCAGCCATCTGCCTTCCAGGGCTGGCTCTCCGCCGTCCATGGCTATAAGAGAGAAACTGTCGGAGCTGGCAGCTTCAAATTACATGTAAGAATTAGTCACATGTGAAACTTGGTGCCCTGGAGCTTATAATTGAGTATCTGCATTAATTTAGATTTTATAGAGAAAAAGCTAAAAAAACCTTTAAAAATCTTTTTCTCTGAAACTGTTCAGCCAAATTGTCCAATATATCACAGAAATGTTCCTTGGAACAATCTCTCTCAAGTTTGTTCGAATGGTTTCAGTTTGATGATTTTTTACCGAGTTACAGGAAGTTGAACTTAGTCATCTGTGCAAAAAAGCATACTAAGCTTAAAATATCAGAAACAGCTGAAGCTGTCATCACCAAATTTAATGCCAATGTTTGTCACATGAGTCATATCTGAAATTGAGGTGTTGGTGGCGCCACCTACATTGATCTGTTTTTTACAAGCATAAATGTAAGTTTAGACTCTTCTAGCTTATACACTGTATTTTCAGCTCAGCTGACCATAAGTCATCTGAGCTATAGTTGTGGTCCTTTGTCCGTCGGCTGTCCTTCCTTTAAACTGGCACATTTTGAAACTGTTGGACCTACGAATTTGAAATTTTGCATACCTTAAGATGTACCCAAAATCTCCTACCATACCGAAAATTGGGTCACTAGGACTTTGTTCCTTAGAATAATTAAGGAAAAACCTCCGTTTTCCATTAAAAACCCATTGTTACACTTCAAGACTGCCTAATATCAAAACCACTGACCTGATATGGACCATTTTTAATATATTAATTCCTCTATATATTTCCCATGTACATACCAGAAATTAGTTCAGGATTTTTTAAATTCTTGAAGTAATGGGCCCAAACATGATGCAGTTTGTAAAAATTCAGGAAATATATTTACTTCATTAACTTGAATATTGCTGAAGCTAGAGACTTTCTTTCAGGTGTATAACTATATTTAGTCAAGATTCAATTGTATACCCAAAATAAGATCTGATTTTTTTAAATTTTATCAGTTATTAGCATAAATATAAAATCAGTACCTTGAATTTTGCCCAGATTTGACCATGGCACATTTTTTTCCCTGTAATTGCTGTGGATTTAATTTTCACAGCATCTACACATAATGATTTAATCTGTTTAAATCTGAAATTTGAAACCAGTTGATCTAAAACTGTAGATTTTATTCCAGTTTTCAAGTATTGTTTAGATCAAGCAAGTGTTATGCAGTTTGCTAGAGCTCAGCTTCCCAGGCCAGCTCTCAGCTTCCAAAATTTGGCATACAGTTAGATGTCCCCCAAACTCACTTACCATACCAAAAGTTTGTTAACTAAAATTTCATTCCTTCGAGATGTTAAAAAAAACTTTAATTTTCAGTTAAAACCCATTGTTACACTATAAGACTGCCTAATATCAAAACCACTGATCTGACTTTGATCATATAATATATACATATTTTTCTATTTATGCTCTATCACATGCCAGAAATTATGTTAGTATTGCAAAATTGTTTTAAGTTGGGCCCGAACATAATGCACTTTGTAAACAAGAAATATATTTACTCTCTTAACATGAAAAAAGCTAGAGATTTTTTTTTTTGTCAGGAATATAACATTATTTAATAAAGATTCAATTGTATATCCAAAATTAGTTCTGAATTTTTCAAATTTTATAAGTTTTTAGCATAAATATAAAATCAGTACCTTAAATTTTGCCTAAATTTGACCATGGCATGTTTGTTTTCTGTAAGCACTGTTGATATAATTTTCATATCATGCAGAAATAAGGATGTCAGCTTGTTAGTTTTGAAAGTTGAAAGAAATTTGCCAAAAACTGTAGCTTTTATTAAAGTTTTTATGAGACCATGTCAGACCAAGGCTCTAGCCAGCCCCTCTGTATATCCTCAAGTTTACCTTTCAGGCCAATTATGCACGCTTGACTCGGGGCATATACTTGCAGCTGGGCAGCTTATTGCTGGCCACAGCTGATCCAGGTGTCCAACCCAGCTCATCTATTAGTTAGACCAACAGCATAACAATAAACAATGAATAAATAAATTTTTATAGGTCTATAATAACAACTTTAAAAATAATCAATAGAAAAGGAATTTGACAGTTGATGAGTACCGTAAAATCTCCACTTAAAACCGCACTTCCGATTAAAACCGCACCCAGACTTTGTCGAAATTCCAGGTGAGACACCGCGAGGGGCTCAAATACTAAGAACCTCCCATTAAAACCGCACCTACTATTGCTACTGAATGATTTGACATAAGACACAATCAAGCTATCCACTAGAAATCAACAAGCGTAGGTTTCGACTCGGCCATTCCTGTCCACTATAAAATTCCTTGGGCATTTTATTTAAACACATCAAAACACTTTTTTTGCAGAGTCACTCAAGCATCAAGTTTGGGAAGACGTGAGGGCCGGTGAACCTCCGCCTGTTTATATTGTTTTTATATGCAGTGCCATGTTCTTGTTTGCTACTGATTTTCCATTGTATTTTGGAAAGAAATATTCTGCTGATCCATTTCAAGTCACTGTATATTTTAATTCGAAAAGTAATATTTTGAAATCTTAATTTTTGATGAAAATTCCATTTTCTGGAATTACTCGGAAGATTCAAATCATTTTCATACCAGTTACTTCGGTGTTATCATCGTCAGATCGTACGTTGACATCGCTCCATGTCACAATTTGCTGGTGCGTTTGAAAACATCGCTGGTCAACTTTACTAAATGTCAAAGTAACTGAAGTTACCTTGTCGAGATACGTATGTATAGGAAACATGACGCTTGAAAACGAGTGATTTTAAGGTAAAATTAAAGTAGCCAGTCGGGGTAAGCAAGTTTTTTCCCTGAAAAAAAGTTTCCGTGTGGGGAGCCATTTTGTCAAGGCAGTGTTCGCGCAAGGCACGCTGGGACAAAATAGGTGGCTGTTCTGTTTACCACCCAGCGCGTACAGCCGTTCAAAATATTCTTAGCAGAATACCGGGGCGTTTTAGCACATGGCGGCACTCAAACTTCATTTTAAAACGATCGTCTGCCATTGTGTGACTCTTTACGGTGTCAGCTTTTTTTCATTTTACGTTTTAAACAAATAATCATTGCTTAATAATGCCGCAAATGGGTTTAAAGAAGGCTTTTATTTCAATTTTGCTTGACCATGCCCAACGAAGTTGGCCACTGTGTGTTACAGCAGGGTTGTTGTAAACGTATAATTTGATGACAATTACCAAGATTTTATAACAAGTTATATATCACACAAAAACTAATCAGCAATATTTAATTTATAAATAACAAATAATCGTAAATAATACATTTACACACGGCTCCCATGCATGCAATACTGCTGCTAAGAACGGCCTCGAAAGTTGCAATATTATCGCCCACTCGCTGGCCCAAAAACGATGTCTGTCAGGAAGATATTCAGGAAACCCTTCTTGTATTAACCGCACAGTGCTTTCAGGAAATCAACTTGATTTCAAGATTTTGAATTTCTTGATTAAACCGCGGTTTTAAGTGGAGATTTTACGGTAACACTAACAGGGAATTACCTTGCAGTTACTGATTTTTATGCATATAGTTTAACACATGTCCGTCATTCCGTCCTTCCGTCCTTCCGAAATCAAACAGTTGTACCGACTTTTTTTCGCAATGCCTGCAGATATTGGCCTGATTTTTGTTGTGTGGGCAGATAATGACCAGTTACAGATCGAGTTCGCGTTTTGTCCCGGTTGACCTACTTTTGACTGTTTTACCGCTCCTTAACTTAGAAAATTTTATGAAAAATAGAAATTTTCATGACAAATACACATGTACGGACTTTTTTTCGCAATGCTTGCAGATATTGGCCTGATTTTTGGTGTGTATGCAGATATTGACCAGTTACAGACTGAGTTCGCGTTTCCTCCCGGTTGACCTACTTTCGACCGTTTTACGGCTCCTTAACTTAGAAAATTTCATGAAAAATAGAAATTTTCATGACAAATACACATGTACGGACTTTTTTTTCGCAATGCCTGAAGATATTGGCCTGATTTTTGGTGTGTATGCAGATATTGACCAGTTACAGATCAAGTTCGCGTTTCCTCTCGGTTGACCTACTTTTGACCATTTACGGCTCCTTAACTTAGAAAATTTCATGAAAAATAGAAATTTTCATGACAAATACACATGTACGGACTTTTTTTCACAATGCCTGCAGATATTGGCCTGATTTTTGGTGTGTGGGCAGATAATGACCAGTTACAGATCAAGTTCGCGTTTCGTCCCGGTTGACCTACTTTTGATTGTTTTACGGCTCCTAAACATAGAAAATTTCATGAAAAATATAAATTTTCATGACAAATTTACATGTACAGCCGTTTTTAGCCCTCAGCTCATAGGCTGATGGGCTATTGTCGTCACCCAAGCTGTCCGTCTATCCGTCCATCTGTCTGTCGGGTGTCCGTCCGTCCGTCCGTTCCGCGTCTGTTAACTGTTACCTTGTGAGCGGGATATCTCTAAAAGGATTCACCATTGGAATTTTATTTCATCATTGAAGATGTATATCGATAAAATCTCGGTCAAGTTTGAAGATGGGTGACCTTGACCCATTTTTCTACATTTTAGAGCTGATTATAGAAAAACACTCAGAAGCTTATATCTCAGGAACCATTGTGTGGATTTTCACAAAACTTACTATGATCATTGGGACTGATGGTCTGTACGTGCTGCACAATTTTGGTGGCGTCACCTGCAATTTCTGGTTTTTTAATGAAATTTTATCGGATTTTTCAATTTTGGCCTTTGTGCAGGATATCTCCAAAGGTATTCAACTAAGGAACTTCATTACTTCAGTGCTTTTGCATCATATTTACAAAATCTTGGTCAGGTTCAAAGATGGGTGGTCTTGACCTACTTTTCAAGGTCACAGAGCTTAGTATAGAAATAGAAATATACATTTATAGGCAGATTATGATCAGCTGAGCGCCTTGACCAATTGGTCCCTTGTTTCAAATTTTTACACATTTTTCACTCTCCTGTAAGGTCCATCAAAAATCCATCTAGTGTCACATTATTGCCAATATCAACTGGTCAATCAGATGAACGTCATGACCCATGGGTCACTTGTTTCAGCTTCATTTACATTGCACAAAAATTATTTTTATGAGGCTTTTATTCAAGTATACTGAAATGATTTTTGGCAGCATTTTTTGGACCTTTAACAATGTGGGACTGTATCTTTCATTATTCTAATCATTTTGATTAAAAAATCTAATGAATATGTCAGCTTGGAAAAAAAGTATTGTAGACAAAGTCTTTCAGTATGTGTAAACATATTTACAAACAGGCCAAGATTGTGTCTGTACCTATAAATAGCATTGCCGACTATCAACTATTTCAAATTTGGCAACAGGCCAAAGGACAGTCCAGATCTATTTTTAGCTTTGGCAGACTACCAACTTTATCAGATTATGCAACAGGTCAAGAGTTCACCCAGTGCAGCCAGATACAGGTCGAAAGATCACTCAGTCTAGCCAGGTGCAGGTCAAGAGTTCACTCAGTGCAGTAGCTTGAGCCAGCAATTTGTCACAGTTCACTCGGGGCAACTGCCTTTCTCACTGAAGTCTGGTCAGCCCAGTGCATCAAACGAAAGAGAAATTTGATGTATTGGCCTGATATTTTGATCTGTCTGTGTGTCTTTCATGGCTTTCTCTTTCAGAAGACAGGTGTCACCACCTACAATGACTTTTGCACAGTGTATGTGCCTGCTCATTTCTCCTGAGGAATTTGATATATCAGCCTGAAATTGGGCATATTTATACATTTCGTAAAGCTTTGTTGTATACAAGACTGGTGGCACCACCTACAATAATTTTTGCACACTGTATGTCCCTGCTTATTACTCAGGAGGTTATATCAGCCTGAAATTGGTATACATCACTGATACTTTGTCATATACAAGACATGTAGGCCTGCTTGAAAAGTAATGGCCCAGCATTGAAGCATTATACCAGGTTCACATTAGGCCTGTAGGCCTTGTTAACTTCAAGGTCAACTTCAGCTGAGAACAGTGATCCATTGGTCCCTTGTTTAAGGATGGCCTTAATATAGATTTGTATGTAATGACATATTATTGTATCCCCAGACAAAGTCGGGGGATACTATGTTTTTATACCGGTCTCGCCGCCACCGCCACCGCCGCCGCCACCATATATAAATCTTGTTGGCGCGATAACCCAAAAATATTTCACGGAACTTTAACAAACTTGGTATATGTATAGAATTGGGTAAGAGGATGACGCCTATTTAAAATGAGGTCATGACCTTTACTAGGAGAGTGTCCTTGACCTTGAATAGGTCCAATTTTGGGGAAAATCACACAAATTCTTTAATATCTCAAGAAATCTTGCATGGATTTATCCCAAAATCAAGTTGATGGAAGATCATGGATAGGGTTGACATGTTCCAGAAACTGGTGGTGCCACCTATTATTCTTCACTTGTTTTCGTGCCGTTTAATACCCCCAAAATTGCCACCTTACAGTACTGTGAGCATTATAAGTCAAAAACTAATGGACAGATTTCTTTTATATTATGCATATACATAGGTATGGGTTATGGGATGATGTTTATTTAAATTAGGGTCATGACCTTTCCTATGATAGTGGCCTTGACCTTGAATATTGCCAAATATGGTGAAAATCACACACCTCTTATGATATCTCTAGTGTTGATAGCCATATGGATTTCAAACATGACTTATGTATGGCCCACCACTAAAGTAAGAACCCTATAGGTTCTAGCGTCATGAGGTCAAAGGTCAAGGTCACTGGACTGGCATTTTAAAAGATACTGTGGATGCATTTTAAGCCAAACTTTCATCCTAGGTCTTCCATCTTGAATATATAGCTCACTTGCCAATAGTGGATTATCCATATAAATTTTGGGGTCACAAGGTCAAAGGTCGAGGCCACAGGAGCTATCTGTCCAAAAATTAGTTTCTGGATGATAATTCCTGCTTTTATTGATGTATTGATTTCAAACTTGACTTATATATGTCCCATTGAAAAAGCAAGACTCCAATTGATTTTGGGGTCATGAGGTCAAAGGTCAAGGTCACAGGACACATCTTTAAAAAGATTGTGGATGCATTTTCAGCCAAACATTTCATCTCAGACCTTTCATCTTGCACATATAAGTCATCTGCCAATAGAGGAAGACCCCTATCAATTTTGAGGTCAAAGGTGAAGGTCGCAGGAGCTATCTGTCCAAAAATTAGTTTCTGGATGATAATTCCTTCTTTTATTGATGTATGGATTTCAAACTTGACTTGTATATGTCCCATTGGAAAAGCAAGACCCAAATTGATTTTGGGGTCATGAGGTCAAAGGTCAAGGTCACAGGACACATCTTTAAAAAGATTGTGGATGCATTTTCAGCCAATCAATTCATCTGAGATCTTTCATCTTGCACATATAGTTCTCCTGCCAAGAGAGGAAGAACCCTATCAATTTTGAGGTCACAAGGTCAAAGATGAAGGTCACCGGAGCCATCTGTCCAAAAATTAGTTTCTGGATGATAATTCCTTCTTTTATTGATGTATGGATTTCATACTTGACTTGTATTTGACCCATTGGAAAAGCAGACCCAAATTGATTTTGGGTTCATGAGGTCAAAGGTCAAGGTCACAGGAAACCTCTTTAAAAAGATTGTGGATGCATTTTCAGCCAAACAATTCATCAGAGATCTTTCATCTTGCACATATAGTTCTCCTGCCAAGAGAGGAAGAACACTATCAATTTTGAGGTCACAAGGTCAAAGGTGAAGGTCACAGGAGCCATCTGTCCAAAAATTAGTTTCTGGATGATAATTCCTGGTTTATTGATGTATGGATTTCAAACTTGACTTGCATATGTCCCATTGGAAAAGTAAGACCCGAATTGATTTTGGGGTCATGAGGTCAAAGGTCAAGGTCACAGGACATCTTTAAAAAGATCAAGGTCACAGGACCAACATCTTCAACAAGATTGTGAATTGTTAGATGGAAGAAACAATAAATATGCCAAGTGTCAGTATATGCTGCTAAAAATGGGGGTCTATTCTTAAAGGGGGGGGGGGGGATACTCTAGCACCTGCGGTGCCAAGAAATGTCTAGTTGCAATTACATGTTACAATCACCCAACCCATAATTTCATCAAAAACTGAGAGATATAGTCTTAAAGAACAGACATACCTATAGATGATGTGTTGTCTTAGTAGTTGACATGTTGACTGTTTTCTGTTGTTCCTTTCAGACATTATCCTAGCATGAAGCACACACAGGTGGCAGAAACACCAGAGATGGCAAGGATTGCACAAAATACAAAACTTCAGAGTAATGTAAGACAGCAATAATTCTTAAATGTTTTCTTTTTTTAATACAAAGTCATATCTGATACGAAACTCCAAACACTTAAAATGCTAATTTGTTTCATACAAGCCTTATGCTAAACCCCCAAACAGTTCAAACTTTGTATACACCATATCCCTTAAAGTAGGCATATTTAAAACTTAACTTTTTGACTTTGTTACATTTGATATTTAGTAATACTGTCACTGAACTGGTAAATGACATTTCCTTTATATGTCAGATGTGGACACCTTAGCCTGGATTAATCTTCATGAATCAAAAGACATAATAGTTTTCACAGTAAGCCATGTAAACTTTAATGTACAGTTAATGCCCTTTTACCAACCACACAGCCCTTGGTATAATTGCCGGTGTATTGACAGTTTAGTTTGTCAATCTTCTGCCAAAGTGATAATGCTGAGCATCAGAGAGCACCAACCTATCAGTGCTGTGCTGAGATCATAGAAAAGTTCCAGGAACATTGCATGCTGGATAGCAATGCACATGAAGATTACGCTTCAGTTATCTTTCTGTAATATCATCAGTTAATTAGATTTTAGTAATGCAATATTGCTTGAACTGAAAATTGCGACAGTGACAAGGAACATAATTCCATGGTCAGAAAATCCCTTGATGGCTAGTCCCAACATTTATGATGTGTTCAGGGCATCATGCAGGCATCTGATGGTTAAGTCTTCAGATTTTAATATGATTAAGTACTTGAAGATTTCAATACCAGATACTGTGTTCATGAGAACCTGTATATCATAGGTTCAGTATCACAAGGAATTTGAGGAAGGTAAGGGCAAATACACCGCTGTCGGCACGGATGATCCTGAGATGTCGCGGCTACTGAAGAACCAGAAAAAAGTCAGCTCGGTAATGGCCTTGATCTTGCATGGGTGCTGTTCATATTAACACCGCAGCATGTGGTTTACTGTTGACAATTTTCCTCTGTATCCATCTCTCATCAGTTTATTTATTAAGTCTGATGATCTGTTAAGTACTTGGTACTTTGGAACGTAAGTCTGCAATGTGATGGTCTGTCATAGATGATTTCTCTGAGAAGTGACCAACCTATACTATTTCAGGTACATCATTGGATTGGTTATACAACACTGGAGTACTGTAGTTAGCCATTTTAGCTCAGCTGGCTGTAAATCATCTGATCTTTAGCCATGACCCTCTACATATGAAGTTAAGAATGGGCAAAATTAGCTCTAATACAAACATGTAGTCGTTATCTCTCTTCCTCAGGTGACTAGCAGACTTGGTAACACCATTGCCATCTCAGTCACAATATTTAAAAAAAGGAAGTTTATTTTCTAGTGAATGAATCAGGTACTCTGTAATTATTAGACGGCCATACCTTGCTGTGCTTTTGAGTAAAACTATTGTATTTAGTGAGATTTTTCATGGTAGGTTGACTTAAGTGACACCAGTCGCATGCCTAAACAATCTTTGATGAAGTATGGATGGGACCATCTGCCTGTGTTGTTGGCAAGTAATGGTGGGCAGCAGCCCCACATCCTCCCCTCACCTGCCCTGGGCAGTCTGACCTTTATTAATAACAAAACATCTATATCAGTTAATGGCCTTGTGATTCAGATGATTAAATATGACAAATTTCTGTATTGTTTTCAAATGAATCTCTTAAAAATATTCAGTCTCCCATTTAGTCTTTTCTGTTTTCAAGATATATTTTTTGTGCAATATCCATCTGAATATCTGTTAACATGGAACAAATCAACCAATGTAAAGTTACATTTTTCAAATTGAGCTTGCAATTTGGTGTATATGATATCTTTGACAAAAATGAAACCAGTACACCAAGGCCTTGGTTCATTAAGCAACGGGACAAGCACTTTTAATTACCCTTCAGCATTGTTCTATATCTGATATACTGAACTTGAGTCCCTCCAGGAGGTAATCTGTTTATTTTGTGCTTGAACTCTATGTGTTACCTTATGGAACAATTTTAAAGTGATATTGAGTAACTTGGGAATGGAAGCACCTTTTTTCCAAAAGGGAAATAGTTTTAAGGCAAGATCTGTCAAATGCTTTTGATGCAGTCATTAAGCAGGACTTACGTCAGACCCTTTATTTGTAGCAGTATCTTTTATCACTGTAACCATTTATCATACCTGATGGTAGAAATGATGTTTCTTTATTGCAGACTTCAGATGAAATCATCTTTTTTGTTTACAACTCTGATTGACCCTTACTATTTTAATTAAATGATAATTAATAATCAACTCTCTAGATCTTATATCCATTTTAATTAGACACACTTGACTCATCCCTCTTTAAAATCACATGTTGGGTGGTAACTCGCCCATTGCCCATGCTGTCTTCATGGAATTTTCAGTACATAACTTAGGTCTGTCATGACCTGTGATAGATCATTTAAGATTCCTAGGCAGTACTGGGTTAATGAAGCAACCAAGTAATTACATCACCCATGTGATATTTCACCCTTTTCAAGTGAACTACTAATCTTATTGTGATGATCTAACAAACAAAGGTGTCCATTGTGACCATTAGCATCTTCTGCATGGTTATGGGAGGGAAACAGGTGAATGAACTAAAAAAAGGGGAAAATAAACTCTAACTTGAATGGGTTACATTCGAATTAATTATTTTCAAAGAGACTTAATCATGCAGCATGTATTGCATCAACATGTATGAATATGTTGGCCATGTGTGTGAGCTAGCAGGTAGGACTTTGTGGTGTAGTTATGAATATTCATAAAGACCAGTAAAACATCAAAGAATCATAACAGAAAGAAGGGATTACTTATGAATCATTAAGCCAAGTATAAATTAATTAACCATACTAATTGATAAAACAATTAAAATCAAGGCAACTAATAATTTTATTAAAGCAACCAGTGGGGGAAAATGTCAACAGATTCAATGATGTATATATATATATATATATATATATATATATATATATATGGGAAGCAGAGCATTGGTTTGTGACTGCTTATACTGGTGCACATTAACAACAAGTCACAGATGGCAGCAACATTGCAGTGTCTAGTAAATGTTCCCCACTTTGTAAATTTTAATATTAAAATTACACCCATGCCATGGGTAAGACTCTATTCTCCTACTCTGTATAGAAAATTATTATAATTATAGTCTTTAAAATTGAATAATATGTCAAATGTCACAGTCAGGTATATATCAATGGAGTGTTTTCTAACCCATCACAAAACGACAAGCCTGGAGTGCTGTATTTATAGATATATAGGGGTTGTTCAGTGTAATAAAGGACTTCCAATGGATTGATTTAAATCAGACATATTTAAGTAGGGATTGTATGGCACTAACTGATTTTAAGGGTGAAGTTTAATGACCAAATTAATCACCAGATGTCAGGAGCTGTGTCTGCATATGTAGATTTGTGATCCACTGTGTAGATATCAGATGATAGCACAGCACGCTGTCAGGTGAAGGTGCCACAGCACACTGTCAGAAGTCAGGTGACAGCACAGCTTGCTGTCAGATATCAGGTGTTGGCTCTTCTGCATACTGTCAGATGTCAGATAACAGCACAACACGCTGTCAGATGTCAGGTGACTGTGCCACAGCACACTGTCAGAAGTCATATGACAGCACAGCATACTGTCAGATGTCAGTTGATGGTTCCTCAACACCCTGTCATATGTCAGGTGATGGTACCACAGCACAGTGTCAGATGTCAGCACATGCAGAGCCAGGGCTGCAGGTATAAAGCACTGCATTCAGAAATACCTCTCAACAAGACATGGAGAACGTGATGAAATAAATATAGCCTCATCGTGAGAGATAAAACAAAAGGACTGTAAAATACTACATGCAGACAGTAAAACTAAAAGACTGTATAATACTACATGCAGACAGTAAATCTAAAGGACTGTATAATACTACATGCAGACAGTAAAACTAAAAGACTGTATAATACTACATGCAGACAGTAAAACTGAAGGACTGTATAATACTACATGCAGACAGTAAAACTAAAAGACTGTATAATACTATGTGCAGACAGTAAATCTAAAGGACTGTATAATACTATGTGCAGACAGTAAAACTAAAGGACTGTATAATACTACGTGCAGACAGTAAAACTAAAGGACTGTATAATACTACATGCAGACAGTAAAACTGAAGGACTATAATACTACATGCAGACAGTAAATCTAAAGGACTGTATAATACCACATGCAGACAGTAAAACTAAAAGACTGTATAATACTACATGCAGACAGTAAAACTGAAGGACTGTATAATACTACATGCAGACAGTAAAACTAAAGGACTGTATAATACTACATGCAGACAGTAAAACTAAAAGACTGTATAATACTACATGCAGACAGTAAAACTGAAGGACTGTATAATACTACATGCAGACAGTAAAACTAAAAGACTGTATAATACTACATGCAGACAGTAAAACTAAAAGACTGTATAATACTACATGCAGACAGTAAATCTAAAGGACTGTATAATACTACATGCAGACAGTAAAACTAAAAGACTGTATAATACTACATGCAGACAGTAAAACTGAAGGACTGTATAATACTACATGCAGACAGTAAAACTAAAAGACTGTATAATACTATGTGCAGACAGTAAATCTAAAGGACTGTATAATACTATGTGCAGACAGTAAAACTAAAGGACTGTATAATACTACATGCAGACAGTAAATCTAAAGGACTGTATAATACTACATGCAGACAGTAAAACTAAAAGACTGTATAATACTACATGCAGACAGTAAAACTGAAGGACTGTATAATACTACATGCAGACAGTAAAACTGAAGGACTATATAATACTATGTGCAGACAGTAAATCTAAAGGACTGTATAATACCACATGCAGACAGTAAATCTAAAGGACTGTATAATACCACATGCAGACAGTAAAACTAAAAGACTGTATAATACTACATGCAGACAGTAAAACTGAAGGACTGTATAATACTACATGCAGACAGTAAAACTAAAAGACTGTATAATACTATGTGCAGACAGTAAAACTAAAGGACTGTATAATACTAAATGCAGACAGTAAAACTAAAGGACTGTATAATACTACATGCAGACAGTAAAACTAAAAGACTGTATAATACTACATGCAGACAGTAAATCTAAAGGACTGTATAATACTACATGCAGACAGTAAAACTAAAAGACTGTATAATACTACATGCAGACAGTAAAACTGAAGGACTGTATAATACTACATGCAGACAGTAAAACTAAAGGACTGTATAATACCACATGCAGACAGTAAAACTAAAGGACTGTATAATACCACATGCAGACAGTAAATCTAAAGGACTGTATAATACTACATGCAGACAGTAAAACTAAAGGACTGTATAATACTACATGCAGACAGTAAAACTGAAGGACTATAATACTACATGCAGACAGTAAAACTAAAAGACTGTATAATACTATGTGCAGACAGTAAAACTAAAAGACTGTATAATACTATGTGCAGACAGTAAATCTAAAGGACTGTATAATACTATGTGCAGACAGTAAAACTAAAAGACTGTATAATACTATGTGCAGACAGTAAATCTAAAGGACTGTATAATACTATGTGCAGACAGTAAAACTAAAAGACTGTATAATACTATGTGCAGACAGTAAATCTAAAGGACTGTATAATACTATGTGCAGACAGTAAATCTAAAGGACTGTATAATACTATGTGCAGACAGTAAAACTAAAGGACTGTATAATACTACATGCAGACAGTAAATCTAAAGGACTGTATAATACTACATGCAGACAGTAAAACTAAAAGACTGTATAATACTACATGCAGACAGTAAAACTGAAGGACTGTATAATACTACATGCAGACAGTAAAACTAAAGGACTGTATAATACCACATGCAGACAGTAAAACTAAAGGACTGTATAATACCACATGCAGACAGTAAATCTAAAGGACTGTATAATACTACATGCAGACAGTAAAACTAAAGGACTGTATAATACTACATGCAGACAGTAAAACTGAAGGACTATAATACTACATGCAGACAGTAAAACTAAAAGACTGTATAATACTATGTGCAGACAGTAAAACTAAAAGACTGTATAATACTATGTGCAGACAGTAAATCTAAAGGACTGTATAATACTATGTGCAGACAGTAAAACTAAAGGACTGTATAATACTACATGCAGACAGTAAATCTAAAGGACTGTATAATACCACATGCAGACAGTAAAACTAAAAGACTGTATAATACTACATGCAGACAGTAAAACTGAAGGACTGTATAATACTACATGCAGACAGTAAAACTAAAAGACTGTATAATACTATGTGCAGACAGTAAATCTAAAGGACTGTATAATACTAAATGCAGACAGTAAAACTAAAGGACTGTATAATACCACATGCAGACAGTAAAACTAAAGGACTGTATAATACTACATGCAGACAGTAAAACTGAAGGACTGTATAATACTACATGCAGACAGTAAAACTAAAAGACTGTATAATACTACATGCAGACAGTAAATCTAAAGGACTGTATAATACTATGTGCAGACAGTAAAACTAAAGGACTGTATAATACTACATGCAGACAGTAAAACTAAAGGACTGTATAATACCACATGCAGACAGTAAAACTAAAGGACTGTATAATACCACATGCAGACAGTAAATCTAAAGGACTGTATAATACTACATGCAGACAGTAAAACTAAAGGACTGTATAATACTACATGCAGACAGTAAAACTAAAGGACTGTATAATACCACATGCAGACAGTAAATCTAAAGGACTGTATAATACTATGTGCAGACAGTAAAACTAAAGGACTGTATAATACTACATGCAGACAGTAAAACTAAAGGACTGTATAATACTAAATGCAGACAGTAAATCTAAAGGACTGTATAATACCACATGCAGACAGTAAATCTAAAGGACTGTATAATACTATGTGCAGACAGTAAAACTAAAGGACTGTATAATACTACATGCAGACAGTAAATCTAAAGGACTGTATAATACTATGTGCAGACAGTAAAACTAAAGGACTGTATAATACTACATGCAGACAGTAAATCTAAAGGACTGTATAATACTATGTGCAGACAGTAAAACTAAAGGACTGTATAATACTACATGCAGACAGTAAAACTAAAGGACTGTATAATACCACATGCAGACAGTAAATCTAAAGGACTGTATAATACTACATGCAGACAGTAAATCTAAAGGACTGTATAATACCACATGCAGACAGTAAATCTAAAGGACTGTATAATACTATGTGCAGACAGTAAAACTAAAGGACTGTATAATACTACATGCAGACAGTAAAACTAAAGGACTGTATAATACTACATGCAGACAGTAAATCTAAAGGACTGTATAATACTACATGCAGACAGTAAATCTAAAGGACTGTATAATACTATGTGCAGACAGTAAAACTAAAGGACTGTATAATACTACATGCAGACAGTAAAACTAAAGGACTGTATAATACCACATGCAGACAGTAAATCTAAAGGACTGTATAATACTACATGCAGACAGTAAATCTAAAGGACTGTATAATACTACATGCAGACAGTAAATCTAAAGGACTGTATAATACTACATGCAGACAGTAAATCTAAAGGACTGTATAATACCACATGCAGACAGTAAATCTAAAGGACTGTATAATACTATGTGCAGACAGTAAAACTAAAGGACTGTATAATACTACATGCAGACAGTAAAACTAAAGGACTGTATAATACCACATGCAGACAGTAAAACTAAAGGACTGTATAATACCACATGCAGACAGTAAATCTAAAGGACTGTATAATACTATGTGCAGACAGTAAAACTAAAGGACTGTATAATACTACATGCAGACAGTAAATCTAAAGGACTGTATAATACTATGTGCAGACAGTAAAACTAAAGGACTGTATAATACTACATGCAGACAGTAAAACTAAAGGACTGTATAATACCACATGCAGACAGTAAAACTAAAGGACTGTATAATACCACATGCAGACAGTAAATCTAAAGGACTGTATAATACTACATGCAGACAGTAAAACTAAAGGACTGTATAATACTACATGCAGACAGTAAAACTGAAGGACTATAATACTACATGCAGACAGTAAAACTAAAGGACTGTATAATACTACTACATGCAGACAGTAAAACTGAAGGACTGTATAATACTACATGCAGACAGTAAAACTGAAGGACTTTATAATACTACATGCAGACAGTTAAACTGAAGGACTGTATTATACAACATGCAGACAGTAAAACTGAAGGTCTGTATAATAATACTACCGGTACATGCAGACAGTAAAACTGAAGGACTATTATACTACATGCAGACAGTAATGCATAGGGACATCCTCTATAGATCAGAGATGTGACTGACCTCAACAGAGCTCAACTGATTTGCATCAGTATAGTTTTAAGTAAGAGGCAGCTGACTTGACAAACCTCTTTTTATTGCCATAAAAACTTGGTGGTGTACATGTAGTCATACTCCGCTTCAGATAGAAGCATCATTTTATTAAGAGCTGTGTGGTAGAGTTGCATTATTGTGGTATTTGGCACTGTAAACCAGCCAGTGGGGACTAACCATAAACTAGGCGCAGGATGTGAGAAGCACAAGCCTCACAGAGGCTTAGTTATGTATAAATTTACAGGGTCAGATCTTTATCAGATTACTACAGATCAAAGTGGGCGTTATTCTGATGGATATCCTTAATGTGGGGAATTGATTCTTGTTTAGACAGCTATGATGTTATGGTTTAAATAACAATGTTGTGTGCCTCTGTGTAGGTCCAGTATCACAAGGACGATGTTATGGTCCATTGTAACAGTGTTGTGTGCCTCTGTGTAGGTAGAGTATCACAAAGATTTTGAAGAAGCAAAAGGGAAGTACACTGGTGTAGGCACTGAAGACCCGGAGATTGCACGACTCCTGAAGAACCAGCAAAAAATCAGCACGGTAAAGGCCTTGACCCAGGCTGTCCTGTGCATGGAACCTGCAGCGCCTGACACCACACTAGCAGCACCTCTGTCACAAAGATCATCCCAGCTGTACCAAGTCAATTTTTCAGTACTGAACAAAAAAATGCTGCACTGCCACTGATCATTATAAACCTGCATCAGGTAAACCAGCAGAAGAAAAACTGGTAGCTCTACCAAAATGTATGATTCTTGATTTATCCAGCTTTCATTTTGAAGTAATAGTTAGCAATGTCATTATCATGTCCTTGAAACCAATAATATCATAAATCCTAGACATTAATTGTATCCCCAGACAAAGTCGGGATACTATGGTTTAAGACCGATCGCCCCGCCGCTGCAGAGATTTTGTTTGCACGCGATTACTCAAAAAATATTTTACAGATCTTCACCAAACCTGACATGTACATAGATATGGGTGAGAGGACGAAGCCTATTTAAAATGGGGTCATGACCTTTACTAGGAGAGTGACCTTGACCTTGAAAAGGTCCATTTTGGGGGAAAGTCGCAGAAATTCTTAAATATCTCAAGAAAGCTTGCATGGATTGATCCAATAATCAACTTGACCGAAGAACTTGGATAGTGTTGTCATGTATGGGAAACTGGTGGCGCCACCTGTTATCCTTTTCTTGTTTTGTGCTGTTTTATACCCCAGTCATTGCCACTTAACAGATTTCTTTCATATTATGCATATACATAGACATGGGTAATGGGATGATGTATTTTTAAATTGGGGTCATGACTTTTCCTATGAGAGAGGCCTTAACCTTGAATATTGCCATATATGGTGAAAATCACACATAATCATAAATATCTCAATAAGGGATGCACGGATTGGTCCAAAAATCAAATTGACCGCAGACCTTTGATAGCTTTGTCTTCTGCGGAAGACAGGTGGCGCCACCTTATGTCCTTTTCTTGTTTTGGGGCCTTTTATTTACCCATCATTTCACTTGACAGTACTCATTATAAGTCTAAAACTATTGTGCATGTCCATTGACCTTGGATACCCCTATCTTGTATTCAAGACTGGTGGTGCCATCTGCAATGGTTTTGGCGTGGTGTCCATCTGTACATGTGCTTTGGGTGAAAATTGCTCATATCTCTGTAGTGGTTCAAGGTATTGGGCTGAAATTTGGCATGTCCATCCATTTTAGAAAATTTTCTCGTAAACCAGACAGGTGGCGCCACCTACCTTCCCATTTTTGTAGAATTAATTAATGCCCTTTTCTGATGAGTGATTTGCCCTATTGCCTGAAATTGTGCATATCAAGAGATCTTAGACTCCTCCATCTTGTTCTCAAGACTGGTGGCGCCATCTGCAATCATTTTGGCGTGCCGTCCATCTGTACATGTGATTTGGGTGAAAATTGCTCATATCTCCAAGTTGGTTCAAAGTATAGGTCTCAAATTTGGCATGTCCATCCGTCTTGGAAAGTTTCCTCATAAACCAGACAGGTGGCACCACCTACCTTCCTGTCTTTGTAGAATAAATTAATGCCCTTTTCATATGAGTGATTCTCCTTATTGGCCCCCATATTTGGTGTAAAATATTGTTTCTCAAGTTGATAGATGGAAGAAACCAAAATCGCTTGCCAAGTGTCAGTATATCTAGTTATCTCAGTGATAACAGTATCATCATTATCTCAATGATACCATTATCATCATCTTCATGATACCATTAGCATTATCTCCAGGATACTTTCATCTCAATGAGACCATTATCATCATCTTCATGATACCATTATCAGTATCTCCATGAAACCATCACCATTATATCCACGATATCCTCTAGGATAGCTTTATGGTAAATAATGACTGATGATGCCACCTACACAAATGTTCTGCATGGTTTATCACCTGATCAAAGATACTGAACAATATTATAACTCAGAAACAAACATTTTGGTCAGAGCCTCATGTTCGACTGTATTATCTTTTGAACAAAATTAGGTGCCTCTCGTGTGAAGTGTTAGTGGATATGTGTCAGAGCAAATTGACTTTTCAGACGGTTCAGGGCCAAAATGTTTGGATACTGTGGAATTTCCAATGCTCCAAAAGTTCTGTTTTTAATTTTTGCCTTTGTAAGTATTCACAAAGTGACAGAGGGTGCTGCTTAGTGTTTTGGCCAGTGAATTTTTTTTTTATTCTATCAGACAACCCAAGTTACTTGCATGGGAAAATTGATTTGTGCAGCATTTACAGATTTGTCTGCTATTAATAAAACATCATAATGTATGCTGTTGAGTGTTTGAGCATGTTGATCACCACACATATACAGGACAGGGAAGTATGTATAATAACATATTTCATTCATGAACTGTTAATGGACAAAATCCCATTTCAAACAAAGAAGTATTGGCAAAATACTGCATATTCAAATACGACATATTCAAAAGATGCAATATCAATTGATGCCAGCTATTTGCTTCAAATTCAAATGTAAATGAGTGTTTCATGGTGTTTCGTCAGAGGTACCCATAACACAAGTTTGTAGCGAACCTGTGAGCTTATGCGATGGCATGGCGTCGTCTGTCTGCCATCTGCAGTCTGAGGCTGGCTGTCCACTGTCCAGCAGCTCCAAATTACATGTAAGAATTATTCACATGTGAAACTTGGTGCCCTAGAGCTTATTATTGGATATCTGCATTTACCGGTATTTAGATTTTATAGAGAAAAAGCTTAAAAACATTTAAAAATCTTCTACTCTGAAACTGTCCAGCCAAATTGTCCCATATTTCACAGAAATGTTCCCTGGAACAATCTCTCTCAAGTTTGTTCAATTTGTTCCAGTTAGGTGATTTTTGACCAAGTTACAGGAAGTTGAACTTAGTCATTTGCATGCTAAAATTACAATCTCAGAAACAGCTGGAGCTATCATCATCAAGTTTTATGTTAATGTTGGTCACTTGAGTCATATCTAAAATTGAGGTTATTGGTGGCGCCACCTGCAATGGTCTTTTTGTACAGGGGTCAACTGTGCCTGAAGCATACAGAGGGCTACAAAAAACTTCTTCTCTGAAAGCGTAAAGCCATATTGTTTAATATTGCACAGAAATGCTCCTAGGGAAGTGCTTTCTTAAGTTTGTTCAAATGGTCTCTGTTCAGTGACTTTTGGCCCAGTTATGGGAAGCTGAATATAGTCAAATGGTATAGCAGCCCATTTCTGCTCAGTGGCTACAAAGTTCTTCTTCTCAAAAACCACTGGGTCAAATTCTATAATCTCACACATTAATGATCCTTAGATACTGATAAACCAAATTTGTTCAAATGCTTTTGATTCAGTGATTTTCTTAGATTTTATACAAGAAAAGTTAAAAAAGATATAAAAATCTGTCCAGCCAAATTGTCATATATTTCACATTAATGATCACTAGATTTGTTTGAATGGCTCCAGTTCGTGATTTTTGGCCGAGTAACAGGAGGTTTAATTTAGTCATCTGTGCAAAAAAGCATACTAAACTTAAAATCTCAGAAACAGCTGGAGCTGTCATCACCAAATTTTATGCCAATGTTTGTCACATGAGTCATATCTGAAATTGAGGTGTTGGTGGCGCCACCTACATTAATCTGTGTTTTTACAAGTTAGAATGTAATTTCAGACTCTTCTAGCTTATACACTGTTTTATGATGAAACTGTTAAGCTGATTGGTTTAAACTTTACAAGAAATATTCTATGATGGGGTTCTGCCAGTTTTATAAGAATAGATTGAGTAAATGCAGCTTTAAAAAACAGTGTAGCCAGTTGAAAAAGGCTTTCTGTGTTTGAAAACAGATTTGGCAGCATGGCAAGTTTCAACATGTCAAGTCAAGAGGTCAATCAGTGCACCCAGGTGCAGTCCAGACATCATCATGGCAACTGACCTGGCTCTGCCTGGTGTCTAGACCTCTAGACAATATGCAGGACATGAGAAATAAAATTTTAAGAATAAACATTCATACTCCCAAACTTTGCACAGGTTCGCATTAGGCCTGTAGGCCTTGTTTTGGTGTTTAGGTTGACCTGTTTTGTGTGCTCCATTTATTTTGGTGTGCATAATTTGTATGTATTATGTAGTGTTTTATAGTTTTTTGAGTGCTCCATATATTTTGGTGTGCATAATTAGTATGTACTTTATAGGTGTTATAACATTTTTGAATTCCCCATGTAACAGGGGTGTGTTATATATGTATTCATGAACAAATTTTAAATACTAGACAGCTCTGGTTTTAAGAGCTAATATGCATCAGATTTGAAGTATACCAAGTTTGATTAAACTTGCAGAATTTCTTGGGAAATCATTACTGTTAAGATATAAGTTTATTTACAGGGGTAAATAACCATGAAGTGTATATCTGATCTATTCCTACTCTGTTATACAATTGATATACACTGCAGTCGTCCCAGATCTCTCTTGTGTAACCACTGCTTTGTACAGCTAGTTTCTCTGGGTTCAAACACCAGGGTGTGCACAGAGAAAAGAATAGTAATCAGACCAATGAGAGCATGATATCACATTCTCCATCCAGCTCCAGATTTTAAACTTGCGGCATCCACTCTTGTTGGTCTGATAACACTGTTTCTGGCACAGGGCCAAGAATCAGACCACTGAGTGTGGGTGTCAGTGTGTGTCAGTTCTGACATATTGGCATTAGGTCCTTGAATCCTGAAGAAGTAATGGATAAAGCTTGTACATAAATTAATTAACAATTGATCATTGGTTTCTTTTCTCTCACAATCAATGAAAATGGTTTTGCATTCTATTCTCAACATTGATTTGGGCATACACATTACCATTTAAACTTTGAAACAAATCAGTCCAATCAGTTCTTTAAAGTGCAACTATTAATTGTAAACTTTCTTAGTGTTTTATCCATTTTTGAGCTCACAAATAATGACATTTCTAAGGAATGACTATTGTTTATCATGAAATTTGCATTTTGTCAAATATATAAGACAGTGAGTCTGATGTTAGTAGAAAAAAAACATATCATTTCTCAGTACATCTCCTGAAAACAAAGATAAATTTCTGCTGGAATGTTTGGCAGTTTGTTTACATTTTGCTTAGGTCTGGGTCATAATGTTCTGTCATAGTCAAGGTGGTCATGAGATACATGAGAGGCACTGCTTACTTGTTTATTTGATATTTTGTAGGTGATTTTGATTATTTTGTAAATTTTGTTTTATTTGTTTGATGGGTTTGTGGTGTAGGTTCAGTACCACAAGGACTTTGAAGAGACCAAAGGCAAGTATACCACAGTGGGTACAGAGGACCCAGAAATAGCCCGTCTCCTCAAGAATCAGCAGAGAGTCAGCTCGGTAAAAGCTTGCTTCATTGGCTGCTGAATCACTTGTTTTTTTTCCCCGTTACTTACTTAAGCCTGCTCAGCTTTGTTCCAGATCCATATTTTGAGAGATCTCCAACTAAACATAATGTTTAACGTTCTTCTTTCAATTTCTGTCATAAAGCAAAATTTGAAAAGGTAACATCTGTCATTGCTTCAGACTGTCACAGTATTTACAATCTCCTGGCTGTGAGGCCTGTGCTTTACCCCTCAACCAAAGAAACTAGTAGCTGTCATCAGTCTATTCAGCCGTGCATCAGTCCACCTGCATGTCAGATGACAGGCCACAAATTAAAAAAAATTAATACCACAAACCTGAAAATTTTTAATATCTGACTGTATCTGAAACTAGGTCACCGCTACCTTGTTCTGTCAGTGGTAATATGTCACTTTCAGGTCAAAAGTGTCGGGGAGTTAAAGGTCAAAGGGCCACATGCTGTCTGATCAGCTGAATCCAGTGATCCATGGCTCACATGTCTATACAGTGTTAATTAGTGCAAAGGGAATAACCACCAGTTTCTCATTCTTAATATTGTATCCGCCAAAATGAAGTTTTACTGATACTATGTTTTTGACCGGGTTCCGCTGCCGCGGCGGCGGCGTTCTTTTCCGGAGAAATCCTCTGAGACTACTGGACCCATTTTTCTGAAACTTGCCCAAATTATCGGGTCACATGTGAACTGGTGCCTAACCAATTGGTGTTGACCTCTGACCTTTCCTCTCTGCCCAGTGTCCATTTGTGCGCCTGTTTCCACATATAAACCCACATATCTCAGGAACCGTTTGACGGATCAGGAAAACAATTTTTATGCAAATGTAGCCCTTGGATAGCTTTATAACATACACAAAGAATGGTGGTGCAACCTGCAACCATGTTTGCACAGTGTCCATCTGTTCATCTGCCTTGGGTTAAAATCACTCGTATCTCTGCAGTGGTTTGACTAATTCACCTGAAATTCGGCATGCGTATACATCCTGGATAGCTTTCTTGATTTTATGACAGGTGGCACCACCTACATTCACGTTCACACTGCAGACATCCATGCTTATATCTCAGGACTGGTTTGACATATCTTCATGAAAATTTGCATGTTTATAGATCTCACATAGCTCTATCATACGCAAAACTGGAGGGGCCACCTGCAACCATTTTTGCACAGTGTCTGTCTGTTTGTCTGCCGTGGGCTAAAATCACTCGTATCTCTGTAGTGGTTTGACATAACTGCCAAAAATTTTACAGGTTTATACATCCAGGACAGCTTTCTTGATTTTATGACAGGTGGCGCCACCTACATTCTAGTTTACACTGCAGACATCCAAGCTCATATCTCAGGAACTGTTTGACCGATTAGGCCAAAACTTTGCATGTGTATAGATCTCACGTAGCTCATTATCATACACAAAACTGGAGGGGCCACCTGCAACCATTTTTGCACAGCGTCTGTCTGTTTGTCTGCCGTGGGCTAAAATCACTCATATCTGTGGTTTGACTTATCTGCCTAAAAATTTTGCGTGTTTATACATCTTGGACAGCTTTCTCGATTTTTTTTTGTAGGTGGCGCCACCTAAATTTATGTTAACGCTGCAGACATTCAGGCTTATATCTCAGGACTGGTTGGACATATCCCCCTTAAATTTCGCATGTGTATATATCTCGCTTAGCTCTTAATCATACACACTGCCACAATTTTTGCACAAGTCCTGTTTGTCTGCTGTGGGATAAAATCACTCATATACATGTAGTGGTTTGACTTTTCGGCCTTAAATTTTGCATATGTATACAACTTGGGCAGCTTTCTGGATTTGTGGAAGGTGGCGCAACCTACATACACATTTTGGCTGCAGACATCCATGCTAATATGCAACACACCTCGCCCTATTTCCCCTTGCCACTCAATCCATGACTCACTTCACCCGTTCGACTCTGATTTTAATAGGCAGATACACTTAGTTGCTTGTCGACTACCCATATTCTAGTTTACAATTGTTTTTCACTTTTGTTTCATCAAAGAAAAAGAAATGTTGTGTTTCTTGTTTCTTTCAATGAGGGTTTTGTGTGTACTTTATAAATTATAATACAACATTGTTGTAAGGAATTTGTTGGTCTAGAAGTTACAGACCAGACTTTGAAATGCTTTCTTCTTTTGAAATGAGAACAGTGAACAAGGAACGTGTCCATTATCTATAACCCAAATTCTTACTCTGGGTGGAACTTACCAGTTATTTTCTGTCATCTTTCAGAATCTTTCTCATTCAGATATATTATTATTCGATAATGCCAGAATCTGTGACCGTTAACATACCTCTGTGACATCACCCTATCTTCCGTGCCATTGTATGAAGAAAATGGATTCCGAATGATGAAAAACTGCTGACAGTCACTATTTGAAAAATTACATCCGAAAGTTGTATCAGATGCTTCAGATTGACTATCCTGCCATATCAGCATGACGAGACTGCTGGCATGTTTACTGACCATGTCACTGCACTGGCCCTGTTGATGTTCAGTTATACTTACAAATGCTTTACTTTGTAGAAGCCACCACTGGTAGATGATAGGTTGTAAATGCTCTCCTGAATACAGTATTGAACATTTTTATGTAGTAAACAGTACAGTTTGTCTGTCTCTGTTATGTAAGTTTAAACAATCTGTAGACCTAAAAAAAACACTAGAAAATCAGTTTTATTCTGGATCATTGATGTTCTTTTAGACATGTAGATAATATCTTGTAATTATATTTCACTTTCTTGTCTTATGCTATGGCACAGTGTCCACCATTGCCATCTGTCACAAGACATCTCAAAGCTCACTGCACTTATCATTTCCAAATTTTGCAGACATCTTGATTTTTGATCAAAATTAAGCTTTTGGCTGGGTATTTGTAGTTTAACATATTGTAAGCTAGCAAAAATGATCTTTTCCACTTTTCTCTTGAAATACTGAATCTCTTTAAGTTATTTATATCATGGACAACTATTTGTATTTTATTATTAAATGAATGTGAGTTGATTTATTTTACAAAATTACATTTTCACTTAACTAGATATTTCACTTCTAACAACTTAGAGTGTGCCATGTATTTCCACATAACAAATATGCCTGTAAAATGATGTTCTGAAAGCTGCGGCCATTCCTACAAAATTGGTTACACCAGTATTACCTGTTGTTGAACATCCTGGAATGGAGTGGCTCCAGCTTTCAGTACTGTTTTTAACAGGTAAATTAGTCATATGACTTGACTTATGATCTGCTGGTGGTGCCACATAATTATGTTGACTGACCTTTCTGCAACATTTTATCTTATTGTCAGCTTAGAACTAGGAAAATTAAAATGAATTATCATGGAACATCAGGTTTTCCTGATGGCAGATTTCTTTTACTTTTACATTTTCATGAGTTTGCATATACATAATGCTATTCTGTAACCAAATATTTGAGGAACAGCTGCTGCTTTCAGGGCCAAATTTTTTCAGGCATTTTAGTCTTATTACTGGTATGCAGGTGTAAGGTGTAGAAAGCCGCACTGTAATTGGACCACAGCTTATTTACTTATGGTCACCTGTTATCATGAACAGTTTTGTGCATGGTGAATGTCCCCCCCCCCCCCCCCCCCCAAGTTGCTTCTACATATAATCATTATGATTGGTATCACTGTCGCTGGTATATTTTTTACTCGGGACATTTACTTTGTTGGGACTGATGTAAGTAATATAACACTTGATATTCTAAGTTCATTTTAAGTATTATTTTACCTTTATAACCCATAGGTAGTTTACCATGATGAGTTCGAAAAAGCACGAGGAAAGCACACACAGGTTGCAGATGACCCAGAAACCATACGACACCTGCGAAATATGCAGAACATAAGCTCGGTAAAGTGAAGCATGGTGTGCAGAGAGGACTGTTTGTCTTTGAATTTTGTGTGCTAGTCATGGTTCCCAGAGATGGCATTGACCATAGGCACCCAAGTTTCTATCAGTTGGACCAATTTTAAAAATCTATGATTAAAGAGTATGGTGACAAATAGAACACATCTGTGGCGAAAACATTGGAATATTATGAAAAGTTCTGAAGGCTGGTAAGGTAAGTAGTTTATATGAGCCACAGCTATGGAAGTTGATTATTTGTTAGGCCCCTGTAAAACATTCCCAGTTTTTGGTCCTGGTTTGCCCCGGCACATCCAGGTGCCCCTCTGCTACGGTTGACTCTAAAACCGGGATGAATTATGTACTGATGGTCCTTCTAAGGTTTCAGTAGGGTCCTTCTACGAGCTATTTATGGTTCCAGTAGGGTTATAGTTTGTTTTATACTGATTAACCTCGTTTAACTACAGCCCCAAGAGGGTACCAATACGTCCCCAGTATGGTCATCCCGGCTCTGGCAGTAAGTTTAACTGCGGTTTACTAGGGTCTACTACGGCTTACCCCAAAGCCTGCATGGTGCCTTTGAGAACTCGCGCATTTGTCATCTCATGCAGTTTCAACATTTGAGCAGTTTAAAATACTTAATGAGAAATTCACAATACTGTAAAGGAAAACCAGGAAAGTAGCTCCTAATGATCAGTCCCAGGCAGGGAATCATTCTAATGAGGTGTCCAAGCTCTACCCATAAGTATGAAACAAAGAGGAGGAATACTCTCAGTGCCTCCAAGACAAAACAGCAAATATATTAAGGTAATGTAAGAAATGAACAATTTTCTAATCAAAGGTTCCTCATCCAAGGCCCAGGGACCAGGATATTCAGAGACCGTCTTTAAATATGTCAAGTTTGAACCATTACCATGGATTATGAAAGTAAATGTAGAAAATATATAATATAGATAATGATTACAGAAATATAACAGAATGTTATCAAACTTGAACCAGAGCCAGTATATGGCATCGTAAAACATAGCTAACCATAGTTCACCCGGGACATTACCTTTGTGAGCTCTTGTAGGGCCGAGGTGCAGTCTTACCTGAACTTGGTCGATCATAGTTTAGCTGTGGCCAAACTGTACCTAGAATCTACTGGCCATACAAGAACCGTGAAACCTTGGGGTGCTGCCCTGGTGAGCCATACATGAACTGTACCCGGAAGGTTCTTTTGGAAGTGCCCTGGTTTGTGCAAGGTGGAACTAGGGAGTCCCAGTGGGCCACTATGGCTATGGTGGTGGCACTAGGGTTCTACCAGGGCTCTGGTAGAGTTCTAATATGATTCCATTTTCATCCTGATTGACCCCGGCAAAGAATGGCACGCAAAACCCACCGGGACACATTGCCAACTTAAGACGGTTAATCAGGATTGACTACCGGTCACTAGGTTTGAATCCGGTCTAACTAGGATTGGCTATGATTTACTACGAGTCCCAACTGTAGTGCCACCGGGACGCTAAAACTGGGAATGTGTGACTATAGCCTTAGACTGGTACCCAGTTCTATTTTTGTCATCCAGCTCTCAGCTTATTATTCAGCACAGAGAACAAAAATATATCCCCAGTTGCCACTTCATGGTTTCCCAACTTCACAGGTGGCTAGCACATTAATATTGTGGTAATTTCTGTATGAGACTATTTTCATCAGTGTGAAGAAACAGACATAGAAAATTGCACGTTTTTACCTAAAATTGGAAAAAATATTCCTTGCTTTTGTAAATCATGACAAAATCTTTTATTGTCATACAAAGCTTACCTGGTAGTGGTACACCAGCCTCTGGATCTTATTATGGTATAATGGTTTACTTGCCCCAGGTATGTTTATTGTGACCAGACTCATTTATCATCAGCTACTGTACAGCTGTACTTTGAATGCTGATTTACCAGCCAGAAGTCAAGTGCCTATGGATTGAGAGAGGTTACCAGGCTTCACAAGATGATATGTGACCCCAAGGCATGATGATATGCAACATTCCTTCTGCTCTGCCAGATAATACAGTGTTTTACTGACACCTGTATTGTCTGTTTTCCCTGTTGAAGTTCTCTCACAGTAGTTGATTATTAGCATTTTTTCAAGTGCATGGATTGCTATGATGGTTGGCTTTCAGATCAGAGCTTCCATTTCATTGGGCCTCATGGATAATTTCTCCAGTGAATTTAGAGCCCTAACATGGGCTCTGTCAATGTGATACCAAGACATTCTGACATGTATGGGTATTATTAGACCAAGACAGCCAGACATGGGCTGTGTCACTGTTATACCAAGACATTCTGACATGGGCTGTTTCACTGTTATGCCAAGACAACCTTGACATGGGCTCTGTCAATGTTATACCAAAACAACCTGACATGGGCTGTGCACTTGTTGGGCCAAGACAACCTGACATTGGCTCTGTCAATGTGATACCAAGACAACCTGACATGGGCTGTGTCACGTTTATGCCAAGAAAAACCTGACATGGGCTCTGTCAATTTTATACCAAGACATTCTGACATGGGCTGTTCCACTATTATACCAAGACAATCTGACATGGGTTCTGTCAGTGTTATACCAAGAAAACCTGACATGGGCTCTGTCACTGTTATACCAAGACAACCTGACATGGGCTGTGTGACTGTTTTACGAAGACAACATGACATTGGCTGTGTGACTGTAATACAAAGAAAACCTGACATGGGCTCTGTCACTGCTATACAAAGATAACCTAACATGAGCTGTGGCACTGCTGTACAAAGATAATCTAACATGGGCTCTGTAACTGGAATATTGAGACACCTAACACAAATTAAGCTTTGTCACTGTTATATGGAATAATCTTAATGCTGAAGAATGAGAGTCTTTCATTGAACAGACTGATATGTTATGTCTGTGATATATCATTTATATGCATAGTGTACAATATTTGCAGACATCCATTCAGTTAATTAAATATTTTAAAATTTTCTTTATGTTTTTTTTCAGTCTTGTCTAGAAATAAGACTGAGCTGCAGGCTTTTACATCATGTCTGTTGAATTGGACTCGCGGATAAACAATTAAGTTAAAATTGTTTCAAAAGCTCTTCTTTTGCTTCTCTGCAACTTGAAAATGATGAGTACTGTTGGACAGGATTTTGGAGAACTCATATGGTAACCTGTACATGCCTGTGCTAAATGAATGGTGCCTGAGAACACATCTAGGTTCTGTCAGTGTCATTTAGTTCATAAGACAAGCATGCTCATGTTGTGAAAGTTTTCAGGTTGAAACTTTGAGTGGGACCTGTGTTGACATGATTGTTTGAGGTTCAGGAATGGTTTTACCCTGCCTGTGAACCATTTGACCAGCATGTACTTTAGTATTAAAATGATTCTCTATTTATTAGATGAAGTTACACTTACCATGAATTTATCTTTTCAGATATATGAGTAATTAATAATGTGGCATAAACAAAAAATACAATAGTATTGATTAATACCATCCAATCTGACGTGTGTCATGCGTGTTGTAATGTTTTGAATTTGTAGCAAGCTGCGCACGTGATGACTGAAGATTTTAGATTGCTTGTGACACCACCTTTTTGTCCTTTTCTTGTTGTTGGGCCTTCTAATACCCCAATCATTGCCAGTTTACTGTATTGTGACCATATAAGTGAAAAAAAACTAATGGACAGATTTCTATCATATTATGCACATGCATAGATATGGGTTATGGGATGAGGTCTATTTAAATTTGGGCCATGAACTTCACTATGAGAGTGGCCTTGACCTTGAATATTTCCATATTTGATGAAACTTGCACAAGATCTTAAATCTCAAAAGAAAGGATGCATGGATTTGTCCAAAATTTAAGTTGACTGAAGATCTTAGATAGCTTTGTCTTGTACGAAAGACTGGTAGTACCACCTGTTATCCTTTCTTGTTTTTGTGCCTTTTAATACCCCCATCATTGATACTTGACAGTACTGTGAGTAGTGATGGGCTGATGATCCATTATAATCCATGATTGGTAGTTTGTAAAAAAAACCTATTTGATCATCGATCTTGCAGTGCAATAATCAGTTACATAATTTTACACATAACTTATGTTTTGTGATTAGGAAATGTATGCTTTCATTAAAGTCTCTAGAAAACTCACTTCTTGTTCACTAATAATTTCATAACTAAGGAAGCTTACAACACATTCATAGGATATAGGACTATCAATATATAAGCAATAAGGTATGCCTTATATATCAGTTGAGATGATATCAGGGTCTGCATATGGCAAGAAATTTCTTACTCCTTCACAACCAATTCAAATTATCAGTAGGTAGAGGTCAACCATTACTGATGATCGATCATGAAATTACAACTGATTCCAAACAATAACTGTGAGCGTCAGAAGTCAAAAACTAATTGACAGATTTCTTTCACATTATGCACTCTATGCACATGCATAGATATGAGTTATAGGATGAAGTCTTTATGTTAGGGTCATGACCTTTACAATATGAGAGTTGCTTTGACTTAAAATATTTCCATATTTGGTGAAAAACAAACAGAAACATTTTTCTCAAGTGGATAGATGTATTTTTTAGCTTAGCAGACTGATAGTCATCTGAGCTAAAGCAATCACTCTTTGTCGTCTGTCTGTCTGTTTACATGGCACAAATTGTAAACGCTGTTCCTAGAATCTTCTTACTTGACATTCAGGGAGGTCCATAAAAAGTCTTATTGGAAACCTGAAATTAGGTCTCAGTTTCCCATATCCTTTGAGCTATGGGGCTCAGAAATACCTCCCAGAATAATTAAAAATTTGATACAAAATCTCCAGTGTTTGAACAACTATTGCATTGATCACCATGATTCTTTGCATGCTTATTGTTCATGGAGTGTTTCATCAGTTCCTGTAGATTGGTGGCGCCACCTGAATTTTTTTCCAATTTTTAGCTCAGCTGACTATAAGTCATCTGAGCTATAGCCATGGTCCATTGTTTGTTGTCTGTCTGTCTGTCCATCCTGCTGTCCGTCCATAAGACAGGCACGTTTCGACACGGTTGGACCTACAAATCCAAAATTTGGCATTCTGTTAGATGTCCCAAAAATCTCCTACCAAACCAAAACCTGGGTCACTGCAACCTAGTTCCTTTGAAAAATTAAGGAAAAAACCTCAAATTTCCATTAAAAACCTATTATCACACTTCAGGACTGCCTAATAATCAAAACTACGTATCTGTTTTTCTAAATATTTATCAGAAGCATTCTCCTGTATATTTTCTATATACATGCTAGAAATTAAGCCTGTAAAGTGTAAATTCTTTAAGTTATGGGCCCGAACATAATGGACTTTGTAACAAATCAGGACAAATATTTACTCACTTAACATGAAAATTTTTGATGCTAGAGAATTTTTTTTTCAAGTATATAACTTTGTTTAATTAAGATTCAATTGTATACCCAAAATTAGATCTCAGTTTTGTAAATTTTTTAAGTTATTAGCATAAAAATAAAATGGTTACCTTAAATTTTGCTCAACTTTGACCTTGGCACGTTCTTGCTGGTACTGTTAATTTAATTTTCACAGCCTGTAAACATAAGTATTTAATTTGTTTAAATCTGAAATTTGAAAATAAAAGGTTTAAAATTAGAACAGTTATTGAATTTTTTCTTGAGGCTCTATTGTAGTCACTTGCTTTGTTCAGATGCAGGTTGGCCACTCCTGGTCACTGGAAGTCAGCTATGCCAGGGTTCCTGATTTGTTACAGTCACTGGGGGAGATCCCCTGATGTGACAGGTTAACAGTTCTCATATCACCCCCCACCCCCACCCCTCAGTGAATATATAAATATACTTTTGTATGCATGGTATGGTGTTATCTGACAAGATTGAGATTTATGATGATGCAATTTAGAATTATGAATCATCTTTAATAATCAGATATGCATGTTTTATTTTATATATGTATAGAAATATAAACTTAAAAAAAAATGAGGATCTAATACAAACATGTGTTCATTATTTTTCCAGCCTCAGCGGAATTAGAGATCAGGCTTTGTTTGCCCTATGTATATGCATGAATCCCACGGTCCCCCCCCCCCCCACCTCTGCTGCCATTGATTCCTCTGCACCTATGCACTGGGACATAGTTTTTATTGCAAATGTGTACAATTTATTTAATTTAAAAAAAATTTGGATTAGAAAAAATTAAGATCTAATTGAAACATATTCTTGCCTCAGGAGAATGGAACAAAAAGTGATCAGCTCTGTCTGCCCATCATCTCTCCATTATCATTAAATATACATATATATATATATATATATATATATATATATATATATATATATATATATTAATTATGAAATTTGTCCTATAAGCATTGTTGAAATAACTTTCATATGCTGTATGTTTATTGATTTAAGCTATTAAAGTCTAAAATGTGAAAGCAACTTATTTATTCAGTTTTGTAATATTGCATATGTAATACTTTAAAAAAATTGATATAATAAAAGAAATTAAAAAAATTATTGAAACTTATTTATTATCAGCTTTGTTTTTCTACCAGTCTGTCTATCCTTTTTTAAATATCATCCTATATGCATTGTTGAATGAAGTGAAAATCTTATGTATATACACTATAATAATACAGAGATGTAACTCCATGCCCCTCACCCATCCCACCACCACCACCAACACCTTGCATCTGCGGACTAGGGACAGTTATATTTCAACTGTATACATTTTATAAAATAAAAAATACATATATTTAATAATATATTTTATTAAAAATAGATCCAGTTGAGCAAATGTGTAAAATACTAAACTGTCAACAATATATCAAAAACCTACCAATGATCATAGTATTAATATACATTTTGTGTTCACAAACTGCTCACATGCTTCAATTTTAACATTAAGAAATGCATGGTCTGGTCATTAAATATTATTTGCAACAATTTTTTACTCATCAATACAAACCACTTATGTCAACCAGCCGTGGCCTATATTACTTTTTCCTCTTAGACTGTATCTCCATTTGATATTATTTTAGATTTTTACCTTCAAGGATAACTTCAGCTGAGCACTGTGACCCATGGGTCCCTTGTTTATTTCTTCTTTTGAACCATCAAATGACAGCAATCCTATCAGTTTCTCAGCTGTGGTTTCCTTCAATGCTCTGTGACCTTGTATGTTTATTGATTAGATCACCTTCCCTTTATTTGCCTAAAGGCCTATGTTCAGTGCCCACAGGACAACCAGTACTGACACAAATGCATTTAGTATCACAGCCAATACCAGCATGTCAGTCAGCTGAGCCTCGTGACCATGGGTCACTCGTTACAATAATTACATGATATTAATCATACCAAAAATGGATTCCAGTAAAACAGAAAACGTTTACCTGCTGGACTACCTGACAGAAGCCAGACAGTCATTGTCAGTTTCTGAAGATTGATCACTAAATAATGCTCTATCTTTCCCATAACAGATTTTCTGTGTCAATAAAAGTTAGTAACTGCATACTAATGTGTGTTTGTGCTCTTAAATATATGCTTAGTAACTTTTCAAAGTGGAATATTATTTAAGATATGTATTGCCCGGTTGAGATTATGTAGGATGACCATCCCAGTATTACAACCACTGACTGTTCCTGCAGGTAGTCATGTTATGGAGCTGTTACTCTACAGTGATTTGTGAAATGTTGATGGGTAATCATAAATCAGTCTAGCCATCATTGGCTAGGGTGTACTGGTGCTTATAGTTTTATACCTTTCTGAATTTTAATACAGTTTAACCTTTCCCCAACATCAAGGCCACTACCCTACCATGTTGGCAGTATTTGGAACTGGCAGATTATTGAAGGTTTTTTAGCTCAGCTGACTATAAGTCATCTGAGCTATAGTCGTGGTCCATTGTCCGTCGTCCGTCCGTCCGTCCGTCCGTCCGTAGATGTGGCACGTTTTGAAACCCTAAGACCTAGGAATCCAAAATTCAGCATAATGTTAGATGTCCCCAAGATCTCCTACCAAGCCGAAAACTGGGTCTTTTCGACTTCGTTCCTTTGAGAAATTAAGGAAAAACCTCAATTTTTTATTAAAAACCTATTTTCACACTTCAGGACTGCCTAATATCAAAACCACTCATCTGTTTTTCCTCATATTTACCATAAATATTCCTCTATATAGTTCCTATGTACATTCAAGGAAATATGTCTGTATTATATAATTTAAAAAAGTTATGGACCCAAACATAATGCATTTTGTAAAAAATCAGGAAAGATATTTGATCACTTAACACAAAACATGTTAAAGCTATGGACTTTTTTTCCAGTAATATAACTTTAATTAATCAAAATTAAATTGTATACCCAAAATTAGATAAAAATCTTTTAAATTTTTTAAAATATTAAAAAAAAATAAAAAATTGGTACCTTAAATTTTGCCCAAATTTGACCATGGCACCTTTTTTTTCCTGTAAGTACTGTGGATTTAATTTTCACAGCATGTTTTTGTTACCTTTTCAACTGTTAACACCAAAAATTTGAAACCAGTTGATCGAAAACTGTAGATTTTATTCAAGTTTTCAAGCACCATGTAACATATTGTATACATCAAGCTAGTGCTATGCAGTTTGCAAGAGCTCAGCTCCCCAGCTTCAGCTCTTAGTTTCTTAAATTCGGCATACAGCTAGATGTCTCCAAAATCCCCTACCATGCCAAGAATTTGGTCACTAGGACTTAATACCTTCAAGATATTAATGAAAAACCTCATTTTTCCATTAAAAACCCATTGTTACACTTCAAGACTGCCTAATATCAAAACCACTGATCTGACTTTAATCATAAATAATATACATATTTTTCATTCTCTATGCACATGCCAGAATGATGTCAGTATTGCGTAATTGTTTTAAGTTATGGGCCCAAACATAATGCACTTTGTAAAAAATGAAGAAATATATTTACTCCCTTAACAAGGGGATTGCTGAAGCTAGAGATTTTTTGTCAGGGATGTAACATTATTTAATCAAGATTCAATTGAATACCCCAAATTAGTTATGAATTTTTCAAATTTTATAAGTTATTAGTATAAATGTAAAATTAGTAACTTAAATTTTGCCCAACTTTGACCATGGCACGTTTGTTTCCTGTGAGCACTGTTGATATAATTTTCATATCATGCACACATAAGGATTTCAGCTTTTAAGTTTAGAAAGCTGAAAGAAATTGGCCAAAAATTGTAGCTTTTATTAATGTTTTTATGAGACCCTGTCAGACTTTGGCTCTCTCCAGCCCCTCTTGAGTCACCTGTATGTTGACCTTGTTGAACTTTCAGCAAATTATGCATGCTTGAGGCGAGGCATACAGGGAATCCAGGCAGCTTATGGCCAGCCACAGTTGATCCAGGTGTCCAACCCAACTAATCTAGTAGTTTTAACCAACTACATACAATAAACAATAAATTAATAAATTTTTATTGGTTTTTAATAAAAAATTAATGAAAAATAGAAAAGGAATTAGTTAGTTTATTATAACAGGAAATTAACTTGCAGTTACTGATGATATAAGAATCTTGTATCGATGGATAGAATGTCACGTATTCCAAATAACACCATGCAGTCACCTATGGTATTTTTCAGTTCAATTTTAATGATAAAGAAGTAAATCATATCATTCATCACTAATCATTAGGGATCATATGATGGAAATTAATGATAGACAAAGATGCAGTTGATAATATTAATCTAGATTCCTACTGTGTCTAGTGTGTACATTGATGTGAAATTAGTCCAAAATGAATTTATTACAGTTATTTTTTAATATAAATAAAAGCCATAAAACCAGGTACTTATGATCATTATTTAAATGTGTGAATTTTGTATATTCTGGATTCTCAACATCGTTTGGTGAAAACTGAATAAATACCAGACATGGTGCGAATACTTTGTAATTGTATTTAAATACGAATATGATTATGTACTCCATTATAAAATTTCTTGCATAAAGAATGGGAATTCAGGTAAAAATGAAAGTATGTGAATACCAGTGCAAATACTTTCAAAATGTATTCATGAATGCATTCATGAATATATTCTTTAATATTATTTTAATAATCATTTCAGTTATATTTCATTTTAAAAAATCATATGATTCTCTTATTATTTTTAATAAAAATTATATTTGGGACAATATTTGTAATTTTTTTTAATTAATAGTTAAACCCTTATATTATATATTCTGCTTATAAGTTATATTGCCAAGTCAAAATCTGTCTGACAATAGTACTCCATTTGTTAATAAAATAAATGAAATCAATCCTCTTCCCTGTCTCCAAAGGTACTATCAAAATCATACATAAGCTAAACAACAACAACTCATATTACAGCTTATATTTATTACCACACAAAACCAGCATGTGCCTCATTTCTATATAAAATATTTTTTTATCATATATCACAGCTGAGCGTCGTGACCCATAGGCCCCTTGTTTAGATACACAAGCTTTTAAATATGAGCTTGTGTGCTTCATATACTATCAGGCACCGTACCAAACACAGTTGACAGCATTTTATGATATGATCATCATTTGGATGAAATTAAAGAATGGATTGTATCTACAGTGAATGAATTCTAATGCATGTCATAGTCGGGTAATACCGGGCTTTCAGGAAGGTGGGGGTAAGTGTCACTGACACTCAAAATCTCTTACCAACACTCAGTTCTGAGGGTCCAAGCGTCCGATGTGACGCCATATTTCTGGCTTTAGGACCATGTATCAGTCAATGACCTTTACCAGCTGCCTCAAACGAACCTGTCAGTGGTGTAAACACCTTGTGATAACTAAGGCTTATACAGTAGAATTTTACAGAAGAATTTAATTTATAATCATATAATGATATGATAATTACACAAAATCCAAAAAGATTCTATTTTTACCAAACCCTTCAAAATGTGACACATAACATCTCCCCTTTGGATGCTTTAAACTCCAATGGGACTCCCCAAAAGTTTTGCCTGAGCATCCCAGAAACTTCAAATGTTCTTCCTGTTGAAAGCCCTGGGTGCTGTAATGGGTATCACAAATACAGGTCCCACCTTGGATCTTGTCACACATAAAGGTAGATCTTGGCAGATGAATTGTGTTTAGTCAGATGGATAACTTGGTTACAAGAACTGGCAACTAGAGTGTGGCATTTCAGGTCACGTACCATAAACGGTTTGAGGAGGACAAAGGGAAGTACACCACAGTGACAGACAGTCGGGAGTTACGACGACTACTGGAGAGTCAGGAAACTGTCAGCCTGGTACTACCATTATCGTTCTGATTGTGGCTGCTGACTCCTCCTGCTTTACCTGTTCTATCACTGGTTAAGGATTTGTTTCAGAAACACCTGTTAAAGTTCTTGCCTGCAGTTCAAGAAGTTGAACATGCCTGTAAATCATTATGTGCAGATATGCAGCTTAATCCTTGGAATGTTTAATGATTGAGACATACTGACTCCTGCATCAAGCAATTATTTAATCATTGACTAGTGCAGTAAATTGTAGCTTATTTAGTGTTCAAGGAAATCTACTCTTACGTTCATTAATGGATCTGTCAGTTCCAGTATAACACTGGCCAACAAAACTCTTTCAGAAACATTTGGTAGGTCTTCAGAATTAGATGTTCAAGAGAAGGAAAAAGTAAAGGTCAAAGGGCTGTGCATATACATTGGTGTACCTTCAACAGTCAAGATAATAGGATTAAGAACATGGGTTGGTGTGATTTGGTTTAATTGATAAACAAGCATAGTTTATATACCACCTTTTAAGTTATACTTGAGTATTTGCTCTTGTTTGACCCTCATGCATGAAGCAAGGAGACCAAGCTTACCAGCCTGAAGATTTTTGACTGCTGGACACCAAATACCCTTTCAATCCCTTTTGTTATCAAAGCCTTGTTAAAATCATTAATAGAGTGTTTATGTTAGTCATCTGAGCTGTAGCGATGACCTTCTGTCCATCTGTGAAATGCCAGCTGGCTGTTGACAGGGTGTATATCATAACCATTTAAGTTTCTGGGCTAAATTTTGCAGAGCTATAGGTAAAGGCAAATTCTCTTACCTCACTTTAAACCAGGTTACTGTTAAACCTTTGTTTTTTCAAGCATTAGAACAAATACTATGATCCGCTTTATGCTCAGGTGGGTTTCAAAATAATGATATTTGTGAGAGGGAAGTTCTAGTGAACATTAAACCTTCATGAATAAAACATCTCAGTATTGGTGCCTGATTGGCATCTCATGTATGTTACTCCTACACATAGCTTAGAAAAGGAAAAAGGCAATACGATTGTTATTTAAATATCAAAAGATACTTTGTGTTATAAGTAGATTGAAGATAAATTGTCTTAAATCTTTAATATTTTCTATTAACAATTTAGGGAATTTCCAGTCCTTCAGTGTTACCTTGGGTCCTATTTAAATTCTTAAGGTTTTTGTGCAGATATTAAATTCACAGAAATTGCCGTGTTCTTGATCCACCTGAGATGAAAAATAAAATCTGTGAAATTTTCTGTAGAGAAAAATCACAAAAATAGAAATGTAACTTATCAGTAATACTGAAGCTGTAATTTGCTGATATATGATACATGTCTGCTGGTCATATTAAGTCAATGTCACTAATACTGACGGGGAAATTAAACAGTGTCAGGAAAAAAAATTGTGTGAACATCTGTTTTGAAACTGTAAAATAGTATTTAATATGAGTAGATCAAGTAGAGACTTACTGTATTAAATTTTATGGTCTTTGGTCTTTGTTTTTCCTCACTTATCCATGATATGTTTTATCTCTTTTGAGGAAGGAGATTTTAATTAATTTTTCACATTTTATTTCCATTTATAAAATGTAATGTTATTCAGATCATTCTTTGTATTATCTCAGATTTTTCCTTCTTTCTTAATTACCTGTTTCATTTCTTGGAATATTGCTCCAAATGCCAGATACAATCACACAGCATGGTTATTTTTGGAAAATTTTAAACCAGTGAAGCGGCATTGTTTAAAATATAACTGTAACCTCTTTTTATTTCACTCTGTGAACCTAATCCATGGCGCAGCTTCCACCGTCCACCGTCCACCATGTTACCAAATATCTCAACAGCCACAGTAGCTGCCTTCATGAAACTTTGCAGAATTACTGATCATTGGATGAACATGCAAAAATAAGCTTTTGGTGGCGCCACCTATGTTGATCTATTTTCTGTCAGCCAAAATGGTCTTGGACCATCCTACAATACTTTTTGCATAGATTCTATCTTTGCATTTGCCATCTGTTAGTCTTATTGGTTGTTCAGTGTATAGGGTTGAAATTGTGCATGTCCTTAAATCCTCAACACCTCCATCTCGTTAACAAGACTTGTTGTGCCATCTGCAATTCTTTTCCATCCGTACATTTGCTTTAGGTGAAAATTTCTCATAACTCAGGAGTGGTTCAATATATTGGTCTAAAATGGCATGTCCATCCATCTTGGAAAGATTTTACATAAACCAGACAGGTGTCGCCAAATACCTTCCCTTTTCATAGAATAAACTAATGCTTTTTTCTGAGGAGTGATTTGCTGTATTGCCCTGGTATTGTGCATATCCATAGATCTTGGACTCCTTGAACTTGTACTCAAGACTTGGTGCCATCCACAATCATTTTCCCGTTGTATCTATCCGTACATTTGCTTTTGGTTAAAATTGCTCATAACTCAGGAATGGTCTGAAATTTGGCATGTGCATCCATCTGGGAAAGTTTTCTCATAAACCAGACAGGTGGCGCCACCTACAATTTTTTTGCATAGTGTCCATCTTTTCATTTGCCATCTGTTCGTCTTAGTTGTTTTTCAATGTATTGGGTTGAAATTGTGCATGTGGATAGATCCTAGACAGCTCCATCTCATTAACAAGAATTGTGGCGCCATCTGTAATCATTTTCATGTCGTGTCCTGTACATTATTGAAAATATCTCAATATATTGGTCTGAAATTTGGCATGTGCATCCATCTTGGAAAGTTTTCTTGTAAACCAGACAGGTGGTGCTACCTACCTTCCTGTTTTCATTGAATGAATCAATGCTCTTTTCTGAGCGTTTTAGTGTACTTTATTCAGGAGTGGTGTGACAAATGGGCCTGAAATTGTACATATCTTGGATTATTATATCATATTTAAAGAGTGATGGTGCTCCTCAGCTGTTTTCATCTGGCTTCCTACTGTATACTGTTTTACTAGAAAATTTTACCTTCTGATGACCATAGTGTCATAGTTAATGTTTAATCAAACTTCTGCTAATTTCCACCTACAATTTCTGGCAGTTTCTTGGAGGTTATTCATATTTTGCCCTGTGTACTCACTCTATTTCTACTTACCACTCAATCCATCCCTCACTTCACCTGTACCAGTCTGACCACTCAATCCATCCCTCACTTCACCTGTACCAGTCTGACCACTCAATTCATCCCTCACTTCACCTGTACCAGTCTGACCACTCAATCCATCCCTCACTTCACCTGTACCAGTCTGACCACTCAATTCATCCCTCACTTCACCTGTACCAGTCTGACCACTCAATTCATCCCTTACTTCACCTGTTCCAGTCTGACCACACAATTCAACCCTCACTTCACCTGTACTAGTCTGACCACTCAATTCATCCCTCACTTCACCTGTACCACTCTGATTTTGGCAGATATACGTTATTGTCTGTTGACTACGACTACCCCCGTATTCTAGTTTGTATTTCATATCAAAGTAAATAATTGCTTAAAGAAAGAGTAATAAAATGAGTATAAATTCAGTTAAATTATTTTAAAGATGGCATCTTTACGGAAGTAGGGATTTTGTCAATTTGTTGTGTTTGCAATCATGATGCAGTGTATGTTACCAAAAATGTTGGGAACTGCTGCAGCCGTCTGCACAAAATTTCACAGGAATATTGAGCATGTGACTGCTATTTGATTTTGACCTGCAGGTGTCGTCACCTGTGTTGACCTACCTTGGCAGGCTGTTATAGTCTTTTCTGCCTTTTCAAAAATATATCATTAAGTATTAATATTTTGGGCTTGATATCAAAGAAAACAATTCCTTGAATGAAGAGAAATAAAATGAGTATAAATTCAGTCAGATTTATTTCAAGATGGTCATTTTACAGAACTTCAAATTTTGTTTTCTGATTAATCTATTTCCTGTTCATCCTTTTCTCACACATTTTTAGTTTGTTCACTCTGTAAACTTTTGCAGTAGGACAGAGTCCACTTGGAAAGGAATGAATGGTATTTTCACATTCACTTTTTTCTTTCTTAATCACCCACCATTGTGCACAGTTATTCACAGAGTGGACATTAGACCCCTGTGTCTCTTGTTGACTTTGGTTTTATAACATTAAACTGTCAGGGACAACTTCAGCTGAGCTTCAACCCATCGGTCCCCATATTTATATATTAAGCATGTATTTTATTGGAATAAATCCTTTCTCCATTGTTTCAGGAAAAGCATGTCTGCATTAATACAGATGATAACCACATGCTATTTTATTATATTATTATGTAGGGCAAAGTGAACTCTTTGGGTATAAGTATCAGTAGGTTGTTGTATAAGAAATTATTCCATTAAGCATTAAAAGCAAGCACCACACATAAGTTAGCATGAAAGAGAGAGGGAGAGAGAGAGACCTTTGCAGTAATCTTCTAAATAAAAGGTTATTATAATTTTGGCTCGCTATATTGCATTATCATATACAGGAATGTTTTTATTTGAATTTAAGATCAAATACCATGAAGACTTTGAAAAGAACATCAAGGGGACAAAAATCCAGGTGGCCGATGATCCTGAGACTGCGAGAATCAGACAAAACATGGCCACCATCAGTCAGGTTGAGTACAAGGGGCTGCGTAAACAGCATGACAACATGGAGTCCCAGCGAGGCAACATTGGTAAAGGTGAGCAGCTAAAACCTCCGTGAACTGCCTGACAAATGTATATTCATGAAGGATTTTAAGGTTTTTTGGCCATCGGCATCATTCAGTTTGCATGTTATTTTTGACATGGAAGCCAGTCAAGTTTGCTGTGTTTTAAAAAAATATAGATGTTGATTTTTAGCTCAGCTGACTATAAGTCATCTGAGCTATAGTCGTGGTCCATTGTCCGTCGTCCGTCCGTCTGTCCGTCCGTCCGTCCGTCCGTCCGTCCGTAGATGTGGCACGTTTTGAAACCGTAAGACCTAGGAATCCAAAATTCAGCATAATGTTAGATGTCCCCAAGATCTCCTACCAAGCCGAAAACTGGGTCTTTGCGACTTCGTTCCTTTGAGAAATTAAGGAAAAACCTCAATTTTTTATTAAAATCCTATTTTCACACTTCAGGACTGCCTAATATCAAAACCACTCATCTGTTTTTCCTCATATTTACCATAAATATTCTTCTATATAGTTCCTATGTACATGCCAGAAATTAAGTCTGTTAAGTATAAATTCTTTAAGTTATGGGCCCAAACATAATGGACTTTGTGAAAAATCAGGAAAAATATTTACTCACTTAACATGAAAAATTTTGAAACTAGAGTCTGTTTTCCCAAGTATATAACTATGTTTAATTAAGATTCAATTGTTTACCCAAAATTAGATCTGAATTTTGTAAATTTTTTAAGTAATTAGCATAAAAATAAAATCAGTACCTTAAATTTTGCCCAACTTTGACCATGGCACGTTTTTTTCCTGTAAGTACCATTGATTTAATTTTCACAGCATGTAAACATAAATATTTAATTTGTTCAAATCTGAAATTTGGAAGTAAAAGCTTGAAAATTAAGCTAGTTATTGATTTTTTTCTTGAGGCTCTATTGTAGTCATTTGCTTTGATTACAGATTACAGGTGCAGGGTCCCACTCCAGGTCACTGGAAGTCAGCTATGCCAGGGTTTCTGATTTGTTACAGTCACTGGGGGAGATCCCCTGCTGTGACAGGTGTACAGTTATTCTCATATCACCACCCCAATGACCCCCCCCCCCCCCCTGCAAACCCAACCCACCAAGTGTTATGCAGTATTGTTATTGTTTCACTGTATCTCCTTAATTGTAATGCTGTTTCCACTCTGATATGCAAAACCTTTCCTTGAAAAAGTGTAATCCAGAAGATGCAATGTTGTGTAATGTAGCATTTTTAAAGAAATCATTTTTCTTTTAAATGATTTTACCATTCATAATGGAACCCATCAGTATGCTTAAATTATGATAAAATATGAAGCACATTATGGATAAATAAAGACACAATAAAAAATTGTGAAATCTCAATCAAGTATTTTTTTTAGATATTTATTGTTTTGCATATTTTAAAGATATATTTTTGTGGAAAAAAATAAATAAACATTTGTATGCATGATGTGGTGTTATCTGACAAGATTGAGATTTATGATGATGCAATTGAGAATTATGAATCAACTTTTATATTCAGATATACATGTTATATTGAAAATGTATAGAAATATAAACTTAAATTAAAAAAAAATTGATGTGATAAAAAAATGAGGATTTATTACAAACATTTGTTCATTATTTTCCGGCATCAGCAGAATTTGAGATCAGGCTTTGTTTGCCATGTTTTATGTTGTTAATTAGTTATATTTCAACTGTATACATTTCATAAAAAAAAAACATATATTTAATAATATATATTATACAAAAAAAAAAAGATTCGATTGAACAAATGTGTAAACTACTGAAATGTCAACAGTTAATCAAAAAGCCAACTAATGATCATGGTAATTGTACAGATCATTTGTTCACAAACTGCTCACATGCTTCAGTTTCAACATTAGGAAACACATGGTCAGGTCACAAAATATTATTTGCAACAATTTCTTGCTCATCAATACAAACCAATCATATAAACCAACCATGGCCTTTATTACCTCTTCCTCTTACACTTTATCTCCATTTGATATTATTTTAGATTTTTACCTTCAAGGTTAACGTCAGCTGAGCACAGTGACCCATAGGTCCCTTGTTATGGTGAGCAGTTTGAAAGTGGAAAATAGAAAGGGAATAATTCTGCAATGTCAGTATAATTTTAAATATCTATTTTTCTTTGTATTATACATACATTCTGTTGTTAAAATATTAACATATTGATATGGTAAAAGTAGGTGTGTATGTCAATCCTAATCTTACTCTTTTGTTCAGCATGGTGTAAAAAAAAACTTGTTGAGCAGTTGATGATGTACATGCCTTCTGACGTGAATGAAATGACCGAATGGCACATTACACACACTGTATAAATGAATTCATCGTCACTTCTGTCAGCAAAAATATAGCACTAGCAATGTTTCTGATTTTTTTCTTGGAGTGTTAAATATTCATTATTATTTTAGGTATGATACGTTCATTTTTCTGATAAAGCTATGCATAATAATGAGGTCAGAGTAAATATATTTATTATCCTGGTCTGACACATGCTTATTGGGTGCTGGATGGAACAGATCACCACGATTTACTGAGATTACTGAGACAGAAAGCTACCTGCAAATATTCATTGCTTGCCAAGTAACTACCAGTGCCTTGCCTTATGCTAGGCCCTATGGCCTATAGCTTTTCAGATGATCACACCATGTAATTATAGCAGTATGTTCTAAATGGAAAATTGGTTTAAATTGAAACTGAGTTTAATCAGAGAACTTTTTATATTACTTATTGATTTTAAATGAACTTTGAATTTATTGCTTTTTATGAGTCAAATGAAATTCACATGCATAAGACAATGCTCAATTTGACCCTCAAAATTCTTTACTGACTGGTTGTCAGGTTCCACAACCAGCCGTTCTCGGGCAATCCATGGTTTGTTTGTCCTCATGAGACAGCCATGCTAGATAAACATGCATAGTGATATGTTATAGACAGCTCATACAGTGAATGGTGAATTCATTAATGACGATCCTTAATGAGCTGCACCTCACCTGGCAGCGATGTAACAAATAGCATTCAGTCTCAGCCTGATTCATTACTAACCTGCATGTAACATGTTTACCTTGGTGTGGTGACCCTTAACCTTGACCTCCAGCAGCCAGTGACCATCCTGTTTCAGTAAACACCAGCATACTAACAATGTGTATTTCAGCAAACTTTGTTATGTAAGCCATCACATTTTATGTTTCTTATGGTTATTAAGATCATTAAACTTGGGTCTTTGAATAATTTTGTTTAAACTTATTTGCTTGTTGTATTTCTTTTATCAGGAACTGTTTACTGATTGCATTTTTACCTAGTTCTAAGAGAAAATACCCATTATCTTATCACAAAAGGAGCACTCTATCTTTATCTTATTACAAAAGGAGCACTCTATCTTTATCTTATTACAAAAGGAGCACTCTATCTTTATCTTATTACAAAAGGAGCACTCTATCTTTATCTTACTACAAAAGGAGCATGATGTAAAATACAAAATTACAGTCTCTTTTTTATGACCAAATGTTTTTACAAACCCCACAAGGGCAGACATGCTGCTTTTCAGGACAGTGGACACTCTGTCTGCCAAACAGTTAATTTGACCCTGCTTATGGACATAACAATGGATGTATGACAAGTGTTGGTACAACTATTTTGTTCCAACAACCAACAGCTTTTCCTTCCAGTTCACCTCTCACAAACGCCTGGTCCATGACACAGGACCATCTCACACACCTGGTCTGTGACATGGGACTATCTCAGGCAGACAGCCCACCGTAACAGACAAACACCTGGTCTGTGATATGGGACTATCTCAGGCAGACACCACACCGTAACAGACAAACACCTGGTTGTGACATGGGACTTTCTCAGGCAGACACCACACCGTAACAGACAAACACCTGGTCTGTGACATGGGAGTTGGGACTATCTCAGGCAGACACCCCACCGTGACAGACAAACACCTGGTCTGTGACATGGGACTTTCTCAGGCAGACACCCCATCGTAACAGACAAACACCTGGTCTGTGACATGGGACTATCTCAGGCAGACACCACACTGTAACAGACAAACACCTGGTCTGTGACATGGGACTATCTCAGGCAGACACCACACCGTAACAGACAAACACCTGGTCTGTGACATGGGACTATCTCAGGCAGACACCACACCATAACAGACAAACACCTGGTCTGTGACATGGGACTTTCTCAGGCAGACACCACACCGTAACAGACAAACACCTGGTCTGTGACATGGGACTATCTCAGGCAGACACCACACCGTAACAGACAAACACCTGGTCTGTGACATGGGACTATCTCAGGCAGACACCCAATCGTAACAGACAAACACCTGGTCTGTGACATGGGACTATCTCAGGCAGACACCCCATCGTAACAGACAAACACCTGGTCTGTGACATGGGACTATCTCAGGCAGACACCCCATCGTAACAGACAAACACCTGGTCTGTGACATGGGACTATCTCAGGCAGACATCCCATCGTAACAGACAAACACCTGGTCTGTGACATGGGACTATCTCAGGCAGACACCCCACCGTAACAGACAAACACCTGGTCTGTGACATGGGACTATCTCAGGCAGACACCCCACCGTAACAGACAAACACCTGGTCTGTGACATGGGACTATCTCAGGCAGACACCCCACCGTAACAGACAAACACCTGGTCTGTGACATGGGACTATCTCAGGCAGACACCCCACCGTAACAGACAAACACCTGGTCTGTGACATGGGACTATCTCAGGCAGACACCACACCGTAACAGACAAACACCTGGTCTGTGACATGGGACTATCTCGGGCAGGCACCACACCGTAACAGACAAACACCTGGTCTGTGACATGGGACTATCTCAGGCAGACATCACACCGTAACAGACAAACACCTGGTCTGTGACATGGGACTATCTCAGGCAGACACCACACCGTAACAGACAAACACCTGGTCTGTGACATGGGACTTTCACAGGCAGACACCACACTGTAACAGACAAGCACCTGGTCTGTGACATGGGACTATCTCAGGCAGACACCACACCGTAACAGACAAACACCTGGTCTGTGACATGGGACTATCTCAGGCAGACACCACACCGTAACAGACAAACACCTAGTCTGTGACATGGGACTATCTCAGGCAGACACCCCACTGTAAAAGACAAACACCTGGTACCTGACAAAGGACCATTGAAGGCAGACACCCCACTAAAACAGATAAACCCCTGGTCCCTGACACAGGACCATCTGAGGCAGAGATCCTACTGTAACAGACAAACACCTGGTCTGTAACATGGGACTATCTCAGGCAGACACCCCACCGTAACAGACAAATGCCTAGTCTGTGACATGGGACTATCTCAGGCAGACACCCCATCGTAACAGACAAACCCCTGGTCTGTGACATGGGACTATCTCAGGCAGACACCACACCGTAACAGACTAACACCTGGTCTGTGACATGGGACTATCTCAGGCAGACACCACACCGTAACAGACAAACACCTGGTCTGTGACATGGGACTATCTCAGGCAGACACCACACCGTAACAGACAAACACCTGGTCTGTGACATGGGACTATCTCAGGCAGACACCACACTGTAACAGACAAACACCTGGTCTGTGACATGGGACTATCTCAGGCAGACACCCCACTGTAACAGACAAACACCTGGTAACTGACAAAGGACCATCGAAGGCAGAGATCCTACTGTAACAGACAAACACCTGGTCTGTAACATGGGACTATCTCAGGCAGACACACCACCGTAACAGACAAATGCCTGGTCTGTGACATGGGACTATCTCAGGCAGACACCCCATCGTAACAGACAAACCCCTGGTCTGTGACATGGGACTTTCTCAGGCAGACACCCCATCGTAACAGACAAACCCCTGGTCTGTGACATGGGACTATCTCAGGCAGACACCACACAGTAACAGACAAACACCTGGTCTGTGACATGGGACTATCTCAGGCAGACACCCCACCGTAACAGACAAACACCTGGTCTGTGACATGGGACTATCTCAGGCAGACGCCCCACTTTAACAGACAAACACCTGGTACCTGACAAAGGATCATCGAAGGCAGACACCACACCGTAACAGTCAAACACCTAGTACCTGACACAGGACCATCTGAGGCAGAGATCCTACTGTAACAGACAAACGCCTGGTCTGTGACACAGGACCATCTGAGGCAGACACCCCACCATTACAGACAAACAGCCTGGTTCGTGACTGTCTTTTATATAGCAGGCCTTCAAGTGCTGTATTCACAGACATTTTCTGGACACCATTGTCATACAGGAGAAGTAGTTTAGTGACTATAGTCATGTATAAGGTTATGGTCAGCATCTTGAATTCCTGTCCCATGTCTGAGATGCATTTATATCATAAGAATATCACAATACATATTTTCAATTAAAGTTAATATTTTAATATTTTCAATTTGTTTTACAAAAAAAATCATGACATAATTCTCAGAGCAAACATTGTTTTTATGTTGAACAAAAGTCCAAAGGACCAAACAAAATATATTACCGTAAAAGTCGTTGCAGAAGTCGCGACTTGTACTAGGAAATCGAATTCTAAAAACTAGAATTTTCTATCAAAGTCGGGGTGCGACTTGTAATACGTACTTATCCCGTTTCTGTCAGCTTTCCCGGTACATGGAACGACGTCAGTTGAGCGATAATCGGCAATTCCTTTAACCAGTGCTTTGTGAAACGTCTTTCCCCAATAATTTACACTTTTAACCATCTCTTATGCTTTATATTTTGTGAACTGACGAAATTTTCATTTTATTAACATTAAATGCAAATTTTAAATTTGCCCAGTTCAAGACCTACCCGTTCTGACAAGTCGCCATTCAAGTGACACTTCCTAATCTGCGTTACTATTATATCATGAGTCAATTTGACGCATATGCCAGTCTGCCGCTCTTTGATGTACATTTTCTTTCCGTTTAACTATATGGGTATGCTATCCATAGTGAAAAACTCGCGGTTCCATATCCGTTTATGCATGTAAAGTTGCGTCACATTCAAGCTTGATCCACTACACATACGTCGTGAATTCTTTTGCCTGCCCGGTTGATCGCTGAATACCAGCTGACCTTTGAAGCCGTGTAGAGGAAGTTCAAGCCCCGGGTCACCCGTGCAATGACCTTTACATCCCCATGTCAACTAAGCCTTCCGTGACTGATATCCACAATAATAAACTCTCATATTAAGAACCATTAGGTCACTGTCACCATCTCGTGGTTTTCAAGCGTTTTGGATAACAATGTAACGTTTCACGTGAGCTACAAATATACGATTTGCTTCGAGTGTTACCCGTGTCTCTTTCAGGACAATCGTATGCCCAACAATATGGCGGCACGCATGCATTACGGTCAATCGTGCGTTGACGTATTCGTGATTTTTTAATTGAAGACACATTAATCAATACAATAAAATAACAAACACCATTTAGGTATATATTTTATTTACTTAAAATGCCACATACGCACCTAAATTCCACGGGAACCGGCACCGTTTGGTGTCATGACGGATCTGGTTCAACACTGCTGAGTTTGCCATACACCCAAGCCACTTGAATATAATCACTGATAACGATGGAAATTGGGTTTTCCAGATATTATCAAAGAAAAATAAATCATTAGTCCCAGTAAATATAATATCTGTAAATTCATTTATGTTTATTTTACGTTAACTGACCGGTCAATAAAGCGTTCATTATCTCCCTGTTGACTGACATATATTTCAGTGATTTCAGTAATACCGTGCCGCGCCTAGATGGTAAGTTGTAACACTTAATTGAAGGGTTACTAAATTCAGGTTTAGAGCCCATTTAAAAAATTAGGTGAATAAATTCAAACTAAATTATTCTTTCCATCTTTCAGTTGTCTTAAGTCAGTTCAAATCATGCCCAATGCGACGGATTGGGACTCGTCACGCGTTCGCAAACTAATCATAGTCTAATGAATCCACCCTACGTTTGACGATCTTTAACAATTTAAAGAGTTGCTCGATTTTGATAGTATTTTGCCTCAGACTCTTGGTTTATTAATACAGTCATTTAACTTGATATTTGCATTCTAATGTTACTTAACCTAGTATGAAACGGCAACAATGACATCGTTTCACAGCACAAAATGTTATCCGACGCAGCTGACTTTGGCACTGTACAAATCTTACCTGACAATTGAACCCCGACTTTATATGTTAAGATTCTGTTGTTATTCCTTAAATATAAGCATTGTATTAAAGCTGTCCAATTATTTTTACGTTTAAATGGTTTATCTGGTTTATAAACCACAAAAGTACTACGGGTACGTTGGTTGTAGTCTTGCATCGCAAGGAATGATACTCAAATTCAAAAGCATCAGGTGGTTGGGACGCCTCCGAAGTCTGGGTGCGACCTATATTATGGACTTTTCCTGAAACTAAACTTGAACGGCTATTCCCCGGGGGGATCCTAAAAGTCAGGGTGCGACTTGTAATAAGGATGCGACTTCTGCAACGACTTTTACGGTAATTCCAAACAGTTGAAATCAATGGCTAGGCATATCTTGTAATTGTTGACAAAATTTATTATTATATTAGGTGCCGCAGTTCTGAGCTTTATTTCTGTAAAAAATTGTTACATTAACAGATCTATATTGTTTACTTACCAGTGTTCAGTACAGGCAAAATGGATTTTGTAGTTTAAAAAAAAAATGTATATATTTATCTTATGAGTTTAACAGGATTTATTCACTAAGATCCTTACAAAATGAGAGTTTCATTACTTTTTCAGTACAAGAGGAAGCTTGAATTGAAGTTTTTAACAAACTGCTAAAGGAATGCTTATTAAGTGATAATTTGATATGTATATAATGAGTGTTTATATAGAGAGCTGCCTGTGAGATGCTTAGCATGTCTGATGGGATGCTGCTGTTTTGATGAGGTTTTGGGACTGATGTGATGCACTGCATGGTGTGTTGTGTTTCTAGATGTCCCCCATCATCACCAACCAGCAGAACCAATCATGAGACAAAGATCCAACGAAGAGGCCCGACCTTCACCTTACTCATCTCGGAGCTCCGGCTCCAGTACAGTGTACACTCACTCTGGCGAAGGTAGTTTTACAGACAGATTCAATATAGGGCTGGGACATTATCAGTTGTTATGTTATGATAACCATACAGAATTTTCAGGTTATCTCATGGTATCATGTTATCATTATCTGGCAAAGGAACTCCAGCCCTCATGGTCATATTACACTTGTCAGTATTTTCTGCAATATTTTCGGGATTACCTTAAAGCTGACAAGTCCAGAGTTTTTAGATCAGCTGACGGAAAGTCATCTGAGCTATAGCGAGCATTCTTTGTCCGTTGTCCATCTGGCGGGCTGTCTGGCCGGCTGTTAACAGGGCACAAGTCATCACTGTTGGACCAAGAATCTTCTAACTTGAAATCCAGGGAGGTCCATAAAAATTCTTCTTGGAAACTTGAAATTAGATCTCTGTTACCCATATCCTCCAAGCAATTAGGCTTTAAGTACACCCCAGAATAATAAAAAATTTGATATAAAAGCTCCAGTATCTGAATATCTAATGCATAGATCGCCATGATTCTTTGCATGCATATTGATCATGGAGTGTTTAATCAATTCCTATTGACTGGTGGTGCCACCTGTATTTTTTTCCAATTTTTACGCATCTTTTACTCTGTTTGAGACCTTCAAATGAAGTGGACATTCATTAACTGGGCACAAATCTTAACCATTGACCTAGAATCTTCTGACTTCACATCCAGGGAGGTCCATGAAAAATCTCCTAGGAAACCCGAAATTACGTCACGGTGACCTGTATTTTGCAAATTAAGGAGAAAACATGATTTTTAGCTCAGTTGACTATAAGTCATTTGAGCTATAGTCATGGTCCTTTGTCTGTCTGTCATCTGTCTATCAGTCTGTCCATCCATTAACAGGGCATGTTTTTAAACTGTTTGACCTGAGAATCCAAGATTTGGCATACTGTTCGATGCCACAAAATCTCGTACCATGCCGAAAAATTGGGTCACTAGGACTTCTTTTTTCGAGACATTAAGGAAAAATCTCAATTTTCCATTAAAAACCCATTATTACACTTCAAGACAGCCTAAAATCAAAACCACTTATCTGTTTTTGATCATATTTAATATGCATATTCTTCCATACATTTCCTATGTACATTCCAAAAATTAGGACAGTTTTGCTTAATTTCTTGAAGTTTTGGGCCCAAACATAATGCACTTTTTAAAAAATCAGGAAATATATTTACTCACTTAACATGAGAATTGCTGAAGCTAGAAACTTTTTTTCAGGGATATAACTTTATTTGATCAAGATTCAATTGTATACCCAAAATTAGAACTGAATTTTGCAAATTTTTTAATTTATTAGCATAAATAAAAAATCATTACCTTAAATTTGTCCAACTTTTGCCACGGCACATTTTTTCCCTGTAAGCACTGTTGATTTAATTATCACAGCATATATACATAAGGATTTAATCTTAAAAAATCTGAAATTTCAAATGAATTGATTGAAAAGCGTAGCTTTTATTCAAGTTTTCATACACCATGTCAAGTGTTATTTACATCAAGCCTACCTAGTACAGCCTTCACCTGTGTTATGTAACCCCGACCAGGCAGCTTGCCTTGGCTCAGCTAGGCCCTTCTCCTCTTGGCAAGCTTCCCCTCTGCCCTGCACTAACCCCCCCCCCCCCCCTCCTGGATGCTGCATAAACTAGATTAATGATATAATTTTCTGTATTTGATTCATTCTTATTCTTGGCTTTTGCTACATTTTAGATTTTGTAATGTACCACCAGGGTTACAATGATTAGAGTGCACATTTAATTGTGTCCACAAAGTGGTGTATTGCTATGAAAGTGTGGATGTTAATCAGATAAGGAATTCCTTACTTCAGAAGAGTAAAAACTTCACCAGGTGCAAAATTGAATATAAATTCAAGTAATAAATTATGGCTGAGATATTAATTAGCATAATGATATAGTTTGTCCCTCATTCAACAACATTGTATATATACTTAATTTGAAAAGATGTTTTTATTTTATCAAATTTACTTTTATTTCAGTGAATAAAATTAAGCATGTACTGAAAACTCCAATGTACAAAATTTTTTAATTGTGATTCAAGAAATAAACTTGAAGATGCCATGTTATTTCATTATTGTATCCGCCAAAAGAGAGTTTTGCAGATACAATGTTTTCAGTCGGATGCCCCCGCAGCATAAGTTTCCGGTCCTCCATAACCATTGGGCAGATCGGGTCACATGTGAACTGCTGTGCCCTCATTTTTGGTTGACCTCTGACCTTTCCTCTCTGCCCAGCATCCCTTTGTGCGTCTGTTTCCACACATTACCCACAAATCTCGGGAACCTTTTGACCGATCAGGCTAAAAATTTTGCACAAATGTAGCCCTTGGATAGCTTTATAACATACACTAAAAATGGTGGCGCCACCTGCAACCATTTTTGCACAGTGTCCATCTGTTCATCTGCCTTGGGATAAAATCACTCAAATCTCTGCATTCCACCTTAAATTTTGCATGTGTATACATCCTGGACAGCTTTCTTGATTTAATGACAGGTGGCGCCACCTACATTCAGGTTTATGCTACAATCATCCAAGCTCATATCTCATGAACCGTATGACCGATTTGGCCAAAATTTTGCATGTGTATAGATCTCACATAGCTCTTTATCATACACAAAACTGGTGGTGCCACCTGCAACCATTTTTGCACAGCGTCTCTCTGTTTGTCTGCCGTGGGATGAAATCACTATTATCTCGGCAGTGGTTTGACTTATCTGCCTTAAATTTTACACGTTTATACATATTATACAGCTTTCTTGATTTTATGCCAGGTGGCGTCACCTGCATTCATGTTAATGCTGCAGACATCCAAGCTTATATTTGGAGAACCATTCTACTGATTGGGCCAAAATTTTGCATGTGTATAGATCTCACATAGTTCTTTATCATATGCAAAACTGGTGGCACCACCTGCAACCATTTTTGCACAGCATGTCTGTCTGTCTGTCTGCCGTGGGATAAAATCACTCATATATATGTAGTGGTTTGACTTTTTGCATATGTATACAACTTGGACAACTTTCTGGATTTTGTGGTAAGTGGCGCAGGCAGCTGCAGGCATCCATGCTAACATGCAACACACCTCACTGTATTTCCCCTTGCCACTCAATCCAATGCCTCACTTCACCTGTCCCACTCAGATTTCGGCGGATACACGTAGTCGCTTGACGACTACCCGTATTCTAGTTTTCTTTTAAATACAGTTTAAACATTTGGGATTTAAAAATAATAAAATATATGTGTATGCATAATATGACCTGATGTGAGCTTAACTCTGGATAAATAATAATGCAACTTCAAATTATGATATTTAACTTATATTTTCAGATTTATTTATGATTACAAATTTATAAAACTTGTAAATTAAAAAAAAACAAATCTGATAAACACTGTTAATGGAAAGAGTGGATTTGCTAAAAAAAATAGAATTAAATATACACTTAAATGCATAATTGTGCATTAAAAAATGCATAAAAGTGAAATAAAGGTATCAGTCCATTCTGTCCACTTGCCTGTCCGTCTGTAAATTTTTCATATGCATCACAGTATCTCAAAACTGTTTTTCTTCATCAAGTTCATGACAGTCTTGTCAGAGTATTAGTTTTGCAATCATATATTTAGAACTTTACTATAACCAAGTAGGAGGGCCATTTCCTATTAGTTTCTCTTATGCTTATATATATGAAAAACATTACAATAGAAATCAGCATATTTTGCATTTGCTAAAATTTCAAACTTCGCTGAGTGCCGTGACCCATGGGTCCCTTGTTAAGCACCCAGTGAGTCAGATGGGGCACAAATTGTATCCATTTGGCCTAGAAAGGCTAGAATCCCCATACTCTGAAGGTGCCTAAAAATCTCCTTGGAAACCTGAAATGACACTTTGACCTATATCTGCAAGCTGTGTGAAAGAACTTGATGTTTACATTGTTAGTCGGGTGGGTAAAATGGTAGCATCTGGATGGTCACTGTAACTTTTATCTTATGTCTGTTGGCAAAAAACATGAATTTGAAAACTCTGGGAGTCATTTTTCCCATTGTTCTGGGTTTCTTGCATTCAACTAAGTGTCCCATAGGCCACTTGTTAGAAAATGATTCTGTTTTTTTGTCAAACTTTGTCAATTTGAACATACTTTTACCCATATACTTGTGATATTGAATTTTATGCAGTTCATTTATTAATTATGCTGTTCCTGAAAATAAATGTCATTCTGAACACAGACAGACCTTGATGAAACTATTTATATTTGAATTTGCCAATAATCCTAAAAGGGCATGTTTGTTCCAGGGAAACCGTGGACCAGATATCATGAAATCATGGAAGTAAAGTTAACATTATTGTTATCACAGTTGTCAGATATTGTGATTATAGTGGATACCAGTAACTGTCCCAACCCTAAGTATATTATAGTGTGTGGTTAGGTCCAATACAAATGGCTATGCTTAACAAAAATCCATTGTTCTTGTTATCAGAAATCCTCCATAAGATTGCATGGGATGCGTGATCAGCACACCGCTTATAAACAAACACTTGCTTTCAACACTTTTCCAACAAACTTCAGAAATGTATATAAGCAGGAATGTCTGTGAACTGTAATACTTTCAACATCATTCTCAAGGATATTTCCACAATGTCCAAAAGTGAGCTGGTATATGTTCTCTTATGACAGATGAGCTCTGACAGATTGAATCATACAGCAGTTGATTTGCTTGTACATTGGGGAAACTTTCATCTGTTACAAATTTAATGAGACAGTAGTTACTTTGGTTGTACATATTTAACACCCCTCCACAGTTTACAATTGTGTCAGCTATAGTGTGAGGTATTTTATTGGTCCCTTGCCATGGGAGGGGAGACTACTAAAATAAACCACATCTTTTTATCCGACCTTTTCCATTTGGTAAGATTTTACAAAATTACCATCCTAGTTAAATTGAGTTCATGCCATGACCCATAGTCCCTTGTTTCCACGTTTTGCACACAGATTCTTCAGTGTCTTGTCTGTAACTTGGCAGGTGTTTACTTGAATAATGGGCAATTGTTGAAGTCATACTGGAACACATTTTGCTCAACCAGGACAAAGTTACCAAATGTGTACTGTTAAAAGTCAATTTTGAGAAAATAATTTTTAGGTCTGATGTAAACGCTTACTTGAAATCAGGTAAGATTTGTATAACTTCATGTTTTCTTTGCTTTTTGCATCATTTATGTGAATTTATTGACCATTGCAGACATTTTTCATGTAATTTGTATATCACATGTATATGGTAGCTAAGAGGACAAAAACAATTGTATTGGAGTTCTATAAGTATAACTGTGAGTGAGTTTAGCTTCTGTCAGTGTCTTGCACACTGGTTGTGTATTGCTGTAATCCACCTTCACACCTCTTTACTGACTTGCCCAGCAGTGCTGATTAATATATGAGGCGGGACCTTACAAATTAAACCCACTAATGCCTTGAACAGACTAAGATTTTATGTATAAAAGAGGTACAAGGACACTTTAACACTATTAGATCTTTATCACAAAAATAGTACAAATAACAGGGAATACCAGCAGTCAGGGGGAAAAATCAAGGAGAAAATTTTTTTCAAGGTAAGTGAAAAGTCAAGGATTTCATCAAATGTCATGAAATTCAGTGATTATTATGTTTGAAAGTCATAGAAAAGTCGGAAAATTTTAGTTTTTCAACTGAACTGATCATCAAGTTGAGAGGGTTTGGCATCTCTTTCTAGAATTCAAACAGTCAATTGATATTCATTGTTCTTTCAAATAATGTTCCAGTTTGTATGCAGGTTGAATCCCTGATTGTTTTCAGTAAATATTTTATGTGGCAGATTCAGGGTTTTTTAAAATGAAGATAAAGAGGGTGAGTTTTTAGCCTGGCTGACTAAGTCTCCGGAGCCACAGGAATGGTCCTTTGTCCATCATTCAGCCGGCTGCAGTTAATAAGGCACGTTTTGAAACTGTAATACCTTAGAATCCAAAATTTTACATACAGTTAGATGTTCCCAAGTTCTCCTACCAAACTGAAAACAGGGTCACTGCGACTCTCTTCCTTCTAGAAATTAAGGAGAAACCTCAGTTTTCCAGTAAAAACCTATTGTTACACTTCAGAACTGGACATTATAAAAACCTCTGATGTTAATGTTTTCATGCTTGATATGACCATTCCTGAATATATTTCCTATGTACATACCTTAAATTATCAATATTGTATAAATTGTTGAAGTAAATGAGTTAAACACAAAATATATTTACCTTAACAGATAATTGTTGGAGCTAGAGACTATATTCTCAAGGATATAACTTTATTTAATCAAGGTTAAATTGTATACCAGAAATGAGATCAATATTGTGTTATTAGCATTATTTTAAAATCAGTCCCTAAAATTGGCCCAATTTTGATGATGGCACATTTTTAGCTCAGATGACCATAAGTCATCTGAGCTTATAGTTATGGTCCTTTGTCCATCCTCTGGCCGACCGTTAACAGGGCACATTTTGAAACCGTTGGACCTATGAATCTAAAATTTGGCATATAGTTAGATGTCCCAAAAATCTCCTACTATACCAAAAATTGGGTCACTGCACCTTCATTCCTTGGAGATATTAAGGAAAAACTGAAATTTACCATTAAAAACCCATTGTTACACTTCAAGACTGCCTAATATCAAAACCACAGATCACATTTAATGTACATATTCCTCTATATAATTGCTATGTATATGCCTGAAATAAGTCTGTCTATCCATTTTTAGCAAACCTGTGAGCTTATGTGATGGTGCGGCGTAGTCTGTCTTTGCGTTTGGCGTCGTCTGGACATTAACCATAGCTAACTCAAAAATGGCAGGAGCTAGCATCACCAAATTTTTTGCAAATAATCATTCGTCTGAAAAACTCTTTCGGATTTTGTTTTTTTTTTTTCTAACTGCATTTTCTTAGATTTTATAGGGAATAAGCTAAAACAGCTTTAAAAATCTTCTTCTTCGGAACTGTCCAGCTGAATTGTCCCATATTTCACAGAAATGATCCCTGGAACAATCTCTCTCCAGTTTGTTCAAATGGTTCCAGTTCGGAAATTTTTGGTAGAGTTACAGGAGGTTGAACTTAGTCATCTGTCCAAAAAAGCACACTAAAATTTACATATGTCATATCCGATATTGAGGTATTGGTGGCGCCACCTACATTGATCTGTTTTTTACAAGCGAACATGTAATTTTAGACTCCTCTAGCTTATACATTGTTAAATGATGAAACTCTTAAGCTGATTGGTTTACAAGAATTATTCTATGGTAGGGTTCTGCCAGTTTTATAAGAATAGATTGGGTAAATGCAGCTTTAAAAAAGTAGTGTAGCCTATTAAAAATGGCTTTCTGTGTTTGAAAACAGATTTGACAACATGCTAAGTTTCAGCAGCCAAGTCAAGAGGTCACTCAGTACAACTAGGTGCGGTCCAGACATCACCATGGCAACTGACCTGGCTCTCTCTGGTGTCTAGACAATGTGTCTAGAATGGATGTCTAGACACAGCGTCTAGATGCAGAATGCCCAGATTAGAACTATTGGAACTATATCTTTTAACTGTTTGAAAAAACTTGGTTTGCATTTTTAGTGAATCTGCGAGCTTATGCAATGGTGTGGTGTCGTTCGTCGTGCGTCATAGCTATCTCAAAAAGGGCAGGAGCTAGCATGACCAAATTTTTGCAAAAAAATTGTCATCTAAAAAATTCTATCGGATTTTGCTTATTTCTTGGCTAACTGTATTTTTTTTATAGGGAAGTAGCTAAAAAACATTAAAAAATGTTCTTCTCCGAAACCATGCTGCCAAATTGTCCATTCATCTGTCCCAATAATCCTCAATAGCAAAAAGAACATATCTGAAAAATCCTAACTGATACATCCTAGTTTTAAAATGTCCTAGTCCAAAACTTGCAGGTCGGAAACGTCCATTTTGCTGAAATTATAATGACAAAGGAAGATACGCAGGACATAAGAGGATCAATATTAAATTTTAAAAATAAACCTTCATTCATACTCCCAAACTTTGCACAGGTTCACATTAGGCCAGTAGGCCTTGTTAAATATTCAGTAATTGGGAATGAACTTTTTTATCCTGTAAGTACTGTTGAATTTAGTGATTATCTTGTATGTCTATACAGAGATGTTGTAACTCCCAACATTCCACCCCCCCCCCCAAAAAAAAACACACACACACCATCAGGTCCTTGCAACTGTAGACTGGGGAGTTTAGTTTTATTATTTAATAAAATATTATAAAAAATAGATATAATTGAAACAAATGTGTAAACTGCTGAACTTTCATCAGTTTATCAAAAAGCTTACCAATGATCATGGTAATACTACAGATTGTATGTTCACAAACTGCTCACATGCTTTAGTATCAACATAAGGAAACACATGGTCAGGTCACACATGCTTTAGTATCAACATAAGGAAACACATGGTCAGGTCACAAAATATTTTTTTTGCAACAAGTTCTTACTCATCATTACAAACCAATCATATCAACCAACCATGGCCTGTATTACTTCTTCCTTTCAGACTTTTTCTTCATTTGATATTATTTTAGATTTTTACCTTCAAGGTCAACTTCAGCTGAGCACAATGACCCATTGGTTCCTTGTTTTGCTAGAAGCACTGTTGATTTAATTTTCACAGTATGTATAAATATGGATTGAATCTTTTTAAATCTAAAATTTGAAAATAAAAGCTCAAAAATTGAACTAGAAATAAAAATTTTATTTGGAGGTCCTATTGTTCAATGGTATATATAGAAATTGTTGTACCTATCATAAACAAACTTTTCTTTCTGATTTGTTATTTTAAATTTTATGTTATAAAACAAAGTCATTGGAAAATAATGATGTCAGCTGGTGGGGTCAGTGTGGTCAAAGCGGCTTGCAGTGTCAGAATTCCCAAAAACTGATACTGTAAAATCTGTGAAATTTCATACATCGATGAATTTCGTACACGGTCTTTCTTCAGTAACCATAATTATTAAAATGACATGTTAAATTTTGAACTGCCGATGGTCTGTTATGCCACATTTGACGTAAGCAGGACTACCGTGAATGTAACACTGACGTAACCTCACCATGTTATCTGGTTTTGAACAAGCCTACCGGTCCAATCGATGATTGCCATGCTATTGATAATTAATAAGAATTATATCTACATCATATAGAATGTAATTTGACTGAAAACTAAGATTTTTGTTTCAGCGACAATAAAAAACTTAAAATTCCTCGAATGTGAGTTGCTTAATTGTCTGGGATGCGAGCGACACGCCGTGAATCAGTGACAGACGTCCATGAAGTTTGACAGAGGTTGGAAATTGGATAATCAGGATTAACTCCATAAATGATCTCAAGACCACTAGCTTTACGTGCACCGTAAAGGGGGATTTCCGTGTGTAAGCCAGGTTCAAATTGGTGTCTTTCAAGCAAGCTTGGCGTTCCGGTGTATGTAATGCTCATGTTAATCAGTTTGAAAATTAATGCTAATTTCCATTAAAACATTTACAATAAATATCTTGAATGTCACACCAGAACGACTTAGTTTCGAGTACCCGGGCTCCGTATCATCCAACAAACAAGTCACACGAGATCAAACTGTACATCAAAGCGCTGGCAGACGTTCATGAAGTTTAACGGAGGTTGGATATTTGATATTGGATAATCAGGATCGATTAACTCTTCAAGTGATCTAAAGACCTCTAGCTTTTTGTGCACCATTAGTGGGGATTTCCATGCGTAAGCCACCTGAAAAACGTTCTCTCCGGGCAAAGCCCCGGATGTCACGCAAGCATGTACGGGTGTCGAGCTTCATGACAGGATTAAGTTCTTCAGATATACTTTTCAGATTCCTTTTCCAAACTGACTTAATATAAAATAAACAACACAAGTTTAGAAAATGTTTTTATCCATGAAACTTCATGGTTCACACAGATGAATGCAAAATCGGCGAATGACTACTTGAGGCTCCTTATATCGCCCACTGCTGACGAGGCATTTTAACTCGTCAAGACCATAATTTTAAAACTGCTGAAATCGACTGTTAAATTTCGGACTTCCACAAATTTAATTATTTTTTTCTGTACGTAATTTCACAGATTTTACGGTAATCCAAATATATTTGATATATTTTCTAATTTTCAAGAATATAAAACAAATCTAATCATAATCTTGTCTAAATGTTTATTAATATAACTTCTAATAATTCATAGACCGTGTGTGGTGATTATTGCACCTACTACGTTAAAAGATCACTCGTTCCATGTCACTTCTATGAAGTGCATTTGAAAAACAATCTTGCCCCGTGTGTGAGCGGTGATGACAAAATATATCCGAAGAAATTGTATGGGAATGCATCCAAACTCAAGCAACTGCCGATTTTCTGGGGATATTAAATCGAGGGAATTTGTCATTGTCACAAAGTTTGTCAGTGCACAGTGCAGCATTTGAGAATAACCCAGGTTCTTTTGGCTATTCCAACACACTAACACACCCCCTTTGGGGCGTTCTCTACACCATATAATACCAGGGGGTTGAAGCAAATCATGGCACGGCAGCCAGCCATCTGCTGGCGAAGCTGTGAATTGGTTACTGTAAATACACAGTTAAGCCCCGTCATTCTGCATGCAGAGGGTACATGTGGGTTTAATTGAACACAAAGTGTCCAGTATAATTGAAAGAATATATTCAAGATAGTTTTCTGTGAGAAATATTTATAAATCTCATCAATTTTCATAACTTTTGTCCTGGAAATGTAGGCGAACGAAAATATGTTTCGCCAAATTCGGCCATCCCTGACTAAGCGTGTGAGCGAAAAAAAGGGAAAAAGTTTTTAGTTTAGGAAACCCATAACAGAGGGTTTTTTAAGATTGGCCCAATTATATCAACCGTAGCCTATATTATCTCTTCTTCTCAGACTTTTTCTCAGTTTGTTATTATTTAAGATTTTTACCTTCAAGGTCTCGACCCATTGGTCCCTTTTTATGAGTATTAATACTTTGAAACCAGCCATAACTCGGAGAAAAATTCTTGGGGAGGAGTTGGCTTATTGTTTTATGGTTGGCTGCTTTCAACCCTGTGTGAAATATATGCAGCATAATAATATTTGGTAAATAATGCAGAGTATTGCAAATTTTGTGGGAAATAGTGAGACGGATGTTAATATGTTTGACAGTGGAAGCGGCCTCACAGCCCCGGAGAGTGGGATCCATTGCTGATTATGACCCCATGAATGACAACTTTGGTTCCCTGACACAGAAGCCTCCAGGCTCATATTCAGGGGCTCAGTGGCAGGAGACCGTCAGTGCCCCGCAGGCTCCCCTGCCCCAGCAACAACCAGGTATGTACTCATGTCACACGCACAGAGAAAACAGGGGTCTGTACACAGTCATAACCAGACCTGAAATAAATCACCTCAACTACCTATGGCAGGGCAGCTGACTTTAAGTCATTTCTGTAAACAGGAAATGGATCAATTGAGAGTACAAAATCAGACCTATTTTAAAAAATACAGTTTATATGGAAGTTTACCATAATAGATCCATTTAGGTACAAATCTTGCAGTATCTCATTTGTTCATGCATGGGAACCCTAGAAAATTGCTATGCATATTTGTACCAGACTGGTGAAGTGTCCTGGAATCACTTTATAGATCACACCAGACTGGTTTGATAACCTGGAATTTCTTTGTGGATCATACCAGACTGGTGGAGTCTCCTGGGATCTCTTTATGGATCATACCAGACTGGTTGGATCACCTGGGATATGTTTATGGGTCATACCAGACTGGTGGGGATACCTTGGATATCTTTATGGATCATACCAGACTGGTTGGATCACCTGGGATATCTTTATGGATCATACCAGACTGGTTGGATCACCTGGGATATCTTTATGGATCATACCAGACTGGTGGGGATACCTGGGATTTCTTTATGGATCATACCAGACTGGTGGGATACCTTGGATATCTTTATGGATCATACCAGACTGGTTGGATCACCTGGGATATGTTTATGGGTCATACCAGACTGGTGGGGATACCTTGGATATCTTTATGGATCATACCAGACTGGTTGGATCACCTGGGATATCTTTATGGATCATACCAGACTGGTTGGATCACCTGGGATATCTTTATGGATCATACCAGACTGGTTGGATCACCTGGGATATCTTTATGGATCATACCAGACTGGTTGGGATACCTTTGATATCTTTATGGATCATACCAGACTGGTTGGATCACCAGGGATATCTTTATGGATCATACCAGACTGGTGGGGATACCTGGGATATCTTTATGGATCATACTAGACTGGTTGGGATACCTGGGAAATATTTATGGATCACACCAGACTGGTTGGACCACCTGGGATATCTTTATGGATCATACTAGACTGGTGGGGATACCTGGGAAATATTTATGGATCATACCAGACTGGTTGGACCACCTGGGATATCTTTATGGATCATACTAGACTGATTTGATCACCAGGGATATCTTTATGGATAATACCAGACTGGTGAGGTAACCTGGGATATTTTTATGGATCATACCAGACTGGTGGGGTCACTTTGGATATCTATATTGATCATACCAGACTAGTGGGATCACCTGGGATTTCCCTGATTGAAAGTGGGGGATGATGTGGTTTGAACATAGTTTTGCCAATGCCCAAGAGAATCCTTGCAAATGAGATGACTCAAATATCATTGTATCAACAGACAAAGTCGGGATACTATGGTTTCATGACGGTCCCCCCGCCCCCGCTGCCACAGAAAAACCTTGTGAGCGGGATAACTAAAAAAATATTTCACTGATCTTTTTCAAACTTTACATTTGTATAGATATAGGTAAGGGGACGAAGCCTATTAAAAATGGGGTCATGACCTATGCTAGGAGAGTGACCTTGACCTTGAATAGGTCCATTTTTGCTGAAAATATGACAAATTCTTAAATATCTCAAGTAAGCTTGCATGGACTGGTCCAAAAATCAAGGTGACCGAAGATCTTGGATAGCCTTGTGATATACCGGAAACTGGTGGAGCCACCTATTATTCTTTTTCTGTTTTTACACCTTTTAATACCCCCATGATTGCCACTTGACAGTACTGTAAGCATTATAAGTCAAAAACTAATGGACAGATTTCTTTCATATTTATGCACATGTAGAGAGATGGGTTATGGGATGAGGTATATTTACATTTGGGTAATGACCTTGACCATGAGAGTGGCCTTGACCTTTAATGTGTCCATATTTAGTGAAAATCACACATCTCTTATGATATCTCAAGTGTTGATAGCCATATGGATTTCAAACGTGACTTATGTATGGCCCACCACTAAAGTAAGAACCCTATAGGTTCTAGGGTCATGAGGTCAAAGGTCAAGGTCACTGGACTAGCATCTTAAAAGATACTGTGGATGCATTTTAAGCCAAACTTTCATCCCAGGTCTTCCATCTTGAATATATAGCTCACTTGCCAATAGTGGATGATCCAAGTCAATTTTGGGGTCACAAGGTCAAAGGTCAAGGCCACAGGAGCTATCTTTAAAAAGATGTGGATGCATTTTCAGCCAAACATTTCATCTCAGACATTTCATCTTGCACATACAGTTCCCCTGCCAATAGAGGAAGACGCCTGTCAATTGTGAGCTCACAAGGTCAAAGGTGAAGGTCACAGGAGCCATCTGTCCAAAAATTAGTTCCCGAGATGATAATTCAAGCTTGGATTAATATATGGATTGCAAACCTGACTTATATATGGCCCATCAATAAATCTAGACCTCTATTGATTTATATATAAAAGTGGATGATCAATATCAATTTTGGGGTCACAAGGTCAAAGGTCAAGGCCACAGGAGCCATCTGTCCAAAAATTAGTTTCTGGATGATAATTCCTGCTTTTATTGATGTAAAAATTTCAAACTTGACTTATATATGTCCCATTGGAAAAGCAAGACCCCAATTGATTTTGGGGTCATGAGGTCAAAGGTCAAGGTCACAGGACACATCTGTAAAAAGATTGTGGATGCATTTGTCATGACCTTTGCTAAGAGAGTGACCTTGACCTTGAATAGGTCAATTTCTGCTGAAAATTACACAAACTCTTAAATATCTCAAGATCGTTTGCATGGATTGGTCCCAAAATCAAGGTGACAGAAGATCTTGGATAGCCTTGTGATGTGCCAAAAGATCAAGGTCACAGGACCAACATCTTCAAAAAGATTGTGGATTGATTAATGGAAGAAACAATAATTGCTTGCCAAGTGTCAGTATATGCTGCTAAAAATGGGGGCCTATTCTTAAAGGGGGGGGAGGCGTACTATGTCTGGGGATACTCTGGCACCTGCAGTGCCAAGAAATGTCTAGTTTAACATATATAGACTTTAGTGAGAGGAAAACGCCTTTTAAATGTTGGGAAATGACCTTTACAAGGAAAACCTCCTTGACTTTGATAATGTCAATTTAGGATGAAAATCACACTTCAGCCCAAATATCACAAGAAAGGATGGATTAATATGGTATTAACTCCCCCTTTAAGGAAACAAAGGCCTCCCTATTGAAAGACAATGCTGAAGAATGCAGTTTTATCATGTTATTGTTCAGTTTGCCATATCCCTGCCTGTATCTGTATCCATCTGAACAAGTGAAAACAGCTTGACCAGGAGCATTTATATTTCCTACACTCTGAAGGCTCCTGGTCCTGTTTTTGTGATGTTTTGATAAATGTATTGTTGAGTCATGAGCATTTTATTGTCTTGTTGGCTTGCTTATGTTACATGTTTTGATTTTGTATGGCTTTTATGTTGCATGTTGCTTCACCCCATGTAGTGCATGATGTTGGGCCTCCGCTGTCTAATGGAGGGGCATCCAGCCCGGTCCAGCAGGGTCCAATGGTACAGCTTGGACAACCCCTGAACCTAACCGTAACGCAGCCAGGTGGGAGCTTGACAGCATGTCCACAGCACTGTCTCAGCTATCTTATATTTATAATAAATACACAATATCATTCAGCCATACACAGCACTGTGTCAGCTTTCTCAAATTCATAACTTTCTCACCAGTATCTGACATTGAGCCACAGCAGTATTCTCTCTCTCATATAAATGTCCTGACTATAAGTCATCTGAGCTGAAACAATGGTCCTTTGTTCATCATCCAGCTGTCTAGTCTGGGCCATCTGTTAACAGGGTATGTTTTGAAACCTCGAGGCCTACCAATCCAGTAAGGCCTACCAATACAGTAAGATGTCCCTAATTTTTCCTACCAAACTTGAAACTTAAAAAAAAACCAATGTTCCATAAAAACTATAGTTACATTCAAGAATGCCTAATCTCAAAACCACAAGATCTGTTATGTTTCGCTTTGCCATAAATATTCCTTTTTATATTTCCTGTGTACATGCCAGAAATTAGGTCAATATTATGTAATTTTTTGAAGTTATGGGCCAGAACAAAATGCACTTTGTAAAAAATCAGGAAAGTTATTTCCTCACTCAACATGATAATTGTTGAAGCTGGAGACTTTTTCCGGGATATAACTTTATATAATCAAGATTCAATGTATATCAAAAATTTATTCTGATTTTTAGCTCAGCTGACTATAAGTCATCTGAGCTACAGTAGTGGTCCATTGTCCGTCATCCGTCCGTCTCTCTGTCCGTCCATAGATGTGGCACATTTTGAAACTGTAAGACCTTGGAATCCAGAATTCGGCATAATGTTAGATGTCCCCAAGATGTCCCCTACCAAACCGAAAACTGGGTCTTTGCAACTTCGTTCCTTTGAGAAATTAAGAAAAAACCTCAATTTTTATTAAATTCCTATTTTTACACTTCAGGACTGCCTAATATCAAAACCACTCATCCATTTTTTCTCATGTTTACCATAAGTATTCCTCTATATAGTTCCTATGTACATACCAGTATAAGGGCTGTATTATATAATTTAAAAAAGTTAAGGGCCCATTATATTGCACTTTATAAAAAATCAGGAAAAATATTTGGTCACTTAACACAAAAAAATGTTAAAGCTAGGGACTTTTTTTCAGTAATATAACTTTAATTAATCAAAATTTAATTGAATACCCAAAATTAGATCAAAATCTTTTAAATTTTTTAAAATATTAGAAAAATATAAAATCGGTACCTTAAATTTTTAAAATTTGACCATGGCACGTTTTTTCCTCTAAGTATATTTAATTTATTTTTTACAGCTTGGATACACATGGATTTTATCTGTTGAATTCTGAAATTTGAAAGTAAAAGCTTAAAAAATTATTCTAATTATTGAAGTTTTTCAGATGCTCTAATGTATTTGCATTTTGTATATTCAAGACCCAACTCTTGCTCACTACAGCCCTGCCTAGGTAACCTTATTAGTGATGCAGCACTGACAGAACACCCCTGCTGTAATAAACATGCATTCTCATACCCCCTACCCTAACACCCCCCCCCCCCCAGTTCCCCCCCCCCACCACCACCACCACTATCACCAATTATATTGCAATACATGGTTTGTTATTGTCAACTGTATTTCTTTAAATGTAAAGCTGTTTTTGATCCAGTAGGCACAACTTTTCTTGAAATATTAATTCAAGAAGTTGTTCTGATGTAGCATTTTTAAGAAATTAATACCTTTAAAATAATTAAACAAAATACAATTTAACCCATCAGTAGGCATAATTTGATAATATATGAAACAAATCATGGATAAATAAAGGTGCAATTTAAAATTGTGAAGGGGGCGGTGGTGTAATGGTTAAGGTGCCTGGCTCATGATCGAGAGGTTGTGAGTTCAAATCCCGGTCAGAACCCCACTGTGCCCTTAGGCAAGGTCTCAACCGCAAGTGTGCCTCTGTCCACCCAGCAGTAGAAATGGGTACCAGTAGATACTGGGAAGGTAACCTGCGATGGACTAGCGTCCCATCCAGGAGGAGTCTAACTCCTAAGTCACTTCACACTACAGAAACCGGGATAAGCTCCGGCCTGATGAGCAATTAGGCTCGGGGGTAAAAGCCCAGCATACTTTACCTTTTTTTTTTTTAAAAATTGTAAAATCTGGAGTGTTATTTTCATATATTTATTGCTTTGCAAATTTAAAAAATATATCTTATAAAAAAAAGAAATATATTTGTCTGCATAATGTGATGTTACCTGACTAAATTAAGTATAAATGTTGATGCAATTTAGATTTGTGAATCAATTTAAATTTTCAGATATGTATGATATACTGTAACTGTATTGTAAAATTTATTAACTTAAAAAAATGACTTAACAAAAGAAAAAATAGGATCTAATGTAAATATTTGTTCATTATTTTCCTGTCTCAGTAGAATGGAAATTTAAGTTATTTGCTTTGTTTTCCATCTCTCTGCCTGTTTTTTAATATTTAAAAATAATTTCATTTAAATTAAATTTTATCCTTTACATATATGCAGAGGTGCTGTAACTCCCACCATTCCCTGTAAGCACCATTGAATTTAATTCCGTATTCTGTATTTATATCCAAAGGTGTTGTAACTCTTCCTCCCCCCTCCCCAGTCATTGAGCCCTAGTTCCTGAGCACTGAGGATAGTATTTTTATTGCAACTTCAAAAAATCTATGGTGATGCAGTTACAACTGTCACAATCAACTGAAAGCCGTGACCCATGGGTCCTTATTATGAGCATAAATATAAAATCAGTACCTTAAATTTTGCCCAAATTTGACCATTGCACGTTTTTTAGCTCAGCTGACTATAAGTCATCTGAGCTATAGTCGTGGTCCATTGTCCGTCGTCTGTCCGTCCGTCCGTCCGTAGATGTGGCACGTTTTGAAACCATAAGACCTAGGAATCCAAAATTCAGCATAATGTTAGATGTCCCCAAGATCTCCTACCAAGCCGAAAACTAGGTCTTTGCGACTTCGTTCCTTTGAGAAATTAAGGAAAAAGCTCAATTTTTTATTAAAATCCTATTTTCACACTTCAGGACTGCCTAATATCAAAACCACTCATCTGTTTTTCCTCATATTTACCATAAATATTCTTCTATATAGTTCCTATGTACATGCCAGAAATTAAGTCTGTTAAATATAAATTCTTTAAGTTATGGGCCCAAACATAATGGACTTTGTAAAAAATCAGGAAAAATATTTACTCACTTTACATGAAAAATTTTGAAACTAGAGTCTATTTTCCCAAGTATATAACTATGTTTAATTAAGATTCAATTGTTTACCCAAAATTAGATCTGAATTTTGTAAATTTTTTAAGTAATTAGCATAAAAATAAAATCAGTACCTTAAATTTTGCCCAACTTTGACCATGGCACGTTTTTTTCCTGTAAGTACCATTGATTTAATTTTCACAGCATGTAAACATAAATATTTAATTTGTTTAAATCTGAAATTTGGAAGTAAAAGCTTGAAAATTAAGCTAGTTATTGATTTTTTTCTTGAGGCTCTATTGTAGTCATTTGCTTTGATTACAGATTACAGATGCAGGGTCCCACTCCAGGTCACTGGAAGTCAGCTATGCCAGGGTTTCTGATTTGTTACAGTCACTGGGGGAGATCCCCTGCTGTGACAGGTGTACAGTTATTCTCATATCACCACCCCAATCACCCCCCCCCCCCCCCGCAAGCAAACCCAACCCACCAAGTGTTCACTGTATCTCCTTAATTGTAATGCTGTATATACAAAAACTTTCCTTGAAAAAGTAATTCAAGGTGTAATCCAGAAGATGCAATGTTGTGTAATGTAGCATTTTTAAAGAAATCATTTTTCTTTTAAATATTTTCCAATCATAATGGAACCCATCAGTATGCTTAAATTATGATAAAATATGAAGCACATTATGGATAAATAAAGACACAATTAAAAATTGTGAAATCTAAATCAAGTATTTTTTTTAGATATTTTTTGTTTTGCAGATTTTAAAAGATATATTTTTGTGGTAAAAAATAAATAAACATTTGTATGCATGATGTGGTATTATCTGACAAGATTGAGATTTATGATGATGCAATTGAGAATTATGAATCAACTTTTATATTCAGATATATATGTTATATTGAAAATGTATAGAAATATAAACTTAAATTAAAAAAAAATTGATGTGATAAAAAAATGAGGATTTATTACAAACATTTGTTCATTATTTTCCTGCATCAGCAGAATTTGAGATCAGGCTTTGTTTGCCATGTTTTATGTTGTTAATTAGTTATATTTCAACTGTTTACATTTCATAAAAAAAAACATATATTTAATAATATATATTATACAAAAAAAAAGATTCAATTGAACAAATGTGTAAACTACTGAAATGTCAACAGTAGCATTGTGTAAAAAATCAGGAAAAATATTTGATCACTTAACACAAAATATGTTAAAGCTAAAAACTTGTTTTCCAGTAATATAACTTTAATTAATCAAAATTAAATTGTATACCCAAAATTAGATCAAAATCTTTTAAATTTTTTAAAATATTAAAAAAAATAAAAAATTGGTACCTAAAATTTTGCCCAACTTTGACCATGGCACGTTTTTTTCCTGTAAGTACTGTGGATTTAATTTTCACATCATGATTATTTTAGCATTTTGTCTGTAAACACCAAAAATTTGAAACCAGTTGATCAAAAACTGTAGATTTTATTCAAGTTTTCAAGCACCATGTAACATATTGTTTACATCAAGCTAGTGTCATGCAGTTTGCAAGTGCTCAGCTCCCCATCTTCAGCTCTCAGTTCCTAAAATTTGGCATGCAATTAGATGTCTCAAAAATCCCTACCATGCCAAGAATTTGGTCTCTGGGACTTAATACCTTTGAGATATTAATGAAAACCTTCATTTTTCCATTAAAAACCCATTTTTACACTTCAAGACTGCCTAATATCAAAACCACTGATCTGACTTTAATCATATATAATATACATATTTTTCTATACATTCTCTATGCACATGCCAGAAATGATGTCAGTATTGCGTAATTGTTTTAAGTTATGGGCCCAAGAAATTGGCCAAAAATTGTAGCTTTTATTAATGTTTTTATGAGACCATGTCAGACCTTGGATCTCTGTAGCACCTCTTGAGTCACCTGTATGTTGACCTTGTTGAACTTTCAGCAAATTATGCATGTTTGAGGTGAGGCATAAACTGGGGGTCCCGGCAGCTTATTATATAATGGCCAGCCACAGTTGATCCAGGTGTCCAACCCAACTCATCTAGTAGTTTTAACCAACAACATAACAATAAACAATAAATTAATCATTTTTTATTGGTTTTTAATAACAAATTAAAGAAAAATAGAAAAGGAATTTGTTAGTTGATAATAACAGGAAATTAACTTGCAGTTACCGATGATATAAGAATCTTGTATCGATGGATAGAATGTCACGTATTTCAAATAACACCATGCAGTCACCTATTGTATTTTTCAGTTCAATTTTAATGATAAAAAAGTAAATCATATTATTCATTACTAATCATTAGGGATCATATGAAGGAAATTAATGATAGACAAAGATGCAGTTGATAATATTATTATCTAGATTCCTACTGTGTCTATAGTTAGTACATTGATGTGAAATTAGTCCAAAATGAATATATTACATATTTTTTTAAATATAAATAAAAGCCATAAAACCAGGTACTTATGATCATTATTTAAATGTGTGGATTTTGAAACAACTCATAATACAGCTTATTTTTATTACCACATAAAACCAGCATGTGCCTCATTTCTAAATCATATTTTTTATCATATATAACAGCTGAGCGCCGTGACCCATAGGTCCCTTGTTAAAAACCTATTTTCACACTTCAGGACTGCCTTATATCAAAACCACTCATCTGTTTTTCCTCATATTTCCTATAAATAATCCTCTATATAATTCCTATGTACATGCCAGAAATTAGGTCTGTATTGTTTAATTTAAAATAGTTATGGGCCCAAACATAACGCATTTTGTAAATAATTAGGAAAGAAATTTTATCACTTAACACAAAACTTGTTAAAGCTAAGCACTTTTTTTCCTGGAATATTACTTTTATTAATCAAAATTAAATTGTATACCCAAAATAAGATCAAAATCTTTTAAATTTTTTAAAATATTAGCAAAAATAAAAAATTGGTACCTTAAATTTTGCCCAACTTTGACCATGGCACGTTTTTTTTATTTAATTTTCACAGCATGTTTTTGTTAGCATTTCAACTGTTAACACCAAAAATTTGAAACCAGTTGATCAAAAACTGTAGATTTTATTCAAGTTTTCAAGCACCATGTCACATATTGCAAGTGTTATGCAGTTTGCTAGAGCTCAGCTCCCGAGCTTCAGCTCTGAGTTCCTTAAATTTGGCATACAGTTGGATTTCTCCAAAATCCCCTACCATGCCAAGAATTTGGTCACTAGGACTTAATTCCTTCAAGATATCAATGAAAAACTTCATTTTTCCATTAAAAACCCATTGTTACACTTTAAGACTGCCTCATATCAAAACCACTGATCTGACTTTGATCATATATAATATACATATTTTTCTATACATTCGCTATGCACATGCCAGAAATTATGTCAGTATTGTGTATTTTTTTTAAGTTATGGGCCCAAACATAATGCACTTTTTTAAAAATCAAGAAATATATTTACTCACCTTAGATGAGAATTGCTGAAGCTGGAGACTTTTTGTCAGGAATATAACTTTATTTAATCAAGATTCGATTGTTTACCCAAAATTAGATCTGAATTTTGCAAATTTTTCAAGTTATTAGCATAAATATAAAATTAGTACCTTAAATTTTGCCCAACTGTGACCATGGCACGTTTGTTTCCCGTGAGCACTGTTGATATAATTTTCATATCATGCACACATAAGGAATTGTAGCTTTTATTAATGTTTTTTATGAGACCCTGTCAGACTTTGGCTCTCTCCAGCCCCTCTTGAGTCACCACTTTGTTGACCTTGTTGACCTTTCATCAAATTATGCACGCTTGAGGCGAGAATCCAGGGAGCTTATGGCCAGCCACAGTTGATCCAGGTGTCCAACCCAACTCATCTAGTAGTTTTAACCAACAACATAACAATAAACAATAAATTAATAAATTTTTATTGGTTTTTAATAACAAATTAAAGAAAAATAGAAAAGGAATTTGTTAGTTTATAATAACAGGAAATTAACTTGCAGTTACCGATGATATAAGAATCTTGTATCGATGGATAGAATGTCACGTATTTCAAATAACACCATGCAGTCACCTATTGTATTTTTCAGTTCAATTTTAATGATAAAAAAGTAAATCATATTATTCATTACTAATCATTAGGGATCATATGAAGGAAATTAATGATAGACAAAGATGCAGTTGATAATATTATTATCTAGATTCCTACTGTGTCTATAGTTAGTACATTGATGTGAAATTAGTCCAAAATGAATATATTACATATTTTTTTAAATATAAATAAAAGCCATAAAACCAGGTACTTATGATCATTATTTAAATGTGTGGATTTTGAAACAACTCATAATACAGCTTATTTTTATTACCACATAAAACCAGCATGTGCCTCATTTCTAAATCATATTTTTTATCATATATAACAGCTGAGCGCCGTGACCCATAGGTCCCTTGTTAAAAACCTATTTTCACACTTCAGGACTGCCTTATATCAAAACCACTCATCTGTTTTTCCTCATATTTCCTATAAATAATCCTCTATATAATTCCTATGTACATGCCAGAAATTAGGTCTGTATTGTTTAATTTAAAATAGTTATGGGCCCAAACATAACGCATTTTGTAAATAATTAGGAAAGAAATTTTATCACTTAACACAAAACTTGTTAAAGCTAAGCACTTTTTTTCCTGGAATATTACTTTTATTAATCAAAATTAAATTGTATACCCAAAATAAGATCAAAATCTTTTAAATTTTTTAAAATATTAGCAAAAATAAAAAATTGGTACCTTAAATTTTGCCCAACTTTGACCATGGCACGTTTTTTTTATTTAATTTTCACAGCATGTTTTTGTTAGCATTTCAACTGTTAACACCAAAAATTTGAAACCAGTTGATCAAAAACTGTAGATTTTATTCAAGTTTTCAAGCACCATGTCACATATTGCAAGTGTTATGCAGTTTGCTAGAGCTCAGCTCCCGAGCTTCAGCTCTGAGTTCCTTAAATTTGGCATACAGTTGGATTTCTCCAAAATCCCCTACCATGCCAAGAATTTGGTCACTAGGACTTAATTCCTTCAAGATATCAATGAAAAACTTCATTTTTCCATTAAAAACCCATTGTTACACTTTAAGACTGCCTCATATCAAAACCACTGATCTGACTTTGATCATATATAATATACATATTTTTCTATACATTCGCTATGCACATGCCAGAAATTATGTCAGTATTATGTATTTTTTTTAAGTTATGGGCCCAAACATAATGCACTTTTTTAAAAATCAAGAAATATATTTACTCACCTTAGATGAGAATTGCTGAAGCTGGAGACTTTTTGTCAGGAATATAACTTTATTTAATCAAGATTCGATTGTTTACCCAAAATTAGATCTGAATTTTGCAAATTTTTCAAGTTATTAGCATAAATATAAAATTAGTACCTTAAATTTTGCCCAACTGTGACCATGGCACGTTTGTTTCCCGTGAGCACTGTTGATATAATTTTCATATCATGCACACATAAGGAATTGTAGCTTTTATTAATGTTTTTTATGAGACCCTGTCAGACTTTGGCTCTCTCCAGCCCCTCTTGAGTCACCACTTTGTTGACCTTGTTGACCTTTCATCAAATTATGCACGCTTGAGGTGAGAATCCAGGGAGCTTATGGCCAGCCACAGTTGATCCAGGTGTCCAACCCAACTCATCTAGTAGTTTTAACCAACAACATAACAATAAACAATAAATTAATAAATTTTTATTGGTTTTTAATAACAAATTAAAGAAAAATAGAAAAGGAATTTGTTAGTTTATAATAACAGGAAATTAACTTGCAGTTACTGATGATATAAGAATCTTGTATCGATGGGTAGAATGTCACATATTCCAAATAACACCATGCAGTCACCTATGGCATTTTTCAGTTCAATTTTAATGATAAAGAAGTAAATCATATTATTCATTACTAATCATTAGGGATTATATGAAGGAAATTAATGATAGACAAAGATGTAGTTGATAATATTAATCTAGATTCCTACTGTGTCTAGTGTGTACATTGATGTGAAATTAGTCCAAAATGAATTTTTTACAGTTATTTTTTAATATAAATAAAGGCCATAAAACCAGGTACTTATGATCATTATTTAAATGTGTGAATTTTTTTATTCTGGATTCTCAACATCTTTGTTTGGTGAAAACTGTATAAATACCAGACATGGTGTGAATACTTTGTAATTGTATTTAAATACGAATATGATTATGTACTCCATTATAAAATGTCTTGCATAAAGAATGGGAATTCAGATAAAAATAAAAGTATATGAATACTCGTGCAAATACTTTCAAAATGTATTCATGAATGCATTCATGAATATATTCTTTAATATTATTTTAATAATCATATCAGTTATATTTCATTTTAAAAAATCATATGATTCTCTTGTTATTTTTAATAAAAATTATATTTGGGACAATATTTGTAATTTTTTTAATAAATAGTTAAACTCTTATATTATATGTTCTGCTTATAAGTTATATGGCCAAGTCAAAATCTGTGTGACAGTAGTACTCCATTTGTTAATAAAATAAATGAAATCAATCCTCTTCCCTGTCTCCAAAGGTACTATCAAAATCATACATAAGCTAAACAACAACAACTCATAATACAGCTTATATTTATTACCACACAAAACCAGCATGTGCCTCATTTCTAAATAATATTTTTTTAATATATATAACAGCTGAGCGTCGTGACCCATAGGTCCCTTGTTTTCTAATTGTAATGCTGCTTCTACTCCAATTTACTAAACATTTCTTGATATAGGAATTCCATTTGTATTTGTATGCATAATATGGTGTTATCTGACAAATCTATAGGGATATATGATGATGCAATTTAGAATTATGAATACAAACATTGTGTTCTGGAATCTATATTTTAAGTATATAGCCGTAAATTGTACAAAAATCTTAAAAATGATGTATTAATTCCATGATTAAATGTTTTGTATTTGCATTTGGAAATATGTTTTGTAACCTTCTTTTTGCACAGCTGACTATAAGTCATCATAGCTATAGCCGTTCGTCCGTTTTCAGGGCACGTTTTGAAACCATTGGACCTACAAATCCAAAATTTTTCATAAAGTTAGATGGGCCTGAACATAATGCACATTGTAAAAAATCAGGAAATATATTTAATCACTTAAAATAAGAATTGCTGAAGCTAGAGACTTTTTTTCAGGGATATAACTTCATTTAATCAAGATTCAATTATATACCGAAAATTAGATATGAATATTACAAATTTAATAAGTTATTCGCATAAATATAAAATCAATGCCTTAAATTTGCCCAAATTTAGCCATTACACATTTTTAGCTCAGCTGACTATAAGTCATCTGAGCTATAGTCGTGGTCCATTGTCCGTCGTCCGTCCGTCCGTCTGTCCGTCCGTCCGTCCGTCCGTCCGTCCGTAGATGTGGTACGTTTTGAAACCGTAAGACCTAGGAATCCAAAATTCAGCATAATGTTAGATGTCCCCAAGATCTCCTACCAAGCCGAAAACTGGGTCTTTGCGACTTCATTCCTTTGAGAAATTAAGGAAAAACCTCAATTTTTTATTAAAATCCTATTTTCACACTTCAGGACTGCCTAATATCAAAACCACTCATCTGGTTTTCTTCATATTTACCATAAATATTCCTCTATATAGTTCCTATGTACATGCCAGAAATTAAGTCTGTAATGTATAAATTCTTTAAGTTATGGGCCCAGACATAATGGACTTTGTAAAAAATCAGGAAAAATAATAACTCACTTAACATGAAAAATTTTGAAACTAGAGTCTATTTTCTCAAGTATATAACTATGTTTAATTAAGATTCAATTGTTTACCCAAAATTAGAACTGAATTTTGTAAATTTTTTAAGTTATTAGCATAAAAAAAAATCAGCACCTTAAATTTTGCCCAACTTTGACCATGGCACGTTTTTTTCCTGTAAGCACCATTGATTTAATTTTCACAGCATGTAAACATAAATATTTAGTTTGTCTAAATCTGAAATTTGAAAATAAAAGCTTGAAAATTAAGCTAGTTATTGATTTTTTTTTTCTGTAGTCACTTGCTTTGATTACAGATGCAGGGTCCCACTCCAGGTCACTGGAAGTCAGCTGTGCCAGGGTTTCTGATTTGTTACAGTCACTGGGGGAGATCCCCTGCTGTGACAGGTGTACAGTTATTCTCATATCACCACCCCAATCAACCACCCCCCCCCCCCCTGCAAACCCAACCCACCAAGTGTTATGCAGTAATTGTTATTGTTTTCACTGTATCTCCTTAATTGTAATGCTGTTTTCACTCCGATATGCAAAAACTTTCCTTGAAAAAATAATTCAAGGTGTAATGCAGAAGATGCAATGTTGTGTAATGTAGCATTTTTAAAGAAATCAATTTTCTTTTAAATGATTTTAACAAATATTATTGAACCCATCAGTATGCTTAAATTACTATAAAATATGAAGCACATTATGGATAAATAAAGACATAATTAAAAATTGTGAAATCTAAATCAAGTATTATTTTTAGATATTTATTGTTTTGCAGATTTAAAAGATATATTTTTGTGGTAAAAAATAAATAAACATTTGTATGCATGATGTGGTGTTATCTGGCAAGATTGAGATTTATGATGATGCAATTGAGAATTATGAATCAACTTTTATATTCAGATATATATATTAAATTGGAAATGTATAGAAATATAAACTTAAATTAGAAAATAATTGATGTGATAAAAAAATGAGGATTTAATACAAACATTTGTTCATTATTTTACTGCCTCAGCAGAATTTGAGATCAGGCTTTGTTTGCCCTGTTTTATGTTGTTAATTAGCTATATTTCAAATGTATACATTTCATAAAAAAAATACATATATATTTAATAATATATATTATACAAAAAAAAAGATTCCATTGAACAAATGTGTAAATGACTGAAATGTCAACAGTTAATCGAAAAACCAACTAATGATCATGGTAATAGTACAGATCATTTGTTCACAAACTGCTCACATGCTTTAGTTTCAACATTAGGAAACACATGGTCAGGTCACAAAATATTTTTTGCAACAATTTCTTGCTCATCAATACAAACCAATCATATAAACCAACCATGGCCTTTATTACCTCTTCCTCTTACACTTTATCTCCATTTGATATTATTTTAGATTTTTACCTTCAAGGTTAACGTCAGCTGAGCACAGTGACCCATAGGTCCCTTGTTTTTCCCTGTAAGCACTGTTGATTTAATTTTCATATCATGCACCTGAAAGGATTTAAGCTTTGAAATTCTTAAATTCAAAAGGAATTGACCAAAATCTGTAGCTTTTATTAAAGTTGTTATGAGACCATGTCTTTCATAGGCTATATTGAAACCCCTATATTGTTGACCTTTCAGGCCATTTATGCATGCTAGAAGCGAGGCATAGTCTGCAGCCAGCCAGCTCTTGGGGAGCTTCAGCTGGATCTTACTGTCCAACCCCCCTCCTATAATAGTTGTTTTTGCCGAAAACATAACAATAAATAATAATTTAAAAAAAATAAATTGGTTTATAATAACAACTCTAAGAAAAATGAATGGAAAATGAATTTTATAATTAATCAGTAACAGGGAATTTCTTCGCAATACTGATGTTTAATGAATCTTCCATGGATGGCCAAAATTGTATTCCAAATGACACAATGCAGTCACCATTGGGTATTTTTCATTTCAATAAAAAAAAAATAAAAATAAATAATCAAATAAAATTGTTAACTATTAGGGGATATTTGAAGGTCTTTCAGGGTCTTTTCCAGGTGTTTGATTTGTTGGTTTATATTTATCACAACATGAAAAATATTGAAATATATCAAATATTTGAAATATTACTCAGACAAGTGCTTATTAAAGATGTCAATATGTTTAACTAATGACATTTAGACTCATGGCTGTATCAGCTGTTTCATGATACCAGGTAAATAAACAAGTTTAATAGTACTGATTCCTTTATTTCAGTTATTAAAATTAAACATGGCCAACTCCAGTTTGCTCCTTGTATAAAATATTGGGTGTTTTGATCCTTGGGTTATTTTTAACACGTATAAGTTCAAAGCTGAGATTACTTTTCTTTTTTTTCTGATACATGTTTAAAATAAAAATATTTAAATGTGATAAAAAAACCAGATCTGAGACAATTTCTCATTATGATGTCTTTAATGTTAATAATTGTTTTGGCGGATACTATGTTTTTGACCAGATTCCGCTGCCCCCGCCGCTGCATTCGTTTCCGGAGAACTCCTCTGAGACTACTAGATGGATTTTTCCAAAACTTACACCAATTATCAGGTCACATGTGAACTGGTGCCTAACCAATTGGCCTTGACCTCTGACCTTTCCTCTCTGCCCAGCGTCTGTTTCCACATATAAACCCACATATCTCAATAACCGTTTGACCAATCAGGAAAAAAAGTTTTGTACAAATGTAGCGCTTGGATAGCTTTATAACATACACAAAAAAGGTGGCGCCACCTGCAACCATGTTTGCAGTGTCCATCTGTTCATCTGCCTTGGGTTAAAATCACTCATTTCTCTGCAGTGGTTTGACTAATTCACCTGAAATTCAGCATGGGTATACATCCTAGATAGCTTGCTTGATTTTATGACAGGTGGCGCCACCTACATTCACGTTCACACTGCAGACATCCAAGCTCATATCTCTGGAACTGTTTGACCAATCAGGAAAAAAATTTTACACAAAGGTAGCCCTCGGATAGCTTTATAACATACACAAAAAAGGTGGCGCCACCTGCAGCCATTTTTGCACAGCGTCCTTCTGTTTGTCTGCCTTTGGTTAAAATCACTCATATATCTGCAGTTATTTGACCAAATTACCAGAAATTGGGCATGCTCTTACATCCTGCATAGCTTTCTTGATTTTACGACAGGTTGCACCACCTACATTCACATTCACGCTGTAGACATCCATGCTTATATCTCCTGACTCGTTCGACCAATCAGGAAAAAAATTTTCACAAATGTAGCCCTTGGATAGCTTTATAACATACACAAAAATGGTGGCACCACCTGCAGCCATTTTTGCACAGCGTCCATCTGTTTGTCTGCTGTGGGATAAAATCACTCATATCTCTGCAGTGGTTCAACTTTTCCACCTGAAATTTTGCATGTGTATACATCTTGGGTAGTTTCTCGTTCAAGTAACAGGTGGCGCCACCTACAATCATGTTTACGTGGCAGACATCTATTCTAATATGTAACACATGTAACTCTATTTCCCCTTGCCACCCAATCCATGCCTCACATCACCCGTCCTACTCTGATTTAGGTGGATACACATAGTTGCTTGTCGACTACCCATATTCTAGTTGTCATAAGTGTCTTGCTATGTTTAGTGTGTAGACACTGATGTGACAGTATTCAAAAGTGAATATAATTATTTTTAGCGAACCTTATGCGATGGTGCGGCGACATCGGTCGTCCGTCTGTATGTTAACCATAGCTATCTCAAAAACAGCTGGAGCCAGCATCACCAAATTTTTTGTAAATAATCAGTCATCCAAAAAACTATATCGGATTTTGTTTATTTTTTTTTAACTGCATCTTCTTAGATTTTATAGGAAAAAAGCTAAAAAAGCTTTAAAAATCTTCTTCTCCAAAACTGCCCAGCCAAATTGTCCAATATTTCACAGGAATGATCCTTGGAACAATCTTTCTCAAGTTTGTTCGAATGGTTCCAGATCGGAGATTTTTAGCCGAGTTACAGGAGGTTGAACTTTGTTAACTGTGCAAAAAAGCATATTAAAATTTAAAGCTCAGAAACGGCTGGAGCTATCATCACCAAATTTTATGCCAATGTTGGTCACATAGGTCATATCTGAAATTGAGGTATTGGTGGCGCCACCTGCATCGGCCTTTTTTGTGTGGGGTCATCAGTGCCTGTTTCACACTGAGGGCTACAAAAAACTTCTTCTCTGAAACCATATGGCCAAAATGTTCAATATCACACAAATGATCCTAGGGTAGTGCTTTCTGAAGTTTGTTCAAATGGTCTCTTTTCAGTGACTTTTGGCTAAGTTATGGGAAGCTGAATTTAGTCATATGCCATAACAGCCCATTTTAGCTTAGTGTCTACAAAGATCTTCTTCTCAAAAACCACTGGGCCAAATTCTTAAATCTCACACATTAGTTATTCTCAGATGTTGATAATTCAAGTTTGTTCAAATGGTTTGGTTCAGTGCTTTTTGGCTGAGTTACGGGAAGCTTAACTTAGCCCGTTTGCTGTATCTTCCTATATGAGTTATAAACCTGCGAAACATTTTTCGACTCATGCCACTGAAGCCAGTTTGTTAAATATTTTACAAGAATAATCCCTACAATTATTCTTATAATAATTGTCATTAATGGTTCCACATGAATGATTTTTGGCTGAATTATGGAGATTGGATTGAGTCATTTTACCATATATGTTAGCTGTGTGATGCTGTTACATCTAGCCTGGCACCAGTTTATCAGCATCTATTACATCATGCCACTAGACATTTAGATTTCAGGTTATCTTTGGTTAAAATTGACAATAAAGTTTTTTTAAAAGCTTTTAAGAAATTAAGAATTATGATTTAAGTTATTCATCGTACCAGGCAATGTTACAATAATGGATATTTAGCTCTCTGTGGCTATATAAAGACAACTGTACATTGATAATAAATTATTGGTATCCGTTCTCAACTTAATTCAAGAATTTGCCATCAGTGAGATATACCTTTTTTTTAATTTTACATTCAGTATGCATCTGTAATAATTGTATCCCCAGACAAAGTTGCGATACTATGGTTTCACGACTGTCCCGCCGCCGCAGAAAAACCTTGTGAGCGGGATAACTCAAAAAATATTTCACTGATCTTTTTCAAACTTTACATTTGTATAGATATAGGTAAGGGGACGAAGCCTATTTAAAATGGGGTCATGACCTATGCTAGGAGAATGACCTTGACCTTGAATAGGTCCATTTTTGCTGAAAATAACACAAATTCTTAAATATCTCAAGTAAGCTTGCATGGACTGGTCCAAAAATCAAGGTGACCGAAGATCTTGGATAGCCTTGTGATATACCGGAAACTGGTGGTGCCACCTATTATCTTTTTCTTGTTTTTACGCCTTTTAATACCCCCATAATTGGGACTTGACAGTACTGTAAGCATTATAAGTCAATAACTTATGGACAGATTTCTTTCATATTATGCACATGTAGAGAGATGGGTTATGGGATGAGGTCTGTTTACATTTGGGTCATGACCTTTACCATGAGAGTGGCCTTGACCTTTAATGTGTCCATATTTGGTGAAAATCACACACCTCTTATGATATCTCCAGTGTTGATAGCCATATGGATTTCAAACATGACTTATGTATGGTCCACCACTAAAGTAAGAACCCTATAGGTTCTAGGGTCATGAGGTCAAAGGTCAAGGTCACTGGACTAGCATCTTAAAAGATACTGTGGATGCATTTTAAGCCAAACTTTCATCCCAGGTCTTCCATCTTGAATATATAGCTCACTTGCCAAAAGTGGATGATCCAAGTCAATTTTGGGGTCACAAGGTCAAAGATCAAGGCCACAGGAGCTATCTTTAAAAAGATGTGGATGCATTTTCAGCCAAACATTTCATCTCAGACATTTCATCTTGCACATACAGTTCCCCTGCCAATAATTCCTGCTTTTATTGATTTATTGATTTCAAACTTGACTTATATATGTCCCATTGAAAAAGCAAGACTCCAAATAATTTTGGGGTCATGAGGTTAAAGGTCAAGGTCACAGGACACATCTTTAAAAAGATTGTGGATGCATTTTTAGCCAAACAATTCATCTCAGATCTTTAATCTTGCACATATAGTTCACCTGCCAAGAGTGGAAGCACCCCTATCAATTTTGAGGTCACAAGGTCAAAGGTGAAGGTCACAGGAGCCATCTGTCCAAAAATTAGTTTCTGGATGATAATTCCTGCTTTTATTGATGTATGGATTTCAAACTTGACTTGTATATGTCCCATTGAAAAAACAAGACCCGAATTGATTTTGGGTCATGAGGTCAAAGGTCAAGGTCACAGGACATCTTTATAAAGATGTGGATGCATTTTCAGCCAAACATTTCATCTAGATCTTTCATCTTGCACATATAGTTCACCTGCCAAGAGAGGAAGAACCCTATCAATTTTGAGGTCACTAGGTCAAATGTGAAGGTCACAGGAGCCATCTGTCCAAAAATTAGTTTCTGGATGATAATTCCTGCTTTTATAGATGTAAAGATTTCAAAATTGACTTGTATATGTCCCATTGGAAAAACAAGACCCGAATTGATTTTGGGTCATGAGGTCAAAGGTCAAGGTCACAGGACACATCTTTAAAAAGATTGTGGATGCATTTTCAGCCAAACATTTCATCTCAGACATTTCTTCTTGCACATACAGTTCCCCCGCCAATAGAGGAAGAAGCCTGTCAATTGTGAGGTCATAAGGTCAAAGGTGAAGGTCACTGGAGCCATCTATCCAAAAATTGGTTCCCTAGATGATAATTCAAGCTTGGATTAATGTATGGATTTCAAACCTGACTTATATATGGCCCATCAATAAATCAAGACCTCTTTTGATTTATATATAAAAGTGGATGATCAATATCAATTTTGGGGTCACAAGGTCAAAGGCCAAGGCCACAGGAGCCATCTGTCAAAAATTAGTTTGTGGATGATAATTCCTGCTTTTATTGATGTATAGATTTCAAACTTGACTTATATATGTCCCATTGAAAAAAGCAAGACCCCAATTGATTTAGGGGTCATGAGGTCAAAGGTCAAGGTCACAGGAGAAACATCTTCAAAAGATTGTGGATTGATAGATGGAAGAAACAATAATTGCTTGCCAAGTGTCAGTATATGCTGCTAAAAATGGAGGCCTATTCTTAAAGGGGGGGGGGGGGCGTACTATGTCTGGGGATACTCTGGCACCTCTGGTGCCAAGAAATGTCTAGTTTAACATATATTCCTGATTTCTTTTTTAATAAAAAGTCAGCTGAAAAGCATTTTGTATTGGGAAAATTAATTTCAAACTTATTTCAAGTAGGGACCACTTTTGTGTACAGATGGCAGCACTTGGTTTACAATTGGCAGATTGCCAGTGCCTTGATGTTGGCCATTAGCCAAGATGATGTCAGCTCTATAAATAGTTTTGGCACAGTGCCAGGATTGGTAGAAGTGCAGCCAGGTATAGGTCAAGAGTTCACTCAGTGCACTAGCTGCATTCTATTTATAGCTTTGGCAGACTGCTCACTGCATCAAATTTGGCACCAAAGTTCAACCTGGATCTATTTATAGCTTTGGCAGACTGACAACTGTGTCAGATTATGCAACAGGTCAAGAGTTCACTCAATGCAACCAGATACAGGTCAAAAGTTCACTCAGTCTAGCCAGGTGCAGGTCAAGAGTTCACTCAGTGCAGTAGCTTGAGGCAGCAATTTGTCACAGTTCACTGGGGGCAACTGCCTTACTCACCTAAGCTTGTCAGTCCAGTACATCAAACTCTGGGGAAGTTTGATGTATTGGCCTGATATTTTGACCTGCCTATGAGTCTTTGATGGTATTCTCATTAACAAGACAGGTGGTGCCAGCTACATTGAGTTTTGCAGTGGATGCACCTTCTTATTTCTACAGAGGAATTTGATACATCAGCCTAAAATTAGGAATGTTTATACATATCGGGTAGCTTTATAGTGTACAAGACTTGTGGCGCCACCTACAATAATTTTTTTGCACAGTATATGTCCCTGCTTATTTCACAGGAGGGGTTTGACATATCAGTCTGACACTGGGCATATGTATATAATTCTTTGTTGTATACAAGACTGGTGGTGCCAGCTACAACCATTGTATCAGCCAAAACAGAGTTTTGCGGATACTATGTTTTCAGTCGGACACCAACGCCGCCACCACCACCACCGCCACATAGGTTTCAGGAGAACTCCTCTGTAACAACTGGGCAGAATTTTTAAAAAATCGGGTCACATGAGAACTGCTGCGCCCTCATTTTTGGTTGACCTTTAACCTTACCTCTCTGCCGATCGTCCATTTGTGCGTCTGTTTCCACACATAAACCCACATATCTTGGGAACTGTTTGTCTGATCAGGCTAAAAATTTGCACAAATGTAGCACTTGGATAGCTTTATAACATACACTAAAAATGGTGGAACCACCTGCAACCATTTTTGCACAGCGTCAATCTGTTCATCTGCCTTGGGATAAAAACACTCATAAATCTGCATTGGTTGGACTTAGCCACCTGAAATTTTGCATGTGTATACATCTTGTACAGCTTTCTTGATTTTACGACAGGTGGCTCCACCTACATTCAGATTTATGCTGCAGACATTTAAGCTCATTTCTCGGGAACCATTTGACCGATTGGGCAAAAATTTTGCATATTTATAGATCTCACATAGCTCTTTATCATACACAAAACTGGTGGCCCCACCTGCAATCATTTTTGCACAGTGTCCCTCTGTTTGTTTGTCGTGGGATAAAATCACTCATACCTCGGCAGTGGTTTGACATATCTGCCTAAAATTTTGCAGGTTTATACATCTTGGATAGCTTTCTGGATTTTGTGGCAGGTGGCACCACCTACATTTATGTATACGCTGCAAACATTCAGGCTTATATCTCAGGATGGGTTTCACTCATCCCACTGAAATTTCGCATGTGTATAGATCTCACATAACTGTTAATCATACACAAAATTTGTGGCGCCACCTGCCACCATTTTTGCACAGCTTCCGTATATTTGTCTGCCGTGGGATAAAATCACTCATATCTCAGTAGTGGTTTGACTTATCTGCCCAAAATTTTGCATGTTTATACATCTTGGTAAGCTTTCTCGATTTTGTGGCAGGTGGCGCCACCTACATGTATGTATACGCTGCAGACATTCAGGCTTATATTTCAGGACTGGTTTGACATATTCCCCTGAAATTTTGAGTGTGTATAGATCTTACATAACTCTTAATCATACAAAAAAATGGTGGCGCCACCTGCCACCATTTTTCGTAGCGTCCCTCTGTTTGTCTGGCGTGGGATAAAATCATATCTTAGTAGTGGTTTGACTTGTCTGCCTAAAGTTTTGCATTTTTGTACATCTTGGACAGCTTTCTGGATTTTGTGGTAGGTGGCGCAACCTACATACACATTTCGGCTGCAGACATCCAGGCTATTATGCAATACACCTCATTCTATTTCCCCTTGCCACTCAAGCCATGCCTCACTTCACCCGCCCCACTCTGATTTTGGCGGATACACGTAGTCGCTTGTTGACTACCCGTATTCTAGTTTTTGTGTTGTGTTCGACCATGCTAGAATTTCAGCAGTGATGTTTGTTTTATTGTTTCTTGTTCTAAGTGTTAAGTACTTGCATTGTTCATATACATGTTACACATGCTCTTGAAAAGTAATCGTCCACCACTGAAGCATTATACCTGGTGTAATCTCATTGCACTGGTTTGCATTAAGCCTGTAGGCCTTGTATTATGCATATACATAGACATGGGTTATGGGATGATGTTTATTTAAATTGGGGTCATGCCCTTTGCTATGAGAGTGGCCTTGACCTTGAATATTCCCATATTTGGTGAAATTCACACAAAATCTTTAATATCTCAGTAAGGGATACATAGAATGATCCAAAAATCAAATTGACTGAAGATCTTGGATAGCTTTTGTCTTTTGCAGAAGACAGGTGGCACCACCTTGTGTCATTTTCTTGTTAAAATGATATTAACACAATAACTTTGTAAGAATTTGAGGTACAGTTACCAAATGCACAGGTTTGATGCATCTTATCAACAGCTAGGTCAAATTCGAACATGGATGACCTTGATGCATTTTTAGCTCAGCTGACTTTCAGTCATGCTGGGCTATAGCGATGGGTCTTTGTCCGTCGTCCTTCCGTCTGGCCGTCCGTCCGTTAGCAGGGCACAAATCGAAAGCGTAGGGGCTAGGGCCATGAACCCTATGCAGTCTTAGAGTTTATAAAAAGATCTCCTTGCAAACCTGAAATTAGGTCACTGCGACCTATATTCTCGAAGTTATGGGGTGTGTTTGCACCCCCCAGAAATAACTCTTTGAGACAAAATTTTCATCCCAAACCTTCCATCTTTCACATACAGCTCACCTACCAACAGGGGAAGAAGCATAATTTTTTTGAGGTCAAAAGGTCAAAGGTCAAGGTCACAGGAGCCTCTTCTTTGAAAAGCCTGTTGATGCATTTTTAGCCAACCCTTTCATCCCAATTCTTTGATCTTTCACATATAGCTCACCTACTAAGTTGGAGAAGAATCCTATAGATTTTGAGGTCACAAGGTCAAAGGTCAGGGTCACAGGATCCACTTCTTTGAAAAGGTTGTGGACACATTTCAAGCTAGACTTTTTATTCCAAACCTTCCAGCGCTGATATCGCTTCTCTGCCAACAGGGGAAAAGACCTGTTGATTTTGAGGTCAAAGGTCAAGTTCACAGCACCCACTTCTTGCGTGGAGTCATTTTCAGGCAAACTTTTCAATCTGTACCTTCCATCTGTCATATATGGCTTACCTACCAATAAGGGAAGAAGCCTATTGATGTTGAGGTCAAAAAGTCAAAGGTCAAGGTCACAATATTTAATTGTTCTAAATGCTTGTGAGCATATTTCAAGTGTAACTGTTCAACCCAAACCTTCAGTCTTTCACATATGCCACATCTATTCATCACTCAGTTTGACTCAAACTTCATATTTATGGGTCTTTTTGCTTGAATAAATAACTTATTGATTTTGGGGTCAGCTGGTCAGCAGGTTAAAGGTTGCAGGTCAAAGTTATTCACCCATTGGTTGCCAAGTAATTACACCAGATTTAAGTGGTTAGTAGTTACCCATCATTTAGAAAGAATCCAGTTGATATATGGGCAAAAGGCCAAGGTCATAGGTCAGGGATGTTCACAATTACTTATTTTATAGACCATCTCTATTTTTCTTGTATATATAACCATCCCACTCCAGCTGGTACATCTCCCTGTGTGGCTGTAATTGTAAGTGACACTGGTGACATATGACTCCCTTTTGTATCAGCCTATTAAGTGATAAGGCTCAGTGATAAGTACCTCGTTACTTCATAACAAAAACACTGTTGTCAGAATGCTTCAGCCAGGCATTAAGACTATGAGAGTATAGTATAAAGGTTTAGCTACTGATTTATAAGATGATGGGAACATTTTGCAGTTTATTTTATGGAATCCTAGCAATAAACTTAGTTTCCTAGATATCTGAATATTTTAATATATATCACCACATATAAAAGCAAGTGTTTGTTCTCATATTATGTGGATGTGTACCTTGATTTAGGATGGCTTTTTGTTTTATTTCAAGACTCTTAGTCATGTTTTCTGCATTTCTTTTCTTTCAGGTTTGGCAGTTTACCTACCCTGCTGACCCCATTGAAAAGCAGAGTGTTAATAAAAAATATTGGACTTACACTTTTTACAATTGCATATCTATAAATCTGATATGAGGGCCTGGACATGCCTTTTGAATTATTTTGGGCATTTCATCACTGGATAATTTGCCCCAAGTTTGGTCTCTTATTGGAGAATGTGGGATATCAAATGTCATACTTGTCAGAAATCCATTATGTCTGCCAGTTAGCCACCTTAGAAATTCTTTCTTCAGTGCAGTTTCAGTAATTTTTAGCTCAGCTGACCATAAGTCATCTGAGCTATAGTCGTGGTCCAGTGTCCGTCGTCCGTCCGTCTGTCCGTCGTGCCGTCCGTCTGTCCGTCCGACCGTCCGTAGATGTGGCACGTTTTGAAACGGTAAGACCTAGGAATCCAAAATTCGGCATAATGTTAGATGTCCCCAAGATCTCCTTCCAAGCCGAAAACTGGGTCTTTTCGACTTCGTTCCTTTGAGAAATTAAGGAAAAACCACAATTTTTTATTAAAAACCTATTTTCACACTTCAGGACTGCCTAATATCAAAACCACTCATCTGTTTTTCCTCATATTTACCATAAATATTCCTCTATATAGTTCCTATGTACATTCAAGAAAATATGTCTGTATTATATAATTTAAAGAAGTTATGGACCCAAACATAATGCATTTTGTAAAAAATCAGGAAAGATATTTGATCACTTAACACAAAACATGTTAAAACTATGGACCTTTTTTCCAGTAATATAACTTTAATTAATCAAAATTAAATTGTATACCCAAAATTAGATCAAAATCTTTTAAATTTTTTAAAATATTAATAAAAATAAAAAATTGGTACCTTAAATTTTGCCCAACTTTGACCATGGCACTATTTTTTTCCTGTAAGTACTGTGGATTTAATTTTCACAGCATGTTTTTGTTACCTTTTCAACTGTTAACACCAAAAATTTGAAACCAGTTGATCAAAAACTGTAGATTTTATTCAAGTTTTCAAGCACCATGTAACATATTGTATACATAAAGCTAGTGTTATGCAGTTTGCAAGAGCTCAGCTCCCCAGCTTCAGCTCTTAGTTCCTTAAATTCGGCATACAGCTAGATGTCTCCAAAATCCCTTACCATGCCAAGAATTTGGTCACTAGGACTTAATACCTTCAAGATATTAATGAAAAACCTCATTTTTCCATTAAAAACCCATTGTTACACTTCAAGACTGCCTAATATCAAAACCACTGATCTGACTTTAATCATAAATAATATACATATTTTTCATTCTCTATGCATATGCCAGAATGATGTCAGTATTGCGTAATTGTTTTAAGTTATGGGCCCAAACATAATGCACTTTGTAAAAAATCAAGAAATATATTTACTCCCTTAACAAGGGGATTGCTGAAGCTAGAGATTTTTTGTCAGGGATGTAACATTATTTAATCAAGATTCAGTTGAATACCCAAAATTAGTTATGAATTTTTCAAATTTTATAAGTTATTAGTATAAATGTAAAATTAGTAACTTAAATTTTGCCCAACTTTGACCATGGCACGTTTGTTTCCTGTGAGCACTGTTGATATAATTTTCATATCATGCACACAAAAGGATTTCAGCTTTTAAGTTTAGAAAGCTGAAAGAAATTGGCCAAAAATTGTAGCTTTTATTAATGTTTTTACGAGACCCTGTCAGACTTTGGCTCTCTCCAGCCCCTCTTGAGTCACCTGTATGTTGACCTTGTTGAACTTTCAGCAAATTATGCATGCTTGAGGCGAGGCATACAGGGAATCCAGGCAGCTTATGGCCAGCCACAGTTGATCCAGGTGTCCAACCCAACTCATCTAGTAGTTTTAACCAACTACATACAATAAACAATAAATTAATAAATTTTTATTGGTTTTTAATAAAAAATTAATGAAAAATAGAAAAGGAAATTGTTACTTTATAATAACAGGAAATTAACTTGCAGTTACTGATGATATAAGAATCTTGTATCTATGGATAGAATGTCACGTATTCCAAATAACACCATGCAGTCACCTATGGTATTTTTCAGTTCCATTTTAATGATAAAGAAGTAAATCATATCATTCATTACTAATCATTAGGGATCATTTGATGGAAATTAATGATAGACAAAGATGCAGTTGATAATATTAATCTAGATTCCTACTGTGTCTAGTGTGTACATTGATGTGAAATTAGTCCAAAATGAATTTATTACAGTTATTTTTTAATATAAATAAAAGCCATAAAACCAGGTACTTATGATCATTATTTAAATGTGTGAATTTTGTATATTCTGGATTCTAAACATCATTGTTTGGTGAAAACTGAATAAATACCAGACATGGTGCGAATACTTTGTAATTGTATTTAAATACGAATATGATTATGTACTCCATTATAAAATTTCTTGCATAAAGAATGGGAATTCAGGTAAAAATGAAAGTATATGAATACCAGTGCAAATACTTTCAAAATGTATTCATGAATGCATTCATGAATATATTCTTTAATATTATTTTAATAATCATTTCAGTTATATTTCATTTTAAAAAATCATATGATTCTCTTGTTATTTTTAATAAAAATTATATTTGGGACAATATTTGTAATTTTTTTTAATTAATAGTTAAACCCTTATATATTCTGCTTATAAGTTATATTGCCAAGTCAAAATCTGTGTGACAATAGTACTCCATTTGTTAATAAAATAAATGAAATCAATCCTCTTCCCTGTCGCCAAAGGTACTTTCAAAATCATACATAAGCTAAACAACAACAACTCATATCACAGCTTATATTTATTACCACACAAAACCAGCATGTGCCTCATTTCTAAATAATATTTTTTTATCATATATAACAGCTGAGCGTCGTGACCCATAGGTCCCTTGTTCTTTAATGTTTGGTCCAATTTAGAGAATGTTTGTTGTCTGATTTCAGACTTGTCAGAAGTCCAATATGGCCACCAGGCAACCATCTTTTAATTCCTTTTGATCATATTATCTCAAGAACAGTTAAAGTGAATGCAGTTGGATGTATATTTATGTAATCTTGTAAAGGATTGGGTCAAATATTTCTGAATAAATATTACCATCATTTATAAAAGTGCAGTACAGTTGGCTTGTATTGAATAAAAATTCATACAGAAGCACCTGTTTCTCAATAATTCTTGCATGTATTTCCTTGATTTTTTCTATATATTTTGATCTTATATTTGCCCTTTGTGGTGTTCCTTTGAGACTGACAGGTTTCAAGCAAGCTGTTGGAATAGTTCCTGATAGCTTAACAATCATGCATTTTCCTCAGACCATCAATTCACTGTGTTTTAACCAGACATAGGTGATATATATTTCTGTTGTCATAGAAAATTTTCAACAAATTGGCAAATTGGTCCTCAAAATTTGACTGGAAGTTGTGAATCTCAGTCCATGATGTCACAGGTCATGCTTGGCAGCTGAGCGTCATGACCCATGGGTCACTTGTTTTTAAGGTCACAGCAGCGATTATACTTAAATGATATAAGGGCAATAGCTCAAAAAGAATTTGTGGTACAGTCACCAAACCTACAGTTTAGGTGCTTCTTATCAAGAGCTAGGCCAAGTTCAAATATGGATGACCTTGATGCATTTTTAGTGAACCTGTGAGCTTATGTGATGGCGCAGCGTCGTCCGTCCATCGTCATCCCTTAGCCGTCCGCCGTCCAGGGCTGGTTTTCCACCGTCCATGGCTGTAAGTCAGAAACCGTCAGAGCTAGCAGCACCAAATTACATGTAAGAATTACTCACATGTGAAACTTGGTGCCCTGGAGCTTATTATTAGGTATCTGCATAAATTTAGATTTTATAGAGAAGAAGCTTAAAAACCTTTAAAAATCTTCTTCTCTGAAACTGTCCAGCCAAATTGTCCAATATTTCACAGAAATGATCCCTGGAACAATCTCTGTCCAAATGGTTCCAGTTCAGAGATTTTTGGCCGAGTTACAGGAGGTTGAACTTAGTCATCTGTCCAAATAAGCACCCTAAAATTAAAATCTCAGAAATGGCTAGAGCTATAATCACCAAATTTTATACCAATGTTTTTCACATATGTCTTATCTGATTTTGAGGTATTGGTGGCACCACCTACATTGATGTGTTTTTTACAAGCTAAAAATGTAATTTGAAACTCTGCTAGCTTATACACTGATTTATGATGAAACTGTTAAGCTGATTGGTTTAAACTTTACAAGAATTATTCTATGGTAGGGTTCTGCCAGTTTTATAAGAATAGATTGGGTAAATACAGTTTTAAAAAAAACATTGTAGCCAGTTGAAAAAGGCTTTCTGTATTTGAAAACAGATTTGACAAAATGCTGAGTTTCAGCAGCCACGTCAAGAGGTCACTCAGTACAAACAGGTGGGGGTCCAGACATCACCATGGCAACTGACCGGGGGGGGGGTGTCTAGACAATGTGTCTAGACGTCCATTTGTGCATCTGTTTCCACACATAAACCCGCATATCTCGGGAACCATTTTACCGATCAGGCTAAAAATTTTTCACAAATGTAGCCCTTTGATAGCTTTATAACATACACTAAAAATGGTGGCGCCACCTGCAACCATTTTTGCATAGCGTCCATCTGTTCATCTGCCTTGTTATAATATCACTCATATATCAGCAATGGTTGGACTTGTCCACCTGAAATTTTGCAGGTTTATACATCCTGGACAATTTTCTCGATTTTATGACAGGTGGCACCACCTACATTCATGTTTACGCTGCAGACATCCATGCTAATATGCAACACACCTCACTCTATTCCCCTTGCCACTTAATCCATGCCTCACTCACCCGTCCCACTCTGATTTCTGCGGATACACATAGTAGCTTGTCGACTACCCATATTCAAGTTTTAAGATGTCCTAGTCTGAAACTTGCATGTCCGAAATGTCCTTTTTGCTGAAATCTTAATGACTAAGGTAGATATGCAAGACTTAAAAGGATCAATATTAAATTTAAAAATAAACCTCCATTCATACTCCCAAATTTTGCACAGGTTTGCATTAGGCCTGTAGGCTTTGTTCAAGGTCACAGAGGCGATAACGCTGAAATGATGTTAACTTCAATATCTCACAGAGAGGGATGCATGGATTGGTCCAAAAATCAAATTGACATAAAATCTTTGAGAGCATTGTTAACAGGTGGCGCCACCTTATGTTGTTTTCTTGCTAAAATGATGTTTAAACGGAATAATTTTGTAAGAATTTGAGGTACAGTCACCAAACCCACAAGTTTGATTCATCTTATCAACGGCTAGGTCAAATTTGAAAAGAAACCATGGTGGCTTGCCAAGTGTCAGTTTCTGCATCTGAATTCAAAATGGGATCCTTTTCTTCCAGGCTGGGGGGGGGGGGGGTTAATTGTCTTGGCACTATGGCACCTGCGGTTTTTAATATATGTTGTTATTAATATATGTAAGAAGTGTGTGAACTGATGTAAATTTTTATAATTCTGAAGTTATTCAGGGAATGTAAGGTTTACTTTTACCAGTGGTCCGCCATGAATCACGGCAGAAGTTGATGCAGAGTGACCACATCTATCCCAAAATCGATCCAGTGATTCCTCAACACGAGACCTCTCTAGATATATTGACAAAACAAACCATTGGCACATTCATAATTCCGGTCAGTGTTATTCCAGTGATTTACCGCTCTCCGCTTCAGCGAGCTACAGCGGACCGCGGAAGTAACATCTAGCAGACTCACTTTATCAAAGGCCTTGCCGCCGCTGCACCTGACACGGCAGCACAATTGGCGCACAATAGAGTTAATGGGCTTATCAGGTCTTAATCGCATGACTGACATTCGAGGCTTTTGACAGTTGATACTCCAGTTGGTAATCTCCTTGCTGTTACCCCTATCCTCTGAGCTTAGCTTCAGTTGAATGGGGATACCACCTACAAAATTTGGCATTCAGATGATAAAATTCCTTTTGTGAATGTCTTCTTAGACAGCTGAGCGTCATGACCCATGGGTCACTTGTTAATTAATATTATATTTGGCCCAGTAACTGCAATTAATTTTTAATAAATAGTTAAACTCTCATATCATTTGTGCTAGTGCTGTTCTTTGGTATAGGTAACCTTTAATTATTGAAAAACAGTTAACTCCTTTGTAAAAAGTATGATAATTAGCATGACTTATAGTGGACATTTTTTTTCAAATACTTCTGCTGCAATCTTGGTAAAGTTATTTGGCCAAATCAAAACCTGTGTGACAATAGCACTCCTTTTCAAAATGTAAATAATATAAATTACATCAGCCTTCTTTCCTCTCCAAGGATTTTTTCAAAATTTTAACATAACTTGAGTTAAACGCCATCATCCTCATAAATCAGCATATATTACCACACAAAACAAACATCTGTCTACCCCTTCTTCCAAATCATATTTTATGATCATAAATAACAGCTGAGTGCCTTGGCCCGTGGGTCCCTTGTTTTGTATTGTAAGCAATGTAAATAACTTTTCACATAATGCCCACATAATTATTTTAGCTTTTATAACCTGAAATTTGAAAGCAATGTTTAAAAAGTGTGGCTTATATTCAAGTTTTGGAAGACCCAGTCAAGTAGTGTTCATGAAAATTTGCACAGGTACTAGGTGTTCATGTGGTGGCCTGGCTTGTTAAGCTGTTGTGTAACTAACTTGAACGGGGAGCTCAAGCTGAGTAAGCTAAAGTCTTCAGTTCTCCTCACCCCTCCAATTGTCAGGTCCCATTTACAAATGATGACTTATATAATTTCTATGTTAAATGCAGATTTTGTTTCCAGACTGTTGATACATTTGGTTATAAGTGCTAATATAATCATGTGTCCACAAAGTAATGTAATATTCTTTCAGAAGTGTAAATGTTCATGCTGTGAGCTATGTAAAAGCAAAAAACCTGATATGATGATTCATTTAATACAAAAATAAAAGTTCAGCAAAAGTTGAGAAATCTTTAATAATTACTGTGATGATGTTGTTTATACCCCTTCAAACTTAGTGTGTGTATACCTGACTTGATAACTGAATTTGTTTGGCAATTTTTCTAATTATTGGTGGTGCTGTGCTGACTTGCCAAGGATTTTAAGGATTTTCTTTAAACTGATTATAAATATTTAGCTTCTCACCTGAATTAAATTCTCAGCAAAATATCATATTTTCATCAAATTTAATGTGGTCAGAAGTCACAAGTCAGATGGTGGGGATATTATGCACCGTTGAGGTGCTCTTGTTACTGGTTTTAAGACCCCCTGCTGTACATGAAGGCCATGACAGGTCTCCACATGCCAGGTAGTTAACATAGGTGCACAAGCAACATCATGTTGTGAGAACTTAAAGAAATCAAGCTACCTGTAGGACAGATCATAATGAAAAATGACTATTATTTGCACTTACATTTTTATGCCCCCGCCTCAAAGTGGGCGGGGCATATAGTTTTAACCATGTCCGTCATTCCGTCATTCCAAAATCAAACAGTTGTACAGACTTTTTAGCTCAGCTGACTATAAGTCATCTGAGCTATAGTCGTGGTCCATCGTCCGTCCGTCTGTCCGTCCGTCCGTCCGTCCATCCGTAGATGTGGCACCTTTTGAAACCGTAAGACCTAGGAATCTAAAATTCAGCATAATGTTAGATGTCCCCAAGATCTCCTACCAAGCTGAAAACTGGGTCTTTGCGACTTCGTTCCTTTGAGAAATTAAGGAAAAACCTCAATTTTTTATTAAAAACCTATTTTCACACTTCAGGACTGCCTAATATCAAAACCACTCATCTGTTTTCCCTCATATTTACCATAAATATTCTTCTATATAGTTCCTATGTACATGCCAGAAATTATGTCTGTATTATATAATTTAAAAAAGTTATGGGCCCAAACATAATGCATTTTGTAAAAAATCAGGAAAGATATTTGATCACTTAACACAAAACTTGTTAAAGCTATGGACTTTTTTTCCAGTAATATAACTTTAATTTATCAAAATTAAATTGTATACCCAAAATTAGATCAAAATCTTTTAAATTTTTTAAAATATTAACAAAAATAAAAAATTGGTACCTTAAATTTTGCCCAACTTTGACCATGGCACGTTTTTTTAATGTAAATACTGTGGATTTAATTTTCGCAGCATGTTTTTGTTAGCATTTTGTCTGTTAACACCAAAAATTTGAAACCAGTTGATCAAAAACTGTAGATTTTATTCAAGTTTTCAAGCACCATGTAACAAATTGTTTACATCAAGCTAGTGTTATGCAGTTTGCAAGAGCTCAGCTCCCCAGCTTCAGCTCTCAGTTCCTAGAATTTGGCATACAATTAGATGTCTCCAAAATTCCCTACCATGCCAAGAATTTGGTCACTAGGACTTAATACCTTCGAGATATTAATGAAAAACTTCATTTTTCCATTAAAAACCCATTGTTACACTTCAAGACTGCCTAATATCAAAACCACTGATGTGACTTTAATCATATATAATATACATATTTTTCTATACATTCTCTATGCATATGCCAGAAATGATGTCAGTATTGCGTAATTGTTTTAAGTTATGGGCCCAAACATAATGCACTATGTAAAAAATCAAGAAATATATTTACTCCCTTAACAAGGGGATTGCTGAAGCTAGAGTTTTTTTGCCAGGGATGTAACATTATTTAATCAAGATTCAATTGAATACCCCAAATTAGTCCTGAATTTTTCAAATTTTATATGTTATTAGTATAAATATAAAATTAGTACCTTAAATTTTGCCCAACTTTGACCATGGCACATTTGTTTCCTGTGAGCACGGTTGATATAATTTTCATATCATGCACACAAGGATTTCAGCTTTTTAGTTTAGAAAGCTGAAAGAAATTGGCCAAAAATTGTAGCTTTTATTAATGTTTTTATGAGACCATGTCAGACCTTAACTCTCTCCAGCCCCTCTTGAGGCACCTGTATGTTGACCTTGTTGAACTTTCAGCAAATTATGCATGCTTGAGGCGAGCCATACACTGTTGCAGGTAGGCAGCTTATGGCCAGCCACAGTTGATCCAGGTGTCCAACCCAACTCATCTAGTAGTTTTAACCAACAACATAACAATTAACAATAAATTAATAAATTTTTATTGTTTTTTAATAACAAATTAAAGAAAAATAAAAAAGAATTTGTTAGTTTATAATAACAGGAAATCAACTTGCAGTAACTGATGATAAAAGAATCTTGTATCGATGGATAGAATGTCATGTACTCCAAATAACACCATGCAGTCACCTTTGGTATTTTTCAGTTCAATTTTAATGATAAAAAAGTAAATCATATTATTCATTACTAATCATTAGGGATCATATGAAGGAAATTAATGATAGACAAAGATGCAGTTGATATTATTAATCTAGATTCCTACTGTGTCTAGTGTGTACATTGATGTGAAATTAGTCCAAAATGAATATATTACATTTTTTTTTTAATATAAATAAAAGCCATAAAACCAGGTACTTTTGATCATAATTTAAATGTGTGAATTTTGTATATTCTGGATTCTCAACATAATTGTTTGGCAAAAAACGGAATAAATGCCAGTAATGGTGGGAAAACTTTGCAATTGTATTAAAATACGAATATGAATATGTACTCCATTATAAAATGTCTTGCATAAAGAATTGGAATTCAGGTAAAAATGAAAGTATATAAATACCAGTGCAAATACTTTCAAAATGTATTCATGAATGCATTCATGAATATATTCTTTAATATTATTTTAATAATCATTTCAGTTATATTTCATTTTAAAAAATCATAAGATTATCTTATTATTTTTAATAAAAATTATATTTGGGACAATATTTGTAATTTTTTTTAAATAAATAGTTAAACTCTTATATCATATGTTCTGCTTATAAGTTATATGGCCAAGTCAAAATCTGTGTGATAATAGTACTCCATTTGTTACCGTAGATCCGCGTTTTGCCGCCGCGGCCATAAAATAAGACTTACAGCCAAAAATCCTGACTAATCTTTCGCGACAAGTGATGCGGCTATAAAACGCAGGTTAGGCTAGATTCAACATGTACAAGTGACTCGACGGCCCGCCGAGGCGCAATGGGCGATAATAGGCTGAGGAAGAAGTGAATACTGAGAACGTATTTGTTATGATACTGCATATTTATATATTAATTTTATTCATTATTAATTTTATAAAATGTAAAATTGATATTTTAAACAGGCTTATATGTATTATAAAAATTTTCTGAGTCAGTCATAAACCACGGCAATTTTCACGCAATGATTGATAAAAGATCGATATTCACTCGCCAAATTATGCATTCTATCAAGACTAATGGTTGTACCTATATTTGGGAAGGCTGCAATATCGGTAAAACATTATTTTAAGATATTTCTTGAACATATCATTTCTTTTCAAATAAACTGTTAAACAAAAGATAACCAAAGACCATACGTTCTTCGGCAATTAAACCTGCGTTCACGTTCAGATACTTCTTCGTTCATTACATTGTCAATAGATGGCGCTCAAAGGTCATAACCTCACCAGCTAGTTCCGTAATCTTTAAATATGGCACACTTTGCTAGCAGACGGTTCGGGCACCAGTGTGTATATATTATGATCAGCAGGACCCTGGGAGTACGCGTAAAGGCTCGACGCGGGATTCGCTTATACAAAGGTTTTGTCAAGGTTGTTAATTGACCGACGTTGTATAGAGTGTAAATAAAAGCCATCATAAAGAGTACCGTTGGCTATGATGTCCCATTGAAGTTTAATTAGCCAGGGTAAAGGCGCAAGGTACACCAAGGCCCGCTAGTTCCGTAATCATTTTATGTGGCATCTTTTGCCGGTTCGGACACCATTTTGCATATATTATGATCAGCACAACCTGAGGTTTTCTGGATATATGATCACCGACGAATATGTCGTTTATTTAAATGTTTTGTTGTTAAATGACCGACGATGTATAATGTCTAAATAATATTTAAACTACAGTCGTCCCATACAATGCTTTGATGTCTCATTGAACTTTAATTAGCCAAGTTAAAGGCGCAAGATTCTCCGGCATTCAGTGATGTGTTAAATTAATTTCGTGGCCCTACTAGTATTCGTCTTGGATGAGTCGTTATAAACCGAACAAATTGTCATCTATTCTAATCGGATAGATCAGGCGGTTTAACCAATTAATTTAATTAATTAATTAGCCAAGCAACATACACAGTTGCAACTGTTTCCCAAAACTGTTATGCCTGACCGCATATCGGCATACCGCTGCGTACCTAGCTGCAGCCTAGCGTTTAAGAAAGAACCTTTTTTCGTTGTGTTCCCATACCTCACCCGGGAATGGAACGTGATGAGAATGTGGTGCGGCCATTAAGTAAGGTTTTGGGAATTTTTTTCTCCAGTGAAGGAGCCTTCCAGATATTTTACGAACATGGGGTGCGGCCATTAGACGACGTGCGGCAGCAAAACGCGGATCTACGGTAATAAAATAAATGAAATCAATCCTCTTCCCTGTCTCCAAAGATAATATCATAATCATACATAAGCTAAACACCAACAACTCTTAATAAAGCTTATATTTATTACCACACCAAACAAGCATATGCCTCATTCCTAAATCATATTTTTTAATCATATATAACAGCTGAGCGCCGTGACCCATAGGTCCCTTGTTTTCACAATGCCTGCAGATATTGGCCTGATTTTTGGTGTGTGGGCAGATAATGACCAGTTACAGATCAAGTTCGCGTTTCGTCCCTGTTGACCTACTTTTGACCATTTTACGGCTCCTAAACTCAGAAAATTTCATGAAAAATAGAAATTTTAATGACAAATACACATGTACAGACTTTTATTCACAATGCCTGCAAATATTGGCCGGACTTTTGGTGTGTGGGCAGATAATGACCAGTTACAGATCAAGTTCGTGTTTCGTCCAGGTTGACCTACTGTTGACCGTTTTATGGCTTCTAAACTTAGAAAATTTCATGAAAAATAAAAATTTTAATGACAAATACACATGTACGGACTTTTTTTTCGCAATGCCTGCAGATATTGGCCTGATTTGTGGTGTGTGGGCAGATAATGACCAGTTACAGATCGAGTTTGCGTTTTGTCCAGGTTGACCTACTTTGGCCGTTTTACCGCTCCTAAACTTAGAAAATTTCATGAAAAATAGAAATTTTCATGACAAATACACATGTACGGACTTTTTTTCGCAATGCCTGCAGATATTGGCCTGATTTTAGGTGTGTCGGCAGATAATGACCAGTTACAGATGGAGTTCGCGTTTTGTCCAGGTTGACCTAATTTTGACCGTTTTATGGCTCCTAAACTTAGAGAAAATTTCATGAAAAATAGAAATTTTAATGACAAATACACATGTACAGACTTTTTTTCGCAATGCCTCCAGATATTGGTCTGATTTTTGGTGTGTGTGCAGATAATGACCAGTTACAGATCGAGTTCGCGTTTTGTCCAGGTTGACCTACTTTTGACCGTTTTATGGCTCCTAAACTTAGAAAATTTCATGAAAAATAGAAATTTTAATGACAAATACACATGTACAGACTTTTTTTCGCAGTGCCTGCAGATATTGGCCTGATTTTTGTTGTATGGGCAGATAATGACCAGTTACAGATTGAGTTCGCATTTTGTCCAGGTTGACCTACTTTTGACCTTTTTACGGCTCCTAAACTTTAAAAGTTTCATGAAAAATAGAAATTTTCATGACAAATACACATGTACGGACTTTGTTTTGCAATGTCTGCAGATATTGGCCTGATTTTAGGTGTGTGGGCAGATAATGACCAGTTACAGATCGAGTTCGCGTTTCATCCCAGTTGACCTACTTTTGACCGTTTTATGGCTCCTTAACTTAGAAAATTTCATGAAAAATAGAAATTTTCATGACAAATACACATGTTCAGACTTTTTTCTGCAATGCCTGCAGATATTGGCCTGATTTTTGGTATGTGGGCAGATATAGACCAGTTACAGATAGAGTTTGCGTTTCCTTCCAGTTGACCTACTTTTGATTTTTTTACGGCTCCTAAACATAGAAAATTTCAAGAAAAATATAAATTTTCATGGCAAATGTACATGTACAGCCGTTTTAACCCTCAGCTCATAGGCTGATGGGCTATTGTCGTTACCCAAGCTGTCCATCTGTCCGTCCGTCTGTCTGTCCGTCCAGAGTCTGTCCATCCTGGGTCTGTTAACTTTTACCTTGTGAGGGGGATATATATATCTATAAAAGTATTCACGGTTGCAATTTTATTTCATCAGTGAATATGTATATCAGTAAAATCTCGGTCAAGTTCAAAGAAGGGTGACCTTGACCCATTTTTAGCGCAGCTGACTATAAGTCATCTGAGCTATAGTCATGGTCCATTGTCCGTCGTCTGTCCGTCCGTCCGTCCGTCTGTAGATGTGGCACGTTTTGAAACCGTAAGACCTAGGAATCCAAAATTCAGCATAATGTTAGATGTCCCCAAGATCTCCTACCAAGCCGAAAACTGGGTCTTTGCGACTTTGTTCCTTTGAGAAATTAAGGAAAAACCTCAATTTTTTATTAAAATCCTATTTTCACACTTCAGGACTGCCTAATATCAAAACCACTCATCTGTTTTTCCTCATATTTACCATAAATATTCCTCTATATAGTTCCTATGTACATGCCAGAAATTAAGTCTGTAAAGTATAAATTCTTTAAGTTATGGGCCCAAACATGATGGACTTTGTAAAAAATCAGGAAAAAAAATAACTCCCTTAACATGAAAAATTTTGAAACTAGAGTCTATTTTCTCAAGTATATAACTATGTTAAATTAAGATTCAATTGTTTACCCAAAATTAGATCTGAATTTTGTAATTTTTTTAAGTTATTAGCATAAAAAAAAAATCAGTACCTTAAATTTTGCTCAACTTTGACCATGGCACGTTTTTTTTCCTGTAAGCACCATTGATTTAATTTTCACAGCATGTAAACATAAATATTTAGTTTGTCTAAATCTGAAATTTGAAAATGAAAGCTTAAAAATTAAGCTAGTTATTGATTTTTTTTTTCTGTAGTCACTTGCTTTGATTACAGATGCAGGGTCCCACTCCAGGTCACTGGAAGTCAGCTATGCCAGGGTTTCTGATTTGTTACAGTTACTGGGGGAGATCCCCTGCTGTGACAGGTGTACAGTTATTCTCATATCACCACCCTAATCACCCCCCCCCCCCCCCCCCCGGCAAACCCAACCCACCAAGTGTTATGCAGTAATTGTTATTGTTTTCACTGTATCTCCTTAATTGTAATGCTGTTTCCACTCCGATATGCAAAAACTTTCAAATAATTCAAGGTGTAATCCTGTAATGTGTAATGTAATGTAGCATTTTTAAAGAAATCAATTTTCTTTTAAATGATTTTAACAAATATAAATGAACCCATCAGTATGCTTAAATTATTATAAAATATGAAGCACATTATGGATAAATAAAGACACAATTAAAAATTGTGAAATCTAAATTAAGTATTATTTTTAGATATTTATTGTTTTGCATATTTAAAAGATATATTTTTGTGGTAAAAAATAAATAAACATTTGTATGCATGATGTGGTGTTATCTGACAAGATTGAGATTTATGACGATGCAATTGAGAATTATGAATCAACTTTTATATTCAGATATATATGTTAAATTGGAAATGTATAGAAATATAAACTTAAATTAGAAAATAATTGATGTGATAAAAAATCAGGATTTAATACAAACATTTGTTCATTATTTTCCTGCCTCAGCAGAATTTGAGATCAGGCTTTGTTTGCCCTGTTTTATGTTGTTAATAAGCTATATTTCAACTGTATACGTTTCATAAAAAAATACATATATATTTAGTAATATATATTATACAAAAAAATAGATGCAATTGAACAAATGTGTAAACTACTGAAATGTCAACAGTTAATCGAAAAACCAACTAATGATCATGGTAATAGTACAGATCATTTGTTCACAAACTGCTCACATGCTTTAGTTTCAACATTAGGAAACACATGGTCAGGTCACAAAATATTTTTTGCAACAATTTCTTGCTCATCAATACAAACCAATCATATAAACCAACCATGGCCTTTATTACCTCTTCCTCTTACACTTTATCTCCATTAGATATTATTTTAGATTTTTACCCTTCAAGGTTAACGTCAGCTGAGCACAGTGACCCATAGGTCCCTTGTTCTACATTTTAGAGCTGATTATACAAAAACACTCAAAAGCTTATATCTCAGGAACCATATGGTGGATTTTTATGAAACATGGTACATACCTCTCCAATTTAAATTTATAACTGATTATCAGCTTTTGCTAATATCCTAGTTTCGCAATGCAGTGCTTACAGGTACTGGCCTAATGTTTGGTCTGTGGGCGCATAATGACCACTTACAGATCAAGTTCGCGTTTCGTCCCAGTTGACCTATTTTTGACCATATGACAGATCCTGAACATAGAAAATTTCATGAAAGACAGAAATTTTTATGAAAAATGCACATGTATGGACTTTTTTTCACAATGCCTGTAGATACTGGACTGATTTTAGGTGTGTTGATTGAAAATGACCCGTTACAGATCAAGTTTGCATTTTGCCCTTGTTGACCTACTTTTGACCATATGACACCTCCTGAACTTAAAAAATTTTACAAAATTTAACAAATGTTTCTAATTTGCCCCAGCCGGGGGCATTCGTGTCGTTCCGACACAACTAGTCAAATACTACAAAATAAAAAAATAAAAAAAATTTGTTTGAATTTTCTGTTATTTCTGCTTCAGCTGGGTTCCCTTTTCACAACTTAGTGTTGTTTATCTCCTAGACCAATTCCACTTTAGTGGAATGATAATGAAAACTCAAAATTAATTTACAAATTTTTCACATAATATCCATACAAATATATATGTATATTGGTCAAAGATAGAACTGTCATACACTAGGAGAGTGAAGATATTTTGTTGAAAAATTTTTTATAAAAATATAAAAAAAGACTTAAGGCATGTAGCACAGTATTGCTTTCTTGATTGTTTCACAAGGGACTCATGAATAAAGTTTTTCCTCACCTATAATCTATACATCATTTGAAAGCTTATTTTCAATAGAATTAAAACCACAATGAAAAAAAGTGCTTAATTTGATAATATTTGGCATTTTTAGCTCAGCTGACTATAAGTCATCTGAGCTATAGTTGTGGTCCATTGTCTGTGTCCGGCCGTCCGTCCGTTAACAGGGCAAGTTTTGAAACTGTTGGACCTACGATTCCAAAATTTTGCATACCATTAGATGTCCCCAAAATCTCCTACCATACCGAAAATTGGGTCATTAGGACTTCATTCCTTCAATATTCAGGAAAAACCTCCGTTTTCCATAAAAAAGCCATTGTTACACTTCAAGGCTGCCTAATATCAAAACCACTGACCTGTTTTTGATCTTATTTAGTATTCATATTCTTCCATACATTTTCTATAAACATACCAAAAATTAGATCAGTGTTAGGTATTATTTTGAAGTTATGGGCCAAAATATAATGCAATTTTTTAAAAAATCAGGAAATATATTTACTCACCTAACATGAGAATTGCTGAAGCTAGAGACTTTTTTTCAGGAATATAACTTTATTTAATCAAGATTCAATTGTGTACCGAAAATTAGATCTGAATTTTGCAAAATTTTCAAGTTATTAGCATAAATAAAAAATCAGTACCGTAAATTTTGTCCAACTTTGGCAATGGCACGTTTTTTCCCTGTAAGCCCTGTTGATTTAATTTTCACAGCATATATACATAAGGATTTAATCTTTTAAAATCTGAAATTTCAAAGGAATTGATTGAAAAGAGTAGCTTTTATACAAGTTTTCATACACCATGTCAAGTGTTGTTTACATCTAGCCCAGCTATTAGTACAGCCTTCACTTCACATTATGTAACCCACCCCAGGCAGCCTGCCTTGGCTCAGCTTGGCCATTACTAGCAGGCTTCCCCTCTGCCCTGCACCCCCCCCCCCCCCCCCGATGGTGCATAAACTAGATGAATGTTATTATTTTCTGTATTTGATTCATTCTTATTCTAGGCTATGCTACATTTTAGATTTTGTATTGTACCATCAGGGTTACAATGATTAAAGTGCACATTTAATTGTGTCCACAAAGTGGTGTATTGCTATGAAAGTGTGGATGTGCATCAGATAAGTAATTCCTTCAGAGGAGTAAAAACTTCACCAGGTGTGAAATTGACTATTAATTCCAGTAATAAATTAAAGCTGAGATAGTAATTAGCACAATGATATTGTTTGTCCCTCATTCAACCAACAGTGTGTATACTTAATATGAAAAGATGTTTTATTTTATCGAATTTACTGAATCTTTTATTTTATCTCGATGAATAGAATTAAGCATGTACTGAAAACTCCAATGTGCAAAACCTTTTAATAGTGATTCAAGGAATAATCTTGTAGATGCCATGTTGTCGCATTATTTTCTTTTAAATTCAGCTTAAACATTTGTGATTTAAAAATAATTAAATATATGTGTATGCATAATATGACCAAATATGAGCTACACTCTGGATATATAATGATTGCAACTTTTGCAACAATTCTAATATTTTAACTTATATTTTCAGTTTTTTTACTCTGGATATATAATGATTGCAACTTTTGCAACAATTCCAATATTTTTACTAATATTTTTATTTTTTTTTATTAAAAATTTATAAAACTTGTAAATAAAAAAAATGATTCAGATAAAAACCTAATGGAAAAAGTGGATATGCTAAAAAAATAGGATTATATATAAACTTAAATGCATTATTCACTTGAAAGTGAAATAAAGGTATAAGTCCATTCTGTCCACTTGCCTGTCCATCTGTAAATTTCATATGCATCACAGTATCTCAAAACTTTTACTGTTTTTCTTCATGACAGTCTTGTCAGAGTATTAGTTTGCAATCATATATTTAGAACTTTACTATATCCAAGTAGGGAGCCCCTTTCCTCTTAGCTTCTCATATTCTTATATAAAAAATTTATATTCTTATATAAAAAACATTACAATAGAATATTTTGTATATTTTGCATTTGCAAAAATTTCAAACTTCAGCTGAGCACCGTGACCCATGGGTCCCTTGTTTAAATTAACACTCAAACTGAGATGCTGATTATTGGCTCTTATCACCAATACTGCCTGAAACAATCCTATACATTCTTCAACTCTGGGTGATTTCATCACTGTAAGTTCAGCATTTCTGAAAAAGGTCAAAATGGTCATTTCTCATAATCAGAGGGGACAGAATCTTTGGACAACACGCTGTGCTGAGATTTCACTGCTGATTGAAACATTTCAGTCAAAGATTTTGTGTTATTGAAGAGCCTTATTGACTACTTTCAGAAATTGTTTTGAACATTCACAACTTTCGTTAACTAATTAAAATTAATTGATTTAAAAAAGGGGACAAAATCTACAGGCATTTGCTGTTATAACGTTTAACATGGAATCATTCATCCTGTGTGATAAAGATTCTCAAAGGCTTTACTCCTTAATTGGTAAAGATTTCTGACAAAGCGCACATAAATCCTAGTGTTATCAGACACTTTTTCTGAACAGCACTGAACCTCTTGTTCTGCAAGTAATATTTTGACTGTGAAAAAAAAATATGCTTACTGTACAAGAAGCTAACTGCTGGCCACATAACTATGATATTCTGCAAGTAACAAGACAAAACTTATGACTTAGCACTGTGCAAGTTAGAAATATTAGTTGTGTTCTAGATTCCTGAAAATTTTTTTTTTATAGTTTTATAAAAAATTAAATAATGTTACTGATTTACAACTTGTATTCTATAACCATGCAATGTTTGAACAAAATCCGGCCCTTCCAGTTGTTCAGAAATTTTACTTCAAGATATTAATTTTCAGTGTGATTTATCCATTTTGAGAAAATTTTATATAAAATTAGTATCTCAAAAAGTAATGCATGAATGGCATAAAAATTTCAATACAAGTTTGCCATGAACAGCTTTCTCATTGGAATGAGACTAATCATCTATGCACAACTTTACCTCTTTGGCAAAAATAATATGTAATTAAGATATTAATAAAAATTGGTGTTTGATTATTTTGATGATGAATTGAGTGATGATGTTTTTGTTGTGTTTACAGAGCCTCAGGCGTACCGTCAGCCACCCCCGCCTGCTGATCCAGTGCCTCCTCCCAGCAGTTACAACCAGCCACCTCCACCTCAGCAGGCCCCGCCCAAAGCTGCGGTAAGTCTACAGGTCTGACATAGGTCAGTTTCACAGGCTTCATTTTAATTTTTATACCCCTTAATTTTTAGTTGGATGACTAAAATGGTTCCTATCTGTCCATCTGTTTGTCTGCCCACCTGCATGTCACTAAATAGTGTGATTGGATTCATATTTTGTACCCAAATTTTTAGTAATTTTCACTTTTTCATTATTCCTGGAAGGTCTGGTTTTCATGATCAGTAACCTGCACTCTCATTTATTTTTTAATTTGCACACTAAATCCTAAGATTTTTCTCGATAGGAAGATAATATGAAAATTCTTAATTAATTTATAATATCAATCCTGTGCCTTTCAGCTTTAGAACTAAATATTTGTTATCTCTTTCTCATGTAATTATCTCCTAATCTTTTGGCCTAATAGTTACACATTCACTTTAGATATCACCTTTATTCTTGCTGAAGGAGTGCCTAGGGCAGGGGTCTCTGACTTCCTCAAATATGCCACTCAAGTGTCATCTTTTCCTTCTTTAGTTTTTTAGCTCAGCTGGCTTGAAGTCAACTGAGCTATAGCAATGGTCCTTGTCTGTCCGTCCATCTGTTTTTCTGTTAAACTGGCCTATTTGAAACCGTTGGACCTACTAATCTGAAATTAGGCATATTGTTAAATGTCCCCAAGATCTCCTGGGTCAAACAGAAAACTGGGTCACTGCAACTTCATTCCTTTAAGATATTAGGGAAAAACCTCCATTTTTCATTGAAAACTATTGTTACACTTCATCACTGCTCACTATGAAACCAACTGGTGCTGTTTTGTTCAAATTTAGTATACATGTATTTTATATATATACATGCCAGAAATTAGGTCAATATTGCATAATTTGTAGTAGTTATGGACCCAAACATAATGCACTTTGTCAAAAATCAGAAAAGATATATACTCACTTAACATGACAATTGTTCAACCTAGAGAGCCCATTATAAGCATATAACTATATTCAGTAGTTTTATAATTAGCTCAGCTGACTATAAGTCATCTGAGCTATAGTCGTGGTCCATTATCCGTCCGTCTGTCCGGATGTCCGTCTGTAAGACTGGCACATTTCAACACCATTGGACCTACGAATCTGAAATTCGGCATACAGTTAGATGTCCCTAAAATCTCCTACCATGCCGAAAATTGGGTCAATAGGACTTCGTTCCTTCGAGATATTAAGGAAAAACCTCAATTTTTTATTAGAAATCTATTTTCACATTTCAGGACTGCCTAATATCAAAACCACTCATCTGGTTTTCTTCATATTTACCATAAATATTCCTCTTTATAGTTCCTATGTACATGCTAGAAATTAAGTCAGTATTATTTAATTTTAAAAAGTTATAGGCCCAAACATAATGGACTTTGTAAAAAAATCAGGAAAGATATTTGGTCACTTAAGACCAAAAGTGTTCAAGGTAGGGACTTTTTTTCAGTAATACAACTTTAATTGATCAAAATTCAATTGTATAACAAAAATTAGATCAAAATCTGTTAAATTTTTTAAAATATTGGCAAAATATAAATTGGTCCCTTAAATTTTGCCCAACTTTGGCCACAGCACGTTTTTTTCCTGTAAGTACTGTGGATTTAATTTTCACAGCATGTATACATAAGGATTTAATCTGTTAAAATCTGAAATTTGAAAATAAAAGCTGCAAAATTAGGCTAGTTATTGAATTTTTTTTTAGGCTCTTGTTGTATTCCCTTACATTGTCAAGCAGTCCACTTTGATGACTGTAGGTCATTCAGTGCACATCTTTATGCTCCCCAGGCTGTTGGCATAATTTTAGATGTCCCCAAAATCTCCTACCATACCAAAAATTTGGTCATTAGGACTTCGTTCCTTCAAGATATTAAGGAAAAAAACTCCGTTTTCCATAAAAAAAGCCATTGTTACACTTCAAGGCTGCCTAATATCAAAACCACTGATCTGTTTTTGATTGTATTTAGTATTCACTTTCTTTCATACATTTTCTACGAACATACCAAAAATTAGGTCAGTATTGGGTATTATTTTGAAGTTATGGGCCAAAACATAATGCAATTTTTAAAAAAATCAGGAAATATATTTACTCACCTAACATGAGAATTGCTGAACCTAGAGACTTTTTTTCAGGAATATAACTTTATTTAATCAAGATTCAAGTGTTTACCCAAAATTAGATCTGAATTTTGCAAATTTTTCAAGTTATTAGCATAAATAAAAAATCAATACCTTAAATTTTTGTCCATCTTTGGCACTGTTGATTTAATTTTCACAGCATATATACATAAGGATTTAATCTTTTAAAATCTGAAATTTCAAATAAATTGATTGGAAAGAATAGCTTTTATTCATGTTTTCATACACCATGTCAAGTGTTGTTTACATCTAGCCCACAGCCTTCACTTGCATTATGTAACCCACCCCAGGCAGCTTGCCTTGGGTCAGCTTGGCCACTACCAGCAGGCTTCCTCTCTGCCCTCCCCCCCCCCCCCTCAGCAGGTGCATAAACTAGATGAATGTTATTATTTTCTGTATTTGATTCATTCTTATTCTAGGCTATGCTACATTTTAGATTTTGTATTTTACCACCAGGGTTACAGTGATTAAAGTGTACATTTAATTGTGTCCACAAAGTGGTGTATTGCTATGAAAGTGTGGATGTTCATCAGATAAGTAATTCCTTACTTCAGAGGAGTAAAAACTTCACCAGGTGTGAAATTGACTATTAATTCCAGTAATAAATTAAAACTGGGATAGTAATTAGCACAATGATATTGTTTGTCCCTCATTCAACCAACAGTGTGTTTACTTTATTTGAAAAGATGTTTTATTTTATCAAATTAACTGAATCTTTTATTTTATTTTGGTGAATAAAATTAAGCATGTACTGACAACTCCAATGTGCAAAACTTTTTAATAGTGATTCAAGGAATATTCTTGTAGATGCCATGTTGTGGCATTATTTTCTTTTAAATTCAGTTTAAACATTTATGATTAAAAAATAATAAAATATATGTGTTTCCATAATATGACCCAATATGAGCTACACTCTGGATATATGATGATTGCAACTTTTGCAACAATTCTAATATTTTAACTTATAGTTTTAGTTTTTTACTCTGTATATATAATGATTGCAACTTTTGCAACAATACTAATATTTTAACTTATATTTTCAGGTTTTTTTATTAAAAATTTATAAAACCTGTAAATAAAAGAATGATTCAGATATAAACTTCTTAATGGAAAAAGTGGATATGCTTAAAAAAATAGGATTATATATAAACTTAAATGCATTATTCCCTTGAAAGTGAAATAAAGGCATTAGTCCATTCTGTCAACTTGCCTGTCCATCTGTAAATTTTCATATGCATCACAGTATCTCAAAACTTTTACTGTTTTTCTTCATGACAGTCTTGTCAGAGTATTAATTGCAGTCATATATTTAGAACTTTACTGTTACCAAGTAGGAGGGCCCCTTTCCTCTTAGCTTTTCATATTCTTATATAAATGAAAAACATTACAATAGAATATTTCTACATCCACCTTCGTGCTGCCCTCACTTTTCCCTTCTCCGAACCCCATCCCAAAGTCAGCCTTAGTAAGCAAGAACAAGATGAATCAGATATATTCATACTTTAATATTTTGTATAATTATTGGTCCATAGGTACCTATGTACATGCTAGAAATTATGTCAGTATTGTGTAATATGTAGACATAGTGGGCATCACAATAATGTACCTTGTCAAGACTAAAGAGATCTTGTGTCATACAGTCACAAATTCATGAATCACTTCATCAGCATAGTTAATCATAACATCATATCTGTCAAATTGAAAGCTTGCAGACCACCATACACTTTAGATCCTTCAACAAATAGCCTTATCAACATTCTACTACTGCTTATTTAACAAGGGGATTGCTGAAGCTAGAGATGTTTTTGCCAGGGATGTAATATTATTTAATCAAGATTCAATTGAATACCCAAAATTAGTCCTGAATTTTTCAAATTTTATATGTTATTAGTATAAATATAAAATTAGTATCTTAAATTTTGCCCAACTTTGACCATGGCACATTTGTTTCCTGTGAGCACTTGATATAATTTTCATATCACGCACACAAGGATTTCAGCTTTTTAGTTTAGAAAGCTGAAAGAAATTGGCCAAAAATTGTAGCTTTTATTAATGTTTTTATGAGACCATGTCAGACCTTGGCTCTGTCTACAGCCCCTCTTGAGTCACCTGTATGTTGACCTTGTTGAACTTACAGCAAATTATGCATGCTTGAGGCGAGCCATACACTGGGCAGCCAGGCAGCTAATGGCCAGCCACAGTTAATCCAGGTGTCCAACCCAACTCATCTAGTAGTTTTAACCAACAACATAACAATTAACAATAAATTAATAAATTTTTAGCAAACCTGTGAGCTTATGCGATGGTGTGGCGTCGTCCGGCGTCTGTCGTCCGTCGTCTGTACGTTAACCCATACTATCTTGAAAACGGCAAGAGGTAGCATCACGAAATTTTATGCAAAAAATTAGTCATCTAAAAAACTATATCGGATTTTGCTTATTTTTTGGCTGACTGCATTTTCTTAGATTTTATAGGGAAAAAGCTAAAAAAGCTTTAAAAATCTTCTTCTCCAAAACTGTTCAGCCAGATTTTCCAATATTTCACAGAAATGATTCCTGGAATAATCTTTCTCAAGTTTGTTCAAATGGTTTAAGTTCGGTGATTTTTGGCCGAGTTAAAGGAAGTTGAACTTAGTCATCTGTCCATAACAGCATACTAAAATTACAGTCTCAGAAACGGCTGGAGCTATCATCACCAAATTTTATGCCAATGTTGTTCACATGAAACATATCTGAATTTGAGGTATTGGTGGCGCCACCTGCATCGGCCTTTTTTTGTACGGGGGTCATCAGTGCCGGTATCATACTGACGGCTACAAAAAACTTCTTCTCTGAAACCATATGGCCAAATAGTTTAATATCGCATAGAAATGATCCTAGGGTAGTACTTTCTGAAGTTAGTTCAAATGGTCTCAGTTCAGTGACTTTTGGCTGAGTTATGGGAAGCTGAATTTAGTCATATGCTGTAACAGCCCATTTTAGCTCAGTGGCTACAAAGATCTTCTCCTCAAAAACCACTGGACCAAATTCTTAAATCTCACACATTAATTGTATCCCCAGACAAAGTCGGGGGATACTATGTTTTCATACCGGTCCCGCCGCCGCCGCCGCATATAAATCTTGTTGGCGCGATAACCCAAAAAATATTTCACGGAACTTTACCAAACTTGGTATATGTATAGATATGGGTGAGAGGACGACGCCTATTTAAAATGAGGTCATGACCTTTACTAGGAGAGTGTCCTTGACCTTGAATAGGTCCAATTTTGGGGAAAATCACACAAATTCTTTAATATCTCAAGAAATCTTGCATAGGTTTATCCTAAAATCAAGTTGATGGAAGATCATGGATAGGGTTGTCATGTTCCAGAAACTGGTGGCGCCACCTATTATTCTTTACTTGTTTTCATGCCGTTTAATACTCCCAAAATTGCCACCTTACAGTACTGTGAGCATTATAAGTCAAAAACTAATGGACAGATTTCTTTTATATTATGCATATACATAGGTATGGGTTATGGGATGATGGTTATTTAAATTGGGGTCATGACCTTTCCTGTGTTAGTGGCCTTGACCTTGAATATTGCCATATATGGTGAAAATCACACTCCTCTTATGATATCTCCAGTGTTGATAGCCATATAGATTTCAAACATGACTTATGTATGGCCCACCACTAAAGTAAGAACCCTATAGGTTCGAGGGTCATGAGGTCAAAGGTCAAGGTCACTGGACTGGCATTTTAAAATATACTGTGGATGCATTTTAAGCCAAACTTTCATCCCAGGTCTTCCATCTTGAATATATAGCTCACTTGCCTATATTGGATGATCCATAGAAATTTTGGGGTCACAAGGTCAAAGGTCAAGGCCACAGGAGCTATCTGTCCAAAAATTAGTTTCTGGATGATAATTCCTTCTTTTATTGTATCCCCAGACAAAGTCGGGGGATACTATGTTTTCATACCGGTCCCGCCGCCGCCGCCGCCGCCGCCGCCGCCGCATATGAATCTTGTTGGCGCGATAACCCAAAAAATATTTCACGGAACTTTACCAAACTTGGTATATGTATAGATATGGGTAAGAAGACGACGCCAATTTAAAATGAGGTCATGACCTTTACTAGGAGAGTGTCCTTGACCTTGAATAGGTCCAATTTTGGGGAAAATCGGACAAATTCTTTAATATCTCAAGAAATCTTGCATGGATTTATCCCAAAATCAAGTTGATGGAAGATCATGGATAGGGTTGTCATGTTCCAGAAACTGGTGGCGCCACCTATTATTCTTTACTTGTTTTCGTGCCGATTAATACCCCCAAAATTGCCACCTTACAGCACTGTGAGCATTATAAGTCAAAAACTAATGGACAGATTTCTTTTATATTATGCATATACATAGGTATGGGTTATGGGATGATGCTTATTTAAATTGGGGTCATGACCTTTCCTATGATAGTGGCCTTGACCTTGAATATTGCCATATATGGTGAAAATCACACACCTCTTATGGTGTTGATAGCCATATGGATTTCAAACATGACTTATGTATGGCCCACCACTAAAGTAAGAACCCTATAGGTTCTAGGGTCATGAGGTCAAAGGTCAAGGTCACTGGACTGGCATTTTAAAAGATACTGTGGATGCATTTTAAGCCAAACTTTCATCCCAGGTCTTCCATCTTGAATATATAGCTCACTTGCCAATAATGGATGATCCATATAAATTTTGGGGTCACAAGGTCAAAGGTCAAGGCCACAGGAGCTATCTGTCCAAAAATTAGTTTCTGGATGATAATTCCTGCTTTTATTGATGTAATGATTTCAAAATTGACTTATATATGTCCCATTGAAAAAGCAAGACCCAAATTGATTTTGGGGTCATGAGGTCAAAGGTCAAGGTCACAGGAAACCTCTTTAAAAAGATTGTGGATGCATTTTCAGCCAAACAATTCATCTAAGATCTTTCATCTTGCACATATAGTTCACATGCCAAGAGTGGAAGACCCCTATCAATTTTGAGGTCACAAGTTCAAAGGTGAAGGTCACAGGAGCCATATGTCCAAAAATTAGTTTCTGGATGATAATTCCTGCTTTTATTGATGTATGGATTTCAAACTTGACTTATATATGTCCCATTGGAAAAGCAAGACCCAAATTGATTTTGAGGTCATGAGGTCAAAGGTCAAGGTCACAGGACACATCTTTAAAAAGATGTGGATGCATTTTCAGCCAAACATTTCATCTTAGATCTTTCATCTTGCACATATAGTTCACCTGCCAAGAGAGGAAGAACCCTGTCAATTTTGAGGTCACAAGGTCAAAGGTGAAGGTCACAGGAGCCATCTGTCCAAAAATTAGTTTCTGGATGATAATTCCTGCTTTTATTGATGTAATGATTTCAAACTTGACTTATATATGTCCCATTGAAAAAGCAAGACCCGAATTGATTTTGGGGTCATGAGGTCAAAGGTCAAGGTCACAGGAAACCTCTTTAAAAAGATTGTGGATGCATTTTCAGCCAAACAATTCATCTCAGATCTTTCATCTTGCACATATAGTTCACATGCCAAGAGTGGAAGACCCCTTTCAATTTTGAGGTCACAAGGTCAAAGGTGAAGGTCACAGGAGCCATATGTCCAAAAATTAGTTTCTGGATGATAATTCCTGCTTTTATTGATGTATGGATTTCAAACTTGACTTATATATGTCCCATTGGAAAAGCAAGACCCGAATTGATTTTGAGGTCATGAGGTCAAAGGTCAAGGTCACAGGACACATCTTTAAAAAGATGTGGATGCATTTTCAGCCAAACATTTCATCTTAGATCTTTCATCTTGCACATATAGTTCACCTGCCAAGAGGGGAAGAACCCTGTCAATTTTGAGGTCACAAGGTCAAAGGTGAAGGTCACAGGAGCCATATGTCCAAAAATTAGTTTCTGGATGATAATTCCATCTTTTATTGATGTATGGATTTCAAACTTGACTTATATATGTCCCATTGGAAAAGCAAGACCCAAATTGATTTTGAGGTCATGAGGTCAAAGGTCAAGGTCACAGGACACATCTTTAAAAAGATGTGGATGCATTTTCAGCCAAACATTTCATCTCAGATCTTTCATCTTGCACATATAGTTCACCTGCCAAGAGAGGAAGAACCCTGTCAATTTTGAGGTCACAAGGTCAAAGGTGAAGGTCACAGGAGCCATATGTCCAAAAATTAGTTTCTGGATGATAATTCCTGCTTTTATTGATGTATGGATTTCAAACTTGACTTATATATGTCCCATTGGAAAAGCAAGACCCAAATTGATTTTGGGGTTGTGAGATCAAAGGTCAAGGTCACAGGACACATCTTTAAAAAGATCAAGGTCACAGGACCAACATCTTCAACATGATTGTGGATCGTTAGATGGAATAAACAATAAATATGCCAAGTGTCAGTATATGCTGCTAAAAATGGGGGTCTGTTCTTGTAGGAGGGGGGCCTACTATGTCTGGGGATACTCTGGCACCTGCGGTGCCAAGAAATGTCTAGTTGATGTATGGATTTCAAACTTGACTTGTATTTGACCCATTGGAAAAGCAAGACCTGAATTGATTTTGGGGTCATGAGGTCAAAGGTCAAGGTCACAGGACAAATTTAAAAAGGTTGTGGATGCAATTTCAGCCAAAAAAATCATCTGAGATCTTTCATCTTGCACATACCATTCACCTGCCCAGAGTGGAAGACCCCTATCAATTGTGAGGTCACAAGGTCAAAGGTGAAGGTCACAGGAGCCATCTGTCCAAAAATTAGTTTCTGGATGATAATTCCTGCTTTTATTGATGTATGGATTTCAAACTTGACTTGTATTTGACCCATTGGAAAAGCAAGACCTGAATTGATTTTGGGGTCATGAGGTCAAAGGTCAAGGTCACAGGACAAATTTAAAAAGGTTGTGGATGCAATTTCAGCCAAACAAATCATCTGAGATCTTTCATCTTGCACATACCATTCACCTGCCAAGAGTGGAAGACCCCTATCAATTTTGAGGTCACAAGGTCAGAGGTGAAGGTCACAGGAGCCATCTGTCCAAAAATTAGTTTCTGGATGATAATTCCTGCTTTTATTGATGTATGGATTTCAAACTTGACTTGTATATGTCCCATTGGAAAAGCAAGACCAAAATTGATTTTGGGGGCATGAGGTCAAAGGTCAAGGTCACAGGACACATCTTTAAAAAGATGTGGATGCATTTTCAGCCAAACATTTCATCTCAGATCTTTCATCTTGCACATATAGTTCACCTGCCAAGAGAGGAAGAACCCTATCAATTGTGAGGTCACAAGGTCAAAGGTGAAGGTCACAGGAGCCATCTGTCCAAAAAATAGTTTCTGGATGATAATTCCTGCTTTTATTGATGTGTGGTTTTCAAACTTGACTTGTATATGTCCCATTGGAAAAGCAAGACCTGAATTGATTTTGGGGTCATGAGGTCAAAGGTCAAGGTCACAGGACAAATTTAAAAAGGTTGTGGATGCAATTTCAGCCAAAAAAATCATCTGAGATCTTTCATCTTGCACATACCATTCACCTGCCAAGAGTGGAAGACCCCTATCAATTTTGAGGTCACAAGGTCAAAGGTGAAGGTCACAGGAGCCATCTGTCCAAAAATTAGTTTCTGGATGATAATTCCTGCTTTTATTGATGTATGGATTTCAAACTTGACTTGTATATGTCCCATTGGAAGAGCAAGACCAAAATTGATTTTTGGGGCATGAGGTCAAAGGTCACGGTCACAGGACACATCTTTAAAAGATGTGGATGCATTTTCAGCCAAACATTTCAGCTCAGATCTTTCATCTTGCACATATAATTCACCTGCCAAGAGAGGAAGAACCCTATCAATTGTGAGGTCACAAGGTCAAAGGTGAAGGTCACAGGAGCCATCTGTCCAAAAATTAGTTTCTGGATGATAATTCCTGCTTTTATTGATGTGTGGTTTTCAAACTTGACTTGTATATGTCCCATTGGAAAAGCAAGACCAAAATAGATTTTGGGGTCATGAGGTCAAAGGTCAAGGTCACAGGATACATCTTTAAAAAGGTTGTGGATGCAATTTCAGCCAAAAAAATCATCTGACATCTTTCATTTTGCACATATAGTTCACCTGCCAAGAGTGGAAGACCCCTATCAATTTTGAGGTCACAAGGTCAAAGGTGAAGGTCACAGGAGCCATCTGTCCAAAAATTAGTTTCTGGATGATAATTCCTGCTTTTATTGATGTATGGATTTCAAACTTGACTTGTATATGTCCCATGGGAAAAGCAAGACCCAAATTGATTTTGGGGTCATGAGGTCAAAGGTCAAGGTCACAGGACACATCTTTAAAAAGATGTGGATGCATTTTCAGCCAAACATTTCATCTCAGATCTTTCATCTTGCACATATAGTTATCCTGCCAAGAGAGGAAGAATAATATCAATTGTGAGGTCACAAGGTCAAAGGTGAAGGTCACAGGAGCCACCTGTAAAAAAAAATTAGTTTCTGGATGATAATTCCTGCTTTATTGATGTATAGATTTCAAACTTGACTTGCATATGTCCCATTGGAAAAGCAAGACCCAAATTGATTTTGGGGTCATGAGGTCAAAGGTCAAGGTCACAGGACACATCTATAAAACAATCAAGGTCACAGGACCAACATCTTCAACAAGATTGTGGATTGTTAGATGGAAGAAACAATAAATATGCCAAGTGTCAGTATATGCTGCCAAAATTGGGGGTCTGTTCTTAAAGGGGGGGGGCCTACTATGTCTGGGGATACTCTGGCACCTGCGGTGCCAAGAAATGTCTAGTTATCCTTAGATGTTGATAATTCAAGTTTGTTCAAATGGTTTTGGTTCAGTGATTTTTGGCTGAGTTATGGGAAGCTTAACTTAGCCATTTTGCTGTATTTTCCCATATGAGTTATAAACCTGTAAATAATTTTTTGACTGACCCTACTGAGGCCAATTTGTTTAATATTTTACAAGAATAATCCCTTGAATAATTCTTTTAATAATTGTCTTTTATGGTTCCAAAGAATGAATTTTGGCTGAATTTTAAAGATTCAATTGAGTCATTTTACCATGTATGTTAGCTGTGTGAAGCAGATACATCTAGACTGGCACCAGTTTATCAGCATTTATTACATCATGCCTCTAGACATTTAGATTTCAGATTATCTATGGTTAATATTGACAAGAATGTTTTTTAAAAGCTTTTAAAAAATGTAGATTTATGATTTTTAGATATTCCTCATGCCAGGCAATGTTTACAATCACAGCTATACAGCTCTCTGTGGGTATATAAAGACGGCTGTACATGGATTATAAATAATTGGTTTCCATAGTCAAATTAATTCAAGATTTTGTCATCAATGAGATGTATCTGTATTACAATTTTGCATTCAATATGCATCTGTATTAATTTTCAGTTAACCTGTGAGCTAATGCGATGGTGTGAAGGCGTTTGTCTTCTGTACGTTAACCCATACTATTTTGAAAATGATTGGAGCTAGCATCATGAAATTTAATGCAAAAAATTAGCCATCTGAAAATTTTCATAAATTTTATAGAGAAAAAGCTTAAAAAAACCTTTAAAAATCTTCTCCTCTGAAACACTCAAGCCAAATTGTCCCATCTCCCTCAATTTTGTTCCAAATGTTCAAGCTGGTGAATTTTGGCCGAGTTACAGGAATTGAACTTAGTCACCTGTCCAAAAAAGCATACTAAAATGACAGTCTCAGAAACGGCCAGAGCTATCATCACCAAATTTTTGCCAGTGTTGGTCACATGAGTCATATATGAAATTCAGGTATTGGTGGCGCCACCTGAAATGACCTTTTTTGTACGGGGGTCATTGGTCATCTGTACATTAATCCATGATTTCTCAGGAATAGCATGAGCTACCATTCCCAGATTTTATGCAATAATCTGTCACATATCAAATTTTGTGGGATTCAGCTTATTTTTTTGCTATCTGCATTTACTTAGATTTTATAGGGAAAAAGCTTCATGTAGACGGTCCAGCCAAATTGTTCAATATTTTACATAAATGATCCCAGAGGCAAGCCCTCTCAAGTTTGTTCAAATGGTTTGCATTTGATGAATTTTAGTGGAGTTACACAAATTTGAACAGTCATTTGGCCAAGTAAGCATACTGACATAGTACTCTCAGAAATGACAGAAGCTAGCATTACCAGGTATTGTGCAAATGTTGGTCACATGACTCACATTTGAAATTGCAGATTTTGTGGTGCCACCTACATTGACCTGTTTTTTATGGGCAAAAAACCTCCTAATATTAGCCTCTTTCAGCTTAATGATGAAACTGTCAAGTTGAATTGTTCAATTTTCAAAAGATATATCCTAGGACATGGTTCTTTCAATCATATCAGAATATACTGAGTTTGTTGATTTTTGGTTGAGTTGTGAAAAGCTTAAGTTGGTCTTATGGCCATTATTATGTCTTTTTCAAACTGAGGACTGCAGTAGTGTTCTTCTACAAAATTATTATTTCAATTATATCTTCTGTAACATTGCACAAAAATTATTCTTAGGTGGCCTTTGTTTAAGTTTACTAGAATGATTTTTGGCAGAACTATTGGACCTTTAACAATGAAAGTACTGCATCTTTTATTATTCTAGATATTTTGATAAAACGTTTATGAATATGTCGGCTTGAAAAAAAAAATTTAGCCAAAGTCTTTCAGTATGTGTTAACAGATATACCAACAAGCCAAGATTGAATCCGTATCTTTAAATAGGTTGAGAAACTGCCAACTGTTTCAGATTTGGGAACAGATCAAGAGTTCATTCAGTGCAGCCAGATATAGGTCAAGAGTTCAATCAGTGCAGCCAAGCACATGGCATGTGATCACCTCATGGGTGACATGTGAACACCTCATGGGCACCATGTGATCACTTCCTGAATGTCAAGCCCCTCAGGGCAGGGCCCCTGCATGAGCTTATGCAATGGTGTGGCTACTATTTCAGATTTGGCAACAGGCTAGAGGTCAGTCTGGATCTATTTATAGCTTTGGCAGACTGCCAACTGTATCAGATTAGGCAACAGGTCAAGAGTTCACTCAGTGCAGCCAGGTATGGGTCAGGAGTTTACTCAGTGCAGGAGCTGCATTATATTTACAGCTTTGGCAGACTGCCAACTGTGTCAGGTTATGCAACAGGTCAAGAGTTCACTCAGTGCAGCCAGGTACAGGTCAAAAGTTCACTCAGTCTAGCCAGGTGCAGGTCATGAGTTCACCCAGTGCAGTAGCCAGAGCAAGCAATATGTCACAGTTCACTTGGGGCAACAGCCTTTCTCAGCTAAGCCTGGTCAGCCCCATACATCAGACTCAAGGTAAGTTTGATGTATTGGCCTAATATTATGACCTGTCTATGTGTCTTTGATGGCTCTCTCGCTCACAAGACAGGTGTTGCCACCTACCATGACTTTTGCACAGTGTGTGTACCTGCGTTATTCTCAGGAGGGGTTTGATATATCAGTCTGAAATTGGGCATATGTATATATCTCTGATAGCTTCATTGTATACAAGACTGGTGGTGCCAGCTACAATTTTTTTAGTGTTCTGTGCACCCATGCCAGAATTTCAGCAGAGAAAAATAGAAAAGGAATTGTTAGTTTATAATAACAGGAAATCAACTTGCAGTTACTGATGATATAAGAATCTTGTATTGATGGATAGAATGTCACGTATTCCAAATAACACTATGCAGTCACCTATGGTATTTTTCAGTTCAATTTTAATGATAAAAAAGTAAATCATATTATTCATTACTAATCATTAGGGATCATATGAAGGAAATTAATGATAGACAAAGATGCAGTTGATATTATTAATCTAGATTCCTACTTTGTCTAGTGTGTACATTGATGTGAAATTAGACCAAAATGAATATATTACATTTACTTTTTTTTAATATAAATAAAAGCCATAAAACCAGGTACTTATGATCATTATTTAAATGTGTGAATTTTGTATATTCTGGATTCTCAACATCATTGTTTGGTGAAAACTGAATAAATGCCAGTCATGATGGGAATACTTTGCAATTGTATTTAAATACAAATATGAATATGTACTCCATTATAAAATTTCTTGCATAAAGAATTGGAATTCAGGTAAAAATGAAAGTATATGAATACCAGTGCAAATACTTTCAAAATTTATTCATGAATGCATTCATGAATATATTCTTTAACATTATTTTAATAATCATTTCAGTTATATTTCATTTTAAAAAATCATACGATTCTCTTATTATTTTTAATAAAAATTATATTTGGGACAATATTTGTAATTTTTTTTAATAAATAGTTAAACTCTTATATCATATGTTCTGCTTATAAGTTATATGGCCAAGTCAGAATCTGTGTGACAATAGTACTCCATTTGTTAATAAAATAAATGAAATCAATCCTCTTCCCTGTCTCCAAAGATAATATCAAAATCATACATAAGCTAAACACCAACAACTCATAATAAAGCTTATATTTAGTACCACACAAAACCAGCATGTGCCTCATTCCTTAATCATATTTTTAGCGAACCTGTGAGGTTATGCGATGGTGCAGCGTCATGCGTCGTGCGTTGTACATCGTCTGTACGTTAACCATAGTTATCTCAAAAACGGCAGGAGCTAGCATCACCAAATTTTTTGCAAATAATCAGTCATCTAAAAAACTATATCGTATTTTGTTTATTATTTTTCTTACTGCATTTTCTTAGATTTTATAAGGAAAAAGCTTAAAAGCTTTAAAAATCTTCTTCTCCGAAACTGTCCAGCCAAATTGTCCAATTTTTCACAGAAATGATCCATGGAACAGTCTTTCTCAAGTTTGTTTGAATGGTTCCAGTTTGGAGATTTTTGGCCGAGTTACAGGAGGTTGAACTTTGTTAACTGTGCAAAAAAGCATATTAAAATTTAAATCTCAGAAACGGCTGGAACTATCATCACTAAATTTTATGCCAATGTTGGTCACATAGGTCATATCTGAAATTGAGGCAATGGTGGTGCCACCTGCATCGGCCTTTTTTGTATGAGGTCATCAGTGCCTGTATCACACTGAGGGCTACAAAAAACTTCTTCTCTGAAACAATATGACAAAATTGTTTAATATCGCACAGAAATGATCCTAGGGTAGTGCTTTCTGAAGTTTGTTCAAATGGTCTCTTTTCAGTGACTTTTGGCTAAGTTATGGGAAGCTGAATTTAGTCATATGCCATAACAGCCCATTTTAACTCAGTGGCTACAAAGATCTTCTTCTCAAAAACCACTGGGCCAAATTCTTAAATCTCACACATTAATTATCCTCAGATGTTGATAATTCAAGTTTGTTCAAATGGTTTTGGTTCAGTGCTTTTTGGCTGAGTTACGGGAAGCTGAATTAGCCAGTTTGCTGTATCTTCCTATATGAGTTATAAACTTGCGAAATGTTTTTCGACTGATGCCACTGAAGCCAGTTTGTTAAATATTTTACAAGAATAATCCCTACAATAATTCTTATAATAATTGTCATTAATGGTTCCTTATGACTGATTTTTGGCTGAATTATGGAGATTGAATTGAGTCATTTTATCATATATGTTAGCTGTGTGATGCTGTTACATCTAGCCTGGCACCAGTTTATCAGCATCTATTACATCATGCCACTAGACATTTAGATTTCAGGTTATATTTGGTAAATATTGACAAGAAAGTTTTTTTAAAAGCTTTTAAAAAATTCAGATTTATGATTTAAGTTATTCATCATACCAGGCAATGTTACAATCATGGATATTCAGCTCTCTGTGGCTATATAAAGACAACTGTACGTGGATTATGAATTTTTGGTATCCCTACTCAACTTAATTCAAGAATTTGCCATCAATGATGTTTATCTGTATTTTAAATTTGCATATAGTATGCATCCGTAATAATTTTACATATATTCCTGATTTCTTTTCTATAAAAAGTCAGCTGAAAAGCATTTTGTAAATATTGTGAAAATAAATTTCAAAGTTATTTCAAGTAGGGACCACTTTTATGTACAGATGGCAGCACTTGGTTTACCATTTGCAGATTGCCAGTTGCAGATTGATGTTGGCCATTAGGCAAGATGATGTCAGCTCTATAAATAGTTTTGGCACAGTGTCAGGATTGGAAGAAGTGCAGCCAGGTATAGATCAAGAGTTAACTCAGTGCAGTAGCTGCATTCTATTTATAGCTTTGGCAGACTGCTCACTGCATCATATTTGGCACCAAAGTTCAGCCTGAATCTATTTATAGCTTTGGCAGACTGCCAACTGTGTCAGATTATGCAACAGGTCAAGAGTTCACTCAGTGCTGCCAGGTACAGGTCAAAAGTTCACTCAGTCTAGCCAGGTGCAGGTCAAGAGTTCACTAAGTGCAGTAGCTTGAGGCAGCAATTTGTCACAGGTCACTCGGGGCAACTGCTTTACTCACCTCAGCCTTGTCAGCCCAGTGCATCAAACTCTGGGGAAGTTTGATGTATTGGACTGATACCTGTCTATGCTTCTTTGATGGTATTCTCATTTACAAGACAGGTGGTGCCACCTACATTGACTTTTGCAGTGTATGCACCTGCTTATTTCTACAGAGGAATTTGATATATCAGCCTAAAATTGGGTATGTTTATACATATGGGGTAGCTTTATAGTGTACAAAACTGGTGGCGCCACCTACAATAATTTTTGCACAGTGTATGTCCCTGCTTATTTCACAAGAGGGGTTTGACATATCAGTCTGACATTGGGCATATGTATATATCTCTTTGTTTTATGTAAGACTGTTTTATATAAAACAGAGTTTTGCGGATACTATGTTTTCAGTCGGACGCCGACGCTGCCAACATCGCCGCATAGGTTTCCGGACAACTCCTCCATAACCACTGGGCAGAATTTTTTTTTAATTCGGAATTATGATCGGTCAAATGTGAACTGCTGCACCCTCATTTTTGGTTGACCTCTGACCTTTCCTCTCTGCCCAGCATCCATTTGTGCATCTGTTTCCACACATAAACCCATATATCTTGGGAATCATTTGACAGATAAGGCTAAAGATTTTACACAAATGTAGCCCTTGGAAAGCTTTATAACATATACTAAAAATGGTGGCACCACCTGCAACCATTTTTGCACAGCTTCCATCTGTTCATCTTCCTTTGGATAAAAACACTCATATCTCTGCATTGGTTGGACTTATCCACCTGAAATTTTGCATGTGTATACATCCTAGACAGCTTTCTTGATTTTATGACAGGTGGCACCACCTACATTCAGATTTACGCTGCAGACATCCAAGCTCATATGTCAGGAACCATTTGACCGTTTGGGCAAAAATTTTGGGCATATCTCTTAATCATATACAAAATAGGTGGCGCCACCTGCCACCATTTTTGCACAGCGTCCGTCTGTTCATCTGCCTTGGGATAAAAACACTCATATCTCTGCATTGGTTGGACTTATCCACCTGAAATTTTGCATGTTCATACATCTTGGACAGCTTGATTGTATGACAGGTGGCGCCATCTACATTCACGGTTAAGCTGCAGACATCCAAGCTCATATCTCGGGAACCATTTGACCAGTTGGGCCAAAATTTTGCATGTGTATAGATCTCCCATAACTCTTTATCATACGCAAAACTGGTGCGCCAACTGCAACCTTTCTTGCACACCGCCCATCTGTTCATCTGCCTTGGGATAAAATCACTCATATCTCCACACTGGTTTGACTTATCCACCTGGAATTTTGCAGGTTTATACATCCTTGACAGCTTTCTTGTTTTATGACAGGTGGCGCCACCTACATTCAAATTTAGGCTGCAGACATCCAAAGCTCATATCTCAGGAACCATTTGACCGATTTGGCAAATATTTTGCATGTTTATAGATCTCACATAGCTCTTTCTCATACACAAAACTGGTGGTGCCAGCTGCAATCATTTTGGCACAGCATCGTCTGTTTGTTTGCCGTGGCATAAAATCACTCATATCTTGACAGAGGTTTGACATATCTGCCTAAAATTTTGCAGGTTTACACATCTTGGATAGCTTTCTGGATTTTGTGGCAGGTGGGCCATCTACATTTATGTATACACTGCAGACATTCAGGCTTATATCTCAGGACTGGTTTGACATATCCCCTGAAATTTTGCATGTGTATAGATCTCTTATAGCCCTTAATCATACACAAAATTGGTGGCGCCACCTGCCACCATTTTTGCACAGCGTCCATCTGTTTTTCTGCCGTGGGCTAAAATCACTCATATCTCAGTAGTGGTTTGACTTATCTGCCTAAAATTTTGCATGTTTATACATCTTGGACAGCTTTCTGGATTTTATGGTAAGTGGCGCAACCTACATACACATTTCGGCTGCAGACATCCAGGCTATTATGCAACACACTTCACTCTATTTCCCCTTGCCACTCAATCCATGCCTCACTTCACCGTTCCTACTCTGATTTTGGCGGATACACATAGTCGCTTTTTGAATACCCATATTCTAGTTTTTGTGTTGTGTGCACCCATGCCAGAATTGCAGCAGTGATGTTTGTTTAATTGTTTCTTGTTCTAAGTGTTTAGTACTTGCATTGTTCATATACATGTTACACATGTTCTTGAAAAGTAATGGTCCAGCATTGAAGCATTATTCCTGGTGTAATCTCATTGCACAGGTTCGCATTAGGCCTGTAGGCCTTGTTTATCATATATAACAGCTGAGCGCCGTGACCCATAGGTCCCTTGTTATTGGATTTTAATAACAAATTAAAGGAAAATTAATAGAAAAGGAATTTGTTAGTTGATGAGTAACAGAAATTTACTATTACTGATGATGTAAGAATCTTGTATGGATGGATAGAATGTCAATGTCAATGTCCATGTTATTCCAAATAACACCATGCAGTCACCTATGGTATTTTTCAGTTAAATTTTAATGATAAAAAAATCAATCATATTATTCATTATTAATCATTAGGGATCATATGAAGGAAATTAATGATAGACAAAAATGCAGTTGATAATATTAATCGAGATTCCTACTGTGTCTAGTGTGTAAATTGATGTGAAAGTAGTCCAAAGTGAATATATTACATTTATTTTTAGCTCAGCTGACTATAAGTCATCTGAGCTATAGTGGTGGTCCATTGTCCGTCGTCCGTCCGTCCGTCCGTCCGTCCGTAGATGTGGCACCTTTTGAAACCGTAAGACCTAGGAATCCAAAATTCAGCATGATGTTAGATGTCCCCGAGATCTCCTACCAAGCCGAAAACTGGGTCTTTGCGACTTTATTCCTTTGAGAAATTAAGGAAAAACCTCAATTTTTTATTAAAATCCTATTTTCACACTTCAGGACTGCCTAATATCAAAACAACTCATCTGTTTTTCCTCATATTTAACATAAATATTCCTCTATATAGTTCCTATGTACATGCAAGAAATTAAGTTTGTAAAGTATAAATTCTTTAAGTTATGGGCCCAAACATAATGGACTTTGTAAAAAATCAGGAAAAATAATAACTCACTCAACATGAAAAATTTTGAAACTAGAGTCTATTTTCTCAAGTATATAACTATGTTAAATTAAGATTCAATTGTTTACTGAAAATTAGATCTGAATTTTGTAAATTTTTTAAGTTATTAGCTTAAAAAAAAAATCAGTACCTTAAATTTTGCCCAACTTTGACCATGGCACGTTTTTTTTCCTGTAAGCACCATTGATTTAATTTTCACAGCATGTAAACATAAATATTTAGTTTGTCTAAATCTGAAATTTGAAAATAAAAGCTTGAAAATTAAGCTATTAATGGATTTTTTTTCTGTAGTCACTTGCTTTGATTACAGATACAGGGTTCCCACTCCAGGTCACTGGAAGTCAGCTATGCCAGGGTTTCTGATTTGTTACAGTCACTGGGGGAGATCCCCTGCTGTGACAGGTGTACAGTTATTCTCATATCACCACCCCAATCAGTACCTTAAATTTTGCCCAACTTTGACCATGGCACGTTTTTTTCCTGTAAGCACCATTGATTTAATTTTCACAGCATGTAAACATGAATATTTAGTTTGTCTAAATCTGAAATTTGAAAATAAAAGCTTGAAAATTAAGCTATTAATGGATTTTTTTTTCTGTAGTCACTTGCTTTGATTACAGATACAGGGTTCCCACTCCAGGTCACTGGAAGTCAGCTATGCCAGGGTTTCTGATTTGTTACAGTCACTGGGGGAGATCCCCTGCTGTGACAGGTGTACAGTTATTCTCATATCACCACCCCAATCAGTACCTTAAATTTTGCCCAACTTTGACCATGGCACGTTTGTTTCCTGTAAGCACCATTGATTTAATTTTCACAGCATGTAAACATAAATATTTAGTTTGTCTAAATCTGAAATTTGAAAATAAAAGCTTGAAAATTAAGCTATTAATGGATTTTTTTTTCTGTAGTCACTTGCTTTGATTACAGATACAGGGTTCCGACTCCAGGTCACTGGAAGTCAGCTATGCCAGGGTTTCTGATTTGTAACAGTCACGGGGGGGGGGGGGGGGGGGGGGGGGGGGGGGGGGGAGATCCCCTGCTGTGACAGGTGTACAGTTATTCTCATATCACCACCCCAATCACACACATCCCCAACCCCCCCCCCCCCCCCCCCCACCCCCCCCCACCCCCCGGCAAACCCAACCCACCATGTGTTATGCACTATTTGTTATTGTTTTCACTGTATCTCCTTAATTGTAATGCTGTTTCCACTCCGATATGCAAAAACTTTCCTTGAAAAAATAATTCAAGGTGTAATCAAGAAGATGCAATGTTGTGTAATGTAGCATCTTTAAAGAAATCAATTTTCTTTTAAATGATTTTAACAAATATAAATGAACCCATCAGTATGCTTAAATTATTATAAAATATGAAGCACATTATGGATAAATAAAGACACAATTAAAAATTGTGAATTCTAAATCAAGTATTATTTTTAGATATTTATTGTTTTGCAGATTTAAAAGATATATTTTTGTGGTAAAAAATAAGTAAACATTTGTATGCATGATGTGGTGTTATCTGACAAGATTGAGATTTATGATGATGCAGTTGAGAATTATGAATCAACTTTTATATTCAGATATATATGTTAAATTGGAAATGTATAGAAATATAAACTTAAATTAGAAAATAATTGATGTGATAAAAAAATGAGGATTTAATACAAACATTTGTTCATTATTTTCCTGCCTCAGCAGAATTTGAGATCAGGCTTTGTTTGCCCTGTTTTATGTTGTTTATTAGCTCTATTTCAACTGTATACATGTCATTAAAAAAATACATATATATTTAATAATATATTTTACAAAAAATAGATCAAATTGAACAAATGTGTAAACTACTGAAATGTCAACAGTTAATCGAAAAAACAACTAATGATCATGGTAATAGTACAGATCATTTGTTCACAAACTGCTCACATGCTTTAGTTTTAACATTAGGAAACACATGGTCAGGTCACAAAATATTTTTTGCAACAATTTCTTGCTCATCAATACAAACCAATCATATAAACCAACCATGGCCTTTATTACCTCTTCCTCTTACACTTTATCTCCATTTGATATTATTTTAGATTTTTACCTTCAAGGTTAACGTCAGCTGAGCACAGTGACCCATAGGTCCCTTGTTTTTTAATATAAATAAAAGCCATAAAACCAGGTACTTATGATCATTATTTAAATTTGTGAATTTTGTATATTTTGGATTCTCAATATCATTGTTTGGCTAAAACTGAATAAATAATAGACATGGTTTGAATGCTTTGCAAATGTATTTGAATACGAATATGAATATATACTGCATTAAAAAATTTTATTGCATAATTATGGGAATTCAGGTAAAAATGAAAGTATTGGAATACCAGTGCAGATACATTCAAAATGTATTCATGAATGCATTCATAGATATATTCTATAATATTTTCAATAATCATTTCAGTTATATTTTATTTAAAAAAATCATGATCTTCTTATTATTTTTTTAAAATAAAAATTACATTGGCACAATATTTGTTATTAAATTTTAATAAAAAGTTAAACTCTTTTATTATATGTGCTGCTTATAAGTTATATGGCCAAGTCAAAATCTGTGTGACAATAGCACTCCATTTGTTAATAAAATAAATGAAATCAATCCTCTTCCCTGTCTCCAAAGATACTATCAAAATCATACATAAGCTGAACACCAACAACTCTTAATAAAGCTTATATTTATTATCACACAAAACCAGCATGTGCCCATTTTCCATAATCATATTTTTTATCATATATAACAGCTGAGCGCTGTGACCCATGGGTCCCTTGTTTTAACTGTACAGTGGAACATGGAATTAAGACCACCTTCATGACCACACATTATACATGATATATAATTGGTAAATAATGGGTAGTAATGGATAAATAAACTAGACTTTAATTTTATTCTTGACTTTGAATAAAATGCAAAACTTGTGCAAAATATTAATTTGTTCACTGTCAAATCATACATTAAGGAAAGTGCATTTAAATCAAATCAAGCAATTTGATCATTGTGTGTCCATCTCAGTAAGTCAGACTTCACTTTTTAGTGACCTGTGAGCTTAAGCGATGGTGCAGCATCGTCCGTCATCTGTACATTAACCCATACTATCGAGAAAACGGCAGGAGCTGGTGTCACCAAACTTTATGCAATAAATCAGTCATATAAAAAAAAACTATCAGATTTTGCTTATTTTTTGGCTATCTGCATTTACTTAGATTTTATGGGGAAAAGGCTAAAAAACCTTTAAAAATCTTCTTCTCCAAAACTGTCAAGCCAAATCATTCAATATTTCATGGAAATAATCCCTGAAACAATCTTTCTCAGGTTTATTCTTATGGTTCCAGTTCAGTGAATTTTGGCCGAGTTACAGGAAGCTCAGCTAAGTCATTTGACCAAATATGGATACTAGAGTTACAGTGTCAGAAATGGCTGGAGCTATCATCACCAAATTTCATGCAAATGTTGGTCACATGAGTCATATTTGAAATTGAGGTGTTGGTGGCACCACCTGCATCAACCTTTTCTGTACAGGGATCATTAGTCATCAGTACATTAATCCATAATTTCTAAGGAATAGCATGAGCTAGCATCCCTAAATTTTTTGGGATTGAGTGTTTTGTGGCGCCACCTGTATTAACTTACATTTTATGGGGAAAACGCTAAAAAAAACTTTTAAAATCTTCTTCACTAAAAAATCATTCAGACAAATGGTTCAATATGTCACAGAAAAGATCCCAGAGACCAGCTCTTTCAAGTTTGTTCAAATGGTTTTGGTTTGATGAATTTTGGCCGAGTTACAGGAATTTGAAATTAGTCATTTGGCAAGTAAGCATACTAACATAATCTCAGAAACAATAGGAGCTAGGATCAATAATTTTGTGCAAATGTTGGTCACATGATTCATATTTAAAATTGCAGTTTAATTTTGTGGGGCCACCTACATCGACCTGTTTTTTATGGTCAAAAACCTTGTAATTTTAGCCACCTTCAGCTTAAAAATGTTTTATGATGAAACTTTCAAGCTGAATGGTTTAATTTTTTACAAGAATATTCTAAGATAGGGTTTTTATAATTGTTTAAGAATAGGTTGGGTTCATTGATTTTTGGTAGAGTCATAGAAAGCTCAAGTTGGTCTTGAGGCCATTAGTAAACCTATTTCAAATTAAGGGCTGCTATAGTCTCCTTCTGCAAAGCTGTTGTTTCAATGTAACATTGCACAAAAATTATTCTTAGGTGGCCCTGTTCAAGTTTACTTAAATGGTTTTTGGCACAATTATTAGACCTTTTAAAATGAAAGGATTGCATCTTTTATTATTCTAAACTTTTAAATAAAAAACTTATTAATTCATCAGCTTAAAAAAAAGCATTTTAGCCAAAGTCTTTCAGTATGAGTAAACAGATTACCAACAGGCCAAGATTGTGTCTGACTCTATAAATATTTTGGCAGACTGCCAACTATTTCAGATAAGCCAGCAATTTGATCATCACCAGATAGAAGGGCCATTTCCTCTAAGCTTTTCAAATGCTAATATATAAAAAAAGTAATAAGTATATTTTGATTTTACTAAAATAAAAAAAAAATTCAGCTGAGTTCTGTGACCCATAAGTCCCTTGTTAAGCTTTAAAACCTGCAGGCGTGGTCGAGTGGACAGTATACTGAAAATGCCAGTGAGGATATACCTGTTTGGATGATGCATCCGAATCACTTGTGTGTAGCAATTTCTGTTTTGCATATAATATTGTGAATTTGAAACCCTAGTACACAGTTGGCCAACCATAGTATCTCGGAATCCCGTCACCTTAAATCACCAATTCCTTTTAGACCTATTGATCACATGTGACTGATTGTATCTGCATATAACTCTTTTACTGCAGACAGCAATAAGTATGAACAATATAGCATTCAAATCATAGGCAGCAATATCCCTAAAGCAAGGGCAAGAAATTTATCAATTAATTATTGTATCGCCAGACATAGTCTGGAGATACTATGGTTTAGGCACGGTCCCGCCGCCGCCGCCGCAGAGATTTCTTTTGGACACAATAACTAAAAAAATATTTCACTGATCTTTACCAAACTTGGTATATGTATAGATATGGGTGAGAGGACGACGCCTATTAAAAATGAGGTCATGACCTCAACTAGGAGAGTGACCTTGACCTTGAATAGGTTAAATTTTGGGGAAAATCACACAAATTCTTAAATATCTCAAGAAAACTTGCATTGTTGATCCCAAAATCAAGTTGATCGAAGATCATGGATAGGGTTGTCATGTTCCAGAAACTGGTGGCGCCACCTATTATTCTTTACTTGTTTTCATGCCGTTTAATATCCCCAAAATTGCTACTTGACAGTACTGTGAGCATTATAAGTCAAAAACTAATGGACAGATTTCTTTCATATATTGCAAATACATAGATATGGGTTATGGGATGATGTTTATTCAAATTGGGGTCATGACCTTTCCTATGAGAGTGGCCTTGACCTTGAATATTGCCATATATGGTGAAAATCACACAAAATCATTAATTTCTCAATAAGGGATGCATGCATTGGTCCAAAAATCAACTTGACCGAAGATCTTGGATAGTAATGTCATGTACCGGAAACAGGTGGCGCCACCTGTTATTCTTTTACTTGTTTTCGTGCCGTTTAATACCCCATCATTGCCACTTAACAGTACATTTATAACCTGTGAGCATTAGAAGTCAAAAACTAATGGACAGATTTCTTTCATATTATGCATATACATAGACATGGGTTATGGGATGATGTATATTTAAATTGGGGTCATGACCTTTCCTATTAGAGTGGCCTTGACCTTGAATATTGCCATATATGGTGAAAACTACACAAAATCATTAATATCTCAATAAGGGATGCATGCATTGGTCCAAAAATCAACATGTTCGAAGATCTTGGAAAGTATTGTCATGTATCGGAAACAGGTGGCGCCACCTGTTATTCTTTCACTTGTTTTGTGCCGTTTAATACCCCATCATTGCCATTTATCAGTACTGTGAGCATTATAAGTCAAAAACTAATGGACAAATTTCTTTCATATTATGCATATACATGGATATGGGTTATAGGATAATGTTTATTTGAATAGGGGTCATGACCTTTCCAATGAGTGGCCTTGACCTGAATATTGCCATATATGGTGAAAATCACACAAAATCATTAATTTCTCAATAAGGGATGCATGCATTGGTCCAAAAATCAACTTGACTGAAGATCTTGGATAGTAATGTCATGTACCGGAAACAGGTGGCGCCACCTGTTATTCTTTTACTTGTTTTCGTGCCGTTTAATACCCCATCACTGCCACTTAACAGTACATTTATAATCTGTGAGCATTATAAGTCAAAAACTAATGGACAGATTTCTTTCATATTATGCATATACATAGACATGGGTTATGGGATGATGTATATATAAATTGGGGTCATGACCTTTCCTATTAGAGTGGCCTTGACCTTGAATATTGCCATATATGGTGAAAATTACACAAAATCATTAATATCTCAATAAGGGATGCATGCATTGGTCCAAAAATCAACATGTTCGAAGATCTTGGAAAGTATTGTCATGTACCGGAAACAGGTGGCGCCACCTGTTATTCTTTTACTTGTTTTGTGCCATTTAATACCCCATCATTGCCATTTATCAGTACTGTGAGCATTATAAGTCAAAAACTAATGGACAAATTTCTTTCATATTATGCATATACATGGATATGGGTTATAGGATAATGTGTATTTGAATAGGGGTCATGACCTTTCCAATGAGTGGCCTTGACCTTGAATATTGCCATATATGGTGAAAATCACACAAAATCATTAATTTCTCAATAAGGGATGCATTGATGGGTCCAAAAATCAACTTGAACGAAGATCTTGGATAGTGTTGTCATGTATGGGAAACAGGTGGTGCCACCTGTTATTCTTTTACTTGTTTTCGTGCCGTTTAATACCCCATCATTGCCACTTAACAGTATTGTGAGCATTATAAGTCAAAAACTAATGGACAGATTTCTTGCATATACATAGACATGGGTTAGGGGATGATGTATATTGAAATTTGGATCATGACCTTTTCTATGAGAATGACCTTTTCTATGAGTGTGGTCTGATATTAATTGTTGCTGAAGATGGGGGGCCTATTCTTAAAGGGGGGGGGCATTAATTGTCTGGGGATACTATGGCACCTGCGGTGCCAAGAAATATCTAGTTTTCATAATGGTAGCCTATTTAATCTGCTCTTCATATTTGATGGTTTATGATTTTAAGATTTCACACATTGCATACATAGTGCATTATGTATTCCTAAATATTTCAGATACCCCTTCACCCATATTACCATATTTTGCAGCTCATTGATCATGTGACTGGTGGGTGGTTTTCATGTGTGCCACCAGACATATATATCTGTTTTTACAACAAAAAGGACAAAACCTTTCTTGATCCTTTTGTATTTGTCCACTTAAATGAAATAATGCCCATTAATTATAGGGCCTGGATAGTCGAGGGGTAAAACACTTGACCCCTCTCTGCTGGTGACTCGGGTTCGATCCCCGGTGTGGCTATGAGAGTGGGTTGTAGTTACAAGGCCACTGGTTTTCTCCGGGTTCTCTGGTTTCTTCCATCCTTACAGACTACTGAATGCCATCTTCTGAGCCATGGAGAGTGCCTTGATAAGTTATAATAACTAATTGTACAATCCATGTAAAACAAATCAGTTTATATCGTACTCCTAAAGTCATGCTAAATGTTCATGCAACACAAACCTGAAATGATTAAGATCAGTGAAAACCTGTAATGATTAAGATTCATGAAATACAAACCTGAAAGGATCAAGATTCATGAAATACAAACCTGAAACGGTAAAGAGTAATTAAACACAAAAAAAGAAAAAGATTAATTAAACACAAACCTGAAATGATAAATATTAATAAAACAAAAACCTGAAATGATAAAGATTCATGAACACAAACCTGAATTGATAAAGATTAATTAAACACAAACCTGATATGGTAGAGATTCATGAAATACTAACCCTAAATAATAAATATTAATTAAATAAAACCTGAAATGATATATATTCATGAACACCAACCGGAGATGATAAAGATTCATGATTACAAACCTGAAATGATAAAGATTCATGAACACAAACTTGAAATGATAAAGTTTCATGAACACAAACCTGAAATGATAAAGATTAATTAAACAAAAAACTGAAATAACAAAGATTCATGAACTCATACCTGAAATAATACAGATTCATATAATAAATCTGAAAGTAATAACAAAAATTGTTAGTTGCAGTAAAATTAGGATGTAACTTTAGAGGATATATTCCAGGTTAAATGTCTGAATCATGCAGAACATTTACATCCCATCTGGATGATGATTGTGTAATTTATGTAACACCACAGGGAATGGTACGTAAGGCTCTCTATGACTACACGGCTGGTGATGATGATGAGGTCAGTTTCCAGGAGAATGATCTGATCATCAACTGTGAGCCTATTGATGAAGGCTGGATGTTTGGCACAAATGAAAGGACAGGACAGAGAGGGATGCTGCCAGCAAACTACGTTGGTCCTGTCTGAGAACTCACCCTACCTGCATATATCAACAGATACCGTGACCCATCGGGTAATGAAATGCCAAACACGCACTAGTGGGTGTGTTAAACAGAATATGAAGACATGCTCAGCATTAAAGCAAATCATAAATCATGTGTTTATATAATCGGTCAGGCCCACACTCATACAAAATGCTTATGTATTATTTGCCACGGCTGTGCACTTTAAAATTTACGCAATACTTTTTTAAAAACATGTGTAGGTAATGATGCAGGGAACCTTTAGTTGATGTAGAGATTTGCAGAAATCTTAATGAATAGCTGAACATATGACTTGTGTTTTACTTTAATCTGATTGCTAGGGAGACACCTGTGCAGTTTTTCATTAACATTGTACAAAGCCTATAATAGTAAAACTAATCTTGTTATTAATACCAGTACTACTCTCTCAGTTGACTGTATTTCAGGCATGTTTATTAGTCGTATATAATTATACAGTTATTCCAGCACAGGCTTTCTTTTGTTTCTGCTTCAAAATTCATAGTTTTTTATTCCTGCTTAATGATTTGCACTCTTAGATTAATATCATGCATATGATACTATATAACCATAGTTATAGCAGTTCTGTATGATAAGTCTGTCAGTGCCAGGAGGGATTTCTTGGAAGACTAGTCTCATTGACTATTCTTGGAAATATAAGTACATGCATTGAAAATAAACGTTTCTGATGATTGTTATATTTCAGTGCAGATAGCTAGTTGACAGGGATTATATGATAATGCAGATAGCTGTTACAACAACAGACCCACATGACCTGTTCTGATTGACTGGATCTGTGGTTGACCAGGTTGCTGCAGATGTGTCAACAGGAAAATAAATTCATTAGTTGCATTGAAATCAAATTTTAGTTCCCTGTGTTCTTGATATGTTTATGTAACAGCCAAATCCAGCATGTTCATGTAGGTATAGACAATTGTTATACTGATAATGTGAGGTCATAGTTTTCCAGGAATTATACCAGGCTTGTTTCATATTAATATTAAATTGTTTTAAGATATTAAACCTTTATATTAGAAGTGTCTGACATATGTACATGGTATGTTTTATTTGCTGATACATTTGAATTTCCACTTTTAGACAGTGGAAGTTTGGCACTGATTTGTTGAGATATTTACATGTATATAAATTCCATCAGTCAACTAAGAATGCCTCTGGAGAAAGTATAGGGGAGACTGTTGTCTTTTATCTATATATTCTCCCAGAATAAGGACACCACAGATTATAATATGAAACTTGTAAATAGTGTTTTCCCTGAAGCTGTTTTCATGTTTCAGCAAGTCAGGTCCATGTAAGTACTGGGAATTCATCAAATCTGTTTCATTAGTGCATAAGATTTCTTGGTGGACACCCTTCCGGTGCATTTTAGCTCAGCTGACTAAGTTGTCTGACCTATAGCGATGGTCCTTTGTCCGGCTGGCTGGATGTCCATTAACATGACATGTTTTGAAACCATTGGACCTACGAATCCAAAATTCAACATACAGTTAATGCACCTTACAATTCTGATTTATCTTACATTTTCAGATGTATGATAAAAAAATAGGATCTGATGATAAAAAAAAATAGGATCTGATGCAAACATGTATTGTTTATTTTCCTGCCCCGCTCTTGTCTAGCTCTTGTCTTTAAATCTCTGTCCACCTTTAAATATTTGGTAATTCTGAGTTAATTTATATTTTCTGGTAATATTTTTTTATATAACACTTTATTTTTAAATTTTGGGAAAAAAAGATTAACAAAAATTGGGATCTAATATAATCATGTATTCATTATTCAACTGGCTCAGCATGTATAATCATTGTAGGTGCCCAAGCAACATCACATGTATTTGACACTGAGAGAAAGGAGACTATACATGCAGGGCAGACTTGTTTATAATATTGCCAAATGGCTGTGGCATTAGGATTTACAAATGTAACAATACAAAAGAAACTGTTAACTTTTCAGTATGCCAGGATTTAATCTATTTTGTCACACACAAATTCAGCCGAGCACCATGGCCCATGGGTCCCTTGTTTCAAACTGCAAGATCAACAGTCAAGAAGGGTTTGCCTGTATGCCCCCTCATTGCAGATAAAGTTGATGATGGTGATACATTACTGATGCATCGAACAACTTACCCAGATCATGAAGTAACAAAAACATAACAAAACTAGGGGGTACCAGTCATTTCACCATCTAGCTAGAATCTGATGGAGTTAGATTCCAATTTTTAGCGAACCTGTGAGCTTATGCGCTGGAGAGTCGTTGTCTGTCCACCGTCGTCCATCCACTGTCGTCCGTACGTTAACCCATGCTATCTCAAAAACTTTTGGAGCTAGCAGCACCAAATTTTATGGAAGAAACATTCACATGTGAAACTTGATCTTAGCTTATTTTTTTTTTTGCTATCTGCATTGACTTGGATTTTAAAGGGAAAAAGCTTAAAAAAACCTTTAACAATCTTCTTCTCCAAAAATGTCCAGCCACAAGACTAGAGTCTCCACCTGCAATGATTTTGGCACAGTGTATGTCCCTGCTTATTTCTCAGGAGGGATTTGATATATCAGCCTGAATTTGTGCATATCTATACATATCTGGAAGCTTTGTTGTATAACCAGACTGTTGGCTTCATCTACAATGATTTTTGCAGAGTTTATGTCCCTGCTTATTTCTCAGGGATTTAATATATGAGCCTGAAATTGGGCATTTGTATACATCTTTGATAGCTTTGTTGTATACAAAACTGGTGGCCATACCTACAATATTTTTGCACATTGTATGTCCCTGTTTATTTCTCAGGAGTTATTTAATTTTTATCAGCCTGAAATTATGCATGTCCATACATCTCCAATATTATTTGTGTACAAGACTTGTTGTGCCACCGATAATTGTTTTTGGGTTTCATGCATCTGTGGAGTGGTTTGAAGTTTCTGCCTGAAATTTTGCAGTTACAGTTCTTCAATGGCTTTCTTGTACACAAGACTAGTGGCACCATCTTCAATTATTTTGTGTTGTGTACATCCTGGCCAGTATTTTAGGAGTGATGATTGTGTAACTGGTGCTTATACTTGGGTTCAAAATGTTAAGTACTTGCATTGTACATATACATGTCACACATGGACTTGTTAATGGTCTACCATGGAAGCATTATACCTGATGTATATCCCATTGCACAGGTTCGCATAAGGCCAGTAGGCCATGTTTTTTATTATTTTGCAAGAGAATCAGTTACTTGTGCAAGATTAGAAATGCAATTTTTGGTCAGTTTTAATTAGAATATTTATTTTGTTAAAAAAAAAGGTGAAAAGGCTTCTGGTGAGTAGGGTGTTATTTTCACCAAGTTGACATGTTTTGTATTGAGAAAATTGTATGAATGTAGTTGTTAGCTACAGAACAAGACTTACTCAGTCATTATATGTATTTTACCACTGAAATACTTCTTACATGACGTCAGTCCATTAAGCCTTGATTATGTTCAGAACATAGCAAGCTAGGAGAAGGCTCTCTTTTAAGGACAGGAGGCTGGTGCTATATTCATAGATGACGTGTTATTAATGTCCGTTCCTGTGCCTTCTAACCAAGGCCATTTATGTACACTGATATATGTAAATATCAACTTAACACATGGGTTGGCTTGTCTGCATACAGCTTAATGTGTGATAATAAGCCATCCGGGTACCTCACAGTTTTGTAAACTTGTTGGTTATGTTCTGTGGTGACCCATGTGCTATGAAATATTATTTTAGTCCTTGTTTGTGACAAATTGTTGATCATCGTCAAGTGCTGTGAGCTACAGTGATAGCAGTGGTGTCATTTAGTTTTGTAATTTGTACTTTCAAGTTTCAGTTTACTTCAAAGTTGATTTTTGAATGATGCACATGAATGGTGCATCAAGAACTGTACAAAACTATTTGTAACAAGTCGCTTTAAATTCTGTTTTCCTGAGAGAAAAAAAAATAAAATTGATAAGTTTTTTTAAATTGTTGATTTCCATATTTCATCATGCTATTTTATTATTTCTGATTTGATATTAATCATATACCATTGTTACTGCAGGCACTTCTGTCAGCTTAAGTTTTTATTAGATGTTTATATAATGTTAGTGCAGGGAATAATAGATGAACTGTACATTTGTAAATAGCTGTATCAAGTTGATATTGATACTTCATCACCTAGAGTGGATCTCTGCTCCATGAATCAGCAAGTCAGGGTGTGTTATCATGGTCAAGTGCTCTTTTTGGTCATGTAAAGTCAAAAACATTTGATGTGATAACAGTGATTGACCAGCTAACACACACATTTCATGATGTTACACAGTAGTCATTGTTTTTGCATTTGCAAGGCCTGAGTTTATGTTAAGTCCACGTGTTGTGTGTTACACACTTTGGATTGAGTACCTCATGATATGGCATGATAGAGGTTGCTAAGATCATTCTTGGGTGGATTTACATTTAACTTCCATACAGTGATATTTGTCGCTGTTGTGGTATACCTGAAAGTATGCTGCATGAGGGATACTGATACACAACAAATGAACATGTGCTTAACCTCACACAGAAGTATGTACACTCATTGGTCAAACTGAAAACTGATAAACCAACTGGTACTTCATACAAGGAATTTGTGGGAGTGAATATTAGGAGCAAGGCATGCAAGGGGGTGTGTGTATAGGGAGCAAGCCACGCAAGGATGAGTGTGTGTATAAGGAGCAAGCCACAAAAGGACGCATGTGTGTATAAGGAGGAAGCCACTTGAGTACGTGTATAAGGAGCAAGCCATCCAAGAATGTGTGCGTGTGTGTATAAGAGGTACCTTGCCCAGCTTCACTCCTGATGAGCCAGGTAAAAATATTCCTTTCAGGCGTTTACTTCTTTAAATGCAATTTCATAATTGAGCAGCAATTAAAAATGTAAAACTGCAAAAACATGATCCATTAAAAATAAAGCCAGCATATTTGGGCTACAGTATCCAAATTTTGTGTGCCAAAGGTCTGTGTTTACAGTCTGCATCTTCTTTGGAGGGAAATCGCAGATATAGTTCTCAAGTATTTCACCATGCACTGGTGAGTTACTGTGGTAAATCCTGAATCATTTAATAAGGTTTTTCATCAGGTATCAAAAACAAATGAAACTCTAATGCTTAACTTGTTTTATTCATCAAAACAGCATTATAAGGCTAAAATTACTAACACAAAGCAACATTCATGTGACGAGTATTTGTTCACAACAAGCATAACAAAAAATTACTCGCCATATATGGAAACTTCTGTTAACTTTTAACATACAATAAAACTGTCTACGCAGCAAATCAAAGACCAATGTATAGACCAATAAAGAATCTAGAGCTCCTAGTTCTACTACTAATAAAAATAAAAATGCAGTAGTCATATAATAATAGCAATGAATACCCTACTGTACAAATAAGTTATCAGCATTAAATATTCTGTGAATATTGCATAAAGGAGCTCCCTTGCTCACTACATCAATACTACACTGGTGGTAACTTGCTCTGCTTGAATTCCGGTTCACAACTTCCAAAGTGATCCAGGAGCTTGGTCCCCTGATCTGAGCAACGGAGGACTACATCCGTAACTGAACCAAGACCTAACGGAGGACTACATCTGTAACAACCAAGCCCTTTCGGAGGACTACATCCGTAACTGAACCAAGACCTAACATAAATTTTGTTTTTCTTTAATGGCAAGTGAAACCTCTTTTTGGCCTGCTTTACTACAAATGCTGAAATGAAAACTGGCAGATTAAATGTATGCCCTTTTAACAGCACAGTTTAGGGCACAATTCAAATATACCCACAGCTGCTATGCCTCTTGCCCAAACAGCTAGAATGAATGTCATGTTTCAAGCAACTTTATTGTTAATGTACAGACAATGCATTCAAGTCATGAGAATATCTGTGAGAACACAATTCCAAGCTGTCAATGTTGACATGGTTTCTCATTTGAAGTTGAAGGTAACACTTTTCATGCATATCCAGTGACACATGTATTGGTGGAATATTATAATCTATAACTGAACATACTGGTAGCAATTTATAAAATATGTAACACATTTATTTTTAGTATATAAAAAACTTCTTGAAATTAGTTAAGAGTGGACAATCTAAAGGTGTCAAAAGATAAATGCAAATAAACCATATAAATCAAATATCAAATGCTTTTATATTTGAACTATTTTGTTATGTAATACAGAACAATTTACCCAAATTTTATTGATATATTTTACAGTATGGAAAATATTACTAAATCAGTAAGAGTATATTGTTTTTAAATAATCAGTTATTAAAGGATTTTCAAACATTTAATGTATAAGACCTGTCCTGGCATGTAGATTAAGCCTCCCCTTCATGGCATACCACACACAGGCAAACTGATCCACACACCCAATGAACCCAACACCCTGGTGCTGACTGACTGATAATGACTAATTGGTACATGTACTTCATATAAGGAAGAGTGGTTATCAGTAACAGTAGGCCACATGAGGACGTGTGTGTGTGTGTGTGTGTGGAAGGCTTGTCAGTAATTACTGAGAATATTCCATAAAAGATGGAGAACAGGCATGATGAGGTTCTGTTTGCTGCCACCAGGGGACAGCACCATTGTGTCACTCAAATATATTTATGGCAATCTGAGTGATGTACATTCATGTCAGCCATTTATAATAATTTGCCACTACACAACAATGTGTAGCTGACAGAACCTCCTTGTATAAATTTATATACATACAAATTTTATACAAAACAATTATAAAATTAGATAATATTAAATAAAATATTATGAACTTGTTCTGGCACATTGTGCAGCTAGATCAGACTAGTCAATTATGTACCTTCCAATAGTGCAGTTTCCTGACACCAGAGAAAACAAAGTGTGCGAGGTATTGTACATGACTAACATATCTTGTACATAAATAAGGCCTCAGTATCCCAAAATATGTATGCTGACAAGAGTAGCACCTCTCTATATAGTCCAGCTTCCTTTACATACCATGTATCTGTCACAAAGTCAACTTCCTAAAAAAAAAAAAAACAATGTACTGGTTCCATGATCTTCTCCTAAGGTAACCTAAAGTGACATGAAGAGGCAAACATTCTATGTCCATTTTGACCTCACTTTGTATTTGCCTAATATTTTCTGTTTAACAGTTGTGTTAATACCTAATTAGTTTGTGACTTGAGCTTCATTAACACCTATTTCATTTATTGATGCAGGCCCTGATTCTAGGTCAAATATGTAGATCATTCAGATCTATTGGTCCATTCTACCTGTGTAGCTAACTGCTGCAGTATTTTATTTCACTAGGATCACTATACTACCGTCAAGGAACATAAATCTCTATCTCCTCTTTGTCACTCTGCGAGGCTTTGCGTTCTCGTCCTGCCCTCTTGGCTTCCATTAGCCTCTTTCTGGCTTCTTCGCGAGCCTTTGCAGCCTCCTTAGCTTTTTCTGTTCTTTCAGCCGACATAGCAGGTTTGGTCACCTTGCCTCGTGATGTTCGACTACCTGCTGAGCCAACAGCCTTAGGTTTTGTCTAAAAAAAATGAAATTATCAAAAGTAATACATCACGGTTCTCTTAAATATATAAAGATACAGTTCTCTTGTTAAACAAAGGACCCATGCTCAGCTGAATTTTGGAAAATTTTGACTTAGTTGTTCTCGTTATATATTCATTAGCATTTGAAAAGCTAAGAGGAAATTGTGCTGCTAACTGATGATAATCAAATATTAAATATAAATTTGGCAAACTAATACTGTGCACTTTTTATGAACTATTTCAAAGATGCAGGAATCTCTCATGCTCAAATATTTCTAGAAGTATCATTATTTCAGCATTGTGGCAGTAATATGTGCATAAAATAACCATGTGAATGTATGAGAATACCTGTCAATTACAGAATAAGGCAGTATAATTATATACATTTAATTTATTAACTGAAATAAAATGCTGTAAAAAAAAATGTTTAAAAATCCATTTTCAAATAGCATAACTAAATCTGATAAGTATATATTTTACCATGTAATACATGAAAATTGTGGCCTGAAACTATTTAATAATGTAATAAGGAAAAAGCATGTGCCAAAGAGTTATATGAAAGGATACATTTCACCAACAAACAAGTGACCCATGGGTCATGACACACAGCTGACGGACATACTGAAAATATGTCCTTGCACAGGCAACTAATTTAGATAATGTAGGTGGCATCATTGTTCATGCATTAGCTTAAATTCATCAAGACCCATAAGCACACCAAATCTGATGACAATCCAACCAGCCTTTCCTGAGGAATCTGGCAATATGTATTTTGTGTTATTTCTGGGGTGCTCATTTAACATACCCCAAAACTCTAAGAATATAGGTCACAGTGATCCAATTTCAGGTTTCTGGGGAGAACTTTTGAGGAACTCTCAGGATGTCTAGTAAGAAGATTCTGAGTCCAATGGTTTTTTGCCCTACTTTTGTATCAAATTTTCAGTTATTCTGAGGAGTGTTTATAAGCCCCACAGCCCAGAGAATATGGGTAACAGAGACCTAATTTCAGGTTTTCAAGGAGACTTTTCATGGACCTCCCTTGATATTACGCTAGGTCCAATGGTTATTATTAATGCCCAGCTTTTGTATCAAATTTTCAATTATGACCCCAATTTAAAAATACATCATCCCATAACCCATATTAATGTTTACGTATAATGTAAAAGAAATCTATCCTTTAGTCTTTGACTTATACTGCCCACAGTACTGTCAAGTGGCAATAATGGGGGTATTATACTACACAAAAACAAGAAAAGGAAAATAGATTGTGCCACCAGTTTCCGGTACATGACAACACTATCCAAGATCTATGGTCAACTTGATTTTTGGATCAATCTATGCAAGATTTCTTGAGATATTTAAGAATTTGTGTGATTTTCGCCCGAAATGGACCTATTCAAGGTTACGGTCACTCTCCTAGTACAGGTCATAACCCCATTTCAAATAGGATTTGTCCTTTCACCAATATCTGTGCACATGTCAAGTTTCGTAAAGATCTGTGGAATATATTTGAAGTTATCTCGCCTGAAAGAAATCTCTGCTGCCGCAGGGTGACTGTGCCTAAACCATAGTATCCTGACTTAGTCTTGGGATACAATAAAGTTATATCCTTGTGAAACTAGGGACCCATGGGTCATGAAGCTCAGCTGACTAAAAAGACATTCACAAAACAAATTTTATCATCTGAATGTCAAATTTTGTAGGTAGTATCCCCATTCAACTGAAGCTTAGCTTGGAGGATATGGGTAACAGAGACCTAATTTAAGGTTTCTTTGGAGACTTTTTAGCAAATGCAAAATATGCTGATTTTTATTGTTATGTTTTTCATATATATAAGCATATGGGAAGCTAAGAGGTAATGGCCTTTCTGCTTGGTTACAGTAAAGTTCTAAATATCTGATTGCAAAAAAAGTATTGAGATACTGTGATGCATATGAACAAGTGACCCAGGGGTCATGACGCTCGGCTGACTAGGAAATCATTCACAAAATAATTTTATCAATGCCAAATTTTGTAGGTGATATCCCCATTCAACTTAAGCACAGCTCAGAGGAAATGGGTAACAGATACCTTATTTCAGGTTTCAAAGGAGATTTTTCAGGGACCTCCCTGGATGTGAAGTAAGAAGATTCTAGGTCCAGTGGTTTCAATTTGTGCCTGGTAAACGGGCAACTGCTGCATTGAAGGTCTAAAAAAATTGAGAAAAAAATTATTCTGTGGGGTTCATCTGAGCCCCATAGCTCAGAGGATAAAGATAACAGAGCCCTAATTTCAGGATTCCAAGGAGATTTTTCATGGACCTCCCTGGATGTCAAGAAAGAAGATTCTAGATCAAATGGTTACGATTTTTGCCCTATTAACAGACAAACACATCTTTGAAGGTATCAAACAAGGGACCTATGGGTCACGGCGCTCAGCTTTTATATATGATAAAAAAATATGATTTAGAAATGAGGCACATGCTGGTTTTATGTGGTTATAAAAATAAGCTGTATTATGAGTTATTGTTGTTTAGCTTATGTATGATTTTGATAGTACCTTTGGAGACAGGAAAGAGGATTAATTTTATTTATTTATTCAGTTTTCACCGAACAGTGATGTTGAGAATCCAGAATATACAAAATTCACACATTTAAATAATGAACAAAAGTACCTGGTTTTATGGCTTTTATTTATATTAAAAAAAATGTAATTTATTCATTTGGACTAATTTCACATCAATGTACTAACTATAGACACAGTAGGAATCTAGATAATAATATTATCAACTGCATCTTTGTCTATCATTAATTTCCTTCATATGATCCCTAATGATTAGTAATGAATAATATGATTTACTTTTTTATCATTAAAATTGAACTGAAAAATACCATAGGTGACTGCATGGTGTTATTTGGAATACGTGACATTCTATCCATCGATACAAGATTCTTATATCATCGGTAACTGCAAGTTAATTTCCTGTTATTATCAACTAACAAATTCCTTTCCTATTTTTCTTTAATTTGTTATTAAAAACCAATAAAAATTTATTAATTTATTGTTTATTGTTATGTTGTTGGTTAAAACTACTAGATGAGTTGGGTTGGACACCTGGATCAACTGTGGTTGGCCATTATATAATAAGCTGCCTGGAGCCCCAGTTTATGCCTCTCCTCAAGCATGCATAATTAGCTGAAAGTTCAACAAGGTCAACATACAAGTGACTCAAGAGGTGCTACAGAGAGCCAAGGTCTGACATGGTCTCATAAAAACATTAATAAAGGCTACAGTTTTTGGCCAATTTCTTTCAGCTTTTTAAACTAAAAAGCTGAAATCTTTATGTGTGCATGATATGAAAATTATATCAACAGTGCTCACAGGAAACAAACATGCCATGGTCAAAGTTGGGCAAAATTTAAGGTACTAATTTTATATTTATACTAATAACTTCTAAAATTTGAGAAATTCAGAACTAATTTTGGGTATTCAATTGAATCTTGATTAAATAATGTTACATCCCTGACAAAAAATCTCTAGCTTCAGCAATCCTCTTGTTAAGGGAGTAAATATATTTCTTGATTTTTTACAAAGTGCATTATGTTTGGGCCCATAACTTAAAACAATTATGCAATACTGACATAATTTCTGGCATGTGCATAGAGAATGTATAGAAAAATATGTATATTATATATGATTAAAGTCAGATCAGTGGTTTTGATATTAGGCAGTCTTGAAGTGTAACAATGGGTTTTAATGGAAAAATGAAGTTTTTCATTAATATCTCGAAGGTATTAAGACCTAGTGACCAAATTTTTGGCATGGTAGGGGATTTTTGAGACATCTAATTGCATGCCAAATTTTAGGAACTGAGAGCTGAAGCTGGGGAGCTGAGCACTTGCAAACTGCATGACACTAGCTTGATGTAAACAATATGTTACATGGTGCTTGAAAACTTGAATAAAATCTACAGTTTTTGATCAACTGATTTCAAATTTTTGGTGTTTACAGACAAAATGCTAAAAAAAACATGCTGTGAAAATTAAATCCACAGTATTTACAGGAAAAAAACTTGCCATGGTCAAAGTTGGGCAAAATTTAAGGTACCAATTTTTTATATTTGTTAATATTTTAAAAACTTTAAAAGATTTTGATCTAATTTTTGGTATACAATTTAATTTTGATTAATTAAAGTTATATTATTGGAAAAAAAGTTTATAGCTTTAACATGTTTTGTGTTAAGTGATCAAATATCTTTCCTGATTTTTTACACAATGCATTATGTTTGGGCCCATACCTTTTTAAATTTACATAATACAGACATAATTTCTGGCATGTACATAAGAACTATATAGAGAAATAATTATGGTAAATATGAGGAAAAACAGATGAGTGGTTTTGATATTAGGCAGTCCTGAAGTGTAAAAATAGGTTTTAAATAAAAAATTGAGGTTTTTCCTTAATTTCTAAAAGGAACGAAGTCGCTAAGACCCAGTTTTCAGCTTGGTAGGAGATCTTGGGGACATCTAACATTATGCCGAATTTTGGATTCCTTGGTCTTACCGTTTCAAAAACAACATCTACGGACGGACGGACAGACGGACGGACAATGGACCACGACTATAGCTCAGATGACTTTTAGTCAGCTGAGCTAAAAATTGAGAACAAGGCCTACAGGCCTTATGCGAACCTGTGCAAAGTTTAGGAGTATGAATGGAGGTTTATTTTTAAAATTTAATATTGATCCTCCTAAGTCCTGCATATCTACCTTTGTCATTATGATTTCAGCAAAATGGACGTTTCTGACCTGCAAGTTTCGGACTAGGACATTTTAAAACCAGAATATGGGTAGTTGACAAGCCACTATGTGTATCCGCAGAAATCTGAGTGGGACGGGTGAAGTGAGGCATGGATTAAGTGGCAAGGGGAATACAGCGTGGTGTGTTGCATATTAGCATGGATGTCTGCAGCTTAAACGTGAATGTAGGTGGTGCCACCTGTCATAAAATTGAGACAATTGTCCAGGATGTATAAACCTGCAAAATTTCAGGTGGATAAGTCAAACCACAGCCGAGATATGAGTGATTTTATCCCAAGGCAGATCAACAGATGGATGCTGTGCATAAGTGGTTGCAGGTGGCGCCAAGAGCTATGTGAGATCTATACACATGCAAAATTTAGGCCTAATCGGTCAAACGGTTCCCGAGATATGAGCTTGGATGTCTGCAGTGTAAATGTGAATGTAGGTGGCGACACCTGTCATAAAATCGAGAAAGCTGTCAAGGATGTAAAATACCTGCAAAATTTCAGGTGGATAAGTCAAACCACTGCTGAGATATGGAGATTTTAACCTAAGGCAGATGAACAGATTGATGTTGTGCATAAATGGTTGCAGGTGGCACCACCAGTTTTGCGTATGATGAAGAGCTATTCGAGATCTATACACATGCAAAATTTTGGCCTAATCAGTCAAAAGGTTCCCGAGATATGAGCTTGGATGTCTGCAGAGTAAATGTGAATGTAGGTGGCGACACCTGTCATAAATCTAGAAAGCTGTCCAGGATGTATAATAAACCTGCAAAATTTCAGGTGGATAAGTCAAACCACTGCTGAGATATGAGTGATATTATCCAAAGGCAGATGAACAGATGGATGCTGTGCATAAGTGGTTGCAGGTGGCGCCACCAGTTTTGCCTATGATGAAGAGCTTTGTGAGATCTATACACATGCAAAGTTTTGGCCTTATCTGTCACACGGTTCCTGAGATATGAGCTTGAATGTCTGCAGAGTAAATGTGAATGTAGTTGGCGCCACCTGTCATAAAATCGAGAAAGCTGTGCAGGATGTATAAACCTGCAAAATTTCAGGTGGATAAGGCAAACCACTGCTGAGATTTGAGTAATATTATCCCAAGGCAGTTGAACAGATGGACGCTGTGCATAAATGGTTGCAGGTGGCACCACCAGTTTTGCCTATGATGAAGAGCTATGTGAGATCTATACACAAGCAAAATTTTGGCCAAATGGGTCAAACGGTTCCCGAGATATGAGCTTGGATGTCTGCAGAGTAAATGTGAATGTAGGTGGCGCCACCTGTCATAAAATCGAGAAAGCTGTCAAGGATGTATAAACCTGCAAAATTTCAGGTGGATAAGTCAAACCACTGCTGAGATATGAGTGATTTTAACCTAAGGCAGATGAACAGATGGACGCTGTGCATAAATGGTTGCAGGTGGCACCACCAGTTTTGCCTATGATGAAGAGCTATGTGAGATCTAGACACATGCAAAATTTTGGCCTAATCAGTCAAACGGTTCCCGAGATATGAGCTTGAATGTCTGCAGAGTAAATGTGAAAGTAGGTGGCGACACCTGTCATAAAATCAAGAAACCTTCCAGGATGTATAAAACTGCAAAATTTCAGGTGGATAAGTCAAACCACTGCTAAGATATGAGTGATTTTATCCAAAGGCAGATGAACAGAAGGACGCTGTGCATAAGTGGTTGCAGGTGGCACCACCAGTTTTGCCTATGATTAAGAGCTATGTGAGATCTAGACACATGCAAAATTTTGGCCCTATCGGTCAAACGGTTCCTGAGATATGAGCTTGGATGTCTGCAGAGTAAATGTGAATGTAGGTGGCACCACCTGTCATAAAATCGAGAAAGCTGTCCAGGATGTATAAACCTGCAAAATTTAAGGTGGATAAGTCAAACCACTGCTGAGATATGAGTAATATTATCCCAAGGTAGATGAACAGATGGACGCTGTGCAAAAATGGTTGCAGGTGGCGCCACCATTTTTAGTGTATGTTATAAAGCTATCAAAGGGCTACATTTGTGCAAAATTTTTAGCCTGATCGGTCAAACAGTTTCCAAGATATGTGGGTTTATGTGTGGAAACAGACGCACAAATGGACACTGGGCAGCAAGGAAAGGTCAGATGTCAACCAAAAATGAAGGTGCAGCAGTTCACATGTGACCTGATGATAAACCCGATTTGCTTAAAATGCAACCCAAGTTTTTTCAAACAGTTGAAAGATATAGTTCCAATAATCTGGGAATTCTGCATCTAAACATTGTATCCAGACGTCTAGACGCTGTGTCTAAACATCTAGACACATTGTCTAGACACCCACGCCCCCCCCCCCCCCGCCCCCCCCCCCCCCGAGCATGGTCAGTTGCCATGGTGATGTCTGGACCCCACCTGTTTGTACTGAGTGACCTCTTGACTTGGCTGCATGAAGTCAAAGCTGTTTTCAAATACAGAAAGCCTTTTTCAATTGGCTACAATGCTTTTTTAAAACTGTATTTACTCAATCTATTCTTATAAAACTGGCAGAACCCTACCATAGAACTAGACATTTCTTTGCACCGCAGGCGCCAGAGTATCCCCAGACATAGTAGGCCCCCCCTCCTTTAAGAATAGACCCCCATTTTTAGCAGCATATACTGACACTTGGCATATTTATTGTTTCTTCCATCTAACAATCCACAATCTTGTTGAAGATGTTGGTCCTGTGACCTTGATCTTTTTAAAGATGTTTCCTGTGACCTTGACCTTTGACCTCATGACCCCAAAATCAATTTGGGTCTTGCTTTTCCAATGGGACATATGCAAGTCAAGTTTGAAATCTATACATCAATCAAAGCAGGAATTATCATCCAGAAACTAATTTTTGGACAGACGGCTCCTGTGACCTTTACCTTTGACCTTGTGACCTCAAAATTGATAGGGGTCTTCCACTCTTGGCAGGAGAACTATATGTGCAAGATGAAAGATCTGAGATGAAATGGGTTGGCTGAAAATGCATCCACATCTTTTTAAAGATGTGTCCTGTGACCTTGACCTTTGACCTCATGACCCCAAAATCAATTTGGGTCTTGCTTTTCCAATGGGACATATACAAGTCAAGTTTGAAATCTATACATCAATAAAAGCAGGAATTATCATCCAGAACTAATTTTTGGACAGATGGCTCCTGTGACCTTCACCTTTGACCTTGTGACCTCAAAATTGATAGGGGTCTTCCACTCTTGGCAGGAGAACTATATGTGCAAGATGAAAGATCTGAGATGAATTGTTTGGCTGAAAATGCATCCACAATCTTTTTAAAGAGGTTTCCCGTGACCTTGACCTTTGACCTCATGACCCCAAAATCAATTCAGGTTTTGCTTTTCCAATGGGTCAAATACAAGTCAAGTTTGAAATCTATACATCAATAAAAGAAGGAATTATCATCCAGAAACTAATTTTTGGACAGATGGCTCCTGTGACCTTCACCTTTGACCTTGTGACCTCAAAATTGATAGGCTTCTTTCTCTCTTGGCAGGTGAACTATATGTGCAAGATGAAAGATCTGAGATGAAATGGGTTGGCTGAAAATGCATCCACATCTTTTTAAAGATGTGTCCTGTGACCTTGACCTTTGACCCCATGACCCCAAAATCAATTTGGGTCTTGCTTTTCCAATGGGACATAAACAAATCAAGTTTGAAATCCATACATCAATAAAAGCAGGAATTATCATCCAGAAACTAATTTTTGGACAGATGGCTCCTGTGACCTTCACCTTTGACCTTGTGACCTCAAAATTGATAGGGGTCTTCCACTCTTGGCAGGTAAACTATATGTGCAAGATGAAAGATCTGAGATGAATTGTTTGGCTGAAAATGCATCCACAATCTTTTTAAAGAGGTTTCCTGTGACCTTGACCTTTGACCTCATGACCCTAAAATCAATTAAGGTCTTGCTTTTCCAATGGGTCAAATACAAGTCAAGTTTGAAATCCATACATCAATAAAAGAAGGAATTTTCATCCAGAAACTAATTTTTGGACAGATGGCTCCTGTGACCTTCACCTTTGACCTTGTGACCTCAAAACTGATAGGGTTCTTCCTCTCTTGGCAGGTGAACTATATGTGCAAGATGAAAGATCTGAGATGAAATGTTTGGCTGAAAATGCATCCACAATCTTTTTAAAGATGTGTCCTGTGACCTTGACCTTTGACCTCATGACCCCAAAATCAATTTTGAAATCCATACATCAATAAAAGCAGGAATTATCATCCAGAAACTAATTTTTGGACAGACAGCTCCTGTGGCCTTGACCTTTGATCTTGTGACCCCAAAATTTATATGGATCATCCACTATTAGCAAGTGAGCTATATATTCAAGATGGAAGACCTAGGATGAAAGTTTGGCTTAAAATGCATCCACAGTATCTTTTAAAATGCCAGTCCATTGACCTTGACCTTTGACCTCATGACCCTAGAACCTATAGGGTTCTTACTTGAGTGGTGGGCCATACATAAGTCATGTTTGAAATCCATATGGCTATCAACACTGGAGATATCATAAGAGGTGTGTGATTTTCACCATATATGGCAATATTCAAGGTCAAGGCCACTATCATAGAAAAGGTCATGACCCCAATTTAAATAAACATCATCCCATAACCCAAACCTATGTATATGCATAATATAAAAGAAATCTGTCAATTAGGTTTTGACAAATAATGCTCACAGTAATGTAAGGTGGCAATTTTGGGGGTATTAAACGGCACGAAAACAAGTAAAGAATAATAGGTGGCGCCACCAGTTTCTGGAACATGACAACCCTATCCATGATCTTCCATCAACTTGATTTTGGGATAAATCCATGCAAGATTTCTTGAGATATTAAAGAATTAGTGTGATTTTCCCCAAAATTGGAACTATTCAAGGTCAAGGACACTCTCCTAGTAAAGGTCATGACCTCATTTTAAATAGGCGTCGTCCTCTTACCCATATCTATACATATACCAAGTTTGGTAAAGTTCCGTGAAATATTTTTTGGGTTATCATGCCAACAAGATTTATATGCGGCGGCGGCGGCGGGGGGACCGGTATGAAAACATAGTATCCCCCGACTTTGTCTGGGGATACAATAATTCTTGTAAAGTTTAAACCAATCAGCTAAACAGTTTCATCATAAATCAGTGTATGAGCTAGAAGAGTTTAAAATTACATTTTCGCTTGTAAAAAACACATCAATGTAGGTGGCGCCACCAATACCTCAAAATCAGATATGACATATGTGACAAACATTGGTATTAAATTTGGTCATTAAAGCTCTTGCCGTTTCTGAGATTTTAATTTTAGTGTGCTTTTTTGGACAGATGACTAAGTTCAACCTCCTGTAACTCGGCCAAAAATCTTCGAACTGGAACCATTTGAACAAACTTGAGAGAGATTTGTCCAGAGATCATTTCTGTGAAATATTGGACAATTTGGCTGGACAGTTTCAGAGAAGAAGATTTTTAAAGGTTTTTAAGCGTTTTCTCTATAAAATCTAAATTAATGCAGATACCCAATAATAAGCTCCAGGCCACCAAGATTTACATGTGACAAATTCTTACATGTAATTTGGAGCTGCTAGCTCCGACAGTTTCTGACTTACAGCCATGGACGTCGGAAAGCGAGCCCTGGACGGCGGACGGCAGACGGACGACGCTGCGCCATCGCATAAGCTCACAGGTTCGCTAAAAAAATTATTCTGGAGGGGTTCATCAGAGCCCCATAGCTTGGATGATATTGGTAACAGAGACCTCATGTCAGGTTTCGAGTGAGATTTTTCAGGGATCTGCCTGGATGTGTAGTTAGTAGATTCTAGGTCCAGTGGTTACATTTTTGTGCCTGGTTAACAGACAACTGCTGCTTTGAAGGTCTCAGAAATAGAGGAAAAAATTAGTAAAAATTGGGTGGCGCTACCAGTCTATAAGAAAAGATGAAACATTCCATAACAATATGCATGCAAAGAATCATGATGATCAATGCATTAGTTCTTCAGATATTGGAGCTTTTGCATCAAATTTTTAATTATTCTGGGGGGTACGTAAGATACGGGTAACAGAGACTCAATTTCTGGTTTCCAAGGAGATTTTTCATGGATCTCCTTGGATGTCAAGTATGATGATTATAGGTCCATTGGTAACGATTTGTGCCCTGTTCACAGACAGACATATGGACAGCTAGACAGATGGACAAAGAGTGATCGCTTTATTCAGATGACTTTCAGTCAGGTGAGCTTAAGAGTCTCTAGGTTCAGCAATTATCTTGTTACGTGAGTAAATATATTTTCTGATTTTTGACAAAGTGCATTATGTTTGAGCCTATAACTTCAATTATTTATGCAATATTGACAATTTTTGGTATGTACATTGGAAATATATGTAGGAAAGGTTATATAAACATGAATACAATAAGACCAGTGGTTTTCATATAGGGCAGATTTGAAAAGTAACAACAGGTTTTTACTGGAAAACAGAGGTTTTCTCTTAATTTCTAAAAGGAATAAAGTAGCAGCGACCCACTTTTTGGTTTGGTAGGAGATTTGGTAGGATTTCTAACTGGATGTAGAATTTTGGATTTGGTCTGATGGTTTCAAAATGTGCTCTATAATGGGCCGGCCGGACACTGGACAAAGGACCATGACTATAGCTCAGATGACTTATAGTCAGCTGAGCTAAACAGGTCAGTCAATTGAAACAAGGAACAAGTGACCCATAATGCTCAGCTGAGCAACTAGTATGTCCTGTTACATTTTGAGTTAAAATTCACATCAATAAGTAACATTTTGACAGTTAATTCCAGCCTTCTATTTAAATTTTACTTACAAAGATGAGAGCCAAAATACTGGAATCCTATCTAACTGACTTTTGACTCTGGTGAGGGAGTTGGTTCATAATCAATTGTAATATTTTTGAATGATGAAAAAGACATTTTTAGCCAGAGGAACCCATCGTTAAACAATAATGTCAAATGTATGAGTAAAATTAGTATTTCAAATGGACTTGGACTCGCACTCAAAGATGGTGGACTTGAATTTTAAGGATTCAGACTTTACTAGCTGGACAGGGTAAACCCCACTATAACACTCATATCTAGACACCTATATAGTTTATAAAGAGTAACATTCTGGGGGTAATCTTGTGTTGGTGGAGATAGAGTGAGAAAACAAACCTTCTTTCTCTGCGGGCTCTGCCATCCATTCTTTCTGTAGGCATCAATCTCATCAAACATGGTGGTCACGTCCTGTACCTGAATACAGACCATATCCCAGAATCCTGCCAAGTCCTCACATGTCGTTTGGAACGGGTCATCACTTGACTGTGTCTGTAAAATAACAAGCTAATGTAAGAAACAAGGCAACAATGAACAAGGGTGGAAGTGCAAACCTTGGTAATAAATGCACAAATGAAACAAAGTGATCAACGGGTCATTATTCAACTGACAAGCATGACATGACAGTGTGGTCAAACCTGATAGTAACAATGTTAGCCAATTCTTTGTTCACACCTCTCAAGATGGCAGGCATACATGTTTGATTAAAGCACTTCACTTGACGGTCCAAGTCCAAATGGTTGTCACTGATCACTGATGTTTGTCAGTCTAAAATTAAACACACCTTTGAGTAAATACCAATCTACTAGCTGGTACAATCTATAAAGAAATCCGAGATAAACAAGCAAATCAGATTCAATGTAATCCATATAATTCTGCAGGTTCTTGATGTGTTATCATCCTCACTGCTGGTCCTTTGCCACAGGGCACTGCTCTTCATTCAGCTGAAATTCCATATATGCTTACAAGGTACGTATATATTAAATGTGTACCGGTATATGCAGACACATTACCAACTAGATATTTCTTGGCACCGCTGGTGCCATAGTATCACCAGACAATTAATCCTTTAAGAATAGGCCCCCCATCTTCAGCAGCATATACTGACATTTGTCAGTGACAATTGTTTCTTCCATCTATCAACTTGAGAAACAATATTTTTTACCAAATATTGGAGCCAATGAAGAGAACCACTCTTATGAAAAGGGGATGAATTTTTACTATAAAATGGTAAGGAAGGTGGCGCCACCTGTCTGGTTGACGAGAAAACTCTCCAAGATGGATGTACATGCCAAATTGGAGACCAACACATTAAAGGCTTCTGACAGACATGAGCAATTTTCATCTAAAACAAATATACAACACAAAATATTTTGGCACCAGTTCACATGTGACCCGATAATGGTGTAAAGTTTCAGAAAAATCTGTCCAGTGGTCTCAGAGTTCTATTCCAGAAACGAACACCGCGGCAGCAGCGGCGGTACCCAGTCAAACATGTTGTATCCACAAAACGGCTACAGTTATCAAGAAATTCGAGGTTTTGTACTAAATTTTTAATTATTCTGGGGGGTACTTTAGAGGCCCATAGCTCAAAGGACATAGGTCACAGTGACCTAATTCCAGGTTTCCAAGGAGATTTTTATGAACCTACCTGGATATTCAGTAACAAGTAGTAGGTTTAACGGTTACAATTTGTGCCCTGCTAACAGTAACAGACAGCCAGCCTGACATTGGACAAACACCATTCCTATACCTCAGTTGACTTTCAGTCAGCTGAGCTAAAAATTAACAAAATTCAGATTAAATTTTGGGTTAACAAAGTTAAATCCCTGAAACAAGGGACCAATGGGTCACTGTGCTCAGCTGACGTTAACCTTGAAGGTAAAAATCTAAAATAATATCCAATGGAGATAAAGTGTAAGAGGAAGAGGTAATAAAGGCCATGGTTGGTTTATATGATTGGTTTGTATTGATGAGCAAGAAATTGTTGCAAAAAATATTTTGTGACCTGACAATGTGTTTCCTAATGCTGAAACTAAAGCATGTGAGCAGTTTGTGAACAAATGATCTGTACTATTACCATGATCATTAGTTGGTTTTTCGATTAACTGTTGACATTTCAGTAGTTTACACATTTGTTCAATTGCATCTTTTTTTTTGTATAATATATATTATTAAATATATATGTATTTTTTTTATGAAATGTATACAGTTGAAATATAGCTTATTAACAACATAAAACAGGGCAAACAAAGCCTGATCTCAAATTCTGCTGAGGCAGGAAAATAATGAACAAATGTTTGTATTAAATCCTGATTTTTTTATCACATATATTATTTTCTAGTTTAAGTTTATATTTCTATACATTTCCAATTTAACATATATATCTGAATAGAAAAGTTGATTCATAATTCTCAATTGCATCATCATAAATCTCAATCTTGTCAGATAACACCACATCATGCATACAAATGTTTATTTATTTTTTACCACAAAAATATATCTTTTAAATCTGCAAAACAATAAATATCTAAAAATAATACTTGATTTAGATTTCACAATTTTTAACTGTGTCTTTATTTATCCATAATGTGCTTCATATTTTATATTAATTTAAGCATACTGATGGGTTCATTTATATTTGTTAAAATCATTTAAAAGAAAATTCATTTCTTTAAAAATGCTACATTACACAACATTGCATCTTCTGGATTACACCTTGAATTATTTTTTCAAGGAAAGTTTTTGAATATCGGAGTGGAAACAGCATTACAATTAAGGAGATACAGTGAAAACAATAACAACTAGATATTTCTTGGCACCGCAGGTGCCATAGTATTGCCAGACAATTAATCCCCCCCCCCCTTTAAGAATAGGCCCCCCATCTTCAGCAACAATTAATATCAGACCACACTCATAAAAAAGGTCATTCTCATAGAAAAGGTCATGATCCAAATTTCAATATACATCATCCCCTAACCTATGTCTATGTATATGCAAGAAATCTGTCCATTAATTTTTTACTTATAATGCTCACAATACTGTTAAGTAAGTGGCAATGATGGGGTATTAAATGGCACGAAAACAAGTAAAAGAATAACAGGTGGCACCACCTGTTTCCCGTTCATGACAACACTATCCAAGATCTTCGTTCAAGTTGATTTTTGGACCAATCAATGCATCCCTTATTGAGAAATTAATGATTTTGTGTGATTTTCACCATATATGGCAATATTCATGGTCAAGGCCACTCATTGGAAAGGTCATGACCCCTATTCAAATAAACATTATCCTATAACCCATATCCATGTATATGCATAATATGAAAGAAATTTGTCCATTAGTTTTTGACTTATAATGCTCACAGTACTGATAAATGGCAATGATGGGGTATTAAACGGCACAAAACAAGTAAAAGAATAACAGGTGGCGCCACCTGTTTCCAGTGCATGACAATACTTTCCAAGATCTTCGAAGATGTTGATTTTTGGACCAATGCATGCATCCCTTATTGAGATATTAATGATTTTGTGTAATTTTCACCATATATGGCAATATTCAAGGTCAAGGCCACTCTAATAGGAAAGGTCATGACCCCAATTTATATATACATCATCCCATAACCTATGTCTATGTATATGCATAATATGAAAGAAATCTGTCCATTAGTTTTTGACTTATAATGCTCACAGGTTATAAATGTACTGTTAAGTGGCAATGATGGGGTATTAAACGGCACGAAAACAAGTAAAAGAATAAAGGTGGCGCCACCTGTTTCCGGTACATGACATTACTACCCAAGATCTTCGGTCAAGTTGATTTTTGGACCAATGCATGCATCCCTTATTGAGAAATTAATGATTTTGTGTGATTTTCACCATATATGGCAATATTCAAGGTCAAGGCCACTCATTGGAAAGGTCATGACCCCTATTCAAATAAACATTATCCTATAACCCATATCCATGTATATGCATAATATGAAAGAAATTTGTCCATTAGTTTTTGACTTATAATGCTCACAGTACTGATAAATGGCAATGATGGGGTATTAAAAGGCACAAAACAAGTAAAAGAATAACAGGTGGCGCCACCTGTTTCCGGTACATGACAATACTTTCCAAGATCTTCAAACATGTTGATTTTTGGACCAATGCATGCATCCCTTATTGAGATATTAATGATTTTGTGTTATTTTCACCATATATGGCAATATTCAAGGTCAAGGCCACTCTAATAGGAAAGGTCATGACCCCAATTTATATATACATCATCCCATAACCCATGTCTATGTATATGCATAATATGAAAGAAATCTGTCCATTAGTTTTTGACTTATAATGCTCACAGGTTATAAATGTACTGTTAAGTGGCAATGATGGGGTATTAAACGGCACGAAAACAAGTAAAAGAATCAAGGTGGCGCCACCTGTTTCCGGTACATGACATTACTATCCAAGATCTTCGGTCAAGTTGATTTTTGGACCAATGCATGCATCCCTTAGTGAGAAATTAATGATTTTGTGTGATTTTCACCATAGATGGCAATATTCAAGGTCAAGGCCACTCTCATAGGAAAGGTCATGACCCCAATTTAAATAAACATCATCCCATAACCCATATCTATGTATTTGCATAATATGAAAGAAATCTGTCCATTAGTTTTTGACTTATAATGCTCACAGTACTGTCAAGTAGCTATTTTGGGGATATTAAACGGCATGAAAACAAGTAAAGAATAATAGGTGGCGCCACCAGTTTCTGGAACATGACAACCCTATCCATGATCTTCGATCAACTTGATTTTGGGATCAATCCATGCAAGTTTTCTTGAGATATTTAAGAATTTGTGTGATTTTCCCCAAAATTGAACCTATTCAAGGTCAAGGTCACTCTCCTAGTTGAGGTCATGACCTCATTTTAAATAGGCGTCGTCCTCTCACCCATATCTATACATATACCAAGTTTGGTAAAGATCCGTGAAATATTTTTTGAGTTATTGTGTCCAAAAGAAATCTCTGCGGCGGCGGCGGCGCGACCGTGCCTAAACCAAAGTCTCTCCAGACTATGTCTGGCGATACAATTACTGCATAACACTTGGTGGGTTGGGTTTGCCGGGGGGGGGGGGGGGGGGGGTGATTGGGGTGGTGATAGGAGAATAACTGTACACCTGTCACAGCAGGGGATCTCCCCCAGTGACTGTAACAAATCAGAAACCCTGGTATAGCTGACTTCCAGTGACCTGGAGTGGGACCCTGCATCTGTAATCAAAGCAAGTGACTACAGAAAAAACAAGTGACCCATGGGTCATGACGCTCAGCTGCCAAGCATGACCTGTGACATCATGGACTGAGATTCACAACTTCCAGTAAAATTTTGAAGAACCAATTTGCCAATTTGTTGAAAATTTTCTATGACAACAGAAATATATATCACCTATGTCTGGTTAAAACACAGTGAATTGATGGTCTGAGGAAAATGCATGATTGTTAAGCTATCAGGAACTATTCCAATTGCTTGCTTGAAACCTGTCAGTCTCAAAAGGAACACCACAAAGGGCAAATATAAGATCAAAATATATAGCAAAAATCAAGGAAATACATGCAAGAATTATTGAGAAACAGGTGCTTCTTTATGAATTTTTATTCAATACAAGCCAACTGTATTGCACTTTTATAAATGATGGTAATATTTATTCAGAAATATTTGACCCAATCCTTTACAAGATTACATAAATATACATCCAACTGCATTCACTTTAACTGTTCTGGAGATAATATGATCAAAAGGAATTAAAAGATGGTTGCCTGGTGGCCATATTGGACTTCTGCCAAGTCTGAAATCAGACAACAAACATTCTCTAAATCAGACCAAACATTAAAGAAAAATTACTGAAACTGCACTGAAGAAAGAATTTCTAAGGTGGCTAACTGGCAGACATAATGGATTTCAAGTATGACATTGGATATCCCAAATTCTCCAATAAGAGACCAAACTTGGGGCAAATTATCCAGTAATGAATGCCCAAAATAATTCAAAAGGCATGTCCAGGCCCTCATATCAGATTTATAGATATGCAATTGTAAAAAGTGTAAGTCCAATATTTTTTATTATCACTCTGCTTTTCAATGGGGTCAGCAGGGTAGGTAAACTGCCAAACCTGAAAGAAAAGAAATGCAGAAAGCATGACTAAGAGTCCTGAAATAAAACAAAAAGCCATCCTAAATCAAGGTACACATCCACATATTATGAGAACAAACACTTGCTTTTATATGTGGTGATATATATTAAAATATTCAGATATCTAGGAAACTAAGTTAATTGCTAGGATTCCATAAAATAAACTGCAAAATGTTCCCATCATCTTATAAATCAGTAGCTAAACACTAATACTATACTCTCATAGTCTTAATGCCTGGCTGAAGCATTCTGACAACAGTGTTTTTGTTATGAAGTAACGAGGTACTTATCACTGAGCCTTATCACTTAATAGGCTGATACAAAAGGGAGTCATATGTCACCAGTGTCACTCACAATTACAGCCACACAGGGAGATGTACCAGCTGGAGTGGGATGGTTATATATACAAGAAAAATAGAGATAGTCTATAAAATAAGTAATTGTGAACATCCCTGACCTATGACCTTGGCCTTTTGCCCATATATCAACTGGATTCTTTCTAAATGATGGGTAACTACTAACCACTTAAATCTGGTGTAATTACTTGGCAACCAATGGATGAATAACTTTGACCTGCAATCTTTAACCTGCTGACCAGCTGACCCCAAAATCAATAAGTTATTTATTCAAGCAAAAAGACCCATAAATATGAAGTTTGAGTCAAACTGAGTGATGCATAGATGTGGCATATGTGAAAGACTGAAGGTTTGGGTTGAACAGTTACACTTGAAATATGCTCACAAGCATTTAGAACAATTAAATATTGTGACCTTGACCTTTGACTTTTTGACCTCAACATCAATAGGCTTCTTCCCTTATTGGTAGGTAAGCCATATATGACAGATGGAAGGTACAGATTGAAAAGTTTGCCTGAAAATGACTCCACGCAAGAAGTGGGTGCTGTGAACTTGACCTTTGACCTCAAAATCAACAGGTCTTTTCCCCTGTTGGCAGAGAAGCGATATCAGTGCTGGAAGGTTTGGAATGAAAAGTCTAGCTTGAAATGTGTCCACAACCTTTTCAAAGAAGTGGATCCTGTGACCCTGACCTTTGACCTTGTGACCTCAAAATCTAGAGGATTCTTCTCCAACTTAGTAGGTGAGCTATATGTGAAAAATCAAAGAATTGGGATGAAAGGGTTGGCTTAAAATGCATCCACAGGCTTTTCAAAGAAGAGGCTCCTGTGACCTTGACCTTTGACCTTTTGACCTAAAAAAAATTATGGTTCTTCCCCTGTTGGTAGGTGAGCTGTATGTGAAAGATGGAAGGTTTGGGATGAAAATTTTGTCTCAAAGAGTTATTTCTGGGGGGTGCAAACACACCCCATAACTTCGAGAATATAGGTCGCAGTGACCTTATTTCAGGTTTGCAAGGAGATCTTTTTATAACCTCTAAGACTGCATAGGGTTCATGGCCCTAGCCCCTACGGTTACGATTTGTGCCCTGCTAACGGACAGACAGCCGGCCGGACAGACGGAAGGACGACGGACAAAGACCCATCGCTATAGCCCAGCATGACTGAAAGTCAGCTGAGCTAACAAGGGACCTATGGGTCACGACGCTCAGCTGTTATATATGATAAAAAAATATTATTTAGAAATGAGGCACATGCTGGTTTTGTGTGGTAATAAATATAAGCTGTATTATGAGTTGTTGTTGTTTAGCTTATGTATGATTTTGATAGTACATTTGGAGACAGGGAAGAGGATTGATTTCATTTATTTTATTAACAAATGGAGTACTATTGTCACACAGATTTGGACTTGGCCATATAACTTATAAGCAGAACATATAATATAAGAGTTTAACTATTTATTAAAAAAAATTACAAATATTGTCCCAAATATAATTTTTATAAAAAATAATAAGAGAATCATATGATTTTTTTAAATGAAATATAACTGATATGATTATTAAAATAATATTAAAGAATATATTCTTGAATGCATTCATGAACACATTTTGAAAGTATTTGCACGAGTATTCATATACTTTTATTTTTACCTGAATTCCTATTCTTTATGCAAGAAATTTTATAATGGAGTACATAATCATATTCGTATTTAAATACAATTACAAAGTATTCGCACCATGTCTGGTATTTATTCAGTTTCACCAACCAATGATGTTGAGAATCCAGAATATACAAAATTCACACATTTAAATAATGATCATAAGTACCTGGTTTTATGGCTTTTATTTATATTAAAAAATAACTGTAAAAAATTCATTTTGGACTAATTTCACATCAATGTACACACTAGACACAGTAGGAATCTAGATTAATATTATCAACTGCATCTTTGTCCATCAATAATTTCCTTCATATGATCCCTAATGATTAGTAATGAATAATATGATTTACTTCTTTGTCATTAAAATTGAACTGAAAAATGCCATAGGTGACTGCATGGTGTTATTTGGAATATGTGACATTCTACCCATCGATACAAGATTCTTATATCACCAGTAACTGCAAGTTAATTTCCTGTTATTATAAACTAACAAATTCCTTTTCTATTTTTCTTTAATTTGTTATTAAAAACCAATTAAAATTTATTAATTTATTGTTTATTGTTATGTTGTTGGTTAAAACTACTAGATGAGTTGGGTTGGACACCTGGATCAACTGTGGCTGGCCATAAGCTGCCTGGATTCCTGTATGCCTCGCCTCAAGCCTGCATAATTTGATGAAAGGTCAACAAGGTCAACATACAGGTGACTCAAGAGGGGCTGGAGAGAGCCAAAGTCTGACAGGGTCTCATAAAAAACATTAATAAAAGCTACAATTTTTGGCCAATTTCTTTCAGCTTTCTAAACTAAAAAGCTGAAATCCTAATGTGTGCATGATATGAAAATTATATCAACAGTGCTCACAGGACACAAACGTGCCATGGTCACAGTTGGGCAAAATTTAAGGTACTAATTTTATATTTATACTAATAACTTATAAAATTTGAAAAATTCAGAACTAATTTTGGGTATTCAATTGAATCTTGATTAAATAATGTTACATCCCTGACAAAAAAATCTCTAGCTTCAGCAATGCCCTTGTTAAGGGAGTAAATATATTTCTTGATTTTTTACAAAGTGCATTATGTTTGGGCCCATAACTTAAAACAATTACGCAATACTGACATCATTCTGGCATGTGCATAGAGAATGAAAAATATGTATATTATTTATGATTAAAGTCAGATCAGTGGTTTTGATATTAGGCAGTCTTGAAATGTAACAATGGGTTTTTAATGGAAAAATGAAGTTTTTCATTAATATCTCGAAGGTATTAAGTCCTAGTGACCAAATTCTTGGCATGGTAGGGGATTTTGGAGACATCTAACTGTATGCCGAATTTAAGGAACTAAGAGCTGAAGCTGGGGAGCTGAGCTCTTGCAAACTGCATAACACTAGCTTGATGTAAACAATATGTTACATGGTGCTTGAAAACTTATTAAAATCTACAGTTTTTGATCAACTGGTTTTCAAATTTTTGGTGTTAACAGTTGAAATGCTAACAAAAACATGCTGTGAAAATTAAATCCACAGTACTTACAGGTAAAAAATGTGCCATGGTCAAAGTTGGGCAAAATTTAAGGTACCAATTTTTTATTTTTATTAATATTTTAGAAAATTTAAAAGATTTTCATCTAATTTTGGGTATACAATTTAATTTTGATTAATTAAAGTTATATTACTGGAAAAAAGGTTGATAGCTTAAACATTTTTTGTGTTAAGTGATCAAATATCTTTCCTGATTTATTACAAAATGCATTATGTTTGGGCCCATTACTTTTTTAAATTAAATAATACAGACATAATTTCTGGCATGTACATAGGAAATATACAGAGGAATATTTATGGTAAATATGAGGAAAAACAGATGAGTGGTTTTGATATTAGGCTGTCCTGAAGTGTGAAAATAGGTTTTTAATAAAAAATTGAGGTTTATCCTTAATTTCTCAAAGGAACGAAGTTGCAAAGACCCAGTTTTCGGCTTGGTAGGAGATCTTGGGGACATCTAACATTATGCCGAATTTTGGATTCCTAGGTCTTACGGTTTCAAAACGTGCCACATCTACGGACGGACGGACGGACAGACGGACGGACGATAGACAATGGACCACAACTATAGCTCAGATGACTTATAGTCAGCTGAGCTAAAAATCATTAACTAGCTTAATTTTCAAGCTTTTATTTTCAAATTTAAGATTTACACAAACTAAATATTTATGTTTACATGCTGTGAAAATTAAATCAATGGTGCTTACAGGAAAGAAACATGCCATGGTCAAAGTTGGGCAAAATTTAAGGTTCTGATTTTTATTTATGCTAATAACTTAAAAAATTTACAAAATTCAGATCTAATTTTGGGTAAACAATTGAATCTTAATTAAACATAGTTATATATTTGAGAAAATAGACTCTAGTTTCAAAATTTTTAATGTTAAGTGAGTTATTATTTTTCCTGATTTTTTAAAAAGTCCATTATGTTTGGGCCCATAACTTAAAGAATTTATACTTTACAGACTTTAAATTTCTGGCATGTACATAGGAACTATATAGAGGAATATTTATGGTTAATATGAGGAAGAACAGATGAGTGGTTTTGATATTAGGCAGTCCTGAAGTGTGAAAATAGGATTTTAATAAAAAATTGAGGTTTTTCCTTAATTTCTCAAAGGAATGAAGTCGCAAAGACCCAGTTTTCGGCTTGGTAGGAGATCTTGGGGACATCTAACATTATGCTGAATTTAGGATTCCTAGGTCTTACGGTTTCAAAACGTGCCACATCTACGGACGGACGGACGGACAGACGACGGACAATGGACCACGACTATAGCTCAGATGACTTATAGTCAGCTGAGCTAAAAAAGTCTCTTGTGTCAACAATTTTCATGCCAGGTGAGTAAGTATCTTTCCTGATTTTTTAAGTGCATCATGTTTGGGCCCAAAACTTCAAAACAGTATGCAATACTGACCTAATGTTTGGTATATATATAGAAAATGTAAAAGAGAAGATGTATACTAAATATGATAAAAAAAAATCAGTGGTTTTGATATTAGGCATTCTTGAATTGTAACAATGGGTTTTAATGGAAAACAGAGGTTTTTCCTTAATATTTCGAAGGAATGAAGTTCTAGTGACCCAAATTTCATTATGGTAGGAGATTTTGGGGACATCTAACTGTATGCAAAATTTTGGATTTGTGGGTCCAACAGTTTCAAAAGGTGCCAGTTTAACGGATTGACGGACAGCCAACGAGCTAAAAACAATTATTAACCAGAAGAAAATGACATTGAATCTAGTGAAGGCAGCTGCCCCAAATGAACTGGAACAAATTGCCAGCTGCAGCTACTGCACTGAGTGAACTCTTGACCTGTACTTGGCTGTACTGACTGAACTCTTGACCTGATGCCTAATCTGTATATACAGTTGGCGGTCAGCCAATGCTATAAATAGGTCCAGACTGAAACCTGGCCTGTTGACAAATCTGAAATAGTTGGCAGTCTGCCATGCTATTTATAGACACAGACACAATCTTGGCCTGTTTGAAAATCTGTTTACACATACTGAAAGACTGGCTACTTTTTCAAGCTGACATATTCATAGAATTTTTTTATTAATATGTTTAGAAAAATAAAAGGCGCCTACTGAAAGGAAAATCAGAATACAGATATATTTTATTCACTTTTATCATATTATCTACTCATACGCTGGATATGGAACAAATTTTCTATGTTGCCTATACAGCCCTGCCTCTATACCCAAGGAACTCAGTTTGTGAATACAATAAATCTACTAGATTTGTTTACATAATTATCTCACAGTCATGTTAATTAATGTTCATTGTTAATTAAGGTCCAATAGTTCTGCCAAATATGATTTCGGTAAACTTGAACAAAGGCCACCTTGTAAATTTTTGTGCAATTTTACAGACGTTGAAACAACAGTTTTGCAGAAGAAAACTATTGTGGCCTTCAGTTTGAAATAGGCTTACTAATGGCTACAAGACCAACATCAGCTTTCTATGGCTCTACCAAAATCAACGAACCCAATCTATTCTTATACAATTGAAGGAACCCTACCCTAGAATAATTCTTGTGAAAAATTAACCATCCAGCTTGACAGTTTTACCATGAAACATTTTTAGCAAACCTGTGAGCTTGATGCAGGTGGCTCCACCAATTTCATATATGACTCATGTGACCAACATTTGCATTAAATTTGGTAATGAAAGCTCCAGCCATTTCTGATACTATAATTTTAGTATACTTTTTTGGCCAAATGACTAAGTTCAGCTTCTTGTAACTTGGCCTAAATTCACCCAACTGAAACCAGAACCGAATCCAGGGGGGGGTCCAGGGGGTCCCGACCCCCCCTTTTTCATCAGAAACAACAATTTTTTAAGGGCTTGAGGCAAAATTTTGCATCCTGGACCCCCCCTTTTCCAGACCTGGGGATCTTTTTTTTTTTAGGGTTTTCATTTAGTCATCCTGGGTTGGACCCCCCCCCCTTTTCCTAAATCCTGGATCCGCCCCTGGAAACCGTTTGAACAAACTTGAAAGAAATTGTTTCAGGGATTATTTCTGTGAAATATTAAACAATATTTCTGGACAGTATCGGAGAATAAGATTTTTAAAAGTTTTTTTAAGCTTTTCCCCTATAAAATTTAATTAAATGCACTAAACAAAAATTAAAGCAAAATCTGATAGTGTTTTAGATGACTGATTTTTTGTGTGTAAAATTGGTGATACTAGCTCCTGCCATTTTTGAGATAGTATGGGTTAATGTACAGACGACAGAGAACACCGTACGGACGATTCCACACCATCGCATAAGCTCACACATTTGCTAAAAACACCCTACTAACTTATTAATTGTTAACAGGCAGGTATAACACACAAGAATCTGTATGTGGAGGTAGCTGTACATGTGCAAGTTTGAGGAATAATTGATATGGTTTTTAGGACATTTGGTGGCAGCACTTACAAGATTTTTTTCACAGAGGCCTCGAAACTGCTTGAACTTCTTTCCAACCAGCAGATGTGCTTTTCCTATTGCAGCTCGTAGCTTGCCATGGGCTGAAGAGAAAATGATAAAATTGATACATGCATCTCCAATCTGGTATTTAAAGCCAAAGTGAAAATAATCTCTCTCTTAAACTGTAAATATATTATGCAATCCCGTAAGAGATGTAAATATAGCATAATAAGTGGGACTGATGATCCCATTTCAATACCATTCATTAAATTAAATTCTAAATAAATTTAAAGAAACATGAAGATTTCACACTTGCAAATATATGGTTTCATTTCTACAACTGAGTAGAATGTGAGACATATTGACTGTAAGTTTCGAAATTTGTGTACTGTGGGACATTTTGACTGTACGTTTCTAAATTTGTGTACTGTGGGACATTCTGACTGTAAGTTTCGAAATTTGTGTACTGTGGGACATTCTGACTGTAAGTTTCTAAATTTGTGTACTGTGGGACATTTTGACTGTAAGTTTCTAAATTTGTGTACTGTGGGACATTTTGACTGTATGTTTCTAAATTTGTGTACTGTGGGACATTTTGACTGTACGTTTCTAAATTTGTGTACTGTGGGACATTTTGACTGTATGTTTCTAAATTTGTGTACTGTGGGACATATTGACTGTACATTTCTAAATTTGTGTACTGTGGGACATTTTGACTGTATGTTTCTAAATTTGTGTACTGTGGGACATATTGACTGTACGTTTCTAAATTTGTGTATTGTGGGACATTTTGACTGTACGTTTCTAAATTTGTGTACTATGGGACATTCTGACTGTAAGTTTTGAAATTTGTGTACTGTGGGACATTCTGACTGTACAATTCTAAATTTGTGTACTGTGGGACATTTTGACTGTACGTTTCTAAATTTGTGTACTGTGGGACATTTTGACTGTACGTTTCTAAATTTGTGTACTGTGGGACATTTTGACTGTACGTTTCTAAATTTGTGTACTGTGGGACATTTTGACTGTACGTTTCTAAATTTGTGTACTGTGGGACATATTGACTGTACATTTCTAAATTTGTGTACTGTGGGACATTTTGACTGTACGTTTCTAAATTTGTGTACTGTGGGACATTTTGACTGTACGTTTCTAAATTTGTGTACTGTGGGACATTTTGACTGTACGTTTCTAAATTTGTGTACTGTGGGACATTTTGACTGTACGTTTCTAAATTTGTGTACTGTGGGACATTTTGACTGTACGTTTCTAAATTTGTGTACTGTGGGACATTTTGACTGTACGTTTCTAAATTTGTGTACTGTGGGACATTTTGACTGTACGTTTCTAAATTTGTGTACTGTGGGACATTTTGACTGTATGTTTCTAAATTTGTGTACTGTGGGACATTCTGACTGTACGTTTATAAATTTGTGTACTGTGGGACATTCTGACTGTACGTTTCTAAATTTAAATACTGTGGGACATTTTGACTGTACGTTTCTAAATTTGTGTACTGTGGGACATTTTGACTGTACGTTTCTAAATTTGTGTACTGTGGGACATTCTGACTGTACATTTCTAAATTTGTGTACTGTGGGACATTTTGACTGTACGTTTCTAAATTTGTGTACTGTGGGACATTTTGACACATTCTGACTGTACATTTCTAAATTTGTGTACTGTGGGACATTTTGACTGTACGTTTCTAAATTTGTGTACTGTGGGACATTTTGAGTGTACGTTTCTAAATTTGTGTACTGTGGGACATTTTGACTGTACGTTTCTAAATTTGTGTACTGTGGGACATTCTGACTGTACATTTCTAAATTTGTGTACTGTGGGACATTTTGACTGTACGTTTCTAAATTTGTGTACTGTGGGACATTTTGACTGTACGTTTCTAAATTTGTGTACTGTGGGACATATTGACTGTACATTTCTAAATTTGTGTACTGTGGGACATTTTCACTGTACGTTTCTAAATTTGTGTACTGTGGGACATTTTGACTGTACGTTTCTAAATTTGTGTACTGTGGGACATTTTGACTGTATGTTTCTAAATTTGTGTACTGTGGGACATTTTGACTGTACGTTTCTAAATTTGTGTACTGTGGGACATTTTGACTGTACGTTTCTAAATTTGTGTACTGTGGGACATTTTGACTGTACGTTTCTAAATTTGTGTACTGTGGGACATCTAGACTGTACGTTTCTAAATTTGTGTACTGTTGGACATTTTGACTGTACGTTTCTAAATTTGTGTACTGTGGGACATCTAGACTGTACGTTTCTAAATTTGTGTACTGTTGGACATTTTGACTGTAGGTTTCTAAATTTGTGTACTGTGGGACATCTAGACTGTAAGTTTCTGAATTTGTGTACTGTGGGACATATTGACTGTACGTTTCTAAATTTGTGTACTGTGGGACATTTTGACTGTACGTTTCTAAATTTGTGTACTGTGGGATATTTAGACTGTACGTTTCTGAATTTGTGTACTGTGGGACATTCTGACTGTACGTTTCTAAATTTGTGTACTGTTGGACATTTTGACTGTACGTTTCTAAATTTGTGTACTGTGGGACATTTTGACTGTACGTTTCTAAATTTGTGTAATGTGGGACATTTAGACTGTACGTTTCTGAATTTGTGTACTGTGGGACATTCTGACTGTACGGTTCTAAATTTGTGTACTGTTGGACATTTTGACTGTACAATTCTAAATTTGTGTACTGTTGGACATTTTGACTGTACGTTTCTAAATTTGTGTACTGTGGGACATTTTGACTGTACGTTTCTCAATTTGTGTACTGTGGGACATCAAGACTGTAAGTTTCTAAATTTGTGTACTGTGGGATATTCTGACTGTACGTTTCTAAATTTGTGTACTGTTGTGGGACTGATGATCCCATTTCAATACCATTCATTAAATTAAATTCTAAATAAATTTAAAGAAACATGAAGCTTTCACACTTGCAAATATATGGTTTCATTTCTACAACTGAGTAAAATGTGAGACATATTGACTGTAAATTTCGAAATTTGTGTACTGTGGGACATTTTGACTGTACGTTTCTAAATTTGTGTACTGTGGGACATTCTGACTGTAAGTTTCGAAATTTGTGTACTGTGGGACATTCTGACTGTACAATTCTAAATTTGTGTACTGTGGGACATTTTGACTGTACGTTTCTAAATTTGTGTACTGTGGGGCATTTTGACTGTATGTTTCTAAATTTGTGTACTGTAGGACATATTGACTGTACATTTCTAAATTTGTGTACTGTGGGACATTTTGACTGTATGTTTCTAAATTTGTGTACTGTGGGACATTTTGACTGTACGTTTCTAAATTTGTGTACTGTGGGACATTTTGACTGTATGTTTCTAAATTTGTGTACTGTGGGACATATTGACTGTATGTTTCTAAATTTGTGTACTGTGGGACATATTGACTGTACATTTCTAAATTTGTGTACTGTGGGACATTTTGACTGTATGTTTCTAAATTTGTGTACTGTGGGACATATTGACTTTACATTTCTAAATTTGTGTACTGTGGGACATATTGACTTTACGTTTCTAAATTTGTGTACTGTGGGACATTCTGACTGTACATTTTTAAATTTGTGTACTGTGGGACATTTTGACTGTACGTTTCTAAATTTGTGTACTGTGGGACATTTTGACTGTATGTTTCTAAATTTGAGTACTGTGGGACATATTGACTGTATATTTCTAAATTTGTGTACTGTGGGACATTTTGACTGTACGTTTCTAAATTTGTGTACTGTGGGACATATTGACTGTACGTTTCTTAATTTGTGTACTGTGGGACATTTAGACTGTATGTTTCTAAATTTGTGTACTGTGGGACATTTTGACTGTACGTTTCTAAATTTGTGTACTGTGGGACATTCTGACTGTACGTTTCTAAATTTGTGTACTGTGGGACATTTTGACTGTACGTTTCTAAATTTGTGTACTGTGGGACATCTAGACTGTACGTTTCTAAATTTGTGTACTGTTGGACATTTTGACTGTAGGTTTCTAAATTTGTGTACTGTGGGACATATTGACTGTACGTTTCTTAATTTGTGTACTGTTGGACATTTTGACTGTACGTTTCTAAGTTTGTGTACTGTGGGACATTTAGACTGTACGTTTCTGAATTTGTGTACTGTGGGACATTCTGACTGTACGTTTCTAAATTTGTGTACTGTTGGACATTTTGACTGTACGTTTCTAAATTTGTGTACTGTGGGACATTTTGACTGTACGTTTCTTAATTTGTGTAATGTGGGACATTTAGACTGTACGTTTCTGAATTTGTGTACTGTGGGACATTCTGACTGTACGGTTCTAAATTTGTGTACTGTTGGACATTTTGACTGTACGTTTCTAAATTTGTGTACTGTTGGACATTTTGACTGTACGTTTCTAAATTTGTGTACTGTGGGACATTTTGACTGTACATTTCTCAATTTGTGTACTGTGGGACATCAAGACTGTAAGTTTCTAAATTTGTGTACTGTGGGATATTCTGACTGTACGTTTCTAAATTTGTGTACTGTTGGACATTTTGACTGTACGTTTCTAAATTTGTGTACTGTGGGACATCAAGACTGTAAGTTTCTAAATTTGTGCACTGTGGGATATTCTGACTGTACGTTTCTAAATTTGTGTACTGTTGGACATTTTGACTGTACGTTTCTAAATTTGTGTACTGTGTGACATTTAGACTGCATGTTTCTAAATTTGTGTACTGTGGGACATTTTGACTGTATGTTTCTAAATTTGCGTACTGTGGGACATTTAGACTGTATGTTTCTAAATTTGTGTACTGTGGGATATTTTGACTGTAAGTTTCCAAATTTGTGTACTGTGGGACATTTAGACTGTACGTATTTAAGTCAAGTTTGAAATCCATGTGTCAATCTGACCTGGAGTTATCATCTGGAAACAAATTTGTGTGGATGGACAGATGGACAGACAGACAGATAGACAAACAGACAGACAGACAGGGTGATTACTATAGGGCATTCACTTGTGATAAAATTAGATGTGTCAGAATGACACAAATGCCCCCTCCTGGAGTAAATTAGAACTAGAATACGGGTAGTCGACAAGCCACTGTGTATCCACCGAAATCAGAGCAGGACGGGTGAAGTAAGGCATGGATTGAGTTCAATATACTTCATCAATTTTAGTCCAGAAATGGGATGCGTATAATACACAGGGTTGTTGGTTTTTCCATAAAAACTGTGGCTCTAAATGGGGGTGCAGATTATCTAGGATAGCAAATTACCTTTGGTGAAGGACGGTATGCTGTCTTGAAGGGGTGTATAATATGGAACATTTTGGGTATTCTCTCCTGAAAGTGTATAAAGTGGGACATTTTGGTTAATTTTTTTTAGAGGTGAATAATGTGGGATACTTTAGATATGTTTTTCTGAAGGGGTGTATAATTAGGGTCATTTTGGCTATAATAATAAGGTTATGCATTTCTGAAGAGGTGATTATTTGATTGTTTCTGCCATGTCATATATATTCTAGATGCAGTTCTTTTAGATATATTTTGCATGGTATCACATAGATGAAACATAGTTTTTTCATCAAAATTCAGAACTGCAGCATAGTGTCATATAAATATGGCCTTCCTGAGTATCCACTGATACCAAGCTCAAAACTTGATCCTCTACCTGGCCAGTATGACTGTATGCTGACAGATTCAGATACACTGTATGTACTGTGCACAACCTGCATCTCACCTTCCTCTGAAAGGTCCTGAGTTAAATCTGCCTCTGCCTGAGAACACATATTTTCTATTTTCTCTTGCTCCTGGTCAGCTTGTGCCAAAAAATATTTACCATCCTGTAAACATACAGTAAAAATACAACTCATTTGTTAATAAAAATGCATCAGAGGATGCAAGTAAATACTGGAGGTAGAGAGTCAAGTTACCACACATCATACTGACACTGAGTACAGGGGTTTGCTAGGCTAAAATTTTGAAGAGTCAAGGACCCATAGGTACAAAATTTCAAGGGTCCTATCAAAATTGTCAAGAGTCCTGCATAAATTATGGAGTCCTGATGGTCCTGGCAAAGGAAAGCTATATATAGCACCTGCTCTGTGTGTGTGTGTGTGTGTGTGTGTGTGTGTATATATATATATATATATATATTTATATAGACATATGTCACAGGCGAAATTAGAATCCAGGCAGATTTTAATTCCGCCTAAGCGAGATTGAAATTTTGATTTCGCCTTGGCCAGATTAAAATTTCAATCTCGCCTAGGCGGATTTAAAATCTGCCTAGGCAAGATTGAAATTCTGATTCTGCCTAGGCAAGATTATGATTATATGTAGGATTTCAATCTCGCCTAGGCAGATTTTAAATCAGCCTAGGTGAGATTGAAATTCTGATTTTGCCTAGGCCAAATTAAAATCCTAGCTATAAATCTGCTTCATTCAATTCTTTGGTTTAATCATGCTGATTGTTTCGTAATAATTGCAATTTATTCTCACATTTGGTGTGGAAAGGTTAAACTGTTGAGAACTGTATATCTGAACATCTTAATGAATAGGACTATTTTAGGAATTTAAGATCTGCCCCAGCCAACAAGACGGAAATTTTGATTTTTCTTTGTTTTAAGTGTAAGTCTTACAGAAACTATGGATTTTGAAAGATTATAGTTTATTAAGAACACTATATTTTAATGAACATAAAAAATAAATGGATTTTTATAATCACTGATGCTAAAGAATGCTTAACAGAAGTAATGGAGTCTTTTCTGACAGGTGGGTAAAATTTTTAAAAAATACGTCTTGTTTGTTACTCTCAGAATATACATTTCCTAGTCTGTTTAATTCCCTCATTTATTTATAGGTTAATATTTGTAATTTTTCGCAGCTACACAATGTCCACATAAAAGAAATAGGGGAAAAAATACATCTCAACAATAAGGTTATTCTTAAGTAGATTAGTGTATTTCAGGATATTTTAAAATAAACTGTTTCTCTTGGTAACATCTAAACTATAATATTCAGATATTCTCATGTAAACTAGTGTATTTCAGGATATCCGAAAGTGAACTGGTTGACTTCTGGATTTCCCAATGTGAACTAGTGTACATTGGAATATTCACATCTCAACCGTGACTAGCCCCATCTCAACCGTTTAGATGGGAATTCCCATCTCAACTAGTTAAGTTCCGAACTCAACTGGAAAATATTTAGTACACTACCAGTTTTACAGATTTGTACATTAACATATTTCATGGGGTTTTTTTTGTCTGCTAAAATCAAATTGCTATTAAAAAATGTTAAAAAATAAAAGACAACTCCATTAAACCCATGAGTGTAATAATTCAGAATTTAATCTAAGCTCAAGTAACTTGTTTTAGGCACTAATATTATTATGTTATCGTTAAATATTAAGATTATACTTTTTAAGATATACATTATTATGAAGCAATCAGCATGAGTAAATCAAACAACTGAATGAAGCAGATTAATAGCTAGGATTTTAATATGGCCTAGGTGAAACAGAATTTCAATCTCGCCTAGGCAGATTTTAAATGCTTCTAGGCGAGATTGAAATCTGACATATACTCATAACAGGATTTCAATCTCACCTAGATGGAATCAAAATTTCAATCTCACCTGGGCGGATTTTAAATCCATGATTAGCATGATTTTTTTTTTTTAAAATCCAATGTTATCATTAAATATTAAGATCATACTTTTTCAGATAAACATTATTATAAAACAATCAGCAAGATTAAACCAAAACAAGGGACCCATGGGTCATGGCGCTCAGCTGTCACATGTGATAAAAAAATATGATTTAGAAATGAGGCACATGCTTGTTTTGTGTGGAAATAAATATAAGCTGTATTATGAGTTGTGGGTGTTTAGCTTATGTATGATTTTGATAGTACCTTTGGAGACAGGGAAGAGGATTGATTTCATTTATTTTATTAACAAATGGAGTGCTATTGTCACACAGATTTTGACTTGGCCATATAACTTATAAGCAGAACATATAATATAAGAGTTTAACTATTTATTAAAAATAATTACAAATTGTCCCAAATATAATTTTTATTAAAAATAATAAGAGAATTGTATGATTTTTTAAAATAAAATACAACTGAAATGACTATTAAAATAATATCAAAGAATATATTCATGAATGCATTCATTAATACATTTTGAAAGTATTTGCACTTGTATTCATATACTTTCATTTTTACCTGAATTCCCATTCTTATGCATGAAATTTTATAATGGAGTACATATTCATATTCATATTCAAATACATTTGCAAAGTATTCGCACCATGTCTGGTATTTATTCAGTTTTCACCAAACAATGATGTTGAGAATCCAGAATATACAAATTTCACACATTTAAATAATGATCATAAGTACCTGGTTTAATGGCTTTTATTCATATTAAAAAAAATCAATGTAATATATTCATTTTGGACTAATTTCACATCAATGTACACAATAGACACAGCAGGAATCTAGATTAATATTATCAACTGCATCTTTGTCTATCATTAATTTCCTTTGTATGATCCCTAATGATTAATAATGAATAATATGATTTATTTTTTTATCATTAAAATTGAACTGAAAAATACCATAGGTGACTGCATGGTGTTATTTGGAATACGTGACATTCTATCAATCTATACAAGATTCTTATATCATCAGTAACTGCAAGTTAATTTCCTGTTATTATCAACTAACAAATTCCTTTTCCATTTTTCTTTACTTTGTTATTAAAAACCAATAAAAATCTATTAATTTATTGTTTATTGTTATGTTGTTAGTTAAAACTACTAGATGAGTTGGGTTGGACACCTGGATCAACTGTGGCTGGCCATAAGCTACCTGGCTGCCCCAGTGTATGCCTCGCGTCAAGCGTGCATAATTTGATGAAAGGTCAACAAGGTCAACTTACAGGTGACTCAAGAGGGGCTGGGGAGAGCCAAAGTCTGACAGGGTCTCATAAAAAACATTAATAAAAGCTACAATTTTTGGCCAATTTCTTTCAGCTTTCTAAACTACAAAGATGAAATCCTTATGTGTGCATGATATGAAAATTATATCAACAGTGCTCACAGGAAACAAACGTGCCATGGTCAAAGTTGGGCAAAATTTAAGGTACTAATTTTATATTTATACTTATAACTTATAAAAATTCAGAACTAATTTTTGGTATTCAATTGAATCTTGATAAAATAATGTTACATTCCTGACAAAAAATCTCTAGCTTCAGCGATCCTCTTGTTAAGGGAGTAAATATATTTCTTGATTTTTTACAAAGTGCATTATTTTTGGGCCCATAACTTAAAACAATTACGCAATACTGACATCATTTCTGGCATGTGCATAGACAATGTGTAGAAAAATATGTATATTATATATGATTAAAGTCAGATCAGTGGTTTTGATATTAGGCAGTCTTGAAGTGTAACAATGGGTTTTTAATGGATAAATGAAGTTTTTCATTAATATCTCGAAGGTATTAGGTCCTAGTGACCAAATTCTTGGCATGTGGGGGGGATTTTGGAGACATCTAATTGTATGCCAAATTTTAGGAACTGAGAGCTGAAGCTGGGGAGCTGAGCTCTTGCAAACTGCATAACACTAGCTTCATGTAAACAATATGTTACATGGTGCTTGAAAACTTGAATAAAATCTACAGTTTTTGATCAACTAGTTTCAAATTTTGATGTTAACAGACAAAATGCTAACAAAAACATGCTGTAAAAATTAAATCCACAGTACTTACAGGAAAAAAACGTGCCATGGTCAAATTTGGGCAAAATTGAAGGTACCAATTTTTTATTTTTGTTAACATTTAAAAAATTTAAAAGATTTTCATCTAATTTTGGGTATACAATTTATTTTGATTAATTAAAGTTATATAACTGGAAAAAAGTCCATAGCTTTAACATGTTTTGTGTTAAGTGATCAAATATCTTTCCTGATTTTTTACAAAATGCATTATGTTTGGGCCCATAACTTTTTTAAATTATATAATACAGACATAATTTCTGGCATGTACATAGGAACTATATAGGGGAATATTTATGGTAAATATGAGGAAAAACAGATAAGTAGTTTTGATATTAGGCAGTCCTGAAGTGTGAAAATAGGTTTTTAATAAAAAATTGAGGTTTTTCCTTAATTTCTCAAAGGAATGAAGTTGCAAAGACTCAGTTTTCGGCTTGGTAGGAGATCTTGGGGACATCTAACATTATGCCAAATTTTGGATTCCTAGGTCTTTCAAAACGTGCCACATCTACGGACGGACGGACAGACGACGGACAATGGACCACGACTATAGCTCAGATGACTTATAGTCAGCTGAGCTAAAAATGAATGAAGCAGATTAATAGCTTAGGCAAATTTTAAATCCGCCTAGGCAAGACTGAAATCCTACATATAATCAAGACAGGATTTTAATCTCGCCTAGGCGGAATCAAAATTTCAATCTCGCCTAGGAAGATTTTAAATCCGCCTAGGCCAGATTGAAATTTTAATCTTGCCTAGGCGAAATCAAAATTTCAATCTCGCCTACCGCCTGGATTCTAATTTCGCCTGTGACATATATATATATATATATATTGGCAATTATGATATATATTTAAAACAAATATTTTTTATGGTTGCTTTGTCCTTAAGAAAATGTCATATATTATCATTAGTGCTCCATGCCACTTAATTAAATAGGATCTTACACTTGGCTTTGGCAAAATATTCCTTTTAAAAAACATATTTGTACTCTTGTGTTATGTGTAAGCATGCAGGTATACATATTACTGATAGGGAAAAATACACAAGCTTGTTCCAAATACTCTTTTAATTGAATGAACTTCTTAGTATCTGAAATCAAAATTGCTTAGTCATACTGTTCATGTTTATCACCATGTTATGTACACAAAAAACTTGTTAAGAGACACACTGAACCGTAAATAAACCCCCTTAATTCAACTTCAATACATTTATAAGTAAATTTCTTGTTCAAGGTATCTTAACTGCATATTTACAATAAATGTAAACTAAAACTTTGGTTATTTTCATAATCAACAACAAAGCAGAAGTGGTTTTCCAACTCATTTCAAAGCTGGCTATTAACGATGATAATGCTGACGAGCTCTAAAGAACGTATTTCTGACATCCAACTGTCACCTGGCTCCATCATAAACTTGTGTAACCTTTAAATAATAATCACAGATTATGACGTGTTCATCAGAGCTGGCCTATCACCATCAGCATAAACCCTGTATTCACTAAAACATTATAGTAAATACGTGGTAATAACAGCACGCAGTGAACAAGGGACCCATGGGTCATGGCGCTCAGCTGAAGTTTGAAATATTTGTAAATGCAAAATATGCAAACAATTCTATTGTAATGTTTTTCACATATATATAAGCATATGAGTAGCTAAGAGGAAAGGGGCCCTCCTACTTGGTTATAGTATAGTTCTAAATACATGATTGCTAAACTACTACTCTGACAAGATTGTCATGAATGAAGAAAAACAGTAAATGTTTTGAGATACTGTGATGCATAACAATAATTTACAGATGGACAGGCAAGTGGACAGAATGGACTAATACCATTATTTCACTTTCAAGGGAATAATGCATTTAAGTTTAAATTAAAGCCTATTTTTTTAGCATATCCACTTTTTCCATTAATAGTTTTTATTAGATTTATTTTTTTTATTTACAAGTTTTATAAATTTGTAATAAAAAAAAAATCTGAAAATATCAGCTAAAATATCAGAATTCTAAGTTGCAATCATTATTTATCAAGAGTGTAGCTCATATCAGGTCATATTATGCATACACATATATTTTATTATTTTTAAATCACAAATGTTTAAACTGAATTTAAACTAGAATATCAGCAGAAGCTGACAAAAGCCCTCAGCCAAAAGAACAGTGTTAAGAGGTGGTAACAGTAACAAGTACTAAATATCTGTTCTCACATGGATGTATATCCGTACATGTCTCAGTTATAAATTTAAAATGGAGAGGTATGCACCATGATTCATAACAATCCACCAAATGCTTCCTGAAAAATAAGCTTCTAAGTTTTATTCTATTACAAGCTCTGTGACCTTGAAAAGTAGGTCAAGGTCACCCATCTTCGAACTTGACTTAGATTTTGTCGATATACATCTTCACCAAAGAAATAAAATTCCTATTGTGAATCCTTTTAGAGATATCCTGCTCACAAGGCCAAAATTGAAAAATTAAAGAAAAATTAATTAAAAATCAGAAATTGTAGGTGGCACCCCCAAACTTGGGCAGCAGTAAAAGACCATCAGTCCCTATGATCATAGTAAGTATTGTGAAAATCTACCCAATGGTTCATGAGAAATAAGCTTTCAAATGTTTTTTCTATAATCAGCTCTAAAACGTAGAAAAATAGGTCAAGGTCACCCATCTTCGAACTTGACCGAGATTTTGTCAATATACATCTTCACCAAAAAAAATAAAATTCCTACATTGAATCCTTTTAGAGTTATCCCGCTCACAAACCCAAAGTTGAAAAATCCAATAAAAATTCTTTAAAAATCAGAAATTGTAGGTGGCGCCACCAAACTTGTGTAGCAGGTACAGACTATCAGTCCCAATAATCATAGTAAGTTTTGTGAAAATCCACCAAATGGTTCCTGAGTAATAAGCATCTAAGTGTTTTTCTATAATCGGCTCTAAAATGTAGAAAAATAGGTCAAGGTCAACCATCTTCTAACTTGACTGAGATTTTGTCGATATACATCTTTACCGAGGAAATAAAATTCTGACGGTGAATCCTTTTCAAGATATCCCGCTCACTAGGTAAAAGTTAACGGACGCCGGACTGACGGATGGACGGATGGACGGACAGCTTGGGTGACGACAATAGCCCATCAGCCTAAGGGCTGAGGGCTAAAAAAAACTAGAATACTGGTAGTGGACAAGTGACAATGTGTATCCGCCGAAATCAGAGTGGGACGGGTGAAGTGAGGCATGGATTGAGTAACATGGGGAAATTAAGTGAGGTGTGTTGTATATTAGCATGGATGTCTGCAGCCGAAATGTGTATGTAGGTTGTGCCACCTACCACAAAATCCAGAAAGCTATCAAAGTGGTATACAAATGCAAAGTCAAACCACTGCCGAGTGATTTTATCCCACGGCAGCCAAACAGACGGACGCGGTGTAAAAATGGTTGCAGGTGGTGCCACCACCGTATGATAAAAGAGCTATGTGAGATCTATACACACGCAAAATTTTGGCCCAATTGGTCAGACGGTTCCAGAGATATGAGCTTGGATGTCTGCAGCGTAAATGTGAATGCAGGTGGCACCACCTGTCATAAAATCAAGAAAGCTATCCATGATGTAAAAACCTGCAAAATTTTAGGCAGATAAGTCAAACCAATGCAGAGATATGAGTGATTTTATCCCACGGAAGACAAACAGACGGACACTGTGCAAAAATGGTTGCAGTTGGCGCAACTAGTTTTGCATATGATAAAGAGCTAAGTGAGATTTATACACATGCAAAATTTTGGCCCAATCGGTCAAACAGTTGAAGAGATATAAGCCTGGATGTCTGCAACATAAACATAAATGTAGGTGGCGCCTCCTGTCATAAAACAAGAATGCTGTCAAGGATGTATAAACCTGCAAAATTTCAGGTGGAGAAGTGAAACCACTGTCGAGATATGAGTGATTTTATCCCAAGGCAGATGAACAGACGGATGCTGTGCAAAAATGGTTGCAGGTGGCGCCACCAGTTTTGCGTATGATAAAGAGCTATGTGAGATCTATACACATGCAAAATTTTGGCCCAATCGGTTTATCAATGAGATATGAGCTTGGATGTCTGAAGCGTAAACGTGAAAGTAGGTGGTGCCACCTGTCATAAAATCAAGAAAGCTGTCCAGGATGTATGCACATGCAAAATTTCAGGTGGATAAGTCCAACCAATGCAGAGATATGAGTAATTTTATCCAAAGGCAGATGAACAGATGGACGCTGTGCAAAAATGGTTGCAGGTGGCGCCACCATTTTTATGTATGTTATAAAGCGAAGGGCTACATTTGTGCAAAATTTTTTCCGGATCGGTCAAACGGTTCCCCAGATATGGGTTAATGTGTCAAAACAGACCCACAGATGGACGGACTGTAGATAGGAAAGGTCAGAGTCAATACAAAATCGGGGCGTAGCAGTTCACATGTGACCCGAACATATTCCTGGGTGTCGTTAAATTCCGCCCAGTGGTTAATGAGGAGTTCTCCGGACACCTACACGGCGGCGGTGATGTCCGGCTAAAAACAGTATCTGCAAAACTCTGTTTTAGCGGATACAATAATGCCAAAACATGGCATCTTCAAGATTATTTCTTGAATCACTATTGAAAAGTTTTGCACATTGGAGTTTTCAGTACATGCTTCATTTTATTCACCGAAATAAAAGATTCAGTGAATTTGATCAAATAAAAACATCTTTTCAAATAAAGTAAACACACTGTTAGTTGAATGAGGGACAAACAATATCATTGTGCTAATTACTTTCTCAGCTATGATTTATTACTCGAATTAATAGTCAATTTTCACCTGGTGAAGCTTTTACTCTTCTGAAGTAAGGAATTACTTATTTGATGAACATCCACACTTTCATAGCAAAACCCAATTTTGTTGACACAATTAAATGTGCACTTTAATCCTTAGCAGAGGAGAAGCCTGCTAGTAGTGGCCAAGCTGAACCAAGGCAAGCTGCCTGGAGGGGGGTTACATAATACAAGTGAAGGCTGTACTGTTGGGTGGGCTAGATGTAAACAACATTTGACATGGTGTATTTAAACTTGAATAAAAGCTGCTCTTTTCAATCTATTCCTTTGAAATAGATTCTAAAAGATTAAATTCTTATGTATATATGCTGTGAAAATTAAATCAACAGTGCTTACAGGGAAAAAGGTGCCGTTGCCAAAGTTGGACAAAATTTAAGGTATAGATTTTTTATTTATGCTAATAACTTGAAAAATTTGCAAAATTCAGATCTAATTTTAGGTAAACAATTGAATCTTGATTAAATAAAGTTATATCCCTTAAAACAAGGCCTACAGGCCTAATGCCAACCAGTGCATTGGGAAATACACCAGGTATAATGCTTCAATGCTGGACCATGACTTCTCATGTATATGACCAATGCAGGTACTAAAGATTTTGAATTAGAAACAATTACACAAACATCACTTCTGAAATTCTGGCATGGATGCACACAACACAACTAGACATTTCTTGGCACCGCAGGTGCCAGACTATCCCCAGACATAGTAGCCCCCCCCCCCTTTAAGAATAGACCCCATTTTTAGCAGCATATACTGACACTTGGCATATTCATTGTTTCTTCCATCTATCAATCCACAATCTTGTTGAAGATGTTGGTCCTGTGACCTTGATCTTTTTAAAGATGTGTCCTGTGACCTTGACCTTTGACCTCATGACCCCAAAATCAATTTGGGTCTTGCTTTTCCAATGGGACATATACAAGTCAAGTTTGAAATCTATACATCAATGAAGCAGGAATTATCATCCAGAAACTAATTTTTGGACAGATGGCTCCTGTCACCTTAACCTTTGACCTTGTGACCTCAAATTTGATAGGGTTCTTCCTCTCTTGGTAGGTGAACTATATGTACAAGATGAAAGACATGAAATGAAATGTTTGGCTGAAAATGCATCCACATCTATTTAAAGATGTGTCCTGTGACCTTGACCTTTGACCTCATGAGCCCAAAATCAATTCTGGTCTTGCTTTTCCAATGGAACATATACAAGTCAAGTTTGAAATCCATACATCAATAAAAGCAGGAATTATCATCCAGAAACTAATTTTTGGACAGATGGCTCCTGTGACCTTCATCTTTGACCTTGTGACCTCAAAATTGATAGGGGTCTTCTACTCTTTGCAGGTGAACTATATGTGCAAGATGAAAGATCTGAGATGAATTGTTTGGCTGAAAATGCATCCACCATCTTTTTAAAGAGGTTTCCTGTGACCTTGACCTTTGACCTCATGACCCCAAAATCAATTCTGGTCTATCTTTTCCAATGGGTCAAATACAAGTCAAGTTTGAAATCCATACATCACTCAAAGAAGAAATTATCACCCAGAATCTAATTTTTGGACAGATGGCTCCTGTGACCTTCACCTTTGACCTCAAAATTGATAGGGTTCTTTCTCTCTTGGCAGGTGAGCTATATGTGCAAGATGAAAGATCTGAGATAAAATGTTTGGCTGAAAATGTATCCACATCTTTTTAAAGATGTGTCCTGTGACCCTCTACCTTTGACCTCATGACCCCAAAATCAATTTGGGTCTTGCTTTTTGAATGGGACATATATAAGTCAAGTTTGAAATCAATACATCAATAAAAGCAGGAATTATCATCCAGAAACTAATTTTTGGACAGATAGCTCCTGTGGCCTTGACCTTTGACCTTGTGACCCCAAAATTGATATGGATCATAAACTATTGGCAAGTGAGCTATATATTCAAGATGGAAGACCTGGGATGAAAGTTTGGCTTAAAATGCATGGCTTAAAATGCATCCACAGTATCTTTTAAGATGTGAGTCCAGTGACCTTGACCTTTGACCTCATGACCCTAGAACCTATAGGGTTCTTACTTTAGTGGTGGGCCATACATAAGTCACGTTTGAAATCCATATGGCTATCAACACTGGAGATATCATAAGAGGTGTGTGATTTTCACCAAATATGGACACATTAAAGGTCAAGGACACTCATGGTAAAGGTCATGACCCAAATGTAAACAGACCTCATCCCATAACCCATTTCTCTACATGTGCATAATATGAAAGAAATCTGCCCATTAGTTTTTGACTTATAATGCTTACAGTACTGTTAAGTGGCAATTATGGGGGTATTAAAAGGCGCAAAAAACAAGAAAAGGATAATAGGTGGCGCCACCAGTTTCCGGTATATCACAAGGCTATCCAAGATCTTCGGTCACCTTGATTTTTGGACCAGTCCATGCAAGCTTACTTGAGATATTTAAGAATTTGTGTTATTTTCAGCAAAAATGGACCTATTCAAGGTCAAGGTCACTCTCCTAGCATAGGTCATAACCCCATTTTAAATAGGCTTCGTCCCCTCACCTATATCTATACAAATGTAAAGTTTGAAAAAGATCAGTGATATATTTTTTGAGTTATCCTGCTCACAAGGTTTTTCTGCGATGGGACCGTCGTGAAACCATAGTATCCATGACTTTGTCCGGGGATACAATTATCAAGATATTGGAGGTTTTGTATTACATTTTAGAATATTCTGGGGGGTACCATAGCTCAGAGGATATAGGTTGCAGTGACCTAATTTCAGGTTTCCAAGGAGATTAAATTTATTGACCTCCCTGGATAGTCCAGCAGTTACGATTTGTGACCTGCTGGCTAACAGATGGCCGGACGGACGACGGACAAAGCGCAATTCCTATACCTCAGTTGACTTACAGTCAGCTGAGCTAAAAAAAAAAAACAAGGCCTACAGGCCTAATGCGAACCTGTGCAAAGTTTAGGAGTATGAATGGAGGTTTATTATTAAAATTTAATATTGATCCTCCTAAGTCCTGCATATCTACCTTTGTCATTATGATTTCAGCAAAATGGACGTTTCTGACCTGCAAGTTTTGGGCTAGGATATTTTAAAACCAGAATATGGGTAGTCAACAAGCCACTATGTGTATCTGCAGAAATCTGAGTGGGACGGGTGAAGTGAGGCATGGATTAAGTGGCAAGGGGAATACAGCGTGGTGTGTTGCATATTAGCATGGATGTCTGCAGCTTAAACGTGAATGTAGGTGGTGCCACCTGTCATAAAATCGAGAAAATTGTCCAGGATGTATAAACCTGCAAAATTTCAGGTGGATAAGTCAAACCACTGCTGAGATATGAGTGATTTTAACCTAAGGCAGATGAACAGATGGACGCTGTGCATAAATGGTTGCAGGTGGCACCACCAGTTTTGCCTATGATGAAGAGCTATGTGAGATCTAGACACATGCAAAATTTTGGCCTAATCTGTCAAACGGTTCCCGAGATATGAGCTTGAATGTCTGCAGAGTAAATGTGAATGTAGGTGGCGACACCTGTCATAAAATCAAGAAACCTGTCCAGGATGTATAAAACTTCAAAATTTCAGGTGGATAAGTCAAACCACTGCTGAGATATGAGTAATATTATCCCAAGGCAGGTGAACAGATGGACGCTGTGCATAAATGGTTGCAGGTGGCACCACCAGTTTTGCCTATGATGAAGAGCTATGTGAGATCTAGACACATGCAAAATTTAGGCCCTATCGGTCAAACGGTTCCCGAGATATGAGCTTGGATGTCTGCAGAGTAAATGTGAATGTAGGTGGCGCCACCTGTCATAAAATCAAGAAAGCTGTCCAGGATGTATAAACCTGCAAAATTTCAGGTGGATAAGTCAAACCACTGCTGAGTTATGAGTAATATTATCCCAAGGCAGATGAACAAATGGACGCTGTGCAAAAATGGTTGCAGGTGGCGCCACCATTTTTATTGTATGTTATAAAGCTATCAAAGGGCTACATTTGTGCAAAATATTTAGCCTGATCGGTCAAACGGTTTCCGAGATATGTGGGTTTATGTGTGGAAACAGACACACAAATGGACACTGGGCAGCAAGGAAAGGTCAGATGTCAACCAAAAATGAAGGCACAGCAGTTCACATGTGACCTGATGATAAACCCGATTTGCTTAAAATGCAACCCAAATTTTTTTCAAACAGTTGAAAGATATAGTTCCAATAATCTGGGAATTCTGCATCTAAACATTGTATCCAGACGTCTAGACGCTGTGTCTAGATGTCTAGACACATTGTCAAGAACCCCCCCCCCCCCCCCCCCGCCAGGTCAGTTGCCATGGTGATGTCTGGACCCCACCTGTTTGTACTGAGTGACCTCTTGACTTGGCTGCATGAAGTCAAATCTGTTTTCAAATACAGAAGCCTTTTTCAATTGGCTACAATGCTTTTTTAAAACTGTATTTACCCAATATATTCTTATAAAACTGGCAGAACCCTACCATAGAATAATTCTTGTAAAGTTTAAACCAATCAGCTGAACAGTTTCATCATAAATCAGTGTATAAGCTAGAAGAGTTTAAAATTACATTTTCGCTTGTAAAAAACACATCAATATAGGTGGCGCCACCAATATCTCAAAATCAGATATGACATATGTGACAAACATTGGTAAAAAATTTGGTCATAATAGCTCTAGCCGTTTCTGAGATTTTAATTTTAGTGTGCTTTTTTGGACAGATGACTAAGTTCAACCTCCTGTAACTCAGCCAAAAATCTCCGAACTGGAACCATTTGAACAAACTTGAGAGATATTGTTCCAGAGATCATTTCTGTGAAATATTGTACAATTTGGCTGGACAGTTTCAGAGAAGAAGATTTTTAAAGGTTTTTAAGCTTTTTCTCTATAAAATCTAAATTAATGCAGATACCCAATAATAAGCTCCAGGCCACCAAGTTTCACATGTGACGAATTCTTACATGTAATTTGGAGCTGCTAGCTCCGACAGTTTTCTGACTTACAGCCATGGACGGCGGAAAGCCAGCCCTGGACGGCGGACGGCGGATGGACGACTCTGCGCCATCGCATAAGCTCACAGGTTCGCTAAAAAAAGATAATGAAGCACAGAGGCGATACCCGCATGGCTATTCATATAAAATATGATATACCTATAAATCAACACTTCTGGTATTATCTTCTCTTCTTACACTAATTTTTTTTTCTTTTTTTTTTTCAAGACTTTTCGTTTATGTTAAAGGGTCAATTAACTGAAGTATCCCCAGGACTCATCAGTTGATGAGATTTCATGCGGCCCAACTTCAACAAAAAAATCTTTATTTTTATCTTATCTTTCTTTTCTTATTTTTTTTATCTATTTGTTTGTAAATATCTAATTTTGAATAAATGTTTTCTGAAATTCATGTTTAATAATGCCATCACATCAAAAATATTTTAGTTATTAGTGCATAAAAATACAACTCATTCTGTTAGTAAATGATCATGGAATTTTAATTGTAAACATTTAAATTATGGTTATTAATTATATTACAATATAAGTTAATCTTTTGACCTTATGTGTAAACACTTTTCACCTAATACTGCACAGAAAGGTAAAATATACCCTACAGAACAATTTAATGATATATTCATGAATTAGAGAGGAAATTTTAACACTTTAATTTCAGGTGAGTGAATCACTCACCTTAACTCCACGAGGGGAGTGATTTTTCACTCCCTTGCCATTTTCAAAAGGCAAGGCCTGATGTTGACAATGTCCTTGTACAGGCGACTAATTAAGAAAATGTAGGTGGCACATCATTCATGCATATTAGCTTAAATTCATCAAGACCCATAAGCCCACTAAATTTGATGACCATCCATTCAGCCATTCATGAGGAATCTGGCAATTTTTGTGTATTTTGTATTATATCTGGAAATTATGCCCCTTAACTCAGAGAATATAGGTCACAGTGACCTAATTTCAGGTTTTTCAGGAGAACTTTTGAGGAACTCTCAGGATGTCAAGTTAGAAGATTCTAGGTCAAATGGTTATGATTTGTGCCCTGCTTTGGTATCAAATTTTCAATTATTCTGGGGGGATGGGGGGTAGCTTATAAGCCCCATAGCTCAGATAATATGGGTAACAGAGACCTTTTGTAATTGTAAGGTTTCCAAGGGGACTGTTCATGAACCTCCCTGCATGTCAAGGTAGAAGAATTTAGGTTCAGTGGTTACGATTTGTGCGCTATTAACAGAAGACTGCACCTTTAAAGATCTCCAAAATAAAGAAGTAATGGGTAAAAATCTAAAAATTCATGTTTGTGCCAAAAGTCTGCAGAAACTCATGAAAAGCTCAAAGATCAATATGCATGCAAAGAATCATGAAGATCAATGCATTAGTTGTTTAGATACTTGAGCTTTTGTATCATAGTTTCCATTATTCTGGAGGGTACTTCTAAGCCCCACAGCTCAGAGGATTTGGGATGCTTCAAGCATACAGACGGCCATCCGATAAAAAAAATTACCAAAAGCAGCTTATTTCATCCTGAATTTTCATAATCACAACCTCGCACATGTATTCACATGTTTGCAGCCATTTTAACGAAGATAAATTGTCTTTTTCTGCCTTCGGCCAAAGGAGTCCCCGTCGAGGATTTTCCACACGATGTAAAGAATGTCACAATAGTTCATGACCCTGCGTGGAGGTTGCATCCGAAACTTAGCTGGGCAGAACCATTCAAAAGCTGGACATTTTCGGACACCTTGTGGAAAATATTACTAACCCCGCTGGTATAAATAATACATTACAGTCTGCACCTTGAATTTTTTCGAAAGTAAGTGGTCCATCATTACAAGAAGAAAACTGTTTAATACATAAAACTGAAATCAGGTAAGATAGTGATGAAGCGTGAAAGTGGGAGGGAGAATATTTGAACGGTTTGACTTGATGAAGATCTCCGATGAAAATCCTTATCCCCGCAGATCCTTAGATTTTAGATGGTCTCCAAAAAGACAAGGGGAAATGTTTCACTAACATTAAGCATGGGCATGGCAGATGCTGTGACTTTAAAATATGACCAACTCAGCAGTTTAGGTCGCATTTTGTTAGCCGTGACAAACACGACTCAGTTAGGACCCCTACTGAGTCGTGACACAAGCCAAATTTAGAACCACCCTGCAAGTCCACGCCACGCTTTATAACCGTATCTCCGCATACAGTCACATATGCCTTTTTTCAGACATTTGACCCCGTGACACAGACATTATGTCACTTTCTGTTGGCAAGTTACCTTTATGTCAGTTACTTCTACACAGCTACTCTGGCACAAAACACTGCATGAAATGAAGTGTCAGGCCAGGTGAACATAAATATTGTGCAATATCAATATCCATAAACTTTTATGTTTTCTCTTTACTGTTTATTTATTTAATACCATGTAAGACATGACCCATCTTGTGTGACTAAAAAAACTGTGATTATGAAGCCAACATAATATCATATCCTGACTATTGTCATAATTTTATACTGTTTGGGTGACATGACATTAAGCGGGCTTGACTGTACACAATAATTATGAGGTAATATGTCCTTACCTTACTAGGAGTACCTACATCATCTGTAGAAGCAGATACACCATTACAAGGCCCCTGCTTGTTGCCAGGTTTATCAGAGTGTGACACTATATCTTCACTATATGTCCTAACTACACTGCTATCAGTTTGGTCATGGGATGGACCAGCACCATTGGTTATTCCTAATACTGAATGCTCCCGGTCAGTGGAAGTCCTGTTATCTACATGAGGACCAACAAGCCCGGCCCTGCCTGGCTGTTTATCATCACAGGATTCATTGTTATTATCATGTGGCACTCCATTTTGCATATGAGCCTTCCTCTGTTCTGATGTGTCCTTTTTCTCGGGTGTCTGTCGGGACACCTTGACTGTCCTGGAGTCCCGATCAGGTGTGTAAGTGCTGTATTTGTTATAACCACTCACTGCACAGCTCAGCTTAAGGTACGAAGGCAGTTTGGTTGGAGCAGACTGAGTTTCCATGCTGGGGTCTGCTATGTCTCCCTGTTTTAAAGGTTTTTGATCTTGTAAATCTTCTGATCCCAACTGATGTGAAACTCCAACAATATTGTCCTGGCTGGTTATTGTCCGCTTGGACATGGTCATCGCTGACTGTCTCCCGCTGCCATTGTTCAATGATCCCACACTCCCTACAACGAACAAAATCACAATATCACCATGCTGTATCAACAGTGTACACAATCACAATATTATTATGGTGTATCAACAGTTACTGTATACAATCACAATATTATTATGCTGTCTCTCATCAACAGTTTGTCGCCACAGTCAAAATATTACCATGCTGTATCAACAGTAAGTGTACACAATCACAATACTGACATGCTGTATCAACAGTTTATGTACACAATCACAATATCACCATGTTGTTTTAACAGTTTGTGTACACAATCACAATACTACAATGCTGTATCAACAGTTTGTGTACACAATCACAATACCACCATGCTGTCTCTCATCAACAGTTTGTGTACACAATCTCAGTTGTGTACAAAATCTGCTATTTCTTATCCACAGTTAGTGTACACAATCACAATACAACCATGCTGTCTCTCATCAACAGTTTGTGTACAAAATCATAATACTATCACGCTGTCTCTAATCAACAGTTTGTGTACGCAATCACAATACTACCATGCCGTCTCTCATCAACAGTTTGTGTACAAATCACATTACTACCATGCTGTCTCTCATGAACAGTTTGTGTACAAAATCACATTACTACAATGCTGTCTCTCATCAATAGTTTGTGACAAAATGACAATACTACCATGCGGCTCTCATCAACAGTTTTGATATGCACAGGTTTTGCCTAAAATTAAAATCAGGCAAGTTAAATTATTGGTTAAATTCACACTGATTTTCAGCAAAACCCATCAAATTCCTGGTTAGAATAATAAAGACATTTCATGTGCATTAAGTACAATAAATTCTCTTTGAGACAAATTTTTCACTTTTACAGATGACTCCATCTTCCTGCAGTATGTGATGAAGTGTCTCTGTTTTTTTTGGGATGGAGACCCTGCCACTTTATTACTCATGTAATACAGATAAGTGAGCATGGGTAGAGAGGCATGTACACATAAAATCAGCATGACCAGTGGCAGACTAATCATCAGGGCAGGTCAACTACAGGCCTGCTCCAGATACCAGACAGAACTGGATACTAATCTAGTCTGGCAATCAGAAAACCAGCAGCCAATACATGGTTTCCCAGGAGCAAAAGGAAGGCTATTTTTTATAAACTTGTTGCTATGGTTGCCTGGAGTAAGTGAATCTACATGAGCTTAGCCCTGAAACAGATCTACTGCTGGTACCAGCCATGACAGCTTCAGGAGCAAGCTGACCACCATCATCAGATCTACAGCTGGTACCAGCCATGACAGCTTCAGGAGCTAGCTGACCACCATCATCAGATCTACAGCTGGTACCAGCCATGACAGCTTCAGGAGCAAGCTGACCACCATCATCAGATCTACAGCTGGTACCAGCCATGACAGCTTCAGGTGCAAGCTGACCACCATCATCAGATCTACAGCTGGTACCAGCCATGACAGCTTCGGCAGCAAGCTGACCACCATCATCAGATCTACAGCTGGTATCAGCCATGACAGCTTCAGGAGCTAGCTGACCACCATCATCAGATCTACAGCTGGTACCAGCCATGACAGTTTCAGGAGCAAGCTGACCACCATCATCAGATCTACAGCTGGTACCAGCCATGACAGCTTCAGGAGCTAGCTGTCCACCATCATCAGATCTACAGCTGGTACCAGCCATGACAGCTTCAGGAGCTAGCTGACCACCATCATCAGATCTACAGCTGGTACCAGCCATGACAGCTTAAGGAGCGAGCTGACCACCATCATCAGATCTACAGCTGGTACCAGCCATGACAGCTTCAGGAGCAAGCTGACCACCATCATCAGATCTACAGTTGGTACCAGCCATGACAGCTTCGGGAGCAAGCTGACCACCATCATCAGATCTACAGCTGGTACCAGCCATGACAGCTTCAGGAGCAAGCTGACCACCATCATCAGATATACAGCTGGTACCAGCCATGACAGCTTAAGCAGGAGCTGACCACCATCATCAGATCTACAGCTGGTACCAGCCATGACAGCTTAAGGAGCTAGCTGACCACCATCATCAGATCTACAGCTGGTACCAGCCATGACAGCTTCAGGAGCAAGCTGACCACCATCATCAGATCTACAGCTGGTACCAGCCATGACAGCTTCGGGAGCAAGCTGACCACCATCATCAGATCTACAGCTGGTACCAGCCATGACAGCTTCAGGAGCTAGCTGACCACCATCATCAGATCTACAGCTGGTACCAGCCATGACAGCTTAAGCAGGAGCTAGCTGACCACCATCACCAGATTTACTGCTTGTACCAGCCATGACAGCTTCAGGAGCCAGCTGACCACCATCATCAGATCTGATGCTGGTACCAGCCATGACACCTGCAGGAGCTAGCTGACCACCATCATCAGATCTACTGCTGGTACCAGCCATGACAGCTTCAGGAGCTAGCTGACCACCATCACCAGATGACTGAAAGGGAGCTATGTCAACCTGCAGAATATATGGCCATGACCAACCATATAACTAGACATTTCTTGGCACCGCAGGTGCCAGAGTATCCCCAGACATAGTACGCCCCCCCCCCCCCCTTTTAAGAATAGGCCCCAATTTTTAGCAGCATATACTGACACTTGACAAGCAATTATTGTTTCTTCCATCTATCAATCCACAATCTTTTTGAAGATGTTGGTCCTGTGACCTTGACCTTTTGGCACATCACAAGGCTATCCAAGATATTGACAGGGGTCTTCCTCTATTGGCAGGGGAACTGTATGTGCAAGATGAAATTTTTGGACAGATGGCTCCTGTGACCTTCACCTTTGACCTTGTGACCTCAAAATTGATAGGGTTCTTCCTCTCTTGGCAGGTGAACTATATGTGCAAGATGAAAGATCTGAGATGAAATGTTTGGCTGCAAATGCATCCACATCATTTTTAAAGATGTGTCCTGTGACCTTGACCTTTGACCTCATGATCCCAAAATCAATTCAGGTCTTGCTTTTCCCAATGGGACATAAACAAGTCAAGTTTGAAATCCATACATCAATAAAAGCAGGAATTATCATCCAGAAACTAATTTTTGGACAGATGGCTCCTATGACCTTCATCTTTGACCTTGTGACCTCAAAATTGATAGGGGTCTTCCACTCTTGGCAGGTGAACTATATGTGCAAGATGAAAGATCTGAGATGAATTGTTTGGCTGTAAATGTATCCACAATCTTTTTAAAGATGTGTCCTGTGACCTTGACCTTTGACCTCGTGACCCCAAAATCAATTGGAGTCTTGCTTTTTCAAAGGGACATATATAAGTCAATTTTGAAATCAATACATCAATAAAAGCAGGAATTATCATCCAGAAACTAATTTTTTGACAGATAGCTTTTGTGGCCTTGACCTTCACCTTTGACCTTGTGACCCCAAAATTGATATGGATCATCCACTATTGGCAAGTGAGCTATATATTCAAGATGGAAGAACTGGGATGAAAGTTTGGCTTAAAATGCATCCACAGTATCTTATAAGATGAGAGTCCAGTGACCTTGACTTTTGACCTCATGATCCTAGAACCTATAGGGTTCTTATTTTAGTGTTGGGCCATACATAAGTCACGTTTGAAATCCATATGGCTATCAACAATGGAGATATCATAAGAGGTGTGTGATTTTCACCAAATATGGACACATTAAAGGTCAAGGCCACTCTCATGGTAAAGGTCATGACCCAAATGTAAACAGACCTCATCCCCTAACACCATCTCTCTACATGTGCATAATATGAAAGAAATCTGACATTAGTTTTTGACTTATAATGCTCGAAGTACTGTTAAGTGGCAATTATGGGGGTATTAAACGGCGTAAAAACAAAAAAAGGATAACAGGTGGCGCCATCTGTTTCCGGTACATGACATTACTATCCAAGATCTTCAGTCAAGTTGATTTTTGGACCAATCCATGCATCCCTTATTGAGATATTAATGATTTTGTGTGATTTTCACCATATATGGCAATATTCAAGGTCAAAGCCACTCCCATAGGAAAGGTCATGACCCCAATTTAAATAAACAACATCCCATAACCCATATCTATGTATATGCATAATATAAAAGAAAGCTGTCCATTTGTTTTTGACTTATAATGCTCACAGTACTGTCAAGTGGCAATTTTGGGGGTATTAAACGGCACGAAAACAAGTCAAGAATAATAGGTGGCGCCACCAGTTTCTGGAACATGACAACCCTATCCATGATCTTCCATCAACTTGATTTTGGGATCAATCCATGCAAGATTTCTTGAGATATTTAAAAATTTGTGTGATTTTCCCCAAATTGGACCTATTCAAGGTCAAGGACACTCTCCTAGTACAGGTTATGACCTCATTTTAAATAGGCGTCGTCCTCTCACCCATATCTATACATATACCAAGGTTGGTAAAGATCCGTGAAATATTTTTTGAGTTATCCAGCCAACAAGATTTATATGCAGCAGCGGGACCGGTATGAAAACATAGTATCCCCCGACTTTGTCTGGGGATACAATAATCATAAACTAAAGCAGATGTAAATAGTGTACAGGTAATAAATAGCTAAAAATAATACACCTTAAAGTACTTAGTCTAAAACAAAGAAAATTATATCTTTATAACTGCATGGCAAATATAGATAGCTTTGACTGCCAGGCCAAACTTAAACCAGGAACCAGCTTCTTTTTAGGAACATACAACCTGTCATGCCCAGATTTAGCAAGTCTATAGGAGGAGAGGTGGCCATTTGTATTGTGAGCAATACAAATATATAATTCTGTCAACAACTGATTTGGGCATTTTAAAGCCAAAGTGTCCTCTGTTAGGAAATACACATACAGCAGATAGGGTGCCCAAAACCTACATTTTATAGTTTATTTTAACCTCCCTCAATGGGAACTTTAATATTTTTTTAAAAGAAAATAAGACCTATATGTACCAACTATTTACTATTAGGTAATCTAACACCTCAGATACAGAATAACATCAGGCAAGATTTTCACCTGCCAGCTTATGAATGATAATTTAATTCTATTACATAATTATAAACTTGTGTTCCTTAGTGTGATTAAAGATAGTTAGGTGGATCTTAGATCCTGCCATGGCCACCCAAATCTCCTCTGAATTTTGCAGTTACAATTACATGTGATCTGATCTGTCCACGTAGATATTAAATGATAACCTCACATTACCCCACACATATTGTTTCATACTCCCAGTACAGCTGATTTGGATTGATTTTAAGAGATCCTAATCAATAACATGACAGACTCTCTCAAAAATTACATAATCACACATTTACAGTTAGAGAACATGGCGGCAGTCATCGTAGATATTAAATGATAACCTCACATTACCCCACACATATTGTTTCATACTCCCAGTACAGCTGATTTGGATTGATTTTAAGAGATCCTAATCAATAACATGACAGACTCTCTCAAAATTACATAATCACACATTTACAGTTAGAGAACATGGCGGCAGTCATCGTAGATATTAAATGATAACCTCACATTACCCCACACATATTGTTTCATACTCCCAGTACAGTTGATTTGGATTGATTTTAAGAGATCCTAATCAATAACATGACAGACTCTCTCAAAAATTACATAATCACACATTTACAAGTAGAGAACATGGCGGCAGTCATTACACAGAGTATCACTGAGGCCTTTATTCAGATAATCACACCAGTGATATAATAAATAAATAGAAACTGGTGGGATTTTACCAAAGATTAAAAGACAGGGTAGCAATTTAAGAGGAGAATTTGGTACTCTAATCATTGCAAATGTACAGCAGAGGCCAAGGCCATTTTTAACCAAGTAAATAGTTTAGTGGACCATGCCATTTTTTTAAATAATGATCCCAGTTATCACTGATGACATTCACAGGCAATTATCATTGTGTACATTAACAGCTTTGATCACAAACAATCTCTCGCCATTTATGGAAACAGTTAATATATTTCTCTAAATTTCTGGAAGGAATGAGGTCAAAGTGATCTAGTTTCTGGCTTGGTAGGAGATAATACATTCAATAATGTTTTGTATTTGAAAAATTAATGTAGTTTTAACAATTGTGATTTGTGCCTTGTAAACAGATACAAACATGGACAGACAGACAATTGTAAATGGTCATCATGAAGGCTCAAATTAGACAGCCAAGCTTAAATTTATATAAAAATGGTTCAATATGGGAAGTCATCCATGAGCTTGTGTATACACTACATCCTCTAAAGAAAGCCTGCCCTGATTGACATATCTTAATATGAATCATATCACACCAGCTCACTGATCCTGCCATTCATGGTAAGTGGTATTAACAGAGCATGATCCAATTATTGACTGGTGGGTTTACACAATACAGCAGTCAAATATTACAGGCTGTGTGAGTTTCCTTGGACAGCAGCTTTATATAGCATACACCTGTTCAGTGCTGTCAATATACTACTTCCAGCAGACACCAGGATACAGAAAACCAACCTGGTTGGCGCAGGACCTCTTCTCGCCACTTGCGGTACATGATGGCTGACTGAGCTCAGTACCATCTACAGTAACAGTTCTTCAATATAATATCCAATGTATATAACAGTAAACCTCTCTCTGAGGTCCCAGCAAGCCTGGCTGCTAGATGTGCCTGGTGCTGTGCTGTCCACAAGACAATATTGACTGGCAGCTCCCTGGTACTGCTGATGGTAGCGTGACATTTGGGTTGGCTGCAGGGACTCCATCCATCACAAGGCATAGAAACTGTATGGTTACAGCTCCAACCAATCAAATGTCCACCCTTTACCAGTTTACCAAACAAAAACCATAAGCTGGTAGTCAGGACCACACTCATCTGTTTGAGCTCAGTACATATCAGTGATCATCAGTCTATATTTGGTCTTAGTGTCTGTTGAACTCTGACACTTCATTACGTGTATCTGTTTTCTGTTGTGTACAGACACACAATCACTTCCTTGTATAATTATATGTACACATAAACCATGCAGTATCCGGCAGAGGAAAACCAATTATCTCCTGGATAACCACACAATCCCAATATGACACAAACTCATCTTCATTGTCTAAATATATCAGTATGATACACCTTGATCTGATGTAAGTAGGACGTCTTGTTCACCCAACTCTCACTCCCCACATGTAACCAGGGAAGTCACTCATCACCAGTCAATCGATGACCGTCACAGTTCAAATCACACCACATAGGACCATGTTCAGTTGGTGAAGGAGCCCATGTGACAGATCCTTGTACCTTTACCTTCAGAACAGCACACAGGTGCTTATGGTGCAAGATTGACCCAACCCCTTGACCACTGTCAACCAAACAAAACCTAGTGGGGTGTCAGTTAACAGTGGTGAGTCAGTCAGAATGGCAAGCTTAATCAAAGAGAATACACAGCAGTATTTGGAACAAGCACCACATCATGGAATTTCTATGTATTTAATATTTATGGAGATTCTTATATTAAATGTTCACAAATAAGACTTGAATGACTTGTCTCCAACTATATAGCAATCAAATGGCTCAATCTAGGCCTCAATCTAGAACGTTTAGATTATTTTGCTTTAGGATGGTATACACCTGAACAATTAGGTGAAAACTGTTGGAGATGAACTCTATATTAAAATCTAATTTAGACTCTAAATACTCATGAAGTGAGAGCTGCTGGTAGTTAACTACTCTGCTTACATCCTTTAACAAGACTAGACGTATGTCCTTTGTGGTTTCTATCATGACTAATAAGTATTATCAAAATCATCACTGTATTATTAACAGGATATTGGTATATTATCAGAGAAGTTGTTTCCCAACTGTACCAATAGACAGTACATCAAGGCCAATCATATACACCAGGAACTATAACTAAATGGTTATCAGAGTTTTGATCTAACAAGGCCATCATGAACAAGATGTAAATATCTAGATATGATAATTCGCCCCTTAGATGAAAATTTGTATGGGAAATTTAACTGAACTTAAATTCAAATGGTTCAAAACTCATCAAAGACTTGGCATAGAAATGGTCATAATATAATCTTATATGAAATTTACATTCTACATGGCAAATGCTTCCCTTTCAAACAGTGTGTTGAATGAAATGGACCAGTAGGAATGTAATGAGATATCTGCATAAGAAGTGTTTTGGGATATTTTCACCCAACAAGAACCATTTGAAGCCCATGCAAGGCCACCCAATCAAGGCGATTCTCATAGAAAAGTTTATGACCTCATTTTAAGTAGGCTTTATTCTCTGACCAAAACCTATGCATATATAAAATAAACAAGGCCTACAGGCCTACTGCAAACCTGTGCAATGGGATATACATCAGGTATAATGCTTCCATGCTGGACCATTTCTTTTCAAGTACATTTGTGTTGTGTATATGTACAATGCAAGTACTAAACATTTTGAACCTGAGTACAAGCACCAATTACACAAACAATATTGCTGAAATACTGGCATGGGTGCATACAACAGAAAAAACAAGTGACTCATGGGTCATAACCCTCAGCTGACTGACATGTTGTCATTATGTCCTTGCACACTGCACAGGCAACTAATTAAGATCATGTAGGTGGCATCATCGTTCATGCATATTAGCTCAAGTTCATCAAGACCCATAAGCACACCAAATTTGATGACAATCCATTCAGCCATTCCTGAGGAATCTGGCAATTTGTGTGTACTTTGCATTATTTCTGGGGTGCTCAAACATGGCCTGTAACTCAGAGAATATAGGTCACAGTGACCTAATTTCAAGTTTCTGAGGAGAACTTTTGAGGAACTCTCAGGATGTCAGTAAGAAGATTCTAGGTACAACAGTTATGATTTGTGCCCTGTAAAGTGCCATTAGAGAAAAAATGCATAAAAATTCGAAAAAAATCCAGATGGCCACCAGTCTACAGGAACTGATGAAACACTCCATGATCAATGCAAAAAAGCATGGTGATCAATGCATAAGTTGTTCAGATACTGGAGCTTTTGTAAACTAGATGTGTCGGAACGACACAAATAACCCCGCCTGGGGCAAATTAGAAACATTTGTTAAATTTTGTAAAATTTTTGAAGTTCAGGAGGTGTTGTATGGTCAAAAGTAGGTCAACAAGGGCAAAATGCAAACTCGATCTGTAAAGGGTCATTATCAAGCAACACACCAAAAATCAGGCCAGTATATGCAGGCACTGTGAAAAAAAGTCCATATATGTGCATTTTTCATGAAAATTTCTGTCTTTCATGAAATTTTCTATGTTCAGGATCTGTCATATGGTGAAAAATGGGTTAACTGGGACAAAACGCGAACTCGATCTGTAAGTGGTCATTATGCGCCCACAGACCAAACATTAGGCCAGTATCTGTTAGCATTGCATTGCGAAACTAGAATATTAGAAAAAGTTGATAATCATTTATAAATTTAAATTGGAGAGGTATATACCATGTTTCATAACAATCCACCAAATGCCTCCTGAGAAATAAGCTCCTAAGTTTTTTTTCTATACTAAGCTCTGTAACTTTGAAAAGTAGGTCAAGATCACCCATCTTTGAACTTGACCAAGATTTTGTAAATATAATGCAATAGCACTGAAGAAATGAAGTTCCTGTGTTGAATACCTTTGGAGATATCCTGCACAAAAGGCCAAAATTAAAAAAATCCGATAAAATTTCATTAAAAAATCAGAAATTGCAGGTGGCGCCACCAAAATTGTGCAGCACATACAGACCATCAGTCCCAATGACCAAAGTAAGTTTTGTGAAAATCCACACAATGGTTCCTGAGATATAAACTTCTGAGTGTTTTTCTATAATCAGCTCTAAAATGTAGAAAAATGGGTAAAGGTCACCCATCTTCGAACTTGACTGAGATTTTATCGATATACATCTTCACTGATGAAATAAAATTCCAACGGTGAATCCTTTTAGAGATATCCCGCTCACAAGGTAAAAGTTAACAGACGTGGAACGGACGGACGGACAGACACCGGACAGACAGATGGACGGACGGACAGACAGACAGACAGCTTGGGTGATGACAATAGCCCATCAGCCTATGAGCTGAGGGCTAAAAACGGCTGTACATGTGTATTTGTCATGAAAATTTCTATTTTTCATGAATTTTTCTAAGTTTAGGAGCCGTAAAACGGTCAAAAGTAGGTCAACTGGGACGAAACGCCAACTCGATCTGTAACTGATCATTATCTGCCCACACACCAAAAATCAGGCCAATATCTGCAGGCACTGCGAAAAAAAAGTCCGTACATGTGTATTTGTCATGAAAATTTCTATTTTTCTTGAAATTTTCTAAGTTTAGGATCCGTAAAACGGTCAAAAGTAAGTCAACCGGGACGAAACGCCAACTCGATCTGTAACTGGTCATTATCTGCCCACACACCAAAAATCAGGCCAATATCTGCAGGCATTGCGAAAAAAAGTCTGTACATGTGGCGGGGGCATAAAACAAGTGACCCAGGGGTCATGACGCTCAGCTGACCAGGAAGACATTGACAAAAGTAATTTTATCATCTGAATGTCAAATTTGAATGAAATACTTTTTCCAAGCTTGACCTTTTGTATAAAATCATCCAATATTCATTGGGGTACTATGGAGCTCTGTAGCATGAAGGATATGGGTAACAGACACCTATTTTCAAGGTTTACAAGATGACTTTTCAGGGGTCTCCCAGCATGTCAAAAAATAAAATTCTAGGTCCAGTTATTATGATTTGTGCCCTGTTAACAGATGACCAAATGTTTATTCTGGGGGGTATTTCAAAGCCGCATAGGATGAAGGATATGGGTAACAGAGATGTAATTTCAGGTGCACAAGGAGACTTTTCAGGGGCCTCCCAGCATATCAAGAAAGGAGATTCTAGGTCAAGTCATTATAATTTGTGCTCTGTTAACAGATGACCGAATCTTTATTCTCGGAGCCATAGCATGAAGGATATGGGTAACAGAGACCTAATTTCAGATTTCCAAAGAGACTTTCCAAAGGCCTCCCTGCATGTCAAGAAAGAAGATTCTAGGTCCAGTCATTATGATTTGTGCCCTGTTAATATATGACCAAATCTTTATTCTGGGGGGTACTTCAGAGCCCCATAGCTCACAGAATATGGGTAACAGGGACCTTATTTCGGGTTTCCATGTAGACCTTTTATGGGCTTCCCTGGAGGTGAGGACAGAAGATTCTAGGTCGAGTCATTATGATTTGTGCCCTGTTTACAGATGACCAAATGTTTAAAGATCACAAAAGTAGAGAAAAAAAAATCGTAAAAAATAAAAAAAATATAGCTGGCGCCACCAATCTCCAGAAATTGATGAAACACTCCATGATCAATATCCATGCAAAGAATCATGGTGATTAATGCATTAGTTGTTCAGATACTTGAGCTTTTGTATTAAATTTTGCATTATTCTGGGGGGTACTTCAGAACCCCATAGCTCGAAGAATATAGGTCACAGTGACCTAATTTCAGGTTTACAAGGAGAATTTCCATAGACCTCCCAGGATGTCAAGTAAGAAGATTCCAGGTCTAGCGGTTACGATTTGTGCCCTGTTAACAGACAGACACCTGGATGGCCGGACGGACGACGGACAAAAGGTGATCCCTATTGCTCAGATGACTTTCAGTCAGCTGAGCTAAAAATTGAAAAAATACAGGTGGGGCCACCAGAATGCAGAAACTGATGAAACATTTCATGATCAATATCCATGCAAAGAATCATGGTGATCAATATAATAACTGTTCAGATACTTGAGCTTTTGTATCAAATTTTCCATTATTCTGGGGGGTACTTCGGAGCCCCATAGCTCAGAGGTTATGGGTAACAGAGACCTAATTTCAAGTTTTTAAGGAGACTTTTCATGGGCCTCTCAGCATGTCAAGAGAGAAGATTCTAGGTCCAGTTGTTACGATTTGTGCCATGTTAACAGATGACCACATCTTATGAGGTCTAAAAAATAGAGAAAAAAATTCGTCAAAATAAAAAAAATACAGGTGGCGCCACCATACTGCAGAAACTGATGACACATTCCATGATCAATATCCATGCAAAGAATCATGGTGATCACTGCAATAGTTGTTTAGATACTTGAGCTTTTGTATCAAATTTTCCATTATTCTGGGGGGTACTTCGGAGCCCCATAGCTCAAAGGTTATGGGTAACAGAGACCTAATTTCAGGTTTCCAAAGAGACTTTTTATGGGCCTCCCTGCATGTCAAGAGAGAAGATTCTAGGTGTAGTCGTTACGATTTGTGCCCTGTTAACAGATGGCCACATCTAAAGGTCTCAAAAATAGAGAAAAATATTGTTAAAAATCAAAAAATATAGGTGGCGCCACCAGTCTGCAGAAACTGATGAAACACTCCATGATCAATATCCATGCAAAAAATCATGATGATCAATGCATTAGTTGTTCAGATACTTGAGTTTTTGTATCAAATTTTCCATTATTCTGGGGGGTACTTCGGAACCCCATAGCTCGAAGAATATAGGTCACAGTGACCTAATTTCAGGTTTACAAGGAGAATTTCCATAGACCTCCCAGGATGTCAAGTAAGAAGATTCCAGTTCTAGCGGTTACGATTTGTGCCCTGTTAACGGACATACGCCCAGACGGCCGGACGGACGACGGACAAAAGGTGATCCCGATAGCTCAGATGACTTACAGTCAGCCGAGCTAAAAACTTAATTATTCTGGGGTATTTCTGAGCCCCATAGCTTGGATAAAATATGGGAAACACAGACCTAATTTCAGGTTTCCAAGGAGACTTTTCATGGGCCTCCCTGGATGTCAAATTAGAAGAATCTTGGTCCAATGGTTATGATTTGTGCCTTGCTTTAGTATCAAATTTTCAATTATTCAGGGGGGTACTTCTGAGCCCCATAGGTTGGAGAATATCGTTTTCAAGGAGATTTTTCATGGAGCTCCCTTGATATCAAGTGAGAAGATTCCAGGTCCAGTGGTTACGATTTGTGCCCTGTTAACAGATGACCCCATCTTTTGATGTCTCAAAAATAGAGAATAAAATGCATAAATATAATCCAAAAAATGCAGGTGGCACCATCAGTCTGCAGGAACTGATGAAACACTCCATGATCAATTTGCATGCACAGAATTATGGTGATCAATGCTTAAGTTGTTCAGATACTTGAGCTTTTGTATGAAATTTTTCATTTTTCTCGGGGGGGGGGGGGCACTTTTGAGCCCCATAGCTCAGAGGATATGGGCAACAGAGACCAAATTACAAGTTTCCAAGGAGATTTTCATGGACCTCACTGCATGTCAAGTTGCAACATTCTAGGTACAGCTGTTACAGTTTGGGCCCTGTTAATGGACAGACGCCAGACAACCAGACGGTCAGACAGACGACGGACAAAGAATGATCGCTATAGCTCAAAAACGTGCCATGGTCAAATTTAAGGTACTGATTTCATATTTATGGGAATAACTTATAAATTTGAAAAATTCAGATCTAATTTTGGGTATACAATTGAATCTTGATTAAATAATGTTATATCCCTGAAAAAAGTCTCTAGCTTCAGCAATTTCCAAGTTAAGGGAGTAAATATATTTCCTGGTTTTCTACAAAGTGCATTATGTTTGGGCCAATCAGTTCGACAAATTATGCATTACTGACCTAATTTTAAATATGTACATAGGAAATGTATGGAAAAATATGCATACTTAATATGATCAAAAACAGATTAGTGGTTATGATATTAGGCAGTCTTGAAGTGTAACAATGGGATATTAATGGAAAACAGAGGTTTTTCCTTAACAACTCAACGGAACATAGTACTAGTGACCTAATTTTTGGTATGGTAGGAGATTTTGGGGACATCTAACGGTAGGCAAAATTTGGATTTGTAGGTCCAACGGTTTTAAAATGTGCCTTGTTGATGGACATAGGATGGACAAAGGACCATGACTATAACACTTAAATAAAATGCTGTAAAAAAATTCAAATGAGCATAAACTAAATTTCTATGAGCACTTTTGTTAGATCCTAATATTTTATATCATTAAGGATTCAAATCCTGATAATTTTTTTTTTGTTGAAAAAAAATTTTAAATTGTTAAAGTCTAAAACAAGTGACCCATGGGTCATGACGCTCAGCTGACTGGGAAGAGATTCACAAAAGGAAATTTTATCATCAGAATGGTAGTATATACCCATTAAGCTGAAGCATCAAACAGAATAACCAACAGGCCAAGATTTAGTCTGTATTTATATATCTCAAAAATAGAGAAAAAATGTGTAAACTTTAAAAACTAGAATACAGGTAGCCAACAAGTGACTACGTGTATCCGCCAAAATCAGAGTGGAACGGGTGAAGTGAGGCATGGATTGAGTGGCAAGGGGAAATAGAGTGAGGTATGTTGCATATTAGCATGGATGTCTGCAGCCTAAATGTGTGTGTAGGTTGTGCCACCTACCACAAATTCTGAAAGCTGTCCAAGTTATATACATATGCAAAATTTTAGGCAGAAAAGTCAAACCACTACATGTATATGAGTGATTTTAGCCCACGGCAGACAAACAGACAGACGCAGTGCAAAAATGGTTGCAGGTGGCCCCTCCAGTTTTGTGTATGATAAAGAGCTATGTGAGATCTATACACATGCAAAATTTTGGCCCAATCGTTCAAACGGTTCCTGAGATATGAGCTTGGATGTCTGCAGTATAAACTAGAATGTAGGTGGCGCCACCTGTCATAAAATCAAGAAAGCTATCCAGGATGTATAAAACTGCAAAATTTTAGGCAGATATGTCAAACCACTGCCAAGATATGAGTGACATAATCCCACGGCAGACAAACAGAATCTGTGCAAAAATGGTTGCAGGTGGCGCCACCAGTTTTGCGTATGATAAAGAGCTATGTGAGATCTATACACATGCAAAATTTTGGCCCAATCAGTCAAATGGTTCCCGAGATATGAGCTTGGATGTGATCAGCGTGAACGTGAATGTAGGTGGCGCCACCTGTCATAAAATCAAAAAAGCTATCTAGGATGTATACGCATGCCGAATTTTAGGTGAATTAGTCAAACCACTGCAGAGATATGAGTGATTTTAACCCAAGGCAGATGAACAGATGGACAGTGTGCAAACATGGCTGCAGGTGGCGCCACCATTTTCGTGTATGTTATAAAGCTATCCAAGGGCTACATTTGTGTATAAGTTTTTTCCTGATTGGTTGAACGAGTCCGGAGATATAAGCATGGATGTCTACAGCGTGAACGTGAATGTAGGTTGCGCCACCTGTCATAAAATTAAGAAAGCTATCTAGGATGTATACGCATGCCGAATTTTAGGTGAATTAGTCAAACCACTGCAGAGATATGAGTGATTTTAACCCAAGGCAGATGAACAGATGGACACTGTACAAACATGGTTGCAGGTGGCGCCACCTTTTTTGTGTATGTTATAAAGCTATCCCAGGGCTACATTTGTGTAAAAAATTTTTCCTGATCGGTCAAATGATTCCCGAGATATGTGGGTTTATGTGTGGAAACAGACGCACAAATGGACGCTGGGCAGAGAGGAAAGGTCAGAGGTCAAGGTAACTTGGTTAAGCACCAGTTCACATGTGACCTGATAATTTGTATAAGTTTCGGAAAAATCCATCTGGTAGTCTCAGAGGAGTTCACCGGAAACGAACCCAGCGGCGGAACCCTGTCAAAAATATACAATTATGATCTAATTTCAGGTATACAACTAAAACTAAGTTGAATATAGATCTATATATGTGTTTGAATTAAGCTCTCTAGCTAAACAAATTATCATGTTAAGTGAATAAATATATTTCCTGATTTTTGACAAAGTGCATTTTGTTTAGGCCCATAACTTCAAAGATTTATGCAATATTGAGCTAATTTCTGGCATGTACATAGGAAATATAAGCTTGAATAGTTATTTCAAATATGAATAGATTAACTGTGGTTTTCGTAGTGGGCAGTTTTGAAGTGTAATGTACAATAGGTTTTTACTGAAAAACTAGATTTTTTTCCTTAATTTCTCAAAGGAACGAAGTCACAGTGACCCAGTTTCAGGTTTTGAAGGAGAAATTATGGACATTAACTCAATGTTGAATTTTTGATTGGTAGGTCTAATGGTTTCAAAACGTGCCCTGTTAACGGAAGGACGACAAACAAAGGACCATGACTTTAGCTCAGATGGCTTATAGTCAGCTGAGCTAAAAATTGGCTAAGATTACAGATAAACAAAGGTTAAAGGTAACATTTTCCATTTCATTCCTGACACAGCCTGAGCAATGTAATGCCGTTTGAAACATTAATCCATGGAAACTAACAAAAACATTTTCATGACATTACCATAACAACTGCCACAACTCCATTCTCTTAAATCTATCTATCTGTGATTTGGTCCTGAAGCCCAAAAAACAGCACTGGCTGTGGCTAAGCCTGCCCACAGCAGCCCCACAGCAGATTTACATCTGCTCAGCAGGAAGCTGGTAAGATTATTCTGAGCTGGTGCAGTAGAACTTAGCTCCAGTGACCTAGAAGCCACAGTCAGTCCTGCTCTGGTCACTCTGTTAACACTTAGCTCCAGTGACCTAGAAGCCACAGTCAGTCATGCTCTGGTCACTCTGTTAACACTTAGCTCCAGTGACCTAGAAGCCACGATCAGTCGTGCTCTGGTCACTCTGTTAACACCTAGCTCCAGTGACCTAGAAGCCACAGTCAGTCGTGCTCTGGTCACTCTGTTAACACTTAGCTCCAGTGACCTAGAAGCCGCAGTCAGCCATGCTCTGGTCACTCTGTTAAAACTTTGCTCCAGGGACTTAGATGCCACAGTCAGTCGTGCTCTGGACTCTCTGTTAACACTTAGCTCCAGTGACCTAGAAGCCACAGTCATTCAAGCTCTGGTCACTCTGGTAACACTTAGCTCAAGTGACCTAGAAGCCACAGTCAGTCGTGCTCTGGTCACTCTGTTAACACCTAGCTCTAGTGAACTAGAAGCCACAGTCAGTCGTGCTCTGGTCACTCTGTTAACACATAGCTCCAGTGACCTAGATGCCACAGTCAGTCGTGCTCTGGTCACTCTGTTAACACTTTGCTCCAGTGACCTAGATGCCACAGTCAGTCATGCTCTGGTCACTCTGTTAACACTTTGCTCCAGTGAACTAGATGCCACAGTCAGTCATGCTCTGGTCACTCTGTTAACACTTTGCTCCAGTGACCTAGATGCCACAGTCAGTCGTGCTCTGGTCACTCTGTTAACACTTTGCTCCAGTGAACTAGAAGCCACAGTCAGTCATGCTCTGGTCACTCTGTTAACACTTAGCTCCAGTGACCTAGAAGCCACGATCAGTCGTGCTCTGGTCACTCTGTTAACACCTAGCTCCAGTGACCTAGAAGCCACAGTCAGTCGTGCTCTGGTCACTCTGTTAACACTTAGCTCCAGTGACCTAAAAGCCGCAGTCAGCCATGCTCTGGTCACTCTGTTAAAACTTTGCTCCAGGGACTTAGATGCCACAGTCAGTCGTGCTCTGGACTCTCTGTTAACACTTAGCTCCAGTGACCTAGAAGCCACAGTCATTCAAGCTCTGGTCACTCTGGTAACACTTAGCTCAAGTGACCTAGAAGCCACAGTCAGTCGTGCTCTGGTCACTCTGTTAACACCTAGCTCTAGTGAACTAGAAGCCACAGTCAGTCGTGCTCTGGTCACTCTGTTAACACTTTGCTCCAGTGACCTAGATGCCACAGTCAGTCATGCTCTGGTCACTCTGTTAACACTTTGCTCCAGTGAACTAGATGCCACAGTCAGTCATGCTCTGGTCACTCTGTTAACACTTAGCTCCAGTGACCTAGAAGCCACAGTCAGTCATGCTCTGGTCACTCTGTTAACACTTTGCTCCAGTGACCTAGAAGCCACGATCAGTCGTGCTCTGGTCACTCTGTTAACACCTAGCTCCAGTGACCTAGAAGCCACAGTCAGTCGTGCTCTGGTCACTCTGTTAACACTTAGCTCCAGTGACCTAGAAGCCGCAGTCAGCCATGCTCTGGTCACTCTGTTAAAACTTTGCTCCAGGGACTTAGATGCCACAGTCAGTCGTGCTCTGGACTCTCTGTTAACACTTAGCTCCAGTGACCTAGAAGCCACAGTCATTCAAGCTCTGGTCACTCTGGTAACACTTAGCTCAAGTGACCTAGAAGCCACAGTCAGTCGTGCTCTGGTCACTCTGTTAACACCTAGCTCTAGTGAACTAGAAGCCACAGTCAGTCGTGCTCTGGTCACTCTGTTAACACTTTGCTCCAGTGACCTAGATGCCACAGTCAGTCATGCTCTGGTCACTCTGTTAACACTTTGCTCCAGTGAACTAGATGCCACAGTCAGTCATGCTCTGGTCACTCTGTTAACACTTTGCTCCAGTGACCTAGATGCCACAGTCAGTCGTGCTCTGGTCACTCTGTTAACACTTTGCTCCAGTGAACTAGAAGCCACAGTCAGTCGTGCTCTGGTCACTCTGTTAACACCTAGCTCCAGTGACCTAGATGCCACAGTCAGTCGTGCTCTGGTCACTCTGTTAACACTTTGCTCCAGTGACCTAGATGCCACAGTCAGTCATGCTCTAGTCACTCTGTTAACACTTTGCTCCAGTGACCTAGATGCCACAGTCAGTCGTGCTCTGGTCACTCTGTTAACACTTTGCTCCAGTGACCTAGATGCCACAGTCAGTCATGCTCTGGTCACTCTGTTAACACTTTGCTCCAGTGACCTAGATGCCACAGTCAGTCGTGCTCTGGTCACTCTGTTAACACCTAGCTCCAGTGAACTAGATGCCACAGTCAGTCGTGCTCTGGTCACTCTGTTAACACTTTGCTCCAGTGAACTAGAAGCCACAGTCAGTCGTGCTCTGGTCACTCTGTTAACACCTAGCTCCAGTGACCTAGATGCCACAGTCAGTCGTGCTCTGGTCACTCTGTTAACACTTTGCTCCAGTGACCTAGATGCCACAGTCAGTCATGCTCTGGTCACTCTGTTAACACTTTGCTCCAGTGAACTAGAAGCCACAGTCAGTCGTGCTCTGGTCACTCTGTTAACACCTAGCTCCAGTGACCTAGATGCCACAGTCAGTCGTGCTCTGGTCACTCTGTTAACACTTTGCTCCAGTGACCTAGATGCCACAGTCAGTCATGCTCTGGTCACTCTGTTAACACTTTGCTCCAGTGAACTAGAAGCCACAGTCAGTCGTGCTCTGGTCACTCTGTTAACACATAGCTCCAGTGACCTAGATGCCACAGTCAGTCATGCTCTAGTCACTCTGTTAACACTTTGCTCCAGTGACCTAGATGCCACAGTCAGTCGTGCTCTGGTCACTCTGTTAACACTTTGCTCCAGTGACCTAGATGCCACAGTCAGTCATGCTCTGGTCACTCTGTTAACACTTTGCTCCAGTGACCTAGATGCCACAGTCAGTCGTGCTCTGGTCACTCTGTTAACACTTTGCTCCAGTGAACTAGAAGCCACAGTCAGTCGTGCTCTGGTCACTCTGTTAACACCTAGCTCCAGTGACCTAGATGCCACAGTCAGTCGTGCTCTGGTCACTCTGTTAACACTTTGCTCCAGGGACTTAGATGCCACAGTCAGTCATGCTCTGGTCACTCTGTAAGCACTTTGCTCCAGTGACCTAGATGCCACAGTCAGTCATGCCCTGGTCACTCTGTTACTGGTAGAATCTTCGATCCTCCTAGTAAAAAGCCTTATTAAGTTGTGGTAATTTATCGATTAGAGTTTGTCCTAGCAGAGACTACAATTGGAGTTTGTCCTACTCGTAGAAAGTGTGATGGGAGTTTCTCCTAGCAGAAAGTCTGACCAGACTTTGTCCTAGTAGGATGGATGATTCTACTGGATAGGAGTTTGTCCTGTGACATTAACATAACCAAGATTAAGAAACAATAAGATAACGCTTTAGTTAATCTTTCAAGATTATGATGAGTTTGAATAATTAAGATTTTTTATGGACATATGGGAAAAGTGTGGAACAACACAGGTTTATCTATGTGTAAGTCCTGCCACTCTTGGTCAATCAGTCAATGACTTTAATGACCCAATCAATAATTCATATAATGGCCTCATAAACAAATATTAATTGCAGTTTTTCATGGATGCTTATGTCCTACGCCTTGAACCTTGACATCTGGCCACAGCAGGACTGACCCCCTCTGAGGAGGACACCCGCTATAACAGACAAATCATCCAGTGCTATGACTGCCTGCTACTGAGAGGTTTCCCTGTATTTAACTTTTATCAGTGCCCAGACAACCATCATTTCTGAGTATGTGACACCCTTAGAGCACAAATTTGCCCACCTTTGTAAAATGACACAGTGAAGGTATGATGGATCAGTTACCCAACAATGTCAAATCTGAATCATGTATTCATGGTCTCCTTTTGGATTTTGGGGCATGAGCACTTATTGGGTGGAATACAGTGATACAAAAACATTCTAAAATAGCATATCAATACAGGTAAACAGAGGAGTCTCACAGAATATGTTAGGATTCTTCTGATCGTCCCCAGTAAGGACTAAGACAGTGTACCAGATCTGTACTAGACCAAGTATTGATTCTACATACATGCTTTTCTTCCCTGAAGACCCCTCTGCACTGACACTTCAGGTAGGTATTAGCATTTTATATATGACTATATATATGCAGTGAAAACTGGTCTAACAGACACCGAACTTAGGCTAACAACTGGCTATAATGGACAAGATAGTGAAGTCCCTTCAAAATTCCCTATATGTTAATTGTTATGTATAAGTGTAACCTCTATAAGGCGGTCCTCTTCTGCAGACAACTGACAGCAAATTTCATCTCAAATGTCCATTCTAAAAGTAAATGAACCTGACATGATAGGCCATATCTGGCGGACACTGATCACGCCCCCCCCCCCCCCCCCAGGCAACATTAAGAGCCACGTGTACTGTTGCTGTTCCTGGGACAGGAACACAAAGGATTATGCAATCCCAAGTTTTTACCTTAATGCTTGTATGTGCTCATGTCACGGTGCTCATAAGATAAACACAGCAAGTGTGAAGCGGTAAACATCATGTAACTTTATTTCACAGTTGATCATTCACATGTTGCGAAGCTGCATATTATTTGCTCAATTGCAGGGTCATTAAATTGATTAAACTGCTGCTGATTACCCAGGCATCCCTGATCTCACCACGCAATATCTAACTGTACACTTAGCCACTTTGTTGTAGCAGGCTGTTATTAATTAATTAGTTTTGCTCAATATATCTCAAACTGATCTGCTCAGAGTCAAACATATGCTCGCTCTGTAGTTGTTTGTACTATGCAAAAGCTCCACAGCAGTTTTATCTCTGGTGACTTCAACATCAAAGCAAATCAAACCAAACCACCATCATAAAAAAAAAGTTTATTTAAGGCTGAAGCTACATTCACCTATAAAAAGGAATGTTCCCAGGTTCGTAGCCATTACAATCTTCGCATTATCAACATCGTCATTATTTTTGAGATTATCGCATTGGGACAGCTGAACCAGGATAGTTTTTAGACAATGCCGCCAGGTGGCACCACCAGTACTCCTAGGCGAGAGCTTACGCTATCTGAGAATTCCAGTTTATTTGACTGATTGATTCAGCGAATAAGAGCAGAGTATCTGACAGCTCATGAGGAAAATGTGTCTTATAGTAATGTGTTTTATAGAATACATAAAGTGTGCCCATTCAACATGCTACATTTTATATCAGAGTATATGAACATTGTTTTTACGGATGTCTTCGTAGAGTTTTCTCCTTATATTGTTCACTACTTGAGATAAGTAAAAAGAATCACAGTTTTTATATGACTACTGTTGTACATGTACATGAAATCTGATATAATACAATAAATACGTTCTTGCAGCTGTTCGTTATCTTTATTTAGAATTGATCAGTTATCAACCAAGGTCAACCTGCCTAATAAGGACACCTCACTATTCAGGACAAAATGATTGGGTCCCTTGACTGTACACTTTGACAAGTTTCACTGTATATGCATAATATGAAAGAAATATGTCTATTATTTTTTTTACTTATAATGCTCACAGTACTGTTAGGTGGCAATGATGGGGGTATTATAAGGCACAAAAACAAGATAACAGGTGGCACCACCAGTTTCTGGTACATGACAACACTATCCAAGATTTAGGTCAACATGATTTTTGGATCAATCCTTGCAATATTTCTTGAGATATTTAAGAAATTATGTGATTTCCCCCCAAAACTGACCTATTCAAGGTCAAGATCACTCCTAGTAAAGGTCATGACCTCATTTTAAATAGGCTTCGTCCTCTCACCCATATCTATGCACATGTCAAGTTCAGTAAAGATCTGTAAAATATTTTTTGAGTTATTTGGAAGACAAGATGTATCTTCGGGGCTGGGACCATCATGAAACCTAGTACTCCAGACTTTGGGTATACAATTATATATATATAAAATTTTTAATGTCAATTTCAGATACAATTACAACCATGAATGAAAGAGGTTTATTTAACCAAATCTACTATTGCTTTGTTTCCAGAGTTCCTCATTTGTTTGAAATAATGAAACCGTTTGAAATATAACTATATTTTCACATTAAAACTTAAATTTTAAAATTTAAAATTTCAGAAATGTAATCAGCAGAAGCAGATATATGATTTTATTTGTACAACATGTATATCTTGGGTAATAATTTTTATCAGAGGTTTTAAATAGTATATATTTTGGTGTACTATAATAATTATACATTAATAAGTGCCCTGGGCACCCTCAAAATTGATTTTACAATGTTCATTTTGTGCCCTAACAAGTCTACCTGATTGATTGATCCAAAGATGCCACTCAGAAAAACAGTGAGCCAAACAGGAACTCATGGGAAAGTACACACCCTCCACAGTCAATATCAATGATCAAATCTGAAGATGAGAAAGATATTCTATTACTCTGCCAACATTTTGAGCATACAATGGAACCTCTCCTTATGGGCACCTCTGTACTAAGGACACCAATTTACGGCCTTTATGGGCAGTCCCTTGAAAGGAGGTCCCAAAATCAATAACCTCCCAACTGAGGACACTTCTCTTTTGCAGGCAAAATGTCTGGTCCTCAGTGTCAGTGTCCTTAATTCTGATGGTTCTACCATATTATATTTTTTTCAGCAATGACATGATGTTTAACTGATACTCACTGACGACATACCATATTTTAACAGAGTTTCTGTCAATTGAAAAGTATTAACGTACCTTGATTTATCTAGGGGGTGCCACACATAAGATGTGACAGCCAGTGAATAAACTCAAACAAGGACCAGGCTTAGTAACAGCCAAACTTATCCCAAGTAAATTAGAGTTACTAAAATATGAACTCTCTGTTGAAATGGTCAAACAGAAGTACATACAAAATATTTCCAAACATTTCTAAGCAACTTTGTGGTCTGACATCCACTGTCATTAATAATGTCATTTGTGAAGAACCTAATACTGTTTCAAAACAAAAGTTAACGTGACCTGGAACAGGAAGGTGCTGGCAGGTTTCAAACTCCGATAATTCTTATAACGACACAATTCTTGTCAATACAGCTTGAAAAACTTACATATTTTGATGTTGCATTCAACAAAATTCAGCCTACATGAACTATATGGCTCAATTTTCTAAAACCTTAATGCAATCAGCCTGCCCAGAATACTGACAAGTATGCACAAGATCATATTCCCCTTCTATGGTACAGATGGTTTAGACATATTTAGGATGAAAAGCGACAGTGTTATTAGTAACAACGATAATACCATTAACTGACAATTACATTGTATTAATTGGCTGAGCGTTGTTCTAGGATAAGATAGGCAGTGTGTAAAACTGCCCCCATGGATCATGTACCCCAAAATCCAATTTATATATTTTCCATTATTTATACTGATAAAAACATCTCTGTTACTGATATAAGTACGGAGCAAAGTCCCTCAGTGTTGCAGCTTCATAAATGACTGATTCAATGAAAGCTTTAAGTATACAAAGATATTTTGGTGAAAACAGACCCCAAATTAACAGCTTGAATTTGATGACAGTTCCCTTTTAATGGATCCCTGTAACCGCAACTCTTTTTATTATTTATGACTCAAAGAGAAGAGAATTAGCACTCATGCCACACACTAAATATGATTATTTGTTATTTTAAGTAGAATTTTAATAGTGTGGGCATATCACAGGAGATTTATTTGAAATGTGCCACCAGTCATTGGGACCTGAGACTGATATCAGAGCTCTTCACTTAACATAACAGATGTTTTATGTTCTATTCCTCAACAAACATGCGATTTAAAGTTGGTAATAATATAAACTAGCTGCTCCTGTGGAAAATCCACGGCTCTATCTGGTGCATATTTTTGTAATGAGCTGATAGGAACTAAACGACACATATTTTAATCCTAAGGTTTTTTCAGGAACATTTGTCATGTGTTTCACTTATATGTTAAAAAGGTTATTCTGCTAGAATTTTCCAGGAACACCTTCTCCAAATATATATCAACATAGAAAGAAAAATTATTCTATTCCAGAAATCACCCATAAAATATTTTTATCCCCCGATCAACAACATAGGTCCGACAGCTTCATTGCTTGGGAAATATCGTAGATATAACGATTGTATAAAGAAGCATTTTACCGTGAAATTATATGAAAGATGCTTTGTATTATTTGAAGCTCAGGCGACATCATAAATCAAGATGTTTATTCAATGTAGTAAGTTGAGGGTATAGTCTAAGGCATGTTTACAGACATGCGTTATTTGTATACACTTGCATATGTCGCTGAAGTCTCTTGTACGTGAAATGTATAGCAGCCCATGTGAAAAAGATAGGCCCAGAAAAATATATTCCAACAGTATTAAATTTTTGGTTTAAGTACTGTAAATTGTCATGCAAAATTTACCACTCTCCCAGATAAAAAGAAAGCAGTATGATATATTTCGATGAAAGCTTTTAGCAAAGAAACCTCCTCAGCCTTGGTTCGTTGCATTGTCATTCAGCAAATTTACGCAAACTGTAATATACAGATTTTGCTGAAAATTTGTAGAGGGGTAAAGTAAAACTGCATCCCGTGTTTCTGAACCATGACAATGGTTTACATGAATGTGCACATATGAACAAACGACTGATTTGTAGATTCTGGCAGGGGTTTCTAAGTCCCCAAGAGACTGAGGACGCTAAGAAGTGTGTGCATCCCCCCCCCCCCCCCCCAACCAGGGCTTTCTCTTGAAAAAATCTTTCAAACAACCCATAACTCGGCCGAACTATTAAAACCATGATTATCATGGAAAGATACTTCTGAATGCATAAGAGTCAACATACCCGTAAACCTATAAAACGATGATCGTGTAAAGGGTCTCGGCTCTTTTGTGTCCACTCAACGGAAAAGTGCTCCCTATTAAAAGATTCATGTGGACATGTGTTCCGCGCTTGAATTTAAAATCTTTACTTCCTTTTGACAGAGTAAAATTCCTTATGATATAATTCCAGGCAATATAATGGAAATGGGGTTCAGTGGGGATTACAGTTCGCCTCCTGAAAAAAACAAGACAGACGAAAAATGTTTTGCTGAACATTAGTGAAGGGTTGGGGTAAAGACATATCAATAGTCCATTTTATTTTGGAGTTAATAAGAATCACCACAATATATATTTTCTTATAAAACCAATATGACAAAGGACCATTCCTTTGTCCCCGAGTGGAAGCCACCCAGTTGTATTTATTTGTTCTGCCACTTACAAGGTGAACTCGTGTTACTGAAGCATGACAGTATTCACACATGAAACGCATACATGTGAACACATGACTTATATAAAAGGAGATTCTGGTGGAGGTCTGTACACCCTGACAACAGATTCTAGTTTGTTATCAATTTAAAGATGTACTGGTGATATTTTTTCATGTTTCACCATCCCTACAGACAATGGTTCTTAACAAATATCTGTGAACCCCCGCCCCCGACCCCACCCCCCACCCAACCCGAATGATAATTAAGTCGGGGGCTTCTTCTTGAAAAAAAAAAACTTCATAGAACACATGACTTGGCCGGACTTTGGAAACAATGGTTATCATGGAAAGATATTTTTGAATGTATAACAATCAACCTGTAACCCATAAAAAAATTGTCAAACAGTGGTCACATCTAATGACTCAGTGCCCAGTGTTGACCAAACAGAAAATCCCTCGCATTGAAAGCGGAGTCATGCGGTCTTTGGATTAGAAACCTCTACAGGCGTAGAGGACCTTGCAGCACAAAATAAATAGGGGCACCTAATGGGGAAATATTAAAATTATTAATTATTCAGCTTAATAGGGCATAATACCGCGAAATAAAACAAACTTGTCCTAGAAAAGCATACCATCGATATGTCTGCCGAATTTGGAGAGTCAAATCAGAACGGAAGCAGGTAAACCATGGTCTAGAAATGACCCAACTCCATATTAATTATATAGATTACCTGAAGGAATGGTTCATAATCTGCATTCCAAGCAATGCCAGGTAAAAACTATGATGTTATCAATTTTAACGATAGACATTATATGGAATAAATAGCAAATATAAACAAGGCCTACAGGCCTAATGCAAACCGGTGCAATAGCATATGCACCAGGTATAATGCTTCAATGCTAGACCATTACTTTTCAAGTTTGTGTAATATGTACATGAACAACGCAAACACTAAACATTTTGAACAAGAACCAATTACACAAACATCACTGCTGAAATACTTGCATTGGTGCACACAACACAAAAATTATTGTAGGTGGCGCCACCAGTCTTGTATACAAAAAAGCTATCTGAGATGTATACATATGCCCAATTTCAGGCTGATATATCAAACCCCTCCTGAGAAATAAGCAGGCACATACACTGTGCAAAAGTCATTGTAGGTGGCGACAATAGCTTGTGAATGAGAAAGCTATCTGTTATGTATTAATATGCCCAATTTCAGGCTGATATATCAAATTCCTCAGTAGAATTAAGCAGGCACATACACTGTGCAAAAGTAACTGTAGGTGGCGACACCTATCTTGTGAACGAGAAAGCCATCAATGATGCATAGACAGGTCAAAATATCAGGCCAATACACCAAACTTCCCTTGAGTTTGATGCACTGGGCTTAGGTGAGAAGGGCAGTTTCCCGAGTGAACTGTGACAAATTGCTGGCTCAAGCTACTGCACTAAGTGAACTCTTGACCTGCACCTGGCTAGACTGAGTGAACCTTTGACCTGTATCCAGGGTTGGCAAGTTTTAGGCAGGAAGGTTTTAACCACAGGTTATAACCTGGTTAAAACTGCCCCGCCTAAAACAGGTTTTAGGCACCAAAAGTGCCTAAAACCTACATTTGTTTAAATTTTTAACTTAAAGATTTATAAAAGGTCAAGTTAATGCAGTCACAAGGCTTATTTGCAGGGCTTCTGGAAGGTTACAGGTACTGGTATTAGCAATGCATGATTTCCTGTTGGCTGGCATTATGCAGTCTTCAAAGAGCCTCTATAGGTTTCTTGAGCATGAGACCATGTTTGTGTGGCACACAGTTTCATTGGCCAGGGTAATTTTATTATCAGGGCCCTTTGGGTTTCCTGCTACCTGGAATGATGTAATACAGCCTCCAGTATGCCTCTAGTAAGGCAGGGTATTAGAGGGGGAGGACTTGCTTGATCAGACCAGTTAATGACTATTTTTCAGGGTGATGGGGTTAAAAGACCCAATGGTCATAAATCCTACTGCTGTGTCCTAGTAGATGTTCATGTGAACTTTCATACATGACTAGGATGATGCAATCAAAGCCTTTGCCCTGAAAACTGTTCTTCAGCCAACTTCTACTGGGTTATGCATGAAGGTTTTTCAGGCGCTTAAGGCTGAATATGGCCCAAAAGTGATTGGTTTGTAACATATTCACTGCAATATATTTTCGCATTTTTCAGTTTTATAATAATTACAGTGTTTCATGAGGGTTCCATTTTCACAATCTCATCATACAGTTAACAGAGCATTTCCAGCATTATGTAGACAACATGTATGACTTATGTCAAAATCTTAAAATTTGAAAAGGGATGACCTAGCTAAGGGAATAAAAAACTAGTGGAAATTCTTGTTCATTATCAGATAATGTAAAAGATATTATCATATTTTTAGTTTATGGCTAGCATAAAAGATCTGTAATAATTTATAGAATCAATCCTTTGCTTTTTGCTATTTGAAGATACAGGCATTCAAAGCATACATGATATGTTAGTGTGACTACTCTACAGTATATATGACTATTCATCAGTACAAATAGAACAACTTTTTTCAATTAAGAAAAACATCATCGCATATATCACAAAATTTAATCTCTTGTGATCAAAAATCCAATCAAAGTATCTGGTTACAAGCTTACAGTATAAGCATATGCAAAATGGAAGACCTGAGAACATAATTTGGGGACACAAGCTAAAACTGTCAGAGAACTGTGTTAATATGGAAAACCTGAAGTGTTTGTTTCTTTTTTTGTGTGTCAGGGTTTAATTTGTTTAGTTTGAATAAAGTGTTCCTCACTTTTTAATTTGCTGAGCATATTTTTTTAATGCATTCAGCTGTGTAACAATAAAACATAGTTAAAGTTCATGTCGTAGGTGAGGGTCAGTAAGGTTTTAGGCAGTTAAAGGCAGTTTTAGGCAGGTTATAACCTATTTTAGGCAGTTAAAGGCAAGTTTTAGGCTCTGCCCTGTCAAAAACAGGTTTTGGGCAGCCTAAAGCCCAACACTGCCTGTACCTGGCTGCAATGAGTGAACTCTTGACCTGTTGCATAATCTGACACAGTTGGTAGTCTGCCAAAGCTTTTGGGGCCAAATCTGATGCAGTGGGCAGTCTGGCAAAACTATAAACTGCACTGAGTGAACTCTTGACCTATACCTGGCTGCACTGAGTGAACTCTTGATCTGTTGCCTAATCTAATACAGTTGCCAGTCTACCAAAGCTATAAATAGATCCAGGCTGACCTTTTGCCTGTTATCAAATCTGAAATAGTTGGCAGTCTGCCAAGCTATTTAACCTAAAATCTAAATATCTAGTGGCATGATGTAAGAGAAGTTGATAAACTGGTGCCAGGCTAGATGTAACTGCTTCACACAGCTAACATATATGGTAAAATGACTCAATTCAATCTCCATAACACAGTCAAAAATCATTCATGTGGAACCATTAAAACAATTATTATAAGAATTATTGTGGGGATTAGTGGTGTCAGTCGTTTTGCAGGTTTATAACTCATATAGGAAGATACAGCAAAATGGCTAAGTTCAGCCTCCATAACTCAGCCAAAAAGCACTGAACCAAAATCATTTGAATAAACTTAAATTATCAACATCTAAGGATAACTGGATATTTCTTGGCACCGCAGGTGCCATAGTATCCCCAGACAATTACCCCCCCCCCCCCCCAGCCTTGAAGAATAGGATCCCATCTTGAATTCAGATGCAGAGACTGACACTTGGCAAGCCACCATGGTTTCTTATAAGTATGGGCATATTTAAGGTAAAGGTCACTGTCATAGGAGAGGTCATGAACCAAAGATGCATCTAACTTGTGGGTTTGGTGACTGTACCTCAAATTCTTTTTGAGTTATTGCCCTAATATCATTTTAGCATAATCGCTGCTGTGACCTTGAAAAATGCATCTTGAAAAAATGCATCAAGGTCATCCATGTTCTAACTTGACCTAGCCTTTGATAGGATGCATCAAACCTCTGGGTTTGGTGACTGTACCTCAAATTCTTTCAAAGTTTTTGCGTTAACATCATTTTAACAAGAAAACAACACAAGGTGGCGCCACCTGTCTTCTGCAAAAGACAAAGCTATCCAAGATCTTTGGTCAATTTGATTTTTGGATCATTCCATGTATCCCTTACTGAGATATAAAAGATTTTGTGTGAATTTCACCAAATATAGGAATATTCATGGTCAAGGCCAATCTCATAGGAAAGGTCATGACCCCAATTTAAATAAACATCATCCCATAACCTATATATATGTATATGCATAATTTTAAAGAAATTCTGTCCATTAGTTTTTGACTTATAATGCTCACAGGACTGTCGAGGAGCAATTTTGGGGGTATTAAAAGGCACGAAAACAAGTAAAGAATAATAGGTGGCGCCACCAGTTTCTTGAACTTGACAACCCTATCCATGATCTTCGATCAACTTGATTTTGGGATCAATCCATGAATTTGTGTGATTTTCCCCAAAATTGGACCTATTCAAGGTCAAGGACACTCTCCTAGTAAAGGCCATGACCTCATTTTAAATAGGCGTCTTCCTCTCACCTATATCTATACATATACCAAGTTTGGTAAAGATCTGTGAAATATTTTTTGAGTTATCCCACCAACAAGATTTATATGCGGCGGCAGGACTGTCATGAAAACATATTATCCCCCGACTTTGTCTGGGGATATAATTAATGTGTGAGATTGACCCAAGAAATTGGACCAGTGGTTTTTGAGAAGAAGATCTCTGTAGCCACTGAGCTTAAATGGGCTGTTATGGCATATGACTAAATTCAGCTTCTCATAACTTGGCCAAAAGTCACCAAACTGAGACCATTTGAACAAACTTCAGAAAGGACTACCCTAGGATTATTTCTGTGCGATATTAAACAATTTGGCCATAAGGTTTCAGAGAAGAAGTTTTTTGTAGCCCTCAATATGATACGGGCACTGATGACCCCCGTACAAAAAAGCCGATGCAGGTGGAGCCACCAACACCTCAATTTCAGATATGACTCATGTGACCAACACTGGCATAAAATTTGGTGATGACAGCTCCAGCTGTTTCTGATATTGTAATTTTAGTATGCTTTTTTGGACAGATGACTAAGTTCAACTTCCTGCAACTTGGCCAAAAATCACTTAACTTGAACTATTCGGACAAACTTGAGAGAGATTGTTCCAGGAATCATTTCTGTGAAATATTGGACAATTTGGCTGAACAGTTTCGGATAATAAGATTTTTAAAGGTTTTTTAACTTTTTCCCTATAAAATCTAAGAAAATGCATTTAGCCAAAAAATAAGCAAAGTCTGACAGAGTTTTTTATGACTAATTTTTTGCATAAAATTTGGTGATGCTCACTCCTGCCATTTTCAAGATAGTTGGGTTAAAGTACAGAGGAAGGTCACCGGACGCCAGCACACCAATGCATAAGCTCACAGGTTTGCTAAAAATAAAGCATACCCACTGTTGGTTAAATGAGGGACAAACAATATCATTATGCTAATTGCTATCTCAGTTATAATTTATTACTGGAATTAATATTCAACTTAACACCTGGTGAAGTTTTTACTCTTCTGAAGAAAGGGGGGGGGGGGGGGTGTAGTGGCCAAGCTGAGCCAAGGCAAGCTGCCTGGAGTGAAGACTGTAATAGGTGGGCTTGATGTAAAAACACTTGAAATGGTGTATGAAAACTTGAATAAAAGCTACTCTTTTCAATAAATTCCTTTTGAATTTTAGATTTTATTTTAAAAGATTAAATCCTTATGTATATATGCTTGGAAAATTAAATCAACAGTGCTTATAGGGAAAAAATGCGGACAAAATTAATTTTTTTATTTTTCAATTATGCTAATAACTTAAAAAATTTGAAAAATTCAGATCTGATTTTGGATAAACAATTGAAACTTCATTAAATAAAGTTATATCCCTGAAAAAAGGTCTCTAGCTTCAGCAATTCTTATGTTAAGTGAGTAAAAAATTATTTTCTTACAAGGTGCATTATGTTCCAGCCCATAACTTCAACATATTATGCAATACTAACCTAACTTTTCGTATGTATACAAGAAATATATGGAAATAAATGCAAACTAAATATGGTCAAAAACAGATCAGTGGTTTTGATATTAAGCATATTGTAGGATATTAGGATATTAAAGTGTAATAATGGGATTTTAAAGGAAAACTGAGGTTTTCTGGTCCTAGTGACCCAATTTTCTGAATGATATGAGATTTTGGGTATATCTAACTGTATGCAAAATTTTTCATTTGTAGGTCTAACAGTTTCAAAACGTGTCCTGTTAACAGTCGGACGGCCAGATGGACAAAGGACCACTGCTATAGCTCAGATGACCTATAGTCAGCTGAGCTTTAAAGTCTATACATACCTTTCTGATAAAATGTCTCGACAAATTAAGATATTTTAAAGTCTTTTAGATTTTTCTTGGGGTCTGGGATCCTGGGTCCGTGTTTTACACACTGCCGCTAAGATATGACCTCTATGGTCTGTTATTTATATATATATATATATATATAAATATATATATATATATGTATATAATATATATATATATATATTAATATATAAGGATATACAGTCGTGACTTGATAATCTGACACTAAATGTAATACGCTAATTTACGTCGGATTGCAAGGCTGTCGGACTGTCAAATCAATAAAGGTGACGGAGGGTAAAGATACAATGTGACCTAAATGTTTGGAGGACTTGTTATAATTCATTAAGTATTTTGTTATAATAAACTGAGTATATGATATTGTTATGATTAATGTGAATTAAAAAATAAAAACATCCGTCATGGAGTACTGCTTTTATTTCTTATATGCGTGTCTATATATACTACGCTCGTCAAGATTGACGACCTTTGCAGATTCTACAATTATGAGATATGCTTATATTTCTGAACAAACATTAACTAAATGTATATTTATATGAACCAGCGGTTAATCTACTAAGTTCATGTGCGTCAAAAGAATGCAAGCATATCTGTCTGGTATCTTGTTCTTTTATTTTTTCATTTTCACGGACTCTTCTAAGCGGTCGGCATCAACGTCCCCTGCAGCGAAGCCCTACTCCTCAATATACCATAGCCCTGTTTCCATTCCCCCAATCGTGTCTGTGAGAGTTACTAGTTTAGGAGGACCATTTTCTCCCTCAGACTCGCTGTCACTGTCGCCCCCATCTTCTTTGACCATTGACACAATATCAGCGGCCGTCGGCATTGCTTCCGTGGGCTCCATGTTGTCTAATACAAGGTGTCGCTCCGCGGTCACGTGGTCCATGCAGTTGAGTGCCTGGAAAAGGTCCCTAACACCGTTTTCCACCTCCGCATATTCCACACACTGAGAGGTTCATGTTTGCCACATTCGGATGTAAACTGACTTAATTAGTTAGCCATATTGACTCAATAATTGGTTCTCGTGTACAGTTAGAACAATACGCATCGCTGCATTTCACGCCTAATTGATCAGGGTGCTGTGTGCACGAGCCCGACGACTGACATCAAAGGACAATATACCAGTCAGATTGTCAAGTCCGAAAATACGTCGGTATCCTTGTTTGTGTCAGGAAATGTCATGTCGGAGTCGGAATCCAAGGCTGTCGGTTTGTCAAGGCAAATTTCTATGGGTCCTGTTCGTTTATTGCAAATTACCGTCAGATTGCAAGGTTTCTGGATTGTTAAGGGTCGGAATGTCAAGTCACGACTGTATATATGTTTTTTTTTTCTAGGGTTTCTTATAGATCAAAAAGTGGGTTTTATATATTTATAAGGTATATATATATATATATATATATATATATATATATATATATATATATATATATATATATATATATATATATATATTGTGTACTGATCATATATACTGGTGATACTGATGGTTGTTTCAGTGTAATTTAAGTGTATTTCAGTGCTATTTCAGTGTATTTCGGTGTGATTTCGGTGTTTTTCAGTGTATTTCAGTATATAGTCCAGCCCCATTTGTAACATGCCATAAAGAGTATTGGGCTTTGTCCATGGTTGTGGGAAGGGGGTTTACACCTCACGATATTATGGGGGTACCATCAATATATTAGAATAAAACCTATATCACCTCCATGCTGACATTAATTAGTTCATCAACATAATCCTTGTAGTACCCTGATCGGTTACCAATAAAATCAAGACCAGTATTTCACCGGGGGGAGGGGGGGGGGGGGGGGAGATTGTGGATCATCAGTGCCCTTTGTACTAGCTGGCAGCTTGTATAATAGTGAACCACAGACAAATATTCTCATACATGGCCAAGATATGAAATATGATATAAAAAAATAATTTTTACACAATACAACAGTTAAGTATTTTATAATAAAAAATCAAACCTTTAAGCAGCATCACTGGTGAACATATCAAGGTATCTCTCTCACACACACTCACACACACACACAGATATAGGGATAACTGTTGAGTAGACTGTACATACCTTGGGTTTGTTTACTCTGGGAGGGGGATACTCGCCTAAAACATGGCACACACGCCAAGCATCCAAATGTAGGTTCCAGAATGTAAGTGTTGAGGGTAGCCATACTGTGTTCGCTGGGTGGTGGAGGACAGGCGTGTGAGTCAGGCCTCCGTGCTTAATCCTACCATGTGACTGGACCATGCACAGCTTCACCACACCATGTGGTGTTCAGGCAATTCTAGTAAGCACAATATGTTCACTGATCCAGTCACAAGCCAGTGCATGTCTCAGGAATTCACACAGTCCTAATTAATCCATTAACATTTGACAAACTGTTGTGTTCTCAACAGTGACATCTGAGGAGTCTCCTTGTGAGTCCATGTATGGTAATCCACTTTGGAACCTCCTTAAATATTTCAATTAAGTATTTTATTAACTGTGCAATAATACTATGAAAAGCTAATTTAGATGAAGGCTGAAAACGGCTAATCCTGGCACCACTAGTCTTCAATGTGAGGGTACAGTATTCCTGCCATGTAGATATCTTACAGACTGACAGCACTGTCAGTGAATGTGACTCATCTTTTTCTATCACTGAAGCAATATCCAGCTCTTGTACCTCACTGGTTCTGCCACTTCATTGTAACTCTCCAAGACAAAGTTTCCACATGAAGATTATAAATTTCCATGAACTGCGCTGGGTCACATCACCAGGACTAGATCTGGTGGCTGTGTAAGACCGTGCTGGGTCACAGCACCAGGACTAGATCTGGTGGCTGTGTGAGAAGCGAGTGACCTTTACACACTCCTCCTTCAGACTGTCTGCCATGCTCTGTTCAGTAAAGATCCATGACTGCTAGCAACAGGCAAAGCCAGCAGTAACCAGCTAAATTAATATTTGAATCTGGGACCAATAATTCTGCCCCAGCAGGCCAGGTTGATGTCCAGAGAACATTAAGCTGTTTAGGCAGCCAGTAGACAGCCCACCCTCACCAGCACAGGCAAACCAAGCAGTCTGAAGCTGGGCTAAATCAGGCACAGGTCATGCAGTCAGCTGGCAGCCCCTGCTGTGCTGGTGGTGTCTTGGGAGTAGGCTGGGTAGTGTTATCACCAGGGATGTGTGGTATTGTTACCAGCAGATCAATCCTACTTAAAGGCCAAGCACTCACATCCCTGGTTTGCCTGGCAGAATCTACCCTGTTTACTCCCTGAAGACATCAGGTAATTAGCCACACCTCATTATTATCTAATCAAGTGATCACCCTGCTGTGTCACTGGTGTCCAGTGCTCTCCTGTCTGAACTCAGGCCCTGGACAGCAAGAAATCTGTGCATGGGTAGCTAAGCCAGTGTCCAGTGCTTCCACAGCTTGGGCTTTAGCTGCCAGTGTCCAGTGCTTCTACAGCTTGTGCCTGAATCTGGGGCATTTTTATGAGTTGGTTCGATTTGTAAGGAATATTCTCTGTCCGTCTGTCTGTCTGTCTGTCTAAAAAACTTTCACTAACAGTTGAATGCAGACGGTTTATCATAATATTTATCATACAACCAACTGAATTTTACATATTTTTTAGCAGCCATGTCATCCAGTGTTGAAGAATTTTATATATATATATATATATATATAAATCTCCCTGACACACATACAGACACACACTCTCTCTCTTTGACCAGACACACACCCACTCTCTCTTTCTCTGACACACATACACAATTTTCTCTCTCTCCTGCTCTCTCTCTAATAAACACAAAGACATTCTCTTTCCATTTCTGACATTGCAAAACTCATTCTCTTTGTAAATATCTCTAATTGCCAGTCATATCAATTAACATATTTATATACTATATAAATATACTTGTCCAGATATCAACACACGTAAGAAAAATAAAAAATTCAATATTCAGTTGGTCTTTTTTAGTATTTCCTGAAAATAGTTTGCCTTATAGTTTGCCCTGAAAATAAATGTTCATGAGTCTTTAGAGGCAATGCTGATACATTTTGCATAAATATATATATATATATATATATATATATATATATATATAACATATACATATACATATAAATACACCTTAAAAACTATTCCTTCCAATAAAATTGCCAGAAAACAATATATATACCTCTTCATTATTTTATGCATTAGTTTGATGAATAGTTTCCAATATATTGCTTTGTGGTAGGTTCCAGAGAGAAAGAGAGAGAGACAGAGAGAGAGAGAGTGAGGGTGTCAGAGAGAGCGAGCGTATGTGTGTGTCTGTGTGAGTCTGAGAATTTTATATATATATATATATATATATATATATATATATTTGTATAATAAATAGCACGTTAAACTGTTTGCATTCAACTGTGAGTCTTTCTGACAGACAGATAGACAGACAAAGATTATTACATGCAAGTCTGAACAAAATCATAAAAATGCCCCACTCCGATCCCTGGCACAAGCTGTGGAAGCACTGGACACTGGCTTAGCTATACTGGACACAGGCTTAGCTATGCAAGCACAGACTTCTTGCTGTCCAGGACCTGAGTTCAGGCAGGAGAGCACTGGACACCAGTGACACAGCAGGGTGATCACTTGATTAATTAATAATGAGGTGTGGCTAATTACCAGATGTCTTCAGGGAGTAAACAGGGTAGATTCTGCCAGGCAAACCAGGGATGTGAGTGCTTGGCCTTTAATAATGCCTGTGTGAGAACAGATCATAAAATGTCACAGGATGATGTAGTTATTCTTAGATACACCCAGCAATAGGTCAACCACTGTTTAACATCCCTTATCATTAATAATATGGCCACCAGGGGTCAGGTTCTTTGACAAACCAGCAAACTTAACCAGTGGCAGTGGCATATAATATACCGTATCTGATGTAATAAGTGCCCCTCCCTAATAACTCCCCCCCCCCAAACTGGAAAACTAGGGGATGGGTTATTATGAGTGTCACACAGAAGAATCTGAGATATACCGCAGTGCATGATTTTACTCCTGTGCTGGAACCCGGAGGTGTTTGTGTTCCTAGTTTTGAGAATCCTGATAGTAATAGTAATACATGTTGTCTGAAAGATAAATCGGTTGTACCAGTATCTCAGAAAGTTACAGTGAACACCACTATAGATACTCAGGAATCTGTTAGTTCAAGTGAAATTGTGAGTGATACGAGTGTTTGTATTGACATCAGGGTTACGCCAGAACGTTATCCTACGAGAAAATGTAAACGGAGAAAGATTATGGACTTGTAACTCAGAGTTAATTGTACATACTGGATACATGGTTTCAGAGAGACAGTTCTAGTATTAGGTTCTTTGATTTTTATATCTAATAGTAAACAGACTATAACACCTCATTCCTGTGTTTCAAATGCCGATGTTAGTAATCACATAATATCAAGTTAAATGTTTACAGTGGATATGTTTGACATTTGGTAAGATTAAGCATTTACTTTGGTATATTTAATTTTTCAAAATATGATGCACAAAATCTAGATTATTTGTAGATTTTAAAGTCTACCCTGTAATTGTTCGAATCCTAAGTTTTAGTTGAGAGTACTGAGTTATTTAATGACTGCAATACCTAGTTTAATATTTGAAATTTAAGGTATTTTTAACTGTTACCAATTGACTCTTTCATGGCCACAGATTAACTCTTTCAGTACCAAGTAAACATATATGAATTTTGATATTATTTATTATCATATGTCATTAAACCCCTTACATTCTCCAGATTTTATTACACAACCTATGCTAACTAAAGATGTAGAGGGGAGGAGTGTAGGATATTGCTAATTTCCAGAGTTTTTACAGGACACATAGTTTTATGTTACACAGGCATTTATTGCGTATGATGTCACCACTTTGTGGTTCCGTGTACCGGCCATGTTGACCAGACAATTGTTGTATTAAACTTCTTCTGCTACTGAAGTGGACTTTTATTGTGTAAAACATGACACACCCCTGCTACACCCAAAAACAAATCAGCCAAATACAGAAACAGTACGGCAGGATCCAGCAGGTGATTAGCCCAGGTGTTCTCTTCCCTTGTTATGACAGATATCTGGGTGTGGCTCATACAACAAAGGACCCACAGTCCTCCATGAGAGAATTTGTATTGTTGATATATGGGTATATACAGAAATGAGGTTACAGTTTCATTTTTTATATAATTACTAGCACTTGAAAATCTTGTGAAGAGTCATTGCTTTGCCAATTCAGTCTGTATAGAATATATACTTAATTTTTCATAACATTTTCAGCTTAATAATGCTGCCATTTTGAAATGGCATTTTCATTTTATTTTACTTAATCTAAGGAATAAATAACCTTCACATGAAAGCTAACAGTATAAACAAGTTTATGTTCTTCATTGACCAAAGACCATTCTGACTAGAATAAATTCAATCAACAACAGAGGCCCAACCGCCAGATTATATTGACATAATGTATACTGACACATCAGAAAGTTTGAACTCCCATGAAATCCTCATTTTTGATATACAGTTAAACCTTACATATATAATGCAACCACCAGGCTATTACAGATTACTGGCATTTTTTCCAGACCAAATGTCGGCTGTTAATGTTCTTGTATGGTGAGGTTAATTTGGGCAGACCAAAACTTTCCTACCCCTCCCATGGAATAATGCCTTTACAGGGGTACCTGTTAAAGTTTTAGGCTAAGATCAGTTTGAAAAGGAATGTGTTATACTTTAATACTGAAGCATCCTCAACTGTTCTCTGGCTGTAATTAATTTATTTACTAGCAGGTAATATTCAGAAGCAGAGTTCTGTGTCATGAATTTCTTGGTACAGAGAAATTAGGCAATTTTGGTAATGTATGCTAGAATAAAGAGCATATTTACTCTTTGTTTTATTCAACTTATATCTTGAACAGACTTTCTCATATGTAAATATAACAAGAACATTTTGTTTTTAGTGAACTCACATTTGCACTCTTGTCTTGAGTATAACTACATGAATGCTAAATCATGATTCCAACAACCTTTTACAGATTTGTGTGCCATTGCATATATTCCATTTAAACCATTCAATTGAGAAACAGTACAGTATAATTAATGAAGCAACAAAACATAACTTCATTCTTATCTATCATGTTTTGTGTACTAAATAAACTAGATATTTGAATAATACTTTTGTTTCTATGTAAAAAATAACTTATTTATTAGGTAAATTAAGTTTTATTTAATCGGAGCTGCCTTCTAGAGACCTTGCTGATGTTCAATGTTGCTCCCTTTCTCCCGATCCCTTGCTTTGGAGAATGGTTGCATGCGGTTTGAAGGCCTAAATATTCATATTTTTTTACTTATTTGGAGAAAAGTGAACAACACCATCTTGGTCTCAGAAATTAGCTTAACAGAAACATCATAGGTGGCACCACCTACAGACAGTTGGTCACTATCGGAAGACACTGTCTGATTTAGTCACATGACCTAGGGTTACACAGCCATGAAGATGAAATAGAAAATGAACAGGTTCTAGTTGGTTCTAGCCATTATGCCAGGTGGCATTGAAACCTACTGTTTTTAAACTGATCGATGCATGTTTAGCATACCATGAAGAAATTTATCATTTGTAGGTATATTACACAAGTAACTGTGGCAATTCAAAGACATGCATGGTGACATTTTGTCTTCAACGCATTCGGGCCAGACCTGTGTGTAGAGGTGTAACACAAGTTTTGGTGTTCTTGATCTTGTCACCTTGTTTATGTAACAAATTCTCAGGGGAAACGGTTAGAATTTAGTTTAAAATTGTTCAAATTAGGCCCAGTCTTCTAGCTTTTTTAAAAATGTTATATAGGCAAATGTAAAACTGCTTGATGTATTATCATATGAATCACAATATCAATATGTTTGCAAAATGTGATACTGTATAAAACATATCTAACAGTTTTTGAAACAATTTTTGTAACATAAACACCTGAATTAACATAATTTTGTCATCTGTAAAAATTATAGTGGTAAGAAGAAGGCATTTGAACATATACCACTCAATTCATACTCTAATTGGATGATGGTGTGTGCAGGGATTATTTAGATGTTTAGGAAAAGAGTTTGCACTAGCTAAAAGTAGCTATGCATGCACATATATGACACCACAACATTTTACAATCAGCAAATCTGAAGTGCCTTGAGAATGTCATTTTGAAAATAATTTAGCTCATGCTGCATTAATTCCCCTGCTCTTAGACACTGTTGCATATGATTATGACCTATTTACTACTTTACCACTTTATATCAGTGAACATCATTTTACACAAATTGTGCAATCTGTGGGGGTCATGTGAAGTCTTGAAAAGAAATATAAAATGGGTAATGGTAAGTGTGGAAGTTCTCTGATATAAGGTAACACAGGGGGGACTGATGGATAAGCACTGTTTTACTACAATTTTAGTGGTCCTCTCTTCAGCAGAGTAAAATGAGAAGAGATGACCTTTCCAGTAAAGAAGCTGTGATGATGGGGGCAGTCCATGAGAACATAACAGAACCTACCCATCCACCTGGTCAGCTGTAACAATGCTAACAGCACAGAGAATATCAGCGAACAGCAAACATCAGCAGGCTGTTGTTTATATCAAAAACACAAATTAACATTTGTGTCAACAACTATGAAAATTTCCACAAGTGATCATTGATCAACTTGAAATAAGTCGAGACACTTTTTTGGTTATCTTAACTTAAACCTGTACTCTGTTATGCTTGACCATGTGATGAATGAACTGTTGCCAAATAACCTTAGAGCTGGTGCCCAGATGGTATGTGACCTTTGACTTGTATAGACAACAAGTATTGATTCACTGATAGCCTGAGGAGACTGACTGGAACTTACAGCATATTTAGCTGTCAGAAGAGATTATCCAGGGTCATGATGCTCAGCTGACCAGCAGACCATTTTAATCTATTATTAACAACAGGAAATTTATCATCTGAAATCATACCTATAACTGATAAATTTCTTGAGGTAAACTTTAAAAGTGATCTTGACCTTGGACCTTCTGACACCACTTTTAACAGGGTTCTTCCTTAACACATGGGTGACCCATGTGCAGACTGAATCCACTCATGACTGGTCTATACAGGTTATACAAGAGAAGACTAGAATACGGGTAGTCAACAAGCGACTGTGTATCTGCCAAACCAGGGTGGGACGGGTGAAGTGAGGCATGGATTGAGTGGCAAGGGTAAATAGAGAGAGGTGAGTTGCATATAAGCATGTACTTCTGCAGCCAATATATGTAGGTAGCGCCACCTGTCACAAAATCAAGAAAGTTATCCAAGTTGTATACAATTGCAAAATTTTAGGCAGATAAGTCTGACCACTGCCGAGATACGAGTGATTTTTCCCATGGAAGACAAACAGACTGACGCTGTGCAAAAATAGTTGCAGGTGGCATCACCAGTTTTGCGTATGATAAAGAGCTATGTGAGATCTATACACATGCAAAATTTCAGGAGTATATGACAAACCAGTCCTGAGATATTAGCCTGGATGTCTGCTGCCTGGACATGAAAGTAGGTGGCGCCAACTGCCACAAAATCGAGAAAGCTATCCAAGATGTATATACATGCAAAATTTTAGGCAGAAAAGTCAAACCACTGCTGAGATATGAGTGACTATATCCAACAATAGATAAACAGACCGAAGCTGTGCAAAAATGGTCACAGGTGGCATCACCAGTTTTGCGTATGTTAAAGAGCTATGTGAGATCTATACACATGCAAAATTTCAGTAGGATATGTCATACCAGTCCTGAGATATAAGCCTGGATGTCTGCAGTCTGAACATGAATGTAGGTGGCGCCATCTGTCATAAAATCAAGAAAGATATCCTGGATGAATTCACATGCCAAATTTCAGGTGGATAAGTCCATTCAATGCAGAGATATGAGTGATATTATCCCAAGGTAGATGAACAGATGGACACTGTGCTAAAATGGGAGCAGGTGGCACAACCATTTTTTATATACTGTAGATTCAGAAATACAAGTTGGGATTTTATTTTCGTGGTTTTTGTGGATCAAGATAATCCACGAATTCATGATTCCAACAATCAAAAAATCATACGGTCAGAGGATATATGGTATCTTAACGGCAGCTGGTGGTCAACTTTATATATATAATTGTTACCGCTGGCCGAATTTTCAATAAAGATAAAAAATTTTTTATTACTATTTTATGATTGTTTTTGATACATTTATTAAATGCAATGAATTGCTTTTCGTAAATTACTATAAAAATACGGGATTTATAAATATTCTTTTGTCAATTGAATTATTTTCCCTAATATTGTACAAACACGGCCCCCCTGATATCTTTAAATTAAAAAATATCAAATTGTAATTTAAACTGAAAACGTATCCCCACATTCCCTCTTATTAACATATCAGGTGAAAAAAATTCAAGAACAATACCACATTTCTGTTGTGCAAAGCGGTAGATCTGACACGCCAAGAACGGTACATAGGTTCCAATGTTCGTAACTACAGCTACCGAGGCGCCGCTTTTTGGAACCGGCCTTTTCATCCTTCTACCAATAGAGATTAAACGAGACTTACGCTACCTATTGACCTAAAATACAAGGGCCGTGTAAACTCATTTGCATTACCGCGATAACCGCACTTATTCCGAATATGACGACATTTGCGTGCATAACAGTGAGCCAATAAAAATACATGCAGGCGGTACTTCTTCCGAATATTGCCGATAGTTGTACATATATTTTAGCGTTAGTAAGCGTCACAGTATATTATATTAGGAAAATTATTTCTTTATAATCTCCAAATATAGCTGACATGATGAATGACGAACGAACAGTGTCTCGTCTCACCGCCCCGTCAGGGATTTACAGGCGCCACATGTGACTACCGCCTAGATTAAAAAACAAGGGACCTATGGGTCACGACGCTCAGCTGTTATATATGATAAAAAAATATTATTTAGAAATGAGGCACATGCTGGTTTTGTGTGGTAATAAATATAAGCTGTATTATGAGTTGTTGTTGTTTAGCTTATGTATGATTTTGATCGTACCTTTGGAGACAGGGAAGAGGATTGATTTCATTTATTTTATTAACAAATGGAGTACTATTGTCACACAGATTTTGACTTGGCCATATAACTTATAAGCAGAACATATAATATAAGAGTTTAACTATTTATTTAAAAAAAAACAAATATTGTCCCAAATATAATTTTTATTAAAAATAATAAGAGAATCATATGATTTTTTAAAATGAAATATAACTGATATGATTATTAAAATAATATTAAAGAATATATTCATGAATGCATTCATGAATACATTTTGAAAGTATTTGCACGAGTATTCATATATTTTCATTTTTACCTGAATTCCCATTCTTTATGCAAGAAATTTTATAATGGAGTACAAAATCATATTCGTATTTAAATACAATTACAAAGTATTTGCACCATGTCTGGAATTTATTCAGTTTTCACCAAACAATGATGTTGAGAATCCAGAATATACAAAATTCACACATTTAAATAATGATCATAAGTACCTGGTTTTATGGCTTTTATTTATATTAAAAAATAACTGTAAAAAATTCATTTTGGACTAATTTCACATCAATGTACACACTAGACACAGCAGGAATCTAGATTAATATTATCAACTGCATCTTTGTCTAATTTCCTTCATATGATCCCTAATGATTAGTAATGAATAATATGATTTACTTCTTTATCATTAAAATTGAACTGAAAAATGCCATAGATGACTGCATGGTGTTATTTGGAATATGTGACATTCTACCCATCGATACAAGATTCTTATATCGTCAGTAACTGCAAGTTAATTTCCTGTTATTATAAAATAACAAATTCCTTTTCTATTTTTCGTTAATTTGTTATTAAAAACCAATAAAAATTTATTAATTTATTGTTTTTTGTTATGTTCTTGGTTAAAACTACTAGATGAGTTGGCTTGGACACCTGGATCAACTGTGGCTTGCCATAAGCTGCCTGGATTCCATGTATGCCTTGCCTCAAGCGTGCATAATTTGATGAAAGGTCAACAAGGTCAACATACAGGTGACTCAAGAGGGGCTGGAGAGAGCCAAAGTCTGACAGGGTCTCATAAAAAACATTAATAAAAGCTACAATTTTTGGCCAATTTCTTTCAGCTTTCTAAACTAAAAAGCTGAAATGCTTATGTGTGCATGACATGAAAATTATATCAACAGTGCTCACGGGAAACAAACGTGCCATGGTCACAGTTGGGCAAAATTTAAGGTACTAATTTTATATTTATACTAAATAAAATTTGAAAAATTCAGAACTAATTTTGGGTATTCAATTGAATCTTGATTAAATAATGTTACATCCCTGACAAAAAAATCTCTTGCTTCAGCAATGCTCTTGTTAAGGGAGTAAATATATTTCTTGATTTTTTACAAAGTGCATTATGTTTGGGCCCATAACTTAAAACAATTACACAATACTGACATCATTCTGGCATGTGCATAGAGAATGAAAAATATGTATATTATTTATGATTAAAGTCAGATCAGTGGTTTTGATATTAGGCAGTCTTGAAGTGTAACAATGGGTTTTTAATGGAAAAATGAAGGTTTTCATTAATATCTCGAATGTCCTAGTGACCAAATTCTTGGCATGGTAGGGCATTTTGGAGACATCTAACTGTATGCCTAATTTAAGGAACTTAGAGCTGAAGCTGGGGAGCTGAGCTCTTGCAAACTGCATAACACTAGCTTGATGTAAACAATATGTTACATGGTGCTTGAAAACTTGATTAAAATCTACAGTTTTTGATCAACTGGTTTCAAATTTTTGGTGTTAACAGTTGAAATGCTAACAAAAACATGCTGTGAAAATTAAATCCACAGTACTTACAGGAAAAAAACGTGCCATGGTCAAAGTTGGGCAAAATTTAAGGTACCAATTTTTTTTTTTATTAATATTTTAAAAAATTTAAAAGATTTTCATCTAATTTTGGATATACAATTTAATTTTGATTAATTAAAGTTAAATTACTGGAAAAAAGGTCCATAGCATTAACATTTTTTGTGTTAAGTGATCAAATATCTTTTCTGATTTTTTACAAAATGCATTATGTTTGGGCCCATAACTTTTTTAAATTAAATAATACAGACATAATTTCTGGCATGTACATAGGAACTATATAGAGAAATATTTATGGTAAATATGAGGTAAAACAGATGAGTGGTTTTGATATTAGGCAGTCCTGAAGTGTGAAAATAGGTTTTTAATAAAAAATTGAGGTTTTTCCTTAATTTCTCAAAGGAACGAAGTTGCAAACACCCAGTTTTCGGCTTGGTAGGAGATCTTGGGGACATCTAACATTATGCCGAATTTTGGATTCCTAGGTCTTACGGTTTCAAAACATGCCACATCTACGGACGGACGGACGGACAGACGGACGGACGACGGACAATGGACCACGACTATAGCTCAGATGACTTATAGTCAGCTGAGCTAAAAAAGTTTAAAACCTTCATGTGGAGGGTCCCGTTTCATTTTTCCTCCGGTCAAGTAATGGTTTACGTTTTCTGTGAACGTGGTGTGATCGGGTGTTACAACTGATAGCCGATGTATCGGGTGTTACAACTAACAGCCGATGTATCGCCCGGCACGTGTCGGTCACGGCTGATTAATTCTTTGTTAGGCACGCATCGGGCGGAGCATGTTTGTTCAACACTGACCCGTCTGATCGCAGTACAGGCGCACCTTGTGATAAGCATCAAAGCCGAACCACCTGGGCACATCGGGCTCCTCTTCCTTGCGCACATGGAGGTATTAATAAACATAATTTCCTAAAGTTTTCTTTGTCTGTCCACGAATTCAAATACCCCACGATATGCGGTTTATACAAAAACCACGAAATTTTAAGCCCACGATATTATCTGAATCTACAGTATGTTATAAACCTATCCAAGGGCTTCATTTGTGCAAATTTTTTTTCTGATTGGTCAAACAATTCCAAAGATATGTGGGTTAATGTGTCAAAACAGACGCACTGATGGACACACTGGAGAGAGGAAAGGTCAGAGGTCAATGCAAAATATTTTGGCACCAGTTCAAATGTGACCTGATAATTGTGTAAAGTTTCGGAAAAATCTGTCCAGTGGTCTCAGAGTTCTATTCCCGAAACGAACGCAGAAGTGGCAGCGGCGGAACCTGGGCAAAAACATAGTATCTGCAAAACTATGTTTTTGGCGGATACAAATATGTTCAAAGTCAAGACCGTCAGTTTTCAATCTAGACTAATAACCTGATAGAAACATTTTTGTCTATCTAATTTGGGGACGAAATAGAAGTTATCACATTCACAAGAAATCCTAAAGAAGATGAAATCTAATTTGGCTGATTTGACCTTGTAGATCAAGGTACAGATCACCAGTTTTGTTTTTCTTCTGAGATTGAGAACATTGCAAAAGCAACTGGTGTGTCGAATTTGAAGAAAACATTTGCTGTGCTAATATTCTGCAGGTTTGACAAAGACTGATGACAATGACATGACGGGACTGAAAATAATATGTCAAAAACAAAATAATAAACACACCAGGTTTCAGAAGACTAGAAGAAACCAGAGCTGAGAAACTGTCACCTTTATTAAATATGGTGTTCTTTATCAGGTACTGATAAACTAGTCATGATCAATGAACATGTGAGGTTTACAATAGATGTAACCACAAATGAGAAACTGTCAGTTTGCTGAAATTTGAAAAGTCTAAAAATAAAGGGGGAAAATGTGAGAAAAATAAAAAAATACAAATGGCACCAACAGTCTTCATGACTTTTTAAAACTAGTCATGACCAATAAACATGAGGTTTAAGCACACTAGATGGAACCAGAAATGAGAAACTGACACCTTCCTGTTATTTGACGTCCAAAAAAATACATGAAAAATGGCACCAAGTTTTTATGAACTGATAAAACTAGTCATGATCAATATTCTAGGTGAGAATCATGGCAATCCATGCATATAAATTACTGAAAACGTGGAGATTTTGTATAAATTTTTTAATTATTCTGGGGGGTACTTACCATAGCTCAGAGAATATAATTCACATTGACCTAATTTCAGGTGTCCAGAGAGATTTATTATGGCCCTCTTTGGATATTAAGTTAGAAGATTCCAAATCAAGTGGTAAGATTTGTGCCCTGTTAACTGCCTGACAGAGAGACTACAAAATAAAGGAAGCCTATCATAAGTTATGTTAGAATTCTAAAAACACCACTGTAAAATCCCTTGGATATAATGCTCTGGTTTTGCCATACTGGTTCCTCATACATGTGAATATCTTATAATCATTTTATTGCTAACTTAATCTGCAAGTAGCTACTTTGTGGCTCCAAAGAGTAAAGAATAACAAGCACAGTAGCTGCAACTGTTAACATTACTGAACATAATATATACAGGATCACAGACCATTTAAAGACGGCGCCATGAACGTCATGTCATCTGTATCTAATCTGCATGTAGCAGTGACTCAAGGTAGCATATATGACCGACTGTCCCATTGTCCCATGTAGTTGGAGTGAAGCTGATCAGCACAACCTATGACAGGATGAGGTGACAGCACAGCTGATCAGCACAACCTATGACAGGGTGAGGTGACAGCACAGCTGATCAGCACAACCTATGACAGGATGAGGTGACAGCACAGCTGATCAGCACAACCTATGACAGGCTGAGGTGATAGCACAGCTGATCAGCACAACCTATGACAGGGTGAGGTGACAGCGTAACTGATCAGCACAACCTATGACAGGATGAGGTGACAGCACTGCTGATCAGCACAACATATGACAGGATGAGGTGACAGCACAATCTGTGACAGGATGAGGTGACAGCACAACTGATCAGCACAACCTGTGACAGGATGATAACAGCATAGCTGATCAGTACAACCTGTTACAACCTGTGAACACCCTGTGATAGGATGATATGAACACTACAACCTGTGACAGTCTGACAGTATGTGACACCACAGATGATCAGTATCTGTAATAGAAGATGTTTCAATACAACCTGTGACACCAAATCATGATCATGATTTGTTCTCTGTCTGCTGACAGCAAAGACCAATCATTATGGCTCATCATTACTGAAAGCCAGCTGAGCTAAAATGTTCACAAATACAGGACTAAATATTGTCCTAATATAACCTGATATTAACAAGACATCACAGTCAGATATGACTGACAGTTAGCTGACAGTGATTCAACAATGACATAATGTCACAGTCAAATATGACTGACAGTTAACAGACAGTAATGCAACATTGACATAATGTCACAGTTAAATATGACTGACAGTTAACAGACAGTAATGCAACAATGACATAATGTCACAGTTAAATATGACTGACAGTTAGCAGACAGTAATGCAACATTGACATAATGTCACGGTTAAATATGACTGATGGTGAATCAATATTATTTTTTAAATGACTCACCGTTTTGTTCAGCTAGTTTTGTGAACATGGCTATCATGTTTTGAACTCTTCCTGGCTGGTACATCTGCTCTACCTGCGTGTCCTCTCCTTGCTTGGCCATTATTACTCCCGGCATCATTTATAATCCTCACTCAGACCTCCAAACACAGCTTAACATACTCCAAACTCAACATAAAGTATGATACTTCCTCAAACAGCTCGAGTTTTCCAGCAAGTCAATATCAAGTATGTTTTGTTTTTCTGACTGTTTCTGAGTGATAAACACTGTCTGTAAAATTGTCAGAGGATATTTTGTAGTTTCTCGTCCCTAAAAAAGTAAAGGAGCAGGATGACTGTGTATTACTACCACCATGGTGTGGGTGCTTGTGGACTGTTTCTGCTGTCATATCCCACTCAACTGTATTATGCACATCCTATTTCTAGGCAACTTTAATCTAAAACAAGGTTTCTTTCCCCGGAGATGAAAAGTACTGACCTAAATCTCCACGTGTCCTCTTTATAATTTCTATTAATAACCTTGCTAACTTACATCATGCAACTTAAAATTCTATTTGTATATTATACATGTATTTAACTCTCAAAAGTTACACTGAAAATGTTAACTACTACCTACCTCATTAACCAGTAATGCAAATAGAAAGGCCACTATACTATGTTTCATAGATGACTCCTGTCGGCTGCTATATCAGTTTAAATAAGTCTTTTTCTGTTCAATGCTTCTACACCATGTTATGCCTCTCATCATGTTAAAAAGCTCATCAAGGAAATCTGTCTCATAACTTCAAAAATTATAATCTATCCACCTAGGGACAGATATATAAACACACATAATGCATACAATGAACCACCAGTCTATCACCAAATTGAAAGAGGAAATAAACCATCAACATTTAAAAACTGCCTTCATGAACTTCTGATCTGTCCATTGTTCAAAACATTCTGACAAGTGATACTGGGTTCATGCTAAAGCATGTTTCTAAATATTAGTTCACTGAATCCAGTATAGTTTCAAGTGTATCCACAAGAACTTATCATTCAGTTGCCTGACCATACATCACCTGGTTGAGTTTGTGCGTGATTATACAGCTCCATGTGAGTTACAGAGTAACAATCTCTGGAATGTCACGCTGCAAATCTGGTTGCCAAATCCACCCCTGAAAGGTATAATACTAGCAGACCTGTACACCTTGTTGGTACTGCAGGGTTTAACCAATTCCTGCCTGAACCGTTGGTGTGGAGTCACAAGACACCTTGCAGTCACCTTTAGTTAATTATTGCGGGAATAACACAGGTCTCAGGGTATGACCCGTTTGGCAGGCTGGGGGCCACTTGTTGCATCTACATGTACTGTTTATAATGGGACACACTGGTATATGGTTACAAGCCACTGGTTATGATGTGTGACTAACTCAGGCAAGGCCACAGGTTCATTTTGTGTATGAATGCACCAGACCTTGCTGTGGAATATGCTTATACACATACATGTATACAACACACACAGCTATAAACATAACATTACTACAAGCCTGTGATTACATCTATATTAATGTGACTGTATGTACTCACACTTATGCTCATTTATATTTGAATGCTCTATATAACCTTATGACTATAATTTAACATTATGACGATAAATAAACTCAATTGATGAATAACATCTCTAATAGAACACAGAATATGAACAGCTGTATACTGTGGTTGGCTTTCTTTAAGCGAGGGTTTCAAATTCACAAAAGAAAAATTACAGCAAAATATAAAACCTTCCCATAAAAGGGGCCCCATCTACACAGGTGATCACTGGCACTGTGGCCTTGTTAGCATCATGTGCATATTACTCCTGCCAATAGTAACCAAAGCTGAAAGGCATATCATCGTGTCATAAATAATAAAAGATATTTTATGTCACCCATAAATTAAGATATAAACTATAAAAGTTCTCTTATATTATTTGCAAATAGTGAACATGAATTTCCACTTGTTCCACCACTCTCCTTGGTCCTCGTAAAATTGCTCAAATTTGCACAAAAAATTAAATAATTCATAAAATAATGCATATCCTCTATTGTACTTGGAGAGATAGCAAAAATGAAATGATCATGGACCACTGAAAAATATCACCAGTGAATATAGAGCCAACAACAACACTAAAAATGATATAGAGAGCCAACAACAACACTAAACGTGATATATAGAATTAATAAAAACACTCTACCTTAAAAGTCGTTGCAGAAGTTGCATCATTATTAAAAGTCGCACCCTGACTTTTAGGATCCCCCTGGGGAAAAGCAGTTCAAGTTTTGTTTCAGGAAAAGTACATAATATAGGTCGCATCCAGACTTCAGAGGCATCCCAACCACCTGATACTTATGGAATTTAAGTATCATTCCTTGTGGTGCAAGACTACAACCAACGTCCCTGTAGTACTAATGTGGTTGATAAACTAGATAAACCATTTAAACATAAATTAATTGGACAGCTTTAATACAATGCTTAAATTAAAGAAATAACAACAGAATCATTACATATAAAGTCGGGGTTCAATTGTCAGGTAAAATTTGTACAGTGCCAGAGTGAGCTGCGTCGGATAACATTTTGTGCTGTGAAACGATGTCATTATTGCTGTTTCTTACTAGGTTAAGTAGCATTAGACTGTAAATATAAAGTTAAATGACTGTATTAATAAACTAAGAGTCTTAAGCAAAATACTACCACAATCGAGCAACTCTTTAAATCTTTAAAGATTGTCAAAAGTAGGATGGATTCATTAGACTATGATAAGTTTGTGCATGCATGAGTCCCAATCCTTCGCACTGGGCATACTTTTAACTAAAGACAACTGAAGGATGAAAAGAATAATTTAGTCCTAATTTATTCACCTAATTTCTGAAATGGGCTCTAAAACTGAATTAATTTACCCTTGAATAAATTGTTAAAACTGCCTATTATGGTGTGGCACATGTACGGTAATACTGAAATCACTGAAATATGTCAGTCAACATGGGGATAACGAAAGCTTCATTGACCAGTCAGTTAAATGTAAAATAAACATAACTGAATATACGGGTATTATATTTACTGAGGCTATGGATTTTATTCTTATTTTATCTTTATGCATTTTATGTTAATAAAATGAAAATTCTGTCAGTTCTCAAACTATAAGGCATGTTTTCATTAGAGATGGTTAAAGGTGTAAATTATTGGGTAGAGAGGTTTCATAAAGCACTGGTTAATGGTATCGCTGATTATCGCTCAACTGACGTTGTTCCATATACTGGGAAAGCTGACTGAGACAAGATAAGTACGTATTACAAGTCGCACCCCGACTTTGCTAGAAAATTCTTGTTCTTAGAATTTGATTTCTTAGTACAAGTTGTGTTTTCTACAACGACTTTTACGGTACAATATATATAGAACCAACAAAAACACTAAACATGATATATAGAGCCAACAACAACACTATACATGATATATAGAGCCAACAAAAACACTAAACATGATATATAGAGCCAACAACAAAACTATAATTGATATACAGAGCCAACAACAACACTATTAGTGATATACAGAGCCAAAAACAACACTATATGTGATATATAGAGCCAACAAAAACAATATACATGATATATAGAGCCAACAAAACACTAAATGTGATATATAGAGCCAATAACAACACTATTCTTGATATATAGAGCGAACAAAACACTAAATGAGAAATATAGAGCCAACATCAACACTAAACATGATATAAAGAGCCAACAACAACACTATGTGTGATATAGAGAGCCAACAACAACACTAAACATGATAAATAGAGGCAACATCAACAATAAACATGATATATAGAGCCAACAACAACACTATACATGATATATAGTGCCAATAACAACACTAAATGTGATATATAGAGCTAACAACAACACTATACATGATATATAGAGCCAACAACAACACTAAACGTGATATAAAGAGCCAACAACAACACTATATGTGATATAGAGTGCCAACAACAACACTAAACATGATAAATAGGGCCAACAACACTACTAAACATGATATAGAGCCAACAAAAACACCAAATGAGATATATAGAGCCAACAACAACACTGAACGTGATATAGAGAGCCAACAACAACACTGAACGTGATATAGAGAGACAACAACAACACTTAACATGATATAGAGAGCCAACAACAACACTAAACATGATGTAGAGAGCCAACAACAACATTTAACATGATACAGAGAGCCAACAACAACACTGAACGTGACTGCTGTGATGTCAAAGGAGCATGTATATCCTGGTCCATATCCTATCTACATGAAGTCACTGCTGCAATTATTCCCTGAATAAACCCTTATAACCCTGGATAATTCTGGTAATTAGATCTGAAGTAATGACTGGGTGGCTTTACCAGCATCAGCTAATAAGTGCTGTGCTAGAACAGTCATCTGTCATGCAGTGAAATAACATGTCCTTGAGGACCATTCCTCAATAAAGAACAAGGGACCCATTGGTCAAGGCGCTCAGTTGAACTTAGTAAAAATCAAGCAAATACAAAACGTATTTATTTCTATTTTTATTTATAACCCTTCAAAAGCTAAGAGAAAGTTGCCCTGCTATTTGGTGATAATCAAATACTAAATAAATGAATCCAAAACAAATACTGTGTACTTTATATGGACTACATCAAAGATGCAGGAGCCTCTCATGATATTTGTAAAAGTGTCAGTATTTCAACTATGTGACAGTAATATGTGTTAAAAACACCTTATGGAAAATATACAGGAACCCCTTTGATATATGGAATAAGGTAGAAAGTGGAGATTAGCTGTTGTATATTAGTACACATTTAATAAAATAACAGAGAAAACTAGATATTTCTTGGCACTGCAGGTGCCATAGTATCCCCAGGCAATTAACCCCCGCCCCCCCTCCCTTTAAGAATAGGCCACCCATCTTCAGCAGCATATACTGACACTTGGCAAGCAACTATGGTTTTTTCCATCTATCAACCTGAAAAACAATATATCCCCCAAATATGGGGGCCAATCCAGGAATCACTCTTGAGAAAAGGGGATTAATTTATACAATAAAAATGGTTACGTAGTTGGCGCCACCTGTCAGGTTGAGGTGAAAACTCTCAAAGATGGATGTACATGCCAAATTTGGGACCAACACATTGAACGCCTCCTCAGATATGAGCAATTTTCACCTATAACAAACAGACAGATGGACACCACACAAAAAAAATGGCAGATGGCTCCACCAGTCTTGAGTACAAGATGGAGGAGGCCAAGATCTATTGACATGCACTGTTTCAGACCAATAAGGCACACCACTTCTAAGAAAAGAGCATTAATTAATTCTACGAAATCGGGAAGGTAGGTGGCGCCACTCCTAAGAAAAGGGCATTAATTTATTCTACAAAAACGGAAAGGTAGGTGGCGCCACCTGTCTGGTTTACGAGAAAACTTTCAAATATCGCTGGAAATGCCAAATTTCAGACCAATAACTAAAACCACTCCGGAGATATAAGCAATTCTCACCCGAAGCACATGTACAGATGGACGCCACAGCAAAACGATTGTAAATGGGACCATCAGTGCTAAGTAAAAGATGGAGGAGTCCAAGATCAATGAACATGCACAATTTCAGCCTAATCTGTCCACTTTTATAATGCTCACAGTACTGTCAAGTGGCAATGATGGGGTATTAAAAGGCACGAAAACCAGAAAAAGACAGAAGGTGGCGCCACCTGTCTTCCGCAGAAGACAAAGCTATCCAAGATCTTCGGTCAAATCAATTTTTTTTTTACCAATCCATGCATCCCTTATTGAGATATTAATGATTTTGCGATATTCACCATATATGGCAATATTCAAATTCTAGGCCATTCTCATAGGAAAGGTCATGACCCCAATTTCAATATATATCATCCAATAACCCATGTCTATTCATATGCATAATATGAAAGAAATCTGTCCATTAGTTTTTGACTTATAATGCTCACAGTACTGTTAAGTGGCAATGATGGGGGTATTAAACTGCAAGAAAACAAGAAAGGATAATAGGTGGTGCCACCAGTTTTTGGTACATGACAACACTATCCAAGATCTTCGGCTAAGTTGATTTTTGGATCAATCCATGTAATACTTCTTGAGATATTTAAGATCTTGTGTGATTTTCCCCCCAAGATGGACCTATTCAAGGTCAAGGTCACTCCTTGTAAAGGTTATGACCCCATTTTAAAGGGTCATAATCTGGAGCAATATTATTCCTATTCTTTCACACTATCAGTTCATTTTTGAATTAACAAAAGCTTCCAAGCAAAATAATCCCAGCACACAGTCTTATTTTCATGCATATGACTGTTTACACACTTTGGTATATCCCTGCATGTTGGTAAACACAGTCTGAACCAAGTCAGTCAGGGCATCTCCTGACAAGCATGTGTTGTGGCTCCCCACAGCACATGGCCCGATGCACTGTGTTTATGTTGACACCTGCGATTGCGCCTGATTCATCATTTTTAACACTCTTTTACAGGAGTAAGCAAACGGTATCAAGGCAATATTTTTGCAGGTACTGATTTCTTTTAAAGGGAAGAAGGCATTTCTCTTGTTAACTCAAAATGCTTTATAGGTGATTGGGCCCCTTTAAATAGGCTTTGTCCTCTCAACCATATCTATGCACATGTCAAGTTTGGTAAAGATCCGTGAAATATTTTTTGAGTTATCACGTCCAAATGAAATCTGGGCGGCGGCGGCGGCGCGACCGTGCTCAAACCATAGTATCCCAATTTTGTCTGGGGATACAACAAGGAACCCATGGGTCACAGCGTTCAGCTGTTATATATGATCACAAAATAAAATTTGGCAGTAGAGGTAGACAAATGCTAATTTTGTGAGGTAATATACCGGTAAGCTGTATTATTAGATTATGGTGTTTAACTCAAGTTATGTAAGATTTTGATAAAATCCTGGGATATAGGGAAGAGGATTGATAAATATTATCTTCATTTGGAAATGGAGTGCTATTGTCATACATGTTTTGACTTGGCCTGATGTCTAAGTATACACCATTTTGTCATTTTTATCACATAAATTTTATTTAACGAGTATTTAACAGTTTCCTTAAAAAAAAAAACATGTAGAGACTCCAGGATAAACAAATTTAAGAAATTTAAATAATTATCATAAGTACCTGGTTTAATGGCTTTTATATTTAAAAAGTAAAACTATTACATTCACGTTTAAATACTTTCACATCAATCTACACACTTAGCATAGCAAGAGTCTTAATATTCAATTATTAACATTATGGACATCATAATGAGAACTTGTCTAAGTTCTGATTTTTTTAATTGCATTTGAATATTTTTAATTTTTTTATACATGTATCAGAAATAAATGAAAAAGAGTGATCGCTATAGCAGAGATGACATTCACGCAATTGAGCTAAAAAAAACAACACCGGTGGTTTTCACTGTGGGCAGTCTTGCAGTGTAACAATAGGTTTTCAATGAAAAATGGCTTTGAAAAAAGACATGAAAAATGGCTTTCATTAAAATCTCAAAGGAACAAAGTTGCAGTGACTCAGTTTTCTGTTTGGTAGAACTTGAGGACATCTAACTATATGTAGAATTTCAGATACATAATACCAATGGTTTCAAAACCTGCCTTGTTAACGTACGCCCAGATGGCCAGACAACTGGACGGATAATGGACAAAGGATCATCGCTGTAGCTCAGATGTGTTATAGTCAGCTGAGTTAATAAAACATTCTTAACTTATTTAAGAGTACTGGTTCTTGTTTATCCACAAGTGGGTAGAACAAATATTAATATATTTTAAATAGATGTGAAACTACAAGTAATTCTAAGGCCAAATTGCTAGTGGGTGCTCTAAATGACATTGTCAACAATGCTTACCGTAATGTCTACTTGAATTCGTACAGGAAAAAATAATTATTTTTCTCAGTGTGTGAATTATTATATGTAAAATATGAAAAATTAAAATATTGCAGGAGAGAAGATCGTTTGACACCTGAGAACCGGCGATGGGCGATAATAGATGATGTACGGCAACTCCCATGTTAATTATTATTTAACACTTGTTCGGGAATATATGTGAGCGCTGCTGGTGACGAAAAAAATATCCAGTTTATCCCGTAACTGGCATTTTATAAACCGGTGATTTATATATATATATATATATATATATATATATATATATATATATATATATATATATAATATACAGGGTTTTAGCCACGCCGGTCGGGGGTAACCGGGACGGCCTGCACTGCCGGCCGTAACAAACTTATCATTCGTAACCCACAGACCGGCACAAAAGATAATAAAGATCGTCAAAAATCCAGCTACCGGCAATAGAACTTCAGTAATTCATTACCCCAAACTGTTAAATTTGTACCTCATTAGTATGTTAACAAATTTATTTGATCACGGCTGTGGTGCAAACAAAATTGCCAGGAGTCACTGATCACCTTAATATTACACATCAAATAAATTATTGGTAAACAAACCAGCAACGAAGTGTTTCACAGTTTGGACATGAAAGGAAACATCATTAGCCAGGGGTCTCTCACGGCCTACAGCGGTGCGTAGCATCATTAGTGGTAAGAAAATGGGCTATTGTTTTGTAATACTTCATGGCAACATTTAATTCATTTACAAACATTATTTGTATGGATTGCAGAATACGCCCTAATAAAATGGTAATGGTGATTTTCTTAGGGCGTTAATGAAATTTATTCGGGGTGCCATCTGGTGGCAGGTGAACATATTACAGCCCTGAATATGTAATCTCAGCAGATTTATTTATATATTTCAATAATTGTTTATTTTACCCGTTTGGTAATTTCAGTGGAAAGAAATAAGTGAAAAAAAATATATGTTTATCGTATTTTTAAACTGGGACGGGGGAGTAACATAAAAAGGGGAAAAAATTGGTAGGTTTGAACCAGGGACACAAAACTTACATTAAAGCACTTTATGCGCCTTTAACCAAATGGCCACAGTAACCAACGAATTAAGTGGAAGTTTTTATTTGGGAGATTCTAATAAGATTTATACAGCGGGAAAAAAATAAATAATTTCACGGACATAACCGGGATTTATCAAATTAAAACCCTTGAAGACAGCGGTATATCCTTTGTAGCTGCGGTTCAAAGCACTCTGACGATCTCCATTTAACCTTTGATGTCTTGTAGCACCAGGTCATGCCTGTGATCAGTGGTCCGTGCGAGGTTTGTCCCAAGTGGATTACTAGTATATGATCATCAGCTAATGCGATTTTTGTCCCACTTACAAATCCTCCTTATTATATTATTGAGTAAACAAAATATTATCGATTAAGACACATTTTTTACCTCGAGTTCTATTGTTCAAATCACATTCATGCTGTAACAAGTCTGAAGCAAAGATGGCCCATCGATATCAGTTAAGCGACAGTTTTTCCTATTTACATACATGAAGTCGCAAATCTGATAAAATTGTTCTGATAAATTATCATGTTACATCCTCGCACTAAGACATAAAGATGTGTTGTTATCAGGTGAACAGCGTAGACATTGGATTCATCTCCGCATGCAAAGCCGTTTTAATCATAGCTACAATTACTGTTCATACGGACCGCCGGTGGTCACCGGCAATAGCTAATATCGGCACAGTATGTTGGTGTACGAATTCATATATGTAATATAGAAAAATATGAATCAGGAAATTTATAATGTGCGAACTAATGAAGGATACGAACTGATGTAGACATTACGGTAATTATTGTTCCATATAACTGCACCAATTTGTTCAATACAAATTACATACAAACTAGAAATGTCCAGCTTCAGATCAGCATGACAACATCTGGCATTTATATTGGGTAAAACTTGAACTTCCTGACAATTTTAATGGTGACACACAAGCAAAATCATTAGAATTTAAGTTGTCAATTTGATCAATGAATGTACAGGATGGTCTGATCTCAAACAAGCAATCCGGGTGTTGACAGTCTGACACTCCAGTACAAGGAGAACTACCTGTACAGCTGGTCTGGACCGGCTGATTCTACATTCCTCTCTGTATTAAAGGTGTGAATGTAAACAGATAAAGCACGTCAGGGCCAGAGTTCAACAGTTGTCAGAATTATATCAAACAGAGAGTGCTGAACACAAACAAAGCACAAGTCCCTTACACTCAGTATTGACTAATAAAGTGGGTTTACAGTTTAGATGTTATAAGGCTCAGCAATTACAATTTAATTCCTGGGCCTTGTTTGCAAAGAAAATGAGAGCGAGACCATCCACAGTACAGACGGAAGAAATGTGTGAATGTGGAAATGGATACCAACCCTGCAAAACAAAAAGGCCAATGACTGGGCACTTAGTTATTATCAATTACATAAAATGAAAGAGTAGCACAATTTGAGGTGAATCTCTCTTTACTAGTTGATTGCCAACAATAAAATTTGCAAGGTGTACGATTGTTATAAACTGATTAAATAACCGTCATATCTACCGGTAAAGAACATCAAGTACAAGTAGCGTATTCTAAATGACAATTGAAAATAAAGAAATTGAAAACTTGTTTCTCCTATCTAAAAGAACTTGCGATGGTACAAAACTGATGTGCTCATTGTTTCTTGTATTTCTGTAATTTCCTGATGTACTATATCTTAGGAGCTGGCAGGTAGAGCTGACAAATAGTTCAATTATTTGCAGTATTCTATTTCAGATAGATGGATAATAACCTAAGGGGGACGTGTGCAAACCAGATGAACCAGAATACTGTTACTTTATCGTAACTTTTGTAGCTATTACTATGTAAAAGAAATATATGCAGTCAATAAAGTTAATTCAAATATGAATGATCACCACAATAAACAAATGTTAACTTTTTTTTACTGATACTACAGAAGAATAATTATATAACTGAAGCCCTTAGTTTGCAATTAGCACTGTTAACAAGCAATATGGCTTATTTTTCACTTTAGTCATTCTATTTACCTGAAACAGGGGTAGGAAAAAACATGTCATTTTCAATAAAATTGACTTAATTCTAGTTCAATATTTTCATAATATAACCTTTTTTAATGGTCAAAAACATCTGTGCAACTTATTGAAAAATGTTTTTTAAATGTTTTGTATACACATGCCAAATTACCAATTACCCGTCCTGCCTGCATATCCAGTACATATTTTGACCCTCTAAAGTGGACAGACATAGCTTGCTTTATTTTTGTTCATATATCTGCCAGGAGATGGCTCCCTGAGGTTGTGACCTCATATGACATGTTTGGTCAAAGCGACAGCCCGAGGACAAGTGTAATTTGGCAAACCATTGTGATGTTACATGTGAATATTTAGTCGAAATTGTTGTTTTTTTCTATAGATGTGTAGATATCACAATAATTACTTTATTAAGATTGACTGATCAATCAGAAAAAAAATGAGCTTTCGACAGCTTTTCATTTGACAAGACCACCATTCAAGATTAAAAGTTAGAGCATTTCGATTGGTGTCCGGCCAGGGGAGCCTTAACTAGTTGGTGACAGTTTGCACTTTGTTATTGTTGTTGCGAGTGAAGACTACCCCAGGGGCGGATCCAGGATTTAGGAGAAGGGGGGTCCAACCCAGGAGGACATATAAAAACCCTAAAAGAAAGGTCCTCAAGTCTGAAAAAGGGGGGGTCCAGGCGGCAAAATTTTGTCTGAAGCCCTTAAAAAACGTTGTTTCTGATGAAAAAGGGGGGGTCTGGACCCCCTGGACCCCCCCTTGGATCCGCTTCTGTATCCTATATAAAAACAAATAATCATGCTGTCCGGATGCTGTCAATAATCATTCTTATACTTAGTGCAACCATGAACTATGCTTACTAAGAAGATGAAGCACAGTACGTCGAAGTGAAACTGCCTAGATTAGTGTGTGAGGCCTAGCTGATAAAGTTGAAAGAGAGAAAGAAAGTGTTTGTCTTTTCCTTTTTTAATAATAATATTTTATAAATAACAAATGCATATTAAAACTATTTTGAAAATTATTGAAATAAAGTTAATGTATTTCAAAGTAAGCGTAAAAATAATCAAAACAGCGGATATATGTAACATTCAATTAAGAATTGACACAATATTGCAAACTCCTCTAAACAGGACAACTCACTAATACGATCAAAATTGTCCTGTCCCTTTGCTGTCCAGCTTAGAGGAGATTCACTGTATATTAAATGAATAATTTACTTCTACAGCATTTAACCTCTGAAGTCTGAACCCCTTATTCCCATAAACCTTAACCTCTGAGAATCATAAAAAAGTCTACCAGTAATCCTCCTGACCCTGAGCAACCACCATAGAGCAGTACAAATATCTTAGTGTTGCCTTATATTAAAGTATTCAGCATAGTCTCAAGCATGTGACTGATAGAAACAGCGCCTCACCACATCCTACTCTGAGGCTGATCATGAGTCTGATCATAATTGTCCACATTTCTGTGGTAAAGTGAACAAAACACAGCCCCATATTACTTGTCACATGAGTGTGTATTGGTGAACAAAACACAGTCCAACATTACAAGTCATAAGAGTGTGCACTGGTGAACAAAACACAGCCCAACATTACCAGTCACATGAGTGTGATGCAGTGAACAAAACACAGCCCATTGTTACCAGTCACATGAGTGTGCACTGGTGAACAAAACACAGCCCAATATTACCAGTCACACCAGTGTGCAGCTGCTGCTTGAATCAGCTCTGTAATGAAGGGGGAGACATGGAACTAATCTCAAACCAAATGTATTTCCCTGTCACTTTAATTTGTACATTTTTGGGTAAAGTTGACCAAGAGATTGTTGCATGAACTTCTATGTTAGTGTGTTTATAAAATGTCTAATTCCTTTATAAACCTTTCTTTTAACTTATGTGTCATGCTTATTTATTTATTTATGCTCTAAAATGGACACCAAATATTCTTGATTGGTCCATTAAGATCAGCTGTAGCTGATCACCAATCCTACTCCTAGTAAGTCTGTGGCACAAATGCAATGTCATCAGTGAGAAGCCAAACACTCAGTCAAGTGCTATCATCACTGTCACGCCAAATCGCAAACCTTACTTTCATATTTGAAGTGCTTTTTAGTGCTTCTTGTGTGTGCAGACTGTGTGTGTTCTGAGACAGAGACCAAAACATCATCCAAGTCCATGCAACCATAGGATTCAAATTCAATGTCTTAATTCAATTACCACCTGACACATTTGTGACCTTACATTCCACCAAATTTTTAGAATAAATTTCAATCAAGTATTTTAGAATTCTACAACAATAAAAAATTGTGGCAATGAGCCTCAGGCAGAGTCAATGAGGCCAGAAGTGGAAGTCACTGCCTCTAAAGACTTAGGCCAGCAGAACCCAGCCTTGAGGTCAAGAATGGCCTGGAGGTCTCTAACACTGACAGACTACACTGACTGTGTGGCTTTAACTGTCAGCACTTCCCTGCTACTGTAGTTATGAACCAGATAGTTTAACTGATGTATTGATCATACCATATGTCTGACTGAGATCAACAGAGGGCCTCATTGTCAGGATGGCTTTATCCTCATGCTGGGAGGGATGCAGACTGTTTGAAAACTGTCACAATTATTCTTGCTGAGGCATTATACTCCAAATTCAGACAAATATTTGATTCAAGTCCTCAGTACAGTACTGTCATAACATTAGCTTGCCAGAGATACAGACCAAGAGAGACTATATGAATTAATATTAGCCTGTCAGAGATACAGACCAAGGACACTATATGAGTTAACATTGAGCTGCCAGAGATACAGACCAACATACAATATACGGGTTTACATTCGCCTGTCAGAGATACAGACCAATATACAATATACGAGTTTACATTCGCCTGTCAGAGATACAGACCAATATACACTATATAAGTTTACATAAGCCTGCCAGTGATACAGACGAATATACACTATATAAGTTTACATTAGCCTGCCAGATATAGAGACCAAGATACACTATATGAGTTTACATTAGCCTGCCAGTGATACAGACCCATATACACTATAAGAGTTTACATTGGCCTGTCAGAGATACATACCAATATACACTATATCAGTTAACATTAGCCTGTCAGAGATACAGACCAAGATACACTATACGAGTTTACATTAGCCTGTCAGAGATACAGACCAAGATACACTTTACGAGTTTACATTAGCCTGTCAGAGATACAGACCAATATACACTATATGAGTTTACATTAGCCTGCCAGAGATACAGACCAATATACACTATATATAAGTTTACATTAGCCTGCCAGAGATACAGACCAAGAGAAACTATATCAGTTAACATTAGCCTGCCAGTGATACAGACCAAGATACACTATATGAGTTTACATTAGCCTGCCAGATATAGAGACCAATATACACTATGTAAGTTTACATTAGCCTGTCAGAGATACATACCAATATACACTATATCAGTTAACATTAGCCTGCCAGATATAGAGACCAATATACACTATATAAGTTTACATTAGCCTGCCAGAGATACAGACCAATATACACTATATAAGTTTACATTAGCCCGCCAGTGATACAGACCAAGATACACTATATCAGTTAACATTAGCCTGTCAGAGATACAGACCAATATACAATATATCAGTTAACATCAGCCTGCCAGTGATACAGACCAATATACACTATATCAGTTAACATAAGCCTGCCAGATATATACACCAATATACACTATATGAGTTTACATTAGCCTGTCAGAGATACAGACCAATATACAATATACGAGTTTACATTCACCTGTCAGAGATACAGACCAATATACAATATACAAGTTTACATTCGCCTGTCAGAGATACAGACCAATATACACTATATCAGTTAACATTAGCCTGCCAGAGATACAGACCAATATACACTATATAAGTTTACATAAGCCTGCCAGATATATAGACCAATATACACTATATAAGAGTTTACATAAGCCTGCCAGATATATAGACCAATATACACTATATAAGAGTTTACATAAGCCTGCCAGTGATACAGACCAAGATACACTATATGAGTTTACATTAGCCTGTCAGAGATATAGACCAAGATACACTATATCAGATAACATAAGCCTGCCAGATATATACACCAATATACACTATATGAGTTTACATTAGTCTGTCAGAGATACAGACCAATATACAATATAAGAGTTTACATTCGCCTGTCAGAGATACAGACCAATATACACTATATCAGTTAACATTAGCCTGTCAGAGATACAAACCAAGATACACTATATGAGTTTACATTAGCCTGTCAGAGATACAGACCAAGATACACTTTACGAGTTTACATTAGCCTGTCAGAGATACAGACCAATATACACTATATCAGTTAACATTAGCCTGCCAGAGATACAGACCAATATACACTATATCAGTTAACATCAGCCTGCCAGATATATACACCAATATACACTATATGAGTTTACATTAGCCTGTCAGAGAAACAGACCAACATACAATATAAGAGTTTACATTCGCCTGTCAGAGATACAGACCAATATACACTATATCAGTTAACATTAGCCTGTCAGAGATACAAACCAAGATACACTATATGAGTTTACATTAGCCTGTCAGAGATACAGACCAAGATACACTTTACGAGTTTACATTAGCCTGTCAGAGATACAGACCAATATACACTATATCAGTTAACATTAGCCTGCCAGAGATACAGACCAATATACACTATATCAGTTAACATCAGCCTGCCAGAGATACAGACCAATATACACTATATGAGTTTACATTAGCCTGCCAGAGATACAGACCAATATACACTATATATAAGTTTACATTAGCCTGCCAGAGATACAGACCAATATACACTATATCAGTTAACATTAGCCTGCCAGTGATACAGAACAAGATACACTATATGAGTTTACATTAGCCTGCCAGATATAGAGACCAATATACACTATATAAGTTTACATTAGCCTGCCAGAGATACAGACCAAGATACACTATATGAGTTTACATTTGCCTGTCAGAGATACAAACCAAGATACACTATATAAGATTACATTAGCCTGCCAGATATAGAGACCAAGATACACTATATCAGTTAACATTAGCCTGCCAGATATAGAGACCAATATACACTATATAAGTTTACATTAGCCTGCCAGAGATACAGACCAATATACACTATATAAGTTTACATTAGCCCGCCAGTGATACAGACCAAGATACACTATATGAGTTTACATTAGCCTGCCAGTGATACAGACCAATATACACTATATCAGTTAACATAAGCCTGCCAGATATATAGACCAATATACACTATATGAGTTTACATTAGCCTGTCGGAGATACAGACCAATATACAATATACGAGTTTACATTCGCCTGTCAGAGATACAGACCAATATAAAATATACGAGTTTACATTCGCCTGTCAGAGATACAGACCAATATACAATATACAAGTTTACATTCGCCTGTCAGAGATACAGACCAATATACACTATATCAGTTAACATAAGCCTGCCAGATATATAGACCAATATACACTATATGAGTTTACATTAGCCTGTCAGAGATACAGACCAATATACAATATACAAGTTTACATTCGCCTGTCAGAGATACAGACCAATATACACTATATCAGTTAACATTAGCCTGCCAGAGATACAGACCAATATACACTATATCAGTTAACATAAGCCTGCCAGATATATAGACCAATATACACTATATGAGTTTACATTAGCCTGTCAGAGATACAGACCAATATACAATATACGAGTTTACATTCGCCTGTCAGAGATACAGACCAATATACAATATACAAGTTTACATTCGCCTGTCAGAGATACAGACCAATATACACTATATCAGTTAACATTAGCCTGTCAGAGATACAGACCAATATACACTATATCAGTTAACATTAGCCTGTCAGAGATACAGACCAATATACACTATATCAGTTTACATTAGCCTGTCAGAGATACAGACCAATATACACTATATCAGTTAACATTAGCCTGCCAGAGATACAGACCAATATACACTATATCAGTTAACATTAGCCTGCCAGAGATACAGACCAATATACACTATATCAGTTAACATAAGCCTGCCAGATATATAGACCAATATACACTATATGAGTTTACATTAGCCTGTCAGAGATACAGACCAATATACAATATACAAGTTTACATTCGCCTGTCAGAGACACAGACCAATATACACTATATCAGTTAACATTAGCCTGCCAGAGATACAGACCAATATACACTATATCAGTTAACATAAGCCTGCCAGATATATAGACCAATATACACTATATGAGTTTACATTAGCCTGTCAGAGATACAGACCAATATACAATATACGAGTTTACATTCGCCTGTCAGAGATACAGACCAATATACAATATACAAGTTTACATTCACCTGTCAGAGATACAGACCAATATACACTATATCAGTTAACATAAGCCTGCCAGATATATAGACCAATATACACTATATGAGTTTACATTAGCCTGTCAGAGATACAGACCAATATACACTATATCAGTTAACATTAGCCTGCCAGAGATACAGACCAATATACACTATATCAGTTAACATCAGCCTGCCAGATATATAGACCAATATACACTATATCAGTTAACATAAGCCTGCCAGAGATACAGACCAATATACAATATATCAGTTAACATCAGCCTGTCAGAGATACAGACCAAGATACACTTTACGAGATTACATTAGCCAGTCAGAGATACAGACCAAGATACACTTTACCAGTTTACATTAGCCTGTCAGAGATACAGACCAAGATACACTATACGAGTTTACATTAGCCTGTCAGAGATACAGACCAAGATACACTTTACGAGTTTACATTAGCCTGTCAGAGATACAGACCAAGATACACTTTACGAGATTACATTAGCCAGTCAGAGATACAGACCAAGATACACTTTACCAGTTTACATTAGCCTGTCAGAGATATAGACCAAGATACACTATACGAGTTTACATTAGCCTGTCAGAGATACAGACCAAGATACACTTTACGAGTTTACATTAGCCTGTCAGAGATACAGACCAAGATACACTTTACGAGTTTACATTAGCCTGTCAGAGATACAGACCAAGATACACTTTACGAGTTTACATTAGCCAGTCAGAGATACAGACCAAGATACACTTTACGAGTTTACATTAGCCTGTCAGAGATACAGACCAAGATACACTTTATGAGTTTACATTAGCCTGTCAGAGATACAGACCAAGATACACTTTACGAGTTTACATTAGCCAGTCAGAGATACAGACCAAGATACACTATATGAGTTTACATTAGCCTGTCAGAGATATAGACCAAGATACACTATACGAGTTTACATTAGCCTGTCAGAGATACAGACCAAGATACACTTTACGAGTTTACATTAGCCTGTCAGAGATACAGACCAAGATACACTTTACGAGTTTACATTAGCCTGTCAGAGATACAGACCAAGATACACTTTACGAGTTTACATTAGCCAGTCAGAGATACAGACCAAGATACACTTTACCAGTTTACATTAGCCTGTCAGAGATACAGACCAAGATACACTATATGAGTTTACATTAGCCTGTCAGAGATATAGACCAAGATACACTTTACGAGTTTACATTAGCCTGTCAGAGATACAGACCAATATACACTATATCAGTTAACATTAGCCTGTCAGAGATACAGACCAAGATACACTATATGAGTTTACATTAGCCTGTCAGAGATATAGACCAAGATACACTATACGAGTTTACATTAGCCTGTCAGAGATACAGACCAAGATACACTTTACGAGTTTACATTAGCCTGTCAGAGATACAGACCAAGATACACTTTACGAGTTTACATTAGCCTGTCAGAGATACAGACCTAGATACACTTTACAAGTTTACATTAGCCAGTCAGAGATACAGACCAAGATACACTTTACCAGTTTACATTAGCCTGTCAGAGATACAGACCAAGATACACTATATGAGTTTACATTAGCCTGCCAGTGATACAGACCAATATACACTATATCAGTTAACATAAGCCTGCCAGATATATAGACCAATATACACTATATGAGTTTACATTAGCCTGTCAGAGATACAGACCAATATACAATATACGAGTTTACATTCGCCTGTCAGAGATACAGACCAATATAAAATATACGAGTTTACATTCGCCTGTCAGAGATACAGACCAATATACAATATACAAGTTTACATTCGCCTGTCAGAGATACAGACCAATATACACTATATCAGTTAACATAAGCCTGCCAGATATATAGACCAATATACACTATATGAGTTTACATTAGCCTGTCAGAGATACAGACCAATATACAATATACAAGTTTACATTCGCCTGTCAGAGATACAGACCAATATACACTATATCAGTTAACATTAGCCTGCCAGAGATACAGACCAATATACACTATATCAGTTAACATAAGCCTGCCAGATATATAGACCAATATACACTATATGAGTTTACATTAGCCTGTCAGAGATACAGACCAATATACAATATACGAGTTTACATTCGCCTGTCAGAGATACAGACCAATATACAATATACAAGTTTACATTCGCCTGTCAGAGATACAGACCAATATACACTATATCAGTTAACATTAGCCTGTCAGAGATACAGACCAATATACACTATATCAGTTAACATTAGCCTGTCAGAGATACAGACCAATATACACTATATCAGTTTACATTAGCCTGTCAGAGATACAGACCAATATACACTATATCAGTTAACATTAGCCTGCCAGAGATACAGACCAATATACACTATATCAGTTAACATTAGCCTGCCAGAGATACAGACCAATATACACTATATCAGTTAACATAAGCCTGCCAGATATATAGACCAATATACACTATATCAGTTAACATTAGCCTGTCAGAGATACAGACCAATATACACTATATCAGTTTACATTAGCCTGTCAGAGATACAGACCAATATACACTATATCAGTTAACATTAGCCTGTCAGAGATACAGACCAATATACACTATATCAGTTAACATTAGCCTGCCAGAGATACAGACCAATATACACTATATCAGTTAACATTAGCCTGCCAGAGATACAGACCAATATACACTATATCAGTTAACATAAGCCTGCCAGATATATAGACCAATATACACTATATGAGTTTACATTAGCCTGTCAGAGATACAGACCAATATACAATATACAAGTTTACATTCGCCTGTCAGAGACACAGACCAATATACACTATATCAGTTAACATTAGCCTGCCAGAGATACAGACCAATATACACTATATCAGTTAACATAAGCCTGCCAGATATATAGACCAATATACACTATATGAGTTTACATTAGCCTGTCAGAGATACAGACCAATATACAATATACGAGTTTACATTCGCCTGTCAGAGATACAGACCAATATACAATATACAAGTTTACATTCACCTGTCAGAGATACAGACCAATATACACTATATCAGTTAACATAAGCCTGCCAGATATATAGACCAATATACACTATATGAGTTTACATTAGCCTGTCAGAGATACAGACCAATATACACTATATCAGTTAACATTAGCCTGCCAGAGATACAGACCAATATACACTATATCAGTTAACATCAGCCTGCCAGATATATAGACCAATATACACTATATCAGTTAACATAAGCCTGCCAGATATATAGACCAATATACACTATATAAGTTTATATTAGCCTGCCAGAGATACAGACCAATATACAATATATCAGTTAACATCAGCCTGTCAGAGATACAGACCAAGATACACTTTACGAGATTACATTAGCCAGTCAGAGATACAGACCAAGATACACTTTACCAGTTTACATTAGCCTGTCAGAGATACAGACCAAGATACACTATATGAGTTTACATTAGCCTGTCAGAGATACAGACCAATATACAATATAAGAGTTTACATTCGCCTGTCAGAGATACAGACCAATATACACTATATCAGTTAACATTAGCCTGTCAGAGATACAGACCAAGATACACTATATGAGTTTACATTAGCCTGTCAGAGATATAGACCAAGATACACTATACGAGTTTACATTAGCCTGTCAGAGATACAGACCAAGATACACTTTACGAGTTTACATTAGCCTGTCAGAGATACAGACCAAGATACACTTTACGAGTTTACATTAGCCTGTCAGAGATACAGACCAAGATACACTTTACGAGTTTACATTAGCCAGTCAGAGATACAGACCAAGATACACTTTACCAGTTTACATTAGCCTGTCAGAGATACAGACCAAGATACACTATATGAGTTTACATTAGCCTGTCAGAGATATAGACCAAGATACACTTTACGAGTTTACATTAGCCTGTCAGAGATACAGACAAAGATACACTTTACGAGTTTACATTAGCCTGTCAGAGATACAGACCAAGATACACTTTACGAGTTTACATTAGCCTGTCAGAGATACAGACCAAGATACACTTTACGAGTTTACATTAGCCAGTCAGAGATACAGACCAAGATACACTTTACCAGTTTACATTAGCCTGTCAGAGATACAGACCAAGATACACTATATGAGTTTACATTAGCCTGTCAGAGATATAGACCAAGATACACTTTACGAGTTTACATTAGCCAGTCAGAGATACAGACCAAGATACACTTTACGAGTTTACATTCGCCTGTCAGAGATATAGACCAAGATACACTATATGAGTTTACATTAGCCTGTCAGAGATACAGACCAATATACAATATAAGAGTTTACATTCGCCTGTCAGAGATACAGACCAATATACACTATATCAGTTAACATTAACCTGTCAGAGATACAGACCAAGATACACTATATGAGTTTACATTAGCCTGTCAGAGATATAGACCAAGATACACTATACGAGTTTACATTAGCCTGTCAGAGATACAGACCAAGATACACTTTACGAGTTTACATTAGCCTGTCAGAGATACAGACCAAGATACACTTTACGAGTTTACATTAGCCTGTCAGAGATACAGACCAAGATACACTTTACGAGTTTACATTAGCCTGTCAGAGATACAGACCAATATACACTATATCAGTTAACATCAGCCTGTCAGAGATACAGACCAAGATACACTTTACGAGATTACATTAGCCTGTCAGAGATACAGACCAATATACACTATATCAGTTAACATCAGCCTGTCAGAGATACAGACCAAGATACACTTTACGAGATTACATTAGCCTGTCAGAGATATAGACCAAGATACACTATACAAGTTTACATTAGCCTGTCAGAGATACAGACCAAGATACACTTTACGAGTTTACATTAGCCTGTCAGAGATACAGACCAATATACACTATATCAGTTAACATCAGCCTGTCAGAGATACAGACCAAGATACACTTTACGAGATTACATTAGCCTGTCAGAGATACAGACCAATATACACTATATCAGTTAACATCAGCCTGTCAGAGATACAGACCAAGATACACTATAGGAGTTTACATTAGCCAGTCAGAGATACAGACCAAGATACACTTTACCAGTTTACATTAGCCTGTCAGAGATACAGACCAATATACACTATATCAGTTAACATCAGCCTGCCAGATATAGAGACCAGGTGGGAAATGTTGACTTAACATTACCCTGCATGAGATAGACCAAAATAGAATATACGACTTAATCAAATGAATTACCCTGAACCTGTTATTAAGATCTACTTTACGACTTTTTTTTACAAATATTGGCCAAGTATGAAACTTAGGTCCTAATTTTTCAATCCCTACCACTTTAGGATGTATCACATAATGTCTGATAGATGGACAGACAGACAGAGACCATTTTAGTAGTCCTCCCTTCTGGGAGGAAGGGGGGGGGGGAATAATAACAAGAAATGGGGTTATTATGGCAAGTCTAAAAGTGGCAGATATCTGGTGCCAAAGCTTACATGTATACAGTCAATTTGATTTGTATAAACTAGAACAGACATTGATTAATTTTCAGAAAATTTTATCATTCTGCTTGTCTACTACATAATTAACAACTGCTTGCGAGCCTGCTTTCATGACATTGCTTTTTCGCCAATTACATTTAATTTAATTCAAAGGTAACTGAATCAATAAAGTCCACCTAGTTTCATGGTGTTATTATAAAATTATACTCTAACAGAATCGGAATTCCTTACAAAGATTTGCCAACTGTACCTCTATAAATTTTATACCTGCTATTTCACTTGCCATCCCTAAAAACTAAACACAAAGCAGTAACAGTCCACAAGTCACCCTAGATAGCTTTACACATTCCCTGAATGTAACTTGAATAGTTTTAATAATTTTACAAAATTAAAACAAGTGACCCATGGGTCAAGACACCCAGCTGACAAGTTTGGCAAAAAAAAATTTCCACTGTGACTGTGATACGGACTTGAATCATGTACATAATTTCCGATTCATTATCTGAGGCAAAATATTTGAAAGTATAGCTAAAAATATCATATGACTAATACATGTCAGTCCAAAATATCACTGATATACTTGTATATATAGGATTTTTAAATTTGTTTGAAAAGGCACAGGGCCTGCAATTTCTAGGTTTCACAGGCCCAACAGGAAATTAACCCAACATTTTTTAAATTAACTAGTTCATATCAGCAGTCAAAAACAGAAATCCATTACCTGGTTTATGTACTCTGAAATGTTGCAAGGAAATGGAAAGCTATTGGTAAGTATCTGGATATTTATTGATATTATAATTATTTCAGTTTATCTGAATCAACCATTTCAACATCATGATTGAGATTATGTTTAACTGTTTAACTTCTTTCATCTCACTATCTTAAGTGTCATAACTGTGGCATAATCTGATGGATGATCTGAGGAAACACAGGCACAAACAAAGAAAATGGCCACTAGGACAATATTGATGCTGATGCAAATTATCCACTTCCTGTTACATTTTTTTCATAATTCTGACAAATTCTAACACTGTTTACATTTACATTACAAGCAATATCATTTTTAGCTTTTGTTAAAATATATCTTTACCAAATTTTCATTTTTACAGTTCATACTGAGAGCATCTGCTTAAGGTTATTGGGAATCTTTAAAACATTAAAATAAATATGTAATATTTGTTTGACGAGAGAGAAACCAGCCATGAGGGAGTTCAAGGAGCCAATTTTGAATGTGCTTTACTGAGCCTGTTGTAAACAGTAAAGGGGCTGAAGTTGGTACTGCAACTTGTGGCCCACAAGTTTCATTCAGCTGAGAAAAGGCTATCAGTAAACAAAATGCACATAAAATATCATGCTATAAAAAACTACCAATGTATTAACCACTGTGACATTGGTGCTTTGAATAAATTTTAAATAAAAATTTACCCACTGAAGTGTACACATGTTCGAGACAATGCTGGAAATGGTTTTAAGTCGTAAGTAATCTTTTAAAGCTCTGTGTCCAGTGTTCTGGTGGTACATTTTTAGTTTTGTTTTCTAGGATTTATATGGATTTTATAGTGAAGCAATAAGAGCAAATACGTGTTACTGGTATGGTGCTATACGGCTTTTACATTACAGTTAATGTTATTCACGTGTTTTCAATGTTAGCATGCTCACAGGATCAAATGTGTAAAACGAGGCACTTTATTTCATTTTAAGTTTTATGATCAAAAGCCAGCTATTGCTCACTTGACTGTAGTGCAAAAACTCTTAAATTCAAAGATGATCTAATTCATGTTTTTGCTCAAAAAGTTTATGAAGTTAAATACAGCTAGGTCATCACATCATTACTTCAGGTTTCTGAAGAGCTTTACCAGGATCTGTTATGATGTCAACTTGGAAATTTCCTACCTATTTTTAACAGTCACAGTTTGTCCTGTTAGCAGGCGGACATAGAGAGGGTCACCGCTATGGCTCAAATATTCTGGCTCTTAAATGCATATATATGTTTACATCTTTATAAAAAAAAATAAATTAAAAATAAACCTTCTGATGTTAAGATATTCAGGGTGTGGATCTATACATCACTGCGTGTGGTTGCAAACACACCTCACCCTGACAGATCAATATGTTGATGTGTTAATCATTACATGGAACAAGCATTGATTTTAATCTATTCGTGTGAACATTTGCACAGGTTTCCTTTTAATCCAATCTAACAAACAATCAGGGGTAATGAAGGGGGGAATAAAGTTTTCCTTTGAAGATACCTTCTCTCCTTGACAGGCTGTGATCACTGTATCCACTCAGCATCCTTAATCAATGAGTATAACTGTATCAGTAACACTTTACATCAGCATGTACACACCTGTACAGGTATCCCTTCACTATACTGACCCACTCTGGACAACTCGCATCACAGATTTTCATTTATCATTATCAGATGGTTCCATGAGATATCAGATGTTTAAGTGCCTTATCTTCCATTTGGCACCTTATACACACATGCCATCTATATCAACTGTAGATACTGGTTCATATGAATATAATATCCAGAATACAAATCCAAAATCAATATGACTGATGTGACCTCCAGGTTGTTGTAAAGCTGACCATCCACATACAACCCCACAGCCTGGGGTACTGTGCGTGCAATATTCCTGTATACATATGACAGATGATGACTGTGAGTGCTGTGGTCTGAGACCAGTGTTAATCAATACCCTGTGGTTATCACTGAAGATCTGGGTGTCTGGGACAGACAGGACTTTCCTCACACCCACATGTGACAGTTTCTGGGACAGCTGGTGTGATGACAGAATGCAGGTATAGAGGTTCCTGTTGCCCTCCTATGCAGGCCCTTATACACAGAGACACACATGTGAGTCACCAGCTCACACATTTCCTCTCCACCACAGGGAGGCAACTTCCTACAGGGGTGATCGGGGTCACAGAGGACTGCCTCTGTACTACTATATGCTCTAGTGGTCAGGTATTTCTTTAGTTCTTCCATGCCTTTATGAACACACATTCCTGGCTTGAACCACACAACAGGGGCACCTCCAGTTTGTTGACATTAACTGAGTTTGGTGGGCTAATGAACACCATGAGAGGCCTAAAGAGCAAACTTTTATTACATTTATAGCCCTCACTGTCTGCCTGACCATACCAACCATGGAATAAACTAATATGGCTTTAATTTTGTAAGTGCAAAAAACAGATGACCTGCACAAAACATATATGCCCCCATGAGCCATCACCAAATTTGAGGGGGGTGGGGTGTCATGTGTTTGAAAACCAGTGACCCTGACTTTGATCTTCAAGGTAATTTTGCATATTTAATATTTGGAGCATTGTCTTAAATACACTGGCTCCATTATATTGAGGGGTCTGATGCTTTTAGCCCTTTTAAATAGGCTTTCATTTCAGGACTTTTCATGGGTCTGTGAAAATGTGATTTTGGTCCCCCCCCCCCAAGTAAATTTTCTACAATTTATCAGAGGCTAGTTTTCTTTTTAATGGAATGAAAATTATTCAATAATAATTGCTTTTAATTTTTTTTCAATTTTCTATACACATAAATAATTGTTCCTTTTCATACATAAGAAGAGACATTATATGTATGTGTGTGCTCAATATACAATACTATACAATTCTATGTCTAATACAATGTGGGCATTGTTATTTCTTTACAGTTCACAAAATCTGTTGGCTTTTCTGCAGTTCCTGGATTAATTTATGTGCTAAATAGGCTTGTCAAAATTTTATTTCTCCCAGTTATTTTTTTTCTTGAGATAACTATATATATATATACATATAGATAGACAGATAGATAGATAAAGAGATACATACACACATACCTATGTATACACATACAGTGTATATATGTGTATGCATTTGTGTATGTGTGTGTATATATATACACATGTATCTGAGAAAATTAGTGGTAGGCCGATCATCGAGTTTTTTCGAAAGACATTTGTTTTGCTGCCACTTTCAAGCGCTCGATTACCAAAGGCAACTATCAATTACCTCATACACATGAATGTTTTTTTTTTTTTCAGAATGTCTTTATGTTATAGACAAAAATTATTCTTCCACTTTTTAAAATTCTGCGCTCCATATGATGAGCCTGTGTTCCCAAATTACCTCTGTATCTAACTGAGTGTGACACAGTAGATGAGAAAACAGAGGACTTATTAAAACTATGTGAACTGGCAGGGAGCTGCAGAGTTAGCAGAGAGTTTTCTAACGAGATGTTCATTGCAAAATATGGGTGATATGGCGTTAAAATGCTCCACGATTCTCCAGGTCTATGCCAGTTTTGCGAGATTCTCTAAGAAATCATCTCTTCAACTGATGCCGAGTGCATGAGTAATTATATTTTAGCTTTCAATTCCTTTTTTTTTTACTTTTACCAAAAATTATATTGGCCTGTAATTTTTCTGGCAGGCCTGTGAAACCAGTATGCATGTCTGCAGTCGTCATAATTGTTATAAAATGAAAGTCCTTGCTGGTGGTGAAGTTAAAATGATAGGCAAGAGTATTCATGAGGGCCAGCAAGTAGATGTCCTGGACTGTGGTTTATTTCGTAATGATTATAATTAATTAAATTGAAACTTTGAATACAATATTTTAGTAATAATAGGAAGATATAAAAAAAGGACAAAAACTTCTTTTCATATGGTAAAATTACTAAGACATACGACTGGGTCGAGAGAGAACAGTTTCACAGATAATTGCATATTTCCTTTCATTTGTCTGAACCGATTAATAATTGATCATCAATCGGGTTTGCCCAAACCGATGATCCATTATGAAAAAGGAACCGACTCCCACCACTAGTGAAAATATATATTTGTTTGTATACACATATTTATATATATGTGTGTATGTATGTATACACACGTATATTTATATCTATATGTGTGTGTGTATATATATTTTTTGTGTGTATACAAACATATTTTTATATATTTGAATATATATATATATATATATATATATATATATATATATATATATATATAGAGAGAGAGAGAGAGAGAGAGAGAGAGAGAGAGAGAGAGAGAGAGAGATAAACCCAATACCTTACCACATATCTTTCTTACAATTCTGACAACAGAAAAGTGACTATTGGTTTTGAAAAGGGAGAGGGAGGGGGTGAGTGAGTGAGTGAGGTTGGATGTTTGAGGAAATGCCTCTGTCACAGAAAGAATGTGTGCCACAAGGGGCTCTTGATGTATTTGTTTACAAATGCAAAGTCATATAGTTTATACTGCACTCATATCAGGTACACCTGCTCACAAGCATCTAACAGATGATGATAGACTAAAACAGTTATAAATACTAAATAATATGTACATATGGAGCAGCAACTGCAAAAGTGCAATCACCACAGGCCACCGGCCTTTAAAGTTGCATAAATACTATTGTAGAAGATGATAATCTAAATGAAAGTACAGTCATCTTTATATTCAACAGTTCAGACAGATTATGTGGAGCCAAACCATGCAATGACTTATAAGAGAGCAGTAAAAGCTTAAACATAACTCTACACTGGATCGGTAACCAATGTAGCTGAACAAGTGCAGGTGTAGTGTGTCCATACTTCTATATCCCAAGAACAATCCAAGCAGCAACATTCTGGACACACTGTAGATTCTGAATATGAATAGCAAGTAGCCCATAAAGTAGGCTGTTGCAGTAATCTATATTGGAATTTGGATGAGATTAATGCATGAAATATAGCCTCTGTGGTGGGTTTAGTAAGGTATTTTCGGATATCATAAATGTTCTTCAGCTGGGAAAGGCTGATTGACAAACATTGTTGATATGAGCTGTCATGTTTATGTTGTTATCAAATATGACACCCAAGTTCTTGAACTGGATCAAACATACAAGATTTTGTGGGTGACTGTTGAACGAGTTTTTCAATATCAGAATCTTTGATGTGTCGAAAGGATAGAAAACTATTAGTTTTGGCCTAACAACCTCAACAGTGCAAGAATCAAATATGAGATTTTCAGGTGGATCCTTGTCATAGCCTAAAACCTTACAGATGTCCCTGATCTTTGTCATGAAATTCAACTCACTGAAAGCTTCTACAAGCTCTTCTCTGTTGTTGCAGGGTGGTAGTGAAGACTCTTGTTTGATGTTCAACAATGATATTGATATCTGAAAGAGTGCCTTTTGTTCAAACTGATTGTCCAGAATTTTACTTGAAAAATATGTTGTCTTGGCATCGTTTAGGAGCTGATTAGTTCCTTTGAATCTTAAACAACATATATTGTGGAATGTTAACAGACGAAGTTTCATAAGAATTGGATATATATATATATATATATATATATATATATATATATATATATATATATAGATATATATATAGATATATATATAGATATATATATATATATATATATATATATATATATATATATATACTCATTCCTCATAGTGAATTTTTCATACACTCAGCTGACCAGTATGCTGGTAATTTGCCTGATGCCACGTGTCTAATTTCAACTGAATAAATGCAATGTTTAATCGATAGAGTGAGAATATTGTCACAGGTGCTATAATACTGGGTAACATTGTTGCCTCTGCTGTCCAGCCCACAAAAGAACAAAAAGTTCTGAACAGAGGATTCTCATGCTTAACAGGAATAAAACCCACCTGAATATACCACAAGATTCAATATTTTATTGTATTGCACTGAAAAGACACTTTTATTCACCCCTTACCCTGACCTGTCACTGTGTTCTGTACTTTTCACTTCAAGAAAGAGTTTTTGTCACTCTAAAAGACAAAATCATTCAGGGAGGAATTGACTTGAGAGGTGGCCCCCTCTGGTGAGCATAACTTTAACTAATACTCATGAAGACATCTCATGGCTGCAGAAGGCATTGATTCTTTGTGCACTCTCATACTGAAGGTGGATTTAATGTAAAGTATAAGTCTCCAGGTTAAATATTGACCCAAACTTTGATCTTATCTGTACAAAGTTTTTGGTTACAAATATGAACCAGAAAATGTCCATGAAACCTAATACCCCAAACAAACTGAAAGTGAGAAACCTGCACATTGCAGTAAAAAGTTATAACATAAAACAAGAATACACCTCATCAGATGAGGACACAAATAAAATATACCTCTCTTATTATTTAGAATTGGATATTAGTTACACTTTAAACACACTGCATTGTGTATGAAACATTGAATCTAAAATTGTAAAAATCTTTAAAAAAATATTTCAACTAGGGACCCATGGGTCTGGAGGATGCTGAATTTGTCTATAAGGATATTATAATGAGCTTTTTTAAAAATATGGGTCCTATTACTTTGACCCTTGACCTTGTGACCTAAAATCTGAACTTTCACAATTTTGATTTTTATAAATCTTTTACAAAAACTGGGTCCAGTGACCTTGACTATGAGCAGGTAAACTCAAAATCTACAGATTTCTTCAACTTTTGGCAGGTAAGCAATATGTGAAAGATGGAAGGTTTGGGATGAAAAGTTTGATTAACAAAGCGTCCATAATCATTTTTAAATATGTGGGTCCTGTGAACTTCATCTTTGACCTCAGGACCACAAGATCAAAATGATTCTTACTTTAGTAGTGGGTCATTAATAAATCAAGTTTGAAGCCAATTTGTCTATCCAAACCAGAGTTATCGGCCATAAACTAATTTGTCAATGGATGGCCCTGTGACCCTGACCTTTGACCCCAAAATCAAATAGAATCTTCCCATATTGGCAGGTGAGCAATATCTTAAAGATGGACAGTTTGTGAAGAAAAGTTTGACATGAAAAGCAAACACATTCCTGTTAAAGAAATGGGTCCTGTGACCTTGACCTTTGGACCCCAAAGTTGACAGGGTTCTTACTTTAGTGGTAAGCCATGTACAAGTTAAGTTTGAAATCAATATGTTAAACTAAACTGGAGTTATCATCTAGAAAATAATCTGACCCAAAATTCTTTTATATTCTCCCAATACTGGCAAGTCAGTTAAATGTGCAAGATGAAAGTTTGGGATGAAAAAGCTTGGCTTAAAATGCAGCTGTATCTTTTTAAAAATAAGTGAGTCCTGTGACCTTGACCTTTGACATCATGACCCAAAAATCATATAGGTTCATGCTTTAATGGTCTGCCATATGTAAGTTAAGTAAGAAATCCATTTGTCACTCCAACCTGGAGTTATCATCTGGAAACAAATTGTGTGGATGGAGGAATGGACAGACAGACAGCTAGACGTACAGACAGACAGACAGACAGACAGACAGGGTGATACTTAATAGGGCATCCATTTGTGATCAATAAACATACCAGGTTTTGGGACACTTGATGTAATCAAAGCTGAGAAACTGACATGATTGTTGTCATTTTATAGTAACAAAAATAGAAAAATATAACGGTGGCACCACCATTTTCTGGGAACTGACAAAACTAGTCATGGTCAATATTCAAGGCAAGATTCATGACAATCCATGAATTAATCATCACGATATTGGAGGTTTTGTATTAAATTTTGATTATTCTGGGGTGTACTTTCATGCCCCATTGCTCAGAGAATATAGGTCGCAGTGACCTAATTTCAGGTTTGCAAGGAGATTTTTAATTGACTTCCTTGGATAATCACTTAGAAGTTTTCAGGACCAGCAGTTACGATTTGTGCCCTGCTAACGACAAATGGACGACGGACAAAGCACCATTCCTATACCTCAGTCTACTTACAGTCAGCTGAGCTAAAAATTAGGTTATAATTGTCAATCCCCTTTATTCAAACTTCACGCATAATATGGTTTCTAGGTAAATCAAAAGCTTCTTATTTTTCTTTCTTATAACATAAGCTTGATTTTATTTCTTTTCAAATATCTGTATTAAATGAGGTACATGAACTTGTTTGCCTATTTTCACAAAGAAAAATATCATGCATCAGTAGGATGGAATAATGGGAAACATTAATGGAAAACAAGCCAAATTTTAGCATTGGCTTTGCTTACAATCCCCAACTCTTTATCAGGGTATACTGCTCTAATATTTTATGTTTGGAAAGGAACATTCTGAGAAACTGGCCTGAAGTTTTAAACACATACTGAATAATTTATTCATTTTTTTAAATAGCTAAATAATAGCTAAAAATATGCTGATATTTTTTATTTGACGTTCCTAAAAATAGAGAAAATATTTAAGAACATTCAATTTTATATGCACAAATACCAGAAAACAAATTAAAAAAAGTCTAAGCTATAGGTGCAAATGTGAACAAAAACAATACAATGATGATATCCAAAAAATTAACCAATAATGAACAAATTGACAGAATTTAGTGAGTTCTTTCTAAGGAAAGTCATATCCAGTAGAAATTGTTTAAATCTGTCCTTAAATTATTTAAAAGGAAAATATGGTTGGTGTATATTTAAAAGACAAGTGCTGTTTACAAATCAACAAACATTTTGTCCTTAAGTACCAGTCACCATGGACTGGACTCAGCCATGCCAGATGACTGCCAACCAGCCAAATGTAGCGAATCACAGATGTGGGCATGTATGAGACTAATGTAGGTTTATTCCTGAAGTGAACTTCCTACCTTTAGTAGATAAAGTATTAGCTCGGTGCAAATCTTGTCAGCTATTCTGATGAAGCATATTATGTTAAAGTGTGTAACTTCTACAAATTATGCAATATCCAACTAATTCTCCACATGTATAAAACAATTAATACTGAAGAACCTCAATGCATTGCCAAATATGAACCCACACACGAGTGGTTTTGAAGTGTTACAATAGGTCTACAATTTATAACAGAGATATTTTTTTTTAATTTTTCAAGGAAATCATGTAACAGTGACCTGGTTTCAGGTATGGAAAATTTCAGGTCTGAAACTAAAAAATTTTGATTTGTGCCCTGTTAATAGTCTTCTGGACAGACAGTATGATTGACAGACAAACAACAAAGGGCCATGAATATAGCTCAGATGACTGACAGTCAGCTAAACTTACAAAACATGAAGCAGTAGACTGGATGACCTGTATTTAATAAAATGATGTACCTGCAATGTACATTTAGCTGCAGTCAACTGATTAAAGTATCATGTGAACATGGAAGTAGGCGGCACCCACCTGTCTGGTTGACGAGAAAACTCTCAGAGATGAAAGTATATGCCAAATTGGAGACAAACACATTAAACAACACCTCAGATACGAGCAATTTTCACCTAAAACAAATGTGTGGATGGACACCACATGAAACAAAATGGCAGATGGTGCCATCAGTCTTGAGCACAAGATTGAGGAGTCCAAGACCTACGGATATGCACACTTTCAGGCCAAGAGGGCAAATCACTCCTGAGAATAGGGCATTAATTTATTCTACAAAAACAGGGAGGTAAGTGGCCCCACCTGTCTGGTTTATGAGAAAACTTTCTAAGATGGATGGACATGACAAATTTCAGACTAATACCCTGAACCACTCCGGAGATATGAGCAATTTTCACCAAAAGCACATGTTCAGATGGACGCCACAGGGAAACGATTGCAGTTCGCACCACCAGTCTTGAGAACAAGATGGAGGAGTCCAACATTTATGGATATGCACAATTTCAGGCCAATAGGGCAAATCACTCAGGAGAAAAGGGCATTAATTTATTATACAAAATCAGGAAGGCAGGTGGGGTTACCTGTCTGGTTTACAAGAAACTTTCCAAGATGGATGGACATGCTAAATTCAGACCGATACCTTGAACCAGTCTGGAGATATGAGCAATTTTCACCAAAAGCACATGTACAGATGGACGCCACAGCAAAATGATTGCAGATGGCACCACGGGTCTTGAATACAAGATGGAGGTATCCAAGATCAATGGACATGCACAATTTCATGATGGGGTATTAAAAGGTGCAAAAACAAACAAGGGACCTATGGGTCACTGTGCTCAGCTGACATTAACCTTGAAGGTAAAAATCTAAAATAATATCAAATTGAGATAAAGTGTAAGAGGAAGAGGTAATAAAGGCCATGGTTGGTTTATATGATTGGTTTGTATTGATGAGCAAGAAATTGTTGCAAATAATATTTTGTGACCTGACCATGTGTTTCCTAATGTTGAAACTGAAGCATGTGAGCAGTTTGTGAACAAATGCTCTGTACTGACAATTACCATGATCATTAGTTGGCTTTTCAATTAACTGTTGACATTTCAGTAGTTTACACATTTGTTCAATCGAATCTTTTTTTTTGTATATATATATTATTAAATATATGTTTTTTTATGAAATGTATACAGCTGAAATATAACTAATTAACAACATAAAACATGGCAAACAAAGCCTGATATCAAATCTGCTGATGCAGGAAAATAATGAACAAATGTTTGTAATAAATCCTCATTTTTTTATCACATGATTTCTTTAAAAATGCTACATTACACAACATTGCATCTTCTGGATTACACCTTGAATTACTTTTTCAAGGAAAGTTTTTGCATATCAGAGTGGAAACAGCATTACAATTAAGGAGATACAGTGAAAACAATAACAATACTGCATAACACTTGCTGGGTTAGGTTTGCGGGGGGGGGGGGGGGTGGGGTGTGATTGGGGTGGTGATATGAGAATAACTGTACACCTGTCACAGCAGGGGATCTCCCCCAGCGACTGTAACAAATCAGAAACCCTGGCATAGCTGACTTCCAGTGACCTGGAGTGGGACCCTGCATCTATAATCTGTAATCAAAGCAAATGACTACAATAGAGCCTCAAGAAAAAAATCAATAACTAGCTTAATTTTCAAGCTTTTACTTCCAAATTTCAGATTTAAACAAATTAAATATTTATGTTTACATGCTGTGAAAATTAAATCAATGGTATTTACAGGAAAAAAACATGCCATGGTCAAAGTTGGGCAAAATTTAAGGTACTGATTTTATTTTTATGCTAATTACTTTAAAAATTTACAAAATTCAGATCTAATTTTGGGTAAACAATTGAATCTTAATTAAACATAGTTATATACTTGGGAAAATAGACTCTAGTTTCAAAATTTTTCATGTTAAGTGAGTAAATATTTTTCCTGATTTTTTACAAAGTCCATTATGTTTGGGCCCATAACTTAAAGAATTTATACTTAACAGACTTAATTTCTGACATGTACATAGGAACTATATAGAAGAATATTTATGGTAAATATGAGGAAAAACAGATGAGTGGTTTTGATATTAGGCAGTCCTGAAGTGTGAAAATAGGATTTTAATAAAAAAATTGAGGTTTTTCCTTAATTTCTCAAAGGAACGAAGTCGCAAAGACTCAGTTTTCGGCTTGGTAGGAGACCTTAGGGACATCTAACATTATGGTGAATTTTGGATTCCTAGGTCTTACGGTTTCAAAACGTGCCACATCTACGAACGGACGGACGGACGGACAGACGGACGGACGGACGACGGACAATGGACCACGACTATAGCTCAGATGACTTATAGTCAGCTGAGCTAAAAAAGACAGAAGGTGGCGCCACCTGGCTTCTGCAGAAGACAAAGCTATCCAACATCTTCTGTCAATTTGATTTTTGGACCGATCCATTCATCCATTATTGAGATATTTATGATTTTGTGTGATTTTCACCATATACGGCAATATTCATGGTCAAGCCACGCTCACAGGAAAGGTCATGACCCCAATTTAAATATACATCATCCCATAACCCATGTCTATGTATGTGCATAATATGAAAGAAATCTGTCCATTAGTTTTTGACTTAAAATGCTCACAGTACCGTTAAAGTAGCAATGATGGGGGTATTAAAAGGTACGAAAACAAGAAAAGGATAACAGGTGGCACCACCAATTTCCAGTACATGACAACACTATCCAAGATCTTCAGTCAACTTGATTTTTGGATCAATCCATGCACAATTTCTTGAGATATTTAAGAATTTGGATAATAGGTGGCACCACCAATTTCCAGTACATGACAACACTATCCAAGATCTTCAGTCAACTTGATTTTTGGATCAATCCATGCAAGATTTCTTGAGATATTTAAGAATTTGTGTGATTTTCCCCCAAAATGGACCTATTCAAGGTCAAGGTCACTCTCCTAGTAAAGGTCATGACCCCATTTTATATAGGCTACGTCCTCTCAACCATATCTATGCATATGTCAAGTTTAGTAAAGATCTATGAAATATTTTTTGTGTTATCACATCCAAAAGAAATCTCTGTGGCGGCAGCATAACCGTGCTTAAACCATAGTATCCCAACTTTGTCCGGGGATACAAATAAAGAACAACACTTAAATAACCTACCTGCATATACATCCAATGAGCACTGTCCAATTGACTCAGTTGAGACTGTTGATAGAAATCCTGTTCCCTTGGTGAGATGTGCTACTTCTCTCACTGGTAGACTGCGTGGGGGATCTAGAGACTTCTTCTGCCTACCCGGCGGAGGTTTACCTTTTGTGACACTACCAGTTCTCTTTAGTGTACCATGCACCCCAATGTCTGAGGATCCTGCCAGCTGATCTGAGCTACCTCCTTGTGTAGATATAAGCACTTCAGGGCCTGCATATATACATTCATCACTGATCTCTACAACACGTAATGCTTGTGACTTCATGCCCACAGCCTCGGGTGAATGCCTAGGTGATTGCCTTTCTTTGAATGCCTTATACATGGACTTTTCCTGTGACTGACTCGAGTTGTCTTCAATGCTCTTCAGAATGCGGGCAGCAGACCCAGAAAGCTTTGGTTGTTGTTGCTGTCCCTGGTCAAGGGGAATGTTTTCTTTACTTTCTACAGTTCTTGTTATTTCTTGACTTTTGGTCTGTGCACTGACTTTATGCTTGTCACCATGAGAAAATAAGCTACGAATTGGTGACTTAGGACTCTTAGATCGAAACCTCCCTGACCTTCGGGGACCTGATGAGTCTCTTTCAAAGCTTTCTGGGTCAGCATCAGAAGCCTGGAGGCTGCCTGTGCTGCTCTGAGGAGTGCTGCTGTGAGAGCTATGCTCCAGACGTGAGGTCTTCCTCAACTGTTTAGGAGACATCTTTTTGAAAAAATTTGTGATGCTTGCACTGAGAGATTTCTTTACTTTGGGTGAAGACCCATTGTCAAATGCAGGTGTAGGCCTTCCTTGTTCTCTTCTGGAAGCTTTAGGGGTACTTGGAGCACTACTAGCTTTAGAACGACTTGAATCTCTCTTGGCCAATGGCCTTTTAACAACAGTACCAGCACTTCCTCTTATGCCCATCATATCTTGAACTATATCTTCAGTTTCTGAATCTGGTTTGATTTTTAATTCCACATTTTTGGCATCATTGTAATTGATAATAGTAACATGTACATATTCCTTCTCAATAACTTTCTTCTTCTTTGCTTCACTCTCTATACTGAGCACAGTATCTGTGCTGTGGAATCCACTTGATTTAACAGGACTTGATGGTTCATCATGTACAAAATGATGATGCGGGGAAGGTGTCCTCATGAACTCCTGAACCTCTGCATCCCCTTCAGTAATAGACACATGTGGGGCATTATCTGTAAAAACACTATCTACCGTTTCCTCTGTTATTTCAGGGTAGTTATCAACATACGAATCACTAGATTTTTTCTTGTCTTTTTTTAATTTACCCGATTTAGAGACTTTTTCTGCCACAAATCCACTGGTTGAAGGCTTTGGAGAAGAAGTGTGTCTGGTGCTGGAGCCGTAATATGAATCAGATTTTCGCCGTGGAGCTTCATCCTTCAAGTGGCTTTGTGTTGAGCGTGGTTCTCCTAATGAAAGTCTTGGGGTTGGTTTCAGATAGTCTTTGGTATCTGTGCTGCCTTTTGATGCATCTCCTCGACTAGATGAGGCACCTTCGAATTCACTCTTTTTTGAACTACGACTGGAACTTTGTGAGGAAGAGGGAGGACTAATGTGCACTTCTGGAGATGTTATTTGCTGTACTGCCTCATACAATTCCTTGCTGGTCTGATCAACACTTTCAGACTGAAAGGGACTGGACAGCTTCTCAGGCCTAAAAGGAAGCAAAATCAGATGATATACAATTTCAAATCATAAAATTTAATAATAAACAAGGAACCTATGGGTCACTGTGCTCAGCTGAAGTTGAACTTGAAGGTAAAAGTCTAAAATAATATCAAATGGAGATAAAGTGTAAGAGGAAGAGGTAATAAAGGTTGGTTTATATGATTGGTTTGTATTGATGAGCAAGAAATTGTTGCAAATAATATTTTGTGACCTGACCATGTGTTTCCTAATGTTGAAACTGAAGCATGTGAGCAGTTTGTGATTCAATTGAATCTATTTTTTTGTATAATATATACTATTAAATATATATGTATTTTTTAATGAAATGTATACAGTTGAAATATAACTAAATAACAACATAAAACAGGGCAAACAAAGCCTGATCTCAAATTCTGCTGAGGCAGGAAAATAATGAACAAATGTTTGTATTAAATCCTCATTTTTTTATCACATCAATTTTTTTAAATTTAAGTTTATATTTCTATACATTTCCAATATAACATATATATCTGAATATAAAAGTTGATTCATAATTCTCAATTGCATCATCATAAATCTCAATCTTGTCAGATAACACCACATCATGCATACAAATGTTTATTTATTTTTTACCACAAAAATATATCTTTTAAATCTGCAAAACAATAAATATCTAAAAATAATACTTGCTTTAGATTTCACAATTTTTAATTGTGTCTTTATTTATCCATAATGTGCTTCATATTTTATGAATTTAAGCATACTGATGGGTTTGATTATATTTGTTCAAATCATTTAAAAGAAAATAGATTTCTTTAAAAATGCTACATTACACAACATTGCATCTTCTGGGTTACACCTTGAATTTTTTTCAAGGAAAGTTTTTGCATATCAGAGTTGAAACAGCATTACAATTAAGGAGATACAGTGAAAACAATAACAACAATAACAATTACTGCATAACACTTGGTTGGTTGGGTTTGCAGGGGGGGGGGGTATTGGAGTGGTGATATGAATAACTGTACACCTGTCACAGCAGGGGATCTCCCCCAGTGACTGTAACAAATCAGACACCCTGGCATAGCTGACTTCCATTGACCTGGAGTGGGACCCTGCATCTGTAATCTGTAATCAAAGTAATTGACTACAATAGAGCCTCAAGAAAAAAATCAATAACTAGCTTAATTTTCAAGCTTTTATTTTCAAATTTCAGATTTAAACAAATTAAATATTTATGTTTACATGCTGTGAAAATTAAATCAATGGTACTTACAGCAAAAAAACGTGCCATGGTCAAAGTTGGGCAAAATTTAAGGTACTGATTTTATTTTTATGCTTATAACTTAAAAAATTTACAAAATTCAGATCTAATTTTGGGTAAACAATTGAAACTTGATTAAACATAGTTATATACTTGATAAAATAGACTCTAATTTCAAAATTTTTCATGTTAAGTGAGTTATTATTTTTCCTGATTTTTTACAAAGTCCATTATGTTTGGGCCTATAACTTAAAGAATTTATTCTTTACAGACTTAATTTCTGGCATGTTCATAGGAACTATATAGAGGAATATTTATGGTAAATATGAGGAAAAACAGATGAGTGGTTTTGATATTAGGCAGTCCTGAAGTGTGAAAATAGGATTTTAATAAAAAATTGAGGTTTTTCCTTAATTTCTCAAAGGAACAAAGTCACAAAGACCCAGTTTTCGACTTGGTAGGAGATCTTGGGGACATCTAACAGTATGCTGAATTTCGGATTCCTAGGTCTTACGGTTTCAAAACGTGCCACATCTACGGACGGACGGACGGACGGACAGACGGACAGACGGACGGACGACGGACAATGGACCACGACTATAGCTCAGATGACTTATAGTCAGCTGAGCTAAAAATTCTAAGGTGTGCCACAGCTTATTAACACTTGTGCAAAAATATCTAGTAAGTACCCCAAGGGTTGTAAATGGGCCACCCACTAATGATGGGCAGTAGGTCCTGACTGCTGATTTTACCATGGGCAGCTAGATGGGCATCTTTGGTAGCAGCAATCTGGCTGGTGACTTCATTCTTGTAGTAGTAGAAAGCTAGTGGTCTGCTCTGCCTTTGTTCCTGAAGCAGCTTTCTATCAAGCGCCTGTAATCATGGACTCATAGCAGTATTTATCCCCAAATTTTGCAAAATCCATACCATAATCATGGACTTTCTCAATTAAAATCAACACTTCCTGAGATTCTGGTGCTGGTCAGGTTATAAGGTTATTTCAATATCGACAGTGTTTAACACTTGCTAGTCATACATATTAGATCCTGCCTGGAAATTCATTAATTATGCCTGATATGATACAAATGATTGCATCAGCTTTTATAGATTTTTCTTCAGAAGAAGGAGCTAAACTTGCCAAACAATCTAAATTTTGTGTACCACCATTAACTTTATTCTGAATGAATTTCTGCACTACAAAACAGTACATAAGTGTGTGCATATATACAATCTTTACTGGCTTACAAAAATACCTGATGTAACATATTTTCGCTTTGTGGCAAACCTGATGTTGATGAATACTAAGCCAGAAGAGAAAGAGATTAAAATTAATCTATAATGTAGTCCCAAATTTCATGCAGTACTTTGTATGGCATACCTCCAGGTACACCACATGAGAAAACAGTGTAGTACACACACAATTTCCAAAGCTGTGTTCAAACAGAAACGCAAAACAATAAGAAGATGGTGCCAGGTACGTTGCTCTTATGATCATTAAAGAGAAACTTTAAATATTATTTTAGTGACGTCTGTTTTCCAGAGGGTCACTTTCTGCCCAAGTCAGGGGGAACACAATATCAAGGGACCCATGTCTTAAAGACCCAACACCCGATCCGACGGATCAGATTGGGTTGCATACGCAGTTTGCGTCTACCTTATATGGTAATTAGTGGAATGACATGGTGTTTGGCAACATTATCAAGCACATGCACTTGCCTGAGCTCGGCCGATAACTGCAGTGCCAGATTGTATAGCCAGGAATTGACTTGAAATGAATCTTCATTAAACATATTAAACAAACAACTACAGTTTGTTAATGCTGTTCCAAGTGAAACAAATTTGAAAGAACTTTGATATCCCTTTGGATTATGGGATTACGTCAGCATTCCTGTTTGACATGACCTGGAAACAAAAGCACATGCTGACACTGACAGCAGCATGGCCAATCAAGTGATTCATGCAGTAATACTCTAACATGTTTGTTTGCAGGGATTTACAGTCTAACCTCTTTCATTCGCCAACCTTGGCCTTGGGGAATTTTTGCGGTAAGCAAGGTAGGGGGTTGAACGAGGGTTCAAAATAGGATGTGCAGGATAGCCCAAATTAGGCCATGCATTTCTTAGGCTCATCTTTGACTAGTCATATTAAAAAACTAGTGACCCAGAGGTCATGACGCTCAGCTGACTAGGAAAACATTCACAAAGGGAATTTTATCAATGCCAAATTTTGTAGGTGGTATCCCCATTCAACTTAAGCACAGCTCAGAGGATATGGGTAACAGAGACCTAATTTCAGGTTTCAAAGCAGATTTTTCATGGACTTCCCTAGATGTCAAGTAAGAAGATTCTAGGTCCAATGGTTACAATTTGTGCCCTGTTAAGATGACCACATCTATGAAGGTAAAAAAATAGAGAAACAAGGGACCTATGGGTCACGGCGCTCAGCTGTTATATATGATAAAAAAATTTTAATTAGAAATGAGGCACATGCTGGTTTTGTGTGGTAATAAATATAAGCTGTATTATGAGTTGTTGTTTAGCTTATGTATGATTTTGATATTACCTTTGGAGACAGGGAAGAGGAGTGATTTCATTTATTTTATTAACAAATGGAGTACTATTGTAACATAGATTTTGACTTGGTCATATAACTTATAAGCAGAACATATAATATAAGAGTTTAACTATTTATTTAAAAAAATACAAATATTGTCCCAAATATAATATTTATTTAAAATAATAAGAGAATTGTATGATTTTTTAAAATGAAATATAACTGAAATGATTATTAAAATAATATTAAAGAATATATTCATGAATGCATTCATGAATACATTTTGAAAGTATTTGCACTGGTATTCATATACTTTCATTTTTACCTGAATTCCCTTTCTTTATACAAGAAATTTTATAATGGAGTACAAATTCATATTCGTATTTAAATACAATTGCAAAGTATTTGCACCATGTCTGGTATTTATATAGTTTTCACCAAACAATGATGTTGAGAATCCAGAATATACAAAATTCACACATTTAAATAATGATCATAAGTACCTGGTTTTATGGCTTTTATTTATATAAAAAAAAAATAAATGTAATATATTCATTTTGGACTTATTTCACATCAATGTACACACTAGACAAAGTAGGAATCTAGATTAATATTATCGACTGCATCTTTGCCTATCATTAATTTCCTTCATATGATCCCTAATGATTGGTAATGAAAAATATGATTTACTTTTTTATCATTAAAATTGAACTGAAAAATACTGCATGGTGTTATTTGGAATATGTGACATTCTATCCATCGATACAAGATTCTTATATGATCAGTATAAACTGCAAGTTAATTTCCTGTTATTATAAATATAAACTAACAAAGTCCTTTTCTATTTTTCTTCAATTTGTTATTAAAAATCAATAAAAATTTATTAATTTATTGTTTATCGTTGTGTTGTCGGTTAAAACTACTAGATGAGTTGGGTTGGACACCTGGATCAACTGTGGCTGGCCATAAGCTGCCTAGCTGCCCCAGTGAATGCCTCGCTGCAAGCATGCATAATTTGCTGAAAGTTCAACAAGGTCAACATACAGGTGACTCAAGAGGGGCTGGAGAGAACCAAGGTCTGACATGGTCTCATAAAAACATTAATAAAAGCTTCAATTTTTGGCCAATTTCTTTCAGCTTTCTAAACTAAAAAGCTGAAATCCTTATGTGTGCATGATATGAAAATTATATCAACAGTGCTCACAGGAAACAACATGCCATGGTCGAAGTTGGGCAAAATTTAAGGAACTAATTTTATATTTATACTAATAACTTATAAAATTTGAAAAATTCAGAACTAATTTTGGTATTCAATTGAATCTTGATTTAATAATGTTACATCCCTGACAAAAAATCTCTAGCTTCAGCAATCCCCTTGTTCAGGGAGTAAATATATTTCTTGATTTTTTACAAAGTGCATTATGTTTGGGCCCATAACTTAAAACAATTACGCAATACTGACATCATTTCTGGCATGTGCAAAGAGAATGTATAGAAAAATATATATATTATATATGATTAAAGTCAGATCAGTGGTTTTGATATTAGGCAGTCTTGAAGTGTAACAATGGGTTTTTAATGGAAAAATGAAGTTTTTCATTAATATCTCGAAGGTATTAAGTCCTAGTGACCAAATTCTTTGCATGGTAGGGGATTTTGGAGACATCTAATTGTATGCCAAATTTTAGGAACTGAGAGCTGAAGCTGGGGAGCTGAGCTCTTGCAAACTGCATAACACTAGCTTGATGTAAACAATGTTACATGGTGCTTGAAAACTTGAATAAAATCTACAGTTTTTGATCAACTGGTTTCAAATTTTTTGTGTTAACGGAAAAAATGCTAACATAAACATGCTGTGAAAATTAAATCCACAGTACTTACAGGAAAAAAACGTGCCATGGTCAAAGTTGGGCGAAATTTAAGGTACCAATATTTTATTTTTGTTAATATTTTAAAAAATTTAAAAGATTTTGATCTAATTTTGGGTATACAATTTAATTTTGATTAATTAAAGTTATATTACTGGAAAAAAAGTCCATAACTTTAACAAGTTTTGTGTTAAGTGATCAAATATCTTTCCTGATTTTTTACAAAATGCATTATGTTTGGGCTCATAACTTTTTTAAATTATATAACACAGACATAATTTCTGGCATGTATATAGGAACTATATAGAAGAATATTTATGGTAAATATGAGGAAAAACAGATGAGTGGTTTTGATATTAGGCAGTCCTGAAGTGTGAAAATAGGTTTTTAATAAAAAATTGAGGTTTTTCCTTAATTTCTCAAAGGAACGAAGTCGCAAAGACCCAGTTTTCAGCTTGGTAGGAGATCTTGGGGACATCTAACATTATGCCGAATTTTGGATTCCTAGGTCTTACTGTTTTAAAACGTGCCACATCTACGGACGGACGGACGGACGGACAGACGGACGGAGGGACAGACGGATGGACGACGGACAATGGACCACAACTATAGCCCAGATGACTTATAGTCAGCTGAGCTAAAAAAAAGGGTAAAAATTTGAAAAAAAAAATCCAGGTGGCGCCACCAGTCTGCAGGAACTAATGAAAGACTCCAAGATCAATATGCATGCAAAGAATCTTGGTGATAATTGCATTAGTTGTTCAGATAATGGAGCTTTTTTATCACATTTTTAATTATTTTTGGGGTATTTCTGAGCCCCATAGCTTGAAGAATAAGGGTAACAGAGACCTTATTCCAGGTTTCCAAGAAGACTTTTCATGGACCTCTCTGGATGTAAAGTGAGAAGATTCCAGGACCAGCGGTTACAATTTGTACCCTGTTAACAGATGACGGCATCTTTTGAGGTATCAAATATAGAGAAAAAAATCGTAAAAAAATTGAAAAAATACAGATGGCCAAACCAGTCTGCAGAATATGATGAAACACTCCATGATCAATATCCATGCAAAGAATCATGGTGATCAATGCATTTATTGATCAGTTATTTGAGCTTTTGTATCAATTTTCCATTATTCTGGTGGGTATTTCAGAGCCCCATAGCTTGAAGAATACGGGTAACAGAGACCTTATTCCAGGTTTCCAAGAAGACTTTTCATGGACCTTCCTGCATGTAAAGACAGAAGATTATAAGTCCAGTCATTAAGATCTGTGCCCTGTTAACAGATGAAGGCATCTTTTGAGGTCTCAAACATAGAGATCCATGCAAAGAATCATGGTGATCAATGCCTTAATTGTTCAGTTATTTGAGCTTTTGTATCAAATTTTTCATTATTCTGGGGGGTACTTCGGAGCCCCATAGCTTAAAGAATATGGGTAACAGTGACCTAATTCCAGGTTTCCAAGGAGATTTTTCATGGACCTCTCTGGATGTAAAGTTAGAAGATTCAAGGTCCAGTGGTTACGATTTGTGCCTTGTTAACGGACAGACGGACGGATGGCTGGACGGACGGACGGACGACAGACAAAGAGTGATCGCTATAGCTCAGATGACTTACAGTCAGCTGAGCTAAAAAGTAAAGGTTAATTGGTTAATTGAATTAAAAGACTTAATAGTATGACAGTTATAATAACTGAAGAAATAGTTATGTTATAAGGTTTTATGTTTTGTTTGTCATGAGTGTTCTTTGTACGATGTTCTCATGTCATGTTTTGTATGATTTATGTCGTGCTTCATATGTAAGTCTGTTATATGTATATCTTTTGTGACTTATTTTCAAAAAAATAAATTAACAAGCTAAACAAGGGACCAGTGGGTCACGGCCCTCAGCTGATTGTGATTGGACTATAAATGTTTCTCCACTGTGATACTATATTGAATTGATAAAGCTTATGAATATCATGGCCATGTTGGGCTATTATAAAGGAATGTAATGTTATATGTGAGTAAATGATAAATGAAATTACCTGATTGATGGATTAATAGAGTAAAATATATTTTTTATTTATTTAGGAGGGGTTGAAAATTGTGATATATTTGAGCAAATATGAATTCAATGACAGCAGTAATAAGCAGTAGTAGAATGATGATAAGGCTATTTGTTGATGGATCTAAAGTGTATGGAAGTCTGCAAGCCCTCAATTTGACAGATATGATGTTATGATTAACTATGCTGAAGAAGGGATTTATGAATTTGTGACTGTATGACACAATACCTCTTTAGTCTTGACAAGGTACATTATTGTGATGCCCACTATGTCTACATATTACACAATATTGACATTATTTCTGGCATGTACATAGGTACCTATGGACAAATAGTTATACAAAATATATATATATTAAAGTATGAATATCCGATTCATCTTGTTCTTGTTTACTGAGGCTGACCTTGGGATGGGGTTCGGAGAAGGGAAAAGTGAGGGCAGCACGAAGGTGGATGTAGAAATATTCTATTTTAATGTTTTTCATTTATATAAGAATATGAGAAGCTAAGAGAAAAGGGGTCCTCCTACTTGGTTATAGTAAAGTTCTAAATATATGATTGCAAACTAATACTCTGACAAGACTGTCATGAAGAAAAACAGTAAAAGTTTTGAGATACTGTGATGCATATGAAAATTTAGAGGCAAGTGGACAGAATGGACTAATACCTTTATTTCACTTTCAAGGGAATAATGCATTTAAGTTTATATATAAGCCTATTTTTTTTAGCATATTTACTTTTTCCATTAAGAAGTTTTTATCTTAATCATTTTTTTATTTACAAGTTTTATAAATTTTTAATTTAAAAAAAACCTGAAAATACAAGTTAAAATATTAGAATTGTTGCAAAAGTTGCAATCATTATATATCAAGAGTGTAGCTCATATTAGGTCATATAATTCATAAACATATATTTTATTATTTTTAAATCACAAATTTTTAAACTGAATTTAAAAGAAAATAATGCCACAACATGGCATCTACAAGATTATTTCTTGAATCACTATTAAAAAGTTTTGCACATTGGAGTTTTCAGTATATGCTCAATTTTATTCACCGAAATAAAATAAAAGATTCAGTAAATTTGATAAAATAAAACACCTTTTCAAATAAAGTATATACACTGTTGGTTGAATGAGGGACAAACAATATCATTGTGCTAATTACTATCCTAGCTTTAATTTATTACTGGAATCAATAGTCAATTTCACACCTGGTGAAATTTTTACTCTTCTGAAGTAAGGAATTATTTATCTGATGAACATCCACACTTTCATAGCAATGCACCACTTTGTGGACACAATTAAATGTGCACTTTAATCATTGTAACCCTGGTGGTACAATACAAAATCTAAAATGTAGCATAGCCTAGAATAAGAATGAATCAAATACAGAAAATAATAACATTCATCTAGTTTATGCACCATCTGGGGGGGGGGGGGGGGTTGGGAGTGCAGGGCAGAGGGGAAGCCTGCTGGTAGTGGCCAAGCTGAGCCAAGGCAAACTGCCTGGGGTGGGTTACATAATGCAAGTGAAGGCTGTACTACTAGGTGGGCTAGATGTAAACAACACTTGACATGGTGTATGAAAACTTGAATAAAAGCTACTCTTTTCGATCAATTCCTTTGAAATTTCATATTTTAAAAGATTAAATCCTTATGAATATATGCTGTGAAAATTGAATCAACAGTGCTTACAGGGAAAAAACGTGCCATTGCCTAAGTTGGACAAAATTTACGGTACTGATTTTTTATTTATGCTAATAACTTGAAAAATTTGCAAAATTCAGATCTAATTTTGGGTAACAATTGAATCTTGATTATATAAAGTTATATTCCTGAAAAAAAGTCTCTAGCAATTCTTGTGTTAGGTGAGTAAATATATTTCCTGATTTTTTAAAAATTGCATTATATTTTGGCCCATAACTTAAATATAATACCCAACACTGACCTAATTTTTTGTTTGTTCATAGAAAATGTATGAAAGAATGTGAATACTAAATATGATCAAAAACAGATCAGTGGTTTTGATATTAGGCAGCCTTGAAGTGTAACAATGGCTTTTTTATGGAAAATGGAGGTTTTTCCTTGATATCTTGAAGGAATGAAGTCCTAATGACCCAATTTTCGGTATGGTAGGAGATTTTGGGGACATCTAATGTTATGCAAAATTTTGGAATCGTAGGTCCAACGATTTCAAAACGTGCCCTTCAAACGGCCAGACAGACGGAGGACGGACAGAGGACCACGACTATAGCTCAGATGACTTATAGTCAGCTGAGCTAAACACTTAGAAAAGACCTGGAAATTTAGATTAATATTATCAAATGATCCCATATTATAAGTAATGAACAATATAATTTATTTTTTATTATTAAAATTGAAATGAAGAATACCATAGGTATTACTATTATACTGCATGGTGATTTTTGGAATACATTTTCATCCATCCATACAAGATTTTTACAACATCAGTATATGCATGGTAATTTCCTGTTACTCATCAACTATCAAATTCCTTTTCTATTAAGTTTTCTTAAATCTGTTATAAAAAACAATAAAAATTTATTTATTTGTATACATATTGTTATGTTGTTGGTCAAAACAACTACCAGATGAGTTGGGTTGGTCACCTGGATCGCTGCCTGGCTGCCAAGTATATGCCCTATCTCAAGTGTGCATAATTTGCCTGAAAGGTCAACACGGTGACATACAGGTGACTGAAGAGTGGCTGGGGAGAGCCTGGGTCTGACATGGTCTCATAAAAACTTGAATAAATGCTATAGTTTTAGGTCAATTTCTTTCAGCTTTCAAAACTAACAGGCTAAAATCCTTATGTGTGCACGATATGAAAATTACATCAACAGTGCTTAAAGGATACAAATGTGCCATGGCCAAAGTTGGGAATAATTTAAGGTACTGATTATACATATTTATGCTAATAACTAATAAAATTGTAAAAATTCAGATCTATTTTAGGGAATACAACTGAAACTTGATTAAATAATGTTATATCCCTGACATAAAATCTCTCAGTGTCAGCAATTCTCATGTTAAGGGAGTAAATATAATTCTTGATTTTTTACAGAGTGCATAATGTTTGGGCCCATAACTTAAAACAATTACCCAATACTGACATCATTTTTGACATGTGCATAGCAAATGTATAGAAAAATATGTATATTATATATGATCAGAGTCAGACCAGTGGTTTTGATATTAGGCAGTCTTGACGTGTAACAATGGGTTTTTAATGGAAAATTGAAGTTTTTCCTTAATTTCCTGACAGAACCAATGACGACAGACAATGGATCACAACTATAGCTCAGATAACTTAATAGTCTGCTGAACTAAAAACTGTGTCTTCATATATTCAGCCAAACAGTGCTTCACTTTACCAATTTTTCTTATGTAGGAAGTGCATTTTAACCCCAATCTATTCTGGCTGGGGGAAAAAGGTTAAAATAACTAGTATCCCATACTTGATTTTTTGTACATAATATACAATAGAAAAGATGAATGTGTGTGTGTGTATCAATATTATGAGGAATCCATACAAACCTTGTGTGGGTGTCTTTATGCTCTGCTTCTGCTGCCCTGCTGATCCGACATGGCGACGTCACAGCTGAGAAGCTGGTTTTGTAGGGCTGTGGTATACGAGAGACCACAGCAACTGCCTCTGTCTGTGAGCCGTAACGTCCAGGACTTGCATGTCTGGTGATGCGGTCTGGGCTGATGTGAGGTGACCGTCCTTTTGGTGGTAACCCCAGGTAAGGTCCCCCAGTTGGATACAGGGGCCTTCCTCTGTCTGTCGCCATCTCCCTCAGAGCCTTTTATCAACAAAGAATTGTGTTTAACATGCAGTCTCCCTACCAGTCTATATAAAATATGGCTGTCACAATAGCCTTATCTTAAGAAAGCCTTTTTCCAAGAAATACCTGTACAGAAGGGACAAAAAAGGTTTTAATGTTAATTGTGTAAAGTAGGGATGGAAGTAATAATTGTAATCTATACCTGCCAATCCCTCAAAGAATAAACTATATTTCTGTGAATATGGTACACCCACAAACAGAAAACAATACAACAAGAGTAAGTGTCAGGGCTGGTAGGATCTAAGGCACATTTAATATGCTTCATGGTGCTTAGCTGAAGTAGGGTATAAGAGATTATAATCCTCCATGGTTCAGCCAGAAAGTGGGTATCAACCGGTATATAACAGCTGTTTATAACTAAAAGCGGGCAGTTGTCAAGCGACTACATGTATCTGCCACATCACACAGGCATGGGTAAAGTGAGGCATTGAATGTTCCTGAGATGACATGACTCCAAATTCTGGGATTCAGGGATGCCAATAAAACTCCTCATAAATGTGCATTTTTCATCAAAAACAGATCTACAGTTGGATACAACATTCAAAATTTCAGGTGGAGACACCAAACCTCTACTGAGAAAAAGTACATCAATGTATTCTATGAAAATGGGAAGGTAGGTGGCACCATCTGTCTGGTCTATATAAAAACTCTCCAAGATGGATGAACATGCAAAATTTAAGGTTGATACATCCATCCACTCCTGAGATATGAGCAATTTTCATCCAAAGCAAATGCATAGATGGGCACCACAAGAAAATGATTGCCACCAGTCTTAAGTACAAGAAGGGGGTATTTAAGATCTATGGACATGCATAAGTTCAGGCCAATACAGCAATCCCCTCCTGAGAAAAAGGCATCAATGTATAATTGTATTGTAATAAAACAGGAAGGTAGGTGGCGCCACCTGTCTGGTCCATAGGTCAACTCTCCAAGGTGGATGGACATGTCAAATTTCAGACCAATACATTGAACCACTCCTGGGATATGAGCAATTTTCACCCAAAGCAAAACACCCAATACATTGAACCAATCAAATAGACCAACAGATGGCAAACTCATGGATTGACGTGAAAATCTTTGTAGGTGGCTCCACAAGTTTCAAGTAGGAGATGGTGTGATCAAAGATCTATGGATATTACGGCTGTATCAATATATTGATATATCAATACATATCCATACATTACATCGATACGGTTACCAATTCACTTTGCATGCTGTTTTGTCATAACGATGATACTCATTGACAGCCGACAAATATAGATACAACCCTAACCTTAACTCTGTGATTCCTCAAGCCATTCACCACGTTGCCAAGGGTCTCAGAGGAGACCTCAATAAACAAACACAGCAGCCGAGGCAGAACTAATGTGAAAACGGTATCCACAAAACTCTGTTTTGGCAGATAGAATTATATATATATATATCTTTAAAACAAATGCCTAAATGCACAAACAGTTCCTACCATGTGTTAACTATACAGATTTGAACAAGGGTGAGGTCTTTCAAGGTGTGGGCTGCTTGATTTTTTTTTTTTGTAATAAAGGACCTGTTACATGCAGAGACAGAAGGAAGTGACCCAAAACACATTAACAAAGATGTTATGGTTTGAATCAGTGACAGTCGTGTATGAAGATGTAGGAGTGGAGCATCCCAAGCAACAGAGGCGCATATTATTACATCTGATGTATTAAACTGTAAGCCTGGCCTGCATAAAAATCAGAATGATGGTGTTGTGACCTTGACCTTTGAATTTGTGATGCTGAAATCAATATTGTTCTTCGTCTAATGTTAGATAATATAAATGTGAAAGTTTTTAGACTAAACATTGACAATTCCTCAAACATATTTTTAAAAATGTGGGTGGTGTGACCTTCATCCTTTGACCCCAAAACCAAAAGGATTCTTACATTGGTCATAGCCCATTAATTAACTAGAATACGGGTAGTCGACAAGCGACTACGTGTATCCGCCTAAATCAGAGTGGAACGGGTGAAGTGAGGCATGGATTAAGTGGCAAGGGGAAATAGAGTGAAGTGTTGCATATTAGTATGGATGTCTGCAGCCAAATTGTGTATGAAGGTTGCCCCCCCTACCACAAAATCCAGAAAGCCGTCCCAGTTGTATACATATGCAAAATTTAAGGCAGGTAAGTCAAACCACTACATGTATATGAGTGATTTTAGCCCGTGGCAGACAATCAGATGGACGCTGAGCAAAAATGGTTGCAGGTGACGGCACCAGTTTTGCGTATGATAAAGGGCTATGTGAGAACTATACACATGCAAAACTTTGGCCCAATCGGTCAAACGGTTCCCAAGATACGAGCTTGGATGTCTGCTGCATAAACTAGAATGCAGGTGGCTCCACCTGTCATAAAATCAAGAGAGCTGTCGGGGATGTATAAACCTGCAAAATTTTAGCCAGATATGTCAAACCACTGCCGAGATATGAGTGATTTTATCCCATGGCAGACAAACAGACAGGAGCTGTGCAAAAATGGCTGCAGGTGGCGCCACCAGTTTTGCGTATGTTATAAAGCTCTTCAAGGGCTACATTTGTGCAAAAAAATTTTCCTGATCGGTCAAATGGTTCCCAAGATATGAGCTTGGATGTCTGCAGCGTAAACGTGAATATAGGTGGCGCCACCTGTCATAAAATCAGAAAAGCTATCCAGGATGTATACGCATGCAGAATTTCAGGTGAACTGGTCAAGTCACTGCAGAGATATGAGTGATTTTAACCCAAGGCAGAAGAACAGATGGACACTGTCCAAACATGGTTGCAGGTGGCGCCACCATTTTTTGTGTATGTTATAAAGCTCTCCAAGGGCTACATTTGTGCAAAAAAATTTTCCTGATCGGTCAAACGGTTCCCGAGATATGAGCTTGGATGTCTGCAGCGTAAACGTGAATGTAGGTGGTGCCACCTGTCACAAAATCAGAAAAGCCATCCAGGATGTATACGCATGCCAAATTTCAGGTGAATTAGTCAAGTCACTGCAGAGATATGAGTGATTTTAACCCAAGGCAGACGAACAGATGGACACTGTGCAAACATGGTTGCAGGTGGCGCCACCATTTTTTGTGTATGTTATAAAGCTCTCTAAGGGCTACATTCGTGCAAAAAAATTTTCCTGATCGGTCAAACGGTTCCCGAGATATGAGCTTGGATGTCTGCAGCGTAAACGTGAATGTAGGTGGCGCCACCTGTCACAAAATCAGAAAAGCCATCCAGGATGTATACGCATGCCAAATTTCAGGTGAATTAGTCAAGTCACTGCAGAGATATTAGTGATTTTAACCCAAGGCAGACGAACAGATGGACACTGTGCAAACATGGTTGCAGGTGGCGCCACCATTTTTTGTGTATGTTATAAAGCTCTCTAAGGGCTACATTTGTGCAAAAAAATTTTCCTGATCCGTCAAACGGTTCCCGAGATATGTGGGTTTATGTGTGGAAACAGACGCACAAACGGACGCAGAGCGTAGAGGAAAGGTCAGAGGTCAAAACAAAATCGGGGCGCAGCAGTTCACATGTGACCCGAACATAATCCCGGGTTTCGTAAAATTCCGCCCAGCGGTTACGGAGGAGTTCTCCGGAAACCTACGCGGCGGCCACGGCGGCCGCGGCGGCGGCGGCGTGCAGCTGAAAACATAGTATCTGCAAAACTCTGTTTTGGCGGATACAATTATGTTTAAATCCTTATGTCAATTCAAACTGGAGTTATCATACAGAAACAAATCTGAGGACCAGACATGGGGTAATAGTAATAAGTAATAGTAATAGTAATAGACTATTACTGCTTTTTCCATGTAATAGTAATAGTAATAGTAATAGACTAAAAAATTTGAGCTGTAATAGTAATAGTAATAGAAACAGAAGGCAAAGTAATAGAGTAATACATATTACTTTCTATTACTTCCTGTGAGCCCCTTGATCATGAAGCATATCAGCAAATACTGCAGAACAGACTCAGTTCTTGTCCAGCAATTGCCCAGGATGTGCCTATTGTTGAGGCAAGCATGGGCCAGCTGCCACATTGCTGGTGACCACTGGTGCTAATTACATAAGAGTACTGGACAGAGTAGGTCACAGCCAAATAAGTTACCTGGGACAATTCTGACCTTTGATTAGTAAACCATGGATTAACAGGGGCATGTTTGATGTTAAGAGACAGATAAATAGTGCATTATTATTTTGACATGTACATCTTATCTCACATCCAGCAATCCATATGCATATTCTGAAATGTACCATGATTTGTTTTCACAAGCCAGTTTGCATTTTAATCATACAGATTGCAATAACACACATTCAAGAAAAATATAATATGGAACCAGATACAGTGCAGACCCAAAATGTTCATGATAAGCCTATAGTGTTTTCACTACCCATACCCTACTGAAGCCTACAATGCTATAAACTCAGACTAGTACTACAATCACTTGGACAGAGTCATACTGCAGGCACATGTATTATCTAGTTAATTTATATATATATTTCTTTAAAACTATTCTTTTAATACTTGTCTGTAATTTCATAGTACCAATTTTGCAGACCTTCATTCAGTAATTAAAATTATGTTAATGTATATTTTGAAAATTAAATGAACCATTTTTATGATATTAATTTATTTGATTATATAATATGAGAATATAAGTAACTTTTCATATTTTATTATTTAATATCTAAAATTCTGATATCAAATAATTAGATCCTATTATGCACAAAATTTAAAGTACAAGATTGTTTAATACCAAATTTATTGTGAAAGTGATTTAAATAATATTTTATTTGTTTTGTAAAATTGATGTAAGTTTAAATCACTCTCCATATTCCTAAATTATCCTATGCTTGTTTTGCTGCAATGAAGAAGGGCATGCCTGAAGAATAAAAGCCATGCTTGCTACCATTATTGTAAAGTTTACCACCTCTCTGTTCACTCTCAAGATGTATTATGTGATGGAATAAAACATGGCATCACATCCAAATGAACATATACACCGGAGAAGATGGGGTACTTTTGTCTCCAGTTTGGTTCTGTCCAGAATCTTGACGTAAACAGTATTTTTATTGGATATATTTATAAGGATTGGGAAACAGGACACAGCCCTACATAAATTCCTCACCTGATACATACATAAAGGACTGAATGGTCAGCTTTGATACAAAATAATAATATGCAATAATCATGAAAAATTCCCCTGGAGACAAGTTTTAGTTACACTGAAAAATCTTTATTTATTGACTATGAGAACGAAGATTAAATCTAAACGGAAGTGTTCTTTAAAATAAATTTACATGAAATATATATGAAAATAATATAAAATATACAAGTATGCATATAATTTTAAATTAATATTTTACATATGCCAGGGCCTTTAAAATGGGTTGCTTTAAACTACATGTATTCAAGAGTGCATACAATTATCTTATAATTTCTACTTGAAACACCCCAATAACGATCATTAAGGTTTCAAAATATTTAAAAAAAAAAAAGAATTAAAGAAGCTGAAATAATTAAGCTTCTTGTAAATGACGAACACAGTATATGAAAATTGTGTTGGTAACTGGATGATACAGTTGCTTTTAATATTATTTAAACATGTGATTGTAGTGCTAGTTTATAGCACTCTTGGCTGCGCAAGGTCTAGAATCCTACCATCAGTATAAGTACATGTAATAGTAATAGTAATAGTAATAGATACCCCAGTAATAGTAATAGTAATAGTAATAGAAGATAAAATGTTGTAATAGTAATAGTAATAGTAATATCAGAAATTGAAAGTAATAGTAATAGTAATAGTAATAGAACAACTGTAATAGACCCCATGTCTGCTGAGGACAAATGGCTCCTGTGACATTGATCTTTGACCTTGTGACTCCCAAAATCAGCAGGGGTCTTCCCTATTGACAGGTGAGCTACATGAGCAAGATGGAAGGTCTGGGATGAAAAATTTTGCTTGAAATGCATCCACAATCTTTTTAAAGATGTGGCCATCATGTGGGTCCTGTGACCTTGCCCTTTGATCTCATGACCCAATATCAATAGGCTTCTTGCTTTAGCGGTGGGCCATATATAATTCAAGTTTGAAATCCCTATGTCAATCCAAACTGGGGTTATCATCCAGAAATGAATTTGTTGACGGACAGACGGACAAACAGACAGGATGGTTTCCTATTCAAGCGGGACCCTAACTAAACAAATGAAACAGTTAAATTGAAAATGAAATTCCGTAAGCACGTTGAGTATGCGCGATATACCAGTTAGAAAAGAACAAGGTAATGAACTCCACCGCTACGCGGGCATGACAACTTTTTTTCACAAGCCCGAATTCCGGAGAAGCAATTAGTAAATGTATACATGACAAAATACCGTGTCAAAGCTGGAATAAACGTACTGGATTTCGCAGTTAATGTGAAGAACTTTTATTTTTGGAAGTTTAATCTTGTGTATAAATTAGTTTTCAACAAAAGGGCGCACGATCATGCTTGTGAAGCGGATAATTCTCCGGAATTCGGACTTGTGAAAAAAGTTGTCTTGCCCGCGTAGCGGTGGAGTTCATTACCTTGTTCTTTTCTAACTGGTATATCGCACATACTCAACGTGCTTACGGTTTCTAAGCCATTTTAGTGCTGGAAACGAGTGCCTGTGACCTTGAAGGTAAAAATCTAAAATAATATCAAATGGAGATAAAGTGTGAGAGGAAGAGGTAATATAGGCAAGGGTTGGTTTATATGATTGGTTTGTATTGATGAGCAAGAAATTGTTGCAAATAATATTTTGTGACCAGACCATGTGTATCCTACCTCTGATACTGAAGCATGTGAGCAGTTTGTGAACAAAAGATGTATATTATTACCATGATCAATGGCTGGCTTTTTGATAAATTGTGGACAGTTCAGCAGATTATACATTTATTCAATTTGATCTATATTATATAATATATTATTAAATTAAAATACATTTAATACCAGTATATATATATTAATTATATATTTTTCAATTTTATAAAATATATACAGTGAAACTCCTACTTGCGGAAAACTCAGTCAGGCGGACAACTCACTAATGCGGACACTAAATCTCAGTCCCTTCAATTTTGCCTCTATATTATGTTTAACTTAACTAAAAAAAACGGACAGCTCACTATCCCGGACAACGGACAAACTTTCCCGCATATCCAGAACATATCACCACCCTCAAAAGCGGACAGACATTGTGAGTTCTTATTCATATATTTGCCGGGAGACGGCTCTCTAATGTCATGACCTCTTATGACCTGTTTTGGTCACAGTGACAGCCCGGGGAAAAGCGTTGTCCCCCATAAACCATTGGAATATACAGTCAAAATTGTTGTTTATTTCTATAAATGTGTAGATTACACAATCATCATTAAACCAAGATCGACAGGTCAATTAGGATAAAAACTTTCAAACTGAAACAGTTTTTCATTCGAAAATGACCACCACCAAAGATTGCCGTTCATGCTTTGTAATCGGTGTCAGGCCCGGGGAGCTGTAATTAGTTTGCAACGGTTGGCACTTTGAATGGTGAATGTGTAGTGAAGACTATCCTTTAAAAAGTAATCATGCTGATAGGATGCTGTTAATTATCAATCTTCAATATGCCTAGTACAACCATCCATGAAATGTCGCTTGCTTGGAAGATGAAGCATGGTACGCCTATGTCGAAGTGAAACTACCAAGATTAGTGAGAGAGGCCTAGCTAATGTTAGTCTTCCTTTTTTTTTTAAATAAAATAATTCTATTTTATAAATTAAAGTGCATATCTAGGCTATTTTGTAAATGATTTAAATCAAATTTATGTAGCCTTTTTCAAATAAGGCATACATTTAATCAAAACACAGGATATTAGAAACATTCAATGACAAATAGACCTAATATGCCAAACTCCTCTAAATAGGACAACTCACTAATACACAGGGTTGGCAGTTTTATCCGCAGCTGGTTTAATCCACTGGAATCTGGATTAATCCGGATTATATAAAACAAGTTTTAACCAGTTTTATCCGAAGTTTGGGTGTAAATACTGTCTGTGAAGTAGACATTTCATGTTATACTTAGCTTTCCACTGTAAAATAATAAAGTTCTAATAAGAAACATTTTTCTAGTTGACTGGATTTTAATGTAACTATATAGATATACATAAAAAAACATTTCTTGTCACAGATCTCTACTGAAAGTGATGCCATGACCTTAATAATAAGTCTGAGACTTTAAATTATTTCTCTTATTTAGAGTGACCTTTTAAAACATTTTCACATATTTCATACATTACACTAAAAGCTAAACAACTGCAGTGCACGCATGTTTATTTAAACTCCACAATCATTGGTACCATATAATGTACTGTCTCATTAACATCTGTTCTTACATCTGAGAGAGATGTACATAATCTGGTCAATTACTGCATAAATGACTTAAGATATACAATGAAATCCAATGTCCATAATTTTATGAGGGTTCCTTCTGACACCCCAATAATAATTGCTTAAAAAACTATCTTGCCCCAGTTTGTTCCTCTGAATGTGGGGTACCGTAGTCATGACATCCTGAGAAGAGAAACCTCCAGCCATTGGAGCAAAGTCATTCAGGCATCCTCCTCCACTGGACTCTAGTTTTCCCATAAGCTGATGAAAATTTAGCTGAAAATGTCACCCTGTAGCCTGCCCTTTGACAATATGTAAATTTTTGGAGGCTTAGGAAAATGCTGCAAAAATGATACATCCTAATGAGAAATTGACCATCAGTAACATAGCATAAGCTACAGTGACTGCTGACAACAGTGAAACCTGAACCTGGAGGAACTTGCCAATTGGATATCAAGCTTACATATTGTTAATATATCAATAAACCGTCTAAAATTATTTATAAATCCTGATTAACATAAATGTTAATTTAACTATTGTTAATCTTAATTTTACAGGATGATTTTTAGTTTGATCCAGTTTAATCCTGTATAATCCTGATAAAACTGGATAAAACTGGATAAAACCCAGTTTTATCCATTGTTTTGGATTAAACAAGTTTTACCCAGATAAAACCCAACCCTGCTAATACAGACAAAATCCTTTAGTCCCTTGAGTGTCCAGCTTAGGTGAGTTTCACTGTAGTTGCAATATAACTACTGTCCCCAGTCTACAGGTGTTCTTTAATAAAAGTTCATCAACAAATACTGAATATTAAAAAATGGACAGACTGATATACAAGAAAAGCTGATCACTTTATCTGACATTCTGCTGAGGCAGAAAAATAATATATGAAGTTTCAATTAATCTTAATTTTTTATTATATAAACTTAAATTGTTTTAAAATTTTTACATTTGCAATATTACACATCTGAATATATGTTGCTTTCAAATTGCAGACTTCAATAGCTTCAATCGATATTTCAGCATATGAAAGTTATGTCAACAGTACTTATAGAAAAAACGTTCTTAATTAATATTTATTTATTGATAATGGAGAGATGATGGACAGACAGAATTGATCACTCTATGTTCCATTTTCCTGAGGCAAAAATATGTTTAAATTAGACTTAAATTTTTTTTCTAAAGTAATTTTTTTTTTAAATTAATTAATTTCACATATTTGCAATAAAACTAATGTCCCAGTGCACAGGTGCAAAGAAACAATGGCAGGGGACGGGGTAATGATGGGAATTACAACACCTCTGCATATACATTCAGGACAAACATTGACCAATTCTACTGAGGCAGGAAAATAATCAACAAATGTTTGCATTATAGCCTCATTTTTTTATAACATATTTTTTTATTTTAAGTTTATGATTTTTATACATTTTGAATATAAAATATATATCTGAACATAAAAGTTGATTCATAATTCTAAGTTACATCATCATATATATCAATCTTGTCAGATACCACCAAATCTTGCATACAAATGTATTTATTTTTTTTTTCACAAAAATATATCTTTTAAGTTTAAAAATTAAATAAATATCTGGAAATGAAACTTGATATATTTATGCTACTAACTTTAAAATTTTCCAAATTCAGATCTAGTTTTGGGTATACAACTTGAATCTTGATTAAATAATTTTATATCCTTGAAAAAAAGGCTTTAGCTTCAACATTTCCCATACTAAGTGAGCAAATATCTTCCCTGTTTTTTTTTTTTTTTTACAAAGTGCATTATGTTTGGGCCCATAACTTCAATAATTTACACAATATTCAGCTGATTTATGGTAGGTACACAGGAAATATATAGAGGAATGGTTATATTAACTATGATCAATATCTGGTCATTTGTTGAGAGTGAGACAATGGGTTTTATATAGGAAAAGTGAGGTTTTTCCTTAATATCTTGAAGGAACAAGTCGTAGTATACCAATTTTTTGTATGGTTGGAATTTTTAGGGACATCTAACCATATGCTGAATTTCAAATTCTTAAGTCCAATGATTTCAAAACGTGCCAGTTTAACAGACAGACGGTTGGACAGCTGACCATCCCTAAAGCTCAGTTGACTTATAGTCAGCTGAGCAAAAAAACAGATGTATGGTTTTGATATAAGGCAATCCTAAAGTGTGACAGTAGGTTTTTAATGGAAAATTGAGGTTTTTCCTTAAATTCTCTAAAGAACAAAATTACAGTGACTCAGATTTTCGGTTTATAGGACTCAAGGAGATCTTGGGGAATATAACTATAGCTCAGATGACTTATAGTCAGCTGAGCTAAAAAAAAGCAATTGAGGAGTATTTTCTTATAGGCTACACAACAACTGGCCTTAATTTGGTACTAATATCAATCTGAATGAAATCACACCAAAAAATAAAAATATGGACAAAGACAAGATAAGTGACAGAGGTATGTTCGAACAATGTAAAAATTGCCTCTGAGTACAACTTATAGTTTAAGGTCATTATAAAATTTTCATTTAATGTACAGACGACTAGCCCTAGCTCCCATGCTATCTCTGTACGCTATGCTGTCCGAGAACCTTTGAAGATACTTTGAGAATAACAGGAGACTTTCCACTTTGCAATAAAGTTCTGATATTTCAGCAAAAAGTGTTGTATTCATCATTAAAGGAAGATATATTTATCAAATGCATATGTAAAATACCGCCTGTGTAAACATGTTACAATATATAAACTGCAGGCTGTGTGGACAAAGGTCATACAGGTCATTGTTTCAGATTCTGTGACAGTTTCAAGTGCCACGGTTTAAAAGTACAAAGTTTAAAAGTAAGTCTTGTTTTAAAACTTAAACACAAAATTTAGTTCAATTTCTTGGTCATTCAAATAAAGTACTATTTATGCCTTAGATTACTCACTGTCATAAACAAATTATTTGATTTAACATAATTTCTTTGGGATAAGGGTTATAAGTTCTCCAGTTTTCTTGAAACTTTTTATGTGGCAGTATCCAGGATGCTGGATCGATAAGTACGTCCCATATAATGCAGTTAGCAGATGACACAGGTCCCCCTATATGCCGAAACTCTGGTGTCTTGGGTACCAGTGATGAAACACAACAAAACACTTGTAAATTCGAATTTGAATTTAAAGCAAAAAACTAGTATCAGTTGATAAACTAGAATATGAGTAGTCAACAAGCGACTACATGTATCCGCCGAAATCAGAGTGGGACGGGTAAAGTGAGGCATGGATTGAGTCTCAAGGGGAAATAGAGTGAGGTGTGTTGCATCTATATTAGCATGGATATCTGTAGCTGAAATGTCCTCAACCTTTAATTCCAACGGCATTCAACTCAGCTGTGATGATTTTCTATACTCAAGTGAATAAGCTGGAAAAATCCTACACGATGATATGAAATGTTTGTATGTTGAAAAATTATTTGTTCATCTGGTAAGGCATAGAATAATAAGAAAAACAGTGATTTACCTATTTACTGGGTGTCCCCATTAGAGGTTGTGTTTCCATGTGAGCTACAGGTACATATTCAATTTTACTGACCATTTATTTCTAGACATAATAATTAAAGTAACCCATCAGAGTACTTCACAGATTTAGTAATTTACACACCTTGCCGTCGGCATATTGTATGAAAAATGTTAAAAAATACACATTTTTTATGATATCCAATGTTTTCTTGTGAAATTGGAAATTTATATTCCTACAGGAAATTAAAAAAACAGTTTCAGCTGGCTAAATAGTATGCAAAATGAAATTTAAAACAAAAGCCAAATCTGGTTTGGCTTAACATTGAGCATTTTATACTGCAGATAGGCTATTGCATGTATTTGATTATACCATTTTTTGACCTGGGTAGACAAGAGAGTTAATTTTAAGAGTCTTAAATATTATGAGGATACAAATGATATATATGTTGTATCTACATCCAATTCTATACTGGCTCAGGCCACCACTGACCATATATATACAGGTTTCATGGAATCATGAAATACGTAGATTAGCATGGAATTTTTGCAACCCTTTGTGTAAAGGTTACAAGTGAAGTTGTATTTTTTTTACAAATTTGAACAGATTCTGGTGTAGATATGGAACCCCCCCCCCCTTTTCCTAAATCCTGGATCCGCCCCTGATAATGTTCTAAAGACACATGATATAAGAATAATATGAGTAATATTAATTGCTTCAATTTTGGATAATTATGCCTTTTATCTCGAGTGTATATAATGACAAGTTGGACCAATAGCTACATGAATGAAACTGCCTGCCTGGCCATGACCAGGGCTCTGTGTACTATGTTAAAAGACGGGCAGTATACAGTATACAATATCGGAGCCAAGCTTGGTGTACTGAACACGGTGACACCAGCTGACCTCTTCCAACCGTTAAAGATTGTTTTTTGAATGTGAATTCAGGAAAAATCACTCAGTGACCTTGACGTCACAGTTACGTCATTCCATTATGACGGCAAAGATTTCACATACAGTGCCGTTCAGTTAGGCCGAGTTAGCCATGAACTTCTCACATAAAGTAAACAACACCTCAGCATCCTGATGTAAGTTGTTTTTAATACATTATCACTGACTTAATATAAATTAGGTCATTACCTAGGCATTCACCGTATGGCTAAGAACAAATTATATATCCAGGTAGAAAAGAAAATGTGAAAAAAAATCTTTCACGGTTGGTGGAACGAACTATAATCGGTGAGTGTTACTTTTTTGCTTAAAATTTGAAGTTATGTGGGTGTTTCATTACAGGTACTGTGAGGTAGGCTACCAAAAACACCAATGTTTTGGGTGTTTAGTTGTATCAGAGACTGAAACATTTACATTGATAATGATATATTACTCTAATATATAAAATAGATAAGATCTACAGGAAAGTCGCTTTACCCCCTGGCAGAGTCTATAAGACTATAGTCAATACAAGTGTAGTATAGCCTATAGGGATGGGCTTGAAGGTTGAACTTAAAATCACTTGATCTGACAAGTCGGCGATGATAAAACTATATTAAAAGTACATCCTGATCATATGGTGATAGTCTATCTGATAACGGTTTAACCCGGAATTATCTCTACAGAATAACCATTTTTTGATAGGCAAGCTATCTGAGCACTTGATAATTTTTTTCATGGGTGCTTTGTCATTATTATGACTCACTGCGTCTGTTGCTGGCAGCTCCGCTCTCCTGTCAAACAGTCAGATCCTCCCAATCAGCATCTTGTCTTCCTCCAACGCATGCGCCGGGCATTACAGACTGATTTCCTTCTCAAAGACCTTACCTGTGGGCAGGGAACGAGTCTAACGTCACTCGACACCTGGAGTGGATCCAGTTGGTGGCCTTTGATGAAAGCCGTATTCGTCAGTATGGCAACAGACTGGTCCGGGAGTCAGGCAGAGGTATTACCCCCATAGGAAGCCACAAGAGAGACACAGATGTACATATGCCACTGAATTCCTCAGTGAATAATTTTATATTAATTTACTTGGACTGGAGATTCCATTTGATAATGGATTTGCGGTGTACGTTAAGCTAGGCCTATATTAAGGTCGAATTATCTGCAGGACCCATTAGATCATCTGTAATGGAAAAGGAAGATAAACTAATAAAAAAAAAGACAAATTAGACGACCATAGTCGAGCGCTTGCCGGAGGTTAAAATAGACAGACAGGTGAACATGCATGTGGAAATCATCAAATAACCCATACTCTGGAGGAAAAAGAAAAATAATATGTTTCTGCAGCTATATTTATTTTGAAAAGTGGAGGATTAAACAGACCGATGGACGGCCTTAAAGAAAAAACTAGGTCAGTTCCAGCTAGATTATTCAGATTATTTGTTTCATATCATGGAGAATGGAGTGGCGAATAAAATGAATACAATTTGGATACGACCATTTTTAAACAAGTTATAAGGGAAATATAATATTAACTTTTCGTATTACTTTGACCTGTGACCAATATTGAGAAAAACAAATAGGCCTTGTGGAAAAATTGATATGTACCAACAATATCAGTTTAGAAGCGACTGCATGAATATGTGGCCTGCGCTAGAGATAGAAAAAATGAGTATTTCCAGCTTCAACAAGTTTTACCCATAATTAAGTCAACATGATAATTAATAGCAGAATATGGCCAAGTCTCCACAGGAGTTATGATTCTAGTTTTAGATGCAGCAATTAAATAAATAATAATATCATGTATAGCTTTGGAGATATTGCACAGAAGGAAATGTTGTAGTGTTTGATGTACAGCACCCCCTGGTGGTCATTTTACAAAAATTAAAAAATTGTTTGGAGATATTATTATTTAACATAAAATCTATCAGTTTGCAAACGATTTCTGGATATTTGCTAACCTGTAGGGCGTCTTTTAGTGATATTTCGCAAAATCTCGCTAGACGAGATATTGTGCGAGATATTGCAAAACTTGAAATAAAGTTATATATATCTAATAAAATGCTACCTGATGCAAAAAAAAAAAACTTGACCTCTCTAGGTTTAAACATGTAAAAGTTACAAAAGTAAAGGTAAAAATGCCAAGAATTTATCTAAAATAGGTCACCATGGTAACTGCAGAATGACGTGTACCCTTGAATTAGTCCATTGATCCTAGTTTCAGATCCTGTAATAAAAGTTGTGACATTGTTTATAGTTATGAAGCTATGAGACAAAAATTATATTTTAAAATTGTCAATCCGACGCGCCCCTTGGTGGCTATATTCCAGAAATGAAAAATCCCTTTCGAGATATCACCGTATAACATACAGTGTATAAGTTTCTAAGCGATTACTTTAAAATTGGGGAACCTATGGCATCATTTATAAAATCTTGCAAAAAAAACCTCTTACTATGCCCCTTGGTGGCCAATTCCGGAGACTTGAAATATAATTGTGTAATATTAATTACACTCTACATAAGGCAAAAAAATTACCTCTCTTGTTTTTGATATGACCAAGTTACAAAAATAAGGGTAAACAATTTGAAATTACATTAATTTACCAAAAAATGTATAACCATGGTAACAGCAAAATGAAGCAGTTCTGCATGAAAGTGAAAGGCCATTGAATGACAAATAAAATGATCTATAATTTATGCGGCTTCATATAAGATATGAAGACAAAAAAACATTTTAAGGGGTCTTGATGACCCTGAACGTAGACCGATTATGACCAAAAACAATAGGCCTCCTTTCAGGACGACTATATAATATGTACATACGTTTCAAAGCCATTGCAGCAGAATTGTGGCCCGCAGAGTGCTGACAGACGGAACTGACCAACATACTTGCCGAAATCTCTTATTCCGGCAAGCAACAAACATGTGCGTATGTGTTTGTCCTCGTCCATTTAGCCCATGCGACGTCTCCTGTTAATACCTAATGACATTCATCGACTGCCGCTGAAACCTGAATAAACATTGTGTGAGGTACCAATTAATACATCATTACATATAAGACTAGTGACTGCTGTGTAAATTTCATAAAGGGTTGTTTAGAACTTTTATTATGTGGGCCACGTATAACATATCGTTAGGAAATGTCACCCTTGCCTATGAACAAATAACCAAAGCATAAATGAAAATTGAAATGATGAAAATCTGTCAATTATTACACAAAATTTAACTCAAAACTCATTTTGAAAGAATTAAAGTGTGACCTTTCTTTGAGAAATGACGCTAATTCCTTCCATTTGCAAAGAGTATCCATTGTATTTCTTCTCAGTTTACATTCTTTCGGGAAAACAACATGAATTTATTTTTCAATAGAGTGTGTTAAGTAATATAGGCTTCATAGGTCAGTATTGTGTAATTTTTAGAGGTAAAGGAATTAGATATGATACAATTCATTTCAATGAGAACAGTAGGATTTTATATATATATATATATATATATATATATATATATATATATATATATATATATACTGTTCTCCATAATATTAAAACTGATAACCTTACAGAGAGATCTGCTTTAGAATGCATTTGTATAACATATAAGTTGTGTATTGTTCAATGTATAATGATATGTGCTTGAAATCACGCTAGTGTTATGTAGATTGTTCATGTTATAATTTGATTTTATCTGATACTTGCATCTTAAACTTCATGACATTTTCAAAATGGTATATCCTTCGTATATATTTGTTTCATGCATTATACAATGCATGCCTATCGTTTTGAAAAAAAAATAATAAAAAAAAACCACGATAAGCTTTGAAAAAGACTACATTTGTTTATAAATATTATCAATTTGGCACGCATGACTCTGTAACGTTTGCAGCATGTGATTAAAAATTGGAAAATGGTCAAAATGCTACATTTTTTAAAATACATTTTATTGCAACACATACAAATGCTGTTTAAAGACATGTAACATAGATATATGTCATGACAGGGACATACATAAAAACCCGACATTCAATACATCTTACATGAGGTGAAAACATAATTATACATAAATACACATCACCCGCCTAGCTGGTAACCATTTTTAAAGATGAAGGTTTAATTTATTATATTCAGTATTTTGCATATCTTTTAATTTACTTCTGAATTTCTCAATACATATATATATAATATAAAATATAATATATATTTATAAACAATAATCACATATTATCCATAGTCACTGGAAAACAGCCATATAAAATATTACATAGATTATAAGCTGGCAAAATAAGATTTACTGGTTTCAACCATTCACCCATTTTAGCTATGGTATAGGTATGCATGGCATTTTTCCGTCCAGGCGTCCGGCCTCCTAGGGGTAAGTTAGCAGGACATAAATCGTAACCGCTCGACCTAGAAACATCTAAGTGCACATCCAGGGAGGTCAATTAAACATCTGTAATGAAAACCTGTTATTAGGTCAGTGTGACTTAGATCATCCGAGTTATGGTACCCCAGAATAATTAAAATTTGATACAAAACCTCCAGTATCTTGATATTTAATACATGGATGGCCATGAATTTGGCTTGAATAGTGATCATGACTAGTTTTGTCAGTTTCCGATTAATGGTGGCGTTTTTTCTGTTTTTGAGACCGTCAAATGACAGCAGTTATGTCAGTTTATCAGCTATAGTTCCATCCAATGTCCATTGATAATGATTGGTTTCTTTAGTTCCTGAAGACTGGTGGCGGCACCTGTATTTTTCTAATTGTGATGCATTTCTTCAAATTTGTTTCCTGATAATAACTCCAGTTTGGATCGACACATTGATTTCAAACTTGACTTATATGTGACCCGCCTCTAACACAATAAATCTATTGATTTGGGGTAAAGAGGTCAAAGGTCAAGGTCACAGGACCAATATATTTAGAAAGATTGTGGATGCATTTAAAGCCAAACTTTTCATGCCAAACCCTTCCATCTTGCCCATATAGCAGACGTGCCAATTGGGAAAGAACCTGATTGATTTTTGGGTCATGAGGTCAAGGTCACAGGGGCCATCTGTCCGCATATTTGTTTCCAGATGATAACTCCAGTTTGGATGAACATATTGGTTTCAAACTTGACTTATTTATGATCCACCAATAATGTAAGAACCCCTTTTGATTTTCGGGTCATGAGGTCAAAGGTCAAGGTCACATGATCCAATTTCTTTAAAAGATCTTGGATGCATTTTAAGCCAAACTTTTCATCCCAAACCCTCAGTCTTCCACTTGATGCACCTGACAGTAGGGCAAGGTCCTGCTGATTTTAGGGACACTAGGTCAAAGGCAAGGTCACAGGACCAATCCATTCACAAATTAGTGTACGGATGATAAATCCTCTTTGGGTAGACAGGTTGGCTTCAAAGAGATCAAAGGACCCATGTTTTGGACAAGTAATTCAGCTGAGCTTCAAGACCCATGGGTCCCTAGTTATACAGAGTATTCTTGCTGTATTACAAAACAGTAAATACACCTTGGGAGTCTGTCATGTTCATTTATAAAGATTCTTGTGGACTCAAACCCGTTATCCCGCAGTCTGTTACACATGTAAGTTCTTTGAACAAATATCAGACCTGCTTTTGATATACTGTTCTACTATCTAATTAAAACAATTATTCTTTTTTGTCAAATCATAATCTTAACATCAACTTGGAGTTTTTTCTTCCAATCGCTTGGTATAGCACATATGAAGCTGTTCAGTGAAAACATAGTCAGGTTTAGCGATGTACTTTTTTGGTGAAATAGAGTTTCATAAATGCTTTGAAATGACAATTGAATCCCTTTAATATTTACATTCATGATAAAGAGACTGCGATGAAATACTGATTGATTATTAAACAATATATATATATACTTGTTATTCCATAAGTATTGACATGTTATTTCAGCTATAGTTGTTGGTAGATTGTAAGCATAGTTACACCATTCTCTAAAAACACGCTAAATGAAATGGAGCACAGGACTTCGGAAAACATTTAATATTATAGTTCTGGTGTATTCCTTCTATACCCTCGATGGCTTTACCAGAGGCGAGTACAGGATTTTTGAATGGAAGGGGGGGGGGGGGGGGGATGCTCACATTGCGAGGCCGCGAAGGAGGGAGGGCTTGGGAGGGGATTGGTAGGGAGGTAGGAGGTGTGAAATGTTTTTCGAAAATAAAGGATTTAACCATGCAATCTAGGGTAGCTTAAATGCATTTTAAAGCAAAACATACAATGTTACTTGAAGCGTGACGGTGTTCTATGAGTTTTCCCCAGATTTTTGTTTTGTTAGGTCGAAAAAATAGGGGGGGGGCCTTCCTAAATCCATGCCTGTTTACACTTCATATCAAGTCGAGTTCTTGCTGTTTCTTTAAATTTCCTGATAAGATTAGCTACCAAAATTATTCTTTGTGTTTTATTTCGTATATGCATAATTGTATAACTTAATCCGCCCAAAGTATACGACCCAAGTGCTGTGCTTAATTTTACCTTTGCTCTACTATTTGTCCAAACGAATTTATTTATAGTATCTTATACTTCATTACAAAACCTTTCAGGTGGTTCAAGCATATTCATTACATAAAGTACATTAGAAACAGCGAGTGATCAAATTATACCCTTATGCGTCCGTTAACACTGAGTGATCTACTCTTCCATTTATTTAATACATTTTTCAAATTATCTAGGCATCTGTTAAAATTAAGCTCGTCCACAAGTTTCTGGTTATATGAATAATATACACCAAGTATTTTCATGTAGTTCTGTTTTAAACTTACTAATTTAAGTTGGAATGGGTTGTCTGCTTTATTTTCAATTTACCCATCCATGCAATTTCAACCAGATTTATTTTCAATGAAGAAAATGTCGCATATACATCAAATATAACCAGGGCAATAATTAAAGAATCAATTAAGCTCTTTTAAAAACAAAGTTGTATCATCGGCGTACATACACAATTACTTCTAAGTTATTTATCTCTATAGCTTCTACCCTCTCATCCTTCCTTATCATTCCCCCTAATACTTCATGTGACAGTATATATATATATATAAATATAGGTGCTAAAGGGTCACCCTGACGGGTACCCCTACTGAGAGTAAAATATTCTGAGCTTAATCCATTATTTAACACCGTATACCTTGAACATGGTTATGCAACAGTTTCATCCATCGATGGAAAGACTCTCCAAACTCGTATTTATCCAATACTGAAAACAAAATTGTGATCTAAATTATCAAAAGCAGATTCAAAGAAGCCCGACAATATTATATTCGTTTGCATAATATAAAATATCTGATATTAACCGAACTGGTTCGCCAATAAATGTTGTTTTTTTTTTTAAAAAAGAACATGTGAATAATACCAGGTAACTAATGAATAAATCGTTTGATTGATACTTTGCTAATAATCATAGCATACACATTAAAAAAACTTATAGGTCGTCATTCTTTTATTAATCTATTATTTTTCCCCTTTTTCTCTATAAATATTATAACTGCTTGACGCTGACTTTAAATCAATTTACAAGTCTCATAAGCTGTAATTATACTATGTAATTAAAGATCGCCAATTTCTGGGAAAAAAGCTCAGATAAAATTCTTTTGTTAACCCATCGTTTCCAGAGACTTTTACATCTCGAGAAGTGCTTTATGAATTTCCCCTTTCCTAATAACACCATCACATTTTTCCAAAGTTAAGCATTCATTTTTATTCATGTTTGATTTCCTCAGTATATTTTTCAGAGTAAAACTGTCTTAAAACTTTCAAAATTTCTTAATTATATCGTAATTACTATATTTTTATCAAGTAACAGTTTCCTTATTACAGATTTAGTTTTATTTCTCTTTTCTAAATGAAGAAAATTATGTGTAGACTTTTCTCCATCTATCAATTGAACCCGTGATCGCACAATAATCCCCTTGGTTATTTTATCATAAAATTCTTCAAGTTAAACTCTAGCTTCAATGTTATGTGACTGGTCATTTTCTAAAGTTTGAGAATTATCTTTTTTTTACCTTTTCCTCCAGTTGTTTAAGTCTTTGTCTAGACTGGAAGGCTATTTCCTTACGATGGTTTATGATAAGTTCTATTATATTAAATTTTAAATATTCCCATTGCATCTGTAGATTACTTTTGTTCTCATAATTCTGCTTCCAATGTATTAAATTGTCTCTGATATTTCCCACATAACTTTTATCTTTGAGAAGTAAAGAGTTGAACTTCCAATATAAGGGACCATGTTTCTGCATAAGGTAGGAGTTAATAATAAGGATTATGGTAGAGTGGTCGGTAGTTACTGCCGGTATTGTTTTGCAATCATTTACAAATGACTTGAGATTAGAAGATATTAAGAAATAATCTAAACGCCTTTGTACTAGTGGACGTGATGATCGCCATGTAAATCGTGTTTTCGTTCCTAACTCGAAAAATATCGCACAGATCGAACTGTTCCATCATTGCAAGAACTTCCCGAATTGACTTTGATTTAAAGTTGTGAACATTACCACCATCCTCATCTATTTCATTAAAGTGGAAGTTAAAGTATCCTCCCAAGATCAACCTTACATCAGTTTCTATGCTAAATTTATTAATGTTCTAAAAAAGATCAGAGTAAAACTGTACTTAATCTTACTCTGTGTTGGGAGCCTAGGAATTAACAACAAGAAATTAACTTCCTTGGATTGACCAATGTATAATTAGAACTCATGTTCATTATCCACGGCCCTCCTCAATGATTCAGTCACTTTATGTTATCAATGATTCAGTTCAGCCTGTAAGCAGCTTCTTCTGCTACCATTATTTTTTGGCTCTGGGATTTCACTACGCTTTTTACACAGCGCTTTAACTATAGGCCTACTTCCTATGTCGTAAGCGCTGTTGTTATGACCTCGTATCCCGAATTGCTACACCAGAGGGGAGCACTGTATTTTTGTCCAATCAGATGAGACCTTGTGCTGGAAGACATAGCCAAGCGAGGAATACACGGAGCCAATCATGTTCATTTCGTTTTCAGTGACAGCTCATCGCCCCGGTAACCGTCTGAACAGGGTTAATTGCCCCAGACGTGGTTTGCTTAGGGCCTTGGGCACATAGGATGCCCGGTCGGTTAGCTGTAATTCAAAAGAAACATAACAACAAAGGCTGCGTGTACACCTCACTGACTGGTTTCAGTTCTGCAGACAACAGATACATGGCTACGCTGACACAGTCATAATGTCATAATCGAATCGGTCGATGATGCGAGAATACAGAGAGAGCAATTAAAATTCGACCGTATACTGATATCAAGCGGCGCTTGAAGCGCAGCTATGGGCGGAGCCAGGACGCCTGTCGAGTGTTTGATTATTTGCATATAGTTGGCTGCTTGTCACATAATATGCACGTTTTTTTTCAGCGGACAACGAACCGCCATCTGGTGTATAAATATAAACGGTCAAAGCTGGCAGCGTGAAAATCAGTTGCTTTTTTAGAAGCGCAAGATTTCCGCTGCCTCGGGATAATAGGATTTCACTTCACATATTTATTGTTCATTCTCATTTTCAAGTACTACCCTCTTGTTCAAGCCTGCAACATATTCATCAAATTCTTTGACGCCTTCTTTTGCTCTGCGAGTAGTTTTATTTGTACTGAACATGGACACTCAATTGCTGTTGCCTGGTGTAGTATACACCCTGCAGTTGTGGGTTTCCGACAAAATTTTGAAAGTCTTTTGTTTATGCAATTGAATTATATTTTCACTTAAAATCAGCAAAATTTTAAATTCATCTATTAAAAATATTTACCAGGGGGGTTATAAGAATCAACATCACCTATCTACCCCTTCTAAATGAAATTTGTGAGCCAGAAATATCCTTTACGTCTGCTGCCAAAACAAAACACGTCCTCCCCATTCAGTGACCACAAGGCAAGATAAAAGCCTCCAAAGCCTGTGCATATTGTTTTTCTTTAAACGTTTCATGTGAGATATATATACATATCATGCAGAGATTCCTAACAAAAAAAAACAGAAAACGGGCAATCTGCAAGGAGCATGTACCGGGTAACCCGATATTATTAACACTACATTATTACCACTTTAATTGTGAATCAAGGGTTATATATTTGGAAAATTGTCATCATTTGTATTTGAAATATGGAGAAAAAGTATTCCGTCCATGACGACTCTAATTTACTGCATGCTTAAAAATTCAGATGTAGCCCAATTATTTATTTGTTTGTATAAAACTTTGACCTTGTCATGCCAGCTTTAGACATGCTTAGCAGATTATACTGGCCAGTTCTTGAGATATATGAAGAAATAAACTTGTTTGTCAAGTGCGACCCTAATTTGTATATCAATTAAATTTCAAATGAGGACACCGTATCTAAAGTCTATCAAGGGAACGACATATGCACGCAAATAACAAAAATGTATATCTCATAATGATAAAGAAAACTTTAAATTAAAAACATATATTATGATAAAGATCAGCAAGGATGAATTGTTACTTAGGTGTCAATCTGACTCATTTTTTTTTAAATTCGTTCATATTTTTTTACAGCAAAGTTGCCAACGGAAAAACTAACCATGCAAGCAAACAGCCAAGTGTCACCAGAGAACTGTGATCTTTGTATTATATGCTGTGGTATTGCACTTTTATGTCGTATAAATATGTCGTATCATGTGTTGATGTTAGCATAGGAGCGTAGGTTTAGGAAATCCAGGTGTTTGGTGTTGGTTTCAGTTCAGTCGTGATTCTGTGAGAAGTGTTTCTTGTCATATTCGTCAGGGCTAGTCTAGTTTCCTGTAATAGCATTGTTTAATGTAGATTTCAAACACAACGCAACTGCAAACATGATTTTCTCATGTCTCTGGAGGCGTGTCTGTTATAATATTAATAGATAGAATATTATGCTCTTTATAAATAAAATGTATGGTCTGGTTTTGGTCACTGGTGTGTTAATATTTGCAGCGTCCCTAGCCGCTTTATTCCGATTCACTTTGCTGCATTACATCAATTGTGGATTCCGCAACAATGTCGACAACAACCTTCGTCTTTCGATTTAAGTTCAGCTGATTGTAAGTCATCTGAGTTTAGCGATCACCCTTTGTCCGTCCTGAGTCCGGCCGGCCGACCGTCTTTCCGTTAATAACAGGGCACAAATCGTAACCGTTATACCTTGCATCTTCTTACTTGACATAATAAGAGGTCGTTGACCGTTTTCCTAGGAAACCTGAAATAAGGTCACTCCGAATATTCTGAGAGTTATGTGGTCTGTTAGGACACACCAGAATAATTAAAAATTTCATGCAAAGACACCTGTATCTTGATAATTAACGCATCGATTGCCATGAATATTGATTGTCTTGAATATTGATCTGAGACAGTTCCATAAGTTCATGAAATTGGTGGCGCTATCTGTATGTTTCAAATTTTACGCATTTTGTCCTATATTTTTACAACAGTTACAAGAGAGGACCTTTCTTAAAAAGGGCACAAGTCGTAACTGTTAGACCTAGAAACTTCTTTTTTAAGATTTAGGAGGTCCTTAACAGTTATTCTTGGAAACCTAAAATAATGCAACCTGCTGGGGCACTCCAGAATAATTTAAAAAATGATACAATGGCTCCTGTATCTGAATAATTAATACATGGATTGCCATGATTCTTTCCATGAATATTGAGCACGAACCGTTTCATCAGTCTCTGAAGTTTGGTGGCGCCACTTGTATTTTTTTTAATTCTTTAGCATTTTCCCTCCTTTTTGAAATAATAAGATGAGGTCCGTCGGTTAACAGGACACAAATCATTGGAGGAATTTTTTTTTCAAATTATCCAGACGCACCCTAGAATACTTAAAAATTGACATTAATGCTCCTGTATCTCAATAATGTATGCATTGTTTACTATGAGTCTTGCCTTGAATATTGATCATGGAAAGTTTCACCCGTTCTTGAAGACCGGTGGCACCTCCGGTATTTTCTTTCGAATATTTACTTATTTTTCCAATATTTTAAAGCAGTCAGATCAGAGGACCTTTCTTTAACAGGGCACAATTCGTAACCGTTGGATCTAGAAACTTCTAACTATGATCAAGGGAGATCCTTTTAAGTTCCCATTGGACCACTGAAGTTAGGTCACTGTGACCTAGATATTCCAACTTATGCAGCCTGTAAGAACATGTACTGTGCCGGTTATAACACAGACAACAATGTTTAAAACATAAACACATAAATAAACATAATGTACAGTAAAACACAGTATAGCAATTATATAGCTCTAAATTACAAGAATGGTTTTAAATTATAAAAAAAAATCATTCACGGTGAAATCATGTATTCAGGTAGAAATTCATGGTCTGTAATGTATCTCTGCTGAACGGACATTATCCGGTCTACGGGCCAAATCCAAATGCATTGTAGATTGTCTGACACTAACGTGTCGACTTTGTAACGATAGGTCTATTGTATATAATTTTATTTTTAAACAATATGTCCCATTGTAAATTTTTATCCTTCAGCATATGGAGTGATATAGGGATCATTGATAAGATCACTGTATTGTTGCGTACTTCTAGATCTGCAGGCTCGTAAACACGACCGCACCCGACTTCTGTCATGTATATTTTAGAGGAGAATAAACCTCATCATTAAACTACTACAGTGTTTTACATTTAATACATATACGGCGACATATGTGGCGACGAGGAGAAGAATTGTGATCATTTTATGCACGGATTCTAGCTGTTTTCGGACTGTTTTGCCTGTCACTAGTTGACGGCTGCGCTGGATACGCCTATTATCACAATATCAGATTATCGCCATTCCTCATTGTCCACATGGCTTCGTCCGGAGGTGAGTTTGCCGATGTTCGTGTTAGAGCCCAAAAAAAGTGCTGCTCAGCGCTGGTCTCAGTGGATTGACCGCTTTGGCAATTTTCTAGTCGCTATGAAGGAAAGAAAACGTGCTATGCTGTTACACGTGATTATGAAGGTATTTACATATTATTTTTAACTCTTCAAGACCCCTAGTAAAAGTGCAGCGAAACGGGTTTATGATCTTGTAAAAAATGCACTGAATGATTACTTCCTTCGCAAAAGGGATGTCGAATTTGAACTGTGCAAATTTTGAAATCCTATCCAGGAGCCCGGGGAAGACTGATTCTTTTTTCTCCAGACTGAAACACCTAGCGGCTAGGTGTAAATGTGTGAGTTTAGCAACGTGTATGCCAAAACTAAAGATTTATTCAGATTATTCAGCGGGGGTCATCTTCTAACCTGCGGGAGGAAGGTATTTCCAAGCCAGATCGCACTTGTCAGCTTTGTTGAAATATGGCCACACAATCGATGCATCAAAGGTCCTTTCCAAAGCTATGGAGGAAATTTTAACCGACGTCACGTGGAGCAACTCCGTCCACGTCTTAACGAGGAATCCTCCGCATCGCCTTTGTGAGAAAATCCGCAAGGTAACGCTTATCATCCTGTAAACAGAAGGGCTACAAAAACAGCCCAAGAACCGTTACCAGAAACTAATCAGCAGTTTCTCCCTGAACCGGCCGTCAGATGCTCTGCTCGTGATAGGAGACCGTCTGATAGTCGGTCTTGTTATTAATGAACCACATTAAATACCCCCGTTACACTCGTTATGGCATGCCATATGATACATATATATCCAGTTTTATAAAATACAACCAGTATAAACAAAGAGTCCGTGAAGATCTACGGTTGGATACAACATGCAAACTTTTAGGCCGAGACATCAATCCACTACTGAGAAAAAAGTGTATCAATGTATTCTAAACGCACGGATGGACGCTACGCTAAAACGATTACAGATAGTTCACTAGTCTCGAGTACGAGATAGAGGTATTTAAGATCTATAGATATGCATAAGTTCAGGCTAATACAGCTCACCACTCCTGGACAAAAGGTATCAAATTATCAATGTATTGTACGAAAACCCAAGATGGATGGACATGTTAAATTTCAGACCAATACATATAGAGACCTCTTACGCATAGACAGATTTATTTTCAAGTATGATTCTGTTTCCATATTTGTTTTAATCAATTTAAAAGTCCTTAGTTTTGGTTAATTATTAACATCTGAAAACTATTTTTCTTTAAAAACAAATTTATTTTTTCCATGGCTTCATTAACTGAACAGATCTCTTTATTTTCGAAAATTGTTAGCATAATTATATCAGCAATTATTCTTGCAACATAAGCACAGCAGCTATTTTTTCATACTGTGATAGTCCCAAATAAAACATTTTCTTTGTTAATCTTTGCGAGTTCGTACTGACTAATATCTTCCAAAATTTTATATTGTAATATATCTACACTCCATACATGACGTCAACCCCATCTCAGCTACCATTCCCGGAATAGGACAAAATCTGTGAACACTCAAGATTATATATGGAATCTACTTTGTCACAAGGTGGCGCTTTCACAACTCCCCATGCTTCTACATAATCAAGGAAAGAAATACCTCCGGCATTATATATCTTGGTAAAACTGTTTAAAGTAGCATTTTAAGCTGCTTAAACTCTTTATTTATTTCACCAAGAGCTCTTGAACTTGAATCGGTTATAATATTAATAACTTTATTATAAAATCGTTAAAGTAGAAATTTAAATATTTATACCCATTCCCTTTTTCCAAACAAACGTAATTTAATGTGAATTTCACATTAATAATACTTTTCCCACATTTTCTGAAATGCATAACATTACCTTCCGACGGGGACAGCAGCCATATTTTACACAAGCTTTCAACTTTATATAACATTCATTGCAGTGCAATAAGAACCATATAATTAGCGTATAATAAATACTATCCTTCTCTCCACCGATATCGAAAGCCGTATCTAAAGAATTTATAACTATAATTATTTCATTAATATAAATATAAAATAAAGTAGGAGAAAGTGGATCTTCCTCTCGAACTCCACATGGAACAGAAAAAAAGGAGAGTTGTTACAGTTTAGAATGATACGTGCATATACATTATTGTGACAACACATTGCTTTATAGTTTCCCATCAATATTCAGTTCTAGCAACCTATAAAACAGTAAATCCATATATGTATTCGGTCAAAAGCCTTTTCCATGTCTGTAAATCCAACAATTTATCTAATCCTGTATCCATTCTGCTTCTGATAATACATGATAAAGCGAAAATATGCTCTGTGTGAGATTTACCTCTCCTGAATCCGTATTGCCCTTCAGCTATAAGACCTAAAAGATCACAATAACTGGCGATTTTTTTCCTCTAAAAACACACTATAGATTTTTCCGACACATGAAAGTAAGCTGATACCTCTTTAATTTAACGGTTCAACGTAATCTTTTCCGGTTTTAAGAACTGGGGCTATAACAGCTTTATTCCTGACAAAATGCACTACTACATTTTTAAGCAATGGAAAAATATAAGCTGTACAACATCAATATCCCGTGATGAAATTTCATTACTTCATTAGGTATATTATCTGTACCTACGGCTTTATTATTTTTCAGACCTTTAAAAATACTTTCAATCTCATCGAAAGATATGCTACAGTTTAACATTTCGTTTTCTTCATACCTCTCTAAATTCATGTTATTCTCCGTTATCCTAACGATAACATTAATCATCTTAAGGTGAAATAAAGCACAATTTGAACCAACATAACTCGGTTGTCTATACAACCCAGAGTATCGATTGTCACACCCCCGAAAGAATGGACTTTCGAAGTTCTTTTAAACGGTAGACTTAACCGGCTGAAACTCACAAATACACTCAAAAAGATAAGAAAGATATATGTAACAAAAACAATAAATGTATAATAAAATCAAATTTACAATTCTTTGAAGAGGCGTTCAACACACAAAGTATAATAATCCTTAGGGCCCATATGATTACACAAATTCACTGAATCATGATTAATTCTGACACTCGCCGTAACCACAAATCACAGAAAGAAGCCTGGCACCACGGCCGCTGGTCACATGATTGTCGTACATGTGACTTAGGTATGTACTCCTCGAGTCTAGGAGATTTAGCACTGTGTACACACGCACAAGCGCCTTACACCTTAAAACAAAATACTGGCTTGACACCGTTCCAACTCCTGAAGTACTCGCTTCTCTGAATCACTGACAGATAGGCTCCCAACCTTCTCTGTAACATCACTCAGACAATGTCTGTCACTACAGTATGACCCTGGATATATCCAACACTCTGTACCCGAATATGTCTCCGCATACGACAATAATCGGTACTATTCACAATGATCAGAGTATCAATTTTCCTGGTCTGTTTGCAGGGCTTCACCACGGCTGAAGCACATTGGCTTTTTACAAGTCCTTCTGTAAACACAACTCACAAATCCGTTAGTGCTGTAAACACAACTCGCACGTCCGTTAGTGAGATTTACGTAGGTCACCCGCACTCTGCTTACAATACACCGAGAAATCGTCCCTCAGCTGATCAGTTCAATGACAATTTCGGAGATCTAGCGCTCTAACCTAGGAGATTGTGTCTTTACTTTCGGGTTTCAAGCAATATATACAGATGCTTACGTCACATATCTTGACCGCTCTTGGCTTATAGCCTTACACTATTATGTGACCTAACGTTCAATGCAATGAATACTAAAATGAACACGCCTCCAGAGACAAAAGTATGGGGAAAATCAAGCATGCATGTGCGTTGCCTTTGCAGTCTACAGTAAACAATGCTACAACAGGAACCGTTTAGACTAAAACTGATAAGGACCGATTCTCACGGAATTACGACTGTACTGAAACCAACATCAAATAAAACACCTGGGTTCTCTAAACCTACGTTCCCATGCCAACATAGATACATGATACCACATACCAATATACAACAAATTATAGAAACAATCGTCTGGTTGTCCTATCTTCGCTTGAATGTGCAATGCCATAATAATAAAACAAGTAAGTCACAGTTCCCTGGTGACATTGACTTAACCATTTTGTTTACACCACAGCTATATCTTCCACAATGCCATCATCAGATCTCACTGCAAGTGGCACTCGTTTACATTTAGATGGCCCCTATTTGTTTTATCTGACACCAAAATTCTCGTTGATTAGAAATATATTTCTGCTCGATAAAATTCAAACGGTCCTCCTATGTAAACGTTCTTTACCTCTCAACTTTTTATCGAATAAACTTCTAGCTTTATTATACTCCGGGCATAATCTTCTCGGCGTCATTTGGTCACTTTTCCATCTTACATTTTTTCTTTAAATCGCATATCTGCCAAAACATCAGATAACCCTTTCTCTCAGTATGAATAATGTTCTTAATGTTCTAAACTCTTCCGAAATAAAAGCGTCCACAATCTCGGATCACTGCTTAATAACGGTGACATTTCAATCAAAACTACAAAAGAAAAGAGGTCCAAGCTATTGGAAATTTAATAATGAGCTGTTATTAGAAGATGAATATGTACATTTAATAAAATCTCTTTTATGTAATCTGAAATCCAAATATAATGACGTGGAAAATAAACATACTGTTTGGGACACAGTTAAGTGCGAAATCCGCGGGTATACAATCCAATATTCAAAACGGAGAAAAAAACGCAAGAAAAGAGAGGAAGAAATACTTTAGAAAGAGTTTGAAAAATTATTTGAAAAAACAAACGAGAACCCAGAAGACGAAATATCTCTTCGCAAGTTAAAAGAAGTTAAAACTCATTTAGATGAAATTTTAGATGAAAAAACCAAGGGTGTTATACTCTGTTCTAAACAAAGGTGGTATGAAAAGGGTGAAAAAAATACTAGTTACTTCTTCTCTTTAGAAAAAAGAAATTATAATAGTAAAAGTATTTCGACGCTTGAAAAAGACGGAACTTTAATTAGTGATCAGACAAAAATATTAGAAGTATGCCATGATTTTTACCGGGACCTGTATAAATCCAAAAGAAGCAATTCAAATGGATCAATAAAATGTGTATTCTTTAACCAACCGAATACTCCAAAACTGAAAGTTCCAGATACAGAACAGCTGAAAAAACCGCTTACACTTGCAGAATGCCACCGTGCATTAAAAGAATTCAAACCGGGCAAAAGCCCTGGTCTCGATGGTTTCACATCTGAATTCTATTTATGTTTCTGGGATAGTATATCGGATTTATTCTTACAGTGTATACATTATTCATTCAGAGTTAAGTCGCTTTCAGTGGAACAAAAAAGGGGCCTAATATCGTTAATTCCAAAAAAAGATAAAAACAAAAATCTAATAAAAAACTGGCGGCCAATTTCACTTCTCCCAATTGATTATAAAATAATAGCTAAAGCTTTGTCAAACAGGCTGAAACCTTATCTATCTCACCTAATCCACCCAAATCAAACAGGTTTCGTGCCAGGCCGGTATATTGGTGAAAATATAAGAATAATACAAGATATTATAAACTTATCCTCTATACATAAAATTCCAAATATACTAATTCTGGTCGACCTAGAAAAGGCTTTTGACACCTTAGAATGGGATTTCTTATGGCAAACAAATGAATATAATATACCCAGTTATTATTTGGAATGGGTGAAGGTTCTTTATACGGACATTAGTAGTTGTGTAATGAACAATGGTTTTATGTCAGATCGATTTCTAATAAAACGGGGAGTTCGACAAGGGTGTCCATTATCGCCCATTCTTTTTGTTTTGGCACTTGAATTATTGTCGATTTATATCCGAAATGACAAGTCAATTAGAGGGGTTACTTTCGGTAATTTAGAAATTAAACTTTCACAGTTGGCAGACGATACCACTTGTTTTGTTGCTGATCTGGTGTCAGGAAAACGGCTTCTCGAAACTATTAATCATTTTGAAAAAAAATCAGGCTTAAAAGCAAATCTAGATAAAACGGAAGCCCTGTGGTTAGGCTGCAGAGCAGGTAAAGAGGACGGTGATCTACCAGTTAGATGGACTGTTGGTAAATTTCGTGCATTGGGGATAACATTTTGTAAAAGCGAACGTGAAACTGCGGAATATAATATAAAGGAGAGAATAGAGAAAATGAAATTATTGTTGAATTCATGGTCTCGTAGATCACTAACACTTAAAGGCAAGATTCTAATCACTTAAACTATCGGTTTGTCACAGCTAATGTATTGTATGTCAATGTTTAATATACCAGATTTATATATAAAAGAGGTACAGCGCATTATCAATTCATTTATATGGAATAGCCGACCACCAAAGATAAAACATAATGTGTTGATAAGGACAGTTCATAAAGGGGGTTTAAAGCTTCCAGACATAGAAATACAAAACAAAGCAATAAAGGTTAGCTGGATTAGCAAAACTTTGGAAAGACCTAATTCGGTGGTAGGAAATTTAGTAAATGTATACCTGGGGAAGGCTTTTATGTCCTTCAAAGATATTCTTCAGAGTCGTTGTCTATTAAATATTCCTCGAGACTTGCCACCCTTTTATGAGAATGTTATTAACACGCTTAAGAAAATTCGATCTTACGCATTACCAAACAGCTGCAAAGATATCGAAAAAGAGATAATCTGGTATAATACATTTATAACAACAGATAATGGTACAAAAGGCATATTTTATAAACATTGGTACAAAGCAGGGATTCTGCGTGTCAGAGACTTGATCATGAATGGAGCCATCTTATCAATGGAAGAGTTAAAACAGAAGTTTAAGATAAATATAAATTTTATTGAATATTATGGTATAGTTAATGCAATACCAAAACATTGGAGAAGTCAGTTATTAACCCAAAGACCTATAACACTAGATGGTCAAGACAGCAGAGAAATTAAAAACAAATCAAATAAATGTAAACATATTAATAATATATTGATAAAAACGAAATACGAAGAACCAACAGCTTTTGCTTACTGGAAACAAAACTACAATATCAGTCTTGAACAATTTAATATATTTATAAGCGAACCACTGAGATATGTGAGTAGTATTAAAACACAAGATTTTCACTTTAGATTTATGCATAAAATAATTCCGTACAAGGAGAGACTTCACCATATGAAACTTGTAGAAAATAGTATATGTGACTACTGCAAAACGAATGTTGACACCATTGAACACAGATTCTTCTTATGTCCGAAATTGAACTCATTTTGGAATAAATGTGAACGATTATGGGAAAAATATGATAAAACAAAACTTTCATTATCACTCGACACAATCCTGTTTGGGTCTAACGATAAAACGAAATCGACTCATGCTGATAATCTGAATTTTTTTATATTACAAGCTAAAATGTTTATACACAGACAAAAATGTTCTGAAAAAGAAATTTTGTTCAGTATTTTCCTTTGTCAAATACGTTCTGAATTAAACTGTATTAAGGTAGCTCTTTACAATACAGCAGATGAAAAAATATTTAATGAGCGATGGAAACCCCTCTATAATGCAATTAAGACAAAAAGTGAAGATCAATTTGATACCGATCAGATACTTCTAGACAATACCTACTCCAGTAATTGATGTAACAACAAAATTGAAATGATCTGTGGAAAAATATTTTCGAACTTATGATACTAAAGAATAAGCAGGAAATACATGTTTATTGATGTGTATACATGTATGTATATATTTGTTTTGTATATGTATGTAAAGGTATGTGTACGCTTTCAATGCATGTTACTATAGCGCATGTTGACAGCCTTTTTAATTGATTAATATTGTTTTATTTATCAAGTTTTGTCTTACCTTGGTACAAATTAGAATTTTGTGTCACAAATGAACAAGTTACTTATATATTTACTTAAAACATATCACAGTATATACTTTACAAATTATCACAGTATATACTTATCTACATCCTTATTCTTGTTCTGTCTATGTAACCAATTAAGCGTCACCTTTTCCAATAAATCTCGACGTCGATGATGAAATATAATACGTGACAATTTACACCAGTGTTACGGTCCCTTTTCACACCAAACAACTTAGGCCGAACCGTAACACATATGCTCAGACACGTTCTCTTCAAATGAATACGTAACCAAAATATGGGAGCAAAAACAGTGCTATATTCCTATATCACAATATTTACAATCGTACACAAATAATATAATAGTCAATACATAACTTAATTTATAACCAAGTCTCTGACGAAAACTGAGTCTCTAAATAACGAACTGTAACGAAATACTTAACTGAATCCGGTATACGAGAAACTGAAGTCCATCATCAACACATTAATTCGGGCACACACAAAACTGAAGTCCTGTATTAATCCATGTGGCACCAAACAAACATAAAGTCTCTCCTCTTCCTAAATAATAAAGTTCATGGCGTGGTTCATGGCATTCCGTGGGCTTGGGGACCAAGAGCCCACGGTCACGGTCCCCGGGGAAAACTGTAACGTGGCGTAGTAAAGTCAATAGTCCCGCCTCGAACTGCAGGCGAGTTCGTTTTATAGGTTTTCAACAATGGGTGGAAACCGCAGAAGTTTGTGGTTTTGCTTGAGAGAAACGATAGCGCCGGCAGAACTGCAAAACCAGTACTGAATGGTCCAAGAATAGTTTTTATGTTTCTAAAAGCGCGTCAGTAGTCACTGATAGCGGGGTGGATCCATAAGCGTGGAAACGGGGGCGGCCACACCAGTTCGTGGCGCCATCCTCCGATGTCCGGGTGACGTCCATGCAACACCCCCACCCTTAAAAGAAAGAAGGTAAGGAGAGCAAAGCATTAGCACTGTATGACGAGTATATGAGTACATTGACATCTTAAGCATTAGTTTATGCTTCTTACAGCTAATTAATTATCATCATCACAAATAGTATAATCAGCAATATCTTAATACATGTAATATATGTAATACAACTCTTCCAAAGGACAACATATCCGAGGCTATAACAAGAGGCCATCATCAGATCAAAATTAATGACGTCTCGATAACGTATCAGCGATTATGTTATCGGAGCCCTTGATGTGTTTGATAACTAGGTTAAACTCTGACAGGGCTAGACTCCATCTCATTAATCTCTGATTATTATTCTTCATCTTATGAAGAAATGTTATGGGATTATGATCTGTATAAACAGTTATATCATAAGGCGTAGAGCCCAAATATACTTCAAAGTGCTGTAACGCCATCAATAGTGACAGAGTTTCCTTTTCAATAGTAGAATAATTCTTTTGATGAGGTAAAAATTTCTTTGAATAGTAGCAAACCGGATGACTTATCTTAAAGTCATCGTCTTGGATGAGCACAGCGCCTACACCGCAATCGCTGGCATCCGTCATGAGAGAAAACGGTTTATCAAAATTTGGAGCCTGTAACACAGGTGCACTTTGTAATATAGCTTTGGCTCTTTCAAAAGCATTTTGACAGTTTTTATTCCAATGGAATTTTCTGTCCTTTTTCAATAGGTCCGTTAACGGATTTACAACTTCTGCAAAGTTTTGACAAAATTTCCTGTAATACCCAGTCATTCCTAAGAATCGCATTAGTTCCTTGCGATTAGTAGGAACTGGAAATTCTACGATAGCAGATACTTTACTGGCAATTGGTTTTACACAACCTTGACCTACTTCGTGCCCTAAATATGTTACAGTGTTAACTTTTCGATAGTCTGTACAAAATCTGTAGGTCATATCAGGCTTCTTTATCAACAAACATGGGGAACTCCAGGCACTACTGCTGTTTTCAATAATATCATTCTCTATCATATACTTTATTTCATTCTTTATGGCTTGTAACTTTTGGGGACCAGCTCTATATGGTGCCTGTTTAATAGGGGAAGCATCTCCAACGTCTACATCATGCTGTAAGGTGAAACAAGTTGGAACTTTATCTGCTTCCTCTTTAGTCAAGGCATTTTCTCTAAGGGAGGCAATATCAGGATCTTTCTTTTGCATTTCTATCAAATCATCAGTTTTCATGCTAACTTCTACATTCTTTACACTCCTATCCTTCTTTAACTGTTCATGCCCATTTTGATCCGGCGATTTCACGCCGTTTGTACTCCTTTGGAGATTTCTATTCAGGGTCTGTTTGCCCTGTACTACATTTGTAGTCGAGTCCTTTGGACTGGTTGTGCCACTTGGGTCACATGCGGGCGATTTAATATTTACTCGCGTAACGGGCTTTAAGCCACTGACGTCATCGTTTGAATGCGCCATAAAGGTTTGCGAGAGGTCAAGTACAGAACTCTCTGGTTTCAGACTTGCCTTTTTACTCATCGCTCGAGTCACTACACAGCCTGGAAATACGCCCGGAAACTCCTGCTGGAGCAGGTCTGTGTCCCTATCAGTGCTCGGCAATTTTGTCATTCTGGGATCAATTTTTACTCTGTCACCAGCTAAATCGTTGCCTAGGAGGAGCGAAATGCCCTCTGCTGGCAACTTTGAACAAACTCCTACAGTTACAAATTCAGAGACTAAATCAGATTCTAGTTTCACTCTGTGTAATGGAACTTCTAAAAATTCCGAATTAACGCCCTGGACTAGAACTGAACACCCCGCGTAACTCTCTTGAGAGAAGGGAAGAACAGATTTCAAAACGAGGCTTTGGGTTGCCCCGGTATCCCTTAAGATTTTAACACGGGCCTTTCTTGCATGGTTACCCTCTAACTGAACAAAGCCATCTGACACAAAGGGCTGAAAGCTCTCGTGGACAGGGCTTTGTGTTTCACCTTTAGTCTCTAGTTTACTGGGCATTGTTACCGGTTTCATGCTCTGCGTAACAGTTAACGCATTAGGTTTAGGCTTACTTTGACCGTATCTTTTTCTGTAACACTCAGATTCTGTATGCCCCTTGAACTCACAGAATGTACAATATTTGGGTCCAGTCCTAGGTTGTCCCTCTTTATGTTGAGCAGGAGAGTCAGATTGACTTTTATACTGGGGTTTACCATGATCGGACTGTGGTTTACCTGAGCCGGAGTGACCCCGATAGTAGGGACTACCCTTTCTCCGACCCAGTTTTGGGCTTTTACTACCTTCTCTTTTCTCACCATACCTCCTCCTGTGACTGGTATAACTGGGGCGGTGCGTCAAGGCAAATTCATCTGCCAGGACACCAGCCTCGTTTACATTTCTTACTTTATGTTCATCCAAAAAAATTTTAATGTCACTACGGATATGCCTTTTGAACTCTTCTATCAAAATTAGTTGTTTGAGTTTTTCAAAATCCTGATCAATTTTCATAGACTGACACCATCTATTAAATGCACTTTCTTTGTCTCTAGCATATTCAACATGAGATTGATTTTCTCTTTTGGTGGCATTCCTAAATTTTAAGCGATACGCTTCGGGGACTAATTCATAGGCTCTCAGAATGACCTCTTTTACAGTGTCGTAATCCCTGCATTGTTCGTCTGTAAGCGCAGTGTAAACGTCCTGTGCGCGACCAACCAGAACGCTCTGTAACAACAGGGTCCACTGGCCTTTAGGCCAAGCCATTAAAGTGGCCACCCGTTCAAAATAACTGAAATAACGCTCCACTTCGTTTTCATTGAAGGGAGGTACTTTTGTCGAATTTCTGAATAGGAATTCAGACGGCTCATGTGCTGTACGATTTTGAGGATTTTGTAACTCTAACTCTTTCAACTTAATTTGCGTTTCTCTTTCGATTTCACATCTACGGATTTCTGCTTCAACCTGAGCTTCATATTTCAATTTATCTGTTTCAACTTGAGCTTCATATTTCAATTTAAGTTCATACTTTCTCAATTCTAGTTCTATCGGGTCAATAGCTGTTGCCCCAAGAGGTTCCTTAATAGGTTTTTCCTCCAAATCAGATTCCTCTTTACTATCTACATCACCATATAATGATTTCTTAAGTACATTTCTTAAACCCTCTACAGTGCATACATCCATGATGTCAATATTTAAATGTAGAGCAACAATTTCAAGTTCATTTTTCTTTAACGTATACAATAAGCTCCTATTTTCTCTTAATTGTGGTATAATTTCATTTGGTTTAAATTCCGTACCCATATTTGCAAAGTATCAAGATAACGTGTCTGAGAAATATACGAGTTCAATTGTAGTTAAATACTAGTTCAATAACTAGAAGTTATAGAGACCACTGTGAAATTTTACATCCAAATGTAGCCGTTATTACGAAATACAGTGTCTCTTCGCGGTCGCCATTATGTTACGGTCCCTTTTCACACCAAACAACTTAGGCCGAACCGTAACACATATGCTCAGACACGTTCTCTTCAAATGAATACGTAACCAAAATATGGGAGCAAAAACAGTGCTATATTCCTATATCACAATATTTACAATCGTACACAAATAATATAATAGTCAATACATAACGTAATTTATAACCAAGTCTCTGACGAAAACTGAGTCTCTAAATAACGAACTGTAACGAAATACTTAACTGAATCCGGTATACGAGAAACTGAAGTCCATCATCAACACATTAATTCGGGCACACACAAAACTGAAGTCCTGTATTAATCCATGTGGCACCAAACAAACATAAAGTCTCTCCTCTTCCTAAATAATAAAGTTCATGGCGTGGTTCATGGCATTCCGTGGGCTTGGGGACCAAGAGCCCACGGTCACGGTCCCCGGGGAAAACTGTAACGTGGCGTAGTAAAGTCAATAGTCCCGCCTCGAACTGCAGGCGAGTTCGTTTTATAGGTTTTCAACAATGGGTGGAAACCGCAGAAGTTTGTGGTTTTGCTTGAGAGAAACGATAGCGCCGGCAGAACTGCAAAACCAGTACTGAATGGTCCAAGAATAGTTTTTATGTTTCTAAAAGCGCGTCAGTAGTCACTGATAGCGGGGTGGATCCATAAGCGTGGAAACGGGGGCGGCCACACCAGTTCGTGGCGCCATCCTCCGATGTCCGGGTGACGTCCATGCAACACCAGTCTGAGACGTCAAAAAAGAAAGAGAGAAAAAAAAAAAAAAATGATTAATGTTCTTTACAAACAACTGCTGAAGTTTAATAAAACACAATTTACTACTCATTTCCTTGTGGAAAATTTTGAAAATGAATCATAAATTTGGTCAGTTAATGCTCACAAGTCTGTGCAACAGGTTGTTGACATTGCTTGTTTTAGTCTTTCAGGGAATAGAACAAAGTCGTCTGATTCAGTCAAATTAATGAGAACTTCTTTTAATTTGTATTTACGGTCGCTATTAACGTTTTTCAACGAGGGACGTTGATCGTGTCTTACTAAATTTCCCGGAGTTTTCGACGGTGAGATAATTTTTTGTCTTTCATACGAACCTGTGATCACAATGAGTGATCCGGCGTTTTACATCCCTCCGTAACCAGACCCTGTAAGTTAAACTCGTCGATCAAATCATTAAACTTATGGCTCAACCAACAAATCCAGACAATCGTCGATTAAGTCATGCATCGTTATCGTGTAATCCACCAAAAATTTACCTTTTGAGGGCACGGGAGTAAAATTACTATAGTGTGTTTACATACTCTTCCGTTCAAAATACACATTTGGGTCTTTCTATAAAAGGTTCCAACAGACTCTCCCCGTGCATATTACAGGTAGAGTAGATCTATTGTGAACCTTGGTGATACATCGTCAACCCTAATAATATAATCCTGAAAATTCTCTAAGCGTGAATTAAAGTCACCTACTACAAACAATAAATCTGCTTCAGAAAAATGGTAAACCTGATGTGTCGGATGTGAAAATAAATATTAAAGCCGGTCACACATTACCCCCCCCCCCCCCCCCCCCCAACTCTCCACCATAAAAGGGAGGAGAGTATGCAAAGACATTAAAGAGAAAGCAGTTGAAGAGCAGAAAATCCTCATATTTTAATGTACCTCAAATATCATATTTATTTGCAAATTTAAAAAAAAAGCCTGAGATGGGGACATCCCTCAAATAACCTGCCCCACATTCCTGTAATTTACTTTTAGAAATATGGCCCTAGATTTTATTCTTAGGTTCAATTATAATAATAAAAAATAGTTAAAATAAAATTTCACCTAGAAAAAAATCAAAAGCACGATTTGAAAAGCTAACTTTCATAATACCCATAATACCAAACCGCCAACCCAGAATTAGCCAAACCGAACCCCCTCCCCCCGGTTACGGAATTTCTGAAACCGCCACTGTTATAGGTTATTTAATTTGTTTTATATCTTAATTGTCAGAATGTGATACCAGATAACTGTGTTCAGTGCAGTGAAAAAACCAATAACGAAATGAAATATTTTAATAAACGGTGGCTGATTTAATTAGGACCCTAAAAAAATTATTTTTAGATCTCAAGATAATATCTCGAGATCTTTAGATAAAATTTCACCGAGCAAAATTAGGAAAGAAAAAAAATATTAATATTATCTAGAGATTTCTAGATGATATTCCTAGATCTAGAGATAATATCTCGAGACATAACATCTCAAAATCTCGAGGTAAAATTAAAAAAAAAAGAAGTAAAATTATGACACAAGGAGAAAATCGACTTCCCTAGGAAATTAAACAAATTCTATGTGACATTCAAATCGAGATATTTTGTCTAGATCTCGAAATAAATTTCACGGATTTATTTTTTTTTATTTAAATCCCTGTCGAAGTTGTAACAACCATTAGATGCTGAAGTGGCAACAAAAGTTCAATGGACTCATTTTGACGTCTATTAGATAAACATAATCTCTTAAACCTTTAGAAAAAAGAGCCGATCCCTCATTGTACAGGTTGCAGGTTGTCCATTTTGTTTATATAAATGTTAACTCGGGGGCGGGGCGCCAAAATGGTCTCCGCGGTGGTGATCGAAAGACATACAACAAGGACATTTGGTTGCATTTCCGACGGCAGTTAGTAAAACTCGGACCCCGTGCATCAGCCCCGGATCCCGGACCCCGAGAGAAATCTATTATTCTTAAACCTCTCATGGTAATTTGTCGAGATATTTAAACAAAAATATGTTAACAGACGTATTTTGTATTATGTTTGGTTAAAAACACAAAACAAAACATAAGTCTGTTTTGCAACATATTTTTACAATTACATTGACGGACCTTCAAGCACAGACCAAACGGTGCTCGGGACTCATTTTACTCATTGTTTTACCATTTCTTTGGTACATATTTTAACATCACGTTTAGGCATAACACCAAAGTAATTTAGTTAATGTATTTTTGTATCTGTATTTTTACATTTATATCTTCTTTTTTATTCATTTTTATATATTTGCTATTAATTCAATATGAATACATCGTTTGAAAAATTATGATAAGTAAATTTATAAAATCATTATTCTTGTACCTGACGTCGCTTGTAATGCATGTAATCAATTATTCCTTTGGATAATTATGTCTTTGCAAAATTTAAATGGCATGGCTGTTCGAATTTAGAGAAAAAAAAATGGATCACAAAACCTGTGTTATGTAGAGGAGCTCTAATATCAGTCTCAGGTTCACAATATTAATGACTGGTCGCGCACTTGGTCAAATAAATCTCCCTTAGTATGCCCGCACTGTTATATCTCCACTTAAAATAACAAATAATATATGTAATGTGTGACATGAGTGCTAATCTTTTTCTCATCGAGTCATAAATAAAAATATGAGCGGTGGTTACTGGTGTCCGCCAAAATGAAACAGTCCTCATCTCATCAAGGTCCGTCTTCATCATGTTTTTGTGTACAAATATATCTTTCATTGAGTTGGTCATTTACAAAGCTGAAATATTTAGGGACTGTGAACTGTTCTTATATCAGGAAAAGGGTGCTTTTATCGGTATAAATTTCGGAAACTGTGGAAATTTATTTTGAAATCCGGGGTCCTGGATCCGTGGGGTCCGGTTTTACACACTCCCACTTCAGACGAACCAGAGTTTTGAAAATGACAGAAGACTGCGTTACTTCATCTGCTCTCAGAACAACAAGGATCTGTCAAAATGACAGAAGATTGCGTTACTTCATCTGCTCTCAGAGCAACAACTAGGATCTGTCAAAGTGACAGAAGACTGCGTTACTTCATCTGCTCTCAGAACAACAACTAGGAACTGTCAAAGTGACAGAAGACTGCGTTACTTCATCTGCTCTCAGAACCACAACTAGGATCTGTCAAAGTGACAGAAGATTGCGTTACTTCATCTGCTCTCAGAACAACAACTAGGATCTGTCAAAGTGACAGAACACTGCGTTACTTCATCTGCTCTCAGAACAACAACTAGGAACTGTCAAAGTGACAGAAGACTGCGTTACTTCATCTGCTCTCAGAACAACAACTAGGATCTGTCAAAGTGACAGAAGATTGCGTTACTTCATCTGCTCTCAGAACAACAACTAGGATCTGTCAAAGTGACAGAAGACTGTGTTACTTCAACTGCTTTCAGAACAACAACTAGGGATCTGTCAAAGTGACAGAAGACTGCGTTACTTCATCCGCTCTCAGAACAACAACTAGGGATCTATCAAAGTGACAGAAGACTGCGTTACTTCATCTGCTCTCAGAACAACAACTACAGGATCTGTCAAAGTGACAGAAGACTGCGTTACTTCATCTGCTCTCAGAACAACAACTAGGGTCTGTCAAAGTGACAGAAGACTGCGTTACTTCATCTGCTCTCAGAACAACAACTAGGATCTGTCAAAGTGACAGAAGACTGCTTTACTTCATCTGCTTTCAGAACAACTAGGGATCTGTCAAAGTGACAGAAGACTGCGTTACTTCATCTGCTCTCAGAACAACAACTTGGATCTGTCAAAGTGACAGAAGTCTGCGTTACTTCATCTGCTTTCAGAACAACTAGGGATCTGTCAAAGTGACAGAAGACTGCGTTGCTTTATCTGCTCTCAGAACAACAACTAGGATCTGTCAAAGTGACAGAAAACTGCGTTACTTCATCTGCTTTCAGAACAACAACTAGGGATCTGTCATTCAAAGTGACAGAAGACTGCGTTACTTCATCTGCTCTCAGAACAACAACTAGGATCTGTCAAAAAGACAGAAGACTGCGTTACTTCATCTGCTCTAAGAACAACAACTAGGATATGTCAAAGTGACAGAAGACTGCGTTACTTCATCTGCTCTCAGAACAACAACTAGGGATCTGTCGAAGTGACAGAAGACTGCGTTACTTCATCTGCTCTCAGAACAACAACTAGGATCTGTCAAAAAGACAGAAGACTGCGTTACTTCATCTGCTCTCAGAACAACAACTAGGATCTGTCAAAGTGACAGAAGACTGCGTTACTTCATCTGCTCTCAGAACAACAACTAGGATCTGTCAAAAAGACAGAAGACTGCGTTACTTCATCTGCTCTCAGAACAACAACTAGGATCTGTCAAAGTGACAGAAGACTGCGTTACTTCATCTGCTCTCAGAACAACAACTAGGATCTGTCAAAAAGACAGAAGACTGCGTTACTTCATCTGCTCTCAGAACAACAACTAGGATCTGTCAAAGTGACAGAAGACTGCGTTACTTCATCTGCTCTCAGAACAACAACTAGGATCTGTCAAAAAGACAGAAGACTGCGTTACTTCATCTGCTCTCAGAACAACAACTAGGATCTGTCAAAGTGACAGAAGACTGCGTTACTTCATCTGCTCTCAGAACAACAACTAGGATCTGTCAAAAAGACAGAAGACTGCGTTACTTCATCTGCTCTCAGAACAACAACTAGGGATCTGTCAAAGTGACAGAAGACTGCGTTTCTTCATCTGCTCTCAGAACAACAACTAGGATCTGTCAAAAAGACAGAAGACTGCGTTACTTCATCTGCTCTCAGAACAACAACTAGGATCTGTCAATAAGACAGAAGACTGCGTTACTTCATCTGCTCTCAGAACAACAACTAGGATCTGTCAAAAAGACAGAAGACTGCGTTACTTCATCTGCTCTCAGAACAACAACTAGGATCTGTCAAAAAGACAGAAGACTGCGTAACTTCTCTTGTTCCGTCTAAGAACAACTAGGCAATCAGCCACCTTCGGTTACATTTTTCATATGTCAACATGGGCTCATGTTCCTTGTGTAAAAAATAGCCTGTAGATAAACAGAGCTTATACATCAGTCACAGGGGCGTTATAAGAACCTTTCTTAACAGGGATTACTTTCGGTTATGCAGAAGTTCTATAACTAAAGCCTGCAGGGGAATAGTTGGTTTTAGGCCAAAACAGAGCGGTTTGCAGAAACAGAATCATGATGAACCATAATCAAGATTATTTTAATCATTGATGACTAAAGGTTGACAAAAGTTAATCTGATCGTCGTCCGTCCGTTCTTTAAAGGTACATGATTATTTGCCATAATTAATGTGTATTATCTCACGTTATTAGCTCATTCTGGATGAATACAAATGTTTCTCAGCACAACCATCCCGACACACGTACGCTCTGATTCACCCGTTTTATACGTTATTATAGTTCTCAGCATTAATTAACACAGTCCACGTGTGTCTGTTTACCATAACATCAACAAGACTGCTTTACAAAAAGTTGGAAGCTTGAGACATCTTGACTGCATGTGGAGTTGCGGTACAGACACCTGGTGATCGCGCCTGGTACCAGCTTCTTTCCTCTTGTGTAACTCAAGGGTGTATGCAAGGGGGGGTCGTGAGGGTCGTACGACCCCCCCAAAAATTTTTTTTTTTTCCAGAGACATTTTTTTTTAGGGCCTTTTCCAAATGACATAAATGAAAAAGCATTGATCAGGTTCCAGCAATGAATCCAAAGACCTTGCATATTGCATGACGTAATTCTATCCCAAGTCCAGCAATTCTGAAACTGAGCCATCCACTTTAGGCTGGTGGCACTCATTGTGAAAACAGGGGCGTGTAAAGAGGGGGCCGCAACAGGCGCCCCCCCCCCCCCCCCCCAAAATCGGTTCAACAAATTTTTAGGGGCACCAAATTTCGTAAATTGTCAGGGCGTGCCTAAACCTTTTGCAAAATAAGCTCATCAAGTTGTACTTGTAAGGCGAAGGCCCTAGTTAAAATTGTTACAATTAGGTATTAGTATAGGATGACACTCTCTTAGTAGTAGCTATGTTGGACAAACAAAAGCCTCATTGGAAGTTGCAGCCCATGCATTTGTCATGTCGTGTTATGCATCCATGGGGCACGACAGTCCTGATGGTAAGACATAAGATACCGGTTCTGTGATTAGTTCAAGAAACGTCAGTCTGTGGTGTTGAATTTCGCCGTGGTTTATCTAACTTAAGTCACATTCAGAACGTCAACATATCTCCAGAAAACTGAATAAAATATATCCTTTCTATACTCAAACATCACTGATTTTAAATTAACCTTAATAATTTGATCGAATAAACACATTACCCACCCCCACCCCCCCCCTTCCCCCGGATCCGGACCTGACCCATCGTCGATGATTCTCACCCCTCAGGCAAGGTAGTTCTAACTCTATGCATAGGAAAAAAACAAGGAGAAACTGAGGCTTTGCATTTTGAACAACACCATTGGATCTGTGACCTAGGTTAGCTTGCTTTTGCCTTCTTGATCAAACGTGTAAGCCACTTTTTATGCACAACTGTTGAACACAATACAGAACAGCATGAGAACAGCCTGGGCAAACTGTTGGTCACACGTAGCTTACCCAGTTTTTGTGCCTGTGTACAGCCTGTATATATGTATTGACTGAGAAAATAGAATATCCAAAAACAAAATGTTAGACTTCTTTACACAATCTCTGAGAGGGTAAGTTTTTTACCTGGTTCAGCGACCTTTGGGACGAAAAATTTGATTTGAGCGCCCTGAATGTCATATGATCAGAACCCGGATCTGTTAGGTTTAGAATTTTCAAATGCTGCACACGGAATTTCTAGGCAAATCTGCTTGGAAACATGAAATTAGGTCATGGTGATCTATATTCAGCGACCTACAGGCCGAAGATATGCATTATTTGAAACACCAGTACAGGGCACCGATTGTGTCCGTTGGGCCTAGAATCTTCTAGTGTAATATTAACGGAGGTCCTGGGTAAATGTCCGTGGAAACATGAACTTAGGTCACTGTGGAGGTACGGGGAAACGATCACCTATATTCTGTGAGACAGGCAAAAGACATGATTTGAGCATTTTGGTACAAATGTTAGCAGTTGGACCTAGAAACTTCTATTTTAATTAAGATCCAAGTAAAATCTTCTTAGAAACCCTAAATAAAATTAAGGTCACTGTGACCCATATTCTGTGAGCATTTAACACCCTATAAGCTAGACGTGTGCAAATCGTAGCAATCCACACAGAACTTAGCATCTAGGGAGTTCTTGGTAAAATCTTGGAAACCCTAAATAAGGTCAATGTATTATATTTTCTAAGGCCTATGGGTAAAACGCCTGATTCCACTAATATAATAATAATTAATACATGCATCGCCTCTTTGTCAAATTCAGCTGAGCGTGATGGCCCATGGGCCAGTTGTTTATTATCGGTTTTGATACAATATGCGTGGAATTATGCATGTTTATCAGGACAAATACAAAATTCGATTCAATTCATTGTATGGTGCATGTAATCTACACAAAAGTAGTATTTTTTCAATACCTTTAAGATTTCTTAGAAATCTAAGCAAGAAAACAAATTAGCAACATAGTCCACTCCTCATTTGCCACCAAAAAAAAAACACTAGAAACTGGAGCGGCGAATTAGTTGAACATCAGTTGAATTTTAGGCGCACTTCCTGTTCGAGGCAAAGTCTACAGCCTAACCAGCTCAGGTAAGAGTCCTTGCAAGTCTTTTCCCATGTCAATGTCATATTCAAGCGAGCCCAGCGTGGTTATTGCAAGATATTGCATATTACTTATACGCAGTTATATACAAGTTCGTCATCACTGATGTCGCCCCCATTATGACACCGACTTGACAAGGAGTAACATCAGCTTGGACACATCGGGGATCATCGGGGTGACATCTGGATATTTTTTAACATTTTCAAAAATGTTTAGTGTTGGGGTCACTCCGGAACATATCGGGGCTACATCGGCTTGTCATTGGAAATACATGGGAACAGCCTACTGGGACACATCGCGGTGAAATGGTCGAGTTGAGTTGGTAGGTTAACGAAAACATCAGAACTAAAGGTATCCAGAAACACCACCCAAAGGCAACCGCTCAGAACAATATTTATGATAGAACAACCTGCAAACACCTAAACACAGAATAAATTCTGAGTGAGCTGTACTTTAAATCAATCACTATATAGAGCTATTAATCTCCATTTTTAACTGAAACGTTTAACTTTATGATTTGGCTAATGATTTTTTTTAATCTGTTTTATGCTTAATTATCCTCAAATGAAATGTAAAAAAGATATTATCCTTCCAAAGAATAACATGACAACACAATATGTCCTCAACAAAATCTGCGGGTAGTTGGCAAACCGTTGTCCCTGCTAACTTATTTTACTAAAAAAATCAACATCCTATAAAAAATATTGTTGAGCATATACGATCGAAGTGATATGTAAGTTTAAACCCACGCGTATACTGATATAACATGTTTATAATATTAATCTTTGAGCTACGAGCAACAAAACATGTTATTATTAATTAATCTTTCGCCTTTCGACTTTTAAACATACAGGGGTGGCCGCATAGATAACATTTACATAAAATGCCAAAAACAATTTTCATGAGAAAATAAGTAATATATAAGACATGTATCGATGTATTTAACAGGGTTTCCAGCAGCTAACTCTGACAAAATTCCCCGAGTTTTCCCTGACTATTCCCTGACCTTTAGCTGGTTTTCAAGTATAAATCATCACAAAACTATTTAATTTGGTTTCAAAACGTCATTTTACAGCAAAAGCTTCAATGGAAGAATTTATGGAACATCAGAATCATACATCAGATCCTGCATTCTTTATATTACTGCACATGAACAGAATCGGCCCATCATTAATTGTTGGTCTTATATGTTAAATATCTATGCTCTGCATCATCAAACTTAGATTTTTGTACAAAAATGTAAAGATAACAAAAGTAAATCCTTCAAATTTACCATATTTTTATCAGAGATGCCAAGTTCTTTCAACATTCAACATAACAAAATTCAAACGCCACAGCCATAAAAAATTCTTAGACCTTTCCCTGACTTCCCAAAATATCAAATAATTTCCTGACATTTCCCTGACTTATAATTTTTACCCTGACCGCTGGCAACCCTGATTAACATCGAACTTAAACTTGTCCAAATACAATGCATTTTTTTTAACGCATTCACCTTGACAGGGACTTCCCACTTTTTGGTACTTCTCGCATATACATGTGACTTCCCCTCCCCACTTTGGCTAAAACTTTGCGCACGCCCTTGGTAAAGGTCAAAAATATTATGATCACGACCCACCCAGAAAAAATCCTGTATACACCCCTGTAACTGTCATATCTTTGGCCCCAATAAACACCACCAAAGCTATAACGGTCCACGACATTTATTCCACCACCAATTAATACATCACTTGGCGGAATGGCCTCCTCACTCAACCTCGCTTCTCGCGAGAGTAACAAAGTATAGTTTACAAGCTGTCCACCAGGGGGCGATACCATAAGGTACATCAGTAACGGAAAAAAAGCAAAAGATTTTAGAACAAAATATTTACATAAAATTATATGAAGCAGTAATTTTCATAAAGTATTCCCGCGTTTAAAAGATCACAATTTAAGCATCAAATATGGTTGTTACAACTCCAACGGGGACTAAATTATTTATTTTTCTGTGAAATTTTATCACGAGATCTGTAGGTGTCCCCTAAATCAGCCACTGTTGTTCTGAAATGTTTCTGTAAAACTGAAATAATGTTTGCATATATATAACACATATCTATATCTATATATATATATATATATATATATATATATATATATATATATATATATATATATATATATACACATACAGGTATGCTTGTTCGGACTTCTTTACTCCCGAGAGCTTATAATCATTTCAGCAGTTAGAATTTAAAATTACACCTGAGGATATCTTCGCATTAAAAGGATTTACACAATAATTTGTATAAGAAACCTGAAGTAAATGAGGAGAGGTTAATTTTTTATTAAAATATATGCATGTAATAAACTTCATTGGACCCTTGTCAGTAAATGAAATCCTCAGTCATCAAGTTTTCCGACAAGCGACTTCCGACATCCAAGTTTTAGTCGCTATCGGCCTGTGTGTAAGGTGGTAGTCTGCGACCAGTGCGGAGAGGGGAAGGTCGCGTGGCTCAGGGCCCTAAAACTCTTACCATCAAAAGGTTAGCTTACACTGCCACTTCATATTGATTCGTATGTAAAAACACAATTTATGTTACCATGTAGTAAATGACGCCCGTCATCACACTACCACTGACTTTGTTTACATTATTCTCATAACACTTTTAGTTTTACAGCCTTGTATACTGTAGCCTACTTACTATTACTAACTTAGTCTGTAACAGTAGCAGTGTGAAGACAACTGCCAATACTGCTGGACTAAGTTATAGTAAAATAAGTATCTATAAACTATGCTATAGTCTGTCCAAGTACCTGTGTCAGCATGGTTCATTTTAGCTCAGCTGACTTTAAGTCATCTGAGTTAGTATAGTCATGGTACTTTGGTAGATATATCAGTCAATTTTCAAAAATTTGACTTCTCAATGAAAAATATACTGTAAGATTTCTTTTTGTTTCAGGATCTTCAATTTATAGTTTTAAACTAATTTGATATGACTGTTTATAGCAAAGTTATAAACATTTATTAGTTATGAGAATTATGCTAGCTGGGACCCTTCTTTTCAGGAAAACCTGTGACCAGTACTGGCAGCAGCTTCTGAGGTTGCCTGCAGCCAAATGTGGCAACTATGTCACAAAATTAAAAACCCAATTTGTCCAACACTGGCAAACAGCATTAACCTCCAGTCAGGGCAAGCTACATATTTATGCATTTTTTAATTCAACTTTGAATTTGAAAATCACCACAAACTTATTAATAACCAAAAACCATAGACATGCTTTTACAAGACTCAGAATGAGTGCTCACAATTTATGCATTGAAACGGGCCAATATACAAAGCCCATACTTGAAAAATCTGAAAGAATCTGCACCTTGTGCTGTGAATGTGAGATGGCAGATGAACAGCACTTTCTTCTACTGTGCAGTCGATACAATAGTGAAAGATCTATTTTATTGAGCCATTGATTTATCTGTAACAACAGTCTATGCTTGGGGAAATATCTGTTAATTTCTATGTACATCAGTGCATGCCACATGGGACCAGCATGGTCTCAAGCTAACGCAAACTGGTCGTATCTGAATTCCAGTTGTCGCAATACTGTAATGGAATTAACGGTTACCCTGCATTTAACTCATGGATATTACATTCCTCTTTTCCTTTAAGAGAATAATGAATATAAACATACGTAAAGTGTAGAACTATAGCAAGCATACTATGAGACTGTTTATGAATTGTATGATATTGTTGGAATAAAATACTGATTTGGATTAGCCATATTTTCTTTTTATTGTTTAATACATTAATAAAACAACTTATGTTTCTGATGCAATATTAACAAGTATGTAGGGATATATATATATTTATATAAATATTTGTATATATATACATATATGTATATTTATGATATAAGGGCAGCAATCGGCCTACACCCTTTCACATGATCACTGAATATGTGTATCATCCACTGAAGCTCTGCTTCAGTTTCATTTTGCACCAAGTCCATGGACCACAAAGTCTTTATGATACACTGGCTGTTCAGGCCCTCTTTTTGATCGACGCAAATCTGTTTTTCAGCTCAGCTACTATTTCTGTGGTTTCAGCGTTGTATGACTCTGCTTGGTCGATTTGAGCTTTGTGGAGTTGATGCGGTCTCTTCCATCACGTCTGCTGAGATGGTCTCATGCCAGTCATAATCTGGTTCTATTTTTGTTGTCAAATCCGGTGCATTTCCCACAATGTAAATTGGCAAGTTTAAAATGGCTTGAGTCATGATAAATTTCTCGCCCATTGGATATCCTTCTTGCTTCAACACTGGAACCGTCAATTCTGCAGATGGGAAAGAATGAAGGCTCATATGCTGTTGACCATTTGTTAGTCTTGGTTTGTCGGAGTAATACAGATCTTCCACCACAGAACTGTGAGATTTGGTATTGCGATTTTCACCTGTTCTGCTTTCTCTTTTGCTTGTATTCTTTATCATTTCTGTTGATAATGTAATCTCGTTCTGGTGCTGGATTCTGTTGTGTGGAGTAATCCAGTTTGTCCCTACTGTCCTGTTCATGAGAGCTTCGTATGGTGTTACACCAGTGGCAGGATTTGGTGTTGACCTGTAAGCAGTCAGCATGTTTTGCAGTTTTTCATAGCGTTCATGTATTTTCAGGTTGACAGATCTGATCATTTTTGTTCAGTACTTCCATGAAGCTCTCTGCCTCACCATTTGGCCTTGCATGAAATGGTGTCACTCTGTGTTGTGTAAATCCTTCTTTTTGTGCAAACTGCAAATTCTTGGGAATCTCTGTTACTTTGACAGTTACATGTATGTGTGATTTAGTTGTGACCTGGCAATCAAAGCATTGACCTAGTTACAAGTTTTGACATGATCCGGCAATCATGAAACTTGGGACTGAAATCCTCAACTACAAGTGCCTGTACAATTCTTGTTAGTTCCATTTATTTATTTGGTACCCTCAAATCAACACTTGCTTGAATCATATGTGGCTCTAGCTTATCTTTTGATATATTTGTCAATTTTGGTTTTGGTTGAATGACGAGCCATGAACACAAAGTCACTGACTCCCCCTCTGGGACTGGCTCGAAAATTTCAGTTTCAACACCTTGATCTAGCCACCTTTTCAGGGTTTTTTTAAGGTAATTTGGCACCTGCCTGGGTTTCTGTGCTACTGGTGTCGCCCCTGGTTTCATTTGAAAATGGCCAAAGAATGAATTTACAATCATTCTTGTAATCTTTAATCTTTGCAATACCCTAAAATACCTTGGGGTATTTATCAATGATATCACGTGCATGGTGTTTATTTTTCTTGGGCAGAAACTGTTCATTTAGCTTTTGTCTCAGAATGCTGTACTTGTCTGTGCCTTCTCTATCTGGCAGGCTATGCTCTAATTTGGCAAGTTCTTTGCCCCCCATAGATGATTAGTGCATCCTTCTTATCTAAGGGGTCCGTGATTTTGAAGAATCTAAACTCTCTCAGTCCCCTCTGACCACTCCTCCCAGGCTTTACCAGCTGCGCTGGAGTATGGGTTCATCAGGAAGTATAAATGGTGGGGATGTGTTGCAACCTACAACGAAACTGTTTTTACAGGCAAAAAACTCAGCCACTACATTGGAAATGTCTTATGAGGAAACTCAACTGAATTGTTTAATTTTCACAAAAAATGTCATACTGTAGGGTCTCTCATTATTATAAGAATAAATCTGGTTCATTGACTTTTGAGTCATAGAAAGCTGAAGTTGGCCTATGGCCAAGTAAGGGGTCTGGACAGCTGAGAGGCAAAATGCTAGGCCTTCTTGGCTTGCAACCTGGGTTTGATTACAGGTGTGGCTGTGAGAATGGGGTGTCACTGCGAGTCCAAGGTTGGTGGTTTTCTTCGAGTCCTCTGGTTTGCTCTACCCTTACTGACTACCAAGTGCCGATATTTGAGCCATGGAAAGTGCCTTGTATTATATTGTAAATAGTTGTACAATCCATGTAAATTAAATAAAGTGTATATTTAAGCCTGTATCAGACAGAGGGGATGCAAGACTGTTGTTTGAAATTCTGTATCATTGCACAAAAATGACTTTTAGGTGGCCTTACTTAAGATTTACTTAAATGATTTTTGGCTGAATTATTGGACCATTGTCTTTTGACCACATTATTGGACTGTGAGATACTCTGGTTAACAAAGCTAGAAGATCTATTGTATTAACAGCTCTGTGGGAATATATCATTTAAGCAAAGCTGTATTGGTGTCCATATCTAACGTATGTGTAAGATAAAATCCATGAATAAAATATATTTGTATTCTGATTTAGATTTCAACAGGCATCTGTTATTATCCTGAACATTTTGATAAAAAAAATACTTATGGATATGTAAGCTTGAAAAAAAGTATTGAAGCCAGAGTCTTACAGTATGTATAAACAGATTTGGCAACATGCCAGGATTTTGTATCTCTAAATAGCTCGGAAAACTGCTAACTTTTTCAGTTTTGGTAACTAGCCAAGTTTTAGTCTGTGTCTATTTAAAGGTTTGGCAGACTTCTAACTGTATCAGATTAGGCAACAGTTCAAGAGTTCATTAAGTGCAGTAGCTGCACTTGACAATTAGCTTCCCTTGACTTGGTTGAAAACTGTCTCCCTAATCGTAGCTTGGTCAGCCAAGTGCGCTTGACTCAAGAGAAGTTGATGTATTTGCCTGTAATTTTGGCCTGTTCATCCATCTTTGATGGTTTTTTAGCTCAGCTGACTTTAAGTCATCTGAGCTATAGTCATGGTCCTTTGTCTATCGCTTTGGCTGGCCGTCTGTCTGTTAACAGGGCACGTTTCGAAATCATTGGATCTACGAATCCAAAATTTTGCATACAGTTAGATGTCCCAAAAGTCTCCTTCCATACCAAAACTGGGGTCAGTGGGACTTTGTTCATTCAGGATATTAAGGAAAAACCTCATTTTTAGCTCAGCTGACTATAAGTCATCTGAGCTATAGTTGTGGTCCATTGTACGTCGTCCGTCTGTCCGTATATGTGGCACGTTTTGAAACCTTAAGACCTAGGAATCCATAATTCAGCATTATGTTAGATGTCTCAAAGATCTCCTACCAAGCCAAAAACTGGGTCTTTGTGACTTCGTTCCTTTAAGAAATTAAGGAAAAACCTCAATTTTTTATTAAAAACCTATTTTCACACTTCAGGATTGCCTAATATCAAAACCACTCATCTTTTTTCCCTCATATTTGCCATAGATATTCCACTATATAGTTCCTATGTACATGCCAGAAATAAGGTCTGTATTATATAATTTAAAAAAGTTATGAGCTCAAACATAATGCATTTTGTTAAAAATTCAGGAAAGATATTTGATCACTTACACAAAACATGTTAAAACTAAGGACTTTTTTCCAGTAATATAACTTTAATTAATCAAAATTAAAATGTATACCCAAAATTAGATCAAAATCTTTTAAATTTTTAAAAATATTAGCAAAAATAAAAAATTGGTACCTTAAATTTCACCCACCTTTGGCCATGGCACGTTTTTTTCCTGTCAGTACTGTGGATTTACAGCATGTACACATAAGGATTTTATCTGTTAAAATCTGAAATTTGATGAAAACAAGACGACCAGAGGCCACGCCCTTGCCAAAAACACTCGGACCCAGATTGGAAGACAGATAACCTGAACATGTCATAAAGAAGACAAAGAGGAAGAAAATGAGCCATAGTTTGTAAAGACTGGACCAATATTGACAAAGTTACGATGATAATAATAATCTGACGGGTTTTCATGACTTTGACCTATTTAAAAAATACATATACAGCTTCAAGAAATTGTTTCATTATACGATAGGTGAAAGTTGCAAAGCGATTCCTGGTAAACTGTGGCCAATAGAATGCTATAATAACAGAGGCAAGAACCAGCAAGAAGGCAACATTTAGGACAACTTGCAAACAGACAGACATATTGACAAAGTGACACAAGGTTGAGACCAGTTGACTAGGCTTAGTTATGTAGAAGACGAAGGTGAACAAAATGAGCCAAAGTTTGTGAAGATAGGACCAGAATGGACAAAGTTATGAGGAAAATAACATTTTGAAGTGTTTTGAAGTGACCAACATACTGACAAAGTGGCACAAAGTATAGACCAAAAGACTAAACTATGTTATGAAGAAGACAGAGGAAGAAAATAAGCTACAGTTTATGAAGTTAAGGTTTAAAGTCTTAGAGATTTGGGCAAAAAAATATGTTGTGGTGTTTCATGTGCAGCGCCCCCTAGCAGCTATTTTCTGAAACTGAAAAATCACTTTCAAGATATTAGTGTAGGACATAAGATGTATCAGTTTCAAAAGGATTCCTGCAAAACTGTGGCCTGTAGAATGCTATATGTTAGACACAAGAACAAGCAAGAAGGCAAAATTGATGACAACTGACAGATAGACAGACATACTGTCAAAGTGACACAAAGCTGAGGCCAGATGGCTTTACCAAGTTATGAAGAAGACTCAGGGGAAGAAATTAAGCTATAGTTTATGTAATTCATGTGTCAAGTTTCGGAGATATTGTCAAAAAATTATACGTTGATTAAGTTAAGTGCAGCGCACCCTAGCGGCCATATCCTGAAAAATGAAAATTCAATTTTGAGATATTAGTGTAAGACATAAGATTCACTAATTTCAAAAGGATTCTTGCAAAAATTTTGTCTGTAGAATGCTATATGTAAGACAGAAGCACCAGCAAGAAGGTGAAATTGAGGTCAATTGACAGACAGACAGACATACTGACAAAGTGACACAAAGTTCAGCAAAGATGACAAGACCATGTTATGCAGAAGACACAGAGGAAGAAAATGAGCCTAAGTTTTTGAAAATAGGACCAATAGTTACAAAGTTATGATGAAAATAAAATTTCAACGTTTTTTCGATGACCTTGACCTTTGACTTATGCCTACCTAAAACAATAGGCTACCAGGACTTTTGACTTTCAATCAACCCTGAAAGTTTCAGCTCGATTGCTACAAAATTGTGGCCAGGAGAGTACTTACAAACAAACAAACAAACATCGTGACAAACAAACACACAAACAGACATACACAACTGACCAACATGCTTGCCAAAATCGAAGATTTCTGGCAAGCAATAAAAGCTGCAAAATTAGGCTAGTTATTGAATTTATTTGGAGGCTCTTGTTGTATTCCCTTACATTGTCAAGCAGTCCACTTTGGTCACTGTAGGTCATTCAGTGAAGCTTGCTATGCTCCCCAGGCTGTTGGCATAACGTTACATGTCCCAAGATCTCCTACCAAGCTGAAAACTGGGTCTTTGCGACTTTGTTCTTTTGAGAAATTAAGGAAAAACCTCAATTTTTATTAAAAACCTATTTTCACACTTCAGGATTGCCTATTATCAAAACCACTCATCTATTTTTCCTCATATTTACCACAAATATTCCTCTATATAGTTCCTATGTACATGCCAGAAATAAGGTCTGTATTATATAATTTAAAAAAGTTATGGGCTCAAACATAATGCATTTTGTAAAAAAACAGGAAAGATATTTGATCGCTTAACACAAAACATGTTAAAGCTAAGGACTTTTTTCCAGTAATATAACTTTAATTAATCAAAAATTAAATTGTATACTCAAAATTAGATCAAAATCTTTTAATTTTTAGCTCAGCTGACTATAAGTCATCTGAGCTATAGTCATGGTCCATTGTCCGTCGTCCGTCCGTCTGTCTGTCCGTCCGTCCGTCTGGATGTCCGTCCGTAAGACTGGCACGTTTCGACACCGTTGGACCATCAAATCTGAATTTCGGCATACAGTTAGATGTCCCCATAATCTCCTACCATGCCAAAAATTGGGTCAATAGGACTTCGTTCCTTTGAGATATTAAGGAAAAACCTCAATTTTTATTAGAAATCTATTTTCACACTTCAGGACTGCCTAATATCAAAACCACTCATCTGGTTTTCTTCATATTTACCATAAATATTCCTCTATATAGTTCCTATGTACATGCCAGATATTAAGTCAGTATTATATAATTTAAAAAAGTTATGGGCCCAAACATAATGGACTTTGTAAAAAAATCAGGAAGATATTTGGTCACTTAAAACCAAAAGTGTTAAAGGTAGGGACTTTTTTTTCAGTAATACAACTTTAATTAATAAAAATTTAATTGTATACCAAAAATTAGATCAAAATTTGTTAATTTTTTTTAAATATTGGCAAAAATATAAAATTGGTACCTTAAATTTTGCCCAACTTTGGCCATGGCACGTTTTTTTCCTGTAGGTACTGTGGGTTTAATTTTCACACCATGTATACATAAGGATTTAATCTGTAAAAATCTGAAATTTGAAAATAAAAGCTGCAAAATTAGGCTAGTTATTTAATTTTTTTGGAGGCTCTTGTTGTATTCCCTTACATTGTCAGGCAGTCCACTTTGATGACTGTAGGTCATTCAGTGCACATCTCTATGCTCCCCAGGCTGTTGACATAATTTTAGATGTCCCCAAAATCTCCTACCATACCTAAAATTGGGTCATTAGGACTTTGTTCCTTCGAGATATTAAGGAAAAAAACTCTGTTTTCCATAAAAAAAGCCATTGTTACACTTCAAGGCTGCCTAATATCAAAACCACTGATCTGTTTTTGATCGTATGTAGTAATTACATTCTTTTATACATTTTCTATGAACATACCAAAAATTAGGTCAGTATTGGGTATTATTTTGAAGTTATGGGCCAAAACATAATGCAATTTTTTAAAAAATCAGGAAATATATTTACTCACCTAACATGAGAATTGCTGAACCTAGAGACTTTTTTTTTCAGGAATATAACTTTATTTAATCAAGATTCAATTGTTTGCCCAAAATTAGATCTGAATTTTGCAAATTTTTCAAGTTATTAGCATAAATAAAAAATCAATACCTTAAATTTTGTCCAACTTTGGCACTGTTGATTTAATTTTCCCAGCATATATGCATAAGGATTTAATCTTTTAAAATCTGAACATTCAAAAGAAATTGATTGGAATGAATAGCTTTTATTCATGTTTTCATACAACATGTCAAGTGTTGTTTACATCTAGCCCACCTAGTAGTACAGCCTTCACTTGCATTATGTAACCCACCCCAGGCAGCCTACCTTGGCCCAGCTTGGCCACTACTAGCAGGCTTCCCCTTTTGCCCTGCACTTATCCCCCCCCCCCAGCTGGTGCATAAACTAGATGAATGTTATAATTTTTCTGTATTTTATTTTATTCTTGGACATGCTACATTTTAGATTTTGTATTGTACCACCAGGGTTACAATGATTAAAGTGTACATTTAATTGTGTCCACAAAGTGGTGTATTGCTGTGAAAGTGTGGATGTTCATGAGATAAGTAATTCCTTACTTCAGAAGAGTAAAAACTTCACCAGGTGTGAAATTGACTATTAATTCCAGTAATTAATTAAAACTGGGATAGTAATTAGCACAATGATATTGTTTGTCCCTCTTCAACCAACAGTGTGTATACTTTATTTGAAAAGATGTTTTATTTTATCAAATTTACTTTTATTTTATTTTGGTGAATAAAATTAAGCATGTCCTGAAAACTCCAATGTGCAAAACTTTTTAATAGTGATTCAAGGAATATTCTTGTAGATGCCATGTTGTGGCATTATTTTCTTTTAAAATCAGTTTAAACATTTATGATTTAAAAATAATAAAATATATGTGTATGCATAATATGACCCAATGTTTTTTACTATGTATATATAATGATTGCAACTTTTGCAACAATTCTAATATTTTAACTTTTATTTTCAGGTTTTTTAATTAAAAATTTTTAAACCTGTAAATAAAAAAAATGATTCAGATAAAAACTTCTTAATGGAAAAAGTGGATCTGCTTAAAAAATAGGATTATATTTAAACTTAAATGCATTATACTCTTGAAAGTGAAATAAAGGTATTAGTCCATTCTGTCCACTTGCCTGTCCAACTATAAATTTTTGTATGCAACACAGTATCTCAAAACTTTTACTGTTTTTCTTCATGACAGTCTTGTCAGAGTATTAGTTTGCAATCATATATTTAGAACTTTACTATAACCAAGTAGGAGGGCCCCTTTACTCTTAGCTTTTCATATTCTTATATAAATGAAAAACATTACAATAGAATATTTCTACATCCACCTTCGTGCTTCCCTCACTTTTCCCTTCTCCGAACCCCATCCCAAAGTCAGCCTCAGTAAGCAAGAACAAGATGAATCAGATATATTCATACTTTAATATTTTGTATAACTATTCGTCCATAGGTACCTATGTACATGCCAGAAATTATGTCAATATTGTGTAATATGTAGACATAGTGGGCATCACAATAATGTACCTTGTCAAGACTAAAGAGATATTGTGTCATACAGTCACATATTCATAAATCACTTCATCAGCATAGTTAATCATAACATCATATCTGTCAAATTGAACGCTTGCAGACTACCATACACTTTAGATCCTTCTACAAATAGCCTTATCATCATTCTACTACTGCTTATTACTGCTGCCATTGCATTCATATTTGCTCAAATATATCACAATTTTCAACCCCTCCTAAATAAATAAAAAATAAACCACTTTATTTGACTCTATTAATCCATCAGTCAGGTAATTTCATTTATCATTTACTCACATATTACATTACATTCCTTTATAATAGCCTAACATGTACATGATATTCATAAGCTTTATCGACTCGATATAGTATCACAGTGGAGAAACATTTATAGTCCAATCACGATCAGCTGAGTGCCGTGACCCATGGGTCCCTTGTTTTAAAATGATTAGCAAAAATAAAAAATTGGTACCTTAAATTTTGCCCAACTTTGGCCATGGCACGTTTTTTTCCTGTCAGTACTGTGGATTTAATTTTCACAGCATGTGCACATAAGGATTTTATCTGTTAAAATAAAAGCTGCAAAATTAGGCTAGTTATTGAATTTTTTTTTGAGGCTCTTGTTGTATTCCCTTACATTGTCAAGCAGTCCACTTTGGTCACTGTAGCTCATTCAGTGCAGCTCTCTATGCTCCCCAGGCTGTTGGCATAATGTTATGCAATCCTATCACTAGGGCAAGCCCTCTCTCCACTTAGTTGAGCTTGATCAGGCTGTCTGCAGTTAATACCATACCACAGGGAGCTTTCCCCCCCCCCCCCCCCCCCCCCCCCCCGCCCACCGCATTCTGTTGACAGACCTGTACTATGAACAAGATGAATCTTAAAATTAACATTTTTTTTTCAGCAACAAGCAGTAACAACGGAGACCCCTCCCCCCCCCCCCACCCACCCCTTCAATACACTGGATTAATAAACAAGATGAATCTTGAAATTTTAATGTTAAATAAATTCTTTTTGATGTGACTTGGACAATTTTGATTTTTTTAAGAAAAAAATTTCAGGAATTTAATCCTAATATTCAAATGCGATAAAATATTAGGATCTAATGTAAGTGCTAACTGACAAGATTTAAGAAGATATAAATACTTTGTAGCATTTCATTCATATCTCGTAAAGTGTGCGGGGCCTAGGTGTGAATAACACTGTTAACTTAGTATTAAAATTAGGAATATTGGTCAAACTTTGTGGGATTTATTTTTAACTCATATGGCCATATATTTAACTTTTGAAAACTTAATTACCTTCACACATTATTTGTTTATGAAATGTTACTTTTATATAACACTTACCGTAGGCCTATTTGGTCCCTTGGTGCATCACTAAATGGTTTAGCTCATGTCCATTATTCTATAATTTACAGAGTTTCATTTTAGCAGGGCAATTTTCTCATAGCTTTTCTAATGATAATATACATGAAGAACCAAAAAAAGTACACATTTAATTGTGTCCACAAAGTGGTGTATTGCTATATGAAAGTGTGGATGTTCATCAGTTAAGTAATTCTTTACTTCAGAAGAGTAAAAACTTCACCAGGTGTGAAATTGACTATTAATTCCGGTAAAAATTATAGCTGAGATAGTAATTAGAACAATGATGATGTTTGTCCCTCATTCAACTAACAGTGTATATACTTTATTTGAAAAGATGGTTTTTTTTATCAGATTTACTGAATCTTTTATTTTGGTGAATAAAATTAAGCATGTACTGAAAGCTCCAATGTACAAAACTTTTAAATAGTGATTCAAGGAATAATCTTGAAGATGCCATGTTGTGGCATTATTTTCTTTTAAATTCACTTTAAACATTTGTGATTTAAATATAATAAAATATATGTGTATGCATAATATGACCTGATATGAGCTACACTCTGGAAAAATAAGTAATGATTGCAACTTATAATTCTGATATTTTAACTTATATTTTCATATTTTTTTATAAAAAATTTATAAAACTTGTAAATAAATAAAAAATGAATCTGATAAAACTGTAAATTCAAAAAGTGGATATGCTAAAAAATAGGCTTAAATTTAAACTTGAATGCATTATTCCCTTGAAAGTGAAATAAAGGTATTAGTCCATTCTGTCCACTTGCCTGTCCATCTTTAAATTTTTCATATGCACCACAGTATCTCAAAACGTTTACTGTTTTTTTTTCATAACAGTCTTGTCAGAGTATTAGTTTTGCAATCAAATATTTAAAACTTTGCTATAACCAAGTAGGAGGGCCCCTTTCCTCTTAGGTTCTCATATGCTAAAAAAACCTATGAAAAACATTACAATAGAATATTTTGCATAATTTGCATTTGCAAAATTTTCAAACTTCAGCTGAGAATATTTTGCATAATTTGCATTTGCAAAATTTTCAAACTTCAGCTGAGCGCCGTGACCCATGGGTCCCTTGTTTTAATTGTTTGCACTGTATTTTTTCTTAAATTGTAATGCTGTTTCTATTCCGATATACAAAATCTTCTTTGAAAAGTAATTCAAAGAATCATCCAGAAGATGCCAATGTTGTGTTAATATAGCATTGTTAAAGAAATCAATTTTCTATTTAATGATTTTAACAAATTAAAATATAACTAGAATACGGGTAGTTGACAAGGGACTTTGTGTATCCGCCGAAATGACAGTGGGATGGGTGAAGTGAGGCATGGATTGAGTGGCAAGGGGAAATAGAGAGAGGTGTGTTGCATATTAGCACGGATTTCTGCACCTGAAATGTGTATGTAGGTTGCGCCACCTACCACAAAATCCAGAGAGCTGTCCAAGTTGTATACATATGCAAAATTTTAGGCAGATAAGTCAAACCACTACTTGTATGTAAGTGATTTTATCCCACAGCAGACAAACAGAAGGACGCTGTGCAAAAATGTTGACAGGTGGCGCCACCAATCTGGTGTCTGATTAAAAGCTATGTGAGATCTATACACATGCAAAATTTCAGGGGGATATGTCTAACCAGTTTCGAGATGTGGGCTTGGATGTTTGCAGCTTAAACATAAATGTAGGTGGTGCCACCTGCAAAAAACCAGAAAGCAATCCAAGATGTATAAACCTGCAAAATTTTAGGCAGATATGTCAACCCCACTGCCAATATATGAGTGATTTTAGCCTACGGCAGACAAACAGATAGAGGCTGTGCAAAAATGGTTGCAGGAGGCGCCACCAGTTTTGCGTGTGATAAAGAGCAATATGAGATCTATACACATGCAAAATTTTAGGAGGATACAGCAAACCAGTCCCGAGATGTGCGATTGGATGTCTGCAGTTTAAACATAAATGTAGGTGGCGCCAACTGTCATAAAATCAAGAAAGCTGTCCAGGATATATAAACCTGCAAAATTTCAGGTGGATAAGTCAAACCACTGCCGAGATCGGAGTTATTTTATCCCAAGGCAGATGAACAAATTGACGCTGTACAAAAATAGTTGGATATAGCGCCCCCAGTTTTGGCTATGATGAAGAGCTATGTGAGATCTATACTCTTGCAAAATTTTTGCCCAATCGGTCAGACGGTTCCCGAGATATGAGCTTGGATGTCTGCTGGTTTAATGTGAATGTAGGTGGGGCCACCTGTCATAAAATCAAGAAAGCTATCCAGGATATATACACATGCAAAATTTCAGGTGGATAAGTCCAACCAATGCAGAGACATGAGTGATTTTATCCCAAGGCAGATGAACAGATGGACGCTGTGCAAAATGGTTGCAGGTGACGCCACCATTTTTAGTGTATGTTATAAAGCTATCCAAGGGCTATATTTGTGCAAAATTGTTAGCCTGATCAGTCGGTTCCTGAGATATATGGGTTTATGTGTGGAAACAGAAGCACAAATGGACGCTGGGCAGAGAGGAAAGGTCAGAGGTCAACCAAAAATGAGGGCACAGCAGTTCACATGTGACCCGATCATAATCCTGAAATTTAAAAAAATTCGGACCAGTGGTTATGGAGGAATTCTCTGGAAACCTATGAGGCGGCGGAGGCGTCCAACTATAAACAAAGTATCTGCAAAACTCTTGGCGGATACAATTTCACCCATCAGTATGCATAAATTTATTAAATATGAAGCAAATTATGGATAAATAAAGGCACAATTGAAAATTGTGAAATCTGAATAAATTATTATTTATAGATATGTATTGTTTTGCAAATTTAAAAGATATATTCTTGTGGTAAAAAATAAATATACACTTGTATGCATGATGTATTGTTATCTGATTGAGATTTATGATGATGCAATTTAGAATAATGAATCAACGTTTATATTCAGATATATTTATATATTATATTGGAAATGTATAGAAATATAGACTTAAGATAAAAAAAAATGATGTCATAATAAAATGAGGATCTAATACAAACATTTGTTCATTATTTTCCTGCCTCAGCAGAATTGGAGATCAGGCTTTGTTTGCCCTTTATCTATATGCAGAAGTATTGTTAATCCCACCATCCCCCCCCCCCCCACCCCCACCCCTGCTGCCATTGATTCCTTTGCACATTAGTTTTTATTGCAAAAATGTAAAATTTATTTAATTTAAAAAATAATTGGATTAGAAAAAATAAGATCTGATTGAAACATATTTTTTCCTCAGGAGAATTGAACATAAAGTGACCAGCTCTGTCTTTCCATCATCTCTCTGTTAATCATTAAATATACATTAATTATGAATTTTTTCCTATAAGCACTGTTGAAATAACTTTCATATGCTGTATGTTTATCGATTTACGCTATTTAAATCAGAAATTTGAAAGCAGCTTCAGTTATTTAATATTGCAGATGTTAAACTTTAATCATTTACCCCCCCCCCCCAATTCCACAACCACCAAGTGCTTGCATTTGTGGACTGGGGACATTAGTTATATTTCAACTGTATACATTTTATAAATAAAAAATACATACATTGAACAAATGTGTACAGAACTGTAAAAAGCCAACCAATGATCATGGTAATAATATGGTCACAGCCTGCTCACAGGCTTAAATTTTAATATTAGGAAATGCATATTTTGGTCACAAAATATTATTTGCAACAATTTCTTATTCACCAGTACAAACAAATCAGGTCAACCAGCCATGGCCTATATTACCTTTTCCTTTTAGACTTTATCTCCATTTGGTATTATTTTAGATTTTTACTTTCAAGGTCAACTTCAGCTGAACACAGTGACCCATGGGTCCCTTGTTTACTTTATATTTGAGACCTTTAAAGATGCAGTCTTCCATTGATAGGGTACAAATCATAACCATTAAACCATCTTCTAATTTAACTTCCAAAGAGGTCCTGCACCTAGAATCTTCTAACTTGAAATCCAGAGAGGTCCATGAAAAATGAATGACATTCTGAAAGTGACATATTATTTAATTCAGTTCCACAACACCTGTTTCTGGTCCATGTGATTGTGAACAAAGACACAGAATCAGCAGTATATTTATGTGATATTTTTTATTTTCAGGCCTGGCTGCAGAGACTGACCTGACCACAATGACTGCCGTTCAGACAGCTAGATACTTTTCCCGTCAGGGCTATGGCCTTCTCAGGATCCCACAGGTACATTTTTAATTATCTCCACCTATCCATAGGTGGAGACATTTGTTTTAGGCATTATTATGTCTCCCTCTTCCAGGGGAGACATGTTGTTTTCATTGCCAGAGGGGAGCACTGTATTTTGGTCCAATCAGATGAGACCCTGTGTGCTGGAAGACAAATCAGTTTACCAGCCAAGCGAGGAATACACGCAGCCAATGTTGTTCATTTTGTTTTGAGTGACAGATCATCAACCTGGCAACTGTTTGAACAGGACATATATATATATATATATATATATATGTTATATATAATCATACGTATATATATCTTAAAGGTCATCACTTGACAAACAGATTAATACTGGTAACAAAGTGATGCCCCGATGTATGTACATGTAACTTTTCTTATCGTGCATGCAATATTTTTTGGCGGGAAACCATATCCGCCTGCACCTGTATTCACTGATCTGCCCATACTCCTGCTCTTAGAACTTGCGGGATGTTATGAATATACAAGAAGCCTGTTTGCTAGTCTGATCTGTAAATCTCAAAAAGCTAGAGTTAAAAAAATTCAAGGGTTAAATATTGAAAATGGAGGCCAAAAAATTGGCCAAGCAACTGACCATAAAGTTATATAGCACCAAATGAGCCATGGTCCACTTCAGTAAAATGAGTAAACAGCACCAAGGGCACCAAAGTTTACCCACATAATTACTCTTGGTAACCTTGGTGCCAAAATCACTTGCGTGCTTATAAAGGATATGTAGGCCTATAATAAATACATGTTATCTGTATTTTCTATGGTGGTTAAAATTAACTTCATTATCCCATACTTTGCCTCATTTGAACACCATGTCCTGTACACAGCTTATAGTGTGTGCAGCGATGCAGCTGTGGCTCATCGGTGATGTCAAGAAATATTATCACAGGACTTAAAAAGTTAGTAGTTGGCCAAACACATACTTAGGTGTATTTTTGCTGTTAACAATAACAATAATTGAGAACATTATATGCCATGATTATGTGGATGGGAACATAATAATTCAAAATATCTCACTTGTAATCAGAAGCATTATGTGAGCGATAATTGGGGAAATAAATGCAGACATAAGCTCAGTTTGAAGCAATCAGTTCCAAATCACCATATTAGAAGCTAATGCCCCTGGATATCTTTTAGAAAGGAAAATTAACTACAGTAGAACGTTGAATATCTGAACACCATTTATCCGAAAAATCATTCATCTGAAATAAAAAATGGAGAACTGAAATTTGATCATTTATTTGAAATCTGAACAATGACAAAAAAATCAAGAAAAAAATGGCATAAAAGATTGTTTTATTCAAAACAAATGTAGCTACATCAGCGGTGATACATATTGCTGACTGATTAGTGCACCCCAGCGTAGGCAGTAGGTGTGAAAACACCCCCACGCGGGCCGGGGTTGTCCTCACTTTAATCAGAATGCCCAGGCCGGGGTAATTAACCTGTACAAACAAAATATTACAACAGACATAACTAAGTAGCCAACTGCAGGTTGTAGGTGTGATAAACACAGCCTCGCCAATCTGTGTAGTCGTCGGCTCAGCTTAGATCAGGGTGGCTTTGAAAGATAGCTTTTATCTTCGTTCCAGTAGTGACCAAGGCCTAAAGTACAGCGCTGAGCATAAGATGAGTTTATGTGCGCCTCTGTTATTTACTCACAGAGTCTATTGGCCAGATTATCTCTGACCATTATAAGGTAATTTTGATTACTGTAAATCCTGTTATTATTGCCGCGGCCTTAAAAACAAACTCAAAATTGAAAATCTCGACTTTTTTTCTGAACTTGGGATGCGGCCATAAATAGATGGTTTATCAGATATGAACTGTGAGAAGAACTCTCTCCCGGACATGGCGCTCCTTTGGGCGATAATAGGAGATCAACATACCACAGAGGAAATACTCTTTGTAGTCACAAATTTATTGTATAAAATTGTATAGTCTAAATGTTCATATAAAATATAATAATTATATGCAATCAATTGAAAAATAACAATAAACATTGAACAATAACAACACTTAATACGAGATTAAAATGAATGAGATTATTCATGGTGTGGACTAGTGGTGACGTCTGTTGGAAAAAATCGGTATTACCGGTCATACCTTTGACGGAGCCGGATTGCCTTGGAATCTATGTTGTTTATAAAAAGAATTCAGAAAATCAAAATATGTAATTAAGAACACTATAAAACCTCTATAAAAGTTCAAATTTAGCAGGTTACTAACTGACATTTTTTATAATGTCTGATACATGTACCTCAATATTGAATAGCCCATCTTCTCGCCCCCATGTCATGTTTCTGGAAAACCTTCATCCTTGAATGCGTATAGCCCGGTCATTTACTTCTGTTAAATCTCTGTTTTTTTATACAATCACGAATATATTGTATGAATGGAAATAGTATTAGAGGGGAAACCCGCTTGTAGATATAAATGGTAGAACATGTCACTACAGCCGATGGAATTTGTTGAATATACAGATTTTACATGCCGTGCCGTATTCTTGTTTGCTACTGATTTTCCAGTATATTTTGGATAGAAATATTCTGCTGATCCATTTAAAGTCACTGTATATTTAAATTCTAAAAGTAATATTTTGAAATCTCAATCTATGATGAAAATTCCATATCTTGAATTACTCGGAAGATTCGAATCATTTTTATACCGGTAACTTCGGTATAATCATCGTTACATCGTTCATTGACATCGCTCCATGTCACAATTTGCTGATGCGTTTGAAAACATCGCTGGTCAACTTAACTAAATATCAAAATAACTGAAGTTACCTTGTCGAGATACGCACGTATAGCAAACATGACGCGTGAAAACGAGTGATTTTAAAGTAAAATTAAAATTGCCGGTCGAGGTAAGCAAGTTTTTTCCCTCAAGAAAGTTTCCGTGTGGGGAGCCATCTTGTCAAGGTAGCATTCGCGCAAGGCACACTGGGACGGAATAGGAGGCTGTTCTGTTTACTACCCACCGCGTACAGCCGTTCAAAATATTCTTAGCAGAACACCAGGGCGTTTCAGCACATTGCGGCACTCAAACTTGATTTTAAAACGATCGTCAGCCATTGTGCGACTCTTTACGATGTCAGCTTTTTATTCATTTTACTTTCTAAACAAATAATCGTTGCTAAATAATGCTGCAAATGAGTGTAAAAAAGGCATTTATTTAAATGTTTCTTGAACATGCCCAACGAAGTTGGCCGCTGTGTTACAGCAGGGGAGTTTTAAACGTATTATTTGGTGACAATTACCCAGATTGTTTATAACAAGTTATATATCGCACGAAAGATATACATGTCAAGGTTCTACATTTAAATTTTTATATGTATACCACGAGCCGTGATTAAGTTCCTGCAGGTTGAAAATCTGACAGTTTCAGCGGTCTGAGCCATCATGTCGCCCTTTGAACGCAACTGCGTGATAGTGGATAGTATTCAGGCTTTTTGCTTCAATAAATGTACATATAAACCTCAATTCAGTGTTAACACTATGGTCTTTGACAATCAACGTACATGCAAAGAAGCGTTTTGATGCATACAAGAATCGTTTTGCGTAACCACCATTCAAACGAAACGATCGTTCGGGGAATCTTTCTTTTTTTCTGATAAATGCCTGCCAATCGATGTGCATAAGTCGTTAGTAACATACAGATATTTTGTCCCTATCTCGAGCGTTAAATATATTTAATATACGTAATCTGGCGACATATTTAACCTCTGAAATTAATACTTTTCATTCTAGTCTTCATTAAAGCAGCTATGTCGTGATTTATTTTGCTACGTGCAGCTAATAATCTTACCCTCAGGCCAGAGACGGAGTCGGGGTGCGGCCTTAAAGGGGGGTTTTAGGTATTTGGACCTCTGTTGGAGCTCCTTTAAGAGACCTTGCAAACTCAGGGTGCGGCTATAATTACACGTGCGGCCATAAAAACAAGATTTACGGTAGCTAGAATCGTTGCTTTTGACTGCTGTCAATCCTTGCAAGACTTGACATGTGTACAAAGCCAACTGACCTCACCAGAGAATTCAACGTCGAAAGATCTACGATCAGTGACATTTACATTTGTTTGATTAATTTGAAATATAACTGTGTACATAAACTTGTACATAAACAGATCCTTTCCCTCGTCATTTCAATAAAAATACAGTACAAATATAAAGGTTCCTGTAGTTAACCTATCTGCGGAAAGATGGCAGCACTTTCAAGGTCATGGCAGGTCATTATAGTTATCATTGCAGCCACGCGTGTCATGATGTAGGTACGATACCGATTGTTTCCAGCGCAAGGCTCTTCACCAATAATTATATTATTATATAATAATGTGTTCTATATGATAAATTTATTAAATCGATTTAAAATGTTATAATATATGGTAACACATTTATCATGGGCTAGCTAAATCAATTTGGGTGGGTCAGTGTCTGGTAATGGCCCAAACTCGGCGATAAGCCTAATCACTGATTCCCAGAACAATTTCATGCAAAATCGTTCATCCAAACGATCGTTCATCTGAACAAAAAGCTTGTCCCCTGAGTCTTTCAGCTAAACAACGCTCTACCATTATCAAGATTTTTTTCTTCCATATATGAAATGAATGGAATTATATGGGTTAAACATAAAAAAAAACCATGTCAAAGTAATAAGTTAATATGATTAAGCAAGTGATATAATCTTTATTTACAAATCTGTAGTATTCAAATTAAGTTTAATTGGCACGTATCTGTGTAAAATGGGCAGATTAGGTGGAATGACAATCAAATGAATTTTAGTCCCCCTTTATATTGATGTAAATGGTGCAGTTCTTGCTAACCACAAATAAAGTGCTTGTCTTTTCATGTCATATACCACCCTGATTTCACTCTTTGGTCATTGGCATCTTTGTGTTTGAAAGTAATTGTGTCAGCCAAAACGAAGTTTTGCGGATAATATGTTTTTGACCGGGTTCCGCCACTGCCTCGTTAGTTTCCGGAGACTTCTCTGAGACTACTGGACGGATTTTTCCGAAACCTACAAAAATTATCAGGTCACATGTGAACTGGTGCCTAACCAATTGGCTTAGACCTCTGACCTTTCCTTTCTGCCCAGCGTCCGTTTGTGCATCTGTTTCCACACATAAACCCACATATCTCGGGAACCGTTTGACCATTCAGGAAAAATTTTTTCTACAAATATAGCCCTTGGATAGCTTTATAACATACACAAAAAAAGGGTGGCGCCACCTGCAACCATGTTTGCACAGTGTCCATTTGTTAATCTGCCATGGGTTAAAATCACTCATATCTCTGCAGTGGTTTGACTAATTCACCTGAAATTTGGCATGCATATACATCCTAGATAGCCTTCTTGATTTAATGACAAGTGGCGCCACCTACATTCACGTTAACGCTGCAGACATCCAAGCTCATATCTCGGGAACTGTTTGACCAATCAGGAAAATAATTTTACACGAATGTAGCCCTTGGATAGCTTTATAACGTACACAAAAATGGTGGCGCCACCTGCAGCCATTTTTGCACAGCGTCCATCTGTTTGTCTGCCTTGGGTTAAAATCACTCATATCTCTGCAGTGGTTTGACCAAATTACCTGCAATTAGGCATGCGTATACATCCCGTATAGCTTTCTTGATTTTTATGACAGGTGGCGCCAGCTTCATTCACGTCAACGCTACGGACATTAATGCTAATATCTCCGGACATGTTTGACCAATCAGGAAAAAAATTTAACATAAATGTAGCCCTTGGATAGCTTTATAACATTAAAAAAAATGGTGGCACCACCTGCAGCCATTTTTTGATTAAAGTACACATTTAATTGTGTCCACAAAGTGGTGTATTGCTATATGAAAGTGTGGATGTTCATCAGATAAGTGATGCTTTACTTCAGAAGAGTAAACTTCACCAGATGTGAAATTGACTATTAATTCCAGTAATTAATTATAGCTGAGATTGTAATTAGCATAATGACCAACATTGTGTATACTTTATTTTAAAAGATGTTTTTATTTTATCAAATTTACTGAATCTTATATTTTATTTTGGTGATTAAAATTAAGTATGTATTGAAAACTCCAATGTGCAAAACTTTTTAATAGGGATTCGGGGAATAATCTTGTAGATGCCATGTTGTGGCATTATTTTCTTTTAAATTCAGTATAAACATCTGATTTAAAAATAATAAAATATATGTGTATGCATAATATGACCAAATATGAGCTACAATCTGGATATATAATTATTGCAACTTAGAATTCTAATATTTTAACTTATATTTTAATTTTTTTTATTAGCTCAGCTGACTATAAGTCATCTGAGCTATAGTCGTGGTCCATTGTCCGTCGTCCGTCCGTCTGTCTGTCCGTCCGTCCGTCCGTCCGTAGATGTGGCACGTTTTTAAACCGTAAGACCTAGGAATCCAAAATTCAGCATAATGTTAAATGTCCCCAAGATCTCCTACCAAGCTGAAAACTGGGTCTTTGCGACTTCATTTCTTTGAGAAATTAAGGAAAAACCTCAATTTTTTATTAAAAACCTATTTTCACACTTCAGGGCTGCCTAATATCAAAACCACTCATCTGTTTTTCCTCATATTTCCTATAAATATTCCTCTATATAATTCCTATGTACATGCCAGAAATTAGGTCTGTATTATATAATTTAAAAAAGTTATGGGCCCAAACATAATGCATTTTGTAAATAATCAGGAAAGAAATTTTATCACTTAACACAAAACTTGTTAAAGCTAAGCACTTTTTTTCCAGTAATATTACTTTTATTAATCAAAATTAAATTGTATACCCAAAATTAGATCAAAATCTTTTAAATTTTTTAAAATATTAGCAAAAATAAAGAATTGGTACCTTAAATTTTGCCCAACTTTGACCATAGCACGTTTTTTTGCTGTAACTGCTGTGGATTTAATTTTCACAGCATGTTTTTGTTAGCATTTCAACTGTTAACACCAAAAATTTGAAACCAGTTGATCAAAAACTGTAGATTTTATTCAAGTTTTCAAGCACCATGTCACATATTGCTAGTGTTATGCAGTTTGCTAGAGCTCAGCTCCCGAACTTCAGCTCTAAGTTCCTTAAATTTGGCATACAGTTAAATTTCTCCAAAATCCCCTACTATGCCAAGAATTTGGTCACTAGGACTTAATTCCTTCGAGATATCAATGAAAAACTTCATTTTTCCATTAAAAACCCATTCTTACACTTTAAGACTGCCTAATATCAAAACCACTGATCTGACTTTGATCATATATAATATACATATTTTTCTATACATTCGCTATGCACATGCCAGAAATGATGTCAGTATTGTGTATTTTTTTTTAAGTTATGGGTCCATACAAATTGCACTTTTTTAAAAATCAAGAAATATATTTACTCACCTAAGATGAGGATTGCTGAAGCTGGAGACTTTTTGTCAGGAATATAACTTTATTTAATCAAGATTCGATTGTTTACCCAAAATAAGATCTGAATTTTGCAAATTTTTCAAGTTATTAGCTTAAATAAAAAATCAATAGTTATGGGTCCAAACATAATGCACTTTTTTAAAAATCAAGAAATATATTTACTCACCTAAGATGAGGATTGCTGAAGCTGGAGACTTTTTGTCAGGAATATAACTTTATTTAATCAAGATTCGATTGTTTACCCAAAATTAGATCTGAATTTTGCAAATTTTTCAAGTTATTAGCTTAAATAAAAAATCAATACCCTAAATTTTGTCCAACTTTGGCAATGGCTTTTTTTTTCTGTAAGCACTGTTGATTTAATTTTCACAGCATATATACATAAGGATTTAATCTTTTAAAATCTGAAATTTCAAAGGAATTGATTGAAAAGAGTAGCTTTTATTCAAGTTTTCATACACCATGTCAAGTGTTGTTTACATCTAGCCCACCTAGTAGTAAAGCCTTCACTTGCATTATGTAACCCACCCCAGGCAGCTTGTCTTGGCTCAGCTGGGCCACTACTAGCAGGCTTCCCCTCTGCCTTGCACACACACCCCCCCCCCCTAGATGATGCATTAACTAGATGAATGTTATAATTTTCTGTATTTCATTTTATTCTTGGCTATGCTACATTTTAGATGTTGTATTTACCGCCAGGGTTACAATGATTAAAGTGCACATTTAACTTGACCATGGCACGTTTTTTTCCTGTAAGTACTGTGGATTTAATTTTCACAGCATGTTTTTGTTAGCATTTCAACTGTTAACACCAACAATTTGAAACCAGTTGATCAAAAACTGTAGATTTTAATCAAGTTTTCAAGCACCATGTAACATATTGTTTACATCAGGCTAGTGTTATGCAGTTTGCAAGAGCTCAGCTCCCCAGCTTCAGCTTTAAGTTCCTTAAATTCAGCATACAGTTAGATGTCTCCAAAATCCCCTACCATGCCAAGAATTTGGTCACTAGGACTTAATACCTTCGAGATATTAATGAAAATCTTCATTTTTCCATTAAAAACCCATTGTTACACTTCAAGACTTCCTAATATCAAAACAACTGATCTGACTTTAATCATAAATAATATACATATTTTTCATTCTCTATGCACATGCCAGAATGATGTCAATATTGCGTAATTGTTTTAAGTTATGGGCCCAAACATAATGCACTTTGTAAAAAATCAAGAAATATATTTACTCCCTTAACAAGGGCATTGCTGAAGCTAGAGATTTTTTTGTCAGGGATGTAACATTATAATTAATCAAGATTCAATTGAATACCCAAAATTAGTTCTGAATTTTTCAAATTTTATAGGTTATTAGTATAAATATAAAATTAGTACCTTAAATTTTGCCCAGCTGTGACCATGGCACGTTTGTTTCCCATGAGCACTGTTGATCTAATTTTCATATCATGCACGCATAAGGATTTCAGCTTTTTAGTTTAGAAAGCTTAAAGAAATTGGCCAGATATTGTAGCTTTTATTAATGTTTTTTATGAGACCCTGTCAGACTTTAGCTCTCTCCAGCCCCTCTTGAGTCACCTGTATGTTGACCTTGTTGACCTTTCATCAAATTATGCACGCTTGAGGCAAGAATCCAGGCAGCTTATGGCCAGCCACAGTTGATCCAGGTGTCCAACCCAACTCATCTAGTAGTTTTAACCAACAACATAACAATAAACAATAAATTAATAAATTTTTATTGTTTTTTAATAACAAATTAAAGAAAAATAGAAAAGGAATTTGTTAGTTTATAATAACAGGAAATTAACTTGCAGTTACTGATGATATAAGAATTTGTATCGATGGGTAGAATGTCTCATATTCCAAATAACACCATGCAGTCACCTATGGCATTTTTCAGTTCAATTTTAATGATAAAGAAGTAAATCATATTATTCATTACTAATCATTAGAGATTATATGAAGGAAATTAATGATAGACAAAGATGCAGTTGATAATATTAATCTAGATTCCTACTGTGTCTAGTGTGTACATTGATGTGAAATTAGTCCAAAATGAATTTTTTACAGTTATTTTTTAATATAAATAAAAGCCATAAAACCAGGTACTTATGATCATTATTTAAATGTGTGAATTTTGTATATTCTGGATTCTCAACATCATTGTTTGGTGAAAACTGAATAAATACCAGACATGGTGCGAATACTTTGTTATTGTATTTAAATACGAATATGATTATGTACTCCATTATAAAATTTCTTGCATAAAGAATGGGAATTCAGGTAAAAATGAAAGTATTTGAATACTTGTGCAAATACTTTCAAAATGTATTCATGAATGCATTCATGAATATATTCTTTAATATTATTTTAATAATCATATCAGTTATATTTCATTTTAAAAAATCATGATTCTCTTATTATTTTTAATAAAAATTATATTTCGGACAATATTTGTAATTTTTTTTAATAAATAGTTAAACTCTTATATTATATGTTCTGCTTATAAGTTATATGGCCAAGTCAAAATCTGTGTGACAGTAGTACTCCATTTGTTAATAAAATAAATGAAATCAATTCTCTTCCCTGTCTCCAAAGGTACTATCAAAATCATACATAAGCTAAACAACAACTCATAATACAGCTTATATTTATTACCACACAAAACCAGCATGTGCCTCATTTCTAAATATTTTTTTATCATATATAACAGCTGAGCGTCGTGACCCATAGGTCCCTTGTTACAAATTTATAACACTTGTAAATAAAAAAAATGAATCAGATTAAAATTATTAATGGAAGAAGTGGATATTCTAAAAAAGTAGGCTTATCTATAATCTTAAATGCATTATTCCCTTGAAAGTGAAATAAAGGTATTAGTCCATTCGGTCCACATGCCTGTCCATCTGTAAATTTTTCATGCATCATTTTACAGTTTTTCTTCATGACAGTCTTGTCAGAGTATTAGTTAGCAATCATATATTTAGAACTTTACTATAACCAAGTAGGAGGGCCCCTTTCCTCTTAGCTTCTCATATGCTCATATAAATGAAAAACATTACAATAGAATATTTTTCATATTTTGCATTTGCAAAAATTCAAAACTTAAGCTAGGCACTGTGACCCATGGGTCCTTTGTTTATATTCTGGATTCTCAACATCATTGTTTGGCTAAAACTGAATAAATACCAGACATGGTGCTAATACTTTGCAAATGTATTTGAATACAAATATGAATATGTACTCCATTGTAAAATTTCTTGCATATACTTTCAAAATGTATTCATGAATGCATTCATGAATATATTCTATGATATTATTTTAATAATTTCAGTTATATTTTATTAAAAAAATCATATGATTCTCTTATTATTTTTGATAAAAATTATATTTGGCACAATATTTGTTATTAAAATTTAATAAATAGTTAAACTCTTATCTTATATGTGCTGCTTATCAGTTATATGGCCAAGTCAAAATCTGTATGACAATAGCACTCCATTTGTAAATAAAATAAATGATATCAATCTCTTTCCTGTCTCCAAAGAAACTATCAAAATCATACATAATCTAAACACCAACAACTCATAATACAGCTTATATTTATTTTCACACAAAACCAGCATGTGCCTCATTTCAAAATCATATTTTAAGCAAACCTGTGAGCTTACATTAACCCATACTATCTTGAAAACGGCAAGAGGTAGCATCACAAAATTTTATGCAAAAAATTAGTCATCTAAAAAACTATATCGGATTTTGCTTATATTTTGGCTAACTGCATTTTCTTAGATTTTATAGGGAAAAAGCTAAAAAAGCTTTAAAAATCTTCTTCTCCGAAACTGTTCAGCCAAATTTTCCAATATTTCACAGAAATGATTCCTGGAATAATCTTTCTCAAGTTTGTTCAAATGGTTTAGGTTCGGTGTTTTTTGGCCGAGTTAGAGAAAGTTGAACTTAGTCATCTGTCCATAAAAGCATACTAAAATTACAATCTCAGAAACGGCTGGAGCTATCATCACCAAATTTTATGCCAACGTTGTTCACATGAGACATATCTGAAATTGAGGTATTGGTGGCGCCACCTGCATCGGCCTTTTTTGTACGGGGGTCATCAGTGCCGGTATCATACTGACGGCTACAAAAAACTTCTTCTCTGAAACCATATGGCCAAATTGTTTAATATCGCACAGAAATGATCCTAGGGTAGTACTTTCTGAAGTTTGTTCAAATGGTCTCAGTTCAGTGACTTTTGGCTGAGTTATGGGAAGCTGAATTTAGTCATATGCTGTAACAGCCCATTATAGCTCAGTGGCTACAAAGATCTTCTCCTCAAAAACCAGTGGGCAAAATTCTTAAATCTCAAACATTAATTATCCTTAGATATTGATAATTCAAGTTTGTTCAAATGGTTTTGGTTCAGTGATTTTTGACTGAGTTATGGGAAGCTTAACTTGGCCATTTTGCTGTATTTTCCCATATGAGTTATAAACCTGTAAAAAATTTTTTGACTGACCCTACTGAGGCCAATTTGTTTAATATTTTACAAGAATAATCCCTTGAATAATTCTTTTAATAATTGTCTTTTATGGTTCCAAAGAATGAATTTTGGCTGAATTTTAAAGATTCAATTGAGTCATTTTACCATGTATGTTAGCTGTGTGAAGCAGATACATCTAGACTGGCACCAGTTTATCAGCATTTATTACATCATGCCTCTAGACATTTAGATTTCAGGTTATCTATGGTTAATATTGACAAGAATGTTTTTTAAAAGCTTTTAAAAAATGTAGATTTATGATTTTTAGATATTCCTCATGCCAGGCAATTTTTACAATCACAGGTATACAGCTCTCTGTGGGTATATAAAGACGGCTGTACATGGATTATAAATAATTGGTATCCATAGTCAAATTAATTCAAGATTTTGTCATCAGTGAGATGTAACTGTATTAAAATTTTGCATTCAATATGCATCTGTATTAATTTTTAGTTAACCTGTGAGCTAATGCGATGGTGTGACGGCGTTTGTCTTCTGTACGTTAACCAATACTATTTTGAAAATGATTGGAGCTAACATCATGAAATTTAATGCAAAAAATTAGCCATCTGAAAATTTTAATAAATTTTATAGAGAAAAAGCTTAAAAAACCTTTAAAAATCTTCTCCTCCGAAACACTGAAGCCAAATTGTTCAATATTTCACAGAAATAATCTTTTATACCATCTCCCTCAATTTTATTCCAATTGTTCAAGTTTGGTGAATTTTGGTCGAGTTACAGGAATTGAACTTAGTCATCTGTCCAAAAAAGCATACTAAAATGACAGTCTCAGAAACGGCCAGAGCTATTATCACCAAATTTTTGCCAGTGTTGGTCACATGAGTCATATATGAAATTCAGGTATTGGTCGCGCCACCTAAAATGACCTTTTTTTGTACGGGGGTCATTGGTCATCTGTACATTAATCCATAATTTCTCAGGAATAGCAGGAGCTACCATTCCCAGATTTTATGCAACAATCTGTCACATATCAAATTTTGTGGGATTCAGCTTTTTTTTTTGCTATCTGCATTTACTTAGATTTTATAAAAAAAGCTTCTTGTAGACGGTCCAGCCAAATTGTTCAATATTTTACATAAATGATCCCAGAGGCAACCCCATTCAAGTTTGTTCAAATGGTTTGCATTTGATGAATTTTAGTGGAGTTACACAAATTTGAACAGTCATTTGGCCAAGTAAGCATACTGACATAGTACTCTCAGAAATGACAGAAGCTAGCTATACCAGGTATTGTGCAAATGTTGGTCACATGACTCATATTTGAAATTGCAGATTTTGTGGTGCCACCTACATTGACCTGTTTTTTTATGGACAAAAAACCTCCTAATATTAGCCTCTTTCAGCTTAATGATGAAACTGTTGAATTGTTCAATTTTTCAAAAGAATTATCCTAGGACATGGTTCTTTCAATCATATCAGAATATACTGAGTTTGTTGATTTTTGGTTGAGTTGTGAAAAGCTTAATTTGGTCTTATGGCCATTATTATGTCTTTTTCAAACTGAGGACTGCAGTAGGGTTCTTCTACAAAATTATTATTATTTCAAATATATCTTCTGTAACTTTGCACAAAAATTATTCTTAGGTGGCCTTTGTTCAAGTTTACTAGAATGATTTTTGGCAGAACTATTGGACCTTTAACAATGAAAGTACTGCATCTTTTATTATTCTAGATATTTTGATAAAAAGTTTATGAATATGTCGGCTTGAAAAAAAAAAAATTAGCCAAAGTCTTTCAGTTTGTGTAAACAGATATACCAACAAGCCAAGATGGAATCCGTATCTTTAAATAGGTTGAGAAACTGCCAACTGTTTCAGATTTGGGAACAGATCAAGAGTTCATTCAGTGCAGCCAAATATAGGTCAAGAGTTCAATCAGTGCAGCCAAGCACAAGGCATGTGATCACCTCATGGGTGACATGTGAACACCTCATGGGCACCATGTGATCACTTCATGGGTGTCAAGCCCCTCAGGGCAGGGCCCCTGCATGAGCTTATGCAATGGTGTGGCTGCTATTTCAGCTATTTGGCTGCTATTTGGCAACAGGCTAGAGGTCAGTCTGGATCTATTTATAGCTTAGGCAGACTGCCAACTGTATCAGATAAGGCAACAGGTCAAGAGTTCACTCAGTGCAGCCAGGTATTGGTCAGGAGTTTACTCAGTGCAGGAGCTGCATTCTATTTATAACTTTGGCAGACTGCCAACTGTGTCAGATTATGCAACAGGTCAAGAGTTCACTCAGTGCAGCCAGGTACAGGTCAAAAGTTCACTCAGTCTAGCCAGATGCAGGTCATGAGTTCACTCAGTGCAGTAGCCTGAGCAAGCAATTTGTCACATTTCACTCGGGGCAACAGCCTTTCTCAGCTAAGCCTGGTCAGCCCCATGCATCAGACTCAAGGTAAGTTTGATGTATTGGCCTAATATTTTGACCTGTCTATGTGTCTTTGATGGCTCTCTCGCTCACAAGACAGGTGTTGCCACCTACCATGACTTTTGCACAGTGTGTGTCCCTGCATTTTTCTCAGGAGGGGTTTGATATATCAGTCTGAAATTGGGCTTATGTATATATCTCTGATAGCTTCATTGTATACAAGACTGGTGGTGCCAGCTACAATTTTTTTAGTGTTCTGTGCACTCATGCCAGAATTTCAGCAGAGTTTGTGTAATTGTTTCTTATTCAAATTGTATAGTACTTGCATTGTTCATATACATGAAAAGTAATGGTCCAGCATTGAAGCATTATACCTGGTGTATTTCCCAATGCACAGGTTCGCATTAGGCCTGTAGGCCTTGTTTATCATATATAACAGCTGAGCGCCGTGACCCATGGGTCCCTTGTTTTAGTAAAAAAATTAAACATGCCCATCTCTAGTTTGCTCCTTGTATAATTTATTAGGATATTGTTTACATATTCATTAGTTTCATAGATGAGATGACTTTTTATTTACTTTTCTGTTACATGTATTAAAAAAATTAAAATATTCAAAAGTGAATATATTAGGTTTATTTTTTAGCTCAGCTGACTGTAAGTCATCTGAGCTATAGCGATCACTCTTTGTCCATCGTCCAGCTGTCCGTCTGTCTGTCCGTCCATCCGTCTGTCCGTTAACCAGGCACAAATCGTAACCACTGGACCTAGAATCTTGTAACTTGACATTCTGAGAGGTCCATAAAAAAAAATTTCCTTGGAAACCAGAAATTAGGTCTCTGTTACCCATATCCTTCGAGCTAAGGGGCCCCAAAGTACCCCCCCCCCCCCCCGAATAGTAAAAAAAATTTATACAAAAACTTCAATATCTCATTAAATATTTCACTGATGGTCATGATTTTTGGCATACATATTGATCAAGAGGTGTTCCATCAGTTCCTGTAGACTGGTGGTGCCACCTAATCTTGTATTTTTTCAAATTTTTAAATCTTCTTTTCTCTATTTTTGAGACTTTTAAGGATGTAGTTTTCTGTCAGCAGGGCACAAATCGTAACCACTGGACCTAGAATCTTCATTCTTGACACACAGGGAGACCCATGAAAAGTGTCTGTGGAAACCTGAAATAATGTCACTGTTACCCATATCCTTTGAGCTGTGGGGCTCCCAATTACCTCCCAGAATAATGGAAAATTTGATAAAAACAAACTGCAATTTTTAATAACTACTACACTGATGGTCATGATTTTTGGCATACATATTGATCAAGAGGTGTTCCATCAGTTCCTGTAGACTGGTGGTGCCACCTCATCCTGTATTTTTTCAAATTTTTAAATCTTCTTTTCTCTATTTTTGAGACTTTTAAGGATGTAGTTTTCTGTCAGTAGGGTACAAATCTTAATGACTGGACCTAGAATCTTCATTCTTGACACACAGGGAGACCCATGAAAAGTGTCTGTGGAAACCTGAAATATGGTCTCTGTTACCCATATCCTTTGAGCTGTGGGGCTCCCAATTACCTCCCAGAATAATGGAAAATTTAATAAAAACAAACTGCAATATTTTAATAACTACTACACTGATGGTCATGATTTTTGGCATACATATTGATCAAGAGGTGTTCCATCAGTTCCTGTAGACTGGTGTTGCCACCTGATCCTGTATTTTTTCAAATTTTTAAATCTTCTTTTCTCTATTTTTGAGACCTTTTAGGATGTAGTTTTCTGTGAGCAGGGTACAAATCTTAATGACTGGACCTAGAATCTTCATTCTTGACACACAGGGAGACCCATGAAAAGTGTCTGTGGAAACCTGAAATAATGTCACTGTTACCCATATCCTTTGAGCTGTGGGGCTCCCAATTACCTCCCAGAATAATGGAAAATTTGATAAAAACAAACTGCAATTTTTAATAACTACTACACTGATGGTCATGATTTTTGGCATACATATTGATCAAGAGGTGTTCCATCAGTTCCTGTAGACTGGTGGTGCCACCTCATCCTGTATTTTTTCAAATTTTTAAATCTTCTTTTCTCTATTTTTGAGACTTTTAAGGATGTAGTTTTCTGTCAGTAGGGTACAAATCTTAATGACTGGACCTAGAATCTTCATTCTTGACACACAGGGAGACCCATGAAAAGTGTCTGTGGAAACCTGAAATATGGTCTCTGTTACCCATATCCTTTGAGCTGTGGGGCTCCCAATTACCTCCCAGAATAATGGAAAATTTAATAAAAACAAACTGCAATATTTTAATAACTACTACACTGATGGTCATGATTTTTGGCATACATATTGATCAAGAGGTGTTCCATCAGTTCCTGTAGACTGGTGTTGCCACCTGATCCTGTATTTTTTCAAATTTTTAAATCTTCTTTTCTCTATTTTTGAGACCTTTTAGGATGTAGTTTTCTGTGAGCAGGGTACAAATCTTAATGACTGGACCTAGAATCTTCATTCTTGACACACAGGGAGACCCATGAAAAGTGTCTGTGGAAACCTGAAATAATATCTCTGTTACCCATATCCTTTGAGCTGTGGGGCTCCCAATTACCTCCCAGAATAATGGAAAATTTGATAAAAACAAACTGCAATATTTTAAAAACTACTATACTGATGGTCATGATTTTTGGCATACATATTGATCAAGAGGTGTTCCATCAGTTCCTGTAGACTGGTGGTGCCACCTCATCCTGTATTTTTTTTTCAAATTTTTAAATCTTCTTTTCTCTATTTTTGAGACCTTTAAGGATGTAGTTTTCTGTCAGCAGGGTACAAATCTTAATGACTGGACCTAGAATCTTCATTCTTGACACACAGGGAGACCCATGAAAAGTGTGTGTGGAAACCTGAAATTAGGTCTGTGTTTCCCATATCCTTCAAGCTATAGGACTCTGAAGTATCCCTCAGAATAATGGACAATTTGATACAAAAGCTGAAGTATCTGAACAACTAATGCAGAGATCACCATGATTCTTTGTATGGATATTTATTATGGAGTGTTTCATTAGTTTCTGCAGACTGGTGGAGCCACATGTATTTTTTTAAAGTTTACACATTTTTTCTCTTATTTTTGAGATATTTTAATACAGACACAATCTTGGCCTGTTGGTTAATCTGTTTGATGCTTCAGTTGAATGGGTATATACTTCCATTCAGATGATAAAATTTCCTTTTGCAAATCTCTTCCCAGTCAGCTGAGCATCATGACCCATGTGTCACTTGTTTAAATATAAATTTAAGCCATAAAACCAGCTACCTATGATCATTATTCAAATTTGTGAAATGTGTTTATCCTGGATTCATAGTAATTTAATATGACTGAAACTGAATAAATACTCATGAGATAAAATTTACATATTAAAACTGACAAAATGGTGTAACTTGCAGCATCAGGACAAGTCAAAACTTGTGTGACAATAGCACACCATTTCCAAATTTATATGATATAAATGACATCAGTGCTCTTCCCTATATCCCATGATTTTATCCTAATCTTACATAACTTAAGTTAAACACCATCACCCATAATACAGCATATATTACCACACAAAACTAGCATTTGTCTACCCCTATTTTGTGATCATATATAACAGCTGAGCACTTTGACCCATGGGTCTCTTGTTCAAGGTCACAGGGGTCAAACAGTGCAATTTTTAGCGAACCTGTGAGCTTATGCGATGGCGCAGCGTCGTCCGTCCATCGTCAGCCGTCCACCTGCCATCAGCTGTCAGCTGTCAGCCGTCCGCCGTCCAGGGCTGGTTTTCTGCCGTCCATGGCTGTAAGTCAGAAACTGATGGAGCTAGCAGCTCCAAATTACATGTAAGAATTAGTCACAAGTGAAACTTGGTGCCCTGGAGCTTATTATTGGGTATCTGCATTAATTTAGATTATATAGAGAAAAAGCTTAAAAACCTTTAAAAATCTTCTTCTCTAAAACTGTCCAGCCAAATTGTCCAATATTTCACAGAAATGATCCGTGGAACAATCTCTCTCAAGTTTGTTCGAACGGTTCCAGTTCGGAGATTTTTGGCCGAGTTACAGGAGGTTGAACTTAGTCATCTGTCCAAAAAAGCACACTAAAATTAAAATTTCAGAAACGGCTAGAGCTATAATCACAAAAATTTATACCCATGTTTGTCACATATGTCAAATCTGATTTTGAGGTATTGGTGGCGCCACCTACATTAATGTGTTTTTTACAAGCGAAAATGTAATGTTAAACTCTTCTAGCTTATACACTGATTTATGATGAAACTGTTAAGCTGATTAACTTTACTAGAATTATTCTATGGTAGGGTTCTGCCTGTTTTATAAGAATAGATTGGGTAAGTACAGTTTTAAAAAAACATTGTAGCCAATTGAAAAAGGCTTTCTGTATTTGAAAACAGATTTGACAGCATGCTGACTTTCAGCAGCCAAGTCAAGAGGTCACTCAGTACAAACAGGTGGGGTCCAGACATCACCATGGCAACTGACCAGGCTCAGGGGGGGGGGTGTCTAGACGTTGTGTCTAGACGTCTAGACACAGCGTCTAGACATCTAGACACAATGTTTAGATGCAGAATTCCCAGATTATCGGAACCATATCTTTCAACTGTTTGAAAAAACTTGGTTTGCATTTTAAGCGAATTGGGTTTACCATCAGGTCACATGTGAACTGCTGCGCCCTCATTTTTGGTTGACCTCTGACCTTTCCTCACTGCCCAGCATCCATTTGTGCTTCTGTTTCCACACATAAACCCGCATATCTTGAGAACCCTTTGATAGCTTTATAAAATACACTTAAAATGGTGGCACCACCTGCAACCATTTTTGCACAGCGTCCATCTGTTCATCTGCCTTGGGATAATATCACTCATATCTCAGCAGTGGTTTGACTTATCCACCTGAAATTTTGCAGGTTTATACATCCTGGACAATTTTCTCGATTTTGACAGGTGGCACCACCTACATTCATGTTTACACTGCAGACATCCATGCTAATATGCAATACACCTCACTCAATTCCCCTTGCCACTTAATCCATGCCTCACTTCACCCGTCCCACTCTGATTTCTGCGGATACACATAGTCGCTTGTCGACTACCCATATTCTAGTTTTAAAATGTCCTAGTCTGAAACTTGCAGGTCCGAAATGTCCATTTTGCTGAAATCATAATGACTAAGGTAGATATGCAGGACATAAGAGGATCAGTATTGAATTTTGAAAATAAACCTCCATTCATACTCCCAAACTTTGCACAGGTTCGCATTAGGCCTGTAGGCCTTGTTTTTTTTTCAGTGTCTTTTATCTCTATCTATATGGAGTACAGAAAAATGGATTATTAAAAAAAACACTAATAAAATTTGATTCCCAACATTACTGGGGATTCTGCATTGAATTCACTAATGCAGAGCCATATGATATAGATGACTCAGCACTTTTCAGTTAGGCTAGAAGGTTGAAAACATTACAGCCATATGCCCTTTACAACATAAGAGTACAGTGGCAAGTTTGGTAGCCATATCTTTAATAGTTTTGGAATAATAGGCAAATTACAAAAATGTGACATCAGCATTTCAGCTTATCAAAGAAAACTCAAGAAGGAATGATCAAATTTCATTTGTTTTACAGGACTATAGTTCCTATCAAACTAGTTCAGGTAGATAAAACATAAATAGAGTTTCTGGGTGTGGGCAAAGGAAAGGGGTGGGGGGGGGATAGGTGGAAATCCTTGACTGTCCCATGACAGTTACAAGAAGTCTAGTCTAGTTTTGTAATATTACTGTATCCCCAGACAAAGATAGTAAGCATGGTCCTGCTGCCACCACCACAGTTTTCAGCTCTCATAGACCTTTATCGAACCTGAAAATGACATATGCAGAGATAAAGTTAAGAGGATGAAGCCTATCTAAAATGGGGTCATGACCTTCACTAGGAAAGTGATATTGACCTTGGAGAAAATCACACAAAATCTTGAATAATTAAAGAAAGGTTGCATGGATTGGACATTTTGGACAGCTTTGTACAGAAGACTGGTGGTCCAAGGTATTATCCTTTTCCGTTTTTTGTCCCTTTAAATATCTTCATTGTATCCCCAGACAAAGTCGGGGTACTATGGTTTAAGCACGGTCGCGCCGCTGCCGCCACAGAGATTTCGTTTGGATGCAATAACTCAAAAAAATATTTCAAGGATCGTAACCAAACTTGACATGTGCATAGATATAGGTGAGAGGACGAAGCTCTCCTTAACTAGGAGAGTGACCTTGACCTTGGATAGGTCCATTTTTTGGGAAAATCACACAAATTCTTAAATATCTCAAGAAATCTTGCATGGATTGATCCAAAAATCAATTTGACCAAAGATCTTGGATAGTGTTGTCATGTACCAGAAACTGGTGGCGCCACCTGTTATACTTTTCTTGTTTTTGTGCTGTTTAATACCCCATCATTGCCACTAAATAGTACTGTGAGCATTATAAGTCAAAAACTAATGGAGAGATTTCTTTCATATTATGCATAAAAACCTAGACATGGATTATGAGATGGTGTATATTTAAGTTAGGTTCCTGACCTTTTTTATGAGAGTGGCCTTCACCTTGAATATTGCCATATATGGTGAAAATCACACAAAATCATAAATATCTCAAAAAGGGATGTATGAATTGGTCAAAAAATCAAATTCACCAAAGATCTTGAATAGCTCAGAAGACAGGTGGCGCCACCTTCTGTCCTTTTCTTGTTTTCACGTCTTTTAATACCCTATCATTGCCACTTGACAGTACTGTGAGCTTTGTAAGTCAAAAGCTGATGGATAGATTCGGCTGAAATTGTGCATGTACATTGATCTTGGATACCTCGATCTTACATTAAAGACTGGTGGTGCCATCTGCAATTGTTTTTCTGTGGCGTGCATCTGTACGTTTGCTTTTGGGGAAAATTGCTCATATCTTTAGAGTGGTTAAAGATATTGGTCTGAAATTTGGCATGTCCATCCGTCTTTGAAAGTTTTCTCATAAACCAGACAGGTGGCACCACTTACCTTCCTGTTTTTGTAGAATAAATTAATGGCCCTTTATGAGGAGTGAATTGCCCTATTGGCCTGAAAAAATTGTGCATATCCATAGAAACTTGGACTCCTCCATCTTGTTCTCAAGACTGGTGGCGCCATCTGCAATTGTTTTGCTGTGGCATCCATCTGTACATGTGCTTTGGGTGATATTGCTCATATGTCCGGAGTGGTTCAAGGTATTGGGCTTAAATTTGGCATGTCTATCAATCTTGGAAAATTTTCTTGAAACCAGACAGATGGCGCAACCTACCTTCCCATTTACCTAGAATAAATAAATGATCTTTTCTTAGGACTGGTGAGCTGTATTGGTCTGAAACTGTGCATTTCCATAGATCTTGGTCTCCTCCATCTTGTACTCAAGATTGGAGGTGCCATTTGCCATTTTTTTGTGTGGTATCCATCTGTACATTTGCTTTAGGTGACAATTGCTCATATCTGTGGAGTCGTTCAGTGTGTTGGTCTCCAGTTTGGCATATACATCCATTTTGCAGAGTTTTCTTATCAACCAGACAGGTGGCGCCACCTATCTCACCATTTTTATAGTACAAATTAATCCCCTTTTCCCAAGAGTGATTCACTGTATTGGCCCCCATATTTGGTGAAAAATATTGTTTCTCAAGTTGATAGATGGAAGAAACCATAGTCACTTGACAAGTGTCAGTATATGCTGCTGAAGATGGGTGGCCTACTCTTAAAGTGGGGGGGGGGGGGGGGATTAATTGTCTTGGGATACTATGCGGTGCCAAGAAGTATCTAGTTTGAACTTGACATTAGTGTGAGCAAAGTCAAAAACTAATGAACAGATTTCTTTCACATTATGCACATCCATTGATATTGGCTATAGGATGAAGACTGGAGTCATTACTATAAGAGTGATCTGCACCCTGGATTATTCAATATTTGGTGAAAAAAAACATAAACAAAAAAAAATGATTTCCCAAGTGCATGTATATTTCTGAAAAACAAATCAAAGATGTCAGATAACTTGTAGAAATATGTAAGACAAGTAACCCATTATAGTATCTGCCAAAACAAAGTTTTTGACCTGGTTTTGCCGCCGCTGCGTTCATTTCCGGAAAACTCCTTTGAGACCCTTGGACTGATCTTTCCAAAGACTGGCATAGCTACGGTGGATGCATTTATATCAGCGGGGCTGAATTTTCAAGTTTTTAATTCTTAAAAGTTTCACAGTGTTCCTTTTTCAGGCTCTATCATCAGTGTAGTACTATATATAGCTCAGCTGACTATGTCTTCTGAGCTATAGTCGTGGTCCTTTGTCCGTCAGCTGTCCGTCCGTCTGTCCGGACGTCTGTTCATCCGTTAAACTGGCATGTTTTGAAATCGTTGGACTTACAAATCTGAAATTTGGCATACCATTAGATGTCCCCAAAATCTCCTTCCATACCGAAAATTGGGTCAATAGGACTTAGTTCCTACATGATATTAAGGAAAAGCCTCCGTTTTCCATTAAAAACCCAATTGTTACAATTGTTACTGCCGAGTATCAAAACCCCTGACCTGATATTAATCATTATTAATAAATTAACTCATCTATATATTTCCTATATACATTCCAGAAATTACTTCAATATTTTTTAAATTCTTAAAGTTATGGGCTCGAACATAATGCACTTTGTAAAAATTCAGGAAATATATTTACTCCCTTTACTTAAGAATTGCTGTAGCAAGAGACTTTTTTTCAGGTATGTAACTATATTTAAACAAGATTCAATTGTATACCCAAAATTAGATCTGAATTTTTCAGATTTTATAAGTGATTAGCATTATTATTAAATCAGTACCTTAAATTTTGCCCAGATTTGACCATGGCACAATTTTTCCCTGTAACTGCTGTGGATTTAATTTTAACAGCATGTTTTCATAAGCATTTCATCTGTTAACATCTGAAATTTGAAACCAGTTGATCAAAAACTATAGATTTTATTTAAGTTTTCAAGCACCGTGTAAAGAATTGTTTACATCAAGCTAGTGTTATTCAATTTGCTAGAGCTCAGCTCCCCAGCTTCCCGGGCCAGCTCTCAGCTCCCAAAATTTGGTAGTCCCCTACCATACTAAAAGTTTGGTCACTAAGACTTCATTCAATTGAGATATTAAAAAAAAACTTCAATTTTTGATTAAAAACCCATTGTTACACTTCAAGACTGCCTAGTAAAGTTCTTCTAAACACTCTATGCACATGGCCAGAAATGATGTCAGTATTGTGCAAGTTATGGGCCCGAACATAATGCCCTTTATAAAAATCAAGAAATATATTTTCTCCCTTAACATGAGAATTGCTGAAGGTTGAGAATTTTTTGACAGGGATATAACATTATTTAATCAAGATTCAGTTGTATACCCAAAGTTAGTTCTCTATTTTTCAAATTTTATAACTTATTAGCATAAATATAAAATCATTACCTTAAATTTTGCCCAACTTTGACCATGGCACGTTTGTTTCCTTTAAGCGCTGTTTATATAATTTTCATATCATGCACACATAAGGATTTCAGCTTGTTAGTTTTGAAAGTTGAAATGAAATGGCTAAAAACTGTAGCTTTTATCAAAGTTTTTATAGACCATGTCTCACCTAGGCTCTACCCAGACCCTCTTCAGTCACCTGAATGTCACCTTGTGACCTTTCAGGCAAATTATGCACTCTTGAGGCGGGGCATATACTGGTCAGCTAGGCAGCTTATGGCTGGCCACAGTTGATACTCATCAATTAGTTGTTTTGACCAACAACAACAATAAATAAATAAATTTCTATAGGTCTACAATAACAGTTTTAAGAAAAATTGATAGAAAAGGAATTTGATATTTGATGAGTAACAGGGAATTACCTTGCAATAACTGATGTTTTATGGATTTTGTATGTATGGATGAAAATGTATTCCAAATAACACCATGGAGTCACCTATGGTATTTTTCATTTCAATTTTTATAATGGAAAAAAATAATTAAAGTATGTAGTAATTTACCAAACGGGATAAAAAGAAGAAAATTAATGATAGACAAAGATGCAGATAATATTAATATAAATTTCCAGGTCTTTTACAAGTGTTTCAACTTGTTAATTTGTATTTATTTCAAAATTAAAAAAAAAATTAAAATATGTCAAAATTTTTAAATTTACTCAGGCAAGTCCTGATTAAAGATGTCAATATGTTTCACTAATGACATTTAGACTCGTGGCTGTATTAGCTGTCACAAGACAATGTAAATAATCAAAATTTATCTTACTGGTTTCTTTATTTCAGTTAATAGTTTAATAGTTCTCTATTTTTCTCCTTGTTCTCTAGTTTTCTCCTTGTATAACTTATAGTGTGTTCTTATCCTTGGGTTATGTTTTACACATATAATGGTTTCATAGCTGAGATAACTTTTAATTTTTTATGATAATTTTTTTAATAAAAATATTTAAATATGGTAAAAATCATATCTTAGACAAGTTCTCATTTATGATTTCGGTAATGTTATTAATTGTCATAAGACTCTTGCTATGTCAGGTGCGTAGGTTGTTGTGAAAGTAGTCTAAAGTGAATATAATAGTTTTTTTTTAAATATTAATTAAAGCCATAAAACCAGGTACTTATGATCATCATTTAAATTTGTGAAATTTGTATATTCTTTATTCTCAAGAACTTTGTTTAACTGAAACTGAATAAATACCAGACATGGTGCGAATACTTTGCAAATTTATCTGAATGCAAATATGAATATGTACTCCATAATTTCATGCATAAGAATAGGAATACAGGTTAAAATGAAAGAATTTGAATACAAATGCAAATACTTTCAAAATGTATTCATATTCTATAATATTAATTTAATAATAATTTATTTCAATTATATTATTTAAAAAAATTCATATGATTCTCATATTATTTTCAATTTAAATTATATTTGAGACAATGTTTATTATTTAATTTTAATAAATAGTTAATCTCTTATATAATATGTGCTAATGCCACTCTTGGGTGGGGATAACCTGTAATTGTATCCCCCAAAACAGAGTTTTGCGGATACTGTGTTTTCAGTCGGACGCCGCTGCCGCCGCAGCATAGTTACCTCTGTGTCCATTTGTGCGTCTGTTTCCACACATAAACCCACATATCTTGGGAACCGTTTGACCGATCAGGCTAAAAATTGTACACAAATGTAGCCCTTGGATAGCTTTATAATATACACTAAAAATGGTGGCGCCACCTGCAACCGTTTTTGAACTGTGTCCATCTGTTCATCTGCCTTGGGACTTATCCACCTGAAATTCGGCACACGTATACATCCTGGATAGCTTTCTTGAATTTATGACAGGTGGCGCCACCTACATTCATGTTAACACTACAGACATCCAAGCTCATATCTCGGGAACTGTCTGACCGATTGGGCCAAAATTTCGCATGTGTTTAGATCTCACATAGCTCTTCATCATACACAAAACTTGTGGCACCACCTGCAACCATTTTTGCACAGTGTCCATCTGTTTGTCTGCCATGGGATAAAATCACTCATGTCTCGGCAGTGGTTTGACATATCCACCTAAAATTTTGCAGGTTTATACATCCTTGATAGCTTTCTTGATTTTGTGACAGGTTGTGCCACCTACATCCATGTTTACGCTGCAGACATCCAAGCTCATATCTTGGGAACCGTTTGACTGATTGGGCCAAAATTTTGCAAGTGTATAGATCTCACATAGCTCTTTATCATACTTTATCATACGCAAAAGTGTTGGCGCCTCCTGAAACCATTTTTGCACAGCGTTCGTCTGTTTGTCTGCCATGGGATAAAATGACCATATCTCGGCAGTGGTTTGACATATCCACCTAAAATCTTGCTGGTATATACATCTTGGATTGCTTTTTTTTTTTTTTTTGGCAGGTGGCGCCACCTACATTTATGTGACAGCTTTCTTGATTTTGTGGTATGTGGCGCAACCTACATGCACATTTTGGCTGCAGACATCCATGCTAATATGCAACACACCTTACTCTATTTCCCCTTGCCCCTCAATCCATGCCTCACTTCACCCGTTCAACTCTCATATCGGCGGATACACGTAGTCTCTTGTTGACTACCTGTATTCTAGTTTTTAAATTACAGTTAACTCTTTTGTAAAAAGCATAATTAACATGACTGATAATGGAAAGTTTTTTTTTTAAAATACTTCTGCTGCAATGTATTTAAATTGATATGGCCAAGTCAAAGCCTGTGTGACAATAGCACTCCATTTGTAAATAATATAAATGACATCAATCCTTTTCCAAGGATATGTGATCATATATAATGCTGAGCGCTGTGACCCATGGGTCCCTTGTTTATACATCAAATATGAAAATACAGTTGAACCTTGCCTTGCGACCACCCCACAATTGCAACAACACCAAAATTACAACCACTTCGCTTGGTCCAGAATTTTTTTTAGTTTATTTATGTTCAACTCTGATATCAGCGGATACATGCAGTCCCTTGTTGACTACCCATATTCTAGTTATTAAATTACAGTTAACTCTTTTGTAAAAAGCAAAATTAACATGACTGGTAATGGAAAGTTTTTTTTCAAGTACTTCTGCTGCAATGTAGATAAACATTTTAACATACCTGGCATACAAGTTTTTCAAACTAGTGATTCAAAGAAGTAAGAAGTGAATGTTGTGACATACCCAGGGGTCACTTGTGTAGAGTGTGGTAGAATATATATGAATATGTCTGTAAGCATTGTGGTGCCATCTGTAGCAAGTCTATAATTATAACCCAGAGGATGGGCATCAGGATTAAAGTAGATAATCCAAAGTCACGGGAATTATTGGGATACATTTTCATTAAATTATCACTGTTGATAAGCTGAGTGTCATGGCCTGTTTACCACCAGTCAATTTTAATTCAATTTAATTGTGACATATTTTAGTTATAATTATATACTATACATGTGACAGACATTTAACATTTACTTTTTATTACAGGAGAGTGGACCATCATTTCAGAGGGATGTTGGGCCTCTGCTATCAGGTTCAGCATTTTTGCTCTCCATCATTGGGGTTGGCATGTCTTTATTCAGTATGAAAAGAATGCACGAGAGCTGTAATGAAAACAGTGTCAACAAAAGGATGAAACTTTGGAATATAATATTTAAAGATCAATGAACAACCAGTCTCAAGTGTGAACAAAGTGAATTACTGTGCATAATGGCTGGTATAATTTTCAATAAAGAATACCTGATGATGTAGTTGTAAAATCTTGGGCAGACCCATTGTTTCACCTTGGTTAGATGCACTGTAAATATTGGGAAAATCAACTGTGACTTTTTATTTTGAAATAAAAAACCAAGAAAATGCCTTCAGCACAATGACTACACATAGATAAAGGAACACATTTCAAGGAGATTCCTGATGTGAAATATCTGTCAGGATTACAATGGAGTTTCATACCAGTAGAAGCAATGCATCATCACTACCTGGGGATATCAAACCTCACAAAGAAGGAGAGACTGTCAGTTTGGATCTTTGTCACATGGGACTCTAAATATACATTTACAGAGTAATGATAAATGAATACAGACTTTATACACATGTGTTTTGCTTGCAGGTCAGTTTGCAGTGTGTGTGATTAAGCCCCTTGCCTGCAGGTTGTGTGTCTGTATATTCAGAGGGTTGTTTGATATACAATTTTCGTATCTTGTGCATTTATTTATAGCACTCTGTTTTAATGTGGTGTCAACCACGTGAATGTCTTACAATGAATACAAAGATCTTTTGCATGGAATATTGAAGTATTTTATGACAAACTTCTAATGTATGACGAAAGAAGTGTCTTTGAACAAATTTGTAAGTCAGAATGAAGGAGCTTTGATATTTGAATACAGGGAGACAGGTGGATCTTGGGAGGGTGATGTAAGCTGACGTTCGCTTTCATGAATCTATTCCAGATAACAGTGCAGTGTCCCATCCACCTGCCATGAATTATCCTTCCTGCTTTTATTTTTACGTCAATTACAAAGGAACAGAAAAATGCATTTTGGGATCTGTAAATCTTGATATGTATAGGCAAATGCCTGTCTTAAAGCTGTCAGATAATCATATTTATTTTGTAAATTGTGATTTTATCATGTACATAAAAACACAAATAAATATTTCAAGATATCTGTCTTTTTTATCGTAACTTTAACATGTCCTGAAATTTTCTCCTACCATGTTCCAAACCTGGGTCACTGCCACTTGATGCCTCCCAGAAATTGAAAACATATTGTTACACTTCAGGACTGCCTAATATCAAACCACTTGCCTATTATTTGTTCATATCTGACATAAAGGCTCCTTTTAAGTTATAAGTATAAATTTTAAGTCAGTACCTTAAATTTTGCCCAATTTTGACCATGGCACATTTTAGCTTAGCCAATTTGGCAAAAGTGCTCTAAAAACGGAGTTTATTGTCCCTAAAAGTACTACAGATTTCAAGGTTATTTTTCACAAAATATAGGTATTAGGATGTTTATTTAATGAGGTTTGCTTGGGATCTGCTCTTGCAAAAGGTTCATATCCAGCGTCAAAGTGAGCCTGTTGGGTATCAACCTGGAGTATCGAAATAAATTTTTAGCTCAGCTGACAATAAGTCATCTGAGCTATAGTCGTGGTCCATTGTCCGACCGTCTGTCCGTCTGTCTGTAGATGTGGCACATTTTGAAACCGTAAGACCTAGGAATCCAAAATTCTGCATAATGTTAGATGTCCCCAAGATCTCGTACCAAGCCAAAAACTGGGTCTTTGCGAATTTGTTCCTCTGAGAAATTAAAGGAAAACCTAAATTTTATAATTAAAAACCTATTTTCACACTTCAGGACTGCCTAATATCAAACCCATTCATCTGTTTTTCCTCATATTTACCATAAATATTCCTCTATATAGTTCCTATGTACATGCCAGAAATTAGAGCTGCATTGTATAATTTTAAAAAGTTATGGGCCCAAACATAATGTATTTTGTAAATAATCAGGAAATAAATTTGATCACTTAACACATAACATGTTAAAGCTAAGCACTTTTTTCCAGTAATATAACTCTTATTAATCAAAATTAAATTGTATACCCAAAATTAGATCAAAATCTTTTAAATATTTTAAAATATTAGCAAAAATAAAAAATTGGTACCTTAAATTTTGCTCAACTTTGACCATGGCACGTTTTTCCTGTAACTTCTGTGGATTTAATTTTCAAAGCATGTTTTTGTTAGCATTTCCTCTGTTAACACCACAAATTTGAAACCAGTTGATCAAAAACTGTAGATTTTATTTAAGTTTTCAAGCACCATGTCACATATTGTTTACATCAAGCTAGTGTTGTGCAGTTTACTAGAGCTCAGCTCCCAAGCTTCAGCTCTCAGTTCCTTAAATTTGGCACACAGTTAGATGTCTCCAAAGAACCTACCATTCCAAGAATTTGGTCACTAGGACTTAATTCCTTTGAGATATTAATGAAAAACTTCATTTTTTCATGAAAAACCCATTGTTACACTTCAAGACTGCCTGATATCAAAACCATTGATCTGACTTTGATTATATATAATATTTTTCTATACATTCCCTATGCACATGCCGGAATACTGTGGATTTAATTTTCACAGCATGTTTTTGTTAGCATTTCAACTGTTAACACCAACAATTTGAAACCAGTTGATCAAAAACTGTAGATTTTAATCAAGTTTTCAAGCACCATGTAACATATTGTTTACATCAGGCTAGTGTTATGCAGTTTGCAAGAGCTCAGCTCCCCAGCTTCAGCTTTAAGTTCCTTAAATTCAGCATACAGTTAGATGTCTCCAAAATCCCCTACCATGCCAAGAATTTGGTCACTAGGACTTAATACCTTCGAGATATTAATGAAAATCTTCATTTTTCCATTAAAAACCCATTGTTACACTTCAAGACTTCCTAATATCAAAACAACTGATCTGACTTTAATCATAAATAATATACATATTTTTCATTCTCTATGCACATGCCAGAATGATGTCAGTATTGCGTAATTGTTTTAAGTTATGGGCCCAAACATGATGCACTTTTTAAAAAATCAAGAAATATATTTACTCCCTTAACAAGAGGATTGCTGAAGCTAAAGATTTTTTTGTCAGGGATGTAACATTATTTAATCAAGATACAATTGAACACCCAAAATTAGTTCTGAATTTTTTTCAAATTTTATAAGTTATTAGTATAAATATAAAATTAGTACCTTAAATTTTGCCCAACTTTGACCATGGCACGTTTGTTTACTGAGGGCACTGTTGATTTAATTTTCATAAAATGCACACATAAGGATTTCAGCTTTGCAGTTTAGAAAGCCAAAAAATTGTAGGTTTAATAAATGTTTTTATGAGACCATGTCAGACCCAGGCTCTCCCCAGCCCCTCTTGAGTCACCTGTATGTTGACCTTATTGACCTTTCAGCAAATTATGCACGCTTGAGGCGAGGCATACACTGGGGCAGCCAGGCAGCTTATGGCCAGCCACAGTTGATCCAGGTGTCCAACCCAACTCATCTAGTAGTTGTTTTAACCAACAACATAACAATAAACAATAAATTAATAAATTTTATTGGTTTTTAATAACAAATTAAAGAAAAATTAATAGAAAAGGAATTTGTTAATGGATGAGTAACAGGAAATTAACTTGCAGTTACTGATGATGTAAGAATCTTGTATGGATGGATAGAATGTCAATGTCAATGTTATTCCAAATAACACCATGCAGTCACCTATGGTATTTTTCAGTTCAATTTTAATGATGAAAAAAATAAATCATTCATTACTAATCATTAGGGATCATATGAAGGAAATGAATGATGAAAATGATGCAGTTAATAAAATTAATCTAGATTCCTACTGTGTCTAGTGTTTGATTGATGTGAAAGTAGTCCAAAGTGAATAGAAAATGTATTACATTTATTTTTAGCGAACCTGTGAGCTTATGCGATTGTGTGGCCGCGTCCGTCGTCTGTCCTCTGGCATCTGTTGTCTGTACGTTAACCCATAAGATCTTAAAAACGGAAAGAGTAAGCATCATGAAATTTTATGGCTAACAGCATTTTCTTAGATTTTATTCAGAAAAAGCTAAAAAAGCTTTAAAAATCTTCTTCTCCAAAACTGTTCAGCCAAATTGTCCAATATTTCACAGAAATGATTCCTGGAATAATCTTTCTCAAGTTTGTTCGAATGGTTTAAGTTGGGTGATTTTTGGCCAAGTTACAGGAAGTTGAACTTAGTCATCTGTCCAAAAAAAACCATAGTAAAATTACAATCTCAGAAACGGCTGGAGCTATCATCACCAAATTTTATGCCAATGTTGGTTACATGAGTCATAATTGGTGGCGCCACCTGCATCGGCCATTTTTGTACGGGTGTCATCAGTGCCCGTATCATACTGAAGGCTACAAAAAACTTCTTCTCTGAAACCATCTGGCCAAATTGTTTAATATTGCACAGAAATGATCCTAGGGTAGTGCTTTCTGAAGTTTGTTCAAATGGTCTCAGTTCAGTGACTTTTTGCTGAGTTATGGGAAGCTGAATTTAGTCATATGCCATAACATCCCATTTTAGCTCAGTGGCTACAAAGATCTTCTTCTCAAAGATCTTCTCAAAAACCACTGGGCCAAATTCTTAAATCTCACACATTAATTATCCTGAGATGTTGATAATTCAAGTTTGTTCAAATGGTTTTGGTTCAGTGAATTTTGGCTGAGTTATGGGAAGCTTAACTTAGCCATTTTGCTTTATTTTCCCATATGAGTTATAAACATGCAAAACGTTTTTTGACTGACACCACTGAGGCCAGTTTGTTTAATATTTGACAAGAATAATCCCCTGAATAATTCTGATAATAATTGTCTTTTATGGTTCCAAAGAATGAATTTTGGCTGAATTATAAAGATTGAATTGAGTCATTTCACCATGTATGTTAGCTGTGTGAAGCAGATACATCTAGCCTGGCATCTGTTTATCAGCATCCATTACATCATGCCTCTAGACATTTAGATTTCAGGTTATCTATGGTGAATGTTGATAAGAATGTTTTTTAAAAGCTGTTAAAAAATGTAGATTTATGATTTTAGATATTCCTCATGCCAGGCAATGTTTACAATCACATGTATACAGCTCTCTGTGGGTATATAAAGACGGCTGTACATGTGTTATAAATAATAGGTATCCATACTCAACTTAATTCAAGATTTTGCCATCAGTGAGATGTATCTGTATTATAATTTTACATTCAATATGCATATGTTGTAATTTTTAGTGAACCTGTGAGATAATGCCATGGTGTGGCGGCGTCCGCCGTCTGTACGTTAACCCACACTATTTCATAAACTACTGGAGCTGGCATCATGAAATTTAATGCAAAATATTAGCCATCTGAAAAACTGTGCATTTTCTTAGATTTTATAGAGAAAAAGGTAAAAAAAAAAACCTTTAAAAATCTTTGGTACAGCCAAATTGTTCAATATTTCACAGAAATAATCTTTTATACCATCTCTCTCAAGTTTGTTTGAATTGTTCAAGTTTGGTGAATTTTGGCCGAGTTACAGGAAGTTGAACTTAGTCATCTGTCAAAAAAGCATACTAAAATGACAGTCTCAGAAACGGCCGGAGCTATCAACACCAAATTTATGCCAGTGTTGGTCACATGAGTCATATATGAAATTCACGTGTTGGTGGCGCCACCTGCATTGACCTTTTTTTGTACGGGGGCCATTGGTCATCTGTACATTAACCCATAATTTCTCAGGAATGGCAGGAGCTACCATCTCCAGATTTTATGCAATAATCTGTCACATATCAAATGTTATGGGATTCAGCTTATTTTTTTGGAATCTGCGTTTACTTAGATTTTATAGGGAAAAAGCTGAAAAACCTTTAAAGTCTTCTTCTTGTAAACGGTCCAGCCAAATTGTTCAATATTTTGTAGAAATGATCCCAGAGGCAAGCCCTCTCAAGTTTGTTCAAATGGTTTGCATTCGATGAATTGTAATGCAGTTACACGAATTTGAACAGTCATTTGGCCAAGTAAGCATACTGACATAGTAATCTCAGAAATGACAGAAGCTAGGATTACCAAGTATTGTGCAAATGTTGGTCACATGACTCATATTTGAAGTTGCAGATTTTGTGGTAACATCTACATTGACCGTTTTTTATGGGCAGAAACCTCATAATTTTAGCCTCTTTCAGCTTAAAATTTGTTTGATGAAACTGTCAAGTTGAATCGTTCAATATTTCAAAAGAATTATCCTAGGTCATGGTTCTTTCATCTTATCAGAAAAGCTTTTGTTGGTCTTATGGCCATTTTTATGTCTATTTCAAACTGAGGACTGCAAAACTTTTCTTCTACAAAATTGTTGTTTCAATTAAAATTCTGTAAAATTGCACAAAAATTATTCTTAGGTGGCCTTTGTTCAAGTTTGCTTGAATGATTTTTGGCAGAATTATTGGACTTTTAACAATGAAAGAACTGCATCTTTTATTATTCTAGATATTTTGATAAAAAGTTTATGAATATGTCAGCTTGAAAAAAATACATTTTAGCCAAAGTCTTTCAGTATGTGTAAACAGATTCACCAACACTCCAAGATTGTGTCTGTATCTTTAAATAGGTTAAGAAACTGCCAGTTAAGAAACTGTTTAAAATAGGTTAAGAAACTGTTTCAGATTTGGCAACAGATCAAGAGTTCATTCAGTGCAGCCAGATTTAGGTCAAGAGTTCAATCAGTGCAGCCAAGCACAAGGCATGTGATCACTTCATGGGTGACATGTGATCACCTCATGGGTGACATGTGAACACCTCATGGGCACCATGTGATCACCTCATGGGTGTCATGCACCTCAGGGCAGGGCCCCTGCATGAGCTTATGCAATGGTGTGGCTACTATTTCAGACTTGGCAACAGGCTAGAGGTCAGTCTCGATCTATTTATAGCTTTGGCAGACTGCCAACTGTATCAGATTAGGCAACAGGTCAGGAGTTAATCAGTGCAGTAGCTGCATACTATTTATAGTGTTAGCAGACTGCCCACTGCATCAGATTTGGCACCAAAGTTCAGCCTTGATCTATTTATAGCTTTGGCAGACTGCCAACTGTGTCAGATTATGCAACAGGTTAAATGTTTGATTCTAGCCAGGTGCAGGTCATGAGTTCACTCAGTGCAGTAGCCTGAGCCAGCAAATTTGTCACAGTTCACTCGGGGCAACTGCCTTTCTCACCTAAGCCTGGTTAGCCCCATGCATCAGACTCAAGGTAATTTTGATGTATTGACCTGATATTTTGACCTGTCTATGTGTTTTGGATGTCTTTCTCGTTCACAAGACAGGTGTCGCCACATACACTTGCAAAGTGTAAGAGTCTGCTAATTTCTACAGAGGAATTTGATATATCAGCCTGAAAATTGGCATATATATACATATCGAATAGCTTTGTTGTATACAAGACTGGTGGTGCCACTTACAATAATTTTTGCAGTGTGTGTGTCCCTGCATCTTTTCAGGAGGGGTTTGATATATCAGTCTGAAATTGGGCATATGTATATATCTCTGATAGCTTTGTTGTATACAAGACTGGTGGTGCCAGTTACAATAATTTTTGTGTTGTGTGCATCCATGCCAGAATTTCAGCAGTGATGTTTGTGTAATTGTTTCTTATTCAAAATGTTTAGTACTTGCATTGTTCATATACATGAGAAGTAATGGTCCAGCATTGAAGTATTATACAAGTGTATTTCCCAATGCACAGGTTCGCATTAGGCCCGTAGGCCTTGTTTTTAATATAGATAAAAGCCATAAAACCAGGTACTTATGATCATTATTTAAATTTGTGGATTATGTATATTCTGGATTCTCAACATCATTGTTTGGTTAAACTGAATAAATACTAGACATGGTGCGAATCCTTTGCAAATGCATTTGAATACAAATATGAATATGTACTGCATTATAAAATTTCTTGCATCAGAATGGGAATTTAGGTAAAAATGAAAGTATTTGAATACCAGTGCAGATACTTTCAAAATGTATTCATGAATATTTGGCACATTATTTGTTATTAAATTTTAATAAATAGTTAAACTCTTTTGTTATATGTGCTGCTTATTAGTTATATGGCCAAGTCAAAATCTGTGTGACAATAGCACTCCATTTGTTAATAAAATAAATGAAATCAATCCTCTTCCCTGTCTCCAAAGATACTATCAAAATCATACATAAGCTAAACACCAATAACTCATAATACAGCTTATATTTATTACCACACAAAACCAGCTTGTGCCTCATTTCCGAATCATATTTTTTTATCATATATAAGAGCTGAGCGCCGTGACTCAAGGGTCCTTTGTGTTTTTCTGTGTCCTAAGTCAACTACCGTTGAAAACTTTGTTACGACTTAATACTTTTATATCAAAACTATGAAACTAATATTACTGTATATCAAAACAAAGAAACATATTAGTCCTGGGGCCATTCCCGAAATTTTAAGTTATGCTGCACCCCCTGTCATTATTAGGGTTGATGCCATTTTCTGTGCAAGTTATTCAAAGAGATTCTCTTTTAAAACATTACCCCTCAAGAAAAGTGCCCAAAAGGCCTGGAATCCGCCAAATTATAAACTAACAGTAGTATATAAGTACCGTTGTCGGTACCTGGATCGTTGTTTTCAACAATTGTTCGTATGTCATGACAAGCGCTCCGGAAGTCACTTGTATCTGCTATCTTAATTAAACCGGCTAAGTAGTCACGTTGTTAGTCTTGTTTCTAATCAGAATATTATAGACATAAAAGTGGCGACGAGTCGTGGATATTCAGTTAATCGGTTAACGCAACAGACCTTGACGCATACTAGTTTGGCTTTCCTAGGAATGGTTGGAGAATACTCCCAAGGGGCCACGAAAAGGGAAAAGTTAGATGTCCCCAAGATCTCCTTCCTGAAAATTTGCATGAGTTTAGATCTCGCATAGCTCTTTTATATACACAAAACTGGTTGTGCAACATTTTACCATTTTCCCACAGCTTCCATCAGTTCGTTGGACTTGGGTTAAAATCATTCATATCTCAGCAGTGGTTCGATTTATTCACCTGAAATTTGGCATGCTTATACATCCTGGAGAGGTTTCTTGATTTTATGACAGGTGGCGCCACCTACATTCACGTTCATCCTGCAGATATCCATGCTAATATCTCTTTGGACTGGTTTGACATACCTACCTTAAGTAATTCAAGTGTTTGGATCTCACATAGCTCTTTATCATACAAGAAATTGGTGGCGCCACCTGTAACCATTTTTGCACAGTCTATCTGTCTGTCTGCTGTGGGATAAAATCACTCATATCTGGGCAGTGGTTTGACTTTTCCACCTGAAATGTTGCATGTGTATATATCTTGGATAGTTTCTTGTTCAGATAACAGGTGGCGCCACCTACAATCATGTTTACGTGGCAGACATCCGTGCTAATATGTAACACATCTAACTCTATTTCCCCTTGCCACTCAATCCATGCCTCATTTCACCGGTACTATTCTGATTTTGGCGGATACACGTAGTCGCTTGTCGACTACCTGTATTCTAGTTATTGAAGTTTTTCAGATGCTCTAATGTATTTGAATTTTGTATATCCAAGACCCCACTCTTTGCTCACTACAGCCTTGCCTAGTTAACCTTATTGGTGATGCAGCACTGGCAAAACACCCCTGCTGTAATAAACATACACTGATTCTCATGGGCCCTACCCTAATAACCCCCCCCCCCCCCCCATCACCACCACCAATTATATTGCAGTATATAGTTAGTTATTGTCAACTGTATTTCTTTAAATGTAAAACTGTTTTTGATCCAATGTGCACAACTTTTCTTGAAATATTAATTCAAGAAGTAATCCAAGAGATGCCACGTTGTTCTGATATAGCATTTTAAAGAAATTATTTCCTTTTAAATAATTAAACAAAATATAATTTAACCCATCAGTAGGCATAATTTGATTATGTATGAAACAAATCATGGATAAATAAAGTCGCATTTTAAAATTGTGAATTCTGCAGTGTTATTTTCATATATTTATTGCTTTGCAAATTTAAAAAATATATTTTACAAAGAAAGAAATATATCTGTGTGCATAATGTGATGTTACCTGACTAAATTATGTGTAAATGTTGATGCAATTTAGATTTGTGAATCAATTTAAATATTAAGATATATATGATATACTGTTAATATATAGTAAAATTTATATACTTAAAATAATGACTTAACAAAAGAAAAAAATAGGATCTAATGCAAATATTTGTTCATTATTTTCCTGTCTCAATAGAATGGAAATTAAAGTTATTTGTTTTGTTTTCCATCTTTCTGACTGTTTTTAAATATTTAAAAATAATTTCATTTAAATTAAATTTTATCCTTTACGTATATGCAGAGGTGCTGTAACTCCCACCATTCCCTGTAAGCACCACTGAATTTAATTCCGTATTCTGTATTTATATCCAAACTTATTGTAACTCTTCCCCCCCCCCCCAAGTCATTGAGCCCTAGTTCCTGAGCAATGAGGATAGTATTTTTATTGCAAGTTAAAAAAATCTATGGTGATGCAGTTATAACTGTCACAATCAGCTGAGCGCCGTGACCCATGGGTCCCTTTTTCTATCAGTCATAGGATCAAAGACTAACAATTTGCTAAGAAGCTTAACCAGTCTGGATAAGCCAGCCACAAATTCGTATGCTCAAATTATAGAGATACTTTGGAATAATTTCACGCCGGAAATGATTGTCATTGCGGAACGATACCGATTTTATAAATGCAATCAGGCTAATGATCAGCCCGTGAATTGCCATGTGGCTCAGCTGCGTCGGCTAATGGAACACCTAAGATCGGTGCTTTCTTGAATGATGCAATTTGGGATAAATTCGTATTAGGACTTCAGAGTGAGGCCATCCAGACACGGTTATTAACCGAGAAAGACTTGACTTTTGATAAGGCAGTCGAGATCGCTGTAGCAATGGAAGTTGCAGCGCATGACATCAAAAAGCTCAGTCAGCAGCAGAACTCTGCTCTTGATGCACATAAGCTTGGTGCACCTAAACTACACAATAGGAATAGTTGCTGGAGTTGCACAAGGTCAAACCATGGGCCAGATGATTGCTTTAATAAATCCCCAAAGTGCCGTGCTTGTGGTTAAATTGTACATATTCAAGCTTCAAAGTCATGTAAAGGTCAGGCTACTGGCAGTCAGAAATTTCATGGTGTTAAGAGGATGACCAAAAAGAAACAGCCTGATGGTTCAGTTCAGTGAAAAGTGTCGCAGAGTTAAGTCAGTCAACATCAGAGAGTGATGATGATAGTCTCTGTTTAAAAGCTATCAAGCGTAAAAACTAAAAAAGGGTCCACCAATAATGTTTCCTGTAACCGTGGTAAACAAACCAGTAACTGTGAAATAAGATGCAGGCTCCATTGTGACTATTATATCCAAACAGTTGTACCAGGACTTGTTTCCAGACTTCAAGCTGAGTAAGACTAGTTTCATTGAAAACACACACAGGGGAAGCTTTCTTCCCAGTAGGAGTCCTCTGAGTGTTTCTGTTGAGTACAGCAGACCGAACTGTGATAATATGGAACTTAATGTGGTTGATCAGGATTCCAAGAATTTGTTTGGCCGAACATGGCTAACCTGTATTTAGTATGGCTGGCAATCAGTCAAATCACTAGGGGAGAACAGGAAACTGGACACAGTATTAAATGCTCACAAACAATTGTTAGCGAACCTGTGAGCTTATGCGATGGTGTGGCGTCGTCCGGCGTCCGTCGTCTGTCGTCTGTACGTTAACCCATACTATCTTGAAAACGGCAAGAGGTAGCATCAGGAAATGTTATGCAAAAAATTTGTCATCTAAAAAACTTTATCGGATTTTGCTTATTTTTTGGCTAACTGCATTTTCTTAGATTTTATATGGAAAAAGCTAAAAAAGCTTTAAAAATCTTCTCCGAAACTGTTCAGCCAAATTGTACAATATTTCACAGAAATGATTCCTGGAACAATCTTTCTCAAGTTTGTTCGAATGGTTTAAGTTCGGTGATTTTTGGCCGAGTTACAGGAAGTTGAACTTAGTCATCTTTCCAAAAAAAACATACTAAAATATCTTCTTATTTTACAAAAATGATCCCAGAGGCAAGCCCTCTCAAGCTTGTTTCAAATGGTTTGCATTTGATGAATTTTAGTGGTGTTACACGAATTTGAACAGTCATTTTTCCAATTAAGCATACTGACATAGTAATCTCAGAAATGACAGAAGAATTGTGCAAATGTTGGTCACATGACTCATATTTGAAGTTGCAGATTTTGTGGTGCCACCTACATTGACCTGTTTTTTACGGGCAAAAACCTCGTAATTTTAGCCATTTTCAGCTTAAAATGTTTATGATGAAACTGTCAAGTTGAATCGTTCAATTTTTCAAAAGAATTATCCTAGGACATGTTTCTTTCAGTCATATCAGAAAAGCTTAAGTTGGTCTTATGGCCAATATTATGTCTATTTCAAACTGAGGACTGCAAAACTGTTCTTCTACAAAATTATTGTTTCAATTATAACTTCTGTAACATTGCACAAATATTATTCTTAAGTGGCCTTTGTTCAAGTTTACTTGAATGATTTCTGGCAGAACTATTGGACCTTTAACAATGAAAGAAGTGCATCTTTTGTTATTTTAGATATTTTGATAAAAAGTTTATGAATATGTCAGCTTGAAGAAAAAAGCATTTTAGCCAAAGTCTTTCAGTATGTGTAAACAGATTTACCAACAGACCAAAATTGTGTTTGTATCTTTAAATAGGTTGAGACACTGCCAACTGTTTCAGATTAGGCAGCAGATTAAGAGTTCATTCAGTGCATCCAGATATAGGTCAAGAGTTCAGTCAGTGCAGCCAAGCACAAGGCATGTGATCACCTCATGGGTGACATGTGAACACCTCATGGCCACCATGTGATCACCTCATGGGTGTCATGCCCCTCAGGGCTGCATGTGGACTACCACCTGTGTCAGATTATGCAACAGGTTAAGAGTTCACTCAGTGCAGCCAGGTACAGGTCGAAAGTTCACTCATTCTAGCCAGGTGCAGGTCATGAGTTCACTGAGTGCAGTAGCCTGAGCCAGCTAGCAAATTTGTCACAGTTCACTCGGGGTTACTGCCTTACTCACCTAAGCCTGGTCAGTCCCATGCATCAGACTCAAGGTAAGTTTGATGTATTGGCCTGATATTTTGACCTGTCTATGTGTCTTTGATGGCTCTCTCGTTCACAAGACAGGTGTCGCCACCTACAATGACTTTTGCACAGTGTATGTGCCTGCTTATTTCTATAGAGGAATTTGATATATCAGCCTGAAATTGGGCATATGTATATATCTCTGATAGCTTTGTTGTATACAAGACCGATGGTGCCAGCTACAATCATTGTGTTGTGTGCACCCATGCCAGAATTTCAGCAATGGTGTTTGTGTAATTGTTTCTTATTCAAAATGTTTAGTACTTGCATTGTTCATATACATGAGAAGTAATGGTCCAGCATTGAAGCATTATACCTGGTGTATTTCCCAATGCACAGGTTCGCATTAGGCCTGTAGGTCTTGTTTAAGAAAGAACTAGGTGAAATTAAAGAATGCAGAGCACGCATTTCGTTAAAAGAGGATTCGGTATTCAAGTTTTATAAGCCACGTCCAGTGGCTTATTCACTTCGTGAAAGGGTAGAAGCCGAACTTCAAGGCTTACCGAAAGATGGAATCATCTCACCTGCAACAACCAGTGAGTGGGCTGCACCAATAGTTCCCGTCGTCAAGGGGGCCAGTGATGTCAGTTTATGCGGGGATTTTAAGGTCACCATTAACCCGGCACTTAATATTGTCCCATACCCCTTGCCGAAAGTTGAAGACATTTTCGCGGGGTTGGCAGTTGGTAATGCCTTTTCAAAGCTTGATCTAGCGCATGGTGGTCGACGAAGACATTCAAAAATATCTTTGTATTAACACTCAAAAGGGATTATTTGTATATAATCTTGCGTTTGGAATCGCGTTGGCACCGGCGATTTTCCAAAAGACTATGGAACAGATAGTACAAGGGTTACTTGGTGATCAGGTATATCTAGATGATATACTCGTCACAGGTCCAAATGAAGATGAACATTTAGTGAATCTTGACAAACTGTTGACAAGACTGCAACAATTTGGATTGCATATTAGACGTGATAAATGTGAATTCTCGCAGCCATCAGTTACCTATTTGGGTTACAGGATTGATGCTCAAAAGGGCCCAATCACCTATCTGACCTTTATAAACTAAAGGTAAGACATTGGAGCTTTTATAAAAACAGGCCAGAAAATGTGGATATCACCGCACACAGGCTGCTTGTTTTTTTTTATATCAACACGTTTATTATATGTGGGGGCCCGCCAAAATAATTAAAACTAATTCAACGAAGGCATCTGGGGCAAGTCATATAAGCCAGAGCTCTGCAAATGACGTTTTGCAACAAGTGACCCTTTTACCTCCACATATATGCAACTTACCACCAAAGGTTACATGATTTCCCCGTTTGTCAACATTGCTGTGTTTACAAACACGTTGTTGATAAACACGTTTATACATCCTTCACGGAAGCGTTATAAGAACTTTTCATAACCAGGATTATCCTAAGATCATTAATATATACACAGATATCACATAAATTATTTTTCCAAAGGTAGGTAAATGGGCACATTCAAGGGTTGCATTCGACCTCCAATAAAGTTCAAGCAGTCCTTTATACTGAACCGCCAAAGTCAGTTAAAGAACTTCACTCATTTGTAGAGCTACTCAACTATTATGGCAAATTCCACCCAATGTTGTCTACAGTGTTGCAACCTATTGTGTTTGCTTCAAAGACACTCAATTAAGCTCACCGTAACTTTTCGCGAATAAATAGGAAGCCCTCGCAATTGTGTTGGTGTGTGCAATTTCTACCAATACATCTATGGTCGTCGATTCACCCTGATAACGGACCATCGTCGTTTGACATCAATATTGGGTCCAAAGAAGGCTGTGCCACACAGGGTCTTGTTTTTATCGTACACGTGGACTTTGCGGGGCCATTTTAGGGACATGTATCTTGTGATTGTAGACGCACACCCGAAATGGCCAGAAGCTATCATTATGGATAACACTACTAGTGCTAATACAATTAATGTGCTAAGACAAGTAATCAGCAGAACAGGCTTGCCAGAACAGCTTGAATCAGACAACGGGCCTCAGTTTTGTTCAGCATAGTTTAAACAGTTAACTCTGTCCAATGGCATAAAACATGTCTTCTCTGCCCCGCATCATCCATCTACAAATGGAATTGCAGAGCGGTTCGTCCTGACCATGAAACAAGCTCTACGTGCTTCTCGATCACAGAACACACAAACCAGCTTAGATCGATTCCTCTTGGCTTATCGAAATTTCCCTCATATCACAACCAAGGAGAGTCCTGCTATGCTGTTTATGGGTAGACCGCTCAGATCCCGTCTTGATCTGATAAAACCTGATTTAGCTGCAGATTTTGCAGATCGCCAGGTCAAACAACGATTGTCCAAGGGGCAATCTCCGTTACGCCATTTTGACATTGGCCACACAGTCCTTGAGCGGAATTACCGGGGAGGTCCCTGTTACTGTTAAATCAAGGTCAGGACCTGTGTCATATTCAGAAGAGTTGCGTGATGGATCTGTTGTATGAAGACACATTGAACAGACTGTGTCTGATCATCACCCCAGAGTGTTCGCACATGGTTCTAGCACGTCATGCAAGAAAGGCCATGAACCGACGGTTGTCTTTGCTGAGAACGCCAGTGCCAGTATGTACAGAGAACCTCTACCTGATGCTACAGAACATGCCAATGATAATTCAGATATTGATGTACATCAGATTAATTAAACACCTAGTGGTGATAGTAATGATACTGATGATACTGAAGTTCAAAGTTCTCATCTTGAATCTCCAAAGCTTAGGTACCCACTAAGAGACCGAAAACTGCGTAAAATAGTGGACATGTAATTTGATTAAGTTTTGAGTGTTTGATTTAGGTAGCTCATTGTTCACCTTGCAAATCTTTCTGATTACCGGGGGGGGGGGGGGGTACCGTTGTCAGTACCGTTGTCGGTACCTGGATTTGTGTTTTCAACAATGGTTTGTATGTCATGACTGTGGGCATGCGCGCTTTAACTGGAAGTCACTTCCGTCTGCCATCTTAATAATCGGACTAAGTAGTCACGTTGTTGGTCCTGTTCCTAATCCGGACATGATAGACATGAAACAAACTCGATACAGATATTTAAAACATATACAATGTAATGGGCAATGTAGTGTTTAATTCAGAGGTAGCAATCTACATAATTTTGATGTGCTGAATCGATTACAATTAATTTTGAATATCTATTTCATTTTTTTAACCATCAAAATTTAAAGTTAAAAGTTTTAAATATAAAAAGTCATATGATTTTAAAACCTTACTGTTATAGTTGGTATAAACAGGCGAAATTAATCTTAATCATCAATTTGATAAGCCAAATCTTATTTAATTGTTTCAGTCCTTCGTCTCATTTCAAGCCTTAAAGTTCACAATGTTTAGCTACTTAATGTAAATAAATAAGTGATTATTAGATTAAGGTTAGGGTATAAATCAGGTTTTGCAACCGAGCAACATTTTGATGTATAGATTCCATAGAAATGGCATGGGACACATTTCAGATCAGATAAGATATTTATTGCCAATTAATAGGGAATTTGGGTGTCAAATTTACTTTTTTTTCATTAGATTGAAATGACTTTACTTAAGTATATTTGTTAGACGTTTTAACCACGCATTTTAAAATAAAATTAAAAGCAAGTTTCCCATGGGCCATCGTCTATCGTTTCATCGAGAAATTAAGGAAAACCTTTAATTTTTTATTAAAAATTTATTTTCACACTTCAGGACTGCCGAGTGTCAAAACCACTCATTTGTTTTTCTTCATATTTACCATAAATATTCCCCTACATAATTCCTATGTACATGCCAGATATAAGGTCAGTATTACGTAATTTTTAAAAGTTATGGACCCGAACATAATGCATTTTGTAAAAAATGAGGAAAGACATTTAATCACTGACACTGTCCACAATAAATGTAAAAGCTAGGGGCTTGTTTTCAGGGATATAACTTTGATTTATCAAAATTCAATTCTATACCCAAAATTGGATCAGAATCTTGTATAATTTTAGGATAATAGCATAAATATAAAGTTTGTAGCTTAAAATTTGCTCAATTTTGACCATGACACGTTTTTTCCTGCAAGTACATTTGATTACAATTTTTACAGTAGGTACACATGTGGACGTTATCTGAAATTTGAAAATTAAAGCTAAAAAAATTAGGCTACTTATTGAAGTTTTTCAGAGGGTCTAATGTATTTACATTTGAAGAACCAGACCACCCAATTCTGGTCGCTACAGCCTTGCCTAGGTAACCTTATAGATGGAGCATTTCTGGTGGCGGTGGATCCCAAATGTCACAGATGTAGAAAAATTTCATGTGACCTCTCCTCCTCCTATACCCCCCCCCCTCCAAGCAGACACACCCGCCACCCAACAAATATGTTGCAATACTTATTGTTATTGTAAACTGTAATTTTTCCTCTTAGTGCTGTGGAATTAATTTTCACAGCATGTACACATAAGCATTTCATCTGTTAAAAACCAGTTGATCAAAAACTGAAGATTTCATTCAAGTTTTCAAGCACCATGTCTTGAATGTTTACATCAAGTCAGTGTATGCAGTGTGCTAGGCTGTTACATAACCCCTTCACTCTTGGCCTACTGCCTCTGTGAGTGCTTGGTCAGGCTGGGGTCAGGCAGTAATTACCAGTTATAAACATTTAAGTTTATATATAAGCCTATTATTTAAGCATATCCACTTTTTCCATTAAAATATTTTTATCTGATTAATTTTTTCATTTACTAGTTTTATAAATTTGTATTAAAAAACACTGAAAATATAAGTTAAAATATTAGAATTCTAAGTTGCAAACATTATATATCCAGAGTGTAGCTCATATTGTGTATTATTATGCATACACATATATTTTTATTATTTTTAAATCACAAATGTTTAAACTGAATTTAAAAGAAAATAATGCCACAACATGGCATCTACAAGATTATTCCTTGAATCACTATTAAAAAGTTTTGCACATTGGATTTTTCAGTACATGCTTAATCTTATTCACCGAAATAAAATAAAAAATTCAGTAAATTTGGTAAAATAAAAACATCTTTTCAAATAAAGTATACACACTGTTGGTTGAATGAGGGACAAACAATATCATTATGCTAATTACAATCTAAGCTATAATTTATTACTGGAAATAATAGTCAATTTCACACCTGGTGAAGATTTTACTCTTCTCAAGTAAGGAATTACTCATCTGATGAACATCCACACTTTCATATTAATACACCACTTTGTGGACACAATTAAATGTGTACTTTAATCATTGTAACCCTGGTGGTAAATACAAAATCTAAAATGTAGCATTGCATAGCCAAGAATAAAATGAAATACAGAAAATTATAACATTCATCTAGTTAATGCACCATCTGGGGGGGGGGGGGGGGGTTGTGCAGGACAGAGGGTAAGCCTGCTAGTAGTGGCCAAGCTCCCTGGGGTGGGTTACATAATGCAAGTGGAGGCTGTACTACTAGGTGGGCTAGATGTAAACAACACTTGACATGGTGTATGAAAACTTGAATAAAAGCTACTCTTTTCAATCAATTCCTTTGAAATCTCAGATTTTAAAAGATTAAATCCTTAAGTATATATGCTGTGAAAATTAAATCAACAGTACTTACAGGGAAAAAACGTGCCATAGCCAAAGTTGGACAAAATTTAAGGTATTAATTTTTTATTTATGCTAATAACTTGAAAATTTTGCAAAATTCAGATCTAATTTTGGGTAAATAAAGTTATATTCCTGAAAAAAGAGTCTCCAGCTTCAGCAATTCTCATCTTAGGTGAGTAAATATATTTTCTGATATTTTAAAAAGTGCATCATGTTTGGGCCCATAACTTAAAACAATTACGCAATACTGACATTTCTGGCATGTGCATAGCATTTGGGTAAACAATTGAATCTTGATTAGATAAAGTTATATTCCTGAAAAAAGAGTCTCCAGCTTCAGCAATTCTCATCTTAGGTGAGTAAATATATTTTCTGATTTTTTAAAAAGTGCATCATGTTTGGACCCATAACTTAAAACAATTACGCAATACTGACATCATTTCTGGCATGTGCATAGCGAATGTATAGAAAAATATGTATATTATATATGATCAAAGTCCGATCAGTGGTTTTGATATTAGGCAGTCTTCAAGTGTAACAATGGGTTTTTAATGGAAAAATGAAGTTTTCATTAATATCTCGAAGGAATTAAGTCCTAGTGACCAAATTCTTGGCATGATAGGGGATTCTGGAGAGATCTAACTGTATGCCAAATTTAAGGAACTTAGATCTGAAGTTCGGGAGCTGAGCTCTAACAAAGTGCATAACACTAGCTTGATGTAAACAATATGTGACATGGTGCTTGAAAACTTGAATAAAATCTACAGTTTTTGATCAACTGGTTTCAAATTTTTGGTGTTAACAGTTGAAATGCTAACAAAAACATGCTCTGAAAATTAAATCCACAGCAATTCCTGGAAAAAAAACGTGCCATGGTCAAAGTTGGGCAAAATTTAAGGGTACCAATTTTTTATTTTTGCTAATATTTTAAAAAATTTAAAAGATTTTGATCTAAATTTGGGTATACAATTTAATTTTAATTAATAAAAGTAATATTACTGGAAAAAAGTGCTTAGCTTTGACAAGTTTTGTGTTAAGTGATCAAATTTCTTTCCTGATAATTTACAAAATGCATTATGTTTGGGCCCATAACTTTTTTAAATTATACAATACAGACCTAATTTTTGGTAAGTACATAGGAACTATATAGAGAATTATTTATGGTGAATATGAGGGAAAACAGATGAGTGGTTTTGATATTAGGCAGTCCTGAAGTGTGAAAATAGGTTTTTAGTAAAAAATTGATGTTTTTCCTTAATTTCTCAAAGGAACGAAGTCGCAAAGGCCAAGTTTTCGGCTTGGTAGGAGATCTTGGGGACATCTAACATTATGCCGAATTTTGGATTCCTAGTTTTTACGGTTTCAAATAGTGCCACATCTACGGACGGACAGACGGACGGACGACGGACAATGGACCACGACTATAGCTCAGATTATATTGTAGTCAGCTGACTTAGTCAGCTGAGCTAAAAATGTTTATGGAATAATCACACTACAGCTTTGCTGTCCTTTCGAGAACAACACGAATTAACACAAATATTAACGTATACACTAAATATTAAAATATTTGAATAACTTTTCAATAACATATTTAAGAAAAAACCATGTAAATGTGCAACTTACGCAAAACATTAAACTAAAATTTTATTGGAATTTTGTTTAAAAACTTAATTTAGAAAGGTAAGTTAATCTATATCATTAATACGCATTTGTTTTTTTTTTCAAAACCATGGTTACCGGGTCAACACGGGAACTGAGTCCAGTGATGTGACCACCGTTTGATAAACTACTTATGGGTTACAGGCATATTGATTTCTCTACATTCAAAAGTATCTTTCCATGATAACTGTAGTTTATAAAGTCCAGCAAAGTCATGCGTTGCAGGGGGGGGGGGGGGGGGGTTCTCATCTGATCTGATGTCAGCAGAGACGATGAAACATGAAATATCACCAGTACATCTTTAAATTGATAGGGATTCCATTAACAGACTAGATTCTGTAGTCAGACCTTCGCCCGGAATCTCCTTTAATATCAGTCATGTGTTCACGTGTATGCGTTTCCTGTGTGTACATTGTCATGCTTCAGTAACACGAGTTCACCTTGCGATTGGCAGAAAAAAAATGAACACGAATGGTTGGCTTTAACATTGGGACAAAGGAATGGGGGGGGGGGGGGGGGGGGGGTTCTCATAAATTTGTTAAGATCTGATGTCTGCAGAGACGATGAAACATGAAATATCACCAGTACATCTTTAAATTGATAGGGATTCCATTAACAGACTAGATTCTGTAGTCAGACCTTCGCCCGGAATCTCCTTTAATATCAGTCATGTGTTCACGTGTATGCGTTTCCTGTGTGTACATTGTCATGCTTCAGTAACACGAGTTCACCTTGCGATTGGCAGAAAAAAAATGAACACGAATGGTTGGCTTTAACATGGGGACAAAGGAATGGTCCTCTGTCATAAAGGTTTATATGAAAAATATATTGTGGGGATATATTAAATGGAGTATTGATATGCCATTTACCCTAACCCTCTACAAATGTTCAGCAAAAGATTTTTCGCCTGTCACGCTTTTTCAGGAGGCGCCCCGGGTATTTTCTTATATTTCGAGCTAACTGGCCCGTTAAGACAGCCGGAGCCTTACAATATGCGATCAAGCGGATCACCTGTAATTCCCACTGACGCTAATATCGCCTGTTAAGGAATGTTACTCGGTCAAAAGAAAGTAAAGATTTTAAATTCAAGCGCCGAACACAAGTCCACATGAATCTGCTTTCGTAAGGGAGCACTTTTATGTTGAATAGAAACAAAGAGCTGAGACCCTTTATACGATCACCTTTTTATGGGTTTACATGTATGTTGATTTTATACATTCAGAAGTATCTTTCAATGATAACCATGCGCCGATTTATTGGTTGTTTGAAAAAAGTTTTCTCAAAAGGAAGCCCGGGAGGGGGGGGGGGGATTGCACACACTTTTTAGGGTCCTCAAACTCTAGGGACTTTGAAACATGTGACCAGTACATCTATTACCGGATATGGATCGGATTCCATATCCAATAGATTCTGTGGTCGGATCTATAAATCAGTCTTTCGTTCATACGTGCACGTTTCATGTAAAACATTGTCATGGTTCAGACGCACGAGTTCACCAGGCGTGGGGAAAAAGGAATAGTCCTTTATAATTATTCCTTTGTGGAATTGTGATTATGGCACTTACGAAACAAATATATAATGGTGATTCCGATTACCTCCGAAAATTTAATCGATTACTGATGCGGTTTTACTGTATTACTCTACAAATTTTCAGCAAAATCTGTATATAACATTTTGCGTTTATTTGCTGAAAGACAATACAAAGAACCAAGGCTGAAGGGGTTTCTTTGCTAAATGCTTTCATTGAAATATATCAACCTGCTTTCTCTTTTATCAGGGAGAGTTGTCAGTTTTGCATCAGACCTTCTTATTCCATGACCATTAACAATACATAAACCAAAAATTTAATTCTGTTGGAATATATTTTTCTGGGCCTATCTTTTTCACATTGGCAGCTATACGTTTCGCGTACAAAAGACTTCAACGACACATGCATGTGTTTACTAATAGCGCATGTGTCTGTTAACATGCCTAAGACTATAGCCTCAACTGACTACACTGAATTAACATCGTGATTCATATGTCGCCAGAGCTTCAACTTATACAAAGCATCTTTGATATAATTTCACGGTAGAATGCTTCTTTTTACAAACATTACATCTACGAAATTTTCTAAGCGATGAAGCTGTCGGACCTTTGTTGTTTTTCGGGAAAAAACTTCTCACTTAAAAATTATTTTCACACCCTGTATATGCCTCTCTTTCCAAAATATATTTTTTGGTGAGGTTTCTGGAATAGAATAATTTTCATTCTTTGATTCTTTGTTGATATTTTTTTTTTTTTGGGGGGGGGGGGGGGGGAGTGCTCCTTGAGAATTTTAGCTGAAGTATAATCTTTATAATCTTTGACAAAAGTTACTGCGAAAACCTTAGGATTGAAATATGCGTCGTTTAGTCCCTATCAGCTCATTACAAAAATATCTATCCGATAGAGCCTTGGATTTTCCACGGGTGCAGCTATAGTAATATTTATTTTTAAAATAAAATGATCTTGCTGTCCTGCCGGCTTTAATAATGACTTGTACACCCAACATGTGCATATTTTAGATTGAAACGCACTATGTTTTAAGTAGTAGATCCGCAATGTTATGACACTATTTCACTAGATTCTGTCCGTCAAATGTGGTAAATTTTGTAATATTGACTTATATATTGACGCAATATGGCCTTAAAACTCGCAATATGGCCCTTAAAATTTGAGTGGACAGGCATAGTTATGCTTCAATACAGGAAGCTTATGTTTATAAACGGATTCAGGAACTTTTAATGAAATATGGAGAAGCTTAAATACACCTTATTTTGGGCTATAAACAGGAAATGTGATGACACATTAATTTATGTGAAAGATTTACCTCGTCTTCTTTCATGCAAATTGTCATTACACTTGCAAATTTTCATAATATTTTCATTTGTAAATTTTACATTATGATTCTTTTTTAAGTTAAAATGATTTAGTTAGAACCTTGATTTTATCAGATTTAAAAAAATAAAACTCCCCCATCCCAGCAGTTACAGAGGAATATACCCTACCCAACAACATTTTGCTGTGCTTCAGCTCAAAAAGCTAATTAATACTAGAAACCTTATTCGATTTTTATTTAATTCAATAAACTGTCTTCAAAAAGTATTTTTTTTAATTTTAAAACGAGACCTGTGACTGAATTGTCAATTTTATTGGACTAGGCTGATCAAATTAATAATTAAGACTTATTTTGCCTGTTTACATCAAAAATAACAGTAAGGTTTTAATTATATTCTTCATATTTTAAACTTTTAATCTTAAAATTGAAGGTTAAGAATTTGAAATATAGATTTGCCATAAAATTAAATGGATTTGGCACATCAAAAATAGGATGAGAGTAATTGCTCTAATTGCATTTAACAAAATTATTTTCAACATGTCATTTTCCAAGTGTGAACCTTGTACATTAATCAATTCATTTTTTTAATATCGTTACCGAGGTTAATTTTTAAAATTGTCGATGTCAAGCCTTTTTGACACCTTTTCCAAAGAGGTAATTATTTTAATTGTAATCTCTATGAATTACTTCATGATGAAAATGGCATCAACCCTATTGCTAAGTATAAAGTATTGTTTGTATATTTGAATACTGACAGGTAGAAAACCATTTATATGACAAACTTGGCTGAAACTGAGGGAAACACCTCATTACGGTCTTTTCTGTGCAATATTTGTTTTCAAGAGCACATATTTGCTACACTTCATAAATCGCATCAGCAGCAACCATATTCGGGATTACTGTTAAAGGAGGGCGTACATTCAAAGGGAGTACATTCCACTTGCTTATAAGCGTATAAGAGATTTTTCGTTGAGGTTCAGGTGGTCTTTTAAGTCAGCTTCTTTGAAGAATAGCTGAATTAGGAAGGGCTCCTCAATTCCAAACTCTACCTTCACCTGCTGTGTGATCCAGCTGATTGTTTTATCAGCGATGACCATTTTTATTGTTTTGGCAAAATTTGCAGTGAAATCTCATACTGTGAAATACGGAATTGACTTCAGAAATAACTAGGTACATTGTTTGATATTTTGTGTCTTTAAAATTAAATATTTGAAATTTTCATACAAATTGGTGTCTATTAAACCACAATAGACATATAATTCTGGCGCATGGAATTCTATCTTTAACTAAACACTCAGCTTTATGATTTATTTATATTATCTATAATATGTATGCATGAATTCTTCTAGTGATCATACAGATTCTATAACTCAGCCTATTCTCCAATGCGTCGGCACGTGGTCTTTGTTTACTTGAGGGGCGATTGCCCAGATGCCTTATTGGTAAAAACAAACATGAAGCCACACAGATGTACCCTGATTTGGGGCGTTTTTCTGATGCAGTATTTTTTCACACTGTTTTTCACCCATGGTTGTGCCCTGCCATATTTGGGTTGGAATGGACTTAACTAAATCATGTGTCCATTGTCATGTGACTTGTGAAATTGCCTCCTTCAACATGTCTTTGATCTAGTTACACGAAGAGGAGGATCAGTCGCGAGGTCAACCCTGAAGGAAGTAAACAAGAAAAACAACACAAAAAGTCAATACAAAAGAAACTGATGGAACGTGACAATATTGAATACAAAAAAAATTTAAAACAAGTGCAAGATGTAATCATGACATAGTCGCCAGCGGTTGCCAAGAACCGTGACCTTGACCTTGGACCGATCATGGCAAAAAAAAATAGGCTTGGACAGGTACCGATTTTACACTTTTCCTGTAAGTTTCAGATCAATTGCTGCAATATTGCGACCTGTAGCGTGCGGACAAACAGACAAACAAACAAACAAACAGACACGACGATTAGCCTATAGTCGCCAGACCTAGGCTGGCGACTATAATAAATTATGGGGGATAGTCCTGTAGCTGAGGGGGGTTCTGTGTGCAATTATATGTCCCCTAATTTTGACTTCCGATCCAGGTAGGATACACTAAGGGAAGTAAAAAAAAAAAAAAAAAAAAAAAAAAAAAAATTGGGTAGACATCCTGGATCGCAGGCAGAAAGGGTGAATTCAAGATGGCGTCCAAGATGGCCGCCGAAACATTGAATCAAACATAACTCGAAAAGTAATTGAGGTAGGGGATTGATTTTGGCGTCTTTGTCTATGTTTTCAAGGTCAAGGAATCTATGGAAACCATTTTACAAGACAATACCGTATTTGGTTATGGTGATATTCAATATGGCTACCCAATATGGCCGCCATACCATTGAATCACGTACGACAAGCCAAGGAATTAAGGTAGGGGGTTTATCTTGGTGTTATCGCCTATGTTTTTAGGGCCCAGTAGTCTTTTGAAATTATTTTCAAGACTATACTGTTTTTGGTTATGGTAATATTTAATATTGTTGCAAATATGCCTGCCAATATGGCCATTGTACCATTGGATCATGTATGATAATCCAAGGAATTAAGGTAGGGGTTTGTATTTTGATGTCTTTGCCTATGTTTTCAGGATCAAAGAATCTATTGAAACATTTTTCAAGACAATACCGTATTTAATTATCGTGATATTCAATATGGCTGCCAATATCGCCACTGTGCAATTGCATCATGTATGACAATCCAAGAAATTAAGGTAGGGGGTTGATATTTCGATGTCTTTGCCTATGTTTTCAGGGTCAAAGAATCTATTGAAATAATTTTTATGACAATACCGTATTTGGTTATGGGTAATGGTAAAATTCAACATGATTGCCTTTTAGGCTACCAATATAGTCGTTGCGTAATTGAATCATGTGTAACTCGCTAGGAATCAAGACTGGATTGATTTTGTTGTATTTGGTTATGTTTTCATGGTAAAAATCTACCGAGATCATCATCAGGCCGATTTCTGTCTCGACTAAAGTGTAATTCCATATAGCTCCAATATGGCGGCCATGAACCATCTAAGATTCACCAAGGAATACAGCTAGGTGATTGATTTGGGGGGTCTTTCCTTTAAATGTTTAAATGTGTCTCAACATTAAATGTAACATCCCTAGAACTCAAGCAACATTGACAAATATGTTGATTACAGGTTTTGGATGTCAAGAAGTTGATGAAACAGATATATAACAATGGTTAATACATATATCTCTGATGCCAGTTTCATATCCAACAGATGCCAAGTCCATCATAAATTACTCGGGTTTATTGTGTACATATTACACATTTGGATTTTTCATGGGTGTGTTTTACTTGCTTGACATTTGCAGAATATGCAGCAGGGAAGTCTCTTCTTGCTGCGAGACCATACACACTTCATACAGTTACTCTTGGTTGCCACGATATCTGACAGAAACTGGTAATGTTTACTTGGCACAATACTGTCCTCCATTTGAAATCCATATTCTAGGGGATCTAGAGTAAGATTCTCCAAACATATGTTTATGTCATATAGAATGCTTTAAGGTACGGCCCTGGGTAGAATTGTTTGTTGGTGGCAGATCATGAAGTGTAGTTCCTGTTCGTTGATGATACATTGTGTACCGCAAATGATCGACAGTTGCTATGATTTCCATGGTTTAGTAACTGAACAAGGTTTTTTGCTTGCCGGAAATCTTCGGATTTCGGCAAGCATGTTGGTCAGTTGCGTATGTCTGTTTGTCTGTCTCCACCTGCAAATGCACAGTTTTGCAGCGATCGCTTTTCAAACTTACACAGTTGATGCACAACCAAAAGTGGCCGAAGCCTATTGAATTTTGTCATAATCAGTCAATGGTCAAGGTCAAGGTCATCAAAAGTTTGCAAAACGGTTTTTCCTTCATATCTTTGCCCTATTAGTCGTATCTCGTTCAACTGCAGCTCATTTTAATCGTCATTCCAGGGCCTTTCTTCTTGTGTATAGCGGCCTCAAATTTGCGGTAACCATGGTTACGCATTTTGGGGAAAAAGTCATGATATTCGAAAATAAGGGGTCTTATTTTTCTAACTTTGTCAGTTTTAAAGCTACAGAGATCTAGTTTTTTGCATTAGGTAGCATACAAGTAGTATTGTTTGATTAATCTGCAAGTCTCGCAATATCTCGTACAATATCTCGTCAAACGAGATATTTTGAGATATCGCTTAGTGATAGCCCAGATTTCACAAGTATGCAGGAATCATTTTGAAACTAATATATCTTATTTCTTACACTAATATCTCGAAACAGATTTTTCATTTTCCAGACATGGCCGCTAGGGGGCGTTGCACTCGAACTTCCCCAACATATCATTTTTGGGCCATATCTCCACAATTATAAACCTCAATTACAGAAACTATAGCTTATTTTCTTCCTCTGGGTCTTTTCCATAAGCTGAGTAAGTCATCTGGTCTCAGCTTTGTGTCACTTTGTCAGTATGTCTGTCTGTCTGTCAGTTCTCTTCAAATTCACCTGCTTGCTGGTTTTTGTATTTACTTATAGCATTCTAAAGGCTAGGGTTTTGCAGGAATCGTTTTGAAACTGGTACATCTTATGTCTTGCAATAATATCTCGAAATGTATTTTTCATTTTCCGGATATGGCCGCTAGGGGGCGCTGCATTCGAACCTCCCCAACATTTCATGTTTTGCCCATATCTCCAGAACAATAAACCTCAGTTACACTAATATCTCGAAACAGATTTTTCATTTTCCAGACATGGCCGCTAGGGGGCGTTGCACTCGAACTTCCCCAACATATCATTTTTGGGCCATATCTCCACAATTATAAACCTCAATTACAGAAACTATAGCTTATTTTCTTCCTCTGGGTCTTTTCCATAACCTGGTCAAGTGATCTGGTCTCAATCTTGTGTCACTTTGTCAGTATGTATGTCTCTTTGTCAGTTGTCCTCAATTCCGCCTGCTTGCTGGTTCTTGTGTCTTACATATACCATTCTTCAGGCCACAGTATTGAAGGAATCCTTTTGAAACTGGTACATATTATGTCTGACACTAATATCTCGTAATAGATTTTTTATTTTCTGGATATTGCCGCTGGGGGCGCTGCACACGACCTTCCGAAATATTAAATTTTTGGCCATATCTTCAAAACTATAAACCTGTTACATAAACTATAGCTTATTTTCTTCCTCCGAGTCTTATCCATAACCTGGTTAAGTCATCTGGTCTAAAGCTTGTGTCACTTTTTCAGTATGTCTGTCTGTTTGTCATTTGTTGTCAGCTATGTCTGCTTTCATGTTTTTTTTGGTGTGTTATATGTCGTTCAACAGGCCTAACCTTTTACCAGTCACTCTGAAAGTCACTTAATTGTTAGAAAACCGACAGTTTGTTCTGTCTGTCCGTCTGTTTGTCATTTCAACTTCCGGCAAGCGTTCGACCTATGGTCGTCTAGTTTCTGCATTGTTGAGTCTTGTATATTTCCATTCGTCATTTTGAAATCTCTAAGATAGGATTTTGGTGTTAGTTGCTTTATTGCTGTTGCTTTGGTACCATGGTCCAAATTGTCTAGTAACCTCACTTCCAGTCAGTACATAAATGGCTGGCAGAACATAAATATAGGCTGGCCGACTCTTTCTGTTGGATCATGAATGAGAAATCAATCGTTTTTGTCTCCAATTCTCCCTCTGAGCCACAGTTCATTAAGTCCACTCGATACAAACAAATGTGAAAAACACAATACAAGAACAAACACATCTGTTTCACCAGAGAGAATTACGATTTGTATCAGCCAATTTCTTACCCCAAAGGAGGGCAAGAGGATTAATTCAGACATTTGCCTCTTCCTGATCAGAGACTTATTCAGGATGATGTGTGAGCGCTCCTTTCTTGACCGATTGTTTCTTAAGGGAAATATTATCCCCAATCTGCACTATTCTACTCAAGACAATGTGTACACTCAGGTATTTCTGAGTCAAATATTCCACTGGACATTTTCTGAGGAAGGCTTTAAGTTTAATTTTATTATTTGATGATGGAGAGAAACTGTCCAGATCCCTTAGTTGTTCAGTGTCCTGAGAAATGTTTCTAACAAGAACTGGAGTTTTTAATGTGCGCCTTTGTCTTTCATAGATACATTGATATAAGAGTCAAAAATGAAATCTATAGGTTGTGCAATATTACACATATCCGAGCACCAAGCCAATGAACTGTTCAAATATTTCCCCATAGGTGGGGTTACAATATGAATTTTATCATACGTATATGCCATGAAACCAACAACACAACTTGTTGGCATATGCGATCGTTCCACAATTAGACCAGTCATTTTTCTCGAGATTTTGTTCATGTTTGTTGTTCTTTTAGCTCAACAGACTGTAAGTCATCTGAGCTATAGCGATCATCCTTTGTCCATCGTCCGTCCGGCCGGCCGTGAACAAAGCGAAAATTGTACCCGTTAGATCTAGAAACGTTCAACTGAAAATCCAGGAAGGTCCTTAAAAACAAGAAATAATTTAGGTCACTGTAATTAATGTTTTACCGGCTATAGGAAAATAACATGATTTGTTCACCTTAAATGTCATATGGGCACATATAGTATCTGATAGGCCCAGAATCCTCTAACGCAACATCTTAGGAGCTTCTGGACAAATCTCCAATGAAATCTTAAATTAATTCATAGTAACCTAAATTTATATTTTAAGTATAATTTGAGCAGTCAGACAAGGCACATATTATAGCCATTGGCCCTAGGATCTTCTGACATAACTCTCAGACATATCCTAGGCAATTCTCTTTGGAAACTTGAAACCAGGTCATAGTGACCTATATTCTGCAAGCTACGGGGCTAAAACATGATCTTGAACACCCAGACAGTCTGCCTGGGTTTAAATGGTATCCGTAAGCCCTAGAATATTTTAATCTAACATCCAGGGAAATTCTGGGCAGAAACCTGGAATAAGGTACTAAGAGAATTCTAATGTAACATCCAGAGAGGTTCTTGGAAAGTCTTTATTGAATCCTGAAATTAAGTCAATGTGACCTTAATGCTGTGAGCTTAAGGAAAAACATGATTTTAACACTGTGAAAGTCAGATTGGTACACATCATTACAGTTGAACCTAGAATCTTCTCACTTAAAATTCTAGGAGGTCCAGCCTTGATCTCCATCAACAAATGAAACCGGGTCATGGTGATCTATATTTTCTGAGCTACGAGCAGCAAACCTAATTTTTAGCACCCGGAAAGCCAGACAGGGCATCAATCTTAACTGTTTGATATAGAAATGTCTTAGCTAATGTAAAGAGAGGTCATTGTAATGTTTTCTTGGACAAAAATAAAATCAATGGGACCTATGTTCTCCAAGATTCGTGAAAGAACATGATTTGAGCACACTATAAGTCAGATGTACATAAATTGTAGCTGTAATCACAGAAACTTTTATATTGGCAGCCATATTAAATATAACCATAACCAAAAACAATGGTCTTGAAAATAGTTTCAAGAATCCCGGACTTTGAAAACATCCGCAAAGATACCAAACTCCATAATATCACCATAACTAAATACGGTATTGTCTAAGAGTTGGTTTCAGAAGATTCTTTGACCCTGAGAACAAGATACCAAAATCAATCCCCTACCTCTATTCCTTTGCATGTCATACATGATCATATGTACAATGACCATATTGGTGGCCATATTTGCAGCTATATTAAATATCATAATAACCAAATATAGTAGAGTCTTGAAAGTAATTTCAATATAGACACTTGGATCCTATAAGCATCGGGTTAACACCAAGATCAACCTATTACCTTAATATCTAGGCTTGACATACGCGATTCAATGGTACGGCGGTCATATTGCCAGCCATATTTAATATCACATAACCAAATAAGGTATTGCCTTGGTAATGGTTTCAGAAGATTCTTTGACCCTGAAAACATAAATAAAAACACAAAAATCAATCCCCTACCTCAATTACTTTTCGAGTTATGTATGATTTGATGTTTCGGCGTCATCTTGGACGCCATCTTGAATTTCTTCCTTTCCAACCTTGATCAGAAGTCAAAATTAGGTGATCTTTGATTGCGCACAGGAACTACCTCAGCCCCCAGTTTAGGATATGGTACAGCTTCCACAGAACCAGAACATTATTTTCACCAACAAACAATATCTAGTCCTTGAACACTCGTAAGCCTTGCATTTGGCCTGTAAATATTGCCAGAAAGACTACAAATCCTTTTTACGGTGACAGTATTTATTTATTTTATTAACAAATCAGAGAAAACAGGTCTGTAACTTTTTTTGAGATTTAAAACTGAATGTTTATTGCAAAACAGCTACAAGTCACGTACAGAATAGGCTTCCGATGAGCTAATATACATGTAAGACTATATTGCACACAGCTTGGCAGAACTGAAGTCGTTTTTAGGTCTGCATAGTGTGTAATCTCAATGGTTACGACCCGCATAATTAGTGGGTGTACCTGTTGGCCATGAAGCGTTGTCAGAAATGACGAAAATATTTGCATCTTTATTAATGCGTTCCTCAGACATAGATGTCATGACACTCTGGCGCTAGTAATCTGGTCGTAATGCAAGAGGGTCGATATGACGTTAGTAAAATATTTAAACAAATTAGCTTCAGTAAAACATTTTGCATGTTTATAACTCATATAGGAAGATCCAGCAAACTGGTTAATTTCAGCTTCCTGTAAATCAGCCAAAAAGTAATGAACCAAAACCATTTGAACAAACTTGAATTATCAACATTTGAGGATAATTAATGTGCGAGCTTTAAGAATTTTAGCCCAGTGGTTTTTGAGAAGATCTTTGTAGCCACTGAGCTAAAATGGGCTGTTATGGCATATGACTAAAATTAGCTTCCCATAACGCGGCCAAAAGTCACTAAGCACTAGTAAGCAGAGATCATTTGAACAAATTTCAGAAAGCACTACCCTAGGATCATATCTGTGCGATATTAAACAATTTGGCCACATGGTTTCAGGGAAGTTCTTGTAGCACTCAGTATGATACAGGCACTGATGCCCCCGTACAACAAAGGCCAATCAGGGGCAATAAATAAAACTCGGAAGTCGGAAGCCTTCGGAAGTCGGAAGCCGTTTTATTTTTTAATATAATTTAAAAAATAACGAACAAATCGACAAGTTTTTGTGTTAAAACGGAAGATATAGACACCCTTTTTCATACCAGAAAGTTTCAAAGGTATATATTAACATATGTGACAATTAAAGCATAATTAATGCATCGGAAGCCTCTCGGAAGTCATCCTGAAGTGACAGATGATGCTCAAAATGAATAAAACTCGGAAGTCAAACCACAGTATACCAACCGACAATGACACAAAAAGGGTCTTGCATCAACCCAAATATTAATTTAGGTAATATTTATATATGTATTTGAATAAAATCAAAATGTATATAAATAACAAAATAATATATAAATTGATATTGAAATGTAAAACATGAATATAAAATACTATAATAACAAATAAAAAAACCCAGTATAATACAAAACAGATTTGTTTTGTTATTATCTATTTTTTTTCATTGAACAAATACATACATGATGCAAAATATAAATACATAATAACAAATATATTAAAATGTATACACTATGTGTTAAATAACATATATAGATGACGATATAATTATATATTCATTCAACAGCGATATAATTTGATATTAAATTATATTATATGATAAAATATCATATATTATAAAAGTACAATATAATCAATATTCCTAGATTAAGTAAGACAAAGTTATATAAGTCAATATAAATTAATATATGAAATTATTAAATTGTATATAATATGAGTATTTATATATCCATTCATTTATGTGATAATTTATCCCCTCCACCTAGCGAGTTATTCTAACAAATAAAATGGATAACAGATGACAGAAAAGATTTTAGGTGTCGATTCCTCCTATTAGTTTGTAAATGATTACAATCTATGTAATATTTTATTACGTTACCTTAAAGGCACACGCGTGTCCTTGTTCTTATTGCCTGATCTCCAGTTAGCACAAACATTTTATGAAGCTGTTCTTAAAATGTTTCCAAAACAGAATGTGGCTTTAAAGTGTAAAATTAAAAAAAAAATGTTCTATGGAATCATATAATAATGTAATATCCTTCCTACATAAATTATTTTGATTAAGCTAAAATTAAAATATAAAGATACTGTTATAATTTATATCAATGTTTTTGCAACATCACATGCCTTTTTTTAAATCTTTCACAGTTATATGTAGTTTTACATATTTTTAAATTTTCGAAATATTTTGGAAGTGTTTTTATAATGTTTTATGCAAATTGTCTGTGCAATGTTCTAAAAATGTTTCCTGATACGTTGGGTAGCAGTATTCAGCAAGCCTTGGAGAGTTATATGCGTTCCATATAAAGCATCCTAATGCATGGATAAAATTTAGTTTCATTTATATTGTATATAGCACCCTAATGGATAAAATAAATTAGTTTTATTATTACAAAACTGAATGGACTTTTCTTAAGGTTTTACCAGTTTCTGCAAGGATGCGACAGTTTGATACTTTTTTACATTAATATACAAATTTATGTATTTTATCAAATATTTGAATAGTATTATATATGTAAAATTATTATAATACAAATAAATGTTGTTTAAGTTATACTTAATTTTTTTGTATGATATAATATTCTATTCTAAAAGAATTATTACATCATTTATTTATAAAGAATAACATTCCATATTAAAATATTACGTCGCGATATGATATATAATGTATTACATTTGAATGTATATTTCAACATTTATTTTTTTATATATATTTTATATATCATTATGTTTAATTAGTAATTTACATTATGGTTTTATTCAAATACATAAATATTACTTAAATCAAAATCTGGAATTATGCAAGACTTTTTCTGTGTCATTGTCGGGTGGTGCTATGGTCTTGACTTCCGAGTTTTATGCATTTTGAGCATCATCTGTCACCTCAGGATGACTTCCGAGAGGCTTCCGACGCATTAAAAATGCTTTAATTTTCATATATGGGAATATACGTTTGTGCAACTTCCTGGTTTTGCAAAGGGGGTCTATATCTTCCATTTTAACACGAAAAAGTGTTGGTATGATCGTTATTTTTAACATTATACTAAAAATTAAAACGGCTTCCGACTTCCGAAGGCTTCCGACTTCCGACTTCCGAGTTTTATTTATTGCCCCAATCAGGTGGTGCCACTAATACCTCAATTTCAGATATGACTCGTGTGACCAACATTCGCATAAAATTTGGTGATGATAGCTCCAGCAGTTTCTGAAATTGATATTTTAGTAAGCTTTTTTGGACAGATGACTATGACTTCCTATACTCTGCCAAAAATCAACGAATGGAAACCATTCGAACATGCTTGAGAGAATATAATATTTCTCTAAAATATTGAACAATTTGACTGGATGGTTTCAGAGAAAAAGGTTTTTAAGCTTTTCCCTTTAAAATCTCAAAAAATGCATGCAGATAGCAAAAAAATTAACAAAATCAGAGTTTTTTTATGACTTAGTTTGGTGATGCTAGCTCTTGTCATTTTCGAGATAGTATTGGTTAACATACAGACGACACATGATGCATGACACAACGACGCCGCACCATCGCATAAGCTCAAAGGTTCGCTAAAACATCAGGACTCTTTAAGTATTGATTTTTAAAATCTGAATAAACCTGACTTTTTGAGGACATACAAACCCTGCTTTCTACCTCCGCATTTAAGCAACCTTCCACCTTAGGTTACCTTTTTTTCCCCATATGTAAACATTGCTGTGTTTACAAACATGTTGTTACATCTTTCATACATCCTTCATAGAGGCATTATAAGAACTTTTCATAACCAGAATTACCCTTAGATCATTAATATATTTACAGAGGAAGCGAGAAATCATATATACAATATATATATATAAATTTTTTTACAAAAGGTAGCTGAATGGGCAGTTTCAATGTTTCCCCTTCACTCGTCGAACATGGCTTTACAATCAGTTCCTAACACCAGTTTAATGTTATCAATTTACAACCTTTGAGTGAACACCCACCAGCCAAAAATATATGAGGTGAGTTATTTGATGTTATTTTACCAACAGTACAAGGAGTGGCAAATCACGGGCAGATATTCTTTTTTCTAACATTAACTGAGCACAATTGGTCATTCCAGGAAGTGACAGCACTCTTGGCTACCGCTGAAGTACTGCCTGTCCCACCAGATGTCACTAGCTGTGCGATACGTTACTCTGTGACATTCTCAGTTTCTTCTTATTATTCACTTACATGGTCAGCTGAAATACACAAAATAAGGTATCAATATTTTGAATAACTGTCATTTATGGGTAATCTGTCATGAATGCCTAATCTGCACATAGAACAGTCTAAGTATTAAGAGGGGTGGGGGTAGTTAATTAGGGATTTTCTTAACCATTATTGACTCAAAAGTAATTAGTATGGTATAAATTTATAGCCGACACATTTCTGTGATAAAAGTGTAATTATTTTCTACCAATGCCCTGATGTGACCTTGTAACATGAACTGATCAGAGTTGGATTCAGGCAGGGGGAGGGTAAAGGTTGTGCCCTTTCAATAAAAAAGACTGTTGGGAAAAATGATCTAATACACACAGATTGTAGGGTTCCTATCACGGATCCTCTACTCATAGTCTGTTTTTCATATTATTGTACATTGTTGGACAGTGTTTAATATTATTGCATACTCACAGAATGTGAATTATATTACTGTATACTCGCAGAATGTGATTTATATTACTGTATGCTCACAGTATGTGTTTTATATTACTTTATGCTCACAGAAAGTGTTTTTATATTACTGTATACTCACAGAATGTGCTTAATATTAGTGAATACTCACAGAATGTGCTTTATATTAGTGTATACTCATAGAATGTGATTTATATTACTGTATACTTGTAGAATGTGATTTATATCACTGTATACTCATAGAATGTGATTTATATTACTGTATACTTGTAGAATGTGATTTACATTACTGTATCCTCATAGAATGTGCTTTACATTACTGTATGCTCACAGAATGTGTTTTTATATTACTGTATACTCACAGAATGTGATTCATATTTTCATATTACTGTGTATTCAAAGACTACATGTTTCAATTATTGTGTAATCAGATTGTTTTAAAAAAAACAAGGCTTACAGGCCTAATGCAGACCTTTGCAAAGTTTGGGAGTATGAATGGAGGTTTATTTTTAAAATTTATTATTGATCATCTTATGTCCTGCATATGTACCTTAGTCATTATGATTTCAGCAAAATGGACATTTCGGACCTGCAAGTTTCAGACTAGGACATTTTAAAACTAGAATACGGGTAGCCAACAAGCAACTAAGTGTATCCGCCGAAAACAAGTGGGACGGGTGAAGTAAGGCATGGATTGAGTTGCAAGGGGAAAAAGAGTGAGGTGTGTTGCATAATAGCATGGATGTCTGCAGCCAAAATGTGTATGTAGTATGTGCCACCTACAACAAAAAACAAGAAAGCTGTCAAATTGTATACATATGCAAAATTTTAGGCAATGCATACAAAATTTTAGGCAAACCACTACTTGTATAGAAGTGATTTTATCCCACAGCAGACAAACAGAAGGTTGCTGTGCAAAAATTGTGGCAGGTGGTGCCACGAATCTTGGGTAGGATTAAGAGCTATGTGAGATCTATACACATGTAAAATATCAGGGGAAATGTCAACAAGGCCTACAGGCCTAATGCGAACCTGTGCAAAGATTGGGAGTATGAATGAAGGTTTATTTTTTAAATTTAATACTGATCCTCTTAAGTCCTGCATATCTACCTTAGTCATTATGATTTCAGCAAAATGGATGTTTTGGACCTGCAAGTTTCAGACTAGGACATTTTAAAACTAGAATATGGGTAGTCAACAAGCAACTATGTGTATCCGCAGAAATCAGAGTGGGACGGGTGAAGTGAGGCATGGATTAAGTGGCAAGGGGAAAAGAGTGAGGTGTGTTGCATATTAGCATGGATGTCTGCGTAGTAAACGTGAATGTAGGTGGTGCCACCTGTCATAAAATTGAGAAAATTGTCCAGGATGTATAAACCTGCAAAATTTCAGGTGGATAAGTCAAACCACTGCTGAGATATGAGTGATTTTATCCCAAGGCAGATGAACAGATGGATGCTGTGCATAAGTGGTTGCAGGTGGGGCCAACAGTTTTCCCTATGATGAAGAGCTATGTGAGATCTATACACAAGCAGAATTTTGGCCCAATCAGTCAAACGGTTTCCGAGATATGAGCTTGGATGTCTGCGTAGTAAACCTGAATGTAGGTGGCGCCACCTGTCATAAAATCAAGAGAGCTGTCCAGGATGTATAAACCTGCAAAATTTCAGGTGGAAAAGTAAAACCACTGCTGAGATATGAGTTATTTTATCCCAAGGCAGATGAACAGATGGACGGTGTGCATAAATGGTTGCAGGTGGCGCCACCAGTTTTGCCTATGTAAAGAGCTATGTGAGATCTATACACAAGCAAAAATTTGGCTAAATCGGTCAAACAGTTCCCGAGATATGAGCTTGGATGTCTGCAGAGTAAACGTGAATGTAGGTGGTGCCACCTGTCACAAAATCCAGAAAGCTATCCAAGATGTATAGACCTGCAAAATTTAAGGTGGAAAAGTCAAACCACTGCTGAGATATGAGTAATTTGATCCCACTGCAGACAAACAGACAGACACTGTGCATAAGTGTTTGCAGGTGGTGCCACCAGTTTTGCATATGATGAAGAGCTATGTGAGATCTATACACATGCAAAATTTTGGCCCAATCGGTCAAACGGTTCCTGAGATATGAGCTTGGAAGTCTGCAGCAAAAACGTGAATGTAGGTGGTGCCACATGCCACAAACACCCAGAAAGCCATCAAAGATGTATAGACCTGCAAAAATTTACGAAGATATGTCAAACCACTGCCCAGATATGAGTGATTTTATCCCATGGCAGACAAACAGAGGGAAGATGTGCAATAATGGTTGCAGGAGGCGCCACCAGTTTTGCGTATGATGAAGAGCTATGTAAGATCTATACACATGCAAATTTTCAGGAAGATATGTCAAACAAGTCAGGAGATATTAAGCATGGATGTTTACAGCGGTAACGTGGGTGGCGCCACCTGTGTGGAATCAGAGGCACAATGGACGCTGGGCAGAGAGAAAAGGTTAGAGGTCAACCAAAAATGAGGGAGCAGCAGTTCACATGTTACCCAAAATAATCCTGGATTTCAAATCAGCTCACAGATTCGCTAAAAATGCAAACCAAGTTTTTTCAAACAGTTAAAAGATAAAGTTCCAACAGTTCTAATCTGGGCATTTTGCGGTCTAGACGGAGCCAGGTCAGTTGCCATGGTGATATCTGGACCCCACCTTATTGTACTGATTGACCTCTTGACTTGGCTGCTGAAACTCAGCATGTTGTTAAATCTGTTTTCAAACAAAGAAAGCCATTTTCAATTAGCTACACTACTTTTTTAAAGCTGCATTTACCCAATCTATTCTGATAAAACTGGCAGAACCCTACCATAGAATAATTCTTGTAAAGTTTAAACCAATCAGCTTAACAGTTTCATCATAAAACAGTGTATAAGCTAGAAAAGTCTAAAATTACATTTTTGCTTGTAAAATACATATCAATGTAGGTGGCGCCACCAATACCTCAATTTCGGATATGACATATGTGACAAACATTGGCATAAAATTTGGTGTTGATAGCTCTAGCTGATTTTGAGATTGAAATTTTAGTGTGCTTTTTTGGACAGATGACTAAGTTCAACCTTCTGTAACTTGGCCAAAAATCTCCGACCTGGAACCATTCGAACAAACTTGAGAGAGATTGTTACAGGGATCATTTCTGTGAAATATGGGACAATTTGGTTTGACAGTTTCGGAGAAGAAGATTTTTAAAGCTTTTTTAGCTTTTTCCTATTAAATCTAAGAAAATGCAGTTAGAAATTAAATAAACAAAATCTGATAGTTTTTCAGACGACTGACTTTTTGCAAACAAGGGACCCATGGGTCAAGGCGCTCAGCTGAATGAGACAGATATAATTGTGTCACTATTGTTGTATGTAGGTCTGTAAGATTTCATTTTGACAGATGTAATTTTTTCTATTAATTATGTAGTTGAGCGGAATAGTTATATAGAAGTATCAGTATTTTAAGTATGAACAAGAATGTGTGTCTAAAATATTGCAATGGGAATGACCAGATGTTGTAAATTGCAGAGGAAGGAAGTGGAGATTTGCAAGTATAAAATACACATTTAATAAATCAAAATATTTATGGAATAGTAGAAAACTTATATGTTTTGGGAAGCAGTTGTTGCTGAATTAGAGAGGAAACAGAATGTCTCAAAAAGTATCTATAGAGAAGAAATTGTAGATTAAGCTGTGAGAAGTTGCCATGTTTGATCTGAATTGAAGAATGGGGGATTGTTGCTAATAATATCTTGTGATCTGACCATGTGTTTTCTAATGCTGAAACTGAAGCATTTAAACAGTTAGTAAAGACAAGATCTATGGTATTTCCATGGTCATTGGTTGGTTTTCCGACTAGTTGTTGACATTTAAAGAGTTGACATAATTGTGTCAATTTGGTGTTATATATTATATTAGAAATGTCAATAATGAAATCGCCCATGATCACTATAGGCAGGTTGAGGTCAACTTGAGAGACTAAAACTTGGGGAGTTCAGAGAAGAAGTTACTGATGGGACATGTGGGTGACCTATAGAGGAAAACAATCTGAAGTGACTGAGTCTAAGTGTGGATATACAGAGAAGAGATGACTCATAATCTGGTGTTGTGTTGTGGTGAAGGATTACATGGGGACTCAGCTGTTTGACCTGATGGGGGGGGGGGGGGGGGAGGATGAGAGTTTAAAAACACCTTTGTTATTCTGTATATTTATTTCTTTATTTACCAGTTAAGCTCATATTAGGTCATATTATGCATACACATATATTTTATTATTTTTAAAGCACAAAAGTTTAAACTGAATTTAAAAGAAAATAATGCCACAACATGGCATCTACAAGATTATTCCTTGAATCACTATTAAAAAGTTTTGCACATTGGAGTTTTCAGTACATGCTTAATTTTATTCACCGAAATAAAATAAAAGATTCAGTAAATTTGATAAAATAAAAACACCTTTTCAAATAAAGTATACACACTTTTGATTGAATGAGGGACAAACAATATCATTATGCTAACTAGAATACGGGTAGTCTACAAGCGACTACGTGTATCCGCCTAAATCAGAGTGGAACGGGTGAAGTGAAGCATGGATTAAGTGGCAAGGGGAAATAGAGTGAAGTGTTGCATATTAGCATGGATGTCTGCAGCCAAATTGTGTATGAAGGTTGCCCCCCCTACCACAAAATCCAGAAAGCTGTCCCAGTTGTATACATATGCAAAATTTAAGGCAGATAAGTCAAACCACTACATGTATATGAGTGATTTTAGCCCGTGGCATGGTTGCAGGTGACGGCACCAGTTTTGCGTATGATAAAGAGCTATGTGAGAACTATACACATGCATAACTTTCGCCCAATCGGTCAAACGGTTCCCAAGATATGAGCTTGGATGTCTGCTGCATAAACTAGAATGCAGGTGGCTCCATCTGTCATAAAATCAAGAGAGCTGTCGGGGATGTATAAACCTGCAAAATTTTAGCCAGATATGTCAAACCACTGCCGAGATACGAGTGATTTTATCCCATGGCAGACAAACAGACAGGAGCTGTGCAAAAATGGCTGTAGGAAACCTACGGCGCGGCGGCGGCGTGCAGCTGAAAACATTGTATCCGCAAAACTCTGTTTTGGCAGATACAATTACAATCTCAGCTATAATTGTATACTTGTTACTATGTTTTCAGCCCCCTGCCGCCACGGCCGCCGCGTAGGTGTCCAGAGAACTCCTCCGTAACCGCTGGGCGGAATTATACGAAAACCGGGATTATGTTTGGGTCATATGTGAACTGCTGCGCCCCGATTTTGTTTTGACCTCTGACCTTTCCTCTGCGCTCTGCGTCTGTTTGTGCCTCTGTTTCCACACATAAACCCACATATCTCGGGAACCGTTTGACAGATCAGGAAAATTTTTTTGCACAAATGTAGCCCTTGGAGAGCTTTATAACATACACAAAAAATGGTGGCGCCACCTGCAACCATGTTTGCACAGTGTCCATCTGTTCGTCTGTCTTGGGTTAAAATCACTCACATCTCTGCAGTGGTTTGACCAATTCACCTGAAATTCGGCATGCGTATACATTCTGGATAGCTTTTCTGATTTTGTGACAGGTGGCGCCACCTACTTTCACGTTTACGCTACAGACATCCAAGCTCATATCTTGGGAACCGTTTGACCGATTGGGCCAAAGTTTTGCAGGTGTATAGTTCTCACATAGCTCTTTATCATACTTTATCCTGCGCCACCTGCAACCATTTTTGCACAGCGTCCATCTGTTTGTCTGCCAAGGGCTAAAATCACTCATATACATGTAGTGGTTTGACTTATCTGCCTTAAATTTTGCATATGTATACAACTTGGACGGCTTTCTGGATTTTGTGGTAGGTGGCTCAACCTACATACACCATTTGGCTGCAGACATCCATGCTAATATGCAACACTTCACTCTATTTCCCCTTGCCACTCAATCCATGCCTCACTTCACCTATTCCACTCTGATTTAGGTGGATACACGTAATCATGTCGACTACCCGTATTCTAGTTTATTACTGGAATTAATAGTCAATTTCACACTTGGTGAAGTTTTTACTCTTCTGAAGTAAGGAATTACTTATCTGATGCACATCCACACTTTCATAGCAATACACCACTTTGTGGACACAATTAAATGTGCACTTTAATCATTGTAACCCTGATGGTACAATACAAAATCTAAAATGTAGCATAGCCTAGAATAAGAATGAATCAAATACAGAAAATAATAACATTCATCTAGTTTATGCACCATCTGGGGGGGGGGGGGGGGTGCAGGGCAAAGGGGAAGCCTGCTAGTAGTGGCAAAGCTGAGCCTGAGGCAAGCTGCCTGGGGTGGGTTACATAATACAAGTGATGGCTGTTCTACTAGGCGGGCCAGATGTAAACAACACTTGACATGGTGTATGAAAACTTGAATAAAAGCTACTCTTTTCAACTGATTCCTTTGAAATTTCAGATTTTAAAAGATTAAATCCTTATGTACATATGCTGTGAAAATTAAATCAACAGTGCTTACAAAAAAAAAACGTGCTATTCCCAAAGTTGGACAAAATTTAAGGTATTAATTTTTTATTTATGCTAATAACTTGAAAAATTTGCAAAATTCAGATCTAATTTTGGGTAAATCCTGAAAAAAAAGTCTCCAGCTTCAGCAATTCTCATGTGAGGTGAGTAAATATATTTCCTGATTTTTAAAAAAATTGCATTATATTTGGGCCCATAACTTCGAAATAATACCCAATACTGACCTAATTTTTGGTATGTTCATGGAAAATGTATGGAAGAATATGAATACTAAATATGACCAAGAACAGATCAGTGGTTTTGATATTAGGCAGCCTTGAAGTGTAACAATGGCTTTTTTATGGAAAACGGAGGTTTTTCCTTAATATCTCGAAGGAACGAAGTCCTAATGACCCAATTTTCGGTATGGTAGGAGATTTTGGGAACATCTAATGATATGTAAAATTTTGGATTCGTAGGTCCAATGTTTTAAAAACGTGCCCTGTTAATGGCCGGACGACGGACAAAGGACCATGACTATAGCTCAGATGACTTATAGTCAGCTGGGCTAAAAATTTGGTGATACTAGCTCCTGCTGATTTTGAGTTAGCTTTGGTTAACGTACAGACGACACACGATGCAACAAAGGACGACTCCACACCATTGCATAATCTCACAGGTTTGCTAAAAATTGTATGCTCACAAATTGAGTAGTATTTGTGAGTAGTATTTTGGGGTAAAATAACAAGGCCTACAGGTCTAATGTAAACCTGTGCAATGCGATTAACATCAGGTATAATACTTCCATGATAACATGCTGGACCATTTTTTGTGTGACATGTACTTTTATATGCAAGTATAAAATATTTTATACCTGACTTCAAGCATACTCCCAGACTAAGGACAGCAGAGCGCCATTTTTTCTGAAAGCAAAATTCTGAAAATTCGTTTTTCCAAAATTTAAAATGGGGAACCAAAATTTTATTTGGATTTAAGAAATATTTTTCAAGCATGTATATACTTCAAATGATTTTTTTTGGTAATTACGAGTCACAAAGGCCTGCAGGTGTTTAAGACCAGTGTTGACCTTAATTAATTTGTTTCTTGGCTGATGTTGACGCCAGGCAAAGGAGTAACAAGTGACCCATGGGTCATGACGCTCACCTGACTGGGAAGATATTCGCAAAAGGAAATTTTATCAATAGAATGGTAGTATTTACCCATTCAACTGAAGCATCAAACAGATTAACCAACAGGCCAAGATTTAGTCTGTATTTATATGTCTCAAAAATAGAGAAAAATGTGTAAACTTTTAAAACTAGAATACGGGTAACCGACAAGTGACTACATGTATCTGCCAAAATCGGATAGTGAGGCATGGATTGAGTGGCAAGGGGAAATAGAGTGAGGTATGTTGCATATTAGCATGGATGTCTGCAGCCTAAATGTGTATGTAGGTTGTGCCACCTACCACAAATCCAGAAAGCTGTCCAAGTTGTATACCCCTGCAAAATTTTAGGCAGAAAAGTCAAACCACTACATGTATATGAGCGATTTTTGCCCATGGCAGACAAACAGACAAACACTGTGCAAAAATCTTTGCAGGTAACCCCTCCAGTTTTGTGTATGATAAAGACCTATGTGAGATCTAAACACATGCACAATTTTGGCCCAATCGGTCAAATGGTTCCTGAGATATGAGCTTGGATGTGTGCAGCGTTAACTAGAATGTAGGTGGCGCCACCTGTCATAAAATCAAGAAAGCTGTCCACTGGGAAAAACCTGCAAAATTTTAGGCAGTTATGTCGAACCACTACAGAGAAATGAGTGATTTTAGGCCACGGCAGACTAACAGACAGACGCTGTGCAAACATTGTTACAGGTGGCGCCACCATTTTTTGTGTATGTTACAGAGCTATCAAAGGGCTACATTTGTATAAATTTTATTTCCTGATCGGTCAAACGGTTCCCAAGATATAAGCTTGGATGTCATCAGCGTGAACGTGAACGTAGGTGGCGCCACCTGTCATAAAATCAAGAAAGGTATCCTGGATGTATACGCATGACAAATTTCAGGTGAATTAGTCAATTCACTGCAGAGATATGAGTGTTTTAACCCAAGGCAGATGAACAGATGGACACTGTGCAAACATGGTTACAGGTGGCGCCACCATTTTTTGTGTATGTTATAAAGCAATCCAAGGGCTACATTTGTATCAATTTTATTTCCTGATCAGTCAAACGGTTCCCGAGATATGAGGGTTTATGAGTGGAAACAGACCCACAAATGGACACTGGAAAGAGAGGAAAGGTCAGAGGTCAACGCAAATTGGTTAGGCACCAGTTCACATGTGACCCGATAATAGGTGTAAGTTTGGGAAAAATCGGTCCATTAGTCTCCGAGGAGCTCTCTGGAAATGAACGCCGCCGCGGTGGAGGAACTCGGTCAAAAACATAGTATCCGCAAAACTTCGTTTTGGCGGATACAAAAATACAGGTGGCTCCACCAGTCTGCAGAAACTAATAAAAACACTTAATGGTCAATATCCATGCAAAAAATCATGGTGATCTCTGCATTAGTTGTTCAGATACTTCAGTTTTTGTATCAAATTGTCCATTATTCTGAGGGATACTTCGGAGTCCTATAGCTTGAAGGATATGGGTAACAGAGACCTAATTTCAAGTTTCCACAGGCACCTTTCATGGGCCTCCTTGCATGACAAGAATGAAGATTCTAGGTCCAGTTGTTGCGATTTGTACCCTGTTGACAGATAACCACATCTTTAAAGGTCTCAAAAAAAAGAAAACAAGGGACCTATGGGTCACGGCGCTCAGCTGATATATATGATAAAAAAATATGATTTAGAAATAAGGCACATGCTGGTTTTATATGGTAATAAAAATAAGCTGTATTATGAGTTGTTGTTGTTTAGCTTATGTATGATTTTGATAGTACCTTTGGAGACAGGAAAGAGGATTAATTTCATTTATTTCATTAACAAATGGAGTGGGATTGTCACACAGATTTTGATTTGGCCATATAACTAATATAAGCAGAACATATAATATAAATGTTTAACTATTTATTAGAAAAATTACAAATATTGTCCTAAATATAATTTTTATTAAAAATAATAAGAGAATAGTATGATTTTTTCAAATAAAATATGACTGAAATGATTATTAAAATAATATTAAAGAATATATTCATGAATGCATTCATTAATACATTTTGAAAATATTTGCACTGGTATTCATATACTTTCATTTTTACCTGAATTCCCATTCTTATGAAAGAAATTTTATAATGGAGTACATATTCATATTCGTGTTTAAATACAATTGCAAAGTATTCGCACCATGTCTGGTATTTATTCAGTTTTCACCAAACAATGATGTTGAGAATCCAGAATATACAAAATTCACACATTTAAATAATGATCATAAGTACCTGGTGTATGGCTTTTATTTATATTTAAAAAAAATGTAATATATTTATTTTGGACTAATTTCACATCAATGTACACACTAGACACAGTAGGAATCTAGATTAATATTATCAACTGCATCTTTGTCTATCATTAATTTCCTTCATATGATCCCTAATGATTAGTAATGAATAATATGATTTACTTTTTTATCATTAAAATTGAACTGAAAAATACCATAGGTGACTGCATGGTGTTATTTGGAATACATGACATTCTACCCATCGATACAAGATTCTTATATCATCGGTAGCTGCAAGTTAATTTCCTGTTATTATCAACTAACAAATTCCTTTTCTATTTTTCTTTAATTTGTTATTAAAAACCAATAAAAATTTATTAATTTATTGTTTATTGTTATGTTGTTGGTTAAAACTACTAGATGAGTTGGGTTGGACACCTAGATCAACTGTGGCTGGCCATTATATAATAAGCTGCCTGGACCCCCAGTTTATGTCTTGCCTCAAGCATGCATAATTTGCTGAAAGTTCAACCAGGTCAACATACAGGTGACTCAAGAGGTGCTACAGAGAGCCAAGGTCTGACAAGGTCTCATAAAAACATTAATAAAAGCTACAATTTTTGGCCAATTTCTTTCAGCTTTTCAAACTAAAAAGCTGAAATCTTTATGTGTGCATGATATGAAAATTATATCAACAGTACTCACAGGAAACAAACATGCCATGGTCAAAGTTGGGCAAAATTTAAGGTACTAATTTTATATTTATACTAATAACTTATACAATTTGAAAAATTCAGAACTAATTTTGGGTATTCAATTGAATCCTGATTAAATGTTACATCCCTGACAAAAAATCTCTAGCTTCAGCAATCCTCTTGTTAAGGGAGTAAATATATTTCTTGATTTTTTACAAAGTGCATTATGTTTGGGCCCATAACTTAAAACAATTACGCAATACTGACATCATTTCTGGTATGTGCATAGAGAATATATAGCAAAATATGTATATTATATATGATTAAAGTCAGATCAGTGGTTTTGATATTAGGCTGTCTTGAAGTGTAACAATGGGTTTTTAATGGAAAAATGAAGTTTTTCATTAATATCTCGAAGGTATTAAGTCCTAGTGATCAAATTCTTGGCATGGTAGGGGATTTTTGAGACATCTAATTGTATGCCAAATTTTAGGAACTGAGAGCAGAAGTTGGGGAGCTGAGCACTTGCAAACTGCATGACACTAGTTTGATGTAAACAATATGTTACATGGTGCTTGAAAGCTTGAATAAAATCTACAGTTTTTGATCAACTGGTTTCAAATTTTTGGTGTTAACAGACAAAATGCTAACAAAAACATGCTGCGAAAATTAAATCCACAGTACTTACAGTAAAAAAACGTGCCATGGTCAAAGTTGGGCAAAATTTAAGGTACCAATTTTTTATTTTTGTTAATATTTTAAAAAATTTAAAAGATTTTGATCTCATTTTGGGTATACAATTTAATTTTGATAAATTAAAGTTATATTACTGGAAAAAAGTCCATAGCTTTAACAAGTTTTGTGTTAAGTGATCAAATATCTTTCCTGATTTTTTACAAAATGCATTATGTTTGGGCCCATAACTTTTTTAAATTATATAATACAGACATAATTTCTGGCATGTACATTGGAACTATATAGAAGAATATTTATGGTAAATATGGGTGAAAACAGATGAGTGGTTTTGATATTAGACAGTCCTGAAGTGTGAAAATAGGTTTTTAATAAAAAATTGAGGTTTTTCCTAAATTTCTCAAAGGAACTAAGTCGCAAAGACCCAGTTTTCGGCTTGGTAGGAGATCTTGGGGACATCTAACATTATGCTGAATTTTGGATTCCTAGGTCTTACGGTTTCAAAACGTGCCACATCTACGGACGGACGGACGGACGGACGGACGGACGGACGGACAGACGGACGGACGACGGACAATGGACCACGACTATAGCTCAGATGACTTATAGTCAGCTGAGCTAAAAATTGGTAAAAATTTGAAAAAAAAATAGAGGTGGCACACCCAGTCTGCAGAAACTGATGGAACAGCTCATGATCAATATGTATGCCGAAAATCATGACCATCAGTGTTGTAGTTATTGAAATACTGCAGTTTTTGTATCAAATTTTCCATTATTCTGGGGGGGGGGGGGGGGGTGTATTTTGGACCCATACAGCTTAAAGAATATGGGTAACAGAGACCTAATTTCAAGTTTCCATGGAGACTTTTCATGGGTCTCCCTGTGTGTCAAGAATGAAGATTCTTGGTCCAGTTTTTATGATTTGTGCCCTGTTAACAGATGCTCATATCTTTAAAGGTCTCAAAAATACTGAAAAATTTCGTAAAAAAAACGAACAAATACAGGTGGTGCCACCAGTCTGCAGAAACTTATGAAACACTCCATGATCAATATCCATGCAAACAATTATGGTTATCTCTGCATTAGTTGTTCAGATACTTTAGCTTTTGTATCAAATTTTCCATTATTCTGAGCTGTACTTTGGAGTGCCATAGCTCAAAGGATATGGGTAACAGAGACCAAATTTCAGGTTTCCATGGAGACTTATCATGGGTCTCCCTGTGTGTCAAGAACGAAGATTCTAGGTCCAGTCGTTACGATTTGTACCCTGTTGACAGATAACTACATCCTTAAAGGTCTCAAAAATGGAGAAAACAATTCGTGAACATTGAAAAATACAGGTGGCGCCACCAGTCTGCACAAACTGATGAAACATCTCATGATCAATATGTATGTCGAAAATCATGACCATCAGTGATGTAGTTAATGAGATATTGAAGTTTTTGTATGAAATTTTTGACTATTCTGGGGGGTAATTTTGGGCCCCATAGCTCGAAGGATATGGATAACAGAGACCTAATTTCTGGTTTCCATGGAGACTTTTCATAGGTCTCTCAGTGTGTCGAAAATGAAGATTCCAGGTCCAGACGTTACGATTTGTGCCACGCTAACAGATGACAGCATCCTCAAAGGTCTCAAAAATAGAGGAAAAAATCGTAAAAAATCAAACAGTACAGGTGGCGCCACCAGTCTGCAGGAACTGATCGAACATCTCATGATCAATATGTATGCCAAAAATGAAGACCATCAGTGATGTAGTTATTGAAATATTGAAGTTTTTGTATGAAATTTTTTACTATTCTGGGGGGTACTTTGGGGCCCCATAGCTCAAAGGATATGGGTAACAGAGACCTAATTTTTGGTTTCCAAGGAGATTTTTCATGGACCTCTCAGTGTGTCAAGAATTAAGATTCTAAGTCCAGTCTTTATGATTTGTGCCTTGTTAACAGATGTTCACATTTTTAAAGGTCTCAAAAATAGAGAAAAAAATTTGTAAAAAATCGAAAAATACAGGTGGCGCCACCAGTCTGCAGGAAGTGATGTAACATCTCATGATCAATATGTATGCCAAAAATCATGACCATCAGTCAAGTAGTTAATGAGATATTGAAGTTTTTGTATGAAATTTTTGACTTTTCTGGGGGGTACTTTGGGGCCACATAGCTCGAAGGATATGGGTAACAGAGACCTAATTTCTGGTTTCCAAGGAGATTTTTTATGGACCTCTCAGAATCCCAAGTTACAAGGTTCTAGGTCCAGCGGTTACGATTTGTGCCTGGTTAACGGACGGACAGACGGACGGACAGACAGACGGACGACGGACAAAGAGTGATCGCTATAGCTCAGATGACTTTCAGTCAGCTGAGCTAAAAACTAAATTTAGTCCCAAAACTCTAGGCTTCATATACCCCAAGAAAGCAGGTGAGCATTTTATCAAAGAGCACTTGTGTGTTATCAAACAAGCAGAGTTGATCTTGGGCTAGTATGCCAGGCCAGACAACTGAGCAGTTTATTCCCATGTACATAATTGAGGTTTCATGCATACAATGCTTGTGCTCGAGCAGGTTTAGATGCAAGGCCAAAGCAAGTGGGCCTAGCTATACAAATGAGCAGTTCATTCAAGAGGGAAATTGTGTCATCTGCCCATACTCGCTGTTATTCTGCTTATAACCATTTCACATGTACTGTAAAAAAAAAACACTCAAACACAATTGTCTTGCTGTCACTAGTCAGAGATATGGAAACAAAGAAGAGAAAACGGAGAGCGTTATGCTTTGATGACAAGCTGACAATCCTTGAACCCTCCAGTGAATTTGTTGAAAAAATGGCACGCACCTATCCTCAAAACCAGTTTGACTAAACTTTACCAATAAAGCTATGCAATAAATCCAATATTTTTATATGTCAATTACATAGGCCAAAAAGAAAAAAAGGTGTTCCCTCAGTTCACGGCGTGAACTTAGTCATTAACTGTAATACCAACTTGCCACTTGACCCCTGACCGATTTTAAAAAATCAGTTTTTCCAAAAGATAAGCAAGTCCCCAGACACTTTTAGAAACTAGATGTGTCGGAACAACACGAATGCCCCCGCCTTGGGCAAATTAGAAACATTTGTAAAAGTTCAGGAGGTGTCGTATGGTCAAAAGTAGGTCAACAAGGGCAAAATGCAAACTCGATCTGTAACGGGTCATTATCAAGCAACACACCAAAAATCATGCCAGTATATGCAGGCATTGTGAAAAAAAGTCCATACATGTGCATTTTCCATAAAAATTTCTGTCTTTCATGAAATTTTCTATGTTTAGGAGCCGTAAAACAATCAAAAGTAGGTCAACCGGGATGAAACGCGAACTCGATCTGTAACTGTAATTATCTGCCCACACATAAAAAATCAGGGTGGTATCTGCAGGCATTGAGGAAAAAAAGTAAGTACATATGCATTTGTTATGAAAATTTATATTTTTTATGAAACTTTCTATGTTCAGGAGCAGTCAAATGGTCAAAAGTAGGTCAACTGAGAGAAAACAAGAACTCGATCTGTAACTGGTCATTATCTGCCTACACACCAAAAATCAGGCCCGTATCTGCAGGCACTGCGAAAAAAGTCCATACATATGCACCTTTTTATGAAATTTTCTTTGTTAGAGCACCGTCAAACAGTCAAAAATAGGTCAACTGGAACAAAACGTGAACTTGATCTGTAACTGGTCATTATCTGCCCCCACACCAAAAATCAGGCCAATATCTGCAGGTATTGTGAAGAAAAGTCTGTACAAGTGTATTTGTCATGAAAATTTATGTTTTACATGAAATTTTCTATGTTCAGGAGCCGTAAAACAGTCAAAAATAGGTCAACCAGGACGAAATGCGAACTCAATCTGTAACTGGTCAATATCTGGCCACACACCAAAAATCAGGCCAATATCTGCAGGCATTGCGAAAAAAAGTCTGTACATGTGTATCTTTCATGAATATTTCTATTTTTCATGAAATTTTCTATGTTTGTACAACGGTCAAAAGTAGGTCAACCGGGACGAAACGCAAACTTGATCTGTAACTGGTCTATATTTGCCCACACACCAAAAATCAGGCCAATATCTGCAGGCATTGCGAAAAAAAGTCCGTACATGTGTATCTGTCAAGAATATTTCTATTTTTCATGAAATTTTCTAAGTTTAGGAGCCGTAAAACGGTCAAAAGTAGGTCAACCAGGACGAAACGCGAACTCGATCTGTAACTGGTCTATATCTGCCCACACACCAAAAATTAGGCCAATATCTGCAGGCACTGCGAAAAAAGTCCGTACAACTGTTTGATTTCGGAATGACGGAATGACGGACATGGGTAAAACCATATGCCCCGGCCACTTTGTGGCGGGGGCATAAAAACGGCGCTCTACTGTATTTCATGTTATCATTGTATTCAACCCAGACTACCAATTTCATATTTATTATCACGGTATTACTCCCAGACTACCAATTTCATATTAATTATCACGGTATTACTCCAAGACTACCTATTTCATATTAATTATCACGATATTACTCCCAGACGACCAATTTCATATTAATTATCATGGTATTACTCCCAGACTACCTATTTCATATTAATTATCACTGTATACTCCCAGACTACCTATTTCATATTAATTATCACGGTATTACTCCCAGACTACCTATTTTTATATTAATGATCACGGTATTACTCCCAGACTACCTATTTCATATTAATGATCAAAGTATTACTCCAAGACTACCTATTTCACATAAATGATTGAAGTATTACTCCCAGACTACCTTTTTCATATTAATTATCACGGTATTACTCCCAGACTACCTATTTTTAAATTAATGATCATGGTTTTACTCCCAGACTACCTATTTCATATTAATAATCAAAGTATTACTCCCAGACTACCTATTTCATATTAATGATCAAAGTTTTACTCCCAGACTACCTGCATATTAATTTTCATGGTATTACTCCCAGACTACCTATTTTTATATTAATAGTCACGGTATTACTCCCAGACTACCTATTTCACATTAATGATCCTCCCAGAGTACCTTTTCATATTAATGATCGAAGTATTACTCCCAGACTACCTGTTTCATATTAATTATCACGGTACTACTCCCAGACTACCTGTTATATATTAATTATCACGGTATTACTCCCAGACTACTTGTTTCATATTAATTATCATGGTATTACTCCCAGACTACTTGTTTCATATTAATTATCATGGTATTACTCCCAGACTACCTGTTTCATGTTAATTATCACGGTATTACTCCCAGACTACCTGTTTCATATTAATTATCACAGTATTACTACCTGTTTCATGTTAATTATCACGGTATTACTCCCAGACTACCTGTTTCATATTAATTATCACAGTAATTAACGGTGTCTGCCCGGCTATCAATTCCCAGTTATCTGCTTCCCAGATATCTGCTCACCAAATATCCACGTGCCCAGATATCTGTGTGTGAGTGTTAATGGTCGAAAATCACCCTGCACGGTTCAGATATGCAACGAAAAAGATGAAGGAAGACATTAAGAAACATTTAAATAAAAAAGCTACCGGTTTTTGAAGCATTTTTTACCAGATCGTGACATCGTTGTCGCGCTGGTGTCCTGAATTGGGTCAACGGATTACCGCATGAGTGCGATAACTGAACTGTGACGCGCCAAGTGAACTTGTACCTGTGAGGCCATCCCGGCCTTAGTTAAACCACTGCTTTTATTATATTATTATTAATCTTACATTTTTGTGTCAGCTTTATATTCATTCTTGCAGGTTTTTATCAAGTTACCCCGAGCGATTGTTTTTGCATTCATGACAGGTGTTGACTGACGGACAAAAAAACTGGTATCACTCTCTCTCATTCTTTCTATTATTCTTTCTTTCTCTCTCTCTCTCTCATTAATTCATTCATTTATTCATTCTTACAATCTTTCCTTTCTGTCTTTCTCCCTAAATAAATCGTTATCAGACAAAATAAAGTTATTAAATGAGACAAGTCATGGATCCATCATTATTAAATTAAGTCTCTTTCTGTCTCTCTCTCATTCTCTATCTCATTCATTCATTCATTCATTCATTCTTTCTCTCGTCATTTACATCGTTATCGGACAAAATAAACCTCTTTCATATAAATCATCATGGTATTACTCCAAGATTACCTCTTTCATATAAATTATCAAGGTATTACTCCCAGACTACCCATTTCATATAAATTATCACGGTATTACTCCCAGACTACCGTAGATCCGCGTTTTGCCGCCGCGGCCATAAAATAAGACTTGCAGTTGAAAATCCTGACAAATATTTCTCGACAAGGGATGCGGCTATAAAACGCAGGTTAAGCTAAATTCAAACATGTTCAAAAGACTCGACGGCCCGCCGAGGCGCAATGGGTGATAATAGGTTGAGGAAGAGGAAGTGTATACCAGGAACGTATATTTAATGATACTGCATACTTGTATATTAATTTTATTTATTATTAATTTTATAAAATGTAAAATTGATATTTTTGACAGGCTTATATATGTATTATAAATTTTTTATTAGTCAGTTATAAACCACGGCCATTTTCACGCAATGATTGTTAAAAGATCGAGATCCACGCGCCCAATAATGCACTCTAACCATACCTATATTTAAGTATGGCTGCAATACCGGTAAAATATTATTTTTTTAACATATCATTTCTTTTAAAATAAACTGTAAACCAAATGATAACCAAAGACCATACGTTCTTCGGTAATTAAACCTGCGTTCGCGTTCAGATACTTCTTCCTTCATCACATTGTCAATAGATGGCGCTCAAAGGACATAACCTCACAAGCTAGTTCCGATAACTTCTAATATGGCACGTTTTGCTAGCAGACGGCTTGGGTACCAGTGTGCATATATTATGATAAGCAGGACCCTGGGAATACGCGTACAGGCTGTGCGAAAATCGACGCGGGATTCGTTTATTCAAAGGTTTGGTCAAGGTTGTTAATTGACCGACGTTGTATAGTTGAATGAATTTAGATGAATAAAATTCATCACAAAGAGAACCGTTGGCTTTGATGTCCCATTAAAGTTTAATTTGCCAGGGTAAAGGCGCAAAGGTACCACAAGGCCCGCTAGTTCCGTAATCATTTTATGTGGCATGTTTTGCCGGTTCGGACACCATTTTGCATATGTTATGATCAGCACAACCCGTGTTCTGGCAATATGATCACCAACGCGGATGTCGTTTATTTAAATGTGTTTTTGTTAAATGACCGACGATGTATAATGTCTAAATAATATTTAAATTACCGTCGTCCCACACAATGCTTTAATGTGCCATTGAACTTAAATTATCCAAGTTAAAGGCGCAAGATTCTCCGGCATTCAGTGATGTGTCAAATTGATTCCGTGGCCCTACTAGGATTCGTCTTGGATGAGTCGTCATAAACCAAACTAATTGTCATCTAATCTAATCGGGTAGATCAGGCTGTTAAACAAATTAATTAAATTAATTAATTAGCAAGCCAAGCAACATACACAGTTGCAACTGTTTCCCAAAACTGTTATGCCTGACCACATAACAGCATAGAGCTGCGTTCCTAGCTGCAGCCAAGCGTTTCAGAAAACCTTTTTTCATTGTGTTCCCATACACCACCCGGCAATGGAACGTGGTGAGAATGTGGTGCGGCCATTAAGTAAGGTTTTGGGAATTTTTTACTCCAGTGAAGGAGCCTTCCAGATATTTTACGAACACCAGGTGCGGCCATTAGACGACGTGCGGCGGCAAATCGCGGATCTACGGTACCTCTTTTTATATAAATTATCATGGTATTACTCCCAGACTACCTCTTTTTATATAAATTATCATGGTATTTCTCCCAGACTATCTCTTTCATATAAATTATCACTGTATTACTCCAAGACTACCTCTTTCATATAAATTATCACGGTATTACTCCCAGACTACCTCTTTCATATTAATGATCACGGTATGCTCCCAGACTACCTATTTCATATAAATTATCATGGTATTACTCCCAGACTACCTCTTTCATATTAATTATCATGGTATTACTCCCAGACTACCTCTTTCATATAAATTATCATGGTATTACTCCCAGACTACCTCTTTCATATTAATTATCACGGTATACTCCGAGACTACCTATTTCATATCATTGTGTACTCAAAGGCTACATATTTCATATAATTTTGTGATAACAGACTATGCATGTGTTTCATTGTGTGTTTCATTTTGTGTATACTCACGGGCTAACTGAAATTTCTCTTCATCTGAGCTGACATCTTCAGACCTCACCTGTGAAATACATGAAATAAATCTGTTTAAAACTAGAACATGGGCAATCATGACTTCAATTGACTTCAAGCATCTGCCGGATCAAAGAAGCATGGAAATATTGAGTGACATGGAAAGTCTCCTGACATGACAGCCCTCCAAATTAATGCATCAGAGAAGTCAAAAGTATCCAAAGATGAACAAATGGATAAAACCAAATAAAAACAGTGACCTGGGTCACTGTGCTCAGCTGAAGTTGACCTTGAAGTTAAAAATCTAAATTAATATTAAATGGAGATAAAGTCTGAGATGAACAGGTAATATAGGCCATGGATGATTGATATGACTGAAGATATTGTTGCAAATAATATTTTGTGATCTGACCATATGTTTTGTAATGTTAAAACTGAAGCATTTAGACAGTTTGTGAATATAAGATCAATACTATTTCAATGTTCCTTGGTTGGCTATTTTTTTAACAGTTGTTGACAATTCAGCAGATTACACATTTGTTCAGTTAGATCCTATTTTTTTTTATTTAATTTTTTTTTTGTCCCCCACTTCTGAGGAAAGGGGGAACATTGATTTGGATTTGTCTGTCTGTCCCTCTGTCTGTCTGTGTGTCAGGTTTCGTTTCCTAAATATTATCCCATTTCATTCAAATTTTGGTCCGTGATTTCTCTCATGCATACCTTTGTTGGGATTGGTTTTGGAGTGTCTATCTAAAAATAATTCTCTCCAAGTCTGGAGTAAAAAGTTACCTTAAGCTGCATTAAGATTGAGAGAAAATTTTACATTGCTAGGATCACTGCCAGCAAGGGAAGCATCATTATAAAGTTAGTTGTTAGAGGAATAACAGAAACTTTGTACATGAATAAATATGAATAAACCATTGTTACCTCATCACATAGAAGTCTGTTGCTCCTGGAACTCTCAACCAACAATATATCACTGAACAGCAGACATAAAAATTCCAACCGGTGATAGAAGACTGAATAGTGGGGGGGGGGGGGGGGGGGGTTACTTCACCTTTACATAATCATACAGGATATGAGATTAAATTCAACAGTACTAACAGGAAACAAGGGACCTATAGGTCATGGCGCTCAGCTGTTATATAAAAAATAAATAAATGCTACATAAAAAATATGATTTAGAAATGAGGCACATGCTGGTTTTGTGTGGTAATAAATATAAGCTGTATTATGAGTTGTTGTTGTTTAGCTTATGTATGATTTTGATAGTACCATTGGAGACAGGGAGGAAGATTGATTTCATTTATTTTATTAACAAATGGAGTACTACTGTCACACAGATTTTGACTTGGCCACACAACTTATAAGCAGAACATACAAGAGTTTAACTATTTATTAAAAAAATTACAAATATCGTCCCAAATATAATTTTTATTTTTTAATAACTTATAAAATTTGAAAAATTCAGAACTAATTTTGGGTATTCAATTGAATCTTGATTTAATAATGTTACATCCCTGACAAAAAATCTCTAGCTTCAGCAATCCCCTTGTTAAGGGAGTAAATATATTTCTTAATTTTTTACAAAGTGCATTATGTTTGGGCCCATAACTTAAAACAATAACACAATACTGACATCATTTCTGGCATGTGCATAGAGAATGTATAGGAAAATATGTATACTATATATGATTAAAGTCAGATCATTGGTTTTGATATTAGGCAGTCTTGAAGTGAAACAATGGGTTTTTAATGGAAAAATGAAGTTTTTCATTAATATCTCGAAGGTATTAAGTCCTAGTGACCAAATTCTTGGCTTGGTAGGGGATTTTGGAGACATCTAATTGTATGCCAAACTGAGAGATGAGCTGAAGCTGGGGAGCTGAGCTCTTGCAAGCTGCATAACACTAGCTTGATGTAAACAATATGTTACATGGTGCTTGAAAACTTGAATAGAATCTACAGTTTTTGATCAACTGGTTTCAAATTTTTGGTGTTAACAGACAAAATGCTAACAAAAACATGCTGTGAAAATTAAATCCACAGTACTTACAGGAAAAAAACGTGCCATGGTCAAAGTTGGGCAAAATTTAAGGTACCAATTTTTTATTTTTATTAATATTTTAAAAAATTCAAAAGATTTTGATCTAATTTTGGGTATACAATTTAAATTTTATAAATTAAAGTTATTTTACTGGAAAAAAAGTCCATTGCTTTAACATGTTTTGTGTTAAGTGATCAAATATCTTTCCAGATTTTTTACAAATTGCATTATGTTTTGGCCCATAACTTTTTTTTATTATATAATACAGACATAATTTCTGGCATGTACATAGGATCTAAATAGAGGAATATTTATGGCAAATATGAGGAAAACAGATGAGTGGTTTTGATATTAGGCAGTCCTGAAGTGTGAAAATAGATTTTTAATAAAAAAAATTGAGGTTTTTCCTTAATTTCTCAAAGGAACAAAGTCGCAAAGAACCAGTTTTCGGCTTGGTAGGAGATCTTGGGGACATCTAACATTATGCCGAATTTCGGATTCCTAGGTCTAACAGTTTCAAAACGAGCCATATCTATGAACGGACGGATGGACAGATGGACGGACAACGGACAATGGACCACGACTATAGCTCAGATGACTTATAGTCAGCTGAGCTAAAAAGTATTAATAATTACCCGCCAAAACAAAGTTTTGCGGATACTATGTTTTTGACCAGGTTCGGCCATAGCCTCCGTAGTATTTGTTTCCAGAGAACTCCTCTGACCACTACTGGACTGACTTTTCCGAAACTTACACTAATTATCGGGTCACATGTGAACTGGTGCCTAACCTTTCCTTATTGACCTCTGACCTTTCCTCTCTTCATTGCGTCCATCTGTGCGTCTGTTTTGACACATTAACCCACATATCTTCAGACTCATTTGACCAATCAGGAAATTTTTTTGTACACAAATGTAGCCCTTGGATCGCTTTATAACACACAAAAATTGTGGCGCCACATGCAGTCATTTTTGCACAGTGTCCATCTGTTCGTCTGCCTTGGTTCAAAATCACTCACATCTCAGCAGTGGTTTGACTAATTCACCTGAAATTCAGCATGCGTATACATCCTGGATAGCTTTCTTGATTTTATGACAGGTGGCGCCACCTACATTCACACTGCAGACATCTATGCTTATTATCTCCGGACTGGTTTGACATATCTTCCTGAAAATTTGCATGTGTTTAGATCTCACATAGCACTTTATCATACAAGAAACTGGTGGCGCCATCTGCCACCATTTTTGCATGCCCATCTGTTCGTTTGACTTGGGTTGAAATCACTCATATCTCGGCTGTGGTTTGACTTATTCACCTGAAATTAGGCATGCTTATACATCCTGGCCAGCTTTCTTGATTTTATGACAGGTGGCGCCACCTATGTTCACGCTGCATACATCCATGCTTATTATCTCCTGACTTGTTTCACATATCTTCCTGAAAATTTGCATGTGTTTAGATCTCACATAGCTCTTCATCATACAACAAACTGGTGGAACCACCTGCCACCATTTTTGCACAGCTTCCATCTGTTCGTTTGATTTGGGTTAAAATCACTCATATCTCGGCAGTGGTTTGACTTATTCACCTGAAATTTGTCATGTGTATACATCCTGGATAGCTTACTTGATTTTATGACAGGTGGCGCCACCTACATTCATGTTCATGCTGCAGACATCCATGCTAATATCTCCCGACTGGTTTGACGTACCTACCTGAAGTGATGCATGTGTTTGGATCTCACATAGCTCTTTATCATACAAGAAACTTGTGGCGTGACCCGCAACCATTTTTGCACAGACTCCATCTGTTTGTGTGCTGTGGGATAAAATCACTCATATCTCGGCAGTGGTTTGACTTTTCCACATCAAATTTTGCATGTGCATACATCTTGGATAGTTTCTCATTCAAATAATAGGTGGCACCACCTACAATCATGTTTACGTGGCAGTCATCCATGCTAATATGTAACACGTCTAAGTCTATTTCCCCTTGCCACTCAATCCATGCCTCCTTTCACCCGTCCTAATCTGATTTTGGCGGATACATTTTGTTGCTTGTCGACTACCCGTATTCTAGTTAACTATTTAAAAACAGGCAGATCGATGGAAAAACAAAGCAAATTCCAAAGCCACTGAGGCAGGAGAAGACCTTATGAAGAAAACAATAATCACTCTTTATCATTCTAGATAGAGTTCTACACTCTGTATTGAATAGGTTTATGTTGCTGGTATTGTTGTTGGTTTGTATCCTGTCCTAGCATCTGTGGCGGTGAGTGCTGTGGCCGCCTCAGGTAAGGATAAAATGGTGGCCTACTAGCTACTCCCTGCTTGGCTTGTATGGCATCATGCTTATTGGCTCCATCAAAATTATAAAATTCTATAAATTACACTAAAGGAATGCACAGCACTTAAGTCTTGACTACAGCAACCTGTAGTTGCTCAAAAAAGAGCAAAACATCTTCAGTCAGTCAGGCAGGAGAATAATGAACAAATGTTTGCATCAGATCCTCATTTTTCATAACTCATTTTTTTTTTCAAGTCTATTAATTTTACTATACCATATATATCTGAATATTTAACTTTATTCACAATTCTAAATTGCATCAGAATCTATAGCTAATTTGGTCAGGTGACATCACATTATGCACACAGATGTATTGATTTTTTATCAATATATTCTTTGAATTCGCAAAATAATACATATCGAAAAACAACACTTGATTCAGAATTCACAATTCTTAATTGCATCTTTATTTATCCATGATTTGCATACTGTTGCATTTAATAATATTTTAATAAAATGATTTAAATGGAAATTAATTTCTACAACTATCAGCAGGCATTGCGAAAAAAAAGTCCATACATGTGCATTTATCATGAAAATTTCAACTTTTTAAGAAATTTTCTATGTTCAGGAGCTGTTATATGGTCAAAATAGGGTAACCAGGACAAAACGAGAACTCCATCTGTAACTGGTCATTATCTGTCCACACATAAAAAATCAGGCCTATATCTGTAGGCATTGTAAAAAGTCTGTAAAACTGTTTCATTTCGGAAGGACGGAATGAAGGACATGGGTTAAACTATATGTCCCGGCCACTTTGTGGCGGGGGCATAAAAATGCTACATTTCCACAATATGGCATCTTCTTGTTTACTCAAGAAATATTTTGTACACTGGAGTGGGCACAGATTTACAATTAGCATTGATCACCATGATTTTTTGCAGGGATATTGATCATGGTTGTTTCATCAGTTTCTGCAGACTACTGGCACCACCTGTATTTTTTACAATTTTTTTTTCTCTATTTTTGAGACTTCTTAAGATGCAGTCATCTGTTAACAGGGCAGAAATTGTAACAACTGGACTTAGAATCTTCTCTCTTGACATGCAGGGAGGCCAATGAAAAGTCTCTTTGGAAACCTAAAATTGGGTCTCTGTTACCAATAACCTCTGAGCTATAGGGCTCCGAAGTACCCCGAAGAATAATGGAAAATTTAATACAAAAGATCAAGTAACTGAACAACTATTTCATTGATCACCATGACTTTTTGCATGGTAATTAATCATGAAATGTTTCATCAGTTTCTGCAGTCTGGTGGTGCCACCTGTATTTTTTTCGAGATTTACAAATTTTTTTCCCTATTTTTGAGACCTCTTAAGATGCACTCATCTATTAACAGGGCACAAATTTTAACGACTGGACCTAGAATCTTCTCTCTTGACATGCAGGGAGGCCCATGAAAAGTCTCCTTGAAAACCTGAAATTAGGTCTCTGTTACCCATATCCTTCAAGCTTTAGGACTTCAAAGTATCCCTCAGAATAATTAAAAGAATTATTACAAAAGCTCAAGTATCTGAATAACTACTGCATTGATTACCATGATTCTTTGCATGAATATTGATCATGGGATGTTCCATCACTTCCAGCAGACTGGTGGTGCCACCTGTATTTTTTTTCCAATTTCTACGATTTTTTTTCTCTCTTTTTTTCAGACCTGCAATGAAACTGTCATCTGTTAACAGGGTACAAATCGTAACCTCTGGATCTGGAATCATCTCACTTCAAATCTAGGAAGGTCCTTGAATAATCTTCTTGGAAACAAGAAATTAGGTCTCTGTTACCAATATTTTTGAGCTATGGGGTGTTAAGTACCCCCCCTAGAATAATCAAACCTGCAATGAAACTGTCATCTGTTAACAGGGTACAAATCGTAACCTCTGGATCTGGAATCATCTCACTTCAAATCTAGGAAGGTCCTTGAATAATCTTCTTGGAAACAAGAAATTAGGTCTCTGTTACCAATATTTTTGAGCTATGGGGCTGTTAAGTACCCCCCCTAGAATAATCAAAATTTTGATACAAAAGCTCAAGTATCTGAATAACAACTGCACTGATCATTATGATAATGTGCATGAACATTGATAATGGGGTGTTCCCATATTCTCCGAGCTATTGGGCTCAGAAGTACCCCTCAGAATAATTAACAAGGCCTACAGGCCTAATGCAAACCTGTGCAATGTTTGGGAGTATGAATGGAGATTTATTTTAAAAATTTAATATTGATCCTCTTATGTCCTGCATATCTTCCTTAGTCATTATGATTTCAGCAAAATGGACGTTTTGGACCTGCAAGTTTCGGACTAGGACATTTTAAAACTAGAATACGAGTAGTCGACAAGGCATGGATTGAGTGGCAAGGGGAATTAGAGTGAGGTGTGTTGCATAATAGCATGGATGTCTGCAGCCAATATGTGTATGTAGGTTGCGCCAACTACCACAAAATCAAGAAAGCTGTCCAAGTTGTATGCATATGCAAAATTTTAGGCAGATAGGTCAAACCACTACTTGTATATGAGTGATTTTATCCCACAGCAGACAAACAGAAGGATGCTGTGCAAAAATGGGGGCAGGAGGCGCCACCAATCTTGTGTATGATTAAGAGCAATGTAAGATCTATACACATGAAAAATTTCACGGGGATATGTCAAACCAGTCCTGAGATATAAGCCTGAATGTCTGTAGCATAAACATAATTGTAGGTGGCGCCACCTGCCACAAAAATAAGGAAAGCTGTCCAGAATGTATAAACCTGCAAAATTTCAGGTGGATAAGTCAAACCACTGCTGAGATATAATTGATTTTATCCCAAGGCAGATGAAAAGAAGGACGCTGTGAAAAAATGGTTGCATGAGGCACCTCCAGTTTTGCTATGAGAGATCTATACACAAGCAAAATTTTGGCCTAATCAGTCAAATGGTTCCCGAGATATGAGCTTGGATGTCTGCACCATTAAAGTGAATGTAGGTGGTGCCACCTGTCATAAAATCAAGAAAGCTATCCAGGATGTCAACATATGCAAAATTTCAGGTGAATAAGTCAAACGACTGCCGAGATATGAGTCATTATATCCCTAGGCTGATGAACAGATGGATGCTTTGCAATAATGGTTGCAGGTGGTGCCACGTATGATGATGAGCTATGTGAGATCTATACACATGCAATATTTTGGCCCGATTGGTTAGACGGCTCCCTAGATATGAGCTTGGATGTCTGCAGCATTAACGTTAATGGAGGTGGCACCACCTGTCATTAATCAAGAAAGCTTTCCAGGATGTATACACATGCACAATTTCAGGTGGATAAGTCAAACCAATGCAGAGATATTGATGCTATCTCCTGCCCTTTTTGAGATAGCTATGATGCACGACGCATGATGGACTACGGAAGACACATGATGCCACACCATTGCATAAGCTCAAAGATTCGTTAAAAATGCAAACCAAGTTTTTTCAAACAGTTGAAATATATAGTCCAATAGTTCTAATCTGGGCATTCTGCAAATGAAATGTGTCTAGACACCAGACAGAGCCAGGTCAGTTGCCATGATGTTGTCTGGACCCCACCTGGTTGTACTGAGTGAACTCTTGACTTATCTGCTGAAACTCGGCATGTTGTCAAATCTGTTTTAAAAAAATCATTAAGCCTTTTTCATTTGGCAACACTACTTTTTTTAAGCTGCATTTATCCAATCTGTTCTTATAAAACTGGCAGAACCCTACCATAGAATAATTCTTGAAAAGTAAAAACAATCAGCTTAACAGTTTCATCATAAAACAGTGTATAAGCTAGAAGAGTCCAAAATTATATTTTCGCTTGTAAAAAACAGATCAATGTAGGTGGCGCCACCAATACCTCAATTTCGGATATGACATATGTGACAAACATTGGCATAAAATTTGGTGATGATAGCTCTAGCTATTTCTGAGATTGAAATTTTAGTGTGCTTTTTTGGACAGATGACTAAGTTCAACCTCCTGTAACTCGGCCAAAAATCTTTGAACTGAAACCATTCAAACAAACTTGAGAGAGATTGTTCCAGGGATCATTTCTGTGAAATATGGGACAGTTTTGAGAAGAAGATTTTTAAAGCATTTTAGCTTTTTCCCTATAAAATCGAAGTGAATGCAGTTAGAAAAAAAAATAAACAAAATCCGATAGAGTTTTTCAGATGACTGATTGTTTGCAAAAAATTGGTGATGCTAGCCCCTGCCATTTTTGAGTAAGCTATGGTTAACTTACGCACGACACAATGACGGATTATGCTGCACCATTGCATAAGCTCACAGGTTCACTAAAGATTTGATGTTAATTATATTTCAAATACATCTTAGAATACACTCTTTGTATTTTCAAGTTCAACTGAGCATCATGGCCCATGGGCCACTTTATTTTTCTTCCATACCCACCATACATCAAAACAGTTAGTCAGTTAAAACTACTGAGTGCATTCACACCTGCACTATTAGTGGGGGATTTTGTTGATACCGTCGTCTGCTTCTGTTATGAATCAGCTATTCATGATGGAAGCATTTGACGGGTGTGGACAAAATACCTAACATGACAGGATATTCTGGTATGTTCTATTATTCCCCCTGGGTAGAAAATACCAAAAGCAGGTGATTTTCAATATGAAAGGTTTAGCACAGAATGCTATATAATGCTGCTCACAAAAGCTATATTTACTTGTATAATGCAAGCAATGATAGAAGTAGGATTATATTAGTCATCACTGAACTAAGAACAAGGCCTACAGGCCTAATGCGAACCTGTGCAATGGGATATACACCAGGTATAATGCTTCAATCCTGGACAATTACTTTTTAAGTACAGGTGTTACATGTATATGAACAATGCAGTACTAAACATTTTGAACAAGAAACAATTACACAAACATCACTGCTGAAATTCTTGCATGGGTGCACACAACACAAAAATGATTGTAGCTGGCACCACCAGTCTTTTATTCAACAAAGCTATCAAAGATATAAACATATGCCCAATTTCAGACGGATATGTTAAACCCCTCCTGTAAAATAAGCAGGGACATACACAGTCACTATGCCAAAATTATTGTACGGGGCGCCACCAGTCTTGTACACGATAAAGCTATCTGATATGTATAAATATGCCCAATTTTAGGCTGATGTATCAAATTCCTCCATAGAAATAGGCAGGCACATACACTGTACATGTCAATGTAGGTGACAACACGTCTTGCGAATGAGAAAGCAATCAAAGACGCATAGACAGGTCAAAATATCAGGCCAATACATCAAACTTCCCTTGAGTTTGATGCACTCAGCTGACCAGGCTTAGGTGAGAAAGGCAGTTGCCCTGAGTGAACTGTGACGAATTGCTGGCTAAAGCTACTGCTTTTAGTTAAATCTTGACCTGCACCTGGCTAGACTCAGTGAACTTTTGACTTGTACCTGGCTGCACTAAGTGAACTCTTGACCTTTTGCATAATCTTACACATTTGGCAGTCTGCCAAAGCTATAAATAGTTGCAGGCTTAACTTTGGTGCCAAATCTGATGCAGTGGGCAGTCTGCCAAAGCTATAAATAGAATGCAGCTACTGCACTGAGTGAACTCTTGACCTATGCTTGGCTGCACTGAGTGAACTCTTGCCCTGTTGCCTAATCTGATAGAGTTGACAGTCTGCCAGCTATTTATAGATACAGACATAAATCTTGGCCTGTTGGTAAATCTGTTTACACACTTTGAAAGACTTTGGCTTAAAGACTTTTTTTAAGCTGTTTCATTCATAAGATTTTTAATAAAAATGTTCAGAATAATAAAAATTGCAGTCCTTTGATTTTTAAAGGTCTAATAATTGTGCCAAAAATCATTTATAGTAAACTGGAACAAAGGCCACCTAAGAATAATTTTTGTGCCATGTTTCATAAATTGAACCACAGTTTTGCAGAAGGAGACTACTGCAACCCTCAATTTGAAATAGGCTTATTAATAGCCTCAAGACCAACTTAAGCTTTCTATGACTCTACCAAAAATCAATGAACCCAACCTATTCTTATACAATTAAACAAGGGACCAATGGGTCATATTGCTCAGCTTAATTTTGGAAAGATATTAGTAACTGCAAAATATTTTTATTTCTTTTGGTTTTTCATGAATATTACCATTTGAAAAGCTAAGAGAAAAGGGCCCTGCTAAAAAATAACTCTGTATATTATAGAATAATGGACATGAGCTAAATCAGTTAGTGATGCACCACGGGAAAAATGGGCCTGCGGTAAGTGTTATATAAAGTAACATTTAAAAAACAAAGAATATGTTAAGGTAATTAAGTTTTCAAAAGTTGAATATATGGCCATATGAGTTGAAAAATAATCCCACAAAGTTTGATCAATATTCCTAATTTTAAAATTAAGTTAACACTGTTATTAACACCTAGGCCTGGCCAACTTTAAGAAATATGAATGAAATGCTACAAAGTATTTATATCTTCTTAAATCTTGTCAGTTAGCACTTACATTAGATCCTAATATTTTATATTGTTAGGATTAAATTCCTGAACATTTTTTTCTTTAAAACAAGTGACCCATGGGTCATGACGCTCAGCTGACTGGGAAGAGATACGCAAAAGGAAATTTTATCATCAGAATGGTAGTATATATCCATTCAACTGAAGCATCAAACAGATTAACCAACAGGCCAAGATTTAGTCTGTATTTATATATCTCAAAAAAAAAGAAAAAATGTGTAAACTTTAAAAACTAGAATACTGGTAGCTGACAAGTGACTACATGTATCCGCCAAAATCAGAGTGGAACGGGTGAAGTGAGGCATGGATTGAGTGGCAAGGGGAAATAGAGTGAGGTATGTTGCATATTAGCATGGATGTCTGCAGCCTAAATGTGTATGTAGGTTGTGCCACCTACCACAAATCAAGAAAGCTGTCCAAGTTGTATACATACGCAAACTTTTAGGCAGAAAAGTCAAACCACTACATGTATATGAGTGATTTTAGCCCACGGCAGACAAACAGACAATCGCTGTGCAAAAATGTTTGCAGGTGGCCCCTCCAGTTTTGTGTATGATAAAGACCTATGTGAGATCTAAACACATGCACAATTTTGGCCCAATCGGTCAAATGGTTCCTGAGATATGAGCTTGGATGTCAGCAACGTTAACTAGAATGTAGGTGGCGCTACCTGTCATAAAATCAAGAAAGCTATCCTGGATGTATACGCATGCCCAATTTCAGGTGAATTAGTCAATTAACTGCAGAGATATGAGTGATTTTAACCCAAGGCAGATGAACAGATGGACACTGTGCAAACATGGTTACAGGTGGCACACCATTTTTTGTGTATGTTTTAGAGCTATCCAAGGGCTAAATTTGTATAAATTTTATTTCCTGATCGGTCAAACGGTTCCCGAGATATGAGCTTGGATGTCATCAGCGTGAATGTGAATGTAGGTGGTGCCACCTGTCATAAAATCAAGAAAGCTATCCAGGATGTATACGCATGACAAATTTCAGGTAAATTAGTCAATTCACTGCAGAGATATGAGTGATTTCAACCCAAGGCAGATGAACAGATGGACACTGTGCAAACATGGTTACAGGTGGCGCCACCATTTTTTGTGTATGTTATAAAGCAATCCAAGGGCTACATTTGTATAAATTTTATTTCCTGATCGGTCAAACGGTTCCCGAGATATGAGGGTTTATGTGTGGAAACAGATGCACAAATGGACGCTGGATAGAGAGGAAAGGTCAGAGGTCAACGCAAATTGGTTAGGCACCAGTTTACAGACCCTATAATAGGTGTAAGTTTTGGAAAAATCGGTCCATTAGTCTCAGAGGAGCTCTCTGGAAATGAACGTGGCAGCATATCTTTAAAGGTCTCAAAAATAGAGAAAAATTTCATAAAAAAACACGAACAAATACAGGTGGTGCCACCAGTCTGCAGAAACTGATGAAACACTCCATGATCAATATCCAAGCAAACAATTATGGTGATCTCTGCATTAGCTGTTTAGATACTTCAGATTTTGTATCAAATTTTCCATTATTCTGAGCTGTACTTTGGAGTGCCACAGCTCAAAGGATATGGGTAACAGAGACCTTATTTCAGGTTTCCATGGAGACTTTTCATGGACCTCTCAGTGTGTCAAGAATGAAGATTCTAGGTCCAGACTTGATTTGTGCCCTGTTAACAGCTGTTCACATTTTTAAAGGTCTCAAAAATAGAGAAAACAATTCGTAAAAATTGAAAAATACAGGTGGCGCCACCAGTCTGCAGAAACTGATGAAACATCTCATGATCAATACGTATGCCGAAATCATGACCATCAGTGATGTAGTTAATGAGATATTAAAGTTTTTGTATGAAATTTTTGACTAATCTAGGGGGTACTTTGGGGCCCCATAGCTAGAAGGATATGGGTAACAGAGACCTAATTTCTGGTTTCCATGGAGACTTTTCATAGTTCTCTCAGTGTGTGGAGAATCAAGATTCTAGGTCAAGTCGTTACCATTTGTGCCACGTTAACAGATGACAGCATCCTTAAAGGTCTTAAAAATAGAGGAATAAATCTTTAAAAAATCGAACAAAACTGGTGGGCCCCCAGTCTGCAGGAACTGATGGAACATCTCATGATCAATATGTATGCCAGAAATCATGACCATCAGTGATGTAGTTATTGAGATATTGAAGTTTTTGTATGAAATTTTTTACTAATCTGGGGGGTACTTTGGGGCCCCATAGCTAGAAGGATATGGGTAACAGAGACCTAATTTCTGGTTTCCAAGAAGATTTTTCATGGACCTCTCAGTGTGTCAAGAATTAAGATTCTAGGTCCAGTCTTAACGATTTGTGCCTTGTTAACAGATGTTCACATTTTTAGAGGTCTCAAAAATAAAGAAAAAAATTTGTAAAAAATCTAAAAATTCAGGTGGCGCCACCAGTCTGCAGGAATTGATGGAATATCGCATGATCAATATGTATGCCAAAAATCATGACCATCAGTCAAGTAGTTAATGAGATATTGAAGTTTTTGTATGAAATTTTTGTTTTTTCTGGGGGGTACTTTGGGGCCCCATAGCTCGAAGGATATGGGTAACAGAGACCTAATTTCTGGTTTCCAAGGAGGTTTTTCATGGACCTCTCAGAATCCCAAGTTACAAGGTTCTAAGTCCAGTGGTTACGATTTGTGCCTGGTTAATGGACGGACAGACAGACGGACGACGGACAAAGAGTGATCGCTATAGCTCAGATGACTTTCAGTCAGCTGAGCTAAAAATCAAAATTGTCCCAGTCTCAACAAAAAAATTTATTTAACATTAAAATTATAAGATTTGTCTTGTTTATTAGTCCTGTGTATTAAGGGGTGGGTGGGGGAGGGGTCTCTGTTGTTACTGCTCGTTGCTGAAAAAAATGTTAAATTATAAGATTCATCTAGTTCATATTACAGGTCTGTCAACCGAATGGGGTGGGGGGGGGGGGAGAGAAAGGCGCCCTGTGGTATTAACTGCAGACAGCCTGATCAAGCTCAACTGGAGAGAGGGCTTGCCCGAGTCATGGGATTACATAACAACAGCCTGGGGAGCATAGAGCTGCACTGAATGACCTACAGTGACCAAAGTGGACTGCTTGACAATGTGAGGGAATACAACAAGAGCCTCGAAAAATATTCAATAACTAGCCTAATTTTGCAGCTTTTATTTTTAAATTTCAGATTTTAACAGATTAAATCCTTATGTGTACATGCTGTGAAAACTAAATCCACAGTACTTGCAGGAAAAAAAGTGCTGTGGCCAAAGTTGGGCAAAATTTAAGGTACTAATAACTATAAAAATTGCAAAATTTAGATCTCATTTAGGTATACAATTGATTCTTGATTAAATAAAATTATATCCCTGAAAAAAGTCTTTAGCATCAGCAATTCTTATGGTAAGTGAGTAAATATATTTCCTGATTTTTTACAAGGTGCATTATGTTTGGGCCCATAACAAATAACGCAATACTGAACGTAATGTTTGGTATGTACCGGTATATAGGAAATGTATGGAAGAATATGAATATTAACTATGATCAAATTCAGATAGGTGGTTTTGAGTTTAGACAGTCTTGAACTGTAACAATGGGTTTTTAATGGAAAACGGAGGTTTTTCCTTAATGTCTCAAAGGAACTAAGTCCCAGTGACCCAATTTTGGGTATGGTAGGAGATCTTGGGTACATCTAACTGTATGCTAAATTTTGGATTCATAGGTCTTAGTTTCAAAACGTGCCCTGTTAATGGCCGGACTGATAGACGGACGAAGGACACAGGACCACGACTGTAGCTCAGATGACTTATAGTCAGCTGAGCTAAAACACCCTATCCTAGAATATTCTTTTGAATTAAACCATTAAACTTGACAGATTAATCATAAAACATTTTAAAGCTGTAAGTGGATAAAATTACAAGATTTCTGACTGATAAAGAAAGGTCAATGTAGGCGGCGCCACAAAAACTGCAGTTTCAAATATGGGTCAGGTGACCAACATTTGCACAAAATTTAGTGATCCTAGCTCCTATTGTTTCTGGGATTGTTATGTTAGTATGCTTACATGCCAAATGACTAATTTCAAATTCCTGTAACTTGGCCAAATTATCATATTATCATGGTATACTCACAGACTACCTATTTTATATTATCATGGTTTACTCCTAGACTACATATTTCATATTTACATGGTATACTCACAGTCTACATATTTCATAATATCATGGTTTACTCCTAGACTACATATTTCATATTACTGTGGTATACTAACAGACTACATATTTCATATTTACATGGTATACTCACAGACTACATATTTCATATTACCATGGTATACTTTCAGACTACAAATTTCATATTATCATGGTATAATTTCAGACTACATATTTCAAAATATCATGGTTTACTCCTAGACTACATATTTCATATTATCATGGTATACTTTCAGACTACATATTTCATATTACCATGGTATACTCACAGACTACATATTTCATAATATCATGGTATACTCACAGACTACATATTTCATATTACCATGGTTTACTCACAGACTACACATTTCATATAATCATGGTATACTCAAATAATACCTGATTCAGATCACTGTGTACTCAAAGGCTACATATTTCATATAATTTTGTGATAACAGACTATGCATGTGTTTCATTGTGTGTTTCATTTTGTGTATACTCACGGGCTAACTGAAAATTCTCTTCATCTGAGCTGACATCTTCAGACCTCACCTTGAAATACATGAAAAAAAATCTGTTTAAAACTAGAACATGGGCAATCATGACTTCAATTGACTTCAAGCATCTGCCGGATCAAAGAAGCATGGAAATATTGAGGTACATGGAAAGTCTCCTGACATGACAGCCCTCCAATTTAATGCATCAGAGATGTCAAAAGTATCCAAAGATGAACAAATGAATAAAACCAAATAAAAGACCCCTGGGTCACTGTGCTCAGCTGAAGTTGACCTTGAAGTTAAAAATCTAAATTAATATTAAATGGAGATAAAGTCTGAGATGAACAGGTAATATAGGCCATGGATGATTGATATGACTGAAGATATTGTTGCAAATAATATTTTGTGATCTGACCATATGTTTTGTAATGTTGAAACTGAAGCAATTTTTTATAAGCTGTTGACAATTCAGCAGATTACACATTTGTTCAGTTAGATCATATTTTTATTTTTTAAACTATTTTTGTCCCCCACTTCTGAGGAAAGGGGGAACATTGTTTTTGGTTTGTCTGTCTGTCCCTCTGTCTGTCTGTCTGTCAGGTTTGGTTTCCCTGCGATAACTTTCCTAAATATTATCTGATTTTATTCAAATTTTAGTCAGTGATTTCTCTCATGCATACCTTGGTTGTGATTTGTTTTGGAGTGTCTATCTCAAAAATAATTCTCTCCAGCTGAAAAGTAAAATTATCAAATTTTGGTCCAATTCCTCAATGTGTTTAAGTTGTGTATGTTTGCCTGCAGATGTCTTCACATGTCATAGTAGATCTGTTTAAGTTTTCATGTGCCATCAAGTTTTTCAACACATGTCATAATTTTGGATGCTTATCAAGTACGAAAGACAACTAGAGCTCAAAGCTGAGGACTATAATTTCATGAATTTGTTTTTTTTTTCAATTTTATAAAATGTGAAAAGTTGCAATAAAGTTCCCAGTCCACAGGAGGAAGAACTGAATAGTTGAGGGGGAGGGGGTTACTTCACCTCTGCATTATCATTCAGGACATGAGATTAAATTCAACAGTACTAACAGGAAACAAGGCCTACAGGCCTAATGCGGTCCTGTGCAAAGTTTGGGAGTATGTTTGTTTATTTTAAAAATTTAATATTGATCCTCTCATGTCCTGCATATCTACCTAAGTCATTATGTTTTCAGCCAAATGGACGTTTCAGACCTGCACGTTTCGGACTAGGACATTTTAAAATCAGGATGTATCAGTCAGGATATTTCCAATATGTTCTTTTTGCCAGGGAGGGATGTTGGGACAGATGAACAGACAATTTGGCAGCAAGGTTTCAGAGAAGAACATTTGAAAATATTTAGCTTTTTCCCTATAAAATCTAAGAACAAGTTCCTCTTTTAGCCTTGGTATTAAGTCACACCTACTCATGCATCCTGGTAATGGAGGCTCAGCTTTACCCCAGGTAAAGGGTACTTAATGTGCCTCTTACAGACTGAAACTTACCACTGGCTCAGAGCGTGTAACTTGAACTATTGTAAAATATGACACAGTTGGCAGGTTCAAGAGGTCTAGATGGTGTGTCTAGATACATTGTCTAGATGTCTAGACTGTATCTTGACACCAGGCAGAGCCAGGTCAGTTGCCATGGTGATGTCTGGACTGCACCTGAGTGCACTGATTGACCTCTTGACTTGACAAGTTGAAACTTGCCATGCTGCAAAATCTGTTTTCAAACACTAAAAGCCTATTTCAATTGTCTAAACTGCTTTTTTAAAGCTGCATTTACCCAATCTATTCTTATAAAACTGACAAAACAATACCATAGAACAATTCTTGTAAAGTTTTAACCAATCAGCTTAACAGTGTCCTAATAAGGGACCCATGGGTCACTCTGCTTAGCTGAAGCTGACCTTGAAGGTAAAAATCTAAAATAATATTGAATGGAGATAAAGTGTAAGAGGAAGAGGTAATATAGGCCATGGTTGGTTTATATGATTGGTTTGTATTGATGAGCAAGAAATTGTTGCAAAATATAATTTGTGACCTGTTATTGTGTTTCCAAATGTTGAAACTGAAGCATGTGAGCAGTTTGTGAACAAATGATCTGTACTATTAACATGATCATTAGTTGGCTTTTTTATTAACATTTGACATTTCAGTAGTTTACACATTTGTTCAACTGAACCAATTTTTTATATTATTAGATATATGTATTTTTTAATGAAATGTATAAGTTAAAATATGACTAATGTCCCGAGTCCACAGATGAAAGGACTTGGTGGTGGTGGCTGGGGGGGGGGGGGGGGGGGGGGGGTTGTGTGTTGAATGGTGGGAGTTACAACATATCTGTATTATAATAGTGTATATACATAGGATTTTCACTTAATTCAACAATGCTTACAGGATAAAAAATGTTCATTCATAATTACTTAAACCTGTGCATTGGGAAATATACCAGGTATAATGCTTCAATGCTGGACTATTACTTTTCTTGTATATGAACTATGTAAGTACTAAACATTTTGAATAAGAAACAATTACACAAACATCACTGCTGAAATTCTGGCATAGGTGCACACAACACTAAAAAGATTGTAGCTGGCACCACCTGCAGTCTTGTATACAATGAAGCTATCAGAGATATATACATACGCCCAATTTCAGACTGATATATCAAACCCCTCCTAAGAAACTAGAATACAAGCGACTACGTGCATCTGCCAAAATCAGAGAAGGGTGAAGTGAGGCATGGATTGAGTGGCAAGAGGAAATAGAGTAAGATGTGTTACAAATTAGCATGGATGTCTGCCATGTTAACATGATTGTAGGTGGTGCCACCTGTAATTTTAATGATAAACTATCTAAGATATATACACTTGCAAAATTTAAGCTGAAAAGGTCAAACCACTGCCGAGATATGAGTGATTTTATCCAACAACAGATAAACAGATCGACACTGTGCAAAAATGGTTGCATGTGGCACCACCAGTTCCTAGTGTGATAAATAGCCATGTGAGATCCAAACACAGGCAAATCTACAGGAAGATATGTCAAACCAGTTCTGAGATATAAGCATGGATATCTGCAGTATGAACGTGAATGTAGTTGGCACCACCTGTCATAAAATCAAGAAAGCTATCCAGGATGTATACGCATGCTAAATTTCAGGTGTATAAGTCAAACCACTGCCAAGATATGAGTGATTTAAACCCAAGCCAAACTAACAGATGAACACTGTGCAAAAACTGTTGCAGGTGGCGCCACCAGATTCTTGTATGATATAGACGTATGTGTGATCTAAACACATGCAAATTTCAGGCAGATACGTCAAACCATTCCAGAGATATAAGCATGGATGCGTGAACATGAATGTAGGTGGCGCCACCTGTCATAAAATCAAGAAATCCAGGATGTAAACTCATGCCCAATTTCAGGTGAATTAGTCAAACCACTGCAGAGATATAAGTGATTTTAACCCAAGGCAGGCGAACAGATGGGCACTATGGAAACAGTTGCAAATGGCACCACCATTTTCTGTGTATGTTATAAAGCTATCCAAGGGCTACAATTGTTCAAAATTTTTTCCCTGATTGGTCAAATGAGTCTGAAGATATGTGGGAAGACTGTGTCAAAACAGATGGACAGATGGACACACTGGAGAGAGGAAAGATCAGAGGTCAACACCAATTGGCGATGGAACCCGGTCAAAAAACTAGTATCTGCAAAACTTTGTTCTGGCGGATACAATAAGCAGGGACATACACTGTGCTAAAATTATTGTTGGTGGAGCCACCGGTCTTGTACACAATAAAGCTATCCTATATGTATAAATATGCCAAATTTCAGGCTGATATGTCAAATTCCACTGTAGATATAAGCAGGCACATACACTGTGCAAAAGTCATTATAGGTGGCGACACCAGTCTTGTGAATGAGAAAACCATCAATGACCAGGGAGGATTACTGGAACAGATGAATGGACAATTTGGCAGCATAGTTTTGGAGAAGAACATTTTTAAATGTTTTTTAGCTTCTACCCTAAAAAATATAAGAAAATGCATTTAGCCAAGAAATAAGCAAAATCCGATAGAATTTTTTAGATGACAAATCTTTTGCAAAACAAGGGACCCATGGGTAACGGCGCTCAGCTGTTATATATGAAAAAACATATGATTTGGGAAAGAGGCAAATGCTTGTTTTGTGTGGTAATAAATATAAGCTTTATTATGAGTTGTTGGTGTTTAGCTAATGTATGATTTTGATAGTATCTTTGGAGACAGGGAAGAGGATTGATTTCATTTATTTTATTAACAAGGCCTACAGGCCTAATGCGAACCTGTGCATTGGGAAATACACCAAGTATAATGCTTCAATGCTGGACCATTACTTTTCATGTATATGAACAATGCAAGTACTAAACATTTTGAATAAGAAACAATTACACAAACATCACCGCTGAAATTCTGGCATGGGTGCACACAACACAAAATCGATTGTAGCTGGCACCACCAGTCTTGTTTACTTCGAAGCTATCAGAGATATACACATATGCCAATTTTCAGACTGATATATCAAACCCCTCCTGAGAAATAAGCAGGGAAACACATTGTGCAAAAATTATTGTAGGTAGCACCACCAGTCTTGTATATGACAAAGCTATTCGATATGTATAAATATGCCCAATTTCAGGCTGATATATCAAATTCCTTTGTAGAAATAAGCAGGCACATACACTCTGCAAAAGTCAATATATGTGGCACCACCTGTCTTGTAAATGAGAATACCATCAAAGACGCATAGACAGGTCAAAATATCAGTCCAATACAGCAAACTTCCCCAGAGTTTGATGCACTGGGCTGACAAGGCTTAGGTGAGTAAGGCAGTTGCCCCCGAGTGACCTGTGACAAATTGCTGCCTCAAGCTACTGCACAGTGTGAACCCTGCACCTGGCTAGACTGAGTGAACTTTTGACCTGTACCTAGCTGCACTGAGTGAACTCTTGCCCTGTTGCATAATCTGACACAGTTGGCAGTCTGCCAAAGCTATAAATAGATTCAGGCTGCACTTTGGTGCCAAATATGATGCAGTGAGCAGTCTGCCAAAGCTATAAATAGAATGCAGTCACTGCACTGAGTGAACTCTTGACCTATACCTGGCTGCACTTCTTCCAATCCTGGCACTGTGCCAAAACTATTTATAGAGCTGACATCATCTTGGCTAATGGCCAACATCAAGGCACTGGCAATCTGCCAATGGTAAACCAAGTGCTGCCATCTGTACACAAAAGTGGTCCCTACTTGTAATAACTTTGAAATTTATTTCCCCAATACGAAATGCTTTTCAGCTGACTTTTTATAAGAAAGAAATCAGGAATATATGTAAAATTATTATGGATACATACTGAATGCAAAATTAAAATACAGATATATCTCATTGATGGCAAATTCTTGAATGAAGTTGAGTAGGGATACCAATAATTTATAATCCACGTACAGTTGTCTTTATATAGCCACAGAGAGCTGAATATCCATGATTGTAACATTGCCTGGTATGATGAATAACTTAAATCATAAATCTAAATTTTTTAAATGCTTTTAAAAAAACTTTCTTGTCAATATTAACCAAAGATAACCTGAAATCTAAATGTCTAGTGGCATGATGTAATAGATGCTGATAAACTGGTGCCAGGCTAGATGTAACAGGATCACACAGCTAACATATATGGTAAAATGACTCAATTCAATCTTTTAATTTAGCCAAAATTCATTCTTTGGAACCATAAAAGACAATTTTTAAAAAATTATTCAGGGGATTATTCTTGTAAAATATTTAACATATTTGCCTCAGTGGCATCAGTCAAAAAACGTTTTTTACAGGTTTATAACTCATATGGGAAAATACAACAAAATGGCTAAGTTAAGCTTCTCATAACTCAGCCAAAAAGCACTGAAACAAAACCATTTAAACAAACTTGAATTATCAACATCTAAGGATAATTAATGTATGAGATTTAAGAATTTGGCCCAGTGGTTTTTGAGGAGAAGATCTTTGTAGCCACTGAGCTAAAATGGGATGTTATGGTATATGACTAAATTCAACTTCCCATAACTCAGCCAAAAGTCACTGAAAAGAGACCATTTGAACAAACTTCAGAAAGCACTACCCTAGGATCATTTCTGTGCAATATTACACAAGTTTTTGCAGCCGTCAGTATTATACGGACACTGATGACCCCCGTACAAAAAGGTCGATGCAGGTGGCGCCACCTATACCTCAATTTCAGATATGACTCATGTGACCAACATTGGCATAAAATTTGGTGATGATAGCCCCAACCGTTTCTGAGATTTTAATTTTACTATGCTTTTTTGGACAGATGACTAAGTTCAACTTCCTGTAACTTGGCCAAAAATCACCGAACTTAAACCATTCAAACAAACTTGAGAAACATTGTTCCAGGAATCATTTCTGTAAAATACTGGACAATTTGGCTGAACAGTTTCGGAGAAGAAGATTTTTAAAGCTTTATTAGCTTTTTCCCAATAAAATCTAATAAAATGCAGTTAGCCAAAAAATAAGCAAAATCCGATAGAGTTTTTTTTATGGCTAATTTTTTGCATAAAATTTCGTGATGCTAACTCTTGCCGTTTTCAAGATAGTATGGGTTAACGTACAGACGACGGACTACGGACACTGGACGACGCCACACCATCGCATAAGCTCACAGGTTCGCTAAAAAAATAATCAGAAAATCATATGATTTTTTAAAATTAAATATAACTGAAATGATAATTGAAATAATATTATAGAATATATTCATGTAAGCATTCATGAATACATTTTGAAAGTATCTGCACTGGTATTCAAATACTTTCATTTTTACCTGAATTCCCATTCTTATGCAATAAAATTTTTTAATGCAGTACATATTCATATTCGTATTCATATACATTTGCAAAGCATTTGCACCATGTCTAGTATTTATTCAGTTTTAGCCAAACAAAGATGTTGAGAATCCAGAATATACAAAATTCACAAATTTAAATAATGATCATGAGTACATGGTTTTATGGCTTTTATTTATATTTTAAAAAAATAAATGTAATATATTCACTTTGGACTACTTTCACATCAATCTACACACTAGACACAGTAGGAATCTAGATTAATATTATCAACTGCATCTTTGTCTTTCATTAATTTCCTTCATATGATCCCTAATGATTAGTAATGAATAATATGATTTATTTTTTTATCATTAAAATTTCACTAAAAAATACCATAGGTGACTGCATGGTGTTATTTGGAATAACATTGACATTGACATTCTATCCATCCATACAAGATTCTTACATCATCAGTAACTGCAAGTTAATTTTCTGTTACTCATCAACTAACAAATTCCTTTTCTATTAATTTTTCTTTAATTTGTTATAAAAAAACAATACAAAATTATTAATTTATTGTTTATTGTTATGTTGTTTTTCAAAACAACTACTAGATGAGTTGGGTTGGACACCTGGATCAACTGTGGCTGGGCATAAGCTGCCTGGCTGCCCCAGTGTATGCTTCGCTCAAGCATGCATAATCTGATGAAAGGTCAACAAGGTCAACATACAGGTGACTGAAGAGGGGCTGGATTTAGCCTGGGTCTGACATGGTCTCATATAAACATTAATAAAAGCTACAATATTTGGCCAATTACTTTCAGCTTTCTAAACTACAAAGATGAAATTCTTGTGTGCATGATATGAAAATTATATCAACAGTGCTCTCAGGAAACAAACGTGCCATGGTCAAAATTGGGCAAAATTTAAGGTACTAATTCTATATTTATACTAATAACTTATAAAATTTGAAAAATTCAGAACTAACTTTGGGTATTCAATTGAATCTTGATTAAATAATGTTACATCCCTGACAAAAAATCTCTAGCTTCAGCAATCCTCTTGTTAAGGGAGTAAATATATTTCTTGATTTTTTAAAAAGTGCATTATGTTTGGGCCCATAACTTAAAACAATTACGCAATACTGACATCATTTCTGGCATGTGCATAGCGAATGTATAAAAAAATATGTATATTATATATGATCAAAGTCAGATCAGTGGTTTTGATATTAGGCAGTCTTACAGTGTAACAATGGGTTTTTAATGGAAAAATGAAGTTTTTCATTAATATTTTGAAGGAATTAAGTCCTAGTGATAAAATTCTTGGCATGGAAGGGGATTTTGGAGACATCTAACTGTATGCTAAATTTAAGGAACTTAGAGCTGAAGCTGGGGAGCTGAGCTCTAGCAAACTGCATAACACTAGCTTGATGTAAACTTGATGTGACATGGTGCTTGAAAACTTGAGTTAAATCTACAGTTTTTGATCAACTGGTTTCAAATTTTTGGTGTTAACAGACAAAATGCTAACAAAAACATGCTGTGAAAATTAAAACCACAGTACTTACAGGAAACTTGATGTGTCGGAACGACACCAATGCCCCCGCCTTGGGCAAATTAGAAACATTTGTAAAATTTTGAAAATTTTTTTAAGTTCAGGAGGTGGCGTATGGTCAAAAGTAGGTCAACAAGGGCAAAATGCAAACTCAATCTGTAACGGGTCATTATCAAGCATCACACCAAAAATCATGCCAGTATATGCAGGCATTGTGAAAAAAAGTCCATACATGTGCATTTTCCATAAAAATTTCTGTCTTTCATGAAATTTTCTATGTTTAGGAGCCGTAAAACAATCAAAAGTAGGTCAACCGGGATGAAACGCGAACTCGATCTGTAACTGTCATTATCTGCCCACACATAAAAAATCAGGGTGGTATCTGCAGGCATTGAGGAAAAAAAGTAAGTACATATGCATTTGTTATGAAAATTTATATTTTTCATGAAACTTTCTATGTTCAGGAGCAGTCAAATGGTCAAAAGTAGGTCAACTGAGAGAAAACAAGAACTCGATCTGTAACTGGTCATTATCTGCCTACACACCAAAAATCAGGCCTGTATCTGCAGGCTTTGTGAAAAAAAGTCCATACATATGCACTTTTTTATGAAATTTTCTTTGTTAGAGCACAGTCAAACGATCAAAAATAGGTCAACTGGGACAAAACGTGAACTTGATCTGTAACAGGTCTATATCTGCCCACACACCAAAAATCAGGCCAATATCTGCAGGCATTGCAAAAAAAAGTCTGTACATGTGTATCTTTCATGAATATTTCTATTTTTCATGAAATTTTCTATGTTTGTACAACGGTCAAAAGTAGGTCAACTGGGACGAAACGCGAACTTGATCTGTAACTGGTCTATATTTGCCCACACACCAAAAATCAGGCCAATATCTGCAGGCATTGGGAAAAAAAGTCCGTACATGTGTATCTGTCATGAATATTTCTATTTTTCATGAAATTTTCTAAGTTTAGGAGCCGTAAAACAGTCAAAAGTAGGTCAACGGGACAAAACGCGAACTCGATCTGTAACTGGTCTATATCTGTCCACACACCAAAAATCAGGCCAATATCTGCAGGCACTGCGAAAAAAAGTCCGTACATGTGTATCTGTCATGAATATTTCTATTTTTCATGAAATTTTCTAAGTTTAGGAGCCGTAAAACGGTCAAAAGTAGGTCAACCGGGACGAAACGCGAACTTGATCTGTAACTGGTCTATATCTGCCCACACACCAAAAATCAGGCCAATATCTGCAGACATTGCGAAAAAAAGTCCGTACAACCGTTTGATTTCGGAATGACGGAATGACTGACATGGGTAAAACTATATGCCCCGGCCACTTTGTGGCGGGGGCATAAAAAACGTGCTTTGGTCAAACTTGAGCAAAATTTAAGGTACCAATTTTATATTTTTGCCAATATTTAAAAAAATTTAGCAGATTTTGATCTAATTTTTGGTATACAATTTAATTTTGATCAATTAAAGTTGTATTACTGAAAAAAGTCCCTACCTTTAACACTTTTGATCTTAAGTGACCAAATATCTTTCCTGATTTTTTTTACAAAGTCCATTATGTTCGGGCCCATAACTTTTTAAAATCAAATAATACTGACTTAATTTCTGGCATGTACATAGGAACTATATATAGGAATATTTATGGTAAATATGAAGAAAACCAGATGAGTGGTTTTGATATTAGGCAGTCCTGAAGTGTGAAAATAGATTTCTAATAAAAAATTGAGGTTTTTCCTTAATTTCTCAATGGAACAAAGTCGCAAAGACCCAGTTTTTGGCTTGGTAGGAGATCTTGGGGACATCTAACATTATGCCAAATTTTAGGTTCCTAGGTCTTACGGTTTTAAAACGTGCCACATGTACGGACGGACGGACAGACGGACGGACGATGGACAATGGACCACGACTATAGCTCAGATGACTTATAGTCAGCTGAGCTAAAAAATTAAAGTAATAAATGCAGTCGGTAATATATTTGTGATTTAACACAACCCTTTGTAATTCACTTAAACATATCTTAATCATGCATTTGATATATACAAACATATATCTGTGGTTATCCTTCAACATTCTACAATTTAAATCATTCATTTTACATATTATTGCACATTTTAATGTTTTATTTAATCATAAACTTTAGTTTGACTTGATTCTCATTCTAACATAAGGAAAGATGTAGCCATATGAGTTGTAAAATATAGTATGCACATTTCATTATGTAATTATGGTCTGCATATTTCATCTATAAGATTCTGAATACCCCTCACCAGTCTGCATGTGTATTTATATCAAAGTCTTACAGGTCCTAAAGTGTTGTGGCCTAATCTAAGTGATCTTCACCTTTGCTCACAACAAATTTATGCAAAGACGACCGAGTTGCATTCAGGTAACTTGCCACAGTCCCAAGCGATGTCAGAAAATGTCTGATAAATTTTACCTTAAAATCTGGAATGAAGACGTAAATGGGGGATGGGAAACAGGAATTTATTTACTTGGTCGTATCGTAATAGCGAGCCTAATTTGGATGATGCTATATTTGAAATATTAATGATGGCTATCATATAGATGGTTGCAAGGTGAGTCAAACAGACCAAAAGTATAAATACCTTTAATACATGATTATATTGGTTATTATAACTATTTATGCAATGCAATAAATTGTTTTTGATGTTTGCAAATTAGTTAAAACATGACATTTTATTTTAATGATTAAATGTGTCACTGGTATTGAGAAAATATTGATGTGTTTACTTTTGCACACATTGCCTGTGGTTATAATCGTCACTTAATCTATCTGACACATCATTCATGTCACCAAGTCACTTCCTTTTGCCCATCGTGCATTTAAAAATATTGCTGGTTAACTGAATTGACTAGAAATATCCAAAGTTACCATGTGGATTTTTGCGGGAAACTGAAGTGGATTTGTGATCACTGATTTGCCAGAAAAGTCACTTGCTGCTCTGTTACCATCAGCTGTTGAGGAGCTCGCACAATGCAGCCTGGGTGTGGAAAAATTTTTGGGTGTTTCTTTTATCCTACACTGCGTACAACTGCTCAATTTAATATTCAAGATAATAACGGGAGTGAATGCACAGAACGGAACAGCCTCCCGGAGCACGTCTTGCATTCCTCTTTATGACAACGCATACAACTGCGTAGTTTCCACTAGCAATGTGGCTTTTTGGATGAGTAAATTCATCAAATAATAGAAATATAACTGTTGAAATGGAATATTTTGTTATATTATATAATAATAGCTGAGACAAGCCCATTTGATATCTCTGAATGACTTTGTTTAGACCAGTTGACATGAAAATCAGTACCGCTGACCACATCCATTTTAAACTGCTGTTAGCAGTATCAAAGTTGAAAGAAAAGAAACTACAGGGGTATTTGACTTGAGAAAATGGTGACTTGTAAGGTGGAAAGATGAAATTCAGACATTTTTGCTGCAAAAAGTTTCATACATATAGATTTAGTCCTGGAAATTTTGGCGAGAAAGAAAAATCATTCACTCAAGATGCATTTTGCTTAACCTTTGCCGAATGAAATGATCCCCCTTGTAATTGGTCTGTGCAAGTTTTTTCTGTAAACTCTGATAGAAGTATTGGTATATTAGCATGTCTGTCAACATAAGGTCTACCTCGTTTAATACCAGCCAGTCAGACTTGAAAGGCTGGACTTCACATGCATATGAGCCTGGACCTCCAGCGGCACATGTCAAGCGAAGATATACAGAGGTCGGCAAATGAGGAAATTTCACCAACAGGGTCATAGACATTGTTAGGTCATTATAAGAATAGAATCTTCATATTATACAATAAGGCAACCTGACATCAGCTGCCATTAATTACAACAATTACATGTCAAGACAAAGAGAAGCTTCTAGAAGCATGCATGTGTAACAGTGGTGCACTTGTCAAATCCCAATTGTGTCAATAAACTTTATCCTGTACCGCGACTCTTAGCAAATGTCAGCCTGACAGGGATACTGAGAGTGCTTTTTCTTTAGAATAAATATAATGGAAATCTGCACTGATAGGGTCTGGCGAGAATATTGGGACACTTTTTTTAGGAAGGCATGTATTAATTGCTTATTTTGGCATACAAATCACTCAAACAAGGCCTACAGGCCTAATGCGAACCTATGCACTGGGAAATACACGAGGTATAATGCTTCAGTGCTGGACCATTACTTTTCATGTATATGAACAATGCAAGTACTAAACATTTTGAATAAGAAACAATTACACAAACATCACTGCTGAAATTCTGGCATGGGTGCACACAACACAAAAACAATTGTAGCTGGCACCACCAATCTTGTATACAATGAAGCTATCAGAGATATACACATATGCCAATTTTCAGACTGATATATCTAACCCCTCCTGAGAAATAAGCTGGGACACACATTGTGCAAAAATTATTGTAGGTGGCACCACCAGTCTTGTATACGACAAAGCTATTAGATATGTATAAATATGCCCAATTTCATGCTGATATATCAATTGGCTGCATTGATTCCAATCCTGGCACTGTGCCAAAACTATTTATAGAGCTGACATAATCTTGGCTAATGGCCAACATCAAGGCACTGGCAATCTGCCAATGGTATACCAAGTGCTGCCATCTGAACACAAAAGTGGTCCCTACTTGAAATAACTTTGAAATTTATTTTTCCAATACAAAATGCTTTTCAGCTTTCTATAAAAAAAGAAATCAGGAATATATGTAAAATTATAACGGATGCATAATGAATGCAAAATTAAAATACAGATATATCTCACTGATGGCAAATTCTTGAATTAAGTTGAGTAGGGATACCATTAATTTATAATCCACGTACAGTTGTCTTTATATAGCCACAGAGAGCTGAATATCCATGATTGTAACATTGCCTGGTATGATGAATAACTTTAATCATAAATCTAAATTTTTTAAAAGCTTTTAAAAAACCTTCTTGTCAATATTAACCAAAGATAACCTGAAATCTAAATGTCTAGTGGCATGATGTAATAGATGCTGATAAACTGGTGCCAGGCTAGATATAACAGCATCACACAGCAATCAACATATATATGGTAAAATGACTCAATTCAATCTCCATAATTCAGCCAAAAATCACATGTTGAACCATTAATGACAATTATTATAAGAATTATTGTAGGAATTATTCTTGTAAAATATTTAACAAACTGGCTTCAGTGGCATCAGTTGAAAAACGGTTCACAGGTTTATAACTCATATAGGACATTACAGCAAACTGGCTAAGTTCAGCTTCCAGTAACTCAGCCAAAAAGCACTGAACCAAAACCATTTGAACAAACTTGAATTATCAACATCTGAGGATAATTAATGTGCCAGATTTAAGAATTTGGCCCGGTGGTTTTTGAGAAGAAGATCTTTGTAGCCATTGAGCTAAATGGGCTGTTATGGCATATGACTGAATTCAGCTTCCCATTACTTAGCCAAAAATCACTGAAAAGAGACCATCTGAACAAACTTCAGAAAGCACTACCCTAGGATCATTTCTGTGGGATATTAAACATTTTGGCCATATGGTTTCAGAGAAGAAGTATTTTGTAGCCCTCAGCATGATACAGGCACTGATGACCCTGTACAAAAAAAGGCCGATGCAGGTGGCGCCACCAATACCTCAATTTCAGATATGACCTATGTGACCAACACTGGCATAAAATTTGGTGATGATAGCTACAGCTGTTTCTGAGATTTAAATTTTAATATGCCTATTTTGCACAGTTAACAAAGTTCAACCTCCTGTATCTCGGCCAAAAATCTCCGAACTGGAACCATTTTAACAAAATTTAGAAAGATTGTTCCAGGGATCATTTCTGTGAAATATTGGACAATTTGGCTGGACAGTTTCGGAGAAGTTTTTAAAGCTTTTTTTCCAATAAAATCTAAGAAAATGCAGTTATAAAAAAATAAACAAAATCCTATATAGTTTTTTTGATGACTATTTATTTGCAAAAAATATGGTGATGCTAGCTCATGCCGTTTTTGAGATAGCTATGGTTAAGGTACAGACGACGCACGACAGACGACGCAAGACGGACAACGCCGCACCATCGCATAAGCTCACAGGTTTGCTAAAAACTTTTGAGTCGGCTGGAAAAATAAGGGTCGGTCGGGTGACCAGAAACAAAGTTTTTTTTTTTGGCCTAATTGACAATGTCTGTTACACAATAGTGAGATATGTGAAACAAGAACAAGAGACCCATGGGTCACGGCGCACAGCTGTTATATATGATAAAAAAATATGATTTAGAAATGAGGCACATGCTTGTTTTGTGTGGAAATAAAAATAAGCTGTATTATGAGTTGTTGGTGTTTAGCTGATGTATGATTTTGATAGTATCTTTGAGACAGGGAAGAGGATTGATTTCATTTATTTTATTAACAAATGGAGTGCTATTGTCACACAGATTTTGACTTCGCCATATAACTTATAAGCAGAACATATAATATAAGAGTTAAACTATTTATTAAAAATAATTACAAATTGTCCCAAATACAATTTTTATTTAAAATAATAAGAGAATGGTATGATTTTTTAAAATAAAATACAACTGAAATGATTATTAAAATAATATCAAAGAATATATTCATGAATGTATTCATGAATACATTTTGAAAGTATTTGCACTATTATTCATATACTTTCATTTTTACCTGAATTCCCATTCTTATGCAAGAAATTTTATAATGGACTACATATTAATATTTGTATTCAAATACATTTGCAAAGTATTTGCACCATGTCTGGTATTTATTCAGTTTTCACCAAACAATGATGTTGAGAATCCAGAATATACAAAATTCACACATTTAAATAATGATCATAAGTACCTGGTTTTATGGCTTTTATTCATATTAAAAAAATAAATGTAATATATTCATTTTGGACTTATTTCACATCAATGTACACACTAGACACAGCAGGAATCTAGATTAATATTATCAACTGCATCTTTGTCTATCATTAATTTTCTTCATATGATCCCTAATGATTAGTAATGAATAATATGATTTATTTTTTTATCATTAAAATTTCACTGAAAAATACCATAGGTGACAGCATGGTGTTATTTGGAATATGTGACATTCTATCAATCGATACAAGATTCTTATATCATCAGTAACTGCAAGTTAATTTCCTGTTGTTATCAACTAACAAATTCCTTTTCTATTTTTCTTTAATTTGTTATGAAAAACCAATAAAAATTTATTAATTTATTGTTTATTGTTATGTTGTTAGTTAAAACAACTAGATGAGTTGGGTTCGACACCTGGATCAACTGTGGCTGGCCATATGCTGCCTGGCTGTCCCAGTGTATGCCTCCCGTCAAGTGTGCATAATTTGATGAAAGGTCAACAAGGTCAACATACAGGTGACTCAAAAGGGGTTGGGGAGAGCTAAGGTCTGACATGGTCTCATAAAAACATTAATAAAAGCTACAATTTTTGGCCAATTTCTTTCAGCTTTCTTAACTAAAATGCTGAAATCCTTATGTGTGCATGATATGAAAATTATATCAACAGTGCTCACAGGATATAAACGTGCCATGGTCGAAGTTGGGCACAATTAAAGGTACTAATTGTATCCGCCAAAACAGAGTTTTGCGGATACTATGTTTTCAGCTGACCGCCGCCACCGCCGCCGCCGCTGCCGCCGCGTAGGTGTCCGGAGAACTCCTCCGTAACCGCTGGGCGGAATTTTACGAAACCCGGGATTATGTTCGAGTCACATGTGAACTGCTGCGCCCCGATTTTGTTTTGACCTCCGACCTTTCCTCAGCGCTCTGCGTCCGTTTGTGCGTCTGTTTCCACACATAAACCCACATATCTCGGGAACTGTTTGACGGATCAGGAAAATTTTTTTGCACAAATGTTGCCCTTGGAGAGCTTTATAACATACACAAAAAATGGTGGCGCCACCTGCAACCATATTTGCACAGTGTCCATCTGTTCATCTGCCGGGTTAAAATCACTCATATCTCTGCAGTGACTTGACTAATTAACCTGAAATTTGGCATGCGTATACATCCTGGATAGCTTTTCTGATTTTGTGACAGGTGGCGCCACCTACATTCATGTTTACGCTGCAGACATCCAAGCTCATATCTCGGGAACCCTTTGACCGATCAGGAAAATTTTTTTGCACAAATGTAGCCCTTGGAGAGCTTTATAACATACACTAAAATGGTGGCGCCACCTGCAACCATGTTTGCACAGTGTCCATCTGTTCATCTGCCTTGGGTTAAAATCACTCATATCTCTGCAGTGACTTGACTAATTCACCTGAAATTTGGCATGCGTATACATCCTGGATAGCTTTTCTGATTTTGTGACAGGTGGCGCCACCTACATTCATGTTTACGCTGCAGACATCCAAGCTCATATCTCGGGAACCGTTTGACCGATCAGGAAAATTTTTTTGCACAAATGTAGCCCTTGGAGAGCTTTATAACATACACAAAAAATGGTGGCGCCACCTGCAACCATGTTTGCACAGTGTCCATCTGTTTGTCTGCCTTGGGTTAAAATCACTCATATCTCTGCAGTGACTTGACTAATTCACCTGAAATTCTGCATGCGTATACATCCTGGATAGCTTTTCTGATTTTATGACAGGTGGCGCCACCTACATACACGTTTACGCTGCAGACATCCAAGCTCATATCTCGGGAACTATTTGACCGATTGGGCCAAAATTTTGCATGTGTATAGATCTCACATAGCTCTTTATCGTACGCAAAACTGGTGGCGCCACCTGCAGCCATTTTTGCACAGCTCCTGTCTGTTTGTCTGCCATGGGATAAAATCACTCATATCTCGGCAGTGGTTTGACATATCTGGCTAAAATTTTGCAGGTTTATACATCCCCGACAGCTCTCTTGATTTTATGACAGGTGGCTCCACCTGCATTCTAGTTTATGCAGCAGACATCCAAGCTCATATCTTGGGAACCGTTTGACCAATTGGGCCAAAGTTTTGCATGTGTATAGTTCTCACATAGCTCTTTATCATACGCAAAACTGGTGCCGTCACCTGCAACCATTTTTGCTCAGCGTCCACCTGATTGTCTGCCATGGGCTAAAATCACTCATATACATGTAGTGGTTTGACTTATCTGCCTTAAATTTTGCATATGTATACAACTTGGACGGCTTTCTGGATTTTGTGGTAGGGGGGGCAACCTTCATACACAATTTGGCTGCAGACATCCATGCTAATATGCAACACTTCACTCTATTTCCCCTTGCCACTTAATCCATGCCTCACTTCACCCGTTCCACTCTGATTTAGGCGGATACACGTAGTCGCTTGTCGACTACCCGTATTCTAGTTTTATATTGATACTAATTACTTATAAAATTTGAAAAATTCAGAACTAATTTTGGGTATTCAATTGAATCTTGATAAAATAATGTTACATCCCTGACAAAAAATCTCTAGCTTCAGCAATCCTCTTGTTAAGGGAGTGAATATATTTCTTGATTTTTTAAAAAGTGCATTATGTTTGGGCCCATAACATAAAACAATAACGCAATACTGACATCATTTCTGGCATGTGCATAGAGAATGTATAGTAAAATATGTATATTATATATGATTAAAGTCAGATCAGTGGTTTTGATATTAGGCAGTCTTGAAGTGTAACAATGGGTTTTTAATGGGAAAATGAAGTTTTTCATTAATATCTCGAAGGTATTAAGTCCTAGGGACCAAAATTCTTGGCATGGTAGGGGATTTTGGAGACATCTAATTGTATGCCAAATTTTAGGAACTGAGAGCTGAAGCTGGGGAGCTTAGCTCTTGCAAACTGCATAACACTAGCTTGATGTAAACAATATGTTACATGGTGCTTGAAAATTGAATAAAATCTACAGTTTTGATCAACTGGTTTCAAATTTTTGGTGTTAACAGACAAAATGCTAACAAAAACATGCTGTGAAAATTAAATCCACAGTACTTACAGGAAAAAAACGTGCCATGGTCAAAGTTGGGCAAATTTTAAGGTACCAATTTTTTATTTTTGTTAATATTTCAAAAAATTTAAAAGATTTTGATCTAATTTTGGGTACACAATTTAATTTTGATTAATTAAAGTTTTATTACTGGAAAAAAGTCCATAGCTTTAACATGTTTTGTGTTGAGTGATCAAATATCTTTCCTGATTTTTTTACAAAATGCATTATGTTTGGGCCCATAACTTTTTTAAATTATACAATACAGACATAATTTCTGGCATGTACATAGGAACTATATAGGGGAATATTTATGGTAAATATGAGGAAAAACAGATGAGTAGTTTTGATATTAGGCAATCCTAAGGTGTGAAAATAGGTTTTTAATAAAAAAATGAGGTTTTTCCTTAATTTCTCAAAGGAACAAAGTCGCAAAGACCGAGTTTTCGGCATGGTAGGAGATCTTGGGGACATCTAACATTATGCCAAATTTTGGATTCCTAGGTCTTACAGTTTCAAAAACGTACCACATCTATTGACGGACGGACGGACGGACAGATGGACGACGGACAATGGACCACGACTATGGCTCAGATGACTTATAGTCAGCTGAGCTAAAAACTATGTCATATCAATTCAGTCAATGCATCAAATAAACTGACTGATTTTTCAGTCCATTTGTAAAATGCCTGAAAATTTCAGTCATTTTATAAAGTGTCTGAGTGAATCAGGCAATTTGTCTGGTGACCTCTGACCTCATTAAAATATGTATGGAATTTAGAGGGAATTACCCTTAGGCTAGATATTACATTAGTTAATATTATTTCTGTAGTTTCATCAAAATACATCATATTTAAGATAATTTATCATGGCAACACCACAAGCAAAGTGGTAACCTCTGATCTCATTCAACATGCTTTGATTCTCCCCATAAGCTCCAGTAAGTTTTAGCAGTGACACTAAAAGTGAACACTGGTATACCATGATACTGTTATGATGGGAGATAAAAAAATAATTTATTGTTTGTTTATTATTGGTAAAACAGTAATTTTAAACAACTTTATGACAGATTAGACCACAGTAGAAAAGGAAAAGAGAAGAATACATTCACAGTTAATAGTTATATGTGACACTCAGGTACAGTACTGTTTTTAGAGAAGATAATTAGAAATTGGAGAAAAGTACAAGCTGGCTTCAATGTTAAGTGAGTCATTAATTGCTTTATATCTAACAATGGTTTAGATATGACAAACTTGCAGATTTATGGAAGTAATGCCTTTGGATACTGATGTTAAATGTGGAAGTATGTTTAAACAAGCACATATATATGTATACCTTAGAAATTGGTTTGGACTACTCATTTCATCTACACTGTCAAGTGAGTTCAGGTCAACAGTGTAGGATGATAACAATAATATCCAATTATTGTTTGTCTCAGTGATAAAGCAGTAACTGAGGCAACTATATTTAAGATGGTTTCAAGAAATAATTAAATTACATCTCTCAGGCAAATCAGAAATATTTTGGTAGCGATACAGGAGAGCCCACACCATATAAGGATGTACACTAAGTATATGTCATACCCATGTATGCACAAATGAGTTTGTGTTCTGAGTGGATACAAGTTAAAATCTACTCTTCACAATATGTCCCATTGAGGACAGGTGTATAAAAATCAACTGAACTAACAGAGGCACAAAACTGCTTTTTCACAATCACTGCTGTTTAAGTATTTCTAAATGACCTGGACTATAGTCTTAATTTTTTAGATATTATTTGTCCTGAAGATATTTACCTGTTCTAGGTTGACTGTCATTGAATGTTTCGATGTTTCTGTGATTTTTTTATCTCCTTGCTGGCATTCCACAGTAAACTGAACTGCACAATCAAGCTTCTGTTCACAGTGGTCTGCTGGTGACTGACGATTTACTGCTATATCTGCAACCTGTACTGCAAGGTCTGTCCTGAAGTCTTTCCTTAGGGAACCTATACTGATTGTCTGAAGCATTACAAAATAACCCAGTAATCTACAAATAACATACATAAATATGTGATGGCAACCATGTAGAAACTAGAATGAGGTTGGTTTGCAATACAAAATATATACAGTGAAACCCCTCTGGGGCAGACAGTCACGGGACTGGACGATTTGTCCATTATAGCAGAGTGTCTGCCCCAGAGGGGATCAGGCCCAGGAGGTCCGGCTTAGGCCACAAGTCGAAGACACAAGTATGGGACTAAATCAACCATGAACTCCGGTATTTTACCTCTAATATATGACCTTACATATATGTTACATGTGGATAAAATGTATTGCTACTGGTTATTGTGCTTTATTTTTTTTTATTTTGGAATGAGGCTTTTAATATTAACTGGAACATTATCTTCATTACTTGTTAGAAAATAATATTCTAACATTGACTGACATCAACCAAACCTATTCATATCAACATATACATTTCTGCACTTGATCCGTAAAATATCTCAATTACTCACTCTTTCTGTGATATTGAAAGAATCCCTTATGGAATAATTAGTTTTGTTTAACATCTTTTGGGAGCCTAAGCAAATAAGATGAATAAATGCATGATATCATAACTGCCTTATGATTGATGGGTCTGACTAATTTTAGTGATGTAAATGATAAAGGATAGGGGATTGGTTGATATCACTGAGCCCGACCCAGGCAAGACCAGTAATTGTTATTGTCCAGGTGTGTAACAGATATGTCATTATCCTCGCTCCTGGGCCTATGATAGAATAATGTGGCCTGAATTCAGAATGAATATGTGGCTTCACTAAAAGCTAAGCTAAACAGAAACTCTGTGTATTCTGTCATGTTGTTCACACTGCTATTGAAACAAGTGACCCATGGGTCATGACGCTCAGCTGACTGGGAAGAGATTCGCAAAAGGAAATTTTATCATCAGAATGGTAGTATATACCCATTCAACTGAAGCATCAAACAGATTAACCAACAGGCCAAGATTTAGTCTGTATTTATATATCTCAAAAATAGAGAAAAATGTGTAAACTTTTAAAACTAGAATACGGGTAACCGACAAGTGACTACATGTATCTGCCAAAATCGGATAGTGAGGCATGGATTGAGTGGCAAGGGGAAATAGAGTGAGATATGTTGCATATTAGCATGGATGTCTGCAGCCTAAATGTGTATGTAGGTTGTGCCACCTACCACAAATCCAGAAAGCTGTCCAAGTTGTATACACCTGCAAAATTTTAGGCAGAAAAGTCAAACCACTACATGTATATGAGCGATTTTTGCCCATGGCAGACAAACAGACAAACACTGTGCAAAAATCTTTGCAGGTAACCCCTCCAGTTTTGTGTATGATAAAGAGCTATGTGAGATCTAAACACATGCACAATTTTGGCCTAATCGGTCAAATGGTTCCTGAGATATGAGCTTGGATGTGTCCAGCGTTAACTAGAATGTAGGTGGCGCCACCTGTCATAAAATCAAGAAAGCTGTCCACGATGTATAAACCTGCAAAATTTTAGGCAGTTATGTCGAACCACTACAGAGGAGGAGGAACTCGGTCAAAAACATAGTATCCGCAAAACTTCGTTTTGGCGGATACAAAAATACAGGTGGCTCCACCAGTCTGCAGAAACTAATAAAAACACTTAATGGTCAATATCCATGCAAAAAAATCATGGTGATCTCTGCATTAGTTGTTCAGATACTTCAGTTTTTGTATCAAATTGTCCATTATTCTGAGGGATACTTCGGAGTCCTATAGCTTGAAGGATATGGGTAACAGAGACCTAATTTCAAGTTTCCACAGGCACCTTTCATGGGCCTCCTTGCATGACAAGAATGAAGATTCTAGGTCCAGTTGTTGCGATTTGTACATTGTTGACAGATAACCACATCTTTAAAGGTCTCAAAAAAAAGAAAAAAATTCGTAAAAATTTGAAAAAAAAATAGAGGTGGCACACCCAGTCTGCAGAAACTGATGGAACAGCTCATGATCAATATGTATGCCGAAAATCATGACCATCAGTGTTGTAGTTATTGAAATACTGCAGATTTTGTATCAAATTTTCCATTATTCTGGGGGGGGGGGGGGGTATTTTGGACCCATACAGCTTAAAGAATATGGGTAACAGAGACCTAATTTCAAGTTTCCATGGAGACTTTTCATGGGTCTCCCTGTGTGTCAAGAATGAAGATTCTTGGTCCAGTTTTTATGATTTGTGCCCTGTTAACAGATGGTCATATCTTTAAAGGTCTCAAAAATACAGAAAAATTTCGTAAAAAAAACCGAACAAATACAGGTGGTGCCACCAGTCTGCAGAAACTTATGAAACACTCCATGATCAATATCCATGCAAACAATTATGGTTATCTCTACATTAGTTGTTCAGATACTTTAGCTTTTGTATCAAATTTTCCATTATTCTGAGCTGTACTTTGGAGTGCCATAGCTCAAAGGATATGGGTAACAGAGACCAAAATTCAGGTTTCCATGGAGACTTATCATGGGTCTCCCTGTGTGTCAAGAACGAAGATTCTAGGTCCAGTCGTTACGATTTGTACCCTGTTGACAGATAACTACATCCTTAAAGGTCTCAAAAATGGAGAAAACAATTCGTGAACATTGAAAAATACAGGTGGCGCCACCAGTCTGCAGAAACTGATGGAACAGCTCATGATCAATATGTATGCCGAAAATCATGACCATCAGTGATGTAGTTAATGAGATATTGAAGTTTTTGTATGAAATTTTTTACTATTCTGGGGGGTAATTTTGGGCCCCATAGCTCGAAGGATATGGGTAACAGAGACCTAATTTCTGGTTTCCATGGAGACTTTTTATAGGTCTCTCAGTGTGTCGAAAATGAAGATTCTAGGTCCAGTCGTTACGATTTGTGCCACGCTAACAGATGACAGCATCCTCAAAGGTCTCAAAAATAGAGGAAAAAATCGTAAAAAATCAAACAGTACAGGTGGCGCCACCAGTCTGCAGGAACTGATCAAACATCTCATGATCAATATGTATGCCAAAAATGAAGACCATCAGTGATGTAGTTATTGAGATATTGAAGTTTTTGTATGAAATTTTTTACTATTCTGGGGGGTACTTTGGGGCCCCATAGCTCAAAGGATATGGGTAACAGAGACCTAATTTCTGGTTTCCGAGGAGATTTTTCACGGACCTCTCAGTGTGTCAAGAATTAAGATTCTAAGTCCAGTCTTTATGATTTGTGCCTTGTTAACAGATGTTCACATTTTTAAAGGTCTCAAAAATAGAGAAAAAAATTCGTAAAAAATCGAAAAAATACAGGTGGCGCCACCAGTCTGCAGGAAGTGATGTAACATCTCATGATCAATATGTATGCCAAAAATCATGACCATCAGTCAAGTAGTTTATGAGATATTGAAGTTTTTGTATGAAATTTTTTACTTTTCTGGGGGGTACTTTGGGGCCACATAGCTCGAAGGATATGGGTAACAGAGACCTAATTTCTGGTTTCCAAGGAGATTTTTTATGGACCTCTCAGAATCCCAAGTTACAAGGTTCTAGGTCCAGCGGTTACGATTTGTGCCTGGTTAACGGACGGACAGACGGACAAAGAGTGATCGCTATAGCTCAGATGACTTTCAGTCAGCTGAGCTAAAAAGGATGCATAAATAAAATGTTCCAGCTATAAAAGTAAGGTAAATTGAGTAAAACTAGCTGAAGGCTTATAGTCATGGCAATATGACTAAATCACAAGAACATATAAGTGATATAAGGCTTATAGTCATGGCAATACGACTAAATCACAAGAACATATAAGTGATATAAGGCTTACTGGAAACAGACAATATTTCAAAGAATTTCTCCCAAGTTTAATCTAAGGGTCCAAAAAGCTGATCATTAAATAATTTAACAAATACATACATTCAGTTATCCCACCTTTAAATTATCTCCAAATGGATCCCATTTATTAAAGTCCATTTTGAATTCCAACCGGAGGGTGTCATCATCACACAGTCCATTATCCAGTGGGGGGAGATCAATCTGACCATCCTCCAGGCACACAGTTCTGGAGTCTGACAGTGCAAAGCTCTGTAAGGTTAATAACATCAAATAGATGATATAATACAAACTCTTAACACAGATGCTCAGCCATTTAATTTAAAACATTTAATAAATAAGACATTTCTTGAATCAGAGATACCATAGTATCCCCAGATTTCCCTATTTAAATAATCCCTTCTTCTGAAGCATATATTGACATATTTCAAAAGATTTTTTAAATCATTCAAAAACACAGATATGGCAATTTTTGTATAAATTTGTAGAAAAAATATGCAGAATTTTTAAAGATATGGTGTTCCCAGAAATCCTATACTTTTACAGAATTGAAATTGACATTCCAGGGGAAGTTTGCCAGTTTTAAAACTCAATGAGAAACTTAAGTAGAAACAATGTGTGTATTAAACTTGAGAATACTTTAAGTGCTGGTATTCACAGAACTCCCAAATCTTCTGTGCAGCTTTGACCTGGATCATCAGTTGTAGATTGAATTCAAGATCTTGGTTGAAATTTTTTTTTTCCATAAAATTTGAGGAAAACCTTTGTAGTACTTCAAATGTTAAGAGTTTGACAAAATTCCAAAAACTCCACAGATCTGACTTTGAAGCTCAAGGTTAGCCCTGCCAAAGCTAAAATGCATAAAAATAAAACATGATTTCCTGTGCTAAAGCTATCTGCTTACCTAAATCTGCTTGAGTTCGATTCCTGTGGGAGTAAACTGCTTAGTTTAACCTGCAATGGCTGTCTGCACATAAATGCTGAACATTTAACATCTACTTTCATCTTCAAACCCTATTTTATATTTCTATTATATTTGTTATGGAGCAGTTCTGGATAAACTGACAAATTTGGCCAAGACAAAGTGGAGGAGATTAGTTATGGTGGCATTACCAGTTGGTGACTCCAGTGCATGAGAAAAGCTTCGTCTTGCAGTCCAGAACGGTGGTGTAGATAAAAATTCTAAGGATTGTGATGACAATATTTTGAATGAACTTGACAAATGTTTCAAGAAAGATGACTTTAGGTCAGTATGTAGAGCATGGAGAGATTTCATAAGTTATAGAACAAGTGACCCAGGGGTCATGACGCTCAGCTGACCAGGAAGACATTGACAAAAATAATTTTATTATCTGAATGTCAAATTTGAATGAAATACTTTTTCCAAACTTGACCTTTTGTATAAAATCATCCAATATTCATTGGGGTACTATGGAGCTCTGTAGCATGAAGGATATGGGTAACAGACACCTATTTATCAAGGTTTACAAGATGACTTTTCAGGGGTCTCCCAGCATGTCAAAAAATAAAATTCTAGGTCCAGTTATTATGATTTGTGCCCTGTTAACAAATCCAAATGTTTATTCTGGGGGGTATTTCAAAGCCGCATAGGATGAAGGATATGGGTAACAGAGATGTAATTTCAGGTGCACAAGGAGACTTTTCAGGGGCGTCCTAGCATATCAAGAAAGGAGATTCTAGGTCAAGTCATTATAATTTGTGCTCTGTTAACAGATGACCAAATCTTTATTCTGGGGAGTACTTCGGAGCCCCAGAGCATGAAGGATATGGGTAACAGGGACCTTATTTCGGTTTTCCATGTAGACCTTTTATGGGCTTCCCTGGAGGTGAGGACAGAAGATTCTAGGTCCAGTCATTATGATTTGTGCCCTGTTAATATATGACCAAATCTTTATTCTGGGGGAACTTCAGAGCCCCATAGCTCACAGAATATGGGTAACAGGGACCTTATTTCGGGTTTCCATGTAGACCTTTTATGGGCTTCCCTGGAGGTGAGGACAGAAGATTCTAGGTCCAGTCATTATGATTTGTGCCCTGTTTACAGATGACCAAATGTTTAAAGATCACAAAAGTAGAGAAAAAAAATCGTAAAAAATAAAAAAAATATAGGTGGCGCCACCAATCTCCAGAAATTGATGAAACACTCCATGATCAATATCCATGCAAAAAAACATGGTGATTAATGCATTAGTTGTTCAGATACTTGAGCTTTTGTATTAAATTTTGCATTATTCTGGGGGGTACTTCAGAACCCCATAGCTCGAAGAATATAGGTCACAGTGACCTAATTTCAGGTTTACAAGGAGAATTTCCATAGACCTCCCAGGATTTCAAGTAAGAAGATTCCCGGTCTTGCGGTTACGATTTGTGCCCTGTTAACAGACAGACGCCTGGATGGCCGGACGGACGACGGACAAAAGGTGATCCCTACAGCTCAGATGACTTTCAGTCAGCTGAGCTAAAAATTGAAAAAATACAGGTGGCGCCACCAGAATGCAGAAACTGATGAAACATTTCATGATCAATATCCATGCAAAGAATCATGGTGATCAATATAATAATTGTTCAGATACTTGAGCTTTTGTATCAAATTTTCCATTATTCTGGGGGGTACTTCGGAGCCCCATAGCTCAGAGGTTATGGGTAACAGAGACCTAATTTCAAGTTTTTAAGGAAACTTTTCATGGGCCTCTCAGCATGTCAAGAGAGAAGATTCTAGGTCCAGTTGTTACGTTTTGTGCCATGTTAACAGATGACCGCATCTTATGAGGTCTCAAAAATAGAGAAAAAAATTCGTAAAAATAAAAAAAATACAGGTGGCGCCACCATACTGCAGAAACTGATGACACATTCCATGATCAATATCCATGCAAAGAATCATGGTGATCACTGCAATAGTTGTTTAGACACTTGAGCTTTTGTATCAAATTGTCCATTATTCTGAGGGATACTTCAGATGACTTACAGTCAGCTGAGCTAAAAACACTTAATGGTCAATATCCATGCAAAGAATCATGATGATCTCCATATTAGTTGTTCAGATACTTCTGCTTTTGTATCAAATTGTCCATTATTCTGAGGGATACTTCAGAGTCCTATAGCTTGAAGGATATGGGTAACAGAGACCTAATTTCAAGTTTCCACAGGCACTCTTCATGGGCCTCCTTGCATGACAAGAATGAAGTTTCTAGGTCCAGTTGTTGCAATTTGTACCCTCTTGATAGATAACCACATCTTCAAAAGTCTCGAAAAAAGAGAAAAAAAATTCGTAAAAATTTGAAAAAAATAGAGGTGGCGCACCCTCTCTGCAGAAACTGATGAAACAGCTCATGATCAATATGTATGCCAAAATCATGACCATCAGTCTTATAGTTATTGAGATACTGCACTTTTTGTATCAAATTTTCCATTATTCTGGGGTGTATTTTGGAGCCATACAGCCTAAAGAATATGGGTAACAGAGACCTAATTTCAGGTTTCCATGGAGAATTTTCATGGGTCTCCCTGTGGGTCAAGAATGAAGATTCTAGGTCCAGTTTTTATGATTTGTGCCCTGTTAACAGATGTTCATATCTTTACAGGTCTCAAAAATAGATAAAACATTCGAACAAAAACCCGAACAAATACAGGTTGTGCCACCAGTCTGCAGGAACTGATGGAACACCTCTTGATCAAAAGTTATGCCACAAATCATGACCATCAGTGATGTAGTTATTGAGATATTGAAGTTTTTGTATGAAATTTTTGACTACTCTGAGGGGTACTTTGGGGCCCCATAGCTCGAAGGATATGGGTAACAGAGACCTAATTTCTGGTTTCCATGGAGACTTTTCATAGGTCTCTCAGTGTATTGAGAATGAAGATTCTAGGTCCAGTCGTTACGATTTGTGCCATGTTAACAGATGACAGCATCCTTAAAAGTCTCAAAAATAGAGGAAGAAATCGTAAAAAAATCAAACAGTATAGGTGGCGCCACCAGTCTGTTGGAACTGATGGAACATCTCATAATCAATATGTATGCCAAAAATCATGAACATCAGTGATGTAGTTATTGAGATATTGAAGTTTTTGTATGAAATTTTTGACTACTCTGGGGGAGTACTTTGGGGCCCCATAGCTCAAAGGATATGGGTAACAGAGACCTAATTTCTGGTTTCCATGGAGACTTTTCATAGGTCTTCTAGTGTGTTGAGAATGAAGATTCTAGGTCCAGTCGTTACGATTTGTGCCATGTTAACAGATGACAGCATCCTTAAAGGTCTCAAAAATAGAGGAAAAAATTGTAAAAAATCGAACGATACAGGTGGTGCCACCAGTCTGCAGGAACAGATGATACATCTCATGATCAATAGTTATGCCACAAATCATGACCATCATTCAAGTAGTTAATGAGATATTGAAGTTTTTGTATGAATTTTTTTACTTTTCTTGGGGGTACTTTAGGGCTCCATAGCTTGAAGAAAATGGGTAACAGAGACCTAATTTTGGTTTCCATGGAGACTTTTCATAGGTCTCTCAGTGTGTCGAGAATGAAGATTCTAGGTCCAGTCGTTATGATTTGTGCCAAGTTAACAGATGACAGCATCCTTAAAGGTCTCAAAAATAGAGGAAAAAATCGTAAAAATCAAACAAAACAGGTGGCGCCACAAGTCTGCAGGAACTGATGGAACATTTCATAATCAATATGTATGCCAAAAATCATGACCACCAGTGATGTAGTTATTGAGATATTGAAGTTTTTGTATGAAATTTTTGACTACTCTGGGGGGGGGGGTACTTTGGTGCCCCATAGCTCGAAGGATATGGTTAACAGAGACCTAATTTCTGGTTTCCAAGGATATTTTTCATGGACCTTTCAGTGTGTCAAGAATGAAGATTCTAGGTCCAGTCGTTATGATTTGTGCCATGCTAACAGATGACAGCATCCTTAAAGGTCTCAAAAATAGAGGAAAAAATCGTAAAAAATCGAACAATAAAGGTGGCACCACCAGTCTGCAGGAAGTGATGACACATCTCATGATCAATAGTTATGCCACAAATCATGACCATCAGTCAAGTAGTTAATGAGATATTGAAGTTTTTGTATGAAATTTTTTACTTTTCTTGGGGGTACTTTGGGGCTCCATAGCTTGAAGAATATAGGTAACAGAGACCTAATTTCTGGTTTCCATGGAGACTTTTCATAGGTCTCTCAGTGTGTCAAGAATGAAGATTCTAGGTCCAGTCTTTGGGATTTGTGCCTTGTTAACAGATGTTTACATTTTGAAAGGTCTCAAAAATAGAGAAAAAATTCGTAAAAAATTGAACGATACAGGTGGCGCCACCAGTCTGCAGGAAGTGATGGAACATCTCATGATCAATATGTATGACAAAAATCATGACCATCAGTCAAGTATTTAATGAGATATTGAAGTTATTGTTTGAAATTTTTTACTTTTCTGGGGGGGTAGTTTGGGGCCCCATAGCTGGAAGGATATGGGTAACAGAGACCTAGTTTCTGGTTTCCATGGAGACTTTTCATAGGTCTCTCAGTGTGTCGAGAATGAAGATTCTAAGTCCAGTCATTACGATTTGTGCCTTGTTAACAGATGTTCACATTTTTAAAGGTCTCAAAAATAGAGAAAAAAATTCGTAAAAAATCGAAAAATACAGGTGGCGCCACCAGTCTTCAGGAACTGATGGAACCTCTCATGATCAATAAGTATGCCAAAAATCATGACCATCAGTCAAGTAGTTAATGAGATATTAAGTTTTTGTATGAAATGTTTGACTACTCTGGGGGAGTACTTTGGGGCCCCATAGCTCAAAGGATATGGGTAACAGAGACCTAATTTCTGGTTTCCATGGAGACTTTTCATAGGTCTTCTAGTGTGTTGAGAATGAAGATTCTAGGTCCAGTCGTTACGATTTGTGCCATGTTAACAGATGACAGCATCCTTAAAGGTCTCAAAAATAGAGGAAAAAATCGTAAAAAATCGAACGATACAGGTGGTGCCACCAGTCTGCAGGAACAGATGATACATCTCATGATCAATAGTTATGCCACAAATCATGACCATCATTCAAGTAGTTAATGAGATATTGAAGTTTTTGTATGAATTTTTTTACTTTTCTTGGGGGTACTTTAGGGCTCCATAGCTTGAAGAAAATGGGTAACAGAGACCTAATTTTGGTTTCCATGGAGACTTTTCATAGGTCTCTCAGTGTGTCGAGAATGAAGATTCTAGGTCCAGTCGTTATGATTTGTGCCAAGTTAACAGATGACAGCATCCTTAAAGGTCTCAAAAATAGAGGAAAAAATCGTAAAAATCAAACAAAACAGGTGGCGCCACAAGTCTGCAGGAACTGATGGAACATTTCATAATCAATATGTATGCCATAAATCATGACCAACAGTGATGTAGTTATTGAGATATTGAAGTTTTTGTATGAAATTTTTGACTACTCTGGGGGGGGGGGGGGGTACTTTGGTGCCCGATAGCTCGAAGGATATGGTTAACAGAGACCTAATTTCTGGTTTCCAAGGATATTTTTCATGGACCTTTCAGTGTGTCAAGAATGAAGATTCTAGGTCCAGTCGTTATGATTTGTGCCATGCTAACAGATGACAGCATCCTTAAAGGTCTCAAAAATAGAGGAAAAAATCGTAAAAAATCGAACAATAAAGGTGGCACCACCAGTCTGCAGGAAGTGATGACACATCTCATGATCAATAGTTATGCCACAAATCATGACCATCAGTCAAGTAGTTAATGAGATATTGAAGTTTTTGTATGAAATTTTTTACTTTTCTTGGGGGTACTTTGGGGCTCCATAGCTCGAAGAATATAGGTAACAGAGACCTAATTTCTGGTTTCCATGGAGACTTTTCATAGGTCTCTCAGTGTGTCAAGAATGAAGATTCTAAGTCCAGTCTTTAGGATTTGTGCCTTGTTAACAGATGTTTACATTTTGAAAGGTCTCAAAAATAGAGAAAAAATTCGTAAAAAATTGAACGATATAGGTGGCGCCACCAGTCTGCAGGAAGTGATGGAACATCTCATGATCAATATGTATGACAAAAATCATGACCATCAGTCAAGTATTTAATGAGATATTGAAGTTATTGTTTGAAATTTTTTACTTTTCTGGGGGGGTAGTTTGGGGCCCCATAGCTGGAAGGATATGGGTAACAGAGACCTAGTTTCTGGTTTCCATGGAGACTTTTCATAGGTCTCTCAGTGTGTCGAGAATGAAGATTCTAAGTCCAGTCATTACGATTTGTGCCTTGTTAACAGATGTTCACATTTTTAAAGGTCTCAAAAATAGAGAAAAAAATTCGTAAAAAATCGAAAAATACAGGTGGCGCCACCAGTCTTCAGGAACTGATGGAACCTCTCATGATCAATATGTATGCCAAAAATCATGACCATCAGTCAAGTAGTTAATGAGATATTGAAGTTTTTGTATGAAATTTTGGACTTTTCTGGGGGGTACTTTGGGGCCCCATAGCTCGAAGGATATGGGTAACAGAGACCTAATTTCTGGTTTCCAAGGAGATTTTTCATGGACCTCTCAGAATGCTAAGTTACAAGGTTCTAGGTCCAGCGGTTACGATTTGTGCCTGGTTAACGGACGGACAGACGGACAGACGGACAGACGGACGACGGACAAAGAGTGATCGCTATAGCTCAGATGACTTTCAGTCAGCTGAGCTAAAAACTGATCAGAAGATGTCAGAGTACATAACGGGATATGAAAAGAAAGTCAGTCATTTAAAAAACAAGGCCTATAGGCCTAATGCAAACCTGTGCAATGAGATTACACCAGGTATAATACTTCAATGCTGGACCATTACTTTTCAAGAACATGTGTAACATGTATATGAACAATGCAAGTACTAAACACTTAGAACAAGAAACAAACTAGATGTGGTCGGATAATGGTCCTCAGACGGCCCCGCGCTTCCGCTAGTGCTGGACTAGTTTACTTATGGGTGAAAAATCAAGTTAAATTTGAAAAATATGACAAATAGAAACTGTTTCTATTTGTCATATTTTTCAAATTTAACTTGATTTTTTCTGAGAAACAGGTATTTATCAATATGCATGAGGGAAAAATCCTACTGAATCAAATGATATTAAACAAGGCCTACAGGCCTAATGTGAACCTGTGCATATGGATATACACCAGGTATAACGCTTCAATGCTGAACCACTACTTTTCATATATATGAACAATGCAAGTACTAAACATTTTGAACAAGAAACAATACACAACATCACTGCTGAAATTCTGGCATGGGTGCACACAACACAAAAATTATTGTAGGTGGCACCACCAGTCTTGTGTATGACAAAGCTATTTGACATGTATAATAATTTCAGGCTGATATATCAAATTCCTCCGTAGAATTAAGCAGGCACATACACTTTGCAAAAGTCATTTTAGATGGTGACACCTGTCTTGTGAACGAGAAAAGCCATTAAAGACACATAGACAGGTCAGAATATCAGGCCAATACATCAAACTTACCTTGAGTCTGATGCACGGGGCTGACCAGGCTTAGGTGAGAAAGGCTGTTGCCCCGAGTGTACTGTGACAAATTACTGGCTCAGGCTACTGCACTGAATGAACTCTTGACCTGTTGCATAATCTGACACAGTTGGCAGTCTGCCAAAGCTATAAATAAATCCAGGCTGACCTTTTGCCTATTGCCAAATCTAAAATAGTAGCCACACAATTGCATAAGCTCACAGATTGGCTTCATATGCAGCCCTGAGGGGCATGACACCCATGAGGTGATCACATGATACTCATGAGGTGATCACATGCTACCCAAGAGGTGATCACATGCTACCCATGAGATGATCACATGCTGCCCATGAGGTGATCACATGCCTTGTGCTTGGCTGCACTGATTGAACTGTTGACCTATATTTGGCTGCACTGAATGAACTCTTGATCTGTTGCCAAATCTGAAACAGTTGGCAGTTTGTCAACCTATTCAAGAAACAAACACAATCTTGGCCTGTTATGTAACTCTGCTAACATTTATCCAACACAAACCATTTGAACAAACTTCAGAAGGCTCGCCTCTGGGATCATTTCTGTAAAATATTGAACAATTTGGCTGGACTGTTTACAAGAAGAAGACTTTTAAATTTTTTTTCAGCTTTTTCCCTGTAAAATCGAAGTAAATGCAGATAGCAAAAATAAGCTGAATCCGTCAACATTTTATATGTGAATGATAATTGCATAAAATTTGGGGATGGTAGCTCCTGCTATTCCTGAGAAATTATGAGTTAGTGTACAGATGATATGTAATATCATAAATCTATATTTTTTAAAAGCTTTTAAAAAACATTCTTGTCAATATTTTCCATAGATATTCTGAAATCTAAATGTCTAGAGGCATGATGTAATGGATGCTGATAAACTGGTGCTAGGCTAGATGTATCTGCTTCACACAGCTAACATTTATGGTAATATGACTCAATTCAATCTTTATAATTCAGCCAAAATTCATTTTTTGGAACCATAAAAGACAAATATTATTAGAATGATTCAGGGAATTATTCTTGCAAAATATTAAACAAACTGGCCTCAGTATCATCAGCTGAAAAACGTTCTGTAGGTTTATAACTCATATGGGAAAATAAAGCAAAATGGCAAAGTTCAGCTTCCCAAAACTCAGCCAAAAAGCATTGAACCAAAACCATTTGAACAAACTTGAATTATCAACTTCTAAGGATAATTAATGTGTGAGATTTAAGAATTTAGCCCAGTGGTTTTTGAGAAGAAGATTTTTGTAGCCACTTAGCTAACATGGGCTGTTATGGCATATGACTAAATTCAGCTTCCCATAACTCAGCCAAAAGTCACTGAACTGAGACCATTTGAACAAACTTGAATTATCAACATCTAAGGATAATTAATGTGTGAGATTTAAGAATTTGGCCCAGTGGTTTTAGAGAAGAAGATTTTTGTAGCCACTTAGCTTACTTGGGCTGTTATGGCATATGACTAAATTCAGCTTCCCATAACTCAGCCAAAAGTCACTGAACTGAGACCATTTGAACAAACTTGAATTATCAACATCTAAGGATAATTAATGTGTGAGATTTAAGAATTTGGCCCAGTGGTTTTAGAGAAGAAGATTTTTGTAGCCACTTAGCTTACTTGGGCTGTTATGGCATATGACTAAATTCAGCATCCCATAACTCAGCCAAAAGTCACTGAACTGAGACCATTTGAACAAACTTGAATTATCAACATCTAAGGATAATTAATGAGTGAAACTGAACTAAGATCATTTGAATAAACTTCAGAAAGCACTACCGTAATTCTGTGCGATATTAAACAATTTGGCCATATGGTTTTAGAGAAGAAGTTTTTTGTAGCCTTCATTATGATACAGGCACTCATGACCCCCGTACAAAAAAGGCTAATGCAGGTGGCGCCACCAATACCTCAATTTCAGATATAAGTCATGTGACCAATATCTGTATAAAATTTGGTGATGACAGCTCTAGCCGTTTCTGAGATTGTAATTTTAGTATGCTTTTTTAACAGATGACTAAGTTCAACTTTGTGTAACTCAGCCAAAAATTGCCGGATTTAAACCATTTGAACAAACTTGAGAGAGATTGTTCAAGGGATCATTTCTATGAAATATTGGACAATTTGGCTGAACAGTTTCGGAGAAGATTTTAAAAGCTTTTTTAGCTTTTTCCCTATAAAATCTAAGAAAATGCAGTTTGCCAAAAATAAGCAAAATCCGATAAAGTTTTTTAGATGACTAATTTTTTGCATAAAATTTTGTAATGCTAACTCTTGCCGTTTTCAAGATAGTATGGGTTAACGTACAGACGACGGACAACGCCACATCATCACATAAGCTCACAGGTTCGCTAAAAATGTGAAGAAAGAAGTGCTTCAGGTGAAACAGCATATGCTGCAGTGCTTGATAGTGCTTGTACATAAACAGTAGCATGCAGAGCATGGAAAGAAACTTACATAGAATCTCTGTCTGAATCAAAGTTCAAATATGGGGGAGAAACAAGAAAAGTGTCTTTTGAAAAAGTGCATATTCCTGCATATGTTGCAGGGTACAAAGTAATGATCACAACAGATATAACTGACAATGATATTCCATTGCAGCTCAACAAGCCGGACATGAAGTTTGGAATGAAACTTGACCTAGAGAATGACACAGGGCTCCACCATCTTTGGTTAGAAAATTGAACTTGACACTACCAGGTCAGGGCATTACTGTTTACCTCTAAGAGATTTTGAAGTGAACATGAATGAGATACATCATATAGCAATTTTAAATTCAACACAAGAAAAGGAGAAAATGGTGAAAAACTGCACAGGCAATTTGTGCATCCTTCGGCTAAAAGTCTGAGAGCACTAATGAAAGATGCTGAAGTACTGGATAATGAAATTGAAGTATGATAAAGAACATATCTGAAAAATGTAATACATGCAAGTGATACATAAAGACTCCTGCTAGACCTGCATGTTGTATGCCTGCCAAGGTTTAATGAAACTTTTGCAATGGATTTGAAGCATTTCAAGCCAAGGATTTATTTTCTACATCTGATAGATCTACATTAAGATTTAGCTTGGCTAAGGTGATCTAAAGAAAGTTGCCAATTGTAATTTTTGATAAAGGTTTACTGATGAGGATTGCCTCTGGGCTTGGAGCTCCAGAGAAGCTTCTTGTGGACAATGGAGATGAAGCGTTGTGCACTTGATGTTGAGACGGCACTTGCATGGGCAGTTAATGCCAAGAATTCAATGCTCAACTGTAACAGATTTTCTCCTAACCAGCTAATGTTCTGGCAAAATTCAAAGCTGCCCTCTGTTATGACAAATAAATTGCCTGGGCTGGAGAGTTTAACAACAAGTGAAAAAGTCAGTAAACATCTGAATGCACTTCATGCTGTCAGAAAAACATATATTAAAGCTAAAGCTTCAAACAGAATAAAAAAGGCTCTGAAACATCCAGTTTATTACAAGAGAGATGAAAGCAACAGATGGCGGGAACCAAGGAAAGTGATGGGCCAAGATAATGAGATTGTGTTCACTTGTCATGGAAATCAGTTGGTAAGGGTTTCTTCATGTAGACTGGTACAAGTTGGCAAAGAATACACACACTCTGAGGAAACTTTCAAACAAATACCTTAAAGCTCTGTATGGATAAAGGGGCTGCCACAGCCCAGATTCTTACTGGAGAACAACAGAATGAATCAACTAAAGACCTTGGAAATCAGTCTATGGAGGGATCTGAAACATTAGAAAGCCTAAATGTTAGTGGTTAGCATAAGGTGTAAAGGACAGAGGTCAAAAGACTTGGTCAACAAAATGGGGTATAACTGAAAAACTGTTTCCAGGTAACAGAAAAGGTAGCAAAGCTAGACTTGTTGTTAGAGGTTCTGAGGAAGGTAGCAAAGCTAGACTTGTTGTTAGAGGTTCTGAGGAAGATGAAAACATTTGGTCTGACTCATCTACTGCTGGTAAATCAACCTTGAGTTTTCTTTTCTGTAGCAGCTAATGAGAAATGGAAATGTGAAACAAAAGATATCAAAGTAGCTTTTCTGCAAGGAAGCAAGATAGCTAGAGATGTTTTCTTAATGTCACCCTCAGGAGCCAGAGTAGATGGTTAAATATGGAAACTAAAGAAATTTGCATATGGGTTAGATGATGCTGTGTAAACAGGTTCAGTTAAATAAGTCTCTGTTCAGATGGTATGCAGATGATAAGCTACAGGGTATGTTCTTCATGCATGCTGATGACTTTTTAAATTGCAGGAACAGATAAGTTCCTACAACAGGTGATCATTGCGAGAAATGTTCCAGGTGGGAAAGATAGAACAGGGATGCAAAAAGTATGTTGCTCTCTTCATTGATCACAATGATGATGGTCTGTCTATTCAGCAGCAGAGATACATTGATGAGATGGAGACTCTCAATATGGCATCTTTGGGATATCAGTGACTTGACTCTGCAAGTATTTGTAGATGCTGCATGGGCAAACGTGCCAGATGGCACTTCTTGTACTGGAGGGTATGTCATATATCTGACAGGAGACAACAACATAAGTGCTCCAACAGACTGGTTTGTTAGCAAGATCAAGAGAACAGTACATAGCACACTTTCTGCTGAGGCCCTTGCAATGTTGAATTGAGTGGAGAATGCTATTTACCTTGAGAATATGATCACAGAACTTTACAGGGATCATTTAAGGAAAAACAAGTGACCCATGGGTCATGATGCTCAACCAACTGACATGTTGACAATAAGTCCTTGCACAGACAACTAATTAGGATAGGTGGCATCATTGTTCATGCTGTTAGCTTAAGTTCATCAAGACCCACAAGCACAACAAATTTGATAACAATCAACCTTTCATGAGGAATCCGGCAATTTGTGTGTATTTTGCATTATTTCTGGGGTGCTCAAACATACTCTAAAACTCTGAGAATATAGGTCACTGTGACCCAATTTCAGGTTTCTGGGGAGAACTTTGGAGGAAGTCTCAGGAAGTCAAGTAAGAAGATTCTAGGCCCCATGGTTATGATTTGTTCCCTACTTTGGTATTAAATTTTCAATTATTCTGGTAGTACTTCAGAACCCTATAGCTCATACAATATGGGTGACAGAGACCTACTTTCAGGTTTCCAAGGAGACTTTTCATGGGCTTCCTAGCATGTCAAGAAAGAAGATTCTAGGTCTAGATGTTAAGATTTGTGCCCTGTTAATAGAGGACCGCATCTTTTAAGGTCTCAAAAATAGATAAAACTAGATGTGTCGGAATGACACGAATGCCCCGGCCTGGGGCAAATTAGAAACATTTGTTAAATTTCAGGAGGAGTTCAGGAGGTGTTGTATGGTCAAAAGTAGGTGAACAAGGGCAAAATACAAACTCGATCTGTTACGGGTCATTATCAAGCAACACACCAAAAATCAGGCCAGTATCTGCAGGCACTATGAAAAAAAGTCCATACATGTGCATTTTCCATAAAAATTTCTGTCTTTCATGAAATTTTCTATGTTTAGGAGCCGTAAAACAATCAAAAGTAGGTCAACCGGGATGAAACGCGAACTCGCTCTGTAACTGTCATTATCTGCCCACACATAAAAAATCAGGGTGGTATCTGCAGGCATTGAGGGAAAAAAGAAAGTACATATGCATTTGTTATGAAAATTTCTATTTTCATGAACTTTCTATGTTCAGGAGCAATCAAATGGTCAAAAGTAGGTCAACTGAGACAAAACAAGAACTTGATCTGTAACTGGTCATTATTTGCCTACACACCAAAAATCAGGCCCGTATCTGCAGGCATTGCGAAAAAAAGTCAATACATGTGCACTTTTTTATGAAATTTTCTATGTTAGAGCACCGTCAAACGGTCAAAAGTTGGTCAACTGGGACAAAACATGAACTCGATCTGTAGCTGGTCATTATCTGCCCACACACCAAAAATCAGGCCAATATCTGCAGGTATTGCAAAAAAAAGTCCGTACATGTGTATTTCTCATGAAAATTTATATTTTTCATGAAATTTTCTAAGTTAAAAGGCCGTAAAACGTACAAAAGTTGGTCAACTGGGACGAAACATGAACTCGGTCTGTAACTCATCATTATCTGCCCACACACCAAAAATCAGGCCAATATCTGCAGGCATTGCAAAATAAAGTCCATACATGTGTATTTGTCATGAAAATTTATATTTTTTATGAAATTTTTTAAGTTTAGGAGCTGTAAAACGGTCAAAAGTAGGTCAACCTGGACAAAACGTGAACTCGATCTGTAACTGGTCATTATCTGCCCACACATCCAAAATTAGGCCAATATCTGCAGGCATAGCAAAAAAAAGTCCGTACAACTGTTTTATTTCGGAAAGACGGAAGGACGGAATGACAGAATGGGTAAAACTATATGCCCCGGCCACTTTGTGGCGGGGGCATAAAAATAGTAAAAATCAAAAATACAGGTAGCGCCATCAGTCTGCAGAAACTTATGAAACACTATGATTAATATCCATGCAAAGAATCATGGTGATCAATGCATTATTTGTTCAGATACTGGGGCTTTTGTATCAAATTTTTCATTATTTTTGGGGGTACTTTAGAGCCCCATAGCTGGAAGAATATGGGTAACAGTGACCTAATTCCTGGTTTCATAGAAGACTTTTCATGGACCTCTCTGGATGTACAGTGAGATGATTCCGGGTCCAGTGGTTAAGATTTGTGCCCTGTTAACAGATGACGGCACCTTTTGAGGTCTAAACAAGGCCTAAAAGCCTAATGCGAACCTGTGCAGAGTTTGGGAGTATGAATGGAGGTTTATTTTTAAAATTTTATATTGATCCTCTTAAGTACTGCATATCTACCTTAGTCATTATGATTTCAGCAAAATGGACGTTTCGGACCTGCAAGTTTCAGACTAGGACATTTTAAAACTAGAATATGGGTAGTCGACAAGCGACTATGTGTATCCGCAGAAATCAGAGTGGGACTGGTGAAGTGAGGCATGGATTAAGTGGCAAGGGGAATAGAGTGAGGTGTGTTGCATATTAGCATGGATGTCTGCAGCATAAACCTGAATGTAGGTGGTGCCACCTGTCATAAAATCAAGAGAGCTGTCCAGGATGTATAAACCTGCAAAATTTCAGGTGGAAAAGTCAAACCACTCATGAGATACGAGTGATTTTATCCCAAGGCAGATGAACAGATCTACCCTGTACAGTGGTTGCAGGTGGCGCCACCAGTTTTGCCTATGATGAAGAGCTATGTGAGATCTATACACAAGCAAAATTTTGGCCCAATCGGTCAATTGGTTCCCGAGACATGAGCTTGGATGTCTGCAGAGTAAACCTGAATGTAGGTGGCGCCACCTGTCATAAAATGAAGAAAGCTGTCTAGGATGTATAAACCTGCAAAATTTCAGGTGAATAAGTCAAAACACTGCTGAGATATGAGTGATTATATCCCAAGGCAGATGAACAGATGGACACTCTGCATCAATGGTTGCAGGTGGCGCCACCAGTTTTAACTATGATGAAGAGCTATGTGAGATCTATACACATGCAAAATTTTGGCTCAATCGGTCAAACGGTTGCCGAGATATGAGCTTGGATGTCTGCATAGTAAACCTGAATGTAGGTGGCACCTCCTGTCATAAAATCAAGAGAGCTGTCCAGGATGTATAAACTTGCAAAATTCAGGTGGAAAAGTCAAACCACTGCTGAGATATGAGTGATTTTATCCCAAGGCAGATGATCAGATGGACGCTGTGCATAAATGGTTGCAGTGGCGCCACTAGTTTTGCCTATGATGATGAGCTATGTGAGATCTATACACATGCAAAAGTTTGGCCCAATCGGTCAAACGGTTGCCAAGATATGAGCTTGGATGTCTGCAGAGTAAACCTATATGTAAGTGGCGCCACCTGTCATAAAATCAAGAAAGCTGTCCAGGATGTATAAACCTGCAAAATTTCAGGTGGAAAAGTCAAGCCACTGCTGAGATATGAGTGATTTTATCCCAAGGCAGATGAACAGATGGATGCTGTGCATAAATGGTTGCAGGTTGTGCCACCACTTTTAGTGTATGTTATAAAGCTTTCCAAGAGCTACATTTGTGCGAAATTTTTAGCCTGATCAGTCAAACGGTTCCCAAGATATGTGGGTTTATGTGTGGAAACAGACGCACAAATGGACGCTGGGCAGAGAGGAAAGGTTGGAGGTCAACCAAATATGAGGGCGCAGCAGTTCACATGTGACTGATCATAATTCCGAATTTAAAAAAATTCTGCCCAGTGGTTAAGGAGGAGTTCTCCGGAAACCTATGTGGCGAAAGCGGCAGCATCGGCGTAGAATGAAAACATAGTATATGCAAAACTCTGTTTTGGCGGATACAATGATTTGTAGCTTGCACCACCACTCTTATATACAACTAGAGATATATACATATGCCCAATGTCAGACTGATATGCAAACCCCTCCTGTGAAATAAGCAGAGACATACACTGTGCAAAAATCATTGTAGGTGCCACCACCAGTATTGTACACTATAAAGCTACCTGTTATGTATAAACATGCCGAATTTTACGCTGATGTATCAAATTCCTCTGTAGAAATAAGCAGGCGCATACACTGCAAAAGTCTATGTAGGTGGCACCACCTGTCTTGTAAATGAGAATACCATCAAAGACGCATAGACAGGTCAGAATATCAGTCCAATACATCAAACTTCCCCAGAGTTTGATGCACTGGGCTGACAAGGCTTAGGTGGAGAGGCAGTTGCCCACAAGTGACCTGTGACAAATTGCTGCCTCAAGCTACTGCACTGAGTGAACTCTTGACCTGCACCTGGCTAGACTGAGTGAACTTTTGACCTGTACCTGGCTGCACTGAGTGAACTCGACCTGTTGCATAATCACAGTTGGCAGGCTGCCAAAGCTATAAATAGATTCAGGCTGAACTCTGGTACCAAATATGATGCAGTGAGCAGTCTGCCAAAGTTATAAATAGAATGCAGCTACTGCACTGAGTGAACTCTTGACCTATACCTGGCTGCACTTCTTCCAATCCAGGCACTGTGCCAAAACTATTTATAGAGCTGACATCATCTTGGCTAATGGTAACATCAAGGCACTGGCAATCTGCCATCTGTACACAAGAGTGGTCCCTACTTGAAATAACTTTTTTTTTTTTTTTATTAGCAATACATATTCAATACAAACATTCAAGACAATAAAGAATGCATACATATACAACAAGAAACACATCATATATGAACTACACAACACAAAACACCGCAACAGAGAACACATTTCCAATAGGCTAGATAATCTTGTATAATATCATTTTTTCAAAACCGTACATTTTTAGTACTGATTTTAATAATTAAACAAGAGACCCAGGGGTCTAATGTTCACTCTGTGAATTACTGTGCAATTTGGCAAGTGATTAAAATAAAATGAATGTGAAAATACCATTCATTCCTTTCCAAGTGGACACTGTCCTATTGCACAAGGTAGGTGGCGCCACCTATCTGGTTTATGAGAAAACTTTCCAAGATGACTGCACATGCCAAATTTCAGACCAATACTCCTGAGTTATGAGCAATTTTCACCGAAAGCAAATGTATGAATGGACACCACAGGAAAATTATTGCAGATGGCACCACCAGTCTTGTTTACGAGATGGGGGTGACGAAGATCTATGGACATGCACAATTTCAACCCAATACACTGAACAAACACTAAGACAATCAGATGGCAAATGCAAAGTTGGACAATCCGCAAAAAGTATTGTAGGTGGCGCCACCTGTCTGGTAAACGAGAAAACTTTCCTAGATGGATAGACATGACAAATTTCAGATCAATACATTGAACCACTCCTGAGATTGAGGGTTGTTATGTAAAAGAAACCCAGGTTTGTACTGCACAGAAAGGTTCTCCATCATTGTTACCTACAACTTCATAGGTGAGGGAACAAGTATGCCAGGTTTTGGAAAGATCAGTCCAAGGGTCCTAGAGGAGACTCTGTTTTTGTGGATTATAACAAATAAATACTTAATGACATATTTTGGATAAAAGCAGAAAACACCATTACAGCCTGCTGAAAGTAGCTAAACAGGTGGCACCACCTGGAGGTCAAAATCATTAAGCAGTCACATGATCAATATTCCTGTGTAATTTGAAACTGAAGGCTGCAGCAGTTCCTAAGATATTTGGTAACAGACAATACATCATGTATAGAAACACATCAACATCCATAGATTTGCCATCTTGAAAATCACTTGACTGAATTTATACTCAAATTATTCCTCTTCCTCTTATTACTTTATGACTTATCTTGAAAGAAGTGGAAAGTAACATTTTGTCCCACAGAAAGTAGGTCAACATAGCTGGCGCCACCTGGAGGTCAAAATCATCTGGCAGTCACATGATCAATATTCCTGTGAAATTTGAAACTGAAGGCTGCAGCAGTTCCTAAAATATTTGGTAACAGACAATACATCCTGTATGGAAACACATCAAGTTGCTAAATTTTGCAACCCACACAATTTGAAGTACTGTAGAGATGCCATCTTGAAAATGATTTGACTGAATTTACACACAAATTATACCCCTTCCTCTTAGAAACTGCTGACTATGATATGAAGGCCAAATTATTAATATTTTGTGACTTATCTTGAAAGAAGTGGAAAAGATTATTTCTTCCCGCAGAAAGTAGGTCAACACAGGTGGCGCCACCTAGAGGTCAAAATCATTTAGCAGTCACATGATCAATATTCCTGTGAAATTTGAAACTGAAGGCTGCAGCAGTTCCTAAGATATTTGGTAACAGACAATACATCATGTATAGAAACACATCAAGCTGTCATATTTTGCGATCAACAGAATCTGAAGTTACGTAGAGACGCCATCTTGAAAATGACTTGACTGAATTTATACTCAAATTATTCCCCTTCCTCTAAGGAAGGCCATGATATGAAGGCCAAAATATCAATACTTTGTGACTTATCTTGAAAGAAGAGGAAAAGATCATTTCTTCCCGCAGAAAGTAGGTCAATATAGGTGGCGCCACCTGGAGGTCAAAATCATTTAGCAGTCACATGATCAATATTCCTGTGAAATTTGAAACTGAAGGCTGCAGCAGTTCCTAAGATATTTGGTAACAGACAATACATTATGTATAGAAACACATCAAGCTGTCATACTTTGCGATCAACAGAATCTGAAGTTACGTAGAGATGCCATCTTGAAAATGACTTGACTGAATTTATACTCAAATTATTCCCCTTCCTCTAAGGAACTGTTGGCTATGATATGAAGGCCAAAATATTAATACTTTGTGACTTATCTTGGAAGAAGTGGAAAAGACCATTTTTTCCCGCAGAAAGTAGGTCAACACAGGTGGCGCCACCTGGAGGTCAAAATCATTAAGCAGTCACATGATTAATATTCCTGTGAAATTTGAAACTGAAGGCTTCAGCAGTTCCTAAGGTATTTGGTAACAGACAATACATCATGTATACATAGAAACACATCAAGCTGTCATATTTTACGATCGACAGAATTTGAAGTTCCATAGAGACGCCATCTTGAATATGACTTGACTGAATTTATACTCAAATTATTCCCCTTCCTCTAAGGAACTGTTGACTATGATATGAAGGCCAAAATATTAATATTTTGTGACTTATCTTGAAAGAAGTGGAAAAGATCATTTCTTCCCGCAGAAAGTAGGTCAACACAGGTGGCGCCACCTAGAGGTCAAAATCATTTAGCAGTCACATGATCAATATTCCTGTGAAATTTGAAACTGAAGGCTGCAGCAGTTCCTAAGATATTTGGTAACAGACAATACATCATGTATAGAAACACATCAAGCTGTCATACTTTGCGATCAACAGAATCTTAAGTTACGTAGAGACGCCATCTTGAAAATGACTTGACTGAATTTATACTCAAATTATTCCCCTTCCTCTAAGGAACTGTTGGCTATGATATGAAGGCCAAAATATCAATACTTTGTGACTTATCTTGGAAGAAGTGGAAAAGACCATTTTTTCCTGCAGAAAGTAGGTCAACACAGGTGGCGCAACCTGGAGGTCAAAATCATTTAGCAGTCACATGATTAATATTCCTGTAAAAAATTTGAAACTGAAGGCTGCAGCAGTTCCTAAGATATTTGGTAACAGACAATACATCATGTATTCATAGAAACACATCAAGCTGTCATATTTTACGATCGACAGAATTTGAAGTTCCGTAGAGAAGCCATCTTGAATATGACTTGACTGAATTTATACTCAAATTATTCCCCTTCCTCTAAGGAACTGTTGACTATGATATGAAGGCCAAAATATTAATACTTTATGACTTATCTTGAAAGAAGTTGAAAAGACCATTTAATCCCGCAGAAAGTAGGTCAACATAGGTGGCGCCACCAAAAGCTTATTTTTGCATGTCCATCCCATGATCAGTAATTCTGCAAAGTTTTATGAAGGTAGCTGATGTGGCTGTTGAGATATTTGGTAACAGACAGTGGACGGTGGACAGTTGACAGTGGACAGTGGACGGCGGACGCTGCGCCATGGCATAAGTTCACAGAGTGAACTAACAATGTAAGAATATATTTAATCAACTATGGTATCCCAATGGGATAACCTTTCATTTGTATTTCCATCTTTAACTCCACATTCCACTTTTTTCTGGTAAATCAAGTATTTCTTGAAACTATCTATATTCAATTTACTAATTTCCTGTGTTATATATATAAAATATTTTGCATGTAAAAGGACTTTATTCTCTTTCTTTCTATTTCTTTCTGGTATTCCAAGAATAACGTTTTTTTCTGTTAATAGGTCTTCTGATATTCCGCATAAATGACTGACTGCCTTCAAAAATATATTAACAACTGAACAATGAAAGAAGAAATGATCTATATTTTCCACAGCTGTATGGCAGTATCGGCAGTATGGGTCACTACTTATACCACATTTATAAAGTTTTTCATTCAGAAAGAGATACCCATGTAATATTTTATATTGAAATTCACTTATCCTTCTGTTTTTACATAGTTCAGGTCCAATATTATATAATATATGCCAATCATCTTCCATTATACCATATTGTAGATTATATTTTTCTTTACATACAAGTTTTCCAACATTAATCAGGCTCACCATATACTCATAAATCTGCTTTGAAACAATACATTCAACCTTTTTTACCCCTTCTTTTGTATTACATATATATAAACTAGTCTGCTCTTCTATATACACCTCATCCCTATATCTTTCTTTTCCAACTTGGCTTAATATTGTTCGATATATAAGATAATCAACGTTTTTGGCTCCTTTGTTCACCCAATAATCGAAATTCCAAAATATCCCATTTTTATTATACAACTGTCTTTCATATTTAAGTCCTGCTTCGAACAATGATTTACAGAAAATTGGTTTACCGGCAGCTGTTATATTTTTATTATTCCACACAATTGGGCTAGGTAGATGCTGTTGGCGAATTACTTTCCATGCTAATAATGCATTTATATAGGTATCTGGCAATTTATTTTTCAACATATTGACATCATAATTGCACTGCATTAATAGTTCTATATTTCCAAAATTTTGACAAAATTTTTCAAAAAACAATTTCCAATCTTTTTTAGATTTATCTAAATATTTTTGTATCCACATAACATGTTGTGTCCTGATAAAACTGTTAATATCCAACATATTCATTCCGCCTTCAGATATTGGTTTTATCAATAATTCTCTCCTAACGTTCCCCCTTTTCTTCCCTTTCCATATGAACATCCAAAGTATCTTATTTAGTCTATCTTTAACTTCTTTTGGAAAAGTAAAGTTTGATGTTAAATGTGCAAGTTTAGAGAAACACAGTGTTTTTACTATCAAAATTCTACCATTTAAACTTAAATTTCTCTGCTTCCATATATTTGTTATTTCATAAATACTTTGAATCTTCGGTTCAAAATTAGATTTGCAAATATGTTTAAAATTGTTGGACACAAGGGGACCCAAAACTTTAATATGTTCCTGCCATCTTAATCCCAGTGGTTTGAAGTTTCTGTCTTTTACTCTCCCTATCCACATTGCTTCTGTTTTTTCTTTGTTTATATTTAGGCCTGAATATTTTGAAAATTGTTTAAACAAATCCAGTGCAACTTTAACAGAGTTTAGATTCCGAAAGATAACAGTTGTATCATCTGCATATAATACAAGTTTTAATTCTTTTTCCCTTATATGTATACCATTTATTTCTGTGTTACCACATAAAGTTATAGCTATCATTTCTAAACATAAGATAAAAAGGTAAGGTGAAAGTGGATCTCCTTGTCTTACTCCTCTTTCAATTTTAAAATACCCAGAGGAGTGACCATTATTCATTACACAAGCTTCAACATTACTGTATATCAATTTCACCCATTTTATAAGTGTTCCCTAAATTAAGATATTTAATTGTATCATATATAAAACTACATTCTAACATGTCAAAAGCTTTCTCAAAATCTATTGCGATTACTATTCCATTGAGCTTTCTTTGATTAGTAAAAAAGATAACATCCAAAATAGTTCTAACTGCTTCTGTAATAGATGTATGCTTCATAAAACCATGCTGATTTTCATGGATTTATTTTGATAAAACTTTTTGTAATCTGAAGGATAATGCTTTTGTCATAATTTTGTAGTCAATATTTAATAAAGAAATTGGGCGCCAGTTCTTTATTTTTGTTCTGTCCTTATCCTTCTTCTCCACCAAAGTGATGACAGCTTGTTTTTGCGAGGGTGTTAAATTTCCACTATCTAAAAAATTGTTAAAGCTTTCAACCATTAACCAGCCTAATTTATCCCAAAAACAAGTAAAAAATTCAATGGTCAGACCATCATTTCCCGGTGACTTATTTTTTTTAAAATGTTTTCATAACTTTAAAACATTCTTCAACTGACAAGTATCCTTCACATGTTTCCTGATCTACATCTGTGAGCTTAGGAATATCTTTATTTTTAAAGAAGTAATTTTCCTCTGTTTGATCTATTGTAGATCTCTTAGAAGTATACAGTTCTTTAAAAAATCTTTTTTCTTCATTTAAAATGTTTTTTTATACCAGTAATAATATGTCCCTTATCATCTACTAATTTCTTGATATGTTTCCTTGTTCCATTTCTTTTTTCTAAATTATAAAAATACTTGGTACTTTTTTCTCCTTTTTCAATCCATCTAATTTTTGCTCTAGTTATTATTCCTTCAGTTTTACTATCATATAATTCTTGCAATTCATTTTGGAGTTGTATATATCTATCAGATTCATTTTCTTTATCCTCTAACTCTTGAAGTTCTCCAACTTAGCATAATTCTTTCTCACGTTTCTCTCTACATTTACTTTTTGAATATTGAATGGTTTCTTTCCTAATTTTATATTTAAGAAATTCCAAGTGTAAATTTGGATTGCTATAATTATCTTCTTTCACCCATTCTTCTAATTTTGAATATATCATCCTTTTATATAGCTTATCTTGTAGAAGATTATTATTAAATTTCCAATATCCTCTACCCCTTCTTTCTGTTATAGTTTCTTTGAATGAAATACTAATTCCTGAATGGTCTGATTTAAAGGCTGGAATAATTGAAACTTCTGAAACTTTATCATGTAATATTGACGATGTAAGAAAATAATCTATTCTAGAATGAATTTTCTTCGAAGCCTGTCTCCATGTATATTGATATACTTCTGGGTATCTTATCCTCAATATATATTGTAGATCAAAGTTTCCTTTTAAACTTATTATTTCTTTTATTGCCCTTTCTTTTAGAATATTTGTACCACCTTTTTTTGTCTTTTATTGTTAGAGCTGTATTCCAATCACCTCCTATTATTATATTTTCATCCTGATTAATGTTAAGACATTGCAACTCTTTACAAATTGCTTTAAAAAACTGCACTTGTTTACTCTCTTCATTTGGAGAGTATATGTTCACAATTACAAAGGTAGTCTCATTTATTTCTAATCTTAAAATAATTAACCTTCCTTCAGGATCTTTATATAAAACTTTATAATCATAATGTAACTGCCCTGATATAAAACATGCTACCCCTCTGCTATGCTTACTACCATGACTCATTATAACCTTTCCTCCCCACTCATTTCTCCAAATGATTTCATCTGCTGGTTCACTTTTCGTTTCCTGTAGCAAAATTATCCCAGCTTTATGTTTCCTTGCCCAAGTAAAAATTGATCTTCTCTTTTTAAAATTTCTTAAACCTCTAACATTAATACTCAATATCTTTATATCTGTCAATGTATTGTTGAGGTTTTTCCACTAGGAATACAAACTAAACATAAATTTCTATAGAAGGCGTATCTGTAAGTTTTTCGTAATTTATTTCTGTTCATCTCTTTTAACTGAATATTAAAACTAACTGTTTCTTTTTTGTTTCTTTTCCCTTTACATTTACATATATATATCCACATATATTCATACAATGTCAAAGTCTTCTGGAACATATCACTATCAAAACTATTTTTGAATGCTTCCGATTTACCTCTAACATGACCATAACTAAATACATCTGACTTTGTTTCTCTAATTTTTTGTGTCTTTCTAAAGACACTGTAAACATGTGATCTCATCATTGAACCAAAGTCTAAAACAATAGCTCGATGTATTTTTGTGACTAACACTGTGGTCTTCATTATTTCTATTAAATTTGTGTTTATAAATTAAAAGTATATAAATTCAAGTGCCTGTTCTTACAAATTAAATCATTATACTAATAATACTAATATTAATAATAATAATAATAATAGCCACATAATTGTTTTAAATTGCAGCTTCCTATTTAAATATGATTCTATTATCCCGAGAGAGATGTGGAATTTACCATACAGATGGCGCTATCGTATCATAAGTCTTGTTCTTATTTTGAAAATATCCGATAGGAGGCACTCTTGCTTAGTTAGACGCCCACTGTTTTTTGAAACCAAGTCTTTTGTTAATGTTATTTGCGGTTTCGTACTGACCACAAAGTTTAAATGTCTATGCAAATCTCTGGGTCCTCTTTACTGGTCACTAGGACCTATTTTCACCGTTACTGGGTGTCTCTATTCAATTGCCACAAATCTCCCATTCACAATCAGCTTTCCCCGGTAAAATTTGACCTTTTTTCCCTCATTGTGCGCCCTTTTCATTAGAGGTAAAGCCTTTTTCTTTAATTCCCAGTCTGTCTTTGTTAAATCTTCAGCTACCATATTTTTACCATCTGGCCCTCTTCTTTTCGTTTTGAACAATATTTCTCGCCTATCCTCTCTGCTATACAGTCTTACAAGAACATGTCTGTCTCTATTATCCTGCAATTTTCCAATTCTGTGCGCCACCTCGATCTTTTCACTCAGTTCGTCTGCTCTACCCGCACCTTGCTGTTCTAAAGCAATAATCACTTTTTGCCGTATGTTTTCTCCTTTCTCCTCTTTTACCCCTTTCACGCGAATATTGTTTTCTCTGCTATGTCTCTCCAGTTGATTTACAGCTTCTAGCATTTCTTTTTTGAATGAGTTCATTTCTGTTTCATTTTCGGTCAATTTCTGTTCAAGTTGTTGAACTCTCTTCTCTAGTTTATCTTTATCTTCTTTAAGACTGTCTACCTCTTGCTGTGTGAATTCTACGCTTTCCTGTAATTGTTGAGTTGTGTTTTTGAACTGTTCACCTAATTCTCTATGAATCTTTTCACACTCAGTCTTAATGCTTTCGGCCACTGTTGTTATTAACTTGGTCAACCGGTCCTCAAGGGCACAGATACCCACATGGCTCGCCTCAGGTAATTCACCTGTTGACGGTGTGCTTGGTGGCTGTTCAGTTTCTCGAGACAAATATGCCTCTATGGACTCGGACTTATCGGTATCACTAACCTTATCTGCCCCTCTCGGTTTTCTTTGTGATTTTTGTGGCATAATTCCAAAATGTTCAGGCTACAAGAAAAAAATTTCCGGAGACCCTCACAGACACGTCCTTATGCCTCCATGTTAGTCACGTGACCCCCCTACTTAAAATAACTTACAAAATGCTTTTCTGCTGACTTATTATAAAAAAGAAATCAGGAATATATGTAAAATTATTACAGATACATACTGAATGCAAAATTAAAATACAGATATATCTCATTGATGGCAAATTCTTGAATTAAGTTGAGTAGGGATACCAATAATTTATAATCAACATACAGTTGTCTTTATATAGCTACAGAGAGCTCAATATCCATGATTGTAACATTGCCTAGTATGATTAATAACTTAAACCATAAATCTAAATTTTTTAAAAGCTTTTAAAAAAACTTTCAAGTCAATATTAACCAAAGACAACCTGAAATCTAAATGTTTAGTGGCATGATGTAATAGATGCTGATAAACTAGCGCCAGGCTAGATGTAACAGCATCACACAGCTAACATATATGGTAAAATGACTCAATTCAATCTCCATAATTCAGCCAAAAATCATTCATGTGGAACCATTAATGACAATTATTATAAGAATTATTGTAGGGATTATTCTTGTAAAAAATTTAACAAACTGGCGTCAGTGGCATCAGTCGAAAAACGTTTCGCAGGTTTATAACTCATATAGGAAGATACAGCAAAATGGCCAAATTCAGTTTCCCATAACTCAGCCAAAAAGCACTGAACCAAAACCATTTGAATAAACTTGAATTATCAACATCTGTGGATAATTAATGTGTGAGATTTAAGGATTTGGCCAAGTGGTTTTTGAGAAGAAGATCTTTGTAGCCACTGAGCTAAAATGGGCTGTTATGGCATATGACTAAGTTTAGCTTCCAATAACTTAGCCAAAAGTCACTGAAAAGAGACCATTTGAACAAACTTCAGAAAGCACTACCCTAGGATCATTTCTGTGCAATATTAAACATTTTGGCCATATGGTTTCAGAGAAGAAGTTTTTTGTAGCCCACAGTGTCATACAGGCACTGATGACCTCGTACAAAAAAGGCGGATGCAGGTGGCGCCACCAATACCTCAATTTCGAATATGACCTATGTGACCAACATTGGCATATAATTTGGTGATGATAGCTCGAGCCGTTTCTAAGATTTAAATTTTAATATGCTTTTTTGCAACGTTAATAAAGTTCAACCTCCTGTAACTCAGCCCGAAATCTCCGAACTGGAACCATTCGAACAAACTTGAGAAAGATTGTTCCAGGGATCATTTCTGTGAAATATTGGACAATTTGGCTTGACAGTTTCAGAGAAGAAGATTTTTAAAGCTTTTTTAGCTTTTTCCCTATAAAATCTAAGAAAATGCAGTTAGAAAAAAAATAAACAAAATCCCATATAGTTTTTTCAATGACTGATTATTTGAAAAAAAATTGGTGATGCTAGCTCCTGCCGTTTTTGAGATAGCTATGATTAACGTACAGACGACGTACAACCTACGACGCACGACGGACGCCGCCGCACCATTGCATAAGCTCTCAGGTTCGCTAAAAAAAAGAGAAAAAAACTTGTAAAAATTTTTTTTAAAATTCAGGTGGTGCCACCAGTCTGCAGAAACTGATGAAAAACTCCATGATCAATATCAATGCAAAAAATCATGGTGATCAATACATTAGTTGTTCAGATACTGGGGCTTTTGTATCCAATTTTTCATTATTCTGGGGGGGTACTTTAGAGCCCTATAGCTGGAAGAATATGGGTAACAGAGACCTAATTCCAGGTTTCCAAGAAGACTTTTCATGGGCCTCCCAGCATGTCAAGAAAAACAATTCTAGGTCTAGTCGTTACGATTTGTGCACTGTTAATAGATGACCGCATCTTTTTAGGTCTTGAAAATAGATAAAAAAATAGTAAAAAAATAAAAAAATACAGATGGGGCTACCAGTCTGCAGAAACTGATGAAACACTCCATGATTAATATCCATGCAAAGAATCATGGAGATAAATGCATTAGTTGTTTAGATACTTGAGCTTTTGTATTAAATTTTTCGTTATTCTGGGGGGTACTTTGGAGCCCCATTGCGGGAAGAATATGGGTAACAGTGACCTAATTCCAGGTTTCCAAGAAGACTTTTCATGTACCTCTCTGGATGTAAAGCTGGAAGATTCAAGGTCCAGTGGTTACTATTTGTGCCTTGTTAACGGACAGACGGCCAGATTGCCGGATGGCAGGACGCCCGGCAGCCAAAGAGTGATCGCTATAGCTCAGATGACTTACAGTCAGCTGAGCTAACAACTTAGTATCCTTTTAACACAAAGTCGCCTTGTTCTGCATTCAAACACAAGTGTACAAGTGAGGTAACACATGAAAAGAATGTGGAAATGGTACATTACAAATAGGTAACTACATTTTGCTGATTAATGTTTTATGTTAAATGTTTTCTTGTTAGAAGCATGGGAAAGATCAATGAATGTTCCATGCATAGCCATTATTATACATGCAGTGTAAAGATGGATGGGATATGCTTGAATATGATCCAAGCATGTTCCATGCATAGCCATGCATTGTTAAAGGTACATAATCAGGAGTTAATTATGCCTATTCATTCACACTATCAGTTCAGTTTTATTTTATACAAATGTTTCCATTCAAAACCATGCCAGCACACGCTCTCATTTCCTTGCATACGATTGTTTAACAACATGTTATGGCTCTGCTTGTTGATAAACACAGTCTGTTTACCATAACAAGGCCGTCTGACCGGAGGTCCAATTAAGAGGGGCAACATGCAGTTTTTCAGCCAGCAGAAACATGTGTTACATTTTTTGGGACAAGTCAGTCAGGGCATCTCCTGATTGACATGTGTTTTGACTCAAAGATGCAAACAGGCCCCACGCGGTGTTTATGTTTACACCTGTAATCGCGCCCAGTCCACTGTTTTTAACATTGGTTTACAGGAGAAAGCAAACGGTTTCAGGACAATATTTTGGCAGGTACAGATTTATTTTAAAGGGAAGAAGCTATTTTTCGTGTTAACTCAACATGCTCTTTAGGTGATTGGGCCCCTTTAACATGCATGGAACATGCCTGGATATTATCCAGGCATGTTCCATGCATAACCATGCATTTTAGAGATGCATGGAACATGCACGGATTATATCCAGTTGGCAGGGGACATGGTGAGCGTCTGTCCGTCCTTCTGTGTGTCAGTCTGTCCATCTGTCAGTCAGACATTTGTTAACATGATAACTCATGAAGAATTTTAGATTCAGTCACCAATCTTGCAGCACTGATGGACTTTATCAACGGCCAGGTCAAATTTGAAACAAGGATGAAACATTTTTCAAGGTCACAGTGAAGAGAATGCTAAAATGATGTTAACGCAATAACTCAAAAAGAATTTGAAGTACAATCACAAAACTTGAAGCATTGATGAACCTTATCATGGGCTAAGTCAAGTCCGAACATGGATGACTTTGACGATTTTCCGATGTCACAGAGCGATAATGCTAAATGATGTTACCCTAATAACTCAAAAGACTTTGAGGTACAGTCACCAATCTTGCAGCATTGATGAATCTTTTCAAAGGCTGGGTCAAGTTTGAATATGGATGACCTTCAAACATTTTTCAAGGTCACAGCGGCACTGCTTAAATGATGCTAACGCAAAAACTACAAGAGAATTTAAGGTACAGTCACTAAACTTGAAGCATTGATGAACCTTATCAAGAATTAGATCGAAGTCAGAACATGCATGTTCTTGACACATATTTCAAGGTCACAGCGGCGATAATGCTTAAGTGATGTTAATGCAATAACTTGAAAAGAATATGAGGTACAGTCAACAAACTTGCAGCATTGATGCCTTTTATCAAGGACTATGTCAAGTTAGAACATGGATGACCTTAACCCATTTTCAAGGTCACAGCGGCAATAATGCAAAAATGATAATGCAATAACTCAAAAAGAATCTGAGGCACAGTCACCAAACTTGCAGTATTGACATACCTCATGAAGGGCCATGTCAGGTTTGAAAATGGATGACCTTCATGTTGTTTTCAAGGTTGCAGAGATAATCTGGCTGTGTGATATAGACCCATCTCAAATTTCATACATGTATTCAAAACTTTTTTTTATAATTATCCCTCATCAGGCGGGGACATACTAGATCTGTTTCACAGATCAACTTTCACTTGTCTTTATTTTGAGACTGCCAAATTATATTGATACTATCAGATTTGCAACTGTGGTGCCAAATTATATTGATACTATCAGATTTGCAACTGTGGTGCCAAATTATATTGATACTATTAGATTTGCAACTGTGGTGCCAAATTATATTGATACTATCAGATTTGCAACTGTGGTGCCAAATTATATTGATACTATCAGATTTGCAACTGTGGTGCCAAATTATATTGATACTATCAGATTTGCAACTGTGGTGCCAAATTATATTGATACTATCAGATTTGCAACTGTGGTTTCATCTAGTGGCCTGAAACCTTGTGTGTTTATTAGGGCCCTGCCTGAATAAGCCGATGCTCTGTGATAATCACCTTGTCCGTCCATCTGTTTGTCTTTCTGTATGTCAGTCAAATTTGTATCCTGGTGATAACTCCAGTTTGGATTGACACACCTATTTCAAACTTGACCTACATTAAAAACTCACATATAAGTCAAGAATTTTTCCTCCTGAAAAAACATCCAAAGTTTGGGGGCGAATTTTGTGAGGGTATGAGTTCGAGAGCCAAAATTTGTGGCTTGAATGTCTGACCAACCTGTTTATGTCACAAGTAGGACAAGCTATTCAGAGCCAGCAAGGATGATGAATTGATGGGTTTTAATGTAATGTTATCACTGTTGGCTATTACTGTACGTGTTGAAAGAGTAGACTTTCAAATAATGAGTGAAATTTTTTTATACTCAGTGATACTCAAATAATAAGTGATATTTATGGTGCTTGCAATAAAGGTTTGTATCATATTTATTTGTTTCTTGTATTTAATTCTCAATTTCCACACAACCATTTATTATCCTTTCTCTTTCTAACACCTGAAAATCAAATCAGTGTTGATCCTAAGGCCTTGCCTTCCTATTCATTCTAATCAATATTTCAAACAGATTGCTTTCTAAAATAATATTATTTTATATCTTATGAAATATTTATTCTTGATAAATGGTATATTTATTAAAGTTTATCTCTTCATTCTTTTCAACTGCAAAGATAAAATAGACATTCTTACAGTTTATGCTTTATAGTACAACCACTAAAACCGAGTCCTCCACTCACCTGTAAGAAATTTACCCCTCACTCAGATGGTTAAAAAATTTGTACCTTATTTAACACCCTTAAAATCGCCCTGTATGCTTATATGCAAGTTTTTACTGTAAATATGGCCTATCTCTAAAGCAAGAACTCTGTTGTTTTTGGAAATTATTTAGAAAGATTTTGGGTGCATTTTCAGCCAAAATTTTCATCTAAAACCTTATATCTATCACATATAGCTGACCTGCCAATATGGGAGAAACTGATTGATTTTGGGGTCACAAGGTCTGAAAGGGGCCATCTGTCCACATATTTGTTTCCAGATAATAACTCCAGGTTGGATTGAAATATTGGTTTCAAACTTGACTTGTATATGGCCCACCACTATTGTGAGAAACCCTTTTGATTTTAGGGTCATGAGGTCAAAGATCATGTTCACAGGACCCACTTTTTTTAAAAAGATTGTGGATGCATTTTAAGTCAAACTTTTCATCAAAAACCTTCAATCTTCCACATGTAGCTCACCTGCCAATATGGGAAGATTCTGTTTGATTCTGTCATAGGGCCCATTTTTTCACAAATTAGTTTTTGGCTGATAACTCCAGTTTGGGTAGACAGTTTTGCTTCAAACTGAATCACGAGGCCCATATTTTTGAAAAGCTGAATACTGAGCCCTATGGGTCCCTAGTTTTGAAAGGTAATTAAGCCTAAAATAAGACTTTAATGGTAAAACAAAGCCAGATATACCATAAAACCTGTTTTTATCTCCGCAGTCTTAAAAACAAACTCAAAATTGAAAATCTCACCTTTTTTTTCTGAACTTGGGCTGCTGCCTTAAAAAGAAGGTTTGTCTGAAATTGACTGTGAAAAGCCTTCTCCGGCCAGACACGATATACTTGTGGGTGATAAAAAATTGTATGGTGTAAATGTTCATATACAATGTAAAATGTTAATTTTGAACAATGTCAGCACTCATGACGATTAAAATGAATGAGATTATTTAGGGCGAGACTTGTAGACGTTTGTTAGACAGGCTCGGTATCACCATACAACTGTTCATAAACTGACTAAGCCGGACAGCCTTGGTTTCTATGGAAACTGTTTATGAAAAGAGGTATAAGAAATTTAATATTTAATTTAGAACACTATAACATCTCTATAAAAGTTTAAATTTCGTTTGCTATTTTATTGATTTTTTAATATATATCTGATATATGTACTGTCATATCAAACAGTGATGTTCTCGCAAACTTGTCACTTTTCTGCCATCCTTCATCCTTGAATGCTTATGGCCCGGTCATTTACTTTTGTTTAATCTCAGGTTTTATTTTTTATACATTCAAGGCAATATTATACACATTTAATCCTGTTAGAGGGGGAAATCTGCTTCTGGATGTAAATGGTATAACATCTTACAATGGCTGGTGGAATATGGCAAAAAAACGTATTTTATAGGCTGCCTCTGAAGTGCAGTATTCTTGTTTGCTACCAATTTTCAATTAGATTAGGAAAAACTGCTCTGCTGATCTGTACAAACCACTATGATTAAAACTGTATTTTCTTTATTCAACCAAAAAATGGAATCATTTTTGCACCAGTTACGGTGGTATAATTTTTGTCACATATAGTGAAAAATTTTAATCCGTTAAATCAGTCATTTCATGTAATGATTGGGCATTAATTTCTGTCATTTTGTGACATTTTGCCATTTTGTGTAATTTCGTGACATGAAATGACTTTTTTCACAGATTAAAATTTACACTTATTCTGATTACCATTCAAAGGTTTCTCTAATTTTTTGTGTCTTTCTAAAGACACTGTAAACATGTGATCTCATCATTGAACCAAAGTCTAAAACAATAGCTCGATGTATTTTTGTGACTAACACTGTGGTCTTCATTATTTCTATTAAATTTGTGTTTATAAATTAAAAATATATAAATTCAAATGCCTGTTCTTACAAATTAAATCATTATACTAATAATACTAATATTAATAATAATAATAATAATAGCCACATAATTGTTTTAAATTGCAGCTTCCTATTTAAATATGATTCTATTATCCCGAGAGAGATGTGGAATTTACCATACAGATGGCGCTATCGTATCATAAGTCTTGTTCTTTTTTTGAAAATATCCGATAGGAGGCACTCTTGCTTAGTTAGACGCCCACTGTTTTTTGAAACCAAGTCTTTTGTTAATGTTATTTGCGGTTTCGTACTGACCACAAAGTTTAAATGTCTATGCAAATCTCTGGGTCCTCTTTACTGGTCACTAGGACCTATTTTCACCGTTACTGGGTGTCTCTATTCAATTGCCACAAATCTCCCATTCACAATCAGCTTTCCCCGGTAAAATTTGACCTTTTTACCCTCATTGTGCGCCCTTTTCATTAGAGGTAAAGCCTTTTTCTTTAATTCCCAGTCTGTCTTTGTTAAATCTTCAGCTACCATATTTTTACCATCTGGCCCTCTTCTTTTCGTTTTGAACAATATTTCTCGCCTATCCTCTCTGCTATACAGTCTTACAAGAACATGTCTGTCTCTATTATCCTGCAATTTTCCAATTCTGTGCGCCACCTCGATCTTTTCACTCAGTTCGTCTGCTCTACCCGCACCTTGCTGTTCTAAAGCAATAATCACTTTTTGCCGTATGTTTTCTCCTTTCTCCTCTTTTACCCCTTTCACGCGAATATTGTATTCTCTGCTATGTCTCTCCAGTTGATTTACAGCTTCTAGCATTTCTTTTTTGAATGAGTTCATTTCTGTTTCATTTTCGGTCAATTTCTGTTCAAGTTGTTGAACTCTCTTCTCTAGTTTATCTTTATCTTCTTTAAGACTGTCTACCTCTTGCTGTGTGAATTCTACGCTTTCCTGTAATTGTTGAGTTGTGTTTTTGAACTGTTCACCTAATTCTCTATGAATCTTTTCACACTCAGTCTTAATGCTTTCGGCCACTGTTGTTATTAACTTGGTCAACCGGTCCTCAAGGGCACAGATACCCACATGGCTCGCCTCAGGTAATTCACCTGTTGACGGTGTGCTTGGTGGCTGTTCAGTTTCTCGAGACAAATATGCCTCTATGGACTCGGACTTATCGGTATCACTAACCTTATCTGCCCCTCTCGGTTTTCTTTGTGATTTTTGTGGCATAATTCCAAAATGTTCAGGCTACAAGAAAAAAATTTCCGGAGACCCTCACAGACACGTCCTTATGCCTCCATGTTAGTCACGTGACCCCCTTACTTAAAATAACTTACAAAATGCTTTTCTGCTGACTTATTATAAAAAAGAAATCAGGAATATATGTAAAATTATTACAGATACATACTGAATGCAAAATTAAAATACAGATATATCTCATTGATGGCAAATTCTTGAATTAAGTTGAGTAGGGATACCAATAATTTATAATCAACATACAGTTGTCTTTATATAGCTACAGAGAGCTCAATATCCATGATTGTAACATTGCCTAGTATGATTAATAACTTAAACCATAAATCTAAATTTTTTAAAAGCTTTTAAAAAAACTTTCAAGTCAATATTAACCAAAGACAACCTGAAATCTAAATGTTTAGTGGCATGATGTAATAGATGCTGATAAACTAGCGCCAGGCTAGATGTAACAGCATCACACAGCTAACATATATGGTAAAATGACTCAATTCAATCTCCATAATTCAGCCAAAAATCATTCATGTGGAACCATTAATGACAATTATTATAAGAATTATTGTAGGGATTATTCTTGTAAAAAATTTAACAAACTGGCGTCAGTGGCATCAGTCGAAAAACGTTTCGCAGGTTTATAACTCATATAGGAAGATACAGCAAAATGGCCAAATTCAGTTTCCCATAACTCAGCCAAAAAGCACTGAACCAAAACCATTTGAATAAACATGAATTATCAACATCTGTGGATAATTAATGTGTGAGATTTAAGGATTTGGCCAAGTGGTTTTTGAGAAGAAGATCTTTGTAGCCACTGAGCTAAAATGGGCTGTTATGGCATATGACTAAGTTTAGCTTCCAATAACTTAGCCAAAAGTCACTGAAAAGAGACCATTTGAACAAACTTCAGAAAGCACTACCCTAGGATCATTTCTGTGCAATATTAAACATTTTGGCCATATGGTTTCAGAGAAGAAGTTTTTTGTAGCCCACAGTGTCATACAGGCACTGATGACCTCGTACAAAAAAGGCGGATGCAGGTGGCGCCACCAATACCTCAATTTCGAATATGACCTATGTGACCAACATTGGCATATAATTTGGTGATGATAGCTCGAGCCGTTTCTAAGATTTAAATTTTAATATGCTTTTTTGCAACGTTAATAAAGTTCAACCTCCTGTAACTCAGCCCGAAATCTCCGAACTGGAACCATTCGAACAAACTTGAGAAAGATTGTTCCAGGGATCATTTCTGAAAAATATTGGACAATTTGGCTTGACAGTTTCAGAGAAGAAGATTTTTAAAGCTTTTTTAGCTTTTTCCCTATAAAATCTAAGAAAATGCAGTTAGAAAAAAAATAAACAAAATCCCATATAGTTTTTTCAATGACTGATTATTTGAAAAAAAATTGGTGATGCTAGCTCCTGCCGTTTTTGAGATAGCTATGGTTAACGTACAGACGACGTACAACCTACGACGCACGACGGACGCCGCCGCACCATCGCATAAGCTCTCAGGTTCGCTAAAAAAAAGAAAAAAAAACTTGTAAAAATTTTTTTAAAAATTCAGGTGGTGCCACCAGTCTGCAGAAACTGATGAAAAACTCCATGATCAATATCAATGCAAAAAATCATGGTGATCAATACATTCGTTGTTCAGATACTGGGGCTTTTGTATCCAATTTTTCATTATTCTGGGGGGGTACTTTAGAGCCCTATAGCTGGAAGAATATGGGTAACAGAGACCTAATTCCAGGTTTCCAAGAAGACTTTTCATGGGCCTCCCAGCATGTCAAGAAAAACAATTCTAGGTCTAGTCGTTACGATTTGTGCACTGTTAATAGATGACCGCATCTTTTTAGGTCTTGAAAATAGATAAAAAAATAGTAAAAAAATAAAAAAATACAGATGGGGCTACCAGTCTGCAGAAACTGATGAAACACTCCATGATTAATATCCATGCAAAGAATCATGGAGATAAATGCATTAGTTGTTTAGATACTTGAGCTTTTGTATTAAATTTTTCGTTATTCTGGGGGGTACTTTGGAGCCCCATTGCGGGAAGAATATGGGTAACAGTGACCTAATTCCAGGTTTCCAAGAAGACTTTTCATGTACCTCTCTGGATGTAAAGCTGGAAGATTCAAGGTACAGTGGTTACTATTTGTGCCTTGTTAACGGACAGACGGCCAGATTGCCGGATGGCAGGACGCCCGGCAGCCAAAGAGTGATTGCTATAGCTCAGATGACTTACAGTCAGCTGAGCTAACAACTTAGTATCCTTTTAACACAAAGTCGCCTTGTTCTGCATTCAAACACAAGTGTACAAGTGAGGTAACACATGAAAAGAATGTGGAAATGGTACATTACAAATAGGTAACTACATTTTGCTGATTAATGTTTTATGTTAAATGTTTTCTTGTTAGAAGCATGGGAAAGATCAATGAATGTTCCATGCATAGCCATTATTATACATGCAGTGTAAAGATGGATGGGATATGCTTGAATATGATCCAAGCATGTTCCATGCATAGCCATGCATTGTTAAAGGTACATAATCAGGAGTTAATTATGCCTATTCATTCACACTATCAGTTCAGTTTTATTTTATACAAATGTTTCCATTCAAAACCATGCCAGCACACGCTCTCATTTCCTTGCATACGATTGTTTAACAACATGTTATGGCTCTGCTTGTTGATAAACACAGTCTGTTTACCATAACAAGGCCGTCTGACCGGAGGTCCAATTAAGAGGGGCAACATGCAGTTTTTCAGCCAGCAGAAACATGTGTTACATTTTTTGGGACAAGTCAGTCAGGGCATCTCCTGATTGACATGTGTTTTGACTCAAAGATGCAAACAGGCCCCACGCGGTGTTTATGTTTACACCTGTAATCGCGCCCAGTCCACTGTTTTTAACATTGGTTTACAGGAGAAAGCAAACGGTTTCAGGACAATATTTTGGCAGGTACAGATTTATTTTAAAGGGAAGAAGCTATTTTTCGTGTTAACTCAACATGCTCTTTAGGTGATTGGGCCCCTTTAACATGCATGGAACATGCCTGGATATTATCCAGGCATGTTCCATGCATAACCATGCATTTTAGAGATGCATGGAACATGCACGGATTATATCCAGTTGGCAGGGGACATGGTGAGCGTCTGTCCGTCCTTCTGTGTGTCAGTCTGTCCATCTGTCAGTCAGACATTTGTTAACATGATAACTCATGAAGAATTTTAGATTCAGTCACCAAACTTGCAGCACTGATGGACTTTATCAACGGCCAGGTCAAATTTGAAACAAGGATGAAACATTTTTCAAGGTCACAGTGAAGAGAATGCTAAAATGATGTTAACGCAATAACTCAAAAAGAATTTGAAGTACAATCACAAAACTTGAAGCATTGATGAACCTTATCATGGGCTAAGTCAAGTCCGAACATGGATGACTTTGACGATTTTCCGATGTCACAGAGCGATAATGCTAAATGATGTTACCCTAATAACTCAAAAGACTTTGAGGTACAGTCACCAATCTTGCAGCATTGATGAATCTTTTCAAAGGCTGGGTCAAGTTTGAATATGGATGACCTTCAAACATTTTTCAAGGTCACAGCGGCACTGCTTAAATGATGCTAACGCAAAAACTACAAGAGAATTTAAGGTACAGTCACTAAACTTGAAGCATTGATGAACCTTATCAAGAATTAGATCGAAGTCAGAACATGCATGTTCTTGACACATATTTCAAGGTCACAGCGGCGATAATGCTTAAGTGATGTTAATGCAATAACTTGAAAAGAATATGAGGTACAGTCAACAAACTTGCAGCATTGATGCCTTTTATCAAGGACTATGTCAAGTTAGAACATGGATGACCTTAACCCATTTTCAAGGTCACAGCGGCAATAATGCAAAAATGATAATGCAATAACTCAAAAAGAATCTGAGGCACAGTCACCAAACTTGCAGTATTGACATACCTCATGAAGGGCCATGTCAGGTTTGAAAATGGATGACCTTCATGTTGTTTTCAAGGCTGCAGAGATAATCTGGCTGTGTGATATAGACCCATCTCAAATTTCATACATGTATTCAAAACTTTTTTTTATAATTATCCCTCATCAGGCGGGGACATACTAGATCTGTTTCACAGATCAACTTTCACTTGTCTTTATTTTGAGACTGCCAAATTATATTGATACTATCAGATTTGCAACTGTGGTGCCAAATTATATTGATACTATCAGATTTGCAACTGTGGTGCCAAATTATATTGATACTATCAGATTTGCAACTGTGGTTTCATCTAGTGGCCTGAAACCTTGTGTGTTTATTAGGGCCCTGCCTGAATAAGCCGATGCTCTGTGATAATCACCTTGTCCGTCCATCTGTTTGTCTTTCTGTATGTCAGTCAAATTTGTATCCTGGTGATAACTCCAGTTTGGATTGACACACCTATTTCAAACTTGACCTACATTAAAAACTCACATATAAGTCAAGAATTTTTCCTCCTGAAAAAACATCCAAAGTTTGGGGTCGACTTTTGTGAGGGTATGAGTTCGAGAGCCAAAATTTGTGGCTTGAATGTCTGACCAACCTGTTTATGTCACAAGTAGGACAAGCTATTCAGAGCCAGCAAGGATGATGAATTGATGGGTTTTAATGTAATGTTATCACTGTTGGCTATTACTGTACGTGTTGAAAGAGTAGACTTTCAAATAATGAGTGAAATTTTTTTATACTCAGTGATACTCAAATAATAAGTGATATTTATGGTGCTTGCAATAAAGGTTTGTATCATATTTATTTGTTTCTTGTATTTAATTCTCAATTTCCACACAACCATTTATTATCCTTTCTCTTTCTAACACCTGAAAATCAAATCAGTGTTGATCCTAAGGCCTTGCCTTCCTATTCATTCTAATCAATATTTCAAACAGATTGCTTTCTAAAATAATATTATTTTATATCTTATGAAATATTTATTCTTGATAAATGGTATATTTATTAAAGTTTATCTCTTCATTCTTTTCAACTGCAAAGATAAAATAGACATTCTTACAGTTTATGCTTTATAGTACAACCACTAAAACCGAGTCCTCCACTCACCTGTAAGAAATTTACCCCTCACTCAGATGGTTAAAAAATTTGTACCTTATTTAACACCCTTAAAATTGCCCTGTATGCTTATATGCAAGTTTTTACTGTAAATATGGCCTATCTCTAAAGCAAGAACTCTGTTGTTTTTGGAAATTATTTAGAAAGATTTTGGGTGCATTTTCAGCCAAAATTTTCATCTAAAACCTTATATCTATCACATATAGCTGACCTGCCAATATGGGAGAAACTGATTGATTTTGGGGTCACAAGGTCTGAAAGGGGCCATCTGTCCACATATTTGTTTCCAGATAATAACTCCAGGTTGGATTGAAATATTGGTTTCAAACTTGACTTGTATATGGCCCACCACTATTGTGAGAAACCCTTTTGATTTTAGGGTCATGAGGTCAAAGATCATGTTCACAGGACCCACTTTTTTTAAAAAGATTGTGGATGCATTTTAAGTCAAACTTTTCTTCAAAAACCTTCAATCTTCCACATGTAGCTCACCTGCCAATAGGGGAAGATTCTGTTTGATTCTGTCATAGGGCCCATTTTTTCACAAATTAGTTTTTGGCTGATAACTCCAGTTTGGGTAGACAGTTTTGCTTCAAACTGAATCACGAGGCCCATATTTTTGAAAAGCTGAATACTGAGCCCTATGGGTCCCTAGTTTTGAAAGGTAATTAAGCCTAAAATAAGACTTTAATGGTAAAACAAAGCCAGATATACCATAAAACCTGTTTTTATCTCTGCAGTCTTAAAAACAAACTCAAAATTGAAAATCTCACCTTTTTTTTCTGAACTTGGGCTGCTGCCTTAAAAAGAAGGTTTGTCTGAAATTGACTGTGAAAAGCCTTCTCCGGCCAGACACGATATACTTGTGGGTGATAAAAAATTGTATGGTGTAAATGTTCATATACAATGTAAAATGTTAATTTTGAACAATGTCAGCACTCATGACGATTAAAATGAATGAGATTATTTAGGGCGAGACTTGTAGACGTTTGTTAGACAGGCTCGGTATCACCATACAACTGTTCATAAACTGACTAAGCCGGACAGCCTTGGTTTCTATGGAAACTGTTTATGAAAAGAGGTATAAGAAATTTAATATTTAATTTAGAACACTATAACATCTCTATAAAAGTTTAAATTTCGTTTGCTATTTTATTGATTTTTTAATATATATCTGATATATGTACTGTCATATCAAACAGTGATGTTCTCGCAAACTTGTCACTTTTCTGCCATCCTTCATCCTTGAATGCTTATGGCCCGGTCATTTACTTTTGTTTAATCTCAGGTTTTATTTTTTATACATTCAAGGCAATATTATACACATTTAATCCTGTTAGAGGGGGAAATCTGCTTCTGGATGTAAATGGTATAACATCTTACAATGGCTGGTGGAATATGGCAAAAAAACGTATTTTATAGGCTGCCTCTGAAGTGCAGTATTCTTGTTTGCTACCAATTTTCAATTAGATTAGGAAAAACTGCTCTGCTGATCTGTACAAACCACTATGATTAAAACTGTATTTTCTTTATTCAACCAAAAAATGGAATCATTTTTGCACCAGTTACGGTGGTATAATTTTTGTCACATATAGTGTAAATTTTAATCCGTTAAATCAGTCATTTCATGTAATGATTGGGAATTAATTTCTGTCATTTTGTGACATTTTGCCATTTTGTGTAATTTCGTGACATGAAATGACTTTTTTCACAGATTAAAATTTACACTTATTCTGATTACCATTCAAAGCTGCAGATACAGGGAAATATTATGAGGTATTAAGAATCACTATAAACCAGATGAAAACTACAAGGGAATAACAAATACACTGTAAAGCTCCATAAACACATTTGTTTATATATAATGAATTACCTTTATGAGACACTCCCACAGATGAACTGTCCTCACCACATAGACAAATATCTGTACATCCTGGGTGATGTGTCCAGTATGATCTTCATCAACTGTGTTGTACTCAGCTACTACAAATGTTGCCATATCAGATGGTAGTTTATCAGAGGGACATGTGACTAGAAACTCTGAGCAATGTCTAGTATAGATATCCACAGATCTTGGCTTTGTCATAAAATACACATCATCCTGGGGTGTACCCCTGGGTACTGCCATCCAGTATCCTGCTTGTACAGTCCTGTGGTACACCTTGATGTACTGCTGTAGGTGATCCTGGTGGAGTCTGTGGGGGACAGACACCTGTACATGTTGGGTAAAGGTCTGTTTGTGAAGAAACTGGAGCACCGGAGCCAGGACAGTCTCCCCGTCTGGAACTTGGTCTTCTAATGAACTAAGATCAATCACTTCGCTAAAGTGTGATGTTAAGTTAGGCTCTGTGTTCAAATACTGTTCAGGGAGAGTCAGCACCACACCATAGCCTGGCATAGCCATGGTCATCCATTTATCTTGAGCACAGACATGGTGATTAGCCTCCACTAGGTGATCCATCTGTTCTGACTTCAATCTAGTTGGTAACTGTGAAAAAAAAAAAAAAAGCCAGCTAAATGTTTATTAACATTGCTTGTCTGATAAAAATCTAGTAAAACCTTGCCTAAGGACCACCTGGAAATTAAGACATTTTCATTGTCCTGATCCTTAACCTCTTAATATTATTTACTTTAACACTGAAATTGTGGGCACTGGAGAGGGAGGGGTGCAAAATGATGGGAGTTACAACATCACTGCATATACACACAGGATCTTAAGCTTAATTTTAACAATGCTAAACAAGGGACCTATGGGTCACTACGCTCAGCTGTTATATATGACAAAAAAATATTATTTAGAAATGAGGCACATGCTGGTTTTGTGTGGTAATAAATATAAGCTGTATCATGAGTTGTTGTTGTTTAGCTTATGTATGATTTTGATAGTACCTTTGGAGACAGGGAAGAGGATTGATTTCATTTATTTTATTAACAAATGGAGTACTATTGTCACACAGATTTTGACTTGGCCATATAACTCATAAGCAGAACATATAATATAAGAGTTTAACTATTTATTAAAAAAAAATACAAATATTGTCCCAAATATAATTTTTATTAAAAATAATAAGAGAATCATATGATTTTTTAAAATGAAATATAACTGAAATGATTATTAAAATAATATTAAAGAATATATTCATGAATGCATTCATGAATACATTTTGAAAGTATTTGCACGAGTATTCTTATACTTTCATTTTTACCTGAATTCCCATTCTTTATGCAAGAAATTTTATAATGGAGTACATAATCATATTCGTATTTAAATACAATTACAAAGTATTCGCACCATGTCTGGTATTTATTCAGTTTTCACCAAACAATGATGTTGAGAATCCAGAATATACAAAATTCACACATTTAAACAATGATCATAAGTACCTGGTTTTATGGCTTTTATTTATATTAAAAAATAACTGTAAAAAATTCATTTTTGGACTAATTTCACATCAATATACACACTAGACACAGTAGGAATCTAGATTAATATTATCAACTGCATCTTTGTCTATCATTGATTTCCTTCATATGATCCCTAATGATTAGTAATGAATAATATGATTTACTTCTTTATCATTAAAATTGAACTGAAAAATGCCATAGGTGACTGCATGGTGTTATTTGGAATACGTGACATTCTACCCATCGATACCAGATTCTTATATCATCAGTAACTGCAAGTTAATTTCCTGTTATTATAAACTAACAAATTCCTTTTCTATTTTTCTTTAATTTGTTATTAAAAACCAATAAAAATTTATTAATTTATTGTTTATTGTTATGTTGTTGGTTAAAACTACTAGATGAGTTGGGTTGGACACCTGGATCAATTGTGGCTGGCCATAAGCTGCCTGGATTCCGTGTATGCCTCGCCTCAAGCATGCATAATACAGGTGACTCAAGAGGGGCTGGAGAGAGCCAAAGTCGGACAGGGTCTCATAAAAAACATTAATAAAAGCTACAATTTTTGGCCAATTTCTTTCAGCTCTCTAAACTAAAAAGCTGAAATCCTTATGTATGCATGATATGAAAATTATATCAACAGTGCTCATGGGAAACAAACGTGCCATGGTCACAGTTGGGCAAAATTTAAGGTACTAATTTTTTTTTATACTAATAACTTATAAAATTTGAAAAATTCAGAACCAATTTTGGGTATTCAATTGAATCTTGATTAAATAATGTTACATCCCTGACAAAAAAATCTCTAGCTTCAGCAATGCCCTTGTTAAGGGAGTAAATATATTTCTTGATTTTTTACAAAGTGCATTATGTTTGGGCCCATAACTTAAAACAATTACACAATACTGACATCATTCTGGCATGTGCATAGAGAATGAAAAATATGTATATTATTTATGATTAAAGTCAGATCAGTGGTTTTGATATTAGGCAGTCTTGAAGTGTAACAATGGGTTTTTAATGGAAAATGAAGTTTTTCATTAATATCTCAAAGGTATTAAGTCCTAGTGACCAAATTCTTGGCATGGTAGGGGATTTTGGAGACATCTACCTGTATGTCGAATTTAAGGAACTTGGAGCTGAAGCAGGGGAGCTGAGCTCTTGCAAACTGCATAACACTAGCTTGATGTAAACAATATGTTACATGGTGCTGAAAACTTGAATAAAATCTAGTTTTTGATCAACTGGTTTCAAATTTTTGGTGTTAACAGTTGAAATGCTAACAAAAACATGCTGAGAAAATTAAATCCACAGTACTTACAGGAAAAAAATGTGCCATGGTCAAATTTGGGCAAAATTTAAGGTACCATTTTATTTAATTTTTTTATTTTTATTAATATTTTAAAAAATTTAAAAGATTTTCATCTAATTTTGGGTATACAATTTAATTTTGATTAATTAAAGTTATATTACTGGAAAAAAGATCCATAGCTTTAACATTTTTTGTGTTAAGTGATCAAATATCTTTCCTGATTTTTTACAAAATGCATTATGTTTGGGCCCATAACTTTTTTAAATTAAATAATACAGACATAATTTCTGGCATGTACATAGGAACTATATAGAGGAATATTTATGGTAAATATGAGGAAAAACAGATGAGTGGTTTTGACATTAGGCAGTCCTGAAGTGTGAAAATAGGTTTTAAATAAAAAATTGAGGTTTTTCCTTAATTTCTCAAAGGAACAAAGTTGCAAAGACCCAGTTTTCGGCTTGGTAGGAGATCTTGGGGACATCTAACATTATGTAGAATTTTGGATTCCTAGGTCTTACAGTTTCAAAACGTGCCACATTTACGGACGGACGGACGGACGGACAGACGGACGGACAGACGGACGGACGACAGACAATGGACCACGTTCGTACTATAGCTCAGATGACTTATAGTCAGCTGAGCTAAAAATAAAGAACAAATGTTTGCATTAGATCCTTACTTTTTTATATTAACTTTTAGAGTTGATAAATATTATACATTTGCAATCTATAATATACATATGGAATATATATAATGGGCTTTCAAATTTCAGACTTTAATAGCTTAAATCCATATACATACATTATATGAAAGTTAATTCAATAATACTTACAGGATTAAACTTTATTCATAATTATAATATATTTAATGATAAAGAGAGTGATAGACAGACAGAGCTGACCACTTTATGTCCCACTCTGCTGAGTATATTGTTTCAATCAGATCAAAGCTTTTTTATTTTATCATTTTTTTTTTTAAGTTTATAAATTTTATGCATTTGCAGTATAACATATAAATCTGAATACATAAGTTGATTCGTAATTCTAAATTGCATCAACTGTTTTCCCTAATTTCGTCAGATAACATCACATTATGCATACAGATTTATTTTATTGTTCACCAAAAAAATATATTTTCTAAATTTCCAAAGCATAGATTTTTGAAAATAAAACTTGATTCAGAATTCACAATTCTAAAGGCACCATTATTTATCCATAATTTGGGTAATATATTATCAAGTAATGCATACTGATGGGCTTTAATTATATTTTATTAAAATAATTTAAAAAGGAAATTAATTTCTTTAACAAGGGACCTATGGGTCACGACGCTCAGCTGTTATATATGATAAAAAAATATTTTTTAGAAATGAGGCACATGCTGGTTTTGTGTGGTAATAAATATAAGCTGTATTATGAGTTGTATGTATGATTTTGATAGTATCTTTGGAGACAGGGAAGAGGATTGATTTCATCTATTTTATTAACAAATGGAGTGCTATTGTCACACAGATTTTGACTTGGCCATATAACTTATAAGCAGAACATATAATATAAGAGTTTAACTATTTATTAAAAAAATTACAAATATTGTCCCAAATATAATTTTTATTAAAAATAATAAGAGAATCATGATTTTTTAAAATGAAATATAACTGATATGATTATTAAAATAATATTAAAGAATATATTCATGAATGCATTCATGAATACATTTTGAAAGTATTTGCACGAGTATTCATATACTTTCATTTTTACCTGAATTCCCATTCTTTATGCAAGAAATTTTATAATGGAGTACATAATCATATTCGTATTTAAATACAATTACAAAGTATTTGCACCATGTCTGGTATTTATTCAGTTTTCACCAAACAATGATTTTGAGAATCCAGAATATACAAAATTCACACATTTAAATAATGATCATAATTACCTGGTTTTATGGCTTTTATTTATATTAAAAAATAACTGTAAACTTGATGTGTCGGAACGACACTAATGCCCCCGCCTTGGGCTAATTAGAAACATTTGTAAAATTTGGAAAATTTTTTAAGTTCAGGAGGTGTCGTATGGTCAAAAGTAGGTCAACAAGGGCAAAATGCAAACTCAATCTGTAACGGGTCATTATCAAGCAACACACCAAAAATCATGCCAGTATATGCAGGCATTGTGAAAAAAAGTCCATACATGTGCATTTTCCATAAAAATTTCTGTCTTTCATGAAATTTTCTATGTTTAGGAGCCGTAAAACAATCAAAAGTAGGTCAACCGGGATGAAACGCAAACTCGATCTGTAACTGTCATTATCAGTACAAAAAAGTCAATACATATGAATTTGTTATGAAAATTTATATTTTTCATGAAACTTTCTATGTTCAGGAGCAGTCAAATGGTCAAAAGTAGGTCAACTGAGACAAAACAAGAACTCGATCTGTAACTGGTCATTATCTGCCTACACACCAAAAATCAGGCCTGAATCTGCAGGCACTGCAAAAAAAAGTCCATACATGTGCACCTTTTTATGAAAATTTCTATGTTAGAGCACCGTCAAACGGTCAAAAATAGGTCAACTGGGACAAAACGTGAACTTGATCTGTAACTGGTCATTATCTGCCCACACACCAAAAATCAGGCCAATATCTGCAGGTATTGTGAAGAAAAGTCTGTACAAGTGTATTTGTCATGAAAATATATATTTTACATGAAAATTTCTATGTTCAGAAGCCGTAAAACAGTCAAAAGTAGGTCAACCGGAACGAAATGCGAACTCCATCTGTAACTGGTCAATATCTGCCAACACCAAAAATCAGGCCAATATCTGCAGGCATTGCCAAAAAAGGTCCGTACATGTGTATTTGTCATGAAATTTCATATTTTTCATGAAATTTTCTATGTTCAGGAGCCTTAAAACGGTCAAAAGTAGGTCAACCGGGATGAAACGCGAACTCGATCTGTAACTGGTCTATATCTGCCCACACACCAAAAATTAGGCCAATATCTGCAGGCATTGCGAAAAAAAGTCTGTACATGTGTATCTGTCATGAATATTTCTATTTTTCATGAAATTTTCTAAGTTTAGGAGCCGTAAAACGGTCAAAAGTAGGTCAACTGGGACGAAATGTGAACTCGATCTGTATCTGGTCTATATCTGCCCACACTACAAAAATCAGGCCAATATCTGCAGGCATTGCGAAAAAAAGTCCGTACATGTGTATCTGTCATGAATATTTCTATTTTTCATGAAAATTTCTAAGTTTAGGAGCCGTAAAACGGTCAAAAGTAGGTCAACCGGGACGAAACGCGAACTCAATCTGTAACTGGTCTATATCTGTCTACACACCAAAAATCGGGCCAACATCAGCAGGCACTGCGAAAAAAAGTCTGTACATGTGTATTTGTCATGAAATTTTATATTTTTCATAAAAATTTCTAAGTTTAGGAGCCGTAAAATGGTCAAAAGTAGGTCAACCGGGACAAAACGCGAACTCGATCTGTAACTGGTCTATATCTGCTCACACACCAAAAATCAGGCCAATATCTGCAGGCATTGCGAAAAAAAGTCCGTACATGTGTATCTGTCATGAATATTTCTATTTTTCATGAAATTTTCTAAGTTTAGGAGCCGTAAAACGGTCAAAAGTAGGTCAACCGGGACGAAACGCGAACTCGATCTGTAACTGGTCTATATCTGCCCACACACCAAAAATCAGGCCAATATCTGCAGGCATTGCGAAAAAAGGTCCGTACAACTGTTTGATTTCGGAAGGACGGAAGGACGGAATGACGGACATGGGTAAAACTATATGCCCCGGCCACTTTGTGGCGGGGGCATAAAAATTCATTTTGGACTAATTTCACATCAATGTACACACTAGACACAGTAGGAATCTAGATTAATATTATCAACTGCATCTTTGTCTATCATTAATTTCCTTCATATAATCCCATATAATGATTAGTAATGAATAATATGATTTACTTCTTTATCATTAAAAATGAACTGAAAAATGCCATAGGTGACTGCATGGTGTTATTTGGAATATGTGACATTCTACCCATCGATACAAGATTCTTATATCATCAGTAACTGCAAGTTGATTTCCTGTTATTATAAACTAACAAATTCCTTTTCTATTTTTCTTTAATTTTTTATTAAAAACCAAGAAAAATTTATTAATTTATTTTTTATTGTTATGTTGTTGGTTAAAACTACTAGATGAGTTGGGTTGGACACCTGGATCAACTGTGGCTGGCCATAAGCTGCCTGGATTCTCGCCTCAAGCGTGCATAATTTGATGAAAGGTCAACAAGGTCAACATACAGGTGACTCAAGAGGGGCTGGAGAGAGCCAAAGTCTGACAGGGTCTCATAAAAAACATTAATAAAAGCTACAACATTTGGCCAATTTCTTTCAGCTTTCTAAACTAAAAAGCTGAAATCCTTATGTGTGCATGATATGAAAATTATATCAACAGTGCTCTCAGGAAACAAACGTGCCATGGTCACAGTTGGGCAAAATTTAAGGTACTAATTTTATATTTATACTGATAACTTATATATTTTAAAAATTCAGAACTAATTTTGGGTATTCAATTGAATCTTGATTAAATAATGTTACATCCCTGACAATAAAATCTCTAGCTTCAGCAATACCCTTGTTAAGGGAGTAAATATATTTCTTGATTTTTTACAAAGTGCATTATGTTTGGGCCCATAACTTAAAAAAAAATACATAATACTGACATCATTTCTGGCATGTGCATAGCGAATGTATAGAAAAATATGTATATTATATATGATCAAAGTCAGATCAGTGGCTTTGATATTAGGCAGTCTTAAAGTGTAACAATGAGTTTTTAATGGAAAAATGAAGTTTTTCATTGATATCTCGAAGGAATTAAGTCCTAGTGACCAAATTCTTGGCATGGTAGTAGATTTTGGAGAAATCTAACTGTATGGCAAATTTAAGGAACTTAGAGCTGAAGCTCGGGAGCTGAGCTCACACAAACTGCATAACACTAGCAATATGTGACATGGTGCTTGAAAACTTGAATAAAATCTACAGTTTTTGATCAACTGGTTTCAAATTTTTGGTGTAAACAATTGAAAAGCTAACAAAAACATGCTGTGAAAATTAAATCCACAGCAGTTACAGCAAAAAAACGTGCCATGGTCAAAGTTGGGCAAAATTTAAGGTACCAATTTTTTATTTTTGCTAATATTTAAAACAAGGGACCTATGGGTCACGACGCTCAGCTGTTATATATGATAAAAAAATATTATTTAGAAATGAGGCACATGCTGGTTTTTGTGTGGTAATAAATATAAGCTGTAATATGAGTTGTTGTTGTTTATCTTATGTATGATTTTGATAGTACTTTTGGAGAAAGGGAAGAGGATTGATTTCATTTATTTTATTAACAAATGGAGTACTATTGTCACACAGATTTTGACTTGGCAATATAACTTATAAGCAGAATATATAATATAAGGGTTTAACTATTAATTAAAAAAAAATACAAATATTGTCCCAAATATAATTTTTATTAAAAATAATAAGAGAATCATATGATTTTTTAAAATGAAATATAACTGAAATGATTATTAAAATAATATTAAAGAATTTATTCATGAATGCATTCATGAATACATTTTGAAAGTATTTGCACTGGTATTCATATACTTTCATTTTTACCTGAATTCCCATTCTTTATGCAAGAAATTTTATAATGGAGTACATAATCATATTCGTATTTAAATACAATTACAAAGTATTCTCACCATGTCTGGTATTTATTCAGTTTTCACCAAACAATGATGTTGAGAATCCAGAATATACAAAATTCACACATTTAAATAACGATCATAAGTACCTGGTTTTATGGCTTTTATTTATATTAAAAAATAACTGTAATAAATTCATTTTGGACTAATTTCACATCAATGTACACACTAGACACAGTAGGAATCTAGATTAATATTATCAAATGCATCTTTGTCTATCATTAATTTCCATCATATGATCCCTAATGATTAGTAATGAATGATATGATTTACTTCTTTATCATTAAAATTGAACTGAAAAATGCCATAGGTGACTGCATGGTGTTATTTGGAATATGTGACATTCTATCCATCGATACAAGATTCTTATATCATCAGTAACTGCAAGTTAATATCCTGTTATAATAAACTAACAAATTCCTTTTCTATTTTTCATTAATTTTTTATTAAAAACCAATAAAAATTTATTAATTTATTGTTTATTGTATGTAGTTGGTTAAAACTACTAGATGAGTTGGGTTGGACACCTGGATCAACTGTGGCTGGCCATAAGCTGCCTGGATTCCCTGTATGCCTCGCCTCAAGCATGCATAATTTGATGAAAGGTCAACAAGGTCAACATACAGGTGACTCAAGAGGGGCTGGAGAGAGCCAAAGTCTGACAGGGTCTCATAAAAACATTAATAAAAGCTACAATTTTTGGCCAATTTCTTTCAGCTTTCTAAACTTAAAAGCTGAAATCCTTATGTGTGCATGATATGAAAATTATATCAACAGTGCTCACAGGAAACAAACGTGCCATGGTCAAAGTTGGGCAAAATTTAAGTTACTAATTTTACATTTATACTAATAACTTATAAAATTTGAAAAATTCATAACTAATTTTGGGTATTCAATTGAATCTTGATTAAATAATGTTACATCCCTGACAAAAAATCTCTAGCTTCAGCAATCCCCTTGTTAAGGGAGTAAATATATTTCTTGATTTTTTACAAAGTGCATTATGTTTGGGCCCATAACTTAAAACAATTACGCAATACTGACATCATTCTGGCATGTGCATAGAGAATGAAAAATATGTATATTATTTATGATTAAAGTCAGATCAGTGGTTTTGATATTAGGCAGTCTTGAAGTGTAACAATGGGTTTTTAATGGAAAAATGAAGTTTTTCATTAATATCTTGAAGGTATTAAGTCCTAGTGACCAAATTGTTGGCATGGTAGGGGATTTTGGAGACATCTAGCTGTATGCCGAATTTAAGGAACTAAGAGCTGAAGCTGGGGAGCTGAGCTCTTGCAAACTGCATAACACTAGCTTGATGTATACAATATGTTACATGGTGCTTGAAAACTTGAATAAAATCTACAGTTTTTGATCAACTGGTTTCAAATTTTTGGTGTTAACAGTTGAAAAGGTAACAAAAACATGCTGTGAAAATTAAATCCACAGTACTTACAGGAAAAAAACGTGCCATGGTCAAAGTTGGGCAAAATTTAAGGTACCAATTTTTTATTTTTATTAATATTTTAAAAAATTTAAAAGATTTTCATCTAATTTTGGGTATACAATTTAATTTTGATTAATTAAAGTTATATTACTGGAAGAAAGGTCCATAGCTTTAACATGTTTTGTGTTAAGTGATCAAATATCTTTCCTGATTTTTTACAAAATGCATTATGTTTGGGTCCATAACTTTTTTAAATTATATAATACAGACATATTTTCTTGAATGTACATAGGAACTATATAGAGGAATATTTATGGTAAATATGAGGAAAAACAGATGAGTGGTTTTGATATTAGGCAGTCCTGAAGTGTGAAAATAGGTTTTTAATGAAAAATTCAGGTTTTTCCTTAATTTCTCAAAGGAACGAAGTCGAAAAGACCCAGTTTTCGGCTTGGTAGGAGATCTTGGGGACATCTAACATTATGCCGGATTTTGGATTCCTAGGTCTTACGGTTTCAAAACGTGCCACATCTACGGACGGACGGACGGACGGACGGACGGACAGACGACGGACAATGGACCACGACTATAGCTCAGATGACTTATAGTCAGCTGAGCTAAAAATTTAAAAGATTTTGATCTAATTTTGGGTATACAATTTAATTTTGATTAATAAAAGTAATATTACTGGAAAAAAAGTGCTTAGCTTTAACATGTTTTGTGTTAAGTGATAAAATTTCTTTCCTGATTATTTACAAAATGCATTATGTTTGGGTCCATAACTTTTTTAAATTATATAATACAGACCTAATTTCTGGCATGTACATAGGAATTATATAGAGGATTATTTATAGGAAATATGAGGAAAAACAGATGAGTGGTTTTGATATTAGGCAGTCCTGAAGTGTGAAAATAGGTTTTTTTATAAAAATTGAGGTTTTTCCTTAATTTCTCAAAGGAATGAAGTCGCAAAGACCCAGTTTTCGGCTTGGTAGGAGATCTTGGGGACATCTAACATTATGCTGAATTTTGGATTCCTAGGTCTTATGGTTTCAAAACGTGCCACATCGACGGACGGACGGACGGACGGACGGACGGACGGACAGACGGACGGACGACGGACAATGGACCACGACTATAGCTCAGATGACTTATAGTCAGCTGAGCTAAAAATGCTACATTACCACAACATGGCATCTTCTAGTTCACTCCTTGTATTACAATTTCCAGAAAAGTTTTGTATGCTTTGGTTAGCTAGGGGAAACAGATTTACAACTAAAATGATTTTGTTTTTCACTTCAAAAGTGATTGGGTTCACAAGACTAACTGTAATTTGACTGATTTAACCTTGAGGAACCTCCAATAGGTCACCAGGTTTTGAACCTGTCTGAGAACTTTGTAGGAACAATTAGTGTACCAAATTTGAGGACAAAATGTTAAATACTTCAATAATTATGGGGTTCACAATAATTTCACATTTTGGCAGATATGACCTTCAGGATGAAGGTCAAGGTCACCAGTTCCGAATTCTTATGAGATTTGTGTAAGAACAGAGAGTATAAAACTATGGAGGAAAATCTGCAGCTCTTCAAAAGTTATTGCATTCACCAGACAATAAACATAATTCAGCGGATTTGACCATGAAGAACCTGGTCAAGGTCATAGGTTTTGAACTCATCTGAGAAATTGGTGGGAATGACTGGTGTATCCAATTTGAGGACAAAATGATTAATATTTCAAAAGTTATGAGGTTCACAACAATTTCACATATTGGCAGATTTGACCTTGAAGATTAAGGTCAAGGTCATTGTGTTTCAAACTCTTCTGAGCTTTTTGGGATGAGTGTTTAAAATTTTGGAGAAAAATGCAGCCCTTCAAAAGTTATCACTTTCAGAAGACTAACTATAATTTGGCTAATTTGACCTTGATGATCCCGGTCAAGGTCACTTGGTTTTGAACTCCTGTGTGAACTTGGAAGGAACAATTGGTGTTCCAAATTTGAGGATAAAAGGATAAATACTTAAAAAGTTATCACATTCACAAAATATCCTACAGACAATGACTGAGGATGGCACTGAAAACAACATGTCTCCCCTTGAGGTGGGGCGGGGGGATTTAAGGACGTACAGTACAAACAATATTTATTGCATTACATTTAGTGGGGGGGGGGGGGGCTGATATGAGAAAACCTGTACATCTGTAACAGCATGGTTGCTCAACCATTGAATTAGGTATACAGAGGCTGTATTAAGAAAGTGGCCTGCCTGAAGCTTGACAAACAAGTGACCCATGGGTCATGATGCTCAGCTGACTGGGAAGAGATTCGCAAAAGGAAATTTTACCATCAGAATGGTAGTATATACCCATTCAACTGAAGCATCAAACAGATTAACCAACAGGCCAAGATTTAGTCTGTATTTATATATCTCAAAAATAGATAAAAAATGTGTAAACTTTAAAAACTAGAATACGGGTAGCCGACAAGTGACTACGTGTATCCGCCAAAATCAGAGTGGAACGGTTGAATTGAGGCATGGATTGAGTGGCAAGGGGAAATAGAGTGAGGTATGTTGCATATTAGCATGGATGTCTGCAGCCTAAATGTGTATGTAGGTTGTGCCACCTACCACAAATCCAGAAAGCTGTCCAAGTTGTATACAAATGCAAAATTTTAGGCAGAAAAGTCAAACCACTACATGTATATGAGTGATTTTAGCCGACAGCAGACAAACAGACAGGCGCTGTGCAAAAATGGTTGCAGGAGGCACGACCAGTTTTGCGTATGATAAAAGAGCTATGTGAGATCTATACACATGCAAAATTTTGGCCCAATTGGTCAAACAGTTCCCGAGATATGAGCTTGGATGTGATCAGCGTGAACGTGAATGTTGGTGGCGCCATCTGTCATAAAATCAAGAAAGCTATCCTGGATGTATATGCATGCCGAATTTCAGGTGAATTAGTCAATTCACTGCAGAGATATGAGTGATTTTAACCCAAGGCAGATGAACAAATGGACACTGTGCAAACATGGTTACAGGTGGCGCCACCATTTTTGTGATGTTATAAAGCAATCCAAGGGCTACATTTGTATAAATTTTATTTCCTGATTGGTCAATTGGTTCCCAAGATATGAGGGTTTATGTGTGGAAACAAACGCACAAATGGACGCTGGATAGAGGGCAAAGGTCAGAGGTCAACACAAATTTGTTAGGCACTAGTTCACATGTGACTCGATAATTGGTGTAAGTTTCAGAAAAATTGGTCCATTTTTCTCAGAGGAGCTCTCTGGAAACAAATGTGGTTGCGGCGGAGGAACCTGGTCAAAAACAAAGTATCTGCAAAACTTCGTTTTGGAGGATACAAAAATACAGGTCGCTCCACCAGTCTGCAGAAACTAATAAAAAAACTTAATGGTCAATATCCATGCAAAGAATCATAATGATCTCCGCATTAGTTGTTCAGATACTTCAGCTTTTGTATCAAATTGTCCATTATTCTGAGGGATACTTCAGAGTCCTATAGCTTGAAGGATATGGGTAGCAGAAACCTAATTTCAAGTTTCCACAGGCACTCTTCATGAGCCTCCTTGCATGACAAGAATGAAGTTTCTAGGTCCAGTTGTTGCAATTTGTACCCTGTTGACAGATAACCTCATCTTTAAAGGTCTCAAAAAAGAGAAAACAAATTCATAAAAAATTGAAAAAAATAGAGGTGGCACACCCAGTCTGCAGAAACTGATGGAACAGCTCATGATCAATATGTATGCCGAAAATCATGACCATCAGTGTTGTATTTATTGAGATACTGCACTTTTTGCATCAATTTTCCATTATTCTGGGGGGTATTTTGGAGCCATACAGCCTAAAGAATATTGGTAACAGAGACCTAATTTCAGGTTTCCATGGAGAATTTTCATGGGTCTCCCTGTGTGTCAAGAATGAAGATTCTAGGTCCAGTTTTTATGATTTGTGCCCTGTTAACAGATGTTCATATCTTTAATAGTCTCAAAAATAGAGAAAAAATTCGTAAAAAAAACCCCAAACAAATACAGGTTGTGCCACCAGTCTGCAGGAACTGATGGAACACCTCTTGATCAATATGTATGCCAAAAATCATGACCATCAGTGATGTAGTTATTGAGATATTGAAGTTTTTGTATGAAATTTTTGACTTTTCTGGGGGGTACTTTGGGGCCCCGAAGCTCGAAGGATATGAGTAACAGAGACCTAATTTCTGGTTTCCATAGAGACTTTTCATAGGTCTCTCAGTGTGTAGAGAATGAAGATTCTAGGTCTAGTTGTTACGATTTGTGCCACGTTAACATATGACAGCATCCTTAAAGGTCTCAAAAATAGAGGAAAAAATCGTAAAAAATCGAACAATACAGGTGGTGCCACCAGTCTGCAGGAACTGATGGAACATCTCATAATCAATATGTATGCCAAAAATCATGACCATCAGTGATGTAATTATTGAGATATTGAAGTTTTTGTATGAAATTTTTGTTTTTTCTGGGGGGTACTTTGGGGCCCCATAGCTCGAAGGATAAGGGTAACAGAGACCTAATTTCTGGTTTCCATAGAGACTTGTCATAGGTCTCTCAGTGTGTAGAGAATGAAGATTCTAGGTCTAGTCGTTACGATTTGTGCCACGTTAACAGATGACAGCATCCTTAAAGGTCTCAAAAATAGAGGAAAAAAATCGTAAAAAATTGAACAATACAGATGGCCCCACCAGTCTTCAGGAACTGATGGAACATCTCATGATCAATATGTATGCCAAAAATCATTACCATCAGTCAAGCAGTTAATGAGATATTGAAATTTTTGTATGAAATTTTTGACTTTCTAGGGGGTACTTTGGGGCCTCATAGCTCGAAGGATATGGGTATCAGAGACCTAATTTCTGGTTTCCAAGGAAGTTTTAAATGGACCTCTAAGAATCCCAAGTTACAAGGTTCTAGGTCCAGCGGTTACGATTTGTGCCTGGTTAACGGACAGACAGACGGACGACTGACAAAGAGTGATCGCTATAGCTCAGATGACTTTCAGTCAGCTGAGCTAAAAACTTCAATAACTAGCCTGATTCTAGTGCTTTCATTTTCAAATTTCAGATTTTAACAGATTAAATACTTATTTGCACATGCAGTGAAAATTAAATTAACAGTACTTACAGGAAACAAGGGACCCATGGGTCAAAGCGCTCAGCTGAAGTTTGAAAATTTAGCAAATGCATAATATGCTGATTTCTATTGTAATATTTTCCATATATATAAGCATGTCAGAAGCTAAGAGGAAGCAGCCCTCCTACTTGGTTACAGAAAAGTTCTGAATAAATGATTGCAAAACGATTACTCAGAAAAATATTGAAGAACAAGAGACCCATGGGTCACGGTGCTCAGCTGATCGTGATTGGACTATAAATGTTTCTCCACTGTGATACTATATCAAGTCGATAAAGCTTATGAATATCATGGACATGTTGGGCTATTTTAAAGGAATGTAATGTAATATGTGAGTAAATGATAAATGAAATTACCTGACTGATGGATTAATAGAGTCAAATATAGTGGTTTATTTTTTATTTATTTAGGAGGGGTTGAAAATTGTGATATATTTGAGCAAATATGAATGCAATGACAGCAGTAATAAGCAGTAGTAGAATGATGATAAGGCTATTTGTTGAAGGATCTAAAGTGTATGGTAGTCTGAAAGCTTTCAATTTGACAGATATGATGTTATGATTAACTATGCTGATGAAGTGATTTATGAATTTGTGACTGTATGACACAATATCTCTTTAGTCTTGACAAGGTACATTATTGTGATGCCCACTATGTCTACATATTACACAATATTGACATTATTTCTGGCATGTACATAGGTACCTATGGATGAATAGTTATACAAAATATTAAAGTATGAATATATCTGATTCATCTTGTTCTTGCTTACTGAGGGTGACTTTGGGATGGGGTTCGGATAAGGGAAAAGTGAGGACAGCACGAAGGTGGAAGTAGAAATATTCTATTGTAATGTTTTTCATTTACATAAGAATATGAAAAGCTAAGAGGAAAGAGGCCCTCCTACTTGGTTATAGTAAAGTTCTAAATATATGATTGCAAACTAATACTCTGACAAGACTGTCATGAAGAAAAACAGTAAAAGTTTTGAGATACTGTGATGCATATGAAAATTTACAGATGGACAGGCAAGTGGACAGAATGGACTAATACCTTTATTTCACTTTCAAGGGAATAATGCATTTAAGTTTATATATAAGCCTATTTTTTAGCATATCCACTTTTTCCATTAAGAAGTTTTTATATGAATCATTTTTTTATTTACAGGTTTTACAGATTTTTATAAAAAAAACTGAAAATATAAGTTTAAGTATTAGAATTGTTGCAAAAGTTGCAATCATTATATATACAGAGTAAAAAAACTGAAACTATAAGTTAAAATATTAGAATTGTTGCAAAAGTTGTAATCATTATATATCCAGAGTGTAGCTCATATTGGGTCATATTATGCATACACATATATTTTATTATTTTTAAATCATAAATGTTTAAATTGAATTTAAAAGAAAATAATGCCACAACATGGCATCTACAAGAATATTCCTTGAATCACTATTAAAAAGTTTTGTACACTGGAGTTTTCAGGACATGTTTAATTTTTTTCACCGAAATGAAAGATTATAAGTAAATTTGTTAAAATAAAAACATCCTACTCAAATAAAGTATACATACTGTTGGTTGAATAAGGGAGAAACAATATCATTGTTCTAACTAGAATACTGGTAGTCAACAAGCGACTACGTGTATCCGCCTAAATCAGAGTGGAACGGGTGAAGTGAGGCATGGATTAAGTGGCAAGGGGAAACAGAGTGAAGTGTTGCATATTAGCATGGATGTCTGCAGCCAAATTGTGTATGAAGGTTGCGCCACCTACCAAAAATCCAGAAAGCTGTCCAAGTTGTATACATATGCAAAATTTAAGGCAGATAAGTCAAACCACTACATGTATATGAGTGATTTTAGCCCGTAGCAGACAAACAGATGGACGCTGAGCAAAAATGGTTGCAGGTGGCGCCACCAGTTTTGCGTAAGATAAAGAGCTATGTGAGAACTATACACATGCAAAACTTTGGCCCAATCGGTCAAACGGTTCCCAAGATATGAACTTGGATGTCTGCTGCATAAACAAGAATGCAGGTGGCGCCACCTGTCATAAAATCAAGAGAGCTGTCGGGGATGTATAAACCTCCAAAATTTTAGGCAGATATGTCAAACCACTGCCGAGATATGAGTGATTTTATCCTGTGGCAGACAAACAGACGGGAGCTGTGCAAAAATGGCTGCAGGTGGCGCCACAAGTTTTGTGTATGATAAAGAGCTATGTGAGATCTATACACATGCAAAATTTTGGCCCAATCGGTCAAACGGTTCCCGAGATATGAGCTTGGATGTCTGTAGCGTAAACGTGAATGTAGGTGGCGCCACCTGTCATAAAATCAGACTAGAATATCAGCAGAAGCTGACAAAAGCCCTCAGCCAAAAGAACAGTGTTTAGAGGTGGTAACAGTAACAAGTACTAAATATCTGTTCTCACATGGATGTATATCTGTACATGTCTCAGTTATAAATTTAAAATGGAGAGGTATGTATCATGATTCATAACAATCCACCAAATGCTTCCTGAAAAATAAGCTTCTAAGTTTTATTCTAATATCTGCTCTGTGACCTTGAAAAGTAGGTCAAGGTCACCCATCTTCGAACTTGACCAAGATTTTGTCGATATACATTTTCACCAAAGAAATAAAGTTCCTATTGTGAATCCTTTTAGAGATATCCCGCTCACAAGCCCAAAGTTGAAAAATCGGATAAAAATTCATTAAAAATCAGATATTGTAGGTGGCGCCACCAAACTTGTGTAGCAGGTACAGATTATCAGTCCAAATAATCATAGTAAGTTTTGTGAAAATCAATCAAATGGTTCCTGAGTAATAAGCATCTAAGTGTTTTTCTATAATCAGCTCTAAAATGTAGAACAAGGGACCTATGGGTCACGACGCTCAGCTGTTATATATGATAAAAAAATATTATTTAGAAATGAGGCACATGCTGGTTTTGTGTGGTAATAAATATAAGCTGTATTATGAATTGTTGTTGTTTATCTTATGTATGATTTTGATAGTACCTTTGGAGACAGGGAAGAGGATTGATTTCATTTATTTTATTAACTAATGGAGTACTACTGTCACACAGATTTTGACTTGGCCATATAACTTATAAGCAGAACATATAATATAAGAGTTTAACTGTTTATTAAAAAAATTACAAATATTGTCCCAAATATAATTTTTATTAAAAATAATAAGAGAATCATATGATTTTTCAAAATGAAATATAACTGATATGATTATTAAAATAATATTAAAGAATATAATCATGAATGCATTCATGAATACATTTTGAAAGTATTTGCACGAGTATTCATATACTTTCATTTTTACCTGAATTCCCATTCTTTATGCAAGAAATTTTATAATGGAGTACATAATCATATTCGTATTTAAATACAATTACAAAGTATTCGCACCATGTCTGGTATTTATTCAGTTTTCACCAAAGATGTTGAGAATCCAGAATATACAAAATTCACACATTTAAATAATGATCATAAGTACCTGGTTTTATGGCCTTTATTTATATTAAAAAATAACTGTAAAAAATTCATTTTGGATTAATTTCACATCAATGTACACACTAGACACAGTAGGAATCTAGATTAATATTATCAACTGCATCTTTGTCTATCATTAATTTCCTTCATATAATCCCTAATGATTAGTAATGAATAATATGATTGACTTCTTTATCATTAAAATTGAACTGAAAAATGCCATAGGTGACTGCATGGTGTTATTTGGAATATGTGACATTCTACCCATCGATACAAGATTCTTATATCATCAGTAACTGCAAGTTAATTTCCTGTTATTATAAACTAACAAATTCCTTTTCTATTTTTCTTTAATTTGTTATTAAAAACCAATAAAAATTTATTAATTTATTGTTCATTGTTTTGTTGTTGGTTAAAACTACTAGATGAGTTGGGTTGGACACCTGGATCAACTGTGGCTGGCCATAAGCTGCTTGGATTCTCGCCTCAAGCGTGCATAATTTGATGAAAGGTCAACATGGTCAACAAAGTGGTGACTCAAGAGGGGCTGGAGAGAGCAAAAGTCTGACAGGGTCTCATAAAAAACATTAATAAAAGCTACAATATTTGGCCAATTTCTTTCAGCTTTCTAAACTAAAAAGCTGAAAACCTTATATGTGCATGATATGAAAATTATTTCAACAGTGCTCACGGGAAACAAACGTGCCATGGTCACAGTTGGGCAAAATTTAAGGTACTAATTTTATATTTATGCTAATAACTTATAAAATTTGAAAAATTCAGAACTAATTTTGGGTATTCAATTGAATCTTGATTAAATAATGTTACAACCCTGACGAAAAAATCTCTAGCTTCAGCAATGCCCTTGTTAAGGGAGTAAATATATTTCTCGATTTTTTACAAAGTGCATTATGTTTGGGCCCAAAACTTAAAACAATTACCCAATACTGACATCATTCTGGCATGTGCATAGAGAATGAAAAATATGTATATTATTTATGATTAAAGTCAGATCAGTGGTTTTGATATTAGGCAGTCTTGAAGTGTAACAATGGGTTTTTAATGGAAAAATGAAGTTTTTCATTAATATCTCGAAGGTATTAAGTCCTAGTGACCAAATTTTTGGCATGGTAGGGGATTTTGGAGACATCTAACTGTATGCATAATTTAAGGAACTTAGAGCTGAAGCTGGGGAGCTGAGCTCTTGCAAACTGCATAACACTAGCTTGATGTAAACAATATGTTACATGGTGCTTGAAAACTTGATTAAAATTTACAGTTTTTGATCAACTGGTTTCAAATTTTTGGTGTTAACAGTTGAAATGCTAACAAAAACATGCTGTGAAAATTAAATCCACAGTACTTAAAGTAAAAAAAACGTGCCATGGTCATGTTGGGCAAAATTTAAGGTACCAATTTTTTATTTTTATTGATATTTTAAAAAATTTATAAGATTTTAATCTAATTTTCGGTATACAATTTAATTTTGATTAATTAAAGTTATATTACTGGAAAAAAGGTCCATAGCTTTAACGTTTTTTGTGTTAAGTGATCAAATATCTTTCCTGATTTTTTACAAAATGCATCATGTTTGGGCCAATAACTTTTTTAAATTAAATAATACAGACATAATTTCTGGCATGTATATAGGAACTATAAAGAGGAATATTTATGGTAAATATGAGGAAAAACAGATAAGTGGTTTTGATATTAGGCAGTCCTGAAGTGTGAAAATAGGTTTTAAATAAAAAATTGAGGTTTTTCCTTAATTTCTCAAAGGAACGAAGTTGCAAAGACCCAGTTTTCGGCTTGGTAGGAGATCTTGGGGACATCTAACATTATGCGGAATTTTGGATTCCTAGGTCTGGACTAATACCTTTATTTCACATTCAAGGGAATAATACATTTAAGTTTATATATTATTTAAGCATATCCACTTTTTCCATTAAAATAGTTTTTATCTGATTAATTTTTTTTATTTACAAGTTTTATAAATTTGTATTAAAAAAACACTGAAAATATAAGTTAAAATATTATAATTCTTAGTTGCAATCATTATACATCCAGAGTGTAGCTCGTATTGGGTCATATTATGCATACACATATATTTTTATTATTTTTAAATCACAAATTTTTAAACTGAATTTAAAAGAAAATAATGCCACAACATGGCATCTGCAAGATTATTCCTTGAATCACTATTAAAAAGTTTTGCACATTGGAGTTTTCAGTACATGCTTAATCTTATTCACCAAAATAAAATAAGATTCTGTAAATTTGGTAAAATAAAAACATCTTTTCAAATAAAGTATACACACTGTTGGTTGAATGAGGGACAAACAATATCATTATGCTAATTACAATCTAAGCTTTTATTTATTCCTGGAATTAATAGTCAATTTCACACCTTGTGAAGTTTTTACTCTTCTCAAGGAAGGAATTACTTATCTGATGAACATCCACACTTTCATAGCAATACACCACTTTGTTGACACAATTAAATGTGAACTTTAATCATTGTAACCCTGGTGGTAAATACAAAATCTAAAATGTAGCATAGCCAAGAATAAAATGAAATACAGAAAATTATAACATTCATCTAGTTAATGCATCATCTAGGGGGGGAGGGTGTGCAGGGCAGAGAAGAAGCCTGCTAGTAGTGGCCCAGCAGAGCCAAGACAAGCTGCCTGGGGTGGGTTACATAATGCAAGTGAAGGCTTTACTACTAGGTGGGCTAGATGTAAACAACACTTGACATGGTGTATGAAAACTTGAATAAAAGCTACTCTTTTCAATCAATTCCTTTGAAATTTCAGATTTTAAAAGATTAAATCCTTATGTATATATGCTGTGAAAATTAAATCAACAGTGCTTACAGAAAAAAAACATGCCATTGCCAAAGTTGGACAAAATTAAGGGTATTGATTTTTTATTTAAGCTAATAACTTGAAAAATTTGCAAAATTCAGATATAATTTTGGGTAAACAATCGAATCTTGATTAAATAAAGTTATATTCCTGACAAAAAGTCTCAAGCTTCAGCAATTCTCATCTAAGGTGAGTAAATATATTTCTTGATTTTTTAAAAAGTGCATTATGTTTGGGCCCATAACTTAAAAAAAATACACAATACTGACATCATTTCTGGCATGTGCATAGCGAATGTATAGAAAAATATGTATATTATATATGATCAAAGTCAGATCAGTGGTTTTGATATGAGGCAGTCTTAAAGTGTAACAATGGGTTTTTAATGGAAAAATGAAGTTTTTCATTGATATCTCGAAGGAATTAAGTCCTAGTGACCAAATTCTTGGCATGGTAGGGGATTTTGGAGAAATCCAACTGTATGCCAAATTTAAGGAACTTAGAGCTGAAGCTCGGGAGCTGAGCTCTAGCAAACTGCATAACACTAGCAATATGTGACATGGTGCTTGAAAACTTGAATAAAATCTACAGTTTTTGATCAATTGGTTTCAAATTTTTGGTGTTAACAGTTGAAATGCTAACAAAAACATGCTGTGAAAATTAAATCCACAGCAGTTACAGCAAAAAAACGTGCCATGGTCAAAGTTGGGCAAAATTTAAGGTACCAATTTTTTATTTTTGCTGATATTTTAAAAAATTTAAAAGATTTTGATCTTATTTTGGGTATACAATTTAATTTTGATTAATAAAAGTAATATTACTGGAAAAAAAGTGCTTAGCTTTAACAAGTTTTGTGTTAAGTGATAAAATTTTTTTCCTGATTATTTACAAAATGCATTATGTTTGGGCCAATAACTTTTTTAAATCATATAATACAGACCTAATTTCTGGCATGTACATAGGAATTATATAGAGAATTATTTATAGGAAATATGAGGAAAAACAGATGAGTGGTTTTGATATAAGGCAGTCCTGAAGTGTGAAAATAGGTTTTTAATAAAAAATTGAGGTTTTTCCTTAATTTCTCAAAGGAATGAAGTTGCAAAGACCCAGTTTTCGGCTTGGTAGGAGATCTTGGAAACATCTAACATTATGCTGAATTTTGGATTCCTAGGTCTTACGGTTTCAAAACGTGCCACATCTACGGACGGACGGACGGACGGACAGACGGACGGACGGACGGACGGACGACGGACAATGGACCACGACTATAGCTCAGATGACTTATAGTCAGCTGAGCTAAAAATAGGTCAAGGTCACCCATCTTCGAACTTGACCGAGATTTTGTCGATATACATCTTTACCGAGAAAATAAAATTATGACGGTGAATCCTATTCAAGATATCCCGCTCACAAGGTAAAAGTTAACGGACGCCGGACGGACGGATGGACGGACGGACAGCTTGGGTGACGACAATAGCGTATCAGCCTAAGGGCTGAGGGCTAAAAAGCTATCCAGGATGTATATGCATGCCGAATTTCAGGTGAATCAATCACACCACTGCAGAGATACGAGTGATTTTAACCCAAGGCAGACGAACAGATGGACACTGTGCAAACATGGTTGCAGGTGGCGCCACCATTTTTTGTGTATGTTATAAAGCTCTCCAAGGGCTACATTTGTGCAAAAAAATTTTCCTGATCGGTCAAATGGTTCCCGAGATATGTGGGTTTATGTGTGGAAACAGACGCACAAACAGACGCAGAGCGCAGAGGAAAGGTCAGAGGTCAAAACAAAATCGGGACGCAGCAGTTCACATGTGACCCGTACATAATCCCGGGTTTAGTAAAATTCCGCCCAGCGGTTACGGAGGAGTTCTCCAGACACCTACGCGGCGGCGGCCGCGGTGGCGGCGTGCAGCTGAAAACATAGTATACGCAAAACTCTGTTTTGGCGGATACAATTACTATCTAAGCTATAACTGTAACCGCCAAAACAGAGTTTTGCAGATACTATGTTTTCAGTCGGCCGCCGCTGCTGCAACATAGGTTTCTGGAGAACTCCTCAGTAACCACAGGATGGAATTTTTTTAAATTTGGGATTATGATCGGGTCACATGTGATCTGCTGTGCCCTCATCTTTGGTTGACCTCTGACCTTTCCTCTCTGCCCAGGGTCCATTTGTGCATCTGTTTCCACACATAAACCCACATATCTCGGGAACCATTTGACCGATCAGGCTTAACATTTTGCAAAAATGTAGTCCTTGGATAGCTTTATAACATACACTTAAAATGGTGGCGCCACCTGCAACTACTTTTGCACAGCATTCATCTGTTAATCTGCCTTGGGATAAAATCACTCATATCACTGCATCCGATGCACTTATTCACCTGAAATTTTGCATGTGTATACATCCTGGATAGCTTTCTTGATTTTATGACAGGTGGCGCCACCTACATTCACGTTAACATTGCAGACATCAAAGCTCAAATCTTGGGAACCATCTGACCAATTGGGCCAAAATTTTGTATGTGTATAGATCTCACATAGCTCTTCATCATACGCACAAATTGTTGCAGTGGTTTGACTTATCCATCTGAAATTTTGCAGGTTTATACATCCTGGATAGCATTCTCAATTTTAAGACATGTGGTGCCACCTACATTCACGTTAACACTGCAGACATCCAAGCTCATATCTCGGGAACTGTTTGACTGACTGGGCCAAAATTTTGTATGTCTCACATAGCTCTTTATCATACACAAGATTGATGGCACCACCTGCCACCATTTTGGCACAGCTTCCTTCTGTTTGTCTGCTGTGGGATAAAATCACCCATATACAAGTATTGGTTTGAATTATCTGCCTTAATTTTGCATATGTATACAATTTTTATAGCTTCCTAGATTTTGTTGTAGGTGGCGCAAACTACATACACATTTCAGTTGCAGACATCCATGCTAATATGCAACACACCTCACTCTTTTTCCCCTTGCCACTCCATACCTCACTTCACCTGTCCCACTCTGATTTCAGCCTATTCTCTTAGTCACTTGTTGACTATCTGTTTTCTAGTTTATTACTGGTATTAATATTTGATTCACACCTCAGGTGAAGTTTTCACTCTTCTGAAATAAGGTATTCCTTATCTGATGAACATCCACACATTCATAGCAATACACCACTTTGTGGACACAATTAAATGTGCACTTTTATCATTGTAACCCTGGAGGTACATTACAAAATCTAAAATGTAGCAAAAGCTAAGAATTAGAATGAATCAAATAAAGAAAATTATAACATTTATCTAGTTTATGTACTATCCAGGGGGGGGGGGGGGGAAGTGCAGGGCAGAGGGGAACCCTGCCAGTAGTGGCCAAGCTGAGCCAAGGCAAGCTGCCTGGGGGGGGGGGGGGGGTACATAACACAGATGAAGGCTGTATACTAGGTGGGCTTGATGTAAACAACACTTGACATGTGATATGAAAACTTGAATAAAAGCTACTCTTTTCAATCAATTCCTTTGAAATTTCAGATTTTTAAATGATTAAATCCTTATGTATATATGCTGTGAAAACTAAATCAACAATGCTTAAAGGGAAAAAGGTGCCGTTGCCAAATTTAGACAAAATTTAAGTTATTGATTTTTTATTTATGCTAATAACTTAAACAATTTGCAAGATATCGATCTAATTTTGGGTAAACAATTGAATCTTAATTAGATATAGTTATATACCTGAAAAAAATCTCTAGCTTCAGCAATTCTTATGTTAAGTGAGTAAATATATTTCTTGATTTTTTACAAGGTACCATAATGGTCTGGCTCATAACTTCAACACATAATGCAATACTGACTTAATTTTTTGTATGTACATAGAAAATGTAGAAGAATATGCATACTAAATATGAACAAAAACAGTTTAGTGGTTTTGATACTGGGCAGTCTTGAAGTGTAACAATGGGTTTTTAATGGAAAACAGATGTTTTTCCTTAATATCTTGAGGGAATGAAACCCAACTTCTGTATGGTAGGAGATTTTGGGGACATCTAACTGTATGCAATATTTTGGATTTGTAGGTCCAAGGGTTTCAAAACATGCCCTGTTAATTTACTGACGGCCGGATGGATAAGTCAAACCACTGCCGAGATATGAGTGATTTTGTCCCATGACAGACAAACAGATGGATGCTGTAGAAAAATTCCTGCAGGTGGCACCACCAGTATGATAAGAGCTATGTGAGATCTATACACATGCAAAATTTCAGGAGGATATGTCAAACCAGTCCTGAGATATAAGCCTGGATGTCTGCAGCATGAACGTGAATGTAGGTGGCACCACCTGTCATAAAATTTAAAAAGCTATCCAGGATGAATACACATGCGAAATTTCAGGCCAATAAGTCCATTCACTGCAGAGATATTAGTGATTTTATCCTGAGGCAGATGAACAGATGGAGCAGGTTGCGCCACTATTTTTTATGTAAGTTATAAAGCTATCCAAGGTCTACCTTTGTGCAAAATTTTTCTCCTGACTGGTCAAATGAGTCCAAAGATATGTGGGTTAATGTGTTAAATCAGACAAACAGGAGGACGCACTGGAGGGAGGAAAAGTCATAGATCAACGCAAAATATTTTAACACCAGTTCACATGTGACTCATTAAAATTGTGTAATGTTTCGGAAAATCTGTCCAGTGGTCTCAGAGTTCTATTCCAGTGGAGGTGGCGGCGCTACCCAGTCAAAAACATGGTATCCGCAAAACTTTGTTTGGTGGATACAAAAAATATATGTCAAATATACACAAAAAAACATTCCCAAAGCTGACAAAAATATGTAGTACTAAAAAGGTACTTGTTTACCTGCATGCATAATGGTCTCCACTTCCTTAAAATCAGAATTATAGCTACAATCATGACAATCAGGACTGCCACAACCAAACCAGCCACTAAACCAGCATTAGATCCTGATGGAGGTCCAACAGTGGTGGTCCACACTGAAACACCAAAGTACAAGGTCATCATAATGTTCATCATTATAAAGTGTACATAAAACCTCACCCAAGTGGACCTGCTCAAGCATACTAGCCACTAAACTAGCATTATGATGTTCACCCAATGCATTACACAGATGACTATGATGATTCAAGGTTTTCTAGTTGATCTAACTTTGTGTGTCTGGAAATAACTTGTAATGCCAATCAGGGCATGGGAGAATGTTGGACACATGATGGGTGGTTGCTGTTGAGGTAGTTGCCATCCTTTCCTTGTGGACATCACATTTCCTCTGGGACTCGTCCCAGTTGTGCATATCACTTTATCCAGGTTAGCATGGTTTTAGCCACCCAGTAGTTAAAACCAGTAAAAAACATGGTTAAAACCATCCCGGCTAAATCAGGTGGCTAAAACAAAAAAAGTGGCTAAAACTGGCTGAGACCTCACAAACTGTTAAACAGGCCCTCAGATGTCTTCCTCAATTTGTTATGTTACCATGAACAACTGATACCCAGCAGAGGATGTCAAACAAGTTGAGACTCCATTGTGTTAACTATAATTAAAATGTGGGTTTGATCACTCTGGAGTTTCAAATGATTTAAGACTTCAGACAGTTGTTAAAATTGTTGATGTTCAATTGTTTCTGTAACCTTGGAACTTAAGTACAATGGGTGTTTTGGTAATATTTTTTCTTAATCAATCTATCATTCCTATTAGAGTGGCCAGTAAGGTCATAATGCTAAAGATGGTAGGCCGATTGGCCCCATCTGGAACCAGTTTTTTAGTCTGCCAACAGCTCCAAGGTTGCTGCTCAGTGACCAAAGGAAAACTTCCCATGGACAATTTTCCCAGTATTGTAGCCTTATCCATATTTCATTGCATTTGTTTAGATTTTTCAGCCCTGCGTTCACAGGTTGTACTCAGCAGCTGGGTTAAACATGGGTTTTACCCGGGTAAAACCTTGGTAGGCTAAAATAGGTTTAACCCAAGTATTACCAAAGAATCCTGGGTTTTACCATTTATTCCTGTCAATGAGAGTGGTGTGCCTTGAGCAGCCAATTATATGTTAGAGTGTAACTGTTAGTCACGGCTGCATGGTTTTAGCCACCCAGCTGTTAAAATCATTTATAACATGGTTAAAACCCTGTTGTTTGAGACAAGTTTTCCCCAGTTTTAGCCACCAAATGTTTTAGCCACCCAAAGTGGCTAAAACAGGTTGGAGCTCTGTAAATCATCTAAAAGTCATGGTCTATCATAAGCATTTGGTCTAAATATATCAACAACTCATACCCAGTACAGTGTGTCATATGAGTTGAGACTCCACAGTGTGAAAATCATATTACTATAATGTGATCACTCAGTGGGGTCTGATGATTGGTTCCTGTTATTTTGAGGTATAAATACAAAGGGTGTTTTAGGTGATTTTTTTCAATCAGTCTGTGTAATGTTTACAATGTAGACTGTCAAGGGTTTCAGTACTCTTTATTGTTACATCCAGTCCTCAGTGATGAGAGGGTGAAAAACTACAAAGGAACAAAAAAACAATGATTATAATTTGACAAAGTCAGATACGGTTACACTTACATACAAATTTAACATAAAACACGTCCATTATTACAGTAATAGTTACATGTAAAAGAGACACCAAGAATATTGTAATGATCTCTGAATGACACCAACATGTGGCGCCCCCTGTCAAGTGACACACTAATAAAACCACACACAATACAGATGATGCAAGTACATAATTAAGTCTAATTATCTGGATATTGCAGCAAACAACTCTACCGAATATGAATAAAACCATGGAAAAAATTCTTGTGTTTGAATGTCCTTGCTATTATGCATAATACACAAAAATACTACAGTTTATAAGAATTAAGCCCAAAATCCAAGATTTATAGTGTTACAAAATTCCTATACTGCAACTTCATTCTGTAAATTAACCAGATAAACAGATCATATTTCTGAACAAGTACATCGTTAGAAAAATGCAAATATAAGTCTGAAAACGTTTGCATCGCAGTCTTAAAAATACTATAATGACATCATTTATGAAGGTTGATCCAGACAACACAAATTCCGAATAAACAGACAGAATACCAATATAGATAAACTTGTGAACAAATTATTTCGGCATCATCACAACTTGGCACAACAAGGCATTTTACAACTTGACACAGAATGTATTTATACCGCTGGTTGCCACACAGAAAAAATAAAGCACCGTATTAAAACTATACCTTGTCATGCCTATAAAACCTGGCATATACTTATCGAACATATTATCTCTCAACTTACAGTAAAATAATAACAAACTTACTCTTTAAAGGGGCCAGAATCACGACAGAAGCAGTGATTACAAGTAGCGTGGCTGCGTTATGCCAGTACGCCATAACAAATACCAAATTGTCACGGACCGATTCGTATCGGACTGAATTATTACGGACCGAATCGTCACCCCGCCAGTTGTACCTAAACCTGGGGCGGCACAGTCTGATATCTAAAGGTCTTCCAACATCTGACCTGCCTGATGGCCTTTATTGACTTGATGGTGATTCTACAATTTTTAGTGACTTCATCAGCAGCCAACGAGAGTTCATTAGTTTTGGGTTTGTGCTGAATAAGCTACACAACAGTCTTTACACACAAACCACAGCAAAGCTGGTGATTATATAAAGAATTCTGAGAAGACCAAAGAAGCCGGGTTCTTATTCAATGAGAAAAACTCAGTATGGACAATTTTCCCAGTATGTTGACACAATCAATATTGCATTTATTTGGAATTAGTAGCCAAGACTCACAATGATGTACCATGAATTTTAAGTGTATTAATCTCACCTTTTCTCCGTGAAAAGTAGTTCCGTTAGTTGGCGGGTAGGTCACCCCTTGGCTTAGCCATAACACTTCACCTCGTAGTTCCGACACAGATTAAATTTTGTGAGACAGCCCTTTAGTACCAGGTCCCTTCCGTGATCCCCTGTGCCTCCTAGCAACTACGTTTGTTGTCACTACCCTTCAATTTACTCCGAACACAGCCAAAACCACAGAGTAAAGGAGAATGAAGGAGAGAACCAAGGGAGGGAAACCTGATAGCCAAGGGGTGTCCTACCGAGCAACTAACCAAACTACTTATCACGGAGAAAAGGTGAGTTCCACTACATTCTCTAATAGTACGTCAGCAGGGCAAGAAAAAACAAGGGACCCATGGGTCACGGCGCTCAGCTGTTATATATGATAAAAAATATGATTTGGGAAAGAGGCATATGCTGGTTTTGTGTGGTAATAAATATAAGCTTTATTATGAGCTGTTGGTGTTTAGCTTATGTATGATTTTGATAGTATCTTTGGAGACAGGGAAGAGGATTGATTTCATTTATTTTATTAACAAATGGAGTGCTATTGTCACACAGATTTTGACTTGGCCATATAACTTATAAGCAGCACATATAATAAAAGAGTTTAACTATTTATTAAAATTTAATAACAAATATTGTGCTAATATAATTTTTATTAAAAATAATAAGAGAATCATATGATTTTTTTAATAAAATATAACTGAAATAATTATTAAAATAATATTATAGAATATATGCATTCATGAATACATTTTGAAAGTATTTGCACTGGTATTCAAATACTTTCATTTTTACCTGAATTCCCATTCTTATGCAAGAAATTTTATAATGGAGTACATATTTATATTTATATTCACATACATTTGCAAAGTATTTGCACCATGTCTGGTATTTATTCAGTTTTAGCCAAACAATGATGTTGAGAATCCAGAATATAAACAAAAGACCCATGAGTCACGACAAAAGTTTGAAATTTTTGCAAATGCAAAATATAAAAAATATTCTATTGTAATGTTTTATATTTATATAAGCATATGAGAAGCTAAGAGGAAAGGGCCCTCCTACTTGGTTATAGTAAAGTTCTCAATATATGATTGCAAACTAATACTCTGACAAGACTGTCATGAAGAAAAACAGTAAAAGTTTTGAGATACTGTGACGCATATGAAAAATTTACAGATGGACAGGCAAGTGGACAGAATGGACTAATACCTTCATTTCACTTTCAAGGTAATAATGCATTTAAGTTTATATATAAGCCTGCTTTTTTAGCATATCCACTTTTTTCATTAATAGTTTTTATCTGATTCTTTTTTTTTATTTACAAGTGTTATAAATTTGTAATATAAAAGTGAAAATATAAGTTAAAATATTAGAATTCTAAGTTGCAATCATTATATATCCAGATTGTAGCTCACATTGGGTCATGTTATGCATACATATATATTTTATTATTTTTAAATCAAATGTTTAAACTGAATGTAAAAGAAAATAATGCCACAACATGGCATTTACAAAATTATTCCTTGAATTCCTATTAAAAAGTTTTGCACATTGGAGTTTTCAGGACATGCTTAATTTTATTCACCAAAATAAAATAAAAGATTCAGTGAATTTGATAAAATAAAAACATCTTTTCAAAATAAAGTATACACACTATTGGTTGAATGAGGGACAAACAATATCATTATGCTAATTACAATCTCAGCTATAATTAATAACTGGAACTAATAGTCAATTTCACACCTGGTGAAGTTTTACTCTTCTGAAGTAAAGCATTACTTATCTGATGAACATCCACACTTTCATAGCAATTCATCACTTTGTGGACACAATTAAATGTGCACTTTAATCATTGTAACCCTGGTGTTACAATACAAAATCTAAAATGTAGCATGTCCAAGAATAAAATAAAATACAGAAAATTATAACATTCATCTAGTATATGCACCAGCTGGGGGGGGGGGAGGGTTTGAGTGCAGGGCAGAGGAGAAGCCTGCTAGTAGTGGCCAAGCTGGGTCAAGGCAAGCTGCCTGGGGTGGGTTACAGAATGCAAGTGAGGGCTGTACTACTAGGTGGGCCAGATGTAAACAACACTTGACATGGTGTATGAAAACTTGAATAAAAGCTACTCTTTTCAAACAATTTCTTTGAAATTTCAGATTTTAAAAAATTAAATCCTTATGTATATATGCTGTGAAAATTAAATCAACAGTGCTTACAAGGAAAAAACGTGCCACTGCCAAAGTTGGACAAAATTTAAGGAATTGATTTTTTATTTATGCTAATAACTTGAAAAATTTGCAAAATTCAGATCTATTTTTGGGCAAACAATTGAATCTTGATTAAATAAAGTTATATTCCTGAAAAAAAGTCTTCAGCTTCAGCAATTCTCATGTTAAGTGAGCAAATATATTTCCTGATTTTTAAAAAATTGCATTATATTTGGGCCTATAACTTCAAAATAATACTGACCTAATTTTTGGTATATGCACAGAAAATGTATGGAAGAATATGAATACGAAATATGATCAAAAACAGATCAGTGGTTTTGATATTAGGCAGACTTGAAGTGTAACAATTGCTTTTTTATGGAAAACAGGTTTTTCCTTAATATCTCTAAGGAACGAAGTTCTAATGACCCAATTTTCGGTATGGTAGGAGATTATGGGGACATCTAATGGTATGCAGAATTTTGGATTCGTAGGTCCAACGGTTTTAAAACGTGCCCTGTTAACAGACAGACGGATGGACGGACAAAGGACCATGACTATAGCTCAGATGACTTATAGTCAGCTGAGCTAAAAACAAACGTCACGGAGAAGCGCGAACAACTCCACCGGCGGCAACAACACAGCCAGACTCCCGGAAAGAGAGAACCTGCGGAGCCATATCGCGGAGGTAAAAGGTTGCAAACCTCTCAGAACGCTTCCAGAGGCCTTGCTTAAACAGGTCAGAGATCGAGCCACATGCCGCAACCACAGGAGAGGCCATGACAGCACGGACATCATGCGCACAAATCTGAAGGGACGACAGGGTCTCGGGGGAGGCTTTCTCATGAGCCTCGACAGTAGTATCCCGGACCCACTGAGAAATAGTAACAGGGCTGATCTCATGGACCTACTCGGCATCCTGAGAACGGGTGGTCTGAATAAACAGATGAAGCCGCCTCCTCCCCGCAACGGAGCTGTGGCATGCAAGTAGTACCAGAGCACGTACCAGACAGTTCATGGCACCAAAATTCTGACAACCGGGCGGAAGTGCGGGAAACACCAGGGCGCGGCGGTGTCTGAGGCTTTCTGATTCTTATGAAGAAACTCCAGAGCGAACCAGAGGGTATACGAGGGGTCCGCCAGCAGGGCATGTAATTCACTGCGTCTGCCCGCCAACGCCATAGCCAACAGAAAGGCCATTTTGTGCAAGAGATGCAGGAGGGAAGCGCTCTTAAGCTGCTCGTGAGGAGGCACACTGATGTGACTCAGGACGACTCCCAGGTGCCAGGACCGGGATGGAGCTGAGTGAGGCCTCGCCTGGAATTTAACCGACTTCAGGAATTCGGAAAACACAGACTGCTTGAGAGGCAGATGAGACCCCAACGGCCGTAAGACCTAAAGCAAGGCAGCCTTATAACCCTGCAACGAAGATGGGGAGAGACGTTTCTCGAGGAACAGGAACATAAAGAACTCCATAAGCTCCTGAGCCGAGGGCCGAAGGCGGTCTTCACCCTGTTTGTCTGCCCACTCCACGCAGAGCAGCAAACGAGCGTCATAGGCTCTGTAAGAAGACCCTCTTAAGTGGAGCACCGATCAGCTGAGCTGCCGCGCGCTAAAAACCTGTACTACAGAGATGGTTGACTATAGTAAACATGTGTGCAGACAGACCAGGCTCTGAGAGTGACGAAATTGACCTTGCCGCAACATGTTGGGCCACATCGAAAGCGGGTCCCCACGGTGGTTTATGTGAGCCACCGCCATCACATTGTCGCAGTGCATCAGAACTGGCCGGCCCCAGAGGAGAAGGGCCCAATGTCGCAGTGCCAAAAATATGGCTCTGGTTTCCAGCAAACTGATGTGCAGGCAGGTCTCAGCCGCCGACCAGAGTCCGAACAGACCGCGGTCCCCCTAGTGGACACCCCATCCAGTGAGAGATGCATCAGTGTACATCACCACATGAGCCCCTGGCACAAACGAGCAGCCCTGTGTGAGCAAGCTGGGGGCACACTAGGGGCGGAGGGCCCGCTGTAGGTCCCGGCAGGGGATATGAATGGTACGCAGGAGCGCCGCCTGGTGCAGGGGAAACCTGCGAAACAACTGCTGAGCAGACCGCAACTCCATCCGCCCAACAGGATGAATTTTGGCCGCCCAATTGAGGTTGCCCATGACCAAACCCGCATCCCGTGTGGACTCAGGAGCGATGTAAAAGATTGTGAATAGTACTTGCAATTTTCTCCGCCGTATCGGTCAGTAACAAGACCCATCCACAAGACAGATGGAGATTCATGCCAATGGTCAGAACCATCCTGGCCGGGTCCAGGCACAACTTCAACTGGTTTATCAGAAAACCTTGAGACTTTACTGTATCTATCACAATGTTCTGGTGCCTGATGAGGACCCGCCGGTCCCTGTGATGGATTAGCCAGTCATCCAGGTAGGGAACCACGGAAATCCCCCAAGACAGTAGGTGTACGGCAACTAGGTTCACCAGTTGGGAAAAGAGCCATTGAACTTGAAACTTGTGGCAGAGTTAAAGGCGTACCATCGCCAAAGGGCTGGTCCACTTCAGAATCGTGGCGAATGGCCATCGATGGTACTTGGTCAAACAACGGGTACCGTGTTAATTTTGGCAGACTTGTTCACCTGTAATGACAGGGGCCAACGGGCCACGGTCGAGGAGGGTTTAATTCCTTACAAGTTGTAGGAGACACCTCCCCTAGCACTACCCTCTGTGAAAATCCAGGAACTTGGTCGTGGCCTGCACGAACTCCATGCAGGTGAAGCGTACTAGGGGGGTCGATGCCCTGTAGGGCGGCACAAAACCCACTTTGGTGCGTGTGCTTGACGAGGTCCCCTCTAGCCGCCGAAATTGTGGCACATGGGCACCATTTTCTGGATCCTGGACCATACAGGTAGCCACCTGGTCCAACAGATCGTCCTGAGTCTGGGACCATAGCACCTTCTCCCGTCTGGGCCCAGATCTCTAGAGGCTCTTCCTCAGCCTCAAGATCCCCGGGAGATCCAAAGATCTCTTCCAGAAGTTCCCCCTCCCCTGGTCAACGAGGGGACTTCCAGAACTTCTGGTCTGAGACCAGGTAGCAACAGGTGCATTTGGCTCCTGGGCTGTTATCTCCTCCCGCTGGGCGTCCAGCGTCAGATACGCCTTCCTCAGCAGCAGGAAAGCCGTCACTTCCGACTTGGGCACCACGCTACTTGCCATCGAGGAATCCAGCAAAATGGCCTGACTCCGAGTGGTAGCTTAAAGAAGATCAACAGACTCAGTTTGGACAACAGCTGACTTAAGGTCAGCCGCTGTTCGGACATAAAGTCCCCCCATATGGAGGCGATCATGGCCTTGAGAGAATCCCAGGAAATAAATTCCTCCGCAGGCCGAGGGATACTCTTTTTGAGGGGAGAAGCCCCAACCAGCACTAGTTCGGGCATAGCCCCTACTGTGGAAAAGGTGGCAGAAGCCGCAACAGGGTCTAACTGAAGATGAAGAGGGTCCACTGAGCAGGGAGACGCAAGTTTCAGAGAAACCTGATCGGTTTTCCTCTCCTTACACCTCCTTGAGTCCCTCCTTACAGCAGACCTCTCTCCCTCCGACGAGCTATCCTTATTAGAAGTCTCCCCCCCCCAACCTCAGGCGAGAACTTGAGAGTCCAGTCTGAAATTTTATCAGAGGGATCTTTTGTTATTTTTGAACCAAAATAAGCATCATATTTTTCCAGTCTTTCTTTTCCCAAGGGAGGCACAGAGGACAAGGGTTATTGGGACAAAAACAGTCCCCAGTTATCCGAAAGCAACCTGGACAACTGTCATGGTGGTACCTATCGGGTAGGGACCCCAAAAAAAAAGGGAACATTTCTTATTGACCTGGGGCTCAGAACGTCTCGACATAATGAGAAAGGTATTGAGCGTACTCGCGAAACCTTGTCAGAAAACCACAGAGGCCCGGCAGAAGAGCTGATGTAGACAGCTTCCGGCATGTCGCCACAACGTTCTAAAGTGACCATCTCGGTCAGATACGAAGTAAATTGAATAGTAGTGACAACAAACGTAGTTGCAAGGAGGTGCAGGGGATCACGGGAAGGGACCTGGCACTAGGGGCTGTCTCACAAAATTTAATCTGTGTCCGAACTACGAGGTGAAGTGTTATGGCTAAGCCAAGGGGTGACCTACTATTAGCCAATGTAGTGGAAATATTTTCTACATCAATGTTATGATTTTTTAAAATTAAAATAAGATGATACACAGTGTTTGATTTCTCATAATTGATGCATTTTAATAAGCACTGCACAAGCTCTTACTGAATATTCGACAGTTTTAGCCAGTTTTAAAGTCATTAGCTTTGGTTCCTCCAGTTTCTGTCTATTATTAGATTATGGTATGTGTGTTATGATCAATATTTTTCTACTTTAACTTTATATCACTTTAACTATAGGTCATTAAATTAGCTTATAAAAAATAAATTATAAATATGTTCATATACTTTAAGCTATCAAAAATTCATGACTTTTACAGGACCTATGAAAAAAACAAGGGACCCATGGGTCACTCTGTTCAGTTAAAGTTGACCCAGAAGATAAAAACTGAAATAATATCAAATGGAGATAAAGTTTGTGAGGAAAAGGTAATATAGGCCTTGGCTGGTTGACATGCTTGGTTTGAACTGATGAGTAAGAAATTGTTGCAAATAATATTAAACCTGAAAATGAACCATTACGAACAGCATGTTTAATATTTCAGTCCTGCACTGTGATTTTTTTTATTTTAAGATTAAATATATACATGAAAACTTTTAAAGATTCTTTAACACTGAGAGTAGACTCTTACATTTAACAAGCTTTCAAAACTGTCCATCAGATTACTTTCAAGCACAAAGATGGCAACAACCAAAGAGTAAAATAAGGCATACGTTATGAAAAGACAAGCACTTTACCAAGTAAAAGGCTCACGTCCACATGAATATTAAGTCTGCATTACCTTAGAAGTTAGAGGTTTACAAATAACTATTTTTTAATTTGAGAACATTCGCTCTTTTCTCATTTCACAGGGTTTTCAATAATATCTATGATTCTTATCATAGTCTTCCATGTAAAAAGGGATATTTAATATTTTAACAATAAAGCAATATATACACATAAACAACAACTAACAAAGAATACTTTATACACACATGACACATGACCTTGAAAAAGCTTATTACATGTATTCTAACACTTTAGTGGACCCCAATAAAGTAATAAGATGTCCCTGTGAATGTCCTCCATTGTGGGTATCAGTGATGGACTCAAACAAGAAATACCTACTGTGTTCATGATGATGTCCCTTTCTGAAGGTTTCCTCATGACTACTTATATGTATTGAGAAAGCAGCACCTGATACTGGGTTGTTGATACTTTCTAATTAATGTTTTTTTGTTGTTAGAGCTATGAAAAGTACACAGAAAATCATATACAAGAACCAGTTGAACTAACCTGTAGGCCACAAGAATTCAAGCACATTTGAGCACCTTAAAAGTTTCTAAGGCTTGAAAACCCCCAAAATATTTTGTGCACCCTGAACACTTTTTAAGCACCTGTAAGAAGGTCAAAATGACAGAATCTTGGGCTTACATGAGGAGTTTATAAGATAGTACAGAAACCTAGGTCAAAATGACAGAATCTGGGGCTAACATGGGAAGTTTATAAGATAGTACAGAAACCTAGGTCAAAATGACAGAATCTGGGGCTAACATGGGGAGTTTATTAGATAGTACAGAAACCTGGGTCAAAATGGCAGAATCTGGGGCTCACATGGGGAGTTTATCAGAACCCTAGCTATCTGCATATATAGTTTGAACATCTAAGGTCTAGTGATTACTATTTGTGTCCTCCAGCTGAGCAAAATGTTTTGTGGTTGGAAAATTCCATCCAGATTTCCTCACCTCTGCCATTTGAGATGCTGGAGACACTGGTTTCCTCAGCTTCAGTGGTTGATACTGTAATGACAAGATATATGAAATTAGATAATGATAATATGTTGACCTGTTAAGAAAAGTTTTAGAAAATGGGAGTCAGTAATTGTCTAACCAGAGATAGGTTGTAACTCCAGAGTAACCCTGTAGACTAACATGTGACCCATTGGCCTTTATAGTCAGATGAATCATTCTACTAAAGTCCATAGCACACAAATATAGAACACCTAATTTGAAGACCTAATTTGGAGTTTACAAAGAAACTTTATTACAGTGTGTTTTAAAGATATGATTGAACATCTGAGTCCCATGGTTCTGATTAGGTGGAGGTTACCACCTCCATTATTAATGCTCTACTAGTACTATACATCTGCAGAATTCCATTCCAGTTTTGGACTACCAGTATGTGACAGGGGCTAACATGGATAATCCAGGTCTCAGTGTACCACTCCTGTGGGTCCTTGAGTGTGTGACATCCCCACTATTAGGTCATAACACTGAGGCACCCCCGAAAGGTACACTCATTTGTGAGAGAAACATGACTGTTGAATAGTCTCTTGATTCAGCCTGCACCTTAGCTGGGGGTCAACTGTGAAAACCTCATGGCCTTGGTTGAGAATCGAAATCTCCCTGTGCTCTACCCCTAGACAATGGGAGCCAGTTACAATGAAGTGAAACCGAAAAAAAAAAAAACAATTTAGCTGTGGCCCAACAGGAAGTGTCACTGATGGGTTAAATCTGGATACTGTTCAGAACAAATGACACATGGGTCATGATGCTCAGCTGCTAGTGCAGGGGCAAATGTACTCAATACTTGCAAATCTGGTTCTGGATGTAATTTATCATTCTATACATATAAATGGTCCTTAGTGTGCAAGGTTTCCAAACAAGGCCTACAGGCCTAATGCGAACCTGTGCATTGGGAAATACACCAGGTATAATGCTTCAATACTGGGCCATTACTTTTCATGTATATGAACAATGCAAGTACTAAACATTCTGAATAAGAAACAATTACACAAACATGACTGCTGAAATTCTGGCATGGGTGCACACAACACAAAAACGATTGTAGCTGGCACCACCAGTCTTGTAAATTCGCAGCTATCAGAGATATACACATATGCCAATATTCAGACTGATATATCAAACCCCTCCTGAGAAATAAGCAGGGACACACATTGTGCAAAAATTATTGTAGGTGGCACTACAAGTCTTGTAAACAACAAAGCTATTTGATATGTATAAATATGCCCAATTTCAGGCTGATACATCAAATTCCTCAGCAGAAATAAGCAGGCACATACACTGTGCAAAAGTCAATGTACATGGCACCACCTGTCTTGAGAATACCATCAAAGACACTAAGACAGGTCAAAATATCAGTCCAATACATCAAACTTCCCCAGAGTTTGAAGCACTGGCCATACAAGGCTTAGGTGAGTAAGGCAGTTGCCCCCAAGTGACCTGTGACAAATTGCTGCCTCAAGCTACTGCACTGAGTAAACTTTTGACCTGTACCTGGCTGCACTGAGTGAACTCTTGACCTATGGCATAATCTGACACAGTTGGCAGTCGGCCAAAGCTATAAATAGATTCAGGCTGAACTTTGGTGTCAAATATGATGCAGTGAGCAGTCTGCCAAAGCTATAAACAGAATGCAGCTACTGCACTGAGTGAACTCTTGACCTATACCTGGCTGCACTTCTCCCTATCCTGGCACTGTGCCAAAACTATTTATAGAGCTCACATCATCTTGGCTAATGGCCAACATCAAGGCACTGGCAATCTGCCAATGGTAAACCAAGTGCTGCCATCCCTACTTGAAATAACTTTGAAATTTATTTTCACAATACAAAATGCTTTTCAGTTGACTTTTTATAAACAAGGGACCTATGGGTCACTGTGCTCAGCTGACGTTAACCTTGAAGGTAAAAATCTAAAATAATATCTAATGGAGATAAAGTGAAAGAGGAAGAGGTAATAAAGGCCATGGTTGGTTTATATCATTGGTTTGTACTGATGAGCAAGAAATTGTTGCAAAAAATATTTTGTGACCTGACCATGTGTTTCCTTATGTTGAAACTAAAGCATGTGAGCAGTTTGTGAACAAATGATCTGTACTATTACCATGATCATTAATTGGTTTTTGGATTAACTGTTGACATTTCATTAGTTTACACATTTGTTCAATTGAATCTATTTTTTGTATAATATATATAATTAAATATATATGTATTTTTTTTATGAAATGTATACAGTTGAAATATAGCTAATTAACAACATAAAACAGGGCAAACAAAGCATGATCTCAAATTCTGCTGAGGCAGGAAAATAATGAACAAATGTTTGTATTAAATCCTGATTTTTTTATCACATCAATTATTTTCTAATTTAAGTTTATATTTCTATACATTTCCAATTTAACATATATATCTGAATATAAAAGTTGATTCATAATTCTCAATTGCATCATCATAAATCTCAATCTTGTCAGATAACACCACATCATGCATACAAAAGTTTATTTATTTTTTACCACAAAAATATTCTTATATCTTATATATCTTTTAAAGCTGCAAAACAATAAATATCTAATAATAATACTTGATTTAGATTTCACAATTTTTAATTGTGTCTTTATTTATCCATAATGTGCTTCATATTTTATAATAATTTAAGCATACTGATGGGTTCATTTATATTTGTTAAAATCATTTAAAAGAAAACTGATTTCTTTAAAAATGCTACATTACACAACATTGCATCTTCTGGATTACACCTTGAATTATTTTTTCAAGGAAAGTTTTTGCATATCGGAGTGGAAACAGCATTACAATTAAGGAGATACAGTGAAAACAATAACAATTACTGCATAACACTTGGTGGCTTGGGTTTGTGGCGGGGGGGGGGGGGGGGGGGGGGAGTGATGATTGGGGTGGTGATATGAGAATAACTGTACACCTGTCACAGCAGGGGATCTCCCCCCAGTGACTGTAACAAATCAGAAACCCTGGCTTAGCTGACTTCCAGTGACCTGGAGTGGGACCCTGCATCTGTAATCAAAGCAAGTGACTACAGAAAAAAAATCAATAACTAGCTTAATTTTCAAGCTTTTATTTTCAAATTTCAGATTTAGACAAACTAAATATTTATGTTTACATGCTGTGAAAATTAAATCAATGGTGCTTACAGGAAAAAAATGTGCCATGGTCAAAGTTGGGCAAAATTTAAGGTACTGATTTTTTTTTTATGCTAATAACTTAAAAAATTTACAAAATTCAGATCTAATTTTGGGTAAACAATTGAATCTTAATTAAACATAGTTATATACTTGAGAAAATAGACTCTAGTTTCAAAATTTTTCATGTTAAGTGAGTTATTATTTTCCTGATTTTTTACAAAGTCCATTATGTTTGGGCCCATAACTTAAAGAATTTATACTTTACAGACTTAATTTCTGGCATGTACATAGGAACTATATAGAGGAATATTTATGGTAAATATGAAGAAAAACAGATGAGTGGTTTTGATATTAGGCAGTCCTGAAGTGTGAAAATAGGATTTTAATAAAAAATTGAGGTTTTTCCTTAATTTCTCAAAGGAACGAAGTCGCAAAGACCCAGTTTTCGGCTTGGTAGGAGATCTTGGGGACAACGACCATTATGCTGAATTTTGGATTCCTAGGTCTTACGGTTTCAAAACGTGCCACATCTACGGACGGACGGACGGACGGACGGACAGACGGACAGACGGACGGACGACGGACAATGGACCATGACTATAGCTAAGATGACTTATAGACAGCTGAGCTAAAAAGTAATAAGAGAGCTGAATATCCATGATAGTAAAATTTCCTTGTATGATGAATAACTTAAATCATAAATCTAAATTTTTTTTAAAGCTTTTAAAAAAACTTTCTTGTCAATATTAACCAAAGATAACCTGAAATCTAAATGTCTATTGGCATGATGTAACTAGACATTTCTTGGCACCGCAGGTGCCAGAGTATCCCCAGACATAGTAGGCCCCCCCTTTAAGAATAGAACCTATTTTTAGCAGCATATACTGACACTTGGCATATTAATTGTTTCTTCCATCTAAAAATCCAGAATCTTGTTGAAGATATTGGTCCTGTGACCTTGATCTTTTTAAAGATGTGTCCTGTGACCTTGACCTTTGACCTCATGACCCCAAAATCAATTTGGGTCTTGCTTTTCCAATGGGACATATGCAAGTCAAGTTTGAAATCTATACATCAATAAAGCAGGAATTATCATCCAGAAACTAATTTGTTTGGACAGATGGCTCCTGTGACCTTCACCTTTGACCTTGTGACCTCAAAATTGATAGTGTTCTTCCTCTTTTGGCAGGAGAACTATATGTGCAAGATGAAAGATCTGAGATGAAATGTTTGGCTGAAAATGCATCCACATCTTTTTAAAGATGTGACCTTGACCTTTAACCTCATGATCCCAAAATCAATTTTGTTCTTGCTTTTCCAATAGGTCAAATACAAGTCAAGTTTGAAATCCATACATCAAAAAAAGCAGGAATTATCATCCAGAAACTAATTTTTGGACAGATGGCTCCTGTGACCTTCACCTTTGACCGTGTGACCTCAAAATTGATAGGGGTCTTCCACTCTTGGCAGGTGAACTATATGTGCAAGATGAAAGATCTGAGATGAAATGTTTGACTGAAAATCAACCACAATCTTTTTAAAGATGTGTCCTGTGACCTTGACCTTTGACCTCATGACCCAAAAATCAACTGGAGTCTTGCTTTTTCAATGGGGCATATATAAGTCAAGTTTGAAATCCATACATCAATAAAAGCAGGAATTATCATCCAGAAACAAATTTTTGGACAGGTAGCTCCTGTGGCCTTGACCTTTGACCTTGTGACCCCAAAATTTATATTGATCATCCACTATTGGCAAGTGAGCTATATATTCAAGATGGAAGACCTGGGATGAAAGTTTGGCTTAAAATGCATCCACAGTATCTTTTAAGATGACAGTCCAGAAGATGAAAGACCTTGACCTTTGACCTCATGACCCTAGAACCTATAGGGTTCTTACTTTAGTGGTGGGCCATACATAAGTCATGTTTGAAATCCATATGGCTATCAACACTGGAGAAATCATAAGAAGTGTGGGATTTTCACCATATATGGCAATATTCAAGGTCAAGGCCACTATCATAGGAAAGGTCATAACCCAAATATAAATAAACATCATCCCATAACCCATACCTATGTATATGCATAATATAAAAGAAATCTGTCCATTAGTTTTTGACTTATAATGCTCACAGTACTGTAAGGTGGCAATTTTGGGGGTATTAAACGGCACGAAAACAAGTAAAGAATAATAGGTGGCGCCACCAGTTTCTGAAACATGACAACCCTATCCATGATCTTCCATCAACCTGATTTTGGGATAAATCCATGCAAGATTTCTTGAGATATTAAAGAATTTGTGATTTTCCCCAAAATTGGACCTATTCAAGGTCAAGGACACTCTGCTAGTAAAGGTCATGACCTCATTTTAAATAGGCGTCGTCCTCTTACCCATATCTATACATATGCCAAGTTTGGTAAAGTTCCGTGAAATATTTTTTGGGTTATCGCGCCAACAAGATTTATATGCGGCGGCGGCGGGACCGGTATGAAAACATAGTATCCCCCGACTTTGTCTGGGGATACAATAAATGCTGAAAAACTGGTGCAAGGCTAGATGTAACAGCATCACACAGCTAACATATATGGTAAAATGACTCAATTCAATCTCAATAATTCAGCCAAAAATCATTCAAGTGGAACCATTAATGACAATTATTATAAGAATTATTGTAGGGATTATTCTTGTAAAATATTTAACAAACTGGCTTCAGTGGGATAAGTTGAAAAATGTTTCACAGGTTTATAACTCATATAGGACAATACAGCAAACTGGCTAAGTTCAGCTTCCCGTAACTCAGTTAAAAAGCACTGAACCAAAACCATTTGAACAAACTTTAATTATCAACATCTGAGGATAATTAATGTGTGAGATTTAAGAATTTGGCCCAGTGGTTTTTGAGAAGAAGATCTTTGTAGCCACTGAGCTAAAATGGCATATGACTAAATTTAGCTTCCCATAACTTAGCCAAAAGTCACTGAAAAGAGACCATTTGAACAAACTTCAGAAAGCACTACCCTAGGATCATTTCTGTGGGATATTAAACATTTTGGCCATATGGTTTCAGAGAAGAAGTCTTTTATAGCCCTCAGTGTGATACAGGCACTGATGACCCTGTACAAAAAAGGCCGATGCAGGTGGCGCTACCAATACCTCAATTTAAGATATGACCTATGTGACCAAAATTGGCATAAAATTTGGTGATGATAGCTACAGCCGTTTCTGAGATTTCAATTTTAACATGCTTTCTTGCACAGTTAACAAAGTTCAGCCTCCTGTATCTTGGCCAAAAATCTCCGAACTTGAACCATTCGAACAAACTTGAGAAAGCTTGTTCCACCTGGGATCATTTCTGTGAAATATTGGACAATTTGGCTGGCCAGTGTTGGAGAAGAGGATTTTTAAAAACTTTTTTAGCTTTTTTCCCTATAAAATCAAAGAAAATGCAGTAAGACAAAAAAAAACAAAATCCGATATAGTTTTTTGGATAACTGATTTTTTGCAAAAAAATTGATGATGCAAGCTCCTGCTGTTTTTGAGATAACTATGGTTAACGTACAGACGACGCACGACACACGACAGACGATGACACACCATTGCATAAGCTCACAGGTTCACTAAAAAGTTTGATGGACATACAGATGATGCATGTATTAATTATTGATGTTATGATCTTGTGAAAAACTCCTTGATGCTGAGTTACAAGTTTCTATGTCAAAATGTTACAACTTCTGATAATCTGACTTATAGGGTAAATAATCACATTCTTTCACATAGCTCACAGAACTTAGGTTGCAGTGACCTTGTTTTGGATGTCAAAGGAGACATTACAATGATCTCCCTTTAAATAAATAAAGACATTTCTAGGTCCAACAGTTATGATTTGTGCCCTATCTGACTTTCTGAGTGCTCAAAATTGGGTATTATGCCTAAAGCTGACCAGAATATAGGTCACAGTGACCTATATTTAGGATTCAAAGGAGACTTGCAAAGAACCTCCCTGGTGAATATCAGAAGGTACGATGTCCAACATTTATTGTCCTGCATGACTGTCTGGGTGCTCATTTTTATATTTTCGGCCAGTCACTTGCAGAATATAGGTCACCAGGACCTAGTTTCATGTTTCTAAGGAGATTTGCAGAGAAATTTTTTTTGTCCTGCCTGACTATGTGTGTGCTCATAATCATATTTTTGGCCAGTCACTTGCAGAATATAGGTGACCATGACCTAGTTTCAGGTTTCTAAGGAGATTTGCCAAGAACCTCCTTGGATGTTGTGTCAGTAGATTCTAGGCCTAATGGTTACAATTTGTGCAAGGGGCTGTGAGTCTGGGTGCTCAAAATATTTTTTTTGGCCAGTAGCTCCCAGGATAGAGGTGACCTAATTTCATGTTTTCAAGGACATTTACCCAGGACCTCCCTGAATGTCACATTAGAAGATTCTAGGCTATATGGATACAATTTGTGTCCTATATGACTCTCTGGGCATTCAAAATCATGTTGAAACTAGAATACGGGTAGTCAACAAGCGACTACTTGTATCCGCCTAAATCAGAGTGAAGTGAGGCATGGATTGAGTGGCAAGGGGAAATAGAGTGAAGTATTGCATATTAGCATGGATGTCTGCAGCCAAATTGTGTATGTACTTTGCGCCACCTACCACAAAATCCAGAAAGCCGTCCAAGTTGTATACATATGCAAAATTTAAGGCAGATAAGTCAAACCACTACATGTAAATGAGTGATTTTTGCCCTTGGCAGACAAACAGATGGACGCTGTGCAAAAAAGGGTTGCAGGTGGCGCCACCAGTTTAGCGTATGATAAAGAGCTATGTGAGAACTATACACATGCAAAACTTTGGCCAAATCGGTCAAACGGTTCCCAAGATATGAGCTTTGATATCTGCTGCATAAACCAGAATGCAGGTGGCGCCACCTGTCATAAAATCAAGAGAGCTGTCGGGGATGTATAAACTTGCAAAATTTTAGGCAGATATGTCAAACCACTGCCGAGATATGAGTGATTTTATCCCATGGCAGACAAACAGACGGGAGCTGTGCAAAAATGGCTGCAGGTGGCACCACCAGTTTTGAATATGATAAAGAGCTATGTGAGATTTATACACATGCAAAATTTTGGCCCAATCGGTCAAATGGTTCCCGAGATATGAGCTTGGATGTCTGCAGCGTAAACTTGAATGTAGGTGGCGCCACCCGTCATAAAATCAGAAAAGCTATCCAGGATGTATAAGCATGCCAAATTTCAGGTGAATTAGTCAAACCACTGCAGAGAAATGAGTGATTTTAACCGAAGGCAGACGAACAGATGGACACTGTGCAAACATGGTTGCAGGTGGCGCCACCATTTTTTGTGTATGTTATAAAGCTCTCCAAGGGCTACATTTGTGCAAAAAAATTTTCCTGATCGGTCAAACGGTTCCCGAGATATGAGCTTGGATGTCTGCAGCGTAAACGTGAATGTAGGTGGTGCCACCTGTCATAAAATCAGAGGAGCTATCCAGGATGTATACGCAGCCCAAATTTCAGGTGAATTAGTCAAGTCACTGCAGAGATATGAGTGATTTTAACACAAGGCAGACAAACAGATGGACTCTGTGCAAACTTGGTTGCAGGTGGCGCCACCATTTTTTGCGTATGTTATAAAGCTCTCCAAGGGCTACATTTGTGCAAAAAATTTTTCCTGATCGGTCAAACGGTTCCCGAGATATGAGCTTGGATGTCTGCAGCGTAAACGTGAATGTAGGTGGTGCCACCTGTCATAAAATCAGAGGAGCTATCCAGTATGTATATGCAGCCCAAATTTCAGGTGAATTAGTCAAGTCACTGCAGAGATATGAGTGATTTTAACACAAGGCAGACAAACAGATGGACTCTGTGCAAACATGGTTGCAGGTGGCGCCACCATTTTTTGTGTATGTTATAAAGCTCTCCAAGGGCTACATTTGTGCAAAAAAATTTTCCTGATCGGTCAAACGGTTCCCAATAAAAGAGCTTGGATGTCTGCAGCGTAAACGTGAATGTAGGTGGTGCCACCTGTCATAAAATCAGAGGAGCTATCCAGGATGTATACGCAGCCCAAATTTCAGGTGAATTAGTCAAGTCACTGCAGAGATATGAGTGATTTTAACACAAGGCAGACAAACAGATGGACTCTGTGCAATTATGGTTGCAGGTGGCACCACCATTTTTTGTGTATGTTATAAAGCTATCCAAGGGCTACATTTGTGCAAAAAAATTTTCCTGATCGGTCAAACGGTTCCCGAGATATGAGCTTGGATGTCTGCAGCGTAAACGTGAATGTAGGTGGTGCCACCTGTCATAAAATCAGAGGAGCTATCCAGTATGTATATGCAGCCCAAATTTCAGGTGAATTAGTCAAGTCACTGCAGAGATATGAGTGATTTTAACACAAGGCAGACAAACAGATGGACTCTGTGCAAACTTGGTTGCAGGTGGCGCCACCATTTTTTGCGTATGTTATAAAGCTCTCCAAGGGCTACATTTGTGCAAAAAATTTTTCCTGATCGGTCAAACGGTTCCCGAGATATGAGCTTGGATGTCTGCAGTTTAAGCGTGAATGTAGGTGGCGCCACCTGTCATAAAATCAGAAAAGCTATCCAGGATGTATACGCATGCCAAATTTCAGGTGAATTAGTCAAGTCACTGCAGAGATATGAGTGATTTTAACCCAAGGCAGACGAACAGATGGACACTGTGCAATTATGGTTGCAGGTGGCACAACCATTTTTTGTGTATGTTATAAAGCTATCCAAGGGCTACATTTGTGCAAAAAAATTTTCCTGATCGGTCAAACGGTTCCCAAGATATGAGCTTGGATGTCTGCAGCGTAAACGTGAATGAAGGTGGCGCCACCTGTCATAAAATCAGAAAAGCTATCCAGGATGTATACGCATGCCGAATTTCAGGTGAATTAGTCAAGTCACTGCAGAGATATGAGTGATTTTAACCCAAGGCAGACGAACAGATGGACACTGTGCAAACATGGTTGCAGGTGGCGCCACCATTTTTTGTGTATGTTATAAAGCTCTCCAAGGGCTACATTTGTGCAAAAAAATTTTCCTGATCGGTCAAACGGTTCCCGAGATATGTGGGTTTATGTGTGGAAACAGATGCACAAACGGATGCAGAGCGCAGAGGAAAGGTCAGAGGTCAAAACAAAATCTGGGCGCAGCAGTTCACATGTGACCCAAACATAATCCCGGGTTTCAGAAAATTCCGCCCAGCGGTTACGGAGGAGTTCTCCGGACACCTACGCGGCGGCGGCGTCCAGCTGAAAACATAGTATCCGCAAAACTCTGTTTTGGCGGATACAATTATATATAAGCCTATTGTTTTAGCATATCCACTTTTTCCATTAATAGTTTTTATCTGATTCATTTTTTTATTTACAAGTATTATAAATTTGTATTAAAAAAACTGAAATATAAGTTAAAATATTAGAATTCTAAGTTGCAATCATTATATATCCAGAGTGTAGCTCATATGGGGCATATTATGCATACACATCTATTTTATTATTTTTAAATCAAATGTTTAAACTGAATTTAAAAGAAAATAATGCCACAACATGGCATCTACAAGATTATTCCTTGAATACCTATTAAAAAGTTTTGTACATTGGAGTTTTCAGTACATACTTAATTTTATTCACCGAAATAAAATAAAAGATTCAGTAAATTTGATAAAATAAAAACACCTTTTCAAATAAAGTATACACACTGTTGGTTGAATGAGGGACAAACAATATCATTATGCTAATTACAATCTCAGCTATAATTAATTACTGGAATTAATAGTCAATTTCACACCTGGTGAAGTTTTACTCTTCTGAAGTAAAGCATCTGATGAACATCCACACTTTCATAGCAATTAATCACTTTGTGGACACAATCAAATGTGCACTTTAATCATTGTAACCCTGGTGGTACAATACAAAATCTAAAATGTAGTACAGCCAAGCATAAAATAAAATACAGAAAATTATAACATTCATCTAGTTTATGCACCAGCGGGGGGGGGGGGGGGGTGGGGATGAGTGCAGGGAAGAGGGGAAGCCTGCTAGTAGTGGCCAAGCTAAGCCAAGGTCAGCTGCCTGGGCAGGGTTGCATAATGCAAGTGAAGGCTGTACTACTAGGTGGGCTAGATGTAAACACCACTTGACATGGTGTATGAAAACTTGAATAAAAGCTACTCTTTTCAAACAATTCCTTTGAAACAAACACCACTTGACATGGTGTATGAAAACTTGAATAAAAGCTACTCTTTTCAAACAATTCCTTTGAAATTTCAGATTTTAAAAGATTAAATCATTATGTAAATATGCTGTGAAAATTAAATCAACAGTGCTTACAGCGAAAAAACGTTCCATTGCCAAAGTTTGACAAAATTTAAGGTATTGATTTTTTATTTATGCTAATACAGTCAAGTCTCATTATAACGGGGTCCGTTACAACGGAAGACTCAAGTTACAGACAAATCTCTGGGGAAGGAATGAGTGATAGTTAAAATTGGCTTCGATATAACGGAAAACTCGAGTTCCAGATCCGAACGGACTTACATGAAACAAATTGACCCTAGCCGATATAGTCAGAATCGTTACAACGAACTTGAGTGGCGGCGGTCAGGTCCAAGTTTCCCAAGTTGTTTGATCTTTGTCAAACCCAGCCGACAATGACTGGGTAATTAATACATGATAGGGCTTGTTTTCTCACCCAGGCCTTGGTCAAGTGGTTATGTCACCGCTGTTTACTCTCTGTCTCGATTGAGTGCACCCGTGTTCACATCTCAACAGTCTCCGATATCCTGAGCGCAGCAGACTAGTGGTCAGGTGTCACCACCGATTCAAGGCAGCTGATCCGATTTTGCAGGGGGAAGCATGGAGAACTGGAGAAGACACTCTTCATGTGGGTGACTGACAAGCAAACACATGGGGCTGCCATCAACAAAAAAATGCTTGTTTTGCCAGGCGCCACACCAGAAAACCAAGGGTATCCCGAAGAGAACGACACTTGCTTCGTCCAGGCACAGGAGGCAGACATCAGGAGTCTTGGTATGGAAACGCCACTGGGAGCGGAGCAGTACGCCGCGGTCGATTCAGCTGCAGAAACTGAAGCCGAGATAGACGATGCAAGTATTCTGTCCATCGTCGGAGCAACAGGGGACCAGGTGGAGGCTGGTGACATAGACGGAGACGTGAATGATTCTCCGGTCGAATATGTAATGAGGGCTGATGCCAGAGATGGTCTGCAAGCCGAGATCAGGTTCTTCAAACAGCAACCAGACGCCGCGGATAGGGCTTACATACTGGAGAATCTTTTGCATGCCGCCACAGTGCTGAATTCACCATTACAGATGTAAACAGGCTAGCATCTTGGATTTTTTCACTACAGAATTTGTCAACAGATTATGTACATTAAAGTTGTAAGGTTTGTTTTGTATATATGTTCATTATGTAATAAACACGTTTTATTTGATTTGAACTTTTAGGATGAATGTTCACGTGTGCATTGGTGCTTTTATCAATTTTCTGCCATGCAACATAAAAAGCATATTCCAAAATTTCATTACAACGGAAATTCGATTTACAGAACTAATTCCCATGGAACAAACATGTTCACTATAACGAGACTTGACTGTAACTTGAAAAATTTGCAAAATTCATATCTAATTTGGGGTAATTAATTAATTAACTTACAGTCAGCTGAGCTAAAAAGTCCAACCGAAATCCAAAAACTAGACCGGCTGGGTAATCCCCAACAAAGAATTTTTTTAAGGAAGGCCTAAACAGTGGCACCTGGCATCGGTTGAATATATTATTTATAAGAGAATCTTGCAAAATTAGCATAGACCTGGAGAATTTATGGAGTATTTTAACGCCATCCCGCTTATATTTTGCATCTCATTAGAAAACTCTCTGCTAATGCAGCTCCCTGATAGTTCACAAATAATAAGTTTAATAAGTCCTCCGTTCTCACATCTACCATGTCATATTCAGTTACATACGGAAGTTATTTGGGAACGCTGACTCATTATATGAATCGCGGAATGTGGTAAAAAATGGAAGAATAATTTTAACCTGTAACATAAAGGCATTCTTGAAAGAAAACAATCATTATGATGTAATCGATAGTTGCCTTTGGAAATTGAGCGCTTGAAAGTGTCAGCAAACTGACTGACTTTCGATAAAACTCGATGATCGGCCCACCACTAGTTATGAAGTATGTGCAAGACACTTTGCATGATAGAGATATTTAGATGAACATGATAATGATCTGATGGTGAGCAAGGTACTTGTATACCCACAAAAATCACACTTTCATTACTGAAGATTTCAAAGAGCTGGAACTGGACTTAATCTACAGGCCTAATGCGAACCTGTGCAATGGTTTATACACCAGGTATAATTCTTCAATGCTGGGCCATTACCTTTCAAGTAGGCCTAGATGTCTTGTATACAAAGAAGGTATCGGAGATGTATACATATGCCCAATTTCAGACTGATATCCTCTCCTCAGAAATTAGCAGGGACATACACTGTGCAAACATTATTGTAGGTGGCAACACCAGTCTTGTATATGACAACGCTATCACTTGTTTCTTTAGATGCACAAGATTTCCGCTGCCTCAGGAGTGTATCAGGGCCCAAATGATGGTCAAAATAGGTGGCTACACCAAAACCATTCCTATCCCAGCTATTGAAGAGAAGAACCACTGTACATAATTTGAATAAATTTGCTGATTTTCAGGAAAGTTTTCACCCAAAAACAAAAGTTTGATATAGGTTTGAAGAAAATTAGCCCACAAGGAAGTTGACACCCACAGCAATCCAATCCAAGATAATCCTAAGGGGAATCATTTTAACAAATCTGCAGGAAAAAGGGCAATATTTAGGAAAGCTATCGTCCAGAAATGAAATTTTGCATTGCAAATCATTTTTTTTGCAGAAAGTTCCATGCTAACAACAATAGGAGCAGCTGAGACATGAACCACCCTATGGTGAAGATTAACAAGGGACCCATGGATCACAGTGCTGAACTGTTATTTATGATCATAAAATTTGATTTGGAAGAAGGGGTAGACAAATGTTAGTTTTTTGTGGTATTATAAGCAGATGAATGAGGATGGTTGGCATTTAACTCAAGTTATGTAAAGATTTTGACAAAATCCTTGGAGAGGGAAGAAGGCTGAGGTCATACATATTATTCCTATTATTTTTTATGGTGTCATTTGGAATACATTTTCGGCCATCCAACATCAGTCATTGCAAGATAATTCCCTCTTACCTGTTTACTATAAAATTTCTTTTCCATTAATTTTTCTTAAAGTTGTTATTATAAACTAATAATTTTTTTAAATTCTTGTTTGTACATCTACTATAAGAGGTTGGTTGGACAGTTAGATCAAGCTAAAGCCACCCAAAAGCTGGCTGGCTGCAGAATTTGCCTCGCTTCAAGAATGCATAATTGGCCTGAAAGGTCAACAAGAGACATATAGAGGGGTTTCAGAAAAGGCTAGGTGTGACATGGTCTCATAAAAGCTTTAATAAAAGCTACAGTTTTTTGTCAATTACTTTCACCTTTCACAATTGAGAAACCGAAATCCTTACGTGTGCATGTTATGAAAAAATTAAATCAACAGTGCTTACAGGGAAAAAATGTGCCATGGCCAAATTTGGGCTAAATTTAAGGTACTGTGAATAACTAACAAGGCCTACAGGCCTAATGCGAACCTGTGCATTTGGAAATACATCAGGTATAATGCTTCAATGCTGGACCATTACTTCTCATGTATATGAACAATGCAAGTACTAAAAATAAGAAACAATAAAACAAACATCACTGCTGAAATACTGGCATGGGTGCACACAACACAAAATGATTGTAGCTGGCACCACCAGTCTTGTATACAACAAAGCTATCAGAGATATATACATATGCCCAATTTTGACTGACATATCAAACCCCTCCTGAGGTATAGGCAGGAACACACAATGTGCAAAAATTAATGTAGGTGGCACCACCAGTCTTGTTTCAGACAAAGCTATTCGATATGTATAAATATGCCCAATTTCAGGCTGATATTTCAAATTCCTCTGTAGAAATAAGCAGACTCACACACTGTGCAAAATCCCTTGTAGGTTGCAACACCTGTCTTATGAATGAGAAAGCCATCAAAGACACAGAGACAGGTCAAAATATCAGGCCAATACATCAAACTTACCTTGAGTCCGATGCATGGGGCTGACGAAGCTTAGGCAAGAGAGGCAGTTGCCCTGAGTGAACTGTGACAAATTTGCTGGCTACTGCACTGAGTGAACTCATGACCTGCACCTGGCTAGAATGAGTGAACTTTTGACCTGTACCTGGCTGCACTGAGTGCACTCTTGACCTGTTGCATAATCTGACACAGTTGGCAGTCTGTCAAAGCTATAAATAGATCGAGGATACCTTTGGTGCCAAATCTGAAGCACATGGCAGTCTGCCAACGCTATAAATAGAATGCAGCTACTGCACTGAGTGAACTCCTGACCTATACCTGGCTGCACTGAGTGAATTCTTGACCTGTTGCCTAATCTGATACAGTTGGCAGTCTGCCAAAGGTATAAATAGATCCAGACTGACCTTTGGCCTGTTGCCAAATCTGAAATAGTAGCCAGACCATTGCATAAGCTCACAGATTGGCTCCAAATGCAGCCCTGAGGGGCATGAAACCCATGAAGTGATCACATGGTGCCCATGAGGTGTTCAAATGGCACCCATGAGGTGATCACATGCCTTGTGCTTGGCTGCACTGATTGAACTCTTGACCTATATCTGGCTGCACTGAATGAACTCTTGATCTGTTGCCAAATCTGAAACAGTTTGTAGTTTCTCAACCTATTTAAAGATACATACACAATCTTGGCCTGTTGGTAAATCTGTTTACACATACTGAAAGACTTTGGCTAAATGTTTTTTTTTTCAAAGCTGACATATTCATAAACTTTTTATCAAAATATTTAGAATAATAAAAAATGCAGTCCTTTCATTGTTCCTTACAGGTCCAATAATTCTGCCAAAAATTATTCAAGTAAACTTGAACAAAGGCCACCTACAAATAATTCTTGTGCAATGTTACAGAAGTTATAACTGAAACAATAATTTTGTAGAAGAACAGTTTTGCAGTCCTCAGTTTGAAAAAGACATAATAATGGCCATAAGACCAACTTAAGCTTTTCTGATATGATTGAAAGAACCTAGGATAGTTCTTTTGAAACTAGATGTGTTGGAACGCCTGGGGCAAATTAGAAACATTTGTTAAATTTTGAAAAATTTTTGAAGTTTGGGAGATGTCATATGGTCAAAAGTAGGTCGACAAGGGCAAAATGCAAACTCGATCTGTAACTGGTCATTATCAAGCAACATATCAAAAATCAGGCCAATATCTGCAGGCACTGTGAAAAAAGTCGATACAAGTGCATTTTCCATAAAAATTTGTCTTTCATGAAATTCTCTATGTTTAGGAGTTGAAAACAATCAAAAGTAGGTCAATCAGGCTGAAACGCGAACTCGATCTGTAACTGTCATTATCTGCCCACAAATAAAAAATCAGGGTGGTATCTGCAGGCACTGAGGAAAAAAAGTCAGTACATATGCATTTGTTATGAAAATTTCTATTTTTCATGAAATTTTCTAAGTTAAGGAGCCGTAAAACATACAAAAATAGGTCAACCGGGACGAAACTCAAACTCGATCTGAAACTGGTCATTATCTGCCCACACACCAAAAATTAGGCCAATATCTGCAGGCATTGCGAAAAAAGTCCGTACATGTGTATTTGTCATGAAAATTTCTATTTTTCATGAAATTTTCTAAGTTTAGGAGTCGTAAAACGGTCAAAAGTAGGTCAACCGGGATAAAACGCGAACTCGATCTGTAACTGGTCATTATCTGCCCACACACCAAAAATCAGGCCAATATCTGCAGGCATTGTGAAAAAAGTCCGTACATGTGTATTTGTCATGAAAATTTCTATTTTTCATGAAATTTTCTAAGTTTAGGAGTCGTAAAACGGTCAAAAGTAGGTCAACCGGGATAAAACGCGAACTCGATCTGAAACTGGTCATTATCTGCCCACACACCAAAAATCAGGCCAATATCTGCAGGCATTGCGAAAAAAAGTCTGTACAACTGTTTTATTTCGGAATGATGGTAGGAAGGAAGGACAGAATGACGGACATGGGTAAAACTATATGCCCTTGCCACTTTGTGGTGGGGGCATAAAAATTGAATGATTCACCTTGACAATTTCAGCATAATCATTTCAAGCTGAAAGAGGCTAAAATTATGACGTTTTTGCCCATAAAAGCAGTTCAATGTAGGTGGCTTCACAAAACCTGCAACTTCAAATATGAGTCATGTGACCAACATTTGCACAGTACTTGGTAATCCTAGCTTCTGTCATTTCTGTGATTACTATGTCAGTATGCTTACTTCGCCAAATGACTGTTCAAATTTGTGTAACTCCACTAAAATTCATCAAACGCAAACCATTTGAACAAACTTGAGAGGGCTTGCCTCTGGGATCATTTCTGTAAAATATTGAAAAATTTGGCTGGACTGTTTACAAGAAGAATAAGTACTTTTAAAGGTTTTTCAGCTTTTTCCCTATAAACCTAAGTACATCCAGGTAGCATAAAAATAAGCTAATTCCCACAACATTTGATATGTGACAGATTATTGCATAAAATCTGGGGATGGTAGCTCATGCTATTCCTGAGAAATCATGGGTTAACGTACAGATGACCAATGACCTCCATAAAAAAAAGGTCAAAGCAGGTGGCGACACCAATACATGAATTTCATATATGACTCATGCGACCAACACTGGCATAAAATTTGGTGATGATAGTTCCGGCCTTTTCTGAGATTGTCATTTTAGTATGCTTTTTTGGACAGATGACTTAGTTCAACTTCCCGTAACTCTGCCAAAATTCACCGAACTTGAACCATTTGAACAAACTTGAGAGAGATGGTATAAAAGATTATTTCTGTGATATATTGAACAATTTGGCTTGACAGTTTTGCAGGAGATGATTTTAAAGGTTTATTTAGCTTTTTCTCTATAAAATCTAAGAAAATGCAGAGTTATTCAGATGGCATATTTTTTGCATTAAATTTCATGATGCTAGCTCAAGTCATTTTTGAAATAGTATGGGTTAAAATACAGATGACAGACGCCCCCACACCATCACATTAGCTCACAGGTTCGCTAAAAATTACTACAGATGCATAATGAATGCAAAATTTACATGAATTAAGTTGAGTATGAATACCAATTATTTATAATCCATGTACAGCCGTCTTTATATACCCACAGGGAGCTGTATACCTGTGATTGTAATCATTGCCTGGCATGAGGAATATCTAAAATCATAAATCTTCATTTTTTAAAAGCTTTTAAAAAACATTCTTGCCAATATTAACCATAAATAACCTGAAATCTAAATGTCTAGAGGCATGATGTAACAGATGCTGATAAACTGGTGCCATGCTAGAGGTATCTGTTTCACACAGCTAACATATATGGTAAAATGACTCAATTCAATCTTTATAATTCAGTGTATATTCATTCTTTGAAACCATAAAAGACAATTATTATATAAGAATTATTCAGGGGATTATTCTTGTAAAATATTAAACAAATTGGCCTCAGTGGCGTCAGTCAAAAAAGTTTGCAGGTTTATAACTCATATGGGAAAATACAGCAAAATGGTTAAGTTTCCCATAACTCAGCCAAAAATCACTGAACCAAAACCATTTGAACAAACTTGAATTATCAACATCTAAGGATAATTAATGTGTGAGATTTAAGTATTTGGCCCAGTGGTTTTTGAGAAGAAGATTGGCTGTTATGGCATATGACTAAATTCAGCTTCCCACAACTCAGCCAAAAGTCACTGAACTGAGACCATTTGTATAAACTTCAGAAAGCACTACCCTAGGATCATTTTTGTGCGATATTAAACAATTTAGCAATATGGATTCAGAGAAGAAGTTTTTTGTAGCCGTCAGTATGATACGGGCACTGATGACCCCCGTACAAAAAAGGCTGATGCAGGTGGCGCCACCAATACCTTAATTTCAGATATGACTTATGTCACCAACATTGGAATAAAATTTGGTGATGATAGCTCCAGCCATTTCTGAGACTGTAATTTTAGTATGCTTTTTTGGACAGATGACTAAGTTCAACTTTCTGTAACTTGGCCAAAAATCACCGAACTTGAACCATTCGAACAAACTTGAGAAAGATTGTTCTAGGGATCATTACTGTGAAATATTGGACAATTTAGCTGAACAGTTTTGGAGAAGAAGATTTTTAAAGGTTTTTTAGCTTTTTCTCTATAAAATCTAAGAAAATGTAGTTAGCCAAAATATAAGCAAAATCTGACAGAGTTTTTTGGATGACAAATTATTTGCATAAAATTTTGTAATGCTAACTCTTGCCATTTTCAAGATAGTATAGGTTAACGTACAGACGACGGACAACACCACTCCATCGCATAAACTCACAGGTTTGCTAATAAAATTTGTATATATTCCTGAAAGAAAGTCTCTAGCTACAGCAATTCTTATGTTAAATGACTAAATATATTTCCTGATTTTGTACAAGGTGCCTAATGTTCGGGCCCATAACTTCAACAAATTAAGCAATACTGACCTAATTTTTGGTATGTATATAGAGAATGTATAGAAGAATATGCATACTAAGTATGATCAGAAAGAGGTTAGTGGTTTTGAAATAAAGCAGTCTTGAAAAGTAACAATGGGTTTTTTAACGAAAAGCAGATTTTCCTTAATATTTTGAAGGAAACATGTCCTAGTAACCCAATTTTCCGTATGGTAGGAGATTTTGGGGACATCTAACTGTATGCAAAATTTTGGATTTGTAGGTCCAACAGTTTAAAAACATGCCCTGAAAATGGCCGGACAGCTGGACAGTTGGACAACGGACAAAGGATCACCACTATAGCTCAGATGAATTATAGCCAGCTAAGCTAAAACCCAATACAGATTTCTGTTAACTCTGTCTCAAGTGACACACTGATTAATTCATGCCAGTTTGTATTAAAATGCATACATCTATGGTGATCATTTTTTTGGGTAAGTTTAGGACTCTTCCTATTTCATACTTCCACACATTTTCCCATTATTTCTCCACACAACTAGAATATCAGCAGAAGCTGACAAAAGCCCTCAGCTAAAAGAAAAGTGTTTATAGGTGGTAACAGTAACAAGTATGAAATATTTGTTCTCACATGGATGTATATCTGTCTCAGGTATAAATTTAAACTGGAGAGGTATGTAATACTTTTGCAAATTTGGTAACACGTATCTCATGCAGGACTTAGAGATCGTCAAGGCATATCATGATACCATGTATCATAAAAATCCAGCAAATGCTCCCTGAGAAATTTCTATTCTAAGCTCTGTGACCTTGAAAAGTAGGTCAAGGACACATCTTTGAACTTTAACAAGATTTTGTTAATATGCATCAGCACTGAAGAAATGAAGTTCCTGTGTTGAATACCTTTGGAGATATCCCACTTACAAGGCCAAAGTTGAAAAATCTGATAAAAAATCATTAACAATGCCTACAGGCCTAATGTGAACCTTAGCAAAGTTTTGGAGTATGAATGGAGGTTTATTTTTAAAATTTAATATTGATCCTCATTTGTCCAGCATATCTACCTCAGTCATTATGATTTCAGCAAAATGGGCGTTTTGGACCTGCAAATTTCTGACTAGGACATTTTAAAACTAGAATATGGGTAGTCCACAAGCGACTTTATGTATCCGTCAAGATCAGAGTAGGATCGCATGGAGGGAGGCATGGATTGAGTGGCTCAGGGAAATAGGATGTTTTGCATAGAAGCATGGATGACACGTAATCCAGAGTGAGACGGGTGAAGTGAGGCATGGATTGAGTGGCGAGGGGAAATAGAGAGAGGTGTGTTGCATATATGCATTGACGTCTGCAGCCAAAATGTGTATGTAGGTGGCGCCACCTGCAACAAAATCGAGAAAGCTCTCCAGAATGTATATACGTGCAAAATTTTAAGCAGATAAGTCAAACCGTTGTGGAGTCAAACCACTACTGAGATATGAGTGATTTTGTCCCTCAGCAGAGAAACAGATGGATGCTGTGCAAAAATTGTTGCAGGTGGCGCCACCAGTTTTGAGTATGATAAAGAGCTATGTGAGATCTATACACATGCAAAATTTCAGGAGGATATGTCAAACCAGTCCTGAGATAGAAGCCTAGATGTCTGCAGACTGAATGTGAAAGGAAGTGGTGCAACCTGTCATAAAATTCAGAAAACTTTCCAGGATGAATACACGTGCAAAATTTCAGGTGCATAAGTCCATTCACTGCAGAGATATGAGTGATTTAATCCTAAGGCAGATGAACAGATGGACGCTGTGCAAAAATGGTTGCAGGTGGCACAACCAATTTATATTTATGTTATAAAGCTATCCAAGGGCTACATTTGCACAAATTTTTTTCCTGATTGGTAAAATGAGTCCGAAGCTATGTGGGTTAATGTGTCAAAAAACACACACAGATGGATGCACTGGAGAGAGGAAAGGCCAGAGGTCAATGCAAAATATTTTGGCACCAGTTCATGTGACCCAATAATCATGTAAAGTTTCGGAAAAATATGTCCAGTGGTCTCAGAGTTCTATTCCGGAAACGAACTGGCAGCAGCGGAGGATCCCAGTCAAAAACACAGTATCTGCAAAACTTTGTTTTGGCAGATACAACTAGGATGTATCAGACAGGATATTTTGGATATATTCTTTTTTGCCAAGATGGAATATTTGGACAGATGAACGGACAATTATGCAGCATGGTTTCAGAGAAGAACATTTTAAATGTTTTTTAGCTTCTTCCCTATAAAATCTAAGAAAATGCAGTTAGCTAAGAAATAAGCAAAATCCGATATAATTTTTTAGATGACAAATTTTTTGCAAAAAATTTGGTGATGCTAGCTCCTGCCTTTTTTGGGATAGCTATGACACAGGACGGACAGCAGAAGACGGACGAGCCACACCATTGCATAAGCTCACAGATTCGCTGAAAATGCAAACCAAGACTTGGCTGCTGACACTGAGCATGTTGTCAAATCTGTTTTCAAACACAGAAAGCTTTTTTCAATTGTCTACACTGCTTTTTAAAAGCTGCATTTACCCATTCTATTCTTATAAAACTGGCAGAACCCTACCATAGAAATTTTTGTGAAGTTAAAACCAATCAGCTTAACAGTTTCATCATAAAACGGTGTATAAGTTAGAAGAGTCTAAACTTACATTTTTGCTTGTAAAAAACAGATCAATGAAGGTGGCACCACCAACACCTCAATTTCAGATATGATTTATATGACATACATTGCCATAGCTCCAGCCGTTAATGAGATTTAAATTTTAGTGTGCTTTTTTGGACAGATGACTAAGTTCAACCTCCTGTAACTCGGCCAAAAATCACCAAGCTGAAACCATTCGAACAAATTTGAGAGAGATTGTTCCAGGGAACATTTCTGTGAAATATTGGACAATTTGGCTGGACAGTTTAAGAGAAGATTTTTTAAGGTTTTTAAGCTTTTTCTCTATAAAATCTAAATTAATGCAGATACCCAAAAATTAGCTCCAGGGCACCAAGTTTCATATGTGACAAATTCTTGCATGTAATTTGAAGCTGCTAGCTTCAACAGTTTCTGACTTACAGCCATGGATGGCAGAAAGCCAGCCTTGGACGGCGGACAGACGATGCTGCACCATTGCAGAAGCTCACAGGTTCGCTAAAAATGGCATTATACTGTATGATAATTCTATAATCTACATGGTGAACTAACACAGATGACACCATGATCCTCTTTATACTGTTTGATAATTCTATAATCTACATGGTGAACAAACACAGATGACATCATGATCCTCATTATACTGTTTGATAATTCTATAATCTACATGGTGAACAAACACAGATGACATCATGATCCTCATTATACTGTTTGATAATTCTATAATCTACATGGTGAACAAACAAAGATGACACCATGATCCTCATTATACTGTATGATAATTCTGTAATTTACCTGGTGAACCAACACAGATGACACCATGATCCTCATCACAGGCTGCTGTCTTCCACAGGAACTTGTCATGGTTTCTTAATATAACTGAACAGTTTCCTTTCTGTGATGGCTGGCCAGGTCCCCAGTAAGGCTTGTTTACTTCACCTATATAAATACATACAATTGTTATTCAGTGTGCTTATCTGGCAATTATTTGGCCATTCTTCATAACATTAGACATGCAATAATATGTAAAATGACTTATGAACAGCAGAGATATAGTTCAAGGGTTTACTGATATTTTATACCTTTGGTAAAAGTTTCAGAACCAGTGGAAAATTGTGAGCTTACTTTTTAGTAGGCTCCATTGAATGATCACTTTAGAAGAGATATAAGGAAAAACAACATACCTGCCTGTGACTGAACTGGGCTCTGCCAGTCTTCACGTCGTAGCCCCACCCACACAATGTTACACTTGCCATTATCTGCATACCACTCATTTTTCATCTGGGATTTTAGGTCCTCAGAGCGAACTATAGCCATTTCCATTCCTTCTTTCTCACATTCAAACTGAGCTCGATACCAGTTACTGCCAGAGCAGATTCGCACATAAGAGCCGGCCCTGGTGTTGATACAGCCAGACTCAGAACAAGATATTCCATCTGAAAAAAAAAGAGTCATCTCACGGTATGCTGGAGAAGAGATTTGTCTGTCATAACAACTAAAATATTACAAAGGACTAGAGGCAAAAACTGTCTTCCACCAAGTGTGTTTAACTATAGACTGGCCCAGTTGTTGCAGTGTTTAAGATTTAATTCCTCCTGCTTACAGTACCATCAAACCTGCTCTATCAGTGAGGCAACACTTAGGATAGGTACTGCATTGCACCTCATGAAAAAATTATATAACTTATTTAAGGCTCTCTGACGGACTTGTGAAGTCTGGCGGTTTTCTGGACGGTTAGCACCACAGCCACACATCAACGCCTCATTGAACTGAGGTCTTTTCCAGTGACAGGAAGTTAATCCAAACCAATGTGGTTCATTCCATTATTGCCTACTGAGCACTTCTTGTTCATTCCAGGTTGGCTAATAGTATCCAAATTCAATAAGTCTTAACATAATAGGGCTGTCCCATATGTTGAGTCTGATGGCCATTCAGAAAAATGATTCACCAATTATAACCCTCGCACTACACAACTGCCAACTGATAAACAATGCCCCTGTTACAAGTGGGAGCTGGTACAAATAGGCCTACCACTTGTAAGACCAACACTCTTCACAGTTGGCCTGTTTAAACAAATTGTAAGAAAATTCAGGCTCAGCCAGACAATATGGACCCCATGAAAATATTCAAGTGTGCTTAAGACAATGATATCTCCAGGTCAACAAAATTACAGTCAAATTTAATTTTAAAATGTAATACATGTACAATCTGGCTGAAACAATAGAAATTATCACTTGTTGGCAGTGGTTAAGGAACCAAAAATAAGCAATCTCACAAAAGCTATGCCTGTAATCTCGGCAGAGGGGACTAGACCTGTCATTACAAAATTGTTGCAATAGTGTCTACAATGCATTCAGATTTGGCCCATGGACCATAATGTCCATCCAGCAGATATATCATAGGAATGGAAGGCCCTTGTAGGGACTACCTACTTGAATATGGTATTTGATTTCACTGTGAACATCACCATGTGCATGAGATGTGGGTCTGCGGATTACCTATGAGACCACTGTTGGTGTTCTCATGGCAACAATGTTCTTAACATAAAGCGTGACATGTTCATATATACAAATGAGAACTAGATATTTCTTGACACCGCAGGTGCCATAGTATCCCCAGACAATTAATCCCCCCACCCTTAAGAATAGGCCCCTAATCTTCAGCAACAATTAATATCAGACCACTCTCATAGAAAAGGTCACTCTCATAGAAAAGGTCATGACCCCAATTTCAATATACATCATCCCCTAACCCATGTCTATGTATATGCATAATATGAAAGAAATCTGTCCATTAGTTTTTGACTTATAATGCTCACAGTACTCTTAAGTGGCACTGATGGGGGTATTAAACGGCACGAAAACAAGTAAAAGAATTACAGGTGGCATCACCAGTTTCCTGTACATGACAATACTATCCAAGATCTTCGATCAATTTAATTTTTGGACCAATCCATGCATCCCTTATTGAGATATTAATGATATTGTGTAATTTTCACCATATATGGCAATATTAAAGGTCAAGGCCACTCTAATAGAAAAGGTCATGACCCAAATTTATATATACATCATCCCATAACCCATGTCTATGTATATGCATAATATGAAAGAAATCTGTCCATTAGTTTCTGACTTATAATGCTCACACTACTGTTAAGTGGCAATGATGGGAGTATTAAAAGGCACAAAAACAAGTAAAGAATAATAGGTGGTGCCACCAATTCAGGACAACCCTATCCATGATCTTCAATCAAGTTGATTTTGGGATCAATCCATGCAAGTTTTCTTAAGATATTAAGGAATTTGTGTGATTTACCCCAACATTGGATCTTTTTAAGGTCAAGGACACCCTCCTAGTAAAGGTCATGACCTCATTTTGAATAGGTGTTGTCCTCTCACCCATATGTATACATATACTGTAGATTCCGAAATATTAGATGGGATTTTATTTTCGTGGTTTTCATGGATCAAGATAATCCACAAATTCATGATTCCAACGATAAAAAAATCACACGGTCAGACGATATACGGAATCCTAACGGTAGCTGGTGGTCGCATTATATATATAATTGTTACCACTGGCTGATTTTCAATAAAGATATAAAAATTGTTTACTACTGTTTTATGATTGTCTTTGATACATTTATTAAATGCACTGAATGGCTTTTTTGTAAATTTCTATTAAAATATGGAATTTTATAAATAATCTTTTTGTCAATCAAATTATTTCCCCTAACATCGAACAAACACGGCCCAATGATATGTTTATAAACAATATCAAAGTATAATTTAAACTGAAAACGTATCCCCAAATTTCCTCATTTCCTCAATATTTTGGGTGAAAAATTCAAGAACAGAACAACATTTCTGTCGCGCAAAGCGGTAGTTCTAACACGCCAAAAACAGTACACAAGTTCCAATGTTTGTAACTACAGCTACCGAGGCACGGCTTTTTCAGAACCGGCCTTTTCATCCTTCTTTCAATAGAGATTAAACGAGACTTACGCTACCTATTGGTCTAAAAGACAAGGGCCGTGTAACCTCTTTGCATCACCACTCGCTCACTGACCACCGTACCGTGCGGACGTGCCAGTGAGTCTCTCCAGCCACCAGCCTCCAGCATCCTCTGTGTCACCAGACATAATTAGCAAGCTCATCCAACCAGCACAAATTAGCACCGAGTAAGTCCAGTCAGTAAAACTTACACATAGTGTTAAGTCTGACTGGGCCGGCCGGTGCCACCCAAAAAGTCCTTTTTAGGACTAAAGACTTCAACATCACAACCAAACCAAACAAGAAATACAGATTCCAAGTAAGTAAAATTACTCATTTGCATGATCTTTGGAGCAGAAAACAAGTAAGTGCATAATTAACGCTACTAACAAAACAAGAACAGATCAGACTAAAACTAGAATGGTATGTCCCGCACTGTAGGAAAACCAACAAAATTTGTTAAAGACCTAGAAGGCTTCATTAAAAAATTAAGTAAATCAGAACAAAAAAGACTGACTGAAATAAACAAAAGGATTAAAACCCTAAAAACAACAGCGCTGACAAACATGACCAAAAAGAACACCATTAGGTCCACAGGACATCAAAAACCCGAAAACAAACCTACAAATGACAAACACAAAGTCACAAACAACAAAAAAACAACAAACGACAAAACCAAAATTGCCCAGATCAAAACAGACATGAATGAAACTAAGAGCCAGGTCAATGCTCCAGCATCGGACTCCAAACTAGCGACCTGAATGACCTCAAAACAACATTAATGAAACAGGTTGCAGAAATAGAAAGACTAAATGACACCATAAACAAACTGCAAGAAAAACTCAACAGTCGTGACGAACAAATCAAAACCATGACTGACAAGCTATTCAGCCTAGCAGAGAGACAAACAAACCCAAACTATGAACAAACACAAAACACCCAAACTCCACCCTCCCCCCCCGGACTAATCAACATGGAAACAGCACTAGACCAATTAGATGAATTCAAAGTAGACCTAACCACTAGGCGGACAGTGAGAGCACACCCACGCTCAGCCAGAAAACACCCAACAACACAAACAAACAAACCAAAATTCCAACTAAAAACAGAAACACCGCTAGAAACTATAAAAAAAATGGAAGAAAACTATGACAAAAAAATCAGCTCACCAAAAAGAAAGACAAGATCACCAATAAATGACAAAGCCAAATCCCCCGAGGAGCCAAAATCAAGGAAAAACAAAAACAAACAACCCCAACAAAACCCGAAACAACAACAAACATACAAAACCAGGAAACAACTACCACGACTGAGAACCAACAAAAAGCTACTGAACCATCAGAACAAATCACAACCACGCTAGATGAAACTGACATGGACACAGAACAAACAACGACAACAAACCAAGCCAATCAACCAAACAACAAACACAAACATCCAAATAAGGGAGTCATTAAAGGCATCCCGACAGATATAACAAATGAACACATTGCCCAACAATTAGGTGAGATCGGAGTCATTGAGGCTCACCGACTAGGAAAAACCAAAGCAATAAAACTCACTTTTGCAACAAACAAAGAATACCAAACAGCCATGAAAAACAAAATAAAACAAGACAACCAAACCCACAATCTGACAAAATACCAAGAGCTGTGCGAGATAGGGCAGTGTTACAACTGTCAACGTTTCGGCCACTCAGCCAAACAATGCAAGGAAACCCCCCGCTGCCTCAGATGCGGCAAGGAAGGCCACACCCTCAATAACTGTGAAACTAACCGACAAAATGCAAAATGTGCAAACTGTCAGGGAGCACACATTGCCAGCTACAAATCATGCCCAATCTACAAATTGGCCAACCTAAAACACAGGCAACAAGAGAGTCTCAATAAAGAAAAAATACGCAAAGTACCACTTTTACCGGCCCCGCCCCCAAAACGCCTCGCATGGGCGGCCCAACATAATATACCACCCCCGCTGACACAAGCCCATAGCCAAAACCCACACATAATACAATCAACCAAAAACCTAACATTCCTCGCCCTGGCGATGAAAGAAATCCTACCAAACAAATCTCTCTCTGAAATATGCAATGTCCTATCTGTAGGACACAAATACGCATACAATTTCACTGTTCATCCAAGAACAGTTGAAAGTTACGTTAGCAAAGAGCAACACTACAAACTAAACTACCCTGCACTATCAAGATAAACAACCCGTAATTAGTGCATTCAATAGTGTAAATAATAAAAACACTAACACCCCAAATAACCCCCCCAACACAAAACTCAAGATCATACATATAAACACAAACAGCCTAACCACCAAGAAACAAGGTTTATTAAATTATTTAACAAAAAACAACATACAAATCGCTCTGATAACAGAAACAAAACTCAAACCGGGTACCCATTTCTCGATGGGACCCTATGACTTAATCAGAGCAGACAGAAAAACAGGAGCCGGAGGGGGCACGGCCATTTGTATAGATAGACAACTAAACTACACTATAAACAAATGGTTCGGTCATTTTAAAGCAGAAGCCCTCTCCGTGCGCATAAACAACAAACAAAACACAACCTCCCCCTTAGATATAATAGTTTATTACAACCCACCACAAAACAAATTACAACCACAAATATTAAAAAAAATCAGAAATAACAGTAAAAATTACATAATCCTCGGAGACCTGAACACCCCTCATGAAAATTACGGCGCGCGATACACAAACGAGTCTGGGAGAATATTAATGAACGAACTCTCAGACGGCAATTTAATATTATTAAATGACGAAAACCCGACTTACTTCAACTCCGCAAACTGAGCGTGGAACATACTAGACCTCGCTCTAGCCACGCCAGAATTAGCTCGGAATACTATGTGGGAGAGGATATAGGTTCAGATCATCTCCCAATCCATTTAGATATAAACTGGGCACCACAGGTCGCGCCCCCTAGAAAATTCAGAGACCTGAAAAATGCAGACTGGGAAAAATTCCAAAAACACACGACCCAAAAAATGACCGACCCTGATGAGGTGGATGTCATTACCCACCTCCAGATCGATAACCTGACATACGAGATGACCCAGTCCATCACCGAAGCCATTAATATAGTAGCGCCCCTAAAAATAAATAAAAATAGAAATTAATGGCACTTCACGCCCAGAATCAGGGAACGCTGCCGAGTCCGAAATTATCAAAAACGGGCCCGCACGGCCGAAGCGAACCATTTATATAACAGAATAAATAAACTAACACAAAAAGCTATTCTAGAACAAAAACGCACACAATGGACAGACTACATAAATAGCTTAGATGATAAAACAAACACAAAACAATTTTGGAACAAATTCAAACAATATTCAAACACAAGAACAAATCCTAGCACAGGGCAATCCCAACCACTATTAAAACCCGACGGCTCTGTAGCCGAAACCCCACAAAGCAAAGCAGATTTATTCGTGAACACCCTAGAAAAAATACACACAACACCAGAAGATGAAGATTTTAATGAAGAACTCTATGATACAGTAACTGAAACTATAGAAAACAACCCGATTTTATTCAAACCATTACAAACACAAATAAATGAAACAGGCGACAATAATCCCGCAGTCAGGCCCGTTGCGCTAATTGAAATAAAACGCGCACTTAAAACAGCCAAGGGAAAATCAGCCCCAGGCGCAGACAACATTAACTATGTAATATTAAAAAAACTCCCCAACACCTGTTTAGAAAGAATAGCGAAATTATACACACTCTGCATTAACTGGGTATACTTCCCAGACTTTGGAAAAAAGTCGTAGTAACAATGATTCCCAAACCCGGCAAAACACAAGACAAACCAACAAATTTCAGACCTATTAGCTTACTCCCCTGTATAGGAAAACTATTTGAAAAAATCCTAAAAAATAGAATAACCACGTTTTTGGACAACCGACCTCCCGAATTGGGGGGTCCATTTTTTAACCAAGATCAGTCCGGGTTCAGAGCGGGCAGATCTACCACCGACCACATCCTCCGACTTAGCCAATCAATAACCACAGGCTTTAAACGGAGTCAATATACTCTCGCCACATTCCTCGATGTGGAAAAGGCTTTTGACTCCGTCTGGTCAGACGGAGTCAGATACAAAATAATGCAATCCCATCTACCGAATAAAATAATCAGATTAATTTCATCCGTCTTACACAACAGGACACTTAGAGTAAAAGTTAAAGGGACCCTATCACAGGAAATAAACACTTAAAGCAGGCACCCCCCAGGGCTCTGTTCTCAGCCCTCTATTATACATAATGTATGTAAATGACATCCCCAAGACAGGACAACAACTGTGCGTATCACAATATGCTGACGATATTGCTATCTGGTTGACCGACACAAATCCAAAATACTCCAGAAATAAAGTACAGGCCCAACTACAAAGAATAGAAAACTGGTGCGACGACTGGAGAGTCCGCTTAAACCCGTCCAAAACACAAACTGTTTTATTTACAAAAGCTAAAAAACCCAAATATTTCGAGCCCCTAGAATTATTAGGTGAGGACCTCAAAGAACACAAAGAGGCAAAATTTCTAGGTGTAACATTCGACTCAAAAGCCACTTGGAAACCACACATCGAAAACATAATACAGAGAATGTGGAACAGAGTAAATATTTTAAAAGCTCTGTGCTACAAACATGACGGACCAAAAGCAGAAACGGCCAGTTACCTGTACAAGCAATGGATCCGCCCTATAGGCACATATGGGTCCATTGCGTTTCTAGGCGCAGGGAAAACAATGTTAAATAAACTAGAAATCATACAAAATAAAGCACTGAGAGCCATTCTCAGAACACACAAACTAAGAAAAACAGACGAATTAAGAGAAAAAACAAACACCCCCAAAATCACTGAATATCTAAAAGAACAAGCTACAAACTCCTATGAAAGAATAAAAGACCTGGACACAATAAAACTTCTTAAATATCAACACAACCCAAAAACAACATAAAAATAAAATCCCCTCTAGATTACATCCTAGAGGGAAAAAATCAACAATAACAAAATAAATATTTAATAAAACTAATAAATTAAATAAAATATATAAATATAAAACATCAAAAACCGCACACACAAGCCTCCCAAACGAAAACCCACAATTCAGAACCCAACACTCACAAAAACAAGAGGTCAGCGATATAGGTCGCGACCCCGCACCTGTAAACCGACCTGACCTCCATTTAACATACCCCGACCTTTGAGCAATAGGGGGATCGAATCTGCAGAGGTAATTCAGACCCCTGCAGCTGGCATCCCCTAATTTGCATACTAGGTCCACGCAACCCAAATAACACACAATTAACACACAGTTGTGTTCTAGCTTTCAGACCGTTCAGACGTGCTTAAAGTGCTACCACGACTACAGAGAGTATACCTAGTGTAACCCTTAACGCTTCACGCGTCTCTCTACCCTACCATGGAGACTGGATACCTTGTTGCAGGGATCCCTACAGAGATTCTGAAGAACCGGATTCTTCGCTACCAGTTATTACAGCGCACATTCCCAGAGATTGTTTTTGACTGTATAGCAGCGACTTTACGTCCATTCAAGTTCAGCGAATGTTGATGGACAACTATGCAGTCTACGGAGATGGAATTCTACTCAGGAATTTCGACAAGTACAAGACATTACCCCTACCAAGCACAGACCGAAGAGACGTCTACCGAGAAATAGAACAACAGAGTACCCTATCGTAATGAAGGGAGTTCCAGTAGATATCTCGGAGACCGACTTGATACGCCAACTCAGTTTGAACCCCGCCGCTGCTGTCAGATTGAAAAACAACAGAGGCCAGCCCACAATGCGAGTCAAGCTAATCCTTAAAGACCAACAAACCGCAGACCAAGCCCTACACAATGGAGTGTGCATTGGACCTGAACGGTTCTCTACCGAGCCCTACAGAACACTGATTATTGATTTTTGCGGACGGTGCCTCGGCTGGGGTCATCCCAGTAGAAGTTGTGAACAACAACAAAAGTGCTATCGATGTGGCAGCGGGGACCACCTGACTAAGAACTGTACAGCTCAGACAGCAACATGCGCCAACTGCCCAGGCCAGCATTCATCCGCTTACCGCGGGTGTCCATTCTATAGAAACTTCAAGAAGAGAGCCACTACAATTACAATACCAGAGAAAACACTGACACAGCAGAGTCCACCTACCACTACCCCGATGGAAGTAGAACCCCCAGCTCAGACCACCACCCATACAAGGACACCACCAAGAATGAGAACAGCAGAGATTCAAGCCACTACACGTACAACAACCCAGATTTGCCAGACAGATGGTGAAATAACAACACCCGACACCCCAACAGCGAAACCACGTAAAACAACTAGATCTGTTGAGACCCAGGCTACTTCCAGAACAAAGTCTAAGCTATGCCAAACCACGAAACCGCCAAAGTTACAACACCAAGAAACGCAAACAACCCCAGTTATGGCCAACACATCAACTCAGACTGAACCAGAGGTTTACGATAATGCCGCTAGATGTCGACACTACCCTAGAAACGACCCAAATCAAGCTATGGAAACTGAATCTTCAGATGATGACGAATTTCAAGACTGTGACGATGAAGAAAACAGGACTACTGCAATCTCAAGCGACATGATGAGAAGACTTGAAGAAGCCCGGCAGAACGAAATCCAATTAAGAATAGCAAAAGGCCTTTCTCCCACCTCTCCAGCAACAGATAAGTTAATAGCAGCAGGAAAATCATCATCATTCGAATTCCAACTTACTCCAGATGAAGCCAGAGGATTGGAATTTCTACCCATATATGAAAATCCAGTACCCCAAGAACCCCCCAGAACAAAGTCAACCCAGAAAGTAACCAAGAAGAAGAAAAAGCAGCCCAGATGGAAATAACACAACTCAACAATGTAAACAATAGAAGCTCTCCGAGGAAGATACTAAAACAATAAAGTGTATGGCTAAACGACATATCTGCTCCTGCGGACAGAGGGACATCATCAATCATCTCATCACTATCATCTACCTTAAGAGGCTGGCAGGGACTGAATCCTGATTCAACCAACTGTTCATGCCTGAGGAGGATATACACATAAAGCAAGAACAATTGAGGTCCGTATCAATTTCAACCCCAAAATTAATCAACTTATAATTCCCCAAATCCCAAAATAATTTAAAGACCAAAAGAACTTTTTAAGATCTTCCACTCCCCCAAATAGCAAAGAAAATAACCAAATATTAACGATTTTATATAAAGATCAAAACTAAGGAAAAATCACTCCCGGCCCTCCAAAACTAATAAGTAAAACAACGCCCCGTACCAACTTTAATAATCGAATTAACACACTTGAAGTAAAAATTAACCCCCAAAATCCTCAAAACCCACAGAACCCTACCTAGACTTAAATAACACGAAGTTTCAGTGAATAAAAATAGAAATCCTAGAAAAGATTTAGGCCAGAAAACGTAAAAAAACACCCCGACCATCAAATTAAACATCGGATCCCAGCTGCGGCGGGAACACTGCTTATTCCGCTGCAGCTGGCATCCCCTGTTTAGCATACAAAATCCCCTAAAAATTAAATGACAGGTCAGGTCAAGACACTAAGTCGAGGCCGCGACCTACATTCAAATGACCCCTAAGACACCCCACCCCTCTACAACAAATTAGTAACTAAACAGCGGCCCGTACAATTTTTAGGAGCAAAATAAACATACTTAAAATAGTAATAGAAACTAAAAAAATAACAGAACACACAAAACTTTATCCAATCTCTAGTTTTATGAAATAATGTCGAGAAAAAATAAAAATCATACGAAATATTAGACCCAGAAAACTTGCAAAAACACCCCGACCATCAATTAAACATCGGATCCTAGCTGCGGCGGGAACACAACTTACCCCGCTGCAGCTGGCATCCCCTGTTTAGCATACAACATAACTCAATAATTAAACTAACAGGTCAGGCCAAGGCACTAGGTCGGGGCCGCGACCTGCATTCAATGACCCACGACCCCCAATCCACCCTATCCTTTTACACAAATTAGTAACCAAAAAGCGGCCCTTACAAACTTTAGGAACAAAATAAACACACTTAAAATAATAGTAATAGAAACTCAAAATTAACAGAACCAACAAAACTTTATCCAGGCTACAAACCTACGAAATTTTGCAGAAAAATAACAAAAATCATAAGAAATATTAGGCCTAGAAAAACAGCAAAAACACCCCGACCATCAATCCACCATCGGATCCCAGCTGCAGAGGAACACAGTACCTGTACTCCTCTGCAGCTGGCATCCCCTAATTAGCATATCTGCCCTGCCCCCCGGCCAAACCGACTCCCAAACAACATAACAATAAAAATAAACCACAAAACCACCCATTTCCTAACAAAAAAGATAATAAAACTCACACTTAAAAATAAAATAAAGCACTAGCTCCGACATGACAACGAATAAAAATTACATACGAACAAATAATACAATAAAGGAACTCGCACAAAAAACAAACCTCACTCCACTCGTCCCCCCCCCCCTATATCAAACACAAAATTAGAGGTCACATAAAAGAGCGCAAACCGCTCCCGCCCGAAACCGATCACTTATAACGCTAGTAAATTAAAACCTCCCAAACACCTTAAAAACAACAAAACAACATCCTCATATGTTAACATCACACCCCCCCCCCCCCCTTGCCATGCATCAGAAAATTACCACTTTAGAATTCAGGAGCGAGCTTCATAAGCTTTAAGAAGCTTGCACTTAATCTATTGATACATGTTTATATTTATATATGTGCTTAGGTAGAATACCACATGAATGTACTTACTATGTATTGTGTCAATAAATCATTCAAACAAACCGGGACACTTCTATTGTCCGAGATTTATTACAAGTCAAACATACAGGACTAACATGCAAACACGGGAAAATACACATACACTGACAAAACACCACACCACTAATCAACACTAATACACCCTCAATTAGAATAGAACCATACTAAACCCATGTATATACATAAATGCACCATACTGTTTTATACACCATTGACTTTTAACAAAAAAAAAAAAAAAAAAAAAAAAAAGATCACAATTCATGTAAATACACCACCTCACTCATCATTTTTCATGCACACTAACCCACATTTTTTACGATTTTTACCGGTTTTTCACCCTTTTGTTTTTGTATTTTTCACAATATCGACGCAATATCTGGTTATCCGACGCTCATATATAAGATATAATTATAGATTTTATTAGTAATTACAGCATTTCCGGCAGACCAGTGGCATGGAAACTGAAGCCAGCCACTAGCAAGTGGATGAAAACTGATGCCGCCACTAGCCTCAACTACCCCCGCCCCCTCCCTCTCAGTCTGCGCTTATATAAAAATACTTCTTATAAGTATTTCCTATAAAAGTACATGATCATAAATATTTCTTATAAATATTTATGTGATACTTAATATAAAAGTACAAACTGAGAGCCCCACCGGCCGGCTAGATTTCTAACTATAAAGATATCTCCTATAGATATCTCCTTTGGGCCAATATAAGGGTTAATGATCATGAGGTATTTTCTTAAAAAATCCCATGTGATACTTATAAAATTATAAAGAAATCTATGGCCCTCCCCCCCCCCCCCCCCCCCCCCCCCAACAACAGACAACTACCCCTGACAACCACCACCAACAGCATCCGACACCGACGCGTAAGTCCAGCGGCAGCCCCCCCCACACCACAAGCGGAAGATTAGAGGGCACCCAGACGAGCGCACACCCCATCCGCCCACTGACAGCAACTTCCAAGACCTACACCGGGACAGCTCCAGACAGACCGGACAAGACCCCCCAACAGTCCTTTTTAGGACTACCCCCCCCCCCCACAGTCCTATTTAGGACTAATCAATCACCCATTGACCTGGCAGCGGACAGACAGACAACTTTAGGTCTGCTGCCTGCCACAAGACCTCAAGACCCAAGACCAAGCCTCAAGACAAGTCAAGACTGGTAGCCCTGGGACAAGCCAAGAAGAAGACAAGACCACCCCGACAGCCGGAACCCAAGTCAAGACAAGCAAGACAAGTCAAGTATCCCTGACAGTGGGCAAACAGACAACTTTAGGCCCACTGCTCGGGGACAAGCTGAAGACCAAGCCAAGACAGCCTGCCCGATCCAAGTCACAGGAGGTCCGGCTCTTCGCGGTAGGAGTTGTTCTGTCGGCGGTCTGGATTTCCCTGCTTGTGTTCGGGTCTCTCTGTTGTGGTGCGCACTCTCGGGGATGTCGCTCGCGAACGGGTTCGTGGGGGCAGCGGCTTTGCTGCTGATATCTGTGCGGTGAGTGGCCCGCTCGGGGCTTTGTGGGTGTGGATGATGTAGCTTTCTCGGTCACCGGTGCGGGTGCGTGCTGGTGGCTCTTCGCGGCTCCTTGGCTTGGCTTGTGTGGCATTTTCGGCATCAAAATTATAGTCTAAAGAGACAGGCCGGGGCGGTGGTCCCAGACCACCTCAACCGTGTCTGTCTAGTGACTCAAAATACTAGATCTAGTCTAGTCTAAACTCTTTGCATTACCGCGATTACTGCGGGACGTGAAAGAGCACCTAATATATGCAGGTGGTAGTTCTTCCGAATATTGCCGATAGTTGTACATATATTTTAGCGTAAGTAGGCGTCACAGAATACTATTATGCAAATTATTTCTTTGTAATCTCCGAACGAACCGTGTCTGGTCTCACCGCCCCGTCTGGGATTTACAGGCGCCACATGTGACTACCGCCTAGATTAAAAAAAGTCAAAACCCTTCATGTGGACAGTCCCATTTCATTTTTCCTCTGGTTAAGTGATGGTTTACGTTTTCTGTGAACGTGGTGTGATCGGGTGTTATAACTGAAAGCCGATGTATCGGGTGTTACAACTAACAGCCGATGTATCGCCCGGCACGTGACGGTCACGACTGATTAATTCTTTATTAGGCTCGGGTCGGGCGGAGCATGTTTGTACAACAGTGACCCGATTGACCGCGGTACAGGCGCACCGTGTAATAAGCATCAAAGCCGAACCACCTGTGTACGTCGGGCTCGTCTTCCTTGCGCAAATGAAGGTATTAATAAACATATTTTCTTAAAGTTTTCTTTGAAATTTCCACGAATTCAAATACTGTAAATAAAGATCAGTGAAATATTTTGTGAGTTATCTCAATCACAAGATTTTCTGGGGCTGGACCATGCTGAAACCATAGCATCACCCCCCCCCCCCCCCCCAACTTTCAGTCTCGGGATACAATGATGATAAATTATATTAGAGTGGCCATTAAAAAATACATGCACATCACTAATTAATCCTGACATACCGGATCATTACACATCACAGATTAAACAACATATCCAGAAAAAGGGCACAGCCATGGTTATATGAAGAGGTAAATACATTTATTTTTTAATTTGAACATTTTGTATGAAAAAATGACAGACAGATGACGGACAAGTAGTGTTTGCTATAGCTCAGATGACTTTCAGTAAGCTGAGCTAAAAATGGAATTAACTTGTATATCATGTTAGATAAAGGCTGCCTTCAGTGCACTGCACTAGAACTCATAGTTTATGGATATATAGAATCATCTGAGAAGCTCTGCCTACAACTTGGCCATGTAATAAACATTCAATTTTATGATTTTTCTTTGGTTATACACTTCCTGTCTTTAAATATTGTTGTTTTAAAATATATTTAATATCACCTGCTTTTTTATGATTTTCTTTGTTTTTTAATAAGCCAGGACTCTGTACAGGGAACTCTGTATGTAACAACATTACAGTTACTTCTGTATTTACAGACAATGCTCTATGTAACAAAGGTACCTGCACTGCTATATTTACAGAAAAATCACTACAGGCCTGGACAAATTAGAAATCTGGATAAGTAACAGTAACCCACTTGTGGGAAGGAGAGAAAGAGAGAGAGAAAGAGAGAGAGAGACTGAATTTAGAATTATGGGCTTATTTATTATTTGATGCAAATTATATTTGTATACTGTTTGTGTATACTTTACAAAAATCTGTTTTGCCTTACCTATGTGTAACCCAAATGATCGATGGCAAACTTTGTCAAGGCCTGTCACCTACTAACTAATGACATACAGTTCCCTTTTTTATTTACAGACAACTCACTGCCTAATGACAATACAGTCACCTTAAAATTTACAGACAACTCAAGTTACTTACAACATTACAATTACCTTTATATTTACAGACAACTCAAGTTACTTACAACATTACAATTACCTTTATATTTACAGACAACTCCGTACGTAATGTAGGTACAGTTGTCCACTTCCAGCACTCCATCCCGCAGATGCAGAAAACCACAGTTCATGTGGCCTTTCCAGTTCCCATTGTAGAAAGACTGCTCTGTTCAAGAAGAAATAATTATACAATTAAATTGGAGGACACAAGTAAATCCTTGCATCATTCCTGAGTCTGGAGGTTATTATGTCCATACAGAGCTTTGTTCCTTATGCACAGATGAACAGGATATAATTGTACCCAGCAAACAAAAAAGGCTAAGACTCAGTTGCTCATCCCTTTTAAAAACAGGTGACCAAAGGGACATGGTGCTCAGCTGCAAGCATGACCTCTGATATTATGGGCCGAAATACACAACCTTTTGTCAAAAATTTGTAGAAATTCTTGCCAATTTTGTTCAACCTTTGTACGGTAACAGTGACATATATGGCTGTTCAAACTCTGAAAGGCAAAATATTATTGATGAGCTTACAGGAGCTAAATCTTATATTTTTGTGGATAACGAATTGTGCATTAAACATGAGGTAAAAAATGCAATATTTCAAAAGTTAAGGGTTTCTCCATTATATATTTCAGATGAACTGACCTTACAGATCAAGGTCAAGGTCCCCAGTTCTAAAACTCATTTTAGAACTTTGTTGAAACAATTTGTGTATCACATTTTCAGTAAAAATATGTGGTACTTCAAAAGATATGGTGTTCACAATAAACCCTATATTTCCAGAGATTAAGAAGGTCAGGTAAGGCAAACAGTTTTTCAAACTGGTTATAGATATTGGTTAGAACATTCAGTGTAGTAAATCTGAGAAAAAAAAACACTTCAAAGACTTAAAAGAGTCTGACTTTCATGGTGATATAAAGCATGTTTTTGCTTTTTAACTAACAATATAGGACACTCTGACCTGATTTCAGATTTCTAAAGAGATTTTAACAAGCCTCTCTGCATATTTATCAAGACTTTTCTATTAGTTGACTTGTCTGCTGCTAATGGACAAACAGACTCAGTAGAAGGACGACAAAAGTCCATCAGTTTTGTTCAGCAAGACTGGAAGTCAGCAGAGCTATATCCCCTGGTTATTGAAACCTTGACTGAGACTGATGTTATACATCAATCAACCTGGGAACCTGTGGGGAAGTGTGGGGACTTTATTTAAACTGGACGCAATCAAAAAGACTCAACAAGGGACTCATGGCTCATGGTGCTCAGCTGAATTGGCCTCAAAACTATCACAGAATTTGATAAAATCCAGCACGTAAATCTATGGGCCAGGTGGCAAATTTTGGAATCAGAAAGGTGGCATATTCTATCATACTTTTTTGGAAAGCTGATTATCTCTTCTTTTCATTTCTGTATGATAGCAGTGACAAATGAGTAGCTTTTGTAAGAGGCCTGTAAACATTGGAAATGATAATGTTATTTTGACCAAAATGTCAACAAAAGAAATGTGGATAGAGATACAACAGAGACAACAGACTAGCCTTCACTGATCCAATCTTCATACTCAATATAGCAAATGATGCAAAGAAGTTACCATTTGTGTGAACAGTCATTTGTGTGAACAGTCACTTCTCCGTTAAACAAAAAACATCAGGGCCAAGTGACATCAAAATGCATAATTTCTAATTCAATCTGGAATTTTTTACTTAAGCGTAAGAAACTAATAATCCATTAATAGCTACAGAGCTCAGCTCAGCAGAGGGTGCTGCCTTTGAGTTAAACAAGTTGCACTCACTGCACACCAGTATTTTGTCTAAAGTTGTTATTATAAACCAATAAATTTTTTTAGAAATTATTGTTTATTGTTATGTTTTTGGCAAAAACAAGTACTAGAGGAGGGGGCTTGGACAGTTAGATCCAGCTGAAGCCACCCAAGAGCTGGCTGGCTGCAAAGTGCCTCGCTTCAACCATGCATAATTGGCCTGAAAGGTCAATGTGGAGACATATATAGAGAGGCTTCAGTACAGCCTAGGTGTGGCATGGTCTCATAAAAACATTAATAAAAGCTACAGTTTTTTTTATCAATTCCTTACAAATTTCAGAATTTAGAAGCTAAAACCATACATGTTAATGATATAAAAATAAATCAACAATGCTTACAGAAAAAAAAACGTGCCATGGCCAAAGTTGGGCAAAATTTAAGGTACTGATTTATATTTATGAAAATAACTTATAAAATTTGAAAAATTCAGATCTAATTTTTGGTATACAATTAAATCTTGATTAAATGAAGTTATGTCCCTGAAAAAAAGTCTCTAGCTTCAGCCATTCTTATGCTGAGTAAATATATCTCCTTATTCTTTAATAAGGTGCATTATGTTGGGGCTCCTTACTTCAACAAATTACGCAATACTGACCTAATTTTTGGTATGTACATAGGAAATGTACATGTGCAAATTTACTAAGATCAAATTCAGATCAGTGGTTTTGATATTAGGAAGTCTTGAAGTGTAACAATGGGTTTTTAAAAGAAAACCGAGGTTTTTCCTTAATATCTCGAAGGAGAGAAGTCATAGTGACCCAATTTTTGGTATGGCAGGAGATTTTGGGGACATCTCACTGTATGCTGATTTCAGATTCGTAGGTCAAATGGTTTTGAAAGCGCCAGTTTAACAGACGGACCACAACTATAGCTCAGATAACTTATTGTCAGATGAGCTCAAAATGAACAATGGACAAAAGGTGACTGCTATAGCTCAGATGACTTACTGCAAGCTGAGCTAAAAACAAGCCTGCACAGAAGATGATGTCAGACACATACCAACATTTTGTCCATCAAGCCAAACCCAGGTCCCCAGGTGTATCCTCTTCAGTGGCAGCCAGGCTGTAGTCAGGCTGTGGTTCAGCATTACATTCTGCACAAGCTGTCTGTTGGCTAATGTGTCATACCTAGGGAGGTCAGACTCGTGATCCAGACATGATGTCACCGCTGCTGCATGGTTCTTCTGACCCAGGTAGGATGCAGTCTCAGAAGTGTAAAACAGGCCTGCAAAACAGGATCAAGTGAACACACCACCATGACAGAGACAACCCAGACCAGTAATACATACAGCCTGATACACCATAATACAGTCCAAGGGCAGAGACAACCCAGACCAGTAATACATACAGCATGATACGCCATAATTAAGTCCAAGGGCAGAGACAACTCAGACCAGCAATACATACAGCGTAATACACCATAATAAAGTCCAAGGGCAGACACAACCCGGACCAGTAATACATACAGCCTGATACGCCATAATACAGTCTGAGGACAGAGACAACTCAGACCAGCAATACATACAGCCTTATACGCCATAATACAGTCTGAGGACAGAGACAACACAGACCAGCAAAACATACAGCCTAATACACCATAATAAAGTCCAAGGGCAGACACAACCCTGACCAGTAATACATACAGCCTGATACGCCATAATACAGTCCAAGGACAGAGACAACCCAGATCAGTAATACATATACAGCCTGATATGCCATAATACGGTCAAAGGACAGAGACAATCCTGACCAGTAATACATACAGCCTGATACGCCATAATACAGTCCAAGGACAGAGACAACCCAGACCAGTTATACATACAGCCTGATACGCCATAATAGTCCAAGGGCAGACACAACCCTGACCAGCAATACATACAGCCTAATACACCATAATACAGTCCAAAGACAGAGACAACCCAGACCAGTAATACATACAGCCTGATACGCAATAATACAGTCCAAGGACAGAGACAACTCAGACCAGTAATGCATACAGCCTGATATGCCATAATAAAGTCCAAGGGCAGAGACAACTCAGACCAGTAATACATACAGCCTGATACACCATAATACAGTCCGAGGACAGAGACAACCCGGACCAGTAATACATACAGCCTGATACGCCATAATACAATCTCAGGACAGAGACAACCCAGACCAGTAATACATACAGCCTGATATGCCATAATACAGTCCAAGGACAGAGACAACCCAGACCAGTAATACATACAGCCTGATACACCATAATACAGTCCAAGGACAGAGACAACCCAGACCAGTAATACATACAGCCTGATACGCCATTATACAGTCCAAGGACAGAGACAACTCAGACCAGTAATACATACAGCCTGATATGCCATAATACCGTCTCAGGACAGAGACAACCCAGACCAGTAATACATACAGCCTGATACGCCATAATACAGTCCAAGTACAGAGACAACCCAGTCCAGTAATACATACAGCCTGATACACCATAATACAGTCCAAGTACAGACACAACCCAAACCAGTAATACATACAGCCTGATATGCCATAATATAGTCCAAGAACAGAGACAACCCAGACAAGTAATACATACAGCCTGATACACCATAATACAGTCCAAGTACAGAGACAACCCAGACCAGTAATACATACAGCCTGATACACCATAATACAGTCCAAGGGCAGAGACAACCCAGACCAGTAATACATACAGCCTGATACGCCATAATACAGTCCAAGGACAGAGACAACCCAGACCAGTAATACATACAGCCTGATATGCCATAATACAGTCCAAGTACAGAGACAACCCAGTCCAGTAATACATACAGAATGATATACCATAATACCGTCCAAGTACAGAGACAACCCACACCAGAAATACATACAGTATGATATACTAAGAGACAGATTTTATATGATATAAAATTCAATAAATCTTAAACAGTATAAATGCACATATTTGGTAAAGTCAGGATGTGGTCATCAACTACACTGCTGCTTATTCTTGGCAAGTGTCAGCTCACAGTTGTTGAAAGCTATAAATACTAAGGTTGTATAATCAACAAAAGACCTGCAAGATAATGATGATATATAACTGTCAGATGTAACTGTTCTGTAGCAGAGCATTCATGTTACACAAGAAGTTAAAGCTCAGCACAGAATCAGTCAAGACTTTGTTATATAAAATCTTCTGTGGTGTAGTTTATGATACAAGTCTGTCTTAAGAAAGATTTCCTTACATAAGATGAAAGCTGCATTCAACAATGCATTTAGAATTGAAATAAAATTACCAGAGAACCGCAGTGCCAGTGAAGAATTCATAAATATAAGAGGTTTCCTTTTGATGCATGGATAAATATTGAGCCTGGTGCCATTTTGCATCACTGCCAGCCACGTTAAGATCAAGCTGAGCCAAGCTTTTTAGGAGGTGCTTCCTGTATTTTATTGAGCCAAAGTTAGTGGATTTTGTGCAGCTCAGTTTGGCTTGAGAAAGAAAAAAAAAAAAACAAAAAGAAAGTCTTTTAGTTTTACAATAAACAAGGCCTACAGGCCTAATGTGAACCTGTGCATTAGGAAATACACCAGGTATAATGCTTCAATGCTGGACCAGTACTTCTCATGTATATGAACAATGGAAGTACAAAACATTTTGAATAAGAAACAATTACACAAACATCACTGCTGAAATTCTGGCATGGGTGCACACAACACAAAAATGATTGTAGCTGGCACCACCAGTCTTGCATACAACAAAGCTATCAGAGATATATACATATGCTCAATTTCAGACTGATATATCAAACCCCTCCTGAGAAATAAGCAGGGACACACACTGTGCAAAAATTATTGTAGGTGGCACCACCAGTCTTGTATAGGACAAATCTATTTGATATGTATTATTATGCCCTATTTTAGGCTGATATATCAAATTCCTCTGTAGAAATAAGCAGGCACATACACTGTGCAAAAGACGTTGTAGGTGGCAACACCTGTCTTGTGAACGAGAAAGCCATCAAAGACAAATAGACAGGTAAAAATATCGGGCCCATATTACCTTGAGTCTGATGCATGGGGCTGACTAGGCTTAGGTGAGAAAGGCAGTTGCCCCGAGTGAACTGTGACAAATTTGCTGGCTCAGGCTACTGCACTGAGTGAACTCATGACCTGCACCTGGCTTGAGTGAGTGAACTTTTGACCTGTACCAGGCTGCACTGAGTGAACTCTTGACCTGTTGCATAATCTGACACAGTTGGCAGTCTGCCAAAGCTATAAATAGATCCAGGCTGAACTTTGATGCCAAATCTGATGCGGTGGCCAGTCTGCCAACGCTATAAATAAAACGCAGCTACTGCACTGAGTGAACTCCTGACCTATACCTGGCTGCACTGAGTGAACTCTTGACCTGTTGCCTTATCACATACAGTTGGCAGTCTGCCAAAGCTATAAATAGATCCAGACTGAACTTTGGCCTGTTGTCAAATCTGAAATAGTAGCCACACAATTGCATAAGCTCACAGATTGGCTCCACATGCAGCCCTCAGGGGCATGACGCCAATGAGGTGTTCACATATCACCCATGAGGTGATCATATGCCTTCTGTTTGGCTGCATTGATTGAACTCTTGACCTATATCTGGAAGCACTGAATGATCTCTTGATCTGTTGCCAAATCTGAAACAGTTGGCAGTTTCTCAACCTAGTTAAAGATACAGACACAACCTTGGCCTGTTGGTAAATCTGTTTACACATACTGAAAAACTTCAAGTTGACATATTCATAAACTTTTTATCAAAATATCTAGAATAATAAAAGATGCAGTTCTTTTATTGTTAAAGGTCCAATAATTTTGCTAAAAATCATTCAAGTAAACTTGAACAAAGACCACCTATGAATAATTTTTGTGCAATGTTACAGAAGTTATAATTGAAACAATAATTTTGTAGAAGAACAGTTTTGCAGTCCTCAGTTTGATATACACATAATAATGGCCATAATACCAATTTAAGCTTTTCTGATATGATTGAAAGAACCATGTCCTAGGATAATTCTTTAGAAAAATTGAACGATTCAACTTGACAGTTTCATCATAAGCATTTTAAGCTGAAAGAGGCAAAAATTATGAGGTTTTTGCTCATAACAAGTGACCCAGGGGTCATGACGCTCAGCTGACCAGGAAGACATTGACAAAAGTAATTTTATCATCTGAATGTCAAATTTGAATGAAATACTTTTTCCAAACTTGACCTTTTGTATAAAATCATCCAATATTCATTGGGGTACTATGGAGCTCTGTAGCATGAAGGATATGGGTAACAAACACCTATTTTCAAGGTTTACAAGATGACTTTTCAGGGGTCTCCCAGCATGTCAAAAAATAAAATTCTAGGTCCAGTTATTATTATTTGTGCCCTGTTAACAAATCCAAATGTTTATTCTGGGGGGTATTTCAAAGCCGCATAGGATGAAGGATATGGGTAACAGAGATGTAATTTCAGGTGCACAAGGAGACTTTTCAGGGGCCTCCCAGCATATCAAGAAAGGAGATTCTAGGTCAAGTCATTATAATTTGTGCTCTGTTAACAGCTAGATGACCAAATCTTTATTCTGGGGAGTACTTCGGAGCCCCAGAGCATGAAGGATATGGGTAACAGGGACCTTATTTCGGGTTTCCATGTAGACCTTTTATGGGCTTCCCTGGAGGTGAGGACAGAAGATTCTAGGTCCAGTCATTATGATTTGTGCCCTGTTAATATATGACCAAATCTTTATTCTGGGGGGTACTTCAGAGCCCCATAGCTCACAGAATATGGGTAACAGGGACCTTATTTTGGGTTTCCATGTAGACCTTTTATGGGCTTCCCTGGAGGTGAGGACAGAAGATTCTAGGTCCAGTCATTATGATTTGTGCCCTGTTTACAGATGACCAAATGTTTAAAGATCACAAAAGTAGAGAAAAACAAGGGACCTATGGGTCACTGTGCTCAGCTGACGTTAACTTTGAAGGTAAAAATCTAAAATAATATCAAATGGAGATAAAGTGTAAGAGGAAGAGGTAATAAAGGCTATGGTTGGTTTATATGATTGGTTTGTATTGATGAGCAAGAAATTGTTGCAAAAAATATTCTGTGACCTGACCATGTGTTTCCTAATGTTGAAACTAAAGCATGTGAGCAGTTTGTGAACAAATGATCTGTACTATTACCATGATCATTAGTTGGTTTTTCTATTAACTGTTGACATTTCAGTAGTTTACACATTTGTTCAATTGAATCTATTTTTTGGAATAATATATATTATTAAATATATATGTATTTTTTTATGAAATGTATACAGTTGAAATATAGCTAATTAACAACATAAAACAGGGCAAACAAAGCCTGATCTCAAATTCTGCTGAAAATAATGAACAAATGTTTGTATTAAATCCTCATTTTTTTATCACATCAATTATTTTCTAGTTTAAGTTTATATTTCTATACATTTCCAATTTAACATATATATCTGAATATAAAAGTTGATTCATAATTCTCAATTGCATCATCATAAATCTTAATCTTGTCAGATAACACCACATCATGCATACAAATGTTTATTAATTTTTCACCACAAATTTATATCTTTTAAATCTGCAAAACAATAAATATCTAAAAATAATACTTGATTTAGATTTCACAATTTTTAATTGTGTCTTTATTTATCCATAATGTGCTTCATATTTTATAATAATTTAAGCATACTGATGGGTTCAATTATATTTGTTAAAATCATTTAAAAGAAAATTGATTTCTTTAAAAATGCTACATTACACAACATTGCATCTTCTGGATTACACCTTGAATTATTTTTTCAAGGAAAGTCTTTGCATATTGGAGGGGAAACAGCATTACAATTAAGGAGATACAGTAAAAACAATAACAATTACTGCATAACACTTGGTGGGTTGGGTTTGGGGGGGGGGGTTTGGTTGGGATGGTGATATGAGAATAACTGTACACCTGTCACAGCAGGGGATCTCCCCCAGTGACTGTAACAAATCAGAAACCCTGGCATAGCTGACTTCCAGTGACCTGGAGTGGGACCCTGCATCTGTAATCAAAGCAAGTGACTACACAAACCATTTGAAAAGCTAAGAGAAAATGGCCCAGCTTAAATGAACCTCTGTAAATTATAGAATAATGGACATGAGCTAAAGCATATGGACTGTGTAATAAATGAAACCTTTGGCCTGAAACCATTTAGTGATGCACCAAGGGAAAAAATGGGCCTATGGTAAGTGTCATATAAAAGTTCCATTTTATAAACAAATAATGTGTGAAGGTAATTAAGTTTTCAAAAGTTAAATATATGGCTATATAAGTTAAAAATTAATCCCAAAAAGTTTGACCAATATTCCTAATTTTAAAACTAGGTTTAACAGTTTTATTCACACCCAGGCCCCGCCTACTTTAAGAGATATGAATGAAATGCTACCAAGTATTTATATCTTCTTAAATCTTGTCAGTTAGCACTTACATTGGGTCCTAATATTTTACCATATTTGAATATTAGGATTAAATTCCTGAAAATTTTTTTCTTTAAAAAAATCAAAATTGTCCAAGTCTCAACAAAAAGAATTTTTTTAACATAAAAATTATAAGCTTTGTCTTGTATATTAGTCCTGAGTATCGAAGCGGTGGGTCAGGGAGGGGTCTCTGTTGTTACTGTTCATCGCTGAAAAAATGTGAAATTATAAGATTCATTTTTTTAGAGTATTAATCTGTCAACAGAATGGGGTGGGGGTGGGGGGGGGGAGAGAAAGGCTCCCTGTGGTATTATGCTGGCAGCCTGGTCAAGCTCAACAAGAGAGAGGGCTCGCCTGAGTGATGGGATTACATAATAGCCTGGGGAGTATTGAGAGTTGCACTGAATGACCTACAGTGACCTCAGTGGACTGCTTGACAATGTGAGGGAATACAACCAGAGCCTCCAAACACATTAAATAACTAGCCTAATTTTGCAGCTTTTATTTTCAAATTCAGATTTTAACAGATTAAATCCTTATGTGTACATGCTGTGAAAATAACATCCACAGTACTTACAGGAAAAAATTGTGCCGTGGCCAAAGTTGGGCAAAATCTAAGGTACTGATTTTATATTTATGCTAATAACTTAAAAAAAATTCATTTTTCAGATCTAATTTTCAGTATACAATTGAATCTTGATTAAATGATGTTATATTCCTGATAAAACGTCTCAGCCATTCTTATTTTAAGTGAGTAAATATATATCCTGATTTTTTACAAGGTGCATTATGTAACTTCAACAAATTATGCAATACTGACCGAAATTTTGGTATGTACATAGGAAATGTATGGAAGAATATGAATATTTACAATTACATCTAACATTATGCCAATTTTTGGATTACCAGGTAAACAAAAGTAGGGTCATGATGCTAGAAAATACAAATACATTAAGGCTTCTAAAAAACTTCAATAGCTAGACTAATTTTTAAGCTTATACTTTCAAATTCAAAGTTCATCAGATTAAATCCACATGTAAACTGGCTGTGAAAATTAAATCAAATGTACTTATAAGAAAAAAATGTGACATGGTCAAATTTAGGCAAAATTTAAGGTACCAATTTTTTATTTTTGCTAATATTTTAAATTTAACAGATTTTGATCTAATTTTGGGTATACAATTTAATTTTGATTAATTAAAGATATATTACTGGAAAAAAGTCCAAAGCTTTAAAATGTTTTGTTTTAAGTGATCAAATATCTTTCCTGATTTTTTACAAAATGCATTATGTTTGAGCGCATAACTTTTTTTAAATCACATAATACAGACCTAATTTCTGACATGTACATAGGAACTATATAGAGGAATATTTATGGTAAATATGAGAAAAAACAGGTGAGTGGTTGCGTAGTTAGGCTGTCCTGAAATGTGAAAATAGGTTTTTAATAAAAAAATTGAGGTTTTTCCTTAATTTCTCAAAGGAACAAAGTCGCAAAGACCCCGTTTTCAGCTTGGTAGGAGATCTTGGGGACATCTAACATTATGCCAACAATCTTGGGAGCATAGAGAGCTGCACTGAATGACCAACAGTGACCACAGTGGACTGCTTGACAATGTAAGGGAATACAACAAGAGCCTCCAAAAAAATTCAATAACTAGCCTAATTTTGCAGCTTTTATTTTCAAATTTCAGACTTTAACAGATTAAATCCTTATATGTACATGCTGTGAAAATTAGATCCACAGTACTTACAGGAAAAAAACGTGCCATGGTCAAAGTTGGGCAAAATTTAAGGTACCAATTTTTTATTTTTGTTAATATTTAAAAAAATTTTAAAGATTTTGATCTTATTTTGGGTATACAATTTAATTTTGATAAAATAAAGTTATATTACTGGAAAAAAAGTCCATAGCTTTAATATGTCCTGTGTTAAGTGATCAAATATCTTTCCTGATTTTTTACAAAATGCATTATGTTTGGGTCCATAACTTTTTTAAATTATATAATACAGACCTAATTTCTGGCATGTACATAGGAACTATATAGAGAAATATTTATGGTAAATATGAGGAAAAACAGATGAGCGGTTTCAATATAAGCCAGTCCTGAAGTGTGAAAATAGGTTTTTAATAAAAAATTGAGGTTTTTCCTAAATTTCTCAAAGGAATGAAGTCGCAAAGACCCAGTTTTCGGCTTGGTAGGAGATCTTGGGGACATCTAACATTATGCCGAATTTTGGATTCCTAGGTCTTACGGTTTCAAAACGTGCCACATCTACGGACGGACGGACGGACGGACGGACAGACGGACGGACGACGGACAATGGACCACGACTATAGCTCAGATGACTTATAGTCAGCTGAGCTAAAAATCGTAAAAAATAAAAAAAATATAGGTGGTGCCACCAATCTCCAGAAATTGATGAAACACTCCATGATCAATATCCATGCAAAGAATCATGGTGATTAATGCATTAGTTGTTCAGATACTTGAGCTTTTGTATTAAATTTTGCATTATTCTGGGGGGTACTTCAGAACCCCATAGCTCGAAGAATATAGGTCACAGTGACCTAATTTCAGGTTTACAAGGAGAATTTTCATAGACCTCCAAGGATTTCAAGTAAGAAGATTCCCGGTCTAGCGGTTACGATTTGTGCCATGTTAACAGACAGACGCCTGGATGGCCGGACGGACGACGGACAAAAGGTGATCCCTACAGCTCAGATGACTTTCAGTCAGCTGAGCTAAAAATTGAAAAATACAGGTGGCGCCACCAGAATGCAGAAACTGATGAAACATTTCATGATCAATATCCATGCAAAGAATCATGGTGATCAATATAATAATTGTTCAGATACTTGAGCTTTTGTATCAAATTTTCCATTATTCTGGAGGGTACTTCGGAGCCCACTAGCTGAGAGGTTATGGGTAACAGAGACCTAATTTCAAGTTTTTAAGGAAACTTTTCATGGGCCTCTCAGCATGTCAAGAGAGAAGATTCTAAGTCCAGTTGTTACGATTTGTGCCATGTTAACAGATGACCGCATCTTATGAGGTCTCAAAAATAGAGAAAAAAATTCGTAAAAATAAAAAAAATACAGGTGGCGCCACCATACTGCAGAAACTGATGACACATTCCATGATCAATATCCATGCAAAGAATCATGGTGATCACTGCAATAGTTGTTTAGATACTTGAGCTTTTGTATCAAATTGTCCATTATTCTGAGGGATACTTCAGATGACTTACAGTCAGCTGAGCTAAAAACACTTAATGGTCAATATCCATGCAAAGAATCATGATGATCTCCGTATTAGTTGTTCAGATACTTCAGCTTTTGTATCAAATTGTCCATTATTCTGAGGGATACTTCAGTCCTATAGCTTGAAATATATGGGCAACAGAGACCTAATTTCAAGTTCCCACAGGCACTCTTCATGGGCCTCCTTGCATGACAAGAATGAAGTTACTAGGTCCAGTTGTTGCAATTTGTACCCTCTTGATAGATAACATAGGTGGCGCCACCAGTCTGCAGGAACTGATAGAACATCTCATAATCAATATGTATGCCAAAAATCATGACCATCAGTGATGTAGTTATTGAGATATTGAAGTTTTTGTATGAAATTTTTGACTACTCTGGGGGGGTACTTTGGGGCAGCATAGCTCAAAGGATATGGGTAACAGAGACCTAATTTCTGGTTTCCATGGAGACTTTTCATAGGTCTTCTAGTGTGTTGAGAATGAAGATTCTAGGTCCAGTCGTTACTATTTGTGCCATGCTAACAGATGACAGCATCCTTAAAGGTCTCAAAAATAGAGGAAAAAATCGTAAAAATCGAACGATACAGGTGGCGCCACAAGTCTGCAGGAACAGATGACACATCTCATGATCAATAGTTATGCCACAAATCATGACCATCATTTAGGTAGTTAATGAGATATTGAAGTTTTTGTATGAAATTTTTTACTTTTCTTGGGGGTACTTTAGGGCTCCATAGCTCGAAGAATATGGGTAACAGAGACCTAATTTTGGTTTCCATGGAGACTTTTCATAGGTCTCTCAGTGTGTTGAGAATGAAGATTCTAGGTCCAGTTGTTATGATTTGTGCCACGTTAACAGATGACAGCATCCTTAAAGGTCTCAAAAATAGAGGAAAAAATCGTAAAAAATCAAACAATACAGGTGGCGCCACAAGTCTGCAGGAACTGATGGAACATCTCATGATCAATATGTATGACAAAAATCATGACCATCAGTCAAGTATTTAATGAGATATTGAAGTTTTTGTATGAAATTTTGGACTTTTCTGGGGGGTAGTTTGGGGCCCCATAGCTGGAAGGATATGGGTAACAGAGACCTAATTTCTGGTTTCCATGGAGACTTTTCATAGGTCTCTCAGTGTGTCGAGAATGATGATTCTAAGTCCAGTCATTACGATTTGTGCCTTGTTAACAGATGTTCACATTTTTAAAGGTCTCAAAAATAGAGAAAAAAATTCGTAAAAAATCGAAAAATACAGGTGGCGCCACCACTCTTCAGAAACTGATGGAACCTCTCATGATCAATATGTATGCCAAAAATCATGACCATCAGTCAAGTAGTTAATGAGATATTGAAGTTTTTGTATGAAATTTTGGACTTTTCTGGGGGGTACTTTGGGGCCCCATAGCTGGAAGGATATGGGTAACAGAGACCTAATTTCTGGTTTCCAAGGAGATTTTTCATGGACCTCCCAGGATGTCAAGTGAGAAGATTCCAGTTCTAGCGGTTATGATTTGTGCCTGGTTAACGGACAGACAGACGGACAGACAGACAGACAGACGGACGACGGACAAAGAGTGATTGCTATAGCTCAGATGACTTTCAGTCAGCTGAGCTAAAAAACAGGTCAATGTAGGTGGCACCACAAAATCTGAAACTTCAAATATGAGTCATGTGACCAACATTTGCACAATACCTGGTAATGTAGCTTCTGTCATTTCTGAGATTACCATGTCAGTATGCTTACTTGGCCAAATGACTGTTCAAATTCGTGAAACTCCACCAAAATTCATCAAATGCAAACCATTTGAACAAACTTGAGAGGGCTTGCCTCTGGGATCATTTCTGTAAAATAATGAACAATTTTGCTAGACTGTTTACAAGAAGAAGACTTTTAAAGGTTTTTCAGCTTTTTCCCTATAAAATCTAAGTAAATGCAGATAGCAAAAAAATAAGCTGAATCTCACAACATTTGATATGTGACAGATAACTGCATAAAATCTGAGGATGTTAGCTCCTGCTATTCCTGAGAAATTATGGGTTAATCTACAGATGACCAATAACCCTCGTACAAATAAAGGTCGATGCAGGTGGCGCCACCAATACCTCAATTTCATATATGACTCATGTGACCAACACTAGCATAACATTTGGTGATGATAGCTCCGGCCGTTTCTGAGATTGTCATTTTATTATGCTTTTTTGGACAGATGACTAAATTCAACTTCCTGTAACTCGGCAAAAATTCACCAAACTTGAACCATTCGAACAAAATTGAGAGAGATGGTATAAAAGATTATTTCTGTGAAATATTGAACAATTTGGCTTGACCGTTTAGGAGGAGAAGATTTTAAAAGGTTTTTTAGCTTTTTCTCTAGAAAATCTAAGAAAATGCATAGTTTTTCAGATGGCTTATTTTTTGCATTACATTCTATGATGCTAGCTCCAGTCATTTTTGAATTAGTATGGGTTAACATACAGACAACGAATGCCGCCACACCATTGCATTAGCTCACAGGTTCGCTAAAAATTACTTCAGATGCATACTGAATGCAAAATTATAATACAGATACATCTAACTTATGGCAAAATCTTGAATTAAGTTGAGTATGGCTACCAATTATTTATAATCCATGTACAGCCATCTTTATATACCCACAGAGAGCTGTATACCTGTGATTGTAAACATTGCTTGGCATGCGGAATATCTAACATCATAAATCTACAATTTCTAAAAGCTTTTAAAAAGCAATTTTGTCAATATTAACCAGAGATAACCTGAAATGTCTAGAGGCATGATGTAACGGATGCTGATAAACTGGTGCCAGGCTAGATGTATATGCTTCACACAGCTAACATATATGGTAAAATGACTCAATTCAATCTTTATAATTCAGCCAAAATTCATTCTTTGGAACCATAAAAGACAATTATTATAAGAATTATTAAGGGGATTATTCTTGTAAAATATTAAACAAATTGGCCTCAGTGGTGTCAGTCAAAAACATTTTGCAGGTTTATAACTCGTATGGGAAAATACAGCAAAATGGCAAAGTTAAGCTTCCCCATAACTCAGCCAAAAATCACTGAACCAAAACCATTTGAACAAACTTGAATAATCGACATCTAAGGATAATTAATGTGTGAGATTTTATAATTTGGCCCAGTGGTTTTTGAGAAGAAGATCTTTGTAGCCACTGAGCTAAAATGGGCTGTTACGGCATATGACTAAATTCAGCTTCCCATAACTCAGCCGAAAGTCACTGAACTAAGACCATTTGAACAAATTTCAAAAGCACTACCTTAGGGTCATTTCTGTGCGATATTAAACAATTTAGCCATATGGTTTCAGAGAAGAAGTTTTTTTGTAGCCATCAGTATGATACATTAAAATATTTTTTATGCCTTGCTGAATAAAGACTGATGGCTGTAACTGTCACCCTGTTATCTAAGAAAACGTAAAAAAATAGGAAACAAGGCCTACAGGCTTAATGCGAACCTGTGCAAAGTGTGGGAGTATGAATGGAGGGTTTTTTTTTTTAATTTAATATTGATCCTTTTAAGTCCTGCATATCTACCTTAGTTATTATGATTTCAGCAAAATGGACATTTCGGACCTGCAAGTTTCAGACTAGGACATTTTAAAACTAGAATATGGGTAGTCGACAAGTGACTATGTGTATCCGCAGAAACCAGAGTGGAATGGGTGAAGTGAGTTATGGATTAAGTGGCAAGGGGAATAGAGTGAGGTGTGTTGCATATTAGCATGGATGTCTGCAGCATAAACGTGAATGTAGGTGGTGCCACCTGTCATAAATCGAGAAAGCTGTCCAGGATATATAAACCATCAAATTTTCAGGTAGATAAGTTAAACCACTGCTGAGATATGAGTGATTTTACCTAAGGCAGATGAACAGATGGACAGTGTTCATAAGTGGTTCCAGGTGGCACCACCAGTTTTGCTTATGAGGAAGAGCTATGTGAGATCTATACACAAGCAAAATTTTGGCCCAAACGGTCAAATGGTTCCCGAGATATGAGCTTGGATGTCTGCAGAGTAAACATGAATGTAGGTGGTGCCACCTGTAATAAATCAAGAAAGCTGTCCAGGATGTATAAACCTGCAAAATTTCAGGTGGATAAGTCAAACCACTGCTGAGATATGAGTGATTTTATCCCAAGGCAGATGAACAGATGGACACTGTGCATAAGTGGTTGCAGGTGGCACCACCATTTTTAGTGTGTGTTATAAAGCTATCAAAGGGCTACATTTGTGCAAAATTTTAAGCCTGATTGGTCAAACAGTTCCCGAGATATGAACTTGGATGTCTGTAGAGTAAACGTAAATGTAGGTGGCGCCACCTTTCATAAAATCGAGAAAATTATCCAGGATTTATAAACTTGCAAAATTTCAGGTGGATATGTCAAACCACTGCTGAGATATGAGTGATATTATCCCAAGGCAGATGAACAGATGGACGCTGTGCAAAAATGGTTGCAGGTGGCGCCACCATTTTTTTGTGTATGTTATAAAGCTATCAAAGGGCTACATTTGTGCAAAATTTTTAGCCTGATCGGTCAAACAGTTCCCGAGATATACGTGTTTATGTGTGGAAACAGACGCACAAATGGACGCTGGGCAGCAAAAAAAGTCAGAGGTCAACCAAAAATGAGGGCGCAGCAGTTCACATGTGACCTGATGATAAACCCAATTCCCACAAAATTTTAACCAAGTTTTTTCAAACAGTTGAAACATATAGTTCCAATAATCTTGGAATTCTGCATCTAAACATTGTGTCTAGACGTCTAGACGCTGTGTCTAGACATCTAGACACATTGTCTAGACACCCACCCAGAGCCAGGTCAGTTGCCATGGTGATGTCTGGACCCCCACCTGTTTGTACTGAGTGACCTCTTGACTTGGATGCTGAAACTCAGCATGTTGTCATATCTGTTTTCAAATACAGAAAGCCTTTTTCAGTTGGCTACAATGTTTTTTTAAAACTGTATTTACCCAATCTATTCTTATAAAACTGGCAGAACCCTACCATAGGATAACTCTTGTAAAGTTTAAACCAATCAGCTTAACAGTTTCATCATAAATCAGTGTAAAAGCAAGAAGAGTTTAAAATTACATTTTCGCTTGTAAAAAACACATCAATGTAGGTGGCACCACCAATACCTCAAAATCAAATATGACATATGTGACAAACATTGGTATAAAATTTGGTGATTATAGTTTAAGCCGTTTCTGGGATTTTAATTTTAGTGTGCTTTATTGGACAGATGACTAAGTTCAACCTCCCGTAACTCGGCCAAAAATCTCCGAACTGGAATCATTCGAACAAACTTGAGAGAGATTGTTTAAGGGATCATTTCTGTGAAATATTGGACAATTTGGCTGGACAGTTTCAGAGAAGAAGATTTTTAAAGGTTTTTAAGCTTTTTCTCTATAAAATCTAAATAAATGCAGATACCCAATAAAAAGCTCCAGGGCATCAAGTTTCACATGTGACTAATTCTTACATGTAATTTGGAGCTACTAGCTCCAACGGTTTCTGACTTACAGCCATGAACGGCGGAAAGCAAACCCTGGACGGCGGATGGCTGAAGATGAACGGACGGTGCCGCCCCATTGCATAAGCTCACAGGTTCACTAAAAATTACGGGTAGCACCACCAGTCTTCTGCAACAGTTAAATTTCTCCCAGATCCATTAGCATTCAGAATTTCCTGACAATCTATCTTTACTCCTCCTTGCTTCACAACTCAAAAAATATACCTCACATTGACCTATGAGGACCTAAGAGTTCCATAGAGAGGACATATTAGGACCTGCCAGTATTTGGAGATTGAACCTCCTTACATGTATGCTTTATTCCCTGCTACAGTTTAGACAAATGGCTATACTCTGTCATCCTTAAAAATAGCAGCAAAATTGGTGTAAAAATAGCAGCTAAAATTTTGTTTAGCAATCCTCTCCTCAAAATGTCTGTATCTATACATATATTAGATATATGTAGATATACTTACCACATGCTAAAACAACAATAAATGCAAATCCTGAAGCAAGGTTATTCCATCTCTGTTGCACCATTTTCAGTAATTCTGACTCTCAGTTGATGTATCAGTGCAACCAGCATCTAGGGAAAACAAGGGACCCATGGGTCACGGCGCTCAGCTGTCATATAAGATAAAAAAATATGATTTAGAAATGAGGCACATGCTTGTTTTGTGTGGAAATAAATATAAGCTGTATCATGAGTTGTGGGTGTTTAGCTTATGTATGATTTTGATAGTAACTTTGAAGAAAGGGAAGAGGATTGATTTCATTTATTTTATTAACAAATGGAGTGCTATTGTCACACAGATTTTGACTTGGCCATATAACTTAAAAGCAGAACATATAATATAAGAGTTTAACTATTTATTAAAAATAATTACAAATTGTCCAAAATATAATTTTTATTAAAAATAATAAGAGAATTGTATGATTTTTAAAAATAAAATACAACTGAAATGATTATTAAAATAATATCAAAGAATATATTCATGAATGCATTCATGAATACACTTTGAAAGTATTTGCAATGGTATTCATATACTTTCATTTTTACCTGAATTCCCATTCTTATGCAAGAAATTTTATAATAGAGTACATATTCATATTTGTATTCAAATACATTTGCAAAGTATATGCACCATGTCTGGTATTTATTCAGCTTTCATGAAACAATGATGTTGAGAATCCAGAATATACAAAATTCACAAATCTAAATATTGATCATAAGTACCTGGTTTTATGGCTTTTTCTCATATTAAAAAAAAAATAAATGTAATATATTCATTTTGGACTAATTTCACATCAATGTACACACTAGAAACAGCAGGAATCTAGATTAATATTGTCAACTGCATCTTTGTCTATCAATAATTTCCTTCATATGATCCCTTATGATTAGTAATGAATAATATTATTTATTTCTTTATCATTAAAATTGAACTGAAAAATACCATAGGTGACTGCATGGTATTATTTGGAATACGTGACATTCTATCAATCGATACAAGATTCTTATATCATCAGTAACTGCAAGTTAATTTCCTGTTATTATCAAATCACAAATTCCTTTTCCATTTTTCTTTAATTTGTTATTAAAAACCAATAAAAACTTATTAATTTATTGTTTATTGTTATGTTGTTAGTTAAAACTACTAGATGAGTTTGGCTGGACACCTGGATCAACTGTGGCTGGCCATAAGCTGCCTGGCTGCCCCAGTGTATGCCTCCCGCCAAGCGTGCATAATTTGATGAAAGGTCAACAAGGTCAACATACAGGTGAGTCAAGTTGGGCTGGGGAGAGCAAAGGTCTGACATGGTCTCATAAAAAAATTAATAAAAGCTACAATATTTGGCCAATTTCTTTCAGCTTTCTAAACTACAAAGATGAAATCCTTATGTGTGCATGATATGAAAATTATATCAACAGTGCTCTCAGGAAACAAACGTGCCATGGTCAAAGTTGGGCAAAATTTAAGGTACTAATTTTATATTTATACTAATAACTTATAAAATTTGAAAAATTCGGAACTAATTTTTGGTATTCAATTGAATCTTGATTAAATAATGTTACATCCCTGACAAAAATTCCCTAGCTTCGGCAATCCTCTTGTTAAGGGAGTAAATATATTTCTTGATTTTTTAAAAAGTGCATTATGTTTGGGCCCATAACTTAAAACAATAACGCAATACTGACATCATTTCTGGCATGTGCATAGCGAATGTATAGAAAAATATGTATATTATATATGATCAAAGTCAGATCATTGGTTTTGATATTAGGCAGTCTTACAGTGTAACAATGGGTTTTTAATGGAAAAATGAAGTTTTTCATTAATATTTCGAAGGAATTAAGTCCTAGTGATAAAATTCTTGGCATGGTAGGGGATTTTGGAGACATCTAACTGTATGCTAAATTAAACTTAGAGCTGAAGCTGGGGAGCTGAGTTCTAACACCTGCATGACACTAGCTTGATGTAATCTTGCTGTGACATGATGCTTGAAAAATTGAATAAAATCTACAGTTTTTGATCAACTGGTTTCAAATTTTTGGTTTTAACAGACAAAATGCTAACAAAAACATGCTGTGAAAATTAAATCCACAGTACTTACAGGGAAAAAAAGGTGCCATGGTCAAACTTGGGCAAAATTTAAGGTACCAATTTTATATTTTTCCAATATTTAAAAAAATTTAACAGATTTTGATCTAATTTTTGGTATAAAATTAAATTTTGATCAACTAAAGTTGTATTACTGAAAAAAAGTCCCTACCTTTAACACTTTTGGTCTTAAGTGACCAAATATCTTTCTGATTTTCTTAAAAAGTCCATTATGTTTGGGCCCATAACTTTTTCAAATTAAATAATACTGACTTAATTTCTGGCATGTACATAGGAACTATATAGAGGAATATTTATGGTAAATATGAAGAAAACCAGATGAGTGGTTTTGATATTAGGCAGTCTTGAAGTGTGAAAATAAATTTCTAACAAGGGACCTATGGGTCACGACGCTCAGCTGCTATATATGATAAAACAAGGCTGACAGGCCTAATGCGAACCTGTGCATATGGATATACACCAGGTATAACGCTTCAATGCTGAACAACAACTTTTCATATATATGAACAATGCAAGTACTAAACATCTGAACAAGAAACAATACACAAACATCACTGCTGAAATTCTCACATGGGTGCACACAACACAAAAACTAGAATACGGGTAGTCGACAAGCGACTACTTGTATCCGCCTAAATCAGAGTGGAACGGGTGAAGTGTTGCATATTAGCATGGATGTCTGCAGCCAAATTGTGTATGTTGGTTGCGCTACCTACCAAAAAATCCAGAAAGCCGTCCAAGTTGTATACATATGCAAAATTTAAGGCAGATAAGTCAAACCACTACATGTATATGAGTGATTTTTGCCCTTGGCAGACAAACAGATGGATGCTGTGCAAAAAAGGGTTGCAGGTGGCGCCACCAGTTTAGCGTATGATAAAGAGCTATGTGAGAACTATACACATGCAAAACTTTGCCCCAATCGGTCAAACGGTTCCCAAGATATGAGCTTGGATATCTGCTGCATAAACTAGAATGCAAGTGGCGCCACCTGTCACAAAATCAAGAGAGCTGTCAAGGATGTATAAACTTGCAAAATTTTAGGCAGATATGTCAAACCACTGCCGAGATATGAGTGATTTTATCCCATGGCAGACAAACAGACGGGAGCTGTGCAAACATGGCTGCAGGTGGCGCCACCAGTTTTGCGTATGATAAAGAGCTATGTGAGATTTATACACATGCAAAATTTTGACCCAATCAGTCAAACGGTTCCCTAGATATGAGCTGCAGCTTAAACTTGATTGTAGGTGGTGCCACCTGTCATAAAATCAGAAAAGCTATCCAGGATGTATAAGCATGCCGAATTTCAGGTGAATTAGTCAAACCACTGCAGAGATAAGAGTGATTTTAACCAAAGGCAGACGAACAGATGGACACTGTGCAAACATGGTTGCAGGTGGCGCCACCATTTTTTGTGTATGTTATAAAGCTCTCCAAGGGCTACATTTGTGCAAAAAAATTTTCCTGATTGGTCAAACGGTTCCCGAGATATGAGCTTGGATGTCTGCAGCGTAAACGTGAATGTAGGTGGCGCCACCTGTCATAAAATCAGAAAAGCTATCCAGGATGTATACGCATGCCAAATTTCAGGTGAATTAGTCAAGTCACTGCAGAGATATGAGTGATTTTAACCCAAGGCAGACAAACAGATGGACACTGTGCAAACATGGTTGCAGGTAGGGCCACCATTTTTGGTGTATGTTATAAAGCTCTCCAAGGGCTACATTTGTGCAAAAGAATTTTCCTGATCGGTCAAACGGTTCCCGAGATATGAGCTTGGATGTCTGCAGCGTAAACGTGAATGTAGGTGGCGCCACCTGTCATAAAATCAGAAAAGCTATCCAGGATGTATATGCATGCCAAATTTCAGGTAAATTAGTCAAGTCACTGCATAGATATGAGTGATTTTAACCCAAGGCAGACGAACAGATGGACACTGTGCAAACATGGGTGCAGGTGGCGCCACCATTTTTGGTGTATGTTATAAAGCTCTCCAAGGGCTACATTTGTGCAAAAGAATTTTCCTGATCGGTCAAACGGTTCCCGAGATTTGAGCTTGGATGTCTGCAGCGTAAACGTGAATGTAGGTGGCGCCACCTGTCATAAAATCAGAAAAGCTATCCAGGATGTTTACGCATGTGGAATTTCAGGTGAATTAGTCAAGTCACTGCAGAGATATGAGTGATTTTAACCCTAGGCAGACGAACAGATGGACACTGTGCAAACATGGTTGCAGGTGGCGCCACCATTTTTGGTGTATGATATAAAGCACTCTGAGGGCTACATTTGTGCAAAAAAAATTTCCTGATAGGTCAAACGGTTCCCGAGATATGTGGGTTTATGTGTGGAAACAGACGCACAAACGGACGCAGAGCGCAGAGGAAAGGTCAGAGGTCAAAACAAAATCGGGGCGCAGCAGTTCACATGTGACCCGAACATAATCCCGGGTTTCGGAAAATTCCGCCCAGCGGTTACGGAGGAGTTCTCTGGACACCTACGCGGCGGCGGCGGCAGCGGCGGCGGTGTGCAGCTGAAAACATAGTATCCACAAAACTCAGTTTTGGCGGATACAATAATTGTAGTTGGCACCACCACTCTTGTACACAACAAAGCTATCTGACATGTATAAATATGCCCAATTTCAGGCTGATATATCAAATTCCTCCGTAGAATTAAGCAGGTTCATACACTTTGCAAAAGTCATTGCAGATGGCGCACCTGTCTTGTGAACGAGAAAGCCATTAAAGACACATAGACAGGTCAGAATAACAGGCCAATACATCAAACTTACCTTTAGTCTGATGCATGGGGCTGACCAGGCTTAGGTGAGAACTTTAGGCTGTTGCCCCGTGTGTACTGTGACAAATTACTGGCTCAGGCTACTGCACTGAGTGAACTCTTGACCTGCACCTGGCTAGACTGAGTGAACTTCTGACCTGTACCTGGCTGCACTGAGTGAATTCTTGACCTGTTGCATAATCTGACACAGTTGGCAGTCTGCCAAAGCTATAAATAGATCGAGACTGACCTTTTGCCTGTTGCCAAATCTGAAATAGTAGCCACACAATTGCATAAGCTCACAGATTGGCTCTGAGGGGCATGACACCCATGTGGTGATCACATGATACTCATGATGTGATCACATGCTACCCATGAGATGATCACATGCTGCCCATGAGGTGCTCAAATGACACATGCCTTGTGCTTGGCTGCACTGATTGAACTGTTGACCTATATTTGGCTGCACTGAATAGACTCTTGATCTGTTGCCAAATCTGAAACAGTTGGCAGTTTCTCAACCTATTCAAGAAACATACACATTTTTGGCCTGTTATGTAACTCTGCTAAAATTTATCAAACACAAACCATTTGAACAAACTTGAGAGGGCTCGCATCTGGGATCATTTCTGTAAATTTCTGACCGTTTAGAAGAATAAGACTTTTAAAGTTTTTTTCAGCTTTTTCCCTGTAAAATCTAAGTAAATACAGATAGCAAAAATAAGCTGAATCTATCAACATTTATTTTGTGACAGATAATTGCATAAAATTTGGGGATGGTAGCTCCTGCTATTCCTGAGAAATTATGAGATAGTGTACAGATGATATCTAATATCATAAATCTACATATTTACAAGCTTTTAAAAAACATTCTTGTCAATATTTTCCATAGATAACCTGAAATCTAAATGTCTAGAGGCATGATTTAATGGATGCTGATAAACTGGTGCTAGGCTAGATGTATCTGCTTCACACAGCTAACATGTATGGTAAAATGACTCAACTCAATCTTTATAAATCAGCCAAAATTCTTTCTTTGGAACCATAAAAGACAATTAATATAAGAATTATTCAGGGAATTATTCTTGCAAAATATTAAACAAACTGGCCTCAGTATCATCAGTCAAAAAACGTTTTGTAGGTTTATAACTCATATGGGAAAATACAGCAAAATGGCAAAGTTCAGCTTCCCATAATTCAGCCAAAAATCATTGAACCAAAACCATTTGAACAAACTTGAATGATCAACATCTAAGGATAATTAATGTGTGAGATTTAAGAATTTGGCCCAGTGGTTTTTGAGAAGAAGATTTTTGTAGCCACTTAGCTAAAATGGGCTGTTATGGCATATGACTAAATTCAGCTTCCCATAACTCAGCCAAAAGTCACTGAACTGAGACCATTTGAACAAACTTAAATTATCAACATCTAAGAATAACTAGACATTTCTTGGCACCGCTGGTGCCATAGTATCGCCCGACAAATGAGGTTTTGTGGTATTTTGTTGATATAATGTGATGTATTTGTATTTTAGCAATGAATGTGAGAAACATTTGTACAAAATATAGGAATATTTAAAGTGAAGGCAATTGTTATGTAAAAGGTTATGTATAAATAGAAGTATATATTTAATGATGTATTGAGTTGTATATGTATGTTTGGAGTAACTTGTTTGAGAAATAAACTGCATTCCAAAATATCCAACATTTGAAAAAAAAATTAAATTAAAAAAAAAATTAAATTAAATTAAATTTTAAAATTAAATTTAAAATTAAATATACCTCATTCCAAAAACCATATCTATATACATGCATAACATGAAAGAAATCTGTCCATTACTGTTTGACTTATAATGCTCACAGTATATACTGTCAAGTGGCAATGATGGGGTATTCAAAGGCGCAAAAAACAAGAAAAGGACAACAGGTGGCGCCACCTATCTTCTGCAAAAGACAAAACTATCCAAGATCTTCCGTCAACTTGATTTTTGGACCAATCCATGCATCCCTTTTTAAGATATTCATAATTTTATGTGATTTTCACCATATATGGTAATATTCAAGGTCAAAGCCACTCTCAAAGGAAAGGTCATGACCCCAATTTTAATATACATCATCCCATAACCCATACCTATGTACATGCATAATATTAAAGAAATCTGTCAATCAGTTTTTGACTTGTGATGCTAAAAGTACTGTCAAGTGGCAATGATGGGGGTATTAAACGGCACAAAAACAAGAAAAGGATACTAGGTGGCTCCACCAGTTTCCGGTACATGACATCACTATCCAAGATCTTTGTCCAACTTGATTTTTGGATAAATCCATGAAAGATTTCTTGAGATATTTAAGAATTTGTGTGATTTTCCCCAAAAATGGATCTATTCAAGGTCAAGGTCACTCTCCTAGTTGAGGTCATGACCCCATTTTAAATAGGCTTCGTCCTCTCACCTATATTTATAAATGTGTCAAGTTTGAAAAAGATCCTTGAAATATTTTTTGAGTTATTGTGTCCAAAAGAAATCTCTGCGGCGGCGGGGGCGGCGCAACCGTGCCTAAACCATAGTATCTCCAGACTATGTCTGGCGATACAATTAATGTGTGAAATTTAAAAATTTGGCCCAGTGGTTTTTGAGAAGAAGATTTTTGTAGCCACTTAGCTAAAATGGGCTGTCACAGCATTTGACTTAATTCAGCTTCCCATAACTTAGCCAAAAGTCACTGAACTGAGACCATTTGAACAAACTTGAATTATCAACATCTAAGTATAATTAATGTGTGAGATTTAAGAATTTGGCCCAGTGGTTTTTGAGAAGAACATTTTTGTAGCCACTTAGCTAAAATGGGCTGCTATGTCATATGACTAAATTCAGCTTCCCATAACTTAGCCAAAAGTCACTGAACTGAGACCATTTGTACAAACTTCAGAAAGCTTTACCCTAGGATCATTTCTGTGTGATATAAACAATTTGGCCATATCGTTTCAGAGAAGAAGTTATTTGTAGACTTCAGTTTGATACGGGCACTGATGACCCCCGTACAAAAAAGGCCGATGCAAGTGGTGCCACCAATACCTCAATTTCAGATATGACTCATGTGACCAACATTGGCATAAAATTTGGTGATGATAGCTCAAGCCATTTCTTAGATTGTAATTTTAGTATGCTTTTTTGGACGGATGACTAAGTTCAACTTCTTGTAACTCGGCCAAAAATCACCGAACTTAAACCATTTGAACAAACTTGAGAGGGATTGTTCCAGAAATCATTTCTGTAAAATATTGGACAATTTGGCTGAACAGATTCGGAGAAGAAGAATTTTTAAGCTTTTTTAGCTATTAAGGTATTAAGTCCTAGTGACCAAATTCTTGGCATGGTAGGGGATTTAAGAGACATCTAATTGTATGCCAAATTTTAGGAACTGAGAGCTGAACCTGGGGAGCTGAGCTCTTGCAAACTGCATAACACTAGCTTGATGTAAACAATATGTTACATGGTGCTTGAAAACTTAAATAAAATCTACAGTTTTTGATCAACTGGTTACAAATTTTTGGTGTAAACAGACAAAATGCTAACAAAAACATGCTGTGAAAATAAATCCACACTACTTTCAGAAAAAAAGTGCCATGGTCAAAGTTGGGCAAAATTTAAGGTACCAATTTTTTATTTTTGTTAATATATATTTTAAAAAATTTAAAAGATTTTGATCTAATTTTGGGTATATAATTTAATTTTGATTAATTAAAGTTAAATTACTGGAAAAAAGGTCCATAGCTTTAACATGTTTGTGTTAAATGAACAAATATCATTCCTGATTTTTTACAAAATGCATAATGTTTGGGCCCATAACTTTTTAAAATTAAATAATACAGACATAATTTCTGGCATGTACATAGGAAAAATATAGAGGAATATTTATGGTAAATATGAGGAAAAACCGATGAGTGGTTTTCGAAATGAGGCCGTCCTGAAGTGCAAAAATAGGTTTTTAATAAAAAATTGAGGTTTTTCCTTAATTTCTCAAAGGAAAGAAGTCACAAAGACCCAGTTTTCGGCTTGGTAGGAGATCTTGGGGACATCTAACATTATGCCGAATTTTGGATTCCTAGGTCTTACGGTTTCAAAACGTGCCACATCTATGGACAGACAGACGGACAGACGGACGGACAGACGACGGACAATGGACCACGACTATAGCTCAGATGACTTATAGTCAGCTGAGCTAAAAATTAAAAGATTTTGATCTAATTTTGGGTATACAATTTAATTTTGATTAATTTAAGTTATATTACTGGAAAAAAAGTCCATAGCTTTAGCATGTTTCATGTTAAGTGATCAAATATCTTTCCTGATTTTTTACAAAATGCATTATGGTTTGGCCAGTAACTTTTTTAAATTATATAATACAGACATAATTTCTGGCATGTACATAGGAACTATCTAGGGAAATATTTATGGTAAATATGAGGAAAAACAGATGAGTAGTTTTGATATTAGGCAGTCCTGAAGTGTGAAAATAGGTTTTTAATAAAAAATTGAGGTTTTTCCTTAATTTCTCAAAGGAAAGAAGTCGAAAAGACCCAGTTTTCGGCTTGGTAGGAGATCTTGGGGACATCTAACATTATGCCGAATTTTGGATTCCTAGGTCTTACGGTTTCAAAACGTGCCACATCTATTGACGGACAGACGGACGGACAATGGACCACGACTATAGCTCAGATGACTTATAGTCAGCTGAGCTAATAAAAAATTGAGGTTTTTCCTTAATATCTCGAAGGAACGAAGTCCTATTGGCCCTATTTTCGGCATGGTAGGAGATATTTGGGACATCTAACTGTATGGCAAATTTCAGATTCGTAGGTCCAATGGTGTCGAAACGTGCCAGTCTTACGGATGGACATCCAGACAGACGGACGGCACGACGGACGGACGAAGGACAATGGACCACGACTATAGCTCAGATGACTTATAGTCAGCTGAGCTAAAAATGCACACCTCAACAAACAACACAGTTATTCCACACATCTGTCCACCTGCTATTCATGTATTTCTTTATGAATATATAAATTATAAACCATTTATATTAATGGGAAAATAGATGAGGTCAAACAATGGTCTTCAGAGGGCCTCACATTTCTTGTAGTGCTGGACTAGTTTACATTTGTGTAAAAGTTTAGTCTATAGTTTAACAAGGGACCCATGGGTCACAGCACTCAGCTAGCATGGATGTCTGCAGCGTAAACATGAATTTAGGTGGTGCCACCTGTCATAAAATCAAGAAAAAAGTGCATTAGGTATAAACCTGCAAAATTTAGGTGGATAAGTCAAACCACTGCTGAGATAAGAGTGATTTTATCCCAAGGCAGATGAACAGATGGATGGTGTTCATAAGTGGTTGCAGGTGGCGCCACCAATTTTGCTTATGATGAAGAGCTATGTGAGATCTATACACAAGCAAAATTGCGGCCCAATCGGTCAAACGGTTCCCGAGATATGAGCTTGGAAGTCTGCAGAGTAAACCTGAATGTGAGTGGCACCACCTGTCATAAAATCGAGAAAGCTGTCCAGGATGTATAAACCTGCAAAATTGCAGGTGGATAAATCGAACCACTGCTGAGATATGAGTGATTTTATCCCAAGGCAGATGAACAGATGGACACTGTGCATAAATGGTTGCAGGTGGCGCCACCAGTTTGCCTATGATGAAGAGCTATGTGAGATCTATACATATGCAAAATATTGGCCCAATTGGTCAAACAGTTCCTGTAATTGAGCTTGGATGTCTGCAGAGTAAACCTGAATGTAAGTGGCACCACCTGTCATAAAATTGAGAAAGCTGTCCAGGGATATATAAACCTGCAAAATTGCAGGTGGATAAGTCAAACCACTGCTGAGATATGAGTGATTTTATCCCAAGGCAGATGAACAGATGGGTGCTGTGCATAAATGGTTGCAGGTGGTGCCACCAGTTTTGCCTATGATGAAAAGCTATGTGAGATCTATACACATGCAAAATTTTGGCCAAATCGGTCAAAGGGTTCCCAAGATATGAGCTTGGATGTCTGCAGAGTAAACCTGAATGTAGGTGGCGCCACCTGTCATAAAACTGAGGAAGCTATCCAGGATGTATAAACCTGCAAAATTTCAGTGGGATAAGTCAAACCACTGCTGAGATATGAGTGATTTTATCCCAAGGCAGATGAATAGATGGAAGCTGTGCATAAATGGTTGCAGGTGGCACCACCAGTTTTGCCTATGATGAAGAGCTATGTAAGATCTATACACATGCAAAATTTTGGCTTAATCGGTCAAACGGTTCCCAAGATATGAGCTTGCATGTCTGCAGAGTAAATGTGAATGTAGGTGGTGCCACCTGTCATAAAATCGAGAAAGCTGTCCAGGATGTATAAACCTGCAAAATTTCAGGTGGATAAGTCAAACCACTGCTGAGATAAGAGTGATATTATCCCAAGGAAGATGAACAGATGGATGCTGTGCAAAAATGGTTGCAGGTGGCGCCACCATTTTTATTGTATGTTATAAATCTTTCCAAGGGCTACATTTGTGCAAAATCTTTAGCCTTATCGGTCAAACGGTTCCCGAGATATGCGGGTTTATGTGTGGAAACAGACGCACAAATGGACGCTGGGCAGCAAGGAAAGCCAATGAGGTCAACCAAAAATGAGGGCGCAGCAGTTCACATGTGACCTGATTATAAACCCAATTCACTTAAAATTTTAACCAAGTTTTTTCAAACAGTTGAAAGATATAGTTCCAATAATCTGGGAATTCTGCAACTAAACATTGTGTCTAGACGTCTAGACCCTGTGTCTAGACGTCTAGACACATTGTCTAGACACCCCCCCCCCCAGGTCAGTTGCCATGGTGATGTCTGGACCCAGCCTGTTTGTACTGAGTGACCTCTTGTCTTGGGTGCTAAAACTCAGCATGTTGTCAAATCTGTTTTCAAATACTGAAAGCCTTTTTAAATAGGCTACAATGCTTTTTTTAAAACTGTATTTACCCAATCTATTCTTATAAAACTGGCAGAACCCTACCATAGAATAATTCTTGTAAAGTTTAAACAAATCCGCTTAACAGTTTCATCATAAATCAGTGTATAAACTAGAAGAGTTTAAAATTACATTTTCGCTTGTAAAAAACACATCAATTTAGGTGGCGCCACCAATACCTCAAAATCAGATATGACATATGTGACAAACATTGGTATAACATTTGGTGATTATAGCTCTAGCCATTTCTGAGATTTTAATTTTAGTATGCTTTTTTGGACAGATGACAAAGTTCAACCTCCTGTCACTCAGCCAAAAATCTCCAAACTGGAACCATTCGAACAAACTTGAGAGAGATTGTTCCAAGGATCACTTCTGTGAAATATTGGATAATTTGGCTGGACTGTTTCAGAGAAGAAGATTTTTAAAGGTTTTTAAGATTTTTCTCTATAAACTCTAAATTAATGCAGATACCCAATAATGAGCTCTAGGGCACCAAGTTTCACATGTGACTAATTCTTACATGTAATTTGGAGCTGCTAGCTCTGACGGTTTCTGACTTACAGCCATGGACGGCGGGAAGCCAGCCCTGGACCGCGGACGGCTGACGATGGACGGACGACACTGCGCCATTGCATAAGCTCACAGGTTCGCTAAAAAGTGCATTATGTGTTGGCCCATAACTTCAAGAAATTAAGCAAAACTTACCTATTTTTTAGGATGTACATAGGGAATGTATGGAAGAATATGCATATTTAATATGATCAAATAAAGATCAGTAGTTTTCATATCAGGCAGTCTTGAAGTGTAACAATGGGTTTTTAATGAAAAACAGAGGTTTTTCCTTAAGATCTTGAAGGAACGAAGTCCTAGATACCCAATTTTCAGTATGGCAGGAGGTTTTGGAGACATCTAACTGTGACATCTAACCATGTATGTAAATTTTGGATTTGTAGGTCCAACGGTTTTAAAACAGACGGCTGGACAGCCAGATGGCCGGACGGACAAAGGACCATGACTATAGCTCAGATAACTTATAGTCAGCTGAGCTAAAAATATGACAAACAGAAACAGGTTTTTATCAACGTGCATGAGAGAACAAAAATCCTAATGGTTCAAATCATATAACAGTAGATATGTTTGAAATAATGTGTGCAAACAAAATCAACAACAATGACTGATGGTCATATTTGATTTTTTTAAGGGTCTGTTATTTATATGGAATGGAGTCCTCATACACACCAATTATCCCTGTGAATTTAACAAAAATCAAAGGTATTAATGCCACACAAAATCTCTGATTGTGGTTTGTTTGTCATAACGTGCACAACAGAAATTCTCTGATTGTCCTCTGGTGGCCATATTTGATTTTTGAGTGGGTCTGTAATTAAATAGGGATGGAGACCTTATAGGCACCAATCATCCTTGTTGAGATTTTGCACGTGAAAGAAAATCAGCTAATATGCTCTGGTGGCCATATTGGAATTCTGACATGTCTGTAATTGGACAGGTCTGGAGCTCTCATAAGTCCCAATGCTCCCTGCAAATTTGAGAAATATAAACCATGTTCATGTTGAGATATCGTGGGAGAAAGAAAATTAACAATTGTGCTTTGATGGCCATTATTGGAATTCCGTCAGGTCTGGATTTCAAAAGGTCTCGAGCCCTCATAGGCCTCACTGATCCCTGTGAATATGAGACATATCAAGCATGTTATTGTTGAGATAACACACATAAAGAAAGCATCACTGATGGATGGACGGCGTGAAGGACAGACATACCGTATTTCCTTGATCAGACGCCGGGCCTTAAATAGTCGCCTGCCTTGTTTAGTCGCCGGGGTAAAACAGTGTCCCAGAAAAATAAACGCCGGCCTTAAATAGACGCCGGTCTTGTTCACAGGCCTGGTGTCAGAGTAGTTTCCATGTTTGTCGCCAGATGTCTTATCCCTTCACTATAATTGGTGTATTTACCAGTCAAATTGACCAAAGATTGTTGTATGAATTTCGATTTGTGTTTTATTGATATTTAATTCTCCTGTAAATATGTTTTTATCTTACGTGAATGCCTGTTTCAATGCACGAGGGACACCAAATATTCCCGATCCGTCCTTATGATTAAAGCCGATCACCGATCCTAATAAACGCTCCACAAATACGTCAGCAGTGAGAAGCTAACACTATCACTGCTGTCAAGCTAGATAAAAATAGTACCGCCTGATGCAAGCGGTTAATCTTGGTATGGTAAAAGTATACCTAACGGATGGTTGAACAGAACTGTTAAAATACGTTTGGGCACATATTCTTGTGTAGCATGAAGACACCAAATGATGGTGTCAAGCGGTACAATTTGTAGCTACTGTCAAGCCAAATTACGCTCCTTGCGTTCATTTTTAAGCGCTTTAAGTGCGTCCCCATTGTTACCAGCACCAGGCTTCTGAGATAAACTTTAAAGTTGAAAACAGTATTTCTCTATATTCAGAAATATTCCCGGCAGTAAATGTCACATACAAGTATATACAAGGTCGGAAACGCTTCAACACGCTGTGTCAAGCTGAATCAGTTAAAAGTCGGACGGAAGGTGTCATGAAAAACGAATTACGCAGTGCCGTTATATGTACCAGCCCCCCGTTTTTCGATGGAACCAATATTAACAGTTCTCGACGGTGCACAGTTAATGGGAGAGCCAACCGTGTTGAGTATAAACCAGGTCAGAAACACTTGATTACGCTGTGTCGAGCTGAATCAGTTGAATAGTTGACGGGAGGAAAGTGTGATGAAAATGAATTACGCTGTGCCGTACCGACCCCCTGTATTTCGATGGAACCACTGTTACCAGTTGTACGCGGAGAACAGTTCATGGAAGAGCCATCCGTGTTCAGAGGGAAACAACACGCGGTGTAAAATAAATGGAACAGCCACATGAAACACCTGAGGCCCGCGCGGACAGATTCTTGTGGACAACTGCAATCTCTCGCTGTGATTCTCCGTTAATTCTTATTATGAGGCGTAATTGTGGAGATTGTGCGTTTCCCATATCCCTATGACATCTAAGGAAATTTCGTAAACACAATCCGTGTACCGGCAATGTTTTCAATTGTGTCCCTAAGTAGTGACCGGCAGGTTTATTGTTTCGGCGTGTTCTATTATTTTAGTTTGTCTGATGAGCCTGATAATGTATTTTTTAATAAACGCCGGCCTTAAATAGAAGCCGGCCTTGTTTAGACGCCGGGTCAAAGCAGGGTTTGAAAAAAATAAACGCCCGGGCGTCTATTCAAGGAAATACGGTACGCAAAAACTGAAGCGTTACTATATCCCCACCTGTAACTTCGCTGTGAGGGGATAATAACTAACAAGGGACCCATAGCTTAAGCTCAGCATGATTGAAAATCAGCTGAGATAAACAAGGGACCCACAGGTCACAGTGCTCAGCTGAATTTTTAAAATTTTTTGCAAATGCAAAATAAACTTATTTCTATTGTTTGTTTATATATATCAACATTTGTCAAGGTAAGAGGAAACGGCCCTACTATCTGGTGATAATTAAATAGTAAATAAGTTTGCCAAACTAATATTGTGCACTTTTATAGACTATATTTGTATATAAAGGATGCAGGTGCCTCACTGAGAGGGGGCTCTCTGTGGTGGTTCCTGCAGGCAACCCAAGTTAAGTTACATAACAAGGCCTGTGTGCAGGGCCACACCACCAAGACAGTCCTTGCCACATGTTTACAGTTATTTAAATGACATGATCTTCTAAAACTAGGATAAAAGCTGCAGTTTAGATCAATTTTTTTCAAATATCAAAATTTTTCTGCTAAACCAACCAAGTTACAATCAAGTTGCAGCTGGATCATCTCAGCCACTCACTACCTTCCTGTGCACTACTGGCTTGGTCTTAAAAACTTAAATAAAAGCTAAAACATTTTAACAATAATTCTAAAATTTCCGATAATATTTGAGCTAAACAAGGACCCATGGGTCATGTCGCTCAGCTGAATTTTGGAAAATTGTAGCAAATGCAAAATATACTGTTTTTTTATATATATGAGCATTCGAAAAGCTAAGATGATTGGCATTGCTCACTTCTGATAATCAAATATCAAATATATAATTGCCCAACTAAAACTGTACACTTTTATGGACTATATCTAAGATACAGGAGTCACTTCTAGAGTATCATTATTTCAGCTATGTGACAGTAGTATGTGCATAAAATAACCATAGAAATGTATGAACACCTGTCAGTTATAAAATAAGGAAGAATGTGGAGATTTGCTGAAGGATAACAAGGCCTACAGGCCTAATGCGAACCTGTGCAATCATTTAAACACCAGGCATAATGCTTCAATGCTGGACAACTACTTTGAAAGTAAGCCTACATTTGTAACATTTGTATGAACAATGCAAGTACTACACATTTTGTACAAGAACCAATTACAAAACATCGCTGCTGAAATACTGGCATTGGGGGGACACAACACAAAAATGATTGTAGGTGGCGCCATCAGTCCTGTATGCGATGTAGCTATCTAAGATGTATACATATGCCCAAATTCAAGCTGAAATATCAAATCCCTCCCGAGGAAATTAGCAGGCACATACACTGTGAAAAAGTCATTGTAGGTGGTGCCACATGTCTTGTGCATGAGAAAGTCATCAAAGATGCATGAACAGGTCAAAATATCAGGCCAATATATCAAACTTCTTGAGTTAGGTGCACTGGACTGACCAGGCTTATGTGAGGAAGGCAGTTGCTCAAGTGAACTGGAACAAATTGCTCTCTGCAGCTACTTCACTGAGTAAACTTTTGACCTACACCTGGCTGCACTGAGTGAACTCTTGATATGTACCTGGCTCCACAGAATGAACTCTTGACCTGTTGCATAATCTGACACAGTTGGCAGTCTGCCAAAGCTATAAATAGATCGAGACTGACCTTTGGCCTGTTGTCAAATCTTATTTGGTGGTCTGCCAAGCTGTTTACCGGTATAGAAACAGACACAATCTTGGCCTGTTGGCAAATCTGTTTACACATACCAAAAGACTTTGGCTAAAATGCTTTTTTTCAAGCTGACATATAAGACTTTTTATCAAAATGTTTAGAATAAAATGCAGTCCTCTCACTGTTAATGTCCAACAATTCTGCCAAAAATCATTCAGGAAAACTTGAACAAAGACCACCTATGAATCATTTTTGTGCAATATTACAGAAGTTATAATTGAAACAACATTTTTATATAAGAAGACTATTGCAGCCTAAATTTGATAACTTGAAGACTTAATAATGGCTACAAGAGTAACTTCAGCTTTCTATGACTCTACCAACAAGTGACCCATGGGTCATGACGCTCAGCTGACTGGGAAGAGATTCGCAAAAGGAAATTTTATCATTAGAATGGTAGTATATACCCATTCAACTGAAGCATCAAACAGATTAACCAACAGGCCAAGATTTAGTCTGTATTTATATATCTTAAAAATAGAGAAAAATGTGTAAACTTTTAAAACTAGAATACGGGTAACCGACAAGTGACTACATGTATCTGCCAAAATCGGATAGTGAGGCATGGATTGAGTGGCAAGGGGAAATAGAGTGAGGTATGTTGCATATTAGCATGGATGCCTGCAGCCTAAATGTGTATGTAGGTTGTGCCACCTACCACAAATCCAGAAAGCTGTCCAAGTTGTATACACCTGCAAAATTTTAGGCAGAAAAGTCAAACCACTACATGTATATGAGCGATTTTTGCCCATGGCAGACAAACAGACAAACACTGTGCAAAAATCTTTGCAGGTAACCCCTCCAGTTTTGTGTATGATAAAGACCTATGTGAGATCTAAACACATGCACAATTTTGGCCCAATCGGTCAAATGGTTCCTGAGATATGAGCTTGGATGTGTGCAGCGTTAACTAGAATGTAGGTGGCGCCACCTGTCATAAAATCAAGAAAGCTGTCCACGATGTATAAACCTGCAAAATTTTAGGCAGTTATGTCGAACCACTACAGAGAAATGAGTGATTTTAGGCCACGGCAGACTAACAGACAGACGCTGTGCAAACATTGTTACAGGTGGCGCCACCATTTTTTGTGTATGTTACAGAGCTATCAAAGGGCTACATTTGTATAAATTTTATTTCCTGATCGGTCAAACGGTTCCCAAGATATAAGCTTGGATGTCATCAGCGTGAACGTGAACGTAGGTGGCGCCACCTGTCATAAAATCAAGAACGCTATCCTGGATGTATATTCATGACGAATTTCAGGTGAATTAGTCAATTCACTGCAGAGATATGAGTGATTTTAACCCAAGGCAGATGAACAGATGGACACTGTGCAAACATGGTTACAGGTCGCGCCACCATTTTTTGTGTATGTTATAAAGCAATCCAAGGGCTACATTTGTATCAATTTTATTTCCTGATCGGTCAAACGGTTCCCGAGATATGAGGGTTTATGAGTGGAAACAGACCCACAAATGGACACTGGATAGAGAGGAAAGGTCAGATGTCAACGCAAATTGGTTAGGCACCAGTTCACATGTGACCCGATAGTAGGTGTAAGTTTGGGAAAAATCGGTCCATTAGTCTCCGAGGAGCTCTCTGGAAACGAACGCCGCCGCGGTGGAGGAACTCGGTCAAAAACATAGTATCCGCAAAACTTCATTTTGGCGGATACAAAAATACAGGTGGCTCCACCAGTCTGCAGAAACTAATAAAAAAAAAAATGGTCAATATCCATGCAAAAAATCATGGTGATCTCTGCATTAGTTGTTCAGATACTTCAGTTTTTGTATCAAATTGTCCATTATTCTGAGGGATACTTCGGAGTCCTATAGCTTGAAGGATATGGGTAACAGAGACCTAATTTCAGGTTTCCACAGGCACCTTTCATGGGCCTCCTTGCATGACAAGAATGAAGATTCTAGGTCCAGTTGTTGCGATTTGTACCCTGTTGACAGATAACCACATCTTTAAAGGTCTCAAAAAAAGAAAAAAATTCGTAAAAATTTGAAAAAAAATAGAGGTGGCACACCCAGTCTGCAGAAACTGATGGAACAGCTCATGATCAATATGTATGCCGAAAATCATGACCATCAGTGTTGTAGTTATTGAAATACTGCAGTTTTTGTATCAAATTTTCCATTATTCTGGGGGGGGGGGGTATTTTGGACCCATACAGCTTAAAGAATATGGGTAACAGAGACCTAATTTCAAGTTTCCATGGAGACTTTTCATGGGTCTCCCTGTGTGTCAAGAATGAAGATTCTTGGTCCAGTTTTTATGATTTGTGCCCTGTTAACAGATGTTCATATCTTTAAAGGTCTCAAAAATACAGAAAAATTTCGTTAAAAAAACCGAACAAATACAGGTGGTGCCACAAGTCTGCAGAAACTTATGAAACACTCCATGATCAATATCCATGCAAACAATTATGGTTATCTCTGCATTAGTTGTTCAGATACTTTAGCTTTTGTATCAAATTTTCCATTATTCTGAGCTGTACTTTGGAGTGCCATAGCTCAAAGGATATGGGTAACAGAGACCAAATTTCAGGTTTCCATGGAGACTTATCATGGGTCTCCCTGTGTGTCAAGAACGAAGATTCTAGGTCTAGTCGTTACGATTTGTACCCTGTTGACAGATAACTACATCCTTAAAGGTCTCAAAAATGGAGAAAACAATTCGTGAACATTGAAAAATACAGGTGGCGCCACCAGTCTGCACAAACTGATGAAACATCTCATGATCAATATGTATGTCGAAAATCATGACCATCAGTGATGTAGTTAATGAGATATTGAAGTTTTTTTGTATGAAATTTTTGACTATTCTGGGGGGTAATTTTGGGCCCCATAGCTCGAAGGATATGGGTGACAGAGACCTAATTTCTGGTTTCCATGGAGACTTTTCATAGGTCTCTCAGTGTGTCGAAAATGAAGATTCTAGGTCCAGTCGTTACGATTTGTGCCACGCTAACAGATGACAGCATCCTCAAAGGTCTCAAAAATAGAGGAAAAAATTGTAAAAATCAAACAGTACAGGTGGCGCCACCAGTCTGCACAAACTGATGAAACATCTCATGATCAATATGTATGTCGAAAATCATGACCATCAGTGATGTAGTTAATGAGATATTGAAGTTTTTGTATGAAATTTTTGACTATTCTGGGGGGTAATTTTGGGCCCCATAGCTCGAAGGATATGGGTAACAGAGACCTAATTTCTGGTTTCCATGGAGACTTTTCATAGGTCTCTCAGTGTGTCGAAAATGAAGATTCTAGGTCCAGTCGTTACGATTTGTGCCACCCTTACAGATGACAGCATCCTCAAAGGTCTCAAAAATAGAGGAAAAAATTGTAAAAAATCAAACAGTACAGGTGGCGCCACCAGTCTGCACAAACTGATGAAACATCTCATGATCAATATGTATGTCGAAAATCATGACCATCAGTGATGTAGTTAATGAGATATTGAAGTTTTTGTATGAAATTTTTGACTATTGGGGGTAATTTTGGGCCCCATAGCTCGAAGGATATGGGTAACAGATACCTAATTTCTGGTTTCCATGGAGACTTTTCATAGGTCTCTCAGTGTGTGGAAAATGAAGATTCTAAGTCCAGTCTTTATGATTTGTGCCTTGTTAACAGATGTTCACATTTTTAAAGGTCTCAAAAATAGAGAAAAAAATTCGTAAAAAATCGAAAAATACAGGTGGCGCCACCAGTCTGCAGGAAGTGATGTAACATCTCATGATCAATATGTATGCCAAAAATCATGACCATCAGTCAAGTAGTTAATGAGATATTGAAGTTTTTGTATGAAATTTTTGACTATTCTGGGGGGTAATTTTGGGCCCCATAGCTCGAAGGATATGGGTAACAGAGACCTAATTTCTGGTTTCCATGGAGATTTTTCATAGGTCTCTCAGTGTGTCGAAAATGAAGATTCTAGGTCCAGTCGTTACGATTTGTGCCACGCTAACAGATGACAGCATCCTCAAAGGTCTCAAAAATAGAGGAAAAAATTGTAAAAAATCAAACAGTACAGGTGGCGCCACCAGTCTGCACAAACTGATGAAACATCTCATGATCAATATGTATGTCGAAAATCATGACCATCAGTGATGTAGTTAATGAGATATTGAAGTTTTTGTATGAAATTTTTGACTATTCTGGGGGGTAATTTTGGGCCCCATAGCTCGAAGGATATGGGTAACAGAGACCTAATTTCTGGTTTCCATGGAGACTTTTCATAGGTCTCTCAGTGTGTGGAAAATGAAGATTCTAAGTCCAGTCTTTATGATTTGTGCCTTGTTAACAGATGTTCACATTTTTAAAGGTCTCAAAAATAGAGAAAAAAATTCGTAAAAAATCGAAAAATACAGGTGGCGCCACCAGTCTGCAGGAAGTGATGTAACATCTCATGATCAATATGTATGCCAAAAATCATGACCATCAGTCAAGTAGTTAATGAGATATTGAAGTTTTTGTATGAAATTTTTGACTTTTCTGGGGGGTACTTTGGGGCCACATAGCTCGAAGGATATGGGTAACAGAGACCTAATTTCTGGTTTCCAAGGAGATTTTTTATGGACCTCTCAGAATCCCAAGTTACAAGGTTCTAGGTCCAGCGGTTACGATTTGTGCCTGGTTAACGGATGGACAGACGGACGACGGACAAAGAGTGATCTCTATAGCTCAGATGACTTTCAGTCAGCTGAGCTAAAAATCAATGAACCCAATCTACTCTTATAAAATTGAGAGAACTTATAAAATTCTTGTGAAAACTAAAACCATTCAGCTTCAGTTTCATCATGAAACATTTTTAAGCTGAAAGAGGCTTAAATTACACGGTTTTTGCCATAATATAACAGGTGAAGGTTGTACCACAAAACCTCAATTTCAAACATGAGTCATGTTGCAACATTTGCACAAAACTTAGTGATCCTAGCTCCTGTAGTTTCTGAGATTCTTATGTTAGTTTGGCAAAAGACCAATTTCAAATACCTGTAAATCAGCCAATATCAGCCAAACTGGAACCAATCAAACAAGAAGATTTTCAAAGTTTTTCAAGCTTTTTCCCTGTAAAATGTAAAATGATGCAGGTGGCAACAAAACAAGCTGTATCCCAGAACATTTGAGATGTGATTGATTTTTGTGTAAATTTTTGGGGATGCTAGCTTTTGCTGTTCCTTAGAAATTATGGGTTAATGTACTGATAACTGATGACCCCCACACAAGAAAGGTCGACGAGGGTGGTGCCACTTATACCTAAATTTTAGATATGACCCATGTGACCAACATTGGCATAAAACTTGGTGGTGACAGATTCGGCTGTTTCTGAGATGGTAATTTTAGTATGCTTTTTTGGACAGATGACCAAGTTCAACTTCCTGTAACTCGGCCAAAAATCACTGAACTTGAGTCGTTCGAACAAACTTGAGAGAGACTGTTCAAGCAATCATTTTCTACAGGCCTAATGCGAACCTGTGCATATGGAAATACACCAGGTATAATGCTTCAATGCTGGACCATTACTTCTCATGTATATGAACAATGCAAGTACTAAACATTTTGAATAAGAAACAATTACACAAACATCACTGCTGAAATTCTGGCATGGGTGTACACAACACAAAAATGATTGTAGCTGGCACCGCCAGTCTTGTATACAACAAAGTTATCAGAGATATATACATATGCCCAATTTCAGACTCGTATATCAAACCCCTCCTGAAAATAAGCAGGAACACACCTCTATGGGCACCACCAGTCTTGTATACGACAAAGCTATTCGACAAGTATATATATGCCCAATTTCAGGCTGATATATCAAATTCTTCTGTAGAAATGAGCAGGCATATACACTGTGCAAAAGTCATTGTAGGTGGCGACACCTGTCTTGTGAATGAAAAAGCAATCAAAGACACACAGACAGGTCAAAATATCAGGCCAATAAATCAAACTTACCTCGAGTCTGATGCATGGGGCTGACCAGGCTTAGGGGAGAAAGGCAGTTGCCCTGAGTGAACTGTGACAAATTTGCTGGCTCAGTCTACTGCACTGAGTGAACTCATGACCTGCACCTGGCTATACTGAGTGAACTTTTGACCTGTACCTGGCTGCACTGAGTGAACTCTTGACCTGTTGCATAGTCTGACACAGTTGGCACTCTGCCAAAGCTATAAATAGATCCAGGCTGAACTTGGGTACCAAATCTGATGCAGTATGCAGTCTGCCAATGCTATAAATAGAATGCAGCTACTGCATTGAGTAAACTCCTGACCCATACTTGGCTGCACTGAGTGAACTCTTGACTTGTTGCCTAATCTGATACAGTTGGCAGTCTGACAGAGCTATAAATAGATCCAAACTGACCTCTAGCCTGTTGCCAAATCTGAAGTAGTAGCCACACCATTGCATAAGCTCATGCAGGGGCCCTGCCCTGAGGGGCATGCAACCCATGAAGTGATCACATGGTGCCCATGAGGTGTTCACATGTCACCCATGAGGTGATCACATGCCTTGTGCTTGGCTGCACTGATTGAACTCTTGACCTATATCTGGCTGCACTGGATGAACTCTTGATCTGTTGCCAAATCAAAACAGTTTGGCAGTTTCTCAACCTATTAAAGATACACAATCTTGGCCTGATGGTAAAACTGTTAACACATACTGAAAGACTTTGCTAAAATGCTTTTCTTAAAGCTGACATATTCAAAAACTTGTTATGAAAATATCTAGAATGATAAAAGATGTAGTCCTTTTATTGTTAAAGGTCCAATAATTCTGCAAAAAATCATTCAAGTAAACTTGAACAAAGGCCACCTAAGAAAAATTTTTATGCAATGGTACAGAAGTTATAATTGAAACAATAATTTTGTAGAAGAACAGTTTGCAGTCCTCAGTTTGAAACAGACATAATAATGGCCATAAGACCAACTTAAGCTTTAATGATATGATTGAAAGAACCATGTCCTAGGATAGTTCTTTTGAAAAATTGAACGATTCAACTTGAAAGTTTTATCATTAACATTTAAAGCTGAAAGAGGCTAAAATTGTGAGGTTTTGCCCATAAAAAACAGGTCAATGTAGGTGGCACCACAAAATCTGCATCTTCAAATATGAGTCATGTTACCATCATTTGCACAATACTTGGTTATGCTAGCTTCTGCATTTCTGAGATTACTTTGTCAGTATGCTTACTTGGCCAAATGACTGTTCAAATTCATGTCACTCCACTAAAATCAAATGCGAACCATATGAACAAACTTGAGAAGGGTTGCCTCTGGGATCATTTCTGTAAAATATTGAACAATTTGGCTGGACTGTTTACATGAAGACTTTTAAAAGTTTTTCAGCTTTTTCCCTATAATATCTAAGTAAATGCAGATAGTAAAAAAATGCTGAATCCCACAAAATTTGATATGTGACAGATTATTGCATAAAATCTGGGGCTGGTAGCTCCTGCTATTCCTGAGAAATTATGGGTTAATGTACAGATGACCAATGACCCCCGTACAAAAAAAGGTCAATGCAGGTGGCACCATCAATATCTGAATTTTATATATGACTCGTGACCAACACTGGCATAAAATTTGGTGATGATAGCTCCAGCCGTTTCTGAGACTGTCACTTTAGTATGCTTTTTTGGACAGATGACCAAGTTCAACTTCCTGTAACTCGGCTAAAGTTCACCGAACTTGAACCATTCAAACAAACTTGAGAGAGATGGTATAAAAGATTATTTCTGTGAAATATTGAATAATTTGGCTTGACAGTTTCGGAGGAGAAAATTTTTTTAAGGTTTTTAGCTTTTTCTCTAAAAAATCTAAGAAAATGCAGAATTTTTTTCAGATGGCTGATTTTTTGCATTAAATTTCACGATGCTAGCCCAAGTGGTTTTAAAAATACTATGGGTTACGTACAGACGACAGACACTGCCACATCATCACATTAGCTCACAGGTTCGCTAAAAATTACTACAAATGCATACTGAATGCAAATTTATAATACAGATACATCTCACTGATGGCAAAATCTTGAATTAAGTTGAGTATGGTTACCAATTATTTATAATCCATGTACAGCCCTCTTTATATACCCACAGAGAGCTGTATACCTGTGATTGGAAACATTGCCTGGCATGAGGAATATCTAAAATCATGAATCTACATTTTTTAAAAGCTTTTAAAAAAACATTCTTGTCAATATTAACCATTGATATCCTGAAATCTAAATGTCTATAGAGGCATGATGCAATGGATGCTGATAAACTGATGCCACGCTAGATGTATCTGCTTCACACAGCTAACATATATGGTAAAATGACTCAATTCAATCTTTATAATTCAGCCAAAATTCATTCTTTGGAACCATAATAGACAATTATTATAAGAATTATTCAGGGAATTATTCTTGTAAAATATTAAACAAATTGGCCTCAGTGGCATCAGTCAAAAATTGTTTTACAGGTTTATAACTCATATGGGAAAATACAGTAAAATGGCTAAGTTAAGCTTCCCATAACTCAGCCAAAAATCACTGAACCAAAACCATTTGAACAAACTTGAATTATCAACATCTAAGGATAATAAATGTGTGAGATTTAAGAATTTGGCCCAGTGGTTTTTGAGAAGAATATCTTTGTAGTCACTGAGCTAAAATCGGCTGTTACAGCATATGACTAAATTTAGCTTCCCATAACTCAGCCAAAAGTCACTGAACTGAGACCATTTGAACAAATTTAAGAAAGCAGTACCCTAGGCTCATTTCTATACGATATTAAATAATTTGGCCATATGGTTTCAGAGAAGAAGTATTTTGTAGCCGTCAGTATGATACGGGCACTGATGACCCCCCTACGATAAAGGCCAATGCCACCTATACCTCAATTTCAGATAAGACTCACGTGACCTACACTGGCATAAAATTTGGTGATGATAGCTTCAGCCGTTTCTGAGATTGTAATTTTAGTATGCTTTTATGGACAGATGACTAAGTTCAACTTCCTGTAACTAGGCCAAAAATCACCAAACTTAAACCGTTCGAACAAACTTGAGAAAGATAGTTCCAGGAATCATTTCTGTGAAATATTGGACAATTTGGCTGAACAGTTTCGGAGAAGAAGATTTTTAAAGGTTTTTTTGCTTTTTCCCTATAAAATTTAAGAAAATGCAGTTTGCCAAAAAATAAGCAAAATCTGATTGAGTTTTTTAGACGACTAATCATTTGCATTAAATTTCGTGATGCTAACTCTTGCAGTTTTCAAGTTAGTATGGGTTAACGTACAGACGACGGACGACGCCACACCATCGCATAAGCTCAAGGGTTCGCTAAAAAGGACAGACATACTGGTAGGCAAACTGATAATATATGAAGTTTTAAATATTTCTTTATTTTTTTAATTAGATCAAATAGTTTAAATTTTAATATCTGCAATATTACACAACTGAATATATGTTGCTTTCAAATTTCAGACTATAATTGCTTTAATAGAGCATATGAAAGTTATTTCAACAGTGCTTATAGGAAAAATTTCATAATTAATATATATTTAATGATAATGGAGAGATGATAGACAGACAGAGCTTATCACTTTCTGGTCAATTCTCCTGAGCCAAGTATATGTTTCAATTAGATCTTAATTTTTTCTAATCCAATTATTTGTAGAGAACAGAGGACAATGACGTCACTCCACGTATATGTGGCATTATACAGAAAGTCAGTAAATCAACGTACAGCATGAGGGCCATGGCTGTTGTTCATTGTTTACAAAGTCCACAACCCTGTTGCAATGAGAAAGTGAATGACTTAAGCCCCCTACCCCCAATCCCATGGGAGATAGGCCCCAAAACCCGGCACTGGAAAGTCCGAGATATAACTCTGTTGCAGTATGCTGTTTTAGTGAGACCGGCTTTAGTCCTGAAAATCCCCTTTTTCAATGCCACCTATTGGTGGACGAGTGACACCTTTCAAACAAACAAATCATCAAAGATCTTATTATTTTCTTGCTGAGTATATACAGTTATTTTCATATTCATTCAACCGTTTTGAAAACATCACCTGATATTAAAATAGTCAATAAATGTGGTCACATCTTGTTTTGTAACAAGACAGAAAGATGCAAAAAAGCTACTTTTGACAATGAACGTGATATTTGATACAGCCAGGCATAAAATACACTATGTAGCCCATACATAAAAATAAGTGAAGCAACGGACATTTCATAATTTGAGTAAAACTACATAAATTTTAACATGAATTGTCACATTATTTTTTATGTTAACTGGTGGTAGTGTATAAAGTTCTGCCATTAAAATTTTAAGAATTTGTGGTGCATGATAATACTGATATGCAAGAATCAATGAAGTATATATTTGCAGGTAAGTCTGCAATTCTGCTGCATTTAACTGATACTCCATTTATAGCACAACAGTTTAATTGTCTTGTTATTGTTACTAGCTCATTACAAATGGACTTTATTATTTTATGAATAAACGGTACACAAACATTTTCTCCACTTATGAGTAGCCTTCTCACATGCAGACTGAGCATGGACTGTCAGATGTTTTAAAGTGAAACAAAACAGTTCTCACAGCTGAATGACAAGGAAGCTACAAACTTTGTTTATCAGCCTTCTCCTGGGTTTCGAGGGCTCATTTACCTGTTTATAACCTCTGCTGAGCAGCAGGGTTATGTTTTTGTGGGTGTTGGTTTGTTTGTTTGTCTGTTAGCAAACATTGATCAAAAAGTTATCAACAGATTTTGATGAAATTTTCATGATTTCCCAGCAATGATAGAAGGAACAATTGATTAAATTTTGGAGGTGATCCGGATCACCATCTAGATCCAAGAATATTTTAGAAGAAAATGCAGCATCTGACAGTTCCAAATGGGGATAAGAGCTGACTTGGCGGAGGTCTGCACTCTCTGAGTGCTTTTCTAGTTATTTCATAAATTTTTATAGCCCTAGCTTCTGTGCTCTCCCCTACCTCCACTGTGAGAGAGCCCTAGTAAAAGGTGTTTGAAAACTGGAGACATTCCAGTGGACAATGCAAACATATTCTTATCATATGGTAACATAACACACCACTTTTACATTGGGCCATCCTTAAACTATGGACCCATTGGTCTTGAAGCTCAGCTGTATATGTCTATAAGGATATTTTTAAAGAAATTTTTATGAATGATGGTCCTGTGACCTTAACGAATGACCTTGTGACCAAAAATCTGAAAACCTAATATCCATGAACTTGCAGCATTTAGATAATTATTGTAACAATCTTCTAAAAAATGTTGGTCCAGTGACCTTGACCTCTGACCAGGTAACCTCAAGATCTACAGATTTCTTCCACTTTGGGCAAGTTAGCAATGTGTGAAAGATGGAAAGTTTGGGATGAAAAATTTGATTAAAATTGCATCCACAATCAGTTTAAAGATATGGCTCCTGTGACCTTCACCTTTGACCTCTGGACCCCACATCAAAAAGAATCTTCCCCTATTGGCAGGTGTGTAATATCTTGAAGATGGAAGGTTTGTGATGAAAAGTTTGGCTTGAAATGCATACACATTCCTTTAAAGAAATGGGTCCTGTGACCTTGACCTTTGATCTTTGGACCCTAAAATCAACAGGGTTCTTACTTTAGTTGTGAGCCATATATAAAATAAGTTTGAAACCAATATGTCTGACTAAACTGGAGTTATCATCCGGAAACTTATTTGTTTAACAGATGGTCCTGTGACCTTGAACTTTGACCTTGTGACCCAAAATTCATTTATGCTCTCCCTTTACTGGCAAGTCAGCTAGATGTGCAAGATGGAAAGACTGGGATGAAAAGCTTGGCTTAAAATGCAGCCATTATCTTTTTAAATGAGTCTTGTGACCTTGACCCTTGACCTCATGACCAGAAAATCATATAGGTTCTTTCTTTAGTTGGCCATGTGTAAGTCATGAAATCCATGTCAATCCAACCTGGAATTATTGTCTGGAAACATATTTGTGTGGATGGACGGATGGACAGACAGATGAACAAACAGCCAGACAGGGTGATTACTATGGGGCATCCACTTGTGATCAATAAACACACCAGGTTTTGGGACACTAGATGGAATCATAGCTGAGAAACTGACATGATTGTTGTCATTATATTATAATATAGTAAAAAATAGAAAAATATTTGTAAAAATAAAAAACAAGGCCTACAGGCCTTATGCGATCCTGTGCAAAGTTTGGGAGTATGAATGGAGGTTTATTTTTTAAATTTAATATAGATCCTCTTATGTCCCGCATATCTACCTTCATCATTATGATTTCAGCAAAATGGATGTTTTGGACCTGCATGTTTCGGACTAGCACATTTTAAAACTAAGATGTATCAGTCAGGATATTTTGGATATGTCCTTTTGCCAGGGAGGATTATTCGGACAGATGAATGGACAATTAGGCAGCATGGTTTCGGAGAAGAAAATTTTTTAATGTTTTTTAGCTTTTTACCTATAAAATCTAAGAAAATGCAGGAAGCCAAGAAATAAGCAAAATCCAATAGAATTAAATGACTAATTTTTTGCCAAAAATTTGGTGATGCTAGCTTTGACACATGATGGACAATGGACAATGCCATATCATCCCATAAGCTCACAGATTTGCTAAAAATGCAAACAAAGTTCTTTCAAACAGTTGAAAGATATACTTCCACTAGTTCTAATCTGGGCATTCTGCATCTAGACATCTAGAAACATCGTCTAGTCACCAGACAGAGCCTGGTCGGTTGCCATGGTGATGTCTGGACCTCACCTGGTTGAACTGAGTGACCTCTTGACTTGGCTGTTGAAAGTTGGCATGTTGTCAAATTTGTTTTCAAACACTGAAAGCCTTTTTCAATTGGCTACACTGCTTTTTTAAAGCTGCATTTACCCAATCTCTTCTTATAAAACTGGCAGAACCCTACCATAGAATGATTCTTGTAAAGTTTAAACGAATCAGCTTAACAGTTTCATCATAAAACAGTGTATAAGCCAGAAGAGTCTTAAATTACATTTTTGCATGTATAAAAGACATTAATGTAGGTGGTGCCACCAATACCTCAACTTCAGATATGACTCATGTGACCAACAGTGGCATAAAATTTGGTGACGATAGCTCCAGCCGTTCCTGAGATTGAAATTTTACTTTGCTTTTTTGGACAGATGACTAAGTTCAACCTTCTGTAACTCAGCCAAAAATCTCGAAACTAGAACCATTCGAAAAAATTGAGAGATTCCCTGGATCATTTCTTTGAAATATTGGACAATCTGGCTGAACAGTTTCGGAGAAGAAGATTTTTTAAAGCCTTTTTAGCTTTTTCCCTATAAAATCTAAGAAAATGCAGTTAGAAAAAAATACAAAATCTGATAGAGTTTTTCTGATGACTGATTATTTGCAAAAAATTTGGTGAAGCTAGCTCCTGCCGTTATAGAGATAGCTATGGTTAACGTACAGATGACCCACGATGCACTGACGCCGTACCATCGCATAAGCTCACAGGTTCGCTAAAAATATGCATGGTGCCACCACTTTTCGGGAACTGACAAAACTAGTCATGGTCAATATTCAAGGCAAGATTCATGACAATCCATGCATTAATTATCAAGATATTGGAGGTTTTGTATCAAATTTTTTATTATTCTGGGGATATTACAGGCCCAATAGCTCGGAGGATAAAAGTTGCAGAGACCTTATTTCAGGGTTCCATGGAGATTTTTATTGACCTCCCTGGATGTTCCCTCAGAAGTTTCTAGGACCAGCAGTTACGATTTGTGCCCTGCTAATGGATGACCGGACAGCCGGACGGACGACTGACAAAGGGCATTCCTGTACCTCAGTTGACTTACAGCACATGCGCTTGAATTGTTATTAGTGTAGATTTTGGTTAAATTTGTTACTTTTCTGCTTCATTTCATTATAGCTATTACTTATCTGACATTTACCTAGCGTTTTTCGCACTATATGGTCCATCTCTAATATTTACTTAATATCTTCTGAGATAGGCTGGCAAGAAGCCCCTATTGTCAGACCCAACAGCTAGGGCATAGCAAACGAGGACGCACTTTCTGATTGGTTGATATGTCTACTATTGGAGTCTTCAGATGTGGTCCTGAACTGGACTGTTCGGGGCCTATTCATAATCTGATGTCTATGTTGCCCCATCACAGTCCAGCACCAAAACGTCACTTCCCGGGAGTCCAGTGGAGATTCCCACTGGAGGGCTGTAGCTACTGTAACAGGCCAACACATGACAAAATACTGACCCAGTCTTATCAAATAAGATGATATTTACCTCTCTGTATCAAATCCACCCCTTCCAAATACTGATATATCCATATATTTTCCCAATTTCCTATAATATTTTCCAAACCCATCTGACTACCGGTAACGCAGGGCTTTCAGGATATATCAGCTCAAGGGGATATTTATGAAAACTGATGGATATATGTTGGAATTGGGGGATGTGGATTTGACGCTGAGAGGTAAATAACAACTCAGATGATAAGACTTGGTCAGTATTTCGTCATGGGTTGGCCTGTCATAGGAGCTACCGCCTTCCAGTGGGATTCTCAACTGGACTCCCGGGAAGTGGCATTTTGGTGCTGGACTGTGACTGGGCAACATACACATCAGATTATAAATAGGCCCCGAACAGTCCAGTTCTGGACAACTTCAGATGGTGTCACTGCTGACGTAAAAATGGTTCTGCCAATCATGCATGTACCCCAGATGTAGCCTGAAACCGATGTGCCATGGCTGTGGGGTCTGACAAGGGGGGCTTCTTGCCAGCTAGCTAAGTGAATAATAAAGAGATGGACCATATAATGTGAACAAGTGACCCATGGGTCATGACGCTCAGCTGCCAAGCATGACCTGCATCATCATGGGCTGAGATTCACAACTTCTAGTTAAATTTTGAAGACCCAATTTGCCAATATGTTGAAATTTTCTACCACAGAAATATATATCACCTGTCTAGTTAAAACACAGTGAATGTTTGGTCAGAGGAAAAATATTGATTGTTAAGCTATCAGCAACTATTCCCAGAGCTTGCTTGATACCTGTCAGTCTCAAAAGGAACACCACAAAGGGCAAATATAAGATCAACATATATAGCAAAAATCAAGGAAATCCATGCAAGAATTATTGAGAAATGGGTGTTTCTGTTTAAATTTTATTTAATACAAGCCAACTGTACTGCACCTGTATAAATGATGGTAATATTTATTAAGAAATATTTGACCCAATCCTTTGCAAGATAAGATTAATATACTTCCAACTGCATTCACTTTAACAGTTCTTGAGATAATATGATCAAAAGGAATATGGTTGCCTGGTGGCCATATTCAACTTCTGAACTTTCTGAAATCAGACAACAAACATTCTCTAAATTGGATCAAACATTGAAGAAAAATCACTGAAACTGCACTGAAAAAAAGGATTTCTAAGGTGGCTAACTGGCAGACATAATGGACTTCTGACAAGTCAGACATTTGATATCACACATCCTCCAATAAGAGACCAAACTTGGGGGCAAATTCTCCAAAGGATGGTACAGTAATGAATGTCCAAAACAAATCAAAAGGCATGTTAAGGCCCTCATATCAGATTTATAGATATGCAAATGTAAAAAGTGTAAGTCTAATATTTTTTATTATAACTCTGCTTTTCAATGGGGTCAGCAGGGTAGGTAAACTGCAAAACCTGAAAGAAAGGAAATGCAGAAAGCATGACTAAGAGTCTTGTAATGAAAAAAAGCCATCCTTAATCCAGGTACATATCCACATATTATAAGAACAAACACTTGCTTTATATGTGGTGATTTATATATAAATATTCTGATATCTAGGAAACTAAGTTTATTGCTATGATTCCATAAAATAAACTGCAAAATGTTCCCATCATCTAATAAATCAGTAGCTAAACCTTAATACTATACTCTCATAGTCTTAATGCCTCGCTGAAGCATTCCGACAACTGTGTTTTTGTTATGCAGTAACAAGGTACTTATCACTCAGCCTTATCACTTAATAGGCTGATACGAAAGGGAGTCATATGTCACCAGTGTCACTCACAATTACAGCAACACAGTGAGATGTACCAGCTGGATTGCAATGGTTATATATAAAAGAAAAATAAAGATGGTCTACAAAATAAGTTATTGCGAACATCCCTGACCAATGACCTTGGCCTTTTGCCCACATATCAACTGGATTCTTTCTAAATGATGGGTAACTACTAACCACTTAAATCTGGTGTAATTACTTGGCAACCAATGAGTGAATAACTTTGACCTGCAACCTTTAACCTCCTGACCAGCTGACCCCAAAATCAATCAGTTATTTCTTCAAGCAAAAAGACCCATGAATATGAAGTTTGTATCAAATAGAGTGATGCATAGATGTGGCATATGTGAAAGACTGAAATTTTGGGTTGAACAGTTTCACCAGAAATATGTTCACAAGCATTTAGAACAATTAAGTATTGTGGCCTTGACCTTTGACCTTTTGAACTCGACATCAATAGGCTTCTTCCCCTATTGGTAAGGTAAGCCATTTATGTCAGATGGAAGGTATAGATTGAAATGTTTGCCTGTAAATGTCTCCATATTAGAAGAGGGTGTGGTGAACTTGACCTTTGACCTCAAAATCAACAGGTCTTTTCCCCTGTTGGCAGAGAATTGATATCAGTGCTGTAAGGTTTGGAATAAAAAGTCGAGCTTGAAATGTGTCTACAACCTTTTAAACAAGGGACCTATGGGTCACGGCGCTCAGCTGTTATATATGATTAAAAAATATGATTTAGGAATGAGGCATATGCTGGTTTGGTGTGGTAATAAATATAAGCTTTATTATGAGTTGTTGGTGTTTAGCTTATGTATGATTATGATATTATCTTTGGAGACAGGGAAGAGGATTGATTTCATTTATTTTATTAACAAATGGAGTACTATTGTCACACAGATTTTGACTTGGCCATATAACTTATAAGCAGAACATATGATATAAGAGTTTAACTATTTATTAAAAAAAAATTACAAATATTGTCCCAAATATAATTTTTATTAAAAATAATAAGAGAATCTTATGATTTTTTAAAATGAAATATAACTGAAATGATTATTAAAATAATATTAAAGAATATATTCATGAATGCATTCATGAATACATTTTGAAAGTATTTGCACTGGTATTCATATACTTTCATTTTTACCTGAATTCCAATTCTTTATGCAAGACATTTTATAATGGAGTACATATTCATATTCGTATTTAAATACAATTGCAAAGTTTTCCCACCATTACTGGTATTTATTCAGTTTTCACCAAACAATTATGTTGAGAATCCAGAATATACAAAATTCACACATTTAAATTATGATCAAATGTACCTGGTTTTAATGGCTTTTATTTATATTAAAAAAAAAATGTAATATATTCATTTTGGAATAATTTCACATCAATGTACACACTAGACACAGTAGGAATCTAGATTAATAATATCAACTGCATCTTTGTCTATCATTAATTTCCTTCATATGATCCCTAATGATTAGTAATGAATAATATGATTTACTTTTTTATCATTAAAATTGAACTGAAAAATACCATAGGTGACTGCATGGTGTTATTTGGAGTATGTGACATTCTATCCATTGATACAAGATTCTTTATCATCAGTAACTGCAAGTTGATTTCCTGTTATTATAAACTAACAAATTCTTTTTTATTTTTCTTTAATTTGTTATTAAAAAACAATAAAAATTTATTAATTTATTGTTAATTGTTAAGTTGTTGGTTAAAACTACTAGATGAGTTGGGTTGGACACCTGGATCAACTGTGGCTGGCCATAAGCTGCCTACCTGCAACAGTGTATGGCTCGCCTCAAGCATGCATAATTTGCTGAAAGTTCAACAAGGTCAACATACAGGTCACTCAAGAGGGGCTGGAGAGAGTTAAGGTCTGACATGGTCTCATAAAAACATTAATAAAAGCTACAATTTTTGGCCAATTTCTTTCAGCTTTCAAAACTAAAAAGCTGAAATCCTTGTGTGCATGATATGAAAATTATATCAACCGTGCTCACAGGAAACAAATGTGCCATGGTCAAAGTTGGGCAAAATTTAAGGTACTAATTTTATATTTATACTAATAACATATAAAATTTGAAAAATTCAGGACTAATTTGGGGTATTCAATTGAATTTTGATTAAATAATGTTACATCCCTGGCAAAAAAACTCTAGCTTCAGCAATCCCCTTGTTAAGGGAGTAAATATATTTCTTGATTTTTTACATAGTGCATTATGTTTGGGCCCATAACTTAAAACAATTACGCATTACTGACATCATTTCTGGCATATGCATAGAGAATGTATAGAAAAATATGTATATTATATATGATTAAAGTCACATCAGTGGTTTTGATATTAGGCAGTCTTGAAGTGTAACAATGGGTTTTTAATGGAAAAATGAAGTTTTTCATTAATATCTCGAAGGTATTAAGTCCTAGTGACCAAATTCTTGGCATGGTAGGGAATTTTGGAGACATCTAATTGTATGCCAAATTTTAGGAACTGAGAGCTGAAGCTGGGGAGCTGGGCTCTTGCAAACTGCATAACACTAGCTTGATGTAAACAATTTGTTACATGGTGCTTGAAAACTTGAATAAAATCTACAGTTTTTGATCAACTGGTTTCAAATTTTTGGTGTTAACAGACAAAATGCTAACAAAAACATGCTGCGAAAATTAAATCCACAGTACTTACAGTAAAAAAACGTGCCATGGTCAAAGTTGGGCAAAATTTAAGGTACCAATTTTTTATTTTTGTTAATATTTTAAAAAATTTAAAAGATTTTGATCTAATTTTGGGTATACAATTTAATTTTGATAAATTAAAGTTATATTACTGGAAAAAAAGTCCATAGCTTTAACAAGTTTTGTGTTAAGTGATCAAATATCTTTCCTGATTTTTTACAAAATGCATTATGTTTGGGCCCATAACTTTTTTAAATTATATAATACAGACATAATTTTTGGCATGTACATAGGAACTATATAGAAGAATATTTATGGTAAATATGAGGGAAAACAGATGAGTGGTTTTGATATTAGACAGTCCTGAAGTGTGAAAATAGGTTTTTAATAAAAAATTGAGGTTTTTCCTTAATTTCTCAAAGGAACGAAGTCGCAAAGACCCAGTTTTCGGCTTGGTAGGAGATCTTGGGGACATCTAACATTATGCTGAATTTTGGATTCCTAGGTCTTACGGTTTCAAAACGTGCCACATCTACGGACGGACGGACGGACGGACGGACGGACGGACGGACGGACGGACAGACGGACGGACGACGGACAATGGACCACGACTATAGCTCAGATGACTTATAGTCAGCTGAGCTAAAAAATATGTTCACAAGCATTAAGAATAATATTGTGACCTTGACCTTTGATCTTTTGAACTCAACATCAATAGGCTTCTTCCCCTATTGGTAGGTAAGCCATATATGACAGATGGAAAGTATAGATTGAAAAGTTTGCCTGAAAATTACTCCACGCAAGAAGTGGGTGCTGTGAACTTGACCTTTGACCTCAAAATCAACAGGTCTTTTCCCCTGTTGGCAGAGAATTGATATCAGTGCTGTAAGGTTTGGAATAAAAAGTCTAGCTTGAAATGTGTCCACAACCTTTTCAAAGAAGTGGATCCTGTGACCCTGACCTTTGACCTTGTGACCTCAACATCTATGGGATTCTTCTCCCACTTAGTAGGTGAGCTATATGTGAACGATCAAAGAATTGGGATGAAAGGTTTGGCTTAAAATGCATCCACAGGCTTTTCAAAGAAGTTGGTTCTGTGACCTTGACCTTTGACCTTGTGACCTCAAAATAATTATGGTTCTTCCCCTGTTGGTAGGTGAGCTGTATGTGAAAGATGTGAAGGTTTGGGATGAAAATTTTGGCTAAAAGAATTATTTTTCTGGGTGGTGCAAACACACCCCATAACTTCCAGAATATAGGTTGCAGTGACCTAATTTCAGGTTTGCAAGGAGATCTTTTTAGAACTCTAAGACTGCATAAGGTTCATGGCCCAAGCCCTTACGGTTACGATTTGTGCCCTGCTAGTGGCCAGACGGCCGGCCGGACGGACAGACGACGGACAAAGACCCAAAGACTGAAAGTCATCTGAGCTAAAAACGCTAGGAAAATGTCAAATATGTAATAGTTATAAGGTAATGACCCAGAAAAGTAACAAATTTATCCAAAATATACACCCAATAGCAATTCAAGCACCTGTGCTTACAGTCAGCTGAGGTAAAAATTCTGTGTTGAGGCTAACCCGGCCGGTCAAGGTTATTGGCTGCGGCTGGTTATTTTTTTTTGACATATCTGCAAATTAATATTTTTTTGTATGAAATATCTGGTAAAAAAAAGGTGTAGTAAACTCCAGATCCTCCTTTAAAAAAAAAAATTTTTCCTCCCTATCTGATGACTCCCTCACTGATGAGAAATTTTTAAGAATGGCCTTGTTATACCCCTTAAACAATTGAATCAAGTAAGTCTCCATCTCAAGCTGTAAACAAACCTGTCTGGTGGGGATTTCCCAAGGTTTCCCCCATATAAAATGTCATACCATTCATCAACCTCCAGCAAGGTCAAGATCTGTTGTGTTTATCCTTGACATTCATGATAAATTTTCCGTATGGAGACAGACATGGGGCCTATTACTGGTTTCATTAATAGGGCCTATTACTATTACTTTGGGTGTTTGCCTATCAGCTACTACCATTAACTATTATTTTCAGTGTTTCATTAAAAGTATTTGGTGGCTATTACTATTACTTTACTCCTATTGCTATTACTATTAACTATTACTGCTTCAATTAAAACTAGTAAAATACTCTGTGAACGAACAATATTTAATGTGCAAGTACCGTATGTTGACCACTCATTAGCCACACTAAAATTTGTTACCAGCCACTAAAATAAACAAGAAATGGTGCATGAATAGTTCACAACTAAATTAAGTGTCCACTGCATCTGATTAATATAAGTTGTTCAAATGTTGAATACCCCAGTTGGCAACTGTGCCAGGTAAAAATTGCTGAGGTAGAAATGGCTGAATGAACAAGAGCAGATAAATAAAGAGTGAAATAATGAGCAGGCAAAATACATATGCTATCGCATATACTATTTTGATTTTTCAAATTTAGAATTTAATCCTGTTATCTGCTATTTTTCAATTATCCTTTTTCACCTCAGCCGTTTTTACCTCACAAAATTTTACACAGAACCGTAGCAACAATCTGGACTGCAGATTTTTCCTGCGATGCTAAAGATGCTTTTCAACAGGGGCTTAAGTAGCTGATACTGATTATTATTATTTACCTGTTTCACATGACTGAAAATCATATGTTATTTAACAAAATTCAAATTGCAACTGAATGCAGTTGAAAGAAACACTAACTCAGATTACATATAAATTTCATTTTCTGCCTGAAATCAAATGTACTTCAGTATTATAATGGATAAGTCACTGTTGTCATCCAGTTTCATCTGGGAGGTGGGTTATGATTATAACAGGCCAACAGGTTTCCATGGAGTATGTGTTCCTTTTTGACTGGTGACAATATGATTGCAAAAAAATGTCACAGGAAAGAAAAAAAGTCACAATTTTAAGTAGGAAATAGAGTAACATAAGAAAGCCACAAGCTTGGGTAGGAAATAATCTCAGATTTGTGAAAAAAGGAAACAGTTACAATTTTAATCATAATTTCTGGTTGGAGAACAATTATCATGTTTGAGTTAACCTTTGGTGTTCTTCCTGACAAGGTTCTGACTAGGCTATCATTTGCTTATAAACAAACATCAAAGGGCATGGTTGTACTGTGCTTTGCATGTAAGGAGCTATTAGTATCCAGGGGAAACACCTACAATGATGTAGGCCTACCATCAATGCATTGTGGCTATTGTTGTTAGTGAGAACAACATGCCCAAGGATAAGCCTCTGCCACCTGTCTTTTAGTCTATGAGCATGAAAGCATGCAGGTACACCTTGGCCTTTTCAGTGTTAAGCACTGCTGACTTGCACTCAGACCCCACACACTCTAAATTACCCCACAGGCTGGTAATAGTTAAAAGTAACAGCTATTAATCTATTACTCATCTGCCTATTACTATTACTATTATTCATCATGTTTGGACTGCTTATAATTTATTATTGCCTATTACTGATGAAAAGTAATTAAATTATTGCCTATTACTATTATCTATTACTATTACACCATGTTTGCAGGAAGAATGATGCATCATACACCCCACCTGGCGCTTCTCCCTACTTTAGGAACAACTTTCAGGCCCAGGGAAGCTAAACTTTAAAAGTGAGTATGGTTTAGGCACTTATTCCTTTTAGGGTATGAATTAGGCTGAAAAATTTACATGCTCCAGGTGCACCCTTGCAACAAAACCTACATGCACCTAAAGATTTCAACATGAACCGTGTAACAGTAGTGAGAAAGCTGCTTGACACCCGAGTGTCGATCATGAAGGGTTGTTTCTCAAGATGATCAACGCATGATTAGATTATTAAAAGCCACTAGATATGAATATTTCTATTGACATTATTACAAAAAATAAGTAACTGCATATTCATTTTTTCATTTGTTTTAAATTATAAAACTTGCACAGACAGCACCCTAGGTACTATTTCTACCTGCACAAAAGAAAATGTACATGCAAACGTGCATGAGTGCACCCTCTATTTCACATCCTGCCTTTGAATACATGTTTTTATCTGTTCTGCCCCAGAATGCATAAGTTTCCCTGTCATACACACAATATTTGATTTTAGACAATTTTTTTGTCAGGTACAGGATTTACGTTCTCTAGTTTACTTAAGGATTTTATGTAGGTGGTATCTGAGAACTGGATATCTACATAATTTGCAGTCAAGATTTATAATACAATATTGCATAGATGTATTCAACAAATGATTATTTATCGATTGGTGTTATGTTTTGGCTTCATCTTTGAAGTGCGTGCACGTTGCATCAGAGGTAAAGAAAAAAAGCGGTGTTTTTGGTGTTCTTGGGGACTGCCAGTGCATGTGTGGTGGTGACTAAAGATAGTAAAGTGTACTGTTAGATGTATGTAGGACGTTTTGGACACTGACGTTCCCGACTAGGACATTTCAGACCGGCCTTTTTGCAAAGGAGGATGTTTCAACAGATCAATATAATTACCAGAAAATGACCTTTTGCTAATTATAATTTTAGTGTATCAAGGCCTGTCCACCTTGTTACTGTAAGATATATCAGAGAGACTGGAGGATCACTCACTCACAGTCTCAACAAGGTTATGAGTGTATACGAATCGACAGACGGTATCACTATGATGTTTAGGATTCATGTGACAGGGAAGTAAGAGGCAGATATAAATACGTGGCAAACTTAAGATACGAGCACAGAGGCAACTGCAAATAAAAACATTTCCTGTCCACAGAATGTTGTGCTTGAGGGAGACTCTCAAGTTATTCTAGTACAGTCATGCCGATATATCCAACATTTAATCACTCTTGGTGGGTAATCTTTGAATAATGGTATACATTTTATTATTGACTACACTTTTTTTTACAGGAATTTTCTTTAGCCATTTCAGAAACACTTTAGCCAGCACGTAATCTTTGAATAATATGAAATATCCATATTTAACACTGAGCAGAATTCACTTTTATTTCACAATATTATAGTCTCTTTTTTTGCTTATTCAGTAAGGCTTCAAAAATTTTCTTTGTTTCCAGGATTCAGACCAACTCCAAGAAAACCTAGCCAGTGTAAAATTAAATTTTGTTGGGGGTTTGAGCCTTGAGCCATGGAGCACAAAAAGGGTCACCCCACAGATCTTGTACAAGTCACAAACAATTGAAATTACAGCTAATTATATCACAGTTATGGTTCAGTTACTTGTTTTATGATCTTAGGATAAATTATGTATAAATGTGTAACAGAGTTACAGTGTGCATATTCATACAGGAGATCATTTGATTTAATACCATGTACCAGCCTTCTATAGTCAGGGTGGGGGTTATATTGCAATCTGGTTCCTCGCTCCTTTTTTTGGACAGTGTGACAACATGGGAGGGCCTGGTATAAACATTTTGGTTTATTTCCTTGAAACCTATATGTGAATTAATTTAATCTGAGCAACTTCAGCAAAATTAAATCATATAAATAATATTCTGTTTTATAACACATGAAAAAAATTTAAAATTAAATAAATTCCCTAACTACCTACTCTAACTACCTACCTTTGTAATCGGAAACAAAGAACTTATTTTTTTAGGCCTAGGACATTGGAAAGATGCTCCTCGCCAATAAATTAGCCAGAGAAAATTTTTTTTTACGCCAGATCTCCCCATTGCTAGCCATTGGCGAATTGGCGAATAGGCAGCCCTGCGAGTCATGACAACAGTACCCGAAGTGCTACCCTGTCCTGTAGTAGTACATTTGTACTACTACAGGACACCGGGCTGTACCAGTACAGGCCACTGTGCTACCCCTTATCTGGCCAATCATGGAGCTTCATGCCTGACTAAGAGCAGGGCAATTAGTGTGTCTGGGGCTGGTGCCAGACCTCAAATGATGAGTACACAGTGGTCAACTGATTATCAGCTTTGTTATAATTGAAATATTGAGATAACAGCAACAATGGTTATTTCTCTCCCTCTCTATTTCTGTCTCATTCTCTCTCCCTCTCTTTCTCTCTCCCTCTTTCTTCTTCCCCTCCCTCACTTTCTCTCTTTCCCATTCTCTCTCCCTCTCTTGCAAATGAAAATAAATGCTAATCATACATAGACGTCATTGTATTATCGATGCCATTGTCTGGATGCACACTCAAGAAAGACGCCTAATTACAAGTCATAGAGTTCAGATTTTTTCTAAATTTTTCCAGAAAAGTGAGACCCAATTTAAATATAATCATGTTAAGTTTTAGCTTATTTTCATGATTTTCATGAGAACGGGGGTGATTTGTTTCAGTTACCAAACATTAAATTTATATTGTCACGTGTACTAGTTTCTATGAAAGTAATATTAACTTAATTGTATTTTATCATTGTAAATTACTTTATCATTCCTTAATATATACTTAAACTTTAAGAACTTATATAAATTAATATTATATTACAAAATAAGAATAGATTTTTTTTTTCAAATATGATTCACCATATGGAATACTGTAATAACAAATTACAAATCATTAAATTTATTATGAAGATTGTTATTTTTTTATAAATCATATATTTTTGACACTATATTTTTTTAATTAAACAAATACATAAACATAAGATGCAAAATATAACTAGAATACGGGTAGTCGACAAGCAACTACGTGTATCCGCCTAAATCAGAGTGGAACAGGTGAAGTGAGGCATGGATTGAGTGGCAAGGGGAAATAGAGTGAAGTGTTGCATATTAGCATGGATGTCTGCAGCCAAATGGTCTATGTAGGTTGCGCCACCTACCACAAAATCCAGAAAGCCGTCCAAGTTGTATACATATGCAAAATTTGAGGCAGATAAGTCAAACCACTATATGTTTATGAGTGATTTTAGCCCGTTGCAGACAAACAGATGGAGGCTGTGCAAAAATGGTTGAAGGTGGCACCACCAGTTTTGCATATGATAAAGAGCTATGTGAGAACTATACACATGCAAAACTTTGGCCCAATCGGTCAAACGGTTCCCAAGATATGAGCTTGGATGTCTGCTGCATAAACTAGAATGCAGGTGGAGCCACCTGTCATAAAATCAAGAGAGCTGTCGGGGACGTATAAACCTGCAAAATTTTAGGCAGATATGTCAAACCACTGCCGAGATATGAGTGATTTTATCCCATGGCAGACAAACAGACAGAAGCTGTGCAAAAATGGCTGCAGGTGGCGCCACAAGTTTTGCCTATGAGAAAGAGCTATGTGAGATCTATACACATGCAAAATTTTGGCCCAATCGGTCAAACGGTTCCCGAGATATGAGCTTGGATGTCTGCAGCGTAAACGTGAATGTAGGTGGCGCCACCTGTCATAAAATCAGAAAAGCTATCCAGGATGTATACGCATGCCCAATTTCAGGTGAATTAGTCAAATCACTGCAGAGATATGAGTGATTTTAACCCAAGGCAGACAAACAGATGGACACTGTGCAAACATGGTTGCAGGTGGCGCCACCATTTTTTGTGTATGTTATAAAGCTCTCCAAGGGCTACATTTGTGCAAAAAAATTTTCCTGATCGGTCAAACGGTACCCGAGGTATGTGGGTTTATGTGTGGGAACAGATGCACAAATGGACGCAGAGTGCAGAGGAAAGGTCAGAGGTCAAAACAAAATCAGGGCGCAGCAGTTCACACTTTACCCAAACATAATCCCGGGTTTCGTAAAATTCTGCCCAGTGGTTACGGAGGAATTCTCCGGACACCTACGCCGCGGCGGCGGAGTGCAGCTGAAAACATAGTATCCGCAAAACTCTGTTTTGGCGGATACAATTACATAACAGGTATAATAATATGTATACACAATGTGTTAAATAATGTTGTGACAATATTTTCATACAATGGTGATCTAATTTGATATTAAATTATATAATACTTGATCATATGATAAAATAAAATATAATGTATTATTATAATATAATAAAAATTCCTAAAATATATAAACCACTAAAAGATATTGGTTGTTGGTTGGTGCAGTGTGATTGACTTCTGAGTTTTATGCATTTTGAGCATTGTCTGTCACTTCCAAGTGACTTTCAACACATTAAATATACTTCAATTTTCATATAAATGGGAATAAATATATGTGAATTTTTTTGGTATGGCAGAGTGGGTCTGTATCTTCCAATTCAACATAAAAAGTTGTCAATTTGTTTGTTACCTTTTATATTATCTTAAAAGTATAACAGATTCCTACTTCCAAGTTTATCTATTGCCTGATTTGTGCACACAATAAAGGAGGTTCATGACTCTTGGTGTTGTTATCTTAATACTTCAGTTATAACAAAACAGATAATCAGCTGACCACTGTGTACTCATCATTTGAGGTCTGACACCAGCACAAGACACACTAATTGCCCTGCTCTTCCTATGCCCCCAGTCAGGCATAAAGCCCCATGATTGGCCAGATTAGGGGTAGCACATTGGCCGGTACTGGTACAGCCCAGTGTCCTGTAGTAGTACAAATGTACCACTACAGGACAGGGTAGCACTTCGGCCCCTACTCCGTCATGAGTAAAGCCAGGCTTAGGCAGATCGCCTATGCTACAATGTACCAAAATTATAATGTTCCGGCTATAAAAGTGTAAGAACACAAGTATATTTTTATCATATGGTAGCATGACATACCATTTTAACATTTCCATGTCCCTTAATCGAATGAGTCGGGTCTCCATCCGCATTCGGCGGCAAAAAGAAAGATCTTTCAAGTGGGGATTTCCCTGGGTTTCCGAAAATGAAGACGAGATCTCCCTTAACGCGGATCCGCTTGCGGATCCGCACCTTTCCTCCCGTTGCCAATCTATCTCTCCAAACATGGATCCCTAATCAATTAGTCTTTCTAACTTGACAGACAGTCTAATTTTTTTTACGTTAACAGGCCAGGAGAAGAGGGACTCAGAACACCCGTACTGACTGAAATCCCCCTATCTCCCCAAACGTGGATCCCTAATCAATTATCCTTTCTAACTTGACAGACAATCTAATTTTTTTACGTTAACAGGCCAGGAGAAGAGGGACTCAGAACACCCGTACTGACTGAAATCCCCCGTGATAGTTGTGACTGCTGAAACTGAGGTTAATCTTGTCGTGGTCAGGAGTTGACCTTTTATATTCATACATATGCACTAATAATACTTAATTGAGCAAGGTCCCTTGGGGACAACAGCGTACAGAACAACATATATACATATATATGAACTCATCAAAACAGTTATGTGCAATTTCCATAATTCACAAGTGCAACAGTACAAAGTTCAAACACATACGGTAATTATTATTTAAAGATGACCAGCATTTTAACGCCGCACATATCTCATCCTGCAGTCCAGTCCAAGTGGTTATTCTCCCTGGAGATAAACACTTACCGGTACACAGAAGCGGATCCGGGGGGGGGGGGGGGGGGGGGGGGGGTTCCGGAAATGAACAAGATGATTTAGGACAACAAAATATGGATTACTCATGGAATTATGGCGGAAACAATTCACTCATTATTTTTTAAAAGCCAAGTGACAACATTTTGCAGTCTCACATGCTACTTCCCCTTCAGCTGTCATTAAATAAATAAACTTACTCTCATCACTAAGAGAGTTAAACTTTAAGGGCATAATATACAGACTTTCAAATCATTTTCAAATCTAGAGCACCTAAATAGGAAATGCTGTTCATCTTCTGTAATGATTACACTCAATACAAAGCCTTTCATCAAATGGAGTTTTCGGTCTTGTCCAAGCCAAGCCAAAAGAAGTACATGTATACGCTAATCGAGCAGCTACAGGTTGTTGCGGTCAAGACCTCAGCCCTGTGCGCTCCTTAAGCATATGTTCTCTGAGCCAACAGTCGCAGTGCCACGCCAAGCCAAGCAGGGAGCCGTAGAGGGTGCCATCTTCTCTCCTGGGTTGAAATCCTTGTTAGAAAGCTACAGCATCCACAGCCACAAAGCCCGAAGCAACCCGCATTCCCTCCACCGATCCCAGCAGCGGAGACCCAGCCATGCCATTCGAGAGCCGAACTCGATCCTTGTGAACGACCTTTCTTTGAGACGCAAAGCCCTTTTACTTGCGATTTCGGTCATTTGGACCGTTTAACCAGTTTCCCGGTCGTGCAAGTTTACAAGTTTTTTCGTCATCGGCAATTTTCGGTCTTGTGTACCTCCTAGTTTCTACACAAAGATTATGACCACTTGTTCGTAACCTTTCAAGGCAATGTTGGCCTGATTTAATATCATACAAATATTTATCAATATGTAAGCTAGACTTAAAATAGGCCTAACTGTACAACCCCAGTGTTCCATTTTCCTTCTAGCCTATTTGGCTGAGCTAGTAATCAATGTATAAAGATTCATTTTACTTCGTACGTGTTATTCTCATTTGACGGATGCATATTAAGCATATTTCTTCTTGGGAAGCCACCTTTTGCCACGATATAATATCAGCATTGGCCTCACATTCTGTCTTTGCGAGACCAAACAATGTGTGGGTGCTTTACATGCACATGTGGACTTAATATTTATAAGAGAAAATCTACTCCAACTGGAATTACACCTAATTCCCCATATATACAGCAGAAGTAGTGCCTTTGGGAACACTAAGATTATACTTTGCAAGACTGAGATGTGCCTTTGCAATAGATGTTGTCTAAATTGTTTTAACAATTTTTGCAATGTTGTTTCACTGAAGGTGGCCCCCCCAGATATCAGCACCATATATAATAAGTTGGGTTTATTGAGGGCAAATTAGGGCAAACATTATTTTAATCAATGATCATCTTTAACTTAAAATAGCTTTTATAGCCATTACTATTAGGTCTGGAAAGTCATATTAAAAGATCCAGAATTACAGAATAAAAGTCCCACGTAACCAAAGACGTAACACATTCAATCTGTATACTAAAATAAAAGTGTTCTCTTAATAGTCGACCAGTTCCATTGAAGATTATAACTTTGGTCTTCCTGAGATGTATCCCCAGTGTGCAGGCTTTACAGTAAGTTTGTAAGTTATTTAAACAGGTCTACAGTCCTTCCTCTGAAGTTGACAATAGAGCAATATCATTAGCAAACAATAAACACCTGACCATTCCAGATCCTAAATACAAAGAAACAGTGTTTTTTACCCAATTCATGTGACATATCATGTATATATATCAAGAAAAAGAAGGACTTAATACCTCGCCTGTGTTACTAATTGAAATATCTCGAAAGATGGGGTAACTCCACATTTTGTCTTGACACAACTTCTTACATAAGAGTACGTGCTTTTAACAGTATTATAGAAGTTACCGTTATAATGCCTAAAGATAACAGTTTATAAAGGAGTCCATTCCACCAGACCTTGTCAAAGGCTGTACGCAGGTCCACAAAACATATATAATATAAAGCTTATCATTTATCTTTGTGTACTTGTCTATAATACTCTTCAAAACAAACATGTGATCAGATGTAAGTAAATCTTCCCTTGTTCCAATATTATTTCGTGTCCAAAAACAGACAATCCCGTCAAAAAGATCTTGTAGATCTTTGACAACTGAACTCGAGTATTGCGGGCTAAGGTAATCAATAGCCAAGTACATATCATGATGCATCTTGTAAAAGGATTTTTATAATTTCAGCCATAATACATGTTTCTGCATATACGCTGACCTCACATGCAGCAGTAACCTGCTAGCTATATATTTTTCTTAACTAATGCAGCAATACCTCCAGATTATTTTTTCGGTGTTATATTTTTGGTCTGTTTAATTGTGAAACAGTTTTATATAACCTTCAATGTTACCTGACATATCTATGTGAGAGTGAGTTTACACTAGACCTATAATATCATGCTTTTTAATGCATTTTCACTTCAGGCTTTTACTTGAAGCCATTACTCCATCAGTACCATTTACAAATCTTTGAATTTTCCATGCTGATAGAGTGAGATTATAACTCATTATTAGTATTTTATGGTTTTACTCACATGATTTGGTAGCCCAGAATTATTTCCCCTGTTCTCATATCGGTATTATTTGAAATATGTATAAGATTAATAGTTTACAATTATACTGCAGCTGAATATAACATATATAAACCGTGTCCTTATAATATAATAACATAATAAGAGTAAAAACTGTTTCACCTGCTCCCACATGCATAAACATCACTTGATACGGGTATTATATCAATATAGTTTATAGTAATACTTCAATTGAATATAGCAACAGACAGTCTTCTAATGATATAAGAACAGTCAATACTGTTTCAACTGCTCCTACACGTCGGAATCATTTGACACGGGTATTATATCAATAGTTTATAGTAATACTGCAAATAAATATAACAACAGACAGTCTTCTACTGATATAATAACAGTTAAAACAGCAATTGAATATAGTGATAGACAATCTCCTGAACATATAATGATAGTAAATACTGTTTTACCTGCTCCCACATGCATAAACATAACTTGACACAGATGTCATATCAATAAAGTCTGCAGTAATATGAATATAGCAATAGAAGTCTTCTAATAATATAGTAATAGTAAGCACTGTTTCACCTTCTCCTACATCAATATCAATTGGCACATGAATTATATTAATACTCTTTACAGTAATTTGCAATATTTAAGTATAGCAATAAACAGTCTCCGATATAATATACTATTAGTGAAGTCAGTATGTTAAGTTGACAATAAACCCACTATTGTAAGAAGTATCCATGGATACTTTTCTGATAAAACGAAATACAACTTCTTGATTGTTTTGAGTATTTGTTTTAACATCATATGATCTGTATCTATATTTGCATAGCTATAGTATCAATCATCGTCCACAAGATTTGGTACGTCTGCATGTGGCTGCTGCGTGGCCCACCAATGTTGAGTCTCTTATCTGGAACTGACGCCGGCCATTTCTGAACACTTCATTGTTATCAACATCTTTATCTTGTGCATGCCAGTTGTCTTTGCTTCTTCCTCCATTGGGGATAGGATGTCGCATCTCTTGTTTAGCTGCTCCATATCTCCTAGACGTATGGTTCTGTTCCAACCTTGGATTGTTATTGGGCCCTCCTTTTCTAGCCACAGCTTGGTAACTCCGATCGGGGTTTGTTTAGCAATGCGGAATATCTAGAGCCGTACGCAAGGCTTGTGTTACGACCCATAATGTAATAACTGGCCCATAATGTAATAACGGCCCATATTGTAATAAAAACGACCCATAATGTAATAATAGCCCATAATGTAATAAAAAACGGCCCATATTGTAATAACTATACCCTGCCCATATTGTAATAAAATCGCATTTGGGTAAAACGGCCCATATTGTAATAAAATCGAAGGTGGGTAAAACGGCCAATAATTTTATAAATCAAAGTTCATGCAAATTAACTTAGACAATTCAAATATTGACTTCTCGTGACACGAATGTGTAAGTGAACATACATGTATGAAAAACCACTGGATTACATAGTGACTATTTGTTTAAAACGGTGACCAAGCTAATATGAGCGAAATATGGCCATGATTTATGATTATTCTTTTGTTGAATCAGTGTTTAAATAGGATGATAAAGTATTTAAACAAGAAAATATATATATATATATATATATATATATATATATATATATATATATCGCCAAAATGTAAATATTTTGTCAATTATAACAGATAAAATATACAAAACTCTCATTATCAGTATATTTGAATGTATTTTAATTCTTTTTAAAATATAAATGAAAGTTTAAATTTCAGTGCGTTTTGCTCAATGTATCATAGAGAATATTTTATATGATCTCTCGAAACCTCCCGAGATTTGGAAATTATAAATGGAGGTACTGCTGCAATTTTTTGGTGCCTATATATGTATTGGTTAAGATGTCTTAGGTTAACATGTATATCACGTCGCATAGATTAAGAGCTTTCAACGCACGTATTTGAAGTTAAAACCTGGATGCGTTATTCGTGCGATTCAAGAGTTTACAATTTATTTTTTTAAATAATTAGCCCAAACAACAAAACAACAATTTGAAAATGCCGGTTTCTGTGTTCTAGAGGTAGAGCATAGGGCGCAGAGCGGGGAGATTCAGGGGCGTAGCCAGGTTTGAGGGAGGGCAGGGGGCCATGATTAGTGGCGGATCTAGAAATTCGAAAGTTGTAGGGGGGGGGGCGCTAATATGCATACATGGGTACTATGAAAACTGTTATATATACGTGTATATATATATATATATATATATATATATATATATATATATATATATATGTATATATATATATATATATATATTATTATTATTAAAATAATAATAATAATTATTATTATATTATTATTATTATTATTATACGTAATATTTTAGTGGTTGAAAATATTATTTTTTTATTCAATTGTGAACCATGGTTTCATTGAGGTTAGTAACAGGTTCATGGAGAGGGTATGGAAGGGGGCAGGATATTATGTAAATGACACTAAGCGTGTGACCTGTCATTCTTGAGCTTAAACATATGTTATTACAATATAAATATGTTATTACAATATGGGTCGTTTTTCCCACTTCCCGTTTTATTACAATATGGGTAGGGTATGATTATTACAATATGGGTCGTTTTTATTACAATATGGGCCGTTATTACAATATGGGCCGTTTTTTATTACATTATGGGCCGTTATTACAGTATGGGCCAGTTTTACTACAATATGGGCAGGGTATGATTATTACATTATGGGTCGTTTTTATTACAATATGGGCCGTTATAACATTATGGGCCGGTTATTACATTATGGGTTGTAACAGCTTGTCTAAAGTTTTCTGCCAGTTTTTTGGTTCCTGTCTCATTTAGGTGGAGCAGATTATTTACAAAATATTTTTTTGCTTGGAGTGTCTTAATGTGTAATTTTCTGTTTCCCTTATACCTGGTTGAAGAGAAACTTTCGCTTTTGAAAATGTTGTGCTATACCGTCTGCAGAAGCCCTGCTGCACATTCCAGGGCTGGTTTACCTGTGTTGATGTCATTTGTCATGAGTTGTAGCACCACTGCCCATGGAGCTGAGAGGTCACATTCCTTACAAAAAGGCTATTGCTTCATCCGTAGTGCATTTTGTAAAGTGGTGAGCTTTTTTCGGTCCTTTAATAGTTTATTCACATCCAAATCTCTCGTTAAAGATGTGCCAATAAGCAGAATATCCTCATTCTGGGAATCAGCCTCCATATGATTTTTAGAAGTCCGGATACAGACTTGCATTTGTTTGCTAAACTACGCTTTGATTTTGTATCAACCATGTTGATACCTTTTCATTCGCTTTGACCAGTTTACCTCGCCTAGATATTTTCCTAGCAATATGGTTTCATTTTTCTCATCCAATCTGGTCTCCAGGGCAGTTAAGTCTTTAATAAGTGAGGTCTTTTACTCATTACAGTTATCTGGTTTTGACTGAACGCCTGAGCACTTTTCTTTACACTTATCTGCCCAATTTACATCACAGTCAACGCAGCTACCCAGTTGATGGTAATACCTTGTGCTGAGCGCGAAAATCCATCCATATATTATCTCTGTGGAAGTGCTAAAGCTCACACATTTTGCTAGATTTTGATCAAGAGACACTTTTTCAAAATGCTTGGAACTAGGTTTCGGAGAGGATGGGACAGACGATGTATAACGGTAACTCTATGTGGTCATCCTTACCGTATACTGGCGCAATGTGATTTTTTAAGTGTGCACGTGTGCCGTCACAGGCTGAAGTACAAGTGGGCATGTCTTTTTATTTTTTCGGATGACAAAACACAAATTCACCTTAGAACTGAGTAGTCTGTCACTTATTTCCAATATTGTTTCAGTTGAGGACGGTTTCTGCGTCTTGTTGCCACCACTATTATAATAACGTTCACTATTGTAATAATTATTACAATAGTGGTTGGTAAGGGCCAGTTTTTGCCAATCACTTTTGTGATAACGGTCACTATTGTAATAATTATTACAATAGTGGTTGCGTGGTGGCATTTGAAAATGCAACCACTATTGTAATAACTTTCATTACAATAGTGGTTGATGTTGTATGCGAAAATTTTTCCCAGATTCGTCGAGATTCTTCCAAACAAATGACATTCCCAGAAAAAAAACCACACATTTCATATTCAGTATCCCCCAAAACGCATCAGTATGTATTTTATATGTTATTACACTAATGAACTTTATTACATTAGTGACCGTGTCGAGAAACCACCATTGTAATAACGGTCACTATTGTAATAAAAACTAGCGGCCAATTTTAGTTCACCATTGAAGAAATAATTCTATTATCGTTCATCGTTCATCGTTCATTGGAATATCATCATTGTTTTATATTTGTGTTCAATTATAAAATACTGCAGAAAAGTACTATTCCAAACTTAATAATCTACTCGTACGTAATTAATTATACCCATGACGAAATTTATTACAATAGTGAACGTTATCACAATAGTGGTCGGGTCGAGCAACCACTATTGTAATAATGGTCACTATTGTAATAAAACATAGCCGCTACTTTAATCTCACCACTGAAGAAATAACATTATCCGCCAAACAGTTTTGCGGATCCTATGTTTTCAGCCGGCAGCCGCCGCCGCATAGGTTTACGGAGAACTCCTCCCTAACCACTTGGGGAATTTTTTAAATTTTGGGTTTATGATCGGGTCCAAGGTGAACTAATCAGCCCATATTTTGGTTGACTTCTGACCTTTCCTCTCTGCCCAGCGTCCATTTGTGTGTCTGTTTTCACACATAAACCCACATATCTCGGGAACCGTTTGACCGATCAGGCTAAAAAAAAAAAAAGGCTCAAATGTAGCCCTTGGATAGCTTTATAACATGCATAAAAATTGTGGCGCTACCTGTAACCGTTTTTGCACAGCGTCCATCTGTTCATCTGCCTTGGGATAAAATCACTCATATCTCTGCATTGGTTGGACTTATCCACCTGAAAATTTGCATGCGTATACATCCTGGATAGCTTTCTTGATTTTATGACAGATGGCGCCACCTACATTCACATTCAGGCTGCAGACATACAGGCTAATATATCAAGAATGGTTTGACATATCCTATTGAAATTTTACATGTATATAGATCTCACATAGCTCTTTATCATACGCAAACAGGAGGCGCCACCTGCTACCATTTTTGCACAGCGTCCGTCTGTTAGTCTGGTGTGAGATAAAATCACTCATATCTCTGCACTGGTTGGACTTATCCACCTATAATTTTGCATGGATATACATCTTGGATAGCTTTCTGGATTATGTTGCAGGTTGCGTCACCTACATTTATGTTTACGCTGCACACATTCAGGCTTATATCTTAGGACTAGTTTAACATATCCCCCTGAAAGTTTGCATATGTATTGATCCACATAGCACTTAATCATACACAAAATTGCATGGTGGTGCCACCTGCAACCATTTTGAACAGCGTCCGTCTAGCCGTTTGTCTGCCGTGAGATAAAATCACTCATATCTCAGTAGTGGTTTGACTTATCTAAAATTTTGTAGGTTTATACATATTGGATAGCTTTCTGGATTTTGTGGCAGGTGGCGCCACCTACATTTATGTTTATGCTGCAGACATCCAGGCTTATATCTCAGGACTGGTTTGCTGTATCCTCCTGAAATTTTGCATGTGTATAGATCTCACATAGCTCTTTATCATACACAAAACTAGAGGCGCTACCTGTAACCATTTTTGCACGGCGTCCGTCCGTTTGTCTTCCGTGGGATAAAATTACTCATATACAAGTAGTGGTTTGACTTTTTTGCGTATGTATTCAACTTCGATAGCTTTCTGGATTTTGTGGTAGGTGGCGCCACCTACATACACATTTCGGCTGCAGACATCCATGCTAATATGCAACACACCTCACCCCATTTCCCCTTGCCTCTCAATCCATGTCTCACTTCACCCGTCCCACTCTAATTTCGGCGGATACACGTTGTCGCTTGTCGACTACCCGTATTCTAGTTTCCTTCATAGTTCATCTTGAAATGCCACCATTGTTTTATATTTGTATTCAAGTGTAAAATGCTGGGAAATTATAGTTTTCCAAACGTTGTAATCCACTCTGACGTCATTAATTATACCTCTAACGAAATTTATTACAATAGTGAACGAATACAATAATGGCCGGGTCGAGCAACCACTATTCTAATAACGGTCAGTGTTGTAATATAAAATAGCCGCCACTCTTATCACACCACTGAAGAAATAATTTCCTTCATAGTTCATCTGGAAATGCCACCATTGTTTTATATTTGTGTTCAAGTGTAAAATTCTGGGGAATAATAGTATTCCAAACGTTTTAATCCACTCCGACGTCATTACTAAATCCTATAACGAAATTTATTACAATAGTGAACGTTATTATAATAGTGACCGGGTCGTGCAACCAATATTGTAATAACGTCACTATTATAATAAAAAATAGCCGCCACTTTATCTGACCACTAAAGAAATAATTTCCTTCAGCGTTCATCTTGAAATGCCACCATTGTTTCATATTTGTGTTCTAGTGTATAATGTTCCTAGCATTATGGACTTCATTTATTATTACTCTGCTACATAAAACACCTCCCTACCCGTTCCCATTCACCACCTGACGAAGAATCCTGAGCGCCTTGAAAGCTCGGATTAATAAATCCCCTACTTCAAGATACAATCCATACAAACCCAAAACCTGCACTGCATGCATATAATGTGTCTTATGTGAGTAGCCCATGTTTGTTTCTTTTCATATCTAAATTAATCAGGATGTCATATGTACATTTTAGATATCGAATATTCTCATAATATAGCAGTTTTGTCCAGTATTTTACACATCTTAATAACTGACTGACTTACAATGGATACCTCCCAAACTCTCCCAATGACGCCGCGTTTTGTATTTTAGAGCTTATTTTTAGAAAGTATACTTACAAAATTTACATTGCACCTTTTCAATTATTTCATATTTTTAGAGCCCCACAATCCTGAAACACATAATAATACCGGTATGACCATACAAATAAATAGATAAAAAAAGCTGGCTGGCTGATAGAGTACAGAGTTTCGTATGAGATTCTTTTCTTTAAGGTGATAATAATTTAGAAAAGGAGGAGAAAGCGAAACGTTCCTGTGAAGGCCTACTCGGTGAATATAATAGGAGACGTCTGGCTCTGACACGTTGGTTATCTGATTTAGATGTGAGAACAACAGAAAAAAATATGATTGAAAGGAAAGAAACACCGATTAACCGATTAACATATGCAGGCTGTAGAGCAAATCCTATTCATGCACCGTTTCAGTTAGATAAATGGGTTTCAGAGTACATAATTGGCTCCATTATATAATCCCACAACTCGCAGATGGAGAAAATCAGAACCACGGCACAACGTTATCTAGAACGGACCCTTTACCTGCCGAATTCATTATTTTAAATACAATCATTTGGTAACATCGTTTCAAAATTAAAGTAATTGTCAAATATTTTTAATGGATATTCTAAATTTCAAGGGTGAATTACCAACATGTTAACAAATGCAGTTATTAAACTTTCATCACTGTATGAGTGCGATAAAAAAGCCTTGAGCTTATAATACCGGTTATTATCACCAACAAAGAAATTATGTTGACTGTGGGCTTTTGTCTCAGCCAATTGTGTGGAATTATGTTTCACCAGATTTGAAGGTACAAAACTAGAAAACTAGGGGAAATTATAAATGGGTACATTCAGTTGTGATTTTGTTACGCACACGTTTGATAAAATGTGTAAAAGCTGGAGAGATGACTCATTTATATTTCCAAGGAGATAACGGACCAAGCAGACCCACAGCCAGACTGCATTGAAAACATGGCTCGGTGTGACCATATACATTGTCACAGATGGTATCATCTTAATTGTGCATGCAAATGATTTCCGTTCGGGCAAGAAATGGTTTACTATATAAGGCGTCTACTTATTTTAAAGCATTCATCAAGAAATATAATATAATAAATTATACAAATATTTTTTTTAATTCAATGAATTCCTTTTATTTTATGTCATTTTTTAATATATTTTTATTGTGTTGAGAATTTCTGTGCCAAAAAAAAAAAAAAAAAAGAATTCCGTCCCACACTTGGGCTTTTGTTATTGTATTTTAGGGTATTTTTATCTTTTTAATTTTATTTGTTCTCTCAAGCCAGAAAAATGTTCGAAATGTTTAACTTTAAAATCTTTATTTCAAACTCTATGACTATGATTAAACATTCATAAAATACAACATATGCGATGCGCTGTACTTCAATAAATTGTCTGTTTCACGCCTCCGCAGGGTCGCACGCGTTTTAGTATACCGTATTTCCTTAATCAGACGCCCATTCGTTTATTTTTTAAGACCCTGCGTAAACCCGGGGTCTAAACAAGGCCGGCTTCTATTTAAATCCCAGCGTCTGATCAAGGAAATACGGTATTTGTAAAGCGTGTGATACTCCATGCATGTGCGCGTGCGTGCACGCGCTTTAGGAATTGCGGCCGAACTAAAAGGCCTTGACACCACTTTCGAATGCTTGATCGGATAGTTTTGAGCTTGGGTCAAACGCTCAACGGCCATGGCCGCTAATGAAAAGAGTCCACAAAGTTGCGTAACATAAAGCACCGATCTGGCGCAGTCACTGTCAGTTTTCATCGCCGGTAGGCTGCTATACACATGCCGGTAATGCGCTATATGTATTCGTTGACAATGAATTACCTGTTGGTGCCACTGTGCATTTCATTAGGTCTTTTTTTAAGCGACTATAGAATCAGTCCTACGTTCATGTTCGATAAGACAATATAAACTACAGACAGTATGATTACGATAAAGTTCTACCGGTACTAAAAATAGGGGATTAGTCAGTAGATAAGAAAATAAATGGATCTTTAGACTTTAGTGAATGTCATCAGGTCATAGGTGCCAATGTAGAAATCAGAAATCAATGTCCCCCGTAATGCAAAACGGGTGTCGCATAAATTATTGTTTCCAGACAAAGGCCGATACATTATATTTTCCCTCATTTTGCTCTTAACTGGAGTTGATTATATTAGAGGAGGGGTCTGAAGAACATGGGTTCCCCGCCAGTTCCCACCTTACACTTAATTATACTGTGCACTTAAGCTTCCCTTTGGCATATAAAAAAAACCCCAGGAAAATCTCTGAAAAGTTTAGAAAGTTTAACATAGTATTAGTAGTTTAAACGCTCAGAAAAGCAATGTATTGTTTAATGGTGTAAGATTCAGCTATCTTGATAGGTAAACAAAGACTTGTGTACTAAAGGGGAGTCTGTGCACACACTGACACAAAATCAAAGCTAACTGCTTAAAGTGTCTTAGACTAAGGCAGCTGACAATGTCAGACCACTGGAATGTCTAGGCAGCCAACAAGGTCGGTTGCCTAGACAGTCATCACTCTAGCTGCTGCGAAGCCCAAAATGCTATTACTGATATTACTAAGTGTAATTATATATATATATATATATATATATATATATATTTTGTACAATAAAAGTTAAAATAAATGTAGTTTTATAAATATTGTCCATTTTGATTTAATGTATGGTTTAATATATTATAAAACCAGACCATACTATACCTTCAGTGCCATAACATAGGTTTCTAACCATAACTACTAGGTCTAGAATGTCACATCTAGGCAGTTGACACTTAGTGATATCAGTTTAAAAGCATTGTCGGCTGAGAAGTGGCTGCCTGGCTGGAAAGTGGAATGTCTTGGTAGCTGACAATGCCTAGACAGTCCAGGGTCTGACACTCAGCAGTTGACAATGTTGGCTGCCTAGACACTTCCTGATTCAATCAGTCTGATGATCACCCAACAATTTAACAGTGGCCAGGCTGTCATAACAGCCTTCACTCCAGGCAGCTCTAGATGCCTTTGCTTAGCTGAGCTAGGCTTCACCCCACCCTCCTCCAATTAGAGGATGCATAAATAAGATGAATGTTCTAATTTTCTTTAAGTAAGGAGCTATAGTCAAACATATAACGATATTTAATTTAGTTTTAATTGTAAACTAGAAATTTTGTATGCATTTAAAGTTAATAGTATAAATGTAAGATCAGTACCTTTAGTTTTACCTTTTTAAATAATACCATGGCACATTTTTTTCTTGTAAGTACATTTGAATTAGTAATGTTCACATGCTAAACAGATCAAGTTTAAGCTAACATTATCAGAAATTTGAAAGCATTTGTTAAAAAATTGTAGCATATATTCAAGTTTTGGTAGACCAGGTCAGGTATCGTTTTGACACAACAAGTCTTGATACACTTCTAGACTGTCCACCATACAAGCCACTAGTGTTGTTTTGTATATATTTTGCATTACTATTTATCCAGATATTTCATATGTAAAAACCAGAAATTATTTACATAAATATAAAATCAGTACCTTAAATTTTGCCCAACTTAGGCAATAGCACCTGTTTTTATAATGTAAGGACATTTGATTTATTTTTCATTGCAGATACACATAAGAATTTAATCTGTTAAATTCTGAAGTTTGAAAACAAAAGCTAAAGAATTAGGCTAGTTCTTGAAGTTTTTTCAGAGCCTTTATTGTATTCATTTGCATTGTCAAGCTCCAGTCCGCCCACTTCTGGTCACTTCAGCCCTGCCTGGGTAACCTCATTAGTGATGCGACACTTGTGGAGCACCCGTTCTGTTACAGGTGTTCAGTTAGTCTCATGTCCTCCCTCCCCCCACAACCCCCCACCAAGTGTATTGCAATAATTGTTATTTTTTTAACTGTTTTTCATTAATTGTAGAGTTGTTTCCACTCCAATGTATAAACTTTTCTTAGGGTCTAAACCTGCAAATTGTCAGGACTGCAGATATTATTTAAATTAGAAATGAAATTTAAAGATACTTACCAGGTTAAGAAGGAGGACTGCCGTTCTTAAAGTGGGTGGCTATACACCTGACAGCAGACATGGTCTTAGCCATACCCATAAATAAAGCCATACCCATACCTGCCATAGAGGACTGGATAAGGGTCCACTGCTCAATGGAAAGAGAGCGGGGATCACCAGGGCAAGAGAGTTTTACCCCAGACGGGCACAGGGTGGAATCCTTAACTGGCTGTGATTGGCCGATAGCTGTTGAACAGCTGATAAGCAACTGTCATGGGCTCATGTCAGGCTATTGGACAATAACAGAGCACAGCATGGAAGTTGCTTTGTGATGTAACCTGACCAAATGAGCTGTAAATGTTGATGCAATTTTGAATTGTGAATCAACTGAAATATTTAGATATATATGTTATACTGTAATGTATAGTAAAATTTATAAACTTAAAAAAAATTGATGTAATAAATGAAAGAGGATCTTATGCAAACATTTTTTTCATTATTTTCCTGCCTCAGTAGAATGGGAATTAAAGTGATTTGTTTTGTTTTTTAATCTATCTGCCTGTTTTTAAATATTTAATAACTATGAAAAACTTTAATTCCTTTAAGCACTGTTGAAAAAAATTTCATATCCTGTATGTATATGTAAGGGTGTTGTAACTCCCCCCCCCCCCCCCCCCCCCCCCGCCTTTGAGTCCTTGCCCCTGAGAACTGGGAACAATAGTTTTATTACAACTGCATAAAATTAATTAAATAAAAAAAATATAACTGTGTTTTAACTCCAGTCATTATCCATCCCCCACAACAACCATTAAGTCCTACCACCATCAGGAAATGTGTACACATTTTTAAAAGATTGGTTAAATAAAAAAAAGGATCTAATTGGACAAATGTGTAAACTGCTGAACTGTCAACAGCTCAACAAAAAGCAAACCAATAATTATGTAAATAGTATAGATCTTATATTCACAAACTGCTTACATGCTTCAGTTTCATCATTAGGAAACACATGGTCAGATCACAAAATATTATTTGCAACAATTTCTTTAATCATATCAGCCAACCATGGCCCATATTACCTCTTCATCTCAGACTTTATCTCCATTTGATATTATTTTATATTTTTACCTTTAAGGTCAACTTCAGCAGAGCATAATGACCCATGAGTCCCTTGTTTTGTTTTGGAGGCCGTTTTTTATGCCACAGTTTTCAGTGATTTCTAGCAGTTCTTTGTTATATTTGCTTCAAGTATTTTACTATAGGCCTGTGGTTCTAGTTTATAGAAGTTGTTTGTTTTGTCATCAGGGGTAAACATCTTGTCATATTTCCAGATTGTTCTTGCATCATTTCCTAGTTGCTTTATGAATTTGTTGTCTGCCATGGATGAATTCAATACTCTGTAGTATTTTGAGCCAACCATCCTTGAAATCCTTGGTTAATGTTGATAGTTGTTGGGTGTTACTGCTTATGAATCTGTAAGTCTCCCTTTGTGTAAGGTCTGTGTTAGGGATGAGGTAGTGGTATATTCTCCAATCTGAACTGTTCATATATTTATCCACTTTTCTATCAAGTACTTTATCATCAAAGTTTATGTAGTCTTCTTTTCATGGGAGGAGATCCATGATGATGTGAAGAGTGCTCCATAAAAGAAGGAGCCTGATAATCAATTTAATACATGTATAAGGGCAATACATCACAGTGGAAGTGCTCTACCATGTAGGGGAGCATTTATAATGTACTATATATAGGTGGCTTGATTTCATATTAATTAACAACTACTGTAAGGATAACTTTTAACTGTGCTCACTCCTCAGGTACACACTGAAATGATCATATATGTATTTAGATCGTTTAATTAGGCTGGATTAAGCTGGGGTTACTGGTTTTTTTTAGGTTAACCTATACAATATCTCACATAGTTCAATTTTTGGCAAAATCCATGCATGTATAATGAGATCAGAGGTCACCAGACTATGGTAGGGTTGTTATTGGTAGCCAAAAATCTGATGGATTTACATGAAACTCATTACGAAAATTAACCAATAAAGTTTCTCACCAGAATAACATTTTCATCAAAATTCTTACATATTTAATGAGGTCCGAGGTCACAAGATATTGGACGGATATATTATGCTTCATTTGTGGTGCTGTTGTTTTTCCCTATATGCACTGTTGAATTGAATTTCATATCATGTATATATATCATTATATGCAGAGATATTGTGACTCCCACCATTCATCCCCCATTGTCATTGTTTGGGTTAAAGCAGTATTGCATCTGTTTTCTAACTAAGAAAAGGAAGTTAATATGCAGGAGAGACTTATATAACCCAATTGACTGAAGATTTGCATCTACATTTTCAAATACAGCGATATATAATAACCAAAATGTAACCCTTTTTCCATCTGCTAGTATTTGATAAAATTTTATCATAAGCAAGTTGAGCTGAGCACCATGATCCACAGGTCTCTTGTAACTTGTTTAATTGTGCTCACTGTTTGTACACCAGCTGTCAATGTTATATATCAATATTGCCTAAAAGTTTTTCTCAACATGGAAATAATTTGTATTTATTTATTTATTTTTCCAGGAAGACCATGTATTGCCTTACAGTTGACATGGTGGAAACCTTTTTGAAGGTTTTGAGTAGCCAAGGAGACTGGGGGATAGCAGATGAGTCAAAATATAGCAAAGTCAGGAATAAAAGTGTACCAATATATAGGTTATGGAATAGATTAAAAAAACAAATAAGGATAAAACATGATGATAATTTTACTGCCAATAAAAGTAGTATTGGCAATCCAGTCAAATACAAAGTGGTTGGTTGCCGTGGTGGTGATTTGCATGTCATGGATACCAGACTCTTTGTTCCACCTGGAGCGGTACCTAGTGGTCAAGTGTTTAACATCGAGGCCCACATCCACTATCACAGCACTTCCAAGACTTTATGCTTGCCAGGCCGAGAAAACCTCATTTCACACATTGTGGAGTTTAATTGTGAAAATATATTTCAAAAGCATGTTACCATAATCCTGCCTGTGGAACTACCTGCCACAAATAACAGAAAACATAGCTGGTGTATCAGGGTTTATTACCGACAAAATGAGCACAAACCATGGAAACGTGTAAAAAGGATGTATGGTAAGCCAGATGATGATATGTGTTTTAATGTGTGTGATCATACAGTTACCATTTACACATTACATTTTACTCAGTTTGTATGCACAGCATCATGCAATCCAAATCAGAGGTCACTAGACCTTGTTGCAGTATTAGTCGCTGCTTGCTCAGAAAACCGAGACACAGGCAGAGCTTGTCAGAGATTACAGTTAAAAGTGATTATTGTTGAAAAACACAAGTACAAGTCTTCTTTACTGCAGGTGAGTTACATAATCACAATGCTTTTAGTGATAATTGTAAACAATTCACAGAGCTGTATTAAATGGTCCTCTTTGGCAGGATCTTCTCTTGTTGTATGTTATCAATCATTTAGTAAGGCTTAACAAATTCTACAAAAAGAATATCTATGAAACATGACCTGGCAGAGGGTATACAGTTCTTTCTCATATTGTTCCTCACAAAGGTTAACTCTTGATCTTTGTAACCCCTTCATTAACTCCATTCTTTATATATATCTCTTTACAAATGGAGAATGCATAACTGCATTTTTTCTTAATATCCAGTGCAGCATGTTTAATGAATTAACTTATATTTTAGACTATGTAGCATTTCTAACATAGGTTGTCTTGTCACAACTCATAAAACCATGTAATGTTATCCTGTGGTAATGAGTTCTAGGACGTGAATAAGAACAACTAGGTTAGATTCTTTTGGTTTGCTGAATATTCTCTAGTTTCATTTTATTTAGAGTGCATGTAGATGGTCAGTTTTCAAAATCACTGTATGTGTCCTCTGTCAGGAGATGAAAGGAGGTGAGGCCAGCTGGATTGTTCGAGATAAGATACCCATTGAAATGCCAGAAGGACCGCTGTACCCTCGCTCTCTCATGAGCTTTGATCTCACATCATATCACAGTTCTTGGAAACTAACAGACTCTTCAACAAGGGTAAGTGAAACTGTTAAACCAGCACAAGATCTGGTCATTTTCCTTCTGTTTGTTAAACATTAGTTACCTGTGATATTGCTACTCCATAAGTATTAAAATTAGAATGATTCATGAAAGCTGATAGGCTGAAGCCAAGCTGAACATGGCTGTGAGTACAAACAGAAACGTCAAATGAACAGCCCTAAAGACTAGAGTCTGGCGCGGCCGTGCTGCTGCCATTTGAGTTAAGATCAAGCTGAGTCAAGTTTATCAGGAGCCTACCAATATTTCATTAAGCTGAAGTGAGCCAATTTTGTGCAGCTCAGTTTGGCTTGAGATAAAATTAAAACAAAAAGGAAAATCTTTTACAATTAAAAATACCCAAAACAAATTTTCAGGTTTTTTTTTTTTTTTAGCTCAGCTGACCATGAGTCATCTGAGCTATAGTCGTGGTCCATTGTCCATCGTCCGTCTGTAAGACTGGCATGTTTTGAAACCTTTAGACCTACAAATCCAAAAGTCGGCATACTGTTAGTTGTTCCCAAAATCTCCTACCAAACCGAAAACTGGATCACTGTGACTTCGTTCCTTCGAGAAATTAAGGAAAAACCTCAAATTTCCATTAAAAACCTATATCACACTTCAGGACTGCCTAATAATAAAATCACTTATCTGTTTTTCTTAATATTTATCAGAAGTATTCTTCTATATATTTTCTATATATATGCCAGACATTAAGTCTGTTTAGTGTAACTTTTTTAAGTTATGGGCCCAAATGTAATGGACTATGTAAAAAATAAAGAAAAATATTTGCTCACTTAACATGAACATTATTGAAGCTGGAGACTTTTTTTCCCAATAATGTATATTTGTTTAATTAAGATTCAGTTGTGTATCCAAAATTAGATCTGAATTTTGTATTTTTTTAAAGTTATTATCATTAATATAAAATCAGTACCTTAAATTTTTCCCAACTTTGACCATGGCACGTTTTTATCCTGTTAGTACTGTGGATTTAATTTTCACAACATGTAAACATAAGTATTTAATTTGTTTAAATCTGAAATTGGAAAATAAAAGCTTGAAAAGTAAGCTAGTTATTGATTTTTTTCTTGAGGCTCTATTTTAGTCATTTGCTTTGAATACACATTACAGATGCAGGGTCCTACTCCAGGTCACTGGATGTCAGCTATGCCAGGGTTTCAGATTTGTTACAGTCACTGGGGGGGGGTTCCCCTGCTGTGTACAGTTATTCTCATATCACAGCCCCCCCCTTCCGCCCCCCCCTAAACCAAACCTACCAAGTGTTATGCAGTAATTGTTATTGTTTTCACTGTATCTCCTTAATTGTAATGCTGTTTCCACTCCATTATACAAAAACCTTCCTTGAAAAAGTAATTCAAGGTGTAATCCAGAAGATGCCATGTTGTGTTAATGTAGGATTTTTAAAGAAATCAATTTTCTTTCAAATGATTTTAACAATATAATTAAACCCATCAGTATGCTTAAATTTATAAAATATGAAGCACATTATGGATAAATAAAGACGCAGTTAAAAATTGTGAAATCTAAATCAAGTATTATTGTTTATTGTTCTGCAGATTTGAAAGATATATTTTTTTGTGGTAAAAAATAAATAAACATTTTTATGCATGATGTGGTGTTATCTGACAAGATTGAGACTTATGATGATGCAATTGAGAATTAAGAATCAACTTTTATATTCAGATATAAAAGTTATATTGGAAATGTATAGAAATATAAACTTATAATAAAGAAAAATTGATGTGATAAAAAAAAAGGATCTAATACAAACATTTGTTCATTATTTTCCTGCCACAGCAGAATTGGAGATCAGGTTTTGTTTGCCCTGTATGAATGTTGTTAATTAGTTATATTTCAACTATATACATTTCATAAAATAAAAAATACATATATATTTAATAATATATATTATTCAAAAAAATAGATTCAATTGAACAAATGTGTAAACTACCTAAATGTCAACAGTTAATCAAAAAATCCATCTAATGTTCATGGTAATAGTAAAGATCATTTGTTCACAGACTGCTCACATGCTTTAGTTTCAACATTAGGAAACACATGGTCAGGTCACAAAATATTATTTGCAACAATTTCTTGCTCATCAATACAAACCAATCACATAAAGCAACCATGGCCTATATTACCTCTTCCTCTTACACTTTATCTCCATGTGTTATTTTTTAGATTTTTACCTTCAAGGTCAACTTCATCTGAGCACAGTGACCCATGGGTCCCTTGTTTCTTGAGGCTCTATTGTAGTCACTTTGCTTTGTTCAGATACAGGCAGCCCACTCCTGGTCACTGGAAGTTGGCTATGCCAGGGTTCCTGAATTGTTATAGTCACTGGGGGAGATCCCCTGCTGTGACAGGTGTACAGTAATTCTCATATCAACTCCACCCCCTCCCCCCAGCATTTTTAAAGAAATCAGTTTTCTTTTAAATGATTTTAACAAATTAAAATATAATTAAACCCATCAGTATGCAAATGTTTATAATATATGAAATATGGATAAATAAAGGCACAATTTAAAATTGTTAAATCTGAATCAAATATTGTTTTTAGATATTTATTGTTTTGCAAATTTAAAAGATATTTTTGTGGTAAAAATAAATTTGTATGCATGATGTGGAATTATCTGTCAAGATTGAGATTTATGATTATGCAATTTAGAATTATGAATCAACTTTTATATTCAGATTTATTTTATATGTTATATTTGAAATTTATTGAAATAAAAAAAAAAAATTGATGTGATAAAATAATGAAGATCTAATACAAACATTTGTTCATTATTTTCCTGCCTCAGCAGAATTGGAGATCAGGTTTTGTTTGCCCTGTATGTATATGCAGAAGTGTTGTTAATCCCCCCTCCCCCCCCCCATCCTTTATCCTGTAAGCTTTGTTGAATCTATTGAAAATCCTAGGTATATAATACACTATAATAATCAGAGATGTTGTAACTCCCATCATTAAACCCCCCCCCCCCCCTTCCACCACCACCACCAAGGCCTTGCATCTATGGACTTGGGACATTGATTAGTTATAATTCAACTATATACCTTTCATAAAATAAAAAAATACATATAATTTATAATATATATTATAAAAAAATACATTTAGATCCTATTGAACAAAATTTGATCCCCCCCTTCCATCACCACCACCAAGGCCTTGCATTGTGCACTGGGGACATTAATTAGTTATATTTCAACTATATACCTTTCATAAAATAAAAAAAAATACATGTAATTTATAATATATATTATAAAAAAATACATGTAGATCCAGTTGAACAAATGTGTAAACTATTGAATTTACTAATGAATTCAACAATTTACCAAAAAGCCAACCAATGATCATGTTATTAATGTACAACTTATGTTCACAAACTGCTCACATGGTTCAATTTTAACATTAGGAAATGGATGATTTGGTCACAATATATTATTTGCAACAGCGTCTTACTCATCAAAACACACCAATCATGACAACCAGTCATGGCCTTTATTACCTTTTCCTCTTACACTTTATCTTCATTTGATATTATTTTAGATTTTAACCTTCAAGATCAACTTAAGCTGAGCACAGTGACCCATGGGCCCCTTGTTTTACTTGTAAATAAAAACATGAATCTGATAAAAACTATTAATGGAAAAGGTGGATATGCAAAAAACAGGCTTTAGTATAAACTTAAATGCATTATTCCCTTGAAAGTAAAACAAAGGAATCTGTCCATTTTGTCCACTTGCCTGTCCATCTGTAAATTTTTCATATGCATCACAGTATCTCAAAACTTGTACTGTTTTTCCTTATGACAGTCTTGTCAGAGAATTAGTTTTTCAATCATATATTAAGAACTTTACTTTAACCAAGCAGGAGGGCCCCTTTTCTCTTAGCCACTCAAATGCTAATATAAATGAAAAACATTACAATAGAATATTTTGCATTTTGCAAAAATTTCAAACTTTGGCTGATCGCTGTCCCTTGTTTTATCTTGTTGCTGATAGGAAATGATGTGATTGTTTAAGTATCATCGTTCTGGCTTATGAAACTACCAGGATAAACTGTACTTGATAATCAATCACAAACTAGTTAAATGTCAAATGAATGCAATATGTCATATATGTAATAAAGATAACTTGTTTAAATAAAATGGGTACTTTGTAACATCATCAGAAAATAGGCTTTCAGGTCAGTTTAAGCCAGCCAGCATTTTGCAAGCTGAGTCGAACCAAGAAACTCTGCTTTCTACTAAAGTCAGCCGTCTTTATGTCCAAACCAGCTGTATTTGTGTGGCTTACATGGCTCCGGGCATCAGCATGTCATGGTTCCTTATGGCTTGTTTCTGCAAACCAGTCGCTGACAAAAGTCTACCTTTATGTTTCAGACCAGGAACCTGTATAGTCTAGTGTCCTGCCACCAGGCTTGGGAGTTGACCTTGTCTACTTTTATGTTTCAGACCAGGAACCTGTATAGTCTAGTGTCCTGGACCAGGCTTGGGAGTTAACCTTGTCTACTTTTATGTTTCAGACCAGGAACCTGTATAGTCTAGTGTCCTGCCACCAGGCTTGGGGGTTAACCTTGTCTACTTTTATGTTTCAGACCAGGAACCTGTATAGTCTAGTGTCCCGGACCAGGCTTGGGAGTTAACCTTGTCTACTTTTATGTTTCAGACCAGGAACCTGTATAGTCTAGTGTCCTGCCACCAGGCTTGGGAGTTAACCTTGTCTACTTTTATGTTTCAGATCAGGAACCTGTATAGTCTAGTGTCCTGCCACCAGGCTTGGGAGTTAACCTTGTCTACTTTTATGTTTCAGACCAGGAACCTGTATAGTCTAGTGTCCTGTTACCAGGCTTGGGGGTTAACCTTGTCTACTTTTATGTTTCAGATCAGGAACCTGTATAGTCTAGTGTCCTGCCACCAGGCTTGGGAGTTAACCTTGTCTACTTTTATGTTTCAGACCAGGAACCTGTATAGTCTAGTGTCCTGCCACCAGGCTTGGGGGTTAACCTTGTCTACTTTTATGTTTCAGACCAGGAACCTGTATAGTCTAGTGTCCTGCCACCAGGCTTGGGAGTTAACCTTGTCTACTTTTATGTTTCAGACCAGGAACCTGTATTGTCTAGTGTCCTGTTACCAGGCTTGGGAGTTCACCATGTCTAATTTTATGTTTCAGACCAGGAACCTGTATAGTCTAGTATCCTGCCACCAGGCTCGGGAGTTCACCGTGGGTGCTGAGTTTGTTTTGTACAGTGAGGGAGCACAAGGGGGATTTAGGGTCAGTCTGATGATCAAGGTACCAGCAGGATCAGAAACAACCGTCAAATCAACTAAAGTCACTGCCTTCATAGATACTCGTAAGGTAAAAGAAATATCCCCAGGTTTTCTTTGAGAAGTCACTCACAATCTTCACTGAAGGTTGTCTGAAGTATGGTATCCATATCTGACTAAAAGGCTGGCAGCATTAAAAAATAGCTATAATTTGCAGGGAAGTATACTAGGTAAGACTTGATCTGGGAGCTGTTGTTCAGAGGACTTCCTGGTAGTCCTGATTAGAGCCCGGTGTTGAGGCACCTTTCCTAGCTTTATACTGCCACAGAGGTAATAGCTTAAATAATATATCCTGCGAAAGTATAGGCACAAGTACAAGGTCTTAAGTTCACCTCTAAAACAACTACCCTCCTGGCAATTACCCCACCGAGAATATCCCCCGGGACAGTTAACCCCCACCGGGACATTTATGTCAGCTCATCTGTGGTTTCTTCCTTTTCCTATATTTTTCAGGGTGTCATACATTCCCATTTGGTATTTTTAGTCCCGTGCCTTAAGGAGGGAGGAATACTAAGATGTCTGTCCAGCTGTCCATCTGTTCCAACCCATTCTTTCACCAAATAACTCTTAAAACCCCTGCTATTTTCTTCACTAAACTTCAAAAACTTACTTGCTCAGCACATGACATACATGTGATTACAACCTGCAGGTGATGCCACCTCTGTTTAGTGACTTTGTGCAATCCAAAATGGTCTTTTTCACTTTTCTTCAGATAAGACAGTAAATAAGAAGAGTTCAGCCTTCAAATCATATGCAGTGATTCTTTAGAACCACTTCACCAATCATTACCAATTTCTAGCTCAGCTGACTGTAAGTCAGCTGAGGTATAGGAATGGCGCTTTGTCTGTCGTCCGTCCGGCGTCTGTTAGCAGGGCACAAATTGTAACTGCTGGACCTAGAAACTTCTAAGTGAATATCCAGGGAGGTCAATAAAAAATCTCCTTGGAAACCTGAAATTAGGTCACTGCAACCTGTATCCTCCAAGCTATTGGGCTTGAAATTACCCCCCAGAATAATCAAAAATATAATACAAAACCTCCAATATCTTGATAATTAATGCATGGATTGTCATGAATCTTGCCTTGAATATTGACCATGACTAGTTTTGTCAGTTTCCAAAAAGTATTGGCGCCACCTGTATTTTTTGTTATTTTAACGAATATTTTTTAACTTTTTTACTATAAAATGACAACAATCATGTCAGTTTCTCAGCTGTAATTACATCTAGTGTTCTAAAACCTGGTGTGTTTATTGATCACAAGTGGATGCCATATAATTATCACCCTGTCTGTCTGTCTGTTTGTCTGTCTGTCTGTCCATCTGTCCATCCACACAAATTTGTTTCCAGATGATAACTCCAGGTTGTATTGACACATGGATTTCAAACTTGATTTACATATGGCCCACCACTAAAGCAAGAACCTATATGATTTTGGGGTTATGAGGTCAAAGGTCAAGGTCACAGTACTCACTTTTTTAAAAAAGATTATGGCTGCATTTTAAGCCAAGCTTTTCATCCCAAACTTTCCATTTTGCCCATTTAGCTGACTTGCCAGTATGTAGAATGCATAAATGAATTTGGGGTCACATGGTCAAAGGTCAAGGTCACAGGGGCCATCTGTTCACAAATTAAATTCCAGATGATAACTCCAGTTTAGTTTGACATTTTGGTTTCAAACTCAACTTATATATACTTAATATATATATGACTCACCACTAAAGTAAGAACTGTGTGGATTTTGGGGTCCAAAGGTCATGGTCACAGGACTCTTTTCTTCAAAGAGAATGCATATGCATTTGAAGCCAAACGTTTCATCCCAAACCTTCAAGATATTGCTAACCTGCAAATAGGGGAAAATTCTGTTTAATTTTGGGGTTATAAGGTCAAAGGTCAAGGTCACAGTACCCACTTATTTAGAAAGTTTGTGGATGCATTTTAAGCCAAACTTTTCATCCAAAACCTTCCATCTTGCACATATAGCTGAGCTGCCAATAGGGGTAGAAACTGATTGATTTGGGGATCACAAGGTCAAAGGTCATCGTCACAGGGGCCCATCTGTCCACATATTTGTTTCTGGATGATAACTCCAGTTTGGATTGACATATTGGTTTCAATTTTTACTTATATATGACCCACCAATAATATAAGAACCCTTTTGAATTTGGGGTCATGAGGCCTAAGGTCAAGGTCACAGGACCCACTTCTTTAAAAAGATTGTTGATGTTGATGTATCTTCAAGATGTTGCTCACCTGCCAATAGTGGAAGTAACTGATGGATTTTGGGGTCACAAGGTCAAGGTCATGGGGGCAATCAATCCACATATTAGTTTCCAGATGATAACACCAGTTTAGTTTGAAATATTGGTTTCAAACTTGACTTATATATGGCCCACCACTAAAGTAAGAACTGTTGATTCTGGGGTCATGAGATCAAAGGTCAAGGTCACAGGACCCACTACTTTAGAAAGATTGTGGATACATTTTAAGCCAAACTTTTCATCTCAATCCTTTCATCATCAATGTATGGTGCACCTGCCAATAGGGGAGGTTTCCTTTGGATTTTGGGGTCATAAGGTCAAAGGTTAAGGTCACAGGGCCCATCCATTCACAAATTAGTTTATGGATGATAACTCCAGTTTGGGTAGACAGGTTTGCTTCAAACTGATCACAGGACCAATATTTTGGAAAACCTCATAAACATATATCCTTATAGACAAATGCAGCTGAGCGACGAGACCCATGGGTCCTTAGTTTTAAGCTCAGCTGACTGAATTTCAGTCAGCTGATGTATAGGTATGACCCTTAGTCTGTTGTTTGTCTGGATGACCATCAGCAAGGCACAAATTGTAGCCTCTGACCCTAAAAGCTTCTAAGTGTTCATCCATGGAGGTCAATAAAAAAAATCTCCTTGTAAACCTGAAATAAGGTCATTGTGGCCTATACCCTTCAAGCTATGAGGCTTGAAAGTGCCCCCCAGAATAATTAAATATTTGTTTGTCTTTTCATCTATCTGTCCATCTGTCCATCCACATATTTGTTTCCAGATAATAACTCCAGTTTGGGTTGACATATGGATTCCAAACTGGATTTATGTATGGCCCACAGTATGGAAATCAGGTCAAAGATCAAGGTCACAGAACCCACTTATTTAAAAAGATTTGGGATTGAAAGTTTGCATCCCGGACCTTCCATCTTGTGCATAAAGCTGACCTATCAGTAGGAGGAGAACCTAATTGAATTTGGGGTCAAAAGGTCAAAGGTCAAGGTCACAGAGGCCATTAGTTTATGGACAATAACTCTGGCTTAGAATGACAGATTGGCTTCAAACATGATTTATTAATGATCCACCATGAAAGTAACAAGGATTTTGATTTTATGGTCCTTAGGTCAAAGGACTCAAATTTTTAAAAAGATTGTGGATGCATTGCAAATCTTTTCATTGCAACCCTTTCTGGAAGAAATCTGTAGATTTTGAGGTATCAGGTCTGAGGTCAAGGTCACTGGACCCACTTTTTAGTCATGTATTACCTTTTTTATATATACTTTGTATTTTTGCAAGTCCTTTTATTTTAAAATGGGGTTCTTGCCAAGATTTGAGAAAATTTTGGTATCACTTTCCTATTCAAACACATGGCAGAGGACTATTTGTTTTTCTGGGCCCTTGTTTTTACATGTTACAGTCCAATAGTTGAAATACTGATAATTTTACAAATATGTAATCATGAGAGCCTCCTGCATCTTTCATGTACAGCATTCCCTATCATGAGGGGATATCGTGGGAAACAGCCAAAGTGTCCGTACATTGCAGGTTTTATTATGTAAACATAATTGTGAGCTGTTTCTGTATTAATGAGAATTTTCTCTGTTAAAGTTTATATGCCAGAGTAAGCCAACCGAAAATTTTCCCTTATTGGGCCTATTATCGCCCAAACCCGCCTCTTTCCCGTGTATCTAGGTCACACTTCCGTTTCCTGTAATCACTTTTTTCTTCTGGCATCCGCCATGATGGACGTGTAATCACGCTCTGCGCCATTCATCCACTGTTTTGGTTTGTACAGTCGGGTTTGCCAACTGAATGGTAAGTAGTGATTCTTTTTCCCTTCCCGCCATGGAGACCCCTCTTCTTGTGCTACTTGTGGTTAATTAATCCCCACTTGAGATTCTCACCCCGCTTGTTTCACCTGCCGTTCACACATTGACAATTGCCGGGGCCCTGCAGATCCCTGCTGCTATTGTCAGACATGATCGTCTGACAAATGGGCCATGTTCCATGCATGGTCCCATTTCCCAGTGGGTTCCCTCTACACAGGGACTTTATCTGGTCCCGTTGTTCCCACACGGGGGGGGGGGGGGGATCCTACCATGGGTGGACGCAACACGTCCGTGTTACGTTCCCCATCCATTCCACCCTGTGAAGTTACTTCCGCGGTAGTTCTGCCACTAAATATCTTTACTATCCTTTCCCATAAGCGGATGTCCTCCTCTGTTCACTATGGCTTCACATTTGGACCCCATTCCGCATATTCCAATTTGAGTAAACTCTCAAGTTTTTGCTCTTCAGTGATGTCGGCTCTAGACGATCCATTTGTCCGGTTGCCTCACCACCCCGGTTCTCTCAACTAGACCACTGCCCTTTCCGCCGGCCCCGCCAGCTTTCTTCCTTGTTTACGGAGCCGGCTGTTGCTGTCACGTGGGATTCCTTGGGGCTTCATAGAGCTAAGGTAGGTACTTTTGGCCCTCCTGCTTCCTCTTTATTTCAGCCGCCCTCACTTCCTGTGATTCCAGCTGCTCCTGTGGACTGTTCTGCGCTCCCTGGCCAGCCGTCCACCTCTTTGTTTCAGTCTCCGGCTGCTGTGCCGCCTGCGGGCCGGTTCCTGTGGCTTCTCGGCTTGTTCCTGCTCCTGGCCGACCGCGGCTTCTTTTTTTTTCCAGCCTGGTTTTACAAACTTCGCCTGCATTGGATGAACTTTACGCTCAACCTTTTACGGGGTATCTTCTGGTTGGCAACCCATGTCGGCCCCTCTTCGACCGTGCATTGGATCATTCCGACCGGCAGGCCCTCTCCTGATTGGCCACTCCTGCTCCGCGCCCGTCTTCCCACATTCCGCAGTCGCGGCCTTCCAGTACGGCCCTCTCATCAGCTCGTCGGGCCCCCGCTCCCTCTTCCTGTCCTTCCTGTCATAACAGTCGTGCACAGCCTTTTCCTGGTCGTTCCTCATGCCGAGGTTCGACCAAGAAATGAATCATTAATTCCGGTTGGCGTTCCTCTAAGCGTCCAATTTTCCCACTTGGGCAAGCATAACGTCACATCATTTCGTTCTCAATACAATCGAGTTCCGTATTCCGTTTTTGCACGATCCTCCAGTCACCCTGCAAACGTTCTACACTCACCCTCCCACCGATCCGATCCAACGTCTCGCGTTGGAGGCAGTCATTCAGTCTATGCTCGACAAGAGGGCGATTCTGGAGGTTCCCCCTTCCACCAGGGGATTTTACTCTCGTCTTTTGCTGGTTCCAAAACTGCACGGCCGGGGGCGCCCGATTATCGCTTTCAAGTGCCTCTAGTCAGTCATTAACCCGCTGCCTGCAGTATTCCTGCGGTTCTCCGCATTTTCAGTCAAAGGGATTGGGCGTTAAAATTAGACCTTTCGGATGCATATTGTCACGTTCCGATCCGTCCGTTGTCCCTACCGTTTCTTCGGTTCCCCTACCAGAACCACATGTATAATTTACGTGCCCTTCCGTTCGGGATCAATGTGGGCCCTCGATTTTACGCTGCAGGGAATAGAGAGGTGGTTCATACGGTCACTTGTTACCTCCACTCCCAGGGCCTATCTGTGCTTCCTTCCTAGACGATTGGCTTGTCCATGCAGCCACTCGCTCTTTCTTACTGGCGCACCGCTCCCGGGTACTAGATTACTCAGGAACCTTGGCTTTCTTGTCAATAAAGAGAAGTCCCAGCTCACTCCCACCCAGTCCTTCCCGTTTCTGGGTGTGACTCCCGATTTTACGTTCATGACTGCGTCTCTACCGCGCGCATTGCTCTTACGCTCATGATGCCAATTAGTTCCTTTCTTGCGTCTTGCTGTATCGAATTTCGTGCCGCTGCTTCTCTTCCCGGCACTCTCAACTGGGCCGACAATTTCGTTCCGTTCGGTCGGTTATCTCTCAGTCCGGTTCAGTCACACTTGTGCGCTCATGGCCTTCTACATCTGAGTTTGGTTCATCCCACGGTCCTCCCGTTTCCTCTCCCATGGCGGACCCTTTGTCCCTTGCTGGACCTTCCCTTTCTCCTTCAGGGAGTTCCTTTTTCTCAGGAGATAGATTGTATGGTATTCACAGACACATCTATCCTTGGTTGGGGTGACCATTTGGCCGATCTCCACGCCTCGGGGGGTCTGGTCGCCATCGGACCGTCTCCTCCATATCAATGTCCTCGAATTTTGAGCCATCCATCACGTGATCACCCGTTGGTCCTGTCGCTTAATAGGCCGTCACATACTCGTCATGCCCGACTACACCACGGTGGTGGCATATATAAACAGGCGGGGCGGTCACTGATGCAGGGGACCTCACGCTCCGCGCTTCGATCTGAGTGTCTCATCTTCCGGGTGTATCCAACATTCTCACAGACGCACTTTCACGTCGGTGACGCGTCTACAACGCTCTTGCGACCTTCTCCCTGACCACCCGCCCTCCGTTTGGTCTCACCGGTTTCTCTACGCGTTTCCGGTGCCCCGGCTCATCCACCGTATCCTCCTCCGTCTGTCCCGTGCAGCCCGGACGGTTCTCCTCCTCATCGTACCATTCATCCTGCAACTCCCTGCTTTTCCCTGTGGCACTCGTTTTTCACGTCCACCGCTTCTTCTACCGCTCCGGATCAATCTCCCGTTGTTCCCACGAGCACGTCGTACATTTAAGTCGTGCCCTCGTTGCGCATGCTTCCTCTCATCGGTCATCTCCAAGCTCAGGTCCTTTCAAGTCCAGCTGCTCTCCTTACCTCGGCTCCATGTCGCCGTTCTACGGCCCGCATCTATGACTCCCGGTGACGTCTCTTCACCGGTTGGGCGTCTGTCCACGGAATCTCCTTTAGTTACGTCGCTTGCAGCACTTTTGGTATTTTTCCTACAGGATCAACATTTATCATCACTGTCACTAAGTGGCTATTGTGCCGCCCTGCTGTTGGTCCTCCGTCCGCGGAGTCACGATTCTGTCCTCCGTCATCCGTTGGTGACGGATTTATCGTGGGGGTACATGGCCGCACGTCTCATCTTCGCTACGTCCCTTCTTCCTGGCGTCTGGACGTTGTCTTACATCACCTCCGCGGAACCCCTTAGGTACCACTTCGGTTGGCGCATCTTCTACATTTGTCTAGGGAAACAGTTTCCTCCTTGCTATTGCATCTGCTGGTCGCTGCTCTGAGCTTCATGCCCTAGTGACCGACTCGCAATTTACACAACATTGCGGCCGACGATTCATCAGCCACCTTACATTTCCCTCTGGACTTTATAGGAAGAACCGTAATTCTATGATCCTCCGTTAACCTGGCACGTTCCGGCCCTCCCTCACGGCCAGTACCGTTACGAGGCTCACGTTTGCCCTATTCGTGCTTTACGTTACTCTCTTAAAGCTACTCATTCTAAAGGGGGGCGCAAGAAGTTGTTTAATTTCAACAAAAGTCACCATTTCAAACAAAGAAAATAGCCCTTTCACCATTCGTGCATGGCTAAAAGCTACCATTATCTCAGCATATGTATCAGCTTCTCCATCAACCTTACACCAGCTTCACATCAAAGCTCATGAAATCAGGGCCCTTTCTACATCATTGGGCCATTTATCGGGGTTATCCCCAAACCAACTGGTCAAGAAGGCTATTGGAAGTTACCTTCTACATTCACCCGCTTATATCTCAAGGATGTCAAATTACAAACTTCGGGCCTTTCTTCCTTGGGCCCTGTGATTACGGCGGGTGAGGTCCTACTATTCTCCAGTCTGTCCTCGCCTCCTGCATCTGTTCCGGCCACGACATCTTCGGCTGCTCCATCACTGCTGTGATGTTCTCCTTATTCCGTCATTCCCAGTAGGTATCCCCTCCCCAAGGTTTATCTGTTATATTCTCATTAATACAGGAACAGCTCACAATTACGTTTACGTAATAAAACCCCCCCATTCCCTGCCTGTGAATGGTGATTTTGTTAGTAAACTGTTGTGAGCTTTTCTGTATTACAAACAACGCTCCCTCCCAGTCCACTTCATTCCCCCATCGAAAAAAGTGATTACAGGAAACAGAAGTGTGACCTAGATACACGGGAACGAGGCGGGTTTGGGCGAAAATAGGCCCAATAAGGGAAAATTTTCGGTTGGCTTACTCTGGCGTATAAGTTTTAACAGAGAAAATTCTCAATAATACAGAAAAGCTCACAACAGTTTACTAACAAAACCACCATTCACAGGGAGGGAATGGGGGGGGGGGGGGGGTTTACCTTCATGAGAGGTAGTGACAGATGTGTATGGGAATAATAATTATTCTTAGGAGATACATACAGCAATAAAAAAAAAGAATGATACATCAGGTATATAAAACAAAATTTTTTATCTCAGAAGTATATGATAAAATTATTCATCTGGATAATTTATACAAGAAAGCAGATCCCTTGAAATCTTAATTTAAAAAGCTTTGAAGAGCCAGTTCATTTATAAATACAAATTCTAATTCACACATTTCACCATGTATCATGCACATAACTTCATATTATCTTTTCTTTCCAGAGAGCGGATATGTTATCTTCTTCATCTTTAACATCACTTGATAAATCATCTGTGTTTGGGTCTCTGGAAGATGAGGACAAATTCAAAGTGCCATTTGGTATACCACCAAGGTCTGCAGTACAGGTGGGTAATATGTCATTGAGATGTGCTAGTATGAGACACACTGTGAGAGACACTGGAGAAGTCCTCTTGTCTGGCAGTTTCTTTAAGAATGGTAGATCAGCTATTGCACTATGATCGGTTCAGTTTAAGTATGTAGGTCACACCTATTTACTTCAAATTATACAAAGCTTGTGAAAAAACAGGGGTAACAGGTCTTTAAAAATGTCAATGAAATTTTTCCATAATTTTTAAAAACTATATGTAGCTGCAGTTTCTCAATAATTGCTGCATGGATTGTATTGAAATTTGCCTTGCAGGTTGATCTGAGCTTTATTCACTGGCAGTTATGAATTTTTGGCAGTAATGTAAAAAATCCTGCCAGTCAGCTGAAGTCCATGACCCATGGATCACTTGTATTTGCCATTTCAGTGATTTTAACACAGCTGACTTTCAGACACCAAATCCTGGCTGCATATTTACCCGTTTTTAGTGAACCTGTGAGCTTATGCGGTGGCGTGGCCTCATTTGTCCGCCGGCCGGTGTCCGCTGTCCACTGTATGTTAACCCATGCTATTTCAAAAACCATTTGAGCTAGCAGTGCCAAATTTTTTTGAAGAATCAGTCACATGTCAAACTTTATCAGATTTTGCTTATTTTTAGCTCAGCTGACTTTCAGTTATGCTGTGCTATAGCGATAGGCTTTTGTCCGTCGTCCTTCCGTCTGTCTGTCTGGCTGGCCGTCTGTGCATTAGTAGGGCACAAATTGAAACTGTAAGGGCTAGGATCATGAACCCTATGCAGTCTTAGATGTTCTAAAAAGACCTCCTTGCATACCTGAAATTAGGTCACTGCTCTCTATATTCTCTGAGTTATGGGGTGTGTTTGTATCCCCCAGAATTAATTTATGATAGCCAAAATTTTCATCCCAGACCTTCTATCTTATACATATAGCTCACCTTCCAACAGGGGTAGAACCATAATCATTTTGAGGTCACAAGGTCAAAGGTCAAGATCAAAGGACCCACTTCTTTTAAAAGCTTGTGGATGTATTTTAAGCCAAAATTTTTCAACCCAAACCTTCCATCATTCCCATACGGCTCACCCTCCAAAAGGGGGAGAACCATAATAATTTGAGGTCACAAGGTCAAAGGTCAAGATCACAGGACACTTTTCCTTGAAAAGCTTGTGGATGCATTATAAGCCAAAAGGTTCATCCCAAACCTTTGATCTTTCACATATGGCTCACATACCAAGTGGGGGAAGAATCTTATAGGTTTTGAGGTCACAAGGTCATAGGTCAAGTCACAGGATTCACTTCTTTAAAAAGGTTGTGGACACATTTCAAGCTAGAATTTTAATTCCAAACCTTCTAGCATTGACATATCTCTTCTCTGCCAACAGGGGAAAAGACCTGTTGATTTTGAGGTCAATGGTCAAGTTCACCTCACCAACTTCTTATGTGGAGTCATTTTATGGCAACCTTTACCTTCCATCTGTCTTATATTGCCTACAAATTGGGGAAGAACCATATTGATGTTGAGTTCAAAAGGTCAGAGGTCAAGGTCACAGTTCTAAATTGTCCCAAATGCTTCTGAACATATTTCAAGCTAAACTGTTTATCCCAAACCTCCAGTCTTTCACATATGCCCCATCTATGCATCACTCGGATTGATTCAAACTTCATATTTATGGGTCTCTTTTCTTGAAGAAATAAATTATTGATTTTAGGGTCAGCTGGTTAGGAGGTTAAAGGTTGCAGGTCAAAGTTATTCACACATTAGTTGCCAAGTGATTACTCAAGTTTTAAGTGGTTATTAGTTTAAGTGGTTTGTAGTTACCCATCTCTATAGAAAGGATCCAATTGACATGTGGGCAAAAGGCCAAGGTCATAGGTCAGGGATTTTCCCCCAAAAAAATACAAGAGCATTGTCCGTTAAAAGGGGACAATTTTTAACTATTGGACCTGGAATCTTCTAACTTGACATCCAGGGAGGTCTATAAAAAATCTCCTTGGAAACCTGAAATTAGTCTCTGTTACCCCTATCCTCCGAGCTGTAAGGCTCAGAAGTATCCCCCAGAATAATTAAGAATTTTATACAAAAGCTCCAGTATCTGAACAACTAATGCATTGATCACCATTTTTATTTGCATACATATCCATCATGGAGTGTTTTTCAGTTCTTGCAGACTGGTGGTGCCACCTAGAATTTATCCAATTTTTATGCATTTTTAGGGCCCTGTTTGAAAAGCGGGTGCCCTATAGTAATCGACCTGTCCATCTGTCTGTCTTGCCGTCCGTCTGTCTGTCCGTCCGTCCGTCCACAAATTCTTTTCCAGTTAGGATTGACGGATTGAGTTCAAACCTCAAATATGTATTAACCATCAATTATGGAAGATCACTATCGATTTTGGGGTCCAGAGGTCAAAGGTGAAAAAAGTTATTAACAGTTTGGTGTTAAATTTTAGGTCCCTCTTTCAGCAGGGCAGAAATCATAATTGTAACCATAATTGTTTGTTCCACCTTAACAGTAGGCCAGGTCCTCCTGTCAACAGCAACGAAGTATGATATATGGTCATAGTCAGCCATTTTTCTGTAAGTTATGTGGTAAAACCATTACTGAACACCTAGTAAGGTTGCACTCTCTTAGCAAATATGCATGCAAAAGGACACGCATTGTTAACACAATAACTCGTAAAAAGTATTTCATATAAGGTCCCCAGACTCACGGCAGTGATAGACCTTTTAATGAACTACATCATGTTTGAAGATGGGTGACCTTGATGGATTTTCAAGGTCACAGAGGTGATAATGCTAAAATGATGTTAACCAAATAGCTCGCAAACAATTGGACTAACACTCACTGAATTTGCACCAGTAATGTTTGTTATGAAGGGCTAGGTCAAGTTTGAAGATGGATGACCTTGACAGAGGCAATAATTCTCAAATGATGTTGATGCAATAACCCGCAGAGAATTTGATGAACAATCAGATTCGTTTCTGCATAATAACTCCCCTAACATATGATGGATAGGATTCAAACATAAGATGTATCACCCATGGCCTAAGGGAGAAGCTTATTGATATTTGGGTCAGAAGGAAAAAAAAAAGTAATACACAGTTTGGTGTTCAGTTGCTGGTGTCTCCTTCAGCAGGCCAGAAATGGATGAATCTTTTTCGAGTTTCTCATGAACAGCGGCATTACATTTTCACAGCATATTTTGTACAGACAATTTGAAGATTCCCCAGAAAAGGATACACTGGCCCAACGCACCACAGTGGCTCTCATTTAGACCATGTTTGGACAAATCTATCTCCACTTCCAACATCTCAAGGAATTTGGACCTATTAAAGTGACCATCAACAAATTTACATTGATATTCATATGTAGCCATTCTACACATCACAGCGCATCTGTAGACCCAAGCCAAAGAACAGCTGAATCTCAATTCAAGAGAATGACCACTTTATCACTACTAACCAAAAGCTGACTCTCTCTAATACTACAAGGTTCATGTACAGACTCAAGCCTCACATATAATAAGGCTAATTCAACATATAAATACTGGAAAAATATTTGACACAGCCAAGACTTCAACCAAGAATAATTGGCACAGGTAATACACAAATACAGAAACTAAAAAATGCATGCAGTTCTTTTATATCATTATTTTGATAGCTTTGAACAGTTTCACTTTACCATATCTTTTCTTCCAGTTTATACATGTCAGCTGTTCTTTACAGGTTCTTTAATTTTCAAATATCACTCTTTCAGCCCATGCTACCAAAGTACACCAAATTCACAGTGCTTCAATTTATAATGACTGCATCTTTTGGGGGGCCCTTACTGACCTGTCAGTTTTCTAGTTTTCTTTATTTTTTGAGACCTCCAAAGATGTGGTTGTCCATTAAAAGGGCACAAATCTTTACCATTGCACCTATATCTTCTAATTTGTTATCCAGGGAGGTCTCTGAAAAATCTTGGAAACCAGAAATTAGGTATCTGTTACCTATATCCTCTGATTGCGTCAGTTGAATTCAGCTGAGCATCATGACCACTGGGTTACTTGTTAAAAGTTATGGGCCAAAATGCATTTTGTAAAAATCAGGAAAGATATTTACTCAGTTAACATGATTATTGTTGAAGCTAGAGATTTTTCAGGGATATAACTTTATTAAATCAAGTTCAATTGTATACCCAAAATTGGATCTGAAATTTGTAAATTTTTTAAGTTATTAGCGTAAATATAAAATCAGTACCTTAAACTTTTCCCCACTTTGACCATGGCACATTTTTTTTCCTGTATGTACATTTGATTTAATTTTCACAGCAGGTATACATAAGGATTTGATCTGTTAAAATCTGATATTTGAAAAAAAAATCTTAAAAAATTAAGCTACTTTTTAAATTTTTTTCTGAGGCTATTATTGTATTCATTTGCATTGTCAAGCTTCAGGCAGCCCACTTGTGGTCACTACAGCCCTGCCTAGGGGATTACTTTATTAGTTATGCAACACTGGTCCAGCACTGCATAAAATATATTTTAAATAAAGAAAAAAATATATACAGGGGTGTGGTAATTCCCATCATTATAGAGAAGCCCCCATCCCCCTACCACCTGTGGTGTGGGAATGTCATGGCAACTATACATTTTATATAATAGAAAAAAAAGTTGGTGATATAAAAAAATAGATCTGTTTGGACAAATGTGTAAAACTGCTGATCTGTCAACAGTGTTTCAAAATCAAACTGATGATCATGATAAAAGTATAGATCATATATGCACAAACTGCTCTCATGCTTCAGTTTCAACATTAGGAAACACATGGTCAGGTCACAAAATGTTATTTGCAACAATTTCTTCAATGATATCAACCAACCAAGGACTATATTACCACTTCCTGTTAGAATTTATCTCCGTTTGATGTTATTTAAGGTTTTTATCTTCAAGGTCAACTTCAGCTGAGTACAGTGACCCATTAGTCCCTTGATATTCATGTTCTGCCCCATGGTTTGTGTTCTAGCATAGTTCCCAGGCTGCGTCGCATGCCAGTTTTGTTTACATTAGCAATCCACACACACAGTCAGCAGCATTTCCTTATTGATGGAATGCGGTTTGGCAAGAGATCTGACTACAGATAGTATTAAACCTACGAGTTACTGAAACCCCTGTTATACTCCTGCGCTTTTACACTCCACTGCTGTCTACCACTGATCATATTTTCCATTCATTGCAGTCCTATCATAACAAATCATGGTGACCTGCAGTAAATCAGCAATGTGAAAGCTGCTGAAAATTATATTAAAATTTAAGTAATGAAAAATAATCCAATTAATTTTCCAATTAATTCAGATTTTGAATTAGTTAAAAATGTATGGTATATCGCTTTAAAATCAGCTGCCTCTGTGAGCCTGTCATGTCCTTCTTTTGCAGATGGCTGCATCCTTCAGTACAGCCACCCCAGTTCCATCTGAGGTAGGAATTTATTTATTGTTTTTGACAAAACTTCCAGCAGAATAGCATGTAACCTCATATAGAGGGTCTGTGTGACTGTTTGTTCTGTTTTGTAAGGCCACTCACCCTGATAAACCAGAGTCTAGCAGCAGTACAGTTATGTTTGTGTAAACAAGTATAACCCATCTATATAGGTCAATTTTGTGTGTTTGCTGAAAGAATGTTGATATGATTTCTGATAACAGTCTTGAGTGTATCTTGCTATAAGTGGCCTTATACTGATAGATGATGAGTGTATCATGCTATAAGTGGCCTTATACTGATAGATGATGAGTGTATCATGCTATAAATGGCCTTATACTGATAGATGATGAGTTTATCATGCTATAAGTGGCCTTATACTGATAGATGATGAGTGTATCATGCTATAAGTGGCCTTATACTGATAGATGATGAGTGTATCATGCTATAAATGGCCTTATACTGATAGATGATGAGTTTATCATGCTATAAGTGGCCTTATACTAATAGATGATGAGTGTATCATGCTATAAATGGCCTTATACTGATAGATGATGAGTTTATCATGCTATAAGTGGCCTTATACTGATAGATGATGAGTGTATCATGCTATAAGTGGCCTTATACTGATAGATGATGAGTGTATCATGTTATAAGTGGCCTTATACTGATAGATGATGAGTGTAACAAGCTATAAGTGACATTATACTGATAGATGATGAGTGTAACAAGCTATAAGTGACATTATACTGATAGATGATGAGTGTATCATGCTATAAGTGGCCTTATACTGATAGATGATGAGTGTATCATGCTATAAGTGGCCTTATACTGATAGATGATGAGTGTATCATGCTATAAGTGGCCTTATACTGATAGATGATGAGTGTATCATGCTATAAGTGGCCTTATACTGATAGATAATGAGTGTATCATGCTATAAGTGGCATTATACTGTTTAATGATGAGTAAATCATGCAATAAGTGGCATAATACTGTTAAATGGCGAGTAAATCTTGCTATAAGTGGCATAATACTGATTAATGACGAGTGTATCATGCTATAAGTGGCATTATACTGATTAATGACGAGTGTATCATGCAATAAGTGGCATTATACTGTTTAATGATGAGTAAATCATGCTATAAGTGGCATAATACTGATTAATGATGAGTAAATCTTGCTATAAGTGGCATAATACTGATTAATTATGAGTAAATCATGCTATAAATGGCATAATACTGATTAATGACGAGTGTATCATGCTATAAGTGGCCTTATACTGATAAATTATGAGTGTATCATGCTATACTGTGGAAGTGGTTCTGTTAGCAAGGTTTTAATTTTTGCACTAACTTAAGAACGCACGTTATTCCAATGCTTGGAAGAATGACACTTGGGCTGGTAATCCATCCGTGCAGGGTCCCTTGAGTTGAGGCTTCTTCACCTTCTTCAACCAGAATGTTGGAGTATTCCCGTAGTCATCAGAGGTCATAGCAAGTGATATCTTGGCTGAAATCCCCTCCAATTTAAAGTGATTTGTAGAAACATCTATGAAACATAGAAGCATCTGAAGACCTTTGGAACCTCCTCCCAATGACTTTGAAGTACGACAGAGCTGAGAGCCAGCAACAATTGTTGTCAGCTCTTTTGTTGTTCACACATAGCAAGCTACTTCTAGTTAGTAATCACAGTTGTGGTTGCTGAGCAATTCTACAAATGCCAAACAATGTCTTTGGTGTAGTATCTTTGCATCATCAAACGTGATTAGTCCTGGTTAATCATGTATTGTTTACACCTCAGGTCATGGTACTCAATCACCCTTAGCATGTACATGGTCACCTGAAGCTTGTTAGTGTGGTAGGTAGGTTGCACTACAAATCCTTCTTTTATATAATTGTATACTAATTTAATACAAAACGATTATCTATACATATGGACTTTTGCAAAAATTTTAACTATGCTAATGCTGTTACATGAAAAAAGTGCAATAATTCAGACATGCCCAATTAAACCATTCCACAGTAAGTGTAATTATTGTATCCGCCAAAACGAAGTTTTGCGGATACAATGTTTTTGACCAGGTTACGCCGCCGCCGCCGCTGCATTCTTTTCCGGAGAACTCCTCTGAGACTACTGGACGGATTTTTCCGAAACTTACACAAATTATCGGGTCACATGTGAACTGGTGCCTAACCTATTGCCCTTGACCTCTGACCTTTCCTCTCTGTCCAGGGTCCATTTGTGCGTCTGTTTCCACACATAAACCCACATATCTCGGGAACCGTTTGACCGATCAGGAAAAATTTTTCGTACAAATGTAGCCCTTTGATAGCTTTATAACATACAAAAAAATGGTGGCACTACCTGCAGCCATTTTTGCATAGTGTCCATCTGTTCATCTGTCTTGGGTTAAAATCACTCATATCTCTGCAGTGGTTTGACTAATTCACCTGAATTCAGCATGCATATACATCCTAGATAGCTTTCTTGATTTTATGACAGGTGGCACCACCTTCATTCACGTTCACGCTGCAGACATCCAAGCTCATATATCGAGAATCGATCGACCAATCCGGACAATTTTTTTTTACACAAATGCAGCCCTTAAATAGCTTTATAACATACACAAAAATGGTGGTGCCATCTCCAGCCATTTTTGCACAGTGTCCATCTGTTTGTCTGCCTTGGGTTAAAATCACTCATATCTCTGCAGTGGTTTGACCAAATTACCTGAAATTGGGCATGCATATATATCCCGGGTAGCTTTCTTGATTTTTAGCTCAGCTGACTATAAGTCATCTGAGCTATAGTCGTGGTCCATTGTCCGTCGTCCGTCCGTCTGTCCGTCCGTCCGTAGATGTGGCACGTTTTGAAACCGTAAGACCTAGGAATCCAAAATTGGCATAATGTTAGATGTCCCCAAGATCTCCTACCAAGCCGAAAACTGGGTCTTTGCAACTTTGTTCCTCTTAGAAATTAAGGAAAAACCTCAATTTTTTATTAAAAACCTATTTTTACACTTCAGGACTGCCTAATATCAAAACCACTCATCTGTTTTTCATCATATTCCCCATAATTATTCCTCTATATAGTTCCTATGTACATGCCAGAAATTATGTCTGTATTATGTAAATTTAAAAAGTTATGGGCCCAAACATAATGCATTTTGTAAAAAATCAGGAAAGATATTTGATTACTTAACACAAAATATGTTAAAGCTATAAATTTTTTTTCCAGTAATATAACTTTAATTAATCAAAATTAAATTGTATACCCAAAATTAGATCAAAATCTTTTAGATCAAAAAATTGGTACCTTAAATTTTGCCCAACTTTGACTATGGCACGTTTTTTTCTTGTAAGTACTGTTGATTTAATTTTCTAAGCATGTTTTTTTTAGCATTTTGTCTGTAAACACCGAAAATTTGAAACCAGTTGATAAAAAACTGTAGATTTTATTCAAGTTTTCAAGCTCCATGTAACATATTGTTTACATCAAGCTAGTGTCATGCAGTTTGCAAGTGCTCAGCTCCCCAGCTTCAGCTCTCAGTTCCTAAAATTTGGCATGCAATTAGATGTCTCAAAAATCCCCTACCATGCCAAGAATTTGGTCACTAGGACTTAATACCTTTGAGATATTAATGAAAAACGTCATTTTTCCATTAAAAACCTATTGTTACACTTCAAGACTGCCTAATATCAAAACCACTGATCTGACTTTAATCATATATAATATACATATTTTTCTATACATTCTCTATGAACATGCCAGAAATGATGTCAGTATTGCGTAATTGTTTTAAGTTATGGGCCCAAACATAATGCACTTTGTAAAAAATCAAGAAAAATATTTACTCCCTTAACAAGAGGATTGCTGAAGCTAGAGATTTTTTGTCAGAGATGTAACATTATTTAATCAAGATTCAATTGAATACCCAAAATTAGTTCTGAATTTTTCAAATTTTATAAGTTATTAGTATAAATATAAAATTAGTACCTTAAATTTTGCCCAACTTTGACCATGGCATGTTTGTTTCATGTGAGCACTGTTGATATAATTTTCATATCATGCACACATAAAGATTTCAACTTTTTAGTTTAAAAAGCTGAAAGAAATTGGCCAAAAATTGTAGCTTTTATTAATGTTTTTATGAGACCATGTCAGACCTTGGCTCTCTGTAGCACCTCTTGAGTCACCTGTATGTTGACCTTGTTGAACTTTCAGCAAATTATGCATGCTTGAGGTGAGTCATAAACTGGGGCTCCAGGGAGCTTATTATATAATGGCCAGCCACAGTTGATCCAGGTGTCCAACCCAACTCATCTAGTAGTTTTAACCAACAACATAACAATAAACAATAAATTAATAAATTTTTATTGGTTTTTAATAACAAATTAAAGAAAAATAGAAAAGGAATTTGTTAGTTGATAATAACAGGAAATTAACTTGCAGTTACTGATGATATAAGAATCTTATATCGATGGATAGAATGTCAAGTATTCCAAATAACACCATGCAGTCACCTATGGTATTTTTCAGTTCAATTTTAATGATAAAAAAGTAAATCATATTATTCATTACTAATCATTAGGGATCATATGAAGGAAATTAATGATAGACAATGATGCAGTTGATAATATTATTATCTAGATTCCTACTGTGTCTATAGTTAGTACATTGATGTGAAATTAGTCCAAAGTGAATATATTACATTTTTTTAAAATATAAATAAAAGCCATAAAACCAGGTACTTATGATCATTATTTAAATGTGTGAATTTTGTATATTCTGGATTCTCAACATCATTGTTTGGTGAAAACTGAATAAATACCAGACATGGTGCGAATACTTTGCAATTGTAATTAAACATGAATATGAATATGTACTCCATTATAAAATTTCTTTCATAAGAATGGGAATTCAGGTAAAAATGAAAGTATATGAATACCAGTGCAAATACTTTCAAAATGTATTAATGAATGCATTCATGAATATATTCTTTAATATTATTTTAATAATCATTTCAGTCATATTTTATTTGAAAAAATCATAATATTCTCTTATATTTGGGACAATATTTGTAATTTTTTTAATAAATAGTTAAACTCTTATATTATATGTTCTGCTTATAAGTTATATGGCCAAGTCAAAATTTGTGTGACAATTGCACTCCATTTGTTAATAAAATAAATTAAATTAATCCTCTTTCCCGTCTCCAAGGTACTATCAAAATCATACATAAGCTAAACAACAACAAATCATAATACAGCTTATTTTTGTTACCACATAAAACCAGCATGTGCCTCATTTCTTAATCATACTTTTTTATCATATATAACAGCTGAGCGCTGTGACCCATAGGTCCCTTGTTTGACAGGTGGCGCCACCTACATTCACATTCATGCTGTAGACATCCATGGTTATATCTCCGGACTCTTTCGACCAATCAGGAAAAAAAAAATTTACACAAATGCAGCCCTTGGATAGCTTTATAACATACACAAAAAATGGTGGCACCACCTGCAGCCATTTTTGCACAGCGTCCATCTCTTTGTCTGCTGTCGGATAAAATCACTCATATCTCTGCAGTGGTTTGACTTTTCAACCTGAAATTTTGCATGTGTATACATCTTGCATAGTTTCTCGTTCAAATAACCGGTGGCGCCATTTCAATCATGTTTATGTGGCAGACATCCATTATTGTATCGCCAGACATAGTCTGGAGATACTATGGTTTAGGCACGGTTCCGCTGCCGCCGCCGCCGCAGAAATTTCTTTTGGACACAATAACTCAAAAAATATTTCACGGATCTTTACCAAACTTGGTATATTTATAGATATGGGTGAGAGGACGACGCCTATTTAAAATGAGGTCATGACCTCAACTAGGAGAGTGACCTTGACCTTGAATAGGTTCAATTTTGGGGAAAATGACACAAATTCTTAAATATCTCAAGAAAACTTGCATGGATTGATCCCAAAATCAAGTTGATCGAAGATCATGGATAGGGTTGTCATGTTCCAGAAACTGGTGGCGCCACCTATTATTCTTTACTTGTTTTCATGCCGTTTAATATCCCCAAAATTGCTACTTGACAGTACTGTGAGCATTATAAGTCAAAAACTAATGGACAGATTTCTTTCATATTATGCAAATACATAAATATTGGTTATGGGATGATGTTTATTTAAATTGGGGTCATGACCTTTCCTATGAGAGTGGCCTTGACCTTGAATATTTCCATATATGGTGAAAATCACACAAAATCATTAATTTCTCAATAAGGGATGCATGCATTGGTCCAAAAATCAACTTGACCCAAGATCTTGGATAGTAATGTCATGTACCAGAAACAGGTGGCGCCACCTGTTATTCTTTTACTTGTTTTCGTGCCGTTTAATACCCCATCATTGCCACTTAACAGTACATTTATAACCTGTGAGCATTATAAGTCAAAAACTAATGGACGGATTTCTTTCATATTATGCATATACATAGACATGGGTTATGGGATGATGTATATATAAATTGGGGTCATGATCTTTCCTATTAGAGTGGCCTTGACCTTGAATATTGCCATATATGGTGAAAATTACACAAAATCATTAATATCTCAATAAGGGATGCATGCATTGATCCAAAAATCAACATGTTCGAAGATCTTGGAAAGTATTGTCATGTACCGGAAACAGGTGGCACCACCTGTTATTCTTTTACTTGTTTTGTGCCGTTTAATACCCCATCATTTCCATTTATCAGTACTGTGAGCATTATAAGTCAAAAACTAATGAACAAATTTCTTTCATATTATGCATATACATGGATATGGGTTATAGGATAATGTTTATTTGAATAGGGGTCATGACCTTTCCAATGAGTGGCCTTGACCTTGAATATTGCCATATATGGTGAAAATCACACAAAATCATTAATTTCTCAATAAGGGATGCATGCATTGGTCCAAGAATCAACTTGACCCAAGATCTTGGATAGTAATGTCATGTACCAGAAACAGGTGGCGCCACCTGTTATTCTTTTACTTGTTTTCGTGCCGTTTAATATCCCATCATTGCCACTTAACAGTACATTTACAACCTGTGAGCATTATAAGTCAAAAACTAATGGACGGATTTCTTTCATATTATGCATATACATAGACATGGGTTATGGGATAATGTATATATAAATTGGGGTCATGACCTTTCCTATTAGAGTGGCCTTGACCTTGAATATTGCCATATATGGTGAAAATTACACAAAATCATTAATACCTCAATAAGGGATGCATGCATCGGTCCAAAAATCAACATGTTCGAAGATCTTGGAAAGTATTGTCATGTACCGGAAACAGGTGGCGCCACCTGTTATTCTTTTACTTGTTTTGTGCCGTTTAATACCCCATCATTGCCATTTATCAGTACTGTGAGCATTATAAGTCAAAAACTAATGAACAAATTTCTTTCATATTATGCATATACATGGATATGGGTTATAGGATAATGTTTATTTGAATAGGGGTCATGACCTTTCCAATGAGTGGCCTTGACCTTGAATATTGCCATATATGGTGAAAATCACACAAAATCATTAATTTCTCAATAAGGGATGCATTGATTGGTCCACAAATCAACTTGAACAAAGATCTTGGATAGTGTTGTCATGTACGGGAAACAGGTGGTGCCACCTGTTATTCTTTTACTTGTTTTCGTGCCGTTTAATACCCCATCATTGCCACTTAACAGTACTGTGAGCATTATAAGTCAAAAACTAATGGACAGATTTCTTGCATATACATAGACATGGGTTAGGGGATGATGTATATTGAAATTTGGATCATGACCTTTTCTATGAGAATGACCTTTTCGATGAGTGTGGTCTGATATTAATTGTTGCTGAAGATGGGGGGCCTGTTCTTAAAGGGGGGGGGGGGGGATTAATTGTCTGGCGATACTATGGCACCTGCGGTGCAAAGAAATATCTAGTTATCCAAATATTATCTAATTTCATTCAGATTTGGGTTAGCGATTGCTGTCATGCTTACTTTGGTTGGGTTGGTTTTGGAGTGTCTGTCTGAAAATTTATTATCACCTGCTAAAAAAAATAACAAACAAAAAATTCCCCTTTTGTTCACAATTCACAAAAAAATTATGACATGAGGAGACATCTTCAGGGGAAAATAAAAACTAAAACACTGAGAAGGCAATCTGGAAGATCACAGGAAGCTAAAATAACAAGAGGCTAAGGTGGAGGACATAAATTCCTAGAATTTACTTTTTCATACATTTTTCATTACCGGTGATTCTTTTGTATAATTTTTATCTCAAATTTCTCTCTTTAAATGGTAATTTTAGGCCATTTACAAAATCTTTATGATAACAGTAGACATACTATGTCTCTATTTCATAAAAGTAAAATTTTGATTGCTATTATTTCTTTTTGTGAACTTGCCAGTGTTTGACAAAATCACTGAATATATGGAATACTGATGAGTCATGTCTTGCCATATGACTACAAATTTCATTCCTGAAATAGAAATATCACATGCAGTAAAATTGTACAAAAATTGCGCAATTTGGAATACTTTTTCATACTTTTTCAGACAATTTGATACTTCTTTATTGAAAGATTTTATACTTTTATCTATAAAATCCATAGTTACACTGTAATCGTTCACAAAATTAAAAAAAGTATACCTCATATATACAAACCAGAGCTCGATTATTGGAATAATAAATAAACAAATTTTTTTTGCCATGAAATTTACAAACAAGTGTATATTGGAAGGATTTGTTGTTGATGTTGTATTAGTGGAGCCACCTACATTTGTTTTTGGACAAAGAAATCTCTGGAAGATTAGGACTAACAGGGGTGAAATGTCACTACAGTAGGTCTATTCGGGGTACAAATATATGCAAAAGCATAATTTTCCCATCCTTTAAATACTGATTAACTTGAAATTTTCTATGCATGTTGATCTTAAGTAAGTAGCTTTAGGTGTTTTATGACACTGGTGATGCCATGTAAAGCATGTTTTTCAAGTTTGCTCAGCTGACTGAAAGTCATCTGAGCTATATTGATCACTCTTTGTCCATCTTCAGTCTGTCCGTCTGTCTGTCTGTCTGTCCATTAACCAGGCACAAATCATAACCGCTGGACCTAGAATCTTGTAACTTGGCATTCTGAGAGGTCCATTAAAAATCTCCATGGAAACCAGAAATTAGGTCTCTGTTACCCATATCCTTCGAGCTGTGGGCCCCAAAGTACCCCCAAGATTAGTAAAAAATTTCATGCAAAAACTTCAATATCTCATTAACTACTTGACTGATGGTCATGATTTTTGGCATACATATTGATCATGAGATATTCCATCAGTTCCTGCAGACTGGTGGCGCCACCTGTATTTTTCCATTTTTTACAATTTTTTTTCTCTATTTTTGAGACCTTTAAAAATGTGAACATCTGTTAACAAGGCACATATTGTATGGACTGGACCTAGAATCTTAATTCTTGACAAACTGGGAGGTCCATGAAAAATCTCCTTGGAAACCTGAAATTAGGTCTCTGTTACCCATAACCTTCGAGCTATGGGGCCCCAAAGTACCCCCAAGAAAAGTAAAAAATTTCATACCAAAACTTCAATATCTCATTAACTACATCACTGATGGTCATGTTTTTATTAGTTTCTGCAGACTGGTGGAGCCACCTGTATTTTTGTATACGCCAAAACGAAGTTTTGCGGATACTATGTTTTTGACCAGGTTCCGCCGCCGCGTTCGTTTCTGGAGAACTCCTCTGAGATTAATTGACCGATTTTTCCGAAACTTACACCAATTATCGGGTCAAATGTGAACTGGTGCCTAACCAATTTGCGTTGACCTCTGACCTTTCCTCTCTGCCCAAGGTCCATTTGTGCGTCTGTTTCCACACATAAACCCTCATATCTCGGGAACCGTTTGACCAATCAGGAAATAAAATTTATACAAATGTAGCCCTTGGATAGCTTTATAACTTACACATAAAATGGTGGCGCCACCTGCAACCATTTTTGCACAGTGTCCATCTGTTCATCTGCCTTGGGTTAAAATAACTCATATCTCGGCAGTGAATTGACTAATTCATCTGAAATTTGGCATGCATATACATCCTGGATAGCTTTCTTGATTTTATGACAGGTGGCGCCTCCTACATTCACGTTCACGCTGATGACATCCAAGCTCATATCTCGGGAACAGTTTGACCGATTGGGCCAATATTTTGCATGTGTATAGATCTCACATAGCTCTTTATCATATGCAAAACTGGTGGCGCCACCTACAACCATTTTTGCACAGGGAGGGTCGGTCTGCCGTGGGATAATGTCACTCCTATCTCGGCAGTGGTTTGACATATCTGCCTAAAATTTTGCAGTTTTATACATCCTGGATAGCTTACTTGATTTTATGACAGGTGGCACCACCTACATTCTCGGGAACCGTTTGAACGATTTGGCCAAAACTTTGTATGTGTATATATTTCACATAGGTCTGTATCATACACAAAACTGGAGGGGCCACCTGCAACCATTTTTGCACAGCATCTGTCTGTTTGTCTGCCGTGGGCTAAAATCACTCATTTCTCTGTAGTGGTTTGACATAACTGCCTAAAATTTTGCAGGTTTATACATCCTGGACATTTTTCTTGATTTTATGACAGGTGGCGCCACCTACATTCTAGTTAATGCTGCAGACATCCAAGCTCATATCTCAGGAACCATTTGACAGATTGGGCCAAAATTGTGCATGTGTTTAGATCACACATAGGTCTTTATCATACACAAAACACGAGGGGCCACCTGCAACCATTTTTGCACAGAGTCTGTCTGTTTGTCTGCCGTGGGCTAAAATCACACATATACATGTAGGGGTTTGATTTTTTCTAGTTTTTAGAATTTACACATTTTTTCTCTATTTTGAGATATATAATCACAGACACAATCTTGGCCTGTTGCTCCATCTGTTTGATGCGTCAGTTGAATGGGTATACACTATCATTCTGATGATAAAATTTCCTTATGTGAATCTCTTCCCAGTGAGCTGAGCGTCATGACCAGTGGGTCACTTGTTTGCCTGTTGTGGTTATTCTGTGATCTTACATCATCTTTATGTGCTATATGCACCAAGTAGCTCAGCAGTCATTCATTTTGCCTCAGACTATTAGGTGCTTATTGCTCATTATCTGTGACAAGACTTGTTTATTTCTGTCTTCCTATGAAGTTTGAACAAAACTAGCATACAAGTTCTTAAAAAATGTGACTAAAATTCAAAAACAATTAGCCCAAAGCTTGTCAGCTGAGTTTCATGACCCATGCTTTTTTTTCATTAGATGATTGTTTATTTTATCTCAAGATTGTTGATGTCCCAATTTAATGAGATTGAATTGTGGTATCTTTGGAAGGAAATTATAGTATTTTATGCTAGTCTCATTGACATAAGAGTCTCAGTTATAGATTGAATTTAAGGTGAAGACTAAAGAATGGCTTCAGAACATAGAAACAGACACAATGGAAATCCCTGGTCCATATGAACTAACAGCATCAGCTTCTGAAGTGGTAAGATGTCAACCATTAATGTTTTGTGTGTGTAGGGCTGTGAGAGCCTGTTAATACACCTGGTGCTTCAGATGTGATCAAATTAAAACCGCTGCTATGAACTTTGCTACTGGATATGCTTTACCTTTCCATGCTCTGCCTGTTTGTCATTAAAACAATCTGTACTTCTTATTTTCATCAAGTTGTGTAGTAAAAAGTTTAATGTTGCCTGACTTCTTTGTGTGAAGACAACACACTCCTTCCACAGAATAAATGAACAGCATTCAACACGCTGAATGAATCTCATACAGATGACTGAATTCTTCTTCTGCTTCTTATATTCTTGTTTCGCTGTAGAATAAATCAAAATAAACTTTAAACCCTTCCTTGTAATTTTCTCAAACCTCTGAGCCAAAACATTCTGGCCGGTGCGGCAGGGCAGCAAAAATCCCTTTCCTGTATATGACTTATGACAAAACACACTGGCGCGGGCGGCAGGTGGGTGGCTGCGCGGTGAGTTTCCGCGATTGCTCCCTGAGTGTGCTGCATATGGATTTCTTGTGAATATATATTGTGTAAGTTGAAAATCTAGTAAAATGCATTTAAGTTAATCTTATTTATTTGTATACTTCAATATATGTAAATTACAAGCATATATATTCACATAGAAACATTTTGTTTTTTATATTATAGATTATAATCATTGTTCACTAGTGATATCATTACCACTTAATGAAAATTTACGCTACACAGGGGTATATTTCTTACACAAACATATAAAAAACCACAACAAAAGTCTCGATATTCCACAGCTATTCCACAAAATTTGCAGCATGCCTACTGCACCATTCTGTTTTGAAAATGCCGCTTATCTGCCATGTGAACACTTGCTGCCCACTTGCCACACACCTGCTGCGCGCGCCAGTGTGTTTTGGCCTTAAGCCATACTGTCTGAAAAAACTAAAGTTGGGGGAGACATGTAGTGTTTGGTCTGTTGTTTTTGTTCAGCGTTGTCTTCAGGTGTCATCTTCTGTGTCATTTTGTGAACCCCATAACATTTAAAGTAGCACATTTTTTCCTTCAATTTGAAAATGACTATGAAAACTGGTTAACTTGACCTGGATCTTCAAGGTCAAATCAGCCGGAATTGAAATTATTATGTAATTGATGTGACTCTTGAAGTAGTCCGTAGTTTTTCCCTCAAATTTAGGGATAGGAGGCCCATACGGAGGGGAGACATGTATTTTTGCATTGAAAACACAACCTCATACTAGTTATTCCAGGAATGAGCTCTCTCAAGTTTGTTCTAATGACTCTAGTTCAGTGATTTTGGTTGAGTTTTGACTTTAGTCATTTGGCCAAAAAAGCATACTGAGATTACAATCACAGAAATGGCTGTAGCTGTTATCATCAAATTATACGCAGGTATTCATCTATTGACTCATATTTAAAAACTGAGGTTTTAATGGGACCACCTGAATTGACTTATTTTTACGGGGTCTTCAGTTGTCCATGTATTAACCCCTGCTATCTCAAAAATGCCAGTAGCTGGCATCCCAAATTTTATGCAAAAATCAGTCACATATTAGATGATGTGGTATTGAATTTTTGTGGCTCCACCAGCACTGGAAAAATATAGAAAACCTTTAAAATCTTCTCTGAAACCAATCAGGCAAATTGTGAAATATTTTTAACTTGGTCATTTGACCTTATAAGTGTGCTAACATTACAATCTTAGAAATGGTATGAGCTAGGTCACCAGATATTAGTATAATTTGGTCATATTACTCATATTTGAAAAGTTTTGTGGCACCAACTGCATAACCCTTTTTTGCAGGGGAAAAACTAGTTTTTTAGCTTCTTTCAGCTACTAATCTAAAATCATTTTTGGCAAAACTCTCAAGCCAAATTGTTTAATATTTCATAAGAATGATCTTAAGGGAGGTTTCTCTCAATTATAAAAGAATGCATTTGTTTCATTGATATCTGGTAGAATTATAGAAAGTTGATATTGGTCCTGTGCCCAAGTAAGACTATCAAACTGAGCCCTTACATAATCTGCTTCTACAAAACTGCTGTTTCAATTCCTTAACATTGCACAAAATATATTTTTAAGTGGCTTTTGTTTGCTCAAATGATTTCTGCTGAATTATTGGACCTTTAACAATGGTAGGACTATGAGATATTTACATGAACAAAGCTAGTCAATGTTTTAAGTAATAGATTGCAAGCTCTATGTGTATATAAGCAGACATGTTCAGGCAGTATAAATAATTGATGTCCATATCTAACTTGTGTGTTACAAGATAAATCCATGAATAAAATATATCTATTTTCTTATTTTGCTTTCAATAGCCATCTGTTATTATTCTAAACATTTTGATTAAAAAAAAAATCTTACAAATATTTAAGTATGAAAAAGCATTGTTGAAACTACGGCCTGTTTTATGTATTGACTTTTTCAGCAGTTGATTGGTTTATAAGCTCCAGATAGGTCAATAATGCACATGACTGTTAAAAGGTGGCTTTCTAAAAGTCGGAGAATCAGTGGAGAGCCAGAGAATATCACCCCCTTTGCACAATAAATTTCTGATAGTCTCCCAATATTCTCAGGCTCCCTGCTGATTCTTGGCAATTCATGAAGTCTGGGTTTGGGAGGGAGAAGGAGAATTTATGGAGAGTTTGTGTGAATTGTATAGGCTAAAAGGAGCAGATTAAGCGGCCATAAATTATGGCTTTAAATCAACTTTACGTGCAAATATGGTGCTTTATGGGACAGAAGTATGAGAATAAGAAGACAATATTTCAGAGATGAACTGAAATAAAATAAGTCCTCATATCATGACTCCTTGAATAGATTTAATACAAGAATTAATACAAATGTTCTGTAAAAGTTTGTTGACGCTCCTTTTTTGCTTAGCTTAAAGCTCAGCAGGGGTCAAACTTGCTCATCATATTACATGGTTTTAACCAAATGTCTGTGGTATGCTGATTTCAGTTCATAGTGACACCTGACAAAGATGCCAGTGAGCTTTGAAATCCTGTGTCGAAATGAAAATTATAAATGTTTATAAGTCTATTCAGAAGGCTTTTCTTTTTTTTTTTATCATTTGTCTACACATGACAACAGATTCCCATGGCTATATCACTCATAACCTTTCTGTTATATATATTGCTTTTGCCTGTCAGGAGGAGTGTATGAAACCTTCTGCATTTAAAGATGTCTTTACATAAGTTGTTATTTCTCAGCATTCATATTCTTGGATCATCTCTACCTCCCTCTATCCACCCCAACATATATCCAAGACTATATATATTTATGATTGTTAGGCTTAAGGTCTTGAAATAAATTGACCATGGAAAGCCTACACAGCAATGTGCTGATCTTACACAAAATCAAAACCATTCCTACCGATAATCAAATTTTACTCTTGAATTATCTTAAACTAGCTGATAAACCTGGTATACCCGGCTTTTTACCACGGTTTGGGAGATATATTTACTGAGATATTGAATGTTGGCTCAACTTTTATTATAAAAGTTAAAAGAAAATATAGATTTTTAGTGGGATACTATCGGAATACGATATGTACAAATAATTTTTTACTGTTATTTTGTGGGGCTGTGCTCGTGGCAAAAATCATATCCCGGTATGTTTACCTGGTCAGTGATGGTTTACATTGCAAACTGGTATGAGACGCGGAGGCATACAGTGTTTCGTTGATATTTGACTGGTTTCTATCGTTGGACGTATAAAAAATAGGTTGATGTGAGGAACACATGAAAGATTAATTAAATGTACGTTGCAAGGAAACTGTTCCTGAAGAAGGAAACAGCAATAATGCATACATCGTAAGTAGCAGAAGCGGACCCAGGGGGACTCCATGCAGTGGGTCCGTATCCCATTTTCAGCCACCGCAACCTTTTTTTCATCGTATCAGACAAATTTTGAGGCCTGAAACCACTGACCACCCCAGCCCTGTTCCTGAAATTGGGACCTTGAATTAGGTTTTGTCATTAATCCTCCTGGGTTGAACTCTCCATTACATAAAGCGAGAAACATGTGTTTTTCTCTTTTACTGACCACGCACGTGGGTCAAATCCCTCCTTGAAAGCAAGCGTTATTCATATGAACAATAGTCCATAGTGTTAGAGGTTAAGTGACAACGATGCACGCATTCCGGTGATTGCCGAAGGCAGTTCGGCTGTGCTCGGTAAAAAACGGTAAAATCACTAAAAATTATATGTATATTAAAAATTATTTATTTTCATATCGCCTATGTCACTGCGGGGATAATAACCTTTAAAATGATGTATGGCACAATATTGTACACAACGCAGTTTTAGAGAACATTGCGAACAAACGTGAACTGAATTCCTTTTATAAGTATTAGATGCTGCATTCTGGATACTTATAATATTAGGATCCTTTCAAATTTGCTTATTGCAGCAACCTTTCCACCGCTGACGCCGTTTTGATAACGCTACATAATATCCTCAAACATTTTGATATGCGAGAATCTACTAATGCTAGAATTTAATTTATCGATTTTTGTTCTGCACTTAATTCTCCCCAAGAAACTTATTCTTAAATTAACATAACTAGGTTTGCAAACAAATATGTGCAATTGTATAACAGACTTTTTATTGAATGGCACACAAGATGTTAAGATTGGTGATAAAATTTCTAAAGAGCTGTTTTAAAATACTGGGGCACCCCAAGGTTGTGTATTATCACCAACATTATATTCATAATGTACATATGACTATGTGCCAAAATCTGATGACTGTTTAGTAGCAAAATTCGCAGATGACACAACAGTTACCGGGCTTTTCTGAGGAGGTAATGAAAGTGAATACAGACATGAAGTTGAACATTTAACTATGTGGTGCTCTGAAAACATCCAGAGTTGAATGTTGGTAAAACCAAGGAGATGATCATAGACTTTCTGCGTAAAAGATCAGAGAAATTAATGGTTCTGCTGCTGAAATTGTTGATTGCTTTGAAATTTTTGGTATCCATATATCATCAAACTTAAAGTGGGAGGAAAATGTAAATTATTGTATGAAGAAGGCCCAACATTGGATGTACTTTTTAAGGAGATTTAAAGGGTTTGTTTTTGGCTTACCAGTTCTGTTGAAATTTTATAGAACAGTTATAGAGAGTGTGTTGACGCTCTCTGTCACTGTGTGGGGAGGAAGCATAAATTGTGGGGAACACAAGCTACTTAACAGGGTTATTAAACAGCTTGGAAAATAGTCGGGACTTCTTTACCTTCTTTTGAATCTGTTTACCGTAAGAGTTTGCCTAAGTAAGCTAATGCTATGGTTAAACATTCTAATCACCCAGCACACTATCTATTCCAAATAATGAAATCTGGAGCTCATTATCGATTGTTCCCAAGTTATCCAAAAAGAATTTTAACAAGCACATATTAGTGTCAGCAGTCCGGGAACTTAACCAATCCCTTGCAGAAACAAATCTGTCTACAGATATCTTTGTATATGGTTTAATGAATTTGTTTTTTATTCATTATTCTTTTCTGTGTATATTTTTACAACAAGCTAGTCACGTCACATACTTTTGTATGTAATACTTTTATTACGTATGTATAGCAATAAAGCATCTTATCTTATCCAGTAAAACTAGTGGTGCCTGTAACTGTTTTTGGGATGCATGAATTTTTGCACATAGCTCAAAATTAGTTTGATGTCTATGCCTGACAATTTGCATGTCCATTCATCTTTGATGGCTTTCTCTAATACAAGTCTGATGGTGCATTCTACAGTCTTTTGAACCTCAGCTGTCATCTGAGCTAAGTCATGGTCCTTTGTCTGTCATCTGGCCGTTTGTTAACAGGGCACACAAAATTAAGGAAAAACCTTGTTTTCCAGTAAAAACCTCTCGTTACACTTCAAAACTGCTGACTTTGAACACTACTGGTGTTAATGTATTTATATTTGACATAACCATTCCTGCATGTATGTCCTGTGTACATGCTAGACATTAGGTCAATATTGCATAAATTGTGGAAATTGGCTCAAACATGATGCACTTGTCAAAAAGCAGGAAATTTATTTACTCACTTAACATGTTAACTGTTGAAGCTAGAGACATTTTCCCTGAAGAATATAATTTTGTTTAATCAGGATTCAATTGTATACCTGAAATTAGATAAGAATTAAGAAAAAAATTCAGTTATCAGTATAATTGTAAATTATTGCCTTAAATACAAGGAGGTAATGTAGCATGATTAAATAAGTAAATTTCCTTTTAAATAATTTCAACAAATTAAAATATAATTTAACCCTTCAGTATGCATAATGTGATAATATATGAGCCTAATTATGGATAGATGATGGTGCAGTTAAGAAATGTGAGTTCTAAATCAAGTTATATTTTCAGATATTAATATCATTTTGCAAATTTAAAATATATATATTATATTTGATAAAAAAATAAATACATCTGTATGCATAATGTGATGCTATATGAGCAAAATAAGGAATAAATGATGATGCAGTTTAGAATTGTGAATCAACTGATATATTGATCCCCTTTTCTCAGGAGTGGTTTGCCATACATGGCCTGAAATTGTGCTTGTCCATAGATCTTGGACACCTTTATCTCGTATTCAATACTGTTGGCACTATCTGCAACTGTTTTTGCGTGGCATCCATCTTTGCATTTGCATTGGTTGAATATTGCCCATATCTCAGGAGTGATTCAATTTATTGGTCTGAAATTTGTATGCCTATCCATCACAGAGAGTTTTCTGGTAGACCAAACAGGTGGCACCACCTACCATCCTGGTTTTATAGAATACATTGATGTCCTTTCCTCAGTAGAGTTTTTTTGAATGGCCTGAAATCGTGCATGTCCATATAAATCTTTGATACATCCATCTAGTATTCAAGACTGGTTGTGCCATCTGCAGTTGTTTTTGTGTGGTATCCATCTGTCTGTTTGCTTTTGGTAAAAAGCAATCATATCTCAAGAGTGGAAGGATGCATCAGCTTGAATTTGGCATGTGTGTCTGTCTTAAAAAGCATGGTTGTAGAAAAACAGGTGTACAGCAGTCGGGTGTGCTTGCAATCAACTTTGGTGTCAGGATGTCAAATGTCTGGATCACATCTGAAGTTAAACTCAGTTTGGCTTTCTGATGATAAAATTCCTGTTGTGAATGTCACGCTAAAATATCCTGCTACATACTCAGCTGAATGTCATGACCAGTCGGTCAATTTTTAATGGGAGTGAAGTTAGTCTGAAGAGACCATAAAACACTGGAAAATGTTTAGTCAAAATAGGAGACAAGAAATAGTATATATATATAAATATATATATATATATATATATATATATATATATATATATATATTAGAACCAAGAGACAAGAAACAATTATATTTAGCTGTATCATCAAATGGCACCACACATTTGAAAATTCTATTGTAATTTTCATACTTTTATACAGTTGATATCACTCCAGCAGGTCTGTGACCCATAGGTTCCTCATTATATTATTTGCTGATGGCCCAGGCCATAAAGACCCTTCATTGCTACAACTACAGTGATTTGTCATCACCAGGGTTGATTGCAGAATCGTTATTTACAAAAGTTCAAAGAAGCAGCATGTGGTCACTCTCAAGTCAAAACCTTGTAACTTTCTATATCTTTATTTAAATTAGTTGTGAGGTTATAACTCTACAGCAGTGATTTATAAACATATAATGATCAAACATGGTACTCACTACCAGTGTGGATGGAATATCTGTCTCAAAACCAGATGTCTAATTATAAAACTTCATATTTCCTTTTTGATACACACAAAGGACATAATTTGGATTTAAATGTAAGATTTAAAGGAAAATTCTCACAGCATTTTGTGTTGATGGTGCACGGCATGTTTAATAATTGAAGAAGTAGCAACTTCTGTTTCACTATAAAATAAACATACTTGGAATGTATACTCAGTGATTTCTTAAGAAGAATTAATCCCAAAGTAAGAGTAGAGATATATGATCATTGTTGAGAGGTCTCTTTATTAACATAACCACCCACATTCACTCTCATGTAAAATAAATGTTCTGCCATTGTGAGTCTACTTAGATTATCTGCAGTCAGAGCAATAATCAAGATTAGTTCACAATGGCTGGCATTACCCATAAACTGCTTTACAGTAATATCTTTCATGTGTATGCAGTTTTGCCCAGAATCATAATATGGACATGAATGTGACACACAGTGACTGTGATATGTGCAGAATTTATTCCTTGCCTGTATGATTCAATATATTTTACTCATTTATTGCAGGCATCATTTTCATTCAGTCTACCCCAGGAACAGAGAGGGTTTGATCCAGAATCATTTTCTGTACCTCCGACTTTCACATTCTTCAAGGTAAATTACACTGGTTTGATTAATATAATTATCTTGTCTCAGTCCAACATATGAACAATTTGTCAATCATCTACACTTCAAAACAATGTCTAGTAATTTGTTGTTGGTGTTTTTTAGCTCAGCTGACTGAGAGTCATCTTAGCTGTAGTAATCAGTCTTTGTCTGTTGTCTGTCTGATTGTCCATCTGTCCATTTACCAGGCACAAATCAAAACCATTGGACCTGAAATATTCTTACTTCACATTCAGGGAGGTCCATGAAAAGTCTCCTTGGAAACCTGAAATTAGGTCTCTGATAACAATATCCTCAGAGCTACGGGGCTCAGAAATATCCCCCCCCCCCAGAATAAGTAAAAATTTTAAACAATAGCTCCAGTATCTGCACAGCTTATGCATTGATCACCATGATTCTGTGCATGCATATTCATCATGGAGTGTTTTATCATTTCCTGCAGACTGGTGGTGCCACATTAGGATTTTTCTGAATTTTTACTAATTTTTAGCTCAGCTGACTATAAGTCATCTGAGCTATAGTCGTGGTCCATTGTCTGTCGTCCATCCGTCTGTCGTGACGTCCGTCCGTCTGTCCGGATGTCTGTCCATAAGACTGGCACATTTCGACACCATTGGACCTACGAATCTGAAATTCACCATACAGTTAGATGTCCCCTAAATCTCCTACCATGCTGAAAATTGGGTCAATAGGACTTCGTTCCTTCGAGATATTAAGGAAAAACCTCAATTTTTTATTAGAAATCTATTATCACACTTCAGGACTGCCTAATATCAAAACTACTCATCTGGTTTTCTTCATATTTACCATAAATATTCCTCTATATAGTTCCTATGTACATGCCAGAAATTAAGTCAGTATTATTTAATTTAAAAAAGTTATGGGCCCAAACATAATGGACTTTGTAAAAAAATTCAGGAAAGATTTTTGGTCACTTAAGACCAAAAGTGTTAAAGGTATGGACTTTTTTACAGTAATACAACTTTTATTGATCAAAATTTAATTGTATACCAATAATTAGATCAAAATCAGCTAAATTTTTTTAAATATTGGCAAAAATATAAAATTGGTACCTTAAATTTTGCCCAAGTTTGACCATGGCACGTTTTTTTTCCTGTAAGTACTGTGGATTTAATTTTCAAAGCATGTTTTTGTTAGCATTTTGTCTGTTAACACCAGAAATTTGAAACCAGTTGATCAAAAACTGTAGATTTTATTCAAGTTTTCAAGCACCATGTCACATTAAGTTTACATCAAGCTAGTTTTATGCAGTTTGCTAGAGCTCAGCTCCCCAGCTTCAGCTCTAAGTTCCTTAAATTTAGCATACAGATAGATGTCTCCAAAATCCCCTACCATGCCAAGAATTTTATCACTAGGACTTAATTCCTTCAAAATATTAATGAAAAACTTCATTTTTCCATTAAAAACCCAGTGTTACACTGTAAGACTGCCTAATATCAAAACCACTGATCTGACTTTGATCATATATAATATACATATTTTTCTATACATTCGCTATGCACATGCCAGAAATGATGTCAGTATTGCGTAATTGTTTTAAGTTATGGGCCCAAACATAATGCACTTTTTAAAAAATCAAGAAATATATTTACTCCCTTAACAAGAGGATTGCTGAAGCTAGAGATTTTTTGTCAGGGATGTAACATTATTTAATCAAGATTCAATTGAATACCAAAAATTAGTTCTGAATTTTTCAAATTTTATAAGTTATTAGTACAAATATAAAATTAGTACCTTAAATTTTGCCCAACTTTGACCATGGCACGTTTGTTTCCTGAGAGCACTGTTGATATAATTTTCATATCATGCACACATAAGGATTTCATCTTTGTAGTTTAGAAAGCTGAAAGAAATTGGCCGAATATTGTAGCTTTTATTAATGTTTATATGAGACCATGTCAGACCCAGGCTTAATCCAGCCCCTCTTCAGTCACCTGTATGTTGACCTTGTTGACCTTTCATCAGATTATGCATGCTTGAGCGAAGCATACACTGGGGCAGCCAGGCAGCTAATGCCCAGCCACAGTTGATCCAGGTGTCCAACCCAACTCACCTAGTAGTTGTTTTGAAAAACAACATAACAATAAACAATAAATTGTTAATTTTGTATAGGTTTTTTATAACAAATTAAAGAAAAATTAATAGAAGAGGAATTTGTTAGTTGATGAGTAATAGAAAATTAACTTGCAGTTACTGATGATGTAAGAATCTTGTATGGATGGATAGAATGTCAATGTCAATGTTATTCCAAATAACACCATGCAGTCACCTATGGTATTTTTCAGTGAAATTTTAATGATAAAAGAATAAATCATATTATTCATTACTAATCATTAGGGATCATATGAAGGAAATTAATGATAGACAAAGATGCAGTTGATAATATTAATCTAGATTCCTACTGTGTCTAGTGTGTAGGTTGATGTGAAAGTAGTCCAAAGTGAATATATTACATTTATTTTTTTTAATATAAATAAAAGCCATAAAACCAGGTACTTATGATCATTATTTAAATTTGTGAATTTTGTATATTCTGGATTCTCAACATCTTTGTTTGGCTAAAACTGAATAAATACTAGCCATGGTGCGAATGCTTTGCAAATGTATTTGAATACGAATATGTACTGCATTAAAAAAATTTATTGCATAAGAATGGGAATTCAGGTAAAAATCAAAGTATTTGAATACCAGTGCAGATACTTTCAAAATGTATTCATGAATGCATTCATGAATATATTCTATAATATTATTTCAATAATCATTTCAGTTATATTTTATTTTAAAAAATCATATGATTTTCTTATTATTTTTTTTTAATAAAAATTATATTGGCACAATATTTGTTATTAAATTTTAATAAATAGTTAAACTCTTTTATAATATGTGCTGCTTATAAGTTATATGGCCAAGTCAAAATAGCACTCCATTTGTTAATAAAATAAATGAAATCAATCCTCTTCCCTGTCTCTAAAGATACTTTCAAAATCATACATAAGCTAAACACCAACAACTCATAATAAAGCTTATATTTATTACCACACAAAACAAGCATGTGCCTCTTTCCCAAATCATATTTTTTATCATATATAAGAGCTGAGCACCGTGACCCATGGGTCCCTTGTTTTCTCTATTTTTGAGACTTTCCAATAAAGCCTCATCAGAAAACAGGGCACAAATCTTCACTGTTTGGCCTAGAATCTTTGAACTTGACATCCTGGAAGGTCCATGAGAAACTCCCTGGCAACCTGATGTCGGGTTGCTGTTTCCCATATCCTCCAAGCTATATGGCTCAGAAGTATCCCTACAGAATAATTAAAAATTTGATATAAAAGCTCCAGTATCTGAACAACTGATACATTGATCAACATGATTCTTTGCATGCATATTTATCATGAAGTGTTTCATCAGTTCCTGCAGACTAGTGGCACCACCTGGATTATTAAAAAAATTACGCATGTTTTTCTCTATTTTTGAGACCTTCAAAGATCTGGTCGTCTGTTCACAGGGCACAAATTGAACCAGTGCACCTAGAATCTTCTATTTTGACATCCAGGAAGGTCCATGAAAAATATCCATGGAAACCTGAATTTAGGTCTCTGTTACCCATATCTTTAGAGATATGCTTCAGCATAATTGGAATATTTAGGTCTCTATTACCCATATCTTTTGAGCTATGCTTTCCTGCATCCGTCTGTCCATCTGTCCGTCTTAAATTGCCTTGTGGATCAATTTCAAGCCAAACAGTTTGCCCAAAACCTTTCATCTGCACATATGACTTACCCTACCATGAATGAAGAAACCTATTGATTTTTAAGGTCACAGGGTCAAAGGTCATGGCAAGAGCACCCACTTCTTGAAAAAGCTTGTGGATCAATTTCAAGCAAAACCGTTTGACCTAAACCTTTCATCTTGCACATATGGCTTACCCACCCATGGTTAAAGAAACCTATTGCTTTTGAGGTCACGGGTCAAAGGTCACGGCCACAGCACCCACTTCTTGAAAAAGCTTGTGGACCCATTTAAAGCAAAACCTTTGACATTAACCTTTAATCTCGCACATATGGCTTACCTACCCATGGATGAAGAAACCTATTGATTTTGAGGTTACAAGGTCAAAGGTCACGGCCACAGCACCCACTTTTTGAGGTAAAACTACTCACAGTGATGCCTGACATAAAAAATCCACTCTACCAAGCCATTTATCAAAGGTAATAATGTAATCAAATAATTCACATTATACCCCAACTGCTACGTCATGCTCCACTTTGCAGTGCCCTTGTGCCATATGCTTTTTTCAACTGGACCCAATCCTTCGATTCTTACTTTAATTGAGTTGCTAGCCCAATATGTTATTATCCCCTAGCTCATAACAAATTTGCAACAGAGGATATACTAACTCCTATGTTTGTACATCCCTCTTCCTGTCTGTCTGCCCACCTGTCTCAATATACCTTATTGATCCATTTTAAGCAAAATCATTTGATCTTAAGCTTTTGTACACATATGCCTCACCCACTCATACACGTACAACTTATTGAGTTTGACGTCAAAGCTCAAGCTCACATATCTCCTCTCCTCATTTTAACACTTGCGTAATACACCCCATATCATTATGCTCCCATGAAAGGGGATGCTCCGCTTTGCGGTGCCCTTGTTTAATTTGGTTGTTGACGGGTGCTTTCCATACGAGCAGGCTTCCGCATGGTTTGTGCGGGGGAGGGGGGGGGGGGGGGGGGGGGGACTGCATAGTGAAAAGTCATCTAGTGTATTATCATTATCACCTTTCTGTATCTGTACAGGCAATGTTTGATTTTCTGAACTTCTATGTTTTCATAACTTAACATTTGAATGGGGTGCATATAAAAGTATACAATTTTCAGCTCAGCTGACTATAAGTCATCTGAGCTATAGTCTTGGTCCATTATCCATCATCCATCCACCTGTCTGTCCATAGACTGGCCCCTTTTAACATCATTTTGAAACCCTTAGACCTATGAATCCGAAATTTTGCAAACTATTAGATGTCCCTAAGATCTACCATACAGAAAACTGGGACACTGCTACTTTGAAGCAATTAAGGAAAAATGTCCATTTTACATTAAAACACTTCAGGACTCTTAATATCAAAACCACTTATCTGTTTTTCTACAAATTTACCATAAATATTTCCCTATATAGTCCTTATTTACTTGCCAGAAATTAGGTCAGTATTATATAATTTATAATGGTGATGGGCCCAAAAATAATGGACTTTGTAAAAAATTTAGGAAAGATAATTTCTCACATAACATGATTATTGTTGAAGCTAGAGCCTTTTTATCAGGGATATAACTTTATTTAACAAGATTCAATTGTATACCCAAATTTTTTGTATTTTTTTTAAAAGTTATTTGCATTAATATAATATCAGTACCTTAAATTTTGCCCATTTTTGACTATGGCATTTTATTCCCTCTAAGTACATTTGTTTTAATTGTTAAAGCAGGTACACATGAAGATTTAATCTGAAATTTAAAAATTAAAGTTAAAAAATAGGGTAGTTATTGAAGTTTTTTTCAGAGTCTCTTTTGTATTCATTCGCATAATATTCAGCTGCAGGCAGGCCACTTCTGGTCAATGGAGTTCAGCTATGCCAGGGTACCTGATTTTTTATAAGTCACTGGGGGAGATCCCCTGCTGTGACAGGTGTACAGTTATTCTCATATCAACCCCCCCCCCCCCCTTCCCCCAAGTTTAATGCAGTAATTGTTATTGTTCACACTGTATTTCCTTAATTGTAATGCCATTTCCATTCCAATATACATTTTTTCTTGAAATTGTGATTCAAGAAGAAATCCAAAAGATGCAATGTTTTAGTAATGTAGCATTTTAAAAAAAATCAATTTTCTTTTAAATAATTTTAGCAAATTAAAATATAACTAAACCTATCAGTATGCATAAATCATATATCAGCCATAATATGTATAAATAAAGGCACATTTTAAAATGGTGAATTCTGAATCAAGTATTTTTTTCAGATATTTATTGTTTTGCAAATTAAAAGATATATCTTTTGGAAAAAAAAATACATTTATATGCATAATGTGTTGTTGTCTTACAAAATTGGGATATATGATGATTTAATTATAACTATAAATCAACTTTTATGCCAACTGTATCAGATTATGCAACAGACAAGTTCACTCAGTGCAGCCAAGTACAGGTTGTTACGAGGTGCATAAAAAGCGGACCGAACTGTCTCGCTGGTGAAGCTTGCTTTTCTAGCGAAGCGGTTAGTACGCTGGACTTGTGGGCCACCTTTATGGGTTCAAATCTGTGATCAGCCCAAGATTTTCCGCTGAAAAATATGTTTTCGTAACAAGGTCAAGAGTTCACTCAGTGCAGCCAGGTGCAGGTAAAGAATTCACTCAGTGCAGTAGCTGAAGCTAACAATTTGTTTCAGTCCACTTGGGGCAACTGCTTTCTCATCTAAGCCTGGTCAGCCAAGTGCATCTGACTCAAGAGAAGTTTGATGTATTGGCAGTTAAAATCTCCGCAAATCAGTATGTATGGAGAATTCAATTTGTATCAAATTATCAAAATTTAACAATTACATAAAAGATAGGTTTGTAGCACAACCTCCCTTCCACCTAACAAACATAGGGTGACCGCGAACATGCAATGGGCCATTGAATACTGTGACTGCACGGGTAAACAGTACATAATTTCTGGCACTTATAACATTTGATAATGTTATGAACACGCTGTTTTGTATATGAGTAAATTGTAGAATTGCTCAACAACAGAAACTATGTGATTACTTACTAGAAGCAGCCTGTTATGTGTGAACAACAAAGCCGACAACAATCTCAGCTGGCTCTCAGTCATACTTAAAAGACATTTGGAGTGGAGTTCTCAAGGCCTCCAAAGGCTATTTGTTTCACAGTTGTTTCTACAAATCACTATTAAGCACAGGTGTTTTTGGCTGAGAAGAACTCTGCAGTCTTCCAAGTGGTGAACGATCGCATCGATCAGCTAGCAACATCACAACCTGCCATGGGCCGCCTGTCTGAATCCTAAAATAACAATGAAAACACTAGACTTTTTGAGAAAAAAGTTAAAATAAAAACCCTGCTAACGAAACCACTTCCACAGTAACCTTTTAGCGCCTGTTATGTCTGCTTGGTTTGTATGCTGCCCAGGGAGCTGGGGAAAGAGCTACAAGAAACACAAGCCCAGAAGACCAGGAAGGCAAAGTGTAAAGTTTGATGAGACTGACATCGTTGGTGATATCAGACTATAAACCCCACCTTTACCTTTATATATTTAATACTATTCAGCAGAACCTGTTGTGAGAGGACACCTGCAGGATATTTCCAAAGCGTCACTACATTGCAGGTGTCCCTTCATGAGAGGTAGGGACAGATGAGAGCAAGGATAATAATTAATGTATGGGGATTCATTCAATTAAAACAAAATAATCAATGCTTATAAGTATATAAAATAAAATGTTATTTATGAATAATATATGAAATAATATTTATTTCGACATCTAACACAAGAAAGCAGATTCATTGATGTTATGATTGAAAGTCTTTAAAGAGCTGGTTCATTTTTAAATACAAAATTAAATAAAAAGTGGATCATGAGTATAATTTCATAGAAATAGTTACTATTCACGAGAATAAACGTTAAAAAAAACATTTTTTTGTATTCAATAAAATATATTTATAGTATTTCTTAATTACATATTGTTTCTTAATAATTATATAAATAAATATGAAAGAAAGTCCCACAACTCTCTTGTTTAGCCAAACTTACATGATTGGAGAATATTACAAATAAAAGATAAAGGTGTCATTAAGATAATGCAGTAATTTCAATTTTTAATAAACATTTAAATTTATGCAACGTTCTTTCCACAGTGCTGAAGAGTAAATTTATGTCCATCAAAAGAGTTAGGTCTCTGAATGTCCATATGTACGGTCCATAGGAATTCATTCAAATTCAGAACCTCAAACTCTATATTTGATCTATAAATCTCTTTTCAAAATCAGAATATTATCCCAACATTACAATTAGGATAGGATGCCTCCAATTCAGCAATGATTTTGTCAGATTGACATTGCCCTGAATTGGTTTCACATCAGGCCGACATTCAATATGGTGGAAACGCTGGGGTGATAGAGCACGTTCGGTGGCCTTCAGTAGCTGTTGCCAGCAAACTCCCAATCAAATTTGAACTATATATTTTATTTTAGTCCGCTGAAATAGATTCAAATACATCGACCTCAAAATCATTATTGGGATAGAAATAATTTTCAACTTGAGAATTTTATCCTGACGATAATGACTGGATTTCTCAAATTAAGCAATGATTATTTCAGATTTACATTGCCATAACTGTGCTTCAAATCAGGCGGACATTCAATATGGTGGAAACACTTGGGTATTTGGGAGCTTTTGGGGGCATCGGGCTGCTGTCACTTGCAGGTGCGCCCGCAGTCATATTTGGATTATTGTACATGCCATATTGTTCCTGTTAATCAACATGTTAATGTCTAGAGCTATAATTACAAAATGCTATTGTTATTATTTTTTGAAGCAACCAAAGAGTGAGCAAGAGCAATCAATGTTTGCCAGAGCAAACCACTCATCAGGAGAAGACTCAACCATTGTTGATGCTCATTGGTACAGTTAGTCATGTGATACGGAATTCCTGTGATTTACATGAGCTCTATGAATTAATCTAAATACGGTGTGCACGAAGTGTTCCACTGAGCTGAACTGGCACAACGTAACTCATGGCCGCTAATTTATTGCACTCGGGTGTCCATTCATGATAGGATTTTTGGACAAACGTGACTGTCCATGTCTGCATTTGGCAGGTTTCCACTCATGACAGGGCAACTTCAATGGGAAACAGATCAGGACATTGGGTTAGTGTCCGTACATTGAAGGTGTTTGCTCATCCCAGTGTCCCCTCATGGCGGATCCTGCTGTATTATCAAAGAATAGATCTAATTGAACAAATGTGAACTGTCAACAGTTTATCAAAAAGCCAACAAATGATCATGGTAAATACCATAGTACAGATCATATGTTCACACACTGCTCACATGCTTTAATTTCAACATTAGGAAACAAATGGTCTGGTCACAAAATATTATTTGCAACAGGATCTTCCTGGTCAATACAAACCAATCATATCAACCAACCATGGCCTATAATACTTTATCCTCTCAGATTTTAATCTTCATTTGATATTATTTCAGATTTTTGCCTTCAAGGTCAACTTCAACTGAGCACAGTGACCCATGGGTCCCTCGTTTTTGGAACAGTGATCCAACTTGCGGACCAAGGAATTATGCAGAAAATACCTATGTTAAGGAATTATGGATTTTTAGGCGTGTTTTTATCTTTAAATAAATTACATTTAATATTTTTTTATATCGCAAATTAAAAAAATTTGTTAAATTAAAAAAATTAATATGATAAAAAATATTATCTAGTGCGAACATGTATTTATCATTCTTCTACCAAAGTTGGATACTCTGAAAAAAAGTAGGATTTAATTTAAACTTTAAATCATAATTTCCCTGCTTCAGCAGGGAATGTATGCGCCCGAGGCAGCACAAATCTTGCACTTCTAATGAAGCGACTGATTTTAATGCTGCCTGCTTTGACCATTTATGACCCCAGATGGAGGTTGGTTGTTCACTAAAATAACGTGCGTATGATGTGACAAGCAGCCAACCAGATTCCAATAAACCAACACTTGACAGGCATCCTGGCTCCGCCCATAGCTGCGCTTTATGCATTGCTTGATGACAGTTTATGGTGGAATTTTGCATCATTGACTGATTCGATTATGACATTATGACTGTGTAAGCGTAGCCATGTATCTGTTGTCCCTAAGGCCCTAAGCAAACCATGTCTGGGGCCATTCTCTCTGAGACGGGTAACAGGGCAAAACGAAATTAACAACATTGGCTCCGTGTATTCCTTTTTGGCTGTGTCTTTCAGCACAAGGTTTCATCTGATTGGACAAAAATACAGTGCTCCCCTCTCGTGTAGCATTTCAGGATACGACGTCATTACAAACAGGGTTTACGTTATAGGTAGTAGGCCTATAGTAAAGCGCTGTGTAAAGCGCGTACAGAGAATGAAATAAAGGGAGCAGTTCTTTCTGTCCAGTGTCCATCCTTCTGTCCTTTTGTGAGTATTTCATATGCAACACAGTATCTCTAAAGCTTCTACTGGTCATGACCTTGACTAGAAGAGTGTCCTTAATTTTGAATAGGTCCAATTTTGGGGAAAATCACACAAATTCTTAAATATCTCAAGAAATCTTGGATGGATTGATTCCAAAATCAAGTTGATGGAAGATCCTGGATAGGGTTGTCGTGTTCCAGTAACTGGTGGTGCCACCTATTATTCTTTACTTGTTTTTGTGCCGTTTATTACCCCCAAAATTGCTACTTGACAGTGCTGTGAGCATTATAAGTCAAAAACTAATGGACAGATTTCTTTTATATTATGCATATACATAAATATGGGTTATGGGATGATGTTTATTTAAATTGGGGTCATGACCTTTCCTATAAGAGTGGCCTTGACCTTGAATATTGCCATATATGGTGAAAATCACACAAAATCATCAATTTCTCAATAAGGGATGCATGGATTGGTCCAAAAATCAACTTGACCGAAGATCTTGGATAGTGTTGTCATGTACCGGAAACTGATAGCGCCACCTGTTATTCTTTTACTTGTTTTCGTGCCATTTATTACCCCATCATTGCTACTTAACAGTACTGTGAGCATTATAAGTCAAAAACTAATGGACAGATTTCTTTCATATTATGCATATACATAGACATGGGTTAGCGGATGATGTATATTGTAATTGGGGTCATGACCTTTTCTATGAGAGTGACCTTTTCTATGAGTGTGGTCTGATATTAATTTTTGCTGAAGATGGAGGGCCTGTTCTTAAAGGAGGGGGGATTAATTGTCTGGGGATACTATGGCACCTGCGGTGCCAAGAAATATCTAGTGAAGTATTGTTCATGGAATATGATACACAAGTTGTTACCATCAAGTTCCCAGAGGGTTGACCTTGACCTTGATTTATTCTTCTTTTATGAAATCAGTGTTTGTGTTACCCATCACTAAAGGAAGAACCCACTTTACTTGTTGTCAGAAGGACTAATTCTTCAAACTAGTCCTACAGTAATTTTATTCTTCCTTTTTACAATCTGTATTGACCAGTCATGTTTGGCTTCAGCCTTCACATATGTTAGACCCAACCTTGTCAGGTTTGGTGTCAGATGGTCAGTGTCAAAATGACATATGACATATTTAAGCCCTTTTACCTGAAGGGACCTTTGTTTGGCTGAAGCCCTTGTATCTGAAGGGACCTGTGTTTGGCTGAAGCCCTTGTACCTGAAGGGACCTGTGTTTGGCTAGTATGAAAATCTGATGACAATGCTCATCAATGCCTTTAGAAACCACATAAGCCTTCTTGGAGACAAGGGGGGTCCCAATTTCATCAAGCACTAATCTATGACAGCAGTATTAACAACCTGCGTTACCTAGGAACAACCTGTGACAGCAACTTGTTTCATTATGAGTCAGGCTATGCTTAATGGGGAAAACAGTCTGTCACCTTTGAAATTTGAATATTTTGAAAATTCCATGGTCTCGGATAAGAGGCTGTGAGTTATATTTTGCCCACTTTGAAAACTATTCTCAACTATAAAACCTTTTAACACTATGACAGTGTGGTGACAGCCTGGATGCCTGTTGTTGCCTAAAGATTTGCCTAGGTGGGACAGGCTATTGGCCAATAATGTCATGCTAGTCTGCTGAGCATCATGACTCATGGGTCATATGTTTACTGTTAGCCACATGTATTGCTCAGAGGTTTGATGTGCCAATTCATCCTGGACAGGACTGTCCATTGAACAAGACATGCTTTGCTTTTCTTCCGGGTCAAAGGTTGAAGCCTATTAAAAGGAGGACTCTGGGTAATGCAAAGTTCCTAGGATACTGTGGGATCACTGCAGGTGTCAGAATTTCTGGTTTAGCCATATTAACATGTTAAGTGTAGTGGTATGTCTTCCAGAATATTGTCAGTGGATATGTGAAAAGAGGTTTTGTGAAAATTTCCAGTGTGAATATTCCAGTAATTTTGTTACCAAAATGTTTTGTTACCATAAAGTTATCATATCATTTGTGATCATTTGTTTTAATAATCATGATTTTTTCATTTGATGAAATGTTTCTCATATTTACAGCAAAGTAATGATCACAGGGAGATCATTGCCTCAAATAGTGATTACCTGGTATCAAATCTGGACCTCATCAGAACACCCCTGCTGGATGGATTATTGTACAAAGGTGTGATAAATGAGCTACAGAAGAGTGTAATACAGGTACACACATCACAATGTATGACAAAGTTAACTTTATGCCAAAGCAAGCCAAAATTCTTGCATCTTTCCTGTCCATTTGAAGAGGTTTATCATGCATTGATGTTTTTCTGATCTGTTATTAATGAAAGGAAAGGGAAAATCTTCTTGCTCTGTATGAGTCAGATGCAGATGGAGGTAGGGCTTGTTTATCCAGTGCCAAATGATATTGTTTCTCTCCTCCCTGGGGGGGGGGGGGGGTCATATAGTGATTGGTCTGGCATCGGCAGCGTCCATGTTATTTCTTGTAAAGTTATATAACTTTTGAACAAATTCACATTTTTTCATGAAATCTGAAATTTAAATTGTTTCCACTTGAACGAGTGCAAAAACTGGTGACCTCAAGGTCAAATAAACCAAAATAGAATTTTTTTTTTGAACCCCCCACCCTTACTAATGAAGTATCTCACATTTTTTCCCTTAAATTTGAAACACTTATGGATTCAACGAGGTTTTTAGCTCAGCTGACTTTCAGTCATGCTGGGCTATAGCGATGGGTCTTTGTCCGGCGTCCTTCCGTCTGGCCGTTAGCAGGGCACAAATGGTAACCGTAGGGGCTAGGGCCATGAACCCTATGCAGTCTTAGAGGTTATAAAAAGATCTCCTTGCAAACCTGAAATTAGGTCACTGCGACCTATATTCTCGAAGTTATGGGGTGTGTTTGCACCCCCCAGAAATAACTCTTTGAGACAAAATTTTCATCCCAAACATTCCATCTTTCACATACAGCTCACCTACCAACACGGGAAGAACCATAATTTTTTTTAGGTCAAAAGGTCAAAGGTCAAGGTCACAGGAGCCTCTTCTTTGAAAAGCCTATGGATGCATTTTAAGCCAACCCTTTCATCCCAATTCTTTGATCTTTCACATATAGCTCACCTACTAAGTTGGAGAAGAATCCTATAGATTTTGAGGTCACAAGGTCAAAGGTCAGGGTCACAGGATCCACTTCTTTGAAAAGGTAGTGGACACATTTCAAGCTAGACTTTTCATTCCAAACCTTCCAGCACTGATATCGCTTCTCTGCCAACAGGGGAAAAGACCTGTTGATTTTGAGGTCAAAGGTCAAGTTCACAGCACCCACTTCTTGCGTGGAGTCATTTTCTGGCAAACTTTTCAATCTGTACCTTCCATCTGTCATATATGGCTTACCTACCAATAAGGGAAGAAGCCTATAGATGTTGAGGTCAAAAAGTCAAAGGTCAAGGTCACAATATTTAATTGTTCTAAATGCTTGTGAGCATATTTAAAGTGTAACTGTTCAACCCAAACCTTCAGTCTTTCACATATGCCACATCTATGCATCACTCAGTTTGACTCAAACTTCATATTTATGGGTCTTTTTGCTTGAATAAATAACTTATTGATTTTGGGGTCAGCTGGTCAGCAGGTTAAAGGTTGCAGGTCAAAGTTATTCACCCATTGGTTGCCAAGTAATTACACCAGATTTAAGTGGTCAGTAGTTACCCATCATTTAGAAAGAATCCAGTTGATATATGGGCAAAAGGCTAAGGTCATAGGTCAGGGATGTTCACAATTACTTATTTTATAGACAGTCTCTATTTTTCTTGTATATATAACCATCCCACTCCAGCTGGTACATCTCCCTGTGTGGCTGTAATTGTGAGTGACACTGGTGACATATGACTCCCTTTTGTATCAGTCTATTAAGTGATAAGGCTCAGTGATAAGTACCTCTTACTTCATAACAAAAACACTGTTGTCAGAATGCTTCAGCCAGGCATTAAGACTATGAGAGTATAGTATTAAGGTTTAGCTACTGATTTATAAGATGATGGGAACATTTTGCAGTTTATTTTATGGAATCCTAGCAATAAACTTAGTTTCCTAGATATCTGAATATTTTAATATATATCACCACATATAAAAGCAAGTGTTTGTTCTCATAATATGTGGATGTGTACCTTGATTTAGGATGGCTTTTTGTTTTATTTCAAGACTCTTAGTCATGCTTTCTGCATTTCTTTTCTTTCAGGTTTGGCAGTTTACCTACCCTGCTGACCCCATTGAAAAGCAGAGTGGTAATAAAAAATATTGGACTTACACTTTTTACAATTGCATATCTATAAATCTAATATGAGGGCCTGGACATGCCTTTTGAATTATTTTGGGCATTTATTACTGGATAATTTGCCCCAAGTTTGGTCTCTTATTGGAGAATGTGGGATATCAAATGTCATACTTGTCAGAAATCCATTATGTCTGCCAGTTAGCCACCTTAGAAATTCTTTCTTCAGGGCAGTTTCAGTAAGTTTTCTTTAATGTTTGGTCCGATTTAGGGAATCTTTGTTGTCTGATTTCAGACTTGTCAGAAGTCCAATATGGCGACCAGGCAACCATCTTTTAATTCTTTAGTTAAAGTGAATGCAGTTGGATGTATATTTATGTAATCTTGTAAAGGATTGGGTCAAATATTTCTGAATAAATATTACCATCATTTATAAAAGTGCAGTACAGTTGGCTTGTATTGAATAAAAATTCATACAGAAGCACCTGTTTCTCAATAATTCTTGCATGTATTTCCTTGATTTTTGCTATATATGTTGATCTTATATTTGCCCTTTGTGGTGTTCCTTTTGAGACTGACAGGTTTCAAGCAAGCTGTTGGAATAGTTCCTGATAGCTTAACAATCATGCATTTTCCTCAGACCATCAATTCACTGTGTTTTAACCAGACATAGGTGATATATATTTCTGTTGTCATAGAAATTTTCAACAAATTGGCAAATTGGTTCTTCAAAATTTGACTGGAAGTTGTGAATCTCAGTCCATGATGTCACAGGTCATGCTTGGCAGCTGAGCGTCATGACCCATGGGTCACTTGTTTGACTAGTTTGAAAACTGGTGACCTTGACATGGAGCTTTAAGGTCAAGTCAGCCATAATAGAAATTATTTGTAAATGGTATCACTTTTAAATCACTCAGTATATTTTTATGAAATTTGACTCTTGAAATGTTTTTACAAAAATCTTGATAGTGTACAAAAACTGGTGACCTTTACCTTCATCTTCAAGGTCAAATCAGCAAGAATAGAAATTTTTTGTGAATGCTGTGACTTTTGAAGTAGTCAGTAGGCTTTTCCTCAGATTTTTGGATGGGAGGCCCATGGGGAGGGCAGACATATCTGTTTTTTGCATTGCAGAAACAACCTCATTCTAGTTAAAAAAGGGTTTTCCCTTAAAAGTATGTAAATATCCTAAATTCTAAGAGAAGAAAAGGTATGTGTCAAAAGTCCCTAAATTACCAGGTTTTAGCCTGTTGCAATGGAAATTCTATTTTCAATTTCATCAATAGCTATTTCTGTGTAGAGGTAATTCAGTATACAAATGTTTTGAGGTGTATTGTTTTGCTGTGAATGTGTATATTATGTATATTTGTTTTGAGGTATATTGGTTTGCTGTTAAGCTGTATATTTTGTAAATTTCAACAGGATTAAACCAGCAGCAGAAGTAAGCCCCTGGTCGCTAAATTTGGGAGTGAAAACCCCATTGAAAATTTTCCTGATTAGCCATGAATAAGCTGTTTTCAACTTGAACAGTGATATTATGCACACATTGTCTTGAAATGAGTGCTGGAAGATCCTAGAATATCCTGAAAAGTTGAACTGTGATGATATGGTGATATTTATGTTGTTGTTGTACAGAATGAACAATCAAACCACCTGAAGGTGAAACACCTCCTGGAACACCTGTTCCGCTCACCGGCCCCCTTCTGGGAGGGGTTTGTCGAATGTCTCAAGATGTGTAACCATGAGCATGTAGCCAGCTTTCTCAAACAAGGTAGGTCATTACACTGACAGAATCACACTCACAGCTCCACCATTCTGCTGCCTAGGAATTGTGGGTCAAGGAATCAGTTCCCAACTATGCACTTAGCCTGACTGGGGCTTCAAAAATTTGTCATTGGTATAGGTATAAATATAGTGAAAGGCATAGATTAAGGCCATAAAAATTTGTTGATTCATGCTAATTACATGAGTGAATTTTATGTGATACAGAATTGTAACATTTCTGATCACAAAATGTCTATTAACTTGTCAGGTGGCTGTACTGATATAAACTAGTGGTGGGAGTCGGTTCCTTTTTCATAATCGATCATCGGTTTGGGCAAATCGATCGATGATCGATTATTAATCGGTTCAGACAAATATAAAGAAATGTGCAATTATCTGTGGAACTGTACTCTCTTAACCCAGCCCGCATGTCTTAGTAATTCTACCTGACAAAAAGAAGTTTTTGCCTTTTTCATATTTTCATTTTTTCACTAAGATATGCTATTCAAAGTTTCATTTTAATTAATTATAGTAATCAAGAATTAAATCACAGTCCAGGACATCTACTTGCTGGCCCTCATGAATACTCTGGCGTATCATTTTAACTTCACTACCTGGATTTTCATTTTATAACAATTATAATGACTGCCGACATGCATATTGGTTTGACAAGCCTGCCAGAAAAATTACGGGCCCACATAAATTTTGGTAAAAATAAAAAAATTAGTAATTGAAAGCTAAAAATATAATAACTCATGCGGCAGCGGCACCTGACATCAGTTGAGAAGATTATTTCTAAGAGAATCTTGCAAAATTGCCATAGACCTGGAGCATTATGGAGCATTTTTACGCCATACCGCCCATATTTTGCAATGAACATCTTGTTAGAAAACTCTCCGCCAATTCTGCAGCTCTCTGCCAGTTCACAGAGGTTTAATAAGTCCTCCGTTCTCTCATCTGCCGTGTCATACTCAGTTATATACGGAGGTTATTTGGGAACACAGACTCATTATATGAAGCGCGGAATGTATAAAAAATGGAAGAGTAATTTTTGCCTATAACTTATAGACATTCTGGTAAAAACAATCATGAGTATGATGTAATCGATAGTTGCCTTTGGTAATTGAGCGCTTGAAAGTTGCAGCAAACCGACCTACTTTCGAAAAAACTTGATGATCGGCCCACCACTAATATAAACTGTATTTGTAATCACATGCTCTTTCTAACGGTGGATTTCTCATCACTCACATCAGCATATCAAACAAGGCTCTCATTGTTAACAGAGCATGTTTTATTACATCAGCATATCAAACAAGGCTGGCATTGTTAACAAATCATGTTTTATTACATCAGCATATCAAACAAGGCTCTCATTGTTAACAGAGCATGTTATATCACATCAGCATATCCAACAAGGCTCGCATTGTTAATAAATCATGTTTTATTACATCAGCAATGCATATCCAACAAGGCTGGCTTTGTTAACAAAGCATGTTATATCACATCAGCATATCCAACAAGGCTGGCATTATTAACAAAGCATGTTATATCACATCAGCATATCCAACAAGGCTGGCATTGTTAACAGAGCATGTCTTATGCTGGACAGTCAGTGGTTTAGTACCCTTGGTTTTGTAACCTGCAAGAACATGGAAAGAATCAGATTGAGCCACAGTTTTTTGCCATTTGAACATTTAGTCTAGTCTTAATCTAGATTCCAAACCCTTTTATATATGTTTTTTTTGTGTGGTTTGAAAAGGTTTCAGTGTTTTGTATTCCCATTTATTCCTATTATATTTCACTTTAAATCTCATTAACTAGTTGTCTTAAATATTTTATTTTAGCATTTGGAACATTATTTACTTAGATGCAGCTAGGAGAGGAATACAAAATTGTGAAATATATACAGTTTATTATATGCCAATGCAAACATCATGTTGAGCGTGATGGATACAAGTCATATCAATCAACTAACTGTGTTTGATAAAATCTGTTTTTACAGCTGCACAGATCACACCATTAAGCCAGGGAATGTCATTTGGTCAGAAAACTGCATATGGACAAAGTGTCCATCCATTTTCTGTGGTATGTTCTTTATTATTTCAAAACTGTTTGATTGTGTTGTGTTTGCAGAGAGAATTGTTTGCTCTCGGGACTGTTAGTTTATAGTGTTTATAAAATGTTATAGCCATCATGCCTTAAAGACCATTAGATATATATATATAGCTGAACCATATAGAGATATTTTCATGAAACTGCTCTATCATTTTTATGATCAGTTCATCAGCTAGAGCTGTATGTATGTTTGTGTGTGTACTTGACTGTCCTGTTGAGGATTTCTAAACGTGGTTATGTGGCATGCATATGGCACCTTTCCTGGTACACTTACTGATTATATACAGTGAAACCTGTCTAAAGCGGACAGTCACAGGACTCCATCATTTTGTCCTTAATAGTGAGGTGTCCTTATTGGGCAGGTTGACTTTAGTTGATAACTGAGAGATTAACTGAGAGTTAAGAACAGCTGCAAGAGCATGTTTATTGTATTATATCACATTTCATGTATATGTACAACATACTCATGCACACATCATGTATTCAGTAGTCATATAGAAACTGTGATTAATTTTACTTATCTCAAGTAGTGAACAATACGAGGAGAACAATCTATGAAGACATCCGTAAAAACAATGTTCATATAGTGCGCGTTCGCTCTTTTTCACTGAATCACTCAGTCGTATAAGCTTGACTTTCTCAGATAGCATAAACTCCCACCTAATAGTACACGTGCAAGCACCTGGCGACATTGTCTAAACTATCCTGGTTCAGCTGTCTTATACAATAATCTCAAAGATAATGACGACGTGGACAAAATTTGTAATGGAAATGAACATTTTTTTTTTTCTTTTTTTTAGATAATTAAGCAAAACTAATAAATTAATGTCAAACAGCCTGCTACAAAATGGCTAAGTCTACAGTTAGATTTTGCATGGTGAGATCTGGGACGCATGAGTAATCGCCAGCCTTTTAATCAATTTATTGATCCCCCGGTTGAGCGAAAAATATGCAGCTTCACAACGTGTGAATGATCAACCGTAAAATAAAGTGACAAGATGTTTAATGCTTCACCCTTGCTGTGTTTATCTTATGAGCACATCACAGCATGACATGAGCACATACATGCCTTTAGGTAACAACTGGGGTTTGCATAATCCTTTAAGTTCTAGTCTGGGGAGCAACAACAGTAGAGTGGCCTTTGATGTCGCCCAGGGTGAGTGATCAGTGTACGCCGGAGATGGCATATCGTGTCCGTATTTGTCAGGTTCATTTACTTTAGAATGTTGGTTAGAGTTGAAATCTGCTGTCTGTTGTCCACAGTAATGAGGTGTTCTCCTTATAGAGGTTCTGCTTATACATCACATATAGGGAACTTTGAAGGGACTTAACTATCTTGTCCGTTTTAGCCAGTTGTCCGCCTAAGTGTCCATTAGACCAGATTTCACTGTACTTGGAAAAAGAGGTGGTTAAAATTAATCCCTGGTGCATTTATTTTAAAATTTGACCTTTCTTGCTTTTGTAGCCCACCTGAATAAAGTTTTACATACACTCAACCAGCAGCCTGTTTACACTCATAGGTCTAATTGAAAAGATTTGAAATAATTGGTACTTCACATCAGGAACTGCCAGTAGTCAGTAAGAATTGTAAGCTGCATGGATATGTATATGAACCAATCTGGGCCTCACTGCCCAAAATTATTTACCAGTATGAAGGCAATATATGGAGTATGAAGAGACCTGGCTGAGTTTATATGTATCTGTGTCATTGCTCACATATATATACTGTCCCATTCCTCATTAAATTTTAAGGATTCCACAGGCACCCTATATACCGTAAAATCTCCACTTAAAACCGCACTTCCGATTAATACACCCAGACTTTGCCGAAACCCCAGGTGAGACACCGCGAGGGGCTCAAATACTAAGAACCCCCCCTTTAATACCAACTTTCGCTAGGGAATGATTTGACACAAGACACAATCAAGCTATCATCTAGAAATATTGTTGTGACTCGGACATTCCTGTAAACTATAAAATTTCTTGGGCATTTTATTCAAACACATCAAAACACTTTTTTTGAAGGTTCACTCAAGCATGAAGTGTGGGAAGACGTAAGGGCCCGTGAACCTCCGCGTGTTTATACAGATTTAATATGCCGTGCCGTATTCTTGTTTGCTACTGATTTTCTATTATATTTTAGAAAATATTCTGCTGATCCATTTCAAGTCACTGTATATTTTAAGTCTAAAAGTAATATTTTGAAATCTGAATCTATGGTGAAAATTCCATTTTCTTGAATTACTCGGAAGATTCTAATAATTTTCATACCGGTATTATCATCGTCACATCGTACGTTGAGATCGCTCCATGTCACAATTTGCTGGTGGGTTTGAAAACATTGCTGGTCAACTTAACTAAGTATTAAAGTAACTGATGTTACCTTGTCGAGATACGCACGTATAGGAAACATGACACGTGAAAACGAGTGATTTTATAGTAAAATTAAAGTGGCTAGTCGGGTAAGCAAGTTTTTTTTCTTGAAGTAAGTTTCCGTGTGGGGAGCCATTTTGTCAAGGCAGCGTTGCGCAACGCACGCTGGGACGGGATTGTTGGCTGTTCCGTTTACCACCCGTTACAGCACATGGCGGCACTCAATCTCAATTTTAAAACGAACTTCCGCCATTGTGCGGCCCTTTACTACTCAGTTTTTTATTCATTTTACGTTTCAAACAAATAATCGTTGCTAAATAATGCCAAAAATGGGTTTAAAGTAGGCATTTATTTCAATTTTGCTTGACAATGCCGAAAGTAGTGGGCTGCTGTGTTACAGTAGGGGTGTTACAAACGTATTATTTGGTGACAATTACTAAAATTTTTTATAACAATTTATATGTCGCACGATAGATAATCAGCAACATTTAATTTAAAAATAACAAATAATCATAAATAATAAATTTACACACTGCTCCCATGCATGGGAGACTGCTGCTATGGGCGGCGTTTGAAAATCGCCATATTATCGCCCCCTCGCCGGCCCAAAAACGATATCTGCCGGGAAGATATTCAGGAAACCCTTCTAGTAAAAACCGCACAGTGCTTAAAGAAAAACAACCACATTTCAAGATTTTTAATTTCTTGATTAAACCGCGGTTTTAAGTGGAGATTTTACAGTAATCAGGTTTTATGTCAGAGTTTCTGTCTCACACTTTAATATGCATTATCTCAAGAACTGTACAAGCAAAATTTTGTGTAAAATGTTGATTAACTCATGTGAGAGGATGTGCGCTACCTAATTTAAGAATAATCAGAAATTCAGTATGGCCAGTATCAGCTGTTTTAGAATTCCCATTATGCATATTACATCAAGAATAGTAAAAGTTCTCAAAGATAACTGTTTGTATTTCTGTGACTTTTAGTAATGTTTCCCCTTCAGCCGAGAGTGGAGACCAGTGAACCACTAGTGTGGTTACTTCATTGTTAACTTCTGTACATCTATATTAAAGTTCTTCTCTATATTTCTTTAACAGTCTTCTGGCTTATCCTCTGGAACCTCTACATGGAATCAGTCATTATTAAGGCCTCCAGTATTTCAGCCTGTTGCACCTGTTAGGGTAAGCCCATCATTTATTAGTTTTTAATTGTTAAAAATTTAAGGCTTTTCAAAGGCAACCTGACGTAAGCCTTTTTGTGCAATGCTGAAGTAAGGAGCCCACAGAAAAACCACCACCTTTACACATCCTGAACATCAAACAGCTGGACCAGATCTCTGGCCAACAAATATGATAAAATTTGGGACCATAATAGAGCAGTACTGATGTAGATGGTTGGAACACCACCAGCACCTTACAATAACAGGAAGAAATTTCCAGACAAACTGGAGACCACCAGCACCCTACAATACTAGGAAGAAATTTCAAGACAAACTGGAGACCACCGGCACCCTACAATAACAGGAAGAAATTTTTAGACAAACTGGAGACCACCAGCACCCTGCAATACTAGGAAGAAATTTCCAGACAAACTGGAGACCACCAGCACCCTGCAATACCAGAGAGAAATTTCCAGACAAAGTGGAGACCACCAGCACGCTGCAATACCAGGAAGAAATTTCCAGACAAACTGGAGACCACCAGCACCCTACAATACCAGGGAAGAAAACTTCAGGGTGATAGTAGAAATGGCCAGGATTGTTTTAGCAAAATGCCATTATGCCAAGTTGAGGATTATTACCATTTCCTTCACTCAGACAGACTCCCCTTGATTAAATCAGATGAAGAGCTGCAGTGTAAGCCCTGAACTACTGTGGGTGTGAAGTGGAATGAATCATTGGAAAATCGGTTATTTAAAGCATTCATAATCAAAAACATTATAGAATCATTGGAATAATAATTATAGAATTTTAGAATTAATGTAATTTATCAGTTATATTTGTTTATTTCTTTAAAAATATAATATTCCTGTGTGGTATAAACAGTTTTAAGCCTCACCCACAGACATGAATGATAATGAGGTGATGTAGCTAGTTGATAGGATGCAGGAAGATTCTTTAAAAGGACAGTCTCTTGTAAAATATATCATAATTGTTGATTTTTTTGTATCTCCATAGCACCAGGTTTCCTCAACTGCCACAGGCATTGGTGCACACCCTTCAAATCCACATCCACGGAGAGGACGCTTGGTTTATCGTCAGTTCCCCAAAGTTAGTTTTCTTTTCTATTTCTTGGATATAACATTTAACGGTGAATGATGGTATCTCTCAGGCCTGCCTTGTTAATAATTTGATTTTTAGCTCAACTTACTGTCATGCTGAGCTATGTGATGGGTCTTAGGCAGTTGTCCTTCTGTCTTTTCATCTGTTAACAGGGCACAAATTGTAACCATTTGACATAGAAAGTATTTGCTTAATGTCCACACAGCTTCTGGTTAAATCTTGTAGACCCATTTGATTGACCCATATTATGCAAGTTACTCAGAGCAAACATGTTTTTTGGAACTTTGGAAGGCAGTTGAACATTGATATATTATTGAATCTCAAAGTAAAATTAATTTAACTCATTAACAAAAAGGCAGCTGTAAAATATGAATAGAACTGGGTAAACTACTGGGGTAGCTTGTTACAAAAGTCCCTCACAGATTTGATATTTCACTATAATCATTTTCAGGAAAAATGAGATAAACTCCAAGTGTTTCAGTTACTAATGTATTGATGCATGGAATGCCTTGAAACCCACATTTCTTTATATTCTACACAGGGATTGAAGAAAAAAATAATATTTTATGCTTATTAATAAATGTTACACAAATACAGGACTTTTTCTTATACTTGCATAGAGATAGTTTCACTTTTACATAATATATATCCAACTTGATGTCAACTGTAGAACCTGTTTCTAGGTCATTGTTGAAAATTTGATCAAATATGGTGAACCAGTTTATAAATAAGATGACTGATAAATGTGAAATCTCAATATAATTAGTCAATTTTAGTACAAATTCATTGAATTTCTCAGTCATTAATACATTATAAATAATAATAATTTGCTGTACATATTAATCTTTGGTATCTCGATAGATAACTAGACTAATAACTACACCTGCAAATTTCTTCGATTTCTCCAATTGAGATAATAAACTTCAATCAGACATATTTCTGTCATTCTACAAAAGATTTCACCAAATATTCTTAAAAATATGACAATCAGTAATAAAATCTCAAAACAATTGGTCTGTATAGTTAAAATTTACACGGAAGAAGCAATTTCTCAAATTTCTTGAGCATTTTTAGCTCAGCTTACTATAAATCATCTGAGCTTAGTCTTTTGTCCATCTGTCATTAGACTTGCAAATTTTGAAACCATTAGAACTATGAATCCAAAATTTTACATACAGTTTGATGTCTCCTTAGTTCTCCAACCAAACCCAAAACTGGCTCCCTGTGACTTCAATCCTTAAAGAAATTAAGGAAAAATACCTAAATTTTCCATTAAAAATGCATTGTTACACTTCAGGATTGTCTTATATCAAAACAGCTTGTCTGTTTTGTTCATATTTCGCATAAAGGTTTCTCTATATATTTCCTATGAACAGAAATTAGATCAATATTATGTAACTTATAAAAGATGTATAATCTGTCCAAAAACTCTTGTCTGCACCTTTTTTCTCAAAAATTATTTTAAAAATACTCTTTAAAAATGCACTTTGGCCTAATAAGATTTATAACATTTGTTCAATTAAACAAATTAATATGATAAAATAGTAAGGATCTAATGCAAACATAAATTCATAATTCTCCTGCCAAATTTTAAGGATATGCTGAAAAATAGGGTTTAATCATTATTCTCTTGCTTAAGCAGAAAATGAATAAAAATGATCAGATCTCTTTATATCTGTAAATATTTCATATGCAACACAGTGAGCATCTAAAAAACCTGTACTTATATTCCCTTCTGGTTAATGGCAGAACAACATATGGTATGATATACAACCTTAAACATTTACTCAATTTATCATGCATTAGGATTTACATTTCAAGTGTAACAATATAGCAAAAACTGTGACCCTGTTTTGTATGCTAAGATTTGATATTTAACTGCCATAGGCAAATTCAGCTGAATACCATGACCCATGGGTCCCTTGATTTCATTTTTGGCATGTTTGGTGGCTATTTTGGAACTGACCGAATCAAACATTAAAGAACTATCAAGTAATGTCCTTGTAACAGACAAATATTCCTGTCCTTTGGCAAGCAAGTTCTTAAAAAATGACTATCATATTGTTACAATGTGTAACACAGGTTGTGAGAGAGACACAAGACTAGGTTAGTAGACACTTGACTTTATTCCAGATCAGTTGACATGTTGTTACAGCAGAAGGGTAGTCTCCTTCAGTCTGTGCCGTCTCTGCCCTGACTGCCCGAATCACGCACCATGCAAAACTTTTTGATACAGAGTTTGGATTGACATATTATTGATGTATATTCATTTATCCTGAGTTACATCACTGATACAAGCTGCTATTGGATCAGATGGTAATGGTGACCTGACATTTGACATAATTATGCATGTCATCATTTTACGTAAGATTATATTGGTCTGATACAGATCCAGTTATAGACTGAACTCAATCTTATTTCAGTCCTATCTGGAGGACAGTGCTTATATACACATGTGGAGTCACATAAAATAACATGTTTTAATTGTGTTCTACCATTCCCTCATAAAGACTAAACACATAAGTCATTCTGTGACACTATTTCTGTTTACACAGACTTAAAATAGGTCTTAATGGTTGGGTGTACTGTTCTCTGATTAAATTTGGAGAGAAGCCTATATATGCTTGACCGGATGACTGGTTGTTCGGTGTCATCAATTATGAAAAGTCATTCATTGTTTAGTCTGACATGCTTGAAACTGAGCTTGTATTTGTGAAATACGAAATGTGAAATATTCCTTAAAAAATTTGTGTTAAGTCACAAATATGCACTCTCCTACTCCATGACAATATTTGAATGAATGTCAGGCCATGGTGTCATGCTATTCAACTGAGCCTCATTGGCCCATGGGTCACTTGTTATGGAAATGTAATATCTCAAAGATATAGCTCATCCTGAGCATATCATATGGTATAGGTAATTCATCTTCATATCTTAAAACAGTTCTGATCCAATATCTATGTAAAATATCTATTACTTGTGGTATGATATTTGAGGTGTACAGACATGTACCTATAAGAAATGCCTCAAGGTCTTTCATAGTTTCTTGTAGTCTTATGTACTCTTTTCATGAAAGCGTTACACCAAAGTTAATATCTTACCATAACAACCAAATCAGAAGGATACATTCCCTGATCCTATTTGTTAGTCACATAAATGTATTTTCAATTTGTCACAAATTTCTATAAAACTGTCATAAAACTGCATTGCTATGATTCTGAAAATATATTGATTTCATGACAGCCAGAAGCAAGAGAGCCAACTCCAAATACAGGCCAGAAACGTTCCCGGAATGGAGATGATGATGATGACAGCGTCAGTGTAATTAGTTCACTGTTCAGTGGTTTAAGAACAGTAAGTATGTCCAGGTGGTGTACTCTATACATGAACAGTTTCCATCATGTGGCCATCAGATATATCATATCTCAATCTAGGAACCTTTTAGTGGTTTCTCCAATGAACAGATTCAATAAAAAAAAGAGCACTTCAAAGAGAATGTTTTTTACAGGAGTTCCTTCCATAGTTCAACCAGCTTCACATAATCATACACTATTTGCTGGTTAAAACCTGATTATAAAGTTCTGCATGGATTCAAAGTATAAGGTGTTATATACCTGATTAATTTAGCCTCTCTGATATGGAGATCAATACCTGGATTGAAAAAGCTGGCAACCTTACACAGTAAATTTATCAACTAAAAAGCTACAACATTCACATTACTGGTAAAAAATATGCCTGTCCATGAAAATGGGATGGTTGTGTTTTGATAAGTTTTGGTTCATGCAGAATGATGAAGATGGAAATGAATGTTCTTTTTATTCAACTGACAAGAAGTCTGAATTCTCTCTGCTGATAATAGGAGTGTTTGATCATATTCACATCGTCTTCCATGTAGTGATATAGTTTTAGGGAGACAAGAGACAAGAGTCACCATCAGCTGAGATACCCCTAACTGCAGTTGTGTTTAAAAAGTAACTTGGACAGACCAGTCCATGTGGGTAATATGCTTTATGAGTCTATGCAAAAATAAAGAATTCGAACTTACATAATACAACCATTGGTGAGTTTTAACAGTGATTGTAACTTTTTAGGCCATTCAATTCAGTTGATGAAATGATATATCTCATGAAATTAATGGAGCAATTTTTGGTCACAAGGCTACTTTGTGGTGATGCCATGATAACTTAAGAAGAATATGAATGATTTTGATAAAACACATGAAATGTTAAACAATAAAATATCTCGCCTATTTTTTATTTCCAGAATAATCCATGCAAATTTAATGAGGTCAGAGGAACAAACTTAAAGATTGAATCAGATCTGAGATGATCCCCTTGTCATCATGGAACATGTATAAAAGAAAATGTGTCTAGAGTATTGTCACTGAGAAGCTGAATTTTGGTTTTCAGATTCAGTTGAAACACATAACAAATTGTATTTATTAGAAAAAAACTGAAATAAGTAGTTTTATCAGTTGAGTATTATGTGATGTCATTTCAGCCAAATTTTACAAAATTGGAGACGGACATGTTACAGCAGTTATGTTACAACTTTAGTTGTGTTACAAGGTAGTTTAAGCTAGTTTGCATTAAATTGTCAACAATTGATAATAAAGAAAACATGTTTTCGTCACAAAAAAAAACTGAATAAAACCCATCCAGTCAGTTGTTCATAACAGTCACAGGTGTCTAATTAATAAGCTATAGATCATTGCAAAAGTTAGATACCGGTAAGTCATAACAAGTCAAACCTGCTTTTATTAATAATTAGATGTTCAAAGTCTTTTTGACTTTGACATAAGATTTTAATAAAAGGTTGAAGTTTCACCTTTAGGACTGCCTAGATTATCCTGAAATTAAGTTTTCTCTTTATCCATTTTGTAGACCGTCATAATTTATTACATTAATTTTTAGCGAACCTATGAGCTTATACGATGGTGTGGCGTGTCTGTCGTCTGTACTATCTTTAAAACGTCAAGAGTTAGCATCACAAAATATATGCAAAAAATTATACATCTAAAAACTCTATCAGATTTTGCTTATTTTTTTTGCTAACTGCATTCTCTTAGATTTTATAGGGTAAAAGCTAAAAAAGCTTTAAAAATCTTCTTCTCCGAAACTGATCAGCCAAATTGTCCAGTATTTTACAGAAATGATTCCTGGAACAATCTCTCTCAAGTTTGTTCGAATGGTTTAAGTTCGGTGATTTTTGCCGAGTTACAGGAAGTTGAACTTAGTCATCTGTCCAAAAAAGCATACTATTGTGGCACCACCTGCATCGCCCATTTTAGCGAACCTGTGAGCTTATGCAATGGTGCGGCGTTGTCCGTCGTGCGTCCTCTGTTGTGCGTCATGCGTTGTCTGTACGTTAACCATAGCTATCTCAAAAACGGCAGGAGCTAGCATCACCAAATTTTTAGCAAAAAATCAGTCATCCTAAAAACTATAACGGATTTTGTTTATTTTTTTCTCTAAATGCATTTTCTTGGATTTTATAGGGAAAAAGCTAAAAAAACTTCTTCTCTGAAACTGTCCAGCCAAATTGTCCAATATTTCACAGAAATGATTCCTGGAACAATCTTTCTCAAGTTTGTTCGAATGGTTCCCATTCGGAGATTTTTGGCGGAGTTACAGGAGGTTGAACTTTGTTAAATGTGCAAAAAAGCATATTAAAATTTAAATCTCAGAAACGGCTGTAGCTATCATCACCAAATTTTATGCCAATGTTGGTCACATAGGTCACATCTGAAATTGAGGTAATGGTGGCGCCACCTGCATCGGCCTTTTTTATACAGGGTCATCAGTGCCTGTATCACACTGAGGGCTACAAAAAACTTCTTCTCTGAAACCATATGGCCAAAATGTTTAATATCGCACAGAAATGATCCTAGGGTAGTGCTTTCTGAAGTTTGTTCAAATGGTTTTGGTCCAGTGCTTTTTGGCTGAGTTACAAGAAGCTGAACTTAGCCAGTTTGCTGTATTGTCCTATATGAGTTATAAACCTGCTAAACGTTTTTCGACTGGTGCCACTGAAGCCAGTTTGTTAAATATTTTACAAGAATAATTCCTACAATAATTCTTATAATAATTGTTGTTAATGGTTCCACATGAATGATTTTTGGCTGAATTATAGAGATTGAATTGAGTCATTTTACCATATATGTTAGCTGTGTGATGCTGTTACATCTAGCCTGGCACCAGTTTATCAGCATCTATTACATCATGCCACTAGACATTTAGATTTCAGGTTATCTTTGGTTAATATTGACAAGAATGTTTTTTAGCTCAGCTGACTGAAAGTCATCTGAGCTATAGCGATCACTCTTTGTCCGTCTGTCCGTCTGTCCGTCCGTTAACAAGGCACAAATCGTAACCGCTGGACCTAGAACCTTGTAACTTGGGATTCTGAGAGGTCCATAAAAAATCTCCTTGGAAACCAGAAATTAGGTCTCTGTTACCCATATCCTTCGAGCTATGTGGCCCCAAAGTACCCCCCAGAAAAGTAAAAAATTTCATACAAAAACTTCAATATCTCATTAACTACTTGACTGATGGTCATGATTTTTGGCATACATTTTGATCATGAGATGTTACATCACTTCCTGCAGACTGGTGGCGCCACCTGTATTTTTCGATTTTTTACGAATTTTTTTCTCTATTTTTGAGACCTTTAAAAATGTGAACATCTGTTAACAAGGCACAAATCATAAAGACTGGACTTAGAATCTTAATTCTTGACACACTGAGAGGTCCATGAAAAATCTCCTTGAAAACCAGAAATTAGGTCTCTGTTACCCATATCCTTCGAGCTATGGGGCCCCAAAGTACCCCCCAGAATAGTAAAAAATTTCATACAAAAACTTCAATATTTCAATAACTACATCACTGATGGTCTTCATTTTTGGCATACATATTGATCATGAGATGTTCGATCAGTTCCTGCAGACTGGTGGCGCCACCTGTACTGTTTGATTTTTTACGATTTTTTCCTCTATTTTTGAGACCTTTGAGGATGCTGTCATCTGTTAGCGTGGCACAAATCGTTACGACTGGACCTAGAATCTTCATTTTCGACACACTGAGAGACCTATGAAAAGTCTCCATAGAAACCAGAAATTAGGTCTCTGTTACCCATATCCTTCGAGCTATGGGGCCCAAAATTACCCCCCAGAATAGTCAAAAATTTCATACAAAAACTTCAATATTTCAATAACTACATCACTGATGGTCTTCATTTTTGGCATACATATTGATCATGAGATGTTCGATCAGTTCCTGCAGACTGGTGGCGCCACCTGTACTGTTTGATTTTTTTACGATTTTTTCCTCTATTTTTGAGACATTTGAGGATGCTGTCATCTGTTAGCGTGGCACAAATCGTAACGACTGGACCTAGAATCTTCATTTTCAACACACTGAGAGACCTATGAAAAGTCTCCATAGAAACCAGAAATTAGGTCTCTGTTTCCCATATCCTTCAAGCTATGGGGCCCAAAATTACCCCCCAGAATAGTCAAAAATTTCATACAAAAACTTCAATATCTCATTAACTACATCACTGATGGTCATGATTTTCGACATACATATTGATCATGAGATGTTTCATCAGTTTGTGCAGACTGGTGGCGCCACCTGTATTTTTCAATGTTCACAAATTGTTTTCTCCATTTTTGAGACCTTTAAGGATGTAGTTATCTGTCAACAGGGTACAAATCGTAACAACTGGACCTAGAATCTTCGTTCTTGACAAATTTGGTCTCTGTTACCCATATCCTTTGAGCTATGGCACTCCAAAGTACAGCTCAGAATAATGGAAAATTTGATACAAAAGCTAAAGTATCTGAACAACTAATGCAGAGATAACCATAATTGTTTGCATGGATATTGATCATGGAGTGTTTCATAAGTTTCTGCAGACTGGTGGCACCACCTGTATTTGTTCGGTTTTTTTTTACGAAATTTTTCTGTATTTTTGAGACCTTTAAAGATATGAACATCTGTTAACAGGGCACAAATCATAAAAACTGGACCAAGAATCTTCATTCTTGACACACAGGGAGACCCATGAAAAGTCTCCATGGAAACTTGAAATTAGGTCTCTGTTACCCATATTCTTTAAGCTGTATGGGTCCAAAATACCCCCCCCCCCCCAGAATAATGGAAAATTTGATACAAAAACTGCAGTATTTCAATAACTACAACACTGATGGTCATGATTTTCGGCATACATATTGATCATGAGCTGTTCCATCAGTTTCTGCAGACTGGGTGTGCCACCTCTATTTTTTTCAAATTTTTATGAATTTTTTTCTTTTTTTTGAGACCTTTAAAGATGTGGTTATCTGTCAACAGGGTACAAATCGCAACAACTGGACCTAGAATCTTCATTCTTGTCATGCAAGGAGGCCCATGAAAGGTGCCTGTGGAAACTTGAAATTAGGTCTCTGTTACCCATATCCTTCAAGCTAAAGGACTCCAAAGTATCCCTCAGAATAATGGACAATTTGATACAAAAACTGAAGTATCTGAACAACTAATGCAGAGATCACCATGATTTTTTGCATTAGGTGTTTTTATTAGTTTCTGCAGACTGGTGGAGCCACCTGTATTTTTGTATCTGCCAAAATGAAGTTTTGCAAATACTATGTTTTTGACCGAGTTCCTCCACCGCGGCGGCGTTCGTTTCCAGAGAGCTCCTCGGAGACTAATGGACCGATTTTTCCCAAACTTACACCTATTATCGGGTCACATGTGAACTGGTGCCTAACCAATTTGCGTTGACCTCTGACCTTTCCTCTCTATCCAGTGTCCATTTGTGGGTCTGTTTCCACTCATAAACCCTCATATCTCGGGAACCGTTTGACCGATCAGGAAATAAAATTGATACAAATGTAGCCCTTGGATTGCTTTATAACATACACAAAAAATGGTGGCGCCACCTGTAACCATGTTTGCACAGTGTCCATCTGTTCATCTGCCTTGTGTTAAAATCACTCATATCTCTGCAGTGAATTGACTAATTCACCTGAAATTCGTCATGCGTATACATCCAGGATAGCTTTCTTGATTTTATGACAGGTGGCGCCACCTACGTTCACGTTCACGCTGATGACATCCAAGCTTATATCTTGGGAACCGTTTGACCGATCAGGAAATAAAATTTATACAAATGTAGCCCTTTGATAGCTCTGTAACATACACAAAAATGGTGGCGCCACCTGTAACAATGTTTGCACAGCGTCTGTCTGTTAGTCTGCCGTGGCCTAAAATCACTCATTTCTCTGTAGTGGTTCGACATGACTGCCTAAAATTTTGCAGGTTTATACATCATGGACAGCTTTCTTGATTTTATGACAGGTGGCGCCACCTACATTCTAGTTAATGCTGCACACATCCAAGCTCATATCTCAGGAACCATTTGACCGATTGGGCCAAAATTGTGCATGTGTTTAGATCTCACATAGGTCTTTATCATACACAAAACTGGAGGGGTTACCTGCAAAGATTTTTGCACAGTGTTTGTCTGTTTGTCTGCCATGGGCAAAAATCGCTCATATACATGTAGTGGTTTGACTTTTCTGCCTAAAATTTTGCAGGTGTATACAACTTGGACAGCTTTCTGGATTTGTGGTAGGTGGCACAACCTACATACACATTTAGGCTGCAGACATCCATGCTAATATGCAACATACCTCACTCTATTTCCCCTTGCCACTCAATCCATGCCTCACTATCCGATTTTGGCAGATACATGTAGTCACTTGTCGGTTACCCGTATTCTAGTTTTAAAAGTTTACACATTTTTCTCTATTTTTGAGATATATGAATACAGACTCAATCTTGGCCTGTTGGTTAATCTGTTTGATGCTTCAGTTGAATGGGTATATACTACCATTCTTATGATAAAATTTCCTTTTGCGAATTTCTTCCCAGTCAGCTGAGCGTCATGACCCATGGGTCTCTTGTTAAAAGCTTTTGATTTATGATTTAAGTTATTCATCATACCAGGCAATGTTACAATCATGGATATTTAGCTCTCTGTGGCTATATAAAGAGAATTGTATGTGGATTATAAATTATTGGTATCCCTACTCAACTTAATTCAAGAATTTGCCATCAGTGAGATATATCTGTATTTTAATTTTGCATTCAGTATGCATCCGTAATAAATTTACATATATTCCTGATTTCTTTTTTTTATAAAAAGTCAGCTGAAAAGCATTTTGTATTGGAAAAATAAATTTTAAAGTTATTTCAAGTAGGGACCACTTTTCTGTTCAGATGGCAGCACTTGGTTTACCATTAGCAGATAGCCAGTGCCTTGATGTTGGCCATTAGTCAAGATAATGTCAGCTCTATAAATAGTTTTGGCACAGTGCAAGGATTGGAAGAAGTGCAGCCAGGTATAGGTCAAGAGTTCACTCAGTGCAGTAGCTGCATTCTATTTATAGCTTTGGCAGACTGCTCACTGCATCATATTTGGCACCACAGTTCAGCCAGAATCTATTTATAGCTTTGGCTGACTGCCATCTGCTTGGGTTATGCAACAGGTCAAGAGTTCACTCAGTGTAGCCAGGTACAGGTCAAAACTTCACTAAGTCTAGCCAGGTGCAGGTCAAGAGTTCACTCAGTGCAGTAGCTTGAGGCAGCAATTTGTCACAGGTCACTTGTGGGCAACTGCCTTACTCACCTAAGCCTTGTCAGCCCAGTGCATCAAACTCTGGGGAAGTTTGATGTATTGGACTGATATTTTGACCTGTCTATTTGTCTTTGATGGTATTCTCATTTACAAGACAGGTGGTGCCACCTACATTGACTTTTGCAGTGTATGCGCCTGCTTATTTCTACAGAGGAATTCAATACATCAGCCTAAAATTGGGCATGTATATACATATCGGGTAGCTTTATAGTGTACAAGACTGGTGGCGCCACCTACAATAATTTTTGCACAGTGTGTGTCCCTGCTTATTTTCAGGAGGGGTTTGATATATCAGTCTGAAATTGGACATATGTATATGTCTCTGATAGCCTTGTTGTATACAAGACTGGTGGTGCCAGCTACAATCATGTGTGTGTTGTGTGCACCCATGCCAGAATTTCAGCAGTGATGTTTGTGTAATTGTTTCTTATTCAAAGTGTTTAGTACTTGCATCGTTCATATACATGAGAAGTAATGGTCCAGCATTGAAGCATTATACCTGGTGTATTTCCCGAATGCACAGGTTCGCAGGTTTAGGCCTGTAGGCCTTGTTTGTACAGGGGTCATCAGTGCTGGTATCATACTGACGGCTACAAAAAACTTCTTCTCTGAAACAATACGGCCAAATTGTTTAATATCCCTCAGAAATGATCCTTGGGTAGTGCTTTCTGAAGTTTGTTCAAATGGTCTCAGGTCAGTGACTTTTGGCTGAGTTATGGGAAGCTGAATTTAGTCATATGCCATGACAGCCCATTTTAGCTCAATGGCTACAAAGATCTTCTCCTCAAAAACCACTGGGCCAAATTCTTAAATCTCACACATTAATTATCTTTAGACTTTGTTCAAATGGTTTTGGTTCTGTGCTTTTTGGCTGAGTTACAAGAAGCTGAACTTATCCATTTTGCTGTATTTTTCCATATGAGTAATAAACCTGCAAAACGTTTTTTTACTGATGCCACTGAGGCCAATTTCTTTAATATTTTACAAGAATATTCCCCTGAATAATTCTTATAATAATTGTCTTTTATGGTTCCAAAGAATGAATTTTGGCTGAATTATAAAGATTGAATTGAGTCATTTTACCATATATGTTAGCTATGTGAAGCATATACATCTAGCCTGGCACCAGTTTATCAGCATCCGTTACATCATGCCTCTAGACATTTAGATTTCAGGTTATCTATGGTTAATATTGACAAAAATGTTTTTTCCAAGCTATTAAAAAATGTAGATTAATTATTGTAGATATTCCTTATGCCAGGCAATGTTTACAATCACAGGTATACAGCTGTCTGTGGGTATGTAAAGACTGCTGTACAATGATTATAAATAATTGGTATCCACACTCAACTTAATTCAAGATTTTGCCATCAGTGAGATGTATCTGTATTATAATTCTGCATTCAATATGCATCTGTAGTAATTTTTAGCGAACCTGTGAGCTAATGAGATGGTGTGGCGTTGTTTGTCGTCTGTACGTTAACCCATACTATTTCAAAAACAACTGGAGCTAGCATCATGAAATTTAATGCAAAAAATTAGCCATCTCAAAATCTCTGCGTTTTCTTAGATTTTATAGAGTAAAAGCTAAAAAACCTTTAAAAATCTCCTCCGACGAAACGGTCAAGCCAAATTGTTCAATATTTCACAGAAATAATCTTTTATACCATCTCTCTCAAGTTTGTTCAAATGGTTCAAGTTCGGTGAATTTTTGCAGAGTTACAGGAAGTTGAACTTAGTCATCTGTCCAAAAAAGCATACTAAAATGACAATCTCAGAAACGGCATGAGCTATCATCACCAAATTTTATGCCAGTGTTGGTCACATGAGTCAAATATGAAATTCAGGTATTGGTGGTGCCACCTGCATTGACCTTTTTTTGTACAGGGGTCATTGGTCATCTGTAAATTGACCATAATTTCTCAGGAATAGCAGGAGCTGACATCCCCAGATTTTATGCAATAATTTGTCACTTATCAAATGTTGTGGGATTCAGCTTATTTTTTTGCTATCTGCATTTACTTAGGTTTTATAGGGAAAAAGCTGAAAAACCTTTAAAAGTCTTCTTCTTGTAAACAGTCCAGCCAAATTGTTCAATATTTTACAGAAATGATCCCAGAGGCAAAGCCCTCTCAAGTTTGTTCAAATGGTTTGCATTTGATGAATTTTAGTGGTGTTACACGAATTGGACAGTCATTTAGCCAATTAAGCATACTGACATAGTAATCTCAGAAATGACAGATGCTAGCATTACAAGTATTGTGCAGATGTTGAACACATGGCTCTATTTGAAGTTGCAGAATTTCTGGTGCCACCTAAATTGACCTGTTTTTTATGGGCAAAAACCTCATAATTTTAGCCTCTTTCAGCTTAAAATGTTTGTGATGAAACTCAAGTTGAATTGTTCGATTTTTCAAAAGAATTATCCTAGGACAAGTTTTTTTTAATCATATCTGAAAAGCTTAAGTTGGTCTTATGGCCATTATTATGTCTATTTCAAACTGAGGACTGCAAAACTGTTCTTCTACAAAATTATTGTTTCAAGTAAAACTTCTGTAACATTGCATAAAAATTATTCTTATGTGGCCTTTGTTTAAGTTTATTTTATGATTTTTGGTAGAATTATTGGACCTTTAACAATGAAAGAACTTCATCTTTTATTATTCTAGATATTTTGATGAAAAGTTTATGAATATGTCAGCTTGAAAAAAAGCATTTTAGCCAAAGTCTTTCAGTATGTGTAGACAGATTTACCAACAGGCCAAGATTGTGTTTGTATCTTTAAATAGGTTGAGAAACTGCCAACTGTTTCAGATTTGGCAACAGATCAAGAGTTCATTCAGTGCAGCCAGATATAGGTCAAGAGTTCAGTCAGTGCAGCCAAGCACAAGGCATGTGATCACCTCATGGGTGACATGTGAACACGTCATGGGCACCATGTGATAACCTCATGGGTGTCATGCCCTTCAGGGCTGCATGTTGAGCCAATCTGTGAGCTTATGCAATGGTGTGGCTACTATTTCAGATTTGGCAACAGACCAAAGGTCAGTCTGGATCTATTTATGGCTTTGGCAGACTGCCAACTGTGTCAGATCATGCAACAGGTCAAGAGTTCACTCAGTGCAGCGAGGTACAGGTCAAAATTTCACTCAGTCTAGCCAGATGCAGGTCATGAGTTCACTCAGTGCAGTAGCCTGAGCCAGCAAATTTGTCACAGTTCACTCGGGGCAACTGCCTTTCTCACCTAAGCCTGGTCTATTTGTCTTTGATGGTATTCTCATTTACAAGACAGGTGGTGCCACCTACATTGACTTTTGCAGTGTATGCGCCTGCTTATTTCTACAGAGGAATTCAATACATCAGCCTAAAATTGGGCATGTATATACATATCGGGTAGCTTTATAGTGTATTTTGACCTGTCTATGTGTCTTTGATGGCTCTCTCATTCACAAGACAGGTGTCGCCACCTACATTGACTTTTGCACAGTGTATGTGCCTGCTTATTTCTACAGAGGAATTTGATATATCAGCCTGAAATTGGGCATTAATTATACATATTGAATAGCTTTGTTGTATACAAGACTGGTGGTGCCACCTACAATAATTTTTGCACAGTGTGTGTCCCTACTTATTTCTGAGGAGGGGTTTGATATATGCCAGTAAACAGCTTCTAGGAGATCACCAGTTATTGCTTCCCAACAGAAATGTCTTATATTCAGTTGTGAAGAGTTTCTGCCCCAGTCTGCTGAGCACCATGACCCAGGGGTCTTTTGTTTGTAAGAATAATTTCTTGATTAATAGATAAAACAGTTATTAAATCCCAAGCTGTTTCTTTTATGGAAAAGAATACTCTTTGATTTTTCAGTGTTGTCATATATCATCTTTAGCCCATGTAACATGGATAATCTAAGTTATGTTGTAGGTCATGTGCTTTGTATCAATGCTGTCTAGGTTTTTCCTCCCCATTGTAAAAATTTTGAAGAAAAAATTGTTTCAACTCATTCTCTGGAAGACATTAAGATAAATATTCATTTATTTTATCAATTTACCCAGTGGTTTTATGCTTCAGTTGACAAAATCTGGTGAACCAACAACCAAACGTTTCAAAGCAGAAAGTGCCACAGGTCAGTCAGATGAAAAGAAGGAGAAGAGATCATCTCAAATGAAGAATTGGTTCTCAAGGAAGTTCAAGAAGAAATGATAGCTGTTAATGATGATGACAATTTATGATGAGGTTGGTTAAGTCTACCAAAATTAACTTGTATTAGTAAGATTAAACATTTGGTCATATTTACAACAAAAAACATTGCCATGATACGTCAAAGTACTGTCCTTACCTTTTTAGTGACCACATATATAAGGCTGGTCCCTGAGTTGTAAGGTTTCAGAACTCTGCTCATAGACCTGCTCCTAGCTGCTCACACAGGATGATCCTGTCATAGTGAGCCATGTCATTAGTTGTCTCTAGCTGCTCACACAGGATGATCCTGTCATCGTGAGCCATGTCATTAGTTGTCTCTAGCTGCTCACACAGGATGCCTGTCATAGTGAGCCATGTCATAAGCTGTCTCTAGCTGCTCACACAGGATGATCCTGTCATAGTGAGCCATGTCATTAGTTGTCTCTAGCTGCTCACACAGGATGATCCTGTCATAGTGAGCCATGTCATTAGTTGTCTCTAGCTGCTCACACAGGATGATCCTGTCATAGTGAGCCATGTCATAAGCTGTCTCTAGCTGCTCACACAGAATGATCCTGTCTTAGTGAGCCATGTCATTAGTTGTCTCTAGCTGCTTACACAGGATGATCCTGTCATAGTGAGCCATGTCATTAGTTGTCTCTAGCTGCTCACACAGGATGATCCTGTCTAAGTGAGCCATGTCATTAGTTGTCTCTAGCTGCTCACACAGGATGATCCTGTCATAGTGAGCCATGTCATAAGCTGTCTCTAGCTGCTCACACAGGATGATCCTGTCTTAGTGAGCCATGTCATTAGTTGTCTCTAGCTGCTCACACAGGATGATCCTGTCATAGTGAGCCATGTCATTAGTTGTCTCTAGCTGCTCACACAGGATGCCTGTCATAGTGAGCCATGTCATTAGTTGTCTCTAGCTGCTCACACAGGATGATCCTGTCATAGTGAGCCATGTCATTAGTTGTCTCTAGCTGCTCACACAGGATGCCTGTCATAGTGAGCCATTCATAAGCTGTCTCTAGCTGCTCACACAGGATGATCCTGTCATAGTGAGCCATGTCATTAGTTGTCTCTAGCTGCTCACACAGGATGATCCTGTCATAGTGAGCCATGTCATTAGTTGTCTCTAGCTGCTCACACAGGATGATCCTGTCATAGTGAGCCATGTCATAAGCTGTCTCTAGCTGCTCACACAGGATGATCCTGTCTTAGTGAGCCATGTCATTAGTTGTCTCTAGCTGCTCACACAGGATGATCCTGTCATAGTGAGCCATGTCATTAGTTGTCTCTAGCTGCTCACACAGGATGATCCTGTCTTAGTGAGCCATGTCATTAGTTGTCTCTAGCTGCTAACACAGGATGATCCTGTCATAGTGAGCCATGTCATAAGCTGTCTCTAGCTGCTCACACAGGATGATCCTGTCTTAGTGAGCCATGTCATTAGTTGTCTCTAGCTGCTCACACAGGATGATCCTGTCATAGTGAGTCATGTCATTAGTTGTCTCTAGCTGCTCACACAGGATGATCCTGTCATAGTGAGCCATGTTATTAGTTGTCTCCAACTGCTCACACAGGATGATCCTGTCATAGTGAGCCATGTCATTAGTTGTCTCTAGCTGCTCACACAGGATGATCCTGTCATAGTGAACCATGTCATTAGTTGTCTCTGGCTGCTCACACAGGATGATCCTGTCATAGTGAGCCATGTCATTAGTTGTCTCTGGCTGCTCACACAGGATGATCCTGTCATAGTGAGCCATGTCATTAGTTGTCTCTAGCTGCTCACACAGGATGATCCTGTCATAGTGAGCCATGTCATTAGTTGTCTCTAGCTGCTCACACAGGATGATCCTGTCATAGTGAGCCATGTCATTAGTTGTCTCTAGCTGCTCACACAGGATGATCCTGTCATAGTGAACCATGTCATTAGTTGTCTCTGGCTGCTCACACAGGATGATCCTGTCATAGTAAGCCATGTCATTAGTTGTCTCTAGCTGCTCACACAGGATGATCCTGTCATAGTGATCCATGTCATTAGCAGTTTGTAGCTGCTCACACAGGATGATCCTGTCATAGTGAGCCATGTCATTAGTTGTCTCTAGCTGCTCACACAGGATGATCCTGTCATAGTGAGCCATGTCATTAGTTGTCTCTAGCTGCTCACACAGGATGATCCTGTCATAGTGAGCCATGTCATAAGCTGTCTCTAGCTGCTCACACAGGATGATCCTGTCTTAGTGAGCCATGTCATTAGTTGTCTCTAGCTGCTCACACAGGATGATCCTGTCATAGTGAGCCATGTCATTAGTTGTCTCTAGCTGCTCACACAGGATGATCCTGTCTTAGTGAGCCATGTCATTAGTTGTCTCTAGCTGCTAACACAGGATGATCCTGTCATAGTGAGCCATGTCATAAGCTGTCTCTAGCTGGTCACACAGGATGATCCTGTCTTAGTGAGCCATGTCAGTTGTCTCTAGCTGCTCACACAGGATGATCCTGTCATAGTGAGTCATGTCATTAGTTGTCTCTAGCTGCTCACACAGGATGATCCTGTCATAGTGAGCCATGTTATTAGTTGTCTCCAACTGCTCACACAGGATGATCCTGTCATAGTGAGCCATGTCATTAGTTGTCTCTAGCTGCTCACACAGGATGATCCTGTCATAGTGAACCATGTCATTAGTTGTCTCTGGCTGCTCACACAGGATGATCCTGTCATAGTGAGCCATGTCATTAGTTGTCTCTGGCTGCTCACACAGGATGATCCTGTCATAGTGAGCCATGTCATTAGTTGTCTCTAGCTGCTCACACAGGATGATCCTGTCATAGTGAGCCATGTCATTAGTTGTCTCTAGCTGCTCACACAGGATGATCCTGTCATAGTGAGCCATGTCATTAGTTGTCTCTAGCTGCTCACACAGGATGATCCTGTCATAGTGAACCATGTCATTAGTTGTCTCTGGCTGCTCACACAGGATGATCCTGTCATAGTAAGCCATGTCATTAGTTGTCTCTAGCTGCTCACACAGGATGATCCTGTCATAGTGATCCATGTCATTAGCAGTTTGTAGCTGCTCACACAGGATGATCCTGTCATAGTGAGCCATGTCATTTGTTGTCTCTAGCTGCTCACACAGGATGATCCTGTCATAGTGAGCCATGTCATTAGTTGTCTCTAGCTGCTCACACAGGATGATCCTGTCATATTGAGCCATGTCATTAGCTGCTTGTAGCTGCTCACACAGGATGATCCTGTCAAAGTGAGCCATGTCATTAGCTGTCTCTAATGGTCACACAGGATGATCCTGTCATAGTGAGCCATGTCATAAGCTGTTTGTAGCTGGTCACACAGGATGATCCTGTCATAGTGAGCCTTGCATTAGCTGTTTGTAGCTGCTCACACAGGATGATCCTGTCATAGTTAGCCATGTCATTAGCTGTTTGTAGCTGCTTACACAGGATGATCCTGTCATAGTGAGCCATGTCATTAGCTGTCTCTAGCTGCTCACACAGGATGATCCTGTCATAGTGAGCCATGTCATTAGCTGTTTGTAGCTGCTCACACAGGATGATCCTGTCATAGTGAGCCATGTCATTAGCTGTCTCTAACGGTCACACAGGATGATCCTGTCATAGTGAACCATGTCATAAGCTGTCTCTAGCTGCTCACACAGGATGATCCTGTCATAGTGAGCCATGTCATTAGCTGTTTGTAGCTGCTCACACAGGGTGATCCTGTCATAGTGAGCCATGACATTAGCTGTCTCTAACAGTCACACAGGATGATCCTGTCATAGTGAGCCATGTCATTAGCTGTTTGTAGCTGGTCACACAGGATGATCCTGTCATAGTGAGCCATGTCATAAGCTGTTTGTAGCTGCTTACAAAGGATGATCCTGTCATAGTGAGCCATGTCATTAGCTGTTTGTAGTTGCTCACACAGGATGATCCTGTCATAGTGAGCCATGTCATTAGCTGTTTGTAGCTGCTCACACAGGATGATCCTGTCATAGTGAGCCATGTCATTAGCTGTTTGTAGCTGGTCACACAGGATGATCCTGTCATAGTGAGCCATGTCATTAGCTGTTTGTAGCTGCTCACACAGGATGATCCTGTCATAGTGAGCCATGTCATTAGTTGTCTCTAGCTGCTCACAAAGGATGATCCTGTCATAGTGAGCCATGTCATAAGCTGTTTGTAGCTGCTTACAAAGGATGATCCTGTCATAGTGAGCCATGTCATTAGCTGTTTGTAGTTGCTCACACAGGATGATCCTGTCATAGTGAGCCATGTCATTAGCTGTTTGTAGCTGCTCACACAGGGTGATCCTGTCATAGTGAGCCATGACATTAGCTGTCTCTTACAGTCACACAGGATGATCCTGTCATAGTGAGCCATGTCATAAGCTGTTTGTAGCTGCTTACAAAGGATGATCCTGTCATAGGGAGCCATGTCATTAGCTGTTTGTAGTTGCTCACACAGGATGATCCTGTCATAGTGAGCCATGTCATTAGCTGTTTGTAGCTGGTCACACAGGATGATCCTGTCATAGTGAGCCATGTCATAAGCTGTTTGTAGCTGCTTACAAAGGATGATCCTGTCATAGTGAGCCATGTCATTAGCTGTTTGTAGCTGGTCACACAGGATGATCCTGTCATAGTGAGCCATGTCATTAGCTGTTTGTAGCTGCCTACAAAGGATGATCCTGTCATAGTGAGCCATGTCATTAGCTGTTTGTTGCTGCTCACACAGGATGATCCTGTCATAGTGAGCCATGTCATTAGCTGTTTGTAGCTGCCTACAAAGGATGATCCTGTCATAGTGAGCCATGTCATTAGCTGTTTGTTGCTGCTCACACAGGATGATCCTGTCATAGTGAGCCATGTCATTAGCTGTTTGTAGCTGCCTACAAAGGATGATCCTGTCATAGTGAGCCATGTCATTAGCTGTTTGTAGCTGCTCACACAGGATGATCCTGTCACAGCGAGATTTCTTATTTAAGTCATCTATAAATAATGCTCTCATTTACCCTTTCCCGTATTTTTCTAAGTTAATTGACAGAACTTAGATTTGAATGTATCAGGTGTTATTTAAGGCATTTTTTCAGGAATGTTGTATGTTTAGCTTTCATAAAATATTCAAGAGTGAGCCTACCAGCCATCAATAACACCACCTGCAGATGCTAGTACTTTTAAGTATATTTTATTTGTAGAATCACTGTACAATTCACTTGTCTGAGAGGAGTTGTAGACAACAAGGTGAAATGCAAACATCAGGACACATCACCTGTGACTGAGTTATGCAGTCAGCTGGCACAAAGTCCCACTGTCAACTGATGTACAGTAACATCAAGATGAGTGCTGGAGCAGGAGCTCAAGTACAGGGAATGGTGTGATCAGGGTCAGTGTACAGTGCTCAAAATGCTTGATCCTTGTGAATGGCCATGACAGTGTAGTCAGTTTGCTCTGTAAATGACTTATTGAATGATTTTGATTTTCTACTGGTTAAAGAAAGCATTTGAAATCAAGAAGAGAAAGAATAAAATGGAAGCCTGTTGAGACTTGTTTGATATACGTGAATTTCAAACAAAGAGATGTTAATGGGACAGCTAAGAGAAGATCATGCCAGTCCATCACACCCAGTACTACACACTGAAGCTGTCTGTGACTTGATTCATGTACCAGGGGACACAGATACATGTTCTTCAGGTGAAATTAATATTTCATTAGACATATATATGATCAAGATGTATGAATGCAAGTATGATTTAAGGACTTGCTGGTAGAACAGACAACTTTATGTATTTGTTACCTTGTTTATCCTTGATTTTAATTTAAACCAGAACAGTGATCTAAACTTAATTTTCATTCAGTTAAAGGTGTAACATTCTGCTTTGTTCAGAGGTTGGTTGGTTTGTTCCCTGGCCATAGAAATGACATCTCATGATCTGAGAACACCACAACTGATCTGTGCTTCAGACTTCAAACTTTTGTTTATATGTACATGTATACGTAATATGAATCATGTTTGTGTTCACCTGTTACAGTTTGACCTTTCAGTTTTAGACCTACGGAATTTTGATTTCTGTGCTTGTTGTTTAGCAACACCATGCATCACGTATGTATGATGTGTATGTTTTAATTGCCACCAAATACTAACCAGTCAGAATCAGTAGATTTGTTAAAACATGTTGTGCAAGATCAGATAATGCAGAATAACTTGCCTTCCAAAAACTAGTATTCTGTATACTTTTAACTTTTAGCTGTTAATGATTATAAAAAACATGGTTTGCTTTTACAATAATTATTGACATACCATAGATGTTTATTTGTGTTATTTTATGCTTTAGAAGCTTTTGGCTTATTTCAGGAGCAGCATGGCAAGTTTTATCTGATCAGTTTGAAATGAATAGCACTGTAAATATTTATAGAGCATAATTTGTTATAAATATCAATTAATGATGTCATTCTCAAGTTTATCCAAGTGTTTTCATTTCCTGGGAGTGTTTTTATATGCTGTTAAACTTGATCGTCAGAAGTATACCCAGTCACTGCTGTGAGACTGGGCTTTTAAATTCAAGTTTATTAGTTTCATTTTGTACATTTCACTTTCAGATGTTGGTTTTGCAGCTGCTTCAGTTTGATCACTCAAGCTGTGAGGTTTTAGACAGACTCAAGAGTCTTGCACTTGTGACTGCATTAAATATTTTAGTTATTTTAGTAAAAGTGTCATTCTGTCACATTGTATTGATGGATGACCAATGGTCCTCAGCTCAGTACTATAAAACATGCAAAACTGAATCATTTTGTGTTTGGATCCGGTAGACAAATAAATAGCTTGCTTTTTATATTTTTAGCTCAGCTGACTTTCAGTCATGCTGAGCTATAGCTAACACTCTTTGTCCGTCGTCCGTCTGTCTGTCTGTCCGTCTGTCCGTTAACCTGGCACAAATCGTAACCGCCGGACTTACAATCTTGTAACTTGACATTCTGAGAGGTCGATGAAAAGACTGGACCTAGAATCTTCATTTGTTGACACAGTGAGAGACCTATGAAAAGTCTCCATGGAAACCAGAAATTAGGTCTCCGTTACCCAAATCCTTTGAGCTATGGGGCCCCAAAGTACCCCCCAGAATTGTCAAAAATTTCATAAAAAAAATTCAAAATCTCATTAACTACATCACTGATGGTCATAATTTTTGGCATATATATGGATCATTAGATGTTTCATCAGTTTCTGCAGACTGGTGGCGCCACCTATATTTTTCGATATTTTACGAATTGTTTTCTCTATTTTTAGACCTTTAAAAATGTGAACATCTGTTAACAGGGCACAAATCGTAAAGACTGGACCTAGAATCTTCATTCTTGACACACAGGGAGACCCATGAAAAGTCTCCATGGAAACCTGAAATTAGGTCTCTGTTACCCATATCCTTTGAGCTGTGGGGCTCCCAATTACCCCCCAGAAAAATGGAAAATTTGATAAAAAAAAAACTGCAACATCTCAATAACTCCAACACTGATGGTCATGACTTTTTGCATACATATTGATCAAGAGGTGTTCCATCAGTCCTGCAGTCTGGTGGCGCCACCTGTATTTTTTCAAATTTTTATAATTTTTTTTCTCTATTTATGAGACCTTTAAGGATGTAGTTATCTGTCAACAGGGTACAAATCTTAACGACTGAACCTAGAATCTTCATTCTTGACACACGGGGAGACCCATGCAAGGTCTCCATGGAAACCTGAAAATAGGTCTCTGTTACTCATATCCTTTGAGCAATGGCATTCCAAAGTACAGCTCAGAATAATGGAAAATTTGATACAAAAGCTGAAGTATCTGAACAACTAATGCAGAGATCACCATAATTGTTTGCATGGATATTGATCATGGAATGTTTCATCAGTTTCTGCAGACTGATGGCACCACGTATATTTGTTCGGGTTTTTTTTACGAATTTTTTACTCTACTTTTGCGACCTTTAAAGATATGAACATCTGTTAACAGGGCACAAATTGTATAGACTGGACCTAGAATCTTCATTCTTGACACACAGGGAGATCCATGAAAAGTCTCCATGGAAAATGAAATAAGGTCTCTGTTACCCAAATCCTTTAAGCTATAGGACTCTGAAGTATCCCTCAGAATAATGAACAATTTGATACAAAAGCTGAAGTATCTGAACATCTAATGCAGAGATCACCATGATTCTTTGGATGGATATTGTTTATGGAGTGTTTAATCAGTTTCTGCAGACTGGTGGTTCCACCTAAATTTTTATTCAATTTTTCGAATTTTTTTCTCTATTTTTGAGACCTTTAAGGATGCTGTCATCTGTTTACATGGCACAAGTTGTAACAACTAATGCAGAGATCACCATGATTCTTTGCATGCATATTGACCATTAAGTCTTTTATTAGTTTCTGCAGACTGGTGGAGCCACTTGTATTTTTTACGCATTTTTCTTTATTTTTGAGATATATAAATACAGACACAATTTTGGTCTGTTGGTTAATCTATTTGATACTTCAGTTGAATGGGTATATACTACCATTCAGATGATAAAATTTCCTTTTGCGAATCTCTTCCCAGTCAGCTGAGCGTCATGACCCATGGGTCACTTGTTTTAATAGTGTGTTATTAGATTAAGCAAGATGACTGATATGCAGGGTTATAGTTAGAGAACAGTGCTAACCTTAAAAGTATTTTTCTTAGGAAACAATCATGTGTACATGCAGTGTATAAACATTTTGTTTTAATGTAATTACATTATTATTTGTGTACATGTATCTGATGATGTGTAAATTTTAGTGGGTGATCATACTTAAAGGCAGCAGCTTTGGTTTGTGATTTTTATCATGTAAATGTGTGCGTCTGTTAGTGTAGGTTGGTTAGACAGAGCTTATTTTGTCCTTCATGTCAGCTTGTCTGGTTATTTTTCTGTATACAGGGTATCCTAAAGTGTTATTCATAACAGTGATACTATTTTTGGGGGTGGGGGGTGGGGGGGGTGGGAGCTGGTTCATCTGAATTTTGATGAAGGTGTTGATTCAGAATAATTTTTTTTGTACCGCTGTCCTGTTAGAATCTACAGCCACTCTTGCTGACATATAGAAGTGGTGTTTGTTCTGTCCTGAAGAGAATGTCAAGGTGTCCATATCCTAGTTTTTTAATAATTGGAAAAGCATATAAACATAATATATTTTGTTTTCTTAAAGCTCATTTTTGAAAGTCCACTGTGTGCAAGGGAACTCGTATCAAAAGTGCATACCCTTTAAAATATAACACAGGTAATTGACATTTGAAATATAGAAATTAAGATCTAACACAGTAGTGATATATAAGAAAATGGTAAAAAATAGTCATAAAATCATATAAAGTGAGAAATTTCCCATTCTAGCAAAAAGCAATCACTATTTGTCTTTGTCATCTGGTGGGGGGGGGGGGGGCTCCTTGGAATCCGAAAATTAGGCCATTTTGATCTGCATTTTGCTGGTTGTGGGGTGGGACAAAGCCTCATATTCAAGCACCTTGAAATCAGATAGTTTAGGCAGGTTCATAAAATTAAAATAATGTGCTTCATTTTCACCTTATAGATTGTCAAAGAGCAACGTTAAATCAGTAAATTTGACTTGCTTTTTCTGTGTTCTGGAGTGAAAAACATACAAAAGGCTACCAGTACACTTCTCATGAACAGCTAGATGTTCATCATGAAATCTTTTGTGTCAATTGATATTGCTTCCCAAGACTGGTGGTGCCACCAGACAGGCCCAGGTGAAATCTCCTTGGAAACCTGAAATAAAGTCACAGTGACCTATTTTTCTGGGAGCTATGCAGTGGAAATTATTTATACTGTACCTTATTGATGTGTATATACCTGTCAGCATGCAACAGTTGAGCAGAGTTGGCCTAACCATCTCATCACAGATGTCACAGATTTTATATAAATAGCAGAATTAGTTTTTTTTGTTAGGATTGATACAAAAGCTGCAATTTCTCAACCATAAAGCCATGAATTGCCTTGAAATTTTCATCTTGGATAGCTTTATCTGTATGAGACTTGTGACTACACCTGTATTTTTTTATCATTTTGTACAGACATTTAAAGATTGATTTTAAGGCTGACAGCAGCCATTTACATGACAGGATAACTCTACCATCATACATCTGACTTTGGATGATAAAATTGATATAAAAACGGCCAAAATCTGTGAAACTTATGTCTTGATCATCATGGTGAATTTAAACAACAATTAGATCAGGCAGTTAAAATAAGGCCAAGTTGTTAATCCAAGTTGTTAATATTAGACCAAGAATTAAAAATATGCCATTTCACTACAATTGGTCCACATTGAATGCAAATTTTTACTGAATCCTTGATTTCTCAAAAACTAATGCATTGAATGCCTCCAAAGTTGCTGTGCTTGTTTAGCCTGAAAAAAAAAACAACTTTATTTTCTATGACTAGTGGTGCCTCCTACCTCTAGACATACTGTGGTTGTTCGCGAGGGTTTTAATTTCGCGATATTCGCGAATGGGAAATAATCGCGAAAATGAAACCCTCGGGAATAATTGGCCAATGGATTACGTCCTTCTTATTTAATGTAGCCAATATTTGTATGGGAATAGATCAGAACAATGAGAATTGTTATAATAAGTTACATCCATGCAGGTAGAGGGAAAACTTTCCCCTTAATTTGAACTTAACTACCTGTGCTTTGTGTTCGGGCCCATCGTTATATGAGAAAAATATCACAAACTCATGACTTATTCTCATTTTATAACACACATAGGTATGGCTTTACCAAATATTTTGGTTCTGGTGAGATCGCGAAAATGAAACCCTCGCGAAACATTAAAAATTGAAAAATCGTGAAATTTCAGCCTCGCGAATATGAAGCCAACCACAGTAATTTCCAATTATCTGTCTGTTTGTCCATTAGACTGGTACTTTTTAAAACCCTGAGCCAATGAATCCAAAATATGGCATACTGTTAGATGTCCCCAAGATCTCCTACCAAACCGAAAACTGGGTCACTGCGACTTCATTCCTTTGAGAAATTAAGGAATAACCTCAATCTTCCATTAAAAACCTATCACACCTCAGGACTGCCGTATATCCAAACCACTCAACCGTTTTTTCTTCATATTTACAATAAATATTCCCCTATATAGTTCCAATATGTGCATGCCAGAAATAAAGTCACTTTTACATGATTTTTAAAAGTTATAGGCCTGAACATAATGCATTTTATTTAGAAAGAAGGAAATATATTTACTTACTTCACGTGATAGTCGTTGAAGCTAGAGACTTTATTTTAGACAGATATAACATTATTTAATCAAGATTCAATGGTATTCCAAAAATTAAATCTGAAGTTATTAGCATTAATATATAATCAATTCTCTAAATTTTGCTCATCTTTGACCATTGCATGAATTTAGCTCAGCTGACAGAAAGTCATCTGAGCTATAGTGATCAGACTTTGTCCGACATCCATCCGTCTGTCTGTCCATTAACTAGGCACAAATCTTAACCATTGGACTCTCTGGAATTAGTCTGCATGAAAAATCTCCTTGGAAACATGATATTTGGTCTCTGTTACCCATTTTCTCCGAGCTATGGGGCTCAGAAAAACCCTCCAGAGTAATTTAAAAATTTTGCATTGATCACCATGGTACTTTGCATGCATATTCATCATGGACTGTTTCATCAGTTCCTGCAGACTGGTGGCACCACCTTGTTACGGGGTGACATAAAAGCGGACCGAACTGTCTTGCTAGAGAAGCCTGCTTTGCTAGCGAAGCGGTTGGTACGCCGGACTTGTGCGCCACTGATATGGGTTTGAATCCCGGATCGGCCCAGAATTTTCCCCTGAGCAATATGTCTTCTTAACAAATGGGGGCTCGTCTGGGATGACGGTAGCCCAGGGAATAAGCTCACCAAAGTGTGACTCCTGGGTTAATTAGTCTTGTTCTGATAGCAGTACTCTCTTAAGAGGGGGTGTGTTATGGGTAGACATAAAAGAGGACCGAACTGTCTTGCTAGAGAAGTCTGCTTTTGGTACGCCGGACTTGTGCCCCACACAATGGGTTCGAATCCCGGATCGTCCCAGAATTTTCCCCTGAGCAATTTGTCTTGTAACAACCTGGATATATTTTTTCGGATTTTTATGCATTTTTTTCTCTATTTTTGAGACTTTCAAAGATGCATTGTCCGTTAACAGGGTACAGATGCTACACTGTTAACCTTCCCCCTCAGTACAATTGAAAATTTGATACAAAACCTCCAGTTTTTGAAGAACTCATGCATTGATCACCATGATGCTTTGCATGCACATTCATCAAGGAGTGTTTCATCAGTTCCTGCAGACTGGTGGCACTACCTGGATTTTATTTTCATTTTTTTTTTCTTAAAATTTTTATTTTTGAGACCTTCAAAGATGCAGTTGCCCTTAAACAGGGCAAACATTGTTACCATTGCACCTAGAAACCTCTAATTTGTCATGCAGGGAGGTTCTTCTTGGAAACCAGAACCACTGTTACCCATATCCTCTGAGCTATGCTTCAGTTGAATTGGGATACTACTTACAAAATTTGGCATTCAGATGATAACATTCTTTTTGTGAACGTCTCCCTACTCAGCTGAGCATCATGACCTCTGGTTGACTTGTTTTCCAGTAAGTATGTGATTTCATTTTCCCAGCAGGTACACATAAAGATTTAATTATTTTAAATTTTGAAAAAATGCTAAAAAATTAGGCTAGTTATTGAAGTTTTTTACAGAGGCTCTAATGGATACATTTGCATTGTCAAGCTCCAGGCCACCCACTTCTGGTCACTACAGCCCAGCCTGTGTAACGTTGTGAGTGATCAGTGCAGCACTGGTTGAATACCCCTGCTGTTACAGGTGCTGTTTTCAGATATTGTTTTGCAAATTAAATATAATTTATAAAAAAATAAATAAATATATCTGTGTGCATAATGTCTTGTTACCTTACCAAATTACCTATATAAATGTTGATGCAATTTAGAATTGTAAATCAACTGAAATATTCAGATATACATGATCATTGTGAATGTATAGTAAAATTTTTAAACCTAAAAGAACAATTTATACAATAAAAAAAGGAGGATCTTATGAAGCCCATTAGAATTGACACCTGAATTGCCTTAAAGTGACTTGCACAATGTGGAGTCCATACACTCCATACACAACAATGAGATTTAATATATAGCAACTGATTAAAGTTTAGTACTTCTTTGTGTATTGTATATTTGACCACTGAAAAACATGACTCTTCTATTATCATCACTATTTTGCATCAAAGGAGTGGAAAAGATGAACATAATAGTACACAGGCCTAAAGCATTATACAGGGCTGCCACCGATTCACCAAAATTCAGCTATGACTTACAGATTCCTTGTTGTATTTATGCCTTTTTGTACAATTTGGTGAAAATTTTTAAAGTTAGTTATTCGATATGGGTCAGGTTGAGTCTTTTCATTTTGCTTGCCAATTAGGACTGGGGATATGAAGGCATAAGTTATGCTTGTCTTTTTTTTAGTTTTGTGTTCTACAAATTTCTGTACTGTGTTGTTGGATAATTTATTGTTGTCTTTTATGTGTTATGTAGACTGTGCTCGACTCACTGTTTTACAGCTGTAACTCATCTCTTTGGGTTAAAACAGTGAGCAATGTCTTCCAGGCAGCTATATTCAAGCTAGGAACTGTTACTAGGAACTATCAGAAGCTCTCTCTCTCTCTCTATATATATATATATATATATATATATATATAAAACCATCATCATTTGTATAGTAGTAGTGCAAACATAATGGTGGGGTTCTCAATTTATTTTACCTTTTATATTTAATTTGATAGTATGAAAATAATATTTTCGCTCAACATAAAAAACATAACAATACAGATTTGTTCCAAACATTCATTATTTATTTTCTTAATAGAAGTGTCTTAGAAGCTAGTAAATTCCTTCTGAAAATAACCAACCTTATTTTGGCCTCACTAGTTACTAGTTAGCAGTGGGTAGCTGCATTTAGAACTTGCTGGATCAGGCAACTTTTAGTTCAATGTGTAGGTGATTTTTAACAGGCGAAACATTATGTAAAAAATAGTTGATGATGTCATGTTTCAGGCAAGGTTCAAGAAATCATGAAAAGTTAGGATATGAAACCACAGTAGTGTGTTTTTTACGTTCACAGTGAGGGCCAATGGTAGACATGAGGGAATGGCCATTTCTGTAGTACTGTACAGCTGTGTCACCTGCCGGTTAGTTTCTGTCATGCAGAACTTTGCTTTACTTTGTACCCTCTCTCCTTTCCTGTCATTATCTAACTTACCATGTATTCAAGAAACAAGCATCATGACATATAATAATAAAGGCATATTTTTAAAGAATCCACCATATTTATTTATTGTTACTGTGTCTGTGTTTTGAACATTTCTTACATCAGTAATGGAGTATTGCCTGTTTCAGTATCTGTTGATATGAGTGATTTACTTATTATTTTTCAGTGTGCTGCATTTGTAATCAATAATATGTTTTTTTAGCGAACCTGTGAGCTTATGTGATTGCGCTGCGGCGTCCGTCCACCGTCCGCCATCCATGGCTGGACGTCTGCCACCCATGGCTATAGTCAGAAACTGTCGGTGCTAGCAGCTCCAAATTACGGCAATAAATAAAACTCAGAAGTCGGAAGCCTTCGGAAGTCGGAAGCCATTATAATTTTTGATATAATGTTAAAAATAACGATCATACCAACACTTTTTCGTGTTAAAATGGAAGATATAGACCCCCTTTGCAAAATAGAAAGTCGCACAAACGTATATTCCCATATATGAAAATCAAAGCATTTATAATGCGTCGGAAGCCTCTCGGAAGTCATCCTGAGGTGACAGATGATGTTCAAAATGCATAAAACTCGGAAGTCAAGACCATATAGCACCAACCAAAAATGACACAGAAAAAGTCTTGCATAATTCCAAATTTTAATTTAAGTTATATTTATGTATTTGAATAAAACCATAATGTATATTACTAATTAAACATAATGATCTATAAAATATAAAAAAATAAATGTTGAAATATACATTCAAATGTAATACATTATATATCATATCGCGACGTTATATTTTAATATGGAATAATATTTCTAATAAATATAATATAAAAGCATTTAAAATTTCGTAATTTGATCAAAATGGTGTGATAATTTTTTTCCTTATATAACAAAATAGATTAGAATATTTTATCATATTAAAAAAGGTAAGTATTCTACATTAATTTGTATTATATTATTTTTACATAATACTATTCAAATATTTGATAAAATACATAAATTTGTATATTAATGTAAAAAAAAAAACAAAGTATCAAACTGTAGGAACTGGTAAAACCGTAAGAAAAGTCCATTAAGTTTTGTATTAATAAAACTATTCTTTTTTTATCCATTAGGGTGCTATATAAATGAAACTAATTTTTATCCATGCATTAGGTTGCTTTATATGGAACGCATATATAACTCTCCAATGCTTGTTGAATACTGATCACCCAACATATCAGGAAACATTTTTAGAACATTGCACAGAAAATTTGCATAAACCATTATAAAAACACTTCCAAAATATTTCGAAAATTTAAAAATATGTAAAACTGCATAACTGTGAAAGATTTAAAAAAAGGCATGTGATGTTGCAAAAATATTGATATAAATTATAACAGTATCTTTATATTTTAATTTTAGCTTAAAATAATTTATGTAGGAAGGATATTACATTATTATATGAGTCCAGAGATCATTTTTTAATTTTACACTTTAAAGCCACATACTGTTTTGGAAACATTTTAAGAACAGTTTCATAAAATGTTTGTGCTAACTGGGGATCAGGCAATAAGAACAATGAAACGCGTGTGCCTTTAAGGTAACGACATAAACTATCTTTAGATAATTATCAGTTACAACTAATAGGAGGAATCGCCATCTAAAATCTTTTCTGCCATCTGTTATCCTTTTTATTTGTTAGAATAACTCCCTAGGTGGAGGAGACAAATTATCACATACATGAATGGATATATAAATAATCATATTATATACAATTTAATCATTTCATATATTAATTTATATTGACCTATATATTTCTGTCTATATATTGATTATATTGTACTTTTATAATATATGATATTTTATCATATAATATAATTTAATATCAAATTATATTGCTGTTGAATGAATATATAATTATATCGTCATCTGTGTTATTTAACACATTATGTATACATTTTATTATACTTGTATTATGTAATTATATTTTGCATCATGTATGAATTTGTTCAATGAAAAAAATAGAAAATACCAAAACAAATCTGTATTGTATTATACTGTTTTTTTTATTTATAATTATAGTATTTTATATTCATGTTTTATATTTTAATATGAATTTATATATTATGTTGTTAGTTATATACATTATGATTCTATTCAAATACATAAATATTACCTTAATTAATATTTGGTTTAATGCATATATAATTTTGTTAGTTATATACATTATGATATTATTCAAATACATAAATATTACCTGAATTAATATTTGGGTTGATGCAAGACCTTTTTGTATCATTGTTGGTTGATACTGTGGCTTGACTTCCGAATTTTATGCATCTTGAGCATCATCTGTCACTTCAGGATGACTTCCGAGAGGCTTCCGACACATTAATTATGCTTTAATTTTCATATATATTAATATATATCTTTGAAACTTTCTCGTATGAAAAAGGGTGTCTATGTCTTTCGTTTTAACACAAAAACTTGTCGATTTGTTCGTTATTTTTAAAATTATACTAAAATATAAAACGGCTTCCGACTTCCGAGGGCTTCCGACTTCCGAGTTTTATTTATTGCCCAAAATTACATGTAAGAATTAGTCCAATGCGAAACTTGGTGCCCTAGAGCTTATTATTGGGTATTGGCATTAATTTAGATTTTATAGAGAAAAAGCTTAAAAACCTTTAAAAATCTTTTCTTAAACTGTCCAGCCAAATTGTCCAATATTTCACAGAAATCTTCCCTGGAGCAAACTCTTTCAAATGTGTTCGAATATTTCCAGTGTGGTGATTTTTGACAGAGTTACAGGAAGTTGAACTTAGTCATTTGCATGCCAGAAACGGCTGGAGCTATCATCATCAAATTTTGTGTTAATGTTGGTCACTTGAGTCATATGTGAAATTGAAGTATTGGTGGCGCCACCTGCATTGGTCTTTTTGTACGGGGGTCAACGGTGCCCGAAGCATACAGAGGGCTACGAAAAACTTCTTCTCTGAAAGCGTAAAGCCAAATTGTTTAATATTGCACAGAAATGCTCCTAGAGTAGTGCTTTCTTAAGTTTGTTCAAATGGTCTCTGTTCAATGACTTTTGGCCGATTTATGGGAAGCATAATATAGTAAAATGTTATAGCAGCCCATTTCTGCTCAGTGGCTACAAAGATCTTCTTCTCAAAAAACACTTGGTCAAATTCCTTAATCTCACACATGAATGATCCTTAGATGTTGATGATTCAAATTTGTTCCAGTTGTTTTGATTCAGTGATTTTCTTAGATTTTATACAGGAAAAGTTAAAAAAGATATAAAAATCTTCTTCTCCGAAACTTTCCAGCCAAATTGTCCAATATTTCACAGAATGATCCCTAGAACAATTTCTCGCAAATGAGTTTGAATGGCTCCAGTTCGGTGATTTTTGGCCGAGTTACAGGAGGTTTAACTTAGTCATCTATGCAAAAAAGCATACTTAACTTAAAATCTCAGAAACAGCTGGAGCTGTCGTCCAAATTTTATGCCAATGTTTGTAACATGAGTCATATCTGAAATTGAGGTGTTGGTGGCGCCACCTACATTGATCTGTTTTTAGCTCAGCTGACTATAAGTCATCTGAGCTATAGTCGTGGTCCATTGTCCGTCGTCCGTCCGTCTGTCCGTAGATGTGGCACGTTTTGAAACCGTAAGACCTAGGAATCCAAAATTCAGCATAATGTTAGATGTCCCCAAGATCTCCTACCAAGCCGAAAACTGGGTCTTTGCGACTTCATTCCTTTGAGAAATTAAGGAAAAACCTCAATTTTTTATTAAAAACCTATTTTCACACTTCAGGACTGCCTAATATCAAAACCACTCATCTGTTTTTCCTCATATTTCCTATAAATAATCCTCTATATAATTCCTATGTACATGCCAGAAATTAGGTCTTTATTATATAATTTAAAAAAGTTATGGGCCCAAACATAATGCATTTTGTAAATAATCAGGAAATAAATTTTATCACTTAACACAAAACTTGTTAAAGCTTAGGTCTTTTTTTCCAGTAATATTACTTTTATTTATCAAAATAAAATTGTATACCCAAAATAAGATCAAAATCTTTTAAATTTTTTAAAATATTAGCAAAAATAAAAAATTGGTACCTTAAATTTTGCCCAACTTTGACAATGGCACGTTTTTTTGCTGTAACTGCTGTGGATTTAATTTTACAGCATAATTTTGTTAGCATTTCAACTGTTAACACCGAAAAATTTGAAACCAGTTGATCAAAAACTGTAGATTTTATTCAAGTTTTCAAGCACCATGTCACATATTGCTAGTGTTATGCAGTTTGCTAGAGCTCAGCTCCCGAGCTTCAGCTCTAAGTTCCTTAAATTTGGCATACAGTTGGATTTCTCCAAAATCCCCTACCATGCCAAGAATTTGGTCACTAGACTTAATTCCTTCGAGATATCAATGAAAAACTTCATTTTTCCATTAAAAACCCATTGTTACACTTTAAGACTGCCTCATATCAAAATCACTGATCTGACTTTGATCATATATAATATACATATTTTTCTATACATTCGCTATGCACATGCCAGAAATGATGTCAGTATTGTGATTATTTTTTATAAGTTATGGGCCCAAACATAATGCACTTTTTTAAAAATCAAAAAATATATTTACTCACCTTAGATGAGAATTGCTGAAGCTGGAGACTTTTTGTCAGGAATATAACTTTATTTAATCAAGATTCGATTGTTTACCCAAAATCAGATCTGAATTTTGCAAATTTTTCAAGTTATTAGCTTAAATAAAAAAATCAATACCCTAAATTTTGTCCAACTTTGGCAATGGCATGTTTTTTTTCTGTAAGCACTGTTGATTTAATTTTCACAGCATATATACATAAAGATTTAATCTTTTAAAATCTGAAATTTCAAAGGAATTGATTGAAAAGAGTAGCTTTTATTCAAGTTTTCATACACCATGTCAAGTGTTGTTTACATCTAGCCCACCTAGTAGTAAAGCCTTCACTTGCATTATGTAACCCACCCCAGGCAGCTTGTCTTGGCTCAGCTGGGCCACTACTAGCAGGCTTCTTCCTCTCTGCCCTGCACACCCTCCCCCCCCCTAGATGATGCATTAACTAGATGAATGTTATAATTTTCTGTATTTCATTTAATTCTTGGCTATGCTACATTTTAGATTTTGTATTTACCACCAGGGTTACAATGATTAAAGTGCACATTTAATTGTGTCCACAAAGTGGTGTATTGCTATGAAAGTGTGGATGTTCATCAGATGAGTAATTCCTTCCTTGAGGAGAGTAAAAACTTCACAAGGTGTGAAATTGACTATTAATTCCAGGAATAAATTAAAGCTTAGATTGTAATTAGCATAATGATATTGTTTGTCCCTCATTCAACCAACAGTGTGTATACTTTATTTGAAAAGATGTTTTTATTTTACCAAATTTACAGAATCTTATTTTATTTTGGTGAATAAGATTAAGCATGTACTGAAAACTTCAATTTGCAAAACTTTTTAATAGTGATTCAAGGAATAATCTTGCAGATGCTATGTTGTGGCATTATTTTCTTTTAAATTCAGTTTAAAAATTTGTGATTTAAAAGGGACCTATGGGTCACGACGCTCAGCTGTTATATATGATAAAAAAATATTATTTAGAAATGAGGCACATGCTGGTTTTGTGTGGTAATAAATATAAGCTGTATTATGAGTTGTTGTTGTTTAGCTTATGTATGATTTTGATAGTACCTTTGGAGACTGGGAAGAGGATTGATTTCATTTATTTTTTTATTAACAAATGGAGTACTACTGTCACACAGATTTTGACTTGGCCATATAACTTATAAGCAGAACATATAATATAAGAGTTTAACTATTTATTAAAAAAATTACAAATATTGTCCCAAATATAATTTTAATTAAAAATAATAAGAGAATCATATGATTTTTTAAAATGAAATATAACTGATATGATTATTAAAATAATATTACAGAATATATTCATGAATGCATTCATGAATACATTTTGAAAGTATTTGCACGAGTATTCATATACTTTCATTTTTACCTGAATTCCCATTCTTTATGCAAGAAATTTTATAATGGAGTACATAATCATATTCGTATTTAAATACAATTACAAAGTATTTGCACCATGTCTGGTATTTATTCAGTTTTCACCAAACAAAGATGTTGAGAATCCAGAATATACAAAATTCACACATTTAAATAATGATCATAAGTACCTGGTTTTATGGCCTTTATTTATATTAAAAAATAACTGTAAAAAATTCATTTTGGACTAATTTCACATCAATGTACACACTAGACACAGTAGGAATCTAGATTAATATTATCAACTGCATCTTTGTCTATCATTAATTTCCTTCATATAATCCCTAATGATTAGTAATGAATAATATGATTTACTTCTTTATCATTAAAATTGAACTTAAAAATGCCATAGGTGACTGCATGGTGTTATTTGGAATATGTGACATTCTACCCATCGATACAAGATTCTTAAATCATCGGTAACTGCAAGTTAATTTCCTGTTATTATAAACTAACAAATTCCTTTTCTATTTTTCTTTAATTTGTTATTAAAAAGCAATAAAAATTTATTAATTTATTGTTTATTGTTATGTTGTTGGTTAAAACTACTAGACGAGTTGGGTTGGACACCTGGATCAACTGTGGCTGGCCATAAGCTGCCTGCATTCCCGCCTCAAGCGTGCATAATTTGATGAAAGGTCAACAAGGTCAACAAAGTGGTGACTCAAGAGGGGCTGGAGACAGCCAAAGTCTGACAGGGTCTCATAAAAAACATTAATAAAAGCTACAATATTTGGCCAATTTCTTTCAGCTTTCTAAACTAAAAAGCTGAAATCCTAATGTGTGCATGATATGAAAATTATATCAACAGTGCTCACGGGAAACAAACGTGCCATGGTCACAGTTGGGCAAAATTTAAGGTACTAATTTTATATTTATGCTAATAACTTATAAAATTTGAAAAATTCAGAACTAATTTTGGGTATTCAATTGAATCTTGATTAAATAATGTTACATCCCTGACAAAAAAATCTCTCGCTTCAGCAATGCCCTTTTTAAGGGAGTTAATATATTTCTTGATTTTTTACAAAGTGGATTATGTTTGGGCCCATAACTTAAAACAATTACGCAATACTGACATCATTCTGGCATGTGCATAGAGAATGAAAAATATGTATATTATTTATGATTAAAGTCAGATCAGTGGTTTTGATATTAGGCAGTCTTGAAGTGTAACAATGGGTTTTTAATGGAAAAATGAAGTTTTTCATTAATATCTCGAAGGTATTAAGTCCTAGTGACCAAATTCTTGGCATGGTAGGGGATTTTGGAGACATCTAACTGTATGCCGAATTTAAGGAACTTAGAGCTGAAGCTGGGGAGCTGAGCTCTTGCAAACTGCATAACACTAGCTTGATGTAAACAATATATTACATGGTGCTTGAAAACCTGATTAAAATCTACAGTTTTTGATCAACTGGTTTCAAATTTTTGGTGTTAACAGTTGAAATGCTAACAAAAACATGCTGTGAAAATTAAATCCACAGTACTTACAGTAAAAAAAGCGTGCCATGGTCAAAGTTGGGCAAAATTTAAGGTACCAATTTTTTATTTTTATTAATATTTTAAAAAATTTAAAAGATTTTCATCTAATTTGGGGTATACAATTTAATTTTGATTAATTAAAGTTATATTACTGGAAAAAAGGTCCATAGCTTTCACGTTTTTTTGTGTTAAGTGATCAAATATCTTTCCTGATTTTTTACAAATGCATCATGTTTGGGCCCATAACTTTTTGAAATTAAATAATACAGACATAATTTCTGGCATGTATATAGGAACTATATAGAGGAATATTTAGGGTTAATATGAGGAAAAACAGATAAGTGGTTTTGATATTAGGCAGTCCTGAAGTGTGAAAATAGGTTTTAAATAAAAAAATTGAGGTTTTTCCTTAATTTCTCAAAGGAAAGAAGTTGCAAAGACCCAGTTTTCGGCTTGGTAGGAGATCTTGGGGACATCTAACATTATGCCGAATTTTGGATTCCTAGGTCTGGATTAATACCTTAATTTCACATTCAAGGGAATAATACATTTAAGTTTATATATTATTTAAGCATATCCACTTTTTCCATGAAAATAGTTTTTATCTGATTAATTTTTTTTATTTACAAGTTTTATAAATTTTTATTTAAAAAACACTGAAAATATAAGTTAAAATATTAGAATTCTTATTTGCAATCATTATACATCCAGAGTGTAGCTCGTATTGGGTCATATTATGCATACACATATATTTTTATTATTTTTAAATCACAAATTTTCAAACTGAATTTAAAAGAAAATAATGCCACAACATGGCATCTGCAAGATTATTCCTTGAATCACTATTAAAAAGTTTTGCACATTGGAGTTTTCAGTACATGCTTAATCTTATTCACCAAAATAAAATAAGATTCTGTAAATTTGGTAAAATAAAAACATCTTTTCACATAAAGTATACACACTGTTGGTTGAATGAGGGACAAACAATATCATTATGCTAATTACAATCTAAGCTTTAATTTATTCCTGGAATTAATAGTCAATTTCACACCTTGTGAAGGTTTTACTCTTCTCAAGGAAGGAATTACTTATCTGATGAACATCCACACTTTCATAGCAATACACCACTTTGTTGACACAATTAAATGTGCACTTTAATCATTGTAACCCTGGTGGTAAATACAAAATCTAAAATGTAGCATAGCCAAGAATAAAATGAAATACAGAAAATTATAACATTCATCTAGTTAATGCATCATCTAGGGGGGGAGGGTGTGCAGGGCAGAGAAGAAGCCTGCTAGTAGTGGCCCAGCTGAGCCAAGACAAGCTGCCTGGGGTGGGTTACATAATGCAAGTGAAGGCTTTACTACTAGGTGGGCTAGATGTAAACAACACTTGACATGGTGTATGAAAACTTGAATAAAAGCTACTCTTTTCAATCAATTCCTTTGAAATTTCAGATTTTAAAAGATTAAATCCTTATGTATATATGCTGTGAAAATTAAATCAACAGTGCTAACAGAAAAAAAACATGCCATTGCCAAAGTTCGACAAAATTTAGGGTATTGATTTTTTATTTAAGCTAATAACTTGAAAAATTTGCAAAATTCAGATCTAATTTTGGGTAAACAATCGAATCTTGATTAAATAAAGTTATATTCCTGACAAAAAGTCTCCAGCTTCAGCAATTCTCATCTAAGGTGAGTAAATATATTTCTTGATTTTTTAAAAAAGTTCATTATGTTTGGGCCCATAACTTATAAAAAATAATCACAATACTGACATCATTTCTGGCATGTGCATGGCGAATGTATAGAAAAATATGTATATTATATATGATCAAAGTCAGATCAGTGGTTTTGATATGAGGCAGTCTTAAAGTGTAACAATGGGTTTTTAATGGAAAAATGAAGTTTTTCATTGATATCTCAAAGGAATTAAGTCCTAGTGACCAAATTCTTGGCATGGTAGGGGAATTTGGAGAAATCCAACTGTATGCCAAGTTTAAAGAACTTAGAGCTGAAGCTCGGGAGCTGAGCTCTAGCAAACTGCAAAACACTAGCAATATGTGACATGGTGCTTGAAAACTTGAATAAAATCTACAGTTTTTGATCAACTGGTTTCAAATTTTTGGTGTTAACAGTTGAAATGCTAACAAAAACATGCTGTGAAAATTAAATCCACAGCGGTTACAGCAAAAAAAACGTGCCATGGTCAAAGTTGGGCAAAATTTAAGGTACCAATTTTTTATTTTTGCTAATATTTTAAAAAATTTAAAAGTTTTTGATCTTATTTTGGGTATACAATTTAATTTTGATTAATAAAAGTAATATTACTGGAATAAAAGTGCTTAGCTTTAACAAGTTTTGTGTAACGTGATAAAATTTCTTTCCTGATTATTTACAAAATGCATTATGTTTGGGCCCATAACTTTTTTAAATTATACAATACAGACCTAATTTCAGGCATGTACATAGGAATTATATAGAGGATTATTTATGGTTAATATGAGGAAAAACAGATGAGTGGTTTCGATATTAGGCAGTCCTGAAGTGTGAAAATAGGTTTTTAATAAAAAATTGAGGTTTTTCCTTAATTTCTCAAAGGAATGAAGTCGCAAAGACCCAGTTTTCGGCTTGGTAGGAGATCTTGGGGATATCTAATATTATGCTGAATTTTGGATTCCTAGGTCTTACGGTTTCAAAACGTGCCACATCTACGGACGGACGGACGGACGACGGACAATGGACCACGACTATCGCTCAGATGACTTATAGTCTGTCCATCCGTCCGTCTGTCCGTCCGTTCGTAGATGTTAATCAAAATTAAATTGTATACCCAAAATAAGATCAAAATCTTTTAAATTTTTTAAAATATTAGCAAAAATAAAAAATTGATACATTAAATTTTGCCCAACTTTGACAATGGCACGTTTTTTTTGCTGTAACTGCTGTGGATTTAATTTTCACAGCATGTTTTTGTTAGCATTTCAGCTGTTAACACCGAAAAATTTGAAACCAGTTGATCAAAAACTGTAGATTTTATTCAAGTTTTCAAGCACCATGTCACATATTGCTAGTGTTATGCAGTTTGCTAGAGCTCAGCTCCCCAGCTTCAGCTCTAAGTTCCTTAAATTTGGCATACAGTTGGATTTCTCCAAAATCCCCTACCATGCCAAGAATTTGGTCACTAGACTTAATTCCTTCGAGATATCAATGAAAAAACTTCATTTTTCCATTAAAAACCCATTGTTACACTTTAAGACTGCCTCATATCAAAATCACTGATCTGACTTTGATCATATATAATATACATATTTTTCTATACATCCGCTATACACATGCCAGAAATGATGTCAGTATTGTGATTATTTTTTATAAGTTATGGGCCCAAACATAATGCACTTTTTTAAAAATCAAAAAATATATTTACTCACCTTAGATGAGAATTGCTGAAGCTGGAGACTTTTTGTCAGGAATATAACTTTATTTAATCAAGATTCGATTGTTTATCCAAAATCAGATCTGAATTTTGCAAATTTTTCAAGTTATTAGCTTAAATAAAAAAATCAATACCCTAAATTTTGTCCAACTTTGGCAATGGCATGTTTTTTTCTGTAAGCACTGTTGATTTAATTTTCACAGCATATATACATAAGGATTTAATCTTTTAAAATCTGAAATTTCAAGGGAATTGATTGAAAAGAGTAGCTTTTATTCAAGTTGTCATACACCATGTCAAGTGTTGTTTACATCTAGCCCACCTAGTAGTAAAGCCTTCACTTGCATTATGTAACCCACCCCAGGCAGCTTGTCTTGGCTCAGCTGGGCCACTACTAACAGGCTTCTTCTCTGCCCTGCACACCCTCCCCCCCCCCCCCTAGATGATGCATTAACTAGATGAATGTTATAATTTTCTGTATTTCATTTTATTCTTGGCTATGCTACATTTTAGATTTTGTATTTACCACCAGGGTTACAAATGATTAAAGTGCACATTTAATTGTGTCCACAAAGTGGTGTATTGCTATGAAAGTGTGGATGTTCATCAGATGAGTAATTCCTTCCTTGAGGAGAGTAAAAACTTCACAAGGTGTGAAATTGACTATTAATTCCAGGAATAAATTAAAGCTTAGATTGTAATTAGCATAATGATATTGTTTGTCCCTCATTCAACCAACAGTGTGTATACTTTATTTGAAAAGATGTTTTTATTTTACCAAATTTACAGAATCTTATTTTATTTTGGTGAATAAGATTAAGCATGTACTGAAAACTCCAATTTGCAAAACTTTTTAATAGTGATTCAAGGAATAATCTTGCAGATGCCATGTTGTGGCATTATTTTCTTTTAAATTCAGTTTAAAAATTTGTGATTTAAAAATAATAAACATATATGTGTATGCATAATATGACCCAATACGAACTACACTCTGGATGTATAATGATTTCAACTAAGAATTCTAATATTTTAACTTATATTTTCAGTGTTTTTTTAATACAAATATATAAAACTTGTAAATAAAAAAAAATTAATCAGATAAAAACTATTTTAATGGAAAAAGTGGATATGCTTAAATAATATATAAACTTAAATGTATTATTCCCTTGAATGTGAAATAAAGGTATTAGTCCAGACCTAGGAATCCAAAATTCGGCATAATGTTAGATGTCCCCAAGATCTCCTACCAAGCCGAAAACTGGGTCTTTGCAACTTCTTTCCTTTGAGAAATTAAGGAAAAACCTCAATTTTTTATTTAAAACCTATTTTCACACTTCAGGACTGCCTAATATCAAAACCACTGATCTGACTTTAATCATAAATAATATACATATTTTTCATTCTCTATGCACATGCCAGAATGATGTCAGTATTGCGTAATTGTTTTAAGTTATGGGCCCAAACATAATGCACTTTGTAAAAAATCAAGAAATATATTTACTCCCTTAACAAGGGCATTGCTGAAGCTAGAGATTTTTTTGTCAGGGATGTAACATTATTTAATTAAGATTCAATTGAATACCCAAAATTAGTTCTGAATTTTTCAAATTTTATAAGTTATTAGCATAAATATAAAATTAGTACCTTAAATTTTGCCCAACTGTGACCATGGCACGTTTGTTTCCCGTGAGCACTGTTGATATAATTTTCATATCATGCACACATAAGGATTTCAGCTTTTTAGTTTAGAAAGCTGAAAGAAATTGGCCAAATATTGTAGCTTTTTTTAATGTTTTTTTATGAGACCCTGTCAGACTTTGGCTCTCTCCAGCCCCTCTTGAGTCACCACTTTGTTGACCTTGTTGACCTTTCATCAAATTATGCACGCTTGAGGCGAGAATCCAGGCAGCTTATGGCCAGCCACAGTTGATCCAGGTGTCCATCCCAACTCATCTAGTAGTTTAACCAACAACATAACAATAAACAATAAATTAATAAATTTTTTTTTGGTTTTTAATAACAAATTAAAGAAAAATAGAAAAGGAATTCGTTAGTTTATAATTACAGGAAATTAACTTGCAGTTACTGATGATATAAGAATCTTGTATCGATGGGTAGAATGTCACATATTCCAAATAACACCATGCAGTCACCTATGGCATTTTTCAGTTCAATTTTAATGATAAAGAAGTAAATCATATTATTCATTACTAATCATTAGGGATTATATGAAGGAAATTAATGATAGACAAAGATGCAGTTGATAATATTAATCTAGATTCCTACTGTGTCTAGTGTGTATACATTGATGTGAAATTAGTCCAAAATGAATTTTTTACAGTTATTTTTTAATATAAATAAAGGCCATAAAACCAGGTACTTATGATCATTATTTAAATGTGTGAATTTTGTATATTCTGATTCTCAACATCTTTGTTTGGTGAAAACTGAATAAATACCAGACATGGTGCGAATACTTTGTAATTGTATTTAAATACGAATATGATTATGTACTCCATTATAAAATTTCTTATATAAAGAATGGGAATTAAGTAAAAATGAAATTACATGAATACTCCTGCAAATAGTTTCAAAATGTATTCATGAATGCATTCATGAATATATTCTTTAATATTATTTTAATAATCATATCAGTTATATTTCATTTTAAAAAATCATATGATTCTCTTATTATTTTTAATAAAAATTATATTTGGGACAATATTTGTAGTTTTTTTAATAAATAGTTAAACTCTTATATTATATGTTCTGCTTATAAGTTATATGGCCAAGTCAAAATCTGTGTGACAGTAGTACTCCATTTGTTAATAAAAAAATAAATGAAATCAATCCTCTTCCCAGTCTCCAAAGGTACTATCAAAATCATACATAAGCTAAACAACAACAACTCATAATACAGCTTATATTTATTACCACACAAAACCAGCATGTGCCTCATTTCTAAATAATATTTTTTTATCATATATAACAGCTGAGCGTCGTGACCCATAGGTCCCTTGTTTACAAGCAAAAATGTAAATTAAGACTCTTCTGGCTTATACACTGTTTTTTTTTAAGAAACTGTTAAGCTGATTGGTTCAAACTTTACAAGAATTGTTCTATGGTATTGTTCTGACAGTTTTATAAGAATAGATTGGGTAAATGCAGCTTAAAAAAACAGTGTAGCTAATTGAATAAGGCTTTCAGTGTTTGAATACAGATTTGGTAACATGCCAAGTCAAGTGGTCAATCAGTGCACCCAGGTGGTCCAGACATGACCGTGGTAACTGACCTGGCTTTGCCTGGTACCCAGATACAGTCTAGACGTCAAGACGGTGTGTCTGTTAACGGCCGGCCGTTCGTTAGCAGGGCACAAATCGTAACCGCTGGACCTAGAAACTTCTAAGTGAATATCCAGGGAGGTCAATAAAAATCTCCTTGGAAACCTGAAATTAGATCACTGCGACCTATCCTCCGAGCTATGGGGCTTGAAAGTACCCCCCAGAATAATGAAAAATATAATACAAAACCTCCAATATCTTGTTAGTTAATGCATGGATTGTCATGAATCTTGCCTTGAATATTGACAATGACTAGTTTTGTCAGTTCCCGAAAAGTGGTGGCGCCACCTGTATTTTTTATTATTTTAACATTTTTTAAAATTTTTTTACAATAAAATGACAACAGTCGTCAGTTTCTCAGCTAATTACATGTAGTGTCCCAAAACCTGGTGTGTTTATTGATCACAAGTGGATGCCATATAGTTATCACCCTGTCTGTCTGTCTGTTTGTCCGTCTGTCTGTCTGTCTGTCAATCCGTCCATCCACACAAATTTGTTTCCAGATGATAACTCCAGGTTGTATTGACACATGGATTTCAAACTTGACTTACATATGGCCCGCCACTAAAGCAAGAACCTATATGATTTTGGGGTCATGAGGTCAAAGGTCAAGGTCACAGGACTCACTTTTTTTAAAGATTTTGGCTGCATTTTAAGTAAAGCTTTTCATCCCAAACTTTGCATTATGCACATTTAATTGACTTGCCTAGTATGGGGAGAGCATACATGAATTTTGGGTCACATGGTCAGAGGTCAAGGTCACAGGGACCATCTGTTCACAAATTAGTTTCCAGATGATAACTCCAGTTTAGTTTGACATATTGGTTTCAAACTTAATATATATATATATGACTCACCAATAAAGTAAGAACCGTGTGGATTTTGGGGTCCAACAGGACTCATTTCTTTGAAAAGAATGCATATGCATTTGAAGCCAAACTTTTCATACCAAACCTTCCACCTTCAAGACATTGCTAACCTGCCAATAGGGGAAGATTCTGTTCAATTTTGGGGTCATGAGGTCAAAGGTCAAGGTCACAGTACCCACTTATTTAGAAAGATAGTGGATGCATTTGAAGCCAAACATTTCATCCAAAACCTTCCATCCTGCACATATAGCTGAGCAGCCAATAGGGGAAGAAACTGATTAATTTGGGGGTCACAATGTCAAAGGTCATGGTCACAGGGGCCCATCTGTCCACATATTTGTTTCTGGATGATAACTCCAGTTCAGATTGACATATTGGTTTCAATTTTGACTTATAAATGACCCACCAATAATGTAAGAACCCTTTTGATTTTGGGTCATAAGGCCAAAGTTCACAGGACCCACTTCTTTAAAAAGGTTGTTGATGTATTTTTAGCCAAACTTTCTGTCCCAAACATTCTATCTTCCAGATGTTGCTCACCTGCCAATAGTGGAAGTAACTTACGGATTTTAGGGTCACAAGGTCAACGTCATGGGGGCCATCAACACAAATGTCAACTATCTGGTCAGGTTTACTCGCGGCGTTGTCTCAGTAGATCCAGTGGTCCAGTCACCCGTTAAAATTGGATACAAAGGTAGCATACAGCAACGTGTTGTGCGCCAGTAAATGTGTGTTGATTCTGTCTTCGTGTCGGTATATAGTCTGAAAGCTGCGTCGTCACCTCATGGCAAAGAAGCACCGAATCTGTACAGCAAACAGGTGTTCAAATACGTGTAACTAGTACATGTATATTAATTTCAGCATACATTTGATATTTTCCAATTGCACTAACAAAGGTTAACATGAATGTTAAGTGGATCGTAAAATTTAATATCATATTAGTAGATTTTAAAAAATTCTAACTTACTATTCTTGATGGCTATATGAAGTTTCTTATTTAATACCATGCAGATAGGATAGCGAAGTTTCATTCATCCATCACCTCTACAAAGTTAATACATTCGTAAACAAGCAAATAGTGGGAAATCAAAAGAAAAATCAGAAATATTATATGATAAAACCTAGCACAGCAAATGACACTTTCAGTTGAAAGTGCCGTATTCAACAAATTTTACCATGTTTACCATGGATGTGCTAATGAGAAAGGCACTTTTAGCACACGGAGGGCAGGCGTAGAATCTAGAATCAGCTGCCATGTGTGAGTAGGATATGAATATATATAATCAGTAATTTATTTTGTTGATTGTTTATTTTATTTTATTATTATATATGTTTTTTCATATATTTTTATATTTTATTTTATGGATTATACAGTTAGTTACAATTACTATTACAAGTTACCCTCTATGACTCAGATGTTAGCGTTGGGTAGGCCTAGTCTATAGGGGTGAAGGAAATCAAAGGACACGGTTGAAAACCACCGACCTTGGACGTGCCAGTACACCCTACTTTCATAGCAACAACGATGATTAAATTTTGGGTGTTTTACCACGCGACTGTCATTATATTGAAACAAACATAGGGCTCAAGTACTTAAGATTAACATGTATATTTAATTTCAGCTCAGTGGGAATTTTGCATTTGATATTTCCCAATTGCATTGGCTGAGGTTTACATGAATATTAAGTTGATCGTATGAAGGTTTTATACATCCCAATAATATGTTTACGTACATATCAATTTCTTAATTTTATATAAATATATCAAATATAATTTTTTATCATCCGGCAGCCGTCTTGGATTTTGACCAGGATAGGGTGATTTTTGCTTGGCCTTATTTCTGAAAATATTGAGTACTGTATGGAAAACTATTATGCCTAGTTTCATGCTTCTTTCATTTATTGCACAAATCTTCTCTTAACAGCTAAAATCTATATATGAACGCATAAAAATACTGGTATGAAAACTTTTGTATCCGTCTTGCATGATGGTATTTTTTAAGAACATACAGTTTTTTCGCATGTCCTGCCAAAATAATCAGAGGATGACAAGCCCAGTATTCCGAAACTTTCGGGTTTTTTTCTCTATGGCCCGTTCATAAAGCTATTGTCTATGTTAATCTGTAAAGTATTGGATTGCCGTGTTGGTCTGTTACTACAAGACATCACACAGCTAGTCTTAAAAAAGCTGTCAATCATTTTCATTACTTCTTGCTAGGCAGCTCGACAAGGAAGATGTCCTATTTAACCAAACGTACGGATCAGGTGGAAGTTTATAGACTCACAGGCTTGCACACCTCATGTCTAATTTTATACTCATCACGGGTAAAAAAGAAAACGAATCTCGCACAACGTACAAGGACATATAGGTTTCTAGCTAAATAAATTTTTTTGCCATTTTAGAAATCAGCTATGTCTGGTGTTAATGGAGCATAATTAACGAGGTATTATCTCAATATGGGAACAACATTTGCGCAAGGCCTATGGACCTATAGACGAGCAAACATGTACAAAAAGTTAGCAGCTATATCAAAATTTGAGATGTCAAACTGAACACTGGACATTTTAATTTTTCAATACAATTAATTCTGTAACTTGATGTTACCTAATCAAACTATATAAATGTAACTGCTCTTATTTGTAAGGTCATTAGATATATCGATACACTACAGGAAGATTTCACTAAAGGTTTAAAAAAATGTTGAATTTAAGAAAATATCAGTTCACACAAACAAACACTGAATTTATGATTATGTTGAAATATGTTTTGCATATATTATATCAAGTAACAAAACACAAATTGGCCCTATAGCGATCATGTGCATGTGATCACTGTAGAGGAAAATGAGCATTTTTTTTTTTTCAAATAATGTGTAAAAATAAAAGGCAAAACAACAGACATTTAATATTTTAATGATAATATGATAACGATAAGTAATGTTACAAGTATATGAAACGTTTATGCTGACTTTTATATTTATACCTTTGTATGTAATCCCCTGAGTCATCGCTATTAATAAAACCAAAAACATCATTATGTCTCATTATAAAGCATTAGGCCTACACAAGGTGAGCACCGGAGAGTCAAGACATAATCAAGCATTACACAAGGTGAGCACCGGAGAGTCGAGACATAATCAAGCATTACACAATGTAAGCCCCGGAGAGTCTAGTCATTATCAAGCATTACACAACGTGAGCACCGGAGAGTCAAGTACGTCACTCTGTCACGTGGTCAACGTGTTGCCGTTGTATTCAATTCTGACAAAAGCACAAATGAGTGTAATACAAACAAATTCTAATAGAAAAATACTCGGCTACAAAGCTACGTTTACCAAGAAAATACAAGGGAACGGATTCATTTTTTCAACAAACCTTTAAACTATGCCAACAATAATTTTTAAGAATTTTCCTGAAGCCCCTATTTATTATTATATATGTTTGATCAACTCTGTATAGTGGTGGACACTGCATGGTCTACGACCATCTGAAGGTCCAGCATTAGTGACTGCATCACAGGCCTCTGCTTCAACCACCTGCTGGTCCGTCAGAAGGGTAACATTTTCGTTGTTGGTGGAGCGACCATAAATTGGAGAGTTTTCTTAAGGGGGGGGGGGGGGGGGCGATATATATTTGCTGCAGCCTTAAAAAACACCTTGGGTTGAGATGTTTTGTTCAAACCTCTCTCGATAAAGCCCTTTGAAGTTTACTTTGAAGTATGAACAACCATTAAACACATAAAATAATGCCTTGATAATGCGTTATAAACCATTATAATAACAAACTACGGAAACGTAATGTCCACCTAAGGTGAATATACGGGATTTGTCTCAAACGCAATAACGCTGTTGATACCCGGCGTGTCATTTCTGTGAGTGCGTGCGCACGTACATTGCTCACGTGTGACCGCATGTTTCTGCTCAGAAGCATCAAATGGTGGCGGGGGAGGCGGGAGGATGGCTTGGTCGTACACCGGCTGTACGTCCTGGGCACGTTTTAGTGAGGTGTGGATGGGATTCTTGAGGCACGTGGTATCCAGGTAGTGATACTCGTGAACCAAGTCCCTGGAGGACGCTGATGTTTTGTGAGACGGCACACGGCGAAAGGAACTCGTGGTGGTGAGGCTGTCGTCAACCTCCGAGTAATGGTCTTGCAAGTCCATCCTGAACCTCTCAATCCCGTACCAGTTGACTCGCTTTCTTTTTCTGGCATTAAAATGAAAAGAAACAGACGTGTCAGGTTAACAGATTATATAACTTAATTATTTCTTAAACATAAATAATGAGCAACACAAATGTCAACTATCTGGTCAGGGTTACTCGCGGCGTTGTCTCAGTAGATCCAGTGGTCCAGTCACCCGTTAAAACCGCTGCCATGATAACTTCACTGCTACAATTAATGTGTAAATAATAATCTAAATGAACTTTTTCCCCATAATAAGACCTACATTTTATTACGATAAATTAATATATGTTTGTTTGTCTTATTTTGAAACCCAACTTCTTTTTGGTCAGGAGCTATAGGCGTTGTCCTGCATGTCCATACATTACATTAGTTATATTTTACATTAATCTTTTGGTGGGCTGAGAATCAACTGAGTTGACACTGGTCACAGATTCTAAGCTTGGTATACCAAATGTGTAAACCAAAACATGTGGTGTGCCAATAAATCGATTATATCGATGGTTAACCGTTTTCTTTCGTAATCTGTTAAACAGGTTGCTTGTTTTGTTGCCTTGGTGCAAAGCTGAGAATTACACACCAGGTGACCCGGGCTCCATACTCAGCCTTGAATATGTTCTTACGAAATATCGTAGCGGTCCTTCTGATTTATCAGAAGGAAAGAATAAAAATGAGTAATTAAGAATAAGATGCAGCTTAAACTATGTTCACTCTACCTATATATCCTTTATATATCAGTTTCCATACATGTGGAGTCTCCTGTTTATGTTATATATGATATAACAGCATTTTATCATGAAGAGAAGAGCAGAAGACCATCACTGACACAGCCATGTTGCTGAGGCATGAACTCTGGACACCCATGACCTGACCTGTGACCTGACCTCTGGTGTACCAGAGTAATTTATGGCTAATAAATCTATTAAAAAAATCTTATTTCATAAATAATACTTATGAGTAAATGATAATATATGCCTTCAATAAGTCCTTTATAAGTTTATGGCTATATCTTTTAAGGTTTTAACAAATTTGCCTATGGAAGTTATGGAAACAATATTTACTGTAATTTATTTGGAACAATAATCAGAGGACAACTTTTCTCATATCAATAAGGTCAAGGACAGGGTCATGTGACAAAAGATAAACATGACCGCATGGCAGGCAAAAAAAAAAAAACAACAGGAGTTGAAATCTTAACAATTTCCTTATATGGGCACTTCTACATAATTTATTTTTTACTCGAGAACAGTTTATTAGCCATTATTGGTAAGAAATTTGTTAAATTGCCTCCATTTTCTCTGTTTATTTTGCAAATATCCCAATATACCCCTGCTACGCTTTTCCATAAGAGGATCCCCATAACTGAAATCTCATTTCAGTTATGAACCCATAACAACTTGTTTTGCATACTCGATCAGAAACAATTATGTATGAACGCACAAAGAAGTCAGAAAAATATTCTAATCCTGCCAAATAGTTGTAAATTGCATTAAAACTGGACCTCGCGCAGGAAACAAGTTTGAACTACATAACAGCCATACTTTCTCCGTTCAGTGTGTATATAAGTAAGACTGACTTTTACTCTTTCAGTGCTGTATCGGTATATGCCTAATTCTATAAGTACAGCAGATTTCAGGGATATTTAGAAGTAACATAAAATAGTTGATTATTGATCGATCATCGATTATTATTCTCTCAGTCATCGACATTGTATAAAAACCAGATCCGCCCACTAACCATAACTTTATAAACTGATAAAATAGTGCAACAGTCGAACCTGTTTTGGGTGTTCCTCCCACAGCAAAAGCGCCCGACACAGCTCCCAAACAGGAAGAAGATGAATGCAGCGCCACCTACGGCTGCTGGCCACACCACTCCCACTACAAAAAAAAAACCTCAGTTATTAATGCAACAATGAGGGTTAGTATAAATGTTTTTTTCTATGAAAACGGCTGTAATATTATGAAAGGAATCTGTGGCTGCGAAGTAAACAGGGCATTGAATTAAGCCTAATTGATTGTGTAGTGGGAATGAGGGCATATTCCATTCTACACCAGAGGTCGCTTTCGTGCTATCGATGTTTACCAATGATCCTGGGGAACTTTTTTATTTGCAGTTTAAAATAGGGCATTGTAGACCAACATATCCATACAATATTTAGTAATCAAACTGCATGACATGCCAAGAAACTATAGTAACTTTGTATCGAGAATGTTTCGAGGTTGCTATCATAAGAATGTTCCAGTATAAATCTAAATGATCTGTGTAATACTGTATTGACAGCATGTTGTCAGAATCCCGTCAAACAGAGTCTGTAGCCTTAGACCTTGCACGGGGACTGTGACGTAAGCATGTAACGGTATGACTTCTGCACGAGATTCGGCATGTTTAAAAAATGTCAATCGTCAAGCGCCAAAGCCAAGGTCGGTGAAAGTTTACCTTACAGATTCTTGGACGGATATCTATCCAAATACGTTGCATGTAATAAATAAGTTCCTTTTGTAGTGTGAAGACAAAAATAAACCCTGCATATTATCACTTATTCAGATGTTTAGACTCCATTGTGACCAAAATTAGCTGAATGATCAGCACTTACTCTGAAGAAAATGGGATATTGCTTTCTGTTCCGCCTACCCGCTTTCAAGATATTTCTAGTCGTAAGAAACGATAAGAAAGAAGCATGGTTCTTAACACCGCGACATATGATGGGAAAAATGCTTATGAAGGGTATCCTCCAAAGTGTGCTGCTAATGCAGGGGTGAGGTTCATTTGCATATTTTGCCCACCTACAAGGTGTACTGCATTCCTTTTCGGTCAGTTTCCTATTGCGCAAGCAGAGATACTACTCTCGCATGAAAAAAAACGACCGCAATTTAACTCTTTTTTAACAATTTAAAAAAGGTTGACGAAACATTCATAGACGTACATTAAGTTGATATATTAATGCAGTTTGATATGAGCTAAGTTTAAATAATATTATCAAAATGAATTTCTGTCACGCAACAAGCACAAGCAAGTTGCATAAGGCCTACATGTTGACTCAAGCTCTTATATAGAGTAAACTCTCACCGACCTGGGCTAGAACGCTTTACTTCGACCAAGCGCTTCAACACAGAAGCAGTTTAAAGATCAAGGTGATTGTAAATATCCAAACTTGCGATTGTTTGACAAATAACAATGTTAAAGACAAACTTAGGCTAGTTATGAGAAAGAGGCATACTGAATATAATAACACTTACTGTTCACGGAACATGGTGATTTTGTTGGAGTTCTCGGCATGTGATCCTGGAGACTTTCTGCGAAGTAGTGGTTATATTTTAATTCAACATGGGTCTGATCGACACGTATCAGATATTTTGAAAACGTTTAATATCTAAAGTACGGTAAATGCCAGTTATGTAAACGATTTATAAGGCATTCAATAAAATGTAGAAATAAACCACGTATGCTTTCATATTTAAACCGTCTAATCGACATACAAGAGCCTGATTATGCGTTGGCTTTGTTTTGCTTGTTTACCTTTGACACACACAACCGGTAGCTTCCCTGAGCACTCCACTGGCCGCCAATCAAGACCGCCATCTTCTGTCAGCCATAGGGCGCTACAGTTCAGGTCAGAGTTCATGTGTTTATTGCTGAATAGATACTCCGTGGGATAGTGATCTGTAAAAACAACACACGAGAGGGTAAAGTCGATCTACTACTGACGTGAAATACAAAATAGTCAATTTCCTGCAATATTGAAATTATACACAATTCTGACTGACGACTTGTGACGTTATGTAAGAGGAAATGGGCGAAGAGAAGCTTTCACAGTAAGATATAAGCCAAAGCCTACGAGTTTCAGCTGATAGATTGGATTTAAAGTTCCTATCAAGTTAACCGGATTTTGTATTTGTAATGAACTATGAACACATAGAGTAATCACGATTAATGTTAATTCTACTGCTGTTTCGTGCAATTTTACTTTATTCCACAAACCTGCCTCCACCTGTTTGGGGGGAAATTTCCTTCAACAGAAAAATTAATAAAAAAAAAAAAAAAAAAAAACAGAAATAGCCAGAGAAACCTTAATAACATACCTAATTTACAACAAGGAAATAAAATACTCACCTTCCACCGTTTTAAATGTATCAAATTAAATAGGAAAAGTTTTGAGGAAAAGCGAATGCAGCACAATATCTCAAATTTTCGACAGTAAGTGTCATTGGTCACAAGCAAAAACAGCCACATTATACAGCTGCTGATTGGATGATGCTTTGTAAACATTCTGGAAAACAGAACCAGCTAAAGCATAGATGGCCATTCATGCGTTGACACATTCAGAACACGTGGAAGAGTCCCAAAAAGAAATGATACGTAAACTTGGGATTTAAAAATTCTTTAATGCCATATATGAAACTCCCATTTTAAGTTTTCCATGGAATTATACAAGATATATTAGCATCTTTGAATATTATATAAAAAGATTTATATAAAAAGCCTGAAGCAGGTTGGCGGAATAGAGATTAAGGCCCCTTTTCCATGCAAGCGGAAACGCGCGCGTTTTCCGCGCGCTGAAAAAAATCGCGCTGAATTGAGCTTTTCCATTTGCGCGGGTTTCCGCGGAATTCTCCATTCCCGTGACTTGTTTTTACAAGGGTTTCCCCGTCCCACAGCCTTCCAGGCATCATGTCAAGCATGTGTCTGTTATGTACAATTAACTTTATGCATGTTTACATTTAAAATTTCGTTTAATTTGCATTAACGTACAGTTTTTATTACGGTAAAGTGTGTATATCGACAGGCGGGTTGGGGTCGTATATAGGCTATAGGCTATAAGAGATTATTCACTGTCCGTGATAAGATATTTAACACTACCGCAGCACATAAATATGGTTATAAAAAATATATATAATCATGCATTAAAGTAGACAAGCAGAACAGCAGTTAAGTATGATTTGTCGCCATGCATGATAGAGGCCTATGCTGGGGCGTCCTCAAGCAGACTGCATTCGCGTCCTTGACCTCCACAAGAAGGCTTACCCGCGCGCGTTTCCGCGTGCATGGAAAAGGGACACATGATTTACACTGGTGCGACTTTTCCGCGCGCGCTGAAAAATCGCGCATCGCACGATGTCGATTTCACCCGCGCGCGGAAACGCCCGCGTTTCCGCGTGCATGGAAAAGGTATACCTGATTTACACTTGCGCGAATTTTTCAGCGCGCGGAAACGCGCGCGTTTCCGCGCGCATGAAAAAGCCCCCTAATACATTCGTTTATGCATGATCGTTTCTTTAAGTCTTAGATTATTTATAGGCCTACTCCAGTTTAACATGCCCTGGGGAATCAAACCTGATAGATTTGTAGGGTTAACCACGGTTTCATAATATCAACTATTAACTCTAGAACAACAATAAATGTATCGCGACAGTCTTGTGGAGAATGGTTATGTACCTCAATGAGTTGTTCTTGATCTAAATGATCTTATTTCCCAGAGTCTGGGATCTGATGTGCAACAAAACTTTCATATATAATTTTACATTCTGAAGGCCGTAGTTAGTGTTACAGTTGTTGAAGATGTCAGTTGTTGTGCCGTTTGATTGCCAAAATAACTGACGTTATTGCCACTTACTTTGACGTGTATGCGGTAATATCCAGTCCTCAGCGTGCCACGACACCCAGAACTCGACGTCCCCGGAGTCTGGGACCGGAAGTGCCGCTAAAGTGTTACTCCAGTCACCTCCCGGCTGCCAGAGGGCGCCACCTGCTCTCTGACACTCCACCCTGGCTTGAAACCAGCTTGGAATCCCCCGATGGATAACTAAACAACCCGAGTCCGCGAGGGGCAGACAGTTCCATTCTGAACATGTCTTACATTCTGCAATCACAAGTCAGATTATATGAAATTCATCCTGTCACAGGTAGCTCGTTCATGCATTGGAAGGCAGTGGAAGATTCAGTTGTTCCCTCAGACGGACGTATAATGGTCGGCCAGCTAGGCTAGGAATACGGAAAATACTGGAACTAAGGACTCTCATGTTTTATTACATACAGATCGAGTCAAATGGGCAGATAAAACTTGAATATCAAATAGCACTGACTGTCATGTCAAAGAATTCTGGGATCAACGGACTGTTCGCCCATATAAATATAATATTGAACCTGTGATAGCCATATACAGGTTCCCTTTTATATATATATATATATATATATATATATATATATATATATATATTCTTACGAAGACAAATTGCTCATGGGGAAAACATTGGGATGATCCCAGTTTCAAACCCATGTTGGTGGCGCACAAGGCTGGCTTCACTAGCGAGGCAATTCGGTCCGTTTTTATGTCAGCCCGTAACACACCCACTCTAAGAGCGTTCTGCTATCAGAACAAGACTAATAATCCCAGAAGTCACTCTCTGGTGAGCTTATTCCCTGGGCCACAAAGTTTACCGTCACGTTGGACGAGCCCCCATTTTGGTACGAAGACAAATTGCTCAGAGGAAAACATTGGGCCGATCCCGGTTTCGAACCAATGTTGGTGGCGCACAAGTCCGGCGTACCAACCGCTTCGCTAGCAAAGCAAGCTTCATTAGCGAGACAGTTATGTCACCCCGTAACAATATATAAATATATACACACGAATTATACTAATTCCTAAAAAATATGCAACATACTTTTCATGTAGCTTCACCTGGGCATCACTCGAAACTCGTATAGGTTAGCGGACATTGACTATTTCACACTTTGTACCTTATTTAGATGTTTTTGACCTTGTCCGCCATTTGCCATCAAGTTTCGGAGATCAGTGGGACATAAACCTTCTATCTATATCTGTTGAATTGATCTGACGAACAAGTCCATAACTCATGCTACCATCGTGAAAACCCTTCGTGTCAGGTTCATCTAAAAAATTTTATGTCGCTTAACATGTGGCAGATAGTAATTAACGTACTGTATGACACATACATATATTATTATATACCCGTAAGGCGGCAGACTGTCCCCGAGATTTTGTTCAGACAGTCGGTTGCCTTCAGGCCCTGCTTGGTGATGAACACACAGCGCTTCGTCCCCGAGGGCGGGCTCAGGTCCTCTGAAAACATATGGGGATATATAAATATATAGATGAAATAAAAAGGTTTGTTTTTCAGGCAACACGACCGTCAATCCCCCCCCCCGCACAAAAAAATTGATGTTCACCACAACTTAACCGGATTTGAGCTCCAGACACCTGAAGATTTCTTTCAAGAAAATAAAACAAAATTTCAATAAAGTTCCCTCCTTTATTTTGTGCATTTATTTGTTAAGCAAAGCGATTTTGATATTATCATGTTGTCCCCTGGTCATTTTTTATCAAAAACTTAAAATATATAAAAATAAAAAAAAAGAATAATAAGATGGGGATTCAGTGGCGTAGCTAAGGGGGGGGGGGGGGTTGCATTTCGGTGGATCAGTATAATATAGTGATTAGTGCCATGAGGAGTTCTCAAAAAGTAGAACTTTTTAAGTATCATTTTTAAAGACTTGTGTAAAAATTCAAAATTATTTTTTTTTGCTCTGTTCTCCAATTTTAATTATCTCAGGAATTACAAAATGGGCAATGGAACCAATGGAATGATGTCTCTATAGGCAAGCTACGCATGAAGAAACTTATTCAGATCTGGTGTTGGCATCCCCAAGGAAGGTTCACAATATTTATTATAACGAAGATATCACCAAGGGGCACTAACCAGGGAGACCCTGCCAGAAGGCTCATCCCCCTTGATGGCAGGGGAGTGTCTCTTGCACATTAATATTGTGCGGTAAATGTTATGTCGAATTCTTTTGCTCTTTCCATGTAATGTATATAAATAGCTTTCCCATTGAATTCAATACAATACCATAATATCCAAAAAGCCTGAATTAACCTTAAATGACCTTTTCCAATTAAGGTTTCCCGTATTCTTAAAACAGTCTCTTTAAAATACAAACGTTTACACTTTCCTGCAATTTTGAGAATGAATATTGGGAACTACTTGAATTTCTGTCATGTCTTTTGATTAACCACTGGTTATAGAATTTGATGTGATTTGCCCTGGTCTTCCATGTAACATATGAATCAAAATAAGGTCGCCCAGACCTTTATACATAGGCGTTATTTTGTCTTAAAGATGGCAGATGTTATTTTATTTCAAATAAAAATCTATTATAAACTCACAGTATGGCTGCATTGCCTCAAGTTCGATATACGTATCAAGTATCAGTGTAACTTTTAAGAGTTCAAAACAAAAATAATGCCTTTACTGTTATTGAAGAGGATGATCCATTATCTACAGACAATTGTCGTATATCGTGTCAAATCATTTCAAGTTAATTTCTCAAGATATAATATAATAAACAATATATATTATAAGAAAATTATTATTGAAATATAATGAAATACTTTATTAAGTAACAAATAATCATTAGTTTACAGTCATTGGAACATAATCACTAATCCTTAAATGATGTAGCCTCGAACTGAAGCATAGTTTGTACTTTAAAGGTATTCTGATTAGACATAAAAATCACTGTTTATATCTGTAAACACTAAGCATGCCCTTGCACGCAAATATCTCATGAAATAAACTCTCGCGTTTCGAGTAAAGACTATGCATATCACGGAGCTCTATTTAGTGTAGCTGCTGTCACGTGTGATAACAAGAGGTTGAATTTCAAAAGTGACAATGCATTTATATGCATCGAATATTGAATATCACCCACAAAATGAAGATTTACCATGTTGAGTTTAAGCTATCACAAACTGTGCATGTGCACGTGAAGAGTTAAGTTACCACATTATATGTGTATCCTGCAGTCCATTTTTTTTCTAATTATAATTCATTATTTTCTGTGCACTTCATAATGAAATACACTTGTTTGATTTACATTAGCACACAGGTGACTTCTGTTTGGTGTGTGGCGAAATATTCCCTGCCAAGGAATTTACCGATATATTTGCGTTGTTGTAAACTTAAAGCGAAAATCAAGAAAATGATAGAAATTTGACGTGATATGTTTCCATATTTTTCCATATGTTAAAATAGTTTGTTGGAGGGTGGTAATTTCTACGACTACACCAGGCGCAAAAAGGCTAGGTACACCGCTGTGGGGATTTAAAAAGTAAAATATGGATTCGTAAGATTTAAAACAAAATTATATAAAATTGGATATCTACATTTCACCAAAACATCAAAACAAAGAGAAAATAAGTGAAGAGAAAAAAAATTTAACCTGGATTATATGGTCGCCATGTTTGCGTCCTTGATCTCTTCAACGCCAGCCATGCGTGGTCCAGCCTGGCCCGCTTCATGTGGTCTGTGACAAGCCCGCGGGCAGCCCGGCTGAGACCCCCTGGCAACTGTAGGCCCTTGGACCTACACATTGTTGACGCCTCATGAAGGCTTAATGCATCACGCTCCAACCACACCGGGGCCTCTTGTCTTCCTGAAAGGACCAACATTCATATGTGGAATATATGAACCACAGGATTGCAGGACAAAAGCCCCGGGGACAAAAGTTGGACTGGTGGAAAACCTACCGGAAAAAAACCCAGCGGGTACAAGCCAACCTCTTAAATGTGCACAGAAGACAAAGGCCATAATTTTTCAGACCAGTAATAACTATTTTATCTTTAAATTTAATATATTTCACATTTTTTTATTGTCTTTAATTCTTTTATGTAAACCGAAAATAGGAAACCGCCCCTTGGTCCTTTCAAAATATTAAAAAGGTTAAAAGTGTACTATATATTCGGAAAATGAAGTTAAAAGTATGCTTTAGTGCCCTAACAGACCGGAAAGGTCATTGGCAGGGTCGGAAGTGTGTTAGAGTAGGCAGGTATACCTTACCACCGTAACAGGGCAGGAATGAATAAGGGGAATCACAAATGATACCCGACTATTTAGTTATTTGCAATTTCGATTGAAACAAATCCCAGTATTGGCAACAGGGTATAATGTAATAATAAGACTGTTACTGATATTAACTGATCCTATCTAAGACTGAGGGATATCTTAAAATGATGTTTGTTGCTTGCAATTTTTTTAAAGATGTTGAAGTATTTGTTTATTTGTATACATGCAATAAGTTTTATGTAAACACACACATACGCATTATAAATATATGAAATCTATATGTAAATTATACGTTTTTAAAGTGAATACACGTATATATGTATATATCTTTGAATACACTACATAAATATTTGTGAGCATACGCGTGAACATATGTGACAACAGATCTTTCAAGCCAGCTGGCGGTGTCTTGTTTAGGTGACGTCACAGCATGAGGCGTACACAGCACTGTCGGGCTGTGTGTTGTATCTTATGACGGCTGACTGGTGTCCCAGGCTTTACTTCCCCTGTAACAGTCGGCATCTGTTATGACAGTAACATCAGCCCAGTCGGCTGGATCATTATGTAGCCTGGCAGCGTGAATCATATGGTTGTGATCATGGTGACAGCAGGTACAGTGAATGTTGATTTGACGCGGCCACACCAGTCCTCTCACCAAACTCCAATGTTATGTAACACAGCGGGGATGATAAATATGAAATAATTTAACTTTACTCACATGCATTGTTGGTTGAAAGCAGAACTACACTCCACTGTTGTGTAACACAGTGGAGATGAGTTGGCCTCTCACTGTTATGTAACACACTGGGGCTGAGTTGGCCTCTCACTGTTATGTAACACAGTGGGGATGAGTTGGCCTCTCACTGTTATGTAACACAGTGGGGATGAGTTGGCCTTTCACTGTTATGTAACACAGTGGGGAAGAGTTGGCCTCTCACTGTTATGTAACACAGTGGGGATGAGTTGGCCTTTCACTGTTATGTAACACAGTGGGGATGAGTTGGCCTCTCACTGTTATGTAACACAGCGGGGATGAGTTGGCCTCTCACTGTTATGTAACACAGTGGGGATGAGTTGGCCTCTCACTGTTATGTAACACAGTGGGGCTGAGTTGGCCTCTCACTGTTATGTAACACAGTGGGGATGAGTTGGCCTCTCACTGTTATGTAACATAGTGGGGGTGAGTTGGCCTCTCACTGTTATGTAACACACTGGGGCTGAGTTGGCAGGCGTCCGATCAAGGAAATACGGTATATGTGTAAATGCGAAGATATTATGCCAAACTCCAATCGTTAATCATAAACACTCTTATAAATTATATCTTGAAAGAAATGTTGAACATAGAAATAAAACAAAATCTGTCAATTTTAAAACATGGAGCCCACATATATACAAGAAATTATCAGTTTTTTTTTAATCTTAAATTTAGATATGTAATATATATCAAACAGTTCCCGCTTAACATAAATAACCAACTCTGCAGTAAGTTAGAGTGGGCATGGACGTCACTATATGAGTTATCACCAGAAGCATTGTATCGCATGTTTGCCATCATATTTTCATCGGTGAAGACGTAACTGCTTTTATACCATGATTAAACCACTTGGGGGTATAAGGGTAACCTTGAAGTACAAAAGCGGTCATATCTCTCTACGGAAATAAAGTATTTCGTCAAAGTTCATTAAAAAACAGCTAAGATATTATAAAATGTATCACTGTATAACAAACAACAATATGTGCATGGATTTAAGCTAGGGATGAGAGAGAAGCCTGTGAAATAACATAATAAATACACTATTTCTTAAGTAGAAAAAAAACCTTCTCCAAATCATATTGTTATCCCAAATACATTTAATTTGACAACACTTTTAAGTATTTATAATGTTATAAAACCATTAGTTCTGCTTATACGTTAGTACCGCGATTTGAACTGGTGTGACTGATATGACGATTTGTAATGTCATTTATTTCAAAATCTATAATATTTTTTTTTAAATTTGGACTCCGGGTAAAAGTAAAACCTAAAATATTCATATTTCCCAATGGTTGTTCGGTAAACTTTTAGTATGTCAAACTGCATACCTTACGAAAATGCATTGTACAAACAGAAATTCTGTTGCAATTTTTTTTTTACCTTTAGTCTTTATTCTGATTAAATCTATTGGTCTAAATGCGCCTCCCCATGTCCTACCATCATACAAAGACTTCTAGACACACGTATTATGATTTAAACTTCCCGCCATTTCGGACTACTGACATGAAGGAGAAAAATTTTAAGGCGGTACAAGACGGTTCCCGGGCCTCCTCTCTCTCTCTCTCTATCTCTCCCTCTCCCTCCCCATATGTTTTTTTTTTATCAATAATTCGTATTAATAAAAACCGAAGCAATATAGCCTATGGAAAGGTAACAGATTATAGGGGAGATGCATAGGTATATGATTGACTTTTTTCTGCATTTGTAACTGTGTACTAGTATGTCCTATAATGCGTATAAGAACTTTCTCCGCCATGATAAACTCCATGAAATTATGGAGGCCTTATTAATACCAAAGACTGCACAAAACATTTCCTGGATGAAGTGTTGAAAGGTATTTTTACTAATATTTTACTGTGTATAGATATAATATCGTCCTTAAGTATTATTATTCAAGTAGACGTTATCTTAAAGCACATGTCAGAATAGGCCTCATTGTTCAATAAACTAATTAAAAAAAATTGAAATTGTAATCATAACTAATTAAGCAAAGTTTTCTAATGTATGAAATGCGGGATGCGGGATGCGTTTTTTGAACCTGCATGGCGGGATGCATGTTTTCTATGCCCCTGGATACCATGTGGAACCTTCAGAAATCGCTACATGTGGCGATTCATTTTTCCCGGATGCGCATTCCGCATGCCGGATCCGCACATAAGTAATCTCACCTTATTTATTTAGTCAATACCGATTTGATGCGCATTTCGCATTTCATATATAAGGAATCTTAGCTTTACGCAGTCATCACTATAGCTAGCCTAAAAGCATATAACTTACAAGAGGTTACCCAAACAACAGTATGCGTCTCTTGTACTATCTATAATAACAACAAAGGAAGATTTCACAAAAACGACAAAAATTGGAACTTATTAGAAATTACAGGAGATGAAAGGAGTTTGGTAGAATATAATTATTTTCAGATGGATCACCGTGCACCGCAGCCTGACAAAGCGTGCAAGGTGCGTCAGTTTTCGTCCAATATACTGAAACAACGGTTTTGCCCCTTCAATACTCCAATATGATATACTAGCTGATAAATCCGGTATACCGGGCTTTTTACCGGGGTTTGGGAGATATATTTACTGAGATATTGAATGTTGGCTCATTTTTATTATAAAAGTTAAAAGAAAATATAGATTTTTAGTGGGATACTCTCGGAATACGATATGTAGGCCTAAAAATATTTTTTTACTGTTATTTTGTGGCGCTCTGCTCGTGGCAAAAATCAAACCCCGGTATGTTTACCTTGAAGACCTGGTCAGTGATGTTTTACATTGTGAACCGGAAGGAGACGCGGAGGCATACAGTGTGTTGTTGATATTTGACTGGTTTCTATCTTTGGACGTATAAAGAATAGGTTGATGTGAGGAACTCATGAAAGATTAATTAAATGTAGGCCTACGTTGCAAGGAAACTCTTCCTGAAGAAGGAAACAGAAATTTTTGCAAACACTGTAAGTAGCAGAAGCGGACCCAGCGGGACTCCATGCAGTGGGTCCGTATCCCATTTTCAGCCACCGCAACCTTTTTTTCATCGTATCAGACAAATTTTGAGGCCTGAAACCCCCGCCACCACCCAACCCCACCCCAGCCCTGTTCCTGAAATTGGGACCTTTAATTAGGTTTTGTCATTAATCCTCCTGGGTAGAACTCTCCATTTCATAAAGCGAGAAACATGTGTTTTTTCTCTTTTACTGACAACGCACGTGGGTCAAATCCCTCATTAAAAGCAAGCGTTATTCACATGAACAATAGTCCTTAGTGTTAGAGGTTAAGTGACCACGATGCACGCATTCCGGTGATTGCCGAAGGCAGTTCGGCTGTGCTCGGTAAAAAAACCCGGAAAAATCACTCAAAATTATATGTATTTTAAAAATTATTTATTTTCATATCGCCTATGTCACTGCGGGGATAATAACCTTTAAAATGATGTATGGCACAATATTGTACACAACGCGGTTTTAGAGAACATTGCGCACAAACGTGAACCGAATTCCTTTTATAAGTATTAGATAGGCGATAGATAAACTGCAAGCTGTACCGATGACGGCTGTTATTCTGAGAAAAGACTTTCTTTCTTATATATAAATATATGCAAATATCTCATGGCTCACATTTATCAGCATCATGTTCTAGAAACAGATCAAACCTAGCAGTAAACATGTTTTTTCACTTTCTATAACTACACCCGTCATGCTTAGGAACAGGGGCGTCAATATAGGGGGGGGGGGGGGGAGGGGGGCATGGCCAATGTAATCATCCCCCCCCACCACTTTTCAGAGAATAATATTATAATATCGCAAATGAAATATAAATATATTTAAAGACTTTGGATACATTTACTAAAAAATGTTAAATCTAAACCTTGCTTTGTATCACAAAAACGTATTTTCTATTACAACATTATAATTAATTGAAATATGATTAACATTGGTATGTTTTTATATATATAATATATATATGTAAATATATATATATATATGTAAATATATATATATATATATATATATATATATATATATATATATATATATAGTTGAATATGTCACTCAGAGACGCAGAAAATGGTATATATATGTGTGTGTGTATAAATATACAAAGTCATCCCCCCAACCCTGGAAGAAAAATTGACGCCACTGCTTGGGAATAGTTTAAAATAAAAAGACCAAGCATATATTTGTTTTATGTTGAATATGTGGGATGAATATATCTATAACGCATCCATTTAATGGTCACAACAATAAAAAGCATGTGTTTTGGAAAGTTAGAAGGCGACTTATCATAATATGCATTTAGGAATATAGGCTTTATTAAACCGATTAAGTGAGACTCCCCTTCAAGCATTCCCCCGCCCGCCGGCATATATACACAAACGTAAAACGGATCTCAGTCCCCTTCCAACAGAATCATTTATATTCAGCACGCTTCAATATTCATTTTATTGAGAAAAAAAACACGTTAGCAACTTCCCTACAACATAAATAAGATCTTAAAAAAAGAGAAAATGAATATGTTCAAATTTAATATGAATCAGAAAGGCCGGTAACTTTCTATACAGCTTTCCGGAACCTGTAAGATCAATATTTATTTGGCTAATTTCTTCCACTGATGTGTCGAACTGTATACTAAATATCAGTACGAAAACTCTGCTGCATGCCAGTATAAGATATAATCAAAGGTTTCATATCACTTTGGAATTTCGAGATTTTCAAGCATTTTATACGATCATGTGAAACTCATTGCCCGACGGGGCCCCACTTGGCCCACCTGAGTAAAACCTATATATACATAAGATAACTAACGAGTTTTTAGGCAATTACTGAGAATTACTGCTTTTGATCATGCATTTCTTGTATCTTGTTATTGTTAATTCCTGGGTCAAAGCCCACTTAGGCCTAATCCCTTCTTAGCGCTCATGATTAAATCTATAAAAGTTATAACAAAGACAAATCAAATTCCTTATTTTCAAGGATTTAAATGTGCCTTAGGAACCCCCATAGTCGACCCGGGTCCGTTGAGCCCCCTTGTGGAAAGTTACTTATATGTAAGTTAACATGAAAGCCAAAAGAGACGTCCTCATTTTTAAGCAATTTCTTGTTCGCTTCAGGAAGCACTAAGCCTGCCCAAGTAGGCCCCCTTATTTATCTATAAAGGCTTTTCGAGATGGCCCCCGATTACAAACTTTATGTTAGCTAACACAAATATCAAATGAGCTTATCTTGATTTTTCAGTCATTTAACTGGCCACTTTATGAAGCAACAAAACTGCCTTGGGCCCCGATGAAAAAAAAAAGCACAAAAGGAAAACTTTCGCATTTTCAATTGTCTTACAGGACAGTCCTGGCCGGCCAGGGCCCTCTCAGCTCTCTAGACACAATTATATTAAAACGAAAATTGAGACCTTAGCTTTTTAAAGTATTTTTTGCTGCCCTAAAGGAAATAATTGGCCGGCCCGTGCCCCGTTTGGCGCTTCGGGTCCGGCTACGATGTACCGGCTGACCCCCCCCCCCCCCCCCCCCCGCCCCCTCTCATAGGGTCTGGGAGTCTGTCGAACTGACTGTCAAGTAAGGCTTACCAGTCCAATAGAAATGCTTACTGAGTCGTGTTGTCATGGCTAAATTTTAACTGTGACTGTTTCGTGACCAACATCAGTCAGTGACTTTGGACCAAAGACAAGGATATTTTACTCGCATATCCTTTAGTTTAAATGTCTGAAAAACTTAATAGTACATGCACCATCCAACATGACCGACCGGCTCACGTGTACACGTTCACCAAGTCCAACCAATATGACACACGCGACGTTCCCTAACTTTTTTTTAACAGACTTCTCAAGAAATCCTGTTTTCTGAAACACATATAATGAAAGCCAGAGAAGCTACTACACTTTTAAAGGTCTTTAAAAAATATCGCGTAATTTGTTGAAATCGTTTGAGTTTTAATACCTTTATATATAATATACATTTGTATTACATTTTATTTTATATTCTGCTATATAAATAGTTCTCTTTTTCTCATGATTGTCTTGTTTATTACGTTGCATGTCATAGTTATAAAATTTACTGTTAAATAACATAACTTGCGTGATTCATGCTTGAAATGTGGAACATATTCCCACTTTCCCTTAACACAGTGGAATCCCTGGTCTCTTTTTACAAATGGCTTAAAACGTATATATATATATCTCCACTTGTGCATTTACCGTTAATTTTTTAACTTGTGTTTTACCTGTTGGAATGTCGAGTACATTGTAAGAAATGTGTCCGGTTACATAAATTATTATATGGCTCTCTTAATAATGTATAATATTTAAATATTGTTGAGCGTTCTAGAGCAATATAACGATGTTGAATATGGCGCAATATAAATGCAGAGTAAATAAATCTACAGGTGTCCCCCTAAATGTTCCTCCACTCGCGCCGCTTCATCACAACGCAGGAACTGTTCCTCGGCCGGTGAATCAACACACAATGTGCAAACAGTTAAATTTACTATTAAAACAGACAAATCTGCATATACAGTTCCATCACAAAATATCCGAGGTGAGGTAATATAAACCCAGGTTATTCAGTATGAACCATAAGTATTCTCAATAATAAAATGTATGTATGTATTTATTTTAATTATTAAAAATCTGTTATATGACACCCAATGTGTGCGTAAATTCAGGAATAGCCTTTTTGACAGACAAACAAAACCCTTGTCTATGATGTTTGTACAGCTAACGAGGGTACCAAACTCAAGATGACTTTTGGAAATGCGTCGGTATTACGGTGAATGTGAAACCTATCACATAGAGCTGGTATGAGGGTAGGACGGGTGTTCTTATTCTCGGTAATGGGGATGAAATCCGGGGGCATTGAGCGCGCTTCCTTCCTGCCTGCAACCCGAGACCCGGTGATTACAGGCACAGTGCACAACTAACTCGACACCCGGTGATTACATGCTGAGTAGTGACAGTACACAACTTACACTGCAGGCTGATGTCATTGTAGCTTTCCATTGTGACCCCCCCCCCCCCTCCCCCGGAAGCCCACCCCTACTTGGTGTGTTAACTTTTATTGCGGTTTCAGTGAAGATGTAAATGGACATTTCAGCAAGATGAGCTTGCCAAACCTCAACCTGTGATTACAATAAAATTAAGTGTATTACATAAAACCTCTACCACGTTAACAGCAGTATGTAGATTAACGACTTACCGTGGAGCGCAACAAACGATCTGCTTTATGCAGATATTATAATGTACATGTTATTGTAAGTCATTCAATCTGATTATGTTTATTATACGTGAATAAGCTCTTCTTGGAAAACAAAACCGTTTTAAATCATTGTAAAATGGACCTACCTATTTCAGATTCTGTCGCCACAAGATGAACAGCTACACAACACAAAAAGCTGATATAGTGATACACCGACATAACCTATCTTCGTATAATTTAGTCGTTTATGATGTGTAATGTGGTGTCCTCTCTCTATACTCAGTCAGTTCAATGTGACAAGTGGTCTCTGGAACCAGAGTGGGATGGGAACAAAACGTTCACAAACGTCGGTCAGCACTGTAACAGCCACAGACACAGCCTAGCGTGGTGAATTGTCACACGGCCCACGTGACATCGCCAGATGTCAGGCATATGCGCATCATATATACGTCTTGTTTCCGCGGTTTTTGCAGTTTGCATCTGATAGTAATATCAACAAGCAGCCCATGGAGCGGAAATCACAGAAAACAAACTGGTTGACCGTGTTTATCATGAAGGACATCGGGGAACCCCCGAATTGCATTTTGGGCCTGTCTGTAAAAACTAAAATTTTAATAATCCATACAAATGGATCCTAAGAAATATATCATTCCTCTAACGGGAGAAATTAACAAAGGAAGGCATGTTTATGTATTCAAAGTTCACAGAAAAGAAACTAATTTTGAACGATTTAAATAATGTTACTGCAGATCACTGAATGACTGTATTAATTTTAATGTCTAGAAGTACGATGGTCTTCAGTAGGAAACATGTCCTGGACAACACTACTGTAAAGTACTTCAAGGTACTTGTAGCTCAGCGTCAGTTCCTACATCAAATCTGAGACGTACTGAATTCACGGAAGTTGTAGCTCAACGTCAGGTCCTACATCAAATCCTTAACGTACTTCACGGTACTTGTAGCGCAACGTCAGGTCCTACATCTAATCTGTTACGCACTAAATTCACGAATTATAGCTCAACGTCAGGTCCGACATCAAATCTGTAACGTACTTCACCGTACTTGTAGCTCATCGTCAGGTCCTACATCAAATCTGTAACGTACTTCACGGTACTTGGAACTCAACATCAGGTTCTACATCAAATCTGTAACGTACTTCACGGTACTTGTAGCTCATCGTCAGGTCCTACATCAAATCTGTAACGTACTGAATTCACGGTACTTATAGCTCAACGTCAGGTGTTACATCAAATCTACAGTAGATAAAGTCACAGGCCAAACGTCCTCTATGAACCATGATGAACTGACCAATTTAAGGAAAATGTCATGAAGATCATGCAGAACGCGAATTCATACTGCTCAGTTATGGGGAGAATTGAATACTCTTTAAAAATGTAAAAAAATGCGCCACTTTATGGCCTATTTTTTTCGATTATGAAACATTTTTTCGTGTTTCTTATAGCTGTTTAAGCGAACACATGGTGTTGGCCGTAGAGATGTTGGTATGGTTCATGAACCGTAGAATCTTCATCCTTTCAAACATCCTTCCTTACACAAATCCCGATATAACATATTGTCAATAAATGTCAATCATGGCTGTCCACAGCAGCTCAAACACAGACTGATAACCCTCATCCGACGGGATGTTAGTTAAACTGTTTATAATTGAAGGATTTTTGAAATCAAAATAATTTTATATTGATATTTACCTATTTTTGCCATTTCAGTCATTTTAAATAAATGAAATGCATTGACGAAAGGTTGTTTGGTAAACCCATTTTTTATTTACATGGTCTATTACGCTGAAAGAAATATATATTTTAACTTAAGATTTACTTTTAAAATGTTTAATTTCACCAAAACCTGTTCAGTAATGAAAATTAGCACATTTTATGAAGATATTTTTGCACGCGTTTTGGGCTGAGCGTGAGAGCTCTGAATATTCACAAACAAGTAAATTTATCTTATATAAATCTTTCTCCGTAGACAAGTTCCCGTTTCAGTCATTAAAAAAATTGAAATTAAGATATTATTGATCTACTTTGGTTAATGATTGTTGGGAAATTTGTAGTAAGCTAAATGTATTAAGGATGAAGGTTATTCCTGATTTTTTACAATTGATTAACTATTGGCAGGGGCATATATATATGAATCATGCACTATTATTTTAACAGTTTCTGGGGATTGATGAATACAAACTCTGTTTGTACGTTTTAATACCACATATGAGTGGTTTTATTGGAATGGTGGTTCCTGGTTCTCTACTTTGTGTTTTGAAGAAAGTTTACTTTTCTGTACAAGGCTATTTTCCTGTCGTGCGTTGGCTTTGCGTTGGCGTTACGCTCTTTACACAGCGCTTTACCTATAGGTCAACTTCCTATATCGTAAGGCGCTGTTTGTTATGACCTCGTATCCTGCATTGCAACACCAGAGGGGAGCACTGTATTTTTGTCCAATCAGATGAGACCTTGTGCTGGAAGACAAAGCCAAGCGAGGAATACACGGAGCCAATCATATTCATTATTTTTTTAGTGACAGCTCATATCCCAGCGTAACCGTCTGAACAGGCCACAGGCTCAGAGAGAATTGCCCCTGACGTGGTTTGCTTAGGGCCTTGGGCACATAGGATGCTCGGCCGTTGAGCTGTAATTCAAACGAAACGTAACAACAAAGGCTGCGTGCACACCTCGCTGGCTGGTTTCAGTTCTGCAGACAACAGATACATGGCTACGCTAACACAGTCATAATGTCAAAATCGAATCGGTCGATGATGCGAGAATGCAGAGGAAGCAATTTAAATTCGATCGGAAACACATCGAGCGGCCCTTGAAGCGCGACAATGGGCGGAGCCAGAATGCCTGTCGAGTGTTTGTTTATTAGCATCTGATTGGCTGCTTGTCACATCGTACGCACGTGTATTTCAGTGGACAACAAATCGCCATCTGGTGTCTAAATATATCATAAACAGTCAAAGCTGGCAGCGTGAAAATCAGTTGCTTCTTTAGAAGCGCAAGATTTCCGCTGCCTCGGCAGCGTACGTTGGCGTTACCTGGCGAGGATATACCCAGCGGAGCGTTAAGCGCCTGCCGTAGAAATCGCTATATGTGTAATTTTCACGGCTGGGAAACCCACGTACATGAAAAGATACATAATTAAAACACCTGAGTGATTCTGACCTTAAAAAATCGTGTTTTCACCGTACGGATGCCGCGAGAACGCATCGAGCTAATGGAAAGGCAGCCCATAACACTGGAAGGAAATTATTTTTTTAAAGCAGGCGAACAGGGCTTTTTATCATCAAGAGGTCATATTTTTTTCAACATTGTTACACATTAATAACAAAATGTTGTTTAAAACTTGAAAAAGCCCAGGATGGTTGCTTCTTTAAGAAAATTATATATACGGGAAACGTTTTGACAGTATTTTTCCAAATGATATAGACTTCAGCAATAATAGATAACATTTAGCAAAAAAAAAAAAAAACTTTATTGTTCTAACACAATTTTCTATTTCTTACAACACTACTTCAAATTAATTTACTAACGGTGGCGGATCTCGCATGCTTTCTAAGCCTGATGAACATAACCTTAGAAATTTAAAACTATCGCTTCATTGTTCATATGTCACAAAATCTTGAATTTATCCCTGATCAGAGTGATTCTTAGTGTAAAGATAAAGATTAAGAGGAAGGATTGGGTTAATGATCTGATCGTCTCATCCGACTTTACACTTTGCCTTCCTTGTTTTTCTCACCAACACTCCAAGTGGCACATATGATTTGGAGCGCATGTGCATGTAGCTCCAGAACGTTCATATCACATATATTTTGCCACATCATCTTTAGTAAGAAAACATACATAATTCAAGATGACATCTCTATTTTTATGTAAACAAATTATCTGTCATTTTTTCGTCTTTTTTTATTCAAAAGAATTCTGTCATTTTTTTCGTCATCTATTTGGACTGTTTATTTAAAGCCGGCCATTTTGTTTGATGGCCAGCCATATCCGATAAATTGTCGAAAGAGGCAAAAGAAACAGCTTCTATTGAAGTTGTTTTATTTACCTTATACATTTAAGGTAAATAAATCAAATTTCAAGAGAAGGTGTTGCTTTAAGTGTCACATTACTACAATTACTGTTTAAAGTTTTCACCAGCCGCATGTTGTTTTTGAGATTTCATAGCCGCCATCTTGGATTATGGCACCAACACAAAGATACCACACGGATGACATGGTGGCATCCTCCTCATCCATGATCAATGAACCATTAGTTACTATTTTTAGAAATAAAATTGTAATCATACAGAGTTAAAGCTGCATTTTAATCAATTATATACATTTATTCAATATTTACAGAAGCGATTTTGGATTTCGGCGCAAAAAAATTCCCAGGGGTGATAAGGTATAGCATCACTTTGATTCATGATCTATGAGGCAACATTTACCATTTTATGCAGTCAATGTCACACCTTTATTTTGGTGTCCCTCTGGCTTAAATCCTGGTTTTAATCTGGATGGTCATGACAATGTGTCCATTAACGTTTTACTTTCAAAATCAAAACCGACTCTTTCGGGTGTTTACTGTAAATTGTTTATAATACATTGCAGAATTCTTTTATAAATTCACTTAAGATTACCCAGCAAGAATATAACATATAATAAGACTTACCACTGAGGTGACAATTAATGCCTATGAGGAAAATTGCTTACTTATTTCTTTTTATGAATAGTTGTAATTTTTGTCAGTTGAGATACAAATATAGAAGATTTACGGATATAAGGGCGCAAGTATAATTGATTTGATTCTAGTTTCAGATAATGATCTTGTTAATCAGAGTAGTGTATTATCTGGTGATCAACTGTACAAGACAGGACAGGAAGGATTAATATGGCAAACATAAGATTTGTACAATCATGGGTATGGAAATGAGACATTCTTTGACAAGCTTAAGGAAATCGCTGGGATGCAGGAATTAACTATTGATGGGAATGACTGGAATTTAGGAAATTGTTTTTATCTGTCATACATTATCTTGCTCCTTTCAAAGGGGTAAGGATGAAACATAAGAGTAAATCATGTTTTTTTGGTTATCGAAGTCGAGCATTAGCTAAACTTAGAAAAAAAACATGCAGAACAGACTTACTTTAATGAATATAAACGATTAAGAATTCATACTGAAAGGGAAATTACGGGGCAAATGAAGTTTATATTAAAAGTCAAATTAAAGAAATTCAAAATTTGCCCAGAAAAAGAATGAGTACTCTTAAATTGGTGGGGACCTGTACAGCCGCCTTCGCTGACAACCCGGGATTGAACCCAGTTGCTGCCTTGAGAGCGGGTTTTAGTGGCCCGTCCAAGGGTAGTGTTTCTCTCCGGGTTTTCCGGCCTCCTCCACCTCTCTCACCACGATCTTCAACTCTATCAGTGTCTTTTACTTTCGCCATAAATATCTAATTTAAAACCAACCCAATCTGTCAGACTTTATCGTTGCTGAGGGAGCCAGTGCGGGCCGGATTTTCCGGAGACCTGTTACTGGCTCGAGCGCCGACATCACTTTCAGTCAGTCAGTCAGTCAGTCAGTCAGTCTTAATTGGGTTGTAATTGGATTGGACTAGTCTTAAAAAGTTTATCCTCAAATGATTGCTTTGATAAACAGGATTGTAAAAACCAAATGTATAAAATTTAATGAGAAATGTGTTGCAAATACATTAAATATATCCTCATGTAAAATTGCATCAAAGCTAATTTAGAAATTACTACGAAAGGATTTTATTTCTAATACTATTGACCATTTTTATAGCAAAAAAAGGTGTTAACCTTGATTCTTTAAAATATTCTGATGTATCAGTGGAAGAGGTAAGTTAATGAGGTCTCTAAATGGAGCAAAGGTAACAAGTTTATTTAGTATAAGTGCAATGTTCTTAAAGTATGGGGCAGAAGCGATTGTTTTTCCTACCTCTTTTATAAATCAAACCATACAAACATCAGCCATACCAGATGAATTGAGGTAGGCAAGAGGTCTTCCATTATACAAGAAAGTAACTCTAATTGTGAGGGAAATAATAGTCCAGTTTCTATTTTTTCTGTGGTATAAAAAATTATAGAATATTCAGTTGTTAAAATCCTTTTGAATGGCCATAAATTATTGTATAACCTTCAGTCTGGCTTTCGAGAATCCGTATTCTGCAGGTACTGCTCTAACGTATCTGGTTGACACAATAAGATGTAATATGGATAAAGGTCTCTATACCGTTGTCGTCATGCTGGGTCTCCGAAAAGCATTTGATATAGTAAACCATGAAAGTGTGTTAAACAAACTTAAGGAAATAGGACTGGATTCTTTGCCTATAGACGGTTTAGGTCATACATCACTCTCAGGTTCCACAGTGTTGATATAAATATCACTTTGTCTTCCAAAATACCTATCAGTTGAGGATTTCCACAGGGCTCTACTCTTTGGCAATTACTAATTTTGATCTATGTAAAGTCTGTAGCTTCCAGTGATGTTCTTTCATATGCTGATAATTCTGCATTAATTAAAGCCGGAGAGTATATTAAGAATTGAAAACATTCTATGTAAGGAATTACTGTAAGTGAATGGTAGGAAATGAAAAAACTTTCTTTACATTTGGGTAAAATGGAGAGTATACTATTCGAATCTAAATACTACCTTAAAAATGTCTCTCAGCTTAACATACCATGTAAAAAAATATTACAGGTGTAAATGAAGAAGAATACCTATAGAGCAACTCTAGAACAAGACCTATCTTGCAAGATTTTGGGTTATAAGGTAATAAATAAAATATATGCAAGGGTTAGATTCTAAGATGTGTTTTTTTTTTATCTCCTACGGATACAAAAATGGTGTCATGATCAATACTACAACCTCATTTTGATTACGCATGTAACATAGGTTTAGAGGTCAAGATATATAAATATAATCAGAAAAAAAGTCAGGCTTCAGAGACAATAATAATAATAATTTATTCTTATAATGCGCACATATCCAGAATACATGACCCTGCTCAAGGCGTATAAAAGTAAAATATATAAATAGCAATCATATACATTTAAAATAAATTACAATAATAAGTATATATTTAAAACATAATGCCAGTGTTAAGATCAGTAAAATGTCATAATACTGAATACTAAATCATTGCATATAATCTAACATTTACATTAAATATTATCATAGCCTTGCCTAAAAAGGTGAGTCTTCAGTGCACGTTTAAATATATCAATGAAATCTGATTTCTTTCTACAATCCGGCAAACTGTTCCAGAACACAGGAGCACAACAAATGAATGCTCTTTCCCCATATGTAGATATTTTACTCCTAGGTTCACAAAGACGCATTTACTTATTGCTTTATCTTAATGCATGAGGTGTAAAATGTAACTTGAGAAATTCTGTGACATAAAGAGGTGTTTTCTCATTTAGAGCCTTATATGTAAGCAGCAATATTTTAAATCTAATACGAAATTCTACAGGTAGCGAGTGCAACTCGAACAAGATGGGTGATATATGATTACGTTTTGGACCTCTGGATACAATGGATTAACATTAGATCTGGATACAATCGATTAACATCTGGATCAAGGTGATAAGATGTATATTGGATATGCATTACAGGGATCATTTAAACTATAATTGTTTTAATAAAATTAAATAGTTGAATGTTTAACAGAGGGTAAATTATTCGACAATATCGCAAATGTATAATATTTCGAATGGAATTGCGCCTGTGTATATTACAGACTTTTTAAAATCAAATTATAATAGAAGGTATAACACTAGGAGCAGGAATATGTCTTTCAGCTTACCAGCTGTGAAGGGTCATTGTCTTTCTTTTACAATGCTATTAGGATGTGGAATTATCTACTCTTCCAGGTTTTACAATGATCATGTCAAACAAAAGAAGAATTTAAAGTTAAATGTAAAAATAAATTATTTCAAGATATGTATAATCAGAATGGTAAATATCTTTTACCATTCTAAACTCTGACAGGCATTGGGGGTTCAGTATGGAAATAAGTATATATTTATAGACACTTTCATTCCTCCCCTTTCAGTACATTTTTATTTATATATACTAAGTATATAATGACATGTGACTATACTCACCTGCTGTCTTTCTAGATGTTAATTGATATACATACAACATTATTATTTATTAGATATTAGGGTAACAAATTGCTCACATGCAGTCCTACATATGTCCATATATTCACATCAGGAAGAATATACAGTCATGTTTAGTGCAAGAAAGTGTTAATTGACTTATTTGTTATATATTAGGGTAATAAAGAGCATAAAATACTTTGTTAATATATAAAAGGCCACTTTTGGGCAGCAGTATTAAATTGAAAGTCTTATTTTTGCCAATAAACTGACCATTGATTTGAATAACATGGCTTTATATCGTAATTTTATATTTTAAAATCTGTATATACATTTGAGATATTTTGGAAAATGCAATGGAACAACATGTCCTTTGTCCATTTTTTAGTTTAGAATTGATTTCAAATTTCAAGTCTTATATTAATATATATGCATGAAATTTGTTTATTCATGCATTTATTATTTATGTATCACATGACTACCTTTACTATGAATAAGATAAAAAATAATCAATCAAAGACACGAAAATCAACATGGATTGTTACAATGTAATTGTTTGTCCTCCGCTTTTTTCCCCACAGACACTTCTTGTAAACAACGTTTCCTAATTGGAACTTGGCTTTTTCTTTTCTTCTTCCAGCAGCTAAAACATAAAACGTTTATAAACCGAATATATATATATATATATATATATATATATATATATATAGCCAATCATCACCAAATATATACGATATTTAGGTGAGCATCGCCAAAAAATTAATATCGCAATATATATCTGTATTTGGTAGAGAATGGTGATCGTTTAATTGTATCAATTTACAGTAAATAATGTATAGCATCATGTCGCGGATGGTCTGTTAAGCCGACTTGAATACTCCCTACATATACTGAACGTGCGGAAGTGTCCATACACACGGTAGAGGCTTGCACATTCGGTGTTTCACTAACCCTATAAACCATTCAGATGTCTAACTTTATAATATAAACCTTATTTTTATATGTATGTCTATGTATATGTATGGGTGTGTATGTATGTTTGTGCCACAAACACAACATTGATCATACAGTGATACAAACATATTGCCCGTCTTGCGTTTGGACAGGCCGCGCCACTTTAGCGGGAATGGTCCAAGATGGGTTTTCCGTGTGCCGAGTTGACTGGCTTACGTAGTCCATGACAGGTGCCGCTGCGTCAGACACTGGGCGAAACTGCCCAAAATATTTAAAGTCCGTTACGACTTGTTTATAACTGGTGGCTTTTGTATGCTATAGTGAGTATTGTTACTATTGCAGAAGCGGATCCGGGGGGGGGGGGGTCCGGACCCCCCCTTTTTCACCCGAAGCAACCTTTTTTAAGGGGTTTTAGACGTAATTTTGCGGCCTGGACCCCCCCCCCCCTTTTTCTAGACGTGATGACCTTTTTTTTTTAGGATTTTCATTAGTCCTCCTGGGTTGGACCCCCCCCTTTTCCTAAATCCTGGATCCGCCCCTGTATTGCTGCTGTATTTTGGTGCCGGATTTTGTTATTTTCTCCATGCATGTGTGTATCTGTCGAAACTTACCGATTTGTCAGCATTTCCTTGGTCCTTACCAGCTGTGTCTTTGCATGATTTCTGTAATTACAAGTATGCAGTAAGACGAAAAAAAATTAGGACAGACACGGGTAAACAGTGTAAAACAAGAGGAAACCATGTATATGTACATATAATAAACATAAAACGATACAGTAGCTGGAGTTCCCAGCTGGCTTTCGTATTGAACTACTTACCAGTTTTATAACGTGCTAGGGTCTAACCGAATGTAACGGTCATAATCATGAAAGAGAATTAGATTTGCGCCGATTTTTATGACGTCAGTTAGGACGATTTAGAGGTGAAATTCTTCTTGTCTCGAGAGTTATAAGTTAGTACCAGGGGTAACGGAGAGGCACTGAATCCGGTAGACTGATACCCGGCGCTATCCCGGCCCGCTGTTCTCAATCTGTTAGACTTGCTCAACCCTTCTACCCAATCATATTTCATAATACTTCACTCAAACCAGTTCCCATTGGAGCAGGTCATATTCGTATACATAACGATAATAACATGCAACACATATACATGCATATGTCTCTTCTTGATTGCCTTCGCCAGTAGGGTATGCGTTCATTCCCGGTCGTGTACTCACGAAGATATGCTCGGAATCTCATGAACTTTCAGGGAGTTACGGAAATAGGCCTAGGAAGAATCGATTAGAATTTGGTGTGCATACAGCAACTTCTCCGGATTCAGGAGCGTCATCAAGGATTATTCACGAATGTACAGTTTTAAATGGCAAAGTGCTATATGGCTGGCGAATTTAAGTCGGTGGAATATCCTTTTAACACTAAACATTAATTTTGACTTTTCCTTAATAGATTAATTCTTTATATTAGCTTAATTTAAGCTCTCACAATCAGACCTCAAGTTTGTTTGTTTGCTCCTTCGCAAAACAAAAAGTGAAAATCTGACCAGCTTATCAGCATTTTTTTAAATATTTTTGGTGGAGGTAAACGCCTCCTTTTATTTAATGCTTGCTTAACTATTCTTATGTTCATCTGCAGAGTTCCATTTCGGTTTCGGACTACGTGACAGGGGCTTAAACCCGGTTATCCTGGTGTCAGCCAGGCTCGGTGTACCACTTCTGCGGGTCCTGGGTGTGTGTCATCCCTATTGTTCGGTCATACCACCGAGGAACCCCCGAAAGGCGCACTTGTTTGTGAGTGAAACATGACTGTTAGGGCAGTCTACCCATTAAGCCTGCAGAGCACTCACCTTGGGTTGGGGCCAACCGTGAAAAATCTCACCGCCTCGGCTGAGATTCGAACTCACGATCTCCCGGCTTTGAGTCCTCAGCAACGGGAGCCGGTTAATCAGCAGTTCTAACTTAGTGATAACAGGGTGTTTGACCATCTTTAATCATGGGATGAAAGTTTCACATTTGGACCCTGTGACTATAGCTAGACTGGCAAGAGTAATAGGAGACATCGACAGTACAAGTTATAATAACTAACTAAGAGTTTAAAAAATGGACTCGACATTCCTGACCGTACATCGTCATGTTTTCCTGTCTTTATAATTTTTATTTTCACAATTATGATAAATAGACACTTAATCCGGTATAAAGAACTAAAAATGTCACATCTTACAGGGACCTAATCACCTATTAAGCATGTTAAATTACATGAAAAATGCCTTTTCCCTTTTCAAATAAATCTGTACCTGCCATAACATTGTCTTGAAACCGTTTGCTTACTCCTCTAAACGAGTGTTAAAAACAGTGGACCTGGCGCGATCACAGATGTCAACATAAACACAGCGCGTGGGCCGTGTGCATTGCGGAGCCACCGCACTTTTCATTCAAGAGATGCCCTGACTGACGGTGTCAATAAACTTGTTCAACTTGCTCGTCTGCTCTATTAACGTTTCGAACCTATACAAACATGGTATCAGAAGCGGGATTCACGAGCACAGATGTCTGAGAACTGTACGTAGTGCGTAATTTCATGGATAACAGGGCATAAAACTGCCAAAACAGTCATGGTTGAATCGGTATTCTCTCGGCCGGCCCCACTATCGTTTGTTCGCGCATATTTGAACAAGAGTTTGACATTTCCATCGCCGCTGCCCATAGTAAAAAGCCAAAACGTATACAGGTGTACATTCTTCTTAATCTTGCGGACAGTGAGGCGACAGAAAGAGAACGTTCATTCATATATAACTAAGCTGTCACTAATGAAAGCGTCAATATTATCACTCCAGCAAAGAGCCGGGAAGATCCAGATACGCTGAAACGAAGATCCAGAGAAATGGCAACCCAAGATCTAATGTGACATTAGAACGCCATACATTTAACACTCGCTCCCAGAAACCTGATGAGTCCATCCAGGCGTATATTGTCGATCTCGGGAATAAAGCTAGTACCTGCCAGTATGGCGAGCTTGAAGATTACATGATCCGTGACAGGCTTGTATGTGGCACTTTAAAGGACAATATTCGTAAACTGCTCCTAAGAGAATCAGACCTTACACTTGCTAAGGCCATTAGCCTTTGTCAGATACATAAGCTGTCAGAGCAACAAAATGATCAGCTGACTGCTCAACCCACAGTGGTTACTGTCATCTCGCATAAATATAAGGGAAACAGACCTAACTGTCGAAACTGCAGTCGAACCCAAACAGAACACGAATGGCACAGCACTGCTCTCAAAACAAACCAGCTTTCCAGCAAAGTCAAATGGGTCAAAACCACAGAACCCTTCAAGAACTTTATCTTCATGTAATTATTGTGGCCGACAACACATGATGCCACTTGAAAAAAACTGTCCCGCGTTTGGCCGATTTTGCCGCTCATGCCACAAATGGAACCATTTTATTCGTTGTTGCATGTCAAACAGGCCAAAGTTCAAGCAGCAGTCACAACCACAAATTCCTAGACAGATACATGGCCTTGATGAACAAAACAAGCTTAGTCAGAATGGTACACTTTCAAAACAAACCAGCTTTCCAAGCAAAGTCAAATGGGCCAAAACCACAAAACCCTTCAAGAACTTTATCTTCATGTAATCATTGTGGCCGACAACACATGATGCCACTTGAACAAAAATCTTCTGCGTTTGGCCGACACTGCCGCTCATGCCACAAATGGAACCATTTTGATCGTTGTTGCAAGTCAAACAAGCCAAAGTTCAAGCAGCAGTCACAACCACAAACTCCTAGACAGATACATGGCCTAGATGAACAAAACGAGCTTAGTCAGAATGGTACATTCCTGAATGAATCTGTAGAGAACTATTCTATCAATTTCAAGAATGAGATACACTGTACCGTCTCAGTGCATGGAAATGGCATTGAACTGAAAGTGGACTCTGGTGTTAAGTGCAATGTCCTCCCTTATTCCCTTTCCCAACACATACTAGTATCTCATGATGAGCACATTGATGAACAAGAGGCCGTGACCTTAGTTGCAAACGGCGATGACAATTTATACTCAAGGCAAAGTGCAGTTACCATGTCAAAAGAACAATGACATTTAAACACAATCTTTTTTTTTCATTTTGGACAAACCTTTTACACCACTGATTGGCCTGGAAGTCTACTAAACTTACACCTCATATCCCTTCATGACGTCAATAGTGGCAGTACTATACCAGATACTCAAACTCTCTATATCACGGCCGAATACAGTGACCTCCTCGCGGGTGAACTTGGCACCCTGCCAGTACAGTACAAGATGCATCTGGATCCTAATGTTATTCCTGTAGTTTGACCACCACGTCGCATGACTGTCGCTATGCAAGACAAAATTTAGGAGCTCGATCGTAAGGTCGATCAACACGTGATTGCTCCAGTCACCGAACCGACTGAATGAGTTCCGTCCATTGTTGCAGCCTCGAAAAAGAACGGAAAAGATGCCCGTATCTGTATCGATCCAAAACACTTAAATCGAGCAATATTAAGACCACACCATGCGGCAAGAACAGTTAATGAAGTATTAACCCGAATACCTGATGCCCAAGTTTTCAATGTGCTTGACGCTTCCAGTGGACTTCAGTGGACAGTCGGCTTCAGAGATCTTCCAGAAAACGATTGACCATCTCTTCGCAACTCTGCCATGTGAAATTATCGTTGACGATATCCTAGTTTGGGGACGCACACAGGCAGAACACGATACTCACCTTCGCAAAGTTCTTGATCGTGAGCTTGCAGTTAATTTTCAGCTCAATGCTGCTAAGTGCCAGTTCCGTATAAGTGAGGTACCATATGTTGGACACATACTGACGGGTCTAGGTCTTAAACCTGATCCAGAGAAAGTCAATGCGATCACAAACATGTCTGAGCCAGATTCTGTTCAAACACTACATCAATTTTTAGGCATGACTCAATATGTTGCCAAATTCATAACCCACCTGGGTGATTTAACTGTTTCATTGGGTGAACTGATTCATAAAGATACCCTTTGGGAATGGAACGATTTGCACCGCAAGGCATTTAATGACATCATGCATATATGATCAGCACCAAACCTGTCCTTGCTTACTACGACGTTTCAAAACCTGTAACACTAACGTGTGACGCTTGCAAGTCCGGCCTAGGAGCTGCTTGCACCCAGAATGACAAACCAATTGCCTACGCCTCAAAAGCTCTACTGAACCACAATCACGGTATGCACAAATCGAAAAAGAATTGTTGGCTGTAGTCTTTGCACGCCACAAATTTCATGATTTTTTTTTCGGCCGAGACATTTATGTTGAAACTGATCATCAACCTCTTGTGTCTAATATCAAGAAACCGCTACAAAGTGCCACTTTGCGCCTGCAAAAGATGCTACTAAAGCTGCAACTAGGGGGCGGATCCAGGATTCAGGAAAGGGGAGGGGGTCCAACCGAGGAAGACTTATTAAAATCCTAAAAAAAAGGTCCCCAGGTCTGAAAAAGGGGGGTCCAGGCCGTAAAATTTGGTCTGAAAGCTTAAAAAAAGGTTGCGGCGACAGGAAAAGGGGGGGGGGGGGGGTTAAGACCTCCTGGAACCCTTACCCCCCCCCCATCCCCTTCTGAACCATATAACATCATTCTGGTCTACAAAAAAAAGGATCAGACCTGCACCTAGCTGACGCTTTGTCCCAAGATTATCTACCTAACTCAACAAGTAGCATGTTTTCCAGACTGCCTTGCGCTACACTGTAAAAAGTAGATTGCGATTGAACGCCTTGCAGTGTTCTAAAATATAACACTTGTGTTCAAATTTATAACGCTTGCGTTCATATATCAACAAGATACACCAATGTTACTTAACATGAGTGTTCATTTTTTTAACACATGCATTCATGAGCCTTACGTGAAGAAAGAGACCTTATATTCCACAAAATTTGTCAACTCTGGGGTTGTTTCTGAATTGTATTTAGCAAATCAAGCATTTGTGAAACTCATTTGTACTGATTACTGTGGACGAATAACACCCAGACACGTATGGTAATAAAATGTTAATGCCAGCAACCCAAGGTGTTGATTCCCAGTTAACTGAGTATCTTTATACACTGAAGGTGCTATAAATAATAATTTGATGTTTGAAATAATTTATTGGATTCTATATTTTAATAACTTTATTGGTTTCTCAGTTCTAACATGACCGGAATGAACACTGGTGTTCATGCACCACGCGCTCGTTTTTACTTCTTGGTTGGTGCGGTAGAGGGCGCGGACGTGGAGCGCATGCGTAGAGCGTAGATTACCAAATACCGGCAGCGTTCTTTCCAGAACTGTCGACCATCTTGGTGAGATAAAATTTTGACTTTGTGCTTAATTTACCAAGCCTTAAATTAATAATAGTATTTGCTTTTGTAAACATTTACTTCCGAACACTTGCAAATATTTAGTCTATGTCGAATGGTGTATTTTGATAAGAGAAAAAGCCAGCGTTCTGTAACATGTAGTCAGTGTAGAAATCGTGTCAGCCGGTCACATGGGGGCCCGTTGACACGGGCGGGTATCTTCGAGGTGGATCAGACAACCAGTTCTCATGATATGTTTTCATGTATTCCAGCGTCTGAAGTTGCATTATGCCAGCCTAAAAACTGTCATAACGTTTCTGCCATGTTACTTTTAATTCTAATTGTTCTGTAATTTTGACAAGCGCCCCCCCCCCCCCCCCCCCCCCCCCCCGGCTCGGCTTGTCTTGCTTTTGGAATGTCCCATTGTTACAATGTTTCTGTTTCGCTCCGGCCTGCATGCTCCCTGATTCTGTGTTTCTGCACAGAACTTGAGACCTCAGTAACCCTGCCTCCAGCATTTTTGTAACAGATGACTGAAAGTCATCTGAGCTAACCCTTACCCCATCATCACTACATCAGAATTACATTCTCATCAAATTCATGCATAGTTAATGAGGTCAGAGGTCACCAGATACACTATGGGCATATTATGCAGGTTTGCAATGCTCTTGTTCACTTTCATGCACATATGTCAGTAAATAAGAATACTTTAGCCTTCAAATCATATGGAAGGTTTCTTTGGAGCTAAGTGAATGCAATGGATACTATATTGAACAGAATTATTTCAGATTGATGATTCTATGGGAGATCAAATTTTGCTGATTGGAAAATTTCTGATTTCCTTCAGTCCTTGAAAAAATTGTCCAGCCCATTATTTTACCCCATTTCTCTAAGACATTACCTGCTTTTTTTCACCAAATTTTACACACTCAGCACATGGCTCACATGTGATTTTTACCTGCAGGTGGTGCCACCTTTCTGTGCACTAGATTGTCCTTACCACTTTCGTTCAGATAACTCCGTAAATAAAAACACTTTTAAACCATATCCAAGGATTCCTTGGAGCTATAGGAATTCAATGAATACTATATTGAAAAGAATTATTAGATGGATTTATCCCATACATAAGACAGGTGGGGCCTTGGATAATCATTTTACACACATGCTTTTCTGCTTCAGTTACTTTAATGACACAAAACACATTTTGATCCAGAATTATCCTATTTCAGCCAATCCCAAGGAAAACACGTCACAAAAATGCCCATATTTGAGTTATGCATGCGACGGGGGACTATTTGTGCCTCTAGGCCCTTGTTGGTCTCTTCACCTGATTACCATTCTGTCACATCTGAATTACTTTGTGAATTTTCAAATTTTACTTCTGTTTCATATGTCATTCAGTTTATAGTATCCACCAATAATCAATAACATGTATATCGTATTAATCTCCATGTCTTATTCAATTTATATCCATTTTCAAGTAACTTTCTCCAACTTCTCATGCTATCAAATCTGCAAGATTACACATTTCTCAAATTCCCATATGGTGGGGGATCCAGTCCTCTGGACATTTTCAAGTTTTGTATAAAGATGGTTTTATTTGATGTTTAATGATTCACATTATGAAATAGGTGATCAGCTGATTACACCAATCCTGCTGCATACTTCTGGTCAAGGTGACGAGGCAGAGCCAGAAGGCAAGGCTGAAGAGGAACAATCACAGAACAAAGCAGATAGTGCAGATGAAGATGGTAGGTAAATTAATATATATATATATATAAATATATATATTACATACACACACTGAACTCCCGCCTGATGACCCACCCGTCAACACACAACCATCCCACTAACACAACCACATTGCTAACATGACCAATTTGCCAGGTCCCACAGGTGGTCATGTTAGCAGCATTTTAATATATATATATAATATATATATATATATATATCCATCCATCCATTAACAGCTTTACTCAGCAGCTGCTGGACCATGGACTGATTCTCACAAAATTGTGTATGGATGTGTGCATCACAAACTCGCCCCACCTGCTCTGTTCATTTTTGTGTATTTAGGGCCCAATAAAAAATGTTGAACAGTCATGAAATCCAAAACAAAAAAATGTGTGCAGCATCCTCACATACATCTCTGTCATCACGCAATATTTAAAAAAAATTGGCCCAACCAATTTTCACTTTGGTGGAATGACTTGGTTTACTTCTCATTTTAGTGAGTACAGACAAAACTGATAGCTTTTCTGAAGCAATGCTTCATGGGTTTTCACTATATGTTGTAAATCTGACATAATGTATTTAATCTTGGTGATAGCTGGTCACTCAGTAAATTTTGTGGTGTAATTTCCATTTTTGACAATTTAAGGAGTTTTTATGTTTTCAGCATTTAACAATCTTTAAGTGTAATCAAGCCTGCTTCACAGACATCTGTAATTATTTGATTAAAGTGAAAGGATATATATATATATATATATATATATATATATATATATATATATGTTCCTGTCATTATGCAAAATCTGAAAAAAATTATTAACTAGTTTTTTTCAAGATCATAGCAGACCGCTATGGAAATTTATATTGGAAGGCTTTGAAGATTTTTTTTACATTTGGTGGGTGGTTTCCACCTGGGGATATATTGTTTGTATCCAGTTCGGGTCACTGTATATTCTCTTCACCAGGCTTTTCCTCAATCCTTTCACCATTGTGTTAATAGGGCATGATCAATTGTTCTTAACTCTTTGTCTCATTTTTATATGACAACTTTTATAAAATTTTTATAATTTTCTTTTTCTTTTCATTTAATGTATTTAAACTTTACCTGGATATTTTTTGGTCAGATGTGTTCAAATTATTCCATTTTCAATATTGTATATATAAACATCTATTTAAAAAGTTTTCTGCATGAAACAGAATATTTCTTGCTTTTCTAGTATTTTCATATGGGCAATGTTCACAGGTATGCTTTAGGCCTTTGTTTTACACCTATGTATTTATTTCTTTGCTAGCTTCTACCTTAGAACTAGAGAGGGCGCCTTTGCCCATCTTCACTGGTCTGGTGAAAGAGGCCCTCGAACAGAGGGACCCAAGCACTGTTTGGAACAAGTTGGTGCTCCAAACTGCCAAGCATTTCTTCCCCATGTTGCAGAACCCTACCTCCTTCCACTATAAGATAATTGGGCAAAGAATGTACAAGCGATACCCTTGCATTGGGCTGCCAGGTGCTGGAAACCCATGGGTGAGTTTTGTTTTGTATTTATCCAGTCAAGTTAGCTCAGCTGACTTAAAGTCCACTGAGCAATAGGAATAGTTTGTCTGTCAACCATCTGTCCAGACAGCCGTTAACAGAGCACAAATCATAACCATGTAAGGGCTGGGATCATGAATCTGTGTGGTCTCCGACGTCCAAAACAGATCTCTAAGGATACCTGCATGAGGTTGTGTGATCTATACTCCCCAAGTTACGGGGTGTGTTTGAGCACACAAGAAATACAGTTTCTTGTCAGTAAACTCTATACAAAATTTCTCAGGAAGGGTAGGATAGATTGTAATGAAATTTGGTAGGCTTATAGATCTTGATAATTGTTATCTGCTGCAAGTGACTTATGGTACCACTTGTATTATCTTAATTATACAAAATTTAACCTTTATTTTTAGAAAGCAAAAATGCGGCTTATAACAGGCCACAAGTCATAAATATTGAAAAGATGGCTCCTGCTTCACATGGACACAGGCCTGATATAATGACCTAAGACCTGAAATGCGGTGGAAGTGACTTATATTCAACAAATTATGGCCTACCTTTTTATTTAAAAAAAAATTATCCATATAAACAAATTCAGTTGAGTGTTGTCACCCCTGGGACTCTAGTTTAGATGATGAGATTCTTAAACAGCAATTAATGGAAAACCAAAACTGATTTTTGCTTTATAACATTAATTTCTTCACAACCATGTCAAAACTAACTGGTCTGTGGAAATCATTACTGATTTTTACTTTTCCACTGTTCTGTTACATGGGGGGGGGGGGGGGGCAAGTTTACTCTCAGCATATTCTGAGGATATGAAAATCATTTTTGTGTATGAACTAATATCTATGCTTTCAGATGGCTTTCAATAAGACGTTGGCACAGAAAGTACGCCACATGAAACATGATTTAAAAGCCCGTTCCAAAAAGGCCAAGCCACATCCACTTAAGGAGGTACAGCAGTATTGTGTTGGGCCTCAAGCTAACAAGAGACAATACTCTCTCAAATCTCCAGGTGAACTTTTAAATTTTGTATTCAAAGATGAAATTAGTAGGGAATTCTCCTGCAGGATTCCCTCTAGTCAATCTGTTAATGAGTATAGTTAATAATCAGCATATAATTTCTGTATTTTATGGTTTCCCAGACAAAAAGAATTAAATACTATGGTTTTGAACCAGTCGTTCCATGGCATTAGACTGACAACTGCATGGTCACAAGAGCAAGAAGCCTATTTTAAATGGTTGCTGTTTGGCCTTGAATGTGCCCTGTAACCTCATGCATACCCTAACATGCATTTTAAAGGCCACTGCACAATGACCACAGGATCCATAAACTTCTAAATGGGGAACATCTCACAGTTGAAATAGACTCATTATAACTTAATTGAACTGGCTTTTGACCCCATTTATAACCTCGAGTCATATCCAGGCCACTGTATGGTAACCACTAGACCTAGAATTTGGGAGAATCTCATATTTAACGTAAGAATTTGCCATTATTACCTATATATTTTTAGAAATCAATATATATAGCCTTCAGCAGAAGCTGACCTGCTTTTAACGGGGTATATCCAATGTCTAGGGATACCACTGTATGGCCATTGCTAGTAATTCTATTTTTAAACTTGTTACAGCACTGCAGGTTGATGACAGCCAACAGGAAGAAGATACGGAAAGCCACCTGCAGGTCTTAAGAGAGGAGTGCAGGAAGGATCCTGACTGCCACAACACTGCCCATCTTAGGACTCTACTGAAGCACACACATGCCTTCAGACAGGATCTATTGAAGAACCACCATGGGGGTGACGTACAGCCCATCCTGGAACACTTTCCATGTTTGGACCAAATCGACTTTGTGAGTAATGTTTATGTAATGTTTCATCTTTTGCATGCATCTAACTATAAACATGCTGTGGTTCCCTTTGATTTTACCAATTAGTGTGATCTTGCTAACCAGCTAATCATCATAGTCTTCTGAACAGTTTAATGAGAACTTGCTACATCAATACACCAAATTATTCTTTCACAACTAAGCCTCACACTGAATTTGAAGAAAAAATACAAGTTGATCAGTGTCCTACATGAGATTTCTTCAAATACAATGACAGGGTTACATTACTCTGATGAGCTCTAACCATGGAATACTAAGTAGTAAGATTAATTGTGGCCAGTTTATTGGGCTTTCAGTTAAGCATGTCTTTTGTTCTTATTCAATTGTCACAATGATTCAAACTTACATTAAATAACTGATCAGGGCTATGGTAAATATTAATTTTTGTTTGATAATATACATATATACATGAACCAGTAGATCTACATATGGATAAGTCAAACATAAAGTAAGTTAAAAACACTTTTCTTTAGGTAATGTACGACCTTGGACTAAAGTTTGGGCCAGAACGATATGAAGAAATGTTTGAGAAAATCACTTGCTTGAGGGAGATGGCAGTGAAGTCCATGAAGAGTAAAGATGCTGTAGGCAGTTTTTAATAATATTTGTGAAATCCTTATAGAGACATTTGTTTTTTTAACACTTTTTAGCTCAGCTGACTGTAAGTCGACGGAGGTATAGGAATGGCACTTTGTCCGTCCGGCTCTCTGTCTGTCCGTTAGCAGGGCACAAATTGTAACTGCTGGACCTAGTATCTTATCACTTGACATCCAGGGAGGTCCATGAAAAATTTCCTTGGAAACCTGAAACAAGGTCTCTGTTACCTATATTCTTTGAGCTTTGGGGCTCTGAAGTACCCCCCCCCCCCCCCCCCCCCCCGGAATAACGGAAAATGTACCTGAACAACTAATGCATTGATCACCATGACTCTTTGCGTGGAGGTTCACCATAGTGTTTCATCAGTTCCTGCAGACTGGTGGCACCACCTGTATTTTTTTTATTTTTTATGATTCTTTTTCTCTATTTTTGATACCTTTAAAGATGTGGTCAGCAGTTAACAGGGCACAAATCGTAATGACTGGACCTAGAATCTTCTATCTTGACATGTAGGGAGGCCCATGAAAAGTTTCCTTGGAAACCTGAAATAAGGTCTCTGTTACTCATATATCCTTTAAGCTATGGGGCTCCCTAAGTATCGCCCAGAATAATGGAAAATTTGATACAAAATCTCAAGTATCTTAACAATTGTTGCATTGATCACCATGATTTTGTGCATGAATATTGTTCTTTGAATGTTTCATCAGTTTCTTTAGACTGGTCAGGCCAACTGTATTTTTTCGATTTTTTACGATTTTTGCTGGTCAGCTGACTGTAATCCACTGGTTCTAGAAGTACATAAATATCCTTACAATCAAATTCAGCTGAGCATTGAGACCCATGGGTCTCCTAGTTTTATTCGTCTCACAGAAGAGTCAAGACTCGCACACTGCATGATGTCTGTAAACAGGTCTATAATGGTGCATGTAACTCAAATTGCCTTTTACCATCATATAAAATCTGAACTGTAAACTTTGAATTTAATTCTGTAAGATGGCATTGACTTGAATATAAGTTACAATTACAGAAAAGTATTGTTTCTGTTTTATGTTGGAATGAATTTGAAGATTTCCCTGCAATCTCTTCACAGGACACATGCACAGACGAACTGACCAGCTGGAGAAGAATTGAGGACATAGTGCGTTTCACAAAAGGAAAAAGCAGGTCCAGCAGTGTGATTAAGATAATTGAGGTAAATATATATTTACTTATGAAAAATATATGTATGAATTAACATTGCAAAGAACTGCACTATGTTTTTACAGCCGCAGCAATGTACAATATTTAGGGACAAGTGTATCAGCAAGACCAGATGGACTTCAAACAAACATTTTAGACTTTTTAACTCAGCTGTATTATAACTGTGAGTCAGATCTGAGCTATAGTGACATCCATCTTCTGTCAAGCTTGCTGTACAGAGAGTACAAGTTGCAGCTGTTGGACCTAGGAACTTCTAACTCAAATTAAGGGAGGTCCTGGGGAAATCTGCTTGGAGACGTAAAATTAGGTCATGGTGACCTATTTTCTGCCAGCTATGAGACAAAAAACCATTTTCAGCACTGAAAGGTAGACTTTTCTTAGTATTCCAGGTTCTTCAACAAAATTTGTGTTGGTTCATAACATTATAGAATAATGTGCCTCATTAACATCTTTAAGACTATCACTATGCACAGTTTGAACAGAATCCCCCCTACTCCCAATTTCAAGTTCTTCAGAAATGTCACTTAAACTCGTTCATTTTTTTTGCAAATAGTCCATTTTGTCCATTTCATACAAATCTCTAGCATCTCCGTAATTTATCCAAGGGTTGCTATGAAATTTGCTTTGCATGCTGACCTTAAATAGCTTCATTTTTTACATTAGGCTATTTTTTTAAATTTTTCATGCAAATTTTTGAGAACTGCTAATTATCACAAATGTGTCAGTTATCTCAGCTATTGGCTGATGCATTTTACATTCCTACTTGTTTTTTCAACTGCCAGAATGAAACATCTGAGTTATAAGGATGGCCCTATGCCACCTTCTATCTGTCTGGCTGCCAAGCCAGTTGCAGATGGTAATTATAAGGGCTGGTTCCTCAGATTTTGCAGTCGGGCATTATCTCGATTGTCTGTATTGGCAATATGCTGTTCAAGCAAATATTAATTCTTGCTCCTATTAAAAAATCACTACTGCTTAAGAAATTGTGCTCTTTTGGTCCAAAAACCTCTTTCTGGTCATAATTTTAATGCTCCCGCAACCCAAGGAAGGCTGGGGGGGGGGGGGGGGCATTAAGTGTTAGCTTTTCATTAAGTCCATACGTACGTACATCCGTTCGTCACAGAATGTTGACCCATGGGTCACTTGTGTAGTGATGATATTTGTTTAATTGCTTTAAATTTTTGTATCTGTAGGAGGAGATGCTGCATGATGCTGTGGAGAAGAAACAGTACGTTGGACCCTCAATGCTTTTGGTCGAAAGAGAAGGGGCCATAACTGACATCAAGGTTGCTGTTGACAGTTCCTTAATCAGTTGTGCCACAACATCAGTTGACAATGCTTTAGTGCACCTCATTTGTGTATATTATAACTTTGATATCGAGTACCCCAGGGTGTACAGCCAGGTCCTCGACCTCATACACCCGTTTAGGGGTGTAACTTCACAGGGGTACAAGTTCCTTTTGAAAAACATTGAAAATACTTTGTGAAATTGAAACATGTTTATGTTTTATTGGTTAAGATATATGATACAATTGGTCCCATCGGTCACACATGAGAACTGAGATATGAAGCTGCAAACTGTTTTACATACATGTTATTGATTCATGACATGATATGATACATGATACGATGTATGATACAATACATGATACGATGCATGGTATGATGTGTTTTAAGATGCATGATACGATGTATGATACAATACATGATATGATGCATGGTATGATGTGTTTTAAGATACATGATACGATGTATGATACAAAACATGATACGATGCATGGTATGATGTTTTAAGATACATGATACGATGTATGATACAATACATGATACGATACATGGTAGGATATGTGATACCATACATGATAAGACACATGATATGATATATTTAAGACAAATGATACGATGTATGATACAATACGTGATACGATGCATGGTAGGATACATTATACGATGTATGATACAATACATGATACGATGCATGGTAGGATACATGATACCATACATGATAAGACACATGATATGATATATTTTAAACACATGATACGATGTATGATACAATACGTGATACGATGCTTGGTACGATGCGTTTTAAGATACATGATACAAGGCATGGTATGATACATGACACGATGCATGGTATGACACGTATACGATTAGTGATACGATGTGTTTTAAGATGCATGATACAATGTATGATACAATACATAATACGATGCATGGTATGATGTGTTTTAAGATACATGATATGATATATGATACAATACATGATATGATGCATGGTATGATGGGTTTTAAGATACATGATACGATGTATGATAAAATACATGACACGATGCATGATACTTTACATGATATGATGCATGGCATGATATATAATATGATACTTGATACGATGTGTTTTAAGATACATGATACGATGTATGATACAATACATGACACGATCCGTGATACTTTACATGATATGATGCATGGTATGATGTGTTTTAAGATGCATGATACGATGTATGATATAATACATGATACGATGCTTGGTACGATGCGTTTTAAGATACATGATACAAGGCATGGTATGATACATGACAAGATGCATGGTATGACACATATACGATTAGTGATACGATGTGTTTTAAGATGCATGATACAATGTATGATACAATACATAATACGATGCATGGTATGATGTGTTTTAAGATACATGATATGATGTATGATACAATACATGATATGATGCATGGTATGATGGGTTTTAAGATACATGATACGATGTATGATAAAATACATGACACGATGCATGATACTTTACATGATATGATGCATGGCATGATATATAATATGATACGTGATACGATGTGTTTTAAGATACATGATACGATGTATGATACAATACATGACACGATCCGTGATACTTTACATGATATGATGCATGGTATGATGTGTTTTAAGATGCATGATACGATGTATGATATAATACATGATACGATGCATGGTATGATGTGTTTTAAGATACATGGTAAAATGTATGATACAATACATGATACGATGCATGGTATGATGTGTTTTAAGATGCATGATACGATGTATGATACAATACATGATATGATGCATGGTATGATGTGTTTTAAGATGCATGATACGATGTATGGTATGATGTGTTTTAAGATACATGGTACAATGTATGATACAATACATGATACAATGCATGGTATGATGTGTTTTAAGATGCATGATACGATGTATGACACAATACATGATATGATGCATGGTATGATGTGTTTTAAGATACATGATACGATGTATGATAAAATACATGACACGATACATGACACTTTACGTGATATGATGCATGGCATGATATATGATATGATACGTTATACGATGTGTTTTAAGATACATGATATGATGTATGATACAATACATGACACGATCCGTGATACTTTACATGATATGATGCATGGTATGATGTGTTTTAAGATACATGATATGATGTATGATACAATACATGATACGATACATGGTAGGATACGTGATACCATACATGATAAGACACATGATATGATATATTTAAGACACATGATACGATGTATGATGCATTACATGATACGATACATGGTGGGATACGTGATACCATACATGATAAGACACATGATATGATATATTTAAGACACATGATACGATGTATGATGCAATACATGATACGATGCATGGTATGATGTGTTTTAAGATGCATGATATGATGTATGATACAATACATGACATGATACTTTACATGATATGATGCATGGTATGATGTGTTTTAAGATACATGATACAATGTATGATACAATACATGATACGATACATGGTAGGAAACGTGATACCATACATGATAAGACACATGATATGATATATTTAAGATACATGATACTATGTATGATACAATACATGATACGATGCATGGTATATGTTTTTTTAAGATACATGATACGATGTATGGTACAATACATGATACGATGCATGGTAGGATACATGATAAGACGCATGATATGATATATTTAAGACACATGATACCATGTATGATGCAATACATGATACGATACATGATACGATCTATGAAACAATGCATGATACTATACATGATACTATACGTTTTAAGATACATGATACAATGTATGATACAATACATGATACAATGCATGGTATGATACATGATATGTTTTAAGATACATGATACGATGTATGATACAAAACATGATAGTTTTAAATACATGATACTATGTATGATACATTACAGGATACGATACATGATACGATTCATGTTAGTACACATCATATCGAGTGTAGCAAACAGTTTTACATATATGTTATTGTGTAGATCTGTAACATTAACAGATTTGCAAGTTCTATATATTTTTATAATCTTATTTTTATAATTATTTTGTATGTAGCTCATTCATCCAGTTTATACCTGAAAGACGTTCCAAATTTAAGATTTTATGCATGAGTGAACAGAATTGTTTTCAGATCAAAATACTATTTTTTTCTTCCACTTGAATATATTATTAGTATTAGACAAACTTGAATGGAAGTGTTCAAGGGGTGAACAATGAACGCTTAAAAGTGTTCATTTTTCAAAATGAACACCTTAAAGTGTTCAAATTCTGTTTCACGGTTTGAACACTTTCAGGTGTTCATTTTTTGAACACTTCAACAGTGTTCATAATGCTGTGTATAAAGTGTTCAGATGAAATAAACACGAGGGTTTATTATTTTAACACAGGCGTTCATTTTATTTTTGAACACATGTGTGCTAAAACTGTTTCAGATAAGTGTTCAAAAAAGTGTTCAGAAGAGCTCCCTAGATTTTACAGTGTACGTTCACGGAGGCCTGGAACAAGGCCTTACGTCATCGTCCCACAGTATACCGCGCTAAATAACAACAGAACCACGTGTAAGGATGTTTACGCGTGTTAGTTTGCATGCTCACTTCGAAACACCGTGATTTAATACTCGTCAGTTGTTGGCAAATTTAAGAATAATGCTTATTTTTTCATGCAGTGCCTTAAAATATGCCGTAATGGGATTTTCTTGACGGTTTCTGAACAAAAATAAGCATATTTAAAGCGGTTTCTACACCATTAAAAACAAAGTCAAGACGCGGGGCATTGCATGGCATTGGAAAGCGACACATTTACCCATGTTAGATGTCTGCGTTTCGGAAGTTCCTTCTGCGGCATTTTAATAAGACATGTCACTTAACTGCTTTGGTATGTGAACAATCACTGTGCCTAACGATTTTGATATGCCGCGCCTATGAGTATATTTAATTTGACATCGAGATGTCTGCATATTTGCTATTTCGAGCCGGGTATTACCCGAGCCGGGTATCTGCCAAAGATATTTTGATGGAGTTTTGTTGTTTTACATTAAAACAAGGGGGGGGGGGAGGGTAATAAATAGTCTTTTTCGACCATCCAAAGGATCAGATATATATATATATATATATATATATATATATATATATTAATAATAAACCAAACAAAAAAAGTCTTATCTGTCATGTATAATCTTGAGGTCAAATGTTCTTCAATTTGGACTCTCTTTGAATTTTCTGCTATATAATATTTCCATTCACGATGGGGGGGGGGGGGGGGGGGGCAGTATGAGTATAGCTGGCAGTGGTTCACAACAATACAGTTCCACCTGCTCCAGGTCAAACGTCTACTATCAGCAGTATATTATTGACAGTTATCGTTTTGCGGAATTAACTCATTTATATTTAAGAGATATATGTGACCCGATGACATTAAAGGATCATTATAGGTTCAGTTGAACATATATGGTGTACGATTTTTTAAAAAGAGCTGGTTTAGGGTGTCCCTTTCGAGCAGTTGCGAAAATGTCAAAGGAATATATTATATCAGTAAAGAGGAATTCTCTCACAAATATCCGGCGAAGTGAAATCGTCATTAAACTGGAAATACAATAGGATTTCGTTCATCTGCATCTGTCTCAATCAATCGCCATTCACACTGACCAGTACTTTAGAACCGTCATGCAAACTTGGCTTACAATACTTATAAAAATCATTAATGTCTTGAAATTTTTCACAACTCCATCCACAGCTCAATATGATACTGAAAAGGAGAGCAAAACTAATTTGATAACAAGAGATTATACCATTAGTGAAGTTAATTACGTGTTTTCTTTTTCAGTGTATTTGGATTCTTTGGCCAGTCCCCAATCATGTCAGCCAAAGTCCCGATTTCCTGATAACAACGACTACCTCTCCTGTCAAATCAAGTTTACAGCCATCCAGACCCCCTGACCCAGCTAATGACTTGTCTAAGATTTGAACAGTTGTATGATTTTTAATTACTCAAATGAATGGGCTGCCTATTCTTTCTTTGTTATTTTGTATGTTCACAATCCGAATCAGGATTTGGGCTGGTATTCTGATGAATTTTAGACTTTTAAAAATTATATGTTGAGAACAAAAGTTTAACTTTGAATATTGTATTTTATTCCAAAATGTAAAAGGAAATGAAAAAAAAGACCTTATGTATTCTGTCCAAGTCTTGCAGAATACTTGGTATTAATATATATACTCCAGATAAATATATATACTCTAGAAGATTTCTATCAAATATAAACAGTGTTTTTAATTAAAATTTGAATGTCTGAGCTAAAAATGCCATTAAAAATATATTTCAAATGTTTTAATTTAAAAATTATGAGTAGACGGTCTACTATGGTCCTTTTTATGTTTAAATTACAACAATGCATGCAAATCCTCATATTCAGATTTGTTTTATGGAACTAAAAATTACTTCGCCTCCCAGTGGTTTCAGCCAAAGAAGGGTATCCCCAGTTTGGTTGTCTTCTTTTTAATTTATTTTTCAGACTTTAGGGCTGTATAATTTAAGCGATGACTTTTGACGCGCCACTTTACATTATAAAAGTTAGTTCTTTTTATCTCAGGTAATGCCTGTGTAACAAAACTTATAAAATCAATAAAAAAACATATATACAAATTTTATGAAGTTTTATTTACTTTTATTTTAAAAGTTAAAGCTTCAAGTTTACTTATGTAACTTCATTTAAGTCGCATTAAAGAGTACACGACGTATTGCCCCTTGTCGTTTACATGGAATCTTAACATCAAAGTTTTACTCTGCCCCTAAAGCTGATGTATACCCTAATTAAAAACAAAATATTCACTTATTCAATAACATGAAGAAGCTTTAAATTGTTAACTAATAGGCTGAATGACAAACTAACGTTTTCAATCGATTTGGCTCATCAAATTAATGATTAAAACTAATCTTGCCTCTTTACATCCCAAATAACTTTTACGTCTTAAATTTATATACCTTTATATATTTTAAACTTTTAATTTTATAATTTGAAGGTAAAACATTCTAAATAGAGTTTTGAAATTAATTTTAATGGATTAAGCACATCATAATTAGGTAATGGTAGCTCTGATTGAATTTGGTAGTAAAAATGTCTCCACATAACAATTTCATAGAGTGAACCTCTGACATTAACTCATACATATTTTCAAGAAGTTATGTACCGAGATAAGATAATAAAATTGCCGATTTCATGCCTTTTGGACATTTTTCCAGAGGGGTAATGTTTTGATATATGATCTCCATGAATCACTTTAACAGAAAATGGCATCAAACCTAATAACGAAGGGGTTGCAGCAAAACTTAAAATTACAGGATTGGTCCCGGGACTACTCAGAGAAATGTGGTAAATGAATTATGCGGGACGGACGGACTGGAGGGAAATCAGAAAATTACACGATCAGCAAAACTTGAGCTCCCGTGGAAACATCAGTTTGAAAATAATTCTATTCAATAAAGTATGCATTGAGTTAAACTGGATCCAAGGAATCCTTGCATATGATTTCTAGGATAAAGTTTTCTTATTTACTGACTTATCTGATCAAACGTGAAAAACATAATTTTGGAAAGCAGAAATTCCTAAAACATAGGTGGTGCCACCTGCAGGTGAAAATCACATGTCATTCATGTGCCGAGTAAGTGTGTAAAATTTGGTGAAGAAAGCAGCAAGGGTCTTAGAGATATATGGTAAAAGAATGGAGCGGGGCGGACGGACGGACAGCCGTACGGACGGACGCGGACCATTTTAGTAGTCCTCCCTCATATGGCCAAGGACTAAAAAAGTGCGAAAAATGCCTATAGATCCTGAAACCATTGCCAAACAATGTTTGAATTTGATATCTTGAATAGTTTGTTGGTGTTGTCTAGATACTCAAACGAACAGTACTTGTAGGAAAAATAAGAACTTGCACATTGTGTTATAATAATACAAAATGCGAAATTATGTATATAGTTTCTTTCATGTACTGTGTGCTGATACGAATATTTGTATTGATAAATTGCTTTCCTGTTCTATATTAATGAAGTTTTTAAGTAACTTAAGTATTCCGCGCAAGCATTGATAACGATATAATGTTACAAATGATGCGATGGTACAAACGTGCTTTTCATTGTTGACGGGGTCGGGGTGGGGGGGGGGGGGGGGGGGGGGAGCTGGTTTAGCCTGGATATTCTCTTCACGAACTTGTGAGTGCCAAGTTACATTGTTACAAGCATGCTGGAGCTGACATGATGACGTGTACAATCTTACCTTGCCGTGCCACCACAATATGATGAAACCCGTCGCACACAGACCCAGCAATAACCCGAGAACGGCTGTCCCCACCTTAAAGCCCAAACACGGGTCTACAACGAGTGCTACTGATACTTACAACCAAGACAGTTTGATCAAACATAGAAGTATATTAAAATTCATTCTTTGAATAATTAGAAAATGATATAATCATGTAACTCTTTTTCATGATGGCTGTCAATTATTCTATGTCCATAATATTATTTTGCTTATTGATATCGGACAAGTTATTAATATATTATTTTTAACAAAATAATCAGAGGCGTATTAAATTTTTTGAATTGGTAATGTATACATCGTACTGTTGTAAATACCATGACGTGTACCTCACATGTTTTACCCATGTTTGTGTTATATAAATGTGCTCTAAATGAAACACAGAGTTGTGTGTTGATGTTTACAAGTGGTGTGTCGTTATAACGCATACATACCATGTTGCGAGTCCTGGGGTCCTGGCTTCTCTGAGAAACAGACGTGGCCGTAAATGTAAGCAGCAGGTTATAATTAAAACATGAACATAATGAAACAAAACATTAAAAGGCAGCACATGCAGATTGATTGAAAATTTATAAAGCAACAGCGCCCATTAAAACTGCAATAATACTAACCACAAACTTTTATCAAGTTCTCTAGAGTTTTAGCAAACAGTGCAGTCTGGTTTGCCGCTATCTTTGAACGACATTCGATTATTTACATATTATAACTGACCGCTTATATAGAAACTCATGAATGTTATACGGTGTGCTTAAAGGGGCTAATCAACATTAAAGCGTAATGAACTGACACGAAAAATAGCTTCTTCTCTTTACAATAAATGTGTACCTGCCAATATATTGTCCTGAATCCGTTTGCTTATTAAGTACTGTAAACAAGCGTTAAAATAGTGCACCGAGCGCGATGATAGGCGTCAACATAAACGCAGGGCGTGCAATGCGCATAGCCCACAACAGCTTGTCAATCAGGAGATGCCCTGACTGCCTTGGCCATGTAAAAATGTAATACGTGTTCCTGCTTGCTGAATTATCGCGTGTGCGGGTCACAATAAGTTCTACTGTCACGCGGCCTTATTATGGTAAGCAGACACATTTGCACTGCGTTTAATAACACGCAGAACAATAACAAGCTGTTAAACAGCCGTATGCGGGGTACTGAGACTGTGTGCTGGAATGGTTTTGCTGGGGAACTTTTGTATTATGCAAAAGTGAACTGATACTTTGAAAAAATAGGCATAATATTGCTCCTGATTACGGCCCTTCAATTTCCCTTTGATCATTTGTTTGGTACATCAAAATGTGGTAGTATTTCAGTACTTCTACTCATCCGGTCACTACCCGGTGTAGAAAGATGATAGTATCTAGTAATTAAGCAACATGCACGGATAGGTCGACGCCTTACCTCTGCACACAAATCGATGACTTTGACCGCAGGGTGCGGCTCGCCATCCGTATATGACGTCATGATACTTAACAGCGCATTCCCCTTCCCTTGGCGAAGGCTCGTCTAACCCCCAGAGGATTACGTTACCAACGGTACCTGCATAAATAAGAAAAAAGACAATGACACTAAAGATCAGGTAAAATATGGTTTTGCATATTTATTACAGTTAATATATTCAGCATGTAAATTTGGTGAACTATAGACATAATACTTATTTGATGATGTACACTGAGGCTTTAACATCATAATATCATCATACTAACATTATTTTAGTCTTGTTCCCTATTTGTCTAGTTTACTTGTATTATTATTGCTCATTGTATGCAAATGTTTAACACTATGTGACCTCGGCGGAAGTCCTGAGGTACATCGAATTTTATTTTAAATCAAATAAACACCATCTGCTATTGAATTAGACTGAGAACGACGGATGAAATTTAAGCTGTTTCCTTGTGATATATTTTCGCATTTGTCAAACTCTGCTCTCAGGTTTAATGGCATGGTCACTTTAAATAGTTAATTCTGAATACTGTATATCTACCGTTTTCAGTCTCCTTCCATTCTTCCCGTCTCAATCCGACCCAAACCTTCATGCATTTATTTCCGGCATGAAAAGCTTGAGCAATGGCCCTGGTGAGAGAGTCGGTTTTGACTACAGCGAGGTTCATCCCTAGGCCATGACACTGCTGTCTGGCATGGAACCAGTTTCTTGCATCACAGAAGTAAGTATAAACGGTCTGGTTAAAGTTGAAGCAGGACATGCTTGGAAGACCAAGGTTCTCACACGTCGGGCCTACAAGAAGCAGGTAAGCACATCTAGCTAAAGATGAAACAGATCATTCTTGGAAGACCCAAAAGCTCACACGTCGGGCCTAAAAGAAGCAGGTAAATACATCTAGGTAAAGATGAAACAGAACATGCTTGAAGGACCAAGATTCTCACACGTCGGGCCTAAAAGAAGCAGGTAAATACATCTAGCTAAAGATGAAACAGAACATGCTTGAAGGACCAAGATTCTCACACGTCGGGCCTAAAAGAAGCAGGTAAATACATCTAGCTAAAGATGAAACAGAACATGCTTGAAGGACCAAGACTCTCACACGTCGGGCCTAAAAGAAGCAGGTAAATACATCTAGCTAAAGATGAAACAGAACATGCTTGAAAACCAAGATTCTCACACGTCGGGCCTAAAAGAAGCAGGTAAATACATCTAGCTAAAGATGAAACAGAACATGCTTGAAGGACCAAGATTCTCACACGTCGGGCCTAAAAGAAGCAGGTAAATACATCTAGCTAAAGATGAAACAGAACATGCTTGAAGGACCAAGATTCTCACACGTCGGGCCTAAAAGAAGCAGGTAAATACATCTAGCTAAAGATGAAACAGAACATGCTTGAAGGACCAAGATTCTCACACGTCGGGCCTAAAAGAAGCAGGTAAATACATCTAGCTAAAGATGAAACAGAACATGCTTGAAGGACCAAGACTCTAACACGTCGGGCCTAAAAGAAGCAGGTAAATACATCTAGCTAAAGATGAAACATAACATGCTTGAAGGACCAAGACTCTCACACGTCGGGCCTAAAAGAAGCAGGTAAATACATCTAGCTAAAGATGAAACAGAACATGCTTGAAAGACCAAGACTCTCACACGTCGGGCCTAAAAGAAGCAGGTAAATCCATCTAGCTAAAGATGAAACAGAACATGCTTGAAAGACCAAGACTCTCACACGTCGGGCCTAAAAGAAGCAGGTAAATACATCTAGCTAAAGATGAAACAGAACATGCTTGAAAGACCAAGACTCTCACACGTCGGGCCTAAAAGAAGCAGGTAAATACATCTAGCTAAAGATGAAACAGAACATGCTTGAAAGACCAAGACTCTCACACGTCGGGCCTAAAAGAAGCAGGTAAATACATCTAGCTAAAGATGAAACAGAACATGCTTGAAAGACCAAGACTCTCACACGTCGGGCCTAAAAGAAGCAGGTAAATACATCTAGCTAAAGATGAAACAGAACATGCTTGAAAGACCAAGACTCTCACACGTCGGGCCTAAAAGAAGCAGGTAAATACATCTAGCTAAAGATGAAACAGAACATGCTTGAAAGACCAAGATTCTCACACGTCGGGCCTAAAAGAAGCAGGTAAATACATCTAGCTAAAGATGAAACAGAACATGCTTGAAAGACCAAGATTCTCACACGTCGGGCCTAAAAGAAGCAGGTAAATACATCTAGCTAAAGATGAAACAGAACATGCTTGAAAGACCAAGACTCTCACACGTCGGGCCTGAAAGAAGCAGGTAAATACATCTAGCTAAAGATGAAACAGAACATGCTTGAAAGACCAAGACTCTCACACGTCGGGCCTGAAAGAAGCAGGTAAATACATCTAGCTAAAGATGAAACAGAACATGCTTGAAAGACCAAGACTCTCACACGTCGGGCCTAAAAGAAGCAGGTAAATACATCTAGCTAAAGATGAAACAGAACATGCTTGAAAGACCAAGATTCTCACACGTCGGGCCTAAAAGAGAACATACTTGGATGGCCAAGACTTTCCCACATCTCTCAACCAGCCGGTCAGATACATGCATTTCGTCTATTATTCGTGGTAACGTCAGTCACACACTGGGCACATCTCCAAAACTCAGTAAGTTTAGACATATTTTGTGTGAAGGTAAAAAAAATCACCATCTTGAAACCAAAGCTGCCGTAAGAAGTAAGTTTACATGTCTGGTTAAAATCGAATAAAAGTCTCAGTGGGACGACGCTCCTTTATACGAGAGATTCCGTTATTTATAACAATGCTGAAGTTGGAAAATCATCCGTTTAAGGTTTTCCAAAGATGAGTCATGTGTTAAGCCGAGTTCGTTTCCGGAGATCTCCTCTGAGATCCCTTTATTGATCTTTCTAAAACCCGGCATAATTATCGGGTCACATGTTAACTGGTACCAAACAAAGGTTGGTGGCGCCCCTGCAATTAAAGTATTTAGGAACGTAAAAGAGCTTAGTTGATTCTTAGTGGTCTTTTTGATGGGTTTCTGTGGATTTCGGTGGTTTTCTGTGAATAGTCCGACCGTTGATGCCTATTTCCCAGGAGCTGTTTCCGTATCCGATTGAGAATTGGCATGTCCATAGATCTTTGATTCCTCAGTTAGTGAAGTCTGCTATTGCAAGGGGAACCTTCTATAGTGGCGCCGAGCAGTCAGGATGTAAATTTGACGTCATGAAGCGATCAAGCAATCTCTTTGCATAAACCTACGGTAGTGTTCACCTTCTGAAACTCGAATCGAAACCGAAAAGCTGGCCTCAGGAGAACACAGCTTTTTCTGGAACGGGGAAAAGAAAGTATTGAAATTAATTTATCATATCCTGCGAGTATCAACGGATTGGCGGGGGTGGTCAATAGTGTAAAACTATTGGAAGAACAGTACAAGTTTGTATTTTGCCATAGAGAGTATAGCCAGGACTAAATTATCCCATGGTAGGGATGTGAAATAGAATGACACAGGAAGCATCAAGAGTTTATGAAAAGGAGGAGTAAAACCTAGGAGGACTAATGATAAAACCTAAAAAAAATGGTTCGCAGGTCAGGAAAGGAGGGAGAAGGGGATGCAGTCCGCAAAAAATGGTTTAAAACAAAGATTATGGCGGATGAATATAAGGTGTGTGGGGGGGGGGGGGGGGGGTCCGGACCCCCTGGACCCCTCCCCTGAATCCGCTTCTGTGAAAATCTCACATTAAACGCAAAATTTTCAGCTGGCAGAGCTTGAGGTTTAGACAATCTAACTGAGGAACATATATAATATGCCAACCTCTATATAGCCAAGCTTCTCTCTATGTTGTTTTCCTGTATTATGATACATGGTTATTTACTTTAGACTTCAGCACGAAGTGTTATAAGCAAATATTTAAAAGTAAAATGCTGCTCTGCGAATAACGAGGTAAAATACAGATCCATTGCACTGTTGCCAGTTGTCTCCAAATTATTTGAAATGTTATTATATTTAAGGATGGTTGCATGATTATCTGTACACTACTGATAATCAGTTCGGCTTTTAAGAAGAACTCGGCACTGTACTTTGTATTTACACAATTAAAGAATGTACTTATTAGACGTTATTATACTAATATGGATGCCAGTAAGTTTGTGTGTGCTCTTGACGCTATAGTGGTCCTTAACAGGTTGTCATTTACCACTCTGCTTAAAAAGCTTCTATGATCTACCACTGCCTTTGCTATGTTACTGGTGGAACTTCTTACTATGTTACTTTACTATGAACTTTACAGATAATGAAATGTTTAAGGTTACAAACGGAGTACGGCTAAACGGGATGGTCTTCAATATAAAGCCAATGGATCCTGTATTATTAATGTAAATTATATAATCATGTGATGTACGCGGATGATGTCGTCCTGTTTTCTCCCTCTGTGAATCGGCTACAGGTATTGGCAGATGTCAGTCATGAATGCTGTATAACAACGCCTTTTACAAAACTAATACAATGTGTGTGCATGTTCTTTCAAACAACAAAAATCTGGAGTTAGTATTCCGTGTATCAATTCAGGTCAAGAGAAAGTATCTTTTGTCAAAACCATAACCTATCTAGGTTATACTAGTATAATATCTGAAGACTTGTCTGGTGACAATGACGATCGTTATATCGTTAAGCCTATACATTGATCAGTAAATTCTTTCACCGCTTTGAAAATTTAAGAATATATATATTTCAAATGTGACCTCATGACAAGATTAGAGTAGCATACAATAATGCTTTAGGATTTAATGTTTCTGCCAAATGGTGTAGTGCATCCAACATGTTTGGAATCAGAAGAGGCACTTTTACCTTTATGCCTTTATACGAGAAGCAATGGCATTCGCTGATGACTCCCATAAATAATGCTAATGACTGACTAAACAGTACCATGTGTAATTTTGATATATTGTGTAATCGAATCTATACAAACGATATTGATTATCTACATAAACATAACTAATTATGTTATCACGTGTCAGTGGATACATTATATTCACCTTCGTCAACATGAATGTCTCTTAACTATTGCACTGTTATTGCTGTACAATTAGTCATAGTGAAGATCAGTATATATATGGACATTATATGTGTCTGAAATAAAACATTTATTTATTTATCTATTAGTAGGAAATATAAACTGACGCTATATCTATAAATATAATGTATAAACTATATTTATTAAAAAAGGATATGTAAACTGTCGCTATATCTATCAATAGGCAATACCTCATACTGGCTTGCAAACTTTACACTCGACGTACCATGAATACGTTTATCTGCTGATCTTGTACAAAAACTACATCCGGCGCATATATATATATAGCAACCAAGTTATAGGCACGACAAGTCTGGCCTGACGATTCATGTAATGATGAAACTCATGGTTGCCTAAGTTGTGAGTTGGCTTGATTCTTGAATTGTATATATAAACATATATACTCACAATCTCACAACTCTCAGGGGAAAAAATGAATAATTTCTGCGTCATTTTAATCTCGGACATTCAAACGTGTGTATAAATATTTAGATAATTTTTACGAAAACCTTCATGTAAATATCATAAATCTTATGATTTGAACATTGTTCAGACCGATGCCGTCCACTAAATTTCCGCTCTCTCACATACTCTCTGCCGTTACCTCTACTTTCACAGATATATCCGTGAGTAGGAAAAGAGCACAAGTCGACTTCCATCGCTCTCTGGTCCAAATCCAGCACTCCACAGTTCCTGTCTTCACCCCACGGCTGGTCAGCAAACGATGCTCCTGAAATGGGCACAGCAAGGCCTGAATATGTTTTTAAGCGGGAGGAATTCCTTGAAACACAAATGACGAAGGCAATTACAAAGTGGGCGAATTTCACGTTTACCATTCGTAGCGCCCTTTGCACGCCTTAGATAAAAATGACATTTAATATAAACTTATTTATTTTACATGGATTGTACAAATAGTTATCATAACTAATCGAGGCACTCTCTGTGGCTCCAGTGATTGCGTTCGGTAGTCTGCAGAGGTTGAGGAAACCGGAGTACCCGGAGAAAACCACCGGCCTTGGACGGGCAACTACAACCCACTCTCATAACCTCGCCGGGGATCGAACCCGGGTCGCCAGCGGAGAGAGCCAAGCGTTTTACGACTCAGCTGTCCAGAACCCCATTTCTATTATAATTTTCTATTATAATTATTATAATAATTAACAATGAAAATTCAAAGTGACCTCATGCTTCTGGTCCGAGCAATGCAAGATCTTACAGCATGTTTTCGCTTCTTTCACGATGTAGAATTTTCCCCACAGATAAAAAAGAACAACGCGACAATGTAAGCTTTAAATCACGAAATAGCCGAAAGGTCTGTCCGTATCATGATTGATTGTTATTACTAAGTCAAAACATATAATGCCAGAATATTAATTAAAGGTAATAGTCATGGGGCTAAAACAAGCGCGGCTGGCACTAAAATATTTCCCCTTATTTCGATGACAGTTTACCCCCTTAGCACGTCAAAGTGACAAAACCAAGTGCTGGCCCAGTCGTCGGCTGCAAGGCCTACGTCTGGATCGCCCACGTGTTTATCACTCCGGCACCAGAGAATAAGTGACGTTTCTTTACCTTGCCCGAAGGACGGCCTACTTTACAAACTCCACTTTCAGTTAAGAAAGGTGGTAGGTAGCGCTGATAGCTTACAACTTTACACGCGGCTTCCTGTGTATCAAGGTAGACGAGGCTTCTTCGTTTGTATCACGGGACATGAGGCTTCGTTTGTATCATGGGACACGAAACTTTGTTTGTATGACGGTACACGAGGCTTCATTTGTATGTCGGCTGGGGCATGTTCAGAGGGGAGCGCAACAGGCGCCCCCTCCTAAAATCTGTTCAACAAATTTTTATGGGCCTCCAATTTTGTAAATAGTCAGGGAGTGCCTAAGCCTTTTGCAAAAAAAGCTCACAAAGTTGCATTTGTAAGTACCAGGCCCTAGTTAAAACTGTTTCAATTAAGTAACAGTATTAGATGACAGCCTCTATAGTAGCTATGATGGACTAAACAAAATCCTCATTGGAAGCTGCTGCTCATGCACAGGTAATGTCGTGTTATGCATGGGGCAAGACAGTCCTATATAGGACGAAAGAAATGCGCATTCCATTCGTCATTTGTACACGAGGCTTCATTTGTGTGACGGTACACGAGGCTTCGTTTGTATGACGGTACACAAGGTTTCGTTTGTATGACGGTACACGAGGCTTCGTTTGTATGACGGTACACGAGGCTTCGTTTGTATGACGGTTCACGAGGTTTCGTTTGTATGACGGTACACGAGGTTTCGTTTGTATCACGGTACACGAGGCTTCGTTTGTATGACGGTACACGGGGCTTCGTTTGTATGACGGTTCACGAGGTTTCGTTTGTATGAAGGTAAACGAGGCTTCGTTTGTATGACGGTACACGAGGCTTCGTTTGTATCAAGGTACACGGGGCTTCGTTTGTATCATGGGACACGAAACTTCTTTTTATATGACGGTACACGAGGGTTCATTTGTATGTCGGTACACGAGGTTTCGTTTGTATGACGGTAAAGGAGGCTTCGTTTGTATCACGGTACACGAGGTATCGTTTGTATCACGTTACACGAGGCTTCGTTTGTATCACGGTACACGAGGCTTCGTTTGTATCACGGTCCACGAAGCTTCGTTTGTATCACGGTAAACAAGGCTTCGTTTGTATCACATTACACGAGGCTTCGTTAAAATGTTTTCACGGTACATGAGGCTTCGTTTGTATGACGGTAAACGAGGCTTTGTTTGTATGACAATAAACGAGGTTTCTTTTTTTATTGCAGTAAACGAGGATTTTTTTTGTATGACGGTAAACGAGGCTTCGTTTGTATGACGTTAAACGAGGCTTCATTTGTATCACAGTACACGAGGTTTCGTTTGTGGTACATTACACGAGGCTATTTGAGGTGTCATTGATATAGCCCGGTAAGAATGAAAGTATTATGGTTTTATTATGGATGTATGGTTTTTATAGGTAGACAGAATTTTGCGATAAAAATGAGAATTCTGAATTAAGATAATCTTGCCGAGCCGAAGCGAGTGGTTTGTCCTTACCTACATCATCACCGTCCAACCAGCGCCACGTGGGGAAGCGCTGTCGTTTGTACGGCAGCCATGTCGGCAATGACGTGGCGCCATCTACCGGCTGATCTGCGATGACTCTACCCAGGTCCCGACATTTCTTCTCTGCATCAGCGTATGTGACGCCTGTAACCAAAGAGACAAAATGAAGCATCAAAACATGTTGAATCGTGCCTTAAATACCCTGAAGCATTCTCAAGACAAATCGGAAACGTTTCTTTATGTGTGTGGGGGTGGGGGATCCTTTTCCTAAATCCTGGATCCGGCCCTGGAATGCGCTTGTAGCTTTCATTCACGACACTGGAGAAAAAAAACCACGACCATTTGGAGATAATATTGAGATATTCGCGCAAATTTCCCGCCCGTTGGATAAATGAGCCGATATGTTGGTCGTGCCACTGAGCCTGACCGCGTCTATCAGGTTTGTATGAAACTGAAATTTCGTTCAATAAGTAGACAAATAAAAGTTGTAAACATTCACAGTTCTTATAAAAACATTATTGATCTTGGGCTGATTTTCAAATATGGTTACGGCATTATACACGGCATAACCAGAAATGATTAATCCACGAAAGTGTTATAACCCCACATTCAGTGCTTCATGTCAAACCACGTAATGCTAAACCCACGATAATTTATGATTCCACATTGTACACCAGTCCATGTTGTCATAAATGTCACTGATCCAACCAGTCTTATAAATTTTAATTTTATCTTAATACACATAGCAATTCTGCACCTGGTCCATAATGTAAATGTCCCTGTCGTTCTCGTGACAGTTATGTAAAGGACTCTAGAGGGAAAGTTAATAAACAAGACCTGTTTGAAGGTACATGTCACGACAGCGATAATGAGCAGGTTATCAGGTCGTAACGATTTATATCTCTCTGCAAAAAGTCCCACATTAAAACAATTCCAGAGTTTGCATATTGTACCAGAACGCCTACCTTAAAGGGCCAATTAAGTGTCAGCAGAGACGAGGTGATCGACTGAGATACGATACACAGGTAATAAACGAACTATACATACCAGGATAAAACCCTATTTTGTGTATATGTGTGAGTGTGAGTGAGAGACAGACAGACAGGCAGACAGACAGACAGACAGACAGCTAGACAGACAGACAGACAGACAGACAGACAGAGACAGCTAGAGAAAGGGTTAAAATGCTTAACGCAAATCAAGAAAATGTATGATCTTTAACTGGCTAATAGTTTGACACTGGAAAGAGAGACGGTGTTTACACCTGATTGATAAAAGTTTTTATCTCGTAATGATAAAATAATCGTACATACCGGCTTCAGGATGTGCCTCTGTAATGGAGAGCAGCAAGACAAGAACTGTACACACGCTAAACATGACGAGACTCAAACCTCTGCCGTCGCACAGAGTGATCAGGTAATACCCACCAGGTAACCATCGTAATTGATCTTTAATCTCAGTGCGACCTCCCGCTACTAGGCCGGCTATAAAATCTCCGTGCTCGTTTATCGTGTGAGATTACCAGGCAAACAGACAGGCATTATTGTGTATCTGCGTCGATTTACTAATTAACCATTTGTTCTTAGTTGAGTTAAATGTACCTGTCACAGGATTCCCACTTTTAAGACGTGTATACGTCCGATGCGTTAGCTTCGTGTAGTTGGCGATATACGCGGTTTTCGGATTGCGGCAGCGCAACGTGGCATGCACAATGCGGTATAAATTTACATGGAGTATTTATTGGGAGGGCGCCGTCCTGTGGCTGAGGACGTATACCGCTTACCACATATCTCGTGCCGAGTGAACGCTGCTTCACGAACACAAAATAATTCAAGTTTAGGATATGTCAGTATTGTTGTGATGACACCACTACATCTGAGTGACAGAATGAGTCATGTTGAAAACCGCGGTCAAAATGAAAATAACAAAAAAAAAAAAATCCATATTATTTTATATCGTCTTGTCAGTCCAATTAGCCGGACCAATGGTTTTATTTTGTTTTATTTTAAATTTCAACCCAAACCTGTCATTACCATGGTCTGCGGTTGACCTTAATTCACATACATGTTTAGACAGGGCCAGTTTTTTTGGTATTATCTGGCCGTGCTCCAAGCTAGATGTAAGCTGAGTTGCACAAAACCAGCAAAAGAGAGAATGTAATAATAAACAAGTGTATTTAAACATAGTAAAACAAATATATGAACTCACCAGGTACCTGGCATCCTGTCTAGCTGGAGCCATCTTCACTTTGATAATAACATATATGTAACCCGAAGTCATAGTATGCACCATTAAACGTTCCGTACAACACACTGTGCTAAATCCTAGAAAAATATCATCAGTTAAAAGTCTGTATTATTCCAGTATTGACAGTAAGACGAAAATGTAACAAAGGTTGAATGTTTGATTACTGGTACATCCAAATCATCCAAAGCTGCTGTCTGTTACAGGTGAACAGAATGATAATGATATTCGTCTCCCACTTTGTGAAGATGACCATGACCATCAGGATTTTGTAATTGATCTACGTTTGAGTGTCCGCCCGGAGATGACTTGTCAGGCCAATTCGGGCACAGAAGAATGTTGGATACGTGATCGGTGGTTGCTGTTGAGGTAGTTGATATCCTCGCCCTGCGGACCTCACGTTTCCTACTGGACTCCGCCAGTCGTGCTATCTCACCGTCTGCTACACCTTTGTATGTACATGCACGTATTGCCGTTCGTTCTAGACTCTCCCACGTATCTGTGTTGATGGATCTTTTACCAAATCTATGAACGAACAGCGAGACAGCTGATTTTGATCTACTGAACCTAGCCCACCCTATCAATTCATGACAATCGTGATAAAATACATTTTCCAGAAAATTGTCATCTGTTGGTCCTAATCTAACCACACAAGTCTGGTCTATCAGTAACTCCCCCCCCCCCCCCCGACTAAAAAATTCCTCGACATGACATCATATGGCGGCCCCTCTACTCATGTCTGGATGCCGTAAGTAAAAAAACAGACGGAAATCCTTGTATTGAAAACATAATATGACACATGTCTTACTATGAACCTATTTAAAGTGAGTGCTATGTTATAACCCAATAATCAAAACAAGACGACCGGAGGTCACGTGCTTGCCGAAAAAACTCTGGTCCAGATTAGAAGACAGATAACTAGTTCTTTATGTAATAAAGAAGACAAAGAGGAAGAAAATGAGCCAAAGTTTGTAAAGATTGGACCAATATTGACATTGTAACGATGAAAATAATAATTTGACTTGTTTTCAAAATACACATACTACTTCATGGAATCATTCCGATATAAGATAGGTAAAAGTTACAAAGTGATTCCTTGTAAACTTTCGCTTGTAGAATGCTATATAACAGAGACAAGAACCAGCAAGGAGGCAAAATTGAGGACAACTGACAAACAGACAGACATATTGACAAGTGACACATAGCTGAAGACGAATGTGAAAAAATGGGCCAGGTTTGAGAAGATAGGACCAAATTGACAAAGTTATGAGGAAAATAACATTTTGAGGTGACAGACATACTGACCAAGTGACACAAAGCTGAGACCAGATGACTTGACCAAGTTAAGACCAAGTTAGAGGGAAAAAAATACGCTATAGTTTATGTAATTATGTTTATAGTTTCGGAGATATGGCCCAAAAATGATCTGTTGTAATGTTTCAACAACTAACAGACAAACAGACATACTGACAAAGTGACATAAATCTGACACAAGATGAAGAAGACGGAGAGAAAGAAAATGAGCCTAAGTTTGTAAAGATAGGACCAATATTGACTAAGTTATGATGAAAACAAAATTTCGAGGATTTTTGATGACTTTGACCTTTTACCTATGATGACCAAAACAAAAGGCTTCCACGACTTTTGACTTTCAATCAACCCTGTAAGTCTCTATTATGTGTTAGTACTATTGAAGTTCCATTATTGACCACCAGATGGCGTACATGACAAGGTTATATTTTACTATTACTTTACGGTAATCAACGGCTATAAGCAACGTTCTCGTCCCGGGCTCTAGAATAAAATGTTGTGTCAAAGTTGAACTGTGTTTCTGGTGTTCTGGGCTTATTCTGCAATAAGGAACACAACAGTTTCAGTTCGATTGCTATAAAATTGTGGACAGGAGAGTACTGGCAAATAAACACACACACCATGACACACAAACAGACATCCGCAACTAAACAACATGCTTGCCGAAATACAGGTATACGCAACTGACCAACATGCTTGCCGAAATCGAAGTTTCCGGCATGCAATGACCGCCGACGCCAATTTGAAAAACAGAAAAAAAGTATCCCTGGAACCATATGAGCTAGAAGGATGAGCGAGGTGTCATTACAAACTGTCTATCAAAATTAAATTCATAACAGGTTTTTTAAACGTTCACTTGGCGGTAGTCATACAATTCTTCAAATTATTTTCATAGTAGATGGCTTCTATATGCTATCGCTATATATATTATAGTGTCATCACTCCAGCAATGATGATGTCGTACCATTATTGTTTATCGTGAAAAAACTCATAATTCTTAGACCCTATATGTGCTTCACGTTTTTTTTATTTTCACCAAAACATATTTCTTTGTTTGATTTTTAAATAGAATAATTTGCCATTCTTTGCAGACTTTCTTTTATAGGGGAAGGGATTTTCTGGAGAATTCTAGCAAAAGTGATCTTTATAGCATAGAGTGAACCACATGGATATAAATCCTTGCCCGAAACTCAGGGTTACAATATGCGACATTCAGTCCTTACCAGCTTCTTACAGAACTTTTTTTCTTGTAGAACCGTGGATTTTCCAGGGGTGCATCTAGTATACAATACTGGCGACTTCTTAAGGTAAAAAAGGATTCCAGGATCTAATGTTCACTTGTGATATATGACAATTCTAGAAGGAAGAATGCTTCCATTTCACACCATATGACAGTACTCGTGGGAAATCTTATAAAAATAAAAACGTCAAGACAGTCCTGTAGCCAGCTCATATCAAGATTAGCATATACATGTGTGTTAAGTCTGGTAAAACGGTCGTCAACAGATATCCTGAGTCGTCTATTCTCTAGACAAATCAGTCTAACCACTTTACTTATGTGGAACACCAACTTTAGAATAAATTATTACAGGAAATTTGTTTGAATTACGAAAAGGGTCTTAGATGATCATGTAAAAAGTCCAATAGAGGGGATTTAATAAACTAAATACACTCTATATTTAAGTCTTGAATTTCTTGAAAGTCGAATTTACCAAGTATTGACACACACATTGCTCTATATGAATTAGCTTCACCATCTCATATGTGTACGGCCATACATCTGCAAGATTCCTTTTTAATGTTATTTATTTTATTGGTATGTACAAACATAATGCTGAGCATTGTCCATTGCTTAGATGGTGGCGTTTGGTAGACTTCAGAGGTGGAGGAATCCGGAGAACTCTGAGAAATCCACCGACCCATGAGGAGCCACTTCATGCAACCTATTCTCATAGCCGCACCAGGATTAAACCTGGAAGTGTTGCCAGTGAATATTTATTCATTGTATATATATAACTATTTTCTGATATATTAACATTGCACATTGATAAATACCAATAGGCCTACATCTTATTTAGTCCTCTAGATGGCATTTTCTAATTATTCCCATCCAATTGTATTTGATGATATTTGTTTTTGGCATTATTATCCTCCTTCCTATTGGTACGTTTCTGCCGATTTTTTATCCGGTTTCATTGGTACCTATTCAGGATGTATCTTACTGTGAGCCAATTACTTTGACCAGTTTCAGTGCTCTTGACCAATTTTTCAAGGTCATAGGGCTCAACAAGTTTATTTTTCATATTTTCAGTGTCGATTTTCTTCTAATTTATTAGCATAACAAAAACATGGACACAAAACAATAAATAAATTAGTTCCGAACATTTCAATGGCATTTTATAAATTCTCTGAGACGAAAAATTTACAAGACAGGTGACACAGCACTTTACAGTTGGACTGCGTATCCACATGAACCAATTGACCTTGAAAGTTGAAACTTTAACAGATATGAGCCATTTACAACATAAGAGTGCAGTGGTAAGTTCAGTAGCGATATCTTTAATAGTTTTTATTACAAAAACGTGACGTCACCATTTTCACCACATGCATCAAAACTCACGAAGAAACAAATCAATATTATTTTACATAACTATAGATATAACTAAAATATTTCATCATGCAAACAATTAGGTCAATAGATCCAAAGGTCAAGAACACATTAGAGTTCAAATGTCAAATTATAGATGGTCATTTCTAATAAGCTGGTAAAGACATCAAGTTTATCCAATGATTGTCGATTCACAAGGACACTCCCCTTTGATTACTATTATCAGTTACTTATTAGCACCGGCACCCTTAAGGATACGTCACTTCCGGTAATGTGCGATTGGCAAGCATCTTATCCTAAGATTGTCTTTTAGATTAGAAGTGCAGTGCGACCTTTGGTTTAAATATCATCTTCACTTTAAAAAATATGCAAATTGCGAAAACGTGACGTCACCGTCAATGAAAACTGAAGAAGGAACGACCAAATTTCATTTTGGTTTTACAGAACTATAGTTCTTTCCAAAATATTAAGGAAATAAAAAAAATTTGTGACGATGGCAAAACTCAACAGTGGAAAAACTTTAGTATGTAAATTACAGGAAGACTAGTTAGTTATTTAATATAACATAACATTTAGGATTTAAAGCAATTAAACCAACTGGACTTCTAAAATATTTAATTTTTAAATACATATTGTAAAGTAAACGGTCTTCACCGAAGTCAGAGCATAACCTGTCACATTTACCCATATCGGTGACCATTGGCTGCTTCTCTGCATTAAAAAAAAACTCGTGTAGAACTTCAAAGGTATAAAATATTATGTATCCAGCTTTTTCTGTCCGATTACTCTGTGGTTAATTATTTCCTTTTTCTGGAAATTTTGGTATATAATATACAAATACTTTTGGATGCTGCAAATTCCTTAATTCATATTGCATCAACTTCAGTTAAAGATTTGAAAGACATATAGTTTTCTGACGTTGAGATATCTGTCAACTTTAAAGATTAATTTTCCTATTAAGAGTTTGGCGATTCAACTCATGATAACTTGCACCATGTATCTCTCGATCCAACGATATACGTTATATTTCACATTTAATTTTTGGTTCTGGTATCGAGCTATTGAGGAGCATTAATATGTTTACATGCTTCCGCTGAAATCGGAATGTTTTTTTTGTAAGTTCTAAAAGTATAGTGATTTTTTAGGTGAACTATAGTTGTGCCATATTTACATCATTATTTGTGAGAAATAATTGATAAAAAGTCTTTCAAAATCTGTTACCCTAATCAACCGATTGTTTTTTTATCGGAATTTTTAATATTTTCTGTCAACAAGATTCGAAATAAGAACACCGAAACACTAATATTTTAAGACCAAAGTAGAAAGACTGAGTGGCATGGGCAGTGTAATTTTTGTCTTCACTGTTAAATATCCGATGCGGTCTTGATGTTTATTGAATTTTCTAAGGTCATAAGATTTAAAAACAATAACCCAACCTAATTATAATTTCCAAAGGGCTATAGCTCACGGGTAAGCTAAATCCTGGCCAGGAGCGAAACAGCAGATAATATAATAACTCTACAAAGGTCTAATTCGAATAAGAGGACGGGAGAGTATCATCACATAAAATTTAAAAAAATATATTTAGATATTGTTATATACATATTACAGGTGATATTCTATCCGAATAATAAGCAACAGTTTTTTAACTTGAATTCACAGCTTTATATATAGATAGGCGATTTCAGAATAATAACACAAAACCTTATATATATATATATATATATATATATATATATATATTTATATATATATATAATTTGTCATCTGTCAAAAGTCAACCCTCATTAAAACACTAGTGGTGAACACAAATCATAGACCACATCAGCTACATTAACCGACTGCAGGAACTCTTAGCAATATAGGCCGACTATGACAAACACAGACTTAGGTTTACAGGTATGTCGGGTGTGACGGTAAAAATAGTGGAATTATATTTTCCATAAATACACAAAGCATATTGTTCAAAACGTTGTATATCAAAGAAATATATCATGCAGGTGTCAAAAAATTATATGCTACCCTAAAAAATAAAAACATAAAAATATACTTTTCTATTTAATGCAGAACTCATTTGTAGATTTAAATAAAAAATAGGACAAATGCAGCATATGAGTTTAATTGATGCAATTCCAGCAAGTTTAAAAGTATGCTCAGAAAGTGAAAAAGACATTATCAATCCATGTAAACCGAATATAGAAATTTTAATGAATACTATGAAAAAACCTCACGAAAAGTTTACAAAGATTTAATAATGAATGTCTGCACAGAACCCTCTAAAGCAATTGATAAATGGAATAGAGACATGCAATGCGATTGCAAAGACCTGATATATGAAGCCTTTAACAATATAAAAAGCATAACAATCAGAAATTTTAGAATATTTCAGTTTAAACTAATTCATAGAACCATAGCTCTCAACCCTCTGTTATTTACTATAGGGAAAGCAACCAGTAAACTTTGCAAAAAAGGGAAAGAAACGACTATGCATCTATTTTACAACTGTAACTATAAACACAAAACATTTTTACTCAAATGAAAAACTGGCTGATTAGCCAAAAATTTTTCTTTTTTTCAGAAAACTGCTTCAGTAAAACAACTATTATCTTCAACAACGCAAATGATTCTCTGTTAGATACACTTATCTTACTAGTTAAAAGATATATATGTGTGTAAATGCGAAAATATTATGCCAAACTTCTCCAGTTATAAACTATATCTGGAACAGATATACACCATTGAAAGAAACATTGCCCACAGAAATGGAACTAAATCTGTACACTCTAAGAAGTGGAGCCGACTTATGTCATAAAAATATTTTTGTTTATACAATTTGTCATTGTGATATATCCATGGGTTCCCCGTCGCACCCAGTACTCGCCGTCCTTTCGGAGTTTCACTAAGTCATATATGTGTGTGTGTGTGTGCGCGCGCGCATTAAATTGCCATTGCTATCAGTAGCGAATCCTTGGGATATTATAGCATCAATATCTCGCATTAAATATTTTCCCAATTTTCCTGATTCATTTTCATTTTTCATATTTCTTTTTATCAATTATAGCATTTTTTTTATTTTATAGTTATCTGCATTTTATTACTTTTAAATTCATTAGTTGAGGATGAGGATATTTATAAACAGCTGCAGAACAACTGCAGAGCACCAGGGCCTGTCTGGGGTCGACCGTGGAAATTCTCATGATTCCTAATGTGATACCGGTACTCGAACTCGCGATCTGTGCTCTTAGGAGTCTTTTGTGCTGTCTAGACCACGGATCCCGGTAAAATGCAAAGTTTAACATAAGAATTCAACAAGTCAGTTATTTTTACTCCAGGCCTTATTTTTAAAAGATAATATTTTGCATTTATATTTATAAATGTAAATGTGCCTTTGCGCCATTGATTTTAAAATTTAAAAACGATTGAAATTTATATCCTAATTTTGAAGAAATATGAATATTAAATATTGAACCTCTCTACAGTTAGATTACTCAACGCAAAGACATAAGAGAACAGATTTATAGGAACAGAAAATCCTCATATATTTTTGTGAAAATTGCCTCAAAATTCCACTTAACATTGCATATTCAAAAATTGTCCCAATATGGGAGGGAGATACCACCTATCCTCCTCCCATACCCTCCCCATGTACTTTAATTTACTTAATAAAACCTTGGTTCATATAATTGAAAATAAAAAAGAATCTATATTTTTTTACACTATAATATATATAACGTACAGTAAAAATAATAATAATAATAATAATAATAATAATATATACATACATTCATATACACACATATATATAAAACTAAGTTTTCATAATACCAATAAATATTAGCCCCCGCCCCCTCCCCTTCTCAAATTTCTGGATTCGCCGCTGAACATGGCCCCCTCCCCTCCATCAAACCTGGCTACGCCCCTAAAAACTGTTATAATGATCTCCTGATTCTCAAAAAAATCAACAAACCACATTTCATAACATCCTAAGTCCTATTTGCTTGATGACGTCTGGACTGTAGGTGTTACGTGGGACCAGGTACTGGTCTCCTGTCTCAGCCTCGATCCCGCGTGCTTGAGCTTCATCTGGCGCCAAAAGAGGCGAGGGCGGTGGCGGGAAGTCAGTGTCACTGCAGTGGTCCTTCCCTGACTGGCCTTCAGCACTGGTATTCAAGTACAGGTCCTCATGTTTATATTTCTGAAGTCTGGCAGCCTCATCCTGCACACTCAGCGGTGCCTTGACTTTCTCTTTTAAAAAACTGAGCATATCTGAGGCTTCATGTTGGGTTTTCTTCGGTTCCAGGTAGCGTTGTTCAGAGCCAGAACATTGGTCAGTAGAAATCCTAGTTTGCCGGCTTGATCTTGGGACAGCTTTGTCAATTACCGAGCTTTCTGTTGCTGACACCCGTTGATCGCTGTGAATGTCAGCCTTGACGACGTTTAGTGGGGTATAATGTTTGGAGGTCGTTGATTCGGAACATTTCGTGCCTCCTTCTTTACTATATAATTCCAGGCTCTCGTAGTTGTCCTGTGTTTTGAGTTCCTTGAGGTCACCCTTCTTCTTCGTCTTCAAGAATTTCTGCGGCCCTTGTAACTTCTTCCGGAAATGCACAGACTCCATCCTCTTTACAAGGGACGGTAGTGGAGGCAAAGGCCCGAAGGGATTCCGGAACCGATACCGGGGTACGCTCATGATCGCTTTTCTGTGAGCACAGACAAAGGCTTTATTATTCAGACTTCTCAAACATATCTTCAAGGATAAAGAAAGTATGAAAACACCGAATCATTTGCCAAATTAATATAGATTTTTTTAATGATCTTTTTACAATTGCCAGCGGAGGCTTCGAGTTTACCTAATAGGCAATAATTTCATATATATATATATATATATATATATATATATATATATATATATATATAAAACACCAAGAAATACCTGAGTTTTTCTCTGTTTGTTGAACAAATTGTTGCTATGACAACCAGTAGTATGAGAGTCAGAACGGCAGCGGGTAAGAACATCAAGCGACCCGCCGCCAACTTGTAATTCCTGATCTCTGTACAATTACATGAAGTGTTCATGTGTCTGTATGTGTGAATATATACGACTCAACAATTCAGCGCATTAAATGCATATGTTTCAGATATATCAGGTGCAAATGACTACATTTTATCAAATGCAAATGTGAAGAAAATTATTGAATGCAAATAAGAATGAACATAAAAATGCTTTTTTATATGATCTCCTTTTCGCTTCCTGGTATCAAGGTATCTAATATTAGGTGATGAATGGCTTTTGCTATGGTTTCATATGTTATTATACAGATATTGCATGATTGTTCAGAAGACCTTTCTAGTCTAACATTACAAGAGAACACTCTGGAAATACATTTGCATTTGGATAATATTTTCCTACCCACGTGCATATGAAAAGTACAGAGTTAATACAAAATCGGATATTTCAAGGGTATATTCCCCATATATGCTAATAAGTACCTGGGGGATCAAAACACACAAAAGGTATGACGGAGTCACAGTCAACGGGGGTCCATGACACGTTAAGGCCGTCAACCACCGCGCCACAACAGGCACCCTTATCTTCAACGACGTTGTTCCTCCATTTTGCCTTTGTGACTCGTTTTTCTGCAATAAAAAACTGACAATCACATTTATTTTAAAATGGCTGTTATTAATAATTTTACTGGTATTATAATGGCAGAGCAATACAGTGTGTGTCTGGGGATTTATTTTTTATTTAGATAATTCTGTACGTCAATGAATTGACATAGATACTTCTGTTGTTTGTACCATGCTGTGTCTCCACGTCATACCAACGGACACGTGTCAGATCTGTCCAGTACTCCCCCTTCCACCCTGCGTCAGCAAGAACCCTCCGTATTTGTTCTGTCTGCGACCCCTTCCAGTGGAGAAGTCGACCCCTGTGCTCCCTGCATGTTCTGTCCGCGGTAAACCAACTGCTTTGTGAGCTGATCTTGTGAAGACACGCTTTACTCGAGCCAATCTCATATTGGATGCATTCCCTACCACACAAGGCACACTCTAGAAACATATTCCACTGTTTTTTAACATACCTGTTATATATATATATATATATATATATATATATATATATATAATTTTTCATTATAAAATATTCCAAAACGTTTGAATGTAACAGTATATTGTAACGATCATTAGTAGCTATGTACATATTCATCTGTATTTCCGGCAAAGACAATCCGGCAACGATAATGCGGCAACGGCATGCGGTACGACTATCCTGATATTTTTCTAATCGGTTCGTGAGCGATTGTTTGCCGTTGCCTGACATAATCGTACTGCGCCACTCCAAAATAAATGACGTCATTATACTAATTTTCACGGGCATTCCTTTCCAGCATTTTAGTTTTAAGACTACTTCATTGGATGTCCCTAAAAGCCAAAATATCGACTAAAAGGGTAAAATTAAGTAAGAACTGTTATCTAGACACACAATGATATACTCGAAATCACTGTTAATAATCATAAAGAGTATGAATATTTCCAATATTTTCTTTTCTGTCTTGGTCTTTGATTAATAAATTGAACACAGTAGCCCATATCCCGTTTCTTCTTAATGTTGTCGGCTTGGTTATATAAGGCAAAGGCAATATTTAGTAGGATATCGCTGCCTGGAGGTCCATCGTGATGAATAGAACACGTGCGATTTGGCCTCCGATTACAAACTTTACCGGTACATCCAACATGCATTGTCGTCGCCGTTGCTGGATAAACGTATGAATGTGTACATAGCTTTCAGAATATGTTCATAGCTTTGCCACAATTAAGGCAGGCGTTGCTCCTGTGGCATTTGAAACAAAAATTTTCCTAAACATTTCTCGTGTTATTACTTACGTTCAACTCGGCAAATATATGATTTTTCAGAGAAACAGCGGGATGCCTTCGTATTGTCTGTGGACTTGCCTTTCATACTCAAACTTCCACAGTTCAGAGAGGGTGTATTTTCTCGTAAAAGTGATCCACCTTTGTCGGGATTGTGAAAAAACAAGGCTGACAGGTAAATTGACTCTGCAGGTGGCGCACTGTTCTTTACCTACTCTATACGCTGTGCATTATATAGAAACTAATTTTTCTTAAATTGAAGCCAGTTGTTAACATAATTAAAATGACGTTAAAATGAAGTTTCCGCATGTTTAATGTCAGTATTTTTTTATTTAATGTCAGTATTATTTTGTGTATGACATACGACAGCTGCACGGTTACAGCAAGTTATTGCTGATACAGGGACAAGCCACAATTAAATTACACAGACTGGTGATTGTTCGTACCTTTGTAGAGCGACTCATCACCCCACTGCCATTCATGTAGTTCTCGTTTTCTCATTGCTAGTCGGAGGATTGGCACCCCATATTGTTCAAACTTCTTTTTGGTCATACTCAAATCGGCCCTCAGAATTTGTCCTCTATTTTTGCAGAACTTCAGTGCAAAGTCAAGCGTGCCCTTCCCTCGATAATTTGGAACTAATTTTAATATATAAATGATTATGTAATACGTAATATAAATGTAGTTTTGATACCAAGTATAACAGGTAAACCATCGATTTCCTCGTCTGATGAACCATATATGTATGCATAATACATTACTTACTAGCAATTACCCGTGCTACGCACGGTTTGGGGCGAGCATTTAGTTCTGAGGTCAAATAGCTTATCATAGATGAAAGTCTTGGTTTTAAAATGTTACCGACATAAGATCTCTTTGAATCTGACATTTATTATTAGTATTCTGTTTTTGAGTTGACCTTGTGTCGGATGACTTGGACGAATATGTTCCTATAGAATGGTGGAATATCTTTTGACAAACCCGGATTATATATATGATGAAAAGCACGGCAATCCGTAATGTCCAGAGGAGATACAGAAGACCAAACAAATCGCGTTCCGCTATTAATATATAGATTCATTATATGCATGGTGTTATGCATAAAACTAAATGAAGCCAAGCGATTGGCCGGAGAATTTTCGAAGAAGTGATAAATAAAATCATTTTGCTGAACATCGCCATTTAAAGTTGCCCTCCGATCCCTACAATCCGCCAGTAAAGGAACCTGTTATCTTGCATGAGACGTGTTCTCGATAATTGCATTCCCGTTATCAGGCACAAAAACTGAGCACTCACATGGTCGGGCAATTCCGCTGCGCAAAAGTTCGTCGTTGCATTATATTATATGGTACATATAATGGCTGTATATATTTTTAGATATCACGCACTCCCGAGGACCTTTCCTGTTTGAAAGCTAAGCCAATGTTTTCCAGTGAGACAATCACTGCATTCAGGCAGTGTGTTAAACCCACATCCCACTCCGGATACCGGACCCCAGGAAAAATTTGTAATTTTTAAACTCTCATGGTAATTTGTCCAGATATTTTAGCATAATCTTATCTGAAGACATATTTTATATCATGTTTGGTTAAAACATAAAAAATAGTCTGTTTGCAACAAAATTTGATAAAAAAAAAAACACGGACCCTGGCGCACGGACCTCACGGATTACACGGACCCCGTTTTCTCGTTGTTTTACCATTTCTTTAGTACATACAAGTATTTCACATCACGTTTAGCCATAACACCCTTGTAACTTAATATTGTGTTTGTATCTGTATTTTTAAATTTCTGTCTCAGTTTTTTTTAATTCATAATTTTATATTTGCTATTTATTTCATTTGTGTAGCGTTTTAAAAAGTATAATAATTAAAAACATTTAAAAAATCATTATTTTGGAACCTGTAGTTGCTTGAATTGCAAGTTATCAACAATTCCTTTCGGTATTTATATTATTGCCAACTTTAAATTGCATATATTGTTATGAACGGAGCACGAAACCTGTTGTTATGTGGAAGTGCTCTGATATATCAGTCTCAGGTCCGCTCAACTGTTAGTGCACTTCAATTAAATCCCCCCCCCCCTATTGTGTCAGCACTATTATATTTTCATTTAAAATAACAAATATTATATTTAGTGTGTGACATGAGTGCTTATTTTCCTCTTTTAGTCATAAATAAAAATATGAGCGGTGGTTACTGGAGTCCGTCAAAATTGAACAGTCGGCAAATTCAAGTAAATGAGGTCCGTCTTCATCGAAATATTTTTGTAATTATAAATCTTTTTGTCATTTACAAATGTGCAACATTTAGGGACTTTGCTCTGTTCTTACATCAACAATAGTGGTGTTTTTATCGGTATAAATAACGGAAAATGAGGAAATAGGTTTATGGGGTCCGGGGACCGTGGGGTTCGAGTTTTACACACTTCCCTGCTTTCACTACCGCTCGGAAAATTTACATTCTTTGAAAGATCCCCCTTTTGAGCATTTTCCTCACGCGAGATCTCCTTGTGCACAATAGACCTTTTCGCTGCGCGGAGGTTACCTTTGAGAAGGGATCACTAATGGGGATTATTTCGGGCCGGTCAGCGCAAATTTAAGAAAAGCCCAGATAGGGCCCCCGGAGAAAAACTCTGTCCCGCCATCAAACACTTTGTGGCCATTGTGTTACCAGGCCCGAAGACACAAAGAAAAGAGGCGCCCGCGGGGGAGCAAATATTAAAATTATTAATGATGCAGGTAATACGCAAATATTGCAAATAAAAGGGGGCGGAATCTCTTCGGACAAACCCAGAGCATATGTATGTCGAAAATCACGGCAATCCGTACGGCGGTATCAGAGGAGATACGGAAAATCACAAAAAACGCCTTACGCTATTAATATATAGATACCTTCGCATTATGAAATACAAGTATTCGTAGATGACAGACCATGAACATAATTTTTATTTCGTGTAATACTGACCATGAACACTCTGTAATATATATAGGTTAGTATCACAGTCAGTTTGGAGTGGAGGTCGCGGTTGTAAGCCTCATTCTTTGGATTTTGACATGCCGTTAGTGACTCATGGTTCAGTTGTATTTAAACCATTTTTTACGCATTATTACATTACCAGCACTGCATGTGTATTGTGTTTGTTGAAAATTCCCTTGGCTTCCTACTGGTTAATTTTACGGGTATATAAAAAATAATATTTACAACACAATAAATGATGTTTGCGTTTAGTGTCACCTGGATTACATGCAGACATTTAGCCACGTAAATTTGAATAGTTTCGTTTGAAACGATGAGCCGAAAAGCCGACATCTTGCTATATAATAATCACATAATCTGATATGTTACCAATACCACTCACCTGTGCGGCTGTAGTTGCGGCTGTTACCGTGGCTTGGATGGTTCAGAAGTAAGGATGTCACTAGGAAAATACTTGACACATAAATCATTTTTACAAATATCTTAAATCTTAATCAGAGCAGCATTTTGTCAGTATGGTACAGTGGAAACACACAATACAGTGCTATAGGTCACTTTCAACCTGACGTGAAACTTAATTTAAGCCATGACTGCTATCCATTGCAAAAGGAAAAGTGTTTAACGCTCTCAAGGGATACCCTTGTAGAACTACTAGCGCAAGCCTGTTTAATGGGATTATGCCAAAGTTATGTTCAGTTATAGTGACATAAAACCATATAAACCCGATATCAAGAATATATATTGTATTATAACCAGCAGAAAAACTAACTCAATCAGATAATTAAGCAACCTTAATTGAAATAATTGCTGTACTAAACCACGCAAACAACGATTGAACTGACATCAAAGGTAACAAATCAATAATATTGCAGGACATATCATGATTTTTCGTGATGGGTAAATTGCACATTCATCTTTCACTGTGGTCAGAGTTAAAAGTCTAACATGATTGTGTCGGGGAAGGGGTTTGGTTTGATTGTAGACAAATCTGTATACTTGAATATCTGAATGGAAGGTCACAGATTCCTTTCTATAATCTGAGAATGCAATTACCACCTAGCAGACATTACCCATAAGTGCCAAGTCTCTACAGTTCAACCTCCGTCATCCGACCAGAAGAACTCTTAGGACATCAACCCCCGTCATCCGACAAAAAAGAACTCTGAGTACATCAACCTCCGTCATCCGACAATAAAGAACTCTGTGAGGTATACCAAACATTACAGCGAATGATTCCAGAGGTATGGTGTATTGAATGAAATGAAAACGATAAGGATGTGTGTTGTTTACTTAATTTGTCACACACTAAACATGATGCAGAGTATGATTCAACACAAGTTTATACGGCTCTGGTTTGTCCTTTTTTTATAACCGTCATAAATAGCACAGACATCAGACAATTACCGTTAAGGGTTTAATTGATCTATAAATATACATGGTAATAATGAAAGCAGTTACAAAAAGTTTTCAGGAATCAACGTAATAATTCACAGGAATCCAGCACTGAATTGTTGTTGGATTTATTTCCTGATTTTAATGTATGCATATTTGAAAAGGGATATCATTGCCCAAATACTCCTGACATTATATGTTGCAGAACTGTCAACACGGAGCAAAACCGCGCATGCTTTGTGCAGTCCGATTCTCAATGATCTATAAATAAATAACAAATTATCAACTGCTAATTAATTCAGTTCATTTTCTCAAAATGCACTAATTGTAATCAATGTACAGTGCCATCTAAGAACCTTGGCGGTTAGAATTCCGTGATGCATTGTAAATCGGTGTTATCCGTCCCGCGGATGGTTACACAGGAAATAACACTGTCGTTATATATATGTATGTATTTATATATATGTATATATATATATATATATATATATATATTATATATATTATTTATAGTATTTAATTTTTTTAAATATTTGATTATGTCTTAAAATGTGTTTCATTTTTACAAAGTTATTCTTTATTTTGATAAACATGAGTTTGATTTGTGCCTGGCAAGCTCATCGGTATCCCGAATTCTGGTATCGGACCTTGCTGAACTCGGTTAACACGAGGTCGGACTACTATACGATATCAGTCCATGGAGCCGGCGATCGTAGACCTCTTCAGATCGGACTATCACGATAACCTACCACGAAGCCGACGATCTCGGACTACATTAGATCACGGAAAAGGATTTCACAACTCTTAAAAAAAAGTTCTGTTTGCTTATACAATTATGAAATATAATGAAGTTTTGTTCATAATCAATTAGAAATTACCAAGTCTTGTTAAAACTACCGGCCAAACCTTCCAAAAACCTTACTAGCAGATGCTAGCTCCTGCCATTTTTGAGATAGAATCGCTAAAAATCGCGAAAATTAAGCCCCGCCTATGTAAAGACAACCAGAGTTTATGTTTATAAGCCCATATTAAATAAAATGTATTGACTTATGGGTTATATTTGCACAAATTATAGGAAACCGAAAACGTATTACAATAAATGTTGTATAACAAACAAAAACTTAATCCGATAAGGTCACAACAAGACATTACTACAACCATATTCGCTACTTTTAAAGTCTTAAGATCATCAATCTACCTTTGTTTCGTATAGCTTTAGAATATATATATATATATATATATATATATATATATATATATATATATATTGTTACAGTTGTCTGTTTTATTGTGAGCTGTTGACATGTCTCTTTTATTGTGCGCTGTTGACATTCTGATTCGTGTTTGGCTCAAGCTCTGGGCGTTGCTATGCTACAGCGTTCTTTGTTCTAGCTGGCCGGGTGCGGCCCACGTGTAAAAACAACGGTCATGCTAGTCTCGGGCTTTCTCGCCTGGCCGAGCCGGGCCGGCCCACGTGTGAATCCTGGTATTTAGAAACACAGCGTTCGTGGTTCTAGATGTTCCTGTAACGTGTGTATACTATTGGGTTCTTTGGATTGTTCGAGAAATGGAAAGTTCTTGGCTTGAGGTGGTTTTATAAATAAAGGGCTGTGTTTTAGATCCGAGAGAGAGGAGAGAAATATTCCAGCGGACATAGAAAGGTGTAAGTCAGTTGTAGACCTTATCCAATAAGTGCGGCAGTTATAGATTTTCTTCTAAATTTGGGACGGATCTTATATAGTCCTCAGTTTGCTTTCGGGATTATAACAAGACCGTCACTTTTGGATTACAACGGATTGATTATGTGAATGAACTGGACTGTTTTTCTCTGAGAAGATTAATGTGAACTGTTCATCTGGGTTGTACGTTATAAAGGACCTGTTGTCGCTGTGACAGTATTGGCATCCAGGTACTGTACACTTTATTTTATATACTTGTATTTATTGACTGTTGTTATACTGTGTAATTGTATTGATTTAGTGTATTGTAATGTTAGGGTTGTTTTAAGAATAAATTATAATTATTTGTTAACAAAACAAAAAAAAAACAACAAAACACTGACTTCTTTACTCATTCCCCTAGACATTTCAAAATCTGTGTTACAGAATCTGATTTTATTTGATCTCCATAACCAAATTTATGCTCGTCACGACTACGTGATCTGTTGATATTAGGTTCCGTAACATAAAATTGTGGGCTCGTCTGGGAGGCTTAATAGTTTTGAAAAATTATTAGGTTTGGACCTAGACACCTTGTGTACAGAACATTGTTTACAGGATTACACATTGTTTACATTACATTGTTTACAAAATTTATCTCAGAGGTTTTTTGTTATTGTTTAACATCTTAACTAGCAGATTTCAAACCTGAGACATTTGTTGAAGATCGCGACCCTGATCAATTTGAACAGTTGACAAAGGAACTGTTGTTGCGTTTGGGACAAAACTTAGGGCTAGGTGTGAAAAAAGCTTTGAGAAAGCCTGATATCATTGCTAAAATCATGCAAGATCTAGTTTAACAAAGGTTTAATTGAAGAGAGTGAAGTGGTAACGTGTACAAATGAGAGCCTTGCTATGCAGTTGGAATTAAAAACTGTTAGAAGTGCAAGAAAGGTTACAAAGAGAAAGACTAGAAAAAGAAAAAGAAATTGAGTTAAAACGACTGGAGTTAGAAAGACTTAAATTAGAACACAGTTACCCTAACTCACAGTTTTGATGTTACTAAACACACAAGACTTGTCTCACCTTTTCAAGAAAAAGAAGTTGATAAAGATTTCTTACACTTTGAGAAGGAGGCTGAAAATTGAAAATGGCCTAAGAAAAATTGGACTATGCTATTACAAAGTGTATTGACTAGCAAGGCCAGAGAAATTTATACAGAGCTTTCAGTAGAAGCCGCTGCTAACTATGACCAGGTTAAACGGTAAATCCTAAAAGGTTAACGCTGGTGTAGTTCTAAAAATGTAATGAAAGATTATGACAATTTGCGCCAGTTGATTTTGCTTGAAGAATTTAGGCGCTGCATTAACGCAGATGTTAAAACTTTTCTGGATGAGAAAAGTCCTGAAACACTTGACATTGCTTAATTAGCTGATGATTATTCATTAACACACAAAATGTCCCTTACTAGCAAATCATACCAGTCATTCACAAACAAGAATGTAAGAGTTTGATGCTACGGAGGCCAACCTGCCGTCTCACTTCAAAGAAGAATCCGTAGCTTGCGGGGTAAAAACCTCAGTTGATTCCTGCGAGGAATAAATAAGACTAGGTCCCTACAAGACTCCTGGGAGAAGTATCCTTTAAATAAGACTAAGTCCTTTAATGACTCTTACGAGAGTATTTCAAATGAGGCCAGGTCCATTTATTACAAACAGAAGTTTGTTTCTGCTGAGGAAAATTCCTCTGTTGACTCCCATGAGGAGTTTGATTGTAATAAGGATGTAGATTCCTTTAATGACTCTGGAAAAGAGTTTGTGATTGACACTATCAGTGTCAGTTCTTTGTTTGAGGAAACTGAGGTAGTAGATTCCTCTCCTGACTCTGAAATGGAGTTATTTGAGCCATTCATACATGATGGTGTTGTATCAATTTCAAGTGATTTTTTCAGATTCTACCCGTATTAGAAATTTGAGGGACACTGGTTCAGGCCAGACTCTCATGTAAGCAAACACTTTGCCATGTTCTAATAGGTCTGTTACTGGTGCACATGCACTTGTAAATGGTGTGTTTTCAGACAAGCACACTTCAGTTCCGCTTCACAGTATACATTTAAAGTTAGATTTGATTTCTGGGAATATTACTGTGGGCATAAGAACTATTTTACATTTTAAGGGAATTCAATTGCTGCTAGGCAATAATGTTGCAGGTGACAAAGTACAGCCTGTACCAATAGTGACAGAAAAGCCGTCACTTGATCAGGACACTGAAAGTCAGGAAATTCCTGGTTTGTATCCTTCTTGTGCTGTAACTAGATCTATGGCCAAGAAAACCACACATGAAGATAATGGTCCAGATAATAACACTCTGGGAGTCACAAGTGACTCGTCTGACGACTCGCCCGTACAAGATGCAGCATTTTCAAGGTCATATGCATGGCACATGAGGTTCCTTTGTCTGGCAATTTAGGTATAAATAAAACTTATCAGAAAGTTAGTACACACTTCTATTGGCCTAACCTCAGGACAGATATTGTACAATACTGTAAATCATGCCACACATGCCAGATGGTAGGCAAGCCAAATCAGAATCCTCCTAAAGCCCCACTTAGGCCTATTCCTGCTTTCAAGGAACCATTTAGTAGGATTATTCTTGACTGTGTTGGACCACTGCCCAAAACAAAATCTGGACATGAATACTTGTTGACAATTATCTGCACATCTACCAGGTTCCCTGAGGCAATACCATTGCGGAAAATTAATGCCAAAAGTGTTGTCAAGGCTCTGGCCAAGTTTTTTACAACTTTTGGATTACCAAAATCCGTCCAGCCTGACCAAGGGGTCAATTTTATGTCTGGCTTATTCCAGTAATGTATGCTTGAGCTAGGCATAAAACAGTACAGCTCTTCGCCATACCATCCTGAAAGTCAGGGCACCCTCAAGCGTTTTCACCAGACATTAAAAAATATGATAAGGACCTATTGCTATGAAACACAGAAAAACTGGGATGAAGGAATCCACCTGTAGCTGTTTGCTGTCAGAGAATCATTTCAAGGGTCCTTGGGTTTCAGTCCCTTTAAACTAATTTTCGGACACTCAGTTCTCGGTCCATAAAAACTGCTTAAAGAAAAACTCTTGTGTGTAAATCCTGATTCTCTTAGTTTGTTACAGTATGTCTAAAACTTTCGCACTAAACTACACAATACTTGTGAGATTGCAAAGTCTAATCTAAAATCTGCACAAAGTAAAATGAAAACAAAGTATGACAAGCATACTGTAAGCAGGACGTTTGAGCCTGGTGAAAAAGTCCTTGCCTTACTTCCCATCCCTGGCAGACCTCTGCAAGCTAGGTATTTTGGTCCTTACATTGTTGACAAGAAAGTCAGTGATTTAAATTACATACTTTTGACACCAGATAGGCGTGAGAAGAAACAACTGTGCCATGTTAACATGTTGAAACCATATTATGACAGAAATGGCACATCAGATGTTGTACATAATTGTGTAAAAACTGACCCTGACCCAGTTAAAGTAGATATTGATTGTAAGTGTGATGTAGACATTCAGTGTGGTACAGTACCATTAAAAACTCAGATGTGCTTATCAACCTGGATGCCAAACTGTCACACCTTAGCGCACAACAATAACAAGACCTCAAGAACCTACTGCGGAATTATGAACATTTGTTTAGTGACATTCCAACGCGAACTAACATATTGTGCCATGACGTCGATGTTGGCGAGGCAAGCGCAGTCAAGCAGCACCCATATAGACTGAATCCAGAAAAGCAAAAGTAAATACAGGATGAGATTCAATATTTTTTGGACAATGATTTTATTGAACCTAGTATAAGTAACTGTAGTTCACCATGTATTCTTGTGCAAAAACCTGATGGAAGTTACTGTATGTGCACAGATTATCGAAAACTTAACTCTGTCACCAAGACTGACATGGCATGGTATTGATAGAGTCGGTTGCTCCAGATATGTCTCCAAGTTTGACTTGCTAAAAGGATTCTGGCAAGTTCCGCTGACAGAACGAGCGAAAGAAGAGTCCTCATTTGTGACGCCGAAAGGACTGTACCAGTATAAAGTTATGCCGTTTGGCATGAAGAACTCGCCAGCCACAATCCAGCGCCTCATCCATATTGTTGTCAAGGACATTCAGGGCTGCGACGCATATATTGATGACCTTATCGTGTACGGCGACGCCTGGGAGAAAGAGCTGCAAAATCTTCGCGACCTCTATGAAAGACTCAGTGAAGCACGTCTGACCATCAACTTAGTCAAATCTGAGTTTTATCATGCACATGTAACATTTTTGGGTCATATTGTAGGGCAGGGTCAAGTTAAACCTGTTAATGCTATTTTTGCATTTCCTAGACCAGAAAACGAAAAGCAAACAAGTGATCCATGGGTCATGACGCTCAGCCGACTGACATGTTGACAATGTGTCCTTGCATAGGGAACTAATTAAGATAATGGAGGTGGCACCATCATTCATGTAAGATATCTTCAAGACATTAAGACGCATAAGCACACCAAATTTTAGGACAATCCATTCACCCATTCCTGAGGAATCTCTCAATTTGTGTGTTTTTTGCATTATTTCTGGGGTCTTCAAACATGCCGCAAAAATTAAAAAATATGAGATATAGACACCTATAATTTCAAGTTTGCATGGAGACTTATAATGGACCTCCCTGGATGTCAAATCAGAAGATACTAGGTCCAATGTTTATGATTTGTGCACTGCTTTTGTTTAAAACTGTTTTGAGGGCACTTTTGAGCGCCATAGCTCAAATGGTATGGGTAAGAGAGACCTAATTCAGGTTTCCTTGAAGACTTTTCATGGACCTTCAAGGATGTCAAGTTGAAATATTCTACGTCTAGTCAATATGATTTGTGCCCTGTTAACAGATGACCTCATATCCTTGATCATTATCAATGCAAAGAGTCATGGTGATCAATGCATTAGTTGTTCAGATACTTGAGCTTTTGTTTCCATTTTTTCATTACTCTTGGGGTATTTTAGAGGTTTTGGGTAATAGAGATCTAATTTTAGGTTTCCTCAGAGACTTTTCATGGGCCTCCTGCTTTCATCTCCCCAGCCACAGTTAGGCTTGTTTATAATGCCTTTATTTTTAATGGACCATGCCATTTTTAATAGACCTCTCTGCATGTTAAGTAAGAAGATTCTAGATCCAGCGGTTACGATTTGTGCCCTGCTAGCTGATTAACACATCTTTAAAGGTCTCAAAAATAGAGTAAAAAATCATTAAATAAAAAAAATACAGGTGGCGCCACCTGCCTGCAGAAACTGATGAAACACTCCGTGATCAATTTCCATGCAAAGAATCATGGCGATCAATGCATTATTTGTTCAGATACTTGAGCTTTTCTATGAAATTTCCAATTATTCTGGCAGGTACTTCGCAGCCCCATAGCTGGAAGAATATGGGTAACAGAGACCTAATTCCAGGTTTCCAAGGAAATTTTTTGTGGACCTTTCTGAATTTCAAGTGAGAAGATTTGTGGTCCAGGGGTTACGATTTGTGCCATGTTTACAGATGACAACCATCTTTAAAGGTCTCAAAAATAGAGAAAAAATCGTAAAAATAAAAATATACAGGTGGCGCTTCCAGTCTGCAGAAACTGAAGAAACACTCCATGATCAATATCCATGCAAAAAATCATGGTGACCAATGCATTAGTGTTCAGATACTTGAGCTTTTCTATGAAATTTTCAACTATTCTGGGGGGTATTTCACAGACCCATAGCTGGAAGAATATGGGTAACAGAGACTTAATTTAAGGTTTCCAAAGAGGTTTTTCATTGACCTCTCAGGATTTTTAGTAACATGATCCAAGAACCAGCGGTTACGATTTTTGCCCTTTTAACAGATGACAGCATCTTTAAAGGTCTCATAAATAAAGAAAAAAAAATTTGTAAAAATTCGAAAAAATACAGGTGGCGCCACCTGTCTGCAGAAACTGATGAAACACTCCATGATCAATATCCATGCAAAAAAATCATGGTGATCAATGCATAAGTTGTTCAGATACTTGAACTTTTGTATGAAATTGCCATTATTCTTGGGGGTACTTTGGAGCCCCATAGCTGGAAGAATATGGGTAACAGAGACCTTATTTCAAGTTTTCAAGGAGATTTTTCATGGACCTCTCCGGATGTCAAGTAAGAAGATTCTTGGTCTAGCGGTTACAATTTGTGCCCTGTTAATAGATGACTCAAAAATAGAGAAAAAAGTGAAAAAATCGAAAAAATACAGGTGGCGCTACCAGTCTGCAGAAACTGATGAAACACTCCATGATCAATATCCATGCAAAGAATCATGGTGATCAATGCATTAGTTGTTCAGATACTTGAGCTTTAAATTTGTATCAAATTTTCCAATATTTTGGGGAATACTTCGGAGCCTCATAGCTGGGTGAATATGGGTAACAGAGACCTAATTTCAGGTTTTCAAGGAGATATTTCATGGACCTCTCTGGATGTCAAGTAAGAAGATTCTAGGTCAAGCGGTTACGATGCATTTCAGAATTTGAAAGCAATTCTGCAAAGTTCACCAGTGTTGGTAGCTCGAGACTTTTCTGTACCTATTAAGTAAGCTGTAGATGCTAGTGATACTGCTGCTGGTGCTGTGTTGTTGCAAGAAGGCAGTGATGGCATAGATCATCCAATTTGTTATTTTTCAAGAAAGTTTAATGCAAACCAGAAAAAAACTACTCCACTATTAAAAAAGAATGTTTTGCTTTGATTTTCGCATTGCAATATTTTTTTTAAGTTTATGTTACTTCTTCAGTCAAGCCTATCATTGTCTTCAGTGATCACAATCCCCTCGCGTGTATGAACAAGTTGAAGTGTAAAAAACAAAAATTGTAGAGATGGAGTTTGTTTTTACAGGATTACAATCTTGAAATCAGACACATTGAAGGGAAAGACAATGTTCTTGCTGATTGCTTATCGAGATGTTTATGAAATGTTGTAAACGAGATGTTTATGCAATGTTGTAAATAAGATGTTCTTGAGATATTGTAAAGATTTAGTGATTGCGATCTTACAGGAGGGGGAGTGTTACAGATGTTTGTTTTATCGTGAGCTGTTAACATGTCTCTTTTATTGTGCGCTGTTGACATTCTGATTCGCGTTGGGCTCAAGACTTTTTGGGTTGCTATGCTACAGCGTTCCTTGTTCTAGCTGGCCGGGTGCAGCCCACGTGTAAACACAGCGCTCATGCTAGTCTGGAGCTTTCTCGCCTGGCCGAGCCGAGCCGGCCCACGTGTGAACCCTGATATTTAGAAACGCAGCGTTGGTCGTTCTAGATGTTTTCTGTTACATGTGTACTGTTGAGTTCTTTGGATTGTTCGAGAAATGGAAAGTTCTCGGCTTGAGGTGGTTTTATAAATAAAAGGCTGTATGTTAGAGCCGAGAGAGAGAGAGAGGAGAGAAACATTCCAGCAGACATAGAAGAGTTTAAGTCATTTGTGGACCTTTTCCGATAAATGCAGCAGTTATAGATTTTCTTCTAAATTTGTGATGGATCTTTTATAGTCTTCAGTTTGCTTTCGGGATTATAACAAGAACATCACTTTTTGATTACAACGGATTGATTATGTGAATGAACTGGACTGTTATTCTCTGAGAAGAATAATGTGAACAGTTCATCTGGGTTGTACGTTATAAAGGACTTTTTGTCGCTGTGACAGTGGTGGTATCCGGGTACTGTACACTTTATTTTATATACTTGTATTGATTGACTGTTGTACTGTTGTTATACTGTGTAATTGTATTGATTTAGTGTATTGTAGTGTTAGGGTTGTTTTAAGAATAAATTATAATTATTTGCTAACAAACAAAAACTGACTTCTATATCCATTCCCCTAGACATTTCACGCTGACTGGTGTTACAGAATCTGAAATTATTTGATCTCCATAACCAAATTTATGCTCGTCACGACTACGTGACCTGTTGATATTAGGTTCCGTAACTATATACATAAAAAATATATATATATATATTAAAATAACCCAAATGATGTATACGTATTCATAATCATATATTATACTCAGGGTTGGGGTCATATACAGTGTGACAAATACAAATATGAATACGATAGCTGGTCCGGTCAAAAACCCATACAAGTGACTGAAGATAAATACAAATACAAATACAGAACATCAAATACAAATACAATTACAAATATTAATACGATAGCTGGTCTCGTCCAAATACAAATACAAGTGACTGAAGATAAATACAAATACAAATACAGAACATCAAATACAAATACAATTACAAATGCGCAAGTGTATTTGTCATACAGAATATTCAGAATGTCTAATAGAGAAGTGAAACACTTGACTTGATGCTATCTTTTTGGTTGTTCAGAAGTTATGTAGTAGGTAATTTTAAAAAAATTATTGCAGATATGAATATGTATTTATACATATGTATTTGTATAGTACTTGATCAAATACATCAAATACAAAAACAAATATAAATATTATCATTTTGAACAAAACAAATATAAAATACAAATACATACTTTCACTGTATTAAAAAAAACTTACAAATATGTACCCAATTTATACTCAGAAGATTTTTAAAATTTTAATCCAAATTTTCCTATTCAGAAAACTTTGCACTTTAAAATACTATAATCTTAAAATACCCACAAATATCTCTAGAAGTTTATTATTGCGTGTTTTTTATCTTTACCCTTTTAAAATTATTATTTAAAATGTTTTGAAACACTGACAAATGATTATTTGTTTAAATGGCCTGTAACTACTTTATGAAATAAAATACCGAAAACAAGCGACCAACCGGTCATGACGCTCAGTTCACTAGCATCTCATTTCAGACTAAACAATCACACTGGATTTTATCATCTGAAAGCCAATTTGAGATTTACGTCAGATGTTATCTTGGCCTTTGACCTTCTGACACCAGAGTCGTCAATTATTGGTCAATACAGGATGTACAAGAGATGAATAAGATCGAGGTAATCAGTTTTCAAACACCTATGAGAAGTTGGTTGAAACATTTTGTCCACAATCACAAGATATCCTATAGATGATCAACGATAGTTCAGCTGATTTGACCACCAATTTTTTACTTTGTGATTGTGGAAACAAGTTATGGGCCAAATTTAACTGGAACATATTCAGTGGTTCAAATGCTATAAGGGTCATAATAATTCCAAAAAGTGGACATTGACGATCAAGGTTACCAGTTATCGAACTTAGTGTTAATAATTGGCGTGTCAAATTTTAGGGGAAGATATACATTCAAAAGAAATCCTAAAGTTAATGAACTATTATAGACGAAGACTGATGACGACAACGACAGACCGTGGGACTGAAAACAATGTCTCCCTCTGTGGATTTTTTTTTTGGGGGGGGGGGGGGGGGAGGGACGGGGTATGGTGCAGACATAATAAACACCAGGTTTCGGGACACGAGATGAAACCAGTTGAGAAACTGATACCTTCGATGTTAAAGTCTCAAAAAGGGAAAATGCATCAAACATAGAAATAATACAGGTGGTGCAAAAAACTTCAGAAACAAAACTAGTAATGACCAATAAACACGCCAGGTTTGGGGACACCAGATAAAACCTCAGTTGAAGAACAGATACCACTTATGTAATATGGCAGTCAAAAAAGAGGGGAAAATGAGTTGTACTATGTATATAGTAGAGCGCCCTATTTCCAAATGCCGAATTTCCGAAAATTCGTTTTTCCGAAATTTAAAATGAGGAACCGAAAATTTATTCGTAGTTCAGAAATTTTTTTCAAGCATGTTAACACCTCAAATGAATTTTTGTTATTACGACTCACGAAGGCCTGCAGTCAGGTGGTTAAGCCGAGTGGTGACCCTTATTAATTAGTTCTCGGCAAAGGTGTGATAACTACAGCTGGTCCCGCAACGTCAGGCTCCGTATACCCCTAGTAAGCGGCTGAACAGTTTATCCAAGGGAACTTAAGATTCTCAACCATATCTCGTTTGTACTCAAGCAAGCAAAGTTCGCCGGCTTGGGTTGGGATGTCAGGCCAAACACCTTAGCAGTTTAATCGCAAATGTATTGGTGAGGTATCTTTCGCACATAACTTGTGCTCAAGTTGGTTTAGATGTGGGGCGGGCCTGGCCATACAATTCATTCCGAGAGAGCAATTGTGCCACTAACTTAAACTGGCCGTTTCAGCTAATTTACTGCCATGGAGAACCCCAATTGAACAAGATCATCTTTCTGTCACTTGCTAGAGACATGGAGTCAAAAAAGAAAACGGACTGCGTTATGCGTGTGCCGCATCGGCGCCGCCTATGGGGTGTTAAAGAAACTAACCGAGCTGCAACAATGACGATGTCGTTTGAGCTTTCCCTCCCGTGAATTTATTGGAAAAATGGCACACAAGTATCCTAAAAGCAGGTTAAAATGGGTTTACCTATCAAACTCTGCAACTCCGATATTTTTATAAGTTTCGGTCGTAAATTACGTGGGTCGAAAAGAAACACGATGTTCCATCAGTTATATAGCGTTAATTATATAGTCGTACTAAATTGGCAATAGACCCCCAACCGAATTTCCGAAATTTGGTTTTTCCGAAAGAAAAGGTTGTCCCCCGACGCTTTCGAAAAAAACGACGCTCTACTTTATATATATATATATATATATATATATATATATATATATATATATATATATATAAAACACTATAGATGAAACCAAACCTTAGAAACCGACACGATTATTGTCATTTGAGTCTAAAAAAATACAAGTGGCGCCACCAGTCTTAATAAAGCATCTGATAAAACTATCCATGATAAATAAGCGAGGCGTAAACCATGGCATTTCACGCATTAGTTATCCGGATGCTGTGGCAGTGGCGGATCCAGAGTCTCGATTGCGAGATGGAGAGATCCAAGATCTATAGACAAGCAAAATTTCAGCTCAATACATTGGTTATTTCTGAGATATGGGCTGTTATTTTAAAGACACCCAGAATCGTACTACACAGAAAGGATTGCAGATGGCGCTATCTGTCTTTGTTCCTACATAAATTAATATTAACTACATAGTTAAGGGAACAACTATACCGGGTCTCAGAGGAGTTCTCTGGAAACTAACGCGGCGGCGGAACCCATGCAGAAACATAGTATCCGCAAAACTCTGTTTTGGTGGATATATTTGATACAAGTGGCAGGCACAATCATTCTTATGTATTACTGTTAAAGTTAGTGATGGGATGAGTGTTGGTACATTCTCAACCTTAAACAACTGAAATCTCCAGGCATTAGTTCTTCATCAAAGTATTTAGCACTATGGTTACAACTTACTTATTATTGTCTGTGTGCCACATTTAAGGTATATACCGAATAAGTATAAGGTTTTAAAAAAAAATGTATTATGTTCAAGTTTATATGTTAATTCTAAACCAGGTAAAGACATAAATATTCCATAGTAAACTCAGAAATGGAACCAAAATCTATTATTCTAATTATAAATATATTTAATTTCCAATATTTAAATATAATTCTCTCAATATCGTTGGCAGGGGCGGATCCAAGATTTTGGATAGGGGAGGGTCCAACGCAGGAAGTTTAATAATAATACTTAAATAAATCCCAAGATCCAGAAAGCGATCCACAAAAACTCTGAAAAAGGGACCCATGAGTAACGTCGCTAAGCTGAATTTTTGAAAATTTTAGCAAATGCAAAATATACTTATTACTTTTGATAATTCAAATATATTAGCATTTGATAATCTAAGAGGAAAATGCCCTCCTAAAATGAAACCCTGTAAATAATAGAATAAGGGACATGAGCCAAAGTATTATAATTAACATTAATTTATAAACTGAAATAAAATGCTGTAAAAGTTTCAAATGAGCATGAACAAAACTTAATAGGAGTGAAATCAAGCCAATTAGGTATGAATCGCATTTGCACTGTGTAAAAAACGAAACTTGTGGCCTGAAACCATTTAATGATGCAATAAAGAAAAAAAGGGTTATATGAAAGGATAGATTTCATAAACAAAAAAATGGATGAATTTAATTCAGTTTTCAAAAGTTAAATAAATGGCCATTAATAAAAATTAATACCAAGAAAGTTTGCCCAATATTCCTGATTAACTTGTTTAACAGTGTACTTCATATCAAGGACCCGCGAACTTAAAGAGATATCAATAAAATGCAACAAAGTTTTTATGTCTTATTATATCTTAACATGTCAATGAGCACTTACATTAGATCCTAATATTTCATCACATTTGAAAATATCGATTCTAATCCTGAATTTTATTTTTGTTAAAAAAAATCAAATTGTTCTAGTTTCAAAGGTAAATATACATTTAACATTGAAATTATATGAAAAGTACTTGATTAATTTTTAATTACATGAGTGACATGGACATGTACAGTGCAAGTACTAAATATTTTAAACTCAGTGCAAGCACCAATTACAAAAATATCACTCCTTAAATAATGGCATGGATTTACACAACAGAAAAAAATGATTAAAGGTGCCGCCACCATTCTTGTGAATGAGAAAGTCATCGAAGATGTAGGGACATGTAAAATGCCCGGCAGACACTTCAACCCACTCTTGAGCTATATGCACAGATGTATTAAACCCAAAACAATTGTAGGTGGCGCCACAATCTTGTATATGACAAAGTTATCTGAGACGTATAAATATGCCCAAAATCTAGCTGATATGTCAATATCTCATAAGAAATTAGCAGAGATATACACTGCAAACATTTTTGTAGGTGGCGCCACCAGTCTTGTATATGACGAACCTATCAAAGATGTAGAGATATGCACAATTTCAGGAAGACGTATCAAATCCCTCCGGAGAAATAGACAGAGGCATACATTATGCAAAAATCATTGTAGGTGACGACACCAGTCTTGTGAAGAGAAAACCATTAAAAATGCATGGACAAGTCAAAATGTCAGGCACATCAAACTTCTAGTGAATCAGGTGCATTGGGCTGACCAAGCTCAGATGAGGCAGGTAGTTGCCCTGAGAGCACCAGAACAAATTGCTGGCTGCAGCTACTGCACTGAGTGAACTATTGATCTGTAACTGGCTGTAGTGAGTGAACTCTTTGACTGTTGCCTAATCTGATACACTTTGCAGTCTGCCAAGCGATTTATAGTTACAAACACAATCTTGTAAATCTGTTTACACATACTGGAAAAAATTGGCTACAATGCTTTTTTTTCAGTCTGCCATATTCATAAGAATGTTTTATCAAAATGATTAGAATAAAAAAAAGGGTGCAATCCTTTCATTGTTAAAGTGGTGTCAGATATTCAACGGATTTTATACAGATTTAATACGGACTGTCTCCAGTTTGCCTTTGGATTATTACTATTTACGTGGATTACTTATGTTAAAGGACTCTTGTTGAGCTGTGACAGTGGAGGTATCGAGACATCAAAGCCTAGGACCCGGACACTCTGGTACTGTACATTTTTATTGTTAAACTGTGTAATTGTATTGATTTAGTGTATTGTAATGTTAGGATTGTTTTAAGAATAAATTATAATTATTTATTAACAAAAAAAAAAAAAAAAAAAAAAAAAAAAAAACCAGTGGCTTCTTTATTCATTCATATAAGTTAATGCAGGTGGCGCCACAAAGAGCTCAATGACACAACATTTGTTATGTAACAGATTTTTGCATAAAATTTGGTGATGCTAGCTTAAGCTATTCCATAGAAATTATGGGTCAGTGACCCGATGACCCCCGTACAAATAGGGTCGATGCAGGTGGAACCAGCAATAACTCAATTTCAAATATGAATTAGTCATGTGACCAACATTTGCATCAAATTTGGTGACGATAGCTCCAGCCGTTTCTGATATTGTAATTTTAGTGTCTTATTTTTGGCAAAATGACTAAGTTCAGCTTCCTGTAACTCGGCCAATATTCAGCGGACTGGAACCTTTGAACAAACTGTAAAGTTTAAATCAATCAGCTTGACATTTTATTAAAAATACACTGTATAAGCTAAAAGAGTCTAAACTTACATTTTTGCTCGTAGAAAATAGATCAATGAAGATGGCGGCACCAACACCTCAGTTTCAGATATGACTCATGTGACAAACATTTGCATAAAATTTGGTGATGACAGCTCTAGCTGTTTCTGAGATTTTAAGTTTAGTATGATTTTTTTGCACAGATGATTAAGTTAAGCCTCCTGTAACTCGGCCAACTCACCGAACTGGATCAATTTAAACACATTTGCGAGAGATTGTTCTGGGGATCATTTCTGTGAAATATTGGACATTTTGGGTGGACAGTTTGGAGAAGAAAATTTTTATATTCTTTTTATTTTTTCCTGTATAAAATCTAAGAAAATCACTGAATCAATCCATTTGAACAAATTTAAACTATCTTATCTAAGGATCATTAATTTGTGAGATTAAAGAATTTGACCAAGTGGCTTTTGAAAAGAAGATCTGCTATAACATTTGACTATATTCAGCTTCCCTTAACTCAGCCAAAAGTCATTGAACAGATACCATTTGAACAAACTTAAGAAAGCACTACCATAGGAGCATTTCTGGGCAATATTAAACAATTTGGCTTTACGCTTTCAGAGAAGAAGTTTTTCGTAGCCCTCTGTTTACTTCAGGCACCGTTGATCCCCGTACAAAAAGACCAATGCAGGTGGCGCCACCACCTCAATTTAAAATATGACTCAATTAACATAAAATTTGATGAGGACAGCTCCAGCAGTTTCTGAGATTGTAATTTTAGCATGCAAATGACTAAGTTCAACTTCCTGTAACTCTATAAATATTCACCGAACTGGAACCCTTTCGAACAAACTTGAGAGAGCTTGTTCAAGGGAACATTTCTGTGAAATATTGGACAATTTGGCTGGACAGTTTCAGAGAAGAAGATTTTTAAAGGTTTTTAAGCTTTCTCTCTATAAAATCTAAATTAATGCGGATAATCAGTAATAAGCTCTAGAGCACCAAGTTTCACATATGACTAATTCTTACATGTAATTTGGAGCTGCTAGGTTCGACGGTTTATTACTTACAGCCATGGACGGCGGACAGCCAGCCTTGGACGGCTGACGGCGGACGGACAACGCCGCGCCATCACATAAGCTCACAGGTTCGCTTTAAAGACAAAATTGGACAGAGGTTTTTAGATGACTGGTGTTTTGCATAAAATTTGGTGATGCTTGCTCTTGCCGTTTTAGAGACAATGCGAGTTAACGTCAGACGACGGCCGACGCCACACAATCGTATAAGCTCACAGGTTCGCTGAAAATGTGAAATTTTAAGATTCATCTGGTTTATTGTGCAGGTCGGTCAACAGAATAGGGGGGGGGGGCACCTATACACAGAGGCAGCTGGCTAGGAGTTCAGTGATTACATAAAGAGCTTGAAGCTAGCTCTAGTACACTGCATGTCACTGGCTTGATGTAAACAATACTTGACACGGTGCTTATCGATCGGTTTAAAATTTAAGATTTTAAGAGATGAAATGTTTATGTCAATATGCTGTGAAATTAAACTCACAGCACTTAAAGGAAAAAACGTGCCATAGTCTAACTGGGATAAAATTAAGGTATTGATTTTACATTTTTGCTAATAATTTAAACAAGTGACCTATGGGTCATGACGCTCAGCCGACAGACATATTGACAATATGTCCTTGAACTGGCAATTCAGATAATGTAGGTGACATCATAGTTCATGCATATTAGCTCAAGTTCATCAAGACCCATAAGCAAATCAAATTTGATGACAATCCATCCAGCCGTTCCTGAGGAATCTGGCAATTTGTGTGTATTTTTCATTACTTCTGGGATGCTCAAACATACCCCAAAACTCTGATAATATACGTCACAGTCACAGTCACAATTTCAGGTTTCTGGGGAGAACTTTTGAGGAACTCTCAGGATATCAAGTCAGAAGATTCTAGGTCCAATGGTTATAATTTGTTTCTTGCTTTGGTATCAAATTTTCAATTTTTCTCGGGGTCGCTTATACGCCCTATAGCTTGGAGTATATGTGTTACAGAGACCTAATTTCAGCTTTCCAAGAAGAATTTTCATGGACCTCCCTGGATAACAAGTTAGAAGATTCCAGGTACAGTTGTTATAATTTTTGCCCTGTTAACCGACGACTGCATCTTAAAAGGTTTCATAAGTAAAGGAAAAAAAAATCTTAACAATTTTTAAAAGTCCAGATGGCACCACAAATCTGCAGAAAATGATTAAACACCTGATGATCAATATGCATGCAAAGAATGATGGTGATCAATGCATCAGTTGTTCAGATAATTGAGCTTCTGTATAAAATTCTTAATTTTTTTTGCCACAAATTCTGAACCCCATAGCTTCGAGGATATGGGTAACAGAGACCTAGTTTCTGGTTTCTTTGGAGACTTTTCATGGACCTCCCTTGATGTCAAGTTTGAAGATCCGAGGTCTAGTGATTAGGATCTGTGCCTTGTTAACAGAAGACCACATCATTAAAGGCGCCACCAGTCTGCAGAAACTAATGAAACATTCCATGACCAATATCCATGCAAAGAATCATGGTGATCAATGCATTAGCTGTTCAGAAACTTGAGCTTTTGTATCAAATTTTCCATTATTTTGAGGGGTACTCGGAGCTCCATAGCTCGAAGAATATGGGTTACAGAGACCTAATTTCAGGTTTCCCAGGAGATTTTTCATGGACCTCTATAGATGTAAAGTTAGAAGATTCCAGGACAAGCGGTTACGACTTTTGCCTGGTTAACGGACGGACAAAGGGTGATCGCTATAGCTGAGATGACTTTCAGTCAGCTGAGCTAAAAATTGGCAAAATTCAGATCTAATTTTGGGTATACAATCAAATCTTGATTAAATAAAGTTATATCCCTGGAAAAAAAAGCCTCTAGCTTCAGCTTATTCTCAGGTTTAGTAAATATGTTTCCTGATTTTCTAGAAAGTACATTACGTTCGGGCACATAACTTTAAACAAGTGACCTAAGGGTCATGACGCTCAGCTGCCAAGCATGACCTTCGACATCATGAGCCGAGATTCACAACTCCCCGTCAAATTTTTGAAGAACCTATTTGCCGATTTTTGATAACAGAAATAAATATCACATATGTCTGGCTAAAACCCAGGCGACTTGATGGTCTGAGGAGGCAAAATGTGTGGTTATTGAGCTATCAGGAACTAATCCCATAGGTTGCTTGATATCTGTCAGTCTCAAAAGGAACACCACACAGGATATAAGATCAACATATATGGCAAAAAAAAACCCCAAGGTAATCCATGCAAGAATATGGGGGTGCTTCTGTATGAATTTTTATTAAATACAAACCATCTGTACTAAACTTTCATAAATGATGGTCATATTTTAAAAGAAATCTTTGACCCATTTCTTTGCAAGATTACATTAATATAAGTCCAACATTTTAAAGATGGCTACCTGGTGGCCATATTGAATTTCTGAAAGGTCTGAAATCCGACAACAAACATCCTCTAAAAGGGACCAAACATTGAAAACTAGAATACCGGTAGTCGACAAAATCAGAGAAGGAGGGGTGAAGTGAGGCATGGATTGGGTGGCAAGGGGAAATAGAGTTAGATGTGTTACATATTAGGATGGATGTCTGCCATGTAAACATGATTGCAGGTGGCGCCACATGTAATTTGAACGAGAAACTACCCAAGATGTATACATATGCAAAATTTAGTGTGGAAAAGTCAAACCACTGCCGAGATATGGGTGATTTTATCCCACAGCAGACAAACAGATGGACGCTGTGCAAAAATGGTTGCAGGTGGCGCCACCAGTTTCTTGTATGATAAAGAGCTATGTCAGTTAACACCTGCAAAATTTCAGGAAGATACTTCAAACCAGTCCGGAGATATAAGCATGGATGTCTGCAGCGTAAACGTGAATGTAGGTGGCGCCACCTGTCATAAAATAAAAAAAAGCTATCCAGAATGTATACGCATGTCGAATTTCAGGTAAATAAGTCAAACCACTGAAGAGATATAATGATTTTAACCCAAGGCAGACGAACGATTGGACACTGTGCAAACATTGTTGCAGGTGGCGCCACAATTTTTTGTGTATGTTATAAAGCTATCCAAGGGCTACATTTGTAAAAATGTTTTCCTGATTGGTCAAACGAGTCAGAAGATATGTGGGTTAATGTGTCAAAACAGACGCACAGATGGACGCACTGGAGAGAGGAAAGGTCAGAGGTCAACGCCAACTGGTTAAGCACCAGGTTACATGTGACCTGATAATTGGTGATAGTTTCGAAAAAATCAGTCCAGTTGTCTCAGAGAATTTCTCTGGAAACTAACGTGGCGGCGGCGGCGGTGGCGGAACCCGGTCAAAAACATAGTATCCGCAAAACTTTGAAAAAATGTACTGACAAAAGGATTTCTAAGGTGGCTACCTGGCAGACATAATGGATTTCGGACAAGTCTGACATTTGATATCACTCATCCTCAAATAAGAGACCAAACATTTGGTAATTGATCCAAAGAATGTTACATTAATGAACGTCCAAAACAAATCAAAAGGCATGATCAGGTTGAATAGCTCTCATATCACATTTATGGACAATGCAGAAAGTGTATGTCCAATATTTTTTATTGTGATCTTGCTTTTTAGTGTGGTCAGCAGGGTAGGTAAACTGAAAAAAAAAACTGAAAGAAAAGAAATACAGAAGCATCACTAAGAGTCTTGTAAAACAAATAAAGCCATCCTAAATCCAGGTGCAGACCCACAAATTTTCAGAACAAACGTTGGTATATTTTATGATTTGTATATAAAATATCTAGATATCTAGGAAACTAAATTTATTGCTACGCTTCAATAAAATAAATTACAAAATGTTGCCATCATCTTGAAATCAGTAGGTAAACCTTGATGCAATACTCTTTTAAAGTCCACCTAGGGCAAGTGTTTTTGTTATACACTAACGAGGTTCAGTGGGCTGATACAAAAAGGAGTCATGTATCACAAGTGTCGATTACAATTATGGCCACAAAGTGAGTTGTTTTAGTTGGAGTGCAATGGTATATACGTGAAAAATAGAAATGGTCTACAAAGTAAGTTTTCATTGTAAAAATCCCTGACCTATGACCTTGGCCTTTTACCCACATATCAACTGGATTCTTTCTGGAGTGATCGGAAACTACCTTCCACTCGAACTACTTACCACTAAAAACTGGAGTAATCACATGCTAACCAATGTGTGAATAACTTTGAACGGCAACCTTTAAGCTCCTGACAAGCTGACCCCAAAATTAATAAGTTTTTTCCCCTCAAGCAAAGAGACCCCATAAATATGAAGTTTGCATCAAGTTGAGTGATACATAGATAAGGCACATGTGAAAGACGGAAGGTTTGGGATGAACACTTTGCTTGAAATATGTTCACAGGCATTTGGAACAATTTAGCACTGTGACCTTGACCTCTGACCTTTTGAACACCAACATCAAAAAGGTTCTTCCCCTCAAGGTAGGTAAGCCATGTATGACAGAAGAAAGGTATAGGTTGAATGACTCCACGCAAGAAGTGGGTGCTGTGAACTTGACCTTTGACCTCACAATCAACAGGTCTTTTCCCTTGTTGGCAAAGAAGCGATTGTCAATGCTGGAAGGTTTGGAATGAAAATTCTAGCTTGAAATGTGTCCACAATATCTTCTAAGAAGTGGATTCTGTGACATTGACTTTTGACCTTGTTACCTCAAAATCTATAGGATTCTTCTCCCATTTGGAGGGTAAGCCATATGTGAAAGATCAAAAGGTTTAGGATGAAAGGTGTGGCCTGGTGGTCTAGTTCAGCAAAACATCGGTAACTAGAGAGACCTGGTCGGGGCAATTTATCAATAACAAAATAAAACTAGATATTTCTTGGCACCGCAGATGCATTAGTATCGCCAGACAATTATTCCCCCCCCCCCCCCTTTAAGAAAAGTCCCCCCATCTTCAGCAGCATATACTGACATTTGGCAAGTGACTATTGTTTCTCTCATCTATCAATTTGAGAAACAATATTTTCCACCAAATATTGGGGCCAATTTCATAAGAGAATCACTCTTATGAAAAGGGGATGAACTTATACTATAAAAATGGTAAGGAAGGTGGCGCCACCTGTCTGGTTGACGAGAAAACTCTCCAAAATGGATGTACATGCCAGATTGGAGACCAACACATTGAAGGACTCCTCAGATATAAGCAATTTTAATCTAAAACAAATATACAGGTGGACGTCATGGCAAGACGGTTGCAGATGGCGCCACCAGTCTTGCGTACAAAATGGAGGAGTACAAGATCTATAAATATGCACAATTTCAGGCTAATAGGCCAAATCACTCCTGAGAAAAGGGCATTAATTTATTCTACATAAAAAGGAAGGTAGGTCTGTTTTATGTGAAAACGTTCAAAGATTGATGGACATGCCAAATTTCAGACAAATATCTTGAACCACTCCGGAGATAAAAGTAATTTTCAGCGAAAGCACATGTACAGATTGACGCCACAGCAAAATGATTGCAGACGGCACCACAGTCTTATGTGCAAGATGGAGGAGTCCAAGATCTATGGATATGCACAATTTCAGGCCAATAGGGCAAACCACCCCTCAGAAAAGGGCGTTCATTAATTAAAAACAAGTGACCCATGGGTCATGACGCTCAGCCGACTGACATGTTGACAATATGTCCTTGCACAGGCAATTAAGATAATGTAGGAGGCACCATTGTTCATGCATCTTAGCTTAAATTCATCAAGACCCATAAACACAACAAATTTGATGACAATCCAACCAGCCTTTCCTGAGGAATCTGGCAATTTGTGTGTATTTTGCATTTATTTCTGGGGTGTTCAAACATACCCCAAAACTCTGAGAATATAGGGCACAGTGACTGAATTTCAGGTTTCTTCGGAGAACTTTTGAGGATGTCAAGTTAGAAGTTTCTGGGCCAAATGGTTTTGATTTGTGCTCTACTTTGGTATAAAATTTTCAATCATTCTAAGGGTTGCTTCAAAAACCCATTGCTCAGAAATTATAGGTATCAGAGGCCTAATTTCACTTTTCCAAGGAGACTTTTCATGGACCTCCCTGGATTTAAAGTTAGAAAGTTCCAGGTCCAATGGTTATGATTTGTGCCCTGCTTTGGTATCAAATTTTTAATTAAACTGGGGGTGTTTATAAGCCCCATAGCTCAGAGAATATGGGTAACAGAGACCTAATTTCAAGTTAGTTTCCTTGGATATTTTTGACTAGAAGATTCTAGGACCAATGGTTACAATTTGTGCCCTATTAACGGACGATCGCATCTTTGAAGGTATCAAAAATAGATTAAAAAATGTGTTAAATTTTTTTTTAAAGTCCAGGTGGAGCCACCAGTTTGCAGGAACTGAGGAACACTCAATGATGCATATCATGCAAAGAATCATGCCGATCAATGCACTAGTTGTTCATATACCTGAGCTTTTGTATCAATTTTTTCATTATTCTGGGGGTACTTTGGAGCCCAATAGCTTGAAGAATATCGGTAACAGAGACCAAATTCCAATATTCCATGGGGACTTTTCATTAACCTCTCTGGATGTTAAGTTAGAAGATTCCAGGTCCAGCGGTCACGTTTGTGCCCTGTTAACATACGATCGCATCTTTAAAGGTCTCAAAAATAGAGAAAAAAAATCGTAAAAAAATCGAAAAAAATACAGGTGGCGCCATCATTCTGCAGAAACTGATGAAAAACTCAATGAACAATTTCCATGCAAAGAATCATGGTGATCAATGCATTAGTTGCTCAGATACTAGAGCTTTTGTATCAAATTTGTCATTATGGGGGGGGGGGGGGGGTTACTTCACAGCCCCATAGCTTGAAGAATATGGGTAACAGAGACCTAATTCCAGGTTTCCATGAAAAACTTTTCATGGACCTCTTTGGATGTAAAGTTAGAAGATTTCAGGTCCAGCGATTCTTGAGATATTTAAAAATTTGTGTGATTTTCCCCCAAAATGGACCTAGTCAAGGTCAAGGTCCTTCTCCTTGTAAAGGTCATGACCCCATTTTAAATAGGCTTCGTCCTCTCACCCATATCTATGCACATGTCAAGTTTGGTAAAGATCCGTAAAAACATTTTCGGAGTTATCCGTCCAAACGAAGTCTATGCGGCAGCGGCGGCGGCGCAACCGTGCCTAAACCAAAGTATCTCCAGACTTAATCTCCAGACAATTATTTAATAATCATAAAACTAATAAAAAGACCCTACTTGTTTCAAAGAATTACGCTCAATAAGAAGCCATAATATAACTACGAAACATAAACATTGTTCTCTAAAATAATGAAGCAAAATGCTGAATAATGTAAATACACCTTTGGTAGTGTCCATTTAAAATTCATGTCAACCATCGTACAGAGTTTTGCCTATGTAAACACTGATCGAAGTACAACAATTTAGTTGTACAATCGACAATATAAAGAGTCTTGAATGCAGGAAAATTGATAAACCAGAACTATTCCCATAGCTTACTTGATACCTGTCAGTCTCAAAAGGAACACCACAAAGGGCAAATATAAGATAAAAATATATAGCAAAAAATCAAGGAAATCCATGCAAGAATTATTGAGAAACAGGTGTTTCTGTATGAATTTTTATTCAATACAAGCCAACTGTACTGCACTTTCATATATGATGATAATGTTAATTAAGAAATATTTGACTCAATCCTTTGCAAGATTACATTAATATACGTCCGACTGCCTTCATTTTAACAGTTCTTGAGATAATATGATCAAAAGGAATTTAAAGATGGTTGCCTGGTGGCCATTTTGGACTTCTGACAGGTCTGAAATCAGACAACAACCATTCTCTAAATCGGACCAAAAATTGAAGGAAAATTACTGAAACTGCACTGAAAAAAGGATTTCTAAGGTGGCTAACTGGCAGACATAATGGATTTCTGACAAGTCTGACATTTGATATCACACATCCTCCAATAAGAGACCAAACTTGGGGCAAATTCTCCAAATGATGTTACAGTAATGAATGTCAAAAACAATTCAAAAGGCATGTTCAGGCGCTCATATCAGATTTACAGATATGCAAATGTAAAAGTGTAGGTCCAATATTTTTTATTATCACTCTGCTTTTCAATGGGGTCAGCAGGGTTGGTAAACTGCAAAACTTGAAAGAAGAGAAATGCAGAAAGCATGAATAAGAGTCTTGTAATAAAATAAAGCCATCCTAAATCAAGTACACATCCACATATTATGAGAACAAACACTTGCTTTTATATGTGGTGATTTATATAAAAATATTCAGATATCTAGGAAACTAAGTTTATTGCTATGATTCCATAAAATAAACTGCAAAATGTTCCCACCATCTTATAAATCAGTAGTTTAACCTTAATACTATACTCTCATAGTGTTATTTCCTGGATGAAGTTTTCCAACAACAGTGTTTTGTTATGCAGTAACGTGGTACTTATCACTCAGCCTTATCACTTAAAAGCCTGATACAAGAGGGAGTCATATGTCACCAGTGTCACTCACAGTTACAGCCACACGGTGAGATGTACCAGCTGGAGTGCAAGCTTATATATACAAGAAAAATAGAGATGGTCTACAAAATAAGTTTACCTGACCTATGACCTTGGCCTTTTGCCCACATATCAACTGGATTCTTTCTAAATGATGGGTAACTACTAACCAATTACATCTGGCCGGGTGTAATTACTTGGCAACCTATGAGTGAATAATTTAGACCTGCAACCTTTAACCTCCTGACCAGCTGACCTCAAAATCAATTAGTTATTTCTTCATGCAAAAAGACCCATAAATATGAAGTTTGAATCACATAGATGTGGCATATGTGAAAGACTGAATGTTTGGGTCGAACAGTTTCACTTGAAATATGTTCACAAGCATTTAGAACAATATTGTGACCTTGACCTTTGACCTTTTGAACTCAACTTCAATAGGCTTCTTCCCCTATTGGTAGGTAAGCCATATATGACAGATGGAAAGTATAGATTGAAAAGTTTGCCTGAAAATGACTCCAGAGAGAAGAGGGTGCTGTGAACTTGAACTTTGACCTCAAAATTAACAGGTCTTTTCCTCTATTGGCAGAGAAGCGATATCAGTGCTGAAAGGTTTGGAATGAAAGGTCTAGCTTGAAATGTGTCCACAACCTTTTCAAAGAAGTGGATCCTGTGACCCTGACCTTTGACCTTGTGACCTCAAAATAATTATGGTTCTTCCCCTGTTGGTAGGTGAGCTGTATGTGAAAGATGGAAGGTTTGGGATGAAACTTTTGGCTAAAAGAATTATTTCTGGGGGTGCAAACACACCCCATAACTTCGAGAATATAGGTCGCAGTGACCTTATTTCAGGTTTGCAAGGAGATCTTTTTAGAACCTCTAAGACGGCATAGGGTTCATGGGCCTAGCCCCTACGGTTACGATTTGTGCCCTGCAGACAGAAGGACGACGGACAAAGACCCATCCCTATAGCCCAGCATGACTGAAAGTCAGCTAAGCTAAAAAGTGAAGGTGTTCTCTCAAAAACTTTTTCGATGGCCTCTGCAGAATTTTAACTATTTTGCTTATCTTCTTATATTTTTAGAAGATGAAATTCAGACACCTTTTCAGTACATTTCACGCTTTTATATTTTCATTTTTTTTTTTAATTTTATCAACTGTTACTATTGAAGTAACTAGAATACGGGTAGTCGACAAGCGACTACGCGTATCCGCCAAAATCAGAGAAGGACGGGTGAAGTGAGGCATGGATTGAGTGGCAAGGGGAAATAGAGTTGCATGTGTTACATATTAGAATGGATCTCTGCCACATAAACATGACTGTAGGTGGCGCCACCTGTTATTTGAACGAGAAACTATCCAAGATGATTACACATGCAAAATTTCATGTGGAAAAGTCGAACCCCTGCAGAGATATGAGTGATTTTATCCCACAGCAGACAAACAGATGGACGCTGTGCAAAAATAGCTGCAGGTGGCGCCATCAATTTTTGTGTATGTTATAAAGCTATCCAAGGGCTACGTTTGTGTAAATTTTTTTTCCTGATTGGCCATCCAAGTCCGGAGATATAAGCATTAATGTCTGCAGCGTGAACGTGAATGTAGGTGGCGCCACCTGTCATAAAATCAAGAAAGCTATGCGGGATGTATACGCAAGCCAATTTTCAGGTAATTTGGTCAAACCACTGCAGAGATATGAGTGATTTTAACCTAAGGCAGACAAACAGATGGACGCTGTGCAAAAATGGCTGCAGGTGGCGCCATCATTTTTGTGTATGTTATAAAGCTATCCAAGAGCTACATTTGTGTAAAAAAAATTCCTGATTGGTTGAACGAGTCTGGAGATATAAGCATGGATGTCTACAGCGTGAACATGAATGTAGGTGGCGCCACCTGTCATAAAATCAAGAGAGCTATGCGGGATGTATATGCAAACCGATTTTCAGGTAATTTGGTCAAACCACTGCCGAGATATGAGTGATTTTATCCCACAGCAGACAAACAGATGGACGCTGTGCAAAAATAGCTGCAGGTGGCGCCACCATTTTTGTGTATGTTATAAAGCTATCCAAGAGCTACATTTGTGTATTTTTTTTTTCTGATTGGTCAAACGGTTCCCGAGATATGAGCTTGGATGTCTGCAGCGTCAAAGTGAATGTAGGTGGCGCCACCTGTCATAAAATCAAGAGAGCTATCTAGGATGTATACGCAAGCCTAATTTTAGGTGAATTAGTCAAATCACTGCAGAGATATGAGTGATTTTAACCCAAGGCAGATTAACAGATGGACACTGTGCAAACATGGTTGCAGGTGGCGCCACCTTTTTTGTGTATGTTATAAAGCTATCCCAGGGCTACATTTGTGTAATTTTTTTCCCTGATCGGTCAAATGGTTCCCGAGATATGTGGGTTTATGTGTGGAAACAGACGCACAAACGGACGCTGGGCAGATAGCAAAGGTCAGAGGTCAAGGTCACTTGGTTAGGCACAAGTCCACATGTGACCCGATTATTTGTGCAAGCTTCGGAAAAATCCGTCCAGAAGTCTCAGAGAAGTTCTCCGGAAACGAACGCGGCGGCGGAACCCGGTCATAAACATAGTATCCGCAAAACTTCGTTTTGGCGGATACAATTATCATAATGTCAATGTCAATCACTTTGCCAATTTTGTTGCCAGACAAAACATTACGTATTTATCCTTTCCAAACGGTGTGAAACCGTGAACTTAAAACAGGACTATGGCGAATATCCGGGCGAAATGAGCGTAAATTGTCCGATTATATGGTTTATTTTATGTTTTATCGGTGGCCACTGCTGCTTGGCCAGAAACACAAACCTGTAGTTCCGTGTGACCTTGGCCATCAGCCCCCCTTTGACAGTTAATTACGTAACTACCACACTCAGGGTGTCATACGTAAGGCAGCCCGTCCTGACCCTGGCTGCGCCGGGCACAGCGTCACATTCTGTAATCAGTACGTTACATCCTTTCTATAACTTGTCATCCCCAGGGCCGTGGTGAACTGTCAAACATGATGACTGACAGTTCACAGTAAGCTTCACGACCCCCCTCCCCAGCCCAGTGCTTTAACATATTTCAGATTCCTAAAACAAATCTTACAGGCCCCCTCCCTATACCAACAATACAGTTTTACTCTAACGCAATTTTATAAAAATTGAGCGGTCTTGCAATTTGCTTTTGTAAATTTATATTTAATTCTTTTCTTCTTTTTTGACAATTCGACGGACAAGGTATTGCCAGCAAGGGCCAACGTACCTTACATAACAAGGTACCTAATATAACAACGTGCCTTATATAACAACGTGCCTTATATAACAGTCATATTTCACCACCCACTATACTGGCTTGGAGTTGATTTGCCAGAAAATGTTTTTTTTCTTAATTGTTAGGGTGAAAATGAACCACTGAAGACAATTCTTAAGACCAGGATGAGTTCAGACATAGAATTCTTAATACAAGGGACCCTAGTGTCACGGCGCACAGCTGATTATGATCGGACTAAAAATGTATCACCATTGTGATACTATCTTAGGTCGATAAAGCTTATGTATATCATGGACATGTTGGGATCTTATAAATGAATATAATGTAATATGTGAGTAAATGATTTATGAAATTACCTGACTGATGGATTAATATTATTTGGAGGGGGTTGAAAAAAGCAATTTATTTGAGCAAATATGAATGCAAGGACAGTAATCTAAGCAGTGGTAGAATGATTATATTGCTATTTGTTGAAGGATCTTTAGTGTATGGAAGTCTGCAAGATTTCAAATTGATAGATATAATGTTATGATTTACTATGCTGATGAGAGGATATATGAATTTGTGACTGTATGACATGATATCTCTTCAGTCTTGACAAGGTACATTATTTTGATGCCCACCACGTCTACATTTACACATTATTGACATAATTTCTGGCATGTACATAGGTACCTATGGACGAGTAGTTATACAAAATATAAGACTATGAATATATCTGATTCATCTTTTTCTTGTTTACTGAGGCTGACATTGGGATGGGGTTCAGAGAAGGGAATAGGAGGGCAGCAAAGAGGATTGGATGTAGATAGAAAAGGAGAGAGAGAGAGAGAGAGAGAGAGAGAGAGGGGGGGGGGGGGGGGATGGAGCATTCAACAGTACTTAAACACCTGAAAGTTATAATGTAAACTATTATGAAATGTAGATAAAGTTTAAGAGGAAGAAGTAATCCAGGCCATGGTTGGTTGATATGATTGTAGAAATTGTTGCAAATAATATTTTGAGATCTGACCATGCGTTTCCATTCGTTACCTTTTTGATAAGCTATTGACAGTTCATCAGTTTACACATTTGTCTAATGAGATCAAATTTATTAAATAAACCTTTTTTTTCAATTTTATGATATGTATACAGTTGCCATAACGTCCCGACTCCACAGGGGGAATGACTTGATGGGAGTTACAACGCCTCTGTCTCTCTGTAGATATTTTCTTTAATTATAAAATTTTATGCTATAGCAATAGAACTATTGTTCACAGTGCAAAGGAGCAAGGACTCAGTGGGGTGAAGAAGGGATGGTGGGATTTACAACACCCTTGCATATACATACAGGGTATGACATTTAATTCAACAGTGCTTATAAGAAACAAGGGACCTATGGGTCACGGTGCTCAGCTGTTATATATGATAAAAAATATGAATTTAAAATGAGGCGCATGCTGGTTTTGTGTGGTAATAAATATAAGCTGTATTATGAGTTGTTGTTGTTAAGCTTATGTATGATTTTGATAGTACCTTTGGAGACAGGGAAGAGGATTGATTTCATTTATTTTATTCACAAATGGAGTACTATTGTCACACAGATTTTGACTAGGCAATATAACTTATAAGCAGAACATATAATATAAAAGTTTAACTATTTATTAAAAAAATTACAAATATTATCCAAAATATAATTTTTATTAAAAATAATAAGAGAATCGTATGATTTTTTAAAATGAAATATAACTGAAATGATTATTAAAATAATATTAAAGAATATATTCATGAACGCATTCATGAATACATTTTGAAAGTATTTGCACTGATATTAATTTTCTTTCATTTTTACCTAAATTCCCATTCTTTATGCAAAAAATTTATAATAGAGTACATATTCATATTTGTATTTAAATACAATTGCAAAGTATTCGCACCATGTCTGGTATTTATTCAGTTTTCGCCAAACAATTATGTTGAGAATCCAGAATATACCAAATTCACACATTTAAATAATGATCATAAGTATCTGGTTTTATGGCTTTTATTTATATTAAAAAAATAAATATAATATATTCATTTTGGACTAATTTCACACCAATGTACACACTAGACAGTAGAAATCTAGATTAATATTATCAACAGCATCTTTGTCTATCATTAATTTCCTTCATATGATCCATAATGATCAGTAATGAATAATATGATTTATTTTTTTATCATTAAAATTGAACTGAAAAATACCATAGGTGACTGCATGGTTTTATTTGGAATATGTGATTAAATTTTCTTTAATTTGTTATTAAAAACCAATAAAAATTTATTAATTTATTGTTTATTGTTATGCTGTTGGTCAAAACTACTAGATGAGTTGGGTTGGACACCTGGATCAACTGTGGCTGTCCATAAGCTGCTTGGCTGCTCCAGTATATGCCTCGCCTCAAGCATGCATAATTTGCTGAAAGTTCAACAAGGTCAACATACAGGTGACTCAAGAGGGGCTGGAGAGAGCCAAGGTCTGACATTGTATCATAAAAACATTAATAAAAGCTACAATTTTTGGTCAATTTCTTTCAGCTTTCTAAACTACAAAGCTGAAATCCTTATGTGTGCATGATATGAAAATTATATTAACAGTGCTCATAGGAAACAAACGTGCCATGGTCAAAGTTGGGCAAAATTTAAGGTACTAATTTTATATTTATACTAATAACTTATAAAATTTGAAAAACTCAGAACTAATTTTGGGTATTCAATTGAATCTTGATAAAATGTTACATCCCTGACTAAAAATCTCTAGCTTCAGCAATCCCCTTGTTAAGGGAGTAAATATATTTCTTGATTTTTTACAAAGTGCATTATGTTTGGGCCCATAACTTAAAACAATTACGCAATACTGACATCATTTTTGGCATGTACATTGAGAATATATAGAAAAATATGTATATTATATATGATTACAGTCAGATCTGTGGTTTTGATATTAGGCAGTCTTGAAGTGTAACAATGGGTGTTTAATGGAAAAATGAAGTTTTTCATTAATATCTCGAAGGTATTAAGTCCTAGTGACCAAATTCTTGGCATGGTAGGGGATTTTGGAAACATCTAATTGTATACCAAATTTAAGGAACTGAGAGCTAAAGCTGGGGAGCTGAGCTCTTGCAAGATGTAAACAATATAATACATGGTGCTTGAAAACTAGAGTTTTTGATCAACTGGTTTCAAATTTTTGGTGTTAACAGACAAAATTCTAACAAAAACATGCTGTGAAAATTAAATCCACAGAACTTTCAGGAAAAAAAGTGCCATGGTCAAAGTTGGGCAAAATTTAAGGTACCAATTTTTTATTTTTGTTAATATTTTAAAAAAATTTAAAACATTCTGATCCAATTTTGGGTATACAATTTAATTTTGATTAATTAAAGTTATATTACTTGGAAAAAAAGTCCATAGCTTTAACATGTTTTGTGTTAAGTGATCAAATATCCTTCCTGATTTTTTACAAAATGCATTATGTTTGGGCCCATAACTTTTTTAAAATTATATAATACAAACATAATTTCTGGCATGTACATAAGAAATATATAGAGGAATATTTATTGTAAATATGAGGAAAAACAGATGAGTGGTTTTGATATGAGGCCGTCCTGAAGTGTGAAAAAAGGTTTTTAATAAAAAAATTGAGGTTTTTCCTTAATTTCTCAAAGGAACGAAGACGCAAAGACCCAGTTTTCGGCTTGGTAGGAGATCTTGAGGACATCTAACATTATGCTGAATTTTGGATATATAGGTCTTACGGTTTTAAAACGTGCCACATCTACGGACGGACGGACGGACGGACGACGGACAATGGACCACGACTATAGCTCAGATGACTTAAAGTCAGCTGAGCTAAAAAAAGAAAAGTATTCTCAGCAATGAAACTAACACCCAATATATTATTCAAGGAGCAAACTGGAGTTCCGCATGTTTAATTTTATTAACTGAAATAAAGGAATCAGTAATATAAATTTTGATTATTCAGCCAGTATCATGTAACAGCTGATACAGCTATGAGTCTTAATGTCATCTGTCAAACATATTAACATCTTAAATGAGCACTTGTCTGAGTAATATTTTAAATTTTTTACATACTTATTTTTTTATAATTTTGTAATAAATATAAACCAACAAATTAAACACCTGGAAAAGACCTAGATTTAGATTAATTTAATATAATCAACTGCATCCTTGTCTATCATTAACTTGCTTCATATAATCCCTAATAGAATACAAAAATTTTATTTAATTATTTATTATTCATTTTGATTGAAATGAAAATAACCCAATGGTGACTGCATGGTGTCATTTGAAATACATTTTCGGCCATCCATGGAAGATCCATAAATCATCAGTAAGGTAATTCCCTGTTGTTCATTAACTATAAAATTCCTTTTCCATTTATTTTTCTTAAGGTTCATATTAAAATTTAAATTATTTTTAATTGTTATGTTTTTGGCCAAAACAAATACTAGAGGAGGGGGCTTGGGCAGTTAGATCCAGCTGAAGCCACCAAAGAGCTTGCTGGCTGCAGAGTGCCTCGCTTCAAGCATGCATAATTGGCCTGAAAGGTCAAAGTGGGGACATTGAGGGGCTTCAGTTCAGCCTAGGTGTGACATGGTCTCATAAAAACTTTAATAAAAGCTACAATTTTTGATCAATTCCTTTCAAATTTCAGGATTTAGAAGCTAAAATCCTTACGTGTACATGATATGAATATAAAATCAACAGTGCTAACAGGAAAAAAACGTGCTCTGGCCAAATTTGGATTTTTATGCAAATAATTTATAAAATTTGAAAAATTCAGGTCTTAATGTTTGGTATACAACTGAATCTTGATTTAATGAAGTTATATGCTTGAAAAAAAGTCTCTAGCTTCAGTAGTTCTTATGTTAAGTGAGTAAATATATTTCCTGTTTTTTATAAGGTGCATTATGTTCGGGCCCATAACTTAAACAAACTAGAATACGGGTAGTCGACAAGCGACTACGTGTATTCGCCAAAATCAGAGGACGGGTGAAGTGAGGCATGAATTGAGTGGCAAGGGGATATAGAGTTACATGTGTTACATATTAGAATGGATCTCTGCCACATAAACATGATTGTAGGTGGCGCCACCTGTTATTTGAACAAGAAACTATCCAAGATGTATACACATGCGAATTTGATGTGGGAAAAGTCAAACAACTGCAGAGATATGAGTGATTTTTTCCCAAAGCAGACAGTAAGATGGACGCTGTGCAAAAATGGCTGCAGGTGGCGCCACCATTTTGTGTATGTTATAAAGCTATCCAAGGGCTACATTTGTGTCAATTTTTTTTCCTGATTGGTCAAACAGTTCTGGAGATATAAGCATTAATGTCTGCAGTGTGAACATGATTGTAGGTGGCGCCACCTGTTATTTGAACAAGAAACTATCCAAGATGTATACACATGCAAAATTTCATGTGGAAAAGTCAAACCACTGCAGAGCTGAGGTATTTTAACCCAAGGCAGACCAACAGATGGACGCTGTACAAAAATGGCTGCAGGTGGCGCCACCATTTTTGTGTATGTTTTAAAGCTATCCAAGGGCTACATTTGTGTAAAAAAATTTTCCTGATTGGTTGAACGAGTCTGGAGATATAAGCATGGATGTCTACAGCGTGAACGTGAATGTATGTGGCGCCACCTGTCATAAAATTCAAGAAAGCTATGCGGGATGTATACCCATGCCGAATTTCAGGTAATTTGGTCAATCCACTGCAGAAAAATGAGTGATTTTAACCTAAGGCAGACAAACAGATGGACGCTGTGCAAAAATGGCTGTAGGTGGCACCCCCATTTTTGTGTATGTTATTAAGCTATCCAAGGGCTACATTTGTGTAAAAAATTTTTCCTGATTGGTAAAACGGTTCCCGAGATATGAGCTTGATGGATGTCTGCAGCGTTAACGTGAATGTAGGTGGCGCCACCTGTCAATAATCAAGAAAGCTATCTAGGATGTATTCGCATGCTGAAGTTTAAGTGAATTTGTCAAACCACTGCAGAGATATGAGTGATTTAACCCAAGGCAGATGAACAGTTGGACACTGTGCAAACATGGTTGCATGTTTTAGTGCATGTTATAAAGCTATCCCAGGGCTACATTTGTGTAAAAATGTTTTCCTGATCGGTCAAACGGTTCCGGAGATATGTGGGTTTATGTGAGGAAACAGACGCACAAACAGACGCTGGGCAGAGGAAAGGTCAGAGGTCAAGGTCACATGTGACCCTATAATTTGTGCAAGTTTCAGAAAAATCCGTCCAGTAGTCTCAGAGGAGTTCTCTGGCAACGAATGGGCAGTGGCGGCGGCAGCGGCGGCGGAACCCGGTCAAAAACATAGTATTCGCTAAACTTCATTTTGGCGGATACAATTAGGCAATACTGACCTAATTTTTTGGTATGTAGAAAGGAAATGTATGGACTAATAAGCATATTTACTATGATCAAATTCAGCTCAATGGTTTTGAAATGAGGCAGTCTTGAAATGTAACAAAGGGTTTTTAATGAAAAACAGAGGTTTTTCCTTAATATTTCGAAGGAACAAAGTCCTTATGACCCAATTTTCGGTATGGAAGGAGATTTTTGGGACATCTAACTGTATGCCGAATTTCAGATCCGTAGGTCCAATGATTTAAAAAAGTGCCAGTTTAACGGACGGACGGAAGGACGGACAGCCGACAGACAAAGGATCTCGACTATAGCTCAGATGACTTATATAGTCAGCGGAGCTAAAAAACTACCAAAAGACTGATGGCAGCCAGGTATTGTTGGAAAGTGCCTGAATGCCAATTTGCTTCTCAGCAGGATGGACTGTCATAATATAAAATAGCCTCTAGGAGCAAGTCAAAGATCTCTGAGCTCCAGGGTGATATTTGTATTCTTCTAAATTCAAATCAATAATTTAGCCAATTCTCGGCTCCGGTAATTGACAGTTGGATGGCAATTTGATTGAGTAGGAACAGACAAGCAGTTCAGTTTACTTTAAGTTCAGATTATTGTATAAATCCCTTCCCATATTACATTTAATTAAGCTTTCAGCCTAATTTCCATTTATATTACAGGAGATATCTTGCTAATCTTTTGTTGTATCATTACCAAGTTTTCAACAGTTCCTATAGAGAGGGTTTGTTTTAGGTTACAGAGAATCTTTAGATCTAAAGACAAACTGTCGTAAACTTGACCTTAGGGAATCTAGCCACATGATGGGGTTCCAGGTGATACATAACAGTGAGCTTTAGTGAGCTTGTAAACATGAATGGGATAAATAACATGCACAATGACACAATTCATCTTCCATGCGAGATTACTTACACATGTTGTCTAAGATCCATAGTTTTATATAATTTGTTCTGGAATATATCTATAAAATCTTAATTGTAAAGCCCTGTTTGGCAAAAAGTTCAGATACAAATGTTCAATTTCAAGTGAAAATAAAAACTTCCCATCCACAGCTTCCATATGTTAATATTGCTGTGTAAAAAGGGTGTATCTCAAATATTTGAACCAGCTAAAAGTCCCAAGGAGATTGCAATGATAACCTGGAAATGTAACTAAATACATACAGGTGTAAACAGCAGGTTCCATTGCAGCTCCTACAGATGTCACTAGCTTGATACTTTAGATAAACAATAGACATGTCGTCATGTTTTACTGGTGCTGAACTGGTATTCAAAATATGTCTAGTAAAATGAATAAAATACAAATTCATTGCAACACATTTATCACAAGGAAATCTGCAGACTTTCAGATGTACATACAGATTAAACATACATAAATGCTGGTACATTACATTTTCATATCCATACAAAATATGAATAAATACATAAATATGTCCAAACATTCATAAGTATTTATAAATAGTATCTATATATTATGAAATATACACATATCCATACATCAATGTATATTCAGTGCTGTGTCCATGTCAACTAGTGTTGGCCATATTGACCTTCTTCACCATAAAATATTAAAAACTTTAATACTAAAACCATGTCCACCATCTGGCAGTAAAATCTGGCCAACCTCTCCTCACATACAAGGCCTACAGGCCAAATACAAACCTGTGCAATTGGATAAACATCAGGTATAATGCTTCCATGCTTGTAAAAGTACATGTGTGACATGTATATGTACAATGCAAGTACTAAACATTAGGAACCTGATTATAAGCACAAAAAATTATACAAAAGTCACTCCTGAAATACTTGCATGGGCGTACACAACAAAAAATAATTTTAGGTTGCACCAGCTGTCTTGTGTACAAGAAATTGATTCTAACTTTCTGGCAGATAATTCAAAACACTCTTGGCCTATGAACACAGATGCATGAAACCCCAAAACAATTGTAGGTGGCGCCACAAGTCTTGTATTCAACAAAACTATTAGAGATGTATGGACATGCATAATTTCAAACTTCACTTGAGTCAGGTGCACTGGGCTGACCAAGCTCAGCTGAGGCAGGCAGTTGCCCCAAATCAAGCACAGCGAATTGCTAGCTGCAGCTACTGACTGAGTGACCTCTTGACCTGCACAAGGCTGCACTGAGTGAACTTTTGACTTGAACCAGGCTGCACTGAGTGAACTTTTGACCTTTGCATAATTTGATACAGATGGCAGCCTGTCAAAGGTATTAATAAATCCAGACCGAAACCTGGTCTGTTGCCAAATCTGAAATAGTTGGCAGTGTGCCGTATAGATACAGACAAAATTTTGGCATGTTGCCAAATAAGTTTATAAATATCAAAGGCTTTGGCTGCAATGCTTTTTTCAAGCTGCATATACATTAGATTTTTTATCAAAATGTTTAGAATAATAAGATTCCTATAGAAATCAAAATCAGAATACAGATATATTCTATTCAACAATTTATCTTACACATAAAATGGATATGGAACCAATTATTTATGTTGTCTGTACAGCTCTGCTTATATTCCAAAAGAGCTCAGTTTGTTAATATAATAAATCTACAAGCTTTATTTACCAAAGTATCTCATAGTCCTTTCATTGTTAAAGGTCCAATAATTCTGCCAAAAATCATAAGTAAACTTAAATAAAGACCACCTAAGAATCATTTTGTGATTTTTAATGTTTATCCTAGCTTTTCCCTATAAAATCTAAGTAAATGCAGATAGCAAAAACAATTAGCAAAATCTGATAGAGTTTTTTAGACAACTGTTTGCATAAAATTTGATGCTAGGTCCTGCCGTTTTTGAAATATTATGGGTTAACATAAAGATGACAGGCACTGTCACACCATCGCATAAGCTCAGGTTTGCTCAAAATTTCATGGCTACTCATGACAACAACGATCAACCAGTGCCAGCTTCGTCACCTTGGCTGTGACAACCTGCATCCATCAGTGGTCACTGCCAATTATACCCATGTAAAAGCAGTGAAAAGGGGGCATATGAAAAATGCTGCTTACATCAGTGGTCACTGCTAGTTATACCCACGTAAAAGCAGGGAAAAGTGTTAATATTCCATATATGCTAGTATTTATTGTTTGAAGTGATACCATATACTTCTGCAGTATGTGCAAGGTATTCTAAGCAGTTGGTCTTGGAAGATTTTGGACCCTGCTCCTCCTATATGGAGACAGGTAATTTGATGAGATAGCCACATCATTCAAGCGCAGGAACCTGATAACTATGAAACACTACATGGTGAACACTCAGCACTGATCAGTTCCAATGATACCAAGATGGAACACAGTCACAGTACATGCATGATTTGACAAATAAAATATCCTAAGAGTGAAAAGTAATGTCAGTGGAGTTCATCAACACCATGTTCCTTGGCTCGTCCCTTTTTCACATAATCGCTGATCAAAGAGTATCCAACACCGAGGGCCATGGCTCCTACCACCATCCCTTGTGCTTTAACACGCAGGTGCATGAGATACACAGATGTCGACATTCCACCACGATTCCTGTAGTTCCATGCTCCGTAAATCACGGCTCCCACCATTCCTGCAACACCTGTCAGAGACAAGAAGGAAACATTACTGCTGCAGTGGTTAAATGTGATCATGAGTTTGTATTCAACAGCAACTAATACCTAAAACTACATAGACCTAGACGACATTCACATATAAAAACTCCTGAAAAGCTTTCAAATACAAATCCAGGTGCCGTTCCAGGGGGATGGGGGGGGGGGGTTGAGGCCCCCCCTTGTGTTAACCATCAACCTTTTTTTTCTAGACAAAAATTTTGCATAAGGGGGGGGGGGGGGAGGGTTTGGGGTCCACATCCCCCCCCCCCCCTCAACAAACATTCTTTTTCAGGACAATTTTTATGCAAGACACCAGTTGACCCCTTCTTGCAAAAATTCTGGATCTGGGCCTGCAAATCATACATTTTCAGTTCACCAACACTTCTGAGAATTTCATATTTACCAAGCAAATAAATCACTGTCAATAACCGGCAAGTTTTATAAACAAATGACCAAGCCAATAAATCATTGTCATTAACCGGCAAGTTTTATAAACAAATGACCAAGCCAATAAATCATTGTCATTAACAGGCAAGTTTTATAAACAAATGACCAAGCCAATAAATCATTGTCATTAACCTGCAAGTTTTATAAACAAATGGCCAAGCCAATAAATCACTGTCAATAACCTGCAAGTTTTATAAACAAATGGTCAAGCCAATAAATCATTGTCAATAACCTGCAGGTTTTATAAACAAATGACCAAGCCAATAAATCATTGTCAATAACCTGCAAGTTTAATAAACAAATGGCTAAGCCAATAAATCATTGTCAATAACCTGCAGGTTTTATAAACAAATGGCCAAGCCAATAAATCATTGTCAATAACCTGCAAGTTTTATAAACAAATGACCAAGCCATTAAATCACTGCCAATAACCTGCAAGTTTTATAAACAAATGGCCAAGCCAGTAAATCATTGTCAATAACCTTCAAGTTTTATAAACAAATGGCCAAGCCAAAAAATCATTGTCAATAACCTGCAGGTTTTATAAACAAATGGCCAAGCCAATAAATCATTGTCAATAACCTGCAAGTTTTATAAACAAATGACCAAGCCAATAAATCATTGTCAATAACCTGCAAGTTTTATAAACAAATGGCCAAGCCAATAAATCATTGTCAATAACCTGCAAGTTTTATAAACAAATGACCAAGCCAATAAATCATTGTCAATAACCTGCAGGTTTTATAAACAAATGGCCAAGCCAATAAATCATTGTCAATAACCTGCAAGTTTTATTAACAAATGACCAAGCCAATAAATCATTGTCAATAACCTGCAAGTTTTATAAACAAATGACCAAGCCAATAAATCATTGTCAAAAAACTGCAAGTTTTATAAACAAATGACTAATGGGTCATGAATCAGCATGCCTGAAAGTCAGCTGAGTTTAAATGATTAAGCCTAAAGTCTACTTAGTTTTAAAAGTTAAATTAAGGCTTCAGAAAGGAACTTTCTAATGCAAAAAGAAATGTGCACTGAAAATAAATGCAGAATTAAGCTTTCCACATGTACATGTAACAGAAGTACGTGCCCTCTGAGTGTGAAGTCTTCAATAGGGACTTCAAATTCCTGAGAATTTTGTGTATCATATCAGCTAGAGAGCTGCACGTGGTACTAATGTTGCTTGTGACATCATGAAGTAGGCACAGTGTCTTTCACAGTGAAGCATCAGCTCCTGAACCAGCTCTTGGACAGACAACCTGTGCTTCCTCTTTTGCTGTCTGTGCATCATGCACTGCCACAAGAGATGTCTCTTTAAAGGGTACTCAAGCAAGTCAGCTTAATGTACAAGATGAAAAGTTTAGGATGAAAAGCTTGGCTTAAAATGCAGCAATAATTTTTTTAAATAAGTGAGTCTTGTGACCTAAACCTTTGACCTCATGACCCTAAAATCATACAAGTTCTTTCTTTAGTGATGGGCCATGTGTAAGTCTCGCATGAAATCCATATGTCATTCCAACCTGGAGTTATCATCTGGAAACAAATTTGTGTGGATGGACAAATGGACAGACAGACAGATGAACAAACAGACAGACTGGGTGATTACTATAGGGCATCCACTTGTGATCAATTAACACACCAGGTTTTGGGACACCAGATGGAATCATAGCTGAGAAACTGACATGATTGTTGTCATTTTATAGAAAAAAATATAGAAAATATTCGTAAAAATAGGAAAAAATACAGGTGGCGCCACCACTTTTCAGGAACTAGTCATGGTCAATATTAGAGGCAAAATTCTTGACAATCCATGCAAGATATTTGAGGTTTTGTATCCATTTTTTATTATTCTGGGGGGGTACTTACAAGCCCTGTAACTCGGAGGACATAGGTCGCAGTGACCTAGTTTCAGGTTTCCAAGGAGATCCTTTATGGACCTCCCTCAATTTTTAGTAACAGGCTTCTAGGATCAGCGGTTACAATTTGTGCCCTGCTAACGGACGACCGGACGGACGACAGACAAAGAGCAATACCTATACCTCAGTTGACTTATAGTCAGCTGAGCTAAAACTGGTAGGCCAGGTAATACCTGAAGAAGGCCTGAGAAACCCATAACTATATTATTATACTCAGTCAATAATGAGCTACTGGTATGGGTACTCAAGCAATAATTAACCAGTCAAGCAAGTTTCCCAACAGAATCCCAGGTGCTTGCGGTAAAGTTACATAATTACAGGTACCAGTGAGGCACGGGTGACTCCTTAAACTAACACACTTCAGAAAACCCAGAGATGTGACTTTACCTGAATCTAGGAAACCATGTGCCACACATACATATTGTCTCCTGCTGAGGAACCTGCAGGGCAATACAGGCTCTAGGAGCTGGGACTGCATAATCCAAGTCAAATTAAAATTCTGCATCACTTGCACATGATTTTCTTTCTAGGACTAGGAGTCAAAGAAGGCCTTTGGAATACACCTTCCCAGTTAATACATTTGTAATAAGTCTCTCAGTGGTACATTTGGGCTAAAATTGGTTTATGGCAAAATGCTGTTGTCAGTAGGCAGTTAAAACTAGGATATAAACATATTTCTAATATCTCCCTGCCTTAAACTTGCAAACCTCTCTTGTTACAGAGGTACACTGCCTATGTCACTGGGTCACTGACTAAATTGAATTGAGTGACTGCCATTTCTGAAAGTATTGATAAATATTTATATTTAAGGCAGCATTTATTAAGATTTCTGTCTCTTGATGAAATACAATATATTTTGATAAATTTGATCTGTTATTTCTGCCTGGCACAAAAACATTTCTTCCTGGCAGATTGGTGCTCAGCCTTATTTCTGCCATTGGAAGGGCAGAAATACCTTTCGGCTGAAATACCTATCTGCCCATCAGAAATCCAACCCTGATTTCTTGGCTTACACATGATTTTACATATTCATGGGAATTGGTCATGTGATATGCACTGATATGAGAGATTAGTTTGCATTCCCACACAATGAAATTTATGCATGGCAAAGGGATGAACCCTGAATCTCCTAAGCAAAGGACCCCTGATGAACAGGGTATAGCAATATGCACCAGTGCTGCTTTTTTATGAACATAATGAAATCAAAATAAATTATTATAATACTGACTAAATAAGCTGAGTAGATGGTTAGAACTAGATATTTCTTGGCACCGTAGGTGCCATAGTACCTCCAGACAATTAATCCCCCCCCTTTAAGAATAGGCCCCCCATCTTCAGCAACAATTAATATCAGACCACACTCATAGAAAAGGTCACTCTCATGGAAAAGGTCATGACCCCAATTTCAATATACATCATCCCCTAACCCATGTCTATGTATATGCATAATATGAAAGAAATCTGTCCATTAGTTTTTGACTTATAATACTCACAGTACTGTTAAGTGGCAATGATGGGGTATTAAACAGCACGAAAACAAGTAAAAGAATAACAGGTGGCGCTACCAGTTTCTGGTACATGACAACACTATCCAAGATCTTTGATCAAGTTGATTTTTGGACCAATCCATGCATCCCTTATTGAGATTTTAATGATTTTGTATGGCAATATTCAAGGTCAAGGCCACTCTTATAGGAAAGGTCATGACCCCAATTTATATATACATCATCCCATAACCCATGTCTATGTATATGCTTAATATGAAAGAAATCTGTCCATTAGTTTTTGACTTATAATGCTCACAGTACTGAGGTAAGTGGCAATGATGGGGGTTTTAAACGGATGTGAAAACAAGTAAAAGAATAACAGGTGGCGCCACCCGTTTCCAGTACCTGACATTACTATTCAAGATCTTTGGTCAAGTTGATTTTTGGACCAATCCATGCATCCCTTTATGAGAAGTTAATGATTTTGTTTGATTTTCACCATATATGGCAATATTCAAGGTCAAGGCCATTCTCATAGGAAAGGTCATGACCCCAATTTAAATATACATCATCCCATAACCCATGTCTATGTATAAGCATAATATAAAAGAAATCTGTCCATTAGTTTTTGACTTATAATGCTCACAGTACTGTCATGTAGCAATTTTAGGGGTATTAAACGGCACAAAAACAAGTAAAGAATAACAGGTGGCGCCACCAGTTTCTGGAACATGACAACCCTATCCATGATCTTCCATCAACTTGACTTTGGGATCAATCCATGCAAGATTTCTTGAGATATTTAAGTATTTGTGTGGTTTTCCCCAAAATTGGACCTATTCAAAGTCAAGCACGCTCTCCTAGTCAAGGTCATGACCTCATTTTAAATAGGCGTCGTCCTCTCACCCACATCTATAGATATACCAAGTTTGGTGAAGATCCGTGAAATAGTTTTTGAGTTAACAAGATTCATAGGCGGCGGCAGGACCGGTATGAAAACATAGTATCCCCCGACTTTGTCTGGGGATACAATGATGATCTTTACATGAAAAGTGAAGTGAAAAATAAATGTGAAACATAGGCTGAAGCTTGCTAGTCAGCTGGTTCTTACCAATAGGAACACAGGCTGAATCAAAATATCAGTATCATGTGAGAGCTTGCTAGTCAGCTGGTTCTTACCAATAGGAACATAGGCTGAATCAAAATATCAGTATGGTGTGAGAGTTTGCTAGTCAGCTGGTTCTTACCAATAGGAACATAGGCTGAATCAAAATATCAGTATCGTGTAAGAGCTTGCTAGTCAGCTGGTTCTTACCAATAGGAACACAGGCTGAATCAAAATATCAGTATCGTGTGAGAGCTTGCTAGTCAGCTGGTTCTTACCAATAGGAACATAGGCTGAATCAAAATATCAGTATCGTGTAAGAGTTTGCTAGTCAGCTGGTTCTTACCAATAGGAACATAGGCTGAATCAAAATATCAGTATGGTGTGAGAGCTTGCTAGTCAGCTGGTTCTTACCAATAGGAACATAGGCTGAATATAAATATCAGTATCGTGTGAGAGCTTGCTAGTTAGCTGGTTCTTACCAATAGGAACATAGGCTGAATCAAAATATCAGTATGGTGTGAGAGCTTGCTAGTCAGCTGGTTCTTACCAATAGGAACATAGGCTGAATCAAAATATCAGTATCGTGTGAGAGCTTGCTAGTCAGCTGGTTCTTACCAATGGGAACATATGGTGCCTCCTCAAACTTCCTCCACATGCGAGACTTGTGGCTGACATTGTAGTCTTGGACGCTTGATGAGTTACTCATGTTGTATGTGGTCTGTTTGCTTTTAAGTGGTCCACCTGACTTTGGTCAACTCCTGACTTTCTTTGTGCATATGGAGAGAACACAATTCCTGATTCTCACCCTTCCTCTTCAATCTTCTTGTCAGAAAAACTTGATCAAATCTGGAAAAATAAATGTTTTTGATTCAAACATGATTTTTATTCAATAGTACTGTAGCCTGGATTATGAAAGATCTTTAACGGACATTTCCATGATGAATGCTGCCACTGAAAAGTAAAATTCAATCAGTCACATGAAACTGGATTAGAAATAAAATGAGCAAGTGAAACACCACACCTGTTAAACAACATCAGACATTAAGCAGTCAATGACTGAACCTACACCTTAGACTTGGTCATTTCCAGGCTATATGAAACCTAATTGAAAAAAAAACCAACCCACCAGTAGAGTGACAAAAAATTAAAGACACAGACGGCCTGTTTGATTCCAGTCCCAGACGTCACTGGATGGTATATTAAATTATTCCTTTCAAATTTAATTATTAAGCAACTAAGTCTAAGATACTGCCACTATCACAAAAGGTTTGAAAACATATGATCATATAATAGTAACCTCTTCATGAATACTTATATTTTTTCATTTTTCCCTACAAAAAAACAGGGGCTACATGACTGAAAAAGGGTTTCTGCGAGCCAAAAATATGGTTGTAGTAACAGTGATCACCTCTGCCCGAATACAATTTCCATGTCTGTTCATGTTCCTTCGATTATTCAATTTTCTGAGTTTTTTTTTATTATAAAAGTGCTCATGAAATCTTATTTCTCTATTTAGTAGACAGATTCATGTTGGCAGGCCCCACTGGGCGAGATATTGTATAAATGTAACTTGCCATAAATTAGTTTGTTAAGACTGTTTTGTACTGTAGGCTAAAACTTGTGGCCAGTCTCACATATTACATAAAAAGACAGAGGAGAGCATCAGCATGATTACCTGTGACCTAATCCACTACAGGGCCTGCATCTGGCTTTGTCACCAGCTGGATATAACTTTCCTTAACCCACAAAGGCTGAGGTGTTCCCCTCAAGGATCTGGAGAAAACCAGTGGCTGGTTTAGAGCACTACATTGGCAAACACTGCATGCAACAAAGAAGCCATGCGCTTTTGATATCTATATCTGTGTATACTTCTTGATAAGAGCTGGCCTCCTTCTATAGTTCCACAGAGAATCCTTCTCCATGGAAGTACCATACCCTTCCCCCTTTTCAGCTAATTAGCGAAGATAGATCATTAGTTTGGTCTTTTCATTCATAGTGTGAAGTTGTGAACTCTGACTGCCACTATGAAATCTAAAGATCCAGTCTGGCAAACTTTCACTGTCAGTGAGGTTGATGGAAAACCCACTGCAACATGAAAGTCTTGTAAAATATAGGTTAGTGCTAAGGTTGGGCAACTGAAGGTCCACAGGAAAAAATGCCCTGCTGTGAGTAAGCAACCAGCTGAGGATACTGATGATCACATCCAGTAGCTTTTAGAAAAGGTCATATCATATTGACCATAAAACCTGTATGTGGGTTTCAAGGGTTACTGCCCACCTGGGAAATAAGTGCTATAACCACTTGGGTATTTCCCGCCCAACCCTATTTTAACAACTACGACCAGTTCTCAATAGCAGATTTAAATATCCCCACTTGACCCCTGATTCCCAACTCGTCTTGCATGGCGCATTGGTAGCACATAGGACTTGTTATCACACTGTTGCTGGTCTGAGACCCTGTGAAGAGCTTCACAATTGCATGATATGTGTACTAATAAATCATGAATTTCTCATTACAGGTTCGCCACAAGACGGAGACACAGCAGACATACGATAAAAAGAGACAAAAACCACTGATACCAGTTGATTTGTCACCACAGTTGTTTCGTCACCAATTTACATGCGGTACCACAGGGTCAATTCGTCACCAATGTTTTGTATGATAAAATGTCAATCTATTACAAGTAAAACAAAAGTAACCACTATACCAATACTGAAAAGCTTGTTTAATTGGCCCAGGATACACCATACAACGAGTGAATAACATGTAAAATATGTACAAACATTGCATAGGATGGGCAACTTGCCACCATGGTATTCAGGACTATTTACATCACTGCTCACCATAAACGATTCCCTCATGGCAGCCGGTTTGGATAAGTCCTTTAATTCACACACGCAGGTTATTCAAGTATTAGTTAATTAAAATCTAAGTCCACAGCTGCAATACAGAGAAACAAGTCACTAAAGAACTTTTTTAAAATCTGATCATTTGCAGACTCAATGTGAAAACACTTTTTTTGCAGTAACTTACTTCCCAACAATATGTTCACTCTTCTCTCATTCAATATTCTGTTCTTCTGTCATTCCCTTTGTTTTTCAAGTGCTGATTAAAAGAACATGCCAGGCCAAGTCCCACTTTCCTGACAGTCACTTTGTCACCATTTTCCTTTGGTGATGAACACACTGATGAATCAACTGTGGTGACAAAACAACCGGTTCTCAAAACCATACAGCCAATTCTAGGCACAGACACCAAGAAATTGGAAAACCATTTCCCGTAGACATTATTTCTGCAGTCCCTCTAAAGTGGGTTCACTTTGCACAAATTTAAGTTGGGTTCACTGGAAGAAATTTGTAAAAATTAAAAATATGTGGGTTGGGAACCAGTAGTTTCGTCACCACAGTCATTTCGTCACTACAGGAAATTGGTGACGAAGTGACAGTCAGGATACGTCAGGCTGGACTTGATCTGGCACGTTCTTAAAATCAGCAATTCAAATGCATAGGGAATGACAGAAAAACTGAAAATAGAAGGATAGAAGAGTGAAATATGGCCGGGAAAGTAGTTACTGCAAAAAAAGCGTTTTACTCTGCAAAGGCCGGTTCAGATTTTAGAGATCTTTTGGCGGCTTGTTCCTCTATGTCAATTGTGGACGTGGATTTTATTTAACGAAAACACCTGCGTGTATGTAATAAAACAAGGCCTACAGGCCTAATGCGAACCTGTGCATTGGGAAATACACCAGGTATAATGCTTCAATGCTGGACCATTACTTTTCATGTATATGAACAATGCAAGTACTTAACATTTTGAATAAGAAGCAATTACACAAACATCACTGCTGTAATTCTTGCATGGATGCACACAACACATAAACGATTGTTGCTGGCACCACCAGTCTTGTATACTTCGAAGCTATCAGAGATATACACATATGCCAATTTTCAGACTGAAATATCAAACCCCTCCTGAGAAATAAGCAGGGACACACATTTTGCAAAAATTGTTGTAGGTGGCACCACCAGTCTTATATACGACAAAGGTGAAAGCTATTCGATATGTATAAATATGCCCAAATTTCAGAAATAAGCAGGCACATACACTGTGCAAAAGTCAATGTATGTGGCACCACCTGTCTTGTAAATGAGATACCATCAAAGACCCATAGACAGGTCAAAATATCAGTCCAATACATCAAACTTCCCCAGTCTTCCAATCCTGGCACTGTGCCAAAACTATTGATAGAGCTGGCATCATCTTGGCTAATGGCCAACATCAAGGCACTGGCAATCTGCCAATAGTAAACCAAGTGCTGCCATCTGAACACAAAAGGGGTCCCTACTTGAAATAACTTTGAAATTTATTTTCCAAATACAAAATGCTTCTCAGCTGACTTTTTATAAAAAAGAAATCAGGAATATATGTAAAATTATTACGGATGAATACTAATGCAAAATTAAAATACAGATATATCTCATTGATGGCAAATTCTTGAATTAAGTTGAGTAGGGATACCAATAATTTATAATCCAAGTACAGTTGTCTTTATACAGCCACAGAGAGCTAAATATCCATGATTGTAACATTGCCTGGTATGATGAATAACTTAAATCATAAATCTAAATTTTTTAAAAGCTTTTAAAAAAACTTTCTTGTCAATATTAACCAAAGATAACCTGAAATCTAAATGTCTAGTGGCATGATGTAATAGATGCTGATAAACTGGTGCCAGGCTAGATGTAACAGCATCACACAGCTTACATCTTTTGTAAAATGACTCAATTCAATCTCTATAATTCAGCCAAAATCGTTCATGTGGAACCATTAATGACAATTATTATAAGAATTATTGTAGGAATTATTCTTGTAAAATATTTAACAAACTGGCTTCAGTGGCATCAGTCGAAAAATGTTTAGAAGGTTTATAACTCATATAGGACGGTACAGCAAACTGGCTAAGTTCAGCTTCCCGTAACTCAGCCAAAAAGCACTGAATCAAAACAATTTGAACAAACTTGAATTATCAACATCTGAGGATAATTAATGTGTGAGATTTAAGAATTTGGCTCAGTGGTTTTTGAGAAGAAGATCTTTGTAGCCACTGAGCTAAAATGGGCTGTTATGGCATATAACTAAATTCAGCTTCCAATAATGTAGCAAAAAGTCACCGAAAAGAGACCATTTGAACAAACTTCAGATAGCACTACCCTAAGATCATTTCTGTGTGATATTAAACATTTTGGCCTTATGGTTTCAGAGAAGAAGTTTTTTGTAGCCCTCAGTGTGATATACAGGCACTGATGACCCTGTACAAAAAAGGCCGATGCAGGTGGCGCCACAAATACCTCAATTTCAGATATGACCTATGTGACCAACATTGGCATAAAATTTGGTGATGATAGCTACAGCCGTTTCTGAGATTTAAATTTTTATATGCTTTTTTGCACAATTAACAAAGTTCAACCTCCTGTATCTCGGTCAAAAATCTCCGAACTGGAACCATTCGAACAAACTTGAGAGAGATTGTTCCAGGGATCATTCCTGTGAAATATTGAACAATTTGGCTGGACAGTTTTGGAGAAGAAGATTTTTAAAGCTTTTTTAACTTTTTTCCTATAAAATCTAAGAAAATGCAGTTAGAAAAAAAATAAACAAAATCCGATATAGTTTTTTGGATGACTGATTATTTGCAAAAAAATTTGTGATCCTAGCTCCTGCCGTTTTTGAGATAGCTATGGTTAATGTACAGACGATGCACGCCGCACCATCGCATAAGCTCACAGGTTCGCAAAAAAAAAACCATTTCAAACGGGCTGCAGTGATGGAATCGTTTACGATGAGCGGTGATGTAAATAGCCCTGAATACCATGGTGGCCAGTTGGCCAGGCTGCGCAATGTTTGTATTTACATGTAATCCACTCCTTGCATGGTGTATCCTGAGCCGTTAATTAAAAGAATCAACAACCAAACATACCTTTAAGTATAGGTATCATTGTGCATTTTAATTGTAATTGTAATAGATAGACATTTTATCATACAAAACATTGGTGACGAATTGACCGTTTGGTACCGCATGTTAATTGGTGACGAAATGACTGGTGACAAATCGACTGGTATCCTGTGGGTTCATGGTCTATCATGTACGTATTAAACCAACATTTTCTGCATAAAAATGTAGGTTTACGTGTTGTTTATGCCCCCTGAAGTTCATCCACGTATAATGCACCTTTACCAAGAACTCTGGATCACGATTTGCACACACAGGTACCTTGTCCAGTTACTGACCGTCTGACGTCGTGGTACACTTACACAACCTCACGTTACAGTCGACAATACCAGCTGATTGCAATCTTACCCTGTTACAGCGGTAAATGGTAAAATCCGTTTTCCCCGGAATAGTTACTGTGTGACGGGAACTACATGAATGAGCCTACCTGTCTTGGAGAAGTGAACGTGTTCCTAAAGTTCTTCGTGACGTTTTGTCGAAAGCTCACATTATCACGTTCTCCTAGCAGTGTTCTCCCTCCGCCGGTCGACCGTGATGTGCTTGATGCTGCTGGGTGACCCTCCAAGGTCAAGGTCGTTAGAGCAAACGACGTCACAAACGACCGGGCGAACAGCATAATTCGCTATTGAAAAAGAAATGGATTGTGAAATGGCAATGGCTATTCAATTAAATAAAGGTGTACCTGAATTTTCGGAATTTCGAAAAATTCAGGTTACCGTTCTCACTAAAAAAAACTGCCGGTTCATTTAACATCGAAGTAAGTGTATACATGTGTTCTCAGTTTGCCTGTCTTTGCAGTACGTGCACGAAATCATATACAGCGGCAATGAAAACCTGATTTGCAGGTCGTTAATACATCATGCATCATCAGATCATAAACCTTTTGGGCCTGGAGTAAACGTCAACATACTATTAATTCTGGCAAGCACCTCAGCCAGACCTTAATATTTGGATCACCGGTACCATTTTGGTGACAAATTTTCACCATCTCTGCTTGAAAGGTATACATTTGTTTATGCCTGATAGCAGAATGAAAGTTGTAGCTTTAAGTGAATTTATGGATGTTTTATGTCTGATGACGTATATATATTTTTCATTTCTAATGAAAAGGGCCACAGAGTTATTATAAGCTTTTTACAAATCAATATGCTTAATGCATCTGGTCATATTTGGTCTCAGATGATAGCTTGAACTATACTAGACAGGTAAAAAAATTGAATATGTGCCCCGGCATTAAATTTAAGTGTTGGAGGCATATGTCATGTTAAAAATGGTAAAGCAAGTGTTTTAGGGTATTTCGAAGGTGCTGAATTAAAAAATAACTGCTTACTGGTGTACAAATGCCGTCTTTACCTTCAAAATTAAATAAAAATAAAAATGGCTGCCATCTGAACACAATTTTAGCTGTAACTTGGGTTTAGAGCAACAAAGAATTGAGGTTAGCTGTGGTGGCTATACCCATGTTTATGACACTGAGGATTTCTTAATGACCACTACAAAACCTGTACCTAGCTTAGGCTTGAATCCATTTTGAAATCCAAGATGGCCGCCATATTGAATATCAAGATGGCGGCCATGTTCAAATTCAAGCATTCTGGCAGTGTATATCTCTTACAATCCTTCAATCACACTGTATATTAATGTAAAAATAATAAATTTTATCATGTAGGCCACACATTGCTTAATAAAATACATATAAACCCCTATGCATTTTTCACATCATATAGTACTTGCCCTTTAATAAGTTCGTATATACCAAGAAATGAAGATTTGACATGATACTAATTGTTCGCTGTTTTTATTTTGTTTTACTCACATCTTTGAATTATTATGCTAATCGGTTTCGCTTATATATATATATATATATATATATATATATATATATATATATATATTTGCTCTTTATTTCCATAACTTCAGTTATACTAATATTGCTTTCTTTTGTTCTGTTTGAGTACTCATGATGGGATATTTGGAACATCAATGAGTAAGTATGCCTCACATTGTTTATAATAATAAGGTTCTTTAATACTTATCCGAATAAGTGAATTTTCTGACAATCACAAATGGATGACTTAATTAACCGCTAAAACTGTTATATTTCTTGTTTTTTGCCATCGATAGTGTGAAAAATTCCTCATCATGGAACCAGTAGTCAGCCTAAAGCGACCTATCCCAATTTCCTTCAACCTGTGCGTAATATGTCAAGAAAAGGAGAACGATAAATTACGTACAGCCACAGAAACAAGTCTGAACACTTTGTCTGAGATCACCCAAAAGCGGCAAAAGTTATGCCAAGTTGTGTACAGGGATACAGTTGACAGACTCTCAGAAGCGTTGAAACAATACTCTAAAACTCAACTAGTCTGGCATGGAACATGTTATACAAATTGTACAAATAAAAGAAGACTAGGTAAGCCGTATGTAGATTCAGTTCCTGAAGGTAGTCCATCAACATCAGGAGTAGACGCCCGACCTTCTGCTTCTTCGTAGTAGCTCACAGGCCGTAAACTGGAAATTATGTATGTTCTGCCAAGAGGTAAAAGCCAAACAGAAGTTAACATCAGTTACCACATTCAACAAGAGCACTGAAATACTACAAGCTTCACAGTTGGAACCAAAAATGCGAGCTGGTGTTAGTGACCTAACTGCCGCAGAAGGAAAGTACCATCTGTCTTTTTTTGGCAGTTCAGCAGGAAGGCTACCAAAATTTAACAGGATTTTCAAGATACTGACATTGCGCTTATTTGTCTTTGTGATGAGATTAAATATTCTGCTGAACATGGTCATGTGTTAGAGGTGACAGAAGTATGGAACTGGTATTGTGTACTTGCCGAAGAGTTGAACGTCGAGATTCCAGTTTCGTTTTCCAGCAGAAGGGGCACTTTCAAGGATAAACTGATAGATAAGATCTGCGACTTTTATGAGGTACTTGTACTTTGTGATAAGGAAGCAAGTGAGAGATGCACTCTTTGTCCCACTGAAACTTGCTCACATACCCATTTCACAGATGACCCTCGAAGATGATGATGGCACTGTAGACACGATCCCCACCTACAAACCGCAGAAAGAAGATGATTTCCTTTCTGTGATACATGTTGCGTTGAAGCTTGGAGGTGATATAATGTCACATCCACACTATGATGGCGTAGACGTCAATGAGCAGGCAGCGATAGACTGTGTACCAGATAGTTTATCTATATTCCTGAACATGATGAGTGGTGGCCAGCGCCTGCTAGAGCAAGATGTTGATGAAGATTATGGTGACAGCAAGGCAGAGTCTGTTAGAAAACGTCGCAGCCTTAGTATTGCACAAGATTTGATTTATGCAGCTACTGGAGACAAGCACAGAACTCCTAAGCACATTGGATTAGGCATTACCCTACATCAAGCAACTCGTTCGAAGGAACTAGTACAGATGTTCAACAATGCTGGGCATGTTGTTAGCTACACAGACGTACTTCGTTTACACAGCCTTGGCAGAGAGAAGCCTGCAAGGAATGGATGAAAAGGGGTACGTCTTGCCTCCAAATTTAGTCAAAGACCGGTTTGTCTTCTTCTCTGCAGATTATATAGACATAAATGAAAACACTCTGGATGGCAAAAACTCCTTCCACGCCACTCAGTGTGCTGCTTGGCAGAGAGGACCCCCCAGCTTGCAGCATCATAGATGGCATCAAACTCGCCAAAAATACTACGCTTAGTATTCCTGATGCCATGAATGATATCTTACCTGCACCTGCAAACCGTAAGCATGTGACCCAGCCTCCTTCAGATGATGGTACTCTTCAGGAATGGTTTGACAAGCCATCTGATGAGCCGCCTATAGCACTGGAGGCACAAGCAACAGATCATGCATTCATGATGATACGACAAACAGCATCTCCAAAGGCATTGTGGACTGAGTTCAACGAGGAACACAGTAATGTTGATCCTGAAATGACTACTGTAGGTTATCTACTAATCATTCAAGCCCCAGCACATGATATTGATACTCTGAACACTGTAGTTCAACGAGCCTTGCACATCACACAAGCTCTTAACCAGAAACACATAGTTATGAAGGTTGATGAGCCCTCTTCCCAAAGCTAATGCAGCTGAAGTGGTCTGTACCAGAATATGAGAATATTATCATCCCATGCCTTGGTGGACTGCATACAGCAATGAACTTCCAACGAGCAGTTGGGCAGCACAAGTAAGACTGTGGTCTGATTGATATGTGGATTGAAGCTGGCGTCCTTGGAGCCAACGCAGCACAACGCGTCATGACAGGCAAAGCATATGTGCGGGCCACAAGAGTCCACAAAATCATTTTACAGGCTTTGTGGCAGCTACTTCTTCCACAGTTCTACAATTACTTAGGCGAGCATGATACAGAGTTGAAGGCAAAATTGCAGAACAATTTGGTATCTACCAACTATGATATCGCAGAGCTGTTGGGTTTACTATCTACAGAAGACTTCTGTAATCATCTGGATGTCTCTAGTCACCAAGAAGCCAATCCAGATTGCCAGTTCTGGTGGCAGTACATGGAGATGGTGAGTATTCTTCTGATATTCATCAGAGCGCAACGTGATAGTGTCTGGGACCTGCATATGTATGCTTTTAGGAGGATGCTACCATTTTTCATCAGATAAGATCACACCCAGTATGCTAGGTTGGGTACCATATACTTGGCAGAAATAAACCGCCTCTCACCTGAAGTTCTCCAGGAATTCCAGGCAGGAAATTGTGTTGTCAAAGAGTCTGCCAGAAAAATTAAACCAGTTATCTCCTGACCACAGCCAAGAGTGGCCGAATGCTACAGGGAAGAGGAGTGGTGGAACTGTTGGTATAACAAGGACTATTACAGCACTAGGCAGATGGGCATTGTCATTCAACCTAAGGACATACATATCAAGCAAAACTAGTGTAGTATGTTTTACTACGAATAAGACACAACTTGGCATAACTTCACTTTATTTCCATGAGTACATGTGGTGTGAATATATGTGTGTGGCTGGCGTATTTCCATCTGAAAAAATAGAGTAAAACTCTCATATAAGCGAAACAATGACAATGTCATGAAAATACAACATTGGCAATATATACTCTAGGTATGGTCTTACATTATTCCCTATCAGATATTAAAAGAAACAAAACATACAGGTGATAACTCCTCACATTAGACTGATATCCGTACAGTTCTGGTTCATATATTTACTATGCCTACTCAAACAGTTATCTACAGTGAGAAATTACAAGGCAACATAATATGTGCATCCGTATAGGTAAGAATGGGTATTAACGAACACATTAGTAGCTATCAACTCTGTATTGTGAATTAAATAAAAAGAAAATAATATGCATCGCATGGTAGAAATGACTTCTAAATAATAAAACCATCCATCTCACTAAATGGACTTATATACTGAAATATCAACAGACCCTTACATCCGACTTAATCTCATGCAAGACGGGTATGGGATATATTTCCTAAAATTAACCCTGTGCATATATGTAATTTAAACCTTAGAAACACTGTCTTAAGTGATACTCAATGGATTCTCCTATTATACACAAACTGGTGAGCCTTTAGTTCATACTAATTCTCAACAAATACCAGAATTGCGCCAGGAAGATAAACAGGCGCTTTACAACAGTACAAGATGCCATTTGCAACCAGTGGCGCCATCTATCGGGCGCATGTACAAAAGTCAAGATTCCATAATTGCGCCGATACACGGTGTTAACTCTGTGGCCTAGATTCACAGTATTGCCAAACAATTAATCTCACATGATAACACAGGTTTTCTCTCATACGCGTCATAATTCCGAATAACTAAAGAGTAAGATGTTATAAAGTACCTCAGATCTCGTCTCCGAACATGGCGGGCCCATCTGGGCTCTGACTAGATAAAACTAAACTCATGCCCCTAATTACTATGGAGATACAACTGATCAGAAGACTACAGAAATATACCTGGACCATTCTCTGCATTGCTCTACACATATCATCACCTGTAACGTCGGTAATTCAACTCAGCAGGGCGCGGTCCTAGCTCCATACAAGTAAAACATGGTGGATGACGTAGCTGGTGCGTTGAATGCAACTACCGTAAAGACTAGTCAAAAACCGTACTTATCCCAAATAATGTATAAAAAAAACTAAATTATGTACCGACATCGTCCGGTTACACCCGCACCCCCTTCGTGTTATCTTCATACATCCAACACTACCATACTTGTACAGATAACATGAGTGGTGATTTATCTTAACCCTACGGTAAGCTGTCCTATACCTTCAAAACTAGCAATGTAAAAGATAGATCAGAAATCATATACATGACCAATAAAACTGTCTTAGACCCATATTACTGCTACATCATGATTTGTGCTCGCTAAGTCTTGTACTGCAGACTCAGATGTATGTAACATTAACTGTGACACAGACCGTGGCCAATGGCCAGGATTAGAATGCATGCCTTTAGTTACACGGGTCGACCTTCTAACTGACAGGTCTTGACTCGCTGAACCCTGAAGTGGGGTTTGTTCATCACAGCTATCTACCCCCTGGATAGGCATATCACCCGTAGGTGCTCTAGGTAACAAATCCTGAATGAGGACCTCTTGGTCACTATCCTCGCTTTCGCTCTCATTATGTATGACATCGGGACTCTGGTCCTCGACCTGTGGTTCAAAATCCCAAAGGCTCTCGTGGATGCTGTCCTTGGGTGGACATGCTTTCAATTCTACCCTGTTATACCACTTAGAGAGAGCAGCTTCTCCCTCTCTCTGAATCTTATAGATATCTATATCCTCGTTCCTATCCACGATAGTGTACGTCTCTGGTCTATATGCATCTTGGCACTTTTGTCGACCTTTCCCTTGATGCCTACGGTAAACTTTATCACCAATTTGAAGAGGACTCGACTTCGCTCCCTTGTCGTAAAATTCTTTCCTTCGATCAGCATTTTGTTGTAATCTTTGGTTCACGTGAAGGTACATATCAGCAAGTCGTTTAATATGCATTGACAACCAAGCATCATAGGTTGGAGTGACTTCTTCTGGTTTGTCCCCTAACAGACGGTCCAGAGCCAATCTTGGGTCGCGTCCGAACATTAGTTTGAAAGGTGACACTCCCGTCGATGCGTGCGGTGTGGTGTTATAAGCAAAGACCAGGTCGTCCAAATACTCAGGCCACCTTCTTCTCTGGTGTGGTGTCAAAGATCGGAGGAGATCGTGGAGCGTTCTGTTGAAACGTTCCACTTGGCCGTTTCCCTGAGGATGGTAGGCCGTGGTCCGGGATTGTGCTATCCCATACAGTTCGCAAAGGTGGCGAATTACCTGAGACTCAAAGTCCCGCCCCTGATCCGAATGTAAGCGGGCTGGGGCATCAAACCTATTAAACCAGTGCTTGGTAAGTGCCTTGGCCACTGTTACAGCTCGCTGATCCCGGGTGGGGATAGCCACAGTCCACTTGGTGAAGACATCGGTCAGCACCAGCACTGACTCCCTCCCATCTGAAGCTGGTTCCAGTAAGGTGAAGTCCATAGCAACGACCTCGAGGGGGGCCGACGCTAGAAGGTGTCCTAAAGGTGTGCGAACCTTTTCTCTTTTAGCTAAGGCACATCTGTCGCATTTCGATAGCCAATCAGTCACAGACTTGTGCATCCCAGGCCAATAGCATCTCATCCTTAACAAACTCTCTGTTCTATCAATACCCTGATGACCGTGCTTTTGATGACAAATTTTTAGAAACTCCTCTCGCATCACCTCAGGCACTACAAACTGTTCAAGCCTGCCATGATGTGGATCATCAATCACACGATAAAGAACATTGTCACGCTCCATGAACTTGTCCCACTGACGTAACAATCTTTGGGTATCTTGACATAATTTACGCCGTACCGATAAGGCTGGCTTCTTGCCTTTCTTCCATGCCTCGAACACTGGTTGTATGGTCAAATCTCGCTTCTGCATCATGCTCAAGGTTGATGGGCTATAACCAGACCAACCAGTTGCTACTCCATTCGGAGAATTTGGTCCAGCTTCACCTACCTCCCCATCGGTGGCGTCTTTTGAAACTTGACACATCAGTGTTATTGGAACCTTGGTAGAATCTGCTACCTTCGCACACATGGCTGACACAGTGCCACTTTGAGTATCCCATGGTCTGTCCTCTAACCTTGACAGGGCATCTGTGGCTTGGTTGTTACGGCCTGGCTTGTATCTGATTTCAAAATCAAAACTGGCTAAAGCTGAGGCCCAACGTTTCTCAGTTGCGGGCAGTTTCTTCTGTGTAAATAGATGAGTTAAGGGGTTATGGTCTGTAAAGACGATGAACTGTGCCCCTTCCAGGTATTCTCTAAATTTGTCGCATATTGCCCATTTAAGTGCCAGGAGCTCCAGTCGTTTTGCACTGTAAGTAGCTGGATTTCTTTCTGCACCTCTCAATCCTCGGCTAGCAAACGAGATAACCCTGTTCCTGCCATTCTGGTTTTGACTAAGGATGGCTCCTAAGCCACGCAACGACGCATCAACCTCCAGGACGAAAGGAAGGTTAAAATCGGGGTATGCCAGTATTGGGGTCATGGTCAGTTTCTCCTTCAGTCGCTCAAAGGCCTCAGTATGTTAAGTATCCCAATGATTAGTGATCACAATACGTCTGGGCTTCCGATGTCCATAATTCCCCTTTGAACTTTCCGCTACTAACTTATGAAGAACTGATGCTATTTTAGCAAAGCCTGGCACAAACCGCTGGTAGAATTGGCAAAAACCAAGGAAGCTTCTAAGCTCTTTAACTGTCGTAGGTTTAGGCCACTGTTTCACAGCTGCTATTCTATCTGGGTTAGGACGCACTCCGTCCCCGGATACTAAGTGTCCCAGGAAACTTACTTCCCTACACAAAAAAGAGCACTTGTTTAACTTCAACTTCAGGCCAAATCTGCTCAATTTACTCAGTACCTCCTCGAGTCTTTTGAGGTGTTCATCCACGGTTCGCCCATGCACGATTATATCGTCCAGATATACAAACATGGTGTTAAGAATGTCATCCTGGAATATTGTGGTCATGAGCCTCTGGAACGTGGCTGGACTGTTAGACAGTCCGAAAGGCATCCTGATGAATTCATATAGGCCCATTGGGGTTGTAAAAGCTGTCTTATGTCTGTCTTCTTCAGCAACCTCGATCTGGTTGTAGGCGGACGCTAAGTCCAAAGTGCTAAAATATTTGGCCCCTTGCAGAGAGTCTAAGATTTCATTCATCCTCGGCAGAGGAAAAGCATCTCTGCGCACTTTCTTGTTCAGCTGGCGGTAGTCCACACAAAGTCGTAAACTGCCTGATGACTTCCTCACAAGGACTACTGGGGAGGCATAATTTGACACCGACCGTTTAATAATGCCTTGCTCACAGAGCTCCTTCAAATGCTGTCGAACTTCCTCCCACTGGTGTGGCGGAATACGTCTGTAAGGTTGAGACACTGGAAGGTCATCTGTTGTCTTGATCATGTGTGTTAAGAGGTTAGTACAACCAACAGCATCCCCCGCCTTCATAACAACTTCACTGTGTCTATTGAGTATCTGTAACAGTCTTTCTCTCTCCTCCTCTGATCCATGTACAATCCCGAGATCAAGGATATCTCTATCAGCTCTGTCCTCCCTGGGCTTTCCACTTATCTGGCTGAGGTGCACTCTCCTATCCTCAAAAGTGACGTCAACTTTACTCAACCCGCTCTGTATATCCTTGACACGGGAAATGGTGCCAATCCTTGTCCCTGGGGACAATGTGACATCCCTACTAGTCATATTCATGACTCTTATTGGTAATTTACCACCTCCGACCGTGACTAATGCTGGTGTGACAGTAACTGCCCCCTTCACAGGTTGGGAGAATCCCTCCACACATACAACCATGTTCCAACGAGGCGCTATGGCGGCTATCTCACAGGAACTTGACTTGGGGATCGTAATGGCTTCCATCCCAGCAATACGTATAAACTTGGCCTTGGGCTCACACAAGATCCCGGAGAAGCGTGGAACCTGTGAGATCACGTTCATACCTAACAGGACCGGGGTCTCTGTAACTTCCTCTGAAGTTCTACTGACTACTAGTACTCCACAATCCTCTATCCGCTGGCCATCAATCTCCATGTTTACTGTGACAATACCCTGGTAGGGTACCTCTAGTCCGTTTGCAGCAGTAACCTGTACCCACTTATCTCTTAGTTGGGTGTCTTCCCTTTCAATGTATCTGTGGAAGATATCATCAGTCATTGTAGAAACCATAGACCCGGTATCTAGTAAACATTCCAACTCGACGCCTTCCACCCTCGCTGTAACCAATGGACGACCACCAATCGTATTCTCTAGAACTGTCGCCTGGGGTGCAAGATTCCCCCGAATAGAGTTGTTCTGGGTGTCATTAGGGGTACTGCCTGTGTTACCAGCAGTCTTCGCATCTGGATTAGCCCCTTTCTTGTCCCTTCTACTAGCAACACGTTTAGGACAATTTCTGATTAGATGGTCCGTTGAGGAGCAATAGAAACACTTTCGGGGTGATTCTGACTGATCCTTCCTAACGGTATTTTCGGACATTTGGCGATTCTGGTTTCCCACATTTTGGTGCTGCAGGAGCTCTTGCAGTTGTTGCCGATTCTGAAGCAGCTCTTCATGGCACTTCTGCTGTTTTTCAACTACCTCTAGTAATCTCCTGACCTCACTCTTCTCATAAGAACTTGGGGGTTCGTCTGCTTTGACCTTATATGAAATAAGTTTTCGGTGTGGGCTGAACTAAGTCTTCCTCCGCCCATCTAATAGCTTCCTCCCTTAATGCACGAAAAGAGATTTCAGGCTGATCTCTAGTGCGTCTCTTTAACTCCCTCCTTAGTCCGGAATCACAAACTCGCTCGGCAAACCTGTCGCGAAGAGTTTTGTCCCTGTTTGCCACAGCTTCTGGGTCCTGACCCAGAGCTCTGTCTAAAAGGTTCATGAGTCCATATGAGAAATCACGCAAGGTTTCTTTGTCCTGCTGTTTCCTTCCATAGAAGCTATCTAACAGCTGAGATGCAGACAAGCGTTCACCAAATGCTTCCTGAAGAAGAGTAAATACCGCGGCTGCATCAACCTTCTCTGAATCAGGAGCATATCGTATTTCACTTTTCGCTGGACCCTCCAAATGGCCTAATAAAAACTCAACAGCTTCCTGTCCCTGTACACCTTGGGCTCTAAGAGCACTTTTGGCCTCTAAGACCCAGTCCTCTAATTTGCCTCTCTCTCCAGCAAATTTAGACAGTTTTCTCTGAGTATAAACTACACGAGTTGGGACTGGATAATCCCTCTCAGTCCTTCTCAATGGAGGGCTAGCACTTGGAGGGGCACTTTGCTGACGTGGATCAATTCCTGCTCTTTGAAGAAGAGCTTGCATCTGCTCAACCTGCCTCTGCAACAGTTCCATTTCATTCAGGGCACCGGCTCCCTGATCAGCTTGATCAGTGCCGGTTTGGGACATGTTATCACATACAAAACAGTCTTGTCAATGTGAAAGTTACAACGTAGTACCAGTCAACTAGTATATGGAGTATCTCTTAGACTGTTGAGTGAATATCATCAATGAAGTTCTACTACATAACAAATGCTATTAGCATTGCACAATAAGGGTATCAATAATCAGTTGTAGCAAATAAACATGCACATACCAACAAATCTGTGTGTAGTACTAGTCAATCACATCAAGTCTTAATAGCAAGGTATTCTCTGCAATATCAAACACAGTGTCCCTGGGAAGTTCCAAACATAGCAAACCTTACCTGGAAAACCCTGCCAACAACAGGACACAAAATCTCATAAAATCATATAACCATTCATGTCTTATGGCAATCTACACAACAGGGCCACTAACATGCCTGTTTTGTTCTTATACAAGCAACAATGAACATCATAGCAACTTGAGTGTATTCCCTAATAATCAGCAAAGTAAAACAAATACACATTCAAATTGGGTACCTCAATTTCAACCATGACTTGAGTTAAACACAATAAATATTTTAGTCTCACACTCTGCCAATACATGATCATGCAGTCTTACATACCTGGTCTTATTCACTTACTTCTGATGAGCATTATACAAAACCAAATGTAAAGCAAAACATGAAACTGGCAAGAGATACCAAAACCTGGTCACATAAATATCCAATTTGGCCCAATGTCACTTGATGTACAAGAACATCATTAAAATACATGTATTCAAAAGTCAGATACTCAAACTGGATAAGTACTGTATCATATTCATGTTCCAATTATTCACTTATCAGGTTGTTAAATACCCGTTCTCTGTTAATCACATTGTTCTTGTGTATTCACAAAACCAAACCTACATATAATACCATGTAGCATATATTCATATTCCAGATACCCACTGTCTTATCTCACCTGTCTCAGTTTAATGTCAACAGCAGTTAGCATATGGCTGGAGAAAAGAAATAACTAGGATTCTTTCTTTCCACCTAGTATAATCAACCATCAGCAAAGGACCAACTTAAAATTCTGACAACTGATAATTATATCACACATAAATGGCTGGAGTCCATATTTAATATGAACGGGATTCATGCAACAGTATCACCATACATTACACTCCCTATAAGCTTGAGCAAAAATAATATTATACACATCTGCATAGGTTGTCACTTCTCAGTTATAAAATACAAACTGCAGGTATTTAAGAGATGACCATTAATAATGACAGGTGTTCTTGTAATGTTTGATACACAAGTCCACTAATGACAAGTAACCAAGTCCATAATACTGCAGGTTCCCACATTTATAAACAAAGTCCCCTTGTAGACCATCAAATGGACTTCCAAGGAATGGATAGTTCACAACTGTTGTTTTCGGTAAAGGAAGATAAAAAGTGTCAACAGGACTTCTTAGTATTTATGCCATACAACTTACAGTTCCCTGTAAAACTTAACACATCATCATAGTCCTAGAGCTCTGCATCAGGTGAGTATCGCCAAATGCTGTATAAATTAACAGCCACTTGAAGTTTTTTTTTTTTTTTTTTTTTTTAATAATAGGAAAGTCCATTCATTAATACAGCCATAGTCCCCTGGATGGCTTTATCAGCTGCAAGTCCACTCATCAGCTCAACACAGCTGTAATCACCTGATGGCTTATAAACAACCAGCGTCGTTCACAGTCCCAATAGATACAGCTCCTCCAAACAATGTGACCATTCACTGCACCTGGTCTCATCGAAGGCCACTATCACCCGCCAGCCACTTTATTATCATGCCAAATCCCACCTGCTGCCACCAGAAAGATGTAGTATGTTTTACTACGAATAAGACACAACTTGGCATAACTTCACTTTATTTCCATGAGTACATGTGGTGTGAATATATGTGTGTGGCTGGCGTATTTCCATCTGAAACAATAGAGTAAAACTCTCATATAAGCGAAACAATGACAATGTCATGAAAATACAACATTGGCAATATATACTCTAGGTATGGTCTTACATTATTCCCTATCAGATATTAAAAGAAACAAAACATACAGGTGATAACTCCTCACATTAGACTGATATCCGTACAGTTCTGGTTCATATATTTACTATGCCTACTCAAACAGTTATCTACAGTGAGAAATTACAAGGCAACATAATATGTGCATCCGTATAGGTAAGAATGGGTATTAACGAACACATTAGTAGCTATCAACTCTGTATTGTGAATTAAATAAAAAGAAAATAATATGCATCGCATGGTAGAAATAACTTCTAAATAATAAAACCATCCATCTCACTAAATGGACTTATATACTGAAATATCAACAGACCCTTACATCCGACTTAATATCATGCAAGACGGGTATGGGATATATTTCCTAAAATTAACCCTGTGCATATATGTAATTTAAACCTTAGAAACACTGTCTTAAGTGATACTCAATGGATTCTCCTATTATACACAAACTGGTGAGCCTTTAGTTCATACTAATTCTCAACAAATACCAGAATTGCGTCAGGAAGATAAACAGGCGCTTTACAACAGTACAAGATGCCATTTGCAACCAGTGGCGCCATCTATCGGGCGCATGTACAAAAGTCAAGATTCCTAAATTGCGCCGATACACGGTGTTAACTCTGTGGCCTAGATTCACAGTATTGCCAAACAATTAATCTCACATGATAACACAGGTTTTCTCTCATACGCGTCATAATTCTGAATAACTAAAGAGTAAGATGTTATAAAGTACCTCAGATCTCGTCTCCGAACATGGCGGGCCCATCTGGGCTCTGACTAGATAAAACTAAACTCATGCCCCTAATTACTATGGAGATACAACTGATCAGAAGACTACAGAAATATACCTGGACCATTCTCTGCATTGCTCTACACATATCATCACCTGTAACGTCGGTAATTCAACTCAGCAGGGCGCGGTCCTAGCTCCATACAAGTAAAACATGGTGGATGACGTAGCTGGTGCGTTGAATGCAACTACCGTAAAGACTAGTCAAAAACCGTACTTATCCCAAATAATGTATAAAAAAAACTAAATTATGTACCGACATCGTCCGGTTACACTAGAGAGATGCTAATGATGTTCGAACAAGAGGAAAGTGATGTGCACTCTGAAGCAACACCATCAAGGAAAAAGCGTTATAAACTCAGAAAAGATGGTAGTGTCAGCGTTCATGCGTTTCAATGTATTCAGTCAGGGAACACCTCTCTCCAGTTCTGAAGAACGTTGTTAACAAAGATTTGGCGACAGACAGCATTCAGCATTCTCTCCTCAACGTTGAGAAGCATGGACAGGAGCAGCTGGACGGGTTCGTTGGTCAGCGCCTTGTAACCCTACTGTTGTTGAATTTAATGCTGCTCTGCATAAGAATAAAGCCCCGACATTCTCTTCCCCTTATAATTTGGATCCGAAAGACACCAAATGCAAAAAGACAACGTTAAAAGCTGACAGAAACATTCTGCAACGACTCCTCGCAACTTGTAAGGCAGGACGTGTGGTGAACATACCAGGCTGAGACATTTATCAGTGAAAAATTTACTGCTCTTCATTGTACAACAGGATATAACCTTGATTTTATGATGCTCAAAATAAACCACATATTTTCACCTAAAATTACACCAAGTTTATTTCCGGAAGTTTATCAGCAGCTGTTACTTGCATTTTAATTTTTGCATTCCTGTCATGAGCCATGATAGAGTAGAAATAATCATCATTAGTAGATGTAAAAACATGGCGCTCAAAAAGACCAAATTTTGAGGTGCCCAAATTTGCATTGGACTATGTATATCAGAAATTGACATGGGAATAATTTATAGATCTTACTCTGTAGCCATTTTAAGATTCAGGCCACTATCTGAAAATGTATGATCAAGTATTTATTGGATTACTTGACCCTGAAAACATGGGTTTAGACATCAGAATCATACTTCTACGATCTTCTGGAACCGAAATATAAGCAGAATTCATTCTTAGTGGTAGCCATTTTGAATTTGGGAGCCATCTTGGAATAGGTCCTTGACTCTTCTAAGTAATTTAACTGGATTTGTTGACCCTAAAAACATGGGTAAACACCACAGAATGGTAGTGCTGGTAGCCTTATTGACCAAGTTATGATGATTTGATAATATTGGCGGCCATTTTGGAAAACAATTCGTTCTCTTTGGATCACCAACCGCTCACTACCCAATTAGCTCACAACCTGAATTCAAAACCTTAACACATAAAGTTTCCAAAATATCTGTTTCTCAGTATTTACAGTGGTTTAATGTTATAAATGATGAAAATACTCGGCAATAAGCAGGGTATGTGTACATATGGCCGCCATCTTGAAATTCAGTATGGCAGCCATCTTGGCAGCAAACCCAATCTAGGTGCAAGTTTTGTAGTAGACAATATGGGTTCATCAGTATCACGAACATGGGTATTGACACCACTTCTAACCCTTCTATGTTGTATTAAACCCAAGTTTGGTTACAAATTGTGTTTAAATGGCGGCCATTTTGTTTTTCGAATTTTGAAGGTGAAGACAGCATCGACACACCTGTAAACAGTCATTTTCGGATTCAGCACCCTCGAAATACCTTAAAACACTTACTTTACCACTTTTAACATAAAATGCCTCCAGTATTTAATATTCATCAAATTGTAACCTGTCTATACCCTTCAGAATGACACACTATTTATGAGCATTAGTAAGACGGGGTATATGCTGCTTAAGTTGGGCCTATATATATACATTCTTATAGTTTCCGTTACCCTTAAGAACAAGTGGCCCATGGGCCATGACGCTCAGCTGAATTCAAGGAATGTTGAACAATGAGCAAAATGACTGCCAGAGTGCAAACAAATCATGAATTTTGTGAAAAGTCCTTAGAAATGGGTTTCATCGGGCTTTTGGACAGATGACAGCTTCATTTGAAGGTCTCATAAGTAGAAAAAAATGCGTAAAAATTTGAAAAAAAATACAGGGAGTGCCACCAGTCTGCAGGAACTGATGAAACACTCCATGATCAATTTATATCCAAAGAATCATGGCTATCAAGGCATTAGTTATTCAGATACTGGAGCTTTTGTTTGTATCAAATTTTTAATTATTCTTGGGGGTATTTATGATCCCTATAGCTAATGGGTAACAGAAACCTAATTTCAGGTTTCCAAGGAGATTTTTTTCATTAGTCTCCCTGGATGTCAAGTAAGAAGATTCTAGCTACAGCAGTTACAGTTTGTGGCATGTTAACAGATGACCAATTCATTTGAAGTCTCATAAATAGAGAAAAAATGCCTAAAATGAAAAAATACAGGTGGCGCCAACAGTTTGCAGGAACTGATTAACATCCTATGATCAATATTCATGCAAAGAATCATGGTGATCAATGCAGTAGTTATTCAGAGACTTGAGCTTTTGTATCAAATTTTGCATTATTCTTGGGGGTACTTCGGATCCCCATAGCTCCAAGGATATGGGTAACAGAGACCTAATTTCAGGTTTTCAAGGAGATTTTTCATGGACCTCTCTGGATATTAAGTTTGAAGATTCCAGGTCCAGTGGTTACGATTTGTGCCCTGTTAACAGAAGACAGTTTCATTGAGGTCTGAAAAAAGAGGAAAAAAAAAATGGTAAAAATTCGAAAAAATACAGGTGGCGCCACCAGTCTGCAGGAAGTGATGGAACATCCCATGATCAATATTCATGCAAAGAATCTTGGTGATCAATGCAGTGGTTATTCAGATACTTGAGCTTTTGTATCAAATTTTGCATTATTCTGGGGGATACTTCAGAGCCCCATAGCTCTGAGGTTTTGGGTAACAGAGACCTAATTTTCAGTTTTTAAGAAGACTTTTCATTGGCTTCTCTGCATGTCAAGAAAGAAGATTCTAGGTCCAGCCGTTATGATTTCAGCCCTGTTAACAGATGACCACATCTTTTAAGGTATCAAAAATAGAGAAAGAAAAGTGTAAAATATAGAAAAAATACAGGTGGCGCCACCAGTCTGCAGAAACCGATGAAACACTCCATGATCAATGTCCATGTAAAGAATCTAGTGATCAATGCATTAGTTGTTCAGATATTTGAGTTTTTGTATCAAATTTTCATTATTCTTGGGGGTACTTTAGAGCCCCATAGCTTGAAGAATCTGGGTAACAGAGACCTAATTCCAGGTTTCAAAGGAGACTTTTCATGGGCCTCCTCGCATGTTAAGATAGAAGATTCTAGGTCCAGTCGTTACGATTTGTGCCCTGTTAACAGATGACAGTTTCATTGAGGTCTGAAAAAAAGAGGAAAAAAATTGTAAAAATTCGAAAAAATACAGGTTGCACCACCAGTCTGCAGGAAATGATGGAACATCCCACGATCAATATCCATGCAAAGAATCATGGACATCAATGCAGTGGTTATTCAGATACTTGAGCTTTTGTATCAAATTTTGCATTATTCTGGGGGGGGGGGGGGGGGGGGTACTTCGGAGCCCCATAGCTCCAAGGATATGGGTAACAGATACCTAATTTCAGGTATTGAAGGAGATTTTTCATGGACCTCCCTGGATATAAAGTAAGAAGATTCCAGGCCCAGTGGTTACGATTTGTGCCCTGTTAACAGATGACTGCATCTTTTAAGGTCTCACAAATAGAGAAAAAATCGAAAAAATACAGGAGGCGCCACCAATCTGCAGAAACTGATGAAACATCTCATGATTAATATGTATGCCAAAAATCATGACCATCAGTGATGTAGTTAATGAGATATTGAAGTTTTTGTATGAAATTTTTTACTATTCTGGGGGGTAATTTGGGGCCCCATAGCTCGAAGGATATGGGTAATAGAGACCTAATTTCTGGTTTCCAAGGAGATTTTTCATGGACCTCCCTGGATGTAAAGTAAGAAGATTCCAGGTCCAGCGGTTACGATTTGTGCCCTGTTAACGGACGGCCGGCATGACGGACGACGGACAAAGAGTGATCGCTATAGCTCAGATGACTTACAGTCAGCTGAGCTAAAAACGACACAATTGAAGAGTGATTATTAACTTTGTACAACTTTATATGTCAAATGTAGTCTTGCATAATAGCTTGTAACATAATCTTTTCAATTACGTACTCTATCATTTATGATCAATGGGCGTATGAAACTAATTAACGTGCTTTCTTATACCCTTACTCCTGAGAAAAAAAAGAAAGATTTCCGCAGTACTCATTATTGATTCAAATAAAATCCTTCTACAGGAATTACGAAATGTCGGTTACCAAATACAGAAGAAACGGCAGCGGTTATCAGCCCCATGTTTTGTGGTAACATTGATCATTGGACAGGTATATGTATGTAAACTATATAGGTGGTCCTATAATTTCTGCTAGCCAACAAATAAAACTTTTTTTCATATCATCATTTATTCAATGGAGATGATCAAAATATGAACTTAATTAGCTTAACTGAGGTGTGCTGATTTATCAAAAGATTTTTCTTTACGTTACTGTAATTTTTGCTTATCACATGTATCTTTATTTTAAGTGTTCGTATTTAAGTTTTGTACAGCACTCCGCAATTTGATCCCATGCCTGACTGGTATGTTCGTGTTAGTCGTAAATATCGCAAATGTGTTGACTTGGCTGAGTCTCACAGATCGTTGCCAGTTCTTCCTGCCCTACTCACTCAAGTAATGAAATATAAAAAGTAGCTTTTAGGTGAAGGATAGCTTTTCCTTAAAGTAATTAGACTTACATATGAGTACCAATATAACGACTTATTTTCAAAATTATGGAGTTATGGAACTTGAGATTTCGCTTTATGTTGTATTTGATATTTGAGTTTGCCAACAATTTGTAATGTGCTTTAATAAATATTGATCTTCTGACTTCTACGTATATGACAGCTACCTTTTATGTTTACCTATATTCTGCAAAAAAAAATAGAACATTCCAGTTTTTTTTCAGAATGGAAAGAATATTTAAGGTATATGTAGCTTACCTATTATGATGGACTACTTTTAGTTTCACTCTATTATTTCATCATTAATACATTATTCGTGATTATGAACAATGCAAAAAGTTAATGTAAGACCTCGTAGTTTTTTTTGGTGAATGACAGACGACAGTTATCAGTGTGATATATAGCAATGCACAGTTCGTAATCACTAAACCTGGGAGGTTTAAACTTTATATGTAGATAGGTTCTCTTATAGTAGATAAAAAAATAAATAATTGTGACCAAAAAGGATTCAGCTGCATGCTTTGTGAGCCACTTTTTTTAATATAACATTTAAATTAAACAGATGAGGTATCAGATAAAAATTTTTAATAATCGTAATTTGTTAACTTATGCAAAGTCTTATTGTTCAGCGTGAATGTTCGTTGCTAAAGATTCCTTAAAGAATTGTTTGTTACATTTGTTATTCCACACATGCACAAATAGGCCCTTGTCAATTTCGAACCTTCACATTCCAATCAATTTTTCTAAATAATATCTAATGTTATGTTTGAAGGGGAAACTAGCAACACCATAAACATGAGCTCATAATCATGTAAATATGAAACTTCTTTCTGACAGAAAAATATCAACTTTGATGAGTTTTATTTTACATTCATTAATCCATATTCATTAATGTCGTATGGATGGAAAGGTAACACCGAGAGGAATATGTAAATCATTTTGATTTATCTCCGGAGGGGATTGGGGCAAATATAAGTCTATTATATATTTGATACTCATTTCAAGCCAGGCTACAGTGAAAAAAAAACAGTCAGAAGAAAGTTGCACTCGCAAGGAATTAAAAAGTGCCCTTTCATTTGAAAGAAATCAACAATAGAATGACAAATGACTTATTTTCATGTTTATAATCATGTGTGTTTCTACTGTAATGTCAGGGGCGTAGCCAGGATTGGGGGAGTGGGGCCATGATCAGTGGCGGATCCAGAATTTCGAGATAAGAGGGGGGGGGGGGGGGCGCTTATATGTATGGGTATTTATAAAAAGTGTTTCATATATATATATATATATATTATACGTTATATATTTAAGTGTATGAAAGTATAGATTTTTTTAAATTTTCAATTATGAACTATGGTTTTATTAAGGTTAATTATAAGTACATGTGGAGGGTATGGAGGGTATAGGAGGGGGTACCCCCCTCCCATATTGGGATTTTTTTATATATGCAATGACATTTTGAGGCAATGTTCACAAAATAATATGAGGATTTTCTGTTCCTGAAAAACTGTTCTCCTATGTCTATGCGTATTGTAGTCAAACTGTAGAGAGGTTCTATATTTAATATTTATATTTCGAAAGAATCTTCAAAATTAGGATATAAAATTTCAATCGTTTTCAACATGTTAAATTCAATAGCGAAAGGTGCATTAATGTTTATAACTTAAAAAAATATTTCCTTTAAATGTAATGCTTGAAGTAATTACTGACATGTTGAAGTCTTATGTTCAACATTGCATTTTACCGGGGCCCGTGGTCTCGATAGCACACAGGACTCTTAAGCGCACAGATCGCGAGTTCGAGTACCGGTATCACCTGGGTAGGCGTGAGATTGTTCACAGTAGACCAGTCCCAGGGCCTGGTGCTCTGCACTTGTTCTGCAGCTGTTCATAAATATCCTCATCCTCAACTATTGAATTTGAAAGTAATAAAATGCAGATAGCGTATATATATGCTGTATATATATATATATATATATATATATATATATATATATATATATATATATATATATATATATATATATATATATACAGTAGAGCGCCGGGGGAAAAAATGAATTTTCGGAAATCCAACATCCGGAAAAACAGCATTCTTCTGTCTATATATATATATATATATATATATATATATATGGCTTCATTCTAACCACATTTACCTAATAATATAAATATATATATATATATATATATATATATATATATATATATTAGTATTTGACTAAGCGATATTCCGAAAGGGCGGCGAGTAATGGATGGGACGGGGGGGGGGGCATTGCCCCCTGCGCCCCCCTGGCTACACCCCTTAATGTTTAAATAACAACACAAATTTGTTTTATAATATAAATCTTCATATTGTTCTGACCTTACAGTTATAATCATATCATACTAAGCGAAGATGATATGGCAAACCATAAATCCTATTGATGTTGTAACTATTCGTTCAGTAAAACAGTGAGTGATTTACATGATCTCTCTTATACGTGCATGGGGAATGACAAGAACACAAGGTGCTTTCAAAGTTTAGTAGAAAAGTTTCATTTTAAAGACTTAAAAAGATCCATATCGCACTCTACAGTGCAAGTGCATGTAATCCGGGGCGAATAATGTTTTTTTACAATCCGATTAAATAAGTTGATGCTGGGCCGCTCGGATTTGTTTGTGACATGCCCGTTACCAAAGCAAAGCAAATTATAATTAAATTAGATTTGTTCAGCAACTGATTTTGTTCATTGGGCTTATCACTAGAAATTAAATATTTTCCTTACTAGACTATGGTTATAACAAAAACAGGAACAGGACCAGTCAGTGGGCTAACTGTTCAAACTGACATATATTCATGCTGTTTGTCCCAAGGTTAAAACATCTAGTAAATTTCAAGCACAGAAAATGCCAGTCAGAAATTTTACAGTATATAGAGGTTACTTAGAATTAAAAACATATAGCTCTGCTTCATACTTAGTCCTGAAACCAAGGAAAACTGCAGTATCTATTATTTATTTCTGCTGCATAAGGTAAGTATATTAACGGCTCTAGCCTTGACGTTATATAGTAATTCTGCAGATATTGCGAAACAAACAAAATAATATCCCATGGAAATATTTCAGCGAAACAACATTACCCTCTTAGACTAAAAGTACAGCTCTTAATTTATATTCGTACATGTAAGCGAATATGGCCAAAAGTGCAGAAACAGCGGCCTAGTTTGTATGGCATCATATATTATATAGGCACGTATACAACAAATTTACAAACTAGATGATCAGAGGTCACGCACTTGCCTGAAATGACATAAAGTTAGTCAAATGAATGAGTAATGCCAAAGGGGGAAAAAATAAGCCATAGTTTTTGAAGACAGGACCAATATAAAAGTTATGAAAGAAATAAGATTTTGATATTTTTTATCACCTTGACTTGACCTATGACTTATTTGAATAATACACCTAGGACTTACAGACATATTTACGATATATGACAAGTGTAAGTTACATTGCGATTCCTGCAAAACCGTGCCCTGTAGAATGCTATATGTGAGGCGCAAGAACCACCAAGCAGGCCAAATTAAGGACAACTGACAAACAGACAGACATACTGACAAGGTGACATAAGGCTGAGACCAGACGACTTGACCAGGTTATGGAGAAGACCCGGAGAATGAAAATAAACTATAGTTTCTGTAATTGAGGTTTGTAGTTTTGGAGATATGGCCAAAAAATGATATATTGTAGTGTTCAAATGCAGCGCCCCCAGCGGCCATATCCCGAAAATGAAAAATCACTTTCGAGATTTTAGTGTTAGACATAAGATGTACCAGTTTCAAAAGGATTCCTGCAAAACTGTGGCCTGTAGAAGGCTATATGTAAGACGCAAGAGCCAGCAAGCCGGCGAAATAAGGGACAACTTACAAACAGACAGACATACGGACACAGTGACACAAGATTGAGACCATTCGACCAGATTAGATTATGGAGAAGATTCTGCGGAAGAAATTGAGCCAAATTTGTGAAGATAGGACCAATATTAACGCAGTTATCACGAAAATAAAATTTCGTCGATTTTCGATGACCTTAACCTTGACCTTTGACTATATTTACTATAATCAATTGGCTCCGGGGATTTATGGTTTTCTATCAAAAATTTTCCCTTTCAAAACTTTGGCCAGAAAAGTGTAGACAGAAAAACAGACAAAACGACAAACAGGCGGACATACGCAACTGACCAACATATTGCTGGAATCGAAGATTTCCGCCAAGCAACAAACAGACATACGGATCTGACCAATATGCTTGCCGAAATCGAAGATTTCCGGCAAGAAATAAAAATATACTGCTTAAAATCTTAACTTGTCACTCCTCCTTTTATCAGCCACAGACGTGAATTAAACATAATTTAAACAAGTAGCGGGATACCCGTGCTTGAAAATGTGACACTCGTTTTGCGACATCCAGGTTTTACTGTGTATGGAAAATGAAAGTCCCGATAGCAGCAAAGTGGAATAATTGGAATGATTAACCAATCAGGGTTCTACAATGGTATGAGGGATAGGACAAGAAAGTACTCTGGCGTGAATGTTTCTGCGGAGAGTTTGATGGCAGTGTCATATATATGTATCGGCTTAATTATAGGCGGAATAACGCCTTTTTGCGACCACGCCCTAAACCGCAAATATTTGTTAGATACCAGACATGTTTTCCAACTAAAAGACTTCATACTTATTAATATCTTCATATTCATACCTTTGAAACTGGTAAACATGTATCCATAAATAACAAATCAGAGTGAAGCTATAAATGTGAGCTATCACATGACACTAAATTTGTTTTAAAGAAAAGGGGACATATTAGATGGTAAAAATAAATAATATAGGTTAACTATGTGCCGCAAAATTGGAATTTTGGTTCAAGTACATTTAAATAAGGCTTCTGTTTTACAGAAAGTTACCGCTTTCACACTGCTATCAGGCATTTTTTTAGCTCAGTTGACTGTAAGTCACCTGAGCTATAGTCATGGTCCTTTGTCCGTCGTCCGTCCGTTAACAGGGCACATTTTGAAACCGTTGGACCTACGAATCCAAAATTTTGCATACAGTTAGATGTCCCAAAAATCTCCTACCATGCCAAAAAGCCTTTAAGATATTAAGGAAAAACCTCCGTTTTCCATTAAAACCCCATTGTTACACTTTAAGACAGCCTAATATCAAAACCACTGATCTGTTTTTGATAATATTTAATATGCATATTCTTCCATACATTTCCTATGTACATTTTCAAAATTAGGACAGTATTGCTTAATTTCTTGAAGGTATGGGCCAAAACATAATACAATATAAAAAAATCAGGAAATATATTTACTCACAAAACATAAATATTGCTGAAGCTAGAGACTTTTTTTAGGGTTATAACTTTATATAATCAAGATTCAATTGTTTACCCAAAATTAGATCTGAATGTTGCAAATTTTTTTAGTTATAAGCATAAATAAAAATCAATACCTTAAATTTTGTCCAACTTTGGACACGGCACGTTTTTCCCTGTAAGCACTGTTGATTAATTTTTTCACGGCATATATGATTTAATCTTTTAAAATCTGAAACTTCAAAGGAATTGATTGAAATGAGAAGCTTTTATTCAAGTTCTAATATACCATATCAAGTGTTTTTTACACCAAGTCCACCTAGTGCAACTTTCACCTGTGTTATGTAACCCGCTCTAGTTCCAGTAATTTATTATAGCTGGGATAGTAAATAGCATAATGATATTGTATGTCCCTTATTCCACCAACAGTGTATACTTCATTTGAAAATATGTTTTTATTTTATCAAAATTACTGAATCTTTTAGATAATAATCTTGAAGACGCCATGGTATTGCATTATTTTCTTTTAATTTTTCACAGTTTTTACAGTAACATTTGTGATTTAAAAATAATAAAATATATGTGTATGCATAATATGACTTGATGTGAGCTAAACTTAGGATAGATAATAATGCAACTTACAGTTCTGATATTTTAACTTATATTTTCAGATTTTTTTATCACAAATTTATAAAACTTGAAAATAAAAAAAAAAATGAATCGGATAAATTTATTAATTAAAAAAGTGGATTTGCAAAAAAAAAAAAATGGGTTCAATATAAACTTAAATGCATAATTCCCCTGAGGATGAAATAAAGGTATCGGTCAATTCTGTCCACTTGCCTGCCCATCTGTAAATTTTTCATATGTATCACAGTATTTCAAAACTTTACTGTTTTTCTTCATGACAGTCTTATCAGAGTAACAGTTTTGCAGTCTTAAATTAAGAACTTTACTATAAACAAGTAGGAGGGCCACTTCCTCTTAGATTCACTTATGCTTGTATATGAAAAACATTACAATAGAAATCGGCATATTTTGCATTTGCTAAAATTTCAAACTTCAGCTGAGCGCCGTGACCCATGGGTTCCTTGTTATCATCTACATTATTACAACTTTAGAAAAAATCATTGATAGCAATTGTTACCTGTTTGGTACCGGTGATCCCTCTGGCTGATGAACTATTTATATTTATATATATATATATATATATATATATATATATATATATATATATATATAGGGTGCATCCAGTGCTTAAGGCTCAAACCATGCCTAAGTAGCAGGTTGTAGGATTATTCCGACAGGTAAAAGAAAACAACACAGAAATATAAAGTAAAAATTACCATATGCCAAAAGATCGGTTATGAACATAGAAAAAATTGACAGTCTAACAACGTGGTAAACAGGGAAGCTAAAACAATTCACGGCGGTTACTGAACTTCACCATATGTCGGTTTATTGTTTAGCCCCTGAACACGTCTAAATGACTTAACCAAATGCTGACCAGACGTGGGCCAATGTCTGGATCCTTCATGAACCCATGAACCAGCGGAAGAGTGGGGAGGACTGTAGAGATTCCCGGCATTAGGACAGCCTACTTTACAGTAGGGGTGGCCTATTAATGGGTCAGTCCAAATAAAGATGAGGGGAAGTAGTCCTGATGTATTACAACGTCACAACACTTCTCACAACTGCGTGTGGCAGCAGGCTATTTTAAACATGGGCGATTCATCTCTCTCTCTCTCTCTCTCTCTCTCTCTCTCTCTCTATATATATATATATATATATATATATATATATATATATATGTAACTGTATATCGACCTTGTGTATCGATTTGTATCGGTATATCGGGGATTTTGATACAGTCCCAAATAATAGCATACACAAATCGTTGCTAAAATTATATAATTGTAATTGCGGAAGAAAAAATTAAGTCAAAATTGTTAAGAAAGAATTACAAACTGTAATAAAACTGAAGAAAAAATTAAATCAAAATTGTTAAGAAAGAATTACTTTTTCCATTCATGCAGGGTTTGTTTCCCATGTTGTCATCACAGTAAAGTTTTATGGCTATGATATTATTATGCTTGAATAAACCTGTCCGTTTAGGTATAAATTACCGAAATCTAGGTGGGATAAAATGTTACGAAAAAATTATACTCGGCACCGTTACCTGGCCCTTGATTCCGTAAAACGTGAACAGAAACTATACTTATGAAACAAGGAGTAGCGTCTTTAAGAATTTAGATTTTTTCACCAAATGAGGGAATCTCATATTTATACATTACCCTACTTATATTAAAGGGAAAAAAATTCTCTCGTATGTTAATTGACGATCAACATCATTCTTCTTGCGAAAAATAAACTGTCGCACATAGATCTTTGAAACTGTCTCATTTTTTTGCTCAGTGATAATATTTGCTGCCCTCTGGGGGATGGCTTGGGAGTTATTTATTACCCACTTCCTGAAAAGAAAATGTGGCGGGTGAATGGAAAGTGTCGAGAACATTGTATTGCTAATTTAACATATGCAATAGAAAATGAAATGAACAACGGGCTACATATTCTAAATATTTACATTCCATTTATTCAGGTTGGATTTTTGGTCATTATTAATTCACGATATTTATTTATTTTAAGTACCCTGTGCAAAAAGGGGAATGAATAGCATTAATTCTCATCAAAACTCACATTGTAAGTTACATGTTCAGCACTGTTACCATGCATATAACCCCTTTTTCGCTGTAAACCAAAAATAACTAAGAATTTTTTATATCAAAATTCGTAAAGTAGGCCTACAGCAGTACTTTTCCATGTAAAATTCATACAAATACATCACTCTTATAGCCAAAAATGAATATGAAATTCCTCGTCCCGCGAATGACTTACTTCGGCCCGGACCGGCCCAGTCTTTCCAACACGTTAATCACTGTAACCCTTCTCTATATATACCCTCCTTACGCAGTTGAAATATATACACTGCAGTCGTCTCAGATCTCCTCTCGTGTAACCGCTGCTATATATTGCAAGATTTTCTGGGTTCCGACACCAGAGTGCGCACATAGCGGGGAGTGGAATTAAGGCCTGCCTTCTAAAAATATCCTTGGCTTCCAACTGCCGGCTTTCGATGTCTGAGTTTAGTCTCTCCAACACGCCAGGTGCCGCTACTGACCTGCACCAGTACATCTGTTATTGGAAGCTATTTTTTTCCAGAAGTGTCGTTTAGCATGCGCAAGGAAACCCCCCTAGCATCCGGAGGTGAATCCAGAATGGATGTCGTCCTTGCACAGCACAATAAAGATGAGTAAACAACACGTACTGTTGCTTGTGTGGCAAAATTAATCTACTTTTGCTGGTCTATGGAAAAAATCATTTTTATATCATAAATATCTATCAAAAATATATACTTATAAATACAAAAAAAAATATTTAAAGTAAAAAAATCTCTGAACCTGGAGTTATGCAGTTACATATAAACATATGTACAAACACTCATTCCTCGCAGCCAAGCTAGTGTCTCAAGGTAAGCTAATCATCACCGGGGATTTCAATTTCCATTTCGATGATAATTCGGATACTCCATGACGCCTCTCGCTTTAAGGCTACATTAAGTTCAGCTGGCTTCTCACAGCACGTGCAAATCCGAACACACACGAAAGGTCACTTACTGGACGTACTCATAACGCTTGAAAATGACACCATGGTGAGAGATACACGTGAAAGACCCAGGACTTTGTGACCAAGATGGAAGCAGTCTGTGTGATCATAATACCATAGCCTTCACACTGAGCAAAGCCAGACCCCACCCATCAGGAAACAAGTTATACTCAGGAAGCTCAAGGCTATCTCTGTGCAGGGTTTCAAAGACGACTTGCATCAGGCCCTTACCAGTGATGCTGGTGAACTCAGAGACCCAGCTGCACAATACAACTCCATCATGCACACTCTTATTAACAAGCATGCCCACACATCACAAAGACCATTGTCCTTCGCCCGAGACACCGTATTACACCACGGACCGAGAGGTGCTTATCAGGCTAAAAGAAAAATTGAGAGAACATGGCGGAAATCACGCCTTGAAATTGACAAACAGCTTTACAGATTTCGATTAATGTAGAAAGGTTAAAATTTTTTTCTTATGAACGCAAAATCAGAGTACTTTTCATCAAAGATTGAGGAGTGTACAAGTGACACCGAAGCCTTGTTTAAGATGACAGGAGATCCTTTAAAACGAGGAAGTGGCCCATCCTAAATTGCCTCCACATACATCTGCCGATCAGCTATCAGGAACATTTGTGGACTTCTTTACCAACAAGATAAAGACTGTCCGTGATCGAATGCAGGAGACATGTGTTGAGCTAGCTGAGAGTGACCGTTGTCCACCTACGCTCCCGAGGCAGGGGGAATCTTGCGCTTCTAAAGGAGCTACTGATTTTCCCGCTGCCTGGTTTGATCGTTTATGATCAGCGGCGTACCTAGCCTCATTGCCGCCCGGGGCGGTCTAGAAATTGCCGCCCCTCTAACAAAACATTACAAAACTGGATAACATATTGAAATATATCGTGTCAAATGTCCTTGTTACAGGCTTGTATTTGACCAAACGCAATTATATGGATTTACTGGCAGGAAATTCTTCCACCACATATTAAAGAGCAGACATCTCTTTGCTAATGAAATCAAAAGACTGCCCGAAGCTCAAACAATTATATTTCATTATGAAATGAACAGAAAGGAATAAATTGTAACTATAAACAGATTACACTGCAGGTTACACATATAATGTGTGAAATTAAACTTTCATCATTCATGTAAACACGATTCATTTTTACTTTATACTCAGCTTGGGAAAAAACTTTATTTGGTGAGTGTTATTCCATTCTCAACGTATACAAATACCTTGTCACATTTATAATTCCACCTCTTGCTAACGCATATGACAGCAGGTACACCTAATTGAGCTATTGAGATATGCATGGTACTGCTGCATGCAAGGCACTTTAGTCTTTACTAAAAAAGCGTAATTCATGAGTTAAGCCTATATATGTAGGCAGGGCATGTTAAATATTTTCACATAAAAAAATCCACTGTTTGGACAAACTGACTTTGTTTAATTAAAAAATCCTCCAAGTTAAAAGCATACTTTATTTTAAGGCTACATCAAAATCATTTAAGAATTATAGTGATTATGCCCTTTGCGAGGTTTTATTTAAGAACTTATGACTATTTGTTATTCAATAAAGTATTTAAATAAATTTCAAGTAATGATATAATTTAAATATATATTATAATTTAATTTCAAATGATTTGTCACAATATACAACAATTGTGTGAAGGTAGTGGATAATTAAACTGTTAATAACAGAATTAAAAGTACAGGCAAATATATCTTTAAATTAAGTTTGAACTCTAAAAGTTAAAACTGATCCTTGATACGTATATTGAACATTGGCTAAGCGGCCAAGGGGATTCATTCCGCCGGACAGTTATAATCGAATTATATTTTAAAGTTAAATAATTCCTACATAGGCCTGGGTGTTTATTGTTTTTATTCACGTTACATTAAAGATCATGCAGGCCATATTGGTTAATCAAAAGAAACAGACATTTATAGATTGTACTCATTATAAAGACGATAGTGTAAACGTCTGTATTTTAACAAGACTGATGTTAGAGTATTAAGAATCGTGGAAAAAGGGCGTTTCAGGTTGTTTCAGGCTGTTTAAATATCCTGGAATTTCGGGAATTCAAGGGTTCAAGAATGGAAATTCTTAATACTTTCCAAGGAAAGAGCAACACAATTCGTCAAAATATTTTTCGCACAATGTGTATGACAGACACCCCCACCACCGGGGGCCATTGGTCTTCTGGCAGGGCTTTTCCCTGGTGATTACCAGGTGCAGCTTGGGATTTCTGTAAACGACGACCGCCCTGAAATGCAGGATTTTTGCATGATTGGTCAGTTTATCGATGGCGTTCTGACATTGCAAGACCACAGATCGAACAAAGAATAACTACAGATATGTATTTCTTTTTTGCGTATAGCTTGCCTCTATAGAGATCGTCCGCAAATAATTTGGTTGGTTCCACTGCCAAGTGTTTAATCCCTGAAATTCTTGAAAAGGGACAAAAAGGCCGAATTTGAATTTTTTGAGGAACTCCTTATGCCACTGATTATACTAAATCCCAGAAATGCCACCCTCAAACATTTGCAAATCGTTCGCTAATCATTTGGTAGGTTCCATTATCCAGTTTATAATCCCTAAAATACTTAAACATGGGACAAAAAGGATAAATTTGTATGTTTTTAGGAATTCCTTGTGCCACTTATTATACTAATTCCTCGAAATGCCGCCCCCAAAAATGTGCCGCCCGGGGCGGACCGCCCCTGCCGCCCCCCCCCCCTTAGGTACGCCACTGTTTATGATACACAAAGGCGCCAAATGGTGGGTCTCTGTCTGCTGGTCGTTTTTTTGTGTGACTAGCAGCCAACCAAATGCCAGTTAATTAACACTCGACAGGCATCATGGCTCCGCCAATATCCGCGCTTCAAGCGCCGCTTGATGACAGTTTTATGGTTACTCTGAGTAAAGAACAATCGAATTTTAATTGCTCCCTTTGCATTCTCGCATCATCGACCGATTCGATTATGACAATACGACTATGTTAGCGTTGCCATGGATCCGTTTTCAGCAAAACTGAAACCAGCCAGCGAGGTGTGCACAGAGCCAAGGTTGTTACATTTCGTTTGAATTACAGTTCAACCGGCCGGGCATCCCATGTGCACAAGGATCTGTGCAAACAACGTGTCGGGCTCTCTGAGCCTGTGGTCTGTCCAAAAATTTGTTAGGGCGAAGAGCCGTCACTCAGAACGAAATGAACAACATGGGCTCGGCTTATTCCTGGCTTGGACAGTAAACCGTTTCGCTGGCAACAAGTCCTAATAATTATGTAGATTCCTTGTCGCATCAATCGTGTGTTGCACATCGGGTATTGTTTATACGCAGTCAAAAGTACCACAATTTTTTATGGAATCAGTTTGTGGTCTAGCTCATACACAGTGGCCTCTTCAATACCTAAAAAGATTTTGCCAACAGCATTTATATTTGCTATTAATTAATCATGTGACCATTTCAGTCAGTCATAGAGGTCGTGTCTTCCAGCACCGGGTATCATCTGATTGGACCAAGTGCTCCCCCCTGGTGTAGCGATTCAGGATACGAGGTTAAAACAAACAGCGTTTACGATATAGGTAGAAGGTCTATAGGTAAAGCGCCGTGTAAAGAGCGTATTGTCCACCAGTCTGCTGCATCTCGACCATTTTGATGCAGTCTGAACAGAGAAGTTGATTAAGGTTATAAAGAAGTCACCACCCAAGACTTGTGACCTTGACCCTGTACTGACCTAGCTTCTAAAGGAATGTTTGGATAATAGTCCTCTCAGCTCTTTAATCACAAGTATTGTAAACAAGTGGATGAAAGAATCAATGCCAGACGAAATGAAAATTGTCCTTATAACGCCACTTCTGAAGAAACCTACGCTTGATCACGCTATCTTTGAAAAACTATCGACCGATCTCAAATTTTGCTTTCCTTTGAAAAGTGGTTCAAAAAGTTGTGGCTTGCCCCGTGAAGGAACACATGAGCTAGCACTGTCTTCTTGAACAAATGTAATCTGCTTACCGAGAGCACCATTCAACAGGAAAACCTTAATTAATGAATAGTCAGATATCAATGTTGCTGTAGATTACAACTGCGTAGTTGTACTAATGTTTCTGGACCTCTCCGCCGCATTTGATACTATCGATCACCAAGTCTTGCAGCGGAGGGTCAATAAGACGTTTGGCGTCCAAGGAGATGCATTGAACTGGATCAGCATCTACCTGAGGGGTAGGACTCGCTCTGTACTGGTGAAAGGTGTAACCTCCAAGCCTGTAGTGGCCTTGACTACGGCGTTCCTTAAGGCTCAGTTATGGCGCCTCTGCTTTTCACATGTTACACCTCTCCCTTGGCAACATCATTGAGAAACATGGCCTTAGTAGAGACTTCTACGCTGATGATTCAAAGCTTTACCTGTGCTTTAAACTGCCCACTAAGACTATTCAGGCCATCTCTTCTGTTGAAGCCTGCCTGGCAGATGTTAGGTCATTGATGCACAGGGGCGGATCCAGGATTTAGGAAAAGGGGAGGGGGGGTCCAACCTAGGAGGACTAATGAAAACCCTAAAAAAAGGTCCCCAGGTCTGGAAAAGGGGGAGTCCAGGCCGTAAAATTTTGTCCGAAGCCCATAAAAAAACGTTGCTTCTGATTAAAAAGGGGGGGGGGGGGGTCCGGACCCCCTGGAACCCCCCCCCCCTTGGATCCGCTTCTGATGCAGAGCAATTTTCTGCGGTTAAATGATGATAAGACTGAACTCATCATCTTTAGTACAAAAAACTTGGTACAATTACCAGATATAAAGGTGAGAGTTGGAGATACAACCATCACTCCGAGTGTCACTGCAAGGAACCTTGGGGTAACATATGATTGTAACATGTCCATGGACACTCACATTAACTCAGTATGTAAAAGCCCTACCTGGAGATGCGGAACATATCCCACATCAGAAAATACCTATCAACATCTGCCCTCCAGACTCTCAAACAGGCACATGTGACATCCAGACTTGATTATGCCAACTCTCTCTTATATGGCCTCCCAAAACATGCTATTGGATGCCTACAAAGGGTAGAGTATACAGCGGCTAGGATCATTACACGGGCAAGTCGTTCTGTCAGCATAACCCTGTGTTAACCGACCTTCACTGGCTGCCTATCCAGAGCCGCATTAGATCCAAAAGTGTAGCTGTTAACATTAAAGGGTTTGCAGGGAAATGCTCCAGGTTACATTGCCAATATGTTGCATCAATACAAACCTACCAGGTCACTACGCTGATCCAGCGATAACCTTCTAAATGTGCCAAAAACCACATTAAGGTCTTGGGGTGGCAGGACCTTCCAATATGCCTCAGCACATGAATGGAATGCCTTACCGGATGCCATCCGAAAAGTTGAAAGTCTGACTGCCTTTAAAATGTTTTAAAAACATACCTGTTTATATGGGCCTGTTAGTGAACTAGATCATGCCATGCATTTTTTGGACATTTTGCCACAAATATAAATATTTTACATCCAGCAGGAAAACTCACATAAGGTGTAATATCATATTTTAGTTTATTATCATTATTTATTATGATTCATGTGTTTTAGTAATAATAATAAATTATATATATATATATATATATATATATATATATATATATATATATACCATATATTTATATACAAACACAATTTTACTCAAATTTTTGCTGCATATCATTGAAGTATAAACACCTGGTTTTGACAAATAACATTAGTCTTAATTCATTGCAAAGAATTACAGAAATCTGTACTCTATATAATGGTACAATTATAAATATTTTATGTACGGTGTGTATACCTTGGAACTTTATTTCGTGCTTTAAAGATTTTGGCATCCATAACATAAAATATTTAGTGCATTTAATAAGAACTGACAAGTTTCATTTGTTCATAATCATTCTAGATATCAGCTTAATAGATACCATATTTAAAGGCAATTCTACTATACATACACACACGTTTATACATCACATATACATGAATAAGAGCCTGTATTTACCAAAATAAGAGAATTTGATACAATATATCCAGCTAACATGCTCGTCACATTCGACATGATGCATTTGTCATACAACCGTGAAACATCCATATTGAATTTGTAGGATCACCTCTGTCACATTCACAATGCCAATGGTACCAAAATTCACAGCCAGAACAAAACATCATAGGCTAATACGAGCCCGCGCGCACGGGCCGACATACCCCAGCAAATTTGGCTATCATGTCTGGGAAGCAACGAATAAGGTGATTTCTAGAAAAGAAGGTACGTTTATGTGAAACATAACACAGGTAATACTTTAATTAAAAAAAAAACACGATGTCACGTATCGAATGGCATCCGGGTGGCATCCGACCTCCCGACTGGCATCCGAATTTAGCATGTGACATCCGGGTTTTAGTCCGTACCAGTATAACCTTATATTTTAACCGTGTTTAGTATACATTTTGTGTCTTTGGATCGGCGATAAGAAAACTTCCGGGTGAGCGAGTCACATGGTGTTGTTTTGGCGTACGGTCACCCACCCATCTTGGAATCAGATATAATAAAGGTAATAACCCTGGGATAAGTATTCAATCGGTAACAAGATATATTTGACCGTCCATTCCCATTTGATTAAATGCATGTATGGGTATAATTATATATGGCCGGTTATTTTGAGAAGTAAGTAATGAGATTACTAGACCTTCTGCACTGCTTGTCATGATTCAAAATTATATTATTAATTTATAATTTATATACTCTACAGTATAAACTGTTTATAGCCTGTTATCGGCTGTTGCTACAGGTCCGGAGACCGATCACACAGGCTAAAGTTCCGGCACGTAATCTGCAGGCTTGGGTCAAGTACAGGGGGTCAGTACTATAGTACAAGTACAAATACTTCCAAATTTGTCAAGTACCGTGACAAGTACGCAATTTTTCAATGTACTTGAGTACAAGTACAAGTGCAGGGGTCTGTACTTGACTACAAGTACAAATACTTTTAATTAAAAAAGCAATTTTTATGAATATTTATTGATAAAACAATTACCTATATTATACACACTTATCAGTACTGTTACACAAAAAAGTGGGTTGATGCTCCAATTGCTGAAAGTTTTATTTTTGTTATTCTAGGTAATCCAGGGTGACAGACTTGATGGCCTTTCAGTATTTATATACACTATTACACAGTTGTATTTCAGTACACAAGAAATGGTGCTTTGATGCCTATTCTGAATGACTATTCTGAATCTGCCAATTCTGTCACTTATTATATAGTGGCTTTAGAGTCTCGGTCTGTACTAGACTGTCAGGTGTGTAAAACTCACAGCTGATCAGCTAAACAGTCCACCTGAGGGTTGGGTATAGTTCAGCTGTGACAACTCAATTCCAGATTTACTCATTACCAAATAGTGGTGGGCCGATTGAGTTTTATCAAAAGTCAGTCAGTTTCCTGCCACTTTCAAGTGCTCGATTAACAAAGGCAACTATTGGTTACATCATAATCATGACTTTTTTTCCCAGAATGCCTATTATCTTATAGGCTAAAATTATTCTTCCATTTTTTACAACATTCCGCGCTTCAAATAATTAGTCTTTGTTTCCATATGACCCAATCTGGTAGTGTTTCCACAAGCTGTACATATAATCAGGTCTGAGGATAGACTATTACAGCTTTTTCCATGTAATGGTAATAGTAATAGTAATAGACTAAAAAATTTGAGCTGTAATAGTAATAGTAATAGAAACAGAAGGCGAAGTAATAGAGTAATACAAATTACTTTCTATTACTTCCTGTGAGCCCCTCGATCATGAAGCATATCAGCAAATAATGCTGAGCAGACTCATTTCTTGTCCAGTAATTGCCCAGGATGTACCTATTGTGGAGGCAAGCATGGGCCAGCTGCCACATTGCTGGTGACCAATGGTGCTAATTACATAAGAGTACTGGACAGAGTAGGTCACAGCCAAATAAGTTACCTGGCACAATCTGACCTTTGATTAGTAAACCATGGATAAACAGAGGCATGTTTGATGTTAAATAGTGTAGGCTATTATTATTGTGACATGTACATCTTGTCTCACATCCATCAGTCCATATGCTCTGAAAATAATTAAAAAAAATACATGTACTTGACTAGTACCTGAAATGAACTTGATTTTTCAAGTACATTTTTAGCAAGTACAAGTACAGTACACGTACTGTACTTGGTAAAAAGTACCAAGTATAAGTACAGGCCAAGTACTGAAAATTTTGTACTTGAGTACAAGTACCAAGTACAAGTACATGTACTTGACCCAAGCCTGGTAATATGGGCATGCTCACTGACACTGGCGCACATATCTATGGCCGCGATTTCTCCGGCTTTGACTGACGGATCAACCAGAACATTTGCTATAGTTCTGGCATTAAATGATAAATTTTATTTAATTTTAATTGTAGCACTTTATGTAAAACATGTGCATACCTGTGTTCATGCAGTTCAGCCTTTATATAAACGACTGCCTAATAAGAGTGAGGTCATATTTTCCGGATGATGTTTGTCATGTAACCCAATTTCTTTGAGATGACTCAAAATAGATTATAGCACATTAAAAACCCCTTAAAACGTAGCTCAAGTCCCATTAGTATTATTAAACAAACGAAACAGATGCACTGTGTGGGAGAGGAACAACATACTTCAGCTTTCCCAAATTCACAGGGATGATTGGTACATATGAGGGCTCCAGGCCTAATGAAATACAGACCTGTCAGAATTCCAAAATGGCCACCACAGCCCCATTGCTGATTTTCCTTTGTGTGTGCATGAGGAAAACATGCCTTATAAGCAACCCACACCAGGTTTTGCATAGCCCTCAGTGTCCACAGAGCAATTAAGCTCTGACAGCTTGATAGCCATATCAGATGTTTATCTGCCTGGTATAGCCAGTGACCTGGGGAAGAAGCAAGCAAGCTTGTGTGCATGAATGCTAACAGATATATATCTAACTGTGCTAAATATTGATCAATTTTCAAAATCCAGAGATGGAATTATATCAACTTTACATGAATAAACTGATGGACAAATTATATTTTCCACATTTTCTGCCTTAGCCATGATAGTTTTTGCTACTGGGAAAGAGAAGAACCAATTAATCAATTTAATGGGCTTTTTCTTGGGCCCTCACAGCTGGGGGCTTGCTTTGAAGTGGGGGCTAGACTCCCTCCCATCTGATATTCCAAAACCTGTTGTGGGACCCGAGGTGCCAGTGGTTTACCTCGGGTAGACTGGTATAAGGGATGTACACCACATAACTCAACAACAACATACTTCAGCTTTCCCAAATTCACAGAGATGATTGGTACTAATAAGGACTCCATCTCTATTGAATTGCAGACCTGTTGAAATTCCAATGTGGCTGCTAGAGCACAATCGTTGATTTTCTTTCGCACCGGATATCTCAACAAGAACATGCTTGATCTTTCTCAAATTCACAGGGATCATTGGTGCCTATATGGGGGCATCTGACTATTGAAATACAGACTTGCTCAAAATCAAATATGGGCAACAGAGTACAATCGGTGATTTTCTGTTGCACACATTCTTTCAGACATATCCTCTTTAATATTATTTGAACAAGTAGGATTTTTTCCCTCATGCATATGGATAAAAACCTAATTCTCTTTGTCATATTTTTCAACTTTAACCTAAACTTTTCACCCATATGTAAACTAGTCCAGCACTACCAGAAATGCGGGCCCTCTGAGGACCATTGTCCAACCACATCTAGTTACTAATAATATAAAATTTAACAGCTGTACCCACCGGATGAAATAATCAATCCGTTTCATGTGTTGGCAACTTGGCAGTGGCTTAGAGAACCACTTCACAGGTTTACATAAGTGCTGCTTACTGCTTCTGTCGTCTGGGCAGAGATAACTAGACATATTGTTACAAAATTGTTGTGAAAGTGTCTACAGTGCTCTTACATTTGGCCCATGGACCTTAATGTTCATACAACAAAGATACATTATAGGACAAGAAGGTTAAAAGTATTGACTACCTGAATACATGTTTTCAGCGCGAATGTTGCCAAGTGGGTCGAGCCATCTGTTGCCGCTATTAGTGTTCTCATAGCAATGATGCAATTTACATGAGGTGTGATGCCCTGATATGCAAATGGGAGGGAATCGTCAGCTCCTCAAAGAGCCTTGTGACGTCTTTATATGCAAATATCAGGGATTCACCATACAGACTTTACAGGGTTTTAGTGGTAAGAGATGGCATTGAATTAGGTCTGTCAGTACATTGAATTACGTTTAATTTTTGGCATTTTAGTAGCAATTGTAAATACTAAAGCCCAGGCAGGGCTAATCCTATGCCAGTCAATTAGTCATAACAGTTGTTTTGTCACCAGATTACCTGCAGAACCATACGACAGTTCATTACCAATGTTTTGTATGCTAAGATGTCAATCTATTACAAATAAATGAAAAAAAAAATACAATACCAATACTAGAAAGCCTGTTTGGTTGTGGATTCTTTTAATTAAAGGCTCAATAAACACCATGCAAGGAGTTGATAACATGTGAATACAAACATTGTGCAGCATGGCCAACTTACCACCATGGTATTCAGGGCTGTTAATGTCACTGCTCACTTATATCCTCCATATAACGGCGGTCTGTTTGAGTATGTCCCTTTAATTCACTCACCCAGGTGTTATTCAAGGATAAATTAATTAAAATCTACGTCCATGTCACCACACAAAGAAACAAGTCTTATAAAGAACTTTCCAAAATCTGAACCTTAGCAGAGAGTAAATATTTTTTTTTTTGCAGTTACTAACTTTCAGAGCCTGTTTCACTCCTTTTTCATTCATTATTTTGTTCATCTGTCATTCCCTGTGCATCTGAATTACTGATTATAAAAATATGCAATTAATAGACTGCCAGGCCAAGTCCCACCTGAACTATCCTGATGGTCACTTTATCACTGTTTCCTTTGGTGCCAGATCAACTGTGGTGACGAAACAACTGGTTCCCTGCAGGTCAGTATTCAGGTAGTGGGGTGGTCTGTTCAGATGATGCCACACTGAGCTGGTCCCCAAAAACACCCACTCAGATCTGAAGCCCAAAGTAACACTAATCGATAAATAGTCACTCATAATCATCTGTTGAATATATCTATGCAATATTATATCATAATAATTTGAAATAAAGTTAATCAAGTGTTTCGTATTGCATTTGGTTAGACCCAGTTTAGCCTGAACATTCAATCTCCAGTTCCATCAATTCCCACCGCATAAAAAGCTTTAAGAAAACGCAAGAATGTATGGTTCCCAACAGGTCCAGAGGCTTGTATTTGGGAAACATTCTCTGTATGTTTATCTAATGGATCTGATATAATTGTGCTAACTGCACATAAATCACATTGCATATATATTTGAGTGGCATGACCAATGGATGCTTCTGAATGGTTAAACTTTTGACAGATATTGAGAGTGAGGAAGATGTAACAAGTGATGGATGATGCTGACACTCTTCAGGTGGCCCTTGTCAGGAGGCTGGCAGCTTTCCTCAGAGAACATGGTAAATTTTAACATTAATAGATTTATTTCAACCTAGAAATTTCAAAAAGTCTTTAAATTCAATTGTTCAAGGGTTTCATTTGCTACATAATTATCTCACAGAACTTTGTCAGTTAGTATGACATTATTTATTCTTGCTCATGATAATACTTTAAAGTAGCCTTTCTTGTTTATTTATCCTACCTACCAATTTAAACAATAATTCAGGGTGCTCTGCTATAAAAAATCTATTGTTAATTTTTACATCAAGACATGTACATAATATTCAAGTGAAATTGATCAGGGTTAAAATATAAAATTAAGAGGAACCACCAAATAATAACATTTGTCAGGGTTCTAATTGTTATGTTCCACTTTACCAACTAAGTTCTATTTAACAAAATCAACATTTGAGTTCTCATGTTTGTTCACTTATTTCTGCACATTAATTGCAAACTTAAAAATAGTCTTTGTTTATTTTTGACTGAAGAACACCTGTGATAGCAATTGGTTTTGGTAAGGTTTGATAGAGATTTTCTGGCACTGTCTCTTCATAAATTGTAACATATTGTATATAAAAAAATGTGGTCACACAACGTTCTGATCTGCTGAGCACTATGACCCATTAGTCACTTTTTTTCTCTCAGGGGAGCAAATCCTCCAGAATCAGCAGAAGTTATCTCTGACGACAAAGGCCCTGACTGGTCTGACAGCCGGCTTCTCTCAGATCAGTAATGACGACCTGACCACCTCCTTTGACGTCCTCCCATCAAACAGGTCGGAGATACAGTACCATGACCTACACTTCCTGTATGACTTTGTCCAGAAGACTTCAGCCCTAAAGGTGAGATCAGTGGGCCATCCAAAAACTACCATCAGTGAGGATAGCAGCAGCATATTAGTTTGAGATTATCCGGGGTACAACAAGTATAATTATAGTACTGTAAAAGTCGTTGCAGAAGATGCATCTGTAATACAAGTCGTTCCCTGACTTTTAGGATCCCTCAGGAGAAAAGCTGTTTAAGTTTTGTTTCAGGAAAATTCCATAATATAGGTCACACCCAGACTTCAGAGGCGTCCCAACCACCTGATACTTATGGAATTTAAGTATCATTCCTTGTGGTGCCAGATTACAACCAACGTCCCCGTAGTATGAATGTGGTTAATCAACTAGTAAACTATTAAAACATAAAATTAATTGGACAGCTTTAATACAATGATTATATTTAAGGAACAACAACAGAATCATTACATATGAAGTGGGGGTTCGATTATCAGGTAAGATTTGTACAGTGCCAGAGTCAGCTGCGTCGATAACATTTTGTGCTGTGAAACGATGTCATCATTGCCGATTCTTACTAGTAACATTAGAATGCAAATATCAAGTTAAATGACTGTATTAATAAACTAAAAGAGTCTGAAGCAAAATACTATCACAATCAAGCAACTCTTAAAATCGTTACAGATCGTCAAAAGTATGGAGGATTCATTAGACGATGATTAGTTTGCGCACGCGTGACGAGTCCCGAACCGTCGCATTGGGCATATTTTTAACTAAAGACTATTGAAAGATGGAAAGAATAATTAAGTGTGAATTTATTCACCTAATTTCTTAAACGGGCTCTAAAACTGAAATAATTAACCAATGAATTAATTGTTACAACTTACCATCGAGGCGCGGTACATGCACGGTATTATTGAATTCAATGAAATATGTCCGTCAACAAGGGGATAATGAACGCTTTATTGACCGGTCGGTTAAATGTATAATAAACATAATTGAATTTATGGGTATTATATTGTATTAGAGACTAATGATTATATTCTGTGATAATATCTGGAAAGTCTGATTTCCATCGTTATCATTGAATATATTCAAATGGCTTAGATGTATGGCAAACTCAGCTGTATTGAACAAGATCCATCATGACACCAAACAATGCCAGTTCCCGTGGAATATAAGTATGTCTGTTGCAATTTCAGAAAATAAAATATATATACCTGTTTGGTGTTTGTTATTTCATTTTGTTTATTAATGTGTCTTCATTAAAAAAATCACGAATACGTCAAGGCACGATTGACCGTAATGCATGCGTGCCGCTATATTGTTTACCGGGCATACGATCGTCATGAAAGAGACACGGGTAAAACACGTAGCAAATCGTATATTTGCAGCTCACGTGAAACGTTATAACATTGTTATCCAATACGCTTGAAAACACGAGATGGTGACGGTGACCTGATGGTTCTTAAAATGGGAGTTTATACTGTGGATATAATTCACAGAAGGCTTAGTTGACCTGGGGATGTAAAGGTCATTGCACGGGTGACCCAGGGCTTGAACTTCCGCTACACGGCTTCAGAGGTCAGCTGGTACCAAGCAATCAACCAGGCAGGCAATAGAATTCACATGTCTGTAGTGGATCAAGCTTTAATGTGACGCAACTGGACATGTATAAACGGATATGTAACTGCGAGTTTTTCATAATGACAGGCATACCCATAAAGATTAAACGGAAAGAAAATGTACATCAAAGAGTGGCAGACTGGCATATGCGTCAAATTGACTCATGATCAGTAACGCAGATTAGGAAGTGTCACTTGAATTGCGATTTGTCAGAACGGGTAGGCCTTGAACTGGGCAAATTTCATGTTAATAAAATGGAATTTCCGTCAGTTCACAAAATATAAGGCAGGTTTTCATTAGAGATGATTAAAGGTGTGCATTATTGGGGAGAGACGTGTCACAAAGCACTGGTTAAACGTATCGCCGATTATCGCTCAACTGACGTTCAGTATACCAGGAAAGCTGACTGAGACGGGATAAGTACGTATTCCGACTTTGCTAGAAAATTCTTCTTTTTAGAATTTGATTTCATAGTACAAGTCGCTACTTCTGCAACGACTTTTACGGTAGAATAGAGGGCAGTGGACATTGACAACAGTTTTTGCCGAATCATAGAGGCATAAATAAAGTGAGTCTCCTGGTGTGACAGCCCTCTAAACCTGTGGCATCACAGTTGCCAAGTATCCCAAGATGCCTGGATAGCAAAAGATATGTATATTGATGCCACCACCAGTCATGTGTACAAGATCAAGCTATCAAAGATCTAAGGACATACAATATATCATCAAACCCATATAAACAATGGATCTGCCCTATAGGCATATATGGACCCATAGCTTTCTTAGGTGGAGCTAAGACAAACTGATATAAACTAGAGGTTCAACAAAACAGAGACCTCAGAGTACCCTCAAGAGTTAGTAGGTTCACTAAAATATCAAAACTGAGAGCCACACAAACACACTGACTGTTAGAGATTACAATTTAGTTGATAGAACAATCCATTAGCACTTTCACAGGATAAAACACATAAACTCAGTACAAATCTTGACAAACAAGCACAAGCATACAATAGCAAAAAATAGATTTGTTTCTCTTCTGGACATAATCCTACCAAATCCTATATAAAAAGAGACTAACATCACATCCGCTAAGCAAGCAGCCTTGTTAAGTCAGCTGGATCTTACCTTGCATTAGTTAAATATTCGTAGACCTTAGCTTTTCATCTCTGTGTCCTTTGAATTTCTCCTAATCTTTGGGCCTAATAGTAAATAGATAATAATTAAACATTTACTTAGATATCATATTTGTAGTTGCTGAAGGAGCTCTTGGGGTAGGGGTCCCTACACTCGAGCGGCATCTTTCCTTCTTTAGCTTCACATCAAACCACTCCTTAGATATGTGTGATGTTCCCAAATTATATACACAGTGGACGGCATGCAAAAAATAGTCACAGGTGGTGCCACCTATCTTACATAAGAGAAAATGTCGCTGTAGATCTGTGGACATGCATAATTTCAGGGCAGTATGTCCAACTACTCCTGAGATAAATGTTTAAATTTGTTTTATGAATATTTCTGTTTTTTTTTGTTGAGTGTTCTGTTAAATATTTTTAATTTCTGAATTCAAATATGTTAATAAAGCTGTGTCTCTCATGTATCACCTGCTATTTGCTAGTGGCTACCGGTATATAACCTCTTATGGTGCCCCCTTTTGACTGACTTTTCAAAGCTAAAGTAATTTTCCCTAGCTTTCAAGCTAATCGGTAAAATATTGCTTATCAATTTGTATCATGTTAATTTTAATTTTTGTTAATAAAGATATGCTTATCAGATAACTTTGATGAAGTATGATGGGGTGTTTTATTTCAATGCTACTACCTACCAGACAGTGAGTGGCTTGTTTTTTTGTTATACCTGCAGGTTATACACGGTACCTCAACTATTCAGGGTTGTGTTAACGTCGCTACCTTCCGCAACCTGACATGTCTAGACATCAAGAAGGTGCCACTCCACCTGGTGGAGGGAATACAAAAACTGCGGGGCAAAGTTTCATGTATCATCATCAACCGCAGTCTCAACCAGCTCCAGGTACAGTTACAATGTTGATGGTGATATTGGGATACTTGACGGTGTGCCTCACAATACTTCTATATTCATTATCATACACTGGCTCACTGCCTAGGATGAGGTTAGGTGGTCAGCTCAATCTCTGTGGTAATATTGCAACCTAACAGTAACAAATAAATTCCCAGGAAAAGATGCATGTGGATTTTCAATATGTTGTGTGCTTATTGATTGTTATTGTGTCCCCCCCCCCCCCCCCCCCACCCCACCAGGGGAGACATCGTCTGTCAGCGTGGTCTGTAGGATATCTTGTGAATGCGATAACTTTTGAAGGGCTGCTTATTTTCCTCCTAAATTTAAAAAAACTCATTGTTCCTACCAAAATTTTGGATGAGTTCAAAAAATGGTGTCCTTCATCTTCAAGGTCAAATCTGGCGAAATTATAAAATTTTGTGAACATTATAACTTTTGAAGGATTTCAGGTTTTGCCCTCAAATTTGGTACACATATTATTCCTACCAAGTTCTTGGCTGATGTAGCCTAATTCAAAATCTCTGAAGCATACGACTGTGGATTTTTCATGTAGTTGATAAGGAGCAAACTTTTACCAAACCTGAAACTAGGTCACTGTGACCTAATTTCTTCAAAATATATGTAGAAGTCTTCCCAATTTGGTAACATAATGACAACAGCAGTATCTCAAATGCCATAATACAAATAATTCCTTATCCTAGGAATACATGCTTATCCTTATTTATAACTTACCAATAGTATGTTTGATTCTGGGCCATGTCAATCAGTGTCAGCATTTTGTAGGATCTGTTTGAATCGTGTGGTGGTGACCAGAGCAGTCCAATGTCCTGGCCAAAATTACAGTCTGCCAGCGTAGCATATAACAGCCTGTCATGCCTGGACAGCTCACTGGTAAGTTTACAATATTTTTAGTGATATACAATAAACCTTTCCACCATATGTTCCTTTTAACTTTATCTATTTAACAAGAATTGTGCAAATAGTATATTATAATATATATATATATAAATAGTTATGATATATAACTAATTGTTATTGAGGCACTCTCCATGGCTCAGATGGTAATGTTCAGTAGACCCACTAAAATGTTTAGCTTTCTTTTCAACATACAGTGAAACTCCTACTTGCGGACAACTCATTAAGGCGGACAACTCACTAATGGGGACACTAAATCTCAGTCCCTTCAAATTTGCCTCTTTATTATTTTTATCGTCAACTCAGTAAAGCGGACAACTCACTATCCTGGACAACGGACAAACTTTCCCGTCCTGCCTGCGTATCCAGTACATATTACGACCCTCTAAAGCAGACATACATCGTGAGTTCTGTTTTTGTTCACATGTCTGCCGGGAGGTGGCACACTGAGGTCATGACCTCGTATGACCTGTTTTGGTCAAAGTGACAGCCCGAGGACAAGCATAATTTGGTGAACCATTGTGATGTAACATGTATACAGTCGAAATTGGTTATTTCTATTAATGTAAAGATATCACAATCATTACTTAATTAAGACTGGGCGGTCAATCAGAAAAAAACTAAGCTTTCAAACGGCTTTTCATTTGACAAGACCACCATCAAAGACTAAAGTGCGTGCATTATGATCGGCGTCCGGCCCGGGGAGCCTTGATTAGTTAGCGGCAGCTTCCACTTTGTAATGGTGATTGCATTGTGAAGACTATGCTTTAACAAATAATCAAGCTGTCCGGATGCTGTCAGTAACCAATCTTCAATATATCTAGGGCAACCATCCATGAACTATGCTTACTTAAGATGAAGCATTGTAGGTCAAAGTGAAACTGCCTAGATTCGTGTGGGAGGCCTAGCTGATGAAGTTGAAAGAAAGAAAGAGAGTTTCTGTCTTTCCTTTTTAATAATTATATTTTATAAATTACAAATGCATATTTAGGCTATTTTCGAAATGATTTAATAAAATTTATGTGTTTCAAATTAAGCGTAAACATAATCAAAACAGAGGATATCAGTAACATTCAATGAAAAATTGATGCAATATGCCAACTCCTCTAAACAGGACAACTCACTTATATGGACAAAATCTTCCAGTCCCTTAAGTGTCCGGCTTAGAGGAGTTTCACTGTATTACCTTTGCCTAAGAATATGAACATCTGGGTGTATTTTGTAAAAAAAAAAATCTGAAAGTTCAAATTTTATTTATTTACAGATCAGTTGACTTTCAGTCAACTGAAGTAGAGCAAACATGCCATTTTCTGTCTGGCTGACCGTTAGCTGGGCACATATCTTAAGGGTAATGGCTAGGATTATAAAACTGTGGACTATTTTATATATTAAAAAGATTGCCTTGGAAACCTGAAATGAGGTTACTGTGACCTATATTCTATAAGTTACAGGGCACATTTCTGCCCCAGAGTTAATACAAAATACAAAAAATGGCCAGATATCATGAGGTAGGTTTGATCAATTTTTCTTTAAAACAGATTACCAGAAGAACTTGGATAGCTTTTTCTTGTATGAAGACTAGTGGTGTTATTTATGATCTTTTTGAGATTTTGTGGCATGTAATGCCCCCATCATTACCACTTGAGAATAGTGTAAATTGATAACTAGAAGATCAGTCAGCTGATATCCTTTATATTGTGTACATGCATTGAATCCTAGGATGAACCCTTTTCAAAATCGGCAAATGCTAATATATTTTGAAAAACCAAAAGAAATAAGTATATTTTGCATTTGCTAAAACTTTCATATATTCAGCTGAGCGACATGACTCAGGGGACCATTTTTTATGCATTTAATGCCAAACTTTTCATCGCAAACCTTCTGTCTTTCATGTATGGTTACCTACCAATAAGGGGAAAACACAATTTTGAGGTCACAAGGTCAAAGGTCCAGGTTATAGGACTGTTCTCTTTAACAAGCTTTTAGATACTGTTGAAGGGCCAACCTTTTCATCCCAAACTTTCTGTCTTTCACATTTGGCTCACCAAGTAGTTGTTGAATCCTATTGATGTTTAGGCCACGAGGTCAAGTGTGAAGGTCATGGAACCCGCATTTTGATAAAGCATACATAAACTTTCATATAGACAATTTCAGCAGAGCATTGAGACCCATGGGTCCCTTGTTTAAGATAGTGCCATGGCCTGTTGGTGGCACTGTCCATTGAAAGAGGATGAGGGTAACCATATAATAAGAATATTTTATTATTATGAAGCCTCCTGGATTTCATGTTTTGTAAACATTGGGTTGGATATCATCATGAAGTTCCGTTGTTTAGGTATGAATCTGTAATCGGAAAAGATAAGATAAGGTTGTTTATTTGCTATATATAAAAGTATTACACACAACAGTGTATGTCTTGCTTAGCTTGTTGTAAAAGAATACACTAAAGAAGAAAATATGTAAATAAATTCATAAAATTTTATAAAAAATATAAATGTCTTCAGATCAGTTTAGTTCCTGGATTGCTGACACGTTCGTACTCATTCAAGTTCTTTCTTAATAATTTTGGAACAACCAATTCCAGATTTCACTGTTTGAAAAAAATAGTGCGCTGGATGATTAGAATCTTTAACTGTAGCATTAGCCTTCTTTAGCAATCACTTATGGTAAATGGATTCAGAAGATGGGAAAGAAGTCTTGACTATCTTCCAAGAAGTTTAACAACCTATTAAGTAACTTCTATTCCTCAGCATTTATGTGTCCTCATCACACAGTGGCAGATAGTGTTAAGACACCCTCTTTAACAGCTCTATAAAATTCAGCAGCATAGGTAAGCATGGACCAAACACTTTAAGTCTCTTTGAAAAGTACAGCTACTGTTAGGCCTTGGTACAATAATTTACATTTTCCTCCCATTTCAAGTTTGATGATATATGGATACCTAAAAATTTAATACAGTAAACCATTCCTACCATGGAACAATTAATTTCTATTAGCAAGATCTCTGAATTATGATCATCTCCTTGATTTTCCCAATATTCAGCTCTGAGTAGTTTTCAGAGCACCACCTAGTTGAGTGTTCAATTTCATGATGGTATTTACTTTCGTTACCTCCACGGATAAGCCCAGTGACTGTTGTGTCATCTGAAAATTTCAGTATTAGACAGTCATCAGATTTTGGCACACAGTCTTATGTAAATAAAGAATATAATGTTGGTTCAATCACAAATGGGGGAGGGTCATCACAGGGCATCTTTGTAGCAGGGTTTTACCCTGATTGGAAAGAGGCATAAATTTCATTTAGTTAATCCAGTAGACTTTTGTAACATTAGCAGACCTGCACTGGGCCCTGTAAGGAATGATTGTCTTTCTTTGCTTCCTGTACTGCCTACGATCATTTGTGGCTTGCAAGTCAGATTCTTTGAGTGCAACTCCTTTTAGCAAGCTCAATAGTACATTTCACCTCATACTTCGCAGGTCTAAACTTGCGTTTGTCTCCACTCTGGTATGCTTTGGCCCGGTCAATCAGTTTTAACTTAATCAAATGATCAAACTCATGGTTTGTTATTTCAATGCACTATAACATCTTTACTGTGTATGCATAAACCTTTTCAAAATCCAAGGTAATCAACAACAACCTCAGTTCTTCCATTAAGGTCAACATTCAAAAACGCAGAACAATTGTACATGTGTATCAACCTTGCAGTAATTGAATAGCAATTTCAGTCCACTGTGGAGTCAACTTTACAACAGGCTTGATATGTTTGAGTAACTGTTGATACCGAGGTACCAGGTGGACCGTGTTATGATCAGAGTCTCCAAGTGGGGCATACTGTAAAGACTCTATGCATCTTTATTAGTAGTGTAACCGTGATGTAAGACCTGGTATTCTGTGTAGTGTATGTGACATGTTGATAATATTTTAGGAGGGATTTTTAAAACTTTTTGTGATTAAAATGCCCTGCTTCAATGTTAAATCTCCTCCTCCCTTCCAGAGTTGTTGTTTTCGTTTCCATTACAATACCAGACACCTGTGTGATATTCAAAAGTTCTTTCTCCGCTGATGGTATAATACAACATTGTATTGGAATGGACTATCAGACCATCTATTTCTGAATGCAGGTCCTGCCATGAATAAATAGTATGAGCTTATATAAGCATGGTAAATGTGTAGGTGTTACAAACAACAGCAAATGTTCAGAAGGAGTGATTTTGAGTTTGACCCTTGTTACGCTCCTCACACAGTGGTTATGGTATTGTTACGCTCCTCACAGAGTGGTTATGGTATATGCTCCTAACGCAGTGGTTATGGTATACGCTCCTAACACAGTGGTTATGGTATACGCTCCTCCCACAGTGGTTATGGTATTGTTACGCTCCTCACACAGTGGTTATGGTGTACGCTCCTCAAACAGTGGTTATGGCATAAGCTCCTCACACAGTGGTTATGGTATACGCTGCTCACACAGTGGTTATGGTATACGCTGCTCACACAGTGGTTATGGTATATGCTGCTCACACAGTGGTTATGGTATACGCTGCTCACACAGTGGTAATGGTATTGTTACGCTGCTCACACAGTGGTTATGGTATACGCTGCTCACACAGTGGTTATGGTATATGCTCCTCGTACAGTGGTTATGGTATTGTTACACTGCTCACACAATGGTTATGGTATACCCTCCTCACACAGTGGTTATGGTATATGCTCCTCACACAGTGGTTTTGGTATTGTTACTCTCCTAACACAGTGGTTATGGTATACGCTTCTCACACAGTGGTTATGGTATATGCTTCTTACACAGTGGTTATGGTATTGTTACGCTCCTCACACAGTGGTTATGGTATTGTTATGCTCCTAAAACAGTGGTTATGGTATTGTTACGCTCCGCACACAGTGGTTATTGTATACGCTCCTCACACAGTGGTAATGGTATATGCTCCTCACACAGTGGTTATGATATACATTCCTCAAACAGTGGTTATGGTATTGTTACGCTCCTAACACAGTGGTTATGGTATATGCTCCTCGCACAGTGGTTATGGTATACACTCCTCGCACAGTGGTTATGGTATACACTCCTCACACAGTGGTTATGGTATTGTTATGCTCCTAACACAGTGGTTATGGTATTGTTACGCTCCTCACACAGTGGTTATGGTATACGCTCCTCACACAGTGGTTATGGTATATGCTCCTCACACAGTGGTTATGATATACACTCCTCACACAGTGGTTATGGTATACGCTCCTCTCACAGTGGTTATGGTATATGCTCCTCACACAGTGGTTATGGTATACGCTCGCTCCTCACACAGTGGTTATGGTATTGTTATGCTCCTGACAAAGTGTTTATGGTATTGTTACGCTCCTCACACAGTGGTTATGGTATTCGCTCCGCACACAGTGGTTATGGTATACGCTCCTCACACAGTAATTATGGTATACACTCCTCACACAGTGGTAATAGTAAAAGGTGCTCACACAGTGGTTATGGTATACACTCCTCTCACAGTGGTTATGGTATATGCTCCTCACACAGTGGTTATGGTATACGCTCGCTCCTCACACAGTGGTTATGGTATTGTTATGCTCCTGACAAAGTGTTTATGGTATTGTTACGCTCCTCACACAGTGGTTATGGTATTCGCTCCGCACACAGTGGTTATGGTATACGCTCCTCACACAGTAATTATGGTATACACTCCTCACACAGTGGTAATAGTAAAAGGTGCTCACACAGTGGTTATGGTATACACTCCTCACACAGTGGTTATGGTATATGCTCCTCACACAGTGGTTATGGTATACGCTCCTTACATAGTGGTTATGGTATACACTGCTCACACAGTGGTTATGGTATACACTCCTCTCACAGTGGTTATGGTATACACTGCTCACACAGTGGTTATGGTATACACTCCTCACACAGTGGTTATGGTATACACTCCTCACACAGTGGTTATGGTATTGTTACGCTGCTCACACAGTGGTTATGGTATACACTTCTCACACAGTGGTTATGGTATACACTGCTCACACAGTGGTTATGGTATACACTCCTCACACAGTGGTTATGGTATACACTCCTCAGACAGTGGTTATGGTATTGTTACGCTGCTCACACAGTGGTTATGGTATACACTTCTCACACAGTGGTTATGGTATACACTCCTCACACATTGGTTATGGTATTGTTATGCTCCTCACACAGTGGTAATAGTAAAAGGTGCTCACACAGTGGTTATGGTATACACTACTCACACAGTGGTTATGGTATACGCTCCTCACACAGTGGTTATGGTATACGCTCCTTACATAGTGGTTATGGTATACACTGCTCACACAGTGGTTATGGTATACACTCCTCTCACAGTGGTTATGGTATACACTGCTCACACAGTGGTTATGGTATACACTCCTCACACAGTGGTTATGGTATACACTCCTCACACAGTGGTTATGGTATTGTTATGCTGCTCACACAGTGGTTATGGTATACGCTTCTCACACAGTGGTTATGGTATACACTCCTCACACATTGGTTATGGTATTGTTATGCTCCTCACACAGTGGTTATGGTATACGCTCCTCACACAGTGGTTATGGTATACACTGCAGTCGTCCCAGGCATCCTTTTTGTGTAACCACTGCTTTGTATCGCAAGCTTCCCTTGGTTGGAACACTAGGGTGCATACAGAGCAAAGAATTGTAATGAAAGTGTTTTGCTTTGTTTGGTCAGTCCTTGGTTGGAACACTAGGGTGCATTCAGAGCAAGAATTGTAATGAGAGTGTTTTGCTTTGTTTGGTCAGTCCTTGGTTGGAACACTAGGGTGCATACAGAGCAAAGAATTGTAATGAGAGTGTTTTGCTTTGTTTGGTCAGTCCTTGGTTGGAACACTAGGGTACATACAGAGCAAAGAATTTTAATGAGAGTGTTTTTGCTTTGTTTGGTCAGTCCTTGGTTGGAACACTAGGGTGCTTACAGAGCAAAGAATTGTAATGAAAGTGTTTTGCTTTGTTTGGTCAGTCCTTGGTTGGAACACTAGGGTGCATACAGAGCAAAGAATTGTAATGAGAGTGTTTTGCTTTGTTTGGTCAGTCCTTGGTTGGAACACTAGGGTGCATACAGAGCAAAGAATTGTAATGAGAGTGTTTTGCTTTGTTTGGTCAGTTAAAATTTTAAACATGCAACATCCCCTCTCATTGGTTTGATTACACCTTTACACAAGCTCTCATTGGACAAATTCTTTGTACTATGCCAGAAAGGTTTTCAGACCAATGAGAGTGGGTGTTGCATGTTTAAAATTTGGGATGGATGCAAAATGCAATAGCACCCTCTCAGTACAACTTTTTGCTCTGTGCGCATCCTGGTTTTCTTATCCTGAGAACAAAGCTGCTGTTACACAAAAGGAGGTGTGGGACCACTGCAGTGTATACCTGCTGCATGAGGGGTGTAGACTCCTGTATACAGTGAGATTTTGTCTTATGTCATATGTTTCACATGAAACTTTCAATTTTCTTTAAAGAGGTTGCTGCCTGCCCTTGAAGTGTTTGACCTGAGTCACAACAACATACTGGATACAGAGAGACAGTTAGAGGTAAGCTGACCCTCCATGGCTGAAGCCAGACATAGAGAGTTAGTTAGAGGTAAGCTGACCCTAAATGGCTGAAGCCAGACACAGAGAGACAGTTAGAGGTAAGCTGACTCTCCATGGCTGAAGCCAGACACAGAAAGACAGTTAGAGGTAAGCTGACTCTTCATGGCTGAAGCCAGAGACAGAGAGACAGTTAGAGGTAAGCTGACCCTAAATGGCTGAAGCCAGACCCAGAGAGACAGTTAGAGGTAAGCTGACCCTCCATGGCTGAAGCCAGAGACAGAGAGACAGTTAGAGGTAAGCTGACCCTCCATGGCTGAGGCCAGAGACTAAGAGACAGTTAGAGGTAAGCTGACCCTCCATGGCCAGACACAGAGAGACAGTTAGAGGTAAGCTGACCTTCCATGGCTGAAGCCAGACACAGAGAGACAGTTAGAGGTAAGCTGACCCTCCATGGCTGAAGCCAGACACAGAGAGACAGTTAGAGGTAAGCTGACCCTCCATGGCTGAAGCCAGACACAGAGAGACAGTTAAAGGTAAGCTGACTCTCCATTGCTGAAGCCAGACACAGAGAGGCAGTATGAGGTTACTGTCTGACTGAGCTGAGCTGGTTGAGCATTGGATGTGTCTTATTTCAGTATCTGAGCTGAGCTGGTTAAGCATATGATGTTGCTTATTGTATCAGCCAAAAAAGGGGTTTTGCGGATACTATGTTTTTGCACAGGTTTCGCCGCCACCACAGCTGCCACCTGGAATCTGGTGGCGCCACCTGCAGTCTTTTTCTTGTGGTGTCCATCCGTACATTTTCTTTGGGTGAAATTGCTCATATCTGAGGAATTGTTCCAGGTATTGGTCTGAAATTTTTGGCATGTCCATCCATCTTGGAAAGTTTTCTCTTAAACAAGACAGGTGGTGCCACCTACCTTCCCGTTTTCATAGAATAAATTAATGCCCTTTACTCAGGAGTTATATGTAGTATTGGCCTGAAATTGTGCCTATCTATAGATCTCGGACTCTTCAGTCTTGAACTCAAGACTGGTGGCACCATCTGCAATTGTTTTCCCATGGCACTCATCCATACATTTGCCTTCGGTGAAACTTGCTTATATCTGAGGAGTGGTTCAAGGTGTTTGTCTGAAATTTGGCATGTCCATCCATCTTGGAGAGTTTTTCTCATAAACCAGACAGGTGGCACCACCTACCTTCCTGTTTTTGTTGAATAAATCAATGCCCTTTTTCTCAGAGTTTGAGTGGACTTCATTCAGGAGTGGTGTGACATACCACTTAATCCATGCCTCACTGTACCCGTACCACTCTGATTTTTGGCAGATACTTGTTGTTGCTTTTCAACTACTTGTATGCTAGTTTCAGTATCTGACTTATCAGATCTGGTTGAGCATTGAATGTTGCTTATTTCAGTATCTGACAGAGCAGAGCTGGTTGAGCATTTAATGTTGCTGATTTCAGTATCTGACTGAGCTGAGTTGGTTGAGCATTGAATATTGCTTATTGTATCCCCAGACAATGTCAGGATACATGTTCTATGGTTTTAGCACAGTCGCATCTTCGCAGCATATTAATATTGTCTGTGTTATAACTCAAAAAATATTTTAAGGATCTTTACCTAACTGGATGAGCATTGGATGTTTCTCATTTCAGTATCTGACTGAGCTGAGCTGGTTGAGCATTGAATGTTTCTTATTTCAGTATCTGACTGAGCTGAGCTGATTGAGCATTTGATGTCGCTTATTTCAGTATCTGACTGAGCTGAGTTGGTTGAGCATTGGATGTTGCTTATTTCAGTATCTGACTGAGCTTAGCTGGTTGAGCATTGGATGTGTCTTATTTCAGTATCTGACTGAGCTGAGTTGGTTGAGCATTGGATGTACTTATTTCAGTATCTGACTGAGCTGAGCTGATTGAGCATTTGATGTCGCTTATTTCAGTATCTGACTGAGCTGAGTCAGTTGAGCATTGGATGTTGCTTATTTCAGTATCTGACTGAGCTTAGCTGGTTGAGCATTTGATGTGTCTTATTTCAGTATCTGACTGACTTGAGTTGGTTGAGCATTGGATGTGTCTTATTATTTAAGTATCTGACTGAGCTGAGTTGGTTGAGCATTGGATGTTGCTTATTTCAGTATCTGACTGAGCTGAGCTGATTGAGCATTTGATGTCGCTTATTTCAGTATCTGACTGAGCTGAGTTGGTTGAGCATTGGATGTACTTATTTCAGTATCTGACTGAGCTGAGCTGATTGAGCATTGGATGTGTCTTATTTCAGTATCTGACTGAGCTGAGCTGGTTGAGCATTGAATGTTTCTTATTTCAGTATCTGACTGAGCAGAGTTGGTTGAGCATTGGATGTACTTATTTCAGTATCTGACTGAGCTGAGCTGATTGAGCATTTGATGTCGCTTATTTCAGTATCTGACTGAGCTGAGTTGGTTGAGCATTGGATGTTGCTTATTTCAGTATCTGACTGAGCTGAGTTGGTTGAGCATTGGATGTGTCTTATATCAGTAACCTCACTGAGCTGAGTTGGTTGAGCATTGGATGTACTTATTTCAGTATCTGACTGAGCTGAGCTGATTGAGCATTTGATGTCGCTTTTTTCAGTATCTGACTGAGCTGAGTTGGTTGAGCATTGGATGTTGCTTATTTCAGTATCTGACTGAGCTTAGCTGGTTGAGCATTGGATGTGTCTTATTTCAGTATCTGACTGAGCTGAGTTGGTTGAGCATTGGATGTCCTTATTTCAGTATCCGACTGAGCTGAGTTGGTTGAGCATTGAATGTTTCTTATTTCAGTATCTGACTGAGCTGAGCTGATTGAGCATTTGATGTCGCTTATTTCAGTATCTGACTGAGCTGAGTTGGTTGAGCATTGGATGTTGCTTATTTCAGTATCTGACTGAGCTTAGCTGGTTGAGCATTGGATGTGTCTTATTTCAGTATCTGACTGAGCTGAGCTGGTTGAGCATTGAATGTTTCTTATTTCAGTATCTGACTGAGCTGAGTTGGTTGAGCATTGGATGTACTTATTTCAGTATCTGACTGAGCTGAGCTGATTGAGCATTTGATGTCGCTTATTTCAGTATCTGACTGAGCTGAGTTGGTTGAGCATTGGATGTTTCTTATTTCAGTATCTGACTGAGCTTAGCTGGTTGAGCATTGGATGTTGCTTATTTCAGTATCTGACTGAGCTTAGCTGGTTGAGCATTGAATGTTTCTTATTTCAGTATCTGACTGAGCTTAGCTGGTTGAGCATTGGATGTTGCTTATTTCAGTATCTGACTGAGCTGAGCTGGTTGAGCATTGAATGTTTCTTATTTCAGTATCTGACTGAGCTGAGCTGATTGAGCATTGGATGTGTCTTATTTCAGTATCTGACTGAGCTGAGCTGGTTGAGCATTGAATGTTTCTTATTTCAGTATCTGACTGAGCTGAGTTGGTTGAGCATTGGATGTACTTATTTCAGTATCTGACTGAGCTGAGCTGATTGAGCATTTGATGTCGCTTATTTCAGTATCTGACTGAGCTGAGTTGGTTGAGCATTGGATGTTGCTTATTTCAGTATCTGACTGAGCTGAGCTGGTTGAGCATTGGATGTGTCTTATTTCAGTATCTGACTGAGCTGAGTTGGTTGAGCATTGGATGTGTCTTATTTCAGTATCTGACTGAGCTGAGTTGGTTGAGCATTGGATGTTGCTTATTTCAGTATCTGACTGAGCTGAGCTGATTGAGCATTTGATGTCGCTTATTTCAGTATCTGACTGAGCTGAGTTGGTTGAGCATTGGATGTTTCTTATTTCAGTATCTGACTGAGCTTAGCTGGTTGAGCATTGGATGTGTCTTATTTCAGTATCTGACTGAGCTGAGTTGGTTGAGCATTGGATGTACTTATTTCAGTATCTGACTGAGCTGAGCTGATTGAGCATTTGATGTCGCTTATTTCAGTATCTGACTGAGCTGAGTCAGTTGAGCATTGGATGTTGCTTATTTCAGTATCTGACTGAGCTTAGCTGGTTGAGCATTTGATGTGTCTTATTTCAGTATCTGACTGACTTGAGTTGGTTGAGCATTGGATGTGTCTTATTTCAGTATCTGACTGAGCTGAGTTGGTTGAGCATTGGATGTTGCTTATTTCAGTATCTGACTGAGCTGAGCTGATTGAGCATTTGATGTCGCTTATTTCAGTATCTGACTGAGCTGAGTTGGTTGAGCATTGGATGTACTTATTTCAGTATCTGACTGAGCTGAGCTGATTGAGCATTGGCTGTGTCTTATTTCAGTATCTGACTGAGCTGAGCTGGTTGAACATTGAATGTTTCTTATTTCAGTATCTGACTGAGCTGAGTTGGTTGAGCATTGGATGTACTTATTTCAGTATCTGACTGAGCTGAGCTGATTGAGCATTTGATGTCGCTTATTTCAGTATCTGACTGAGCTGAGTTGGTTGAACATTGGATGTTGCTTATTTCAGTATCTGACTGAGCTGAGTTGGTTGAGCATTGGATGTGTCTTATATCAGTAACCTCACTGAGCTGAGTTGGTTGAGCATTGGATGTACTTATTTCAGTATCTGACTGAGCTGAGCTGATTGAGCATTTGATGTCGCTTTTTTCAGTATCTGACTGAGCTGAGTTGGTTGAGCATTGGATGTTGCTTATTTCAGTATCTGACTGAGCTTAGCTGGTTGAGCATTGGATGTGTCTTATTTCAGTATCTGACTGAGCTGAGTTGGTTGAGCATTGGATGTCCTTATTTCAGTATCTGACTGAGCTGAGTTGGTTGAGCATTGAATGTTTCTTATTTCAGTATCTGACTGAGCTGAGCTGATTGAGCATTTGATGTCGCTTATTTCAGTATCTGACTGAGCTGAGTTGGTTGAGCATTGGATGTTGCTTATTTCAGTATCTGACTGAGCTTAGCTGGTTGAGCATTGGATGTGTCTTATTTCAGTATCTGACTGAGCTTAGCTGGTTGAGCATTGGATGTTGCTTATTTCAGTATCTGACTGAGCTGAGTTGGTTGAGCATTGAATGTTTCTTATTTCAGTATCTGACTGAGCTTAGCTGGTTGAGCATTGGATGTTGCTTATTTCAGTATCTGACTGAGCTGAGTTGGTTGAGCATTGGATGTTTCTTATTTCAGTATCTGACTGAGCTTAGCTGGTTGAGCATTGGATGTTGCTTATTTCAGTATCTGACTGAGCTTAGCTGGTTGAGCATTGAATGTTTCTTATTTCAGTATCTGACTGAGCTTAGCTGGTTGAGCATTGGATGTTGCTTATTTCAGTATCTGACTGAGCTGAGCTGGTTGAGCATTGAATGTTTCTTATTTCAGTATCTGACTGAGCTGAGTTGGTTGAGCATTGGATGTACTTATTTCAGTATCTGACTGAGCTGAGCTGATTGAGCATTGGATGTGTCTTATTTCAGTATCTGACTGAGCTGAGCTGGTTGAGCATTGAATGTTTCTTATTTCAGTATCTGACTGAGCTGAGTTGGTTGAGCATTGGATGTACTTATTTCAGTATCTGACTGAGCTGAGCTGATTGAGCATTTGATGTCGCTTATTTCAGTATCTGACTAAGCTTAGTTGGTTGAGCATTGGATGTTGCTTATTTCAGTATCTGACTGAGCTGAGCTGGTTGAGCATTGGATGTGTCTTATTTCAGTATCTGACTGAGCTGAGTTGGTTGAGCATTGGATGTGTCTTATTTCAGTATCTGACTGAGCTGAGTTGGTTGAGCATTGGATGTTGCTTATTTCAGTATCTGACTGAGCTGAGCTGATCTAGCATTTGATGTCGCTTATTTCAGTATCTGACTGAGCTGAGTTGGTTGAGCATTGGATGTTGCTTATTTCAGTATCTGACTGAGCTGAGTTGGTTGAGCATTGGATGTACTTATTTCAGTATCTGACTGAGCTGAGCTGATTGAGCATTTGATGTCGCTTATTTCAGTATCTGACTGAGCTGAGTCAGTTGAGCATTGGATGTTGCTTATTTCAGTATCTGACTGAGCTTAGCTGGTTGAGCATTTGATGTGTCTTATTTCAGTATCTGACTGACTTGAGTTGGTTGAGCATTTGATGTGTCTTATTTCAGTATCTGACTGAGCTGAGTTGGTTGAGCATTGGATGTTGCTTATTTCAGTATCTGACTGAGCTGAGCTGATTGAGCATTGGATGTCGCTTATTTCAGTATCTGACTGAGCTGAGTTGGTTGAGCATTGGATGTACTTATTTCAGTATCTGACTGAGCTGAGCTGATTGAGCATTGGATGTGTCTTATTTCAGTATCTGACTGAGCTGAGCTGGTTGAGCATTGAATGTTTCTTATTTCAGTATCTGACTGAGCTGAGTTGGTTGAGCATTGGATGTACTTATTTCAGTATCTGACTGAGCTGAGCTGATTGAGCATTTGATGTCGCTTATTTCAGTATCTGACTGAGCTGAGTTGGTTGAGCATTGGATGTTGCTTATTTCAGTATCTGACTGAGCTGAGTTGGTTGAGCATTGGATGTGTCTTATATCAGTAACCTCACTGAGCTGAGTTGGTTGAGCATTGGATGTACTTATTTCAGTATCTGACTGAGCTGAGCTGATTGAGCATTGGATGTGTCTTTTTTCAGTATCTGACTGAGCTGAGTTGGTTGAGCATTGGATGTTGCTTATTTCAGTATCTGACTGAGCTTAGCTGGTTGAGCATTGGATGTGTCTTATTTCAGTATCTGACTGAGCTGAGTTGGTTGAGCAGTCGATGTCCTTATTTCAGTATCTGACTGAGCTGAGTTGGTTGAGCATTGAATGTTTCTTATTTCAGTATCTGACTGAGCTGAGCTGATTGAGCATTTGATGTGGCTTATTTCAGTATCTGACTGAGCTGAGTTGGTTGAGCATTGGATGTTGCTTATTTCAGTATCTGACTGAGCTTAGCTGGTTGAGCATTGGATGTGTCTTATTTCAGTATCTGACTGAGCTTAGCTGGTTGAGCATTGGATGTGTCTTATTTCAGTATGTGACTGAGCTTAGCTGGTTGAACATTGGATGTTGCTTATTTCAGTATCTGACTGAGCTTAGCTGGTTGAGAATTGGATGTGTCTTATTTCAGTATCTGACTGAGCTGAGTTGGTTGAGCATTGGATGTACTTATTTCAGTATCTGACTGAGCTGGCCTGGTTGAGCATTGGATGTGTCTTATTTCAGTATCTGACTGAGCTGGCCTGGTTGAGCATTGCATACAACAGCCTGTCGGAGGTACCCACCTTGTCTCTGACTGCCTGTGGTAAGCTGAAGACTCTCATCCTCAAGAACAACTGTCTGACGATGCTGAAAGGCCTGGAGGAACTGGTGAACCTTGAGGACCTGGACATATCCAGTAACTGTCTCGAGAGCCACCTGGATTTAGAGCCACTCCGGCCATTACACAAACTCCAGAAGGTAATATCCATCTCCTATGTAAAATATGGACTTATTACTCAGGGCTGCACCATCACAGCCCATTCCATAAAATATAACAACTTGTCATCACCAGACCATAACACCAGGATACACAATAGCATCCTCACCACCAGTGCTGCAAGAAGTGTAATTGGTGCTTGTACTTGAGTTTAAAATGTTTAGAATTGCATTGTACATATATGTGTCACACATGTACTTGAAAATTAATCATGTACTTTTCCAATTATGGCAAGCATTTTATCATGGAAGTGATGCGAAGGTTGGGTTGGGGAGGTCCCAACTAGTATCACAAGTAGTTACTGATGCACATGGTTAACAATGTTCCAAGACCAGTTTGATGAAAGAAGTCTTTATTCAACAGCAAGAGTTTGGGGCCATGCAGTCTCTGCTGAGGCCTGCAGAGTCTGGCAAGAGATGGTCTGTCTCTCTCTCAAAGTGCCCACTACAGATAGTTTTGTTCAACATGACCTCATAGATAGATATTTATAAAATGACTTCACCATTTTGTCATGTTGTGAGGACAGTGCTTACATATACACAGGATGTCATAAAAAACATGTTTTAATTGAGTTCTAGCATTCTCTCATCAAGTTTAACACATCTTTCATTCTGTGGTACTATTTCCACTTACACAGACTTAAAATAGGCCCTAATAGTTTGGTGAACTCTTCTGTGATCAAATTGGTAGAGAAGCTGTGTCATCAATTATGAGAAGTCATTAATTGTTCAGTCTGACATGCCTGAAACCAAGCTTGTATTTGTAAAATATGAAATATTCCTTTAAATATTTCTTAATAAACAAATATACCATCCCCTTACATCTTAATATAAACATTATACCCTATGTATATCCCATTGCACAGGTTCACATTAGGCCTGTAGGCTTTGTTAATTATTGTGCAGTTTACCGACAAAATCACTGCCACAAAAAAAATATGAACAGGATATTAAATATATTCATATCAGAGCCATAAAAGCAAAAAGGAGAGTGACATTGACCCTATGTTGAGCTTTATTCAGTACAATTCATTCAGAAGACCAGACTTCCTGGAAAAGCTCTGTGTGTTACAGGGGCCTATTGCTCAGGAGAGGCACATGTAGGAGAATCAGGTATACATTTGATGTTCAATTCATGTGTTTTACTTTCAGTTGTTTGTTCAAGGTAACCCACTCTCTTTCCACAAGCAACACCGCAAGTTAACACTTGGTCGGATATCACCTGTTGCTGCCAAAAAGGTAAATGTTAATTAGCAAGTATAAAGCAAATAATTGTGAATTTTTTTTTTTATTTTTTGTACAATTGGTGCAAAGCAATGACCTGTTGATTAGGCTTAACAAAATACAAAACTTATCTATATAAAATAAAATTACTGAAGAAAAATCTTATTTTTGTGAAAAAGGTATTCATTACTACCTTCAAAAATCCAGCAGTGACGGATTTACAAGTGTTCCCATCTAAGTATATTTACATAGGTATACGTGGATTTGCTCTCTCTCTCTCTCTCTCTCTCTCTCTCTCTCTCTCTCTCTCTCTCCTCCCATATTTCCTCTGCTTGTCTTATTTGTTCATTAGAGTAAAGTCTCCAGTAAAGTAAGTAAGCAGAAATAGAAACTACTCAGGAATGATTAATCCACAAAAGTTTTGAACTCCATGAATTTCATGTCAAAATGTCAAAACCATGAAATTTCAGATTCACAAAATTTTCTGGATCCACTGTACTTTGTTATCAGTCCATTACTTAGATGAGTGTAAGTGGTCGTTCTGAGCACAGAGCTAACAGTTAATTTAAGCATTTCAAGATTAAGATAAATTCTCCTCAGATATAATTTTTTAATGACTGAACCATTTTGTGTAAAACCCTCCATACTTTGTTACAAAATCCTTCTACTCTGGTCATAGTGTCATGCCAAGCTGGTGAGATTTTGTTTCAGAACAGTTAACATGAAAAAATAAAAACCTATACAGCTCTGAGCTTCCTTTCACTTTCAGATGGTGATCGATGGTAAAGCAGTGACTCCTAAAGAAGTAAAGGTAGGGTTCAGATTGTAAAATGAATTGATTGTCAAACAGATAAGATCACAGGTAATTAAGCATTGGTGTCATAGCTATTTGTTTTTGTACATTGGCCAGCAGTATCTTCTATATATGCCCTAAGGCCTGAGGGTTTTCCACTACTAGACCAGTCACTGTACTATGGAGAATGAGGTCTGGTATGAACAGAGTTGCTTCATGAGTTCCCTATTTGTCTCCTGTAATCCTTATAGATAAAATTAAAAAGCCTGGTGTCTAACTCAGCTCCTCTAAGTTAGATATCTACTTTGAGACAAAAATATTTATCAGGAAGCAGTTTGTTTATCCACATTTAATTGCACTTTGTTCAGAGTCATAATTTCAAAGTATGAATATCCATATTTGTTAGGGCATTTGATAAAATCTTTAATTAAGATGGCATAAGACCAGAGTTACTTGGCCCCATGCATTTTAGCGAACCTGTGAGCTTGGGTGATGATGTGGCATTGTCTGAAGATCAACCCATACTATCTCAAAAATAGCAGGAACAAGCATCACCAAATTTTATGCAAAAAATCAGTCATCTAAAAAACTATTGGATTTTGCTTATTTTCTTGTTATCTGCCTTTACTTAGATTTTATAGAGAAAAAGCTAAGAAACCTTTAAAAATCCTCTTCTCGGAAACTGTCTAGCCAAATTGTTCAATATTTCACAATAATCTCAGAAACAATCTCTTTCAAGTTGTTTGAATGGTTCCAGTTTGGTGAATTTTAGCTGAGTTACATGAAGCTGAACTTGGTCTTTTGGCCAAAAAAAGGATACTAAAATTACAATATCAGAAACGGCTTGAGCTATCATCACCAAATTTTATAAAAATGCTGGTCACATATCTCATAAATGAAATTGAGGATAGGTGGCCCCAGCTGCATCAACCTTTTCTGTATGAGGGTCATCGGCCATTAGTACTTTAACCCAAAATTTCTCAGGAATAGCACGAGCTTGCCAAATGTTATGCAAAATTCTGTCACATATCAATTGTGGGATTGAGCTTTTTGTTGCACCACCTGCATCAACTTTTATTTTACAGGGGAAAAGCTTGAAAACCATTGAAAATCTTCTTCTCCGAAAATGATTCAGGAAAATTGTTCAATGTTTCACAGAGAAATTATCCCAGGGACAAGCTTTCTCAAGTTTGTTCAAATGGTTTGGGTTTGATGAATTTTGGCCTAGTTACAGGAATTTGAACTAAGTCATATGGCAAAGAAAGCATGTACTATCATACTAATCTCAGAAACGACAGGAGCTAGCAAAAGTTTTGTGCAAATGTTGGTCACATATTTGAAATTGTGGTTTTTGTGGCGCCTACTACAGCAACCAGTTTTTAGCTCAGCTGACTATAAGTCATCTGAGCTATAGTCGTGGTCCATTGTCCGTCGTCCGTCCGTCCGTCCATAGATGTGGCATGTTTTGAAACCGTAAGACCTAGGAATCTAAAATTATGCATAATGTTAGATGTCCCCAAGAACTCCTACCAAGCCGAAAACTGGGTCTTTACGACTTCTTTCCTTTGAGAAATTAAGGAAAAACCTCAATTTTTATTAAAATCCTATTTTCACACTTCAGGACTGCCTAATATCAAAACCACTCATCTGTTTTTCCTTATATTTACCATAAATATTCGTCTATATTCCAATGTACATGCCAGAAATTAAGTCTGTTAAGTATAAATTCTTTAAGTTATGGGCCCAAACATAATGGACTTTGTAAATAATCAAGAAAAATATTTACTCACTTAACAAATTTTGAAACTAGAGTATATTTTCCCAAGTATATAACTATGCTTAATTAAGATTCAAATGTTTACCCAAAATTAGATCTGATTTTTGTAAATTTTTTAAGTTATTAGCATAAAAATAAAATCAGTACCTTAAATTTTGCCTAACTTTGACCATTGCACGTTTTTTTCCTGTAAGTACCATTGATTTAATTTTCACAGCATGTAAACATAAATATTTAATTTGTTTTAATCTGAAATTTGAAAATAAAAGCTTGAAAATTAAGCTAGTTATTAATTTTTTTCTTGAGGCTCTATTGTAGTCATTTGCTTTGATTACAGATTACAGATGCAGGGTCCCGCTCCAGGTCACTGGAAGTCAGCTATGCCAGGGTTTCTGATTTGTTACAGTCACTGGGGATGATCCCCTGCTGTGACAGGTGTACAGTTATTCTCATATCACCACCCCAGTCACCCTCCCCCCCTCCCACAAACCCAACCCACCAAGTGTTATGCAGTAATTGTTATTGTTTTCACTGTATCTCCTTAATTGTAATGCTGTTTCCACTCTGATATGCAAAAACTTTCCTTGAAAAAGTAAATTCAAGGTGTAATCCAGAAGATGCGATGTTGTGTTAATGTAGCATTTTTAAAGAAATCAATTTTCTTTTAAATGATTTTAACAAATATAATTAAACCCATCAGATGCATAAATTATTATAAAATGTTAAGCTCATTATTGATAAATAAAGACACAATTAAAAATTTTGAAATCTAAATCAAGTATTATTTTTAGATATTTATTGTTTTGCAGGTTAAAAAAATATATGTTTGTGGTAAAAAATTAATAAACGTTTGTATGTGGTGTTATCTGACAAGATTGAGATTTATGATGATGCAATTGAGAATTATGAATCAACTTTTATATTCAGATATAAATGTTATATTGGAAATGTATAGAATTATAAACTTAAATTAAAAATATTGATGTGATAAAAAAATGAGGATTTAATACAAACATTTGTTCATTATTTTCCTGCCTCAGCAGAATTTGAGATCAGGCTTTGTTTGCCCTGTTTTATGTTGTTAATTAGTTATATTTCAACTTTACATTTCATAAAAAAATACATATATATTTAATAATATATATATATATATACAAAAAATAGATTCAATTTAACAAATGTGTAAACTACTGAAATGTCAACAGTTAATCAAAAAGTCAACTAATGATCATGGTATTAGTACAGATCATTTGTTAACAAACTGCTCACATGCTTCAGTTTCAACATTAGGAAACACATGGTCAGGTCACAAAATATTATTTGCAACAATTTCTTGCTCATCAATACAAACCAATCATATAAACCAACCATGGCCTTTATTACCTCTTCCTCTTACACTTTTTTTCCATTTGAAATTATTTTAGATTTTTACCTTCAAGGTCAACGTCAGCTGAGCACAGTGACCAATGGGTCTCTTGTTTTATAGGCAAAAACCGAGTAATTTTAGCCTCTTTCAGCTTGAAAATGTTTTTTTTTATGAAAATGTCAAGTTTGATGAATTAATTTTTCTCAAGAATTATCCTAAGATAGGGTTTTTATCAATTGTTTTAGTATAAATAGGCTTTTGTGATTTTTTTGTAGAGTCATAGAAAGCTGAAGTTGCTCTTGTGGCCATAAGTAAGCCTATTTCAAACTTAGGGCTGCAAAAGTTTTCTTCTGCATAACTCTTGTTTAAACTTAGGTAACATTGCACAAAAATTATCCTAGTGGTTTGAAGTATCTGCCTGAAATTTTAGATGTCCATACATCTTTGATGGCTTTCTTGTACACAAGACTGGTGGCACCACCAACAATCATTTTGTGTTGTGTAAATCCATGCATATGCCAGTTTTCAGGAGTGACTTTTCTGTTATTGGTTCTTGAACTTGAGTTTAAAATGTTTAGTATCTGCATGGTACATGTGGATGTCACTCATGTAATTGAAAATTAATCAAGTAATTTTCAAATATTGGTCAAGCATGTGATCATGGAAGCATTATACCTGATGTTTATCCTATTTTTTCTCTTTGGAGAGTTTTGTATCACTACAAAGAGTTTGCGTTTACCTCAGTGATCACAAGGTTGTTGGACATCGGTGTTGTATATGTTTTTATGTGTATGTATAAGTTTGCTATTGTTTGTCTCTGTTTGATGATTTGATGTCTTGTGTATACTTAGGCTGCATTTACTATGTAAGTTATACATTGTTTTTGCAGCTTTGTAAAGCAGTACAGCCTCTGTGGCTGCCAGGAAACAGGTCAACCATACCTCGATCAGAACAAGCCTCCTCTAATCATGTGGCGGCTGATGTAGTGTCTGAGGTTACAACAAATGATGACACTGACACTGCGCCCCTCTTGTCATCAGGCTCTAATAAACGAGGAAAGAAATCACGCCGGGCACGACGAGCCCTTATATCTGACATTGCTGATACAGCTACTGAAACAGCAGATAACTCATCCCTGGATGAGAGCAGTTTAGGTGAGACACAATCAGGACAGAATCATACCAGCCACATGTAGTTAAAAGACAGGTTCTTTCTCAGATCAGAGAGCTTGGAAGCAAAGTGAAAAGCCAATTTCCATTGGCTTATATTTTTATATTCACCTAGAAAAAAGTTTTAGACATCCTTATTATTTGAACCTGTATATGTGAAGAAATTCACAGCTTTGTGTAACATGTAATCATCAGTTTCATTATAATGAAATGTTTTGCTAACGATGGGGTTAGTTTAAGTGAATTTCTGATGTGTACTTATCTACAAGATACTTAATACAAATAATCTGTATCCATGGTTACATGGGATGTATTAATTAATATTATGTTTACTGATGCTCATCTGTAAGATTACATGACATAACTTTCAGCAAACTTAGCTCAGCCCTTGGAAATTTGGAGTTTAAATGTAAATGAGTGAAAAACATGTAAGGTCCTTCAGTTTTATTTAGAACAATATGGAGTTAAAAAATCTTGGCTTTATAATCTGTTCACTGCAGTAATACTTAATAGTGTTAATAGGAAAATACTAAATTCTCTGAAGCTGAAATGCGTTATACCCTGTTGCAGCTGCCTCATACAGTTCCAGGGATGGCTATATGCAAATTAAGAACAAACTTGAACAAGCCCGATCACAGCTAGGTCCTGATTGGCTGCAGACATTACAACCCAAAACCAAGAGAACAAATGAGGAGCTGATGAGAGAGACCAGAAAACCTGAGATAGCTGTAATGGCTGATACCAGCCTGAACATTAACACGGACCCTGGTGATGCTGTGGAGATAGCGGAGGTAGCAGACCCACAGCAGGATCACCAGCAGTGTATGGACACTCAAACAGCTCCAGAGGATGAGCCTGGTGTAAGACTTTGTACTGCTCTGTCTGTACCTGATTGTGAATCTGAAAGCCTTGCTGGGTTATCATTATCTCATGGCTGTCAACCCTGGATAATCACACTGTACTCCTTGTATAAGGAGCATCAGTTTGTGTACACTACATGGGCACATGCATTTGTTGTCATGTTTAACATCTATGACTCCACCTTCAGTATTAAACTGAATGGCCTTATTTTATCCTTATGACCATAACATATATTTGTTTTGCAATAATCAAAGACTGAAGAATGCTTCTATAAGATTGTCTCCTCTGAAAGGCCAAGTGTAGTGATGCACGGATCAAGATCAGATATATGGCTGGCACAAATATTACAAAGTTTAATATATTCAGCCCTAAGATGGTTCCAGTGCCAAACCCCAAGAGACAGAATAACCATCTATCCAGCAGTATTAGAGACAAGCAAACATGTTCCAAAATCCCATTATGTTATTATAAAATTTTAGAAATTGAATAACTAAATTTTTTAATGAGCTTGGCCCATGTCTGTGCAGGAAAACCCTTCTTCTGTTTACTTGTAAGCAAAAAAAACATTTGTGAGTTTGTTCAGCAGCTGTCAGTACTTCTGTGATGCATATGCTGGTGACATAAGCCACAGGAAAATTTCATGTAACATGCAATTCTGGATTTCAGCAAAAAGCACAGAATTACTACTGTCACTCCAAAACTTAAAGGAAAGAACAAAATCATATTTGTTATTATTCAGTCATAATAAAGTGCATATTGTCACATTGGTAACTGTGGATTAACTCAAGGCCTCACCCTGTTCCTTTAATAAACCATCTGGAAATTTAAACTTTGTATTGGAAACTTTGCTAGATCAAGGGTTTTACTAATGTTTTCTGGCAATTTAACTTGGTCTTATCCACCATTCTAGATCTTATTTTGTAGCTCTTGGTCCTGTAAGACTCCCAACTGTTCCTAAAAGAAAAAACCATCTACAAGGCTGCTATCACTCACTATAAATGCAATGTTTCACAAGTATTCAATGGGTTATTCATTCATACAATTGTTTTGTAGACACTGGAGCCTGAGGCAGAGACCAGTAAATTGTGGCAGTCCCTGGGCAGTGTGGACCCAGAGATGGTAAAACCTCTGCTTAGACGCACAACCAGTGAGACGGTCGATGCCATGTGGAGAAATAATAAGAGCGAGGAGGAAATGGAGGAACTTGGTAAAAAAAATCACATTTAAATCCCCTCACAATGAAGTTGCAGAAACTTTCACAAGTAACTCATCCACCCACAGATAACCCTTTCAATTTTATTAAGGTCACTGAGTCAAAGATCAAGGCCACAAAACCCACTTCTTGAAAGCTTGTGGATACACTATAAGCCAAAGTTTTCATCTCAAGCCTTCAATCTTTCACAGATTCTTCGCCTACCAACAGAGGAAGAGCCCTATCAGTTTTGAATTTTTTGGGTCAAAGTTTAAGGCCACAGGACACATATCTTGAAAAAATCTTGTTGATTCATTTTAAACCAAATTTTCATCCCGAAACCTTCAATCTGTCACATGGCTATCCCACCTGCAATGGGAAACCCTATGCATTTTGAGTTTTTCGGGTCAAAGTTCAAGGCCACAGTACTCACTTCTTAAAAAAAATATTGTGGACCCATTTTAAGCCAAAGTTTTCAATCTTACACATACAGCTCACCCACTCATAGAAGGAGAACCCTGTCAATTTTGAGGTCAAAGGTCAAGGCCAAATGGACACAAATCATAGCAGATGGATAAAGAAACTTTTCATCTGGGGAGTTCTTGGTAAAATCGTTGGGAAACCCTTAATAAGGTCACTGTAAAAAATTTCACTACTGCTTTTACCATATTTCAGAAAGTTTAATGGAAAACTTGTGTTTAGCTCAGCTGACTGAAATTCATCTCAGCTATAGTGATCACTCTTTGTTTGTCTGTTTGTCTGTCCAATAAGTGGGCACAAATCAAAACCACTGGACCTAGAAACTTCTAACTGAAAACTGGTGGAGGTCCATAAAAAATATCTATGGACACCTGAAATCAGGTCACTGTAACCTATATCCATAGAGCTATGGGGCTCAAAAATACCCCCCAGAATAATAAAAATTTGATCCAAAAGCTACAGTATATGAATAACTAATGCATTGATTTCCATTTTTCTTTTCATTGAGAACTTCAGTTGAAGCAGTCTGGACTTTATCAGGGCACAAAACATAACAGTAAGGCTGAGAAACATGATCATGAACAGAAGTTTATTCAGGAAAAAAGGCCTCAGGCCGAAAGTTCCAAACATTTCAACAATCCAAGCAAATAATTGCATAAAAAGAACATAAGGTAGCAGTTTTATATTAATTAATGAATAATGTTATTAACACATGTAACATGACTGCATACTTTAGTACACAATGTTCCTATATTTCCATTATTAGTGAGTATAAAACACCTAATGTAACCATGTAATTTTCTTCTTCTCAAAAAGGAATTTATATACATATGCAGCAACATTTATTATTTTAACATGATCGTCTCAATTTGATTAATTTAGTAAAACTGTGTTCACTTGGATAATGTCTTTTCTGAAGTATTATAACCTCAAATCATATAATAAACATTCTTGCATACAGTGAGCTTCATCCTTAACAATAATGTATTCATGATGTAAACAATATTTACAGATCCTCTCTTCACAAGATATATCATTATGACAACCTATTTCCAAAGCCAATTCACGATTCAAACATCCAAGTTTAGCAAGTTTACTTAACACAATTTAATAAACAAGTTACTAACAAAGAATCTGCCACAGTCTCCTAATGCTGCTGCATTTGCAGTATTCTGGCCTACAAATATATTTGCAGAATTTGTACTGCACTCTCTCTATAGTTTATGATTTCTTAAAAACCCCTAATTCGCACCCATAATTACTGGCACTACCATTTGATCAAAAAGATAAAAGATATGTTTTGAACTAACATACTCCCCTAGTATTTACACTTTTTACTGAATTTTTTATCATACATACAGCTTTATTTTCTTGCAAAACTTGCTATTGTTGTGTTTCTGACCAATATAATGTCATTGAGAAAGTAATACCAAGATATTTTTAGTATGGAGCTACTTCTGTTCACCATTTAAATACCATCTTTCAACTTTTCATGACCTATATTCTGAGAGTGAAAGAAAAAAAACATGATTTGAGCACCCTGAAAGTAAGATGCACTCAAATTGTATCTGTTCTGCCCAGAATCTTCTAATGGAACATCCATCTGGTCAAATGTTCTTGGAAATCTGAAACTAGGTCATAGTGACCTATATTCTGCTAGGGACAGTCTGTTTTGAGCACCCTGTCAAACAGACAGGGTACAAATTGTTTCCATTGGGCCTAGAGTCTTCTAAACGTGACATCCAGGGAAGTCCTGAGTTAATGTCCTTGGAAACATGAATTAGGTTACTGTGACTTTTATTCTGAGACCCATAGGAAAACATGGTTTGAGCACCCTGAAAGTCAGAAGGGCCGAAAATTGTACCTGTTATGCCTAGAATCTTCTAATGCAACATCCAAGGAATTTCTGAGTAAATTTTCTTGGAACCTAAAACTAGGTCATGATGACCAATATTCTTCTAGTGGTGGGCTAAAAACCTGATTTTGAGCAGTCATACGTTTGACCTCTAGAGAAGCTTCTGACTGTACATCAAGGAAGATTCTGGGCAGATCTCCTCAATAACCTGAAATTAGGTCATGGTGACCTATATTCTGTGAGCTACAGGCCAAAAACATGATTTGGAGCACTGGAAATCATTACACCCATTGTTTAAGTTTCCTTGACAAATATTTTTCACCAGATCATAACATCAATAATAAATACATTCATCTCCTGCATGTCAAATTCAGCTAAGCCTCATGGCCAATGGGCCACTAGTTTTGGCTGAAAGCCTTACATCACAATAATTAAATCAAAACAAAACAAGCAAAATCAGGTTCTATGGTCATGCAGTTCTTTCATTTCTCTTTTATTGACAGGACCAGAGAGTGAACCACTGATTGTAACCAGAAAGGACAACCCAGAAAAGGAGCTGATCCTCTGTGTCACAAACAGGTATGTCCTGAAACACTCCACAACTGTCACAAACAGGTATGTCCTGAAACACTCCACAACAGTCACAAACAGGTATGTCCTGAAACACTCCACAACAGTCACAAACAGGTATGTCCTGAAACACTCCACAACAGTCACAAACAGGTATGTCCTGAAACACTCCACAACAGTCACAAACAGGTATGTCCTGAAACACTCCACAACAGTCACAAACAGGTATGTCCTGAAACACTCCACAACAGTCACAAACAGGTATGTCCTGCAACACTCCACAACAGTCACAAACTGGTATGTCCTGCAACACTCCACAACAGTCACAAACAGGTATGTCCTGAAACACTCCACAACAGTCACAAACAGGTATGTCCTGAAACACTCCACAACAGTCACAAACAGGTATGTCCTGAAACACTCCACAACAGTCACAAACAGGTATGTCCTGAAACACTCCACAACAGTCACAAACAGGTATGTCCTGAAACACTCCACAACAGTCACAAACAGGTATGTCCTGAAACACTCCACAACAGTCACAAACAGGTATGTCCTGAAACACTCCACAACAGTCACAAACAGGTATGTCCTGAAACACTCCACAACAGTCACAAACAGGTATGTCCTGAAACACTCCACAACAGTCACAAACAGGTATGTCCTGAAACACTCCACAACAGTCACAAACAGGTATGTCCTGCAACACTCCACAACAGTCACAAACTGGTATGTCCTGCAACACTCCACAACAGTCACAAACAGGTATGTCCTGAAACACTCCACAACAGTCACAAACAGGTATGTCCTGAAACACTCCACAACAGTCACAAACAGGTATGTCCTGCAACACTCCACAACAGTCACAAACTGGTATGTCCTGCAACACTCCACAACAGTCACAAACAGGTATGTCCTGCAACACTCCACAACAGTCACAAACTGGTATGTCCTGAAACACTCCACAACAGTCACAAACAGGTATGTCCTGAAACACTCCACAACAGTCACAAACAGGTATGTCCTGAATCACTCCACAACAGTCACAAACAGGTATGTCCTGAAACACTCCACAACAGTCACAAACAGGTATGTCCTGAAACACTCCACAACAGTCACAAACAGGTATGTCCTGCAACACTCCACAACAGTCACAAACAGGTATGTCCTGAAACACTCCACCACAGTCACAAACAGGTATGTCCTGAAACACTCCACAACAGTCACAAACAGGTATGTCCTGAAACACTCCACCACAGTCACAAACAGGTATGTCCTGCAACACTCCACAGTCACAAACAGGTATGTCCTGCAACACTCCACAACAGTCACAAACAGGTATGTCCTGAAACACTCCACTAAAGTCACAAACAGGTATGTCTTCAAACACCCTGCTACAGTCACAAACAGGTATGTTCTTTTATGACTGTTCCTCAAATACTCCATGAATATCAAAATCAAGTGTGACCACTACCCTTGCTTTCATGGAATTATAATATATTTTGAATTTTGCTTAACTTTTTGAAGGTACATCTTGGAGAAAGATATTAACGGTGATGTTCTTGAGAAGCTGGACCTGAAATGCCTGAACAGTGCTCATCTTGTCCCATCAGACAGCCCCTCAGACATCCAGCCCATTATCCAGCTCACATTTGATTACATCAAGAAGGACCGTCGGGAGCGCAGGTACAGAATGGAGGACGACTTTGTAGCTGTGCATGTAAGTAGAGAACTTAAGCTCATTAGTTCTTTGTCTTTTTTGTCTATCTGTAAAGCAGATGTGTAACTCTTATATTGTCCATTGCTGTGTCATCCTCATAGTTGACTTGTATTAACTGAGACAATATGAATAGGAAGTTAAAACTTATTTAATTAAATTGACCATGAAATTCTTAAATTACTCTTTAAATGGGCAAAACTCACTTTTGAGTTGTGAATAATTTAGCACCTTGGAGTACTTAAGCAGTCGTACCAGAGATCACACCAGAGGTCTTGTTCTGTGAATGTTACATGAAGGAGAAGCACAGTTTGAGTTGTATATTTAGCTTTCTGAACAAAAATTATTTCTTTGACTCTATTTAACTAGTATGCAGATATGATAATGATACCAGCTACCAACTTAATAGTCCTGTATCGTTGTGGTAGATGTCATAATGTAAAATCAATGTTTGCTGCATAATGAGACTGCCCTTGCCCCATGAAGTTAATGTAGCCACCTTATTTTGTCTGTTATTTAACTGTTTCAGCAGGGCCTCTAACTCCATACTGCTGAAAAAATTGGTTACTTTAATACCAGCTTTGAAGTGAGCATCATAAGTTGACTATAGTTTATATCATATCATCATAGGCTGTCACATAACTCAGTATTAAGTGACAGAGCCAAGCTATAAATACTTCCAGGCGAAGCAAGATGTCGATCCAGATTCATGTCAGGTTCCTGTGACGGTATAAAAAATCCTGGGGGAAGAGGCTGCTTTCCTGAATTGTGCACACATTAATCCTTAAATGTTTATAATAAATAAATGTTGGTTCATGTAGTTATTTGTTGTTGAGAGGGAAAGATGTATATATAGGATTGACTATCATGGATTCACTCTGGACAGCTGATTTATTATTATGAACTAGATGCACCTGGTTTTTAGATGATGATAGTTTTTAGCTCAGCTGACTATAAGTCATCTGAGCTATAGTCATGGTCCATTGTCCGTCGTCCGTCCGTCTGTCTGTCCTTCCGTCCGTCCGTCCGTCTGTCCGTCTGGATGTCCGTCCGTAAGACTGGCACGTTTTGACACTGTTGGACCTACGAATCTGAATTTCGGCATACAGTTAGATGTCCCCATAATCTCCTACCATGCCAAAAATTGGGTCAATAGGACTTTGTTCCTTTGAGATATTAAAGAAAAACCTCAATTTTTTATTAGAAATCTATTTTCACACTTCAGGACTGCCTAATATCAAAACCACTCATCTGGTTTTCTTCATATTTACCATAAATATTCCTCTATATAGTTCCTATGTACATGCCAGATATTAAGTCAGTATTTTATAATTTAAAAAAGTTATTGGCCCAAACATAATGCACTTTGTAAAAAAATCAGGAAGATATTTTGTCACTTAAGACCCAAAGTGTTAAAGGTAGGGACTTGTTTCCAGTAATACAACTTTAATTAATCAAAATTTAATTGTATACCAAAAATTAGATCAAAATCTGTTAAATTTTTTTAAATATTGGCAAAAATATAAAATTGGTACCTTAAATTTTGCCCAACTTTGGCCATGGCACGTTTTTTTCCTGTAAGTACTGTGGATTTAATTTTCACACCATGTATACATAAGGATTTAATCTGTTAAAATCTGAAATTTGAAAATAAAAGCTGCAAAATTAAACACTTCAAGGCTGCCTAATATCAAAACCACTGATCTGTTTTTGATCGTATTTAGTATTCACATTCTTTTATACATTTTCTATGAACTTACCAAAAATTAGGTCAGTATTGAGTATAATTTTGAAGTTATGGGCCAAAACATAATGCAATTTTTAAAAAATCAGGAAATATATTTACTCACATGAGAATTGCTGAACCTAGAGACCTTTTTTCAGGAATATAACTTTATTTAATCAAAATTCAATTGTTTACCCAAAATTAGATCTGAATTTTGCAAATTTTTCAAGTTATTAGCATAAATAAAAAACAATACCTTAAATTTTGTCCAACTTTGGCACTGTTGATTTAATTTTCCCAGCATATATGCATAAGGATTTAATCTTTTAAAATCTGAACTTTAAAAAGAAATTGATTGGAATGAATAGCTTTTATTCATGTTTTCACACACCATGTCAAGTGTTGTTTACATCTAGCCCACCTAGTAGTAAAGCCTTCACTCGCATTATGTAACCCACCCCAGGCAGCTTACCTTGGCCCAGCTTGGCCACTACTAGCAGGCTTCCCCTCGCCCTGCACTCATCCCCCCCCCCCCTCAGCTGGTGCATAAACTAGATGAATGTTATAATTTTTCTGTATTTTATTTTATTCTTGGACATGCTACATTTTAGATTTTGTATTGAACCACCAGGGTTACAATGATTAAAGTGTACATTTAATTGTGTCCACAAAGTGGTGTATTGCTGTGAAAGTCTGGATGTTCACGAGATAAGTAATTCCTTACTTCAGAAGAGTAAAAACTTCACCAGGTGTGAAATTGACTATTAATTCCAGTAATTAATTAAAACTTGGATAGTAATTAGCACAATGATATTGTTTGTCCCTCATTCAACCAACAGTGTGTATACTTTATTTGAAAAGATGTTTTATTTTGTCAAATTTACTTTTATTTTATTTTGGTGAATAAAATTAAGCATGTCCTGAAAACTCCAATATGCAAAACTTTTTAATAGTGATTCAAGGAATATTCTTGTAGATGCCATGTTGTGGCATTATTTTCTTTTAAAATCAGTTAAAACATTTATGATTTAAAAATAATAAAATATATGTGTATGCATAATATGACCCAATGTTTTTTACTCTGTATATATAATGATTGCAACTTTTGCAACAATTCTAATATTTTAACTTATATTTTCAGGTTTTTTAATTAAAATTTATAAACCTGTAAATAAAAAAATGATACAGATAAAAACTTCTTAATGGAAAAAGTGAATCTGCTTAAAAAAATAGGATTATATATAAACTTAAATGCATTATTCTCTTGAAAGTGAACTAAAGGTATTAGTCCATTCTGTCCACTTGCCTGTCCATCTGTAAATTTTCGTATGCAACACAGTATCTCAAAACTTTTACTGTTTTTCTTCATGACAGTCTTGTCAGAGTATTAGTTTGCAATCATATATTTAGAACTTTACTATAACCAAGTAGGAGGGCCCCTTTCCTCTTAGCTTTTCATATTCTTATATAAATGAAAAACATTACAATAGAATATTTCTACATCCACCTTCGTGCTGCCCTCACTTTTCCCTTCTCCGAACCCCATCCCAAAGTCAGCCTCAGTAAGCAAGAACAAGATGAATCAGATATATTCATACTTTAATATTTTGTATAACTATTCGTCCATAGGTACCTATGTACATGCCAGAAATTATGTCAATATTGTGTAATATGTAGACATAGTGGGCATCACAATAATGTACCTTGTCAAGACTAAAGAGATATTGTGTCATACAGTCACATATTCATAAATCACTTCATCAGCATAGTTAATCATAACATCATATCTGTCAAATTGAACGCTTGCAGACTACCATACACTTTAGATCCTTCAACAAATAGCCTTATCATCATTCTACTACTGCTTATTACTGCTGTCATTGCATTCATATTTGCTCAAATATATCACAATTTTCAACCCCTCCTAAATAAATAAAAAATAAACCACTTTATTTGACTCTATTAATCCATCAGTCAGGTAATTTCATTTATCATTTACTCACATATTACATTACATTCCTTTATAATAGCCCAACATGTACATGATATTCATAAGCTTTATCGACTCGATATAGTATCACAGTGGAGAAACATTTATAGTCCAATCACGATCAGCTGAGCGACGTGACCCATGGGTCCCTTGTTTACGAGCTGGCAGGGACTGAATGTCACATACTTTAATCCTGTGCTTTTCACAGGGACTATTGTTCATGATATTTAGATATCTTCTGCCAGGATTCTCCAGGAAACAAGGTCCCCCTAAAAAGTCATAAAAGAATGGCAAATTGTGCTATTCAAGAAATCAAACAAAAAAGTTGACATGAAGCATACATAGGGTATAGAAATTATGCGTGAGAATGTTATTTTTCTTCAGATAAACAACATATGCACGACATCATCATTGCTTGCATGATGGCCATTGTATATGTAAGCCACCTATACTTTGAAAATAATTTAAGGAAATTATATGACTGTAAATGGAAAAGTGAAAGTTTATGAAAGATAATTTGTATAAATTGAAGCTCAACAAACACTCAAGAAAATGTGTTTAGATGTCAATGAATGTAAGTCTTGGGCATGATAACAAACACATATGTTGTTGAAGGTCCTTGCACCAAAAAATGCAACTAAAATCTGCCAGCGTGGAAAGACAGGCTCAGGCAAATAGACTCCTACAGTATTAAATGTTTGTCCTGAGACCTGTTGATTGTCATCAGTTTGAATGGAAACTGATGATGCTCCCAGGTAACTGGCAGGGTTACATCTTCTGGTGCAAGTCCATGGCATGGAAATAACTTCAGCCTTGGATTGTTGCTTTGTCTTAAGTAAAATTAACCCAAAAAGATTTATCTAGATATTTCAGAAGATTTGCAGAGGGTTTGTGTAAAACTGTATGAACATCCATTAAAGTTTGAAAGTAGTGAGAATCAGCATAATATATATTTTTTTCTTATAAACCATGTGACAAAAGAAGTATTCCTGTGTTCTTCTGTAGAAGTCACCCATTCATATGCATTTGTTCTGCCAATTGAGATAGGGTCACTGAAGTGTGACAGTCTTTATTCATTAAAAGTGTACACTTGAACACATGACTGAATAGGAGAGTCTGGTGGAGGTTTTGAGGCTCTGACTGCAGAATTTATACCAGTTTTAAGTTTTACTGGAAATATATTTTCATGTTTCAAAGTTTCTGGAGATTGCTGGTCCTAAAAAAATATATGAGTGTACCTCCACCCCAAACTGTATTCAAGTTGAAGGGCTTTGAACAGCCCTTTTGTATAAAAAACCATAAATTGGATGAACTATTGAAGCCATAGTTATAATGGAAAGATATTTGTGAATGTATGGAAATCAACATTCCTGTAAACTCATAAAAGTCAAACAGTGGTTGTGTAACTAATTCTAGTGTTAACATAATTGAGAACTGAGAAGCCCTTGCATTGAAAGTGGAGTTATGTGGTCTTTGTTATAAATTAAAAAGCTTTACTTCCTGTTGAGGGAAGTATTGAGTTCATCGGGGATTAGAATGGACCTGTGCCTGCAAATTGCACAATACGCTCTGTGGCTGTTGATCTAAAAATGCAGAAAATCCAAAAGGCACCTCCTGATAAACATGACAAGCATGGAGGACCTTAAATCACAAAGAAATAGGGGCACCTCTAAGGAAATCATTAAATCATTAATTATGCCACTTAATAGGTCATAATCTGGCAAAATAAACAAACATGTCCTAGAAGAGCGCACCCCTGATATGTGTGCCAAATTCTGAAGGCCAAATCAGTAAGGAAGCAGGTAAAACTTTGTCTAGAAAAAGCCTCTCTGTATATTAATTATATAGATATAGGTAGCCCCAGCTCTAGTGCTCTCTTCCTCCGCTATGCTGTGCAGGATCCTGGATATGTACGCCGCCAAAGGCAGTCATTATAAACGACAACAGAGGAAGAGTATGATAGCTCTAATTATGTTTGGTTTGATGTGCAGTTGATGAGCAAGAGTAGGGAAGTATGGCCCTGTCATTGCAGTTAGCACGGCACGTATTAACCCTTTTATACATGAAAGAAACATGATAGAGCAGCAAAAAAAAAAATTGCTATGGGATATTTTTCATGTATTTTTACAGAAGTCTGTAAATTTCACTACTGCTTCTACGGGCTGTGAATGAATAATTCTTTTTACAAAAATTAAGCTTTTATTTAAGTTTAAATAATCAAAAGTGATTGATGAGACAAATTATATTCCTTCATACAGACAGTTTTATAAGGTTTAAATTGACATATACTTTATGAGGTTTTGCATGTAATTGGAATGAATTATTTGCATTTTATTAAGACATCAGTGCAAAATGAATGCAGATGATGTTGCCACCTTAAGTAATTGTACAAAGGAGGTACTTTCAGTTCCCTAAATATTTCTATAAGCAGTGGTTGATATTTCTTTATTGCTATAGTTTCTTTTCTCTCATGTATAAACTACTTTCATAACACTCCCTCCTTTATGATAGTTCCCAATATACCTGTTCATCCATGCTGAGATGTACTTAATGCTTTATTTTCTGTTTCAGCAATTCCTGGCACTCCTGGAACCAGTGATAAAGGCCAGAGAAGATGCAGCCCAGTTCAGAGATATGTTACAGGTCAGCTGGTCATCCTCACTGTTGGCTCTTCAGGCCCCAGTTCACTAGTCATGCTATGTACATGCGTGAGCAAGAGTAGTTCAGCTGACTAATCCATCCCTAACTTGATAATGGCAAATCTTAAGATGACCATTTTACTTTATATTAATTCACTGAGAATAAACCATGTACTCTTCAGTTTTAAGACACTATGTAAATATTGCATTGGCAAGGTCAGTTCATTCAGCTCTTACTAGTCTGAGCTTAAGGTACTAAGGCACAGTGAGTTAAAATTACACAACAGTAAGTAAGATCAGACATATTTTTACAATGATATTTGCAACAGGCTTTGTATTAATGGTGCATTAAACACTGTCAGGTTATTATCCTAAACTAAGAGAAGTACACAAAGACCTGTGTGTTCACACTCCATTAACCAGATCTTTCCTTGTTGTGTGTGTTAATGTTCTATAACCTTTGTAGATCACCTAGTTATAATTTTCAGTGTTTGAAATGTGGAGAGCAGTTTAAGAAGACGGAGGCCAACAAAGTGGTGAAACGATCAAGTCAGGCACACAACCTAGCGTCACTGACAAGCCAAGGTAAACCAAACAAAAAAAAAAAAACGATCTAGTCATGCACACAACCTGGCATCACTGTCAAACCAAGGTAAACCAAATGATCTTGTTAGGCACACAACCTGGTGTCACTGACAAGCCAAGGTAAACTAAATGATCTAGTCAGGCACACAACCTGGCATCACTCACATACCAAGGTAAACCAAATGATCTAGTCAGGCACACAACCTGGTGTCACTGACAAGACAAGGTAAACTAAATGATCTAGTCAGGCACACAACCTGGCATCACTCACATACCAAGGTAAACCAAATGATCTAGTCAGGCACACAACCTGGTGTCACTGACAACCCAAGGTAAACTAAATGATCAAGTCAGGCACACAACCTGGCATCACTCACATACCAAGGTAAACCAAATGATCTAGTCAGCCACACAACCTGGTGTCACTCACATACCAAGGTAAACCAAAGGATCTAGTCAGCCACACAACCTGGTGTCACTCACATACCAAGGTAAACCAAAGGATCTAGTCAGCCACACAACCTGGTGTCACTCACATACCAAGGTAAACCAAAGGATCTAGTCAGCCACACAACCTGGTGTCACTCACATACCAAGGTAAACCAAAGGATCTAGTCAGCCACACAACCTGGTGTCACTCACATACCAAGGTAAACCAAAGGATCTAGTCAGCCACACAACCTGGTGTCACTCACATACCAAGGTAAACCAAAGGATCTAGTCAGCCACACAACCTGGTGTCACTCACATACCAAGGTAAACCAAAGGATCTAGTCAGCCACACAACCTGGTGTCACTCACATACCAAGGTAAACCAAAGGATCTAGTCAGCCACACAACCTGGTGTCACTCACATACCAAGGTAAACCAAAGGATCTAGTCAGCCACACAACCTGGTGTCACTCACATACCAAGGTAAACCAAAGGATCTAGTCAGCCACACAACCTGGTGTCACTCACATACCAAGGTAAACCAAATGATCTAGTCAGGCACACAACCTGGTGTCACTCACATACCAAGGTAAACCAAAGGATCTAGTCAGCCACACAACCTGGTGTCACTCACATACCAAGGTAAACCAAAGGATCTAGTCAGCCACACAACCTGGTGTCACTCACATACCAAGGTAAACCAAATGATCTAGTCAGCCAAACAACCTGGCTTCACTGACAAGCCAAGGTTAACCAAACAATCTAATTGTATCCCCAGACAAAGTTTGGGGATTCTATGTTTTCATGCCAGTCCCGCCGCCTTGCCGCCGCCGCATATAAATCTTGTTGGCACGATAACTCAAAAAATATTTCAGGGATCTTCACCATACTTGGTATATGTATAGATATGGGTGAGAGGACGACGCCTATTTAAAATTTAGGTCATGACGTTAACTAGGAGAGTGTCCTTGACCTTAAATATGTCCAAATTTAGGGAAAATCACACAAATTCTTTAATATCTACAAGAAATCTTGCATGGATTGATCCCAAAATCGAGTTGATCGAAGATCATGGATAGGGTTGTCATGTTCCAGAAACTGATGGCGCCACCTGTTATTCTTTACTTGTTTTCATGCCTTTTAATACCCTGGAAATTACCACTTGACGTACTGTCAAGTGAGCATTATAAGTCAAAAGCTAATAGACAGATTTCTTTTATATTATGCATATACATAGATATGGGTTATGATATGATGTTTATTTAAATTGGGATCATGAACTTTCTTATGAGAGTGGCCTTGACCTTGAATATTCCCATATTTGGTGAAATTCACACAAAATGTTTAATATCTCAGTAAGGGATACAATGGAATGATCCAAAAATCAAATTGACTGAAGATCTTGGATAGTGATGTCTTTTGCAGAAGACAGGTGGCGCCACCTTGTGTTGTTTTCTTGTTAAAATAATGGTAACGCAATAACTTTGTAAGAATTTGAGGTACAGTCACCAAACCCACAAGTTTGATGCATCTTATCAATGGCTAGCTCAAGTTCGAACATGGATGACCTTGATGCATTTTTTCAAGGTCACAGCAGTGATTATGCTAATACAGGTGACGCCACCTTGTGTCCTTTTCTTGCTTTTGCACCTGTTAATACCCCACAGACCTGGGAGCCCCCGCCGAATTGCGCCAGCCGCCGCCGTTTATTTTATAAGCAAGCCGCCACCAATAGTTTTCTTGAGCCGCCGAATTGCGCCAGCCGCCGCCGATTATTAAACACCAGCTCAGCCGCCGGTAACATGTTAACACGAACTCGTCTCAAGCAGGTATCACCAAGCTGCATGCCTTCGCAATGGTAATACATGATTAATTTTATGTCATTATGTTAGACAGTTAACAAGGTTCCCGCAAGCCCCTTTTTTTCAGACGGGATAACTGGCATACTCCCCGTTTGATCAAAGGCGTTTCTCTAAACCTGGTTACTCGAAATAAAGAGAAAAAATGCCAGAATCCAGATAATTCCCAAGTTTATTCAGTTAGATACTGATGCTTGATCATTTAAAGTTATTGAGGTCGATGTGCAATATTAAAAAAAAATTATATACTGCTCGGTTAAAATTCAGGATTAAATGAACGAAAACCATCGGGAAAAGCTATTATTTGTATGGAGAAAATATGCATGCATATTTTTTATCCTATTTCCAGCCAATATAAGACATTTTAGTATACGTGTAACCATGTCGGCAGCCAGCGACCATTCATTACTACCTCATATTATAATCATGCTACAAATGTCATTCGCGTTAACACATATGGATAAATGTCATAAAATTCTTGAGTAGAACTAAACTTTTAAATTAGTCTGATTGGTCAGCAATTTGAATTTAAAACGTGAGACCAAATCTGTGTCAAACAGCTGCAGGCACCGGTTGCTTCAACCACTGACAAACATATCACTGCATGAACATATTAAGGGTCACGGGGATGATTTAGGCTGAAACCTGCGAAAATCCATGACAGAATTCCTATTTCAATTATGGCACGTGACAAATTACGTATACGATTGCGACCTAGAAAGTTCTGCGCAGGAAAAAACCGTTGATCATAGGCTAGGCCAAAAGGAATTAGAAATTTCGTGGTTATGGCAGTGAGTTGGTCTGTTCACATTACATCAAGAAGAATTCACAATATGTTTTCAGTAATCAAATTTTCATGATTATTATAAAAACTCTTTGGCTGGGGTTCAATTTTGTACGATTATGTCACCTCTCTCCCTCCTCAAATGACAGATTATTACCAAATGTTTTGATTAATTTAGAGACACTCGCGGGTTAAGCATGACTTTCTGTACACACACACAGACACTCTCTCTCTCTCTCTCTCTCTCTCTCTCTCTCTCTCTCTATATATATATATATATATATATATATATATAGACAAAATATCCTGCCCTTTCACATAACCTCATGTGATACAGTTAAAAAACTTTAAGTTCGGCACACGAAAAACGATTATCCGGTTGAACTCTCATGCAAGTGAGCGCACGAAACAGTTGCTTAGAGGATGCAAACAATGATATCTATATACATGTATCTCAATAGCTGAATTGAAACCTTCGATTTTTCAAGATGCTTTTAGCAATTTAACGTTATATCAGTTGAGATCAAATAATTCATGTGAAACCAACGTCTGTCAAAGGAAATGAGGAAAATCATAACAATTTTCATCTGATTAAATGAGCGGTCAGCTTCACCAAAACACGCTATATTGTCAGATCTGAAAACACAACGGGGGAACCCCCATCCTTCACGTTCCCACTCACTGTCCATGTACACGCCCGGCATGATATTGAATAAAATTAATTTATCCAAAGGGTAATTAACTTTTCAAAATATTTGTTAAGTTTGTTTCATATTATTGTTCATATAAATATAATTGCATTAGACTGAGACAACTTTTGTCCATTAGATATTTGCCTGATCTTTACGGCTCAGCCGGCTAGCCAGCCACAAAGTTGTCCACACAGCCATCATAATGTTTTTAGACCTGAGCCGGCTCAGCCGGCTAGCCAGCCATTTTTTCTTCAAGCCAGCCGATTTACAGGTCAACGGTTGGCTCCCAGGTCTGATACCCCACCATTGCCACTTGACAGCACTGTTAGCATGATAAATTGAAAACTATAGGACAGATTTCTTTCATATCATGCATATATATTTTTTTAAGAGTAAAAAAAAAAATTTTTTTAATTTTAATTTTAAATTTGTTTTTTTTTTATCTTGGATTTTTTTATGCCCCCGCCACAAAGTGGCCAGGGCATATAGTTTTACCCATGTCCGTCCTTCCGTCATTCCGAAATCAAACAGTTGTACAGCCTTTTTCCGCAATGCCTGCAGATATTGGCCTGATTTTTGATGTGTGGGCAGATATAGACCAGTTACAGATCCAGTTCGCGTTTCGTCCCGGTTGACCTACTTTTGACCGTTTTACGGCTCCTAAACTTTGAAAATATCATGAAAAATAGAATTTTCATGACAAATACACATGTACGGACTTTTTTCGCAATGCCTGCAGATATTGGCCTGATTTTTGGTGTGTCGGCAGATATTGACTAGTTACAGATCGAGTTCGTGTTTCGTCCCGGTTGACCTACTTTTGACCGTTTTACGGCTCCTAAACTTAGAAAATTTCATGAAAAATAGAAATTTTCATGACAAATACACATGTAGACTTTTTTTCGCAGTGCCTGCAGATATTGGCCTGATTTTTTGTGTGTTGGCAGATAATGACCAGTTACAGATAGAGTTCGCGTTTCGTCCCAGTTGACATACTTTTGACTGTTTTATGGCTCCTGAACATAGAAAATTTCATGAAAAATATGAAATTTCATGACAAATACACATGTACAGACTTTTTTTTCACAATGCCTGCAGATATTGGCCTGATTTTTGGTTTGTCAGCAGATATTGACTAGTTACAGATTTAGTTCGCGTTTTGTTCCAGTTTCATGAAAGACAGATATTTTTATGGAAAATGCACATGTATGGACTTTTTTTTCACAATGCCTGCATATACTGGCATGATTTTTGGTGTGTTGCTTGATAATGACCCTTTACAGATCGAGTTTGCATTTTGCCCTTGTTGACCTACTTTTGACCGTACGACACCTCCTGAACTTAAAAAAATTTTCAAAATTTTACAACTGTTTCTAATTTGCCCCAGGCGGGGGCATTCGTGTCGTTCCGACACATCTAGTTTCTCTTCTGCAGAATACAGGTGACGCCACATTGTGTTGTTTTCTTGCTTTTGCACCTTGTAATACCCCACCATTGCCTCTTCACAGCACTGTGAGCATAATAAGTTGAAAACTATTGGACAGATTTCTTTCATATCATGTATATAGATATGGGTTATGAATGAGATATATTTCAATATGGATCATGACCTCTCCTATGAGAGTTACCTTTACTTTAAATGTGCCCATACTTATAAGAAACCATGGTGGCTTGCCAAGTGTCAGTCTCTGCATCTGAATTCAAGATGGGATCCTATTCTTCGTGGCTGGGGGGAGGGGGGGGATAAATTGTCTGGGGATACTATGGCACCTGCGGTGCCAAGAAATATCTAGTTTTGCTACAAGGTATGTAAGGAACCATTAACATGTGTCATTTTGTGTTGTGTGTGTGTCTATCTGTGACCATTCATTCCTATATGTATAAATCAGTTTCTTTGTAGTCTTTATTTTATACTGTGGAAGTGGTTTATTTAAGGTGTCCATGTTTTCATGCTTTTTACATTGTACAACATTAGTGCAGTTTGAATTTTTGTGCAAATCAGTATTAGAGGTAAATCATTTTGTATCAGATTATTAAAATATTTACACTCTTACATAAAGACAGGTTTGTAGGACGAACTTGCTTCAGGTGACAGAGTACCATGACCGCGAGGTGTAAACAATACATGATTAACCTGGACTAATCACGTTTGATGATGCAATGACAAGTAAAGTTGCATCCTGTTTGCCAACTTAGTAAGCTGTAATATTGTTCAGCAACAATGACAACTGTGATTACTAACTGGAAGCAGCCCGTCGTGTGTGAACAACAAATTGAGCTAACAACAAGCACGGCTGGCTCTCCGTATTACTTCATTGGGGGGGGGGGGGGTATGGTTCTAAAGGTCTACAAAGCTACTTGTTTTTTACAGTTGAATTTTTTGACAGGCAACATTACTACTAGCAGGGGCCTGAACAGTCGAGGGGTTTGCTCAGATTTCTCCGCTGGAACCCGGGTTTGATCCCCGGCGTGGCTATGAGAGTGGGTTGTAGTCGCCCGTGGTTTTCTCCAGGTTCTCTTGTTTCCTCCACCTCTTGAGGGTTTGATCCCCGGCGTGGCTATGAGAGTGGGTTGTAGTCGCCCGTGGTTTTCTCCGGGTCCTCTTGTTTCCTCCACCTCTTGAGGGTTTGATCCCTGGCATGGCTATGAGAGTGGGTTGTAGTCCCCGTGGTTTTCTCCGGGTTCTCTTGTTTCCTCCACCTCTTGAGGGTTTGATCCCCGGCGTGGCTATGAGAGTGGGTTGTAGTCGCCCGTGGTTTTCTCCGGGTTCTCTTGTTTCCTCCACCTCTTGAGGGTTTGATCCCCGGCGTGGCTATGAGAGTGGGTTGTAGTCGCCCGTGGTTTTCTCCGGGTTCTCTTGTTTCCTTCACCTCTTGAGGGTGTGATCCCCGGCATGGCTATGAGAGTGGGTTGTAGTCGCCCGTGGTTTTCTCCGGGTTCTCTTGTTTCCTCCACCTCTTGAGGGTTTGATCCCCGGCGTGGCTATGAGAGTGGGTTGTAGTCGCCCGTGGTTTTCTCCGGGTTCTCTTGTTTCCTCCACCTCTTGAGGGTTTGATCCCCGGCGTGGCTGTGAGAGTGGGTTGTAGTCGCCCGTGGTTTTCTCCGGATTCTCTTGTTTCCTCCACCTCTTGAGGGTTTGATCCTCGGCGTGGCTATGAGAGTGGGTTGTAGTCGCCGGTGGTTTTCTCCGGGTTCTCTTGTTTCCTCCACCTCTTGAGGGTTTGATCCCCGGTGTGGCTATGAGAGTGGGTTGTAGTCGCCCGTAGTTTTCTCTGGGTTCTCTTGTTTCCTCCACCTCTTAGGGGGTTCGATCCCCGGCGTGGCTATGAGAGTGGGTTGTAGTCGCCGGTGGTTTTCTCCGGGTTCTCTTGTTTCCTCCACCTCTTGAGGGTTCGATCCCCGGCGTGGCTATGAGAGTGGGTTGTAGTCGCCGGTGGTTTTCTCTGGGTTCTCTTGTTTCCTCCATCTCTTGAGGGTTCGATCCCCGGCGTGGCTATGAGAGTGGGTTGTAGTCGCCGGTGGTTTTCTCCGGGTTCTCTTGTTTCCTCCACTTCTTGAGGGTTTGATCCCCGGCGTGGCTATGAGAGTGGGTTGTAGTCGCCGGTGGTTTTCTCCGGGTTCTCTTGTTTCCTCCACCTCTTGAGGGTTTGATCCCCGGCGTGGCTATGAGAGTTGGTTGTAGTCGCTGGTGGTTTTCTCCGGGTTCTCTTGTTTCCTCCACCTCTTGAGGGTTTGATCCCCGGCGTGGCTATGAGAGTGGGTTGTAGTCGCTGGTGGTTTTCTCCGGGTTCTCTTGTTTCCTCCACCTCTTGAGGGTTTGATCCCCAGCATGGCTATGAGAGTGGGTTGTAGTCACCCGTGGTTTTCTCCGGGTTCTCTTGTTTCCTCCACCTCTTGAGGGTTTGATCCCCAGCGTGGCTATGAGAGTGGGTTGTAGTCGCCCGTGGTTTTCTCCAGGTTCTCTTGTTTCCTCCACCTCTTGAGGGTTTGATCCCCGGCGTGGCTATGAGAGTGGGTTGTAGTCGCCCGTGGTTTTCTCCGGGTTCTCTTGTTTCCTCCACCTCTTGAGGGTTTGATCCCCAGCGTGGCTATGAGAGTGGGTTGTAGTCGCCCGTGGTTTTCTCCGGGTTCTCTTGTTTCCTCCACCTCTTGAGGGTTCGATCCCCGGCGTGGCTATGAGAGTGGGTTGTAGTCGCCCGTGGTTTTCTCCGGGTTCTCTTGTTTCCTCCACCTCTTGAGGGTTTGATCCCCGGCGTGGCTATGAGAGTGGGTTGTAGTCGCCCGTGGTTTTCTCCGGGTTCTCCGGTTTCCTCCACCTCTTGGCACTACTGAATACCACCGCCTGAGCCATGGAAAGTGGCTCCCTTAGTTATAATAACTATTTGTATAATCCATGTGAAATAAATATGCTTATATTTACTCTTACATCCTGGTTGAAGAAGCCTCAACTAAAGCTACCCTGCATTTAGGGATTACTAGACCCAGTTGGCTGTATGTCAGGCGAGAATGCTGCAGTCTTCCAAGCGGCAAATGATATAACATGTTTTCTTAATTTAGCACAAATCTAAATAAACCCGGCTAACAAAACCACTTCCAAAGTATATAACATGAGCTTTATTAGCAAACCTGTGAGCTTATGCGATGGCTAGGGGTCCTCTGTCCGGCGTCCACCATCCACTGTAAGTTAACATATGCTATCTAAAAAAACCATTAGAGCTAGCAGCGCCAAGTTTTAGTTATCTGGAAAACTCAAGAATTTTGCTTATTTTTTTGCTTGCATTTACCTTGATTTTATAGGGAAAAAGCTAAAAAAACATATAAAAATCTTCTCCCAAACTGTTCAGTCAAATTATCCAGTATTTCACAGAAATGATCCCAGGAATAATCTCTCTCAAGTTTGTTCAAGGTTCCAGTTAAGCGAATTTGGCAGAGTTACAGGAAGCTGAACTTAGTCATTTCACCAAAAAAAGCATACTAAAATTACAATCTCAGAAATGGCTGGAGCTGTCATCATCAATTTATATGCAAATGTTGGTCACTTTTGAAATAGAGGTATTGGCTTTTTTTGTAAGGGGGTCACTGAACACCTGTAAATTAATCCATGATTTCTAAGGAACAGCAGGAGCTAGCATCCCAAAATTTTACGCAAAAATCGGTCACATATTAAATATTGTGGGATTAAGATTTTTGTGGTGCCATCTGCCTTGACTTACATTTTATAGAGAATAAGCTTGAAAACCTTGGTAAATCTTCGTCTTCAAAATCATACAGCCAAATTGTTCAATATTTCAAAGAAATGATCCCAGAGATTACCTCTCTCAAGTTTGTTCAAATTGTTTGGGTATGTTGAATTTTGGCTGAGTTACAGGAATTTGAACTTAGTCGTTTGGTCAAGTAAACATATTAACATAACAATCTCAGAATCAACAGGAGCTACCATCACCAAGTATTGTGCAAATGTTGGTCTCATATTTGAAATTGAGGTTTTTGTGGGGCCACCTATTTGACCTGTTTTTTACAGGCAAAAACCTCATAAATTTAGCCTTGTTTAGCTTAAATGTTTAATAATGAAACTGTCAAGCTGAATGTTTTAATTTTTCACAAGAATTATCCTAGGGCAGGGTTCTGTCATTGTATAAGAAAAGATTTGGTTCATTGATTATTGGTAGAGTCATAGACAGCTGAAGTTGGCCTTGTGGCCATTAGTAAGCCTATTTTAAATAGAGGGCTGCAATAGTCTTCTTCTGCAAAACTGTTGTTTCAACTTCTGTATCATTGCACAACAATGATTCATAGGTGGCGTTTGTTTAAGTTTAATTAAATGATTTTTGGCATAATTATTGGACCTATAACAAAGAAAGGATTGTGAGATACTTTGGTAAACAAAGCTAGTAGATTTATTGTGTTAACAAACTGAGCTCTTTGGGTATGCAAGCAGAGCTGTACAGGCAACATAAATCATTTGTGTTCATATCCAGCTTATGTGTAAGATAAATCCATGAATAAAAAATACATCTGTATTTTGATTTTGCTTTAAATAGGTATCTGTAATTATTCTAAACATTTTGATAAAACAATATTATGAATATGCAGCTTGAAAAAAGCATTGTAGCCAAAGTCTTTCAGTATGTGTAAACAGATTTAGCAACATGCCAAAATATTGTCTGGATCTATTTATAGCTTTGGCAGACTGCCAACTGTACCAGACTTTGCAGCAGGGCAAGACTTTACTCAGTGCTGCCAGGTACAGGTCAAGAGTTCACTCAGTGCAGTAGCTGCAACTGGCAATTTGTTTCGTTTGACTTGGGGCAACTTCTTGCCTTAGCTGAGCCTGGTCAGCCCAATACACGAGTCAAGAGAGGTTTGATGTATCGGGCTGAAATTTTGGCATGTCCAAACATCTTCAATGGCTTTCTCATACACAAGATTAGTGATGTGTCCTACAATCATTTTCATGCTGTGTAATTGGTGCTTTTACTGAGATTCAAAATGTTTAGTACTTGCATTGTACTTATACATGTCACAGAAAAGTAATAGTCCAGCATGGAAGCATTATACCTGATATACATCCCATTGCACAGGTTTGCATTAGGCCTGTAGGCCTTGTGAAAATCTGTACTGATTCCATCTGAAGTGTAAGGACAGGAGGGAGGATTTCCTCAACCAGAAGTCACATGTACACATTATTGTCTTCCAAAGTGTAAACAAATTCCATATTACTTTATTTATCAATTGATACATCATCTGTTTCTGTTATCCTTGAAGTGACTTTGGAGGAGGCCTTTTCATGTCCAAAATGTGGTGGGACAATGTTGATAGAGTTAGAAACTCAGGCTGGTGGACGTCAGGTTGTGAATCCGATAATTGTTTTGGGCGAACCTCTGGCTACCTCCAGTAAAAATAACACACCGATCAAACCAGGCCAGCAAGATGGGTAAGTTATACTTAGAGACATTGTATTATTTGTGGTTTCACAAAGCTCTCAGAAGAACTTGGAATTTGTTGTCAAATTGTAAAATGTACTAAGAACCTGCCTTGAAAATAATTTTGATTTAATATACCAACAGTTGTGCTTAATAGATTAGCCAACCTTTAATTCTAAATGCTGGGGGAGGGCAGCATTTTAGGCAAATGCTGCTGTAGTCAGGCACACAGATACAGACTCCTCCTTACACAGATTCCACATGACCTATTTTCCTGTCGGAGCAGAGATATCATCCACACACACATGTACCAGTATATAGACTGTGTCAACAGCTAAGATGATCCACATCACAGGAAATGTCAAGAAACACCAGTGCATAAAAAGATTGAACATTGTGTGTTTGGTTGTATGATTAAATTTTACCAAACTACTTTTGGTTTGGCAAACATTGTCTCTTTTATTAAATTTTGACATTGAACAAGAGGTAGCTTCACCGAAGAATTTGTCAAAGGTATATGTCTGAGGAGTAGGGTATAATTTCACCATTACTGGGGTGTTTCTGTGTGGAGATAATTTTGCCTTGTATTATTAATGTGTGTCTGAGGAGTAGGGTATAATTTCACTATTACTGGGGTGTTTCTGTGTGGAGATAATTTTGCCTTGGATTATTAATGTGTGTCTGAGGAGTAGGGTATAATTTCACCATTACTGGGGTGTTTCTGTGTGGAGATAATTTTGCCTTGGAGTATTAACCTTTGTGCTGGTTGTCATGATGACTTGTATAACGGTTCGTTCCTGCGAATGGTTGGTGTTTCAGAATATCAGAAAGTTACCACAGCATACCAGAGGCCTCCGCTCTGTCAGCCAGGACACATGACTTCTCATGCAGAGATGACCAAGACACTACATCGTTTTACTCAGTCCAGTCCAGCCTTAGAGTTGGTAGTCCCAGCAACTATCAGGAAAGTACACTGACTGAGAATGTGACCCCCAGTTCTACTTTCCTGAGTGTTCAGGATTCATCTGTAAGTTCCTGTAGGTCTGGTGTTCAGCTTGGTAATGATCCAGAGAGTGAACGAGTTCCACAGATGTCAGCACACACACCTCGCACTGTTAGTTTGCTGAAAAAACGATGGTCCCAGAGTTCTAATGAATCTGATATTCTTGTTCTCAAGGACACAGCTACTGAAAGTGAAACAGTGACATTAAAGTCGTCTGTAGTGAATGTTTCATCACAGCGTTCTGTAGACAGTGAGATTTCAATAATATCAACACCGAGCACAGAAGTTAGTGTTAGAGGTGAAAGGTCAGCAGTAGGTGAGACTGACATGTATAAACCACAGTTAGACGCGTTACCAGAGACCAGTCCTTGTGGATCACTCACCAAGAACACACTCAACAGCATGGTGGTGTCTATGTATGAAAACAGTCTACAGGGAGTTACTGATGGTGACCAGGCTCCGATTAGAATCCTCGACAACCACTTTGGTGGTACAAATAAGGGAAGGACTACCACAGAAAAATTAGATGTTTTATCTTCAGTTCTACCAGATGGCCTGAAAAGCACACCGGTGAGCAGCTTCAAAAGTGCTGAGTCAGGCTTCAAGGCTGGGGGCTCTGGTGTTGAGGAAGAAACAAAGACAGACTATAAAAGTGGTGTGGCCCCACAAAGCTTTGACCGAGAGAGGATCTGGTACAACATGGCTGACTGCACTCAGGTAGACCATCGTCTCAAGCTCCACCTGTCAATGAAGGTGTTCTCCGATGATGAGGAGTTTGCTCTGGTTCTCAGGGTAGGTTCACCAAGCCTCCACCAAATCCATTATAAAACTTTTTTGTTAATTCTTTGTGTAGGAATTTAATATGACTCATTCACACCTTTCAGAGGTTATTGCATTATTATAGTATGAAAATTCATATAACATAAAGAATTGAAATCATTTGAGTACCTAGTATCATATTGCTGTTAAAATGAAAAAAATATATATATACAGTCATTGCCTTCAGTTTATATTAACAAAAATATTTTTGAAAAGACAGTACTTAAAACATAAGGGGACACCCATAGGGGAAAAACCCTTCATCTTTAATTGGTTGAAAACAATTCTGATATAGTTTAAGAAAATACTTCTAAGTACTTTACTTGAATGAAATTGTTATTTTATTGGCCTTAATCCGTCTTTGTTAAATATTGACCTCTGCAATTTGTGATAACCTCTTGAGAATAATATATTTTTATGATAAAACTTTCTGTGTATTTACAGTGTGCTGTCGTGCGCTTTCCCAAGACAGATGAATTACCTTCACTCTTTGTAGCTTCTGATAAAGTCTTGTATTTTTTCTCCATCACAGGGGATGAATTGTGAGTACTCTCTTCATTTTTTTTCTAAAACTTTCTTATGTAAAATGTAGAAACTATAGGAATAACTGTCAGATAAGCCTTGTTAGACAAGTAAATTTTTTTAAATGACATATGTACCATTTGCAAAGACTTTATATCTCAACTTAATTATCTGTACTCGTCATACATGATAATAGTAAATAAAGATGAAGCATTTATACTTTGAGTTTGTGTTAAACTAAACTTAGTGTTTCAATGCAGGTCATGAGGATTTTCTTGTGACATTGTCCCAGTAAGTGTGATGAAATAAGACAGACCTTGTTTTTGTATTGACCAACAGAGGTGACACAATCCCCAAGTGGCTTAGGCTGACGTACAAGGAGGTGGTGACTGAGGTGCGGTACATCGATATCGGCCTTGGATACCAGAGCTTCCGTGTAGAGTTTGGTAGAGAGGATGCATGCTTCAAGGTGATCATGAGAGAGGAATCAGTCTGCCAGAAGTTTATAGGACAACTGACAGGTACTAGAGTGTTTACATACAGGTTAACTGGCAGGAACTAGAGTGTTTACATACAGGACAACTGGCAGGAACTAGAGTGTTTACATACAGGACAAGTGACAGGTACTAGAGTGTTTACATACAGGACAAATGACAGGAACTAGAGTGTTTACATACAGGACAACGGACAGGTACTAGAGTGTAAACTCACAGGACAACTGACAGGTACTAGAGTGTTTACTTACAGGACAACTGACAGGTACTAGAGTGTAAACTTACAGGACAACTGACAGGTACTAGAGTGTTTACTTACAGGACAACGGACAGGTACTAGAGTGTAAACTCACAGGACAACTGACAGGTACTAGAGTGTTTACTTACAGGACAACTGACAGATACTAGAGTGTAAACTTACAGGACAACAGACAGGTACTAGAGTGTTTACATACAGGACAACAGACAGGTACTAGAGTGTACACTTACAGAACACTTGACAGGTTCTAGAGTGTTTACATACAGAACAACTGACAGATACAATTTACATACAGGACAACGGACAGGTACTAGAGTGATTACATACAGGACAACTGACAGGTACTAGAGTGTACACTTACAGAACACTTGACAGGTACTAGAGTGTTTACATACAGGACAGCTGACAGGAACTAGGGTGTTTACATAAAGGACAACTGACAGGTACTAGAGTGTTTACATACAGGACAACAGACAGGTACTAGAGTGATTACATACAGGACAACTGACAGGTACTAGAGTGATTACATACAGGACAACTGACAGGTACTAGAGTGTTTACATACAGGACAACTGACAGGTACTAGAGTGTTTACATACAGGACAACTGACAGGTACTAGAGTGTTTACATACAGGACAACTGACAGGTACTAGAGTGTAAACTTACAGGACAACTGACAGGTACTAGAGTGTTTACTTACAGGACAACGGACAGGTACTAGAGTGTACACTTACAGAACAACTGACAGGTACTAGAGTGTTTACTTACAGAACAACTGACAGGTACTAGAGTGTACACTTACAGAACAACTGACAGGTACTAGAGTGTAAACTCACAGGACAACTGACAGGTACTAGAGTGTAAACTTACAGGACAACTGACAGGTACTAGAGTGTTTACATACAGGACAACTGACAGGTACTAGAGTGTTTACATACAGGACAACTGACAGGTACTAGAGTGTTTACATACAGGACAACTGACAGGTACTAGAGTGTAAACTTACAGAACAACTGACAGGTACTAGAGTGTTTACATACAGGACAACTGACAGGTACTAGAGTGATTACATACAGGACAACTGACAGGTACTAGAGTGTTTACATACAGGACAACTGACAGGTACTAGAGTGTTTACATACAGGACAACTGACAGGTACTAGAGTGTTTACATACAGGACAACGGACAGGTACTAGAGTGTTTACATACAGGACAACTGAAAGGTACTAGAGTGATTACATACAGGACAACTGACAGGTACTAGAGTGTTTACTTACAGGACAACTGGCAGGTACTAGAGTTTTAACTTACAGGACAACTGACAGGTACTAGAGTGTTAACTTACAGAACAGGTACTTGAGTGTTAACTAACAGGACAACAGGTATCAACAGTGCTTACTTACAGGGATACAGGAAAATAGATTATTCATGAAAAATTAAAATCACCACATTAAGGAACCTGTGCATCCTCTGCAGTTGAAAGTGTTGTTCGCGGGTCCTAATAAGATTTAGTCTCTTGTTAACTGTAGTTGTCATGAGTATACTTCAGGAGTATTGTCAAACTGAGAAAGCTTAAGAGGTACTTGTTAAAACTTATATCAACTTGGGGTCATCTGGAAGATGCCAGTTAAACTTAACATTGATGAAGAGAGTAGAAATGGTGATGCCACCTTACAGTGGGGAATCATATGAGTGTCCCTACATGTGGAGGTACAGTTAACAGCTCTTACACTGAGTTACCTATAGTTGTTAGACACTGTTTTGTTTTGCCAAGTGTGTAGCTAATCAGGCTATATATGAGAAGCATTGGGAGAAGACTTTATATGTTTACTTGTGAGCAGTCAGCAAATGAATACACCAAGTGACTGAGTGTTGTCTGTTTAATGTCACCTGGTTTAACATGCTTGTGAATATAACCTGCAGGCGTGACTGTTATACTTGTTCTCTACTCTCAGAATGGAGGATGATAAGACTTGATCTCTTCATACTCTCTTCTTTTTTATTAGTATTACAGGGATATAGCTTTTTGTTTAGATTTATATGAGGATTGTATGTGTTATAATTGACAGGTATTGTACAGAACACCACATTCAGTGCCGAGAGCAAGTTGGGAGGAATCACAAAGAGTAACCCGGAGACGATGTCCAACCTTCTGAATCAGGTGCTGCAGCCAGAGCACAACGGGGAGGCTGAGCTGGTGGACACCACGCTGCTCAAGTTCGTCATGTGCTACCTTCATACAGGAGAGCTGGGCATCTCAGGTACTACACTCAGTCTGTACAGCAGTACATAATGCTGACATCAATCAGGTCCACTGTATGGTTCACATGCTGTATGGTGGTATGGAAGGGTACACGGACTACTTATACTGTTTCAGTTTCTATACACCTGTCGTAGACATGACATATTATGATATACCCTCCATCTGGAAATCTGTTTGTCTGTCCTTTAACTTTTAGGGTCATTGCAATAACTTACAAGAGGTTTATGGATTATCAAGGAACTCTTTGTAACTACTGACCATGAGACTATATCCCCAATGAGTTTGATTCTAGGAAAAATCCATGCAAAATCCAATTAATGAGGCCAGAGGTCACTAGTCTTTATTGTAGTGTCACCAAGATAACTTACCAGGAATATGTAAATTTGGATGAAACTCTACAGAAATATTAACCACTTTAATATCTCCCCTAACTTTAATTCCCTTGAAAATCCATGCATAATTAATGAGGTCAGGGGTCACCAGACTTTGGTTGCACCATGGTGACTTATAAAAATCTTATGTATTTTCATTAGACTCATTTTAAATATTTACCAATAGACTTTCTCACCTGTTTTCAGTTCTCTGCAAAATCCATGCATATTTAATTCATTCATTAATCACAAGCCATATGACAGGCATATTATTATGCACCCTTGTGGTGTTATTGTTCATGTTTTTAGCTCAGATGCCTACAAGTCAACTGAGCTATAGCGATGGTCCTTTGTCTGTTGGCTGTCTGTCCGTCTGTCTGTTAAACTGGCATGTTTTGAAACTGTTGGGCCTACGAATCTTAAATTCAGCATTCAGTTAGATGTTCCCAAAATCTCCTACCATACCAAAAATTGGGTCACTATGACTTAGTTCCTTTGAGATATTAAGGAAAAACCTCAATTTTCCAGTAAAAACCCATTGTCACTCATTCAAAACTGCCTAATATCAACGCAACTGATCATTATTTTGATTATATTAAATACAAATATTTCTCTATATATTTCCTATATACATATCAGAAATCAGGTCAGTATTGTGGAATTTCTTGAAGTTATGGATCCGAACATAATGCACTAAAAAAATCAGGAAATATATTTACTCACTAAACATGAGAAATGTTGAAGTTAAAGACCATTTTTTCAGGGATATAACTTAATTTTATCAAGATTTACTTGTATACCCAAAATTAGATCTGAATTTTGTAAATGTAATGAGTTATTAGTATGTATAAAGTCAGTACCTTAAATATTGCTCAACTTTGGTCGTGGCAAGTTTTTTTTTCCTGTAAGCACTGTTGATTTAATATTCATATCATGCTCACATAAGGATTTCAGCTTCCAAGATCTGAAATTTAAAAGTAATTGGCCAAAACCTGAAGCTTTAATTAAAGTTCTATGTAGTTTTATGTAATTGCTCATTGAAATGTTTTAAGAAAAAATAAGATATATATACTTTGAAGCATTTCATTCATTTCTCTTAAAGTTGGCTGGGCCTTGATATGAATAACACTGTTAAACTTAGTTGATCAGGAATATTGGGAAACTTTCGTGGGATTAATGTAAAGCTCATATGGCCATATATTTAACTATTGAAAACTTAATTACAGTAACACATTTTTTGTTTATGAAAAGTATCCTTTTATATAACACTTAAGCCAATTTTTCCTTATGCATCATTAAATGGTTTCAGGCCACAAGTTATATTTATTACACAGTGCAATTGCAATATATACCTTATTGGCTTTTTTTAAAATACTCATTAAATTTTGTTTATCTTCATTTGAATTTTTGTACAGCATTTATTTCATTTATTAAATTAATGTTTGTTATTAGCCAAATGTTTATTATTTTACCTCGGCTTATGTCCATTATTCCATAATTTACAGGGTTTCATTTTAGCAGGCCATTTCCTGTCAGCTTTTCAAATGCTAATATATATGAAAACCAAAAGAAATAAGTATATTTTGCATTTGCTAAATTTTCCAAAATTCACCCAAGGGACGTGACCGTTGGGTCCCTTGTTTGGTCACATTGAAGGTTGCACACTCACTACTTGTCCAGTAAGTAAGATCAAACAAAATCTGAAGTATAGCACCATTTATCAAAATTAGTGTAAAACAGGGTTATGACATCTTAACTAGTATATAATATCAATTTTTAGTGAGCCTGTGAGCTTATGTAATGGTGCCGCGGCGTTCGTCCTGTGTCTGCTGTACGTTAAACACATGCTATTTCAAACACCGTTAGAGCTAGCAGCGCCAAATTTTGTGGAAGAATCAGTCACATGTCAAACTTTATCAGATTCTGGTTACTTTTTTGCTATCTGCATTTGCTAAGATTTGATCAGGAAAATGCTAAAAAAAAACATTTAAAAGTCTTCTTCTCCAAAACTGTTTAGCCAAATGGTTCAATATTTCAAAGAAATAATCTCTGAAAAAGTCTCTTTCAAGTTTGTTCGAATGGTTTTAGTTTGGTGAATTTTAGCTGAGTTACATGAAGCTGAACTTAGTATTTTTGCAAAAAAGGATACTAGAATTATATTATCAGAAACGGCTGGAACTATCATCACCAAATTTTATGCAAATGTTTGTCACATGACTTATATATGAAATTGAGGTATTGGTGGCACCACCTGCATCAACCTTTTTTGTATTGGGGTCATTGGTCATCAGTACATTAACCCATTTTATTTTTCAGCTCAGCTGACTATAAGTCATCTGAGCTATAGTCGTTGTCCATTGTGTGTCGTCCGTCCGTCTGTCTGTCCGTCCTTCCGTCCAGATGTCCGTCTGTAAGACTGGCACGTTTTGACACCATTGGACCCACGAATCTGAAATTTGGCATACAGTTAGATGTCCCCAAAATCTCCTACCATGCCAAAAATTGGGTCAATATGACTTCGTTCCTTCGAGATATTAAGGAAAAACCTCAATTTTTTATTAGAAATCTATTTTCACACTTCAGGACTGCCTAATATCAAAACCACTCAACTGGTTTTCTTCATTTTTACCATAAATATTCCTCTATATAGTTCCTATGTACATGCCAGAAATTAAGTCAGTATTATTTAATTTGAAAAAGTTATGGGCCCAAACATAATGAACTTTGTAAAAAAATGAGGAAAGATATTTGGTCACTTAAGACCAAAAGTGTTAAAGGTAGGAACTTTTTTTCAGTAATACTACTTTAAATAATCAAAATTTAATTGTATACCAAAAATTAGATCAAAATCTTTTAAATTTTTTTAAATATTGGCAAAAATATAAAATTGGTACCTTAAATTTTGCCCAAGTTTGACCGTGGCATGTTTTTTTCCTGTAACTGCTGTGGATTTAATTTTCAAAGCATGTTTTTGTTACCATTTCAACTGTTAAAACAAAAAATTTGAAACCAGTTGATCAAAAACTAGATTTTATTCAAGTTTTCAAGCACCATGTCACATATTGTTTACATCAAGCAAGTGTTATGCAGTTTACTAGAGCTCAGCTCCCCAGCTTCAGCTCTAAGTTCCTTAAATTTTGCATACAGTTAGATGTCCCCCAAATCCTCTACCATACTAAACGTTTGGTCACTAGGACTGCATTCCTTCAAGATATAAAGAAAAATCTTCATTTTTCTATTAAAAACCCATTGTTACACTTTAAGATTGCCTAATATCAAAACCACTGATCTGACTTTGATCATATATAATATACATATTTTTCTATACATTCGCTATGCATATGCCAGAAATGATGTCAGTATTGTGTAATTGTTTTAAGTTCTAGGCCCAAACATAATGCACTTTGTAAAAAATCCTTTATTTCAGTTCATAAAATTAAACATTCCCAACTCCAGTTTGCTCCTGGTATAATATATTGGGTGTTTTGATCCTTGGATTAATTTTAACACATGTATTAGTTTTATAGCTGAGAATACTTTTCTTTTTTTTCCTGATACCATTTAAAAAAATATAAATATTCAAATTTTTCCTGTTAGTGCTGTGGATTTAATTTACACAGCATGTACACATTAACATTTCATCTGTTAAAATCTGAAATTTGAAACCAATTGATCAAAAGCTGTAGATTTCATTCAAGTTTCCAGGTACCATGTCTTCATTGTTTACATCAGATCAGTATAAATGCAGTGTACTGGGCAGTTACATAACACCTTCAGGTCTGACCTACTGCCACTGTGAGTGTCTGGGTCAGGCTGGGTCAGGCAGTAATTACAAGAGAGCCTCTCTTTCTCTTTCTCTTTCTCTCTCTCTCTCTCTCTCTCTCTCTCTCTCTCCCTCCCTCCCTCCCCCTCCCTCCCTCCCCTCCCTCCCTCCCTCCCTCCCTAATTGCCTCCCTTCCTCCCTCCATCCCATTCTGTTGACAGGTACTATAAACTAGATACATTAACTATAAATGTTGATGCAATTTAGAAATGTGAATTAACTGAAATATTCACAATCACATGTATGTTATACTGTAAATTTATAGTAACATGCGGAAACTTGGATTAAAATTATGTAATGAAAAAAAGGAATAAATTCAAATATTGTTAATTTATTCTTGGCTCAGTAGAATGGGGAAAAAAATTATTTGCTTTGTTTCTCCATCTTTCTGTCTGTTTTAAATATTTAATGTTCATGAATAAACTTTTTTATATAAGCACTGTTGAATTAAATTTCATATCCTGTATGTATATGCAAGGGTGTTGTAACTCTCACCATTCCCTTCTTCATCCCACTGAGGCTTTGCTCCTTGGCACTGTGAACAATAGTTCTATAGCTATAGCATAAAATTTAATAATTAAAGAAAATATCTACAGAGAGACAGAGGCGTTGTAACTCTGATCATAATACAACATGCCCCCCCCCATCAAGTCATTGCACCTGTGGAATGGGGACGTTATGGCAACTGTATACATATCATAAAATTGATAAAAAAGGTTTACCAAATAAATTGGATCTCATCAGACAAATGTGTAAACTGTTGAACTGTCAACAGCTTATTAAAAAGGTAACCAATGGAAAGGCATGGTCAGGTCTCAAATATTATTTGCAACATTTTCTTCTATCATATAAACCAACCATGGCCCAGATTACCTCTTCCTCTCAAACATTATCTACATTTCATCATATTTTTAAGATTTCAACCTTTATAAAAGCCCAACATGACCATGATATTCTAAGCTATATACTCAATATAGTATCACAATGGTGATACATTTATAGTCCAATCATGATCAGCTGAGCGCTGTGACCCATGGGTCCCTTGTTTACAAGAATTATCCGAGGGCAGGGTTTTTTAGCTCAGCTGACTGAAAGTCATCTGAGCTATAGCGATCACTCTTTGTCCATTGTCCGTCCGTTAACCAGGCACAAATCGTAACCGCTGGACCTAGAACCTTGTAACTTTGGATTCTGAGAGGTCCATGAAAAATGGTGGTGATTTTTGGCATACATATTGATCATAAGATGTTCCATCACTTCCTGCAGACTGGTGGCGCCACCTGTATTTTTCCATTTTTTTACGATTTTTTTCCTCTATTTTTGAGACCTTTAAAAATGTTAACATCTGTTAACAAGGCACAAATGGTAAAGACTGGACCTAGAATCTTAATTCTTGACACACTGAGAGGTCCATGAAAAGTCTCCATGGAAACCAGAAATTAGGTCTCTGTTACCCATATCCTTTGAGCTATGGGGCCCCAAAGTACCCCCCAGAGTAGTAAAAAATTTCATACAAAAACTTCAATTTCTCAATAACTACATCACTGATGGTCATGATTTTTGGTATACATATTGATCATGAGATTTTCCATCAGTTCCTGCAGACTGGTGGTGCCACCTGTATTGTTTGATTTTTTACGATTTTTCCTCTTATTTTTGAGACCTTTAAGGATGCTGTCATCTGTTAATGTGGCACAAATCGTAATGACTGGACCTAGAATCTTCATTCTCGACACACTGAGAGACCTATGAAAAGTGTCCATGGAAACCAGAAATTAGGTCTCTGTTAACCATATCCTTTGAGCTATGGGGTCCCAAATTACCCCCCAGAATAGTAAAAAATTTCATACAAAAACTTCAATATCTTATTAACTACATAACTGATGGTCATGATTTCTGGCATACTTATTGATCATGAGATGTTACATCAGTTTCTGCAGACTTGTGGCGCCACCTGTATTTTTCAATTTTTTCGAATTGTTTTGTCTATTTTTGAGACCTTTAAAAATGTGAACAGCTGTTAACAGGGCACAAATCATAAAGACTGGACCTAGAATCTTCATTCTTGACACACTGAGAGGTCCATGAAAAGTCTTCATGGAAACCTGAAATAAGGTCTCTGTTACCCATATCCTATGAGCTGTGGGGGCTCCCAATAACCCCCCAGAATAATGGAAAATTTGATAAAAACAAACTGCAACATCTCAATAACTACAACTCTGATGGTCATGATTTTTGGCATACATATTGATCAAGAGGTGTTCCATCAGTTCCTGCAGACTGGTGGCGCCACCTGTATTTTTTTCAAATTTTCACAATTTTTTTCCTCTATTTTTGAGACGTTTAAGGATGTAGTTATCTGTCAACAGGGTACAAATCGTAACGACTGGACCTAGAATCTTCATTCTTGACACACAGGGAGACCCATGATAAGTCTCCATGGAAACCTGAAATTAGGTCTCTGTTACCCATATCCTTTGAGCTTTGGCACTCCAAAGTACAGCTCAGAATAATGGAAAATTTGATACAAAAGCTGAAGTATCTGAACAGCTAATGCAGAGATCACCATAATAGTTTGCATGGATATTGATCATGGAGTATTTCATCAGTTTCTGCAGACTGGTGGCACAACCTGTATTTGTTCGGGTTTTTTTTACGAATTTTTTCTCTATTTTTGAGACCTTTAAAGAATTGAACATCTGTTAACAGGGCACAAATCATAAAAACTGGACATAGAATCTTCATTCTTGACACACAGGGAGACCCATGAAAATCTCCATGGAAAAGTCTCCATGGAAACCTGAAATTAGGTCTCTGTTACCCATATTCTTTAAGCTGTATGGCTCCAAAATACCCCCCCAGAATAATGGAAAATTTGATACAAAAACTGCAGTATCTCAATAACTACAACACTGATGGTCATGATTTTCGGCATACATATTGATCATGAGCTGTTCCATCAGTTTCTTCAGACTGGGTGTGCCACCTCTATTTTTTTCAAATTTTTACGAATTTTTTTCCCTTTTTTGAGACCTTTAAAGATGTGGTTTTCTGTCAGCAGGGTACAAATTGCAACAACTGGACCTAGAATCTTCATTCTTGTCATGAAAGGAGGCCCATCAAAAGTGCCTGTGGAAACTTGAAATTAGGTCTCTGTTACCCATATCCTTCAAGCTATAGGACTCTGACGTATCCCTCAGAATAATGGACAATTTGATACAAAAACTGAAGTATCTGAACAACTAATGCAGAGATCATCATGATTCTTAGTATTTTCTTTTATTAGTTTCTGCAGACTGGTGGAGCCACCTGTATTTTTGTGTCCGCCAAAACGAAGTTTTGCGGATACTATGTTTTTGACCGGGTTCCTCCGCCGCCGCCACATTGGTTTCGAGAGAGCTCCCCTGAGAATAATGGACCGATTTTTCCGAAACTAACACTAATTATCAGGTCACATGTGAACTAGTGCCTAACCAATTTGCGTTGACCTCTGACCTTTCCTCTCTATCCAGTGTCCATTTGTGCATCTGTTTCTACACATAAACCCTCATATCTCGGGAACCGTTTGACCGATCAGGAAATAAAATTTATACAAATGTAGCCCTTGGATTGCTTTATAACATACACAAAAAATGGTGGCGCCACCTGTAACCATGTTTGCACAGTGTCCATCTGTTCATCTGCCTTGGGTTAAAATCACTCATATCTCTGCAGTGAATTGACTAATTCACCTGAATTCCGGCATGCGTATACATCCAGGATAGCTTACTTGATTTTATGACAGATGGCGCCACCTACATTCATGTTCATGCTGATCACATCCAAGCTCATATCTCGGGAACCGTTTGACTGATTGGGCCAAAATTTTGCATGTGTATAGATCTCACATAGCTCTTTATCATACGCAAAACTGGTGGTGCCACCTGCAACCATTTTTGCACAGCGTCTATCTGTTTTTCTGCCGTGGGATTATGTCACTCATATCTCGGCAGTGGTTTGACATATCTGCCTAAAATTTTGAAGTTTTATACATCCTGGATAGCTTTCTTGATTTTATGACAGGTGGCACCACCTACATTCTAGTTTATGCTGCAGACATCCAAGCTCATATCTCGGGAACCGTTTGAACGATTGGGCCAAAATTTTGCATGTGTATAGATCTCACATAGGTCTTTATCATACACAAAACTGGAGGGGCCACCTGCAACCATTTTTGCACTGCGTTTGTCTGTTTGTCCGCCATGGGCTAAAATCACTCATTTACATGTAGTGGTTTGACTTTTCTGCCTAAAATTTTGTATATGTATACAACTTGGACAGCTTTCTGGATTTGTGGTAGGTGGCACAACCTACATACACATTTAGGCTGCAGACATCCATGCTAATATGCAACATACCTCACTCTATTTCCCCTTGCCACTCAATCCATGCCTCACTTCACCCGTTCCGCTCTGATTTTGGCGGATACACGTAGTCACTTGTCGGCTACCTGTATTCTAGTTTTTAAAGTTTACACATTTTTTCTCTATTTTTGAGATATATAAATACAAACACAATCTTGGCCTGTTGGTTAATCTGTTTGATGCTTCAGTTAAATGGGTATATACTACCATTCTGATGATAAAATTTCCTTTTGCGAATCTCTTCCCAGTCAGCTGAGCGTCATGACCCATGGGTCACTTGTTCAATTTATAAGAATAGATTGGGTTTGTTGATTTTTGGTTGTATCATAGAAAGCTGAAGTTTGTCTTGTGGCCAGTAGTAAGCCTATTTCAAACTGAGGGCTGCATTGCACAAAAATTATTCTTAGGAAGCCTTTGTTCAAGTTTACTTAAATTATTTTTGACAGAATTATTGGATTTTTAGCTATGAAAGGACTATATCTTTTATTATTTTAAACATTTTGATAAAAAAAATCTTACGGATATGTCAGCTTGAAAAAAGCATTGAAGCCAAAGTCTTTCAGTGTGTGTCAACAAATTTACCAACAGGCCAAGATTGTGTCTGTATCTTTAAATAGCTTGGCAGACGGCCTGCTCTTTCAGATTTGGCAACAGGCCAAAGATCAGTCTGAATCTATTTATAGCTTTGGCGGACTGCCAACTGTATCAGATTATGCAACAGGTCAAGATTTCACTCAGTGCTCTTTCAGATTTGGCAACAGGCCAAAGGTCAGTCTGAATCTATTTATAGCTTTGGCAGACTGCCAACTGTATCAGATTATGCAACAGGTCAAGAGTTCACTCAGTGCAGCCAGGTGCAGGTCAAGAGTTCACTCAGTGCAGTAGCTGAAGCTAGCAATTTGTTCCACTCGACTCGGGGCAACTACCTTTCTCACCTAAGCCTGGTATGCCCAGTGCACCTGACTCATGAGTAGTTTGATGTATTGGTCTGATATTTTGACCTGTCCATGCATCTTTGATGGCTTTCCCGTACACAAGACTGGTGTCACCACCTACAATGACTTTTGCACAGTGTATGTGCCTGTTTATTTCTCGGGAGGGATTTGATATATCAGCTTGAAATTGTGCATATTTATACATATCGGATAGCATTGTCATATACAAGACTGGTGGCGCCACTAACAATAATTGTCATGCACAGTGTTTGTCCCTGCTTATTCATCAGAAGGATTTGATATATCAGCCTGAAATTGAGCCTATGTATACATCTCAGATAGCTTTGCCATATACACGACAGGTGGTGCCACCTTCAACAGTTTTTGCAGTGTATGCTCATGCTTATTCTTCGGGAATTATTTGACATATCAGCCTGAAATTATACATGTTGATACATCTCGGATAGTTTTGTTGTATACAAGACTTGTGACCCCACCTACAATTGTTTCATGCATCTGTGCACATAGTTGAAGAGTGGTTTGTCGTATCTGCCTGAAATCTTGCATGTCCATAAATCTTTGATGGCTTACAAGACTGGTGGTGCCACCTATGCACCCATGCCAGTATTTCAGAAGTGACTTTTGTGTAATCGGTGCATCTACTCGGGTTCAAAATGTTCATTGCTTGCATTGCACATATACATATCACATTTGTACTTGAAAAGTAATGGTCCAGCATTGAAGCATTATACCTGATGAATATCCCATTGCACAGGTTCGCATTAGGCTTGTAGGCCTTGTTTTTAGCTCAACTGAGGTATAGGAATGGTGCTTTGTCCGTCGTCCGTCCGGGCTTCCAGCCTTCTGGCTGTCCGGCCATCCGGCCCTCTGTTAGCAGGGCACAAATCGTAACTGCTGGACCTAGAAACTTCAAAGTGAATATCCAGGGAGGTCAATGAAAAATCTTCTTGGAAACCTGAAATTAGGTCACTGCGACCTATATCCTCCAAGCTATGGGGCATGAAAGTACCCCCCAGAATAATCAAAAATATAATACAAAACCTCCAATATCTTGATAATTAATGCATGGATTGTCATGAATCTTGCCTTGAATATTGACCATTACTAGTTTTGTCAGTTTCTGAAAAGTGGTGGCACCACCTGTATTTTTTGTTATTTTAACAAATATTTTAAAACTTTTTTACTATAAAATGACAACAGTCTTGTCATTTTCTCAGCTATAATTACATCTAGTGTCCCAAAACCTGGTGTGTTCATTGATCACAAGTGGATGCCATATAGTTATCACTCCGTCTGTCTGTTCGTCTGTCTGTCCATCTGTCCATCCACGCAAATTTGTTTCCAGATGATAACTCCTGGTTGTATTGACACATGGATCAAACTTGACTTACATATCGCCCACCACTAAAGCAAGAACCTATATGATTTTGGGGTCATGAGGTCAAAGGTCAGGGTCACAGGACTCACTTTTTAAAAAGATTATGGCTGCATTTTAAGCCAAGCTTTTCATCCCAAACTTTCCATTTTGCACATTTAACTGACTTGCCAGTATGGGGAGAGCATACATAAATTTGGGGTCACATGGTCAAAGGTCAAGGTCACAGGGGCCATCTGCTCGCAAATTAGTTTCCAGATGATAATAGTAGTCACACAAACAATTAAACTGCATGTGCTGCAGCCTGCGGCGGTCAGCTGCACTTAGTAAGCGCCAGGTCGCTTGCGCCAGGTCGTTTACGGTAATTTATTCATGCTAGGTGCTACCTCACCGCTTGGGTCAGCCGCGAATGGCGATAATGAAAAACTTTGTAAAATTGAAGTGTTAGTTAGTCAATTATGCAGTGACTTCCAGTGTTTTAAAGTCGAACAGTCGAAACTAAATGCCAGGATTGAAAGTCTAGAGGGGCATACCACAGTTCATAAAAATGAAGGCCAGACTGCGCAGGCACCAAACCCAAGAACTTAACCACATATACCTGATAAACCTGGCGCATGTGCAGTCCTTGCAAGATGAGTATGCAGACTTAATTGTATGCTCACAATATCCACAAGCCTCCAGAATTTTTCGTACCCTGCAGAAAAATACCTCTGCCTTGCCACCGAGGGCAATTGAAAATCTCAGCATAGCAAACAGCATTATCCCGCAGAACCCAGCACATGACAGAGAGAGGTCTTACAGCCGTCCCAGAGGTTTTGGCTACAGGCCTGGGTTTCGTGGTCGTTATCAGTCAAGACAGTACAATGCCAATACCTCTGCATTCCGGAATTTCCAAGATTCTGATGTTCCATATTCAAGACCATCCCAGCAGGACGCCCATTATCAGAATTGATAGGTGACACTGTGTGCTGTTAACATTTAGATTTTTAGCTACTTCTGTTGGTTCCCAACACTTCTGCCTACTTTTGATGCCCATGGACTATGTATATACAGGTTCCAGCAGATTCATTAATAATTTTGATGCCTATGGACTATGTGTATACAGGTTCCAGCAGACTCATTAATAATTTTGATGCCCATGGACTATGTGTATACAGGTTCCAGCAGACTCATTAATAATTTTGATGCCCATGGACTGTGTATACAGGTTCCAGCAGACTCATTAATAATTTTGATGCCCATGGACTATGTGTATACAGTTTCCAGCAGATTCATTAATAATTTTGATGCCCATGGACTATGTGTATACAGGTTCCAGCAGACTCATTAATAATTTTGATGACCATGTACTATGTGTATACAGGTTCCAGCAGACTCATTAATAATTTTGATGCCCATGGACTATGTGTATACAGGTTCCAGCAGACTCATTAATAATTTTGATGACCATGTACTATGTGTATACAGGTTCCAGCAGACTCATTAATAATTTTGATGCCCATGGACTATGTGTATACAGGTTCCAGCAGACTCATTAATAATTTTGATGACCATGTACTATGTGTATACAGGTTCCAGCAGACTCATTAATAATTTTGATGCCCATGGACTATGTGTATACAGGTTCCAGCAGACTCATTAATAATTTTAATGCCCATGGACTATGTGTATACAGGTTCCAGCTGGCTCATTAATAATTTTGATGACCATGTACTATGTGTATACAGGTTCCAGCAGACTCATTAATAATTTTGATGCCCATGGACTGTGTATACAGATTCCAGCAGACTCATTAATAATTTTTAATGCCCATGGACTGTGTATACAGGTTCCAGCAGACTCATTAATAATTTTGATGCCCATGGACTATGTGTATACAGGTTCCAGCAGACTCATTAATAATTTTGATGCCCATGGACTGTGTATACAGGTTCCAGCAGACTCATTAATAAATTTGATACCCATGTACTATGTGTATACATTTCCAGCAGACTCTTTAATAATTTTGATGCCCATGGACTATGTGTATACAGTTTCCAGCAGACTCATTAATAATTTTGATGCCCATGGACTATGTGTATACAGGTTCCAGTAGACTCATTAATAAATTTGATGCCCATGGACTATGGTATACAGGTTCCAGCAGACTCATTAATAATTTTGAGGCCCATAGACTGTGTATACCGTTTTCAGCGACTCATTCAATGCTTAAGCTTATGAAAACATTGGGGAGCCTTCACAGGTCATTAGCTGGTTAACACAGGGTGTTGCAATACCGTTCAGGGTATTACCTCATCATTTTGAATTCCAAAATAGGGTTGTTGATTCTAAACACTGTGTGTTTATTGACAATGAACTTGAATGCTTATTGCAATCAGGGGCTGTGAGACAGGTTGACTCTAAACCTGCTTGTGTGTCTCCCATTTCAGTGGTGCCGAAGAGAAATAACCAGTTGAGACTAATTATAGATCTTCGAGAGATAAACAGGTGCTGTGATGTACCTTCATTCAAACAAGAGGATATTAGACCTGTACAGTCACTTGTCAAGCCTCGTGACAAACTTATCACACTTGATATACGCAATGTTTTTTTATCATATCCCTGTTCTCAGGGAGCACCAACAGTATTTAGGGTTTTCCTGGAGGGGAAAATACTATGTATGGCAGGTTTTACCCTTTGGTTTATGTGTTTCTCCATTTTATTTCCAGAAGTGTATTAGGCCTGTAGTTAAATATTTGAGAGAAAACAACTTGAGGGTTGTTGCTTATGTTGATGACTTCATATTAATGGTAGATAGTCATAATATTGATGCACACAAAGATTTACTGCTAACAGTATTACAGAATCTTGCCTGGTTTATAAACTGGGAAAAATCCAATCTGGTTCCGAGTCATGTGGTTAATTTCCTTGGGTATAAAATATGTACTGTTACAAATGATAACAAAACTTGGATTTATATCCCCAAAAATAGGGTGAGGAGACTTAGGAAGGATATAAAAAGAGCCTTAAATCAAGGTTGGCTAACTGCTAGGGCACTAGCACATATAGCAGGCCAATGGCCAATGTATTAGTATGACATTGTGTATTTTACCTGCCAAACTACTTCTTCGCAATTTGTATTGGTTGCTTGCTACAAGAAACTCATGGACGGACCGACTTCGTCTGGATCCCGCCACTTGCAGGGATCTTCGTTGGTGGCTGTGTGCCCTAACCACCTGGAATGGCAGCCCAGTAACCAACAAGTCTATTCAGGTACAACTTGTAACAGACGCATCAGCCTCCGGCTTGGGGGCTGTATGCAACAACATGGAGGCAAGCGGCTTATGGGATGTATTCACCACCCATCAGTCGTCAAACTACAGTGAGCTGTTAGCCATACTTTTAGCCTTACTAACTTTTATGCCGCTTCTCAAGGGAAAAGTTGTACAGGTTCTCCAGTGTTGCCTACATCAACCACTTAGGCGGCCATGTTTACAACTGACACATGTAGCAGGGGCTATATGGGCTGCGGCATACAACAATCAGATAGACCTCTTTGCGAAGCATTTGGCTGGTCCGGAAAAATACTCATGTCGACTTATTATCACGAAAGCTCACTACTTACAACTGGATGATGAGCCCTTGCTTGTTTCAAATGTTAGACCGACTGTGGGGTCCTCACAACATAGGCTGGTTTGCATCCCTCATAACAACTCAGCTCCCCAGATACAACAGCCTGTACTGGGATCCTCTGACCGAGGCTGTCCATGCCCTGGCCCAAACCAACTGGGGGGGATGCAACAACTTTGTAAACTGCCCATTTTGGCTAATTCCTTGAGTGCTGGCCCTAGTCGTTTCTCAGAAGGCAGACGCTACCCTGATCGCTCCCTGGTGGCCCAGTCAGTCTTGGTTCCAAAGGCTCCTCAGCTTATGCATAGACAGGCCTGTCAGGCTACCGAGAAACAAACGGTGGATAATACCACTGGGACTGCGGCCGGAACCGTTAAAGAACCCAGGATGGCGCCTGTTTGCTTGGCCAATCTCTGGCAAGATTGGCTAGTTGCCATAGGTTGGTCACAACGTGTTGCAGTGCAGCTCCCTTTCAGTCTGTCTCAGTCCACATTACAGCTTTATAACAGACTTTTAAACAAGTTATTTTACTTTTGCAAGGAAAACGAGGTTGTGTTCCCACCAACGGAGACGGCAGATCTAGCAGATTTTTTATTTGTACTATCTGATGCGTCTGATAGGCCTAGGTCCACTTTACATTCCATGCTGGCTGCTTTGTCTCACTGCTATGTGGCCTATCAGTTACCTGATATTACTGTTGATCATAATATTAGAAGACTGGTGGATGCCTTGATCAAATCAGGTACTACTGTCCCTCGTAGACGTGTAAAATTGCTTCCAGTGGAACCATTTACTGATCTCTTTAAAGCTTGGCCAGAGAATGACAAGCTGTCAATAAAGCAACTACTTATGAAAGCAATCACACTCCTCGCTATGACTTACATGCTTAGACCCTCTGATCTTGCACCTAACGCTGTTCAGTTTGACCCAGGGTCAGGTGATGCTAAGCGCAAGTTATTTTCCATGGACCAATTAGAGTTTAACAGTGATGGTTCACTTACTGTTAGTTACCATGGAATTAAGAATGACACTGATAGATCAGGGTTTTCAGTTACTGTGCCCCACTGTGCTGATAGACAGCTCGACCCTGTACTTTACCTACAGACTTATATTGTCTGAACATCTCATATGAGAGGGCCAAAGGGCCCAGTGTTCCTTACGCTTAGGAAGCCATACTCTGCCATTTCTGCTGCTACAGTAGGTCAGATTTTACGGGACAGTATTACTGCTGCAGGACTTGGTGGACAGGGGTTTTCAGCTAAATGTTTCGTCCCTCAGCTGCCACAAGGGCTGTTGAGCACCAATGTGATCCTGACACAGCTATGCATATTGGTAGATGGAAGTCTAGATCTGTTTTCTTTGAACATTATGTATCCTGTAGAGCACCAAAGGAGTACACATTTTTCATGCTGTCACAGTAATTAGTTTTTATTTGCTTATTCATGTGCTTTGATTTCCTGTATTCTTATCTTCAGATGGGCATGTCATACAGGCCTAGTCTTTTTCACTTGTTTCTCATTTTGGTATTATGGGTATACTCTGAAATAAGGCACATTATAATTTATTTTTATGTAATAAATAAATTGTATACTGTTTACTTGTTTGTTGTGACGTAGATTTGCTGAAATGGTTTTCACACAAACAATTAAACTGCATGTGCTGCCGCCTGCAGCGGTTAGCTGCACTTCGTAACTGGCGCTTACGGTAATTTATTCATGCTAGGTGCTAAGTGGTTATATATTAATCATATTCACATATATTAATGATCAGGGTACATATTTTAAGACGGATCGGTGATGGTGAAGCACTGGGCATGGATAAGGCACATTATAATTTATTTTTATGTTATAAATAAATTGTATACTGTTTACTTGTTTGTTGTGACGTAGATTTGCTGAAACTCTAGTTTAGTTTGATATTGGTTTCAAATTTAACTTATATATGACTCACCACTAAAGTAAGAACCGTGTGGATTTTGGGGTCCAATGGTCAAAGGTCATGGTCACAGGACTCATTTCTTTAAAAAGAATGCATATGCATTTGAAGCCAAACTTTTCATCCCAAACCTTCCATTTTCAAGAACTGCCAATAGGGGAAGATTCTGTTCAATTTTGGGGTCATGAGGTCAAAGATCAAGGTCACATTACCCACTTATTTAGAAAGATTGTGGATGCATTTTAAGCCAAACTTTACATCCAAAACCTTCCATCTTGCACATATAGCTGAGCTGCCAATAGGGGAGGAACTTTTTGATTTGGGGGTCACAAGGTCAAAGGTCATCGTCACTGGGGCCCATCTGTCCACATATTTGTTCCTGGATGATAACTCCAGTATGGTTTGACATATTGGTTTCAATTTTGACTTATATATGACCCGTCAATAATGTAAGAACCCTTTTGATTTTGGGGTCATAAGGTCAAAGGTCAAGGTCACAGGACCCACTTCTTTAAAAAGATTGTTGATGTATTTTTAGCCAAACTTTCTGTCCCAAACATTCTGTCTTCCAGATGTTGCTCACCTGTCAAAAGTGGAAGTTCCTGATGGATTTTGGGGTGTCAAGGTCATGGGGGCCATTAATCCACATATTAGTTTCCAGATGATAACACCAGTTTAGTTTGAAATATTGGTTTTAAACTTGACTTATATATGGCCCACCACTAAAGTAAGAACTGTTGATTCTGGGGTCATGAGATCAAAGGTCAAGGTCAAAGGACCCAGTACTTTAGAACAATTGTGGATGCATTTTAAGCCAAACTTTTCATCTCAATCCTTCCATCATCGACATGTGGTGCACCTGCCAATAGGGGAAGTTTCCTTTTGATTTAGTGGTCATAAGGTCAAAGGTTAAGGTCACAGGGCCCATCCATTCACAAATTAGTATATGGATGATACCTCCAGTTTGGGTAGACAGGTTGGCTTCAAACTGATCACAGGACCAATATTTTAGAAAAACTTCATAAACATATAACTGATAGACAAATGCAGCTGAGCGTCGAGACCCATGGGTCCCTAGTTTTTATAAAATACTGCCGTTGTATGCATCACAATGTGTAACAATGAGAAAAATTTTATCATTAGTGCTTGAATTCAAGAAAGTGATGCACATGAAAAATAACACATGTCAACATTACCTATTGCATTTTACTTATGTAACTTACTGTTACATGTTGCAATATATATTGTCCTTGAATAGGCTGAGAGAATGCTTTACAGATAAAATGACACAAGACATAACATCTAAAATGTTGTATAAAAATTTTTATGATGTTGATTTGAATGTTTGAAGGGAGTCAGAAGACAAGCCCTCTTAGTCTGGTTGTGACACCATCACATGTATGTTTAGCATCAGAGAACCACATCTGGCCCTGCCCCCACTGTGTGTCAGCATCTGCAAGTGTCATGAAGGACCAGCAGTTCTCACTTCAGGACCGACAAAAGATCAACGACATTGCAAGCATTGTAAGTAATCATATTAATTATAAAGCTCTCAGTGTCAATGGTCAACAATGCTAATATCATCATATTGGTTTGTCTGGTGTTTTAGCGATTTCTTTTCAACACTGAAAATGAAGGATTTATTACTGAACAATTTTTATAGGAATTCCTGCATATTTTAATTTTATATATATCATAAAATACAAAGTTGTTTAATGGGTGAAACCTGATGTTTTCATGTCCAAATTGTTGTTACTGACATGTTAGCATTAGGTCCTTGGGGCCTTGTTTCTGTGTTGAGTCAGTTCTGTTGAATATAGCCCTGTCATCTAGTCATTCACATATGTTGTAGGAATTGTATGAAGAGAGAGCAAAGGATCTGAAAATTAACTTCTTTGGTGAAGAGCAGGATGAGCCGTGCCAGTGGATGATCACCATGGAGACAGAGGGGGAGCTGCTGTCTCTTCTGACTGCTTTACGAGACCCGTGGGAGCAGGAGTTTGGTGTTGAACTACAGGTCAACACAATACAGTCTGGAGGATAAACCATCTGCCCTGACCATGTAGATTGTTTGGTGTAGAGCTAGAGGTCCACACAATACAGTCTAGAGGATAAACCATCTGCCCTGACCATGTAGAATGTTTGGTGTAGAGCTAGAGGTCAACACAATACAGTCTGGAGGATAAACCATCTGCCCTGACCATGTAATGTTATGTTATAGAGAACATGTAATACTTTTGTTTTGATTTACAAGATCAACTCTGAATCTTCCTGGTGCTGATATGATTGACATTAAACAGTAACAGTGATTAACAATGCACTCTAATTATCTGTAAAATAGTTTGCACCTTGATTTTTGTTTAGATTAATGGCTATTGTTACAGGTGTAGTAAACCTCTTACCTCAGTCACAGTCACTTAAAGGAGTTACAGTTAAAGGCAACCAAAAGGGCTATTGTCAAACAGATAGTGAGCATGCATGTAGTAAGTGATGACTGTATCTTTATCAGTGACATAGTACATGGTAAGTGATGACTGTATCTTATCATTGACATAGTAAGTGATGACTGTATCTTTATCAGTGACATAGCAAATGATGACTGTAACTTTATCAGTGACATAGTAAGTGATGACTGTATCTTTATCAGTGACATAGTAAGTGATGACTGTACCTTTATCAGTGACATAGTATGTGACGACTGTACCTTTATCAGTGACATAGTAATTGATGAATGTACCTTTATCAGTGACATAGTATGTGACGACTGTACCTTTATCAGTGACATAGTAAGTGATAACTGTATTTTATCAGTGACACAGTAAGTGATGACTGTATTTTATCAGTGACATAGTAAGTGATGACTGTATCTTTATCAGTGACATAGTAAGCGATGACCCTATCTTTATCAGTGACATAGCAAGGGATGGCTGTAACTTTAATAGTGACATAGTAAGTGATGACTGTATCTTTATCAGTGACCTTGTAAGTGATTACTGTATCTTTATCAGTGACCCTGTAAGTGATGACTGTATCTTTATCAGTAACAAAGTAAATGATGACTGTATCTTTATCATTGACATAGTATGTGATGACTGTAACTTTATCAGTGACATAGTAAGTGATGACTGTATCTTTATCATTGACATAGTAAGGGATGACTGTATCTTTATCAGTGATATAGTAAGTGATCACTGTAACTTATCAGTGACATAGTAAGTGGACTGAACCTTTTTCAGTGACCTTGCAAGTGATGACTGTATCTTTATCAATGACATAGTAAGTGATGACTGTATCTTTATCATTGACATAGTAAGTGATCACTGTAACTTTATCAGTGACATAGTAAGTGGACTGTACCTTTTTCAGTGACCTTGCAAGTGATGACTGTATCTTTATCAATGACATAGTAAGTGATGACTGTATCTTTATCATTCACATGGTAAGTGATGACTGTATCTTTATCATTGACACAGTAAGTGATGACTGTAACTTTATCAGTGACATAGTAAGTGGACTGTACCTTTTTCAGTGACCTTGTAAGTGATGACTGTATCTTTATCAATGACATAGTATGTGATGACTATCTTTATCATTGACAAGGTAAGTGATGACTGTATCTTTATCATTGACATATTAAGTGATGACTGTATCTTTTTCAGTGACATAGTAAGTGATGACTGTATCTTTATCAGTGACATAGTAAGTGGACTGTACCTTTTTCAGTGACCTTGTAAGTGATTACTGTATCTTTATCAGTGACCTGGTAAGTGATGACTGTATCTTTATCATTGACATAGTATGTGATGACTATCTTTATCATTGACAAGGTAAGTGATGACTGTATCTTTATCATTGACATATTAAGTGATGACTGTATCTTTATCAGTGACATAGTAAGTGATGACTTTCTTTATCAGTGACATAGTAAGTGATTATTGAAACTTTATCATTGACAAAGTAAGTGATGACTATATCTTTATCATTGACATAGTAAGGGATGACTGTATCTTTATCAGTGATATAGTAAGTGATCACTGTAACTTATCAGTGACATAGTAAGTGGACTGAACCTTTTTCAGTGACCTTGCAAGTGATGACTGTATCTTTATCAATGACATAGTAAGTGATGACTGTATCTTTATCATTGACATAGTAAGTGATGACTGTATCTTTATCAGTGACATAGTAAGTGATGAATGTAACTTTATCAGTGACATAGTAAGTGGACTGTACCTTTTTCAGTGACCTTGTAAGTGATTACTGTATCTTTATCAGTGACCTGGTAAGTGATGACTCTATCTTTATCATTGACATAGTATGTGATGACTATCTTTATCAGTGACATAGTAAGTGATGACTGTATCTTTATCATTGACATAGTAAGGGATGACTGTATCTTTATCAGTGATATAGTAAGTGATCACTGTAACTTATCAGTGACATAGTAAGTGGACTGAACCTTTTTCAGTGACCTTGCAAGTGATGACTGTATCTTTATCAATGACATAGTAAGTGATGACTGTATCTTTATCATTGACATAGTAAGTGATCACTGTAACTTTATCAGTGACATAGTAAGTGGACTGTACCTTTTTCAGTGACCTTGCAAGTGATGACTGTATCTTTATCAATGACATAGTAAGTGATGACTGTATCTTTATCATTCACATGGTAAGTGATGACTGTATCTTTATCATTGACACAGTAAGTGATGACTGTAACTTTATCAGTGACATAGTAAGTGGACTGTACCTTTTTCAGTGACCTTGTAAGTGATGACTGTATCTTTATCAATGACATAGTATGTGATGACTATCTTTATCATTGACAAGGTAAGTGATGACTGTATCTTTATCATTGACATATTAAGTGATGACTGTATCTTTTTCAGTGACATAGTAAGTGATGACTGTATCTTTATCAGTGACATAGTAAGTGGACTGTACCTTTTTCAGTGACCTTGTAAGTGATTACTGTATCTTTATCAGTGACCTGGTAAGTGATGACTGTATCTTTATCATTGACATAGTATGTGATGACTATCTTTATCATTGACAAGGTAAGTGATGACTGTATCTTTATCATTGACATATTAAGTGATGACTGTATCTTTATCAGTGACATAGTAAGTGATGACTTTCTTTATCAGTGACATAGTAAGTGATTATTGAAACTTTATCATTGACAAAGTAAGTGATGACTATATCTTTATCATTGACATAGTAAGGGATGACTGTATCTTTATCAGTGATATAGTAAGTGATCACTGTAACTTATCAGTGACATAGTAAGTGGACTGAACCTTTTTCAGTGACCTTGCAAGTGATGACTGTATCTTTATCAATGACATAGTAAGTGATGACTGTATCTTTATCATTGACATAGTAAGTGATGACTGTATCTTTATCAGTGACATAGTAAGTGATGAATGTAACTTTATCAGTGACATAGTAAGTGGACTGTACCTTTTTCAGTGACCTTGTAAGTGATTACTGTATCTTTATCAGTGACCTGGTAAGTGATGACTGTATCTTTATCATTGACATAGTATGTGATGACTATCTTTATCATTGACAAGGTAAGTGATGACTGTATCTTTATCATTGACATATTAAGTGATGACTGTATCTTTTTCAGTGACATAGTAAGTGATGAATGTAACTTTATCAGTGACATAGTAAGTGGACTGTACCTTTTTCAGTGACCTTGTAAGTGATTACTGTATCTTTATCAGTGACCTGGTAAGTGATGACTGTATCTTTATCATTGACATAGTAAGTGATGACTGTATCTTTATCAGTGACACAGTAAGTGATGAATGTAACTTTATCAGTGACATAGTAAGTGATGACTGTATCTTTATCAGTGACATAGTAAGTGATGAATGTAACTTTATCAGTGACATAGTAAGTGATGACTTTCTTTATCAGTGACATAGTAAGTGATTATTGAAACTTTATCATTGACAAAGTAAGTGATGACTGTATCTTTATCAGTGACATAGTAAGTGATGATTGTATCTTTATCATTGACATAGTAAGTGATGACTGTATCTTTATCAGTGACATAGTAAGTGGACTGTACCTTTTTCAGTGACCTTGTAAGTGATTACTGTATCTTTATCAGTGACCTGGTAAGTGATGACTGTATCTTTATCATTGACATAGTATGTGGTGACTATCTTTATCATTGACAAGGTAAGTGATGACTGTATCTTTATCATTGACATATTAAGTGATGACTGTATCTTTTTCAGTGACATAGTAAGTGATGAATGTAACTTTATCAGTGACATAGTAAGTGGACTGTACCTTTTTCAGTGACCTTGTAAGTGATTACTGTATCTTTATCAGTGACCTGGTAAGTGATGACTGTATCTTTATCATTGACATAGTAAGTGATGACTGTATCTTTATCAGTGACACAGTAAGTGATGAATGTAACATTATCAGTGACATAGTAAGTGGACTGTACCTTTTTCAGTGACCTTGTAAGTGATTACTGTATCTTTATCATTGACATAGTATGTGATGACTATCTTTATCATTGACATATTAAGTGATGACTGTATCTTTTTCAGTGACATAGTAAGTGATGAATGTAACTTTATCAGTGACATAGTAAGTGGACTGTACCTTTTTCAGTGACCTTGTAAGTGATTACTGTATCTTTATCAGTGACCTGGTAAGTGATGACTGTATCTTTATCATTGACATAGTAAGTGATGACTGTATCTTTATCAGTGACCTAGTAAGTGATGACTGTATCTTTATCAGTGACATAGTAAGTGGACTGTACCTTTTTCAGTGACCTTGTAAGTGATGACTGTATCTTTATCAATGACATAGTAAGTGATGACTGAATCTTTATCATTCACATGGTAAGTGATGACTGTATCTTTATCATTGACACAGTAAGTGATGACTGTTACTTTATCAGTGACATGGTAAGTGATGATTGTATCTTTATCATTGACATAGTAAGTGATGACTGTATCTTTATCATTGACACAGTAAGTGATGACTGTATCTTTATCATTGACATAGTAAGTGATGACTGTATCTTTATCAATGACATAGTAAGTGATGACTGGATCTTTATCATTCATATGGTAAGTGATGACTGTAACTTTATCAGTGACATAGAAAGTGGACTGTACCTTTTTCAGTGACCTTGTAAGTGATTACTGTATCTTTATCATTGACATAGTAAGTGATGACTATCTTTATCAGTGACCTAGTAAGTGATGACTGTATCTTTATCATTGACATAGTAAGTGATGACTGTATCTTTATCAGTGACACAGTAAGTGATGAATGTAACTTTATCAGTGACATAGTAAGTGGACTGTACCTTTTTCAGTCACCTTGTAAGTGATTACTGTATCTTTATCATTGACATAGTATGTGATCACTATCTTTATCATTGACATAGTAAGTGATGACTGTATCTTTATCAGTGACCTAGTAAGTGATGACTGTATCTTTATCAGTGACCTAGTAAGTGATGACTGTATCTTTATCATTGACATAGTAAGTGATGACTGTATCTTTATCATTGACATAGTAAGTGATGACTGTATCTTTATCAGTGACCTAGTAAGTGATGACTGTATCTTTATCAGTGACATAGTAAGTGGACTGTACCTTTTTCAGTGACCTTGTAAGTGATGACTGTATCTTTATCAATGACATAGTAAGTGATGACTGAATCTTTATCATTCACATGGTAAGTGATGACTGTATCTTTATCATTGACACAGTAAGTGATGACTGTAACTTTATCAGTGACATAGTAAGTGGACTGTACCTTTTTCAGTGACCTAGTAAGTGATGACTGTATCTTTATCATTGACATAGTAAGTGATGACCATAACTTTATCAGTGACATAGTAAGTGATGACTGTATCTTTATCATTGACACAGTAAGTGATGACTGTAACTTTATCAGTGACATAGTAAGTGGACTGTACCTTTTTCAGTGACCTAGTAAGTGATGACTGTATCTTTATCATTGACATAGTAAGTGATGACCATAACTTTATCAGTGACATAGTAAGTGATGACTGTATCTTTATCATTGACACAGTAAGTGATGACTGTAACTTTATCAGTGACATAGTAAGTGGACTGTACCTTTTTCAGTGACCTAGTAAGTGATGACTGTATCTTTATCATTGACATAGTAAGTGATGACCATAACTTTATCAGTGACATAGTAAGTGATGACTGTATCTTTATCATTGACACAGTAAGTGATGACTGTATCTTTATCAGTGACATAGTAAGTGGACTGTACCTTTTTCAGTGACCTAGTAAGTGATGACTGTATCTTTATCATTGACATAGTAAGTGATGACCATAACTTTATCAGTGACATAGTAAGTGATGACTGAATCTTTATCATTCACATGGTAAGTGATGACTGTATCTTTATCATTGACACAGTAAGTGATGACTGTAACTTTATCAGTGACATAGTAAGTGGACTGTACCTTTTTCAGTGACCTAGTAAGTGATGACTGTATCTTTATCATTGACATAGTAAGTGATGACCATAACTTTATCAGTGACATAGTAAGTGATGACTGTATCTTTATCATTGACACAGTAAGTGATGACTGTATCTTTATCAGTGACATAGTAAGTGGACTGTACCTTTTTCAGTGACCTAGTAAGTGATGACTGTATCTTTATCATTGACATAGTAAGTGATGACCATAACTTTATCAGTGACATAGTAAGTGATGACTGTATCTTTATCATTGACATAGTAAGTGATGACCATAACTTTATCAGTGACATAGTAAGTGATGACTGTATCTTTATCATTGACACAGTAAGTGATGACTGTAACTTTATCAGTGACATAGTAAGTGGACTGTACCTTTTTCAGTGACCTAGTAAGTGATGACTGTATCTTTATCATTGACACAGTAAGTGATGACTGTATCTTTATCAGTGACATAGTAAGTGGACTGTACCTTTTTAAGTGACCTTGTAAGTGATGACTGTATCTTTATCAATGACATAGCAAGTGATGACTGTATCTTTATCAGTGACATAGTAAGTGGACTGTACCTTTTTCAGTGACCTTGTAAGTGATGACTGTATCTTTATCAATGACATAGTAAGTGATGACTGAATCTTTATCATTCACATGGTAAGTGATGACTGTATCTTTATCATTGACACAGTAAGTGATGACTGTAACTTTATCAGTGACATAGTAAGTGGACTGTACCTTTTTCAGTGACCTTGTAAGTGATTACTGTATCTTTATCAGTGACCTAGTAAGTGATGACTGTATCTTTATCATTGACCTAGTAAGTGATGACTGTATATTTATCAGTGACAAAGTAAGTGATGACTATCTTTATCAGTAACATAGAAAGTGACGTCTGTAACTTTATCAGTGACATAGTAAGTGATGACTGTTCCTTTATCAGTGACATAGTAAGTGATGACTGTACCTTTATCAGTGACATAGTTAGTGATGACTGTATCTTTATCAGTGACATAGTTAGTGATGAATGTATCTTTATCATTGACATAGTAAGTGATGACTGTAACTTTATCAGTGACATAGTAAGTGGACTGTACCTGTTTCAGTAACCTAGCAAGTGATGACTCTAACTTTATCAGTGACATAGTAAGTGATGACTGTATCTTTTTCATTGACATAGTAAGTGATGACAGTAACTTGATCAGTGACTGCCCTTATAAGCTTCACACCTGTGGCCAGGGTTAAAATAAGACTAAGGCTGATGACTGTATCTTTATCACTGACATGGTAAGTGATGACTGTAACTTAATCAGTGACATAGTAAGTGATGACTGTATCTTTATCAGTGACTGCCTTTATAATCTTCATACCTGTGGTCATTGTTAAAATAGACAAAGGCTGCTTGCGTGATAACATATATATTTGCCGATGTACATAAGAATAAAAAAAATTCAAATATTAATGCTGATACCTCTGATCAGTGTAAATATTTTCACATGTAAGTTATAATTTAATCTTCATTATAGACTGTTTTACACAAATTGTGAGTTTGCATAAGGTACTTGTACTCCTTAAAATATTCAGTTATGGGTTTCTCACTTTCTGCAATTTAGCTCTGCAGATTTTCAGTCGTAATCATGGATCTTTGTGCATGGTTTTCTTGCCATTCACTGGGCCATCAGCAGGGCCCCGAGTGTAGCTGTCAGGCCGGTAAAGTTCTAATTTGACATCTGACATGTCCTCTTTGAAAAATATATCTCACTGAAAAAACCTGAAAATGGTTATGGTGGCCTGTGTTCTGTGTTCAACTGGGTGAAAAAAAATATGAGCACCTTGGAAGTCTGAGTCATAGTGTTTAAGGTTGTTGAACACATAAAACATAAAACTTTGCCTCATTCACACAATATTACTGGTATAAAAGTAAAGTTTGAACCATATTGACCCAACCAGTTCTTTACAAATATCACAGGGAGTTGTGAAATGCAATTATGAATTGTCTGAGTAAAAGTTCATTAAAAGCTCCAATGTCTCAATAATAGTTTCATAGATTGCCTGTAGATTTGCTGTGCATGGATATCAATAACTTCAACACCACTAAAGCCTAGTGGTGACACATCAGTTCTTTCAATTAAAGGCAATTTAATTGTAAGTTTATTTCTTGAAAAGCATAAATTTCAAGGCAAACTTGTCAGTTTTTATTTACTTTTCAACCCATTTGTTACATGCATGTATCCACCTATGATGCCAGTTCATATTAGCTGGACTATGATGCCAGTTCATATTGGCTGGACTTCACCGTTTGAAGCAGTATTATTTACCAGTAGATTATCTTTCTAATATGCTTGACAAAAAAAAATAGAATTGCTTACCTCGGAGAAAGCCTTTTGAATAAAAAGGATTGATTCCAGCTTATATTTCTGTCATCATGCAAAAATTCAAGAAAATGAAGTCTCGACATTTGTTTGATTCCATAACTTTTTTTCTGTGTTGAGTAAAAAAATGCAGTTTCTCAATTATAAATGCTTTGATTTCCATGATTGTTAACTTTTGAAATATTATCAGATGAGGCTAGCGAGTAATGAAGATTGTGGTGCCACCTCCTGTTAAGCAAATTAATGGTATCTTGAGGATAATGACTTATATAGCTCAGCATATACCATTTGTATTGGATCATTAAACTGGAACATTGTTCTTCAGTCAGATATGTATCCCTGTCAGATGCAATGTTCGAGCTAACCATTACAACTTCAATGTCAGAGGTGAAATTCATACAGAAGGCTAATTGCTAAATTTAAGTTGCATGGTTGCACTCACATTTGCTATACCTGATGGTCTTAGATAGATTTTTGTTGCACACGACTGCTGTCATAGCCTACAATTAATTAATTTGCTTTAATGCAAGTTTAACCAAGTGTGAAACTACTAGTAAAAGTCTTGTGTGGGGCTGTGACTTGTGAGGACCCTTAGAATAACAGTCTTGTGTAGGTCTTTGAGTTGTGAGGACCCTTAGAATAAAAGTCTTGTGTAGGTCTTCGATGTGTGAGGACCCCCAGAATCGATTCAATTATTGATTCATTACCTTTGATTCAACTCTCAGTTCAATTTTCACTAAAGAAGGAAATTACAGACTTTAAAAAATAAAGCAAATACTTTACCGAAATGAACGTTAGTCAATTTCAGCAAGGAAAAGAAAAAATGTAGCTCTCCTTCTGTATATCACTGCCATGTATGTTTGCGAGTGGAAAATTTTAATTAGATATAGGGCACATATATGAAAAAAAAGCTATGACATTACAAACTGCTATGTCAAATTTGAGAGCTCACGGATGACTTCAAAGTGGTACATGCAAAAAATAATAATCATTTGGAGTTTAATAAACAGTTACAATTTAATGCATGGCTTGTAATTCAATTCATTGATTCTTTGATGCATTGTAACACCCTCAGTCTTGTGATGCATGTTTTCTCGGAGATCAGATATTTGAATCAAATTAGAAATTTGAAATGTGCGATTACTCAGGCACATAACCTGTCATCATGCAGATTTAAATACAAGTCAATTTTTGTAGAATATCATAACAGTTCTGAAATAAGTCTATTTGGAGTAAAACCGCGCACAGAATACAACTTTTTAGATTTGCTGTACGGATTGACTTGGCATTCGACAGTTGGAAAGGTAATTAGCGTTTGCTAAGTTCGGATGTTGCATTAGACAATGTGTGCTGCCTCCTGTTCTCTTATCCTCCCATATTACTAGGTGGACTTGGCCTACTCTGAATCAGAAATATGACGGTATCTTCCACATTTATACCTGCGTCGCCATGCAGATGATAAAAAAAACACAACTGGAACAACTCTTTTAGAACTGTCTTTAACAAATTTGTGTTAACATTTGTCTATATGTAATATTTGTTTGCTGTATATGATAGTGATACTTTTCTTGGAGTTGATATTTGATCATTGTGTACAGGGTGAGCTCATTAGCCGGATGTCATTATTCACTGGTTGCTTGTTTTACCATGTACATGTATCTACCAGAGTGCCCTTATAATTTTTCTAGGATGTACATATCTTCTTTGAAATGTAGCATATAATCTAAATAAAATGCTTTCCTGTGATAGGAAGAGGTGTGGATAAGCGAAATATGAAAGTGAATATCTTCCTTATATTATGAACAACGATAGAAAAAAACATGAAAATGGCAAGATGCTCCAGTTACATATGAAGGAGATGCGATTCGCGAAATGTTCACATTTATTCATATCAGTTATGAAATACTTAAAATTGAAATAAAACTGACCAGATTAACATGGATTATAACATTAGGAAAGTCACAAAATATCAATGTGAATTAGTTGTTAACTGAAGCGAGTCTACACGCATCCTGGTGAACGTAAAGCACTTGACGTGTGTGTCTTTATATGCGCAGGGAACATATTAGGCCTACGTAAATTGGGTTTATATGTTAATGTCTAAACAGTATCGTTAAATATTTTTTCAGTAAACCTCGCCATTAATGTTTAATGCTGGAGGATATATATCGGATGTACCTCTGTAAATGTTGTTGATGTTACGTAGCGTGATTTATATGACACATTTCACCTATTCTTCGTCTTTCCTATACATGTATTTTTATACAGAGGCAAACTTTTCTTCCCGAGGAATATAACACTCTTAGGGTCTCTGGCTAACCGCCTTTGACAAAATACCGAATGATAACTCTTGTTTCGCACAAAGAAACAATTCTTATTGATGTAACTTCATTATTTGGATCTTAAAGGAATAAAATCATCAAAATAAATGTATGTAAGATCTGGCGGGCTCGCTGCCGTAGTTTGACAATCTCAGTTCTAATATTGGACACTCGTTTAGTTTTGTTTTTGACAGTAAAATTTCCTTTCAAGACTGTGCTGCGGATCAACATTTGTACATAAAGAATTGAATTACATTTACTGATCATCACCGATCAAGTTAAGCTTCATAGATACATGACTTATACTTGATGCATATCATTACAATACGTGTAACAGTTGAGTGTATGTTGTATTTGTTACTATACTTCAACAAGGCCACTCGATGTTTATCTCTGATAAATATTTTGCACCAGTCTGAAGCAAGCTGCATATTCTTAAAATTCCTGTAAACATTGACCTGTTTTAATACGTCTGTCCTTTGGATGAATAAAGTAGTAAAATCCATAACATTGGTTTTGATATTTTATATTTCTGGGATATCATCACCACATATAGCAAGCGTATTTAATCATGTGATTTATGTGGAAAACAGAGCTTTTTAAAGTCCTCCTTGTGCTCACTTACTGTCTGCGAGTCAAACTTTACTTTAGTATTTTCACTGATCATCAGTTAATTCATTGACGAGCTATTAAATGAACCGTTCATTTGAGCATAGAGTGGTACAGGGATCTCCCTAAATGCGGATCCGAAACTTTCAAGTCTCACTAAACGCGGACCAACGGGGACCACCAATAGCCCAGCGGTTAAGCTCCCACATTGGCATAAAGCTGAAAAAAGAGAAAACTTAACTTTACAAGGGTTGCCGCATAGAAGATGAAAGCACAGAAACGTTCAATGAAATTCTTTCAAGTCAATGAAAACCTAATATATACTGAATGTTGATGAAATCAAGATGATGAAGAGAGTATGTTTTTCTGGAACGGGAGAGGGTATTATATTTTCAGTGTAAATTTGACGTTTCAACTTGCGCCTTCCTTTTCTATTCTCTTAGCTAACATTCATGAAAGATCAGCTGGCTTGAACACTGGCAGCACCGACTCCTGAAGTTTGCAACGTGATAAATATTTCTAATAATACTTGCATGCACTGCATGAATCTACAAGTGTGCATAACCTATGCAAATAAACTCATTTTGTTGACACCAACACATCATGCAAAAAGAATCCCAACTCGTTGGTAAGGAAAAAGTTTTATATCACAAAAATAGCATCACAGCCAAAGGTCGTAATATTTTACTGACTCTGACACGTATTGACTCTCTCATACGAGCATACAGCCTGAGGTCTGCATCATCACCACATCACAAAATTAGCATTCTGCAAAAGGTATTTACATGTATAATGATTGTGTCAAGCATTCATCAACAATACTACGAAGGTAACATGTTAAATGTGTGTTGACCCTGTCTTCATGCCAGCATACACCCTGATAGCCATCACATCGTGGCCAAAGAAACACAAGCTATACAGCAAACAGATGTAAGCATATGTGCGGTTCTGCATGCACGCATGTATCTAAATTAATTAATAATAAAAGTATTTCCGTTGAAACAGACATGGTGTTCAAATCCAGTAAATGTATGATCAATGTCACCACAACTATTTGATTTTTCTCAAATGCACTTCCAAAGGTTTACATGAAATTTAAGTTTATCGTTTAAAAATTCTAACCAATCTCAATGGATATATCAATCTCCCAACAGACAGGATAGCTAGGTTTCTTTCATCCATAATCTCTACAAAGCAATTTATACATTTTATTTGCATGCATATACAAGGAATCAAACAAAAGATATCAGAAATAGTAATACAATAAAACTTGGCCCAGCAAATAACACTTTCATTTGAAAGAGCAGTATTCAACAAATTTTATCAAGTTTTACGGTTAGATTTGCTGGTGATATAGACTCTTTTAACACAATCTGAATACGCACGCAGAATTAAGGCATATAATCTGTAAAACGGACAGGTGTTAGCTTCTTATCCTGTCACACACGCAATCAGTCTAATATAAAAATTGGAAGCAAGATAAACTTTTTATATGGATTCTTTAATTTATTTTCATATATATATATATATATATATATATATATATATATATATATATATATTATATTGATTCTACAATTAGTTATAATTACTATTACAAGCCACGCCCAATAGATCGGATCACAGACGTTCGAATCCCTGTTTCAGGGGAGGGGGGGATGGTAAGAAAGGGGTGGAGGAAACGGAGAAAACCACCGACCTTGGACGGGCTACTACAACCCACTCCAATAGGAACGATAATAATCAAATCTTTGGAGCCAATGGAGATAGCAGAGCCTTTTACCGCTCGACTCATTACATTGAAACAGACATAGGGCTCCAATACTAAAAATCAATATGTATATTAAATATCAGCATAGTTCGAATTATGCATTTGATATTTCCCAATTACACTTCCCGAGGTTTACATGAAAGTTAAGTTGATTGTGTTGATCGTAAAATCCGTTTACATGTATGCAGGTTTCGAATGTGTGTTTACGGACATATCAGGTTCCTAATTTTAATCAAGTTTTGACAGATAATTTTCTTGGCTCCATCATCTCTTCAAATACATTTGTTATCATGCAAGTGCAATATTACAATGTTTTGGGGTCAGGAAATTCATTTATAAGGGCTAAAGTCCGTTTAAGGACTCTGTGAATGATTTCTGCTGTTGTAGATTTTGCAATTGTGCTAAAATTGCACGGCGAACAGCAAAAATATTTGCTGAGTTCTGCACAATAGTCTCATACTTAGTGATTGTAATCAGATAAAAGTGTCATTTGCTGGACCAAGTTTGTCTGATTTGTCATGCTTGAATTGAGAACAGTTTTTTATTACAGTATTTCTTATTTCTTCCTTTTGATTATCCTTTATTTGCATGCTAACAAATGTAAATGCTTTAAAGATGTGATGGGTGAAAGAAAATCTGTCAAAATCTGGAATAAAATTAGGAACGTGATTCATTAGGATATATAAAACCTACATACATGTAATTAGATATTACGATCAGCTTAAAATTCATGTAAACCTATGCCAATGCAATTGGGAAATATCAATTGCAAAAATTCAACTGTGATGAAGTTTGATATACATGTTAATCTAAAGTGCTTGAGCCCTATCTTTGTTTCAATGTGATGACAGTCGCGTTGTAAAACACCCTAGGTTTAATCATCGTGGTTGCTATGAGAGTGGGGTCCAAGGTCGGTGGTTTTCAACCGTGTCCTTTGATTTCCTTCTAGGCCTACCTAACGCTACCATCTGAGTCACAGACAGTGGCTTATAATGGTAATTGTTACTAACTGTACAATCTATAAAATAAAATATATAAAATATTTATATAAAATATAATAATAGAATAAAATAAACGAGCCACATAAAATAAATGCTTATAGTTTTTATACCAGACTCACACCTGTCAGCCGGATAGATTCTTTGCCTGTCTCCTGTACCTTTTACATCAGCACATCCAATGGTCAAATTTGTTGAATACTGCACTTATATCTGAAAGTGTCATTTGGTGGGCCAGGTTATATTATATTAATATTTCTTATTTCCTCCTTTTGATTTCCAACTATTTGCGTGTTATTAACTTTGTATTTACTTTGCAGAGGTGCTTTCCTATCTGGTATTAATTTAAGAGTTGAAATAACCGTGAAGAATAGTAAGTTAGAATTTTAAAAAATCTACAAATATGACATTTAATTTTACGATCAACTTAACATTCATGTTAACCTTTGTTTGTGCAATTGGAAAATATCAAATGTATGCTTAAAATTAATATACATGTACTAGTTACACGTATTTGAACACTATGTCTGTTTCAATGGAAAGATTTTTTTTTTAAATTTACATAGACTACATGCGTACACGACAGGATACGTACTGCTACAGGTGCTCTTTTTATTGTGTGACACGGGCGTAACTCGTGTTGTGATACCCTCGCCGGGCCGTTTGTTGCATTCTTTGTTAAATCCGTACTTTTGAACTGGCTAGTCGTGCTGGCTAGGGGCTTTCTCGCCTGGTCATAAGTCACGTGTACACCATGGTGTGTGGAGACACGCAGCGATGTTCTTCATGGTGATTCCTGTGGCGCGTGTTTACTGTGTTGTGTAAGATGTTATGGACTGTTCGAGAAGTGTAAAATTCTCGGCTTGGGGTGAAGAGTATATAAAGGGGCTGTGTCTTGGAGCCGGGGGCAGAGAGCAGAGAAGATTTCCAGCGGACGCAGAAGCGTGTGTCAGTTTCTCGGACCTTATCCGACGTGTGCGGCAGTTATAGATTTTCTTCAGAGTTTCTCCTGGATTTTGTGCATTTGGACTTCAGTTTACTTTCTGGATTGTTACAAGAGCTTTGCACTGGACTGTCATTCTCCGAGAGTATACATTTAAAGAACTTATCGTTGTGACGGTGTTGGTATCCAGGTACTGTGCACATTGTTTATTTTTCTGTGTGATTGTATTGATTTGTTGGTAAACCGCTGTTTTACTGTATAATTGTATTGATTTAGTGTATTGTAATGTTAGGGTTGTTTTAAGAATAAATTTAGTTATTTGTTAACAAAAAAACCACTGACTTCTTTATTCATTCCCCTTAACATTCCACGCTGCCTAGTGTTACAGAATCTGATTTTTTTTATCTCCATTACAAAATTTGTGTTCATCACGCATACGTGATCTGTTTATATTATGGTCCGTAACAGTACATATGTAGAAGCTCACTTCTGTTTGCTGTACAGATTCATTGCTTCTTTGCCATGAGGTGACGACGCAGCTTTCAGACTTTATACCGACACGAAGACAGGATCAACACACATTTACAGGCGCACAACACGTTGCTGTATGCTACCTTTGCTCTCTGGTGATGAATGCATTAAATAATCCGTATAAAAATGTTCATAATATGTATAAAACAATTTACTACACACCTTCTGCAGATTGCTAATTTTTGTTGAAAAATATAATAACCCTCAGGTTCCAGACACACATTCTATCGTCATCATCTTGCTTTTATCAGAATTCAGAATAAAGTTTGGTTTGAGTTATCATTGACTTGATTAGTGATTGTAACGTTTCTGTGTTTTCAGCTTCTGTGCTCTTGCAACCTTTGTACAGTTCAGTTTGCTCTTTATTTTAGCTTTATGCCCCATGCAGAATGCTCGGGAAACTTGTATTTCATACCACTCCCTTCAGAACGTGAGCATACTTTCATTAATGGAAAAAGATTATTATTACTTAAGAGTATTATTACTGAATAGAACAATTCTAACACCACATTTTGTAATATTACCGGCTAGTGTTTTATTACCTTTGCCTGAATAATTTCTTTTAGATTTGGCAGGAAAAGATTTTTTTTTTGTAGAACACACACAGTTCCAACTTACTAACTATCGGTTCTTTTGATCTTATGTGCAAGCTAGGCTCCTAGTAATCTACAATTTTGTTTTATATAAATGTCGTAGATTTTTCTTATTTCTAATTACACGCTTAAGTACTACGTTTATAAAAATGTGTGAAAAGTTTAAGCAAATGAAGTATTTTAAGACAGGAAATGCAAAGTCAATGCTTATTGATAAGGATCTTCAACCCTGTCTGGTCTCAGTGGCATTATTGTGATTCACCGCGTAATTTCTTAACAGCAGGTTATGACTTCTTTCTAATAACATCCTATCTTTATCATATGGATGACATCATTCCCATTCAGTAGACGTGATACCAACAGCCCAAAACCTGTCCTTAATTTGAAAATGAAGGGTTGCATAAACATAGGAATAGTGCCCTTGTAATACCTTCTATGACAAATATAACTGGAGGTATTTTTATTTTATAATCCGGTGGACATCTTGGCTGCCATCTTGGATTTTGGCCAAGATAGAATGAATTTTGCTTGGCCCCATATCTGAAAATATTGAGTATGGTGTGGACAACTATTATGCCAAGTTTCATTATTCTTTAATCTTTTGTATAATTCTTCTAAATATGCAGCTTAACCGCTGGACTAATGTCAATTTTACCAAAATCTTTATTAAAAATCAGCTAATGAGTACCTGGAAAGGTTTCAAACCTCAAAAATTTTATTTCTCAGCCCCCCAAAAAACATAGAAGTAGAGTACTTCCATTGCTTTCTAGGGAGATTGGCACTAAAGTTATTGACATATTGTCTGTGAATGTAAAGCTATACATATGGAAAATAACCGATACCAATATGTGTTCATATTGCAAAAAAGAAACAGAAACAGTAGTGCATTTATTCTGTGACTGCGACACAGCTAAATCATTTTATAGACAAATTAGTTAGTGGGCAGAACACGCTGGAATAAACATGCCTGCACTGACTCCGCTTCTTTTATATACAGGATGTGACAAAGACAATGCCAATAAACGTATAATAAATTTGTTATTATTGCTACAAAAATATGTAATTTTTAAAAATAAAGAATCGGGTAATTTTCCATCTTTCACTGTATATATATCACATGTTAAGAAATTGGAAGGATTGGAAAGAAGAGCAGCTAAAAAAAAATAACAAAATATATATTCATAAACAAAAGTGGGGTAACCTACTAAATGTTTTTTAAAGAGTGAAGAATTTTGAGAATTAGCTGTAGATATAATTTTGAAATGTGTATAAATATGTAGGTTAGAGTACGTGCATGTGTGTGTATGTATATGTGTGTATATATTTGGGTGTATATATGGGTAAATATATATATATATATATATGTGAACGCGTGATCCTTCTTGGATGTATATATACGTATGTATGTATATTTAAATTTTTATTCGGATCTGGTAAATATTATGTTGATCTGACCAAACCAGTTAAATCTACAAATAACATTGTTGTTCTTATTAAATTAAATGTTTATTCCCAATGATATTGAAAATATATCGACAGAACGAGATATAATTATAATTGTTGTAAACAAAATAAGTCTCTTCACCAATACTCGGTTGGTATCCTCTCGGCAGGAATACGTCTACATGGTTCATATGCACTTGTCTTTGAAAAAGTACAAACAAGTAGCAATACAAGCAATTTTAAAAATTCTCTTGTTAACTCCTTTTTGTTGATTCAATATATATATGTACCTTGTCAGAAAAACTTGAAACATTGTATATTAAATCTTGCATTAGTGAAGATGTTCATGTTATAAACACAAGATTTGTAAGTTTTTTTTTCTTGTTACGAGGGATGTCGATGATGAAAAAGAAAGTTATAAATAAATATCTAGTAATACTGAGACATCCAAATAAGAAAAAAAAATAAATAAATAAATAAAGTTATTGACATTTTAATCTGGCGACCAACTTAGCCCGCCATCTTGGATTTTGGCCATGACAATTTTTGTTCAGTTTGGCACGATATCTGAAGTTCATCATTAAGCTCCAAAGAACACTTTTACGAAGTTGCATGCTTCTTTCATATTTTTTTGCACATTTCCTCTAAATATGGGAACTTAACCGCTGAACTTTAGTGTTTGATAAAACGGGCAATTTAACACGACATGCCTCGGATGTGCATCTATAAACGCCGATATCTTGACCGGAAAACCGCCAACAATGCATTTGCATATGTCAACTGGTAGATCTACGTATTCTCTAGTATGATTAGGTGGCATCAGGAATTCCGCAGCTTTTTACAGCGCTAACTATTCAATCTTTCACATGAATTTTCCTCGTCAGTCACATCGAACTTACATCGAAGTACTGGCATACATCAAACGAAGTATGTACCTCAAACGAAATACTTACAACAATCTGCGGTCTTCCTCGACCTGTTGATGAGGTCAGAGCAACTAATGCTTTATCCGTTTACTGTTGACAAAGTGACCTATATCTGAGGCGAGTTTCGATGATATAGAGACCGGTGTTTGTAAGGGATACAAAAAGGAAGGATTGAAGTTTAACACATTTGCAATGGATAGAATGGTCAATGTTTCATCCATATCGTATAATACTGTAATAAATGTTCCCGAAATGACTTCCAGAAAAAAATGATTAGATATGTAATTCTTCTCCGATCTAAGAAAAACAAAAACTGCTGATTTTATGCATAAATTTAATGAGAGAGTTGGTGACAAAGTAAATGTGAATGTTTTTATATTAAATGTAAAAGACGTGAGAGGTAAACTCTAAAACTCTATAAGGAGAAATTAAACGATATGGCATTTGACAGCAAACCATGCCTCTGCAGCAATGATAACGACCGGAAGCTTCCCTTATTTTACCGATAATATGGTTAGTGGAATAATTCAAACGGCATCTTCAAGGTGGAGCTAGACTGCATTATATATATCACCTGAATGGAGATAAATTGATCGAAATCAGCATTTAAAGGAGCGAGTCTTACTTAGCCTCGTGAAATCTGTGCAGTACAACATTATTTTTCTATCACAGCCTAATTACATGAAGAACACATGCTTAAACACTTGCGTAACGCTTCCTTCACAACGTCATAAAAGCTGCTGTATCTCAGGATGAGCTTTCTACGTCCAGAACAGCCCTCTGTAAAATAGTAGCATGCTTTATATTTGTTGACGATATTATGCGTTTTAAAGGTACTCTTTATATTAAAATAGAAAGTAGTTCATAAACGAGAAATAACTTTGATATGTAATATGTTATGGAAATTTCATATAATTGGAATAGAAGGAAATATAAAGGAGGTGCGTGATATATTGAAATAGGAATGTAGAATAATGAAGAAAAGTAGCTTTACAGAGTATGACAGTATTCAAGTAGAACTTAGCAGAAGTAAGGTGAAGTATATAATAATGAGCGAATTATCAAATGCTTTGAGTGCTTTCTGCCCTAAGCAGTAGAAGAATGAGAAGAAGGGGAAAAAAAAGAATTTTAAAATGTACACAGTACATGTAATAAGTGTTGTCAAGTCTGTGTGCAACAAAGAGAAAACACAGGAGATCTCACTGCTTTCTCGATACCTTTCACTTTCAATATCCATATTACACCTGTTGATAAAGTGAATTACATAGAGATAAAATGGAGCAAGTCGGCTTCGTAAACGCTTATCTAAAATCACTGTGCTTGAAGGAGAAAAGTTGTGCATAAATGAACGCCGTGACAGAATATTGTAGAGGGCACTGAGCGTAAGGCACCGGGTGAGTTATTTAAAGTACGTCTTCCTTGAGCAGGAACGATTCTCTCTTTGGATCAGAAGAGATCTGTGTCAGTGTAGAAAAGGACCTTTTGGTTCCTTTACGTTTGCTGGCCGCCTCCTTTAGCTGCGCATGAGAATAATACAAGTTAAAATTACTGGCGATGATTGGAACCGGAAGTCCTGTTGCAAGTATACCAGTGAGCGCGCATGCAGCTCCAACAATATACCCAGCAGCTGACTTTGGATACATGTCTCCGTAACCTACCGTGGTCAGGGTTATGATGGCCCACCAAAACCCTTCGGGGATTGAATGAAAAGTATCGGGCACGAAGAATTCTGCATAGAATATGACAATGGCAAATATGAGTATGACGATGAAAACGAAAATAAGCAGCATGGTCAGCTCGCGCATGCTGGCTTTTAAAGCAAGACACAGGATCTTCACCCCCATATAGTGACGAGCCAGCCGGAGGACCCGGGCAATCCTCAGTACACGTAACACCATCAGCACGAAGATGAGCGGCAACAGGTTGTTCCAACCCGAGGAGGTGCGGGGGAGAGCGACGTCCAAGGCATGTTTAACCCACATAGGCATGACGCACAGCACGTCAATCAAGTTCATGGGAGACTTCCAGAATCCCAGCTTGTCTGGACAAGCCATGAACCGTACCACGAACTCTATTGTGAAAAACACTGCGCAGGCTGTGTCTATGTATTCCAAGCCTGCCTTTGGCTTTGTCTCCTGAATGCGTATGAGCTTTGGGTTTTCAGTTTGTACATCGGTGAGGTTATTGCTATAATAAGATTCGCGGAACTTCTTGACATCGTCCGACTTCTGTCTGAACAGTGGATGAGTTTCAATGCAGAGTATTGCGATAGACAGCAGGACAAATGACATGAAGACACCGGTCCAGATCTGTAAGATAAAACAAGCATCACTCTCTCGTATATCATATAACTTAATTGTCTCCCTGTTTATATGGCACATACAACTACGGCATCTTTATCAATGATCACATAAACTTGCCCTTATCCACCGAGTTAGCCAAACATGATTTATTCGTGAGGGTGTCGAGTCTGCCCTAACTCCTTCCTGGTAACCTTCTGGACTCTCGGGTAATTGATAACTTAACTTTGTCAGGTTTATCCTTTATAAGGACCAAGGATAAATTTGTGTGTGAATATTTACACTTATTGCGTATTAATTTTCTATAAGCCGCTTAAAAATGTGGATTTCTTTATTTGATGGAGGTTATTAAATAATAAGGTTATAAAAATAATTGAAATAGTTTACAAACAGAAAAATAGATTCCAAAACATTACTTTTATCCAATACTAAAACGTTATAGGTAACTACTGTTATGCAATAAGCTAAACGCTCCGAATCAATAACAATTTACCTTCCAGCTGACATTGACTATAGGCCCTGAATAAATGCAGCGACACACACAAGTATATGTTAGCATGCACGCTAAACTTGATAAGAATACCGTTTTCTTAAAGTGTACATGTCTGTCGTCATACTTACCTTTGCTCCCTTAGAAGAGGTCGGATCTTCCAGGAAAATATAAATCTTTCGTCTAAAAATTTGTCCACGAGAAGGCGCCACTAGTGGGCTTTCTTGAGCAGCGTTCTTGGTCAAAGATGAGGATTCAAATGCCCTTTCTATCCGGTCGAATATCTTTTTCTTTTCATCATATTCCCTGTATCGATGCCAGCAGCAAGGCGCGATATCAGCCTCGTCTATCTTCCAAAACAGTAATTCCTTTCTAATTGATGGCCCACAATAGTGATGGGGAAAATGTAACTCCCCAGTTCTGTAAAAATCCAAAATGTGCTCAAAAATCACTGGACTACGGTCAAAGAAATAGTCGCCCGACACTTTTCGGTAGTACTGACTTGTACCGCAAATATCCGAGAGCCTGGTATTTGGTACGTTTTGTAGCGTGGACCAGGTGGTTTCGAATCTGGTGCCCCCGATGTTGAGTTTGATGATTTCCGATGAGAGAGGTGGCGGGTCGTCACGTGAGCGTCTGTGTAGCCCGCTGGTGTCCTCGATTGTGGCCACGCCGTTCATCGTCCTCTCTCAGGATGGTCAGACGTCCCGCGGACCAGGTTCTGTAATATGACATATAGATTTAAATATCAGGTATAACACACGCCGAGACTGTTATATTATTAAAAGAAAGAATTAAGCGCTACTAGGTACACAGCTTGAATTGAAACAGGTACATGAATCCGACATATTACACGCTATACTAATGAGCTTTAAAGCAAGTGATTAAATTAAAACCTATTTCCATTCCTTATGATTAAATTTAGAGTTTCCATCTCTGAAATGTTTTTTCCTGGTGGCTTATGCTGCTAAACACGTCTTGGGAAACCCCGTATGTGACGTACGCAATTTAGCTGAATCCCCTTTGGGGCAGAGTCCGACCCCATCCGACTGGACGAGTCGCTACAGGATCCGGCTGAAACGATTTCAGATCAGATGAACATTAATTATGTTATATGTCTGATACAATCCGGAAAAAAGACCTTGTAAAAAGAGCATAGCTTAATGTAAACAATATTTTATTACAAACATGCAATGAGGGTAATAAAATAGTGTAAATATATAATTGTTCTCCTGTATATGAAATGTTCTCAAATATATGCAATATAACAACAATTATACATGTAATGAAAAGAGTGAAAATGAAAATGAAGACAATTGTATAAATATAACCACTGACCAGTCATGTTGAACGTAATATACTACCAACATTTTACAGTTGGTCATTATATTTTTAAGTTATTCACTTTGACAGAGATGTTCAATTATACGAGATCAGCATCTAGGCAGAATTTTCGCATAAGGGGTTTTCCATGACGATTGGGCAGGGATTAGGGGCAGCTTTTATGGATGTGTAAATTTAAAAAAAAAACAGGCAGGAGTTGTCAAATTTCAGGCGCTTGAAAATAAGATTGGACTGGTTTTGCAAATTGTGGTTAGGAAATACATATTTTAATCCTCTGTAAGCCTACTAATTGTTTTGAGCCAGAAAACCATGATAATAGCCTTTGGAAGATATATGAGTAACATCGCTACGTCTTATTTCATTTCTCTTTTCTTGATGTTCTACATAATAATTACGTAAATGACCAAATGGCCAAATGTTAACTGCATGAAACCCTGAAGAGGATAAAGTACATCATAATCTAATCATACTCTTGATCATATAATTACTACACTGAAGGAAGGTCAGTCCTCGCCAATGACATTGTAAGCCACAAGACACTGGATGGCAGAGAGGTGAGCTGGGATACTTCTGCTTGGATGTGGCAATTTGTTTTTTTGTCAATTCTTCTATATACTCCTCAAGGTACCAGCACGTACCAAAACTTAAACACAGGCTGTACAACAGGCGTGACGTACAACAGGCGTGACGTACAACAGGCGTGACGTATACTGGTCAACTGTTGGTCCTCCTTTTCGGGGTTGCTCAGCCTACGTATTTGTATACCCATCCCAGATTACACATGTACATGTATACATACCCAAGTAGCGGTCGTATAACATATTTAGACAATATTTCCAAAGCACTCCTGTTTAGTTTATACTCTAATGATCTCGATATAATAATTCTCTGCTTTATGACCGGTATATATTTGAAACTGATACCGACGCATTTATACTATTCTGTCTTACTTAGCTTGTAGTTGTCAGTTAACTGTTTATGTCTTGACATTGTCACTCTTGCTGGGTTGTAAGTACCTTTTACCTTTGATGACCTGATAATTGCAACACTTTGCATATTGATAATTGTAAAGAATAGAAGACCTAAATCCAAAAACTTTAAGTAGTAATTATTGTTTTGCTTATTAGTAGATCCAATGATTCAAAAGTTTGTTTCCCCTAATCCTGGACTGCGTTCTTTTTCCTAATGACATTTTCTAAATTAGTGCTGGATTAACTTCTCAGTTTATATGTCTAGGAATATGAAGAGTTTTTCAGCAACGTTTCCTATCACATTAAATTGCTATGTTCTGGTTGTGTACATTTCATTTCACTATATTCACCTTGTGATCAGTGTGTGATATAAAGCGAATTAGTGAGTTCCTAGTCATGGTGACATCGAGTTTTCCTTGTATGAAATGGTAGTCCAGGGCCTATAATTTAATAAATCGACTGATGCCACTCTGGTAAAGTTGGGCAAAAATATTTATAACGGTTTTAAATTTTGAAGAAAAAAAAATAAAAATAATATAGAGCGTCCCGTTTTCGCGACAATAACACATACTAATGCATATTTTATGAAAGTTTACATACTAAGGCACATTTGACGTTTCATTGGCACTTTGAGACGTATCCTTGGTGTGATTAATCCACTTGAATCGTCATCTTAGCTTTTATTTTAATTTTAAATTAAAATTAAAATATCTAGAAATATGTTCCTATTAAAGTTTTCTTGAATGTTTATCTCAAAAACGCCCATTGGACAGTTTTGGTCTGCTGATCATTTCGAAAGCATATATTCAGGTTTATTCTTTGTTCTGAACTTTAAAATTAAAATGTAAATGTCTTTAGATCTAAAATATGTAGATAATTCAAAGTTACTTGGCATTTTCTGATAAACCGAGTGACTCATGAACTGCATATAATTTAAGCAAGGAGTTTACAGGACTGGAGTAACAACTGTCAGAAGCCCTGCCAGGTCGCGAGTGTCAGTCGTGCGCTAATTGCAATTAAGACATGATAAGCCCATTAACTCTATTGTACGCCTATTGTGCCGCGGTGTCAGGCGCAGCGGCGGCACGGCCTTTGATAAAGCGAGCCTGCTAGATGTTACTTCTGCGGTCCGCTGTAGCTCGCTGAAGCGGAGAGCGATATATCCAGTAACTGAGCAGTAAATCACTGGAATAACATTGACCGGAATTATGAATGCGCAAATGGTTTGTTTTGTCAAGAATTATGCGCAAAAAATATATCTAGAGAGGTCTCGTGTTGAGGAATCACTTGACCAATTTTTGGATAGATGCGGACACTCTACATCAACTTATGCCGTGATTCATGACGGACGACTGGTAAGTGTAAACCTTACTTTCCCTGAATAACTTCGGAATTATAAAAAATTCCATCAGTTCCCACACTTCTGACTTATATTAATAATTGGCCATGTATTATAGTATTCCGACGATAAAAAAAAATTTTTAGCTTATGCTCGGATGACTTTCATTTTGATGGATAATAGCAAGCCATGTAAACTCCTTGATTTAAGTGTGCCAAATCCACGTTAACTTGTTACCAATATGCTTTTCTTATTATAAATAAAGGATTTCTGGATATGAATTATTAAAATTTTAAATGTTGTCCAACTTTCAGTTTTGCCATTTAAGTCATCTCAAATATAGATGAAATGTATAAAGCTCAACATAATTTTTAATTGTTTGATATGCCAAATTTATTTACAATTTGCTACACTGGATTTTGCTTTTAGCTTAAAATTTGCTTAAATGTTAGTGTCATCATAAAATGATGCAGTAATTAAATTATGTAATTTTATTAACCTTTTTGCAGGCGGTTTGCAGTCATTTTCTCTGTACACACATTACCTCGTGTCAGTCAACGGAACAAACTTGTGGGTGCGCTGAATGTATATCAAAGTTGATTAAAGTGATTCACATGAACGGGTCATAAATGAATCAGGCTTTACTATTTCTGAGATAGTTCTCAGAATAGATTAAATATAAACTCGGCTTAATTCGTAGGTTTTAGTTTCAGTTGACTGTGAGTGGTTGTACTGTAAAATCTATTCATGGTCCTATCCTATGTATTTTTTAAATATCTTACTTTTCATCATAAAGTTGACAGGAAATAATTTTTCATACAGCTGGCAAGAAGTCATTTTTTTTCAGAGTTGGCAAATATTGCGTTTAATCATCACGAGGTAATATTTATTTTTCAACTTTGCAAAGTATGATAAAAAAAGTTGATTCTAAACTTGAAATATCCCAAGAGGGTTGCATCTTAAAAAAAGTGATGTTCAGTAAACGTTTTGACAAATTTGTTGAAGTCAAAACTGAAGAATTCAACAATACATATAAATATTTGGGGGAAAAAAAACTTTAATATTCTTGAAATAATCTTCTGCTTTCTTTCCAGTTCTGCATAAAATATAACAGCTCACGGTACCTGGAGCACACATGATTTCTAAGCCTGATAAATTTCATCGATTACTATCGACTTCATTGTCAAAAATTCACAAATAAATTTTATCCATGCATAATTATAGCAATTCGGAGTGTATAGGAGCAAGGTTATATACATAACAGGGACATATATTTTGCATGGACCCTCTTTATTTTTCATTATATGTCGATAAGGTAAAGGGGACAGTTTTACTACAATAAGTTTGCATTCGATACAAAGAACTTGCATTTGACACGATGACATACTTGTAATCAAAGTCTGTGGAATACCAGATGATGATGATACTTTTTATTTATTGCCATTATATATGTAAGTTACATCTTACATCATTTCAGTAACTCCCTTGTGCATAACTAAATATTACCTAGAAAATAGTGTGGGTTATTTTATGGTATTAGCCGAGTGCAAATGAATCTTCATGTGGCTGTCTATGAAGCACCTTCGGATCACGTACACTAACAGTTTCTGAGGATTAAACTGACATTTTAACGGAAAATATAAAAATTTCAGTAATTTTACACTATTTTATTAAGGAATGGAAAAAGGTAGGGGGGCAAAAAGATGCGAATCCCCTTCCCAACTGTTATGTTAATTCTGCATCCCTTCTGCCCCCCCCCCCCCCCCCAACCCCGGTTCCCAAGCCTATGCGCAAGTCTGTAACTTATCAGGAAATGAATCAATAAGTAAGCTTTATAAAAGTCCAGTAACACACATGGACGTTTAGATCGAGTAACAAGTAAATATTTCTACAACTATACTACTGGAGGTCCTGATTTTAAACCTGTTATAGACATTTTTCAAAAGTAAAACCAGGGGAATAACTGCTCACAGCGTCTAATAAATAAAAATAAATCTAATGTAAATATACATGCAGAGGGTGGCTCTCAAGATTTCCATAGTCACCAGCCCCGCCCAGCAGGCAACTGTAAAAAACAGGTTGGTTAGAATTTATGCCACACAATGACAACAAAATATGCCCGTTTAGCTTACAAACTGAACTAAAGTTATAAAGATTTGCGCATCGGGTTTTGAGTATGTTTGCAAAATCTCACTCGTTACCAGATTTTTCGGGACTTATAAGTGTTTCACTGAAAGCTTGTCAGTTTGTTACCCAATGCAGAAAATAAGGCCTCCCCCCTCCCACAAAATATGACTGACATAAAAAAATATGGCTTGGTATTTTACATTTTTTTTGGTAATAATTTTGCCACAAATTCGTGTCCATGGTTACAACAGAATGACGGTTCTCGGAAAGAGAGCCTTAAACGTTTTGATATATTTTTTTGTAATTGAGAAAATGAACGATAAAAATGAAATTTCTTTTGGAACTATTGTTGGATAAAAAAATAAGTATGCTTGTCTACTTGCATATATTGACAAAGTTTGAAGATATCTCCGAGGAAATGATGGAGAAAGAAGCCCGCCGAGACAGGACGATCAGCTTATACTGAACGAGATAAGTATATATACTTTACTACCCGCAGGTTTCGTGCACACCACATGGCACTCATCATGTCACGGAGTTGTGTTGGTTTGTGTTCGTCGCAAATCCAGCTATGTCAACAATGGCTAACAAATGTACCCAATGCGAACAGGAGAAGCTACAAATCATGACGTACAAAAGAACGCCACTCCTCAATATACGAAGCGAATATACCTTAACACTTGCAGGCATCATTCAGCGAAAACCAGCCAACCGTAAATAATCAAACACACGCACCCGAACATGCACAAACACAAACCAACACAACTCAGTATCCTGATGAGTGCCATGTGTTGTGCACGAAACCTGCGGGTAGTGACTGTAATGCATTGATGTATTTTATTAACTAAAAGCAGCTCTACTTTTATTATACTGGAATGGCAACCAAACCCTTTCAGTAATATATAAATATATATATATATATATATATATATATATATATATATATATATATATATATATATATATATATATAGAAGGTAGAGTTACCCTCTAAGTGCTCTATGGCCTCTAGGCCAGAGCGGTATAATGCTGAAGAAAAACAACGACCCGATCATCTAACCACATTCACCTGATGATTGGGTCGCATCCCGTGAAACAGACTGTTGTGAATTTACAGTGTTGTTTTTCGTCAGCGTTTTATATATATATATATATATATATATATATATATATATATATATGTATATATATAAAGAATCAAGCCAACAGACAACTTAGGCAACCATTGGTTTCATCATTTCATCAACTTTCTGCCATCATCATGCTGCTCTGTAGTCCACCATTAGTCCATGCAGAAAGATAACAGTGATTTTTAACGTATCTTTAAGGTTTATAAGATCAGAAAACTGTTTTATATCATGATACCATCACCGAGATTTCTATATATACCCATCTTTGTAATAACAAAACAGCTACGACAAATTAACGTATACTTCGTGATTCTATTTTCCTTTAAATAACTAGTTAGTTTTACTCTCCTGTGGGCCGTTTTGCAGAAATTATGTAATTTTATTTTTTTTTACTCTGCCCCAGACTAAAGATCCAAGCATGTATCAAGGTTAAAGTTACATAAATATAGGCTGTAATTTATTTTCAAAACCAATGTTAGTTTACTTTTCCTCTGTTCCGTTTTGGTCCGCGGGGTCTCATTCCGGCGCATGGTGGTCTTTACTAATCAATATACGTGACTCATGTATTGTACTTCCAGGTTATTAAGTGCAGGATTGTATGTTTAAGTTCATTTGTAGGACCATAAACTCCTTGGTAGCACCGAAATCACAGTTTGTTTTTATTCTGTACTTATATTTATATAAGGGCTTGTTGAAAATCAGACCAAGTCTAAACAGGTCACCTTTAGTATGACATTTCATTAACATAAATGAATAAATAATAATGAAATTCAAAATGTAGGTTGTACATATATCGATTCAAGCCAGCCGGAAAGCCTGTAACGATTTAGCGCATACAGGTTAACAGACTGGCGGCCAAGCTTTTTTGGACACTTTTTAAACTTGCATTGTCTCAAGTTTTATTTTAGTCAGTTTTGTTAATGTACAACGAACCAAACACTATTTTCAGCGGCCATACGTATACAAACATGCACATACCTCCGTCAACCGGCCAGTTTTGATACGTATTGTTTTGTATTATGTTCATGTATCTGTGTGATAGTATACATAAATGACAGTCAACACTATATACTTAACACACTGCTGATATGAGTTCACACTGTGCATTTCTGGTTAAGCCTTGTTTTGTGAAGAAGGTGAAATCTTTTGTATCCCATTTTCCTTTCTTATATTATTCATGGTCTGCAGTAAAAAAATATTGTAAATTTTCCAACTGAAAATGTGCTAGATATGGGTCCGTCATTAAAACAAAACCTGGGGGGGGGGGGGGGGAGGGGGAACCCCGACCAAACCAGTACACCGTCGATCGCCATGCTACCATGCAAATCAGGCATTATGTGTAGTTTTTACCCTCTCCCTATTTCCAACTTTTTGGGCCCGCCCCTGCTCACCGTGCGCTACTTCTCCCCGTCAGGGGCGACATTTCTTTTTGTAACTATCTCATACACAGGTCTTCTCCTGGTACAAGTACGGATGTGTTGATCGATTATCTCGAGACGATAGAATCATCCCGATCCTCAGCGCATCGTTTATCGAAACCTGAGAGAGGTCGCAAGTGTCGCACCATTTTTCAAAGTTTTGTAAAATTAAAATGGTAGATTGCCTTTTTTATTTGCTGTATATCAAACATTATTATTATTATTATTATTATTATTATTATAATAAAGTCATTTATTTTACATGGATTGTACAGATAGTTATTATAATTAAACAAGGCACTCTCCATGGCTCAGATGGTAGCGTTGATCCCGGTTGTGTCTAGAGGTGAAGGAAACAGGAGAACCACCGGCTTTGGACGGGAAACTACAACTCAATCTCATAGCCACGCTGGGGATCGAAGCCAGGAAGCCAGCGAAGAGAACTAAGCAGGGTACCCCTCGACTGTTGTCTTATTATTATTATTATTATTATTATTATTATTATTATTATCATCATTATTATTATTAAGCACAATTAATCCTCAGTGCTTCTGTGCATGATAACAGCGCACGGGAAACGTGAAGCATATCTTAATTAAAATACTGAGTGTAAATCAATATACCCATTCGTTGATGGTTTCAGGGCTCTATGCAATATCACCCGCAATCACTGTCACACTTTTGTCACTCTTCAATGTTTATATCAACACATGTATATATATTGACTATTTCACATTTAAACTTGAATATTCTCTAACATGCTGAACACCAACAAGTTTCTTGCCCTAATAAATATTTCCTCTAATTTAAAGTGGTTGTTTTATTTAGAAAGGGACAAAGGAATATTGGTTATGTGCTACTTGAGCGGGATGTTAGAATTACACAGCTTATTATGAAAAAGATGCGGTAAATCTGCAGCGGGCCTCCCCGGGAACTGGGCCGGGTAATGACGCTATCAATTGGGAGCAATTTCATTAAAGGAGACTGGCTGCGGAGATCACGTGAGACCAGTAAACTGAATTATTCATACTAAGCATGGAGAAGGGGCCCCGGGGATTGGCTTATCGATTACCTGATATGGTAAGCTATATACCCGCAGCTTATCTCTGTCCAGAAAATTCTATTTAGTCAAATCTGTCAAATGTTTGCTTTAAATTCATTGCAAGATCACGAACGCTTTTATGTATTTAGATCGGTCGAATTTATATTTTCAACTAGAAAACCAGCAACCTATGTTAATGACAAGTAAATTAGTAAAGTATTCCAGTAGACCTGTGAGTTGTTCGTATACGGACGGAGCCGCAACTCAACATGGATTTTAAAGAAAAGAAATTGACTTACATTTTTTAAGTAAAAATTTAAATCCTGGCTTTACAAATGAAGATTTGTTTTTTTTTCAATACGGCAGTGTAACTTAAAAAAGTGGAACTCCCTATTTTATTCCATAGATCAATGAACTGGTCCGACGCCTGATGTTTACATTGGCAAACTGGCTTGGGAGTATATATACATACTGATTGATTGAATGCAACAAAAACCCTTAACCTGATGATATTTCCTGAGGGTGTACGTACAATCACTGGTGGCGTGACCACGTGACTCATGTAGGCCGGGTACATGTAACACGGGTAGTCAGGCTGACAACTTTAATTGAGCATGCAAGACTTTGTACACGGAGCAGACACCTCAGTAACATTCCTTGACTTTATACCAATCTCAGAATAATAATTATAATGTAGGTTCTCTGGCTCAATGTACAGGTATGAAATGAAAGGCGTCCTCCGTAATCAGTGCTAGACTTATAATGCAAATTAAAAAAAAACACCTCTAATCATGAATTAAGTTGAACGCATATTTCTGTATAATTAACATACAGTTGAACCTTCCTTAGTTGGCACCTCCATGATGTGGGCACCTCTCTTAAGTGGGCCCTTTTGGGCAGTACCAAATTAATTTCTTCTCTTCATTATGTTTAGCTAATATGAGCACCTCTGTATTCTCTAAAAAGGGTACTTTTCCCCAGCTAATGTGGGCACTCCATTTAGATTTTAAGCTCAGCTAACTGAAAGTCATCTGAGCTATAGCGATCACTCTTCGTCCGTCGTCTTTTCGGCTGTCCGTCAGTCCGGTCGTCCGGCCGTCCTTCCGTTAACAGGGTACGAATCGTAACTGCTGGACCTGCGATCTTCCAACTTGACATCCTTGGAGGTCCATGAAAAATCTCCTTGGAAACCTGAAATAAGGTCTCTGTTACCCATATTCTCCGAGCTATGGGTCTCGAAAGTACCCCCAGAATAATATAAAATTTGATACAGGAGGTCAAGTGGCTGAATAACTACTGCATTGATCAACATGATTCTCTGCATGTACATTGATCATGGAGTGTTCCATCAGTTCCTGAAAACTGGTGGCACCACCTGTGTTTTTTCCCAATTTTTACGATTTTTTTTCAATATTTTTTTAGACCTCCAAAGAAGCTGTCATCTGTTAACAGGGCACAAATCGTAACCACTGGACCTGGAATCTTCTTACTTGACATCAAGGGAGGTCCATGAAAAATCTCCTTGGAAACCTGAAATTAGGTCTCTGTTACCCATATTCTCCCAGCTATGGGTCTCGTAAGTACCCTCCAGAATAATAAAAAACTTGATACAAAAGCTCAAGTAGCTGAATAACTAATGCTTTGATCACCATGATTCTCTGTATGAACATTGATCATGGAGTGTTCCATCAGTTCCTGCAAACTGTTGGCGCTACATGTATTTATTTCAATATTTACGATTTTTTTTCTTTATTTTTTTATACCTCCAAAGAAGCTGTCATCTGTTAACAGGGCACAAATCGTAACCGCTGAACCTGGAATCTTCTAACTTGACATCAAGGGAAGTCCATGAAAAGTCTTCAGGAAAACCTGAAATTAAGTGTCTGTTACCCATATCTTTCAAGCTATGGATCTCGTAAGTACCCCTCAGATTAATTAAAAAGTTAATACAAAAGCTTCAGTATCTGAATAACTAATGCATTGATCACTATGATTCATTGCTATGAATATTGCATGGAAAATTGAAATCAGATCTCTGTTACCCTTATCCTCCGAGTTATTGGGTTTATATGCCCCCCCCCCCCCCCCAAAAAAAAAAAAACAATTACAAATTGATACAAAAGCTCCAGTATATGAATAACTAATTATTAAATATTTATATTCCATTATTAATAATAATGCTCCAACAGATGAACAGAGGTCAGAAGTGTATTACTTTCTAATTGCATATTCATAATAATAGCCTTCTTGACTCAGGGCTAGTCATGGGATACATGTATCTTATATATTTTCTTTAGTGTGCCTGCACATGCTCAGGTCAAACCTCAGCCCAGACTGGCTGTACCTATGACGGGTTAGAGCCTGCAGTGAATGCACCACTCAGTAGCCATTCATATTGGACTGATAAGGCATACTTTTAATCTGACAGTCACTAGACTTTCTTTTGCCAGCAAAGCAAAGAAACTACTTAAGTTAGTACCCTGAGTGGACGCCCTGATAATTCACCAAATGACTTGGTAATCTGAGATGAGGTAATAGAATAAGTCCCCCTGGCTAAGTGCAGTGCTTGCTGAGCAGTTGCACTTTATGATCAACGCCAAAATTCTTGTCACTCTGTGTCATATCCACTGTTTCCCTCCACATATAAAATGTCATACCAAAAGTAAAATGTACAGGTTTGGCATAGACTTAAAGTGTACCTGTTCAAAGATTCTAGAGGGGCTTGTCTAAGAGAAATCTAAGGATGCTTTGGGAAACTTATCAAAATATTAGGCAGATTTAAATAACAGGATCAATGCTTGTTGTTTATGTCCATCGATAAAATGTAATAACAGACATATATATATATATATATATATATATATATATATATATATTTTAAAAATACTTGTTCACTTTTATATTTAAAAACAGGGAGAAAATACTATGCATCAAATTAGTGACATGCTCTTGAAACAGGAGTAACTATAGTAACTATAGTATATTTCAGCACTTAATGCAGCATTTTACCTTCATATAGTGGGCTCCTCCATAAAGGGGACAGTTTATCTGTTTACAACGTCATTTATTAAGTTTGACTGGTTTAATGAAATTTTGTGGTTGGTTAGAGGAAAACGTGGCCATGTTCTTTTATTGAGACAAACCTAAAACTTCTATCGCGTGCAATGGGTACAGGTTTAAATTAACTGGTGTCATCTTGGTTCTGTCGCTAAGACGACCATTGAGTAGTCATCCTTGATCCACATTTCTATCGGCCTCGATTAACAGATTTCCTGCACTTTCATCACACCATAGTTTAATCAGGATTCTAGTAACATTCCTGATCTAATGATCCAGAATATTGGCGAAGGTCTGTGGCCCCTGAGTGCTTTCTACATGTGGTATAATCTCCCGTGTACATCATATCTAAATTCATTATGGCATAACGACCATGAAGAATTTCGAAATATTAGAAAAAGGAATTTCATATCGTTTTCTTTACTTTTTTAACAATAAAGATTATTTTTTTAAGAGCTCAAGTTTCACATTTCAAATTGTACCAGTATGACTTCTGAAGGATGATTTATTCGAGGTTCTATCTATAATAATCCCACTAAACATGTAGCAGTAGTATGTTACAAATCTTAGCAGTATTATCTCTACGATGATAACTAATAGAGTCAAATGCAATCCAATGATTGTGCTGCGAAATTATTTCAAGCGGATATTCTCTTAATGCAAAAAATGGGTTACCTACAACAACAATAAGGCAATCGATGTACCTAGAACAACAATCAGACATGCGACGTCCCGAGAACAACAATAAGACATCCGATGATCCCTTCATTATATAACAAAATATAACAAAGAGGGTACTGGCCGATTTTTTTTGGCCATTTTGTTCATGTATAAATGTTATTGTTTCTATATAAATTCTACCGATGATACTTGAAACTGGACAGGAGGCGCAGGGTCCGAGGTTCGAAGCCCGCAAGAGCTTCATTGGCAGGATGGTGAAATCTCCTATGATCCTCCCTCTGTCTTGATTGACTGAATTTTTCCCGATACATATACTTATAACCCTGAAATCCGATAGGCATAATAACAAGGCATAATAATAATAAGATTTCTTTCTCACCATGTGATTACCTTCATCCTCATTTAGTAGACAGAATCGTAAAAGAAACTTGTCACACAACACTAGTCTAGCGTCAAGGTATTGTAAATGATTTACCATCTGTCGTGTCTGTCAGCTCTGATAATGTATGCATGATTCCCTCATTTTGAGGGACACTTTAGATTATAATTTGTGTGTTTACCACCATCCAACAACACGCTTTTATTACTAATGGCTGCACTGATTGTAATAACGGTCACCATTTCTAGATTATTAGGTTGCATTTACCCTCCATACATATAATGCAATATCCGGCATCCAGAATGCATACGTATAACTAGAATATGTATTCTCAGGAATGCAGACTTCGCCATGTGGGTGGTCCTTAATGTGGCGTACTCCGCAACCCGTATTTTCATCCACTTATTGGCCCACGTTCCTAGGTTATTAGTGCATATGTTCCCAAAAAAAGTGTTTGCATTCGGTTATTCGGCCCATATCCATATTTCCATGTTCAATTTAGCATATATTACTACACATTTGCAGTGGTGGACCCATGATTCTGTTATAGAGGGGGCACAACTACCTCAATTGTGTAATTATTTTAGCTCAGCTGACTGAAAGTCCACTCTTTGTCCGTCGTCTGTCTGTCGGTCCGTCCGTCTGTCTAGCTGTCCGTCTGTCCGTCCGTTAACAGAGCAATATCGTTACCACTGGACCTAGAATCACCTACCTTGATATCCAGGGAGGTCTATGCAAAATCTCCTTGGACACCTTAAATTAGGTCTCTGTTACTAATATCCTTTGAGCTATGAGGCTCGAAAGTACCCCCAAGAACAATTGAAAATTTGATACAAAAGCTCCACTATTTGTAAAACTGATGCATTGATCACCATCATTCATTGCATGCATATTGATTATGGTTTGTTTCATCAGTTCCTGCAGACTGGTGGCGCCACCTGTATTCTTTCGAATTTTTACACATTCTTTTCTCTATTTTTGAGACATTCAAAGCTGCGGTCGTCCTCTACGAAGCACAAATCGTAACCATTGGACCTAGAATTTTCTTATTTAATATCCAAGGAGGTCCATGAAAAATCTCCTTGGAAACCTGAAATTAGATCTCTGTTACCCATATCCTCCGAGCTATTGGGTTAAGAACTACCCCCCAGAATAATTGAAAATTTGTTACAAAAGTTCCAGTATCTGAACAAATAATGCATTGATCACCATGATCCTTTGCATGCTTATTAATCATGGGCTGTTTCATCAGTTCCTGCAGACTGGTGGCACAACCTGGATTTTTTTCCCAAATTTTTACGCATTTTTTTTCTCTATGTTTGGGACCTGCAAAGATGCGGTCTTCCGTTAACAGGGTACAAATCGTAATCATTCAACCTAGAATCTTCTAACTTGACATCCAGGGAGGTCCATGAAAAATCTCTTTGGACTCCTGAAATTAGGTCACTCTTACCCATATCCTCTGAGCTATGCTTCAGTTGAATGGGGATATCACCTACAAAATTTGGCATTCAGATGATTAAATTCCTTTTGTCAGTGTCTTCCTAGTCAGCTGAGCGTCATGACCCCTGGGTCACTTGTTATGTACTTCACTCCGCATCTTCATAAAAAGGAGCGTCGAATGTTTTTGTTATAGATATTTCCCAGGGAATTCGGTTCCTGGTGGGACATCTTAAATATACACTAACTGCAAAAATGTGTTATTTAGTTTATAACAGTTTGTGTACAACGGATATACCCTGCAGTCAGTAGTGTTGAACACCGGGATTATTATCATATATAGTTCACACAGACTTTGCAATACTATGAGGATTTGAGTAAATATACAAATAAATATTGCTGTGAGTACAACGACTTGTAGTTAGTGGGTGGGTTAAGTGCATTAAATAGGCTGTTGACTTCAAGTCATGATGCAAAGGTCCCCTTTGGCATAGAGGCACCATAGAGTCATAGGAACAAATTTATCCAAAGACACAAGTAAGATCTCCCTTAGTATGTAAAATATATGCAAATTATTCAAAATGGCCGCCGAAATACTCCAAACCTCATATGTTTGCTTCTGTTACAGCTATAATGACAATTTTTGTGTCAAAATATATATTTTTGTAGTCAAGGAATCCAATGGAATAGGTTTAAAGATTGAGAAAACAATAATTTTCTCCTACCATGAAAATCTGGGGTAAAACAGACACGTTTCATTAAATATCATTGTTTTACTTCTATCATGGTAACCTGAGACACTTCTTATCTATGTGCTTAGCATAGGGCGGTATTAAACACTTGTGAATAGACCCTATAGACGAACACAATCCTCAGTCGACATACATAGAGCATAAGATCACAGCAAATTTAATGCATTAACTAGAGAATTACTGGTATGTGGCACTTACTTAATTTTTAGACAGTACAGTAAGGCTATACGGTTAGCTCAGATATACGGTTTGTTCTTTATTTAAAAATACCTGTGTGAAATACCCACATTCTTGGTCTTGCATCAATATTTCCACACATGATTCTATAAGTCGACACACATCGCTCTAGATAAAACCAGCAAAATACATTAGGTCTTGGTTGCGGTTTTCCGCATGTACTGTCAGTCCATGTAATACATTATCTGGGTAATATGGCATAAAATTACCAGTACAGCATACATGGGAAATATACAAAACCAGAGTACCAGTACATAGGAATAGGCAGACATTCCTGTAGCAGAACACAATAAAGTTACCAATTGTGGTTCCTTCCAAGAATCTAACATTTTGATTCAACAGAATATATTGCTTGATACACATCTTATCTATCTCATGATCTATCTCATGATGGCCAACCCATAATAGTACATGATCAATGCTGAAAGCACAAAGGCCATCAGTCATTGACACTCTTGGTGTTTATGCTTTGCCAATTAGTTTAGGGTTTTATAGGGAACTATTCTGAAAACTTGGTTCACATTTCTATTTGTTACAAGGGAACTGAAGGAATTAGATATCTTATATTTTAGTTGTGGATGAAATGATTGTTGAAGTAATCGTCGCAGTGCTGACTGTTCAGGATGTGGTGCAGGTTATAACAATGAATACAGTATTGTTCACGAATACTGTAATAATGCCACTGATTATCAACATGTTAATGATGCAAAAATAAAGACTTGCAACCCAAGTATAAGGACAGCAAGAAGGCGAGATGCAAAGTCCGCCTAACAGGCTTTACCTCTAACTTCCGTGCTATATGACCTCATATGCACCAGTCAAAACAGAAAAGCAGAAAGTGTTGAATGTGATATCCTAATGTAATTCAATAAAGTTTAGAATTTGATAGATTGTAACTTTATTACTTTACATGGAATGTGCAAATTGTTATAATAACGTATGCTAGGCATTCCCCATGGTAGAGTTGGCTGTTTTTATTAATCTATAGGGCCAGATGACCCGGAGAAACTACTGAACTGGAAAGGGTCACTATCACCTATTCTCATAGCTGTTCTTGGAATTTAAGCCGGTTATAGCCAGCACAGAGATCAAAGTCTATTACCACTCGACTCATCTGTTCCATGTTCTCAGTGATTAGTTTTTTTTAAAACATTGCGTCCAAAGACGTTTCTTTCCATTGCCTAAAATCAGCCATAATCCTCGGGCAAAGGGATCTCACATGCACTCCCTGAGGATCCAGTCACCTCCTGGTCCACATTTGTTCTTGGTGTCCAATGTCCATTGGGAAGTAAATAATTTTCATCTCAGTAAGACCCAAATTGAAGAAGCATGGTAGTGTCTTTTGTCAGATAAAAGATATTAAGACACTAATTAACTTATATCATGCAAAAAATACATCAAACTGGAAATGCACAAGTCGTGGTAATGCATAAGTGAGAATATGTCATTTAACCTTTACAGTACTCCGAACAGACCTAGCAAATTAAGTTATCAGTACCTGGGAGCATATAAGTGTTCCGGGCTTACACAAAGAAAATAACCCTTTTAGATCCATCAGTGGAAAACAAATTTTTACAGAGGGTTGTAAAGCTGACCATTGTCAATGATTCTCCAAAGTTAGGTAGTCTCTGATGAACTTATTTAGCAACTCCTATTCAGTCTTGTCGCACCAGCAGCCTCTGTTTCTCTGTATAACCCTTTCAGGCATGGGCGACTTTGATATTTAACAGCATCAGCGCCTGTCATGTTACTTGTCTCTGACCTCTTCAGCGTATTCTCTCACGTTTCCAATCAAACAAATAATCTGCCTTTTTTTCAGAAAAATATTAATCTTGCTAATAAGTTAAATAAAATGTGCATGTTATACTTTTACAGTTGATCACAAGTAACCTAAAAAAGGAGCTAAAATTGCTTTGACGTCAGCAAGACATGCCACATATATCACTAAAAAGGCAAAGGGCCTACCACATTAACAGTACTGAACATTTTATTTAACCTATTAGCAAGAAATAGGTTTTCTTTAATTTATGCTGTGGTATCACGATGTGATGATTCCAAGGCATACAATTCATTAGTTTTACTTTAAGTGCAATGCCCCCGGGTTTTTCAGGGTCACCCGCCGATATTCTGCAGATAAATTTGGAAAGTAGGGCAATTCCAGGTCACCTTTGGATTTTTAGGGAGATTTCTATGATTGTAATACATGTTGTGCTTGCTCGTTTGAATTTCAATGGATATCAGGCGGTTATTTAGGTTCATTGATAAACACCAAAGTCCAGGAATCACTCAAACCTAAAAGATCAGAGGTTTGAGGATTTAGCTTCAGAAGTATACAAACATTCTCAAATGCATTTCGACTAGGTCTGCAAACAAGCTATGTTTGGCAAAGTTTAACAACTTGTTACTGGCCAGTGACAACTCTGATAGTAGAGTGCCTTTCTGTGCATGAGAAACTTTTATGTGATTCATGCAATGGACTTTACTATCCAGAATGCTAGATTCTGTGAAATATGTGCTTCCAATTTTATCAAATGCACATCCTAAAAAGATTATGGGATGGTTATGTCGCACAAGACCTGAAAGTAGTCCATTGAAGCTCAAGCAGACGATAATCTTTTGTTGGCAATAAAGAAATTCTCATGTCCACTTTATACGGCTGCCAATACCTCTGTGTACTCCGTCTGTGACAGAGTGAAACCTGTGTAAGCCGTGCAATACGTATGGTTTTATTGGGTTTTAACCAGATATTGTATTCCAGAACATGGTAGTCAATTCGGAAACTTACTGAGGTAAAACTATGGCAGTGTGTTCTTATGTTCAATTAAAATATATCTGATCATAATTATAAGCATAATTATATAATATTCGAATAGCATTCAGCTTAATTATTTCTCCACATAATACAAAAAGGTTTATTACTTTATTGTGGTTTTATGCTCTGTATGCTGTGAATCGCACACATCGGGTACATATACACTGCTATCGAATTGCTTCCCTGTCTTTATCAAGATAATAAACAAGGACTTATAAAGGACTATAATACAATACCAATCAAAGATGTTAAAAGTTTTAATGATGATACTTAAATTTGTTGAAATTTGCATATCGCCGCATAATTTCAAGGTAGGATGAATACTTTTAATTCATTACTTCACCAATCATTTCATCCACAATAAAACATAACACTTCTAATTCCTTCAGTTACCTGACGTTACTTGTTAAAGAAAAAGAATATGAACACATTTTTCAGGATTCGTGTATTTTCCTATAAAACCCTTTAACCAACTGGTGAAGCATAAAAAACAAGAGTGTCAATAACTGAGGGCTTTTGCGCTTTTTACATTTATCATGTACTCTTAAGAGTTGGCCATCATGAGATAGATAAGATGTGTTTCAAACAAAATACTCTGTTGAAAGAAAATGTAAGATACTGGGAAGAAACTACAGTTGGCAACTTCATTGAGTTCTGTCACAGGTATGTCTTCCCATTCCTGTGTGTACTGGTCCTTTGGTTTTTGCAAAGTAAAACCCATGCATGTTGTGCGGTCGAGAAGGATCAGGTATGACGTATTACCCAGATAATGTATTTAATGAACTGACAATACAGGCAGAATAAACACAACCCAAGCCTTACGTATTTTTGCTGGTTATGGAGCATCGTGTGTGGGTTCATTGAACTGTGTACTGCCTAAACTAAAAGTAAATCTCTAGTTAATGCATTAAATTTGCTGTGGTTTTTGGCTCTTTGTATGTCGACTGAGGATTGTGTTCGTCTACAGGGTCTATTCACAAGTGTTTAATACCTCCCTATGCTAAGCACATAGATAAGAAATGTCTCAGGTTACCATGATGGAAGAAAATCATTGATATTTTATGAAATGTACCCCAGATTTTCATGGTAAGGAGAAAACTATTGTTTTCTCAATCTTGAAACCTATTCCATTGGATTCCGTGACCACAAGAATGTATATTTTGACACAAAAATTGTCATTATATCAGTAACAGAAGCAAACATATGAGGTTTGGAGTATTTTCGGCGGCCATTTTAAATAATTTGCATATATTTCACATACAAAGGGAGATCTAACTTGTGTCTTTGGATAAATTTATTCCTATGACCCTAAGGTACTTTTATGCCAAAGGGGATCTTTGCATCATGACTTGAAGTCAAAAGTCACCTAACCCACCTACTAAAACAGAACATCACTTTTTTTAGCCACGGGCAGTGCATTTGACTATGCTGGACAGTTCTGTGTTGTGAGGTACCCCGCAAGGATTATTCGTTCAAGGACGAATACGACATCAACAGGTGGGCTACTTACGTACACTGTAGCTACTGTCATATACCTACTACCGACTCGTTTCCTTTTACACGGCTTATAGAAATCCGTCAATCTGTCAATGTCACTAATAACAGAATTCATACTGTCAAGCTATACCACGGACATTTTGTTTCTGGTCTTTCCTGCCATCAGTGATATGTAACCATAATGACAGAACACGCTGATTTTGTAAAATTGTTTCAGCAACAAACGCAAATGCAACAGCAACAGATGGCACTGCAACGTCAGCGGCTAGACAAGATAAGTCTAGATGCTGATAAACAACGTCAGCAGCATCGCCAGGAGACGGAAATGCTTATCAAGTTGCTGTCTTCTCCTGATGCTACTTGGGTATCGCCATCCCGATGCTCTCCGCTGCTAGTTTATCTCGCTTCGTGCCATACGGCAGTACGTCGGATCACAGTCGCTCGAATCCGTATTTGTGGTTATGTTTTTATCAAGAAATGGACGAGACTGTGCACTATATGAATATATAGTAGTACCTTACGTACGGAGATAGCATGTATCCCTGTAGAGGTGTAATTTGCTCTGTTTCTTCCTATTTACCCCTGAAAAGGGATTCGAGCGACTGCAGTCGGATAGAAGCTCTGGTAGGATTTCTGGATCAGGTTCCTCGTACCTTCGCTGGTGCCAATTCCGTTCCAGAAGACAAGATGGCGCAAGTGTTCCGGACGAATCAGACCCTGCTGTTTACAAGCTCTTGTGCACCCAGGGAGCAAGAAATGAGCCGCCCTAAGATTTCAGTGAACTTTATCTAGAAGAATACACGCTACATGTAATTTTGCTGCTATTTTGGACCCTCAGAATGAAGCTCATCTGTTTGGTAGGCGTGGTTTGTGTGGTCAAGAAAATAAGTCCGATGGATCAAGGACTGATGGCAAAGAAGTTCCAGCAAGGATCCAGTGATTTCGGCTGATATATTTGTTATGTTACAGAAGGTGGCCACCAAGGGTCGATGTGATCGATATTAAGTGTTACAAGAAGATGGCGGATTCATTTACGGTCGAGAATGGGTGTTTATACGTCGGAGCAATGATCGCCGTTCCCACAATCCTGAGCGAAGGAGTTTTAGCTGTTCCATGTGGGACATTTAGGTATATTAGAAGCAACTCGTCCGTACAGTGGTTAACTGGCCACACTGCCAATGACGACATCGAACGGATTTGTCGTTCGGATGTGCCTAGCACCATACAGAACGAGCCATCAACACCGCCCTATCATCCCTAGATGTGGCCAGTAAAGCCTTGGAGCAATTTAAATGTTGACCATGCCATCAACTTTATGGGTACCAATTGGCTTGTCTTGGTGGATGCTTATTCAAAGTATCCATGCGTCCACACGACTTCCTTCACTTCAGCCAAGACGACAATTGCACTCCTGGAGCAAGACTTCGCTCATTTCGGGTATCCGTAAGCACTGGTGACGGACAACTCCACAACATTTACTTTGGAAGAATTTAAAGCCTGGTGCCTCGAGCGAGGAATTACACATCTTACGGGAGCTCCATGTCATCCTTCACTGAATGGTGCCGCGAAACGCCTGGTACAGTCGTTCAAACAATCCGTGCGAAAATCATCCTCCCGTCCACCAGAAGCTGCTCTACAGGATTTCATCAACGATATAGACATCAATTAAGTAACGATTTTGAAGAAATATAAATATTACAGCCGGCAACACGCGAACCCCCTTAAGATTGTTGACGATAGAGACATTTAAGAGAATAGTAGTTGGGGAACAGATACTCATATTGTTTGTGATTTTTTTTTAATGCTAGCTTAACTAAGTATATGTACATCTGCAGATTTCCATTGCGGTTTCGGACTACTTGACAGGGCAGTATCACACGCTTCCTCTCATTTTATATCCTGGCATTAACCAGGCTCGGTGACAACTGCACCTGCGGGCCCTGGGTCATCATACCATCGAGGACCCCCGAAAGGCGCACTCGTTTGTGAGTGAAACACGGCCGTGGGGCACGACCTTCCCATTATGCCTGCAGAGCGCTCACCCTGGGTTTTGGGCCGACCGTGAAAAACCTCACCGCCTCGGCTGAGATTCGAACTCACGATCTCCCGGCTTTGAGTCCTGCGCTCTTCCCCTGAGCCACAGAAGCCGGTTTTTTTGTGAAATTTGCCTAAAAATGTCCTCTGTTTAACTTGGTGGTTCATTGATTAATTATTGCCATGTGTAGAACTAGCCATGACAACATGACACTCAGGCCTTCGGAAATAAACTGATAGGGCCTGGACTCCCCTGGAGTCATGATGGCAGTCACAACAGAACGCCCATTCTAAAGGTCGGATCAAAATATTTCCTGTCTGGTATTATTTGGCATCACAGACTTATATCTTCGTATTATATGTGCTTAATATCGGGAAAAGATGTTGTTACACAAAAATAATTACATGTATTACCTCCTTTCATCACTGTGGCACCAATTCTCGTTCAAAAACTAAATGTGTCATGGCGGGGTCTTGTATGTAGACTTGGAAGTCGGAAGCCGGAAGCCGGAAACCAAGGAATTGTTTATAAATAAAGCAATTTGAAGCATTTACAAAATGTTAACGCTTCAATACCGTTTTTCCCCGATAGAATATTTATTATCTTTATTATCATTCTGTAAAGAATGATAGTTATCCATTCTTTAATCTGAAACTTATGGACGATTTTGTGCTCGGAAGCCATCTCGGAAGTCACTCAGAAATGCTTGGATGTGATCCAATGTATACAACTCGGAAGTCATAGAGACGCACTGGTTAACTTGTGGTCAGTCATGAGCCACAGCCCAAATGCACCTTCATTATAATAGTTGCATGCATATATTAAAATTGCTTATGCATGATTCTGCTTTTAATAAGTGTATAATACAATACATGATACATAATCGAAAACTATAAGTTCTTATTTTTTTTTTTTTTTTTAATTTAATAAAAAAAATAATTTAAAGCCGGAAACCAAGGAATTGTTTTATTAATAAAACAGTTTGAAGCATATACAAAATTTTATCGCTTCAATACCGTTTTTCCCCCGATAGAATAAGATCTTAATTATCATTCTGTGAAGAATAATAGTTATCCATTCTTTAATCTGAAACTTACGGACGATTTTGTGCTCGGAAGCCATCTCGGAAGTCACTCAGAAATGCTGGGATGTGATCCAGTGTATATAACTCGGAAGTCACAGAGACGCACTGCATAGTTAACTTGTGGTCAGTCAAGAGCCACAGCCTAAATGCACTTTCATTGTATTAGTTGCGTGCATATATTAAAATTGCTTATGCATGATTCTGTCTTTAATGAGTGTATAATACAATACATGATACATAATCGGAAACTATAAGTTCTTACTTTTTGTTTTTTTTAAATTTAATACATATATATATTTTCACGTAATATATTTCACCCCATGGAATATATTAACAAAATCTAGAGCCATGTTTTTGTTAAAGATATTTATATTTGCATGGGGAGGGTACGGGAAGGGATGTTTTCAATTTTTTAAAATATGCAATGTAAAGAGGCACCTTAAGCCAAAGATTATGAGGATATTCTGTTCCGCAACTATTCTTCTATATGTTTTGAACAATGTATTCAAACATTAGGTTGTTGGGCTTTAATATTTATATTTCTATAAAATTACGGTATAAACTGGATAGTCCAAATATTCAAAAGTTCGTAACATGTTAATGTCAATGACGAAATGCGCGTCTATACATTTAAAATTTGCAAAATATCACTATTTAAAAATGTAGTACTTGTCAAATAATTGATATGATTATGACAGTCTTTGTATTTTACTGACTTTTGTGACCTGTGAGCGCATAGGCTCGGACAGCAGAGCACAGTGTGCGAGTCTGAGTATCAGCCGAGGAGCCGTGAGATTTTTCACGGTCGATCGACGGAGGCGGATGTGGATTCCTCTGTGTTATCACCGAGAAAAGTGTGATAACGGAAAGACTTCCTCTCTCAATATACTAGTATACTTTTGTATGCTCTCTCAGAGGAGTAAATCACCAACTTATGAATAGGAAAGTAATAAATATAATTACAAAATTGATAGGTAATTAAAAGGTTATCTGAAAAAAAAAAAGAAATGAAAATTGATTACGAATAAATATTAAAAGAACTCGATAAAATGAGAGATATTACGTCTGAATGGGCTTACGCCCTCTATGGATGCACCACTGAATAAAAAATATGGTACAATAAACCCTAATACGGAATTGACAAAACAGTTATAAATTACGATGTCATTCAATATAAAAACAGTAAGATATTTTCCAAAAGTTAAACAAATATGAAAATTCAATATATCCCAGTAGGTCATCGCTGGAACAAACATACATGTATCATACAAAACTTAAACGAAATGTCTTTCAATATGTAAGAGTTCTACGAAATTAAAAAAATTGTTAAAATGTATCCTGAAAAAAGGATACAACAGTCCAGATAATATATAACATACTTATACATGTGTGATTATAAAATCTGATTGATTTGTATATTTAAGCAAATAATTTTTTTAAACTAAAATTAATTCTTTTTCAAGTTTTTAACTCTTTCTTTCAAACTTTTTCAATCTTGATATTTATATTATAAAAAAATTCACTCCTGATGTTTCCACATCACATTTCAACTTCAAATCAATGGATATTTAATAATATTTTAAAGTATATTTGCAATTGAATTTACTCTCAAACATAATAATATCTGCATAATAAGGGCTCTAAACAGAATGTGCTCCCTTCAACTTCGGATTACTGTACGATTACAACGATCTCGATAAGAAATTACATTATTTTGTACAGAGGAGATCGTTGAATGTAAAATTAAATCTCTGATAATAACAATGCATACAGAATCTTTATTGATACGTAAGAAATTTGGGGCTTCAAGTAAAGGTCTGTCTAGAGGTGACCTGGTGTCTTAAAAATTCTACGGGATATAGGCATTTTTATTGAACCTGTTGGTCATCTATATGATTCATTCCTTGAAATTAAAAAAAAAAAAATGATGAAACCATGCAATAATGGAACCAAACCGTTTTGATAAATAAAGTTAGATATTTCCTGCTAAGATAAATATTTCAATTACAAATATTAATTATTCCCATTCTATTTTTGCTATATAGTAATTTTTTATCTTTATATAAAAATCCATGCATCTGAATATTCCCTGTATATACTCACTATTTTTATTTGATTCTTATATTTTTATCGTCAGAAACAAAATTAACCGGTCTACAGTCGGAATTCTCGATACAGTAGTACCGTGCGCTTTAAATTCGGACCTCCTTCTCTTCGGTATCAGGTTCTATTATTAAACAGAAGTTTTTATTTCTATAATATATGCTGTGTAACAATTTATTTTTAAACATTAACTGAACTTTTTTTGCAATGCAAAATGTTTTGTTTTATGTTTTATTGATTTGTTGTTGATTTTTATATAAAGTATTAATGTTTGTGATGAATATTGTACCGAACAGCATAAAAATATCGATTAAATATTGAATCGTTCTGCAAAAACAGAAACTTTTGTTTTTATATGATTGTAAAATGTTACAATCGGCATCATATCTATTTACACATGCATTGTGTATATTTTTCTGTCAAGGTATTGTTAATGTTTGTGTTAATTTATAAAAAAATACGCTGGATACGTCTGATGAAAAAAAAAATTATTGTAAAGCATCATGTATATTATGCTATTTTCGCAAAATTTCAAAACATGAATTGAAACCGGTTCCATTTACAGCAGGAACATATATATTATATCATATATCATATATTATATATATATATATATATATATATATATATATATATATATATATATATATATATATATATATATCAATGTGTGCAACCTGACCATGAAATGTTAAATATAATTTGGCATAAAAAGTATTACGTAATAGATAAGAGTTTAAGAGATTCATAATCCTGATGAAATTTTTTATCAATGGAGGAGGAAAAGGTTTTTCAATTTTTACATGAAAAATAATATATTTCGTTCGAAACAACCTTGTAAAAACATTTACTGGACGTTTTGTGGTTCTGTCAAATTTTCTGTTTATGTCTTTATGATATTATCAGGGTAATTTTATAGGGGCACATTTAATTGTAACGTAAAAAAATATTATCAAAACCTTTATTTTCTCTTGTTTCCACCATCATAAAATAATGTAACAGCGTAAAATATTGATGAGTTAATATAATCTTGTTTTACAAAATAAAATATCAATAAATATATTATAAAAAAAACATTGTCATGAATGTTACAAAACAGATTGAGTTTATGAAAATATGTCATATTGAAGAAATTAAAAATGCTTGACACGTTTGCTGACGATATGATGACCAGTGCATTAGCCATTACTAGCTTCCGAGTTTTACACATTTGGACTATAACCGGGCATTTTAATTTTCCGAGCAAAAAAAAGTCTATAACTTCGGATGGATAACTTTGATTTTTTACATAATGATAGAAAAGACCTTATTCTATCAATAAAAATAAAATAGTACTTTCCATTGATGTAGTAGCATTTTAATTATGCTACGATCATTGCTTTATTTTTTAAAAAAATCCTTGCTTCCGACATAGGACTTCCGAGTTTTACACATAGCCGTTTGGGAATCCCCTACCGGAAGTTATGGTTCTCCCGCTGAAGCCGTCACGACAGACGTAGAGACGAGTTTTTCGAGTAAAACCAGCCTCGTTATTAAAAACTGCTGCACGAATACACGTAAGTCAACCGTGGATGTAACAATTAATATTTTCCCCAGCAGAATAACGTCACTTTTTGACACAACTCGGAAAAATGACAGTTCGAGAAGTAGATGAAAATGAAAAAGTAGCGTCAGAAATGGCGTGCATATCTGCACATACTAGAATTGATTGCGAACCCAACAGCTTGTACTGTCACCCCGTCGTCTTCAGTTCATCTAAAATCGACGTTTGGGGTGACAAGCTGTCGCTAGTGTAGAACATACTAAAGTAACTCGTTCTTTCTTTCTCTTTGCAGGAACCAGATACGTCGGCCTGGCTAGCAAGAATGCAAATGAAAAAAGAACAGCGGATTTTTGTTGTGAAAAGGGCTACGATTGTAAATGGTAAGTTATTCCAGAGTTATTTCTATATCATAACAAGCGTTAATAATGCGAATGGATTTATGTATCACAAAGCAAAAAATATATCATGTAAAAATACATAAATATTTAGCTGCATTAAATGCGGCGGTATCCAGGGCCCTGGATACCGCCGCATAAAAAGCTTCAGAGTAAACTGGAGAACTTCAAACCCTTGTCGGAAAAAAAATCGTGTAAAATCAAATAGCGCGTTTATGACAAGGAAACTTTAAGTAATCTAAGGGAGATATAGTACTTTATTCGAATGACCAAGAAATTCAGCTAAATATTATGTTTTAGTTTGTAAACAAGACTCACTTTTAAAACTTTGCAACCCTTGCGCTTGAAACTGTCTCAGAATCTGAAACAATGAACTGCGTGACCTTTGCTCGCTGAGCCAAGACGGCCCGTTACCACTGGTTCCACAGGCGGCTGCCTGCCAGCCGTGGCTGGGGGGAACCCAGAGCAGACATCATTCCCCGTGTAACACCGTTTATTAGGATAATACATATTCTTCTAATGAACATTTAAAGTGGACAAACACTGTCTAAGTGGTATATTATATGCGTATTTGATAAGAATATCTTTATTTCTTAACGAATACGAAATTTTCAGACGAAATATAAGAATTTAATTGTCATGTGGAATGTCTCCAGTTTCCTCAAATCATCTTCTAGGGCTCTCGCACAGCGTAGCGTAGTAAGAGAGGACGGGTGCTAGGGCTAATATATATTATGTTTATATAATATTTATTGTATTAATTTACTACGGTTCATGTGATTTATAATTCATGCTTATGAATTCTGCTTTGGCATAAACTTGCCAAACATTATTGCCGACATTTACATATCCAATACGGAGAGAGAGAGAGAGAGATTTAATGGCAATTTAACAGACAGGAACGTATGCTAATTGATTCTCAACAACTAGGGATAAGACAACCAAACCGTTTGCAAGCCATAGAGTAATTTCTCTCAGTGCGTGCTCTTGTTTAGGCGAGAGCAATCGTGTGGCAAATATTAACGGTAAATATATACGTGTGAATATTTATCTATTTTTTTTTTTCTTTAATGTATCTTATCTCTTAATTTCAAGATGGATTCTCCGTGCTGTTCCTTACCCAGCAGGCATCACGCAATTAAGGGATATGTTGACACGGAATTCAAACTGATTATTTCGACCGTCGCGATGTTTTGGAGTTTATCGCCGATCACACAGGGCATCCATACTACGCAGACATATCGCTTTGGATGGTAGACTTTATACATAGAAACAATAGATTTACCCAAGGGACTTGTGCGCGTTTTCATCACTCACAAAGCCGTGTCAATTGTACCAGCCATACAAACATCATCACCTGGTGTATGTCGATTACATGTTGCTATGACGACATGTTTTGTTTTGTTAAACAAACAAACAGATTTTCTACACAAGAGGACCTGGGGTCACAAGAGTTACACATGTACCTAAGAGCAAACAAACAATTAATCAAAAAAGGTTTCTTGATGTATACCAGCTATAAAACCCACAAAGAACCCCACTCTCGGGCACCTTGGATGTTCATTCTTGTCGCCAGTTTTGTGAGTGCGGGTGAGAGCGTCAGTGTGAAGTTATCAATGTTATTGCGAGTGTGTATATCAAGAAAATTGACATTCTTGCAGGCAAACACATAACAATTTTGCCTTTTGGCTGTTTCTAAATATTCACGAGTGGATCTTTATAACTTAATAAAAAAAGTTCCAAAAAACATGTATTTATTTTAACTGGAAGTATTAATAATATTTACAGGATACAAGTATATATATAAATATATGTATATATATATATATATATATATTTATATATATATATATATATGTGTGTGTGTGTGTATATAATTTCCAGCTATGGTCCTTGTAGTTACCCACTTTATATGAGAAATACCTTTATAATATTCCATATTAACTATCAAGACTGTTCCCCTTAATTTGGCGTGTCATTAATTTATCCTAAACGTATGATATGACATCTTAGACTATATGATATGAAATCCTAAAATAAATCTGCATTGAAGGTTCTATAAATAACCTTACACATTGGGTTCCAATAAGATCCTTCAAGGATCCCCACTCAGTCCATCGTGAGGAACCTTGAAGAGTTTATCTCCTACATTGTAGCACACTTTATGTAGGCAAGGATGTCTATTTTTGCGTCCATTTTACCGGCGAATATTTCAAGCCTTGAAATCTTGAGCTTTAGGAATAACTCAAGTAAATGATTAAAACAATTAAATTTACATAATACGAAAAAAATATAAAAAAAAAGATTTAAATAATATTAAAATTATAATTTTGCAAATGATGGGATACAGGAAACAAGCTGCGATCTTTGTCGAAACTTAAGTTCACATTATTTGTATATCCCTTACAGAATATGTATATGATTTTATAGTGCCCTTTGTATAATTTGATCCATGTTCACATCAGTTTTTATTTTGTTTTATTTTCAATAAAAAATCTGATTATCTGTAAAAAGAAGTCAACTTGTGCTAATTTACCCGTATTAACATTATCATCTATGTCCGTTTTATGGTCGTCAACCACGACGTTAATAAAAAGCTCGCTCATATCCTCAAAGTGATACTACCATTCATGTTTGTGTGTGTGTGTGTATTAGTGTAACGTAACACTATCAGTGAAATAAGTCTATTGTTGTGATACTGGAAATAGAAAACCAGTTTTAAATGTGTCTAAAATGAGAAACAAATACATCTACGTCGTCCTGCAGTCTGTGATATGTTGATATCAGGCAACCACAACCTTATTTTTTTCGAAAACGGAAAAGGCAAATAATAAAAAACTGCATCGCATTTTCAAGTTTTACATGAAGGTAGTATTGGCTCTAACCCTCGGGAGACAAGCCAATCTTATCAATAATTAAATATAAAGCGAACCGCTGGGTGTTTAAATAAATAATAGATAGGTACAAGGTAATATACAGGCCTAAAAGCAAATATTTATTTTACCTGTTCACTTGAACGAACGTAGGTCTCAGGGGTAAAAGAGAAGACCTGTATGTATGACGAACATAATATTAATGATTATGGTCCTAGAGGCATTAACGGCTAAGTTAGGATAAATTCATAGTTCACTGTGGTCCTAGGCAGGAACAAAAGAATGAAAGCAATGCAATATGCATAGGTTGTCTACGCTCATATTTCCCCATGGTGAACCCACTGCGTGAGAGTTTAGAAGGTCAGGCGAACATCAATATCGGAAGGAACATTTACAACCAAGTATCACTGGAACAGTTTCAAGTAAAATTAGAATATCAGTTGGAACAGTTACAACCAAACATGAGTGGCACAGGCTAATTAATATAAAATTAGGATATCGGGAGGAACAGTTACAACCAAACATCAGTGGTATAGGCTGAAGTAGAATAAGGATATCAGATGGAACAGTTACAACGAAACACCAGTTGTATAGGTTCAAGTAAGATAAGGATATCAGATGGAACAGTTACAACGAAACACCCGTTGTATAGGTTCAAGTAAGATAAGGATATCAGATGGAACAGTTACAACGAAACACCCGTTGTATAGGTTCAAGTAAGATAAGGATATCAGATGGAACAGTTACAACGAAACACCCGTTGTATAGGTTCAAGTAAGATAAGGATATCAGATGGACCAGTTACAACGAAACACCAGTTGTATAGGTTCAAGTAAGATAAGAATATCAGATGGACCAGTTACAACGAAACACCAGTTGTATAGGTTCAAGTAAGATAAGGATATCAGATGGAACAGTTACAACGAAACACCAGTTGTATAGGTTCAAGTAAGATAAGGATATCAGATGGAACAGTTACAACGAAACACCAGTTGTACAGGTTCAAGTAAGATAAGGATATCAGATGGAACAGTTACAACGAAACACCAGTTGTATAGGTTCAAGTAAGATAAGGATATCAGATGGAACAGTTACAACGAAACACCCGTTGTATAGGTTCAAGTAAGATAAGGATATCAGATGGAACAGTTACAACGAAACACCAGTTGTATAGGTTCAAGTAAGATAAGGATATCAGATGGACCAGTTACAACGAAACACCAGTTGTATAGGTTCAAGTAAGATAAGGATATCAGATGGAACAGTTACAACGAAACACCCGTTGTATAGGTTCAAGTAAGATAAGGATATCAGATGGAACAGTTACAACGAAACACCAGTTGTACAGGTTCAAGTAAGATAAGGATATCAGATGGAACAGTTACAACGAAACACCAGTTGTATAGGTTCAAGTAAGATAAGGATATCAGATGGAACAGTAACAACGAAACACCAGTTGTATAGGTTCAAGTAAGATAAGGATATCAGATGGAACAGTTACAACGAAACACCAGTTGTATAGGTTCAAGTAAGATAAGGATATCAGATGGAACAGTTACAACGAAACACCAGTTGTATAGGTTCAAGTAAGATAAGGATATCAGATGGACCAGTTACAACGAAACACAAGTTGTATAGGTTCAAGTAAGATAAGGATATCAGATGGAACAGTTTTAACCAAACACCAGTTGTACAGGCTCAAGTAATATCAGGATCAGGGTTGGGTCCTATTACAGTGGTTATATTACTATTACTATTACTATTACTTCTTAGTCGATCTATTACTATAAGCCAACTATTACAACATTTATTCATACATTACTATTACTTTAACTTGGCTTCTATTACTATTACTATTTTTATTATTTTACTTTTAAATGGTGATATTTGCATATGCTGACCTATCCCTCTACTCGATCCCCATTCCCTCTTGGTGAAACTTTAATTTGTTCGTCTATTTTAATTGTAATTCTTGTATTTTTTTCCTTAATAAAACATGGAAATTAAATAGATTTAAATCATTTAGTATAAATGAGGTTTCTCTATAGCAATTAATGCTCACAATTTGGCTTAGATTAAAGATCAGGATTAAGTCTAACTAGTTCATGATCAGTACAAAATAAACTCAGTTCCGGTAGGCTCATATACAGAATAGTTAAAGACACTTTCTTTTACATTTAATTATACATTTCACACGATGTTCAACAGAAAATTAAATAAACAACGTCATGTTAAAAACAGATAGAAAAGAGTAAGGTTTGAATAATCCTGAAACACATAAATATTAAAGGAATGTTTGTTGCAATTTAGTGTCATTTAATACGATAACTTCCTGTTCAACGTAGCATAATCCAAGTAATATATATCTATAACTGTATATATTTTAATTATAGGACAAACAATGTGCAAATAGTCCTTTTTTGTAGCTTTCATAATAAACGTATTCATGTTCATCAAAACACAGAAGTCGCGTGGATTTCGTGTATACCACAAATTTATTTATGATCGCCCACACTGCTCAAAATCTCCTACCCAAGGGGGGGGGGACTTTAACTATTAAATTCATGTTTTCATCAGCCTTGGGATCAAACCCAGTCATACACAACCAGTCACTTGCTCTGTTCCCGTCAAGGTTTTTTGATAGATACTCAAAATTACCACTAGAATCCCTAACTGTTCAATATACTTCTCAACAATTAATCTTATTAAAATTTTGTGTAGCCATCATAAAAACATTATCCACTGTTGGCGGAGTAATTTCATTACATCTCGTATCAGTCTATTTTAATGTATCTTGTGTAGATGTTTATTACACACGATAAACAGATTTCCAAACACAGTCAACAAGATTTGTTCAAGCCATAGTACTTAGACTGCCTTACCCCATGGTTAGGACAAACAGGACCTCATTCACTGTCTGTGGCATCACTAATTATCTCATCAAAGATTATGACAATCAGACTGTCTACTTCTGAAGTTTCCAAACATCAGCAGCACTGTAGCAGTACTGTCTTGCCGGAGCTGATGATAACTTGCCCCACAGAATGTGTAAACTAGCCAAGCACTGCTGCAATGTTAACTGACCAAGCCTAGTTATTTAATCTACAAACAACCCTAGGGTTTATCTAATTGGTTATCATCTCAACCCAGTGCCTGATGCTCTGTACCCACTGGACCATGACAACAACTAGCATAACTAATTACACAAAACTACGGCCTCTTCCTGTCAAACGAACGCTTCATCCCAAACCTGTTCCAGTCAAGGGTTGTAATGTGTAAAGTAATAGCTATTATTCGATTACTTAGGGTTCTATTACTATTACTAATTCATGTTAACATTTCTTGACTATTACTATTACTATAACTATTACTATTACTTTGAAAACCTGTAATTTTCTATTACTATTACTATTATATATTACTATTATCCATCCCTGATCAGGATATTAGATGGACCAGTTATAGATAAACATGAGTGGTGCAGGCTGAAGTAAAATTAGGATATCAGAAGGAACAGTTATAGCCAAACATCAGTTGTGCAGGTTCAAGTAAAATCAGGATATCAGATGGACCAGTTATAACCAAACATCAGTTGTGCAGGTTCAAGTAAAATCAGGATATCAGATGGAACAGTTATAACCAAACATCAGTTGTGCAGGTTCAAGTAAAATCAGGATATCAGATGGAACAGTTATAACCAAACATTAGTTGTGCAGGTTCAAGTAAAATAAGGATATCAGATGGAACAGTTATAACCAAACATCAGTTGTGCAGGTTCAAGTAAAATCAGGATATCAGATGGAACAGTTATAACCAAACATCAGTTGTGCAGGTTCAAGTAAAATCAGGATATCAGATGGAACAGTTATAACCAAACATCAGTTGTGCAGGTTCAAGTAAAATCAGGATATCAGATGGAACAGTTATAACCAAACATCAGTTGTGCAGGTTCAAGTAAAATCAGGATATCAGATGGAACACTTATAACCAAACATCAGTTGTGCAGGTTCAAGTAAAATCAGAATATCAGATGGAACAGTTATAACCAAACATCAGTTGTGCAGGTTCGAGTAAAATAAGGATATCAGATGGAACAGTTATAACCAAACATCAGTTGTGCAGGTTCAAGTAGAATAAGGATATCAGATGGAACAGTTACACCAAAAATCAATGATACAAACTGAAGTAAAATAATAATATCAGGCCAGATACTGTTTGATTTAGATATGTATCTAAATAGGAGGAGTATAGTTCCTGTTAAGTATGAAATGTGCGTACACGTACCTGGGTTTGATATATTTGAAAATTAATATTTCCTTGATTTTTATACGTGAGCCAATAGGTCCGTATACGCAAGCCCGACAAAACCGAGACTTCAGCTCCAGTTTGTGTGTAAACATATTTAAATATTTATATTTGACACCTTAATCGCACTCCAGCTGAATGAAGAGTACATCATGCTGTTGGGCCTGTTTCTGAATTTTCCAGATAAACCTATAGAGATATACATTAAATATAATCCTTTAAATGTTAATAGCAGTGTTTTGGGTGGGAAGGGGTATACACAATATATATAATGCATAGGGGCTGGCCTTTATATAGACGACGATCTGAAATGTCACGTCATGCTCTCTAAAAACGTGACTCTATATAGCCATTGTCACTTTACACAAGTGATTAACATATTGCGTGAGGTGGGTGTGTCGGGGGGGGGGGGGCGGTTTTACCGGCCGATGAAATGATAAGATATTATCGGAAAACGAAATAAGAAGACATACACATACCAGGCAGGCAAAATAACCTGAGGGAGGCTAGCTAGATTCTAGAATGTGTGGGCCGGGGCGAGCCGAATTAAAGTATGTGCGGGGCGGGCTGCGGGTTGATAAGATGATCTGGCAGTTCAGTAAAACATAAATATCTATATAAATTTGTAAATTATTATATTATTATTTTTATTATTATATTTATGTGTAAAATGCTTTTAGGTTATTTACAAATGTACGCAATAAAGATAAATGTGAACAAATTTTAAACTTTTTAGTGTTTACTCTGACTGATTGTAAACACTTTGCAGTGACAACTGGTCATAACTTTGGAGAAGGTAACCAGGCCTGGTGTTGTACATGGGCTGTGATGCCTGTATACTTACATATTACGTAAAACGACAGGAGTGAACCAGGAGCAGAATTACCTTTGATCTTGTAATAGACATTCGGTGACCACAGCTGGCTCTTATGGTGACTAAATTGACCTAGAACTGCACCAAGCCTAAGGTGCGTTCCATATAACTGGGTGGTCAAAGGGTCTGCTTGGGCAAAGCAGGATGTGTTGATAATGGTTATGAGAAAACCCTACTCTACATGTCTATCCATTTTAGCTAGACCCACATCTAACAGAGTCCCTCTTTATTCCCCTGACCTTCTCTTTAGACTCGGGTACACCTTTGGATGATAAAGCTTTGAACTTTTTTTTTATTGATTTGCGGGATCGATTGCGGGCATGAACCATGCAGGGCGGGGTGGGTGCGGGCTAAAAGAGATTTTGCGAGGCGGGTGCGGGCTGAAGGAATCATAGTAACTGCGGTGCGGGTCGGGCTGGATTTTTTTTTCTTCGAGGGCGGGGCGGGAGCGGGTTCAATATTTTCGGCTCGCGCAGGGCCATAGTGCCGACCGGACCACCACAGCGGTCCACCTGTCTACCCCACAGCGGTCCACATGTCTACCACCACAGCGGTCCTCATGTTTATTACCACTGCGGTCCACATGTCTACTACCACAGCGGTCATACTGTCTACCACCACTGCAGTCCACATGTATACCACCACAGCGGTCCACATGTCTACTACCACAGCGGTCCACATGTCTACCACCACTGCAGTCCACATGTATACCACCACAGCGGTCCACATGTCTACTACCACAGCGGTCCACATGTCTACCACCACTGCGGTCCACATGTCTACCACCACAGCGGTCCACATGTCTACTACCACAGCGGTCCACATGTCTACCACCACTGCGGTCCACATGTCTACTACCACAGCGGTCCACATGTCTACTACCACACAGCGGTCCACATGTCTACCACCACTGCGGTCCACATGTCTACTACCACGGCGGTCCACATGTCTACTACCACACAGCGGTCCACATGTCTACCACCACGGCGGTCCGGTCCTGCTCTGGTCCAGCTGCAGGCGGTCCGGTACTAAGGGTGGCCCTGTCCATACGGTATCAGATAACCAGATAACAGTAAAATTATACAAACTGACGCAAAATAATACGAATGATAATAACAATTAAAAAACATTCTATAAAGAATAAAATAATTCTATGTCTATATTAATTAGAACATCTTACTCGAAACAAAATTTCCGCCAGCGATTCTTTGGTGGAGGAATCTTCATTGTTAGCTACCTACAAACACAAGCAATTGTTCAAAACAGGGAATGCAGGCACCGTCCGGACCGATCCGGTCCAGGGGTAGGCGGTCCGGTATTTTGTATTGCCGGTCCGGTCCGTCCACCCCAAAACTGTGGACCGGACCGGTCCAAGGGGTTTGGTCCGCACCTCTAGTTACTGACTGTTGCGTAACTATTGAAGCCAGACACCGGATGGTCACTGTATATATCTAAATACCAGTGACGTCAGTATACGCTCAAGTCACTATTTTGCTGTATTGATTATTTCATAGCTAGTGTTACAGTGGTACAAAACAGACCTTCCGCTGTCAAACGAAACCAAATGTTAAATCAAAGAAAAAAAGTCCACTTCACGGAGGTTGGGTGTACACTCTGATTTCATGTCTGCAAGTCAACAAAGCCACCCTCATCCCACTTAACAATTAAATTTGCCTTCCTTTGTGTGGCTTTACTCGGCCCCTCTTTGGGAGTGTACGGCTGAGGCTGCGATGTTCCACTGCAGATGGTTATTTGTTCTATTACGCCATGCATGTTGCTCATTCACTCCCATCTGGGGTGAGAGGGCACATCATTGTGATAAAGACGTAAGGCAGGATTCTTAGCGAGGAAGGCTGCCTGAAAGAGGCACGAACGGACAACTGACTCTGCAGTTACAAGTCCTGCACATTACTATTATTATTATTAAATTATTATTATAATCATTATCAGAAAGATGTAGACTTTCTTTTATTTATATGTATATAATAGTTTTGAACGAACTGTATGTGTCCTGATACAACAATGATCGTACCTTCTTGAGTTTTAACAAATGGACTGAAATCGCGATGTCACGCGTTTATAATATGCATATTATTAAGAAAGTAACAAAGATGTCATCACCAAACTTCGCACTGCACACCTTACTCGTAAAAGACGGTTTTTCCTAGCGTTATAAAGTTCTGGAAAAAGCAGCGTAGAGGGAGATGCGTGTTGACCGGAAATGGCCAGAAGTCGTACGCAGAGGCTATTGATGCTAATTAAAAACTGTTTATAGTAAATAAAGCGACGGATCCTTGTTAACTGACAGTCATTCGGGAAATTTGATTTTTTAAGTAGTTAATGAGATATGGCCATCTACATTATGACATTTTCGCCTCTTCTTTGGTCTTGATCTTTGGCCCTATTGACCCATTTTTTGTCTGATGTAATATTTTCGTAGTAACTATAGTTTTGTAAAGTAGAATTGTAATGTAATTGTTCCTTTTGAGTTTTAGCGGATGATTTGAAAATATTGACGTGACGTTTCCGTTAACTGGCATATTATTTAAAGTGCATTAATTGATATCGCCAATGAACATCTAAATTCTATATGGCACATTTGTAATAAAGTTTCAACTTTCTAGGTTCTAGTTTCAGAGGAAACGAAAAGAACTGAGTTACTGAGTTACTGAGTTACTGAGTTAATTAAAAAAATTAACAGAGAAATGTTGGGTACCACATTTTATAAACCCACTTTTATCATTTTTTTCTTTGCGTCTCATAGATAAGGAATAAATCGACAATGAAAAACTGAAAAAAGGAAAAAAAACTTTTTAAGCCCTATGACCTTGAAAAATGATTCAAATTCACTGAAACTGATTCAAAATAATTGGATTATTGTTAGGTACGTCTTAGGAAGTAGAAGGAGGAGAATAACGGGGGGAAATAAATATCTCCACCTATCCATATATCCATATATCTGTATAGGAGGAGATGACTAGAATTCTCGTATTAAACTGTCATATGACAGTCACGGATGTCCACCTACCCCCTACCAGATTCTCCACTGTTGGGTATTTCCACCGATCTAATTTTTTTATCCATCTGTAATAGTTTAGAAAGAACAATAATTCTGTAAAACGAAATAAATTTGGTCGTTCATTCTTTAATGTTCATAGATGGGAAAACAAAATTCTCCACCTATGGATAGGTGGAAATAAAAATGATAAAACTACTACTACTACTACTACTACTACTAATAATAATAATAAGAAGAAGAAGAAGAAGAAGAAGAAAAAGAAGATTTATATCCCTTTTACTTTTTTAAGGACTGACATTTTCCAGAATCCTCGCACAAGGTCATATCTTAGCTCAGCCCAGCATTATGTTGGTATATGATGGAATCGTCCATTACGGTATTTACTATTAACACCGTCGCTTTACAGTCCTAAATTTATCTAAACCATCTGTACCGTAGATGGGACTTTCTCGGCCAGCAGCGTTAATATTTAGGAAACTTGCCTAATAGTCACGCCATTTCGCTTACTCTTGCTTGAATGTTACGTCATAATATGAGAACTGAGTCGTTACAAAAATTAACCGAGTTTGAAACCCGCCAGCACTTTCAGTCCACATGAACTTTGTAAATTTTGACTCTTGGAAGCCGTGGTAGCTTCTCAGAAAATGACAGCTGAAGGACTGCATTGTTGCTGAGAAATGTTAGGATATGAATTGTCTGTTGGTCCTTTCGTTCAACAGTGTCAACCGAGAACTCATATTTGTGTAACTTGGGCTGTTACCGAGCCTCACAGTTGTTTGAGCAGATGGAAATAATTGTTCAACGGCAGTCAAAAGGTCAACGGCTGTTACGTGTTATGTAAGGCACCCCCTGGATATATCAAGGTGTGTTAATAAATTTGAAATGACAGAAACCATGTAAAAATACGTAACCCCATTAATTAACAGATCGTCCGTAATTATTAGTATAAACATCATTCCCAAGCTGATAAATATTAATACACTCAAAATGTCGGCGGACAATCTTTCTCGTCTTAAAATGCTATGTTATCAATGAAAAGGGCGTGTCCTTTAAATCGAACTGGCAGACATTATGCAAATAAACTGTTAATCATCTGTCAACAATCAGAATGTAAAAAAAAAATGTGTCAAATTCGATGGGAAGAAATAAAATTCTTCGATCGGTTAAATTCACGGATCTCCTTAAATGTCCGGGTACAACTCCACGGATCAGGGCTGACTTGTCGAACGAAATTTGCATCTTGTGAGAAATCCTGCAAAAATTTGGTTAAAAAAATTAATTTTGAGAACGCCCATGTAACATTCTCACCCTCGATATATATATATATATAAAAATATATATATCGTCCTCGGAAAGTTCTAGGGCTTGCAGTATATTGTTCTCGATACAGCTAAGCTAGACCAGATTACCTTAATAATAGATAGAACATTTAGGTATATATATATATATATATATATATATATATATATATATATATATAAATCGTTGGTAAGAATGTTCCTTTGAACTATCCTAAAGCGCTATCCTAATATATATATATCTTATAATATGTATATATATATATATATATAATAACAGGACAATTCATGTGGTATATAGAAGATATATATATATATATATATATATATATATATATATATATATATGTAGATAGCCATATAGACTAGAACTATCGTGTCTTAAAGGTGCAAAAGCCCCGCCCCCCCCCCCACACCTCGTTACTGCACCCCCTATTTCTTCAAATCCTGGATACGTAAATGTTATTTTAAAGAAATCGATAACGGAGACTCATATAATATCATGGCAGATTTCACTCTAGATACGAGTTATATATAACATTGGTTCATTTAATTAGGAAAACTGAAGACCATATGGACTACTATAAGTTATGCAAAAGTTATTGGGAAAATGTTGGCAAGAATTGAAATCATATAACTAAAGTTTTTTTTTATAAAAAAAAACTTAAAACAATATTTCATATAAAAAATGATTTTTTTAGGAACATCATATAAATATTGGAATAAAATATACGAATTCCGTAAAAAAAAATCGACTTCAGCGTAGGAAGATATGTATGAATCGTTTACAGTGATTAAAAAGATACCTTTAATCATATTTCCATTAACAGTGCTTTTGAATGGACCAATGGCTGGCGAGGGAACCTGGACAAAATTGTCATGTAAGGGTTTAGCTCATAGGAGTATTAACAGCAAGTAAATATATGTTTCATAGATTTGCAAGATACCTCAAATATACGGCGTATATTAAGTCACGAACCATTTTCTTGATATATATTTCTATTGACGGTCCTACACGTCTAATTATAAAAATGATGATCAGAATGATCCAGAAAAAAAGTGCTGTTTAACAAAATAAATTAACAGCATGAATGTAACTAGTCATATCCAAAGAAAGACAGAAAGAAAGACAGAAAGAAAAAAGGTGCATTGGTATAAAATTTCACATCATACTGAATTAAACAAGTTTGGTTTATTTATCTTAGAAAAGCTGCAATGTGGAATACTTGCTTTTTTACATATCGTTAGAAGCCAGATATATACCGAGCAGCTGTCTGTAAGCGATAAGAGTTCACTAGAGACGACACTGGGATCAGCTCGCCTGTCACGTGACTGAATGTAACATACAGCAGCGCAGACTATTAATATGAGAACACTGGACTGACTGATAATTTTAAAAGACGATAATTGTGTGCAGTTTAAAGCATCAGTAAGAGTGCAGGGAAGAGGCTGATACAGCATGGACACTTACCGTTCGAGCATCTGCAGCCTGTCAACAGGCCCCGCCGACTGCTGCATGTACGTCCCCGAGTTCCGCAGAGCTGTTGTAGACTACCGCAGATATCACTACCACTTGCCCGCCTATACAGCACACAACACTCACACGCTCGGAAGCTGTTTCAACACGCTATATGTTTTCAAATGGGATCGCTTCAAGGAAGCAGTTATATATGCACGACTCTCTGAAACCCTGAAGGTATTATAAGAAAGAAAAAACAGTTCAGACGAGCTCACAGTAAACTATAAATATTTACTAAAACACCAGAAACGTTAAATGCTGCACATAATTACCTTCCGTAACCGTCTTTTCCCCTCGCCTTTTGTTTCTGTGTGTATACATCTGATATATATATATTCGATATTCAATTGTTAAACAGCCATCACTAATGCAATTGATCTTTTGATCATTTGAAGTACAGTAACAATGGGGCCGTTTCATGAATTGACCCGACTGTAAGTGAGTGCAGAAGTTGTCATTGGGATGATAAATAATTAACTGATGCCTAGGCCGCTGTTCAAGTTACATCTCACTCGTGCGAGGAGGAACTATTATAGTCTGGACCACGGACCCTAGGGCCCAACGTGGCGCCTCCCGGCCCATCCTCAGTCCATGGTGAACAAAACCTCATGAATCAGTGAGCAACGTCTAAAAAAACTCGCTCATATAATTGTTCATCAAACTCTCGAGCTGCTCACTGTGGAGCAACAAGAGTCCAGTTAGCAGCAAGAGTTAGAATAAGCGAGCTGCCTTTACTTAGACGACAATTAACAACAAGGGTTAGAATAAGCGAGCCGCCTTCACTTAGACGACAATTAGCAACAAGAGTTAGAATAAGCGAGCTGCCTTTACTTAGACGACAATTAGCAACAACGGTTAGAATAAGCGAGCGGCCTTTACTTAGACGACAATTAGCAACATGGGTTAGAATAAGCGAGCGGCCTTTACTTAGACGACAATTAGCAACAAGGGTTAGAATAAGCGAGCCGCCTTCACTTAGACGGCAGTTTGCAGCATGAGTTAGAATAAGCGAGCCGTCTTCACTTAGACGACAGTTAGCAGCAAGAGTTAGAATAAGCGAGCAGCCTTCACTTAGATGACGGTTAGAAACAAGAGTTAGAATAAGCGAGCCGCCTTCACTTAGACGACAGTTAGCAGCAAGAGTTAGGATAAGCGAGCCGCCTTCACTTAGACGACAGTTAGCAGCAGGAGCTAGAATAAGCGAGCTGCCTTCACTTAGACGACAGTTAGCAGCAAGAGTTAGAATAAGCGAGCTGCCTTCACTTAGACGACAGTTAGCAGCAGGAGTTAGAATAAGCGAGCGGCCTTTACTTAGACGACAGCAGCAAGAGTTAGAATAAGCGAGCTGCCTTCACTTAGACGACAGTTAGCTGCAAGAGTTAGAATAAGCGAGCCGCCTTCACTTAGACGACAGCAGCAAGAGTAAGAATGAGCGAGCCGCCTTCACTTAGACAACAGCAGCAAGAGTTATAATAATCGAGCCGCCTTTACTTAGACGACAGTTAGCAGCAAGAGCTAGAATAAGCGAGCCGCCTTCACTTAGACGACAGCAGCAAGAGTTAGAAAAAGCGAGCCGCCTTCACTTAGATGACAGTTAGCAGCAAGAGTAAGAATTAGCGAGCTGCCTTCACTTAGATGACAGTTAGCAGCAAGAGTTAGAATAAGCGAGCCGCCTTCACTTAGACGACAGTTAGCAACAAGAGTTAGAATAAGCGAGCTGCCTTCACTTAGACGACAGTTAGCAACAAGAGTTAGAATAAGCGAGCCGCCTTCACTTAGACGGCAGTTAGCAGCAAGAGTTAGAATAAGCGAGCCGCCTTCACTTAGACGACAGTTAGAAGCAAGAGTTGGAATAAGCGAGCAGCCTTCACTAAGATGACAGTTAGCAACAAGAGTTAGAATAAGCGATATCCAATTTTGTTTTAAAAGTTATGTATATTTCAGCTTACTTAATGTAACACACATTCTATATTAACAAGAAACCCAATGTTTAAGGAGTACTTGTAGGGATATGTTATGATCTGATTTGTTATTGATATTCAGTCTTTTCTGGTCCCTGTGATCAGGGACCTATAGCCAAAGGGCGGCCGCAGGGGGGCATGCCCCCCCCCCCACCCCACACACACACACTCCCGGTGGCATCCAGTACTTCCCATCCTCCCGGAATTCCAATCAGTCTAATAAGCCATAAAATTAAAATTTCTAGAACACAATCATGAATCTCCTGTCACAGGTATCTGCAGATTTGGGAGAATTTCCACATTTCATTAGGCCTGATCCTACAAATATGACATTTGTAGCTCAGCTGACAATAAATCATCTGAGCTATAGCTATGGTCCTTTATCCGTTATCCATCTCTCCGGCAGCGAAACTGTTTGAAACTGTTGGACCTACAAATCAAAAATTCAACGTACCGTTAGATGTCCTAAAGCTCTCCAACCAAACCCAAAACTGGGTCACTGCAACTTGTTTCAATATTGCATAGATTTTAGAAGTAATGGATCTGAACATCATGTACCTTATCAAAACATCAGGAAATATATTTTCTCACTTATCATGGTCACTGTGAAAGCTAGAGACTTCTTCCAAAAAAAAAACTTTATGTAATCAAAATTTAATCGTTTGCCAGAAATTAGATCAGAATTTTGTAAGTTAATAGCCTAAATGTAATATTAATTCATTAAATTTAGCTCAAATTTGACCATGACACATTTTTTTTCCTGTAAGCACCGAAGAGTTAATTTTTGCAGCATATACACATCAGGATTTACTCTTTTGAAATCTGATATTTGAAAGAATTGGCAAAAACAGTAGCTTTTATTAAATTTTTCAGACACCATGTCAATTTTTGTTTACATCAAGTCAACCCAGCGCGGTGGTGTGCAGTGAGTGCCGGAGCCCTCGCCTAGTCACCTGTTCTGTAACTTGCTTCAGATCACGCAGCTAAAGCTCCCTTTGCTAAGCAGAGTTAGGCTTCCCTTCCCGTCCCCATCTCCCCTCCATGGAGATTAATTCATTTTTGTCTAGACTTTTGCCACAATTTGGAATTTGTTTTGTATTTCAAGAAGTTACAATGAGTGCACATTGAAATATCAGTGTTAGGTTTTGCTATAAAAGTACGATGTGCATGTTCAGATGAACTCTTGGATTCAGAAAAGTTAAAAACAATTTGCTATCTTTTTTAACATGTGTGAAATTCAGTATTAAATTATAGTTAAGTACATTAAACTAAAAAAACCAAACTGAACAACCTTTTTTTAATAGTGATCCAAGGAATAATCTCGAAGATGTCATATTTTAGTAATTTTATCTATGATCTTGGTACCTTTTTTTTTATTACGCTCTTTACACAGCGCTTTTCCTATAGGCCTACTGCCTATATCGTAAGCACTGTTTGTTATGACCTCGTATCCTGAATTGCTACACCAGAAAGGAGCACTGTATTTTTGTCCAATCAGATGAGACCTTGTGCTGGAAGACACAGCCAAGCGAGGAATACACGGAGCCAATCATGTTCATTTCGCTTGAGTGACAGCTCATCGCCCCGGTAACCGTCTGAACAGGCCACACGCTCAGAAAGATTTGCCCCAGACGTGGTTTGCTTGGGCACATAGGATGCCGGGCCGGTGAGCTGTAATTCAAACGAAACGTAACAACAAAGGCTGCGTGCACACCTCGCTGGTTGGTTTCAGTTCTGCAGACAACAGATACATGGCTACGCTAACACAGTTATAATGTCATAATCGAATCGGTCGATGATGCGAGAATGCAGAGGGAGCAATTATAATTTGACTATAAACTGTCATCAAACGGCGCTATGGGCGGAGCAAGGATGTCTGTCGAGAGTTTGTTTATCGGCATCTGGTTGGCTGCTTGTCACATCATACACACGTTTTTTTCAGCGTACAACGAACCGCCATCTGTGTCTAAATATATCATAAACGGTCAAAGCAGGCAACGTAAAAATCAGTTGCTTCTTTAGAAGCGCAAGATTTCCGCTGCCTCGGGAGGGTATTTTTTTTTTTTAATTAATACTGTATAACTAATATTTGTATCCGCCAAAACGAAGTTTTGCGGATACTATGTTTTTGACCGGGTTCCGCTGCGATCGCCGCCGCCGCCGTATTCGTTTCCGGAGAACTCCTCTGAGACTACTGGACTGATTTTTCCGAAACTTACACCAATTATCGGGTCAAATGTGAACTGGTGCCTGACCAACTGGCGTTGACCTCTGACCTTTCCTCTCTGCCCAGCGTCCATGTGTGCGTCTGTTTCCACACATAAACCCACATATCTCAGGAACCGTTTGACCGATCAGAAATTTAGCCATAAAACTAGGTCAGACAACGTGTTTATATAAATGCTATTGGCTCCTCCATTATCCATCATAACTTGACCAAACCATGCATTATTCATCAGTTCGTGTTATGGTTCTCATTTTACTCATGACCTTGACACATGTTCTCAAGTTCAGGTCGCGATAGACTTTGGGCACTGTTTGTTGTTAGCACGTTAGCACCAAGGGTTATGATTGGATTTTGTTCATATTTAGTGGAAGGCATCGACTAATGACTCTCTCAAACTGATTAATCTTAGAATTTTTACCAATGACTAAATATCATCAAAAAGCGGTTTAAGGTGTAACTTAGCATACTGTCAAATAGTCTTTTATATCAGTATAGCATTATTCTAATTTTACATGGATTTTCTGAAATTGGGTCACTTTGGCGTAATTTAGTCATAAAACTAGGTCAGACAGCGTGCTTATATAATTGCTATTGGCTCCTATATTATTCATCAGAATTGGACCAAATCATGAACTATTTATCAGTTCGAGTAATAGTAACCATTTTGCCTAAGCTGTCAAAGTCAAGTCACAGTAGACTTTAGACATCATTTGTTTGGTAGCGCAAGAGCACCTAGGGTTTTGATTGGATTTTGTTATAATTTAGTGGAAGGCATCGAATAATGAATCTTTCAACCTGATCAACTTTTTGTTGACCTTGATTAATATTTGTGCAATTTATCAGCACTTTTGCATTTGCAACAATAACTAAACATCATCAAAAAGTGGTTTTAGGAGTATCTTGATATGATTTCCTGAAATTATGAGACCATGAGGCGCTTCATGTATTTGCATTCAAATACAGCTTTATCTAGTTATTGTATAAACTTAATTTACATATTTCATAAATGTCCAAGGACCATGGATATGGTCCCCTGTGCCACACACATTCAATATTACATCATGTACCAGTACCACTCGTAGCGTTCAGAGCTGAACTATCATATTATATTTGCTTCGTATATAAAAGAGAGGGGTGTAAAAACTATTTCCCTGGGCTGTTATTATTCAACAGCTCTTCCATTGATCCACTCTCTACGAACAGCTGTATTCTATCGGGCACATCGTGCAGGTGGGAGGTGCACTGTGGAGGGTGGGGGTGGAGAGGTGTATTGTGGAGGCCGGGATATTGTCCGGTGCGTGTGTTTGTGGTGAGGGGGGGGGGGGGCGTGGTGTATTGTGGAGGCCGGTGTATTTAATAACATTGACACTGGCTTGCACGTGTTCCCGCAATGAATAGCCATGAACTATTAAAAATGAACACGAGATCGGGGAGCTGATGACGGAGTGAGCATCCTGCACGCAAACTGATGCTGCCCACGAGACCTGGCCGTGCCAGCGTGGTTGGTTAATTAATGTAGCACAGCCGACCAGTCATCTCCAGCAATTTAGAATCCCCAACTGAGTCAGGCCAACTTAAATACAAACACCAACATAAACCAAACCTCCGTCGGCAGTGAATTCTGAGTGAATTCTCAGGTGGCGTGGCCCAAGGTCACATGATGTAACCTTTGACAACACAATGTTTACAAACATATGGGCGACATTAAAACCCCTCTCTCATTTTACTCCAGAAGCTCTGGTAAATTTCTTTATTTTGTGTAGCTATATACACTACGAATGTCTTCATCTCATAAAACTCGATATATTTTCTGTCCAATCTTTTTTCTTTTTGGGCCTGGCTTCGCAAATGAAATCCTTTAACACAATGTATGTAAAAACAACAGACTAGACAAATTCCCTTGTCATTGTTTCGGCAAGTGTCTTAATGGAAAGATGTCCAAATTTTATCATGTAAACGTAGGCGTGCGCAAGCCGCAGGATTTTCTGGCGGGATAATAAAGTCCCTTCAGGTTGTACGGGATTTAATAAGAGTATATTCAGGCACTGAAATTTAACAGGATACATTTCTTGAATATTTAATTAAGGCTTCCAATTGTAAGTAAAGACAACTTTGCTTTTGTGCGAGTTCTATTAAAGTACAAAGATCAAAGTACATTGATACCTGTACAGTATCTGTCTAATTGTTATTAGGATCAGGAGGTTAATCAAAATAATAAAAAAAAGAAACACTTATTATATATATGACCAAGTGCAGATGGTTGATTTATAGGGGTTTAAATGATACGTTTAGTCATCCATACTTCACTGTTAGTGACCACACTAACGCCCTTATAGAAAATATGCCACAATTTATTACATTTTTATTGCAGATCACAAGTCACTCAAAAAGATAATAGGCAACAAAACATTCTTCAAGGTTGCTCTGGGGCAGATTTGGCAAAATAGGCAGCAATATACAGTTTTACGTCGGAGTGATTACGTAAAAGCAAGCCAGTGACAACTGTCATTGACACCATAACTTGTTAGTGTTTAAAACGTCGCAATTGTAAGGAAATTTCATCATGCACAGTCATTCAGTTTTATCCTCATTATTCAAGCATAATGGCTGTTTTGGTCGTTATAATTAAAACCCAAACTATTCGTGTTAGAGTAAGAATAACGCATTTTGATCTGTTTCTGGGGATAATATGTGGTATAAGGCCAAAACCCATACGGATGCCTACTGAGCTTACAGGACCGGTCCAAGAAACACAACGTTTGGATTAGTTCTAATACAAATATGACAACAGCCTTATTTTTTTCTCATATCGGTAACTGTTTATGACAGCCAAGCAAACTCTTGCTGGTTTCTGCGGATTTTCTATCTACTGTCATTAAATCACATGTCCATGCCTTGAAGTTCTGGATCTTCATGTTAGATAAACGTCTACAGGTATTATAGTAGAATGGGAAGAGACTCTTGATGCAAATGTCCCCATTGACATGTACCTTAGGGCCATAGGACTACATTTATACAAAGACACCTGTTAGAAATCCCCTATGTAAATGGAAAATACGCCATATCCTTGCTCCTGTTACAATTATGCAGACTTAATTGTTGTTATAATTGGTGTATTAATGAGATATTTACAGGTAAACGGCTCTTCCTTGGTCTGATTGTCACCAGAGAACTGTGACTTAGTTTTTTATCGCACATGCAAGTGACCAAATGATTGTTTCTATAATTTGTTGTACATTAATATGGAGTATCATTTATCGATGTAAGCTTGAGAACCCAAGTGTCTTATTTTATGCTGGTTTCAGTACAGTGATAATTCCGTGAGAATCGGTTCATGTCTAGACGGTTCCTGTGGTAACATTGTTTACTGTAGACTTTAAAGGCAACGCACCTGCATACTTTATTTTCCCCATGTTTTGCTCTCTGGGGGCGTTTCCATTTTAGTATTCATGCAGTTAATGACAGGCCCCATAATAGTGTGAGACGATAGGCCAAAAGGCCGTCAGGATATGTGACATAAACAGGCGTATATATGCTGTGTACGCAAGAAGTACTTCACAATGCTAGGTCAGCGCGCCAGAGAGTGTAGCGCTTGGGATAAAATGTGTATATATACAGTGAGAAGAGGCCGGGACTAGAAGCTTGTTTTCCAATGTCACGTGTGCGACGGTCATGGGATCAGCAGCCGTAATACCAAGAGGAACGTTTTTTATGTAGTTTACATTCGGGTGTAAATAGGACTCAGCGATTTTTGCGTGTGATTATATTGACTACATTTGTGTGAACGCCTCTCTAGAGAGGTCTAAGTTTACATTTAATATACTTTGTTATGTTTACTGTCTTATTCATCCTTTTGAGTGTATTTGTGAGTTTCAACCGGTTTATTTCACCATATTAAATAATCTGAAATGTCCGTTCCTTCGAAGGTGTGAGATTGATTATGAATGCAAGTTATCTATGAGCTTAGCATAGCTAGGCTTTAAACAGGCGTGAATGTACCCTGTAAATGCGTCTCATTACAATCCTCAGTCAACATGCTTAGAGCATAACACGACAGCAATTAAAGGTATTTAAGAAAAGACTAACTGGTATGTGGTTCTTTCAAGGTGTGGGTTTATACACTACAATATGGCAATGGTATTAAAAGCACGAATATTCCGTGCGCTCTTTATTTAAGAACCAATTAAGAATAAACTTATCCAAAATTACGATTTAGATCTCGCTTTGCAGCTCAGATATGGGCAATTATTCAAAATAGCCGCAGAAAAACACCAAACCCCATATCGATGCTTATGTTACAGTTACAATAAAAAAAGTGTCATAGTAAACACTTTCCTGGTCAAATAATCCAATGAAAGAGATATCAAGATTCGGCAGGCAGCGTTGTGACCAGAAAATCACAAATTGATAAATTTGGCAAAATATCTCTTGACAGACTTAGTCGAATAGCAATTTGTGTTTTTAGGATGTTTGGATACATCTGAAACATAATCCTGAAACATTTTATCTTTTAGACTGGAGTTTTGGTGTTCATGAATATATATAATGTACCTTAATACAACCGCATAATATCCGTTAAAACTGAAATGAGCAAACACAATCTTAGAAATCTCCCTAAAAATCTAAAGATGGCATGGACTTTCTTGACAAATTTATCTGCATAATATAAGAGAGTGACCCTGAAGGACTCGGGGGAATGGCATGTCCATCACAACATTGAATGTTAAGGAATCATCACAATGCCATCATGAATCCTGGTGAGTGGCTTTTGTAATTAATAATTTACTTAAAACCAAAGGTGTACTTCCACTTATAAGATGTTTTTTCATTGCACGATACAGCGATATTGGTGTCTTAATCTGATTCGATTTCCAGCATGGCTATGAGAGTAGGTTTAAGGTCCGTGATTTCTTCGGGTCCTCAGGCTCTTGAGACTACCGAACGCTGCAATATGTACCATGGCGAATGTCTATCATTACTTACTCTAACAATTTGCACGTTCCATGGAAAACAAAGTTTAATTTTATTAAGTTTTAATGTTTATTGAAGTTGACGTAGCACCTCGCCTTCATGTTGTATTTTTTCTTACCTCATCAACTTGATGATTATCAATGGCATTATTTATCATAAGCTATGTTTGCTGCGAAGACGCCCGGAAGCATAGTCACTGTAAAACAAACAGGTAAAAACAATGAAGACAGTGTCTTTAATCAGCGAGAACCTCAACAAAATCTTTATTACGTAAGGTCCATGTGCATAAACCAATATTTAGTATTCCCCTGTTAATATCAAGTTCCAATATACTCGGTGTCATACAGTATCAGTGATGCTATGCAAGGGACTGAGAATTCTAATCTTAACAACATCTTCTCATCCGTTACTCTGAATTAAAGTCTCTGGCTTTACTAGTTGTCATAGAAATATTGATCACTAAGTACACTTAAAACTATTACTACTATCTCCCGACTGTGTCTCTTTCAGGTATAAAAAAAATCTTCGGCAATCTTGAGATTTACCATAAAACTTACTTTTCAATATCATTTCTCTTTTTCTGGACACAAATGCACCTACCTTTCCATTTATTAAACGTCCTTATTATCGCTCAAAATACACGCACACACATACATATATTTACTACCGCCACCAAGTACCGTCATCACGAAAAAGTACAGTATAAGATTGGCTCTAACCTCTTATGACAAAGTAATAAAATTCCAGATGTGACACTTCTCATACATAAACTTTACAGTGGTTAATATTCAGTCCGATCAGTTAAGATACTGTATCTGCTGACCTGTATTTTAGACATAGGGACAGAACTTACTTAGTTTAGCAACCATTAAAAAATGCAGGAATTACCTCCACCAAAATAAATCTTTAAAGATATGGTATATAATGAATCCGGAATTAACCAATGATTGATATATAAAACAGGAAAATAATGTGATATTTAAGTAAACAGACACTGCAAATGGCTATTGATAACCTTGTTAAACATTACAAATATTACAAACATGTTATCATTAATATGGTCCAAAACGAAAAAAAAAAATGGTTTGACAAAATTTCTCTCCTGGAGAAGCACAGAGGTCCTCAGTGTCATTAAAACTGCATACTTGGCACTATGGAGACAGAGTAAATACCAGTAACTGAGCTTACAGGTAAATTACAAGTGGTAGCACACAAATAAACAAGAATGTTTATAAACCAAGTGTCCCCTGATGAGTTTTTGTAGTACTATCGAAATAAATCTAACATCAGAGCAATACTGTCCATTTCCCTACATCTGCTGATAGTAAATGATCTTTGGTTCATGTCACTTGCATTAAACACAACTTTCGATCCAGAGACTTATAGGCCTACTGCATACATATTTGCATGAATAAATATATACACATACATGTATATACACTATCTCAGTGCCAAAGCGCTTACAAACTCTTGTACTCTTTATTTTACAAAGTTACGGTGTTAAATAGACTTACAGTTCAAATGCTCTGATACATAAGGGAGAGCCTTTATTTCCCGGAAATTAAAAATGCCAAGAGCTGAAGACCGATAAACTGTTCAGAACACAGAAACGGAGATGGCGTGAAAATCGACTGGTCGCTCGGTTTATAAGAACGGATTATTTTCTTCTTTTACTCTCAATAACAGTTAAAATACACATTAAAACTCAGCACGTCTTTATGATTGCGTCCCTAACGGACAAAACGGACCAAATATCGTGACGATATAGGGGATAAGCATTTATAAATGCTATTGACCTGTAAAACAAACAGGTAAAGAAAATGAAGACTGCGTTTTCTTTAATCAGCGGGAACCTTATACAAAACAAAATGAGGGCGGATATTCCAGTCTAGATTCAAATTCGCTAGATACCAATGTGACGTTGTCTCCACTGGTCCCGGGCAAGTCGAATGCTCGAATAAGCTAAAACAAGCACTTACGACATTGCGCTTACTCGTTCTAACTGGTATAAAAAGTTACTATTATTCACAATTAATGTGCCCACACATAGTGTGCCTAACGCATTACCTCCTGCGCAGTCAGCACTGTCACCATTACTTTAAAAATTATTTTCTTCCACAACTATAAAATAAGACATCGAAATCCTTCGTTCCCATGACATGATTTTTAAATATTTAGCAACATGCGTAAGGCCTTAGGGATATTCTCTAATTTTGGAATCTAAAACCCTAATAGGTGAAACATAAAACACCAAGAGTTTAATGATTGTACTTCTTTGGGATCGCACTTATGAGATAAATAAGATGTGTTTCATGTAATAGATTCTCTTGAATCAAAATGTTAAATTCTATAAAGAAACCACAGTTGGCAATTTTATTTAGTGTAGCCAAGACAGGTTTTATCCGTAAAGTCCTGTGACAGGTATTTTTGCCTCGTATGTCTGCATATTCTTGTGTGTCTTGTGCTGTTCAGAAAATTCGTTTTTTTTTTTGTATTTCCCAGATAATGTGAGTCTATTATCAAAGACTTTATATATAAACTCCTTGGTATTACATGAAGTGATAGTGCAGGCGGAAAATCCACAACCCATTTTAATCAAGCCTAATGTTGTGGTAATACACAGACAAAATGTGTGGACTTTTTAACCCTGCGTTAACTGATTGATGCAAGACCGGCTATATGTGTACTCAAATCGGCTGATTCTACAATGAAGAGCATAAACTATATTAATTCGTGCTTTAAATACCATGGTTATGTTGCACTGCATATTGTGTACACATTATAAACACAGGTCTAATGAGTGCTACTTACCTATAAATCTATAATTAATACATTTAATTGCTCAATTTTCTGAGGTTTATGCTCTATGTATATCGACTGAGGATTGTAAAAGCTAAGCTCATAGATAGTAAGTATTCATAAAACAAACAGAAACAAGTTTGAAAGGAAATAATGGGGAAGGTTGCCATGATAACGACATAAAAGATAGGAAATTAAGGATATTGCTCGTTTTACATTAAATTTTCATGGTCAGAAGAAAACTATTGTCCAATATGGACTCGCAAATATCAACAAAGAAAATTTTTTAATTGGGACTATCACAGTTAGAAAAATAGCTGGGGTGGTAATGTGGCAAAAATACTTGATAATATAAATATGGTAACAATTTTCGAAAATAAGTAGATCTGTTCAGTTAATGAGGCCAAGGAAAAGATAAGTTTGTTTTTTTTAAGGAAAAATGGATTTCAGATGTTAATAATAAGCTATGCAAAGCCAAGGACTTTTAAATTGATTAAAACAAATATAGAAACAGAATCATATTTGAAAATGAATCTTACTAGACGAAAGAGGTCTTTGATGGCTCAATTAAGATGTGGTAAATTGCCATTAAGAGTAGAAACTGGTCGCTTCCAGTACATTAATGATTCTACTACTGGTAAATTACGAAAGCTTAAAGCTAACAAAAGAATTTGTCAATTTTGTAATGATAGTGAGGTCGAAGATGAGATTTATTCTGTTTGCCAGTGTCCATTATATAATGTGCCTGGAACATTACTCTATCATAGTGATTGCCCCAAGAACAATGATTTCAATAACATGGCTGTGCAGGAAAAAATTTGTATTTTTGTTATCAAATCATCCTAAACGGGTATGTGAATATTTAGTCACAGCATGGGATGTTAGACAGTCATACTTATTTAACCCAACGTAAGTTTCATTTAATTTGTGGTTATGGATAGACTGGCCCAGTCAATGAAATGGCTCTGACAGAGATATCAAACGGCTCTCACTGTGTCGTACTTAGTGCCGGTACTGCAACTTAAATAACTAATTTCTACTCTCTGGCCCTCTTATTTCATCGACTGGTAACCTTGGGCCGTACCGGACAGTCAGCGCCATACATCACTGCCTCGCTGAACTAAGGTCTTTCCCAGTGACGTAGGGAGTAATTATAGTGGTCTTTTCCAGAATCTTTTTCGAAACCCTCGTGATTAATTCAGTAACCGCCTATTGTGGGCTTCCAGCTTGCTATATATATACATATTCCCATTTTATCAGTCTTAATATGTTTCGGTTCTCGGCTATTTGAGTACGGCAAGATTTAAAACTTTATATAACCCTCAGCTTCAGTGAGTCACTGTGTCACCGTTTATCAGACCATTGCCTATCGCAGCAGGCCGGGTTTAAAATGTGTCTCCAGCTCAGCCATTCAGCGTGAGATATTCAGGTCCACACGCGACGAACGCAGTCAATCTGTAATACATGTACCGGCTGACTGAAACAATCACCACGTTCAGCGTGTTGGTAACTTAACAGTGGCAAAACTTTCATGTGTAACTTGAACACTAACAAAACACAGTACAAAATCGATTGTCTATAATGCACTTAAATTTGGCCCATGGACCGTTTGTACGAACAGCAGAGATACATCATAGGACACGAAGGTCCATGTATGGACTTTCTGAAAACATGCATGATTTCAGTGCGAATATTACCAAGCGGGTTGATCTGTCTATTGCCCATGGGACGCTGTTAGCCTCCTCATAGCAACGATGCCATTCACAGGAGGCCAGGCGGCCTGATATGCAAATACGAGGGAATCGTGAGTCTTGTGACGCCCTAATACGCAAATATCAGGGATTCACCATATATGCGGACTTTACAGGGCTTTAGCGATAAGAGCTAGAACTGAGTTACGTCGCGTCTATCGGTACATGGAATCACGTTTCACTTGAAGCATTTTAGCAGTGAACATCAATACACTAAAGCCCAGGCAGGGCTGGGTTATGGAGTGTCTTATATACCCTGCTGAGGGTTGGGTACCATGTGATTTGTAATGTTTCGTGTATTGAAATTATTGTACAAGACACTATAATAAATAAACTGTCTACCTATCTGTTTTCTTAATTTTAATACCTAGTTAATTGAAACCCTTTACCACAAATCTGTACACTTTGACATCAAATTTGTTATTATAGCTGTTACAGAACCAAGGATTGTTTTTTTTATTTCTTCGGCCATTTTGAAAAAAAAATACGTACAGGGAGATCTTACTTGTGTCTCTGAATTATTTGTTATTTCTATGGTTCTAAGATGCTTCCAAGCTAAAGGGGACAACTGCATCATGACTTGAATTCAACAGCATATTTTATGCACTATTAGAAGGTCTGGACTGATGTCACTTGATTCAAGTAGCTTTTGTTTCACCGCCAGGTCTTACCTGAACTTATACTGCTACTCTATCGTAATCAGGGTATTTTAAATGCAACGATCTGTATAGATGATTTACCATCACGTGTAGGCAAGTCCGGCCTTTTAAAATTAACGAAATTAAGAATTCCTTAAATCCTGAAGTCAAAAATTAAGAGGCGTCCCAGAGGTCTAGATCTATAGAGGCAGGGGGCGGTATATGCCTGTCAGGAGGTCGAGGCCGATGAACATTACATTGTTAACATTGCTGCATACTTTTATTATCAGGGCTGGGAGTGAACATTACATTGTTAATATTGCTGCATACTTTTAATATCAGGGCTGGGAGTGAACATTACATTGTTAACATTGCTGCATACTTTTATTATCAGGGCTGGGAGTGACCATTACATTGTTAACATTGCTGCATACTTTTATTATCAGGGCTGGGAGTTAACATTACATTGTTAACATTGCTGCATACTTTTATTATCAGGGCTGGGAGTGACCATTACATTGTTAACATTGCTGCATACTTTTATTATCAGGGCTGGGAGTTAACATTACATTGTTAACATTGCTGCATACTTTTATTATCAGGGCTGGGAGTGAACATTACATTGTTAACATTGCTGGGAGTGAACACATTGGCATGAGCCATTCCTTTGTTCTGGCCATTCTATCAAAGAATATTTATAAATAGACATTTGGGAAGGGTTATATACTTGTAAACAGATTCAGAGCGTCAAAATCTTTATTAAAAATGTCTCTGAAATGCACAGATATTTAGTTCATATCTTTCCCAATGTCCATTAAAAAGTTAAGACAAACATTCAGGGAGAATATAGGGCCTAGCTCCAGATTTTATAATGGAATGATCAAATAAAAATCCGATTGTTTGCATTCACTTATTCGGCCCATATTGCCAGGTTCATTCTTACATAAGTGATTCTACATTTGTGAATATTCCTTGGTGACGTTCCTGAATCCGGATCATGTGTCGGGTCCACACCTAAATCTAATCGATTCTTCACTGGCATAATCCCGAAATGCTCTGAAAATGTCATGAGATTCAGTAAACGACTGCAGGAATCATGCTGTGAACAAACACACACACATACACAAACACACACCAACGAACGGCGTTGAACGCATATCCTCTTGGCGGAGGCAAAATTACCGGTAAAATGACATCACTCTGTATCTTTTTGGTAAGACCTGCTAGGTCCACTATATACTTCTACGAGTTCATACATATACCCATATACGTACAGATGAAAACACATCATAACAGATCTCACAGGCAAAACAGAATCCAAATGCGAAAGAAAATGGACAATCAGATTTTTTCATGTATTTCACAATTTTAAATATATTTTGTTCTGAGCACTCTAATTCATCAGAGTTTGTAAATAATCTTTGATTGTTTCTATAAACATATATTTGTAATGAATAAATAAATTGTTGATACTATATGTGCATTGCCGCTAATACAAGTGAAGCCTTGTACACAACCTATAAGCAAAACACGCCTTTTCAAGAATATATAATATACATGTCGTATCTCTCATAAAGCCAAAGTCATTAAAGTCCAATGTAATAATGTGATCAAGTGTAAGCGTTCGTGTTGAGCTTCGACCGTTATATTTTATTTATTTCATTTTTTGTGTGTGTGTGTGTGTGGGGGGGGGGGGGGGGCAAACGTTGTTTCTAAGGTCCTCTAAGTAACTCCGTAATGTGCGTCTTGCTTTCATTTCTTGTCAGTTGGCCGAGCGTTCAGGGTAAAGTTCATGTAAAATATACTCACACATTGGGGAATAGACAAAAAAGAAGTAACATGGCATATCTCCGGCTGACCATGCGACTCGGACAAGGCTAAAAAGCTCATTTACATTCCATTACATTTGCAGTGAGATCACAGGAGCTCCTGTCAATGGAGGGAGACCGCCAAAAGTAGTCTCGCTAGACTGACTATACTCATGCGGCCACGGAGGGTGACCGCCAAAAGTAGTCCCATTAAACTGACACGTATACTCATACGGCCAGGGAGGGAGACCGCCAAAAGTTGTCCTATTAGACTAGCATGTATACTCATACGGCCATGGAGGGAGACCGCCAAAAGTTGTCCCATTAGACTGGCATGTATACTCATACGGCCATGGAGGGAGACCGCCAAAAGTTGTCCCATTAGACTGGCATGTATATTCATACGGCCAGGGAGGAAGACCGCCAAAAGTTGTCCCATTAGACTGGCATGTATATTCATACGGCCAGGGAGGGAGACCGCCAAAAGTTGTCCCATTAGACTGGCATGTATATTCATACGGCCAGGGAGGGAGACCGCCAAAAGTTGTCCCATTAGACTGGCATGTATACTCATACGGCCATGGAGGGAGACTGCCAAAAGTTGTCCCATTAGACTTGCATGTATACTCGTACGGCCAGGGAGGGATACCGCCAAAAGTTGTCCCATTATAGACTGGCATGTGTACTCATAATGGTATAGGTCAATTGTTGCTTATACATAGGACTAGTCAGAGTGGGCTGATAATTCAACTTTTATGTCCAAATGGACTGTGAAACAGTATGTTGTGCAATACATGTGTAAATAGATCTGGGATTTTCTGGCACACATTGCTCTGTACTATGACTCTTAACTCTGCACCCTAAACTAGACACTCATGCATGTCAGGAGAACACTCAAAGTTTTTATAAAATACCAACAAAAGCCACTTATATAAAGGAAGTAAATAGATTTGTTAGATTTATTTTGTCATAAACGGGACAATAATCTCCAGTTCAGAATACGTTTCCACAAGGCAAGGTTCCTGTCTGAACTCTGCCCCCATAGAATACGATACAGAGTTTACCGGCCACATCATATCTCGTGCATTATATAAAAATATAAAAAAAAGGTCCGGTTCTCTATAGTCTGAAGTGGAAATACTAGAAATAATAAATGTGATTATTGTATATACGATTTTGATGGTATTTCAGAATGTGTGCGTTCGAATTTTTATATAAAAAATAGCACACACACACATATATGTAAATATAATTCGCTTTTCAGAATTTCGCTCTAGCCTGGTCTGGTGAATACTGAAACATTTCAAAGTCTAACTGGTACATGTGTCTGAGTTTAAGATACATATGTTGGGGTAGATTTGAAAACATTTTATGGGTTAACAAAGATTTGTTCCGCACTACTTGGTTTTGAGTGTTGTTGAGGAGTTTATGACGTATTAATTGCAAACAGATACTATGCCAGGTAGTGCTTGAACTATTGTAAAAATCCTCATGCTCTGATCTCTCTAAATATCCTTTTCGTTGTAGAATTTTGATTCGAACTTTGAGTAAGAATTCGTGATCATTACAATGACTTGGAAGACTTTTAAGATTCATAAATCTGGTTTTAAACATTTTACAGACATCTTCAACTTTTGCCTGCGTGACTATGTTTTGTACCACTGTGCTGGTACCGACACCTTCATCACGTTCACCTGGTACCTTCACCTGGCTCACTTTCCCGTGTATAGATGCGGCTGTAAGCTTTGATAATACAAAGAGAACATCAGTCTCAAATGATTCTAACTTTGCCACAATATCATATTTAATGTCACATGTACTACATTCCAGATAAAATGGCCGCCAGTGGGTGTCATGATCAAAATCTGGATTTCGATTTTGACGTAGGATGAATCGTACAAACTCTGTCATAGATATATTCATACAACTCTCTTTCGCCGTTTTGACATCGTTTTTTATCAGTCGGCCAAACCTTTGGATATAGACTGGATTAAGTGACTGGAACCGGTCAACATACGCCGAACGCAGTCGTTCAAAAGGATGTCTCACTACAATCAACTTGGTGTAGTCCTCCAGGATCCCCTTAGCTTTAGTTTGTGTCATACCCGATAGGTGCCGCCAACGGTAATATTTTTTCAGCATACGCCAAAACGTGCTGGCGACCTTATTGATCGGGCACACGACGAGTCTAAGCTGGGGGAAGACAATCAGACGGTTATAAATAGTAAACCTCGGGTATCGGCGCTGTTTGTAGACGGTCCTGTGTCTGCTACAGGCAGCTCTCACCCTCTCAAGGCGGTCTGCATCCCCTGTTACCATGGAATATATTTTACGGCTTGGTGGGGTCACCTGTAATGGTGTACAGAGCGTTTTATATATATGATTTATATATATATATATATATACATATATATATATATTTATATATATATATATATATATATATATATATATATATTTGATAAAGATCACATGCGAAGATAAACGAAAACACACGAAGTAGGTTTAAGCGAATGTAACAAGTTATTTTCACTTAATTATAAGGAAGTGTCTGGGTAGCCGACAATGACGGCTGCGGAGTGTCAGAGTCGGGGTAGTCTGCATAGCCGACAATGTCGGCTGCCTAGACATTACACACTCTATACCCTGCGCAGCCGACAATGCATTAGCTGATAGTACAAGCACCTGTATTGTCTGGTTATACATGCTCACTTATATGATAAAATATGTGGTGTGGGTCATTTTCAGTACTGATTTTTACAGACCTTATTTCAGCATCTTTAATTCTGTTCACTTGAACTGTGTATCATGACTGATAATATTTTCATAACTATTTATTTGAAGCTTCTACAAAATATAAAGGTACAACGCTGTTTCAGGCCAAGCATACATGACATCGAAGCAATTATTAAATATCAGATGTGCTCAGTACAAAGCTTACATAACACTTGTCACTGAATTACCATACCTTTCCTCTGAATAAAACCTAACATTTAATTGTCACAATTTGTATAAATATTTGCACTGAAGGATTAACCGTTACATTATATGTTTCAACTTTTGCTCCTCATCTGTCTCCTACACAGGAGCTCAACTTGACTTTCTAATAGAGGTCATACTACTTCAGTAGATTAGTATGACCATGTTGCAGCCACCATTAACACGTATACATAAAGGACATGTATTTTATTTTAGAATAAAATGACTTATTTGGACACCTCAGTCTTTGACCCAGCCATGGTTTTTGCATCCCTTTTCCAGAATTTGACATTTTTCATATATATATATATATATATATATATATATATATATATATATATATATATATACCTGAAAAAAGCTACCACATATGTTAACCACATATAGTGGTTTTCAAGGTTCAAAAATTTAATCTTGTTACCTTTTTTCATATTTTGTACTTTATAAAATAAAGGTTCAAGTTATGAAAATAATGTCTATCATGACTTAATAGTGAAATGATCAGAATTATAGATCTGAAATATATGTACTGTAAATGACACACACAACATTATATCATATGAGTGAGCATGTTTAACTATACAATACAGGTGCTTGTACTATCAGCTATTGCATTGTCGGCTGCGCAGGGTCTAGAGTGTGTAAAGTCTAGGCAGCTGACATTGTTGGCTGCGCAGACTGCCCTGACTCAGACACTTCAAAATTAAAAATGGTGAGGAACTCTAGAACAGCTTAACATGCGTAACATTCGTGTAACAAGAAACGATGTCTGGGACGACTTCAGTAAATAACCGCTGTATTAGGAGCGTAAACATGAGTGATGTCTTGATGATTTGAATTACTTGTGCTGCCTTATATATTTCTTCAGATACTCCCATCCTGTTGGTCACGTGATCTTGTTGGTGAACTTTGAGGAATGAGAAACAGGGTCCGTGATCTGTCAAAATAAATGAAACCACTATCGCTCACCACGCTACGGCCTGTTTAAACCAATTTCACTATCATAGTTTTTTTTTACCTCACTTAGTTTGGCTGAGACAAAACAAATCCGAACTGATTTTGAAAGCCGAAGCGTATTTTATGAGCTACTATGTATAAGAACTTTTTATTCTAATGATACAAGTGAGATTTGATGTAACTAATATAACGATGTGCATAATGTAAGGGCCACATTTGGGTCTTCATCGTCTAGAGGTGATCAAATGTTTGGTTTACAGAGGTGGAACCCTGAAGTAAGGTATTACGGGCGTTTTATGGAGGATCCTCATGATGTCCTGAGAAAGTAATGACATTTTCCACTCTTGAGCATATTTTTTTTTAATTTGCATATATTATCAAAATGATCATTTTAATCTTAGCTCAATATTAACATGTAAGTTCCAGATTACACACCTAGACAGTGTTCTATTTAATACTTTCCTTCTCTTTGCATTTACACACGATTATACCAAAGCCACTCAAAGGTTTTATAATAATTATATAAACAGGAATCAATCTACTGTTGATAGAAAGTAGGTCCCTGTAATTGATTATGTGATATAAAATTTTCGTGTCCATAAATATAGTTCATTTGGAGTTTGACAAAGTTAGTTTTACTGCCATCTTTGTTTGTATTATTTAAAACTATGATATTTTAAAGAATCTACATAGTATAAAAAACATGAGAAATACTTTTCCAAGGGACAGAAGTAGATATTAATGCCGGTTTTCCGCTTAAATAAGTGTATTTTTGTGATATATATATATATATATATATATATATATATATATATATATATATATATATATATATATATATATATATATTCGCCTTACGCCTTGATTCTTGATTTACGCATGTTGGTGGTGGAGGATGAGGTTGGGGGGAGGGGGGTATTTGGTTGGACATGATCAAGGTGTGAGTTCAAAGTTAGATGTCACGCTTTGACTGAGCGGATCCCTGTGATCTCGTCGGGTGTTGCCTTCCAATGTCATGGTCGGCGTATTGTGTTAAACGTTTAACATGCACATATCCTGTGCATATTGGAACAGGCCCCCGGGTTGTCGTTGCGGGTGTAGCCTTTGATAATTTTCTATGAAGTTTTGACCATCACGGTTCACTAGTCTATGTAAAGACATATACCGACGGTTTTTCAACTTGCTCATAAACAACTTTGCCAATTCCATATTCCTATTGCGTACATTTATTATCCTCACAACTCTGATGTTTCATTACAGTTCCTAGACATATCTTAGAATTTCTCAATAAACTGTGCCGATTCAGAACCGATGTTTTGAACACAATTTGGAACAGATGCACTATATATGTTTGTGAACTATTCCTCGTTGAAGAATGGCTGTTGATATTTAGAGAAAGAAATAATTAGCAGTTACAATTATATAAATAGTTAACAGCTCTCAAGTCTCCCATGTCATTGATAAGCAATATGTTAACCCATGTGCAAAAAAAAAAAAATGTTCAAAAGGTGTGAAAGTAATTAAGACAGGTCTGTGGGACGTTGGCCGGGATTATGTTGGACGAGTTGTCCATGAGCCGAGTTGACATGGACCGAGTTCATTGGCTTACTGTTTCTGATTGATAGCGCTGCGATAGACATCTCGCGAAATAATGTCAATTTTTTCATGATTAATTGAAAATATTGAAATTGGCCACCTCACGATACATAAAGAAAAAAACAGGCAGTTGCATGACAACTGTATTACCAGCACCTTTATTTATAATATAGACTTCGGTGGCTGTTGCAGACAGAGGGAAAGCAGCAATGGCAGTAAAACAAATACCAACAGCAGTAGCAGTCACAGCTTGTTATTGTGGGCCTTATCTTTGATAGGATAGTTATTGTAAAGCTCAGTAGTTATGGTAGAGATATTACTCCAGACAGTAGTTTTCATAGAAAAAAATGAATACTTACTGACATAATACACCAATAATAATGAGACGGCAAGGATGCCCAGAAGGCTCACCCAGACACACCACTTGATCATGTTGATGATAGATTCCCCAGTTACCGCGCCACCTTATACGGGACTTGTAATGGTACTACCGGGATAGTTGGTCCGATGAAAATTTAAAAAAAGAAGGCGGATAAAAATTGCTTCTCAGTATCCTCAATACTTCGCAACTCATGAAATTCACGTCAAGTAACTCCTATTTTTGATGCCGATGATAAACATGAACAAAACAATAATAACTTACAGAGCACGCCATATCATACACCACGGAGAGTGAAGGACGAGCCCGCAGACATGGCGGCAAGTATACCGGACCCAATAAGCAAATTAGCTCTGATAACATTGAAATATGCACGCCCAAGTTAACTGCAGCTGTATAGCTTCAGTCGAGCGTAACGGACTTATCATTTAGTCAACAGGCCGTGACCATCTCTTTACATATTACAGTGTCTTCATGTAATGATTTGAAGTATGTTTATACAGCAGCGAATCCGGGGGGGGGGGGGGGGGGGGGGGGGGGAGTCCAGGGGGTCACTGCAGGGATTCAAACCAAATTTTGCGGCCTGGACCGCCCCTATTCCGGACCTAAACACCTGTTGCAGGTTTTGTCATTAGTCCCTTGTGGGGTAGACCCCTCCTTTTCCTAAATCCTGGATCCGCCCCTGTTAAATTATTCTATATAATATATGTAGATTTCCCTGGGATGTATTAAGTATAGTTTACAAAACAAACTGAAGCCCTGTACCAAGCGACCTCTTCGAAATGAATAGTCTGTAATATATGTGTGTGGTGTTCCTGGAGTGGTTACCGCCGGTGTATATGCTCCAATCTAACAGATCCAGGCGCTTTGTCGAATAAAAATTATCCAGCAAATATATTTACACCGAAATCCTATTAATGAAAAATGTAATACTAGTTATACAATATATTTTTATAACATATTCACAAATAAGTTTCGTGTGAGAAAAAAGGACACAAGGGGCCCCTTGACCCACAGCTTACTTGTGATTGTTTCCCAAATGGTAATATTGTAAAAGCCAGAATTTTCTTCACAGGGACGTCTTGAACTCAATACTTCATTTCAGCTGCGATTCCTGTAGAGAATTCATTTAGGATACAGGGATTTCATGCATGAAATTCATACAATTTTGAATGGTTTGCAAACTTGACATGCCTATTATCAGGGATAAATAATCTGTAACTTTGAACAGTTCGCTGTTAGCCATTGCTGCTGTGACGTTTGTTGGGATTTGACAATTATGTCCACTTGAAGACACAGCTGCATTAACTCTTAGCATGATCACGAAAATATTATGGGACATGACGAGCAATATTATTTCTTATGTGATGCGTGATGCCTTTGTACAAGCTGTAAACGCATTAATGACTGCTAAGTCCTAAAAATTGGAAAAATTTTATTAGAAAAAAAATTCTCATAAATCATACAAAAATCAGGTTGCCTAACAAAATTAGGTGAAAATGCAAGGAATGCAAGGAAAAACTAAAAATATAAAAAGTTACATCATCGAAAGACGTCAGAACTCAGGACTGTTTATGGTGTTCATATAAATATGTTTCAGCATATCTTTTCTAAATTTTTAGTATCTCTGGGCATAAATTTGAACAATTAGTGACACTAACCATGGTAGTTTTGATACAGGTGTTTATTTTTTTAATTATTATATCATGACAATTAAATAAAACAAAATTTACATGAATAAAGAGTATTTGTGGTCTTCCATCCAGGAAAGGGGTTCCTTTCAATGTCTGCCCAAAAATATAGTAAAATATATGTAAAACTTCATGTTTATAACTACACTTTCAACAAAAGGAATGTTGGGAACACATAATGGCCAAAAATATCAATGTCAAGTTAATGTACCTTTACAAAAAAAAAAAAATCTTTATAATATTAACCAGAATTCATATACCACAAGTACAGAACATTCTCATCTTTAACATCAGATTATAAATAAACAGATCCCGTAAAGAGTTATTACAATTTGATTAGACAATATTGAAAAAATTAAAATAGTTAAAAGAATAAACAGTTACCAAAATTGAATTTAGAACAATGCCTGGCCAAGTGCAGACTGTAGAATAAATGTAGAAACAGGCTCGGAACGCTTTCATCTAGCCATGTCCAGAGTTATCTGCAATTATTCTGAAGAAGTGGTTCTTTCTATTTTTGTTCTTATTTAAATGATGATAGGATCATATAAAAATACACGAAATTTTACTGAATTACTAATGCCTGTGAAAATGCTTGAATACACGTTCATGGATGTTAATTTTAGAGTGGTGAAAACGGAATTACTGATAAAATTTTGAAAAATATAGATAACACAAGATTAATAAATTGATTAAAATTTGAACGCGACTTAAGAGAAGAATAACTCACGATGGAAGACGGCGGCGCGGTATGGCTATTACTTCCAGGTGAGCTAATTTTGAGGAGAACAATATAAATGCGATATCAAAGGGCCTTGACAGTGGCGGGGTAAAACGCTCTTCTCTATCCGCTGGCGATCTGGGTTCGATCCCCGGCCTGCCTATGAGAGTTGGTTATTGTTGCCCGTCAAAGGCCGGTGTTTTCTCTAGGTTCCTCCACCTCTGTACAGTCTACCGAACATCATCATTTGAGCCATGGAGAGTGCAGTGATTAGATATAATAACTATTTGTACAATCAATGTAAAATTAATTTATATTTATTATCATGTCCGAAATAAGGCCCGCTTCACACAGCTTCGTTTAAGAGTAGCAACTGGGAACTTTATTTATTCCAAACTCGTGTTAGTTTTCAAATTCTTATGACAATCAAAAGTTCAAAACACACACACAAATACAAAATAATGGTAAATGGCATTTCAAAGCCATGCACCATTCAATATTAATTTAATATCTTAAATTTTTAAATGGTAAATGAATGTGATATCCTTCAGCAATTGCACGTGCCTTCACTATGCAACAAGCATCTGCAACGCAATCTTTTATTCAACAACACTTTATAATACACAAGACGTTTCTATTGGACCTGCAAAGAAACGACCCTTTCCTGACTCGAACCCCTCTCATTAATGTGAATGTAACTAGTCGTAACGTACAGAGACAGAAACAGTGAATGTTACCAGTCGTAACGTACAGAGACAGACAAAGTGATACATAACCATTCACATACAGCACAGGACAAAAAACACTGACACACTGAGGATCATCAATGTGATGAATATGTTCTCTGCTCACTGATTCATATCAGTGGGTATTTTGATGCGGGCTCAGTGCACTACTTCCACGGGGCTCACTATTGTTTTGTTTAAAAATGTGGAAAATTCTACCGTACAGTTTAAAGCGTTTGATCTAGTGCGGTCATTTCAGCATGAAACCTGTGCTAGGATGAATGGCTTTTGACCTGTTATGCACCATAGATGAGTAGGTCACTGTTTGAATGAATTACAAATGAACCATGAAAGAAACGCTAGATGAGAAGGTCACGGTCTGTTATGGAACTACAAATGAACCATGAAAGCAGAGCTGGATGAGTAGGTCATGGTCTGTTATGGAACTACAAATGAACCATGAAAGCAGCGCTAGATGAGTAGGACACGGTCTGATATGCAACTACTAATGAACGATGAAAGCAGAGCTGGATGAGTAGATAACGTCCTGTTCACCACACTTTAGGTTGATATCCGAGTCTCTTCGAAATGGCCACTGCGGCGAAAACATATTCAGGTAACCCTGGAGAGCGACATTACTATGTCCCCGGTGGTGCCAGTTTACTGGATCCATATATCGGTAACGCCGGCAATACATAATCAGGTAGATCGTGGCTGGTATAATAGCTGTTTTAAGTAGAAAAATTAAGACATCATACTTTAAGACATCTGTATAAGTATCTTCAATTTGAATTTAAGCTTGCATGAGTGAAAAGCAGTACTCGATTGTGTTAACAGATATAATTACCTCATAATTTGATTACCTGTTAATCTGAACTGTCATGTAAGGGTGGTATAATATGCTTTAATCCTTTGCTTTAGTAACGGAACGAGTTGTTATACTGAGTCCAGACTCAAGAAAACATGAAATCCCATGTCATGGAATCCTCTTGTTTTTATTCCCGTCGTCAGATGTCGCTATCAAAGCACAGGCCCTGCAGGGTATATCGGCCTGGTGTCTTTATTTGTATTGTTTTCTTTGTCGTGAAGAGTCTTCCGGTGCTTGTATGACCTCTCAACACTGGCCTCTACAGTTCTCTAAGATCAACACCGTTTACTGTATAAAACAGGATGCCTTGCAGCAGGACTATAGTGCTGCCTGTATCGGAATCAAACCACGTGCGAAAAAAGGAGCAGACACGGAGCGTGCAGAAGCTGAACACGGACTGTATAGGCCTACTATGGAGAGACCGCCAAAGCTGGACAAGGTCATGTGGATGGACGCACATTGAGCGGAGGTACACATCACGTATTACTTGGTCTCGGTTCAAAGATACGGAGTCGATTCATTCATCCGTCTTCTTGCACAAGTATAACGACACACATCCGTCTTTTACCTGTAACGAGACATTAAAATCACTAGACGCCTCGAAAAATCATCAAAATTATAACTGTTCATGCCATCTGATAGACAGTGAATTACTTAGAAATGATGAAAACTGGATGAAGCCAGACGACATTAACATTACAACAGCTCAAAATAAATCAAGTAATCTCAGTCACGAAAAGTCGTATTTTAGATGACGTCAATCTGAATGAGAAGGTTTTGTGAGGGCATTTGTTATTTGTATAACTTAACGTGAATCCCTGTGTTATTCAGTGAATTATTGGTCATTACACATGCCTGGCGTTTAAACATCGAAGGTAGGAAAATGAAAATGCTACTTGCATCCCAGAACGAGTGTTTGGTCTCAGGCATTATTGAGCACGGCAGGTCTAATGTCAACCGGTATAGTTTTTTGTTGTCTTTGTCAAATGTGGTGACATCAAGGTAGCAGGTGTTTTCTGTGCAGTCAAACTTGATTTGTCCATTGGTAGCTTCCCTCCTGAACTGCGGCCTGAAGCCTGGTCGTTTGAAGTACATCTGTGTTGTCCTGGTGGTCAGCAGGTCCGGCACGGACACGTCGATCTTCAGGAAGTCCGGACTGTAGTCGTCATCCTGGGCTGTAACAACATATATTCAATTATCAGAGGGAAAACGGCATGCTGAACCTATAAACATCCAAAAGTGTAACAAAATACATTATAAACCACACATGAATGCAGGTACACTTGAATCGGAACTACATGTATTTGTTTTATTGTTACAGTCCTTTACTTGACCGATGAGTATTGGCTGACTTGTCACTTTGTACATATAGAAACTTATTTAATTTCTAAGAGACCGTTGTAATACTGCAAGTGTGAAGTGTCATTTTATACCATAAATACATTAATTATTATAAACAATATCACTGCGTTAAAGAATGTATTCGAAACCACAATCTTGTAGCTTTCTCTAATAGACTCGGTTACAAGTACAAGTACAGCCTATGTGGCAAACGAGAAAATGCTCGCAACTTTATTTGCAGCTATAGAAATTTATTTGTTTGCATCATATATCATTTGATAAGCTCACAGAGATATTTTATCATCTGACACATTCAATCAACTAGATTTGCAAATCTCCCATAATCTCATCGAGGGTCTCATCTAAAATGATCATTGCTTAAGGGTGTATTACTCCATTTGCCTTCATACGAAACAGAAGTGTAACCGTGCGAATGCTTATATAACACCGTTATTTAGCCGAACGAATATATACCCAAGTTACATACCAAGCTAGGGAGCTCTACTTTGGCATTCTATAATATTGGAACAGCTCTTGAGTAAACAGTCGCACGCTCATAATGTACCATGTGACCGTGTAGACATGGAAGTCTGAAAGGCCGTGTTAACAGGTGTACTGTCCAAATGTGTTAGAAATCCTCATTCTTGGTGTAGACTAAAGGTGTGTTTTTCTTCCAGTGAGAGTCTCGTTGAATTCCCGATTGTACAAAAGCATATATCTAAACAAAACGTCCTGCTTATGGGCCTTCTTAAAATATTTTGGGCAGCTTTGAATAGCCTAGTGTTTTACATGTTAATTTGGTTTATAGTTAGATATGTAGATCTAGGCAGTAAAATATATCAAAAGTCTCTTATTTCCCGATTTTTACTCTTGTTTGGACTTTGGAAGCACTCAATAAGTTTTATGTAAAATAAAAGGGGCCATAGGTTATTTTTTTAGCGTAGCCACACATGCATTGTCTCAAGCATAGTAGCTCCTTCCTATTCCTATAGGCAGCAGATGATATACCACGCAGAGGTTTTGGTTTTCTTGTAATGTTTATATGAATAAGGTTTATATGCGCTCACGGGCTAGAGATTGACATTTCCATCTGTAAAAGACCGAACCGTGTAATGAATATCATACCTCAGGATAAACAACAGCTTATTACAACAGTGGTTCATTTTTTTTACCAGGACGAGCCGAGGAAACACACTGTGTTGGCGTGATGCCGGGCGTTACTGGCCGGCACGGGGTGTTCCCTTCTTCCTAAAGCAACTCAAGTGAACTTTGTTGAAGTGAGAATGACTGCTGAGTTAAACGTCAACTGTGATACATTCAGCTTATAGGTGTTCAGTAGATAAAAAATGTATCATTTTGTATATGGTTGTACAATTTACATTCATGAAAAGGCTGGCGTCTTGTAAAAATATTTTCGGGAGTGTTAACACCAGACAAGAATTTTTTGGCGCTTGTTTCTTCAAACGTGGCAGGTACGTAGTAGTCTTCTCCCTTTCAGTAACGGCTTCCCACTTGAAAAGCCTAAACCACGTTTACAGCGAACGTGAATATGAGTCGCGAACCGTCCGCAGGCTTTGTTCGAGACACTTGATATTATAGGTTCTTATCTGTGTAATTACATTACAGAAGTGCTGGTTTCATCTAATGAATTAAGGTTAATTTATCAACATCAGTATTTCAGAATTAAGAACATGTTCGAGTGTGTGTTTACATGAAAATAAAAAAATATGCCTCTCGATATAAATTTCCGTTTACGTCCTACATTTCAATTGATGCAGATACTTGTCACATATTACTAATAATTTAAGCGTCCTTGTGATATGGAACAGTGACTTCATATAAACATCCTTGTCTTTTATGTATAATAAATCCTGCAGATCTCTCCATAACATCATCAATAATTAGCGTCTGTGCTAGGTTTGTAAAAAACAAGCCCTGTAAACATGGATGCCCTTTTTTAATCCTGTTTTAGGAATTTCATCGTGACTGCCAAGCGACAGACCTCTCATTTGCTACCCTGGGCGATGAAAATGCTTTACTGATGTTTCAATAGAATCGATTTTTATCGCTGTTGCACTAATGGAAAGGTAGCTGAACTCACCACGGCGCACAGACCAAAGCGCATGCATGTGGTGTGCGCACGCTACTTTATATATATATATATATATATATATATATTTATATATATATATATATATTTTAGATGCACCCGTGAAAAAAATCCACGGTTCTTTATGATAAATAGTTTTGTTATGAGCTGGCATGGACTGACTATGTCACATATTTATCCGCTGCTTTTCGTAGGGACTGTTGTTCATGATATAAAGATCACTTGTGCTAGGATTTTCCAGGAAACCCTCTCCCCTAAAAAAGTCAGCAAAGAATGGTCACTTATGCTATTCAAGAAATCAATAAAGAAGTAGACGTGAGGCATATATAGGGTATACGAGCTTGCGTAAGAATGTTTTTTTCTTCCAATAAACAACATGGACACGACATCATCATATATATATAATGTATATATAAGCCATCTATACTAAAATAATTGGAAGAAATTATATGACTGTACATAGATAAGTGAAAGCTTATGAAAGAAAATTGTATATATCGATGCTCAATGGACAAAGAAAAGTGAAGGTTTTTAGTTGTCAATTGATGGAAGTCTTGAGTATGATAACAAACACATAAATGTCATTGAAGGCTCTTGGACATGAAAGTGCAACTGAAAGCTGATAATGTGGCAAGACAGGCTCAGGCAAATAGACATCAACAGTATTAAATGGTTATGATCGGAAACTGATGAATGAGTAAAATGAGCGCAAAAAAAAGAGGTAATCATATTCAACATGATATATTGTTTTCATATATACTATTTTGACAAAAGAAGAATTCCTTTGTCCCCATGTAGGAGCCGCCTATTCGAATGCAATTGTTCTCCCATTCGCCAGGTCATAATGAGATTCTTGTGGAAGTATTTGGACTCCGGCTGCAGAATTTAGGTTCTTATTAAGATCCCTCTCAATTTAAAGATGTACTGGTAATATATTTTCATGTTTCGAAATGCCTGGAGATTGCAAAATCTTATAAAAAAAAGTGTGTGTACCCCCCCCCCCCCCGAAATTTGTTTAAGTTGTAGGGCTTTGAACAACTTTTTTTTTTCAAACAGCCCATAAATTAGATGAACTATTGAAACCATGGTTATAATGGAAATATATTTAAAAATGTTTAGGAACAACATACCTGTAAACAAAAAAAAAAGACAAACAGTGGTGCAATTGGTCGTATAGCGTAAATGCAGAAAAATCCCCAAGGCGCCTGCTGAAAAAATATGACAAACGCGGAGGACCTTAAAGCACCACAGAAATAGGAGCATCTTTCGGGGGAATATTAAAATTATTAATTGTGCAGCTTAATTTTGCATATATAAAACAACTTGTCCTAGAAGAGCGCACCACCAATACATGTGCCGAATTTCGAAGGTCGAATCAGAACGGAAGCAGGTAAACCTTGGTCTAGAAAAAAACCAGCTGCGTATTAATTATATACTAGCTGCACCCGTGGAAAATCCACGGCACTGTCTGATGCATATTTTTGTAAGGAGCTGATAGGGACTAAACGACGCATATTTTAATCCTAAGGTTTTTGCAGGAACTTTTATCATGTGTTTCACGTATATGATATAAAGATTACTTCTGCTAGAATTCTCCAGGAACAACCTCCCCCAAAATATCAACATAGAAAGAAAAAAAATATTCTATTCCAGAAATCACACCCACCAAAAAATTTTGGAAAGAGACGCGAGGCATATACAGGGTGTACGAATTTTTAAGTGAGAATTTTTTTTATAAACAGCATAGGTCCGACAGCTTCGTTGCTTGGGGAATATCGTAGATATAACGATTGTATAAAAAAGCATTCTACCGTGAAATTTTTATGAAAGATGCTTTGTATTAGTTGAAGTTCAGGCGATGTTTGGTGAAACACGATGTTTATTCAGTGAAGTCACTTGAGGGTATAGTCTAAGGCATGTTAACAGACACGGGCGCTATTATAGTATATACATATGTCGTTGAAGTCTCTTGTACGCGAAACGTACAGCTGCCAATGTGAAAAAGATAGGCCCAGAAAAATATATTCCAACAGTATCAAATTTTTGGTTTAAGTACTGTAAATTGTCATGGAATAAGCAGGTCTGATGCAAAACTGATAACTCTCCCAGATAAAGAGAAAGCAGGTTGATATATTTCGACGAAAGCATTTAGCAAAGAAACCACTTCAGCCTTTGTTCGTTGCCTTGTCTTTCAGCAAATTAACGCAAAATGTTATATACAGATTTTGCAGAAAATTTGTATAGGGGTAGATTAAAACTGCATCCGTAATCGATTACATTTTTGGAGGTACTCGGAATCACCATAATATATTTTTTTCTTAAGTGCATTAATCACAATTCCACAAAGGAATAATTTATTCCTTTGTCCCCGAGTAGAAGCCGCCCATTCGTATGCAGTTGTTCTGCCACTCGCCTGGTGAATCCGTGTTTTTGAACCATGACAATGATTTACATGAAACGTGAACGTATGAACGAACGACTGATTAGTAGATTCTGGCAGGGGTTTCAAAGTCCCTAAGAGATTGAGGACCCCTAAAAGTGTGTGCAATCCCCCCCCCCCCGCCCCCCCCCCCCCCTACCCGGGCTTCCTTTTGAAAAAAAAAACTGTTTTCAAAACTGCCGAACTATTAAAATCATGGTTATCATTGAAAGATACATCTGAATGTTTAAAAATCAACATACCTGTAAACCTATAAAACGGTAATCGTGTAAAGGGTCTCAGCTCTTTGTGTCCACTCAACGGAAAAATTCTCCCTGTTAAAAGATTCATGTGGACATGTGTTCCGCGCTTGAACTTAAAATCTTTACTTCCTTTTGACAGAGTAAAATTCCTGACTACACTATTTTTTCATCAATTTAAAGATGTACCGGTGATATTTGAAGCGTCTGTATGATATAAATATATATATTAAACATTAAAATATGGGTAACCTGGAAAAAGGGTACTACAGTTCCATTATAACCGGAAGGCTTTGATTCACAAAGGACTGTAAATTCTACCACATAAAATTCTTTCTTTTGTGTTGTATGAAAATCAAGCATTTAATTCATTTCAAACCTAGTCCATTGCAGTAGTGTACAGTTTAAGTAATTTTTTGTCCTCATGAAGACAGGTATACAATACAACTATGTTTACTGTTGTTTCTGCGGGTCACATGTCTCGCATGTATCGTTTACGGTATAGGTTAAAGACTCGTCCGAAAACCCTACTATACATCCTGCTACATATCTCCAGATCTATTCGGTTAAAGGTTAATTTGTGGAAAGTGACACACTATAGGCGCTTGACACTGCTCGACTCTGTTCGTACTTTAAGACCTCTGAACTACCGCATGAACTTTCGCATTTATAGTGGTTTCAAACCATTTTCTAGTTGCCATGTGAAAAGGACAGAGATTGATAATTTATCAATGCCGGTGTTTGATGTAAGGCATTGGCGGCGGCAGCTTCAGCCAGTGGTTTATTCATATGCATAACTATACACGGACAAAGCTCTTCCTGTTGCCGATATGTAGCCGTACATAAGATGCGGCAGGAAGTTTTAATGCTGCAGTGTCCACAGAACTGATAGCAGACCTCCCTTTCCAGAAAATACGATCGTATTGTGTACAAACATCACTTAGCTCAATGGGGAGGCGACGAAACCGTCGACCCATCACAGGTCATGAGACGTTCCGTCGCTGAAGGCGGCTAAATGGTTCCGTGTTCACCGGAGTCTTTATACATGTGAGGACCTGTCTGTGTTCTATCTCGCTCTCTTTTTTTTAACCAGCATAAATAACACGATGTGTAGATTGGCATCCATTTAACAGGATTATTCCGACGATTTGCTCTGAACTGTTCGCAGAATATACTGTATAATGCTCGCCAAAATACCAACCATTTTGTTGGTGGCTCTACAGTCCAGAGTATCAAATGTGACACACTTTGTAATTTTTCCTGGACGGAATAAAATTTATATTTGAGCTGTATGATTCCAACCAGCACAGGTCTGCTCTCATATCTGTTTCATGAATAACTGAATAAATAAAATGGCTCGACTACACTTGCTTTACGCAGCTCCAGAAACAGATCTGCTTTTATATTGATTTGAAGGATAAACAGCAGGCCTACACAATGATCACGAATATTTTGATCGCTTTCGCATGTGACTCTCGGCCTATCTCATAAGCGTCCTAACGTTTCCTGAGCTCACGTCCAGGTCTTCACTTGACTGCTGCCAAAGCACCGCAAATAACAGATACAATATTCTAAAAATTTTCACAACAGAAAACAGATTTAGGGTGGACCTAAACACAACAGCTGACCCAAAGTGCATTTGACGCAACATTATGTCATGTAACATCCTCAAGTGTGTTTGCGTCCAGTTATTATATTTTTCTTTCAGTTCTAGCGAAGCTTTATATCAAGTTTCTTTTCCTGCCTTCACAAAGTCAAATAGTGTATTTGGCAAATTAAACCCGCTGATAAGCGATAAATGTTAAGGAATCAACCAGGTAGTGCCATGATAAAGCTTGCATCAGCAGAAGGGATACCTTTTCAGACACGCATGTTTCGTAAGTGATCGCTAGACGTGAGCTTTTAATGTAAAACATTACAACATGGATCATGATGACTACGTCTCTGTGAGCTGTATACCTGCTGTAAGTAAAATAATACTTAACAACTCATATATTGTTCACATACACAGATTGCTCTGTCAATATGTATGTATTACATATCAACGACATATATATGCCCTGTCCTGTCTGACGGAGTATATCCATACATCCACAGACACTTGACAAGTAAATCAACGATTAGTACAGCCTGAGGCCTATATAATATAACATAGAGGCTTCATACATACGTTTATTCTTAGTAAACCACAAAGGATTTTTTTCTTAACTTTTTCTTAATTTTAAGGGTAGGTATGAAATTTCCTGTATGAATGGCCATGGTGATCTCCTCACCCTGCAAATATATCAAATAATACTTAAAGGACGTTGCTGTCTATGATAAGAATGATCTTGGTTAAGAGAATGACTCAGAATCCCGCGATGAAGAAATAGAGAAAGACAGAAGATAAGAGTCCGCGTAGATAGAGTTATTATATACATATTTATTCACATTATAATATATATATATATATATATATATATATATATATAGAGAGAGAGAGAGAGAGAGAGAGAGAGAGAGAGAGAGAGAGAGAGAGAATAGCACAGTGTATAAGAACAACATTTACAGAACATTAGGGAACAATGTTTTTCTGGACCATTCTAACTACAAACTTATGTTTCTGTACTTTGTGTGCATGTGTGTGATCAACGCTCCCTAATACTTTTTAATAGATTTTTATTGTTCTACAAAATGCAAAAGTATAGTTTCACAAGTATTCCATCGGGTGCCATTTGTTTACAAAATACGTACACTTGTTTTTCTTTCTAAAGATATTGAACTCAATTTGCTTGTAAGATATCACAAAATTCTTAAAAGCTACACCTTTAGTTTGCTATCCTGACTCTGTCTACATGAGTAAATATATTTTTATATTATATACTGGTTCTACATCGAGCATTCCTAAACAGATATTCCTTTTCTCTAACCGTAAATCAATACCATATCCATATAATATTTTAGAAGTATCACTTTTCAGCATAAGAAAGCGGTATATATTATTTTATTCCAGTTACAAAGACCTCCCAGGGGATTCAGATTTACGCGTTACCGGAGCATGCGGATCTTGCTGAGGGATGACGGTGCCGGGGGTTACGGAGTCTGACGGTCATCCATCAACGCCGGAGGATGAGGAGCGTTATCAGTGGTACAGATGAAGGTAATGGACTGGCATGATATATACCTCTACACAGGAAAGTGCTCGCCAGGTGTCTAGATAACAGTCCAGGAAAAAGTAATCAAACAGCCACAGTCCATCTAAAACCTCCTCTGGAGGTCTGTAGGCGTTCTACAGCAGAAAACAAAAGGTAGGGTAAAATTGATTTAATGGAAGATTCAAAGCAAGTAGTTCTCCGAACAAATCTGAATTATTCCATCTGTCTTATTTTTTTAATAATTGATTATTCTGTTGCAGATATATCATTGTCGGTAAGGCAGCAATTGTAACTATATAAAAAATGAAAAATGTAAATGCACAGTGAGTTTTTTGCATCAATCTTAACTGAACTAGAGATATATCATACACCTAATACAACTAAACCTAGACACATAAAAAGGCTTTCATTCACATTATAGTGAGACAACTACATCATAACTATGATGATCCTGGTAACACTGCGGTTATTATACATTGCAGTCATTAATTATATATATATACATAAGGCAAAAAGAAAGATTAAAAAGGTATGATTCTCAGTCACCGCCCGCGTCAATTTTACCCCTGCATCAAAAAATTTATTTTGATTTTCATCTGTCAAGAAGTTAAAATAATACAATTTTTATAAGAATTTCTTTGTAATGTAGTGCTTTAACCTGTTTAGCCATAACATTCTGTTATTTTTAATGCTTTTCCCAAATCATATAACATTTTTATCGAAACATACAAAAAAACAAGTAAAATATCGCTCGCCCGCACTGATTTCTGAAATAAAGTGCCTGGGAACCATACCTTTTTTTTGCTTTGGGGTTATGTTTATAATTGTATCGTTTCTAGTCAGAGCCATTGATAATCGTATCGTCTCTAGCCAGAGCCATCGAAACATCGTATCGGCCCTCTTGTATCAATCCATTGTGTCAGTCCCAGTAACACTTCTGATGGATCCCATGGCAAACCAAGCACAATCAACGGTTACACACATACACACATGAAAAAATCCAAATCCAAATGCTGACGCGATTAAGTCTGATAACACATGAAGCTCTCCTGTGGTTTCTCCTTTTTAGAGGTCGTCTTGTCTCTAGTGAAGGTAATAAATACTCGCTTTATGAAAAGAATTTGGTTTCCATTTGTCCAGTATATCGATCTGATGACGTAGACCTAGCAGCTCAGATTGCTCGGCCTGTGTGATACCCTGTGGAGGACCGGGGTTTATTCGCTCAATCCATGAATACTTTCTCTAGGGCAATATAAGAGGACATGCCGGAGTAGCTCCTTGCCAGTAAGACCAGGGGCTCCATCCCCCTCATCTCATTGATCTGCCAATGCATCATGAAGCCAGTGTACGCTGAAAGACGGCAGCAAATCTCCCTGCTTCCGGCTCAGTGTTAACCCTCACCAAACTTGTCATCTACTGAACCAACAGACCACGTTCACTCTCCCGTAGTGTCACCTAACTATCAAAGTTAATGAGACTGATTCTGCATTACATAAAGTTACAATCTGCACATTTAGCGAATTAATGACAAACCACTGCCTAAACTGACGACTACACACTGCCTTCTCTGACGACCACACACTGCCTAAACCGACGACCACAAACGGCCTAAACTGACGACTACACACTGTCTTCACTGACGACCACACACTGCCAAACCGACGACTACACACTGCCTAAACTGACGACCACACCCTGCTAAACTAACGATCAAGAACCGCCTAAACTGACGACCACACACTGCTTAAACTGACAACCACACTCTGCTTAAACTGAAGACCAACAAGTACTACCTAAACTGACGACGACACACATTGAAAATAACATTTGTATAACATATATTTATAAGTATGTGTGTTTTATAGGGCGACACCAAAATGGCACAATAAATCGCTCAAATAAAGTAAATGTTGAAAATAATGAACTTATTTGAAGACACGAACCTGAGTCAGGATATCCGAAAGAAGGAGAATTGATCGATGTTTTTATGCTGAATTACGGTTGACAGGAAGGAGAAGAGTGACGCTTTCATTTGGTTCAAGCGTTTACGGCAAGGAAAAGAGTAATGCTTTCTGGAAAACCATCGTTAACGGGAAGAAGAAGAGTAATGCTTTCATGGGAAACCACCGTTTACTGGAAGAAAAAGAGTAACGCTTTCATGAGGAACCACCGTTTACTGGAAGAAAAAGAGTAATGCTTTCATGGGGAACCACCGTTTACGGGAAAAAGCAGAGTAATACTTTTATGGGGAACCATCGTTTACTTGAAGAAAAAGAGAAATGCTTTCATGGGGAACCACCGTTTACGGGAAGAAAAAGAGTAATGCTTTCATGGGGAACCATCATTTACGGAAAGAAAAAAGTCATGCATTCATGGGAAAACACCGTTTACGAGAAGAAAAAGAGTAATGCTTTCATGGGAAACCTTCGTTTACGGGAAGAAAAAGAGTAATGCTTCATGGGAAACCACCGTTTACAAGAAGAAAAAGAGTAATACTTTCATGGGGAACCACCCTTAACGTGAAGAAAAAGAGTAATGCTTTCATGGGGAACCACCGTTTACGAGAAGAAAAGGAGAAATGCTTTCATGGGGAACCACCGTTTATTGAAAGAAAAAGAGTAATGCCTTCTTCGGGAACCACCGTTTACGGGAAGAAAAAGAGTAATGCTTTCATGGGGAACCACCGTTAACGGCAAGAAAAAGAATAATGCTTTCATGGGGGAACCACCATTTACTAGAAGAAAAAGAGTAAAGCTTTCATGGGGAACCACCGTTTACGGGGAGAAAAAGAGTAATGCTTTCATGGTAAACCAGCGTTAACGGCAATAAGGAAAAGATTATTGCTTTCATGGGGAACCACCGTTTACTGGAAGAAAAAGAGTAATACTTTCATGGGGAACCACTGTTTACGTGAAGAAAAAGAGTAATGCTTTCATGGGGAACCACCGTTTACGAGAAGAAAAAGAGCAATTTTTTCATTGGGAACCTTCGTTTACGAGAAGAAAAAGAGTAATGCTTTCATGGGGAACCACCGTTAACGTGAAGAAAAAGAGTAATGCTTTCATTGGGAACCACCGTTTACGAGAAGAAAAAGAGTAATGCTTTCATGGGGAACCACCGTTAACGTGAAGAAAAAGAGTAATGCTTTCATTAGGAACCACCGTTTACGAGAAGAAAAAGAGTAATGTTTTTATGGGGAACCACCGTTTATTGAAAGAAAAAGAGTAATGCCTTCTTCGGGAACCACCGTTTACGGGAAGAAAAAGAGTAATGCTTTCATGGGAAACCACCGTTACCGGCAAGAAAAAGAATAATGCTTTCATGGGGGAACCACCGTTTACTAGAAGAAAAAGAGTAATGCTTTCATGGGTCACCACCGTTTACGGGGAGAAAAATAGTAATGCTTTCATGGTAAACCAGCGTTAACGGCAATAAGGAAAAGATTATTGCTTTCATGGGGAACCACCGTTTACTGGAAGAAAAAGAGTAATACTTTCATGGGGAACCACTGTTTACGTGAAGAAAAAGAGTAATGCTTTCATGGGGAACCACCGTTTACGAGAAGAAAAAGAGTAATGCTTTCATGGGGAACCACCGTTTACGAGAAGAAAAAGAGCAATTTTTTCATGGGGAACCTTCGTTTACGAGAAGAAAAAGAGTAATGCTTTCATGGGGAACCACCGTTAACGTGAAGAAAAAGAGTAATGCTTTCATTGGGAACCACCGTTTACGAGAAGAAAAAGAGTAATACTTTCATGGGGAACCACTGTTTACGTGAAGAAAAAGAGTAATGCTTTCATGGGGAACCACCGTTTACGGTAAGGAAAAGAGTAATGTTTTTATGGGGAACCACCGTTTATTGGAAGAAAAAGAGTAATGCCTTCTTCGGGAACCACCGTTTATTGAAAGAAAAAGAGTAATGCTTTCATGGGGAACCACCGTTAACGTGAAGAAAAAGAGTAATACTTTCATGGGGAACCACTGTTTACGAGAATAAAAAGAGTAATGCTTTCATGGAGAACCACCGTTTATGAGAAGAAAATGAGTAATGCTTTCATGGGGAACCACCGTTTACGAGAAGAAAAAGAGTAATGCTTTCTTTGGAAACCTTCCTTTACGGCAAGGAAAAGAGTTGCTTTCATGGGAAACCACCGTTTACGGGAAGAAAAAGAGTAATGCTTTCGTGGGAAACCACCGTTTACGAGAAGAAAAAGAGTAATACTTTCATGGGAAACCACCGTTTACAGGATGAAAAAGAGTAATGCTTTCATGGGGAAACACCGTTTACGGGAAGAAGAAGAGTAATGCTTTCATGGGGAACCACCGTTTACAGGAAGAAATAGAGTAATGCTTTCATGGGAAACCACCGTTAACGGCAAGGAAAAAAGTTATGCTTTCATGGCGAACCACCCTTTACGAGAAGAAAAAGAGTAATACTTTCATGGGGAACCACCGTTTAAGGGAAGAAAAAGAGTAATGCTTTCATGGGGAACCACCGTTTACGGGAATAAGAAGAGTAACGCTTTCATGGAGAACCATCGTTTACTGGAAGAAGAAGAGTAATGCTTTCATGGGGAACCACCGTTTACTGGAAGAAAAAGAGTAACGCTTTCATGGGAAACCACCGTTTACGAGAAGAAAAAGAGTTGTTTTCATGGGGAATCACCGTTTGCAAGAAGAAGAAGAGTAACACTTTTTTGGGGAACCACCGTTTACGGAAAGAAGAAGAGTAACGCTTTCATGGGGAACCACCGTTTGCGGAAAGAAGAAGAGTAACGCTTTCATTGGGAACCATGGAAGTACGGCTTCACGATTAGCCTAACAATGCCCGAGTAAACGAAGGCTAACGTACCTGCCTTTTTTCCGAATACAAATATAAAATCGCATACAAAGCCACATAATAGTTTGCCTAAACGCCGAGTAGCTTCACTTCAGGTAAGCTCCCACTTCTATACCAAGCAACCAAGACCATGCTCACGCTTTATAGCAAAATGTAATGCTTAATTATGCGTGGTCAGAGATTTACATTTTTTTTTTATAAAAACTGTGTTTCATCACAGAGGTATTTATATGTGAATTACAACGTATGAAATGGTCTACTTATCACCAGGTTTGGATTATGTGATTAGGGTCTGTTACATTAATAAAGATAGTAAATATAAATAATTTTTTACCTGACAAACTCTCTGTAGTGCTGTCTGAGTTGTTGAGTCTATTTATTTTTTACATGTCATACAGGAATATATATTTATATAAATACCCTTACTCAACTGAAGGCCAAATATTTATAAACATCTGAAATGATTTAAGCATACAATCGTAGGATATTGGTATTAATATAAAAGTATGAGAGTTGATATGAGACTAGATTTACAGGATTATAAATAACTGTGAGATTGCTGTGTTGTTATAGTGATGGAGTAGACGGGAGCTCACAGTCAGTCACGCGCCGCTCAGTCTGTTTACTATAAATACCTCCATGACCACAACTATCTCTTTGATGTAAAAGCGACCAGCTTGCCGTAAAAACAAACATAAGAGGATTTCTGTTCTTTAAAGTACTGTTCTTCTGTTCTTTTTTCTATCAAGAAAAAAATAATGCCAGACAACAGCCAGGGAATGATGTTTCTCAGCGCTTTGCAATTCTACAAACAGCACATGGTTCACTCTTCAAAACGATAACGCCGAAATATAAAACATTTTATTTATTTTTCCTTATCTCTTTTTAATTTTCTCTTTTCCGACTATCTAATATATATATATATATATATATATATATATATATATGGGTTGTAGTGGTCCGCGCAAATTCGGTGGTTTCCCCTGGTCCTCCGGTTTCCTCCATCCCTACTGACTAAAGAACTCCACCATGGACAGTGCCTTGCCTTAGTTATCATAAGTGATTGTACAGTCCATGTAAAATAAATACAGTCAGATAAGTTAAGATAGCAAAGAAATATAAAAGTAAATTTGAATATTCAGATTTTAATGGCAAGAGTTATTAAATATAATAAATAAATTGAGTCCTTAATGAAATGTCAATCCAGAAACAAACTTGGAATACAATATGTAAACACGGTGAACTGAGTTATCTCTAGTAAATATACGGATGCATACCCCTTATTGTTTTTCTCATAACAAAAAAAGAGAAACGTCTCGGTTAATGAATCCATTTCCCTGCGAATTTAAAATATAAAATTGTAGACGAGGCATTGTGAAAGTAACGTATGTAGAAAGTCTAACTCACAAAGAGGCCAAGATTGTTAATTATATAATACACACGGCCAAGTCGTCCCAAACCTATTGGAATGATATCTGCCACGGCATCAACCAAGCCAGGAAAGTTATCACAACAGACAGCACTGTAGACTAAACCGATTGAAATGTCGTCCCAATATCAGATATAACACGATGTCGACCTGATCCTCATGCAAAACATTCCAAATGGTCATCTAACGCAGGTATATCCCCGCTATCTGCTCCTGGGGGACAAACATTAACATCCATGAGAGGACCTCTGGTCGCCTTCCTGACCGCCATGAGCACGAGGTATAATCAAAGTGAACACGTTACGGAGCCACAGGGATTACACATATTATCACAAACCCCTGATCTGAGGATCTAAACAAAATAAGAGCCTGGACATAAACATTTCACAAGTGTAGATAATTTTGCATATAATACAATGGCATGGAAGTTACCCTGACGTATTTTGTCCTTTGAAAATATGACGTTATGTTTAATAATCTCAATAGCTGTTTATACTCTAAAATATAAGCCGCATGATTAAATAAAAATGTTTGTGTGGTTCAGAGACACATGATTTGTGATAATGCCAATTAAAGCACACCAATACAGACGATAATTTAAGCCTGGAAGCCGGCACGAGAGCCAGGGTGTCAGTGTAACGGCTGTTTATTTTGTCAGAGTGATGAAGACTCCATTGATTTTCCTGAGGGGACAGACTTCCTTCACAACACAACAACACCGCCTCCGTCCTTCACCGACAACCACGTAACCACGCTGACATGTGTCGTCATTTGTTAGAATAATTTAACAGCCCTACATGCCACATTAATATTAGCTTACCAACTGAACTGGTATAATGGGCGATAAAACTCTGGGAACTGATCTTGTGGGCTTGTTAGTGTCTATTACTGTCAAATGACGGTATGGTAAAATGCACATGAGATACGCAGAATCATATGGGACCAAACGCATGTTCGCTCGCAGAGACCAAATAAGATTACATTTTTTACGTAATTACCGAGTGTAAGCTCACAATGCATTCCCTACACGAGATCACTAATGAAGAAATTTAGCCCTCGTAAATGGACGATCGGAACCGAGCTACTTGAAGCGGGATCGATTCTGGTCTGTGCATGGGGTTTCGTTAGTGATACAAGTTACGCAATCTGGATTTAGCTTATCCTAATTTTGTGTACACGAGTCACGCAGACGGCTAATTTGTTCACCTCTTAATAGTATCAGGGTGTTCCGCAATATATACTTTCTATGTGATACTGGATGATGTATACATTCCAGTCAATGGGGAATCATTTTAACATACCAATAGAGAACACAAGTGATATTAATGAGTACCAAGGAGCTTCATATATCCGGAGTTAAGCGGCTTTTATAATAATTTAACCGTATATATTGGCACATGGTAACCGTGCATTAGAAGCTGTATTAATAAATGGAAGCATAACGGAGTCCTGGAAGTTTCAATTAATTATTGAAAATATCAAGTCGCTGATTGCGGGTACCGTAAAAACGCGTACATGCAGCCAGCAGCCCGGATACAAAGCCATCTTCCGCAATGGTTTCTACGATAATTACAATTAACTTCGCTAGTGGTATCAAAAGATGGATGAGGTCGGAGATCGATTGCCGGGTTTTATTGCCGATGATTGATCATTCTCTGACTTTAAGAGCAGGGATAGAAAACGCCGCTTCCTCACGGACCGTCTTTGTGGTCTCGTGGCCCCGCTCAAGTCAGCTCCAGTCCATATAAACCAACATTGTAAATCAAGACTAATCAGGCAAACAGTTTGTAATGTTGTATGGTCTCTCCACATTTTACGTAATGACAGCATCACCCCTTGCCAGCAAACCTAGGAACATGACCCACATGGAGATAATTTGCGCCGGGAGGGGTTGCTAATATTTGAATGTAAATTATATTACTATAAAGCACCACTATTTTCTGATATTTTTACGCTCAGTCCCCATGTGGTCAGTCAGGTAGTGAAACAGGCCGTGTCCAGGACGGCCAATGGTTGAACATGCTGACTCGAAGTGAAAGTGGTTTGGAGGAAGATCACCCGAAAATTCTGACCTAGAATTCAGTTATTTTGAGAAAAATCTGTCGGAAATTTGCCAGGCCTGAAAGAGGAGTGATTCCTTGAAACTTTACATATACGAAATGTTTTTGTAACTAAATGATGATCCTGACAAATTTGTCTTTAACACCAGTACATGCAGACATGCGGTATACCATTTTTTTTTTCATCTGAGAACGCAGTAGTGGAAAAGAAAACATGTCACGCACCATTTTCTATAATCTCTCCGATCAAATACACAAAAATCACTCCTTGCATTTAGAATAGACTGTTATAGAAGAAAATATGGTGCCTGGAGCGTGGCTTCAAGCCGTGTGGCCTAGTGCGGAACTGTATGGAATTTTCGTGTGACGTCATCATAGGGTATCATTATAAATCATACCGTCCATCTTTTGCTGTTGTTGATAAACAGTTTAATTCCTGTGTGACCTTTTGTCAAGCAGGATTAAAGATGAAATAAAACAAGTAAACTCATTAAACTTTCACAGTCGGTTCAGTAAAATAGCACAGTGTTCATGGTTTAACATTATAACAAACGCATGTGTTCTTCCTGATCCGTTCAGCCGGCTGGGAATAACTTTCTTTTGAAATAATATTTAAGCTTTCATTTAAATATTCCATGCGGTATAACGGCAGCTGTCTATAACATCAAATATCAGGAAATAACAGACCGTTCAATTAAAGTTTAATTACATCAGAGCAGCTATGAATGACAAACGATGTAAAAATAACTGAACATTGAGAAGATCATGTAATAACGACTTTGTTAACTTTATTTACGTTAGCATAGCACTGGGGATATTCCTAGTTATAATAAATATATTACAAATTATGAAATACTGCAGGGCCGTTTGTTCACTAACTCTCTGTCTTTCTACGTCTGCCTCTATCTGGCTGTCTGTTTCTCTCTTTCTCTCCCTTCCTCTCTCTCTTTCTCTATCTCTCTCTCTCACTCTCTCTGTCTATCTATCTATCTATCTTTCTTTTTTTTTATTGGTTACCAAAGAATGCAGTGGGGAATGCTGCCATCAATTTGGAATTTATTAACTGCAGCTTCCGATTACTCTGGGTAGAGGGAGCCCGACTCTTGTGTATACATTCAGCCCGTTGTTGGAGCTATTGTTTCTTACAGCGGCACGCTAACGGAAGACGCCTGGAATCCCTGCGAAGCCAATATTACCATAGTTACTTGTGACGATACAAGGTCAGCGGACGGCTGGTTTTATTCACTTGGTGGGATTGAATTATCTGGTTTATTATCTTTTCTCCAAGAAGTGACTATTTATAAACGTCATTCGGGCCGGGAGGTCCAATATTTCCGTGGTTAGTTTCTGTATATTACGTAATTAAGACCATTCAGGCGTCGATTGAACATTCAATATAGCCATTATAACGCCGTTCATTTCATGTAATGCTCATTGAATATAATAAAATAAATCAATCAATCAAGCTTACACATAATAAGATATCGCGAAAATACAGAAATGACACACACACACACACACACACAATGAACTACATTTCATCCGAAAAATAATCCTGAAATGTTATTGATGAAATGAATTATGATTTAATAATTATGAATATGATTTTTTATGATTGACGTAAAACTACGTGTTATGGTCTATATTGTCATAACTATCATGGAGATATATGAGACGTGACTTGGCGGAGGTGGTTATTAGCGTCAGTGTTATGTGAGTTTGATGATTGCGTACCTGCTTCTCCGTTTTAATGTCCCTACACCCTCTTTTGTGAGACTGTACCTGAGTACCATAGAACACGGTACAGCCGGTCATTAAAACGTGGTCCAAAGAAATGATAGACACTGATCATATCAGGCAGGGAGCGTGTTGGTTTCTCCCTGAGCGAGATTGCGCCAGCTCCAGGCTGCTGCTGCCGGCCTCACATCGATGTCCTCCATCCATAAACACGCCGTGATGAGCTGAATCTCAAAACCAACGTGCAATAATCCTCAAAACTCACAGATACACCACTACCTTAACCTGACGACGTGTTAATGAAGTGAGTAGGAATGTAAGAGATTACTCACTGTAGCTGGGGACCAGTATCTCTTGCTTGTCTCCCGGAGTAACCATCTTGCCGGATGGAGCCAGGATGCGGACTACTCGCTCTTTGACGTGCAGCTTTGGCATTGTGAGGCTGGGGCTGCAGATGTAACGGCGGTCCTGTTGACTGTCAGTACAGGAAGTATACACGTCAGGACTGGACCTGAGGGGCTGGACCCTGCAAATACTAGAGTATAAACCGTGCGATAGTATAATATAATATAATATAATATAATATAATATAATATAATATTATATAATATAATATAATATATTATAATATAATATTTGAATTTATTAATATTTGAATTGTTTAATCATAATATGTTAATATTATATATTATATCATTATTTACTGAAAACATGGCAAGAATTATATATCAACGTAATGATATCATTATACGATGAATTAACTCAGTTACAAATATATGTTTAATTCTAAATTTAGGTTTCAATAACTGAGATACTGTAGCTCGTGGCGTCTCTATGCTGCCCGTTTTGTCAGAGGGGATGTCTTTTCAGGATTCTTAATGAGTCTCTAGGAATGAAATAAAGACAGCCAGTGGTTGGACGCGGGTCGGTGAAGGTATCTGTAGGTAATGCTAGAGTTTGGAGACAGACGTGTATACTGTGAACACCGGTCTGTATAATGCGTCTGTATGTAAGGTTAACGCCTGAACACAGGTCTGTATGATGTGTCTGTATGTAAGGTTAACGCCTGAACACCGGTCTGTATAATGTGTCTGTATGTAAGGTTAACACCTGAACACAGGTCTGTATAATGTGTCTGTATGTAAGGTTAACGCCTGAACACAGGTCTGTATAATGTGTCTGTATGTAAGGATAACGCCTGAACACCGGTCTGTATAATGTGTCAGTATGTAAGGTTAACGCCTGAACACAGGTCTGTATAATGTGTCTGTATGTAAGGTTAACGCCTGAACACCGGACTGTATAATGTGTCAGTATGTAAGGTTAACGCCTGAACACCGGTCTGTATAATGTGTCAGTATGTAAGGTTAACGCCTGAACACCGGTCTGTATAATGTGTCTGTATGTAAGGTTGACGCCTGAACACAGGTCTGTATAATGCGTCTGTATGTAAGGTTAACGCCTGAAAACAGGTCTGTATAATGCGTCTGTATGTAAGGTTGACGCCTGAACACCGGTCTGTATAATGTGTCTGTATGTAAGGGTAACGCCTCAACACAGGTCTGTATATTGTGTCTGTATGTAAGGTTAACGCCTGAACACCGGTCTGTATAATGTGTCTGTATGTAAGGTTGACGCCTGAACACAGGTCTGTATAATGTGTCTGTATGTAAGGTTAACGCCTGAACACCGGTCTGTATAACGTGTCTGTATGTAAGGTTACGCCTGAACACAGGTCTGTATAACGTGTCTGTATGTAGGGTTAACGTCTGAACACAGGTCTGTATAACGTGTCTGTATGTAAGGTTGACGCCTGAACACTGGTCTGTATAATGTGTTTGTATGTAAGGTTAACGCCTGAACACAGGTCTGTATAATGTGTCTGTGTGTAAGGTTAACGCCTAAACACCGGTCTGTATAATGTGTCTGTATGTAAGGTTAACGCCTGAACACCGGTCTGTATAATGTGTCTGTGTGTAAGGTTAACGCCTGAACACAGGTCTGTATAATGTGTCTGTATGTAAGGTTGACGCCTGAACACAGGTCTGTATAATGTGTCTGTATGTAAGGTTTACGCCTGAACACCGGTCTGTATAATGTGTCTGTATGTAAGGTTGACGCCTGAACACCGGTCTGTATAATGTGTCTGTATGTAAGGTTGAGGCCTGAACACAGGTCTGTATAATGTGCCTGTGTGTAAGGTTAACGCCTTAACACAAGTCTGTATAATGTGTCTGTATGTAAGGTTAACGCCTGAACACAGGTCTGTATAATGTGTCTGTGTGTAAGGTTGACGCCTCAACACAGGTCTGTATAATGTGTCTGTGTGTACGGTTGACATCTGAACACTAGTCTGTATATTGTGTCTTTGTGAAAGGTGGACGCCTGAACACCGGTCCGTATAATGTGTCTGTGTGTACGGTTGACGCCTGAACACTGGTCTGTATATTGTGTCTTTGTGAAAGGTGGACGCCTGAACACCGGTCCGTATAATGTGTCGGTATGTAAGGTTAACGCCTGAACACAGGTCTGTATAATGTGACCAATGCAAGGTTAACGCCTGAACACAGGTCTGTATAATCTGTCTGTGTGTAAGGTTAACGCCTGAACACAGGTCTGTATAATGTGTCTGTATGTAAGGTTAACGCCTGAACACAGGTCTGTATAATGTGTCGGTATGTCAGGTTAACGCCTGAACACAGGTCTGTATAATGTGTCAGTATGTAAGGTTAACGCCTGACCACAGGTCTGTATAATGTGTCTGTGTGTAAGGTTAACGCCTGAACACAGGTCTGTATAATGTGTCTGTATGTAAGGTTAACGCCTGAACACAGGTCTGTATAATGTGTCTGTGTGTAAGGTTGACGTCTCAACACAGGTCTGTATAATGTGTCTTTGTGTACGGTTGACGCCTGAACACTGGTCCGTAAGATTTTGTGTGTGGGGTTGACGCCTGAACACAGGTTTGTATAATGTGTTTGTGTGTAAGGTTGACGCTTGAACACAGGCCTGTATGAAATGTCTGTGTGTAAAGTTGACGCTTGAACACAGGTCTGTATAATGTGCCTGTGTGTAAAGTTGACGCCTGAACACAGGTCTGTATAATGTGTCTGTGTATAAGGTTGACGCCTGAACACAGGTCTGTATAATGTGTCTGTATGTAAGGTTAACGCCTGAACACAGGTCTGTATAATGTGTCGGTATTTCAGGTTAACGCCTGAACACAGGTCTGTATAATGTGTCAGTATGTAAGGTTAACGCCTGAACACAGGTCTGTATAATGTGTCTGTATGTAAGGTTAACGCCTGAACACAGGTCTGTATAATGTGTCTGTATGTAAGGTTAACGCCTGAACACAGGTCTGTATAATGTGTCTGTGTGTAAGGTTAACGCCTGAACACCGGTCTGTATAATGTGTCTGTATGTAAGGTTGACGCCTGAACACCGGTCTGTATAATGTGTCTTTATGTAAGGTTGACGCCTGAACACAGGTCTGTATAATGTGCCTGTGTGTAAGGTTAACGCCTTAACACAAGTCTGTATAATGTGTCTGTATGTAAGGTTAACGCCTGAACACAGGTCTGTATAATGTGTCTGTGTGTAAGGTTGACGCCTGAACACAGGTCTGTATAATGTGTCTGTATGTAAGGTTAACGCCTGAACACTGGTCTGTATATTGTGTCTTTGTGAAAGGTGGACGCCTGAACACCGGTCCGTATAATGTGTCGGTATGTAAGGTTAACGCCTGAACACAGGTCTGTATAATGTGTCTCAATGCAAGGTTTACGCCTGAACACAGGTCTGTATAATCTGTCTGTGTGTAAGGTTAACGCCTGAACACAGGTCTGTATAATGTGTCGGTATGTCAGGTTAACGCCTGAACACAGGTCTGTATAATGTGTCAGTATGTAAGGTTAACGCCTGACCACAGGTCTGTATAATGTGTCTGTGTGTAAGGTCAACGCCTGAACACAGGTCTGTATGATGTGTCTGTATGTAAGGTTAACGCCTGAACACAGGTCTGTATAATGTGTCTGTGTGTAAGGTCAACGCCTGAACACAGGTCTGTATAATGTGTCTGTATGTAAGGTTAACGCCTGAACACAGGTCTGTATAATGTGTCTGTGTGTAAGGTTGACGTCTCAACAGAGGTCTGTATAATGTGTCTTTGTGTACGGTTGACGCCTGAACACTGGTCCGTAAGATTTTGTGTGTGGGGTTGACGCCTGAACACAGGTTTGTATAATGTGTCTGTATGTAAGGTTGACGCTTGAACACAGGTCTGTATGAAGTGTCTGTGTGTAAAGTTGACGCCTGAACACTGGTCCGTAAGATTTTGTGTGTAAGGTTGACGTCTCAACACAGGTCTGTATAATGTGTCTTTGTGTACGGTTGACGCCTGAACACTGGTCCGTAAGATTTTGTGTGTGGGGTTGACGCCTGAACACAGGTTTGTATAATGTGTTTGTGTGTAAGGTTGACGCTTGAACACAACTCTGTATGAAGTGTCTGTGTGTAAAGTTGACGCTTGAACACAGGTCTGTATAATGTGTCTGTGTGTAAAGTTGACGCCTGAACACAGATCTGTATAATGTGTCTGTGTATAAGGTTGACGCCTGAACACAGGTCTGTATAATGTGTCTGTGTATAAGGTTGACGCCTGAACACAGGTCTGTATAATGTGTCTGTGTGTAAGGTTGACGCCTGATCACCGGTCTGTATAATGTGTCTGTTGACGCCTGAACACTCATTCTTTACGGTTTATCTTGGAAAAGGAGGCAAAAAGTTCCAGCTCGCAGAAAGTACTGAAGTGGCGCCAACAAACGATAGAGTTTACATGTTCATCACATGATGAGTCCCTGATCACATGACCATAATGATCGCTTAAGCGGCTGTTGAGATATTTGAAACATACGGCGGGTGGTGGACAGCGGACGGTGGAACCTGCGCCATCAGATCAGTTTATAGAGTGAACTTACAATAAAAAGGCACAGTTTTATTAATAAATTTACATTGTTGCATGGACGTCACCCGGACATCGGAGGATGGCGCCACGAAGTGGTGTGGCCGCCCCCGTTTCCACGCTTATGGATCCACCCCGCTATCAGTGACTACTGACGCGCCTTGAGAAAACATAAAAACTATTCTTGGACCATTCAGTACTGGTTTTGCAGTTCTGCCGGCGCTATCGTTTCTCTCAAGCAAAACCACAAACTTCTGCGGTTTTCACCCATTGTTGAAAACCTATAAAACGAACTCGCCTGCAGTACGAGGCGGGACTATTGACTTTACTACGCCACGTTACAGTTTTCCCCGGGGACCGTGACCGTGGGCTCTTGGTCCCCAAGCCCACGGAATGCCATGAACCACGCCATGAACTTTATTATTTAAGAAGAGGAGAGACTTTGTTTGTTTGGTGCCACATGGATTAATACAGGACTTCAGTTTTGTGTGTGCCCGAATTATGTGTTGATGATGGACTTCAGTTTCTCGTATACCGGATTCAGTTAAGTATTTCGTTACAGTTCGTTATTTAGAGACTCAGTTTTCGTCAGAGACTTGGTTATAAATTACGTTATTTATTGACTATTATATTATTTGTGTATGAATGTAAATATTGTAATCTAGTAATATAGTACTGTTTTTGCACCCATATTTTGGTTACGTATTCATTTGAAGAGAACGTGTCTGAGCATATGTGTTACGGTTCGGCCTGAGTTGTTTGGTGTGAAAAGGGACCGTAACATAATGGCGACCGCGACGAGACCCTGTATTTCGTAATAACGGCTACATTTGGATGTAAAATTTCACAGTGGTCTCTATAACTTCTAGTTATTGTACTAGTATTTAACTACAATTGAACTCGTATATTTCTCAGACACGTTATCTTGATACTTTGCAAATATGGGTACGGAATTTAAACCAAATGAAATTATACCACAATTAAGAGAAAATAGGAGCTTATTGTATACGTTAAAGAAAAATGAACTTGAAATTGTTGCTCTACATTTAAATATTGACATCATGGATGTATGCACTGTAGAGGGTTTAAGAAATGTACTTAAGAAATCATTATATGGTGATGTAGAAAGTAAAGAGGAATCTGATTTGGAGGAAAAACCTATTAAGGAACCTCTTGGGGCAACGGCTATTGACCCGATAGAACTAGAATTGAGAAAGTATGAACTTAAATTGAAATATGAAGCGGAAATCCGTAGATGTGAAATCGAAAGAGAAACGCAAATTAAGTTGAAAGAGTTAGAGTTACAAAATCCTCAAAATCGTAAAGCACATATGCCGTCTGAATTCCTATTCAGAAATTCGACAAAAGTACCTCCCTTCAATGAAAACGAAGTGGAGCGTTATTTCAGTTATTTTGAACGGGTGGCCACTTTAATGGCTTGGCCTAAAGGCCAGTGGACCCTGTTGTTACAAAGCGTTCTGGTTGGTCGCGCACAGGACGTTTACACTGCGCTCACAGACGAACAATGCAGGGATTACGACACTGTAAAAGAGGTCATTCTGAGAGCCTATGAATTAGTCCCCGAAGCGTATCGCTTAAAATTTAGGAATGCCACCAAAAGAGAAAATCAAACTCATGTTGAATATGCTAGAGACAAAGAAAGTGCATTTAATAGATGGTGTCAGTCTATGAAAATTGATCAGGATTTTGAAAAACTCAAACAACTAATTTTGATAGAAGAGTTCAAAAGGCATATCCGTAGTGACATTAAACTATTTTTGGATGAACATAAAGTAAGAAATGTAAACGAGGCTGGTGTCCTGGCAGATGAATTTGCCTTGACGCACCGCCCCTGTTATACCAGTCACAGGAGGAGGTATGGTGAGAAAAGAGAAGGTAGCAAAAGCCCAAAACTGGGTCGGAGAAAGGGTAGTCCCTACTATCGGGGTCACTCCGGCTCAGGTAAACCACAGTCCGATCATGGTAAACCCCAGTATAAAAGTCAATCTGACTCTCCTGCTCAATATAAAGAGGGACAACCTAGGACTGGACCCAAATATTGTACATTCTGTGAGTTCAAGGGGCATACAGAATCTGAGTGTTATAGAAAAAGATACGGTCAAAGTAAGCCTAAACCTAATGCGTTAACTGTTACGCAGAGCATGAAACCGGTAACACTGCCCAGTAAACTAGAGACTAAAGGTGAAACACAAAGCCCTGTCCACGAGAGCTTTCAGCCCTTTGTGTCAGATGGCTTTGTTCAGTTAGAGGGTAACCATGCAAGAAAGGCCAGTGTTAAAATCTTAAGGGATACCGGGGCAACCCAAAGCCTCGTTTTGAAATCTGTTCTTCCCATCTCTCAAGAGAGTTACGCGGGGTGTTCAGTTCTAGTCCAGGGTGTTAATTCGGAATTTTTAGAAGTTCCATTACACAGAGTGAAACTAGAATCTGATTTAGTCTCTGAATTTGTAACTGTAGGAGTTTGTTCAAAGTTGCCAGTAGAGGGCGTTTCGCTCCTCCTAGGCAACGATTTAGCTGGTGACAGAGTGAAAATTGATCCCAGAATGACAAAATTGCCGAGCACTGATAGGGACACAGACCTGCTCCAGCAGGAGTTTCCGGGCGTATTTCCAGGCTGTGTAGTGACTCGAGCGATGAGTAAAAAGGCAAGTCTGAAACCAGAGAGTTCTGTACTTGACCTCTCGCAAACCTTTATGGCGCATTCAAACGATGACGTCGGTGGCTTAAAGCCCGTTACGCGAGTAAATATTAAATCGCCCGCATGTGACCCAAGTGGCACAACCAGTCCAAAGGACTCGACTACAAATGTAGTCCAGGGCAAACAGACCCTGAATAGAAATCTCCAAAGGAGTACAAACGGCGTGAAATCGCCTGATAAAATGGGCATGAACAGTTAAAGAAGGATAGGAGTGTAAAGAATGTAGAAGTTAGCATGAAAACTGATGATTTGATAGAAATGCAAAAGAAAGATCCTGATATTGCCTCCCTTAGAGAAAATGCCTTGACTAAAGAGGAAGCAGATAAAGTTCCAACTTGTTTCACCTTACAGAATGATGTACTAGTCAGAAAATATAGACCTCCCACCGTACCAGCGGACGAAACGTGGAATACTCTTTATCAAATTGTAGTTCCCCCCGAGTATCGGCCAGAAATCTTAAAACTTGCACATAATCATCCTATGGCAGGACATTTGGGTGTCAGGAAAACCAAACACAAAATTCTCCAACACTTCTATTGGCCCAAGTTAAAACGAGACGTGGCGAAATACTGTAAAACTTGTCATGTGTGTCAAATGATTGGAAAACCAACCCACCAAATTAGTCCTGCGCCACTCTCGCACATACCAACAACACATGATGCGTTTGAATCAATAATACTTGACTGTGTAGGACCGCTAAGAAAAACTAAACATGGCAATGAATATGTTCTAACAATCATGTGTACTGCAACTAGATTTCCAGAAGCAATTCCTCTTAGAACTATATCTGCAAAGAAAATTGTTGAAGCTCTGGTTAAATTTTTTACTACTTTTGGCTTACCAAGAACAATACAAACGGATCAAGGTTCAAATTTCATGTCAAATATATTTGCCCAGGTTATGGCAGAGCTAGGCATAAAACACTACAAATCCAGTGCCTACCATCCTGAGAGTCAAGGTGCTCTAGAGCGATTTCACCAAACTCTTAAAAACATGATTAGAGCTTATTGTCTTGACACTGGGAACCAGTGGGATGAGGGTTTACCCTTTTTGATATTTGCAGCCCGAGAAGCAGTGCAAGAAAGCTTAGGGTTTAGCCCTTTTGAATTAGTGTATGGGCACTGTGTAAGAGGCCCCCTGGCGGTGTTAAAAGACACTTGGATGGAAAACAGTTGTCAAAGTAGCTTGTTAAAATATGTTCAGGAATTCAAGGAGAAATTAAGTAGGGCAAATGAAATCGCCCAAGAACATTTAAAGAAAGCCCAAAACAAAATGAAAGTATGGTATGACAAAAAGACGACAAAAAGAGAATTTAAACCTGGTGATAAAGTTCTGGTATTATTCCCAATTCCAGGACATCCCCTGCAAGCAAAATACTCTGGACCATACAAAGTTGTTGAGAAGAAATCAGATTTGAATTATGTAATTGATACTCCTGATCGTAGAAAGTCGCAACAACTTTGTCATATCAATATGTTGAAAGAATATCATGACAGATCAGCGGAAACATGTCAATCTAGTCCTCCCCAAACAAATTTGGTACTCATTAAAGAAACTGAAAAGAATGCCGAGGATGTTCTCATGAAGAAAACTGAACATCCTGTAAAACTGAACAACTCTGATATTTTAAATAATTTAGATCAGAAATTGTCACATTTGGATTTCGATCAGTTATCAGAGTTGAAGGAAATCCTGCTAAATTATGACTCTTTATTTCCTGATGTCCCCAGTAGAACTAATGTACTACAGCATGATGTAGACGTAGGAGATGCTTCCCCTATTAAACAGGCACCATATAGAGCTGGTCCCCAAAAGTTACAAGCCATAAAGAATGAAATAAAGTATATGATAGAGAATGATATTATTGAAAACAGCAGTAGTGCCTGGAGTTCCCCATGTTTGTTGATAAAGAAGCCTGATATGACCTACAGATTTTGTACAGACTATTGAAAAGTTAACACTGTAACAATAACAGATACTTACCCTTTGCCCAGAGTGGAAGATTGCATTGATAGGATTGGATCTGCTACGTATATTAGCAAGTTAGATCTGTTAAAAGGTTATTGGCAGGTACCTCTTACCGAACGGGCTAAGCAAATATCTGCGTTTGTAACGCCAAACGGTTTGTTCCAGTACAAAGTTATGCCCTTCGGAATGAAAAATGCGCCAGCCTGCTTCATGAGACTTATGAATTGTGTATTATCTGGCTTAGATAACTGTACTTGCTATATTGATGATGTTGTTGTATACAATCACATATGGGAAGATCATAAACAAAGTTTGGTAGAACTCTTTGAGAGACTGAAAAAAGCAGGATTGACAGTTAATCTTGCCAAGAGTGATTTTTGTCGTGCAACTGTAACATATTTAGGGCACGAAGTAGGTCAAGGTTGTGTAAAACCAATTGCCAGTAAAGTATCTGCTATCGTAGAATTTCCAGTTCCTACTAATCGCAAGGAACTAATGCGATTCTTAGGAATGACTGGGTATTACAGGAAATTTTGTCAGAACTTTGCAGAAGTTGTAAATCCGTTAACGGACCTATTGAAAAAGGACAGAAAATTCCATTGGAATAAAAACTGTCAAAATGCTTTTGAAAGAGCCAAAGCTATATTACAAAGTGCACCTGTGTTACAGGCTCCAAATTTTGATAAACCGTTTTCTCTCATGACGGATGCCAGCGATTGCGGTGTAGGCGCTGTGCTCATCCAAGACGATGACTTTAACATAAGTCATCCGGTTTGCTACTATTCAAAGAAATTTTTACCTCATCAAAAGAATTATTCTACTATTGAAAAGGAAACTCTGTCACTATTGATGGCGTTACAGCACTTTGAAGTATATTTGGGCTCTACGCCGTATGATATAACTGTTTATACAGATCATAATCCCATAACATTTCTTCATAAGATGAAGAATAATAATCAGAGATTAATGAGATGGAGTCTAGCCCTGTCAGAGTTTAACCTAGTTATCAAACACATCAAGGGCTCCGATAACATAATCGCTGATACGTTATCGAGACGTCATTAATTTTGATCTGATGATTGACTCTTGTTATAGCCTCGGACATGTTTGTCCTTTGGAAGAGTTGTATTACATATATTACATGTATTAAGATATTACTGATTATACTATTTGTGATGATAATTAATTAGCTGTAAGAAGCATAAATTAATGCTTAAGATGTCAAACTACTCATATACTCGTCATACAGTACTAATGCTTTGCTCTCCTTACCTTCTTTCTTTTAAGGGTGGGGGTGTTGCATGGACGTCACCCGGACATCGGAGGATGGCGCCACGAAGTGGTGTGGCCGCCCCCGTTTCCACGCTTATGGATCCACCCCGCTATCAGTGACTACTGACGCGCCTTGAGAAAACATAAAAACCATTCTTGGACCATTCAGTACTGGTTTTGCAGTTCTGCCGGCGCTATCGTTTCTCTCAAGCAAAACCACAAACTTCTGCGGTTTTCACCCATTGTTGAAAACCTATAAAACGAACTCGCCTGCAGTACGAGGCGGGACTATTGACTTTACTACGCCACGTTACAGTTTTCCCCGGGGACCGTGACCGTGGGCTCTTGGTCCCCAAGCCCACGGAATGCCATGAACCACGCCATGAACTTTATTATTTAAGAAGAGGAGAGACTGTTTGTTTGGTGCCACATGGATTAATACAGGACTTCAGTTTTGTGTGTGCCCGAATTATGTGTTGATGATGGACTTCAGTTTCTCGTATACCGGATTCAGTTAAGTATTTCGTTACAGTTCGTTATTTAGAGACTCAGTTTTCGTCAGAGACTTGGTTATAAATTACGTTATTTATTGACTATTATATTATTTGTGTATGAATGTAAATATTGTAATCTAGTAATATAGTACTGTTTTTGCACCCATATTTTGGTTACGTATTCATTTGAAGAGAACGTGTCTGAGCATATGTGTTACGGTTCGGCCTGAGTTGTTTGGTGTGAAAAGGGACCGTAACAACATGTATTCTACAAAATATACTAATGGACCATAACTAACAGAAAAATATCTGAAATATATACAAAGATAAAACATTTCATAAGTAAATACATTGTATGGCAATGTATGGAGAGAATCGCCATGGACACATTTCTTACCTGCTGCGCTGCCTGGCTGTAGACTATGACAATCACGGGTCTATCACTGTACGTCTGTGAGTTGTACAATATCTCCAGGGAGTCACGTGCCCCCGCTACTCGCCTCGTGTACAATAAATATCACCCGTCACGCTTTGTTTTTATTCAGCATCCGAATGGTGATTCTTGTTCATCAAGCGTATTCTCACAGACAGTGTCCTGTCTTTTCTAGGCAGACTTGTGACGTCGGCACAGAATGGTGACCTGAGAAGACCGTCCTGGTGTAAGGAATCTCTGACGTGAGAGAGGACGGTCTGACGGAGTCGGATTTACATCTACATATCTACCTATCCCCTGGACAAGTTTTCATCGTAGACGCAGCAAGAATCCAGAAACTGTGCAAGCTTCGTTAATCTTAACCTCCGACATTAAGTAGAGATGTCTTTGTAGATGCCCTCTTAATCCTCAGCTCAGCAATTTACCACAGAAAGCCAGCAGCAGTCGTTGAGCCGGGGCTTTTTCTGAGGCCAGCTGTTCTAGACAGCTTAACACAGGTGTCTGCTCGGCTTCTGAAAGTACCTTGATGAGTTCTCATCCAAACAGTCTCTTATTATATACAAGCCAATCCGCATACATAATTGATAAGCCGTTATCAGTGTGTTTTCAGCTGTTGCGGTAGTTTGATTACGGACAATATCGATGTTAGGCTCAGTTTATTTACCAAGAGCTTCGGCACCAGGCAAATAAAGCCTGGGTCCCTCAAGGCCCAGATGAATGAGCAGTTAGGGTTAAAGGTCTCTTTGCCTGAAAGCCAGCTTCGATTAGCCGCAGACTCCACTAATAACCTGGCATCTGTCTGTGAGCAAACATTTAGAAAGTAGGCACTCATGTTACCAGCAAAACAGCTCTATAACAGTCAAGTGACCTGGGGGACTACTATAATGTCTATTACCCTCATTGTCAATCATAGTCAATACGATCAACCTTTATCTACAAGCGGTCTATTTTCAGGTCATTTGATCTAAATTAAGTGTCTTTAACTGTGACCAATCAATTACACACCTAAAGGAATCCTAATTTTCGTTCTTAATGTTAGTATTATATACCTCCAACCGTTCACGTACACCTACCAGGGAGCCAGGGTATCACCATGTCTGTTTTTCCACGTGAGACATCTTTACCATTCATTTTGACTCCCATGAAGTCGCCTGCTGTCCTGTCTATTTGTCGGCGTGCGTTTTTCCTGTAATATTTTGTCCGTCGGTGTTATGTGTGTGAACTGTTTTCCCTGGGTGTTATATCCTGTGACATTTTGTCGTTTTATATTCTGTCATGTGGCGTTTTGTAAGTTGCGGGTTAGACTTGTGATATTTGTCGGTTGGTGTTATGTTCTGTGGCATTTTCTCTGCGGGTGTTTTGCCTCGTTCCATTTTTTCTGTGGATGTTTTATCCTATGACATTTTTTCCTTGGACGTTATGTATTACGGCATTTTGTATATTTTCATTTGATCTTTATAACATATTCATATGTATGGTATCTGGGAAAAAATGTCATTTGTGTCTCAGTAAGCTTTCAAATATTTATGTCTGACTGGTAGGGTTCTTTGGACCATAGAGTTACGATACAAAGTAGGTTTAATAATAATGGCCAAAATAACTAACACTGTCGCCTCAAATGACATTTTTCTCATTATGTTCATCGTCAAGTTGGGCTGAAATAAAACACCACCTAAAAAAAACCACCTCATCCCAAGGCCGAACCCATTCCTTTCCTCATACATATCATTATAAGATGCAATTTATTTTGTACCAGCAGTTTTGCCCTGTTCTGAACATGTTTACGTATATATTTATTTAATTTCGTTACTTGTTTGTAGCGCATACTTTTGACTTTCGATGAAGTTTCCTTGGTTACAGAGTTATGTGTCATAATAAGAGAACTGGTAGGGCTACCCTATCAGGCTGACTAAATTTCAAAATCCAGCCATAGGTTGTTCTCATGTACGACCCATTTTAAAATAGCGCTGGTCGGGGAGATAATTAAATTATGGTTGTACATGATAACGCTGTTGATAATGTATTGATATCACGGATGTATGATGTAGAAATTCAATACTGTTGCCCAACACACACACTGCCTGACCTTGCTCTGGCGTAAAAACAAGACCAAAGGTAAGGACACATCGATGTAAATGTCCCTTTATCTTCCGGGATTTACAGTTGAGATATAAGTAAACGTAAGTTTACTGAAGGTAATAATAGGATGGGAAATAATTTTATTAAAAAGAACTTGCAGCGATAAATGACTAAAGGTGGTCTGCTTACTTAAAAAGTATAAACCCCAGGGAAATCAAGCCCCGTCTAGAGATCAAACAAGCCGGCTGGTGATCGTTCACCTCAGGCTTTCTGACTGTTTTCACACAGAAATGACGGGCTGTAAGTTCATAAACCGAGATGACTCGCGTGGAGCGTCACATGAATAATTTTAAAAGATATTCTGCAGGCAAACATCATGCTACCACCGGGACCGCGGTAATAATGGGCTGTTTAGGTCAAACTGAATGAAGTGTGTCGCTTCCATATGATGCCGCTGCTCAAACCAGAAACAGTATAGACTGCTGGAGGCAAACCGAAGACGGTATTATTATGTTACAGTATACTATGGCGGTGCCAGCAGCCTACTTACATATAACGGTTGCTGGGAGGAATTTCATGTCTCCGTATATCAAGGAAAAGCTTTAATACAGTTTTTAACCAAAATGTATAGTAATATAAAGTTTGGGTCATCATATATTCCTGATATGTTTACTTAATGTAAAAATATAAGTTCACAGAATAATTAAAACATACGTAGAATGATTGATTTATAATATGTTAATTAAAGGGAATAATCAATAACGGATAGAGGTTATGGTTTAATTTACAATCTACAAAGACACGGAAATATTAACACATGTATATCCATGAGGTCATGAATAATTTACATGTACACATGAGGTCACGGAATAATTAATATCACCATGAGTTCATGGAAAAATTTACAAACCCACAAAGACATTTAATAATTAATATGCCCACGAGGTCATGGAATAATTACACATGAGACACGGCACAATATATATCAACATGGAATCAGGGAATAACTTCTATATACCCATAAAGACAAAGAATAATTGATTGACCGGTTAGTAATCTTAAATATCATTTCGTTGAGCAAGAAGATTGAACGTTATTCTCATATAGATGACACACCATATTACATATTCAACTTAGTAGCTCAATGACTCTAGGCTACAGAAATTTAGACGTATGCCACGAAAAAAACATTTATTATAAGAAATTTAAAAGAACATAGAGAATACTCAATACAGAGGTAGACTATTTGATGGAAATAAAATTAGTTAAAACTTAAAATAACAATGAATACGGGCGCCTGCAGGATACGTGTGCATGACAATTAAAGACGCTTAAATACCGAACGAACGAACCACCCAACCAGAACAACGTAAAATATTATGATAATCACTACCTAATCTATTCAATCACGATTTCATCATGACGGACTTCGGCAGACAAGATTTAGGAAGTGTTCGTGTTAATATTAGGAACGCCCTTCCCCAGAGAACCTGCTGTCGTGACCGGGTTGAACATACTCATGACACGTTGTACAAATTAGTCGTATCCCAACCCCGGGCCATGACATCTCTTGCTGTTGACTCCGTGTATATGTTACCAGGGCGACGCCGGCGTGACGACACACGGTCAGTGTGAGTTATGTGGGTGGCGACTCTTCACTAACACTATTTATAATGAAAAGCCCCGGAACTTTTCCTTTGAACACGTCGTAACCGACAGACAGATCTTCACAAGGAATCTATACACTTAACAAGGTAATCATTTATTTAATCCTTTTAAATTTGTATTTTAATTTGAGAAATCGGGGTGTACCTGAAGTCTAAATAACCTTTATATTTCAAAAATGTTTCAAAGTCATCTTAATGTTTGAGTTACGATCAGTAATAAAATTCATCAACAAGCAACACGCAGCACCTTGGGTGCGGAGGGCTGGGGGACACCTGCGAGATTCGTTTTGAATTATTTCAAATTTTTTGTTACGTATTTCATGCCGCCAGGAAAGAGATGAGCTTTTAAAGAGCTTATTCGACGTAACCACCGATATATACTTCAGTGTACATAAAGACCCTCAGACGATGCGGGACAGCCTCATGGCAGTAATTCTCTTCTACATCATATCTCATTTTTAATCTAGTCACGGGCGCCAGACGGCGGGGCTGGGAGCTGATAAAATATGACTCCGAGAATTCTATAAGATTCTGACTATTTGTGTTCTTTCCTGAGTAGTTAAGTTGCCCCTGTTTGTATTTGTTTCCTCGGCTAATGGACTGACCACTCACACGATGACGTACTAAGCGTTAATTTCATGGTTTTGACTCGATATATAAGATTTAGTACGGGTATGTACAGGTATCTCACGAATTAAGTACGAGTATTGAAAACGAGCTGTATGTGTAGGCCCATAGTATGAACCTTCACGAGTTTATTAGGAACTAATACGACTTCAGGGATGGGAAACTCGTGGATGACTGGTATTCCTGGCAAAATGGCTGCCAGGTCAGACATCCTCTTTTTTGTTGAGGAGGAAAAGTTTCGTGTCATTTTGGGGCGTTCATTAACGAGACAATTAATCCAACGTATATATAACAGGATAACTTTGCCACGAATTGATTTCCCTCCACGCTACGATCAGGAAAGATATCGGAGGTTACGAAATGCGATGCGGCCGTGCGTCTTAAAAGCAGTTAGTACGATAGCTTTAATGGTTTGTGTCGTAGAAGCCATCACGTTACACACTAAAGCCCAGCATACACGTTACGAAATTTGGATACGATACAATTTTGTTATTTCCTATCGCAATGTCGTATCGTAAATACCAAAGATCCGTTTCGTATTTCTACGTACATTATACGAATGTCGTGCAAAAGGGGATGGGATAATTACTTCAAATACTGATCAGCAACATGGCTGCCAATGAAACTATACATCGCAGAAAATTTGCTTTAAGCGCTTCGTAGCCTAATTACTATAGGTGGCGATGAAGAGAATCTACCAGACGGAAGAGGCTTTCACTCATGCGGCGGAATTACGATTGCCAGTTACGTTACGAAAATATTGAACATGCTCGAAAAAAATACGATACGATACGAAGCCAAAATCGTACGGCGTCGTATCGGATCTCAACATACACGTGGCGATAAGAAGCCAAGGAGCCAGGATTTCGTGTCATATTCTGCTTCCTATCCCATCGTATCCAAATTTCGTAACGTGTGTGCTGGGCTTAACTGAAATGCAGTAGGAAGTCGGTCGCTTCATAACGCTATACACGCAACATGAGGCGAACATATTCACATGAGGAGTGACAGAGTTTGCATCATTCAGAGTCAGACTTTTATACTGTTCACGACAAGTTACTTGCACAATATGAAAGACCTTACATACGAGCAGTTCCTCGTGTAATAACTATGTGTTCAGAGAGAAAGACAGAGTTATGGTTAAGGGTTATATGCACTTCTTCCACTTTTTCCTTCCACTGCTACTGGACCTCCTCCTCACCCTGTATCAGTAGCTTATCACTACCTGTTTACTAGTATCATGAATGATGGCTGGCCTGACCTCCCTCTGACTGCTAAAAGCTTCTTGTTTGGATTCATGGATCCAATAATATTGATTCTCTCTACATACAGGACTAACCCTTAGACAATGGACCACTGACATTTACTTTGCCAGTAGACGTGTTAAAAGTGTTTTCGTGGACAATGATAACAGCTTTGTAGCTTATAAACACATCATAACTGTATCCTTAAGTTTTCTTGCTGTAGCTTAATTTGGGTAAATCCGTCGTAAAATTGTACGAATTCATTACGAGGTGATCCGAACTCTCTACGAGCTCGCGGAGTTTGTTATGGGTTTACCCCGAGTTGTTTAAGTCGGAGTATTTTAGTCAGTATAAGAGTTATCCAGAGCTGTTTCATGAGTTTCATAAAAGAGCTGCATCAAGTTAGCTCGTTGCCCAACTCGGCACCTGCTGGCCAACGTGTGAGAGGGACGTGCACAATGACAGTTCTCAGTCTGAAGCTCAGTTTCTCATTTTTTGGCCTTTTTTATTTACTCTAAGACTCCCGATTTGTTAAGAAATAGAGACCAACCTTTGTTTGGTCAGCGTGTTTCGTTCGGTTCAGTCATTTTGCTATGGACTCACTTCCCAGGGCTGTAGGTTTCAGGATGATCTGCGGGGCGTAGTTCTAATTGGTCATTGTTAACCATGACGCCTCGGCCCGTCCATTGTCCCAATATTTTGTTTTCGGAAAGCCTGCCCAATAATCTATAGCGAACTGACAGACATATATCTCTTGGGCGTAACCGTGGTCTCGCCGAGTTTCAATACATATCATTATAATTGCAAAGAAAATTATCCATTCAGTTGGATAATGGACCCAATTATAAACAGGGATCCGGAAAGTGATGTAGAAATATCATGTCGTTGTGCTCGCGATGATGTGGCACTGTCAGCCATCTAAATGGTGATACATGTTTTATTAGAGGTTTAATTCGAACGGTTTGTGGGTTCGACAGAGAGTCTGGAAATATTTATAATTTTCTTTAATTACACTCTAATCTTAATTATGGAAGTAATTTATTTTGAATACTGTATCTGCTTTCGAAAATACAGCCCAGTCGACTATTTTATTTACCCTGTTTTATTTAACGACATACTTAATATATTGTAAATATATTGTACACAACTGCTATAGGTTGCCACATTCAGTTTCTATACTTCTCTACCCCAGCTTTTACTAACCAACAACGGGTATGTTAATTTGTGAAAACTACATCCGCCCGGTTGATATTTCGACACTTGTTTCCTGTATAAAATACGATTCCCCATAGGAACCATGCACACATCTTCACCATTACAATATATCTTTTATCCTTACAGTGGTCAATGATGAAGGGCTTTGTGATTGCACTGACTCTGCTACATGGAGCACTTGCACGTAGGTTATCTATTTATATATATATATCCATATCATGCTCTGTTGCAAAACATAGAGCGCTGTCTGACCGCGGAGGAAAGACTGCATACCCGCAGATCATTTCTACATATATATATATATATATATATATATATATATATATATATATATATATATATACACACAATCATATGTTTCAGAATCAAAATGTTATCACAGACGCGAACTCCTCGAAAGCTTATTTCCTCATTGATTTATTGATTTATTGTTGTGTTGAAGAGAAGGGAGCGCTACAACACTAACTGATCTGCATGCCACCTAATTTAAATTTCCTTGTTCTTTGATGTTACCACTATATTATCCGTTCTTGGGACAAGTTTTTTTCGGGATTGTTTAATCGGCCGAGTCATAACCCTGCCGGGCTTTCAATGGGCCGAGTCATAACCCTGCCGGGCTTTCAATGGGCTGAGTCATAACCCTGCCGGGCTTTCAATAGGCCGAGTCATAACCCTGCCTGGCTTTCAATGGGCCGAGTCATAACCCTGCCGGGCTTTCAATGGGCCGAGTCATAACCCTGCCGGGCTTCCTATGGGCCGAGTTATAACCCTGCCGGGCTTTCTATGAGCCGAGTTATAACCCTGCCGGGCTTTCAATGGGCCGAGTTATAACCCTGCAAGGCTTTCAATGGGCCGAGTCTTAACCCTGCCTGGCTTTCAATGGCCTGAGTCATAACCCTGCCGGGTTTCCAATGGGCCGAGTCATAACCCTGCCGGGCTGTCTATGGGCCGAGTCATAACCCTGCCGGGCTTTCAATGGGCCGAGTCATAACCCTGCCGAGCATCCAATGGTCTGAGTCATAACGTTGCCAGGCTTTCAATGGGCCGAGTCATAACCCTGTCGGGCTTTCTATGGGCCGAGTCATAACCCTGCCGGGCTTTCAATGGGCCGAGTCATAACCCTGCCGAGCATCCAATGGGCTGAGTTATAACTTTGCCGGGCTTTCAATGGGCCGAGATAGATAGATTGGCACAGTTTCTGATAGATGGGCTGCGATAGAAGCTTGGCGATATAATGTAAAGTTTATGAGGATTTATAATGAAATGTGGAATTGGACCCTTGCCACTTTTGACATCGTTTCAACAGTTAAAGACATAAACAGATCAACAAGTAACGAGCATTGCATGACAATGGTTGAGTGCCATCACCATCAGTTATAAAACAGATGTAAATATCGATTTCATTGCTCAAAGTATAATGACTTCTGTGCCCATGATAATGGGTGGATATTGGAAAAAGGAGTATTTAAATAACAGATTTTACTTTGAAAGGAGGACTCATTTCTGACAGACAGTTTTGGAAACATATTTTTATATGTACGAGCTTGTTGATGTATGTGCAGAATGTCCGAGCGGTTACTGGGGCAGAGACTGCTCCTACCAGTGTCACTGTGCAAACCCCGCAGAGCAGTGCTCCCGGACCACGGGCACATGTACCAGTGGGTGTGCGGCAGGCTGGAGCAGAGACGAGTGTTCACTAGGTGGGTTACACACACACACCCTCACACACACACACACACACACACACACACACCATGCGGTATAAAAATAAAACGACAACGAAATACCAAACACTCGGCATTGTCATTACAGGGACGCATGTAGTAACAACGCTCTTTGAATGTACGAAAACCATGAATTGATAGGTGTCCAGGCCAGATATAAGACATAAGATGGAGAACACTAGCGACAAGAATACCGAGACTGGTTGTGTCTGGTGATTGCTAAATGACAGATTTGTAAGTGGTATAGGTAAACTTAGTGTTGTATAATACAATTATCTCTGACTGCAATCGTTAAAGTATATATATATTCATTGATTTCTGTTAATGTTAATAAATTGCCAGTGAGGGTTTTATTTTCGCGATGATTTCCCTTTTTGCGATTGAAACCCTCGAGAACAAAAAGCCGAGGAGAGTAAGACCTGGCGATGAAGCTTAGACAGTTAAAAAAGATACATGAAAATATTTCATATATGATGCATATAAACTAAGAGAGAGAGAGAGAGAGAGAGAGAGAGAGAGAGAGAGAGAGAGAGAGAGACTGATTTTGGTTTTCTATATCACAAAGTGTGTATCCTCCACTTTACGTTATCACTATCTGCAGGTAACATTGCCTTCAAGAAGACGGCAAATCAGAGCAGCACTTACGCGAATTGGCACGCCAGTCTTGCGGTAGATGGCAGCAGTGGTAACGTGGTTCTGAACAACGAGTGTGCTCACACCAACTTCGATTATCAGCCCTACATCGTCATCGACCTAGGGCGCCCCCATGTGGTCTATTCTATAAGTTTACTGAATCGGAGAAACTATGGTAAGTAAAGTTATTTTAAGAGCCTTAACTGAAAGAGATGGTGGTAGAGGGATGGGGGGGGGGGGGGGGGGGGGGGGGGAAGAGTTTGTTATTGCCATCCATGTCCAGCCCGCGGCGGATACGGTTTTACAATTGGAACTTCTCGGCAATTTGCCAAGTTTTATTTCTGACCGGGGAAATTTCCCCGGAGCCAAGAGCCCTGCGCCGACATCTTGCGCCGCCGCCAGCCGAGTTAAGTTCTAGCCGAGCAGAGCCCAGTTTATCTGGAGGCGCCACTGATATTTCATTTAACCAAAGTGAGCCGATCTTGTGCAGCTGAGAAACAAATAACGCAAAAAGGTAATCTTTTACATTGCCCGAAACGTATACACACTAATCGTTTAAGTATGAATGTGTTGGCTTATAAAACCACCAAGATAAACCATATTCCATATATCAAGACACTAGTTAAATGTAAAATGGAGGCAATATGTCACACGTAATAAAAATAACTTGTCTTAATAAAGCAGGTACTTTGTAACATCGTCAAATGAAGAGACTTTCAGGTCAATTGAAGCCAGCCGACAATTTTCAAGCCCAGTCGAGCCACGAAATTCTGCTCACTACTAAAGTCAGCCGTCTTTTTGTCTAAACCAGCCGAACTTGTATGGCTAACACGGCCCGGGCTCTGCGAGAGCCGCCATGGTAAATAAATTTGGATTATTAGGAGGCAAGTAGGGGACATATTCCTAAACATAAAAAACAAGTAGGTGTTAATGGAACGCTAATCAGGAGCATTTTATTGTGTACATTGGTGGTTGTATGATAATCATCATTGCCTAATAAAACTGACACCGCAGGTTTTAATTCATATATGTCTGCCAAATACAAATTATCTTAATAGTGACCCCAAAAGTCAAACAAGTTTCAGAATTTAAATACCAGTTCTTGAAATTATATGGTGATACATTTCAAGACAATTTAGAACAAAATTTAATTTCAGTTGCTTCATAACTCTGGCTTTGTTAATTTATGACATTACCCTACATCATGTGGAATGAGCTGTGCACATTCCATCCGGCACTCCAATATAAACTATGCTCGCCGAGGATAACGTAACACGCCAGAAAAGTATTCCGAGTAGTATTACTAATGTCTGTCTTTATTTTACCATCCATCATAGCGACATCAAGATGCCAAATCTAATTTCATTATCTCAGCTGAATCCCGATTTTGTTAGGCTATAGCAATGAGTTTTTGTTCGTCGTCCTCAAATTCGTTTGTAGGGAACCGTTCCGTAATCGTTGTGAAGAAATCTTAATAGAAAGGGGATAGTATTGGTTAGAAGAAGTTAGCATTTGTGTATTATGAATGAAATAATTTTTGAGGCGGTTTAAATCCTACCCTGTCCATTTCTGATAAACCCTTTAAGAGGAGTTATGAACATGTGATTTATTATACACTTTGCCGTGTTTTAGGCGGACGTCTGTCATCTGTACAAACAAGAGTCGGTAACTACAACAGCGCCACCCAGCTGCAGAACAATGCACTATGCGGGTATCTGGCGGGCACCGTTGGTGACGGCGAGGACTACAAGTTTACCTGCCAAGACTGGATGGCAAACAAACTCGTCCTGGTCGGTCGCTACGTCACGGTCCAGATCACAGGCAGGGAGACTTACCTCACGGTCTGCGAGGTCAAAGTTCACGGTTACGCAATGGGAGGTATGCGAAACATGTCATGTTAACAACGTTGAAATTTCCTACTCATCGAAAAAAAGAAATCTAGTTCAATAGCCCAAAAACTTAACTTATTATTTTCAATCAAGATACGTACATAGGTTCTTTGAACAGTTACAAGAACTTTAATAGGGTTTCACCAGATATAATGTATAATGTCAGATTAGGTGTGTAAATTGCACAGAAGACATGTGGCATGACGGATCCGCATTCCGTGCACATTGAATCTTGGCATTATTAAGAAAAATGCTGAAGGAATTTTGATGCGCGTGCAGGCTTCCTGCTGGGTTTGCATCATCAGTTGTTGGTACATCATCAGTTGATGGTGCATCATCAGTTGATGGTACATCACAAGTTGATGGTACATCATTAGCTGATGGTACATTATCAGTTGATGGTACATCATAAGTTGATGGTACATCATTAGTTAACGGTACATCAGGAGTTGATGGTACATCATTAGCTGACGGTACATCATTGGTTGATGGTACATCATTAGTTGCTGGTACATAATCAGTTGGTAGTACATCATCAGTTGATGGTAAATCATCAGTTGATGGTAAATCATCAGTTGATGGTACATCATTGGTTGATCGTACATCATTAGTTAACGATACATTATCAGTTGATGGTACATCATCAGTTGATGGTGTTACGGGGTGACATAAAAAGCGGACCAAACTGTCTCGCTAGTGAAGCTTGCTTTGCAGCGATGCGGTTGGTACGCCGGACTTGTGCGCCACCGACCTGGGTTCGACTACCGGATCGGCCCAGGATTTTTCCCCTCAACAATTTGTCTTCGTAATAAAATTGGGAGCTCTCGTCGGGATGCTTAATAGTTTTCAAATTTATTAGGCCTGGACACATTGTTTTATCATACATTGTTTACAAGATTACATATTGTTTACAGTACATTGCTTACAGGATTTATCTCAGTGTTTTTTTGTTATTGTTTTGACATCTTAACATGGCAGATTTCAAGCCTGAGACATTTGTTGACGATCCCGACCCTGATCAACTTGAATAGTTGTCAAAAGATCAGTTGTTGCGTTTGGGACAACACTTAGGTTAGCCGCCGACGTCGACGCAACAGGTTTTAGGTTTCTGTTGCGTCGCCGGCCCACCAAAGGGCTAACTGGAGTTATAGCACGATACGATCTGTTACTCTTAGAAAGAAAATTTAATAAAAATATTTCCTATGGTTTTAGCAAATCAATATTCACATAATATTGTATGTTGAAAGGCCTGTAATAAAAAATAACCATTCTGGAAAGCATGAAGCACCTGTAACATCAACAACTGATAGTATTTGTCCAGAGAGAATTGAAGCATTAACAGCCCCGGTAGACATCTTGCATTTGGTGGCAGTCCTGTATAAGGCTTTAGGCCTGTGTACTGTTATGTTCATATATTTATTTCCTTAGTGCAAAATAGGGCTGAGAACAGAACAGTAATGTTTTCTAGTGGTCAAATATACAATACACATAGTTGTACTGAACATTAATCAGTAGATATATGTTAAATCTCACAGTTGTGTATGGAGTGTTATAATAAACTGCAGGTGCAATCTATGGACTCCACAATGCGTCAGTCACTGAAAAAAAGCAACTGAGGAGTTCATTCTTATGGGCTACACTTAGGTCTAAGTGTGAAAAAAACTATGAGAAAGCCTGATATCATTGCTAAAATCATGCAAGATCTTATTAGCAAAGGTGTAATTGAAGAGACTGAAGTTGAAACTTCAAAAATTGACAGCCTTGCTATGCATGTAGAATTAAAAAAGTTGGAAGTGCAACATGAGCTAGCATTGAAACAGTTAGAATTAGAAAAAGAAAATCAGAGAGAAGAAAGAGAAAGACTAGACAAAGAAAAAGAAATTGAGTTAAAACGACTGGATTTAGAAAGACTTAAATTAGAACATAGTCTAAGTGCTGCCCCAAATCACAGTTTTGATGTTACAAAACACATTAGACTTGTCCCACCTTTTCAAGAAAAAGAGGTTGATACATATTTCTTACACTTTGAGAAGGTAGCTGAAAATTTAAAATGGCCTAAGGAAAATTTGGACCATGCTGTTACAAAGTGTATTGACTTGCAAGGCCAGAGAAATTTATACAGAGCTTTCAGTAGAGGCTGCTGCTGACTATGACCTGGTAAAACGGTTAATCCTAAAAGGGTACGAGTTAGTTCCAGATGCTTACCGCCAGAAATTCAGAAATTGGGAAAAGCGCAAAGAACAGACCTACGTCGAATTTGCTAGGACAAAAGAGCAGTTGTTTGATCGCCGGTGTAATTCTAAAAATGTAATGAAAGATTATGACAATTTGCGCCAGTTGATTTTGCTTGAAGAATTTAAGCGCTGCATTAACGCAGATGTTAAATCTTTTCTCATGAGAAAAGTCCTGAAACACTTGACTTTGCTGCTTAATTAGCTGATGATTATTCATTAATACACAAAATGTCCTTTACTAGCAAATCAAACCAGTTATATACAAACAAGAATGTAAAACATTATGGTCAAAAGAAGTTTACAGCGCAGTCACCCAGTACTAGTAGTCCTGATAGTTCAGCAAAGCCCATATCTACATCTCAGTCCACGTCCACTGTGTCTAAGTCCAACAAAGACCAGTCATTTTCAAAGAAAATCTGTAATTACTGCAAGAAGGAAGGTCATCTAATATCTGAATGCTGGAAACTTGCGAATAGCCCAAATAATAGCAAACCTTCTGGTTTTGTTTCAAAATCTATGCATAGCATAGTACAAGAGCCAGGCTCTTTTTATGTAAATAATGGGTACAACTCCTTTGTTGACTCAAATAATGAGTTTGATGCTACGGATGCCCAAGTGCCGTCTGAATCCAAAGAAGAATCCGTAGCTTGCGGGGTAAAAACCTCAGTTGATTCCTGCGAGGAATTAAATAAGGCTAGGTCCTTTCAAGACTCCTGCGAGGAGTATTCTCTAAATAAGGCTAAGTCCTTTTATGACTCTTGCGAGAGTATTTCAAATGAGGCCAGGTCCTCTTATAACAGAAGTTTGTTTCTGCTGAGAAAAATTCCTCTGTTGACTCCCATGAGGAGTTTGGTAAGGATGTAGATTCCTTAAATGACTCTGAAACAGAGTTCATGACTGACACCTTCAATGTCAGTTCTTTGTTTGATGAGGTTGAGGTAGTAGATTCCTCTCCTGACTCTGAAATGGAGTTGTTTGAACCATTCACACATGATGGTTTTGTATCACTTTCAAGTGATTTTTTAGATTCCACCCCTATTAGAATTTTGAGGGACTCTGGTTCAGGCCAGACTCTCATGTTAGCAAACACTTTGCCATTTTCTAATAGGTCCTTTACTGGTGCACATGCACTTGTTAAAGGTGTGTTTTCAGACAGGCACGCTTCAGTTCCGCTTCACAGTATCCATTTAAAGTCAGATTTGATTCCTGGGAATATTACTGTGGCCATAAGAACTTCTTTACCTTTTAAGGGGATTCAGTTGCTATTAGGCAATGATGTTGCAGGTGATAGAGTACAGCCTGTACCAATAGTGACAGAAAAGCCGTCACTTGATCAGGACACTGATCCGGAAGGTCAGGAAATTCCTGGTTTGTATCCTTCTTGTGCTGTAACTAGATCTATGGCCAAGAAAAACACACATGAGGATAATGGTCCAGATAATAACACTCTGGGAGTCACTAGTGACTCGTCTAATGACTCGCTCGTACAGGATGCAGCATTCTCAAGGTCAGAACTTATTACAAAACAGCATAAGGACCCTGACATTTCATGTTTGTTTCCCAGGGCAGTTTCTAAAGATGAGCTCTCACAGAACCCAGTTTGTTTCTATGTCAAAAATGGAGTGCTTATGCGTAAATGGCGACCTGCTGATGTATGCGCTGATGATGAGTGAGCCATCAAACATCAAAAAGTAATGCCCAAAAGCTTTCGCAGTGAAGTTCTAAGCATGGCACATGAGGCTCCTTTGTCTGGCCATTTAGGTATAAATAAAACTTATCAGAAAGTTAGTAAACACTTCTATTGGCCTAGCCTCAGGAAAGATGTTGTACAATATTGTAAATCATGCCATACATGCCAGATGGTGGGCGAGCCCAGTCAGGGTCCTCCTAGGGCCCCACTTGGGCCTATCCCTGCTTTTGAGGAACCATTCAGTAGGATTATTGTTGATTGTGTTGGGCCACTGCCCAAAACAAAATCTGGACATGAATGCTTGCTGACAGTCATGTGCGCGTCTACCGGGTTCCCTGATGCAATACCATTGCGCAAGGTTAGTGCCAAGGGTGTTGTCAAAGCTCTGACCAAGTTTTTTACAACTTTTGGATTACCAAAATCCGTCCAGTCTGACCAAGGGTCTAATTTTTGGTCTGGCTTATTCCAACAAGTTATGCTTGAGCTAGGTATAAAACAGTACAGCTCTTCGCCATACCATCCTGAAAGTCAGGGCGACCTCGAGCGTTTTCACCAGACATTAAAAAACATGATCAGGACTTGTTGCTATGACACACAGAGAGACTGGGATGGAGGTGTCCATCTATTGCTGTTTGCTGTCAGAGAATCCTTTCAAGAGTCCTTGGGTTTCAGTCCCTTTGAACTAGTTTTTGGACACTCCGTTCGAGGTCCATTGAAACTGCTTAAAGAAAAACTCATGTGTGAAAATCCTGATTCTCTTAGTTTACTGCAGTATGTCTCGGACTTTCGCACTAAACTACACAATGCTTCTGAGATTGCAAAGTCAAATCTAAAATCTGCACAAAGTAAAATGAAAACAAAGTATGACAAGCACACTGTAAGTAGGACGTTTAAGCCTGGTGAAAAGGTCCTTGCCTTACTTCCCATCCCTGGCAGACCTCTGCAGGCTAGGTATTTTGGTCCTTACATTGTTGACAAGAAAGTCAGTGATTTAAATTACATACTGTTGACACCAGATAGACGTAAGAAGAAACAACTGTGCCCTGTTAACATGTTGAAACCATATTATGACAGAAATAGCACATCAGATGTTGTACATAATGTTACTGCTGTTAATCGTGTAAACACTGACCCTGACCCAGTTAAAGTAGATACTGATTGTAAGTGTAATGTAGACATTCAGTGTGGTACAGTACCATTTAAAAACTCAGACGTGCTTAAAAACCTGGATGCCAAACTGTCACACCTAACCGCACAAGAACAACAAGACCTCAAGAACCTGCTGCGGAATTATGAACATTTGTTTAGTGACATTCCAACGCGAACTAACATGTTGTGCCATGACGTCGATGTTGGCGAGGCAAGCGCAGTCAAGCAACATCCATATAGACTGAATCCAGAAAAGCAAAAGTATCTATAGGATGAGATTCAATATTTGCTGGACAGTGATTTTATTGAGCCTGGTAACAGTAACTGGAGTTCACCATGTATTCTTGTGCCAAAACCTGATGGAAGTTGCTGTATGTGCACAGACTATCGAAAACTGAACTCTGTCACCAAGACTGACACGTTCCCGATTCCGAGGATGGATTATTGTATTGATAGAGTCGGTAGCTCCAGGTATGTTTCCAAGTTTGACTTGCTAAAAGGATTCTGGCAAGTTCCGCTGACAGAACGAGCGAAAGAAGTGTCCGCATTTGTGACGCCGCAAGGACTGTACCAGAATAAAGTTATGCCGTTTGGCATGAAGAACTCGCCAGCCACGTTCCAGCGCCTCATCCATACGGTTGTCAAGGACATTCAGGGCTGCGACACATATATTGATGACCTCATCGTGTACAGCGACACCTGGGAGAAACATCTACAAATTCTTCGTGACCTCTTCGAAAGACTTAGTGAAGCACGTCTGACCGTCAACTTGGTAAAATCTGAGTTTTGTCATGCATTTTTGGGTCATATCGTAGGGCAGCGTCAGGTAAAACCTTTTGATGCTAAAATAAGTGCTATTTCTGCATTTCTAGACCAGAGAACAAAAAGTAAATAATGCGTTTTCTTGGTATGGTTGGATACTACAGGAAGTTTTGTCCAAATGTTGCTGCTGTAGCTGAACCTTTGACTAATTTGTTAAAGAAGAAACAAAAGTTTGTATGGAATGTTCAGTGTGAAAGTGCATTTCAGAATTTGAAAGCAATTCTGCAAAGTTCACCAGTTTTAGCAGCTCCATACTTTTCTGTACCTTTTAAGCTAGCTGTGGATGCTAGTGATACTGCTGCTGGTGCTGTGTTGTTACAAGAAGGCAGTGATGGCATAGATCATCCAATTTGTTATTTCTCAAGAAAGTTTAATGCAAACCAGAAAAACTACTCCACTATTGCAAAAGAATGTTTGGCTTTGATTTTGGCTTAGCAACATTTTGAAGTTTATGTTACTTCATCAGTCAGGCCTATCATTGTCTTCAGTGATCACAATCCCCTCACGTTCATGAACAAGTTAAAGTGTAAAAATCAAAGATTGTTGAGATGGAGTTTGTTCTTACAGGATTACAATCTTGATATCATGCACATTAAAGGGAAAGACAATGTACTTGCTGATTGCTTATCGAGATGTTTATGAAATGTTGTAAACAGGATGTTTATGTAATGTTGTAGATAAGATGATTGAGATCGCAAAAAGAAAGTTTTCCGTGAAAACTTTCTTTTTTCTTACAGGAGGGGGAGTGTTACAGGTGCTCTTTTTATTGTGTGGCACGGGCGTAACTCATGTTGAAGCGCTCTTGACTGGCCGCTTGTTACATTCTATGTTTAATCCGTACCTGTTGAACTCTTGTTGTCCCGCTGGCTTGGTCGTGAGTCAGGTGTACACCATGGTGTGTGGAGACACGCAGCGCTGTTTTTCTAGAGAATTCCTGAAACGTGTGTTGTGCAAGACATAGACTGTTCGAGAAGTGGAAAATTCTCGGCTTGGGGTGTGAAGGTATATAAAGGGGCTGTTTTTTAGAATCAGAGGGGAGAGAGAGAACAGCAGAGCAGATTCCAGCGGACGCAGAAGCGTGTGTCAGGACCTTATCCGACGAATGCGGCAATTATAGATTTTTCAAAGACTTTCTCCTGGATTTTATGCATTTGGACTTCAGTTTATTTTCCGGGTTGTTGTTGCAAGAATTTTCCACTGGACTGTCATTCTCCGAGAGTTTACATTTAAAGGACTTATCGTTGTGATGGTGTTGGTATCCATACATCATTAGTTGATTGTACATCATCAGTTGCTGGTACATCATTAGTTGATGGTACATCATCAGTTGATGGTACATCATCAGTTGATGGTACATCATCAGTTGATGGTACATCATCAGTTGCTGGTACATCATTAGTTGATTGTACATCATCAGTTGATGGTACATCATTAGTTGATTGTACATCATCAGTTGCTGGTACATCATCAGTTGCTGGTACATCATCAGTTGATGGTACATCGTCAGTATGGTACAGGAGTTTCATTGTGCTTTCTATCTGACAGGTGAGTGCCCGTCGTCAAAGACCGGGCCGAGCTGTCAGTGGAACTGCCACTGTCGTGACCAGGAGGAAAACAAGGTCTGTGACTCGGTGGGAGGTCGCTGTCCGTCTGGCTGCTACCCCGGCTGGATGGGACCAGACTGTCAGACACGTACGTAACACTAGACGCCCCCAAACTCTTAACATACGTAACACTAGACGTTCCTAAACTCTAACATACGTTACATTAGACGCCCCAACACTCTAGGCGAACGTTACACCACACGTCCCAACACCAATCAACTATGTAACACTAGACTGCCCCAAACTCTAAACATACGTTACACTAGACGCCCCAATACTCTACCCGAACGTTCTCCAGACGTCCCCACACCAATCAACTGCGTAACACGTTTTTTTTATCCGTGTCTTTATGAGTTGTCTGATATCCTCCACAGCTTGTCCCTCCGGCTACATGTTTATGTATATGAGTTGTCTGATATCCTCCACAGCTTGTCCCTCCGGCTACATGTTTATGTATATGAGTTGTCTGATATCCTCCACAGCTTGTCCCTCCGTGTACGTTTATGTAGGCCTATATGAGTTGTCTGATATCCTTCACAGCTTGTCCCTCTGGCTACATGTTTATGTATATGAGTTGTCTGATATCCTCCACAGCTTGTCCCTCTGGGTTCATGTTTATTTATATGAGTTGTCTGATATCCTTCACAGCTTGTCCCTCCGGGTACATGTTGTGTATATGAGTTGTCTGATATCCTCCACAGCTTGTCCCTCCGGGTACTGGGGCATCAACTGTGCGGCTCAGTGTCACTGCGCTAACGAGGGGGAGGTGTGTGATCCCGTCACCGGATCCTTCTGCGGGATCGACTTGACGTGCAAGACGGGCTGGGGAGGTCCCGGATGTCAGGAAGGTAAGCAATCATGGACACCAAGGTCAAGGACGACATGTGAATTCAGTGCCAAATTAGTCCTCCACATGTTCCTCGGCAAAGGATAAAGCGAGATCTGTGCGCCGGGCGGGCTAGATACACCATTTACTTTATGTTTTGAAATGGCTGTATATTATATAAAACGTTTTCAGGATTTATGTTTATATAAGAAACAATTGATTTCATTGTAAAAGAATGGGGTTATATTAGTTAATAATGTGAACAGCTGAAGCTTTTCAAAAGTTAAATTGAAATATTCGATAGAAATTCTCCCAAACAAAATATTACACAAAGACATAATTTGTCCGACGTAGATTTTAAATTACACCCCAAAATTTGGATCATAAAAAAAACCCATCAGGAAACGTTAAGGTGAAGTGGTTGACAGATCTTTATATATGTGTGTGGAGTCGATACCTTACAGTCTGTAACAGAGACCTGATGTGATTGTGTTGTTTGACCGTGACAGGTAACATCGCGTACCGTAAGGTGTGTCGTCAGTCCAGCACGGCGTTTGCCGGGACCTGTGAGAAGGCGGTGGACGGAGTGACCCAGCAGTACTACTGGCGGGGGTCGTGCAGTCACACCACGTCGGAGTACGAGCCCTGGTTCAAGATGAACCTGGGATACATCGCCAGTGTGGCAAGTGTCACCATCGTAAACAGACAGTCATGGTGTAAGTCATCTTTATCTTATCTACCAGAAATGGAATCAGCATTTTTATCTTTACTTTAATTAATATTGGTAATTTGGTATTGTTTAACTTAACGAGGTGTCATGATGCTGTGATATCGAATCTTGCCTGACCGATTATCAACATTCAAACAAGTCTAAAACAACTGACAAGTCTTATGATAAGACATTCACTTAAAAAGCGACATTGACTTCATCTTTCTTCTTCATTAAATACTAAGTATATGACTTTTTCCCCTAAATTTGATGCAAATTCAATTAATAATTTATTGTATACATACACATTTAAATTAACAGTGGTATGTCTCAGTCTCAGGTAGCTCTGCCAGGGCGTTAGTATTTTTGTTTGCTACTAAAAACGCGTAAATGATACGTGATTCCATGCATGCACTGATACCCGTAGCTCCGTGTTTGCTCTTAGGGCCAGAGTGGCAGTACCGACACTTAGCGTTACAAGACCGTGAGAGAACGTTTGATTTCTCTGTCAGAGGCAACAATTAAGTCTTAACCATTTCATGGACTGGGTCAGTCTAAGTCTCAGGTATCAAATGGATAGGGAATATAGATATATATAACAACCAAGGTTTTGCGTGAATTCAAATAGCACTTTAGTGTATTATGGGCAAGGATAAAAAGCTGGATAAATAGGCCGACCTACAGACATGCTAAAAACCGTGTCATATTAACGCAAAAAAAAATAAAAATAAAATAAAATCTTTAAGTAATTTTAGTATCCTGCAGCATATGTGCGTAGTGTTCCCTTTATATTCACATTCACATCTGACGTTAATGTATTGACAGCTAAGCCTGTGGCTGAGCGCCTGGCAGGGTTTGAGGTTCGAGTCGGTAACGACGGCAGCAACAACATGCGACTAAACTCGCTCTGTAACTCCTACGTCACAGCTGTGAAAAACGCCGAAATCGTCAAGATCACGTGCTCTCAAAAACTGCAGGGTCAGTACGTGAGTGTCCAGATATACGGCCGGACGGAGTATCTGACCATGTGTGAGGTCGTGGTCTCAGGATACGTGTACGCCAAGGGTGAGAAACAACAGTATATAACACCATCACTTACAACACATATAATAACGTTGAAGTGCCCCACTGGATATAGCTCTTTGACTTGTCAAGATCTAATTTATAGGTTGATTTGTAGTATATATACACGATATATTATCCAGTTATGTGACCTAGAAGTATAAATTTATGAAGGGACTAATTAAATGCCTACACCTTTATCTACAAGATATAATTAAGGTAATTATTAATTTACTAATACACCAGAATTACCAGATTTCAGTCATACCAGGTGAGCTGGTCCTGTTACAAGGCATTGTGGGGCAGCAGGACCCGATGAGCTATGTTTGGGACATTGTTCAGATGGAATAATAGTACCAAATGAGGTCATTTTGTGACTGACAAGATATTGTTAAAATGCTTAAGAATACGTTTGACCCATTGAGGTAGTTCTGTGACTTTGAAGACTATCAAGGCGCAACAAATCACCTTCAAGACGTGAGTAATGTGGCACAACAGTGCTTGATTTTGTTCTATGACATTTAAAGTTATTGTCATTTAGAGGAGGACCCGATGAACCATGCAGTGTTGGGACATAAAAGACATTGTAACCAGTATACCGTATGACTTGGCTGTTTAGATTCCCAAACATTATTGAAGGGAGCAGTCAGACTTCAGTATATGAAAATATACAAAGATGGGTATAAATCCTTGCCTGCTAGACTCGTGTATGTGTTAATAATCTTGCAGAGTGTACCTCTGGTAACTGGGGACCGATGTGCGGCTACCAGTGCGGAAAGTGTCGCTATGGCGCCACATGTGATCCTATCACGGGGAACTGTCCCTCTGGATGTGACTCGGGGTACCAAGGATCCGACTGCACCAAAAGTACGTAGGTCTATTCTACATAGTTGAGTGGGCAGCTTTACCGTCAGTGTGAGAATAATACTGAATCATTGTGCTTATTAATAATTGTTACGACTTATCAGGTTATTATACCGCTAGTATTTCGATATATATTTTGTTGAAGAGCAGCTATATTTACAGTCCTACCCCGCACCAATTAAATGGGAGCCGTCATAGTGTATGCAAAATTATATATATATATATATATATATATATATATATATATATATATATATATTCTGTGCTCGTCCTTCAACTTTGAATTGTAAAAATTTGATTTTCTTAATAATCGATCGTGATGTATTCATAGTTAAAGAATAAACACAAAAATTTACAGTTGTCGTAATAGGTTTTCAACATATCCAAAGTCCTTTGATGTGTGAATATCTAAATAAGTTTATTAACGGTGTTATACCAAATCAAAACTCACGGGAGTTTTGACATAAACAGATCTTGGGACTGTTTAATGAAAACAATTGTAACTATTGTATGAAAAATGACATACTTCACATGGTTCATGGATTTTCGAATTTTTGCAGTCAAGGATTGATAGCAAACTGATTACTACGTTAAGATTTGAGAAGGGCTTATTTCAATATAAAATGACACAGATACCGTGAGGCGTTGATGATATATGAGTTGTTGATGATACAAAAGGTGTTGACGATAAGTGAGCTGTTGACGATACATGAGATGTTGATAATACGTTATGTGTTGATGATACATGAGATGATGACAATACATGAGGTGTTGATGATACATGCGATGTTGACGATACATTTGGTGAGGTACCTTGTTTTAATCACAGAGGTTGCCTGTCCGTCTGGCTGGTTCCAGCTGGACGGTTTAGAATCAAGCTGCTACAAGTACCTCACGTCCCTAAACACACAGTCAGAAAATATGAAGCTATGTCAAAACGAGGGTGGACGGCTTGTTGCTATAGAAACTAAAGAGGAGAACGACGCCATCTACAGCTACCTTAAAAACAGAGGAGGTAAGTCCGAAGCCGTGTTGTTACGGGGTGATATATATATAAAAGCGGACCGAACTGTCATAGCTTGCTTTTCTAGCGAAGCGGATGGAAAGCCTGAAATGTGCGGCACCGACAAAGGTTCGAATCCCGGATCGGCCAAGAATTTTCCCCTGAGCAATTTGTCTTCGTAACAAATGGGGGCTCGTCCAAATTGACAGCAATCTCTGTGGCCCAGGGAATGGTGGGAAATTACAGCCACCTAGATCACCGGATGTGTGACTTCTGTCTTGTTCTGATAGCAGAACACTCTTAATAGTGGGCCAGCCAAACTTTGAAAAGTCCTCTAGAATTATCTTTTACGGCATCGCTTGTTAATAGCAGGCATCCTGTGGGATCTGTTCAGTGTTGGGAGGTAAAAAAGATGTGGGTGGAATGCCATTGCAAAATTTGAATTTGAAGCTCATTTTGAAGGTCATCAAGGTCAAAAGGTATAATTTTTTTTTCATTGTTCGATGTAATAGAGGCTCATTTTTTTATTTAAGATGTCCATAATATCAGATTATTTTGTTGATTGCAAATGAAAAATTATTATAGCAAACTGATAAACATGTAATGAAAAAAAAAGTAGCTAATTTACTACAAAGGACTTTGGCTTCACTGAATTTGCAACCATGTATTTACAACTTTGCACTGTACATAGTCTGATCGTCCTGTCTGTAGGCTTGTGTGTTTGTCTCTCACTCTTCTCTGCGATGACTGAATGCACAGACTTAAAACTTAGTCATTTTATCATGCATGGGCCACAAAATTAGAACCCTATTGTTTGCAATACAACTGTGGCCACCATGGGGCGCTGGCGACTATGACATAGCTACATTTTGTGTTGTTCTGTGTGAACATGTATTGACCATTTGACAGCAGTTTCTTAAACAATATTAAGTAGTTAACTCCTCCCGTTGCAGTGATATAAATTCTTTATTTCTTTCTTATTGCCACGAAGAAGATCAAGTCTCAAATGGACGCATTCTGCAAATATTTAATTTATGATAGTTCTAACTGGTGTTTAATCATTTTTATACTTTTTAACTTTTTTCAACTAGCTTTATTTGTATTCAGAACCAGATAGAGAATCTTAAAAATACTAGCATGTACATACTACTATGATGACTATAGTGTTAAGAAAAGAAAAATAATAAAATATTATGACATAATGTGTATCAATAATAAGATTTCTTATTAAATATCTACGACTGATTAATCGATTGCATGCATGAATGAAAGTCACAGGTGTTTGAAACCATTTTAGTCATATGCAAATATGATGACAGTAATAGTGACGAACAACAATAATAATAATTTGGTAATTTGACTGTTATGGCCCTCTAGGGCTATTTCTTTTATTAGACAGTAGTCTAATTCAAATATATCATCCGGCAGAATTGGTGATATATAATGCACTTTTTTTACATTTAATATTAGTCGACCTGTATGCTGTTTATGTAAGATTTTGTGTTTATTTGAGTTAAACAACCCTCATATAAGCTAGTAAAATCTATCTTGATATACAAACCTTGGTGCTCTAATTTGTAGCTTCCAAGGCGGAACCAAAGGTGTTAGAAAGATTCATAAATCGTACATATATTTAAAAAAAATAGTGTATTATTTTATGTCATTCTAATTCTTTTATTCTTCTCTTTTGCTGCTCGAATACCTGTAGAATTAATTTAGGTTAGAGTGAAAGGCCATGCAAGATGAAAGATGTTGATTTCTCTCGATAATTTACATGTTCGTATATAATGGCACTCTGGCAAGGTACATTATAATCACTTACATGAAAGGCTAGGATCCGTCAGTTGGTTTAAATAATTAAATCATTGAAAAAGCAATATTGATGTAGCATAAATAGGAAATAAAAAAGGGTATATAATTAGTCAATTACACAGACATATAAGGGAGATAGACATGGGCACCTGTGTCTTTATTGACTTGGCATAGTGTGATGGAGCGTACACTTAATTAATAATCTGCGGTCATATACGGTATACACATTCAGTGTCTATTTTGGCAACCAAAATGTAACTTTATTGTTCAGCCGGAATGTACGACTTATTGTTCAACAGTACAACTTTAAAGTACAACAAAATAAGTGCTTTGTTACCATTCCAATTTTGTTCCGTTGACCTTGAAAATGGCATTGCGAAAGTTACATAGATGGTTCTTGTAGAGGTGGGGACCGGACCGCTTGGACTGGACCGGACCGCTTGGACTGGACCGGACCGCTTGGACTGGACAGGACCGCTTGGACTGGACAGGACCGCTTGGACTGGACCGGACCGCTTGGACTGGACCGGACCGCTTGGACTGGACCGGACCGCTTGGACTGGACCGGACCGCTTGGACTGGACCGGACCGCTTGGACTGGACCGGACCGCTTGGACTGGACCGGACCGCTTGGACTGGACCGGACCGCTTGGACTGGACAGGACCGCTTGGACTGGACAGGACCGCTTGGACTGGACCGGACCGCTTGGACTGGACCGGACCGCTTGGACTGGACCGGACCGCTTGGACCGGACCGGACCGCTTGGACTGGACCGGACCGCTTGGACTGGACCGGACCGCTTGGACTGGACCGGACCGCTTGGACTGGACAGGACCGCTTGGACTGGACCGGACCGCTTGGACTGGACCGGACCGCTTTGACTGGACCGGACCGCTTGGACTGGACCGGACCGCTTGGACCGGACCGGACCGCTTGGACTGGACCGGACCGCTTGGACTGGACCGGACCGCTTGGACTGGACCGGACCGCTTGGACTGGACCGGACCGCTTGGACTGGACCGGACCGCTTTGACTGGACCGGACCGCTTGGACTGGACCGGACCGCTTGGACTGGACCGGACCGCTTGGACTGGACCGGACCGCTTGGACTGGACCGGACCGCTTGGACTGGACCGGACCGCTTGGACTGGACCGGACCGCTTGGACTGGACCGGACCGCTTGGACTGGACCGGACCGCTTGGACTGGACCGGACCGCTTGGACTGGACCGGACCGCTTTGACTGGACCGGACCGCTTTGACTGGACCGGACCGCTTGGACTGGACCGGACCGCTTGGACTGGACCGGACCGCTTGGACTGGACCGGACCGCTTGGACTGGACCGGACCGCTTGGACTGGACCGGACCGCTTGGACTGGACCGGACCGCTTGGACCGGACCGGACCGCTTGGACCGGACCGGACCGCTTGGACCGGACCGGACCGCTTGGACTGGACCGGACCGCTTGGACTGGACCGGACCGCTTTGACTGGACCGGACCGCTTGGACTGGACCGGACCGCTTGGACTGGACCGGACCGGACCGCTTGGACTGGACCGGACCGCTTGGACTGGACCGGACCGCTTGGACTGGACCGGACCGCTTGGACTGGACCGGACCGCTTGGACTGGACCGGACCGCTTGGACTGGACCGGACCGCTTGGACTGGACCGGACCGCTTGGACTGGACCGGACCGCTTTGACTGGACCGGACCGCTTTGACTGGACCGGACCGCTTTGACTGGACCGGACCGCTTTGACTGGACCGGACCGCTTGGACTGGACCGGACCGCTTGGACTGGACCGGACCGCTTGGACTGGACCGGACCGCTTGGACTGGACCGGACCGCTTGGACTGGACCGGACCGCTTGGACTGGACCGGACCGCTTGGACTGGACCGGACCGCTTGGACTGGACCGGACCGCTTGGACTGGACCGGACCGCTTGGACTGGACCGGACCGCTTGGACTGGACCGGACCGCTTGGACTGGACCGGACCGCTTGGACTGGACCGGACCGCTTGGACTGGACCGGACCGCTTGGACTGGACCGGACCGCTTGGACCGGACCGGACCGCTTGGACCGGACCGGACCGCTTGGACTGGACCGGACCGCTTACACAAAATACTTGACGTCTTTCCCTGGGCCGGACCGGTTCCGGAATACTCTACCTTATTTTTCAAGTTTCAGACTAATCAGATGACTTTAAGGATTTAGTTTCAACCAACAAATCACGTTAGGAACAATTGGTAATTAACCTCATAAAGAAAGACTCTTTAGCTACGTAAAATGTATTTAAAGCAATGACAGCTACAATAGTATAATTATATTTACGCCTATTATTTTATATTTTTTCCTCTGAGAAACAGTAATGGGTCATTTTTGTTATTAACATATGATTGAAGTGACATTTTCAATATTAGATTTTTGTCCCCTGCTGTGTTGCACAATGCTGATACTTTTCCTCTGTATCACTGTGTATCACAGTATATAAGACCAATTTCTATACGTTGAATACCTTAACATTAGATTAATGCGTTGCTATATCAAATCGCACTTAAAGCACTACATATTTAATCAGCTAATGTCAATCCGCACCCATCCCCGCATAGCAAATTCTTTGAATCAGCTCGCCGCACCCTGCACATTAGATTAATAAGTTTTCTATATCAAATCGCACTTAAACCACTACATAACTAATCAGCTAATGTTAGCCCGCATTCATCCTCGCCCACAAATTCTTTAAATCATCTCGCCCAACCCTGCACAGTTTGATTTATATTCTAACCACCGTACTACACACAGTAACACAAAAAAATTTCACTGTTGTGAAATTATTTACAAAGATTGTGATTGGCTACAATCTTTTAACAGGGCAACTATTATTTTTCAAAATATTCTTGCGTCCATTAAAAGTTTAGGAAACCTTGAAAAGTTTGTTTCCTCGAATTCCGGTTGCTGGCATGATGGCTCATATATTGTATCTCCATCTTATCGACAAATTCCGGTATGTAAAGCATGAACTAATCCATAGATCAGTTACAATATTCATGTGGGTACCCGAAGAGCTTGTGTTGGCAATAAATGCCACTGAATGATCCTATTTGAACTAAAACACAATGGTCTAATAAAACATTTATATTTTATGACTAATATATAGTGACAGAAATCGCCTTTTTCATCATTATAACAGCTATTTTTGTAGCCATTTTGAATGTTTCAGTACTTTTTCAGTCTATCGAGGGTTTTAGCAGAAGCGGATCCAAAGGAGGGATCCGGGGGTTGGGACCCCCGCGCCCATCTTTTCAGCCGCCGCAACCTTTCATTTAGGGGTTCTGACCAATAATTGCCGCCTGGACTCCCAATTTTCTGGACCTGGGGACTTTTTTTCGGGTTTGATCATTAGTCCTCCTAGGTTTGACCCCTCGTTTTCCTAAATCCTGGATCTACCCCTGTTCTGATACCAACAACTGGCTCCCCAAAAAAATTATTATAAGGTCCTTATTATATGGACCTTTTATCCAGCATTTTCTAAATGGGGATTTTTTTTATTCTGTTTTCATGTAAAGTGTGTAAAAGACACTTTGAGGAACACATAGAAAGTACCCAATTCTATATCTCTTGATTTAGAGTAGTCAAAACATTACTGTGTAAACAAAAGACACCTTTAAGTTGTACTTTTCATACATTTAAGTGTAAAAAATATTATTACGAGGCTTGTTTACGTTGCCCTTGACATAAAAATATCTGTAAATACTAAGGTTACCGAATATACCTTTGTTTTATTGATTAAGAAAAAAAATATACCCGTTCAGGTTCAATTTTCTTCGGTTTGACCTTGAAAATGACCTTGAAAAAACCTTAAAGGTTAAAATGGCATCCACCTACACTTTTTCATCACTGTTTGGTTGTTTGAACTGGCATGGATGCCTGATATTCAGAAGCAGTGTCCACAATAGTGAAAAAAATGACCTTGGCTGGCCCATTTTTCGGTTTCACCTTGAAAATAACCTTGATATTCAAAATTTCCGGTGGCATCCACCCGCAATTTTTTCTTCACTCTGTGGCTGATTGATCTAGCATGGATGCCTGGTATTAACAAGCAATGCCCTTAAAAGTGAAAAAATCAACTTTGGCCGGCCCACTATAAGAGGGGGTGTGTGACGGGGTGACATAAAAGCGGACCGAACTGTCTCGCTAGGGAGATTTCCAAGCGAAGCGGTTGGAACGCTGCACATATGAGCCACCGACATGGGTTCGAATCCCGCGGATCGGCCAAATATTTTCCCCTGAACAAATTGTCTTCGTAACAGTGTTCATATCACTCCACCAGAAGCTATGTCTATATAATTCAACCAAAAGCTATTTCCATATCACTCCACCAAAAGCTATTTCCATATCACTCCACCAAGAGCTATTTCCATATCACTCCACCAAAAGCTATTTCCATATCAATACACCAAAAGCTATTTCCATATCAATACACCAAAAGCTCTTTCCATATCACTCCACGAGAAGCTTTAATCATAACCACAAAAAACTCTTTCCATATCACTCCACCAAAAATTATTTCCATATCACTTCACCAAAAGCTATTTCCATATCACTCCATCAGAAGCTATGTCTATATCACTCCACCAAAAGCTATTTCCATATCACTCCACCAAAAGCTATGTCCGTATCACTCCACCAAAAGCTATTTCAATATCACTCCACCAAAAGCTCTTTCCATATCACTCCACAAAAAAGCGCTTATCATAATCAAAAAAGCTCTTCCCTTATCACTCCACCAAAAGCTATTTCCATATCACTCCACCAAAAGCTATTTCCATATCACTCCACCAAAAAATATTATGTCCATATCACTCCACCAAAAGCTATTTCCATATCACTCCACCAAAAGCTTTTTCCATATCACTCCACCAAAAGCTCTAATCATAACCACAAAAGCTCTTTTCATATCACTCCACCAAAAACTATTTCCATATCACTCCACCAAAAGCTATTTCCATATCACTCTACCAGAAGCCATGTCAATATCACTCCGACAAAAGCTATTTCCATATCACTCCACCAAAAGCTTTTTCCATATCACTCCACCAAAAGCTATTTCCATATCACTCCACAAAAAAAAACTATGTCCATATTACTCCACCAAAAGCTCTAATCATATCACTCCATCAAAAGCTCTTTCCATATCCTTACACCAAAAGCTATATCCATGTCACTCAACCAAAAGCTCTTTCCATATCACTCCACCAAAACAAACTATTTCCATATCACTCCACCAAAAGCTATTTCCATATCACTCCACCAAAAGCTATTTCCATATCACTCCACCAGAATGCGTTTATATTGAAACAACTAGGGTTGGTCGGTGTGAAAAAAATCAGGCCGTCTGCATATCAAATGATTTATCATAAAGTATATATTTCCCGACTTTTTAAAATTCCCTGTCCCTCCGTTTGAAAAATAAACGACAGACAAATGGAATATGTTTGTTACACAGCGACAAAATGGAGATAATATGTTTATGAACCTGAGAGTTTGGTTATTAATATCAAATCATGATGCCTGCGCACATAAAACCTCACCTAGGAGGCTTAGAAATCACAACCCTGTTATTATCGAATGGCTACCTTTATCCATCTGACTGAGGTCACTAGACACCCTTTCATGTGACTTGCTTAGTGGACTATTTGCTGAATATCAGTTCCCTTTGCTGAAATGTCAAGGTAAAGGAATTCGTATTTCTTAACGGTTATATTATATTTAACCTAATATATAATGTGGTTCAGTTAACTCGAGTCACGGTAAAAGAATACTCTCTCTTGCCGGTACCCTTAGAGAGTACAGATCTAGGTGTACATCATTCATATTAACTCTTCAGGCCATGTTGCTCTGTGTATGTATCACGGGCTGTAAAAGATATAAAAAAGAATTTACAGGATTTTCCCTTACAGTAGAATATTAATTTCAGTATGGTTAATTATGCATATTTATTGCCCTCCTGTGAACAAAACATCGGTTTTATTACCTTTGTGAACATGCCACGAAACAACCAGTGGCAAGTATCGATGGAGCAAAGCAGTACGTGAATGCAAATACTTCCGTGACGGACCTCTCACTCTCTTTACATACAGCTTGTTGATATAACTGTTGGTTAAAAAATAAATTTGTGACACCAATATATTAGGGACTTGCAATCTTTTAAGTCAACTGAACGACCAGTCACTGAGCCCCGTGCTCTCGGTTTTTAGTATTTTAGGTTTCTGGGAAATTATGTAAAATGAACCTAAGGATAAACTTGGCATCGTTCCCATTACATGACGACGGTCCAACAACGTTCATTTCCGAGAAGATGGCGTTTCCACTTGACTGACCTCAGAGAGATTAGTAAGAACTCTTTAGTCTTAGGCGTATTGATGGATGTAATATATTTATAACTGTTGTTTGGTTTAGATGCGGGAGACCTGATAACGAGTGGGTTTTGCCCGATCACCAGTGAAGGCAAACACGGCACGTGTCAGTGGTTGTCGACCCAGCAGGTGTTCCGCGTTGGTGTTTTCCTAAATCCTGGATCTACCCCTGTTCTGATACCAACAACTGGCTCCCCAAAAAAATTATTATAAGGTCCTTATTATATGGACCTTTTATCCAGCATTTTCTAAATGGGGATTTTTTTTATTCTGTTTTCATGTAAAGTGTGTAAAAGACACTTTGAGGAACACATAGAAAGTACCCAATTCTATATCTCTTGATTTAGAGTAGTCAAAACATTACTGTGTAAACAAAAGACACCTTTAAGTTGTACTTTTCATACATTTAAGTGTAAAAAATATTATTACGAGGCTTGTTTACGTTGCCCTTGACATAAAAATATCTGTAAATACTAAGGTTACCGAATATACCTTTGTTTTATTGATTAAGAAAAAAAATATACCCGTTCAGGTTCAATTTTCTTCGGTTTGACCTTGAAAATGACCTTGAAAAAACCTTAAAGGTTAAAATGGCATCCACCTACACTTTTTCATCACTGTTTGGTTGTTTGAACTGGCATGGATGCCTGATATTCAGAAGCAGTGTCCACAATAGTGAAAAAAATGTTCTTGGCTGGCCCATTTTTCGGTTTCACCTTGAAAATAACCTTGATATTCAAAATTTCCGGTGGCATCCACCCGCAATTTTTTCTTCACTCTGTGGCTGATTGATCTAGCATGGATGCCTGGTATTAACAAGCAATGCCCTTAAAAGTGAAAAAATCAACTTTGGCTGGCCCACTATAAGAGGGGGTGTGTGACGGGGTGCCATAAAATCGGACCGAACTGTCTCGCTAGGGAGATTTCCAAGCGAAGCGGTTGGAACGCTGGACATATGAGCCACCGACATGGGTTCGAATCCCGCGGATCGGCCAAATATTTTCCCCTGAACAAATTGTCTTCGTAACAGTGTTCATATCACTCCACCAGAAGCTATGTCTATATAATTCCACCAAAAGCTATTTCCATATCACTCCACCAAAAGCTATTTCCATATCACTCCACCAAGAGCTATTTCCATATCACTCCACCAAAAGCTATTTCCATATCAATACACCAAAAGCTATTTCCATATCAATACACCAAAAGCTCTTTCCATATCACTCCACGAGAAGCTTTAATCATAACCACAAAAAACTCTTTCCATATCACTCCACCAAAAATTATTTCCATATCACTTCACCAAAAGCTATTTCCATATCACTCCATCAGAAGCTATGTCTATATCACTCCACCAAAAGCTATTTCCATATCACTCCACCAAAAGCTATGTCCGTATCACTCCACCAAAAGCTATTTCAATATCACTCCACCAAAAGCTCTTTCCATATCACTCCACAAAAAAGCGCTTATCATAATCAAAAAAGCTCTTCCCTTATCACTCCACCAAAAGCTATTTCCATATCACTCCACCAAAAGCTATTTCCATATCACTCCACCAAAAAAAATTATGTCCATATCACTCCACCAAAAGCTATTTCCATATCACTCCACCAAAAGCTTTTTCCATATCACTCCACCAAAAGCTCTAATCATAACCACAAAAGCTCTTTTCATATCACTCCACCAAAAACTATTTCCATATCACTCCACCAAAAGCTATTTCCATATCACTCTACCAGAAGCCATGTCAATATCACTCCGACAAAAGCTATTTCCATATCACTCCACCAAAAGCTTTTTCCATATCACTCCACCAAAAGCTATTTCCATATCACTCCACAAAAAAAAACTATGTCCATATTACTCCACCAAAAGCTCTAATCATATCACTCCATCAAAAGCTCTTTCCATATCCTTACACCAAAAGCTATATCCATGTCACTCAACCAAAAGCTCTTTCCATATCACTCCACCAAAACAAACTATTTCCATATCACTCCACCAAAAGCTCTAATCATATCACTCCAAAACAGGCTATTTTTATATCACTACACCAAAAGCTATTTCCATATCACTCCACCAAAAAGCTGTTTCCATATCACTCCACCAAAAGCTATTTCCATATCACTCCACCAAAAGCTATTTCCATATCACTCCACCAAAAGCTATTTCCATATCACTCCACCAAAAGCTATTTCCATATCACTCCACCAAAAGCTCTTTCCATATCACTCACAGCAAAAGCTTTTATCATAACCAAAAAGCTCTTTCCATATCACTCCACCAAAAGCTATTTCCATATCACTCCACCCAAAAAAAAAACCAAAAGCTATTTCCATGTCACTCCACCAAAAGCTCTTTCCATATCACTCCATCAAAAGCTCTAATCATATCACTCCACAACAGGCTATTTTTATATCACTACACCAAAAGCTATTTCCATATCACTCCAAGAAAAGCTATTTCCATATCAGTCCACCAAAAAAAAAAACCTATTCCATTTCACTCCGCCAAAAGCTATTTCCATATCACTCCACCAAAAGCTATTTCCATATCACTCCACCAAAAGCTATTTCCATATCACTCCACCAAAAGCTATTTCCATATAACTCCAGCAAAAGCTCTTTCCATATCACTCCACCAAAAGCTCTTATCATAACCAAAAAAGCTCTTTCCATATCACTCCACCAATAGCTATTTCAATATCACTCCACCAAAAAAAAAACTATGTCCATATTACTCCACCAAACCACTTATCATATCACTCAACCAAAAGCTATTTCCATATCACTCCACCAATAACTATTTCCACATCACTCCACCAAAAAAAAACTATGTCCATATTACTCCACCAAAAGCACTTATCATATCACTTCACCAAAAGCTCTTTCCATATCCTTACACCAAAAGCTATTTCCATGTCACTCCACCAAAAGCTCTTTCCATATCACTCCACAAAAAGCTCTAATCATATCACTCCACAACAGGCTATTTTTATATCACTACACCAAAAGCTATTTCCATATCACTCCACGAAAAGCTATTTCCATATCAGTCCACCAAAAAAAAACCTATTCCATATCATTCAACCAAAAGCTATTTCCATATCACTCCACCAAAAGCTATTTCCATATCACTCCACCAAAAGCTATTTCCATATCACTCCACCAAAAGCTCTTTACATATCACTCCACCAAAAGCTCTTATCATAACCAAAAAAGCTCTTTCCATATCACTCCACCAAAAGCTATTTCCATATAACTCCATCAATAGCTATTTCCATATCACTCCACCAAAAAAAACTATGTCCATATTACTCCACCAAAAGCACTTATCATATCACTCCATCAAAAGCTCTTTCCATATCCTTACACCAAAAGCTATTTCCATGTCACTCCACCAAAAGCTCTTTCCATATCACTCCACCAAAAAAAAAAAACTATTTCCATATCACTCCACCAAAATCTCTAATCATATCACTCCACAACAGGCTATTTTTATATCACTACACCAAAAGCTATTTCCATATCAGTCCACCAAAAAAAAACTTATTCCATATCACTCCACCAAAAGCTATTTCCATATCACTCCACCAAAAGCCATTTCCATATCACTCCACCAAAAGCTATTTCCATATCACTCCACCAAAAGCTATTTCCATATCACTCCACCAGAATGCGTTTATATTGAAACAACTAGGGTTGGTCGGTGTGAAAAAAATCAGGCCGTCTGCATATCAAATGATTTATCATAAAGTATATATTTCCCGACTTTTTAAAATTCCCTGTCCCTCCGTTTGAAAAATAAACGACAGACAAATGGAATATGTTTGTTACACAGCGACAAAATGGAGATAATATGTTTATGAACCTGAGAGTTTGGTTATTAATATCAAATCATGATGCCTGCGCACATAAAACCTCACCTAGGAGGCTTAGAAATCACAACCCTGTTATTATCGAATGGCTACCTTTATCCATCTGACTGAGGTCACTAGACACCCTTTCATGTGACTTGCTTAGTGGACTATTTGCTGAATATCAGTTCCCTTTGCTGAAATGTCAAGGTAAAGGAATTCGTATTTCTTAACGGTTATATTATATTTAACCTAATATATAATGTGGTTCAGTTAACTCGAGTCACGGTAAAAGAATACTCTCTCTTGCCGGTACCCTTAGAGAGTACAGATCTAGGTGTACATCATTCATATTAACTCTTCAGGCCATGTTGCTCTGTGTATGTATCACGGGCTGTAAAAGATATAAAAAAGAATTTACAGGATTTTCCCTTACAGTAGAATATTAATTTCAGTATGGTTAATTATGCATATTTATTGCCCTCCTGTGAACAAAACATCGGTTTTATTACCTTTGTGAACATGCCACGAAACAACCAGTGGCAAGTATCGATGGAGCAAAGCAGTACGTGAATGCAAATACTTCCGTGACGGACCTCTCACTCTCTTTACATACAGCTTGTTGATATAACTGTTGGTTAAAAAATAAATTTGTGACACCAATATATTAGGGACTTGCAATCTTTTAAGTCAACTGAACGACCAGTCACTGAGCCCCGTGCTCTCGGTTTTTAGTATTTTAGGTTTCTGGGAAATTATGTAAAATGAACCTAAGGATAAACTTGGCATCGTTCCCATTACATGACGACGGTCCAACAACGTTCATTTCCGAGAAGATGGCGTTTCCACTTGACTGACCTCAGAGAGATTAGTAAGAACTCTTTAGTCTTAGGCGTATTGATGGATGTAATATATTTATAACTGTTGTTTGGTTTAGATGCGGGAGACCTGATAACGAGTGGGTTTTGCCCGATCACCAGTGAAGGCAAACACGGCACGTGTCAGTGGTTGTCGACCCAGCAGGTGTTCCGCGTGGACCAGTGGGCCCCGGGAGAACCGAGATACAACGGACCAGTCATACAACTGTGGAAAGTAAACGCCTACCAATGGGATGACGTGGACGAGTTCTATCTAGGACAGGCGCTCTGTGAACTCTAACCATTTAACACATATACCCAGATCATAAACAGTCTGTCCATATAGCTGTCTGTGATCCTTGCTTTGTTGTCTGGAAATTTATAGAAATAAACATTTATTTATCAGGTTTAACAAAACAGCAGCAGCAGCAAACAGATCAGTCATCTCGACATTCATGTTAGGAACAAGATGTTGCTGAGGAATCACTGTTGAATAAAGAAAGAGATGAACATATAAACCACAGTTATACGATTAGTATAGTTAACATGGTAAATAGGAAACCCTTAATGAAACGCCATATGGGTTTCCTCCCACAGTGATAACACACAAACACACACGCTAACAATCACCCACCTACACAAATATGTAGCCCTGGTCGTACGTATTTTTATATCCGTGACAGTGAACTTTAAACAAGAATGGGGCAGATGACGTCGACATCATCACACTGTAAATGTGCTCTTGAAGGGGGTTGTACTGGCTGTAAAGTGATCAGACGAGTTCGTGTAACGTATATCTTTGTATTTATACTATATTTAACCACGTTTGACGCCTCCCGGATATACCGTGTGAACGGAGGCTGATGTTTAGGTAACCCGAGTTCATGTACTCGTTCGTGGGACTTAAATAAACCATGTACTATTTTTTCCCGCCTTTTATTTTTTATTCTGCTCACGTGTGTGCCTTCTTTGTCACTGGTTTTCTGTCCATTAATGCCTCGGTCTTGTTTTAAAGCTTACAGAGTGAATGCTTTACGTATATTAAGATTACAACACAATAAATTAAATACGTCTTTAAATATCGTATATTTACCCTTGCTGTTGAGTTTTCAGTACCGAGCTTGCAACTGTGAGGATCTTCGGTTAATGCATGTGCACACTATGGCAAGCATTGTCGGTCTTTTTATATTATTTCAAATTATAAACACAATACTATATTTGACCAAATCGGTCTTCATCAACATGCTCATAACGCCTTAAGGAATATGAATCTATAAGGTAAAAGGAAATTCATGTTCAAATAGAAAATAAAGGCTATAACACCAGATTCATCTAAGAAAGTCACACGTGCATGGGACAAAAGTAAGTGCTAATCAGACCAGGATGGTGAATATATACATAAACATTTAACTTGTTTTTCCACAAATATATTCTTATTATCACACTTCATACTGTTCGGACTTTAGCAAACAGGTTCGTAGCAGTTTCAGTATTGCCGCCTGTTTTTTTATCGTATTTTGTATGTATAACCACTTTTGAGAAGATACTTTCTTGTGCCCTTTACAACTCTTACAACTTCTCTATAAACTTTAATTGAGATTGCAATAAATATCTTCTTATATACCAATCATCGGCCTTTTTATATTTTTACAGACAATAAACACAATAATATTTTTGACCAAATCAGACTTCATCTATATTCACATAACGCCTTATATAATATAATACCTCTGTGCTTTATAAGCTTACAAATTTCATGAATTCTTGATGCCGAATTAAATATTGAGAGTGCTTCATGCCTTGACTGTTAGGGCCTGAATGCATCCCTCTCTGTCCTAACACTGTGAAAGTTCAAAGGCAGACCTTCATGCCTTACCAGCTGCACGTACACCATCACAAACTTCATTAAACTACAGAGAACACCAGCAATTACTTTGTCACAAGACTTTGGCTAAAAAGCCTATAATGAAAAGGCTTGATAAATAAAAACATTGTATATATATATATGTTGCAAAGAAAAAATTCTATAGAAAATTAGAAACCCATTTTAAAGCTAATTAGAGTCAAGCACTGCGGTGCCTGATTTACATTTCAATATAAAAAGGGATGAAATGCTGCAACTGTTGCACTGTGTAAGCTTTCACACATGATTTCGGGCCCTCCAATCAGTCGGATGGTTGCCCATACATGCTGTAGCAGGACACTTTGTAGTCTTCTTAAATTAGACCATCATAAAATCAGTATTCACATGAATCGACAAAACTTTACAAGATAGTCTGTTTACTACGGGAAAATGACAGTCATGAGTTATTTTATATATGCAGAATGCCATAATTAAAAATAAAATTGGGTGTTAGAGGAAATGACTGCATGCATGGGTGTAAAATATGCTACATGACATTTTAGACTAAGTTAATGTTTTTGTTGACATAAAATACATGAAGCAGTATCCTCCATGCATCACGTTTGTCATACATTTAAGAAACAGTCAGCCTGCTTTTTCCATCTAACTGGAGTCTGCAACAACAACAAAATTGAGCACAAAACCCGACCAAAGGAACTTGCCCATTTCCCCCTACAAGATATATTTAGTATTGAAAGTGTAATATATATCTGGAAAATTAAGTTTGAACGTGTGCTGTAGTACTCCAACAGACACAAAGGGGGTATACATTTGTCGAGTTTGGTGTGCATTATGGGAGGCATGTTCATGTACCTATACCTGACTAACTGTAAGGGCGGGAAGGACTATCTTAAATTTTCCTTGATATACATGTACATTTATAACCGGTATATATTAACAGCTGTAATAAGTTATAATCCTCTAATTATTTCCCCCAATCTCTTGTTTCTAGAGATAATAAGCATAATAATTAATTTTAATATATATCATTAAATTTCTGTAAATCTGTTTTTCCTGTTTCTTAAGCAGTACAAAATATAAATGGTTTTCCTGTACACTGTATAAGAATACCTATTTCGAATAATTTAACTATTTTGGGGAGATATATAACCAAGAGGATTAGTTTAAATAGGAATATGTTGTTACTGGAGTATAAGTGTATAAAATATAGCTGATCTACATCCTCCGTGTTTCACTTAAATGATTTAAATTTCAGTTCCCTATATATGCAAATTTTGACAACTCTATATTCGAAGGTTTTTGAGAAATATCGCCCTGAAGACCTTGGTGTCTCCTGAAATACTGTTTTGAGAAAGCAGCTAACAGAAAACAGGCGGTCCTGTTTGCGCCTCAAGTGGGGTGACATCTGAATTAAAATGCTATTTTTTCCCTTGATACAATATAACGCCAGGAATGTGTTTTTGTGACAAGATCGATATAGCAAACAAATATATGAGGCCACGGTTTTTCACAAAAATGTCAATTTTATGGTTTTTGTCGATTATTACACCTTAAGCCACCATTTTCAGTTTGCGTTTGGCTTATTTTAGGTAAATAGTTGTTTACAAACGATAAAGGTGCGTGCGCCTTTTATCAGGACCCTAATAAAACAGTTGTAGGTGAACTAGGTATGGCAATGTTTATATTTAGAGCCTGACACCTGTATTACGTCCCAGGCTTAGCGTCACATCTGGTTCCTCCCTGCCCCTCACTTTACATCAATTTCTACAGGAACATCTATCGCAGGTACGTGATCATACAACTCACCAACTCCAAATGAGAGAGCTTTTAATACACATATTTTGGCTTATTTGAATCATTTTATTTTCCGGTATTCATATTATTATTCATTTCTTTGGAAGTTTTGCAGATTGTACACATCCATATTTTATCCAGAAATGTTAAAACAGACAAATTGTATCTTCATTTCTCTAGATTGTACATCCGTTTCTACCTATTTTATTGACCGTGCATTAACTTTTCCCCTTTGTATTTGTCATTTTACACATGGATATTTTCATAGTTTGACTGCTTTTATGCCCTTTTTATATATTTTATATACCCATTTCATATTCAATTTTTCAATTTATTTATTTTTTTTTTCACTGTGCTAATTTGGCAAAGCATGATTCTTTCTATTTTTTACACTTTATTTATTTACCTGTGTGTATCAATTTTTCAAATATCAGTGTCTTTTTTATGTTTTACATTCTTAATTCACACAACTTGTTCTTCATATTTTATTTTCATGAATCTATTTTATTTTCCAATTATCATTGTTGGCGAGCGGAACACTTTAAACTACATGACAGTTGTCACGTGTCAGCAACACCTGTTCCTCTCATGTTATCTTACATCTCTAGCTTCCCTTCTGTCAATTCTCTCATGGACGTATTTGTTTCATTTTTTTTCAGTTTTCCATAGGTTTATTTTGTAATATTAAAAAAAATCCATATAACTCCTTTTTTGTTCATGACATTGTTTTTAAATTGTTTTCCTCTATCCGGGAGTTTTGTCACGTGAATTAATATACAGAAAAATTGAAAATATACCTGATTATGATAAATGATTAATTATTGAGCAGTTATTGGAAATTTTGGGGTTTAGGTAAGGTCTCACATATACAAGCAGGCCCGTGTTTGATGAAAACGCTCTAAACTGTATTTCTGAATGAACACTTGCTTTATTCTAGATTATTCTGGATTATAGTGATGGACAATACATGTGTATAACATACGCTGAGGTCGTGTATAAATCAATCTCTCCCTGATTCGGTATAACGGTTGTATCACGAAAACATATACACTTCTACTGTGACGTGGTATCACCTTCTGTAGAACAATGGTGCTGCTGCTCTTATTGACGCTGGTTGGGGTCACCTTGGCTCAGGAAGGACCGTAAGTAGCAAAATTCCTTGATATATACAGACAGAGAGAGACCATGCAAGATAGTTCACTCTTACTGTGACCAAAGGGCCACGGTGCTCAGCGGAATCTTCCATTGATATTGACATGGGTAAATACTTAATAAGGCTGAAGGCACTGTGATGTCTCGATACCACTTGTAAACTTTTTCAAGTTCCCGGTTTCAATAGTTATGTTGCCGACTTTTCCGCTTTAACGCTTGATGAACTCAGTGCGGATGTACTTTTGTCATATATATTTAATGCTTTGGAGATGTTAATGATGTAAATGAATGATGCTCAAGGATGTACTAACGAGTAGGTTGTGCCCTCTCTCTACAATGTGGAAATAATAAACAGGACAGTTTTTGTGTAGTCTCTATGTTGCTCAAAGTATAGCCAACTAGGGACATTTGCCATATGAGAACGTACACTAACATGTTGTGATGAAACCTATTCGGGATGCGGCACAGCAGTTCATTTTGAGTGTTGTATAGTACATGTTATCAACCATACTAAAAATTAATAAAAAAAAACTGGAATTTCGTCGTAATTGTGCTGATCTTCTGACATTCAATTTATCATCTATTGTATAGAAGTGATTGTTGTCAACTGCACGTATCCTGTTGTCGTGCAGTGCACAGGAAACCTGTTGCCTATAGTATACATTGTCTAGTATATTGTACATTTGTCCGGTGTTTCCTATTATTCACTTGACCTGTGTTTCCTATGGTACATGGTTAATGTATTTCCTGTTGTACATTTGACCTGATTTTTCTCGTGCACATTTTACTCGTGTTTCCTGTTGTGCATGTGACCTGCGTTTCCTACTGTTTATGTGACCTGTTGTTTCCTATTGTATATGTGGCCTGTATTTCCTGTGTTTCACATTGTACATGTGACCTAACATACATGTGATCGTTTGTTCCTATTGTATATGTCTTCTGTCTGTCCTGTGTTTCACATTGTATATGTGACTTATAATATATGTGATCTGTTGTTTTCTATTGTATATGTGGCCCTGTATTTCCTATGTTTCCGATTGTACATGTGACCTATTATATATGTTATCTGCTGTTTCCTATTTGATATGTGGACTGTATTTCCTGTTGTACATATGACTTGTCTTTTCTCCTATACATGTTTATCTGTATTTTGTACACGTGTGTTTCCTTAATCGTGCATCTGTTTATTTTGCTGCTGTTTTAGAGATGTACGTGTAAGTGTTTTTATTAAAGCTGTGAGTGCGGTTTCTTCATCCGTGACCCCATCACTGACGTGACAGCACAGGCCGTGGATGTCTTCAGCACAGTCACCATACCTGACCAGTGCGACCTCTTGTGAGTTAACATAAAAGCACCAATAATTTCAGGAACGCTCCAGATATTAAGCGATGAAAAAAAAGACAAGCAACCACACAACAATTCAGACAATTTATTTGTGTGATCTATTTTCTACACTCTTATCTACAACTTTAACATATTTATAAGATATATCTTTGTCATACCTCAGACAAAGTGGTTTGTGGACGTTAACCAAAAAAAATTTATTGCATATTGCATGCGAGCATATTTGACAGTTCGTATGTTTGTGTGTTTGTTCGTTTGCTGTCCCCTTTCTATAGGCCATGATCCTGTAGCAAAATGTTGTTGTCAACTTAGTTCACGTGCTTGTTTTGTCTACATTTAGCACACTACAGGTCGACATTTTACAGAAACTGTTACCGTTGGTATTTGTCTATCATCTCTTAAAGGCCTTTGATTGTTACTCGTCACAGTCTCACACCAAATAACCTCCATGTCTTTTTTTCCTCATATCTTTATAAACAACGACCGCAGTTTCATTAACTGTACCACATTTTGTTCGGCTCTTCATGACAATTTTTCTGAGGAATGTTTGTGCCATCCCCCCGTTACCATTGTTACGCATTTTGGATCATAATTCATTTATCTGTTTGAATGCCTTCCGTTCCCACTCAATAAGCCACAATTTTACATCAGTGCTTCTGAATCTGATACAGTTGGTATAATCCTATAACAAAAAAAGCCAATCTAGGTCCAAGGTAGAGTTCAAGATCACCAAATAACTTCAAAATTTTTATTTTCACATATCTCTTTAAAATTATCATACGTAAACTGAACCTTACTTATTCATTTAGGCATGGCAATTTCCACAGAAATGTTTCCCTCAGTCTGAGCATTTTCGGGCAAATGTCATGAAAAAATATTGAACCTATTTATTTGTCTGCCTGTTTGTTTGCACCGTACAGATTACCATTTTGCATCATTTCTTCTAAATCTTACACAAACATATAATCCCTTAACATATTTCTTGCATGCGGTCATAATATGTCCAAGGTCACCAAATCACCTAAAAGTTTCTTTTTTGATCAGATCATATCTTTGTGAAAAAAAATAATCATAACCATGTAAACTGTATCTCATTATATTCGTCATTGTTTGGCTATTTTTAGGAGTAATTATTGCCTCAACCTTTTGTTAACCCCAGGGATGGCCACAAGGGGGCGTCCCATCTCAAGAACTTTGTCTCTTCGACCTTCGCTTGCCTAGTTTGTCTTTACTTTTTAATCATGAATTCATCCTAAATTCAGAGTGTAGCTTTGTGTGTTGGTGTGACATTATAAGATTGTAATATAGATTATTATTATAATTGACAGGGACTGTGACCTGACATGCTGGGAGAGGACTGTGGAGTTTGAGGACACCGTGTCATTGGGTGACCCCTACCCTGACGTAAGTAGTGACACGGTATATGTTAAAACAACTGGTGATAAACGCCTACAACGCGAGTACAAGGATACGCTATATCGAAATTATTTCTTAATAGATTGATGAATATTAGTTTATAATAAGTGACTTACATACTAATGGAAAAATGGGACATTTTCAGGTATTAAAATGCACATATAGCGTCGTGGATTTGACTTATTTGCTGTAATCTTCATTTCCGTACACTATTACGCTGTGGTTATACACTTCAGTCGTTCCAGATCTCCTTCGGTTGAACCGCTGCTTTGCATAAGAAAGATTGTCGGGGTTTTACCACCTAAACTGACACAAAGCAAAGAATTGTAATCAGACCTTAGGAACAGAGTATAGCATACTACATGCAGCTACAATTTTTTATTCCAGCTCTCACTGGTTTGATTAAATTGCTGGAGATATTGAACAACGGTATAACCGCTGTCTGAGTAGATATAGAACGACTGTAGGTCACCGCCCTCTGAGGAGATATAGAACGACTGTGTATAACCGCTGTTTGAGGAGATATAGAACGACTTTGTGTAACCGCTGTTTGAGGAGATATAGAACGACTGTGTATAACCGCTGTTTGAGGAGATGTAGAACGACTGTGTATAACCGCTGTTTGAGGAGATGTAGAACGACTGTGTATAACCGCTGTTTGAGGAGATATAGAACGACTGTGTATAACCGCTGTTTGAGGAGATGTAGAACGACTGTGTATAACCGCTGTTTGAGGAGATGTAGAACGACTTTGTATAACCGCTGTCTGAGGAGATATAGAACGACTGAGTATAACCGCTGTCTGAGGAGATACGGAACGACTGTGTAACCGCTGTCTTAGGACATATAGAACGACTGTGTGTAACCGCTGTTTGAGGAGATATGGAACGACTGTGTAACCGCTGTCTGAGGACATATAGAACGACTGAGTATAACCGCTGTCTGAGGAGATACGGAACGACTGTGTAACCGCTGTCTTAGGACATATAGAACGACTGTGTGTAACCGCTGTTTGAGGAGATATGGAACGACTGTGTAACCGCTGTCTGAGGACATATAGAACGACTGAGTATAACCGCTGTCTGAGGAGATACGGAACGACTGTGTAACCGCTGTCTTAGGACATATAGAACGACTGTGTGTAACCGCTGTTTGAGGAGATATGGAACGACTGTGTCTAACTGCTGTCTGAGGAGATATAGAACGACTGTGTATAACCGTTGTCTGAGGAGATATAGAACGACTGTGTATAACCGCTGTTTGAGGAGATATGGACGACTGTGTGTAACCGCTGTCTGATGAGATATGGAACGACTGTGTATAACCGCTGTTTGAGGAGATATGGAACGTCTGTGTGTAACCGCTGTCTGATGAGATATGGAACGACTGTGTGTAACCGCTGTCTTAGGAGATATAGAACGACTGTGTATAACCGCTGTTTGAGGAGATATGGAACGTCTGTGTGTAACCGCTGTCTGATGAGATATGGAACGACTGTGGGTAACCGCTGTTTGAGGAGATGTAGAACGACTTTGTATAACCGCTGTCTGATGAGATATAGAACGACTGTGTATAACCGCTGTTTGAGGAGATATGGAACGACTGTGTGTAACCGCTGTTTGAGGAGATGTAGAACGACTTTGTATAACCGCTGTCTGATGAGATATAGAACGACTGTGTATAACCGCTGTTTGAGGAGATAGGGAACGACTGTGTGTAACCGCTGTTTGAGGAGATGTAGAACGACTGTGTGTAACCGCTGTCTGAGGAGATATAGAACGACTGTGTATAACCGCTGTTTGAGGAGATGTAGAACGACTGTGTATAACCGCTGTTTGAGGAGATAGGGAACGACTGTGTGTAACCGCTGTTTGAGGAGATGTAGAACGACTGTGTGTAACCGCTGTCTGAGGAGATATAGAACGACTGTGTATAACCGCTGTTTGAGGAGATGTAGAACGACTGTGTAAAACCGCTGTCTGAGGAGATACGGAACGACTGTGTAACCGCTGTCTGAGGACATTTAGAACGACTGTGTATAACCGCTGTCTGAGGAGATACGGAACGACTGTGTAACCGCTGTCTTAGGACATATAGAACGACTGTGTGTAACCGTTGTTTGAGGAGATATGGAACGACTGTGTCTAACTGCTGTCTGAGGAGATATAGAACGACTGTGTATAACCGCTGTTTGAGGAGATAGGGAACGACTGTGTGTAACCGCTGTTTGAAGAGATGTAGAACGACTGTGTATAACCGCTGTCTGAGGAGATACGGAACGACTGTATAACCGCTGTCTTAGGACATATAGAACGACTGTGTGTAACCGCTGTTTGAGGAGATATGGAATGACTGTATCTAACTGCTGTCTGAGGAGATATAGAACGACTGTGTATAACCGCTGTCTGAGGAGATATAGAACGACTGTGTATAACCGCTGTTTGAGGAGATATGGACGACTGTGTGTAACCGCTGTCTGATGAGATATGGAACGACTGTGTATAACCGCTGTCTGAGGAGATGTAGAACGATTGTGTATAACCGCTGTTTGAGGAGATATAGAACAACTGTGTATAACCGCTGTCTGAGGAGATATAGAACGACTGTGTATAACCGCTGTTTGAGGAGATATAGAACGACTGTGTATAACCGCTGTCTGAGGAGATATAGAACGACTGTGTATAACCGCTGTCTGAGGAGATATAGAACGACTGTGTATAACCGCTGTTTGAGGAGATATAGAACGACTGTGTATAACCGCTGTTTGAGGAGATGTAGAACGACTGTGTATAACCGCTGTTTGAGGAGATGTAGAACGACTGTGTATAACCGCTGTCTGAGGAGATATAGAACGACTGTGTATAACCGCTGTTTGAGGAGATGGAGAACGACTGTGTATAACCGCTGTTTGAGGAGATGTAGAACGACTGTGTATAACCGCTGTCTGAGGAGATATAGAACGACTGTGTATAACCGCTGTTTGAGGAGATGTAGAACGACTGTGTATAACCGCTGTTTGAGGAGATAGGGAACGACTGTGTATAACCGCTGTTTGAGGAGATGTAGAACGACTGTGTATAACCGCTGTCTGAGGAGATATAGAACGACTGTGTATAACCGCTGTTTGAGGAGATGGAGAACGACTGTGTATAACCGCTGTTTGAGGAGATGTAGAACGACTGTGTATAACCGCTGTCTGAGGAGATATAGAACGACTGTGTATAACCGCTGTTTGAGGAGATGTAGAACGACTGTGTATAACCGCTGATTGAGGAGATAGGGAACGACTGTGTGTAACCGCTGTTTATGGAGATGTAGAACGACTGTGTATAACCGCTGTTTGAGGAGATATGGAACGTCTGTGTGTAACCGCTGTCTGATGACTTATGGAACGACTGTGTATAACCGCTGTTTGAGGAGATATAGAACGACTGTGTATTACCGCTGTTTGAGGAGATGTAGAACGACTGTGTGTAACCGCTGTCTGAGGAGATGTAGAACGCCTGTGTATAATCGCTGTTTGAGGAGATATAGAACGACTGTGTATAACCGCTGTCTGAGGAGATGTAGAACGACTGTGTATAACCGCTGTTTGAGGAGATATAGAACGACTGTGTATAACCGCTGTTTGAGGAGATGTAGAACGACTGTGTATAACCGCTGTTTGAGGAGATAGGGAACGACTGTGTGTAACCGCTGTTTATGGAGATGTAGAACGACTGTGTGTAACCGCTGTTTGAGGAGATATAGAACGACTGTGTATAACCGCTGTTTGAGGAGATATAGAACGACTGTGTATAACCGCTGTCTGAGGAGATATAGAACGACTGTGTATAACCGCTGTTTGAGGAGATGTAGAACGACTGTGTATAACCGCTGTTTGAGGAGATGTAGAACGACTGTGTATAACCGCTGTCTGAGGAGATATAGAACGACTGTGTATAACCGCTGTCTGAGGAGATATAGAACGACTGTGTATAACCGCTGTTTGAGGAGATGTAGAACGACTGTGTATAACCGCTGTCTGAGGAGATGTAGAACGACTGTGTATAACCGCTGTCTGAGGAGATGTAGAACAACTGTGTATAACCGCTGTTTGAGGAGATGTAGAACGACTGTGTATAACCGCTGTTTTAGGAGATAGGGAACGACTGTGTGTAACCGCTGTTTGAGGAGATGTAGAACGACTATGTATAACCGCTGTCTGAGGAGATATAGAACGACTGTGTATAACCGCTGTTTGAGGAGATGTAGAACGACTTTGTATAACCGCTGTCTGAGGAGATATAGAACGACTGTGTGTAACTGCCGTCTGAGGAGATACGGAACGACTGTGTATAACCGCTGTCTGAGGAGATATTAAACGACTGTGTGTAACCGAGAAACATAGACCCACAATTATGATACAATCGAATATCATTTAAATATATAGTATGGAGAACTTACAGTATTTAAAATTATATATATAAATATATATATATATATATATATATATATATATATATATATAGCTTATACATACATCGGTTGGCCCGTTGTGTAGTCTTTATGAATCAGATCCGTAAGAATTATTATGTCGTAACGTATGAGATAATATTTCGTACGTACGAAATAGTAAGCCGTATGTGCGAGATAGTATGTCGTACGTACGAAATAATATGTCGTACGTACGATAAAATATCTCGAGATACGAGATAAATAATTAATTTTTCTTTAACCATGCTACAATTTTTTATTCCAGCTCTCACTGGTTTGATTAAATTGTTGGAGATATTGAACAACGGTATAACCGCTGTCTGAGTAGATATAGAACGACGGTAGGTCACCGCCCTCTGAGGAGATATAGAACGACTGTGTATAACCGCTGTTTGAGGAGATATATGTGGCAGTAATACACTTCCGTTGTATCGTGTTAAACATCTGTTGTGATGTTATTACAGGACCCACAAGGCCGCACGTACGGCCAAGTTTATTGTGAGCGAGCTCAGAACAGTGACCAGAACCTGAACGTGCACGCCCGCGCCACTGCGTGTGCCCTCGCTGACACCTGGGGCGGCCGTATCCTCATCTCAACTGTCTACCTGCGATGTGTTAATGGCGTGTACGTTCCCTAAACAACTAGAAAAATAAATTTGTTCGATCATATTTAGTTATTTTTTTTTTAATTTTAATAATCTCAAATATGTTTCTAACGACATTTTTGGAGGGTGCTTGGATTGACATTGCATGTCCGTATACTGTGTCATATACATTTGTCATGTTGCTTGTGTGCTTACAGCCTGCGGATAAAGAGCTCATGTCCATCACAGGGGCGTTATAAGAACCTGTCTTGCATGTATTACCTTCAATTCTTTAATGTCCATAAATAGTAAGCCAAAAATCCCATACTAAAAATACTAGTGATTAAAATTAGATGGTTCAGAAAAAAAAACATGATAAAATATGATCGAGATTATTTAGATAATTCCTTAATTGATTTAAATAATTAATGATTTAGATAGGTTGACTACAGATGATATGCTATATATTCTTGACCTCTGTCCGTCGTCTGTCCTTTCGTTAACACGGTTTAAATCTTAACCGTTATATATACAAACATAAATAAAGAATAGAGGGAAGAACTTAATATGATGAAGCAGTGCTAGAGATGCTGAACGTATTTCCGACAAGTTGGAATGAAAGAGAGTTTATAACCTAAAGTGATCGCTTCTGGTTTCAGGGGATCTCCAGCTGCCCATTGCTTTTTTGCATATGACGTCACGCGATCACTTGTTCAGTCAGCCTTTTTCTCGTTCTCCCTGTTTTGGTGATAGCCACGACTTTTGATGTAGCACAAATTTGAATGTTTCGTGACAGGATTAGTGAAAAAACGGCCTGATACGTCGTCAATCACCTTCTTCTTCGCCTTCTTCTTCTTCTCTTCTTCTCCGTCTTCTTGACTACTTCATATGATTCCTTGTTACGATACATTCTGAGTACGAAATCTTTGGATTACGATACATTTTGTTTTTATCAAGAACATCACACAATACATCCGTCAACATAAACACACTGTGTTGTTGTACTTGACTAAGTTAATCTCGGCCTTCAATAAGTTTTTTTTATGCAAACAGATCTCGTTAACTGTTGCTGTGTCGTAATGACCCCACATTAGGTCATTGTGACCTATCCTTATGTGTTTTGACCTTCAGACGAGTGGCAGATTCACTTTGGCCATTTTTTCTTTAAGACACAATCCAATATCTCACAGTTTCATATTGTGAGTAAGACAACAGGTAATGCATCTCAAATGTCAATTTTTCGTAGTTGCAGTACTTATGGGCTTAGTATTATTCCCAGATTTCGAGATAATATAAATATTTCTTGTCCTAAATCAGCCACCGTATATTACGAAAAGACAGTCAAGTCATATAATATTGTTCGTAATATTTTATTACATAGAATTATATCGAAAAAAAATGTTTTTTTTTATAATATTTTGCTGTTCTTTTCATGGATCATTCCCCCACAACCCGCCCTTACCTTTAAAAGAAAATCCTTTATCCTGCTCTGTTCAGGACAGAAGTTGAAGATGAGCCATATTCCTGACACGGACTGGGTGATGACATTTAACTGTCTAATAATGTATTAAGCTCAAGAAAAAAAGTGGCCCACATGCCATGGTCCCATGATTCAGTCAAAAATCATTGAGCATGCAGAACTTTTTGAACAAACGTGATACTTTTGTGGAATATTAAAGAATGTTGCAGAGCAGTTTGCTGAAGAAGAATATTTCAGCCTTCAAGCTGATACAGGCTTACTTGGACAAACAACCAAGTTCAGCACTCCATAACTCTAGAAAAAAATCTTTAACAACGAACCATTCTTTCACACTTAACATTCCTGTGAAATGTTAAGTAATCTGGCTCAACAGTTTTGTCCCAGAACATTCTCAGTTTATACCTGAAAGAGACCGAAATCACAAGTTTTCCACCGCACAAAATAGGTCGATGAAAGTGGTGCCACCAACATCTCAATTTTAAATATGAGCCATGTGCAGAGCGTTTTTGAGATTGAAATCTTGTATCTTACAAAACCAAATGACTATATTCAGCTTCCCAATAGCCGGCCAAAATCTCCCAACCCGGACGTACCAACAAATTTGAGGGAGCTTATTTCTGGGACTAATTCTGTGAAATATTAAAAAGCGGGGCTACATTGTTTCAGATGGGTTTCTTATAGCCTTTTCCTTGTAATATGTAAGTCGATGCAGATGGCGCCACAATAAGCTCAAATTCCACAAGGTTTGGCAGGTTTAAAAAAAAATAAAATATGGTGATGCTAGAGCTCCAGTGGTTTTGTAGACGCGGAATCGCTCGTCACAGTTGAGGGGTCAGACTGCGTGCACGTATAACACCTACGTCAGCATGACCCTCAGGCTACGTTCGCATGCTTCAGAACCCATTTCTCTAGAAGAAGTATATTATTCAAACTATTGTAAAGTTCAAAAGATTGCCCAAATAAAAGATTTCCTTGTCCACATGGGACATTTGAGAATAATATAGAACTGAGGGATTCCAAGAATCGTCAGTTATGTCTGTGGCAGCTGAGTTTCATCCTTTACACTCTGTCAGGCCATGTCGTCTATGGCGAACTCTCTGTGATTAAGCCTGGATGCACTTTATTCATTTAAACATCTTTGGACATAGGAAAAGGATGTACCGGTACATTGACGTGATGCGTGGAAATTGAAATTTAATGAGATAGTCTAAATTTATGTCTGTGGATCCATGGTTACAAGAATGGCTTCAAACACCTTATTGTGCAATCATGCGGCTCATGAAATCTCCTTGGCAACAAGAAATAGAATACAGTATCTGATATTATGCAAACTGTTCTTTCCCATTTACAGGGAGTATGGCTTTATAAATTTAATAAAAAAAATAACGTGTGTTGTTTCAAATTATTTAAAATATCTAAGGAACGGTTTGATGCAAGGATTTTCATCAAATGTGACACAAGGGATGTAAGTGCGAACATCTCTTAAGAAGTGATTAAATTTGCAAAATTGGTATCATCGACCGTGAAAATATTTACAGTTTAAGATTTTTGGGTGGTATATGAGGGGGAGGGATGAGAGGAGGGAGAATGGGGTTGTAAGACAAGGGTTGGCATTGGAGGGTGGGGGTGGGGGGAAAATGTTGGTATAGGAGGGGGGGGGGGCACGCGTTTGCAGTATATTGTGACCCACTAAACCCGTTTTCATCGGAAAGGTATCAGGGTCCGGAGCACAGGGTACATTACAGTGTAACATTCCGGTGCACCATCTTTGCAGTCCGCAGGGTAAGTGTCCCCATTTCGGCTGACACTGGAAAGTATTCACGTCATACTCGGTGATGAAACATCAATTAAGGAACACTCACACACAAAGAATCTAAATAAAATCAGCCGAGCAAGCTGTTAACAATCGTCACAGACGGTAATAGACCGTGTTTGTTCAATATGGAACCAACATAAAAATCATCGTTTCAGACCCTGTTTGTCTATTTATAGAACCAACACTCCGGTTGATATCTGACAAACACCTTAATTGCTTTGTCTCCATCCACCACATGAACCATTTTAACGTTCTTTAATTCGAATGCCAACGTGTATTCTGAAGGAAAATGAAAAAAAAATATCACCCCACGTGGGGCCATAATGTCATACCATGGCATATTGATGGAGACGTCAGATTATATTTTCCTGCTGCATGCTGCTTTTTATATTTAGACCGGTCAACTTACGTAAAACGCTCGCCAACCCCACATGATTACCTAAAAAGGCTGCTTATACAGGATTTTAGTTTTCAGGTGACTGACATTTTGGTATTGGATATGATTCTAGATACTGGATATGTTGTTAATCATTGAATTTATACTTGAATTTACGATGATATTTTAAGCTGATATAACTCAAGAAAATTCCTAATTGTGACACCATGGTATCTCATTCCTTGCACTTTTTTAAAACAAGTTTTTTACATTGGAGTGATTACAGTTCTTTAATTAAATATGCTTGTTGCTTGCCGAAAATCTTCGCTTTTCGCAAGTATGTTGGTCAGTTGTGTATGTCTGTCTGTTTGTGTTTGTCCCCACTCTAGTGGCCACAATTTTGTAGCAATCGACCTGATACAGGGTAGATTGAAAGCTAAAAGTCAAGGAAGTCTGGTTTTTTTTTGTGAATATAGGTCAAAGGTCAAGGTCATAACAAATCGTCAAATTCTTATTTGCGTAATAACTTCATTCATAGTTGTCATATCTACGCAAAATATAGCTCATTTTCTTCCTCTAGGCTTTCCCAATGCGATGGTGTCTGAATTGAAATTTAAATGAAATTTAATTTAAAACTGATATAACTCGAGAAAGATCCAAATTGTGACACCATGGTATCTCATTCCTTGCACCTTTTTAAAACAAGTTTTGTAAATTGGAGTGACAACAGTTCTTCAATTGAAAATGCTTGTTGCTTGCCGAAAACTTCGCTTTGCGCAAGTATGTTGGTCAGTTGTGTATGTCTGTCTGTTTGTGTTTGTCCCCACTCAACTGGCCACATTTTTTAGCAATCGACCTGAAACAAGGTAGATTGAAAATCCAAAAGTCAAGGAAGTCTGTTGTTTTTGGTCAATATAGGTCAAAGGTCAAAGTCATCAAAAAGTCAAAATCGTATTTGCGTAATAATTTCATTCATAGTTGTCATATCTACACTTACTATAGCTCAATTTGTTCCTCTAGGTTTTCCCCATGCGATGGTGAAATGAATTGTCATACCTGATGTGTCAGTATGTCAGTATGTGAGTCTGTTTGTCAGTTGTCCTCAATTTCGCCTGCTTGCTGGTTCTTGTGCCTTACATATACCATTCTACTGGCCACAGTTTTGCAGGAATCCTTTTGATACTGGTACATCTTATATGTTACACTAATATCTGAAAACGGACTTTTCATTTTAGGAAAATAGCCACTAGGGGGCGCTGCATTTGAAACACTGCATCATATGGCTTTTTTGGCCATATCTCCGAAACTGTAAACCTTAGCTACATAATCAACAGCTCAGTTTCTTCCTCTTTGCTTTCCTCAAAGAATGGTCTAGAAAACTTTCATATCTAATGTGTGTGTCAGTATGTCCATCTGTTTGTCAGTTGTAAAATTCGCCTGTTTGATGGTTCATGTATTCTTACATATAACATTCTACAGAATATAGTTTTGCAGGAATCCTTTTGAAACTGGTACATTTTGTGTCTTTCACATATATTTCTTGAAGCGGAATTTTTATTTTTTTAAATAGCCACTAGGGGCGCTATATTTAAAACACTGCAACATATAGTTTCTTTGGCCAAAACTATTAACCTTAGCTACATAAATTAAAGCTTAATTTGTTCCTCTTTGTTTTCCCCCAAGGATCGTCTAGTCAACTCTCATCTTGGATGTGTCACTGTGTCATAATGTCTGTCTGTTTTCAATTGTCCTCAATTTCGCCTGTTTGTTGGTTCTTGTGTCCTACAAATACCATTCAACAAGCCACAGTTTTGCAGGAATCCTTTGGAAACTATTACATCTTATGTCTTAAACTTATATCTCAAAACTGGTTTTTCATTTTCGAAAAATAGCCTGCATTTGAAACACTTAACTATATTATTTTTTTACCATTTCTCCAAAACTATAAACCTTAGCTTCATGACTATAGTTCAATATGTTTCTCTATTCTTTTCCAAAATCTTGGTCTGGTCAATTGTCATCTCGGATTTTTCAGTGTGTCAGTATGTCCGTCTGTTTGTCAGTTGTCGACAAATTCGCCTCGCTGCTTGTTCTTTCGTCTGATAATGGCTTTCCACAGGCCAAATTTATAAACAATCCCCCTGATTGTTATCCTGTTGATGGAATACCCGAAGTCCTAGAGTTTCTGATGTGTTTTTAGAGTTAATAGTCCAAAAGTAAATGTCAAGGTCATGAAATACTACTTTAACTTCATCAAAATTTATCCTAGCCGCATAAACTGTGGCTCATTATACTCGCCATTACATGGCCTTTCTGCTGATATGTAGCTGTCTAAATCTGTTGTTACCATAGTTTAGCATTTTGGGGAAATCAATGATATCCCAAAATTTGGGGTTTCATTTATATACGTTTTTACTTTCTAAGCTAGAGAGGTCATTTGGCACCATTGGGTCAGTTGTACTGGACTTTATACCAAATCTCGGGAAATCTCGTACCGTTTCTCGTCAAACGGGATTACAAGATTTCACATTTTGTGCTCTACAGGCCACAAATCTAAAGCTATCGCTCTGAAAGTTATACAGTTGATAGAAAATTGAAACTCCAGCAAGTTTTTTTTGTTTTAGTGGAGAAAGGTTCAAGTTCAAGGTCACCGAAAAAAATATTATTTTGCTCATAACACAAATTATAGCTCATTTTATTAGTATTTCCATTCCCCATTCTCTCTTTTCTATTTCAATTTTCGGCAAGCCCTCGACTTTTGTTCGTCTAGTTTAATATTTTTCTTAAATAAAACGAATATACCATCTTCTTTTCAAAACAGTTAAACACACTGTCAGTATAAAGATTAAATTATTAAAGATGTCTCACTTTTTATTCAAGCGCTGAAGTGTAACTCATTTGATAAAAGAACGATAAGGTTTTCAACTCTTTATATAGCAGGGTTACCTCTGCTAACAGGAATTCCTCACATCATGAAAATCCACAGTTCTCCAGTTACAGATTTTGGACACATTCTATTAGCAATTTTATCATTGTAACATCTTGTAATACAAAAACATGAAGAATGTATTAAGATTCTTTAATCTAAATATGAATTTTACATGGAAATCATAGCATCCTTGTTTACCATATTAGCCAATTTGAGGGAAGACGGGGGGGGGGGGGTAGGAGGAAACTAGCTAAAATTTTAAGTTAAAATCAATTGCTGTCAAATTTCATAATTCAAAAACTTAGATTCTAATGTGTGTATGATCTGCAAATTAAACCAATGATGCTTACCTAAAACACAGGTGGCTTTATCAAACGAGGGAAACCAGTCGCCGAATAATGTCTATGTCACTGCCCTAAAATATGTTAGTGTCACCCAATAAGGGTCCTGGCACCAAGAATATACCCAGAAATACGAATTTACCGATTGGTTCTGTAATATTGACCCTGTTATACACTATAACATTTTCTCCGAGGGTCCATCATTACATCGCCAAAACCATTACCGAATACATCGTTCCTTCTTCTATAATATACACTATCTTCAAACTGAACGTCATGGGTCGAAGAAAATAGAGTAGAATGAGCGAAAATAAAATTCGCTATTTGAACGAGAGACAGTTACATACTACTGATCACAAGGTTCCCGTGTCGTTAGTGGAGGATGTAGATAAACGCCGAGGGTGGTGCAGCAATATGGGACTGCGTTGCACGAATGAATTTTGTGAGAGGAACGCGGCACCAAGTTACACCACCACGTCGCCTGCTACCAAATTCTGCGAAGTGAACCGCCTTAGCTATGAGAGCGATCGGTAAAGGAAGAGCGGCCGCAGCACGATTTAGCGCGTATATGACTGGTGTAAATAAATCTAATGAGAGAGAGAGAGAGAGAGAGAGAGAGAGAGATATGTGTTCCTGCTAGCTATGTAGTGTCTCATATATAATTGTGAGAGGGAGAGACAAGCTGTTAATTGGATTAGGATATATGGTGGTCTGAATGAGAGTGCGGAGTAAACAGAGTGATCGTTCTTATCAGTCACTTCACACCTGACGCGTGCCCCGGCGCGGTAGCCCATGACCTGATTACCGATGACCAACACCTCGGACCAGTATGCTCCGCCTACTTTAGTTTGACAGTTCTCCAGTTGTTATGAGGCCTAATAAAATCCTTTTTTAAACATTGATAAACTATTAAATTTTATAATTTATACATTGAAACCGATTCTCATCCGAACATTTAGTGAACAAATACAACTGTCACTTGCGCTTATATCCCTGTTTTCCACTCAAAACGAAATTTCTCTTCCCTAACAGGTTTTGGCCGTTTTCTCAAAACAGTATTTCAGGAGACTGTACGGTCTTCAGAGCGATATTTCTCAAAAACCATCGAATATAGAGTCTTCAAAATTTGCATATAGGTAAATCAACAAGTAACCTAAAATGAGTTTTTTTCTTTTTTCCTATATCGTTTTTAGTATAGTTGAAATACGTTATTAAAACGAAATAAGTATTGTTAACATCACACATTTTTTTTTTAAATTTAAAATTCATTATGAAAAAAAAGACAATAAATATATAACAAACAAAAAAAAGCCTGGAGATATTTGTATGTAGTTTCCAATGATACTATTTCCACATACATACCCTATGCCAATTTTGAGATGTATGCAAAAAAAATAATTTTAAATCATTTCAAGTTTTGAATTTTCAATGTGGACACTGTTACACTTTTTAAATATATCTCATCTGATAGAGAATATTCTAAGGATTCTAAATATATACACATCACTGTGTCTAAAATTATTATTAATATGAATTCTAAAGCTAAATTAAACCAAAGTTGTTTGACGATGATGAGACCTTAAGGGACTGATACTACATTTTAACTGTTAATGAAAAAAATCCTTGTACTGATCTAATTTCTGAGGTAGACATACATCTAAATTAAATGTAATTATCTTGTGAGTAAATATCTTTCCTGTTGTCCTGACTGAATGCATTATGCTCAAGTCCGCAACTTTTAACAAATGACCCATGGGTTATGACGCTCAGCCTGACACTAGCATGACATTATTGGCTAACATTCAAAACAGGAATTTTTTATCATCTGAAAGCCAAACTGAGATTAACTTCAGATGTGATCTTGACATTTTACCTTCTGACACCAATGTCGACCGGGTTCTCCTTAAGTGACTGGTCACACGTATGTGAAGACCGAATCTAATCATGACTGGTCTATACAGGTTGAACAAGAGACGAATATGATCACGGTCAAAATCACCAGTTTTTTCTCCGAGAACAACTCGTGTGTCGAAATTGAGAACAAATAAATAGCAAATATATAGTTATGGGGTTCACAATAATTTTTACATTCCGGCTGATTGGATCTTGGGTCATGGTCTTTCTCATTTTGGGACTCCTCCAAGATTTGGTACATATAATTTCAAATTTCCAAATATGGAGCTTTTAAAACATTATCGCGTTCAAAGATATCTCTGAGATGACGATTGACGACGACATAACTAAAAGCAATGTCTCCCCTTAGGGGTGGGGGACATAATGATCACACCAACTTTCAGGACATTATACTGGATGAAACCAGAACTGAGGAACAGAAATGATTGCTGTCATATCACTTTCTCAAAATTAGAGGAAAACGTGGGTGACAATAGTACAAGACCTACAGGCCTAATGCGAACCTGTGCAGTGGCATATACACCAGGTATAATGCTTCAAGGCTGGACCATTACTTTCAAAGACATGTGCAATTAGTACATGAACAATGCAAATACTTAACATTTTGAACAAGAACCAATTACACAAACATCACTGTTGAAATACTGGCATGGGCGCACAAACAAAAATGACTGTAGGTTTCGCCACCAGCCTTGTATACGACAAAGCTAATTTCAGGCTGATTTATATAATTCCTCCTGAGAAATAAGCAGGGTCATACACTGTGCAAAAGTTATTGTAGGTGGCGACACCAGTCTTGTGAATGAGAAAGCCATCAAAGATGCATGGTGAGGTCAAAATATCAGGCCAATACATCAAACGTCTCTTGAGTCAGGTGCACCGGGCTAACCAAAATAAGGTAAGAAAGGCAGTTGCACCCAGTGAACTGGAACGGATTTCTAGCTCCAGATACAGCATTGAGTGAACCTTGACCTGCAAATGGCCGAACTGAGTAAACTCTTGACCTGTTCCATAATCTGACAGTTGGCAGTCTGCTAAAGCTATAAATAAATCCAGGCTGAATTTTTGTGTCAAATCTGATGCAGTGGGCAGTCTGCCAAAGCCTTTTGGTAAATCTATTTACACATTCTGTAGGACTTTGGCTAAATGTTTTTTTTAAAGCTGATGCATTCTTAAGTTTAAAAAAAGGATTTAGAATTATAAAAGAACCAGTCCTTTCATTTGCAAAGGCCTAATAGTTGTGCCAAAATTCATTTAAGTAAACTTGAACGAAGGCCACCTAAGAATCATTTTTGTGCAATGTTACATAAATTGAAACAACAATTTTGCAGAAGGAGACTACTGAAGCCTTCATTATGAAATAGGCTTACTAATGGCCTCAAAACCAAATTTCTATGGCTCTACCAAAAATCAATGAACCCAACCTATTCTTATATGATTCAACATGGCCTACAGGCCTAATGCGAACCTGTGCTAAGGGATATACATCAGGTATAATGCTTCCATACACGGACCGTTACTTTTCAAGTACATGTGTGACATGTATATGAACAATGCAAGCACTGAACATTTTGAACCTGAGTGCATTCAATAACACATACATCACAGCTGAAATACTGGCATAGGTGTACAGAACACAAAAATGAATGTAAGAGGCACCATCACTTACAAGAAAGCCATAAAAGATTTATGGACATAAACAATTTCTGGCTTCAAACCACTCTCAACTAGATACAGGTAGTCGAAAGCGACTTTGAGTATCCGCCAAAATCAGAGTAGTACAGGTGAAGTGAGGCATGGATTGAGTGGTAAGGGGAAATAGAGTGAAATTCATGTCTCCCACGTAAACATGATTGTAGGTTGCACCACCGAGGCCAATACTGCAAATAGCACCTGAAAAAAGGGCATTAATTTATTTTAAAAAGAAGGAAAGGTAAGTGGTGCCACCTGTCTGGTTTACGAGAAAACTTTCAAAGTTGGATGAACATGCCAAATTTCAGACCAATTACTTAACTCACTCCTGAGATATAAGCAATTTTCACCGAAAGCACATGTACGAATAGACGCCAAGGGAAAACGATTGCAAATGGCACCACCAGTTTTGATTAAAAAGGTGGAGTCCGAGATCTATGGATAAGCACATGTACGGATGGATGCTAGGGGAAAACGATTGCAGATGGCGCGACCAGTCTTGGGTACAAGAGGGAGGAGTCCAAGATCTATGGATATGCACCATTTCAGGCCAATACTGCGAATCACTCCTGATAAAAGGGCATTTATTTATTTTACAAAAACAAAGGTAGGTGGCACCACACGTCTGGTTTACTAGCAAACATTCCAAGATCGATGAACGTGCCGTATTTCAGAATTTTCAAGGTCCCTACTTGAAATAATACAAGGAACTAACCATGAACACACAACAATAAGCTGTTATAGTAGCCAGACTGCAGCACACAGGCCTCTTTTATTCCTGGCACTGTGCCAAAGCTTTTAATTAAAGCTGACATCATCTTAGCTTATAGGCACTGGCAAATCTTGGCAATCTGCCATCCGTACACAAAAGATATCCCTACTTGAAATAACTTGGAAATAAATTTCCCAATATAAAATGCTTTTCAGCTGACTTTATATAAAAAAAGAAATCAAGAACATATGAAAAATTATTACAGATATACTGTATGCAAAATTATAATAAAGATACATCTCACTGATGACAAATTCTGGAATCAAGTATAGTATGGATACCAATTATTTATAAATCATGTATATCCATCTTTATTTAGCCACAGAGAGCTGAATATCCATGACTGTAACAATGCATGGTATGATGAATAATGTAAATCATAAATTTTACTTTTTAAAGGCTTTTTAAAACATTCGTGTCAGCATAACTACAGATAACCTGAAATCTAAATGTCTAGTGGCATGATGTAATAGATGCTGATAAACTGGTGCCAGGCTAGATGTAACTGCTTCACACAGCTAACATATATCGTAAATGACTCAATTCAATCTTCATAATTCAGCCAATAATTTTCATGTGGAACCATTAAAGACAATTATTATAAGAATTATTGTGGGGATTATTCTTGTAAAATATTAAACAAATTGGCTTCCGTGGAGTCAGTCGAAAAACGTTTTGCAGGTTTATAATTCATATAGGAAGATACAGCAAACTGGCTAAGTTCACTTCCCGTAACTCAGTCAAAAGGCACTAAACAAAAACCATTTGAACAAATTTGAATTACCAACATCTGAGGATAATTAATGTGTAAGATTTAAGAATTTGGCCCAGTGGCTTTACAGAAGAAGATCTTTGTAACCACCGAGCTAAAATGGGTGTTGTGGCATAGACTAAATTCAGCTTCCCGTAACTCGGCCAAAATTCACTGAACAGAGACCATTTGAACCCACTTCAGAAAGCACTACCCTGTTACAAAAGTGAAGATGTATGTGGTATGTAAACCTCAATTTCAAATATGAGTCAAGTGACCAACATTTCCACGTTTCCTGTCGTTTTTGAGATTATTATGCCAGTTTGCTTACTTAGCCAAATGACTAAGTTCGAATTCCTGTAAGACGGCCAAAATTAAACAAACCCAAATCAATTGAAAAAAAAGAGATCTCACCTATGGAATCATTTCTATGAAATACTGAAGACTTTGGCTGAATGATTTCTGATAAGCAGATTTCTAAAGGTTTTCAAGCATTTTCCCTGTTAGATGCAAGTTGATGCAGGTGGCCCTACAAAAAGCAATCCCACATTTGATATGTGACTGATTTTTGCATAAAACTTGGGGATGCTGGCTCTTGCTGTTCCTGAGAAATTATGGTTTAATTTACTAATGGCCTATGACCCCCGCACAAAAATGGTTGATGCAGGTGACGTCACCAATACATCAATTTCAAATATGACCAACATCTGCATAAAAGTGGTAATGATAGCTCCAGCCGTTTCTGAGACTGTAATTTTAGTATGTTTTTAAGACAAATGACTAAGTGCAGCTTCCTGTAACTCGGTCAAAAATCATTGAACTGACACAATTCGAACAAACTTTAGAGAGATTGTTCCCGGGATAATTACTGTAAATTTTGGACAATTTGGCTGAACAGTTTCATAGAAAATTTTTAAAGTTTTTTTTAGCTTATAAAACCTGAGTAAATTCAGATAGCAAAACTAGGACAAGTGGGCCTGATGTTGAAACTGAAGCATGTGATCAGTTTGTGAACAAATGATCTGTACTTTTACCATGATCATTAGTTGGCTTTTTGATTAACTGTTGAAAGTCCAGTAGTTTACACATTTGTTCAATTGGATCTATTTTTTTATAATATATATTATTTAATATATGTTTTTTTTTATTTTATGAAATGTATACAGCTAAAATATAACTATTGTCCCCAGTCCATAGATGGGACTTGGTGGTGGTGGTTGGCATATTGGGAGGGCAATACAGGGCAAACAAAGCCTGATCTCCAATTATAAAATAGAAAATAATAAACAAATGTTTGTATTAGATCCTAATTTTTTGTCACATCAATTATTTTATTATAAGTTTATATTTCTATACATTTCCAATATAACATATTTATCTGAATATAAAAGTTGATTCATAATTCTAAATTGCATCATCATAAATCTCAATCTTCTCAGATAACACTACATTATGCATACAAATGTATATTTATATTTTTCCACAAAAATAATTCTTTTAAATTTTCAAAACAATAATTATCAAAAAATAATACTTGATTCAGATTTCACAATATAAATTGTGCCTTTATTTATCCATAATTAGCTTCATATTTTATGAATGTGTGCATACTAATGGGTTTAATTATATATTTTAATTTGTTAAAATCATTTAAAAGAAAATTGATTTCTTTAAATTGAATTACTTTTTCAAGGAAAGTTTTGTATATTGGAGTGAAAACAGCTTTGCAATTAAGGAGATGCAGTGAAAACAATAACAAATACTGCATAACACTTGGTGGGTTGGGTTGGGGATGGGGTAGTTTTGTGGTGATATGAGAATAACTGCACACCTGTCACAGCAGGGCATCTCCCCAAGTGACTGTAACAAATCAGGAACCCTGGCATAGCTGACCAGTGACCAGGAATGCGCTGCCTTCATCTGGACAAAGCAAGTGACTGCAATAGAGCCTCAAGAAAAAATTCAATAACTAGCCAATAACGCTTACTTGCTGTTAAAATTAAATCAACAGTCCTCACAGGAAAAAAAAAAGTGCCATGGTCAAAGTTGGGTAAAAGTTAAGGTACTGATTTTATTTTTATGATTATGACTTAAAAATTTAGAAATTTACATCTTATTTTTGGGTATACAAATGAGTTTTAATTAAACAAAGTTATATACCTAGGAAAAAAAATCTCTAGTTTCAATATTTTTCATGTTAAGTGAGTAAATATTTTTCCTGATTTTTTACAAAGTCCATTATGTTCGGGCCCATAACTTAAAGAAATTACACTTAACGGACTTAATTTCTTGCATGTGTATAGGAAATATATAGGAAAATACTTCTGGTAAATATTAAGAAAAACAGATCAGTGGTTTTGGTATAAGGCAGTCCTGAAGTGTGATAATAGGTTTTCAATGGATATTTGAGTTTTGGATTCGTAGGTCTAACGGTTTCAAAACGTGCCAGTCTATAGTCAGCTGAGCTAAAAATAAGCTCAATTAAATTAAGTATGACATGTGACGGATTCTTCAACAAACTTTGGCCCTGCTAGCTCCGACAGTTTTTGAGATAGCATGGGTTAACGTACGGATGACGGTGGACGGACACCGCTGCATCATCGCATAAGCTCACAGGTTCACTAACAAGGGACCCATGGGTCACGGCGCTCAGCTGTTATATATGATAAAAAATATGATTTGGGAAAGAGGCACATGCTTGTTTTGTGTGGTAATAAATATAAGCTTTATTATGAGTTGTTGGTGTTTAGCTTATGTATGATTTTGATAGTATCTTTGGAGACAGGGAAGAGGATTGATTTCATTTATTTTATTAACAAATGGAGTGCTATTGTCACACAGATTTTGACTTGGCCATATTACTTATAAGCAGCACATATAATAAAAGAGTTTAACTATTTATTAAAATTTAATAACAAATACTGTGCCAATATAGTTTTTATTAAAGAAAAATAATAAGAAAATCATAATTTTTTAAAATAAAATATAACTGAAATGATTATTGAAATAATATTAGAATATATTTATGAATGCATTCATGAATACATTTTGAAAGTATCTGCACTGGTATTCAAATACTTTCATTTTTACCTGAATTCCCATTCTTATGCAATAAAATTTTTTAATGCAGTTCATATTCATATTCGTATTCAAATACATTTGCAAAGCATTCGCACCATGTCTAGTATTTATTCAGTTTTAGCCAAACAAAGATGTTGAGAATCCAGAATATACAAAATTCATAAATTTAAAAAATAATTATAAGCACCTGGTTTTATGGCTTTTATTTATATTAAAAAAAAAATAAATGTAATATATTCACTTTGGACTACTTTCACATCAATCTACACACTAGACACAGTAGGAATTTAGATTAATATTATCAGCATCATCTTTGTCTGTCATTAATTTCCTTCATATGATCCCTAATGATTAGTAATGAATAATATGATTTATTTTTTTATCATTAAAATTTCACTGAAAAATACCATATGTGACTGCATGGTGTTATTTGGAAAAACATTGACATTGACATTCTATCCATCCATACAAGATTCTTACATCATCAGTAACTGCAAGTTAATTTTCTGTTACTCATCAATTAACAATTTCCTTTTCTATTAATTTTTCTCTAATATGTTATAAAAAACCAATACAAAATTATTAATTTATTGTTTATTGTTATGTTGTTTTTCTAAACAACTACTAGATGAGTTGGGTTGGACACCTGGATCAACTGTGGCTGGGCATTAGCTGCCTGGCTGCCCCAGTGTATGCTTCGCTCAAGCATGCATAATCTGATGAAAGGTCAACAAGGTCAACATACAGGTGACTGAAGTGGGGCTGGATTAAGCCTGGGTCTGACATGGTCTCATAAAAACATTAATAAAAGCTACAATATTTGGCCAATTTCTTTGAGCTTTCTAAACTACAAAGATGAAATCCTTATGTGTGCATGATATGAAAATTATATCAACAGTGCTCTCAGCAAACAAACTACCTATGGTCAAAGCTGGGCAAAATTTAAGGTACTAATTTGATATTTATACTAATAACTAATAAAATTTTAAAAATTCAGAACTAATTTTTGGTATTCAACTGAATCTTAATTAAATAATGTTACATCCCTGACAAAAAATCTCTAGCTTCAGCAATCCTCTTGTTAAGGGAGTAAATATATTTCTTGATTTTTTAAAAAGTGCATTATGTTTGGGGCCATAACTTAAAACAATTACGCAATACTGACATCATTTCTGGCATGTGCATAGCGAATGTATAGAAAAATATGTATATTATATATGATCAAAGTCAGATCAGTGGTTTTGATATTAGGCAGTCTTACAGTGTAACAATGGGTTTTTAATGGAAAAATGAAGTTTTTCATTAATATTTCGAAGGAATTAAGTCCTAGTGATCAAATTCTTGGCATGGGAGGGGATTTTGGAGATATCTAACTGTATGCTAAATTTAAGGAACTTAGAGCTGAAGCTGGGGAGCTGAGCTCTAGCAAACTGCATAACACTAGCTTGATGTAAACTTGATGTGACATGGTGCTTGAAAACTTGAATAAAATCTACAGTTTTTGATCAACTGGTTCCAATTTTTTGGTGTCAACAGACAAAATGCTAACAAAAACATGCTGTGAAAATTAAATCCACAGTACTTACAGGAAAAAAACGTGCCATGGTCAAACTTGGGCAAAATTTAAGGTACCAATTTTATATTTTTGCCAATATTTAAAAAAATTTAACAGATTTTGATCTAATTTTTGGTATACAATTAAATTTTGATCAATTAAAGTTGTATTACTGAAAAAAAGTCCCTACCTTTAACAAGTGACCAAATATCTTTCCTGATTTTTTTACAAAGTCCATTATGTTTGGGCCTTTAACTTTTTTAAATTAAATAATACTGACTTAATTTCTGGCATGTACATAGGAACTATACAGAGGAATATTTATGGTAAATATGAAGAAAACCAGATGAGTGGTTTTGATATTAGGCAGTCCTGAAGTGTGAAAATAGATTTCTAATAAAAAAATTGAGGTTTTTCCTTAATATCTCGAAGGAACAAAGCCCTATTGACCCAATTTTCGGCATGGTAGGAGATTTTGGGGACATCTAACTGTACGGCGAATTTCAGATTCGTAGGTCCAATGGTGTCAAAACGTGCCAGTCTTACGAACGGACATCCGGACAAAGGACCACGACTATAGCTCAGATGACTTATAGTCAGCTGAGCTAAAAATGCGTAAAAATGGCGGCACCATCAGTCTTTCGCAGTTTAAGAACTGTCCATGACCAATATGCATGGCCATCTATGAATTAATTAATAAGGTACTGGGGCTTTTGTATTTATATTTTTAATTATTCTAGGGGCACAAACTAGCCCCATGACCCTGAGAATCTAGGTCGCAGTTACCCAATCTCAGGTTTCAAATGAAAGTTTTAATGACCTCCATCGATGTTATGATAGAAGCTTCCAGGTCCAATCGTTACAATTTGTGCTATCCAGGATGTATACGCATGCCAAATTTCTGATAATTAAAATAATGATAATTAGTTTAACCACTGCGGAGAGAGGAGTGATTTTAACCCTAGGCAGACGACCAGATTGACACTGTGCAAAAATGGTTGTAGGTGGCGCCACCAGTACATTGTATAATATAAAGCTACCTAAAAGCTAAACCTACAAGAATGAGGTCATACACAAAGGTTTATTCAAGCTGATGATTGGAGATGATAGGTCACACAGGTCAGGCAACTCAACGGGTCTTTGCTGCCGGAAAACAAGTCTCAACTCAATGGTGTTACATATATAATTTATTTACTGATTACGAAGCTTCATTAACAAACTTTACATGATTGAAAATTCATACATTATATATATAATATATATATATAATATATATACATATATATATATATATATATATATATATATAGAGTGGTCATCATCATAACAGACGGCACTGACCAAACTGGTAGGGTATGTCTATCATGGCAGATACAGTAACATCACCTCAACAATAGTCTCCAACATTAACATTAATGAAATGCAAAATAAATACACAATATTTTATTACAGGTACAAGGTATCAGTAATCAGGAAGAAAGTATTTTTTTAATGTAAGAATAGTATCTTTTCGGTCCATTTAAATTCCTAAAATTAAGATTCATATGGTGATAGATATTGGTACTAACATATTTGGTTATGACAATATGTTGATAATGTTAAACTACAATATATTATCTAAAATGACACAATATGACCAATGTGAATGACAAATAGCTAATTATCATGATGAGGGTACAGCAGCCGATGTCTGCAGTTACTATGGGGTCACCAACAGATCCTGCAGTTATTGTGAGGTCACTAACAGATCCCTACAGTTTCTGTTGGTTCACCAACAGATTCCTGCAGTAACTGTGGGTTCACCAACTGATCCTACAGTTACTGTGAGGCCACCAACAGATCCCTTCAGTTACTGTGGGGTCTCCAGTTGATCCCTGTAGCTACTAAGGGGCCTACAACAGATCTCTACAGTTACTGTGGAAGTGACCAGCAGATCCCTACAGTTACCGTGAGGTTATCAGCAGAGACTTGCTGTTACTGTGAGGTTATCAACAGACTTGCTGTTATTGTGAGGTTATCAATAAAGACTTGCTGTTACTGTTAGGTTATCAGGAGAGACTTGCTGTTACTGTGAGGTTATCAGCAGAGATGTGCTGTTACTGTGAGGTTATCAATAAATAGTTGCTGTTACTGTGAGGTTATCAGGAGAGACTTGCTGTTACTGTGAGGTTATCAGCAGAGACTTGCTGTAACTGTGAGGTTATCAGCAGACTTGCTGTTACTGTGAGGTTATCAGCAGAGACTTGCTGTTAATGAGAGGTTATCAGCAGAGAAGTGTTGTTAATGAGAGGTTATCAATAAAGACTTGCTGTTACTGTGAGGTTATCAGGTTATCAGTACTTATTTTGCAATGGCCTGCTCATAAAGCACCTGCTTACATACACACAAATAAATGATACACAATATACTTAAAGATAAAAGTTTTGTAAACAATACAATAGGCACAACTGTAGTACAAAATATGGTATTTTATCTATATTATTTCCAAGTTCCTTTAATTACACAAGGCTTGCATGCTGGCTTAAAGCATGTCACAAGTAACCATCATGTATGACTGCTGGATGGACACTGAATAAGAATAATCTGTGAAAAACTACAAAATTACCTGTACAATAACAAATTTATTTCTTTCACAAACAACCCTGGGTATTACTTTCACTCTGCACAATACTGTGGACAAAAGTGGCTGGCATTAAAATAGTGAAATGGAAAATACTGGTACCACATAAAACAGTGGTGCCATCTATTGATAAAACCTTAATATGTGATCAACAAAATTTAAGGTCCTATGAACACATTATTTTTAAAAATATTTACACTCATTTTATTCTTCCTGCTCTGATGAATTTTAACCATGTCACAAAGCTTATATATTAATATCTGATGACTTTTATGGGAAAAAAAGGATACTAGGTACTATCACTTGCAGAAAACAGGTAAGCAATGATTGAGCCATCAAAAGCTAACAATTAAATATAGTAGTCACATGATCAGTCTGTTTGAGAAATTCCCTGATGATAGCTGCTGTGGTTTGATAACAAACAGGGGATTGGGAAAGTCTGGATACAAAATAAAATACAAACCACACAGTTGAATTAAATAATTTTTTATCATAAAATTTACATTCTTGTTGTTGTATGCTTATAACTATCCAACAAGACCCCCCCCCCCCCCCAGTGGTGCAGACATGTAGCCAAATGTGCGTATGTAGAAGCACTGACTGGTCATGAAACAGGTTTATTCCTACCCAGAAGATGAATGATTCATTTAATCACAATGATGACATGATGGAGAATTCTTTTCTAATACTATAACAGATCAGTTATTTGCTGCTTTTTATGAGATTTTTTTTTTTATGAGATATTTTATTTCAAATTTCACCATTTAACAGGATTTTTAACAGTGTATAACACTGTATTTACTTATTATCTCTTTAATACATGCACACAACCTATAATGTGAATAAATACATAAAACAGAACAACCTCTGGTTTTAGTCATGAAAACCACCTTGTATCAGTTCTCTTAACACAGTTAAAGACATACATGCATTTTACATATACCAGCACAGAGTAAAGTAACTACAGTTACATATTAATAACAAGTTTATATGATCAGATTAATATAATGCTACCTATACACAGAAATATATTAGGTATTTAAAAGATTTAGAAGATGGAAAAATAATACTGCAGACTATAGCCACTTTTACCAAAGAAAACCTGTATTTTTATATTTCCTAAATATATAATTACCTGACAAATATTCAGGTGTACAGTTGTAAGAACACTAAAGAATATCTGATTACGGAAGCTCCCGCAGATAGTTGAATGATTCAGTTATAAAATATCTTACTGCTCAGTACAGAAAAGTCCCTGAGCTGCCATGGTTCTAGACTGCAGATCGAGGAGGTCAGGGGAACTCCCACCACCCAACATCTGGACCCAGACCACAGGGGAAACATAACTATCTGCATATCTGTCACTGGTTCTAGTGTCAGCCATAGGCTCTTTTATTTAGATACTGGACAAACGTCTTTATACAAAAGAAAACAGATACTGACAAAAATTTCACCTGTAATAATATTAAACATGAAATGAAAATGCAATTTTTCTCTACTCCGTGTTGAAGAACACCCCTCCCATATATACCTCCCCCCCCCCCCCCCCCCCCCACACCTGCCACAAATGACTGTAATGACAGGAAAGAATGCGGTATGATGAGTACAAACTGGCCTAAATATAATGAGTGGGTGGTTGAGTTTTCTGATAACATCACTGTTTGTGCATATGAAGCAATGTTTAAATCCCAGTATCTGTTTAAAGACCTCGGAACATTGTTAGCAAGATGAACCAGTCATCATATGACGTATAAGATGACATATTCTCTACCAAGACCCAACCTTTGCATGTCCATACAGTCCCAATGCTGATTGGTATCACCATGGTGAACTAGGAACGCACATTTCTTCAATATAATTACTGACAAAAGTTTGACATTGCATACAAAGAATTTGCATATTCACGACCATGAGAATGTCCAGAGTCATATACACAAACACAGAGTCAAGAGATGAAAAGTCAATGTGGACCCTTTGTTTGTCAGCCTTGCTTTAAAACTTCTGCTCTTTTCTTCACATATTTTAAGTAGTCTAAGAGCACCCCAGATAAAGCTCGGTCAGCAAGAGACTGAGCCACCCAGCCCTGAAAAATATAATTCTGAAACTGACATAAAAACATACAAGTATTGTTCATCAAACTAGGGACCTATGGGTCTAAATGCTCAGCTGAATTTGTCTATGGGGATATTTTTATGAGCTTTTTCAAAATGTGGGGTCCTTTGACCTTGACCCTTGACCTTGTGACCAAATAATCAGAAAACTTACTACCCTTAAACTTGCAGCATTTGGATAATCATAACAATCTTTTAACAAGTGACCCAGGGGTCATGACGCTCCGCTGACTAGGAAGACATTCACAGAAGGAATTTTATCATCTGAATGCCCAAATTTGTACCCCATTCAACTGAAGCATATCTCTGAGGATTTGGGTAACAGAGACCTTATTTCAGGTTTCAATAGAAATTTTTCATGGACCTCCCTGGATGTAAAGTAAGACGATTTTAGATGCAATGGTTACGATTTGTGCCCTGTTTACAGACTACCGCATCTCTGAAGGACTCAAAAATATAGGTTAAAAAATCCAGGTGGCACCACCAGTCAGCAGGAACTGATGAAACACTCCATGATCAATATGCATGCAAAAATCATGGCAATCAATGCATTAGTTATCCAGATACTGTAGCTTTTGTATCAAATTTTTAATTATTCTGGGTTTTTTTTTAGCCCCATAGCTCGAAGGTTATGGGTAAACCAGACCTAATTTGTGGTTTCCAAGGAGATTTTTCATGGACCTCCCTGGATGTAAAGTTAGAAAATTCTAGATGCAAAGGTTACAATTTGTACCCTGTTGACAGATGACGGCATTTTTGAAGGACTCAAAAATATAAAAAACAAGGGACCCATGGGTCACGGCGCTCAGCTGAAGTTTGAAATTTTTGCAAATGCAAAATATTCTATTGTGATGTTTTTCATTTATATAAGAATATGAGAAGCTAAGAGGAAAGGGGCCCTCCTACTTGGTTATAGTAAAGTTCTAAATATATGATTGCAAACTAATACTCTGACAAGACTGTCATGAAGAAAAACAGTAAAAGTTTTGAGATACTGTGATGCATATGAAAATTTACAGATGGCAAGTTGACAGAATGGACTAATACCTTTATTTCACTTTCAAGGGAATAATGCATTTAAGTTTATATATAAGCCTATTTTTAAGCATATCCACTTTTTCCATTAAAAGTTTTTATCTGAATCATTTTTTTTTATTTACAAGTTTTATAAATTTTTATTTAAAAACTGAAAATACAAGTTAAAATATTAGAATTGTTGCAAAAGTTGCAATCATTATATATCAAGAGTAAAAAAACTGAAATATAAGTTAAAATATTAGAATTGTTGCAATCCTTATATATCCAGGGTGTAGCTCATATTGGGTCATATTATGCATACACATATATTTTATTATTTTTAAATCACAAATATTTAAACAGAATTTAAAAGAAAATAATGTCACAACATGGCATCTACAAGTTTATTTCTTGAATCACTATTAAAAAGTTTTGCACATTGGAGTTTTCAGTACATGCTTTTTTTATTCACTGAAATAAAATAAAAAGATTCAGTAAATTTGATAAAATAAAACATCTTTTCATATAAAGTATACATACTGTTGGTTGAATGAGGGACAAACAATATCATTGTGCTAAATACTATCTCAGCTTTAATTTATTACTGGAATTAATAGTCAATTTCACACGTGGTGAAGTTTTTACTCTTCTGAAGTAAGGAATTACTTATCTGATGAACATCCACACTTTCATAAGAATACACCACTTTGTGGACACAATTAAATGTGCACTTTAATCATTGTAACCCTGGTGGTACAATACAAAATTTAAAATGTAGTATAGCCTAGAATAAGAACGAATCAAATACAGAAAATAATAACATATTAACAATTATCATCTTGTATATGCACCATCTGGTGGGGGGGGGGGGGGGGGGGGAGTGCAGGGCAGAGGGGAAGCCTGCTGGTAGTGGCCAAGCTGAGCCAAGGCAAGCTGCCTGGGGTGGGTTACATAATGCAAGTGAAGGCTGTACTACTAGGTGGGCTAGATGTAAACAACACTTGACATGGTATATGAAAACTTGAATTAAAGCTACCCTTTTCAATCAATTCCTTTGAAATTTCAGGTTTTAAAAGATTAAATCCTTATGTATACATGCTGTGAAAATTAAATCAACAGTGCTTACAGGGAAAAAACATGTCATTGCCAAAGTTGGACAAAATTTAAGGTATTGATTTTTTATTTATGCTAATAACTTGAACAATTTGCAAAATTCAGATCTAATTTTGGATAAACAATTGAATCTTGATTAAATAAAGTTACATTCCTGAAAAAAAGGCTCTAGCTTCAGCAATTCTCATGTTAGGTGAGTAAATATATTTCCTGATTTTTTAAAAATTGCATTATATTTTGGCCCATAACTTCAAAATAATACCCAATACTGACCTAATTTTTTGTATGTTCATAGAAAATGTATGAAAGAATGTGAATACTAAATATAATCAAAAACAGATCAGTGGTTTTGATATAAGGCAGCCTTGAAGTGTAACAATGGCTTTTTTTTATGGAAAACGGGGTTTTTCCTTAATATCTCAAAGGAACGAAGTCCTAATGACCCAATTTTCGGTTTGGTAGATTTTAGGGACATCTAAAATTATGCCAACAGCCTGGGGAGCATAGAGATGTGCACTGAATGACCTACAGTCATCAAAGTGGACTGCTTGACCATGTAAGGGAATACAACAAGAGCCTCCAAAAAATTCAATAACTAGCCTAATTTTGCAGCTTTTATTTTCAAATTTCAGATTTTAACAGATTAAATCCTTATGTGTACATGCTGTGAAAATTAAATCCACAGTACTTACAGGAAAAAAACGTGCCGTGGCAAAAGTTGGGCAAAATTTAAGGTACCAATTTTATATTTTTGCCAATAATTAAAAAAATTTAACAGATTTTGATCTAATTTTTGGTAAACAATTAAATTTTGATTAATTAAAGTTGTATTACTGAAAAAAAGTCCCTACCTTTAACACTTTTGGTCAAATATCTTCCTGATTTTTTTACAAAGTCCATCATGTTTGGGCCCATAACTTTTTTAAATTAAATAAAACTGACTTAATTTCTGGCATGTACATAGGAACTATATAGAGGAATATTTATAGTAAATTTAAGAAAACCAGATGAGTGGTTCTGATATTAGGCAGTCCTGAAGAGTAAAAATAGATTTCTAATAAAAAATTGAGGTTTTTCCTTAATATCTCAAAGGAACGAAGTCCTATTGACCCAATATTCGGCATGGTAGGAGATTTTGGGGACATCTACTGTATGCCGAAATTCAGATTCATAGGTCCAACAGTGTCGAAATGTGCCAGTCTTACGGACGGACATCCGGACAGACGGACTTATAGTCAGCTGAGCTAAAAATGCAACATCAGAACAACGTGGCATCTCATGGATTACTTCTTGAATAAATATTTCAAGAAAAGTTGTGCACATTGGATCAAAATCAGCTTTACATTTAAAGAAATACATTTGACAACTAGATGTGGTCGGACAATGGTCCTCAGAGGGCCCCGCGTTTCTGCAAGTGCTGGATTAGTTTACATATGGGTGAAAAATTAGGTTAAATTTGTAAAATATGACAAACAGAAACAGGTTTTTATCCATATGCGTGAGGGAAAAAATCCTACTGGATCAAATGATATTAAAGAAGATAAGTCTGAAATAACGTGTGCAATAGAAAATCACGGAATGTAAATCTGTTAGCCATGTTTGATTATGAGCCAGTCTGTAACTCAATAGGTCTGGAACCCTCATAGACACCAATGATCCCTGTGAAATTTGGTAAGCTGCAGTAGCTGTTGTTAAGTTATTGTGTGCAAAAGAAAATCAGCCATTGGGCGGCTGTGGTGGCCATATTGGAAATACCAACAGGTCTGTAATTCGATAGGTCTGGATCCCTTATAGGTATCAATCATCCCTGTGAATTTGGGAAAGCTGCAGTAGGTTGTTGTTCAATTATTGCGCGTGAAAGAAAATCAGCGATTAAGGCTGTGGCGGCCATATTTGAATTCCGACAAGTCTTTAATTTGATAGTTCTGAAGCCCTCATAGGTACCAATCAACCCTGTGAATTTGGGAAAGCTGCAGTATGTTGTTGTTGAGTTATCGCGCGTGAATAAAATCAGCGATTGGGCTGTGGCAGCCATATTGGAATTCCGACAAGTCTGTTATTCGATAGGTCTTGAGCCCTCATAGGTACCAATCAACCCTGTTAATTTGGGAAAGCTGCAGTGTGTTGTTGTTGAGTTATCGCACATGAAAGAAAATCAGCGATTGGGCTGTGTCGGCCATACTGGAATTCCGACAAGTCTGTAATTTGATAGGTCTGGAGCCCTCATAGGTACCAATTATACCTGTGAATTTGGGAAAGCTGCAGTATGTTGTTGTTGAGTTATCGCGCGCGAAAGAAAATCAGCGATTTGGCTGTGGCGGCCATATTGGAATTCCGACAAGTCTGTAATTCTACAGGTCTGGAGCCCTCATAGGTACCAATCAACTCTGTGAATTTGGGAAAGCTGCAGTATGTTGTTGTTGAGTTATTACGCGCGAAAGAAAATCAGCGATTGGGCTGTGGTGGCCATATTGGAATTCCGACAAGTCTGTAATTCGATAGGTCTGGAGCCCTCATAGTTACCAATTATACCTGTGAATTTGGGAAAGCTGCAGTATGTTGTTGTTGAGTTATCACGCGCGAAAGAAAATCAGCGATTGGGCTGTGGCAGCCATATTGGAATTCCGACAAGTCTGTAATTTGATAGGTAACGAGCCCTCATAGGTACCAATCAACCCTGTTAATTTGGGAAAGCTGCAGTATGTTGTTGTTGAGTTATCACGTGCGAAAGGAAGTGTCACTGACGGAAGGACGGACTGGCACGGTGATCACTATAGGGCACGGCTTGTCAAGCGGGGCCCTAATAACAAATCAAGTATTGCAAGATAATTGGTGATGGTGGTGGTGGTAGGGGGGGAACTTTGGGGGTGGGGTGTTATGGAAGGGCCCATGAAAATAAGTGTATGTTTATCACAGCAGGGCTGTTCTGCCAGTGCTGCATCACTAATAAGGTTACCTAGGCAAGGCTTGTGTGAGCAAGAGTGGGGTCTTGGATACACAAAATGCAAATATATAAGAGCATCTGAAAAACTTCAATAATTAGAACAATTTTTAGGCTTTTACTTTCAAATTTCAAAAATTCAACAGATTAAATGCACAAGTATCCCGGCTGTGAAAATAAATTAAATATACTTACGAGAAAAAAACATCCCATGGTCAAATTTGGGCAAAATTTAATGTACCAATTTTATATTTTTGCTAATATTTTAAAAAATTTTAAAGATTTTGATCTAATTTTGGGTATACAATTAAATATGGATTAATAAAAGTTATATTACTGAAAAAAGTCCCTAGCTTTAACATTTTTTTGTGATAAGTGACCAAATATTTTTCCTGATTTTTTACAAAGTGCAATATGTTTGAGCCCATAACTTTTTTAAATTATATAATACAGACCTAATTTCTGGCATGTACATAGGAACTATATATAAGAATATTTATGGTAAATATGAGGAAAAACAGATGAGTGGTTTTGATATTAGGCAGTCCTGAAGTGTGAAAATAGGTTTTTAATCAAAAATTCAGATTTTCCTTAATTTCTCTAAGGAAAGAAGTCACAAAGACCCAGTTTTCGGCTTGGTAGGAGATCTTGGGGACACTATGCTGAATTTTGGATTCCTAGGTTTTACGGTTTAAAAATGTTCCACATCTACAGACGGACGGACAATGGACCACGACTATAGCTCAGATGACTTATAGTCAGCTGAGCTAAAAATCATAACAAGTGACCCATGGGTCATGACGCTCAGCTGCCAAGCATGACCTGTGACATCAAGGAGATTCACAACTTCCAGTCAAATTTTGAAGAACCAATTTGTTGAAAATTTTCTATGACAACAGAAATATATATCACCTATGTCTGGTTAAAACACAGTGAATTGATGGTCTGAGGAAAATGCATGATTGTTAAGCTATCAGGAACTATTCCAACAGCTTGCTTGAAACCTGTCAGTCTCAAAGGAACACCACAAAGGGCAAATATAAGATCAAAATATATAGCAAAAATCAAGGAAATACATGCAAGAATTATTGAGAAACAGGTGCTTCTGCATGAATTTTTATTCAATACAAGCCAACTGTACTGCACTTTTATAAATGATGGTAATATTTATTCAGAAATATTTGACCCAATCCTTTACAAGATTACATAAATATACATCCAACTGCATTCACTTTAACTGTTCTTGAGATAATATGATCAAAAGGAATTAAAAGATGGTTGCCTGGTGGCCATATTGGACTTCTGACAAGTCTGAAATCAGACAACATTCTCTAAATCGGACCAAACATTAAAGAAAAATTACTGAAACTGCACTGAAGAAAGAATTTCTAAGGTGGCTAACTGGCAGACATAATGGATTTCTGACAAGTATGACATTTGATATCCCACATTCTCCAATAAGAGACCAAACTTGGGGCAAATTATCCAGTAATGAATGCCCAAAATAATTCAAAAGGCATGTCCAGGCCCTCATATCAGATTTATAGATGTGCAATTGTAAAAAGTGTAAGTCCAATATTTTTTATTATCACTCTGCTTTTCAATGGGGTCAGCAGGGTAGGTAAACTGCCAAACCTAAAAGAAAAGAAATGCAGAAAGCATGACTAAGAGTCTTGAAATAAAACAAAAAGCCATCCTAAATCAAGGTACACATCCACATATAATGAGAACAAACACTTGCTTTTATATGTGGTGATATATATTAAAATATTCAGATATCTAGGAAACTAAGTTTATTGCTAGGATTCCATAAAATAAACTGCAAAATGTTCCCATCATCTTATAAATCAGTAGCTAAACCTTAACACTTAACTCTCATAGTCTTAATGCCTGGCTGAAGTATTCCAACAACAGTGTTTTTGTTATGAAGTAACGAGGTACTTTATCACTGAGCCTTATCACTTAATAGGCTGATACAAAAGGGAGTCATATGTCACCAGTGTCACTCACAATTACAGCCACACAGGGAGATGTACCAGCTCGAGTGGGATGGTTATATATACAAGAAAAATAGAGATGGTCTATAAAATAAGTAATTGTGAACATCCCTGACCTATGACCTTGGCCTTTTGCCCATATATCAACTGGATTCTTTCTAAATGATGGGTAACTACTAACCACTTAAATCTGGTGTAATTACTTGGCAACCAATGAGTGAATAACTTTGACCTGCAACCTTTAACCTGCTGACCAGCTGACCCCAAAATCAATAAGTTATTTATTCAAGCAAAAAGACTCATAAATATGAAGTTTGAGTCAAACTGAGTGATGCATAGATGTGGCATATGTGAAAGACTGAAGGTTTGGGTTGAACAGTTACACTTGAAATATGCTGACAAGCATTTAGAACAATTGAATATTGTGACCTTGACCTTTGACTTTTTGACCTCAACATCAATAGGCTTCTTCCCTTATTGGTAGGTAAGCCATATAAGACAGATGGAAGGTACAGATTGAAAAGTTTGCCTGAAAATGACTCCACGCAAGAAGTGGGTGCTGTGAACTTGACCTTTGACCTCAAAAATCAACAGGTCTTTTCCCCTGTTGGCAGAGAAGCGATATCAGTGCTAGAAGGTTTGAAATGAAAAGTCTAGCTTGAAATGTGTCCACAACCTTTTCAAAGAAGTGGATCCTGTGACCCTGACCTTTGACCTTGTGACCTCAAAATCTATAGGATTCTTCTCCAACTTAGTAGGTGAGCTATATGTGAAAAATCAAAGAATTGGGATGAAAGGGTTGGCTTAAAATGCATCCACAGGCTTTTCAAAGAAGAGGCTCCTGTGACCTTGACCTTTGACCTTTTGACCTCAAAAAATTATGGTTCTTCCCCTGTTGGTAGGTGAGCTGTATGTGAAAGATGGACAGTTTGGGATGAAAATTTTGTCTCAAAGAGTTATTTCTGGGGGGTGCAAACACACCCCATAACTTCGAGAATATAGGTCGCAGTGACCTAATTTCAGGTTTGCAAGGAGATCTTTTTATAACCTCTAAGACTGCATAGGGTTCATGGCCCTAGCCCCTACAGTTATGATTTGTGCCCTGCTAACGGCCGTCCGGCCGGACAGACAGACGGAAGGACGACGGACAAAGACCCATCGCTATAGCCCAGCATGACTGAAAGTCAGCTGAGCTAAAAATTAGAATAAATATAAGTGGCGCCATCTGTTTTGGAAACTGACAAAACTAGTTATGGTCAACATTCAGGGCAAGATTCATAACTATCCATGCATTAATTGTCAAGATACTGGAGGTTTTGTATCAAATTTTCATTATTCTGGGAGGGGGGGTGGTACTTACAAGCCCCATAGCTTGGAGGATATAGGTAGCAGTGACCTTATTTCAGGTTTATAAGGAGATTTTTATTGACCTCTAAGAACCTTCTATGGTCAGCTGTTACAATTTGTGCCTTTCTAACAGACAGCTGGACACCCAGGCGGACAAAGATCAATACCTATATCTCAGGTGACTTTCATTCAGCTGAGCTAAAAAGATGGATCACTGTAGTAGTGGCAATACCTTTGATGCTTTTATTTTAACAAGTGTTTAACTGCAATACAATTTCAACAGATTTTACATAATGATCTCATCTGTATATTACACAAATTACCGGTATATCAACATAAAAAGGCAAAATGCAAAATATGATCCTATCTATAAGTAATTAATAATAAGACAACTGAATTCCTTTTTTGAATATACTGGACTTTTCATTACAAACGACAAACAGAATTATTTTATACAGGGCACTCCAGGTGTAAACCCATACTACAGCTGTTCAAAAGTTTAGGTATGATTTTCTTTACATTATTTGACAAGAACAAGCCTTACCCCTGGCAGTTTGAGGTTTGTATTTAGCAGCCAGATAAAGTGACATCTCTCAGGGTGATTCTTTACAGGTGCAAATACCCAGGCTCCTGGTCCATTCTCTCCTCTGTTAATGATATACACATATATATAAAAATACAGAATAGGATGGGTCACTCTAAATGATATACATACATATATAAAAATACAGGATAGGATGGGTCACTGTTAATGATACACACATATATAAATATTAAGGGGCCTGGACAACTGAATGGTGAAATGCTCAGCCCTCTCCGCTGGCAACCTTTGTTCAATTCCTGGCGTGGCTATGAGATCGGGTTGTAGTGGCCCATCCAAGGTTGGTGGTTTTTTTTTAGGGATCTCCGGTTTCCTCCATCCTTACTGACTACCAAGCGCAAACTTCCGAGCCATGGAGAGTGTCTCCTATTTGTTATAATAACTACTTGTAATATCCATGTAAAATAAATAAAGTTTACATTTATATAAATATAGAGAGGGGAGGATGAATCACTGTTAATGATACACGTCCTGCTGATACAAGGTAGCAATGTTGTTATCAAACCTTGACCTAGACAGAGGGGGAAACATCAGCAAGGCTAGTGAGGACCAACCCACCCTGACACCCAATGTGGGGGTTCTAAGACCCAGAAGTAAGAGCTGTGAAACACCACACCCACCACCAGGCTACAACTGAGCAATAATAGGGGATCGAGCGGATTAGAACCAAGGGCAGGACCCTGACAACCAGAATAGAGTGAGTAACCCAACCTACTAAAGTAAACTAAGGAATTTTGCTAGATGTTGTCAGAACACTAACTGTAAAATGAAATCATTACAAGAATAGATGAGAGAACTTGAAACAGAATATACAAGATTAACTCACAGGAGGAACAGCTGAAAAGAGAAAATTTGCTGTTATGCGGTATCAGGAGGAAAATGGGCCTGAGTCATGGTCAGACTGGAAATAGGCCCGAGTCATGGTCAGACTGGAAATGGGCCCAAGTCATGGTCAGACTGAAAATGGGCCTGAGTTATGGTCAGACTGAAAATGGGCTTGAGTCATGGTCAGACTGAAAATGGGCCTGAGTCATGGTAAGACTGAATATGGGCCTGAGTCATGGTGAGACTGAAAATGGGCCTGAGTCATGGTCAGACTGAAAATGGGCCTGAGTTATGGTCAAGCTGAAAATGGGCCTGAGTAATGGTCAGACTGAAAATGGGCCTGAGTCATGGTCAGACTGAAAATGGGCCTGAGTCATGGTCAGACTGAAAATGGGCCTGAGTCATGGTCAGACTGAAAATGGGTCCAAGTTATGGTCAGACTGAAAATGGGCCTGAGTCATGGTCAGACTTAAATTAGGCCTGAGTCATGGTCAGACTGAAAATGGGCCTGAGTCATGGTCAGACTGAAATTGGGCCTGAGTCATGGTCAGACTGAAAATGGGCCTGAGTCATGGTCAGACTGTAAATTGGGCCCGAGTCATGGTCAGACTGTGAGTCTAAGGTGAGAAATGTAATCAAAGGTGATATGAACTTGAAGGACAGGAAAAGGAGACTGGAATCAATTTAGCATATTCTAGGAAAACCAAGGCCAGTTATAGTCAAGTAGAGTTGTCAAAAAGACTGTGCAGGGCAGGGCGGGCCATAACAAAGTATATGCAGGGTGGGGCGGACTTCGGTTTTATAAGCTGATCTGACAGTTACGTAAAATATTAATACCAGTAAAAATATGAATGACGTTTTTGGCACATAGTTCACAAAATATAGGTCACCAAGACCTAATTTCAGGTTTCCATGCAGATTTACCAAGGACCTGCCTGAATTAGTTATTCAGATATTGGTGCTTTTGTATGAAATTTTTAATTATTCTTGGGGGTACTTACAAGCCCCATAGTGTGAAGGATATAGGTCACAGTGACCTAATTTCAGGTTTCCACAGAGATTTTTTATGGACCTCCATGGGTGTAAAGTTAAAAGATTCTAGGCTTTGTGGATAAAATTTGTGACTGAGTGCTCAAAATCATGTTTTCAGCCTGAAGTTTGCAAAATATAGGTCAGCATGACCTAATTTCAGGTTTTCCAAGTAATTGGCCTAGGACCTCCCTGGATGTACAGTTAGAAGTTTCTAGGTCTAACTGTTACAATTTGTGCCCTGTTAACAGACAAACTGCTTCATCTGAAGGTCCCAAAATTAAAGAAAAAAATACAGGTGGCACCACCAGTCTTCAGGAAATGATGGAATATTCCATGATCAATAAACATGGAAAAAATCATGGCAATCAATGCATTAGTTATTCAGATACTGGAGGTTTTGAATCAATTTTTAAATTATTCTGGGGGGTACTTTCAAGCCCGATAGCTCAAAGGATATAGGTCACAGAAACCTAATTTCAGGTTTCCAATGAGATTTTTTATGGACCTCCATAGGTTTTCATTAGTTTCTAGGTCAAGGTTTATTTATAACAATCCCCCTTTGCAGTGGCAAGGTGTCATAACTTTTGACAAGGTTACCAGGCCTGCTGTTGTACAATGGCTGGAGTATTACGTAATACAGCAGGAGTGAACAAGGGGCATAATTCCCTTTAATCTTAAAGGCTATGACTGGCCAGAATGGACCTTGCAAACATATCTCAGCAGTTAAGTTTCATGTTATAAGTCAATTCTATTCCCAAGGTAAACTTTGGGTACACATATATTTTCTTTACTTTTTGTATAAATAAAAATAGAATCATTCACAAGGCCTGCTTATTCCCCATTTTAAGTTTGAAAACATGTTAAAGGTATGTTAAATAGCCACTTTTATACTGTGGAAGTGATTTGTTAGGATTTTAATTTTTGTGCTTTTAGCCAGAGCTAGATTTGCACTGAATTAAGAACACATTATTTCATACAACCGACATGTCTGTGTAGCCTTTTTCTGCTACAAGCAAAGCCTGATTAATGGCAAATTGAACAGATGATCAGACTTGAACAACAGTGTTTTATATACAATATATATATATATATATATATATATATATATATATATATATATAATGTATCATATACAGTTAGTTTTACTTCATGTACTATAGACATGCGCATATCTGATCAGTTCAGTTAGTACCTGAAGAGTGAGCCAGCTGGTCAGCTGTACTCAAAAACAGTTCTGTAGTACATAAAGTAAAACTAACTGTATATGATACATTATTAATGCTCCTTTGCATGGTTGAGCACTTTCCCTATAATGTACTGAATTTCTATGTGTATTACTTTGATTATATATATATATATATATATATATATATATATATACGGTCACATGGGTTTAGCAGTTGAGATTTCATCAACCAGGATGTAAGAGTAGTCATGTTGCTCATCATAAGATTTCACATCAAGTGATATCTCAGCTGAAATCCCCTCGATTTTTAGAGATTTGTAGAAAAAACTGTGAAACAAGTATCCCTTGAACACCTTCAGAAACCCCCTCCAATGGCTTTTAAGTACAACGGAGGTGAGAGCCAGTCATGACTGTCTTCAGCTCTGCTTGTTGTTCACACGTAGCAGGCTGCTTCTAGTCAGTAATCACAGTTGTAGTTCTTAAGCAAATTACAACTTACACAGATGTCAAACACAGCATCAACAAATGTGATTGGTCCTGTTAATTACATATTGTTTACACCTTGCGGTCACAGTACTCAGTCCCTCGTAGCATGCATGCCGTCATCTGGAGCTTGTTAAGCATAAGGTAGGTGGCCCTATAAACCTGTCTTTTATATAAACACTTAAATATTTTAATAATCTGATACCAAATTTATTACCTATACATACTGATTTGCTCAAAAAATTTAACTGCCCCAATGCTGTAATATGATAGAAGTGGGAAAAATTCAGAAACACCAAATAAACCACTTCCACAGTATATTAAATTCATATTAGCAATCTAATATGTCTTTTAAAACATGTTATGAACTACCATTAATATAATTGCTTAGACATGTATTAAATTCATTAATCATTCTAAACATCAAACGTTTCACTCATTTTATAAGTATGCATGACTGATCAATGTTTATGCTAAAAAAAAAGCTATTGTTGATATGTACATCCTTGGATAATAAAGCTTTGAAATATTTTTTATAGATTTGCTGGCTTGATTGCAGACCTGAAACATGCCGGGCAGGTGCAGACTGTAGGAAAATTTTGCCAGCCGGGTGCAGGCTCAAAGTATCATAGAAACTGCAGGGCGGGGCAGGCTGGATTTTTTTCTTTGTTTGTGGAGCAGCTGCAGGCAGACAGTGCATTGTGCAGGGTGGGTTAAATTTTTCGGCACTAGTCTGAGAGGCTAGGAGAAATCTGAAGTCTAAAGCTGAGCTCAAAATGACAACCTGAATGCACTCTAGTTATTTAAAATCAATCTGTTCTGTGACTTATTAATATGTGTTCTTTAGTTTCCTACAATGCACAATACATGGAAGCATTATATATACTCATACAACAAAGGGGCTAAGATTAGGATAAAAGAATTGTACCTGACATATTTTTTATTTGGAGGCATATCAGGGTGACCAACATGTCTGCCACAGGATATAATAACACCTTCTCTCTGTCCCCAGTGTCGTAATGTCACAAAATCTCTGAAAAACAAGAAAAGTACATCAACCAAATTAACAGCATGCTCATCATGTCTTATATATAACATCCCTGAATTTGTAAAAACAATTTTAACTAGACATTTCTGGTATTGGAGATCCCCAGATAAAAGGACATACCCTCTTTAAAAAAGGCCCTTTTTTCTTAAGAACACCAGAATTTAGGTCACCAAATTTTTAACTTGTCCTACAACTTAGTTGAAATAATGCGTGTATCAAACTTGATGAAAAATATGCAGTGCTTCAAAAGTTATGAAGTTCACACAAATCCTATGTTTCCGCAGATTTGACCATGAAAATCAAGGTCACGGTCAATTGTTTTCAAACATGTCCAAGATCTTGGTAGAAAAAAATTGCGTGTCCAATATGATCTTCTGGAAACAATTTATTTGTCAAATGTGAAGAAAAAAGATGCAGTACTTCAAAGGTAATGGGGTTCACAATAATCCTTTATTTCAGCAGAACTGACCTTGAAAAAAAATGAGGAAAATTCTAACAGGTGCCCAATGTCTGGTGAACACTGTTTGGTAAAACAAAATCAAAGGATCATCGAACCCTGTACATGAAATAAATATTACCTTGCAGCGTCTAAAACTAACAGGTAACCCATGGGTTATGATGCTCAGCTGACATTTTGGCCTAACATTCACAACTGTCAGTGATATTTTTACAGATCTCGTTGAGAAATTATGGCTTTTTCGCATAAATTTTTATTAAAACTGGCCCATCATCTGGAAGTATCAAATCTGTGACATTTTTAATAAGTTGGTGAGCTAATTTTGTTCATATTTGCATGCAAACAAGCATATGTACATAAGAAACAGTAATTCAGATTTCAGGTACAATTGTGAATTTTAATTCAACAGTCTTGAACAATCAGACCTTTTAAAGTGCTCAAAATCATGTTTTTGTTGAAACTATTGGTCATGGCGCCCTAATTTCATGTTTGCTTAGAGATTTCATAGAGAGAGATTACACCAAGAGGTTAAGTGAGAACCATAGTGTAATGATCGTGATATGTGACCTGCTAAGAGGCAGACTCCCAATATCCACATGACTGAACAGAGCTAATATTGGATAGATGGTTAAAGGGAACCTGTATCAAAATTTACAACTGCATGTTAATTCAACATTATGGGCTCAATTCCAGCAACAGCACACAATGGTTACCTGCTTGAGACGATGCCTCCAGCAGCCTCTGCTGCCACCTGGTAAGCCACATCAGTATTATCATCTATTGCTTGTATTGTCTGTCAGATATAAAGAATGCATCAGAATTATCAAATACAAAACATCAGTATTATCAAATACAAATCATCAGTATCATCAAATACAAATCATCAGTATTATCAAAAACAAAACACCAGTATTACCTTCTATTGCTTGTATCAGTTGTCAAAATTAACAAATGCATATCATCAATATTATCATCTGTTGCTCATATCAGTAGTAAAAAATGAACAAGGCCTACAGGCCTAATGCGAACCTGTGCAATGGGATATACACTAGGTTTAATGCTTCAATGCTAGACACTTACTTTTCAAGTACATGTGTAACATAAATATGAACAATGCAATATCCAAACATTTTGAACAAGAGCAAATTACACAAACATCACTGCTGAAATGCTGGCATGAGTGCACACAACACAAACATGATTGTAAGTGGCACCACCAGTCTTGTATACGATGAATATACATATGCCCAATTTCAGGCTGATACATCATATATCTCCTGAGAAATAAGCGGGCACATACACTGCAAAAATATTGTAGGTGGCACCACCAGTCTTGTATATGATTAAGCTATCTGAAATGTATAAATATGCTCAATTTCAGGCTGATATATCAAACCCCTCCTGAGAGGGGTACATACACTGGGCAAAAGTCATTGTAGGTGGCAACACCAGTCTCATGAATGAGAAGCCATCAAAGATGCATAGACAGGACAAAATTTCAGTGTATCAAACTTCTCTTGAGTTAGGTGCACTGTGCTGACCGGGCTAATGTGAGGAAGGCAGTTGCCCCCAGTAAACTGGAACAAATTGGTCTCCATGACCACAGCACTGAGTGAACTCTTGACCTGCACCTGGCTGCACTTAATGACCTTCTTGACCTAGTGCATAATCTGACACAGTTGGCAGATTGCCAAAGCTATAAACAGATCCAGACTGACCTTTGGCCTGTTGCCAAATCTGAAATAGTTGGCAGTCTGTCAAGCTATTTATAGATACAGACACAATCTTGGCCTATTGGTAAATCTGTCTACATACAATCTTGAAAAGACTTTGGCTACAATGCTTTTTTTTTCAAGCTGACATATCCTTATGATTGTTTTATCAAAATGTTTAGAATAATATAAGATTTAGTCCTTTCTAGTTAAAGGTCAAATAATTCTGCAAACAATCATTAAAGTAAACTTGAACAAAAGCTTCCTAAGAATCATTTTAGTGCAATGTAACAGAAGTTAAAACAACAGTTTTGCAGAAGAAGACTCTTGCTGTCCTCAGTTTGAAATAGGCATACTAATGGCCACAAGACCTATTTCATGCAGCTTTCTATGACTCTAGTCACTCTACCAAAAAAGTCTGACTGGTCAGGAAAAGCCCCGCAAAAGATGCAGTCATTATAAATTGAAGTACTGTGAATTTGGTGTACTTTGGTAGCATGGGCTGATAGAGTGATATTTGAAAATTAAAGTACCTGCAAAGAACAGCTGACATGTATAAACTGGAAGAAAAGATATGGTAAAGTGAAAATGTTCAAAGCTATCAAAATAATGATATAAAAGAACTGCATGCATTTTTAGTTTCTGTATTTGTGTATTACCTGTGCCATTTATTCTTTGTTGAAGTCTTGGCTGGGCTGTGTCAAATATTTTTCCAGTATTTGTATGTTGAATTGGCCTTATTTTATGTGAGGCTTGAGTCTGTACATGAACCTTGTAATATTAGAGAGAGTCAGCTGCTGGTTAATAGTGATAAAATGGTCATTCTCTTCAACTGAGATTTAGCTGTTCTTGGGCTTGGGTCTACAGATGCGCAGTGTTGTGTAGAATGGCTACATATGAATATCAATGTAAATTTGTTGATGGTCACTATAATAGGTCCAAACTCCTTAAGATGTTGGAATTGGAGATAGATTTGTCCAAACATGGTCTAAATGAGAGCTACTGTGGTGCGTTGGGCCCGTGTATCCTTTTCTGGGGAATCTTCAAATTGTCTGTACAAAATATGCTGTGAAAATGTAATGCCTCTGTACACGAGTGACTCAAAAAAGATTCATCCATTTCAGGCCTGCTGAAGGAGACACCAGCAACTGAACACCAAACTGTGTATTATTTTTTTTTTCCTTCTTACCCATATACATAAGCTTCTCCCTAAAGCCATGGGTGATACATATTATGTTTGAATCCTATCCATCATATGTTAGGCCAAAAAAAAACAAGGGACCCATGGGTCACGGCGCTCAGTTAATCATGATTGGACTATAAATGTATCACCATTGTGATACTATATTTAGTCGAAAAACCTTATGAATATCATGGACATGTTAAGCTATTATAAAGGAATAAAATGTAATATGTGAGTAAATGATGTATCAAATAACCTGACTGATGGATTGATATGGAGTAAATATAGTGGTTTATTTTTTTATTTTTTTGGGAGCTGTTGAAAATAGGGATATATTTGAGCAAATATGAATGCAATGACAGTACACTAAGCAGTGGTAGAATGATGATAAGGCTATTTGTTGAAGGATCTATAGTGTATGGCAGTCCGCAAGATTTCAATTTGACAGATATAATGTTATGATTAACTATGCTGAAGAGGGGATTTATGAATGTGACCATATGACATGATATCTCTTGTCTTGACAAGGTACATTATATTGATGCCCACCACGTCTACATATTACACAATACTGACATAATTTCTGGCATGTATATAGGTAACGAATAGTTAAACAATATATAAAAATATGAATATATCTGATTCATCTTGTTCTCGTTTACTGAGGCTGACATTGGGATGGGGTTCGGAGAATAAAACAGTGTGGGCAGCAAGGAGGGTTGTATGTAGAGAGAAAAGGAGATAGAGAGAGAGGGACAGAGCATTCAACAGTACTTAGAAGGTTAAAATCTAAAATATTATAAAATGTAGATAAAGTCTAAGAGAAAGAGGTAATCTAGGCCATAATTGGTTGATATGATTGAAGAAATTGTTGCAAATAATATTTTAAGATCTGACCATGCGTTTCTATTGGATACCTTTCTGACAGGCTGTTGACAGTTCAACATTTTACACATTTGTCTAATGAGATCCAATTTTTTTAATAAACTTTTTTTCTATTTTATGATATGTAAACAGTTGATATAAAGTCCCCACTCCACAAGCGGAAGGACTTGATGGGGGGGGGGGGGGGGTTATGGTGGGAGTTACAACGCCTCTGTCTCTCTGTATATATTTTCTTCAAATTATTAAATTTTATTCTAGAGCAACAGAACTATTGTTCACAGTGTCAAGGAGCAAGGACTTAGTGGGGTGGGGGAAGGGGATTGTGGGAGTTACAATACCCTTGCATATACGTACAGGATATGAAATTTAATTAATCAGTGCTTACAGGAAAAAAAGTTTATTCATAATTATTAAATATTTAAAACAGGCAGAAAGATAGAGAAACAAAGCAAACCATTTTAATTCCCATTCTTCTGAGCCAGGAAATTATGAACAATTTTTACATAAATTCCTTTTTTTATAACATCATTTGTTTTCCAGGTTTCAAGGAGTGAAGGTGTTATGTAACAGCCTAGAACACTGTTAACCAATGACTTGATGTAATCATTCAAGACATGGTGCTATAAATATGGGTCACTGTGCTCAGCTGAAGTTGACTTTGAAGGTAAATATCGAAAATAATGTCAAATGGAGATCAAGTCTAAGAGGAAAAGGTAATATATGCCATGGCTGGTTGACATGATTGGTTTGTATTGATGAGTAAGAAATTGTTGCAAATAATATTTGGTGACCAAACCATGCATTCTCTAATGTCAAAATTGAAGCATGTGAGCAGTTTGTGAACATAAGATGTATATTTTACCATGATCATAGGCTGGCTTTATGATAAATTGTTGACAGTTCAGTAGTTTACACATTTGCTCAATTGGATCTATTTTACATAATATATATTATTAAATATATGTATTTTTTATTTTATAAAATGTATACAGTTGAAATATAACTGATGTCCCCAGATGCAAGGACTTGGTGGTGGTGGGGGGGGGGGGGAGGGCTAGAATGATGGAAGTTACAACATCTCTGTATTAATATAGTGTATATACATTAGGATTTCCAATTAATTCAACAATACTTACAGGATTAAATAATTCATTCACAATTACATAATATTTAAAAAAGGACAGACAGACTGTTAGACAAACAAAGCTGATAAGATATTTTAATATTTTAAAGTTTTTCATCTGCAATATTACACATCTGCATACATCAGTTGCTTTCAAATTTCAGACTTTAATAGCTTAAATCCATACACATACAGCATATGAAAGTTATTTCAACAGTGCTTAAAGGAAAAATTTCATAATTAATATATATATTTAATGATAATTGAGAGATGATGGACAGACAGAGATGATCACTTTATGTTCCATTCTCCTGAGGCAAGAATATGTTTCAATTAGATCTTAATTTTTTCTAATCCAATTATTTTTCAAATTAAAAATAGACATTTCTTGGCACCGCAGGTGCCAGAGTATCCCCAGACATAGTAGGCCCCCCCTTTAAGAACAGACCCCCATTTTTAGCAGCATATACTGACACTTGGCATATTTATTGTTTCTTCCATCTAACAATCCACAATCTTGTTGAAGATGTTGGTCCTGTGACCTTGATCTTTTTAAAGATGTGTCCTGTGACCTTGACCTTTGACCTCATGACCCCAAAATCAATTTGGGTCTTGCTTTTCCAATGGGACATATGCAAGTCAATTTTGAAATCTATACATCAATAAAGCAGGAATGATCATCCAGAAACTAATTTTTTTTACAGGTGGCTCCTGTGACCTTCACCTTTGACCTTGTGACCTTAAATTGATAGTTTTTTTCCTCTCTTGGCAGGAGAACTATATGTGCAAGATGGAAGATCTGAGATGAAATGTTTGGCTGAAAATGCATCAACAATCTTTTTAAAGATGTGTCCTGTGACCTTGACCTTTGACCTCATGAACCCAAAATCAATTCGGGTCTTGCTTTTCCAATGGGACATATACAAGTCAAGTTTGAAATCCATACATCAATAAAAGAAGGAATTATCATCCAGAAACTAATTTTTGGACAGATGGCTCCTGTGACCTTCACCTTTGACCTTGTGACCTCAAAATTGATAGGGTTCTTCCTCTCTTGGCAGGTGAACTATATGTGCAAGATGAAAGATCTGAGATGAAATGTTTGGCTGAAAATGCATCCACATCTTTTTAAAGATGTGTCCTGTGACCTTGACCTTTGACCTCAGGACCCCAAAATCAATTCAGGTCTTGCTTTTCCAATGGGACATATACAAGTCAAGTTTGAAATCCATACATCAATAAAAGCAGGAATTATCATCCAGAAACTAATTTTTGGACAGATGGCTCCTGTGACCTTCATCTTTGACCTTGTGACCTCAAAATTGATAGGGGTCTTCCACTCTTAGCAGGTGAACTATATGTGCAAGATGAAAGATCTGAGATGAATTATTTGGGTGAAATTGCATCCACAACCTTTTTAAAGAGGTTTCCTGTGACCTTGACCTTTGACCTCATGACCCCAAAATCAATTCGGGTCTTGCTATTCCAATGGGTCAAATACAAGTCAAATTTGAAATCCATACATCAATAAAAGAAGGAATTATCATCCAGAAACTAATTTTTGGACAGATAGCTCCTGTGGCCTTGACCTTTGACCTTGTGACCCCAAAATTTATATGGATTATCCACTATTGGCAAGTGAGCTATATATTCAAGATGGAAGACCTGGGATGAAAGTTTGGCTTAAAATGCATCCACATCTTTTTAAAGATGTGTCCTGTGACCTTGACCTTTGACCTTATGACCCCAAAATCAATTTGGGTCTTGCTTTTCCAATGGGACATATACAAGTCAAGTTTGAAATCCATACATCAATAAAAGCAGGAATTATCATCCAGAAACTAATTTTTGGACAGATGGCTCCTGTGACCTTCACCTTTGACCTTGTGACCTCAAAACTGATAGGGGTCTTCCTCTATTGACAGATGATTTATATGTGCAAGATGAAAGGTCTGAGATGAAATGTTTGGCTGAAAATGCATCCACAATCTTTTTAAAGATGTGTCCTGTGACCTTGACCTTTGACCTCATGACCCCAAAATCAATTGGAGTTTTGCTTTTTCAATGGGACATATATAAGTCTAATTTGAAATCCATACATCAATAAAAGCAGGAATTATCATCCAGAAACTAATTTTTGGACAGATAGCTCCTGTGGCCTTGACCTTGACCTTGTGACCCCAAAATTTATATGGATCATCCACTATTGGCAAGTCAGCTATATATTCAAGATGGAAGACCTGGGATGAAAGTTTGGCTTAAAATGCATCCACAGTATCTTTTATAATGCCAGTCCAGTGACCTTGACCTTTGAGCTCATGACCCTAGAACCTATAGGGTTCTTACTTTAGTGGTGGGCCATACATAAGTCATGTTTGAAATCCATATGGCTATCAACACTGGAGATATCATAAAAGGTGTGTGATTTTCACCATATATGGCAATATTCAAGGTCAAGGCCACTATCATAGGAAAGGTCATGACCCCAATTTAAATAAACATCATCCCATAACCCATACCTATGTATATGCATAATATAAAAGAAATCTGTCCATTAGTTTTTGACTTATAATGCTCACAGTACTGTAAGGTGGCAATTTGGGGGTATTAAACAGCATGAAAACAAGTAAAGAATAATAGGTGGCGCCACCAGTTTCTGGAACATGACAACCCTATCCATGATCTTCCATCAACTTGATTTTGGGATAAATCCATGCAAGATTTCTTGAGATATTAAAGAATTTGTGTGATTTTCCCCAAAATTGGACCTATTCAAGGTCAAGGACACTCTCCTAGTAAAGGTCATGACCTCATTTTAAATAGGCATCGTCCTCTTACCCATATCTATACATATACCAAGTTTGGTAAAGTTCTGTGAAACATTTTTTGGGTTATCGCGCCAACAAGATTTATATGCGGCGGCGGCGGCAGTGGCGGCGGCGGCGGGACCGGTATGAAAACATAGTATCCCCCGACTTTGTCTGGGGATACAATAATTGTACACACATTTGCAATAATAATTAATGTTCCAGTGCAAAGGTGACGGTGAGGTGCAAAGGATCAATGACAGCCAGGGGGGGGGGATGGTGGGATTAACAACACTTTTGCATATACATTCAGGGAAAACAAAGCCTGATCTCCAATTCTGCTGAGGCTCGAAAATAATAAACACATGTTTGTATTATATCCTCATTTTCTTATTTTAAGTTTAATTTGTATACATTTCCATATAACATATATTTCTGAATATAAAGTTGATTCATAATTCTAAATTGCATCATCATAAATCTCAATCTTGTCATATAACACCATATCATGCATACAAATGTATATTTATATATTCATGGGGGGAGGGGGGAGGGAAGGTGATATGAGAACAATTGTACACCTGTCACAGCAGGGGATCTCCCCCAGTGACTGTAACAAATCAGGAACCCTGGCATAGCTGACTTCCAGTGACCTGGAGTGGCCTACCTGCATCTGGAACAAAGCAAGTGACTACAATAGAGCCTCATGATAAAATTCAATAACTAGCCTAATTTTCAACCTTTTATTTTCAAATATCAGATTTAAACAAATTAAACACATATGTTTACATGCTGTGAAAACTAAATCAACAGTACTCACAGGAAAAAAACATGCCTTGGTCAAAGTTTGGTAAAATTTAAGGTACTGATTTTATGTTTATGCTTATAACTTATAAAATTACAAAATGCAGATCTAATTTTGAGTATACAATTGAATCTTAATTAAACAAAGTTATATACTTGAAAAAAATTCTCTAGCTTCAATAATTTTCATGTATCGTGAGTAGATATTTTTCCTGATTTTTAACAAAGTCCATTATGTTTGGGCCCATAACATAAAAGAACTAGAATACGGGTAGTCGATAAGCGACTACATGTATCCGCCTAAATCAGAGTGGAACGGGTGAAGTGAGGCATGGATTGAGTGGCAAGGGGAAATAGAGTGTTGCATATTAGCATGGATGTCTGCAGCCAAATTGTGTATGTAGGTTGCCCCCCCACCACAAAATCCAGAAAGCTGTCCAAGTTGTATACATATGCAAAATTTAAGGCAGATAAGTCAAACCACTACATGTATATGAGTGATTTTAGCCCTTGGCAGACAAACAGATGGACGCAGAGCAAAAATGATTGCAGGTGACGCCACCAGTTTTGCGTATGATAAAGAGCTATGTGAGAACTATACACATGCAAAACTTTGGCCCAGTCAGTCAAACGGTTCCCCAGATATGAGCTTGGATGTCTGCTGCATAAACTAGAATGCAGGTGGCGCCACCTGTCATAAAATCAAGAGAGCTGTCGGGGATGTATAAACCTGCAAAATTTTAGGCAGATATGTCAAACCACTGCCGAGATATGAGTGATTTTATCCCATGGCAGACAAACAGACAGGAGCTGTGCAAAAATGGCTGCAGGTGGCGCCACCAGTTTTGCATATGATAAAGAGCTATGTAAGATCTATACACATTCAAAATTTTGGCCCAATCGGTCAAACTGTTCCTGAGATATGAGCTTAGATGTCTGCAGCGTAAACGTGAATGTAGGTGGCGCCACCTGTCATAAAATCAGAAAAACTATCCAGGATGTAAACGCATGCCGAATTTCAGGTGAATTAGTCAAGTCACTGCAGAGATATGAGTGATTTTAACCCAAGGCAGACGAACAGATGGACACTGTGCAAACATGGTTGCAGGTGGCGCCACCATTTTTGGTGTATGTTATAAAGCTCTCCAAGGGCTACATTTGTGCAAAAGAATTTTCCTGATCGGTCAAACGGTTCCCGAGATATGAGCTTGGATGTCTGCAGCGTAAACGTGAATGTATGGGGCGCCACCTGTCATAAAATCAGAAAAACTATCCAGGATGTATACGCATGCCAAATTTCAGGTGAATTAGTCAAGTCACTGCAGAGATATGAGGGAGATGAACAGATGGACACTGTGCAAACATGGTTGCAGGTGGCGCCACCATTTTTGGTGTATGTTATAAAGCTCTCCAAGGGCTACATTTGTGCAAAAGAATTTTCCTGATCGGTCAAACAGTTCCCCAGATATAAGCTTGGATGTCTGCAGCGTAAACGTGAATGTAGGTGGCGCCACCTGTCATAAAATCAGAAAAGCTATCCAGGATGTTTACGCATGCCGAATTTCAGGTGAATTAGTCAAGTCACTGCAGAGATATGAGTGATTTTAACCCAAGGCAGACGAACAGATGGACACTGTGCAAACATGGTTGCAGGTGGCGCCACCATTTTTGGTGTATGTTATAAAACTCTCCAAGGGCTACATTTGTGCATTTCCCGAGATATGTGGGTTTATGTGTGGAAACAGACGCACAAACGGACGCAGAGCGCAGAGGAAAGGTCAGAGGTCAAAACAAAATCGGGGCGCAGCAGTTCACATGTGACCTGAACATAATCCTGGGTTTCGTAAAATTCCGCCCAGCGGTTACGGAGGAGTTCTCCGGACACCTATGCGGCGGCGGCGGCGGCGGTGTGCAGCTGAAAACATAGTATCCGCAAAACTCTGTTTTGGCGGATACAATTATGTAATACTGACATCATTTCTGGCATGTGCATAGCAAATGTATAGAAAAATATGTATATTATATATGATCAAAGTGAGATCAGTGGTTTTGATATTAGGCAGTCCTGAAGTGTAACAATGGGTTTTTAATGGAAAAATGAAGTTTTTCATTAATATCTCAAAGGAATTAAGTCCTAGAGACCAAATTCTTGGCATGGTAAGGAATTTTGGAGACATCTAACTGTATGCCAAAATTTAAGGAACTTAGAGCTGAAGCTGGGAAGCTGAGCTCTAGCAAACTGCATAACACTAGCTTGATGTAAACAATATGTGACATGGTGCTTGGAAACTTGAATAAAATCTACAGTTTTTGATCAACTGGTTTCAAATTTTTTATGTTAACAGTTGAAATGCTAACAAAAACATGCTTTGAAAATTAAATCCACAGCAGTTACAGGAAAAAAACGTGCCATGGTCAAAGTTGAGGTACCAATTTTTTATTGCTAATATTTTAAAAAAACTAAAAGATTTAGTTCTAATTTTGATTAATAAAAGTTATATTACTGGAAAAAAAAGTGCTTAGCTTTAACAAGTTTTGTGTTAAGTGATCAAATTTCTTTCCTGATTATTTACAAAATGCATTATGTTTGGGCCCATAACTTTTTTAAATTATATAATACAGACCTAATTTCTGGCAGGTACATAGGAACTATATAGAGAATTATTTATGGTAAATATGAGGGAAAAACAGATGAGTGGTTTTGATATTAGGCAGTCCTGAAGTGTGAAAATGGGTTTTTAATAAAAAATTGAGGTTTTTCCTTAATTTCTCAAAGGAGCGAAGTCGCAAAGACCCAGTTTTCGGCTTGGTAGGAGATCTTGGGGACATCTAACATTATGCCAAATTTTGGATTCCTAGGTCTTACGGTTTCAAAACGTGCCACATCTACGGACGGACAGATGGACGGACGGACGACAGACAATGGACCACGACTATAGCTCAGATGACTTATAGTCAGCTGAGCTAAAAAAAAACCTTTGTTTCCGGTAACATAGCAGAAAAATCTTGGGTCGGTAGGTAGGTAAAAGTTTTTTTTTTCTTTCTTTTTTTTTTTTACATCCCGTTTCATTACACGAGTTCAATGCGACATGGTCGCTATATGCTATCAATTTACACACAAAACACCTTAAATTTGTAATTACACAGACACACATGTATCTGAAATAGATATTTAACCACATATTAAGACATTCCATATCAAAGTCTGACAGGTCCTAAAGTGTTGTGGCCTGATCTTCATCTCCGCTCACTGCAAATTTATGCCAAGACGACCAAGTTGCATTCAGGTAACTTGCCACAGTCCTGAGTGATGTCAGAAAATGTCTGATTAGTTTTACCTTAAAATTTGGAATGGAGACATGGATGAGGGATAGGAAACAGGAATTTATTTTCCCTTGTCGTATCGTAAAAGAGGGCATAATTTGGATGATGCTTTAATTGAAATATTAATAATGGCTATCATATAAATAGTTTGCAAGGTGAGTCAAAGAGACAAAAAATATAAATACCTTTAAATGCATGTTTATATTGGTTATTATAACTATTTATGCAATGCAATAAATTGTATTTGATGTTTGCAAATTAGTTAAAACATGACATTTTATTGTAATAATTGTATCACCGGTATTGAGAAAATATTGATGTGTTTACTTCCAAACCATCCTGGGACATAACAATTTTAAAAGGGTCCAAAGGTTGTCTTTTGATTGTAAAAATTCAGTGTGTACCTGAAGGTTCCGGCAAATGAGGTCGGCAAATGAGGAAATTTGACCAACTACGTCATAGACATTGTTAGGTCATTTATTAGAATAGACTCTTCATATTATATAATAAGGCAACCTGACAATAAGCTGCCATACATAACAACAATTACATGTCAAGAAAAAGAGAAACTGCTAGAAGCATGCGTGATTAACAGTGGTGAACTTTTGAAATACCAAATGTGTCAATAAACTTTATCCTGTGGGGCGACTCTTAGCAAACGTCAGCCTGACGGGAATACTGAGAGCGCTTTTTCTTAAGAATAAATATAGCGGAAATCTGCACTGAAAAGGTGTGGCGGGAAAATTGGGACACTTTTTTTTCTATGAAGGCATGTATTTATTGCTTATTTGGCATACAAATCACTCTAAAAACTTTGAGTCGGCTGGAAAAATTAGGGTCGGTCGGGTGACCGGAAACAAAAGCTTTTTCTTCTTGGCCTTAGGGGAGTTATTGTGCAGAAACAAATTTGATTGTTCATCAAATTCTTTGCGAGTTATTGCATGAACATCATTTGAGAATTATCTCCTCTGTCAAGGTCATCCATATTCGAACTTGACCTAGCCCTTCATAACAAACATTACTAGTGCAAGTTCAGTGAGTGTTAGTCAAATTGTTTGCGAGCTATTTGGTTAACATCATTTTAGCATTATCACCTCTGTGACCTTGAAAATCCATCAAGGTCACCCATCTTCAAACATGATGTAGCCCATCAAAAGGTCCATCACTGCCGTGAGTCTGGGGACCTCATATGAAATACTTTTTACGAGTTATTGTATTAACAATGTGTGTCCTTTTGCATGCATATTTGCTAAGACAGCGCAACCTTACTAGGTGTTCAGTAATGGTTTTTACCCCATAACTTACAGAAAAATGGCTGACTATGACCATATATCATGCCTCGTTGCTGTTGACATGAGGACCTGTCCTACTTTAAGGTGGAACAAACAATTATGGTTACAATTATGATTTCTGCCCTGCTGAAAGAGGGACCTAAAATTTAACACCAAACTGTGAATAACTTTTTTGACCTTTGACCTCCGGACCCCAAAATCGATAGGGATCTTCCATAATTGATGGTTAATACATATTTCAGGTTTGAACTCAATCCGTCAATCCTAACTGGAGTTATCATCCGGAAAAAAATTTGATGACGTACGGACATATGGGCGGATGGACAAAACGGACGAACAGCTAGACGGGTAGACAGACAAACAGACGGACAGGTTGATTACTATAGGTCACCCGCTTTTCAAGCAGGGCCCTAATAAACCAAATCTACAACTGAAAGAACCCTCCCCTAAGATAATTCTTGTGAAAAATTAAATGATTCAGCTTGACAGTTTCATCATAAATCATTTTTAAACTGAAAGTGGCTACCATTATGAGATTTTTGCCCGTATAAAAAAGGTTGATGTAAGTGGTGCCTAAAAAACTGCAATTTCAAATACGAGTCTTGTAACCAACATTTGCACAAAACTAAGTGAAGCTAGCTTCTCTCAATTCTGAGATTGTTATGTCAGTATGCTTAATTGGGCAAATGACTAAGTTCAAATTCCTGTACCTCCACCAAAATTCATCAAACTAACACCATTTGAATAAACTTGAAATGACTTATCTCTGGGATAATTTCTGTGAAATATTGAACCATTTGGCTGAATAATTTCAGAGAAGAAGATTTTCAAAGGTATCATAGCTTTTTCTCCATAAAATGTTAAGTTTATTCTCAATCCCACATTTGATATGTGACAGATTTTTGCATAAAAATTGGGGATGCTAACTCCTGCTATTCCTGAAAAATTACGAGTTAACAACTTAACGCACTTATGACTGATGACCCTTGTACAGAAAAGGTTTATGCAGGTGGCACAACCAATACCTCAAATTCATATATGAGTCATGTGACCAACATTTGCATAAAATTTGATGAAGATAGCCCATTCCGTTCTGATATTGTAATTTTAGTATCCTGTATTGGCCAAATGACTATGTTCAGCTTCCTGCAACTCAACCAAAATTCACCAAAGTGGAACCATTCGAACAAACCTGAGAGAGATTGTTTTAGAGATTATTTCTGTGAAATATTGAATAATTTGGCAGGACAGTTTCAGAGAAGAAGATTTTTAAAGATTTTTTGCCCTTTCCCTATAAAATCTAAGTAAATGGAGATAGCAGAAAAATAAACAAAACCTGATAGGGTTTTATAGATGACTAATTTTTTGCATAAAATTTGGTGATGATAGTTCATGCCAATTTTGAGATAACATGGATTGACGTACAGATAAAGGACGTAGGACAGTGAATGATGCCACACCATAGCACATGCTCACAGGTTCCCTAACAAATACAAAACATCAGTTTTATCATCTATTGCTTGTATGAGTAGTCAAAATAAAACAAATACCAACCAACGGTATTATCATCTATCAATTTTACAACCTGTGAATAATAAACAATACATCAGTATTATCATCAACATGTTTACCTACCCTGCACTCCAGCACTGTTGGGTTCCACTTGGGCAGCTGTGAGATATTTGTGACCAGTTCATGGAATAATGTCTCCTGACTTATTTCTACTTCACCCTGAAACATACACAGATATATACACACAGTGAGACCCTGCCTCATGGCCATCCAACTAAACATAAACAGATTAGACACACAGACCCAACCTGATGACCATTCTATTAGACATAAACAGATATATACACACAGTGAGACCCTGCTTGATGGCCATCCTACCAAATATACACAGATATATAAACACTGACCCAACTTGATGACCATTCTACTAAACATACACAGATATATACACACAGTGAGACCCTACCCGACTGCCATCCTACTTAACATATACAGCTATATACACAGTGACACCCTGCCTGATGGCCATCCTACTAAATATAAACAGCTATATACACAGTGAGACCCTGCCTGATGGCCATCCTACTTAACATATACAGCTATATACACAGTGAGACCCTGTCTGATGGCCATCTTACTAAACATACACAGATATATACACACAGTGAGACCTTGCCTGATGGCCATCCTACTAAACATACACATATATATACACACAGTGAGACCTTGCCTGATGGCCATCCTACTTAACATATACAGCTATATACACAGTGAGACCCTGCCTGATGGCCATCCTACTAAACATATACAGCTATATACACACAGTGAGACCTTGCCTGATGGCCATCCTACTTAACATACACAGATATATACACATAGTGAGACCTTGCCTGATGGCCATCCTACTTAACATATACAGCTATATACACAGTGACACCCTGCCTGATGGCCATCCTACTAAATATAAACAGCTATATACACAGTGAGACCCTGTCTGATGGCCATCCTACTTAACATATACAGCTATATACACAGTGAGACCCTGCCTGATGGCCATCCTACTTAACATATACAGCTATATACACAGTGAGACCCTGCCTGATGGCCATCTTACTAAACATACACAGATATATACACATAGTGAGACCTTGCCTGATGGCCATCCTACTTAAAATATACAGCTATAAACAAACAGACCCAACCTGATGACTATTCTACAAAACATACACAGATATATACACAATGAGACCCTGCCTAATGGCCATCCTACTAAACATACACAGATATATTCACACAGTGAGACCTTGCCTGATGGCCATCCTACTAAACATATACAGCTATATACACAGAGTGAGACCCTGCCTGATGGCCATCCTACTTAATATACATATATATATATATTTACACAGAGTGAGACCCTGACTGATGGCCATCCTACTAAACATATACAGCTATATTATACACACAGTGAGAGCCTGCCCGATGGCCATCCTACTAAATATACACTGATATTTATTTACACCCAGAGAGACCCTGCCTATTGGCCATCCTACTAAACATACACAGATATATACACACAGTAAGACCCTGCCTGATGGCCATCCTACTAAACATACACATATATATACACACAGTGAGACCCTGCCTGATGGCCATCCTACTAAACATACACATATATATACACACAGTGAGACCCTGCCTGATGGCCATCCTACTAAACATACACATATATATACACACAGAGAGACCCTGCCTATTGGCCATCCTACTAAACATACACAGATATATACACACAGTGAGACCCTGCCTGATGGCCATCCTACTAAACATATACAGCTATATACACAGAGTGAGACCCTGCCTGATGGCCATCCTACTAAATATACATATATATATTTACAAAGAGTGAGACCCTGACTGATGGCCATCCTACTAAACATATACAGCTATATTATACACACAGTGAGAGCCTGCCCGTTGGCCATCGTACTAAATATACACTGATATTTATTTACACCCAGAGAGACCCTGCCTATTGGCCATCCTACTAAACATACACAGATATATACACACAGTGAGACCCTGCCTGATGGCCATCCTACTAAACATACACATATATATACACACAGTGAGACAATGTCTGATTGCCATCCTACTAAACATACACAGATATATACACACAGTGTGACCCTGCCTGATGGCCATCCTACTAAACATATGCAGCTATATACACACAGTGAGACCCTGCCTGATGGCCATCCTACTTAACATACACAGATATATACACACAGTGAGACCCTGCCTGATGGCCATCCTACTAAACATACACATATATATATACACAGTGAGACAATGTCTGATTGCCATCCTACTAAACATACACAGATATATACACACAGTGTGACCCTGCCTAATGGCCATCCTACTTAACATATACAGCTATACACACAGTGACACCCTTTCTGATGGCCATCCTACTAAACATACACAGATATATACACACAGTGTGACCCTGCCTGATGGCCATCCTACTTAACATATACAGCTATACACACAGTGACACCCTTTCTGATGGCCATCTTACTTAACATACACAGATATATACACACAGTGTGACCCTGCCTGATGGCCATCCTACTTAACATATACAGCTATATACACAGTGACACCCTTTCTGATGGCCATCCTACTAAACATACACAGATATATACACACAGTGTGACCCTGCCTGATAGCCATCCTACTTAACATATACAGCTATATACACACAATGAGACCCTGCCTGATGGCCATCCTACTTAACATACACAGATATATACACACAGTGAGACCCTGCCTGATGGCCATCCTACTTAACATACACAGATATATACACACAGTGAGACCCTGCCTGATGGCCATCCTACTAAACATACACATATATATACACACAGTGAGACAATGTCTGATTGCCATCCTACTAAACATACACAGATATATACACACAGTGTGACCCTGCCTGAGGGCCATCTTACTAAACATATGCAGCTATATACACACAGTGAGACCCTGCCTGATGGCCATCCTACTTAACATACACAGATATATACACACAGTGAGACCCTGCCTGATGGCCATCCTACTAAACATACACATATATATATACACAGTGAGACAATGTCTGATTGCCATCCTACTAAACATACACAGATATATACACACAGTGTGACCCTGCCTAATGGCCATCCTACTTAACATATACAGCTATACACACAGTGACACCCTTTCTGATGGCCATCCTACTAAACATACACAGATATATACACACAGTGTGACCCTGCCTGATGGCCATCCTACTTAACATATACAGCTATACACACAGTGACACCCTTTCTGATGGCCATCTTACTTAACATACACAGATATATACACACAGTGTGACCCTGCCTGATGGCCATCCTACTTAACATATACAGCTATATACACAGTGACACCCTTTCTGATGGCCATCCTACTAAACATACACAGATATATACACACAGTGTGACCCTGCCTGATAGCCATCCTACTTAACATATACAGCTATATACACACAATGAGACCCTGCCTGATGGCCATCCTACTTAACATACACAGATATATACACACAGTGAGACCCTGCCTGATGGCCATCCTACTTAACATACACAGATATATACACACAGTGAGACCCTGCCTGATGGCCATCCTACTTAACATACACATATATATACACACAGTGAGACAATGTCTGATTGCCATCCTACTAAACATACACAGATATATACACACAGTGTGACCCTGCCTGATGGCCATCCTACTTAACATATACAGCTATACACACAGTGACACCCTTTCTGATGGCCATCCTACTAAACATACACAGATATATACACACAGTGAGACAATGTCTGATTGCTATCCTACTAAACATACACAGATATATACACACAGTGTGACCCTGCCTGATGGCCATCCTACTTAACATATACAGCTATACACACAGTGACACCCTTTCTGATGGCCATCCTACTAAACATACACAGATATATACACACAGTGTGACCCTGCCTGATGGCCATCCTACTTAACATATACAGCTATATATACACAGTGAGACCCTGCCTGATGGCCATCCTACTAAACATATACAGCTATATACACACAGTGAGACCCTGCCTGATGGCCATCCTACTAAACATACACAGATATATACACACAGTGAGACCTTGCCTGATGGCCATCCTACTTAACATACACAGATATATACACACAGTGAGACAATGTCTGATGGCCATCCTACTAAATATAAACAGCTATATACACAGTGAGACCCTGTCTGATGGCCATCCTACTAAACATATACAGCTATATACACACAGTGAGACCCTGCCTGATGGCCATCCTACTAAACATATACAGCTATATACACACAGTGAGACCCTGCCTGATGGCCATCCTACTTAACATACACAGATATATACACACAGTGAGACCCTGCCTGATGGCCATCCTACTAAACATACACATATATATATACACACAGTGAGACAATGTCTGATTGCCATCCTACTAAACATACACAGATATATACACACAGTGTGACCCTGCCTGATGGCCATCCTACTTAACATATACAGCTATACACACAGTGACACCCTTTCTGATGGCCATCCTACTAAACATACACAGATATATACACACAGTGAGACCCTGCCTGATGGCCATCCTACTAAACATATACAGCTATATACACACAGTGAGACCCTGCCTGATGGCCATCCAACTAAATATACACATATATATATTTACACACAGTGAGACCCTGCCTGATGGCCATCCTACTAAACATATACAACTATTTACACACAGTGAGACCCTGCCTGATGGCCATCCTACTAATCTGGTTTATCTGATTATAAAACAGCACTTTACATATTGTCTGTAAATGCTGGTAAATGGTATTTTACTTTAAACATAGTTAGGGTTTTGATTTGGGATCATTTACATAGTTTTATGTGTAGGTTTTGTTAGCTCAAAGGGGTTTTCATTTATCTTACCTCTAGTTTAAAAAGTTTGCCACACTCTGAGAAGTTCTGACTGTACACCATGCCTGTCTGTAGGTCAGTGCCAGTCTCGTGGCGCCACCCAGTGTCTGTTTTGAGAACCTTCCATATAAATTCCCAAACTTCTTTTGCAAGATCTTGATATTCTTTTTCCTGTGAAATAAACAGTAATAATGTAAAATTAACATATATGACTTGATGAATCAGTACTGCAGACAATGAGCCTATGAAAGCCAAATTTCACAACTATGTGACTAATCTTACTGCTGTTCTAACTAAGTTAGTTTGTAGATGCAAACTTAGTGGCAGAAGTACAGTAGAGCTTCGTTTTTTCGAAAGCATTGGGGACAAGCTATTCGCAGTCCTTTTTCTTTTCCTTTACTCCATATCTCTGGCAAGTGACAGCAAGATGATCGTGTTCGATTTGTGTTATTCTTGACAAAAAATAAGCTGAATAATGGCAAGTTTGAGTAAGTGACACAACTGCGCTCTCAGAATGAATTGTATGGCCAGGCCTGCGTGCTATGGCCTCGCATATAGACTAACACAAAAGTGATGTATGAATGATACCTCACCAATACTCTTGGGAGTAAACTGCTAAGTTGTTTGGTCTGACATCCAAGCCCAAGCCGACGAAATATGCTTGCTTGAGTACAAACGAGATATGGTTGATAATACACAAGTGCTCTTTGATAAACTGCTCAGCTGCTTACTAGGGATATACAGAGCCTGGCGTTGTGCGACTAGCTGTAGTTATCACACCCTTGCCCCGGCAACAGCATCAGCCTAGAACTTATTAATAGGGTTACCACTCGGTTTGATCACCTGACTGCAGACCTTTGTGACTCGTAATTACAACAAGGGACCCATGGGTCACGGCGCTCAGCTGATTGTAACAGTTAAAACTGCATCACCATAGATTTTTTAAGTTGCAATAAAAATACTATTCTCAGTGCTCAGGAACTAGTGCTCAATGACTGGGGGGGGGGGGTTATTACACCTTTGGATATAAATACAGAAAACGGAATTAAATTCAATGGTGCTTACATGGACTGGTGGGAGTTACAGCACCTCTGCATATACGTAAAGGATAAAATTTAATTTAAATGAAATTATTTTTAAATATTTAAAAACAGGCAGAGAGATGGAAAAAAAGCAAATAACTTTAATTTCCATTCGACTGAGACAGGAAATTAATGAACAAATATTTGCATTGGATCCTATTTTTTCTTTTGTTAAGTCATTTTTTTTAAGTTTATAAATTTTACTATATATTTACAGTATATCATATATATCTGAATATTTAAATTGATTCACAAATCTCAATTGCATCAACATTTATACTTAATTTATTCAGGTAATATAACATTATATACACAGGCATATTTCTTTTTTTTTTATAAAATATATTTAAAATAAATTTGCAAAGCAATAAATATATGGAAATAACACTCCAGAATTCACAATTTTAAATTGCACCTTTATTTATCCATGATTTGTTTCATATATTATCAAATTATGCCTACTGATGGGTTAAATTATATTTTGTTTAATTATTTTAAAGAAATAATTTCTTAAAAATGCTACATCAGAACAACGTGGCATCTCTTGGGTGACTTCTTGAATAAATATTTTAAGAGAAGTTGTGTACATTGGATCAAAAACAGCCTTACATTTAAAGAAAACAGTTGACAATAACAAACCATGTATTGCAATATAATTGGTATTAGGGTAGGGCCCATGAGAATAAGTGTATGTTAATTACAGCACTGGTGTTCTGCCAGTGTTGAATCACTAATAAGGTTACCTAGGCAAGGCTGTAGTGAGCAAGAGTGGGGTCTTGGATATACAAAAAGCAAATACATTAGAGCATCTGAAAAACTTCAATAATTAGAATAATTTTTAAGCTTTTATTTTCCAAATTCAAAATTCAACAGATTAAATCCACATGTATCCTGGCTGTGAAAAATAACTTAAATATTCTTATAGGAAATAAATGTGCCATGGTCAAATTTGGGAAAAATTTAAGGTACCAATTTAAATTTTTGCTAATATTTTAAAAAATTTAAAAGATTTTGATCTAATTTTGGTATACAATTAAATTTTGATTAATTAAAGTTAAATATACTAGCTTTGCGTTTTTTGTGTTAAGTGACCAAATATTTTCCTGATTTTTTACAAAGTGCAATATGTTTGGGCTCATAACTTTTTTAAATTATTTAATACAGACCTAATTTCTGGCATGTACATAAGAACTATATCAAGGATTATTTATGGTAAATATGAGGAAAAACAGATGAATGGTTTTGATATTAGGCAGTCCTGAAGTGTGAAAATAGGTTTTTAATAACAAATATAGGATTTTCTTTAATTTTTCAAAGTCTCAAAGACCCAGTTTTGGGCTTGGTAGGAGATCTTGGGGACATCTATTATTATGCCAAATTTTGGATTCCTAGGTCTTACGGTTTCAAAATGTGCCATATCTACGCACAGACGGATGGACGGACAAGGGACCACTTATAGTCAGCTGAGCTAAAAATTCATCTGAGGTGTTAACATACTTGAAAATATTTCAGAAATATGAATAAATTTTCTGTTTCCGATTTTAAATTTAAGAAAAGCGAATTTTCGGAAATTCGGCATTCGAAAATATGGCGCTCTACTGTATTTAAATGTGCAAGTCTTAGATAAATAGCCTACAGCTAAATTTTCAATAAAAGATATATATTTATCATAGTATTCACCCAAACAAACATCTTTTCTCACTTGTGTAACCTGAATCGCGGTGCTGTATGCCAGGTAGCACACACAGATATTCAAAATTTGACCTTAGAGTTCCTATGAGATGCTGCTTATACTACCTCTATAATTCTTTATATATATATATATATATATATATATATATATATATATATATATATATATATATATATATATATATATATATATATATATATATATATATATATATATATATATATTAGTACCAGTAAAACCTTTTTGTGACCAGCATGCCTATACTGAATAACTGACTTTTGTCAGTTTTATATTCTGAGTCGATAATTGTTTACCATATCGAACCCACTTTATTTTATGTATGTGTTTGTGTGTGGCTGGATATGTATGGTTCTATTTAGAACTAGTGGTGGGAGTCGGTTCCTTTTTCATAATCGATCATCAGTTTGGGCAAACCGATCGATGATCGATTATTAATCGGTTCAGACAAATATAAAGAAATGTGCAATTATCTGTGAAACTGTACTCTCATAACCCAGCCGGCATGTCTTAGTAATTCTACCTGACAAAAAGATGTTTTTGCCTTTTTTGCAGCTCCCTGCCAGTTCACAGAGGTTTAATAAGTCCTCCGTTTTCTCATCTACCGTGTCATACTCAGTTATATACGGAGATTATTTGGGAACACAGACTCATTATATGAAGTGCGGAATGTTGTAAAAATTGAAGAGTAATTTTTGCCTTTAATTAAAGACGTTCTGGTAAAAACAATCATGAGTATGATGTAATCGATAGTTGCCTTTCGTAATCAAGCGCTTGAAAGTGGCAGCAAACCGACTGACTTTCGAAAAAACTCGATGATCAGCCCACCACTATTTAGAACCCTCTTTATTTTATGTATGTGTTTGTGTGTGGCTGGATATGTATGGTTCTATTTAGAACCCACTTTATTTTATGTATGTGTTTGTGTGTGGCTGGATATGTATGGTTCTATTTAGAAACAAGGGTGAGAGAGAGCCTGGAGTGTGTATCCAGAACCACTGATATTTATAATCAATGGAGGATTGGTCTGAGAGGCAGACCATCTGTCTGTTACCTGATTTATTGAATCTTACTGAGAGGCGAGTTTCACCATCAAGGACTGACACACTCCATTCAGGTTAATATACACAAAGAGAGCCCATGGTCTTATAGTTATACAACCTTTAGCAAGAAACTAAAAGTTCAACCAAAATAACTAGGGAAAATGTCAAGTGACTAAATTATTGCTGACTTAATACCTGTGCACACTTTCAGTGTAACTTACCATAAACATGGCTAAAATAAAAGACTTAAGACATGATTTTGGAGAAAGTGGCAGAATTTTTGTGGAATAACTGCTATCTATTGGGCACTTGGATGTCACTATGAAATACAGTTTCATTTGATCAAGTAATAGATTTTTGATATTTCAGTAATACAATTATTGGACATGAAAACACATAACAAGCATTATGTTTTTTTTTTATTACAATTTTAAACTAAAATTATGACTGTGGCTAAAATTAAATTAATATTGCTAAAATTATGGCTAAAATATTTTTTGAGGGGCAGCTGGCCCTGCTAACAAGAATAACCACTTCCTTGTATATGCAGAATATATACAGATAGCTGGCTGTCACTACGAACTATACAGATAGCTGACTGTCACTGCAGACAATACAGAAAGCTGACTGTAACTGCAGACAATACAGAAAGCTGACTGTCACTGCAGACTAAACAGATAGCTGACTGTCACTGCAGACTATACAGAAAGCTGACTGTCACTGTAGACTATACAGATAGCTGACAGTCACTGTAGACTAAACAGATAGCTGACTGTCACTGCAGACTATACAGAAAGCTGACTGTCACTGCAGACTATACAGAAAGCTGACTGTCACTGAAGACTAAACAGATAGCTGTCACTGCAGACTATACAGATAGCAGACTGTCACTGCAGACTATACAGATAGCTGACAGTCACTGTGGACTATACAGATAGCAGACAGTCAGTGTGGACTATACAGATAGCAGACTGTCACTGCAGGCTATACAGATAGTTGACTGTCACTGCAGACTATACAGATAGCCGACTGTCACTGCAGACAAAACAGATGGCTGACTGTCACTGCAGACTATACAGATAGCAGACTCTCACTGCAGAATATACAGATAGCTGACTGTCACTGCAGACTATACAGAAAGCTGACTGTCACTGCAGACTATACAGAAAGCTGACTGTCACTGTAGACTAAACAGATAGCTGACTGTCACTGCAGACTATACAGATAGCAGACTGTCACTGCAGACTATACAGATAGCTGACAGTCACTGTGGACTATACAGATACCAGACAGTCACTGTGGACTATACAGATAGCAGACTGTCACTGCAGGTTATACAGATAGCTGACTGTCACTGCAGACTATACAGATAGCAGACTCTCACTGCAGACAAAACAGATGGCTGACTGTCACTGCAGACTATACAGATAGCAGACTCTCACTGCAGAATATACAGATAGCTGACTGTCACTGCAGACTATACAGATAGCAGACTGTCACTGTGGACTATACAGATAGCAGACTGTCACTGTGGACTATACAGATAGCAAACTGTCACTGTACAAGTGTATGACCTGAACAAACACCTTGGGACTCAAATTAGCAAGAAAACCATAACATTCATGAAAAACATGAAAATTAATATGGAGTACTTCATTTATGGATAAATTTTATTGTAAACTATAGCTTCTACTTGTTTGTACAAAAGTGTTTATATAAAGAGATTAAAGTGTCATAAAAGTGTCATATAAAGTCCTATAGTTTGTTCAGATGAGATCTCCTTGTTTTGAGGAGTCAACTCATTCTCTGGTACATTAGATAAAACTTGTCTTTAAAAGGGCTTTGAAAGACCATGTAATATGTGTAACTGAATATACAGAGAGATATGTCACACAGAGCAGGGCAAAGTATGTATGGGATAATATATTGTTTGTTTTGTAGTGGTAGGAACTGTTGACAGCTCCAGCTACTCTTGAGTGCAATATTTAACAATAAAACCAGCTGCATTGGAACATCTGTGTGAACATCATCAGATCTGTATCTGTGTCCAAGAGAGATGACCCGGACACACGTCACAGGAAATGATCCCTACAGAGAACACCAGCACGAACACATATTAATAGAACAGTTCCTCATGATTGTGCGCCTGATAATTCAATCATCCAGTTGAATTCTTGAGATATTGATTCAGCTTGTGCGTCAATATGTGTGGGTGTTACCCCCATCTAACAACACTCCCTTTTCTGTGACTGCTGACGTGCGAGACACGTTCACTGGAAAACTCACACCAGACTGCTAGGAATGACAAAGTCCTTGTTACATCTAGATGAGGAGGATGCAAGTTCACTAATAAAAGAAGGCACCCAAACATGACCACAAAACTATCAGATGACTCCAAGACAAATATGATACTTTAAATGAATATATACACAAGTGACACACACAGTTCAGCTATATTTATAATGACTGGCTATATTTATAATGATTTTTGTTCACTGACAAATGATGGAGTAAAGTCATGGAAAACAGAACTTCATTACAATATCTTGGTTATATTTAACTGACAGATGGTTTCATCAAGTCCAGGGAAAACAAAACAATGTAATTCACAAGAATATCAGAAGTCAGCATAACCCAGGAAGAAACAAGATGTGATGATGTAAAACATTTACAGTTCAAGCATTAGAGACCAGCCATACAGCTGGGCAGGAAACATGTGCCTTTAATTTTTTATAACATCCAGGAAAAAGCTTCCTTGTAAAATGATTGAGATAATAACATTCCAAGATATCAGGCTCTCACTGGACCTACAGAGCCACTGCAGCAGAGTAACAACTACCATAGCTGTTACAGAGCCACTGCAGCAGAGTAACAACCACCACAGCTGTTACAGAGCCACTGCAGCAGAGTAACAACCACCACAGCTGTTACAGAGCCACTGCAGCAGAGTAACAACCACCACAGCTGTTACAGAGCCACTGCAGCAGAGTAAAAACAACCACAGCTGTTACAGAGCCATTGCAGCAAAGTAAAAACCACCACAACTGTTACAGAGCCACTGCAGCAGAGTAACATCTACCACAGCTGTTACAGAGCCACTGCAGCAGAGTAACATCTACCACAGCTGTTACAGAGCTCCTGCAGCAGAGTAACATCTACCACAGCTGTTTGCACTATTGCACAGCTAATTCAGAAAACCAGAATGTCAACTATGTATGTCTAATACTGTACTGCATTTCAAAAAGTATGGAGAATAAAAGAGTACACAATGCACAATCAAGGTTCCTGTTTTTTTTAATTCCATGTAAAATGGCTTATATACACAAGTTTAGATTTTTATATTTACCAGATCAGCTTGGCTGAGATGTCGTGCTCGGTCAAAGTCTGACCGCTTCTTGTGCTTACTCCCTGGACGGAACCTTCCAAACACTCCGGTTGTTATTATTCCTGCCATTGTAAATGTCTTGTATAATACTGGATGGTATTCTTGGTTTATGTTAGTTACAGAAGCTTCTTGAATAAATAAAATGATCCTCTGGAGAACACATTAATAGGTGATCCCTATAATGAGTACAAAATGGATGGTCCCAGTAGCATACACATTAATGGATAATCTGTATAGAGAACAATGTTCATGGGTGATTCCTTTTAAATGTGGATGGATGAAGCTGCAGGACAATGGATGAGTTTATTTTAAATCCCTGATAATGAGGTATATATTCACAGCTCCTGCTTTAGAGTAGAAGATCCTGAAGTCCACACGTCTTGTTAGAGACTTGTCTACACAGTATGGTCCTGATAAGTCTTGTTACTGCAGTCCACACGACTTGTTAGAGACTTGTCTACACAGTATGGTCCTGATAAGTCTTGTTACTGCAGTCCACACGACTTGTTAGAGACTTGTCTACACAGTATGGTCCTGACAAGTCTTGTTACTGCAGTCCACACGACTTGTTAGAGACTTGTCTACACAGTATGGTCCTGACAAGTCTTGTTACTGCAGTCCACACGACTTGTTAGAGACTTGTCTACACAGTATGGTCCTGATAAGTCTTGTTACTGGGTCACTTTTTTATCTTTTTGGCACAGTCACACATTCCTTCCCAGCAGGAGCGAGGTATACGCCTGCTGTTATAGTAATACTGGTAATGGGTTACAGACACTGGTGAAGTACATGGTGTACCAATCTAAGTGGTGCAGTACCACCTGATCAAGCTCGCTGTCATCAAGTGCTGTACTCTCTAACCACTGTGTGAGCATGTAACATCAACCTGTATGCATGGATTATCACACCGGCTTGAGATACTTATTAAATGATGTTGATCTCTCCCGTTTCAATCTGTAACAGATTCCTTTTCCCCACAGAGAGCTGAGTGGTCCAAGATCGTTTTAGAAAGATCAACAGATCAATAACGCAGGCAGTACTCATCAGCCAAAACAGCCTGCACGGAGGATTCCTGTATTATTAACAAGCCATACAGTGGTCCCTCTTCTGCATGCCAAACTATTCTCATCAAACACAACTCTTTTTACTTCTCCCCTTGACTCTTCTGAAAGATATATATATTTTGATAATCAGTGGCATGTAAGCAAGAAAATGTACAAAACATGAACATATTTCATAAATCTCATGTTTTATTTTAAGGAGTATCCTTGGCCTTTTTAAATAGTGCAGTAATCTTGCATTTATGAACTTTTATTTATTTTTTTTATATATAATATACTTGATCTATTTCTTCACAACTTTCACAATCAATTTATTATTCAGGTTGTCAACTGAATGTAGTTGCATTTACCCATCTATCTAGATATCAAACATATAACTCTTCCTTTACGTGCAATAGAACACATCCATTGCAGTCAATCTACACATAAACCCCATAAAATCACTGAGGACAATGCTAATATTCTGTCTACACATACACCCCACAAAATCACTGGGGACAAAGCTAATATTCTGTCTACACATACACCCCACAAAATCACTGAGGGCAAAGCTAATATTCTGTCTACACATACACCCCACAAAATCACTGAGGGCAAAGCTAATATTCTGTCTACACATACACCCCACAAAATCACTGAGGACAAAGCTAATATTCTGTCTACACATACACCCTACAAAATCACTGAGGACAATGCTAATATTCTGTCTACACATACACCCTACAAAATCACTGAGGACAAAAGCAAATATTCTGTCTACACATACACCCTACAAACTCACTGAGGACAAAGCTAATATTCTGTCTACACATACACCCCACAAAATCACTCAGGACAAAGCTAATATTCTGTCTACACATACACCCCACAAAATCACTGAGAACAAAGCTAATATTCTGTCTACACATACACCCTGCAAAATCAATGAGAACAATGCTAATATTCTGTCTACACATACACCCCACAAAATCACTGAGGACAAAGCTAATATTCCGTCTACACATACACCCAACAAAATCACTGAGGACAAAGCTTATATTCCGTCTACACATACACCCCACAAAACCACTGGGGACAAAGCTAATATTCTGTCTACACATACACCCAACAAAATCACTGAGGACAAAGCTAATATTCTGTCTACACATACACCCCACAAAATCATGAGCTGTCTTACAGAGTCACTTACACAGCCTCACCTGACACAGGACTAATCAGACTAATGAGCTGTCTTACAGGGTCACTTACACAGCCTCACCTGACACAGGCCAGATCAGACTAATAAGCTGTCTTAGAGGGTCACTTACACAGCCTCACCTGACACAGGACATATCAGACTAATGAGCTGTCTTACAGGGTCACTTACACAGCCTCACCTGACACAGGACAGATCAGACTAATGAGCTGTCTTACAGGGTTACTAACACAGCCTCACCTGACACAGGACAGATCAGACTAATGAGCTGTCTTACAGGGTTACTAACACAGCCTCACCTGACACAGGACAGATCAGACTAATGAGCTGTCTAACAGGGTTACTAACACAGCTTCACTTTACACAGGACAGATCAGACTAATGAGCTGTCTTACAGGGTCACTTACACAGCCTCACCTGACACAGGACAGATCAGACTAATGAGCTGTCTTACAGGGTCACTTACACAGCCTCACCTGACACAGGACAGATCAGACTAATGAGCTGTCTTACAGGTTTACTAACACAGCCTCACCTGACACAGGACATATCAGACTAATGGGCTGTCTTACAGGGTCACTAAAACAGCCTCACCTGACACAGGACAGATCAGACTAATGAGCTGTCTTACAGGGTCACTTACACAGCCTCACCTGACACAGGACAGATCAGACTAATAAGCTGTCTTACAGGGTTACTATACAGCCTCACTTTACACAGGACAGATCAGACTAATGAGCTGTCTTACAGGTTTACTAACACAGCCTCACCTGACACAGGACAGATCAGACCAATGAGCTGTCTTACAGGGTCACTTACACAGCCTCACCTGACACAGGACAGATCAGACTAATAAGCTGTCTAACAGGGTCACTCACACAGCCTCACCTGACAACTAATGAGCTGTCTTACAGGGCTATGTAAACAGCCTCATCTGACACAGGACTTGACATGATTTGATGATGCATTGTCCAGGGAATGGTCACCTTTAACCTTTAGCCTGCTGACCAGTGTCCATGGCGTGACATGATATTACCAGTGACTGAGGTATAATCAGTTATCAATCAAGGTAGCTTATCTATCATTATGGAAGGTCAAAAGCACCTGGCTGCCCAAACAGGTCAATGCTACTGTCCTATAAAGTGTTATATACTAGGACTCTGCCATACAAAATATGTATTAATGGAATTGCTGTCCCTCCATCTATTATGCCTCTATCAATGTAAGGTATGCCTGTTTTATATGAAACCTCTATGTGATTTGCAACTGCAAAGTCTGTACTATATGTTTCTTGAATGAGTGATGCATACTATATGAAAACCTTAACTAGACAACCTTTTACATAGTCTCTACCGTCTGACCCTTGTCCACTGACATATTAAATAGGAGGTGCCAGAAGTCTACTTCAGTGGATCTTAGTAAACAAAATTCTGTAAAAATGTAAAGGCTCACACCAATCAAGGTGATGTAAAAGATAAAGAAGAAGTGATACCTGACATAGAGAAGAGGTGGCCTCTGATGTAAACAGAAGAGGCTGTGATGTCATGACTTTAGGGTAAAGACATAACAAGGAGCCTATGAAAAGGTGACGCCTGTCAGACAGAGGAGATGATGCCTGTCAGAATGTAGAAGTGATACTTTCATAAAGAGGAGGTGATGCCAGTCAGAAGGAGGTGATGCCTGTCATAAAGAGGTGATGCCTGTCAGAAAGAAGTGATGCCAGTTGGTAAAAGGTGATGCATGTCATAAAGAAATGGTGATGCCTGTCATAAAGAGAAGGTGATGCCTGTAGTAAAGAAGTGATGCCTGTCATAAAGTGGAGGTAATGCTTGTCACAAAGAGGTTATGCCTGTCATAAAGAAGAGGGGAAGCCTGTCATGAAGAGGAGGTGATGCCTGTCGCAAAGAGGTGGTGTTGCCTGTCATAAAGAAGAGGCAATGTCTGTCATAAAGAGGTAATGCCTTTAATAAAGAGGTGATGCCTTGCATAAATAGGAGGTGATGCCAGTCAGAAGGAGGTGATGCCTGTCATAAAGAGGTGATGCCTGTCAGAAAGAAGTGATGCCAGTTGGTAAAAGGTGATGCATGTCATAAAGAAATGGTGATGCCTGTCATGAAGGTGATGCCTGTAGTAAAGTGATGCCTGTCATAAAGTGGAGGTAATGCTTGTCACAAAGAGGTTATGCCTGTCATAAAGAAGAGGGGAAGCCTGTCATGAAGAGGAGGTGATGCCTGTCGCAAAGAGGTGGTGTTGCCTGTCATAAAGAAGAGGCAATGTCTATCATAAAGAGGTAATGACTTTTATAAAGAGGAGGTTATGCCTTGCATAAATAGGAGGTGATGCATGTCACAAAGAGGTGGTGTTGCCTGTCATAAAGAAGAGGCAATGTCTTTCATAAAGAGGTGATGCCTGTCATAAAGAGGTGGTGTTGCCTGTCATAAAGAAGAGGCAATGTCTGTCATAAAGAGATAATGCCTTTTATAAAGAGGAGGTGATGCCTTCCATTAATAGGAGGTGATGCCTGTCCCAAAGAGGTGATGTCTGTCATAAAGATGAAGTGATGATTGTCATAAAGAGGTGATGCCTGCCACAAAGACTTTGCTTTATGATTTAAGATAAATTACATCTAAAGGGGGGATGGATAATAGCAACAAAAAAAAGAGACCCAGGGGTCTAATGTTCACTCTGTGAATTACTGTGCAATTTGGCAGGTGATAAAAAAAATAAATTCAATCCTTTCCAAGTAGACATTGTCCTATTGCACAAGGTAGGTGGTGCCACCTATCTGGTTTATGAGAAAACTTTCCAAGATGACTGCACATGCCAAATTTCAGACCATGAATACTCCTGAGATATGAGCAATTTTCACCCAAAGCAAATGTATGAATGGACACCACAGGAAAATGATTGCAGATGGCGCCACCAGTCTTGTTTACGAGATGGAGGTGACGAAGATCTATGGACATGCACAATTTCAACCAAATACACTGAACAACCACTAAGACAAACAGATGGCAAATGCAAAGTTGGACACCCCGCAAAAAGTGGCACCACCTGTCTGGTTTACAAGAAAACTTTTCAAGATGGATGTACATGACAAATGTCAGACCAATACATTGAACCAATCCTGAGATATGAGCAATTTTCACCCAAAGAAAATGTATGGATGGATGCCACAGGAAAATGATTGCAGACAGCATCATCAGTCTTGAGTGTAAGCCTGAGGAGTCCAAGATCTATGGACATGCTCAATTTCAGGTCAATACAACAAATCATTCCTCAATAAAAAGGCATTAAGTTATTCTATAAAAACAGGAAGGTAGGTGGTGCCAACTGTCTGGTTTACGAGAAAACTTTCCTAGTTGGATAGACATGCCAAATTTTTTATTAATACCTTCAACCACTTCTGAGATATGAGCAATTTTCACCCACAGCAAATGTACCAAAGGACGCCATGGGAAAACAATTGCAGATGGTGCCACCAGTCTTGAATACAAGATGGAGGAGTCCAAGATCTAAGAATATGCAAAATTTCAGCTAAATACGTTGAACCACTCCTGAGATTGAGGGTTGTTATATAAAAGAAACCCAGGTTTGTACTGCACAGAAAGGTTCTCCATCATTGTTACCTACAACTACATAGGTGAGGGAACAAGTATGCCAGGTTTTGGAAAGATTAGTCCAAGGGTCCTAGAGGAGACTCTGTTTTTGTGGATTATAACAAATAAATACTTAATGACATATTTTGGATAAAAGCAGAAAACACCATTACAGCCTGCTGAAAGTAGCTAGACAGGTGGCGCCACCTGGAGGTCAAAATCATCTGGCAGTCACATGATCATTATTCCTGTGAAATTTGAAACTGAAGGCTGCAGCAGTTCCTAAGATATTAGGTAACAGACAATACATCCTGTATGGTAACACATCAAGTTGCTAAATTTTGCAACCCACACAATTTGAAGTTCTGTAGAGATGCCATCTTGAAAATGATTTGACTGAATTTACACACAAATTATTCCCCTTCCTCTAAGGAACTGCTGACTATGATATGAAGGCCAAAATATTAATACTTTGTGACTTATCTTGAAAGAAGTGGAAAAGACCATTTTTTTCCCTCAGAAAGGTCAACACAGGTGGCGCCACCTGGAGGTCAAAATCATTAAGCAGTCACATGATCAATATTCCAGTGAAATTTGAAACTGAAGGCTGCAGCAGTTCCTAAGATATTTGCTAACAGACAATACATCATGTATAGAAAAACATCAAGCTGTCATATTTGCGATCGACAGAATTTGAAGTTCCGTAGAGATGCCATCTTGAAAATGACTCGACTGAATTTATACTCAAATTATTCCCCTTCCTCTAAGGAACTGTTGACTATGATATGAAGGCCAAAATATTAATACTTTATGACTTATCTTGGAAGAAGTGGAAAAGACCATTTTTTTCCTGCAGAAAAAAGGTCAACACAGGTGGTGCCACCTGGAGGTCAAAATCATTTAGCAGTCAGATTTGAAACTGAAGGCTGCAGCAGTTCCTAAGATATTTGCTAACAGACAATACATCATGTATAGAAACACATCAAGCTGTCATATTTTGCGATCGACAGAATTTGAAGTTCCGTAGAGAAGCCATCTTGAATTTTTCTAAATTTATACCCAAATTATTCCCCTTCCTCTAAGGAACTGTTGACTATGATATAAAGGCCAAAATATTAATACTTTATGACTTATCTTGAAAGAAGTTGAAAAGACCATTTCGTCTCGCAGAAAGTAGGTCAACATAGGTGGCGCCACCAAAAGCTTATTTTTGCAAGTCCATCCCATGATCAGTAATTCTGCAAAGTTTCATGAAGGTAGCTGATGTGGCTGTTGAGATATTTGGTAACAGACGGTGGACGGTTGACAGTGGACGGCGGACGCTGCGCCCTGGCATAAGTTCACAGAGTGAACTAAAAACAGCAAGTTAAACAAAATCACATGGCAAAGGTATGTGGTACCTACATTTTTTTCAAGGAAACTTATCTTATTTGAGGATTAACTAATTAAAATAATACAGTTGTTGCTATAAATCACTATTTGCAATGTACAGTATTTCAGAGTTAAAAGTTCTTTACCTTCATACTAAAAGAAAATTATAAATACAATATAAGCAGACTTTACATTTAACAGTCCTTGCTTCTGCTAATGGCAGTAAAAAAAAAGTGGTACAAGAAACTGACATAATTATGATTTTTTTATTTATAAGAAACACTTTTATACTGAGCCAGATGGTTTTATACTTTCTAAACTGGTCTAAAATCTCATTTGTAATGGTAAACAGATTGCTTCAATAACTTTAAACATTACAAGCTGTATTTTGGCAGCAACTTTTGGTATCAATCACCAGGTTTACAAATGACAAACATGTCCTGAATCAATAGACAACTAACTTTATAATAATAACAGCCTGACAGATACAAGTAACTTCTCCATGGATCAGGCAAGGCAGTATGTGTCAGATAACAGGTCACACCCTAATTAAAGCATGTCCCACACCCAGCTGGCTCAGGTGTAGTTGGTTTATTTAAACAGGACTGACACAATTCCCTTGTGAATTTATGGTTGATCTATCAGCAGAAGTAGCACGACCTTGTTGACCTCCCTGGCTATCTCAGAGTTACCACTCCAGACTTTAAGTGTGATTTACAGGTACATATTCACTGATGTGTAATACAATCAGCTGGGACAGAACCCCCAGAGCAGAGAGTACCAATGTCAGAGGCAGAGTTACAGACAGAGACTGTAAGAACCAGGTGAAGTCTGTAACCACAGAGACAGTTTGCTTTAACCCAAACTATATACAGTACAGCTTTGCCTGACCATGAATTATCTAGTGCTATGGAGCAGGATGTACCGGCCACCTCTTTATTTTCATACCTCTCTGGGCTTTCCTGTGCTTTCATTGTTGGGGGAACCAGTAAGTATACGAGGGCCTAAGAGTAATGTTTTATGGCTATGCTAGACCTGTCATTAAACCGTACCTGCCATTAACCAGTACTGCCTTTTCCCAACATCTGTCTCTGTGACACAGAGTAGTAAAATATCAAAGATAGAAAATAATGTCCTGGCTGTGCTAGAATTCCTAACCAAAACAAATTATTAAACCTTCTCTCATTAATATTTTCTATCTCATGAAAACAGTTAAAAAATAAGGCAAATTCTGTGTCTATATCCACATGCCTCACACAAGAAAACCACACATACCCACACAAACATACACACACACAAACATACATATACATAAACATACACACAAAAACAAGACACAAACCTATACATAAACAGACACAGACAAAACATATATTAATTGACACAAACACACACATACTCAACCCAAATCTTGTTTACATAAACACACATTCAATTCTCATGCACACAAAATTTCATATATTTTTTCAAATTAAGTCTCTGTGTTTGTGAGCATAAGAATTTCAGTATTCTATTAGGTAGTGAAGGTTTTACAATTTTCAGTTTTCTGGCAGTAACTACACATTTTTCATGTCTATGGCCACTGTGTGAGTAAATTACATGATTAATATAGCATTATAATATGATGAGCAGTAACTGGCGTACCTATATCACACTATCAGCTCAGCATCAGTGTTTCATTTAGCTTCATCCAGCTGCTTATAGGTGCGGTCAGATCAGAGGAATTCATAGATGTCCTGTGGGCACCACGTATCACCACTATAAATAATGTGCAGGGTTCCTTCTTCTGTGGTCCTGCTCTGTTAACCTTAGTTCTGTATCCACCTCTCCCACAGACATTTCCAGACTGCTTGTTGTATCAGCTTTCTCTTGTTACAGCTTCCTGCATGCTTACTCCAGTCTAGGGCTTCAACTCATTCAATATTTGTCTCACTAAACTGAGTCAAATATTACAGGCTGAATCAATCAATATGAAGCTGTAGAGGAGATGCCATCCTACACATCACTGACAAACCAATCACAGAGCACCCTCACCAAACCATCACTTCACCCTGACCCCAGTCTGCACTAGCTGTGAGGATATGTAATGGTTGGTGGCTAATAAAAGCCTCCCCTTAATAAAGGCCTTCATGAAAAACCACATCAGTCAGACCAGTGCACTTCCTCACATAAGTCATCTCTTTTTGATTCTTGGGGAAACAACTACCATAATAGTGGGTGACACATTTGTAAACCAGTCTTTGCCTCTTACTAGGAAACAGGAGGGCTCACTCTAAAGTGTGCTGGATTCATCAGGCCATAAAAAACATGGCTCTGATTGGTTAAACAAGGGGAGTTCAAATCCTCTGATTGGTTGATAAAGTGACCCCCAAGTGTGGCCTCATCATTTGCATATGAGTGTGTCCAGTCATACAAAACTACCTGAGAATGACCACCACAAGTCACTCTGAGAGCCCTGTGTGCATGTGCTCAAATTACCAAGGTTAGACAGGATTATTAATGGCCAAAATATATATTGCCAGGGATACAAAGTCACATTTAAATCCCAAACAAACACTGCTAACTGACTTTCCCTTATGAAAACAAACTTTCTGAAGATAAAATTCCTGTTTGTGAGTTATTCCTAGTCCAATGTCAGCATGCCACAGAAACTTGATAACAATGAAACAGAAAAAAATATCAATGCCAATCCTTACATTAAAATTGCTGTAGTATATAATATTCTTTGTTTTGACCTGATGCTAAGAGAAGCAGAAAGATCAAAATATACTTGCTAGTACTTAATGCCAGCCAGCAGAATGACTCCCAGTTTATCAAGATCCAAAACACAGGATATGTTGAAATATGAACAATATACTTTATATAATTTAAATTTCCTTTATATATCCAATATATGATTTCATTCTTCTCCAATCTATATTCAGTCTTTGAACTTTGTAATTTTAAATCTCAAATAAGAAAAGAAACCACTACTTGGTAGTTTTTTATAACATATAAATGTCAGAAATTCATGAAGGTGGAAAAAACAAGTTCACAGTGATGAAAATGAAGTCATTATATTTTCTTTTTTTTTGTTCATTAAAATAAATTATCTAATTATATGGCATGAATATCTAAGTAAAACAATGAGCATAAATATGAAAACTTGGAATATCTTGACCTAACATATTCTTATAATTTGATATAACCAAGACAGAAAAACGCAAGTGAAACGCACTATCAAATCACACCACATTATGCTACTCTCCCTGTAGTTCGTGAGGACATCAGTGATTTCACACCTGAGGGCACTATATATACAGACCCACCAATCTGAGCCTGGACATCTTGATCATGTTCAAATTACATCTTTAAACATCTGCTGATTCACTCTGCTGATTTTATTATTACAAGATAATAGTGTAAGACCAAACAAAAAAGGTATGGTTCTCAGGCACTTTTTTTTTAAATTCAGTGTGGGCAGGCGATCTTTTTTACCCTTTTTTGTATGTTTCAATAAAAATGTCATATGATTAAGGAAAAGCATGATAATAACAGATTTTTTTTGCTAAACAGGTAAAAGCACTAAATAAACAAGGGACCCATGGGTCACTGTGCTCAGCTGAAGTTGACCTTGAAGGTAAAAATCTAAAATAATATCAAAAGGAGATAGAGTGTAAGAGGAAGAGGTAATAAAGGCCATGGTTGGTTTATATGATTGGTTTGTATTGATGAGCAAGAAATTGTTGCAAATAATATTTTGTGACCTGACCATGTGTTTCCTCATGTTGAAACTGAAGCATGTGAGCAGTTTGTGAACAAATGATCTGTACTATTACCATGATCATTAGTTGTCTTTTTGATTAACTGTTGACATTTCAGTAGTTTACACATTTGTTCAATTGAATCTAATTTTTTTGTATAATTTATATTATTAAATATATATGTATTTTTTTATGAAATGTATACAGTTGAAATATAACTAATAAACAACATAAAACAGGGCAAACAAAGCCTGATCTCAAATTCTGCTGAGGCAGGAAAATAATGAACAAATGTTTGTATTAAATCCTCATTTTTTTATCACATCAATTTTTTTTTTTAATTTAAGTTTATATTTCTATACATCTCCAATATAACATATATATCTGAATATAAAAGTTGATTCATAATTCTCAATTGCATCATCATAAATCTCAATCTTGTCAGATAACACCACATCATGCATAGGAATGTTTATTTATTTTTTACCACATAAATATATCTTTTAAATCTGCAAAACAATAAATATCTAAAAATAATACTTGATTTAGATTTCACAATTTTTAATTGTGTCTTTATTTATCAAAAATGTGCTTCATATTTTATAAATTTAAGCATACTGATCGGTTCAATTATATTTTTTAAATCATTTAAAAGAAAATTGATTTCTTTAAACATGCTACATTACACAACATTGCATATTCTGGATTACACCTTGAATTACTTTTTCAAGGAAAGTTTTTGCATATTGGAGTGGAAACAGCATTACAATTAAGGAGATACAGTGAAAACATTACTGCATAACACTTGGTGGGTTGGGTTTGCAGGGGGGGGGGGGGGGTGATTGGGGTGGTGATATGAGAATAACTGTACACCTGTCACAGCAGAGGATCTCCCCCAGTGACTGTAACAAATCAGAAACCCTGGCAAAGCTGACTTCCAGTGACCTGGAGTGGGACCCTGAATCTGTAATCTGTAATCAAACCAAATGACTACAATAGAGCCTAAAAAAATCAATAACTAGCTTAATTTTCAAGCTTTTATTTTCAAATTTCAGATTTACACAAATTAAATATTTATGTTTACATGCTGTGAAAATTAAATCAATGGCATTTACAGGAAAAAAACGTGCCATGGTCAAAATTGGGCAAAATTTAAGGTACTGATTTTATTTTAATGCTAATAACTTAAAAAATTTACAAAATTCAGATCTAACTTTGGGTAAACAATTGAATCTTAATTAAACATAGTTATATACTTGGGAAAATAGACTCTAGTTTCATAGTTTTTCATGTTAAGTGAGTAAATATTTTTCCTGATTTTTTACAAAATGCATTATGTTTGGGCCCATAACTTTTTTAAATTATACAATACAGACTTAATTTCTGGCATGTACATAGGAACTATATAGAGGAATATTTATGGTTAATATGAGGAAAAATAGATGAGTGGTTTTGATATTAGGCAGTCCTGAAGTGTGAAAATAAGATTTTAATAAAAAAATGAGGTTTTTCCTTAATTTCTCAAAGGAACGAAGTCGCAAAGACTTAGTTTTCGGCTTGGTAGGAGATCTTGGGGACAGATGGACGGACGGACGGACGAATGACAGACCATGGACCACGACTATAGCTCAGATGACTTATAGTCAGCTGAGCTAAAAAGGAAATCTTATCAAAATTGTATTATTATATCTTCTTGAAAGAAGAAAATAAAAAAAACAAGGGACCCACGGGTCACTATGCTCAGCTGAAGTTGACCTTGAAGATAAAAATCTAAAATAATATCAAATGGAGATAAAGTCTTAGAGGAAAAGGTAATATAGGTCATGGCTGGTTGACATGATTGGTTTGTACTGATGAGTAAGAAATGGTTTCAAATAATATTTTGTGACCAAACCATGCATATCCTAATGTTAAAATTGAAGCACATGAGCTGTTTGTGACCATAAGATGTATATCAACCATGATCATTGGTTGGCTTTTTAATAAATTGTTGACAGTTCAGTAGTTTACACATTTGTTCAATTGGACCTTTTTTTATTAAATATATATTATTAAATATATGTATTTATTTATTTTATAAAATGTATACAGCTGAAATATAACTAATGTCCCCAGTCAACAGATGCTGTGACTTGGTGGTGGTCGTCTTGGGGGGGGGGGGGGGGATTGAATGATGGGATTTAAGTTTAACATATGCAATATTACTCAACTGAATATACAAGTTGCTTTCAAATTTCAGACTTTAATAGCTTTAATCCATACACATACAGCATATAAAAGTTATTTCAACAATGCTTATATGAACATATAATAAATATATATTTATTGATAATAGAGATATGACGCACAGACAGAGCTGATCACTTTATGTTTCATTCTCCAAAGGCAAGAATATGTTTCAATTAGATTTTGATTGTTTTATTTATCTTGCTTTATTTATCCATAATTTGCTTCATATTTTATAAAATCATGCATACTGATGGGTTAAATTATATTTTAATTTGTTAAAATCATTTAAAAGAAAATTTATTTTATTAAAAATTCTACATTAACACAACATTGGCATCTACTGGAATACTCCTTGAATTACTTTTCAACGAAAATTTTGTATACTGGAGTGGAAACAGCATTACAATTAAGGAAATACAGTGCATACAATTGCAATTACTGCATAACACTTGGTGGGGAGGGTAGGGGGGGGGGGGGATATATGAGAATAACTGTAACTGTACACTGGATCTCCCCAGTGACCATAACAAATTAGGAACCCTGGCATAGCTGACTTCCAGTGACCAGGAGTGAGTTGCCTGCATCTGGACAAAGCAAGTGACTACAATAGTGCCTCAAGAAAACAAGGGACCCATGGGTCGTGGCACTCAGCTGTTATATATGATCACAAAATATGATTTGGAAATGAGGCACATGCTGGTTTTGTGTGTTGATATAAGCTGTATTATGAGTTGCTGGTGTTTAGCTTATGTAAGAGTTTGATAGTATCTTTCGAGACAGGGAAGAGGATTGATGTCATTTATATTATTTACAAATGGAGTGCTATTGTCAAACAGGTTTTGACTTTGCCATATCACTTTATCTACATTGCAGAAGAAGTATTTGAACAAGGGACCCAGGGGTCACAGCACTCAGCTGAAGTTTGAAATTTTTGCAAATGCAAAATATGCAAAATATTCTATTGTAATGTTTTTCATTTATATAAGCATATGAGAACCTAAAAGGAAAGGGGCCCTCCTACTTGGTTATATTAAAGTTCTAAATATATGATTGCAAACTAATACTCTGACAAGACTGTCATAAAGAAAAATAGTAAAAGTTTGGAGATACTGTGATGCATATGAAAAATTTACAGATGGACAGGCAAGTGGACAGAATGGACTACCGTAATATCAAGGGATATCAATATCAAGGGAATAATGCATTTAGGTTTATATATAAGCCTATTTTTTTAGCATATCCACTTTTTCCATTAATAGTTTTTATCTGATTCATTTTTTTTATTTACAAGTTTTATAAATTTGTAATAAAAAAACTTAAAATATAAGTTTAAATATTAGAATTCTAAGTTGCAATCATTATATATCCAGAGTGTAGCTCATATTGGGTCATATTATGCATACACATATATTTTATTATTTTTTAATCACAAATGTTTAAATTGAATTTAAAAGAAAATAATGCCAAAACATGGCATCTACAAGATTACTCCTAGAATCCCTATTTAAAAGTTTTGCACATTGGAGTTTTCAGTACATGCTTAATTTTATTCACCAAAATAAAATAAAAGATTCAGTAAATTTGATAAAATAAAAACATCTTTTCAAATAAAATATACACACTGTTGGTTGAATGAGGGACAAACAATATCATTGTGCTAATTACTATCTCAGCAATAATTTATTACTGGAATTAATAGTCAAAATCACACCTGGTGAAGTTTTTACTCTTCTGAAGTAAGGAATTACTTATCTGATAAACATCCACAATTTCATAGCAATACACCACTTTGTGGACACAATTAAATGTGCACTTTAATCATTGTAACACTGGTGGTACAATGCAAAATCTAAAATGTAGCATAGCCAAGAATAAAACTAGACGACCAGAGGTCGAACGCTTGCCGGAAGCGGAAATAAGAAAGTCAAATTAGGAGACAACATACAGCACACAGTCAGGTTACATTTGGAACTGGTCAAATGAATTACCCCAATTATGGCGGAAAATGACAGAGATATAGACATTTGTTCGAAATCTCGAATATTCTCGTTTGGCGGGAGATGGTACGAGATGTGGCGAGATGTGTGTTATTGTCATGTATAGCTTCCAAAACGCAACAAAATGCTGAAAACGGCTCCTCTTTAGCGGAAAAGGTGACCAAGTTATAAGCATTTCTGTGAAATCTCGTAATTTCTCGTTTGGCGATGAACCAAGCGAGATTTCACGAGATTTGCAACTGAATGACTTAGAACCAAGGGAATGCTGCCTTATGCAAAAAACTAGACCCTTGTAGCATAAATATTAACAGAGATAAAAGACAAAAACATCATGTTTTCAGATTGTCAAGTTTTACCCCAAAATTTGGTAACCATGGTAACGGCAGTACAAAGCTACATGTGCGGAGGAATAAGCCAATGTTCCTAGTTTCAGATACCACAAAAAAAATGGTGTCACGTTTAATATTTTTTGAGATATTGCAGAAAAATGATATGTTACAGTGTTTCAGGTACCACGCCCCCTGGTGGCTATTTCCAAAAAATGAAAAACTGATTTCGAGATATTTATAAATAACACAAAATATATCAATTTCAAAGCCATTGTTAAAAAAATGCAACCTGTAGGTCATATTTAATGAAATCTCGAAGACTCTCGTTTGATGAGAAACGGTGCGAGATTTTGCAAGATTTTTGATTGGACCACCGAGAACTCACCAAGGGCTACAAGATGCAAAAAAAAATGACCTCTCCAGCATAAAAACTGACAGAGTTAGAAGCTGAAAACTGCATATATTCATTATTCAAAAGTTTTACCCCAAAAGTAGAGAAATCTGGCAATAGCGCACTTTGGCACCTATGCGCAAAAATAAGCCCATGGACCCCAGTTGAAGGTGCTGTGATGGAAATGGCCCAATGTTTAATAGTTCTGGAGGTATAGCGCCAAAACAAATGTTCATGTTTTTTCATCTGCAACGCCCCCTGGCGGCCATTTCCAAAATCTGAAAAAACAATTTCGAGATATTCTTGTGTTACATAAAATATCTCAGAATCAGTACGATTGCTGCAAATTTGAAAAATATCACGAAATTCCATGATTTCTCCCGAAAATTGCGTAACCATGGTAACAGCAAATTTAAGTTAGCTACATGTCAAAAGAAAGGCCAGGTGATGACGAAAAAAATGAGCTATTGCAGAAGTGGATAAGCCTATTTATGGCGAAGTTATAGTGCAAAAACCGTTAACCATACCTGTCGTGACCTTGACCTTTGACCTTTGACCTATTTTAACCAAAAACAATAGGGCACCTAGAAATTATGTTTTTCATCATCCCTGCAAGTTTCAAGGTGATTGTGGCAAAATTGTGGCCAGGAGAGTGCAGACAAACAAACAAACAAACAGACAAACAGACATACGCAACTGAGCAATATGCTTGCCGAAATCGAAGATTTCCGGCAAGCAATAAAGTTGTGACTGTGCCTCCAACATGTATGATAATAGACAGGGCCTGGAAAGGCCGTCACGCACCGCTGCACACGCCGGCCGCCCACCGTAGGGACCCTGCCGGCACTTGCGGCGACGGCACGTGACTTCGTGGTTTGGTGAAACACGGCGCGAGATTTGACGAGACTTACAATGCGACCCCTGAATGTGACTGCGAGTGTCCGACGCTATCCGGCGCTGCAGACCATGTGTCTGTGGCGTAAAAATGACAGAATTATAGGCATTTCTTTGAATGGTCACGTGTTCTCGTTTCACGAGAAACGGTGCGAGATATGACGAGACTTGCGATTGAATGACTAAGAACTAGACGGATGCTGTCTAACGCCGAAAACCAGACCTTTCTATGGCAAATATCAACAGAGATAGAAGCAGGTAAACTTCGTATTTTCAAGTTGTCACGTTTTACCCCAAAATTTGGTAACCATGGTAACGGCAGTACAAAGCTACATGTGCGGAGGAATAAGCCAATGTTCCTACTTTCAGATACCACCAAAAAAATGGTGTCACGTTTAATATTTTTTGAGATATTGCAGAAAAATGATATGTTACAGTGTTTCAGGTACCACGCCCCCTGGTGGCTATTTCCAAAAAATGAAAAACTGATTTCGAGATATTTATAAATAACACAAAATATATCAATTTCAAAGCCATTGTTAAAAAAATGCAACCTGTAGGTCATATTTAATGAAATCTCGAAGACTCTCGTTTGACGAGAAACGGTGCGAGATTTTGCAAGATTTTTGATTGGACCACCGAGAACTCACCAAGGGCTACAAGATGCAAAAAAAATGACCTCTCCAGCATAAAAACTGACAGAGTTAGAAGCTGAAAACTGCATATATTCATTATTCAAAAGTTTTACCCCAAAAGTAGAGAAATCTGGCAATAGCGCACTTTGGCACCTATGCGCAAAAATAAGCTCATGGACCCCAGTTGAAGGTGCTGTGATGGAAATGGCCCAATGTTTAATAGTTCTGGAGGTATAGCGCCAAAACAAATGTTCATGTTTTTTCATCTGCAACGCCCCCTGGCGGCCATTTCCAAAATCTGAAAAAACAATTTCGAGATATTCTTGTGTTACATAAAATATCTCAGAATCAGTACGATTGCTGCAAATTTGAAAAATATCACGAAATTCCATGATTTCTCCCGAAAATTGCGTAACCATGGTAACAGCAAATTTAAGTTAGCTACATGTCAAAAGAAAGGCCAGGTGATGACGAAAAAAATGAGCTATTGCAGAAGTGGATAAGCCTATTTATGGCGAAGTTATAGTGCAAAAACCGTTAACCATACCTGTCGTGACCTTGACCTTTGACCTTTGACCTATTTTAACCAAAAACAATAGGGCACCTAGAAATTATGTTTTTCATCATCCCTGCAAGTTTCAAGGTGATTGTGGCAAAATTGTGGCCAGGAGAGTGCAGACAAACAAACAAACAAACAGACAAACAGACATACGCAACTGAGCAATATGCTTGCCGAAATCGAAGATTTCCGGCAAGCAATAAAATACAGAAAATTATAACATTCATCTAGTTAATGCACCATCTGGGGGGGGGGGGGGGGAGTGCAGGGCAGAGGGGAAGCCTGCAAGTAGTGGCCAAGCTGAGTCAAGACAAGCTGCCTGGGGTGGGTTACATAATGCAAGTGAAGGCTGTGTTACTAGGGGGGCTAGATGTAAACAACACTTGACATGGTGTATGAAAACTTGAAAAAAACTACTCTTTTCTATCAATTTCTTTGAAATTTTAGATTTTAAAAGATTAAATCCTTATGTATATATGCTGTGAAAATTAAATCAACAGTGCTTACAGGTAAAAAACGTGCCATTGTCAAAGTTGGACAAAATTTAAGGTATTGATTTTTTATTTATCCTAATAACTTGAAAAATTTGCAAAATTCAGATCTAATTTTGGGTAAACAATTGAATCTTGATTAAATAAAGTTATATTCCTGAAAAAAAAGTCTCCAGCTTCAGCATTTCTCGTGTTAGGTGAGTATTAAATATATTTCCTGAATTTTTAAAAATTGCATTATATTTGGGCCCATAACTTCAAAATAATACCCAATACTGACCTAATTTTTTATATGTTCATAGAAAATGTATGGAAGAATATGAATACTAAATATGATAAAAAACAGATCAGGGGTTTTGATATTAGGCAGCCTTGAAGTGTAACAATGGTTTTTTTATGGAAAAGGGAGGTTTTTCCTTAATATCTCTAAGGAACTAAGTCCTCATGACCAAACTTTTGGTATGGAAGGAGATTTTGGGGACATCTAATGGAATGTGAAATTTTGGATTTGTAGGTCCAACGGTTTTAAAACGTGCCCTGTTAACGGCCGGCCAGACGGACGGACGACGGACAAAGGACCACGACTATAGCTCAGATGACTTATAGTCAGCTGAGCTAAAAACTGTCCATTACCAGTAATTTTAATTATGCTTTTTACAAATGAGTTCACTGTTATTAAATAATTACAGGTTATCCATACCCAAGAGTAGCACTAGCACATATAATATAAGAATTGAACTATTTATAAAAATTTAATAACAAATATTGTGCCAAATATATATTTTAATTTAAAATAATAACAGAATCATATGATTTTTTAAAAATAATATAACTGAAATAAATGATTATTATAATAATATCATAGAATATATTCATGAATGATTTCATGAATACATTTCGAAATTATTTGCATTTATATTCAAATACTTTCATTTTTACCTGTGTTCCTATTCTTATGCATGAATTTATGGAGTACATATTCATATTCATATTCAAATACATTAGAAAAGTATTCGCACCATGTCTGGTATTTATTCAGTTTCAGCCAAACAAAGGTGTTGAGAATCAAGAATATACAAAATTAACAAATTTAAATAATGATCATAAGTACCTGGTTTTATGGCTTTTATTTATATTTAAAAAAAAAATAAAACCAATATATTCACTTTAGGCTACTTTCACATTAATCTACACACTAGTCATGTAAGAATCTAGATTAATATTATCAACTGCAGCTTTGTCTATCATTAATTTCCTTCATGATCCCTAATGATTAGTGATGAATAATATAATTATTTTTTTTTTATTATTAAAATTTAAATAAACAAGGGACCTATGGGTCACTGTGCTCAGCTGATGTTAACCTTGAAGATAAAAATCTAAAATAATATCTAATGGAGATAAAGTGTAAGAGGAAGAGGTAATAAAGGCCATGGTTGGTTTATATGATTGGTTTGTATTGATGAGCAAGAAATTGTTGCAAAAAATATTTTGTGACCTGACCATGTGTTTCCTAATGTTGAAACTAAAGCATGTGAGCAGTTTGTGAACAAATGATCTGTACTTTTACCATGATCATTAGTTGGTTTTTCGATTAACTGTTGACATTTCAGTAGTTTACACATTTGTTCAATTGAATCTATTTTTTTGTATAATATATATTATTAAATATATACATATTTTTTTTATGAAATGTATACAGTTGAAATATAGCTAATTAACAACATAAAACAGGGCAAACAAAGCCTGATCTCAAATTCTGCTGAGGCAGGAAAAATAATGAACAAATGTTTGTATTAAATCCTGATTTTTTTATCACATCAATTATTTTCTAATTTAAGTTTATATTTCTATACATTTCCAATTTAACATATATATCTGAATATAAAAGTTGATTCATAATTCTCAATTGCATCATCATAAATCTCAATCTTGTCAGATAACACCACATCATGCATACAAATGTTTATTTATTTTTTACCACAAAAACATATCTTTTAAATCTGCAAAACAATAAATATCTAAAAATAATACTTGATTTAGATTTCACAATTTTTAATTGTGTCTTTATTTATCCATAATGTGCTTCATATGTTATAATAATTTAAGCACACTGATGGGTTCATTTATATTTGTTAAAATCATTTAAAAGAAAATTGATTTCTTTAAACATGCTACATTACACAACACTGCATCTTCTGAATTACACCATGAATTATTTTTTCAAGAAAAGTTTTTGCATATCGGAGTGGAAACAACATTACAATTAAGGAGATACAGTGAAAACAATAACAATTACTGCATAACACTTGGTGGGTTGGGTTTGAGGGGGGGGGGGGTGTGATTGGGGTGGTGATATGAGAATAACTGTACACCTGTCACAGCAGGGGATCTCTCCCAGTGACTGTAACAAATCAGAAACCCTGGCATAGCTGACTTCCAGTGACCTGGAGTGGGACCCTGCATCTGTTATCAAAACAAGTGACTACAGAAAAAAAATCAATAACTAGCTTAATTTTCAAGCTTTTATTTTCAAATTTCAGATTTAGACAAACTAAATATTTATGTTTACATGCTGTGAAAATTAAATCAATGGTGCTTACAGAAAAAAAACGTGCCATGGTCAAAGTTGGGCAAAGTTTAAGGTACTGATTTTTTTTATGCTAATAACTTAAAAAATTTACAAAATTCAGATCTAATTTTGGGTAAACAATTGAATCTTAATTAAACATAGTTATATACTTGAGAAAATAGACTCTAGTTTCAAAATTTTTCATGTTAAGTGAGATATTATTTTTCCTGATTTTTTACAAAGTCCATTATGTTTGGGCCCATAACTTATAGAATTTATACTTTACAGACTTAATTATTGGCAAGTACATAGGAACTATATGGAGGAATATTTATGGTAAATATGAGGAAAAACAGATGAGTGGTTTTGATATTAGGCAGTCCTGAAGTGTGAAAATAGGATTTTAATAAAAAATTGAGGTTTTTCCTTAATTTCTCAAAGGAACAAAGTCGCAAAGACCCAGTTTTCGGCTTGGTAGGAGATCTTGGGGACATCTAACATTATGCTGAATTTTGGATCCCTAGGTCTTACGGTTTCAAAACGTGCCACATCTACGGACAGACGGACGGACGTCCGGACGGCCGGACGGACGGACGACGGACAATGGACCACGACTATAGCTCAGATGACTTATAGTCAGCTGAGCTAAAAATACCATAGGTGACTGCATGGTGTTATTTGAAATACATTTTTATCAATCCATACAAGATTCTTACAATATCAATAATTGCAAGGAATTTCCTGTTACTCATCAACCAGCAAATTCCTTTTCTATTAAGGCCAGACTTTTTTAATCTTTCGGTTTACGAACCCGCCGACCTCCGATTTCCTCAAATCAGAAAAAAAATAAAATTTGCATTTTGTGTTTTTTTTTCTTTTATATTGCGCCGCTGAGTCCGTAACTGTTGCCATTGCAAAAAAAGCCATGTTGATTATGAACCTGTAATTAGCGTAAGTGTCAGAACTCTTCCGATTGGCTGATAAGTTAGCTTTCCTGTTTGCAAATGGAGTTTTTAAGCCAATCATGATAGCGTATTCTTCGGCCATAAAGGCAAATGAATGGGCGTCTAAAAGGTACAAATATATGGAGAATTCACGGAGATTTTCTCTTTGGAATATAATTATGATTATGTCAATTAGATAATATTTACAAAATAAATAACATAATAAAAATGCAAAATTAAACAATGATCAGTTGAAAGTTCGTAATTTAGTTTTAAATAGAATAGATGAAAAGCGTAAAATGCATTTGATAAAGACGTAATTTAATGTGGAAATTCTCCGATAAATCTCCTGCGTCGCTCAAACTCCGTCATTTAGAAGTTCTACCCATGGCGCGAGCGTTCTGGGACTTTCAACTGCATCATTAAATTGTCTAAAAGGAACATAATGGATGGGAATAACTGGGTCTGCATGAATATCAAAACAGAGTGTCGGACTATCGGCCGAGAAATAACCAAAGTCCCCGGTGATGCGACTGTTGGAGATTTGGTGGGAGCCGTTGAGCTCGATGCGGACCTTCGACTCAGTAAAATTGTTGGTTATTCGAGGGACCCTGAAGTTTGTGCATCCGAGAAAGGAATGGCCTTAGACCAGTCAATGCCTAGTTCATTACTATCAGTTTTTGAAATTAAGCATATCGTCATCCATATGACGAAACTGCAGAACACTGACGACAGCGCAACGGGCCCAGGACAGCCTCAGAATGGACTAGAATTATTAATGAACATGAACAGAAAATATGCCCATCTGCCACCTAAAGTGTAAGTATTTAATAAAACCATTTTAATAATGATTTAATTTATTGTCATAACAGTTATTACTTTTTACTATTGATCAATTCATGTTTAAGTTGGATAACAATTGTTAAATATAATAAATAATAATTTAATATTCCTTGACTCAAGATGTCTGTGTGGATCATATCACTAGTATGTGACAGTATTATTACATGTTTTTTATTTTAAGTTTTAAGATAAACCATTGAGTCATTTTTTTGCTGTTCTTAACAGTCATTTCTTTTCAACTTTAATTATTAGCTTTCTCAAGTAAACTAAATAACCAATTTAAATACTGTCGAATTGGAAAATTAACACCAATCTGAATATTTTTGTTGATTTTTTTTTAATAAATTTGTGAATTTGGATGAACTTATGTTACGTGGAGACCTGTATGCTTGAACAGATTTTATAGCCCCAGGGCACAGAAAATTCAATGAAATATATGGACAATATTATGACTAGCAGATGAAGATAGTAATTTAATGAATTCTCTCTTTGTCGCAGGGAACCAAGGAATGCTCGTCACAGGCTCCAGAATGAAGTTTTAGACATCATGAGAGACCACTACAAACTGGGTTTCCGACCAAGTCAGGTGCATGATATTGGGATCAAGATTCTGCTGGTTCTGACTGATGTTCTATGGTTCATAGATCCGTATCTTGAAAGGCTGGAGCATCGGAGCATACGGTTGCCTGAACCTTTTGCTGGATTGAAAGGTTTCCGGGATCTAAAGGCCCAGCATAAGAAGCTTCCAGCGGTAAATATTTAGCTTTCTGTCAACAAATTGACACCTTCATGGTTTTGAAATATGCATCATTGTAAAGTCTTCTTATTTTGTATAATTTTAACAGTACACTTTAAAATTATGGGACTACTTTTTTAATATACTAACACATTACATGTTTTTAATTGTTCATATAATATTTATAAAATGATATTTATTTCTAGTTGAAAAGGCAGCCTCATTAGCCCTGCTGATCAATACATTACTTAAACAAGTGTATGCCATTTTTTCATGTGTTTTATTAGCAAGTTTATATTATTGTTGCCTACTTCAACAAGGGTCATTCTGAGTTTTATAAATGAGTTACCTCGGTTATTTTTCATACTTTTTATCTTGGTTAACATTGAAAATTCTTTATTGAAATAATATAGAGGAACCTGGCCTGGTGATGTGAACTTGCACTTGTTTCTAATTATTTCTTTCAGCTAAAGTGTGAGGAACTTAAATCTAAATTGGACACCCTTGCTGAAACCCTGATGCTGCCTTGGTTCTTAGTTAGCCAGTTCAAATCATTCAGGGATGATGTAACAGCTCTGTATAATGCCTTGCTCAAATATAAGGAGTTTCTAACAAAACAGAGTGAACGTTCAGCTGCACACCATTCTTCAAAGGATCCAGTTAGGAGTGTCAAAGATAACTGGTGTTTGGAAGTAATTGAACGCAGTGAGCAGATAGAAAAGTTAGACATTGAAATGTATGAAAAATTGCATAGCTACATGGAAAGCAGAGAACTTTATGATCCTGTGTGTCTGCAAGATTTTCAACCAGATGATAAACTTTTAAGGAGAAAATGGATAACAAACTTAAAATTCCCCTTCACCTGTTCTAAATATGTGTATTCTCAGGGTAATTATTTGGGAAATTTAACATTTGTATGGAAAATACATGAAATTCAGTATCAAAGAGATCCAGCACTGGATATTAAGATCATTCATGATCTACAAACACAGATTCCAAAATATTCCACAAGGTCAATGCGCAAGGAATTCATTGAAGTGTTCTCAAGCCATGCAATTTGTACCCCTGCCCTATTGCGCAATATGTATCATTATCTGACTGAATATGAATTTGCTACAGAGAATCAGGCCCAGAGTGGTATAGATGACAGAGTTTGTGAATATTTACTCAGCGCTGATGATCCTGACTTAATATTCGATTTAAGAGCGCAGAATGGTAAGCACAAAAATCCTGAATTTGATGTCTTTTGGGAGGCCTTTGGAAAATTTCTTGATGAGAGGGCAATCTGTGACGAAAGGAGACATGGTGAAACGCTATACATGCCGCTAGCCATCTCTGTCCGAGATCTCAGGGAGCAAGTGCTGAAGACACTGCCAGAGGGTACAAAGGCACCCTCTCTATCTTGGATACTGCTGAATTTTCAACCAGCTAATCCCTACACAAGGGCTGCAATGTATTACACTGGCAGATACAATGTTAAGTTTGCTGTTCAACAGAGAATTCTAAGATCTAAGCATGAGGACTCGGCATATGCCTTTCATTTGTTTCAAATGCTGAAATGCATGGCTGTTAAATATAGAGATGTTTCAATGTTTCAGTGTTTGGATGACAAGGCTGTTATCCCCATTGGTGAGCCAAGTGGGGCAATCTCTACAGGAGTCAGGGCTCACCATGGAGCTTTGGTTGTGGGGGGTAAGCGGTCTGCACCATTGGCACTTGACCATGACTTCCATGTGGGGGGAATCATCCCCTCTGTATGCCTTGTAGTACAAATACCGCAAGATTCCAAGGATTCTTTTTACAAGGGAACAGTCTTTGTGACTGTGAAGGACAAAGTCTTCCAGCCTTCATCACCCATAAGACATGCAGCGGAGACCCTGAACATAGTCCGAGAAAACTACTCAGAGGATGATGTGTCATCACAATTTCCCATACTTTTCAGATTCACTGATGGAGGTCCAGATCATAGAACAATAAATAAATCAGTGCAGGCTGCAGCCTTGCTGGAATTCATTGCACTTGACCTTGACATGTTGGTGGCAGTGCGCACAGCCCCAAACCAAAGTTATAATAACCCGGCTGAGAGGATCATGTCGCTCTTGAATCTGGGGTTGCAAAATGTCGCTTTATCAAGGGAAGAAATGCCAGAGAATTTGGAAACCCGCATGAAGTCTTTGAACTCCCTGAAAGCCATTCGTAGGGCTGCAGAGAAAACCCCAAACCTTAAAGCCAGTTACATGAAAGCCACAGCGAAACCAATTGAAATTGTGAAGGAAAGATTTTCAAGGCTTGAGAGATTAGATGAAAAAGTTCAGGTTCACACAGCAGCCTGTGATACCGACCTGACAGCCATCAGGGAACTCATTGGAGTAATAGATAACTCCGTGGACCTGGATGATCTGAAGAGTGACTTCAGCAAATACCCGGCACTGGGCGACTTCTTCAGGAAACACACCAGACAAAGACATTATTCTTTTCAGGTAATAAAAGTTTCTAAGTTTCATTAGGTCAACCTAATTCAATGTATTACAGTTAAAAAATCACAATTTATAAAGCCTTTCATACTGGTTGCAAATTCTGCATGCCTTGGCATTTTACTCTTTTCATTTCACGGTCTGATCTTTGTATTAAAAAAAAAGGAATTTTTGTGCATCATGAAACCCAGAATGCCTAGTTCAGTGTACTTTGACCTTATGGCCAGTGAACATGTCAATTTTAATACATATGACAGGTGAGCATGGAAAAATGCTAAAATGTCCTGAAAAATTGCCAGCCTTTCTTCAGACTTGCACAGGAAAACCAGATTCAGGTTTTGTAAAATAAAAATATGGAAACTAAGATCATGGGGGGGGGATGGGAACAAGTCAGATGTCCACCTTCATAACATAGCGCATAATTTAACATGTAGAATTTAAAATGTGTCATTTTTTCATATTTCGTAGATAAAGAAGTGTGGAAACTGTGGATATTGCATCCTAAATCCATGGAGACTGACCAGTGATGTTGTTGACAGCCTCCATTTCCTGCCTGATCCAGTCCTGGATTCCAGTGGGGAATACCTTAGCTTTGAACAGTTGTATGGGACAGAAACTTCCGATGCAGACAGGCCTGGTTCCAAAAAGCAAGGGCAGCCAACAGACATGGACAGGAAACGCAAATCTTTACTAGTTGGTGGTGGGTAGCTGGTGATGGGGCATCAATTACAATTGATAAATGTATGGATGGTCTTCTGTCCAGATAAAGGTTATTATTATTTGATCAGTGGCAGAAATTAAATTTATATAATAATAAACAGTAATGTTTCTGAGATTGTAAGAATATTTTCTTGTTATTAGATAGTGGCATCCTTTTACATTCCTGTCCTACCATAGAATTTTTTTCCAGTAATGATACAAAATATTAAAGTTCAAGTTTAAATGTTTCATTTTTAAAATGCCTGTACCCTTTTATATTTACAGGGAAGGTCAGGGCTTACATCATATGCGCTGAGTGCGGAAAGCGCAGGGTGGTTTACAGTGCCAAGAGATTTTCAATTCAGGAGGAACAAGCACTTCACCGGATACAAGAAGAGCTGATTTATACTTGTGGCAGCCCCTTAATTCTGGATGGGCCACATAAAGATGTCCTTATTGTTAGAGAAGGTTTGACATGTGCATCACCAGTTGAGACTCAGTATTTTGCCAGTGTTACTCAAACATTTGATCCTGTCTGCTGCCACTGTAGCAGCACTGTGATTTTTGAGAATGATCACATTGAACAGCTGAAACAAGAGTGGGGAATAGTGAGGCCAATTTGTGAACTGTGTTATAACAGTGGGAAGCGAGTAGTGACAAGAAATGCTTTAAAGGTTGCAATGCATAAAAGTGGTAAAAAGAAAAAGAAGTGAAGGATATTTTAGTATCCCTGACCTGGTGATTTTCCTGTTATAGTAGTTGAGTACAAAATAGTACAAATGTTTTAAATGTTTCACCTGTACTGTTTGATTTTGGATAATGTTAAGGGATATTAAAATTATGATGTTCAAGATGAGCATAGTTCCTGCAGTAAACTAAAGGCCATTTTTTGTTACAAAATTAATTGACAAAATGATGAAAATAGGTGTATTATCATTTAGCTTGGTGTGTTCTTAATTACTCCAAGATTTTATTTCAAATTCATGTCCTGATATAGCATACACTTTATATATGCAAAACATGGCAGAATTCTATAAACAGTCTTCTGTTTATTATGTCATTTTAATATGTTAAAAGGTGATCATGCTGATTACAGAATATACTGCATGCTTTAAATGTTTCATCTTGATTACTAATTAAATGGTAAGTGCTTAAGAAAGATCATACTGATTAGTTTAATCTAAAGGACATTGTGAGGCCATTTTTTATAGTATTAACTAAAGTATAAAGTAGTAAAAATAAGTAATGACATGGAACGTGTTTTTGTTGGGTGGAGATTGCTTTCTGGATGTAGTTGATCAGTAATTTTATAATAAAGATTATGAAGTATTTGTTTAGTTTTTGTGCCATTTTAAAAATGATATGTAACCTGTTTGAATGATACAGCATTGCGAGCACCCATACATAGGTGTAAAGTGAATTTTTTTTTTTTTTTTTTTTTCCTACCTCCTACCTATGACTCTTTTCAAAAATGTTCGTAAACCAAACAATTAAAAAAGTCTGGCCTAATTTTTCTTATATTTGTTATTGAAAACCATTAAAATATATTAATTTATTGTTTATTGTTAGGTTGTTGGTCAAAACAACTACTAGATGAGATGGGTTGGACACCTGGATCAACTGTGGCCAGCAATAACCTGCCTGGATGCCAAGTATATGCCCCGCCTCAAGTGTGCAAAATTTGCCTGAAAGGTCAATAAGGTCATCATACATGTGACAGAAGAGGGGCTGGGTAGAACCTGGGTCTCACATGGTCTCATAAAAACCTTAATAAAAGCTACAGTTTTTGGCCAATTTCTTTCAGCTTTCAAAACTAACAAGCATAAATCCTTTTGTGTGCATGATATGAAAATTATATCAACAGTGCTTACAGGAAACAAATGTGCCATGGTCAAAGTTTGGAAAAATTTAGGGTACTGATTTTTTTTTATGCTAATAACTTGTAATTTTTACAAAATTCAGATCTAATTTTGAGTATACAATTGAATCTTAATTAAAATAAGTTATATATTTGGAAAAAAGCCTCTAGCTTCAAAAGTTTTCATGTTATGTGAGCAAATATATTTCCTGATTTTTTACAAAGTCCAATATGTTCAAGCCAATAACTTATATGGCTTTGATGTTAGGCAGTCCTGAAGTGTGATAATAGATTTTTAATGGAAATTTGAGGTTTTTCCTTAATTTCTCTAATGAAAGAAGACGCAGTCACCCGGTTTTCAGTCTGGTAGGAGATCTTGGGGACATCTAACAGTATGCCCAGTTTTGGATTCGTAGGTCTAAAGGTTTCGAAACATGCCAGTCTAACGGACAGACAGACGGACTGACGACGGACCTAGACTATAGCTCAGATGACTTACAGTCAGCTGAGGTAAAATAATTTTGTTGCTGGGAGAAGGGGGGGGGCGTTAAAATTGATGCTAGCGGTGCCTCAGAACCATACCTCCCCCCCCCCCCAATATGTAAATTTTTATTCTTATAATTTAATTATTCTGTACAAATAAGTCAGTATAAAACTTTGATACAAGGTACCTGTACAAACTAGTCAAGTATCTTCAAGATAAAAGTGATGTATCTTTGAATGAAGTACCAACTAGTCAAGTTTCTTACAGATAACAGTGATGCTTCTTTGAATTAAGACCCTACCAGTCAAGTTTCTTCCAATTAACAGTGATGTATCTTTGAATGAATTACACACTAGTAAAGTTTCTTTAAGATGACAGTGATGTAATCTGAATGAAGTACACACTAGTCAAGTTTGTTCCAAATGACAGTATTGCATCTTTGAATGAAGTACCCATTAGTCAAGTTTTACCGAGATACTAGTAATGCATCTTTGAATGAAGTACACTCTAGTCAAGTTTCTTTCAGATAATAGTGATGCATCTTTGAATGAAGTACTTACTTATCAAGTTTCTCTCCGGATAACAGTAATGTATCTTTGAATGCAGGTCACACTGGTCAAGTTACAGCTAACTGATACTACCATTTTCTGCTACTACAGCAAAATGGTCAGTATACCAGGTAACGACACCTGCTGGCGACACTGCACTCCATTCAGATGTCCCCAAGATGGGCCTGCATATATTTGTGACTTTAACTTCATACTGTGATACTGCCACAGGTTCAATGTAACTGTTACTTCATACTGTGACACTGTCACAGGTTCAATGTAACTGTTACTTTATACTGTGACACTGTCACAGGTTCAATGTACCAGTCTCACCCCAGTTTTTACACATGCTAGACATAATATCTCCATCAAGTACTTTATTGTGCTTGCTATGCTGAAGATACCACATCCACCAATGGAAATAGTCCTACAAGTGTTACAAAGAAGTGGCCAACTACTTGAACAACAGTTTAAATGCATTGCTCACACTGAATCCCTGCAAGCTGCTAGTAAGCCAAGTGACCCATGGGTCACAGCACTCGTCTGACATGGATGACCTGTCACATCAAAGCCTGACATCCAACACTGTGAGTCACATGTTTGACCTGTTTGCCAGTTTTATTCAAATTAAGCATTCTGCTTGAAAATCACTCCTGTGGCAATTTTCAGGCGTATACACAAAACACATATATACTGACATACACATGGAAACACCACAGTTATATATCATAAGAGCTTTTTTCACATAAATACAAGTAGAATTAGTAGTAGCTTGTAGCTAGTATAACCTGACTCACCATATCACCTAGCGATAAAGCTAGGGAGCCACAACTGTGTGCACGACTGTGAGAGTGACTGGCCGGGACAGAGTGATAATCCCGACGTGCGACTGGTCCTTCATCATCAGATCCTGAAGATTAACAAGCATTATTATGAATATATTTTGATTTCATTTGGGCATATTTTTGCATAGTTTTCAAATAAAGCATGAGAAATTATTTAAATAAAACTTTGGGACTCAATTTTCATTACAGTCTTTCCCTACATATAATCCGCATTTGTTGGTCATCAAATCTAAACTCAAAACCTTAGTACATATTATAAATAATTATAATTACCCAACTATTTTCTGGTGCATTTAAAATCATTTTGAAGGCAGTAAGACTGTAAAAATATCAGGTGGTGTTGAGCAATAATAAAGAAATTTAAAAAAATGAACAGTATTGCTTTGATTTTCAAATAGATCACATAAAGTTTGATCTTAACTATTGCTTTAATTTCAAAATACTTCATATATATCTTTAATATGGCTTGCAATCCCAGAGAACTTATGATATGCCAACTGGAATATAGATGACTGCATTGCTTGTTGACATCATTTGATACCCTTGTTAGTTGGTAGATGGGGCTATATGCACTAGCATTGGGGACTGTCAGGCCAATGGAATTTCTTTCATGGGGAAATGACCCATGAAAAACTAATTACTTAAAAAACAACCTACCGGTAAGTAGGAATACTGGTCTGAATGTGATTGCTTCCTTAGCTTTAATTAGCTTACTGGTGACAGTGTCATGGTCAGATTGATCAGTTATGTGATTAAGGCCGCGTCCAGCTCTAGCTCCCGTGGGCTCTCCTACAGGATCCTGGATATGTTTGCTGCACAAATGCAGTCAGGCCCATGGTACAGGTGATGCTCATGGGCCACCCGGCTGTCAGGTGTTCTCTGTGTACCCTGGCACTTGAACATTAACTTATATCTTGCATAAAACCGTTTCTGTCTGATTGATCACATTTCTTTAACATTTTACAACTAAAGGAGCATAGACTTTCTGCTATGATTACAATTGTTACGATCTGATTGCTAGATCTAAGAAAGTTTGTCAAGTCAGTTCGACTGTCATTCTCAAAAGTTCACAGCCACAGAACTAGTAAATTTTTCAGTGACTATCGGGAAATTTTTATACAATATACTTCCACCATGATTGAGGTCAGAACAGGTGTTTGGTTTTTCCACCAAAATTTTGGCTCAAAGTAAGGACAAGGATTATCTACAGTTGCAGATTATCTTTGGTGAAAAACGGTATATCTAATTTAACAGGGCACAAATTCCACATTAATGCAACACCATTTTTCTAACAGTGCAGGAATTCCCAGTCAGTGCAACACTATCTCAGTCTTTCTGAACAGAACATGGATTCCAAGTCAGTGTAACATGAAGTAATTTTAATAGCTTTTAGGAAAAGAAAATCTTTATAATTCCCTTGGGACCTATGGGTCTCCATGCTCAGCTGAATTTGTCTATGAGAATATTTTTATAGTTTTTTTTTTCAAAATGTGGGTCCTACGACCTTAACCCTTTACCTGGTGCCCAACAAATCTGAGAATTTACTGTCACATCACACATGCAGCCAAAATATATATATATATATACAAGTCCAGAAAAGTTACTCAACATCTAGGATATAACAAAACAGGTTTATTCTTATCACATCCCAGAACTGGCCTTTACCACCGTAGAATGGCTCCAATTTCACAATACAATTCTTCAACAGTTCACTGACTTTTGCCCACCTCTGACTGGCTCTAATTTCAAAATACAAAGTCCACAAAGTTTCCAAAACCAGCTAAATAAAGACTATCTGGTGCGAAACTCTGTCTGACAATTTCTTGCTAGCATATGACACAGGAAATAACTGAGAATCATATTCTTGCAATCAAAAAGCACCAAATCCTACATCTGAAGCATCTGACTGCATCAAAATGGTTTGTTAGGATCAGCTATCCTGAGAATAGGTTTTCTAGCCAAATACTCCTTTAGCATACAGTATGCCCTTGGTTCAGGCTCATTCCACTCTACTTTATCAGATTCACCCTTTCTAGTCAAATCAGTAAGAGGAGGGGCTATTGTGACAAAGTTAGGAATGTAATTCCTGTAATATCCAACCAAGCCAATGTATAATCGTTTCATCTTCTTTGCTCTAGGTCTGCCTACTCCATCAATCTTACATACATTGTCATCATGAGGACCTACACCATTAGCTTATATCTGGTGACCTAAGAAGTCTACACTGGTGGTCACTAACAACACTCGTTGGTGGGTCTGGCAGTTAAACCTGAGTAGCTCCCAGAGTACACAAACATGATCATCCTATGTCTTAGTGTGCACCAACAAGTCAATTATATAACTATCTACACAATTCTTGCCATCTAACATCTTAAAAGTAAGCAAAAACCAATGGAGTTGTTTAGATGATTGATTTTTTGCATAAAATTTGGTGATGCTAGCTCCAACCATTTTTGAGATAGCATTGGTAAACAAATGGAGAACGGCGGATGGATGACGCTGAGCCATCACATAAGCATCACATAAATTTTCAAGTGTTTCATATACAACGCCTCCTGGTGGCCATTTTCTAAAATTGAAATATCAGTTTTGAAATGTGTTGTAAACATCAAATGTATCAGTTTCAAACTATTCAAGCAAAAAATTGGCCTGTAGAGTGACAAATAAAAGATCCCCTTATTTTGTTGGGTTTTGGTGACCTTGACCTTGATTTTCGACTGATTTTGACCAAAAATAAATAGGCATGAAGCCATAACAGGTTTACATCAACCCGGTACTTTTCAGAATTATTACAAACAAACAGACGGACATAAACCACTGACCAACATGCTTGTTGAAATCTTTGATTCCGGCAAGCAAAGAACAGACCGACAAACAAAGTAAATACTATAGGGCATCCATTCATGATTAATAAACACACTAGGTTTCTGGACACTAGATAAAACCACAGCTGAGAAACTGCCATGATTGCCTTCAGGCCTAATGCAAATCTGTGCAATGGGATATACATCAGGTATAATAGTTCCATGCTGGACCATTACGTTTTAAGTACATGTGTGACATGTATATGAACAATGCAAGTACTAAACATTTTGGACCCAAGTATAGGCACCAATTACACAAACATCACTCCTGAAATTCTGGCATGGATGTACACAACACAAAATTATTGTACCGTTTTCCCCGTGGATAATCCGCTACCGTAGATAATCTGCACCCCTATTTAGAGCAACAATTTCTCAGGAAAAACACATAACCCTGTGTATAATACACAGCCTGCTTCTGGCCAAAATCTTGAATGCTGCAACTTGTATTTGCCGTAGTCATGGAATGTTCACTGGCTCCGTGGGGGTAAACTTTGCCAGTCAGACCGACAAGTCTCTTAGAAGCAGATAGTTACGCTTAAAATAGCAAAAAGGTTATTCTCCTTTAGCTGTCGAGTGTAAAAAAAGGTGCTGTCAAGTGTGCAATACTGACACGTACCTGTTTTAAGTAAGATATAATTTACTGGACAACCACCTGTAAAATGCGAGCAAATTTCGCCCACTTTATATTATATCAGTCCCTTTCCAAACTCCTTTATATTATCAATATATAGATGCTGTGAAATACGACCCCCTGGCTATTACAGATTACGAGTTTTTTTTCTGACCAAATTGTTATATAACTATTAAATTGACCTGCCTAATACCGGCACTCGTGCTAATCAAGCGCTGACCCAGTTGATTGCCCATGGGTGAAGTCGCGGTCACCTGTATGGGCTCATCGTTTCTTCTATTGTTGTGCTCATGTACCGACTACCGAACCTGGCTGGTGGTTTCAACAGCACCTGGGGCCGACCCTAGATTTCCCCTGACCACGTGACAGACTCACACGACCTGCTAATCCGCGCAAATGGTGGTGCCCCGAAGTTATAATCTTTGATCTTTGCCCCCGTGGTTTGTCTTTCATCTATACAGTGCAATACGGTACATGAAAGGTTTTCTTTCAAGAGTGAATGACCTATGATGTTCATAAGAAGCATGTGTTAGTTACAAGCGGCGTCATCATATAATTGTGAGTCGTTCATACGAGCACATTTGTCGTGTCAGACGAATTTCTATAAATATGAGTTGGAATTGTCCCTTATCAAAATGAGTTAACAAACATACTTATTCACATACAATCCTCATTTATATTCCATTTGTATTTTGTAAATTTTACTATATGGCCGTAAATCGCTGCCGTATACCGACAATATGGGTACAATGTCTTGCAACACCTGACAGTCTTATGCGTCACCATTGTCAAGGCCGGACGTGTCTATGGAAATGTGTCGTATGAACGTGTTTAAATGTTTTTTTTTATATGGTCTTAAACTCATCCCCTTTCTTTCTAAAAACAAAAATATTAATTATTACTTACAAAATGTGTACAATAACGCAGGTGTCCTTTCATGTTAATCAAAGGGAAATTTTCCATCATGTCGGGTGACGAACTGTGACGAGCGTGTCATTTGGAGAACTACTCGCACGGTACCCTGGCTGGCCAATTAATACTAATCATAGGTCAAACAATCTTCATTAACTCAACACATCTATTTATATGGCCAGTGGTGTTCAGGTGCGCGTGCAAGCCAAAGGCTGGATGGACGATAGGCTAATGAAGGACTGGATAGAGAGTGTGTGGGGGAATCGCGCAGGTGGACTAACAAAGAAAGACAACAGTTTGTTAGTACTGGATGCTTTCCACTGCCATCGCAATCCCGATATCATTGATCATCTCAAGACAACCCACAAAACAGAGGTGGCCATTATTCCTGGCGGCATGACTTCAATGCTGCAGCCACTGGACGTTGGCATTAATAGACCGATGAAAATGCTCCTAAAATCAAAATGGGGAGAGTGGATGCAGCAAGGCGCCAAAAGTTTTACGAAGGGTGGTCGCATGCGTGCTCTAGATTTGGTAACGATCACGCAGTGGATCAAGGACGCGTGGGATGAACTGGATAGTAACATCATTATCAAGTCGTTCAGGCGCTGTTGCATATCCAATGCGCTAGACGGTACAGAAGATGATATCCTGTGGACAGAACAGTCTAGTAGAGAGGTTGACGAGACATCAGAAAGCTCTGATGATGACGATGAGGATGATCTATTTTTCACAGACGAAGACGTGATGACGGCAGAGGATATCATGCAATTATTCCTGCAGTCAGATGAGGAAGAATTTGAAGGATTTCACAGAGTTTAGCCATTATAATGACCATTCGCAACTCATGTGTTTAGTACCGTATCTTTAGTGATTTGATATCATATGCAACCATATGAAAGTTTTCCGTGGAACATGTTAAATAAAACTTAAAATTCTGACGAAAATGCTTGTTTATACGTTTTCTTATGTGAAAAAGATCGTTAGAAATTAATTATAGAATACTTTTTTATCAACTTTACTGGCGAATTTACATATTTGTTACTTATATCTTTGTTGATTTATTAAAATATATTTAGTAATTTAATACCATATGCAACAATATGCAAATGTTGATCATTTGCTACTCATATTTTTTAATTAATTAATTTAATTAATACCATATGCAACCATTTCCATGTGTTAAATATTTTCTACTCATATTGTTTTGTGATTTAATACCATTTAAAACCATATGCATGTGTTGTGGAAATAAAATTTATAATTCCTATGTAAATGCTTGTTTATAAATTTTCATATGTGAAAAAAAAAAATTGGAAATACACACGTTTTTATTATGGAGTTTTATTATCAAATTTAATGGGATGGTTAATATCGATTTAAAAAATCATAACAGGGTTTTATCATTACAGGGTTTTATATATATATATATATATAGTTCATAAAAATTATAACAGGGTTATATATATATATATATATATATATATATATATATATATATATATATATATATATATATATATATATATATATATATATATATAGTTTAGTATAAAAAAAATCCCCCACTTTTGTTATCAAGTTATAACACCATGGCCGTGATGAAATTAATTTGTACAACTGATCAATCTGACCATGACGATGTACACAATAGGGTAACTAATTAACAAAGAAAACCACTAGGCAATTATTCCTCCCTTGGCTCAAGTTGTTTAGAAAGTAATATCACGGATAAGTTCCTAAGAGAATCAATGACCCGGCATAACAACCCCAATGTTGGTGCCCACGGCGCCATCTACCAACTGACAATGACATTAAATGAGGTCAGCCAGACCATGCATCGTCATGCATATTTCAGTTCACAAATCATCAATGTTCTTCGCCTGTAAGCTACATAAATGGTATATTTTAAGTATTTGAAATTATGACAGTAAATAAAACCTATTATTATGTTTTCTTATGCCTAATTTGATAAAGTTCAGTGTGTATACACTTCGTTTGCATAAAATCCTTTATTATCACTCACCGTCGGCCCACCAAACGATGTCCAGTGTGATGGGGAGTATAGTTTGGAATTATGCTTCCATGTATAATACGCACCAATGTTTTTTATTTCATTTTCATGAAGATAAAGTGTGGATTATCCACGGGGAAAAACGGTAGATGGCGCCACAATTCTTGTGTATGCAAAAGCCATCGTAGAGGTATGAATATGCAAAATTTCAGGCAGCTACTTCAAATCACTCTTGAGCTATATGCTCAGATTGATGAAACCCAAAAACAATTATAGGTGGCACCACAAGTCTTTTATACAACAAATCTATCCGAGATGTATGGACATGCATAATTTCAGGCTGATATGTGAAATCACTCCTGAGAAATAAGCAGGGTCATACACTTTGCAATAAATTATTGTAGGTGGCACCACCTGTCTTGTTTAGGACATAGCTGTCAGAAATGTATACCTATGCACAATTTCAATCTGATATATCATATCCCTCCATAGAAATAAGCACGGAAAAACAGAGTGCAACAAGGGATTCATGGGTCACAGTGCTCAGCAGAATTTCGGGCACGGCTTTCCCATTAAGTCTGCAGAAAACTCGCCCAAGGTGAGTGATGGCTTTAATTAGTCCTGTGCTCAACCCCTGAACCACAGAAGCTGATTCTGTAACTGTAATTTATTAAGTATATTTATCAGGCATAACACACCCTACCTTCAAGTGATTCTGGCAGTGACTGGAACTGGTCACCTACAGCAACTTGTCTCTGTCGGGCAGGACCGCTCAGTAACTGGGTGCGCTCATCATCACTGTGTGAAGAGTTTAGCATGGTACGCTCTGCAAAGACAGTCAAGTAATCATTATGCTGGCACTTGAAACATATTATTACATGATATAATAGTGCCTTTTCCAATGAAACCATCATTTCTACATCAGCTACAGATAACAGGTTTTCAGTAAGATGGACATGTGGCACAAGATTCATAACTGAATTCTAGTTTACCACTGCAACATGATTCAAATAAGTTAAATAAGCCATCGTATTGCCTTAAGTTTCATCTGATATTTCATCAGTATTTCAGCCAAGTGATAGTAATATGTACATAAAGTAACCACTCAACTGGAAATGTATGAACCCCTGTCAATTACAGAATAAGGAAGAAAGTGGAGATTAGCTGAAGTATAATAATACACATTTAATTTATTCACTGAAATAAAATGCTGTAATCTGATGAGTACATATTGCACTGTGTAATATTTGGAAAGTTCGACCTGAAACCATTTAATAATGCAATAAAGTACACAACATGATAGGCCAGAAAGTTATTTGAAAGGAAACAGGTATTTGACCAACAAAAAATGTGTTCATGTTAATAATAATTCTAGAAACAGATTAACCATATTTCAAAATGCAAATGCTTAACATTTGAATCATGGCTTTACTATAACATTATTAGATTGAACATATTACAATTTACAGCTATATACTTAAAAATAGATTGCAGAACACTTCCATTAATTCTACACACAAGTTGATTCACAATTCTAAACTGCATCATCATAGATCCCTAATTTGTCAGATAACACCACATTATGCATCAAATATAATTATATTTTTACCCAAAAAATTAAATCTGATAACATAACAATAAATATCTATGAATTTAACTTGATTCAGAAATCACAATTCTACACTGCGCCTTTATTTATCAATAATTTGGTTAAATATTACCAATTTATGCATTCTAATGGGTTTAATTATATTTTAATTTGCTAAAATTATTAAAAAGGAAATTAATTTCTTAAACATTCTACATTACCTCTGGATTAGTCCTTGAATTACAATCTCAAGTTAAGTTTAAACATTGGAGTGAAAACAGCTTTACAATTAAGAAAATACAGTTCAAACAAAAACAATTATTTCATTACAACTAGTGAATATTGCCGTGTGTGTGTGTGTTTTGGGGGGAGGGATGGGTGATATGAGAATTACTGAACACCTGGGACAGCAGGGGTGCTTAACCAGTGTTGCATTACTAATAAGGTTACCACAGCAGGGCTGAAATGACCAGAAGTGGGCTGCCTAGGGACTTACAATGTAAGTAACAAAATAGGGCCTCCAAATAAAAATTCAATTTCTAGTCCAATTTTTTAGCTTTATTTTTTCAAATTTCAAATTTTATAAGATTTAATCCTTATTCATACATACTGAGAAAATTAAATCAATAGTGCTTTTAGGAAAAATATTTGCCATGGTCAAAGTTGGGCCAAATTTAAAGTACTGATTTTGCAATTATACTAATAACTTGAAAAAATTACAAATTCTGATCTGATTTTTAGTATACAAATCTTGATTAAATAAAGATATATCTTTAGAAAGTCTTTAGCTTTAACAATTATCTTGTTAGGTGAGTAAATATATTTCCTGATTATCGACAAAATGCATTATTTTTGAGCCCATAACTTCAACAATTTAAACCATCTGACCCAATTTCCGGGATGTACATAGGAGATACATGTATGATTGGTTATATGAAACTTAAATACATTAACACCAGTGGTTCTCATAGTTGGCAGTTTTGAAGTGTAATAACAGTTTTTTTTACTTGAAAACAAAGGTTTTCCTTATTTTCTCAAAGGAACAAAGTTTTGGGTTTGGTAGATGAACTTACAGACCTGAAACTGTAAGTAGAATTTTGGATTTGTAGATCCAACAGTTTCAAAACATGCCTTGCTAATGGATGGACAGCCAGCCAGACAGATGACGGACAAAGGACAATTACTATAAGTCTATAAGTCATCTTGAGGACCTAAAAATTAAAAAAAATCCCTTAATACCATAAATGAGATAATCACAAGAACTGATTCTTAATGCTTCACCATCTTTATAACAATGGCTAGGAACTTTATATAACTGATTACCAGTGCACTTAACCTAAAACACAAATCGGTTATGCATGATCCATGAGAGTATGGTCCAGGACATATACTTCTAAGCAATGCATGGTGTTAAAATTGAAACAAAAACGATAACTTCAAATGATAATCAAGACAGCCTCCTGCATTAATGTTAAATATTAAATGGGGAAATATATTGGTCAGGGCTCGACATAAATGGTTAACTGCTTTCCCAGGGCAAGTGAAAGTTCCAGAAAATGATATAAGGGCAACTAAAAGTCTCCTCCTACTTGTCCAGCCAGGAAAGTGGGTCCTACCTTTACCCAAAAACCAGAAAAGCAATATTTGTGTCCTGTAACATACGGAGTTAAAAAAAAATATGTGGGGACCTGTGGTAACATCCAGCATCGTGTTAACATCTAGTTGGGTTAACATTATATCCCAAATAACGAGCTTTCAGATACCCATAGAAGGAACAGGGTAATTGTATTTAAATAATTTAAACTACAGGCTATTAGTATATTTAAAACCTGCTACTTAACTCGGTATATGATGTAGAAAACACTTCAAGATGGAAAGTTCTTAAATGAACATTGAGTTGCAGCTGGTCTCATTATGGTCACGAAAGTCTGTTATACTGCATGTGGACTGGCCCTTATTACAATCTGCCATGTGGTCAAATATATTATGCTTAAAATATGCACGAATATCAAGTAAATCTTCTGTTGTGAATAATGTTTCCTCCATTCATTTTGGTAGTCATATCAAATTTTTTTGTGTGTGAAGAAAACGATGTCAATTTAATAAGGATTTTCTAAACATATCCCTGAATGTTTTGGAACATTCAAGGCCTTCTACCAAGACTTAAATGGCTTTACTCTTTCAGGGGAACCTGTGGTTTTTATGCTGAAACAGCTGGAAAGAAAGTTAACCCGAGCTACACACAATGTCACTGGTGAAGGACATTGACAAACATATACATAACAAACATGTTTAAGGTTTTTTTTTGTACTGGCCTACTCAAGAAGTTGTCTCTGCTTCTCCCTGTAACAAGTTTCATTTTACGTCGTAAGCTTTTTGCCTGTCTGAAAGTGTCTGGTGGTTTACAAAGTTCCTTATTATCGTAATTAATTCTGGAGGAGAATTATGAGGATAAAATTCAGTAGACATGTTGTTTTTAGGCACATAATTGTAGAAAACAAATGGTTGGCCACAATAAGTGTATTCCATTGTCAAAGTAAGTAGACTGATTTTCACACCACCTTGCTCTGAAATTTACTAATATTCTTTTTATATTCACGCAACTACAGAATTCCCAGGTTAAGGCAACAGCAATTAATTCTTGACTGATTACAGATCCCAATTCACATGGCACAGTAGCATAAGACTCAAAGGGAAAATAATCTTTAGTTGGCCTTTTTCTTTCTTGGTTAAATTAAATCATACCTCTTTAACTTAACTTTCAAGGTGTTTCCTGACCACAAATTATTTTCAAAAACATGATAATTGTGTCTGGCAAGTAAAATCCAACTGGTCACAATGTCACAGGCAGTCATGATGTAAAATGTAACAGGACGTGATGTTAAACACTCGATGAATGCCCAGTGTCATCGTAAGTGGAACATCCTGAGTCTCTAGTAACAATAACAACAACTGCTGAAGGAGCATCACATAAATATGACAGACAATTCCTAAAGAGATGTGCTGTTTCAGAGGAACAAATTATATTAGACAATGGTCTTTAGTGATGTAGTCAAGTCCACACTATCTGGGTCTGAGTGCTAGTGTGAATCTGAGCAACTCAAGTCCAAGTCTGAGTCCTTGAGGTTCAAGTCAAGTCAAAGTCCTTGAGGTTTGAAGCAAGTCTGAGTCATTGAGGTATGAGTCAAGTCTGAGACCTTGAGGTTCAAGTCAAGTCAAAGTCCTTGAGGTTCGAGTCAAGTCTGAGTCCTTAATGTTCAAGTCAAGTCTGAGTCCTTGTGGTTTGAGTCAAGCCTGAGTCCTTGATTTTGGAGTCAAGTCTGAGTCCTTGAGGTTTGAAGCAAGTCTGAGTCATTGAGGTATGAGTCAAGTCTGAGTCCTTTTGGTTTGAGTCAAGTCTGAATTTTCGAGGTTCGAGTAAAGTCTGAGACCTTGAGGTTTGAGTATATTCTGAGTCCTTGAGGCTTGAGTCAAGTCTGTGTCCCTGTGGTTTGAGTCAAGTCCGAGACCTTGAGATTTGAGTCAAGTCCGTGTCCTTGAGGTTTGAGTCAAGCCTGAGTCCTTGAGGTTTGAAGCAAGTCTGAGTCCTTGAGGTATGAGTCAAGTCCTAGATCTTGAGGTCTGAGTCAAGTCTGAGTCCTTGAGGTTAGAGTATATTTCGAGCCCTTGAGGTTGGAGTCAATCTGGGTCCTTGAGGTCTGTGTTAAGCCTGGGTTTCTTGAGGTTTGAGTCAAGTCTGGGTCCTTGAGGTTGGAGTCAAGTCTGAATCCTTGAGGTTTAAGCTGGAATCTTTTGGAACTCGAGTCCAAAACATCTTTATTTAAAGCATCTTAAAATTCGTTTTTGAGATCATGATGTTGAATTTTTAAATAAGTTTACACATCTCTTTAATTTTGATACTGAATTACATTTTACCTCCAACACAGGAACTGAGTTTGGTACATAGTATTAACTTGTTTTTGTAATATTGTGTCATTAGTAAACATATATAAATCCTTATTGTGGGTTTAACTGATGAATGATGGGTTTACCTGATGAGTTCATTCACTGGACACAAGACGGACTAAGCCTTATTTTTCAAAACCTGACCTCCCAGTCCAAGTCCAAGTCTGTGTCCAGGATCCTCAAGTCCAAGTCTGACTCTCTGCAAAAGTGGACACTCAAGTCCTCCATCACTGATGGTCTTTACAGAAAGAAGCAATTTATATGTGTTTGTTGACAACCAAGGGAACTTCAAGTCAAAAGGGAACCAGGCTGTTTGTTTATGTTTTAATGTGTATTCCACATTTCTAGTTCAACATACCTAGTTCTCGGGCCTGTGTTTCACGCGGTAGCACCTTGAAGTCTAGGAACCATGTCTCTATCCACGCCAGCATGAATGATACAATCATTACAGTGTAGGCCATAATCTGTTTTTGTCCCTTACTCTCAGGGGATGGCTACAACAAAACAAGTGACCCATGGGTCATGATGCTCAGCTGAATTCAAGGAACCTTGCACAATGGGTAACGTGACTCCAACAGTGCTCAAAATCATGCATTTTGCCAATAGACCTTAGACAAAGATTACAGTGACCTTATTCTATGTGCTTGCAGAATATAGGTCACAGTGATATTATTGAAGGTTTCAGAGAATTTTTGCAGGAACCCCCCTGGATCTGAATCAAATTAGAAGTTTCTTGGTCTGTCTTAATGGGTGCTTAAATCATGTTCTTTCATACATCTTGCATAATATAGGTCACTATGACCTAATGAAATGCATTCTGCCAAAAGACCTAAGATATAGGTTACAGTGACTTTATTCTATATCCACCATTTGTGCCCAACTAAACTAATAAAAAAATGTGTTATAAAAATAAAAACAAGACCTACAGGCCTAATGGGAACCTGTGCAATGGGATATACATCAGGTATAATGCTTCCATGCTGGACCTTTACTTTTCAAGTACATGTGTGACATGTATATGTGCAATGCAAGAACTGAACTTTTTAAACCTGAGTACAATTACACAAACATCACTGCTGAAATACTGGCATGGGAGCACATAACACAAAAATGTCTGTAGATGGCACCGCCAGTCTTGTGTAGGAGAAAGCCATCAAAGATGTACTGACATACAAAATTTCAGGCAGATACTTTAAACCTCTCTTCAGCTAGGTGCACTTTGTCTACGTCAAAGCTATCTGAGATGTAAACATGTGCTCAATATCTGGGTGATATATCAAATCCCTCCTGATCAATTAGCAGGGACATAGACTATGCAAAAATTATTGTAGGTGGCACCACCAGTCTTTTTTATGAGAAAGCAATCCGATCAAAGATGCATTGACAGGTCAAAATATCAGGCCAATACATCAAACTACAGTTGAGTCAACTGCACTGGACTGAAAAGGCTTAGGTGAGAAAGGCAGTTACCCGAAGTAAAGCGGAACAAATTGCTAGCTTCAGCTACTGCACAGAGTGAACTCTTGACCTGCACCTGGCTGCACTGGATGAACTCTTGACCTGTACCTGGCTGCACTGAGTAAACTCTTGACCTGTTGCATAATCTGATACAGTTGGCAATTTACCAAAGCTATAAATAGATCCAGATTGACCTTTGGCCTGTTTCCAAATCTTAAATAGTTGGCAGTCTGCCAAAATATTTATAGATACAGACACAATCTTGGCCTGTTGTTAAATCTGTTTACACACACTAAAAGACTTTGGCTACAATGCTTTTTTCAAGCTGACATATCTTTGAGATTTTTTTTTTATCAAAATGATTGGAATAATAAAAGATGTAGTCCTTTCATAGTTAAAGATTGAATAATTCTGCCAAAATCATTTAAGTAAACTTGAGAAAGGCCTCCTAAGGATCATTTTTGTGTAATGTTACAGAAGTTGAAACAAAAGTTTTGCAGAAAAAGAATCAGCAGTTTGAAATAGGCTTACTTACAGCCACAAGACCAACTTCAGCTTTCTATGACCCTACTAAAATAAACAAACAAAATATATTCTTATACAATTGAAATAATCCTACACTAGGATAATTCTTGTGAAAAATTAAAAGATTCAGCTTGACAATTTCATCATAAAACAAATTTAAGCTGAAAGAGGCCAAAACTTATGTTTTTGCAAATTCATGCCATCTGTGATAATGCAAAGGTTTTCCCAGATTGTAGTTTGAATAAAATACATATTTACTGGTCATGACTTGTTTTATCATTTCCTCATGACAGCTGATAACACCTGTATTTTTTTTTTCTATTTCTCAACTGTGGTTTCATCTTTGTCCAAAAACCTGGTGTTGTATTTAATATGGCTAGTAAGATAAATTGTGCGAAAAGCCAGCCCTGCACTAGGTAGGCTGCTTGGTCACCGTTGGGGTGCAGTGGGTTTTGCCCAACCAGTAGCTATTGCTGCTGTTTGTATTCAGTCTTCAAGCATGTGTGTATTTTTTTACAACTTGATTTTTCAATTTTTGTTAAAACTTATAATTCTACACATAACTCGATATGGGTATGACAGAGTAATGCAACAATTATCAAGAAAATGACCAGTTTGAGATGTTAAAATGATCTTGTTTTGTGGTACTTTCAAAGAAAATTAAATAGTTATACTTACATTGAAAAGAAAGACTTTAGGGATGAGGAAAGCACAGGTTCCAAGGGTAGTAACCTGCAAATTTTTGAATTCATCAGGAAACCAGCATGCAATAAAGGTATTTAAATTGACATAAAAAACACTTCTGCTTCAATCAAAAATCATGATATTTTAACTTTTACAAAAGACCCATTGGTTACATTGCTCAGCTGAATATGCCTATAACATAATTTATCAAATGCTAGCATACAGAAAAATTTTCAGTCAAACTGTTGCCTTTTTTCCATTTGCCACTACAATTTGTCACTGCATTTGTCATACTTGCTTTTTAGCAAAATAGTACATATATTCAGTGGCGGATCCAGAGATGGGCACATGCAGGGTGCACCTCCCTGTTGAGATGTAACATCACTCATTTTATCTATTTCTTTCCCAGTTATTCGCAATTAATTTCATTTTTTATATATCTTTTTTATTTCCTGGTAATTAAGTTATAAATTTTTCCACATTTATCACATTCTAATTCATAAGTTGAGGATATTAATGAACAGCCCTGTAATAACGATAGCATCCAAATGTTTCTATACTGAGGGAGGGAGTCTTTCCATTATTACACTCTGCTGGGTCATAACTCAGAGAACCCTACCCCCTCTTCCCATTCACCTGTTAGTGAGGCAAGACCTTCCCATTAGCCTACAGAGATAAGATTGGGCTTAGTCGATTGTGTAAAAACTCACGCCTCCACAGCTAATACTCGAACTCACGACCTGTGCTCTATTGAGTCTGGTGCGTTGCCAAGACCATAGAAGCCGGTAAATTGCAAAGTTGAACATGTGACTTGAACAAATCAACTATATTACCACAAGGATCACATTTAAACAATGATATTTTGCAAGTTATAAATACAGATGCGCATTTTCATCATATTGAAATCAACATGTTATAAATGATTGAATGTTTGGACTTTCCAGTTAATATCAAAATTTTGAAGAAATATATTTATTATAGCTGCCCACAAGTGAACCCCCATTCTCTGAAGTTAGACTATGTTATGCAAAGACATTAAAGAGTACAGTAGTTAAGGAACAGAAAATCCTGATATTTGTTTAGAAAGGTGCCTTAAAATGTCCCCTTTACATTGCTTATTTAAAAAATTTTCTCAATATGGGAGGGGGGGGGGGATAGCCCCTCACATACCCTCCCCCATGTACTTGAAATTAAATTTCTGAATGAACATGGCTTTAGATTTTATTCATATATGTGAATGAAAAAAAAAGGAAATATTTTTATTGTTCACAAGCTGGAAATATATTACGTATAAGGTAATAATTAATAAATATAAATACACGACGGAGCACCATTCATCTGAACACTGTTCATCCGAAATGTAAATTTGCCCATCTTGAAATAATATTTATTGCAACAGAAGAACAGATGATCACATGTGTATTGACTCCTGGTAAATAGTAAATGCAGCACAGGTTGCAGAGCTGCAGGTGTGACAACACCTAATCACCCAGGTTATACAATGCAGCCAACCGTTCTAACTTGTACTCATTTGAGCAGTTGTAGGTATGAAAAACAATCATCAGCAAGGTCCATTGATTAACCTTGCGTCCCCCAATGTCAAGTTATTCACACCTGTGAACCATCTGGCAGTGAGAGTGAGTAGATTTTGCGCTGAAAAATCTAGGACTCTGATACGCTGGAAATTGTACTCATCGGAGCAGTTTATATAAACGGTGCATGCAAATCTGTTTTCTATATAAACTATATAATGATATGCAAATTCATGACATCACCTATCATATCACTTAAGTTCATGTCATATTAAGTCGGGGTCCCTCAAATGCAAGCGCCATGTCCTGTGACTTGAGGACTAGCTCTTCATTCTGCAGAGGGTTGGCCAGAGAGTTCAGTGTTGGCAGATCAACCATACATGACATCAAGAACAGTCCTCAAAAGTAAAGGGACTTCAAGGGCAAGGTCTGGTTTACAAGACACAAAAGATGATGTGCATGGCGTCTGATGGCACATTAGTTTAACTGTCCATACATGGAGGATGGCACCAAGGGGGTTAAACTGGCATTGTGGATATCAACAGAGATTAATTGGTACATGTAATTCAATGACAAATAATCTAAATAAAGTAAGGGAAAATTACTTGATTGGACATTTGATATGTTCTTTCTGTATTAAGTAAACTGGTATTTATCACATATTATTCCGTTCTGGTCCGGTTTTTAAAAACTCTGAAAGCTAACTGAAGCCTGTGACACTGTGCCAACATTTAGTAGTAATACAGGGCTGACGAAATTAATAGAACAATTTTATTTTACACGTGACTGTTCATCCACACGTTTGTTTATCCAAACAAAATCAGTGTCCCCCGAGATGTTTTGATCAATAAAGCTCCATTGTTTATATATATATATATATATATATATATATATATATATATATATACTGTTGTTGGCTTCATATTTGTGAGGCTGAAATTTCGCGATTTTTCCATTTTTAATGTTTCGCGAGGGTTTTATTTTCGCGATCTCACCAAGAATCTTTATCCAATTTTTGGTAAAGCCATACCTGTGTGTATTACAAAATGAGAATAAGTCATGAGTTTGTGAAAGTCTACTCATATAACGATGGTCCCGTACACACAGCACAGGTAGTTTAGTTCAAATTTAAGGTAACATTTTCCTATACCTGAATGGATGTAATTTATTATAATTTTCTCACTGTTCTAACCTATTTACATACAAGTATCGGTTTCACTGAATAAGATGGTCATACTCAATTGACCAATTTTTCCTGAGGGTTTCATTTTCGCGATTATTTCCCATTCGCGAATATCGGGAAATTAAAACCCTCGCGAACAAAAAGGCAACCACAGTATATATATATATATATATATATATATATATATATATATATATATATATATATATATATATATATATATATATATATATATATATATATATATATATATTTTGCTAAATACCCTTCAACCGCCAACCCACTATATCAGTGCCCCCCTGATATTGAATTTCTAGATCCGCCACTTTGTAATATTATATATATGAACATTGTGCAAATCTGAAAAAATTATGATTGTCTGAGGTGAATCCCACAGTGGCTCATGAATTACTTTATAGTTTCAATGAAGTTAGGAATGATCTGCAGCTGACTTACCGCTACTGGCCATGGTGACCTGAGCCGGCAGAGAGCATAGGCCAACAGCAGAGGAACAAACCTGCATGCTGAGCAAAGCTGGTCAAGTATAAAAAAGGTATTTCAGTCAATCATATCGCTGAAGAAAATCAGCTAACATATATAAATTGATGTATTTATTTCACATTTTTTAAACAAATTTAACTGAAGTTATTGAATTTGATACCTTGGCTGGTATATAGGCTGCTACAATGCTGAGGATCTGTTTAGGTTTGCCATACATTTAAATGTAAAAAAAACACATAAATCTGATAAAAACCATATCCTGTATTAATAAACTACTCACAAAAAAATTTTAGCCGTAAATCCACCTTGATTTATTTATCAAGTTTGATAAAGTAGATCTAATTCATGTGATGTCTGCTGGCTTTCATTTGGCACCTGCTACTCCTACAGACTTAAGTATGCATTGATCTACAAGGTTTATACCTGGCCAGAAAATCAAAATGTCACAACTTTTCAATAATCATTTGATAAAGGTAAATATTTTAAAACCGTTTTCATGGTGTTTACACCTTGCAAATTTAAAATCAGGGCACAGTATATATAGAAGTCACAGGTTATGATTTCTACTTGAAAAATCTAAGTATTGACTTCATATGCTTCAATGGTGCATGTTGATTTTTTAATCAGAAACTAAGATTTCTAGACAACTATATGGACGAGCATGAACTCTTTGGTGCATACTTTATTTATAAATGAATTTTTTTACTTACCACATTATCAAACAATGAATCCTGGAAGGTGTAGTCAACTATTTCTAATATAAATGCATTTCTAATGCCCATTCCACAAGTCTGAAAACAAATTAATGTTACTTTAGTTACATGAAAAAACATACACTGAAGACTAACAGGCAAACAGAAATTAAAAGAAAAACATCAAATAAATTATATTATTGTAAATCATTTCATTTTTTCAAGCACTGTTAGCTAACCAATTTCTGTTTACAATTACAAATTGATTCTGGAACTAAAGATGAATTTCTCCTAAAGTTGAAAAACAAGCATGAGTGATCTGTGTGCCACAGTCCTCAGGTGATGAGAACTTTACATTAGAGTGAAAAGAAACTAAAGTGATATAACAGCACAGATTAATTAACTGACATGAAATTAAAAGTTTTTTTTGTTGATAAATACAATAATTGACAACTGTGCTAAAGGCAACTGTGAAGAAGTGACACAGTAGTCTTGATTTTTTTTACTTAACATGATGATACAGATGTACTGGTTAGTGAAGAAGAGATAAATTATATTATGTAAATTTCCGATTAAAGGAAAAACTTTTTTGTTAATCTGTTCTCACTATGTGTCTGCAAGTAAAGCTAGAAAATGTACAAAATGAAAGGAAGGTATGGGGAATCACCGAAAACAACTCACAGAATCTAAGTTACCTAATTTTTGGTATGCAAGGACCCACCTTAATGTCAAATTAGAAGTTTCTAGGTTAAATATTTATGATTTGTGCCCTGTTCATGGTTAAACAATGAACAAAGGGTGATGGCTAATATAGCTCTGAGGACCTACAGTCAGCTGAGCTAAAAGAAACTGTCATACCATGTATGTAATCAATATAAACAGAACAATAGTGATTATCAGACTGAGTTAATCATTTTGAAGCAGAAGTATGATGTAACTTTATTCACTCTGACACAGTGTTAAAGCTTAAAGGGGGGGGAAATCTGGTTATATGTTAGAGTTAAAATCACCGCTACGTATACTTTGTATGTGGAACATTTTCCATATCTAATTTAGTGTAATGAAGTATGTGAAGTACCCCTAGCTACCTGTCAGCCGTCTTGCTCAAACTTAGACATAAAATATCTACAAACCCTATATTAAAGTTAAAATGAATTTAAATATTGCACTAGGACACTTACCTGAGTATATATAAGCCACAATATGAACATAAGTACAAAGTCAAAAAGCAGAAATAAGCAGAAAGTACGACGAACTGGGGACATGATGCCGCAGCAAGCTTGTCGGTCCCATGCTGAAACACTGCTGTAGGAGTACCTAAAATACAGAGAATAAAACACTGATGTAGGAGTACCTGAAACACAGAGAATGAAACACTGATGTAGGAGTACCTGAAACACAGAGAATGAAACACTGCTGTAGGAGTACCTGAAACACAGAGAATGAAACACTGATGTAGGAGTACCTGAAACAAAGAGAATGAAACACTGATGTAGGAGTACCTGAAACACAGAGAATGAAACGCTGATGTAGGAGTACCTGAAACACAGAAAGTCAAATACTGCTGTAGGAGTACCTAAAATACAGAGAATAAAACACTGATGTAGGAGTACCTGAAACACAGAGAATGAAACACTGATGTAGGAGTACCTGAAACACAGAGAATGAAACGCTGATGTAGGAGTACCTGAAACACAGAAAGTCAAATACTGCTGTAGGAGTACCTGAAACACAGAGAATGAAACACTGATGTAGGAGTACCTGAAACACAGAGAATGAAACACTGATGTAGGAGTACCTGAAACACAGAGAATAAAACACTGATGTAGGAGTACCTGAAACACACAAAGTCAAATACTGCTGTAGGAGTACCTGAAACACAGAGAATGACACACTGATGTAGGAGTACCTGAAACACAGAGAATAAAACACTGATGTAGGAGTACCTGAAACACAGAGAATGAAACACTGATGTAGGAGTACCTGAAACACAGAGAATGAAACACTGATGTAGGAGTACCTGAAACACAGAGAATAAAACACTGATGTAGGAGTACCTGAAACACAGAGAATGAAACACTGATGTAGGAGTACCTGAAACACAGAGAATGAAACACTGATGTAGGAGTACCTGAAACACAGAAAGTCAAATACTGCTGTAGGAGTACCTGAATTACAGAGAATGAAACACTGATGTAGGAGTACCTGAAACACAGAGAATGAAACACTGATGTAGGAGTACCTTAAACACAGAGAATGAAACACTAATGTAGGAGTACCTAAAACACAGAAAGTCAAATACTGCTGTAGGAGTACCTGAAACACAGAAAGTCAAATACTGCTGTAGGAGTACCTGATATACAGAGAATAAAACACTGCTGTAGGAGTACCTGAAACACAGAGAATGAAACACTGATGTAGGAGTACCTGAAACACAGAAAGTCAAATACTGCTGTAGGAGTACCTGAAACACAGAGAATGAAACACTGATGTAGGAGTACCTGAAACACAGAGAATGAAACACTGATGTAGGAGTACCTGAAACACAGATAATGAAACACTGATGTAGGAATACCTGAAACACAGAAAGTCAAATACTGCTGTAGGAGTACCTGAAATACAGAGAATAAAACACTGCTGTAGGAGTACCTGAAACACAGAGAATGAAACACTGCTGTCGGAGTAGCTGAAACACAGAGAATGAATTAACATGATTTAGAATTATGGTTGGTACCACTAGTCTCGTATAATGGATAAATATATCCAAGCTGTATAATCATAACAACTGACAAATATGGAGCTTTTTTATGAACAAGTGACCAAGGGGTCATGACGCTCATCTGACCTAATTTCAGGTTTTCATGGAGATTTCATTTTCATGGACCTCCCTGGAGGTCAAGTTAGAAGTTTGGACGTCCAAAGGTTATGATTTGCGCCCTGTTGACAGGTGACCACATATTTGAAGATCTCAAAAGCAGAGTAAACTATAATACGGGTAGTTGACAAGTGACTACGTGTATCCACCGAAATCAGAGTGGGACGGGTGAAGTGAGGCATGGATTGAGTAACAAGGGAAAATAGAGTGAAGTGTGTTGCATATTAGCATGGATGTCTGCAGCCAAAATGTGTATGTAGGTTGTGCCACCTACCACAAAATTCAGAAAGCTACCAAAGTTGTATACAAATGCAAAAAGTCAAACCACTGCTGAGATATGAGTGATTTTACCCCACGGCAGACAAACGGATGGACCCTGTGCAAAAATGGTTGCAGGTGGCGCCACCAATTTTGCTTATAATAAAGTGCTATGTGAGATCTGTACACGTGCAAAATTTTGGCCCAATCGGCTAAACGGTTCCCGAGATATGAACTTGGATATATGCAGGGTAAATGTCAATGTAGGTGGTGCCACTTGTCATAAAATCAAGAAAGCTCTCCAAGATGTATAAAACTGCAAAATTGTAGGGAGATAAGTCAAACCAGTGCCGAGATATGAGTGATTTTATCCCACAGCAGACAAACAGACGGGCGCTGTGCAAAAATGGTTGCAGGTGGCACCACCAGTTTTGCGTATGATAAAGAGCTATGAGAGATCTATACACATGCAAAATTTTGGCCCAATCGGTCAAACGGTTCCCGAGATATAAGCCTGGATGCCTGCAGCGTAAACATAAATGTAGGTGGTGCCACCTGCCACAAAATCTAGAAAGCTATCCAAGATGTATAAACCTGCAAAATTGTAGGCAGATAAGTCAAACCAGTGCAGAGATATGAGTGATTTTATCCCACGGCAGACAAGCAGACAGACGCTGTGCAAAAATGGTTGCAGGTGGCGCCACCAGTTTTGCGTATGATAAAGAGCTATCTATACACATGCAAAATTTTGGCCCAAACAGTCAAACGGTTTCCAAGATATGAGCTTGGATGTCTGCAGGGTAAACGTGAATGTAGGTGGCGCCACCTGTCATAAAATCAATAAAGCTGTCCAGGATGTATACACATGCAAAATTTCAGGTGGATAAGTCCAACCAATTCAGAGATATGAAAGATTTTATCCCAAGGCAGATGAACAGATGGGCACTGTGCAAAAATGGTTGCAGGTGGTGCCACCATTTTTTTGTATGTTATAAAGCTATCCAAGGGCTACATTTGGGCAAAAAAATTTTCCGGATCGGTCAAACGGTTCCCTAGATATGTGGGTTAATGTGTCATAACAGACGCACAGACGGACGCAGAGCACAGAGGAAAGGTCAGAGGTCAAAACAAAATCGGGGCACAGCAGTTCACATGTGACCTGAACATAATCCCAAAATTCCGCCCAGCGGTTACGGAGGAGTTCTCCAGACACCTACGCGGGGCGGCGGCGGTGGCATCTGGCTGAAAACATAGTATCTGCAAAACTCTGTTTTGGCGGATACAAAAATTAGAAAAAAATCTAGGTGGTACCACCAGTCTGCAGGAAATGATGAAACAATCCACGATGAATATGCATGCAAAGAATCATGGTGATTTATGCATTATTTGTTCCGATACTGGAGCTTTTGTATCAATTTTTTTTTTATCTGGAGGTAATTCTGAGCCCCAAAGCTGGAAGGATATGGGTAACAGTGACCTAATTTCAAGTTCATATTGAGATTTTTCATGGACCTCCTTGGATGTCAAGTAAGAAGTTTCTATGTCCAATGATTACAATTTGTGCCTTGTTAACAGGCGACCACATCTTTAAAGGTTTCCAAAATAGAGTAAAAAATGCATAATAAATTTGAAAAAAAAATCAGGTGGCGCCACCAGTCTGCAGGAACTGATGAAACATTCCATGATCAATAAGCATTCAAAGAATCACAGAGATCAATGCATTAGTTATTCCGATACTTGAGCTTTTATATATTATTACAATACACATAATATAATTTCAGCCTTTTTAATATATATAAATATTTTGGTTTTTTATGTATGTCTGTATGTATAATTACCTGAAATTTTAGTGTAATTCTAAATAAAAGAGTTTAGGAAACACATTAATCATTTTAATGTGTCTGGTCAATGGTCCAAAAAATGGTGCATGTAGAATACCAGCTGATCTTGCCCTGTAGATCCTTATGATCAGTGTACTGTGGGTGACCATATCATGGTAGTTACAATTTATGTTTTATATACAGACATCCAGTAGGGCAACTTTATTCTCAAGGGAATGAAGGGACTACATGAAGTTAGAAAGTGAAAATCATTCTTGCACTGAATAGTGGTTGCCTTGGCAGCAGTGTTCAACATCTGTACTTGTGAGTGCCTGATGCAGATATTGTGACCCCTTTACTGATTATCAATGCTCACTCAAACAATATTTGATTCAAAGGTTTTGACCTGTAAGCCACTCACCCTGCCACAACACTAGGGGAGCTGCCTGTTAGACTTCCATAAATAATTTCCCCTGCAGTTCTGGCTTTCCTGTCCCTCTCTTCAGCATCCCTCTGGTCCTAAATGACAGTAAACAAAGAGTCAGTACACACAATGACAATGCAGGTCTTTATGTAACTTGAGTCAATGAACCTGTGGTAAGGACTTTGAGGTGTGTGTACTTACAAGTACACATTCAATGAACCTGTGGTGAGGTCTTTGAGATACGTGTACTTACAAGTACACATCCAATGAACCTTTGGTGAGGACTTTGAGGTATTTGTACTTACAAGTACACATTCAATGAACCTGTGGTGAGGACTTTGAGGTGTGTGAACTTACCAATACACATTCTATGAACCTTTGGTGAGGACTTTGAGGTATTTGTACTTACAAGTACACATTCAATGAACCTGTGGTGAGGACTTTGAGGTGTGTTAACTTACCAGTACACATTCTATGAACCTTTGGTGAGGACTTAGTTATAGACAGGGTTGAATTGAATGCTCAGACAGAGAGGATGGGTTCAGATATTTATACCTGATGGAAGAAAATTTTTTGGCTTAAAATGCATCCACAAAACTTTTTAAAATGTGGGATCTGTGATCTTTGACACCATCACCACAAAATCAATAGTTTTCTTGCTCGAGTGGTGGACCACATATTGTCAAGTTTGAAATCCATATGTCAATCCAAACTGGAGTTACCATCTGGAAATGAATTTGTGGAGGGACAGACAGACAACTAGACAGATGGATGGACAGGGTGATTACTATAGGGCACCCGCTTATTCAGCGGGGCCTAATTACTGGTAAACTCAACCAAAAGCTCTACTAAGTTCTGAAACTATTTGCATCATGTGGTCAAAAATATACACATTACAAAGGCATTAAACTTTCAAGCCTGAAACAGAATCTCCTATACATTATGCCAAGTTTACATTTACTACAAAATGCACAATTGCATAGTCTGCCATTCTATAAAAGTTTAAAGATATACATACTGAAAAGTATTGAGCAAGACCTGTGCACAATTAATGTGGTTTGTTGTTTTTTAGATAACTGATGCTTCAGATAAACTGATCTCTGTGATTAAGATAGTGTATTTTAATGTCAATGTAGTACTGTTGAATGTAGGACCTTACGGGTAATCACATATGAAAACAATATTAATATTCTTGGGAACAACAGTTAATATCAATTATCAGTGCCAATTCAATAATTAAGATTTTAATTAAATAATTGTATTTATTTTGATATCCAGAGAAATGTTAATATTTACTGATTAATCGAGTACTGACCTTAATTTAGTGATCAGTTATTCAAAATAAGGGCTTACTATTGGGAGAAATATATATATATATAACCATTCAGTGTTGAAATATTGAAAATCTGACTGAAAACATCTTTCATATGTCAGTTACAATGCATAATATATTAGGGAATTAGATCAGATCACTATTTTCATCTTGCCTAGGCAGATTTTAAACTCGCCTAAGTGATATCAGGCAGATTTTAAACTCGCCTGGATGATACCTGAGACGGATTTTAAACTCGCCTAGGCGATTTTAAAATCCTGGCCTGCTTCATGATGGATTTTAATCTCGCCTAGGCGAGATTGCGATTGTGATCTCGTCTAGGCGAGTTTAAAATCTGTCTAGGCGAGATCACAATCGCAATCTCGTCTAGGCGAGATCACAATCGCAATCTCGTCTAGGCGAATTTAAAATCCCCCAGGATTTTAATCTCGTCTCTGACATAAACAAATTTGAAAACTAGAATACAAGTTCTCGACAAGCGATTACGTGTATCTGCCGAAATCAGAATGGGACGGGTGAAGTGAGGCATGGATTGAGTGGCAAGGGGAAATAGAGTGAGGTGTGTTGCATATTAGAATTGATGTCTGCAGCCAAAATGTGTATGTAGGTGGCACCACCTGCCACAAAATCCAGAAAGCTATACAAGTTGTTAACATGTGCAACATTTTAGGCAGATAAGTCAAACCACTGCTTGTATATGAGTGATTTTATCCCACAGCAGACAAACAGAAGGATGCTGTGCAAGAATGGTTGCAGGTGGCGCTACTAATTTTGTGTATGTAAAAGAGCTATGTGTGATCTATACATATGCAATATTTCAGGGGGATATGATATGTCAAACCAGTCCTGAGATATATGCCTGGATGTCTGCAGCCTGAACATGAATGTAGGAGGCCCCACCTGCCACAAATTGAGAAAGCTATCCAAGATGTATATACATGCAAAATTATAGGCAGATAAGTCAAACTACTGCTGAGCAATGAGAGATTTTATCCCATGGCAGACAAACAGACCGACGCTGTGCAAAAATGGTTGCAGACGGCCACCAGTTTTGCATATGATAATGAGCTATGTGAGACCTAAACACGTGCAAAATTTCAGGATTTGTCAAACCAGTCCTGAGATATAAGCCTGGATTTCTGCAGCCTGAACGTAAATGTAGGTAGCGCAACCTGTCATAAAATCAAGAAAGCTATCCAGGATGAATACATATGCAATATTTCAGGTGGATAATCCAACCACTGCAGAGATATGAGTGATTTTATCCAAAGGCAGATGAACAGATGGACACTGCAAAAATTGTTTCAGGTTGTATGTTATAAAGCTATCCAAAGGCTACATTTGTGCAAAATTTTTAACCTGATTGGTCAAATGAGTCCAAATTTGACGTTATGTTAAGTGTCAAAACAGATGCACAGATGGATGCACTGGAGAGAGGAAAGGTAAGAGGTCAACGCAAAATATTTTGGCACAAGTTCACATGTGATTGATAATCATGTAAAGTTTTGGAAAAATCTGCCCAGTGGTCTCAGAGTTCTAATCCAAAACAAACGCCGCGGCAGCAGTGGCATCGGACCCCGGTCAAAAACATAGTGTCCACAAAACTTTGTTTTGGCAGATACATTGAATCTTGGAAACTATATTTACATTTTCACCACCTTTACAATGAACAGAATAAGACCAACACTCCAAAACTATCAGTATCAAATGCAATGAAATGGGATATTCTTTCACCTTTGCCTCATGAGATTCAACTTGACATCAACTTGTGATCAATTTGGTTTATTATACTGATGAATCAGAAAAACTGCCTTATCAATGAACCCTGCGCTCTAATCTTATCAAATTAAACACAAGACAAATCAAAATCAATATGTAACAAGAATAACATACAATGTTTGACTTCCCCTCACAATGTGTTCAGAACAAGAGACCCAGGGGTCTAATGTTCACTCTGTGAATAACTGTGCATGATGGTGGGTCATTAAAAAAAGAAAAAAAGTGAAAGTGAAAAAACCATAAATTCCTTTCCAAGTGGACAGTGTTCTATTGCACAAGACAGGTGGCGCGACTTGTCTGGTTTTACAGAAAACTTTCCAAAATGGATGCACATGCCAATTTCAGAGCAATGCTCCTGAGATATGAGCAATTTTCACCCACAGCAAATGTAGCTCAATACAGGTGGCGCAACCTGCAGGTCAAAATCATTTAGCAGTCACATGATCAATATTCCTATGAAATTTGAAACTGAAGGCTGCAGCAGTTCCTAAGATATTTGGTAACAGACAAAACATCATGTATGGAATCACATCAAGTTGGCAAATTTTGCGATCTACACAATTTTAAGTTCTGCCATCTTGAAAATGACTTGACTGAATCTATACTCAAATCATTCCCCTTCCTCTGAGGAACTGATGACTATGATATGTAGGCCAAAATAATAATACTTATCTTGGAAAAAGCAGGAAAGACCATTACAATCTGCAGAAAATAGGTCAACATAGGTGGCACCACCTGGAGGTCAAAATCATTTAGCAGTCACATGATCAATATTCCAGTGAAATTTGAAACTGAAAGCTGCAGCAGTTCCTAAGATATCTGGTAAAAGACTATACATCATGTATGGAAACACATCTAGTTGCCAAATTTTGTGATCGACACAATTTAAAGTTCCGTAGAGATGCCATTTTGAAAATGACTTGACTGAATTTATACTCAAATTATTCCACTTCCTCTAAGGAACTTTTGCTTATGATATATGGCCCACAATATTAAAACTTTATGATTTATCTTGGAAAAAGCCGAAAAGACCATTACAACCAGCAGAAAGTAGGTCAACACAGGTGGCGCCACCTGTAGGTCAAAATCATTTAGTAGTCACATGATCAATATTCCTGTGAAATTTGAAACTGAAGGCAGTAGCAGTTCCTAAGATATTTGGTAACAGACAATACATCATGTACGGAAACACATCAAGTTGCCAAATTTTGTGATCGACACAATTAAAAGTTCCGTAGAGACGCCATTTTGAAAATGACTTGACTGAATTTATACTCAAATTATTCCCCTTCCTCTAAAGAACTTTAGCCTATGATATGAAGGCCACAATATTAATACTTTATGACTTATCTTCGAAAAAGCTGAAAAGACCATTCCAACCAGCACAAAGTAGGTCAACACAGGTGGCACCACCTGGAGGTCAAAATCATTTAGCAGTTACATGATCAATATTCCTGTGAAATTTGAAACTGAAGGCTGCAGCAGTTCCTAAGATATTTGGTAACAGACAATACATCATGTATGAAAACACATCAAGTTGCCAAATTTTGTGATCGACACAATTAAAAGTTCCATAGAGATGCCATTTTGAAAATGACTTGACTGAATTTATACTCAAATTATTCCCCTTCCTCTAAAGAACTTTTGCCTATGAAATGAAGGCCACAATATTAATACTTTATGACTTATCTTGGAAAAAGCTGAAAGGACCATTCCAACCAGCATAAAGTAGGTCAACACAGGTGGCGCCACCTGGAGGTCAAACTCATTAAGCAGTCACATGATCAATATTCCTGTGAAATTTGAAACTGAAGGCTGCAGCGGTTCCTAAGACATTTAGTAACAAACAATACATTATGTATGGAAACACATCAAGTTGCCAAATTTTGCGATCGACACAATTTAAGTTCTGTAGAGACGCCATTTTGAAAATGACTTGACTGAATTTATACTCAAATTATTCCCCTTCCTCTAAGGAACTTTTGCCTATGATATGAAGGCCATAATATATATACTTTATGACTTATCTTGGAAGAAGTGAAAAAGGTCATTTTGGCCCGCAGAAACTAGGTCAACATAGGTGGCGCCACCAAAAGCTTATTTTTGCATATTCATCCCATGATCAGTAATTCTGCAAAGTTTCATGAAGGCAGCTGCTGTGGCTGTTTAGATATTTGGTAACAGACAGTGGACGGTGGACAGTTGACAGTGGACAGTGGACGGCGGACGCTGCGCCATGGCATAAGTTCACAGAGTGAACTAAAAATTAAGATGCCTGTGGGATTTCTGTTAACTTGTTAATTGATACCCATGAGATCAACAAATTAACTTCATAAATGACCAAGGCCTTTGGAGGTACATGATTCCAGAGGCACAGGGCTCATGTACAAACCATATTAATAGGCAATGGGCTACAGGCTGACTGGAACCTATTTAAAACTTCCTGTTGGGTCATGGTTTCCCAGTGTTCGCTGCCACATGGATTGTGTTTGGCATCTTGTTTATTCAAGGGGTGACCCTGTGTTTATCAATTTGCTTCATCAGCTTAAATTGAGAGGATATTCTAAAATTTTGGATATATCCACAGCAAAGTGAGAAACAGGCTGGATGCAAAGAAAGCTTTCAAGCTAGTGTTTTTCTATAGGGCTTAGAGAGGGAGCACTGATATGGACTACAAAGAACACTTTAAAATATTCACTTATATGGCGAATGTTAGGACTGATGGTGTATATGTCACTCAGTTTGTAGGAAATAATGTACATATATATGACATGCATATGATACACCATATGCTATAACCTAGCGTCATATGGACCCTATGGCATTAAGACCAGACTACCGGTACCAGAGTGTCTTTACATATAAGTCCGAGGAACGCATTATAAGGTCTAATAAAGATGCAAAATTTTTGTCATTTCTGACAAAGCTTCATGGCCCACAGGTTCACTGTCAATCATCATAAACCAGACTAATGGTTAGCATTGCTTGTGTACTTTCTAATAATACCAAACATAAGCGAGAAACGTTCCGTTTTAACCTTGCAAATTGTTAAACCCCTCGGCATGTTTGTTGAATTTATGACCGCACAATCACAAGCATGGCTGGCACGGGTTACATGACCCAGGAAGCTTGCAGGCGATACAAGAAATGACCCATGTCCATGGAGACAGTGTTTCAGTTTGGGTTGTGATCCAAAATGTATACTATTAAGTAAATTCATCATTCTTAGCATAATATCGAGATTATGGGCCGTTTACAACAATATGAAAGCAACGTGATGCAAGACCAATGGGATACATTCCCAGATATTACCTGTATCATGACTCGAGTAGGGTTTCAAGCCCAATTATCCAATTGCCTACTTAGTCGGGTTGTCACGGCTAGCTATAACCCTATTATAAGCAAGAGGTTTCAAATGAACATGTAGGATGGAGTTTTTTTTAGTTTTTTACATTAATAACACTTATAAAAGTTATTTACAGGTTTTTACACAAAAATGTAGAAGAAACAGGTTTTGATACAGTAACACACCAAAACCCTGTTTAAGTTGTTTTGGGAGATTTTTATCATTGCTTATTCAGGGCCATGGGTTTCAGACATTCCAGACAAAACGATCATGGTTAATTATGACCAAAATACTGCTATCCTTTGGAAGCTTATTTCAAACAGAAATCCCCTTTGTCCATAATCAACTGATCAGAGTTAACTTTAGTTCATTTAACAGAAACAAACACTTCTTCAGTTTATCATGGTGAAATAATATGGAGTTACTGGGTGATATCCATCAGCAACTGACCTGTTATAATAGAGGTGGATTGACACTGCTTTGTGAGCATTATTATATATTATTTTGTGTTAATTCATTACTTGTAGCTTAATTTTAAGACTGAATGTTTACCATGGTATTGATGCAATAGGATGGATGGCTGTTGCAGTGCATTCTTACATATAACTTGTGTACAGGCTTGCATAATAAGCACTGCTCACTGAGTCATGTATTTATGGTTACAGTTATGCCAGCAACTATTTTATTCATAATCTGAATCTAAAATGACCAAAACTCAAATCTTGTAGTTTTGATTCCACGATTGTAATCAGATCAGGACTAGCAGCAATTAGCATCCTAGTCTTGTCTAGTTCAGTTTGAAACTAGAATACGGGTAGTCCACAAGCGACTACGTTTATCTGCCTAAATCAGAGTGGAACAGGTGAAGTGAGGCATGGATTAAGTGGCAAGGGGAAATAGAGTGAAGTGTTGCATATTAGCATGGATGTCTGCAGCCAAATTGTGTATGAAGGTTGCCCCCCCCTACCACAAAATCCAGAAAGCCGTCCCAGTTGTATACATATGCAAAATTTAAGGCAGATAAGTCAAACCACTACATGTATATGAGTGATTTTAGCCCGTGGCAGACAATCAGATGGATGCTGAGCAAAAATGGTTGCAGGTGACAGCACCAGTTTTGCGTATGATAAAGAGCTATGTGAGAACTATACACATGCAAAACTTTAGCCCAATCGGTCAAACGGTTCCCAAGATATGAGCTTGGATGTCTGCTGCATAAACTAGAATGCAGGTGGCTCCACCTGTCATAAAATCAAGAGAGCTGTTGGGGATGTATAAACCTGCAAAATTTTAGCAAGATATGTCAAACATCTGCCGAGATATGAGTGATTTTATCCCATGGCAGACAAACAGACAGGAGCTGTGCAAAAATGGCTGCAGGTGGCGCCACCAGTTTTGCGTATGTTATTAAGCTCTCCAAGGGCTACATTTGTGCAAAAAAATTTTCCTGATCGGTCAAACTTCTCCCGAGATATGAGCTTGGATGTCTGCAGCGTAAACGTGAATGTAGGTGGCGCCACCTGTCATAAAATCAGAAAAGCTATCCAGGATGTATATGCATGCCGAATTTCAGGTGAATTAGTCAAGTCACTGCAGAGATATGAGTGATTTTAACCCAAGGCAGACAAACAGATGGGCACTGTGCAAACATGGTTGCAGGTGGCGCCACCATTTTTTGTGTATGTTATAAAGCTCTCCAAGGGCTACATTTGTGCAAAAAATTTTCCTGATCGGTCAAACGGTTCCCGAGATATGAGCTTGGATGTCTGCAGCGTAAACATGAATGTAGGTGGCGCCACCTGTCACAAAATCAGAAAAGCTATCCAGGATGTATACGCATGCCAAATTTCAGGTGAGTAAGTCAAGTCACTGCAGAGATATGAGTGATTTTAACCCAAGGCAGACGAACAGATGGACACTGTGCAATGATGGTTGCAGGTGGCGCCACCATTTTTTGTGTATGTTATAAAGCTCTCCAAGGGCTACATTTGTGCAAAAAAATTTTCCTGATCTGTCTAACGGTTCCCAAGATATGTGGGTTTATGTGTGGAAACAGACGCACAAACGGACGCAGAGCGCAGAGGAAAGGTCAGAGGTCAAAACTAAATCAGGGCGCAGCAGTTCACATGTGACCCAAACATAATCCTGGGTTTCGTAAAATTCCGCCTAGCGGTTACGGAGGAGTTCTCTGGAAACCTACGCCGCGGCGGCGGCGTGCAGCTGAAAACATAGTATCCGCAAAACTCTGTTTTGGCGGATACAATTAAAATTGTGATTACTGGTGTAGCGGTAGCCATGTCGGTACCAATATAGAATACCTCAGGCACCTAAACCGGCCAACTTAACTGGCCCACCCTGTCTATTGCAAGGGATGTATGTACTTAGTAACACATACCTTCACTAATAACTGTCTATTTGTCCATTCCTTCTAAGTTTTCTAACATTTGTATCCTGTATTCCTCCCCCTCCGTCTTTCCTAAACCAATGCCGCCATGTTGCCATAGGCTTCCCAAACTTTCCCCATTACGTCATTAGGAATCACCTTCTCACACAATCTCATCCATTCACTATCTCGCTATACTTCACCTCGTTCCTATGCCATTTCTCTACGATCTTTACCTACTGATTCACTGATCTATCATTCATCTATTCCTCCCACAAGGGGGGGGGGGGGGGGGGTCTCCCCCCATCATTATTCCACATTAATTTATCTATCATTCATTATTATCATTCTACCTATTACAGGTGTGGTTTTAGGGGGGTCTCCCCCCATCATGATTCCACATTATTTATCATTCATCATTTTAATTTATATTGTATTTGTTTTCATATCATATTGTTACCATTTTCACTTTCATATCTATTTAGTACCTCGTCATGCTAGGCCTAATTCACATTTCCATATCAAACATACGAATTGGCGATTTGGTCTAGGGATGATTTCGCTCACTGTAAATGACGTCATCACAACTGGGGTTTCCCCACACACTTTGACAAAGAGACCAACTCACGTGATCATGCTCATTCACCCATTTAAACATCTTTTGTCTAAACTTAAATACCCAAATTTTCCAACAACTTTCAACAAGTCTTCATTGCTCAGTGGTAGAGCTCAGGACTTCTCTGCAGACGGTACCTGGTTTGAGTTTTGCTCATGGATATGTTCATTGAATGTCATGTATTATAATCACATATATCTCTGTCTCTTCCAGATCGGACACTACCGGACGCCAGATAGGTACAAGACATACCTAAAAAGTAACAGTCAGATACTTAGACGTTACAAGTCACATCACAACTCTCCTATTATTTAAAATGAACCCCAAATAGACTATACCCCATTTTTCCTCTCTATCCCCATCAAATGTATCGCCCTCTTTAGGACATTCTGATAACCAGGGTGCCTGAGGTATACTATATTTGCTCTGCCATGTCTTATCAACCCTTCATAAGAAACTGGTTATTAAAGTCCTTATATAATTAAATATTTAATATTGTTTTAAAATGAAACAGCGATCTCAAACACCAATCTTGAGTTTACTTAAACATACACAAATGATCCACAAGGCAAACTTCCTTGTTATAGTATAAAATGCAGGTTAATGCCTCATCAGATACGTTTCACAAATGATATCATATTCCAGTATGGATGTTAAAATTTCAGTGACTTACAATTATAATATAAATAATAATATTTATCTCGTGTCTGAGTATGAAAAAACTGGCAGCATTTATGATTTTGGCTGTTTTACCGTATTTACCGACGCCATGGCCGGATTCTCCTCTGATCCCTGCTATCGTCCTTGTATTTGCGTACTGTCACTCAAAGTATGTTCTTTGTGCCTCATAGACACTTGTATTGGTATTTCCCTGGCCAATTACCCTGATTATCGCCCAAGCTTTTTCTGTCAGTCATATGACAGCGTGACCTATGACCTGCGAAAACTGAACAAAGTGGCGAATTCTATAAGGAAAACTTACCGGTGAATAACTGTTCGCTGGCGTGCTGCCTCCACTGTCCATATCAGATTTTACAAGTATATCGTCAGTAAAGGAACGGAGTTGTCTCCGGTTGCCTCTATGTTGTGAATCTCCCATTTTGACATCACTGTTGTGATAACATTTGTGCTGAAATGCCAAACTATGCGGGTTCAGTGCTGTTACCATAAAGAGACCAAATTACCGGAAAGAATCTAAAGTTGTTATTGCAGCTTGAAAGAACAATAATTTTGGAGCGTTTTTCTATATTCATTTTAGATCAAAGAGAGGACTACATTCTTGTTTTTTATATATAGATACATGATTTAAAATCTCAGAACTCTCACGAGTGTGTTTAAAAGTTGTTTCCTTATTCCCCCATATCACGAAAAACTGTTGATTTGGGAAATAAAATTTGACTTATTATGTTCTTAGTCAAATACTATACCTGAAAGCAAAATTATTCTTTATAATGTGGAATAAAAAAACTTTCACAAGTCGTAAACTATTTGATAATTAAAAATTTTAAAACAAATTTAAATGGTTTTATATATTACAAGTTAAATTGATTTAATTTTTACTTTAAAGCATTCCACTGTTAACGTTGTACGTCAGCAAATGCTCTAAACGGCGTATGTTATACATTATGTTTAATGCAGAATCTTTTAGAGGTGAAAATTTATAAAAAGGAATTTCTCATGTGCGTTTAAAAAAATCAATACCCAGAATAAAATCCTATTTTTGAAAGTTAACATCCAAGTTAACATCCCAGGTATGTGGGGTTTTACCAAAATGTTAGCATGATGCTAATATCAGTACGGTATATACAGAAGTACTCTGTACCCGCAATAGGTACAGTATGTAATAATTATATTATTTTAGTCAAATACCTTAAATTAAAATTTAAAAAAATATTTTAAAATCTAAATAGCATCAATCAGTATATCGGGAGACCTTAAATTCTATACTCCATAACGTAAAATAAAATTCGGTTTTCAAGACATGTACACATAAAGAGGTCAAAATTATCAATTTTAGTCATTTGTTTTAAAAACTTATTAATACACTGAAACATTGCCTATGTACTCGATGAGATGTGTTGAGACCTTCATAATTTTGCGCACTTTGAATTTAATGAATTAACTTTGAATAACCCCTCTCTCTCTCTCTCTCTCTATATATATATATATATATATATATATATATATATATATATATATATATATCATCATCATCATCTGGACCTGTCATTGTAGGTGCTACTATCGAAGAGTGGAGTGTTGACTTTAGAGTGGACCAGGTTTTAGGCCCTAAGACTGATACTGTTATATATATATATATATATATATATATATATATATATATATATATATATATATATATATATATATATATATATATATATATATATAATATATTTAATTTATATAGCGCTAATTCAACAAAATAGTTATCAAAAGCACTTTACAAGACACAAAGCACAGTTTTACTAAAACATAAAATGTAGATTCCTACTAAAGCAAAGATTCCTAAAAGAAACCCTATATTTCTAAGAACTACCAAAAGCTAATATAAAAAGGTAAGTTTTAAGATTTCTTTTAAAAGAAGCTAAAGATGGTGAAGCTCCGATTGAGTGCGGAAGTTCATTCCACAACCTTGGTGCCACAGCTGAGAAAGCTCTCGAACGACACATCTCACTTCGTGCTTTAGGGATCACTAAAAGCCCTTGGTCAGATGACCTAAGCTGCCTGACTGGAACATAAAAAGTTAAGAGGTTTCTAATGTAAATAGGCGATTGACCATTTATGGCTTTGTATACTAAGAATAAAATTTTAAAATCAATGCGCTGTCGCACCGGGAGCCAATGGAATTCTTTAAGTATTGGTGTAATGTGGTCGCGCTTCTTGGCACCAGTTACAAGCCTAGCAGCTGCATTCTGCACTCTCTGTAGCCGGTCAAGTAACTTGCTAGGAAGACCACATAGCAAAGAGTTGGAACAGTTAATCCTTGAACTGATATGAACGCATGAGTTAATGTTATTAGTGAGTCTTGAGTTAGGAAACCCTTCATCCTAGCTATATTACGCAGGTTGTAAAAAGCCACACTACAAATATTATTTACATGCTTGTCAAGGCAAAGCCCTTGGTCAAACACTACCCCCAGGTTTCTAGCACTGTTTGTTGGCACAACTACAGAGTCAAATATGTTAAGATTTTTCAACTGAATTATTGACCTCTGCTGGTTTGTACCGATAATCAGAACCTCAGTTTTATCAGCATTGAGTTTAAGCAGATTCTGACACATCCAAACACCTATATGTCATGCAAGCATGTTTCAATGGTAGAATTGGGAACCTTTGATTCTGGTTTAAATTATACATAAATTTGACTGTCATCAGCATGATAATCAATTCCATACTGTCGTATTAATTCACCAAGTGGTAATGTGTAAATTGTTAAAAACAGAGGCCCCAGCACAGAACCTTGTGGAACACCGTTGGTGATCTCAGCTGGAGAAGACTTATGACCTACAACACTAATACACTGACTTCGATTGCACAGGTATGACCTGATCCATTGCAAGGCATCTCCAGTTATTCCAAGACTGGTGGACAACCGTTGTAACAGGAGCTGATGATCTACTAAATCAAAGGCAGCAGATAAATCCAAAAGTATGAGAATGGATACTTGTTGAGAGTCCATAGCCCAGAGGAGATCATTATATACTTATATACTTTATATATATATATATATATATATATATATATATATATATATATATAAAGTACATCAATTCCTCCTGACTTTTAAAGTGTATTTCAAATTTCGCTTTTAATTTCATTTTATTTAAATTAATCTACGAAGCACAATATGAGATAGCATGTTATATCTTTCATCATATCCCCCCCCCCCCCCCATGGGTTTTGAAATATTACGGTTTTCCTCCATAGTACTCAATCTGAGAAAGAAAAAATAAACCGCAAAATCAAATGTTTCATAAAAAAAACTCATCTAAGTTGAGCGTTCTATTTCAATTATGAGAGTTCAAATTTCACACGAGGAGCGGTGAGATTTTCACGGTCGGCCTCAAACCCAGGATGAGCACTCTGCAGGCTTTATTGGAAGGCTGTACCCCACAGCCGTGTATCACTCACAAAGAGTTCGTTTTTTGGGAGGTTAATTGGCGCCATGACCCAGCAATAGGGTTGATTACACACCCAGGACCTGCAGGTGAGGTATACACCGGGCCTGAGTGACACCAGGATATAAAACAGGAATCCAGTGCTACCGCCATATCATGTATAGCCCCCACAGCAAATAGAACTCTGCAGATGTGCATACTTAACAGCATTAAAAATAAAGGCGTTGCCTCCACAAAAAAAAATCTTTAAAAAAGAATAATCTGAACATTATATCCAATGCAAAAGGACCGTTGTTTGGTCACCAAGGATACAGCATTTTAGCTTAACAACATTGAAGATGAATGTTTGCTATAAATGCTTAACTTTAAATTGATATAATATTTGGTATATCCTACGGTAGCTCTTAATGGAACGTCTGGACAGTCTGGAATGGCCATTGGCCACATTAACTTAAAATAGTCCATGGCAACGCGTGACCCGTGATGCATGAGCTGTGACGTGAAAGTAGTTTCCTAGCTGTCACTCGTTTGTGCCTCATGTGAAACTGAATGGTGTCATGGTTGCTGCAACCAGTGACTATTTTTTATATATAAAACTTTCAATTTATCTGGAACCAATACTTTAAGCTTTATAAAGTCTGGAAAAAGACTCAATGAGATGGTGTTTCACATGAGAACTTGTGTGCAAACAACCAATCATATATACATATATAATATATATAAGGAGTCCGGCTCCATGCTACGAAAATATTTCTGTAATGGTGAAAGAGTAAATAGTAAATTCCACTTGAATCACGTTAAATTTTCGATAAATCTGCATCTTCTGCAGACAAATAATCAGGTAAGATCAACTGAAAACTACCGTGACACGGACACAATCCTCTACTGTCTAAAGACGTAAAAATCACTGTCTGTCCTGAACTGCAGGCGTTTAATATTCCTGCTTAGGGGTTTGCGGAGCGCCACCGTGTGTCTGTGTAAGAGACTATTAATATTCCGTACCTGTGTCCGGCATCATGGAACAATTAATTTCACCAGCAACCAGCATATACAGATCTTTGACATTGGGACGTATTGTCTCTCATCCTGAATGAGTCATGATTGACTTTCTGTGTCCAGTCATGACTGACGCCCTGGTATGTGACAAAAGGGCAGTCATACGTGTTGACGATCACACTGATTGACAGTTCAAGACAGAGAAGTGGCCAACCTGATCATGATAGAATGCTTGGACTAAACCTCTGCAGCATATTGCAAGGCGATCACGCAGTGCACAGAAGTCAGAACTGATCACCAACAGTATCAATGGCCTCAATATGTTAACATTAGCCAAAGGCTAGAGACAGGAGACAGTCCATAACGTCAAGTATTTTAGGGTAGTCATATCTGATGACGGAGCAAAGGCACTGACAGTACTAAGGCCCGTCTGGAATGATAGGTTATCATAGATACTGACGCCTTCCCTGGTCATCCCCGTAATTCTACATGCACACCTTAAGGTGGCAGGACTGGTCCCCCACCTGACCTGACTTTGTTTCAGTTTTTCCTTTGCATTGAACAATCTAATGCTTTAGTAGCCCCTAAAGTATACATTTTCTGAAAGCTAAGAAAATTCTCTATAGTTTGGTTATAATTAACTTTGTTTCTGAGGATCAGGCTTGAATTTGTGAGAATTTTAATTTAATTTTAATATTTAACAAAAAAAGTTTATTCCAGCACAACTAAAGCAGATACAGAAAATCTTCTTAAATAAATCGAGTATTTAGATAATAATCCCGAGGCGTTTTTTTGTTTAGTGAGATAAGTTTAAAAATTACGATTTTACAGAGTATTTAATTTTGAAATCTTCACAAATCATTTAATTTTTTACTTTTACCTGAATAAAATCCTTCAAACTTAGTATAGGCGTAAAATAAAAAAAAACGCTTTTTAGAAGACATATTAACAGTTACATATATCAAAGATGGTATGTTTCGGACAAGTACTTACTGAGAAATAACGCTCTAAAGATAAGGTGTTCAGGTGAAATGATGTTTCGAGAAAATGGCCAAAAACTATATTCGTAGAGATCATTCGTCCTACACACGTAATTAACCACAACTACATGTTGACAGTCACATGAATTTGGTCAAGACGGTGGTTCTTATCAAACCATGCTATAATAACATGGATTGACTATTTTGCTTTAAAAACGTATTAAAACGATAAAAGTTTGACATGTCACACCGGCGAACTGTCAAACACCACGTGCATGGACTTCAGTAGGCGGAGCTTACAGTTTTGGCCGAGTGCCAAGGTGCGCTGAGCACCCGACAACCGGGACCCGTGGCTGAACAGGTGCATAGCCGGGCCTAATAGGTAATCTGTCGATAGGCTCAGGATATAGCAGAAATAACATGATGTCAAGTGAAAATTTGTGTTTCGGCGTAACATACCCGAAAAAATAGACAGAAAGGCCAATGACACTAACAGATCATTCACAAGGACGGATTTGTTTGCACACTAATTAGTTGTATGCTCAGCTAATTAGATTGGGGTATCAGACGTCGACCGTCAGTTCTTGCCACCTCGTGTACGGAGGTACTTGGCCCATGCATTAATTAAACACTTGCACCTCGCGATTGGCTGAATGACCCAGGTGAGGGCTGGGGGCAGAGTGATTGACAGGCCTGTGGCAGGGCTGGAGTTAGTTTACAAACACCCTCTCAACATATCTTGGTGTTTACTGAATAGAAATAACCCTTTTCCACAAAATGTAACCGGCGACCCAAAATAGGCTCAGCTGCATTAGATCCGCCCAGTATTCAGTATTACGTATACCTTTTATTGAAAAAACACAAATTTTTAGGATTTTGACCAGTCCTGCTACCTTAATGGATAAAGATAAAGAGGACACAGGCCAGAGATCAGAGATGCTTCCACAGTGTCCTTAACAACTTCTACATAGACTACATAAATGAAGTAGAACGGAGCTGAATCAGGCCAACTGTTTGGTTTTACAAGCTAGGACTCCGAATCACCGTTAAGAGGTGTACAGTCTTGACGTGTGGATACGTCCCAAGTGCTTCAAGACTGGACAGAATAACCTTACAGAACACAGTACAGGCTTGTAATTGAGCGAGACCATCGGAAAGATAGACAATCGAATATAGGAAACTGTAGCCAGACCTGCGACCTGTGGTTCCCTAACGGTCGTCAAGAAATTGAAGTTTATGATGATTAAGTTTACAGAATCAGTGTTATTTTTCATGCTGCAAGCTTACTTGACATGCATTGACGTTTACCATCGCCATCAGAAAAAAGTAATTTTCGCACAATCAACATGGTGGCGCTATGTCTGTCGATGAATTTCACAGAGAAGGCTGCCCTTTGCCCCTCCAGCAAGGGGGAGGGGGGGGGGGGATGTCTGTGGTATTATAACTGCTATACATGCTGCTATACATGATTGTGTTTCACATGATTGTTGTGGAAAATATTTCTGCAATATGACACGTACTGTACCTGTTGTGGATCATATCAATCTTTGTTAAGAACAAAGACTGACTAATAAAAAAAAAAGAAATAACCATAAAATAGCAAATAAAAGTCTAATGAAGATGTCTGCTTTTTGTCAAATAGATAAATAAATTAAATTTAATATATCTATATATAATTATTATTATCATATATTAATGAAAGGAAACCCATGGATAGTTTATATGATGTAAGTTAATTACACCATTATTATTCTATTCATTAAGATATATAGCAATACTTAATATAGCGGTGGAAATTGATTTAATCAAAGCCTTGCAAAATACTTTTATCCTTGAAAAGAGTTAATTTATGACTTATATCACAGTTTTGTTTTATTATGTCCAGGCCAATCGCACTTAGCAAGGCGGAGATGTCACCGTTATGGCAAGCCCGTGTGACGTCCTCCTGGCTGGATTCGGAAACCGATGTTGGAGGTAGCGGCCTCAATGTTTTAATGCTATCCTAACATTAATTAAGTATATCTGCAAAATTCCATTGCGGTTTTGGATTGTAGCGTTAGCGCTCGCATCCTCTGATTCTATATCCTGTTGTCTCCCATGCCCAGTGTCTAACGCACCTGCTGGCCCTGTCTGTGTAATGAACCACCTCATAATAACAAGGAATTTGACCTGAATTTGAAATTATGTTCCTCTTCACATAGTGTAAAACATTCTGGAAATTAAGGCTGCAATGGCGCACTCCAGCAAGCGCTTCCGCCGGGCGGTTGATATTAAACTTAAACAATAAGTGTCCAAGCGCGGTAACTCCACATTTTTGGTGCCCGGACCCGGAAAGGACTTTTTTGTTCAAGAGTGCTGATACATAGGTCCTGTCCAGCCTTGAAGGTCGGTAGAACGGTTGAGACAGGATTCAGTTAACATTGCGTCAGCTGTTTGCCGCGCGGGCTGTAATTGGATCAGGCCAAGTGGCTGATCCGCCTTTGATAGTGTGTGAGGCTGTTGTTATGGAACTGGGATAGTTGTTAAGGCATTCTAGTACTGCAGATATGGCTCATGTAAGAAAAATTCGTGCTGCAGCTAAAGGTTGGCTCATCAAAGCCAGTGTGCGTCTTGATGAGCTGTACAAAGGTAAAGCCAGTATAGACTTTGATGAATTAAATGATGCTGTGGCGGAATATGATAGACGATTAATGCATGGGACTGCTCAGTCAGAGGTTGAGCTAGTACTTTATGAGGCAGACATAGAAACTTAAACAGAGGAAGCCCATAGTTATCGTGAGAAAATCCGCATACTACGTGTTACTGCCTTAAAACTACTTAATATACAGACTTTTAGTAAGGATACTCTGGTTTATACGGACACTGTGGCATCTGTGGATGCAAAGCTGCCGAAGTTACAGTTGCCCAGCTTTAGTGGTAATGTAACATAATGGACTTCTTTCTGGAAAAGTAAATTTCACATACCTGTGATCCCTGTTAAAAGGAGATGCAAAACATGCGGTTCAAGGATTTTCACTGACTTGGTCGCACTATACACCTGCAGTTGAACTGTTACAACAGCGTTTTGGTAGGAAAAAGCGTATTATATTCTCTCATATGCAGCAACTGTTAAACCTGACTGCACCAAAACAACCAGAGAGGCTTTATTGATAATGTTTAAACACGTGCGTTGTCTTGACAAAATAGGAATTTCGGGTGACCCAGTATGGTGTAGTGCTGACACCACTCCTCTTGTCAGGTTTACCGTCGGACATGCCCTTGGAATTGGCGCGTAAAGGCGAATTACATGAAAGTGATCTGGACTTTCTGTTGAAATTCCCAAGGAGGCCCAGGACAGTACCAGTATTGTATACAGACTCTTTGCGGCCACTTCCAGAGAAGTTTCCCACTGTAGCTGCATTACTATCTAGTGAGACTTTTCTGTGTGGTCGTATCAAGCATACTATTGTAAAACGACATAATGTTACATGCGTTCATGTCAGAGAGAATAAAGATGTATTACATTCAGTGAATGCATGTGTCAGATGTACAAAGAAGAATCATATGTACCGTAAATTGTACAGCCCTGTGTTGCAAGTGTGGATGTTAGGACCATGCTCTTTTGCGTGATGAAAAAAGTGATGGTAAGAAACCACAGAGTGAGTGTAGTGAGACTAGTGAGTGTAGTGAGACTAGAGACCCGAAATTGCCCCAGATTCCACCTGCAAAATCTCAACTCATGATTATACTCTGAATACTTGTAGTGTACCTGTATCTGGTAAACATGTTTTATTGCAGACTGCCCGTGTAGCTGTGTAGGGGGAGTGGTATCACAGAAGCTGCCCTGTCAGACGAAACATGTGAGTGAGTCACTTGGGGGGTAAAGTAGGGCCCCAGTGGGTGGATTTACAAGGTCTTGACTATTATTGGAAAGTCATGAATTCTCATATAGTTTGTCTCCCAGCTGGTTTGGTGGCACAGCGATCCATCTTTGGTTGGACCTTGTCAGGACCCATGTCTAGTTGTGTGGACGATGTGTCGGGGGACAATGTCGTCTCTTAACAGCTGCTTTGCATTAATGATACGTCTGATTAATTTAGAATCTATTGGGATTATACCTGATTCTCCGTCTACAGCTGTAGACCCTGTATTAAAGCATTTCTCTGAAAATGTGAAGTTTGTGGAAAATCGTTTTGAAGTATCGTTGCCCTGGCGGTCAGAGCATATTAGCAAACAGTTGACGGGCAAAAAACTCAAGCTCAGCTAAGCCTTATTCAGTAGAATAAGAATTTGGTAGGGATCCGTACCTTAATGGAAACAAATTGTGTCATTCAGGAGATGTTCGACTCTGGTGTTGTTGAGGAGGTCCCTGCCGATGAGCGGGATTATGACCCCCAGTGTTCTATATGCCACATAGACCTGGTATCAAGGAAAGTAGTCGTACAACCAAGGGGAGGCCAGTTTTCGATGCCTCAGCTAGTTCGTTGGATGGTGTGTCCTTGAACAGTTGTTTAAACACGGAACCGTGTCTATTGACTAATTTGGTAGAGATCCTCATACGCTCCGCAGGTGGAAGATGCCTGTCACCTGTCATATTTCAAAGCCATTTCTCTAAACCCGAGAACGATAAGAAGATCGTAATGCGCATAGGTTTCTCTGGAATCATAATGGCAAGATCAAGGTGATGATATTCAACAGGGTCCCATTGGGAACCGTAGCGCCAATTTTTCCTGAATGCGACAATAAAACATCACCTCAGCAAGTACCTATCAACCAGAATAATGCATAAATTATTCAATAATCTGTATGATGTTGATTGGCTCAGTAGAGCCGATTCGGACAATGTGAAATGATCGTTGCTGCTTCGCATATCATGTCGGAAGCCAACAGGAGTTTAACAAAGCGGGGCTCGAGCAGTGCGGCTGTTGCTCAGTTGCTGCCATGCTATAGTCAGAATAAAGAATAAATTAGCCTGTCAAGGCTTTAGGTCTAAGGTGTTTTGTATCGAGAGATGCGTTCTCTTTTGACGGCATACAAATACCAGAAGATTTTGTATGTGACAAAACGAGTTTTATAGCTGGATTGTTCGACCCTCTTGGGTTTTTGACTTCCTATGCCATGACAGCCAAACTCATGTTCCAACAATTATAACGGAGTGGGATGGATCCGTTCCAGAGGCTATCCAGTCTGAGTTCGGCAAGTGGTTAACTGTTTTGCAGAAACTTCATTGTTGGAAGGCTCCTCGAAGTTACACTGGCCACTCTTGGTGGGAGAATCAACAAGTTGACCTGCATTTGGTGATTCATCCGAAGCTTCTTATGGAGCCTGTGTGTACCTCCGGATTCAGTTGAAGGACAGTCCATGGAAGTCCTCTCTCGTTGTTGCCAAGGCTCGCGTAGCTCCAATATAATGGACAACTCTCCCACGTTTTGAGCTTTTGGATGCTCTTCCTTGTGCTCGTTTGATTGAGTTTTTAGACAGACACTCAAGTTGCCTATCGAGGACTTTTGTCAGTGTTGGACTGATTCCACAGTGGTGGTATCTTGGATTTAGGGGAACCCCTGTCGTTGGAAGTCATTTGTGGCTAACAGGGTTATTGAGATCCAAGATCTGACTAGTCCGGCTCAGTCGAAACATTGTTCTGGCACTGAGAATCCTGCAGATTTGATGACTCTAGGACTTTTAGCTCAGGATTTGATTCAATCTGATCTTTGGTTGAATGGTCCACTATTTTGCCGGAGTGATGTAATCAGTTGTGACAATTTTCATATTTCATTCGAGTCTTGTTCCGCATTGGAGAAGGTTCAAGATGAAGTCCGTGGTAAAGGAAACCAGGTAGATAGTGGTTTGAACAGAGCTGCACAGACGAGAAATGTCAGTGAACTTACCTATGAAGAGTTGTGTGGCAAAACTCACCTTGATTAAGTGTTCAGCAGACTGAATACAAATTGAATCTGAGGCTTAAGAAAAGAATCAACCTGTGTCCAGGTTTTCCTCTCTTCACAAATTGAGTCAGTTTGTCGATAGTTAGGGTTTTCTCAGGGTTCAAGGAAGACTGCAGTTAGCGTATCTGACTTTTGAGGAGAAGCAGACCATCATTTTGCCCAAATCTCACTTAGTTTTGTTAATGGTACGTCACCAATACAATATTCGCAAATGTGCTGACCATTGTATTGTTGTGACCATGTGGGAATGAAGTTTTATGTCCTTTGTTTACATGTGTAGTTACCAGAGCTGTACATTTGGAGTTAGTGGAGTCGTAATCCGCTGAGGTAACAGTTATGGCCTTGTGTCGCTTTATAGCTCGACGAGGTATACCTTCTATTTTGATGTCAGATAATGCTTAATGATTTTGGGCTTCAAGATACCAGATCCAGAAGCTAATGGGACTGGTGGTCCACATTGGAGGTTCATTGTTCCCCGTGCCAAATGGGGAGGGGGGGGGGTATTGGTTCTGTGAAGTTTGCGTTCAAGAGATCTCTTCGTAATAGGTATCTTACTCGTGTTAAATTGGAGACGACACTGCATGAAATATGGCATAAATTCACGTCCGTTGACATGCGTTGGCGATGATCTTGATTCGGGATCTCCCTTAACACCTTCCTGTTTTCTGATTGGTACATCCTCTGATTTTAGTTCTGGTGTGGTTGCGGATGAACAAGTGGTCAAATAGTGTGACCTAGTAGAACGCCAGAAGCTTAGATGTGAAGTCATAGATCAGTTTTGGTCATATTGGTCTAAAGAATACATCCGCATTGTTCCTACTTGTAAGGGCTCACCTAACTTTAAGGGCGGTGTTCAGATAGGGTCCCTTGTTTTGGTTATGGATGAGGCAACAAAGAGATTGCGGTGGCCCCTTGGTGTTGCTCAGAGGGTTTATCCTAGTCGGGATTTGGAATGGGTCGTACTGTTCAAAGTCAAACCTCCAAAGGGTTTGTTCGTAAGACCGATACCGAAAGTCACTGGTCTAAACACATATGCACTGAAAGCACAAGGTTCAAATTACTTTAGCACTGATATTGTGAATAATAATCCAAATGTTGTTACCAGATCTGGTCGCCAGATTGAAGTGCCTACCAGGCTGGATTCATAATCCGTCTTTCCTTAACATATCTGGACTCTTTGTGTTGATGTTAACCAGGAAATATGTTATCATCTAACGTAGGAATCTGTTCTTGTCATAGCTAACACAGACTGAATGCTCATAGTTTAGTCCGTGAAAGTATCTTCTGACATGCTTGTTGTGATGAACCATATATGTAGATGTACCATTTTATTTGAACGTTGCAGTATCTAAAGATACTCCAAGATGGTGAGAAAGTTCAGGATTCCCCTAGCAAGTGCTGCCACCTAGCGGTTAATATTTAACTCAACAATGATCTCCCATATATTCATTTGCGCTAAAGATAAGAAAACAAAATGGTAAAAAACATGGCTGTCTAGTTTTTGTATGAACTGTGTGGAAGTTTTCGGGCTGATTTATAAGTGTCCGTGTGCGGTAACTCGACAGTAATCATGTCTCTCACTGTATCACAGTAACGACACCTGGCACTGAGCAAATGTGAAAGAGAAGATGAATAGTGGAGAGGACATCCTAAGACTGCGCTCCGACAGGACTCACAAGTCTAAAAATATTACTAATGATAAAGGAATTATTTGGAACAGTGATTATTATAATAATTTAATAAAGCAGTGGTAATAAAAATACATAGTGGAATCGGGCTAGGTTGAGGCTCTTAGGCCAAAAAAAAGGTATGGTTTTCAGGCACTTTTTTTCAGAAATCAGTGCGGGCGGGAGGTATTTTGATTTTTTACCTTTATCGTATGTTTCGATAAAAATGTCATTTGATCAGTTAAAAGCATGAAAATAACAAATTTTTATGATCAGATAAAAATACTACATAAATTGTATTATCTTCTTGAAGGAAATAAAAAAATTTGATGCGGGGGGGGGGGGGGGGGTTAAAATTGACGCGGGCGGTGCCTAAGAACCATACCTTTTATTTTTTTCTTTGGTCTAATGAAATTGCTTTTCAAAAATAAAATACTGGCCGCACTGATTTCTGAAAGAAAGTGCCTGAGAACCATACCTTTTTTTTGCCTTAACGATCAGATATATAAAATCGACGGTTTGGGAAGGGGTCTTCCAGTGTATCGACCCTCCCCCCCCCCCCCCCCCCACCCCCGAACCCCATACACACACATTGTGTCAAGTGTTTGTGCATCAGATGCACAGAACACAAGTTCGGGTCTAACATATAAATTAAAGAAATAGAACAGAAGCTAGCCGACAGGACTGCGCTATGTAGTCCCGATTTGCTGATTATGTAATTACTTGATATCGTTACACTACCTTTCTTCGTTTCATAAGCAGTAAAATCTACATCGGAATGGGTTTAAGGTAGGCGTCGCACACACTCACGTGCCAGCTAAGAACGGCGTAATTGCAACGAACAATCACTATCAAGAAGGCAGCGCAGGTGTTACGATAGATGTCGCTAACCGTCCCAGTAACCCTGTGCGACGCCAGAGTTTAACGCACTGTAACGAACTCTTACAAACTCTTCACTATGTTGCAAAACTGTCATTATAACCGTCACGTAGCAAATACTGACAAGGCCTTGAGCTGGAAAGGCCTGAGGTTTTACTATTTTATTTATTTATATATTTTTTGGCGCAGCTTAATGTTATTCTCTAACTTGATTTCCCCAACCCCAATTTGTATAAATAGGGATGCAATGATGAAGAAAACAGGCGATGATTGCTAAGTTGGGGAAAAGGAGTAATCTTGATTTTATGAGTCAACTATAAGCATGCATCTATCAAAAGATTTGAACTAACATGTACTATAGTGGCAAGTTTGACACGTACGTAATTCAGGAAAGATGAACCTAGGAGTCTGAATTTACAATAGTGCATGGCAAGTTTGACACGTAAGTTATTCAGGAAAGATGAACTTAGGACTTAATATAAAGTATAAAAGATCAAACATTCAGATTTAAAAGCTGTCAGAGCGTAAACAACACAGCTGGAGGTACATAGATAGGAAGCAAATCAGAGAAACAAACGAGAGTAACCATATTGGATTGTATATAGAAAATAAGAATTAAAGAAGCCGAGGTCAGGGAGATATCTGCCAAAGGAGTGGTGAAAAGTTGGTTTAGTCCTGGCTCTGGCCACCTTTAAGTTGATTTGGCGTCCGGAAACGCCATACGAAGCATAGGAAGCGTTTTCTGTCCGTTTTGAGGGGTGTCAAGCTATTTGCTTAGTGATACTAGTAACCGAAAATCAAAGATTTGCATGTTTAATATGAAAAACGCTTGCCCTGTGTGACTCGCTGGTTAGTTCTAATAATCGACAGTCGGGGATCTCAGAACACTTGAAATCGCATTAATGAATTCCCGTGCAGAAACGGTATGGCAAGGATCGCATTCAACTTAGTTACCTTTCGTGTATACTTCTAGACATCAGCAAGTCCCTCGAGTTCATAAAAAGTACAAGTATGATGAATTATGGGCAGACAGTGAACAGTGTACAGTATCAGTGGGTATTATCAGACACCAGTCCGATAAATGCTACTGACTATAAATTAAAGGATAAATAGATGGACTCATTAAAATTAATATAATTTTAAGTGTAGTTTATGTCATTATAAGTGTATTCTTCTCTTGACGGCCATGACATATACTACTTTTCGACAGTTTCTATTTGAGTACACTCATTTTTTAAAGCTCAGACTTTCATTTCTTTATGTTCATATACATGAGTTAATGGCTTCTCAGTGAACCCTGGGCTTCGAAAAAAGAACATGTATACAAGATCATCACATCGTTAAAGGGTGTGACAATATTTTGACACTGCTTTGTTAATCACCTAAGTAATAACTAGTTCACAACTGGGCTTCATTTTTCTATGTGTGAAAAGAAACCAGGAATAAATACAGCGACTGAATGATGATAACACAGGCAGTATACTGTGGTTGGCGTCATATTTAGCGGAGTTATCGTTTCGCGATTTCCAATTTATCAGTGTTTCGCGAGGGTTCAATTTTCGTGATCCAACCATTTTAAAAGCCAACACAAAGTAAACCATTATTATATGAAATAATTATATTTAATAATAATAATTTTTGCGCCAAATCTTAATAATTGGACTTTGGTCCAAGAGAACATCGAACGAGTTTTAGTTATTTTTCATTGATGGCCGATTTTGAAAGATCTGGTTTATAACAGAAATACAGAAATCTTTGAGCATACTAGATCTGTTATTTATATTAAATATTTGTATTTTACCTTTCACCTTTCCTTCACTGTTGAGACCTCTAATTCACAAACAAAAGGCAACCACAGTAGTGATTTATACAAAAAGACATGACTGACTGTAACAGATCATTTTATTGGTAAGAAACACTCGTGAGATACAGATTCAAAAAGATATATACTGTTGCCCATGGTATCCTTTCAAACTAGGGTTGTTACAGCTACCAAAAACTATATAATTTAGCAAGTGGCCATGCATGAGCCACGACGCTCAGCTGATTTTGAGAAAACAGGAGATGTTTAAGTAGATATTAGTAATAAGATATGCATGTACGTTTCCCAACGATAAAACAAATTTGAGAAATATTACTGAAAAATATGAGAACTCTTTTAGGTGATTTATTACAAACTTTGCATGCTTACAGAAAAACTGAAGACGTGATTGAAACAGATCGGTTAAATCTTATAAATCTGTGAAACATATGAAACTGCTAAAAGATATGGGAGGCTGAAAACACAATTAGAAACCATGTAATAAATTCACCGGTTTTCAAACTCCCAAGACAACATGGTTGAAACAGTCCCTCAGAATGTGTTTACTTGAAAGTGTGGCATTAGTGATTCTATTATACCCCCAAACCTTGATAAGAACCCATTTCAAATTCAAAATACATGCAAAATTTAAGCTTGAATAAAAAGATAAAATTGCCTTTTATTTATTCAGCTGACCTTCCTTTTAAAATGTGAGCAATGAGGATGTTTACTTCCAGATTGAAACAAGAGACACAAGAGTTAGGTCTCTAAGGACTCAAATATAGTGGGTGAAAAATCGTTAAGAAAACAAAAACCATAACTGAAAATAAAAATAAAAGCTAACAGCTTCTGATATTCCAAGATTACTAGTATTTGGTACCAGATTTTTAATAAATCAAGGTGGTAGATGGTGCCATCTGCAGGTGAACATCAGATAACAGTCACATCATCAAGATTTCTGCCAAATTTGGTATGAAATTTGGCACAGTAGTTTCGAGAAAAAAAAGTAACAGATTTCGCATAACAGGTTTTGCATGATAAATGAAAAGTCTTAAAATAATATTAAGCGACAAGCAGAAATGTGAAGCCAGTGGAAACAATTTTGAGAATAAATCCATTCAAGTTAGTGAATGTTCAATTTGCCTTGCTCCACTGAATCCTTGTATTTGATCTGAAGGATTTAGTATTCTAGTTTTACTGACTTATCTGAAGAAACATGAAAAAGACCATTTCGGATCATAGAAAATAGTTTATCAGCTCCTGATCACAGGCCTGTAATGTGACGAGTATGTCTGCAAAATTTGGCAAAGGCAGCTGCAGGGGTTCTAGAGATATTTGGTAACAGAAGGGGGATCGATGAACACACATGGACTATTTTAATAGTCCACCCTCCTATGGCAGGGAACTAAATATAGAGTGCTTTAAATGTTGTGGGGGTCACCATAATTCTGCATTTAAGCAAATTTGAATTTAAAGCTCAAATTTTCAAACTCATCTTGGTTAAAAAAATATGGGTATCAAAATAATATATGCAGTACATGCACATAAAAAAATGGTGTTCAAAAAATCATTTTTTCTGCAGATTTGACAGTCAAGATCAAGAGTGTTCAAGAATTTCTCTTTGAGCTTTGTTGAAACAAATGTGTTTAATTTGAGAAAGAACTATGCAGTATTATATGCAGTTTTACTATCTAAATTTATGCAGTACTCAAATATTATGCGGTTTACAAAAATTTGTTCAGAAGTTCGCCAGTTTACGTATTTGTCCCAGAACTTGAGTTAACAAGGCCTAAAGGCCTAATGCGAACCTGTGCAAAGGGATTTACATCAGGTATAATGCTTCCATGCTGGAACGTTACTTTGCAAGTACATGTGAGACATGTATATGTTCAATGCAAGTACTAAACATTTTGAACCAGAGTACAAATACCAATTACACAAACGTCACTGCTTAAATACTGGCATGGAAGCACACAACACAAAAATGATTGTAGGTGGCGCCATCAGTCTTGTGTACGAGAAAGCCATCGAAGATGTACAGACATGCAACATTTCAGGTAGATACTTCAAACAACTCTTGGGCTATGTGCACAGATGTATGAAACAATTAAAGATGGCACCAGAGGTCTTGTATACAACAAAACCATCCGAGATGTATTGACATGCATTATTTCTGGCTGATATGTCAAATCACTCCTGAGAAATAAGCAGGAGCATACACAGTGCATAAAATTATTGTAGGTGGCGCCACCAGTGTTGTATACAACAAAGCTATCAGAGATGTATAAAAATGCACAATTTCAGGCTGATATATCAAATCCCTCCTGAGAAATAAGCAGGGACACGCACTGTGCAAAAATTATTGTAGGTGGCGACACCAGTTTTGTGTACGAGAAAGCCATAAAAAATGCATTGACAAGTCAAAGTCAGGCAAATTCATCAAACTTCTCATGAGTCAGGTGCACTGGGCTGACAAAGCTTAGGTGTGGAAGGCAATTGTACTGAGTGAACCAGAACCAAAAATCCAGCAGTAACTACTGCACTGATTGAACTCTTGACCTGTACCTGGCTGCACTGAATGAACTCTTGACCTGTTGCCTAATCTGATACAGTTGTCAGTCTGTCAAAGCTATAAAGAGATGCAGACTGACCTTTGGCCTGTTGCCAAATCTGAAATATTTGGCAGTCCACAAGCCAACAATGGTAGCAATATGCAGCAAGCTAAGCTACTGCAAGTAGTGTTTAGGTGGGACTTATAGATTGATTGTGGTCAAACGGTATACAAAGTGACCTTACAAATAAGCCGATTCCATGCAAATGATAGGTCAATCAGTTTTTTTATTAACTGTAACAACCCTAATTCAAACAAGATATTTCATTCCAAAGCAGATCATGCTGTGTTTATAACCCTCTTATTAAAATGTTTAAAGCAAACACTAAAATAGAATTAAATATCCTAATCTACTTGATGCTGCACTTAAGTAAACTGAAACACACTGACCCAGTGAAAGTAAAATAAACTGCAAAATAATCACTGAAATAAAAAGCCAAATATCTTGTGAACAAAGTCCTCTATGATTCAACTAATACAAGAAAATATACTAACAATCCAGCACTGTGCATGGTAGATCCTTTGCAGGTGGTAATTATATATTCTTTGTACGGACATCTTTATTTTTTCTGAAGCACAATATCAATCACTGTTACAGGCTTTTTGTGCGATTCCGATAAACTGGTGGAAATCCTTTATCCCCAGGCCTATTTCACCACTGGTTCTGTTTCCCCATTCTCCTTCCCTAGAATGTGGAACAACACAAATATTGCTTTTACTGGATCAGATGACTTATCTCAATGCATCCAGTAAAAGCTCCCACAGGGCAAAGAAAACATGTCCCTCTTATCTTCTAGTAGTCCTAACACACTTTGGGCTCTCATGAAAACCATCTGGTGATGTGGTGGAGAATCCTTCAGTGTAATTTAAATCTAATTCTGACTCACATAGAGCAGGAATTCCTTCAGAGAATGACACTTTAGTTGCTAACGATGCTGATTACGAGGGCCCTGCTGGGTTAATCCTGTAATGCTGGCTGGATCCTGCACACACGGCCACTGTCCTGTGTACTGGTAGGTGGGCATACTCAGGTAGTCATCAGTCAAGTAGTTCAGCATGGGCTTGTAAGCCATGGGTTTGAAGGCCTGGGAGTGGGTGGTTGTGCGAGCTGAAATAATATAAATAAAAGAAAGGCAACTGGGTATATTCTTTGCTCTGATCACACTCTGACCCCACAGAATGTCATCATATTACATCATCAATAACCACTGATATCGCTCTAAAACTGAAGATTAGCAATGTCCTTTTACTCTTTTGACTAACTGCCCCAGGGATATAAGGATATGAACCAGGCTCTAATATCATGTTTGTGTTAATTATGCATCTGGTACACATATTTATTATCCTGGTTAGACTTATCAAACTGGAATATACTAAATAACAGGCAGTCTACAAGTGACAAATCACAGAGGCATGGGTTAAGTAAGGCACTGAATGGTCCTGACATGACATGACTCAAAATTTGTGGCAACAGTGATGCCAATTAAACTTCTCTCATATGTGCAATTTTCATACTAAAAAACAGATCTACAGATGACTACACCATGCAAAATTTCAGGCCCAGACACAAATCTACTACTGAGATAAAGTGCATCAATGTATTCTAATACAGGGCCAACAGGCCTAATATGAACCTGTGCAATGGGATATACATCAGTATTATGCTGCCATGCTGAACCATTGCTTTTCAAGTGTCATGAGTGCATGTGAACTCATAAACCCCAACCTAGGTGGATGTACAGGTAACAGGCCCAAGCTGTAGTGAATATACAAGTTATGTAGAGGTAACAGTAGACAAGTAGTAGTGAATGATTATTGTCACAAAAATCTTTGTGCTTTGTCGCACCTGTAGTACCATGAAGTTTCAAACTGTGCATGATCACTTTACTATATTGCGAGCTAACAAACCACAGGTAATATAAAATAGGGTGTTGTTAACCTCATAGCCAGAGCTACACACAACACCATGTTGAGATATATAGTCAACCTTAGGCTCTCATGTGTCATGTATATAACCTGGTCAGAAGGTATGTACGACTTTGTTTTAAATAGTAAATATGATTATCAGAGTACAACTACAATGTTTATAGATAACCCTTAAATGATTAAAACATGTGTATATAATAACTCTTAAATAAATCTAAATGTGGGTTGTTAAGAGAATATATATTATTTGAATAAGCAAAAGCCAAATATGGTGATGACTAAGTTAATTTACAATATGCTTGTTCCAATAATAAGAGTATATATTATTGGAACAATGTATACTGATGAATCAGTTTAGCTTATACAATATGTATAGATAGATCGATACATCACTAGCAAGTATGATATTATAGTATTTGTCCACAGGTTTCTTGCCTATTCTGTGCATGTGGTCCGGTCACTGATTCATCGTTGAGGGATGTCTGACGTCTAGACTAACGATGGTTAGGTCAGTTACTACTAACAATACTCACTTGATAAGATAATATAAGCCTTTATTCATCATGCAAGGCATGAAATTCATTCCAAAGAATTTACAGCACATGTATAGACACCTACAGGCACTGTACATGAATCAAGTACAGACGTTATAGCACATCACAGACAATTATAGCACATCACTGGCATTATATTAAGTATATCACAGGCATTATAGCACTTCACAGGTATTATACATATGCAAGAATGAGCTGATCTATATACTACATAAAATATAGATAGATGTATATATACACAATTCCTAAATCACTTACATCACAGTGCTTTCTGTACCATTTAACAATCTGATACTAGCGAGTAAGAAATTTTTCCTGTATCTTGCTGTGCGACAATGTTCAGCCCTTAGTCTTTTTCCCGACCTCAGAGCATCATATAAACAAGACAGCTCATGTTAAGAATCAGCCCTGGTATACTGTGCCTTTCGTGTGACACAGCAGCAACAGAGTTCATTCAGCAGCTTTACATTCTTCAGACACCACTCTGACTCTATCCCTGCACAAACAATTCTTCCCAGTTTGTTTTGGGGTGCTGTATTGCAATTTCTGAACCAGCTTGTAATGCAGAATGTTGACACTGACTGAATCACAGAAATATAAAAAGGGTTCCATTTTTTTTTGTTTTGAAATTCATCCGGGACAGTTTTCTCAGGAAAAACAATCTCATATTTTCCTTTTTATAAATGTTTTGCACATCAGCTTCAAAGGTATATTTTTCATCTATTATTGTACCAAGATATTTGTATTCTGTCACATTTTCTGGGGTTTGGCCATTTATGGAAAGAGGTTCATGTTTTGTTGTTACTGAACCTATAATCATTTCTTTTGTCTATCTACCATTGAATTCTGAGAAGTTAATGTCAAGCCACTCCACAAATCTTTGCACCTCTAGCCTATAATCTAAGTCTGAATTATTACAAAGGCTAATCAGTGCTGTGTCATAGGTGTATTTGATCAATTTACAACTCTCAGAGATGATAACCCTGCAGTCAATGGTATATAAAGTGATTAATATGGGCGAGAGAACGCCTGTGGAGCACCTGTATTTGTTTGAATTTCCTCAGATTTTACATTCTTTAATCTGACAAACTGGCACCTGATGTTAAAAAGTTATGTGTCCACCTCATGATAGATGGACTGACGTTCATGTTAAGAAGTTTCTTTAGAACAAGTGTGGTTGAATTGTATTAAAAGAGCTAGAGAAATGTATAACAAGGCCTACAGGCCTAATGCGAACCTGTGCAAAGTTTAGGTGTATGAATAAAGGTTTATTTTTTAAATTTAATATTGATCCTCTTGCATATCTACCTTAGGCATTTTGATTTCAGCAAAATGGACGTTTACGACCTGCAAGTTTCAGACTAGGACATTTTAAAACCAGAATATGGGTAGTCAACAAGCGACCATGTGTATCGGCAGAAATCAGAGTGGGACAGGTGAAGTGAGGCATGGATTAAGTGGCAAGGGGAATAGAGTGAGGTGTGTTGCATATTAGCATGGATGTCTGCAGCTTAAATGTGAATGTAGGTGGCGCCATGTGTCATAAAATCGAGAAAACTTTCAGGATGTATAAACCTGCAAAATTTCAGGTGGATAAGTCAAACCACTTCTGAGATATGAGTGATTTTATCCCAAGGCAGATGAACAGATCAACGCTGTGCATATGTGGTTGCAGGTGGCGCCACCAGTTTTGCCTATGATGAAGAGCTATGTGAGATCTATACACAAGCAAAATTTTGGCCAAATTGGTCAAACGGTTCCCAAAATATGAGCTTGGATGTCTGCAGAGTAAACCTGAATGTAGGTGGCACCACCTGTCATAAAATCAAGAGAGCTGTCCGGGATGTATAAATCTGCAAAATTTCAGGTGGAAAAGTCAAACTACTGCTGAGATATGAGTGATTTTATATCAAGGCAGATGAACAGATGGACGCTGTGCATAAATGGTTGCAGTTGGCACCACCAGTTTTGCCTGTGATGAAGAGCTATGTGTGATCTATACACAAGCCAAATTTTGGCCCAATCATTCAAACGGTTCCCGAGATATGAGCTTGGATGTCTGCAGAGTAAACCTGAATGTAGGTGGCGCCACCTGTCATAAAATCGAGAAAGCTGTCCATGATGTATAAACCTGCAAAATTTCACGTGGATAAGTCAAACCACTTCTGAGATAGGAGTGATTTTATCCCAAGGCAGATGAACAGATGGACGCTGTGCATAAGTGGTTGCAGGTGGCGCCACCCTTTTTAGTGTATGTTATAAAGCTAATAATCTGGGAATTCTGCATCTAGACATTGTGTCTAGACGTCTAGACACATAGTCTAGACCCCCGCCAGAGCCAGGTCAGTTGCCATGGTGATGTCTGGACCTCACCTGTTTGTACTGAGTGACCTCTTGACTTGGCTGCTGAAACTCAGCATGTTGTCAAATCTGTTTTCAAACACAGAAAGCCTCTTTCAATTGGCTACAATGCTTTTTTAAAGCTGTATTTACCCAATCTATTCTTATAAAACTGGCAGAACCCTACCATAGAATAATTCTTGTAAAGTTTAAACCAACCAGCTTAACAGTTTCATCATAAATCAGTGTATAAGCTAGAAGAGTTTAAAATTACATTTTCGCTTGTAAAAAAACACATCAATGTAGGTGGCGCCACCAATACCTCAATTTCAGATATGACATATGTGACAAACATTGGTATAAAATTTGGTGATTATAGCTCTAGCCGTTCCTGAGATTTTAATTTTAGTGTGCTTTTTTGGACAGATGACTAGGTTCAACCTCCTGTAACTCAGCCAAAAATCTCCAAAATGGAACCATTCGAACAAACTTCAGAGAGATTGTTCCAGGGATCATTTCTGTGAAATATTGGACAATTTGCCTGGGCAGTTTCGGAGAAGAAGATTTTTTTAGCTGTTTTAGCTTTTTCCTATAAAATCTAAGAAAATGCAGTTAGAAAAAAAATAAACAAAATCCAATAGAGTTAATCAGATGACTGATTATTTGCAAAAAATTTGGTGATGCTAGCTTCTGCTGTTTTTGAGATAGCTATGGTTGACATACAGACGACGCAAGACGTACGATGTACGACGCACAACGCCGCACCATCGCATAAGCTCACAGGTTCGCTAAAAAGGATTTCTGCAATCTTGCTAATTCCATTGCTACTTGGCGCAACCAAGGAATTTTAGAATATCATGTGTGATTAGAATCGTAGGATCCTTACATTCCGCTTGGTGGTGTAGTCAAATTGTAAAGGGTCTTGGTGCTGTTTAATTTGTCTACATAAATTAAGTGCCGTCACTAGATTCATGTGCCACTACTCACATAAAGGAACAATATCAACCTCAGGACTATAACAAGGATATAAGGATACAGTATAAACAGGACTTTATATATTATACATGGTGCACCTTTTTCACATATATATGTATGGCCATTATAATATATGTACATAGTGTATTGAATATTTCCTAGAATAGACGCCCGGGCGTATATTTTTTTCAGACCCTGCTTTGACCTGGCGTCTAAACAAGGCCGGCGTATATTCAAGGTCGGCATTTATTAAACAAGTGACCCATGGGTCATGACGCTCAGCTGACTGACATGTTGATAAAATGTCCTTGCACAGACAACTAATTAAGATAGGTCGCATCATTGTTCATGCATATTAGCTTAAGTTCATCAAGACCGAACCCATAAAAACAAATTTGATGACAATCCAACCAGCCTTTCATGAGGAATCTGGCAATTTGTGTGTACTTTGCATTATTTCTGGGATGCTCAAACATACCCCAAAACTCTGAGAATATAGGTCACTGTGACCCAATTTCAGGTTTCTGGGGAGAACTTCTGAAGAACTCTCAGGATGTCAAGTTAGAAGATTCTGGGCCCCATGGTTATGATTTGTGCCCTACTTTGGTATCAAATTTTCAATTATTCTGAGTTTATAAGCCCCATAGCTCAGAAAATATGGGTAACAGAGACCTTCATTCATGTTTCCAAGGAGACTTTTCACAGATCTCCCTGGATGTCAAGTTTGAAGATTCTAGGACCAATGGTAACAATTTGAGCCCTGTTAAGGGACAACCGCATCTTTGAAGGTCTCATAAATAGGCCTAGCAAAAAACAAGGGACCCATGGGTCACGGTGCTCAGCTTAAGTTTGAAATTTTTGCAAATGCAAAATATTCTATTTTAATGTTTTTCATTTATATAAGCATATGAGAAGCTAAGAGGAAAGAGGCTCTCCTACTTGGTTATAGTAAAGTTCTAAATATATGATTGCAAACTAATACTCTGACAAGACTGTCATGAAGAAAAACAGTAAAAGTTTTGAGATACTGTGATGCATATGAAAAATTTACAGATGGACAGGCCAGTGGACAGAATGGACTAATACCTTTATCTCACTTTCAAGGGAATAATGCATTTAAGTTTATATATAAGCCTATTATTTATGCATATATCCACTTTTTCCATAAAAATAGCTTTTTATCTGATTAATTTTTTTTTATTTAAAAGTTTTATAAATTTGTATTAAAAACACTGAAAATATAAGTTACAATATTAGAATTCTAAGTTGCAATCATTATATATCCAGAGTGTAGCTCATATTGGGTCATAACATGCATACACATATATTTTTATTATTTTTAAATCACAAATGTTTTAACTGAATTTAAAAGAAAATAATGCCACAACATGGCATCTACAAGATTATTCCTTGAATCACTATTAAAAAGTTTTGCACAATGGAGTTTTCAGTACATGCTTAATCTTATTCACTGAAATAAAATAAAAGATTCAGTAAATTTGGTAAAATAAAAACATCTTTTCAAATAAAGTATACACAATGTTGGTTGAATGAGGAACAAACAATATCATTATGCTAATTACAATCTATGCTATAATTTATTACTGGAATTAATAGTCAATTTCACACCTGGTGAAGTTTTTACTCTTCTCAAGTAAGGAATTACTTATCTGATGAACATCCACACTTTCAAAGCAATACACCACTTTGTGGACACAATTAAATGTGCACTTTAATCAATGTAACCCTGGTGGTAAATATAAAATCTAAAATGTAGCATTGCATAGCCAAGAATAAAATGAAATACAGAAAATTATAACATTCATCTAGTTAATGCACCATCTGGGGGGGGGGGGGGGGGTAGGAGAGCAGAGAGAAAGCCTGCTAGTAGTGGCCAAGCTGAGCCAAGGCAAGCTGCCTGGGATGGGTTACATAATGCAAGTGAAGGCTGTACTACTAGGTGGGCTACATGTTAACAACACTTGACATGGTGTATGAAATTTTGAATAAAAGCTACTCTTTTCAATCAATTCCTTTGAAATTTCAGATTTTAAAAGATTAAATCCTTATGTATATATGCGGTTAAATTTAAATCAACAGTGCTTACAGGGAAAAAACTTGCCATTGCCAAAGTTGGACAAAATTCAAGGTATTGATTTTTTATTTATGCTAATAACTTGAAAATTTGCAAAATTCAGATCTAATTTTGGGTAAACAATTGAATCTTGATTAAATAAAAATATATTCCTGAAAAAAAGTCTCCAGCTTCAGCAATACTCATTTAAGGTGAGTAAATATTTTTTATATTTTTTTTTTAAATTGCAATTTATATATTTGGGCCCATCACTTCAAAATAATACCCAATACTGACCTAATTTTTGGTATGTTCATAGAAAATGTATGAAAGAATAGGAAAACTGAATATGATCAAAAACAGATCAGTGGTTTTGATATTAGGCAGCCCTGAAGTGTAACAATGGCTTTTTTATGGAAAACAGAGTTTTTTCCTCAATATCTCGAAGGAACGAAGTCCTAATGACCCAATTTTCGGTATGGTAGGAGATTTTGGGGACATCTGATGAAATGCAAAATTTTGGATTCTTAGGTCCAACGGTTTTAAAACGTGCCCTGTTAACGGACGGCCGGCCGGACGATGGACAAAGGACCACAACTATAGCTCAGATGACTTATAGTCAGCTGAGCTAAAAATTCATGAAAATTGGAAAAAATACAGGTGGTGCCACCAGTCTGCAGGAAGTGATGGAATATCCCATGATCGATATTCATGCAAAGAATCATGGTGATCAATGCAGTAGTTATTCAGATACTTGAGCTTTTGTATCAAATTTTGCATTATTCTAGAGGGGGTACTTTGGAGCCCCATAGCTCAAGGGTTTGGGTAACAGAGACCTTATTTCATGTTTCCAAGGAGATTTTTCATTGACCTCTCTTGATGTCAAGTATGAAGATTCCAGGTACAGTGGTTAAGATTTGTGCCCTGTTAAAAGATGACCACATCTTAAGAGATCTCAAAAATAGAGAAAAAAATTTGTAAAAATCGAAAAAATACATGTGGCGCCACCAGACTGCAGAAACCGATGAAACATTCCATGATCAATATCCATGCAAAGAATCATGGTGATCAATGCAAAAATTGTTCAGTTACTTGAGCTTTTGTATAAAATTTTCCATTATTCTGAAGGGGTTCTTTGGAGCCCCATAGCTCAGAGGTTATGGGTAACAAAGACCTAATTTCAAGTTTCAAAGGGGAATTTCCATGGGCCTCCCTGCATGTCAAGAGTGAAACCTAATTTCAGGTTTCCATGAAGACTTGTCATGGACCTCCCTGGTTTTCAAGTAAGAAGATTCAAGGTCAAACAGTGACAATTTGTGCCTTGTTAATAGATGACTGCTTCATTTGAAGGTAACAAAAATAGAAAAAAAAAATGTGTGAAAATTTGAAAAAATACAGGTGGGGCCACTAGTTTACAGGAACTGATGAAGCACTCGATGATCAAAAAGGCAGGCAAAGAATCATAGCAATTCATGAATTAGATATTCAAATACAGAACCTTTTTTATCACATTTTTAATTATTCTGGGGGTACTTACAAGCCCAATAGCTCGGAGGATATGGGTAACAGAGACCTAATTTCAGGTATTGATGAAGACTTTTCATTGACCTCTTTAGATGATAAGTTAGAACATTCTAGGTCAAACAGTGATGATTTGTGCCCTGTTAACAGATGATTCTTTATTTGAATGGTCTCAAAAATAGAAAAAAAAATGCTTGAAAATTTGAAAAAATACAGGCAGCGCCACCAGTCTGCAGGAACTGAAGAAACAGTCCATGATCAGTAAGCATGCAAAGAATTATGGTGATCAATGCATTAGTTATTCAGATACTGGAGTGTTTGTATCAAATTTTTAATTGTTCTTTGGGGTACTTTCGTGCCCCATAGCTTGGAGGATATAGGTAACAAAGACCTAATTTCAGGTTTCCAAGGATATTTTTCAATGACCTCACTAGATGTCATGTATAAATATTCTAGGTCCAGAGGTTATGATTTGTGTCTTGTTTACAGATGAGGCTTTATTTGAAGGTCTCACAAATAGAGAAAAATATGCGTGAAAATTGGAAAAAAATACAGGTGGCACCACCAGTCTGCAGGAACTGAAGAAACTGTATCAAATATTGAATTATTCTGAGCGAACTTATGAGCCCCATAGTTCCAAGAATATGAGTAACAGAGACCTCATTTCACATTTCCACAGAGATCTTTCATGGACCTCCTTTGATGTCAAGTTAAAAGATTCCAAGTCCAGCAGTTACGATTCGTGCCTTGTTAACAAAAGACAACTTCTTTGAAGGTCTCAAAAGAAGAGAAAAAAATTCGTAAAAATCGAAAAAATACAGGTAGCGCCACCAGACTGCAGAAACTGATGACACATTCCATTATCAATATCAATGCAAACAATCATGGGGATCAATGCAATAGTTGTTCAGTTACTTGAGCTTTTGTATCAGATTTTTCATTATTCTGGGGGGTACTTCGAAGCCCCATAGCTCAGAGGTTATGGGTAACAGAGACCTTATTTCATGTTTTCAAGGAGACTTTATATGGGCCTCTCTGCATGTCAAGAGAGAAGATTCTAGGTCCAGTCGTTATGATTTGTGCTCTGTTAACAGATGACCGCATCTTAAGAGGTCTCAAAAATAGAGAAAAAAAATCGTAAAAATAAAAAAAAGCCAGATGGCCCCACCAGTCTGCAGAAACTGATGTAACACTCCATGATCAATATCCATGCAAAAAATCATGGTGATCAATGCATTAGTTGTTCAGATACCTGAGCTTTTGTATCAAATTTTCCATTATTCTGGGGGGTACTTCGGAGCCCTATAGCTCGAAGAATATGGGGAACAGAGACCTAATTTCAGGTTTCCAAGGAGATTTTTTATGGTCCTCCCAGGATGCCAAGTAAAAAGATTCCAGGTGCAGCAGTTACAATTTGTGCCCTGTTAACAGCCGGCCTGATGTACGACGGACAAAGAGTGATCGCTACAGCTTGGATGACTTTCAGTCAGCTGAGTTAAAAATTAGAAAAAGACACAGGTGGCACCACAAGTCTCCAGGAACTCATGAAACTGTTCATGATCATATGCAAGGCAAGAATCATGGCAATCAATAGGTAGTTATTCAGATAATGGAGCTTCTGATTAAATTTTTAATTATTCTGGGGCGCACAAACAAGATTCATAACTAAGAGAATACTGTAGTTGCCTTTACATTCGCAAGGGTATTAATTTCGCGATATTTGCGAATGTGAAACAATCGCAAATATGAAACCCTTGGGAATAAGATGCCCCATCAACTAATATGACCTCTGAAAACAACCTTATCAGCTAACTTATCTGTGCCTGCATGGTTTCCAAAATTGTTCATGCATTAGCCGTACCCACAGGCTGTGATACATATGGGTTGTGAAACAAGTCATAATTTAATGACTGGACCAGTAATTAGTAAGGTTTTGTGGGTTTTTTTTCCTTTAAATCAAAACAGATCCTGTTCTACTTAGATTTTACAGGTTCTGGTGCAATCGCAAAAATGAACGCCTCGTGAAAAGTTCAAAATGAAGAAATCGCAAAATTGTTGCACCGCGAATATAAAGCCAACCACAGTATATGTCATGGTGACCTAAATTCAGGTGTTCAAGAAGGATCTCCTAGGATATTAAGTTATTTTGAGTCAAGGTATCGATGGTTATAATTTGTGCCCTGTTAACTGTTTGACAGACCAATGGACAGACAGACAATATATACATTTATGGAAATCAAGTTTTATCAATTCATAAGTAAATATGCCATATACGAACTTGTGCAACCTAAGTGTTGTGATATGAGAAACTTGTTTATTCCAAATGATAATCACCAGTGTTGATAATGAGAACACCAGGCAGTTGGAAGGTATGCAGTGAACCAATGGATCAAGTAGAACCTTATTAAATGATGCGAATGTCACATTGTCCTAGTAACTGTACACGCGTGGTCCAACGCTCTAGAAGTCATTACACTCACTAGGTAAAGTGCATGTGTCAAGCAAGGTGGTTTTTTCACTTGTTGATAAATGTAGCAATTCAAGTGAGTTTTATCTGTGTCAGTAAGTGTTACCTTGAACGATGATACCTGTAATCAGGATTTTAAATGAGCCTGACCTGTAACCCATCACATAATAGATACAAAGCAGGGACTCCATGACCTGTTATGTAACTGATAAAATGTTACTGGTTTTGATCAGACAAGCTGGATACTATGTATTTCTTGAGTAATTTTCATTATTTCTGCCATACTGTTCTTGTTTAACATTTGCTTCCAAGCACAGCACATTCCTGGGCAAATGCAAGTAAACTAAATATAGAACTAATCAACTGAATACCTGTTTTATATTAATCTTCTTCCAAATCTTTTATACAAGTCATTAATTTGTCTTCTCTCACTTTTTGTGTATTTTATCATTTGACAAATATACATTTCAGCAGTTATAGGAGTATGTTACCTGTCATAATTAACCCAATTACATGTTAATGTAATGTTACATAAGGGTCAAGTAAAAGAGGAAATATGAAAAACATGACCCTCATTTTTTTGCCACAGTCTTACTCGAGACTTAGCTTATACGTGTCAACTGATTCTGCAATGGTGCCTAAAGCATACCCTATGAAATATTAACAAAGAATTAAAATTTAATATTATTTGTACCAGGTGTTAATGTGCCATATGCACCCAAACTTTCTGCTGTGTTTTCACACATTCTGATCTGTATAATTTATTAGGGGCCTTATAATGAATGCCTTGTCAGTCCTTTCAGTGACACTTTTCTTGACGCATTATTATATACAGAATACATTTGATCTTCCTCAAATTCATAGGGATAATTGGTGTCTATGAGGGCTCTAGACTTTCAAATTCTGACCTGTCAGGATCACTAAATGGCCACCAGGCTACAATCAGCACAATATCTTAAAGAAAATGTTTTATCTCTCTCAAATCACATGGATATTGCCTATGAAAGCTCCAGCCCTTTTGAATTACAGACCCTTCCAAAAGCCAAAATGGCATGTTTAAGAGACTACAAAAAATGCCTAGGATATGGTTATAAAGAAAAGCTTGTTTCTGGCAACCTATTTAAGTCAAGAGGCACAATATTTAGACAAGATGTGTTCAAGATATTACCTTTCACAATAAATGGTTTTTATCACATGAGACACCATAGAATTTAGTAATAGTTTATTCTCTTACTTTGTTTCTATACTTTCAAAATTATGCCTGGGCTCTGTGCCTTTGATGTTATTCAATAATTGACTATATACTCCATGTACCCAATCAAGCTGACTGGTCTGAGATCACAACCATCAGTCCATAGTTATCAATCACTAAGGGCTTTTTTTTTTTGCTTCAAATCTAAATTCAATAAAATGTTCTGTGTTCCAGTAAACCCCTTTGACAAACTTAATTGCTTAATTGGTAGACTCAACAACTTATATGAGGTCCCCCTAAAGTTACTTAGTAAATCCCAATTTTAGGTCTCAGTTCATTCATATTTCAGTGCAATTTAACATCATCAACATATCATCTTATATAGTGTCTATTGTAACCACTATTTGCAATTTTTTTCTATTATAACAAGTAAAGTAGCCTTTAAAACTAAAATAATTCAATTTTCTTGGTGCTCAAAATGTTTTCGCAGAAACAGATGATGGATGCAGACCTGCTGAGACGCTCAGGACTATGAACTACTGTTGGTCAGGTTAACTTAAAATTACAAACAAAATATGAATAGTGAATACCTTCAACAATTCGACTAATTGCAAGGCCAACATTTTCCTTGCAGTCTTTGAGCACAGCATTAAGAGTTGACACATCATCATGTGGGAACATCCTGATCAAAGTCTGCAGCGGAGTGCTGTCAACATCTACAAGTAAAAAACATCATGACATGTAGAGCTGTCAACATCTACAAGTACAACAGGTCATGACACGTAGAGCTTTCAACATCTACTATTACAAACAAGGAACCCATGGGTCACATCGCTCAACTGAATTTTCGAAAATATTAGTAACTGCAAAATATTTTTATTTCTTTTGGCTTTTCATGTATATTATCATTATAAAAGCTATGAGAAAATGGCCCTGCTAAAATGAAACTCTGTAAATTATAGAATAATGGACATATGAGTTAAAAATTTATCCCACAAAGTTTGATCAATATTCCTAATTTTAATAAAGTTAACAGTGTTATTCACACCTAGGCCCCGCCAACTTTAAGAGATATGAATGAAATGCTACAAAGTATTTATATCTTCTTAAATCTTGTCAGTTAGCACTTACATTAGATCCTAATATTTTATCACTTTGAATATTAGTATTAAATTCCTGAAATTTTTTTCATCAAGACATTTAGAGCTCTCAACATCTACAAGTACGAACATCAAGACATGTAGAGCTCTCAACATCTACAAGTACGAACATCAAGACATGTAGATCTGTCAACATCTACAAGTACGAACATCAAGACATGTAGAGCTGTCAACATCTACAAGTACGAACATCAAGACATGTAGAGCTGTCAACATCTACAAGTACGAACATCAAGACATGTAGAGCTGTCAACATCTACAAGTACGAACATCAAGACATGTAGAGCTGTCAATATCTACAAGTACGAACATCAAGACATGTAGAGCTCTCAACATCTACAAGTACGAACATCAAGACATGTAGAGCTGTCAACATCTACAAGTACGAACATCAAGACATGTAGAGCTGTCAACATCTACAAGTACGAGCATCAAGACATGTAGAGCTGTCAACATCTACAAGTACGAACATCATGACATGTAGAGCTGTCAACATCTACAAGTACGAGCATCAAGACATGTAGAGCTGTCAACATCTACAAGTACGAGCATCAAGACATGTAGAGCTGTCAACATCTACAAGTACGAACATCAAGACATGTAGAGCTGTCAACATCGACAAGTACTAACATCAAGACATGTAGAGCTCTCAAGATCTACAAGTACGAACATCAAGACATGTAGAGCTGTCAACATCTACAAGTACGAGCATCAAGACATTTAGAGCTGTCAACATCTACAAGTACAAACATCAAGACATGTAGAGCTGTCAACATCTACAAGTACGAACATCAAGACATGTAGAGCTGTCAACATCTACAAGTACGAACATCAAGACATGTAGAGCTGTCAACATCTACAAGTACGAACATCAAGACATGTAGAGCTCTCAACATCTACAAGTACGAACATCAAGACATGTAGAGCTCTCAACATCTACAAGTACGAACATCAAGACATGTAGAGCTATCAACATCTACAAGTACGAGCATCAAGACATGTAGAGCTGTCAACATCTACAAGTATGAACATCAAGACATGTAGAGCTCTCAAGATCTACAAGTACGAACATCAAGACATGTAGAGCTGTCAACATCTACAAGTACGAACATCAAGACATTTAGAGCTGTCAACATCTACAAGTACGAACATCAAGACATGTAGATCTGTCAACATCTACAAGTACGAACATCAAGACATGTAGAGCTGTCAACATCTACAAGTACGAACATCAAGACATGTAGAGCTGTCAACATCTACAAGTACGAACATCAAGACATGTAGAGCTGTCAACATCTACAAGTACGAACATCAAGACATGTAGAGCTGTCAACATCTACAAGTACGAACATCAAGACATGTAGAGCTGTCAACATCTACAAGTACGAACATCAAGACATGTAGAGCTGTCAACATCTACAAGTACGAACATCAAGACATGTAGAGCTGTCAATATCTACAAGTACGAACATCAAGACATGTAGAGCTCTCAACATCTACAAGTACGAACATCAAGACATGTAGAGCTGTCAACATCTACAAGTACGAACATCAAGACATGTAGAGCTGTCAACATCTACAAGTACGAGCATCAAGACATGTAGAGCTGTCAACATCTACAAGTACGAACATCATGACATGTAGAGCTGTCAACATCTACAAGTACGAGCATCAAGACATGTAGAGCTGTCAACATCTACAAGTACGAGCATCAAGACATGTAGAGCTGTCAACATCTACAAGTACGAACATCAAGACATGTAGAGCTGTCAACATCGACAAGTACTAACATCAAGACATGTAGAGCTCTCAAGATCTACAAGTACGAACATCAAGACATGTAGAGCTGTCAACATCTACAAGTACGAGCATCAAGACATTTAGAGCTGTCAACATCTACAAGTACAAACATCAAGACATGTAGAGCTGTCAACATCTACAAGTACGAGCATCAAGACATGTAGAGCTGTCAACATCTACAAGTACGAACATCAAGACATGTAGAGCTGTCAACATCTACAAGTACGAAGATCAAGACATGTAGAGCTCTCAACATCTACATGTACGATCATCAAGACATGTAGAGCTGTCAACATCTACAAGTACGAGCATCAAGACATGTAGAGCTGTCAACATCTACAAGTACGAACATCAAGACATGTAGAGCTGTCAACATCTACAAGTACGAACATCAAGACATGTAGAGCTGTCAACATCTACAAGTACGAGCATCAAGATATTTAGAGCTGACATCATCTACAAGTACGAAACATCATGACGTGTAGAGCTGTTGTTACGAAGACAAATTGCTCAGGGGAAAAGACTGGGCCGATCCAAGTTCCGAACCCATGTCGGTGGCACACAAGTCCGGCGTACTAACCGTTTCGCTAGAAAAGCAAAAGAATGAACTGAGACCAAAAATTGGGATTTACTAAGTAACTTTAGGGGGACCTAATTTAAGTTGTTGAGTCAACCAATTAAGCACTTAAGTTTTCAAAGGGGTTTACTGGAACACAGAACATTTTATTGAATTTAGATTTGAAGCAAAAAAAAAAAAGCCCTTAGTGATTGATAATTTCAGTCCAGTTTTATGTCACCCCCTAACACACCCCCTCTTAAGAGCGTTCTGCTAAAAGAACAAGACTAATTATCCCAGGAGTCACACTTTGGTGAGCTTATTCCCTGGGCCACAAAGTTAACCGTCACGTTAGACGAGCCCCCATTTTGTTATGAAGACAAATTGCTCAGGGAAAAGACTGGGCCGATCCTGGTTCCGAACCCATGTCTGTGGCGCACAAATCCGGCGTACCAACCGCTTCGCTAGAAAAGCAAGCTTCACTAGCGAGACAGTTCAGTCTGGTTTTCTGTCAACACGTAACACTGTCAACATCTACTAGTGCAAAACATCATGACATGTAGAGCTGTCAACATCTACAAGTACAAAACATCATGACATGTAGAGCTGTCAACATCTTCAAGTACAAAACATCATGACATGTAGAGCTGTCAACATCTTCAAGTACAAAACATCATGACATGTAGAGCTGTCAACATCTTCAAGTACAAAACATCATGACATGTAGAGCTGTCAATCTCTACATTTGCAAAACATATAGAAATTATAATACAAATATGATATACCATATTTTCTCAAGAAATTAGAAACCTGAACTTATTGAATAAACAGTCTTCTCCGTAATATATAATCATTTTCTTTGCTCAATAAATTACAATATGCAAAATTTCAGTAGCTGGTTTGAAAATATATATATTTCATTGGAACACATCACTAGTTACCTGTTTGGGCAAACTGTTACAGGACAGAACAAAAGAAAGATTGATTATAATCTTGGTGATGGAGTATATTTGGGGGAACAGCCTACAGTTCAAGTCCAACTTAGTGTTTACACCTCAAGATAATTAAATTCTAGTCTAACTTGGTGTTTACACCTCAAGATAATTAAATTCTAGTCTAACTTGGTGTTTACACCTCAAAATAATTAAATTCAAGTCTAACTTAGTGTTTACACCTCAAAATAATTAAATTCTAGTCCAACTTAGTGTTTACACCTCAAAATAATTAAATTCTAGTCTAACTTGGTGTTTACACCTCAAGATAATTAAATTCTAGTCTAACTTGGTGTTTACACCTAAAAATAATTAAATTCTAGTCAAACTTGGTGTTTACACCTCAAGATAATTTAATTCTAGTCTAACATGGTGTTTACATTACACTTGGTGTTTACACTACAAGATGTAAAAATTTAAGTCAAACTTTGTGTTAACACTTAAGATGTTTAAATTCTAGTATAACTTGGTGTTAACACCTCAAGATAATTTAATTCTAGTCTAACTTGGTGTTTTCACTTATACAAGATGTTTGAATTCTAGAAAAAGTTGATGTTTATACCATAAGATGTTTATATTCAAGTCAAACTTGGTGTTTCCATCTCTAGCTGTTAAAATTCTAGTATAAATTGGTGTTTACACTACAAAATAATTAAATTCTAGTCTAACTTGGTGTTAACACCTCAAGATAATTTAATTCTAGTCTAACTTGGTGTTTACACCTAAAAATAATTAAATTCTAGTCTAACTTGGTGTTTACACCTCCAGATAATTAAATGCTAGTCATACTTTGTGTTTAAACTACCAGATGTTAAAATTCTAGTCAAACTTTGTGTTTACACTTAAGATGTTTAAATTCTAGTCTAACTTGGTGTTTACACTACAAAATAATTAAATTCAAGTCTAACTTGGTGTTTACACCTCAAGATAATTTAATTCTAGATTAACTTGGTGTTTACACTACAAAATAGTTAAATTCTAGTCTAACTTGGTGTTTACACTACAAAATAATTACATTCAAGTCTAACTTGGTGTTTACACCTCAAGATAATTTAATTCTAGTCTAACTTGGTGTTTACACTACAAAAAAATTAACTGCTAGTCATACTTGGTGTTTAAACTACAAGATGTTAAAATTCTAGTCAAACTTTGTGTTTACAATTAAGAAGTTTAAATTCTAGTATAACTTGGTGTTAACACTGCAAGATGTTTAAATTCTAGTATAACTTGGTGTTAACACTGCAAGATGTTTACATTCTAGTCAAACTTGCTCATGGTGTTTACACCACAAGATGATTAAATCTAGTCTAACTTTTTGTTTACACTACAAGGTGTTTGATTTCCATGAAGTTCTTCTTGAAAATAAGTATTGTTAATGTATCATCATTTGAAAGTCAAATAAATAGAAGCCACAATCAAGTGTTAAGATATTTTCCAATTAAAATGTTCTCAAAAGCATTATGAGCAAAAAAAATGTGAGTAAACATTTCAATAAATCAACTCCATCATTAGATTTGAACAAATAAGTTCTTATGAAACACAATTTCTTACACATGCTTGCAATTCTTGAACAGCTTATACAAACAGATAATTACAAACTTTGGTGTGGAGTTTCAGCAACACACCAAAAAATCAGATAAGAAGTCATTTATCTTATTCAGCAATGAGCACCAACATGATTTATATTTCTCAGGACTGTTTTCCTGAACAAAAAACAGTAACATATAACTTGTATAAAGATCACATAATGGTGAAAATGTACAGCCATGTGGTACATAGTGCTTGTTTAAATAAGAAAATCCCTGCTAAGAAAGTGATGAATGTTCCACAGAAATCACTGCCTATCAAAGCCCCACTACATCATGTAATCATTAACACATTCTTGCTGTTTCAACAACAGTGCGCCCTGGGAAATCCTATTACCTGGTAATTTGGACTGAGGAAAATAGAAAGTTGAAAAAATAGAAAAAACCTTTGACCTGCTGCGAACATAATGGGATTTTGAATAACTCCACCACAACCTTTGACATGAAGACTGTAAAAAGTGTAGGCCTGAGCAGAGCATGCAAGCAGCAGTCAGTTAGACTCTTGTTCATCTTATACTAGTCCAATTTTCTGTTTATCAAGACAGAAAACTGGTTAATTAGAAATCTCTTGGGAGATATTGGCTCTTTGTTGCAAGCTAAGTTTACTTAGTTCTAGTTTTGTATATTAAATTTATATTATCAGCAAACTGTTCAATCATTAACATATATTAATTCTAGTGTTACTTATAATCCAACAGTTAAATAAATAGTTTTACTTGGATTTCTAAAATCCAACCTATTGTAAATTAACATACGTCCATATTGGTTACAATATATCTGCATAAAAAGGACAATTTCAGATCTCTGCACAGTCTGCTGGTAATTTGAAAATTTTAAGACCCACCCTATCAAGTGTTTTTTAGGTATTTGGTGTTGAATGACAGAGCGACACCAATCCTGACATCCTTGTCTCATGAATAATATAGTTATATCTTTTAAAATGTTTCACAAAGTAACAAAATACAGTAATTAACGATAATAATAAGTAAGATTGAAAGGAAGGGGTCATACCTTGGGATGTCCAGGTTGAGCGCAAGCTGTCTAGTGTTTTCTCTTGAATAGGAAGGGAAATCCCAAGCTGCTCGTCCTGGGATTGCTGGCGGCGCAGTGCCACCTGTGCAGCCATGATTCGCTGTCGTTTAACTGTCAGCTGACATTTCATGCATGTACAGTCCTTCCAGCAACAAAACCTCTTGTGACCTGCAAGGGAAAGCATATGTCATGTAAGCATTGTTTTATTCCCGGTGTGATATATCAGAATGCTTTCACACAAAACAGAAAAACACATTTAGGATCAGGTCTCAAAATGTGAAAGGTATTTTTATGAAACCAGATCCTTTAAAGGCTTCTTTACACTGGTCTGGCATGCATATATTTATAAGATGGCTTAAATTTGGTGAGACCTAGGAGCCTTCAAACTGTTTTGAAATTAAGAAGGTTCAACTTTCGTTACTGAATGAAATCTTGATTGCCTTATCTAGCAAAATAAAGAATTCTTTAAACAAAACATATGGTGATTAAGATCTTGAAACTTTAATTTGGCTTAAAAATCCCCTGTAACTCGGAGAATATAGATCTCAGTGATCCAAATCAGGTTTCTGTGGGGGAACTTTTAAGGAACTCCCAGGATTCAGAGGTTCATGATTCTAGCCTTTACGGTTATGGTTTGTGCCTTATTAACAGACCTAGTGTTCTTAAAATACAGGTAAAAATTCATGATAAAGGGACCCATGGGTCAGTGTGCTCAGCTGAAGTTGACCTTTAAGGTAAAAATCGAAAATGAAATCAAATGGCGATAAAGTCTAAGAGGAAAAGGTTATACAGTCAATGGCTGGTTGACATGATTGGCTTGTATTGATAAGTAGTAAAAATTGTTGCAAATAATATTTTGTGACCAAACCATGCATTTCCTAATGTTAAAATTGAAGCATGATTGTGAACATATGATCATTGGTTGGCTTTTTGATAAATTGTTGACAGTTCAGTAGTTTACACATTTGTTTAATTGGATATATTTTTTAAAATATTTACATTATTAAATATATGTATTTTTATTTTATAAAATTTATACAGTTTAAATCTAACTAATGTCTCCTTCCACAGATGCAAGGACTTGGTGGTGGTGTGGTGGTGGTTTTTTTTTGGGGGGGGGGGGGTTGGGAATGATGGGAGTTACATGGATGGTGGGATTAACTACACTCCTGCATATACATACAGGGCAAACAAAACTTGATCTCCAGTTCTGCTAAGGCAGGAAAATAATTAACAAAAGTTGGTATCAGATCTTCATTTTTTTAATCACATCAATTTTTTTTATTTTAAGTTTATATTTCTATTCATTTCAAATATAACATAAATCTGAATATAAAAGTTGATTCATAATTCTAAATTGCATCATCATAAATCTCAATTTTTCATGCAGATATATACCACATCATGCATACAAATGTATATCTTTTAAATATGCAAAACAATAAATATCTAAAAAAAAAATACTTAATTCAGATTTCACAATTGTGCCTTTATTTACCTATAATTTGCTTCATATTTTATAAATTTATGCATACTGATGGGTTTAGTTATATTTTAATTTTGTTAAAATCATTTAAAAGAAAACTGATTTATTTAAAAATGCTACATTAACACAACATGGCTACTTCTGGATTACTCCCTGGAATACTTTTTCAAGGAATGTTTTGTATATTGGAGTGGAAACAGCATTACAATCAAGGAAATCCTGTACAAATAATATCAATTACTCCATAACACTTGATGGGAAGGTGGGGGGGGGGAGCATATGAGAATTACAGTACACCTGTAACAGCAGGGGATCTCCCCCAGTGACTGTAATAATCATGAACTCTGGCATAGCTGACTTCCAGTGACCAGGAGTGGGCTGCCTACATCTGGACTAAAGCAAGTTACTATAATAGAGCCTCAAGAAAACAAGGGACCCATGGGTCACGGCGCTCAGCTGTTATATATGATAAAAAATATGATTTGGGAAAGAGGCACATGCTGGTTTTGTGTGGTAACAAGTATAAGCTTTATTATGAGTTGTTGGTGTTTAGCTTATGTATGATTTTGATAGTATCTTTGGAGACAGGGAAGAAAATTGATTTCATTTATTTTATTAGCAAATGGAGTGCTATTGTCACACAGATTTTGACTTGGCCATATAACTTATAAGCAGCACATATAATAAAAGAATTATTTATTAAAATTTAATAACAAATATTGTGCCAATATAATTTTTATAAAAAAAAAAATAAAAAGAAAATCATGATTTTTTAAAATAAAATATAACTTAAATGATTATTGAAATAATATTATAGAATATATTCATGAATGCATTCATGAATATATTTTGAAAGTATCTGCACTGGTATTCAAATACTTTCATTTTTACCTGAATTCCCATTCTTATGCAATAAAATTTTTTAATGGAGTACATATTCATATTCGTATTCAAATACATTTGCAAAGCATTCGCACCATGTCTAGTATTTATTCAGTTTTAGCCAAACAATGATGTTGAGAATCCAGAATATACAAAATTCACAAATTTAAATAATGATCATAAGTACCTGGTTTTATGGCTTTTATTTATATTAAAAAAAATAAATGTAATATATTCACTTTGGACTACTTTCACATCAATCCACACACTAGACACAGTAGGAGTCTAGATTAATATTATCAACTGCATCTTTGTCTATCATTAATTTCCTTCATTATGATCCCTAATGATTAGTAATGAATAATATGATTTATTTTTTTTTATAATTAAAATTTAACTGAAAAATACCATAGGTGACTGCATGGTGTTATTTGGAATAACACTGACATTGACATTCTATCCATCCATACAAGATTCTTACATCATCAGTAACTGGAAGTTAATTTTCTGTTACTCATCAACTAACAAATTCCTTTTCTATTAATTTTTTTTATTTGTTATAAAAAACCAATACAAAATTATTAATTTATTGTTTATTGTTATATTGTTTTTCAAAACAACTACTAGATGAGTTGGGTTGGACACCTGGATCAACTGTGGCTCGGCATTAGCTGCCTGGCTGCCCCAGTGTTTGCTTCGCTCAAGCATGCATAATCTGATGAAAGGTCAACAAGGTCAACATACAGGTGACTGAAGAGGGGCTGGATTGAGCCTGGGTCTGACATGGTCTCATAAAAACATTAATAAAAGCTACAATATTTGGCCAATTTCTTTCAGCTTTCTAAACTACAAAGATGAAATCCTTATAAGTGCATGATATGAAAATTATATCAACAGTGCTCTCAGGAAACAAATATGCCATGGTCAAATTTGGGCAAAATTTAAGGTACTAATTTTATATTTATACTAATAACTTATAAAATTAAAAAAATTCAGAACTAATTTTTGGTATTCAATTGAATCTTGATTAAAACTAGAATACAGGTAGTCTGCAAGTGACTATGTGTATCCGCCAAAATCAGAGAAGGACGGGTGAAGTAAGGCATGAATTGAGTGGCAAGGGGATATAGAGTTACATGTGTTACATATTAGAATGGATCTCTGCCACATAAACATGATTGTAGGTGGCGCCACCTGTTATTTGAACGAGAAACTATCCAAGATGTATACACATGCAAAATTTCAGTCAAACCACTGCAGAGAAATGAGTTATAAAGCAATCCAAGGGCTACATTTGTGTAAAAATTTTTTCCTGATTGGTCAAACGGTTCCGGGGATATAAGCATTAATGTCTACAGCATGAACGTGAATGTAGGTTGCGCCACCTGTCATAAAATCAAGAAAGCTATGCGGGATGTATATGCATGCCAAATTACAGGTAATTTGGTCAAATCACTGCAGAGATATGAGGGATTTTAACCCAAGGCAGACAAACAGATGGATGCTGTGCAAAAATGGCAGCAGGTGGCGCCACCATTTTTGTGTATGTTACAAAGCTATCCAAGGGCTACATTTGTGTAAATATTTTTTCCTGATTGGTTGAACGAGTCCGGAGATACAAGCATGGATGTCTACAGCGTGAAAGTGAATGTAGGTGGCGCAACCTGTCATAAAATCAAGAAAGCTATGCGGGATGTATACGCATGCCGAATTTCAGGTAATTTGGTCAAACCACTGCAGAGATATGAGTGATTTTTACCTAAGGCAGACAAACAGATGGACGCTGTGCAAAAATCGCTGCAGGTGGCACCACCATTTTTGTGTATGTTATAAAGCTATCCAAGGGCTACATTTGTGTAAAATTTTTTTCCTGATTGGTCTAACGGTTCCCGAGATATGAGCTTGGATGTCTGCAGCATTAATGTGAATGTAGGTGGCGCCATCTGTCATAAAATCAAAAAAGCTATCTAGGATGTATACGCATGCCAAATTTTAGGTGAATTAGTCAAACCACTGCAGAGATACGAGTGATTTTAACCCAAGGCAGATGAACAGATGGACACTGTGCAAACATGGTTGCAGGTGGCGCCACCTTTTTTTGTGTATGTTATAAAGCTATCCCAGGGCTACATTTGTGTAAAAATTTTTTCCTGATCGGTCAAACAGTTCCCAAGAAATGTGGGTTTATGTGTGGAAACAGACGCACAAATGGACGCTGGGTAGAGAGGAAAGGTCAGAGGTCAAGGTCACTTGGTTAGGCACCAGTTCACATGTGACCCGATAATTTGTGCAAGTTTCGGAAAAACTGTCCAGTAGTCTCAGAGGAGTTCTCCGGAAACGAACGCGGCGGCGGTGGCGGAACCCGGTCAAAAACATAGTATCCGCAAAACTTCGTTTTGGCGGATACAATAATGTTACATCCTTAACAAAAAATCTCTAGCTTCAGCAACCCTCTTGTTAAGGGAGTAAATATATTTCTTGATTTTTTAAAAAGTGCATTATGTTTGGGCCCATAACTTAAACAATTACGCAATACTGACATCATTTCTGGCATGTGCATAGCGAATGTATAGAAAAATATATATATTATATATGATCAAAGTCAGATCAGTGGTTTTGATATTAGGCAGTCTTACAGTGTAACAATGGGTTTTTAATGGAAAAATGAGGTTTTCATTAATATTTTGAAGGAATTAAGTCCTAGTGATCAAATTCTTGGCATAGTAGGGGATTTTGGAGACATCTAACTGTATGCCAAATTAAAGGAACTTAGAGCTGAAGCTGGGGGGCTGAGCTCTTGCAAACTGCATAACACTAGCTTGATGTAAACAATATGTGACATGGTGCTTGAAAACTTGAATAAAATCTACAGTTTTTGATCAACTGGTTTCAAATTTTTGGTGTTAACAGACAAAATGCTAACAAAAACATGCTGTGAAAATTAACTCCACAGCAGTTACAGGAAAAAAAATGTGCCATTGTCAAACTTGGGAAAAATTTAAGGTACCAATTTTATATTTTTGCCAATATTTAAAAAAATTAACAGATTTTGATCTAATTTTGGTATCCAATTAAATTTTGATCAATTAAAGTAGTATTACTGAAAAAAAGTCCCTATCTTTAACACTTTTGGTCTTAAGTGACCAAATATCTTTCCTGATTTTTTTACAAAGTCCATTATGTTTGGGCCCATAACTTTTTAAAATTAAATAATACTGACTTAATTTCTGGCATGTCCATAGAAACTATATAAAGGAATATTTATGGTAAATATGAAGAAAACCAGATAAGTGGTTTTGATATTAGCCAGTCCTGAAGTGTGAAAATAGATTTCTAATAAAAAGTTTAGGTTTTTCCTTAATATCTTGAAGAAACGAAGTCCTATTGACCCAATTTTGGCATGTTAGGAGATTTTGGGGACATCTAACTGTATGGACAATTTTTAGATTCATAGGTCCAATGGTGTCGAAACATGCCAGTCTTACGGACTGACATCCGGACGGACGGACGATGGACAATGGACCATGACTATAGCTCAGATGACTTATAGGCAGATGAGCTAAAAATTCAATAACTGGCCTAATTTTCAAGCTTTTATATTCAAGTTTCAGATTAAAACAAATTAAATACTTATTTTTACATATTGTGAAAATTAAATCAACACTACTCACAGGAAAAAAATGTGCCATGTTCAAAGTTGAGCAAATTTTATGATACTGATTTTATTTTTATGCTAATAACTTAAAAAAAAATTCAAAATTCAGATCTAATTTTGGGTATACAATTGAAACTAAATTAAACAAAGTTATATACTTGGCAAAAAAGTCTATAGCTTCAAAAATTTTCATGTTAAGTGAGTTACAATATTTTTCCGGATGTTTTACAAAGTCCATTATGTTCAGCCCTTTAACTTTAAGAAATTACACTCAAAGGACTTAATTTCTGGCATGTATATAGGAAATATAAAGGAGAATACTTCTGGTAAATATTAAGAAAAACTGGTAAGTGGTTTTGATATTAGGCAGTCCTAAAGTGTGATAAAAGGTTTTTTATGGAATTTATGAGGTTTTTCTTTAATTTCTCAATGGAATGTAGTCACAGTGACTCAGTTTTCAGTTTGGTAGGAGATCTTCAGGACATCTAACAGTTTCAAAATATGCCAGTTTAACGGACGGACAAACAGACATGGTGGACTGACAGCCAAGGGACAAAGGACAATGACTATAGCTCAGATGACTTAATAGTCAGCTGAGCTAAAAATGTGTAAAAATTTGAAAAAATACATGTAGTGCCACCAGTCTGCAGGAACTGATGAAACACTCCATGATCAATATGCATGCAAAGAATCATGGAAATCAATGCATCAGTTATTCATATATTGGAGCTTTTGTGTCACAATTTTAATTATTCATGGGGGGGGGGAGGGGGGACATATGAGCCCAATGGCTCAGAGGATAAGGGTAACAGAGACCTAATTTCAATTTAGATGTCAAGTATGAAGATTCTAGGTCAAGGGATTACTATTTGTGCCCACTTACAATATGAATCTTTATTTGAAGGTCTCAAAATAGAGAAAAAAATGTGTAAAAATTCCAAAAAATACAGGGGGTGCCACCAGTCTGCAGGAACTGATGAAACACTCCATGATCAATACGCATGCAAACAAGTGACCCATGGGTCATGACGCTCAGCCAACTGGCATGTTGACAATATGTCCTTGCACAGCAACAAATTAAGATAATGTAGGTGGCATCAAAGTTCATGCATATTAGCTGAAGTTCATTAACACCCATAAGCACATCAAATTTGATGACAATCCATCCAGCTGCTCATGAGAAATCTGGCAATTTGTGTGTATTTTGCATTATATCTGTGATACTCAAACATGGCCGGTAACTCAGATAATATAGGTCACAGTGACCTCAATTCAAGTTTATGAGGAAAACTTTTGAGGAACTCTCAGGATGTCAAGTAAGAAGATTAAGGCCAAATGGTTATGATTTGTGCCCTGCTTTGGTATCAAATTTTCAATTATTCTGGGGGTGCTTATAAGCCCCATAGCTTGAAGAATATGGGTAACAGATACCTAATTTCTGGTTTCCAAAAAGACTTTTTCATGGAACACCCTGGTTGTCAAAATAGAAGATTTTAGGTCCAATGGTATGATTTGTGCCCTGCTTTGGTATCAAATTTTCAATTATTCTGGGGGGTACTTATAAGCCCCATAGCTTGGAAAATATGGGTAACAGAGACCTAATTTTAGGTTTCCAAGGAGACTTTTCACAGGCCTCCCTGGATGTCAAGTAAGAGGAATCTAGGACCAATGGTTACAATTTGTGCACTGTTAAAGGATGAAAAAAAAATCGTAAAAAAATCGAAAAAATACAAGTGGCACCACCAGTCTGCAGAAACTGATGAAACACTCCATGATTAATATCCATGCTAAGAATCATGGTGATCAATGCATTAGTTGTACAGATACTTGTGCTTTTGTATCAAATTTTCCATTATTCTGGGGGATATTTCAGAGAACCATAGAGCTCTAAGGTTTTGGGTAACAGAGACCTAATTTTTGGTTTCCAAGGAGACTTTTCATTGGCCTCTCTGCATGTCAAGAAATAAGATTCTAGGTCCAGTCCTTATGATTTGTGCCCTGTTATCAGATGACCGCATATTTTAAGGTACCGAAAATAGAGAAGAAAATTGTAAAAATATCGAAAAAATATAGATGGCGCCACCAGTCTGCAGAAACTGATGGAACACTCCATGATCAATATCCATGCAAAGAATCATGGTGATCAATGCATTAGTTGTTCATTTACTTGAGTTTTTGTATCAAATTTTCCATTATTCTGGGGGGTACTTCAGAGCCCAATAAGGTTTTGGGTAACAGAGACATAATTTTTCGGTTTCCAAGGAGACTTTTCATTGGCCTCTCTGCATGTCAAGATAGAAGATTCTAGGTCCAGTTGTTACGATTTGTGCCCTGTTATCAGATGACCGCATCTTTTAATGTATCAAAAATAGAGAAAGAAAATTGTAAAATATCGAATAATACAGGTGGCGCCACCAGTCTGCAGAAACTGATGAAACACTCCATGATCAAATTCCATGCAAAGATTCATGGTGATCAATGCATTAGTTATTCAGATACTGGAGCTTTTGTATCATATTTTTAATTATTCTGAGGGGTACTTGTGAGCCCCATAGCTGGGAGGATATGGATAACAGAGACCTAATTTCAGGTTTCCACAGAGACTATTAATGGACTTCCCTTGATGTCAGTAAGAAGATTCCAGGTCCAGTGGTTACGATTTGTGCCCTGTAAACAGATGACAGCTTCTCTGAAGTTCTCAAAAATAAAGAAAAAAAATCGTAAAAATTGGAAAAAAATACAGGTGGCGCCACCAGTTTGCAGGAAATGATGAAACACTCCATGATCAATATTCATGCAAAGAATCATAGTGGTCAATGCATTAGTTATTCATATACTGGAGCTTTACTATCATATTTTTAATTACTTAAAAGAATTTATACTTAACAGACTTAATTTCTGGCATGTACATATGAACTATATAGAGGAATATTTATGGTAAATATGAGGAAAAACAGATCAGTGGTTTTGATATTAGGCAGTCCTGAAGTGTAAAAATAGGTTTTTAATAAAAAATTTTTCCTTAATTTCTCAAAGTAACGAAGTTGCATGGACCCAGTTTTCAGCTTGGTAAGAGATCTTGGGGACATCTAACATTATGCTAAATTTTGGATTCCTAGGTCTTACGGTTTCAAAACGTGCCACATCCACGGATTGTCGGACGGACAGACGGATGGAAGACGGACAGTAGACCATGACTATAGCTCAGATGACTTATAGTCGCTGAGCTAAAAAATTGATAAAAATTGAAAAAATACAGGTGGGCCACCTGTTTGTAGGAACTGATGAAACACTCCATGATCAAAATTCATACAAATAATCATTGTGATCAATGCAGTAGTTATTCAGATACTTGAGGTTTTATATCAATTTGTTGATTATTCTGGGGGGTACTTATGAGACCCATAGCTTTGAGAATATGGGTAAAAGAGACCTTTTTCCAGGAATTTTTTTTATATGGACCTCCCGGGATGTCAAGTATGAAGATTCCCGGTCCAGCGGTTACGATTTGTGCCATGTTTATAGATGACAGCTTCTTTGAAGGTATCAAAAATAGGGAAAAAAAATTTGCAAAAATTGAAAAAATACAGGTGGCGCCACCAGTTTGCAGGAAATGATGAAACACTCCATGATAAAAATTCATACAAAGAATCATTGTGATTAATGCAGCAGTTATTCAGATACTGAAGCTTTTGTATCAAAATTTTAATTATTCTAGGGGTACCTATGAGACCCATAGCTCAGAGAAAATAGGTAACAGAGACCTAATTTCAGGTTATCAAGGAGTTTTATCATGGACCTCCCTGGATGTCAAGTAAGAAGATTCCAGGTCTAGCGGTTAAGATTTGTGCCCTGTTAACAGATGACAGCTTCTTTGAAGGTATCAAAACTAGAGAAAAAATATCATAAAAACTGAAAAAATACAGGTGGCGCCACCTGTTTGTAGGAACTGATGGAACACTCCATGATCAAAATTCATACAAAGAATAATTGGATCAATGTAGTAGTTATTCAGATACTTGAGGTTTTATATCAAATTGTTGATTATTCTGGGGGGTACTTACAAGACCCAAAGCTTTGAGAATATGGTTAACAGAGACCTTATTCCAGGTTTCTAAGGACATTTTTTATATGGACCTCCTGGGATGTCAAGTAAGAAGATTCCAGGTCCAGCGGTTATGATTTGTGCCATGTTTACAGATGACAGTTTCTTTGAAGGTATCAAAAAAAGAGAAAAAAAATTGCAAAAATTGAAAAAAATACAGAGTGGCGCCACCAATTTGCAGGAAATGATGAAACACTCCATGATCAATAATCTTACAAAGAATCATTGTGATCAATGCAGCAGTTATTCAGATACTGAAGCTTTTGTATCAAAATTTTAATTATTCTAGGGGTACCTATGAGACCCATAGCTCAGAGAAAATAGGTAACAGAGACCTAATTTCAGGTTATCAAGGAGTTTTATCATGGACCTCCCTGGATGTCAAGTATGAAGATTCCAGGTCTAGCGGTTAAGATTTGTGCCCTGTTAACAGATGACAGCTTCTTTGAAGGTATCAAAACTAGAGAAAAAAATATCATAAAAACTGAAAAAATACAGGTGGCACCACCTGTTTGTAGGAACTGATGGAACACTCCATGATCAAAATTCATACAAAGAATAATTGGATCAATGTAGTAGTTATTCAGATACTTGAGGTTTAATATCAAATTGTTGATTATTCTGGGGGGTACTTACAAGACCCAAAGCTTTGAGAATATGGTTAACAGAGACCTTATTCCAGGTTTCAAAGGACATTTTTTATATGGACCTCCTGGGATGTCAAGTAAGAAGATTCCAGGTCCAGCGGTTATGATTTGTGCCCTGTTAACAGATGACAGCTTCTTTGAAGGTATCAAAAATAGAGAAAAAATATCATAAAAACTGAAAAAATACTGGTGGCCCCACCTGTTTGTAGGAACTGATGGAACACTCCATGATCAAAATTCATACAAAGAATAATTCGATCAATGTAGTAGTTATTCAGATACTTGAGGTTTTATATCAAATTGTTGATTATTCTGGGGGGTACTTACAAGACCCAAAGCTTTGAGAATATGGTTAACAGAGACCTTATTCCAGGTTTCTAAGGACATTTTTATATGGACCTCCCTGGATGTCAAGTTAGAAGATTCCAGGTCCAGCAGTTACGATTTGTGCCATTTTAACAGACGACAGCTTCTTTGAAGGTATCCAAAATAGAGAAAAATTTCATAAAAATTGAAAAAATACAGGTGGCACCACCAGTTTACAGGAACTGATGAAACACTCAATGTTCAATATTCATACAAAGAATCATGGTGATCAAGGCAGTAGTTATTCAGATACTAGAGGTTTTGTATCAAATTGTTGATTATTCTGGGGGGGGGGGGGGGTACTTACAAGACCCATAGCTTGGAAAATATTGGTAACAGAGACCCAATATCAGGTTTCCACAGACTTTTCATGGACCTCCTTGATGTCAAGTGAGAAGATTCCAGGTCCATCGGTTACGATTTTGTACCCTGTTTACAGACGACAGCTTCAAATTGTTGATTATTCCTGGGGGGGTACTTACAAGACCCATAGCTTGGAGAATATAGGTAACAGAGACCTTACTTCAAGTTATCCAGGAGATTTTTCATTGACCTCCCTGGATATCAAGTCTGAAGATTCCAGGTTCAGCGGTTACGATTTGTGCCCTGTTAACGGCCAGCTGGCTGAACAACGGACTAAGGGTGATCGCTATAGCTCAGATGATTTTCAGTCAGCTGAGCTAAACATTCCACCCAGTGATTACGGAGGAGTTCACTGGAAACCTATGCGGCGGCAACGTCCAACTGAAAACACAGTATCCGCAAAACTCTGTTTTGGCGAATACAACAGATCCTAATTTTTTTTATTACACTTATTGATTTTCTCATTTATTAAATCCTTAATACAAATGCAATAATTCAACAAAGCTGAATGACAGAAGAGTGAAACTTAACTTTACACTTATTTAATCAGAGTACAAGTCCAAGGAATCAATGGCAAAGGGGGGGGGGTTAATGGGTGAGAGTTACATATACAAGTACTCCTGCATATACAAGTACACAGGATATGAACTTGTGCTTACAAGAGGAAATGTTTATTCATGATAAGTAAATATTTAATATATATATATATATATATATATATACATATATATATATATATATATATTAACTTATCCCCCCCCCCCAACTAAGATTGTGTCAAGTGCCTCTGGCAGTAGGCCTATTCAGTATACCTATCATAGTAACAGTAAGCTACTCACTAACCAGTGCTAGTAACAGGGTTCGCAGTCGCTTTGTCACCGCGTCATGAACTTGTCCAGTCCTCAGTATTTCTTTATTATACTTCTCTATTTTCACTTTCTGACATTGTCCCCGCCTTGTCTCGTTTCAAGACACTGAATTCCGTGTCGCCCAGCTGCTCCACCTCAGTGTGAATATAACAGTTCCCGCCATGCATTTAAATCGGGAAGCTGCATTTCGTCTTTTTACCGAGCGCTACCGAGCGTTACCGAACGCTAATAGGACTTTTTACCGAGCGCTCCCCTGGGTTCACACCTGCCATTGCTTGACCCACGTGGGGTTACCGAGCGCTAGGGACTTTTTGCCGAGCGCTACCATCGCTCACATGAAAACTGTAGTTTTAACCGCATTCAGTACAAAAACATCAATTAATAACATTGTATTTGTTTATATACCATGAATTCATATAGGCCTATGATATCTTTCCCTCATATTATAACAGTGTTGTTTTTCTTCAGTGTATATACATATATATGTTAAATATAATAATACTATATATTTTCCTATACATTTAACATATAAAATATATTTATATTGTACATTAAATATTTAAAATATAGTTTTAATTATAAATTATAATTATAGATATTTAACATATTTATATAACATTTACTATATAGTATAATATAATTAAATTATTACATATGCAGGGGGATACAGGAATTTAGAAAGGGGGGGGGGGCTCACAGTGCGAGGACGCGAAGCTGATCGATGATCCGAGGCGCGGAGCCCGAGAAGGGGGTTTGGGAGGGGCCGCCCCCTTAATCCCCCCCCCAGGTGTAGACATTTTTTTTGAAAATTTAGGTTGTAATAATGCAATCTGGGGTAGCTTAAATGCATTATAAAGCAAGACATAACTTGTAACTTGACGCGTGACGGTGTACTATGAGTTTTTTTTTTCAAAGATTTTTTAGTTGGGCAAAAAAACAGGGAAAGGGGACGCGCCCACTGCCCCCCCCCCCTTTGATCCGCCCCTTATATGTTTTTAATAAATGTAATATTTATAAAAGAGTATACTATAATATAAAATGAATACATGATGAACCGTTTGCCATTTAGATAACATGTCTAATATATTTATATAAAGTATATTTAATATATAATAATAATAATAAAATGGTATTTATATAGCAGGGGCGTAGCCAGAGGGGGGCCTCAGAGGGCCATGGCCCCCCACCCCCAGGGTGCATCCAGTGCTCGCCGTCCTTTCGGAATTTCACTTAATCTTATACTGATATATATATATATATATATATATATATATATATATATATATATATGTATGTATGTATGTATGTATGTATGTATGCATTAATTTGCCTTTGCTATCAGAAGGGGATCCAGAGAGGGCGCCATCGGCGCGTGGCCCCCTGGTGTGCTGCAATATCTCTCATTTTATCCATTTCCCAATTTTCGTGGTTAATTTTCGTTTTTCATATTTCTTTTTTATTAATTAGCAATTTGCAATTTACAATTAGTTATCTGCAGTTTATTACTCTACAAATTCATTAGTTGAGGATGAGGATATTTATGAACAGCTGCAGAACAACTGCAGAGCACCAGGCCCATGTTGGGTTGACCTTGGACAATCTCATGGCTCAATCCTCGCGATCTGTGCTCTTAGGAGTCCTGTGTGCTGTCGAGACCACGGATCCCGGTAAAATTTTGTTTAACAATGTTTAACATAAGACATCAACAGTTATTTCACTCCCAGATTACATTTAAAAGATAATATTTTGCAAGTTGTAAACGCAAATGCGCCTTTGCGCCATTGACTTTAACGTTGAAAACGATTGAAATTTTATATCCTAATTTTGAAGAAATATAAATATTAAATATTGAACCTCTCTAAAGTTTGACTACTTACGCAAAGACATGAGGGAACAGTTTTTACGGGAACAGTATATCCTCATGTTTTTAATACTTGCCTCAAAATGTCCTCTTTAAATTGCATATTCAAAATATTTCCCAATATGGGGGGATACGCCCTCCCATACCCTCCCCATGTACCTAAAACTAACCTTAATAAACTATGGTTCATACTTGAAAAAAAAAGAAAATATATATTTTCATACACCAAAATATATAACGTATAATAATAATAATAACAATAATAATAATAATAATTATAAATATATATACATATACACGTATATATAACAGTTTTCATTGTACCTATACATGCATATTAGTGCCCCCCCCCCCCCCCCCCCGGGGGCGCTCGGCAGCCCAATGTTGGTCAGAACAAAGCCAGGTGTCAAAACCAAAGAGATCGAGTAAACACTTAGTAGCTGTTAAGCCCGGTAGCGCTCGGTAAAAAGACCGACCCGGAAGCTGCCTGCCACATATGTTACTAAAACGCATAAATGCGCGACACATGTACACACACGTAGGTGTACACGTCTCTTTTTCTTCAATGTTCCACTCGATGTGCTGTATTATCTGTTGACCTGTGAGAACCGTAAAATGAACTGTCTGTTAGACTCAGAGGCTGAAAAATGATCCCCAAAGCTCGGTCTCTTTGGGTGCTCTTTCAGGTTTCCACTGATTCAAAAAGGGCTAAAACGCATGCGGACCTGTGGACGGACGATGTATATTTTAACGATTAAGTTTGGTTTGGAAGGTATATGTGACTGTGTACTGTCACACTTGCCGCATAAGACAGTTTCATAAAGTAGGTTTACTGATAAACTTCTAATCTGCATTGTTCACTATTTAAAGTCATTAAATAATTGTTAAAAAAAACATTCTTGTGGTAGGCTATAGCTAATCTAAAATAAGTTGGGATGACAGTTTGAATATATATGAAAACAAGTGACCCATTAGTCATGACGCTCAGCTGACTTAAAATACATTCACTAAAGGAATTTTATCATCTGAATGGCAAATTTTGTAGGTGGCAGGGGCGGATCCAGGATTTAGGAAAGGCGGGGGGGGGTCCAACCCAGGAGGACTATAATGAAAATCCTAAAAAAAAAGGTCATCAGGTCCGGAAAAGGAGGGGTCCAGGCCGCAAAATTTTGTCTAGAACCCTTTAAAAAAGGATCGTTGCTTCCGGTGAAAATGGGGGGAACCTCATAGATCCGAGAATAAGGATAACAGAGACCTAATTTCAGGTTTCTTAGGAGATTTTTCATGGACCTCCCTGCGTCTCAAGTAAGAAGATTCTTGATCGATGCAATGGTTAAGATTTGTGCCCTCTTAACAGACAATCACATCTTTGAAGATCCAAAAATAGAGAAAAGAATGTGTAAACTTTGAAAATCATCCAGGTGGCACCCCCAGTCTGCAGGAACTGAAGAAACACTCCATGATGAATATGCATGCAAGGAATCGTGCTGATCAATGCATTAACTATTCGGGGGGGGGGGGGGGTAGTTCTGAGCACCATAGCTCACAGGATATGGGTAACAGACCTAATTTCAGGTTTCCAAGGAGATCTTTCATGGACCTCCCTGGATGTGAAGTTAGAAGATTCTAGGTCTAGTGGTTACGATTTGTGCCTGGTTAACGGACAACTGCTTCTTTGAAGATGGAGCTTTTGTTTCATGTTTTTTAATTTGTCCCGGGGGGGGGGTAATACGGGATATCGCTAATACCGATACTCTCGTGTGTGGAGGCAGTAAATGATAAACATCATATTTTGTAAGTTTCCATGAATTATGATACATTATGGTACGAAACAATTGTAACCTCGTATGTATTCAATGATCATATAAGCCAAAAAAAATTAAAGGTATGGTTCTCAGGCACCGCCCGCATCAATTTTAAACCCCCCCATCAAAAATTTTTATTTTGATTTTCAATAAAAACTTTCCAATTTTGAGCTGCTACCGCTCCGACATTTCTTTCAAGAAGATAAAACCATACAATTTCCTTTGTTTTGTAGTGCTTTTACTTATTTAACAAAATAAACTGTTATTTTCATGCTTTTCCTTTATCATTTGACATTTCTATCGAAACATACCAAAAAATTTAAAATAAAAAAGCTCCCGCCCGCATTGATTCCCGAAAAAAAGTGCCTGAGAACCATACCTTTTTTTTTATTTTGGCCTTAATTAAAAAGATTCCATAGCGCGTATAAGCCAACAAAGTGGGCACTGTCAGTTTCGTCCGTGTTAATGAGTGTCCGGCTGAATCACGCTTGCCTGCACAAACAAGCTTCCGGCTGCGCCAGCCAGTCGTTTTTCTCCTCCATCTACACGAGAAGCTGCATTAGCGATATCCCGTATGTCGAGCCCCATAGCTCACAGGATATGAGTAACAGAGACCTTATTTCAGGATCCCAAGGAGATTTATCAGGGACCTCCCTGGAAGTCAAGTAAGAGGAATCTAGGTCTAGCGGTTACGATTTGTGCCTGGTTAACAGACAGACGGACGAAGGGTGACACCCTTCAGTCAGCTGAGCTAAAAACATATGTACACAAATTTATAAATTATTTGCAAAAACATTCTCATGCAAATAATAAAATTCCGAATTCAGTAAATTTACACAAAATAACAGGAACTCGCGGGGTATTTTTATTTATCAAATTGACGTAGGCCCAAAACAATTATTTCTCAGTAAAATTTAAACTCGATACATGTAAGTGCGTTAGTTTGCGTTTTAATGGAAATTTCTGTTTTTCTTTAAGAGCCACGAGGAGATGACCAGAGCATCTCACGTACTCCGGGTTATTGATTTTATCTTCGCGTGACTATAAATAACTCCCACTTGCATGTACACTTTATAATGCAGTATATAGGCCTGAACACAGGCTATAGCTGGTGAACAGGTATACTTAAAGTCGTCATGCATCAATATCGCTTATGATATATTTTCAGTTCTGTAACAGTTAAAAATTAATTTACATATATAAAACAAAATGTTATATGATGGTCACGTGTAAATCCATGAAAAAAGGGACTCTGAAATGTCAGAAATCGGACAGAGACCCAATTTAAAGTAAAATCCAAATGTGACTTTTTACTTTGGGCTGTAGCCTACAATGCAACTATTTTCGTTTTTTTTTTAAAGATTTTTCATTAGATTTTATTTACACATTTAGCAATTATCCGAATCGAAAAAGTGAATATAACAATACACGAAATTATACATTACTTAGAATTACATAGAAATTGTCTGGTACAGTGTGTGAGATTGGCGCTCCTCAATCCGGCATTCACTTGTTTTCTGAAACGTCGCTACAACCATACAGACACCTTTGCAAATTATTAATATTACTCACAGTAACACAAATGGAAACAATTGAGAAGCGGAAAACTGAAGAGCAAAATCCAGAGATGTAAAATAAAGTAGTAACCATTTTTCTTGGGAACAAACGATCTCATTGAAAGTCAAGCCACTCAAGACGGAACGCGTTTCAGGAGACTTGTTTAAAATGATCAATAAATATAACAACCTACACAAACCCACGTACAATAGCAAATACAACACGTGCGAGACCATGTACATGAATACACAAGACATAAATAAGTCGTCGGAGGACAACAGAGCTCGCCGGTACGGGCATTAAGAAAACAAGGGGTGGCGTAATATGCCAAATTTTTGGGACCTCTGACCTAATTACATATGCATCCATTTTGGCGGGAATCAAACTTAGATGAGATAATTTAATATATATTGGTTAATATATTTCTGTTGAGTTTCATTAAAATCCATTATATTCCCGAAAGTTATTACAGCGATGCCATAAAGTAGGCTGGTGACCTCTGACCTCATCAAATATATATGGATTTTGTTGGGAAACAAACTTTTGCAGGATATATTGGTTAATATTTCTTTTGAGTTTCATCAAAATCCATCACATATGTGCTAAGTTATTGCAGCGACACCATAAAGTAGCTCGGTGACCTCTGACCACATTAAATATATATGAATTTAGCTGGGAAACAAACTTTTGCTGGATATATTGGTTATATTTCTGTTAAGTTTCATCAAAATCCATCACATATTTGGAAGTTATCGCAGCGACACCATAAAGTAACTCGGTGACCTCTGACCTCATTAAATATGTGTGGAAATTGTTTATAATCAAACTCGACCTAGTTGATTAAGGGGTAATGTCACAGAACATTAGTTTTACAGAAATATCTCCATAAGCCATAGAGCAAAGAGCCTAACAAAAAAACTTCAACTTGGGTGGGGGGGGGGGGGGGTTAAAAGCATGCCGACATAACTGGTGATCACAAATTGTTCTCAGTGATGACAATGGATGCATCGGGATCAGAAACTGGACCAAGAGTCCAACCTAACCTCTCAGCAGGAGTCTATCATTCTCCAGAATAGACATCAGCCCTGCGTGGAGGTTGTAATTACCCTATATTGCTACATCCGCAGAACCCATAACTGACAAGGGAACTATACATTTTGTCCCAAGTAAATGGTGTCCATCCTCTTTTTTACACACAAACAGAAAGTCATAAAATACTCCACAGGCGCATGACTATCTATAAAATTACTTAATTAGTATTTCTGGTGATTTCTTCTACTTATTTCTTGATTTATATATATTTTGTTGTCATTTATTCATGCATGACCAATATGGACCTGTTTTTCTAATTTATTATTTTGCCCACTAAAAATTAAAGTTATCATGTTATTGTATGGACTCAAAACCTCCTATACACCACTTTAGACGACGTCAATATCATCAGTCACCATTTTGATATCCATTTAGTGGATGAAAATTCCATCCTTATTGGCCAGTTCTCGGGTCAACGATCATCTGACTATAATATATTATCAGTTCATTTGTGAGAAAAATGCATGACTGTTCACAGGATTATGTTATTCCAATTAAACTAATTAGGCGAAACTGCATTGCATTACAACTTCTTTATTAAGCAGGTCTAGCAGATTTATAATATTTTTTAACTCTGCCATATTTTTCATTTATCCGGTTATGATGGTCTATCGTATTTCTGTGGTGATTGTTTTTTTTTCATTTTCTACACAACATTAAATATCACTATAATAATAACAGTGTTAAAGTTACCTTTCAGTCTTGAAATAACACCATGATTGCGGCACCTGGCACATTTAGGTGACCTTGACCTTGTGCCAGGAGAATTTTGGTCAAGGTCACCCAAACTCCCGGATGTCTGGCCACTCATTCTATAAAATAAATATATGATATATTGACCGATAAATGTAATTATATCTTATAAAGACATGTAAATATTAAATCGATTCCATTAAAACAGAATATAACAATATTAGCCGATACACAGGCAGCCAACGTGAAAACTCAAAATAATTCAGATTCTCTATGAATAAAAGACATGCACAACTTCTGAGTAACCCATGACGCATTATATAAGATTATTCAGACTTTGTAAATCATATATTCATTGTAATTCCGGAGTTTTTCTGGATTTACACTTCAAATGTCTATGGGCCATCTCATAGATGTTCTCGAATGGACAAATGTTTGAATAGACATTTTAAATAATTTTATGCATGAAGAAATGAACACATATATAAAATACATGAATGAACTATAAAATCTGAATTCAATTGAATGCAAGCTTCGGCCATTCACTTATTTGGCTCACAGATTCATTCGTGCATAATTGACTGTACATTTATGACTTTTCCTTGGTAAAGTCGAAATCTAATGGATTCTTCATCGGCCCATTTTCGAAAGGCCCTGAAAATATCAACTGATTCCGTTCATGACTGTGTGAATTATGTTATGAAAAAATAGATACACAAACACACAAACGGATTGAACGCATACCCTCCTGGCGGAGGCAACGAGGGAACACTCACGCAAACGTTCACATCTACATCACTGGCAGTTCAATCGGTGACTTTCAGCGGGTAAATCTGACAATCCATTCACACTGTGACTGACTACGACACCGTAACTAAAGCTACGATTCCTTTTACGTGGTTGCGGCTGTGGTATATATGCGGTCGCGGTAGGCGGTTGCGATGAAGGCCGATTCCTTTTATGCGGTTGCGGATAAAATGGACCATACATAAAGTACTCCGCTGATATTGTACGCATTAATCCCTGTAGAGCCTAATTAGTGTGAAATGTCATGAATACAATTAGCATTGACAACTATCTCTCTAAAACAGCAAACTGCGACATTAATCCCTTTGCAGTACCTAATTAGTGTGAAATGTTATGAATACAATTAGCATTGACAACTATCTCTTTAAAACAGCAAACTGCGACATTAATCCCTTTGCAGTACCTAATTAGTGTGAAATGTTATGAATACAATTAGCATTGACAACTATCTCTTTAAAACAGCAAACTGCGACATTAATCCCTTTGCAGTACCTAATTAGTGTGAAATGATATGAATACAATTAGCATTGACAACTATCTCTTTAAAACAGCATACTGCGACATTAATCCCTTTGCAGTACCTAATTAGGGTGAAATGTTATGAATACAATTAGCATCGACAACTATCTCTTTAAAACAACAAACTGCGACATTAATCCCTTTGCAGTACCTAATTAGTGTGAAATGTTATGAATACAATTAGCATTGACAACTATCTCTTTAAAACAACAAACTGCGACATTAATCCCTTTGCAGTACCTAATTAGTGTGAAATGTTATGAATACAATTAGCATTGACAACTATCTCTCTAAAACAGCAAACTGCGACATTAATCCCTTTGCAGTACCTAATTAGTGTGAAATGTTATGAATACAATTAGCATTGACAACTATCTCTTTAAAACAGCAAACTGCGACATTAATCCCTTTGCAGTACCTAATTAGTGTGAAATGTTATGAATACAATTAGCATTGACAACTATCTCTTTAAAACAGCAAACTGCGACATTAATCCCTTTGCAGTACCTAATTAGTGTGAAATGTTATGAATACAATTAGCATTGACAACTATCTCTTTAAAACAACAAACTGCGACATTAATCCCTTTGCAGTACCTAATTAGTGTGAAATGTTATGAATACAATTAGCATTGACAACTATCTCTTTAAAACAGCAAACTGCGACATTAATCCCTTTGCAGTACCTAATTAGTGTGAAATGTTATGAATACAATTAGCATTGACAACTATCTGTTTAAAACAGCATACTGCGACATTAATCCCTTTGCAGTACCTAATTAGTGTGAAATGTTATGAATACAATTAGCATTGACAACTATCTCTTTAAAACAACAAACTGCGACATTAATCCCTTTGCAGTACCTAATTAGTGTGAAATGTTATGAATACAATTAGCATTGACAACTATCTCTCTAAAACAGCAAACTGCGACATTAATCCCTTTGCAGTACCTAATTAGTGTGAAATGTTATGAATACAATTAGCATTGACAACTATCTCTTTAAAACAGCAAACTGCGACATTAATCCCTTTGCAGTACCTAATTAGTGTGAAATGTTATGAATACAATTAGCATTGACAACTATCTCTTTAAAACAGCAAACTGCGACATTAATCCCTTTGCAGTACCTAATTAGTGTGAAATGTTATGAATACAATTAGCATTGACAACTATCTCTTTAAAACAGCATACTGCGTCATTAATCCCTTTGCAGTACCTAATTAGGGTGAAATGTTATGAATACATTTAGCATTGACAACTATCTCTTTAAAACAGCAAACTGCGACATTAATCCCTTTGCAGTACCTAATTAGTGTGAAATGTTATGAATACAATTAGCATTGACAACTATCTCTTTAAAACAACAAACTGCGACATTAATCCCTTTGCAGTACCTAATTAGTGTGAAATGTTATGAATACAATTAGCATTGACAACTATCTCTTTAAAAAAGCAAACTGCAACATTAATCCCTTTGCAGTACCTAATTAGTGTGAAATGTCATGAATACAATTAGCATTGACAACTATCTCTTTAAAACAACAAACTGCGACATTAATCCCTTTGCAGTACCTAATAAGTGTGAAATGTTATGAATACAATTAGCATTGACAACTATCTCTTTAAAACAACAAACTGCGACATTAATCCCTTTGCAGTACCTAATTAGTGTGAAATGTTATGAATATGATAATGATAATACTAGTGAACAGCAATCTGTGATAAATAAACAGAGTGCAGTCTTAAAAAGATACGGATGTCATTACACAAATTTCCTGAAATCTATCCAGTAAGATTGTGTAAAATAAAGGCACTATTTCCAGTGATTTCACGAAATCCCTAGAATTTTTAGTGATTTCATTAAATCCCTAAGTGAAACAGTGATTTCATGAATTCCCTGGAAGTTTTAGAGGTTTCGCGAATTCCCTATTTACACACCTTCACAGTGACATATATATTAGTTGCGCATTCCTGCTTAGAAACAAAGTTGACTATCATTTATGGTTGGTTCTATCAATGCCGAGTATCCGTTTTCAGATGCTCTGATTCTGAAACATAGATTTGTACAAAAACTAAGGAGCCATGGGCAACGCTCAGCTTTGTCTAGAAGGACATTTTATGAATATGCGACTCCTGTGATCAAGTTTGAAGACAGTATGTCCCTGCCCCCCCCCCCCCCCCGGAAAACTGGAGTTATCGTCCATAAACTAATTTGTGAGTGGATGGGTCATGTGACCGTGACATTTGATCTCATGACCCCAAAACCAGTTACTTTAGTGGTGGACCATATACAAGTCAAGTCCAAACGCGGATCCAGAGGGGGTCCACAAGGTCCAGCCACCCTTTTTCGTCAGCCGCAACCTTTTTTTAGAGTTTTCAAAACCAGCTGGACAGCTGAGTGGTAAAACGCTTGGCTATCTCCGCTGGCGACCCGGGTTCGATCCCCGGCGTGGCTATGAGAGTGGGTTGTACTTGCACGTCCAAGGCTGGTTTTTTTCTACGGGTACTCCGGTTTCCTCCACCTCTGCAGACTACCGAACGCCATCACCGGAGCCATGGAGAGTGCCTCGATTAGTTATAATAACTATTTGTACAATCCATGTAAAATAAATAAGTTTATATTATATTAATTTGTTTTGACCTGAACCCCTCCCCCCCCCCCCCCTTTTATGGACCTTGGTATAGGTTTTGCCATTATAGTCCTTCTGGTCTGGACCTCATTTTCCTGAATCCTGGATCCGCCCCTAAAATCGACTGATAGTATGGCTCTTCATTTCACGAAATGCCTAATTTTTGGTTGGTTCATATGTTACTGCTGAATGGCAATAGGCAGTATTTAGGTTGAAACCAGTTTATTCAATTTTGCTGCTGCGTGTGACAATGTTAGCTGCACTTACACTAAACTTCAAATCACCAGACTTTTATAGGGATTCAGAATTGGACTAGAGGTTCTTTGACTCGCACTCGGAGGTCATGACTTGAGAAAAATTCTGTCACTTTTGGCCTGACATTATGTTTGAACAAGTAACCCATGGGTCTTGACGCTAAGCCGACTTACATGTTTATGATATGTCCTTGCTCAGGCGACTAATTAAGATAATGTAAGTGGCATCAAAATTCATGCATATTAGCTTAAGTTCATCGAGACCCATAAGCACACCAAATTTGTTGACCATCCATTCAGCCGTTCCTGAGGAATCTGGCAATTTGTGTGTATTGTGCATTATTTCTGAAATGTATGCCCCATAACTCAGAGAATATAGGTCACAGTGATCTAGTTTCAGATTTCTGAGGAAAATTTTTGAGGAACTCTCAGGATGTTAAGTTAGAAGATTCTAGGTCCAATGGCTATGATTTGTACACTGCTTTGGTATCAAATTTTCAATTATTCAAGGGGGGAAAGACCCCATAGATCCGAGAATATGGATAACAGAGACCTAATTTCATGTTTCCAAGAAGATTTTTCATGGACCTCTTAGCATGTCAAGAAAGAGGATCCTAGTTCCAGTGGTTCTCTTAACAGACGACCGCATCTTTAAAGTTCTCAACAACAGAGAGAAAAAATGCGTAAAAAAATCGAAAAAATACAGGTGGCGCCACCAGTCTGCAGGAATTGTTGGAACACTCCATGATTAATCTGCATGCAAAGAATCATGGTGATTAATACATTAGTTGTTTAGATATACTTGAGCTTTTGTATCAAATTTTCCCTTATTCGGGGGACTAATTCTGAGCCCCATAGCTCGGAGGATATTGGTAACAGAGACCAGAACAGCAGTCTGTGTTTTGGTGAGGGTATTTCCTAGGAGAGAAATCCCCTTCTCTGGGGGTAAACCAGTGATTTAGCCGGGGGAGAACGCGCCAGTGTTCAGTGTTTGTACAGAGACACAGGGCTTCATTTAACAGACTGTCACGTGCGCGACAGTCATGTGACCAGCGAACCAGCTTCAGTGTTGAAAGAACACTGTGTTGTGTTACCGGATATGATTAAACAGGGCTCTGTGTTGTGTGCATAAATAGGACTCAGTGGATATTGTCAAGATTTTGTAGAGTATCGTTTCAAGAGAATTGTAAGTTATTTTATTTTATTATATTTTATATTTCGCGTTTCACGTTACTTTTTCATTTCTTGAATGTGTGTGTGTGTGAGCTTCAGTCATCTCAATTTCCCGTTAAAAGACCCTAGAAGACCATTCCTTCAGGGGTGTGACCATACGTGCCGGGAAGATCAACAGTTACTGCTCTCTGGAAATGTTTAAATGATACATGTAAATATTTAATAATATGGATCAGGGGAACTTTCAGCGGCTTGATTTTTTACCTAACCAAATGGTTTGATACTATTAATCATAAAAGAAGACTGAATACAAACTATGTATGATGGATCCTGTCCCTGGAGATTTCATAAAGTTTAGTAAAACTCTCATCTCAGGGATTTACATCGAGCTTTCGACCTTATCTCAAGATCATCGTTAGCAGGCGGGTTTACATTTGGTTTTGCTACTAACAGAAACATTTAAGAAAAATCTATCTAGCTCTGCAGATGTGAATAAAGGTGTCCCTCAAGGTAAGAATACTTGACCAGTTCTGTTTTTAATATTCACATAAACGATCTTCCAGGTGTGCTAAATACTGATGGTATTGTGATGTAAGCAGATAATTTCACTGTATATTGCCATGGAAATATGGCGATGAAGCTGAGATTAAATTATAGTGAACTGTAGATCAGGTAGGTCATACTCCTTAGTAATTCCAAACGGATTGCTTATCAGAAATTCTAGATATCAATATTGGATTCAACTTGTTCTGATGAGACTAATTTACTTGGCGTGACAATAGATGCTAATTTATCCTGAAGACCACATGTCAACTCATTATGCAAAAAAAAATTGTCTCCAAAGATAGGAGAGCTTTATCGTATATCAAGCTTTCTTTCTCTGCAATCATTGGCCAAGTTTCATGGGACAACCATTCATCCACATATTGACTATGCCCTAAGCGTCTGGGGATGTTCTTTATCGTCTACTATTAATATGGTACAAAAGAAACAAAACAGAACCGCCCGAATTATAACCAAAAACTACGACAGAAATGATGGATGAATGTACATCAACGCTGTACATATTCTAGTGCTAATAAATGTATACATGTGTTTGCTTTTTCCTTGTTCACACGTGGACAGTTTTCATTTTGTAAATAAAACTCACAATCATGGGACTTGAGCTACTGTGAGTAAAAATTAGTCTTCTTTTGTTATTCTTTCAAGAAACGAATTGAATAAGAAATTTTAAAGAATTCATTGGCTACATGACATATGGTACAGTTGCATATTTTTGTGTTGGTGTGTGCCACTCTTTTCACTTAGCATTCATTGATCACTAGCTGAACCCGTTGAAAATCCACGGCTCTATCTGATGCATATTTTTGTAATGAGCTGATAAGGTTAAGGACTTAACGACGCATATTTTAATCCAAAGGTTTTTGCAGGAACTTTTGTCATGTGTCTCACTTATATGATATAAAGATTACTTCTGCTAGAATTCTTCAGGAACACCCTCCCCGAAAATATCAACATGGAAAGAAAAATTTTCTATTCTAGATATCACACACAAAAAAAAAATTGGAAAGAGACGCGAGGCATATACAGGTTTTACGAATTTATAAGTGAGAAGTTTTTTTCCGATGACATAGGTCCGACAGCTTCATTGCTTGGGAAATATCGTAGATATAATTATTGTATGAAGAAGCATTCTACCGTGAAATTATATGAAAGATGCTTTGTATTAGTTGAAGCTCATGCGACATCGTGAAACACGATGTTTATTCAGTGTAGTCAGTTTGGGGTATAGTCTAAGGCATGTTAACAGAGAGACCAGTTATTTGTATACACATGCATATGTCGTTGAAGTCTCTTGTACGCGAAACGTATAGCTGCCAATGTGAAAAAGACAGGCCCACAAAAATATATTCCAACATTCCAACAATTGTTGAAGTACTGTAAATTGTCATGGAACTAGAAAACCGACAGGTCAGGAAGGGCCCCGCAAAAGATGCAGTCATTATAAATTGAAGTACTGTGAATTTGGTGTACTTTGGTAGCATGGGCTGATAGAGTGATATTTGAAAATTAAAGAACCTGTAAAGAACAGCTGACATGTATAAACTGGAAGAAAAGATATGGTAGGTGAAAATGTTCAAAGCTATCAAAATAATGATATAAAAGAACTGCATGTATTTTTAGTTTCTGTATTTGTGTATTACCTGTGCCAATTATTCTTGGTTGAAGTCTTGCCTGGGCTGTCTCAAATATTTTTCCAGTATTTGTATGTTGAATTGGCCTTATTATATGTGAGGCTTGAGTTTGTACATGAACCTTGTAGTATTAGAGAGAGTCAGCTGCTGGTTAGTTGTGAAAAAATGGTCATTCTCTTGAACTGAGATTCAACTTTTCTTGGGCTTGGGTCTAAAGATGAGCTGTGTTAAATTGATTGTGTAGAATGGCTACATATAAATATCAATGTAAATTTGTTGATGGTCACTACAATAGGTCCAAATTCCTTGAGATGTTGGAAGTGGAGATAGATCTGTCCTTACATGGTCTAAATGAGAGCCACTCTGGTGCGTTGGGCCAGTGTATCCTTTTCTGGGGAATCTTCAAATTGTCTGTACAAAATATGCTGTGAACATATAATGCCGCTGTACACGAGTGACTCGAAAAAGTTTCATCCATTTCTGGCCGGCTGAAGGAGACACCAGCAACTGAACACCAAACTGTGTATTACTTTTTTTTCCTTCTGACCCAAATATCAATAAGCTACTCCCTTAGGGCATGGGTGATACATATTATGTTTGAATCCTATACATCATATGTTAAGGGAGTTATTATGCAGAAATGAATTTGATTGTTCATCAAATTTTTTGCGAGTTATTGCATTAACATCATTTGAGAATTATCGCCTCTGTCAAGGTCATGCATCTTCGAACTTGACCTAGCCCTTCATAACAAACATTACTGGTGCAAGTTCAGTGAGTGTTAGTGAACTTGTTTGTGAGCTATTTGGTTAACATCATTTTAGCATTATCACGTCTGTGACCTTGGAAATCCATCAAGGTCACCCATCTTCAATCATGATGTAGCCCAGCAAAAGGTCCATCACTGCCGTGAGTCTGGGGACCTTATATTAAATACTTTTTACGAGTTATTGTGTTAACAATGTGTGTCCTTTTCCATGCATATTTGCTAAGAGAGCGCAACCTTACTAGGTGTTCAGTAATGGTTTTTACCGCATAACTTACAGAAAAATGGCTGACTATGACCATATATCATGCCTCATTGTTCTTGACATGAGGACCTGTCCTACTGTTTAGGTGGAACAAAAAATTATGATTTCTGCCCTGCTGAAAGAGGGACCTAAAATTTAACACCAAACTGTGAATAGCTTTTTTGACCTTTGACCTCCGGACCCCAAAATCGATAGGGATCTTCCATAATTGATGGTTAATACATTTTTCAGGTTTGAACTCAATCCGTCAATCCTAACTGGAGTTATCATCCGGAAAAGAATTTGTGGACGGACGGACGGCAAGACGGACGGACGGACGGACAGACAGACAGACGGACAGGTCGATTACTATAGGGCAGCCCTAATAAGCAGGTCTGATGCAAAACTGACACTCCCCCAGATAAAAAGAAAGCAGGTTGATATATTTCGATAAAGCATTTAGCAAAGAAACCACTTCACCATTGGTTTGTTGCATTGTCTTTCAGCAAATTAACGCAGATTTTGCTGAAAATTTGTAGCGGGGTAGAGTAAAACTGCATCCGTAACCGATTACATTTTTGGAGGTAATCGGAGTCGCCATGATTCTTTTCTTAAGTGCCATAATCACAATTCCACAAAGGAATAATTATAAGGGGATATTCCTTTGTCCCCGAGTAGAAGCCGCACATTCGTGTACAGTTGTTCTGCAACTCGCCTAGTGAACCTGTGTTTCTGAACCATGACAATTTTTTACATGAAACGTGCACGTATGAACGAACGACTGATTAGTAGATTCTGGTGGGGGTTTCAAAGTCCCCGAGAGATTGAGGACCCTAAGAAGTGCGTGCGAACCCCCCCCCCCCCCCCCCCCCCCCGGGCTTCCTTTTGAAAAAAACTCAACTCCGTATTAATTATATAGAAGATATAAGAATAATTATTAACTTCCTTCCATGTTGCTTATTCAAAATACTGCTATACCCAAGCCTATCAGTGTTACAGAATACATGTATAGTATTATTATTGCTTCGTACCTCAAATTACAGATATATACCGACTCTAATATTTTAGTAATCTTATTGCTTTTATTAGTATAAATATGATATACTTTCTATATATGCTTGTATGTTTTAGAGTTCATATAATTATAGTGTTCATATTTTATGCTCTTAGCCATGGTATTACGGATGAATTGTATTGATATTTTTGTTAATATAGGTTTTATTTGTAAATGATTCAGGGCACAATGGTAAACCAGCTTGCTTTTAGCTGATTGGTTTATAATACACTGTATAAGTATATTGTAAATAAATAAGTAAATAAATAAATTGTTATACCTAATTACATGTAATTATAATTGAACATAAAATAATTGAGTTTAATTACAATCATAACACTTGCCATTTAATGCATAGAAAACATGCATGCTGCCGTGCCGATACATATGAAATTTCTCAACACGCATTCTGCATTCCGTACATAAGGAATCTTAGCTTTAGGCCTTTTCAGTCTTTAGCAAAAGCTAAATATATATAGGTATATATGTAAACAAAAACAATCATCGAAATGAATCGAGATGTTAGGGGAGTGGGCATAATGCAATGGACCTGCTGAACCTGTCAGCGAACACAGTACTGAGCTATGTGAATCAATACTTTCGAGTGAAATTTACACGTTTGAAACTTACATTTCTGGCATTCATACCGTCTCCGCGGCGCCAGTCCACTGAAACGTGACAGCCTCCTTGGTCTGACGTCATAAATTAGCGGGTGTGGGGGATATTATGACCAGTGAGACTTCCCACAAAGTACTTTCACATAAATTTACGCGGCACGTCGCACAATATTGTGTTCTCGATTGTTTCACACACAACTCAAGTATAAAATTTTTTGCACATCCAAGGGCCTTAATCTATGCATCATTTGAAAGCTAATTTTCAGTAGAATTAGGATCTGACGTTTTCTGAGCTTTTTAAAACAAGCATAATCGGCATCATGTATTGTGCTCATTTTATTACACAGACTTAATTTGTAACCTTGTAAGAGTCAAAATTCAAAAGCAGACCCACAGAACTTTAAAATGATACTTAATTTTTGATTGTACAATAAAGAGTGTTGAAGTATTAAGGGTTTAATATTACACTAGCTGATAAACCCGGTATACCAGGCTTTTTACCGGGGTTCGGGAGATACATTTACTGAGATATTGAATGTTGGCTCATTTTTTATTATAATAGATCAAAGAAAATATAGATTTTTAGTGGGATACTCTCGAAATACGACATGTGCAAATATTTTTACTGTTATTTTGTGGCACTGTGCTCGTGGCAAAAATCATACCCCGGTATGTTTACCTTGAAGACCTGGTCAGTGACGGTTTACATTGCGAACCGGAATGAGACGCGGAGGCATACAGTGTTTTGTTGATATATGACTGGTTTCTATCGTTGGACGTATTAAGAATAGGTTGATGTGAGGAACACATGAAAAATAAATTAAATGTACGTTGCAAGGAAACTGTTCCTGAAGAAGGAAACAGAAATATGCATACATCGTAAGTAGCAGAAGCGGACCAAGCGGGACTCCATGCAGTGGGTCCGTATCCCATTTTCAGCCACCGCAACCTTTTTTCATCATATCAGACACCACCCAACCCCACCCCACCCCAGCCCTGTTCCTGATTGGGACCTTGAATTAGGTTTTGTCATTAATCCTCCTGGGTTGAACTCTCCATTTCATAAAGCGAGAAGTGTTTTTCTCTTTTACGGACCACGCACGTGGGTCAAATCCCTCATTGAAAGCAAGTATGAACAATAGTCCTTAGTGTTAGAGGTTAAGTGACCACGATGCACGCATTCCGGTGATTGCCGAAGGCACTTCGGCTGTGCTCGAAAAAAAAACCGAAAAAATCACTCAAAATTATATGTATATTAAAAATTATTTATTTTCATATCGCCTATGTCACTGCGGGGATAATAACCTTTAAAATGATGTATGGCACAATATTGTACACAACGCGGTTTTAGAGAACATTGCGCACAAACGTGAACCGAATTCCTTTTATAAGTATTAGATTTAATCACGAGAACACCATGTATGTGCTACAATGCAACTATCAACCCACGGACACGTCTTTTTCAAGTGAAGTCTGAAAATAATTTATGATAAACTACCAAATGAGCTTCGATAAAATTGATAGGGCCTACCCAATGTTAGTACGGCGTCCATTGAAGAATTAGGCCTAGACCATGTCATATATAGATATAGAATTAGATCCTGGCAAAATTTAGCAGTTAACACGGTCGTTGAAATCGGAGAGAAACGTATTTGTGTCCAGTGTAGACTTGTACTTGTAGACTACATGGAAAATGTATTTTTCTAATTGCAGAAAAACTGAAACTGAAAGCACCACAAACAAATAAAAAAATAAAATCAAATGTAAAATTTAAATTATTCGTAATATTACATTAAGGGGCACTTTTTTTTGTGATCGCAGAAAAGCGGAAGAAATCACGGAAATGGTTATGCTTCGCGGAATCGCTCTTTTCACGTGAATTTTTGGAAAATGTCTCAAAGAACACTTAAATGATAATCGTAATTAATAATTATTTCATGTAAATTAGTGTGTGGTGTGGGTGTGTGTGTGTGTGTGTGTGTGTGTGTGTGAGAGAGAGAGAGGGAGGGAGAGAGATTCTTTGCGAGATATGTGAGGATTGGTTAAGGTATATAAATGGTTCCTGTGTGTATGGTGTGGAACACCTTTTAATATGGTTATCGGAGAATTGCCCTTAAAGAAGAAATGTTTATATTTTATTATTATTATTGTAATTATTAATTATTATTAATAATTATATTTTTTTACTCTAAGTCATTAATACTGACTATTTATTTGGATAAATTTATATCTTTCATAAAACTAAAGTACAAAGATTTCTATGTGAACTGTTCATGAAAATATTTCATTATTATTATCCCCTCGCAACGTTGCGAAAGGGATATAGTAACGCTTAGTTCGTGCGTCCGTCCGTCTGTCCGTCCGAAATTGCCTTGTGGATCAATTTTAATCCAAACCGTTTGGCCAAAACCTTTCATCTCGCATATATGGCTTACCCACCCATGGATGAAGAAACCTTTCGATTTTGAGGTCACGGGGTCAAAGGTCACGGCCACAGCACCCACTTCTTGAAAAAGCTTGTGGATCAATTACAAGCCAAATCTTTTGACGTAAACCTTTCATCTCGCACATATGGCTCACCCACCCATAGATGAAGAAACCTATTGATTTTGAGGTCACGGGGTCAAAGGTCACGGCCACAGCACCCACTTCTTGAAAAAGCTCGTGGCCCCATTTTAAGCAAAACCGTTTGACCTTAATCTTTCATCTTGCACATATGGCTCACCCACCCATGGATGAAGAAACCTTTCGATTTTGAGGTCACAGGGTCAAAGGTCACGGCCACAGCACCCACTTCTTGAAAAAGCTTGTGGACTGATTTTAAGCCAATAGCGGATATATTAACTCCTATGTTTGTACATCCGTCTTCCTGTCTTATTGAGTTTGACGTCAAAGCTCAAGCTGACACACCTCCCCTCCTCATTTTAACACTTGCCTAATACACCCAATATTATTATGCTTCCATGCGATGGGATGCTTCGCTTTGCGCTGCCCTTGTTATTATATTTTTCATTATTTATTAAAACATTTATATCGTTTCCATAAAGTTCTGACTGCTAAAATTTAAAATTCATATGCAAAAAAACCGGCAACAATCTTTCTGCCAGTAGCTGCTGATGTCACGGTAATATACTTACCCTCTTAATCCAGGTATATATTGTTCTGAAAAATAGGTATCGTAACTAAGGATTTATTGGATTTAAATCACATTTGATCCCAGCTCTACGCCTTGGAAAATAGGTCTGACTGAAATTATCTATTTCAGTTTTGCAATCTGCTGCAAAATACATGTATAAAATGACCAGGAATCACTGTAGAATGGTTGATATATTTATAATTTTTACAATTACTATTGCACTTGCATTATTTTTCTGTTTAATAGGTGTCATCAAAGGATAAACTAGATCCAAGATCAATATGTTTAGTAAATTCAAGGTCAATTCGTGCTACTCTTATTAGGAATTCGTTTAATAAAAAAATGTTAAAAATGAATTGGCCCAGAGTAATATAACCCAAAGTGGACCATTAAATGCGTTATTTTACAATTATTGGTAAATATTGTAAAGAGAGGGTTGCCTTAATTTTGTTCAAACTTCATCTTTATGATTCACTGCGAAAAACTGGAAAGTTTAGAGTAAAGTGTGAAGAAATTTCTTTTTACCAAACTCAATTTACAAATCCGCATCGAAACGGATCGGTACGATTCATCCGTAAAAATGCCTACATTTCCCTACAGTGCCCCGGCGCCAGGTCACCGGATGCATTTTAAATAAATTGTGCATGTGTTTGCAGTTTCAAAAGAGGTATCCGCAAGAAAAACGTACGTACTTAAGCTGTGTTTCCATGTATCCGCAAAAGACGTACGTACGTTCTATAGTGCGCAGTCGGCAGAAACTGTTTCCATAAGTACGTACGTTTTTCTTGCGGATACCCTTTAATCTGCCTCTTTTTAAACTGCAAGGACGACAGGCAGGAAGGTCAATATGTCTCATCACACCCGGCGCCGGGGCACTGTTTGGAAATGACGGCATTTTTGCCATCCGTAAAACGGATGAATCGCTCACCGTTCCGTTTCGATGCTGTCCGTTTTTTGCGGATACGCATGCGGAGCACGTTATAACGGACATATGGAAACAGTTCATCTCAAAAAAGAGGGATCCGATTTTTGCGTACGAGACGTACGAGATTTACGGATGAATGGAAATACAGCTCTACGGAAACAGTTTTTGCGGATTGCGCACTATAGAGCGGATACATGGAAACGCAGCTTTAAGACTGGTGGTGCCACTTACATTATTTTCTACTTATAACGCAAGGGTAAGGGCAAAGAACATTTAACTACATTATAAGAGATTCTTAATAGATCTCCTTGCGAACCTGCAATGAGATCATTCTAACCTATATTCTGCCCCTTCAAGGTAGCAGGGCATACCCATAACCGCTGACCCTAGAAGCCTGTAACTAAAAATATAGGGAGGTCAGTAAAAGAACTCCTTGGAAAGTGTTGGCGCTACCTGTATTTTTTCTTATTTTTACGAATATTTTGTTCTATTTTGTTTTTCTATAAAATGACAACAACCATGTTAGTTTCTCAGCTGTGATTACATCTAGTGTCCCAAAACTTTGGTGTGTTTATTGAACACAAGTGGATCCCCTATAGTAATCTCCCTGTCTGTCCGTCTAGCTGTCTGTCTGTCCAACCGTCCAGCCACACAGATTTGTTTCCAGATGATTACTTCAGGTTGGATTGACATATCGATTTCAAACTTGACTTACATATGGCCGGCCACTAAAGCAAGAGCCTGTATGATTTTTCGGTCATTAGGTCAAAGGTCAAAGTCAGGGGATTCACTTATTTAAAAAGATTAATGCTGCATATAAGCCAAGCTTTCATCCAAAACTTTCCATCTTGCGAAATTAGCTGACCGGCCTAAATTGTGAGAGCATAAGTGAATTAGGGTTCACAAGGTCAAAGTTCAAGGTCACAGGGGCCATCTGTTCACAAATTAGTTTTCAAATGATTACAGTTTGACATATTGGTTTCAAATTTAACATATATATGACTCACCACTTAAGTAAGAAACCTGTCGATTTTGGGGTTCAATGGTCAAGGTCACAGGATCAATTTCTTTAAAAAGATTGTGTATGCATTTCAAGCCACACATTTCATCAACAAGTGACCCGTTGATCATGACACTAAGCCGACTGACATGTTGACAATATGTCCTTGCACAGACAACCAATTAAGGTAATGTAGGTGGCATCAATGTTCATGCATATTAGCTTAAGTTCATCAAGACCCATAAGCACAACAAATATGATGACAAACCAACCTGCCTTTCATGATGAATCTGGCAATTTATGTGTATTTTGCATTATTTCAAGGGTGCTCAAACATACCCCAAAACTCTGAGCATATAGTTCCCTGTGACCCAATTTCAGGTTTCTGGGGAGAACTTTTGAGGAACTCTCAGGATGTCAAGTTAGAAGATTCTGAGCCCAAAGGTTATGATCTGTGCCCTACTTTGGTATCAAATTTTCAATTATTCTGAGGGGTGCTTATATTTATAAGCCCCATAGCTCAGAAAATATGGGTAACAGAGACCTAAATACACGTTTCCAAGGAGATTTTCATAGACCTCCCTGGATTTTAGGTTAGAAGATTCAAGGTCCAATGTTTATGATTTGTGCCCTGCTTTGGTATCAAATTTTTAATTGAGGGTGTTTACAAGCCCAATAGCTCAGACAATATTGGTACAGAGACCTAATTCAAGGTTTCCAAAAAGACTTTAATGGACCTCTCTGGATGTAAAGTGAGAAGATTCCAGGTCCAGCGTTTACGATTTGTGCCCTGTTAACAGATGATGGAATCTTTAAGGTCTCAAAATAGAGAAAAAAGAATCGTAAAAAAATCGAAAAAGTACAGGTTGCGCCACCAGTCAGAAGAAACTGATGAAACACTCCATGATCAATATCCATGCTAAGAATCATTGTGATCAATGCATTAGTTGTTCAGATACTTGAGCTTTTGTATCAAATTTTTTCATTAGTCTGGGGGGTACTTTGGAGCCCCATAGCTTGAAGAATATGGGTAACAGAGACCTAATTCTAGGTTTCCAAGGAGATTTTTCATGGACCTCTCTGGATGTAAAGTTAGAAGATTCTAGGTCCAGTGGTTACGATTTGTGCTTTGTTAACGGACAGACGGCGGGATGGCCGGACGGACGACGGACAAAGAGTGATCGCTATAGCTCAGATGACTTACAGTCAGCTGAGCTAAAAAACCTTCCATGTCCAGAATATTGCTCACCTGCCAATAGGGGAAAATTCTTTTTGATTTTTGGGTCATAGCATCAAAGGTCAAGGTCACCGGGCCTATCCATTCACAAATTAGTTTATTGATGATAATTCTGCTTTGGATAGACAGACTGGCTTCAAACTTGCTTTTAATGACCTACCACTTAAGTGAGAAACATTTTGATTTTCAGGGTCCAGAGATCAAAGATGAAGGCCACATCTTTCAAACAATTGTGGATGCTCTGTAAATCAAACTTTTCATCCCAAACTTTCCATCTTTCACACATGGCTTACTTGCTGTAGATTTTGTACCTGGTCAGAGGTCAAGGTCACTGGACCCACTTTTTTAAAGATCGTTACAATAATGTAAAGCTGCAAGTTCAAGGATGACGAGTTCTCAGATTTTTTGTTCACAAGGTCTGGTTTAGATCACAGGAACATCATTCTGAATAATTTCTTTAAAATATCCTGAAAGACAAAATTCATCTGAGCGTCGAGACCCATGGGTCCCTAGTTTCCTTTATTTTGAGACTGCCAAATTATATTGATACTATCAGATTCGCAACTTGGGTTTCATCTGTGTCCTGAAACCTTGTGGGTTTATTAGGGCCCAGCTTTAATAAGCGGATGCCTTATATTAATCACCCTGTCCGTCAAATTTGTTTACTGATGATAACTCCAGTTTGGATTGACATATTGATTTCAAACTTTACATATATATGGCCCACCTGTGACGGACCAACTTCTTACAAAAAAAATTCGGATGTATTTTAAGCCAAACCTTTCATCCAAAACTTCCATCTTTCAGACATTGCTCACCTGCCAATAATGGCAAAATTTATTATGGATTATATAATTATATAATAATAATATAATTACGGATTTTGGGTCACAAGGTCAAGATCAGAGGGGACATCTATCCACATATTAGTTTCCAGATGATAACATCAGTTTGGAATGAAGTATTGGTTTCAAACCTGACTTATGTATGACCCATCACTAATGTTAGAACTCTGTTGATCCCGGGATAATGAGATCAAAGGTCACAGGACCGACTATTGTGAATGCATTTTATGCCAAAATTTTCACCTCAAACCCTCCACATGTGGTGCACCTGTCAATAGGGAACAGTTTCCTTTTGACATTGGTGTCACTATAGGTTCAAGGTCAAGGCAACAGGGCCCAATGTGTTTACAAATTAGTTTATGGATAACTCCAGTTTTGGTAGACAGGTTGGCTTCAGACTGATTGCAGGACCCATATTCTGAAAAAGCTCATAAACATATCCTTATAGGCACATTCCGCCGAGCGTCGAGACCCATGGGTCCCTAGAAAAAGCCATTAGAATGTGCTTGTTTGTGCATGAACCGGTCACTTCACATGTAAACTTCTGCATCCTACATGGAAATTGGCCTACATTAAGGCTTCACAGTTTCAAGCGAACTGGACAGTAATTCAAGCAAAATTGTATTTGTATTTCGCAGATACATTTCCTCCTATAAGTTTGTATCAAAATAGTTGGTAAATCGATTGTCATTGAAGATACATATATTTGTAATAACCGATGAAAATCAGGGGTCATGTGCAACAAGGTCGACTGACATTCTTACCAACCTGGTTCCCAGGCATAACCTGCGGTCTATGGACCCCAGAAACAAGAATGTTAGTGTGCAAATTCAATATTCACGGAATGCGGATAAAAATTGACTAAATAAATAAGGTGAGATTCTATATGCAGGGTCCGTTGAGCTGCGTCCACTAGTGCGGATGCGGTGCGTGTGCGGTGCGGATACGTATGCGGATATTATGTGTGTGTGTGTCCATTAGATACGTTTTACAGTGCGTTTTTAGGTCTTTCGCCCTTATTCACCTCTACAAAATGGCACGCTTCCTCATACTTTTCCGCATGCTTTTCCGTACCCGCGGCTACATGGCCCGGTTTTCAAAATATGTATCCGTTTCCGCAAACCGCACGCACTCTGCACCGCACCACAAGTGGACACTTCTTGATTCCATGCACATGGAAACAGTTCATCTAAAAGGAGGGATGCGATTTTTTTGCGTACGAGACGTACGAGATGTGCGGATACATGGAAACACAGCTTTAACCTTCAGCAAAAAAGAACTGGAACATGCATTATCACGTTTGCATTTGGAGGTAACCTATATCGCAGGGGCGTTAATACAGGATGATGGGGGTGTATATGGGGGCCGGGGGGGGGGGGGGGTAATAATGGTTATTATCCCCACTCCCCCTGCTATTCAAAGAATAATATTAACATTTTATAATAATATTTATATATTACAAATGAAACATTTCAATAATTAGAATTATAAACTTTGGTTCAATTTATGAGTTGACAATAAAAAAGCCTAAACCTGGTTTATGATTAACTTATATTGGAAACATCAAAGTTTATTTTCTAAAATCTTATACCAAAGTACTTTATTATTTGAAAGTATTTTGCAGATATATTTGAAATTTGACATGCAAACATTAATGTATTAAAGTGTGTAATACATACGCTAAAAGATATATTTATAGATGTGGATATATTTATTTATATATATATATAAATAGACTCGTGTATATATATATATTATATATATACATATATCCATGTATATATAATATATATACACATACATATAATATATATTTATATATATACATATAGATATGTATATATATATTCATATATACACGTATAAATATAATATATATATATATATATATCTGATATGCAAATTCATGTATATATAATATATATTTATAAATTTACATATAAATATATGCCATTTTGCCCCTGTGGCTGCCGACCACGAATTTTGGATAAAAATTTATTTGATCGGAAGCTAAAAATATCTTTCGGATTTGGTGGGAATGAAATTTCGGATGCGACGGGATTTTAGTCGGAACGACAGAAATGTTTGTTCGGGTCATATTCGTTTGGACGCATCCGGTGTGAAACCGCCTTAACCCTCGCCCCAGTCACCTTCGATGGTGGAGGTTATGAATGATTACTTGGCTGATTGTATTGCTTGTCCATGAATAAGTGAATGCTTGACTGAATGGAGGACTGATAAAATAAATTTTGGAACGGACAGCTGTCTGAGCGGATGAATATAGGCTTATAAGATATATGGATAACGTGATACGGTACTGAACATACGTAATGTTTCAAAAGTTATAATATAAAAAAAACTGATACAGTAGAACTTAAAAGGCCTATTATTATAAAATTAACCAGAAAAGTGCCAGTTTTTACGTCTCAGCTTAATGTTTAATAATAGGCCTAATTGACAATTTAAAGTTAACCGCAATTTGTATTTGCAACATTCACAAGGACCCTTAATAATTATAAATTATAAATAAAATATCAGAAGTAATACGTCACACATGATTTATCACTTATATATCATATTTATACGTTAAAGGGGCATAATCAGGAGCAATTTTATGCCTACTCTTCCACACTAACAATTCAGTTTTGCTTTAGACAAAAGTTTACCAGCATAAACATCCTAGCATACAGGCTGAGCTCAGTACCTCGCAGGCGGCGGTTTAGCACCTTGTTATGGCTCTTCGTGTTGGTAAACAAAGTCCACGTGGGTTTTATATACCAAAAGAATCCCGCGTGACTGAAGATCCGACTGTGAGCGGCAACACGTAATGTTTCAGCCAGCAGGAACATGTATTTCATTTTTTGGGCCAAGTCAGTCCGAGAATCTCCAGATTGACACGTGTTGTAGCCCGGCGATGCATGTGCTGTGTTTTTGTTTACACCTGTGATCGCGCCCGGTCCACTGTTTATACACTCGTTCCCCGGAGTAAGCAAATGGTTTCAGGACAATAGTTAGCAGGTTCCAATGCATTTTAAAGGGAAGAGGCTATTTTTCGTGTTAATTAAACAAGCTTAACAGGTGATTGGGCCCCTTTAATTTTATTTCCTCAAAATGGTCTTAAAAACAAGGTCAAAATGTATCCCCTAGCAGTCCAAGATTTAAGTCAATTGCAAGGTTTTGAATACTCAGATATTAATAACATAAGCCTAGATACAGTCTTGCCTTGGTGCAAGGCTGAGAATTACACACTAGGTGACCCGGGCTCCATACTCAGGCTGAGAATTACACACTAGGTGACCCGGGCTCCATACTCAGCCTTGAATATGTTCTTACGAAATATCGTAGCGGTCCTTCTGATTTATCAGAGGGAAAGAATTAAAGAGTAATTAAGAATAAGATGCAGCTTAAACTATGTTCACTCTACCTATAAATCCTTTGTATATCAGTTTCCATACATGTGGAGTCTCCTGTTTATGTTATATATGATATAACAGCATTTTATCATGAAGAGAAGAGCAGTACTTAGACCATCACTGACACAGCCATGTTGCTGAGGCATGAACTCTGGTCACCCATGACCTGACCTGTGACCTGACTTCTGGTGTACCAGAGTAATTTATTGCTAATAAATCTATTAAAAAAATCTTATTTCATGAATAATACTTATGAGTAAATGATAATATATGGCTTCAATAAGTCCTTTATAAGTTTATGGCTATATCTTTTAAGGTTTTAACAAATTTGCCTGTGGAAGTTATGGAAACAATATTTACTATAATTTATTTGGAACAATAATCAGAGGACAACTTTTCTCATATCAATAAGGTCAAGGACAGGGCCATGTGACAAAAGATAAACATGACCGCATGGCAGGCTAAAAAAAACCAACAGGAGTTGAAATCTTAACAATTTCCTTATAAGGGCACTTCTACATAATTTATTTTTACTCCAGAACAGTTTATTAGCCATTATTGGTAAGAAATTTGCTAAATTGCCTCCATTTTCTCTGTTTATTTTGCAAATATACCAATATACCCCTGCTACGCTTTACCATAAGAGGATCCCCATAACTGAAATCTCAATTCAGTTATGAACCCATAACAAGATACAGTCGTGCCTTCACGATTTTCTCCTCAATTCCCTTTATAACTTAACAAGTGACGATTCTTCCATGTACTTTCCACTGACATGGTTTACTACTGACTACTGTAGTACTGGTATAATAGGTCTATTATGACATTAATTCATTTTGTTTAATAATAATATAAATACCTATATAATAATAATACTATTGGTGTAATACTTCTACAAACTGTGCAGACATTCAGTAATTTACATGAAAATAGTTATTATATTTAATCATCTAGAAAAATATGGTATATATGAATAGCCAGCAAGTCTCACTGGTACGATAGTCATGCTTCTTACCTGTGACACCGAAACGAAAAGTCCTGCACGAAAGCATTGACGGACTCGAACTGAATGCCCCTTAGGCCCAAGCATGCGCTCTGGCACTTATTCCAAACCTCCGGGCCAAGATTAAACCTTGTTACATTGTATCAAATAGCCAACACTTATGACAGCATGTGAAAGTTCATTCTGTCAAGGCTGTGTACTGTCAAGGCCGGCGTGGCCCACCCGCTTTCAAGGCGATAAACATGGTTCCTTTTTACCAGCACGTGTTTAATAGATAAACAAAGCAACAGTCCATGCTGGCCCGTAAGCTATAGACCGAAATTACTCGACCCTTTATACTAACAGGTACAAGTCTGTAACTTATTAAACGACCATGGAATTAATTTCCTTGTTATACTGCATTATTATTGATACAATTTACAAGTAAGGTTAACGACCTTTAGTTCATTTGAGATCCAAGAGTATTTTATTTAACACTGTGACATTAATCTAATAGGCCTAAACAATTAATGTAAATATGAAATAATGTTATAGTGTGTGGCGAAGCATTCGTGGCCTTGCACACTTTAATAAAACGCCTATTGATATTGTTTTATATATTTAAATTAGGAGGTCAATATCATAGATCCAGTATTTTCTGCCGCGCATGTGTAGGCCTCAGGGAGAAGGAAACGTCCTACATTTAGGACTGATCAAGGGGCATCATGCCACTGTATGCAAGTCAAAGTCCGTGTTTTACCACATTGTTCCAAATAAAGCTATCACCTGTAAAAAAAAACCTAAGGTTATATTTATAATTCATTGATAGTTTTCACTTTTTTATCCAGGTCGATGAGAACATCCACGTGCCGGTATTAAAAACAAACTCTTGTTTTTTTCGTGCCCGTAACTGCTGCTTTGGCAGGTCGGTTATAGATTACGGTATCTCGAATAGTCCTTCCAGGCAGTTGCCCTAACGTTCAACAAATGTCCCTTTGTACCGGTATACTAATAACATTACCGGGGGCGCAATTTCCTTTCGCCATATGTGTGTGTGTGTGTGTGGGTGTTGGGGGGGGGGGGGGGGGTGGGCACACACCATGGGCCCTTGTAATGGGGTATTATAACACATTTAACCACATTTTTCTCAATAAAGTGTAATAAAAATAATAATAAAATAATAATCATAATTATTAGGGGTTCCGGGCCAATAATATGCTGGAAAAAAAATTAGGAGTACCAGTATTTCTCAGTACAGTTAATATATTCTCCTGAACAGGACTTTAATAGACTACCCCCTCCCCATATCAACCCCATAAGTGCGTGTGTAGGCCTATATATGTGTATGTGTGTGTGTTTGTTTCGTACCCTCCGGAGGGCGGGTGGAGGGGGGGGGGGGGGTGGGGGGCTGTGAGGTGCAAAAAAAGATATTGCAAAATTGATATACTCTTTTTTTATTTTAATTTTCTAAGAAAGCATTGACCAATTAAATGAAAATTTTCCGCACCGACACCCCTTCCCATCCCCTCCCCTTCGGGGGCTTTGTCCCCTCGCATCCGCTTAATTACTGCCCCCCCCCCCCCCCCCCCCGCCATTTGGGTCAGGACTGTGCCGAACTGATTTCAAAAGGCCGAAGCTTAGTGAATGGCTACGGCTCCGTGTTTCTATATATATATATATATATATATATATATATATATATATATATATATATATATATATATATATATATATATATATATATAATTCGAACGAAACATCTTGTTAGTTCCTTGTTAAATCTTCTTGGAAACCTTCGAATTTTTTTCTCAATTACCTATTTTTTAAGGACTATGGGGAAAACATGATTGGGAGCACGCTAGGAGTCATTCAAAACCATTGTTCAAGGTTCCTTATTATATATTTATAACCAGATCATAGTATCAATAATTTATAAATACATATTGCATGATCATGACTAATTTTATCAGTTTTCAAAGACTTGAGGCGCATTTTGCCTTATTATTTTAGACTGCAAAGTGACAGAGAGATGTCAGTTTCTCAGCTGGGGTTTCATCTAGTGTCCTGAAGGCTCAAAAGTTTCTTGATCATGACCATTGTTATCAATTCCCAGTAAATGTGTCAGTTTCCCAGCTCTGGTTTCATCTAGTCTCCTGAAACCTGGTGTGTTTATTGTGTCCCCCTTGCCCCTTCTCCGGGGGAGATATATTGTTTTCAGTCCCATCATCTATCTTTGTCGTCGCCTTTGTCAAAACTACGGTATTTCTGGGGATTACTTTGACCTCTATTACCTTTGAAGCACTGTTAATTTTTTTCATCAAACTTGAGACACCAGTTGTTTCTGCCATATTCTCAGAAGAGTTCGAAAATTGGTGATCTTGAACTTGATCTGAAAGCCAAATCAGCCGAATTATAATTAATCATCTTTAGGATTTCTTGTGAATGTGATAACTAATATTTTGTCACCATTTTTATAGACATGTTTCAACCAAGTTCTCAAAGTAGTTTGAAAATTTGTCACCTTGATCCTATTGTTCTCCTGTACAACCTGTATAGACCAGTCATAATGGGATTCAGTCTGCAAATGTGTGATCCATCACTCACAGAAGGTGTCAGAAGGTCAAAGGTCAAGATTACATTTAATGTTAATCCCAATATGGCTTTCAGATGATGTAATTCCTGTTGTAAATGTGAGGCTATAATAAGCGTCATGACCCATGAATCACTTGTTAAGGTAATAAAAGATGTACAAAATTCTGAATATCAGTAAACTGGAAAGGTCGTGCAGTTATCTAATGAGCCATGCTCTACCCATGGTTGTGTCACGGTTAGACTGGATTGTTTAAGAAAGGAAAAAAAAGGTATTTGAACTGTTGCCACAGACATCAGATACACTATAATGAAATAAGAAAAAAGTGAAAAGAAAATGCAAAAAAAATTGCAAATTAAAACTGATTATACTGAAGTAATTTTTGCGGAAAAAAGTATAGTAATATAGGCCTACCTAATTTATCTTTTGACCTTTCAATCAATGTGAACTGGAAAATAAAAGGTTATCCTTTCTGGAAAAAGGAATAGGTTTTCATATATAAGTTCAATACTTCCAAGCAAGTTTGCTCAACCTGAACAAGAAAGTACGGTCCATAGCAAATTATTTCTTTTTAGTTTTATAGACGTTTTCGGTCTTAAATTGTCCAAAGTAAATTGATTATCGGGATGTAGACATTTGAAACTGTTTTTGCCTTCATCTTTTACAACTATTCCACGTATTATTTATCTCTTAATACTTTAATAAACCAACCAACCTACTTAATACAAGATTAAAATAAAAGTATACCAGCTGCAGCCGTGGAAAATCTACGGCGCTATCTGATGCATATTTTTGTAATGAGCTGATAGGAACTGAATGACGCATATTTTAATCCTAAGGTTTTTGCAGGAAGTTTAGTCATTTGTTTCACAATATGATATAAAGATTACTTCTCCTATAGTATTCTCCAGGAACACCCTCCCCCAACATTTCAACATAAAAAGAAAAATTATCCTATTCCAGAAATCACAAAAAAAAAATAAATTTTGGAAAATATGTTAGGCATATACAGGGTGTACGAATTTTTAAGTGAGAATTTTTTTCCCCGATAAACAACATATGTCCGACAGCTTCATTGCTTGGGAAATATCTAGATATAACGATTGTTTAAAGAAGAATTCTACCGTGAAATTATATGAAAGATGCTTTTATTAGTTGAAGCTCAGGCGACATCGTGAAACACGATGTTTATTCAGTGTATTCAGCTGAGAGTATGGTCTAAGGCATGTTAACAGACACATGGGTTATTTGTATACACATGCATATGTCGTTGAAGTCTCTTGTACACGAAACGTATAGCTGCCAATGTGAAAAAGGTAGGCCAAGAAAAATATATTCCAACAGTATTATATTTTTCGTTTAGGTACTGAAATGGTCATGGATTAAGCAGGTCTGATGCAAAATTGACAACGCTCCCAGATAAAAAGAAAGCAGGTTGATATATTTCGATGAAAGGACAGAAACCGCTTCAGCATTGGTTCGTTGCATTGTCTTTCAGCAAAATTACGCAAAATGTAATATACAGATTTTGCTGAAAATTTGTAGAGGGGTAGAGTAAAAACTGCATCCGTAATCCATTACATTTTTGGAGGTAATCGGAATCACAATAATATATTTTTTCCTTAAGTGCCAAAATCACAATTCACCAAAGGAATAACAATAAGGGGCTATTCCTTTGTCCCCGAGTAGAAGCCGCCCATTCGTATGCAGTTGTTCTGCCACTCGCCTGGTGAACACTTGTTTCTGAACCATGACAGTGTTTTATATGAAAGGTACACGTATGAACGAACGACTGATTAGTAGAATCTGGTGGGGGTTTCAAAGTCCCTAAGAGATTGAGGACGCTGAGAAGTGTGTGCATCCCCCCCCCCCGGCTACCTTTTGAAAAAAAACTTTTTCAAACAACCCATAAATCGGCCGAACTATTAAAACCATGGTTATCATGGAAAGATGCTTCTTAATGTATAAAAATCAACATACCTGTAAACCTATAAAATTGTGATCGTGTATAGGGTCTCAGCTCTTTGTGTCCACTCAACGGAAAAATGCTCCTTATAAAGGATTCATGTGGACATTTGTTCCGCGCTTGAATTTAAAATCTTTAATTCCTTTAACAGGGACATTATGACAAAGGACCATTCCTTTGTCCCCGTGTGGAAGCCACCCCTTCGTATTTATTTGTTCTGCCACTCTCAAGGTGAACTCATGTGACTGAAGCGTGACAGTGTTCACACATGAAATGCACTCAGTGAACACATGACGATTCAGGTAGAGGTCTGTACGCCCTGACTGCAGATTCTAGTTTGTTATCTATTTAAATATGTACTGATTATATTTTTTTCATGTTTCACCGTCCCTACAGACAACGGATCTTAAAAAAATATATGTGAACCCCCCCCCCCCCCCTCCTCAGACCCCACCCCCACCCAACCCAAATGATAATTAAATTGTGGGGATTCTTTTTGAAAAAAAAAATCATAAAACACATGACTTGGTCGAACTTTTGAAACCATGGTTATCATGGAATGATATTTTTGAATGTATAAAAATCAACATACCTATAACCCATAAAAAAATTTGTCAAACGGTGGTCACATCACTGACTCAGTGCCCAGTGTTGACCAAATTGAAAAGCCCTCGCATTGAAAGCGGAGCAAGGTGGCCTTTGGATTAAAAACCTTTACTTCCTTCCTTTTGAGAGAGTAAATTCCTTTAGAGGCGTTACAATGGATATGGGGAATCAATGGGGATTATATTGGACCCGCGTGACCGCGTATTGCACGGAAATGCGTTTGGGCAGGACATGCCCTCTGGCCACGGTCTTGACAGTCAAGTGGAAATCCGAGAGGCGCCCCCTGAAAAAGCGTCACAGGCTCGAAGGACCTTGCAGCACAAAAGAAATAGGGGCACCTAATGGGGGATATTAAAATTATTAATTATTCAGTTTAATAGCTAGGGCATAATCCCGCAAAATAAAACAAACTTGTCCTAGAAGATCACACCACCGATGCGTCTGCCGAATTTGGAGAGTCAAATTAGAACGAAAGCAGGTAAACCGTGGTCTAGAAAAAACCCAACTTTGTATTAATTATATAGATTATATTTTGATTTATTTTGTAAAATATTATAATTTTCCCTATTTGACTTTTTGACTATGAAATTTGACCCTGAAGTTTAAAATATTAAAATTCACCAGTTACCTAAGTTATAACTGAATTATACTCAGGTCTTCGGGCTCATACCATAAATGGTGTACTTTCTCTTGTTAAGTGTCTGCTGATCGTGCACGGATAACGATACTGGAACGCAGATATATTTTCTTTATGATTTTTTTTTACCATTGGCCTGTTGACCTTGAATGTAACCAAAAAATGCAAACTAGTTATTAACGAAACAATATCAAACCATTTGGAAGCGTCCAAACACTCACTTGTTCCATTTTACATATGACTGGAATATAAAACTGAGATGCGTAATTGTGATTAACATAAACCCCATATTAAAGGAGTAACGTGCTGGCATTGATTTTCACAATATCCTTTATATTTATCATATATTCCTTGAGTAAAAATCAACATATCTCAATACAGATATGACCTTGAAGATCAAAAGCGTCTATGGCAACCAGCTGATTCTGAAACCTTCGACCGTGGTCATACTTCCTGGCGCTGTTGCCAGCCTTGATAAAGAATGCCATCGAAAGTTTTTTAGGGTCGACTACTAGAAAAATGACGTCATTAAGAAGTCTTCCTTTGGTCACCAGACTAGTAAAGTCTCATCTCATTGGACTGCGACTGTTGGCGACAAGTTAGAGATGAAGAGTTGGAGAAAATACGCGCGTAAGCGACAATTTTTCACTTGGGCTCACTAAATTGGTACTATGACACATGCAAGAATGTTGCGCGAATTCCGTTCGAAATGTGGACAAAAGTTCGCCTGGAATTACATACATGTATATAGCGCCACTGTTGCACGACATTCGTTTGACATTCGCGCGACATTATTGCGAATTTTGTTTGCCGACCCTTGTGAATGTCGCGCGACTGTCGCTAAATATGTATGTCTGATTCTCTTTTGTCCAATCATTCACAATTTAGTTTTATAGGTCGCCAAGCCCTCACAAAGTTGTCTCACATTACTCGTACTTTCTGACTCACGGTAACTTAATTGAGAAGGATATTCCAGACCTGCTCGGGAGACCCTCCAAATCCATTACCCTGCGACAGAGACTGGTCGCCCATCCACCCTCGGTCGCAGAAGATCTCAGACTTTTCGCTGACAAAAATCGCAGCAAAATCGCAAGTTGGAAGAAGCTTAAGAGTTTATAAACGACCTGTGCAGCGACAATGAAAACATTTAGGAAAGAACTACATGTATATACATATATAACTTAGCATGAATATCCATTTTCTCGAAGTTGCTGTTTTATCTATCCCAGTTTAAATTATACAGGAGGCAAGCTGCATACTTTTTTATATGAGCTGGGGATGAAGCGTTCTTTCCTCATTGACTGCTACATAACTGCTCATAGCTGTTCCGGAGTAATACAATTGCATGACCCACTTAATACAATGCGCAGCCAGGGAAGCCGGAGAGTCGTAACTCTGTCGGGATTTTGACCTATACAGTCTGTAACCTGTTAGGAGGTCAGCAACAAATCATGCCCAGATAAAATATTCACGTGAATTCGGTCTGGCTCACGAGGATCAGCCTCCATGCAGTTAAGAAGAAAAAAATCCAGATTTATCTCCATTGTACTGATTCATTTACGGGGCGTAGACAGGGGGTACCGCAGTTAGGGGATCCCGACGTTTTTATGCAACATTGGAGATAGTTTTCTCTCATTCGGATTATACCAAAAACACTAAATATCTGATAGCGAACCATATATGATGAAATTATTTTTCAGAACATGATACAGTAGTCATGTTCAAGAGTTTCATTGCTATGGTCAGGAGGGTATGCATTCAACTCCGTTCATGTTTGTGTTTGTGTTTTTTTCCATCACAAATCTCACGACGTCATGAACGAAATAGGTTGAAGGAAGAATCGATTAGATTTTGGTGTGGACCCGCCACATGATCCGGATTCAGGAACGTCATCAAGGAATATTCACAAATGTACAGTCACTCAGGCACGAATGAACCCAGGAATACGGGCCGAATACGTGAATGCAAACACCGTTTTTGGAGCATCCCACTTAAGGGACCCCCATATGGTGGAGGCATGCAATCCTCAGAATGCAGATGACTAGTAATAGGATTCTTTTCATTTGCAACAAATTATAAAATAAAAAGCGATCTATCCCTTGGACGTGAACACAAAACTGGAATTAATGAAGCATGCATTCTACACTCAACACTGTCGATAACTAAATATTGAATTATTTCCAGTAATTAACACTTTTTTCACTTATTCTCTGTTTTATTTTATGCTGTTGCAGCTCTTTCTTTCGTCTTGAATATATTAAAAATTTAACAACAATATTAATATATATATATATATATATATATATATATATATATATATATATGCACGATTGTGTTTGTGTTAGAGTTGAACATAATCCAGAGAGCGAGTTGTATATTAATATGTATATATCTAATGTTCTTCAAATTCAGTGGATGCCACATTATGATGTGTAATAACAGTTTTAGTCTACCGTTGCAAATGTTTCCTCCCCCCCCCCCTAAAAGAAAAATTCAAATTGAGCACGCGATTCGAAAGAATATTTTTCAAGGTGTTTGTCACTTTTATATGTTCTGGAACCCTAAATATGATTAGAGGACACATCAGGTCTGGGTCCAGTATGAACACTAAGAAACCTTGAGGGGCGGGGATTATCTCTGGCCCATCATATACTCCATGTTTGCACCATTTTCCCAGCGGGAATGACTAAAAACCCTTACATGCCCCTGTCGTATAGATCTTTTTTTTTTCCTTAAGACCTCGGGCAAGTTTTGCCATTCCGAAATATAATGTATAACGTTTTCTTTTCCCATGCATGGGAACATAACATTGAGAAAAGAAATAAATGATTAAGAATATAAAATAATGAGAAGGAACAGAAAAAAGCAAGTGTTTCTGTGGAAACAGCAAAATAATGTTAAATTTTATTAATTATACGAACATGGTTTAGCTTGAACAACATGACCAAAAATTGAATCTGGTCCTAACGTTGTGTGAAACACTGAGTAAGAATACCAATTCTCACCAGGTGGCGCTGCGAACCGACACGTCAGGGTTCCCTCCGCTCCTGAGCCCAGAAAACAGGCTTATTTTTTTATTATAAGGACATTAACCCAAATAAATGTATTTTCTTTTTTCGTATATTGTTAGGCGGTCAAGGCCGCGGCTTAAGATGATTTCGTGATTCTCTATGCCGGTGGCCGAATATTAAAGCTTACAAAACATTGATAAGCACTTCTACAGTTTTCTTACTAAATCATGCATAAAAGACCTGAAATGCCATTACATTTGAAATCATGATACATCTCTTCCCCAAATCTTCTTTTTTTGACCAGGTCTGTCCAAGAATACATTACTAGGAATTATAAATATGAATGACCAGGTGACATGCTTGATGGTGGGATGTTTACTATTGTGACCGACTGGCCATTTTTGTCTAATCCCCATGGTAGTAACTTTAGTCAGGGGAAAGACTTATTCTTATAATAATAAATAAAATTCATAAATTCCTTTTAAAATTTTAATTTGATAAATAAATTGGTTTCCTTCATGATGAAATGATATAACATATTCAATAGCCGTGTTTTATACTATTATTTTCAGTAGACTTTTAATTAAATCATGACCGGGACCAATAAAGGTATCATATAGACTGGTGCGATCTCTTATAATGTAAAAGCTTTGCTCTCAAGGTACAGAAAGAGATGTGAATAAAACATTATTGTAATATATGTCCGCTGGTGCATGGAAGGTGAACCCTTCCCTTCCCAAAATCCTGGATCCTCCCTTTTTTATGTTTAAATGTGACTTTGTTTAATAATAAGTGTTCCATGGACCATTTTTACACTCACTCTAGCTAAAACCATTACTATTTTTCAATATCAATTAAAGTATATAGGCTACCCATTTGAAACCGAAATGGATGATCAAAAGATTATCCTCGATCTCCTTATTACATGAAACTCATTCCAAATGAATTTAAAGGATTTGTTATTGAATATAAAGGTGCATGCCCTAGTATTATGTAAATAAAGTTTATAAATGTATTTGTCTGACTGTCCTGTCATTAATGTATTTTATTTTTCATAATCTCTTTTTATATATATACCGGTTATAGCCTTCCTTTTGACTGTCCTTATGGATATTATGATTGGCTGCATAGAGATCTATTATACTATGCGGCCAAAAAATAAATATAATTATAGCGCGGAAAAAATCGTTCTTGTACCTTTTTGGTGCACGCGAAAACGCTTGCGGATGAGTCTTGTAGAATTCAAGGACTCGAATGCTATGTGATTCATTGTTATAAATAAGCTTTTCAGGGAAAAGCCGATTTGGGAATACCTTCAGATTACTTGTCCTCTTTCAATCATCATCCTGACAGTTTAAATTTGCCGGTATGATTTTCTAAATGTACAAAATGACATTAAAAAGTACACAAGCAGGCAAGAACTTCATATGCCAGTCAGGAAGTTTATACGTCTCCTCTCTATGAAATAAGGAAAAACCCAGGCGCCGCCATGTTCATTAGGACTGCGACAAGGCTTCCAAAAATAATATACATTGGATTTAAGAAGTGTTTATCTTCCTTATATTACGTTCTTAGCTGTCGCTGGAGCACGCTGCGGAAATTGACCCCAAACGTGCATGATATTAATTAGTAACGCACTGAATACTGAACCTTGCACCAGGAGACGATTGCCATCCATTATAGGGTTTTCCCTTTCTTTCTGTAAAAGCTTTTGTACAAACGTTCAAAAGTAAGTTTCTTAAACGCGATAATTACTGGTCCGAGAATCCAGTTACAGTCGAACCTCTGTAATATGATCATCCTTCTATGATGTGGACATAATTCCATACGCGGTAGTTGTACGCTGCAGTAGTCTAGTAGCTCCTCTGAATCACTATGGCTACAGTACCCCACACAGAGCGGACGAGCTGTTTTTCTGGACTACTTTACCCCGGTGCTTTCCTCCAACAAGTAAAAGGAAAAAAATCGAAACTAGGAAACACATTTTATTATTTCATTTGGGCATTATTTTGGCTATATATATGCTAGCGAAGTGGCCATGAAAACATTTGTAAGGAAGATTATATTTGCTATTATTTATACAGAACAAATTTAATAAAACTTATTCACTGTTGTTCTTATCTCCACGTATATCTATGCCACTTGAAATCACCTTAATCAGCTAGTATTACAAAAAGTTGCCTAAACAAGTAATCAAGAATAACTGACCTGGTTCAACTATTTTGAATATTGGTCCTGTATATTTTCTTCGAAACTAAGCAGCTTGTTCAGCGTCAGCAGATTTCCACTAAACTGCATGTAAATCATTTCATATTAAGAATCAATATTATCATTTGTTTTATTATGTAAATGCTTAATATCAGTGTTTGGTGAAAGATCAAATATGTACAGTTTGAATAAGTTACCATACTGTCTAAACACGTCCCCTGAATATTTTCTTTATAACAATAATGAATAGATAAGTTTGTTTGTTTAGAATACCACTAGTTTAATTAAACAAACTTTAACGAGTAATATATATATATATATATATATATATATATATATATATATATATATATATATATATATATATATATACTAAGGCCACCAATCTTCATGTGTCCCCCACGTTAATTTCTTCTCTGAATTCACAATCGTAATTTTGTACGCCTGTCAAGTGATTCGTTGAGCTGCTGTCATTGGACAATGATAAAATGGTTGCTTTAACAGGTAAAATGGACTTAATGCACTTATTAGCACTCGATTTACAGAGTAAACACTTGCAAACATTTGAAAAGCAAATAGCAGAAAAATGGGAGTGTCCGAAACTCCCCACTGTACAATGTTTTGGTTATGGAGAATTTAACTAAGGAACGATAGATCTAATGAAAAGTAATGATGTACCATGACACAGAGATTGGTGTACAAAAGCAGGAGGATAAATGCGATGTAAAATAAAGATGAACCAGAGCCAGATGATTGATCTAATATAAAGTCATGCCACGCTACAGCTCGAAGATTGATGTGATGTTAAAGGGATGGTGTAACACAGTCAGAAGATTGATGTGATGTTAAAGGGATGGTGTACCACAGTCAGAAGATTGATGTGATGTTAAAGGGATGGTGTACCACAGTCAGAAGATTGATGTGATGTTAAAGGGATGGTGTACCACAGTCAGAAGATTGATGTGATGTTAAAGGGATGGTGTACCACAGTCAGAAGATTGATGTGATGTTAAAGGGATGGTGTACCACAGTCAGGTGATTGATGTGATGTTAAAGGGATGGTGTAACACAGTCAGAAGATTGATGTGATGTTAAAGGGATGGTGTAACACAGTCAGAAGATTGATGTGATGTTAAAAGGATGGTGTACCACAGTCAGAAGATTGACGTGATGTTAAAGGGATGGTGCACCACAGTCAGAAGATTGATGTGATGTTGAAGGGATGTTGTACCACAGTCAGAAAATTGATGTGATGTTTAAGGGATGGTGTACCACAGTCAGAAGATTGACGTGATGTTAAAGGGATGGTGTAACACAGTCAGGTGATTGATGTGATGTTAAAGGGATGGTGTACCACAGTCAGAAGATTAATGTGATGTTAAAGGGATGGTGTACCACAGTCAGAAGATTAATGTGATGTTAGAGGGATGGTGTAACACAGTCAGAAGATTGATGTGATGTTAAAGGGATGGTGTAACACAGTCAGGTGATTGATGTGATGTTAAAGGGATGGTGTAACACAGTCAGGTGATTGATGTGATGTTAAAGGGATGGTGTAACACAGTCAGAAGATTGATGTGATGTTAAAGGGATGGTGTACCACAGTCAGAAGATTGATGTGATGTTAAAAGGATGGTGTAACACAGTCAGAAGATTGATTTGATGTTAAAGGGATGGTGTACCACAGTCAGAAGATTGATGTGATGATAAAAGGATGGTGTACCACAGTCAGAAGATTGATGTGATGTTGAAGGGATGATGTACCACAGTCAGAAAATTGATGTGATGTTTAAGGGATGGTGTACCACAGTCAGAAGATTGATGTGATGTTGAAGGGATGGTGTACCACAGTCAGAAGATTAATGTGATGTTTAAGGGATGGTGTACCACAGTCAGAAGATTGATGTTATGTTTAAGGGATATTGTACCACAGTCAGAAGATTGATGTGATGTTTAAGGGATGGTGTACCACAGTCAGAAGACTGATGTGATGTAAAAGGTGATGGTGTATTACAACTTTTAATTTGATGATGGTGTACTACAGCTAGATTGATGTATTGAAAAGTAATGATGTACTAGAGTAAGATGATTGATGTGATGTAAAGTTATAATGTACTACAGTCAGAAGATTGATCTGATATAAAGTAATTATGTACTACAGCTAGAAGATTAATTAAATGTAAAGTAATGATGCACCACTGCCAGAAGACCGATCTATTGCAAAGTAATGGAGCACTACAGCAAGAAGACTGATGTAGTGTGATTTACTCCAGTCAGAAGATTGATGTGATGTTAGAGGGATGTTGTACTAAAGCTAGAATGGTGTAAAAGGTGATGGTGTATTACAACTAGGAAATTGATGTGATGTAAAAGATAATGATGTGCTACAACTAGAAGATAAATGTGATGTAAAGTAATGGTGTACCACAGTAAGAAGTTTGATGTGATGTTAGAGGTATGCTGTACTACAGCTAGAAGAATTATGTGATGTAAAAGATAATGATGTACTTCAACTAGAAGATAAATGTGATGTGATTTAAAAGATGATGGTGTACTACAACTAGAAGATTGATGTTTTGTAAAAGGTGATGGAGTACTACAGCTAGAAGATTGATTCGATGTAAAGTAATGGTGTTCAACGGTCAGAATATTGATGTGATGTAAAGTAATTGTGTACCTCAGCCAGAAGATTGCTCCAATGTAAAGTAATGGTGCACTACAGCCAGAAGACTGATGTAATTTGATTTACCACAGTCAGAAAATTGATGTTCTATAAAGTAAGGTGTACTTTAGCCAGAAAATATATAATGTAATGGTGCTTTAGCTAGAAAATTGATGTGATGTAAAGGGTGATAGTGTACTATAGTCAGAAGATTAACCTGATATATGTAAATTATGTAATACAGCTAGAAGGTTGATCGATATCAAATAATGTTGTGATACAGCCAGAAGTTTGATTTGATATAGAGTAATGATGCACTACAGCCAGAAGATTGATCTGATATAAAGTAATTATGTACTACAGCTAGAAGATTAATTAAATGTAAAGTCATGATGTACCACTGCCAGAAGACCGATCTAATGTAAAGTAATGGGGTACTACAGTCAGAGGATTGATTTAATGGATTGATTTATGGAAAGTAGTGACGTTCCACAGTCAGAAGATTGATCAGATAAAGTAATGGTTACTACAGCAAAAGGACTAATGTGGTGTAAAAGGTTATGGTGCACTGCAGCCAGAAGACTGACTTAATGGAAGGTAATGAGTTAATATAGCTAGAAGATTAATCTGATGTAAAGTAATGGAGCACTACAGCTAGAAAATTAACGTAATGTAAATTAATGATGTACCACAGTCAGAAGATTGATGGGATGTAAAATAATGATGTACCACGGTCAGAAGATTGATGGGATGTAAAATCATGATGTACCACAGTCAGAAGGTTGCTGGGATGTAAAATCATGATGTACCACAGTCAGAAGATTGATGTGATGTAAAATAATGACGTCAACAGTCAGAAGGTTGATGGGATGTAAAATAATGATGTACCACGGTCAGAAGGTTGCTGGGATGTAAAATCATGATCTACCACAGTCAGAAGATTGATGTGATGTAAAATAATGATGTACCACAGTCAGAAGGTTGATGGAATGTAAAATAATGATGTACCACAGTCAGAAGATTGATGGGATGTAAAATCATGATGTACCACAGTCAGAAGGTTGATGGGATGTAAAATCATGATGTACCACAGTCAGAAGATTGATGGGATGTAAAATCATGATGTACCACAGTCAGAAGGTTGATGGGATGTAAAATAATGATGTACCACAGTCAGAAGATTGATGGGATGTAAAATCATGATGTACCACAGTCAGAAGGTTGATGGGATGTAAAATCATGATGTACCACAGTCAGAAGATTGATGGGATGTAAAATAATGATGTACCACAGTCAGAAGGTTGATGGGATGTAAAATCATGATGTACCACAGTCAGAAGATTGATGGGATGTAAAATAATGATGTACCACAGTCAGAAGATTGATGGGATGTAAAATAATGATGTACCACAGTCAGAAGATTGATGGGATGTAAAATAATGATGTACCACAGTCAGAAGGTTGATGGGATGTAAAATCATGATGTACCACAGTCAGAAGATTGATGGGATGTAAAATCATGATGTACCACAGTCGGAAAATTGATGGGATGTAAAATAATGATGTACCACAGTCAGAAGGTTGATGGGATGTAAAATCATGATGTACCACAGTCAGAAGATTGATGGGATGTAAAATAATGATGTACCACAGTCAGAAGATTGATGGGCTGTAAAATAATGATGTACCACAGTCAGAAGGTTGATGGGATGTAAAATAATGATGTACCACAGTCAGAAGATTGATGGGATGTAAAATCATGATGTACCACAGTCAGAAGGTTGATGGGATGTAAAATCATGATGTACCACAGTCAGAAGATTGATGGGATGTAAAATAATGATGTACCACAGTCAGAAGATTGATGGGATGTAAAATCATGATGTACCACAGTCAGAAGATTGATGGGATGTAAAATAATGATGTACCACAGTCAGAAGATTGATGGGATGTAAAATAATGATGTACCACAGTCAGAAGGTTGATGGGATGTAAAATCATGATGTACCACAGTCAGAAGATTGATGGGATGTAAAATCATGATGTACCACAGTCAGAAGGTTGATGGGATATAAAATAATGATGTACCACAGTCAGAAGGTTGATGGGATATAAAATAATGATGTACCACAGTCAGAAGATTGATGGGATGTAAAATCATGTAGTACCACAGTCAGAAGATTGATGGGATGTAAAATCATGATGTACCACAGTCAGAAGGTTGATGGGATGTAAAATCATGATGTACCACAGTCAGAAGATTGATGGGATGTAAAATAATGATGTACCACAGTCAGAAGGTTGATGGGATGTAAAATCATGATGTACCACAGTCAGAAGGTTGATGGGATATAAAATAATGATGTACCACAGTCGGAAGATTGATGGGATGTAAAATAATGATGTACCACAGTCAGAAGGTTGATGGGATGTAAAATCATGATGTACCACAGTCAGAAGATTGATGGGATGTAAAATAATGATGTACCACAGTCAGAAGATTGATGGGATGTAAAATCATGTAGTACCACAGTCAGAAGATTGATGGGATGTAAAATCATGATGTACCACAGTCAGAAGGTTGATGGGATGTAAAATCATGATGTACCACAGTCAGAAGATTGATGGGATGTAAAATAATGATGTACCACAGTCAGAAGGTTGATGGGATGTAAAATCATGATGTACCACAGTCAGAAGATTGATGGGATATAAAATAATGATGTACCACAGTCAGAAGATTGATGGGATATAAAATCATGTAGTACCACAGTCAGAAGGTTGATGGGATATAAAATCATGATGTACCACAGTCAGAAGGTTGATGGGATGTAAAATCATGATGTACCACAGTCAGAAGATTGATGGGATGTAAAATCATGATGTACCACAGTCAGAAGATTGATGGGATGTAAAATCATGATGTACCACAGTCAGAAGGTTGATGGGATATAAAATAATGATGTACCGCAGTCAGAAGATTGATGGGATATAAAATCATGTAGTACCACAGTCAGAAGGTTGATGGGATATAAAATCATGATGTACCACAGTCAGAAGGTTGATGGGATGTAAAATCATGATGTACCAAAGTCTGAAGATTGATGGGATGTAAAATAATGATGTACCACAGTCAGAAGGTTGATGGGATGTAAAATCATGATGTACCACAGTCAGAAGATTGATGGGATGTAAAATAATGATGTACCACAGTCAGAAGATTGATGGGATGTAAAATAATGATGTACCACAGTCAGAAGGTTGATGGGATGTAAAATCATGATGTACCACAGTCAGAAGATTGATGGGATGTAAAATAATGATGTACCACAGTCAGAAGATTGATGGGATGTAAAATCATGTAGTACCACAGTCAGAAGATTGATGGGATGTAAAATAATGATGTACCACAGTCAGAAGGTTGATGGGATGTAAAATCATGATGTACCACAGTCAGAAGATTGATGGGATGTAAAATCATGATGTACCACAGTCAGTAGGTTGATGGGATGTAAAATCATGATGTACCACAGTGAGAAGGTTGATGGATGTAAAATAATGATGTACTACAGTCAGAAGATTGATGGGATGTAAAATAATGATGTACCACAGTCAGAAGGTTGATGGGATGTAAAATAATGATGTACCACAGTCAGAAGATTGATGGGATGTAAAATCATGATGTACCACAGTCAGAAGGTTGATGGGATATAAAATAATGATGTACCACAGTCAGAAGATTGATGGGATATAAAATAATGATGTACCACAGTCAGAAGATTGATGGGATGTAAAATAATGATGGAACACAGTCAGAAGGTTGATGGGATGTAAAATCATGATGTACCACAGTCAGAAGATTGATGGGATATAAAATCATGTAGTACCACAGTCAGAAGGTTGATGGGATGTAAAATCATGATGTACCACAGTCAGAAGATTGATGGGATATAAAATAATGATGTACCACAGTCAGAAGATTGATGAGATATAGAATCAAGTAGTACCACAGTCAGAAGATTGATGGGATGTAAAATAATGATGTAACACAGTCAGAAGGTTGATGGGATGTAAAATAATGATGTACCACAGTGAGAAGATTGATGGGATGTAAAATCATGATGTACCACAGTCAGAAGGTTGATGGGATGTAAAATCATGATGTACCACAGTCAGAAGATTGATGGGATGTAAAATAATGATGTACCACAGTCAGAAGATTGATGGGATGTAAAATCATGATGTACCACAGTCAGAAGATTGATGGGATGTAAAATAATGATGTACCACAGTCAGAAGATTGATGGGATGTAAAAGAATGATGTACCACAGTCAGAAGGTTGATGGGATGTAAAATCATGATGTACCACAGTCAGAAGATTGATGGGATGTAAAATCATGATGTACCACAGTCAGAAGGTTGATGGGATATAAAATAATGATGTACCACAGTCAGAAGGTTGATGGGATATAAAATAATGATGTACCACAGTCAGAAGATTGATGGGATGTAAAATCATGTAGTACCACAGTCAGAAGATTGATGGGATGTAAAATCATGATGTACCACAGTCAGAAGGTTGATGGGATGTAAAATCATGATGTACCACAGTCAGAAGATTGATGGGATGTAAAATAATGATGTACCACAGTCAGAAGGTTGATGGGATGTAAAATCATGATGTACCACAGTCAGAAGGTTGATGGGATATAAAATAATGATGTACCACAGTCGGAAGATTGATGGGATGTAAAATAATGATGTACCACAGTCAGAAGGTTGATGGGATGTAAAATCATGATGTACCACAGTCAGAAGATTGATGGGATGTAAAATAATGATGTACCACAGTCAGAAGATTGATGGGATGTAAAATCATGTAGTACCACAGTCAGAAGATTGATGGGATGTAAAATCATGATGTACCACAGTCAGAAGGTTGATGGGATGTAAAATCATGATGTACCACAGTCAGAAGATTGATGGGATGTAAAATAATGATGTACCACAGTCAGAAGGTTGATGGGATGTAAAATCATGATGTACCACAGTCAGAAGATTGATGGGATATACAATAATGATGTACCACAGTCAGAAGATTGATGGGATATAAAATCATGTAGTACCACAGTCAGAAGGTTGATGGGATATAAAATCATGATGTACCACAGTCAGAAGGTTGATGGGATGTAAAATCATGATGTACCACAGTCAGAAGATTGATGGGATGTAAAATCATGATGTACCACAGTCAGAAGATTGATGGGATGTAAAATCATGATGTACCACAGTCAGAAGGTTGATGGGATATAAAATAATGATGTACCGCAGTCAGAAGATTGATGGGATATAAAATCATGTAGTACCACAGTCAGAAGGTTGATGGGATATAAAATCATGATGTACCACAGTCAGAAGGTTGATGGGATGTAAAATCATGATGTACCACAGTCTGAAGATTGATGGGATGTAAAATAATGATGTACCACAGTCAGAAGGTTGATGGGATGTAAAATCATGATGTACCACAGTCAGAAGATTGATGGGATGTAAAATAATGATGTACCACAGTCAGAAGATTGATGGGATGTAAAATAATGATGTACCACAGTCAGAAGGTTGATGGGATGTAAAATCATGATGTACCACAGTCAGAAGATTGATGGGATGTAAAATAATGATGTACCACAGTCAGAAGATTGATGGGATGTAAAATCATGTAGTACCACAGTCAGAAGATTGATGGGATGTAAAATAATGATGTACCACAGTCAGAAGGTTGATGGGATGTAAAATCATGATGTACCACAGTCAGAAGATTGATGGGATGTAAAATCATGATGTACCACAGTCAGTAGGTTGATGGGATGTAAAATCATGATGTACCACAGTGAGAAGGTTGATGGATGTAAAATAATGATGTACTACAGTCAGAAGATTGATGGGATGTAAAATAATGATGTACCACAGTCAGAAGGTTGATGGGATGTAAAATAATGATGTACCACAGTCAGAAGATTGATGGGATGTAAAATCATGATTTACCACAGTCAGAAGGTTGATGGGATATAAAATAATGATGTACCACAGTCAGAAGATTGATGGGATATAAAATAATGATGTACCACAGTCAGAAGATTGATGGGATGTAAAATAATGATGGAACACAGTCAGAAGGTTGATGGGATGTAAAATCATGATGTACCACAGTCAGAAGATTGATGGGATATAAAATCATGTAGTACCACAGTCAGAAGGTTGATGGGATGTAAAATCATGATGTACCACAGTCAGAAGATTGATGGGATATAAAATAATGATGTACCACAGTCAGAAGATTGATGGGATATAGAATCAAGTAGTACCACAGTCAGAAGATTGATGGGATGTAAAATAATGATGTAACACAGTCAGAAGGTTGATGGGATGTAAAATAATGATGTACCACAGTGAGAAGATTGATGGGATGTAAAATCATGATGTACCACAGTCAGAAGGTTGATGGGATGTAAAATCATGATGTACCACAGTCAGAAGATTGATGGGATATAAAATAATGATGTACCACAGTCAGAAGATTGATGGGATATAAAATCAAGTAGTACCACAGTCAGAAGATTGATGGGATGTAAAATAATGATGTAACACAGTCAGAAGGTTGATGGGATGTAAAATCATGATGTACCACAGTGAGAAGATTGATGGGATGTAAAATCATGATGTACCACAGTCAGAAGGTTGATGGGATGTAAAATCATGATGTGCCACAGTCAGAAGATTGATGGGATGTAAAATAATGATGTACCACAGTCAGAAGATTGATGGGATGTACAATCATGATGTACCACAGTCAGAAGATTGATGGGATGTAAAATCATGATGTACCACAGTCAGAAGATTGATGGGATGTAAAATCATGATGTACCACAGTCAGAAGATTGATGGGATATAAAATCATGATGTACCACAGTCAGAAGATTGATGTGATATAAAATAATGATGTACCACAGTCAGAAGATTGATGTGATGTAAAATAATGATGTACCACAGTCAGAAGATTGATGGGATATAAAATAATGATGTACCACAGTCAGAAGATTGATGGGATATAAAATAATGATGTACCACAGTCAGAAGGTTGATGGGATGTAAAATCATGATGTACCACAGTCAGAAGGTTGATGGGATGTAAAATCATGATGTACCACAGTCAGAAGGTTGATGGGATGTAAAATCATGATGTACCACAGTCAGAAGATTGATGGGATATAAAATCATGATGTACCACAGTCAGAAGGTTGATGGGATGTAAAATCATGATTTACCACAGTCAGAAGGTTGATGGGATGTAAAATCATGATGTACCACAGTCAGAAGATTGATGGGATATAAAATCATGATGTACCACAGTCAGAAGGTTGATGGGATGTAAAATCATGATGTACCACAGTCAGAAGATTGATGGGATGTAAAATCATGATGTACCACAGTCAGAAGATTGATGGGATGTAAAATCATGATGTACCACAGTCAGAAGATTGATGGGATGTAAAATCATGATGTACCACAGTCAGAAGATTGATGGGATGTAAAATCATGATGTACCACAGTCAGAAGGTTGATGGGATATAAAATCATGATGTACCACAGTCAGAAGATTGATGAGATGTAAAATCATGATGTACCACAGTCAGAAGATTGATGGGATATAAAATCATGATGTACCACAGTCAGAAGGTTGATGGGATGTAAAATCATGATGTACCACAGTCAGAAGATTGATGGGATGTAAAATCATGAAGTACCACAGTCAGAAGGTTGATGGGATGTAAAATCATGATGTACCACAGTCAGAAGGTTGATGGGATGTAAAATCATGATGTACCACAGTCAGAAGATTGATGGGATATAAAATCATGATGGACCACAGTCAGAAGGTTGATGGGATGTAAAATCATGATGTACCACAGTCAGAAGATTGATGGGATGTAAAATCATGATGTACCACAGTCAGAAGATTGATGGGATATAAAATCATGATGTACCACAGTCAGAAGGTTGATGGGATGTAAAATCATGATGTACCACAGTCAGAAGATTGATGGGATGTAAAATTATGATATACCACAGTCAGAAGATTGATGTGATGTAAAATCATGATGTACCACAGTCAGAAGGTTGATGGGATGTAAAATCATGATGTACCACAGTCAGAAGATTCATGGGATGTAAAATCATGATGTACCACAGTCAGAAGGTTGATGGGATGTAAAATCATGATGTACCACAGTCAGAAGGTTGATGGGATGTAAAATCATGATGTACCACAGTCAGAAGGTTGATGGGATGTAAAATCATGATGTACCACAGTCAGAAGGTTGATGGGATGTAAAATAATGATGTACCACAGTCAGAAGGTTGATGGGATGTAATATAATGATGTACCACAGTCAGAAGGTTGATGGGATGTAAAATCATGATGTACCACAGTCAGAAGGTTGATGGGATGTAAAATAATGATGTACCACAGTCAGAAGGTTGATGGGATGTAAAATAATGATGTACCACAGTCAGAAGGTTGATGGGATGTAATATAATGATGTACCACAGTGAGAAGATTGATGGGATGTAAAATCATGATTTACCACAGTCAGAAGGTTGATGGGATGTAAAATCATGATGTACCACAGTCAGAAGGTTGATGGGATGTAAAATAATGATGTACCACAGTCAGAAGGTTGATGGGATGTAAAATAATGATGTACCACAGTCAAAAGATTGATGGGATGTAAAATAATGATGTACCACAGTCAGAAGGTTGATGGGATGTAAAATAATGATGTACCACAGTCAGAAGGTTGATGGGATGTAATATAATGATGTACCACAGTGAGAAGATTGATGGGATGTAAAATCATGATGTACCACAGTCAGAAGATTGATGGGATGTAAAATAATGATGTACCACAGTCAGAAGGTTGATGGGATGTAAAATAATGATGGAACACAGTCAGAAGGTTGATGGGATGTAAAATCATGATGTACCACAGTCAGAAGGTTGATGGGATGTAAAATAATGATGTACCACAGTCAAAAGATTGATGGGATGTAAAATCATGATGTACCACAGTCAGAAGGTTGATGGGATGTAAGATAATGATGTACCACAGTCAGAAGATTGATGTGATGTAAAATAATGATGTACCACAGTGAGAAGGTGGATGGGATGTAAAATAATGATGTACCACAGTCAGAAGGTTGATGGGATGTAAAATGATGATGTACCACAGTCAGAAGATTGATGTGATGTAAAATAATGATGTAACACAGTCAGAAGGTTGATGGGATGTAATATAATGATGTACCACAGTGAGAAGATTGATGGGATGTAAAATCATGATGTACCACAGTCAGAAGGTTGATCGGATGTAAAATCATGATGTACCACAGTCAGAAGATTGATGGGATGTAATATAATGATGTACCACAGTCAGAAGATTGATGGGATGTAAAATAATGATGTTCCACAGTGAGAGGGTTGATGGGATGTAAAATAATGATGTACCACAGTCAGAAGGTTGATGGGATGTAAAATCATGATGTACCACAGTCAGAAGGTTGATGGGATGTAATATAGTGATGTACCACAGTCAGAAGGTTGATGGGATGTAAAATCATGATGTACCACAGTCAGAAGGTTGATGGGATGTAAAATAATGATTTACCACAGTCAGAAGGTTGATGGGATGTAAAATAATGATGTACCACAGTCAGAAGGTTGATGGGATGTAATATAATGATGTACCACAGTGAGAAGGTTGATGGGATGTAAAATAATGATGTACCACAGTCAGAAGATTGATGGGATGTAAAATCATGTAGTACCACAGTCAGAAGATTGATGGGATGTAAAATAATGATGTACCACAGTCAGAAGGTTGATGGGATGTAAAATCATGATGTAACACAGTCAGAAGGTTGATGGGATGTAATATAATGATGTACCACAGTGAGAAGATTGATGGGATGTAAAATCATGATGTACCACAGTCAGAAGGTTGATGGGATGTAAAATCATGTAGTACCACAGTCAGAAGATTGATGGGATGTAAAATAATGATGTACCACAGTCAGAAGGTTGATGGGATGTAAAATCATGATGTACCACAGTGAGAAGGTTGATGGGATGTAAATTCATGATGTACCACAGTCAGAAGTTTGATGTGATGTAAAATAATGATGTACCACAGTCAGAAGATTGATGGGATGTAAAATAATGATGTACCACAGTCAGAAGATTGATGGGATGTAAAATAATGATGTACCACAGTCAGAAGGTTGATGGGATGTAAAATCATGATGTACCACAGTGAGAAGGTTGATGGGATGTAAATTCATGATGTACCACAGTCAGAAGTTTGATGTGATGTAAAATAATGATGTACCACAGTCAGAAGATTGATGGGATGTAAAATCATGATGTACCACAGTCAGAAGATTGATGGGATGTAAAATCATGGTGTACCACAGTCAGAAGGTTGATGGGATATAAAATAATGATGTACCACAGTCAGAAGATTGATGGGATATAAAATAATGATGTACCACAGTCAGAAGATTGATGTGATGTAAAATAATGATGGAACACAGTCAGAAGGTTGATGTGATGTAAAATCATGATGTACCACAGTCAGAAGATTGATGGGATATAAAATCATGTAGTACCACAGTCAGAAGGTTGATGGGATGTAAAATAATGATGTACCACAGTGAGAAGATTGATGGGATGTAAAATCATGATGTACCACAGTCAGAAGGTTGATGGGATGTAAAATCATGATCTGCCACAGTCAGAAGATTGATGGGATGAAAAATAATGATGTACCACAGTCAGAAGATTGATGGGATGTAAAATCATGATGTACCACAGTCAGAAGATTGATGGGATGTAAAATCATGATGTACCACAGTCAGAAGATTGATGGGATGTAAAATCATGATGTACCACAGTCAGAAGATTGATGGGATATAAAATCATGATGTACCACAGTCAGAAGATTGATGGGATATAAAATAATGATGTACCACAGTCGGAAGATTGATGGGATGTAAAATAATGATGTACCACAGTCAGAAGATTGATGGGATATAAAATAATGATGTACCACAGTCAGAAGATTGATGGGATATAAAATCATGATGTACCACAGTCAGAAGGTTGATGGGATGTAAAATCATGATGTACCACTGTCAGAAGGTTGATGGGATGTAAAATCATGATGTACCACAGTCAGAAGGTTGATGGGATGTAAAATCATGATGTACCACAGTCAGAAGATTGATGGGATATAAAATCATGATGTACCACAGTCAGAAGGTTGATGGGATGTAAAATCATGATGTACCACAGTCAGAAGGTTGATGGGATGTAAAATCATGATGTACCACAGTCAGAAGATTGATGGGATATAAAATCATGATGTACCACAGTCAGAAGGTTGATGGGATGTAAAATCATGATGTACCACAGTCAGAAGATTGATGGGATGTAAAATCATGATGTACCACAGTCAGAAGATTGATGGGATGTGAAATCATGATGTACCACAGTCAGAAGATTGATGGGATGTAAAATCATGTAGTACCACAGTCAGAAGATTGATGGGATGTAAAATCATGATGTACCACAGTCAGAAGGTTGATGGGATATAAAATCATGATGTACCACAGTCAGAAGTTTGATGGGATGTAAAATCATGATGTACCACAGTCAGAAGATTGATGGGATATAAAATCATGATGTACCACAGTCAGAAGGTTGATGGGATGTAAAATCATGGTGTATCACAGTCAGAAGATTGATGGGATGTAAAATAATGATGTACCACAGTCAGAAGGTTGATGGGATGTAAAATCATGATGTACCACAGTCAGAAGGTTGATGGGATGTAAAATCATGATGTACCACAGTCAGAAGATTGATGGGATATAAAATCATGATGTACCACAGTCAGAAAGTTGATGGGATGTAAAATCATGATGTACCACAGTCAGAAGATTGATGGGATGTAAAATCATGATGTACCACAGTCAGAAGATTGATGGGATATAAAATCATGATGTACCACAGTCAGAAGGTTGATGGGATGTAAAATCATGATGTACCACAATCAGAAGATTGATGGGATGTAAAATAATGATGTACCACAGTCAGAAGATTGATGGGATATAAAATCATGATGTACCACAGTCAGAAGATTGATGGGATGTAAAATCATGATGTACCACAGTCAGAAGATTGATGGGATGTAAAATCATGATGTACCACAGTCAGAAGATTGATGGGATGTAAAATCATGATGTACCACAGTCAGAAGATTGATGGGATGTAAAATCATGATGTACCACAGTCAGAAGATTGATGGGATGTAAAATCATGATGTACCACAGTCAGAAGGTTGATGGGATATAAAATCATGATGTACCACAGTCAGAAGATTGATGGGATGTAAAATCATGATGTACCACAGTCAGAAGATTGATGGGATATAAAATCATGATGTACCACAGTCAGAAGATTGATGGGATGTAAAATCATGATGTACCACAGTCAGAAGGTTGATGGGATGTAAAATCATGATGTACCACAGTCAGAAGGTTGATGGGATGTAAAATCATGATGTACCACAGTCAGAAGGTTGATGGGATGTAAAATCATGATGTACCACAGTCAGAAGGTTGATGGGATGTAAAATCATGATGTACCACAGTCAGAAGGTTGATGGGATGTAAAATAATGATGTACCACAGTCAGAAGGTTGATGGGATGTAAAATCATGATGGAACACAGTCAGAAGGTTGATGGGATGGAAAATAATGATGTACTACAGTCAGAAGGTTGATGGGATGTAAAATAATTATGTACCACAGTCAGAAGGTTGATGGGATGTAATATAATGATGTACCACAGTGAGAAGATTGATGGGATGTAAAATCATGATGTACCACAGTCAGAAGATTGATGGGATGTAAAATCATGATGTACCACAGTCAGAAGATTGATGGGATATAAAATCATGATGTACCACAGTCAGAAGGTTGATGGGATGTAAAATCATGATGTACCACAGTCAGAAGATTGATGGGATGTAAAATCATGATATACCACAGTCAGAAGATTGATGTGATGTAAAATCATGATGTACCACAGTCAGAAGGTTGATGGGATGTAAAATCATGATGTACCACAGTCAGAAGGTTGATGGGATGTAAAATCATGATGTACCACAGTCAGAAGGTTGATGGGATGTAAAATCATGATGTACCACAGTCAGAAGGTTGATGGGATGTAAAATCATGATGTACCACAGTCAGAAGATTGATGGGATGTAAAATAATGATGTACCACAGTCAGAAGGTTGATGGGATGTAAAATCATGATGTACCACAGTCATAAGGTTGATGGGATGTAAAATCATGATGTACCACAGTCATAAGGTTGATGGGATGTAAAATAATGATGTACCACAGTCAGAAGATTGATGGGATGTAAAATAATGATGTACCACAGTCAGAAGGTTGATGGGATGTAAAATAATGATGTACCACAGTCAGAAGGTTGATGGGATGTAAAATCATGATGTACCACAGTCATAAGGTTGATGGGATGTAAAATCATGATGTACCACAGTCATAAGGTTGATGGGATGTAAAATCATGATGTACCACAGTCATAAGGTTGATGGGATGTAAAATCATGATGTACCACAGTCAGAAGGTTGATGGGATGTAAAATAATGATGTACCACAGTCAGAAGATTGATGGGATGTAAAATAATGATGTACCACAGTCAGAAGGTTGATGGGATGTAAAATAATGATGTACCACAGTCAGAAGGTTGATGGGATGTAAAATCATGATGTACCACAGTCAGAAGATTGATGTGATTTAAAATAATGATGGAACACAGTCAGAAGGTTGATGGGATGTAAAATCATGATGTACCACAGTCAGAAGGTTGATGGGATGTAAAATAATGATGTACCACAGTCAGAAGGTTGATGGGATGTAAAATAATGATGTACCACAGTCAGATGGTTGATGGGATGTAATATAATGATGTACCACAGTGAGAAGATTGATGAGATGTAAAATCATGATTTACCACAGTCAGAAGGTTGATGGGATGTAAAATCATGATGTACCACAGTCAGAAGATTGATGGGATGTAAAATAATGATGTACCACAGTCAGAAGGTTAATGGGATGTAAAATCATGTAGTACCACAGTCAGAAGGTTGATGGGATGTAAAATAATGATGTACCACAGTCAAAAGATTGATGGGATGTAAAATCATGATGTACCACAGTCAGAAGGTTGATGGGATGTAATATAATGATGTACCACAGTGAGAAGATTGATGGGATGTAAAATAATGATGTACCACAGTCAGAAGGTTGATGGGATGTAAAATAATGATGGAACACAGTCAGAAGGTTGATGGGATGTAAAATCATGATGTACCACAGTCATAAGGTTGATGGGATGTAAAATAAGGATGTACCACAGTCAAAAGATTGATGGGATGTAAAATCATGATGTACCACAGTCAGAAGGTTGATGGGATGTAAGATAATGATGTACCACAGTCACAAGATTGATGTGATGTAAAATAATGATGTACCACAGTGAGAAGGTTGATGGGATGTAAAATAATGATGTACCACAGTCAGAAGGTTGATGGGATGTAAAATGATGATGTACCACAGTCAGAAGATTGATGTGATGTAAAATAATGATGTAACACAGTCAGAAGGTTGATGGGATGTAATATAATGATGTACCACAGTGAGAAGATTGATGGGATGTAAAATCATGATGTACCACAGTCAGAAGGTTGATGGGATGTAAAATCATGATGTACCACAGTCAGAAGATTGATGGGATGTAATATAATGATGTACCACAGTGAGAAGATTGATGGGATGTAAAATCATGATGTACCACAGTCAGAAGGTTGATGGGATGTAAAATCATGATGTACCACAGTCAGAAGATTGATGGGATGTAAAATAATGATGTACCACAGTCAGAAGGTTGATGGGATGTAAAATAATGATGGAACACAGTCAGAAGGTTGATGGGATGTAAAATCATGATGTACCACAGTCAGAAGGTTGATGGGATGTAAAATAATGATGTACCACAGTCAAAAGATTGATGGGATGTAAAATCATGATGTACCACAGTCAGAAGGTTGATGGGATGTAAAATAATGATGTACCACAGTCAGAAGATTGATGGGATGTAAAATAATGATGTAACACAGTCAGAAGGTTGATGGGATGTAATATAATGATGTACCACAGTGAGAAGATTGATGGGATGTAAAATCATGATGTACCACAGTCAGAAGGTTGATGGGATGTAAAATCATGATGTACCACAGTCAGAAGATTGATGGGATGTAATATAATGATGTACCACAGTCAGAAGATTGATGGGATGTAAAATAATGATGTACCACAGTGAGAAGGTTGATGGGATGTAAAATCATGATGTAACACAGTCAGAAGGTTGATGGGATGTAATATAATGATGTACCACAGTGAGAAGATTGATGGGATGTAAAATCATGATGTACCACAGTCAGAAGTTTGATGGGATGTAAAATCATGGTGTACCACAGTCAGAAGGTTGATGGGATATAAAATAATGATGTACCACAGTCAGAAGATTGATGGGATATAAAATAATGATGTACCACAGTCAGAAGATTGATGGGATGTAAAATAATGATGTACCACAGTCAAAAGATTGATGGGATGTAAAATAATGATGTAACACAGAAGGTTGATGGGATATAAAGTAATGATGTGTCACAGTGAAAAGATTGATGGGATGAAAAATAATGATGTAACACAGTCAGAAGGTTGATGGGATGTAAAATAATGATGTACCACAGTCAAAAGATTGATGGGATGTAAAATAATGATGTACCACAGTCAGAAGATTGATGGGATGTAAAATCATGATGTACCACAGTCAGAAGATTGATGGGATGTAAAATCATGGTGTACCACAGTCAGAAGGTTGATGGGATATAAAATAATGATGTACCACAGTCAGAAGATTGATGGGATTTAAAATAATGATGTACACAGTCAGAAGATTGATGGGATGTAAAATAATGATGGACCACAGTCAGAAGGTTGATGGGATGTAAAATCATGATGTACCACAGTCAGAAGATTGATGGGATATAAAATCATGTAGTACCACAGTCAGAAGGTTGATGGGATGTAAAATAATGATGTACCACAGTGAGAAGATTGATGGGATGTAAAATCATGATGTACCACAGTCAGAAGGTTGATGGGATGTAAAATCATGATGTGCCACAGTCAGAAGATTGATGGGATGTAAAATAATGATGTACCACAGTCAGAAGATTGATGGGATGTAAAATCATGATGTACCACAGTCAGAAGATTGATGGGATGTAAAATCATGATGTACCACAGTCAGAAGATTGATGGGATGTAAAATCATGATGTACCACAGTCAGAAGATTGATGGGATATAAAATCATGATGTACCGCAGTCAGAAGATTGATGGGATATAAAATCATGTAGTACCACAGTCAGAAGATTGATGGGATGTAAAATAATGATGTACCACAGTCAGAAGATTGATGGGATATAAAATAATGATGTACCACAGTCAGAAGATTGATGGGATATAAAATCATGATGTACCACAGTCAGAAGGTTGATGGGATGTAAAATCATGATGTACCACAGTCAGCAGATTGATGGGATGTAAAATCATGATGTACCACAGTCAGAAGATTGATGGGATGTGAAATCATGATGTACCACAGTCAGAAGATTGATGGGATGTAAAATCATGTAGTACCACAGTCAGAAGATTGATGGGATGTAAAATCATGATGTACCACAGTCAGAAGGTTGATGGGATATAAAATCATGATGTACCACAGTCAGAAGGTTGATGGGATGTAAAATCATGATGTACCACAGTGAGAAGGTTGATGGGATGTGAAATCATGATGTACCACAGTCAGAAGATTGATGGGATGTAAAATCATGTAGTACCACAGTCAGAAGATTGATGGGATGTAAAATCATGATGTACCACAGTCAGAAGGTTGATGGGATGTAAAATCATGATGTACCACAGTCAGAAGATTGATGGATTGATGGGATGTAAAATAATGATGTACCACAGTCAGAAGGTTGATGGGATGTAAAATCATGATGTACCACAGTCAGAAGGTTGATGGGATGTAAAATCATGATGTACCACAGTCAGAAGGTTGATGGGATGTAAAATCATGATGTACCACAGTCAGAAGGTTGATGGGATGTAAAATAATGATGTACCACAGTCAGAAGGTTGATGGGATGTAAAATCATGATGTACCACAGTCAGAAGGTTGATGGGATGTAAAATAATGATGTACTACAGTCAGAAGGTTGATGGGATGTAAAATAATTATGTACCACAGTCAGAAGGTTGATGGGATGTAATATAATGATGTACCACAGTGAGAAGATTGATGGGATGTAAAATCATGATGTACCACAGTCAGAAGATTGATGGGATGTAAAATCATGATGTACCACAGTCAGAAGATTGATGGGATATAAAATCATGATGTACCACAGTCAGAAGGTTGATGGGATGTAAAATCATGATGTACCACAGTCAGAAGATTGATGGGATGTAAAATCATGATATACCACAGTCAGAAGATTGATGTGATGTAAAATCATGATGTACCACAGTCAGAAGGTTGATGGGATGTAAAATCATGATGTACCACAGTCAGAAGATTGATGGGATGTAAAATCATGATGTACCACAGTCAGAAGATTGATGGGATATAAAATCATGATGTACCACAGTCAGAAGATTGATGGGATATAAAATCATGATGTACCACAGTCAGAAGGTTGATGGGATGTAAAATCATGATGTACCACAGTCAGAAGATTGATGGGATGTAAAATCATGATATACCACAGTCAGAAGATTGATGTGATGTAAAATCATGATGTACCACAGTCAGAAGGTTGATGGGATGTAAAATCATGATGTACCACAGTCAGAAGATTGATGGGATGTAAAATCATGATGTACCACAGTCAGAAGGTTGATGGGATGTAAAATCATGATGTACCACAGTCAGAAGGTTGATGGGATGTAAAATAATGATGTACCACAGTCAGAAGATTGATGGGATGTAAAATCATGATGTACCACAGTCAGAAGGTTGATGGGATGTAAAATCATGATGTACCACAGTCAGAAGGTTGATGGGATGTAAAATCATGATGTACCACAGTCAGAAGGTTGATGGGATGTAAAATCATGATGTACCACAGTCAGAAGGTTGATGGGATGTAAAATAATGATGTACCACAGTCAGAAGGTTGATGGGATGTAAAATAATGATGTACCACAGTCAGAAGGTTAATGGGATGTAATATAATGATGTACCACAGTGAGAAGATTGATGAGATGTAAAATCATGATTTACCACAGTCAGAAGGTTGATGGGATGTAAAATCATGATGTACCACAGTCAGAAGATTGATGGGATGTAAAATAATGATGTACCACAGTCAGAAGGTTGATGGGATGTAAAATAATGATGGAACACAGTCAGAAGGTTGATGGGATGTAAAATCATGATGTACCACAGTCAGAAGGTTGATGGGATGTAAAATAATGATGTACCACAGTCAAAAGATTGATGGGATGTAAAATCATGATGTACCACAGTCAGAAGGTTGATGGGATGTAAGATAATGATGTACTACAGTCACAAGATTGATGTGATGTAAAATAATGATGTACCACAGTGAGAAGGTTGATGGGATGTAAAATAATGATGTACCACAGTCAGAAGGTTGATGGGATGTAAAATGATGATGTACCACAGTCAGAAGATTGATGTGATGTAAAATAATGATGTAACACAGTCAGAAGGTTGATGGGATGTAACATAATGATGTACCACAGTGAGAAGATTGATGGGATGTAAAATCATGATGTACCACAGTCAGAAGGTTGATGGGATGTAAAATCATGATGTACCACAGTCAGAAGATTGATGGGATGTAATATAATGATGTACCACAGTGAGAAGATTGATGGGATGTAAAATCATGATGTACCACAGTCAGAAGGTTGATGGGATGTAAAATCATGATGTACCACAGTCAGAAGATTGATGGGATGTAAAATAATGATGTACCACAGTCAGAAGGTTGATGGGATGTAAAATAATGATGGAACACAGTCATAAGGTTGATGGGATGTAAAATCATGATGTACCACAGTCAGAAGGTTGATGGGATGTAAAATAATGATGTACCACAGTCAAAAGATTGATGGGATGTAAAATCATGATGTACCACAGTCAGAAGGTTGATGGGATGTAAAATAATGATGTACCACAGTCAGAAGATTGATAGGATGTAAAATAATGATGTAACACAGTCATAAGGTTGATGGGATGTAATATAATGATGTACCACAGTGAGAAGATTGATGGGATGTAAAATCATGATGTACCACAGTCAGAAGGTTGATGGGATGTAAAATCATGATGTACCACAGTCAGAAGATTGATGGGATGTAATATAATGATGTACCACAGTCAGAAGATTGATGGGATGTAAAATAATGATGTACCACAGTGAGAAGGTTGATGGGATGTAAAATCATGATGTAACACAGTCAGAAGGTTGATGGGATGTAATATAATGATGTACCACAGTGAGAAGATTGATGGGATGTAAAATCATGATGTACCACAGTCAGAAGATTGATGGGATGTAAAATCATGATGTACCACAGTCAGAAGATTGATGTGATGTAAAATAATGATGTACCACAGTCAGAAGATTGATGTGATGTAAAATCATGATGTACCACAGTCAGAAGATTGATGTGATGTAAAATAATGATGTACCACAGTCAGAAGATTGATGTGATGTAAAATAATGATGTAACACAGTCAGAAGGTTGATGGGATGTAAAATAATGATGTACCACAGTCAAAAGATTGATGGGATGTAAAATAATGATGTAACACAGAAGGTTGATGGGATATAAAGTAATGATGTGTCACAGTGAAAAGATTGATGGGATGAAAAATAATGATGTAACACAGTCAGAAGGTTGATGGGATGTAAAATAATGATGTACCACAGTCAAAAGATTGATCGGATGTAAAATAATGATGTACCACAGTCAGAAGATTGATGGGATGTAAAATCATGATGTACCACAGTCAGAAGATTGATGGGATGTAAAATCATGGTGTACCACAGTCAGAAGGTTGATGGGATATAAAATAATGATGTACCACAGTCAGAAGATTGATGGGATATAAAATAATGATGTACCACAGTCAAGATTGATGGGATGTAAAATAATGATGGACCACAGTCAGAAGGTTGATGGGATGTAAAATCATGATGTACCACAGTCAGAAGATTGATGGGATATAAAATCATGTAGTACCACAGTCAGAAGGTTGATGGGATGTAAAATAATGATGTACCACAGTGAGAAGATTGATGGGATGTAAAATCATGATGTACCACAGTCAGAAGGTTGATGGGATGTAAAATCATGATATGCCACAGTCAGAAGATTGATGGGATGTAAAATAATGATGTACCACAGTCAGAAGATTGATGGGATGTAAAATCATGATGTACCACAGTCAGAAGATTGATGGGATGTAAAATCATGATGTACCACAGTCAGAAGATTGATGGGATGTAAAATCATGATGTACCACAGTCAGAAGATTGATGGGATATAAAATCATGATGTACCGCAGTCAGAAGATTGATGGGATATAAAATCATGTAGTACCACAGTCAGAAGATTGATGGGATGTAAAATAATGATGTACCACAGTCAGAAGATTGATGGGATATAAAATAATGATGTACCACAGTCAGAAGATTGATGGGATATAAAATCATGATGTACCACAGTCAGAAGGTTGATGGGATGTAAAATCATGATGTACCACAGTAAGAAGGTTGATGGGATGTAAAATCATGATGTACCACAGTCAGAAGGTTGATGGGATGTAAAATCATGATGTACCACAGTCAGAAGATTGATGGGATATAAAATCATGATGTACCACAGTCAGAAGGTTGATGGGATGTAAAATCATGATGTACCACATTCAGAAGGTTGATGGGATGTAAAATCATGATGTACCACAGTCAGAAGATTGATGGGATATAAAATCATGATGTACCACAGTCAGAAGGTTGATGGGATGTAAAATCATGATGTACCACAGTCAGAAGATTGATGGGATGTAAAATCATGATGTACCACAGTCAGAAGATTGATGGGATGTAAAATCATGATGTACCACAGTCAGAAGATTGATGGGATGTAAAATCATGTAGTACCACAGTCAGAAGATTGATGGGATGTAAAATCATGATGTACCACAGTCAGAAGGTTGATGGGATATAAAATCATGATGTACCACAGTCAGAAGGTTGATGGGATGTAAAATCATGATGTACCACAGTCAGAAGATTGATGGGATATAAAATCATGATGTACCACATTCAGAAGGTTGATGGGATGTAAAATCATGATGTACCACAGTCAGAAGATTGATGGGATGTAAAATCATGATGTACCACAGTCAGAAGGTTGATGGGATGTAAAATCATGATGTACCACAGTCAGAAGGTTGATGGGATGTAAAATCATGATGTACCACAGTCAGAAGATTGATGGGATATAAAATCATGATGTACCACAGTCAGAAGGTTGATGGGATGTAAAATCATGATGTACCACAGTCAGAAGATTGATGGGATTTAAAATCATGATGTACCACAGTCAGAAGATTGATGGGATATAAAATCATGATGTACCACAGTCAGAAGGTTGATGGGATGTAAAATCATGATGTACCACAGTCAGAAGATTGATGGGATGTAAAATCATGATGTACCACAGTCAGAAGGTTGATGGGATGTAAAATCATGATGTACCACAGTCAGAAGGTTGATGGTATGTAAAATCATGATGTACCACAGTCAGAAGGTTGATGGGATGTAAAATCATGATGTACCACAGTCAGAAGGTTGATGGGATGTAAAATCATGATGTACCACAGTCTGAAGGTTGATGGGATGTAAAATAATGATGTACCACAGTCAGAAGGTTTATGGGATGTAAAATCATGATGTACCACAGTCAGAAGGTTGATGGGATGTAAAATAATGATGTACTACAGTCAGAAGGTTGATGGGATGTAAAATAATTATGTGCCACAGTCAGAAGGTTGATGGGATGTAATATAATGATGTACCACAGTGAGAAGATTGATGGGATGTAAAATGTTGATGTACCACAGTCAGAAGGTTAATGGGATGTAAAATCATGATGTACCACAGTGAGAAGATTGATGGGATGTAAAATAATGATGTACCACAGTCAGAAGGTTGATGGGATGTAAAATAATGATGGAACACAGTCAGAAGGTTGATGGGATGTAAAATCATGATGTACCACAGTCAGAAGGTTGATGGGAAGTAAAATAATAATGTACCACAGTCAAAAGATTGATGGGATGTAAAATCATGATGTACCACAGTCAGAAGGTTGATGGGATGTAAAATAATGATGAACCCCAGTCAGAAGATTGATGTGATGTAAAATAATGATGTACCACAGTGAGAAGGTTGATGGGATGTAATATAATGATGTACCACAGTCAGAAGTTTGATGGGATGTAAAATCATGATGTACCACAGTCAGAAGGTTGATGGGATGTAAAATAATGATGTACCACAGTCAGAAGGTTGATGGGATGTAAAATCATGATGTACCACAGTCAGAAGTTTGATGGGATGTAATATAATGATGTACCACAGTGAGAAGATTGATGGGATGTAAAATAATGATGTACCACAGTCAGAAGGTTGATGGGATGTAAAATAATGATGGAACACCGTCAGAAGGTTGATGGGATGTAAAATCATGATGTACCACAGTCAGAAGGTTGATGGGATGTAAAATAATGATGTACCACAGTCAAAAGATTGATGGGATGTAAAATCATGATGTACCACAGTCAGAAGGTTGATGGGATGTAAAATCATGATGTGCCACAGTCAGAAGATTGATGGGATGTAAAATAATGATGTACCACAGTCAGAAGATTGATGGGATGTAAAATCATGATGTACCACAGTCAGAAGATAGATGGGATGTAAAATCATGATGTACCACAGTCAGAAGATTGATGGGATGTAAAATCATGATGTACCACAGTCAGAAGATTGATGGGATATAAAATCATGATGTACCGCAGTCAGAAGATTGATGGGATATAAAATCATGTAGTACCACAGTCAGAAGATTGATGGGATGTAAAATAATGATGTACCACAGTCAGAAGATTGATGGGATATAAAATAATGATGTACCACAGTCAGAAGATTGATGGGATATAAAATCATGATGTACCACAGTCAGAAGGTTGATGGGATGTAAAATCATGATGTACCACAGTAAGAAGGTTGATGGGATGTAAAATCATGATGTACCACAGTCAGAAGGTTGATGGGATGTAAAATCATGATGTACCACAGTCAGAAGATTGATGGGATATAAAATCATGATGTACCACAGTCAGAAGGTTGATGGGATGTAAAATCATGATGTACCACATTCAGAAGGTTGATGGGATGTAAAATCATGATGTACCACAGTCAGAAGATTGATGGGATATAAAATCATGATGTACCACAGTCAGAAGGTTGATGGGATGTAAAATCATGATGTACCACAGTCAGAAGATTGATGGGATGTAAAATCATGATGTACCACAGTCAGAAGATTGATGGGATGTAAAATCATGATGTACCACAGTCAGAAGATTGATGGGATGTAAAATCATGTAGTACCACAGTCAGAAGATTGATGGGATGTAAAATCATGATGTACCACAGTCAGAAGGTTGATGGGATATAAAATCATGATGTACCACAGTCAGAAGGTTGATGGGATGTAAAATCATGATGTACCACAGTCAGAAGGTTGATGGGATATAAAATCATGATGTACCACATTCAGAAGGTTGATGGGATGTAAAATCATGATGTACCACAGTCAGAAGATTGATGGGATGTAAAATCATGATGTACCACAGTCAGAAGGTTGATGGGATGTAAAATCATGATGTACCACAGTCAGAAGGTTGATGGGATGTAAAATCATGATGTACCACAGTCAGAAGATTGATGGGATATAAAATCATGATGTACCACAGTCAGAAGGTTGATGGGATGTAAAATCATGATGTACCACAGTCAGAAGATTGATGGGATTTAAAATCATGATGTACCACAGTCAGAAGATTGATGGGATATAAAATCATGATGTACCACAGTCAGAAGGTTGATGGGATGTAAAATCATGATGTACCACAGTCAGAAGATTGATGGGATGTAAAATCATGATGTACCACAGTCAGAAGGTTGATGGGATGTAAAATCATGATGTACCACAGTCAGAAGGTTGATGGGATGTAAAATCATGATGTACCACAGTCAGAAGGTTGATGGGATGTAAAATCATGATGTACCACAGTCAGAAGGTTGATGGGATGTAAAATCATGATGTACCACAGTCTGAAGGTTGATGGGATGTAAAATAATGATGTACCACAGTCAGAAGGTTTATGGGATGTAAAATCATGATGTACCACAGTCAGAAGGTTGATGGGATGTAAAATAATGATGTACTACAGTCAGAAGGTTGATGGGATGTAAAATAATTATGTACCACAGTCAGAAGGTTGATGGGATGTAATATAATGATGTACCACAGTGAGAAGATTGATGGGATGTAAAATGTTGATGTACCACAGTCAGAAGGTTAATGGGATGTAAAATCATGATGTACCACAGTGAGAAGATTGATGGGATGTAAAATAATGATGTACCACAGTCAGAAGGTTGATGGGATGTAAAATAATGATGGAACACAGTCAGAAGGTTGATGGGATGTAAAATCATGATGTACCACAGTCAGAAGGTTGATGGGATGTAAAATAATGATGTACCACAGTCAAAAGATTGATGGGATGTAAAATCATGATGTACCACAGTCAGAAGGTTGATGGGATGTAAAATAATGATGAACCCCAGTCAGAAGATTGATGTGATGTAAAATAATGATGTACCACAGTGAGAAGGTTGATGGGATGTAATATAATGATGTACCACAGTCAGAAGGTTGATGGGATGTAAAATCATGATGTACCACAGTCAGAAGGTTGATGGGATGTAAAATAATGATGTACCACAGTCAGAAGGTTGATGGGATGTAAAATAATGATGTACCACAGTCAGAAGTTTGATGGGATGTAATATAATGATGTACCACAGTGAGAAGATTGATGGGATGTAAAATCATGATGTACCACAGTCAGAAGGTTGATGGGATGTAAAATCATGATGTACCACAGTCAGAAGATTGATGGGATGTAAAATAATGATGTACCACAGTCAGAAGGTTGATGGGATGTAAAATAATGATGGAACACCGTCAGAAGGTTGATGGGATGTAAAATCATGATGTACCACAGTCAGAAGGTTGATGGGATGTAAAATAATGATGTACCACAGTCAAAAGATTGATGGGATGTAAAATCATGATGTACCACAGTCAGAAGGTTGATGGGATGTAAAATAATGATGTACCACAGTCAGAAGATTGATGGGATGTAAAATAATGATGTACCACAGTCAGAAGGTTGATGGGATGTAAAATAATGATGTACCACAGTCAGAAGATTGATGTGATGTAAAATAATGATGTTACACAGTCAGAAGGTTGATGGGATGTAATATAATGATGTTCCACAGTGAGAAGATTGATGGGATGTAAAGTCATGATGTACCACAGTCAGAAGGTTGATGGGATGTAAAATCATGATGTACCACAGTCACAAGATTGATGGGATGTAATATAATGATGTACCACAGTCAGAAGATTGATGGGATGTAAAATAATGATGTACCACAGTCAGAAGGTTGATGGGATGTAAAATCATGATGTACCACAGTCAGAAGGTTGATGGGATGTAAAATCATGATGTACCACAGTCAGAAGATTGATGGGATATAAAATCATGATGTACCACAGTCAGAAGGTTGATGGGATGTAAAATCATGATGTACCACAGTCAGAAGGTTGATGGGATGTAAAATCATGATGTACCACAGTCAGAAGATTGATGGGATGTAAAATCATGATGTACCACAGTCAGAAGATTGATGGGATGTAAAATCATGTAGTACCACAGTCAGAAGATTGATGGGATGTAAAATCATGATGTACCACAGTCAGAAGGTTGATGGGATATAAAATTATGATGTACCACGGTCAGAAGGTTGATGGGATGTAAAATCATGATGTACCACAGTCAGAAGATTGATGGGATATAAAATCATGATGTACCACAGTCAGAAGGTTGATGGGATGTAAAATCATGATGTACCACAGTCAGAAGATTGATGGGATGTAAAATCATGATGTACCACAGTCAGAAGGTTGATGGGATGTAAAATCATGATGTACCACAGTCAGAAGGTTGATGGGATGTAAAATCATGATGTACCACAGTCAGAAGATTGATGGGATATAAAATCATGATGTTCCACAGTCAGAAGGTTGATGGGATGTAAAATCATGATGTACCAGAGTCAGAAGATTGATGGGATGTAAAATCATGATGTACCACAGTCAGAAGGTTGATGGGATGTAAAATCATGATGTACCACAGTCAGAAGTTTGATGGGATGTAAAATCATGATGTACCACAGTCAGAAGGTTGATGGGATGTAAAATCATGATGTTCCACAGTCATAAGGTTGATGGGATGTAAAATCATGATGTACCACAGTCAGAAGGTTGATGGGATGTAAAATCATGATGTACCACAGTCAGAAGGTTGATGGGATGTAAAATCATGATGTACCACAGTCAGAAGGTTGATGGGATGTAAAATCATGATGTACCACAGTCAGAAGGTTGATGGGATGTAAAATAATGATGTACTACAGTCAGAAGGTTGATGGGATGTAAAATAATTATGTACCACAGTCAGAAGGTTGATGGGATGTAATATAATGATGTACCACAGTGAGAAGGTTGATGGGATGTAAAATCATGATGTACCACAATCAGAAGGTTGATGGGATGTAAAATCATGATGTACCACAGTCAGAAGATTGATGGGATGTAAAATCATGGTGTACCACAGTCAGAAGGTTGATGGGATATAAAATAATGATGTACCACAGTCAGAAGATTGATGGGATGTAAAATCATGGTGTACCACAGTCAGAAGGTTGATGGGATGTAAAATAATGATGTACCACAGTCAGAAGATTGATGGGATATAAAATAATGATGTACCACAGTCAAGATTGATGGGATGTAAAATAATGATGGACCACAGTCAGAAGGTTGATGGGATGTAAAATCATGATGTACCACAGTCAGAAGATTGATGGGATATAAAATCATGTAGTACCACAGTCAGAAGGTTGATGGGATGTAAAATAATGATGTACCACAGTGAGAAGATTGATGGGATGTAAAATCATGATGTACCACAGTCAGAAGGTTGATGGGATGTAAAATCATGATGTGCCACAGTCAGAAGATTGATGGGATGTAAAATAATAATGTACCACAGTCAGAAGATTGATGGGATGTAAAATCATGATGTACCACAGTCAGAAGATTGATGGGATGTAAAATCATGATGTACCACAGTCAGAAGATTGATGGGATGTAAAATCATGATGTACCACAGTCAGAAGATTGATGGGATATAAAATCATGATGTACCGCAGTCAGAAGATTGATGGGATATAAAATCATGTAGTACCACAGTCAGAAGATTGATGGGATATAAAATCATGATGTACCGCAGTCAGAAGATTGATGGGATATAAAATCATGTAGTACCACAGTCAGAAGATTGATGGGATATAAAATCATGATGTACCACAGTCAGAAGGTTGATGGGATGTAAAATCATGATGTACCACAGTCAGAAGGTTGATGGGATGTAAAATCATGATGTACCACAGTCAGAAGGTTGATGGGATGTAAAATCATGATGTACCACAGTCAGAAGATTGATGGGATATAAAATCATGATGTACCACAGTCAGAAGGTTGATGGGATGTAAAATCATGATGTACCACAGTCAGAAGATTGATGGGATATAAAATCATGATGTACCACAGTCAGAAGGTTGATGGGATGTAAAATCATGATGTACCACAGTCAGAAGGTTGATAGGATGTAAAATCATGATGTACCACAGTCAGAAGATTGATGGGATGTAAAATCATGATGTACCACAGTCAGAAGATTGATGGGATGTAAAATCATGATGTACCACAGTCAGAAGATTGATGGGATGTAAAATCATGATGTACCACAGTCAGAAGATTGATGGGATGTAAAATCATGATGTACCACAGTCAGAAGGTTGATGGGATATAAAATCATGATGTACCACAGTCAGAAGGTTGATGGGATGTAAATCATGATGTACCACAGTCAGAAGATTGATGGGATATAAAATCATGATGTACCACAGTCAGAAGGTTGATGGGATGTAAAATCATGATGTACCACAGTCAGAAGATTGATGGGATGTAAAATCATGATGTACCACAGTCAGAAGGTTGATGGGATGTAAAATCATGATGTACCACAGTCAGAAGGTTGATGGGATGTAAAATCATGATGTACCACAGTCAGAAGATTGATGGGATATAAAATCATGATGTACCACAGTCAGAAGGTTGATGGGATGTAAAATCATGATGTACCACAGTCAGAAGATTGATGGGATTTAAAATCATGATGTACCACAGTCAGAAGATTGATGGGATATAAAATCATGATGTACCACAGTCAGAAGGTTGATGGGATGTAAAATCATGATGTACCACAGTCAGAAGATTGATGGGATGTAAAATCATGATGTACCACAGTCAGAAGGTTGATGGGATGTAAAATCATGATGTACCACAGTCAGAAGGTTGATGGGATGTAAAATCATGATGTACCACAGTCAGAAGGTTGATGGGATGTAAAATCATGATGTACCACAGTCAGAAGGTTGATGGGATGTAAAATCATGATGTACCACAGTCTGAAGGTTGATGGGATGTAAAATAATGATGTACCACAGTCAGAAGGTTTATGGGATGTAAAATCATGATGTACCACAGTCAGAAGGTTGATGGGATGTAAAATAATGATGTACTACAGTCAGAAGGTTGATGGGATGTAAAATAATTATGTACCACAGTCAGAAGGTTGATGGGATGTAATATAATGATGTACCACAGTGAGAAGATTGATGGGATGTAAAATGTTGATGTACCACAGTCAGAAGGTTAATGGGATGTAAAATCATGATGTACCACAGTCAGAAGGTTGATGGGATGTAAAATAATGATGTACCACAGTCAGAAGGTTGATGGGATATAAAATCATGATGTACCACAGTCAGAAGGTTGATGGGATGTAAAATCATGATGTACCACAGTCAGAAGGTTGATGGGATGTAAAATCATGATGTATCACAGTCAGAAGGTTGATGGGATGTAAAATCATGATGTACCACAGTCAGAAGATTGATGGGATATAAAATCATGATGTACCACAGTCAGAAGGTTGATGGGATGTAAAATCATGATGTACCACAGTCAGAAGGTTGATGGGATGTAAAATCATGATGTACCACAGTCAGAAGGTTGATGGGATATTAAATCATGATGTACCACAGTCAGAAGGTTGATGGGATGTAAAATCATGATGTACCACAGTCAGAAGATTGATGGGATGTAAAATCATGATGTACCACAGTCAGAAGATTGATGGGATGTAAAATCATGATGTACCACAGTCAGAAGATTGATGGGATGTAAAATCATGTAGTACCACAGTCAGAAGATTGATGGGATGTAAAATCATGATGTACCACAGTCAGAAGGTTGATGGGATGTAAAATCATGATGTACCACAGTCAGAAGGTTGATGGGATGTAAAATCATGATGTACCACAGTCAGAAGGTTGATGGGATATAAAATCATGATGTACCACAGTCAGAAGGTTGATGGGATGTAAAATCATGATGTACCACAGTCAGAAGATTGATGGGATATAAAATCATGATGTACCACAGTCAGAAGGTTGATGGGATGTAAAATCATGATGTACCACAGTCAGAAGATTGATGGGATGTAAAATCATGATGTACCACAGTCAGAAGGTTGATGGGATGTAAAATCATGATGTACCACAGTCAGAAGGTTGATGGGATGTAAAATCATGATGTACCACAGTCAGAAGATTGATGGGATATAAAATCATGATGTACCACAGTCAGAAGGTTGATGGGATGTAAAATCATGATGTACCACAGTCAGAAGATTGATGGGATTTAAAATCATGATGTACCACAGTCAGAAGATTGATGGGATATAAAATCATGATGTACCACAGTCAGAAGGTTGATGGGATGTAAAATCATGATGTACCACAGTCAGAAGATTGATGGGATGTAAAATCATGATGTACCACAGTCAGAAGGTTGATGGGATGTAAAATCATGATGTACCACAGTCAGAAGGTTGATGGGATGTAAAATCATGATGTACCACAGTCAGAAGGTTGATGGTATGTAAAATCATGATGTACCACAGTCAGAAGGTTGATGGGATGTAAAATCATGATGTACCACAGTCTGAAGGTTGATGGGATGTAAAATAATGATGTACCACAGTCAGAAGGTTTATGGGATGTAAAATCATGATGTACCACAGTCAGAAGGTTGATGGGATGTAAAATAATGATGTACTACAGTCAGAAGGTTGATGGGATGTAAAATAATTATGTACCACAGTCAGAAGGTTGATGGGATGTAATATAATGATGTACCACAGTGAGAAGATTGATGGGATGTAAAATGTTGATGTACCACAGTCAGAAGGTTAATGGGATGTAAAATCATGATGTACCACAGTGAGAAGATTGATGGGATGTAAAATAATGATGTACCACAGTCAGAAGGTTGATGGGATGTAAAATAATGATGGAACACAGTCAGAAGGTTGATGGGATATAAAATAATGATGTACCACAGTCAGAAGATTGATGGGATATAAAATCATGATGTACCACAGTCAGAAGGTTGATGGGATGTAAAATCATGATGTACCACAGTCAGAAGGTTGATGGGATGTAAAATCATGATGTATCACAGTCAGAAGGTTGATGGGATGTAAAATCATGATGTACCACAGTCAGAAGATTGATGGGATATAAAATCATGATGTACCACAGTCAGAAGGTTGATGGGATGTAAAATCATGATGTACCACAGTCAGAAGGTTGATGGGATGTAAAATCATGATGTACCACAGTCAGAAGATTGATGGGATATTAAATCATGATGTACCACAGTCAGAAGGTTGATGGGATGTAAAATCATGATGTACCACAGTCAGAAGATTGATGGGATGTAAAATCATGATGTACCACAGTCAGAAGGTTGATGGGATGTAAAATCATGATGTACCACAGTCAGAAGATTGATGGGATGTAAAATCATGTAGTACCACAGTCAGAAGATTGATGGGATGTAAAATCATGATGTACCACAGTCAGAAGGTTGATGGGATATAAAATCATGATGTACCACAGTCAGAAGGTTGATGGGATGTAAAATCATGATGTACCACAGTCAGAAGATTGATGGGATATAAAATCATGATGTACCACAGTCAGAAGGTTGATGGGATGTAAAATCATGATGTACCACAGTCAGAAGATTGATGGGATGTAAAATCATGATGTACCACAGTCAGAAGGTTGATGGGATGTAAAATCATGATGTACCACAGTCAGAAGGTTGATGGGATGTAAAATCATGATGTACCACAGTCAGAAGATTGATGGGATATAAAATCATGATGTACCACAGTCAGAAGGTTGATGGGATGTAAAATCATGATGTACCACAGTCAGAAGATTGATGGGATTTAAAATCATGATGTACCACAGTCAGAAGATTGATGGGATATAAAATCATGATGTACCACAGTCAGAAGGTTGATGGGATGTAAAATCATGATGTACCACAGTCAGAAGATTGATGGGATGTAAAATCATGATGTACCACAGTCAGAAGGTTGATGGGATGTAAAATCATGATGTACCACAGTCAGAAGGTTGATGGGATGTAAAATCATGATGTACCACAGTCAGAAGGTTGATGGTATGTAAAATCATGATGTACCACAGTCAGAAGGTTGATGGGATGTAAAATCATGATGTACCACAGTCTGAAGGTTGATGGGATGTAAAATAATGATGTACCACAGTCAGAAGGTTTATGGGATGTAAAATCATGATGTACCACAGTCAGAAGGTTGATGGGATGTAAAATAATGATGTACTACAGTCAGAAGGTTGATGGGATGTAAAATAATTATGTACCACAGTCAGAAGGTTGATGGGATGTAATATAATGATGTACCACAGTGAGAAGATTGATGGGATGTAAAATGTTGATGTACCACAGTCAGAAGGTTAATGGGATGTAAAATCATGATGTACCACAGTGAGAAGATTGATGGGATGTAAAATAATGATGTACCACAGTCAGAAGGTTGATGGGATGTAAAATAATGATGGAACACAGTCAGAAGGTTGATGGGATGTAAAATCATGATGTACCACAGTCAGAAGGTTGATGGGATGTAAAATAATGATGTACCACAGTCAAAAGATTGATGGGATGTAAAATCATGATGTACCACAGTCAGAAGGTTGATGGGATGTAAAATAATGATGAACCCCAGTCAGAAGATTGATGTGATGTAAAATAATGATGTACCACAGTGAGAAGGTTGATGGGATGTAATATAATGATGTACCACAGTCAGAAGGTTGATGGGATGTAAAATCATGATGTACCACAGTCAGAAGGTTGATGGGATGTAAAATAATGATGTACCACAGTCAGAAGGTTGATGGGATGTAAAATAATGATGTACCACAGTCAGAAGTTTGATGGGATGTAATATAATGATGTACCACAGTGAGAAGATTGATGGGATGTAAAATCATGATGTACCACAGTCAGAAGGTTGATGGGATGTAAAATCATGATGTACCACAGTCAGAAGATTGATGGGATGTAAAATAATGATGTACCACCGTCAGAAGGTTGATGGGATGTAAAATAATGATGGAACACAGTCAGAAGGTTGATGGGATGTAAAATCATGATGTACCACAGTCAGAAGGTTGATGGGATGTAAAATAATGATGTACCACAGTCAGAAGATTGATGGGATGTAAAATCATGATGTACCACAGTCAGAAGGTTGATGGGATGTAAAATAATGATGTACCACAGTCAGAAGATTGATGTGATGTAAAATAATGATGTACCACAGTCAGAAGGTTGATGGGATGTAAAATAATGATGTACCACAGTCAGAAGGTTGATGGGATGTAAAATAATGATGTACCACAGTCAGAAGATTGATGTGATGTAAAATAATGATGTTACACAGTCAGAAGGTTGATGGGATGTAATATAATGATGTTCCACAGTGAGAAGAGTGATGGGATGTAAAATCATGATGTACCACAGTCAGAAGGTTGATGGGATGTAAAATCATGATGTACCACAGTCACAAGATTGATGGGATGTAATATAATGATGTACCACAGTCAGAAGATTGATGGGATGTAAAATAATGATGTACCACAGTCAGAAGGTTGATGGGATGTAAAATCATGATGTACCACAGTCAGAAGGTTGATGGGATGTAAAATCATGATGTACCACAGTCAGAAGATTGATGGGATATAAAATCATGATGTACCACAGTCAGAAGGTTGATGGGATGTAAAATCATGATGTACCACAGTCAGAAGATTGATGGGATGTAAAATCATGATGTACCACAGTCAGAAGATTGATGGGATGTAAAATCATGATGTACCACAGTCAGAAGATTGATGGGATGTAAAATCATGTAGTACCACAGTCAGAAGATTGATGGGATGTAAAATCATGATGTACCACAGTCAGAAGGTTGATGGGATATAAAATTATGATGTACCACAGTCAGAAGGTTGATGGGATGTAAAATCATGATGTACCACAGTCAGAAGATTGATGGGATATAAAATCATGATGTACCACAGTCAGAAGGTTGATGGGATGTAAAATCATGATGTACCACAGTCAGAAGATTGAAGGGATGTAAAATCATGATGTACCACAGTCAGAAGGTTGATGGGATGTAAAATCATGATGTACCACAGTCAGAAGGTTGATGGGATGTAAAATCATGATGTACCACAGTCAGAAGATTGATGGGATATAAAATCATGATGTACCACAGTCAGAAGGTTGATGGGATGTAAAATCATGATGTACCACAGTCAGAAGATTGATGGGATGTAAAATCATGATGTACCACAGTCAGAAGATTGATGGGATATAAAATCATGATGTACCACAGTCAGAAGGTTGATGGGATGTAAAATCATGATGTACCACAGTCAGAAGGTTGATGGGATGTAAAATCATGATGTACCACAGTCAGAAGGTTGATGGGATGTAAAATCATGATGTACCACAGTCAGAAGGTTGATGGGATGTAAAATCATGATGTTCCACAGTCAGAAGGTTGATGGGATGTAAAATCATGATGTACCACAGTCATAAGGTTGATGGGATGTAAAATCATGATGTACCACAGTCAGAAGGTTGATGGGATGTAAAATAATGATGTACCACAGTCAGAAGGTTGATGGGATGTAAAATCATGATGTACCACAGTCAGAAGGTTGATGGGATGTAAAATAATGATGTACTACAGTCAGAAGGTTGATGGGATGTAAAATAATTATGTACCACAGTCAGAAGGTTGATGGGATGTAATATAATGATGTACCACAGTGAGAAGATTGATGGGATGTAAAATCATGATGTACCACAATCAGAAGGTTAATGGGATGTAAAATCATGATGTACCACAGTCAGAAGATTGATGGGATGTAAAATAATGATGTACCACAGTCAGAAGGTTGATGGGATGTAAAATCATGATGTACCACAGTCAGAAGGTTGATGGGATGTAAAATCATGATGTACCACAGTCAGAAGGTTGATGGGATGTAAAATAATGATGTACCACAGTCAAAAGATTGATGGGATGTAAAATAATGATGTACCACAGTCAGAAGGTTGATGGGATGTAAAATAATGATGAACCACAGTCAGAAGATTGATGTGATGTAAAATAATTATGTACCACAGTGAGAAGGTTGATGGGATGTAATATAATGATGTACCACAGTCAGAAGGTTGATGGGATGTAAAATCATGATGTACCACAGTCAGAAGGTTGATGGGATGTAAAATAATGATGTACCAGAGTCAGAAGGTTGATGGGATGTAAAATAATGATGTACCACAGTCAGAAGTTTGATGGGATGTAATATAATGATGTACCACAGTGAGAAGATTGATGGGATGTAAAATCATGATGTACCACAGTCAGAAGGTTGATGGGATGTAAAATCATGATGTACCACAGTCAGAAGATTGATGGGATGTAAAATAATGATGTACCACTGTCAGAAGGTTGATGGGATGTAAAATAATGATGTACCACAGTCAGAAGGTTGATGGGATGTAAAATCATGATGTACCACAGTCAGAAGGTTGATGGGATGTAAAATCATGATGTACCACAGTCAAAAGATTGATGGGATGTAAAATCATGATGTACCACAGTCAGAAGGTTGATGGGATGTAAAATAAAGATGTACCACAGTCAGAAGATTGATGTGATGTAAAATAATGATGTACCACAGTCAGAAGGTTGATGGGATGTAAAATAATGATGTACCACAGTCAGAAGGTTGATGGGATGTAAAATAATGATGTACCACAGTCAGAAGATTGATGTGATGTAAAATAATGATGTTACACAGTCAGAAGGTTGATGGGATGTAATATAATGATGTTCCACAGTGAGAAGATTGATGGGATGTAAAATCATGATGTACCACAGTCAGAAGGTTGATGGGATGTAAAATCATGATGTACCACAGTCAGAAGATTGATGGGATGTAATATAATGATGTACCACAGTCAGAAGATTGATGGGATGTAAAATAATGATGTACCACAGTGAGAAGGTTGATGGGATGTAAAATCATAATGTAACACAGTCAGAAGGTTGATGGGATGTAATTTAATGATGTAACACAGTCAGAAGGTTGATGGGATGTAATTTAATGATGTACCACAGTCAGAAGATTGATGGGATGTAAAATCATGATGTACCACAGTCAGAAGGTTGATGGGATGTAAAATCATGTAGTACCACAGTCAGAAGATTGATGGGATGTAAAATAATGATGTACCACAGTCAGAAGGTTGATGGGATGTAAAATCATGATGTACCACAGTGAGAAGGTTGATGGGATGTAAAATCATGATGTACCATAGTCAGAAGATTGATGTGATGTAAAATAATGATGTACCACAGTCAGAAGATTGATGGGATGTAAAATCATGATGTACCACAGTCAGAAGATTGATGGGATGTAAAATCATGATGTACCACAGTCAGAAGATTGATGTGATGTAAAATAATGATGTAACACAGTCAGAAGGTTGATGGGATGTAAAATAATGATGTACCACAGTCAAAAGATTGATGGGATGTAAAATAATGATGTAACACAGTCAGAAGGTTGATGGGATATAAAGAAATGATGTGTCACAGTGAAAAGATTGATGGTATGAAAAATAATGATGTAACACAGTCAGAAGTTTGATGGGATGTAAAATAATGATGTACCACAGTCAGAAGATTGATGGGATGTAAAATAATGATGTACCACAGTCAGAAGATAGATGGGATGTAAAATCATGATGTACCACAGTCAGAAGATTGATGGGATGTAAAATCATGATGTACCACAGTCAGAAGGTTGATGGGATATAAAATAATGATGTACCACAGTCAGAAGATTGATGGGATATAAAATAATGATGTACCACAGTCAGAAGATTGATGTGATGTAAAATAATGATGGAACACAGTCAGAAGGTTGAAGGGATGTAAAATCATGATGTACCCATATATGCGGGGAACTGTCGGTTTTCCAGACTTATCCCTGGGATTCTTTGCTACCATTGCGCATAGCCCGGCACAACGCGCACTCAGCTTCCACTCACTTTGCTACCATTCTGCTCTCAGCGGCTATTCAGCGCAAAGTGCGCGGTAGCAAATGGCAGTCGCACAGTAGCATTTGCTACTCTTGTGCATAGCTTGCCACATCGCGCACTGAACAGCCACCGGACTTGCTACCATCAGGCACAGACCGGCTCGTAGCGCAAAGTGCGCGGTAGCAAATCAGACCTGCCCGGTAGCAAGTGGCTGTCATTGCTACCAATGGGAACTATGAATTTGCGATCGCAAAATCTGCTACTGTTGACGTAGTGCAAGTCTTTGCTGGCAGATGTCGCTCGGACAGGAACACTCAAAGCAATATGCGCGGTAGCAATTAATAGTCGCAAAGTAGCAAACAGATATGCGCGGTAGCAAATGCCTTTGGTCATATTAAGCTGCGAGCGCAATGCGCAATGTACGCGATAGCAAAACGTAGTGCAAGTCTTTGCTGCCAGGGGTCGCTCGGACAGGAACACTCAAAGCAATATGCGCGGTAGCAATAAACAGTCGCAAAGTAGCAAACAGATATGCACGGTAGCAAATGCCTTTGGTCATATTAGGCTGCGATCGCAATGCGCAATGTGCGCGGTAGCAAAAAGACCTGCGCGGTCGCAACCCACTGCGACCGCAATGGGGACTAAGAATTTGCGATCGCAAAATCTGCTACTGTTGACGTAGTGCAAGTCTTTGCTGCCAGAGGTCGCTCGGACAGGAACACTCAAAGCAATATGCGCGGTAGCAATTAACAGTCGCAAAGTAGCAAACAGATATGCGCGGTAGCAAATGCCTTTGGTCATATTAAGCTGCGATCGCAGTGCGCATTTCACCGAAAACTCTACTAACCGTTCATATGTATATGGCGTAATTTATTCTTCATTTAACAAGATGCCCGCTCAAACATTGTATAGAAGCATGTGTGTAGGAAATTTATTTAAGTTGAAAGGATTGTATAATAATATACTGAGTACACACCATATATTAAGCTATGTAATGTCAACGAGTCGTAGTATTATGACTGTTTATAATGCCCCGTATCCCGGATAAAGCACATATTATTAGTGACACAGACTTACTGGGGTGTTTCATGCCAGAAGGGTTAGGGACTTGTACCCCCGATACAGCATATATTAACAGTGACAAACACTTAGCGGAGTAATTCATGCCCAAAGGGTTAGGGTAACCCGTATCCCGGATATAACATATATGAATAGTCACTAACACTTACTGGAGTATTTCATGCGTGAAGGTTTAGGGTAACCCGTATCCCGGATATAGCACATTTTAATAATGACTAACAATTACTGGAGTACTTCATGCCCGAAGGGTAAGGGTAACCCGTATCCTGGACATAGCATATATTAATAGTGACAAACACTTACTGGAGTATTTCATGCCCGAAGGGTTCAGGTAACCCGTACCCATGATATAGCATATATTAATAATGACAAACATTTCCCGGATATAGCATATATTGATAGTGACAAACACTTACGGGAGTATTTCATGCCCGAAAGGTTAGGCTAACCCCTATCCTGGATATAGTATATATTAACAGTGACACACACTTACAGGAGTTTTCATGCCCGAAGGGTTAGGGTAACCCGCATCCCGGATACAGCTTATATCAATATGGACAACAATTTACTGGATTATTTCATGCCCGAGGGTTAGGGTAGCCCGTATCCCGGATATAGCATATATGAATAGTCACTAACACTTACTGGAGTATTTCATGCCCGAAGGGTTAGGGTAACCCGTATCCCGGATATAGCATATATGAATAGTAACAAACACTTACTGGAGTATTTCATGCTCGAAGGGTTAGGGTAACCCGTATCCAGGATATTGCATATATGAATAGTCACAAACACTTACTGGAGTATTTCATGCCCGAAGGGTTAGGGTAACCCGTATCCCGGATATAGCATATATGAATAGTCACAAACACTTACTGGAGTATTTCATGCTCGAAGGGTTAGGGTATAGCACATATTAATAATGGCAAACAATTACTGGGGTACTTCATGCCCGAAGGGTTAGGGTAACCCGTATCCCGGAAATAGCAAATATCAATAGGGACAACAACTTACTGGATTATTTCATGCCCGAAGGGTTAGGGTAACCCGTATCCCGGATATAGCACATATTAATAATGGAAAACATCTACTGGGGTAATTCATGCCCGAAGCGTTAGGGTAACCCGTACCCCCGATATAGCATAAAACCCGTATCCCGGGTATAGCCCGTATCAATAATGACAAACAATTACTGGAGTATTTCATGCCCGAAGGGTTAGGGTAACCCGTATCCTGGATATAGCATATATTAATAGTGACACACACTTACTGGAGTTTTTCATGCCCGAAGGGTTAGGGTAACCCGCATCCTGGATACAGCATATATTAATAATGACAAACACGTACAAGAGTATTTTATTCCCAAAGGGTTTTGGTAACCCGTAACCCGGATATAGCACATATTAATAATGACAAACATCTACTGGAGTATATCATGCCCGAAGGGTTAAGGAAACCCGTATCCCGGATATAGCATATATGAATAGTTACAAACACTTGTTGGAGTATTTTATTCCCGAAGGGTTTGGGTAACCCGTATACCGGATATAGCATATATCTATAGTGACAAACACTTACTGGAGTATTTCATGCCGGAAGGGTTAGGGTAACCCCTATCCTGGATATAGCATATATTAATAGTGACACACACTTACAGGAGTATTTCATGCCCAAAGGGTTAGGGTAACCCGTATCCTGGATATAGCATATATTAATAGTGACACACACAGGAGTATTTCATGCCCGAAGGGTTAGGGTAACCCGCATCACGGATACAGCATATATCAATAGGGACAACAACTTACTAGATTATTTCATGCCGAAGGGTTAGGGTAACCCGTATCCCGGATATAGCACATATCAATATGGACAACAACCTAGTGGATTATTTCATGCCCGAAGGGTTTACCCGTATCGAAGGGTTTAGGGTAACACGTATCCTGGATATAGCATATATTAATAGTGACACACACTTACAGGAGTATTTCATGCCCAAAGGGTTAGGGTAACCCGCATCCCGGATACAGCATATATCAGTAGGGACAACAACTTACTGGATTATTTCATGCCCGAAGGGTTAGGGTAACCCGTATCCCGGATATAGCACATATTAATAATGGCAAACATCTACTGGGGTAATTCATGCCCGAAGCGTTAGGGTAACCCGTATCCCCGATATAGCATAAACCCGTATCCCGGGTATAGCACGTATCAATAATGACAAACAATTACTGGAGTATTTCATGCCTGAAAGGTTAGGGTAACCCGTATCCTGGATATAGCATATATTAATAGTGACACACACTTACTGGAGTATTTCATGCCCGAAGGGTTAGGGTAACACGCATCCCGGATACAGCATATATTAATAATGACAAACACTTACAAGAGTATTTTATTCCCAAAGGGTTTGGGTAACCCGTAACCCGGATATAGCATATATCAATAGTGACAAACACTTACTGGAGTATTTCATGCCCGAAGGGTTAGGGTAACCCCTATCCCGGATATAGCATATATTGTAGTGACAAACACTTACAGGAGTATTTCATGCCCGAAGGGTTATGGGGTAACCCGTATCCTGGATATAGCATATATTAATAGTGACAAACACTTACAGGAGTATTTCTTGCCCGAGATTTAGTGTAACCCGTATCCCGGATATAGCATATATTAATAGCGACAAACATTCGAGCTTTTCAGGCCGCGTGGGTTACGGTAACCTGTGTCACGGATATAACATATATGAATAGTCACAAACACTAACTGGAGTATTTCCTACCCGCTGGGTAACGTAGACCCGTTTACTGCATATAGCGTATATTAATAGTGACAAACACTTACAGGAGTATTTCTTGCCCGAGATTTAGTGTAACCCGTATCCCGGATATAGCATATATTAATAGCGACAAACATTCGAGCTTTTCAGGCCGCGTGGGTTACGGTAACCTGTGTCACGGATATAGCATATATGAATAGTCACAAACACTAACTGGAGTATTTCCTACCCGCTGGGTAACGTAGACCCGTTTACTGCATATAGCGTATATTAATAGTGACAAATACTTACAGGAATATTTCATGCCCGAGGGGTTAGGGTAACCCTTATCCTGGATACAGCATATATTAATAGCGACAAACATTCGAGCTTTTCACGCCGCGTGGGTTACGGTAACCTGTGTCACGGATATAGCATATATGAATAGTCACAAACACTAACTGGAGTATTACATACCCGCTGGGTAACGTAGACTCGTTTACTGCATATAGCATATATGAATAGTCACAAACACTTACTGGAGCATTTCATACCCGATGGGTTTCGTTAACCCGTATCCTGGATATAGCGTATATTAATAGTGACAAATACTTACAGGAGGATTTCATGCCCGAAGGGTCAGGGTTACCCGTATCCCTGATATAGTATACATAATAGTGACAAACACTTACTGGAGTATTTCATGTCCGAAGGGTTAGGGTAACCCGTATACCGGATATAGCATATATTAAAACTGACAAACACTTACTTGAGTATTTCATGCCCGAAGGGTTGGCGTAACCCGTATCCCGGATATAGCATATATTAATAGTGACACACACTTACTGGAGTATTTCATGCCCGAAGGGTTAGGGTAACCCGCATCCCGGATACAGCATATAATAATAATGACAAACACTTACAAGAGTATTTTATTCCCAAAGGGTTTGGGTAACCCGTAACCCGGCAAATAGCATATATCAATAGTGACAAAGACTTACTGGAGTATTTCATGCGAGAAGGGTTAGGGTAACCCCTATCCCGGATATAGCATATATTGATAGTGACAAACACTTACAGGGTAACCCGTATCCCCGATATAGCATAAAACCCGTATCCCGGGTATAGCACGTATCAATAATGACAAACACTTACTGGAGCATTTCAAGCCTGAAGGGTTAGGGTAACCCGTATCCCGGATATAGCATATATTAATAGTCACAAACACTTACTGGAGTATGTCATGCCCGAAGGGTTAGGGTAACCCGTATACCGGATATAGCATATATTAAAACTGACAAACACTTACTTGATTTTATAAAGGTTAAATTTTAACAATAACATCCGAAAATATTTCGGTTTATAATATACATGAAATAACTGATTTTTAAAATTCTATTAATAAATTTATTCACGACAGCATTCAGGAATACAATTTCAAAGTATTTGCACTCGCATTTACATACTTTGGAAGTGGTTTTGTTAGCGGGGTTTTAATTTTCGCCTTTTTAGCGGCAGGTACATTTGCGCTAAAATCAGAACACGCGTAAATTCCATGCGATGGTTCGGCAAATTACACCGTTCTCGCCTGATACACAGTCATGTGGGCCTAGTAATCCCGCCATCGAGTTCGCTTTCGTTGAGGTTTCTTTTACCAGATTGTTAAAGAAGTCATATTGTCGTAAGACTTCCTAGCAAGTGATTTCTCGAAAGACCTCTTTCCTTTATAGTGATTCGTAGAAACAATTTTGAAACAATAAGGAGCTTTTTAAGACACCCATAGCCTTCCCATATAGCTTTGAAGTACGGCTGAGCTGAGAAAGACCAGCGACTGTTGTCAGTTCTGTTTGTTGTCCTGACATATACTTGGCTGCTTCTGGTTAGTATTATTGTAGATAATTTGTTAGGTGGGATGTAGGTTACTTCATAAACCTACCTGTTATTAATATCTTAATTTTTGAAACACCATTTATTACCTTACGGATTTGCGCGAAAATCCTAAATGCGCCAATGCCATGAAATGACAAATGCGCGATAATACAAATACGGCAAATTAACCACTTCCACAGTCATACCTTTTTCCTTGTATTTGTGTTTGTATTTATTTTCATACTTGAAATATTGTTTTTTTTTATTCATAATCAAATACAATTATACAGTCTTTACTAATTGCTCTTTTTTTTCTTCAGTTTCAGTCCTACGATATTGTGGATCTTTTCGGCTATACCAATTTCACTATTTTTATTAATGATCATAAGTACCCTGTTTTAAGGCTGTCATTAAAAAAAATGTGTGTTCACTTATGAATACTGTCACACCACTGTCCATAATCTAAACATAGCACGACACTTATGACAATTTTTAAGCATTATACACATTATAATGAGAACACATCTGCTTTCTTTATTTTATGTTATTTGCATAACTTTCCATTTTTTAACACGTATCAGGCCAAAAAAGTAATCCAGCTATGTAACTAATACAGGTGTTAAAAATAACCTAATGATCAAAACAGGGAGCAATTATACAAGGAGGAAACTGGAGTTGGCATTGTTTAATTTTATTAATTGAAGTCAACGTTAAGGAACCAGTAATATACATTCTGATTTTTTAGCCAGTATCATGTACCATCTGCTACAGACAGGAGGCTTAATTCCATTGGTCAAACATATTCGCATCTTCAATTAGCACTTGTCGGAGTAAAATTTTATATTTTGCACATATTTTTATATTTTTTTAAATTTTGTAATAAATATTAATCAACAAATAAAACACCCGGTTCAGACCTGGATATTTATTAAATTAAAATTTCTTTCCATTCATATTTCTTAGACTCTTTATTTTAAAACAATTATTTTTAATCATTTGTTTAATTCGACATTTCTGGCCACAATTACTACTACTGCAGGGGGTGGACAGATAGGTCCAGCTGGAACCACACGAGAGCTGCCTGGCTGTATTGAGGCCATGCTTCAAGCAAGCATAATTGGCCTGAAAGGTCCATAAGGGGATATACACATTGCCTTCAGTATAGCCTTGGTGTGACAAGGTCTCATTACAACTGTAATAAAAGCTACAATTTATGGTGAATTCCTTTCCTTTTTTACAAAGTAGTAGCTGACAACCTTACGTGTGCATGATATGCTATTAAATTTACTGTGCTTACAGCGAAAAACGGGCCATGACCACATTTGGGCATAATTTGTGGTTTAAATATAATTTTATATTTATATGAATAATTTATTATTTTAAATATTCATACCTCATTTACAATTCAATCTTGATTCATTGTAGTTTATCCCTGATTACAACAGTCTCTACCCTCAGCAATTTTTTGGTTCAGTGGGAAAATATACTTTTGGATTTATTAAAGGTGCATTTATTCAGCCCATATCTTCAACTTATATGCAATACTGACCCTGTTTTTGTGTGTTCATAGGAAATGTATGAAGCAATATCCATTTATCTACGATCAACCTCACAACAGTGGTTCTGATTTTAGGCAGGCTTGAGGCGTAACAATGGGTTCTCAATGGAAAACGGAGGGGTTTCCTTAATATCTAAAAGGAAGAAAGTCAGAGTAACCGAATTATGGTATGCTAGTAGATTTTGGGAAAATCTAACTGTATACCTAATTTCAGATTTGAAGGTCCAACGGTTTAAAATGTGCCTGTTTGATGGACGGGCAGTTGCACATTTGAAGGACAAAGGATCACGACTGTACCCGAGATGACTCATCAGCTCAGCCAATGACACCTGTCAAGGAGTTCTCTGTCTGGCCGCTGTCATATCTACTCCCCCTGGCGGCAGTCTTAGCAACTTTTAAGGTAGCACATAGCTGCTATTTGCGCTTGCGATTCATGGGGCCTCCTCTGGCCGCCCGCTCTGTGTCCACTCCCCCTGGCTGCAGTCTTGACAACTTTTAAGGTAGCAAATAGCTGCTATTTGCGCTTGCGACTCATGGGGGCCTCTCTGTCTGGCCGCTGTCATATCCACTCCCCCTGGCGGCAGTCTTGGCAACTTTTAAGGTAGCAAATAGCTGCTATTTGCGCGTGCGATTCATGGGGCCCCCTCTGGCCGCTGTCATATCCACTCCCCCTGGCGGCAGTCTTGGCAACTTTTAAGGTAGCAAATACATGCTATTTGCGCTTGCGATTCATGGGGGCCTCTTCCCTGGCCGCTCTCATATCAACTCCCCCTGGCGGCAGTCTTGGCATCTTTTAAGGTAGCAAATAGCTGCTATTTGCGCGTGCGATTCATGGGGGCCCCTCTGGCAGCCCGCTCTGTGTCCACTCCCCCTTGCGGCAGTCTTGACAACTTTTAAGGTAGCAAATAGCTGCTATTTGCGCTTGCGACTCATGGGGGCCTCTCTGTCTGGCCGCTCTGTGTCCACTCCCCCTGGCGGCAGTCTTGGCAACTGTTAAGGTAGCAAATAGATGCTATTTGCGCGTGCGATTCGTGGGACCCCCTCTGGCAACCCGCTCTGATGTCCACTCCCCCTGGCGGCAGTCTTCACAATTTTTAAGGTAGCAAATAGCTGCTATTTTCGCTTGCGACTCATGTGGGCCTCTCTGTCTGGCCGCTGTCATATCCAATCCCCCTGGCGGCAGTCTTGGCAACTTTTAAGGTAGCAAATAGCTGCTATTTGCGCTTGCGATTCATGGGGGCCTCTTCGCTGGCCGCTCTCATATCAACTCCCCCTGGCGGCAGTCTTGGCAACTTTTAAGGTAGCAAATAGCTGCTATTTGCGCGTGCGATTCATGGGGGCCCCTCTGGCAGCCCGCTCTGTGTCCACTCCCCCTGGCGGCAGTCTTGACAACTTTTAAGGAAGCAAATAGCTGCTATTTGCGCTTGCGATTATTGGGGGCCTCTTCGCTGGCCGCTCTCATATCAACTCCCCCTGGCGGCAGTCTTGGCAACTTTTAAGGTAGCAAATAGCTGCTATTTGCGCGTGCGATTCATGGGGGCCCCTCTGGCAGCCCGCTCTTTGTCCACTTCCCCTGGCGGCAGTCTTGACAACTTTTAAGGTAGCAAATAGCTGCTATTTGCGCTTGCGACTCATGGGGGCCTCTCTGTCTGGCCGCTGTCATATCCACTCCCCCTGGCGGCAGTCTTGGCAACTTTTAAGGTAGCAAATAGCTGCTATTTGCGCTTGCGATTCATGGGGTCCTCTTCGCTGGCCGCTCTCATATCAACTCCCCCTGGCGGCAGTCTTGGCAACTTTTAAGGTAGCAAATAGCTGCTATTTGCGCGTGCGATTCATGGGGGCCCCTCTGGCAGCCCGCTCTTTGTCCACTTCCCCTGGCGGCAGTCTTGACAACTTTTAAGGTAGCAAATAGCTGCTATTTGCGCTTGCGACTCATGGGGGCCTCTCTGTCTGGCCGCTCTCATATCCACTCCCCCTGGCGGCAGTCTTGACATTTTTATGGTAGCAAATAGCTGCTATTTGCGCTTGCGACTCATGGTGGCCTCTCTATCAGGCCGCCCTCATAACCACTCCCCATGGCGGCAGTCTTGGCACGTTTAAAGGTAGCAAAGCTGCTATTTGCGCGTTATAATTATGGGGCCCCCCGGCCTCTGGCAGCCCGCTCTGATTTCTACTCCCCCTGGCGGCAGTCTTGGCACATTTTAAGGTAGCAAATAGCTGCTATTTGCGCCAGCGATTCATGGGGCCCCTTCCCGCTCTGATGTCCACTCCCCCTGGCGGCAGTCTTAACACTCAATGAGATCCTACTACATATTTAACCCCTCCTAAATTTTTTAAGGTAGCAAATAGCTGCTATTTGCGCGTGCGATTCATGGGGCCCCTGTGGTAGTCCTGTCTCTATTCCACTCCCCCTGGCGGCACTGAGGTCCACTCCCCCTGGCGGCAATCTTAACTCTCAATGCGATGCTCCCAGAAATTTTACACCCTCCTAAATTTTTTAGGGTCGCAAATAGCTGCTATTTGCGCTTGCGATTCATGGGGCCCCTCTGTCTGCCCGATCTCATGTACACTCCCCCTGGCGGCAGGCTTGACCCTTTTATGGTAGCAAATAGCTGCTATTTGCGCTTGCGACTCATGGGGGCCTCTCTGTCATACCGCTCTCATAACCACTCCCCCTGGCGGCAGTCTAGGCACCTTACAGGTAGCAAATAGCTGCTATTTGCGCGTCTTTATTATGGGGCCCCCTCGGCCTCTTGCAGCCCGCTCTGATGTCCACTCCCCCTGGCGGCAGTCTTAACACTCAATGCGATCCTACTACATATTTAACCCCTCCTAAATTTTTTAAGGTAGCAAATAGCTGCTATTTGCGCGTGCGATTCATGGGGCCCCTGTGGTAGTCCTGTCTCTAGTCCACTCCCCCTGGCGGCACTGAGGTCCACTCCCCCTGGCGGCAATCTTAACTCTCAATGCGATGCTCCCAGAAATTTTACACCCTCCTAAATTTTTTAGGGTCGCAAATAGCTGCTATTTGCGCTTGCGATTCATGGGGCCCCTCTGTCTGCCCGATCTCATGTACACTCCCCCTGGCGGCAGTCTTAACACTCAATGCGATGCTACTATATATTGAACCCCTCCTAAATTTTTTAGGGTAGCAAATAGCAGCTATTTGCGCGTGCGATTCATGGGGCCCCTGTGGCAGTCCTGTCTCTAGTCCACTCCCCCTTGCGGCAATCTTAACTCTCAATGCGATGCTACCAGAAATTTTACACCCTCCTAAATTTTCTAGGGTAGCAAATAGCAGCTATTTGCGCGTGCGATTCATGGGGCCCCTGTGGCAGTCCTGTCTCTAGTCCACTCCCCCTTGCGGCAATCTTAACTCTCAATGCGATGCTACCAGAAATTTTACACCCTCCTAAATTTTTTAGGGTAGCAAATAGCTGCTATTTGCGCGTGCGATTCATGGGGCCCTTCTGTCTGCCCGCTCTCATGTACACTCCCCCTGGCGGCAGTCTTAACACTCAATGCGATGCTACTATATATTTACCCCCTCCTAAATTTTTAAGGGTAGCAAATAGCTGCTATTTGCGCGTGCGATTCATGGGGCCCCTGTGGTAGTCCTGTCTCTAGTCCACTCCCCCTGGCGGCAATCTTAACTCTCAATGCGATGCTACCAGAAATTTACCCCTCCTAATTTTTTTAAGGTCGCAAATAGCTGCTATTTGCGCTTGCGATTCTTGGGGCCCCTCTGTCTGCCCGCTCTCATGTACACTCCCCCTGGCGGCAGTCTTAACACTCAATGCGATGCTACTATATATTGAACCCCTCCTAAATTTTTTAGGGTAGCAAATAGCAGCTATTTGCGCGTGCGATTCATGGGGGCCCCTCTGCCTGCCCGCACTCATGTCCACTCCCCCTGGCGGCAGTCATAACGCTCAATGCAATGCTACTATAAATTTTACCCCCTCCTAATTTTTAGGGTAGCAAATAGCTGCTATTTGCGCGTGCGATTATGGGGGCCCCTCTGTCTGTTCACTCTCATGTCCACACCCCCTGGTGGCAGTCTTGACATATTTTGTGGTAGCAAATAGCTGCTATTTGCGCTTGCGACTCGTGGGGACCCCTCTGCCAGGCCGCTGAGATTTCCTCTCCCCCTGGCGGCAGTGTTCACAACTTTTATGGTAGCAAATAGCTGCTATTTGCGCGTGCAATTCATTGGGCCGCTGTGGCAGGCTTTGAGATCTCCACTCCCCCTGGTGGCAGGCTTAACACTCCATGCGCTGCTACTATTATTTTACTTCCTCCTAATTTTTAGGGTAGCAAATAGCTGCTATTTGCGCGTGCGATTCATAGGGCCTCTGTGGCAGTCCTGTCTCTTGTCCACTCCCTCTGGCGGCAATCTTAACTCTTAATGCGATGCTACCAGAAATTTTACCCCCTCCTCAATTTTTTAGGGTAGCAAATAGCTGCTATTTGCGCGTGCGATTCATGGGGCCCCAGTGGCTGGCCGCTCTCATTTCACTCCCCCTGCCGGCAACCTTAACATTAATGCGATGCTTCTATAAATTTTATCCCCTCCCAATTTTTTGTAGGGTACTACAGGCTGCCAAAGCTTACAGCAACCCCCCCCCTCCCCCGGCACTAATGAGAAACTGCCTGCGACAAATCGAAAAGTCCCATAAGCTTAACTACAGGCCGCTACCGAAAACCGACAGTTCCCCGCCTATCTCGATGTACCACAGTCAGAAGATTGATGGGATATAAAATCATGTAGTACCACAGTCAGAAGGTTGATGGGATGTAAAATAATGATGTACCACAGTGGGAAGATTGATGGGATGTAAAATCATGATGTACCACAGTCAGAAGGTTGATGGGATGTAAAATCATGATGTGCCACAGTCAGAAGATTGATGGGATGTAAAATAATGATGTACCACAGTCAGAAGATTGATGGGATGTAAAATCATGATGTACCACAGTCAGAAGATTGATGGGATGTAAAATCATGATGTACCACAGTCAGAAGATTGATGGGATGTAAAATCATGATGTACCACAGTCAGAAGATTGATGGGATATAAAATCATGATGTACCACAGTCAGAAGATTGATGGGATGTAAAATCATGATGTACCACAGTCAGAAGATTGATGTGATGTAAAATAATGATGTACCACAGTCAGAAGATTGATGGGATGTAAAATCATAATGTACCACAGTCAGAAGATTGATGGGATGTAAAACAATGATGTACCACAGTCAGAAGATTGATGGGATGTAAAATCATGATGTACCACAGTCAGAAGGTTGATGGGATGTAAAATAATGATGTACCACAGTCAAAAGATTGATGGGATGTAAAATAATGATGTAACACAGAAGGTTGATGGGATATAAAGTAATGATGTGTCACAGTGAAAAGATTGATGGGATGTAAAATAATGATGTAACACAGAAGGTTGATGGGATATAAAGTAATGATGTGTTACAGTGAAAAGATTGATTGGATGAAAAATAATGATGTAACACAGTCAGAAGGTTGATGGGATGTAAAATAATGATGTACCACAGTCAAAAGATTGATGGGATGTAAAATAATGATGTACCACAGTCAGAAGATTGATGGGATGTAAAATCATGATGTACCACAGTCAGAAGATTGATGGGATGTAAAATCATGATGTACCACAGTCAGAAGGTTGATGGGATATAAAATAATGATGTACCACAGTCAGAAGATTGATGGGATATAAAATAATGATGTACCACAGTCAGAAGATTGATGGGATGTAAAATAATGATGGAACACAGTCAGAAGGTTGATGGGATGTAAAATCATGATGTATCACAGTCAGAAGATTGATGGGATATAAAATCATGTAGTACCACAGTCAGAAGGTTGATGGGATGTAAAATAATGATGTACCACAGTGAGAAGATTGATGGGATGTAAAATCATGATGTACCACAGTCAGAAGGTTGATGGGATGTAAAATCATGATGTGCCACAGTCAGAAGATTGATGGGATGTAAAATAATGATGTACCACAGTCAGAAGATTGATGGGATGTAAAATCATGATGTACCACAGTCAGAAGATTGATGGGATGTAAAATCATGATGTACCACAGTCAGAAGATTGATGGGATATAAAATCATGATGTACCACAGTCAGAAGATTGATGGGATATAAAATCATGATGTACCACAGTCAGAAGATTGATGGGATGTAAAATCATGATGTACCACAGTCAGAAGATTGATGGGATATAAAATAATGATGTACCACAGTCAGAAGATTGATGGGATATAAAATCATGATGTACCACAGTCAGAAGGTTGATGGGATGTAAAATCATGATGTACCACAGTCAGAAGGTTGATGGGATGTAAAATCATGATGTACCACAGTCAGAAGGTTGATGGGATTTAAAATCATGATGTACCACAGTCAGAACGTTGATGGGATATAAAATCATGATGTACCACAGTCAGAAGGTTGATGGGATGTAAAATCATGATGTACCACAGTCAGAAGGTTGATGGGATGTAAAATCATGATGTACCACAGTCAGAAGGTTGATGGGATGTAAAATCATGATGTGCCACAGTCAGAAGATTGATGGGATGTAAAATAATGATGTACCACAGTCAGAAGATTGATGGGATGTAAAATCATGATGTACCACAGTCAGAAGATTGATGGGATGTAAAATCATGTAGTACCACAGTCAGAAGATTGATGGGATGTAAAATCATGATGTACCACAGTCAGAAGATTGATGGGATATAAAATCATGATGTACCACAGTCAGAAGATTGATGGGATGTAAAATCATGATGTACCACAGTCAGAAGATTGATGTGATGTAAAATAATGATGTACCACAGTCAGAAGATTGATGTGATGTAAAATAATGATGTACCACAGTCAGAAGATTGATGGGATGTAAAATCATGATGTACCCGGTCAGAAGATTGATGGGATGTAAAACAATGATGTACCACAGTCAGAAGATTGATGGGATGTAAAATCATGATGTACCACAGTCAGAAGGTTGATGGGTTGTAAAATAATGATGTACCACAGTCAAAAGATTGATGGGATGTAAAATAATGATGTAACACAGAAGGTTGATGGGATATAAAGTAATGATGTGTCACAGTGAAAAGATTGATGGGATGTAAAATAATGATGTAACACAGAAGGTTGATGGGATATAAAGTAATGATGTGTTACAGTGAAAAGATTGATGGGATGAAAAATAATGATGTAACACAGTCAGAAGGTTGATGGGATGTAAAATAATGATGTACCACAGTCAAAAGATTGATGGGATGTAAAATAATGATGTACCACAGTCAGAAGATTGATGGGATGTAAAATCATGATGTACCACAGTGGGAAGATTGATGGGATGTAAAATCATGATGTACCACAGTCAGAAGGTTGATGGGATATAAAATAATGATGTACCACAGTCAGAAGATTGATGGGATATAAAATAATGATGTACCACAGTCAGAAGATTGATGGGATGTAAAATAATGATGGAACACAGTCAGAAGATTGATGGGATGTAAAATCATGATGTACCCGGTCAGAAGATTGATGGGATGTAAAACAATGATGTACCACAGTCAGAAGATTGATGGGATGTAAAATCATGATGTACCACAGTCAGAAGGTTGATGGGATGTAAAATAATGATGTACCACAGTCAAAAGATTGATGGGATGTAAAATAATGATGTAACACAGAAGGTTGATGGGATATAAAGTAATGATGTGTCACAGTGAAAAGATTGATGGGATGTAAAATAATGATGTAACACAGAAGGTTGATGGGATATAAAGTAATGATGTGTTACAGTGAAAAGATTGATGGGATGAAAAATAATGATGTAACACAGTCAGAAGGTTGATGGGATGTAAAATAATGATGTACCACAGTCAAAAGATTGATGGGATGTAAAATAATGATGTACCACAGTCAGAAGATTGATGGGATATAAAGTAATGATGTGTCACAGTGAAAAGATTGATGGGATGTAAAATAATGATGTAACACAGTCAGAAGGTTGATGGGATATAAAATAATGATGTACCACAGTCAGAAGATTGATGGGATATAAAATAATGATGTACCACAGTCAGAAGATTGATGGGATGTAAAATAATGATGGAACACAGTCAGAAGGTTGATGGGATGTAAAATCATGATGTATCACAGTCAGAAGATTGATGGGATATAAAATCATGTAGTACCACAGTCAGAATGTTGATGGGATGTAAAATAATGATGTACCACAGTGAGAAGATTGATGGGATGTAAAATCATGATGTACCACAGTCAGAAGGTTGATGGGATGTAAAATCATGATGTGCCACAGTCAGAAGATTGATGGGATGTAAAATAATGATGTACCACAGTCAGAAGATTGATGGGATGTAAAATAATGATGTACCACAGTCAGAAGATTGATGGGATGTAAAATCATGATGTACCACAGTCAGAAGATTGATGGGATGTAAAATCATGATGTACCACAGTCAGAAGATTGATGGGATGTAAAATCATGATGTACCACAGTCAGAAGATTGATGGGATATAAAATCATGATGTACCACAGTCAGAAGATTGATGGGATGTAAAATCATGATGTACCACAGTCAGAAGATTGATGGGATATAAAATTAATGATGTACCACAGTCAGAAGATTGATGGGATATAAAATCATGATGTACCACAGTCAGAAGGTTGATGGGATGTAAAATCATGATGTACCACAGTCAGAAGGTTGATGGGATGTAAAATCATGATGTACCACAGTCAGAAGGTTGATGGGATGTAAAATCATGATGTACCACAGTCAGAAGGTTGATGGGATGTAAAATCATGATGTACCACAGTCAGAAGGTTGATGGGATGTAATATAATGATGTACCACAGTCAGAAGATTGATGGGATGTAATATAATGATGTACCACAGTCAGAAGGTTGATGGGATGTAAAATCATGATGTACCACAGTCAGAAGGTTGATGGGATGTAAAATCATGATGTACCACAGTCAGAAGGTTGATGGGATGTAAAATCATGATGTACCACAGTCAGAAGGTTGATGGGATGTAAAATCATGATGTACCACAGTCAGAAGATTATTGGGATATAAAATCATGATGTACCACAGTCAGAAGATTGATGGGATGTAAAATCATGATGTACCACAGTCAGAAGGTTGATGGGATGTAAAATAATGATGTACCACAGTCAGAAGGTTGATGGGATGTAAAATAATGATGTACCTTAGTGAGAAGATTGATGTGATGTAAAATAATGATTTTACACAGTCAGAAGGTTGATGGGATGTAATATAATGATGTTCCACAGTGAGAAGATTGATGGGATGTAAAATCATGATGTACCACAGTCAGAAGACTGATGGGATGTAATATAATGATGTACCACAGTCAGAAGATTGATGGGATGTAAAATAATGATGTACCACAGTGAGAAGGTTGATGGGATGTAAAATCATAATGTAACACAGTCAGAAGGTTGATGGGATGTAGTTTAATGATGTACCACAGTGAGAAGATTGATGGGATGTAAAATCATGATGTACCACAGTCAGAAGGTTGATGGGATGTAAAATCATGATGTACCACAGTCAGAAGATTGATGGGATGTAAAATCATGATGTACCACAGTCAGAAGGTTGATGGGATGTAAAATCATGATGTACCACAGTCAGAAGGTTGATGGGATGTAAAATCATGATGTACCACAGTCAGAAGGTTGATGGGATGTGAAATCATGATGTACCACAGTCAGAAGATTGATGGGATGTAAAATCATGATGTACCACAGTCAGAAGATTGATGGGATGTAAAATCATGATGTACCACAGTCAGAAGATTGATGGGATATAAAATCATGATGTACCACAGTCAGAAGGTTGATGGGATGTAAAATCATGATGTACCACAGTCAGAAGATTGATGGGATGTAAAATCATGATGTACCACAGTCAGAAGGTTGATGAGATGTAAAATCATGATGTACCACAGTCAGAAGGTTGATGGGATGTAAAATCATGATGTACCACAGTCAGAAGGTTGATGGGATGTAAAATCATGATGTACCACAGTCAGAAGGTTGATGGGATGTAAAATAATGATGTACCACAGTCAGAAGGTTGATGGGATGTAAAATCATGATGTACCACAGTCAGAAGGTTGATGGGATGTAAAATAATGATGTACTACAGTCAGAAGGTTGATGGGATGTAAAATAATTATGTACCACAGTCAGAAGGTTGATGGGATGTAATATAATGATGTACCACAGTGAGAAGATTGATGGGATCCAAAATCATGATGTACCACAGTCAGAAGGTTAATGGGATGTAAAATCCTGATGTACCACAGTCAGAAGATTGATGGGATGTAAAATAATGATGGAACACAGTCAGAAGGTTGATGGGATGTAAAATCCTGATGTACCACAGTCAGAAGGTTGATGGGATGTAAAATAATGATGTACCACAGTCAAAACATTGATGGGATGTAAAATCATGATGTACCACAGTTAGAAGGTTGATGGGATGTAAAATAATGATGTACCACAGTCAGAAGATTGATGTGATGTAAAATAATGATGTACCACAGTGAGAAGGTTGATGGGATGTAATATAATGATGTACCACAGTCAGAAGGTTGATGGGATGTAAAATCATGATGTACCACAGTCAGAAGGTTGATGGGATGTAAAATAATGATGTACCACAGTCAGAAGGTTGATGGGATGTAAAATAATGATGTACCACAGTCAGAAGGTTGATGGGATGTAATATAATTATGTACCACAGTGAGAAGATTGATGGGATGTAAAATCATGATGTACCACAGTCAGAAGGTTGATGGGATGTAAAATCATGATGTACCACAGTCAGAAGATTGATAGAATGTAAAATAATGATGTACCACAGTCAGAAGGTTGATGGGATGTAAAATAATGATGGAACACAGTCAGAAGGTTGATGGGATGTAAAATCATGATGTACCACAGTCAGAAGGTTGATGGGATGTAAAATAATGATGTACCACAGTCAAAAGATTGATGGGATGTAAAATCATGATGTACCACAGTCAGAAGGTTGATGGGATGTAAAATAATGATGTACCACAGTCAGAAGATTGATGTGATGTAAAATAATGATGTACCACAGTCAGAAGGTTGATGGGATGTAAAATAATGATGTACCACAGTCAGAAGGTTGATGGGATGTAAAATAATGATGTACCACAGTGAGAAGATTGATGTGATGTAAAATAATGATGTTACACAGTCAGAAGGTTGATGGGATGTAATATAATGATGTTCCACAGTGAGAAGATTGATGGGATGTAAAATCATGATGTACCACAGTCAGAAGATTGATGGGATGTAATATAATGATGTACCACAGTCAGAAGATTGATGGGATGTAAAATAATGATGTACCACAGTGAGAAGGTTGATGGGATGTAAAATCATAATGTAACACAGTCAGAAGGTTGATGGGATGTAATTTAATGATGTACCACAGTGAGAAGATTGATGGGATGTAAAATCATGATGTACCACAGTCAGAAGGTTGATGGGATGTAAAATCATGTAGTACCACAGTCAGAAGATTGATGGGATGTAAAATAATGATGTACCACAGTCAGAAGGTTGATGGGATGTAAAATCATGATGTACCACAGTGAGAAGGTTGATGGGATGTAAAATCATGATGTACCACAGTCAGAAGATTGATGTGATGTAAAATAATGATGTACCACAGTCAGAAGATTGATGGGATGTAAAATCATGATGTACCACAGTCAGAAGATTGATGGGATGTAAAATCATGATGTACCACAGTCAGAAGATTGATGTGATGTAAAATAATGATGTAACACAGTCAGAAGGTTGATGGGATGTAAAATAATGATGTACCACAGTCAAAAGATTGATGGGATGTAAAATAATGATGTAACACATTCAGAAGGTTGATGGGATATAAAGTAATGATGTGTCACAGTGAAAAGATTGATGGGATGAAAAATAATGATGTAACACAGTCAGAAGGTTGATGGGATGTAAAATAATGATGTACCACAGTCAGAAGATTGATGGGATGTAAAATAATGATGTACCACAGTCAGAAGATAGATGGGATGTAAAATCATGATGTACCACAGTCAGAAGATTGATGGGATGTAAAATCATGATGTACCACAGTCAGAAGGTTGATGGGATATAAAATAATGATGTACCACAGTCAGAAGATTGATGGGATATAAAATAATGATGTACCACAGTCAGAAGATTGATGTGATGTAAAATAATGATGGAACACAGTCAGAAGGTTGATGGGATGTAAAATCATGATGTACCACAGTCAGAAGGTTGATGGGATGTAAAATAATGATGTACCACAGTGAGAAGATTGATGGGATGTAAAATCATGATGTACCACAGTCAGAAGGTTGTTGGGATGTAAAATAATCATGTACCACAGTCAGAAGATTGATGGGATGTAAAATAATATTGTACCACAGTCAGAAGGTTGATGGGATGTAAAATAATGATGTACCACAGTCAGAAGGTTGATGGGATGTAAAATCATGATGTACCACAGTCAGAAGGTTGATGGGATATAAAATCATGTAGTACCACAGTCAGAAGGTTGATGGGATGTAAAATAATGATGTACCACAGAGGGAAGATTGATGGGATGTAAAATCATGATGTACCACAGTCAGAAGGTTGATGGGATGTAAAATCATGATGTACCACAGTCAGAAGATTGATGGGATGTAAAATAATGATGTACCACAGTCAGAAGATTGATGGGATGTAAAATAATGATGTACCACAGTCAGAAGATTGATGGGATGTAAAATCATGATGTACCACAGTCAGAAGGTTGATGGGATGTAAAATCATGATGTACCACAGTCAGAAGATTGATGGGATGTAAAATCATGATGTACCACAGTCAGAAGATTGATGGGATGTAAAATCATGATGTACCACAGTCAGAAGATTGATGGGATATAAAATCATGATGTACCACAGTCAGAAGGTTGATGGGATGTAAAATCATGATGTACCACAGTCAGAAGATTGATGGGATGTAAAATCATGATGTACCACAGTCAGAAGGTTGATGAGATGTAAAATCATGATGTACCACAGTCAGAAGGTTGATGGGATGTAAAATCATGATGTACCACAGTCAGAAGGTTGATGGGATGTAAAATCATGATGTACTACAGTCAGAAGGTTGATGGGATGTAAAATAATGATGTACCACAGTCAGAAGGTTGATGGGATGTAAAATCATGATGTACCACAGTCAGAAGGTTGATGGGATGTAAAATAATGATGTACTACAGTCAGAAGGTTGATGGGATGTAAAATAATTATGTACCACAGTCAGAAGGTTGATGGGATGTAATATAATGATGTACCACAGTGAGAAGATTGATGGGATCCAAAATCATGATGTACCACAGTCAGAAGGTTAATGGGATGTAAAATCCTGATGTACCACAGTCAGAAGATTGATGGGATGTAAAATAATGATGGAACACAGTCAGAAGGTTGATGGGATGTAAAATCCTGATGTACCACAGTCAGAAGGTTGATGGGATGTAAAATAATGATGTACCACAGTCAAAACATTGATGGGATGTAAAATCATGATGTACCACAGTTAGAAGGTTGATGGGATGTAAAATAATGATGTACCACAGTCAGAAGATTGATGTGATGTAAAATAATGATGTACCACAGTGAGAAGGTTGATGGGATGTAATATAATGATGTACCACAGTCAGAAGGTTGATGGGATGTAAAATCATGATGTACCACAGTCAGAAGGTTGATGGGATGTAAAATAATGATGTACCACAGTCAGAAGGTTGATGGGATGTAAAATAATGATGTACCACAGTCAGAAGGTTGATGGGATGTAATATAATTATGTACCACAGTGAGAAGATTGATGGGATGTAAAATCATGATGTACCACAGTCAGAAGGTTGATGGGATGTAAAATCATGATGTACCACAGTCAGAAGATTGATAGAATGTAAAATAATGATGTACCACAGTCAGAAGGTTGATGGGATGTAAAATAATGATGGAACACAGTCAGAAGGTTGATGGGATGTAAAATCATGATGTACCACAGTCAGAAGGTTGATGGGATGTAAAATAATGATGTACCACAGTCAAAAGATTGATGGGATGTAAAATCATGATGTACCACAGTCAGAAGGTTGATGGGATGTAAAATAATGATGTACCACAGTCAGAAGATTGATGTGATGTAAAATAATGATGTACCACAGTCAGAAGGTTGATGGGATGTAAAATAATGATGTACCACAGTCAGAAGGTTGATGGGATGTAAAATAATGATGTACCACAGTGAGAAGATTGATGTGATGTAAAATAATGATGTTACACAGTCAGAAGGTTGATGGGATGTAATATAATGATGTTCCACAGTGAGAAGATTGATGGGATGTAAAATCATGATGTACCACAGTCAGAAGATTGATGGGATGTAATATAATGATGTACCACAGTCAGAAGATTGATGGGATGTAAAATAATGATGTACCACAGTGAGAAGGTTGATGGGATGTAAAATCATAATGTAACACAGTCAGAAGGTTGATGGGATGTAATTTAATGATGTACCACAGTGAGAAGATTGATGGGATGTAAAATCATGATGTACCACAGTCAGAAGGTTGATGGGATGTAAAATCATGTAGTACCACAGTCAGAAGATTGATGGGATGTAAAATAATGATGTACCACAGTCAGAAGGTTGATGGGATGTAAAATCATGATGTACCACAGTGAGAAGGTTGATGGGATGTAAAATCATGATGTACCACAGTCAGAAGATTGATGTGATGTAAAATAATGATGTACCACAGTCAGAAGATTGATGGGATGTAAAATCATGATGTACCACAGTCAGAAGATTGATGGGATGTAAAATCATGATGTACCACAGTCAGAAGATTGATGTGATGTAAAATAATGATGTAACACAGTCAGAAGGTTGATGGGATGTAAAATAATGATGTACCACAGTCAAAAGATTGATGGGATGTAAAATAATGATGTAACACATTCAGAAGGTTGATGGGATATAAAGTAATGATGTGTCACAGTGAAAAGATTGATGGGATGAAAAATAATGATGTAACACAGTCAGAAGGTTGATGGGATGTAAAATAATGATGTACCACAGTCAGAAGATTGATGGGATGTAAAATAATGATGTACCACAGTCAGAAGATAGATGGGATGTAAAATCATGATGTACCACAGTCAGAAGATTGATGGGATGTAAAATCATGATGTACCACAGTCAGAAGGTTGATGGGATATAAAATAATGATGTACCACAGTCAGAAGATTGATGGGATATAAAATAATGATGTACCACAGTCAGAAGATTGATGTGATGTAAAATAATGATGGAACACAGTCAGAAGGTTGATGGGATGTAAAATCATGATGTACCACAGTCAGAAGGTTGATGGGATGTAAAATAATGATGTACCACAGTGAGAAGATTGATGGGATGTAAAATCATGATGTACCACAGTCAGAAGGTTGTTGGGATGTAAAATAATCATGTACCACAGTCAGAAGATTGATGGGATGTAAAATAATATTGTACCACAGTCAGAAGGTTGATGGGATGTAAAATAATGATGTACCACAGTCAGAAGGTTGATGGGATGTAAAATCATGATGTACCACAGTCAGAAGGTTGATGGGATATAAAATCATGTAGTACCACAGTCAGAAGGTTGATGGGATGTAAAATAATGATGTACCACAGAGGGAAGATTGATGGGATGTAAAATCATGATGTACCACAGTCAGAAGGTTGATGGGATGTAAAATCATGATGTACCACAGTCAGAAGATTGATGGGATGTAAAATAATGATGTACCACAGTCAGAAGATTGATGGGATGTAAAATAATGATGTACCACAGTCAGAAGATTGATGGGATGTAAAATCATGATGTACCACAGTCAGAAGATTGATGGGATATAAAATCATGATGTACCACAGTCAGATGATTGATGGGATATAAAATAATGATGTACCACAGTCAGAAGATTGATGGGATGTAAAATAATGATGTACCACAGTCAGAAGGTTCATGGGATGTAAAATCATGATGTACCACAGTCATAAGGTTGATGGGATGTAAAATCATGATGTACCACAGTCAGAAGGTTGATGGGATGTAAAATCATAATGTACCACAGTCAGAAGGTTGATGGGATGTAAAATAATGATGTACTACAGTCAGAAGGTTGATGGGATGTAAAATAATGATGTACCACAGTCAGAAGGTTGATGGGATGTAATATAATGATGTACCACAGTGAGAAGATTGATGGGATGTAAAATCATGATGTACCACAGTCAGAAGGTTAATGGGATGTAAAATCATGATGTACCACAGTCAGAAGATTGATGGGATGTAAAATAATGATGTACCACAGTCAGAAGATTGATGGGATGTAAAAAAATGATGTACCACAGTCAGAAGGTTGATGGGATGTAAAATAATGATGGAACACAGTCAGAAGGTTGATGGGATGTAAAATCATGATGTACCACAGTCAGAAGGTTGATGGGATGTAAAATCATGATGTACCACAGTCAGAAGGTTGATGGGATGTAAAATAATGATGGAACACAGTCAGAAGGTTGATGGGATGTAAAATCATGATGTACCACAGTCAGAAGGTTGATGGAATGTAAAATCATGATGTACCACAGTCAGAAGGTTGATGGGATGTAAAATCATGATGTACCACAGTCAGAAGGTTGATGGGATGTAAAATCATGATGTACCACAGTCAGAAGGTTGATGGGATGTAAAATAATGATGTACTACAGTCAGAAGGTTGATGGGATGTAAAATAATTATGTACCACAGTCAGAAGGTTGATGGGATGTAATATAATGATGTACCACAGTGAGAAGATTGATGGGATGTAAAATCATGATGTACCACAGTCAGAAGGTTGATGGGATGTAAAATCATGATGTACCACAGTCAGAAGGTTGATGGGATGTAAAATAATGATGTACTACAGTCAGAAGGTTGATGGGATGTAAAATAATTATGTACCACAGTCAGAAGGTTGATGGGATGTAATATAATGATGTACCACAGTGAGAAGATTGATGGGATGTAAAATCATGATGTACCACAGTCAGAAGGTTAATGGGATGTAAAATAATGATGTACCAAAGTCAGAAGGTTGATGGGATGTAAAATAATGATGGAACACAGTCAGAAGGTTGATGGGATGTAAAATCATGATGTACCACAGTCAGAAGGTTGATGGGATGTAAAATAATGATGTACCACAGTCAAAAGATTGATGGGATGTAAAATCATGATGTACCACAGTCAGAAGGTTGATGGGATGTAAAATAATGATGTACCACAGTCAGAAGATTGATGTGATGTAAAATAATGATGTACCACAGTGAGAAGGTCGATGGGATGTAATACAATGATGTACCACAGTCAGAAGGTCGATGGGATGTAAAATCATGATGTACCACAGTCAGAAGGTTGATGGGTGGTAAAATAATGATGTACCACAGTCAGAAGGTTGATGGGATGTAAAATAATGATGTACCACAGTCAGAAGGTTGATGGGATGTAATATAATGATGTACCACAGTGAGAAGATTGATGGGATGTAAAATCATGATGTACCACAGTCAGAAGGTTGATGGGATGTAAAATCATGATGTACCACACTCAGAAGATTGATGGAATGTAAAATAATGATGTACCACAGTCAGAAGGTTGATGGGATGTAAAATAATGATGGAACACAGTCAGAAGGTTGATGGGATGTAAAATCATGATGTACCACAGTCAGAAGGTTGATGGGATGTAAAATAATGATGTACTACAGTCAGAAGGTTGATGGGATGTAAAATAATTATGTACCACAGTCAGAAGGTTGATGGGATGTAATATAATGATGTACCACAGTGAGAAGATTGATGGGATGTAAAATCATGATGTACCACAGTCAGAAGGTTAATGGGATGTAAAATAATGATGTACCAAAGTCAGAAGGTTGATGGGATGTAAAATAATGATGGAACACAGTCAGAAGGTTGATGGGATGTAAAATAATGATGTACCACAGTCAGAAGGTTGATGGGATGTAAAATAATGATGTACCACAGTCAAAAGATTGATGGGATGTAAAATCATGATGTACCACAGTCAGAAGGTTGATGGGATGTAAAATAATGATGTACCACAGTCAGAAGATTGATGTGATGTAAAATAATGATGTACCACAGTGAGAAGGTCGATGGGATGTAATACAATGATGTACCACAGTCAGAAGGTCGATGGGATGTAAAATCATGATGTACCACAGTCAGAAGGTTGATGGGTGGTAAAATAATGATGTACCACAGTCAGAAGGTTGATGGGATGTAAAATAATGATGTACCACAGTCAGAAGGTTGATGGGATGTAATATAATGATGTACCACAGTGAGAAGATTGATGGGATGTAAAATCATGATGTACCACAGTCAGAAGGTTGATGGGATGTAAAATCATGATGTACCACACTCAGAAGATTGATGGGATGTAAAATAATGATGTACCACAGTCAGAAGGTTGATGGGATGTAAAATAATGATGGAACACAGTCAGAAGGTTGATGGGATGTAAAATCATGATGTACCACAGTCAGAAGGTTGATGGGATGTAAAATAATGATGTACCACAGTCAAAAGATTGATGGGATGTAAAATCATGATGTACCACAGTCAGAAGATTGATGGGATGTAAAATCATGATGTACCACAGTCAGAAGGTTGATGGGATGTAAAATAATGATGTACCACAGTCAGAAGATTGATGTGATGTAAAATAATGATGTACCACAGTCAGAAGGTTGATGGGATGTAAAATCATGATGTACCACAGTCAGAAGGTTGATGGGATGTAAAATAATGATGTACCACAGTCAGAAGATTGATGTGATGTAAAATAATGATGTAACACAGTCAGAAGGTTGATGGGATGTAATATAATGATGTTCCACAGTGAGAAGATTGATGGGATGTAAAATCATGATGTACCACAGTCAGAAGGTTGATGGGATGTAAAATCATGATGTACCACAGTCAGAAGATTGATGGGATGTAATATAATGATATACCACAGTCAGAAGATTGATGGGATGTAAAATAATGATGTACCACAGTGAGAAGGTTGATGGGATGTAAAATCATGATGTAACACAGTAAGAAGGTTGATGGGATGTAATATAATGATGTACCACAGTGAGAAGATTGATGGGATGTAAAATCATGATGTACCACAGTCAGAAGGTTGATGGGATGTAAAATCATGTAGTACCACAGTCAGAAGATTGATGGGATGTAAAATAATGATGTACCGAAGTCAGAAGGTTGATGGGATGTAAAATCATGATGTACCACAGTGAGAAGGTTGATGGGATGTAAAATCATGATGTACCACAGTCAGAAGATTGATGTGATGTAAAATAATGATGTACCACAGTCAGAAGATTGATGGGATGTAAAATAATGATGTACCACAGTCAGAAGATTGATGTGATGTAAAATAATGATGTACCACAGTCAGAAGATTGATGTGATGTAAAATAATGATGTACCACAGTCAGAAGGTTGATGGGATGTAAAATAATGATGTACCACAGTCAAAAGATTGATGGGATGTAAAATAATGATGTACCACAGTCAGAAGATTGATGGGATGTAAAATAATGATGTACCACAGTCAGAAGATTGATGGGATGTAAAATCATGATGTACCACAGTCAGAAGATTGATGGGATATAAAATCATGATGTACCACAGTCAGAAGATTGATGGGATATAAAATAATGATGTACCACAGTCAGAAGATTGATGGGATGTAAAATAATGATGTACCACAGTCAGAAGATTGATGGGATATAAAATAATGATGTACCACAGTCAGAAGATTGATGGGATATAAAATCATGATGTACCACAGTCAGAAGGTTCATGGGATGTAAAATCATGATGTACCACAGTCATAAGGTTGATGGGATGTAAAATCATGATGTACCACAGTCAGAAGGTTGATGGGATGTAAAATCATGATGTACCACAGTCAGAAGATTGATGGGATGTAAAATAATGATGTACCACAGTCAGAAGGTTCATGGGATGTAATATAATGATGTACCACAGTGAGAAGATTGATGGGATGTAAAATCATGATGTACCACAGTCAGAAGGTTAATGGGATGTAAAATCATGATGTACCACAGTCAGAAGGTTGATGGGATGTAAAATCATGATTTACCACAGTCAGAAGGTTGATGGGATGTAAAATCATGATGTACCACAGTCAGAAGGTTGATGGGATGTAAAATCATGATGTACCACAGTCAGAAGGTTGATGGGATGTAAAATAATGATGTACTACAGTCAGAAGGTTGATGGGATGTAAAATAATTATGTACCACAGTCAGAAGGTTGATGGGATGTAATATAATGATGTACCACAGTGAGAAGATTGATGGGATGTAAAATCATGATGTACCACAGTCAGAAGGTTAATGGGATGTGAAATAATAATGATGTACCAAAGTCATAAGATTGATGGGATGTAAAATAATGATGTACCACAGTCAGAAGGTTGATGGGATGTAAAATAATGATGGAACACAGTCAGAAGGTTGATGGGATGTAAAATCATGATGTACCACAGTCAGAAGGTTGATGGGATGTAAAATAATGATGTACCACAGTCAAAAGATTGATGGGATGTAAAATCATGATGTACCACAGTCAGAAGGTTGATGGGATGTAAAATAATGATGTACCACAGTCAGAAGATTGATGTGATGTAAAATAATGATGTACCACAGTGAGAAGGTCGATGGGATGTAATACAATGATGTACCACAGTCAGAAGGTCGATAGGATGTAAAATCATGATGTACCACAGTCAGAAGGTTGATGGGTGGTAAAATAATGATGTACCACAGTCAGAAGGTTGATGGGATGTAAAATAATGATGTACCACAGTCAGAAGGTTGATGGGATGTAATATAATGATGTACCACAGTGAGAAGATTGATGGGATGTAAAATCATGATGTACCACAGTCAGAAGGTTGATGGGATGTAAAATCATGATGTACCACACTCAGAAGATTGATGGGATGTAAAATAATGATGTACCACAGTCAGAAGGTTGATGGGATGTAAAATAATGATGGAACACAGTCAGAAGGTTGATGGGATGTAAAATCATGATGTACCACAGTCAGAAGGTTGATGGGATGTAAAATAATGATGTACCACAGTCAAAAGATTGATGGGATGTAAAATCATGATGTACCACAGTCAGAAGGTTGATGGGATGTAAAATAATGATGTACTACATTCAGAAGATTGATGTGATGTAAAATAATGATGTACCACAGTCAGAAGGTTGATGGGATGTAAAATAATGATGTACCACAGTCAGAAGGTTGATGGGATGTAAAATAATGATGTACCACAGTCAGAAGATTGATGTGATGTAAAATAATGATGTAACACAGTCAGAAGGTTGATGGGATGTAATATAATGATGTTCCACAGTGAGAAGATTGATGGGATGTAAAATCATGATGTACCACAGTCAGAAGGTTGATGGGATGTAAAATCATGATGTACCACAGTCAGAAGATTGATGGGATGTAATATAATGATGTACCACAGTCAGAAGATTGATGGGATGTAAAATAATGATGTACCACAGTGAGAAGGTTGATGGGATGTAAAATCATGATGTAACACAGTAAGAAGGTTGATGGGATGTAATATAATGATGTACCACAGTGAGAAGATTGATGGGATGTAAAATCATGATGTACCACAGTCAGAAGGTTGATGGGATGTAAAATCATGTAGTACCACAGTCAGAAGATTGATGGGATGTAAAATAATGATGTACCACAGTCAGAAGGTTGATGGGATGTAAAATCATGATGTATCACAGTGAGAAGGTTGATGGGATGTAAAATCATGATGTACCACAGTCAGAAGATTGATGTGATGTAAAATAATGATGTACCACAGTCAGAAGATTGATGGGATGTAAAATCATGATGTACCACAGTCAGAAGATTGATGTGATGTAAAATAATGATGTACCACAGTCAGAAGATTGATGTGATGTAAAATAATGATGTACCACAGTCAGAAGGTTGATGGGATGTAAAATAATGATGTACCACAGTCAAAAGATTGATGGGATGTAAAATAATGATGTAACACAGTCAGAAGGTTGATGGGATATAAAGTAATGATGTGTCACAGTGAAAAGATTGATGGGATGTAAAATAATGATGTAACACAGTCAGAAGGTTGATGGGATGTAAAATAATGATGTACCACAGCTAGAAGATTGATGGGATGTAAAATAATGATGTACCACAGTCAGAAGATTGATGGGATGTAAAATCATGATGTACCACAGTCAGAAGGTTGATGGGATGTAAAATAATGATGTAACACAGTCAGAAGGTTGATGGGATGTAAAATAATGATGTACCACAGTCAGAAGATTGATGGGATGTAAAATCATGATGTACCACAGTCAGAAGGTTTCTGGGATGTAAAATCATGATGTACCACAGTCAGAAGGTTGATGGGATGTAAAATCATGATGTACCACAGTCAGAAGATTGATGGGATGTAAAATAATGATGTACCACAGTCAGAAAGTTGATTGGATGTAAAATCATGATGTACCACAGTCAGAAGATTGATGGGATGTAAAGTAATGATGTGTCACAGTCAGAAGATTGATGGGATGTAAAATCATGATGTACCACAGTCAGAAGGTTGATGGGATATAAAATAATGATGTACCACAGTCAGAAGATTGATGTGATGTAAAATAATGATGTACCACAGTCAAAAGATTGATGGGATGTAAAATCATGATGTACCACAGTCAGAAGATTGATGTGATGTAAAATAATGATGTAACACAGTCAGAAGGTTGATGTGATGTAAAATAATGATGTACCACAGTCAGAAGGTTGATGGGATGTAAAATAATGATGTACCACAGTCAAAAGATTGATGGGATGTAAAATAATGATGTAACACAGTCAAAAGTTTGATGGGATATCAAGTAATGATGTGTCACAGTGAAAAGATTGATGGGATGTAAAATAATGATGTAACACAGTCAGAAGGTTGATGGGATGTAAAATAATGATGTACCACAGTTAGAAGATTGATGGGATGTAAAATAATGATGTACCACAGTCAGAAGATTGATGGGATGTAAAATCATGATGTACCACAGTCAGAAGGTTGATGGGATGTAAAATAATGATGTAACACAGTCAGAAGGTTGATGGGATGTAAAATAATGATGTACCACAGTCAGAAGATTGATGGGATGTAAAATCATGATGTACCACAGTCAGAAGGTTGATGGGATGTAAAATCATGATGTACCACAGTCAGAAGATTGATGTGATGTAAAATCATGGTGTACCACAGTCAGAAGGTTGATGGGATGTAAAATAATGATGTAACACAGTCAGAAGGTTGATGGGATGTAAAATAATGATGTACCACAGTCAGAAGATTGATGGGATGTAAAATCATGATGTACCACAGTCAGAAGATTGATGGGATGTAAAATCATGATGTACCACAGTCAGAAGGTTGATGTGATGTAAAATCATGATGTACCACAGTCAGAAGGTTGATGGGATGTAAAATCATGATGTACCACAGTCAGAAGATTGATGGGATGTAAAATAATGATGTACCACAGTCAGAAAGTTGATGGGATGTAAAATCATGATGTACCACAGTCAGAAGATTGATGGGATGTAAAATAATGATGTACTACAGTCAGAAGATTGGTGGGATGTAAAATAATGATGTAACACAGTCAGAAGGTTGATGGGATGTAAAGTAATGATGTGTCACAGTCAGAAGATTGATGGGATGTAAAATCATGATGTACCACAGTCAGAAGGTTGATGTGATGTAAAATAATGATGTACCACAGTCAGAAGATTGATGGGATGTAAAATAATGATGTAACACAGTCAGAAGGTTGATGGGATGTAAAGTAATGATGTGTCACAGTCAGAAGATTGATGGGATGTAAAATCATGATGTACCACAGTCAGAAGGTTGATGTGATGTAAAATAATGATGTACCACAGTCAGAAGATTGATGGGATGTAAAATAATTATGTACGGTTGATGTGATGCACAGTAACGATGTTCAACAGCTAGAAGAATGATGTGATGTAAAAGTTATAGTTTACCGCAGCTAGAAGATTGACATACAAGTAAATTGTATATGCAAAAGGGAGAAAAATTCTTTAGCGAAAACCATTAATTTGACTCACTGAATAACTTACTGGAAATCAAACTCTTATTCCTATATTCCTCTTATTTCATATATCATATCATGTCATACGGGTCTCGACATTAGCGCTGTTTAATGATATGTGACAACAGTTTTAAGGGGAATACTGGAAAGTTTTGTTTGGTTACATCATGTTCTGTACATGTCTGTCATATCACATCAGCCATGTGATGTTACATCATGTTCTGTACATGTCTGTCATATCACGAGCCATGTGAAGTCACATCACTTTCTGTACATGTCTGTCATATCACATAAGCCATGTGGTGTAACATTATGTTCTGTACATGTCTGTCGTACCACATCAGCCATGTGATGTCACATCATGTTCTGTACATGTTTGTCGTATCACATCAGCCATGTGATGTAACATTATGTTTTGTACATGTCTGTCGTATCACATCAGCCATGTGATGTCACATCACGTTCTGTACATGTCTGTCATCTCACATCAGCCATGTGATGTAACATCATGTTCTGTACATGTCTGTCATATCACATCAGCCATGTGATGTAACATTATGTTCTGTACATGTCTGTCGTATCACATCAGCCATGTGATGTCACATCATGTTCTGTACATGTTTGTCATATCACATCAGCCATGTGATGTCACATCACGTTCTGTACATGTCTGTCGTATCACATCAGCCATGTGATGTCACATCATGTTCTGTACATGTCTGTCGTATCACATCAGCCATGTGATGTCACATCATGTTCTGTACATTTCTGTCGTATCACATCAGCCATGTGATGTAACCTCATGTTCTGTACATGTCTGTCGTATCACATCAGCCATGTGATTTAACATCATGTTCTGTACATGTCTGTCATATAACATTGACCATGTGATGTAACATCATGTTCTGTACATGTCTGTCATATAACATTGACCATGTGATGTAACATCATGTTCTGTACATGTCTGTCATATAACATCGACCATGTGATGTAACATTATGTTCTGTACATGTCTGTCATCTCACATCAGCCATGTGATGTAACATCATGTTCTGTACATGTCTGTCATATGACATCGACCATGTGATGTAACAATATGTTCTGTACATGTCTGTCATATAACATCGACCATGTGATGTAACATTATGTTCTGTACATGTCTGTCATATAACATCGACCATGTGATGTAACATCATGTTCTGTACGTCTTGGCATCTCACATCAGCCTTGTGACGTTACATCACGTTCTATACATGTCTGTTTCATCATGTTTTCTCGTGTCATGTCATATTGGATTATATCACGTCATGTCATATCATGCATCATAATTCATATCATATGCAGAGCCGGTTTACCTTCATTATGGGTCTTTTGGTGAAACAACTGCTCCTAACGTCACCCACAAGACTTAGCCCTCCTGTATCCCACACATACTCTCAAAGCCCCGACTGTGCAAAAACGATAAGATCAGTTAACACTAATGTATCTTAAATACGTAAAAAATACATTTAGACACAAATTATTGCTCAGTTGGTAATACGATATGTACTGCGGGTGCAGGTACACGTGGTCGGTGATACCGTGAGTCCAAAGCAGTCCTAACACGCCTATACACGTCAAAAACCTTCTTCTACAAAAGTGATGTCCATGGTACAGACAGGAGTCAGGAGAATCCTACACAATTTTTAATATTCCTGTCCGTAAAGTTACAGCAAAATGGAATCATGTAATGGTTAAGGATAAAAAGGCTTGTTTGATATTGCTAAAATAGCATAAACTTTTGAACGTTATTATGTATTATATAAACTTTTGTACATTATTCAGATTTAACAGTTTAACACAAAGACCTATACAGAATCGCGCGTCGTAAGTAAAACCAGCTGAAGTGTACAAATTAACTCTCCTCAAAGTCACTGTCAGCCCTGTTTCATCAAATAAAATGAAATTTGAACAAAAGCTTAATAACTGGATGAGAGAAGACAAGTTAATTGCATCATGCTTTAGAGCTTTTGAACTAATAAGAAATATTTTAGTTGTAAAAATGCTATTGATTCAGACAGTAACAAATTAATGATAAGGATTCTTTAAATAAAGCCTTTAGTTTACACTAAACTTTTACCAAATGAGCTGTAAAGCAACTGGCTTCAAGTTAGTGATCTTCAAAATTTCACTTTCACATTAATAAGCCATTTCAAATGTAGCTGCCCCGTCGTGCTTTTCCGGTTTAAGTTTAAAAAAAGAAACGTTTGCCAAAACATCATGTACATTTGTGGAAATTTCCACATGAAACATACATACGGCAAGTTGTCTTCATCTATTTTCTGTACATGCCATGCAGAGTACTATAAATTTCATATTGAACCTCAAAGTGTCGGAGGTGCTCATAGTAATTCCGTAAATCCCCGTTATCAAGGCCTTTGTGATTCTCAACACTTTTTGCTCTGTTGCTCTGCTGAATTATATTTCCATTACTGAATTTTACACTTTGTTTTGCCGAAAAATTGTAATTTATCGATGACAGGGAAATCTCGCGTTTGAAATAAGGATCTTTTAGGGCTCTGTCAAAATGTAGCATAGCGCAGTGAGAAGAAATGAAAGCTAGGACTACAATTTGTTAGTTGTAAGCAGCAGCTTGTCGGATAGTTGCCAGATAACGCTCTCCCTCTAAAAAGTGGAAACACGATTAATACACCATTTGTCATATTTTTTAAAAGAACTGCGTGGGGTTTCCAAAAAATAAGGGTTTCAAATCTATGTTTTCAAGTTTTCGTTTGAAACATGTTTCGGGGATAGGTAATGTAAGCATGTTTTGTAAAATGTTTCAGGTGAATTGCATTTATAAGTATTTACATGACTGAACCTGAAACACGTGTCTTCCTTACGAGAATCCTAACATGTTTTAAATAAACGGTTACCTTTTTTAGCTTGAGGTCTTTCGTATTTCTATGCACGTTTCAGCTTTCATATGTATCGCATATTTACAAACACAGGCTATCACAGCATACAAAACACGACCTTACGGAATAATGACAGTGTCACCGCGTCTTTACATATAAAGGCCTAAAGTGTGTATTTCATACATGAAAACATATATTAACAAGATAATACTGGTAAACTGGTAAAACATTTTTTTATTAAGAACAACATTTGGAGACCAGACAAACTTTTTTTATTACGAACAACATTTGAAGACCACACAAACAATTTTTTTCCTATAACGAATAACATTTAAAGAGAACACAAACACTTTTTTATTACGAACAACATTTGAGGACCACACAAACAGTTTTTTTCTATTACGAACAACATTTGAAGACCACACAAACATTTTTTTTTATTACGAACAACATTTTAAGACCACACAAACATTTTTTAAAATTACAAACAACATTTGAAGACCACACAGCGCAATCCCTTTTAATACCTGAATTTTATATGAAGATTACTTTGCAACAAAAATTGAATATATTTAAAATGATGGAATTATCAAATTATTATCAAAATAACTACAAAATAAAAAAAAGAAGTCCAATATTAAATTGTAACTCATTTTAAACATTTGTTTAGTAATAATTTACCAATAGTGTAACTGTGATTGTCTCTAGCTATTACATTTATTTCAGCTAATATCAAGACTAAAGTGCTTCGCACAGCTGACAGTCTAATGTTCCTTAAAATATCTCAAAGTATTAGAAATTATATATATTATTTCATGTTATAATAAGAAAAAAAAGGCCAATACTTACGTTACATCTAATTATAACAGTTATAAGTCACCTTTAAATTGAAATGAATCAAATGCAATCTACAAAAGGCAGAATTTAATTACTGAACACAGGCAGCCAAACCGCTTGTGTGCTTTGTAATGATAATGTATCATTCCTTTCAGTTAAATGTAGCCTAATGAAGATATATAATAAGAAATTGGTCTTGAATGAAGCTTCACTTGCTAACAAATATTTGTTAGCATCTAATCAAAAATCAATTAAAGGCAACACACCAATGGGGGGGGGGGTACATTCTTTCAATATCGAGGAAATTCCAAATGCCAAAAAAAAAAAAAAAAAAAAATTAAATGCCTCAGTTACATCAACAATGAAAGGGTGCACTGATGCAGTATAACTTAAACTGTCTTTCGCCTACTTGTATAACCGCCACCCCTACCGACATCGCAGGCAACATTGATGATAACATTTCCTCTGCTCCGAGATATTAAATGTCTTCTATATTGAAAATTCATTGTGAAAGTAATTTTCAAAACAGGAACAGCTGAGCCATCATTACGACAAGTTCCATTGTTATTACCCTTCAGTTGCAACACGTTTAAGACGGAGAAGGAGAGATGTATCATTGGGAAATGTCATCATTATCTAAGAACCCGGGGTATATATATATACGTATTATACGTGTGCAGTGTATGGCTGTCAGATTCCACTGAGAACGATGCGATTTAGAGATTTTGCAAGTATTGAAGTTGGTGTCATGAGTGATGGGGCCTGGTGTTTTTGTTATCCTCTGCTTCTTTCACAAGAGGAAGCGTCTATCAGGAAAGTTAACTTTTGGAAGATACAGTATATATCCCTAATTTTTTTTACATATTAAATATGTGCCCAAAATATGCACCTGGGCAGTCGAGGGGTAAAACGCTCGGTTTCTCCCCTGGCGACCCGGTTCCGATACCCAGCGTGACCATTAGAGTCTATTGCAGTGACCCGTTCAAGGTCGGTGTTTTTTTTCCGGGTCCTCCGATTTCCTCCATCTCCAAACACTGTACCGAATGCCACCATCAATACCATGGAGAGTGCCTCATTAGTTATATCATTATTACTACAATCTCTGTAAAATAAAATAATAAAATTAAAAAACCATAATAATTTGATGAGGACCAAAGTTGATTTACAGATAACGTTTAAGGGCTGTTATTATTTATTATTGTAATCTTTTGCCTTACGATTCAACCGACCTAGTATAAAATGTCAAGGAGATACCAGGGAAACTACAGCAGGTTCAGCTGTGCAGAAGGTGCATTTTATTTACGATTTTTTTTTCGCGATGATTTCCATCTCGCGAATGTCGCGAATTTGAAACCCTCTCGAAAAATCTCCACTGTGATGTCTAACAAGGGACAAGCCTATAATGTCTGACAGAGGACAGACCCATAGTGCACCGATTTATTAATTTCTTACTAATTTAACATGTTCCGCTGGCTATGTTAACAACTCATCGTAGTCTGTCACAATGTTCATACCAGATTCTTACACTCCTAACGGCAGGTGGTTTTCAGAGTGATAGCAAATCTTTTTTTCGTATTAAGTTTCAAGCTTGCGAGCAAAATGTGTTCCGTGTATCGGTATGTCATCTTTTCAAATTAATGCAGCGGTTGTTTTACCAGGTGGTCCCTTGATATCTTAAGGTACTTTAATCGATCAATACTTTACCTTGGAGACATACACTTTTTAGCACTGTAAACTATAAAAAGGATTATACATAAGACTTTTTTTAAAATGTTTGATTAGATATGAGCGCCTTATATGCGTCCAACCAAGAAGGTTTAACACACTCCTCAGTTAATGAAAAATGAACGTCTGCCATCCGCCTGAAAGATAATAAAAGCGGTGAACGCTTGATGATAACTGTTAACACAGGAAGGATAAACTTTTTTTTTCTTCATAAGGCTGAAAGATGATGATAACTGTGAACACAAGAAGGATAAACGCTTTGTCAAAAGCCTGAAAGATGATGATAACTGTGAACACAGGAAGGATAAACGTTTTGTCAAAAGCCTGAAAGATGATGATAACTGAAAACACAAGACGGATAAACGCTTTGTCATAAGCCTGAAAGATGATGATAGCTGTGAACACAGGAAGGATAAACGCTTTGTCATATGCCTGAAAGATGATGATAACTGTGAACACAGGAAGGATAAACGTTTTGTCAAAAGCCTGAAAGATGATGATAACTGTGAACATAGGAAGGATAAACGTTTTGTCATAAGCCTGAAAGATGGTGATAACTGTGAACACAAGAAGGATAAACGTTTTGTCAAAAGCCTGAAAGATGATGATAACTGTGAACACAGGAAGGATAAACGTTTTGTCAAAATCCTGAAAGATGATGATAACTGTGAACACAAGAAGGATAAACGTTTTGTCTTAAGCCTGAAAGATGATGATTACTGTGAACACAGGAAGGATAAACGTTTTGTCATAAGCCTGAAAGATGATGATAACTGTGAACACAGTAAGGATAAACGTTTTGTCATAAGCCTGAAAGATGATGATAACTGTGAACACAGGAAGGATAAACGCTTTGTCAAAAGCCTGAAAGATGATGATAACTGTGAACACAAGAAGGATAAACGTTTTGTCATAAGCCTGAAAGATGATGATTACTGTGAACACAGTAAGGATAAACGTTTTGTCATAAGCCTGAAAGATGATGATAACTGTGAACACAGTAAGGATAAACACAGGATAGATAACGCTTTGTAATCAGGGAGATTATGAAAACAATGTCACGGTCATAATCTAGTCAAAGATTAAAATAGAATCGGACTTAAGGTTCTTTTAAAATTTATCAAGGTCATGATCAAATTCAAGACGAGTAACTTCCATACAAGCATGATTTAAAGTAAAAATGCTTAATAATACATTTTTTTACACTAATTACATAAAAAAAATTATATTTGAGTGGCATCAGTCCCCTGCAGATATTTCCCTGCCTGTTTACATAGCTAGATTACAAATATTTTTCAGTTTTATCTCACCGTAGAAAAGCTATAGGAAACGTAAGAAACACCTAATATCCTTATTAGAAAATATTGGAAACCATTTAATAAAATCTAGACAAACATGGGATCTAAACATATAAGTTTACATTGTCGAATAATGTTAAAAGGTCATCGGAACAAATGCCTGATGTTGATTTTTTTTATATTTTGAAAATCGAAATGACGGCAGATTTTGCTGTAAAACTTAGTTTCTCCAGTATATATTTAAAATACTGATAAATGGTCAAATATATTTGCTAAATCTCAAGTTTCTTTGTCAGAGATCAATCTGATAAAAAAAGAATTGAGTGATTGGTGTACAATTTAATCTAGATGTAAGACGGGGTGTACTTTCTATGCCTAATATTATGACTTATAGAATCATAGTGCATCAGTCATTTTAATCTATATTTCACGATTATAGGTCTCCTTAACCTGGCTAGTATATGTATATATGTATGTCAAGATATATAGATAAATGTATTAGATAAAATTATTAGGATGTAAGAACATAATATACAAAAAAAGCTAACAATATAAAAACATGATCTTTTAGAAGCTATAATTATGCGAGTTAATAATTTTTTTTAAAACAGAGTTGTTTTTAATATTTACACTGAGACTTTTCCCTAATGAATTTCCTAATTTGTATATGAAAGAATATTTTGATAAAACAATGTGTCCAGGTCAAGGCCTAATAAATTTGAAAGCTATTAAGCATCCCGACGAGAGCCCCCAATTTTATGTTACGGAACCTAATATAATCAGATCACGTATGCGTGATAAACACAAATTTTGTAATGGAGATAAAAAAATCAGATTCTGTAACACTAGGCAGAGAAATGTCTAGGGGAATGAATAAAGCAGTTAGTGGTTTTTTGTTAACAAATAACTAAAATTTATTCTTAAAACAACCCAAACATTACAATACACTTAATCAATACAATTATACAGTAAAACAGCGGTATAACAACAAATCAATACAATCACACAGTAAAATAAACTATGCGCACGGTACCTGGATACCACCACTGTCACAACGATAAGTTCTTTAAATGTATACTCTCCGAGAATAACAGCCCAGTGTGAAGCTCTTGTAACAATCCAGAAAGTAAACTGAAGTCCAATCAAGACTCGTCACAAAATCCAGGAGAAAGTCTGAAGAAAATCTATAATTGCCGCACTCGTCGGATAAGGTCCCACAAACCGACACACACGCTTCTGCGTCCGCTGGAATCTTCTCTACTGCTCTCTATCGGCTTTAAGACACAGCCCCTTTATATACCTTTTCACCTCAAGCCGAGAAGCTTCTATTTCTAGAACATCCGAAGAATCTAACACAACACAGTAAACAGGCGCTACAGGAATCATCTAGAAGAACATCGCTGTGTGTGTCTCTACATACCGTCCACACGTGACCTGGGCCAGGCGAGAAAGCCCCTAGCTAGCATTACAACGAGAGTTCAACCAGTACGGAATAAACATAGAGTGCAACAACAACACGAGTTACCGCTGTGTCACACAATAAAAAGAGCACCTGTAACAATAGTTTTTGAGGTATCGAAGAAAGTAGACTTTTAATCAATGGCAGCCCTTATTTGCATATTAACATTTGAAATACGAAATAAGTCGTTCTTAATAAGGTTTCAATTGAATCTTTGACCATAAAAACCCAGGAATAGACACAATGATCGACCGGTTATCTTGATTAGTTCTGGATATAACGAAGAAAGTATATATATATATATATATATATATATATATATATATATATATATATATATATATATATAGAGAGAGAGAGAGAGAGAGAGAGAGAGAGAGATTGTCACTCCTTAGCCATGACTCGGGATTGTTAAGAGTCACCCGCCGCTTACTCCAGGGAGCTCATTTTTGTCTAGGGGTTCTGGTGTTATTCTGGAGTGCTCAGCGGCGGAACAATGAAGAAAAAAAGTATTTAGATGTAACACATGAAGTTTTATTCCTTGTTTTGGTGTTCAATATACAATATATAATTCTATTTTCAGCAGTGTTAAGTTCTCTTGAGCCTCCGGATATTCACCTGTTCTCTTAGGTACAATGTCTACCACTGACTTACAGACCCTTCTAGCCTAGTGGCACCAGTAAAGTCTATCTCTGTTTATTCCTAGTTGCAATTATCTGTCACAAAGTGGTCCAGTTGAAAGTATTGTTGGCCGAGCTGATTAACCTCTTTAGTCCTCTGCGCTAAGTTGATAAGTAAATCCTAATTGGTAGATAGAGGCCAGTTAATGACTGCTGGCCCCAGCAGGTCGGGTGACTCCAGCTGCTACATATATATTTGACATCTTAAGTAGCAAACCTGTTAAGTGTCAGGCACACACCCCTTGGGTGTATAATTAATTAAAGGGCCGAAACATTAGAACGTAAAAAAAAATCGTTCCCTGCAGATCCACGAGAATTCCAGTGGGCGTAGAGCCTCATTAATCTATCACTTACTTTAAGAAGATAGAAACTTAATTAAATAAGAATAGTAATAATGAAAATATGTTAATAGCATTAAAGATATTGCTGTTTTCCACAATATATATATATATATATATATATTTATATATATATATATATAGAGAGAGAGAGAGTATATATAGAGTATAGAGTATATATATATAGAATATATATATATATATATATATATATATATATATATATATATATATATATATATATATATACAGAAAGTATATTGTTACGGAACCTAATATAAACAGATTACGTATGCGTGATGAACACAAATTTTGTAATGGAGATAAAAAATCAGATTCTGTAACACTAGGCAGCGTGAAACGTCTAGGTGGGTGAATAAAGAAGTCAGTGGTTTTCTGTTAACAAATAACTATAATTTATTCTTAAAACAACCCTAACATTACAATACACTAAATCAATACAATATGGGATATCGCTAATACCGATACTCTCGTGTGTGGAGGCAGCAAATGACTGCCTGCTTGAAAAACTGCAGGCAAACAACTAGTGCCCCCTAGCGTCCAGCCTGACCAGCCTATTCATTAAACACAGCAGTGCATAGGCACTGGACATAGTGTTTTTAATTGCCGATCATCCTGATACTTATTATTCATCATATGTATTTTGCCGTGCTAAACCATAATACAAAACATGAAAAGACATAAGAAAATTCTGCATTCGGAACAGTTTGTATTAGAATTTGATCTTTAATCAACTGCCTTGTAGCAGATGATATATTTAATTTCACGGGGTCTTTATAGTCATTGATAAACGTCATATTTTGCAAGTTTCCCTGAATTATGATACATTATGGTACGAAACAATTGTAACCTCGTATTTATTTAATGATCATATTAATTAAAGAGATTCCATAGCGCGTATACGCTACATCAAAGTGGGGACTCTCAGTTTCGTCCATGTTAATGAGTGTCCGGCTGAATCATGCTTGCCTGCACAAACAAGCTTCCGGCTGCGCCAGCCGGTCGTTTTTCTCCTCCATCTACACGAGAAGCTGCATTAGCGATATCCCGTATAATACAGTAAAACAGCGGTACAGCAACAAGTCAATACAATCCAAAGAAAATAATGTGCACAGTACCTGGATAACAACAAAATCACAACGATAAGTCCTTTAAATGTAAACTCTCGGAGAATGACAGTTCGGGGTAAAGCTTTTGCAACATCCAGAAAGTAAACTGAAGTCCATATGCATAAAATCCAGGAGAAAATCTTTGAAAATCTATAATTGCCGCATTCTTCGAATAAGGTCCTAGAATCTGACACACGCTTCTGCGTCCGCTGGAATCTTCTCTGCTCTCTCTCTGCCCCCTGCTTAAACACAGCCCCTTATCTACCTTCACACCTCAAGAAGAGAATTTTCCACTTCTCGAACAGTCTATAAGATCTTGCACAGTAAACACGCATTTCAGTAATTATCGAGAAGAACATAGCCGTGTGTATCCCAACACACCAGGGTCATCACGTGACCCAAGACAAGGCGTGAAAACCCAAGGCTTACATGACAACGAGAGTTCAACCAGTACGGATTAAACATAGAATGTAATACGCGGCCAGACACGAGTGCCACAACAGGAGTTACGCCCGTGTCACATAATAAAAAGAGCACCTGTAACAATATATATATATATATATATATATATATATATATATATATATATATATATATAGAGAGAGAGAGAGAGAGAGAGTAATGGCGTTGAACCCATAAGACATAACAACAATAAACGCCTCCTTTCCTTACGCCCGAAATATGATGATGATCTCCTACAGACAGTATCAATTACAAAAAACGAAACCCATCGTCACAAAGAGAGAGAGTATATATATATATATATATATATATATATATATATATATATATATATATTATAAATATGTATATATATAGAGAGAGAGAGAGAGAGAGAGAGAATATACATATAGAGTACATGTATATACAAAGAGTATATATATAGAATATAAGAATTTATATAGGGTAATGGCATGGAACCCATAAGACATAACAACAATAAACGCCTTTCCATCCGCCAGAAATATGATGATGATAATTAACAAAAGAGGCATAAACGCTTTGTTATCAGCCTGCAGTATAATGATGACGGTGATGGCGATGATGGCAGTAATGACGGTGCTCACAATATAAAAATTCAACTTACAGTGTTCTGTTTAAATAGCCATTTGATATAGATCTTTGTTTCATTTTGAAAGACTCTGTACTCTGTATTACAAGATCTGTCAGGGAAAAATATTTAATATCTTTCAGATTTAAATGTAAATGATACCTTGACAAAAGCCTGTAAACATAGGTCAGGTAGGTAGATATATATATATATATATATATATATATATATATATATATATAATAAATATATATATATGTATATATATATATATATATGAAATACATGGGTTTATTTGACCCCAATAAACCTTAAATGTATCCGCGGAAAAAAGTTATATATTCCCAGATTTTTAGAATTAACTGTATCATGATAAGGGCTATTGCTATAACAATATATCCCTATTGATCTTCATGTACAGGTTTATGTTGATACATCGGTAAATCACGACAGACGTACGTATATATACTCATCCGGGAAGCCGCCTCCTCGGGGAAACGGGAGACGAAAGATCGGATGACACTAAGACAAGCCAGCTGCCGCCATTCCCAAAGACAGCGTGTTCAGGAAGGCCGGAGGTCTGGGGGCATCAGGAACAGTACCGTTCATGGTCGTAAAGAGACAGCAAAGACACAGCTGTTTGACAGGGAGACTGGTCAGGATGGGCTGGATTTCACAAATCCTTGGCCTCGATGTCGCTGCCGACAACGGCGTCAGAACCACGAGATGCCCACGGAAAACAAGGTAGCGAGGCTAATTAAAAGCTGGGACCAAGTCCTGCCGTCATTCAGTCAGCGCCGAGACCGCAGGCTTGCCAGGACATTATTACACAGTCGCTCCTTGCTTCTGTATACTGTACGCTGTCATATCTCATTTTATGATCAGACAAAGTTCGTCATGATATAGTAACACTTGTATCGCAGAAAAGGCACAACCAAAAAGCGTCAAGATGGAGAATGTCTTCAATGTGACGTCCCCAATGACTGTGAGCGAGGGATCAAGTAATGTTTCAGGCGGGGAGGAATTAAAGAGTTTTAATCTGCCGGCAAGCCATGTACTGAAATACATCACGTTAACGTTCTACCTGAATACTTTCGTGTTTGGGTTAATAGGTAACGGGTTGGTGCTCTATGTGATCGCGTACTTTTCCAATGTTCGTCGGAAATCAGTGGCTAATTATTACATCTGGAACCTGGCCCTGGCAGATATTCTGTTCATTCTGACATTGCCGTTCTTCTGTTATGCCACGTTTACCAATACGTGGGTGTTCGGGGGAGCTGTGTGCAAAATCTCCTACGTTATGAGGGAGGTTAATAAATTCGCCAGCGTGTTCACTTTGGTGGCTTTGAGCGTAGACCGCTACCTAGCCACATACCATACTTTATCTTTTTTACGGAGCGTTAAGACTGGGAAATTAGTGTGCATCGCTATCTGGGTGATGTGCAGCGTGATTGTAGTGCCTTACTGGTTGTACGCGGACGCTGTGGAGAAGAAACTGGCAACAGGAACGCGGGTCAGCTGCCGGATCGCCTGGCCAATCAGAGACAACAGCATGGCTCCAAGGACCGCGTGGACGTACTTCCAACTAACAGTTGGTTTTCTAGTGCCTCTAGCTGTTATCGCCTCCTCCTATATCCTGCTGATGGTACGCATGGCTACGGTAATGAAGTGCAGGAATTCAGATCGAATTAAAAAGCCAAATAAAAAACTGACCAAAACGGTACTTGTAGTAGTGGTGACGTTCCTGGTGTGCCAGGCCCCCTACCACGCCGTGGAGATCGTTTCTTTAAAAACCACACAGATGGTATTTGACGCTAAACGTAACGGACAGGTTTTTAAGCCGACCAAGACGGACATGGTGGTGTTCATGTATCTCAACTTCATCGCCAGCGTTCTGGTCTTCATCTCAAGCTGCTGTAACCCAATCATCTACGGAGTGCTCAATGAAAACTTCAGTAAGTCCGTATCACAGTAGTCTCTTCAATAAAACTAAAGTAAAACTAAAGTAAGTCCGTAATACAGCAGTCTCTTCAACAAAACTATAGTAAGTCCGTCTTCTAGTAGTCTCTTCGACAAAACTATAGTAAGTCCGTAATACAGTACTCCTTCAACAAAACTATAGTAAGTCCGTAATACAGTAGTCTCTTCAACAAAACTATAGTAAGTCCGTCTTCTAGTAGTCTCTTCAACAAAACTAAAGTAAGTCCTAATACAGCAGTCTCTTCAACAAAACTATAGTAAGTCCGTCTTCTAGTAGTCTCTTCAACAAAACTATAGTAAGTCCGTAATACAGTACTCCTTCAACAAAACTATAGTAAGTCCGTAATACAGTAGTCTCTTCAACAAAACTATAGTAAGTCCGTAATACAGTAGTCTCTTTAACAAAACTATAGTAAGTCCGTAATACAGCAGTCTCTTCAACAAAACTAAAGTAAGTCCGTCTTCTAGTAGTCTCTTCGACAAAACTATAGTAAGTCCATAATACAGTAGTCTCTTCAACAAAACTAAAGTAAGTCCGTAATACAGCAGTCTCTTCAACAAAACTATAGTAAGTCCGTCTTCTAGTAGTCTCTTCAACAAAACTATAGTAAGTCCGTAATACAGCAGTCTCTTCAACAAAACTAAAGTAAGTCCGTCTTCTAGTAGTCTCTTCGACAAAACTATAGTAAGTCCATAATACAGTAGTCTCTTCAACAAAACTAAAGTAAGTCCGTAATACAGCAGTCTCTTCAACAAAACTATAGTAAGTCCGTCTTCTAGTAGTCTCTTCAACAAAACTATAGTAAGTCCGTAATACAGTACTCCTTCAATAAACTATAGTAAGTCCGTAATACAGTAGTCTCTTCAACAAAACTATAGTAAGTCCGTAATACAGTAAACTCTTTAACAAAACTATAGTAAGTCCGTAATACAGCAGTCTCTTCAACAAAACTAAAGTAAGTCCGTTTTCTAGTAGTCTCTTCGACAAAACTATTGTAAGTCCATAATACAGTAGTCTCTTCAACAAAACTAAAGTAAGTCCGTAATTCAGAAGTCTCTTCAACAAAACTATATTAAGTCCGTCTTCTAGTAGTCTCTTCAACAAAACTATTGTATGTCCGTACAGGGAGTACTCCATGAAAATTTTGGTAATTGAGTCTTACTGTAGTCTCTTCACACAATTATGTACTGAACACACAATGAATACTGTAGTAATTTCCTTGTAGTAGTCTCTTCACCCAATCGTCCACGGCGTACTCAATGAAAACTATAGCAAGTCTATTTTTAGTAGTCTCTCCACTCAGTTATGTACGGAACATTCAATGAATACCATAGTAAGTCCGTGTTTTAATTGGCCCTTTAAACATAAATGTTTCATGTGTCACCCCATTCTTCTTTGTCACTTTAAGCAACATGACAGCATGAAATATAGTCCGATGAGGGGCTTTAGATAATTATTCAATGGCCTAAGTATATTAACATCCACTCTGCTTAAGAGGAATCGACTGTAACAGAAGGGGATGATTATGACGCATGCCAGCTGACATATTAACGCTGTATGCTGTGATCAGTTCAAGATTGTGTAGGCTAAGGCAATACAACAGGTTTATATTGAGTTCGGAAACGTGAACATATTAATATTACAACGAAACGATGGAATTGTAAAATGATCAGATTTAGAATAATGACAGGAGTTGACACTGTTAGTGTTTATAATTTAAACGTACAGATAGTGAGTGGAGCCTCTTTAAAGTTTACCATGTTTTATTTTTGCCCCTCGAATGAAAACAGTTTATAAGGATGTTTAAGTGGCAGCCGGGGCCATGCCAAAAACCGAGCTCAAAATTTAGACGAGTAACAAATGCTCGTAGTTATTGACATTGCCTCCCCGCTTACAATTATTATAATTACAACAGAGAAAAAAACCTGACCAATTATTATATTTGTTGTTGTTGATTCGATACCATATTGACGGGTCGTCAAAAAACTCTAGAATCTTAACAATTCTATTCATTGTCTTTTAAAATACCCGTTCATGTTAGATAAATGTGTGGACTGACAATAATTGACTTCTACTGTCATTATTGCCCCTTATTAAAAAAAAAGAAAATTTACTAAAAACGTTTAAGCGGTATAGAAAAAGCGAGGCCGAAATCCTTGACTGAAAATTTGGAAGCGTGAATGATAAATGTTTTTTACAACGCGCACCGCTTACTTCTATTGTTTCGCATAGAAAATACTTGCCAATTCTTAAATTCGATTCTTCACATTCCAACACCCAGTATTTGGTCAAATTCTGTTAAATCTAGCATATTGGGAAAAAAAAACCCATCCTCAATCTTTCTCGATATTTTAACCTCATTTAAGCATGTGTTTTACAGGATATGTATAGTTAACGACTTTTCTCACAAGATCGGGATGGAATTTTGGGATTGGTTTATTTCTTTTCTCCTAATTTCTCACGCAAAGCGATTTCGTTGTGAAAGCATAGCGTCCACGGCTGTACTGTATTCGGTTCAATAAGATTTTAAACTGAACCAGCCCGGAATGGGGCTGTAATCTTTACTGGCCCTGTTTATATTTGAGTTGTATATCATATCATACATTTATCATCTATTCCAGCTAGACATTTTTTTTATGAATGCAGGTTTCTTTATTTGACGCATTTCTTCCCCGCTATCTTGTTTCTTCTAAGAGAAGACTTTTCTAATGTTTCAGTTTCATTTTCAATAAATTGTGTATAATATTTAGAGTAGTCTATATCAATTTCTCTATTAATTTGTTTTAATGGATATAACTGTCTTGTAGATGTTATAAATAATATAAAAAATGTAGCATCTTGTTATTTAGTGAGGTGTATGGTTTATTCCTAAGTTTACTTTTTTATGTACATATCAAATCCTGTAAAGTACGTCATTTCTTCCATATTCCTGTCTATTTACCCACATTTCAGTATCCTCCTGTCGCAACGTTTATTGTACTTTGATTTGCGTTCAGCTCTTTCTAAAACCATCTTTCAAAATAATATCCTGATTTTTCTCCTCAACTCTCTCCATTGTTTTATTTGTTTTGCTATTTTCCAATTAATGACAAAACAATGACATCTATAATAATTTTAAAATGAAAACTCTAATAATAAAAACATCCTCATTATCAATCTGGATCATTAATAATTAAGTAAAAGTCAATTGTATTTGTGAAATTTTCATGGTCCATCTCAGACCGACATTATATCAGTTTAAAAGTAAACGATATAAGACAAATTTGTCATTTTTCATACATACACATGTTTGGTGTTATAATTTACTGTTTTCCTCTACAAGCAATACAAATTGATTCTCACTTTCTGTTTCTGTCCTAAAATACAACAAACTGTACATGTAAACAATCTGAGGTTATTAATGAAAATAATGCTGTATTCATGGTATATTTTCCACGGCTACTTTTAATTTTTGCATTTCAACAAAAACGCCAAACCGTTATTGTCTGGCGCCCATTGGATTCGGAATCAATAATTAAATAATTAAATAAATAAACGTGACTTTTATATATAATATAGACAGGATCCTCTGCTTTAAGTGACTGAATAGTTTATTCTGTATGAGAAAATACTTGTAGGCGGCGAGGCCTTGTAAAATAACCACAATTTGTCCAGATTTTTATCCAGATTTCAGCTCGGTGTTTGTATGGCTTCTGCTGCCACTTAAACGTCATTGTAAACTTTTTTGGCGTTTGAGGGGTAAAAATAACAGAAGTAGTCAACTGTTGTTATTTCATTCATGTATCAATCAAAAACACATATTCTGACACAGCTGAATAGATTTGTCAGGACAACAGAGGAAACCAGACGAACATATGTCGAGCGCTTGCCGGAAGTAAAAATATAACAGACAGAGACAGGAAGACAGGGGAAACAAATGTTCACAGTCATTCGAATGAACAATGTTCTGGGAGAGCAAAAACAGTAACATTTCTAGCGAACCTGTGAGCTCATGCGATGGTGTGGCATCGTCCGTCTGTACGTTAAACCATACTATCTCAAAAACGACAGGAGCTATAGCAACACCAGAGTTTATGCAAAAAATCAGTCACCTGAAAAACTCGATGGGAATTTGCTTTTATTTTGGCATTAAAAATCTGCATCTACATAGATTTAATAGAAAAAGTTAAAATCATTTTAAAATTGTCTCCTCCGAAATTTTCCGGGAGAATTATTCAATATTTCACATATTTTCTCTGAAACCATCCCTCTCAAGTTTGTTCAAATGGTTCCAGCTCTGTGCATTTTGGCCGAGTTACAGGAAGCTGAACTTAGTCATTTGGCCAAAAAATATACTAAAATTACAATATCAGAGGCGGCTGGAGCTATCATCACCAAATTTTATGCAAATGTTGGTCACATGACTCATATTTGAAAATGAGGTATTGGTTGCGCCACCTTCATCTGACAATTTTTTTATACGGGGGTCGATCATCGGTCATCAGTATATTAACCAATAATTTATCAGGAATGGCAGGAGCTAGCATTTATGCAAAATTAGTTTTATGCAAAATCTGTCACATATCAAATGTTGTGGGATTGAGCTTTTTGTGGCACCACCTGCATTAACTTAACATTTTACGGGGCAAAAGCTAAAAACTTCTTCTCCGCAATCATTATCCATATTGTTCAATATTTAACAAAAATTATCCTAGAGACATATTCTCTCAGGTTTGTTCCAATAGTTTGGGTTGGATGAATTTTGGCCGAGTTACAGGAATTTGAACTTAGTCATTTGGCCAAGTAAGCACACTAAGACAACAATCTCAGCTGGCAAAACCAAGTTTTATGCAAATGTTGGTCACGACTCATATTTGAAATTGCAGTTTTTGTGGCGCCACCTACATTGACGTGATTTTTTTACGGACAAAAACCTCATAATTTAAGCCTATTTCAGCTTAAAAATATATTATGATGAAACTGTCATGCTGAATCGTTTATTTTTTTACAAGAATTATCCTAGGATATGGTACTTTCAGTTGTATAAGAACAGACTGGGTTCGTTGATTTTTGGTTGAGTCTTCTTCTGCAAAACTGTTGTTTCAATATCTGTAACATTGCACAAAAATGATTCTTGGGAGACCTATGTCAAATTAACTTAAAATATAATTGGCAGAAATATGGACCTTTAACAATGAAAGGACTGCATTTTAATAAAAAAACTAATGAATATATCAGCTTGAAAAAAAACCATTTTAGCCAAAGTCTTTCAGTATGTGTAAACAGATTTATAAACAGGCCAAGATTGTGTCTGTATATATAAATAGCTTGGCAGGCTGCCAACTATTTCAGAGTTGGCAACAGGTCAAAGGTCAGACTGGATCTTTTTATAGGTTGGCAGACTGCCAACTATATCAGATTAGACAACAGGTCAAGAGTTCACTCAGTGTAGCCAGGTGCGGGTCAAGAGTTCGCTCAGTGAAGTTGCTGCACCTGACTCGAGAGAAATTTGATGTATTGGCCTGACATTTTGACTTATCCATGCATCTTTGATGGCTTTCTCGTACACAAGACTGCTGTCGATATTTAAAAGACCTTTGCATAGTGTATGTACCTGCTTATTCCTTAGCCTGAAATTGTGATTATTTATACATCTCGGACAGCTTAGTCGTATACAAGACTGATGGCGCTACCTACAATAATTTTTACAGTGTATGCTCCTGATATTTGATCAGGAGTGATTTGACATATCAGCCAGAAGTTATACATGTCGATACATCTCGGACAGTTCTGTTGTATATAAGACTTGTCGCGCCACCAACAATCGTTTCATGCAATTGTGCTCATAGCCCTAAAATGGTTCTAAATATATGCCTGGAATTTTGCATGTCCCTACATCTTCGATGGCTTTCTCCTATACAAGACTGGTTGCGCCGCCTACAGTCATTTAAGTGTTGTGTACAACCATGCCAGTATTTCAGCAGTGACGTTTGTGTAATTGGTGCTTGTACTCGGGTTCAAAAGGTTTAGTACTTGCATTGTACATATACATGTCACACATATACTTGAAAGTAACTGTCCAACATGGAAGCATTATACCTGGTGTAAATCCCATCGCACAGGTTCACATTAGGCCTGTAGGCCTTGTTATTTATTCATGTTGATATTGAAAAGTCGGGGACGAACGGACATACAGACAAACAGAATATATTTCCTGGTCTTTATTTTATCAATGTATGCCTTTTAGAAGCATTGCTAACACAATGTGGACTCCAGAATGACATGTCAGACCAAAGGAAAGACAACAAGAGAAGTTGATAACAACTGACAAACAGACAGACATACTGACAAACTGACACATCCTGGATAACAGGTGACAAGACCTCATAACGGGGATACATAGAGGAATAAAATGAGCTATAGTTTGTGTAGATAGGAAAATATTTGACGAAGTTATGAAAAAATAATATTTTAAGGGTTTTCGATGACTTTGATCTTTGACCTATCTCAGTTAAAAAAGAAAAGGCTTATAGGAGTTTTATTTGTCTGCCAACCGTATAATTTTAAGAGCGATTGCTAGAGAATTGTGGCCAACAGAGCGAAAATGTGAAATCTCGCAATATCTCCTTGACGAGAAACGGTAAGAGATTTCGCAAGATTTGGTAAAAAGTCGAGTTTATCTGACCCAATGCTGCCTGTCTAACTTTAAAAGTGACAAAATTAGAAAAATGAGACCCCATATTTTGGATTATTATGAATTTCCCCTAAAATGCGTAACCATGGTAACAGTAGATTGATGCAGCTAAACATGGAGAGAAAGGCCATGGAATGTCAAATCAAATAAATTACAATTTATGCAGCTTAGATAAATGTTGACGAAGATATGAAGAAAAAACCATTTTTTTCAATTTTTTATGACCTTGACCTTTGACCTATCCTATCTAAAAGACATCAGTCTTCTAAAACTTTAGATTTTTTATCAACAGTATAACACTCAGAGGGATCGTTAAAAAATTCTAGCCTGTAGAATACCATATGTCATAGAATGCCATAGAGTTGGGACAAACATTGTGACAAACAAACACAAAGGCATGCGCAACTGACCAACATGCTTGCAGAAATCTTCGCTTTCCGGCAAGCAAAAAAAAAGAAGTTTTCTATGGGTTTCTAGCTGCCATTTTGTATTCAAATTTCTGCAAAAATACCCAAGATTTATCATCTTATACCCATCGGATTCGGAATCAGGAACTCAACATGATATATAAGTACAAACAAAAGTTATATAAATAGTAAAACCAGGCCTTATGCCCTCTAGCTCGGCCTAATGTTATGTTTGGCCGTGTGAGGTTGCCGTGTGATTCATGTACTCAGGGATACGAGCTTCGAAGAGCTTTCATTGCCCTTACTATTGCTATTAGGCATCATTACTCCATATTATGGGAGAGGCTGAATGTCCGATGTCCTCGAACTTAAGTCACTATTCTGTCAGGCCAGATCATTTAATGTCCATTTCTGACCGGCCCCTGGGCGTGATGGTCAGTGGTGGTCATTTCAACACTCTAATGACCAGTTGCTATTGACAACAGTCATGTCTCTGGTAATGACGTCACAAGGCGGAGACGTGGGAATAGCTCACAGATTAAAGCTTTTAGATCAGGTGCCCACCGCCCGGGGATTTCGGGGAAACAATAAATAATATTTATCTGACGTCTTTGGAGAGGTTTGATCTATTAAACACATTAACAAGTTAATGCTTTGACAACACTGATGTGCAGTTTTAAAGTTAATCGAGTTAACGCCATCCTAGAACTTCAGAAAACATGGCCAGCAATTATTCTGATATTGTTAAATGATTTTATTTCATAGAATTATACTTTCAAAAACTTACTTTGAATGGTTGTTCTTCATATGAAAAGCTTTACATTTTAATTTGGTTTATATAATTCGTTACAGGCAGCATGGAATAGGTACAATAATCATACACTGAAAACACAGAAAACTTGTTTGGGTATCATCGATGCTGTAAAGACAGCCATTACAGTCACGATGTGTATGATCTATTTAGAATTAATATAGACAAATATGATGTAGCTGAAATTTATAATCACACGAAATATAGATATTTTATCTAAATCGATCTTTTTACCAGATTTATCTTTATTATTTATATTGTTTAATAACATTTTTAAAATATTCATAGAAATGCTAGGCTACATCATTTGAAAATCCTATGGACTGGTAAACAATTTCATCGTTTATCTAATGACGGGTATAGTGGAAAGTATACTGCTATGTTTTATTGCATGGACATATGCCCATGATAGTAGACGTATCACTAGCTCTCTCGAAAAGGGGATTACTATTACTGCATGGTATGAATAAAATGAAAAATTATGGGTTTTTTTTATTGCTAATGTCGGGTTTCATGGAATTTCTCTTCCTCTAAGTTCCCGCTGCGTCGATGAAGCTCATCCAGAGTGAGTAAATTTCGACATATAATTTAATAAGAGTAAGTTTTTTTTATAAGCGTGTAGCTTTGTTTATACAGTACATAAGAGTGAACACCAGGGGTTCATCAAAGTTTCATTTTACCTCTGATTCAACGCCAAGGATAACAAAATGCATGTACAGCGTGAAGACGTTCACAAACATAGAACAGGAACACGAAAAAGCTGGACATCTCAGGCCTCTCCCAGGTTTACGGTATCCATATACTGGTCTTAATCTGTCACTTCTCTTCAAATATCATAAAGAAGGCCGTCAACTTCAAAATCCGTTATTCTGAACCTGAGGTCACGCCGTCATGTTGTCGTTGACAGTATAACCGTGTCCCACGATAACGTAAATTATAGTTGAACTACCTTTTGTTAGGCGTAAAATGGAAACTCGTGAACAAGCATTATTTCTTGGCCGAATTTTTAATGACACTAAATCATGGAAATATTGCTTTAAATCACAGAGGGTGCCTAAATATTAGTGTTACAACAAGACGTCATAACGGACAAATTAGTGTTTGACAAATGCCTTTTGACTTGAGCCCCAAATAAGATTTCTGGGTCGTAATATATGTAGCGGATGCCTGGTCACTTGCTGAACAAATCGAGTGGCGGGCGCCTCCCCTATTGAGCTGTAATTTCTCTCATTTTTTTCCTCGTATTTCGTAATTAATTTAATTTATTAAATATTTTTTCAATCCCTACGAATTAAAGTTATCCACATTTTACTTTCCATTTCATAAGTCGAGGATATTTATGAACAGCTCTGATTAAAACAGCATCCACATGTTTCTGCCCTGAGGGAGGGAGTCTCTTTCCATTATTACACTCTGCTGGGTCATAACACCAGGGACCCCATCCCCTAAAAAGGCGCTTTCGCTTGTGCGAGTCAGGAACGGCCTTCGGTTTTCTTATACAGATGATTAAGAGCCGAGCTTTGGTTTTGACCGACCGTGAAAAAACTCATGGCTCCTCGGCTGATACTCGAACTCATGGTCTGTGCTCTGTTGGGTTCGGCAAAGTTTAAGATGCGAGTTTAACATATCAATTAATTCCCACGAGGATAACATTTAAATGATGATATTTTGCAATTTATAAACGTAGATGTGCATTTTCAAACTACAGGATCAGCATGTTACAAACGACTGAATGTTTGAACTTTCCAGTTTAATTTAATGTTAAAATTTTTAAGGTATATAAATAATATAGCCGGCCACACGGGAACCCCCACCCTCCACTGTTAGACTGCGTTATGCAAAGACATTTAAAATAATAGCAGTTGAGGAACAAAAAATCGTCATCTTTTTTTGTGAAAGATGCCTCAAAATGTCCTCTTTACATTGCATCTTTAAAAATTTTCTTAATATGGGAGGGGGTCTCCCCCAAGTACCTATAATTAACTGATAAAATAACAAGGCTCTAGATTCTATTCATATAGGTGAAATATATTACGTTATATTATTTATAATAACAATAATATATATATATACATGTATGTAAATTTATATATATATATATATATATATATATATATATATATATATATATATATATATATATATATATATATATATATATTACCATGCATCAACGCTTACACTGTATTAGCGCCCCTTGAAGAGAAAGAGATATAGCTGAGTGGCCTCATACTGAAAACTGTACAAGATTGCTCTTTATTGGTCATTGTTTTAATGGCGGAAAAGAGAACAATAACTGTCCAAACACCTGGTGACGAGCAAACCAGTGCCCAGTGTAAAGAAGAATGGATGTCGGTGCTGGATGTACTTGATCCAAATTAGAAGCTGTAGAGAATCCCTTCTGATTAAAGCCAGCTGTTATCTCTGATGTCAATAGTTAATGTTATCAGATTAATTCAATCTGACAGTCCCCACATAAATAATTACAGTGAAGGTTTTCTAGGCAGGGCTTATGATGTTGGTCCATTAGCCGGTCTCGGGGCTGATTATCGGCCGAGACTCATTCAGTAAAGAACAGTGGTACCTAAAAAGAATGAATAATCTTAAGAAAAGAAATTGTTACAGTTTTTCCTCGGTGGGCACATTACATGACTGGCATGAGAACGTGAATATTTAAAGGTAGTGGGTTTATAGTCTGATATCATGTCAGTCTTATGCGAATTTACTCTTTATCATGATTTAACTGACTCTTGGAACTTTTGGAATCCCCTCGGGAGCATACATCCATTCACCATTCCCTCCACCCTTGTGTTTAATTGCTAGCAGTAACAACGGGACACGAAGTCACAACCTTGCGGTCATGCACATGCGGTCTTGCGGTCTATCTCCCTAACTATAACGACAAGGCGCTCAGTGTAATATGACGATGATTATTTATGTTCGGTATTGTCACCTTTCTAAAACAGACCGTCAATAATAAACCCCATTATTGAAGTAACAAACCTTAACTAATATATACATGGCACAAACTAGTTCTTAATTTGAAAACAACACTAAAATGAATTCGGGAAGTTGCTAAATAAATGCATATATGTGTCTTCATACAAATTTGCAAAGGAGCCTGGACTAGACAAGCTAGGTAAATGTTTGACCCGTATACAACCATGACACTGTAATAAATATCGTGACAAAATCGAATATTATTTCAGTTCAGAGTAAGACAGGGACATAATATGCGATGAATATGGCTCGATTCCTTTAATTGTTATTTAAAACTCTTGGTCAAATCATGCATTGCGGAAACTTGTCACTCTCTCTGTACTCTGGTTCAGCAGTCAGACACCATCAAAGCCTGACAAGCCTGACTGGTGTTTAAAACAATAGTTCAAGACTACCATTAGATTATATCAGTATATCCCGTTCTTGACCCCAGGAGATCAATCACTAGTTGAGGAGACAACGTGAAGCTTCCTTAAAGCGCGCCACACATCGCCTGTAAAGGTTCCTGGCTGGGAAGTAAGACATCAGTAAGGTCCGGTGTTCAACAAAATAAAACCCACGACATATTAAAGAAGGAAATCCGTCATTGGTGGACTGGGGGGGGGGGGGGGGGTGTCTGTTGTTAAAACATAGACCCGACCCTAAGTTAATTATCAAGATGTGACATTAGGCTGAAATAAACGTACAATAATAAATTAAATCATGATATCATGATTGATTTTGTTATATCTGCTCGAAAGAAATATTTACCTTTCGTAATACGTTCAAGGTGGTTTTCAAGCAGCTAATCACATTAGGGCAAACACCTAAAAAATCTATTTAAAAACATTTACTGCTTTTAACTTAAATTGTATCTATGTTTCAAAATACAAGCTATATGTGTAAGTGATGAACGGACCCCTCTCAATCTGTAAACATCGCCACGATGGCATTTTATTGTTTCATCTTTTTGCATAAATCCTATTTGTAACAATATGTATATCATTGGTATTCAAATTTACATTTACACATTTGAACAGTAATAATGCACGGTTTGGTTGAGAAATATTCGACTAGAGTCGGACTTTTCTTCGTGTTTGCATGCAGTCCTTATTATATATCATATATACACATTTCCGGAAATTGCAGGTGAATGGGAAAAACATTTACCGAGAAAATGGGTCCTTTAACATTTTTATCTAGATGCAGAAATCTCATAATTTACTGGTTGTTATTAAGCTTTTTTATGTTTGATACGAGAAAGATCTTAAGCCGATGGCCGGTGTGTTTCCTGGCTTCGTAGAATTGAAAGGTCGCTTATCATAGAAACAATTCCAAAACGGGCAAACCTCCTCAAAGTGCTGTGGCCAAGTTGGCGATAAAACATTAAAGTCTTAGTGGATGACGGGCAACTGCTCCGGGGAGCGAGGTATTTGGCTGGGTGGTATCACGCCACGGAGGAGGACTTGTGTACACGTCGTATAAATATTATTTCAGCAAGATTTACTGCCGTTAAGCTGCGGTTGGCTGGTAACAACAAACCGGGCTGGTCGGCTACGTGAATTAGCCCGTCATCCAGCAGACCACGCTTATTAGTTGTCACGATCCGCCCAGAGAGCGCCGCAGATCTGACAAAACTGATGCTTAACATGTATTTTCTGCGAGAGCTATCAGGCCCAGTCCGGGCAGGATATTGAAATTTACGGAAAATTGTTCTTTCAGATAATTAGACGTAGACCCAATAAAGACATGTTTAAATAAAGGAACGCATACAAACTAAGTTTGCAGTGATATATACTGATGGTTCCCTTAAAACCGGAGGCATGTCCCTCCAAATTGCTAAGCAATCCATACATGCTTCCATTAAAAATGAGAACGATACTGCTTTTGGCGACAAAACACAGTATAAGCTCTCAATTTATTTCAGTGTTTCATCATCGATCATGTCACAGGCATTATCACCATCTTGCAGTTTTTGTATTGTACACAACAACTTTGTATAATATATGGATGTAATTAATCAATTGTGTTACGCCACTAAAGACAAAAAACCGTGGCATACACCACACGGTGTTTCTTGTTTTAAAACTTTACACGTGGACCTACATATCAATATTTTGTGATTCAGAGAAACATCCTAGGGCACGACGCTCAGTGATCAGTGATTTTTATGTTTCAGATTGTATTTAAGCCGTTAGACTATCCAACTCATGTACTAATAACAAATCGGAATGGCGCTTTACAAGCTGAGCAAATGTTTTTCAGCGTAGTCCTGTAACTCAAATATGCAGAATGTAAACGATGAATTTTCACATATTCTCAAGCTTGCCTTCGTGCGCACTAAATAAAAATAAAGATATCTAGTTAGTTAAGTAAATGCTTAATTCTTTCAGCATGTTGTGAGATCGAACATGTTTGTTGAGATCAAACATTCGACAGCCCCATAAATTAAATTGTTCTACGCAATCACCGCTCATTGTTCGACGAATCAAAAATGTTTTTTGTATCGAGTATTTTATTAATAATCTTAATGATGCGAAATTTCCATTCGTAGAGTAACAAAGAACATCGACGAAACTTTTTTGGTGTTCGTACAACCATTTCAGAATTGGATCAAGGGGAGGCGTCCCCCTTTTTCAGCCGCCGCAACCGTTTTCACGAGTTTCAGGCCTTTTGTTTACGACCAGGAGCCTCCTTTTCTGGACCTAGGGACCTTTTCTTAGGACTAGTCTTTAGTCTTTAGGGATGGACCCCCTCCTTTTCGTAAATCCTGGAGCCGCCCCTGCTTTCATTAACTGATGAGTTGTTGAAATCCTTTCTGCAGTTAGGTATATTTCATTTATTTTTTCTTGACTGTAAATAAAAAAAAAAAACAAAGAAGAAATCAATTCGCTCTCTCTATATTTTTTTCACCAAGAGTCCAAAAAGAAAAACAACACATTATTTTCTCGGCTTGGACTTATTGATTATTATCGTTATACAGAATACTTGATGGTGCTTGTTTTACTATCAATTATTACTAAAACCTGTCCTGGATATAGGTAAAACATTTCAGGTAACCGATTTTGTTAATTATATTCAACATTCTTCTAGACGTTGTAATAGCTTCCGGTAGACATATAGTTTGATCATTTGACCCAAATCCAGAACGTAAATGCTAAAACTGACGCCAGTGTGATTCTCTCGGTCCACCAACTCGCGTTCCAAAGAAGCCGGCTTTATACAGCCCCCACATCGCATCGAGTGTAATTAGGAAGCAGCGGGCTGTCCACGACTGCAGCTTCCTGCTTTCATGGGAAAATGTTGAATAAATCTAAACCTGCCAGTAGTTTTAATACACCCACGACTTTATTACACCCATCCAAACCCCCGATGCGCTGAACCTGAATTCCCAGTCCGATTGTATCAGTTTCCTATTACAAATAAATATTTTTTTCAAAGTTTATCAAATGAAAATGAACCGCCTGTTTCTGCAAGTGATGATTTGTATAATATTATGTTTATACCTCGCCCATGGGGGATGAATGGATAAATGGGTTTACTTGTAACGAAGAGGAAAGCTGGTCCATGTAACACTTTTGATGTTACGTCTGAAGACACGCCATACTCCATCTCCCTGGTAACGTTCCGTTAATATTGCTCAAAGCTGTCAGTCAAGACGGCAGGGCTCGGACGACACAAGCACAGAGATTAAAGTAACGAAAGTAACCACAAGGAATTGGCTCTGGAGGCTCATGAGGGGATGAACGATTAGAAAACACTCAGTAGAGCCCAAACAACTTTCAACGAAAAACAGTCTTTCTGGATCCGCACAAGGTCCATGTCCATCACATGTCAAAGGTTACAGATCGCGTAATTCTACCAACAGATCAACACAGTTAGGAGTGACTGAAATCAGTCAGCAGTATTAAACTGCAAATAAGGGCGCGATAGGCGTGTTTCTGAGAACTTTTTGACCTATAGTTAATGACCATTATATTCGGGGGGCTTTAATGAATAACACAACGATGGTTAATCATATTTACCAGGGGGTATCGGTCCAGCATGTTAATCACCTGCCGAACACCCAACTTTGCTACCAATGTGGATCTCTGCTGCACCATATTGAAGGAAATTAAAACTTCGAGTGCGTACATGTAATGAGAGTAAAACCTTGTCTATATTTTTTTCTTGTTGGACTGGTATTTTTTATAGTATAGCCATTCACTGAGTATAGCCATTCACTGAGTATAGCCATTCACTGAGTATAGCCATTCACTGAGTGTAGCCATTCACTGAGTGTAGCCATTCACTGAGTGTAGCCATTCACTGAGTGTAGCCATTCACTGAGTATAGCCATTCACTGAGTATAGCCATTCACTGAGTGTAGCCATTCACTGAGTATAGCCATTCACTGAGTATAGCCATTCACTGAGTGTAGCCATTCACTGAGTATAGCCATTCACTGAGTATAGCCATTGACTGAGTATAGCCATTCATGACGCCACCTTTACGCTCAGGGTTGCGTCATCTTGAACTCTTTAGTATATCTTCTTATTTCTATATTTCAGGAAAGCTGTATCAACTCGTTATTTGCCGATGTCGCAGGATCGACAAGAACGGTGAACCGCAGAGCTTCGCGGATGAGGCGCCCTATGACCCCATCACCGTCAAGGTTAAGTTTATGTTTCACCCTCCGTGCACGCGGATGAACCACCGGAAGCGCAGACGAGGTCACATGACCCGAGGCTGGCGTCGCCGTAAAGCTTCTGAAATGACAATGACGACCATCACATGAGGTTTATGTATTACGGGTAACAAAGCTGGTATTTGTGCCACACTTACAGGACAACGCCTGTACTAATATACATCTGCACTACCGACACTATCCCATCGTAATACGTTATAAACTATATGTACTCGGCTGTCAGTTAATCAGCGCCGGATCTAATAACATTCCATAAGGCGTTGATATTGATCCTTCTCCTGTCATTACAAGACGGACGTTCCCGGACCTTCTGTTGTACCATGCCTGGCTTTCTCAAATCAATCCCGTGTCCAAATACAGCCCCACAGGACCCCACGTTAAGACCTTAGATGAGTTCTCCCCGGGGAGAAAAAGGCCTCACCACTTTGGGTCATATTCCGATGTCAATTGTACAGTGTAGGGTCGGTTTGTCCAGCTGACCTGACACACCCAGTATTCAGATTTTACTTTGTTACTTGAGATGTACCTAAGTCACAAAGATACAGTTAGCAGGGGATTGCTGTTGCTAGGCAGCACTCACCAGATATGTGTCCAGAAGCCATGTATCAATAACACCATTATACGGCTCATTATACAGCTCAGGGGCGTAGCCAAGGGGTGCCGCAGGGGGCCATGCCCCCGCCTTCTCGCGCCCGCATCCAGAACTCCCCGTCCTCTCGGAATTTCACTTAGTCTAATAAAGATTAAATTTTCTGAAACAATGTCACTGGTAGCCGCATATCCGGGATTTATTTCAATAAAAGGCATTGCACATGCAGTAATTCATGTTGCCTTGGTGCAAGGCTGAGAATTACACACCAGGTGACCCGGGCTCCATACTCAGCCTTGAATATGTTCTTACGAAATATCGTAGCGGTCCTTCTGATTTATCAGAAGGAAAGAATAAAAGAGTAATTAAGAATAAGATGCAGCTTAAACTATGTTCACTCTACCTATATATCCTTTATATATCAGTTTCCATACATGTGGAGTCTTCTGTTTATGTTATATATGATATAACAGCATTTTATCATGAAGAGAAGTACAGAAGACCATCACTGACACAGCCATGTTGCTGAGGCATGAACTCTGGTCACCCATGACCTGACCTGTGACCTTACCTCTGGTGTACCAGAGTAATTTATTGCTAATAAATCTATTTAAAAAAATCTTATTTCATGAATAATACTTATGAGTAAATGATAATATATGGCTACATAAGTCCTTTATAAGTTTATGGCTATATCTTTTAAGGTTTTAACAAATTTGCCTATGGAAGTTATGGAAACAATATTTACTATCATTTATTTGGGACAATAATCAGAGGACAACTTTTCTCATATCATTAAGGTCAAGGACAGGTTCATGTGACAAAAGATAAACATGACAGCATGGAAGGCTAAAAAAACCAACAGGAGTTGAAATCTTAACAATTTCCTTATAAGGGCACTTCTACATAATTTATTTTTACTCCAGAACAGTTTATTAGCCATTATTGGTAAGAAATTTGCTTAATTGCCTCCATTTTCTCTGTTTATTTTGCTAATATCCCAATATACCCTTGCTACGCTTTTCCATAAGAGGATCCCCATAACTGAAATCTCATTTCAGTTATGAACCCATAACAATAATTCATGTATTGTTTATTGGTAATCCTACAATTCACTAGGTTTGATCCTGAAAATATGATATTGTTTGTTTATTTATTCATCATGTATAACTGATATGTTTAACTGGAATTAAAACATGTGAGGTGTATATATTTATAATGCTTCAATAACCTTTGCCAAATAATTCGGCCCCTTCCCTCAATCCTGTCTACGCCCCTGCAGCTCGTGTCATCCGTATAGTAACGTGATTAATAACACGACTTTTATATGCTATCTTATTTGAAGTATTACGAGTTAACCAAACCGGCGGTATATACATCGTACTGGCAGAGTACTCTGCCCGGCGTGATATGTCGTCTTACCTTTAAAATAGGGTGCTGTGTGAAATTGAAGCTTTATGTGGTATAACAAAGTTATAGGCGTCCTGACCGGCATTATATATGTGTCCTATCAGTACACAGGTAGGTGCTTTAGGTTCATTATGAGATACCTTGAAAGCATTTTTACTGACTACGTCACCTGCTTGCCAACTTTATATTCGGTCTTACTGGTGTAGTCAGCTGCTTTCTGCACTGATGAAGATGTCTTATTAAAGAGCTTAACGACACAACGCTAAATTGTCGTTTGACCGCTACGATTCCGTGCTTACCAATTATATGTTGAAGTTGTCTTTACAAAAACTAAATATACCACTCAACCAGCACGTTACGCGTGCTTGTGACACTAATGTTATAAACCGTCTTACTGGTACAGTCATGGGCTTGTTACACTGATGTTATAAACCGTCTTAATGGGACAGTCACGTGCTTGTTACACTGATGTTTATAAACCGTCTTAATGGAACAGTCGTTTGATTGGCACACTGATGTTATAAACCGTCTTACTGGTACATTCACGTGCTTGTCACACTGATGTCATAAACCTTCATACTGGTACAGTCGTGTTTGTCATTTTGACGTTATATACCGTCTTACTGGTACAGTCACGTGCTTGTCATAATGACGTTATATACCTTTTTACTGGTACATTCACGTGCTTGTCACACTGACGTTATTAACCGTCTCACTGGTACAGTCGTGTGTTTGTCACACTGATGTTATAAACAGTCTTACTGCAACACCCAATAGGCACATCGACGTTCTAGACGTTCTTACTGGTTAAGATGTGTAATTGTCATACTGACGCGGTAAACCGTCTGACTGGTACAGTCGTGTGTTTGTCACACTGATGTTATAAACAGTCTTACTGCTACACCCAATAGGCACATCGACGTTCTAGACGTTCTTACTGGTTAAGATGTATAATTGTCATACTGACGCGGTAAACCGTCTTACTGGTACAGTCGTGTACAGTCGTGTGTTTGTCACATTGAAAATTATTTTACTGGTACAGTCACGCGCTTGTCACACCTACGTTATATACCGTCTTACTGGTACACTTGCGTGCTTGTCCCACTGACGTTATATACCATCTAACTAAAACTTGTAAAATCACTCGCTTGTCACTCGCTTAAGTACCTTTTTACTGGGACACTCACATCCATGTCCAACGTAATATACCGTCTTACTGGTACGGTCACGAGCTTGTCAAACTGACTTTATATACCTTCTTACTAGTACAGTCACGTGCTTGTCATACTGACGTTATATACCGACTTATTGGTAGAGCCGTGTGTTTGTCACACCAATGTTATATATCGTCTTACTGAGACACTCAATTGGCACACCGACGTTCTAGACCGTCTTACTGGAACAGTCACGTGTTTGACACGCTGACATTATATACCCTTTAACTGGGACAGTCGTGTGTTTGTCGCGTGTTTGTCGCACCTATGCTGTACACCGTCTTACTGGTACAGTCACGTGCTTGTCACACAGACGTTTAATATCGTCTTACTGGTACAGTCACGTGCTTGTCATAATGACGTTATATACCTTTTTACTGGTACATTCACGTGCTTGTCACACTGACGTTATAAACCGTCTCACTGGTACAGTCGTGTGTTTGTCACACTGATGTTATAAACAGTCTTACTGCAACACCCAATAGGCACATCGACGTTCTAGACGTTCTTACTGGTTAAGATGTGTAATTGTCATACTGACGCGGTAAACCGTCTGACTGGTACAGTCGTGTGTTTGTCACACTGATGTTATTAACAATCTACTGCTACACCCAATAGGCACATCGACGTTCTAGACGTTCTTATTGGTTAAGATGTGTAATTGTCATACTGTCGCGGTAAACCGTCTGACTGGTACAGTCGTGTACAGTCGTGTGTTTGTCACATTGAAAATTATTTTACTGGTACAGTCACGCGCTTGTCACACCTACGTTAAATACCTTCTAACTAAAACTTGTAAATTACTCGCTTGTCACTCGCTTAAGTACCTTTTTACTGGGACACTCACATCAATGTCCAACGTAATATACCGTCATACTGGTACGGTCACGAGCTTGTCAAACTGACTTTATATACGAATACCTTCTTACTAGTACAGTCACGAGCTTGTCATACTGACGTTATATACCTTCTTACTAGTACAGTCACGTGCTTGTCATACTGACATTATATTCCATTTATCTGGTACAGTGATGCGTTTGTCACGTGCTTGGCACACTTATGTTGTACACCGTCTTACCGGTACACTCACGTAACAGTGGCGTTGAATATCGTCTTCCTGGTACAATAACGTGCTTGTCACACTGACGTTATAAACCCTTTTTGCTGGCACAGTCGTGTGTTTGTCACACTGACGTTATATAACGTCTTACTGGTACATTCACGTGCTTGTCACGCTGACGTTATAAACCCTTTTTACTGGCACAGTCGTGTGTTTGTCACACTGACGTTATATAACGTCTTACTGGTACATTCACGTGCTTGTCACACTGACGTTATATAACGTCTTACTGGTACATTCACGTGCTTGTCACACTGACGTTATATAACGTCTTACTGGTACATTCACGTGCTTGTCACACTGACGTTATAAACCCTTTTTACTGGCACAGTCGTGTGTTTGTCACACTGACGTTATATAACGTCTTACTGGTACATTCACGTGCTTGTCACGCTGACGTTATAAACCCTTTTTACTGGCACAGTCGTGTGTTTGTCATACTGACGTTATACACTGTGTTACTAGTACACTCATGTGCCTGTCACGCCAAAGTTATATACCGCCATGCTGCATAGTCACCTGCTTGCCACAGTGAGGTTTTATAGCGTCTAACTGTCACGTACTTGCTGTAACGTGCTTGTGTCCACCCTATCTATGGTGCTACTTGCATCTTTGCCATATTTGCTCCATCTACGTTAAGCATCTACATGTTAAGCATGGACTGGATTGCACATATTGACCATAGTATGTTCACATCATATGTATAGCTTCACCAGGTGTTTCTTTTTTACCGAGAGTGTTGGACCTTCCTATCTTATGAAAATTTAAACAACAACTACTTACATTAACCTTGGATGGTTACTTTGCCCCTCCGTGTATACTATTATTTGTATGAATGTCCTTCACTTCGACACGAGTCTTTATTGGATAAAAATATAATATATGCAGTTTGTCTGCTGTAAACAACGTACAGTCATTTTCATGACTAATCGTGTTCCAGATTTACGTTTATTTTTACCCATTTTACTTGTTTCAACTGATCCAAATTGTTTTACTGATCCAACATTGATTTGTCGACACCAGAATGGTGTACAATTAAAGGGACATAATCAGGAGCAATATTATTCCTATTCTTTCGCACTATCAGTTCAGTTTTGCCTCATACAAAAGTTTCCCAGCAAAACAATTCCAGCACACATTCTCATTTCCTCGCATACGACTGTTTAACACCTTGTTACAGCCCTGCGTGTTGGTAAACACAATCTGTTTACCATAACAAGGCCGCGTGACCGGAGGTCCGATTTATAGGGGCAACACGCGGTGTTTCAGCCAGCAGGAACATACATTACATTTTTTGGGCCAAGTCAGTAAGGGCATCTCCTGATTTGCATGTGTTGTGGCTCCGCGAAGCACACGGTCCGACGCACTGTGTTTATGTTGACACCTGCGATCGCGCCCGGTTCACTGTTTTTAACACTCGTTTACAGGATTAAGCAAACGGTTTCAAGGCAATATTTTTGCATGTACAGATTTATTTAAAAGGAAAGAAGCAATTTTCCGTGTTAACGCAACATGCTTTATAGGTAATTGGGCCCCTTTAATAAATGATTTTCATTAATTATCTTTGCATAAACCAGGTGCCGTTTCTTCCATTTAACTTTAAGTACATCGCGGAGATCGGAGAAGATCCGGACCACCTTATAACATATTAAATAGTCCCGGACTTACAGCCTCAAGCAGTCCCGCACTTACGTATTCATAGTAATTTTGAAGGTACAATTTTCTTACTATAAAATAAAAATCAGATCTGTAAACTAAGAGAGCTAGGGTACTGCAGCCATGCAAATAGCCTTTAAAATAGGCTTACATGATTTTCAAAATTCTAATAAATCTCTTATCACAACATCCGACACATCACCCCCCCCCCCCCCATCCCCCCATCCACCGCCCCGTTTAATCCAAGGAAAATATACAGCTAACATGCTATCATATCCAGATGTAGGAGAATTGTGTAAGGTATCTGTAGACCCATGTATCGAATCCTGGTGTAAAGGATGCTGTCTATGAAACATCGACATTCGACAACTAAATGCTCATTGACCATTCACTACTATTCGGGGGAAAGGTTTCATCCTTTTTGGAAAACTTCTTGGGGATGAAAGTTTCCCCCAACGATATGGAATGAAAAGTGACTGGTCGGCTTTGCTTTAATTTTGGCGTGCATCGCATTCAGTTGTGAAAAATTTAATCTAATTCCAGTCCTGAAGAGAAAATTTTAAATACATCTTTTTATTATCCCTCCTGTTTATGAAAAAAAACCAAAGAATTTGATTTCGTTAAAGAAATACAGGAGAGCGGTGTGGGAAATCACGTCATATTAGCGGAGATAATTGTTTTACATTTACACAGTATTGTTTCTTTGAGAATCATCTTCTGCCTTAGCTTCTGTTGTTGACTTCCTTTGAATCTGTCCTCGCGCCGACAGGTCTGCTGAATAAATACATAACGTTCAGTCTCCCCAGCCTGAAGCGGAAAAGATCAAATTACCATTCAAACGTTACAGACCCACGGCTAAGGCGGCAACTATTTAATAGAATCAGGTGTTCAGATTAAAGCAGGACAGACTAGTATTATAACCTTTTTAATGTGTTTATAGCGCGCTTAAAACTCAGTGCCAAAAACATTGTACCCTAAATGTCTGACAATAAAGGAAATTTGAATAAAAGGGAAAAGAAACAGAAAAAATATATTCCCTTCAGTTCTGATTTCAAAGCCTGCGGGTTTTCAAAGCTCTGGCCTTTAAATAAGTTCTTTGGATCGAGCTGCAATCGTGAGCCTGTGTACTTGAAGACTGGTTCCACCTGGTCTCATGTTAATGGGGATTATGAGAAGGCCGAGATTTCTAGTACCTTGCCTGCCGGATGCCAGATGACGTAGATGCTTACGTCATCACGACCAGTGAAGATGGCAAAGTGCATTGCCGGAGGAACGATGGTTATATGTATAGATGGAAAGGGTATACACAGAAAAGCGGTTCACTGCCAGTGGGAACCACTTTCTGTGTATACCCTTTCCATCTATAAAACAATGAACCAGCATGGCTATTCATACATCTATATATATATATATATATATATATATATATATATATATATATATATATATATATATATAGAGAGAGAGAGAGAGAGAGAGAGAGCTTTCAGGAACGCGGAAACAAACGTTGGAGACGCGTGATACCGATTTTGGACTCGCGGCTTTTAGTCCCCAAGCGTCCTACCGGACGCGCGGTTTCAGGCTTCACTTTTTCAAGTTTAAAGGGGGCTCCGTCACAGCCGCTGAACAGCGATCATTACCAAGCCGGTGGTGTGTAAACCCTTGGGCATCCCCATAAGAACTAATTTATGGCCTGAGGCCTAATTAACTAACTCACGATCGTTGACGTACATGTCTGAACACATCAAAGTGGGTGCTTGATTGTCCAAGTTAAGGTGTTAACTGAAACACATTCCGGGCAAACGAAACTGCTTTGCCGAAATGCAAATATCAATTATTTCATTTGACAATTAACTAAATCTAATACATAAATCAGGATTTACATAAAGTTTGCTATACCGGACCCTATAATATCATCTAGTGGTCTTAATACATATTTCTGGTATTATGAGGATAAGTGCAATACAGTGGACTGACTATTGTTATGCATATTCGATTGAAGATTCATAAATAAAAGGGATTTAAATGTAACTATACCTTCCCGCTATATTGAGATATGTTCCTTCAAATATATATATATATATATATATATATATATATATATATATATATATATACATACAGTGGCGGATCCAGAGCGGCGGACCCCCCCCCCCCCGCACCACGGTTGAGCTGTTACATCTCTCATTCGATCTATTTATTTTCCCAGTTATTCATACTTAATTTTCATTTTTCCCCCTTATTTTTTATTCTCTAGCAAATAATTTATTAATTTATCTTCAATTAATATATTCTATTTTATATGTTGGGGATTTCAATGGAAAGCCCTGTGATAAATATAGCATTCAAAAGTTTCTCTACTGAGGGAAGGAATCATTTCGTTATTACACTCTGCTGCATAGGTGAAAAACACCGGCCACAAGTTAACCCCCCCCCCCCCCCTTTGAAGTTTGACTTCGTTATGCAAAGACATTTTAGAGAACGGCAGTTGAGGAACAGAAAATCCTCATATTTTTTGCGCAAGGTGCCTCAAAATGTTCTCTTTATATTGCATGTTTAAAATTTTCTTAATATGGATGGGGGACACCATACACTGGGTAATAAAATATTGCATATATATATATTATATATATGTATGGTTTAGTACGGAGTACGTTCCGTTGTACATTACCTGTACTTTGATGTATCCTGTGTTCTGCATTGTCAATATGTTAATAAACTATCTCTGTTGAATTGGTTTGTCCTTTCTATTGATTTAACCCTTAAGTTAGAAGTAGGAAGATTATCCAGTAAGAAGATTATGAACACCACTCAAAAACCGAACTGCGAAAATCAACCCAATATGGAACTCAGTTGATAAAATCAAGTAGTTCTGTAAAGGCGGAAATGCTACTATTTATGCAGGAGCGACTTTGAAAATTAATTTAATTTGACGCTTGAAAGTCAGACTAATTCCGATGGTAAGCCTGTGTTAGAAGGAAAGAGGTCAAGCGTGTTTTAAGTAAAGATAAATCAACATTAACTTTGGCACGAGACAACAGGTAAAGGACGGCTGACCAGGCACTACACGGGACAAGACAGCAGACCAGGTACTTCATGGGACAGGAAGGCATACCACACACTCCATGGAACAGGTAGGCAGACCAAGCACAACATGGGACAGGACTGCAGACAAGGCACAACATGGCTCAGGACAGCAGACCAGGCACAACATGAAACAGAACGGCAGACCAGGCACAACATGGAACAGAACGGCAGACCAGGCACTACATAAGACAGGACGACAGACCAGGCACAGCATGGCTCAGGACGGCAGACCAGGCACAACATGAGACAGGACGGCAGACCAGGCACAACATGGCTCAGGACGCAGACCAGGCTCAACATGGGACAGGACGGCAGACCAGGCACAACATGGCTCAGGACGGCAGACCAGGCACAACATGGCTCAGGACAGCAGACCAAGCACAACATGAAACAGAACGGCAGACCAGGCACAACATGAAACAGAACGGCAGACCAGGCACTACATGAGACAGGACGACAGACCAGGCACAGCATGGCTCAGGACAGCAGACCAGGCACAACATGGCTCAGGACAGCAGACCAGGCACAACATGAAACAGAACGGCAGACCAGGCACAACATGAAACAGAACGGCAGACCAGGCACTACATGAGACAGGACGACAGACCAGGCACAGCATGGCTCAGGACGGCAGACCAGGCACAACATGAGACAGGACGGCAGACCAGGCACAACATGGCTCAGGACGCAGACCAGGCTCAACATGGGACAGGACGGCAGACCAGGCACAACATGGCTCAGGACGGCAGACCAGGCACAACATGGCTCAGGACAGCAGACCAGGCGCTTCATGGGACAGGACGGCTGACCAGGCACTTCATGGAACAGGACGGCAGACCAGGCACAACATGAGACAGGACGGCAGACCAGGCACAACATGAGACAGGACGGCAGACCAGGCACAACATGAAACAGGACGGCAGACCAGGCACAACATGGAACAGGACGGCTGACCAGGCACAACATGGAACAGGACGGCAGACCAGGCACAACATGAGACAGGACGGCAGACCAGGCACAACATGGAACAGGACGGCTGACCAGGCACTTCATGGGACAGGACAGCAGACCAGGCACAACACTGAACAGGACGGCAGACCAGGCACAACATGACACAGGACGGCATACCAGGCACAGCATGGCTCAGGACGGCAGACCAGGCACAACATGGGACAGGACGGCAGACCAGGCACAACATGGAACAGGAAGGCAGACCAGGCACAACATGAGACAGGACGACAGACCAGGCACAACATGGAAAAGGACGGCTGACCAGGCACTCCATGGGACAGGACAGCAGACCAGGCACAACATGGAACAGGACGGCAGACCAGGCACAACATGAGACAGGACGGCAGACCAGGCACAGCATGGCTCAGGACGGCAGACCAGGCACAACATGGGACAGGAAGGCAGACCAGGCACAACATGGAACAGGACGGCTGACCAGGTACAACATGGAACAGGACGGCAGACAAGGCACAACATGGCCCAGGACGGCAGACCAGGCGCTTCATGGGACAGGACGGCTTACCAGGCACTACATGGGACAGAACGGCAGACCAGGCACAACATGGCTCAGGACGGCAGACCAGGTATAACATGGCTCAGGACGGCAGACCAGGCACAACATGGCTCAGGACGGCAGACCAGGCGCTTCATGTGACAGGACGGCTCAACAGGCACTACATGGGACTGAACGGCAGACCAGGCACAACTTGGCTCAGGACTGCAGGCACTTCATGGGACAGGACGGCTGACCAGGCACTACATGGGACAGAACGGCAGACCAGGCACTTCATGGGACATGACGGCAGACCAGGCACAACATAGCTCAGGACGGCAGACCAGGCACTACATGGGACAGGACGGCAGACCAGGCACAACATGAGACAGGACGGCAGACCAGGCACAGCATGGCTCAGGACGGCAGACCAGGCACAACATGGGACAGGAAGGCAGACCAGGCACAACATGGAACAGGACGGCTGACCAGGTACAACATGGAACAGGACGGCAGACCAGGCACAACATGGCCCAGGACGGCAGACCAGGCGCTCCATGGGACAGGACGGCTCACCAGGCACTACATGGGACAGAACGGCAGACCAGGCACAACATGGCTCAGGACGGCAGACCAGGCATAACATGGCTCAGGACGGCAGACCAGGCACAACATGGCTCAGGACGGCAGACCAGGCGCTTCATGTGACAGGACGGCTCAACAGGCACTACATGGGACAGAACGGCAGACCAGGCACAACTTGGTTTAGGACTGCAGGCACTTCATGGGCTAGGACGGCTGACCAGGCACTACATGGGACAGAACGGCAGACCAGGCACTTCATGGGACATGACGGCAGACCAGGCACAACATAGCTCAGGACGGCAGACCAGGCACTACTTGGGACAGGACGGCAGACCAGGCACAACATGGCTCAGGACGGCAGGCCAGGGACTACATTGGACATGACGGCAGACCAGGTACTTCATGGGACAGGACGGCAGACCAGGCACTTCATGGGACAGGACGGCAGACCAGGTACTACATTGGACAGGACGGCCGACCAGGCACTACATGGGACAGGACGGCTGACCAGGCAGTACATGGGACAGGACGGATGACCAGGCACTACATGTGACAGGACGGATGACCAGGCACAACATGGCTCAGGACGGCAGACCAGGCACTACATGGGACATGACGGCAGACCAGGCACAACATGGCTCAGGACTGCAGACCAGGCACTACATTGACATGACGGCAGGCCAGGCACTTCATGGGACAGGACGGCAGACCAGGCACTACATGTGATAGGGCGGCAGACCAGACACAACATGTGACAGGACAACAGACCAGGCACTACATGGGACAGGACGGCTGACCAGGCACTACATGGGACAGGACGGCTGACCAGGCACTACATGGGACAGGACGGCAAACCAGGCACTTCATAAGACAGGACGGCAGACCAGGCACTTTATGGGACAGGAGGGCAGACCAGGCGCTACATGGGACAGGACGGCAGATCAGGCACTACATGGGACAGGACGGCAAACCAGGCACTACATGGGACAGGACGGCAGACCGGGCACAACTTGGATCAGGACTGCAGGCACTTCATGGGACAGGACGGCAGACCAGGCACTATATAAGACAGGACGGCAGACCAGGCACTATAGAAGACAGGATGGCAGACCAGGCGCTACATAAGACAGGACGGCAGATCAGGCACTACATGGGACAGGTCGGCAGACCAGGCACTTTGTGGGACAGGACGGCAGACAAGGCGCTACATTGGACAGGACGGCACCGCAGCGCTTCATGGGACAGGACGGCAGACCAGGCAATACATGGGACAGGTCGGCAGACCAGGCACTAAATGGGACAGGACGGCAGACCAGGCACTATATAAGACAGGACGGCAGACCAGGCGCTACATAAGACAGGACGGCAGATCAGGCACTACATGGGACAGGACAGCAGACTAGGCACAACATGGAACAGGACGGCAGACCAGGCACAACATGAGACAGGAAGGCAGACCAGGCACAGCATGGCTCAGGACGGCAGACCAGGCACAACATGGGACAGGACGGCAGACCAGGCACAACATGGCTCAGGACGGCAGACCAGGCACAACATGGCTCAGGACGGCAGACCAGGCACAACATGGCTCAGGACGGCAGACCAGGCACAACATGGCTCAGGACGGCAGACCAGGCGCTTCATAGGATAGGACGGCTCACCAGGCACTACATGGGACAGAACGGCAGACCAGGCACAACTTGGCTCAGGACTGCAGGCACTTCACGGGACAGGACGGCTGACCAGGCACTACATGGGACCGAACGGCAGACCAGGCACTACATGGGACATGACGGCAGACCAGGCACAACATAGCTCAGGACGGCAGACCAGGCACTTCATGGGACAGGACGGCAGACCAGGTACTACATGGGACAGGACGGCAGACCAGGCGCTACATTGGACAGGACGGCAGATCAGGCACTACATGGGACAGGACGGCAAACCAGGCACTACATGGGACAGGACGGCTGACCAGGCACTACATGTGATAGGGCGGCAGACCAGACACAACATGTGACAGGACAACAGACCAGGCACTACATGGGACAGGACGGCAGACCAGACACTAAATGGGACAGGACGGCAGACCAGGCACTACATATGATAGGGCGGCAGACCAGACACTACATGTGACAGGACAAAAGACCAGGCACTACATGGGGCAGGACGACTGACCAGGCACTACATGGGACAGGACGGCAGACCAGGCACTACATGTGACAGGACAGCATACCAGGTACTACATGTGACAGGACGGCAGACCAGGCACAACTTGGCTCAGGACTGCAGGCACTTCATGGGACAGGTCGGCAGACCAGGCACTTTGTGGGACAGGACGGCAGACAAGGCGCTAAATTGGACAGGACGGCAGCGCAGGCGCTTCATGGGACAGGACGGCAGACCAGGCAATACATGGGACAGGTTGGCAGACCAGGCACAACATGGGACAGGACTGCATACCAGGCACTACATGTGACAGGACGGCAGACCAGGCACAACTTGGCTCAGGACTGCAGGCACTTCATGGGACAGGACGGCAGACCAGGCACAACATGGGACAGGACGGCAGACCAGGCACAACATGAGACATGACGGCAGACCAGGCACAATATAAGACAGGACGGCAGATCAGGCACTACATAAGACAGGACGGCAGATCAGGCACTACATGGGACAGGTCGGCAGACCAGGCACTATATAAGACAGGACGGCAGATCAGGCACTACATAAGACAGGACAGCAGACCAGGCACAACATGAGACAGGACGGCAGACCAGGCACTATATAAGACAGGACGGCAGACCAGGCGCTACATAAGACAGGACGGCAGATCAGGCACTACATGGAACAGGACGGCAGACCAGGCACAACATGAGACAGGAGGGCAGACCAGGCACAGCATGGCTCAGGACTGCAGGCACTTCATGGGACAGGACGGCAGATCAGGCACTACATGGGACAGGACGGCAAACCAGGCACTACATGGGACAGGACGGCTGACCAGGCACTACATGTGATAGGGCGGCAGACCAGACACAACATGTGACAGGACAACAGACCAGGCACTACATGGGACAGGACGGCAGACCAGACACTAAATGGGACAGGACGGCAGACCAGGCACTACATATGATAGGGCGGCAGACCAGACACTACATGTGACAGGACAAAAGACCAGGCACTACATGGGGCAGGACGACTGACCAGGCACTACATGGGACAGGACGGCAGACCAGGCACTACATGTGACAGGACAGCATACCAGGTACTACATGTGACAGGACGGCAGACCAGGCACAACTTGGCTCAGGACTGCAGGCACTTCATGGGACAGGTCGGCAGACCAGGCACTTTGTGGGACAGGACGGCAGACAAGGCGCTAAATTGGACAGGACGGCAGCGCAGGCGCTTAATGGGACAGGACGGCAGACCAGGCAATACATGGGACAGGTTGGCAGACCAGGCACAACATGGGACAGGACTGCATACCAGGCACTACATGTGACAGGACGGCAGACCAGGCACAACTTGGCTCAGGACTGCAGGCACTTCATGGGACAGGACGGCAAACCAGGCACAACATGGGACAGGACGGCAGACCAGGCACAACATGAGACATGACGGCAGACCAGGCACAATATAAGACAGGACGGCAGATCAGGCACTACATAAGACAGGACGGCAGATCAGGCACTACATGGGACAGGTCGGCAGACCAGGCACTATATCAGACAGGACGGCAGATCAGGCACTACATAAGACAGGACAGCAGACCAGGCACAACATGAGACAGGACGGCAGACCAGGCACTATATAAGACAGGACGGCAGACCAGGCGCTACATAAGACAGGACGGCAGATCAGGCACTACATGGAACAGGACGGCAGACCAGGCACAACATGAGACAGGACGGCAGACCAGGCACAGCATGGCTCAGGACTGCAGGCACTTCATGGGACAGGACGGGAGACAAGGCACAACATGGGACAGGACGGCAGACCAGGCACAACATGAGACAGGACGGCAGACCAGGCACTATATAAGACAGGACGGCAGATCAGGCACTACATAAGACAGGACGGCAGATCAGGCACTACATGGGACAGGTCGGCAGTCCAGGCACTATATAAGACAGGACGGCAGATCAGGCACTACATAAGACAGGACGGCAGACCAGGCACAACATGAGACAGGACGGCAGACCAGGCACTATATAAGACAGGACGGCAGACCAGGCGCTAAATAAGACAGGACGGCAGATCAGGCACTACATGGGACAGGTCGGCAGACCAGGCACTTTGTGGGACAGGACGACAGACAAGGCGCTACATTGGACAGGACGGTAGCGCAGGCGCTTAATGGGACAGGACGGCAGACTAGGCACTATATAAGACAGGACGGCAGATCAGGCACTACATAAGACAGGACGGCAGATCAGGGACTACATGGGACAGGTCGGCAGACCAGGCACTATATAAGACAGGACGGCAGATCAGGCACTACATAAGACAGGACGGCAGACCAGGCACAACATGAGACAGGACGGCAGACCATTCACTATATAAGACAGGACGGCAGACCAGGCGCTACATAAGACAGCACGGCAGATCAGGCACTACATGGGACAGGTCGGCAGACCAGGCACTTTGTGGGACAGGACGACAGACAAGGCGCTACATTGGACAGGACCGCAGCGCAGGCGCTTCATGGGACAGGACGGCGGACCAGGCAATACATGGGACAGGTCGACAGACCAGGCACTAAATGGGACAGGACGCAGACCAGGCACAAATAAGACAGGACGGCAGACCATGCGCTACATAAGACAGGACGGCAGATCAGGCACTAAATAGGACAGGTCGGCAGACCAGGCACTTTGTGGGGCAGGACGGGAGACAAGGCGCTACATTGGACAGGACGGCAGCGCAGGCGCTTCATGGGACAGGACGGCAGACCAGGCAATACATGGGACAGGTCGGCAGACCAGGCACAACATGGGACAGGACGGCAGACCAGGTACTACATGCGACAGTACGGCAGACCAGGCGCTACATAAGACAGGACGGCAGATCAGGCACTACATGGGACAGCTCGGCAGACCAGGCACTTTGTGGGACAGGACGGCAGACAAGGCGCTACATTGGACAGGACGGCAGCGCAAGCTTCATGGGACAGGACGGGAGACCAGGCAATACATGGGACAGGTCGGCAGCGCAGGCGCTTCATGGGACAGGACGGCAGACCAGGCACTACATGGGACAGGACGGCAGACCAGGCACTACATGTGATAGTGCGGCAGACCAGAGACTACATGTGACAGGACAACAGACCAGGCACTATATGGGGCAAGACGACTGACCAGGCACAACATGGGACAGGACGGCAGACCAGGCACTACATAAGACAGGACGGCAGATCAGGCACTACATGGGACAGGTCGGCAGACCAGGCACTTTGTGGGACAGGACGGGAGACAAGGCGCTACATTGGACAGGACGGCAGCGCAGGCGCTTCATGGGACAGGACGGCAGACCAGGCAATACATGGGACAGGTCGGCAGCGCAGGCGCCTTATGGGACAGGACGGCAGACCAGGCACTACATGGGACAGGACGGAAGACCAGGCACTACATGTGATAGGGCGGCAGACCAGACACTACATGTGACAGGACAACAGACCAGGCACTACATGGGGCAAGACGACTGACCAGGCACTACATGGGACAGGACGGCAGACCAGGCACTACATGTGACAGGACTGCATACCAGGCACTACATGTGACAGGACGGCATACCAGGCACTACATGTGACAGGACGGCAGACCAGGCACTACATGGGACAGGACGGCTGACCAGGATCTACATGTAACAGGAAGGCTGACGAGGCACTACATGGGACAGGACGGCAGACCAGGCACTTCATGGGACAGGACGACAGACCAGGCACAACATGGCTCAGGACGGCAGACCAGGCACTAAATGGGACAGGACGGCAGACCAGGCACAACATGGCTCAGGACGACAGACCAGGCACTACATGGGACAAGACGGCAGACGAGGCTCTACATGGGACAGGAGGGCAGGATGTGTCTAAAAGGGAAATGCGAGGGTCGCGATCGGGCGTGACAACCATGTTATCGCTTGCATGTATTTAGCTTCTAATCTGTTGACGTAGTATTTCTGTGAAGCATTTGCAGGGAATGCTCAAAGTTTTATTCACAATTGACAGATCGGGAAAATTTGGTCCTCTCATATGTAAGAGACGTGAGATTTATGATAGATGAATCAAAATTTGGCAACGAAAATGAAACATTAAGAAAATTATATATCTCAGGTCAGTAGGACTCTTGAATGCACACGTTAAGGTAACAAACAAAAAGCTGGGCAGAGACATCGGGCGGAAAACTACTCTTGCATAACGTCTCTGAACAAAAGAACAACAGCGTTACGTAGGCGTTTTTTTTTTGTTTACGATAAGGTATTGATCGGGAAGCTCAATAAGGTAGGCATTATTTAATGCCCGGCGTCTGACCAAGGATATACACGGTATGTGAAAAATACAGCTATAGTCCCGACCTCCCGAACCTGAGTAAGCTACCGAATAGTTTATTCTAGAATACTTGTGTTTTATCAACCATAGTTATTTTGTAATATAGTAAGTTAAGTACGTTGACTTTAGCTTGCATGTTAGGCCAGACATGTGAGCAGTTTACTCTGTTATAATTCACAAATCATTGGTACTCAAGAAGGTTAAGGTATAAGCTGGTCTGGCAGTAATATCGATTTCGAACCGTTCAATAACAAAATAAATTATGTAATCTGCACTGCGTAAAGGTATAGATCACCTATAGCTGTGACTGATAAAAGCAAGGAGTCGCGCGAAAACGCCCGGAGTTCCCTTTTGATGACAAAACAACATCTTTGAACGGCTCGACCGTGGTGACAATCCGGCGGGATATGAACATCGATACAGGTACTATTATACTTTAACTAGAAAATGGGGACGAGTTTGATCCCGTTGCAGGGGAAGGTAGCAAACTCCCGGAACACGTAAGGTAGCGATGTCTGTTGGTGGATGCGGAACCAATCTGTATACGTTCCGTGGTAATGAGCCAAGATGAAGGTTCAGCAATGGCGAGAGCGGCGTGTTGTTGTGCGACAGACGTGCAATATGATTCTGCCGGGTATTCTATCTGGTGCAAGTTGAAGGGCCATATTGGTGAGAACTCCGTAATTTAGGGTTTATGACTGACACTGATAGCAAAAAAGTGGCCCACTGTCATGGCCCGATTCTGCGGAAGTTCTGGGACAAACAAACAAACAGACAGAACGATTCCAGTTGTATATAGATAGATATCGAGAAAAGCAGACAGAAGCTTCGAGCTTTACAAAAAAAACCCTCTTTTGTTGGTCAAAGGTACAGGTGCCTAGTCCGGTTGTCATTAGTGCCGACATCTTATACGACCTCGGTCCCAATATGAATGAGGTTATTATTAAAAGAAGGGTACGCATGCTTTGTGCAAGTATTGAAATAATAATTATGATTAAAACAGATCCGAAGGCTTTTTACTAATCGAATTCTACAACAAACCCAATAAGTTCATGAGTCAAGAAACAGTTATAGAAACAAATGCGATCCCAAGGAAACATGGCTGTAGTCGCCCTATGAATTCGAAGCAAGACCCCTGATCGTTTATCCGGGAGATTTATTTGTCCAAACAAAAAGCTTGTCTTTGATGCTTCCGTAAAAAATGACGTTCTATTGTTCCTGCTCATTGTTCATGTACTTACTTAGGCTAGTTCAACTGCGGTCTTAAGAACCAGAAGAACTGCAACAGTTTATCCAGATAACGTTTAAAACTGAAAGCATCCTATTCCATTGTAACACAGTTTCCACTGAATTACCTAATGAAGATACTGAGGTAGCACCTACATGCATAATGAATAGACTGGCGTAGTAAAAACTGGTAGGAATTGGTATTTGGACTTAGAATATAGCTAAAACTTAAAATACTCTTCATAACTTTTATGGCGGAGAGATTAAACGCAGGAGTCATTTGATGTCCGTGACATTGACTGATAATATATTTTTGCATGTGCCTTTAGAGTTTGTATTAACCTGAAATAATGAATGTTAATTGACAACGTTTCTAAAACACTGTTGTGTCAGACAGCTTTTTTCTATTTAATAAGACAAGGTGTTTTGTGGAGCCGTGTGATACTGTTTTATCTCCAGAGCTGTGGACTGACTGTGTGTCTGTCAGGAGAGACGTAGGGAATCAGATGTCAGATCGTTCTACCTTTGTAACAAAATATATTTGTTCTCTCACAAAGGGCTACAGATATTCTGGTCTAGAGGTTAAAAAGAGCTCTCATTTATCTTAGCCGTTCTTTTGACATTTACCGCTCTTTATATGAGCAAAGTATAACAAAATAAAAGAAATAATAGCTTAAAAATCCCTTTGAATCAGATTCCAAAAGAAATTCCAAAAATTCTATTCCAGAAGAAACCTTGCGTTCAGGAATGGCAAGTTTCAGACAGGAAGGTTTTAACCAAAGGCTATAAAACAGGTAATTTTGGTGCCTAAATCCTATATTTGTTTAAATTTATGTCTAATTGATTTATAAAACCACCTAAATGGCTGGGGGATGAGGACACGCGGCTTTGCTAGGTTGTAATGTTTCAGATATCAGTGATGCACTTTTTCCTGTTTACTGTTTCTTCTAAAAATCAGTTTAGATTTCTGAACATGTAACATCTCTCATTGGATCTATTTCTTTCCCACGTATTTATACTTAATTTTCCTTTTTTTTTCAGTTTTTTTTATTCCTTAGCAGTAAATTTATAAATTTATCCACAGTTTATTACATTCTTATTTATAAGTTGGGGATATTAATGAAAAACCCTGTGATTAAAATAGCATTCAAATGTTTTTTTACTGAGAAATGAATCTTTCCGTCATTACACTCTGCTCCATGGGTAAAAACACCGGCAACACGTTAACCCCCATCCGCTGAAGTTTGACTACGTAATCCAAAGACATGTAAGAAAACGGTAGAGGAGGAACAGTAAACCCTTTCTTTTTAAAGGTCCCTCAAAATGTTCTCTTTACATTGCATTTTTAAAATTTTCTCAGTATGGAAGGGGAAACTCCCTCCCATACCCTCCCTCGTGTACCTGTAATTAACCTTCCAAATTAACGTGGCTTCAGAATTGATTTATTAAGGTAAAATTAACAAAAAATAGTTATATTTTCTTTAGGCAGAAGGTATATGACGTTTATAGTAATAATTAATTAATATATATATATATATATATATATATATATATATATATATTTATTTATATATGCTCAATGCCCTTCAACCGCTAACCCAGTATATTAGCGCCCCCTGTCTCGAATTTCTGGATCCGCCACTGTCTAATTCAGACCGAGTATCAGAGGGGGAGGCCATGCTTGATTAGACTGTTTATTAGTTATTAGGGCTGGGTAGCCCCTACACACTTGGTATTGCAATATATTGCGATACCGCATATCGCAATCCAGTTTTTAATTATCGATATTTTTCGATTTTTCTTAACGTGCCTAAATCTAATTTTTTGGTTGTAAAATAGTGTTTCTGTTTTAAATTTGGACATCTTAATGGGCTGGGATTAATGACAGGCTGAAAGTAAAAGCCGCTACACTGTCCTCAGACGTTTGGTAAGATATGTTCAAATTATCCTTATATACCAAAGATAAAAAATGTTAGCTTGATGACTTTTTGGTATACGAGAAATACATACAGCAAACAGAAAAAAAGTGCTGAACATGATCGTTATAATTCATCATTCATTTATATTCTTTACTCATATTTTTTAACTGTAGGAAGGTCAAGTGTCAAATTAACTATTTTTTTTGTTAAAGAACGGCAGCTTGCGGTTTGGTTCATGGTTGTAATTGTGCAGTCTGTCTATCTCTCATCTATCCATAAATCAAAGCCACATAATTCTCTTATTGCTATTTTGTTTTGAACATGTAAGGCTGAAAGAAAACGACAACAATTAAGTACTTTACAAAATACATAAGTAGGTAATATTGCTATATTACGTGATACATAAACTAATTTGCATAAACGTTTATTGTGTTATTATTTTTAACTTGATAAAGAATTAATTATTATCATAATATGAATAATTTATATATATAATAAATAAAAACAATTTTTTTTATAACTTGAATACAATGGAAATATCACGATACTTTTCGCAGTACCCTATCACATATCACGATATATTGCGATACGAATTTTGTAGGCGGTACTTAGCCCTATTGCCAACAAAAAGAAATTTCCCTGCCACGCGCCAAATAAAATGCTGACAAACATTACTATTTAAGATACAACTCCAGCACGTTCTTCCCGTGTGTTCATGGAGCTGGAAGAAATAAACAGATTTGAGTGAAATGAGTCAAGACTGCTCACTTGCTCCACTACACGTGGATGTCTGGGTTTGAAATATTAGTTTCCTGTGTCATTGAACTGGAATCATGAAGAGATAACTGTTTCAAACCCAGCAAAAGAGTGGTATACAATGCGCTCTAATGTCTGGCGGTATACCTATAGACTTAATTAACTGTAGAGCAAAGTGGATAGATCCAGTATTAGCAAAGAAAGTAATGGGAGCCCTATAAAGTGGGTCCTTTCTTCTCAGCAGCAAAAATCTCTCGAAAGAATTTTCATCAAATTAAAAGTGCGACTCGAGTTTAAATCAGGCATGGAAACGAAAAATAGCTTTATCGGACAAAGGATAAGTACATACTAGCCTAGCGTTTTGATAAAATATCTAAAACATTCTGTCTGTATTAAATATAAACTTTATTTATTTTACATGTATTGTACAACTACTTATAATAACTAATACAAGGCACTCTCCATGGCTCGGATTTTGGCACACGGTAGTCGTTAAGGGTGGAGGAAACCGTAGGACTCGGGGAAAACTTCCGATCTTGGAAGGGCAACTACAACCCACTCCCATAGTCACGCCGGGAAACGAACCCTGGTCGCCAGCGGAGAAGGCCGAGCGTTTTACCACTCAGCTGTCCAGGTCCCTCTGTCTGTATTAATTGCGAAAGTATGTTTGTTCCAATTATATATCGGAAAGGTGTAGTGGTTAAGTATTTTTCAAATACATTTTTGTATGAAATTGCCTAAAAACAGGTGTATGGTACGATTTACCTCTGTATCCAATAATCAGTCAGTGTGGAGAAATCATTTTTAAGTACAAAATGAGGTAGAGTTTTATTAAAAAATCCCACTAAAAATCATTACTCTATGTATGTTCAGGAATATCAGAGAAGTGGCACAAGGATGATTTGAGGAATGAAATGTCCTTAATGTGTGAGAGAGGTGCTCCAAATACCTCTACATAAAAAAATGCTCTTAGCATTTTCTTATAATTTTAGGAAGCATACACTTATACATTATTTTGTAAATAAGACTTGGTTAAAGGAATCATTCGTGTCTCGTTTTATGCACAGACAATCACTTTAATTATTAAAGTTTGGCATAAAACACAGTCTTAAATTTGAAGGAAGCGCTAATATTCTATGCGGGATATATAAAAGTTGGCATTTTCGCTTCATTTAATTTTGCAGCTAAGTTTGTTAGATTGATAACATTTTTATCATTTAAGGAACATCACTGGCGAAGAAACTGACAAATTTGCCATGGTGACCAAGTTTCCTTTAGCAATAGTTTCCACATTTAAGCGATACCTACGTGTTTATGAACCCTACATACCACCTGGATTTTTTTCATGCGAAGCTATTTTTAATTATAATTTTTCATTTTTTTTTTCATTTTTATTTTCAAATTAAAATATTACAGCACCCTTCGTCGAGAACACAACGCAGAGGTAAAAAAAAAACAAGCAAGACGACCGGAGGTCACGCGCTTGCCGGAAAACTCTGACCCAGTTTTGAAGACAGATAACTAGAACATGTCATTAAGAAGAAAAAGAGGAAGAAAATGAGCCATAGTTTGATTGGACCAATATTGACAAAGTTACGATGGAAATAATAATTTGGCGTGTTTTCATGACCTTAACCTTTAACTTGGACCTATTTAAAAGCACTTACAGCTTCAGGAAATCGTTCCGATATGCGGTAGGTGAAAGTTACAAAGTGAATATTGGTAAACTGTGGTCTGTAGAATGCTATTTAACAGAAGCAAGAACCAGAAAGAAGGCAAATTGAAGACAACTGAAAACAGGCAGACATATTGAGGAAACGTTTTGAAACATTTTGAAGTGTTTTAAAGTCACAGGCTTACTGACAAAGTGACATTAGTTGAGACCAGAAGAAAATAAGCTATAGTTTACGTAATTAAGGTTAATAGCTTAGGAGATATGGCCCAAAATGATATGTTGTAGTCTTTCGAGTGCAATGCCCCCTAGCGGCTATATCCAGAAAATGAAAAATCACCTTAGATATAAGTGTCTGACATAAGACGTACCAGTTTCAAAATGTTTTCTGCAAAACTGTGGCCTATAGAATGGTATATGTAAGACTCAAGAACTAGCAAGCAGGCGAAATGGAGAACAACTGACAAACAGACAGACATACTGAAAAAGTGACACAAGGTTGAGACCAGATGACTTGGTCAAGTGATGGAGAAGACTCAGAGGAAGAAGATAAGCTATAGTTTATGTGATTCAGGTTTATAGTTTCGTAGATATGGCCAAAAAGTAATATGTTTCGAGTGCAGCTCCCCTTTGCGGCTGTTTTCTATAAATGTAAATCAGTTTCGAAATATTAGTGCAAGACATAAGATGTTTTAGTTACAAAAGGATTTCTGCAAAACTGTGGCCTGTAGGATGTTATATGTAAGACACAAGAACCAGCAAGAAGTCGATATTGAGGACAACCTTACGACAGACAGACGCACTGAAACAGACACTAAGCTGAGACAGGATGACTAGATCATGTTATAAAGAAGATGCAGAGGAAGAAAATGAGCCTAAGTTTGTGAAGATAGGACTAATATTAACAATGTTATTATGTAAATAAAATTTCAATTATAAAAATATGATGTTGACCTTTGACCTATGTTGACCAAAAACAAAATACTTTCAGAATTTATGACTTTCAATCAGTCTTTAAAGTTTCACATCTGCTGTAAAAGTGTGGCCATGGGAGCACTGACAAACGAACACACATGAACACAAATCAACAGACATACGCAACTGACCAACATGCTTGCCGAAATCGATGATTTCCGGCAAGCAACAAACAAACAGTGAGACCAGCCGTGGCCAATCCAGGATTTGAAGATAGAGGGTGATGACTTTCATGAATAACATGGAAGGGACACTAGTAACACCAATGTCAACCTTCTAGGAGCGAGGGTTTCTCTGTGCCTTTTAGGAACGTCTCCGCTCACTAATGTATGGTTTTTCGGGAACACGGGGTAAGCTCCATATCCCTGGCTGTACGCCTGAGAGGATCAAAGCTGGATCCTGCAGTAGACTCTGCATTTCCATTGCAGACTACATCAAATGACCCTGTCTGTGTAAACACTGTGCTGAAATGTGACTGTCCCTTACATTTCATTTTGATAAAATAATCATATAATAACAATATCTAATCATTGTAATGACACGATTATAAAGTGATATAAATTAAATCTAATTTTTGCATAACTTTTTAAAATTTGACACATATGCCCTCCCTTTGGGCTTTCCATAATTCCCTGTGATACACCAGAAAAATTACTGTAGACTGAGCGTTCCGGAATTTTCTTCCTACTGAACGTCCTCCATGTAAAGCCCTACATTGGACACTGAACCGTTCCATGTACCTTGCCATGTGAACATACCATAGCTTTATTTGGTGTGATTGGATGGTACAGTAAATGCATTCTGGTAAATTTTGTTGCACCTTTCAGGACCTTTAAAGGGAATGAAAGGTGTCAAAAGATGTTTCAGCTAATATCTGATATACTGAGATGCCCCTTCGCCAAAAACTTTTTGTAATTTGGAAGATAATAGACTCCATTTTCAGGCTTCACAACACCAAACTAAAACACTTCAACTGTGGAAACTGTTTGCTGAAAAGTCAGTTTAGTAATATCAGCTGGCTTTCTATCGATATAGGATTTAAATACAAGATAAAAGAGTAACAAAAAGATTGGGCAGGCTTGGAGCTTTTTAAAATCTGCATGTTGCAATCAAACCCTCAATTATTTACCACTTCTGATTGAAAAGAAATGTATATCGTTTTATTTACACATTTAAAGGTGTCATCTTTTACATTTCTTTTTGTAAGGAAAGACTAGCATTGCCATACAAACTTTCTTAATATGAGGAATGACAACGCAATCATCCGAACCAAATATACCTTAAAAAGTGTTCTATCCTTGCATATCTTCTTTTTTAAAAAAAGAAAGAAAACAGACTAGCACGGTGCCATGCATTACATTTTCGCAAAGTTTGAAGATTTTGCCTTCAGGCATATATGATGGACAGACAGGCGGACAGACAAACAGACACGAGGATTAGTCTATTGACGTCGGCCAATAAAAAAAGTACATGTGGCGCCACCTGTTCAATGCTTTAGACTTTCCATGATCAGTATGAAACCCAACATTCGGGAAATACGTGAACGGCGGTTGAGAAATTGGCGTGGTAGCTGAAATTTAGCAGTCTGTTTGTTCCAACCGCTTGGAAGAGTCTGACTATCATGTTAAAAGTATTTTTTTGCTGCATACACGCAGAAAATAGGTGATGGATTTGATCTTATTTTCCTAGATCCCATGGTTATGGTTTGTGACTGGCTAACGATTCACCGGGCGGACGGACGGTGGGCATAGACCAATTAATTCAGATCAGCATGAGATAAATTGAGCTGAGGCTAAATGCAATTGATGTTGGTTAAATATGTTTTTAATCCCAAACCATACAAATTTAAAGGTAAATCTCATATTGTATAGTGGTTGATTTATTTATTAAAAATAGCTTTCACTACTATATATATATATATATATATATATATATATATATATATAAATATATATACACAAACATTGTTGCAGAGAAGCCCAACACATAACTAGTATTTGCTGTGAAACTTCCTGTTAAACTTGTGTAGAAGATTCGGAGCAAATGGCTACGGTTTGATACAGAAAGATGGTCTGTTGTCTCTAATTTACTAAGAAATGTCCAATTCCGAAAGTAAAAGTTTGCAATAAAATATTAAAATAAATTAACTACCCAAAAAATCTTTCCACCTCAAAGGTTTTAACCCGTATTTGACGTTTAATTATTATTTTTTTTGCAGTTCTTCTAAGTTTTAAATTAACTAAAAAGTTAAAGTTGATTAAATTGTCATCATTTCCGGCGCATCTCGGGAAAGGAGTGACATGTTTTGCTGAAGCGACTTATTTTGTATTCCATTAGTGTCCGTAAAACAAAAAACAGGAAGGCTTGATGGCTTCTATATACACCCACCGGTGTATTCCGTTTTCAGGTGTTTTGTGCTGAATTGTCCCTTTGTTGAACTCTTTTTAGACTCCGCACGTGTCAGCTTCACATTAGAGTTACACAGAAACTATAAGACGCAGCTGCTCCGGGTTTACTATAAGAAACCAGGTAAACTGTTGTCATGAAGAGACAGAGTGTACTGACGACTCTGTGTAATTCATCTATGGACCACATTGTATTTCAACAGGACAGCAATTAAAGTCGAGAATCCATATGACATTTGTTAGCGACAAATAAGCGCAGTGTCCACAATAATATGAGAATCATCGGCAAAGAGACATATATTTTACGAGGTCCACAGGTCTCAGATATAAAAATAAAACGTAAATAATTTACATACAATGTGTTAGTTAACGTAGATATTTGGACATTTATATGCAAACCCAACATATGCATATGTTTGTCTTGAAGAACAAAATTCATGTGCTGTTACATGTATTCAATATATGAATAAAATTTAATAAATTATATAAATAATACTCCGGTGAAATAGCAGTTACCATTTGAAACATTTAATAATAACTTCTGAGGATGCTTTGAAAATTTAGAACGGGCTTGATATACTTTTTGTTCACAAAAACCTGCCCATCACGGAGAAAGAGATAGGTACTGAACACGTAGGGTATTTGTAGTATTCTGCATGCCGGGGAGGGGTGGGGTACCAGAGCATGAGCAAACAGAGGGCTGATGGATCGTGCAGACATAATCCATGTTTAAAGAAAAAATCATTAATAAAAGATTGTTATACAGTTTTGAATGATCACACGTTCTATGTTATAACGGTTATGACATCATTAAATTTATGTTTTAATTTAAAACGAAAATGCTTTACTGGATCCAATGTCATTTCTGCTAACCTGCATTAATTTTTAAAATCCCAATAACAGCACATCAACAACAGAAGCATGATCAATAAGTTCACAGAACTTCAGAGAATTATCATAGAAGATTTTGATACATTTTGTATTACCGAAACTTGGCTGACTGATTACGTGGATAGTTCTGAAGTTCAACTTAATAACTACCTACTTTTCCCAAATGACAGAGCATCCCATGCTGGTGGTGTCTGTATATATGTTGAATCAAAATTTAAAGTGACACCGCACAAAGTTAATAAGTATACATATAAATGTTGAACATGTCAGTGTTGACGTTGAACTGAGCAGCAATTTACAAATGCCGTTCTGTTGTGTTTTTTCCATGTTCTGATTATGCAAATTTTGATGAACTTTATGAAATATTAGAATGTGTCGTAACTGGAACTAATGAAACCATTATTCTAGGTGACTTTATTATATTTCAGATATAAATTCTATTGGTTATAGACGATCAGTAGAAATATGCAACCTCTTTCATTTTGATCAACTAATACGTGAACCATAAAGAGTTACTAACACATGTAGCACACTTATAGATCATATTTACTCAACTGTACCTAAACTGCCCATTTCAAGTGGAGTTTTACAATACTCGTTAAGTGATCATTATATAACATATACCACCTTGAAAACAAACTGTAAACAAACAAACACACATAATTATGTCCAAAGGAGATATTACAGTAACTTTAATAATTAATATTTTAGAAATGATATTTCACAGCTAATGACTAACTCTAATCATATTAAGCACGTTGATGTACTAACGGCTTGGAGGTACTGCTATGATGTTATCTTATTTGTTTCTAATATGCACGCTCCATTGCGCACGCACAGAGTAAAATCGAAAAACTGTTCATGGCTGACTGACGATCTCATCCTCTTAATGCATGAACGGGATGCTGCACATACACTTGCGTGTAAATACGATGATCACTACCTCATGACGGTATACCACTCCTTACGTAATCAAGTAACTACTTTTACTCGCAACGCTAAACGTGAATTCTTCATTAACTTGCATCTAAAATTAAGAATTCAGCTAAAAATCACATTCCGGAGCTTAAATCACAAAATTGCATATTTAAATTTACTTCTATCCAAGAAAATGAAATATTATGGCAACTTAAAAATAATTCTTTTAACATAGATATTTTAGGTGTAGATGCATATTTGTTAAGACTAGCTGCAGAAGAGCTCACGCCTTACATATACACCATAGTGTTACGGAACCTAGTATAAACATTGTTGATCACGTATGCATGATGAACACAAATTTTGTAATGGAGCTAAAAAACAAAGCAGATTCTGTAACACTAGGCAGCGTGAAATGTCTAGGCGAATGAATAAAGAAGTCACTGTTTTTTTGTTAACAAATAACTATAATTTATTCTTAAAACAACCCCAACACTACAATACACTAAATCAACACAATTATACAGTAAAACAGCGTTATAGCAACAAGTCAATATAATCACACAGAAAGATAATAGTACAATACCTGGATACCAACACCATCACAACGATAAATCCTTTGAATATAAACTCGGAGAATGAAAGTCCAGTGGAAAGTTCTTGCAACAACACAGAAAGTAAACCGAAGTCCAATGTATAAAATCCAGGAAAAAGTTCTTGAAAATCTATAATTGCCGCATTCGTCGGATAGGGTCCTGACACACGCTTCTGCGTCCGCTGGAATCTGCTCTGCTCTGCCCTTCAAAAAAAAAGCCCCTTTATATACCTTCACACCCAAAGCCGGGAATTTTCCACTTCTCAAACAGTCTATAAGGACCCTACTCAACAGTAAACACGCTGCCTAGTGTTACAGAATCTGATTTTTGTTATCTCCATCACAAAATTTATGTTCGTCACGACTACGTGATCTGTTGATATTAGGTTCTGTAACAACATCGGTTCAATAGTTTCCTCATCCGATATAACCGGATCCAGTGGAATAACTGGAACGTTCTGATCGGATGACGTTTTGGAATGAACAGAGGTATTTTCTGATATATTAATGTGAATTCCAGGGAATTCCTCTTCATCGGGGCTCAGTAGTATTGGTATCATATTATCATCTAATATCTCTTCATCGGGAGATAGACATTCTTGAATGTCAGGTATTACATTATCACCTAATATCTCCTCTGGAGATAGACACTCTTGAATGTTTTTCAGCTGGCGGTACATTATTCATTTGCGAAGTATGTTGAGGTGTAACCTGCTGAGGAACATCGGATTTCCTTTGATTATGCTGGTTTCTGTTTGAAACTCTAATAACAAGCTGTGGTTGGTCATCAAGTGAGTCGTCCGTCACGTCACTGTCTGAGGAGTCAGTGGTATCGTAGACAATTGTGACACGTTTCCTCGTACCTGGAGAGGGAGGAGATGTAAAAGGAAGATAGTCTATAGGTAAGAGTAAATTGCGGTGTACAGTTCTACGGCATTGAACATCGTTCAACGGAGAAACCACATATACGAGAATCTCTGCTCTGGGTTGTCCCCTCACCACATACACTTCTTTACCCCATTTATCAGCCAGTTTATTTCTACCAATGAGACCAAGGTTACGGACGAGCACTTTATCGTCCACTGCTAAAACAGTTCCGCGACAATCGTGCTCATAGAGTTTCTTGTGACGTTGTTTGTTTGCTTCTGAAGCTCGTTGAGCTGTGTCATATGCATATTTCAACTCTTTTTGGAGATCTGAAACATACGTTTTATACGTCTTCCCTTGAGTTTGATGATCCACACCAGAATAAAATCGACTGGGAGTCTGGGGTGTCGCCGGAACATCAAGAAAAAAGGTGAGTACCATGTGGCCTCGTTCCTTGTGCAATTGTACGCATGAGTTAACGGACCTACATATGATTTCCAATCTTTCTTTTGTTCGGATTCAAAGGTTTCCAACATGTTTTACGAGGTTCTGTTAACCCGTTCAACAGGGTTTCCTTGAGGATGTTCTCGAGTTGGCATTATTCTTTTATTGCAGCAGATTCAAACTGGCGACCTTGATCGCTATGGATTTGTAAGGGGAAGCCATAATGATTAACGAATGTGTCAAATAGAATCTTTGCGGTTAGTTTGGCTTTGCTAGTTTTACACGGGACAGCTTGAGCATATCGGGTGTAATGGTCTGTCATCACCATGATATTTTCTATGCCCTTTAGAAGGCTCTACACTTAAAAGTCTATGCATAGCAGTCCCATAGGCTCAGACGATGTCATACTTACTAAGGAGGCTACTGCAGGCTGAGCTTTCCGTCTGACACATCGGGGGACAGGTCTTTATATATGACTGTATATCACGAGTCATAGTGGGCCAAAAGAACCTGTCCTGTGCCAGCTGGATACTGCGATTACGTCCGAGGTGGCCTACTTCATTATGTATTCCTCACATCGCTACTGGTCTGAGTTTAGAGGGTCTTGCAAGCTGAAATTGTTCTTTACCTTTGAAAATTCGCTTACGATAGAGAGTTTTATCCTTCAGAACCAGAGCTTTTAATATCCCGTACACAAGGAGCTGATCAGTAGTCAAGTTCTTCCGACGGAGTTCAACATTGTCTCGGAGATGGGATACCTGTTTGTCCGTTTCGGAGAGTTCGGAGAGTGGTCGCGATCGGTGACGATGGATTCCCGCAACAGCGGCCTGAGCCCCGCATCGAAGCTGGACCGTTACAAATAGTAGCAGAGCGTGGTTCGTCATGTCAGCGCCATCTACCGTCTCCAAACGGCCTAGAGTCTTCGATGTACTTGGTTTATCCTGGCATACTTATTCCGTGAAGTGGAAGGTACCGCCACAAGCAGCTACGATATCGCTGTCTTTTCACGTTTCTTTGGAGCTCCAGTGAATGGACACATGTCCTTTTGTTTCGTTCATGCTTTGCATGGTTCGTTGGCCATAGCATTGATTAACTCCGCTGCATGGATTTTTGCTTCAACACAGCGCCCTGTGTGTTAAGTTCAAATCAGTGACTTGGACTTGCGTCGAATGAAGTGAGTTTTGTGATTTTGGTGCGCACAGTTACGAGAGACTCTTTTAAGGCGCCATAGGAGCACAACCTCAATTCACCAGGATCGTGACGTCGCATCTTTGTCGGATTTAGTCGACAGGTGGCACTCCCGTCATGACACTTCCGACAGATATCACTTTTGTTTACATTTATTCCCCGCTATAGGCCTAGGTCTTTATGAACTTATTCCTGCATTTGATATGAACTATTTTGCATGAACTTTGCGCATGCGCTATGGACTTTGCTTGCATCACATTGTTTTGCTTGTTTTTGTACATGTAATGTGTTGCTTTTTGTAACTTTGTAATATTCCCTAGTGTAAAAGTGATACATGGCACATTGTATTTTGTGCATGATCAAGTTTAAAACAGCATGTACAGGTTATAGCTTATGTTTTTTTAAGGTGGATTGATATTTTTCTCTTCTCTCTTTCGTGATCGAGGTCATTATTTTAAAATTTTCTGCATTCAGTGGGGTTTGCGGACTTATAATTTTTACCTTTCATTGTAGTCTTTTGCATTGCCTGGTTGTTATTACTTTGCATTGTCTTGCGCTCAGTTCATTTCTGGCTTTAGTAGGACGGACTAGACATATATAGTTGACAATACTAACGTAAGCATAAACTAGTAATATAGCATAAGAATAAGATATATTTTGACATCAATCCTGCCTCAGCAATGGCAGATATCTCATGTGTTGTCTATGTTCAAGGTGTCCCAGTTGATGCCATACATATAAATGTGATGCATCATTGTTCGTCCGTGGGCGAAGTTAAACAGCTCTTACTTGTAAGTATGTTGGGGTATGTTGAATTTACAAAAGCGAGTTGTGCCACCATAGCTGTTGAGAAATTGACAAGTAGCCATATAGCGGGTGACAGTGGGTGTAAACTTTCAGTAGAATTAGCGGAATCGGCTGATATGCCTGAAATTAACCAGCTTTCCGCTTTGGCTTACATAGAACATCTAAAAAAATCGTCCACTTCCGTTCATACGGAAGGAAATAAGCTGATTCAACAGTTAATCAACAAACTGTCCTTTTTATCTGAAGATCAGGTGAATCACATGATAACAGAGTTAAAGCACAAACGAGGAGATGCTATTAGGGTTCCTACAGAAACTACCAGTTACGCCATGGTAACACCAAGGTTACCTGCTTTCTCAGGGGGCCCTGATCAAATTGGAAATTATGAACAATGGTGTTCTTGCCTCAGGACCTTAATCAACGGGCATACATCCCCAGATGCCGAAATAATGACGGCAGTCCATCAGTCCGTCAGGGGAACATCGGGAGTGTTTTGTTGTCTATGCCTGAATATTCCAACCCTATAGATGTCCTTGATAAATTTGATCGATATTTTGGCAATGTTTTACTTTTAGACTAATTGAAACAGCAGTTTCATGCTAGTCGTCAGGAAAGCAAAGCGGACTTAGTCTCCTGGAGTTGCAGACTCCAAAACATGCTGGATCTTATTAACAAGAAATAATACATGTCCAGTTTAGAATATAACCAACAATTAATCTCCAAATTTGGGAATGGTCTGTGTTCAAAAGAAACCCAAGCGGGGACAAGGCATCGCTATGATTTTGATGAGGATTTTGACAAGCTGTTCGCAGCATGCCGTACATTAGATTTGCAGATGCAGAAACCACAATGGAGGGGGGGGGGGGTAGCATCATCGATGCAGCTATACGGCGGGTCTGAACAATCTGTGCGTCCCATTTTGGAGAAACTTGTACGGAGACTGGATGCTCTCGATACAAGGCTATCCAAAATGGAACAGTCCCATTCTTCTACACAAACACGGGCTTCTCGTCCGGTCAAATCATGTGTGACACAAACAAACGCCTCTCCAGTTCCAAATCACACAGATCAGATCAAATTAAAAGAATACCTCTATGGTTCAAAATTAACAGTTTTCACAGATAATAATCCCCTTACATACATTCTGTCCAGCGCCCGACTAGATGCCACTGGTCAGCGCTGGGTAACAGAATTTGCTAATTATGATTTTAATATCCAATATCGTTCAGGAAAACAACATTGACGCCGATGCATTATCGAGGTTGCCCCGTGTATTACAAGACCAAGAACGCGGGATGGTATGGTTTCCCATTCGTAAAAGACCTGGACAGCTGAGTGGTAAAACGCTCGGCCTTCTCCGCTGGCGACCCGGGTTCGATTCCCGGTGTGGCTATGAGAATGGGTTGTAGTGGCCCGTCCAAGGTCGGTGGTTTTTCTTCCGGGTCCTCCGGTTAGCTCCACCCTTACCGACTACCAAGCGCCAACATCCGTGCTATGGAGAGTGCCTCGTATTAGTCATTATAACTAGTTGTACAATCCATGTAAAAGAAAATAAAGTTTATATTTAAAAGCCTAAAGGGCCAACAGTAAAAGCCGTTTTATGTTTATCCTGATCGGCCACTTCCACTTGCCAATACCCCAGATTTTAAATCAAGTACTTGGCACCAATTAAAGAATCAAGGATGTCATCAATTCTAGGGAGAGCATGTGCATCTCTGATGGTCCTACTGTTAAGAGTTTTGTAATGTACACAGAATCTAAGTGAACCGTCACCCTTACGAAATTAAGACGACAGGCGATGAAAATGGAGACTTAGTTTCTTTGATGACTTTTGCATCCAACATATCCCGTAAATGCTTTTTCACCTCTTTTCTAGAGTTGAGGTGGTATCCTGTGATACCGTTCCCGAAAAGGTTCTGGATTGGTTAAAACGATATTATGCCATACGATGTCAATGCGTCCTATATCGGTGTCAATTTTGGAGAAACAATGTTTCCACTTCTCTAATAGTTGGTGTAATTGTTTAGTTTCTGATTCGGTTTAGTTTTGTCCAACTCTAACCAGATCAAGTATGGAATCAGTCTGGCTAGGTGGCATTGTTGTGATTGGTGCTACAATGGAGGCTTCCTGTGCACATTATGACCAAAAAAGTTTTGTATTGTTACTGGGATACGATGTTTAGTACCTCTGGAAAAATTAACCTAATGTAGTGATTAATGTAATACTAATCCAGCAGGAAATGAGCGCAACATATTGGGGTCTGTTACAACCAGAATTTTTCCTGGAGTACACGCTCTACACATCCCATTGACCGTGATTGTACTGAGCGGCGGAACATTAACTGATTTGGTTGAATAAACACAATTTATTTTACCAAAAGCTTTCTTTTCCTTGGTATGGATCGAGACACTGCAAAGCGAGTTTCCATGGTGTGAAAATGTGTTTTTTTCTGTATGAAGTTCGTTCCGACCTGTTGTTGTAGGTTCTGTCTGCATGAATTTAGAACGTTTGTGCTAATTAAAAAGGGAACTTCATGGTTAAACTGAGTGTCTTTAATGACAAGTACCAGGACAGAAAATATTTGGTCAGGTAAAATTTCAGAAAATACAAGGTCGACTGGTACAATGCCAGTATATTCGACTTGTTCTTCTGAAACTTGACGTAAATCCTGAAACTTGACGTAGCTGTTCTACAGTAGTTAAATCATCTATTGAGAGATGTTCTTTGAAAAAACATTCTGCAACAGTATACACTTGTGATTCAGTATCTGGTAAGGCTTTACGAGGCACTTTATCAGCAATTAAGTCTATAATGTTTGTACTGCCTACAACTGGTACCGAAACAGGTGATGTTTGCATGGGGTTAGAATATGAACCTGTGTTCTCCCCCGCACGAACACAATGTGCTTTCAGTTTTTTAGCCAGTTGCCATATTGTCTCTCTTTGCATGACATGTATCTATTTTAAGGGTTGACCTCTTACAGCGTGTACAGTATAAGCAATAAAAAACAGAAACACATAGAAAACAGCTTAAACCTTAAACCTTCCAATGAAGGCATTATGTACCATTTTGTACAAAGCACTAAAATATGACTTTGCGAGTCTTAAGACCTGTTACTGGATGAAATATAGGAAGAAAAGGGAGTGAATGACTGAAATTAGCACGACAACTGTAAGGAACTAAAGGAATGAAACAATTTCTCACCTGATGATGAAAATAGACCAGTGTAGTGAAACGTGTGGTTTCCACAAAGTCCTGTGGCAGAGTGACGGCTGAACGGACTTCTGGTCCGGGGTTTTCGCCACTCTGCACACTGTTAGGTGTTAGTTTGTTCGTTAATAAAGCTTATTTAAATAATTTAAATAACATAGGCCGGACTTGGCAACAAACAAGCGGGTCGTTGACGACCCAGTGCATTTCGGTCTTGTGTTTAAACCACTCATCTTAGGAACCAGATAAAAAATCACTGTCCTGGCGGTTTTGTCCTGGCAAGTAAGAAACATAGTTTTGTCCTGGCGATGTAAGAAACAAATATCCGTTATATATATATATATATATATATATATATATATATATATATATATATATATATATATGTGTGTAAGACACAAATATATTAACAAGGTCGGGTAAGGTTAAAGGAGAGCCTCATAGTTTGGTGAGATATAGTCAGGAAAACGTAGTTAATAATAGTTCATGTGTGATTGTTCTTGTCATCAGGTGTGTTGATCAGTAGACCGTTTTTTTTATATTTCAAGCGATGGAACTTACTAGACTACGGTTTGTTATGATAAGCTGACAGAAGATTCTGAAGGTCTAGATGCTTCTTGGAGGCTTAGCTGGTAATTTCCATGTAGAGAGGTCTTCTGGAGAACATTTGTTGTCTAGAACTTTCCCAAAGTTTCTTTTCCGGCACGTGTATATATATATATATATATATATATATATATATATATATATATATATATATATATATATATAAAGCCGGTTCCAAAGCTGCGAGCTATAGTCTAGAAGTTGTTAGTGTTGTGAGATATAGATTCCCACCAGCGGAGTGTTATTTCAAGTACCGCGTTAGAACTGATTTTGTTCCCAGGAGATCGCGTTTATTTAGCTGAGAAGGGCGTTAGAAGTTTTGTGGACTTTATATTTGCGAAGTTGGAGCCAGTTAACGGCGGGTGAAAGTAAAGAACTGTTGAAGAAATATATTGTGAGATCTACGACAGCAGTAACCAATTAGTGGACGTCACAGGAAAAAACCCGTGTTTTGTTATACCCTAGACGTTGAGCGACTTTCCTGGATTTCTGCTTAGATTTCCAAGGAAATATATGTCCGCTGCGTGTGATATATATATATATATATATATATATATATATATATATATATATATATATATATATATATACCGGCTAACTCTGCATATACATATTAACGAACTAGAGGTAATCCCTGCTGGGAAAGGTTTTTATAACGCCACTCTGACTTGGTACATGGGCAAATGATTACATTAAAAACATGTAACCAAACAGGTTACTGTACATTAAAACAAGTGTTTCCATTAAGACCGGCGGCCATTTTTTTAAACACGTGGGTATATACAAAAGACACAACCTATACCCGTTGGATTGACTCATTTTTATGAAAGGTTCAAGGGATTATGTTTATTTAAAAGATTTTTGACATCGGAGTGGGTCCCTTTAACTTTGCTTTACCTAAATTAAGCATCGAATGGTTCGTACAACGCCAACGGGGACTTAATTTCTTTTATGTGAAATTTATCTCGAGATCTAAAATATTATCTCGAGATAATTTTTTTGTGTCCAAATTATTTTGGCGAAATTCTATATCAAGATCTCGAGATATTATGTCGAGATCTCGAGATGTTATGTCATATAATGACATAAACCTTTGTTTATGTGTCCTGTAGTAATCACGGTAACTTCAGAATTTTGGCGGATTGTTCCGTTGGTGTTACCCTAAAACTCGGCGTATTCCATTAAATTCCTTTAAAAATATTAAGCAAAAAGTTGCTGAGAGACAAACCAGTCAATCAAATAACGAACGATCGAAGGGAAAAACTCAAGACCTCTGCGGGTGGCGAAGATTTAATTATCACCTATTGTGAAAGTCTAAGGTTTCCCGTGTCATAGACTTTTTATTGAATCGCCACCAGGTAGTTAAGATCAGTGATAAAATTTCTAAAGAGATGTCTTTTAATACTGGGGCATTATTATCACCAACACTATAATCATTATTTACATATGACTGTGTGCCAAAATCTAATGAGTGTTTGATAATGAAATTTGCAGATGACACAACAGTTACCGGGCTTAACCGAGAAGGTAACGAAAGTGAATACAGACAAGAAATTGAACACCTATGTGGTGCCCCTGAAATCAACTTAAGAGTTGAATGTTTGGAAAACTAAGGAGATGATCATAGACTTTCGACGTAAAAGATCAGAGCTCTTGCCCATAGAAATTAATGGTTCTGCTGTGGAAATTGTTGATGTGTTAAATGTTTAGTTATCCACATATCATCAAACTTGAAGTGGGAGGAAAATGTAAATTATTGTCCGGAGATGGCCCAACAGCGGCTGTACTTTCTACGAAGACTTAAAAGGTCTAGTCTAGGCCTATCGGTGCTGCTGGTAATATTTATAAAGTTATAGAGAGTGACTTGACGCTCTCTGTCACTGTGTGGGGAGGAAGCATAAATTCTGAGGAACGGAAGCTACTTAACAGGGTTATTAAAACGGCTGGGAAGATAATAGGGACTTGTTTACCATCTTTTAAATCAATTAATGCTTAAGAAAAAATGCTTAAGAAAGCGAATGTTATAATTAAAGATTATAATCACCCAGCACACCATCTATTCCAAATAATGAAATATGGAGCTCGTTATCGATCGTTCCCAAGTTATTAAAAAAGAACTCTTACAGGCACATACGTGTCAGCAAGCCGGGAACTTAACAGATCTCATGCGGAAAACTAATCTGTAGGCAAATATTTTTTTCATATACGATTTTATGAATTTATTTATTTATTTTTCTAAAGTGTATTATTTACAACACACTAGTCACGACAAATACTTTTGTATGTGATACTTTTATTACGTATGTATAGCAATTAAGCATCTGATCTTATCTTATCTTTAATTATATAATTATCACCAATTGTGAAAATCTAAGGTCTCCCATGTTACTTCTTTCTGCGTAAAGCTGTCTGTGTCCTTAAAAGAAAAACAATTCTACTTTGTCTACTTCTAGTTAACATCATTAACATTTGTTACCAACAGCTCTGTTCCTGTCAGATTAATTATACCGCTTGATTTGGTTTCTGTGAAACTTTTATTACAGGTGAGACAGAGTAGTGTGGCGACAGGAAGATTCAACCTCCGACTCTCCCAATGGCTTAATGAATAAAAATATAAGAACCTCTTGACATTAAAGTACAAAGCATCGATGACATGTATCAAGCTAGCTTTTCATGTAACGCGAGTTCCCAGGGGAACACACCTTCATAAGTAGCTAATGATGTAGCAGTGGGCGTCTCGGCATGGCACGTTTCATTGAAATATATATAGTGAGATCCACGCACATCGGTCATACTGATGGGGTCTGTAAGAAACCTATGTTCCGGAAAGACCAGGTTAATATGTCAGACTCAATGTAGCCAGCACAGACCCGGCGTAATCCAGGCGGGCGGTCCCGGCATTACGAGTAATACAAGTACCTAAATCATTGAGAACCAGATGTAATCCTTTGAAATATATATATCCTGGGAAAGCGAGCTTTGAGTCTCTGTGACTGGCAGGATGGAGACGTACAACACCACTGGTCTATCATCAAAGCCTGGGCGATGGTGCCCAGGCTTACAGCCCTCCGTGTTTACCGTGCTTGAGTCCTTATTAATCCCTCCCTGCTATTGTCAACCCTTCCGATCTGTTTCTATCTGTTTATGTTTGTATATTTTTCTTGTTTATACCAATGCTGTACATATTTAAAAAGAGCATAAATATGCATCGGCTTTACAATGATGGGTAAAATAATAAAAACAAAATTTAAACAATTACATGCATTCGTAAATTGAAAAAGACACTGGGTCACAAAAGATATAGATAAGTTGAGGATTGTCCTGTGTTCCGTGGATGCATACTGTATCATTTTTATTAAAAACATATTTTTTTGTATCCAAATGGGATCCTACTGGCCCAAAATCATCTATGGCTTGTAACAGGTGTCTGTTTTATTGTGCCCGGGAGTGTTACATGTGTCTGTTGACATTCTGATTCGTGTAGCGCAGGCATGGTTCGTTGCTATGGGAACCTCGTTTGCTGGGCGCTGGCTCCCGTGTGGGGTCTGAAGCGTAGAGACACAGCGTTCTTTGTTTTAGATGTTTCGGGTCTGTTCATGTCCGTGTGTATTGTTCTTTGGGAATTTTCCATTTCTAGACTTTTCGGACGAGAAGCTATAAATTAAGGGCTGTGTTTAGAGCCGGCAGAAAGGAAATTACCATCGAACACTAAGAGTGTTACTTTCTGGTCAGTTTTGAGACCTTTCCGATAATTACAGTGGTGTCAGATATTCAACGGACTTAATACAGATTTAATACGGACTGTCTCCAGTTTGCCATTGAATTATTACTATTTACGTGGATTAATGATGTTAAAGGACTCTTGTTGAGCTGTGACAGTGGGGGTATCAAGAAATCAAAGCCTAGGATCCGGACACTCTGATACTGTACATTGAATTGTAATATTGTGTAATTGTATTGATTTAGTGTATTGTAATGTTGGGATTGTTCTAAGAATAAATTATAAGTATTTGTTAAAAAAAAAACTGACTTCTTTATTCATTCCCCTAGACATTTTACGCTGCCTAGTGTTACAGAATTTGATTTTTTTTATCTCCATAACACCCTTTGTGCTTGTCACAATTACGTGGTCTTTTGTTATTAGGTTCCGTAACAAGCTGTTGCTGGATATTCAGGTATCTTGATATGATCTTGTATAAATATATAATATTTGTCTTTCTATTCCCCTTTAGGCCAGTATGCCTTTGAGGAAAGATTGACATCCGAGGCGGTCCATGTTTGAGAACATATTTAAAGTTTAGGCTGTCCATGTTTGAGAATATATTAAAACTCGAGACTGTCCAAGATTGTTAACATATTTAAAGCCGAGGCTGTCCATGTTTGAGAAAATATTTAAACCCGATGCTTCCCATGTTAGATAAGATATTTTAAACCCAGGCTGTACATGTCTGAGAACATAATTAAAGCCGAGGCTTTCCATGTTTGAGAACATATTTTAAGCTGAGGCTAACCACGTTTGAGAAAATATTTATACTCAAGGCTTCCCATTTTTTAGAACATATTTGCAGTCAAGGCTGTCCAGGTTTGCGAAATATTAACATTCGAGGCTGTCCATGTTTGAGACCGTATTTACAGTCGAGGCTGTCTTTGTTTGAGAACATATGTACATTAGAGGCTGTCGATGTCTGATAACATATTTACAGTTCAGGGTGTCCCGGTTTTCAAACATATTTACAGTTGAGGCAGTCCAGGGTTGCGAACATATAATAACAGTCGAGGCTGTCCATGTTTGAAAACATATTTACAGTCGAGGCTGTCCAGGTTTGAGACTGTATTTACAGTCGAGGCTGTCCATGTTTGAGAACATATGTACAGTCTAGGCTGTCCGATTTGCGAACATATTTACAGTCAGGGCTTTCCAGGTTTGCAAACATATTAACATTCGAGGCTGTCCATGTTTGAGACCGTATTTACAGTCGAGGCTGTCTATGTTTGAGAACATATGTACAGTCGAGGCTGTCGATGTCTAATAACATATTTACAGTCGAGGGTGTCCCGGTTTGAAAACATATTTACAGTTAAGGCAGTCCAGGGTTGCGAACATATTTACAGTCGAGGCTGTCCATGTTTGAAAACATATTTACAGTCGAGGCTGTCCAGGTTAGAGACCGTATTTACAGTCGAGGCTGTCCATGTTTGAGAACATATGTACAGTCGAGGCTGTCCGATTTGCGAACATATTTACGGTCAAGGCTTTCCAGGTTTGCTAACATATTAACATTCGAGGCTGTCCATGTTTGAGACCGTATTTACAGTCGAGGCTGTCCATGTTTGAGAAAATATTTATACCCAAGGCTTCCCATATTTTTAGAACATATGTACAGTCGAGGCTGTCCAGGTTTGAGAACATATTAACATTCGAGGCTGTCCATGTTTGAGACCGTATTTACAGTCGAGGCTGTCTATGTTTGAGAACATATGTACAGTCGAGGCTGTCGATATCTGATAACATATTGTATGCCGAGGCTGTCCATGTTTGAGAAAATATGTAAACCCGAGTATTCCATGTTTGAGAAAAATATTTAAAGCCGATGCTGTCCATGTTTGAGAAAATATGTAAAACCGAGCATTCCATGTTTGAGAATATATTTAATGTTTGAACATGGTATATGTTTTAGAACATCTTAAAACCCGAGGATGTCTATGTTTGATAACATATTTAAAGCCGAGGCTGTCAATGTTTGAGAACATATATACAGTCAAGGCTGTCAATGTTTGATAACATATTTTTAAGCCGAGGCTGTCAATGTTTGAAAATATTTTATAACTCGAGGCTTTTCATGTTTGAGACCATATTTTAAGCCAAGGTTGTCTATGTTTGATAACATATTTTAAGCTGAGGCGGTCCATGTTTGAGAACTTATTTACAGTCTAAGGATGTCCATGTTTGAGAACATATTAAAACCCGAGGCTTTCCATGTTTGAGAACATATCTAAAGCCGAGAATGTCCATGTTTGATAACATATTTTTAAGCTGAGGCTGTCAATGTTTGAGAACATATTAAAACCCGAGGCTTTCCATGTTTGAGATCATATTTTAAGTAGTGGTGGGAGTCGGTTCCTTTTTCATAATCGATCATCGGTTTGAGCAAACCGACTGATGATCGATTATTAATCGGTTCAGACAAGTATATACAATTATCAAAGAAATATGCAATTATCTGTGAAACTGTACCTACGTTTCCCCGGCCGGTACACTCTAAAGAATGACGTTTCACAGATGTTTTACATGATGTTTCAAAACATGTTTCACCGATTTTTTCAAAATTGGGTCCATTGAAACATCATGTCGTTACATGTGTGAAACATGTGTAACACATGTTTTAAGACATGTCTCGCGCGGGCAATAACATTTTACTTGTTTTAATCGCCGTTAATTTTTGCCACTGATCACATGACCGGATATTCTCCCAATTCATATGATAAACTGATTGCCAGTGATCGCGGGAAAGATGAAAACTTCCGAGAAAACGGAACGTGATTTTGAGCAATTACCAGGTCCACCTTTGATGATATACAGTCTTGGGCGCAGAGAAGGTTTCCTGTGCAACCCAAAATATAATTTGCCAGAAATTAAAGGTGAGTCAATCGTTAAGTTTGTGAACAGTATATATATTCATAATATCGCTCATAGAGATACAAATATTCATGCTTTATATAAAGTACAACCACATTTTACCTTCACAAGAATTAATATGCAATGTAAAGTACAAACCACCATTCAAATACAGTAATGTCACTTATGAGACAATTCATATACAAGGGTATGTACAGGATTTTGGAAAGGTGGGTGGGGGGATCTAACCTCGGGGGGATTTCCAAAATAAAAGTCCTTACTTTTCAAAAGCTGATGGGATACAGCCCTCTGAAGGGCCAATAATTCACTGGTTGTCATTGTAAAGGGGGGGGGGGAGTTTCTTGACCCCTTGGAACCCCCAACCCCACAATGCCGTGCCCCTGAATATAAGACTTTCCAGTGCACTTATTTCATGTGAGTCCAGAACACAAGTAAGTAGTAGCGTCAATTTATCTTCGGGGGGAGGGGGTGTGGGGGCGGGGGGGTTGACCCCCCCCCCTCCATATTGATGCCCCTGCAAGTAAGTACATTTAAGAGAGGGCAATCAAGCAAGCAGGAATGTTAATGACTGTAACAGTCTTTGAAATTTGGAGTGTTTTTTAAAGTGTTATTTAAAAAAATTGATTTAAAATAGACATGTTGTTTTTATATTTTTTAAAAGTAAAACACGTGGTCATTAGCAGCTTTTTATTAGAAACTACTGTACAAAATTCAGTTTGGTTCAGCATAACCATGACCTATCTTTGGGTGCATTGTGGACCCAAGTTTACATGTATAGGCTGCTGAGTAGGTAAGATATTTATTTATCAAATGTGATGCAAGAAGTAGGCTGTGCAAAGATAATTTTGTTAAATTTTTCAAGGCAGTTTTACTAAAACCTTGAATTTGAAGATGAATAAGGAAGACATAAGTAATTTGTGATCAGAATGATAAAATTAGCAAATTCAAAACCTGTAATGATGTGCAGTATCATATTTGTGTAGATTAAAATCTGCAGCATGTTCAAAAATTACCTCATGGGCACATCATAAACAAAATGGTAATTTATGCATCTTATCAATGCTGAATGTGTGCACATGGGTGGTGATGGTGGAATAGGTTCCAGAGTAACAAGGCCGGATGTGTGAATGGAGTCCAGGGTACCAATGCTTGATGTGTGGTGCTTGTGGATTTTGGTCAAGGGTACCAAAGCTGGGTGTGTGTACATGGGTGTTGGTGGAACTGGGTTGAGAGTACCAAGTCTGGATGTGTGAATACATGACTGGTGGTGAACTTAGGTCCAGGGTACCAAGGCTGGATGAATGTACATGGGTGTTGGTGGAATGGAGTTCAGGGTACCAAGAATGGATGTGTGTACATTTGTAGTGTTGGGGGAATAGGGTCCAGGGTACCAGTGTTGGATGCATGCATATGGGTGGTGCTTGTGGAATAGGGTTCAGGATACCAAGTCTGGATGGTTGAAAACATGACTGGTGGTGGTACCAAGGCTGGTTGTGTGCACACGGTGTTGATGGAACTGGGTCTAGGGTATCAAGGTTGGATGTGTGTACATGCATGGGTGTTGGTGGAATGGAGTCCAGGGTACCAAGGCTGGATGTGTGTACATGGGTGTTGGTGGTGGGACTGCATTGGATACCCAGGCTGGGTGGGTAAATATTGGTGGTGGGAGGGTTTCCAGGGTACCAAGGTTGGATGTGGGTATATTGGTGGTAATGGTGGTATAGTGGTTCCAGTTTTCCCATGTTAGAGTGAATTTGGGGAGAGAGTGAATATTTAATTTAGTAACTCTTGCTTCACTTTATCCAAATATTTTTTATTTTTAAACAAGTTTGCAAATTTTTCCCTCTTGTATAATTTTTGGTAATAGTTGAAGTTTTCTAGTTGAACATATTTGCAGGTAATATATTTTTAATCCTCGATTAAATATAAAGTACATGTGATGTTTTACCTTGTTATTGTCAATGCCACTGAATTATTAAATGACAGATGCTTGCAACATATTTTGCTAACCAGCAGCTTTAAATTCCTGAGGTGTCTTTGATTCATTTGTTGTAAACATTCATATTATTCCATTAAAGAGATATAAATTTTAGAGGCCTTTTTCTTATATATCATCATAACCAGGTGTAAACAGTATTTGAATAAAATGTAAGAAGTGGACATTTTCATTTTATAAAAAAAACCTCCAACTGTTATAAATTCTTCTTGGACTTGTGTCAGTATCTAGCTGATGTGAGTGCATTCCATGCAGCTGCATGCATGTTTAAGAACTGTCAGCTGTGTTTCTGACAGTTAATACTATTTCATCTTTTTCTCCAAACTGACTATGGAAATAACACAATTTAGCCACTGATAAATTGCTACACCTTTTTCAGAAAGATGTCAAAGAAGATTCATTTTGTACACAAGAGGGTACAGAACCAACACATGTTTTATCATAGACAATGGAGAAGTGAGGTCAGGTGCTATTTTGAGTGACTCCATGAAAATATGTTTAATTGAGAATGGTTCAGTATGGAAAACCTCGTACCCACTTCGAGGTACAGTACTTCCTCACACTCTATTCCTAATATAACTAACCCAGCACAATACGTGCAACTTCTCAACCCACTTCAGGAAGAGTGTCTTGAAAATAAAGTGCCCAATAAGGACAAGTCAACTTCTTCCACAGTTTGTGGCTGCATTAAAATAATTTAGTATTTGATTCTTTTGTTACATCCTTAGTGTTCTACATATTTTCTAAGAAATCTTTTATGAATTTTACTATTCACATATGTAAAATGTTTCACTCTTTTTTATGGTAATTGGATTTTTCCAACTCTTAGAAATGTTTGATGAATCACTGTGAACATACAGCAGTTACTTAATCTTGTAGAATCTGGCTGATTTATCATGTATTTCATTATTTGTATGAGGCTTCATTTGCACCAAATTTGTATTTATGTTAAAGTTCTAAATGTGATGGTACAGGCTATATATGGCAAATGTGTAATTTGTAGTATTTAATTGTTATGATTGATTGCATAAATGTAACCTTGTAAAGCTTCACGTATTTACAAATGGAGGCCTAGTTTTAAGGTTTTCTAATTTTAAATTTATATGAAAGTGATACCAACCAAGGATTCGGTATTATGAAAATATTAGGTGTTTAATTTGGGTGCTTTCAGTATTGCTCTGATAGATTCTTTAGGTACACTAATCAGAATAGCAGCTGATGTGCCTCTCAACTATGCTGAATCGCTGAGAAATCTTCAGTCATGGAAGACTTTGTTGATGACAGCCTCTTCTGTATTTTATATTACCCTTTTTGGCTGTAAAAAATTGGCTGTAGTCAGACTGAAGCCAGAAACACTGAAAGTAAATATATTGGTATGTCTGAATTATGTAAATGCTCATTCATGATCTGAGATCAGTTATGCTACCTTCTAAAACATATAAATATTATACAGTCAGTTTTATATAATTGCGATACTTGCAGTTGTTACAGTGCATGCAAAAATTTATAGTATTGGGACATTTAATTTGCAGTTTTTTCATGCTAGTAAACCTAAGTTGTTTTCTGCTTCAGGATGTGATAGGTTAGATTGTAGAAAACTGTCTAACATAAAAAAAAATATCTAAAAGGAGTATACTTCATATAAAAAAATTAACACTCGTAAAATATAATGCATGTTTCAAGTTTTCTTTTGGAAGAAGAAAGATATTTAATGTTAAGAAAAATTTGATACACTTATATGTTCTTATATCTATTAGAAAATTCAAGAGCAACTTTTTAAGAGTTTTTTATCAAATAATTATTCAACTGTACAGTTTTAGCTCGCTGACTAAGACGCTTTGGCTTTTAAGTGTTTAGAATTAAATGCAAGCTGTAAATTTTCAGTTGTAAATTGATATAGGTTTAAACTTATTTATTATATATATTAAAGCTATGAGAGCAGCTACTTTTAGCCATTATTTAAATGTTTCGAATCTGTTTTCTCTTGAATTGTCAACTTAGTTGATTTTTTAAATTAAATTAAATTTCTGAAATTAAATATTGAAATAAAACTTGCAAATTGGTGTATACATTATAGCATTTCATTCAAATCTCTTAAGCTGGCTGGGCATTACTGAGCATAACACTGGTGCTTGCAGTCAGGTATATTGAGTAAACGTTCATATAATTTCATTTTTAGCTAAAATGGCAATATGTTAAACCAGATTTTAGAAAATAATAATTAAGATTTTTCTTAATCAAATGGATTCTTTCATCACCAATCTTTTTTTCCTTATTGCAATTATTAAATTAAATTTGTATTATTATACTGTAGCTTACCTCCACTTTCTTCCTTATTGTATATTTAAAAGGGTTTCACACAGTCCAAGTGGGTATTTATTACATGCATGTTACAGTCAGAATATGAAATCTTTAATTTTACAAATGTGTAATCATGAGAGGCTCCAGCATCTTTCAGGTTGTCCATAAAATTGTAAAATTTACACCAAACACACCAAATGTGTAAGTAATACAACTCGGTAGAGCAAATTATGTGTATATTTATATGCTGAACATTTTTAAAATATTAATAAAAAAATAAAATATTGCCTCATTTCCATCTACTACGATTTTATACAAATTTTCTCTTTACCAATTCCAGCTGAGCGCCATGACCCACAAGTTCCTTGTTATTCATTGTGCAGCAGATCAGATTAGGTTTGCTAGGTTTAATTATTGTTGTAATTCATAGTTAATAATATTTGTGTATACAGCTATGGGGAAGACAAAATTGTACCAGTACTAGTACATTCAGTATTGATATGATAAATGAATACGTGCAGACAACAGATATTTAAGTAGATACTAAATAAACCTTATCTTATTGCTGTTAATGTGCGTGACTGCATCTATTGTAAAAGAACACTTACAGAAAACTGTGTATTTCAAATATAATATACATGGCCATTTCTGATAAAGGTCTGCACTATGTATTCCACATTTTTATGCCAAGCATTTTTAAACTAACAAAAATTTTGTAGAAGCCATGAACTGCCATCAAACTATCAGCATTGCCCATTTTAAATATACTGATATATAAAATATTCTTTTTTCATCTTTTGAGATAAGAGTTCCTGCCTTTAATAATGATATGGGACAGTTCTGAGTCTTAGACTTATACATGGTATTTTAAATCACTTTTAATATGTTTCTATACCCACAATAAGTAATTCTGTTTTGATATATGTTTCTATTATTATGATAGATAAGGTTTGTCTTCAGCACCTGGCTGTAATGTATTTGATCTGGGAAATTTAAGGAGGCAATCAATAATTTCCTGGTAGCTTTATATAATAACCTATAATTGATAACCCATACTGGAAACGTTTCCTGTTCAGTGCATCCTCCAAATTACAAAGCATTGTCTAAGGAATAAATGTTATCTTTCCAGTAAATTTGTGAGTTGTGCCATCAGAAGCACCTCGTCAGGTTTTCATAATGGTTGCAGTGGACATAAAACGGCAAAGACAAACAACAAAGAATATTTCTGTGACTTTAAATATTTTTCAAAACATGTTTTATTTTGTAGACATTTTTGAGACATGATTAAAATGCTCATATGCCTTCGATGGGCAAATGTAATTTTTTTCTAGGAAAACGAAACTTTCTTTTGAAACATATTTCATATAAAAACATGAAACACAGTGACATGTTTTACTCTAAGTTAAAACATGTTTCTTTGGAAAACACATGTTTCGAAAAATGGGACAACTACATGTTTTAGGCTGAACAGACGTTTTGAATAGTTACATGTTTTATGAACGTGAAACATGTCTTAAAACATGTCTTATATGTGACATATTTCATATAAAGACATGTAACACTGAGACATGTTTAACTCTTAGTTTAAAACATGTTTCTTAGGAGAAAACATGTTTCGAAAAATGGGACAACTACATGTTTTAGGCTAAACAAACGTTTTAAATAGTTACATGTTTTATGAAAAATGAGACATGTCTTAAGACATGTCATATATGCGACATATTTCATATAAAAACATGTAAGACAGAGACATGTTTTATCTTACTGTCCATGAAATTTTCTCTGTGTGTGAAACATGTTTTATATATAAACATGTTTCAAGAATATTAAAAACATGTTTTCGCAGTTGAAACATCTGTGAGTCATGAAACATGCTGGAAACATGTTTCGAAAAATGGGACAGAATGGTGTTTTAAATAGAAACATGAAACATGTCCTGAGTTTTTAGAGTGTATTCTCCTCTCGCGCACGAGTGTAACGATCCTTCCACGTATAAAGACTAATTTTAAGGATCAAATTTAACGATCGGCAACGTCGGGTAATATCGTTCATAATGGAATTTAAGAGCATCTAAGAATGTTAGGCCTATAAAGGAGCGGTTTTTCTAGCACATGAAGGCAGATTTTACGGGCCCAGGTGCGCTGTGGGCAGATCATACAAAAAAATTGCAGACTAGTCCCAAAAAAATTCCAGCTGAAATCCGAATACTCGACTGGCCGGGTTAGCCCCAACAAAGAAATTTTTAAGGACAGCCTTAACAGATGTACCTGGCATCGGTTTAATAGATTATTTCTAAGAGAATCTCGCTAAATTGGCATAGACCTGGAGAATTTATGGAGTATTTTAACGCCTTCCCGCCCATATTTTGCAATGTACATTTCGTTAGAAAACTCTGCGCTAATTCTTCAGCTCCCTGCGAGTTCACAGATAATAAGTTTAATAGGTCCTCCGTTCTCGCATCTGCCGTGTCATACTCATTTACATACGGAAGTTATTTGGGAACACAGACTCATTATATGAAGCACAGAATGTGGTAAATAATGGAAGAATAGTTTTTTGCCTATAACATAAAGGCATTCTGGAAAGAAAACAATCATTATTATGATGTAATCGATAGTTGCCTTTGGTAATCGAGCGCTTGAAAGTGGCAGCAGACCGACTGACTTTCGATAAAACTCGATGATCGGCCCACCACTAATTTTAAGCCGAGGTTGTCTATGTTTGAGAACATATTTAAAGCCGAGACTGTCCATGTTTGGAACATATTTAAAGCCGAGGCTGTCCATGTTTGATAACATATCTAAAGCCTAGGCTGTCCATGTTTGAAAATATATCTAAAGCCGAGGCTGTCCATGTTTGAGAAAAATATTTAAAGCCGAGGCTGTCCATGTTTGAGAAAATATTTAAACCCGAGGCTGGCAATGTTTGAGAATATATTTACCGTCGAGGCTGGCAATGTTTGATAGCATATTTTAAGCCGATGCTGTACATGTGTGAGAACATATTTTAAGCCGAGGCTGTTCATGTTTGAGAAAATATGTAAACCCGAGCATTCCATGTTTGAGAACATATTTAAAGCCGAGGCTGTCCATGTTTGAGAACAAATATAACGCCGTGGCTGTCCATTTATTTACAAATATATTTAAGGCCGAGGCTGTTGATATTTTTGAGAAAATATTTAAAGCCGAGGATGTCCATGTTTGATAACATATTTTAAGCCGAGGGTGTCCATGTTTGAGAAAAATATTCAAAGCCGAGGCCGTCCATGTTTGAGAAAATATTTAAACCCGAGGCTTGCAATGTTTGAGAATATATTTACCGTCGAGGCTGGCAATGTTTGATAGCATATTTTAAGCCGATGCTGTACATGTGTGAGAGCATATTTTGAGCCGAGGCTGTTCATGTTTGAGAAAATATGTACACCCGAGCATTCCATGTTTGAGAACATATTTAAAGCCGAGGCTGTCCATGTTTGAGAACAAATATAACGCCGTGGCTGTCCATGTATTTACAAATATATTTAAGGCCGAGGCTGTTGATATTTTTGAGAACATATTTAAAGCCGAGGATGTCAATGTTTGATAACATATTTTAAGCCGAGGCTGTCCATGTTTGAGAAAAATATTCAAAGCCGAGGCTGGCTATGTTTGAGAATATATTTAAACCCGAGGCTCTCAATGTTTGAGAATATATTTACCGTCGAGGCTGGCAATGTTTGATAGCATATTTTAAGCCGATGCTGTACATGTGTGAGAACATATTTTAAGCCGAGGCTGTTCATGTTTGAGAAAATATGTAAACCCGAGCATTCCATGTTTGAGAACATATTTAGAGCCGAGGCTGTCCATGTTTGAGAACAAATATAACGCCGTGGCTGTCCATTTATTTACAAATATATTTAAGGCCGAGGCTGTTGATATTTTTGAGAACATATTTAAAGCCGAGGATGTCTATGTTTGATAACATATTTTAAGCCCAGGCTGTCAAAAATTCAGGAACGATTTACGATCGGGGCTGTTGATGGCCATTTTTTAAATGTTTTTATCTGAAAATAAAAAAAGAGCCAAATATCACATTGGTTGCCATGGAAGGTGTTTAGCTATACATCTCCATTTAAATAATAATGCGGCTTATAAAGAAGGAGCACTTCGACAGGGACGGAATTATACGTTACATAATTATATTAATGCAAAGGGTTGGTCGAAAAACTATACTTCGTAAGCTACGTATTGCCGTCTATACTTAACAGAAGAAAGCAAAGCTTAATTTGGTGAGTTTTTTTTTTACTTATCTGATAAAAATGCTAATGCTCTGTTTATTGCATTAATATACCAACCGCAACACCTATCCTTTATAGATATGTTACGTAATGTTTATTTAGCACCAAATGAGTCACTCGTGCCATTCAGACGTCAGCTCTTTTTTTAGCAGTTTCATTCTTTCTGAAACAGGAACACATGATATAAGGATAAAACTAGAAGCACAGATATAATTATTGTTAATTTTTTAAAATATTTCCCTATAAAGAGTATCATTTCTTCAGCATTAGTTATTTTATTTGAGTTTTCCACTACACGATGGCATTGTGTAACACCTCATCCATTGTACGTTTTGAGGCTGTGACATGAGGGCTTGCTCCTGTGTTCAACCCAGTAACACGCACTAGATACAAATCATACAAGCCCAGGCAGCCGGGAAACGGAACAAGCCGTTATAGAAACTGGGGAAGTAAACCGAGAGCTCGTATTTACCTTCTTCTTGAGGGACATTCTTAAATCAAAGACTAAAATGTGGCCGGAGTAATATTAGCAGGATCGTGTCAATAAATAAACAACACAAAAATCACTTCACTGGCAATGATACTGAGCTCCGACACTACAGACACACAAGGCGGCCCTCAAACTTTACGCATGCGTAAACCACGATGATGACCCGGGACTCCAACCACTTGACTTGTTTCTGGTTGCTGGTTCCGCAGCGAGATTTAGTTTGCCTGGCCTACGTTATTTACACCAGCAAATAGAACCTTCTTGAGTCATGATCTAGAATCGTCTTTCTTAATGTAAAGAGAGGTCATAGTTAAAACTTCTTGGATATCTCTAATCGGGTCAATGTGACCTATATTCTGCAAGATATGAGAAAGAACAGATTTGCACAATTTGTTACATTTGGACCTAGAAACTAATTTGATTAAAACCATTGAAGGTTCCTGTAAAAAATCCTTAAAAACCTGAAATAATGTCACTAGAAAGTCTCATTTAATTAAGATCAAGGGAGGTCCCTATAAAATCTTCTTGGAAATCAGAAATAAGGTCACTATGTCCTATATTCTGGGAGATAGATACAAATAGCAGCAGTTGGACATGAAAACTTGTAAATTAGCATCCTGGGAGTTCCTGGTATAATCTTCTTTGAAACTCTTTGTTTTCTATGATTGTGGTCAAAAAGCATGATTCTGAGCACTTTAGAAGTAGTTCTACCCATCATTCAACGTTCCTTAACAAATATTTTTCTCTAAATCATAACATCAATAATTACTACATGTGTCACCTGTTTGTCCAATCCAGCCTAACGTCATGACCCATGAGCCACTTGTTTCATTTCATTACAGGGACGAGACGAATGAACAAATACCTGTAGGATATATTCACTGCTTTATTTACATCATTTTCCGGTTTCACACTCTACACCAGGCGACTTTTTGTCATGACACAATGCTCGGCAAATCTGAATGATTAACTTTTAATTATACTACCAAGTTTTCTAACTAATGTCAACGAGGATGCAAACAATAAAATATCAGGGTAATTCTTGGGGTAGTACAGTGGCACCGATTCTATATGAAAAAATGTAATACAGTAGGCATTTTCACTTATCTCCATGATTGAATCTAGGAATTTATGTAGATCGTTTTAAGTATCCCACATCTTTACGATCGATTTTATGTGACAAAGACACATTAAATTTATCACAATAAAAGCTTGTCTGAATAACCGACCGTCGTTAGCATAATATACCTTTGTGATCGTTGGCTGTCTTCACAATTATATACATACAAAGAGTTCAATTATTCCACAGACAGATAATAAACCCTTCTTTATTCCTTGAAACCTTTGTTCAATGAAAACCATACACGTGTATTTGTCTGTGTCTGCTTCGGAAGGGTACATCTGTGACAGTTTAATTGACTGATTGATAGACGATTAGTCGATTATTTAGAATTTATGTATATATTTTATTTTCTGAAAGATATTTTTGAGCATCAACATTTTAATATCTCAAGCGAAAACAATCAATAGACAACAGAAAAGAACCGTCGTGTGTCATAATTTTTTTTCCAGCTCCGCAGGTTTTCATGGGATAAACAATGTATACCAGCTTCTATCTATTTTCACATAATTCACATTGCGGGTGTCATGAAAACTAGATATATCAGAATTCTGGAAATACGGTTTGAAATATACTTCCTGGATCTATAGACTCCATTTTAGACTACATCAAACTCGAACATTAAACTGGTCATTCTTATTTTCATGGCGGGAGAGACATTATGGGTCACGTGACACATCGTCTGTCTGTTTTCGTATTATCAATGGTGCTCCTTGCATTAATTTACGTTGTTTGTCTTAACAGAGCAGAATTCAAGATGATCCATAAAGGTCTGTTAAAACATCATTTAATAAATGATAAGGCTCTTGCCAAGCTTATAATAACAAAAACAGCCAGATACGTTTAGTATACACAAGTAATGATTGGCATTATGTGACTGCAATACAGTGCGCATTGAGCTTGGCAAAGCAAGTGTCGAGCATGCATCTATCGCGTGATCAAATTTGCAAATAATTTTGCAGTCATAACACTTTTAGCTCAAGCATGACTGATAAACATTGTAAAAGGAAAGAGTTTTGTTTAAAATGAAATAAAATATTTAAATCTGATTTATGACGTACGTTTCATTTAAAGTAGCTGGTACAAGGTCTCACTTCCGTTTGGTTCCGGTATTTTTTTCTATCCCATTACCTCCGTTCCTTGTTACAGCTTCAGGTGTGCTGCATTACTGGGGTAGCTGGTCGTCTTGGAGTTCATGTACTGCTGACATGATAAAGAGGAGCCGATCCCTGTACAATGTTCAGGGTGTACGTCCAGCACATGACGGCAGGCAGGAGCAGTCACGTGTCTGTGGCCGTCAGCTGACGGACCAGGGACCACAAATAGTGATGCTCAATGTTTCTGACCACATAACTGGCCAAACAACAAACATCCCTGATGCTGCAGATAAAAAACAACATGAACAGCCTGACACTGCATCCGCAGACACCCTGACAACTGTGGCTAGTGTTGCGTGCAGTGCTACAAACAGTGGTATATCCAGTGATTATCATGATGCCCTCACAACTGAATTACTTTTTGGCATACTAAATATTTATCATTAATTTTTTATCATTACTGTTATAGCAGAAAGCCCATGCATACGTACACTATAGTGGTTCTTACATGGAAATTCACGAACTTTTACATATTTTCCAAGGTTGACCTTTTTCGCTTCCTAGCACCTGGTATGGCTTTCTCTTACATGCAAGTTGTTTTGTAACATGTCACATGGGCCCTTTGTTTCATGTTCCATATATTAAATTAGAGGCTGGCTGGTTAGCACACTATTTATGTTTCATGTCAGAAGAAATCTAAATATGCCTTGACCAATAATTTGTATAACAAAATTTCAAAGCATTATTTCATTTATTATTACAGTAGCTTTTTTGCATTTATTAATTAACACTCTCAGTATTAAGACTTTAACAACGGTATTTCAAATGCTGGACTTTCTTCCTGTCATTGGAATGATTCTTTTGTTAATCGATGTTCTCGGGCTTCCATTTTTATCTATGTTTATTTAATTATTGTGAACTATAGCTATTACTCTTAGTCCGTTTTCCGTCTGTTTGCCCGCCGTTAACATTGCACAAATCGTAACCGTTAGATTTAGAAACCTCTTACTTAAAATCCAGGGAGGTATTTGAAAATCTCCTTGAAATTGTGACATTAGGTCACTGCGATCTATATCCTTTGAGTTTTGGTTCCTGTATGCATGGCCACAACAGAAAAATTAAAAATTTGATCCAAAATTTGATACGGTATGTCAATAATTTATGCATGGATTGCCATGAATCTTGCCTTGAATATTGATCATGATTAGTTTTATCATTACCCAAAACTGGTGGTGCCACCTTTATTTCTTTTCTATTTTCAGGTTACTTTTTTTTGACAGCCAAGTTACATCAAATGTGTTAGATTCTCTCCTGTGGTTTCATGTAAAGTGCTCTAAAACCTAAAATGTTTATTGATTATGATTAGTTAATTTAGTTCCTAAAGACTAGTGACGCAACCTGCATCTTTTTGATGTCAATGACCTTTGCAATGACAACTGAAATGAAACCCTACTGATTCGTCTGCCCCTGTCCAATGCTGATATTCCTGTATCAGGTATCGTCTGCCCTCGAGGATTTACTGACGGCTTTGCTTGTGGACGACTTTTCCGAAACGGCACATGGGGGCCCTCTTGTTATAAATTAGAGAAGAAGTCACTGACGTGGACAACTGCATATACTAGTTGTTTGTTTGACGGAGGTCAACTGGTCAGCATTGAATCGATGGAAGAACAAAAACACATCGAGAGATTGATCAGCAAGCACGGAGACGGTAACTTTATTTCCTCTTCAATTTGATTAATGAAACTGAATGTAACATACAAGGACCTAAATCCGGCATCCTTTTTATAGATTTGCTTGCTGGCAAATTTTTTTAAGCGGCCAGTAAAATCTAAATCAACAAGTCTCGTCGGTCGGCGAGTGCCCGAACACCTACAGATTTTACCTTTTTCAGTTATTTGGTCAATCCTGAATGGTAAATCAATTTTGTTCCCAGGATTATTATTGGCGTCAGGAATGATTAATGGAAGTGAAGGTAGCTCGTAAATCAGCCGATTTTTTTCGATTCCCTCATCACACCAAGGAATTGTTCGGCTTGATAAAAAAAAGGTCGGAAAATGCTTGCCTTTTATAAAAATGCTTGAATTTTTAATAAAATCCAGACGACAGCAGCCTCATATCGACCGGTTGTACTGATATCCCCGGCTAATAAACATTGGCTGGAGAAATCTGTAGATTGGATGCCGCCTTAAAGCATACAGGTACACGTGGAATGTCAGTACTAATTAAAAAATCAGTTAGAAAAATACGTACAGAGCATAAAACGATACAACTAGGACTGTAGTCACAAACTTGTCACCGATGCACGGTGATATAATGCAAATGTCGATAACATCACATGCTCTTACCTCTTCAGGATTTTTTTCGGGGGGGGGGGAGGGGTTATACCTTGGTTGAGTATAAGCAACTGATAAGATTATCATTTGTAAATGTATTTGTGATGTGAAACGAATTTCGGAAAGTGTTATTATATTCCAAAAAGGAAAGTAAATTATTTTTTTAAAAGAAATTTTGTGCATGGCCACACATGACTTGTTGTTTAAGTATTCCATCAGTGCAACTCTCATAAATGTTTGTACTAACTTAGATGCCTTTGCTCACTGGACATCAGGGTCAGATGAGGAAAGAGAGGACTCGTGGGTCTGGAGAGGGACCGCTGACAAAATATCTTTTACCTACTGGGCTCATGGCGAACCAAGCAACGGTGGTGGTAACGAAGATTTTCTAACCATTTTGAAAGCCCCGAGTAAAAGGTGGAATGATGAGGGGAACATCCAGAGTTTTCACTTTATTTGTGAAGCTTAAGCAAATACAGCAGTCCCCCCCTAGGGAGTAAGCGAAAGACTTCATTCAGCGTGTAGTAAAGAGATGTACCCGATTTCAAGACTTATCTGATGGATGTGTGTTGAAATTGATTTGCATAACACCAACTTGAAGGCAATGCATTTTCAGGCGTCGGATTGGGCGAGTAGTTTAAAAAGGTTTCCTTTTTAACAGGTGCACAACCTTTTCATACTGCATTAAAGTTTTTAGCCAAACCCTTTTTTTTTATAGAAAAAGACTGAATGCTTTATAGATGGCTTGGGCTCTGTGATTAACCAAATGATCTCTGATATTTCTGAGCTAACGTTGAACAAATAACTTATATGAGTAACTAGTGTACATTAAGAATTTATCAGTGTTCTTTGAATATATTACACTGATCAAATGAACATTTCCTTTTAATTGAAGGATAAATAATAACAGATTCAACCCTGGCTCTGTCATTGCGTCTGCTGACCTTTTATGTTTTACCAGTTTATGAATTAAAAATTATGCACAATACAGTTACGTCGATAATTGCATTTTGATAGCGTCCTCTGTTTGCATACGGTAAATGTATAATTAGTAGCAAGTAGATAATATATATATATATATATATATATATATATATATATATATTTATATATATATATATATTATGTTTATATATATATATATATAAATATATATATATATGAATAAATAATTAAGCAACTGCTCACAATTTTAATAATTTTAAAGACATTTAAATATCTGAAGCTCAAATTGCCCATCTTTATTCTTTCAAATGAATGGCTTAAATTTCTCTTTATTATTTCAAACATTCTGGCAAAGAAATGGTTCTAAATTCTCTCTTTATTATTTAAAACCTGTATTGTCTTTAAACAGTTTAATACAGTAGGCATTCAAGTGTAGCATTGTTTGTGTCGGTTTTTACAGCTTATGGAACATTTATTTATTAAATGTGCTGAATATCACATGTTTATTTTTATGAGTTATGGTGATAAAGGTTTTATCATTTCAAACAATGACTGTCATGGACAGATGCGTGTTAGACAAAATCCGCTTCCTGGGTAAGAATCGACCCCCAATGGAAACACATCGAGAAATTGATAAAATTAGCTACACGAACAGGCCGTGTTCTTTATCCCCTGTGTAGAAACTTACAAAACCACCGCATTCCCCTTCTGAAATTGGCATATATATATATATATATATATATATATATATATATATATATATATATATATATATATATATATATATATGCCAATTTCATATATATTTCATATATATATATATATATATATATATATATATATATATATATAGGTGTTTGGTAAAGTGTATGTGTTACAAGTATTAAGGCTTTAACATGTAAAATTTTAAACTTACTGCCCATGTAGAGTTCTATTTAACTCCATCTCACAAGCAATAATAGCTGCATGATATATAACCATAGGGCAGGACATCATTACACTTGACAGTGTGTGAATTGTTTATTTAATCTGACAAATGACAGGTATTCAGAATATATAAAACAGTATTCTTATTACCCAGAAAAAGAATGTTGTTGCCATTATTCAAACATTTCTATGAATTCCCCTACCTTACCTCGTTAAAGAACCCATAAATCTATATAATTTTTAAGAATTTGCTTTAAAATAGTCACAGGGTTACCGATTTGCATTTTGAATCTTGAAAATGATTTTTTTCTCAGTGTACCACTCTGGGATTCAAGTGCATTTTATGTATGTTCAGTGCTGTGTTGACATTTGAACAGTCAGTAACTGTTCTTGTGTGGGCTTATACGGCGACCCTTGCCTATCTGCATCTCTTCCTCCGATCCCTCCATCTCTTACCCATAAACATACAATTTCCTCATGAACACAGTTCATCAGATATTTCTTAACATGATATTTCCACAAAGCAAGGCATCAATCAATATGTATTTAATTAATAAATTTATTTATTTATATACATTATTTTACGAGGGTATTACACAACACCAATTAGTGCTGAGGCACTAATCACACTAAGGGCCCTCAAGAAAGACTAAACCAAAGGTTTAGCATAAATGCATAAATGTTTGTACATATACGAATGTAAACATATATATATATATATAAAAACATAATTTGCAAATCACAAGCTACTTCAAACAGAAATAAATAATGAAAATCGACGGTTTAAAACATAGAGCGGTGAAATTTACGATTACACAGTGAATGATAATATTATGAACAATTTCAGGATAACTATAGTACATGGCATGAATAGTGTTGCGGAACCTTATATCAACATATCACGTAGTCGTTACGAACATAAATTTTGTAATGGAGATGAAAAAAAATCGGATTCTGTAACACTAGGCAGCGTGAAATGTCTAGGTGAATGAATAAAAAAGTCAGTGTTTTTTTTGTTAGCACATAATTATAATTTATTCTTAAATCAATCCTAACATTACAATACACTAAATCAATACAATTACACAGTATAACCACAGTACAACAGTAAATCAATACAAGATACAAATAAAGTGAACAGTACCTGGACACCACTGTCATAGCGACAAAAAGTAATTTAAAGCATATAACCCAGATGAACAGTTCACATAAATCTTCTCAGAGAATAACAGTCCAGTTCAGTCACAAAATCAATTTGTTGTAATCCAAAAGTGAAAGTCTCGTTATAATCCCGAAAGCAACCTGAAGATTATATAAGATCCGTCACAAATTGAGAAGAAATTCTATAACTGCCGCAATTATCGGAAAAGGTCCACAAACTGACACACACTCTTCTGTGTCCGCTGGAATTTTTCTCTCCTCTCTCCCGACTCTAAAACACAGGCCCTTATTAATAACTTTTCACCTCAAGCCGAGAACTTTCCATTTCCCGAAAAATCCGAAGAACCCTATCATACACACGCTACAGGAAACATCTGGAACAACAAACGCTGTTTTTCTACATATCAGGGTTCACACGTGGGCCGGTCCGGCTCGGCCAGGCGAAAAAGCACCAGACTAGCATGACCGCTGTGTTTAATCGTCAGACCCCACGCGTGGGCTGGGCTATGCCGCCATAGCAACCAACCTTAGAAGCGGTGGAACCCGGCAGCCCCCTGAGCGACTGAGCAGCCCTCTTCAGGAATGCACTGCTCACCTCCATGGCATGAGGAAGGGGCTAGAAAGGTGCCCTAAATGTTGCCTGCTTCACTTCACCCTGGCCAGTATATCGCGGCTGGCGGGGATCCCGTACAGCGGTCAAAAGCAAGTAGATAGAAGAAAGGTAACATCACTTACCCTCGCATCGCGCAACGTGCGTACCCTCATGGAAAATCCGCACGCAGACAAACCTGGCAGACGAACTGAACTTGAAGCACCAGAATAGGGTCCCTACAATATTGGCATCGCAGCCCTAAAAGAAACCCGCCTGGCTGAGGTAGAACAGCTCACCAAGAACAAAGGAGGCTAAACATTCTTCTGGATCGGACTAGCGACATTAATCAGGAGTCAGTTTCGCCACAAAGACCAAACTGATCCGCAGTCTGACTGGCCTATCCAAAGGCATCAGTGATCGCCTCATGACGCTACACCTGCCAGTAGGTGAAGAACAAGAAGGCTATACTGATAAGCTCATATGCCCCTACTAGGAGAAATCTAGACATCATCAAGGACAAATTCTACCAAGAACTAAATTCTCTCATTGCATCCGTTCCCAAAGGCAACAACTCGTCGTCATTCTCGGCGACGTCAATGCCAGAGCTGGAACAGACCACAAGGCCTGGGAGGGAGTCATTGGCAGTAATGGCATTGGCAAGTGCAACAGCAATGGACTTCTTCTCCTTAGGGCCTGTACTACTCATGACCTCTTGATAACAAACACTATATTTCGTCAACCAAGTCGTAACAAGGCTACGTGGATGCATCCTAGATCGAAACTCTGGCATTTGATGGACTACATTATTACCAGGAAAGCAGACAAACAGGATGTCACAATCATAAAGGCTATGTGTGGTGCTGAGTATTGGACTGATCACGGACTTGTTATCTCCAAGCTGACCGTCAACATTCATGGTAAACGTCGGCCTCAGGGCAAGAAGACACTAAAGCGAATCAATGTCTCCAAATTGAATGTGGACAAGAATGCCGCCCTCCTCGTTACTGATCTCAATAGGAAGCTAACGGAGATACACTTTGACAAGTTAGATGCCGAGGATGACTGGGCAGCGTTTAGTAGTTCACTTCATCTCACTCGATGTCCTTAGACCAATAATAAAGAGGCGCCATGACTCGTTCTTTTAGATCAATGACCAGATACAAAAGCTCCTCACAGAAAAACACAAGCTTCAAATTGTGAACCAACAGGACCCCAACTCAACCTCAAAGATAGCTGCCTTCACAAACATCCGCCGTTTGGTCCAGACTAAACTGCGCAACATGCAAGATACCTTGCCACGAGACAAAACAGCAGAGATCCACAGACACGCAGATATGCATGACTCTTAAAGATTCTATGACGCTCTCAAAACTGTTAATGGACCGCAGTCTTCTGGCAAAACTCCTCTACTGAGTGCCTTCATCGCTGAGCGTGCTAAGATCCTGGACCGGTGGGCAGAGCACAACAAGTCCCTTTTGAATCGTCCATCTTCCATCAATGACGATGCTGTAGCTTGCCTGTCCCAAGAAGAAACAAAGGATGCTCTTGTCAACATGCTCTCTATCATTGAAGTGGAGAAAGCCATCAAACAGCTCTCATGTGGTAAAGCCCCAAGCTCTGATGTTCAAGACCGGCGGACGCACATTCATACAGAAACTCCATTAGTTGTTCCTGTCCTTTTGGGAGAAAAGTACACAGCCACAAGACTTCAAATTTAAGACGCTTCCATTGTCCACCTTTACAAGCGCAAAGGAAACAGACAGAGCTGTGACAATCACAGAAGGATTTCTCTGCTCAGCATCACCGGAAAGATCCTTGCTAGACTGCCCCGCAATAGCCTCATTCTACACATGGATGACGGTCTTCTACCAGAGAGTCAATGCGGTTTCCGTGCTGGTCGTGGTACAGTTGACATAATCTTTGCCGCTCGTCAACTCCAAGAGAAAGGTCAAGAACAATACCAAAACCTGTACCACACATTTGTCGACCTAACAAAGGCATTTGACACTGTCGGCCGTGACAGACTCTGGAAGATCATGGTCAAGTTTGGATATCCTGACCGGTTCATTACCAACATAAGAAAATGGTTTCACGATGGCATGATTGCGCGCGTTCTCGATGATGGTGAGGCATCTTCAAACTTGCTAGTAATTAAGCAACGGCGTAAAAAACAAGGCTACGTTCTAGCTCCAACACTGTTCAGCATGATGTTTTTAGCCATGCTAATGGGTGCTTTTAACAAGGATTATCCTGGTATCGGTGTTAGATACCGCACCGATGGGAAGCTTCTTAATCGCAGAAGACTATGCTATCACGAAAGTCAGGACAAGGTTCATCCGTGACCTGCTCTTTGCTAACGACTGTGCCCCGAGTTCATCTTCAGAATCAGACATGCATCAAACCCATTTGAGTTTTCCCATGCATGCGACCACTTCGAGCTTACCATCAGCATAAAGACGACTGAATTGATGCATCAACCAGTACCAGGAAAGCAGTGTGATGAACCCTCCAATATGGGGCAAGGATGAAATCGGAAAGTGGTGGGCATATTTACATATCTAGGGAGTACATTGTCAAAATAGGCAAACATAGGTGGTGAGGCCAACAGCAGAGTTGCAAAAGTCAGCATTGCTTTAAGTAGACGCCGCTCCAGCGTCTTTGAGCGTAGAGGCATCCATCTTGAAATCAAGGTCTACAAGGCAGTAGTCATCACTACCCTGTTGTATGGCTGCATTCCATGGAATGTCTATGCAAGACATGCCAAACCACTTTCACCTGACCTGCCTTCGTCGACTGATGAATATAAGATGGCAAGATAAAGTTCCAGACACTGAGGTCCTAACACGTGCCAACCTACCATCAATCTACACCATCCTGCATCGACCCCAGGTCCGATGGGCAGGTCATGTTTGCCGCATGCCAGATACAAGACTCCAAACATTACTTTTGTAAGGCGAACTAGTGTATTGTAAAAGATACATTGAAGGTCAGCGGAGGCGCTACTAGGACAGTCTCAAAGCATCACTGAAAAAAAATATCCATCAACACAGATATGTGAGAATGTCAAGTTCAGGAACGTGGCATGCAGCTGCACACAGATAAGCAGTAGACGCTGGGATAGCACGACTAGCGGGTCAAGGAGAAAACTTGAAGTCCGTAAGGCAAGGATTAAAACTACCTGAGCAGCAACCACCAATCACAAGTGTCTAACATGTGGGAGATTCTTCCGTTCCCGGATTGGACTGACAAGTCATCTCCGAACACTCAAAATAAGATCAACTACAAAACGTTGATCATCCTGGTCATTTTCGCAAAGCGATGGACAAACATCATGTACATAAAGGTTACTTGTCTCAATCTGTCTCTTACGCTGAGATAAACATATTATCATCCCGTGCTTTCTTAGTATAAATGACAAATCTATTGGTTGTACACCGTGTGTTAACTTTAGATAAGTCCGAATTCAGAGCTTCCTCAATGTCAGATATATTTTTATCAGATACATATAATATTGTGTCATCTGCATATGTTCCCATTTGACAATAAGTATGACGAAGTGGCAAACCAATTATATACAGAAGAAACATGAGTGGGCCGAGAATTAAGCCTTGTGGTACTCCAGACACACGAGGAACAAGAGCTGATATATTTTCCTAAGATAACTAACGGAATGGTCGCGATCTAAAATGTAAGACTCAAACCATTTCATAGTGGTATTCAAACATCCATACAATTGCAATGTGGAATTAAATCAAAAGCTTTAGAAAAATATATAGCTACACAACCCACAAGATATCCTTGATCGATAGAATGAACCCACTCATTTATATCTATTTTAGTAAGGCAGGTTGGGAAGAAAGCAGTGTTCTGAAGCCAGTTTGACTCGAGGTTTTAAGGTCGGCAGAAATCAGGTATTTATAGAAGTGATTATAAACGTGTCTTTCCAGGATTTTTTAATAGATAGCTTAGAACTGAAATCGGTCGGTTATTGTTTTTTTTTTGCGTAACCTACTTTTTGTATTGCGGTTACTTTAACCCTTCTCGACAATCTAGGAAACACTCTAAACCGTAAGGAAAAATTAAATATTTTCGTTAGTACAGGTGCTATATAACGAACCGCCGCTTAGAAATTGCGAGAAGAAATATCGCTTTGTTTGTGCCCAGCGTCTGTAATTCGTTGTATACAAAATGACTTGAAATCATTGGCATATTAAAAAAGTTCAAGTTATCTACTCTTCCATGTAGATATGTAGATGTGTTGGCTCATTGTCTAAACACCTGTCGACTCCACAATAGGTACATGGGTACATGCGCATCAACAATATTCTTAAATATTTTTTGTGAATTGCTAAACAACATCATGAATATCGTCTGTCCCGGTGACATTAAAGACAAAAGATTGTTTTTTTTTGCGTAATCTACTTTTTGTATTGCGGTCACTTTAACCCTTCATGTGCTTAAAATATTTTGGCTGTGAAATGTGTTTGACTCTCCTACATTTGATGGGTACATGCCCATCAACAATATTCTTAATACTGTAGATTCAGAAATATTAGTTGGGATTTTATTTTCGTGGTTTTCGTGGATCAAGGTTATCCACGAATTCATGATCCAAACGATAAAAAAATCACACGGTCAGAGAACATCTTAACGGCAGCTGGTAGCAAATTTCATCTACATTTATTATCGCTGGCTGAGTTTTCAATAAAGGTAAAACAAAAATGATTATTACTATTTTATGATTGTCATTGATGCATATAATAAATTTGTTGAATCATTTTTTTCTGCAAACTACTATAAACAATACGTGTTTTATAAATATTCAGTTGTCAATTCCCTAATTTCCCCTAATATCGCACGAACACGGCTTCCTGAAATGTTTACATTAAAACAATATCAATCTTTACTTTGAACTGAAAACATATCCCCACATTTCCTTTTTGTCAACATTTCGGGTGAAATATTCCAGAACAATAGGACATTTCTATCACGGAAAGCGGTACAATACTGACACGACAAGAACGATACACATGTGCTAATGTTCGTTACCACGGTTACCGAGGCTCGTCCATGTAATCTCATTTGCATTACCGCGGAATGCGAATGTAAAGTGTTAAAAAAACACATATTCCGAATATTGCCGACTACAGCTTGGTGCATAAATGTGAGACAAGAGGTACTTCTTCTGAATATTGCCGATAGCTGTGCATAAATGTTCGCGTAAGCAGGCCTAAGCGTCGCAGAATATAAGTGTGCAAATTATGTCCCGCTAATTTTCAGATAAGTCGATCTCTGTCTAGTCGACACATTAAACCGATTTCTATTTGTTTTATAATATCCAAATAGTTGATACGTCGAATAACGAACGAACCTCCTGTCCTAGGGCCGCCTTCGGGATTTACAGGCGCCACATGTGATAACCGCCATGATGAACATAAAGTTAAAAACGGACGGGCCCCGTTTCATTTTCCTCCGATCAAGTGAGGGATTACGTTTTCTGTGTACGTAATGTGATCGGTTGTTATAACTAAAAGGCGATGTATCGTGTGCCGCGGGTGAATCACGGCTGATTAATTCCTTTGTTAAGCTCTGGCCGGGCGAAGCTTGTTTGCGCAACATTGACCAGACTGACCGCGGCACAGGCACAACCGAGTGATAAACATCTCAGTCGAACAACCGTCTGTATTACCTGCTCTCGTCTTCCCTTGCGAAACTTCTATGGAGATGTTTATAAGCCATGATTTCCTAAAATTTTCATTGTCTGTCCACGAATTCAAATACCCCACGATATGCGTTTTGCGCAAAATCCACGAAATTTTAAGCCCACGATAATATCTGAATCTACAGTAGTCTATAAGTGTTTCTGATTTTCTGTAACACGAGATGCTTTGTTGATAAAACTCTGTTAATAAATTAACATTAAAGTCTCCCACGATAACAGTATCCGCACCTGTGTCACATGCACGAATTAATTGTTCTTCAAAATGATCTTGCCAACAGGCTAAAGAATTGGCGGTCTATATACATGACACGAAGTTGCCTGTTATGCAATTTCAGTTTTAACGATACGCTTTCGATATCTGAATTTGAATTGTCTATGTAATCATATTGTAGACAATCACATAAATATACAATTATTCCCCCACCTGGTCGGTCGGGTCTGCCTCTTCGTATCATGTTAAATGCTTCTATTTGAACGTCAGTATCATAGTACGATTAACTCAAATATGTTTCACTGAGTCCTATTTTGTCAATTATTTTCCCTTTAGGTGATAAAAAATCTAAGTTCATCAATTTTATTAAAAAGATGATTAACAATTAAGTTGACCAGTCTCAAGCATTTATTTTGCTCGGCATGTTCACATCTGGATCCCGACATGCGGCGAATACAATGGCCCTAGGCCTTGTGCGAATTTAAAGGACAATTTTGCATTTTGTGGCCCAATTTTTTACACAAGAAACACTTGAGAGGAGAACTGTAGAAGCACTCTGGAACAACATGGTTAGGGGACCTGCAGTGTTGACATGTCGCTATCCGTGGAATCAACATTGGATCGTGAATAAGATCTTAAATTCGCTGTTGAAAGTGGTAGTCGGGATTGCCGAGCTGTGTTGTTTGTCACAAGGTCCCAATTTTGTCGAATGTTAAAGAAGTGAGAGCCGGTTGGTTGGTTTTGGTTGCCTATAACAGATTGTGTCTAAGTTTGCTTTGTATAGGGTGCTTGTGAGGAATGGTACGATTGAGTGTCACGATGACAGCTATCCCGATTACCTTCAAAGTAACAGTCGCTACCTGTCATTGTTATGGTGCGGGGCCTGGAGTGTACGCGGTCGTCTTATCCGAGATTTGTAGCAGGTTCTCTGTCCCACGGCGTTTCAAGTGTAGGCCGTCCCGTAGATAATGTGAATCATCAGGAAGGCCATTTTTTTAGTGTGAAGTTGAGATCGTTGTCCTTTAATTGACTGTTCAACTCATTAGCTAAAGTTTTGAAATCTGTGTTGAGAGAGACAACTGCTTCCGAATGGGATTCCAACCTGCCTGTAGTCATTTAAAAATGTCACCAGTCGAGCCGGAACCGACGTCGTTGGTACCTAATCACCAGCGTCACAGTTTCGTAACCGTTACCTCCATGTCAGATAGAAAGGTCTTGATATCGGTTAGTTTGGCACCATCTCTTGAAAACTGTCATTGAAGGATTTGCCGGAGCAGTGTCGGAGTCGTAAGGAGTCGCCGATAAGCGAGTGGCGTAATAAGACATTTGCATTTGGGCTGGCTGTTTGATTGGTAGTCAAAGGCGGGAATCTTTTTTGTATGTTCAAGTTGCTGAGTTTAGAATTTAGTTCATTGTTTTCAGTTAGGACTTCTTGCAGCCGTTCTGATTTTGCGGATAAATCACTCGCTAAGTCAATATTCGTTTTAACTAGCCTGGATAACGTTTCTTGGATGGTTGTGCACACGTGTGTGTTCTTCTTAAACATGTCCTAAAGGTGGGTAGTTTGTACGTAAGTTGTGCTACAGTTTAGGCAACCCTCGGCATGACGGACAGTTCCAGACAGCAGGAATGTCTTTTTCATTAGATATGCCGATACACTCTTCGTGGAACCAGAGCATACATAAGCAGCAGTATTTCCATCTTTCCAGATTTCCCTGCGCATTATGCAATCCGAATTCGGTAGTTCGTCATTCAGCCAAGATTTTTTTACAGTAGAGGAAGAGTTCATGTTTGCTGAAGCACTAACGGAGTCAGATCCACGTGAATCCTGCTCTTTCTTCAAACCATTTGTGCCTGTTGACATTGTGTTTAAATGTAGAAGAAAGCTAAGAATATGAACATTTACTTCGCTGAAGTAAATTCTTTGTAGATTCACCTATTCCTTATTCTGGGTTTAAGTAATTTTAGGTTTAATGATTTAAACAAAAGAGGTCCTATATTTTTATAGATTTATAGACAAACAGAATTGGTTAATTTCTGCTTTTCTTGGCAAAATATATGAAAATATTTGATACTCAATTAGAATGATGCTTCGGTTTCAATTTGTCACAAGATCTCGCAGACATATAAACGGTCTGCCGGACTGGAGGACGGCGCCACAGAGACTTTATATCATTAGACGATACCGTCTCTCATATGTTTCTTGTTAAAAGCAATCTATTGACACTAAAAAAACTGCTACTAACATAATGAAAGAAAGCAACATTCTAAAAAACCAGAAAGGACGCGTACACCACAGGAACAGACCACGCGAGTGAGTTAACAATATGTATAGACCCGAACTAACCACAGGGTCGGCAGACAGTAAAGCTGTATGCTCTAAAAAGACCCCCGGGGCCAATATTGAATTAACAACAGGTGTGAACACCTGTTTTGCAGGATTCCTATATATCAAATCAGCATCGTACGGAATTTACCAAGCGGACATTCCGTTATTTGTCTGACTCACAAAGGGCACTTTCATGGCCTCTAAATATCAAATGAACAACCAAATTCCGAACATAACATAGAACGATAGAAATCACATTCATAATGAAAATAAATATATAAACGTAGTGAACAATACAATAAGAATAATTTCATAGTGAATAAACCCCTTTGGTTCTACCAACCAAATAAAAAAAAACACGCCCGGCATCACGCGATAAAAGAAGAAAGATGGACGTAAACATATGTAAATGATCTTAATAATAAGGCAGTAATTATACAAAAAGATTTAAAAAAGGGGCAGATAACACTCTAGGATTTTTTTACTGTGGCGCTCCTGTTACCTGTAGCCTGTAGCCACAAGTGAAAACATCCTCGCGTGATTGGGCGTCTTACTAGTTCAATGCCGAGGGATTTTCTGACTTTGTCCGGATTCCTGGAAATCAGTTCCTCCATCAAAGTCCTAAATATACGCACACCGGGCTATCTGGTTTACTATTCCTCATCACTCAGATATAGGCATTAGCCCGCTCAAAAAGGTGTCACATGTCGTAAAACCCCCGTTGATTAAATTAAAAGGCAATTCTATTGGTGTATTTGGTCTGGTTTGTGTTATTAAAGATTAGCTTTATAACCGCTGTTCCAATATTATATGAAAGCAAGAAAAAATTAAACCGAAGCGTTCATCAAGAACAGTGAAAATAGAAAGGAAGTGAGATTACCGGATCATTGCCCGGACCTTATCTGTCATTAAGTCACCAGTGTTAATTCTTGATCGTCGTGACGTAAAACCTCTTGACTACCAGTACCCAAGATCCATCCTTAAAAAATAGTTGCTGAAGCAGCAACACTGACAGGGCGTCAATGTGACGTCTTACCAAGCATTATTGGTCCAGAAACCTCTTATAATGTGCTTAAAACTATATCTATTTTTTATTATTCTATAAATTACATGTCTGAAGGTGTTTGTCGATTTAAATTCTCAATATTTTAATACAAACAATTATTCTAATATAATAAGCACTATATTTATGTGATACATTTTACTGGAAACTAGTTGATAAATCTGGTATACCGGACTTTTTGTCGGGGTTTGGGAATGTATTAACTGAGATTAGGAATGTTGGCTGATTTTTCTATTCTAAAAGTTAAAAGAAAATATAGATTTTCTGTGGGATACAGTCTCAATAATATATGTACAAATATTTTTTTTACATTTATTTTGTGGCACTGTGCTCGTGGCAAGAAATTCATACATCGGTATGTTTACCTTGAAGACCTGGTCAGTGATGATTTTTTCATTTGATAACCGGAATATACGCGGGGCATTCAGATTTTCGATGATCTTTGACTGGTTATTATTGTTAAACGTCTAAAGAATAGGTTGATGTGAGAAAGACATGAAAGATGATTGACATGTACGTTTTAAGGCAAGCAAGCTGTTCCTGAAGAAAGAAACGGAAATGCATACCTCGTTAGTGGCAGAAGCGGACCCAAGAGGAACAAGGGGGCTTTTTTTAGAGCATATATTATACAGCTAACCCTGTGGTTAGTTCGGGTCTAGTCCAAAACTGGACTGTTCAGGCCCCGAACAGTCCAGTTCTGGACTAGGGTCTATACATATGGTTAACTCACACACGTGGTCTGTGCCTTAGGTGTGTCTTTGCTGGTTTCTTAGAATGTTGCTTTCTTTGATTATGTCAGTAACAGTGTATATTGTATAGAATGTCAATCGATTCCTCATTTCAGCTGCCGCAACATTTAATCGTTTTGGGCCAGTTTTTCAGGCCTGTACAATCAGCTAACCCTCCCACCCCCGCCCCTTTTCCGGACCTGGGGAGCTTGTATTTAGTTTTGTCATTTACCTTCTGAGTTGAACCCCTCCTTTTCCTAAATACGAGAGTCACGTGTTTTTCACATTTACTGACCACGCATGTGGGTCAGAGACTGAGTCAAATGTCTGGCCAAACGGGCTTAAATCCGTCATTGGCAGCAGGGGTTATTCATATGCACAATAGTCCTTAATCCAGAAGGCGACCACACAGGCAATCCGTTTGCTTGTTTCCGGTGGTTACCTCTACGTAATTCATAAAACACGTAAAAAACCCTCAAAATGATGTGTACATAAAAAAAATATTTATTCTCATATTCGCAGGTCACTGCGGGAACAATTAATTTTAAAATGAGGTATAGCACAGTGTCATACGCAACGCGGTTTCAGAGATCATATAAACGAAGGTGGACCGAAATCCTTGTATATGTCTCGGATGTTACTAATTACATCAGCTTCGAGAACTAAAGATGTTAATGGTTTAAACTATGAACCTTCGTGTTAATCAATTAATTCAAATGTTAAACATTTATTACAAATAAAAAACCCAAATTTCTGATTACTATTGCTTATTTACTGCAACATTAGTTATAAGACATTTAAAACCTTTTTTATACACAGTGTTGCGGATTACATGCCATGAGTCCCAATTCTAGAGAGAGTACTTTATTATCTTCTATTTCTACTCATTTGTGTTTGTTCTCTATTTCGTCATCAGTGATTATCTAAGGTAATTAAAAAGTAAACTTATTAAAATTCTTACTTTCAAGTTTCATATATTTTAGATTTCAGCCTACCAATGGATTTATTGATGTTAATGGAGTCATTATCGTTTGTGTGGTCTTCAATGTGTGGTCTTCGCTGTGTTAAGCATTACTTTATAGCTAGACTCACGAGGTTAATGGCTAGAAACATTCCACGGCCCATAAATCACCTATACACGCTGTGACATCCAACTGTAACTGTTATGTCAATGAGACCTTCACCTTGCACCAGACAATTTCCCCGTCTAATTACCTCAGACAAGATCTGGTCTACACAGTTGTCATAGAACTGAGCGACAGCTCCCGTACACGATGAGTAGAATAAGATTACGATACCATCAGCCACCTGCCCCCTCCCTGATCCCAGTCAATCTCAGGACGACTCGTTTAATTTCACGTCAGTCAGGCAGCCATAGGTATTATGGTTTTCCCATGGCTATTTGGTTTGTCTGTCAGCAATTCATTGCAAAATTTCTGAACAGATGTTTTAAAATTTTGTGGAGGGTATGATAAAAAAAAAACAAAAAAAAACAAAAACAAAACAAAGAACTACAACTACTTAATTATTCCCCATAAAGGTTTTCTTACTATTGTTTCTTACGGCTTTTTCAACGTGGAGGCCCAGAGCAATTGAGGATGAGCTTAAAAAGAGAATGGAGTTGTTGAACCGTGACAGGCATTTCCGGTGTTACTTTTTAGTTTGATTAGCATCAAGCCGGGAGTGTGATCCCTGGCCGCTTTCTCGTTTATTCTTAAGCAGAAATGATAATCTTTTAATCTAACCGTCATTAAAAGGTCCAGGTATCCCTCAACTGAGACATTTTTCAAATATGGTTGTGCGTGTCGGCTGATGAAATTAATAATATTACAGAAATTTTACCAATTTAGGTTATATCCGTATAAAAGTAATGAAATCTTCACATTAATTGAGCTTCCACGCAGGGATTGAGGCTTATATTTGTTGATGGGTTTATTTCTATATCCATATTCGGACAAAATAATATAGCTTGCCTGTACATGGTCACCGAGTGCTAAACCACCGACTGCAATTTAAGCTCAGCTGACGAAAAGTCATCCGAGCTGTAGCGATCACTCTAGTCCGTCGTCTGTGCGGTTGTCCGTTAACAGGGCACAAATCGTAACCGCTGGACCTGGAATCTTCTATCTTAGTAATCAAGGAGGTCTATAAAAATCTTCTTGGACTCTTGAAATTAGGTCACTGTGCTCTGCATTCTGCGAGTTATGGGCAAGTCTTTGGCAAGTCTCCTTTGAATCCTGAAATTAGTTTTCTCAGACAACCAAGACATAAAATTTAACATTGTGGCTTTGTGGGGGGCCGGAACACTGAATGTTCCTGGATGGAATTTGTAACTTCTCAGCTGATATTGTTTGTTGACTTCAATATAAGAGTGAGAATGACTCCTGGGAAGTCGTCATTTGCAGCGCTCTTTAAAGAGCGGTACAGAGACCTGTCACCATGAAGAATAGCGCCAGATCGGCCCTCTGACATTATGGCCAGATCACTGGCTTGCCAGAGTGCCTGGACATCTAACTCTGAGGATCGCATTATAAGGCCCCATGAGGATGCAAATATTTTCGTCATTTTTGACAACGCCTCATTTCTTACAAGTGTCGTGTCACTTCAAATAAACCCACTAGACCTTTTAATAAGTTTCTTATCTCTCCAACAACACCTACCATGTGTGTGAAATATTCCGTTATAACCCAATATATTCGTATATTGTTCTGCAGGTATGGGAGATTTCTGCCTGCGGTCTGCCTGCTGACTGTATGGGGAGATACGGTTATAAAGCGTGGCGTGGATTTGCAGGTCGGTTCTCAATTTGGCTTGTGTCACGACTCAGTAGGGGGTCCACTGAGTCGTGTTTGTCACGGCTACTTGAAGAAGCATGACTGTTTTGAGGAGAACAAAGTTGAGATAAAGGCCCCATTTGCTGAACAGCAATGTAGACTATAAAAGCCAATTGTCTGCCTCAAAACAGTGCAAGCAGAACTGAAAAAGCAATCTAGGAAGACGTTAGACCCTTGGCTGAAAAAAGGAATATGATATTAAGAGCCTGCTGACTCCGGAATGACTTAAAGCGGTTCTTTCCTCAGTGCGGTTTACAGACTGAAGTCCTCTGGGAGTTCGCCCATTGTAACCTCAGACGATACCAAGATTATAATATTATAGGGATCGACTGAACACCTTATATCCGTTTAGTAAGAATGATGATGCAATAGACAGGATGACCCAGTGACATGACCACTGCAATGGATGCCCACCAGAAGACTCCAAGGTCACAAGTCCGGTGTCTAGAGGCAAAGCCTTACGAACAGATACCCTACCACAGATTTCTAAAAAGAGATAGTCCTGTACTCCCTGTACTGTTTATATCCCTCTGGAGAACCAGTCCTAAGGAATTCATAGACATAGCCATTGTATAACTCTACAAGAAGAAGAGCAAACTTCAGGCATACGATAAACATAGAGGAAGCTCACTACTCTCAAGTTCAGCAAAAATGCTCGCAATACACTGATGGCCACGCAATACACTGATGGGCCATCTGTTTAATCCCCTTATAAAAGGCATGCTGACAGAAAAGAATGTGGCTTCTGAAAAGGTTGTAGCATTGCTGAATGGTACGGGGGGATTTCGGAAGCAAAATCACGATCTTAACAATGCCTTCATGAAACCCACGAATGATATCGACACTTTCCGAAAATAGTTCCTCTAGAAATCCATGTCAAAATCTGGCAGTCAGACTCTTGAAATAATGGGGCATTTGCAGTATACAATGGTGTCCAGCAAGGCTATGTGTTAGCATCCACCTTGTTCAGCAAGATGTTTACAGTTACGTTCACAGACACTTTACAGGACAGCGCGTGGGGGACAGGCTATAAGTGGATTGAAACCTCTTCAACCTGCGAAGAAAACAGGCAGTCACCAAGGTGAAGGAGTCTGTGCTTGCTGAAAGACGTCCTCTTAGCTAACGTCTAAATGGTGAATTGCTGCAAGGGAAAATGCAAGAGACCATTTAACGTTTCTCAACTGCATGTGACAGCTTTGGTCTTATCAGCCTGCAGAAGACTGAGGTCCCGCATCAGCCATCCCCATGCACTCCTTCCGTACGCAGACCCAGCTGCCACATGGAAAGAACGTAGACTGCAGAGAGTCCCAGGTCGCATGCAGGCGTCTTCATAGATCCAAAATTACCAGTGTGTACCTGCCTCGGCAATAGCTTGAAATGCTCAGGAAAGCTACAAACCAACCACAAATACTGTATGAACTGCCATGTACTCATGTTACGTATACAGAGCCAGATGTTTGACTTCACTAGTACAGCCTTTAAGACTCTCAACAAACATTATATATTATAGAGGACACTATATAAACCGTTTAACACACGCAATACTTTAGAAAAGTTCATTTTGCCTCATTCTGAAATTGTATCGCTAAATCACACTGATTTGGTTCAAATCATTTTTTGCATGAGGGACATGCTGTCCAACTATTGTTCCAAGGGCCATTAAAATTACTGTTTAGTATATTTTCAAAATTAAAGACTCTGGCAAAGAATGTCTGTGGTCTCTTCTTTGGGTGCACCATTAAGCTACCATTCTTCAAGGGTTATCAGAGCTATTTATAAACTAGAGATATGTAGCTAATTGAAAAAAATCATTGAAAGTTATTCACCCTGACTGGTACAGATACATTCAATTTTAAGTCAGGGCCCATGGACCAGATCTTGTAATGTTAGTCTGTTAACCAGACATGTTATCTATCTATCCATCTATTTATCTATCTATCTATCTATTAATAATAAATAATAATAATATTTTATTTTGTAAAGCGTAAAATCCAGTGTTGTGCTCATAAAAGCTATTAAAAGCAAGCAATTGCATAAAAATGAATATGAGAAAAAAATATTCATTAAATTAAAACGAAGACAAACATTTAGATATTACTTAGGCTAGATAAAAACATGCACATATTCCAGTTATATACATTAACTATGATACTAAACCAATAAAAGACATTAAACCTATAAAAAAAGTAGTTAAATTTACGGTATGGAAATGAAAATCTGCACATATGCAAAATCACAGCTGATCGAAATATTGCACAAATAAGTATGTCTTGAGCATTTTTTAAAGCGGCTAGGCTCTCAGCTTTTCTTAATTCTAAAGGAAATGAATTCCACAAAGTGGACCTGCCACACAAAATGCTCTTTGAGCAACCATGGAGGACTTTGTACTCGGACAAAAAAGTAAGTCATGATTGGCCGATCTTAGGCATCTACCTGGTGTGTACGAATGAATTATACTTGTAAGTATATCGTGGCCATGCGATGTTTAGTCTTGTAAAGTAGTATGGCCACCTTAAATTTAATGCGCTGACTCACAGGGAGCCAGTACAGCTCCAGCGATACAGGTGTAATGTGATCATATTTGTCACATCCACTTAGTATACGGGCTGAACATGCTGAAGTCTTATTAATGAATTAATGAAGACGGATACCCAAGAAATAAAGCATTTAAAAAATCTACCTTGGTAGTGACAAAAACATGGATCTGGCGCTAAAAAAAGTTGAACAAAAAAGGTTTTATTTTATGTATAAAAGCCACATGTATATTATAAAAGCCACGCCCTTAGTAAAATACCTAAGGGAGCAGTGTAAAGAGTAAAGATGACAGGTCCCAAGACAGAGCCCTGGGGGCACACCACAGTCCAATATATGTAACTTAGACTTAATTCCTTCAATCTGTACAGACTGGCTACACTTACAAAGATATGATGCGAACCATTCCAGGGCAGTGACAGTAACTCCCATAGACCAAAGTGTATCAAGCAAGAACTCATGACTGACCTTATCAAAGGCAGCTGGCAAGTCAATCATGACTAAAAGCACACCATTATTCTCTCCAAGAGCACAATGAATGTCATTATGTACTCTCAATGTAGCAGTCTCTGTGGAGTGTCCAGCCAAATAAGCTGATTGATATATCGCTCCTCCAAGTTATTATTTACAAGATGTTTGTGGAGTCATGAACACACGACCTTCTCCATCACTTTGGAAACAAACGTCAAATAAGAGACAGGTCTAAAGTTTTTTTTAAACTTCAGGATCCAGTGTAGACTTCTATTCTATTCTATTCTATTTTTTATATTCTATTCCAGTCAGTTTCTATCTATTCTATATACTACTAAAATTGTCCTGTCTGTTTGTCCCACTAAACCCGCAGAAACAGACAATGACAGTGGGCCAGTTTAGCTATCAGCGTCAGTCATGTGTCTTAACTTACAGAATGCAAACCATTTTGGACCTTCTACCTGCACACAATAGAATTCCCGGCAGCATGATCACATCGCGTGTCTGTCACACAAGATCACACCGCTCGACATTGCTAACCTTCACCTTGGTCCATTACCACAAAGACGTATATAGCTTGGTTCTGTATCGACTACCAGAACCAAATCGTCAGGGGGGTTCGCTACCTTACGGGAGGAGGGGGGGGGGATCTGGCCACACAATACGCGGCAATTTGCTCTTCCTCTGCAACGGGCCCCAACGGGTCATGATTCGTCATAGGCAACACCTTTTTTTTCCCGATCAGGATTCTTTTTTTCTCTATGTTTACAAATACAAAGTACAGTTAAAATAAAATCGTTTATTATATATTAGGTAATGAAAAAAAATTATTTGCGGTCTGGTAATAAATGAAAAAGATCACGGTAATATCTAAAATATTACCATACTAACACCTTCTAACCTCATCTAATAGCTGCTATTATTGAATGTCATATTGAGTTCTTGAAGTTATTTATAGATACATAAGAGACAAACAAAATTTTATTATATAAGTCACCATACACCTTAAGCCGAAATTATCTCGCAATAATACATCGGTTTCAGTCTTGGTATTTTTTCAGCTTATTTTATCTTACACCTAATTTATTTCATGGCATACACCATTACTTCAATGCTTCTTCCTTTTCATGAGGCAAGACTCGGTGAAAAAAATTGTATAAAGGCATATTTGTGAAGAGGTTCGTGAAAATAATTGGGATAACCACATGTCAGTTCTGGGTTTGACTGGTTGCTTTAATGAATTTAGGACGGACTTTTACAGTAAACTAGAAATAAGAGTCCGGGCCAAACTTTTAATGGACAACACACATATATAATAACTGAAGAATTTTTACCTCAGCAAAATTTTCCCCACAGCTTCCATGCAGTCTACATCTTGTCATTTTAGATATAATATGGGTCGGTCAGAGACCAAATTTAAAATCTGAGGCCCCCGGGCTGTTGCTACCTGGCGCCAGTGTGTCCATTCAACAGCTGTCTCCCTGTTATAAACGGGCGTTCTCAGGAGACCCCTCATTTATAAAATACAGTATCCACGAGGGTCACAGGAAGTCACAGAAGATGTACCAGATAACAACCGTTTTTTATAGCATCTGTATACACTTCTCTGGTACTGGGAAAATCAGTATCACTCAGCTGTCAGGCTAGGTAGCACCATTTTTATTTTAGTTTTTTTTTTCTGGCGGTTGCCATCCGTTAATTCTCTTGTGGTCTCCATACGTTATACGTGCTGCTCCAGTTACGGTCGAGTTCCTATTCATTTTACATTTTGGGATGTGCAGTTTGCCAGCTTTGTGTTGGTTTTCCTGCCCAAGGTGTTACCATGAAAATCGAGCCAGTGCTGGTTTAGACATACTGCTCAGTCACGGCCTGTTTCCTCCTGGGAAGCCCGGTCTTGCTTACCATCAAGTCCGTAATCTCAGATTCCTTTTCGAAAGCTCACATTCCAATCCGTCATATTAACCATTCAGTCCATAAACTCAACAACCAGTCCACAATCTTGCTCTAAAATCTGTGGTACTATCCTTTCCGTAATCTAACAATCAAACCCGAAATCTTACCATCCAGTCCGTAATTTTACCATCCAGTCCGTAAACTTACCATCCAGTCCGAAATGTTACTATCCTGTCCGTTATCTTACCATCTATAGTCCGAAATATCACCATCAAGTCCGTAATATCATCTTCATCAAGTCCGTAATATCATCATCATCAAGTCAGTAATACCACCATCTAGCCGTAATGTTACCATTAAATCCATAATCTTTCCATCTAGTCCGATATATCACCATCCAGTCCGTGTTCTTACTGTTAAGTTAGTAATCTTACCATCCAGTCCGTGTTCTTACTGTTAAGTTAGTAAGCTTACCATCCGGTCCGTAATATCACTACAAAGTCCTTAACACTACCGTCTAGTCCGTAATCTTAAAATCTAGTCTGTAATATCACCATCCAGTCCGTATTCCTACCATCCAGTCCGAAATCTCTCTATCCAGTCGGTAAGCTTACCATCCGATCCGTAATATCACCATAAAATCTTTAATCTTACCATCTAATCCGTAATCTTACCATATAGTCCGTAATATCACCATCCAGTCCGTAATCTTACCATAAAATCCGTAACCTTGCCATCCAGTCCTTAATATCACCAAACAGCCGTGATCTCACCATCCAGTCCATTTTTCTGCCATTCAGTCTTTTTTTCTTTTTTTCTTTTTTCTTTTCTTGCTTCTTCAGGGTTAGACTCAGAGCATCATTTTTCCCATTTTTAAGCCATTTTTTGGTGTTTTATAATTTTTCATTTTCTTTCAAAACTCTTAATATCTCATGTTTACTTATTTTTCCTTTACAGTTGCAGATTTCTGTCTGAGATAAAAAAGGAAAAGATATACTAGAAAGAAATTTATCATAGTCAGTATAAAAAACCAATTTCCTAGTTATCTCTTTTGGGTCTGTCAATTCTTTTTCGTTGCTGATTAAATTGTAAATTGTTGATTTTGATTTGTTTCTCTTATCCATGTTAAGAAAATATTGTAAAGATCTTTCACCTTCCTCAAACCACTGAACTCTAGATTGAACAATCTGGCCTTGTGTTAATTGAACATAAAAGTGTTCCAATTCACTCTTAATTTTGTCATATTTTTCCATGTTGACTGGCTTCATTGAGGATAAACTTTGTTCCGCCTGTGCAAATTCTTTCTCAAGATTTTGGATATTTTCACGATCTTTGTTTCGTATTTGCTTTGAGAAGCGTATAGAGAGCTCTTTAATTTTAAATTTAAGGTACTCCCACCAAGCCTTTTCCACCGTTTAGTCCGTAATCTTACCAACCTGTCTTTAATATCGCCATTCAGTCCGTAATATCACCATCCAGTCCGTTATATAAACAACCATTCCGTAACCGTACCATCTAGTTCATAATCTCACAATCCAGTCCGTAATCTTACCATCCTTTCCGTAATATCACGATCAAGTCCGTAATATCATCATCCAGTCCGTAATATCACCAACCAGTCCGTAATCTTACCATCTATTCCGTATTCTTGCCATATAGTCCGTAATCTTGTCATCTGGTCCGTAATATCATCATCCAATCCGTAATCTTACCATCCAGCCCGAAATGTTACTATCCTGTACATTATTTTTCCATCCAGTCCGTTATATCACCATCAAGTCCGAATAGCATCATCCATTCCGTAATATCACCTTCAGGTCAGTAATCTTAACATCTAGTCCATAAAATCACCATCTATTCAGAAGTTATCATTCTGTCCATAATAGCACTAACTAGTCGGTAATGTTACCATTAAATCCGTAATCTTACCATCTAGTCCGATATCACCATCAAGTCCGTAAAATCATCCATTTCGTAAGCTTACCACCCAATCTGTGTTCTTACTATCAAGTCAGTAAGCTTTACATTTGGTCCGTAATATCACCATCAAGTCCGTAATATCAACAATCTAGTTCGTTATCCAGTCCGGTTTGTTAACAACCATTCCGTAATCGTACCATCCAGTCCATAATCTTACCATCCAGTCCGTAATCCTACCACCCTTTCCATAATATCACGAACTAGTCTGTAATCTTTGGTAATCTTACCATCCAGTCCATGATATCTTCAAACAGCCGTGATCTCACCATCCAGTCCATTGTTCCTACATCCAGTCCGTAATCTTCCCATTTGGCCGGTAATACTACCATCCGATCCGTAATCCTCCCATCCAGTCCGTAATATCACCATACAGTCTGTAACATCACCATCCAGTCCGTAATCTTACCATCCAGTCCATGATCTTACCACCTTTTCCGTAATATCACGACCTAGTCCGTAATCTTTCGTAATCTTACCATCCAGTCCGTAATATCACCATCCATTCCGTAATATCACCACCAGTCCGTAATCTTACCGTCTATTTCTTATTCTTGCCATATAGTCAGTAACCTTGCCATCTGGTCCGTAATATCACCATCCAGTCCGTAATCTTACCATCCTGTCGGTAATATCACCATCCAACCCGTTATCTGACCATCCAGCCCGTTTCCAGTCCCCGTGACGAAACTATGTATTAACACAATTTATTGCCTTTGATAAGCCCCATCTCCGTGTTTTTATTTCACTGATAATCTTCACAATATTTCCAGGCAGTGCGGACAGAATTTATGGCCGGAATCAGACCCGCACCTCGTAAACATTCGACAGAATTACCATGTTAACACCACTGCTCGAGTATAGTACGCACTACAAGGTGGGTGCTATCAGATTGGAATTAAAGATTAACAGTTAATACGATAATGATTATTTGAACATTTGATTATCTTCCAGGTGTTACTACAAAAAGGTCGAAGACTCAAAAAGGGGAACGCCTCCTTTATAACTTCATGAAAACATGTAAGCAGGTCTCACGAAGAGCACTAGAATACATGAAACTATACCATTTTTTATTAACGGTCTAAATCGTTATCAAGTGGTTAGAATTAAAAACTAGATACCCATAGGTCTCGACGCTCAGCTGATTTTTTTCTAAAATGATATTTTAAGAGCTTTTTCAAAATGTGGGTCCTGTGACCTTGACCTTATGACCTAAAAATCTGATAACTTACTCTCCTCCAACTTTCACCATTTTCATTTTCATAACAATCTTTTGAAAAAAAAGTGGTTTCAGTGACCTTGACCTCTGATCAGGTAACCTCAAACAGATTTCTTCCACTTTGGGCAGATAAGCCACATGTGAAAGATGGAAGGTTTGGGATGAATAGTTTGATTTACAATACACTCACAATGTTAGCTGCCGCAGTAACTCTGAGGCGTTTTTTTGGTTAATGTTTAGATAGGAGCTCAGGCGAGAGTCACATGGGAGAGGTCACGTGGTCTCAACTCGTTTGGACCAGTTCGCCATTTGTATTCCGGCAGTCAGGCAGCTAGCAGGGAGCTGCTAAGATCTTTTCCCTATAGATGGACATACCTCCCGTAGGAAACATCCCGGGTTATCAACGAGGAAATGGTGTTTTCCTGCTTCTGAGGATCTATGTTTACTTCCTAGTTTTCCTTTCTCAATAGCTTGTACGTAACCCCCCCCCCCCGTCTCTTTTTTGTATACTTGTTAGCGCAATCTTAGAGCTTTAATACAGTAATATCTGGAATGTTAGAAGCGACCGTTATATCTTTTCAATATTAATCTTGATTTTCCCAGAATTAATAGTTGTTTCTTAAGACGTAAATACGAGTTTATTCTGTCTTCACTTTATAAGCACCGCCTGATAGTTTAAGATTCGGTCACAGACGGCGCTACCATACTACGGTTCGTCTGTAACGCGTTGTTAAACCTCGTACAGACATGGGCACTGAATTGAAAGTTTATTATACAAGTATTATCATCATTTAAGTAAAGCCGGAAATTGTACATCACAGAAGAGGAAAACACCTTTTAGAGTAATCAGAATTATATAATTATGTGTATTAAACTTATTATAATTGTAACCTAATGCCCTCTTCAGCTTTAACTATGCTTTTATTGTATTACACACACACACACATATATATATATATATATATATATATATATATATATATATTACAAATATCTTTGTTTTCAGTCTCAAGGTTTGTGTGGTCACAAACTCAAGATTCACAGTTTGTGTGGTTACACAGACAATCTTAAGGACCAATAGAGGATCCACTATTACAGTTTCAAGATGTTTGTTGAATAAAGACCATGTATACCGTTTACGAACTCATACGTTATTTTTTTTGTGGAGAGAGCTATAGTGAAACCCGCTATCCGTTTCACGCGAGTGAAACTTGATACCTGTATTAAGTGAGAGTGAATTTCGATACGCATTCCTGTGAGAGTCAAACAGACCTTTAATCTACAAGCAGTCAACATAAGTCATGGGATTCAATATGAGTTTTCAGTCTGTCAGTGTATCCATTAGCAAACAAGAACTTTGATGTTCAAGACAAATGATGACATCTAATTACGAACAATTGACTGTCATCACGGACCATTGTTCAACTTATGAATAACTTTTGCTCGTCAAACATCGTATTTGCCAGATGACCGATATCCATCAACAAGCAGCCTTGTGTGTTGGCCTGTTTTGTCATGTTACCATGTTTATCTGTTTTCATGACACACCAGTATCTCATATGATTTGAACTATTATAGGGATAGAAAAAAATTGAAATAAAAAAATATATTAAATAACATCATCTGATGGCTTATAAATAGCGCTTTTAAAATTGTTTGATTTTATCAATTATCTTTAAAAACAAATAATTATGGGTTATAACATTTCTTACTGAGCTCTTCATCTTCACAGTATTTCCACTGGTGAAGAATTGATATAGGCCTATGCCCTGTTTCTCAATCCTAACTGATATATTCAGTAAAACTACTGTTTACATCAACATTCTAGACAGAACTAAACTGGAGACAAAAATTCTCTAGCTTTGGGGGTATATCTTCATGTGGTTATGATGCTTTATTTTATTCCATTGCACTTGACATCTTGTGTGTGGACAAATAGGTGGTAAACTATACAATATTGGTAGCATGCATTGCCTGTTTTCCTCAGGCATGTCCTTTTCCAGTGAATACTCCCTTTTATCATTTCCCATTCTTCAGATGTGAGAAATGTTCTTAGTGTGTCAATATCCAAATTCCCTGTGTCAAAACCGGCATAATTATATAATGAAAAAAAGTTCATTAAATGTTCAGAAATAAATTAACATAATTAAAGATGCTGAAAGGAGAATCTGCAAAATAACAGACAGGTACTAATAATAAAAGAATAATTTCAAAAGAAAATGTATACATGTTAACTAGATGATACATGTGCCAGTAATATGAGTTTATTTAAGTGATTGTAGTACCTTAATGAGTTTATATCATTGTTGGCTGCACAAGTATTAGAACGTCAAAGACTAGGCAGCTGACAATGTCGGATGAAAATTATCCGATTCTGTGCAGCCGTCGGCCCAGACACTTCCTTTATTAAATAAAAAGATTGAAATTTTAACTGGTTCATTATATACAGAATTGTATAGCTCTTTAACAGCAAACATGCCTGTTTATCCATGTTTAATTAATCACAAGCGAGATGGTGCTAGGGAGATTATTTGGCTGAGACCTGCGCTGTCTGTCTCTTTTGTAATAAGCACCAGTGGTCAACATGCACCTGTATAACTGCTGGCCCCTCCTTGCCATAAAATAAGCACATTCTGGGCAGTAACTGGACTAGACTGAGTCTGTTCAGTTTTTCCTTATATGCTTCATGACCAACTAGGTCATAGGAAGTAATAGAAAATAATATGTATAACTCTATTACTTTGCCTTCTGTTTCTGTTACTATTACTATTACAGCTTAAATTTTTGAGTTTATTACTATTACTATAACTATTACATGGAAAAATCTGTAAAAGTCTATTAGTTTTATTATTACTTATTACTATTACCCCATGTCTGGATCTCAGTGAGCAGCCAAAAATGTGAACAAAATAAGCCATATTTCTTGTGACCAGCGGGCTGGATAGGAAGTGGAGGGCAGGGACATTGCTAATTAACCCTGGGGCTGGGGATGGGTACTATTTGTGCCAAATTGGCTGGAGTATTATCCAATGAGAGCTGGGTGTGATGGTGGTAGTACTAAGGGCTGTTCCACACAATCATATGTGAACTAAGCACAGCATGATATTGTATCATTGGTATATTGGGTAAGCTCAACACAGTAAATAAGTGTCCATGTTGCTTTATTAAACACAATAATAACAATAACACATGAATCTAGATATCTATTTAAACTTTATACTTAATCACAAACGATAAAAGTTATAAATGTTCATAAGCACGAAATATGAATAAATGGGTATAAAGTTATAAATTAAAAAAATGTATCATGATTAAAAATATTGGTAGTGATAGGCATTTTTTGAAAATGTAATCAAAATATAAAATGCCTCATTTATCCACACTTCTTAAAATTCTCATTTTCATTTGTAAAGAGCACATGTATTTATAAAAATTCTTGGATCACTACATTTCTTAAATAACAAAATATAAGCTTTATTTACACATTAAATAGGTTAATTTTATCATTATAAAAAATGATTACAGTCAACCTGATTCAATATGTTTAGAGCTACTCCATATGCGCTTTGATAACATACTAATCATAATTTCATCACAAGAATATCACAAGACATTCATATAAGCAGCACAATAATAATAAAACAAAAACAAAGAAAAATAAGCATTGTGCCTGTACCATATAAGTAAGTCATAATTGAAATGTAATTTAACTCCGCTAAGATAAATACTAAACCATGATGGACGAAGTCCTTTAAACTCAGATTGATGTATAGTACACACAGTGTGTTGGTGTGGTATACAAATATCTTTGTACATTTAGATATTACATTTGAAGTGTATTTATCTGTAAAGTATAAACAAATGATTTAAATACATATTAAACAGTGCAGACTAAGTTCTTCAAAACTCATATATGGCCGTGTATTACACGAATGTGTTGGTATGCAATGCAAACATTCTGATATCGCCGTGTCTATAAGAAGCAAGCTCTGCCAGATATACAGTTTTGTTTAATCCATTAGCCATCCTAAAAGAAAAAAAAATAATAATAACAATTATAATTTTTAAATGATTGTAACAAAATAATCAAATTTAAATTTAAACAAATTATTACAGAAATTATATGACTGTTATTTATTTTGATTGGTATATCAGCTCATATTTGGGTCTTTTATATAAATTAACGGCTTATTAGTATGGATGAGATAAACTGTCCCAAGCCGAATGTAATGCCAGTGACAGTAACAATTAACAGGGTGGTTAACTCACTGATTATCGCTCACGTAAGGACTAAAAGAATGAGATTTATACGTGGACCTTCAACCTACTTACATAATATATCACTAGTTTCCTATATCATGGGGAGGTAGTGACATAAAATAGTCACAGGATTCGGCGAAATTATTGTGTTAAATATGATATGACGTGGTGCCCGTTTTGGGAAGGTGGGGGCGCCTCGAGTATTACCAGAGAACGTTTTTGCCGTCTCAGTCATTCAATGCCTTACATATACTTTGACAAACATCCAAGTTATTTTACTTGACGTTTGACACACAGACAAATTTTATTTATATGCATTTCAATATATTGTTTGCTTTGCCATAAACGATTTTTTTAACAGCCCTCGAATCAATGTAAATGGCGGCGCCCATGTGCCTAGGGATCAATCGTTAATTACCGGAATCGTTTGGTTTAAGATTCAAACATTTGATCAGCCACGATCTTTTACCAAGCAAATATTTATATTAGCCCAAATATTATGCCTAGAAAATTCGTTAGTAGTTAAAGTATTTACTTATGTTTATCCGGCACCCTTAATATGGAACACGGCAAGGTTGCTTCCCTTCCAACTCGCGTCCAATATCATGCAGCGCATTCGCTTCAAGTTTTCTCCATCTAAAATGGCGTCAGTGCACGATAGAACCACACAGAATTAATATCCGAGAGACCATTGAATCAAGTAGTAGAGGATATGATTCTGATATTCGAATTCCTCTGCCAACAACCTATTCAAGAGATCAAATTTCATTGGACGAGAGCCATATCCCCACACCGGACGTTGCGGAGAGGTGACCCCATCAAAGAGAAATCGCTGAAAAGATACAGCCTTTGATGAATTGTGAGATCGGACTCATTTTATACAACTGTCAGGCACTAGCACCACGTCAGTGCACTACAGGCGTTGGTACTGACCCCGTTGCTGTGTGCACAGATCTGAACGTCAGTCAGATGATTAATTAACATCTCAAGACGATATGAAGTTCATGAAGGGCACGCAGGAAAGAATACACCATGAAGATGATGAGTGTGTAACGCCCTTGTCGTTCAGAGGTGATTGACCAGCCTTTCCAAACAAAAAATCCGCAGTAATGCGACGTGCAAACAGTTTACAGAGACGTATGCTTCAGTATGAGAAATACTTTACCCTCTATAAGAATAACATGCAACAGATCTTGAACAGAGGAGATGCTGAAATGGTCCCAAAAGAAGATGATCAACCAGAGGTCGCTTGATATATTCCCCACCATGGTGTGTCCGTGTTGTCTTCGACTGCAGCGCCAAATTTTAAAGAACTTGTCTGAACGATAATCTCCTACCAAGAGCAGATATGATCAATCCCTTGATCGGCGTATTTTTTGGTTCCGTCAAGAACGAGTCGCCACTATTTGTGATGTGGAGAACATGTTCCATCAATTCCATGTGATAAGCCGATACAGACTATATGCGCTTTCCTCACCTGCCTGAGCAACTTTTGGCTTGAAGGAATTTGCACAACGGTATGGATACATTAACCAAGATGCTGCAAGATTCATTGGAAGTAATGTTTATGTGGACGAGGGTCTAAAGAGCACCCATACATCAGAAGAGGGCATCAAATTGCTGCTGAATGTAATATTAAGATCTGCATTAAGGGCAATCTAAGGCTCCACAAGATTGTCTCAGATTCTGAGAAAGTCATCGACACAGTCCCAGAATCTGAACAAGCAAATACATTGCAAGACCTCAGTTTATGCTTCCAGGATTCTGCGCCAGAAAGAGCCCTTGGAATACAGTGGTGCATTGAGCTGGACGTGATCTGCTTTAGACTCACTTTACAAATCCTCCCACTGACATGTCGAGGAATCTTCGCCACAGTAGCCTCTATATATGAATCTAAATAGGTTTCACGCATCCTTTGATATTTGTGGAAAACTGATTCTTCAGCAGAATAGCTGGCAAGGGCCTAACTTGGATGATAAAGTTACAGATAAAATACGTGTCAAATGGGAAAGTTGGAGACAAGAGCTACTTGCCCCGAAGAAAATACGAATACAACATTGTTTCAAACCAGCAGACTTTACAGAATCATCGGTACTCAAACTCCATCACTTTCGGGTGCCAGTTCAGAGGGCTATATGGCCAGTGCTCTTACGTTAGTCTCAAGAATGAAGCTGGAGAAGTATGCTGTTGCTTTGTGATGGGATTAGACCATATTTCTTATCCGATTCTAAAATTGTCTTTGGCTACATACAGAACGACGCCAAACGCTTTCATGGAACGTGGCAAATCGAGTGCAAAGGATCAGAGAGTCTTCAGGTCCAGATCAGTGGGGTATGTGTCCACCAAGAACAATCCAGCTGACCATGCATCCCGCGGATGAATTAGTTACTTCAAGTTGGGTAAAGGGACCGGCTGTTCTCTGGGCCAAGAACCCCACACTCGAAACAGTAGAACAGAACGTCCTTATGGATGATCAAGAAGTAAAGAGAACATCAACAAAAGCTACATCGGCATTTGTAGCATCCGGACTTGAAGATAGATAAGACCGATTTTCAGATTGGTCTAAAGCAGTGAAAGCTTTCACTTCTCCGAGATTGTTAGCTAAGAAAAGGTCTGGCATCACCTATGGTCGACTCACTTAAGAAAGACAGGCTCCTTTTTAGAAGTACTTGAAAGCCCGAAACAAGGAAAGTTGCCAGGGAATAGCAGACTGAGAAATCTACCAAGAAAGGATCATGTCACTATCCCTTCCCATCCACCTTTGTAAAGGAAATAACCCACCAGGGAATAGGGATGACGATAAACCACATTCGCTCTGCCGCATACTGTATTTTAGGTTGCGGCTCTGCTGTAGCTTCAGTGATTCACAGATGCTTCACTTGTAGAAAGAAAAGAGGATTTATGCTGCAGCAGAAAAATGTATGACTTGCCTAAAGAAAGAGCAGAACCCTCTCCACCTTTCCCAATGTGTGGATTGGATTGCTCCTTACCATTTATGGTCAAAGATGTACGTAGAGAACTAAAGAGACATGGTCTCATCTTTACCTTGTTTGCACTTAGAGCATACGGTCTGCGTTGTTGTCTTTTTGTAATACGCGGAGAGATCCGACTTCTGCGCTGTGATCAAGTTACTTATTTCATAGGAGCAAAGCAAAAGCTGAAGTAATCTCTCTAAAGTCACCGATGACTATTTACCCAAATGGCTTCTAGCAAATCAGTGTGAATTCCAGATGAACCCACAATCGGCAAGCCACATGGGTGGCGTTTGGATGCGTCGAATTAGAAGTATTCGCACGATCTTAGATGGTCTCTTAGAGAATGCAGGTGCACGCCTGGACACCTCTTCAGTATTAACGCTAATGTATGAGACTAACGCTATAGTGAATGGGAACCCTTTGACAGTAGATTCAATCTGTGATCTTGTATGATTTTGTGACCAAGTGATTTTGTGTAAAAAACTTACGTTAATTTTGTGGATGTTGGCGCGAGCTATACACATTCTTTTTAAAGATTTTTTTTCTGTGACCAAGTAACCCCGAAATAGTAGGGTTCTTACTTTATTGGTGCGCCATAAATAAGTCAAGTTTGAAACCAACAATTCAAACCAAACTGGACTTTTCATCTGTAAACAAATTTGTTGACAGATGCCCATGTGACCTTGACCTATGATCTTGTGGCCCCTAAATACCAAGTTTCTTTCGCTATTGGCAGGTGAGCAATATGCGTAAGATGGAAGGTTTGGAATGAAAAATGCTCTTGATCATTGCCCTCATGATCCCAAAATCAAAAGGGTTCTTTCTTTAATAGTGCGTCATGCATAAGTCAAGTTTGCAATCCATATGTCGATCCAAACTAAAGACATCCGATTTCTGGAGGGACGGACTGATAAACAGACACACGTACTGACAGAAAGACAGACAGGGAGCTTTATATATCGCACACCCTTATGATCCATAACCACAAGTTTGCGGGACACTACATGAAACCACAGCTGAGAAACATATATGATTGCTGTTATTTGACGGTCTCAAAATAGAAATAAAATCGTAAAAATTAGAAAAAATATACAGGAGCTTCAAGTCAGCTGAGCTTATAAAGTACCGTGGATAAATTATTATATTGTTAATGTAACATTGCAATATTTGGTTTTATTTAAATTATTAAAATGGTTAAGACTCTATAATCTCATTAAAACGAATAACCAGAATAAAACTTCAATAACATTATACTGATTGAAGTAATTGCAGCAGTCATTTTTCTGAGCGATATCTCAACAATATTATTTATCATTTTTAACAAACTCCTGTCAAAAACAAGTGGAGCATAATGACTGTGCGACAATTACGTTAGCTCAGACAGATAGCTAAGAGAGATATTCAAGATCAATAAAAACACCAACAAATTAGAACAGTCCAGACAGTCTTCAATTACTTGAAAACAGTAACTAGGTAGACTCGTACTCTTTTTTTTCAATAATATCAAAGGTTTATGGAGACAGTCGAGCATGCATGCAGAATTTGTTTTATTGCAACAACTCATTCTTTATTTAACCCCCGCCCCTTCCTCCGCGTCCAGATGTTGTTTTTATGATAGAAAATGGAAAATTCATGTATGTTGAGGACATGATAATGGGGTTCCTTCGGGTTTACTGAAAGAGATATAAATATACTGTAACTGATAAAACGCACTCTCCCCACAAAGAGACAATATATTCCATACCCAATCGGCATTCAACTGAATGTTTGTGTAAATGATATGTCCGTTTTATACAACGTTCCCGTCTTTATGCAAATTCATTTACGTGACCTCTGTGCTGCCACAAGTGTGCTACAGAGACAGCCCACGCAGGCATTATTAGTGGACGACATTCACTCTAAACAACTCGCAAATCCCCATAAATCCTGCGGTAAACATTATTTACTTGCAGTTCCATTTTAACAGAAACTTATGTTGTTGTACAAATAATATTCACCAGGATGTACAGATGCGAGGCAATGTTTAAAATAAATCATCAAAACAGCAGTCAGGTTGAACGTGAGCCCTGTTATCCTTGAGATAACGAAGGGAAATGTCCCTTCAGGCCCACATATTCTAGTGGTCTTTGCAGAATACATTTACCCCTTGCCTTTTCATTCAATACTAAAGCTACAATGCGACTGTATGCTATAAATGCTTCCTTATTTCTTCCCATTTTTCTAAATGTGCAGTAATCTTATTTTCCAGTTTTCCTATTATATGTTCAATTTTCTCTTCATATTTTAATCTCCTTAAAAAAATCTGGCATTATATTGCCTATTTTCTAATAATATTCCTTTCGACTTTGATATACACACATTTTTAATGCAAGGAGCTCCTGATTTATTAGAAGTTAATTCTTAATTGGAAACATTCCATACAATACTGTGTTCAAGATTAATGGTGGCATTATCACTCCATTTGATTTCATCCAATCCACAATTCAAAAAGACAGATTTTTTGTTACAAACCATTCATAAAAAATGTGTTTCTTGGTCTCTTATTCTATGAAGCTATAAGAACATCGGTAGCTATCAACTAACTTCCATTTCTAAAGTAAACTATTGGTTGGTATATTATAGTTATGGAGTATTTTAAATAAGAATTCCCTTGAGTACATATCCAATGGGATTAATTGGATGGCTCCAAAGTAACTCTCCCAGTTGATATTATCATCCTGTATTGTATGTCTTAACTTGACCATTGATGAGGGCGCAGTTGATTTTTGTTCCACCAAAAGATCATAAACATATCTAGAAGACAAAGACTGTATATTTGTAATACCCTTAGTTGTAATTATGATATGTTCCTCTGATATGCCTTCATTAGATTCGATATCCTCGTCTCGCAATCATTTTGACAGTTACATGGTATTGTGGCTCATACGGATCTCCATATGAGATATACTCCTGTTCTAATATATGGATATTTTTTAATCAATTCACACCATTTTAGCTTTTTTCCTTCCTTTGATACAAAGTCTTTTACAAACCTTATTCCACATAAGTTCATTTGTTTGCAATACACCGACTTTTCAGCCACTCTAATCCACTTATTGTTCCACAGAGGTTGCAGTTTTATATCATTTTTATGGTTTGTTCTTTTAGACAAATGGTGACCAATCTTCCAAAATTTTTTTTATAAAGCCTGGTATCTTTGATGGTATTCTATGGTAATCCAAGTTTGAACACACATTGGTAACTTCACCAATTTTCTCATGATAAAACATGGGTACTGCTTTCCATGCATAAGCATTATTACATAGAATCAACCTTTTAATCCAAATTATTTTTTAAGTTTTCAATCTGCTGGCTAAGTCTTCAAAGTTTATACCATCTTTGTGGTATGGTCCTATCAGTGTACATTACCTGATCTTGTTTTTTTTCCTCTCCATACAATTTTTTCATCATTGACATAACAATATCTATGAATGACTTAGGTGGTACACGGATATTGCATACATATATAACTTCTGATAAAGTTTATGTTCTACAAATTTCTGCCCTTCCAAATAATGTTAAATTTCTGCTTGACCACACAGTAATGATTTTTATTTTCAAATTTTCTCTCACATTATCAAAACTGAGTTTCCTACTGATATTTTTATCATACAAGTTCCAGATGACAAGAGTTTTTAATTGCTCCTTTTGTCAGGTTAACCCATTCACATGAAACTGGTTCTAGTGTACTATGTTTACTTGCACCCATCCAGGCTGCCTCAGATATATTATAATAGACATGTAGGGAGTAAAATTGTGAAAACATATTTATAGTGCTAATTAAATGTTCAAATGAAGCTGTGTTCCTGATGAAAAAAAGTTATGTCATCTGCAAAACGTCATTTTAGTTCATATGCACCAACATGGACTTATTTATACGAACTTAGATGTGTTAACACTTCCAAAACTAATATAAACAAATATGGGCATATTGGGTCCCCTTGTTTAATGCCCACTAGACAACAAAAGTATGGTGTTGTAAAACCATTGTTAATAACTCACCTTTTCTAGCTATAATGCAAAATATTTGGTCCAGTTAATGAACATTGGGCCAAAGCCTGTTTTTTAAGAACACTTAACATGAAACCTGTACTAATGAGTCAAAAGATGCTTTAAAGTCAGCTCCAAAGAGAATTGCTTCTTCCAGTTCTGTATCATAATATTCCTTCATATCACTGATTAAGTGAACTAAATCTCCAATTTAGCGGCCTGGAACAAAAGCATTCTGACCTGAGCGGACCAATTTTTGCAAAACCTTTTGCAATCGTGAAACTAAAAGTTTGCTTGACAACTTACAGGCAACATTTATCAAGCTAATTATCTTCAGGATTCTATATATCTTTTTTCCTTGCCCGGCTTTTTTCTAAAAGATTTATAACTCTTTGTTTTTGGATCTCTGATAACTCCCCTGAGTGATACCCTTCATTTAAACAACAGTCATTTCCAAACTCACTTCATTAATTATACTCAAGTATTATTCTTTTGTTATTCCACCATTCCCTGGTGTTTTATTATTTTGCATACTTTTTAAGGATTCTAGTACCTCTGTGACAGTTATGTTACCTTCACACTTCAAGGCCTCATCCTCAGTTAGTTCTGGTAACCCATAAATACCTTCCAGGAACTTATCACATTCCTCAGAGGTTACATCTGAAGATCTTGAAAACTTTTTCATATACTATTCATGAATATGCGACATTATTTTGTTATGATCCATTGTTTCTACAGGCCCTTCTTTTAATTTTTTTTATAACTGTCATTTCATGATTTCTCTTTTTAAGAGTTAAGAAACATTTTGACCCGCGCTAACCCTGCTCATACCACTGAGCTCTGGATCTAACAATTATGCCCTCTGTTATCAAATCATAACACTCTTAAAGTTTCTGCTTTAAATCTTTGTATTTTTCAATAATACTGTTATCATTACACTCTCTAATATTACTCTCCAGCAGCTCCACTTCTTTTTCTATGCTCATACGCTTTATTCTGTTAGCTCTGATTTTTTTCTTTTGAGTATGCTATTGCAAATTTCTTTTATGATATTTTAAATAGTCCCACTTGGTTCTAGCATTCATATTTGTCTGAAATGCTTCGTTTCACTAATTGTATATACTCCTTTAATTTTGTATTAATATGGCGTCTTCAGCTAATGAATTATTAAATTTCCAGTATGATGGCCCATTCATTGTCATTTCAAAAGTACAAAGTCTAAGTAGTACCGCTGAATGGTCGGTTTCCACACAAGGTATAATCTCACAGTTTATAAACATAGGGTTTCAAAGTCACTGATATAAGAAAATAGTCTAATCTACGTTGTGTAAGTGAATTTAATCTCCTCCAAGTAAATCCTTTAGTTTTTGGATTACGAAGTAACCAAATATCACACAGATCAAATGTTTGAAGTATTGTTTTTACGGAGTCAATTGTTTTATATTTAATTATTTGATTACCATCTTGAGCATCCAAGGGGGAGAAACAGAAATTCAGGTCTCTTCCCAGATAATTTTAGTATTTAAGTCTATGTCAAATTCTTTTTAAATAATTTTACATATCTTTTGGTAACATAGAACTGTTTGGACCATAAACATTGACCTTTAAAAACGGACATTCCTGAATATAGGCATAGAAAATTACAAATCTACCCTCTTTGTCAGAGACACATTTAACTGATTTGAATTGCAATGTTTCATCAGTTAATATAATGGCTCCTCTGGCTTGACTAGAAAAAACATAAACCTTGCCGCAGATTTTGCCAAGATTCTTTACTATTTTCTTTGTTTAAAACTTACTCCTTTATCCATTTCGTGTTTTGTTAACCAATTTAAGAGTTTCCTGCGTCCCTTGCACTGTATGACGAAAAAGACGTTTACCCTATGTTATGAAATAAACAGTAAAATCCATAAATCTGAAATACAATTTAGATGTGTGACTACAGGTGATCAACACAGCTTTCTCCTGACCACCCTGCCAATACACAGATCCAAGCCCCGTCTAGATTAGGAACTTCTACCGTTTACGAGTTTCATAGTTTCAATGCAGAACTGTGTCATCTATATTTTTTTCATTAGGCCTACTGTTTTTTTTTTTGCAATCAACACATTTATCACCAAAGTTTTTATATCTGGATGTCTAGTCTTGTAAATTTCTTCTTCACATTATTTTTCTTTTGAATTTAAAATGAACAATTTACATTATTATCAATTCATATTAACAACATAATGTATATCCAGTTTAGTTATCGTCTTCATTAAAGTTAGCGAAAGTTTTAGGTGTTCTCTCCTGACTGTCGGGTGTTGATTTTCTTTAAAACCATCAGATACCCCTATTTATACAGTCAGCAGTATCTGATATTGGAACAGGTATCTGTAGCACCATTTGTACGATATAAACCAAGTCTGGTTGTCCTCTGATTCTTTTCTATACCCGGTTAGACACAAGGGACTTTGTAGCTTACCACGCATATCGCGCATCATGTTGCACGGGAGGTGAATGGCAAACAGTTTCATTTCCAAGGTGTTCTGCATTCCGCTTCAAGAAATACTATTCTGTTTTCACGCAACATGGTTTCTGATGGCTGATTTCAATCAATATAATTGCAAGATTTAACCACGGGAGCCACAGCGAGCAATTAAAATGTCTCCTCAAGACAGTCACGTTGAAGAGCCACTGCAAAAACAGAGTTGTTTAAGAGGCGTATGTTATGTGGTTCAGCAGTGACGTTCAGTAGTGACCTGTTGAATTTGCTCATGAGAAAGAGGTTTTTTGAGAAATGGTGTAACTCAAAAGAAGTGAATTCAAATTATGAAAAACGTAAGCATATGATGATAGTTGAAGAATTTAAAAAATTTGTTATAGATGATATTAAGACATATTCAGATGAGGAGAAAGTAACATGATTACAACAAGCAGCAAAATTTGCTGATGAGTTTGCTTTAACTCATAAACACAAATTTGATAGACCTAGAGAAGTGGGTTTTATTAAACCAAGAAATGTAAATGGCAGTGACAAAAAGGGGAGTCCACCCCGAACCAGAAAAGAGTATGGTTCTAAGATTAAAAGGGTAGAAAGGCCTCAAAATTGGCAGGGACCCATCTGCTATTATTGTAAAAAAACAGGGCATATTATGTCCAAGTGTTTCGAACTCAAAAAGAGTAAAGAAACATTGTCTAAAGAAGCGTCGCCTAATGCGCTTGTGTGTTCGCATGAGAGCTTGCTTTGTGAACCTCCGTCGGGGAGAGTAGGATTAGAGGATCCTGTCTTTGTGGGAAAGAATAATGACTCTGATAAATTCTGAGGGATACTGGTGCGTCTCAGTCCTTGTTACTGAAAAGTGAATTGCCTTTTTTGGACGAGACTGCTACCGGAGAAATAGTATTAACTCAGGGCATTGAGGGGTTCTATTGTTCATGTACCTCTGCACAAAGTCATGATGGAGTCAGAGTTGGTGTCAGGTCCTGTTACTGTGGGAATAATGCCCCGTTTACCTGTAAATGGTGTTTTATTGTTATTTGGGAATGATTTGGCGGAAGGTAGGGTGATGGCTTATCCTTGCATGGTCTCTAAACCGAGGGCTAGTTTAAATGATGTTAGTGAGGCGGAAAACGAGTGGTTGTTTCTAGCTTGTGCAGAAACAGTGAACAAGGGTGCCACCGATAAGGCCGGTATGGCTGTGGGCCAGGGTTCCACTGATGATAAAGCCGGTACGGCTATGGTTTATAGGACCGCTGATGATAATGCAGATAGGGGTATTGTTGATGATGATGAGATGATAGATTTGTCACAAACATTCATGAATGTCACTGGTTATTGTAATGACCAATCAGCGTTCCTTCTTTCTCCGAATGAGAAAAGAGCTGAGAAATCACCGGATGAGACATTTCCTTTAGGGAGTAGAAAAAGTTTATTGAAAGAACAAAAGAAAGATACAGATCTTAAACATCTGTACGATTTGATTTTGCCAACCGAGGAATTAGAAAAGGTGTCATCAGGTTATTTCATACAAAATTATGTATTAATTGAGAAAATGGAAACCCAAAGATATTACGTCAACAGAGGATTGGGCTACAGTAAATCAAACTGTATTTTATAGGGCAGAAATTATAAAGGTAGCCCACGAATCGCCTTTGGCAAGACATTTAGCTGTAAACAAAACCAAAAAAAAAAAAAAAAATCATGAGACATTTCTTTTGGTCTAAGATGAATCAAGACGTAGCACAGTTTTGTCAAACTTGTCATACTTGTCAGATGATAGGAAAATACGGTCATTATCCCCAAAAGCTCCATAACAACCCATTCCAGTCATGTCATTGTAGAATGTGTGGGTCCAATGCCCAGAACATAGAATGGAAACCAGTATTTGTTAACTATAATATGTACCACAAAAAGATTTCTAGATGCCATCCCTAAATATAAATATAAATATCCCTCAATATAAAAGCGCGGACTATCGCAAAGGCCTTGATCAAATTCTTTACAATGTTTGGAATGCCTAATGAAATTCAATCAGATCAGGGAACAAAATTTAACTTCTGGATTGTTCTAATAGTTAACAAATGATTTAGGTGTACATCAAATAATTTCAAGTGCCTATCATCCACAATCCCAAGGTGCTTTAGAGAGATTCCATTCCACTTTGAAAATATGTTAATAACCTACTGTTTACATAACAAACAAGACTGGGACGAAGGTGTTTCACTATTGTTGTTTGCCGTTAGAGATTCTGTACAAGAATCGCTTGGGTTCACTCCGTTTGAACCTGTGTTTGGTGACTGAGTACAAAAAGGAACGTTTTGGAATATGTGGTCAACTTCAGTGAAAGGTTAAATGATGCAAGTGACCTAGCTAGCTAGACAAAACGTGGCAAAAGCACAGACTAAAATAAAAACATGGTATGACAAAAATGCAAGAGCTAAAAAATTCAGGGTTGGAGATAAAGTATTGGCATTGTTACCATGTAGAGACGGTCCATTGCAAGCACAGTACCATGTCCATACGAATGCAAATCAATTAGGTGAGCAGTAGGTGCCAGGTGCGTCACTACAGCGATTGGGGGTATATACCCTGCCACCAGGCCCCCCCCCCCCCTTCTTTTAAACAAGGGAGAAAATCAATGTAATCATACCCCTAATATTAAGAGAAAAATTATTATATATTTGGAAATGAAATATATTAATATAAATAGTTAGAATTACATACTATGGTTCCATTTCTGAGTTGAAATATATGGAATATAATATAGCTAAACCTGGTTTAGTAACCTTTACCGGAAACATAATACCTTATTTTTTTAAAACCTTTTACTTGATGGTAATGTATTTAGTTTATCAAATTTGTTGAAGTTTATAACAAAAGTTATCCCAATTATGATAACCCTGCCGCTCCGAATCATTAGCGCCCCCCCCCCCCCACAGTCCCCACCGATGACGATAAATTGACGCCACTAGTAGATGCTCATAACTAATCATGACTGATCAGACTCAAACTATAGCCATTGAACATGCAAAAACGAAACACTGGTAACATACACTGAATAAACATAAGGTGCAAAATACAAAGCAAATGTTAGGGGCTGTATGGAGGTAAACTCCATATGGACACAGTATCTATCACTCTGCCCAGCATGACTCCGCTATAAACGAGTATCCCCTGGGCGTTAATATCAGACACAGGGGCGGATCCAGGAATATTAAAAATGGGGCGCGGGCGCTACCAAGCACAGGGGCTTGTCACAGAAGACTGGAAAATAATATCCAGGAATTTTGAGCCACAAAACCCTAAGAATAAGCGGGGGTTTTGTTACAATTATTGAATGTTTTAGTTAGTTCTAAATTTCCATTTATGTTTTCGCAACTGATATATATATATATATATATATATATATATATATATATATATATATATATGTATATATATATATATATATCCGTTTTTAATTTTATGTTTAAACATGATTTTTTTTCGAACATGTACTCATTTTCTCTCTATTTTTGAGACCTATAAAGATGTAGTCATCCATTACAGGGCACAAATCATAACCACTTGATTCAGAATCTTCTAACTTGACATCCAGGGAGGTCGATGAAAAATCTCCTTGAAAACCTGAAATAAGGTTCTGTTTCCCATATTCTTCGAGTTATAGGGCTTATAAGTATCCCCCAGAATTATTGAAAATTTGATACCAAAGCAGGGCACAAATAAAATCATCGGACCTAGAATCTTCCAACTTGACATCCTGAGAGTTCCTCAAAAGTTCTCTCCAGACACCTGAAATTAGGTCTCTGTTACTCATATTCTCTGAGCTATAGGGCTCAAAAATACCCCCAGAATAATTGACAGTTTGATACAAAATGTCCAGTATCTGAATAACCAATGTATTAATAACCATGATTCTTTGCATGCTTATTGATCAAGGAGTGTTTCGTCAGTTCCTGCAGACAGGTGGTGCCACCTGGATTTTTCGAATTTTAACACATTTTTTCTCTCTCTATTTTGAGACCTTTAAAGATGCGGATGTCCGTTAACAGGGCACAAATTGTAAACGTTGGTCCTAGAATCTTCTAACTTGACATCAAGGGAGGTCCGTGAAAAATATCCTTGGAAACCTGAAATTAGGTCCCTGTTACCCATATTCTCTGAGCTATGGGGCTTATAAGCACCCCCAGCATAATTGATACCAAAGCAGGGCACAAATCATAAAGATTGGACCTACAAACTTCTTACTTAAAATCCAGGTGGGTCCATGAAAAGGTCTCCTTGGAAACCTGAAATTAGGTCTCTGTTACACATATTCTTCTAGCTATGGGTTTTATAAGCACCCCCTTCCTAGAATAATTGAAATTTGATACCAAAGTAGGGCACAAATCATAACCATTGGACCCAGAATCTTTCTAACTTGACATCCTGAGAGTTCCTCAAAAGTTCTCCCCAGAAACCTGAAATTTGGTCTCTGTGACCTATATTCTCAGAGTTTCGGAGTATGTTTCAGCACCCCAGACAAAATTCAAAATACACACAAATTGCCGGATTTCAAAGGAAAGGCAGGTTAAATTGTCATCAAATTTGGTGTGCTTATTGTTCTTAATGAACTTAAGCTAATATGCATGAACGATGATTCCACCTACATTTTCTTAATTAGTTGCCTGTGCAAGGACATATTGTTAACATGTCAATCGGCTGAGCGTCATGACACATGGGTCATTTGTTATAGATGAACTCGTATATCATCTTTTGTGGTCTTAATGAAAATACCCATTAGAGTAAATCACAACGGGATACACTATGACCCTCACTAGCCCACGGCTTATAACAAATTTTACCGAAATCTACACTAAAAGCAATTTCAAGCTTCTGTGATTTGACCCAGTCACCGCCTCACTTAGATCATCAGTAAATGTTAACAGCATGTGATTCTCGATCCTTTTGGACTCATGTCTCATACCAGCATGCAAAAATGGTTAATCCCCCAATTCGTGCTGGTAATCTTTTTGCATGATGTTGAAAAGACCACAACAAGTGTCGCTGCACTATCACCGTGCATTTACATCTTCATCAATTCTGGAAGCAGTTGTTTAACGTAAACTATCCAAGGAAGCACGTGTCTGTATATATTTACAAAACCGTGACACAGACATTACACCGCAAATAGATCCACAGGTTTATCAATATACAAAATGTTTCACGGACAAATAACTTCTGTTGGTTATATTTGGAATGGATGTTGTGGAAGCATACTCTCTTAATATTTGCTCCATTTACTTATTTTTTTTTAAATTTAAGCTACTCAGGCGAAAAGGCTCGCGCACGAATGTGTGCATGAGAACTATCCTGGACTTTCATAGACAGATCTCATAAGTGGATAATTTCCTGAAAAAAATTCATGTCAGCTACTGAATGTCATTTAGTGACCTCTGACGAATGAAGCAAGAACTACGCATGATCATCATTCACACAAACAACAATGACGACAAAAAGGCTAACTTAAAAAAAAAATTATTGTTTAACACATCCTGGTATTAAATGAACAACATCATTCAAAATCTTCGTTTTTATCGGCTTCATATATATCCATACTGCAAACAACCTGCTGGGCGCTCGTCCGTTAAGTGCTTTTTTGCGAAACGTTTCCGGTACATGATTCAAGTTAATAATAGTAATATATATACATATGCCTATTCTAGTCATTAAGTATACCAATCTTCCTTTAAACGCTGCAGTAGGATGACCGCTTAAGATTAGGGGGACCATATGTGGTCCCCTAATATTTCAACAACTTTTTAGTGATAAAACATTGAAAACTGCTCGATTTGCTATAAGCAACCAGTATGTCTAAATTAGAATGACTTTTTTTTCACATGTGCACGATCAATTTATGCCCTTTTGGCTTCATTTTCCCATATGAATTCTTAATTCCTATATATTCCCATTATTGTTCCTCTAATGCCTAAAATAAAGGATGGTCCCTGAAGTAAGTAATGTATGACGATACATTATCTGACGATACGATACACGATACAACACGTGCCATTATAAACATTGTTAACAATCCAATGCAACTTTCTTCAATTTACACTGGAAAGAAACTAAATATCGTCCCATAAAAATGTTTGTCCAATCATGATAAATTCTCTTTAAAAAAAAGTTTCTGCATGACCATTGTGGCTTTTCCTGTGCCATTCCTAATATGGCATTGAGAGACTCTTAATGAATATCGTACTCCGACCGCCATCAGACGATCATATATATCTTCAACGCACAGAAACAAAGACACCTGGCAATATCTTATTTTGAATTACGATTCATATCGTGCATCGTTACAGTCCTAATAAAGACGCCCCGACGCACATTAAAATAGCAAGTTTTATAATTGCTACGCTCGTGGGTTTTCCACCATTGGAACTTCTTCCGGTTTCGGCGTGTCCTGGCTCTTGAGTCTTTTCGCTTCCTTCCTCTCTTTAATCACCATAGGTATCCATGGCACAAGGAGTAAAAATATGCCTGTCACCATGACGACTATGCAAGCACCATGGAACACCAGACGGAACTTGTTGATGTCATAATGAAGGCAGTAGCTTGGCACGGTTCCTCGGGGAGGACTCATGGCAACACACGTGGTATCGATGAGCCACCCGAAAACCATGGGGGCAGGAACCGTCCCTGTAAATCATTATAACAGGTATGAATATTATGTCTACTAACTAACACACGGTTTTAAGTGAAAGTGTATGTTTAAAAATTAATACAAAGAGAAAAAAGTCTTTCAGCAAAAAAAAGAAAATGTTGCAAGAATATTATAAGGTTCCCTTATCAAAACCCTTTCATGCATCTCCTTTCACTTTTGTGTCTAATCTCATATACTTTTCATAACAAATCTGAAAAGATGCTGCGATAAAGAGACAAATATACTTATATCCATTTTAATAGAGGTGGATTGATAAATTCCATTTATTTTATTTTTAAATATGCATTAAATCCCAGGAGGGATGGAGGGAGCACATACCAAAAAAGGAGAGAGGAGCGATATACGTTCTTACCAAAAGCGCTGGTAGCGACGTTACTGATGCCCATTCCTATAGACTTGTACTTCGGATCAGGAATGGACCTGTAAACATGAAAACATCCAGCAACAAACATTAACTCTCCATATTTTTCACCACACAAGACTCCAAGTTATGTCTCATTAAATTAAATTTATACAAAATTAACTTTGTGACATTTCTTAAATATGCATTCTGTTGATATATAACACCCGGCATGAAAGAATGAATGGATCATTAGCCTGATTTAACGGAATGTTAAAAAGAACACGTAGCGAATTATAGAAGTTACAGAATTAGCTGCAGTTCTAAGTGTTCATTTGTCACGACAATAGTGTCAGAGATGACCACATGAAACAATCAATACGGGAGAGCTGATTAAATCATTTTAATTTTTCTACATGAAACCAAGCAAAAAACGTGAACGCATCTGCCATTAGGGGGTGAAAAGCCATTAGTAGTTTTTGATATACAAATATATTTATAACAACTTTCTATCATATTTTATATGGCCGTCTATAAAATGAATTCCTGATCAGAACTCCTCTGAGTTATAAAGGGGTGAAAATCAGGCTTGAAAATTAATCAGAAAATGTAAGAACCGTTAGACATTGATTAAGGCTGAATTAGACCTATACGCGATAGATTAAAAACTATATATATGGCACAGGTGACACTGTGAAGTTCTGAACTGGGCTTTAACATGTCCTACGGGATCACGTGTGATCACGGTTAATCACTGACCATTTGTCAATCAACATTTGTAGGTCTTGGCTAATGAATGACTCATTTGTGGGTCTTGGTTAATTAATGCCCCTCTTGATCACATGTAGGTCTTTGCTATTTAATGATTCTCATGTGTAGGGCTTGGCTAATTACAGACCTATGTGATTACGCGGAGGACCGGGAAGATTTAAGGTTAGCGGGCCGTATTTAAAGCCTTATATGTTATCATATTATAATTTAAGGTGCACATGTTATGTGCACTGGGAAAGTGTTTTCTATCGAGCATTTGGCATCATGTTATACATAAAACTCAAGATCCACACCTGAAATTTACATTAGTGCAGTAAATGAGGTGGTTTACATTTTTTTTTACTAGAGGCCTTTCCCTGTAGCGCACTATAGTGCACCACAGATATCGCCACCTGCCCAGCCATGCACACACCATTGGCACTGACACATTCAATCGCCTCAAACAGCAATAAATAAATTGGTTACCACTGGGAGAAAAGATGATAAAAAGTCTCCTGTCTCCCCCCATCTGGAACCAATATACTTTTCCTCATACATTTAATGGCTATTATTCTCTGCTGTCCTGTAATATTAAATGCCCGCGTACTCTCGACGCCACAAAATGGGCCGACCCTGGCCGGACCCGGAAATAGGTCACTCTAACCTTAAAACAAACTGATGAAAATTATGGATAAAATTCACTTATGATTTAGTGGTTTGTATAGTTATATGTATTGTTCACCGTTCAAATTTTTCATACAATATTTTTTGTATGCATTGTCTCGCACAATGTAGGATACTATTTTATGTGACAGCATTGTGTTTAACAAGGAACTCATTGTTAACGTTTCTTTTATATTTATATTTACACAAGTATAGTTACGTATGGTTACTTTACTGTTTGTAGAAGTCAACTGAGGGCAATTATAATCATGAATTAACGTTTCCTCAGTTACTCTGTATGAAAGACTATATGTCTTTCATGATTCTTGAGTGTAATAAAGTTCTGAGTTAAGTTAATTACACAAAAACTGATGACGTGTCTTAGTGTATTTAGTGAATTACACAAAAGAACGACAGAGTAAACATACCTGAGAACCAGACTCATGAGTGGTGATGCGCTGAGGTACAGAATGACGACGGAGAGGAGCACGATGAGGCTGTAAAAAACAAGAGAGAGCGTGCAGCCATTGCCGCACCAGCCTTCTGTAGCGCTGCCCATGACGCCGTCTGCTCCGGGGATACACGAACAGTTAGCGTACGTCTGGAATTAGAAAATTTACACAAACACTTATCATTTGTTACAGTTTCCGGTTTATCAAGAAAGTTCGATTGAAAACTTTTTTCCTTGATGTATGCAATACGTTCCAAAAGGGGTTTTCGCAGATTTAACAACGTTGGCTAATTGGCAACGTTTATTTCCAGCCAAAGTTGATGGCATGTTAAAAGATTAACTTTTCATTGTAATATGATAATCTTCAAGACCTGAATGGTTTACAAATTTAAATTTATGTCTGCGTGTAACTATGAATCGTTTTGATATAACCACATGGATCATTTAGTTCCACATGCCGCTAACAATTGCTTATTGAATCTGTTAGTGTTGGATCCAAATCGCTTTATACACAATTCCCTTGCTGGCGCCTTGTTTTCGTCTGTTCTTGACTAAATGAATGTGTCTCACCGAACTGTCGATGGCGAGCTGACAGCCAGCGTGGCACGCAGACATGTACATGTTGTTGTCCGAGCCGCACACTGGCACATAATCCATAGGACACGAACAGTTGGCATTACAAAGCTCCGTGGCATTTAATATACTGTAAAACAAACATAACATTGTTTTATTATATTATATTATATGACACAGACCATCCTTTCACAAATGAGTAAAGTCGACTGGCGAATGTACATATTTTTATTAACATATAATATGTAGTTCAATTTTGTCGAATTGTGGTCGACATAAAAAACACAAACAAAATAAATAAGTAAAAAACTAAGACTTTACCTCATATATATGTTTACCTCATAAATATTAATAAGGTCAAGGTAAACAATAAATATTAATAAGGTCAAGGTAAACAATAAATATTAATAAGGTCAAGGTAAACAATAAATATTAATAAGGTCAAGGTAAACAATAAATATTAATAAGGTCAAGGTAAACAATAAATATTAATAAGGTCAAGGTAAACAATAAATATTAATAAGGTCAAGGTAAACAATAAATATTAATAAGGTCAAGGTAAACACTAAATATTAATAAGGTCAAGGTAAACACTAAATATTAATACGGTCAAGTAAACAATAAATATTAATAAGGTCAAGGTAAACAATAAATATTAATAAGGTCAAGGTTAACAATAAATATTAATAAGGTCAAGGTTAACAATAAATATAAATAAGATCAAAGTAAACAATAAATATTAATAAGGTCAAGGTTAACAATAAATATTAATAAGGTCAAGGTAAACACTAAATATTAATAAGATCAAGGTAAACAATAAATATCAGAAGCAGTCCAAGGGGGGGGGGGGGTCCGGACCCCCACTTTTTCATCAGAAACAACGTTTCTTTAAGGGCTTCAGACAAAATTTTGCCGCCTGGACCCCCCCCTTTTTCAGACCTGAGGACCTTTTTTTGGGGGTTTCATTTGTCCTCCTGGGTTGGACCCCCCTTTTCCTAAATCCTTGATCTGCCCCTGAATAATAATAAGGTCAAGGTAAACAATAAATATCAATAAGGTCAAGGTAAACAAATATTAAAGCTAAAATCTGTGACCTTGGACTAATATTGTGTCCGTTTTGAAAATCAGTCATAAAGGAGATCTAGCGCAAACAAAAATGGCGAGAGAAAGAAAAATACTTAAATTGATGGTGTTGAACTAGGGGGCGTATTATACTGGTGTATCGCTCATACTCGGTGTGCTGTCAGTTTCTAAGCAATTTTAGTGCCTAAATTTACCCAAAAATGAATATCAAAATCAACCCTTAATGAAAGCAAGAGCGCCTTTTTCTTAGAGATAGGACGCAGGGCGCTTGGATGGCTCACATTTTAGCTGCAATATAACGTACCCATTGGCGTCGATTCGGAAGTTAAAACTCGGCTGAGGACATTCCAAGAAAAGTAGCACGACCAAGAACCCTGAGCCAACCACCCACGCAACGATACAGAGCTGAATCATCCCCCGCATAGTGAGGTCGAAATACGACGTTATGTAACCGCCCAAAAACGTTCCAATAGCCATGGTCAGGGCTCCCGTCACAGCTACAACAGATATAAACACATGACGTAATACGACATTATGTAACCGCCCATAAACGTTCCAATAGCCATGGTCAGGGCTCCCGTCACAGCTACAACAAATAAAAACACATGACGTAATACGACGTTATGTAACCGCCCAAAAACGTTCCAACAGCCATGGTCAGGGCTCCCGTCACCGCTACAACAGATATAAACACATGACGTAATACGACATTATGTAACCGCCCATAAACGTTCCAATAGCCATGGTCAGGGCTCCCGTCACAGCTACAACAGATAAAAACACATGACGTAATACGACGTAATGTTACCGCCCAAAAACGTGCCAAAGACCATGGCCATCTACATTGATCTGTTCTTTACAAGCATAAATGTAATTTTAGACTCTTCTAGCTTATACACAGTTAAAACTGATAAAACTGTTAAGCTGATTGGTTTGACTTTACAAGAATTATTCTATGGTAGGGTTCTGCCAGTTTTATAAGAACAGATTGGGTAAATGCAGCTTTAAAAAAGCAATTAAAAAAGGCTTTCAGTGTTTGTAAACAGATTTGACAACATGCCAAGTTTCATCATGCCAAGTCAAGAGGTCACTCAGTTCGACCAGGTGAGGTCCAGATATCACCATGGCAACTGACCTGGCTCTGTTTGGTATCTAGACAATGTGTCTAGACGTCTATTTTACAATAAAACAATTGTTCCGATGGGACCAATGGATTTCGAAGAAGTTTTACTCTTATGTTAATTTGAAAATAAGTTAATTTGATGTAATCTTTAGAGTAATGAACGTTGAAAAAACACACGGTTAGGAGCTAGTTAATAAAAAAAACATTTGATTTGGTGAAAGTTGATACAAAGTAATGTGACATTTTTTATTTTCATTATGCTTGAACTAACGCGAGGAAATGTTACAATGTTTGAAAACGGGAGCTTTGACATAAAACGGCTAACCTGTAATACCAACCACTCATACTGGATGTAATATGATTCTGTCGTCTCTAAACCGACAAGGCCAATAAAAATAAAATGACACGGATACGATTGAAGGTAAGAAGACTGGCGTACTGACCTGTGATGATGTTAGCCATGAATGACGTCAGCAGGTAGTGGACCTCGTAGTATTTTGGGAGGAAAGTAACGAGGCCCGCGGGGACGTACATCACCACACAAATCCCGAACGTGATGAACCAGAACAGCCGGTTCGTCATCAGCTCACGCATCCCGCTCTTACCTTTATCAGGAGACTCTGTAACGGGACCACGTTCATCACTTTATCAACAGGATTGTCTTCAGCATCAAAACTTAAACACAAGTATTCCTAGGACAACAGTATACTAAAAAACTTTAGTGGCCGTGATCCTCAGAGCCCACAATGATATAATAGAAGTCATATGAGTTTTAGAGTCGACAGCACTGACGGTGAGGTATTAGAAATAAACGACTTAGTCTACTTACACACCTCAATCACAGAGATCTGTAACATGATATGTAGAAATGCTACGTTAAGTTTAGCGACGGTTGAGAAGATGATGAATCAGTTACCTCTGCAATTATGAATAATGGATTCTTTTATGAAAAATGAAAAGACCTCGCACATATGGCGATGTATTATATACCACTTTTCATGAATTACTTGTTGAACCACATGTATACGTCTTGGGCATTGTCACGTGATCGAGTCAGGTGATATAATGACCTGAAATGGCCTCGCTGACGTCAGCGACCTTTTTCTGCATGGCGGCGCGGAGTTTCTCGGCCGTGGTGTGGTCCTTATGGTCGTCTTCCTCGCGGTAGATCTCTGACTGCTTGGTCGGCTGCTCCTTCAGGTGACGCGGGAAGAACACAATGGGAATGCTGAGCGGGATCATGATCCCCGCCATGATCAACGATCCCAGCCACCACGCCCCCACCCAACCTGGATCCTTAGGGGTCAGAGCGACAGCTGAAAGTATCATCGTCATCATCATCGTTATCTAACATCTACTAAACCTGAACCCTCTGGGTAAGAGCAACATATTAGAATAGCAACAACAAAAACAACAACATCATCATCATCATGACAAACTTCCACGCGACTTACCCAATGCCGGTACAATGTGCACACAATTAAAACATGCAACACTCTGCTGCACCATGTTCTTAAAGGTATATAAACATCTGCAATATATGTGTATTATTTTACGCTGTTAGTTCATTTTGGTTGAATACAAAAGTTTCCAGCACAACCATCCCGGCACACAGTCTTACAATCTCCAATTCACCTGTTTTAGTATTATATTTATGGTTCTGTGAGTGAGTGAACACTGTCCTGCGTGACCAGCGGTTCGATCTTACGCATGCGCGACAAAGCCTTTACAGGGACAAATGACATGAAAAAAAAGAAACACCGTTTAGAAGCTTGAAAAATCTTGAATTCTTGAGTTTAAACAGAACAGACAAGAACAGACGAGGACAAACCTAGAACTATACTCTTGCCCCATCGAGGAAAAAAATATTAAGAAGACTGCATTGCTCAGCTATATTATCTTATATTTCGCAATGGACCTTTACTTTCAAGGATGTTTTGTCTTAGCCTTGTCTTAGACATATTTATTATAAAGGTTTAATACAGAACTTCAGTGTATTTTACTATCATGTTATAGTTTTGTGCTCTACTAAATCCCGCCTCTTACAATTTTAGAAAAAGAATGAGACTACAGTCATACTAAATAATTGACGTTAACCCTACAGATATCACAAAGTTAATGTTAACATTGTAACTCACATGAGAGGTCCACGAAGACAGAGGTACACCCAGCTCCAATAAGAAATCCAAGCAGGAATCCAAACGTCCCGATGGAGAGAAAAATGCCTGTAAAATATTAAGTACAACAATTACATTTACCCTGGAGTGTGTGCAAGGTTTTATACCGGCTGGTCAGCCGGTCAGGGGGAGGTTTAAATTTTATGTCATGCGGAACAGCCCGTCCAGATGAGGGCATATAATGCTGAAAGCGCCGGGCAGCCCATTTGGACGAAAGCTTTATGGGGGGAACGCCTGACAGCCCTTTTAAGATGATGGCTTAATGCTGGGACGCGCCGGGCAGCCCATTAAGATGATGGCTTAATGCTGGGACGCGTCGGGCAGCCTATTCGGATGAGAGCTTTATGGCGGGAACGCCGGACAGCCCATTTATATGATGGCTTAATGGTGGGATCGCCGGACAGCCCATTAATATGATAGCTTAATGGCGGGAACGCCGGACAGCCAATTAAGATGATGGCTTAATCATCTGATGCCGCGCATAGTGGCCGGTTTCGACGGGGCTAAATGCTGGGACGCGCAGGGCGGCTGGTTCTGGTAATGGGCAAATGTTGTAATTCTGTATATGTTACTGCTGTGACATAAATTGGCCCAGTAGATGCAGTGTTTCAGACATAATTACTCTGCTCCCGCTGTGTCACAAAGCTTACAACAGGTACTGCCACCTCGCGTCATATTACACAACTAATTTATGGCTCTCTGACCGAGTCGATCAGAGCAGGCTCTGAGTTGTGTTTATCGGTACATGGAATCATGATATATTTAAGTATATTAGCACTAATCATAAATACTAAAGCTCTAACTGGGCTACTGTGAAGAGATGGGCACACGGATTGGTCGAGGTCAAAATGCTGAACGAAGGGGTTGTCGGTTTGGATGAGAAATAAATGATGAAACGGAGGGTTTGCCAGTTCGGATTAGGGATAAACAATGGATCTCGAGAGCAGGTCCAGGTGAGGGCTAGATTTCTGAAAGCGCGAAGTGCCCGGTTCGTGTTGGGCCATAATGCTATGGGGCAGCCTGTCCGGATGAGAGTTAATGCTGTGCCAGAGGGTAGCCTAGTTCATATTTGTGGTTTATTTATTGATATTAAGTTTTCAATGCAAATCTAAGTTATTTTTCATTAATAGATGTACATATGATTGTTAATGGTTTTGTATGGTGACTCACCTACACAGACGGCCGATGTTTTGGGGTCTGTATTATCGTCGATATATGTCAGAGCGACTGTCAAGAACGGCGCCAGGGCGGCCCCGGCCAGAGCTTGAGACAGGAGAAATATCCAGAACGTGACGGACTTCTCCCATTCTGTGACCTGAATGGCGGAGCCGGAGTCCGCCGTGCCGTTAAGTCCCAGCACTGTGTAGCCCGTCATGTTTGGCGACGTCAGGGAGCACATACCCTCAGTCTCCAGCGACGTGTGGTTCATCTGGAACTCTGCCTGCAGATGTGCGGTGGTGCCAGGTCCGAACATGAAGTGAGGCAATGCCCAAACCACGTTACCCAGGACCTGCAGGATGCAGCCAGCGAAGCAGGCAATGGGTTTGTGCATCTTGTGGCCGTAAATGGCTAGGAAGATGAGGAGGAACACGTGACCCCCGTCGTAGCCCGCTATAATGATACCGTTCTGCGTGGTACTGAAGGTGAAGCGACGCTCTAATGTCGTCAATACAGAATAACGTAACGACAGTTCGGATGCCACAATAACACATAATAATGACGACAGACCAACAAATAATTTCAAGTTAAATATTTTCCTGCGTCTATCAGTGGGGGTCTGGACTTCTTCCTCCTCCGCAAGGGGCGCCACTTGGGTATCCTTGGCATCATCTTCTGATACATCCGGCTTTCCGTTGGCATCTTTGTCCGCAGACCTTGGCTTTGCTCCCCGTAAGGACCTGCAACAGACAACACATCCCGTTATATAGGGTTAAGCCAACAGACAACACATCCCGTTATATAGGGTTAAGCAAACAGACAACACGTCCCGTTATACAGGGTTAAGCAAACAGAAGTTACGCCCCGTTTTATAGAGTTAAGCAAACAGACAACACGCCTCGTTATATAGGGTTAAGCGAACAGACTTCACGCCCCGTGATATAGGGTTAAGCAAACAGACTTCACGCCCCGTTATATAGGGTTAAACAGACAACATGGCCTGTTATATAGGGTTAAGCAAACAGACTACACGCCCCGTTATGTAGGGTTTAACAAACAGACAATAAGGTTAAGCAAACAGACTACACGCCCCGTTATATAGGGTTTAACAATCAGACAACAGGCCCTATTATATAGGGTTAAGCAAACAGACAACACAACCCGTTATATAGGGTTAAGCAAAATCTAAACCGTTTCCTATTCAGTGTATTTCGGTTCCTTCGTTTCATCATTATATTATCCGTGAAAGCAATTCATTAACAACGTTCGTAAAAGCCAACCAAGGTTTAATACAAACAGAGAAAGGGTAATATAGCGTACACATACCAGCAGAGTCTAACAAAACAACACAACCTGTAACAATTTGAAGATATACTAATGTATCCTCACATGATGAATTTGAAGAACGCATTCCTGAGAAATCTAATCTGTTGGTTGAATTTTGGTAACTATCAGAACATCGAGGTCTATCTCATTATAAGAAGTTGATGTTCTCACTCTAATGGACTTTGGTCTTCTGATCTAAATATATGATGTAAAAATATGAATACTTTGTGCCCCCCCCCCCCCCCCTTGATACGATGAAAGGCATGTCCCCCTAATACAGGGACCACGGTATATTACGGTATACATGGTCTACACACGGACACATAACCCTGTCCTGGAAAATAGTTCTCAAATACCCGCACAGATGCACGTACATGACTGGTGTATTGAACTCCAAACCATGACATGCGTTCGGTAGGGATTATAAGATGTAACAAGAGCTTGACTGAAAATTCCAGGCAGGAATAGATCTTCTCCTCGTGTATGTATTAATAAATATGGATCACTTAAAATGTGAAAAGCCTGTCACCTTAATTATGTCTATCTGTCTAGATTCCAACGATACCGTACATGTGTTTCTACCTCATGCTGATTAGCATTTCATAATTCTTTAGTCCCTGGTGTATGAGAAAATGTGATCACAGAAACTTCTTTCATGCAGACATAACGCGTTTGTTCCCTTGCTTCGTGCATTATAATGTATCTCGATACCAGGACAGAGTACCAATAATTGCACATCCCGGCAGGAATATTATTAATATTTTTATTTACAAGTCATGTAAAAAAGTGTAAATGTCTTCTGACATCGTGATATGACGGTTCATAGCGTCAGTGACGGGTGATGCTAAATTACAGCCTTCATATATTAACAGATTATAAACGAGACTAAATTCCAATTGACCTCACCATGAACTTTACGTGACCTTAATTACATATTCATTTAGTGAATAATCATGAGCATAACTGTTCCCTGCAGTCAATCAGGTCGCCGATATTACTGTAAAGCGTCAGTCGCCCTACAATAACAAAATTTGCATAATTTGTAAGACCATATGGGCTGTGGTGGTGAGGTCAATTGAAATTCTCTTTCGGATATTTACATATATACACACACACATGCAACCGGCGACCTAGTGTGTGACCTCTGATTTAAACAAGAGTCTGCATTGTGAAGTGTACAAAGGCTGATGTTGCCACCGTATTGCCACGTCTGTTTAGAGAGCAAACTCGCTCCAACAGTCGCCGGAGTTCAGAGTGCGATTACGGCAATATCCTGGCGCTATAGTCAGGTATATACTACACCTGTATAAAATTTCACCTGATTTTACGACATTCCAAGCTTGACCTTTGTTGACCTTGACGTACGTTCAAGTGTCTCCTCCCCACCACGTTTAAACAAAGTCATCAGGTTCACGGGGTCAGACATTGTACTCATGTTAATGAGCCCAGCGACTCCCGACATATATGACTGGATATCATGGGTTAACCCCTCAACACCAGTGTACTGTAAAAGTTATATGTAAATATCATTGCAGTAGGATGGTAGTAAACAAGATAATTTCCTATGATAATTTCAGAGAAGTCATTCCACAGTTAACAATATGGCTGTAACATCACTAATAGACTGGCCCAAACCGAACTACGTTGTTCTGTTATCAGCCCTGCAGGCATGCGCATCTGAATCGGGAATTTTAATATATGAAACATAACCATTTTATACACGTGGCCGACAGGTAACATCAGTAACACTAAGCATGGCCTGAGAAAATCAAGCCCGGGTACAAATGTAGGCTATAGCCCCAGGAACGTGAAAGACACTATTCGTTCTTTCGAACTTGATTTGTGGAAGGTTTTCACCAACTCTCTGTCTCGTTCTCTTTGTATGTTTGTGCATTTCATTGTATTCCGTACTTAAATGGCTCATGACAATGACATATAACAATGAACTTTGCAGAAAGACTGGCTCCATGTGAAGAATCGTTAATGACTGACAGGGCCCTGACTCTGATGTCAGATACGGATCCTGATCGGTGTTGCCTGTCTGACAACGGCGGGAACAAGAATCCAAAGTGTTTATTCTATCATTGAAACAAGCATACAAAATGCTTCATACTTTCCGTCTTAATCTGATACGTCGAATAACCTTGGCATGGTCACTATGGTCCTGTAATGTTGACTAACCTATAATTCATTTTATGAGGAAGACTCATTTTTCAAATGTCTATATAATTGTGCATTTCTCTCTTCTGGTATGACATTATTATTTGTTGTAAGCTTTTCATGATATGCTCAGGGCTTTCTTAGTATGAGACAATTAAGTTGGTCCATAGACGTGGAAGTTATGACCGAACCAGTGCAGACTGGCAAATAACCAGAGGCACGCAGATATCCTCAACATGTTAATAATTTATGAGTGCTGTTGCTTTTACACACTAAGCAACCGATGGTAACACAATATGATTTTACCTCCACCTGGTGGAGATCAAATGGACCAGCAGGTTACCACACTGTGACACACACTGGGTATTGCAGTAAGAATAAGGCTTGTGAATAAATACTTTGATTTTTCTTTATTCCGATTAGGTATTTAAGATTTAGTGCTTGGATCTCGTCAGAAACACGTGTCAAGTCGTTAAGAATGGCTGTGATGACAGGACAACACTTGAGTCATTTATCTCTCACATACATACCTTGAGTTGATTTACCACGTGTCCTTTACCTAGGTAAACATCTGTTGTGTTTATAATGGTACGTGGATATACAGCCTGTGATAAGACATAGTTAAGAGGAACAGGTACTCCACGAGGGGCTCTACACTCAAGATATCACAGCATATACCTCTATACCGTGACAGGCCGGGCCAGCAAAAGACAGGGCGGGGATTTTCTAGTAATTTTACTTGTCGCTACTAATTTTGTTAAATGAAGTCCCTGCACTTTACAGATGTAAGCTTTGACCTCTGCTCACACATTACAGTGATTCTGATACACACTTACATCAGCATGATACATTGAAACATGAATACGGCTTCATGCACTCTGAGTCCAGCGTCATACACTGACGCCAGGGTCATACACTCTGAGTCCAGCGTCATACACTCTGGCGCCAGGGTCATACACTCTGACGCCAGGGTCATACACTCTGACGCCAGGGTCATACATTCTGAGTCCAGCGTCATACACTCTGACGCCAGGGTCATACACTCTGACGCCAGGGTCATACACTCTGAGTCCAGCGTCATACACTCTGACGCCAGGGTCATACACTCTGACGCCAGATTCATACACTCTGACTCCATGGTAACATGATAAACCCAACATACGGCCTACAGGATATTACAGCCACACTACAGCGTCATAGGCCCTACATTCTCAATCCAGTATGGCTGGACCTGCCTACAGTCTCCCTACAACTAGACCTAGTCCTGGTACACAATGACTACAGTCTCGCTGCATTCAAAAGAAAGTCTGGCTATAGTCTTGTTGGAGTGTGACTAAAGTGGTATATAACAGCCTGAATACATTTCCACTAGTCTGACTACAGTCCTGTTGCACTCTGAATACAGTCTTGATGCAGTATGATTACAGTATTTAATACATTCTGATTTCAGTCGGGCTTCTGTCTGACTAATGACTTGATACCCTCATACTACAAGCCTGCTGCCCTTTGACTACAGTCTTGCTACAGTGTGGTGGTGGTGGGGGGGGGATCTCTCCCTTTCTCTCTCGCTATATATATATATATATATATATATATATATATATATATATATATATATGAATATATATATCATTGTCATACAGTAATATTAATACATATTTATACAGACATATATATGTGTGTGTGTACATGTGTGTATATATATGTATATATATATCATTGTCATTCACTAAAAATAAATAATTATACAGACAACGATGGGTTTGTATGACACAAAATATATACAGAAATTTACAAGTTCTCTGCAGCATATTGGTAAATACAACGGGAGACATCAGTTTCGTATCGCCTGATGAGGTTGCCATTGAAGAAGTGTGATCCTGAGTTTGTGTTAACCTGTAGAGCACACACCTATGAGTTAAGGGGACAGGTACACCAGATAATGCCTTATCACTCTGACTATATATGTGTAAGAACCATTGTACTCACAAAAGCTGCCCCTCTAGAGCACAGCCTGGGGGTTGATGTGCCCAATGCTATCTTTAGTACTACTAAACTAACATTAAACCACCGCAACCATAAATCGTGAAATATGCGTTGGTAACAAAACGGTCATGTGAGAGCAATCTAAGGTTAGGACATGGATCTGACTCAACTGACGTCATAAGATGAAAAATTTCAGACTACTCCGCCATCAAAATGGGAGGAGGGGGTTCGAATCTGACTTTGACAGGTGTCCATGCCAGCCTTTCGCCCGAAGTTTTAAAAAAGTGACGAGGTTTTCAGATACTTATGAAATCTGCTGTCGGGTTTGCGGTTCCTTTTCGGGCATGTGAGTGGTCACTGGAAGAGACTATACATGGAAATGGCAGGTTGTGAGATTAGCACGGCCGTTGAACACCTATATTATATTTATGACTCATGTTGACAATGTCGATATCTAGAAACAGATGCTAATGAAAATAACACTATTCCTAAATCATCAAAAACCCAACCAGTTCTACAGAATAAGTACAAGGGCCCTGTAGGTCCCGGCGCTCAGCTTAAATTGATTCTGAGAATATTTGTATAAAATTGTGTTGACTGTTCACTTTTTTGGACTACCGTACGTATACATGAAAGATACAGGATCCTCTCATTATCTAACATGTATTTGTAAACGTTTCAATATTTCAACTAAGTGACTGTAATATGCATGTAAATATATCCACTTGGAACATACAAAACCCTGCAAATTATAGAATAATGGACACGAGCTCAAGCATAATAATACACATTCAATTCATGAACTGAAATAAAATGCTGTAAAAAAATAGAGCATAAACTAAATTTGATAAGCAAGTTAATACAAGCAAATTAGGTTGACATTGCATCTGCACTGTGTAATATATGAAACTTGTAGCCTGAAACCATTTGATGATTAAATGAATAAAAAAAAGTAATTTTTTGGCATATCCATTTTGGCTCATATAGTTTTAACCATATTCACTTTTCATTTGGAAATTTTAAAAAATTGCATAAATAAATTATGAAAATATAAGTTAATTCAGAAATGTAATATGTATTATTAATTATTCGTAGTTTGGTTCACATCAAGTCAAGATATACACACATACATATTTTATTATTTTTTTTTAAATCACAAAATGTTTGAATCGAAATTAAACTTTTTTTAAAAATGAAAATATCACTTATTAACATAAAGCCATAACATGGCATCCTCAAGATTATTCTTTAAAACATTATTAAAAAAGTTATCACTACATGCTTAATTTTATTCACGAAATAAAAGATCTAGTAAATTTGATTAAAAATTCCCTTTTCAAATCAGATGCACACTGTTAGATGGATAAGGGAAAAAACAATCATTTTGCTAAAGACTGTCTCAACTATAATTCAATGCTAAAATAAATATTTAATTTCACATGTTAAAAAAAAAAAAGAATCAATAGTTTTTACTCTTCTGAACTAAGGAATTTCTCATATTTTAAACATCCACGCTTATGCAGCAATACATCACTTTGTGGTGTTACAGATGTCTCTTTTATTGTATGTGTATGTGCAGCGCTAGCAGTGGCCGTTGCTATGACGGCATAGCCAGGCCCACGCGTGGGGTCTGACGTGTACACAGCGGTCATGCTAGTCAGGGGGCTTTCTCGCCTGGCCGAGCCGGGCCGGCCCACGTGTGAACCCTGACATGTACAAACACAGCGTTCTTGTTTTAGATGTTTCCTGTAACGCGTGTGTACTGTGTATCATGTTAGGTTCTTTAGATTGTTCGGGAAACGGAAAGTTCTCGGCTTGAGGTGAAAAGTTATTAATAAGAAACTGTGTTTTAGAGCCGGGAGAGAGGAGAGAAATATTCCAGCGGACACAGAAGCGTGTAAGTCAGTTGTGGACCTTTTATGATAAGCGCGGCAGTTATAGATTTTCTTCTTAATTTCTGACGGATCTTATATAGTCTTCAGTTTGCTTTCGGAATTATAACAAGAACTTCAATTTGGGATTACAACGGACTGATTTTGTGAATGAACTGGACTGTTATTTCTGAGAAGATTTATGTGAACTGTTCATTTGGGTTGTACGTTATAAAGGACTTGTTGTCGCTGTGACAGTGGTGGTAACCAGGTACTGTACACTTTATTTATACACTTGTATTGATTTACTGTTGTACTGTTGTTATACTGTGTGATTGTATTGATTTAGTGTATTGTAATGTTAGGATTGTTTTAAGAATAAACTATAATTATTTGTTAACAAAAATCATGACGCTCAGCTGACAAGCATGACCTGTATTTAAAGTCTGATGGTATACCATATGGTATCTGACGAGGGTGCTGTGAACTTGACCTTTGACCTCAAAATCAACAGGTCTTTTCCCCTGTTGGCAGAGAAGCGATATCAGTGCTGAAAGGTTTGGAATGAAAGGTCTAGCTTGAAATGTGTCCACAACCTTTTCAAAGAAGTGGATCCTGTGACCCTGACCTTTGACCTTGTGACCTCAACATCTATAGGATTCTTCTCCCACTTAGTAGGTGAGCTATATGTGAAAGATCAAAGAATTGGGATGAAAGGTTTGGCTTAAAATGCATCCACAGGCTTTTCAAAGAAGTTGGTTCTGTGACCTTGACCTTTGACCTTGTGGCCTCAAAATAATTATGGTTCTTCCCCTGTTGGTAGGTGAGCTGTATGTGAAAGATGGAAGGTTTGGGATAAAAATTTAGGCTAAAAGAATTATTTCTGAGGGGTGCAAACACACCCCATAACTTCGAGAATATAGGTCGCAGTGACCTAATTTCAGGTTTGCAAGGAGATCTTTTTAGAATCTCTAAGACTGCATAGGGTTCATGGCCCTAGCCCCTACGGTTACGATTTGTGCCCTGCTAACGGACGGACGGCCGGACGGACAGACGGAAGGACGACGGACAAAGACCCATCGCTATAGCCCAGCATGACTGAAAGTCAGCTGATAGGTATCAAAAATAGAGAAAAAAATTCATAAAAAATCCAACGATACAGGTGGCGCCACCAGTCTGCAGGAAGTGATGAAACATCTCATGATCAATAGTTATGCCAAAAATCATGACCATCAGTCAAGTAGTTAATGAGATATTGAAGTTTTTGTATGAATTTTTTTTACTTTTCTGGGGGGTACTTTGGGGCCCCATAGCTCGAAGGATATGGGTAACAGAGACCTAATTTCTGGTTTCCAAGGAGATTTTTCATGGACCTCTCAGAATCTCAAGTTACAAGGTTCTAGGTCCAGCGGTTACGATTTGTGCCTGGTTAACGGACAGACGGACAGACAGACGGAAAGACAGACGGACAGACGGACGACGGACAAAGAGTGATCGCTATAGCTCAGATGACTTTCAGTCAGCTGAGCTAAAACAATGTTGAATATAGATGCAGCTTGAAATAAGATCTTTAACTAAACAAATTATCGTGTTAAGTGAGTAAATATATTTCCTAACTTTAAACAAAGTGCATTATGTTTTGGACTATAACTTCAACAGTTTATGCAATATTGACCTAATTTCTGGCATGTACATAGAAAATACATACAGTAATAGATATATCAAACATGAATAGATTAACAACAGGGTTTTTACAGTTTGCGGTTTTTATGTGGAACTACAGGTTTTTCCTAGAAAATGGAGGGTTTTCCTTAAATTCTCATAGGAACGACAACACAGTGATCCAATTTCAGGTTTGTTAGGAGAACTTAGGGACATCTAACTCTGTCTAATTTTGGATTCGAAGATCTCACGGTTTCAAAACGTGCCCTGTTAACGGACGGACGCCCGGACGGCACGACTGCCGGACGGAAGACGGACAAAGGACCATGACAGCTCAGATGACTTATAGTCAGCTGAGCAAAAAATCTCATCTGCAATTATTTCGTGTTGATACGTGTTTTTATTCTGTCTTTATTTTGTCTAAATGATGGAAATATCATATAAATAAAATAACACCTGTTATACACACATATATATTGGTTGCAGTAGAAATTGATACTATTTATGCCTATAAATGAGCAAAAACTAAACGGTATGGGCCTTGGTTGTGAATATAATAAATCATGAAATAAATCCATTGTTGTCTTGAGAACACACCGAGACGTTTGTGTTAGGATTTTTACTACAAAAAAAATTTTCAGTTTGGTATGTGCGTGGCTAGTAAAGGTCAAGAGTGAATATATTTTATTGTGTATAAAAAACCCAGGCTCGTTAATGTAATACCACAAAGGTAATAAAATCAAAGCTAAGGAAATGTAATATACAGTCACATTGGCAATAGCAATATAAATAAAGTTATCAATTCAATGTCTCTGGCTGTTTAGACATGGGTTTGAATGAAGACCCTGAAATTCTGTAGATGGCCTTATATTATTACATCGGTTACCGCATGATTGAAAAGATATTCGGGAATGTTTTTTTTTTCTTCTCGTAACCTTCTTTATACTAAGCCTCGAGTCACGGGGTTTTAAGAGCCCTCAAGGAATCGAAGATCTCCCCCTAAGTCAGTATTCTGATTAATGCACTCAGTGAATTATTTCAAGCGACAACCGCTAATGCATTTTTAAGTTCTCACATCAAAGCGTGCAACACCTCTCTATAATGTTTAAAGCTTTATGACAACTTGAATCACTTGATTAAAGCGTACTTTGTCGTGAAAATGTAGGCTAAACATATAGTGTGACGCGAGCATAATCGGCCGGGTGAGAGTTATGTATTTACAGCCTCCTACATATGGCCACCCAAAGACGTCTTGACATTTCTCAGTGGCTGGGGAGAGGTTTACGGCCGTGGATAGAAATAAAGTATTAATACCAGCAGGACAGAGAGAGGATAAAACCTTCTAGAGGACTTTCAAATCTTTTACACCGACGTCAATGGTTTGAAGAGCGTTTCAGTAACTATGCACTTGCGAGTACTCAACGTTACCTCGCGGTCATGATATTTACGATTCAATTGTGTGTATGTTCGAGTGACCCATTCAGCGTTTTTACCTAGAACTGAACATGAAATGTAGATCTTACGTAACTTGAAGTCAACAGAGAACGTAAATTTCACTCTAGCAGCTACTATAAATTAACAGTTATTGCACGTTCGCACTTATCCTCCAGTGTTGGTAGAGACATATAAGGAACTATAAGACCAAAGTTAATGTTAAACCCAGCGGCGTACCTAGCCTCATTGCCGCCCGGGGCGGTCTTAGAAATTGCCGCCCCTCTAAAAAAAACATTATACAAAACTGGATAACATATTGAAAAAAATCATGTCAAATATCCTTGTTACAGATTTGTATTTGACAGCAACGCAATTATATGGATGGATTCACTGGCAGGGATTTCTTCCTCAACATATTAAAGAGCAAACATCTCTTTGCTAATGTAAATCAACAGATCGCTCGAAGTTCAAACAAGTATATTTCATTATGAAGTGAACAAAAAGCAATAAAACGAATATATTGTAACCAAAACAGATTAAACTGCAGGATACACATATAATGTGATCTTTCATCATTCAAGTAAACACAATTCATGATTACTTTATACCCAACTTGGGAAAAAAACTTTATTTGGTGTTATTCCATTCTCAACGCATACAAATACCTTGTCACATCTATAATTCCACCTCTTGTTATCGCATATAACAGCAGGTACACCTAATAGAGCCTTTGAGATATGCATGGTACTGCTGATTGCAAGGCACTTTATAGTCTTTACTAAAAACGCGTAATTTCATGAGTTAGGCTTATATATATATAGGCAAGGCATGTTTAATATTTTCACATAAAAAATCAAATGTTTGGAAAAACTGACTTGGTTTTATAAAATTTCCTCAAAGTTAAAAGCATACCTTAATTCAAGGCTACATCAAAATCATTTTAGAATTATAGTGATTATGCACACTTTAACTCGAGGTTTTATTTATGAACTTATGACTATTTGTTATTCAATAAAGTATTTAAATAAATTTCAAGTAATTATATCATATAAATACATATTATATTTTAATTTTAAATAACTTCTCACAATATACGACAATTGTCTGTAGCTAGTGTATCATTAAACTGTTAATAACAGAATTAACAGTACAGGTAAATATATCTTTAATTTAAGTTTTGAACTCTAAAAATAAAACTGATGCTTGATACGTATATTGAACATGTTGCTAAGCGGCCAGGGGGATTCATCCCGTCGGACAGTTAAAATAGAATTATATCCTAAAGTTAAAATAATTCCTACATAGGTCTGGGTGTTCATTATGTTTATTCACGTTACATAAAAGATCATGCAGGTCATGTTGGGTAATAAAAAGACACAGGCATTTAGGTAGTACTCATTATATACATGATAGTGTAAACGTCTGTATTTTAACGAGACTGGTGTGAGTAGGGAGACTCATTGAAAAAGGGCACTTCAGGTTGTTTCAGACCATTAAGGAATTTCGGAAATTCTAGGGTTCAATAATGGAAATTCTATATACTTTCCCAGGAAAGAGCAACAAAATTCGTCAAAATATTGTTCGCACAATGTGGACGACAGACGCCCCACCCCCACCACAGGGGGTCATTGGTCTTCTGGCAGGGTTTTCCCCTGGAGATTACCAGCTGCTGCTAGGGATTTCTGTAAACGACGACCGCCCTGAAATGCTGGCCTTTGCATGATTGGTCAGTTTATTGATGGCGTTCTGACATTGCAAGACCACAGATCTAACAAAGAATAACTACAGATATGTTCTTTTTTGCGTATATCTTGCTTCTATAGAGACCTTCCACAAATAATTTTGCTGGTTCCAGAGCCCATTTTTTAATCCTAAAATTCTTGAAAATGGGACAAAAAGGCCAAATTTGTACTTTTTGAGGAACTCCTTATGCCACTGATTAGGTACTAAATGCCATAAATGCCCCCCCCCCACACACACACACCAAATGTATAAATCGATCGCTGATCATTTTGTAGGTTCAACTCTCCGGTTTATAATCTCTAAAATACTTGAAATGGGACAAAAAGGCCAAATTTGAACTTTTTGAGGAACTCCTTATGCCACTGATTATGTACTAAATCCTAGAAATGCCGCCCCCTAAAATGTACAAATCGTTCGCTGCTCATTTCGTAGGTTCCACTGCCCAGTTTATAATCTCTAAAATACTTGAAATGGGACAAAAAAGCCAAATTTGTATTTTTTGAGAAATTCCTTATGCTACTCATTATACTAATTCACCGAAATGCCGCCCCCTCCCCCCTCCCCCCCCCCATATGTGCAAATTGTTCGCTAATTATTTGGTAGGTTCCACTGCCCAGTTTATAATTCCTTAAATACTTGAAATTGGACAAAATAAGCCAAATTTGTACTTTTTGAGCAACTCCTTATGCCACTCATTATACTAATTCCCGAAATGCCGCCCCCATAAATATGCCGCCGGGGGCGGACCGCCCCTGCCCCCCCCCCCCCCTCTTAGGTACGCCACTGGTTAAACCCGTCTTGTGTTGCTCGCCCAACGTAAGGTCTTTGTAACAGATCCAAATCCACGCGAACACACAGATCAATGTACTCGGTATGTTTGCCACACAACGCGTGTTTCTATAAATATATTCTAAGGAAGATTGTTTCTCCGAAAATCAAAACAGGTTATTTTACTTATTCTGGGTATATTCACAAGACTATTAAACAGGTCAAGTAAAAACACGGGCTCTCGTTTCCAGCACTACTATGGTTTAGAAACTGTCAAGAAAGTTCTTATATCAATTGTATGTCGCCCATAATCATTGTGTGTCGATAGTTTCTAAACCGTTTAAGTGCCTGAAACCAATGTCTATACGGTATTTAGGTAACTGGGAGAAACATTCTACAGTTATATTCTCACATTACGTATTGGATGTATATGATCATGATGGAATCAAGGTAGCTACAGTTTGTACGGTTTGGCCCATACACAGGGTCAAGTTAAACTAAATGTTAATGTGCGATCAATGTTCAATATATATACGTTGACTGTTGCAGAACGTATTTCGAAGGATGTAGACTGTCCCCCTTCTCAGACGGCCGCTGTGAGGTCACCCGGTTCAGCCGGGGCTTTACCGGGTTATCAAGGGGTGGCTTCACAGTTGCTTTACTTCTTGGTATAACATGTAGTTCAGCGAATTTCCTGTTCGACTAGTAAGCATCTTTCCTGTATCAGCCGGATGGACCCTCCCACGCCCTACATTATCTAAGTCACTGTTCGAAAGTGGGTCCAGGCAACGGTGTCAGAAATATTTGTCTGTCGTAATGATCAGGTGACATCAAAAGTATAGCAGCTTAACACATCAACCTGAACCCCCCCCCCCCCCCCCCCCCCGGCAAATGGAACACGGGCTAGTGCTTAAATTGCGTATGTATACGACACAAGGCAAACGCTGTATATATCGCCGTTCATCCCTATCCGCATATTTATTTTACTGTTGACTATGTATCATATAATATTTATTGCCTTTAAACTCAGTTACTCTAAAATTAAATAGGTCCCTCTCTTTTTTATGTTTACTGTTGATATTGTGAACAAACGTGAAGGAGCTTCGGACGAACTGATGGTTCGAGAGTGCATTATCACTTATAACATCATCAAGGTATATTCTTACATGCAGTTGGCCAATATTTTTAGTAAATAGTTAATGTGCAGTTGTAATTCCGGATATTTTCCGTTCAAAAATTTTAAGTTTCTTCTAGTCACAGACAAAAAAAAACACTTTCACGCCATGACGATCAGCTGACTAGCATGACATTATATAGGCTAACATTCACATTTATCGTCTGAAAACCAAATTTTATTTACTTCAGATGTGATCTTGACCTTTGACCTTCTGACACACGTATGTGAAGATTGGACCCAGTAATGACTGTTCTATACAGGTTGTAACAATTTTGACCTTGCAAAAGAGCATTATGGAAACAACATGTGTGTGAAATTTTGGGCGGAAATCTTCAGTACTTCCTAATTTATAGGGGTTATCCGAAGTTATCCGGTGTTCAAAGTCCCCTGAAAACATGTTAGAAACAACTGTGTGTCAAACTTGAAGAAGAAATTATGCCATTCTACAAAGTTATAGAGGTCATAATTATCCTAGATTAGAGCGAGAAGATCAAGGTCAAGGTCACAAGTTTTCAAACTCATAAGAGAAAACTCATGCAAGAAACAGTTTGTGTGTCAATTTTGAAGAAAATTATGCAGCCCTTCAAAAGTTATAGGGTCAATTATAACCTTAAATCCTGAGCTTTGGCATTGAAAATCATGGTCAAGGTCATAATTTTAAAACTCCAATGAGAGGGGGAGTTCCAAAGTTATGTTGATCACAATACTAATAAAATTCCGAACCGCTGACTTTGAAAATCATGAAGGTCATTTTTCGGTCTCATCCGACAAAATAAGCGTTTGAGGACAAAATATGCAGTAATTTATGGGATTCACAAAAAAATGTTTCATTTCGGTTTACTTTACCTTGAAAACCAAGGTCAAGTCCCCAGTTTTCACACTCGTACGAGGTTTTGAAAGCAATAATTTGTGTTTCACATTTCAGGGTAAAAGCTAAAGCGCTTCAAAGTTATCACAGTCACAAAATATCAAACAGACGACGACGGATAAAACTAAAGTCTTCTGGAACTGGTGAACTAGTCATGATCAATAAACACCAGATGACACTACGGCTGAGAAACAGAAACCTTTTAAGGTATTTGGCAGTCTCAAAAATAGAGGGAAAATGCATTAAAATAGAGAAAATACAGATAGAACCACCAGTGTCAAGGAACTAATAAAACCAGTCAAGGTCAATAAAAACAAGGTTTCCGGAATCTAGATGAAACCATTATTGAGAAAATGAATTAAAATTAGTAGATACTCAAGATGGCACCACCAGTCTTTAGCAGCTGATAAACCTGACATTTCAGGACTCAACAGCTACAAACTGTGCCCTGTTAACGGACGGACGACGGGCAAAGCGTGACCGCTAGAGCTCAGATGGCTCACAGTTAGCAGAGCTAAAATGTTCTCTTTTAGTTGTTTAATTTTATTCAAATCCATACAGATTTGCTCTGCCCTTATAACAAGGAAAACGTTGGCTGACCTCGTAGTCAGCACGCTGTGATCATATTACATTAGACATGGCGAGCACGTATCTCGTTTATATGCAAGTCAGTCACCCCTTGGAACGATTTTGTTTAAATCCGTAACAGCTCTGTGACTCCGCATCCTCGGCTGCAGCTTACTACAAGCTAGGGCTAGAGTTTTCTTATACACATGATAAAATATGCAAAACAACATGCTTTCAAGCTACAGGTGGACCCTAGGTATAAACCCGTTTTTTTTTTTTATTAACCAACAGAGGGTGGATTGTGGTTGACTTTATGTAACAAGGACTTGAAGCCTAAATATCCTTTTTTTTAGGTCTGCATATAATTATGTAAATAATGTACCCGAAAAGGGGTGATTATTTGATATATGTAATTGATTACGATTACGATTACTTTGAAAGTAAACGATTACCATTACAATTATAATTACCAAATTAAGTACATGTAACCGATTACGATTACTTTATGATTACTCTAAAAAGTAATCATGATAACAGCTACGATAACAAACCTTAATACTGTCAAAAAGCAACACAAGATTGGTATACTCTAACCTTTATACAAATGAATAAGAAAAGAGAACTTGCAAAGTATACAGATCCAGAAGTTAGTCTAATGGAGCTATGAGACAGATAAAATAGTCTGAGGAATAACTAGAAATTATTTATATAATTTCAGATGCTTGTTGCACTTTATAAACATAAGTCTTGATTTTATGATTTCGCAGGGAAGGTCAAAGAAATTTCAACTGCTGGTTTGGGCGGGTCCGGGCTAAATGTTAGCTGGCATATGGGCGGCAAGGCGGGCTACATGATTACAATGTGGGTTGTAGTAACAGGTATTACCTTTACCAAAATATAATGTGAAATCTGAATTATCTCATCTTTGAGAGAGATCCGTTGTTTTCATTCCCACTGGACATGAGGTTGTACATATGTACCTGGTCATAATGTTGTATGTTTGGACTGTTCAGTACTGTAGGCTTTTACTTGTGGCCAGTCTCACATATTACATAACATGGTCCAGAGTAGAGCACCAGCATAATTACCTGCGATCTAATATAAGCCACTACAGGGGCTGCATCTGGCTTTTTCATGCACTGGATATAGCTTTACATAACATAAAGCCTGAGGCGTTCTCTTCATGGATCTGCCAAAGACCAATGGCCGGTTTAAAGCACCGCATGGGCAAACACTGTATGCAACAAAGAAGCCATGCTCTTTTGATATTTTTCTCTGTGTGCACTCCTGGATATGAGCTGGACTCCCTCTGAAGTAACATACCCCCCCCCCCTTTTTTTTAACTAATTAGCTAAGCATATATTTAACAGGATTAACCTGACCACTGACCATATCTTTGTAATATATAAGTTGTGAAATGTTGTCAGCCAACATTGTCCTCCAGCTAGAGCAGCTAGTGGCTGACTGTGGCACTGGGCATACATACTTGATAGAAATGGATTCCTTGATCTTAGAGTTTTGTTTTATATTTCAGTATAGATGCATGTACATGGACGACATAGGGCCGCGTCTGTTTATTTTCCCTTTTTAAAATGTTATATCTGACCGTTTAAGGCCTTCATGATAAGGTATGATATGTTGTTTAATGCATTTAAACCATGTAAGGTAGTGAACATATAATACTTTGTGTGGTCAAGATGTCGTATCTGTTTATGCTCACACACTAATGTTGTGATTTGCTCAGGAGGTAACTGACAGGAGAATATTACCTTGCTTTCTAATACTGCTCATTTTTGCAGTACCAATTACACATGTATTAAAGTATGGCTTAGAGCTATTATAGTGAGCACTTTACTATGGTCTTTAATAAAGTTATGATGACCATACTTAATATAATAGAAATTAAATTTAAACTGTTGACTTTATTTATTCCTCTCTTATTTCATCCCTTAATGTTCACACAATCCTAGTAGCTTCCATTAGATACATCTACTACCTAAGTATGATTTGATGGCTGTCAGGAATCACACCAGCTGCATACTTCACTTTGAATGATTTTTTATCAGTGTTTAAAAGGAGAGGTAAGTGTTTTAAGAAACATTTACTGTAGCTGTTTAAAACTGACAAATACAAAAGTAATCAGTGTAATCATATCTTATTATCATTACGATTACATTGGGAGAGTAATTGATAACGATTAGAATTACTTTCCTTTTAAAATAAATGTAATCGATTACGATTATATGATTACTTAATAATATAATCGATTGTAATTGATTACGATTACTTATTACGATTACCCCATGTCTGTGATATACCGATATAATGGACGAGAGGCTTTGGTAGGCATTTACATGTCACACTCATTTACATGGGTGACATTCAGCTATTCTATTCGAATTCCTGAAAAACATATTTCCACGTGAGCACATGCTGCGTTCCGTTAAAACATTATTATGGTTTTATTCCATGGGTTGGCAAAACGCAATTAACGATTCGCTTATATTTTTGGTATAAGGATTCTCTTTCATATGCATAAAATAATATAACATATAAAATAAGAAATTTAACAACCTCGAGTCTGGAACCAGAGAACACGCACGTTCATACAGATACAGTCACATTAATGAATATACAGAGGGCAGAGTATACCAGAAATGCTGTTATTATAATAGATCGCAATAAGTAACAAAGGTTATCCTGAAATGTGGCCATATATATGCGTATTAAAGTTATCAAGATAGTTTCTTTACCAAGGTTTATATATTATCCCCTTTGTCTATTCATTGTACAAAAACTGTTGCGATATGAGAACCAGTTAAGTATGAGTTCTATCAGGGAACAATGATAAGTCATACATCGTCTTATCTTATCTACAAACACACATCCGACGTACGAGAATGATCCCTTAACCCTGTATTGAGTAAAATCTTGACCTCTGTTTGCGTGTTTTAACGGTACTGCCGTATAAAATAATTATGTTTGTGCCGACATGATTATGATGGATGATGGTCTGTAGCGGACACCATTTGCATCTACAGCATAATATGAAATATTTAAGTATAAAGCTGTAACGGAAACCAGAAAGACCAAGAAAGTCACACACACCAACACACACAACATAATTTAACTTTTATATATATATATATATATACACACACACACACACACACACACATATATATATATATATAAATATATTTATATATATATATATATATATATATATATATATTAGAGCGAGAGGCAGAGGCTTGGGGGGGGGGGAGGGTCGTGGCATTACAGAGCAGGTTTTTCATCAAGGTCAAATTTTACTATGTCTATTTTATAATTTAAATGATTTCCCTTGGGATCGTAAATATTAATATTACTCAGTATAAATAATATAACGTATTTGTAAATTTCTGTTAGTCACTTTATAATTCCCCGTTGTTTTTTTTTACAGGGGAAATCGATTTATCAGGGAAACTAAGGTAATTTTAATGAATTAATATTTGTACAGACATGAACCCTGACTTAACTGACAGACAGAGCGTCGTGCTTTCTTATCATGTATATCATAAATACACCACTACTGGCGCCTTGAAGCGCATGTCATGCAGAAGTCGAAAAAGATCAACATTGTAATATATATATATATATATATATATATATATATATATATATATATATATAAAGTTGAAATGGCTTGTAGTTTTATGTAGGTATGTGCACGGTAAAGTTAAACAGATAATGCAGAAATACTAAAAGTGACTATACCTGACATACCCCTCCTGTAGTTGACCCTGCTAGTTCTGGAGAACTACTTAGTGCATTTTAGGAATGATCATTTAGGCAGCTGAAATGCATTGTGCGTGATCGACAAATACGTTTGGGTTCATAAATTATTTCCTTGACATATGCAAATATAAAAACCAATCTCATATCAAGAAATTCTTGGGCATTTAAACATGTACACGGGCAATATATGGTGTAGGCCAGGGTAGACAATATACCACATGTGTATGTTTGTAAGTCTAAAAGAAAAGTAATTTACAACATCTGAAAACAAACATTCGAAGATTGCTTTCAAATTTCTTAGCAAATTAACCGATTAACTTTGGCAAAATAAACCAGGGAATCCATTCAAATAGTTAAGCTATAAAACAAGAAAAACTTAAAAGTAACTGAAAAATTGAAAATTATTTATTTTTTTTTTATTGTTGCATTACATAATAAAATGGAAAACTTCAATCAAATACATGTAATTTATTACCTAAAATCAAACGTGCACACACATATATATACATACATTTGTATGAAGTGGAATTGAATTCTAATACTCAGATAATATAGGATAATTATAAATGCGATACGTCTGCTATTTGGAGCATGCAGTCACTGTATGGCTATAACATATGGGCATCTTTATCGTGCGTTTAATTTTACCAGATGTTAAACTGTTTGGCAGCGTTTTTTTCTGGCCTGGCGTGTTTGATGTGTACATAAATGGTTTCTTGGAGGCCGCTGTAACACCTGTGTTGTCCGACATACGACATTATCATAGACCTGTGATGACAACAACAGCCACTGTAAAAGGATATATTCCTTCGTTGTTTATCCGTCTGCCCATTATTTTACGTAACAGCGCCTCACATCAAGAAGAATCCTTGTTTATATATATATATATATATATATATATATATATATATATATATATATATATATATTAATGTATATATAAAAGAGAAAAACACCGTATGATTTAAACAACTAATACTGTCTAAAAATGGTAAAAATATAGGATATATCTAAAGTCTATTGAAAATATGAGGTATAAATCTGTAAAAATATATGGGACAATATGTGTATATAAAAGTTCTTAAAGACTACATATATATATATATATATATATATATATATATATATATATATATATATATTACAAATATTCAGATAAACATTATACCCTATTTTCTATTAAGTTATAATAATATATATTTTGTAATATTGTATCACACTTTATTATATTATATTAAAGCAAATTATGTCTTTACTATATAAAGACTGAATGAAATCAGGTATTCTGAATCTAAAGTATAAATGAAGTCTAGACAACCTGAATGTTCCAATTATTTTTTAACATATACCGCTGGGGATTATACAAACAAGTTCCGATAAATCTTTACTGGAGATAAATGTTACAGCAGCTCTCATGATTCCATACAATATTCCATGTACAATATATATAGCCTATAACGAAGCCACGCCTGTTTTTGTTTGCACTGCCATTCTCTTCATATATAATTTTTACCCGACTAAATCGTTTATAATGTTATTTAAATAAAGGTATTACTCTTTCTATCAGAGATATAATAAAGATTGAGACCTACAAACTCCCTGTATAATGACACTTTTTAATGAATTAAGTAATAATTTCGAAGCTTAATTGGGAGGGTTTTGAATACATAAACTTTTGGCAGGTTTTAAGGGAAAACTTATTTATGAGATAATACTTGCTGTGTTATTTTAAATGAAATGCGTCAGCTTGAGCTTAATGACACACAAACAGAGACAGCGATACAAATAGGTTGCAGGACAAGGAATATAAAACGTCACGCAAATATTAAAAAAACTGATATTGCATATATACGGTTCTGGCTAACACACACGTATTAAGGTGTCCATAAAATTGTCATTATGCTCCCATTATTTTTATTTTCTTTTTATCTATGACATACATAAAAATCGGCTACAAGTATATATAAAGTGGTGTACATTTTCTTTATAAATGTAATAATGTTTTAACCATTTTCGCACTCTGTATAGATTCCAGCTTTCCAACGTTGTAAGTCACATCTGTGTTGTCTGTGTGCTATAATGCATATGTGCGCTATAGGCCGTGTACGTAAATGCCCCGTCCCTAACCATGTCAAATATTGACAATGAGTGAATCATATTTTATTGATAAGCATTCGGATGTAGTATATACTTATATGACAGTATATTTGTATCACAAAATTCTATATTTGCTTTACGTGTCAGTGGGCAATCTTGTGTAAACAAAGAATTACATGTATATTTGAGTAAAAGTTGCTCGCGTTAGCTCCATGGTTTTCTTCGAAAAAAAAGTGATAGGATGATATGTAAAAAATTGTGGTTGTTCATTGATGGGTGGTCATGTACTTCTAGACATAGGGAGGGGTGGTTTTACAGACTAATATTTTAAGATGTATATAAACGATATGGTTTTATAGAAGCATGGCAATAAAGAAAATCTGCCGGCTTCGACTTTCAGCTGGAGGTTTTGATATTAATATTAGAACTATTTTCGATATGACGGAGCCTTGGCAGGTGTTATGAGACACACTTCCCGCTGTACCTGGCTGTGGCCAGGCGCCATCACGGCCTTTCCTCAGCAGGCGTTGCCCGGTGATAGAGTCCGCGATAAGACCACTCAGGTGTTACGACCCATAATGTAATAACCGGCCCATATTGTAATAACGGCCCATAATGTAATAAAAACGACCCATAATGTAATAATGGCCCATAATGTAATAAAAAACGGCCCATATTGTAATAACCATACCCTGCCCATTTTGTAATAAAATCGCAAGTGGGTAAAACGGCCCATATTGTAATAAAATCGCAGGTGGGTAAAACGGCCTATAATTTTATAATTCAAATATCATGCAAATTAACTTAGACAATTCAAATATCGACTTATCATGACACGAATGTGTAAGTGAACATACAAGTATGAAAAACCACTGGATGATATGATTACTATCTGTTTAAAACGGTGACCAAGCTAATATTAGCGAAATATGGCCATGGTTCATGTTAATCATTTAGTTCAGTGTTTAAATAGGATGATAAAGTATTTAAACAAGAATATATATATATATATATATATATATATATATATATATATATATATATGTATTAGCTTTAATGGACCCAGCGCTAAAATAAATCCTAGAAATATATATATAAAATATATATAAAATATTAACAGATAAAATATACGAAACTCTCATTATCGATACATTTTAATATATTGAAACATTAAATTTCAGTGCGTTTTGCTCAATGTATCATAGAGAATATATTATAAGATCTCTCAAAACCTCCCGAGATTTAGAAATTACAAATATAGGTACTGCTGCAATTTTTTAGTGCCCATAAATGCATTGGTTAAGATGTCTTAAGTCAATATGTATAACACGTCGCATAGATTAAGAGCTTTCAACACACATATTTGAAGTTAAAACCTGGATGCGTCATTCCTGAGATTCAAGAGTGACTCTTATACAATTTAATTTTTCAAAAATAACATTACGCCCAAACAACAAAACAACAATTTGAAAATACCGGTTTCTGTGTTCTAGAGGGAGAGCATAGGCCTCAGAGCTGGGAGATTCAAGGGCGTAGCAAGGATTGAGGGAGGGGAGGGGGCAATATGATTAGTGGCAGATCGAGAAATTCGAAAGGGGGGGGGGGCGCTAATATGCATATATGGGTACTATGAAAACTATTATGTATACATGGATATATATATATATATATATATATATATATATGTATTATATATATATATATATATATATATATATTTTTTTTTTTATTATTATTATTATAATACGTTATATTTTAGTGTATAAAAATATGACTTTTTTTATTCAATTATGAACCATGGTTTCATATAGGTTAGTAACAGGTTCATGGGGAGGGTACATATTTGGACATTTTTTTAATATGCAATGTAAAGAGGACATTTGGAGGCAATTTTCACCAAAAAAATGAAAATTTCCTGTTCCTGAAAAACTTTTCTTATGTCTTTGCGTTATGAATTGAAACTGTAGAGAGGATAAATATTTAATATTTATTTTTCTTCAAAATAGAATATAAAATTTCAATCGTTTCCAACATGTTAAGGTAAAGGCGCATATACGAATTTACGTTAATAACTTGCAAAATATTATCTTGGTAAACTTTGCATTTTACCGGGGTCCATGGGCTCAACAGGACACGTGACTCCTTAGTGCACATATCGCGGGTTCGAGTACCGGTATCACCAGAGGAGCCGTGAGAGTGTTCACGGTCGACCCCAACCAGGGCCTGGTACTCTGCAGTAGTTCTGCAGCTGTTCATAAATATCCTTATCCTCAACTAATGAATTTGTAAGTAATAAACTGCAGTTAAAAAATTTAAATCTAATTGCTAATTAATAAAAATAAATATGAAAAATGAAAATCAATCACGAAAATTGGGAAATTACACACACACACATACACACACACACACATATATATATACTTGGTATTAGATTAAAGTGAAATTCCGAAGGGACGGCGAGTACTGGATGCGACCGGGGCCATGCCGAGGAGCGATGAGATTTTTCATGGTGGGCCCCCATCCAGGGTGAGCGCTCTGCATAATGGGAAGGCTGTGCCCAACAGCCGTGTATCACATTTATATCACAAACGAATGCAAAATTTGGCGAGATCCTCCATGTTATGACTCAGTAATGGGGATGATTACACACCCCGGACCTGCAGGTGAGGTAGTTACCTGACACCAGGATATTATATAAATGACACTAAGCGTGTGCCTTGTCACGTATTCCAAACCGAGATAGATTTATACAGATGTACAAACAGGTTAAGATTAGTTAAAAAAGCGATTAATTCCACAAACAAATATTTATATATTTTTTTTTTTTTTTTTTTTTTTTTTTTTGGGCCCTGTATGGTGCCCTCTCTCTCTCTCCTACCCTTTTCGCCAACCATCCATAATCACAGGAAGCTAGGTCAAGGGCACTTGGCCAGTGACTTAGAACATGTAAACAGACTACAAGGGAACCATCTGGACTCTGCATTTTTTACAATGCCAGTAAGTCGGACCACAAAATTATACAACAAGTTGTGCTATACCAAATAATGCTATTGAGCATTCCGACTATCAATACCGTAACCGGAGCTGTCACGTTTTTAATATCATTACGTCATATTATTCAGTAATATGTGTGTGACCCACTCTTTGTTTAATGTTTAATATGTTTCTCCCTTACTGATACCGGTTGCTTAGTATATTAAGATACTTCATTTCTGTTTCTGTTATTGCAGGTTCAAATACATGTGGCCTGATGATTGTCGCATTTATCATAAATGCAACATGAAACCTCAGGTAGCCATAAACATGTAAAGCCACTCGAACCCAATGTGTATATATATATATATATATATATATATATATATATATACTTTATTCCTTCAAACTTTGAACCATCCTACAAAGAAGGTTGAACTCAGTAGTATAAAAAACATTTGTTTTTATTTTAGCAGGGTGACAGTATTTTGTCTACCTAAAGGATCAACGAACAACTATAAAGACCTATAAGAATACCGAACGCCACCATCTGAGCCATGGGGAGTGCCTCCCAGTAATTATTACAACTGTTTGTACAATCCATGAAAAAACAGATGTTTGCAATCGCCCAGCGATCGCAAGGGAAGCCTCTTTCAGCCTTCTGCACCCTACCCACCACCCTAGCCCCACCCCCACCCCCACCCCTAACGGTCTATATATACATATATATATATTGGCCGTTTTTTACAATAATTGACGGTTAATAGATTATGGGTCGTTATTACGACTCATATTGTTATAACGTCCTATATTGTAACAATGGTCAATATTGCAGTAGAAATTGCCTATTTTGTTGTAAAAACGTCCAATATTATAATAATTGCCAATACCGTAATAATAAATGAGTAACATAGTAATTACTTATCCTCAACTTTACTGTAAGGAGCATGGTCGGGGCTTAAATGGGCAAAAAGGCCAATATTGTGAAAAAAATGCAGTTTAGAAGATAATGATTAAATTCATGTCAAATTTACGTAGACAGCATAAATGTTGACTGTTTTACTGGATTTCCATTATGACTGCATCTCTTATACAAAATGAGGAACCAAAATGGCTGTAATTTTAGAAGGTGTTCTCAAACGACATATCGCCTGTTAGATTTGGGATTCATTCTTGAGCTTAAACATATGTTATTACAATATGGGCCGTTTTTCCCACTGCCCTTTTTATTACAATATGGGCAGGGTATGATTATTACAATATGGGTTGTTTTTATTACAATATGGACCGTTATTACAATAAGGGCTGTTTTTTATTACATTATGGGCCGTTATTACAGTATGGGCCAGTTTTATCACAATATGGGCAGTGTATGATTATTACATTATGGGTCGTTTTTATTACAATATGGGCCGTTATTACATTATGGGCCGGTTATTACATTATGGGTTGTAACAGCTTAGTTTGAGACCAGAACACCTGCTTGATAGTTAAAACCCTGTCATAATCCACTGTCTACTCCTTGTAAAACACTGATAGTAAACAGAAAATGAAAACACACATACCATGAAAGATCAGGCTTAATGTTATGGAGATCTGGACCACAAACCTGCACTTCAGTCACCCTCGGTACTGTGGTCATGAAACCCCTGCACCAAGAGAAGGACTGCGGGGGTTTGGTGCCAGGCTTTTTTTATTTTTTTTTTACCGAGTTAGGGTTTTCTCCGTCCCCAGATCCGACTTAACGCCTGGCTTATTATAGCTCCGTTTTCCGTGTCTCTTGTACTCCGGTTCTCTATTTTCCTTAACGTTTGAACCGCCCTCCTACGCCCCCTCAGTAAATGTATCACATGTATTAACAGAAAAATTCTACCTGGGAGAAATCACTAAGGATACGATATTCTCTATATATAGACTTCCTCTCATTGAAAATGAGGGACAAATGGTTCAGGTCCTCCTATAAAAAGCCTGATGTTACTTCAGATAAGTGATAATAAATGACTCAGGAAGTGCATTTGACGAATGGCAAATTGAGTGTTATCATATTCTGTATAGTATAAACACACACCCACGTATATAAATAAACGAAGAACCAAACGCATATGTCTGATCATAATCACAATTATCACCCAGGACAATGTTATTTAATCTTTTGATATTTTAGTGACTCCTGTGCCCATCCCACGATGAAGGAATATTTATAGTTTGGCGGGTACCATGAAGGGAACAATCTCGCTGGCTTCAGTATTCAGCTGTTCTATAGTACTGTTTGCTTCACTAACATTGATAAAGCATCATGCACTCTGGCCCGCTTACTGAGGCGTGACGCCATACATTCAGGATACAGATCCGGGCTAAATCTAATTTTATTAACATATACAGTCAAAAACTGGTGATAATGACGCTGTCTCGTATACTGTTGCCCAACACATGATTGATATGATCTATATAATGGCAATGTGTATGCACGTGGTTTCAAGTGTATTTTCCCTCTGTCACATATATGTTAATACTTTATGGATTACGATAAAATATGAATCACGTCAGACAGCAAAAGCATATATAGTAAAAGGCTATCCTTATCATATCGTAATTACCTCTCTCTCTCACGCTCTCTTTCTCTCATGACTTACCCCATTAATTCACGGTTTTCCTCTGTCATTTTGTCGCTTTATTCGGTCTTCCGTCGTAGTGAACCACCACTGACAGACTAATAGTGAAGTCCCGGCCGTCAAGTATTTATAAACAACCTGGGCTCGTGTTGAGTGCTGTATGTCCGCGCGGCCCTTGTCTATGAGGCCAAACTACAAAACGTGTAAAACAACGCCGGCTCAACCAAGCCAGGTTGATCAGGTATTTGAACAAACTTAACCTGAGTGGGTTTGGCCTATTGGTATCCGTGGGACTTGTCTGTAGTACAAACTTACGACCCGTAAACTATGGCCGGTATTGCTTCGAATACTGGGTCATGCATATGTGACAGGGTCTGGTTATATGTTATCAAATACTCTATGTGTTCAACACGGCACATATTTCCGCGTGCACCTTTGCGCATGTCAAGTGAAATCCCGACCCCAGCCTTCCTTGTCAGGTTTCCATGGTGAATCCTTATCTCTAACCGAGCGTTGATTAATAGTCTGACTGTGAGCCCTGGTATGGTCATATCTAGCTGACATGGTGAGCTGGTTAAACTGTAAGCCTGTCTTTCAACCCGTAGGCCTGAGTAGCCAAGGCTCTACCGGCATGACCAACTGAAGCGGAATGGTGCAACCTTTTTTATTTAAAGTGATTGTCACTGTCTTAATGGTCATTATATTAGGCCGGTAGGTTGACATCTGAACGGGAGCGTTCGTTTTCATTGATAGTGGAACCTTGATAAATATATATATATATATATATATATATTTCTGTACTGATTTTCATTAAAATGTACACATTTGAAAAAAATAAATTGTTGTAAAGAACAAAAACAGATTGAATTACTCAAATGTATTTAAGGCTTTTTAAATCGTAGCTGAAACTCACGAGTTCAGACTCAGCTAAGCGTAAAACTATACAATATGCCGACTTTAAACTTTCGACAATCCAGTGAATTGATCTATCATGTATTCATGTTCCATTTCTGTTTACAATGAACCAGCATGGCTAATCATACATCTCTCTCTCTCTCATATATATATATATATATATATATATAGATTTCAGGAGATTATAATATGTTGATTTAATATAAGAGCCTATATTTTAAAATGTGCTTTCGTCATATCTAAAATAAAGGCTCATCCGCTGTTCCATCAAAGGAATAAAGAACAATCCAAATAGGCCAAATGTTTGTCTTTTTTTCTCAACCTGCGTATCCAGGATGTCCAATTCAAAACGTTATATGCAAGCGTCCTCTATAGCACCTCTTTAATCATGAAGGTGGATTCAGCTATACGTGTATATACAGGGGCATTTCATTTGCAAACAGTGCAACGACATCGCATTTCACTATAGATTTGAAAAAGGAAACAATCATATTCTTTTTTCAAATTCACATTTGATTCTCTTCGGCAGCTATCCATTCGGGTGATCATCACTTTTGAGTGACACTTAAATGAGGGTGCTTGATATTGATATACATGCCACATAACTTAAAAATTAACATTCTGTGGAAAATAAACCGTATGATGTTTGGTGCCAAAGAGAGTATTTGATCTTTGCTGTTTCTAACTATACTTAAAATTTTCATAAGTTAAAAACGGCCGAGGCGAGGCATTTAGAAGCTGAAAGAATACCAATTATATTGAAACCGGACGGCCAGGACTGTGCAAAAATTGAAACTTCAAAGCCTCAATTTAGATCTAGTTAGCCCCGGACACTTATTCGAGTCTTGTGTAGAAACAAATCAATAAGGTTTATTGTATGATAAAGAAAACTTGTAGTCTCGATGAGTGAAATCCATTATATATAATATAGAACATATGAAATGATGATTATATCATCCCTCATTCCCTCCAGGCAAGGGGGACTGCAGTGTAATCCATTTCGGCACATCAAATGGCCAATTTGACCTATAAATAATGGTATACCCCCCCCCCCCCCCCCCGAAAGTTCCAATAACTGACCAAATGTTTGAGTAACTGCTACAGAATAACAGAACCAATAGTTTTAATCCATGTATGCGTTATATGAAAACTAAATCAAAAGTTTGCAGTTTCAGAAAAGTTGCAGAAAACAAACAACCTTGGTAAAATGATGTGACTTTCCTCATGGTGTAATTTAAATGTTGTTATATTTTGGGGAAAAACTCCAAGGACAACAGTTTAAATATTCATTGAGTGCTTGTATAGGTTCTCGACTAAACACATGATCCAGTCCATAACGTTTACAAATTACTCAATTTCTGAATTAATGCGCCGCATATGCATCGAAAATATATTGAAAGCTCTATGCCGAATAAGGAAAAAAGTGGTTTTTTATATCAAATAGTCTTGAAGTGTTACAATTTGTTTTCACAGTGATCTGGTTTCAGGTTTGGTAGAACTTCTATACATCGTACTGCATGCATGTAGAATTTTAAATCCTTACGCCCAACGATGACAAGACATGTTCAGTTCGCTATATACTTCAGTTGTTAAATATTCAGCTGAACTAATAAAACAATATGCAAAGCCCTCCTTATATTTTACAACCATAAACAATGGAAAAGATTCGTCCGAACCCATCGAACTCGCCAGCCCATGGGCCTGTTATAACAACATTTTCATCTGTATTACGCAGAAAGAAATATCGAAGAATGTAGTGTTACGGAACCTAATATAAACAGATCACGTATGCGTGATGAATACAAATTTTGTAAGGAGATAAAAAAAAAAACACAGCAGATTCTGCAACACTAGGCAGCGTGAAATGTCTAGGGGAATGAATAAAGAAGTCAGGGGTTTTTTGGTAACAAATAACTATAATTTATTCTTAAAACAACCCTAACAATACAATACCCTAAATCAATAGAATTATACAGTAAAACAGCGTTATAGCAACAAGTCAATATAATCACACAGAAAGATAATGGTGCAGTGCCTCGATACCAACACCATCACAACGATAAGTCCTTTGAATGTAAAGTTGTAAACTCTCTCGGAGAATGACAGCCCAGTGGAAAGTTCTTGCAACAACACATAAAGTAAACTGAAGTCCAAATGTATAAAATCCAGGAGAAAGTTCTTGAAAATCTATAATTGCCGCATTTGTCGGATAAGGTCCTGACACACGCTTCTGCGTCCGCTGGTATCTGCTATGCTCTGCTCTCTGCCCTCTGGTTCTAGAAAACAGCCCCTTTATATACCTTCACTCCCCAAGCCGGGAATTTTCCACTCCTCGAACCGTCCATAAGGACCCTACTCAACAGTTAACACGTGTTTCAGGAATTCTCTAGAAAGACATCGCTGTGTATCTACACATACCAGGGCCATCACGTGACCCACGACCAGCCGTGAAAACTGTAGGCTCATATGACAACGAGAATTCAACCAACACGGATTAAACATAAAATGTAACAACAACACGAGTTACGCCCGTGCCACACAATAAAAAGAGCACCTGTAACACTCCCCCTCCTGAAAGATAAAAGAAAGTTTTCACGGAAAACTTTCTTTTTGCGATCACGATCACTAAATTTTTACAACATCTCAAAAATCATCTTATTTACAACATTACATAAACATCTTGTTTACAACATTTCATAAACATCTCGATAAGCAATCAGCAAGTACATTGTCTTTCCCTTAAATGTGTATGATACCAAGATTGTAATCCTGCAAGAACAAACTCCATCTCAACAATCTTTGATTTTTACACTTCAACTTGTTCATGAACGTGAGGGGATTGTGTTTACTGAAAACAATTATAGGCCTGATTGATGAAGTAACATAAACTTCAAAATGTTGCAACGCCAAAATCAAAGCCAAACATTCATTTTCAATAGTGGAGTAGTTTTTCTGGTTTGCATTAAACTTCTTGAGAAATAACAAATTGGATGGTTTATGCCATCATTGCCTTCTTGTAACAACACAGCACCACCAGCAGTATCACTAGCATCTACAGCTAACTTAAAAGGTACTGAAAAGTCTGGAGCTGCTTAAACTGGTGAACTTTGCAGAATTGCTTTCAAATTCTGAAATGCATTTTCACACTGAACATTCCATACAAACTTTTGTTTCTTCTTTAACAAATTAGTCAAAGGTTCAGCTACAGCAGAAACATTTGGACAAAACTTCCTGTAATATCCAACCATACCAAGAAAACGCATTATTTGCTTTTTGTTCTCTGGTCTAGGAAATGCAGAAATAGCACTTATCTTAGCATCAACAGGTTTTACCTGACCTTGCCCTACAATATGACCCAAAAATGTTACTTGTGCATGACAAAACCCAGATTTACTAAGTTGACGGTCAGACGTGCTTCACTGAGTCTTTCGAAGAGGTCGCGAAGAATTTGCAGATGTTTCTCCCAGGTGTCGCTGTACACAATAAGGTCATCAATATATGCGTCGCAGCCCGGAATGTCCTTGATAACCATATGGATGAGGCGCTGGAACGTGGCTGGCGAGTTCTTCATGCCAAACGGCATAACTCTATACTGGTACAGTCCTTGCGGCGTCAAAAATGCGGACACTTCTTTCGCTCGATCTGTCAGCGGAACTTGCCAGAATCTTTTTAGCAAATCAAACTTGGAGACAAATCTGGAGCTACCGACTCTATCAATACAATCATCGATCCTCGGAATCGGGAACGGCTCAGTCTTGGTGACAGAGTTCAGTTTTCGATAATCTGTGCACATACGGTAACTTCCATCAGGTTTTGGCACAAGAATACATGGTGAACTCCAGTTACTGTTACTAGGTTCAATAAAATCTTTGTCCAGCAAATATTGAATCTCATCCTATAGATACCTTTGCTTTTCTGGATTCAGTCTATATGGATGTTGCTTGACTGCGCTTGCCTCGCCAACATCGACGTCATGGCACAACATGTTAGTTCGCGTTGGAATGTCACTAAACAAATGTTCATAATGCCGCAGCAGGTTCTTGAGGTCTTGTTGTTGTTGTGCGGTAAGGTGTGACAGTTTGGCATCCAGGTTTTTAAGCACGTCTTAGATTTTAATGGTATTGTACCACACTGAATGTCTACATCACACTTACAATCAGTATCTACTTTAACTGGGTCAGGGTCAGTGTTTACACAATTTACAGCAGTAACATTATGTACAACATCTGATGTGCTATTTCTGTCATTATATGATTTCAACTTGTTAACATGGCTCAGTTGTTTCTTCTTACGTCTATTTGGTGTCAACAGTATGTAATTTAAATCACTGACTTTCTTGTCAACAATGTAAGGACCAAAATACCTAGCTTGCAGAGATCTGCCAGGGATGGGAAGTAAGGCAAGGACCTTTTCACTAGGCTCAAACGTCCTACTTACAGAATGCTTGTTATACTTTGTTTTCATTTTACTTTGTGCAGATTTTAGATTTGACTTTGCAATCTCACAAGCATTGTGTGGTTTAGTGCGAAAGCCTGAGACATACTGCAGTAAACTAAGACAATCAGGATTTTCACACAAGAGTTTTTCTTTAAGCAGTTTCAATGGACCTCGAACGGAGTGTCCAAAAACTATTTCAAAGGGACTGAAACCCAAGGACTCTTGAAAAGATTCTCTGACAGCAAACAACAATAGGTGGATTCCTTCATCCCAGTCTTTCTGTGTGTCATAGCAATAAGTTCTGATCATGTTTTTTTTAATGTCTGGTGAAAACGCTCGAGGGCGCCCTGACTTTCAGGATTGTATGGCGAAGAGCCTTATGTTTTATACCTAGCTCAAGCATAACTTGTTGGAATAAGCCAGACATAAAATTAGACCCTTGGTCAGACTGGACGGATTTTGGTAATCCAAAAGTTGTAGTGGTCCAACACAATCAACAATAATCCTACTGAATGGTTCCTCGAAAGCAGGAACAGGCCTAAGTGGGGCCGTAGGAGGATTCTGATTGGGCTTGCCTACCATCTGGCATGTATGGCATGACTTACAATATTGTACAACATCTTTCCTGGGGTTTGGCCAATAGAAGTGTGTACTAACTTTCTGATAAGTTTTATTTATACCTAAATGGCCAGACAAAGGAGTCTCATGTGCCATGCTTAGAACTTCACTGCGAAAGCTTTTGGGCATTACTATTTGATGTGTGATGGCCCACTCATCATCAGCGCATACATCAGGTGGTCGCCATTTACGCATAAACACTCCATTTTTGACATAGAAACAAACTGGGTTTTGTGACAGCTCATCTTTAGAAACTGCCTTGTGAAACAAACATAAAATATCAGGGTCCTTATGCTGTTTCGCGAAAAGTTCTGACCTTGAGAATGCTGCTTCCTGTACGGGCGAGTCATTAGACGAGTCACTAGTGACTCCCAGAGTGTTATTATCTGGACCATTATCCTCATGTGTTTTTTTTTCTTGGCCATAGATCTAGTTACAGCACATGAAGGATACAAACCAGGAATTTCCTGACTTTCCGGATCAGTATCCTGATCAAGTGACGGCTTTTCTGTCACTATTGGTACAGGCTTTACTTTATCACCTGCAACATCATTGCCTAGTAGCAACTGAATACCCTTAAAGGGTACAGCAGTTCTTATGCCCACAGTAATATTCCCAGAAATCAAATCTGACTTTAAATGGATACTTTGAAGCGGAACTGAAGTGTGCCTGTCTGAAAACACACCATTAACAAGTGCATGTAAAGGACCTATTAGAAAATGGCAAAGTGTTTGCTAACATGAGAGACTGGCCTGAACTAGTGTCCCTCAAAATTCTAATAGGAGTAGAATCTGAAAAATCACTTGAAAGTGAAACAAAACCATCATGTATGAATGGCTCAAATAACTCCATTTCAGAGTCAAGAGAGGAATCTACTACCTCAACCTCATCAAACAAAGAACTGACATTGACGGTGTCAGTCATAAACTCTGTTTCAGAGTCATCTAAGGAATCTACATCCTTACCAAACTCCTCATGGGAGTCAACAGAGGAATTTTCATCAGTAGAAACAAACTTTTGTTTGTCATAAGAGGACCTGGCCTCATTTGAAATACTCTCACAAGAGTCATAAAAGGACTTAGCCTCATTTAGAGAACACTCCTCGCAGGAGTCTTGAAAGGACCTAGCCTTATTAAATTCCTCGCAAGAATCAACTGAGGTTTTTACCCCGCAATCTACGGATTCTTCTTCGGATTCAGACGGCACTTGGGCCTCCATACCATCAAACTCTTTATTTGAGTCAACAAAGGAGTTGTACCCCTTATTTACATGAAAAGAGCCTGGCTCTTGTACTATGCTATGCATAGATTTTGAAACAAAACCAGAAGATTTGCTATTTGGTCTATTCGCAAGTTTCCAGCAGTCAGATATTAAATGACCTTCCTTCTTGCAGTAATTACAGATTTTCTTTGAAAGTGACTGGCCTTTGTTGGACTTAGACACAGTGAACGTGGACTGAGGTGTAGCTATGGGCTTTGCTGAACTATCAGGACTACAAGTACTGGGTGACTGCGCTTTAAACTTCTTTTGACCATACTGTTTTACATTCTTATTTGTGAATGACTGGTTTGATTTGCTAGTAAAGAACATTTTGTGTGTCAATGAATAATCATCAGCTAATTGAGCAGCAATGTCAGGTGTTTCATGACTTTCCTCATCGAGAAAAGTTTTAACATCTGCGTTAATGCAGCGCTTAAATTCTTCAAGCAAAATCAACTGGCGCAAATTGTCATAATCTTTCATTTCATTTTTAGAACTACACCAGCGATCAAACAACTGCTCTTTTGTCCTAGCAAATTCTACGTAGGTCTGTTCATTGCGCTTTTCCAATTTTTCTGAATTTCTGGCGGTAAACTTCTGGAACTAACTCATAACTTTTCAAGATTAACCGCTTTACCAGGTCATAGTCAGCAGCAGCTTCTACTGAAAGCTCTGTATAAATTTCTCTGGCCTTGCCAGTCAATACACTTTGTAACAGCATAGTCCAATTTTTCTTAGGCCATTTACAATTTTCAGCTACCTTCTCAAAGTGTAAGAAATATTTATCAACCTCTTTTTCTTGAAATGGTGGGACAAGTCTAATGTGTTTAGTAACATCAAAACTGTGAGTTGGGGCAGCACGTAGACTATGTCCTAGTTTAAGTCTTTCTTACTCCAGTCGTTTTAACTCAATTTCTTTTTCTTTTTCTATTCTGTCTCTTTCTATCCGTTCTTCCCTCTCTTTTAATGCTAGCTCATGTTGCATTTCCATTTTTTTAAAATTATAATTGCATAGCAAGGCTATCCTTTTTTGATGTTTCAACTTCAGTCTCTTCAATTAAACCTTTGCTAATAAGATCTTGCATGATTTTAACAATGATATCAGGCTTTCTCAAAGCTTTTTTTCACACTTAGCCCCAAGTGTTGTCCCAAACGCAACAACTGGTCTTTTGACAACTGTTCAAGTTGTTTAGGGTCCGGATCGTCAACAAATGTCTCAGTTTGAAATCTGCCATGTTAAGATGTTAAATCAATAACAAAAAACCACTGAGATAAATCTTGTAAACAATGTACTGTAAACAATATGTAATCATGCAAACAAGGTATGATAGAACAACGTGTCCAGGTCAAGGCCTATTAAATTTGAAAACTATTAAGCATCCCGACGAGAGCCCCAATTTTATGTTACGGAATCTAATATAAACATATCACGTATGCGTGATGAATACACATTTTGTAATGGAGATAAAAAAAAAACAAATCAGATTCTGCAACACTAGGCAGCGTGAAATGTCTAGGGGAATAAAAAAAGAAGTCAGTGGTTTTTTGTTAACAAATAATTATAATTTATTCTTAAAACAACCCTAACAATACAATACACTGAATCAATACAATTATACAGTAAAATAGCGTTATAGCAACAAGTCAATATAATCACACAGAAAGACTAGATGACCTGAGGTCACGCGCTTGCCGGAAATGATGTAAAGTTAGTCAGATGAACGAGCAGTGTCAAAGTGAAAGAAAATAATCCATAGTTTGTGAAGAAAGAACCTATATTAATAAAGTTCTAAAGAAAATAAGATTTTGATATATTTTGATCACCTTGACCTTGACCTTTGACTTATTTGAATAATAAACAAAGGACTTCCAGATATCATCACGATATATGACAAGTGTAATTTACAAAACGATTCCTGCAAAACTGTGGCCAGTAGAATGCTACATGTGAGACGCAAGAACCAGGAAGCAGGCGAAATTGAGGACAACTGACAAACAGACAACATACTGACAAACTGACCCAAGATTGTGAACAGATGACTTAATCATGTTATGAAGAAACCTCAGAGGAAGATAATAAGCTATAGTTTATGTAAATGAGGTTTATAGTTTTGGAGATATGGCCAAAAAATGATATGTTGTGCAAGTTTGAGTGCACCGCCCTCTAGCGGCCAATTCTGGAAAATGAAAAATCAGTTTCGAGATATTAGTGTAAGACATAATATGTAATAGTTTTAAAAGGATTCTTTCAAAACTGTGGCCTGTAGAATGCTATATGTGAGACGCAAGAACCGGCAAGCAAGCGGATTTGAGGACAACTGAGAAACAGACGGACACACAGAAAAAAAGTGACTCAAGATTGAGACTAAATGAATACACCAGGTTTTTTTAAAGACCCAGAGGAAGAAAATAAGCTATAGTTTCTGTAAATGAGGTTTATAGTTTTGGAGATATGGCCAAAAAATGATATGTTGTGCAAGTTTGAGTGCACCGCCCCCTAGCGGCCAATTCTGGAAAATGAAAAATCCGTTTCGAGATATTAGTGTAAGACATAAGATGTAATAGTTTTAAAAGGATTCTTTTAAAACTGTGACCTGTAGAATGCTATATGTGAGACGCCAGAACCGATAAGCAGGCGAATTTGATGAAAACTGAGAAACAGACGGACACACTGACAAAGTGACTCAAGATTGAGTCGAAATGACTACACCAGGATTCAGAAAAGACTCAGAGGATGAAAATAAGCTATTGTTTATGTAATTGAGGCTCACAGTTTTGGAGATATGGCCAAAACATGATATGTTGGGGAGGTTTGCATACAGCGCCACCTAGCGGCTGCATTCAAAAAATGGAAAAATTGTTTCGAGATAATAGTGTAGGACTTACGATATGTCAGTTTCCAAAAGATTCCTGCAAAACGGTGACCTCCAGGGCAAGATTACTGAAATCTCGAAATATCTCGTTTGACGAGATATTGTACGAGATATCGCAAGACTTTTAATAAAATCTTGCAGTACTTGTTAAATGCTACCTGATGCAAAAAACTAGACCTCTCTAGCTTTAAAACGGACAAAGTTAGAAAAATAAGACCCCTTATTTCAGAATATCATGACTTTTTCCACAAAATGCGTAACCATGGTTACGGCAAATTTGAAAGAGCTACACACCAGAAGAAAGGCCTGGGAATGACGTTTAAAATGAGCTATGTTTGAAGAAGATACCACTAACAGTTACAAAGATATGAAGAAAAAACCGTTTTGAGAAGTTTTGATGACCTTGACCTTGACCTTGGACCTATGTCGCCCAATAACAATAGGCCTCGAGGACTTTTGCTTGTCTATCAGCTGTGTAAGTTTAAAAGCAATTGCTGCAAAATTGTGGCCTGTAGAGAGTACACAGACAGACAAACTAGATGACCTGAGGTCACGCGCTTGCCGGAAATGATGTAACGTTAGTCAGATGAACGAGCAGTATAAAAGTGAAAGAAAATAATCCATAGTTTGTAAAGAAAGAACCAATATTAACAAAGTTCTAAAGAAAATAAGATTTTGATATATTTTGATCACCTTGTTCTTGACCTTTGACTTATATGAATAATAAACATAGTACTTCCAGATATCATCATGATATATGACAAGTGTAATTTACAAAACGATTCCTTCAAAACTGTCCAGTAGAATGCTACATGTGAGACGCAAGCACCTGGAAGCAGGCGAAATTGAGGACAACTGACAAACAGACGAACATACTGACAAACTGATCCAAGATTGAGACCAGTTGACTTAATCATGTGATGGAGAAACCTCAGAGGAAGATAATAAGCTATAGTTTATGTAAATGAGGTTTATACTTTTGGAGATATGGCCAAAAAATGATAGGTTGTGGAAGTTTGAGTGCACGGCCCCCTAGCGGCCTTATCTGGAAAATGAAAAACTCGTTTCGAGATTTTAGTGTAAGACATAAGATGTAATAGTTTTAACAGGATTCTTTCAAAACTGTGGCCTGTAGAATGCTATATGTGAGACGCAAGAACCGGCAAGCAGGCGAATTTGAGGACAACTGAGAAACAGACGGACACACAGACAAAGTGACTCAAGATTGAGACCAAATGAATACACCAGGTTTTTGGAAAGTCCCAGAGGAAGAAAATAGGCTATAGTTTATGTAAATGAGGTTTATAGTTTTGGAGATATGGCCAAAAAATGATATGTTGTGCAAGTTTGAGTGCACCGCCCCCTAGCGGCCAATTCTGGAAAAGGAAAAATCCGTTTCGTGATACTAGTGTAAGACATAAGATGTAATAGTTTTAAAGGATTCTTTCAAAACTGTGAGCTGTAGAATGCTATATGTGAGACGCCATAACCGGTAAGCAGGCGAGTTTGATGAAAACTGAGAAACAGACGGACACACTGACAAAGTGACTCAAGATTGAGTCAAAATGACTCCACCAGGATTTAGAAAAGACTCAGAGGAAGAAAATAAGCTATAGTTTATGTAATTGAGGCTCACAGTTTTGGAGATATCGCCAAAACATGATATGTTGGGGAGGTTTGCATACAGCGCCATCTAGCAGCTGCATTCAAAAAATGGAAAAATTGTTTCGAGATAATAGTGTAGGACTTACGCTATGTCAGTTTCAAAAAGATTCCTGCAAAACTGTGACCTCCAGGGCAAGACTACTGAAATCTCGAAATATCTCGTTTGACGAGATATTATACGAGATATCGCGAGACCTGTAATAAAATCTTGCAGTACTTGTTAAGTGCTACCTGATGCAAAAAACTAGACCTCTCTAGCTGTAAAACTGCCAAAGTTAGAAAAATAAGGCCCCTTATTTTCGAATATCATGACTTTTTCCCAAAAATGCGTAACCATGGTTACGGCCAATTTGAAAAAGCTACACACCAGAAGAAAGGCCTTGGAATGACGTTTAAAATGAGCTATGTTTGAAGAAGATACCACTAATATTAACAAAGATATGAAGAAAACACCGTTTTGTATACTTCTGATGACCTTGACCTTTGACCTATATTGACCAAAAACAATAGGCTTCCTGGAATTTTGATTCTTGACCAGCTGTGTGAGTTTGAAAGCAATTGCTGCAAAAGTGTGGCCTGTAGAGAGTCCACAGACAAACAAACACACAAACAAACAGACATACGCAACTGACCAACCAACTTGCCGAAATCGAAGATTTCCGGCAAGCAACAAACAGACAGACAGACATACGCGACTGACCAACCAACTTGCCGAAATCGAAGATTTCCGGCAAGCAACAAACAAACAAACAGACAGACAGACATACGCGACTGACCAATCAACTTGCCGAAATCGAAGATTTCCGGCAAGCAACAAACAAACAGACATACGCAACTGACCAACCAACTTGCCGAAATCGAAGATTTCCGGCAAGCAACAAACAAACAAACAGACAGACAGACATACGCGACTGACCAATCAACTTGCCGAAATCGAAGATTTCCGGCAAGCAACAAACAAACAGACATACGCAACTGACCAACCAACTTGCCGAAATCGAAGATTTCCGGCAAGCAACAAACAAACAGACAAACAGACATCCGCGACTGACCAACCTGCTTGCAGAAATCGAAGATTTCCGGCAAGCAACAAACAGACAAACAGACATCCGCAACTGACCAACCTGCTTGCAGAAATCGAAGATTTCCGGCAAGCAATAAACGGACATTTGCGACTGGCCAACCTGCCTGCAGAAATGGAAGATTTCCGGCAAGCAATTAAAAAAAAACGGTTCGGGTCCTTTCCTGAAGGACACACCGACTGAAACTTTGGACAGCAATCACCTGCATGCGCACAGATGTGCAGGCACGCGTTTTAGGTCTGACCAGGTCTGACCAGGTCTGAGGGCACACTGGAATGGTGACATTCCTATGGCCCTGAGAAAATGGTCAGCCCGTCCGGTATATTTATTCACAAGTTTTTACCAGGAAATGGCCGTGGTCCCCGCTACGCCAATTAATTCATCCCGTCGGCTGCGGGCCTGAATTGGCATTTGGCCCGATGGACCTACACAAAACGAGCAAACTGCGCTGATTGTCGCTCATACCTACACGTGTCTTTGTCTTACTAAAACGCGTGTCATCGTGCATTCCTGCATGACTCTGTGCATTCAGGTTTCCCTCCGTTTATAAAGTTTATATGGACATACTGACATGTGACACAAGACCGAGACCAGATGACTTAACCAGGTTATGGAGAAGACTCAGACGAAGAACATAAGCTATGGTTTATGTAATTGAGTCTTTGGGTTTTAGAGATATGGCCAATATGATGATATGTGTGTGAGGGTCATGCGCAGCGCCCCCTAGCGGCCAATTCTGGAAAATGAAAAATCTGTTTCGAGATATTAGTGTAAGACATAAGATGTAATAGTTTTAAAAGGATTCTTTCAAAACTGTGTCCTGTAGAATGCTATATGTGAGACGCAAGAACCGGCAAGCAAGCGGATTCGAGGACAACTGAGAAACAGACGGACACACTGACAAAGTGACTCAAGATTGAGTCGAAATGACTACACCAGGATTCAGAAAGACTCAGAGGATGAAAATAAGCTATAGTTTATGTAATTGAGGCTCACAGTTTTGGAGATATTGCCAAAACATGATATGTTGGAGAGGTTTGCACCCAGAGCCCCCTAGCGGCCGAATTAAAAAAATGAAAAATTGATTTCGAGATAATAGTGTAGGACTTACGATATGCCAGTTTCAAAAAGATTCCTGCAAAACTGTGGCCTCCAGGGCAAGATTACTGAAATCTCGAAATATCTCGTTTGACGAGATATTGTACGAGATATCGCGAGACTTTTAATAAAATCTTGCAGCACTTGTTAAATGCTACCTGATGCAAAAAACTAGACCTCCCTAGCTTTAAAACTGACAAAGATAGAAAAATATGACCCCTTATTTCAGAATATCATGACTTTTTCCACAAAATGCGTAACCATGGTTACGGCAAATTTGAAAGAGCTACACACCAGAAGAAAGGCCTGGGAATGACGTTTAAAATGAGCTATGTTTGAAGAAGATACCACTAACAGTTACAAAGATATGAAGAAAAAACCGTTTTGAGAAGTTTTGATGACCTTGACCTTGACCTTGGACCTATGTCGCCCAATAACAAAAGGCCTCGAGGACTTTTGCTTGTCTATCAGCTGTGTAAGTTTAAAAGCAATTGCTGCAAAATTGTGGCCTGTAGAGAGTACACAGACAGACAGACAAACAAACAAACAGACAAACAGACATCCGCGACTGACCAACCTGCTTGCAGAAATCGAAGATTTCCGGCAAGCAACAAACAGACATCCGCGACTGACCAACCTGCTTGCAGAAATCGAAGATTTCCGGCAAGCAACAAACAAACAGACATCCGCGACTGACCAACCTGCTTGCAGAAATCGAAGATTTCCGGCAAGCAATAATGGTACAGTACCTCGATACCAACACCATCACAGCGATAAGTCCTTTGAAAGTAAACTCTCTCGGAGAATGACAGCCCAGTGGAGGGTTCTTGCAACAACACAGAAAATAACTGAATGCCTAATGAATAAAATCCAGGAGAAAGTTCTTGAAAATCTATAATTGCCGCATTTGTCGGATAAGGTCCTGACACACGCTTCTGCGTCCGCTGGTATCTGCTCTGCTCTACTCTTTGCCCTCTGGTTCTAGAAAACAGCCCCTTTATATACCTTCACACCCCAAGCCGGGAATTTTCCACTTCTCGAACCGTCCATAATGACCCTACTCAACAGTAAACACGCGTTTCAGGAATTCTCTAGAAAGACACCGCTGTGTATCTACACATACCAGGGCTATCACGTGACCCACGACCAGCCGTGAAAACTCTAGGCTCACAAGACAACGAGAGTTCAACCAACACGGATTAAACATAAAATGTAACAACAACACGAGTTACGCCCGTGCCACACAATAAAAGGGCACCTGTAACAGTAGTTAGAATATCACATAGAGCGATAAGCGGGCATTTCAAAAGACCACCAAAACACAAAACTGCCTAAATCGCGAAATTTTACTTGCCGACATATCAATGACCCATTAGGCCTAATAACTACAAATAAATCCCACCACACTGACGCCGAACGTCATACGAGAAGACGGTGCTATTTTCACACCAGATGGTCTCGAAATATCAAACAACACGGCCCCGATACCAGACATGTATACACAAAACATGAGGCTAAATGGCGCCCCGTAACAGACATGTTAACACAACATGAGGTTACACGGCGCCGGTACCAAACATGGATACACAACATGAGAATACATGGCCTAGGAACCAGACATGGATACACAACATGAGGCTACACGGCCCGGGATAAGGCATGTATACAAAACATGAGGAAACATGGCCCCAGTACCAGACATGTATACACAACATGAGGACACATGGTCCCGGTACCAGACATGTATACACAACATGAGGACACATGGCCCCGGTACCAGACATGGATACACAACATGAGGACACATGGCCCCGGTACAAGACATGTATACACAACATGAGGCTACACTACCCCGGTACCAGACATGGATACACAACATGAGGACACATGGTCCCGTTACAAGACATGTATACACAACGTGAGACTACACTGCCCCGGTACCAGACATGGATACACAACATGAGGACACATGGTCCCGTTACAAGACATGTATACACAAAATGAGGCTACACTGCCCCGGTACCAGACATAGATACACAACATGAGGCTACACGGCCCGGGATCAGACATGTATACAAAACATGAGGAAACATGGCCCCAGTACCAGACATGCATACACAACATGAGACTACAGGCCCCGGTACCAGACATGGATACTCAACATGAGGACACATGGCCCCAGTACCAGACATGTATACACAACATGAGGACACATGGTCCCGGTACCAGACATGGATACATAACATGAGGACACATGGCCCCGGTACCAGACATGGATACACAACATCAGACTACAGGCCCCGGTACCAGACATGTATACACAACATGAGGACACATTGTCCCGGTACCAGACATGTATACACAACATGAGGATACATGGTCCCGGTACCAGACATGTATACACAACATGAGGACACATGGTCCCGGTACCAGACATAGATACACAACATGACGACACATTGTCCCGGTACCAGACATGGATACACAACATGAGGACACATGGTCCCGGTACCAGACATGGATACACAACATGAAGACACATGGTCCCGGTACCAGACATGGATACACAACATGAGACTACAGGCCCCGGTGCCAGACATGGATACACAACATGAGGACACATGGTCCCGGTACCAGACATTGATACACAACATGAGGACACATGGCCCCGGTACCAGACATGGATACACAACATGAGGACACATGACCCGGGTACAAGACATGTATACACAACATGAGGACACATGGTCCCGGTACCAGACATGGATACACATCATGAGGACACATGGTCCCGGTACCAGACATGGATACACAACATGAAGACACATGGTCCCGGTACCAGACATGGATACACAACATGAGGACACATGGCCCCGGTACCAGACATGGATACACAACATGAGGACACATGACCCGGGTACAAGACATGTATACTCAACATGAGGACACATGGTCCCGGTACCAGACATGGATACACAACATGAAGACACATTGTCCCGGTACCAGACATGGATACACAACATGAGGACACATGGTCCCGGTACCAGACATGGATACCATCATGAAGACACATGGTCCCGGTACCAGACATGTATACACAACATGAGACTACAGGCCCTGGTACCAGACATGTATACACAACATGAGGACATATGGCCCCGGTGCCAGACATGGATACACAACATGAGGACACATGGTCCCGGTACCAGACATGTATACACAACATGAAGACACATGGCCCCGGTACCAGACATGGATATACAACATGGGACTACAGGCCACGTTACCAGACATGTATACACAACATGAGACTACAAGCCCCGGTACCAGACATGTATACACAACATAAGACTACAGGCCCCGGTACCAGACATGTATTCACAACATGAGGACACATGGTCCCGGTACCAGACATGGATGCACAACATGAGGACACATGGTCCCGGTACCAGACATGGATACACAACATGAAGACACATGATCCCGGTACCAGACATGGATACACAACATGAGACTACAGGCCCCGGTACCAGACATGTATACATAACATGAGGACACATGTCTCGATACCAGACATGGATACTCAACATGAGGACATATGGCCCCGGTACCAGACATGTATACACAACATGAAGACACATGGCCCCGGTACCAGGCATGGATACACAACATGAGACTACAGGCCCCGGTACCAGACATGTATACACAACATGAGGACACATGGTCCCGGTACCAGACATGGATACACAACATGAGGACACATGGTCCCGGTACCAAACATGGATACACAACATGAAGACACATGATCCCGGTACCAGACATGGATACACAACATGAGACTACAGGCCCCGGTACCAGACATGTATACCCAACATGAGGACACATGGTCCCGGTACCAGAATTGGATACACAACATGAGGACATATGGCCCCGGTACCAGACATGGATACACAACATGAGGACACATGGTCCCGGTACCAGACATGTATACACAACATGAAGACACATGGCCTCGGTACCAGACATGGATACACAACATGAGACTACAGGCCCCGGTACCAGACATGTATACACAACATGAGACTACAGGCCCCGGTACCAGACATGGATACACAACATGAGGACACATGGTCCCGTTACAAGACATGTATACACAACGTGAGGCTACATGACCCCGGTAACAGACATGTATACACAACGTGAGGCTACACGGCCCCGGTATTAGACATGTATATACAACATGAGGCTACATGACCGCGGTACCAGACATGTATACACAACGTGAGGCTACATAACCCCGGTACCAGACATGTATACACAACGTTAGGCTACATGACCCCGGTACCAGACATGTATACACAACATGAGGCTACACTGCCCCGGCAATCCACCTGAATAATCCTCACCACGCCAAACAACGCCCGATATAAGCCCTGTCTATACACCAAAAGGCTGTACCTGTTTATTTATTTTCAACCCCCCCCCCCCCCACACACACACACAAACACCATCAAACATGTATCAACCGGATTGCAACATGGGGTCAGATACAAAAAATGAGTCAGGCGACATTCGCATAACAAAACGGGTACCGGTTTGTATATATACAGATTAGGCTATACACAGCAATCCATGAATAAATTGTTTACATATGCACCACCTAGTTAAGCCCGAAAATTTGGCCATAACTATTTTGAATTTGCTGCATCACATGTTGCGCAACGTACGTTTTTAGTGTGTGAGAAGTTGGTCCCCTGCATCATCAGGCATAAGGCCTTGAGGAAACACCTTTGTACCCGGTAACAGGTTACATTAGTCATTTACCAGGATACTGAAAGCCAGGACACTGAACTCACATAAATCTGCCCAGAAGTCAGGAAAGAACATTTAAAAACGTTTTATCTGTTTCTTTTGATAAGGTTTCTTTGTCGCTTTATCCTCAAAATTGTCTGGCTGCTTCTTATCAGCTGCAAAAGTTTTTAAAATAGTTTTGGTGGAGGTAACCGGCTTTATTTTTAATGCTAACTTGACTCAGTATATATAAATCTGCAGAAATCCATTCCGGTTTCGGACCACTTGACAGAGCAGTATCATACGCTTTCTCTCATTTTTATATCCTGGCATTAACTAGGTACGGTGACTACTTAATCTGTGGGCCCTGGGTGCGTAATCATCCACATTGCTGGGTTATCCTACAAAGGAACCCCGGAAAGGCGCACTTGTTTGTGAGTTTATCGCGGCCGTTGGGAATGACTTTCCCACTAAGCCTGCAGAGCGCTTACCCTTGGCGGGGTCCGACCGTGAAAGATCTCACTGCCTCCGCTGAGATTCAAACTCACGATCTCCTGGTTTTAGCTGCACAGGTAACCGATTTGTTGTAATGCAATGGAAAATATCGCCACATGTGTAGCAGAAAATATAAAGCAGTTGAAAATACCGCCACAAGTGTAGCAGAAAATATAAAGCAGTGGAAAATACCGCTACAAGTGTAGCAGAAAATAAAAAGCAGCCGAAAAATACCGCCACAAGTGTAGCAGAAAATATAAAGTAATAAAAAATGCCGTCACAGGTTTGACAGAAAAATATAAACTTTGGCTGTCATTCCCTTAAAGCCACACACACACAAATATTCTGGCAACAAAACGTATGCTGCGAGTTTGAGAATATTCTTATTCATTATGTAAACCTACTCACTGGTCGAGATATTTGTTTTCACCTTTATTATTATTCTTATTATTGCCCTGCCACTTTTTTGCCGATTTTGTTTATTCCTACCCAGGATGTGCCTAAATATGGCCCAATCACTTTGACCAAGTTTCAGGGACCTTGACCAATGTTTCAACTTCACAGGCCTAAAAGACTGCGATCTCATAATCTTTTACAGGTACAGTAAAATGAAAAGGAAAAAAATGTCACGGTCAAATTCAGTTGCGGCCATCTATGTGCCAAAACCTTGGAATTCACTCAAGCGGTAAATTATGATAGGCCCATAGATCTCGGCACTTTTCCTCATTAATTACTTGATCTAGAAAGTGGATACTTAACAGACATGTGCCGAGGTAACTGAGATGTAAAATCCGTGACCGTCTTATGACAGTTACATGAAGTCTTTTTTATCGGTCTATTGACAATGCCTGGAAATTGCAGCTTCAAAGGAAAAAATAAAAAAATATTTCAGTTCTTGAATTGTTGCATTTAATAAACACAAATAGGTCTATTTCCATACCTTTAATCTTTTTTATGATTCGAGACAAAAGTAAAAAATAATTCACCTATGAGCTTGTCCTTATTTACAAAAAAAGTAGATCCATTAAAAATGGGAGCTGCGCGTGCGTGGAGCATTTTTTTGGCATGTCATGTTGTGCACGGACTTTTAATTATCATCGCTAACGATCACCAAGACTGCGCTAATCCTCTGCCGCTCTCCGGGGAAATACTTTTAATTTTTTTATGATTCGATACAAAGTAAAAAAATGCACAATTACCTAAGAACTGATCCTTATTTACAAAAACATAGATCCATTGAGAATGGGAGCTGCGCACCCGTAGAGCTTTTTTTTGTGTATTGCCTGTTGTGCACGGATTTTTAATTATCATCGCTCACGATCACAGAGACTGTCTGGGGAGTAAACGTAAACTGACTAACATGACTCACACTTACAATACATAACTTATTCCAACAGAAAGATAAGCATCAATCATAACTTATCAACACTGGAAACATCTGGAGCACCAATAATTACCTGCCCACAAAAAAACAGAGCTCCAAGAATGAGTTACCCACAGGAAACATAGAGAGCCTCAAGAACCCAAGGGAAACAGCTAGACACTTAGCATGAATGACCCTGGGGAAATATCTTAACACCAAAAATTACTTGCCCAAAGGAAACATCTAGAACACCAAGAATGACTTGCCTAGAGGGAACAAATAGAGCCCTGAGAATGACATACTAACAGGAAACAGATAGAGCCCCGAGAATGAGATACAAACAGGAAACATGTAGAGCCCCAAGAATGAGTTTCCCACAGGTCTATTTAAAGCACCAAGAACGAGTTAGCTACAGAAAAATGCGAGATCATGAAGAATGACTTTCCCACAGGAAATGGATAGAGCACAAAGAATACATGATCCACAGGAAACAGATAAACCTTAAGAACCCACGGGAAACATCTAGACCACTAAGAATTAGTGACCCACAGAAAACACCCAGAACACCAAGAATGACTCGCCCAGAGTAAACATCTAGAACACCTAGAATGAGTTACCCACAGGAAACAGCTACAGTCCCAAGAATGAGTAAACCACAGGAAAGAGCTTAAGCTCAAAGAATAAGTTGCCCAAAGGAAACTGATAGAGCATAAAGAATGAGTGACCTACAAGAAACATACAGAGAACCAAGGATGACTTGCCCACAGGAAACAGATAGAGCCCCAAGCGTGAGTTACCCACAGGAAACAGCTAGATCATTAAAAATGAGTAACTCACGGGAAACAGATAGAGCCTCAAGAACCCACGGGAAACATCTAGAGCACTAAGAATTAGTGACCCTGAGAAAACATACAGAGAACCATGAATGACTTGCCCAAAATAAACAGATAGAACCGAAAGAATGAGTGACCCACAGGAAACAGCTAGATCACTAAGCATTAGTTACTCACAGGAAACAGCTAGATCACTCAGAATGAGTTACCCACAGGAAACATCTAGATCACTAAGCATGAGTTACCCACAGGAAACAGCTAGATCGCTAAGAATGAGTTACCCACAGGAAACGGCTAGATCACTAAGAAAGAGTTACCCACAAAAAAGAGCCAGATCACTAAGAATGAGTTACCCACAAAAAACAGCTAGATCACTAAGAATAAGTTACCCACTAAAAACAGCTAGATCACTAAGAATGAGTTACCCACAGGAAACAGCTAGATCACTAAGAATGAGTTACCCACAGGAAACAGCTAGATCACTAAGCATGAGTTACCCACAAAAAACAGCTAGATCACTAAGAATGTGTTACCCACAGGAAACAGCTAGATCACTAAGCATGAGTTACCCACAGGAAACAGCTAAATCACTAAGAATGAGTTACCAACAAAAAAACAGCTAGATCACTAAGAATGAGTTACCCACAGGAAACAGCTAGATCACTAAGAATTAGTTACCCACAAAAAACAGCTAGATCACTAAGAATGAGTTACCCACAGGAAACAGCAAGATCACTAAGAATGAGTTACCCACAGGAAACAGATCACTAAGCATGAGTTACTCACAGGAAACAGCTAGATCACAAAGAATGAGTTACCCACAAAAAACAGCTACATCACTAAGAATGAGTTACCCACAGGAAACATCTACATCACTAAGCATGAGTTACCCACAGGAAACAGCTAGATCACCAAGCATGAGTTACTCACAGGAAACAGCTAGATCACTAAGAATGAGTGACCAACAAAAAACAGCTAGATCACTAAGAATGAGTTACCCACAGGAAACAGCTAGATCATTGGGAATGAGTTACCCACAGGAAACAGCTAGATTGCTAAGAATGAGTTACCCACCGGAAACAGCTAGATCACTAAGAAGGAGTTACCCACAGGAAACAGCTAGATCACTAAGAAGGAGTTACCAACATGACACAGCTAGATCACTAAGCATGAGTTACTCACAGGAAACAGCTAGCTAGATCACTAAGAATGAGTTACCCACAGGAAATAGCTAGATTACTAAGAATGAGTTACCCACAAAAAACAGCTAGATCACTACGAATGAGTTACCCACAGGAAATAGCTAGATCACTAGGAATGAGTTACCCACAGGAAACAGCTAGATCACTAAGAATGAGTTACCCACAAAAAACAGCTAGATCACTAAGAATGAGTTACCCACAGGAAACAGCTAGATCACTAGGAATGAGTTACCCGCAGGAAACAGCTAGATCGCCGAGAAGGAGTTTCCCACAGGAAAAAGCTAGATCACTAAGAAGGAGTTACCCACAGGAAACAGCTAGATCGCTAAGAATGAGTTACCAACAGGAAACAGCTAGATCACTAGGAATGAGTTACCCACAGGAAACAGCTAGATCGCCAAGAAGGAGTTACCCACAGGAAACAGCATGACCACTAGGAATGAGTTACCCACAGGAAACAGCTAGATCACTAAGAATGAGTTACCCACAAAAAACAGCTAGATCACTAAGAATGAGTTACCCACAGGAAACAGTTAGATCACTAAGCATGAGTTACTCACAGGAAACAGCTATATCACAAAGCATGAGTTACCCATAAAAAACAGCTAGATCACTAAGAATGAGTTACCCACAAAAAACTGCTAGATCACTAAGAATGAGTTACCCACAAAAAACAGCTAGATCACTAAGAATGAGTTACCCACAAAAAACATCTAGATCACTAAGAATGAGTTACCCACAAAAAACAGCTAGATCACTAAGAATGAGTTACCCACAAAAAACAGCTAGATCACTAAGAATGAGTTACCCACAAAAAAACAGCTAGATCACTAAGAATGAGTTACCCACAGGAAACAGTTAGATCACTAAGCATGAGTTACTCACAGGAAACAGCTATATCACAAAGAATGAGTTAGCCACAGGAAACAGGTAGATCACTAAGAAAGAGTTACCCACAGGATACAGTTAGATCACTAAGCATGAGTTACTCACAGGAAACAGCTATATCACAAAGAATGAGTTACCCACAAAAACAGCTATATCACAAAGAATGAGTTACCCACAAAAACTGCTAGATCACTAAGCATGAGTTACCCGCAAGAAACAGCTAGATCACTAAGAATGAGTTACCCACAGGAAACAGCTAGATCGCCAAGAAGGAGTTACCCAAAGGAAACAGCTAGATCACTAAGAATGAGTTACCCACAGGAAACAGCTAGATCACTAAGAATGAGTTACCCACAGGAAACAGCTAGATCACTAAGAATGTGTTACCCACAAAAAACAGCTAGATCACTACCCACAGGAAACAGCTAGATCACTAAGAATGAGTTACCCACAAAAAACAACTAGATCACTAAGAATGAGTTACCCACAGGAAACAGCTAGATCACTAGGAATGTGTTACCCACAGGAAACAGCTAGATCACTAGGAAGGAGTTACCCACAGGAAACAGCTAGATCACTAGGAATGTGTTACCCCAAGGAAATAGCTAGATTGGTAAGAATGAGTTACCCACAGGAAACAGCTAGATAACTAGGAAGGAGTTACCCACAGGAAACAGCTAGATCACTAGGAAGGAGTTACCAACATGACACAGCTAGATCACAAAGCATGAGTTTCTCACAGGAAACAGCTAGCTAGATCACTAAGAATGAGTTACCCACAGGAAACAGCTAGATCGCCAAGAAGGAGTTACCCTCAGGAAACAGCTAGATCACTAAGAAGGAATTACCCACAGTAAACAGCTAGATCACTAAGAATGAGTTACCGACAAAAAACAGTTAGATCACTAAGAATAAGTTACCCACAGGAAACAGCTAGATCACTAAGAATGAGTTACCCACAGGAAACAGCTAGAACACTAAGAATGAGTTACCCACAGAAAACAGCTAGATCACTAAGAATGAGTTACCCACAGGAAACAGCTAGATCACTAAGAATAAGTTACCCACAGGAAACAGCTAGATCACTTAGAAGGAGTTACCCACAGGAAACAGCTAGATCACTAGGTAGGAGTTACCCACAGGAAACAGCTAGATCACCAAGCATGAGTTACTCACAGGAAACAGCTAGATCACTAAGAATGAGTTACCAACAAAAAACAGCTAGATCACTTAGAATGAGTTACCCACAGGAAACAGATAGATCATTGGGAATGAGTTACCCACAGGAAACAGCTAGATTGCTAAGAATGAGTTACCCACCGGAAACAGCTAGATCACTAAGAAGGAGTTACCCACAGGAAACAGCTGGATCACTAAGAAGGAGTTACCAACATGACACAGCTAGATCACTAAGCATGAGTTACTCACAGGAAACAGCTAGCTAGATCACTAAGAATGAGTTACCCACAGGAAATAGCTAGATCACAAAGAAAGAGTTACCCACAGGAAACAGCTAGATCACTAAGAATTAGTTACCCACAAAAAACAGCTAGATCACTAAGAATGAGTTACCCACAGGAAACAGCAAGATCACTAAGAATGAGTTACCCACAGGAAACAGATCACTAAGCATGAGTTACTCACAGGAAACAGCTAGATCACAAAGAATGAGTTACCCACAAAAAACAGCTACATCACTAAGAATTAGTTACCCACAGGAAACATCTACATCACTAAGCATGAGTTACCCACAGGAAACAGCTAGATCACCAAGCATGAGTTACTCACAGGAAACAGCTAGATCACTAAGAATGAGTTACCAACAAAAAACAGCTAGATCACTAAGAATGAGTTACCCACAGGAAACAGCTAGATCATTGGGAATGAGTTACCCACAGGAAACAGCTAGATTGCTAAGAATGAGTTACCTATTGGAAACAGCTAGATCACTAAGAAGGAGTTACCCACAGGAAACAGCTAGATCACTAAGAAGGAGTTACCAACATGACACAGCTAGATCACTAAGCATGAGTTACTCACAGGAAACAGCTAGCTAGATCACTAAGAATGAGCTACCAACAGGAAATAGCTAGATTACTAAGAATGAGTTACCCACAAAAAACAGCTAGATCACTAAGAATGAGTTACCCACAGGAAACAGCTAGATCACTAGGAATGAGTTACCCACAGGAAACAGCTAGATCACTAAGAATGAGTTACCCACAAAAAACAGCTAGATCACTAAGAATGAGTTACCCACAGGAAACAGCTAGATCACTAGGAATGAGTTACCCACAAAAAACAACTAGATCACAAAGAATGAGTTACCCACAGGAAACAGCTAGATCACTAGGAATGTGTTACCCACAGGAAACAGCTAGATCACTAGGAAGGAGTAACCCACAGGAAACAGCTAGATCACTAGGAATGTGTTACCCCAAGGAAATAGCTAGATTTGTAAGAATGAGTTACCCACAGGAAACAGCTAGATAACTAGGAAGGAGTTACCCACAGGAAACAGCTAGATCACTAGGAAGGAGTTACCAACATGACACAGCTAGATCACAAAGCATGAGTTTCTCACAGGAAACAGCTAGCTAGATCACTAAGAATGAGTTACCCACAGGAAACAGCTAGATCGCCAAGAAGGAGTTACCCTCAGGAAACAGCTAGATCACTAAGAAGGAGTTACCCACAGGAAACAGCTAGATCACAAAGAAGGAATTACCCACAGTAAACAGCTAGATCACTAAGAATGAGTTACCAACAAAAAACAGTTAGATCACTAAGAATAAGTTACCCACAGGAAACAGCTAGATCACTAAGAAGGAGTTACCTACAGGAAGCAGATGGATCACTAAGAAGGAGTTACCCACAGGAAACAACTAGATCACTAAGAATGAGTTACCCACAGAAAACAGCTAGATCGCTAAGAATGAGTTACCCACAGGACACAGCTAGATCGGTAAGAAGGAGATACCCACAGGAAACAGCTAGATCGCTAAGAATGAGTTACCCACAGGAAACAGCTAGATCGCTAAGAAGGAGTTACCCACAGGAAACAGCTAGATCACTAAGAAGGAGTTACCCACAGGAAACAGCTAGATCACAAAGAAAGAGTTACCCACAGTAAACAGCTAGATCTCTAAGAAGGAGTTACCCACAGGAAACAGCTAGAACACTAAGAATGAGTTACCCACAGGAAACAGCTTGATCACTAAGAATGAGTTACCCACAGGAAACAGCTAGATTACTAAGAAGGAGTTACCCACAGGAAACAGCTAGATCGCTAAGAAGAAGTTACCCACAGGAAACAGCTAGAACACTAAGAATGAGTTACCCACAGGAAACAGCTAGATTGCTAAAAAGGAGTTACCCACAGGAAACAGCTAGATCACTAAGAAGGAGTTACCAACATGACACAGCTAGATCACAAAGCATGAGTTACTCACAGGAAACAGCTAGCTAGATCACTAAGAATGAGTTACCCACATGAAACAGCTAGATCACTAAGAAGGAGTTACCCACAGGAAACAGCTAGATCACTAAGAATAAGTTACCCACAGGAAACAGCTAGATCACTAAGAAGGAGTTACCTACAGGAAGCAGATGGATCACTAAGAAGGAGTTACCTACAGGAAGCAGATGGATCACTAAGAATGAGTTACCCACAGAAAACAGCTAGATCGCTAAGAATGAGTTACCCACAGGAAACAGCTAGATCGCTAAGAAGGAGTTACCCACAGGAAACAGCTAGATCACTAAGAATAAGTTACCCACAGGAAACAGCTAGATCACTAAGAAGGAGTTACCTACAGGAAGCAGATGGATCACTAAGAAGGAGTTACCTACAGGAAGCAGATGGATCACTAAGAATGAGTTACCCACAGAAAACAGCTAGATCGCTAAGAATGAGTTACCCACAGGAAACAGCTAGATCGCTAAGAAGGAGTTACCCACAGGAAACAGCTAGATCGCTAAGAATGAGTTACCCACAGGAAACAGCTAGATCGCTAAGAAGGAGTTACCCACAGGAAACAGCTAGATCACTAAGAAGGAGTTACCCACAGGAAACAGCTAGATCACAAAGAAAGAGTTACCCACAGTAAACAGCTAGATCTCTAAGAAGGAGTTACCCACAGGAAATAGCTAGAACATTAAGAATGAGTTACCCACAGGAAACAGCTATATCACAAAGAATGAGTTAGCCACAGGAAACAGATAGATCGCTAAGAAGGAGTAATCCACAAGAAACAGCTAGTTCTCTAAGAAGGAGTTACCCACAGAAAACAGCTAGAACACTAAGAATGAGTTACCCACAGGAAACAGCTTGATCACTAAGAATGAGTTACGCACAGGAAACAGCTAGATTACTAAGAAGGAGTTACCCACAGGAAACAGCTAGATCGCTAAGAAGAAGTTACCCACAGGAAACAGCTAGAACACTAAGAATGAGTTACCCACAGGAAACAGCTTGATCACTAAGAATGAGTAACCCACAGGAAACAGCTAGATCGCTAAGAAGGAGTTACCCACAGGAAACAGCTAGATCACTAAGAATGAGTGACCCACAGGAAACAGCTAGATCGCTAAGAAGGAGTTACCCACAGTAAACAGCTAGATCGCTAAGAAGGAGTTACCCACAGGAAACAGCTAGATCACTAAGAAGGAGTTACCCACAGGAAACAGCTAGATCGCTAAGAAGGAGGTACCCACAGGAAACAGCTAGAACACTAAGAATGAGTTACCCACAGGAAACTGCATGACCACTAAGAATGAGTTACCCACAGGAAACAGCTAGATCACTAAGAATGAGTTACCCACAGGAAACAGCTAGATCACTAAGAATGAGTGACCCACAGGAAACAGCTAGATCACTAAGAATGAGTTACCCACAGGAAACAGCTAGATCGCTAAGAAGGAGTAACCCACAAGAAACAGCTAGATCGCTAAGAAGGAGTTACCCACAGGAAACAGCTAGAACACTAAGAATGAGTTACCAACAGGAAACAGCTTGATCACTAAGAATGAGTTACCCACAGAAAACAGCTAGAGCACCAAGGCAAGAATTAATTGCCCACAGGAAACGATATTTTCGACATTATCGATTTATCGTATATCGCGATACGGTGATTCGCATATTGTGTATCGCGATACAGTTTTCAAAATTGATATTTTTCGATATTTTGATAAACATGCCTGAAACTAGTTTTTTTGTAGTAAAAACAGTGTTCCTTTTGCAAATCTAGACAACTAAATGGTTTGGACTTAATGACTTGCCTAAAGTGAAAGAGGCCACCGTGTCTGTAGACGTTTAGTAGGAAAGCTTCGACCAAAGGTCCGTCCCTGTTCTATGACTTACCAGTATATTATAGAAATATTTCCATAAAACAAAAAGAAGAGCTGAACACGGTCATGATAATTAATCATTCATTAATATTCTCTCCTCACATCTTATGATCACTGCAGTATGATCAAGAGTCAAGTTAACAGTTCTATCGTTTAATTAAGGACGGCCGCCTTGCGATGTGGTACCCAACTGTGATTGTACACACCACCTATATCTCACTGTGCTAAACCAGAATTCTATGATTGCCCACTTATTTGCACACGTAAGGCATGAAGAAAACTTAATTATGAAGGTTTTTTTGAGTAATGTCAACACCATGTACGTTTATTATAAAATAATATTGCCATATTTCGTGTTTGAAATAAACTGATCTGCATCAACGTTTATTGTCTCATATTCATCATGATAAAGAATGTTAACTAATACCAATATTAATGAGTATATATATATATATATATATATATATATATATATAAGATACAATGGAATATATGATATAGAATACACGCCCATTTCTAATGAATTTAATATAATGACTTATCGCAATACGTATCGCAATATACTCTACCACATATCGCATTACGAATTGGTAAGCGATACCAAGCCCTAATATTTAACACAAAATATCCAGGGTATTAAAGTCTTGCATATGCGTGTGTCAATCTCGTGGATTATAAGCGATAATTTTGCTTTCAGTCACTGAACAGAACATTTTTAAATGATTCTATGCATCGACTAACAGCACAGTGTTTTTATTTACCTATAAAAACATTAATCCGTATCGTTTATTCGGAGAGATTAAGTTAATTATATCTATTTGATGGCCATTAGCTGAAGTTGCGTTACCATTTCGTCGACATGTTTATACATATCAACCCGTCATATAACATTACCAGGCAGAGGGCGTGTGCATATAGCCTTTTGATGTCCTCCTTAACATATAAACCCGATCTACTTATTAATATTCATGAGTGCGTTATTGGAACTGTTCTACTTATTAATATTCATGAAGCCACATACCTTATGCCCGGGCGTTTCTGTTTGTACTGTAATTCAACCTCAGCGGGTTATCACGGCTGACATTTCCCACGCCGTTCAAATGAGAAAAAACTAACTTGTGAATAACTTTATAAGATTATCCTTATAATATTTTAAAAATATTTCCGCTATTTATTAGTATCATATTAATAAAGACACGCTTGTAAATAGCTCTGTACAAACAAACTTTTTTTTGTAATAACTGGCAGATAAAAACTTGGACGAGGTTAAAAAATTCTGGGAGTGATCAGGTCGTGAGAAAGATCGTGAAAAAACACACCTCTTTCTGCTGTCACTCGTGATATTACATAATCGAAACACGGTCTAAGAGTTCTCCCTCAACATGTGGATGGTTGGCAAGCATATAGACACGACCATGGAGTTGTAATATAAATGATAATATAAATTCTTGACACGACCATCGGTTCCCATTGGAAAGCTACCGGCTCAGACATTCGCATTTTCCTCATAAATAAGAAAGCACAGTCTATACTTCTAACGTTAATTTCATCATGATGTTCATGCGAGGTATATTATTGCACTCAAAAATGAATTATATATATGTATATATATATATATATATATATATATATATATATATATATATGATACCATCAACAACATTTCTCTTTTAAATCAATGGGTATTGATTTCCCGATACGAAGTGGAACACTATATATTTTACTTATTCTATCTCAGATCAACAAAGGTCTTCTAAACCTTAGCGGTATAGGCGGCAGTGGCGTCAATTTTCTCCCAGGGTGGGGGGGGGGGGGATGAGTTTATATATATATATATATATATATATATATATATATACATATATATATATACTTTTTTCAGCGTCTCTGAGTGTCATATTCAACTATATATATTATGTATATATGTATAAAAACTCAATCATATTTCAGATAATTATAATGTTTTAGAAAATAAGTGTATTCGTGAATTCTAAGCAAGGTTTAGACATAATTAATAGATATAATTAATCCAAAGTCTTTAATTCTATTTATTAATTAATTTTATTTGCAATATTATTATATGATTCTCTGAAAAGTTGGGGGGGGGGGGCTGATAACATTGACCATCCCCCCCCCCCCCCTTGCCAAAAAGTTGGGGGGTATATATACCCCCATCCCCCCTATATTGACGCCCCTGATAGGCGGCGATTATTTTCACGCATATACGCACATACGCGCACATGGAAACATCCCTTAAGTGCTAGTCAGTCCTCCCTAAACTGGCACATTATATAATTTTATAAGGCGAAGTCAAACCGCATCGTAGATTTGATGCTAAACTACCATTGCAAACCATCGATGAGGTATAGGTATACATAAATCAATGTTCCTTATTACAAATTCATTCTCTCTGACCTCGCTGCATAAATTATGGTCTAAGTACACTTGCCCTCAGTATAATTTATATGTAACACTCCTTCTGCTGTTTTAATATATAATCACTTGAATAGTTAAACATAAAAACAGTGCACAAGGTCAGACATAAAAACCAGGTCCTCGCCACACGTGAGTTATTTAAAGGGACATAATCAGGAGCAATATGATGCCTACACTTCCACACTTACAATTCAATTTTGCTTTATCCAAAGGTTTACCAGCAAAAACATCCCAAGACACAGGCTCAGTACCTCGCATACGGGGTTTAGCACCTTATTATGGCTCTGCGCGTTGGTAAACACAGTCCACGTGTGTTTGTTTACCTAAAGAATTTTAAAAGAATACCCTTCCTTGAACAGTTCACGTAGTAACTGATAGCTGGCGCTGTGATAATTTTTTTTCCAGGATGTATGAGAAAATATGCGAAAGGACAGTGCATGGGACATACTTTACATGGTTCACGATGGTCATAAAATATAAACGGACATTCTAAATCAAGGCCACAGAAGAGTGGCGTGACAAATGTCTAATACATGTAGTTTCTCTTATTTTAACATCGAGATGGGTTTAGCTGTGAGACACGTCACCCTGTCTGCTGCGAGGCCTACACTTAAGCCCAGTTATTGTCCAGTGCTTCAGTGATTTGATCGTGTTGTTAACGGGGATTAATGTACTTAATTTTGATATAAATTGTATATATATATATATATATATATATATATATATATATATATATATATATACCTCTTGGCAAGCATCATATATTAACTTCTGCCTACAGATTTTATTTACTCTATAAAGAGCAGGAATTGCCAGACAAAGAATAAAAAAATCAGCATTATTGTACATTGAAAAGTTCACATAATTGTCGCTCCCATAAGAGGTCACAGGTGTATATTCAAGTTGACAGCAGCACTATCCAGTCACAGTCAGTTACACCATACTCAGACAGCAGCACTATCCAGTCACAGTCAGTTACACTAAAATCAGACAGCAGCACTATCCAGTCACAGTAAGTTACACTATACTCAGACAGCAGCACTATCCAGTCACAGTAAGTTACACTATACTCAGACAGCAGCACGAACCAGTCACAGTCAGTTACACTATACTCAGACAGCAGCACTATCCAGTCACAGTCGGTTACACTATACTCAGACAGCAGCACTATCCAGTCACAGTCGGTTACACTATACTCAGACAGCAGCACTATCCAGTCACAGTCAGTTACACTATACTCAGACAGCAGCACTAATCAGTCACAATCAGATACACTATACTCAGACAGCAGCACTATCCAGTCACAGTCAGTTACACCATACACTGACAGCAGCATTATACTCAGACAGCAGCACTATCCAGTCACAGTCAGTTACACTATACTCAGACAGCAGCACTATCCAGTCACAGTCAGTTACACTATACTCAGACAGCAGCACTATCCAGTCACATTCAAGTACACTATACTCAGACAGCAGCACTATCCAGTCACAGTCAGATACACTATACTCAGACAGCAGCACTATCCAGTCACAGTAAGTTACACTATACTCAGACAGCAGCACTATCCAGTCACAGTCAGTTACACTATACTCAGACAGCAGCACTATCCAGTCACAGTCAGATACACTATACTCAGACAGCAGCACTATCCAGTCTCAGTCAGATACACTATACTAAGACAGCAGCACTATCCAGTCACAGTCAGTTACACCATACACAGACAGCAGCACTATACTCAGACAGCAGCACTATCCAGTCACAGTCAGTTACACTATACTCAGACAGCAGCACTATCCAGTCACAGTCAGTTACACCATACACAGACAGCAGCACTATACTCAGACAGCAGCACTATCCAGTCACAGTCAGTTACACTATACTCAGACAGCAGCACTATCCAGTCACAGTCAGTTACACTGTACTCAGACAGCAGCACTATCCAGTCACAGTCAGTTACACTGTACTCAGACAGCAGCACTATCCAGTCACAGTCAGTTACACTATACGCAGACAGCAGCACTTACCAGTCACAGTCAGATACACTGTACTCAGACAGCAGCACTATCCAGTCACAGTCAGTTACACTGTACTCAGACAGCAGCACTTACCAGTCACAGTCAGATACACTGTACTCAGACAGCAGCACTATCCAGTCACAGTCAGTTACACTATACTCAGACAGCAGCACTATCCAGTCACATTCAAGTACACTATACTCAGACAGCAGCACTATCCAGTCACAGTCAGATACACTATACTCAGACAGCAGCACTATCCAGTCACAGTAAGTTACACTATACTCAGACAGCAGCATTATCCAGTCACAGTCAGTTACACTATACTCAGACAGCAGCACTATCCAGTCACAGTCAGATACACTATACTCAGACAGCAGCACTATCCAGTCTCAGTCAGATACACTATACTAAGACAGCAGCACTATCCAGTCACAGTCAGTTACACCATACACAGACAGCAGCACTATACTCAGACAGCAGCACTATCCATTCACTGTCAGTTACACTATACTCAGACAGCAGCACTATCCAGTCACAGTCAGTTCCACTATACTCAGACAGCAGCACTATCCAGTCACAGTCAGTTACACTGTACTCAGACAGCAGCACTATCCAGTCACAGTCAGTTATACTATACTAAGACAGCAGCAATAACCAGTCACAGTCAGTTACACTATACTCAGACAGCAGCAATTTTCAGTCACAGTCAGTTACACTATACTCAGACAGCAGTACTATCCAGTCACAGTCAGTTACACTGTACTCAGACAGCAGCACTATCCATTCACTGTCAGTTCCACTATACTCAGACAGCAGCAATTTTCAGTCACAGTCAGTTACACTATACTCAGACAGCAGCACTATCCAGTCACAGTCAGTTACACTATACTCAGACAGCAGCACTAACCAGTCACAGTCAGTTACACTATACTCAGACAGCAGCAATTTTCAGTCACATTCATGTACACTATACTCTGACAGCAGCACTAACCAGTCACAGTCAGTTACACTATACTCAGACAGCAGCAATTTTCAGTCACAGTCAGCTACACTATACTCAGACAGCAGCTCTATCCAGTCACAGTCAGTTACACTATACTCAGACAGCAGGACTATCCAGTCACAGTCAGTTACACTATACTCAGACAGCAGCGCTATCCAGTCACAGTCAGTTACACTATACTCAGACAGCAGCACTAACCAGTCACAGCCAGTTACACTTTACTCAGACAGCAACATTATCCAGTCAGAGTCAGTTACACTATACTCAGGATATCTAAAGCAGTATGTCAGTTGAGCTGAGCAGCATGGTCCAGGAAACATTTTACCTTAGAATAAAAATGACGGATACATGATACACTTGTCACAGGGACGTTGTCATTTACGTATCTCCCATGCAAGTCCCAACTCTAAGCAGCTTGAGCCAACAAGTTACAGGACATACGTAAGATCAGATATACCAACATCTGGTCGTGAGAGGCAGTTTTATAAACCTCAATGTCTTCTTGATCCACTTAAGAATAAAGCATCACTTAACTTTTAGGGTCGATTTAAAGATGACCATAATTTTATATTCTTTCATAACCGTTTACACGTTTCCAAGTCCGCTCAGAAAATGGGCCTTGATGGGTCAAGAGCGGGTACGTTCTACACTCCAAACAACGTGTTCGTAAATATTCGATTTATGTTTGTTCATTATTTGTGTATTGATATGATCCTGTTTAGTTTTCGTCATTAACGAAATAAAATTGATTGTATTTGTTTGAAGATAGATCCTTATGTTAGGAGGCCCTGGAGTCGCACACCAATAAAAGTATCCTGTATCAGTTGGTCTGACAATATTTACTGACCGGTCGGCGAAGTCGTTGACACAGAGATGTAAGATAACTTTGGCAAGGATTTCTGTGGACAGTGTTCACTCTCCTTTATTTCTGTGTGGTCTATTTTATGAATCCCCGGCTGTCATTTAATTTATATAATTATGTAACTGCCTTAATTTATAAATGTTAAGGAGCTTCAAAAGCTCCACCAGTGATCGTCACGGTTATAAAAGTCGCAGCGGCCTGTTACTGAATTCTTGACAGTTACTCTCTCATAAATTAACAAAACCAAAAGACCAAATGTTGTATCCGCTGTCTGTTACCAATATGTGCCACCTTTAAGCACTAGTTAGTTAGGTAAACTTCAACTTTACAGAATATTCCATCATTTTCTTACAGTAATCTTTTATAGAGTACATGCAGTAGTTCCATTGCGTCTTAGGGGAATAAAAAGATCGGAGGCCACTAAAAGCCGGGTGGAGTCACGCCTGATGAGGTGATCCCCTGATGGCGGAAGGGGTGGATGGAGTGTCCGCCTCATATATTTAGATTGTTTTAGATATCATAATATTCCTGATGTTATTGTAACTTTCACAAGGAACACAAGAAACAAATGCATCTGTCGAAACCTACACAAACGAAAATGGGAAAAATAACGTATATTAACATGTTATTTTGGTAGCACAGGTCATTAATTGCATATATATATATATATATATATATATATATATATATATATATATATATATATATATATATATCTTACAACCTCCAGTATGCGGTTTACACCGAAGGCAGGGCGTGAGATCAGGTGTGTTTTAAATCAATTGTGATATATATTTTATATGGGAAACAAACACCCACTGTGTACGGCCCCCACTTCGTATCACCATATTGCGTACATACCGGTATGTGATTGAAATTCATCACGCAACGCCTACCCCACATGTCGTTCAGCATTGATTTTGTCCAGTAACACATAATAACAGTGTACATTGGGAATGATTCAGACCGAAAACTGACTCTGCGGTCCTAGATCAAAGGACACCACATCCCCAGACCAGTCGTTTTACAGTTACTGGATAATTTTATGCCTGTTATTATCCTTTGAACTCTCATTCATCGCCCCCAATTATCTGTATACAGTTCGCCCGTCCAGTCTGTTCAGCTTCAAGTGAGTCAATTCAAGTCGCTGTAGCTATATATCTAACTGGCATTTCGCAAATGTTTGAATTCTCAGACAAAAAACAGATGCGATCTCAATGTATGCTCATGTATTAATTGTAAGGTCCTGCAGGGTATACCTTCAATTGTTTTATTTAATTGGAGCTGCGAGCCTGTCGGCCTCAGCTGAAAGCGCTAAAGTGTACCCAGAAGTTATAGGTAAATTAATAACATATTCAAATAATTAAAAAATAAATAAATGTTTTCCCACTTAACATATCCTACACCGAACGCTGCTTATTTTCTAGTAGGCAATTACTTGTAAAAAAATGTTTGTCACTCAAAAATACGGTCATTTAAATTGATTGCCGATTCCAAGTCTTTTTGACACCTATCCTATCCAAAATATCATAATAATGAATCACTTTTACGAAGAAAACCTGATAATTAAGCAAATATTAAATTTTAGAATTGGCTCAATTGCTGTGAAACGTGATCCTGGGCATTACGAATATTCACGCCATCTACCGACTAGTCTAGGAACCCTATCCGAATAAACTCAACACATGAATCTTCATGTTCTTTGCCATATATCTGCTGGACGAACATGAATGTCCGTGAAGGTCCATGTGTGGACCAATTGGAATACAGGTCAGCCGGCACAGTGCCCTATATTCTATATTTTATGCTTTCTTTAACATCACATGTTTCTTTTATTGAATGCGTCTGTGTTGTGTGGTTATGTTCGTACGTGTGTATATTGTGTGTTTTTGTTAGTACGTGTATATTGTGTGGTTATGTTCGTACGTGTGTATTGTGTGGTTATGTTCGTATGTGTGTATTGTGTGGTTATGTTCGTACGTGCAGGTGTATTGTGTGATGGTGTTCGTACGTATGTATTGTGCGGTTATGTTCGTAAGTGTGTATTATGTGGTTATGTTCGTACGCGCACGTGTATTACGTGGTTATGTTCGTACGCGCACGTGTATTACGTGGTTATGTTCGTACGCGCACGTGTATCGTGTGGTTATGTTCGTACTCGCACGTGTATTGTGAGGTTATGTTCGTATGTGTGTATTGTGTGGTTATGTTCGTATGTATGTATTGTGTGGTCATGTTCGTACGTGTGTATTGTGTGGTCATGTTCGTACGTGTGTATTGTGTGGTCATGTTCGTACGTGTGTATTGTGTGGTTATGTTCGTACGTGTGTATTGTGTGGTTATGTTCGTACGTGTGTATTGTGTGGTTATGTTCGTACGTGTGTATTGTGTGGTAATGTTCGTACGTGTGTATTGTGTGGTTATGTTCGTACGTGTGTATTGTGTGGTTATGTACATACGTGTGTATTGTGTGGTTATGTTCGTACGTGTGTATTGTGTGGTTATGTTCGTACGCGTGTATTATGTGGTTATGTTCGTACTCGCACGTGTATTGTGAGGTTATGTTCGTATGTATGTATTGTGTGGTCATGTTCGTACGTGTGTATTGTGTGGTCATGTTCGTACGCGCACGTGTATTGTGTGGTTATGTTCGTACATGTGCCTTGTGTGGTCATGTTCGTACGTGTGTATTGTGTGGTTATGTCCGTACGCGCACGAGTATAGTGTGGTTATGTTCGTACGCGCACGTGTATTGTGTGGTTATGTTCGTACGCGCACGTGTATTGTGTGGTTATGTTCGTACGTGTGTATTGTGTGGCTATGTTCGAACGTGTGTATTGTGTGGTTATGTTCGTACGTGTGTATTGTGTGGTCATGTTCGTACGTGTGTATTGTTTGGTCATATTCGTACGTGTGTATTGTGTGGTTATGTTCGTATGTATGTATTATGTGGTTATGTTCGTACGCGCACGAGTATTGTGTGGTTATGTTCGTACGTGTGTATGGTGTGGTTATGTTCGTACGTGTGTATTGTGTGATGGTGTTCGTACGCGCACGTGAATTGTGTGGTTATGCTCGAACGAGCACGTGTATTGTGTGGTTATGTTCGTGTGTGTGTATTGTTTTGTTATGTTCCTACGTGTGTACCGTGTGATGGTGTTCGTACGTGTGTATTGTGTAGTTATGTTCGTACGTGTGTATTGTGTGGTCATGTTCGTGAGTTATGCTCGTTTTCCGAGCTTCTGTGTGCGGGAGAGATCGCGTCTCTTCCCAAGGTACAGCTAAACAATGGATAGATATCGATCAAGCTGTACGTTGAGTAATTCGGAGAAAAAGGTCAAACGAGGGCCCTTAGTAACATGAGAGATGATTGACAAGGGAGTGTAGTTTAAACTGTTCCGTAGAAAAATAAAATAAGGAAAAATGTAAAAACAACAGAGATGAGAAAAAAAATTAAAGTACACACACACATTTTATATATATATATATATATATATATATATATATATATATATATATATTGCTTACGCCACAGCCCTTTCCTGTCTGAATCAATTAACTTTTTTTCTGTTTCCTCACTGTTTGTGATAATGAAGTAACTGATCATCCCTGAGACATAAATAAGCCACGTTTTGTGAATGCCTACAGCTATTGCGTTGGTTAAATCAACATCGTCTGTAGCATGCACGCTCATAATCATTTAAGATAAACAAACGTGTTTTATAGCAAATAATTTGTATAACAGCAAACGGACTGATATTTTCCCAGTTGGCATAGACAGGAATGTGCAGACATATGTTCTGTACGATGATAAAATCACAGCGATAAGCTATAACAAAAAGTCGTGGAAAGGCCTACTTGTGTACTTGGACTTTTTAGGGTATATCGTTTAAGCAATGGAATCTTGAATCTTGATAAAAGGTTCACCTAGAAAATTAGTTCATCGTCGAAGAAATTTCAATACCATTCTGTATCAACTGGTAAAAGCAACTCACGGATATCTCCATGACAACACGTATCCAGCTGTCCTCATCCAAGACATGATGACATCACGAGGTCAGTGAGGAATCTGAACAAAATACGTAAATACATTCTACTGAGAACAAGTTCATGCTCTCTCTCTCTCTCTCTCTCTCTCTCTCTCTCTCTCTCTCTCACACACATGCCCGTACACATGTGCACATACAAAGAGAAAACAGGATTTTGAAATTTGAAAATTCAGTAGTACTTTTTTTTCAATTAAAGTTCATGACGATTTGGATGTCCTATAACAATTATATTATTTTCTGGTAAAAGTTGAAATATTAAATAAAATGCAGCCACAATTATATGGCCCAAGGAATCGCTCCCCCAAGGCAAGTTAATCGGTAATCCAGTGGCGTTATGGGCGCTCCTTTGCCCATAAAAAAATCCAACTCTCTCTCTCCGTAAGTACTCCAAACTGGCACCTAGGACACCCAAATATGGCTAGATTCCCTCAGGTAAAACATATTGCATATTAAATTTAGGTTTCAAAGATTCCCAATAACCTTAAGCAAATTCTCTCAGTAAGAATTGTTGAAAATTTGGTAAAGAAACAACAAATGCTGAAAAAGATAATGCCTGTAATGCAAACGTGAATTGTGTCAAAATTTGTCGGAAATCTAAAATAAATGTAAACAGGAAAGGGTTGATCAAGTATGGGCGCAGGGTCAATACTTTCAAGACTGGCTGGAAAATGTTCCTGAAATACCAACGGATGGTCCATCCCTTAACGGTATACCAGACAGTTGGCAACGACACGGTTCAGGCAGTGTGGAAAAGCTTGAAATGTTAAGAATTTTATTCTTAGAGGTTGCATTATTATAAAAGACTACTTATGTATGATTTTGATTGTAGAATAATAAACAATAAAACGTATGATATTCTTAATTTATGAAATATATAAAAAAGGAGAGGCGTGTATAATATTTTGATATTTGGACGACGCGACGTCTATAAATATAAAGCAGGAAAGAAAGCCTACGTTGAAATGCAACATTATTTTATAAACTTAAAAGTAATATAATTGTACTCTAGGGGTTATTACGATGTTAGCAATACAACAATTCAGAGATCCCACAACTCGTAATATTCCGGAAGCGTACAGAGCATTAATGCTCACTCCCTTTATTTTCTCTCGTATTCTTAATGCTGGTACAACTGGCATTAGTCGCTTTTCATACACAGCTGACCAATATGGAACATCCACTAGTATGTCTTCCCCTATTCGTCTCCTGCCCACGAGTGTAGCCAATTACGTGGTTACTGACCTAGTCACCTTCCTGGAATCTTTGGAGTCCGGGTGTATGTAAATATGGACGGATTCGCTCAACCCAAGAGGGGGCGGGGGGGGGGGGGGGGGGGGGCTAAACGTTAGTTGACATGCATTAACTTAAGGAAAGATGTACACGCCCCGACTGCACAGACATTTAACTATTACGTATACCTGAGGACCGGCAGGATAATCAATTTTTGCTTTGCTGAGGACAGTTTCGGCCATTCTGATTATTTAAAAGGATTTTTTTTTTATTTTAGAGAGAAATTCTACACTGGGGAGTGAGCCAGCTTACAAGCCTTCGTTTCGGCCTAATCAACCTTATTTCTATATGAATCTAGATTCTTAACCTATGTTCAAGTAAAACCCGGACGGAAAGCTGGCAGATCAGGAAAACGACATTTTTTTTAGTGACCATGCATGTATATACTGAACAACAGTCAGATATGTATTTCATGTAAACTATTGTAATTTTCTATCAGATGTGAAGAAATAGTATTATTAAGTAAATGAAAGTGGTTTCTGTGCACAGCTTATACGAACACCCAGACCAGATGGTCATATATGGCTGACGGGAAACTTGAAATAATTTGCGAAATACATGTACATATGTGAAAGTGAAAGCTACTGATATCTTATAATAAAATATTCAACAAAATATTGGAATGCATTTTTTGTTAAGTATTGTATGTATTTCATGTAAACTATTGTAATTTTCTATCAGATGTGAAGAAATAGTACTATTAAGTAAATGAAAGTGGTTTCTGTGCACAGCTTATACGAACACCCAGACCAGATGGTCATATATGGCTGACGGGAAACTTGAAATAATTTGCGAAATACATGTACATATGTGAAAGTGAAAGCTACTGATATCTTATAATAAAAAATTCAACAAAATATTGGAATGCATTTTTTGTTTAGTATTGTATGTATTTCATGTAAACTATTGTAATTTTCTATCAGATGTGAAGAAATAGTACTATTAAGTAAATGAAAGTGGTTTCTGTGCACAGCTTATACGAACACCATATATGGCTGACGGGAAACTTGAAATAATTTGCGAAATACATGTACATATGTGAAAGTGAAAGCTACTGATATCTTATAATAAAATATTCAACAAAATATTGGAATGCATTTTTTGTTAAGTATTGTAAATGATTATTAAAACGTTCCGTCTGTACGAGTTAAAAATCACTAAATTGTGAATATACATTGGGCATGGGAGCGTCTGATACGTAATACGTCCTATTATCGAGTCTCATATTCGAGTACAAGTCTACATAACATGTACATTTCCATCGGCCAGAAACAAAACATTCCCACCTACATAGCATATTTCATTTAAAAAGGTTGAACAAAAGGGTCTCTATGTTATTAGTGTTATTGAAGGTATATTGTCGAGTGCACTGCTTTTCCAACAGTTCATGACCACAAATTAGTGAATAATTTACGGCGGCTATATATATACAGCGACTTTTCTTGGTTCTTTGTTATCTAGATCAGCAATCGTTTTTCCTGGTTTAAATTTATATGTATCAACTAATGAGTTATTGTACCCAATAAATACTGATTGAACAACCGCTCTAAATCATGAAAGTAATCAATATTATAAATCAATTTCACTTTATCCAACATGACAGATGTATTAAGTGATTCAACCTGATCCTCACAACTGTTAATTTGTGACTGAAAAAAAAAACAGGACAACTTTTCTTCTCGTTATGATGATAGTATTTTTTATTTTTACTATACAGTCCTCTTGGCGAGTGCTGAAATTTAATAAGTGTCCAAACTTCACCTGGTGCGTCCAGACGTCATCACTGTAGGACATTAAAGTGTAAAATAAGAAAACTTCGAAGACGACGCCAGCTTTGCTCACACGGGTCACTACAGTCCTATCAGGACCTGTTGTGCTTAATATTGATACACAGTAAATTATGATGGTGATAAAATCAATTTATTGAAAACTGTGGAAGTCATTTATGGGAACAAGAGTGAGTGTGTGTTATGTATTGAGCTTTAAGATATATATATATATATATATATATATATATATATATATATATATTTATTATTATTATTATACATAACTGGTTTGATAGAAACATAACCCCCACAGCTGCTTTTCGTCTCTTTCTCGGTCTTTCTGTCCGTCTCTCTCTCTCTCTCTCTCTCTCTCTCTCTCTCTCTCTCTCTCTCTTATGATTTCTAATGAGAGTAAGTAAAAAGTAATGAACAATTTTACCTCCTTGATTCATTGACTTATAGAAGCAGAAGTCCCTGCTGCCGTAAATCCAGTAACATTAAGCGGTTCTCAAGAGTACACAGTGTGTACACAGATACCGCGGTGTCATGGCCTTTACTGGCACGATGTGTCATGGACAAAGTCTGATGACGCTGTGTTTGTTTATGATAACATTGAGGGAGCCCTATTATAAATATCATCAATTCACTAATTATTCATGGTATATTGTTGCTGACAGTTGAGCTGCCTCCTGTGTTAAGTGCAGTTTTTGTGGGCGTTCTGTGTGTAAGACAAGATAACTTATTGTTTTAAGGTTAATATGCTAGATTAATCTTCTAATAAAAAGGTCCTTTCCTGAATGCGTGCTACTGGACTGTTCAGGTATTTTATATGAAAATTCGACCAACAATTCCTCTTTTCACTATCCCAGTTTGAAATTCTATTTTACATCAGTTGACATTCTGGCTTTATAAATAGTGATAGGGCACAACTTGGAGTAAAGATCCACAGCTTCTATTATTGCATTATTTTCATTACTTTAATTATTTAACCGTTTCTTTTACAGAACAAAAACGCAGTTTTTCTTGATTTATACCGTATTCAATGTTACACAGGGCCTTCAGGCCTAATGCGAACCTGTGCAATGGGATATGCATCAGGTATAATGATTGCATGATAACATGCTTGAACATTATTTGAAAAGTACTTGATAAATATTCAAGAACATGTGTGACATGCACATGTACAATGAAATTACTAAACATTTAAAACTCAAGTACAAGCACCAATTACACAAACACCAATCCTGAAATACTTGCACGGATGTACACAATAAAAAATGATTTGGCGCCCCCAGTCTTGTGTACGAGAAAGCCATCGAAGATGTATGGACATGTAAAATTTCCGGCAAATACTTCAAACCACTCTTGAGGTATTGTGCATAGACGTATAAAATCCAAAACAATTGTAGGTGGCGCCATAAGTCTTGTATATGACAAAGCTACACGAGATGTTTATATATGCCCAATTTTAGGAAAATAAATCAAAACCCTCCTGAGAAACAGGTGTCGCCATCAGTCTTGTATATGACAAAGCTAAACGAGATTTTATATATGCCCATTTTTAGGATAATAAATCAAAATCCTCCTGAGAAATAAGCAGGGACATACACTATGCAAAAATCGTTGTGGATCACGACCACAAGTCATGTGTCAAAAATCCATGAACTAGTCATATTTTTGGGCCAATACATCAAACTTCTCTTGAGTCAGGTGCACTGGGCTGACCAAACTCAGCTGAGGCAGGCATTTGCCCTGATTGAACCGGAATAAATTGCCAGCTGCAGCAACTGCACTGACTGAACTCCTGACCTGTACTCGGCCATACTGACTAAACTCTGGACCTTTTGCCTAATCTGATACCGTTGGCAGTCTGCCAAAACTATAAATAGATACAGACTGAAACTTAGCCTGTTGCCAAATATGAAATAGTTGATAGTCTGTCAAGCTATTTACTAATACATTATCTTGACCTGTAGGTAAATCTGTTTACACCTACTGAAAGACTTTGGCTACAGTGCTTTTTTTCAAGCTGAAATTTTCATATTTTTTAAAATCAAAATGTTTGGAATAATAACAGACTTTTGAAAGCAAATACACAGATACATTTTATACATGGTTTTATCTTAGACATAAGCTGGATATGGAACCAGTTATTTATGTTGCCTTTACAGCTCTGCTTATATACTCAAAAGTGCTCAGTTTATTAACACAATAAATCTACCAGCTCTGTTTACACTGTCTCACAGTCCTTTCATTGTTAAAGGTTAAATAATCCTGCCAAAATCATTTAAGTAAACTTGAACAAAGGCATCGTAAGAATCACTTTTATGCAATGTTACATAGGTTGAAACAAAAGTTTTGCAGAAGAAGTCTGTTGCAGCCCTCGGTATGAAATAGGCTTACAAGTGGCTACAAGACCAACTTCAGCTTTCTATGACCCTACCAAAAATCAATGAACACAATCTATTCTTATACAGTTGAAAGAAACCTATCCTAGGATAATTCTTGTAAAAAAATTAGACCATTCAGCTTGACAGATACATCATCAAACATTTTTAAGCTGAAAGAGGTTAATTACGAGGTTTTTTACCGTAAAAAACTGGTCGATGTAGATGGCGCCATAAAAAACCTCAATTTCAAATATGAGTAATGTGACTATCATTTGCACAAAACTTGGTGATGCTCGCTCCTGTCGTTTCTGAGATGGTTTTGTTACTACATGCTTCTTGTTCAAATGACATATTCAAATTACTGAAACTCGGCCAAAATGCATCAAACTAAAACCATTTGAACAAACTTAATAGAGCTCGTCTCTTGCATCATTTGTTTGTGTGAAACAATTTGGCAGGATGATTTTGGAGAAGAAGATTTTCAAAGGTTTTCAGGCATTCCCCCTTAAAATGTAAGTTGATACAGGTGGCGCCACAAAAAGCTCAATCCTACAACATTTGACATGTGACTGATTTTTGCATGAAATTTGGGGGTGCTAGCTCCTGCAATTCCAGAGAAATTATGGGTAAATGTACTGATGACCGATGACCCCCGTGCAAAATGGTCGATATAGGTGGCGTCACCAATACCTCAATTTCAAATACGACTCATGTAACTAACATTTGCAAAATATTTGGTGTTGATAGCTCCAGCCATTTCTAATATTGTAATTTAAGTATTCTTGTTTGGCCAAATGACTAAGTTCAGCTTCCTTTAACTTGGCCAAAATTCACTACACTGGAACCATTCGAAGAATCTTAAAAGAGATTGTTTCAGGAATCATTTCTCTGAAATATTGAACAATTTGGCTTGACAGTTTCGGGAAAGAAGATTTAAAAAGTTTGTTTAGCTTTTCCCTATAAAATCAAAGCAGATGCAGATAGCAAATAAATAAGCAAAATTATTTTTTTGTTATTTCAGTTATTTCAGATGACCTTTTTTTTGCATAAAATTTGGAGATGCTAGTTCTGCCCCCCCCCCCCCCCTTTTTTTAGAAAGTATGGGTTAACGTACGGACGATTGATGGGCTGGCGAACGACACCACACCATGCATAAGCTGATGTGGAACTCTAGTACGGACTCAATTTCTATTTCAGGAACTCGAATTCGGACTCGAGGGTCGTAGACTCGAGCTTGTGCTCCGACTGGCACGTCGGGATAGAAGAAATCAGGCCGAGTACACCTCGAATCCGGTAGAAAAATGTCACGTGACACCGAACTTTCAAAAATGAAAATACATTATAAAGCTTTATTACATTAAAGACGTGTGTTGACTGTTGACAGAATATTATCAAATTAATTTAGACAAAATCATTATACCAAGCGTTACCTATGCTTATAATATGGACCTGATAGTCTCTGGTATAAATGTTCTTAATAAGAACTTCTGGTAGCTTTCTCTTGATAAATATTTATAACATTCACGGCCATTTTCCATTTCAAACATTTTTTTTTCTCTCTCTCGCTGAATCGCTGACTCACCGGCGTATTGATCTTCATGACACGCAGATCGATTACCTTTATCAAAATAAACATGTTACTAGCCCGATAACATCACGTGGATATACACCTTGTCCGTTTAATCTCCAGTAAGTAGCTGATCACTGTCTTTAATTTATTTGTCACAGATAAAAAAGCCTACAAGCTTAATGCGATCCTGTTTAATGGAATACACATCCGGTATAATCTTTCACTGATGATATTCTTGACCGTTATTTTAAAATAATACACGTGTGACATGTATACGTACAAAGCATGCAAGTACTAACATTTTGAATTTGTAAAATAGAATTTGTAAAAAGAAACCATGTATTTGACCCAAGCCTGAAGTTGTGTTATCAGACAACTAACATATCATACAAATGAAGTGTCACACACCTCTTCTCATCAGCTGAATGGTACTACAAGTTCCTCTTTTAATCCTGGCATTGTGCAAAAGCTATTTATAGATCCTGATTGAAACTTGGCCTGTTACCAAACCAGAACTAGTTCTGACATCATACTTATGCCATTTAATAGAATACCTTTCGCCAAATTTGTAACAGTTGGCAATCTGTCAACGCTAGTTACACTTACAGATAAAGACAAAATCTTACACTGTTGCCAAACCTGAAATATGAGGAATCAGCAATCACCCATGGGCTAGATGCACCCATGGTATTTTTAGATCCCCAAGTATGTCCAGTTAATGAATTAAGATGATTTCATTGATTATTTTTTGGATACACTGCCCTTTTAGGCCATACAGACACATCCACGTCATTAGCACGCGGCACCTCCAGACTGGTAGCCTTGATAAGAGGGTAGGGGGTTTGTAAATGCTTAAGTCTCGCTAAAAATTTGACATAAGTCCTTCGAATAAAATGTACAATATTTGTAAATAGTCGGAAAAAGTAACCGATTTTAATAATCATATAAATGAATTTTATAGATTTGTTGATTAAGCGATTACGTTATTAATAAAATTTCCTGAAAGAAATATTCAATTTAACGGCTTTTTCTTGAAACTTTGCCAAGTTGATGTATTTACAAAATAATGTGACATTTCTAGATACATTAGTTCTTCTGAAATGTGGTGAAGTTTTTTTCCCTCAATACGAAGATTTAACAACCAGAAAATTCATTTACCTTGGCATTCCTGAAAAGTCAAGCCCCAGTGCATCAGGCTAATACAGTACGGGATAAGGAGTGCATGGTGTCACACCATGATTTTCAGACAATATTGCAAGTTTTAATTATCATGCATGATTATTAATTATGGCTTCTACTGCTAATTGTTTTATTTTATTTTGGTTGATGTCCTCTTGTCCCTTTTTATACGCCCGTCATATGACGGAAGTATTATGGTGTACCCACCGTCCGTCCGTCCGTTACTTTTAGTATCGCCGCGATAACTTACCGGGGCTTTGATGGCTTTCAAGAAACTTACCATAACTACTTTCCAACAGATAAGCTCGACCGAGTTCGATTTATATGGGCAACAACCACGCATATTTAATAAGGTCACAGGTCACAAGGCTACTTTGTGGTGTCGCCGAAATAACATTTGAAGAATATGAAGGATTTTTATTAACTCAGCAAAAAGTTCATCAGTAAAATATCTCGCCTAACTTCGATTTCAATATTGAATGAGGTCAGAGGTCACCGCACTTTAGAGGCACCGTGGTGATTTATAAAAAAATCCTATGGATTTTCTTGACACTCATTTTACATATTTACAAATGGAGTTTCTCTCCTAAATTACCTTCTCATCGAATGTCACGCATATTTAATGAAGTCAGATGTTACCAGATACCCAAGGGCGTATTATGCACGTTTGCGGTGCCCTTGTTGTAGTTTGTTATCATGTTTGTTGTTGATACAAATATATCATGACCAAGCAACTCTTGTTTTTTTTTAGGCATCTCGTTCGGCGCAATAACGTTTCTTGTGACCCCCTCTTGGGGTCATAAGTTTTATATTTTGACTGTGGATTAATAATCAGAAGTGAATTAACTTGTGAAATATTTGTTTTATATTGCGTCATGACAGGGCCAATTTGAAAAGAGGTCATGTGCATTGCGCATTCCTAATACGGATGTGCCTGACGGCATTGCATATATCTTGCCAATTTGTATAAAGTGTATAATTCTCCCAGAACGCCAACCTCTGCCAAAAACCAGGATCACCAGAGACTGAATGATGTTTAGATCCTGGTCAGACTCTAGAGTGTGGTCCGTAAAGCAAGGAACTATATTATTTCAAGCTGAGAGTAATGGTTCATGTTTCACAAACTTCATGCTTGCATCACAGGAGAGTTGTGACTGCCAGAACACTAGCGGATACAATAAGTCACAACTGTGCATGCGAGCAATGTAAACTTTCTCCTTGTTCGGAAATTTTTACTTTCCTCCTGATACGATTAAATGACGGCGGTCTCTCCCTCTCCTGGGACAAAAATGTACTGCCTTATCTAAAAATGGCGAATATTCCGTCAAACATAACAATTTTATGTTTATCCAGGTTACCTCTAATAGGCTTATCTAATAGATAGCTCCACTGGTGTTACTATAACCCTCCACAAATGGAATCAAAATCTGTTTATAACGTTTTTAGTGAAATAATTAATAGGTAACAGTCTCACAAACCAACGCCGGCCAAACCATATTCTTCCTGGCGAACGTAAAAGACTTCATTGGGCATTTCGTGGAGAAAGGGGTGAATGACCTCCTGAAAACAAACGTCATTTAAGTGAGATATGGTGACTCTCTGATAGTAAACATTCTTAATATCATTGGAGGAAAGTGTGGGTCAGACATGGACCCCTGTGACACCCCGATTCAGGTATCACCTTACACCAAATGCAGCATTAGAACTACCAGTATTACAAAGTAGAAAACCAATTTAAATATCCAGCAAACGTTTTCCATTGAAAACATTTTTTTTTGGCATTTTATAATATGTCACATTCAGCTGTTGGGCATATTTAACTGGCTAGCCGAAGATGAATTACAATTCAGCAGTTTTCACATGTATTATCTGAATACTTATTAAATAAGCGTTTTTATAGTACCTAATTTTACGTGATATTCAACCACAGTAAACTAAGAAGCGGATTCTCGAGGGGGGGGGGGACTTCAGGAATAATTCTCCCTCATCACTTAAGTGCTCAATAAAAGGTGAGTTGAAATGACTACAACTAAGAGAAATAAATTTGCATTATGGTCACACTTATAATTTCAGAATATGTTAAGGTTATTCTACTAAATCGTTAGCAGAAATTTAAATTTCCATACGTGGTTCATGTGGAAAATGTTTGCTGTTTAAGACCTTGAATTTTGGCTTGTATGTAAACTCAGCTCCTCTGCTTAAGATCATGTGACGTGTTTACAATTTAAGATAACAAGCACGTTTCTTTGCAAAAAGAAAAACTGAAAGAGACATGGCACGGCAAGACAATGGTAAAATCAAGAGAACTTGTGACCCAGTCATAATGTAATTGTAACCAGAGCATTGCAATCAAGCATAATACGCCCGTCGTGTATCTGGTGACCTCTGACCTCGTTAAATATGTGTGAATTTTGATGAGAAGATAATTCAGGTGAGAAACTAAATTGGTAAATATGTAAAATGAGTTTCAAGGAAATCCGTTTTTGGCAAGTCATTACGGTGCCTCAAAAGTGCGGTGACCTCTGACCTCATTAAATATGCGTGGATTTTGCTGCAAATCGAACTTGGGTGAGATGTTTTATTTATTAACATTTCTGATGGATTTTATCAAAATCCTTCATAGTCTTCATAAGTTATCGAGCGACACCAAAAAGTAGCCTACTGACCTTTGACCTTATTAAATATGCGTGGATGTTGCCCATAAAACTCGAAATCGGGCGAGATAATCTGTTGGTAAGTAGTTATGGCGAGTTTCGTGAAAATCCATCAAAGCCCTGGTAAGTTATCGCGGCGACACTTAAAGTTAGCGGACGGATGGACGTTGGGTTTACCATAATACCCCGTCAAATGACGGTAGTATAATAAATCATGAAAAACAAATCAACAAATATATATGAAAATCATCAACTTAAAATATATACTGTTATTAAGCTAAATAAGCCGTAATTAATAATTATGCATGATACTTGAAACTGTTGCACATGCCTTCTTGTTTTTTCTCTTAATGACATAACGTTAAACCTTATGTGAATATTAAGGTACAAGACACTACTTATTCCGTATACTGTACGGGTCTCATGCAATGAGCTTCCAAAGTAATTAAGTTATTATTGTTAATATTTGGTCTTTGGTATTTGTGGACAAAAATACATAACAAAATTCAGATTAATTATCATAAAACGCATTTGGTCTGCATCTATGAGAACATTTATATGACTTTTAATGATTATTTTATGTTCAAAATGGCTTCAGGAAGGGCTCTCATTATCATTAAAGCCAATTATTACCTTCAAGTTCAAAAGAAACATTATTTACAGTGTTAGGGAAGCATCACAGTGAAAATCAAGTGCGTCTGGTGTGGAACATGGGACACCACATTCATATTATATGAAGAAGTTACTATAAAATAGACTAAACAGCGGGTCACTCTTTGCACGTGTATTCGTCAAATATTCATAACTTTATCAAAAGGATTTCTAGGTGAGTCAAGAACTAATGTATCAATGCACTTGTAATTCATTAATTTCAACATCATTGCAAAAGACAACTGTATTTAAAAGTTCAAAGAAAAAGCCGTTAAATTTAATATTCTTTCTGGATATTAGGCCCTTTATTAGTATTTTAATTAATTGCTTAATCAGCAAAGACATAAAATACATTTTTTATTACTTTTTTAGTCAACTTCTCGACTAATTGCACCCCTACCCGCTTATTAAGGCTACCTGTCCGCGGTATCTGTGTGTAATGACGCGGTTGTCTTTAAAAGGCGTAAAAGGGTATAGTGTATCCCAAAATAATCAATGTTATCATCTTAATTAATTAATTACACATACTTGGGGATCTCAAAATACCTATGTCAAAAACTTCCAGAGAGGGTGCACGATGACCCCCCCTAGCCCATGGCCTATAATATAAATTTTGATTATCTACATCGTATCATGTGACAGCTGATACAGCCATGAGTATTAATGTTTTTGGTCAAACATACTGACATCTTCAATGTGTACTTGTCTGAGAAATAGTTTAAATTCTTTTACATATTTTCTTTTTTTTGTTTTATTTTTTTTTTGCAATAAATATAAATTAACAAACTGAAACACTTGGAAAAGATCTGGAAATTTAGATTTATTTAATATAATCAACTACATCCTGGTCTATCATTAATTAGCTTCATTTAATCCCTAATGGTAAAGAACAAGGAGCGGGGGGGGGGGGGGGGGTTGGACACCTGGGGCCAGCTGTGGCCAGCCAAGAGCTGCCTGGCTGCCCAGTATGTCCCGCTTCCAGCATAATTAGCCTGAAAGGTCAACAAGGGGGACATACTGAAGAGGGGCTTCAGTATGGCCTAGGTGTTAGTATAACATGGTTGCATAAAAACTACAATTTTTGGCCAATTATTATCAAATTTCATAATTTAGAAGCTGAAATTTCTTAAGTATGCATGATATGAAAATCAAATCACCAGTGCTTACAGGCACTGGGGACCCAAGGGTCACGACGCTCAGCTGAATTTGTCTATAAGGATATGTTTATGAGCATATTCAAGATATGGGTTCTGTGATCAGTTTGATGCCAACCTGTCTACCCAAACTGGAGGTATCATCCATTAACTGATTTGTGAATGGATGGGCCCTGTGATCTTGACCCAAAAATCAAAATGGGCCTTCCCGAATTGGCAGATGCGCCATGTTGTAGACGGAAGGTTAAGGATGAAAAGTTTGGCTTAAAATGCATCCAGAGTCTTTTAAAAAAAGTGGGTCCTGTGACCTTGACCTTTGACCTCATGACATCCATATCAATAGCGTTTTACATTACTGGTGGGTCATATATAGGACAAGGTTGAAACCAATATGTCAACCCAAAACCGAGTTATCATCTGGAAACAAATATGCAGACAGATTGCCCCTGTGACCTTGACCTTTGGACTAAAAAATCTATCAGGTTCTTCTCCTATTGGCAGGTCAGCTTTTAGTTCAAGATGGCAGATTTTGGATTAAAAGTTGACTAAAAATGCATTCACTTTCTTTCTAAATATGAGGGCAATGTGACCTTGACCTTTGACTTCATGATCCAAAAATCAATAGTTCTTCTATTAGAGGTGGGCCATAAAATCCATTTGTCAATCAAAACTGAAGTTATCAGGAAACAAATTTGAGGGGAAACAGAAAAAAGAACAAACATACAGATGGACAGGGTGATTAATATAGGCTTTTCAATTTATTAAAGTGGGAACCTAATAAACACACAAGGTTTCAGGACACAGATGAATCTAAAGCTGAGAAACTTACATAACTGCTGTCATTTGACGGTCTAAAAAAATCATAAAAAATTTGAAAAAAAATACAGGTGGCGCAACCAGTTTTCGAGAACTGATGAAACTAGTCATGGTCAATATTCAAGGCATCATTTATAGCAATCCATGCATTATTTATCAAGATACTGGTTTTGTATCAATTTCAATGATTCTGGGGGATACTTACAAGACCCATTGCTCAGAGGATATAGGTCACAGTGACCTAATTGATGAACACTTAAAAGTTTCTGTGTCAAGCAGGTATAATTTGTGCCCTGCTGAAGGACGGCCTGACGCCCGGACAGAAGATCGACAAAGCGGCATACTTTAGTTAACTTTCAGTCAGCTGAGCTAAAAAAAAAACGTGCCTTGGCCACAGATGGGCAAAATTTAAGGTACTGATTATATATATATATATATATATATATATATATATATATATATATATATATATATATATATATATATATATATATATATATATATATGGTAATGACTTATACAATTTGCAAAATTCAGATCTAATTTTGGGTATACAATTGAATCTTGATTAAATAAAGTTATATCCCTGAAAAAAAATCTTTAGGTTCACACTTCTCATGTTTAGTGAGTAAATATCTTTCCTGTTTTTTTTTTACAAATTGCATTGTTTGGGCCCACAAATTAAAACAAGTGACCCAGGGGTGATGACGCTCAGCTGACCAGGAAAACATTGACATAAGTAATTTTATCATCTGAATGTCAAATTTGAATGAAATACTTTTTCCAAACTTGACCTTTTGTATAAAATCATCCAATATTCATTGGGGTACTATGGAGCTCTGTAGCATGAAGGATATGGGTAACAGACACCTATTTTCAAGGTTTACAAGATGACTTTTCAGGGGTCTCCCAGCATGTCAAAAAATAAAATTCTAGGTCCAGTTATTATGATTTGTGCCCTGTTAACAGATGACCAAATGTTTATTCTGGGGGGTATTTCAAAGCCGCATAGGATGAAGGATATGGGTAACAGAGATGTAATTTCAGGTGCACAAGGAGACTTTTCAGGGGCCTCCCAGCCTATCAAGAAAGGAGATTCTAGGTCAAGTCATTATAATTTGTGCTCTGTTAACAGATGACCAAATCTTTATTCTCGGAGCCATAGCATGAAGGATATGGGTAACAGAGACCTAATTTCAGATTTCGAAAGAGACTTTCCAAAGGCCTCCCTGCATGTCAAGAAAGAAGATTCTAGGTCCAGTCATTATGATTTCTGCCCTGTTAATATATGACCAAATCTTTATTCTGGGGGGTACTTCAGAGCCCCTTAGCTCACAGAATATGGGTAACAGGGACCTTATTTCAGGTTTCCATGTAGACCTTTTATGGGCTTCCCTAGAGGTGAGGACAGAAGATTCTAGGTCCAGTCATTATGATTTGTGCCCTGTTTACAGATGACCAAATGTTTAAAGATCACAAAAGTAGAGAAAAAAAATCGTAAAAAATTAAAAAATATAGCTGGCGCCACCAATCTCCAGAAATTGATGAAACACTCCATGATCAATATCCATGCAAAGAATCATGGTGATTAATGCATCAGTTGTTCAGATACTTGAGCTTTTGTATTAAATTTTGCATTATTATGGGGGGTACTTCAGAACCCCATAGCTCGAAGAATATAGGTCACAGTGACCTAATTTCAGGTTTAAAAGGAGAATTCCCATAGACCTCCCAGGATGTCAAGTAAGAAGATTCCAGGTCTAGCGGTTACGATTTGTGCCCTGTTAACAGACAGACGCCTGGATGGCCGGACGGACGACGGACAAAAGGTGATCCCTATAGCTCAGATGACTTTCAGTCAGCTGAGCTAAAAATTGAAAAAATACAGGTGGCGCCACCAGAATGCAGAAACTGATGAAACATTTCATGATCAATATCCATGCAAAGAATCATGGTGATCAATATAATAATTGTTCAGATACTTGAGCTTTTGTATCAAATTTTCCATTATTCTGGGGGGTAATTCGGAGCCCCATAGCTCAGAGGTTATGGGTAACAGAGACCTAATTTCAAGTTTTTAAGGAGAAATTTCATGGGCCTCTCAGCATGTCAAGAGAGAAGATTCTAGGTCCAGTTGTTACGATTTGTGCCATGTTAACAGATGACCGCATCTTATGAGGTCTCAAAAATAGAGAAAAAAATTCGTAAAAATAAAAAAAATACAGGTGGCGCCACCATATTGCAGAAACTGATGACACAATCCATGCTCAATATCCATGCAAAGAATCATGGTGATCACTGCAATAGTTGTTCAGATACTTGAGCTTTTGTATCAAATTTTCCATTATTCTGGGGGGTACTTCGGAGCCCCATAGCTCAAAGGTTATGGGTAACAGAGACCTAATTTCAGGTTTCCAAAGAGACTTTTTATGGGCCTCCCTGCATGTCAAGAGAGAAGATTCTAGTTGTAGTCGTTACGATTTGTGCCCTGTTAACAGATGGCAGCATCTTAAGAGGTCTCAAAAATAGAGAAAAATATTGGTAAAAATCGAAAAAATACAGGTGGCGCCACCAGTCTGCAGAAACTGATGAAACACTCCATGATCAATATCCATGCAAAAAATCATGATGATCAATGCATTAGTTGTTCAGATACTTGAGCTTTTGTATCAAATTTTCCATTATTCTGGGGGGTACTTCGGAACCCCATAGTTCGAAAAATATAGGTCACAGTGACCTAATTTCAGGTTTACAAGGAGAATTTCCATAGACCTCCCAGGATGTCAAGTAAGAAGATTCCAGTTCTAGCGGTTACTATTTGTGCCCTGTTAAATGACAGACGCCCGGACGGCCGGACGGACGACGGACAAAAGGTGATCCCTATAGCTCAGATGACTTACAGTCAGCTGAGCTAAAAATTAGGCAATAATGACCTAATTTCTGGTGTGTACATAGGAAATATATATAGAGGAATATATAAGTATTAAATATATTCAAAAACAGATCATTTGTTTTGTTATTTGGCAGTCTTGAAGTGTGACAATGGGGTTTTTATGGAAAGTCGATGTGTTTCCTTAATATATCAAAGGAACGAAGTCGTAGTGACCCAATTTTCAGTACGGTAGGAGATTTAAGGAACATCTAACTGTATGTCATATTTTCGATTTGTAGGTCCAGTGGTTTCAAAACGTGCCCTGTTAACACACAGACGGCCGGATCATGACTATAGTTCAGATGACTTACAGTCAGCTGAACTAACAAGTGCCCCAGGGTTCATGACCCTCAGCTGACCAAGAAAAAATTCACAAAAGGAATTTTATCAGAGCCAAAATTTTGTAGTGGGTATATCCATTCAACTTTAGCATAGCTCAGAGGATATGGGTAACAGAGACCTAATTTCAGGTTTCCATGGAGACTTTTCTTAGGCCTCCCTGCATTTTAGGAGAAAAGATTCTAGGTCCAGTCGTTACGATTTGTGCCCTGTTAACAGATGACCGCATCTTAAGAGGATTTCAAAAAGAAAGAAAAAAAAATTGATAAAATGGAAAAAAATACAGGTGGCGCCACCAGACTGCAGAAACTGATGAAACATTCCATGATCAATATCCATGCAAAGAATCATGGTGATCAATAAAATAATTGTTCAGATACTTGAGCTTTTGTATCAAATTTTCCATTATTCTGGGGGGTACTTCGGAGCCCCATAGCTCAGAGGTTATGGGTAACAAAGAGGTAACCTCTTTGCCTTGTGCGGGAATGATTTTTACCATGAGAGTGTACACCATGAAACCTCACGTGACAGTCACCTGCATACTACTGATACCTATATCATCATTATTTTTGGCGTTAGATTTGTTAAATGAGAGTAAATCTAGGTTGATAGCTTCTTTATTACATTTACACCCCCTCCCCCACCCCACCCTTCCCAACTTTTCTAAAATGTGTCTGGAAGCTCTACCACATAAAAATGTTAAATAAATTACTTTCTTGTGCTTGAACTTTGAATTGACACCATGTGTTAAAAGAAAAGTAAATGCGTATTTTAAGTCATGTCTTGTGCAACTGATAAAACTATTTTGGGTGGCCTACACCCACACACACCAGAGCTCAAATAGCAGGAAAATAGTACATGGTCTTCTCAGTTGTCAATGGCTTAAGACATTATTACAATATAGCCATGTTAACTCTATTTCATTCAGACTTTTGTTTGGTGACAGTTAGGCTGAATTGTGTCATGACTGATAATATTCCTTTATCTAAAAATGAAATATATATTGGAAAAATTAGCTAACACATTTATGCTCCAAAGTTGTATTATCCATGGGCAAATGTGGCAAATAAGGCATGCCAACTCTTAAATAGTTCCCCTTCTTCTGAAGCATAAATTAATACTTTACAAGGCCAAGGGTAAGAAATTTTTTAACAATTCATGTGTCAAATTTTGAAGAAAAAATATGCAGTTATTTTTTAGGTATGGGGTTTACTAAAATCCTACTTTTCTCATGGTTTGACCTTGAAAACTAAGATAAGGGTCATTAATCCTCGAACAAATCCCAGACCTAGGTGGAAATATTTTTGTGTCAAATTTGAGGAGAAAATTAGCAATACTTAAAAAGTTATGGGCTTTACAAAAATCAATATATTCGCAGAGCTGACCTTGAAGGCCAAGCTTGTGCCATGGCCACCAGTTATAAACAAGTTTAAAGGGACATAATCAGGGGCAATATTATGCCTATTCTTTCAAACTATCAGTTCAGTTTTGCTTTGGAAAAAAAAAGTTTCCCAGCAAAACCACTCTAGCACACAGTCTCAGTACCTTGCATACAGCTGTTTAACACACTGTTATGGCTATGCAGGTTGGTAAACACAGTCGACGTGTGTATGTTTACCACAACAAAACCGTGTGAATGGAAGTATGATTGTGAGCCGCAACATCCAGTGTTTCAGCCAGAGGGAACATGTATTACATTTTTTACATGAGTCAGTGTCCTGATGTCCTGTTGTGGCTCCGGGATGCACACGGCCCCACGTGCGATGTTTATGTTGACATCTGGGATCGCACCGGGTCCACTGTTTTTAACACTCGTTTACAAGAAAAAGCAAACGGTTTCAAGGCCATGTTTTGGCATGTACAGGTTTATTTCAAAGGGAAGGAGCAATTTTAAATTATGTTAATGCAACATGCTTTATAGGTGATTGAGCCCCTGTAAGATCTTGTTGGAAACAATTTTTGTCACATTTGAAGAAGAAAGATAGGGTACTTCAAAAGTTATGAGATTAAAAATATTCCTTTATATTGGCAGATATGACCTTGAAGGTCAAGGTCACTGGATTTCAAACTCTTTCAACAACTTATCATCTGACCTCTTTCATTTGATTAACTCTTGTAGTAAAGGTCATGACCCCATTTTATACAGGCTTTGTCCTCTCACCCAGATCTATGCACATGACAAGATGATACAGATCAATAAAATACTATTTTAGTTATCTCACTCACAAGATTCAATGAGATTGAGATCCCATCATTCCATCCATAATCACACCCCCCCCCCCACCCCCACCACCACCACCAGATGTATGAACCACTGTTGTGCAAGTAATAAGACAACCAAATACCATTATTTAAGAAAACCCATGCCACAAGTACAGAGGAATCTGATATTGCCTGAATTGCTGTGTACAGAGTGGGCTGATGAATAGAAATGTTATTTGCAGCTAATATTGAATTGTCTGAAACTCAAGATAATATTTAAGCTAAATAATAAAATCATGAAGAATATATTTATTACTTTATTTATTAATATTTCATCATCTGCTTTATTGTCAAACATATTGATCATGTTCTTTCAAGATTGGTAAGCCTTTGAAGTCACCGTAGGTCACTGAAATCCACCGTTCTTGGGCTTGAAGAATCCTTTAAACAGGACTAATATGCTGTCCAGACTTATCTAATACTCTCACAGTAGTTTATTATTAGTGTCTTGTGCAATACCACTAGGAATACTTCCCCAGGCCTTTTGTTAACAAGTTCTTTGAGAACCACTGTGGCCGTGATTTTTTCATCTCTACGATATATTTTCCCTGATACATGGGCTTGTTCTCCTCCTCGCCTCTGTACAGATACACGACCTCCGTCCTCGGAGCGTTGTAGTCCCTCACCTCGGGATCCATGGCTTCTCTCATGGCAGCAGTTTCTTCTTTCACCTTTGCGTAACACGTGCCTGGAAAAACAGAATTCTGAATCTAGATACTGCTGACAAAGGATAATCATAAGTTTAATGCAATATAACTTATACCCATTATTTTGTGTATGATTTGGTGAATTTATATTGCAACATGTATTAAAGTGTGAGATGATTGTGAGATTGGGAAATGTACCAATATAGTCTTAGTTTTATCAAACATAATCTTCATATAAAAAATGTGCTACTGGCATATCAAACTCACCACAGACAGTGTTCCCCTCATGCCAGAGTTAATGGGCCAGTACTATTATTCCTGTTTAGATCTTGATCAGTTATTTTCTAAACTCATCACAGACAGTGTGCTTCTCGTGCTAGATTTATTGGGGCAGTATTTTCCTGTTTAGATCTAGATCAGTTATTTTTAGCTCAGATGACTGAAAAAGTCATCTGAGCTATAGCGATCACTCTTTGTCCATCGTCCGTCTGTCTGTCCATCTGTCTGTTAACTAGGCACAAATCGTTACCGATGGACATGGAATCTTGTTACTTGACATCCAGGGAGGCCATGAAAAATCTCCTTGGAAACCTGAAATTAGGTCTCTATTACCCATATCCTCCAAGCTATCGGGCTCTTAACTACCCCTCAGAATAATGGAAAATTTTATACAAAAGCTCAAGTATCTAAACAACTATTGCATTGATCACCATGATTCTTTACATGGATATTGGTCCTGGAATGTTTCATCAGTTTCTACAGTCTGGTGGCGCCACCGGTATTTTTCGATTTTTATGATTTTTTTTCTCAATTTTTGAGATGTCTTAAGATGTAGTCATCTGTTAACAGGGCACAAATCGTAACGACTGGAACTAGAATCTTCTCTCTTGACATGCATGGAGGCCCGTGAAAAGTCTCCTCTGAAACCTTAAATTAGGTCTCTGTTTCCCATAAACTCTGAGCTATGGGGCTCTGAAGTACCCCAAGAATAATGGAAAATTTTATACAAAAGCTCAAGTATCTGAACAACTATAGCATTGATTACCATGATTCTTTGCATGGAGATTGATCATGGAATGTTTCATCACTTTCTGCAGTCTGGTGGCGCCACCTGTATTTTTTATTTTTACAATGTTTTTCCCTCTATTTTTGAGACCTCTTAAGATGTGGTCATCTGTTAACAGGGCACAAATCATTATGACTGGACCTAGAATCTTCTCTCTTGACATGCTGGGAGGCCAATGAAAAGTTTCCTGGGAAACCTGAAATAAGGTCTTTTGCATGGTTGTTTTTCTTCCGGAAGAAATGTATTTCTTCCAAGACACTGGAAAAAACTGGAGGAAATTGGGTTTCCTCCACTTCCTTCCGGAAGTTTCGGATGAAAGTGGAATTTAGTGGACAGTAGAGTGATAATGTGATGCACAAAAAACAAAACAGATATGTACTATATTTATTCCTTTTGAATAAAATAAAACAATATGACTTTTAATCAGTCATTTTGATCAGTTTTTTCCATGTTTAGATCAGTTATTTTTTAACCTCATCACAGACAGTGTGTATCTCATGCTAGATTTAATGGGCCAGTATTTTCCATGTTTAGACCTTGATCAGTTATTTTTTAAACTCACCACAGACAGTATGCTTCTCATGCCAGCTCCCACACTCCAAACAGGACACTAGGTTTTTCTTCTTCACTGAATACTTTGAGTGCTGAATCTGCCCAAACTTACGAGTCAGTCTTTTCTCAAGTGACCTCCGATTTTTTGGTACTGCCCACAATATATTATCCTGAAGAAAAGCATCCCATCTTGATGGTGGCTGAGAGTTGGCTAAAGGCTGCTGAAGCTGGCATCCTGCGATAGCCGGCTGAAACCCTGCAAGGTATCAAGAGTTACCTTGTTTAAAGAATGCACTTGGAATGTTAACAAGAAACAGTCTTATCAAGTCATGCTGAACTACTTTATGCAACTGAGGTCTTTTAAAAGTCTTACTTATTTTGGTACAACTATATACGAACTCACAAATCTGAAACAGGCTGGTATAATGAAGTGTTGTATAAGTTACTGTAGCCACAGCCCTAAGACTCATGTTGTCTATGACTCATGTAAAGATGTCTTTAAACTGGAAACTTTCCAATCACATTAAAATTACAAGATTTGGGCTGGAAAAGTAAAGTTTTCAATAGAATAAACATTTTTAATTTGGATTCAAGAAGAATATGCAGCTTCAAAAGCATTTCTCCACATTAAATATCAACTGGGTCAATTATTATCCTTAAGCAGTGTAGACTGGTCAAAATGTCTGTTTGGGATCCCATGAAGAACCAATTTATAAACACTGTTTATATATACACACATGCAAACAGTCCATTTTTCAATGAAAACTGTTGCATTTTCAGGCCCAGGGCTGTGCGCTTTTAAAAGTGGGTACTATGTTCAAAGAGTATTTGGTAAGATTTTGCAGATTTCTTTGTCTTATATAAATGAATATTTAAATTTTAATGGAGAGTTTTCCCTGTCAGTTTACATCTTGTGTGCACAGAGCAAAGAAGTGTGATCACTAACGTGATGGTGGGATCGCACTGTGCATCCAGCTCCAAATTTAAAAAATGTGATACCTGCTCTTGTTGGTCTGATAACACAGGTTCAGGCTCAAAAATAAGACTAACGCAAGCTGGTGTCACAGTGTAATCAGACCAGCGAGAGTGGGTGTCACATGTTTAAAATTGTGATCGAATGCGATACCAAGCTCTCATTGCTCCGAGAACACTTCTTTGCCCTAAGCTAACCCTGGTGGTCAAACCAAGAGAATCTTGCTATACAAATACTGCTCTCCAACGTCTGCAGTGTTTAACCGCTGCATGGTGAGCGTTAATGTACCAACACATTGATCATTCGTGTGACCCCTCTAGAACTTATTAAAGAAGTTGGAAACATCTTGTGCAGTAAAATACAGAGTACAGAAATAAACTAGAATACGGGTAGTCGACAAGCGACTACATGTATCCACCAAAATCAAGAGTGGAACAGGTGAAGTGAGGCATGGATTGAGTTGCAAGGGGAAATAGAGTGAGGTGTGCTGCATATTAGCATGGATGTCTGCAGCCGAAATGTGTATGTAGGTTGCGCCACCTACCTCAAAATCCAGAAAGCCGTCCAAGTTGTATACATATGCAAAATTTTAGGCAGATAAGTCAAACAACTACATGTGTATGAGTGATTTTTTCCCACAACAGACAAACAGAAGGACTTGTGCAAAAATGGTGGTAGGTGGCGCCACCATTTGTGTATGATTAAGAGCTATGTGAGATCTATACACATGCAAAATTTCAGGGGGATATGTCCAACCAGTCCTGGGATATAAGCCTGAATGTCTGCAGCGTTAACATAAATGTAGGTGGCGCCACCTGCCAAAAAAATCGAGAAAGCTATCCAAGATGTATATACACGCAAAATTTTAGGCAGATAAATCAAATCACTATTGAGATATGAGTGATTTTAGCTTACGGCAGACAAACAGACGGACGCTGTGCAAAAATGGTTGAAGGTGGCGCCACCAGTTTTGTGTATGATGAAGAGCTATGTGAGATCTATAAACATGCAAAATTTAGGCCCAATAGGTCAAACGGTTCCCGAGATATGAGCTTGGATGTCTGCAGCGTAATCTAGAATGTATGTGTCGCCACCTGTCATAAAATCAAGAAAGCTGTCCAGGATGTATAAACCTGCAAAATTTTAGCCAGATATGTCAAACCATCGCCGAGATACGAGTGATTTTATCCCATGGCAGACAAACAGACGGACGCTGTGCAAAAATGGTTGCAGGTGGCGCCACCAGTTTTGCGTATAATAAAGAGCTATGTGAGATCTATATGCATGCTACATTTTGGCCCAATCTTTCAAACGGTTCCTGAGATATAAGCATGGATATCTGCAGCGTGAACGTGAATGTAGGTGGCGCCACCTGTCATAAAATCAAGAAAGCTATCCAGGATGTATACGCATGCTGAATTTCAGGTGAATTAGTCAAACCACTGCAGAGATATGAGTGATTTTAACCCAAGGCAGATGAACAAATGGACACTGTGCAAACATGGTTGCAGGTGGCGCCACTATTTTTTGTGTATGTTATAAAGCTATCCAAGGGCTACATTTGTACAATTTTTTTTTTTTCCTGATCGGTCAAACGGTTCCCGAGATATGTGGGTTTATGTGTGGAAACAGACGCACAAATGGATGCTGGGCAGAGAGGAAAGGTCAGAGGTCAAAGCAAATTGGTAAGGCACCAGTTCACATGTGACCCGATAATTGGTGTAAGTTTTGGAAAAATCAGTCCAGTAGTCTCAGAGCAGTTCTCCGGAAACGAATACGGCAGCGGCAGGACCCGGTCAAAAACATAGTATCCGCCAAAACGAAAAACATAATATCTGCAAAACTTTGTTTTGGAGGATACAAATATTAACACTCCAAAGATCATTAGATTATATTTTTAATAAGAATAAAATCATTTGGTATATTACCACGATATATTACCATTGCCCTGGTCTGTATAATATTCAGAAAGCAAATGATTAATAATAATAATTATAATAATAAACAAGGGCACCGCAAAGTGGAGCATCCCCTTGCACGGGGCATAATTAGAATGGATATATTACACAGAGTGAAAATAAAGAGGGCAGCTCTCTGGCCTTGACCTTTGCTCCTGTGACCTCAAACTAAATAGGGTTCTTCTTCCATGGGTGGGTGAGCCATATGAGCAAGATGACATTGACAGGTGTTGGTCAAACGATATGGCCTAAAATGAGTCCACAAGCTTTTTCAAAAAGTGGGCACTGTGGCTGTGACCTGTGACCCCATGACCTCAAAAATTGATAGGGTTCTCAATCCATGGGCTAATGAGCCATATTTGCAAGCTGAAAGGTTTTGGTCATGCAGTTTGGCTTTAAATGAGGCAGCAAGCGTTTTCAAGAAGTGGGCACTGTGCTGTGACCTTTGACCCTGTGACCTCAAAATCGATAGGGGTCTTCATCCATGGGTGGGTGTGTCACACGTGCAAGATGAAAGGTTTTGGTCAAACGGTTTGGCTTTAATTGGGTCCACAAGCTTTTTTTTTTAAAAAAGTAGGCCCTGTGGCCGTACCTTTGACCGTTTCCCTCAAAATCGATAGGAGTCTTCATCCATGTGTGGGTGGGCCATACTTGCAAGATGAAAGATTTTGGTAAAACGGTTTGGCTTTAAATGGGTGCACAACCTTGTTCAAGAAGTAGACACTTGCCATGACCTTTGACCCTGTGACCTCAATATCAATAGGTGTCTTCATCCATGTGTGGGTGAGCCATATGTTCAAGATGAAAGGTTTTTGATAAACGGTTTGGCTTTAAATGGGGCCACAATTTTTAAGAAATGGGCCCTGTGGCCGTGACCTTTGACCCTGTGAACTCAAAACCAATAGGGTTCTTCATCCATGGCCGGGTGAGCCATATATGCAAGATGAAAGGTTTTGGTCAAACGGTTTGGCTTGAAATTGATCCACAAGCCAATTCCGGATGGACGGACACACGGACATACACACGCACAAATGGAGGCATTACTATATCCCTTTCGCAACTTTGTTGGGAGGGGATAATAATAAAGAGTGTTAATATTTCAATATGAAGTATATTTAATTTTGTTAGTGTGCATTGTTCAAGTCAGGTCTGTTCAGGACTGGTTCTGTGTCTCCAGACGGTATCATTATATTCAGAAAACATGAATAGATCAATAACAATTAAAGTGTTTTTTTTTTATTCAATATGTGTCTGTATGCATTTAAGTAATACTTTTGAAGCTAATCCTGGTGTCTCAGACTGTGTCCTTGAGCCCTGGATGGTACAGAAGGGTCCCGGATGGAATTGAGGGAGGCCCAGACAGTGTCAGATGGTCCAATAAACAGTCACATCGGGTCAAAAGTACTCAAATTCAAAACAAGTGTAGCGTCTAGGGTATGTATGTGCTCAGTCCGCTAGATAAATAAAAGCAGTGGCCTGTGGCTCTGTATATATTATTGTCTCGGCCCAAGACGTGAGATTACGATCCTCTTTGCTCCTCTCCGTCAACAACGTCTTGGGAACGACTCTTAGGAAAACGCCTCGTAAGGTTCCAAATAGGAGACCTCTTTGGAATTGTATAATTGATATTTCAAGCAGTGTCAACATATAATAACTATCTTTTTGTTGTCTTTGGATGTTTTATTAAACATCTGTAAAGTATTTGCACCAAAATAATGCTCAATAGCCCTACTTATCCATAATTTTGCCAAGAGCTGATGTGTTTACATAGAGAACATGCCGCCATGATTACATTAAATGACCCACAGTCCTTTGCAACGGGATTTAGACTGGGAACCCGCTCTGATCTTATCGCTGTTTGAACTGGAAAAAGCGGGCGATAATAGATCTCAGTGGCGGGTACCAGTCGATCAACGTCCGCTCATTACAAATTCCTGTATATTGTTATGTTTAAATCATGGCGGGCTTATAAGGATTGTTAGGGATAATATTTCATTAATATATTAAGGTAAGAACGTGGTAAAGTTGCCAGAAAGACCCATTTACAACCAAAGACACTAACGGATGCATTTTGGTGTGTATATTTAGTAGTTTTTAGAGTTTTATTGGTGCCTTCTACCAGTGTCTACCATTTCACCATTACAAGGCCTAACTGTACAGGCCATTCCCACAACTGTGATCCGCAACAATATATATTACAGAGCCATAACTGGGTCTTCAACCATTTCCTACACTCGGGCCACTAAGAGTGGCAGTCTGGCACAGTGGCAGTGATGACTGCAGTGATCAGGTGATGTCACTGTTGTTTGGCACCACTTGAATATGTGAAATAATAATTATTTGTTTACCTGGTGGACCTTGTTGGTTAAACAAAATTCGTAGAAACTGTGTTTCTAGTTCCGTCAGTGCGTTTCTCAGTCTTGACAGAATGCAGGTGGCCATTTTTACTTTAGTTCAGATAACCTTCTCAGATCAGGGCAGGACATGAGGACATGTTTGACTGGATATTTCGCCGTTACATAGTTCTGTATTCAATGAACAGATGGCAGCACTATCAACGACTGCTGAATAGTTTCATACAGAGACACACAGCGGCGCTCCGATAGCTTTGATTCTTTGGATGAGACCGTGCTCCAAATCAGACAGTATCGCGTCAGGTAAAACACCAAAGGTGACTAAAATGTTAACTATGTCTGAGGGAACATTTAAGTCACCATCCCATGTATGCACTTGGATGGGATTCTAAGCTCAGTATGATCTGTGTCTTCAAAAGGGAAAACACCCATCCGTATCCGAGGAGAAGAATTTATAAAGGGTTTTACCCTTTTTTCTTGTCCTCATTGCATGTTTGCAATAAAAATATTGTTTACACCAATACCCATCCGTATCTCGGGTATCTATTTTTTAAGGCAAAATTTTGTTATGATAAGCTATTTGCATAAATTCCCAGTTTAAGGCCAAAATAAAAAAAAAGTATGGTTCTCAGGCACTTTTTTTCCAGAAATCAATGCGGGCGTTTTTGGTATGTTTCGATAAAAATGTCAAATGATAAGGGAAAGCATGATAATAACATATTTATTTTGCTAAACAAGTAAAAGCATTACATAACAAATGAAAGTGCATGATTTTATCTTCTTGAGAGATATGTCCTAGCGGCTGCAGCTCAAAATTAGTAAGTTTCTATTGAAAATCAAAATAAAAATTTTTGATGCGGGGGTTTAAAATTGATGCGGGCAGTGCCTGAGAACCATACCTTTTTTTGGCCTAAATATGTCTACAACCCTTATAAAACGGTACCAATACACAAAGCATTGTCTCCGCTAAGTATACATTCTTACTGCTTCTGTCATGGAGGTTGTTAGCAGTACGAGCCGTGTCTTCCTAGACCAAAATACACAATAACTAAAGTAAAATGCACTAACAGTGTCAAATATGTTGCAATTTGATTGAAAATAAGATTCTTTTGCCATGATGAAGAAGTTTTAATGTAAAACTGATAATAAAACTGCCTTCGGAAAATACGATCGTATCGTGGCTATATAAACACCACTTTTCTCCATATATGGGGAAGCGGCGAAACAGCCGTTCGTGCACGGTGCAAGACGTCTCATCGCTGCAGGCGGCTAGCGTCAGGTGCGATCACTGGCCAGAAGATGGGCTGGCTGGGAGAAACACTGTAGCTGTAGCTCAGGTCGTTGACGACCGCAGACCATCCTTCGTTTTAGGTACGAATATGTATTCTTCGTTTGAGGTACGCCTGTACTTCGATGGAAGTACGATGTGACTGACGAGGAAAATTCATGTGATACATTGAATAATTAGCAATCTACACCTCTGTTTCACTTGTCCCGAGTTGTCCGGGTAGTATACGAATACGGACATGGATATGGTTGGAACAAGAATATGATAAAATATAAGGAGTGTTTCCATTTGTACGGACACGGATACGCCGCCATACCGTATACGACGATTTCAGAACTCTCCCGGTACGGTTCCTCGTCCGGCGCCGTATACGGCTCCGTACGGGTGTCACCAAAGTGATGTAATATTTCAGAATAGCCTACAGCCATGCATGTGTTCTCAAATGTATATAATTTGTAAATTATTTCTTCATTACATATGACCAAATATGTATATACATAACAATACACATATTTAAGGCAGAAAACAACGAGATCTGCATGTGCATGATATTCATCTAAGACTGGCGCATATATAGACATGTATATATATATATATATATATATATATATATATATATATATATATATATATATACACACACACACACATGTATATATAATAACCTGGTGTAACAAAAATTTTATCCGTACGACCAACGTAGGGCGAACGTACAAGTGGAAACACGCTAAACGTATCCTTGTCTGTATCCGTGTCCGTGTCCGGACAAGTAGAACACAGTTTAGGCCGCGGGATACTTGATGCCACCCGATCATACCAGGCAAAATATATAGCTCTACCAGTTGACTTCCGCGAATGCATTGATGGGGGTTTCCGGTCAAGATAGCGGCATTTTTAGATGAATATCCGAGTTATGTCGTGTTATATCACCCGTTTTATCTAACACTAGTGACAGGGAGGATTTAAACGACTAATCAGGCATTAACTTTACATATTCAACAACTTTTTGAAGTGGGTCAGCAAGAAATTCCAAAGCATATTTTGTTTCAATGACTTCTAAAGTCAACATTGTACGACTGTACATGGATGCCGATGGAGAAAAAAACTTGCTAAAAACTTGCATAATCGGGGAAACCCGATTAAACGGTCCAAATGGCCGAAACCGCAAGTACAAGGGCTATGGGTCTCGATCGAAGCAGTGTCGTTCACAGGATCGAGTTCGGCTCTCGAATGGCATGGCTGGGTCTCCGCTGCTGGGATCGGTGGAGGGAATGTGGGTTGCTACTGGCTTTGTGGCTGTGGATGCTGTAGCTTTCCAAAAAGGACAACGGCTCGAGATGGACGGTGGCGCCCTCTACGGCTCCCTGCTTGGCTTGGCGTGGCACTGCGACTGTTGGCTCAGAGAACATGCTTAAGGAGCGCACAGGGCTGAGGTCTTGACCGCAGCAACCTGTAGCTGCTCGATGAGCGTATACTTCTTTTGGCTTTGGGCTTGGACTGTACATGGACCGAATGAAGTTTTATTATCTAGTATGATTGGGTGGCATCAGGGGATTCCGCGGCTTAGAGTGCCAATTATCACTGATTTTTCAATGTTTTATATTTTGCTCGTCAGTCACATCTTACTTCCATCGAAATACAGGCGTACCTCAAACGAAGGACGTACTTCAAACGAAGGACATACCTCAAACGAAGGACGTACCTCAAACGAAGGACGTACCTCGGACGAAGGACGTACTACAATCTGCGGTCGCCCTTGACCTGATACCTGCATGGATCAGCACCAACTAATGGCAGGACAATGGTGATGGCTGAATGGAAAACCTTGGTGTAAACTGTGTTTTTATGGAAATACATCATTTAGGTGGGGATTAAAACAGGGTATAACCCTAAAGTAATTTCTCTGGCTCTGTTGGAAAAGGTTGTTGCTGGCACGGATGGGTGGGTAATAAAGTTAACATATACAAGACAAAATGTGTTCTAAAGCTATTGACAGATATAATATTAACTTGAATAATTCAAAACATAGTTAATCACAGCAAAATAAAGTGTTAACAATGAACCATAAACAAAACTTAAAAAAAAATACATAGATATTGAACTTTTATTGTCCTATGTCATGTCATATAAATTTGTATTAGGCTCGGTATTATTCTCCAATAATAAAAAGGGAAATTCATAATTTAATATATTTACAGTATGTGCAAGTATGACGAAACTGTAAAATATATTCAGCTTCTTTAAAATAAAGTATTTTGGTTCAAATTTATTTTTCAACCAATATACACAATACAATTAAAAAAAATAAATTTACAAATCTACATGGTTTACTCACTACAAAAACTTCCTCGTTTGTTAAAAAAAAATTACAAAGAAAACGTAATTTGATTCAGTTTCTTAAAATTATTTTAGACCCAATTTAGTTTGGACCAATTACCACAAAAAAATATTTTTTGAAAAAAAAAATTTACATGTCTACATATAGTGTTCTTACTTCTAAACCTTTATCCTCTTGTTTGTAAGAAGTTAAAGATAACTAAGAAAACTAAATTTTCCGTTACATTATGTCAGTTCGTGGTGATTCGGCGCCAAATTCGTGGAAGTAGGAACTGTTTAGACTCTGTCTTGAGAAGTTCTTGTTGTAGTCGTAATGTTGTCGTGTTGAAGTCATGTCAGTGTCGTGGCTCTTCGTGAGCATTCGTGATTTAGTTTTTCATCACGAATGAACACAAATTATGAAGACTCTTATACGATTTTCTCGAAACTGTTACGACTAAGCTTCGATTTGTGACGACAAAGTTCGTGGCGATACGGCGTCCAATTCAAGAAAGTGGGAACGGGGCTTTATAGTTATAAAATCGGGATCATTGGCATAGTCAATATTTCGCCAGTGGCTGTGCCGGTTTCTTTCATAGGCGGCGGATGGCTTTTGAAGTAATCGATACGGCTGGCGCAATTCATTGGCGCTCACTGGTGTGGATATGACTATGAGAAAGCGTAAGTGCATTCTGCGTGTCTTTAATATAACTTGAAATTTCCTGCGCGTATTAAAAAAATATAACTTGTGGCTTTTCATGAATGTATGAATAATATTTCAATTTTGTTTTACATTTTTAGCTCATCTGACTATAAGTCATCTGAGTTTTAGTCGTGGTCCATTGTCCGTCGTCCGTCCGTCTGTACGTTAGACTGGCACGTTTTAAAACCGTTAGACTTACGAATCCAAAATCAAGCATACTGTTAGATGTCCTCAAGATATCCTATACCAAACCAAAAACTGGGTCACTGCAACTTCGTTCCTAGGAGTAATTAAGGAAAATATCAATATTTCATTAAAGCCTATTATCACACTTCAGGACTGCCTAATATGAAACCACTCATCTGTTTTTCTTTATAATTACCATGCATATTCCCCTTTATATAGTTCATATGTACATGCCAGAAATAAGGTCAGTATTCTGTAATATATAAAAGTTATATGAGCCCAAACATAATGCACTTTGTAAAAATCAGGAAAGATATTAACTCACTTGACATGATTATTGTTCAAGCTAGACACTTTTTTACAGGGATATAACTTTATTTAATCAATATTTAATTGTATACCCAAAATTAGATCTGAATTTTGTAATTTTGTTTAGTTATTAGCATTAATATAAAATCAGTACCTTAAATTTTACCCAATTTGGACCATGGTACGTTCTTTTTCCTGCAAGTACATTTGAATTAATTTCGCAGCAGGTACACAAAAGGATTGAATCTGATAAATTATGAACATTGAAAATAAAAGCTAAAAAATTAGATTAGTGATTGAAGTTTTTCAGAGGCTCTATTGTATTCATTTGCATTGTCAAGCTCCAGGCTGCCCACTTCTGGTCACTACAGCACTGCCTGGGTAACCTTATTAGTGATGCAACACTGGTCGGGCACCTCTGCTATCACAGGTGTACGGTTATTCTCATGTCACCCCCCCCCCCCCCCCCCACCAAGTGTATTGCAATAATCGTTATTGTTTGAACTGTATTTCCTTAATTGTAAAGCTGTTTCCACTCCAATGTTCAAAACATTACTTGAAATAGTAGTTCAAGGAGTAATCCTGAAGATGTCATGTAGTAGTATGTACCATTTTGAAATAAATCAATTTCCTTTTGATTAATTTAAGTGAATTAAAATATAATTTAACCCATCATTAGGCATAATTTGATAATATATGAGCCAGATCATAGTTAAATAAAGGTGCAATTTAGAATCGTGAATTTTGAATTAAGTGTTTTTTTTTCAGATATTTATTGTTTTGCAAATAAAAAAATATATATTTGATAAAAAAAATATACATAAGTGTGCATAATGTGATGTTAGCTGAATAAATTAACTAAAAATGTTGATGCAGATTAGAATTGTGAATCAACTTAAATATTCAGATATATATGATATATACTGATAATGTATAGTTAAATTTATAAACTTACATCAAATTTATAAAAAAAATGATGTAATTAAAAATGAGGATCTTATGCAAACATTTTTTCATTTTTTCCTGCCTCAGTAAAATGGGAATTAAAGTGATTTTGTTTTTCCGTCCCTCTGCCTGTTTTTTTAATATTTAATAATTTTGAATAAACTTTTTTTCCTGTAAGCACGGTTAATAAATTTCATATCCTGTATGTATATGCAAGGGTGTTGTAATTCTCACCATCCCCCCCCCCCCTCCGCCATTTAGGCCGTGCATTTGCAACTGCAAAAAAAATTATTAAATAAAGAAAAATATATACAGAAGTACAGAGGTGCAACTCATATCATTACCGCCCCCTTCCACCGACCATCATATCTTTCCGCCTATTAAGTGGGAACGTTATGGCAACTGTATACATTTAAAAAAAAATAGAAAAAAAAGTTTTTTTTTTTTTTTAAATAAAATAGGCTCTAATTGGACAAATTTGTTAACTGTTAACTGTCAGCAGCTTTTCAGAAAGCAAACCAATGATCATGTTAATTGTATAGATTTATATTCACAAACATGCTTCAGTTTCAACATAAGGAAAAACATGGACAGATCACAAACTATTATTTGCAACAATTTCTTCAATCATATCAACCAACCATGACATATATTACCTCTTCTTCTCAGACTCTATTTCCATTTGATATTATTTTAGATTTTTACCTTCAAAGTCAACTTCAGCTGGGCACAGTGACCCATGGGTCCCTTGTTTTCAAATGTATTTGTTATGATTGATATGTCAATAGAGAATTTAACCCCCCCCCCCCCAAAAAAAAAAAAAAACGCTTCACATGTGGTTTATTGAATAGAGTTTACATACTCTGTACACAGGCGCTTGAATCCCTCTAACCAAGAAAAATACAGTTTGGCTGGGCATACATTAAGATAATAAGGAATTCTGACCGAATTCCGGACCTGTGGGCGTGAATTACTAGTACGCCCCCTTTCCTGAAAGTTATCAGGGAAGGCAAGGCTACTGACAGCGCCCCGCTTTGTACATTGTTAGATCTTGCAATGTTGATTTTCTATTATTAAATGATTCAATTCTAACACTGATCCAGTGATTCATGCAGGCGGGTTGCATACATAACCATTTATATGATCGTTAGTGGAGAGCTATGCATTTTCTGTTATCATGAAACTGGAAAGGAGGCCTCAGTCAACCTCTGTTCGAAAAAGAACGAGGCATTCAGGCTTTCATATCTATCAAATACATGCATGTGTTATTTCACGAAGAATGCCCCAAATAAAATACAAATATCATTTAACAAAGAAAACATAACTAATAACCAATAGGGTTAGATTCGGAGTATCTCCATTGAATCAAAATCTATTTACTCTATATGAAGATCACACAATCCATTTCTTTTAAATGTGAAATGACAGGAGAAACTGTAGAACTTGACAACGAACAGTAGTACACTACTTTAAACGATTGTAGATGGCTTTGTACAACCATACATTAATCCAAGCATAAATTATTGAGATATACCGGAGCTTTTATTAGCTTTTTAATTATTCTTAAGTGCATAAACAAGCCACATAACTCGGAGAATAAAATATTTAGTGAGTCGTAGTGAACTAATATCTGGTTTCCGAGGAGATTTTTAGGACCTCAATTGGTATTAATTAAGCAATTTCTAGGTCCAACCGTCACGATTGGTGACTAGTTAACGGACAAGCGGACAGACGGAAGCAATAGCTCGCATGACTTATAATCAGCTGGGTAAATAAAACCTGAACGTTGGACCTATATACTGGCTAATGAGGGACATTGAAAGTATAGCAATAATAGGGTATAAGGTATAAGCTGAGATAACTGGCAAACCAGTCACTTGCAAAACAGTGCAAGATGTTCCTGTAGAAATTCAACCAGCTAGGGGTCAAATATGATGTTGCAGTATAATGTGCTTAACTAATCTGTCCAAGGATTCTTCAAATTACTGCATGTCTACACAGAATAAGTTTACACCTTAGATGAGGTTGGAAAATACTTGGATAACACAATAAAGTTACTACTGTTCGTACCCTGGTCATAATTCCCATAAGGACAGCTGGCAACGGTAGTTTACTTTTTAGCGAACCTGTGAGCTTATGCGATGGTGCGGCGTCGACCGTCGTGCGTCTGTGCGTCGCCTGCACGTTAACCATAGCTATCTCAAAAACGGCAGGAGGTAGCGTCACCAAAATGTTTGCAAATAATCAGTCACCTGAAAAACTCTATCGGGTTTTGTTTATTTTTTTTAACTGCATTTTCTTAGATTTATAGGGAAAAAGCTAAAAAAGCTTTAAAATTCTTCTTCTCCGAAACTATCCAACCAAATTGTCCAATATTTCACAGAAATGATCCCTGGAACTGTAGAACTCTCAAGTTTGTTCGAATGGTTCCAGTTCGGTGATTTTTGGCCGAGTTACAGGAGGTTGAAATAGTCATCTGTCCAAAAAGCACACTAAAATTAAAAATTTCAGAAACGGCTAGAGCTATCATCACCAAATTTTATGCCAATGTTTGGCACATAAGTCGTATTTGAAATTGAGGTATTGATGGCGCCACCTACATTGATCTGTATTTTACAAGCAAAAATGTAATTTTTGACTCTTCTAGCTTATACACTGTTTTATGATGAAACTGTTAAGCTGATTGGTTTGAACTTTACAAGAATTGTTCTATGGTAGGGTTCTGCCAGTTTTATCAGAATAGATTTGGTGAATGCAGCTTTAAAAAAAAAAAACAGTGTAGCCAATTGAAAAGGGCTTTCTGTGTTTGAAAACAGATTTGACAACATGCCAAATTTCAGCAGCCAAGTCAAGGATCACTCAGTTAAACCAGGTGGGGTCCAGATATTACCATGGCTACTGCCCTGGCTCTGGCTGGTGTCTAGACAATGTGTCTAGAGTCTAGACACATCGTCTAGACGTCTATACACATCGTCTAGATGCAGATTGCCCAGATTAGAACTATTGGAACTATATCTTTCAACTGGTTAAAAAATGAAAAAAACTTGGTTTGCATTTTTTTAACTAACATGTGAGCTATTGCGATGGTGTGGCGTCGTCCGTCGTCTGTACGTTAACCCATATTGTCTTGAAAACGACCGGCGCTAGCATCACGAAATTTTATGCAAAAAAAATGGTCAACTGAAAAACATTTTTCTTTTGGCTTACTGCATTTTCTTAGATTTTATAGAGAAAAAGCTAAAAAAAAAACTTTAAAAATCTTCTCCTCTGAAACAGTCCAGCCAAATTGTTCAATATTTCACAGAAATAATCTCATATACCATCTCTCTCAAGTTGTTCGAATGTTTCCAGTTCGGTGATTTTTAGCCGAGTTACAGGAAGTTGAACTTAGTCATCTGTCAAAAAAAGCATACTAAAATTTCAGTCTCAGAAACGGCTGGAGCTATCATCACCAAATTTTATGCCAATGTTGGTCACATGTGTCATATCCGAAATTAAGGTATCGGTGGCGCCACCTGCATCGGCCTTATTGTACGGGGGTCATCAGTGCCTGTATCATACTGAGGGCTACAAAGAAATTCTTCTCTGAAACCGTATGGCCAAATTGTTTATAATCACACAGGAATGATTCTAGGGTAATGCTTTCAGAAGTTTGTTCAAATGGTCTCTGTTTAGCGACTTTTGGCTGAGTTATGGGAAGCTGAATTTAGTCATATGCCATAACAGCCCATTTTAGCTCAGTGGCTACAAAGATCTTCTTCTCAAAAACCACTTGGCCAAATTCTTAAATCTGACACATTAATTATTCTCAGATATTGATAATTCAAGTTTGTTCAAATGGTAATCGTTCAGTGCTTTTTGGCTGAGTTACAGGAAGCTGAACTTAGCCAGTTTGCGGTATCTCCCTATATGAGTAATAAACCTGCAAAATGTTTTTCGACTGACGCCACTGAAGCCAATATGTTTAATATTTTACAAGAATAATCCCCACAATAATTCTTATAATAGTTGTCTTTAATGGTTCCTCATGAATGATTTTTGGCTGCCACCAGTTTATCAGCATCAATAACATCATGCCACTAGATTTCAGGTTAAATAGCTTGGCAGACTGGAAACTATTTCAGATTTTGCAACAGGCCAAAGGTCAGCGTGGATCTGTTTATAGCTTTGGCAGACTTGCAACTGTATCAGATAAGGCAACAGGTCAAGAATTAACTCTGTGCAGCCAGGTATAGTTCAAGAGTTCACTCAGTGCAGTAGCTGGATTCTATTTATAGCTTTGGCAGACAGCCCACTGCATATCAGATTTGGCACCAAAGTTGAACATAGATCTATTTATAGCTTTGGCAGACTGCCAACTGTGTCAGATTATGCAACAGGTCAAAAGTTCACTCAGTGCAGCCAGGTACAGGTCAAAATTTCACTCAGTCTAGCCAGGTGCAGGTCAAGAGTTCACTCAGTGCAGTAGCTTGAGCCAGCAATTTGTCACAGTTCACTCGGGGCAACTGCCTTTCTCACCTTAGCCTGGTAAGCCCAGTGCATCAAACTCGAGAAATTTGATGCATTGGCCTGATATTTTGACCTGTCTATGCATCTTTGATGGATCTCTCTTGTTCACAAGACAGGTGTCGCCACCTACAATGACTTTTGCACAGTGTATGTGCCTGCTTATTTCTCCAGAGGAATTTGATATATCAGACTGATATTGGGAAAATTTATACATATCGTAAAGCTTTGTCGTATACAAGACTAGTGGTGCCACCTTCAATAATTTTTGCACAGTGTAAGTCCCTGCTTATTTCTTAGGAGGGAATTTCAGCCTGAAATTGGGCATATATATACTTCTCTGATACCTTCGTCGTATTCAAGACATTTAGGCCTACTTTAAAAGTAATCGCCCAGCATTGAAACATTATACCTGGTGTATAAACCATTGCACAGGTTCGCATTAGGCATGTAGGCCTTGTTAATTCTATGGATAATTTATCCTGGGTCGTATGTACCTTTAAATAATTGGACGAATCACGACAAAAATGTGTGACTGAAATAATTAAACTGCATGCATAAACTGCAGGTACAAGCAAGCATAAAAGTAAACAAGTCTGCATCCCCATTAAGGTTGATACCAAGACTGCACCTTGAAAATACAGAAGATGGTGCTTTGCGTTAGCACTCTTAATCTCTCTGTGCATGAACAATTACTAAACAGATGAAATTTTCATCTTAAGGTCTGGGTATATATGAATCTACACAAATATTATACAGTGGAACCCCGCCGAGCAGTTGCGAACATCCCACAATTACGCTAACTTTTCTTGGTCCCTAATATACGATCCAGGTAACTTAGAATTTCACAAATACAACCGCCTCCAAATTACGACCTCTTCGGTCAGTTCCCGGGTTGGTCGTAATTGTGAAGTTCCACTTTAATTCATAGGAAAGTATCATGTATAGGTAATAGGGGCTTATGTATAATAAATGTTGATTCATTCAAAACAAGATATTATTAATGTATGCACTAATAAATGATGCTCTGAAATAGAATCAAAGCGGTTTCTTCCTATATGTATTTATTCACACTGATACAGGTATAGTAGAGGTTAGCCGAATAGGGGCCGCGAGGTTTGTTTGTGTGGCCCTTATGCAAACGTTCTTGCAAGGCGATGTCAGCTTCTCGAGACAGACGTAGGCCTTCAGATCAGGGGAAGATTATGAACCGAGGCTACATGGGAGGGACTGGGGTGCATGTGATAAAGAAAATACTTTTGATTAATGAGGCTGTACGAAATACCAGTTCGCTTTAACTGTCTAAGGACTTTCTCGGCTGAAAGAATGTGGCTCCTCAACCGCGAAAATAGACTCAAAGTTAGTTTGTCAAAATTTCGAACCTTTCACTTTCATATCATGCTACCTGCCGAATACGTTTCATTTCTGATTTCAGCGTACTAATGTCAATATTAGATTGGTCCCCTGGATCACTGAGTGACATATGTAACTGACCAACCATTAATTCGAATTAATCGTGTCCTTGTTTTAAGTTAATCACATCATTCAGAGACGATTTTTAGGACTTATCACGTATGATCACTTCTTCTTTTAATAAATTAAAATCTGATGACACATCCTGTAATGCATTTTCGATCCGTTTATACGCTGTTTAAATATACGTCTAGGCGCTTCTGGTGCTCTTGTACATGACCTTTAAGTACTTGTATATCGGTTTTCATTGTTGCCATCATTTCAGCGACAAACCTGTCACAACTGTCCACGACGCATCCGGGTGAACCAACACCAACGGCCATGTTGGTCACTGACTGCTGAGAACCAGGTATTTGTAACGTGTGATCTTTCTGGGACGCCACACTGTCGCATCGCTGTCTGGAACTACTTATAATATCACGGATTTCACAAATCGGGCCACCTTCCAAAACCGTGGAAAAGGCAAAACAGTCCTTTGCTTGTTTGAAAACGATGGATTCCCCCGGGGTGCACGAGGCCTTATACTCTCTTTACCATTAATTGGGAAATCATTATTTTTACGGTCCTCAATGAATAGGTCCATGCGTATTTTTCAAGCGATTCTTCATTATATTTTGTCGAGATGAGCAATTCTTTCACAAATATGTCTTTTGGGAGGGTTTTCAATGGGGTAACATAAGAGTTTATTTCAGATTTTGATTCCTCAGAACTGCGACCATCACTGTGTTTCAATGTATTATATAGTGGGCAATCAAAGTCTACTGACAAGACGGCTAATTCCTCAGAAATTAAAGAACGTACTATTACATTCTGTCTGCTCCATTTGAAATATATATCACGTTTACGATATCTAGAAGAACAGGGTATATAGCTTCTAAATTTTGCAAGGGTAGGATATGTTGTGGCTTAATGTACGTATCGGAAGATGTTTTTTAAGTTCAGATGAGAAACTCAAACTTTAGTACATGCATCACACAACAATATTCTAACGTCTTCAAAAGATATTAAATTCAGCATCCAAATGGTGATACGATATATTCTGGCAATCCAGACTCTATGCACATGTACTCTCCCACGAAAAACACAAGAGCCACTTTCAAACAGCGATCTACTTGCTCCTTGTTGCATAACACTTGATGGTCACCAAGTGCACTGACCAGTGGTCAACATGGTCACACAGAATGTGAATTGAAACCGTGTGTTAAAAGAAAAGTAAATGCGTATATTAAGTCATGTCTTGAGCAACTGATAAAAAACTATCTTGGATGGCCAACACTCACACACACAAGAGCTCAAATAGCAAGGTAATAGTTTTGCAGTTGATTATGCACATAGGAACGAACAAGCAGACATGGTCTTCTCTAGCCGCCGACGGCGATGCAACAGGTTTCAGGCGCGTCAGTCACTTAAAAAAAAGCAATTGAGGAGTCCATTCTTATGGGCTAGGTCTTCTCAGTTGTCGACTTCTGCAGATGGTTTATTCCAATAAAGCCATTTATATAACTCTATTTCATTCAGACTTTTTTTGGTGACAGCTTGATGAGAAAACAGTAATTAATTAAGATAAATACTCATTCTAACACTGAAGCGATCCTCGACAAAGTGCACGGCGCCTAGTGGTAGAAGTTTGAAACGGATAATTATGCGTGGGCAAATCTGCACAGCATGTTTGATTGTGAGTTAGGCTGAATTGTTTCTTAGCCAATCATCTCAGGCAGCTAGTGACTCCGCCCACTGTACCCTGCTTGGAGTAAAACTGTCTTGATGGGGAAGAGCTAGCCGCCGACGTCGACGCAACAGGTTTCAGGTTTCTGTTGCGTCGCCGGCCCACAAAAGGGCTAACTGGGGTTACAGCACGATACGATCTGTTACTCTTAGAAAGAAAATTAAATAAAAATATTTCCTATGGTTTTAGCAAACCAAGTTCACATAATGTTATATGTCGAAAGGCCTGTTATAAAAAATAACCATTCTGGAAAGCATGATCGCTCGAAGCACCTGTAACATCAACAACTGATAGAATTTGTCCAGAGAGAATTGAAGCATTAACAGCCCCGGTAGACATCTTGCATTTGGTGGTAGTCCTGTATAAGGCTTTATGCCGGTGTACTATTATGTTCATATTTTAACTTCCTTGGTGCAAAATAGGACTGAGAGGAGAGTGGTCAAATATACAATACACATAGATATACTGAACATTAATCAATGGATATATGTTAAATCTTACAATTGTATATGGAGTGTTATAATCACAGTTAACTGCAGGTGCAATCTATGGCAGTTTTGGTTTAGGCCGTGTCCATAACTTTAAACAGCAGTTATATACTATCTCCCTAGGTATGTAGAATTCCCTGACTCATGCCTAACTTTAGCAGAAATAGTGCAGTGTGGTTATTTGAATGTTTAGGGTGTCTAATTTTATTTAAGTTAAAAAAAAGTATTGTTTTACTTCTTTAAATTGTGTATACACTGCCACATAGTGTCGATCTAATCCCAATTTTCAAACAGAATCGGAATTAGAAAGCAAACTACAGTATCTTATCTTGTCTTATTCTATATCTTATCCTATCTAGCTAGTTCCTTTATACATATACATACAGGGCGGGATGTTAGGGGATGGTAGGCCTACCGTAGGATCCATTAGCCTTCTATATACTGTCCCTGGGGGTGGGAGTTGAAAATTAGCACTTCATTTTTTTTCTGATTATTAATAATGATATATTGTTACCATAATTGTATCCGCCAAAACAGAGTTTTGCGGATACTATGTTTTCAGCCCACCGCCGCCGCCGCCGCCGCCGCGTAGGTGTCCGGAGAACTCCTCCGTAACCGCTGGGCGGAATTTTACGAAACCCGAGATTATGTTCGGGTCCCATGTGAACTGCTGCGCCCCGATTTTGTTTTGACCTCTGACCTTTCCTCTGCGCTCTGCGTCCGTTTGTGCGTCTGTTTCCACACATAAACCCACATATCTCGGGAACCGTTTGACCGATCAGGAAAATTTTTTTGCACAAATGTAGCCCTTTGAGAGCTTTATAACATACATAAAAAATGGTGGCGCCACCTGCAACCATGTTTGCACAGTATCCATCTGTTCGTCTGCCTTGGGTTAAAATTACTCATATCTCTGCAGTGATTTGACTAATTCGGCATGCGTATACATCCTGGACAGCTTTTCTGATTTTATAAAAGGTGGCGCCACCTACATTCACGTTTACGCTGCAGACATCAAAGCTCATATCTCAGGAACCGTTTGACCGATTGGGCCAAACTGTTGCATGTGTATAGATCTCACATAGCTCTTGATCATACACAAAACTGGTGGCGCCACCTGCAGCCATTTTTGCACAGCTTCCGTCTGTTTGTCTGCCATGGGATAAAATCACTCATATCTCGGCAGTGGTTTGACATATCCGCCTAAAATTCTGCAGGTTAATACATCCCCGACAGCTCTCTTGATTTTATGACAGGTGGCGCCACCTGCATTCTAGTTTATGCAGCAGACATCCAAGCTCATATCTTGGGAACCGTTTGACCGATTGGGCCAAAGTTTTGCATGTGTATAGTTCTCACATAGCTCTTTATCATACGCAAAACTGGTGGCGCCACCTACAACCATTTTTGCACAGCGTCCATCTGTTTGTCTGCCACGGGCTAAAATCACTCATATACATGTAGTGGTTTGACTTATCTGCCTTACATTTTGCATTTGTATACAACTTGGACGGCTTTCTGGATTTTGTGGTAGGTGGCGCAACCTACATTCACAATTTGGCTGCAGACATCCATGCTAATATGCAACACTTCACTCTATTTCCCCTTGCCACTCAATCCATGCCTCCCTTCACCCGTTCCACTCTGATTTAGGCGGATACACGTAGTCGCTTGTCGACTACCCGTATTCTAGTTATTATTATCATCATTATTATATAATCGTTCAGTCACTACTACGCCTAATAATTTAGCATTTCTGACACGACAATCAACAAACTTTAGGCTAATAAAGAAGATAATGTAAGCCCTCCATTCGTGATTCATACCTGCACATTTTAGATTGCGCCCTCTTTTGGGCAATATGGGTAGCAAGAGGTACAGACTAAAACCAAGATGTCAGAAGTCATTTGATGGATGCCAGGTCTTATGGATAGCCGGACGTCAATCTCGGATAAAATACTTTTCTAACAATCAGCAACAATAAAACATATATGTGTGTTTTAGTGTAATTTGCTTAAGAGTGGTATAATCATGTTAAATTGTGTATTAAATTCAATATTATGTGAACTACTAACTGTTCTATATTTACATTAAAAGTAAAAGTGTACGTGACATCCATGTATTCATATGAACATTATATGTCAGATACTCTGGATTTACATAAAAATATATTTGTAAACTATAGGTACTTACATATTTTATTGTTCTTACCTGTCCCTGATACCCTATGATTGACTCATATTTAAATATATATTTTTGTAAGAATTATAAATGTTTAGATTAAGGAATTAAATAGTTTTTTGGAACTAATGCAATTAAAATCTATGAAATTAACTTTATTAAACACAAATTAACCATCTCTTGATGATAAGCTGCACTGTTTGACTCAATTCCTGAAATGTAATAAGGGAGAAAACATTTTTAAGTATACATCAAAGAAATTTGATTAATAATAATTAACGGTACATCAATTTCATGCAGCATAAATAATAAGGAAAATGAAAAAAAAAATAATATCTTCAATAATTATTATGTCCTCCAATCAAAGAACGTAAAGTAAATGCATTAAAACTGTAAAAACGTACTAATCTGGAATAGGTATAAACAATAAAAATGAGCGACTTAAGAATACATTTGTTATATGCTTGGGTATCTTACACATATCATGAATCTAAGACAATATAAAGGCTGGCTACAGGCCTGCGGTATATAACGCAAACAATTCTTTTTGTTCTTTCTTGTTTGAGTTACAGCTCCTAATTAATATGGAGAGTTTACCCTTTGAAGCTTGGTCAGATCTGACCAAAGTGGTTCAGACCATGATATTCGGCGTTCAGCGTGAGGACATGCAACAACCCCGACATATTACGCATAATACAGTTAAGTTTTGTTGACTCAGTTGAGATATTAATTGTAACTTAAATGTTTATATAGTATGTATAAAATCCTTGGCACTTATACTCTTAAGAAAACAAGACAATTGTCACCTCCATCGGCTCTTGTTTACAGCCTGGCAAGTACGCTCTTTACACAGCGCTTTACCTAAAGGGCTACTTCCTATATCGTAAGGCGCTGTTTGTTATGACCTCGTATCCTGAATTGCAACACCAGAGGGGAGCACTGTATTTTTGTCCAATCAGATGAGACCTTGTGCTGGAAGCCAAAGCGAGGAATACACGGAGCCAATCATATTAATTTCTTTTTGAGTGGCAGCTCATCCCCCAGCGTAACCGTCTGAACAGGCCACAGGCTCAGAGAGAATTGCCCCTGACGTGGTTTGCTTAGGGCCTTGGGCACATAGGATGCTCGGCCGGTGAGCTGTAATTCAAACGAAACATAACAACAAAGGCTGCGTGCACACCTCGCTGGCTGGTTTCAGTTCTGCAGACAACAGATACATGGCTACGCTAACACAGTCATAATGTCATAATCGAATCGGTCGATGATGCGAGAATGCAGAGGGAGCAATTTAAATTCGACCGGAAACTCACCAAGCGGCGCTTGAAGCGCGGCAATGGGCGGAGCCAGGATGCCTGTCGAGTGTTTGTTTATTGGTATCTGATTGGCTGCTTGTCACATCGTACGCACGTTTATTTCAGTGGACAACAAACCGCCATCTGGTGTCTAAATATATCATAAACGGTCAAAGCTGGCAGCGTGAAAATCAGTTGCTTCTTTAGAAGCGCAAGATTTCCGCTGCCTCGGGAGCGTACCTGGCAAGGCATGCTGGGAAAGCTTGATCAGGAGTGTCTATTGACTATTCTTGGGCGACGTCATTTGGATTTATGAGGGAACCACCACATTTGGGTGTTTTTAGGTAATTTGCATAGATGGTTTAGATGCCCCTGTTAATTTGCATGCGATTCCCGTTTGGGGTTGTGTTCAATGAGAAGGGAAACTCTGACCAATCGGGGTTCAGACCTCATTCCTAAATGCAGTTTGAATGTTCGGGCTATATAATATATGATAATTTTACTTTTATCGTAAATATAGAGCTAAAAGAGACTTTACATAAATTCGGTTTAATGCACGTGTGTATGTATATATACCGTCCTAATGAATTACACAGTAAACACCCATATATGTGATGATTTTTTTTTCAGATATAAAATTTTGCATCCGAACGTGGTGCTAGGTATCCAACCCCGCAGCGGACTTGGATCTCCAGAAAGCCGTTATCAAACTCCGACATCCGAATTTTAGTCCGTACTGTACCACAAGCCGAGAACGGACAAACAGCCGGCATCATGACAGAGCGCTACAGTTTTTCTCTGACAACATTCAGGTAAAAATGAAATCTAGTTGCCAAGATTATTATTAGCTATGTTCCAATACGAGTAAATATAAATAATCATGTCAGTGAGCTATACAAATACCTCATTATCTTTAATACTAAGAGAGTCGGTTTATTTTAGAGCGATAATGAGGGAAGTAGTTGTGTCATGACTGTCATTTTTGTTTCGTCCCAAGCCGCTTGATTCCCTCAGCTGTTTACATCAGCGTCTTGAGATTGACCCTTATGAAAGATTCGTGTAAGGTTCCTTTTAGGAGACCCCTTTAAATTCGAAAAAGTGACTTTTTAGACGTCAACATAATATAATCAAAGAGTCCCCACGAGTGTGGTGCACTCGCGACACGAATATAACCTAGTGTTTTGCTCTCATGATACGTAAAAGGTCCATGGGGACATCATATCTACCTGACCTAATTGTATGGACGTTGTAAACTGCCCGTGTAATGCCATGTCTGAAATGTCTGCTTTGTCCTACACGGCTTGTTATTTCCAAGCACATACTAACCTAGACCCAGTTGTGGCTCTGTTAAATGAACAGAGCCACAGCGCTTCGCCTTCATTCACTTAGCGTTCGGTCATACATTGAGTCAAACTTTTCTGTCTGACGAGAAAATTACGCCCTGTCAACTTCTTATTTCTAGGCCTACCTTGGCTTAAGATGATTATGCACCCATCGGCCAAAAAAAATTGAACTGTCAATCTATTTTAACCATGTTACAAGGTAAATACCACCCATTGCACCCATTGCATGTGTCCTTTAATACCCAACAGCTACCAGTGCCGTGGCAGGCAGGCTAACCGTGCTGCAAGCTTAACATCGTTAGGAGCAGTGCCATAAAATGAGTTTGTAAGCAATTTTACCCAATAAAATTGTTTGTACTCACACATTTTATACAGAAAGGGAAGAACAAAACGAACAAATCTGAATGTGAACCAATATATTTACTTATTTAAAGAAAAAGTTTTAACCTTTCAAGTGAAAACAGGTTTGTTAGCATCACTGCTCCCTCACTGTCACTATGAATACATATAAACAATAAAGATGTGTGTATATAAAAATAAATATGTATTTTATATATATATATAATATAACTGAATGTGAACCAAAGTTATGTTATATATATATATATATATAAATATATATATAATACATATTTATTTTTAAATACACACATCTTTACGTATTCATAGTGACAGTGAGGGAGCCCAAGTGGTATTTACCTTGTAACATGGTTAAAATAGGTCGACAGTTTAAATTTTTTTGGCTGATGGGTGCATAATCATCTTAAGCCAAGGTAGGCCTAGAAATAAGAAGTTGACGGAGCGTAATTTTCTCGTCAGACAGAAAAGTTTGACTCAATGTATGACCGAACGCTAAGTGAATGAAGGCGAAGCGCTGTGGCTCTGTTCATTTAACAGAGCCACAACTGGGTCTTATACTAACCAACATTGAAAATGACTATAGTCCGTTCCTGTACCCCTGTCCACCTGATTTTTCTCGATTATGTTTACATAAGACAAACTTGGCAAACAAAATTTGCACCATTGGCATAAAGAGGCAAAAGCATATTTTTTGGTACCTTACCTACTCACAATATAAATATTATTTACTTTACGGCCTTGTTGACATGTCTTCCAATAAATCCGTGGTTGATGGCGTCCCTAATATGCGGCCATTGTTTATCCTCCTTGGCTATTGATATAAAGTAATGTGACGTAACAGTGAATCGCGTGCATGGGGAGAATACAAGTCTCGCTGTAAACAGGGGTTTGCAGCTCTTGATTATTGGTTCCGTGAATTATGGTGCCTCTTTAGTACGTCATGTCTATTATGACGTCATCACTATCCCCTGATAAGCCCATTCAGCAGATTAGTGGCAGGATGTCGCTAAAGAATAGACTAGTTACTCATAAAATGGTTTTAAATTGTTTACAAGAAAATTACATAAGGTAGGCTGTTATTTCCATAATAGTTAATTACGCTTTTTCCTCTTTCTTTCCCAAGGTAAAACAGTTTTGGTGTTCTTTGATTCACAAATAAATAATTGCGAAAAAACAGGTGGACAGGGGTACTGGAACGGACTATAAATAGCTGTTCAAAATGGTAAAATTTATGGTAAATGCCGATAATCCTGTCTTACACCCAATTCCGTTTTTAGCATAAAGTTTCAAAGTCACGACAAATAAGTCAGTTACATGGTTTTCTAGCGGAGTTAAATAAAATAAGAAATCTTTGATAGGTATGTATAATTCTCACTACAAGTGGAGAATGATCTTTTAACTTGAACAGAATGTTCATTTACACACGGTCTGGTAGTCTTGGTTAATTTGGAAGTCTCAGTTACTGTGTTTGGCAGTCTTGGGTACCATGAATGAAGTCTTGGTTACCATGTGTCAGGAACGTGTCTGTGGTCACAGTGTGTCAGCAGTGGTCAGTCTAGCCCAAACATTAGCCTCCATTTAGGAATTGCTTCCATTCATGGTGGAGCCCGAACACCTGTCAGGAGAGTTTTCCTCTGATTTGACACAACCCAACCATTGCACTGGCAATGACAGTGCTGTTGACAATTGTTATTGAAAGTTATAATACGCACATACTATACACTCAAAAACGTGCACCACACGTACATATGTATACGTATACAGGAAGTACTAAACTTATAAAAAATTGTAAAATCTGTTCATTTTGTGTTGCATATAATCACTTACTATCTTGTCTTACACATTCAAGGATCTGGGTGTAGATGACAGTTGGATATATATGTTAATAATTGCATCAATATTTCATGAAGTGTGAAGGTATCTTTTACTTTTGTAAACATTGAAATTTAACCATATCCATAAATCATCAGGCCCTTTCTAGGTTAAGAAGGCATTCCTTTTATTTTTCAATCCAAAAAGCCTCTTAGAATGATTGACAGTTCTTCAATGAAGCAAGGTCGATTGTGTCCCATTACGAGTGTAGATTCTTTTGGCACATAAATAATCACTAGTAAACAATCAGACATTACATATATATATTTGACATAATATATGGCAGTTTCTTCAATTTATAGTTAAACAAATATCTTAATATTCAAAATAAATACTCATTATATGAGATTGGTAAAACATTTTTACCAGTGCCAATACTTGACCCAGGTACGAGGTCACACAGATCTCGTGCTTGGTACCAGTAGGGTGCTTCAGTCAGTCTGATGGTGATCATTGGTCACAGGTGGTGTCATGTTAAACCAATAAAAAAAAATGAATAATATTAATGATGGCACTATTTAACAGAAGTTAAATCTGTAAATAGATTGAACTTGGTTCTTTCACTTGTTCTGTTGCTGGGATTCCCTACCAATTATGAGGAATTTAGCGCAAGTGTCTGATTTTACTCTCATAGTTGACATGTTGCCAGGGCCCACACAAGAGGGCCACATGAGTGAAGGTCAATCATTTTTATTTGTTTCCAAAACGTTTGGCATCCTGCAAGTTTGAGTATAACATGATAGAAAAACTCTTGACGTTTTGCTATTCCATTTAAGTACAAATGAGATGGATGACAATTGATATTTCATCCCAAAACTTGCTCCAATTACGGGTATGTAAAATGACCTTTAGAGGGTGTTTGAAGGCGGCATTGAAATCTAAACCTGTGACAACCTGCAGCTGTTAGAGGTCAGCACTGGAGTTTAAAGGCTTAAAGAGGTCAGAGGTCACCCGCACTTTGACTTACCAAAAATTCTATGGATTTACATGAATTTCATTAAACATTTATTTAAATACCAATAGTTCCTCATCTCAATTAAATTCTAAACAAAATTCATGTATATTTAATGAGGTCAGAGGTCACCATATTTATATTTTATTTAATAAAATGTAACAAGTGTATTAAGACTACACTTTATCTATGATTGTCATAACAAAAAAGTTTTCTCAGATATCACATATTAATTAAAAACCTCAGAAAATACTGGTACATCCAAAGTTCTTTTTCTAGTATGGGCCTCCGAATGAATCATTTGGATGTCATGGCTTCCCTGTAGTGTAAACAGTTTCATGTTAATATACTGATACCTTTTATTTGCAGCCCCTCAGGGAAGCTAGTACAGATCGAGTATGCCCTGGCCGCGGTGGCAGCAGGGGTGCCCTCTGTTGGCATCAAAGCTACAAATGGTGTTGTCCTAGCAACAGAGAAAAAACACAAGTCTGTGTTGTATGATGAACACAGTGTTTACAAGATTGAGATGATCACCAAAAATATTGGCATGGTCTACAGTGGTATGGGACCAGACTACAGGTATATCAGGGGTTTCTTAATGAGTTTTCTTCTTTAAATTTAATTTATGGTATTATATATAAGAATGATACAAAATATTGATTGATTTTCAACTAAAAGGTCAGTAAAAGTAAAAATATGTATAAATGGAGCAAGCTATTAAGACAATTTTTAGCTTAGCTGACTATAAATCATCTGAGCTATAGTCGTGGTCCATTGTCCGTCGTCCGTCTGTCCGTCCGTCCGTAGATGTGGCACATTTTGAAACCGTAAGACCTAGGAATCCAAAATTCAGCATAATGTTAGATGTCCCCAAGATCTCCTACCAAGCCGAAAACTGGGTCTTTGCGACTTCGTTCCTTTTGAGAAATTAAGGAAAAACCTCAATTTTTTATTAAAATCCTATTTTCACACTTCAGGACTGCCTATTATCAAAACCACTCATCTGTTTTTCCTCATATTTACCATAAATATTCCTCTATATAGTTCCTATGTACATGCCAGAAATTAAGTCTGTAAAGTATAAATTCTTTAAGTTATGGGCCCAAACAAAATGGACTTTGTAAAAAATCAGGAAAAATAATAACTCACTTAACATGAAAAATTTTGAAACTAGAGTCTATTTTCTCAAGTTTATAACTATGTTTAATTAAGATTCAATTGTTTACCCAAAATTAGATCTGAATTTTGTAAATTTTTTAAGTTATTAGCATAAAAAAAAAATCAGTACCTTAAATTTTGCCCAACTTTTACCATGGCACGTTTTTTTCCTGTAAGCACCATTGATTTAATTTTCACAGCATGTAAACATAAATATTTAGTATGTCTAAATCTGAAATTTGAAAATAAAAGCTTGAAAATGAAGCTAGTTATTGATTATTTTTCTGTAGTCACTTGCTTTGATTGCAGATGCAGGGTCCCACTCCAGGTCACTGGAAGTCAGCTATGCCAGGGTTTCTGATTTGTTACAGTCACTGGGGGAGATCCCCTGCTGTGACAGGTGTACAGTTATTCTCATATCACCACCCCAATCACCCCCCCCCCCCCTGCAAACCCAACCCACCAAGTGTTATGCAGTAATTGTTATTGTTTTCACTGTATCTCCTTAATTGTAATGCTGTTTCCACTCTGAAATGCAAAAACTTTCATTGAAAAAATAATTCAAGGTGTAATCCAGAAGATGCAATGTTGTGTAATGTAGCATTTTTAAAGAAATCAGTTTTCTTTTAAATGATTTTAACAAATATAAATGAACCCATCAGTATGCTTAAATTATTATAAAATATGAAGCACATTATGGATAAATAAAGACACAATTAAAAATTGTGAAATCTAAATCAAGTATTATTTTTTAGATATTTATTGTTTTGCAGATTTAAAAGATATATTTTTGTGGTAAAAAATGTGGTGTTATCTGACAAGATTGAGATTTATGATGATGCAATTGAGAATTATGAATCAACTTTTATATTCAGATATATATGTTAAATTGGAAATGTATAGAAATATAAACTTAAATTAGAAAATAATTGATGTGATAAAAAATCAGGATTTAATACAAACATTTGTTCATTATTTTCCTGCCTCAGCAGAATTTGAGATCAGGCTTTGTTTGCCCTGTTTTATGTTGTTAATTAGCTATATTTCAATTGTATACATTTCATAAAAAAATACATATATATTTAATAATATATATTATACAAAAAAATAGATGCAATTGAACAAATGTGTAAACTACTGAAATGTCAACAGTTAACAGAAAAACCAACCAATGATCATGGTAAAAGTACAGATCATTTGTTCACAAACTGCTCACATGCTTTAGTTTCAACATTAGGAAACACATGGTCAGGTCACAAAATATTTTTTGCAACAGTTTCTTGCTCATCAATACAAACCAATCATATAAACCAACCATGGCCTTTATTACCTCTTCCTCTTACACTTTATCTCCATTAGATATTATTTTAGATTTTTACCTTCATGGTTAACGTCAGCTGAGCACAGTGACCCATAGGTCCCTTGTTTTCACATTTAGAATACCTTTTGTATGTAACTACACATATACTTAACATCAAGGCTAAAAGTTTATGATTTCCTTGCATAAACTTGCTGATAATTCTGGTGGCAGCTTTTGAAGTTTTACTAAATAGTAAAAATTAAATCCTTCTCAAAACAATCTGTTCTCTTTATTTGATAAGTTGCCTGGTCATTGATTGCTAAGTAGTGTTGATAAATTCTTTATGGTTGTGCAGGGTTCTGGTGAAGGCAGCCAGGAAGCTTGCCCAGCAGTACTTCTTGACTTACCAAGAACAAATCCCCACAGCGCAGCTGGTTCAGCGGGTAGCCAGTGTCATGCAGGAATACACACAGCAAGGGTGAGTACATTAACATGTCAGATACACAACTAAAGAATCTGATTAGACATTCAGGAAACATTGTAAAATTTTAACTCTGCTTCAGGGAAAAATAATTTATGATAATTCTAAATTTGTGTTTGAGATTTAAAGTCACATAAGCTGTTTAGCTTGCTTTTAGAAAAAAAATCTTGATATTGATTGGTTGTGTATTTTTATGATACACATAAAAAAAAATAATTAAAAAACTGTCTGTGTTTGCTGTCAGAGTTGATTAAGAATTAATATTTTACATGTGTATTATTTTATGTCAGAGCTATCAGAAATCATATTACCGTAAAAAACCACATATACGTCGAGAAATTTGTTCCTTAAAAATTAATCCAAGAAAGGGGAGTCGAATGTGCGGGTCTTAGCCTGAGAAGCAAAATTTTGCACGAACTTAGTCAAACTGCCAGCCTGAACGTCTTAACTGATCGACAATTAGATATCCGTTTCCGGTGAAGTCAGGTACGGGGATGGCTTCCTGTACCAAGAAGCCCAAAACTATGTGATGCTGTTCACCTGTGTACTTACACGCGGGAGAAATTATCACTCCGTTCAGAAGTTCCTACTTAAAAATCACACCAAATCGTAGTGAATGACTGCGGCCCTGAGCAAAGCTCGGAAAAAAAAAATAGACCGAAGTTCAACCTGACATCGATATCGCTATGAACACAAAACCTGCAAGACTTAGTCAAAATTAGTACTCCACAGAATGTGAAATATATGATTCATTCACGAAAAACTTTCATCACAAAGATAGGAAAACGGAGTTTGATCAAAGAACGACTGACATGTTGTCCACGTGTTGCCCTGGCTTCCGTGCTCTCACTCTGCGGTTCGCTATGCTGGATAACTACGCTGCATATATGCAGTTATATCGCATGTAATTTTTCATTTGTGCATCTGTCTGTGGAGGCAAGGAAGACCGGAGTTAATTAAAACTTGAATAAAACTGTCGTTTACGGCCTTGTGTTTTCTCAGAATGTATAATAAAAATCTCTGATAATAAAATTCCTGCTCTTGATCCACGGATATGACCAAGCTGAGGACAGCTTACACTGTCACGTGGCTTTTTCAGGCGACTTGCTTGGTCCCAACTTCGCGCGGTTTTTTTTCAATTTAGATTATATAAAATGTAGAGAAGTCCGCGAAAATCCTGTTTTAGTAACACGCTTAAATAGTCATGTTTTTATTGATATCTGACACACACATTCATTAGAAGTTTAAAATAAATGAGCAATGACGGAAAGTGTGAGAAATCCTTGGCTGTTCTATTATCGCGCACCTGCCGATTCTGGGTGTCGGACGATCTTCATTTCTGCAAAATACTTAAAGTATTGACCTGTTATATTTATTAATCTTAGAGTCTTTATGATGCCCAATAACTTTTCAATAGATTGCCCAACAAAACAAATGACATTTTTACAGTTTAAAAAAAATTGGAGTGGTATGAATGTCAAAAACGAGTGGCCAGCCATACAATTCACCTTTCCCATGTGGCCTGTCACACTACTCTCGATGGTCATGTATGCTGCTTCAGACCTGTTTTGACCTCCAGAATGGCTTGAAAAAATTTTTACCAGATATTTACCCTGAAAATTTATACTCGACTTATATGCAAGTTTTTACGGTGGTTCTTGTCAGAGCCATTTATTATCATAGATCTCTGAGCATTGATTTATCACATGGTTCACACTATCCCCAGTAAGGTGTTGTGAACCATTCTGTCAGTGTGACATGGTTTGTTTCAGAGGTGTACGTCCATTTGGGGTTTCTTTGTTGATAGCGGGATGGGATGAGGACGATGAGAAGCCGTTCCTGTACCAGAGTGATCCATCAGTAAGTGATTTGCTAACAAGATGAAGCTTCATTATACATAAAAATCAAACAAAGCTTACCTTCTAGAAAAGTAACGTGGTCCAGGTCCTCATGATCAGAAAATTATCTAAATCACTAGAGAATAGAGAGGACCAGATCATTTTATTTAAGGTTACAGGTCATCACAATGGCATTTCAAGCAGAGTCATGAGAGTTATCTTCTATAAACACATTCCATACATGTCACAGTTCTGCCTTATATCCACTTTCATACATGTCACAGTACCAGATTTTACCCACTTTCATACATGTCATAGTACCGGCTTATATCAACTTTTCATACATGTCACAGCACCGGCTTATACCTCCTTTCATACATGTCACAGTACTGGCTTATACCCATTTTCATATATGTCACAGTACTGGTTTGAACGCACTTTAGTACGTCACAGGACTGGTTTATACCAACTCTCATACATGTCACAGTACCTGCTTTAGTTTGCCTACATTGTTTATTACATGATGGTACACACTTTAATATCATATGGCAGTATAAAGTATGAAACAACTGAAATTGTGTAAAGCAGATTTAAATTTAATCGTTCACTTGTGGCAGCATAGAAATGAGACTGTGAAAATTGTACATGTATCATATTACTTTGTAAGTCTTCTTTTGGGTTGTTAGGACTTCTAGAAGGCATTTTTAGCTCAGCATATTTACAGACTGAGCTAGAGTCAAGGATTTTGTTCATCTTTCACTTTTCTGTCAGGTATATCTCAGCAAATCACAACCATTACACCTAAACAATTTCCAACTCGACATTCGGATGGGTAAGTCTCAGTGGATGAAAAACATATATCACAGAGGAAAACACAATTGTCAATGCTTTGAAATCCAACCTCATCTGCTGCATGTAATCACAACTTCAGATAAAATATAACTAAATATTAAATTTCCATTTTCAGGGGGCATATTTTGCCTGGAAGGCAACAGCTATGGGAAGAAACTATGTAAATGGTAAAACATTCCTGGAAAAAAGGCAAGTTTAAGTTGTACATAGTGTTGTCTATTGGTCTATGTTTAATAGTGATAAGAGTTGAATCTTGTTAAAAAAATTTATACTTTTGAGGAAAATAGACATTTCTGCCTCATGAGCGCCACATGGCAGTAATGACTGACAGTGAGTGTTCAGTCAAGTTGTATTGACAAGAAAGTTCATTTTTTTTAGTTATTTTTATGTTTCCCCACCCATTGGGGAGACATAGTGTTTTGGGTTTTGTCATTGGCACGGCAGCATGAAACAGCATAACATCAAATATACTGTAACAGTCAAACATGCAGGGCACACATTAGATCAGACACAGGTAACAAAGTTATCTGTTTAATAGTTATTTTTCCTTGTAGGTTTTTGTTAGCAGCCTTTTGTGTCCATTCTGTATAATCATCAGCTTTCTCCTTTGTATATACCTGATGATCTTGTCTGTAGTTGATCTGTCTGTCTGGCATCCATCCCTTAACTTTTACCAAATGAGCTGGATATCTCAAAAATCGTTACACATAGGTATTTATTTTCTTCAGGAGAGTTGTACACCAACAAAATCTTGTTCAAGATTTAATGATAGGCTTAATTGTATAATTGGTCTGGTTGTTTGTGATAGAGGGACTGTGTAATGGTATTATTAGGGCCCCACTTGAAAAGGGGTGCCCTATAGTGATCACCATGTCAGTCCTTGCATACTTCTGTCCTTCTGTCAGTGACGCTTTCTTTTGCATGTGATATCTCAACAAGAACACGCTTGATCTTTTTCAAATTCACAGGGTTGAATTGTACCTATGAGGGCTCAAGGCCTATAAAATTACAGACCTGATGGAATTCCAATGTGGCAGCAACATCACATTTGCCGATTTTCTTTCACGTGCAATATCTCAACAAGAACATGCTTGATCTCGACATGCTTGACAGTGTGTCACTGTCATAGCTGTTTAACCACAATAATATACTTATTTTGTGCATTAAAGATTTTACTAATTTTGCTGATCATGATAGTTTGAATGATTAGTGATTTTGCTTTCTGTTTTACTGTGGTAGTCTTACTGTTATACTGATTTTCTTTATCTGCAGGTACAATGAAGAACTTGAATTAGAAGATGCAGTGCACACAGCCATTCTGACCTTGAAAGAAAGCTTTGAAGGTCAAATGACAGAAGACAACATAGAAATAGGAATTTGTAACCAGGACGGTTTCAAGCGTCTAACCCCAGCAGAGATTAAGGACTACCTAGCAGCTATCGCATAGAAATTTTATGGAAAAAAAGACACAAAGTAAACAGTACATGTTATACATAGGTGACTTGATCACAGATACTGACCATTCTGTAGAGTATTATCACAGGTGCAGTGTGACCTGAAGGTGTACCACTTGAGCAGTGGATCCAGTGCATTTTGTCTTTTCAAAATAATGAAAGACAAGGAGAATGTCCATTGGTTTGATCTGAAACACAAGTGATCATATGTAGAAACTCCTCATATTTGATGTTCATAAGATTAAGAGTTGGTTGAAACATTGACAAACTTATGTTAAAAGGATCAAGTACTGAAAATACAGGATCAAGTAGAACACAGACAATAGAAATCATGTTCAGTCTAATCTGGCCTCAGTCACCTGTGCATGTCAATGACAGTTGTGTCACTTCATCATGGACCTTGCTTTACTCCAATCTAGCTCACAGGTTCACAAAACTTTTGTCATGTTGTGACAGTAATAAACTGTGTATTAAAATACAAGAACACCTGTTGTAAAGATGTTGAGTGATACAGATTGTGCTTTAATGAGTGTAAATCTCCAGCTCCTGATCAGGCTTTTGGCAAAAATTAAGTTTGATTAGTCCCATCATATTGTTAATCTGGGGCAGGGTTGGGTTTTAGGCTTCCCAAAACCTGTTTTCGGCAGGGCAGAGCCTAAAACATGCCTTTAACTGCCTAAATAGGTTATAACCTGCCTAAAACTGCCTTTAACTGCCTAAAACCTTATTTACCCTTACCTATGACTTTTAGTTTAACTATGTTTTATTGTTAAACATCTAAATGCATTAAAGAAATATGCTCAACAAATTAAAATTGAGGATCACTTTATTCAAACTAAAAAAATTAAACCATGACACAAAAAAAAAGCAACAAATGAATTCAACACTACTTCAGGGATTTCCTTATGAACACAGTTCTCCGACTCTCCTACCTCCATTACTGCCAATTTACTCTTACTTTAAGCTTATAACCAGATACTTTTATTGGCTTTTTGATCACAAGGGATTAAATTTTGTGGTAAATGGAAAAGAAGTTTTTCTGGATTTAAAATGTTGTTCCATTTACACTGATGAATAGTTCTTTATACTGTAGCTTCACTAACATAACATGTTTATTTTGTATACCTGTAGCTTCAATGGCAAAAAGCATTGGATTGGATTTATAAATTATTACATATCTTTTATGCTAGCCATAAAACTAAAAATATGATAATATCTGATAATGAACAAGAATTTCCACTATTTGTTTATTCCCTTAGCTAGGTCATCCCTTGTCAAATTTTAAGATTTTGTGCACATACTTATCTTCTATATAATGATGGATATACTCTGTTACAAATTGTATGATGAGATTGTGAAAATGGAACCCTCATTAAACACTGTAATTAATATAAAACTGAAAATGTGAAAATATTTTGCAATGAATATGTTGCAAACCACAGAATATTCATAATTACTCAGGGGCTGTGTTAAACCTGAAGGCCTGAGGGGCACTGACTGCATCACTAAGTAAAATGTTTGCTCAAGAACAGTCTTCAGGGCAAGGGCTTTGATTGCATCCTCCTAGTCATGTATGAAAGTTGACATGAACATCTACTAGGACACAGCAGTAGGACTTATGACCATTGGGTCTTATGACCCCATCACCCTGATAAATTGTAATTAACTTGTCTAATCAAGTAGTCCTCCCCTCTGATAGTGATACCCTGTCTTACAAGGGCAAACTGGAGGCTGTATTACATCATTCCGGGTAGCTGGGCACTCATCAGGAAACCCAAAAGGTCCTGATAATGTCATTACCTTGGCCAATAAAACTATGTGCCACACAAACATGGTCTCATGTTCAGACACCTATACAGGCTCTTTGAAGACTGCATGGTACCAGCCAACAGGAAATCCTGCATTTCTAATACTTGATAGCTTCCAGAAGCCCAGCAAAGCCTTGTGACTGCTTCACCCCAGCCAGTATGGTAGTTTTACAGATCTTTAAGTAAAAAATGTAAACAAATATAGGTTTTGGGCACTTTTGGTGCCTAAAACCTGCCTAAATCCTGTTTTAGGCGGGGCGGTTTTAACCAGGTTATAACCTATGGTTAAAACCTTCATGCCTAAAACTTGCCAACCCTGATCTGGGGTATTGTACTATTTGTAGGATGACTTCTGGTAAAAAAAGTCCTTGATCTTAAACTTTAAACTCCATCTGAGCCTCAGAAGGCAAAATACATGAAGTAAAATTTTGAAAGAAGCTCAAAAGATTTGTGACAATGTCTTCATGTCTAGTTGTAACTTCTTGGTTATTCCAAGCAGGCTCACAAACGTTTTAAATAAGAAAAGAAGAAAAAAAGGGAGGCATCATAAGTCTCCAGTTATAACTTGAATCGTCATGTTTGGACAGAGTAAGGTTTTAACTACAATATTTGACGTAAAGAACGCCCCGGCTGCTCTCAAAATTCATTTTTTAGCAAATATTTTTAACCCAAAACCCAATCCCCCCACCCCCTGTTTACAAAGTTCAGTTGTGACGTCTTACAATCCGCTGATCTTGACATCACAGCTCATTTGCGGTGATCCAGGGAAACCAAAGTACCCGACTGATGATTGTATGAAAGTAATAATTAATCCAAACCATGTCTATATATATATTTTCTGTATTTGTCATCTTCATGACAATTTATTTCATATGCACAGTACTTGAAAGGCATATACACGAGTTGCATTGTAGGATATTCCATATACTCTTAATTGATAACCCCTCACCCCCACACTATAAGTGGACTACCCAATTAATGCCCTGATAATGAATCACGGCCAGTTGAGGGGAAGGGCATAAGATTCATTCTCGAGTTACCGGGCTTGGAGGCCTGACCTCCAGGGCCCGCAGGTAAGTCCCTGAGGGAGTAGCTGGGGTCCCTACGTATGTTTAAGGAAATGAAGTCTGTGATGCCAATGGTAGAGTAACCGGCTATATTACAGATCTTTAGTAAAGCGTATACCCGAAGCATACCCTCTGTATCTGTAGTAAGCGTACACCCTATGCACTGACTGACTGTATACTGTTTTCGCATGTGAGTAATAAGCATTCTAAATTCGGACAGGTTTTTGATCTATTGGTGATGTTAAACGTAAATTCCTGTGTTGTTTTCTATTACATGTGGGGAAAACCCTACAGCATGAACAAGCCGATATATTTTGATCGAATCTGGAGCGCCATCTACAGCTGATCACAGGATAGAAAATCCCAGAAACGTTCGCCGAAGACCCAAATAAGCCGCCCCCCCCCCCCCCCCACCCATTTTGTTTTAATTATTATTAAATATTCCCTGAACGAACGCAATTTTTTAAGTGTAATGATCTCTCGCAAGTCGCAAACGAGACCCATAGAGCAAATCGGGTAACTTCACCCAATATGTTGCTCAAAAAGGGACGATTTCCCCCCGTGCATTCAGTAGGATCCGTGAATTAAATATGCGTATGTAACGATCGAGATTTTTCTGTTCCCCCTTCGTTGGATTTGACACTCACATGCCCGCTTCTACTTGAAGCATTTTGTGCGATTCTAATTGTTGAAAGTTTATTTGCATAAAGTCAGCCCACGCAATTTTGCAGAGAAGCCAATCGGAAAACCATTGTAAAGGACACGCCCTACGCGATTAAATTCATCGATAACGTATATCTGCTGACATTTTTCGCGTATTTATATTTTTTAGTGAGGGCACGATGTTTAAACCGATATTTCCTGACGATCTGTTGACCTATGAGGTGACACATCCTTTCCAAAGTATTAACGCACCATGATATATCCAATTATTTCCATAGGCTCAAACAACTGTGAGGCTCAGTAACAGCTGAAGTTACCCAACTATGAACTCTGCTGACACGGTTAAACTAAGGGACATAGGAATTCATATCCTAACATTTCTAAGGGACTATTCAGTCTGACGTTGGCTATTATTTGCTGAAAAGCTAACACGGTTTCCATATGTCAAAACAAACCAAGATTTATGTAGGTGGTAGGTTTCGAACGGACATATTTCAATCAAAGCCGACAGAACTGTCATATTTTGATGTAACACTTGGAAAAAGTCAGCAGACTGGAGTGACGTTTGATTTCCTAAAAATTCACGCAATTAATTTTGCCCCCCTCTGCATCCATCCATGTCAGACAGGAACGAGAAAACAAAAACATGACGTAGATAATACCAGCTTATAGGCCTATGACTTGAATTGTCCCTGTGATGTTCTCACTCATAACGATTGGCTGTATGTTATATGTGTCAGTCATCGTATTAATCATCTATAATAATGTTCAACAACGGAAACGCCGCTAACGTAACCATGTGAGTGTTATCATGATAAACCGAAAAATCTATTTTTGAGGAACTTTAATCCGCCCCTGCTCATACTTCAATGTTTTCCTTTTCCCAAATTGAACTTTTTTATGGTTAATCCATTCAGTGAGGGGTTTCGCTGGGGTGCGAGTCATCGCTGGGGCGTGGTGATCGAGAGTAGACGCAAGTATGGAAATGTATAGGTACATGTTCAATTAGGAATGTTCCGTGTCCTTCTAATGTACAGACGGGGAGACAAGAGATCAGCCTAGATAAAAATGTTAAATAACAAGCCCTACCAACCTATTGCCAACCTGTGCAATGAGATGTACATCAGGTATAATGCTTACATGATAACTTGCTTGACCATCATTGGAAAAGTACTTGATTACCTTTCAAGTATTTGGGACACGTTTAGGTACAAAGCAAGTACATAACATTTTTAATCCTTGTACAAGCACCAATTACACAAACGTCGCCCCTGGAATACTGATATGGATGCACACAACACCAAAAAATTATTGTAGGTGTCACTACCAGTTTTGTATACGACGAAGCATTTCGAGATGAACAGATATGCAAAATTTCAGGTACGCTCTGAAAATGGCGCATGACCTCCCGGCCCAGTGACCTTCCACTCACACGCTGTGAGAAATACCAGGATTATTGAGGTCTGGCAACACCCAGTCAGTTTGCGCTGGATAAAGTAAAATCTGACTGGCTCTGCGTTAAAAAAAAATCTGCAGAACTGGTAGAAGAAATCTGATTGGCTTAGCGGGCGTGTAAACAAACATAGCTATGCGACTGCGAGGCAAGCTCGTGCGGCACGCAATACAGGAAATATTCAGACAGTGGGGTATAACTGTCCTCAGGCAAGTCAGTATACAGACTGTGTTGCAAGCTGACGATTGCATCGTTTGCATTCCAGTTGGGTGAAAACGTGTAAAGTGACCAGTACCTCGAAGAACATCCTTTTGTGCTGGTGATACCTGCAGTTTGGTTAAATATAACGCAGGGGGAATTCCACAGAGACAGCACCGCCCAGAGGGCCAAACCTGACCGGCAACCGCGGTTTAATGCAGCGGTTAGTGTAGCGAATAGTTGAGCGTAGCGTAGCCGCTGCTTATGGAGCGTAAATTTCAGGCTGATATATCAAATATTTATGCAGGGACAAACACTTTGCAAAAATCATTATAGGTGGTGACACCAGTCCTGTGTATGAGAAAACCACAAAACATCCATGGACATGTCAAATTTTCTGGTCGATACATCAAACTTCTCTTGTCCCTTCAGCTGACTAAGCTAAGCTGAGGAAGCAAGTTGCCCCCTAAGTCAATAGTGGCTATGTGCAACGTGTAGCTATTACACTGAGTGAACTCTTGACCTGTACTTGACTGCACTGACTGAACCCTTGATCTGTTGCTTAATTTGATTCAGTTGGCAGTATGCCAAAGCTATAAATAGATACCGACAAAACCTTGGCCTGTTGCCAAATCTGTTTACACATACTGAAAGACTGGCTACAATGCTTTTTTTCATGCTTACATATTCAAAAGATTTATTTTTATAAAAAATTTTAGACTTAATACATATGCCTATTGAAATCAAAATTCAGATATATGTTATTCAAGGGTTTATCTTACCCATAAGCTTGATATGGACATCAATTATTTATGTTGCCTGTACAGCTCTGGTTATATATCCACAGAGCGCCGTCTGTCACTACAATAAATCTAAAAGCTTGTTTATGAAAGTATCTCGCTGTCCTTTCATTGTTAAAGGTCCAATAATTAAGCCAAAAATCATTTGGTACATGAACAAAGCCATCTAAAAATATTCTTTTTGTGCAATGTTACAGACTTTGAAACAACAGTTTTGCAGATGAAAACTGTTGCAGCCTTCAGTATATAGGTGTACTTGGCCACAAGACCAACTTCAGCTTTCTGTGACTCAATCAAAAATCAATGAACTTGATCTATTATCATACAATTGAGTGAACCCTACCCTAGGATGATTTTTGTGAACAATTAAACTGCTCAGCTTGAGAGTTTCAGCATAAATAAGTTTTAATGAGGGGAGCTGAAATAGGCAAAAATTACAATATTTTCACAAAAATTTGTGATGCTATTTCCTGTCATTTCTGAGTTTTTTATATTAGTATGCTTAACAAAATTCATTGAACCCAAACCATTTGAACAATATTGAGCAGGCTAATCTCTGGGATCATTTCTGTGAAATATTGAACAACTTGGCTAAATGATTTCTGAGAAGATTTTCAAAGGTTTCCTAGCTTTTTCCCCATAAAATGGAAGTCGATGCTGGTGGCACCACAAATATCTCAATCCAACATTTGACATGCGACTGATTTTTTGCATAAAATTTTGGGATACTAGTTCCTGCTGTTCCTGAGAATTATAGGTTAATGTAGAGAGGACTGATGACCCCTTACAAAAAAAGTCATTGCAGGTGATGCCACTAATACCTTAAGCTCCAGCAATTTCTGATATTGTAATTTTATTCTTTTTTTGAACAAATGGCTAAGTTCAGCTTCCTATAACTTGGCCAAAATTCACTAAGTTGATAAACAAAGTTGAGAGAGACTGATGGTTTCATTGAATATATCTGTGAAATATTGAACAATTTTGCTGGACAGTTTCAGAGAAGAAGATTTAAAGGTTTTTCGGCTTTTTCCCTATAAAATCCATGCTGATAGCAAAAAATTAAGTCCAATCTGACAGAGTTTTTTAGATGACTGATTCTTTGCATAAAAGTTGGTGATTCTAGCTCCTGCCACTTTGAGGTAGTATGGGTTAATACAATAGCCAACGCCACATCACACATAAGCTCACTGGTTTTCTCTAAAAGGTTTACTACAGCTTGCAGGTGTCAAGTAAAAAATACCAAGACAATATATTACCAGTGAATTATTTCTTTACAGTTTATGATACGTCAATATACATAAATATTTTGTAGTCAAAATAGAAAACATGCTGATAGAAACCGCCAATATGACACAGAAAAGATTACAATTTGTATAATTAAGCACAAAACAGGTGATATAAAAGTACATGTTCTAATAACCCTCACCATACAGACATGTACCACGTGTACAAACTAAACCACAATGATGAATTATATGATTAATCAGTTTTACTTAATTATGTATCCAGTATGTACTTACTGATTAACATTGTCATTTTAATTACTGGCCAATCCTAAGAAGATTTAAATTCAGACAAAATTGTTTCATTATCTCAATTATTCAAAAATTCTATATTGACGACTGTGTTTTTGTTTAATTCAAGATGCTAATATACATATTTGTGGGAGGCTCATTTACATTGATTAAATACATTTACAAAATGTGATTATTATGATATCATCTTGAGTAGCTATATTAATAGCATTTACACAAGTATAAGTATATATATATAAGATCTTGACAAAATTGTCTTGACAAATAAGTAAAATAAAATGTGAAAAAAAAGCAGAATTCAAATTCAGTTGCAACATGGTGACAGAAGCACCAACTTGGTGGCAAAATTACTCCTATAAACAGCATAAAAATCAGTAAAACAATCAGGAATTTAAAAATAAAATTGAAACTTTGGTGAAATTGCTTATTTCTTGTCTAAACATCTATTTCTAAAAGATAATCTTGTGGATTAGAAACTGCTCATATAAAACAATTTCCTTGTAATTATAACATCAGCCTCATTAAGAAATTAGTCTTGAAATGTTTGAAAAATATGAGACAGTTTATGGATACAGCATTTGACTTCAGGTCAAAAGTTCATATACTGTTACTTTCATAAAGATTGCTGAAGTTTTAATCAGAATGCTGTCAATAATTACAATCTGACTGATGTAGGCCCCTGCTATGCACTTCAGTAAGGAAGAAGAAAATACGCAAGAATTTTACACACAAATGCTTTATGTGTGCATGTTTTGTATGAGCACAGAATCAAATGAAAAGAAGCTGGAAGTGTAACCATAACATCATTTTACTTAAAAATGGCTTTCTTTACAGGTTGTACACTGATAAGTGTACAGAGTATTGTATTTGTTCACTGTCATGGGTATTGCACAAAAAAATGAAAGAGCTAAGAGGAAGAGGATGTGTGTATATGTTTGTTTTTATATGTATGTATGCATGTATGTATGTATGACACAATGATATGGCATACATTAACAGAATCCATGCAACCATAAAATATCATGATTCATAAGGATCATTTATACTTTAGACTGTTGTGTTAGTAATGCAGTCCTAGGCCTCTGGTTGTCTGTGCACAAAAACTTAAACAATCTTTGCAGAGAATGCACACTGCATGTGAGAACAGGACATTTATTTTTTTACAGATGTTATCACAAAATTTCAATTGGAAATCATATGACTCATTTCATTCAACCTTTACTCAAGGTTACTGAGTAAAATTTTTAACAACAATCATGTAACAGATTAATATTTATGATTATGACCATTCAAACTTTTGTCATTAAAAATGTCTGTAATGACATAAATCATATATAAATAATTTACATATTAAACAATTTTAGCCTGAGCTAGACCATATTCAAGCAGTCACAGTGTGTTTCAGATGGTGACAGCCTGAGCTGGACTATGTCTTCAGTGTATTACAGATGGTGCTAGCCTGAATTGGACCATTGTTTAGTTGTCTCAGTGTATTACGGATTCTGCTCATCAGTACTTTGCCTCTGGAATCATCAGGTTTCCATTGCCAAATATGTTCTGTGGGTCGATGTATTGCTTAATGGCTCGCATCATCCCAAGACCTGTGTCAGACACAGTCCGCTCCAACCACTGTTTTCTGATCTTCCCAACTGAAGGTAAAAAGAAGATGTACTAAAAATTAAACCAAACACCACTTTCTGTAACATTAATAAATAAAACTGAACAGAATGCAGATCTATTAAACATCAAATGCAGTTCAACAATAAGCAACTAAATTACAAATTTTAGTGAGTCTTTTTACCAAAATGTACATCCACATATATCTCAGCTGTCCCATTGACTTGGCAATTTTTGAGTTGAGGTTCAGACCTGTCATTGACTGACCTGGAGTGCTTGAAATACCTTGAACATTTAAAATATTCATCCCGATTGTTCCTAAAAGGGCTGCATATGTATGTGTATGTGTGTAGTATTTGCTGATCATAAGAGCTCCATGGACAGCCAGGTTTATATACATATGCTTTTATTGCCATTATTTCTTGATTTAATGACATCTCTGTTTAACTCTCACAGCTCAGAACATCATTTTTCAGGGTGAAAGGGATCAACAGGTGCTACCAGGTAGGGTTCAAAGGGGGGGGGGGGGGGGGGTCCTGACCCCCTTGCTCTTGACCACAGAATTTTTTGTAACCAAATTGTAAATTATGATGAAAGAATTTATATGACACCTGACACCATCATGTGAAAATAAAATTAAATGTACTAACAGGGAAAAAATGTGCCATAGTCAAAGTTAGAAAAACTTTAAGGTAATGATTTTAAATTTATGCTTATAACTTAAAAAATTTACAAACATTTTGATCTAATTTCTGGTGTACAATTAAAATCAAATAAAACATAGAGATAAGCTTAAAATAGGCTCTCTAGCTTCAACAATTATCATGTTGAGTGAGTTAGTATTGTTCCTGATTTGTGACATAGTGCATTATGTTTGGGCCCATTACTTCTACAAATAACATGATACTGACCTAATTTCAAGCATGTACATAGTAAATATGTGGAGAAATTGTTACGCCAAATAGTTATAATACATGAGAAGTGCTTTTTATAGTGGGCAATCTTGAAGTGTAACAACAGGTTTTCAATGGAAATTAGAGATTTTCCCTGAATTTCTAAAAAAAATGAAGTCACAACTAGAATGGCTTTGTTTTTTCCAGCACAAAAACAGATATATGTCTACCCCCCATGGGCCATTCAAAAACATTAGGAGTAAAATATGCAAAACAATAAATCTTGATTTGAGCAGATTTGATTTTGAAGATAAAGGTCAAATTGACAGCTTTTCGAAACCTCCAAGATTTATCACAGAAAAAACTGGTCACCGTTTTTTAGTACTCCTCCAAGAAATTGATAGGAATAATTTGTGTTCCAAATTTGAAAACAAAATGTGAAGTCTTTCAAAAGTTATGGGGTTCAAAAAATTTTACATTTTGGCAGATTTGACCTTCAAGATGAAAGTCAAGGTCACCAGATTTCAAACGCATCTGAGATTTTGATAGAAACAATCAGTGTTTTAAAATTTATGGGAAAATATGCAGCCCTTCAAAAGTTAATGGGTTAACAAGATATCCTACAAACAAAGATCACAATGATGTTCCAGTCAGGCAGCTTAGGTCATCTGACCAAGGGCTTTTAGTGAACCCTAAAGCACGAAGTCAGATGTGTCGTTCGAGAGCTTTATCAGCTGTGGCACCAAGGTTGTTGAATGAACTTCCGCACTTAATCAGAGCTTCACCCTCTTTAGCTTCTTTTAAAAGAAATCTTAAAACTTACCCTTTTATATTAGCTTTTGGTAGTTCTTAGAAATTAGGGTTTTCTTTTTGAATCTTTGCTTTAGTAGGAATCTACATTTTATGTTAAGTAAAACTGTGCTTTGTGTCTTGTAAAGCGCTTTTGATAACTATTTTGTTGAATTAGCGCTATATAAATTAAATATATTATATTATATTATATTATATTATATTATTATAATGATAGATAATGGCACTGAAACATGAGAGACTGAGAGACATTTTTTGCCTTAAAGATCTTCAGTCTGATTCTTAGATAATGCTGTTTTTTTATTCTGAAAACCAATATTTTTTTTCAGGGAAGGACCAAAGAACCCTGTCTGTGTCAGGGTCTTCTGTATAGTATTGTGAATGCAAGCCATGATGTATGTCATGCACTTACTTCCATGGTGATGAGATATGCTCCCACCATTGGCCAGGATTTCATTCCGAGCACAGTTCTGAAATTTAATCAGCATGATTGAGGAATACAAAAGATACAGAAATATATTAATAATGCAATACACAAATCCACTGACAATGGTTGGACACAATTACTCTTATCCTTCACTTGGGTGAAATGTGTGCAGATTTTTTCTATCAAGAATAAAGGCAATGACTTTGGTTTATTTGTTTATATGAAACACTCAACAAGTGAATGCTTATTAACTTTGTACATAAATTAAGTGCACTTGATGAAGAAACTCACACCTTCAGTGAGCTGTTTAAATGACTGCTTAAGAATAAGTCAAATGCAGTATGATGACAAATTTATCAGTTATTAGGGTATTAGGTCCGTTAAAACTTGGTTTTTAACAGGGATTTTGACACATGCATATTATTTATGATAAGATTTTATGATTGGAGATTCAGAAATGATTTGATTAATGACTGACTTTACCTCTATGTCCTCATACAGCTGTACAGGGTTTGACAGACCTCGGTAATTAAAACCAAAATAGAAATAAACACACGCCCCAGCATCATAGGTCTGTGTCACTCTGCAAACAAACAATAATGTATTACATCCACTGGTAGATGAGTAAAAGATAATAATATACAGATAATAAAAATAATAATAAAAATAACAAACAATGAAAATGAATAAAGTAGAATCAATTAATAAAATGACCTGGTGGATGTTCTCCACATTTAACCGGACAGATACTCAAATTTTTCTGATCAATAATTATATGGCTGTCAATAGTTATTACTTGTTTGGTGCAGAACACTCGCATAACTCAGTACAGGCTTTCTTTATGAGATTTAGTATAAGTATCACCTTTACTGACAATAAAACCAAACAAATTCTCAGAAAACTGAATGAAAATGTTCTGCCTGCTTTAAACCATTAACTGATGACAACGCCCATCTGGCTGAGTAATATGTCCTAAGTTTTATGTATAGAATCTTCTCAGTGTCTTGTTAAGTGTCTACCAAGAAAATTTCCAGTTTCTTTTAAATGGTGTAAACTTGCTACCGATACTTACCTGCATGTGGCATATGGAGGGAACTGTACACCTCTTTCCTTACATTCACGTATAATCCTGTCCTTGGTGTTGCGGCACAAATCTAAAACTCTACAACAGATTAAAGAGGTTTCCCTCACTAAACATGTTTTACTCACATACAGTCGTCATTTTCTTAATAACTTGTTTTCCATATTAATTTAATATGAGCACTTAAATTTTTAAGCTGTTTAATCAGAAATAATCTCGGTACATTTTCATCTCTAGGTGTTAATATTCCTTCCCATAAATATAATTTTCTGTTGAAAATTTTTTTGAAGATGGAATTTTTCCAGGAAATATTAACAATAACCATACTGGCATTCTAGAGTGTATAAAAGTAAAACAGAAATGAAAAATTTATAATAATTATATCATGAATCATGTTTACATTATACCACTTCGGAATTTCCTTAAACTGTTTCAGTGATCATCACTTCCCGGACTTTCATGACTTAAATTTTTATGAACTTTTTAATTCTTTAAAGACCTTACATGAATGATTAAACAGAATTATGTGGTGTCTTGATAATTCCTTCAAAAGAGTTTTTGTATATGTCAGAAATAACATTTTCATGACTTAAAGAATGACTGATAAAGTTGTATGAACCTAGGGCTTGTTCTATAGTTCTGATTTCTGTTTTTTATTTCTTACCTGTCCCATGGCACTGAGGTTTCAAAGGACTCTGCCACGATGTAATACTCAAATCCCAAATCCTGTGAAAGAGATAATATTACATGCAATACCCACACTCAGGTAGTTGGTGTAAAAGACACTGCCCAGCTAGTCGATATTGTCCTCCTGCTGATTTCAATCAGGGAACTGAGGCCAGGGTGATTAAACAGGACACACAAAATATTACACAGGACTGTAACATGTTAAAATAACAGAAATAATATTTTTAAATATGATGGATTATCAAATAATTTTTCACTTTTACTTCAGTCATTTTTTAAATTGACTTTCTATGCAAATGGTTTATTTCCTTTTGAGTTCTCCCAGTCCTTTTTCTTGGTCAGGCCATGTCATTTGAGCTATCATGGTGGCTACACATGACATGAATATGTATGATACTGTTTTTTCCCCTGATTTTTCTGGGGTGGTTGATTAATTTTCTGTTGCCAACATTATAGGCTAGCTCAATTAAGTTTTCACATGTGATAATGTCTGTTACCTGGTGGAATATTGGCTATCATGGTGAATCCTAGTGCAGTCTCATACAAATCTTTTACCAGAATGATCATTTACAAGAACATTATGACAAACTACCTATATTGTAATACATGTATATATAACCATGGTTTTTATCAATAGTGTGTTTTGAACATTTTATATGAGTACAGTTATATTTTCTGTGATCTTCTATTTTCTGGTGATTTATTTCCTTATAAAAACTAAAATACGGGTAGTCGACAAGCGACTTCATGTATCCGCCAAAATCAGAGTGGAACAGGTGATGTGAGGCATGGATTGAGTGGCAAGGGCAAATAGAGTGAGGTGTGTTGCATATTAGCATGGATGTCTGCAGCCAAAATGTGTAAGTAGGTGGCGCCACCTGCTACAATATCCAGAAAGTTATCCAAGTTGTATACATTTGCAAAATTTTAGGCAGACAAGTCAAACCACTGCCAAGATATGAGTGAATTTATCCCACAGCAGACACACAGATGAAAGCCATGCAAAAATGGTTGCAGGTCGCACCACCAGTTTTGCGTATGATAAAGAGCTATGTGAGGTTTATACACATGCAAAATTTCAGGAGGATACATCAAACCAGTCCTGAGATATAAGCCTGGATGTCCGCAGCCTGAACGTGATTGTAGTTGGCGTCACCTGCCAAAAAATCAAGAAAACTATCCAATCTGTATACACACTCAAAATTTTAGGCAGATAAGTCAAACCACTGCCGAGATATGAGTGATTTTATCCCAAGGCAGATGAACAGATGGACGCTGTGCAAAAATGGTTGCAGATGGCACCACCATTTTTTATGTATGTTATAAAGCTATCCAAGAGCTACATTTGTCCAAAATTGTTAGCCTGATTGGTCAAAGGAGTCCGAAGATATGTGGCTTAATGTGTCAAAACAGACACACAGATGGACGCACTGGAGAGTGGAAAAGTCAGAGGTCAAGGCAAAATATTTTGGCACCAGTTCACATGTGACCCGACAATCGTGTAAAGTTCGGAAAAAAATCTGTCCTGTGGTTTCAGAGTTCTATACCGGAAACGAACGTGGCGGCGGAACCCAGTCAAAAACATAGTTTCTGCAAAACCTTGTTTTGTCTGATACAATAATAATTCATGATGTATACCCACCCTGAGGTAAGCAATAACAAAGGTCAGCATGTATCCTCTCTGGCCGTTCTCTTCTCCCCCTGGAATTCCTCTGTAAACAAAACAATGACAGCTTCAGAAATGCATTTTATAAAACTACATGCTGTAAAACCACATGCTGCAAAACCACATGCTGTAAACAACAAAATCTGATAAAATCACAAGTACTGAAGTGTTTACTGAAAAACCATCTACTGTATATTACCTACTGTAAACTCTGTAAAGTAAAGAAAGAAAACACTGGAAAACTACTTCATGTAATACAATCCTCTGCTGACTGCAATACATACAATAATAAGTAAAAAACAACATAATCATATATTATGATAAAGTATAACTTTATTACCACATACTCTAAAACAGTAATACGCTAGATTAATAATAAATATAAACAAATTATAGTGATGAAGAGACAGTTCTATAAACCAGGCCTACATAATGCCAGAACACTCATGGTTTGAATATAAAATTCAATATTTACAAATTCATTGGATCAAAAAACATCTCTTAATCAATTTTTAAATAACAGAAACCTCATTCACTGCCACATCTTTAGGTAAAATTGCATAAAATGGAATAAATTAACTCCTAAAGTATATACCTGAATTAATGGAGCAAATGAAAGCTACACACATACCCATGTTAAGCTAATGAAGCACTTGATAACTACACACATACCCGTGTTTAGCTGCGATCTCGTAGACTCTCTTTTCCTGTGTGGCTACTTCTTCCTTGCTGCCTTCAAACAGGAGCGTTGCCACAGAAATCTTGGTGAGGTCAAAACCTTTGACTTTGGTGATGTAGAGTTTCTTCAGCCCCTCCACAAAGTTTGAGAACACTGACTTCACCTCAGGTTTCAGGGCATGACCTGTCATAGAAGAAAACTAAATTACTGTAAAATTCTCCATTACTCGCTGCATGTCTATTAAAAAGCATACCCACTTTTCCATTCCCTGCCAGTAGTCCTAGAACATTAACTTGGAGGTTTCTCTGTTTTTAGATAAAATATAAATTGTGTAGCATCAAGTAATAAAAAATATCAATTTCCACTAGAATCTGCATCTTTTAACATTAAACTGTATGTGAAACTAGTGTACAAATTTCTCGGGTTGGAAGTGCAGTAATGAAAGAGCTGTTACTTCTGGCCTCGACTGTCTATTATTTTGCCTCTTAAATTTGTTTAAGATTGGTAAGGACCTGGGAAAACCTCATTCAGCAGAATGCTCACCACATATGCTGATAATTTATTAAGCATATCTCAAGGACCCCCTTATCATGTATATAGTGATTTTAACATATCTTGAATTCATCTTCTTGAAGAAAATTTTACACAACAAAGCTCCTCAAAGGCACATAATACCCCTGACTAAGTAATGTGACCTCTGACCTCATTAATTATGCGTCAATTTTCCTAAGAATTTAATTCCAGTCAGAAACTGTATTGGTTAATATTTACAATGAGTTTCATGAATACCCATCAGAATGTTTGTAAGTCGTCATGGCACCTCAAAAGTCTGGTGACCTCTGACCTCATTAAATACGCATTGATTTTGTGTGGAATCAAACTTAGTTGAGATATTATATTGGATAATATTTCTCTTCACTTTCATCAAAATCCATCACATTCCTGATAAGTTAACACATTGACAACACAAAGTAGCCTGTTGACCTCTGATCTCTACCCATGGATGCTGCAACAGCTCACAAGCAATACCTGGCAGAAGCAGGTTTGTCTGCAGCTCCGTTAAGACTGGGGTCTGCCCATAACATGAAAGATTACATACATTAAAGTCTCTAAAATACATTCTTTTCAAGATATTACCCTGGATTCCTTCCCGTTTCATTCCATTATAAGACCGACACCTTTTCTGTTTCCTGCTATAGAACACCAATCTATTCTATTCTATTTTATTTCAGTTTCCGTTGGAACACTTGGTGGTAGAACAGAAAACTATGTCATTTATAATTCAGTATTACATAAAAATAAAATATTTACATTAACATGATGTCTTGAGGTCAGAATGAATATCTTGGTCCTGAAATAAACATGTCTGCTGATTATCTACCACTTAAAATATAAAACATATGGTTTCCTTAATGCTCCTGAGGCAGTGGAAAACTTGCTCTTCTAAAGAAGGAACTGATTTTCCTGCTGCCTGGTTTGACAGATTATGATACACTTAGACACCAAGTGGCAGGTCAATATCTGCTGAAAAACTGCATATGATGTGACTTGCAGCCAACCAGATGCCAATATACAAACACTCAACAGACATCCTGGCTCTGCCCATAGCTATGCTTCAAGCGCCATTTGTTGACAGTTTTATTGTTACACTTAGTAAAGAACAGTCTAATTTCAATTGCTCCCTCTGCCTTCTCGCATCATGTTATGTTAGCGTAGCCATGTATCTGTTGTCTGCAAAACTGAAACCAGCCAGCGAGGTGTGCACAGAGCCTATGTTGTTACATTTCGTTTGAATTACAGCTCATCGGCTGGGCACCCCATGTGCACAAGGACCTGTACAAACCATGTGTGGGGCCATTTTCTCTGAGCATGTGGCCTTTCCAAACGGTTGCTGGTGCAATGAGCTGTCTCTGAAAACGAAATGAACAACATTGGCTCCGTGTATTCCTGGCTTGGCTGGTAAACTGTTTGCACATAGAGGTGGTATCTTACAGCACAGGGTCTCATCTGATTGGACCAAAATACAGTGCTCCCCTCTGGTGTAGCGATTAAGGATATGATGTCAAAACAAACAGCGCTTACGATATAGGTAGCAGGCCTATAGGTAAACCGCTGTGTACAGAGCTTAGGTTTCCTTCAGAAACTGGAACCATAATACATAAAACAGGAGTGAACTAGTTAATCTCTGCAGTGAATATAAAGAGTTTTATTCTCACCAAACTGGAACTGTTCATTGTCCATCAGTCTTATAGAAGCTGGAGCACATCTCTGTAAGACATTATACAGAAATTAATGAGTCAATACAGATGATAAGACAAGTCAGTTAAAAGAAAACAGGTCAATATATAGAAATGAGAAGTCAGTATACGGAAATTGATAAGTCAGTAACAGTAACTGGCAATCTTGAACAAATTTTTCTGTTCATTTGTGGTATGTTCTTTAGTTGGGTGTTCATTAGTACACTATTAAAAAAGTGATAATTAAGCCAAAAAATTAATTATATGTTTCTCAGACACTTTTTTTTTTAAATGATGCAGGCATGTTTATTAAAGGTCACAAAGCATGAAAATAGTGAAAACATGCAAATAATTTCTCTTTCTGGGATGAATTATTACATGTTAAACCTGTCAAATGAAAACTAGACTGACTACAAGTGTTTATTTAAAGAAAGTATAGGTTTTTACAGAAACTGAGGGTATTGACACATTGTTAGCTCTGAATTGGCTTCACTAAAAAGATGAGCAGAGGCAGAAATATGAAATAATAATAATAATAATAACCATATAAAGGTCTAATTGGTCAAATGGTTTAGAGAAATTGTTAATGTACTGAGGTATATTCATGGGTACAAATGATCCACGTATCATCAGGAGGGAGAGAGACTGATGCGGGAGTCTTTCTTTTGGTAGCAATTAATCTAGCAGCAGCCTGCCACCCAAATGTCTAATTTTTATTAACTTAAGACACTGGAGTGGCAGCACATGCTATTGGGTTTGCATCAATTATAGTACATGCAGATGTACACGCCATTTCTAACAGTACTTCTAAATTTTCATCTGTGACGTTATTCTGTTGGAAAAAATAATAAATACAGCGTGTCAAAGTCGTAGGGACCCTCAGAAAACTTTGACACATCAGAGGTTCGACACAAGCGGGTATTATTTGGTAATAATTCAACTAGATTTATCCGGAATATTGAGTCTGTAACTTCGACATAAGCAGGGTATTCGACTAAAGCGAGTTCGACACAATGAGGTTTCACTGTATTCAATTCAATGTTGACTGAAATATATTATTCATGCAGCAGTTATAAATACCATGGTTAGTTTTTCTCCTAAAGTTTATCTCTGCATTCGTCATGATGGCTTGACAGCTTTGTGTGAATCTGTGCCATAGGGAAGAAAGGAGGTAAATAATGTTAATAATTTTGTGTAACAATATTAAATTTTTTCTTCATTATTAAGCAAATATTAATCGATCATATCAGCCTCAGATGTCAAATACTATCACAGCAAATATTTTGATCCGATCATTAGAATGGGTGATCTATTATGACTTGCATCATGACTCACAGGCCCCTATCAGTTATTTTGGAAGGCCTGAGTGTCATGTTGTCATGGCTAGTAGCGATCCAGCATGTTACCAGATTACCACAGGAACCTTGGGCAATAAAAACATTTGATGCATGTGGTTAAAAGTAATGCAGGTGGTGCAAGAGAAACATATAAATAATTTCTTGGCCTTAGTAGTGTGTTCATTCCTTTAGTTGTGTGTTCACTAGTTGAGTGTTCATGAACCGTGTTCATGAATTGTGTGTTCGGTAGTTGTGTGTTCTGTAGTTGTGTGTTCAAGAATTGTGTGTTCATTAGTGGTGTGTTCATTAGTAGTGTGTTCATGAGTGGTGTGTCAATAAATGGTGTGTTAATTTGTTGTTTTCAGTGGTAAGTAAACAATTTCTATGTTATAACTATTCCCACAAATGTTGTCCAGAAATATATGAAGAAAAGTATAAATCTAATTAGCCATAATGCACCTTCTGAAATGAATGCCATTACAGCTCACAGTGCAGACCCAATACAGTAAGTGTAAATGTCATAAGCTGTGGTAAACCTATCACTTACTGGAAACATTTAAATTTTTTAAACAGACTGTAGTTTACTCACAGCTTTAGCAATGTCTCGCAGACAGGCTACCCCTTCCTGGAACCCTGGGAAGACAATTGATCCATATTTTTTACACTCTGGGACAGGACGGATCTTTAAAATCACCTCCGTCACCACCCCTAATGTACCTGTAAATGTAAAAAATAATGGTTCAATGAAGCTCATCAACACCAGTGATATAGGACATGACTCAGGACTTGCTCTCTATTTTCACCTTGAGTCCATTTTTTCTAGGGACTCAGACTTGAAGGTCCTGAAGGTATAATGTAACATACAGCTGTGTAAAATAACATAAAAATACACATGATAATCTCCTTTGAAAATTTCCATTGTACATTTTTTAAAAAGGAAGATATATATTGAACATGGACTCTGACTGAATTCCAAGTGACTCTGACTCGAAAAAGGTGGACCTGGACTCGAACCTCAAGGACTTGGACTAAGTGGCCAGAACTTTGACTTTTACTCAGACTCAGTAAGTTGTAGACTTGATTACATCACTCATAAATACTGTATGCTCTTTAGGTATTCCATTTAAATGTTTGAAACAAAATCAAAGTACGTTGAACCATGTCCTTTACATGTATAGTAAAATATGAACAAAGGCTCCCTAGTACAGATGTTAAAATGAAATAAAAAATCATACCATTAATTTAAAGATATTAATTTCAGGAGACTGTAACCATACTGAGCTTGAATTCAATAAAAAAAAATTGATATTCAAATGAAAGGGGGTCTACAGGCATAATATTTAATAAAAAAAAACACACTATCATAAATCCAATCATTTATATTTTACAATATTCTTGGTTATATTGGGTCTTGTTGGCAGGTGATATGGTGCCTCCAACTCAACTTTGATATTGTATTTTTTAGAATATTTATGACACACTACAACCAATCTGCAGTAAAAAATGTAAACTTATATGTAATTGACCTATGACCTTAGCTAACATCAGTGGGATTGAAATGTTGCCAAAAATAGACCATTTTCTTAAATATTGATTTTATCGCAGATCTAAAATATTTTGAAACAATTTTTTTGGTTTGTTTCTGGTCATTCCGTTGTTGCAGTTTACATTGTGGAATTATTTGCCAATATAAGATAGTTTGCAACATTTCAATGATCATCCTCCAGTGGAACAGACTATAATACATTATGGAATCTAATACTGCCAGACCCACTGATAACCATATCAGACACTCTGTATTGATTAAAATATTAATAAATCAAGAAGCCAACTTTGATACCATTCCTTAATCAAAACTGCAATGATATAACATGTGTACATATAATATCATGTCTGATAAAAGTACAAATGTAATATCAACTAGGGGCTCAGAGAGGACAGTTATGTATACTGCTAAGATCATAATCTGTTTTTTTTAAGGTTGAACCATGTGGTGTCCACCAACCTTCTGAGCCCATGACAAAGTGGTGGATATCTGGACCGCTCGACATCCTCGGTACTTGGCAGCTTTTCTCCAGCAACCCCTTGGGAGTCACCATTTTAACATGGACAAGCTACGAAAATATTTAAAACATCAAAGGTCTAAAGATTGTCAGTGACTTAAGGTAATGCTATAGGTAATATTTATGATCAGGCTCCTTCAAAAATGCTTATGCAAGTAAAGGATTATATTTAATTAAATATACCATACAATAAACAGTTGTTTGCCAGAGATTACACATATGCTTTACAGAAATAACTAGATGTGGTCGGACAATGGTCCTCAGAGGGCCCTGCATTTCTGCAAGTGCTGGAGTAGTTTACATATTGTTGAAAAATTAAATTAAATTTGAAAAATATGACAAACAGAAACAGCTATTTATCCATATGCATGAGAGAAAAAATCCTACTGTATCAAATGATATTAAAGAAGATATGTCTGAAATAATGTGTGCAATAGAAAATCACCAAATGTAATCTGTTAGCCATATTTGATTTTGAGCTAGTCTGTAATTCAATAGGTCTGGAGCCCTCATAGGTACCAATCATCCCTGTGAATTTGGGAAAGCTGCAGTAGGTTGTTGTTGAGTTATAGTGCGCGAAAAAATTCAACCCTTAGGCTGTGTTGGCAATATTGGAATTCCGACAAGTCTGTAATTCAATAGGTCTGGAGCCCTTATAGGTACCAATAATCCCTGTGAATTTGGGAAAGTTGTAGTATAATGTTGGTGAGTAATTGGCACAAAAGAAAATCAGTGATTGGGCTGTGGTGGCCATATAGAAAATCCGACAAGTCTGTAATTCGATAGGTCTGGAGCCCTCATATGTACCAATCAACCCTGTTAATTTGGGAAAGCTACAGTATGTTGTTGTTGAGTTATCACGCGCAAAAGAAAATCAGCGAATGGACTGTGGTGGCTATATTGGAATTCCGACAAGTCTGTGATTCAGTAGGTCTGGCACCCTCATAGGTACCAATAAACCCTGTTAATTTGGGAAAGCTGCAGTATGTTGTTGTTGAGTTATCACGCATGAAAGAAAATCAGCAATTGGGCTGTGGCGGCCATATTGGAATTCCGACAAGTCTGTAATTGGAAAAGTCTGGTGCCCTCATAGGTACCAATCAACCCTGTTAATTTGGGAAAGCTGCAGTATGTTGATGTTGAGTTATCACGCACAAAAGAAAATCAGCAATTTGGCTGTGGTGGCCATATTGAAATACCGACAAGTCTGTAATTCGATAGGTCTGGAGCCCTCATATGTACCAATCAACCCTGTTAATTTTGCAAAGCTGCAGTATGTTGTTGTTGAGTTATTGTGCGCGAAAGAAAACCAGTGATTGGGCTGTGGCGGCCATATTGGAATTCCGACAAGTCTGTTATTCGAAAGGTCTGGTGCCCTCATAGGTACCAATCAGCCCTGTTAATTTGGGGCTGCAGTATGTTGATGTTGAGTTATTGCGCGCGAAAAAAAAATCAGCAATTGGACTGTGGCGGCCATATTGGAATTCCGACAAGTCTGTAATTTGATAGGTCTGGTGCCCTCATAGGTACCAATCAACCCTGTTAATTTGGGAAAGCTGCAGTATGTTGTTGTTGAGTTATCATGCGCGAAAGAAAATCAGCGATTGGGATGTGGCAGCCATATTGGTATTCCGACAAGTCTGTAATTCGATAGGTCTGGTGCCCTCATAGGTACCAATCAACCCTGTTTATTTGGGAAAGCTGCAGTATGTTGTTGTTGAGTTATCGCGTGCAAAAGAAAGTGTCACTGACGGATGGACGGACTGACACGGTGATCACTATAGGGCACCGCTTGTCAAGCAGGGCCCTAATAATTTTTTTTTATTTAGTCTTCAATAACAATACAATAAACGGTTGTTTGTCAGAGAATACACATATGTTTTATAGAAATAACTAGAATACGGGTAGTCGACAAGCGACTACGTGTATCCGCCAAAATCAGAGAAGGACGGGTGAAGTAAGGCATTGATTGAGAGGCAAGGGGATATAGAGTTACGTGTTAAATATTAGAATGGATCTCTGCCACATAAACATGATTGTAGGTGGCGCCACCTGTTATTTGAACGAGAAACTATCCAAGGGCTACATTTGTGTAAAATTTTTTTCCTGATTGGTCAAACGGTTCCCGAGATATGAGCTTTGATGTCTGCAGCATAAACTTGAATGTAGGTGGCGCCACCTGTCATAAAATCAAGAAAGCTATCTAGGATGTATACACATGCCGAATTTTAGGTGAATTAGTCAAACCACTGCAGAGATATGAGTAATTTTAACCCCAGGCAGATTAACAAATGGACACTGTGCAAACATGGTTGCAGGTGGCGCCACCTTTTGTTGTTTATGTTATAAAGCTATCCCAGGGCTACATTTGTGTAAAAAATTTTTCCGGATCGGTCAAACGGTTCCTGAGATATATGGATTTATGTGTGGAGTGTTAACGTGAATGTAGGTGGCGCCACCTGTCATTAAATCAAGAAAGCTATCTAGGATGTATATGCATGCTGATTTTTAAGTGAATTAGTCAAACCACTGCAGAGATATGAGTGATTTTAACCCCAGGCAGATGAACAAATGGACACTGTGCAAACATGGTTGCAGGTGGCGCCACCTTTTGTTGTGTATGTAATAAAGCTATCCCAGGGCTACATTTGTGTAAAAATTTTTTCCGGATCGGTCAAACGGTTCCCGAGATATATGGGATTATGTGTGGAGCGTTAACGTGAATGTAGGTGGCGCCACCTGTCACAAAATCGAGAAAGCTATCTAGGATGTATATGCATGCCGAATTTTAGGTGAATTAGTCAAACCACTGCAGAGATATGAGTGATATAACCCCAGGCAGATGAACAGATGGACACTGTGCAAACATGGTTGCAGGTGGCGCCACCTTTTGTTGTGTATGTTATAAAGCTTTCCCAGGGCTACATTTGTGTAAAATTTTTTTCCGGATCGGTCAAATGGTTCCCGAGATATATGGGATTATGTGTGGAGCATTAACGTGAATGTAGGTGGCGCCACCTGTCACAAAATCGAGAAAGCTATCTAGGATGTATATGCATGCCGAATTTTAGGTGAATTAGTCAAATCACTGCAGAGATATGAGTGATTTTAACCCCAGGCAGATGAACAGATGGACACTGTGCAAACATGGTTGCAGGTGGCGCCACCTTTTGTTGTGTATGTTATAAAGCTTTCCCAGGGCTACATTTGTGTAAAATTTTTTTCCGGATCGGTCAAACGGTTCCCGAGATATATGGGTTTATGTGTGGAAACAGACGCACAAACGGACGCTGGGCAGAGGCGAAAGGTCAGAGGTCAAGGTCACTTGGTTAGGCACCAGTTCACATGTGACCCGATAATTTGTGTAAGTTTCGGAAAAATCTGTCCAGTAGTCTCAGAGGAGTTCTCCGGAAACGAACGCGGCGGCGGCGGAACCCGGTCAAAAACATAGTATCCGCAAAACTTCGTTTTGGCGGATACAATTATGGTTTTTTTATTTGGTCTTCTGTAACACAGTATACATATATGCTCGTCAATGGGTGCTGCCATCTTATGTTCAACTCGATAACCAAACTTGATTGCTTCTGAACAAAATAATAATTTAAACTTTGTCTTTGTGATGTCCAGTAAGATGACCATTTGAATTAGTATCTGTCCTTTATGAACAAATGTGGAACAGAATCCCAAAGTAAATTGTTTCAATGTTCAAAAAGTGTAAAATAATCATTTTTTTTTAGTTTTTAATCCTAAGAACATTTAATATAAATGTGACATCTAGTGAATCCTTGAAGTCATTGAAACTATTTCTCTTGTCATTGCAAGTTTTTCATATATTAAGATCTGGTATGCCTTGGATCATTTACCTGGTGGTAAATATATACCTACAAAAGTTGCAATGTAATTTCAGCGTTTATGTCAACTATGTCTTGTGTGATTAAAGCCTGGCTAAAATCAAAATCCTAATGCACTTCTCTTGTTTTAATCAGGCCTGTATTCCTGTGGTATTTTCTACACTTACCAAGTCCCTGATCCTGCCATAGTCATTATTTATTTTTGTTTATGGTTTAACGTTGTGGACTTACCAAGTCCTCTATGTTGCCATATGTATTTCTTATTTTTTGTTCATGGTATACCATTTTGTTGACTTAACAAGTCCTCTATGTTGCCGTACATATTTTAATTTTTTTATGGTTAACCATTTTGTGGACTCACCAAGTCCTCTTTATTGCCATAGATATTTTTATTTTTTATATATGGTTTACCATTTTGTAGACTTACCAAGTCCTATATATTGCCATAGATATTTTTATTTTTTATATATCGTTTACCATTTTGTATACTTACCATGTCCTCTATGTTGCCATAGATATTTTTATTTTTTGTTTATGGTTTACCATTTTGTAGACTTACCAAGTCCTCTATATTGCCATAGATATATTTTTATTTTTTATATATGGTTTACCATTTAGTATACTCACCAAGTCCTCTATGTTGCTGTAGATATTTTTATTTTTTGTTTTATTGTTTACCATTTTGTAGACTTACCAAGTCCTCTATGTTGCCATAGATATTTTTCTTCATGCCCGAGGCCCGCGTGGCCACCCATCCGCCCAGAGAGCTAAATTCCATGGAATCAGGTTCATGCCCTGTACAGTAACCTTTCTCTGCCAACTAAAAAACAAATGTCAAAGGTGCTCAGCTGATCCGCCTGTTTCTTTATTTTATGATAATCATATATTATCTTCATATATTTTTTTACTCGGATAAAGTTTACAGAGAAAATGCCAAATAAGGCTAGCTGTGACAGTTGAGACAAACGGTTTCTATTGATAATGTTAAACTGATGAATCACAGGGCAAATCACCATGTATTGTATACAATCATAAACCAACAGCAAAGCTGCTACAACAAGCAGATGACTAGACTGGGCTGCTACTCTGTACAAAAGCGTGTGTTCCATTCCAGCAATGTAAAAAAATATAAAATACAAACTGTTTGGATTGAATACTGTGGTTGGCTTAATGTTGCATGTGTTTCAACATTGCAAATATTACAACAATGAAACCTTCTACACAGGTGAACATTTATTTATTTTATTTCAAGTATATTTTCAAGTATATGTTATCCACAATTAAGATAGCTAATATAAATAATAATATATCTTTTAATCTAAATGTAAATCAAAGAAATAATATAAATATCATGTGCTTTACACTGTCTGTGAATTGTAAAGAGGGATTTCTACCTATTTGAGGTTGCTGTTAATCTTTGTCAAATCGACTGCATAATAAAATCTGGCAAAATCTTACATCCTCAATAGAATCATTAATTCTATACAAAACAGAACTCTTACAAAACACAAGTGAATCTGAAAAGAAATTTAACCTCATGAATATGAAGCCAACCACAGAAGTACTTAGAAGAACCCAGCCTGTTGGTACAGCAACTATGGAAGGCTGGCCTCTCACTGTACTCCAGGCCCTTGAGCTGGTAATCTGACTGGGACAGCGTGGCTTGCTAAAGCATGGCAGATCGGCCCTGGCTGAACTGGACTGGCTGGTAGATGGGACACCACAGCAGATCAGCCCTGGCTGGACTTGACTATCTGGCTGCACTTTTGGACACGGAAAACTGAATGACCACTGGATGTATGTGACCCTTTTAAATACCAATCTACCATGAAGGCTCTTCAATATTCATAAGTCTCATACTATGCCTGGGACCCCATTTTGCTCCCGAGGCTAATCTATATTCATGAGCACGCTGAATTTTAAATAGGCTAGGAACCATGGTACCACTATGATGCCACCTGCCAGAGCACATGACATTACCATGGCATAACTCTACCCTAAACTGGGCAACCCCTATTGAATTCCCCTATTGTCTCACAACACAATAACCCTGTCTGGCAAACCAACTCCTCACTAGAAATACCCAAGAAAACTCAAGAATAGATGCCATAAGTAAACAAAATATGGCAAACATGCTGATGACACATCCACTTCATGGCAACAGGCAGGTCTTCATCTCAGACCAGGAGACAGAGTGAGACAAAAAAATTGTACATTTAATTTCTTCTAAAAGAGGAAAATATCAATTTACCCTTCTCTCCAAGTCCTGACCAATGATACCACATTCACAGCAGGCAGTCAAGTTCTTCTCATCTATCCACAATATACGAGTCTACAATACAGCCTCATGTTAAAGACACTCAATATACAAGTCTATAATACAGCCTCATGTTTAAAATACACAAAATACCAGTCTACAATACCGCTTCATGTTTAAAATACACAATATATGAGTTTACAAATAGGCCTCATATTTAAAATACTCAATATACAAGTTTACAATACAGTATCATATAGATAAGAACACAAAACACAGGTCTACAAAAAAGAATATATTTTTATAATACACATGCAAAGATTATGAAGAAGAAGTAATAAAGATAAGGTAATTTAATTTTTATAGGAAATACTGAACAGGCCATGTGAATCTTATACTTGCATAAAATTAAAAGGGCATGGTGACCTATCATAACCAAATGTAAAATGATAAGATGTTAGATCATTAGACCAATGATAACCAAAATGAAAATGATGTGAAGTTACATCATGTTATTTAAATATGCAAACATTAAAGGATGTGGTGATTATTACTATGTGGTCATGATATGTTTCTCACCATCTGTGACGTGTCAAGGGAGATGATCATCCTGGTCTCACCCTCCGGACACAGCAGAGCCCCCGAGACACTGGTACCACCTGTATCACACAAGTACATCTTACAGAACAGACAACTATCTGTAAATTTGTGAGGATAACAAGTCAAAATAAAGTATTCATAATATCTCTTTTTATGACATAAGACATGCATGCCTTTCAGTGGTAAAGTAATTAACATTCACAATGAACAGAGCACTGCGCCAAGCTATATATTATCTAATCAATATTGAATTCATTGCAAACCTATTTTACATATTACGGCCTTTTGACTTGTAATACTGATACAAGATAAAAATCCTGTTATTTTCACATAAATTCTAAAAACAGATAACAGTTAACAGAAGAGAACTGAAAACAATCTGTGCAGAGCATATCTAAGTCAGTGGAGAATATATTACCTTAATATGAATTAATTGACAGGGGTAACTATTATAAGTCACAGCATATTACACTTAGTGCCTATTATTATTTTGCTTCAGTTTAGCTGTTGGCTAGGCTTATGAGAAAAAAGGGAAAACAAATTACTTTAATTCACAATATTCAACAATAAAAACAGTCGCTGAATGACCTCAGGCTACAGTGAGCAATGCATCTGTAAGTTTCCTATGTACCATGAACATGGAGTTGACTCACCTCCAAATGGAATGATGACTACATTGTGTTCACAAGCTAACTTGACAACCTTTTCTACATCACTATGACTCTCTGAAAAATAAGTCAACCACATCAGGAACAGCATTTAGGAAAACAGATAAATGATCTTTAAAGCCCTCACATATGACAGAGGGTCACAGAAATCAGGAAACAAATTTATTTGAATAATTAAGGTTTACTAGAGAAAATGTTCTTGTCAGTTCCTCAGTATATCAGGATTTTTTTTCACAAAATCTGCTCTTTTATATAGATTTTGTATATACAATTCCTCTTCCATTATTAATTTTAATGACCTACATGTTCCAGTATTTTTTTTACCATCCATCAAGTTGCAGGGATTTTAACAGTTGATATCATGTGAGATGCTCTACTCTCAGATTCTAGATAAAAATTATTTAACCCCCGTCCCTACATATCAATACATTACACATTTGTTTCCCTAGTTGTTTAGTGATATGAATTTTAATTGCGGCATTAGTGGTACATGTAATCTATGTAGCCTGGTTTACTGTATGTAATGGTGGCAATGGTAAACATCATGTCCACTAATGATGAAATACTTACTTGGCCAAACTACAAGGTCAGCTATTCTTCTGAACTTTCCCTCTCTTAAAATAAAGATCTCGTGTAGTGTATGACCTGCAAGAAACAAACAGGACTCTTATTCCTGAATGTACAGGCAATGTATGACACTTTGGATCAAGCTTGGCATGCAACAGGTACATGTGTAAATGAAGTACACTGTTTTACTTGTGAAGTTAAATCATAAATTTGGTAGACAGCCTTGCTTACTTTGATGATTCTGGGTTTCCAGGTGCTGATCTTCATGTTTCGGTAACGTAGATAACAAAATATAGGCCAAAAGACCTAATTTGGGTATGCAAGGAAGTTTTACAAAGGTCTGTCTGGGGCTTATGCAAGAAATTTCAAGGTCTTACAGTTATTATTTGTGCCCTGCTTACAGATACAGTAGGATGACCACACAGCTGAACTATGGACAAAGACAAATCGCTATTTTTCCATTCATGAATCACATAATTTGGAAATAGCAAATTATCTTAGAAAATCCTGACCAAAAATGATAATAACTAAAAATAATATTAACATTTCCAATACTTGAAACTACTAAACAAACATATCTTTATTAATGCAAACTTAACTTGTTAAATTAATTATGCTTCAGTTTCTCACAATTCACATACACACACACACACATATATATATATATATAAAGCAGTGTGGTTATTGAATAAAATCATTTTTTTATTACTCATGACAAGTAAAGAGGTTGTCTAATGTGGATCATTAACTTGATCACACTACTAGTCACCGTCTGTTTTCATAATTACACACCATGAGATCTGAACAGCCGATCCTGAGGGTCGTCACTGAAGTTGATTCCTGTTCGTTTCAAGTCAGCCAGAAATTCCTCATTCCTTGTCGGGGTTGGCAGATCAGCAGCCGTCAGCTCAGGCTGTGTGAACAATAAAATATAACTAGAATACTGACAGGTCAGGACGGGCCGCGCAAAAGGCCCAAAGACTTCTAGTGCGGCTGAGTGATGCTTGGAAAAGTATAATAAAAGACCTGATTACATGCAGAGACAGAGGAAACTGACCCAAAACTGTATTTAAACATCTGAACCAAGATAAATCAGTGATAGTCATGTATGAAGGTATAGGAGTGGATCATTCCAAGCAATAGAGGCATAATTACATCAGATGTGTTAAACAATAAGCCTGTTTAAGTATATAAATCAGTAGGATGGTCCTGTGACTTTAACCTTTGAACTTGTGATGTTGAGATCAATGGTTCTTCCCGTATTGTAAGGTAATCCCAAAGTGAAAGATTCTGGATGAAAATCAAAGCCTCCACAATCCCCAAATCTAGAGTTTTCTTGCTTTAGTGGTGGGCCATACATAAGTCAAGTTTGAAATCCATATGTCAATCCAAACTGGACAGGAGTTATAATTGGTATATCAATTTGTGGACAGATTACTCCTGTGTCCTTGGCCTTTGACTCCAAAACTGAAAGGGATCTTTCCATATTGGCAGGTGAGCTGTACGTTCAAGACAAAGGTCTGTTATGAAAGGTTTTGCTTAAAATGCATCCACAATCTTTTTAAAGATTTGGGGCCTGCGACCTTGACCTTTGACCTCATGACCCTAAATTCAACAGGATGCTTGCTTTAGTGGTGTGCCGTTTATATAACTCAAGTTTGAAACCATATGTCAATCCCAACTGAAGTTATCTTCATGAAAGAATTTTTGGACAGATGACTCCTATGACCCTGACTTTGTGACCCCAAGATTGATAGAAATCTTCCCCTATTGGCAGGTGTCCTATATGTGCAAGATGGAAGGTCTGGCATGAAAAGTTTGGCATGCATGCAAAAACTTTTTAAAAATGTGGGTCCTGTGACCTTGACCTTTGACCTCATGACCCAAAAATCAAAAGGGTTCTTGCTTTAGTGGTGGGTCATATAGATATAAAGTTTGAAAACCATTCCAAACTGGAGTTATCTACTGGAAACTGAACTTGTGATACACAGACAGACAGACAGAAGGACAGGATGATAACTAAAGGGCACTCGCCAGACGGACAGACAGACGGGTGATTACTATTGGGCACCCACTTATTCAAGCAGAAAATGAGGTAAATCAAATGTTAATTAAAGCTGATATAAACCACATGAATAGCCTGAGCCAGACGGTTCAATCACAGGACACCATCACAACTGTGGGGTGGGGGACAGAATGGGTGGATGTTAAAGTATATATTTCACTATCAGTATCACATCACCCCTCTTTGAAATTCAGGATTCATAAAACTCACAGTTAGGAACAACTTGAGATGGAGTTATCCAAATAACATATGGCTGACAATCATAAGTACTTTAAACTAGATTATTGCTACTCACGTTTATTTTAGCATAATCTAATTAAAGTGGATGATACATATTCTCGCTTCCTAAAATAAACAATTCTGTCTTTAAATTTGATTATTTAAATTTGACATTTAACCTCATCATTTTCATGTTCAAACAAAGTATAAATACCTTCAAAAATTCAGTGCAAATTTTTGCAATGTTATCACTATTCAAGAGACATTGTTAACAGTATTATTCGGCAGAGTTAAGATATCAGCCAAGTACACAAATCACCTGACCAAACAGCATGCAGGCTGGTTGATAATAAATATAGTCAGGGTAAATTACCTGAGCAGGAGTCTTGTGGTCCAAGCTGATGCCTACAGTCGCCATCATCCAGTCTCGCAGAGCTGGTAGCACTGACCCGCTCAGACGGTACCTGAAACAATCACCACGTCACTCCACAGTTATATTCCTTCCACTGTAACCATGAAATTATCTTGAGATGGCAGAGTTTAACATGCACTTGACAACACCTTTTCCACAGATTTATTGTACCTGAAGAAAAGGCTACATCAATATATTATAATTTAACTTCATACAGTATGTTTTGTCATCATCTATTTTGAGTGTCCATTACTTTGGGTCCACTCCATCTCCAAATACCATTTCTCAATGTAGTCCATGTTCACTGTTCTTAAAATCAGCCTACTTGATGCACATTGTCAACCAGTATAGAGAGCCATCTATTGGCCAATAAAGGTACTAAATAAACATGCATGAACGAAAGTATGAATTTTTATCAGACATGGTGCACTGAGGTTAATGTCACTGGGTGCATGTGCATTATCATTCCATTTTGCTATGGGGGTGCCAGGTGGTGGGCCAGATGCTGCCCTGGATGTGCCATGATTTGTGGTCTGTTGACACATAAGTTATAGTCTGGTCTTTAAGAGTTATCTCACCACCAACCTTCACACTTTGTACTTTGCTCACTCACCTTTCTCCTGTGAATTCTACATGGTCGTCCTTGTTCACAATAAATTTGGAGTCTTTGTATCCCCAGCCATTCCACTTTAACAACTCTTGCCTGAAACAAAGCAAATAAAAAGGAATTCAAACCTTGCAAAAATAAACCTTCAAAGTTAAACTTAGATGGCAACAATAAAATCTATTCTTAAAATCATGTTCTTAAAAAAAGTTGTTTTAATGTCACATTTCATTTCAGATCTAAAAAATATATATATATAAATTAATTTCCTAGATGACCACTCTTAACATTTTCTGTCTAGTTTTTGCTAAGAAGATTTAATAAAATTTCCAAATATTATTAGACCTCACAATCCATTATAGTTCACCTGTCTCCATCAAATTGGTAAAGGTATATTATACTTAATTACTTTGTAAAAAAAAGTGTGACCACATTTGTTTTACTTTTTTGCTAGAATGTATATTCCCTGTGGAGTTATTTTGATAAAATCTGAACTGTTTGTATAATACTGATTCTTATGATACATCTAATGCAAAATTTCTAAATTTTGCAAATATGTCACAAGCATAAATGTTCAATAATATTTCAAAGGCATCACCAAATAAAAAAGAATTTATGTTGGTGTGCCCAAGGGCCAGGTTGGGCTGCTGAGATGTTTCAATTTTATACATTGTTATTTTTTCATACATACTCCCATTTTTTAGGCTTCCTGGGATGCAGGTGGCAGTGTAACCAATTAATTGAACACATGCAAAACCCTTGTTTCAGACATAAATTGATACGTCCTGGTAACTGGATTATTAAATCCTGTTTTAGTCTCTCTTAAACTTTGTGTACATAAGCATGATAAATTCACAGTACACTTTTACAACAATTACAGCATATTATTTTGCTTGTGGGGGAAGTTATAGCTGATTAGATGTCTGGAATATGTGTCTAATAATAAATATATCAAGGCATGTAATGTGCTTTATATATTAATATAATAAAATTATACATAATGCATGTATACAAGGCACATGGTCTGACTAGAGGATAAAAATGTGGGATCATATTCGGATTGTTGATAATGGAAGGTCCTCCAAATTCTGTGCAAAACTACTGTTAGAGAAACCACAAAATTTGGATGCAGAAGCAATAAAACTGAGTCCAGAACAGAAGAATGTGATTCTTAGATGTTAGTTTCATGGCTAAATAATGAATCATGCCAATCTTAAATCATATTAGTTTTTAATGCTCATTAGTTAACATTATGTAGAGAAAATTGTAAAAATACTGGTAGATGACAGTGATTATATGATTAAATCTTGCAGTTAAGGCCAAAAAAAGTATGGTTCTCAGGCATTTTTTTCAGAAATCAGTGCATGTGGGCAATATTATGTTTCAATTAAAATGTCATGCGATCAAGGAAAAACATAAAATAACATAATTTTATGGCTTAAAAGGTAAAAGCTGACATAACACAGGAAATCTGAACAAAATTGTATTATTTTATCCTCTTGAAAACTAATAATCAAATTCATTTTTGATGTGGGGGGTTAAAATTGGTGCAGGTGGTGCCTTAGAACCATACCTTTTATTTCTTTAGGCTTATTTGTTTAAATTCTTAGTAACTGTAAGGGGTTGCTTTCACTCCAATTTCCAGGGCCACTATTTGCCTGGGGAGTCCCCCCCCCCCCCCTCCCCCCCGTGCAAACTTTGCAAAAAAGTTCCTTTTCTTGTGATTGTCTGATCAGTAATCATATATTGCTGAACACATTTGATTGTTTATATTTCATATAGAAATTTAAAAAAAATTAAAATAAATGAAAAATACTTTTTGAAAATTTAATTTTTGTAAAAATTTCATTTAACTTAGTAAAAATTAGGATTTCCTACATTGTAAATACATATAATATATAAATTTTCAAGCTTCAAACATTTTTTCAGATGGAGTTTCTGACAGCTTTTCAGTTATTCAATCATCCTCCACATTTTCGACAAGATAACATAACACCATCTGATCTGGTTACATAATACCTTGCCTTGGTGCAAGGCTGAGAATTACACACCAGGTGACCCGGGCTCCATACTCAGCCTTGAGTATGTTCTTACGAAATATCGTAGCGGTCCTTCTGATGTATCAGAAGGAAAGAATAAAAGAGTAATTAAGAATAAGATGCAGCTTAAACTATGTTCACTCTACCTATATATCCTTTATATATCAGTTTCCATACATGTGGAGTCTCCTGTTTATGTTATATATGATATAACAGCATTTTATCATGAACAGAAGAGCAGAAGACCATCACTGACACAGCCATGTTGCTGAGGCATGAACTCTGGTCACCCATGACCTGACCTGTGACCTGACCTCTGGTGTACCAGAGTAATTTATTGCTAATAAATCTATTTAAAAAATCTTATTTCATGAATAATACTTATGAGTAAATGATAATATATGGCTTCAATAAGTCCTTTATAAGTTTATGGCTATATCATTTAAGGTTTTAACAAATTTGGCTATGGAAGTAATGGAAACAATATTTACTATAATTTATTTGGAACAATAATCAGAGGACACCTTTTCTCATATCAATAAGGTCAAGGACAGGGTCATGTGACAAAAGATAAACATGACCGCATGGCAGGCTAAAAAAAACCACAGGAGTTGAAATCTTAACAATTTCCTTATCAGGGCACTTCTACATAATTTATTTTTACTCCAGAACAGTTTATTAGCCATTATTGGTAAGAAATTTGCTAAATTGCCTCCATTTTCTCTGTTTATTTTGCAAATATCCCAATATACCCCTGCTACGCTTTTCCATAAGAGGATCCCCATAACTGAAATCTCATTTCAGTTATGAACCCATAACAACATAATACCTGTCCCCACTTGGCATGGGGTGATATTTGACCCAGCCGGGTTCAAGGCCATGCGTCCCACGATCTGTGTATTTACCCATTAGATATAAACTTAAGACACTACTGGTTCTATATAATAAATATAAATATACTTCGATTACCATTACCTCTTACCATTCTCTAAATGCATAGTTTAAGAATATACAGATAAAATCCCCCATTATCGCCCAAGGCGTCGCTATACTTACCGTCGCTTGGGTATGGTTGAAGGCAAATGCTCGACTGTTAATTTCTTCCCATCTTTTCCTTTACATTCTGTCACACGTACATGGTTAGCATCTCCACTGGCACCCCGAGATGGTTCTGATTTTGAGGGATTTTGAGATGAATCATTTTTTAAATGCCGCAAAATAGCACTGGACCTTTCGCTGGAGGATGCCATGTCTCCTGAGGGAGGTCAGAGTTCAGGTCAAAGTTTATGCCAAAGCCAAAGGAAGGTTCCACTATGCGGAGGGGTAGGAGTTACAATCAGTGCAGTCTTAAAGATAAATCATCGTATAAAGTCCGGTATATACTGCTGGCTTCGCCCCAGCTTTTTGTATATTACCAATTTAAGCTCTTTCTATTAATTAATATACCTCGATTTACCGGTAAAAATATGCAATGGACCCCCCACCAACCACGGGTACGTAGGTTGTGCTTGTGGGCGTGACCCACTATGCATTTTGCACCCATACCGGTACATCGCGTGGTCCTCGTTGACACTCGTGTATGAGCTAATATACAATTATAGACTTTATATATGTGTGTGTCGTCTGACTTGGGCTCGTAACACATACATAATTATTGAACTACTTAAGTAATATCATATAACTGTCAAACTTACAATGAGGAGCCGTAAAAGGAAGAGTGATCTTTTTTCTAATTTAAGGTGTTTTCCATAATGATATAGTGTGTATTGCGTACTCCGTAGACTGCATGGCCCAGTCAATGAAATGGCTCTTTAGTGTTGCCTCTGACAGAGAAATCAAACGTTCTCACGCTGTATTGCACTTAGTGTCAGTACTGTCACCTCTCGGCTACTTCTGACCCTCTTTATTTCATCGACTGGTAAACTTAATTAGGCCGTACCGGACAGTCAGCGCCATACATCACCGCCTCGCTGAACTAAGGTCTTTCCCAGTGACGTAGGAAGTAATTATAGTGGTCTTTCCCTGAATCTTTTTTCAAAACCAACATGATAAATCCAGTAACCGCCTATTTTGGGCTTCTAGCTTGCTATGTATATTCCCATTTAATCAGTCTTAATATTTTTTAGGTATTCGGCTATTTTGAGAACGGCAAGACTTTCAACACAATATCCCTCAGCCTCAGTGAGTCAATGTGTCACCGTTTATCAGACCATCGCTTTTCAAAGCAGGCCTGTTTAAACATGTATCTTTAGCTCAGCCAAAAAGCGTGAGATATTCAGGTCCACACGCAACAAACGCTGTCAACTGTAATTCATGTACCGGCTGGCTGAAACGATCACGGCGATCAGCGTGTTGGCAACTTAACAGGGGCAAGACTTTCAAGTGTAACTTGAACACAAACAAATACACGCACACAGAACAAGATTGACGCGAGAGTGTCTACAATGCACTTACATTTCGCCAATGGACCATATAGTGTTCGACAGCAGAGATATATCATAGGACACGAAGGTCAATATATGGACTTTCTGAAAACATGATTTTAAGTGCGAATATTACCAAGCGGTTTGAGCTGTCTATTGCCATTGGGACCGCTGCAAGCGTCCTCATAGCAACGATGCCATTCACAGGAGGCGTGACGGCCTGATGTGCAAATGCGAGGGAATCGTCAGGAGCCTTGTGACGCCCTAATATGCAAATATCAGGGATTCACCATGCGGACTTTACAGGGCTTTAGTGATAAGAGCTGGTACTGAGTTACGTCTATCAGTACATGGAATCACGTTTTATTTTAAGCATTTTAGTAGTTAACGTAAATAAACTAAAGCCCAGGCAGGGCTACGTACTCCGTATCAGCAAAGTTTGTTTTCCATACATATTCCGTGTTGATAGGTGCTCGATGACTGAAGTGTTTCTTTCTTTTTAAGTCATTTCACCATATATTTACTGTTCATTTCTAAATATTAACAACAAAAGTTTGTTTGCTAAATTGTTTAAATAAATTTATTTTCAAAAAGGATCCTAAGTCCTAATTATAATTGTTTTACACGCAGTTCCTATGTTTTCGGCTCAAGCATTTGGAAAATACGTGTATGTTAAAGAGAGGAAAACAAAATTGAAGCAAATGCCAATATGTTTGGTTTCCGAAAGACATATCAGAAATGACATTATACCAGTGGAAATAGAGATTGTTCATACAGCTAGCACGGCCTGAATGGGCCAGGAAAACTCAATATTATAGACCCCGGCTTTTCATGTGACGTGCAAGCCGGCCCAGCATTCATACTGGAGTACATGCACGCTATGCTGCCCAGCTGACCTCCACATGGCCCAGCAGGTCTACTTGACACTGTATGCTTTGTTCTCCAATCTAGCACATTTTTCACTTTTTATTATTACCTATGTCTGCATTAGGCCTATTTAAACCCTTCTGCTATAATTCACTGTGGAATTGAACCCGTTAGGGATAAGGAATCTTTTAATCTGGTTAACATAGCGTGTTGGGCTGGTGACTGGTAAACATAGCGTGTTGGGCTGGTGACTGGTAAACATAGCGTGTTGGGCTGGTGACTGGTAAACATAGCGTGTTGGGCTGGTGACTGGTAAACATAGCGTGTTGGGCTGGTGACTGGTAAACATAGCGTGTTGGGCTGGTAACTGGTTAACATAGCGTGTTGGGCTGGTGACTGGTAAACATAGCGTGTTTGGCTGGTGACTGGTTAACATAGCGTGTTGGGCTGGTGACTGGTTAACATAGCGTGTTGGGCTGGTGACTGGCCAAGACAGTGAGAATGATAGTGCCCATAAAAAAGAACCCCTAAAAACTGCAGAGTTGGATTAAAACCTATCCTTGTCTATTCCATTTTTTGGGTGCAAGATTATTTTATTTTTCTAACCTTCACTGGCCTTCAATTTGTTTTTCCATATATAGACTGATGTGCTTGAGCTAAGGGTTTAATGTAAAGGAAGGAAATTTTCAGTGACATGTAATTATCAAATATCATATTTACCATGGTTAATTCTGACGTGTGTTCCTTCTTCATACGTAAATGTTGACCTGTGCCGGTGTCAGTGTCTTTTAAGGAAAATATAATCAACAAGGTTATTTTGCCTATATTTTGCCTTTTAAACTCTACTAATAATGCCATTTAAAGTGAAACATTTTCAATTAAATGAATTAATGAACTTGCTATTTGTTAACATATATATATATATGAGAATTATATTTCATACTTTAAACAACTATTTAAATTACAAGTTATGATATATATATATATATATATATATATATATAATTTTTGTCTACATGGATGGATGGCTCAAGTGCCAGCAACATTCAAGGCCTCATACATCAAATTACGTACATTTTCATAAAACACTAGTAAAATAAGAAAATTGGTTAGTAATATATATATATATATATATAAAATATTTTATCAGTTGGTAAGGTATATTCTTTTTTTATGTGGGATTAATTGTGTAAATGTTTATATGATATTATTTTCATATTTTTGAATACATGTGGACTGCATTTGAAGATCAAAGCTTTAATACTTAAAAAAGTATTATCATTATTTTTCTTGTAATAACTTTAATCATGCATGCCAATGGCGTTTGATATTTAAACATCAGACCGGCTTTTTTTTAAGAAATGTGATTTCAACAACACAAATGTCTTATATATACTTTCTTTGTGTGAATTTCTCTAACCCATACACTTAGCATGGGAATAAGATAAATAAATAAACATTTTCACACCACTTTTCGTAGATAGAGAACAGTCTGATTTTCTGAGGCTGAAGAGTTCCATATTCTCTGTCATACTGATTTTACCCATATAGGCCTATATCGTTGTACTACTAATTAAGTTATAGTTCTGTACAACATCTGAGACCTACTGCTGAGCTGTATCTCAAACAAGTGATTTTCTAAAGACTGGCAAAATATGGATATGCTGTAAGATAAAGGCACCTTGATTAGTCTGAACATATGTCATGATCCACTGGAACTGACAGACCCGCGTGTTGACCAGTTGATCTAACCAGTATAATTGCAAATATCATGATTTGAAGGAGATCCTGTCAGTAACATATAGGTCTTTCTTTTGGGCACTCTCTTTAACTTATTAGACCACTGGTAGTATCCATTTGACTGATATGTAGATAGCCCAGGCTGGGGTACAGGCCAGTGACAGCCTGTACTCCAGCTGTGTTTATCCTAACGTTACAGCACGGCTGAATGAGGCTGTCGCCAACTTTACCGTAAAGCTGCGTGTCCACTTATGCGGTACGGATACGGATACGGATGCGGATGCGGACGCGTTTTAAATCCCGCATATGGAATGAAGAAGGAGTGTGTCCACTTATGCGGTGCGGAGTGCGTGCGGCGTGCGGAAACGGATACGTTTTTTGAAAACCGGACCATGTAGCCGCGGGTACGGAAACGCCATTTTGTAGAGGTGAAAGAGAGTGAAAGACCTATAAACGCACTGAAAAACGTATCTTATGGACACACACGCACAAAATATCCGCATACGTATCCGTACCGCACACGCACCGCATCCGTACAAGTGGACACGCGGCTTTAGGTCAAAGGTCGATTGTAGAGAGTGGCTGTCGCCTGGGACGCTATGACGTCAGTGCAAAGGGTATATACCTGAAATTGACAAGGTGATTGGTATGTGTAGTGCGAAAAAAAAAAAAATCGCTCCCGGACGCGTACGGACTATGCATGCGGAAGAATGACAATTAAACAGCCCTGACAATTAAAAAGTCTACACAGCGATTTATGCATACGGACTTCGGAAACGGACAACGCACATATGAAAAAGCACCTTTATACGTACATTATATAAACTCTCATGAGGTATTTTTATGATACAGGACATAATAGGTTTGATTTAAATAATGATATCTCAGGAATGGAAACAGGAAATAGCCCTATATTAATTTTTATCTTCATATACAAATAATCATTTCACATCATCATCATCAGTAAAATGCATAATAAACAATGATAGAAAAATAATAATTAAGATATTTGCACCTACCTATAGCTAAATATGTGTTGCATATGCAAGTAAATAATTATAAAGGATACCTTGTACTTGGTCATTTCTCATAATCCAAATGCGCATTATATATACACTTACACACATATACTTATAATGCCCATATAAGCAACAAGTGCATATGCAATATGCCAACTTGATGAAAACAATTAAAACTGGTTAAAGTAATGACTGGGAATCACTGAAAATAAGAAGTAACAATTTTCTATGGTGTAATCTCAACCAAAGGACATTGGTTGGGAATATTCAATATATTTTGGTTAAATTTACCGTTTGATCTGGTCGAGAAAGCCTACAAATTGGTTATTCCCACCAAAATATTGGTTGATATGACTATTGTCTGTTGGTTAAATTATACCATAACAAACTGGATGTTTTAACCAATTAATTGTTCGGACACATTTTAACACAGCAAATTGGTTAAATTCAACCAATATTCTGGTTATTTTAACCAATTTGTTTTTAAAGTGAATTTTAATGATTTTTGTATTAATAACAGGAAATATTAAGTATATTGTTTATATATATATGTTAATTCTGTTTTTATTGTTTATTGGATTGGTATTGTTAGTTTTTATTGACACATTGAACCACTTCATTGATATGAGTTATTTTCATTCAAAGCAAACGCACGGATGGACATCACACGAAAACGATTGCAGATGGCACCACTGGTCTTTAATGCACCTAGAGGCGCGGACCGGACGGTCCTACACATAAATGGTATGGTCCTGGTCCGGTCAAACTGAAGGTGGTCCGGTCCAATGCGTGAACCAGTCCGAGCGGTCCGGTCATTTTATTAAAATATGATTAAAAACTAAAAATTTTTTTTAATTCTGATCTTCTACTACTTTATTTTTAATCACTTATTTTTTTGTTCAAATATTTAACAAAGCTCAAAAATTACATAAACAGCAAACCGTGCAATAAATGTAATATCATAGTATATACGTGAATATTTCGTGTTACTGTGCGAGGCATCGCGGTTAGAATATAAACCAGATTGTGCAGGGTAGGGCGAATGATTCAAAGAATTTGCTGGGCAGGGATGGCTCCGGTTTAACATAAGTTAGGCAGTAATGTCGTGTTTTAGTGCGATTTAAAGATAGAAAAATCTAATGTTAATGATTTGATATTTAGAGTATGAATAGACTTATGTATCTGTTGTATTTAATGTTAAAAATTGTTCTTATATTAACTTTGATACACAGTGATACAGATGAATAGCATCGGCATTGAGTAACACGACAGGACACAAGATTCTAATGCTGAACATGCCTCTTCAATCATAAGTTAATAAGAAAAAAAATATTATTTACTGTTACTCAGATAATAAAAATACAAAATGATACACTATATAACCATATAATTACAGCTGCACTGCTTTAAATACATTTTACGTAGCTTAATAGTCTTTCTTTGAGAAGTTAATAATACCATACGTGTTCAGAACAGGATTATTAGGTTGAAACTTAATCCATTATGTCGTCTGTTTAGCTTTAGTCTTTAAATATTAAGTAGAGCGGTCCGGACAATTATACAGCTTATTCGCTTTTGGTTCATTTTTTAAGTAACTGCCAGGGGTTGCTTTCCCTCCAATTTCCGGAGCCACTTTTTCTTCCCAGTCCGCCCCTGTGTAGCCACATTGCAAAACTGATCATTCCTTTCAATTCCTGCAATTTTATCCGTAATCATATAAATGGAAACATTTGAATGTTTATATTTTTCATATTTGTATATTAAGAAATTTCAAGAGTAGTGTGTTTATTTAGAAATTTTATGAGTAGGGTGAAATTTATGAGTAGTGGGAAATAAATAAAACATAACTTTTAATTTAATTTTGATATATTAACATTTATAAATGATTAGATATGGATAATTTTGTAAATTTATCAAAATTTTAAATCATTAAACGCCAAATATAAATGTTGCATTTGCAGGATATTCCCATGGTTTATATTGATAACATGTCAAGCACCTGCTGTAACATTATTTAGTGATTCTGCATATATCAGCCTGGCAGGACAGCTCGTCACTGAACCGTTATTTCAGTGTTTTATCACACCCAACATATACAGCATTATCTTAAATATCACAGCCATAAGTGGGAGAAAAGTATCACTCTTGTGCATTAGAGATTTGATAGATAATGCTTTGCCGTTTACAGCTGATAATTGCCTCCGCCAAGGAGGTTATGTTTTTGCCGTCGTTAGTTAGTTTGTTTTTTTTTGTTTATTTGTTAGCAACATTACGGATTTAAATTAAATTTTCAGGATAGCTCGGCAATGATACAAAGAACTAGATGTGGTCGGACAATGGTCCTCAGAGGGCCCCGCATTTTTGGTAGTGCTGTACTAGTTTACATATATGGGTAAAAGTTTGAGTTTATAGTCTCAAAATATGACAGGCAGAAATAAGTTTTGTTTTCAATATGCATGAGGGAACAAAAATTCTACTTGTTTAAATCATATTAAAGAAGACATGTTCCAAATAATCCCTGTGAATATTAGAAAATCTAGCATGTTCTTGTTGATATATCAAGCGCGAAAGAAAATCACCAATTGTGCTCTGGCAACCATATTTGAATTCTGACAGGTCTCGAATTCAATAAGTCTGCGCACTCATAAGCCCAAATGATACCTGTGAATATGAGAAAGATCAAGCATGTACTTGTTGAGATTATCGTGCGCGAAAGAGAATCACCGATTGTGCTCAGGTAGCCAAATTGGACTTCCGACAGGTCTGTAACTCGATAGGTCTGGAGCTCTCATAGGAATCAATCACCCCTCGAATTTGAGATAGATCAAGAGTGCTCTTCTTGAGATATCACGTGCGAAAGAAAATCACCGATTATGCTCTGGAGGCCATATTGGAATACCGATAGGGCTGTTATTCAACAGGTCTGGGGCCCTCAGAGGTATCAATCACCCCTATATGAATTTGATCTATATGAGAAAGATCAAGCACGTTCTTGTTTAGATATTGCGCGCGAAAGAAAGCGTCATGGACGGACGGACGGACTGACACGGTGATCACTATTTTTTGGGTGATCCGGATCACCATCTGCGTGGATCCAGGAGTTTTTTGAAGGCACATATTTAGGGGCCTACACGTGATGGGAAAAGAATTTTTTTAACTGCACTGTATACATCGCATACATGAAAATATCATGAAAAGCCGTGTTTCTAAAACGTACAAACTATAATCAAAATACAAACGGCTCTAGTATCATGAGATGAAGAAACATCGACAGTCGCACGACTGTTTACAAAGGAATTACACAGCATCACCCTGCTCTTGGCTAAGTACAAGAGTGACCTTGAACTTCTGACACCAAAGTCGACAGGATGGGTCACATTCGTGAAGACTGAACCCTATCATGACTGGCCTATACAGAAAATTAAGATTTCTGAAGAACTGGTTTGAAAAATTTTGTTCGATTTGGCAATATATGTGTATGGAATATATGTATAAACTAGAATGGCTTTTCTTGCAAACACATGCAGACGTCTAACCATGGGCCACCATTGGCAAAACTGATGGAAAAATACTTCTCCAGACTCGAAGATCAAGGCCAAGGTCACCAGGTTTCAAGCTCTTCTGCGGCAATGGTTGAAACAATTTGTGCATCAAACTTGAGGCCCTGTCACAGGATAGAGGCCACTGTGACCTAATTTCCAGTTTGTAAAGGAGATGTGTCCAGAACCCTCTTGGATGATAAGTCAGAAATTTCTAGCGAACGGAGGGGCAACAGGATTATGGACAAAGACATATTGCTATAGCTCAGCCTGACTGTGAGTCAGATTAGATAAAAATACAGATGTTACCACCAGCCTTTTGGAGCTGATAAAGCTAGTCATGGTAATTATATATATATATATATATATATATATATATATATATATATATATATATATATATATGAAATCTAAGGATACTAGATAAAACAACAGCTGAGAAACTGATACGATTGCTGTAATTTGACTGTCTAAAAATAGATAAACAATGTGCGAAATGTAATAATAAATCAGATGCAGCAACTGATGAAACAATTTATGATCAATATAAACACGCCAGGCTTCAGAACAATAGATAACCCACAGTTTTAGAAGCTGACATCATTGATGAAATTAGGCAGTCTCAAAAATAGAGGAAAAGTGCGTCTAAACTAGCAGATCAGCCTTAAAGAGGCCATGAAACTGTCTCTGGGCAAAGCAAGAATCATGGCAATCCGAGCATTATTTACTGAGTTACTGCATGGTATCAAGTTTTTTTTAGAGTGCACAAACAAGCCCCATAACTCGGAGAATATAGTTTATATAGTAACCTGATTTTAGGTTTTCTATAAGACTTATTTCAGGACCTCCATGGATGTTGAGTTTGAAGTTATATGTCAAAATGTTAAAGGACAGACGAATGGCCGGACAACGGACAAACATAGCTCAGTATGACTGAAAGTCAGCTGAGCTATATAAAACGTTTGGGAGGGTAAATTTGTCTTCCCACGTTAAAATGTGTCCGGTCACTCTTCTTATAGTGTATTATTTTTATACAGCTCAGCTAAGAAAATGCCAAATATAAAATATCATCCTGAATCACCATAGAGTGAAGAATGGGTGTCCATGTCCCTTTAGCGGTTCACTATTTTACCATGACACAGTTAAGTATCTGCGAATTAAAAAAAATGCATGCAGTGGACAGCTAAGCCCATGAAACATTGGGTAATCATTAGATTCAAAGTGGCCTCTGTGGACTGGTAAGTATTATTACATTACTGGTTAATCTTATTTTACATTTATGTTTTGGAACGTTTGTTACATTATAGGGTAATTTCATATAACGTTATCCCTTTGCAAATGTTGTTACATTATCACTTGGTTTTGTTTTACGTTATCGGTAAGGGGTACGTTATCGTTTTGATTTTGTTACGTTATCGGCTAGTTTTATATTATCAGTTTATTGTTATAACGTTATTAATTTGTGTTAGATTACCGGTTAATTTGTTAATATATTATAGGGTAATACATCATGATCATTTTCAGCTGTAACACGGCCTTAATATTGTGCATGTTGCACTATATGTGGCATGCCTTGGTTCAAACACACATTATCAGGTGTAAAATTGCAGATAGGCCTAGTGTAAAGGCATTTGTTATTGCATTCTTAATATTTTTTTCATAATATTTCATCGCATTTGAATCTCCATTTGTTACGTTATCGGCTAGTATTATATTATCAGTTTATTGTTATAACGTTATTAATTTGTGTTAGATTACCGGTTAATTTGTTAATATATTATTGGGTAATACATCATGATCATTTTCAGCTGTAACACGGCCTTAATATTGTGCATGTTGCACTATATGTGGCATGCCTTGGTTCAAACACACATTATCAGGTGTAAAATTGCAGATAGGCCTAGTGTAAAGGCATTTGTTATTGCATTCTTAATATTTTTTCATAATATTTCATCGCATTTGAATCTCCATTTGTTACGTTATCGGCTAGTATTATATTATCAGTTTATTGTTATAACGTTATTAATTTGTGTTAGATTACCGGTTAATTTGTTAATATATTATAGGGTAATACATCATGATCATTTTCAGCTGTAACACGGCCTTAATATTGTGCATGTTGCACTATATGTGGCATGCCTTGGTTCAAACACACATTATCAGGTGTAAAATTGCAGATAGGCCTAGTGTAAAGGCATTTGTTATTGCATTCTTAATATTTTTTCATAATATTTCATCGCATTTGAATCTCCATTTGCTTTTTTCGAAACATTTAGTGTTTACATTTGAATGTACTGAGCTGCATGTGAAGCCAACCCCTGAGCTATATATATATATATATATATATATATATATATATATATATATATATATATATATATATATAGAAGGTAGTGTTACCCTCCGATGTAAAGTACTCTAGGGCCTACAGACTAGGCCAGAGCGGTATAACGCTGAAGAAAAACAACACTGTAAATTCACAACAGTACAAAATACCCAGACAACGGTTTCTACCAATCCCCCTGTTCTACAAGGTACTTTGAATAGTTTTATATGACATGAATATTTCCATATCAAGACCACCAACAAAGCTTTTTGAATCTTGGAATTTTCCATGTAACCACACAAATTGATTCTAAATGTTTTTTTTTTTTGTAATATGGTAGGCACCGAGACCATGTTGTACTACTACGACAGAATCAGCATTATTAAAAAGGGATTACGAGCATCAGTTTCATAAGGTCTATTTCCTTTTGATCACAATATCACATAATATATGAAAGTGTAGTGCCCAGGATAGTTTTATAATTTAAATTTTAGTATACATTCATTTGACTTTGACCTTGCGTACCCTTTATGAGCTTCCGACAACTTCTGGTTAGTTGCAATTAACAGAACACATTAAAAAAGTATAAATCGGTCCAGTTATCTAATATCATTGTGTTATGCGACAGTTACTCTATTTTATCATTATCACCATGTTTAGATCGCAATGGCCGCCCTTTAACATTCCCTGGGGTCACAGAGTTCATAAAAACTCCGTTTTAGTTATAATTGACAGAACACATTCAAAAACGTATAAATTGATCCAATAATATCAAGTTTTAAGCGACAATCACAGTATGATAGCATTATCTCTTTGTTAAGACTGCAGTGGTGGCCATCTTGGATTCCTTTGGGTCACGGGGTTCATACAAAAATTATAACCTGCATTCATTCATCAGATTAAGTGCAAATAAATTGAAATCAAGCACTATCTTATTCAGTTCCTAAGAAAACGCCGTTCTGTTACAGTACAAGTACACCATATACCCAACACTCAATATTCTCCATGGGTGAAGGCGGCCATCTTGGATTTTCGGTGTTCGAGGGATCTAAAAATTTGTTACCTAACATGTTTCATTAGTTCATAACCTGGTTATGCTAAATCAGTCATTTTCGCAATTTGGGCATCAAACTCCTACGGAAAAACATCCCCGTCTACACTATATTGTCCTCGGGGGCACAATAGGATTGGTCGGGGTGCAGTGCGATACTGGAACATAACAGGGCAAAGAGGTTTGTTGTTGTTTAAATGTTTATATTCAATACAAAGAAATTTTACCGGGATGCCAAATTAGTATAGTAAGCTGATGTTAAATAGGGTTCTGGGTACAGTGAACATTTTAGTAGTATACACATATGATATAAAATACACATATACTATGAAAATACACAATATAAAAGGCAAATATACAATATAAAATATAAAAGGCAAATATACTATAATCAAAGTAAGTGGACTCGACTTGATAAACTCACCATGGGGAAGTGGCAACGCCATTTCTCTCATCACTGCAAAGCAGTGAGAGAGAGCAGTGAGAGAGCAACTTTTAGATCGACTAACTTGTTTATTAACTTGTTACATATATATATATATATATATATATATATATATATATATATATATATATGCGATATATTTAACTGAAATCGTCCATATCGATTTCGCACACACACAAAAAATAACTTTACTTTAAAAAATATTATAAAAATTATACTTCACTGACAATTATTTCAGTATTTTTGTAATATACCCTGTTTGTTTTTGTTATTTATGTATACATCTCTTGAGTGTATTAACCTTATAATGTATGTATACATGAATGCATGTTTATGTTTCATGTGTATCGTATGATGATGTAACAGTATTTGTACTACTTGTTTAATTATTGTATTTGTATCATATATGAACGATAAAAAAAGAATAACTTAATGGAAGGATTCGTGCTTTGATTAAACATGTTTATCCACCGTATATATCGAACTGTAAGGAATTTGACTTGAAGATCAGACTCAAAACGTGAGCATTCAGACCTGTTTATCTTTATCACACTTTTATTTTATGTGCTTCCTGTAAGGCTTATTTGATTAAATGCGATTATGAAAAATGACCATGTTTATGTCAATGTAAAATAAAACATTGCAACAACGTCGAAAAACAAATGTTTTGGTGGATTCCTGTTGTAAATACCAATGAAGGCAGGTAGATTCACTCACAGGGAAATAAATTGTACACAGATTTGCCAGGAAGATAATAAACTAATAAATATTACAAAATCTACCATTCACAACACCGATGTATAAACAAACACCTGCACTAGGAGAATTTACCATACGATTACGACTTTCCCGCAGATTTACACAGCCAGCTTACGATAAACCACACGACTATATATATCCATAAAAGGCTTATCCGGTAAATTTAACAGGATTTGTTTCGCGAACAAAAGTGTATTGAACTACACGTATATATGCATCTAAATGATAAACTATCATGACTGACTAGCAAAAGCTATGAATATCATAAACAGAACATGAAAAGCCTGCAGAATATGATCAAAGTTTAGCTTTAGAATATATATCAAAATAACTTTACGCCCCAAACGCTATACTTAAATTTGATAAACCACACGAATACACCCCAGATATGATTAATACCATGACTACATCTATATTTAAATTACTGTTCGGCACATAGCTATGCCCAGAATCTAAATTATAATTGGCGGTGGCGGCACTCAGTCTCTGTCACACTACTAATCTGTGGCAACGTCTTGAAAATGTCCATGTTTCTAAGTGTGGAGAACGATGCCACATTTTTACTAAGGAGTAATGTTCTATTATCTTCATGCTATCAAGCCTCTGGCGGCTATGCTTTCAGAGACCATGATTTAAGGAGCATCTCTGGCGTTTATTCCAGAATTGTACGGGATGTATTCCCAGAACACTAACTACGATGATTGTCCAAATGTTCACAACCCAGGCTGATAGGGGGCTGAGAGGCAGGTTAGTCAGGAATATCTGTTGATATCAAATGGAAGACAAAGTGGGCGTTTCCAAACGGGTCCTATTAGACAAAGGATATATTCTAATTATACTGGAAAGTGCACTTAATGCCTGTGAATATGAATCTGCGTATTATATCGTCTTCCTAATTCAATCATGACCACCGCCTTTGTTATCCACGTCTATAACCACACCAATAACGATCTAAATATCCGTATGTTAATGTAATTAATATGTTACTGATTAAATATAACAGGAACAAAGTCTATTTTTGAAATTATCCCCAGCTTTATCTGTTTCTTAATTCTTGGCTTCACAACGCGGGAACTCAGTATTCAAGGCGCATGAAGATGGTGCGCGCGGGGATGCTGTACCCACAGAGGACATGTTTCTTATTAATAATGGTGTATGTTCCTGGCCATGTTCAGGTTGTGATGGGTGGTTCTTCACGGGGTAAGCTTAAACTTACTTTCTCTCTCTCTCTCTCTCTCTCTCTCTCTCTCTCTCTCTCTCTCTCTCGAATAAAAAACACCACGGTGATGACCTTGTGTTTTGATTTGTGTATGCACACACGTATTCAATGCTATTATTGCCTGTTTGTCAATTCATAGTTCACAAGCAGTCTAATTTCTGTTATCCTCTGTGTAATGCTTACACGGATGAAAAGTTAATAAAGGATCTTTTATATCTTGCAGAAACAGAGCTTTTGATTATATTACTCATTAATTACCCTTTTTTTCCCTTAATGACTGATCTTATTATTAATTATAATTATCATGACTGTTATTATTTGTATTATTGTTATTATTATTATCTATATATTAATAGCGTAACGCGATTTCTGTGAGTTTCCGTATCTCCTCTGATACCACCGTACGGATTGCCGTGATTTTCGACATACATATGCGCGGGGTTTGTCCAAAGATATTCCACCCACTTTAATTTGCAATATTTGCTAATTACGTGCATAATTAATAATTTAAATATTTGCCAACCCACCGGAGCCCCTTTTCTTTGTGCGTGCAGGCCTAGTAACACAATGGCCATAGAGTGTGTGATGCAGGAATATTTCCCTGGGGGCTCTATGTGGAGTTTTTGTGCATTTCGCAGTCACTGGCCCGAAATAATCTCCATCGGGATCCCTTCTCAAAATCAACCTCCGCGCGGGGATAGGGTCTATTGTGCACAAGGATATCTTGCATGAGGAGAATGCTCAAAAGGGGGATCTTTGAAAGAATCATGATTAAGCTCCTGTAGTGAATGCATTGACTGTCTCACTGAAAAACATTGGCTCCGGTTTCGACAGGAATGGTCTTCGGTAATGCGTGATATTTGAAAAAAGTATACAGCCATTAAATGTACTTAATAGTATAATGCTACCACGAACTTCTGCGCAGCGGGTTTTCCCGACCATGTGAGTGCTCAGTTTTTATGCGTAATAATGGGAATGCAATTATCGAGAACACGTCTCAGCGCGATTGTACTACCATGCAAGATAACGGGTTCCTTTACTGGCGGATTGACGGGCATGCAACTTTAAATAGCGATGTTACACGTAATATATTTTCATATGATTTCATTTATCATATAAACTTCTTCGAAAAATTCTCTGTTCAATCTCTTGGCTTAAATCAGATTTTTATGCATAACACCATACATATAATGGATCTATATATTGATATATAGATAACACCGTACGGAGTGCCGTGATTTAGAACTTCAATATATGCTCCGGGTTTGTCCGAAGACATTCCACCATTCGTATCGGAACGTATTCGTTCAAGTTATCCAGACTCAGTCACAAGGTCAACTCAAAGACAGAACACTTATATCAAATGTCGTCTTCAAAGAGGTCTTATGACGATAACATTGTATAACCAAGACATTCAACTATCAAAGATTATTTGACAGAACTTACTGCCGCACCAAGCCGTGCGTAGAACGGGTAATTGCTAGTCATTGCATGCTCTCGCCAAGCCCGTATATTTAAAAATTAATTAGTGTGATCAATATACTGGTATAATTTAGTTGAAAAAGGCCCGTATATTTTAAAATTAATTAGTGTGATCAATATACTGGTATAATTTAGTTGAAAAAGGTAGTTCTGATTTCAAAGGAAATTGTAACCGTTGGATTTGTGTGTGTGTGTGTTTGCCCGCGTTTATAGTGTGTGAATGAATGTTCATGCGTTCATTGTTGTACGGGTGTTGACTTTTTATCAGACTTTCCGGAATGATACCCATTCACCCAAGTCGTATGGTTACTATTGAAATATTCATTTTCAATTTACTGTTATTGGTATTATATGGTCAAATAAAAAGAGTAAACCAAGTTACACATTATGAATTTCCCTTTGGAAATAAGGAACATCAAACTGGTGACTTAAAGGTGAGAGAGACTACAAGGCGACGGCTCAGTATGACAGCAATAAGCGATACAGCGTATATGGATCGAGGTTTATGACACAGTGGTATCTCCTCATTCATTCTTCATGTTTCATGCGCATGCATTTAAAAAAGTTGCGAATGTTCTCCCTGAACAAAGTGTGAAGAAAGATCGAATTGAAGTGTTTGGGCATTGAGCTGATGAAACTGGAATGTGAAACTGAAAAAAAAAGAATCGTTATTCTCGTTAAAACATCGCCTTTAATTTATTCAGCGTCTTATATATGCACTTGTTGACCTGAACGGTTGCACGCTGACGCAATTGTAACACGCCATGGTATTGATATATGCTTGGTTTTATAATATACCACATACCCCGAAAGTATCAACTAAATAATTGACAATGATTAAACCAACAATGCTTGCTTGTATTCGGTAAGCTAATCCAGGAAGATCTTATCTCGGCGCTTACAGCGGACAGGCGTTTATTTTTTCCAGAGCACTGGTAACTGTTCCTCTTAATATCTGTAAATTAAGCGCTAATTGACAGTGATTTTGTTTCTGCGCAGTAACATACTCGCTAAATGACCTTCCCTCTCCACATCCCCTCCCTCGTTTTACACCGTAAGCAAGATATACCACACGTTACCGATATACCACACGTTACCGTGATTACAGTTTTTGCCAAGAAATATCACAGGTTACCGTGGTACATTCTTGGCAAGAGATATGACACGTTACCGTATGTAAACGGTATGTAAGAGATAACACACCTTACCGTGTGTTCCTGGTATGGTAAGAAATAACAAGTTACCACACGTAACCCTGGTACAATTTTGGCAAGAGATAGGACACGTTACCGTAGGTAAACGGTATGCAAGAGCTATCACACGTTACCGTAGATACACTGTAGCCAAGAGATACCCCACGTTACCGTAGGTACACCGTAGTCAAGAGATACATCACGTCGCCGTGCTACAACGTAGCCAAGAGATATCACATTTTATCACATAGCTACAAGTAAGCGATATTACTCATTATAATACATACACCGTAGACAAGATCTTTCGAGATACCACATTTTACCGTGGGTACACTGTAAATCCTGGCATAGGTTCAACAAGTGTGCTGGAAGTCTTAATAAACTTATGCGCAACTCCTGGACGTAGAATCACAATCAGATGGTTTTCGGTGAAAAGGGTTATTCCATTATCCAGACGTTTTGGGTGGGAAAAAAAGAAGGGACACTCGACCCCTGTGCCCCCCCCCCCCACCTACTTAATCCGCCCCTGGTATGTAATCTTTCTGTAAGGTCACTGTGGTAGATCATAGAACAAACTCGTGAACGACATGTTAAATAAAGATATATACACAGACTCTCGATATTGGTGGTGCAGATAATGCGCTGTGGAAAGAGCGTGGGCAATGTATGATATCTAACCCTTAACGATGGGCCTTCTTGCCTGCCTATCCCAAATATTAAGTAAATAATAAAGAGATGGACTATATAGTGTGAAAAATGCTACAAAAATGTCAGATTAGTAATAGTTATAAGGAAATGATCGAGAAATGTAACAAATTTAACCGAAATCTACAGTAATAGCAATTCAAGCGCCTGTGGTTAAACTCGGAGTAATAACACGATGCTCCAGGGTGTATAACATATAGGTAATCTGCTAAACCTTAGCTGTATCAAGCACTATACGGCAAGCACTACCTACTACCAAGTACTACCAAGCAAGAACCTACTTATCACGATATATACATGTATATAAAAATATATGTGCGAGTAGATATCATTTAATACAAATGCGAGTTTTTTTAGATTAAATTTTATTTACATTTGCAATTAACTCTGTTTGGTTACTTAATACTTAGGACCCCTGTTTACCTTAACCCTCATCACGTTGATGAATAACTTATAGACGGATATATTGTTGAAAAAAATGACATGAATGCAATCAACAGTATCAGGAAAATGTAGGACATCCTTAAATCTACATTTTATAAATAAAGGATGGACTTTAGTATAACACTGACAAATAAGCCAATTTGATACATTTTATAAATTTATTAATACAGTCATATAAAACTTTCATTTAATTACTCAAATATCACGAAGCTCATGTCCTTACTACGGTGTCATCCCAGATGGACTGGTCTCAGATAGACGGGTCGTATTGTTTCGATACCATCGGCACGGGTCCCAGTCCGACGGGTCCCATTTGGAAGGTTCTCTGTAAGATGCTTTATCAATATAAATATAAAATAGCGTCTTTCTGTGACCCAATGACCCGGGACCACCTACCTTGTACCAATCTATATGGGACCGTCTAACTGGGACTCGTCCAATGTTTAAGGATCATTCAATAAAGAAAATTTAGTTTTATCTTGAAATTAAGAGTTCTGAGAGAAGCATCTTCAATGACATTTGTATTTTCTTCAATTATTTACTCTTTTCTAGTGTTTTGTTTACAAGACAGCAAGTATCAGTTTTCATAACCTTTCATAGTAATCTATTGTGTTTCCTGTGAGAAGCTGAGGGTAGGATGACCAGCCCGCCGCCCGCCAAGCCAGTCCATTCGACTTCATAAGCAGCAGGGATGCAAACCTGGCAAATAGTCTGAGAAAGTTAACTGCTCTGACAAGGCTGACAGTTTTGCAGTACTATAGTGCACACTTGCTAGCATTTCCTATTATTTACCAAATGAAAATGAAATTAAATATCTGAGAAAAATGTAGGATTTATGAGATAGATGATGAACATGTGGGATAATATAGAACATATAATGACCAGCAGACCAGCAGACCCAACACTTATAAAAGCATTTCTATATTATTATTATTACAACATAGTACTTAAAGAACCGCATTTGCATTGGAAAAACAAATACTATAGAGTTAAAGCTCTGCATACTGCAGGAGTGGCTCGATGTATCGGCCTATATTCTTACCTATCCATGTTTACAAGTCTTGGACAGCTTTCTCGCATACCTGACAGGTGACGCCACCTATAATACCATATTCGTAGAATACATGAATTAATTTTTCTCGGGAGTGGTTTGATGCATTCGCCTATTTTTGCGGTTGTGTCATTCTGTCGAATTTTCACATAAATTTTTGCAAACATACTTTTTGGATCACTTTGGATCATAATATAACTAAAAATTGATGTTTGCCATTTTCCTTCCGCAATCTTGGATTAATGACGGTTATATTAAAATCAGGGTTATGTATCACTCGAAAACCGCCATTATAGACAGGGATAACCCTGGAACAATTTCATAATAATGGACAACTTTTCTTAGATGATTCTGGGGTAACTTTTCCTGTAGAGTCGACTTCTGCTACAACATGTGTTGTATTGTACATGTATATGTAATGAAATAAATTATTTGCTAAATTTGCAAATCAGATAATAAATAATCCGAGAATAATAAATAAATCTATTGACTATTTTGCTTATATAGAAAGAGTTAAGTATCTCGGGTACAAAATATTCAAATTTGATAAGATACTGGTATACCGTATGTCTATATATAAACCCATATACCATTTAATTAGAAAATGCAGATAAAATTACGCAAATAAGAAAAATTATTGAGATTAATGGTAGTGGTCTTTTCATAAGAAGATATTAACTGAAATATTTGCTTATTATTTCACACTACGGCTTTTTAAATAATTGCTTCTAATTTCAGTTATTAGCCGTAATATGTATAACTTTTAATTAAATATTTCGATTCATCCATATCAGCATAAAGTAATATAAATAAGGAACAGAGGATGTCCAACTCATGTTCGTTATAGATATTTTGCTGAAAGTGAATGAATATTTTATTCCTTCCAGGTGTATTGATGTTTGCAGTATTGCCATTTGGCATATTTACGGAGGTTCATTGAAAAAAAAAACAATGCTAATTTAACGAAAAGCGGGTCACCAATAAATTTAAACACAGAGCGTACGATTGATAACTATGGATGATGTTTACAAAGAAAAATGCTTGTTCCGTAATATGTCAATAAGTCAATATGGTCAAAGAATAATAACAATGTGAACCTTGTGAAAAAGAACAGTTATAATAAGTAATTCTTTAAACGTACAAAGTGATTAAGTAAACGTCATTGATAAAAAGTGAAAATGGTTCATGAAATTGACATTTTACAAACTAATGACACTTGAAAATATATGTGTAAATATAAGGGTGCCAGTGTTTTTGCTTAAAAGAGTATTACATGCTAATATTAGAGTCTCTTAATTTTAACAGGGCAGAACACATGCTCTGAAGGAAAACTATTCAAACATCACATGTTACAGAAATATAAACTTTCAGTTTACAGTATGCTGTACATATTGTAACATATACATTCAATGTATGCCCTACATATATCATACTTAGGATTTTTATATACCGTTTACGCGAGTGCAAATTTATCTTATTTCGTCATATTAAAGTCCATTCATTACATTGTATATAAGAAGAGTATGAATTTTGATAAGGTCAAAAGAGACAGTTGTATAATGGCCCTCTCTCTCCCTCTCGCTAACCAAAGCCTCTTACATACAGGTTTACATTGCATTTGCTATCTTCTATTGGTCTCAGTTAAAGTTCTTACATATCCCGAGTATATTACCGAGAACAATTTCTGCTGTATATACCAGCAACTGTTCCTCCATTTTATGCAGTTATATAATAGGTGTCGAGCCCCTTGTTATATAATAACATGTGATATAGGTAATTCGATTAATATTACAATAGATCTATAATAATGTGATTTAAACGTACATTTTCATACTAGTTATGTATAAATAATATCGCAAATATGATCACATCATGTATCAGTAGGTATCAAATATAAATATTCATATGAAGAAGTTTATTGCATAAATATTACTTATGGATAGAGAAGTATTACATTATATGAATACATGAAAGCTGTATACTTCCACAGATACACTAAGGGTGTGCAAAATTCATACTCTGTAGGACATTCAAGACATTAAGTTAAGGATGTGAAATGGAGTGAAAGAGTCAGGGTAAGAAAACAAACAAAAAACAAATAAAACGTATTTATCTACATATTATATTTCACAGTATACATGTACCTTTCTAACATATATTTTAACAACGTAACATCTCAATAGTAGTATTTTTTTATAATAGAATGCACATGCCAGTTTTTGTTTCATTACTTAAATGTCATCTTAAAAATGACATTCTGACAGAATCTGATGGAAATGTCATCATTTTTACATGATTATATTGCACTTTCATATGTGGCTCATACACATTGGTGGATATAAGTGTTGGAGTGTAGGATGCATAGCCCAGATATATTGAACGATGCGAGAGGATACATGATAAGCCAGAGCTTTGACAAAAATCAAAACGATTATTGATATTTGGTATGTTTATCGGTTTTACTGAGAAGAATCGAAATAAAAGTAAAGAACATGACCAAAGGCATATACATCAAATATCCTTTAACCTGAAAGGGATAAAATATTCATTATCTTTCAGAAAGACATCAGTTTGACACCTTATATACCTCATAACCGCTAATTTATGGTAAAATATTAAAACATAAATTAAATATTATCTTAAACTGCCGCATAGTTAAATTAAGTAATACAATTTAACTGTATTTATATAATGCAAAATGAGCTTCTTAACATCAAACACTCAAGGATGTATATACTGCGCTTATTTCGCAAAAAAAAACATGATGATCATTATTTTACCCATCGCTTATTACATATTCTGATCAGCTTATTATATATTCAGTGGAATACTGAAGGGTAAGACCAATTCAAACGCGGCACTTATATAGGAAAGCACACTTGACATAAAAAATGGGTGCAATATTATACGCATAAAAAACCCAAGATAAGCACGATTCGACCGGTTGCTATTACATATGCAAATTAGCTCATGGTACATTTACTTGACAACTAGAGGGGGAGACCAGTTACCTAAGTGAGCAGGAGAACCATTTAATCACACTTCCTATATACATTCAAATTTGAAAAAAAAATCCAATCAGTATCGATTTTCCCATTGGAAATATACATGCAAATGTTATTATATATGCAAATTAGTTTTTAAATGAAGCAAATATAGCTTCACAAACGAAAAATAATACCTTACCGCTGCGGCGAACATGTGAATTATTAAGATACTATTCCCGCTATGATCTTCTATTGAAAAGACCACTGCCTTTTATCTCAATATTTTGACTAATTTGACATTTTATTGATTAAAAATATAAGAATTTATATAGAAATGTTAAATCTTATCAAATTTGTATATTTTTGCCCGAAATACTTTACTCTTTCTATAAAAAGCTAAATAATCAATAGAGTTATTTATTATATAATCAATTAAACTAATTCCCTTAGAAATGCAGGTTTATGCAAATTTTATCATTACATATGTACCATACAACTTTTTATTTTTTGGTAGCAGAAATCGACATTTCATGAAAAATACCCCAGAACCAACTAAGAAAACTTTTGAGGATTATTAAATCATTCTTGGGTTACCCCTGTCTATAACGGCTATTTTCGAGTGATAGAAAACCGGGTTTTAATATGGCTGCCATTTATCCAAGATGGCGGGAGAATAAATGCAAACAACGACATTGTGTTACATCATGATCCGAAGTTATGAAATCAGTATGTTTGCAAAATTGATGCCCTTATCTCGGTAGTAGTTGGGCGTATCGGCCTGAAATTTTGCATGTAGACCTTAGAATGCTTTATCTAAGACTTATAAAAGGAAGCTGGTCAATTTTTTACCTTAGTGTTCTCTGAAACCACTTTGCGTATTACACTATGTTATTCCTCATTTTTAAGATTATTGTTGCCACAGTGACCACGCTGATTGGAGAATAAATAATGTTTAATGTTCACTTCATTCTGAGTGACTTTTGCGTGTTTATAAAATTGCGTGGAGATTACCACTGAAAACAGCGGAACTGCTTCGACAAAGACCGGAATGCCTGTATCGTAGCCTCAAGTGCAGGATTAATGACTATTGTGCATATGTATAACCCCTTCTGTCAGTGATCGATTTAAGCATGATTGGCCTGACATCTAACTCATTCACTGACCCATGACTATGGACAGTAAATGTGATAAACATGTGACTTTTGATCCCTTGGAACTTATTTCTTATGTCAGAATTAAATGATGGTTAATACCCCAATTCATCCACGTAATAATGTTGCATATGTTAAAATGATCACATTAAGTGTCGCTGCACTTTCACCTTGCATTAACATCTTAACCAATTCTATGAACAGCTGTATCACGTAAACACGGATATAATTTCACGCAAAATAGATCAACAGCTTTATCCATATATAAATATATTTAACAGACAAACACCTTATGTTGGTTATAAGCATGGATGTTGTCGAGGCATATACTATATTTGCTCTATTTAACTAATTTTCGTAATTTACACTTTTCAGGGTTTCGGTGGCATTCAATCAAGATTTCATCAATTTAACTCTGTTTCCTTACTCTTTGTGGTATTTCACTTTAAACACATCATTTATAGTTCATATAAAACACATTATTAACACATTAAATACATATTTAATCCCTACAAAAAAACTTAAAAGGATCCTAGGGTCGCAAAAAAAAGGGGGAGGGGGTCTAGGCCGTACATATTGGTCTTTACGCTTAAAAAAGGTTGCGGCGGCTAAAAAAAAGGGACCGGGGGGGGGGGGGGGGGGGTCTCCGGACCACTGGGTGGAATTTTACGAAACCCGGGATTATGTTCGGGTCATATGTGAACTGCTGCGCCCCGATTTTGTTTTGACCTCTGACCTTTCCTCTCTGCCCAGCGTCCATTTGTGCGTCTGTTTCCATACATAAACCCACATATCTCTGGAACCGTTTGACCGATCAGGAAAAAAAATGTACAGATGTAGCCCTTGGATAGCTTTATAACATTCACAAAAAATGGTGGCGCCACCTGCAACCATGTTTGCACAGTGTCCATCTGTTCATATGCCTTGGGTTAAAATCACTCATACCTCTGCAGTGGTTTGACTAATTCACCTAAAATTCGGCATGCGTATACATCCTGGATAGCTTTCTTAATTTTATGACAGGTGGCGCCACCTACATTCACGTTCACGCTGCAGACATCCAAGCTCATATCTCGGGAACCGTTTGACCGATTAGGCCAAAATTTTGCACGTGTGTAGACCTCACATAGCTCTTTGTCATACGCAAATCTGGTGGCGCCACCTGCAAACCATTTTTGCACAGCGTCCGTCTGTTTGTCTGCCGTGGGATAATATCACTCATATCTTGGCAGTAATTTGACATATCTGCATAAAATTTTGCAGTTTTACACATCCTGGACAGCTTTCTTGATGTTATGACAGGTGGCGCCACCTACATTCTAGTTTACGCTGCAGACGTCCAAGCTCGTATCTCGGGAACCGTTTGACTGATTGGGCCAAAAGTTTGCATGTATATAGATCTCACATAGCTCGTAATCATACACAAAATTGGTGGCGCCACCTGCCACCATTTTTGCACAAGTCCCTCTGTTTGTCTGCTGTGGGATAAAATCACTCATATACCTGTAGTGGTTTGACTTTTCTGCCTAAAATTTTGTATATGTATCCAGCTTTCTGGATTTGTGGTAGGTGGCGCAACCTACATACACATTTCATCTGCAGACACCCATGCTAATATGCAACACACCTCACTCTATTTCTCCTTACCACTCAATCTATGCCTCACTTCACCCGTTCCACTCTGATTTAGACGTATTCGCTTGTCGACTACCCGTATTCTAGTTCATTTTTCATATCTTCCTTACTTCAATCTATCCTTTACACGTCTAACAATAATAATATGAGTAACCAGTTAAAGATCTTCTAAAATCTTAATGCCCCCGCATCATTTTCCGTTTCGCAAATGTAAACATCATCACTGACCTGGTCTTCAAGGTAAACATACCGATGTTTGAATATCTTGCAACGAGCACAGCACCCCAAAATAATACTTATCTTACTGGAACATTATCCCACTGAACATCTATATTTTGTTCAACTATAAGAATAAACATATTGAGCCAAAATTCATTACTCCCCCCGAAACCCGATAAAAATCCCGGTTAACGGGTTTATCAGCAGGTATTTATTCATGAAAGGTGACGCCACCTACAGGCAATTTTCTATGCTGCCCTTCTGTGGCTCATATTTGGTGCAAATTACATATATCAACGATATGGTTTGGGTTGTTTGTATCAGCCTGATATTTTGCAGGTCCAAAGATCTTTGATTGATTGATTGTGCACATATGGCTGCTGGAAAAAAAACATTCAATAATCGTTTTTTTAGTTTCGGCCAGCCAGGCGTCTTTGGGTACTTTGGCAGCTCTGATGCCACAAATTTGGATATCTGTCACGTTAAAATAAATCCATGCCTCACTTTTCCATGCCTCTGTGATTCGGTGGATACTTTAAGTCGCTGATCGACTTTCCATATTCTAGTTTAGTTTTCTAGGTTTCAAGTATAGTTCTGTGTCATCTCCGCGGAAAGGTCAGGACTATTCTAATAAGCTACCAGGGTCTGCAATAAAACGTTTTCTTAACTTCACAGATATTAAGCATGAATCAATAACCAGCAATATTATCAGTGTTGTATTAACACCAAACACATTATTCCCCATGTTTTATGATTGTCGTAAATATCATGTATCATGGCCTTTAGTTTCTCCAGTTAAATTGCTTATTAGCCAGGTGTCATCGGTGTAATTGGTATATTTGTATATGACTTTACAGTTTAATGGAGCCTAATCATTTACCACTTTTCATTTGGTATTATTAGTAACCTTTATTGATCATGGCAATATCTCATAGCAAAGATTTCGACGAGTTGCAATAATACATGTGTATTCCAATAAATAAAACGTAAATAATTTTAGACGTTGAACTGAATTAAGAGCTAGGAGATTGTCTTTTTTGCTAACCGGTAAATTAAGTGAACCAGATAATTTGCAAACCAAGATTCTCAAAGATCATATGAGCCTTAGGATTGTCCATCTTCACGTAGTTACATTACCGAAAGTTTTAGAGTATGGCGAAATTACTGATGAACCATTCATCGTCCGTCCGGCTGTCCGTCCGTCTGTTAACAGGACACAAATTGTAACCGCTGGACCTGGAATCGTCTAACTTGACAACCAGGTAGGTCCATGCAAAACCTCCTTGGTAACTTGAAGTAAGGTCTCTGTTACCCATATTATCCGAGCTATGGGTCTCGTAATTACCCCCAGCATAATAAAAAAATGATACAAAAGGTCAAGTATCTTAATAACTGATGCATTGATCGCCATGATTTTTTACATGCATATTGATCATGGAGTGTTTCGTCAGTTCCTGTAGACTGGTGGCGCAACCTGGATTATTTTTTTAAAATTTTTACTCATTTTTCCCCCTTAATTTTGGACACCACTCTGTGAGTCATGTTGGCCATTGTTCAATTTTCCCTGAATTCAGCTGAGCGTAATGGCCCATGGGCCACTAATTTAATCGAGTACTTGATAGGTATTACCTGATTCTTAATTGAGGACTTGTTAACATGGAACCGACCACAAAGAAACATTCAAAATGAGAAAGCTGGAATTCTTATTATAAAATAAACCATATTCTGCCGAAAAAAAGGATTTAAAACCGAATTTACAGTTAAGTTAGTTAGGCTGGAGAATTGTGCTGTGGCAAGCACACTTTAATATATATTTGTGTGAGTGTGTCTCTCTCTCTCTCTCTCTCTCTCTCTCTCTCTCTCTCTCTCTATATATATATATATATATATATATATTTATATATATTTATTGGTCAAAACACCTTAGAAACGCACACAGAGATATTAAAACCAGGTTAATAATTGTAAATAAGTGTAAAATTTAGTTCTGTTTTAGGTTTGAGAATTCCATCAGAATAACATATACACATGTACTCGTGTTATCCTTCCAAAATAACTTGACTAGTAACGTTGGAAATTTGGTAAAATACGCCATATCCAAAATATTGTCAGCTGATCTCCATAATTTGTTGTTTCTTTGTAGGTGCAACGGTTAGGTTTACAAGTTTGTCCCTTTTTCTACACAGTTCATGATCGCCTCTCAAACTGGATTTATCATTTCAGCTTCTGTTGAGAGATCTATACGCAGTGAGCGCGTTATTTTCTTCAACACAACTCTGGCGGAGGGATCCAGAGTGTGTCAGAACTTCGGCGGAAGACTGGAGACAGGGAACAGCGAGAGGTCACGTGACCGTTTACGTCAGGGTAACGTAACCACAGTCCTTCTGGGTCTCTTGAAGAAAGTCTCCAACTGGACCCGCCTTGATGGAAAGGAGTTCTTCGGAAGTAAGTCTTATGCAATCACAAATTCATCATGAGTGGCGCCTGTTTTTTGCATCACCACGTCACTAGAAAGTTTCCAAATAAGTCTTTTAAAGAAAATTGTGAATTCTAAGATTTCTTCTGCTATATATCGCCTGAATTCTCACATTTTTATACCTCTGTAACGTTGTAAAAAAAAGACATGCGAAAAAAAGACAAATATGGAGCACGCCTTTATGGAAATGACTACATTTCTCCCCATTCTCAAAATAAATCAAGGGATCACGAACATCAATTTTTTTTGCAGCTTTAGTCATAATGAAGAAACAAATCTCTTGATCCTGCATTTCTAAGCACATGATTAACAAAATTGACGGAAAGACTGAAACACTGTATAAACTGACTCTATTTTACTGTGCTTGTGTTCAGTGTGAGTACTCAGTGAGGTTCTTTTTTATAAATTGGCACAACTGAATATTTTAAACTATTTTTACAATTTTGAATATTATTTAATCTTTCGATGATAGACACGTAATGTTTTACTCTAGTAATCTAAACAAACAATGATCTTATATTTGCATATATAACGTTATATATGCACATAATCTTTGAAAAAGTTTTTTGCATGTATATGTTAATCTACGTTTGTTTAAAGGAGCGCATGAGCCCTGGGGGTCTACAGGGGGTAAGGAATGTGGCTACTACAGGGACGGACGGATCTATGCTGACTCCTGCTGGAGGAAAAAGGCGGCAGTATGCCAGGCACAAGGTATGTCCCAGATCAGAAAGCTCAAATAAAGGTACTATTATTTTTGGACTGATGATTAAATTAATATTTGTGATGTTCTATAAGTGGATGCTGCTTACCGCTTTGGAAGTGGACAAAGTGTATCAGAATACGAGATATACCAAATATGGATGATCATTTTATCATGGTTTCTGAAATTAAGATTTTCGTGCAGCATATGCACATACGCAATAAAGATATGACTGCAAGTCTTCTCATCTGAAGCCGCTGAAATCAGGGCGCAAGGTAGTTTTCCTCTGTTAATATTTCAGCAAAATATGCTTTCTTTTCGCGACAATAAAGTAGCAATGTAGTGCACACGAGGCGAAGCATTAAGTCTAGAAACTCTATTGAACCAGAAATGGTGTTTTCTTGTTGGATTATGCATCTCACCACATGAAAAATCTTGATCTCTTCCGTTGTCCCCTATCCATTTTAACTTTCTCCAGCCCTTCATCTCCTCCTAGTTTTCTGTTCCCTGGGGAGTACATGTCAAATATCTGTTTTCCCGAAAAGATAAGTTCCCTTAATGATGCAACATTATATAAGAATAAATTGTACAACAAAACTGAAAATAAACATATTCTGCTGAACAGGTGACGGATGCAGACAGTGTAAACACGACGTATGTCAAGTAATAACGGATGTAGCACACGGCAACGAAACAGCAGTCAGGTGTCTCTACATCCGGCGGAAAGACTACACATGGTTTCAGGCAAGTGACGCTTGTAGTTTCTCGCGCATGCGTCTGGTTGTTCCGGATGAAGAGACCAGAGAAGTGATGAAGAACATGGAAGGTGACCTGTGGCTGGGCGTTTACCGTGCCGCCTGGTACGACATCAACCAGCCAGATACTGGTGTGTGGTAGTATATGAACACTTTGTACCCACAGCTGGCTTGGTTTTGCACATAATCTTCACACGAATAAACAGGAATTTATTAAAATACATAATAATATATATTCAAGTAGAAACGTACTTCCTACTTAAGCTTTGCTATGTGGAACAGTAAAATGTTTAGTTCTCAGATCAGCTCCAATACAGCATTTGATACCAATGAATTACCATTTTCTGGGATGAAAACATTGTCCTCTCTCATGACAGAGTCATAACTTATTGAATTGCTCCTTGTGTGAAAACTACTAAGATAACATAACACCTCGCCACCAAGCCGGGGGGGGGGGGGGGGGGATAACACGTATTTTACACAATATAGTGTGGTACGTATAACGGCAGACTCCTGCAAATATCTATACCATCATGATTCTTGTTACCATCGAAACTGAGTACTTTCAGTTGGAACCTTGCTTCACAAGCCCTGGCTTCTGGAACCGTCAGGCTTCTCTATCAGTACAGAAGCCACACATCTCATTTTAACGTTAAGGGCATAATACATTTTGATTCTCATAGACTGGCAATATTTTTATATATAGCACACATTCCATTAATTTTACATTTACGTGCGACCTCAGCTGACACTAGAAAGGTTTGAGATTTTACGCGGTAAAACCGACTAACTCTTGCGTATCCCTAAGTGACAAAATCAATACATGACTCACATAAAGAACTGATAAAACTGAATAAAGATGATGGCACCTGCCACTTTCATTTTCTTTATCAATTTATAAATTTTCAGGAAAACCCTGTTCGTTTTTTTTACTATATCTATACTTATGTTTTACAGAAGCCGTGCCAAACTTCGCCGAGTGGACAGGCGACCTGCGTGAACACCTCGTGGCAGACAAACACTGTATTGTCATGGAAACTGACAGAGCCCAGGCAAGATTTAAACCAGTAGATTGTGAGACTCGCGGCATGGTCGCTTGTACAGGTCAGTCATAAAAACCTGAACGTGTTGTCACTGATAAAAAAGGCAGCAAGAGGGACAGGGTAAAAGGTTGTTTAAGTTTTGTTTAAGGTTAGTTCAAATTTCGTTTAGGTTTTCGTTTTAGTTTATTTTCAGTTTAATTCCCTTCCGTTTATTTTATTTAATTTGATATGATATACTAGAACATTATTTAGATCTATTAAAATAAATCACAGTGTAAATGTTAATACTGTATTTTGCTGGAAAAAGGTCACAACATTGCATTATAAATATTGCAACCAACCACAACAAGACTTTCACATAACAAAGCAGGACAGTGGCGGATCCAAACATTCGAGAATATTTGAGGACCTGTCACATAAAATATGAGGATTTTCTGTTTGAGTAGTGAGTATATTAACGTGTGGCCGGCTTTCATATTCAGATATCTTCAAAAAAGGGATATTCACTCGAAAGTAGAATGTTGATGTCAATGGAGAAAATGCATATCTATGTTTAAAACCTGCAAAATATCATCATCTTTCAAAAGTAATTCTCGTGGTAAAATGATTGTTAAAATTTCCAAGTCGTATATTAAACTTTTAACCGGCTTATTTTTGGGCTAACGGGAAGGCCGTGCCTCACTCACAGGCGAATGCCATTCAGGGGGTTCCTCGATTTTATGACCCAGCAGAGTGTACTAACAGAAAGACTCGCTATAGAAATATTTGGAAGCTATCATAATATGGACTCAATCACAAAGCTGTTCATTAATATCCTCAACTTCTGACTTGGAAAGTAATAAATGTGTTAATTTAATAATCTCATTTCTAGGGAATAAAAAAGAAATATGTCCCCCTCTTCATCGACGATTTTCATAATATTACATAATATAACAAAATATAAAACAACACGATATTACATAATATAAAACATGACATAATGGAAACACAATACACAACCATTTAATACAATAACTTCGAACAATATTATGGAATGCTGGCCCGTGAGCTCGGTGCAGGACGTCAGCTTTGAGCTGTTGGCTATCAAAGCGTATAGACCAAAATCGGCGCCCGGTTCTTGTGTTCTTAATTAACCTGAATAATACATCGGATGTACGGAATCTGCATAATGCTTGGTGATGTCAGAGGAAAGAGAGTAAGTGGGGACCTCCAGTCACATTGTGTTCACATGATGGAGAGACAGATCGTGTTATTGCAGGCATACACGCAAAATTCAGCATTTGATCCGGAAACAAGGTTGAAGTGATGTCACTTTCACGGATATTTTGAATGCTTTCTGAAGGTCGGGACTCTAAAAGCCATTATAAACGTCAGTTTTATTTACCTAGGTGGCGCTCTTTACAAGGCTATACAATTAGCACTTTCATGTCCGAATTATGTTACATATTTCAACCGTCGTTTATGTTACAACTTGTTTTATGATTTATAATCATATAATTATATTTATAATTGCACTCTCAGTGTCTATAATAGTCCTGTATGTTGAGTGTACATGTCAGCCACGTCATGTTACTCTCAGTATGGATATGAACCTTCTGTTAAAAAGTAGTTTTGGCCAACACGCACGGACACACACACCCTCCCTGACCCCTATTTCCAACGGAAATGCATTAATACAGGTGTGCCTTACCGCAGAAAAATTTGCCTTTCCGCTAAAGATGCACCCTACCATCATATCAAACTTTCAGGCACACTTTGCTCAGTGTAAACCTGATTCTGTCATTTTTATACATGCCATCCTACATGCACACTTGCATGCATAAAGAACTGAATGTTTTCAATAGTAACACTGTTAATCAGAAACACGATTGTGCAGTAAGAAAAAAACAGGAAATAGAGGAGAGGAGGAACTAAAAGCCAGAAATGTAAAAAAAAAAAAAATTAGGCCATTTTTATAAGAAAATATAGGAAATATAGGGATTGGGTGGAACACCGCCTGTAACGGTATTGGTTTATGTGTCATGTTTGTTATAACATATCAGCTACTAATGTGGAATACATCTAAGTACTCACCTTTCAAACGGATTGGTAAAAATGAAAAATGCCTTTTCGTGCACATGTTTGTCTGACACAGGCGGAAAGGCGTTTTTTCGACCCCTGTATATATATATAATAAATATATAAATGAATGAATGAATGAATGAATGAATGAACGAATGAATGTATGTATGAGGCCAGGGGAGTATAGCAGGGAGTTGACATGGGGGGGGGGGGGGGTGTTCGTATGAGTATAGAAATGACTGATAAGAAATTGGTTAAGGTTAAATTATACACACAAACACACACACACTTACATATATAGCATGTGCCGGGTCTTTGTCTATGTGGGTTTCTTTATGTAAAGAGAAAAAAGCATTTCTTAGTTACTGCGTTATATAGACTTTGTATATATGGTATTTGTCGAATGATGGGGGACGTGAACCAAAATATAATTTCCTATGACCCTTTTTTATTTGGGCAATTACTGATAAGTAACTGAATTAAAAATAATAGTCAATTTCACATTTAAGAAGTGTTTTAAATCTTCTAATAATTGAAATTCACGAAAGCAGCGTCACATGATTCGACATAACATTAATTATTCAAGTGGTAAATTTGTTAATATATTAAAAATGCTACAAAATAAAACAATAATAAATCTAAAGGACTCTTTGGTGTGTTGCAATGTCTGAAGAATGTTGGCTTTATTTGGCATTTAGGCGAGTGCAGCCTATCTGTTAATGTAAATCACGTGTATTAACCTAAAATATACGGTGATTTCAGCTACGTATACCATATTACCATATAACACTTAAATCATATACACAAGAGGCCTTACATGCATGTAATTTGTGCCGTGCTTAAGCTCTCCTATAATATATCATAGTAAATAGGCTGTCATAAACTAACACACTATATGAGTATTTCTGCACACAATCATATTTATTGTCCTGAGGGGTTATCTATATTCAATATTTAGACCTGCATATATTTTTATATATAATGCACTTTCCGTGTCCATGAGAACTATGGAACTCACAAGATATATATTATCCGATACAGTATATATCATCCGATGTAGTTGGTCATGGTACCTTGATTGGTTGGAAAGACATTTCAACTTAGGTTTTACGAGCCAAGTAATCTGGACCAAAATAAGAGAAAGGGTTAATCTTTCCCATTAATATAGAATCCAAGAGGCCAGACTGGACAAACTTTATTCCTCGAAAAATACGCCCATATAACCTTACGAACTACAGAAATATTGTGTAAAACTACAAATAATAATATGTAAACCTGCAGGATACCTGTGAACTAAATTGAGATATATATGTACATATAACATGTACAAAAAGTCATTTTTTTAATATCAGTTTATATCAAAGTTTGAATTAGATGTGTTCTTTTTGAATTGTGTGTGGTGAGATTTATAGTGTAACTCAGAACATAGTTTCACTGATAAATTCCTTTTGCGTTTTAGCCAGAATTCTTCTTTTAGAACTTTGACTAGTTTTACGTGATTTTCATGTTTCTTTTCTAAAATCAGTTGTTTGATTTTACAGATAGATTTTATGGCAGTTCTAGAGTCTTCATTAATCCGTTGACGGTTTAAGGTGCTGTTGTTTATATTTGTTCTCTCGTTAAACATGACTGCTTATTGCTGTCTGAGACCGACTTGCTCCTCCATATTAATGTGCCAGCTGGCCGTTGAAAGTGTTCTTGCAGTTACATATAAGCCTACTAAAGCATCAATATGACATCACTTTGACGTATGCATCCTTAATAATGACATTTGTATCATAATGATATATATATATATATATATATATATATATATATATATATATATACTGTGGTTGGCTTCATATTCGCGAGGCTGAAATTTCACGATTTCTCCATATATAATGTTTTGCGAGGGTTTCATTTTCGCGATCTCACCAGAACCTATATCAAAAATTTGGTAAATCCATCCCTGCGTATTATAAAATGAGAATAAGTCATGAGTTTGTGATATTCTTCTCAAATAACGATGGACCCGAACACACAGCACAATTAGTTTAGTTCAAATTTAAGGGAACGTTTCCCCTGTACCTGCATGGATGTAACTTATTATAAAATTTCTCACTGTTCTAACCAATTCCCATACAAGTATTGGCTACACTAAATAAGAAGAACATACTCAATAGGACAATTATTCCCGAGGGATTCATTTTCGCGATTATTTCCCATTCGCGAATATATATATATATATATATATATATATATATATATTTATATATATATATATATATATATATATTCTCAGCAGAGGCGGATCCAGGATTTAGGAAAAGGGGGGTCCAACCCAGGAGGACTAATGAAAATCCTTAAAAAAAGGTCATCAGGTCTGAAAAAGGGGGGTCCAGGCCGCAAAATTACGTCTAAAACCCCTTAAAAATGATTGCTTCGGGTGAAAAAAGGGGGATCCGCTTCTGCTCTGCGTTGGATGATATTGAGCGTTTAAAGGTCTCGGATGTAAATACTGTTACAGGTGCCCTTTTTATTGTGTGCAGCGGTTTTGCATGTGTTTCTTTTATTGTGCGCATGGGTGCTCCATGCGTTGTTGACATTTGGTTCGTGTGCTACGCGTGTCACGTGTTGCCTGGCCGGTTGTTGCAGGCTCAGTTTAATCCGCATGGATTCTTTGTTCTTGTATGTTCTTTGGACGTGTGCACTGTGTTCGATTCTTTAGATTGTCCGAGCAATAGAAGGTTCTTGGCTGGAGGTGAGAAGTTATAAATAGGGGGCTGTGTTTTAGAGCCGGGAGAGAGGTGAGAGAATATTCGAGCGGACACAGAAGCGTGTGTGTCAGTTTGTGGGACCTATTCCGATAAGTGCGGCAATTATAGATTTTCTTCAGATTTTCTTCTGGATTTGCGACGAATCTTATTTGGTCTTCAGTTTACTCTCGGGATTGTTACAAGAGCTTTATATTGGACTGTTATTCTCCGAGAGAATTTGTGTGAACTGTTCGTCCAGCTCATACATTTTAAAGAACTTGTCGCTGTGACAGTGGTGGTATCCAGGTACTGTGCACTTTGTTTATTAGGCTGTTTGATTACATTGATTTGCTGTTATTGTACTATGTAATTGTATTGAGTTAATGTATTGTAATGTTAGGGTTGTTTTGAGGATAAATTTTAGTTATTTGTTAACAAAAAAACACTGACTTCTTTATTCATTCCCCTAGACATTTCTCGCTGCAGAGTGTTACAGAATCTGATTTTTTTATCTCCATTACCAAATAAATGTTCATCACGCATACGTGATCTGTTGATATTAGGTTCCTTAAGAATACCCATCAATGAAGACTTTTCAACACGTCATTTTTAATCTGTTTTACAGTTTCAGATAACAAGTGCGGGTGCCCAACTACAGGACACACACCAAATGATGTATCTGAAAGTGGTATGTATATATATACATATTCATGTGTTGGCCTTGCAAGTATATTCTAAAAGCAGATGAACATGTTACATAGAAATCAACCCTCTCCTTATCTTCTTCTATTTTTGTTATGACACAATTTCAAGGAAAATAAATATGCATGTATCACATAAAAGTATTTAAATCCATAACAACTGAATAATTTACTTAACATCAGATGAGGCACAATAGAGAGGGTAGCCTGTTTATAATCAATTACCAATTACCTTGTCCCTAGATGACATTAAAAAAAAGGACCAGCTGTTTTGAACACGGGCCTTCTGATATCATGATGGTGATGACGTCAACGTGAAGTCATATCAAGGCAGATCAATCAGATTACATACAAAGTGTGTTCTCTGATGTATATTAACCGTGTCTAATTTGTATTCGTCTTAACAATAAGCAGTTATATTGCTGTCATATCGAAATGAAACAATGGTAGGATCCGACATTTATCATTCAAAAAGCAGCGTGGGTTAAAAATCTGGTTGATGTATAGTAAATGTTTCAATCTTCAGATGAAGTCAGTATGACCAGTGATCTTTATGGGGAGGTACAAGCGGTAAAGGAGAAACCGAAGAAAGGTATGTATAACCACACACACTCATACATACACACACCATTACCCGTATGCATGTGCACAGTGACATGTATACGCCTGGTTCTGGTTTGAATCCCTCTGAATATGGATATATTCCGTATGACTGCAACTTGCAGAGCTACGACAGATATGTTTGAGAATTTAAAAGGATTTACAAGTGCATCATCCTATACTCATATAATTGTCATCAAGGTTGAAAAAATATATAAAATATACAAAATCTACAACCACAATAAAAACGTGACTGTCCATGTTTCAAAGTTTTTGTAACGCTATATGTTTCAGGCAGGCTAACTACGCGTCAGGGTTGAAGTTAAGATGTTTCAGGCGAGCTGACAACACATCAGATTTAAAGTTACGTTGCATGTTTCATGCGGACTAACAATCATCAGAGATGCTGTTACGCTGCATGTTTTATGCGGGCTGACCACACTCAAGATTATAGTTACGATGTATGTTACATGCGGGCTGACCGCACTTCAGGGTTGTAGTTACATTTTATGTTTCAGGTGGGTTGACCATGCGTCAGGGTTGGAGTAACGTTGTATGTTTCAGGTGGGTTGACCATATGTCAGGGATGTAGTAACGCTGTATGTTTCATGCTGGCTGACCGCTCTTCAGGGTTGTAGTTACGTTGTATGTTTCATGCAGGCTGACCATGCGTCAGGGATGTAGTTACGCTGTATGTTTCATGCTGGTTGACCACACTTCAGGGCTGTAGTTACGTTGTATGTTTCAGGTGGGTTGACCATGTGTCAGGGATGAAGTTATGCTGTATGTTTCATGCGAGCTGACCACACTTCGGGGTTGTAGTTACGTTGTAGATTTAAGGTTGGTTGACCATTCGTCAGGGTTGTAGTTACGTTGTATGTTTCAGGTTGGTTGACCATGTGTCAGGGATGTAGTTACCGCTTTACGTTTCATGCGGGCTGACCATACTTCAGAGTTGTAGTTACTTTGTTAATTTTTTAGGTTGGTAGACCATTCGCCAGGGTTGAAGTTACGCTGTATGTTTCAGGTAGGTTGACCATGCGTCAGGGTTGTAGTTACGTTGTATGTTTCAGGTGGGTTGACCATGTGTCAGGGATGTAGTTACCGCTGTACGTTTCATGCGGGCTGACCATACTTCAGGGTTGTAGTTACATTGTAGATTTTAGGTTTGTTGACCATTCGTCAGGGTTGTAGTTACGTTGTAAGTTTCAGGTGGGTGACCATGTGTCGGGGATGTAGTTATCGCTGTATGTTCCAGGTGGGTTGACCATGTGTCAGGAATGTAGTTACCGCTGTACGTTTCATGCGGGCTGACCATACTTCAGGGTTGTAGTTACATTGTAGATTTTAGGTTTGTTGACCATTCGTCAGGGTTGTAGTTACGTTGTAAGTTTCAGGTGGGTGACCATGTGTCGGGGATGTAGTTATCGCTGTATGTTCCAGGTGGGTTGACCATGTGTCAGGAATGTAGTAACCGCTCCATGTTTCCTGCAGGTAGCCCACACTTCAGGGTTGTAGTTACGTTGTAGGTTTCATGTGGGTTGACCATGCGTCAGGGTTGAATTTACGCTGTATGTTTCATGCGGGCTGGCCACACTTCAGGGTTGTAGTTACCTTGTAAGTTTCAGGTGGGTTGACCATATTTCAAGGCTGGAGTAACGTTGTATGTTTCAGGTTACGTTGTGTGGTTCAGGTTTGTTAACCATGCTTCAAGGTTGGCAGGGATTTAAGTGCGCTGTATGTTTCATGCGGGCTGACCACACTTCAGGGTTCTAGTCATGCTGTATATTTTAGGTTGGTTGACCATTCGTCAGGGCTGTAGTTACGTTGTATGTTTCAGGTGGGTTGACCATGCGTCAGGGTTGTAGTTACGTTGTTAGTTTCATGCGGGCTGCCCACACTTCAGGGTTGTAGTTACGTTGTAAGTTTCATTTGAGTTGACCATGCGTCAGGGTTGTAGTTACGATGTATGGTTCAGGTGGGTTGACCATGCGTCAGGGTTTTAGTAACGTTGGAAATTTCATGCGGGTTGACCATGCGTCAGGGTTGTAGTTACTTGTAAGTTTCATGTGGGCTGCCCGCACATCAGGGTTGTAGTTACGTTGTAAGTTTCATTTGAGTTGACCATGCGTCAGGGTTTTAGTTACGATGTATGTTTCATGCGAGCTGATCACACTTCAGGGTTGTAGTTACGTTGTGTGTTTCAGGTGGGTTGACCATGCGTCAGGGATGTAGTGTCGCTGTATGTTTCAGGTGGGCTGACAAAACGTCAGGGATGTAGTTACGCTGTATGTTTCATGCGGGCTGACCACACTTCAGGCTTGTAGATACGCTGTAGCTTTCATGCGGACTGACCACACTTCAGGCTTGTGGATACCAGAGTTGGGTCCGAGTACTTTTAAAGTACTAGAGTACGAGTACTGAGTACTTTAAAAGTACTCGAGTACAGGGATGAGTACTTTTGCACTTTTTTTCAAAAGTACTCGAGTACCGAGTACTCAAAATGTACTCATGAGTACTTAAATGAGTACTTTTTTAACCAAACTTGTTTAATGATGTTATTGAATTATATATATTCTCAGAAAGTTAAAAATATTTTTATAAATGAAAACCTAGTACAAGATAACAGTATATACAATGTTGTGTTATGCTTAATCAAAATACTGAGGCGAAATGCAAACTCTACGGCATATAAACTGGCCATATACGGTTGAAATATATCAAGGCATTAACTTATTAAAGTAGACGGTTTGCTTTGAAGAAACATCTGGTCTCGTAGGTTCTCAAAAATATATTTCTTAGCCAAGACAAGATAAACAATTTACTTAATGTTGTATTATGCAAATTTAAAATAGTGGTGGGAATGTTCAGAAACTACAACATAAAAAGTTACATAAATGTTAATAAATAAAATTATATTGTTAAAGGAAATCTCACTGACATTGTATAAAGCATATAACCATATGTTAACTATATGTTATCATATAATAATAACAATGATAACAATTATAATAATAATAACAACCATATGTTATTACTTATATAATATCAACTTATGAATAATATGTGGCTGTAGCCTAATGCAGATATTTAGTGACAAACGGTATATGTAAAAATAGTATAAAACAACATATCTGACAGACTGACCATGTCATTCATCATGTGTAATAATTTATGAGTATTAACAACAGTTACGTCAGTGATTAATACAACAAGGAATGAGGCAATAGTAATGCGTAATATAAATAGCATATTACAGGTTTTCAAAGTTAGTAAGAGTAATATTGACAGACAGACAGACAGTTTATTATTATAGTGACATGTAACAAACATGATATTAACTTAATCATAGGCACATCAGTCAATTACCCAGCCCTCCTTGGGCTTATATGTCACCTAAAGTATAAAGACAATAAAGACATAGTGGTAAACTTTTAACAATAATAAACATCATTAGAATATAAGGGCTGCGCATGTTCTAACAGATTAAGAGAAAAGTAAATCTATCCTCTTGTTCCAAGAGCGGACCAAGTATTAAGCCAAAATCTTACAACCACCATTCATTAAATAAACCAAATGATCTGTTTTATCAAGAAGAGGAAATTGTGCATAATTGCAGGACGTTTTATCAAATAGATTTGTTCGGAGTGTATGTTAAGCATGCAGAACATTCAAAAATGAAGTGTTTTTCATCTTCGACTTCACCATCAATACATAAAGGACAAACACTTTCTTTAATTTTTAGTTTCCTATATTGTTTTGTAACGTCATCTTTAATATTTTGAAATCTGCCAGTTTCTATTTTCAGTGGGAATATATCACATCTAAGCTGAGCAAGTAGTGATCTTTGCTTTCGGGTCATAAACTTTTTAACATATACTTCTGTACTATATGTGGTTTTAAAACTGGTATAAGTTCTTAATTAAGGTGTTGATCGACATTGTTCGATCCATTTATTTTGATAATCGGAACACAACTTTTGTTCCAGATTACGGAAGCAGCATATGGCGCCATTTCATTATATATGTGAAATAAATCAATGGATTTGAGGATCTTCTCCACATCTGAGCACCAGTTATCAGTGACTTGGTTATAATCCCATATTAATACTTTATTGGTCAGTCTACTTTTATCCATATCCAACAAGTGATTCCAAAAACGTATTATATTGATGAATTGACGATGTCCGGATATTAATCATCCAATGTCACCATTTAGAGCTGCAATTGTACTCGAGTACAAGTACGAGTACTTTTGTGATTTTTAAAAAGTACTAGAGAACGAGTACTGAGTACTCAAAAAAAGTACTCATGAGTACGAGTACAATGAGTACGAGTACTTTTGGACCAAACTCTGGTAGATACGCTGTATGTTTCATGCGGGCTAACCACAAATCTGGGATTTTAGTTACGCTGTATGTTTCAGATGGACTGACCACACTTCAGGCTTTTAGATACGCTGTATATTTCATGCGGGCTGACCACACTTCAGAGTTTTAGTTACGCTGTATGTTTCAGGCGGGCTGACCAAGGGTCAGGGTTGGAGGATTTACGGCGGTGCTGTCGTCATCGGGGGCACACTGCTGTTGCTTGCAGCCTTGGCTTATCCTATCCACAAGTGTGTTGTCAGAGCTCGAAGAAACAGAATGTGAGTGCTTTCAGTTCCCCGGAGCTGATATAAAAATCGACTGAATATCTGGGCCCGGGGGGAAGGGGATATTGGGATGGGTGGCAATGGGGCCTGAATTTCCAACCCCGCATGACAGGCTTGTACTCCCAAACCTGATTTCTCCGCATGATGCATTTATTTCATTATCCCCAATAAAATTGTAAATACGGTAAGGGATCGCCACCAGTTAACTTTAATCAGATTAATAAAGTTCGTTCAATTAACAGACTGTTCCGAAAAATATGAGTCCTCTTTTCTTAACCTAGCTGCTGAGCTGGTATTTGTAAATAATAGATAACCACGTGTGCCTGGTGCTTGAAAAGCCATTCTGAAATTCCCAACTGCATTTTCGGTGTGTCTGTAAATGATTTTCATTTTGTGTTTTCTTTACATGGTATTTTAGTTCTATATCACTAGCCATGCACATATTGACCTCAAGAGTGACGTATCTGTGTACACGAAAAATCAGCTCTCTCTCTCTCTCTCTGTTGATTATGTTGAAGGATGAATCTTTATTTAATGTTCTTTGTGGCACGTGCTGTACCACCAACAACCAGCCACGCTTTCTGTGTTATGTCGTTTATTATACCTACGCCAGGTGGTGAGAGGTATTACCCTATACCCTCGGTTTGCCTATCGGCAAATTTAGGCCAAAACAGATTTTGTTGCAATTTTGTGGAGGGTTTGGAAAACACCCAAGGATTAATCATTTAAATTTTGGAGGTTATCTTGATCAGCATATAAAATAATTTAAAGGATTCTGTGCCATTGTAACGGCTATATCATTATAATAGAGCAATTGTTCGATATTAGCGGGTGACTTTGTACTGAAGGTGACCTGGGCTAGGGCTTTTGCACCATGGCGGTTGGAACACAGCAAAGTTTATCCTGGCAGGGATTTGATGTCTCCATTTCATTATACTCTGAGCGTTGCCAGGAATATATTGTGGATCGACTTGCTAGAAAAGAGTGAAAATGACACTTTAATGAGGTACATCCGCTTATGCAGAATTTAAAAATCGGGGCGCACGGGGGGGGGGGGGGGGGGTGCTAGGTTCACATGCCCTCACAAAGCATAGAAACATTTCGAAAATCGACTGTAATGGCGTAATCTTGGGTGGTATATAATGCATCAATGATGGGCTTTCAGGAACGCGGGGGTAAGCGACTCTGACGTTCGACATCTATTTCAAACGTTCGGTTCTAAGGTTCGAAGCGTTCGATGGGACGCCCGAATTCCTGGATTATAGCAGCCAATGGCCATGACCGGCTGCCCTGAACGAACCTGTCAGTGGTGTAAACACTGATAACTAAGGCTTACATTTCGCTATAAGCATATATACATATACTGACACGAATTCTAATCATATAATGATATGATAATTACATAAAATACGTAAAAAAAAATTCAATTTTTACAGAACACTTCAAAATTGGACATATTATCTCCCTTTGAAAAGCTCTAGACTCAGATAGGACTCCCAAAAATGTTTGCCTCTTAAAATTTTCTTCCTATTGAAAGCCCTGCATCATGGTGAAAAATCAATTTTCTGTATAAAGCGACAATGACAATGTGTAGTATTAAATGCTAACATTTTTTATTGATTATTTTATTATATCTAAATATAAGACCTAGACGAAATATTGCATTTTGTTAAATGTTCTTGTTTTTTTTTTAATTCATCAGGAATAGAGGGTCCAACCACGTGGCCAGCGGGATCGTCATGGCCAACGACTACTCTACAGTGATTTCCCGTCCCAGGGTAGGCTTGTCATCTGCCGTCTCATGCTCCACGCTGGGAGGAGAAACCCCGAGTAACCACAGCGCCTACGAGGTCCCAGTCAACAGCATTGCCGGGATCGTGCGAGTAAACAGCCGCAGAAAAACATGCAGCAGACGACGGGGCCATGATGATGACGTCAGCTTTTCCTCCCTCGCACATGCGCCAGCCTCCATCGAGAATGTGTACGAGGACATGAACTCCGAAGAGCAGCCGATTGTTCAGTATGTTCAGATGCTGGACTTCAGTTAGGTCGGACTGGCCGATGATACACGTAGGCCTGCACAAGCTTTAACGCGACTTAAACTGTACTCCCTTTTTATACTTTATTTTTTTAATACTTTGATATTTTAATATTTTAGTGTTATATTTTTCTAATTGATTTGATGATCCCAAGATATATCTCCAGTCAGATGGTAATTAGTACAAGGGATTTTTCGGTACTCTCTCAAATTAGCCAAAAAAAAAATTGTAAGTGATGGAAAACTGAGGACCTGAGATTAATAGCGCTGAACATCACTGTTAACATCAAGACTGAAATTTATGTACAAGCATCCCTCTAAAAAAAGGAAAACGCTTTCTTGGCCCCCGTTACCGCTATTTCACGGGACAATTCAACAACATTTATAGGTTTTATTTTATATAATGAAACAGGAAAATATTAACATTTTTTTTCGTTAACAGTCATAAGATCCCTTTTCTTTAATAATAATAATAAAAAAAATAGCAACATTTAATACTTATTTTTTTTAGTGGAAAGTATCTCAGTAATTTATAATCCAGCATGTTACTCCAGTACCTGTACCAGTAATATGATATAATATACAGACATATTGACAGCTTGGCCAGTAAACTATTGTATAAATTCATTTCTGAAATTTATATATATAATTATATATATAAATATATATATATATATATATATATATATATATATATATATATATATTATAGACCTATAAGGTGTTTTAATATTTAGCTTCTCGTCTTCCAGCTTTGTATCAAGAATGAACTATTTTTGTTACTGTATTTTTGCAATAAAACATAATTTTTTATTTGTCGTCATGTCATGTGATGCCTCAGTACTGGATTCCAGTCAACGGTACGTACTCCCGGGATGGCTGGTGAGTTGATTAAAGAAATAAGGTTTGGGAGTTTCGGATCCCCCTATATAAAGGCATTAATTACCCTACCTTCTTCTGCTTTACTGTTCACTTGCATCGTCATTAAAGAGACAGCGTTCCCTACAGGCTGTACCATAAACATTTAAATATTAAAATTTCGATACACTTGGCCCGTGACTTCATACCAGTGGTTTTCTCGCCAATGTTAATGGCTTCCGGGATAGACGGTAGATATTGCCAGATACACAGTTCAGAGGGCGTTCAGTCGAACAAACAAACCAGACTTGTATCAATACAGAGAGAGGTCCCCCCCCCCCCCCACCTCCCCGAAAGAAAGGTTTCTCTTTTATTTCCAACGGAACAAAAATTATATACAAAAATCTACCTGGTACAAAAAAACACATGATTTTATAATACACGGGACCGCGCTTTAGTTTTGCTATGATAATTAAAATGTATAATGGTGGTAAGACATGCTCCTCTGGTTGGATAGGGTAGACTAGGTTAACCCGTGGCTGGATATGGACAAGAAATACCCCGTGTAGGCCTTCCTCAAAATGATACAACGTATGACATTACGCATTTGCCTGAATTCTCTAGAACCTTCTGTCATCTAATTATAATAAATCATGGTACAGTAAGTCCATTTGCTTACTTAATAAACAAAATATTATTGAATATTCCACAAGCCTCTTCGGCACTGTTGTAGGCCTAAACAATCCGGATGACAACAACAACATGGGCCTACAACTTTACCAAATATTATCAACTCCGTCTCTCTGACTACACTTTATGATTTGATGTTCCAAATTAATATAAACTGACCTGTTAATGCACCGTTTTATGTTTTCCTTAACTAATTTTATTATGTTATGAAATTCTATTTGACATACACTAGGCGGGTAGTGCATTTGTGTCAATGACCTGCAGAAACCAATGGACTGCAGAAGTACCCACAGTTGTGACGCAGTTACCATATTTAATTATGATGCGTTGGACGAATGCAGACACACAGGTGGCTGTAACGCCAAGCCACAGCAAGTCCTAGTAGGTGGCCTGTAGTCCTGTCAATCTACCGTGTGGGTTATTCAGAAAACAGATTGACCTGACCGTTTTAATATTCCTGTATGCTGGCGTCATAGTTTATCGTTCAATTTGTTCGGGCAAACATTTGCTTCCATATTATCTTTAATTTTGAGATCCACTGGAATAACCGGCCGTCAGAAATCATCTTTCGTCCGCAATCGCAGCTAATTACTATGATTGCGGAGAGTAAATCAGTGTCTAACTTTTCAAGTATGGAAAATCATTGTGGGACCATGATAAAGTTATTTTATTGACCATGCATAAATCATGTAATATACTAAGTACCGACAGACTTTTGTTTAATGACAGTCTCGGGTAAACAAATTTAGTGTATCATCCATACATAACTGGCAAATTGAATAGAAGTCAATCATGGGAATTCACAAGAAAAAATTACTGTAAGCAGTGGCCAGGTCACGGATATATTAAAAATAAAAAAAAAAATGAAACAGGTAACTAGCAAATATTTAAAAGAATGGACCATTTCTAAATTAAGTTTATTAAACATATCAGATATACCAGGCACACAGACATTGTACTTTATACATTGGACTACATGCTGCAAGTCTGTCCACAGCTCACGTATCTTGTGCAAACATATGACTATCAGAGAATCGTCTATCTTGACTGATTGTTATACACTCTAAGAGACAGTTTAGAACGTTTTAGTGAGCCCTTTTCATTGGAACTTTGAATTTTCGGCCATATAAATGCATACGTATACCCTGACTAGTGATTGTGCGTTCTAAGCGTGTTTCTGTAATCGTAAATAAATCGTTAAACCTCTCCACTGAGAGTTAACAAGTGATGATACTCCTCATCAAGATTTTTTACATCATGTTCTGTATGAATAAAGCAACGATCATTGCTCTCTAAATAAACTGTTCTACGCCGCCCGCTGGGAAACAAAATTTATACGTCTATTGTGTGTATAGTTCCACATTAACAGTTTTATCAACATACATTATTGTCATCAAACTCATAACAGCTTTCTTAATACAAAGCTCACTGACTGACAACACAACCAATGTGATGATTTTCGTTTCATTTACATTGTATTGTCCTGATGAGCACCCCCTCTGTATAAGGAATTGAAAATATCGACCATTGCAATTTGAATGAAACTTGTGTTATGTTTTTTTCAGGTGTTTCATCAGAAAAGGTAAAAAGAAATACAAGTTTTTCTTCCGCCCATCTATAAAAGACCAGACATGCAGCCTTTTATCAGTCCCTCTGTCCATTCACATATCCATCCATCAACCAGCCATTCCATCATCTTCCCAAAACCCCAAATCCCTCACCCCAGCTGCCCATCCATCCATCCATCCATCCATCCATCCATCCATCCTTTAAACAATCCATTCATCCAATTTCTGATTCAGCCTGCCGTAAAACTCTTTGACCTTTCAGCCATTATAAATCTACCGATGATATACCTATGCTTTTACATCTGCACATTCTTATATTCTTGCTTACCTTTATACCTGCACCCATACATCCCTGCATGGTAAAATTATAAATAGATGATTAAGATGATGATAATGATTATGATGAATTACGATGATGATGCAAAACTTGTGTGGTCTTTGTGAACAATTTTAGGTGTAATGAAAATACTACGGTTTCAATATAGAAGCATTAATACATCTGTTAAACTTTAAACTTTTCGTCTCATCACGTCATATATCTGACATTGAAAACGTTATGTCCCCGTTATAAAACATTATTGACGTTCAGTCTATGAGCAGTCGTGGAGACACACTGGGGTCACATTTATTGCACCCTGGTGATTAGCTGCCGGTCAGCGGGATTTTAATTATTTACCGTCGGATCATGTCACCCCCGTGTGTGCATAATTAAATGCCCCTAAGTATACTTGGTGTCAATATAAATGATGCACTCAAGATTTATCCAGATAATCGCCAACAACTGGGATAAACTTATTTTTCAATTGAAGTGGACCGGTTCCTAGCCATAGCTTTAGCCCCCGAAGGTTTCCAGTCCATTGGACAGAGGAATGACGTCAGAACAGACAATCTGATTTCTGGGAACAAGTTCACGTGCGTGGAAGGTCCGGAGGGGAAGAACACTTGAGGGGAGGGACGTCTGGGAGGGAGGAACACTCGAGAGGAGGGAGGTCTGGGAGAGAGGAACACTCGAGAGGAGGGAGGTCTGGGAGAGAGGAACACTCGAGAGGAGGGAGGTCTGGGAGGGAGGAACACTCGAGAGGAGGGAGGTCTGGGAGAGAGGAACACTCGAGAGGAGGGAGGTCTGGGAGGGAGGAACACTCGAGAGGAGGGAGGTCTGGGAGAGAGGAACACTCGAGAGGAGGGAGGTCTGGGAGGGAGGAACACTCGAGAGGAGGGAGGTCTGGGAGAGAGGAACACTCGAAGGGAGGGAGGTCTGGGAGGGAGAAACACTCGAAGGGAGGGAGGACTAGGAGGGAGGAACACTGGAAGGGAGGGAGATTTGGGAGGGAGGAACACTGGAAGGGTGTCATGGTCTCGAAATTTATACTTGTATGCTGCCACCTGACATAAACCAGACTAATAGCTAACATTTTGTTTTTTAGTATACTTAATTTCTAAAAAATACTTACCAGGTGCGAGAATGAAATCTCTTTTTAACTCAGCATGTTGTTACATCCCTCTTCATTTTTATTGAATTTCTGACCACATGATTACAATAATGGCTCCAACTTGGACGATGGCCAATTTGTACGCCGTACAGGAAATGACTCGTTAACATAGAGACGGATTTTCAGTTTGGTTTGTGAGTTCACATATATTATTTTGTGTAAATACATAATCCGTAGCCTCATATTAAAATTATCGGCTGTTTATCAGCTATCAAGGGAGGGGAGGTCTCCAAGGGAGGAACGATCAGTTGGAGGAAGACGGGGGCCAGTCTCGGGTTGGTATGAGGGATGTTGGAGGGGAGTGATGGGGCCGGGCGATGCAAGTGTTAATAACGGTGCGGCATAGTAGGTATAAATCAGAAGCAGAATTAGATTGGCAGCCTCTCTCATCCGAGGTCTAAAGTTTTCTCACTAGGATTTAATAAACATGTGACTGGTAACTTTTGGTACAGTAATACTTATAATATTTACTATTTAACATACTTTTAATCAATTGCATTCACAGGTTCGAATACCTAGCAAAGGTTAAACACATTTAATACAATACACTTTGATTATATTTGTAATACTGAAAACATGTTTGGTTAATGTATAATTATCTGGTACACCGCTTCACGTTGTTTCCTTGAGAGGTATACGGGAGGATGAACCTCTCAGGGCGTCCATGCAGTCACGCCATCTAGCGTTCGCTTGTTGAAGTGATGCCCGTCAAGCAGGACTTGGGTGCTGGTTTGCCAAGACTCCGCCGGCGACAGAAATAGATCTATATACTGTAACTCTAATCTCATAACAATAACGGCAACGTTCACATTTTATTAAGCCACCGTATTGTTTAAAGTGACTGGAACCGCTATGGGGAACAAGTTATTCCACTCTGGAAATTAATGAGTAAACATAATCTATTACCTGGATTATTTAGTAAGCCATCCCTGAATATATATTTATTATTTACTGAAATGTTATACAGTCATAAGGTTGCTTATGATAAAGTCATAAATATCGAAATATTTACATTTATTAAAAATTTATACACGTTGTGACATAAGATACCTATTCTTTAGGTAAATATAAATAAATAAATGTTAGAGTGACATGTGTGTTTATCTAAAAGATTACATTAGTGTGTGCAATTGCAGCTTGCGTTGTGAAGTATAGCTGGCATTAGAGATGGCAAAAAAGTGCACTGAATTCAAACGTCTCTGAGCTGAAAAGTACAGATTATATCCTGAAGATATATCGAAGTCAAATCTGTCAGAGAAGTTGTTGATACTATTATGTACTCGTAGTGTTTATTGACGTTGGACATTCCCTTGTATTTTCACAACCTCTGGCCCGTCTGTTATGAGGTGGCGTTACAGTCTGGCTTGGTCAGGTCGGATCTCATTCAACCTTCACGACCGATAAATATTAATCAGTCATGTAGCTCTTTATTATACGGTAAGATCTGACGTGGCGGAAAGCGGGATGCTCGACATGCTGAGAGAGAGAGAGAGAGAGGGAGAGAGGGAGAGAGAGAGAGAAAGGGGGGGGGGGGGGAGTGAGAGAGAGAGAGCGACTATAAATCGATCAAAAAGTATGAGAACAAAGAGTGTGAGAACAAAGAGTACGAGGACAAAAAGTGTGAGAACAAAAAGTGTGAGAACAAGCAGTGTGAGAACAAATAGTGTGATCACAAAAAGTGTGAGAACAAAGAGCGTGAGAACAAAGAGTATGAGACAAAAGTGTGTGAGAACAAAGAGTATGAGGACAAAGAGTGAGAGAACAAAGAGTATGAGGACAAAGAGTGAGAGAACAAAGAGTATTAGGACAAAGAGTATGAGAACAAAGAGTATGAGGACAAAGAGTGAGAGAACAAAGAGTATGAGGACAAAGAGTGAGAGAACAAAGAGTATGAGGATAAAGAGTGAGAGAACAAAGAGTATGAGGACAAAGAGTGAGAGAACAAAGAGTATGAGGACAAAGAGTATGAGAACAAAGAGTATGAGGACAAAGAGTGTGAGAACAAAGAGTGTGAGGACAAAGAGTGAGAGAACAAAGAATATGAGAGCAAAGAGTATGAGGACAAAGAGTGTGAGAAAAAAGAGTGTGAGAACAAAGAGTGTGAGGACAAAGAGTATGAGAACAAAGAGTATGAGGACAAAGAGTGTGAGAACAAAGAGTATGAGGACAAAGAGTGAGAGAACAAAGAGTATGAGAGCAAAGAGTATGAGGACAAAGAGTGTGAGAAAAAAGAGTGTGAGAACAAAGAGTGTGAGGACAAAGAGTATGAGAACAAAGAGTATGAGGACAAAGAGTGTGAGAACAAAGAGTATGAGGACAAAGAGTGAGAGAACAAAGAGTATGAGGACAAAGAGTATGAGAACAAAGAGTATGAGGACAAAGAGTGAGAGAACAAAGAGTATGAGGACAAAGAGTGAGAGAACAAAGAGTATGAGGACAAAGAGTGTGAGAACAAAGAGTGTGAGAACAAAGAGTGTGAGAACAAAGAGTATGAGGACAAAGAGTATGAGGACAAAGAGTATGAGGACAAAGAGTGTGAGAACAAAGAGTATGAGAACAAAGAGTATGAGGACAAAGAGTGTGAGAACAAAGAGTATGAAGACAAAGAGTGAGAGAACAAAGAGTATGAGGACAAAGAGTGTGAGAACAAAGAGTGTGAGAACAAAGAGTGTGAGAACAAAGAGTATGAGGACAAAGAGTATGAGGACAAAGAGTATGAGGACAAAGAGTGTGAGAACAAAGAGTATGAGAACAAAGAGTATGAGGACAAAGAGTATGAGGACAAAGAGTATGAGGACAAAGAGTGTGAGAACAAAGAGTATGAGAACAAAGAGTATGAGGACAAAGAGTATGAAGACAAAGAGTGTGAGAACAAAGAGTATGAGAACAAAGAGTATGAGGACAAAGAGTGAGAGAACAAAGAGTGAGAGGACAAAGAGTGAGAGAACAAAGAGTATGAGGACAAAGAGTGTGAGAACAAAGAGTGTGAGAACAAAGAGTGTGAGAACAAAGAGTGTGAGAACAAAGAGTGTGAGAACAAAGAGTATGAGGACAAAGAGTATGAGGACAAAGAGTATGAGAACAAAGAGTATGAGAACAAAGAGTATGAGGACAAAGAGTGTGAGAACAAAGAGTGTGAGAACAAAGCGTGAGAGAACAAAGAGTATGAGGACAAAGAGTGTGAGAACAGAGTGTGAGAACAAAGAGTGTGAGGACAAAGAGTGTGAGAACAAAGAGTATGAGGACAAAGTGTATGAGGACAAAGAGTGTGAGAACAAAGAGTGTGAGAACAAAGAGTATGAGGACAAAGAGTGAGAGAACAAAGAGTATGAGAACAAAGAGTGTGAGAACAAAGAGTGTGAGAACAAAGAGTATGAGGACAAAGAGTGAGAGAACAAAGAGTATGAGGACAAAGAGTGTGAGAACAAAGAGTGTGAGAACACAGAGTATGAGGACAAAGAGTATGAGGACAAAGAGTGTGAGAACAAAGAGTATGAGGACAAAGAGTGAGAGAACAAAGAGTATGAGGACAAAGAGTGTGAGAAAAAAGAGTGTGAGAAAAAAGAGTGTGAGAACAAAGAGTGTGAGAACAAAGAGTGTGTGAACAAAGAGTGTGAGAACAAAGAGTATGAGAAAAAAAGAGTATGAGGACAAAGAGTATGAGAACAAAGAGTGTGTGAACAAAGTAAAGAGAGAGAAGAACAGGAGGAGTAAAGTAATTAAAAAATAACATCAACTGATATTCCCTTTGATGATGTGACTGTTCTAAAGTTTGAGAGGGCTGTGATGCGTTTTTGAATAAGACATGCAATCCCGAAGCAACAATCTTGAGCTCCTTACAAGTAGTACAAAATAACAAATAACTAAAGCTATAACTTTAAAGATAATATCAGGTGTGCAAATGTAACCACAAAAAAAGGCAATGTATATATACCTGTTAAGCATTATTTACTTTTATTTTTGTAATGCATAATTTACTTCGTTTGTTCACAGCCTATAATTTATAGGATTTAAATCGTTGTTCATAAGAACAGACAGCAGCATTATAAAAAGGGTTGATTTAAAGGTCTGTCTACATTCTAGGCTGTTCAAAACCGTCAAAACCCGTTTAGAGACAGCGGTAAATATGGGGCATTAGTCCAAGGACCCATGGTGCATAAGAGGGCCATCCCTTTAACAACGTAACACATTGGATTTGGAGACAAGTCATTGAGATCTGGCAGGCGTGGCCGAGTCTGCCGATAATGAGGAGACCGTCAAGTTGATACCGGAGCGGGCGAGCGTCACGGCCGACTCTGCCGATCAGCGCGGCTGTATAAAAGCTCCCACTCCCCAGGCCAGCCTTGTCACTTGTACCTTCAGGTGCTGGACTTATAAATGCTCACATAGGAGGCGGCATACTACCCGCAACAATACTGGCATCACTGACGGATTAACCGACCAGCCCACTCTCGTAGGAACGCTGCCACCAACTACCGGTTAATAACAAGCCGTTTCCGTTGTAGACCAGGTAGGCTCCAATTTGTTTACCTGTTTCTAATGACTGCTCAGGTTTGATACCACAGTTCTGTGGAAGTAAAAAAAGGAACATTTTCAGAGAGTGACAACTTGTCGTGTTTTTTTACGGCGTATATAAGTATTTTGCACGCTTCAGCTGTGTACATATTCATCCGTTTTTCCTGCAACGACAATCTGGCAGCGGCAACGGCAAAAAAAATCGGTCATATGCAATTTTATTGGAGTGTACACATGCACACGGCACGGCAACGACAACGCGGTACGACTATCCGGCATTTTTTCGAATCGGTCTGTGAGCGATTTTTTGCCGTTGCCGGACATAATCGTAAAATGACATAACTTCCATGCACGGGCATCCTTTGCTACTTTGGTGCCCCGGAAAGGCAAAATATCGGATAAAACCTAAAAGGGTATATCAAGTAATTAGAGAACTTTTGTCTTGACACACGATAATATAATCTAAATAACTCTTTTAATTTTTATAAGGTTAATGAAATAAATTCAAATAAGTTCATTCTGTCTTCGTCTATGATAAATAAATGGGGCCCAGTATAACCCTTTAATACTTCTTCATCTTATTGGCACAGTAATTTAAGGCAAAGGCTATTGAGGTATATCGTCTCCATTGAGACCCATCATGGTGGAAAAAAATCACGTCCGATTTGGCCTCCGATTAAAAATGCTCCCGAACAAAAGACTGGTTAGTTAACGACAATAAATTTGCTCAGAATTCCCTAAAATACACTATTTACTGTACTTTTTGAGACTATTTGATAATAGGCATTATAAATCATAAAACAGCTGTTCCCCGGCTTTAACTTTTTTTAAGTGCCTTATTACAAAATATGTGCCCGCATGCTCGAAATCCAGTCGGCTTCCTCTCATTATTAAATATCATAATGACACCTAGAATAACCTTAACTGTTACTGGTCCTGCAGATATAAACATGAAATCCAGTATAGACTTAATGATAACATAATCTTGTTGCATGGTCTTCCACACTCCCATTCAGTCAGACAGCGCTGCCAGTTTGATATTAACCTATCTAAAAAAGACAAAAAAGTAACAACTAAAATGTTATAAGATCATTCACCACCAGCAGCGTCAATACAAGGGGGGGGGGGATATACCCAATACCCACATTTTTACCAATATGCTAAAATGCTGGTTATACGATTTGAACGACGAAATCATATTTTATCTGATTTAGACGGTAAAAATCTAGGGGAGACTCGTTTATTTTCCAATCACTTAATAATGAATAATAAAAGTGACCCGCCCAGACAGTAACTGATATTCCTCAGGACAATCAAAATGTTATAAATACAGATGATAGGTGTGTTCAGTAAAGGAGACCACGTCATCCAATAACGCCCCCTGGTGAGGCCTCAGAAATAATCTTCACATAATAACTTATAGGGACAATCAAACATACATTTATTTAAGCTAGTACTGACGTCAGACACAAGACAGATTACAAAATAACATCCAGGTTTAAAATCCAGGGAGCGAATTAAAGTTTCAGTCTTTCAGTCTATAAAACCAAATAACTTCAGTTAAATGAAACATTCTGTATGGAATTTTTTACTTAATCCCTACACACTAAAATATCTCTCAATTGGAAACTCCGCAAATGCATTTTCTTTATTGTTTTTTTTTCGTGTTACGTGAAAACGCCAAGCACCTTTATGAAAACTAGTATTAGTTCATTGGTATATTATTTGTTCACTTATATATCATTTTAGGTTAATGTGTTTCAACATCAAGGAAACAGACTTTTATTGCAAAAAATCCTTAAAAAGTTGTTTTTATACAAAAACAACAAATCAGTCAATTTCTCTTGAGTTATTTTGACTTTAAATATTTTACCCCATGAAAACCTCGCAGATTTAATTATATCATATATTAGGGAATATAAAACTAATGTCATTACACAATCACTTTTGGCGTTCGAAATCAATTAAATAACATGCGTTTATATTATACATTATGTCAATAACATTCATTGTTATGAGAAAAATATATAATTAGATATAAAATGAAAATTTCTCTTTTACGAATTAATATACAAATCGATCATGAAAGCGGTATGAGAACAACCAAACAAAATACAAAGAATGATTATATATACTATGCCATTTGCACTTCAAATGACGGTCAGTTTAGATATTGAAGAGTTATATATTGTTTAATGGGGCAACTCTCAGTATAAGCGTGCAAGCCTTTACGGAGTCGTGATGCAAGTCTATCCGCGAACCACAAGTTTGCGTTTAACACGGTGAAAGATGTCTGCGTCATCTTGTTGATACCGTGGCATGACCTCAGGTAATAGTACAGCACCAATACCTCGGTAAATTAAAATCTCAGTTTAAGACAACACCGTTTACGGTGCTTGTTTCCAGTTTAATTCAAAATTTTCCATATACATCTTCTAATAGGGTTCCCCGGTACTCCTTTTCCCCGGTACGTAAGTTCCCCCCGTGTCTATATTGTCCAGTACTCATGTTCCCCGGTACGTATGTTCCTCCGTGTCTATATTGTCCAGTACTCATGTTCCACGGTACATATGTCCCCCCGTGTCTATATTGTCCAGTACTCATGTCTCCCGGTACGTATATTCCCCCGTGTCTATATTGTCCAGTACTCCTGTTCCCCGATACGTATGTTCCCCCGTGTCTACATTGTCCAGTACTCATGTTCCCCGGTACGTATGTTCCTCCGTGTCTATATTGTCCAGTACTCATGTTTCCCGGTACGTATGTTCCCCCGTGTCTATATTGTCCAGTACTCATGTTCCCCGGTACGTATGTTCCCCCGTATCTTTATTGTCCAGTACTCGTGTTCCCCGGTACGTATGTTCCTCCGCGTCTATATTGTCCAGTACTCATGCCCCCCGGTACGTATGTTCCCCCGTGTCTATATTGTCCAGTACTCATGTTCCCCGGTACGTATGTTCCTCCGTGTCTATATTGTCCAGTACTCATGTTTCCCGGTACATATGTCCCCCCGTGTCTATATTGTCCAGTACTCATGTCCCCCGGTACGTATGTTCCCTCGTGTCTATATTGTCCAGTACTCATGTCCCCCGGTACGTATGTTCCCTCGTGTCTATATTGTCCAGTACTTATGTTTCCCGGTACATATGTCCCCCCGTGTCTATATTGTCCAGTACTCATGTTCCCCGGTACATATGCCCCCCCCCATGTCTATATTGTCCAGTACTTATGTCCACGGTATGAATGTTCCCGGTTCTTATGTTCCCCGCTAACTACGTTTTCCGGTACTCAAGCTCCTCGCTAACTATGTTCCCCGGTTCTTATGCTCCCCACTAACTATGTTCCCCAGTTCAAAAGCTCATCGCTAACTATGTCCTTCGGTTTTCATGTTCCCATACCTATGTTCCCCGGTTCTCATGTTTCCCGCTAACAACGTTCCCCGGTATTCATGCTCCCCGCTAACTATGTTTCTCTTAAAGACCAATAACAAACATTAAGTATATAATAACACATATAGGTGGTGTTTACGGGACAAAAGGAACACACTTTAGCCCTACATGTGGAGTTTATTAATATAGGAGCGAAAAAATTAACTTAATGAAAACTCTTACATTTACACGTAAGACAATAACAATAATTTTTTTTTAAATTTCAAAGTGTAAATTTTCAGTGAATTTTAACACTTATCATATCAATATTGATAATCTATTGGGGAACATATAGGTATCGGAAACAAATATGCACGTTTGAAGTAATGCATGTATGTTATGTTCATGGAGATATTACTTTCGTATACTAGAATGCTTCAAAACATAAAACGAACCGAACTTCCATAATTCACACAATTAAATAACATGCTTTTGTCTATTATGCCCCCCCCCCTCTTTTCCCCAATCCCCCACCCAAATTCCACAGAACAGACAGAACAGGTTGAAAATCCCAGATCGTTCTAACAAATAACGACGTTGCCTGAGTTACAGGAAGTGCACGTTCGCCCGTGAAAGCTGACCTCGTATTGGCAAAGTAACTGAACACGTCCTTGTTCAAGCCGGGCCGAAAGTGTATATGTTAACATCAATCGATGACGGAATCACAACCAACCATCGTGACAGGGGGTACCAGTCTGAAGGCTGTTATACTCTTTGTATTTCAGCTTTAATAGGAAGCGGAAACACGCCCTGGTGAAATATCCATCGGCTTAAAATTTCCCTTTATAGGAGATCGTTTGAGGTTTTAATAAATTTAAAAGAAATCAAGGTAAACAAAGAATTGTTCCCTGATCCGTAACTTGTTACAACTGTTAAAAGAAAGATTAAGAAATATTGAGCCGAAAGCCTTGTCATATACATAGCACAACAGGAATACGACAGGTCTACGGCAGAAAATAGGGATAATTCCTAAAATTGTCGTACGTGTGTTCAACGACAGAGAATGCTGTCGTAGACATTTGTCGTAAAATTTTGAAAATGTACAAAATTTTCATGGTCGTATAGGCTATTCTTTACGTCAGGCCGGTCTTATAGGTCTGTTGAACGATGCCTTACGACTGTGTTACGAAAAACCTACGAATTACGTACAATTTTATTTGATAATCTGAGGCTCTACGTATCGTAGGTCTTTCCAGCCCAACGATTGTCTGACATTCTACCTGTGATGGTCATGCGAATGTTCTACCGTCGTAGGTCATTCCTGCGACTGCCGTGGTTTTGTCTTGAGCATCAGTCACATACATCACGCAAAACATAAACGACAGGTGTATGATAAAAAAAATGGGAAATTTTTCTTTTGTATTACGACCGTCCTAGGGACCTCATACGAATGTCGTAGGAAGAGCGTACGATAAGACTTATTACAGCCCTAATCAATTTTCCCACGACCGTCGTACAATAAATATTTTATATGTGAACGCTTCCACGAAATTATCCAAGTAAAACTCTCTAAGGTCTATAGCGCTTCCATCTGTCGTAGACCTGCTGAATTCGTACGACAGTCAAAATCGTAGGTTGTTTGTGACTTGTGACACCAGTGAGAGCCACAGAGCGTCCCTCGTAGTTCTCTCTCACTCCGTGGCCCGGATACCAGGCACTCTCACCCACTGAATAAAACCAGGAGGAGTAGGCCGATCTCTTTAATTATTCATATAACCTGGGTGGTGCTGAATAAAATAACAGTTCTTGAATACTGCCCAAAATCGGAAGGATCGGTAGTTGTGATGGATCCTTTTAAACATCCGGCCGGAAATATCGATTGCACAAACACCAACCTGATAAAAGTCGGCCGTATAATCTTTGACATTTTTTAAGATTTTGCAGCCGATTTTAAAAATTAGCTCTATAATATATAACTATTATATTTTTTTAATTTATCTATATATCTAAATATTATAGTTTTTATAAATCTATCTTTATATATCTAATCATCGTTTTTATAAATCAAGCCACATGTCTCAACATTATCCTTATATATATATATATATATATATATATATATATATATATTATTCTCATACAAAGTCAGATGGCATATATCCATTGCGTTTTGGCGTCCATGCAAAAAAGACAAAGGGACACAACCTGCATCACTAGCTGGGGTCACGTGTCACTCCGAATAGATAGGGTTCTGTACCGGCTATGTAGAGCTGTACAGTAGAAACCATACGGACACATCAGTAAGAGTTCTGTACCGGCTATGTAGAACTGTACAGTAGAAACCATACGGACACCTTCGTTAGATTTCTGTACCGGCTATGTAGAACTGTACAGTAGAAACCATACGGACACCTTCGTTAGAGTTCTGTACCGGCTATGTAGAACTGTACAGTAGAAACCATACGGACACCTTCGTTAGAGTTCTGTACCGGCTATGTAGAACTGTACAGTAGAAACCATACGGACACCTTCGTTAGAGTTCCCTACCGGCTATGTAGAACTGTACAGTAGAAACCATACGGACACCTTCGTTAGAGTTTTGTACCGGCTATGTAGAACTGTACAGTAGAAACCATACGGACACCTTCGTTAGAGTTCTGTACCGGCTATGTAGAACTGTACAGTAGAAACCATACGGACACCTTCGTTAGAGTTCTGTACCGGCTATGTAGAACTGTACAGTAGAAACCATACGGACACCTTCGTTAGAGTTCTGTACCGGCTATGTAGAACTGTACAGTAGAAACCATACGGACACCTTCGTTAGAGTTCTGTACCGGCTATGTAGAACTGTACAGTAGAAACCATACGGACACCTCGATATGAGTTATGTTCCGGATATGTAGAGTTTTTCAGTAGAAACAGTATAGACACCTTCGTTAGAGTTCATCAAAGTTGACCGTTTGCGCCAGCATAAATAACTAGTGAGTCATGTTTTCATTACAAACATCGTCCTGTTTCGTGGCCAGTAATGACACTTTAATATGTATTTTAATATGTATTAATATATAAAAAAAAGCAACGGTTCAAAACATAAACTTTGCCATATTTACGGTACTGTGAGCAATTTTAACTTTAACAATTTTTACATTATATCATTTTACTTCAAAGGAAAGCACATTTAGTTACTCCCCACTGATAGAGGCAGGTCACGTGCTTAATGAAGACGGATGTATATGGGGGTTAGGCTGGTCACACGTGATTGGATTTTATTTGAGTAGAGGTGCACTGTGTGTCATCGAAATCAGAGTCTTAGAAAGTTTACCCGCTCCTCGGCACTTTAAAGGCGCGAGCGTTACCGCGGGAACAAAGCCGAGATGCCGCGGGTTACACGTCCTGCTTACTGCCATTCATTATAGAAGTTTCATGGGAATCCAAGGTCAAGGCCGAAGGTTATGGGCGGCCATAACTGCCATCAGGTCATCCTACAAAGGACCCTTAGTAAATTACAACGTCCCGGTCTTGGCTGTGATAAAAACTGATAAAATAGCAGTTATTTGTGATTTAGTTGCTATCTAATGATTATACCACCTTTAACTGTGAGGTTCTTTTAAGTATTCAGGGATTTTCTGCGGGGGAAATATATTAATGTAAGCCCAAATCGGAAATTTATACTTTTAAATCTTATTTTACGGCTTTTGGTTTATATGGATATACTCATAAAAATAGTGTTTATTTCTGTAGAGTTTTTAGGCGGTTCTGCATGGTGATACACATAAGTCCAAGAATCATATTGTTGAAAAATATATGTGGATGTGTGGGCACCAAAGAAGATTAATATAAAATGTGAACTGCAAATACTCTAACACTGGTGTCCAGTTCTAAAACCTTAATCTAATGTTAACACAGAAAACCTAACTAAAATATGATAGAATCACATAACAATAATTCGTTCCTTCGGGTTAGTCTTATCTAGCTTTATGATATGGTCCACCATGTCGCTTGCCTGTTCTGCACTCGAATTTTTTTCTTCTAACTTATAATTCTATGTTTAATTATGAAAGTAAATGATTGTATATAAGTCAGATTCGAGTCAGCTGATCACAAAAAGTGTACGTGTTTTATCACATGTCAAGAACGTGCCTATAGATAGAGATAGAATAGCTATAAAATTCGTAAGGCTGCCTAAGAATTGAGCCTGATTATAAGTTGTTGGAATCTTAAATCAAGATGACTGTGTTGCCACGTGACATACAACGCTGGTTGTCTAGGGTAGTTGCAGATATTTAACAGCTGTTCATATTAATATTAAAGGCCCCCCTCTCGACAGTTTGATTCCGACCCTGAGGAAGTTTAAAAATGTCATTATAAAATATCTATAAAATGAAATAAAGGTTTTCATTCGGATAAGGTGTTTGTTCGATTTATATCAAATCTAATACTATAAAGCAGTAAAGTTTTCTTTGCGTCTCACTTTTGGCAGAGTGTCTCCTACTTGCTGTTTAAATCGTATGCAAAGTTAGATATGACAGGTGCTTTGCAGCTACTCAACCCGGAAAAGTTGAAATATAGCGCCGGTGCCAGCGACTGAGCAGCGATATCGAGCTAATGCCGGAAAACAATAGAGCTCCTGGTGACGTATGGGTTTCTTACGGAAGATGAAAACTTTGGGTACGATACCAGTCCACGTGACGGCGTGTGTACTGAGATAACGAATAGTGAATAATGACTGCATTAACTCCACTAAAACCCAGAGCGATCAGTCAACTGATTAACTGACAAAGTCAAAAATAGTTTTTAATACATAGTTACAAATCTGACTACGGTTCCATGCATGCAAGGGGCAATTAATCAGACCTCTGTCAAGCACTTCAAACACTTGTAATTATTCGCACAGTAATGGACTTGAATCACATATAATATGCAATAAAACGAGCTCATTTATCAACAGACTGTTGACAGATCACACCGTTTTCTTGGAAAACACAATTGTAATAAATTAGATTTCTTCTTGGTTCAGTTACATGTTTGACAAATGTACATATTACGCAAAGCAGTCATTTTAGCCAAAGGATCGAAAGATTAAATTATTAAGTTGCAAAAGTGAATACTCATCATACTGCTATGCCAAGCTAAAGTCTTTACTGTAGTCTTTTTATGCATGAGCGAGAAAGTGTAACTGAGTTCACATTTGGACAATGTGAGAGTAATATGAAGATTGTCAGAAGATGTTCAAATCGCAAAATGAAGGTATCGGAAAGGGTTCAAACTCGTGGTGAAACAAACATAGATTAGAGTATTGATTATGGATAACGAGACAAGGTTTCCGTTTTCTCTGGGGTGAATGCACAGAGATTGAACGGTTTTGTAATGGTTTTAAATGTACCTCAGCGAAACTCAAGTTCGACTTCTCGTTCAGTGGTCACAATTTTTTCATCCTATAACCACGGCTTTCTATAGCACGGTTTACTACATATCGTCACCGTATTAGGTAGTGTAATCATAGCAAAGACTGTTCCGACCAAAGACAACTATGGGTTTTCACGTGTTTTGATAATATTTCGTTGTTCCCCTATCTAAATGCTTATATCACGTTTTATGTGACAAAGAGTTAGTTATTTAACGTTGTCTGGCTTTTTTTATAAGTTCTTACAAACTGAGTCTCCTCAAATCTCGTGCCCGTCTGCCCTGAAACGACCACGTAATGTATCATATACCGTTGTCTGCTACTATGGCACGGCCACGTAATGTATCATTTACCGTTGTCTGCTACTATGGCATGGCTAGTAATGTATCATTTACCGTTGTCTGCTACTATGGCACGGCCACGTAATGTATCATTTACCGTTGTCTGCTACTATGGCACGGCCACGTAATGTATCATTTACCGTTGTCGCTACTATGGCACGGCCACGTAATGTATCATTTACCGTTGTCTGCTACTATGGCACGGCCACGTAATGTATCATTTACCGTTGTCTGCTACTATGGCACGGCCACGTAATGTATCATTTACCGTTTTTTGCTACTATGGCACGGCCACGTAATGTATCATTTACCGTTGTCTGCTACTATGGCACGGCCACGTAATGTATCATTTACCGTTGTCTGCTACTATGGCACGGCCACGTAATGTATCATTTACCGTTGTCTGCTACTATGGCACGGCCACGTAATGTATCATTTACCGTTGTCTGCTACTATGGCACGGCCACGTAATGTATCATTTACCGTTGTCTGCTACTATGGCACGGCCACGTCTGTTTTTTGTTAGAAAACTTATACGTCACGATAAGGATTGAAGGAATGTCCATGTTGTCATGGAATAAAACCCATTTTCAGATCTGGAACCAGGTGATATTAAAAAAAATATAAGTAATGGTTTCTAAAGTCACCTGTTACCTGCACTGTTACTCCAAAAAGTTCAAATACTCATGACTCTCCATCAACCACATACACAAACATAACTTTCTACCTCTATTTACACACGTGTGCATATATACATATTCCTCCTAACCTCTCTGCAGTGAGTTGATATCTCTTTATGGGTCCTGGTATCGGGGTAAGAAATCAAGGAAAAGTTGAATGGACAATTCGTCCGTTTTTGTGTAGAAGATCTATATAGTTTGATTTATTGGCACGTTTTCACATTTATTTATTAATTTCCATAAAGTCCTACATATCGTCCCCATCCATTAATGCAATTATTTTTTTTTTTTCATTTCATCTTTTGATGAGAAGTCTTGATTTAAATGCAAATCCGAAACAAATATATATATAATGACATAATTTGTTTAAGAATCTTAATATACCCAACGATAAGATAATGTAGTCGGTAGTGTCTAAGGAAAGGTTATAAACGTAAAGAACGTGAACAGAGGATAATTGTACCATACAATGAAGGAATCCGATGTTTCAATATATTGGCATTATGGGAGTATTCCGTTCACAGGTCTCAGTCTTAAAAAGCTTAACCGCATGGTATCGGTTAAACTAAGATTCCGGAGTCTAACGTCCTTAGCCAAAGCCAAGGCCCATATGTATGATGATATAGTCATAATATATTATTAAGGTCCATATATATCACAAAACAATATACTAGATGGAGAGCGGTTTTGCACTAATCTGTTAACTCGTGAAATTCGTTTTCATGAAAAACATTCTCTGCTCACCGATATTTCAAGATTTGCTTAGTCACTGGAACACCAAGGACGTCATTCTTTTGCCTGTCAATTGTTTTTTATAGTTCCACAGCCCAAAGACTTTTTGACAAACTGTATGCTTGTTGACTGCTTGATAAACTGCCATACCATCATGTCACTGAATGACGCATTATCTAGATCACCGCGAACGACCTGGACACCAGCAGACATGACGGTCCACGGGAGGCTGCCACAGCGCATACTGCCACAGCGCAGGGCTGTGTTTCTTAACCAGCTGAATTTTCTGTTGATCAGTGTGTTTTTCTTCAGTGTTGATTTTCTTCTAGCAGTGTGTTTTTTTGCGCTGCATTGGCCCATTCCTATTTTAAGCTTTAACTATTTTCATTAATAATATTTTGTTCTCGGAAAAGCGCTTTGTTTTTGTCGGTAGTCTTTAACAGAAGTCATTTTCTTGACGAGGATGGATATTTTATTCATTTGAACTGTGACTTCTATCCATGTGTCCTATTTTATTATATAAAATATTTACAGGAACGACCTGATGCGTGTGTACTGTGTTGGTTTGCTGCAAACTCGTGGCGCTCCCGGTACACCTGACAATTTAACATTACATCGGCACAACATTTTCACCATGCCTTAATTCACTTTCCTGACCATTTTCTGATATAATGAAATTACACAAACAACGAACACATCACCGGAACTTCTAACGGACACTAATCGTAACAATCAATAATAAATTTCTTTTAAAAGAATCTGATTTTACACAGCGTTATTAGAAACGTCTAATTTCTTTTAATGTCACGTTTTAATCAAGAATCTTATATCATGATATTTCATAAAAAATGTAAACTTAAAGGACTTAATAACATTTTTTCTCATGTTCAACGCAACACAGTTCAAAAACGTCTATTTACTACAAGCAAGACGAATCTTTCGTTATAATAAGCGTATTTTTTATATTTTTGCCGTATGTGTAATGTAGCCAGGTGTTTATAAACTGCCTTATTTAAGACGTAACCGTGTTCATGTAGTTTTGCAGTAATGTAATAACCTACATTCCTATAAATTTTCTTGAAGTGCAATAAAGCCATATTCATGTAGATTGGATCCTCAAACTAAGGTTCTTGTTGAAGGCAGGCAACTGATATATTTCCTGGTTGAGACTGATCAAAGCTGTTTCCGGGACGAAGCTTTACGTTAAACTCGTCGTGTGCTAGACCCTTCCTAGTATAAAGCTGTTTTTCCTGAAAGTGACGCCTTAGGCAGATTCTGATTATCGAAACTTGAACCCACTCCGAGTGATCGTATATATTGAAAGAAATTAAAGCAGGTCCTTGTGAAAGTAAAAGACTGGGTGTTTTCTTCTTCTTACTCTGGGGCTTCCTTCAGATGAGGTGCTTTGAATTATCAGACCATTCCCACGACTTGGCGCGGACAGGTCACAACTGATGGATGGCTAATGGCTATGCAATGAATAGACAGAAGACGGCGCACAAAACACAAGTCAAATATACATCTTTTCCATATTGAAGGGTATTTTATATACTGTACGGTTTCCAAATGACGCAAACTCTAACCATAAATAGGCCTCACAAGCATGCTTTCCGATTACACTGACTCATGTTTCGTGATTTGTTCATACTGCGCCCACCCGCTTCCCACTGGTATTCCGTGTTCTGTGAATGTCGCCAGGAAGACGATCTGTTATAATATAACATCTGCTCTTGTTTCATGTGACCTTTCACAAATACGTACACAATTAGTGCACGTGGACTTTTATTTGCTTGTCTCGTGGTCTGTGGCAGACTGTGTGACGACAATACTTGTTGGCATGAACAGCTCTATAGGCTATATATGTGTCAGGGCGTATATTCATGGTTGAGGGGAAGGGGGGGGGGGGCAAGAACGGTACATTTAACTCCATTGACCAGTAAGGATAATTTGTGTAATCGATATAGTATTAGAATTTATAAATATATCTTTTATCTTGATATTTTCTTTATTTTGTTGATTTCAGAATGTATACGAACATGAATACGTATACACGTTCTAAATGAATGGTTTTTATTCGTCCCTCCTGTTATATTTCAGGGAGAACTTTCAAGATAAAGTCTTGTATTACATGATCCTTCTATGTGTATAGACTGCTTCATTAACTTTATACATGAGTGCGGCTTAAAAGTTCACTGGTTATTAGACCCAGTTGTGGCTCTGTTGTAAACACAGAGCTACAGGTCCCTGCCTTCATTTATCTAGCGGACAGGAGCGCATGCAGGTGACAACGTTGTACCCACTTTGGGTACATTTAGCCTATGGTTATGCCCCGGGTGATTTGGATTGGGATAGGCACCCAATATCAGGTGTAGCCTACTCCCGTCCGCTAGATGAATGAAGGCAGGGACTTGTGGCTCTGTGTTTTCAACAGAGCCACAACTGGGTCTAACTGGTTATATGTTTCACATAAATGGAGAGAGAATGGTTCTTGAACTCGAAATGCCTCTCACAAAGACAGAAGAAGGGTCCACAGACTCCTCCTGTTACATTCAGACATGACAAACAGTAACTGTACCAATGTGTTTAATGCCATCAAACTGGTAATAACCCTTGAAATTATAAAATTCTAAGTAGTTTTACATCAAAATATTAAAAAAGCAGTAGTCACGACATTATGATGTTTTATCAAACTTAGTACTTCCCCCGGCCTCAGGCCAGTCGCGTATCTAGCTTTAAGTGGTCTGCCATAACGCTTGCATATAAATGCTGTACTCGCATATGTTTCTTTCTTCTAATTTATAATTCTAATCATATCACGCCGGCCGATATTTTAAAATCTTATTAACTAAAGAATGTCATCATCCGGGAAAGCGTTTAAATGTTATGCTTAACCGCTTGGATATGGCGTCTACCACTTTCCAGTTAACATATATATGTATACAGCTACGTGTTTTAAAGGCATTTTAAGACCTATTAGACATATCTTTAAATCCTGGATACGCCACACTGTGTGTTAGCAGGCTATTTAAGTCGTCTTAAAGACGAACATATAGTGAACGTGTACGGTTTCTACCATTTTTTCTTGAATGGCTTGTACTATTGTACTAATAACACATAGTCTTGCCAGTGATTTGCAGAACCACTTCGATCTGTACACTGTTGTATATCACTCTGAGCTTCCGTCCCACATTTAGTGAAACTGTTCATCATTACTGAACCTGGCAGTTTTAAAGCATTAGCCGGAATGAGTTGTGAAGACGGACGCGGAGGCCGTAACCATAATACATAACCCCGAGATCTTGACAGTTAGAGGGCCCTGTGTTCTCTACCGATATGATTGCTCCTTACTTGATACACGTAATTGCTCTATAAATCGTTGTTGAAAATAAGCACAGCGCTCATTTATTCACCTTTATTCGTTAAGTCGTCCGCTGGACCTCGCCTCGTGAGCCGACACTTTGAAACGTTAAAATCAATTCACGTATCTTATATGCAACCACGTGGACTTAACCAATTCTTCTAAATGACAAATCAGATACTACGACACGTGACGTCACATATTAGGTTCTGAGCAGACATGGTAAGATGATGTTCTAAATAAGGGTGCTATATCAGTAATGGAGGCACAGTGACAGAAATTACTCGTCACGAAGGTTCATTCGTACATAAGTTACTGTACATTTGTGAATATTTTTACTGACGTTCATGAATCCAGATCATGTGCAGGGTCCACACCGAAATGTAATCGATTCTTCATTGACAAATATCCAGATTGCTCTGAAAATTACATGAGATTCCGTTCATGATTGCATGAGTTGTGTCGTGAACTAACAAACACAGACACGAACGAGGATAACGCATATACCCTTTTGGCGGGGACGATAATCTCATGACCAGACGTTGTAAGCCGCTCAACCCACATGTGGGACTCTCTGAACATATGATGACTGTTGTTTATTCATAACGGTCGATGTGCTTTGCATCTAATATATTGAATATTTACGATTAATCTCCTGCCCATTCCCTGTACTACTGACCCAAGAAACAAACGTTAGTATGGAGTAGACTGGATATCCTGACCCCGCCAGTTTGTATATATAGGCAGTCATCGCCGATGGCAACCTTTCTTCGGACTTATCCTATCCGACTCTTTTCATTTCTATCATTTGTTTTACTTTCTGTTAAAAAAAATTGGGCAGCATCCTGCATCATCATTTATTACATCAAATATGTGTCTTTGGAGCGCTTTATAACATGTCATATATGTTTTTAAAGGTTACACTACGGCGGGGTTTTAATTACAATCGGCTCTTGACAAGCAAAGCCTTTGCTGTTTGACAAACGATCTTTCTGGACCATTATTAAACTGGATGAGTTATTAAATGTCAGAAATATGGGATGTGTCAGTGTATAGTTTATTAGTAAAAGTATAATAAATATTTAAAAAGATAAATGTCTTAGCAGTGTTACTGCATCATACTGGGATATCCCCGCGCTCTGTATAGTTTGAGCCGGACCTCAGCAGATCTCATTCTGTGCTGCCTGGTTGTTCGGTCAATTATAACCGTAAATACCCCGCAAACGAACCTCGGTGACTATTAACATACGGTTCACATGGGATAAATATTGATGCTGTACCCACTGAGAGTAATAAAAACAGCAAGGATTAAATTCTAGCACTGATATTTTCATAATAATTTCAGTACATAAAGGTTCATAAATCGTAAATTTGATTTAAAATAAATTTAATTCAGTTCATTAATTCTGACTAAAATCGACATGGTCAATATTCTTTGCTAAATGTTGTCTCATTTTTTAGCGACTTAAAACCACACGGGCAATCACAGGGCTACCAAAGTCAATCATGACCCTCGCCTTTAAAAGTAATAGTCCGGGGATTGGCTGATTATTCTTGACGCCCCAACCGACAGACCTAAGAAGGTACAGCTATTGTCGCCATGCATGTATATCGCAAGTTAACAGTCTCGCCTAGTTTGTATGTCTCGTTGTGTCACAGACGTCGGCAGTACATAGGTTATGGGGGAATGCTAAGTTGCAGATTAACGTGTTTAGACAGTTTTGGCTCAGTGAGTGAATAAAAGTGCAACATACCGGTAGGTATAACTATTTGAAACAATTTTTTATTTAACCTGCGTAGAATCAATTATGCAAAAAGAGTGTAAAATGTTTTGAGTCCGCCATCTATTTCCAGGTAGCTCTGACGTGGTCGATCCAATTTGAAAAAGTTTGATTCTGACGTGTTTTCGAATGATTAAAATTTTCATCAAATATTGCTTAGGTTACATAATTCGTTAACATATCTTGGTAAAGATATATTCAGATACAAGGTATATGCATATACCGAGATGAAAGTGTAAATTTACTAACAACTTCTTTCACTCTACCAACACAAAAACATATCTTAAACATAAGGAAACTCAACAAAGAGAAATAACAGCAGTAACTTATAAGATTTGAAACTTTGAATCTTCTATAGCAGATGTGTAGTTTCATTATATCTTAATATAGCAGGTATTTCAAATTTTACAGGTTAGTAAAGGAGACAACCAGGATTATGAATGAAAAATATTGATATCAACAACTCAAGCTTAAATCTTACCTGCTGCTATTTTTCATTTATATCTAGAAAACTACCTATTCATTTTCATATCTTTATTTCAATGCTCTAAAAATGTGTTCGCGTCGTAGACTACTTCCTGACTACTTGAGGATATCCAAAAAAACTGGGAGCTGCCATCACCAGACCAGGGCCTAATTGATGAAACCGAGTGGGAGAGCTTGTGCTTTCTCATGCATTCGTCATTATTAAGCACGGGTTTGGGCTATTGTCCGTTAATCCTTTCTTTCTCAAATTCCATTGGCGGAAGCAGGTCGCCAGTCTACATGCTGGATTTACCACTTGTAATCTCCCATCCAGAATTTCTTACATCCAGTTCTCCGGTATCCGGGGCGTTTATTTCCAGGTCAGGAGGATACGTTTTAGACAGGCATCAAATAGTCTTACGTCTCCAGCTTAATCATGTGCTAATGAGAATCCGCCGCCGGACTTCCGGTGATATGGAAATTATTATCTGGTGTTTTTCTCGCACGTATGTATAAGGGATGACTCTTATTTACTAAAAATGATGTGACAGAGTAAATCTTGAAATTTACAAAATTGTAGCCGTGTCACTAACGAAGCGCCGTTTTCCCTTTAACTCTTGCGCTGCAACTTATTTATGAAGATTGACACCATGATTACAAGAAGTTTTAATTAGAAAGCCACCATTCAACTAATTTGTAGCAAATGCTAGTTGTCAGATTTGTTTGCTAAGGCGCGTGGCTGATTAGAACGAACAAAAAGTTCATTGGTAGGATGATTACTCTAGCTTTAAATAGTGAATTCTATCACGTGAGTGTCCAAACATTCACGTAAAGAAATCCAGCCAGTAGCGAAATCGTCCTATTACACAGTATTATAGTTTGTCTTCATTATTCTTCCCTGAATCGTCTTTCTTTGGTAATATTTTCAAGTGTTTGTAGTTTCAGACGTTTTATACATGTATATCGCTGGGAATACCTCCAGATATCACAATCCATATTATATATATATATATTATCAGAACGAATCTCTACGAGTCAGCCTATAGTAATAGTCAAACTGTTGCTCAAGGGAACTTTTTAAACGATAGAATCAATATCCTCTATAATACAGGGAAAGATTTCAGAGTAAATTTAACACAAGTAAGAGGGAGACTTTAAGAATTTCACACTCTTTTCCAATCGTTTGTTTAATCTTCAAAAATCTATGCTGCAATAAATGATATATAATAACGTCTTGATAAGGGGTTGTTTATGTTTATTTGTGTATCCGGCTAAATATTACTCCGTTTCGAATATTCTATGGTCGCATCGATCGTTGAGAGCGAATACCCGCGAGCATTTTTTTTTTGTTTGGGACGAATTTTGTTAAAGACTAAAAGTTTTGTCCTTTATAAACTTTGCAATATTAACCATGCCATCACTTTATATAACATTTCACTTATTGGAAAACTTTGTAAAACAGAATTGCAAGATATAAAATGCTGAAGAAACTCTACCATTTCTTTTACCTTTCGTACATTAAGCGTTATTTACAGGCAACTTAGAGCTGACATAACTTAACAAACCCTTCATCTTATCTTTTTTTTATCCCAACACCTATATGCAGCACACTTGGAAAATCCACGGTCTGCTCACACACCGGACATATAGAAAGAGGAGAACACCACAGGAACATACATATTAATCCCTAATTGGACTTCGGCAGCGTCATCGTTCATGGAGTTTTATATTAGAGTGCTCACACAAGTCAGAATAAAACGTCAGTGAAAATCAACACAGGTGTAATTTCGACACCGACTATGACAATTTATTGGCCGGATTTCCCATCCTCGTCCGTCTGCGATTACAAACTAAATGTTGCCTATTCAATTTTTCTTTAACTACCAAACGCATAACATCTCAAGATCTCGACATAGAATATCGCAATAAAAAATTTAGGACCCCGAAAAAGAGATAATTTATCACGAGATCTCGCTATAATATCTAGAGATCTCGCCTTAATATCTCGAGATCTCGAGATCACATTTTACAGAAAAAAATCCCCGTTGGCATTGTACGAACCATTCGATGCTTAATTGACGCAAGTTAAAGTTAAAAGGGCCAATTCTTATATCTGACGTCTGTCAAATAAACATAACCCTTGACCCAATCCCACGGGGTACAGGTTGTCCCTTCAGTTTATATCCAGCGTGTTTATACCTTAGGGGGAGGGGCGCAAAATGGCCGCCAGTCGTAATCGAAATTGTTTGTCTTAAGGTAATCTGAGCTATACCATAATAACATGCAGATTGGTTGGCTAAAGGTATTCTGAGCTATACAATAATAACAGATTGGTTGGCTAAAGGTAATCTGAGCTATACCATAATAACAGATTGGTTGGCTAAAGGTAATCTGAGCTATACCATAATAACAGATTGGTTGGCTAAAGGTAATCTAAGATACAGTTTTGGACTATAACTACCTTAGTTACCTTAGGCAACCAATTTAAAACATATATGATTTAATTCAGTGAATAAATTGTTTAAAGAATCTAGATCCGTTCATCATGATTTTCTTTCTGCAAAATGCTCTGTTTTGGTCTTAAAGCCACTTCACCAACATGCCTTATTTATAGAATTTATGTATTACCTTTTACCTCTGCATACATATTAAAGAACTATAGGTAATCCCTGCTAAGAAAGGTTCTTATAACGCCCCTGTGACTGATGCATAAGCTTTTATCTACAGGCTATTTGTACACAAGGTACTTTAGCCGATGTTTACATACAGAAAATCATGTACCCGAGTGGGGTTGATTGAACATTGAAAGATCCCTGGTTGTTGGTGGTGAGAGCATGTGAAGCAATGCAATATTTGTCATTTAAAATACTCTGTATTGGCTTAATTGAACCCAGATATCTTTACTGGAAGTGTTTTGATAACGATCGGCGGCCATTTTTGCGCCCCCTGTTTTAAACACGTTAGTATAAACAATACAAACAACCTGTACCCCATGGCATTTTCTCTGTTTGGTTTATTTTTATAAAAGGTTTTAAGGGATTATGATTATTTGACAGTCTTCAGTTATATAGGATTTGCTCCTTTAACTTTAACCTAGCTCATTAAATAATCGAATGGTTCAATTATTTTAATAATTAAATATTTTTTTTCAGTGACTTTAATAAAGTCGACATTATCTGTAGATCTCAAGATAACTTTGTTTGCGAAATTCCATGTCCTTAATAAGCAATCGTGCGATGCCTCTACCTTTCTCAAATTGCCTCTCTACAGTAAAAATTACAAAAACTACCACTGGACAGAACAGCCAAACACAAATACAACCGCGCTTCTGTAGCTGTTGCTTTTCTGCAAGCGGACATAGAATATTTTTTTGTGATCTTCAGAAGCTACCTGTGTAATGTTTAAATGAAGAGCATGATGACGTGTTAAATTAAACCCCTCCTTGTTGCCGAGTGATGGAATCCATGATTATTGCTCTCTGACCTATTTGTCCTGTATATTTGACTACATACATACATAGCCACTTCTTCACTTTATTTCACTCAGTTATGTAAAAAACTTGAACAAACGACATTAAGTTTTATAGTCAATTGCCGAAACCGCCTAGTTCCAACGCCGTCTTTGGTAACACAGAAATACTCTAAGCTTAGTTGATTTGAGTTTATAATTGACTGTTTTCCTTGTAAGAAATTATATATATATATATATATATATATATATATATATATATATATATATATATATATATATATATATATATATTGTTTAATGCATGCGATTAAGCATACGCTGACACACACAATTAAGATTTAATGTGTGTGTATATATATATATATATATATATATAGAATTTATAACGTTATTACCATTTTCTTTTATAAATTCTGTGTATTAGCTCTTATAGCATCAGGCCGATAGAGCACTGCTGGATTCGTTCAGCACTCATATACTGCTAGTATATAATATATATATATATATATATATATATATATATATATATATATATATATATATTATCCAACATGGCGGTTTCTTTATGCAACTTATATTTAAAGTTGTTTTATAACACTCCATGACTACATTATAGATCAGGTAAAGCGCCTGGACGTGTCAGAGTAACAGTAGTGATTCTGTTAAGTAGTGTACCATTGTAGGATCTGAAGATGTCAATATTCTGACTGTTCTTCTGATAGCGGATGAAGCTCGTCACGGCTCACTAAGCCGACTGCAAACCAACATGAATATGCGTATTCTGATCAAGTCAGATAGTATCGGTCTGCTTACATGGGTGCATACGCCGGACATTTTTCTCATAGGAAATTCCCATGTATGATGTTGACCCGCCTGTCCTCATGTCCCAGCTGTGTCAGTGCAGTTTTTATATTCAAAACACGTACGTCATCATACTCCTCCTCAGACATCTGATCGGACCGTTTTGCGTGATCTCTTTTACAGAATGGTCACTCTACATTAAAGTTAAGCGTGTAATTATTATTTCCTTTTATTGGAATGTATTCAGGTGGTACCGGATTGAAACAGAGTGCCTTGTCGCTAACAATAACTATGGGACCACGACAACAAATTGACTTTTTATTCCAAGAGAGATTACTTTAATGTTGTGCAGATTTAACCTTTTAACACCTGAAACAAAATGGTTTATATTTAAAGTGTATACAATTAAAGTTTTTGGGAGAGAGAGAGAGAGAGAGAGAGAGAGAGAGAGAGAGAAGAAGAAGAAAAAGAAAAAAGCGAAGAAGAAGAGGCGTTTGTTACCGGGTTAGCATATTAACAAAGCTGAATTAAAGGGCAAACGTAAAATGACAGACAGACAGACAGGCAGACAGATAAGCAGGCAGACAGCGATTATAAAATAGATTCTCCATTGGGAAGCTCTGCCTACGACATTTTCTGTCTTTTCGCGCCTGCTGTCGAGCTGATTTTCGGTTTCCGCACGCTTGCTGAGTTAGTAGTCCGGTGGGACGCCCGGTTTTGTTTTGTTCACTAGATAGCTTCAGAGCAGAGAAACCGTACGCAAATCAAACAGGAACGGTCTATTGTGACACATATGATGAGCCAGACTTACATTTCATAAAGAGGCTCTGTGCTGGGCGGCATGGCATACTCAGGTTTAAAGACTTGGTTTGAATTGACAAATTTTAAATTTGTGTATTTGTTGTATGTTTATAAACATTGTTGGTTGTCAAGTGGCTAAACAGAATTAATTTATCGTTACACGCTAGATAAAAGCATCAAATTTGGTATTAAGTATCTGTCGGTCAATCCTGATCATTCTAGAGCGGGTGCCGAACTGAACCCAGTTTCTGATTCTTTCAGCAGGCTCGACCCCAAAATAGCAGGATTTTGTGGATAATATAGCACATTTACAACAATAGACTGAATGTGGTAAAATTGATTGACTCTAACACTCATTTTAAATTAATGAATATACATATTACGAACACAATTTTGAAATATCTTAAACAGTTATTGCAGAAAATGTGACGAAAACTATTTTAAAGTATGAATGTAGCTCGCTTGAGTTCAAAGGTCCAGGGCCTCCGAGAGAAATTTTTCGAGGCAGTACAAAAATGTTTCCGGGCCTCATCCCCTATCCTCGTTATTATAACCATTCAGGTCTACGGATTAAATATGCTTTAGGAACCTATACACATATCTTTATAGGTCCATAAGGAACACTTTTGTGATAGGTGGCAGTCTGGCATTCATGTTGGAGTCAACATGGCTGAATCTATGTTAGGATACACCAATTTTCCTCATCTGTAAATCAACTGCCATTTTCTGCTTAGTAATAGATACCAACACTTTTAGGCAACTGGCTTCCGGAATTATACATGCTCCTTCCTTTTTCCGCTCAGGGAAAGAATTCCAGAAAGTCGTGTAACTCACCAATTCAGCTTCTTCACCTTTCAGATGTTCTTCGTTGATCTTGCTAATTGAATAAAGAACCACAGGGGCTCCGGTGGCAATGCACGTACATTGAACATTATGTAATACTGTTACGGGGAGACATAAAAGCGGACCGTACTGTCTCGCTAGGATAGCTTACTTTTCTAGCGAAGCGGTTGGTACTCCCAGATTGGTCCAGAATTTTCCCCTCAACAATTTGCGTTCGTAACAATACATAAAAGGTTAAACTCATAGCCAAACAAAATGCCATGAATACCCGTTAAATTAAGAGGTAAACATTGACTAAGGAGCTAAAAATATTCTATATCCGTAGCTTTGGTTGACAGTCTATTGTGATATCGACAAGAAATAACTATATTGTCCTGTCATCTCAACTGTATTGTCCATAAGTTCCGTTTGACTCTTCGTGTAAACATGTTGTTACGGGGTGACATAAAAGCGGACCGAACTGTCTCGCTAGTGAAGCTTGCTTTGCTAGCAAAGCGATTGGTACGCCAGACTTGTAAGCCACCGTTTTGGGTTCGAATCCTGGATCGGCCCAGAATTTTCCCCGGAAAAGTTTGTTTTCGTAACAATGTAATATATCACTGCCGTCTTGAGAAACGTTGCCATATTTCAACCGTTCAAAGGTCACGTCTTCCTTTGATGTGATACTTTTTAATGGCTACATGTTCTGAGGTTAAAATATCGGAATGAAGAAAGATTTCACCATTTTGATATGCATAAAAATTTTATAATTCTTATAAAATATGAGGGAATATACTAGGATATTTTTACTTTTCTAGTGAAACCATCTTTTTGGAATCTATATCTGAAGTCGTAATTACGAATGGCCAAAGTGATTAAAGAGTTTGTTTAATTGTCCACACCTTTGATCATAAATGATGACGGCACAAATATATCTCGTTCACGTTATATGGTTAATGCGGTAATAAAATGTGTCATGAAGCAGTTTAAATTACTTACATTTATCCTGAATAATTTTTATCTTTATGGTAAATCATTGGCTTGTGACAAATTTATATGTTTTTTTAGTTTATAATATGATAATTGGCGGTTCCTGAGCATTAGTGGGATATGACATAAGTTTTGTTTAATAAAATTTCAAAGAAATGAATAAAGTGCAGTAAAATTATTGATGGTAGCAATTTAAAATAATTGGAGCTTCCATTGGCATTTAGTCATCTGTTGTTATATTTTTTAATGATTTTAGAGTAGATTATGGTTTGTACGATCTTTTAAAAAAATACTGACATCACGGATACTTTTATAGAATAACCTAATAATTTATTTTTGGCAAAATTATTTTACTGTATTCAACTACAATTTGCCGCGTAAAGACAAAATCAGCAATTTTGATATTTATTAACGTTGTAGATATTTAAAAAAAAGGTATAAGTGCAGTATAGGTGACCTTCAGCAAACTGTCATTACTCATACTTACTTTTCCTTTGAATTAAGTGTGATGTTGTCTTATTTTTATGTGAATCTTTTGTAGATGTGTGAATTGTGATGGAATCATCAGGTAAACCCCATGTGGAAGCAAGAATAAAAAAGGACAGACCCTCAGTAAATGAGCCACTTTAGGCAGGTCACCTGTTCTGCACTTTAACAAAAAATAGTTCATACCAAATGTCTGGGCACTGAAAAAAATGTCCGACGTTTACTATAATGGTGTTAAATTATTTAGTAAGGTAAGTCGAATGAATATTCTTATGTTGAATTACGATGGTGGGACCATCATATCACTGTAAGTCTAAAACTTAATATTTTCAAATAATCAGCTGGCTCAAGGAAATTATCGTTACATGCCTGACAAATCACCAAATTTTGTATTGAGTATCTTCAGGTCAATCCTTATTGGTGCCAATTCGAACTCATGTTCTGGTTCTTGTAGCTGGCCAAAGTTCAAAATAGCAGGAATTAAGGGGGAAAAAGCACTGTTTATCTCAATATATACAATCACTTTAAGTATATCAAGTATTTATTATAATATCTTATTGGAGGGGCAAATTTGGCTTGTATTGAGTACAAATTAGTAATGAGGACTTATGAGGATCAGCTGGTTCTCAAATAATTTTCCTTCCCAAGCCTTCAAATTAGTGTTTACTTCACTTCGGCACCGCTTTTAAAATCAACCGCCTTGGTGTAGTTTGTCCATCTACAAAGTAGTGGTGGGCCGATCGTCGAGTTTTATCGAAAGTTAGTCGCTTTGCTGCCACTTTCAAGCGCTCGATTACCAAAAGCAACTATCGATTACATCATAAACATGATTTTTTTCTAGAATGTCATAATGTTTTTAGGCAAAATATTATTCTTCAATTGTTTTTACAATATTCCGCGCTGCATATAATGAGTCTGTGTACTTAAATAAATTCCGTATGTAACAGAGTCTGACACGGTAGTAGCGTGAATGGAGGACTTAATAAACCGCTGTGAACTGGCAGGAATCTGCTGAATTAGCGGAGTTTACTAACGAGAGTACATTGCATAAATGGGCGGGATATGGCGTTAAAATGCTCCATTAAATCTCCAGGTCTATGCAAGTTTTGCGAGATTCTCTTGGATATAATATCTTCAACTGATGCTAGGGCCGCTACCGCTGTATAGGCCATCCTTATAAAAATATTCTTTGTTTGGGCTAACCCGGCCGGTCGAGAATTTGGGTTGCGGCTGGATTTTTTTTTTTTGGACTAGTCTGCAAATTATTTTTTTTGTATGATCTGCTGCAAGCGTACCCGGGCCCGTACAAATTCTGCCCTCAAGTGCAAGAAAAGCAGCCCCTCTATAGACCTTAGATGCTCTTTCTTTCCATAACGAAAGATATTACCCGACGTTGCCGATTGTTTAATTTGAGCCTTAAAATAAGTCTTGATTGTGCCTATGTACGTGGAAGGATCGGTACACTCTAGCGGGAGGGAAGAATGACTGCCGGGAAAGCGCTACCCACTTTCGTTACTCGGGCGAAACAGCCTGAAACAAATATTGAGCGATTAGAAATGGTTCTCATTTGATTACAAATAAAGCGGAAGTTCGTCACTCTCGCATAAAATGAAAGTTATCCTGACATTCATGCTGTCAACGGACCGATTTTGGGATGTTAACCATGTGACGGTTTGATTTGAATAAACATCTCCCTCGTCAATGCAAACGCTGTTGTGATTGGCGGAGAGGTCATAGACAGAGAGCCAATAAGAGGTTCGTAGTAAAAATTCGCTTGATGTCACTTCGATCGGACGATGTCTAACGTACGATATCAACAAATCAGGTGTTTGGTATCGCAAGAACTGATTGATTTCATCAGTTCTGTGGCATTTATATGATAGGGTTTTGCGAGCAGACCGATTTCTGCCGAATCCTTTCTACCGGCCACAGCTGATCAGAACACGCATAAAACCGTCTTTTTTGGTTGTGTTTCTTTATAACTGTCTTTGTGAATTTATTTCAAAGAAAATCAAACAAAAATGACCTCGTTTTTCAAACCAAAAACAAATAGAAATAATTACCTTCAAGCCTTTGGGGAGTTAACGTTATACAAATAAATCATACGTGAATAACTACATTTTGAGCTTTCAACTACTTTTTTTTAATTTTTACACAAAAAATATATGGGACCGTAACTTTTCTGGCGGGCCTGTGAAACCATTATGCATTTCGGCAGTCGTCATTACTGTTATAGAATGAAAGTCCTTGCTGGTGGTAAAGTAAAATAATACGCGGGTATATGCAGGGCCAGTAAGTAGATGGCCTGGATTGTGGTTTATTTCTTGATTATTATACTTAATTAAAATGATACTTTGAATAGCATCTCATAGTAATAATAGGAATTTAAAAAAGGCAAAAACTTCTATTCTTAAGGTGGAATTACTCAGAAATGCGGGCTGGGTTAAGAAAGTACAGTTTCACAGATAATTGCATATATCTTTAAACGTGTCTGAACCGATTAATAATCGATCATCGATCGGTTCCGATGATTGTTTATGAAAAAGGAACCGACTCCCACCACGACTACAAAGTTTGATGATTCTATCCGATATGTAACGATATGGCCCAGATATGACGCTAAGCCACCTGACTATTGGCCGTAACATAACAGTTTTCCGTGAATTTGATTTCCGAATTTATTTCAGAAATATAAACATTAAACATATGGCTGGCACAAAATATTGTATTTGGCATTTAGAAGACAGACCACTTTCACATATATAACTGCGAATATTATATTTTTTTATTTTAGTATGGATACCGCGCTGTCATATATACTAACGAAAGTTCGGGGGCTTAGATAAATTATATAAGTGCTGAAACACAACCGATGCGACAGTTTCTGAATACGGAATTTCCAGCCGGCGGTGGGACCGTCATTCAAATGTATATTTCTTTTTCAAATTGTCAGGCTTGTGCTACTCGGAATATATATATATATATATATATATATATATATATATATATATATATATATATCCTAGGCCGTGCAGCCAGTGAAGCGCATTTTGTTATTCCTTTGGCAGGAGATGCAAATTGATGATGAACTTACTGTTGTTAGAACAAGAAAAGTAAGGATGGCTATGTAACTCCGTTTGTTTCAGTCATGTGAAAACATGGAATAACAGAGAGGAGAAATAACTTAAATCGTGGCAAAAAGAGTAAAGGTGAACGACTGAATTGCACATAGTATCAGTATTTCTTTTAAAGATATATGGAATGGTTTATATATCTACACAGACACATTTATGTTTCAGAATTTAGTTAATAATAAGAACCAGGAAATCAGTCAAATTCTACTGATAAAATAAATTTCTGAGGTGTGTTACGCCAAGTGATGAAATATCCTGGAAGGCGAAGCGTGTCGCAATATATCCATATATACACATTCATCCAATGGATACTGTTTATTCAAACTGATTTTGCCATTGCGCCGTTGAGTGGAGATTAACCTACCTTCACTTCACGATATATAGTGCCAGTTAAACACGCCTACTGAGATTGATATTACCAATGTTTACTTTAATACATATTGCATATATTCAATTTACCTGTTAAATATCATTTATCATCTATTCTGTAAATGAATTAAATTAATAAGTAAAAATTTCTTTAATTTAGTATCTTAATGTAAAAAATAATCATGGCCGCGAGAGGGGTCTAGCCTATTCCTTTATCTGAAGTACCTTTTGTCAGCAAAAGAAAGGAGGCCAGACTAACCTTGTGTCCTTGAGACATTTCAACTATGACGTCACCTCGTTCCGTGTGGTACTAACAGTTTGCCAATTGCTGTATCGGTGTCCCGGAGATAGTTAACAAAAAAACACTTGACCGAAGGAACGAACCGATCAAATACTGTCCCGAAATGCTGTCAGGGAGGACTGCCAGATGAAATCAACACGACACGCATGAACGCGGGGGGTCGTCTGCTTCCTCCGTGGCATTTTACCGCCACAATACACGCCTTCAGTTCATACCAAGTACTATGCTTTTAAAGTTCCCGGCGTGCCATGACGGTGCCGGTGTCTTTGGCAGAGGATGAACGCCACCACGTGACATGTCTTAAAAGAACCTGCGGGCTGATGTAGGCTGAAAGTGCATGTTTATTAATAATCAAGAAACGTCTGTATTTATGTATCAATCTTCATAGCAGCTGTAGGAAATAAGTGATAGAACATTTACTAGAAACGTAGTCCCAGAAAGATAATTCCTGGAATGGGACGTAAAGTATTCGTCGGCCTAAAAATAACATAACAAAATCGTTAATAAACCTATCCTTTTTTACATAACTCAAAGCTTCGATATCAATCTTTTCTCGATCGTAGATTTCTTTAAAATTTAGTTAAACATTTAAGTTAGAATTTTAAGCAAGACACAGCCCAGTATCTCAATCTGCTCATCGAGTCGATTCTACAGAAAGTTTGGACAAGCCTGTAACTGGGATTGGTTTGACCGCACTTGAACTGTCTCGAAGCGTATGTATAATTCACGACCCTATATTTTAGATAATTAAAAATTATATATATATATATATATATATATATATATTATTATTATTATATTATACGTATATTATTATTATTATTATTATTATTATATATATATGTGATGCTATATATGTCTTAAAAAATAAATTTCACACCAAAAATCATATCAGATATGCCCAGTGTTTATTCGGGGATTTAAAGGTACAATGTGATATATGTGTATGTATAAAATGCAATGGTGATAGGCACATATCTAATTAATGTTTTTTTCGGTGTTCAAATATAATAACTCAATCTGGGATACAAATCCTTTTAAACCGCGATCCCCCGGTTAATAAAAGGGTATTTCGGTCACGGGCTTTTCACAATGTTAAGAAAAAAAAACTCTGCCTCCGTAAATGTAACAATCAATATAAAAGTGACCGTGATTACACTAACGGGTACAAGAAAGCTCTCTCGGGAATCGTTATTATATGACCATATACTATGATAAACCCAGTGCTGAATATAGCGGTACCTCTCACGGTGTTTGCATAAGCCTGGTTCACGCGCGTCTCACATATCTCACATTGTTTTGTTACTAAAGATCGCCACGGGTGTCTTTGTCGGATTTGATGTCAATCACTGTGGTGACCTGTGTACGTTCGGTCTGTGATCTGCAGCGTGGAATCTCAATAGTGTGTTGATTTTTCCATAAATACACGATTCAGTTGGCATTTATATGGGATAGATAGGGCCTACACTTTATGTCTGTGGTTAAAATGCCGCTAGAGTTGATCCAGTGTCCGATAGGTAGATCTGTAGGATAACCTCTGAAATGTATAGTGTGGTAAGACCGGCCGGAAAATCCAGTCGTAGCAAAAAATGAGAAGGTGCTGCCGTCCATTATTAAAAAAAAAATACGTGGCAACAATGTCAAGAAATTTCCGATCGATTTTTATCCAGCCGGGAGAATCAGAAAACGTGATGACGTAACCGAAAAAAATATCCATTTTAGCAAGATTTCCTTCAACATATCACGAACAAATAGTGCCTCAGTAGACGAAACCAGAATTGATTGATTAAAATGGCCGATAAAATCTGGTGATGATCCCAGTAAATTGGTTGGTGTGTTGGCATGCACCGCTCGTTATATGGTAGTCTGTTCTGTAGGTGATTTGGCTGTAATCATGTATATGTCATAAAAAAGCCGGTCTCGAATCTAAGCGGCCGGAATGATCTACAAGTCTCCCCGGCACACCTATACCGACTTTAGAGTGCAAATCAAGAGCTTTTCCCGCACATTTCAGTCACTTATTGTTTCTTTCTTCTGAATTGCTGTTGACTTCATGAATGATGAAAATGCTGTAGAATCCACCGATTTTTTTTCGGGTTAGTCATCACATCTACCGAAATTTAAAGACGGGTTAAAAATCGGCTTGTGTCAAGGCATTGTATTTTTTTCTGCCGGATTAAAAAAAAAAAAACGATCGGCAGCACCCTCACATTTACCGATCCTGCCGGCAAAAAATCGGCAGGAAATATCGGTAGACGGGAAGCCGGCTTTAATTGGATGTTGAACAAATACCGGTGACTGCTTATCTTAACTGAGATTTTGCCCAATCATTACTATAAACATGCGCGGATCCGCTCTTAACCAAGGACCTTATTTTTTTAGAAAAATTTTATGCATGACACCCGTTGACCCCTCCCTGCAAAAAAATCCTGGATCCGCGCCTGTAAAGTAAGCAAACATGACGTCAATACTGAAGTTGCAGGAGATGAATTAAGGTATTGAAAAGAGAGGAAGATTTTACCAAGAAAAAAGGACATAACGTGGAAGAGAGGACTTGTCACTGGCATTGACAGGTCCACGAGGCAGGCACACGCCCACAGATACGAGGTGTCGATCGACGAACAGGTGATGATTACAGACACAGAATGGTTATGATACAGGGATACTAATTTCACAAGTAGCGCTGTCTAGTGAAATGTCCGTGGTCAAGGGCTGTCTTAGGGAAAATCATGCTGAGATCTGGTTTACATGTTTATTGTTTTCCAATGGCTATTGTTTTAGAGCATGTGCTAGTAAGCATATATAGGGGATAACAAATAGCGCAGCGCATATCTCAACATGAATCTTCTTTTGTACAAAATAATTATAATTCAGTAATTTAGAAGTAATCTCACAACATTTGCTGCATTTTTTTTGTTCTTTTTCATTTGTTGTATTGTAAGTGACGATGTTATACATTAACGTCTCGGTCTTAAGAAAACACCATGTCAGGGCATAAATTTCATAGAGGTAAACTGGGTTCCGGTCTCTTAGGCTTTTTTCGTTAGCACATCAGCAATACTTAAAGCACCGTTACTACAAATACGTGTTATTCACGAAATACCAAGTGCTTCCCAGGTCACCGCCTTAACGTATACTCAAATCCAGACTGGTTACAGACGCTCCATTTGTAGTCGTTAACAATTCATAAACATCAGCAATCTGACAGACCACTTTGCCGGATAAAATTTGTCATGAAGAAAATTGATTTTCAGCATAATTTGAAAGTGTATATGGCTGGATGGAGGTTCCCTATAAATTGGAGTGATTCTTGCTGCTTGTAAAATGCATTTGTGTCTGAAGTGGTGGACGTGAGAGCTGCAGGATATATATATATATATATATATATATATATATATATATATATATATATATAAACCTTACCATCATATATGCACGAACATACATTGCATAATATTATATATGTACACATATAATACTCCATCATAATAATGACAATACAGCTATATATATATCTCACTTCTATCCCTCCCTCAAATACTCGCAAATATTAAATTTTCAAAGTCCTGCCTTTGGCCCCATCTACCCCTTTTTGTATATATATATATATATACATAAATATATATGTAACAGCAGTTGTCACTACAGAGTTGTAGGCCGCACATACGTCTCTCAAATCTAAAGCTCTCAAGCACAAACACAGCACGTGCTTTACACGTTTAATACTGGAAAACGAGAGAAATACATGAACTCTTCAGTTCAAAATTTGCCTGCCAAGTCAAATAAAAAATTAAAACGGCAACACGAATTTACAGTATGAAAACACTTGGCATACAGAAGTATACAGAATATACAGATTTTACAGAATATACATGAAAATAATATTACTGATCGGGTGACCAAAGTAATCTACCTTTCGGGTTACATTTACCAATAGTCTGTTCTAATATTACAGATAGTATATTCTACCTTTCGAACCACATTTAGCAAAATAAGCGTGTATTGGTTACTATGATAATATAACAAGATAAGATAAGAAAAGATAAAATTTATTAGCCTTCAGTTCCAGCTATTACTTGCAATTCATTACATAAAAATAGATGAATACATAACAATAACATAGACAGTATTTGACTATAACCGACATCCTCCACCATAATAACATTTACACACTAGATTAATATGAAAATACACTGAAAATTTGGTACTTGGAAAACGAGAGTATTACATGAACTCTCCAGTTCAAGAGTTGCCTGCCAGGTGACGTTTATCGGCAAACTTCGCGGCAAAACCAGGTACGATAGGCCTTTTAACATGCAAATGTACAATATTACTAAAAAATTTACTTAAGTTTAATCAATGTGTCACAAAAAGGTATGAGGACTGGGTAGTCTTTCCGATATTTAATTTGACGCTTACTAATACATCATGTAAATCATTTCCTTTACAAATCATATATTGGCGAAAATGAATCACCAGGTCAAAGGTTACAACCCGAGAGGGATTACAACGTTGGCGCGCTTTCTGACTAATATTAACAGTGTGCACATTCCTGTCACGGATCGCAACAAATAAATAACAACCGCAACTGACGGCGGTATACCCGGTCATTTATATATATATATATATATATATATATATATATATATATATATATATTTATATATATACATATATACATATATATATATACATATATATATATATACATATATACATATATATATATATATATATATATATATATATATATATCCTAATGGAACTCCCAGACAGAGTTTGAAGACTAGAAGAGATGGTTCATAATTAATCTCCAGCCACCTGGTTGCAAAATCAGTTCCTCAAGTTGTTTTTCCCCTCGCAACATGTCTCTTTACGGAGTCTGAGAACCCGGAGTCCTCAGCTCACGGTGTCTGGGGAACAGACTTTGGGTATTTAGACTTGATCAGGGGTAGCGGGTGTTGTAAGTCACGTCACGTCACGGTGATCCACGTTGTTGGTCAGACCAGACAGTATGGTAATGTGAGCGCACTAAGCTTACTTTATATGGCCTTTCATCAGGATCTACAGGTTTACCTGCTGCGTGGGGTTTACCGGGGTCATCCTCATTATTTATAAAGGTCACGTCAAAGGCCCAATTCAACTTTGAATACTTAATCCCATGGCCGTATCCTCTTCATGTTATGGCTGAGGTTCCTCTGAAATAACAGGAGTCACCTGGTGATTCTCATATCAAACCTTCACATTTACTTCCTCGATCATGGATCATGTTGGCTTGGGTGCAATTTACATGAGAATACTATATTTACTCCCACCCCTCCGATATTGACTTAGTAATAATAAAAATAAAAAAAAATAATAATTTCAGGAAATCTTGACTGTTTAGTGTGTGTACCGACTGAAGGGGTGGAGTTTTGGAGAGGTATCCCGTAACTGCGGTGTGAGAAACCTTTTTTAATAAAAAATTAAGGCTATTTCGAAGCAATTTGTAGAATAAAAAAACATGTAACAGGGTAAAGTATCGTTTCAGAAACCAAAAAAAAGTAAAATTTCCCCTAAATATTCTAATCAGTAAAAATCTGCATGATTTGTTTTTTCATTGTAGCGTTTATTGGCAGAGTCATATTATCCGTCATTTTGTTGTTTATTCATTTCTAAAAACACTGCAGCTCATTGATTTTTTTTTTTTACCTTTGCGACACAGTGACAATTTTTGTTAGCAACTTTTTACTTGTTAGAGCCTGTGTTTAATGCAAATTTACACGAGTTTAATGAGCACAATGTGGGGGGATATTACATGGTTCCCCCCTCCCCCCTAGTTTGTTGATTCAGATTTTCATGAGAAATTTCACCTTCGTATATCACTATTGTATTAAAAAACAAGGCAGGGAGTATGAATGGAGGTTAATTTTTAAAATTTAATATTGATCCTTTTAAGTCCTGCATATCTACCTTAGTCATATGATTTCAGCAAAATGGACTTTTCGGACCTGCAAGTTTCAGACTAGGACATTTTGAAACTGGAATATGGGTAGTCGACAAGCGACTATGTGTATCCGCAGAAATCAGAGTGGGACGGGTGAAGTGAATCTTGGATTAAGTGGCAAGGGGAATAGAGTGAGGTGTGTTGCATATTAGCATGGATGTCTGCAGCGTAAACAGGAATGTAGGTGGTGCCACCTGTCATAAAATCGAGAAAATTGTCCCGGATGTATAAACATGCAAAATTTCAGGTGGATAAGTCAAACCACTGCTGAGATATGAGTGATTTTATCCTAAGGCAGATGAACAGATGGACGCTGTTCATAAGTGGTTGCAGGTGGCGCCACCAGTTTTGCTTATGATGAAGAGCTATGTGAGATCTCTACACAAGCAAAATTTGGCCCAGTCGGTCAAACGGTTCCTGAGATATGAGCTTTGATGATTGCAGAGTAAACGTGAATGTAGGTGGCGCCACCTGTCATAAAATCGAGAAAGCTGTCCAGGATGTATAAACCTGCAAAATTTCAGGTGGAAAAGTCAAACCACTGCTGAGATATGAGTGATATCATCCCGAGGCAGATGAACAGATGGACGCTGTGCGAAAAATGGTTGCAGGTAGCGCCACCAGTTTTGCCTATGATGAAGAGCTATGTGAGATCTATACCCATGAAGAATTTTGGCCCAATCCGTCTAAAGGTGCCCGAGATATGAGCTTGGATGTCTGCAGAGTAAACGTGAATGTAGGTGGCGCCACCTGTCATAAAATCGAGAAAGCTGTCCAGGATGTATAAACCTGCAAAATTTCAGGTGGAAAAGTCAAACCTCTGCTGAGATATGAGTGATATCACCCCAAGGCAGATGAACAGATGGACGCTGTGCGAAAAATGGTTGCAGGTAGCGCCACCAGTTTTGCCTATGATGAAAAGCTATGTGAGATCTATACACATGCAAAATTTTGGCCCAATAGGTCAAAGGGTTCCCGAGATATGAGCTTGGATGTCTGCAGAGTAAACGTGAATGTAGGTGGCGCCACCTGTCATAAAATCGAAAAAGGATGTATAAACCTGCAAAATTTCAGGTGGATAAGTCAACCACTGCTGAGATATGAGTGATATTATCCCAAGGCAGATGAACAGATGGACGCTGTGCAAAAATGGTTGCAGGTTGGGCCACCATTTTTAGTGTATGTTATAAAAGCTATCAAAGGGCTACATTACTGCAAAATTTTTAGCCTGATCGGTCAAACGGTTCCTGAGATAAGCAGGTTTATGTGTGGAAACAGACACACAAATGGACGCTGGGCAGTGAGGAAAGGTCAGACCAAAAAAAAAAATAAACCAAAAATGAGGGCGCAGCAGTTCACATATGACCTGATGATAAACCCAATTCGCTTAAAATGCAAACCAAGTTTTTTCAAAAAGTTGAAAGATATCTATTTCCAATAATCTGGGAATTCTGCATCTAAACATTGTGTCTAGACGTCTAGACGCTGTGTCTAGACGTCTAGACACACTGTCTAGACATCCCCCCTCCCCCCCCCCCCCAGCCAGGTCAGTTGCCATGGTGCTGTCTGGACCCCACCTGTTTGTACTGAGTGACCTCTGGACTAGGCTGCTAAAACTCAGCATGTTGTCAAATCTGTTTTCAAATACAGAAAGCCTTTTTCAATTGGCTACAATGTTTTTTTAAACTGTATTTACCCAATCTATTCTTATAAAACTGGCAGAACCCTACCATAGAATAATTCTTGTAAAGTTTAAACCAATCAGCTTAACAGTTTCATCGTAAATCAGTGTATAAGCTAGAAGAGTTTAAAATTACATTTTCGCTCGTAAAAAAAATCAATGTAGGTGGCGCCACCAATACCTCAAAATAAGATATGACATATGTGACAAACATTGGTATAAAATTTGGTGATTATAGCTCTAGCCGTTTCTGAGATTTTAATTTTAGTGTGCTTTTTTGGACAGATGACCAAGTTCAACCTCCTTTAACTCGACAAAAAAATTTCCGAACTGGAACCATTCCAACAAACTTGAGAGAGATTGTTAAGGGATCATTTCTGTGAAATATTGGATAATTTGGCTGGACAGTTTCGGAGAAGAAGATTTTTAAAGGTTTTTAAGCTTTTTCTCTATAAGATCTAAATTAATGCAGATACCAGAAAATAAGCTCCAGGGCACCAAGTTTCACATGTGACTAATTCTTACATGTAATTTGGAGCTGCTAGCTCCGACTGTTTCTGACTTACAGCCATGGACGGCGGAAAGCCAGCCCTGGACGGCGGACGGCGGACGGCTGACGATGGACGGACGACGCTGCGCCATCGCATAAGCTCACAGGTTCGCTAAAAAAGAATTTCTGCCTAAAGGAGTTATCGCATGCACCAATTAATATATATATATATATTTATATATATATATATATATATATATATATATATATATATATATATATATATTCCACATGTGGCACGGTATTCAGGAGATTGCCAGTTACCTGTGTTTAACTTGATGTAGTGTCTAGTGATGAGAATAACCTATTCAATCCAAACCAATATTGATGCTTCATGTGCGCCTCTTAGGGGGCACCCGATTTTGTAAATTTTCAGGGCGTGCCTAAACTGTTTGCAAATTAAGCTCACAAAGTTGTATTTGTAAGGCCGAGACCTTCTAGTTACAACTGTTTTCAATCTGTCAACAGTATAGGATGACACCCTCTAGTAGCTATGTCGGACAAACATAATCCTCATTCGAAGCTGCCGCTCATGCATAGGTCATGCCGTGTTATGCATTGGGCACGACAGTCTATGGGGTTAGCCAAAACAGATACCGGTTCTGTGACTGGTTCAGGTAACGTCCGTGTGTGGTGTTTAAGCCTCGCCCAGGTTTATCTAACTTAAAATCACATTCAGAGCATCAACATATTATCTCCAGAAAACTGAATAAAACATATCCATTCTTTCTACTATTCTTTCATTGATTATTAATTAATCTTAATAATTTGATCGAATAGAGATTGTCAGTGATTGTCACCCCTGATGCAAAGTAGGTCTAACACTATGCATACGCAAAAACAGTTGGTAAAAACCAGTAGAAACTGGCTTTGTATTTTGAAACAACAACCTTAGACCTGTGACTTGGGCTAGCTTGCTTGTGGGTTCTTGATTAAAAGTTTTAACCACTTTTCATGCATAACATCATGTAGAACAGCATAAGAACAGCCTGGACAGACTATTGGTCACAATTGTTAAATGGACCGAATCACCTATCTATCCTTTTTAAACTAAAGGTAATCCTTTAGAACTTTAATTTAATAAGCCAGATAAGTGGATATTACTACACACAGGCTGCACATTTTATTTATATCAACCTGATTATAATATGTGGGGCCCGCAAAAATAATCAAAATTAATCCAACAAGTGCATCTCTGGCGGCAATTCATATCAGTCAGATATTTGCAAATGGTGTTTTTGCAACAAATGACCTTTCTACCTCTGCATATATGCATTCTACAACCTAAGGTTACATGTTTTTCCTGTTTGTCACCATTGCTGTGTTTACAAACATGTTGTTGATAAACAAGTTCATACATCCTTCACGGAGGCCTTGTATAAACTTTTCATAACCAGAATCGCCCTTAGATCATCAATATATACACAGAGGAAGCCATAAATCACATAAATTCTTTTTCAAAAGGTAGGTGAATGGGCACCTTAAATGAGCTTACCGAGGTTTTGCGCCTGTTAACGGCCTGTATAAATGTATTGATTTAAAAAATATAATGTCCAAAACAAAAGACAGACTTTCTCACACAATCTCAGAGAGCGTAAGTTTTTTTACTTGGCAAAAGTAATAGATATTAGCAGGTATTAGCAATTTCCTGTTGTAATGTGTGTGTAGGGGGGGGGGGGGGCGGCGCCAACCTCTTAGTCTTACAAATACACCAAACACACTGGCACAATTTCTCGACTGTCGACTGTCTCGACCGAGAGGCCCCCCCCCCCAACCTATGCTAAAATCCTGCGCAGGCCTTTAGATACGTTCCCTTAAAGAGCCTCAAGCATCACATGACCTGCAGGTCTCTGTTATATCGGATTTGTTACTGCAAAAAAAAAAAGAACGAGAGAGAGAGAGAGAGAGAGAGAGAGAGAGAGAGAGAGAGAGTGGTTAGTGGGGTGCTGAGTTGTGCCCTAGACGGGGGATGTGAGCTGGGATATGTCGGAATTTTGGAGAATGGAAGATCCAAGCCATTAATTTGAGTGTAGATGGAAAATTAAAACGACGTGGGAGACAGGTACCATGAGGTGGATTGACATTTACATTTATTTTCAAATAACGAGGTTGGTTTTTATGTCAGTAATGAATTTCGGGACCAATTACTCTGTCACCAAAGCTCCCAGCTGATGTGAACGACTCTAACCTTGAACTGTGTGGGAAGTCTCAGAAAATAAGCTTCTTTTCACATTTAGTAAAAGTCTTGATTGATTTAGGCATCATTGCTCCCAGGTTCGGCATAATCAGTTTCTTCCTAGTTGTCCATGGCAGTTTGGAGATAAAAGGTTCTGCCTGGTATTATACGACATATTGGAGCTCGGGTGAAATTTAAATGTCCAAGAGGGGTTTATATATGAAAAATGCGGAGTTTATATGTGGCTTTCGTCGTGATTTGCATTGACAAAAAACATATCAGATATGGCAATACTTCAAGATAAATTAATATTATTAGTATTATGTGTATGTATGTATTTGTCAAAACCTAACTCAATTTTGTACACAACTACATACGTTAAAAACAAACAGTCTATATATAATCTGAATTTCTAAAACATGAATGTAACATACATGACATATTTTGGAATCATATTCAGACGACAGCTGCCGCTCGGAAAGCGTCCATATGTTGAACTTGAGTGGAGAGGTGCCACTTTTCCCCGGCTATTTACATTATATTGCAGGATAAGTGTGCTTAGTTTTGCAGTCTCATGTATTCACTTATACGGCTTATTTATGATGTGTTGCGGTGACCATTATCGCTATATGTTTACATTTATACGGCCTATTAATGATGTGTTGCGGTGACCATTATCGCTACATGTTTACATTTATACGGCCTATTAATGATGTGTTGCGGTGACCATTATCGCTACATGTTTACAATTATACGGCCTATTAATGATGTGTTGCGGTGATCATTATCGCGACATGTTTACATTTATACCGCTTATTTATGATGTGTTGCGGTGACCATTATCGCTACATGTTTACATTTATACGGCCTATTAATGATGTGTTGCGGTGACCATCATCACTACATGTATTCATTTATACGACCTATTAATGATGTATTGCTATGACCACCATCCCTACATGTGCACATTTATACGGCTTATTTATGATGTGTTGCGGTGACCATCATCGCCACTTGTTTATATTTATACGACCTATTAATGATGTATTGCCGTGACCACCATCCCTACATGTGCACATTTATACGGCTTATTAATGATGTATTGCGGTGACCATCATCATTACATGTATTCATTTATACGTCTTATTAATGATGTGTTGCGGTGACCATCATCACTACATGTATTTATTTATACGGCTTATTAATGATGTATTGCGGTGACCATCATCATTACATGTATTCATTTATACGTCTTATTAATGATGTGTTGCGGTGACCATCATCGCTACATGTATTCATTTATACGGCTGATTATGGATGTGTTGCGGTGACCATCATCACATACCAGTTCAGTAAAGTCCTGTGAGCAGGGTACCAGACTATTGAACCGTCGACCGCTATGGCCGAGTTCTTGAACTGAGAAACCAAAGAAATATTTCTTCCGGGACCCTCGAGAATCGTTTCGGTAAAAACTTAAATGAGGTTCCTGATTGAAAGTGGCTGTGCTTCGTCGTATGTGCTGGTGTTTTAATGTTTGTTTAATTTCGAAAATGGGTTTGGCTCACCCGTGTCATTTACCGATATCGTAGTTAAAATAAATCAACCGCGAAGTAAGAACAAAGAGAGGTAAAATGAGTAAATGGGACTGTTTTTCAGTTCCAAATTGAATTCCTCTGTGAACACTTTTTAATAGAAACACACTGCGTGTAAAAAGCTCTTCCAATCTACATTGTCCGTGTCTCCATTATTATGCCACAGTGCACAGTGCCCTGACGACACCACACCAAGGCAAGCGTGGCCATCTTGGAAACATTTATTACGATCTGGGGCAAGGCGGAAGTGTGAGCTTGATGAATTTGAGGTAATGTAAGTTGATGCAACATAAAAACATGAAATAATTATATTGTTTTGGCGACTTCTTATATTATTGCATACATGCCATGGTTTACTATGTCAATAGATATGGTTGATCTTACACTTAGTGGAGTAATTTCAAGGCTATAAGAGAGCCTCTCCCAAGGTTGTTGATACTGTCATACTAGTTGAAATATGGCAAAGTGTACTAAAAGATGAGCAAAAACTTAGGGATAATTAATATCGAACGATCTTTTCGTTGGCATGTTGAGCTTTTTCAAAGCGCTTGAACAATCATTACCGCCTATAGATTGTTCACCCCGGAATAGTTAAATATCTGGAGAAAAACCGTAGTTTACAGCTGATGCATAACGTGTCTGGAATGTTTGGTTCTTTCAGAACGAAGTCAGGTTTACATGGAAAATATGCGCCCAGGGAAATCGAGATAATTAACAAGACATCATGGGATAGACGTTCGGCAATCAGTTGTGAGGAGAGGGCCTTCCATTTTTTTTATCTGGCTTGTAACAGGCATAGATCGTGATGGACCAAATCATCAAGGGAGAACTTAACGTTCTCTGAGGAGCTTTCATGGAGTGTCAGCAGTTCCTTGGTCGCAGTTCTGTCTGCCATATTGGAAGAAATAATTGCACACTTTGCAACATTATACACATTATATCCCTTAGATTCCTTCATAAATGACCAAATGGACATGCTTTAATTTTCTTTAAATTTTAAAATACAGGTTACTTAATTTTTAGTCCACTCAGGTTATTTCGATAATCCAAATATGGCTCTTTTAACTTCTAGTTCAGAAGAAGTGTAAAACTGTATTATACAGTAAAATTTAGCTGACTTTTTCACCAGGACAAATTTATCTCAGGATGAGCTTTCTAAAATGTAGAAATCTAACGTATGTACGCTTCTCTTGTGAAACAGTGTAATCATTATACTAATGGTAAGTTATTCCCAAGCCGAGAATTTTCCCCTTCTCTAACAATCTATAAGATCCTGCACAATCACAGTAAACACGCGCTTCAGGAATTCTCTAGAAAAACAGCGCCGTGTATCTCTACACACCAGGCCCATCACGTGACCCACGACCAGGCGTGAAAGCCCAAGGCTCACATGACAACGAGAGCCAAACCAGTACGGATTAAACATAGAATGTAATGCGCGGCCAGACACGAGTGCCACAACAGGAGTTACGCCCGTGTCACATAATAAAAAGAGCACCTGTAACAATATATATATATATATATATATATATATATATATATATTTATATATATATAAGCCCAAGAAGGTTATATATATATATAATGCTCTAACTACATTTTGAGATGTACTCAACCTCTGTCATTCTGTCAGTTATCACATTCAATACAAATAACATTTTATTTGTTATTTGTTACAGAGTGTTAACCGTACACTCCAAAAGCCAGGGTCTCACTTGAGCTCATTCCCACTAAAACCTAGGTCTCACTTACCACGTCCTTCCACGGTTTCATACGGCTAGGCTACGGCAAACCAGAAGGCGGCAGTGTCGGGAATGAACGTGATGAAATTAAAGCCCGCGTTCTCGTGACGTTCGTGGCAGGTTTTTCCCATGGTATGTCACGTTTATCCACGAAGCATCTGCGGTAATAACCCTGTTGTCCTAACGTAAATCTTGGCTTGTCGTAGAAGGATGTGGGTAGGCCCCTTCTTCCAAGTGCTCGTCACGTTTTCGATACGGTACTGCTAATTCTGCGTTCTCATACGGCAGTGTCACGGTAGCGTCACGGTAACCACGTTCAGTCATGTTTTCCAACGGTTTCCTACGGTAATGGGTCACTTCTGGGGTGACAAGAGGATTTACCATGGTCTAGCTCCCAGTTTTTGTCACGCCAAGGCAGTACAATTCAGGTACCACGGAGTGCTCATTTCTAGGTCAGGGACCACGTTCTGTCCCGTTCGTTATGAACATTTCAAAGAGAATATGGACCCCGCACGACTACCCACAATTATTCACGTCCCCCTTCAGTGTTCTACGTAGGATCCCGTCCTGCTCCGATTCGAATGTCACGTCGAGAAGGGGGTCTTTATTATCAATTATCATCACATTAACTCACGACAATGCCACTTATCAATGGCCGAACCGTAAGACACCGTAGAAGGGCTTTGTTCACTTTAGTCCTTCCATACAACTTCAATAGTTAAAGGTGAAGTTAAGTGGTAAATCGCTCGATCGTGCATGATATCATGCATCGAGACATAAAGGAGGAGCTTAATGGTATATAGCTCCATCGTGCATGATATTATGCATCGGGACTTAGAGGATAAGTTTAATGGTAAATGCCTACATCGTGCATGATATCATGCCTCGGGACGTACATAAAACAGAAGTTTAATGGTAAATGGCACGACCGTGCATTATATAATGTATCGAGACTTAAAGGATAAGTTTAATGGTAAATGGCTCGATTGTGCATGATAACGTGCAACGAGACTTCAAGAAGAAGTTAATGAGTAAATGGCTCGATCGTGCATTATATCATGCATCGAGACTTAAAGGATAAGTATAATGGTAAATGGCTCCATTGTGCATGATATAATGCATCGGGACTTAAAGGATAAGTTTAAAGGGACATAATCAGGAGCTAAATTGTGGCTATTCTTTCACACTATCAGTTCAGTTTTGCTTTATACAAATGTTTCACAAGAAAAACCAGCCCAGCACACGGTCTCATATCCTCGCATACGGCTGTTTAACGTCATGTTATGGCTCTGCGGGTTGGTAAACACAGTCTGTTTACCATAACAAGGCCGCTTGACCGGGGGTCCGATTAAGAGGGACAACACGCTGTGTTTCAGCCAGTAGAAACCGGTATTACATTTTTAGGGCCAAGTCAGACCGGGCATCTCCTGATTGACACGTGTTTTGGCTCAGCGATGCACACGGCCTCACGCGCTGTGTTTATGTTGACACCTTTCATCGCGCCCGGTCCACTGTTTTTAAAATTTGTTTACAGGAGAAAGCAAACGGTTTCAGGGCAATATTTTGGCAGGTACAGATTTATTTTAAAGGGAAGAAGCTATTTTTTGTGTTAACTCAACATGCTTTTTTGGTGATTGGGCGCCTTTAATGGCTCGATCGTGCATTATATCATGCATCAAGACTTAAAGGATAAGCCTAATGGTAAATGGCTCCATCGTGCATGATATAATGCATCGGAACTTAAAGGATAAGTTTAATGGTAAAGGCTCGATCGTGTATTATATCATGCATCGAGTCTTAAAGAAGAAGTTTAATGGTTAATAGCTCCATCGTGCATGATTTCATGCATCCAGACATAAAGGAGAAGTTTAATGGTTCGATTGTGCATGATATCATGCGGACATATGTTAAACTGGTTTGTCATTCTGATTCTGTAATACATTAAATACTTAGCTTATACATTAACGTTGCACTTTTAAAGTTTCCATTTGAGGATATAAGGTAGAGTTAAGTTCTTTCTTTTCTGATTTTTGTCTGTTACCATATCCGGGCAGGATTTAATGATCACATGGTTTTACTGTATGTATTTGACATCTATGACAAACACAAATAAATACACACACACTGTTAATGATTCACGGAGAGTGTTTTTGATTAAACTTAATCTTTTCGATTACAAATGATAAGATTTGGAAGATCATACAAAACAAAATAAATCTTAACAGACTCCCAAGTTTCGTACTTGAAATTGTTACGGATGTCTGTTTTATTGTGAGCAGCTGACATGTCTCTTTTATTGTGCGCTGTTAACATTCTGAGTCGTGATGGGCTCAGGCCCGCCCTGGGCGTTGCTATGCTACAGCGTTCCTTGTTCTAGCTGGCCGGTTGCGGCCCACGTGTGAACTCTACACAGCGCTCGGTTTAATCTGTGCTGTGTGACCCCTCTCATGTAGAAACACAGTGTTCCTTGTTCTAGTTTGTTCTATTTGCGCGTGTGTACTGTGTTTTATGTTAGGTTCTTTAGATTGTCCGGGAAAATGGAAAGTTCTCGGCTTGAGGTGAAAAGTTATAAATAAGGGGCTGTGTGTAATTGTAATGATTTAGTGTATTCTAATGTTAGGATAGTTTTAATTATAATTATTTGTTAACAAAAAACCACTGACTTCTTTATTCATTCCCCTAAACATTTCACCTTGCCTAGTGTTACAGAATCTGATTTTTTTATCTCCATGACAAAATTAATGCTCGTCACGACTACGTGATATGTTGAAATAAGGTTCCGTAACAAAATAAATGAAATAACTTTGATGTTTCAGGTTCCTTTATTTATTATAGAAACGTCGCCATTTCAGTAGGCGTTCATTAGATATGGAAAACTAACATAGCGCTGACAGTGACGTATTATGTTTTGTTATGTATTCTGTGAGAGAATACACAGCATTCATGATTTAAGCCCTGGAGCCAAGTAATCACTATGCCTGGCCGGCCCCGGCCGCCTTAAGAATCCGGGATATTTCAATTTCGCATTCTGATGATTACTTGGATCCCATCACATTCATTTTGAATCGAAAAGAAAAGTCTTCCCGGGCCCACAAGTTTTCCATCCACCGAGCCTATGGGAATTGGGATTTATTTTCGCAATCAGAGTATTAAATATTAATTCCACTCAGGAATACAACGATTCTTTATGTGCAGAGTTTGTTCTGCGAAAAATTATGACTAAATTTAACACAGGATTCCTCAAGAAAAGTCAATTTTTTATGAAAATTATCGTGACGTTTGTTGCAATTCTAATCAGCTGTCCTTTGTTTGTCTGTCCACGCAAAACAAAAACGGACTCCAACGATAATGGAACTGCATGGGCCGCGGTAAAACCTGCCATACAATATGTTTCTTTCTCTGTATTAATAATTCCCTATTGTCGTCCATCGACTAAGATCCAATCTCAAAATAAAGCATTCTTTAGGGTGTTTTCTATAAATACCATTCGCTAATGCTTACAATAAGCAGAGTTTTCTTGATATCCAAGCAACATTGACATGGAGGACAACGCAAAACAAACAAAGCTATGGGCGGCCTCCATAAGAATTGCCAATCAGCTTGGCTCCTTTTAAGGAAAATGCCCGGATGAATTATTTTAATGTTTAGAAGATTAAGTTTCCATATCCGTTAAGGTTGATTTGCATATATTTTGTCCGTGCCTTAAACGGAAAAGAGGCCGGGATTTTGTTAAGTGACAGTGCGGGTCATACTGAACCAAGGCATATCGTCTAGCCGCCCGGGAGGACAAAGAATGAATGATATTTGAGTAGTTTGGAGGGAGAAACATGATCTAAACCCATTTAACTTGTAAGAAAAGAGACACTAATGCATTAAAACTTCATCCTCCGTATTTAGCCATTCCCATAATTGTGATTGCAATAATAATCAGAGAGCTGACATTTGGCTACATCTATTCCCACTTACATAATTTGCAAAATTTTATTCGTGGATCATACTCATCATTCTTTATCAAATATTTCAAATGATATTATTACACATGTAGCTTAAGAAAGAAGATGAAAAATTATAAAGTTTACTCAAAAGTAGCAAGGTTTACCATATTTTTTTCAGTCAATTTGTAAAATGCCTGAGGGAATCAGGCAATTCGTAAATTGGCTGAAAATTTCAGGCAATCTACAAATTGACTGATTTTACACATTGACTGTATCATATACACCAGAAATCGCCGAAACGCTTCTGTTATTTTTATCTGATTTAATAGTTTTCGGCTTGGAAGAGCATATTGCTTATTATGACAGCCTTTTGTTGGGATTTTGTGACGCCACGGCTAATTGGAATGTTTCCTAATCATCTATTGAACAGCAAATCCTTGAGCCAGTGCTGACTGAATACGTTGACTGCATGATAGTTTAGATAACCCTAGACATCTTTGCAGAACTGTTTGCGTCATGTTACTGTGTTATTTAAATATTCTAATTATAATACCTAGCAAATTTAATTGTTAAACATGTTGATACCATTAGTGCACGATCTGGTGGATATTCTGATAGTTATAATGTAACTCTTCCTTTTTTTATTATCCAGAAAATTCTCAAGTTAAACATCTTGCAATATTCTTTGAATGTGATGAAAAGTCAAATGAGATATTTTTAGGATATTGTCATAAAGTACAAAGAATAAATATTATGCACAAACAGTATGTAAGATGGTCAAAAAGGCCATCTCATAGGTGTGATGTTGAATGTATTCAAAGCGGCTGTAGTGTTATTAATACTTTCTTACTGGAGAATATTTCAACATTATGATGGTTCTGTAAGTACACTAATATAGAGTTAGGGGGAACAAACATCAAAGGTTCCATATTAAGACCATTACGAAGAACCTATAGCAGGTATTTTAAGAACCTTCCGGGAGGTTGTTCTTTGAAGAACCCTCCATTTTTAATAAAGGTACTTTCCCGCTAGTTCTGCTTTAAAGAACTATCCAGGGTTCCGGAAGAAACCATTTTCCTCATAATATGTCTTTTACCCGCCCGGGTTATTGCGTATAATCAGTGACATATTACTGCCTGTCCTGTCAGCATGGATCATTATCCGCGGTCCTTGAGAGATGTTTGGCGCCATGGACTACTTCACTACTGAATACAGACGGACGTATGACGCTGGACTGACATTTGATATATCTCCGACAGATTAACAGAAAAGACCTATCAGAATGAACTTATTTATTTCACATGGTTTGTACAGTGGAGGAGGTAAGACTGTCAGGTTGTTCACACATCGATTAATACACCGCTGTATTACTAAATCCCCAAAGCTTTAATTACTCGTAGTCCCCCAAAATAATTAATATTTATTATATATATTTTATTCTATTAGGGATTTAATACAGGGCAATATGTATATATTCTGAATGAGTTTCTATGGCGTTATAATGACTAATGTGAAATTCGTTCATCTTGTGTAAATCAATGATAAAACGAATCACACATCCATCATCTGTGATAACCAGGTCATCCTATCAGTCATCTCCGGCCAGCAGACCTACAGGTAAGGGTCCCGGCCTGCTACTATATCAGCTTATTATCTTATTGTTCGAAAAAATATGAGCAATAACTTGAATATCAATTAAATCGCATATCGTATTGATGAGGATCAGACCCGGGAGACTTAGGACTTAATATGTGTGGATTTCTTCAGAACTAGGTAAACACTACCGTCCTGGGAGACCGCCGGCCGGAGAAGAGAGTGTCTAAATTGCACTTCACATGCGGCAGGGATGACATGATAGAGAAGGAGAAAGTGCAATAACCCACTGTCTTTGAAAACCACTGATTCTTATGACCCCCGAGGCGGAAATCAGCCTACGACACCACCTCTGTACACCAGCAAATAGAGCAATGTGAATGACCTGGCAATAATGGCTCTAGCACGTGTACGGAGCCAACGATACCCCCGAGTACAATTTTAATGAGACTCGAGCACTATCACTGGCGATATTCCTGTGTTCTGACATGACATCGACTAGTAATCTCAACTTCATAAGCGGGGCACGACGCACCGAAATTAGGTATCAGCGGCAATACAACTCATCTCAGTTATCATAAGCGACATCTAAATATTAAACAGAACATCAAATTTTACCAAGTGCTAGCTGCCTTTACGATTTGATCAAGGAAGCAAACATTAGACCTGACGTTATTCCTTTGAGTGGTGATCTATTCCCAGAGCACAACTTGCAGCTAAATTGGATGGGATCATTCTATCTGAAAAACCTACAGCGTGAAAAAACTTGTCTTTAAAAAATACTCAAAGCTCTTTGTAAATTGTCATGATCTTGACACAAAAATATGTAAATAAATAAATAATATAAATAATAAATAAAAATACAAATATTGTTACGGGCTGACATAAAAGCGGACCGAATTAACTGACTCGCTAGTGCTTAGCAAAATGTCTTCGCACAAATAGAGGATCGTTCAAAATGATGAGGTTTGAAGTAATTGGGCAATTACCGCCACCTAGTTCACCAAAAGTGTGACTCCTGGGATAGTTAATCTTGTTCTGATAGCAGAACGCTCTTAGGAATGGATGTGTAATGGGGAGACTTAAAGCGGACCGAACTTTCGCGAAATTGATGCTTGCTTTTCTTGCGAACGCCCATGGGGATCGGCCCAATATGTGTTTCCGTAACAATATATATATATATATATATATATATATATATATATATATATATATATATATATACAATTCCTATTGTTGTGTATGTTAACGTATGTAAGACAGAGATCGAGAGTGTTTGACTATCCAGAAGAAACAACTAACTGAGTTTGTTTAGTATGTTGACCCCCGCCGAGGTATGGTTTCTCTGACTTCTCTATCTTCTTGCGTGTGAACTATGTCATGGTCACAGTGGTTTACTGCCTTGTTGGTCATGTACTGGGCGAAAAAAAAGTACAAACAAAATGGCATGAATCCACAAAGGAAATTTATATAATCCGATAGAGCGCGGCAGCCGAGGGACCGATGTCCATAGTACGGCTCCTCCTCTATGGGAAATGGATATCACATGGGTTGTAGTGGCCTGGGAAGAACAGCAGCATTTCCATCTGTAAGCCGTTACTGCTACCGGGAACGTCGCTGTGACTCTGCTCACCATTTTTTATTACTCCGTGTCCCCATACGGCTTCAGGGTCAATTTGTCATTCCTTGTGTCACGTATTTTCTTGGGACGAAATAAATACACGAAAACCCAAAACCATCGAGGAGTGTGACCTGACTTTAAGCTTATTCTTTGAGGAAAAAAGGAGTTGCACAGGCAGCTGAATTACTTTGAGATTTATATGAGTTCTCCAGCCTGTGAAGCTTGACAAGGTTTATCGTCAGCCTGACTTGTCACGTAATCAGTATTAAGAGCATGACAGTTTCAGAATGACGATGAAAAAATAATTATTATGTAATATTTAATCAATACTTTATATTACTATATGTGTATTATATACAGAGAGAGAGAGAGAGAGAGAGAGAGAGAGAGAGAGAGAGAGAGAGAAAGAGAGAGAGAGAGAGCGGAATCACAAGGGACGTATAAAGGCATATACAATTTCGATTAAACAAGAACAAACTTGCTGCAGACAGTAAGAAAGCAAAAACCCTTGTATATGGTTACAAACCTGTCTCCCGTGAAAATTACGGGCAATATACCCTGTGGTTCAGAGGGCGAGCCGAGACGTTGACTTCCTGACCGGCATACAAGGTCTCTGATGTATGAAGAAACAAGGACGAAGCCAAGCTGACCCTGTTACAGCAGAGTCAGGCCATCAGTAAGTTAACTGCCGTGTGGATATAAAGTTTCCAGTTTAAAGCCTTTTATCTGTCACAGGGGGGTCTGATTGGATCAGTCTATGACTGCAAATAGGATGTAATGATTGATTCTTTCGAACAGGATACGTATTTTTTTTTGGAACCTGGAAAGAAGATTTAAAAGGACACTATTTTAATGTTAATTTTCCATTCCTCTCTTCCATTTACTGCTAGCTCGTTTCACGGGATTGATCTAGAATGTCTACATACACCACAGCGTGGCCTTGACCAATACCGGAAGAAGCCTGATGATCTGATGCTACAGCCATTTTCTTAATAGTAGGTTGCATTTTTCTGAAGTGGTCAAAGGAAGCCCTCCCTACTTAAGTGCAGCCTTACGTAATCCAAAATAGTTTTAAAAACGTGGGACTGGTTTTCTCCTTCTTATTCTCTGTCCAATGACCTCATCCAATAAAAATTTTTATTTTCTATTTTACAACAAATAAATGAGGGAAATAATGGGGTTATGTGATTACTTTCCTCACGCTTTTGAGCAGAGTAACATATTGATATCAACCTGCTTAGTCTCCTCAGTGTAAAACCAGTAATTAAACGCTTCTCACACAAGCCTTGGTTAAATTAAAGTTTCATTTCCTGACGTGATTTTAATTTTTCAGAAGATGCTAAAAATGGTTTAAGAATTATATAGTATATCCCAGCAAATATACAGAGCTCAGCAGTTACTGACTTCTGGTACATGTCCACGGCTGATCCAGCTCAATCAATATTAATGCGAGTTGCGAATCGTAGTCAACATTTAAATAGGTTGGGATGGTGGCCGATTTCATAAAAAAAGAACGATTCTTTTGGATATTACTTAGTTTTTAACTATCCTTCCCGCTCCAAAACCTGTTCCTTCTCGGAAAGTCTCTTTTCTTACTTCCGGTTCATATAAAGAATATTACCGGTGAAGCAAAATCATGGAATATGACAAATTGAGTGTAAATCCCCGACACGAAGTAAAGGTTTCGCATATAGTCTGATTTCACAATAGATACCACTCACACCTGACACTAAACTTTGCCTTCCTGGTCTCGGGTCTGTACATCTTATAGTTCTCCTGGCTCCCTTGCAAGCATCCTGGCACAAACACACAAAAACGGGTGCTGAGGGATTATATTTTTTAATTTTTTTTCTTGCCAACAATAACAAGTACCCAAACACGAAAGGGCGCACCCAGGAGTCCAAGCGCAGAAGGCGCGAAAACTCAACTCCAGACTACCCCAGTGAGCCCTACAGTCTTGATCACACCACAACTGGCTCATCACACAACAAGATGGTTAACGTTTTATAATGAAGTGTGTGAAAACATTTTCTTTGAATTGCACTGATATGCCAAGCCAAAATGCCATTTGAGTTACATGTGTGTTGTGACTTTACATCTTCCTTGGAGAGAAACCATGAGAAGACAGCATTCCTTCCCTTCGACGAAGTATTTTTTCTTTCCTTTCCCTCTGAGGAAAATGTGCCAACTATGATACGGCATGGGCCTATTCGTATGAGGAATTATTTCATAATTGGACGAACTTAGATAGATGTACTCGAAATCCAGCATGAACTACAGTGGCAGGTAAGTTCGTAAACACGAGGGTGAACCATCCCAGACCGGAACAAAGAAGACAAGTGACCCATGGGTCATGACGCTCAGCTGCCAAGCATGACCTGTGACATCATGGACTGAGATTCACAACTTCCAGTCAAATTTTGAAGAACCAATTTGCCAATTTGTTGAAAATTTTCTATGACAACAGAAATATATATCACCTTTGTCTGGTTAAAACACAGTGAATTGATGTCTGAGGAAAATGCATGATTGTTAAGCTATCAGGAACTATTCCAACAGCTTGCTTGAAACCTGTCAGTCTCAAAAGGAACACCACAAAGGGCAAATATAAGATCAAAATATATAGCAAAAATCAAGGAAATACATGCAAGAATGATTGAGAAACAGGTGCTTCTGTATGAATTTTTATTCAATACAAGCCAACTGTACTGCACTTTTATAAATGATGGTAATATTTATTCAGAAATATTTGACCCAATCCTTTCAAGATTACATAAATATACATCCAACTGCATTCACTTTAACTGTTCTTGAGATAATATGATCAAAAGGAATTAAAAGATGGTTGCCTGGTGGCCGTATTGGACTTCTGACAAGTCTGAAATCAGACAACAAACATTCTCTAAATCGGACCAAACAGTAAAGAAAAATTACTGAAACTGCACTGAAGAAAGAATTTCTAAGGTGGCTAACTGGCAGACATAATGGATTTCTGACAAGTATGACATTTGATATCCCACATTCTCCAATAAGAGACCAAATTTGGGGCAAATTATCCAGTAATGAATGCCCAAAATAATTCAAAAGGCATGTCCAGGCCCTCATATCAGATTTATAGATATGCAATTGTAAAAAGTGTAAGTCTAATATTTTTTATTATCACTCTGCTTTTCAATGGGGTCAGCAGGCTAGGTAAACTGCCAAACCTGAAAGAAAAGAAATGCAGAAAGCATGACTAAGAGTCTTGAAATAAAACAAAAAGCCATCCATAATCAAGGTACACATCCACATATTATGAGAACAAACTCTTGCTTTTATATGTGGTGATATATATTAAAATATTCAGATATCTAGGAAACTAAGTTTATTGCTAGGATTCAATAATATAAACTGCAAAATGTTCCCATCATCTTATAAATCAGTAGCTAAACTTTAATACTATACTCTCATAGTCTTAATGCCTGGCTGAAGCATTCTGACAACAGTGTTTTTGTTATGAAGTAACGAGGTACTTATCACTGAGCCTTATCACTTAATAGGCTGATACAAAAGGGAGTCATATGTCACCAGTGTCACTCACAATTACAGCCACACAGGGAGATGTACCAGCTGGAGTGGGATGGTTATATATACAACAAAAATAGAGATGGTCTATAAAATAAGTAATTGTGAACATCCCTGACCTATGACCTTGGCCTTTTGCCCATATATCAACTGGATTCTTTCTAAATGATGGGTAACTACTAACCACTTAAATCTGGTGTAATTACTTGGCTACCAATGGGTGAATAACTTTGACCTGCAACCGTTAACCTGCTGATCAGCTGACCCCAAAATCAATAAGTTATTTATTCAAGCAAAAAGACCCATAAATATGAAGTTTGAGTCAAACTGAGTGATGCATAGATGTGGCATATGTGAAAGACTGAAGGTTTGGGTTGAACAGTTACACTTGAAATATGCTCACAAGCATTTAGAACAATTAAATATTGTGACCTTGAACTTTGACTTTTTGACCTCAATATCCATAGGCTTCTTCCCTTATTGGTAGGTAAGCCATATATGACAGATGGAAGGTACAGATTGAAAAGTTTGCCTGAAAATGACTCCACGCAAGAAGTGGGTGCTGTGAACTTGACCTTTAACCTCAAAATCAACAGGTCTTTTCCCCTGTTGGCAGAGAAGCGATATCAGTGCTGGAAGGTTTGGAATGAAAAGTCTAGCTTTAAATGTGTCCACAACCTTTTCAAAGAAGTGGATCCTGTGACCCTGACCTTTGACCTTGTGACCTCAAAATCTATAGGATTCTTCCCCAAATTAGTAGGTGAGCTATATGTGAAAGATCAAAGAATTGGGATGAAAGGGTTGGCTTAAAATGCATCCACATGCTTTTCAAAGAAGAGGCTCCTGTGACCTTGACCTTTGACCTTTTGACCTAAAAAAAATTATGGTTCTTCCCCTGTTGGTAGGTGAGCTGTATGTGAAAGATGGAAGGTTTGGGATGAAAATTGTGTCTCAAAGAGTTATTTCTGGGGGGTGCAAACACACCCCATAACTTCGAGAATATAGGTTGCAGTGACCTAATTTCAGGTTTGCAAGGAGATCTTTTTATAACCTCTAAGACTGCATAGGTTTCATGGCCCTAGCCCCTACGGTTACGACATGTGCCCTGCTAACGGACGGACGGCCGGACGGACAGACGGAAGGACGACGGACAAAGACCCATCACTATAGCCCAGCATGACTGAAAGTCAGCTGAGCTAAAAAACCGATCAAAGATGAATCGGTGTTTACAGAAGAGATCTCTATCGGACAATGATCTAACGATTATCTTGGATTTGATGTATATGCAAATATGCGCCATAATCTGACATTTATAAAAAAATAACTTTCAAAAATTATGCATTTAAAAAAATTGCTTTAAATATGTTTTCCTTTGATAGACTGGATATAAACAAGTTCATTTATGAGTCATAATTCACAATGTTTTTTTTAATTATTTTATGTGCACTTACATACACCACCCTTTACTATTTATATAAAAATAAAGAGAGATAAAAGGTTAATGAGAAAAGGGGCACATCCATTAATGGTAAAACAAACATCCCTCTTTAGTATTTTTAGATTAATTTTTAAAATATGCAAACCACGTACTAGATTTTTCTGTTGCCTAGTAACGACTTTCTGTTTTATACTTTTCGACAGATCGGTAAAATTATCTTTCTCTTCGTCCGAGTATCTGGAAAGACGGTGTCTGTAATCTTGAAAACGACACATATACTTAGTTGAAGGTGTCAACACTATTAGCTAGTTGCTAAAAACTATAGGTAAAATACCCTGGACATTAAGAATGTTATTTTTTGGCTTTTTTGTTTTATAACACTTGCAGTGCTTTGTTCCAGCTTTATATTTAGGTACAACAAAACACGAGAGCCGATAGCACTTAGTGAATTATATAAGGCGGTTTCTTTACAAAGCCCTCTTTAGCTAAGATCTTCATATATATAACTTTACAACGGCGGATGTACCGGAATGTTAAACTATATTATCTTGTCAAGTTATTTAGAGGCAAAGCTTAGTACAGATACAGTTTTGCATGGTTTTGTATTGTTTTGGGCTCCTCTGTAACGCATCAATGATTTCCCTGACAGAGGAGATCTCGGATTCCACACCATGAGGCTCATCATTTATCCATTTGGCTGGTTTTCATTGAGAGACATTTTGACAATTAATATAATTAATGTATTATAAATAATATTTTAAAATTAATTTTTATGTTGTAATATATATATATATATATATATATATATATATATATATATATATATATATATATATATATAATCCCTGAATCAAAATAAATGTTACTGACATTCTCCATGACTGACTGGGGATAAAGGTGACATTTTCATTTGAATGAGGGTAAAGAATGACATATCATTAAAACACTTTATTTCCGGTGCATGTTCTATATACACAGGAACCCGGATGTAATGGATATTTTTGCATTAGAGCGGCTTGAGAGGAGAAAAAAATATAACATGTTTTTTATTTATTTGTGTTTAGTTCCAAAGCAAGTATGGTTCAGGCGTCTACATGTCTTCATAGTGAACATAACTACTGCAAATATAACATAAAGTCATATGTATTAGCTTTTAAGTTGTTTTTGAATAACATTATATTTGACACTTTGAGTTTCCGAGGCAGTTTATTCCGGAATGATCGCTGTTCGAATGAACCGCAGCACACCTGATGACGTCACAGATCGCTTCTTGTGACGTATGTCCGGTTATAAGAAGCTAATATCGATGACCTGATGTGATCGCTGGAGGCACAACCTAAAACGAGGTCAGGTATTTAGACATACTGTCCTACAGACGGAGCAGTAACGTCATAAACCAAAGAACGCCCGAGTAACAAGCTTTCACTTTCAGCGCTGGAATGATCTTCCTGATACCAAAAGGTCGCCCAATAATGATTTTTAAACATTATCTATTCATATCTTCATACTATATCACATTTAAGCAGAAAAATAGCCTCTTTATCAAAGCATGAGTGATGTTAGTTTTGAAAATATATTGTCAGCAAATAGTTATTTAGAATGATAAGAATGTGTGTTCAGACTTTGCTGTGTTGCTATTTGCGTTACCAACAGCAACGAAACGGCTAAGTACTTTGGATCGTTTTGAATGAGATCCCCTGCTGGCGGTATCTATCTTGGCTTTCTAGGGTCCTCTTTGTTATACTTGAATTTATTATATTTAACACGTAGCTCACGTCTAGGTTAACTTAAATATCAGACATAATGATGACATCACGACCCATTGTCAGAATTTAACACGTATTGTATCAGCGTTATATAGTCGTGGTGAAAAACTAAACAATGAACTCTAGTGTCGATACCGTTTCTTAACACTGTGTAATTTATTTTACATAACAGAAAAAAATTAAAAAGAATCTTCTCTACCATCACTTCGAGGCAGATAGGGGTAGTTTCCGTTTAACTGGGGGGTTGGGGGTTGGGGAGAGGGGTGGGGGGGGGGCGTACTTCGACCCCCTCCCCCCCCACACACACACTTTTTCCTTTATATTGTAATAATAATAATAATAATAATAATTATAACAATAATAATATTTATTATTACCTTGTTAAAAGTAAAGGTGGGGGTTTATAATCAGATATCACTGACGGTGTCAGTCTCATCCGACTTTGCCTTGCTGGTCTTTCGGGCCTGTCCATTCTTGTAGCTTTTTTTGGCTCCCTGGGGAGCATACAACCCAAGCTGTCATATCAGGCACTAGAAGATTATTCATTCTACATTTGCCTTCCTCCAATAAACAGTACCCATTCACTCCTGTGTCAAGAGAGCGCACCCTTGTGGTAAAGACTTTGCCTAGGAGTCTTTGCGCAGACGGCGGTCAGAACGGGACGCTAACCCACAACCTTGCGGTCACAAGTCCAGCGCCCTTAACCATTACGCCACCACGCTTACCTGTCGTGTGTGTGTGTGTGTGTGTGTGTGTGTGTGTGTGTGAACCAGCTGAGTGGGTTTGGCGTGTGAGGGATGTTTAAGGCTAGTTTTAATGCAAATTGAGAATTGAATAACAGGGATGGTATCGCTTCAGACACCACCAAGAAGTAACATTTCCCTATAAAACCGTCATGTTTTTTTTTCTTTATTAGAGTGTTTAATTGCCGAGTACCATCATGTTGTGGAAAAGGTGGAATCCTGTCATTTTATATTTTATTCTTTTCTGAAACACTGCAGTTTTTTATATTTTAGGGACTTTACTGCAATGTGACACATGTTTGTGAACAACTTTTTACAAATTCCAGTTACAGCCTAGATTTAATACAAAATTACATTCATTTAATTAGCAATATGTGTGGAGGATATAACATGGTATGTCCCACTGTCCCCGACCTCCGTCATTCAGACATCCCTACTGGCAATATTGCGCACACATTGGCTGCCAAATTTAGACACATATGCTTTGGATTGCAAATGAGATGGATGCCGTGTGAATCCAATTCATTCACATGCATAATTTTAAAAGATATGATAAATTAAATGAAAAAGAAAAGGAAACTTATGCAACTTGCATAATTCAGCATATTGGTGGACCATTTTTTGCATGCACAGCAGTTTAAACAGAGCCTGCCCTCAAACACCATTCTGTCAGTGTTTTATTTAGGAACACCACTGATGATATGTGTTATATTTGTATACCGGGCGAAGGCCGACGGGAAGGTGTATAGAGGGTTAAGTAGCCTGGGCTTTAGACTTCCTTCTCATTCTGGCGCCATAACAAATTGTGTTTGATTAACCCCTCACATGAACCTATTCCAGACCAGGGTTTATATGACCCGTTTTACCATTCATACCATATATATTTCACCGCCTCACAGGGCGTACGTCAGTTTGCCAACCTCGGCGCCGCGAGCTGGGCTGGTCTCTGCATTATAATGCTAAAAGATCCCTGGGCGTACAAGGAGAATGAAATGCCTGGAAAATTCCAAGTCCCGAAAATATACTTCAACTGAATGTCTGACCGGCTACACAGGTCGATAGAATCGTTTCATTATAAGTCTTAAGTGTTGTATTGTGAAATTTTAAAACGTTACGATGCTCAGTGTAGCATTACAGATGTAGCAATAAGAATGAAGAATTATTATACGTTGATAGGCTTAACCGCCTGACGCAAGTATATATATATATATATATAAAGACCTCGTGAAGATTCTTCGGAACGACCAAACGTTTACACTACTAAAAAATACCCCACTATTTAGGACAACGGAAATGTGTTGTCCACCAACAGTTCATATCAACCTCAAAAACCGAGATGGTGGGAGAAGAGAGTGTACGGTGTAATATAAATATATATATCCAAGAAAAAGAATAAAAAGCAAATAAGGACTTGGTATGCATCAATGAAAAGTCATTAAGATTTCATTAAAAATATATTACAAATCACTTTCAGTGAAAGGTTAGGAAAATGCTTAAAGATTACAAATCAGAAATAAATGTAATATAAGGAACAATAAATAAAATCAATTCCAATAATAAATTCTGTGCTGCGCCATGACGTAGGCATGTCAACCATTGTTCTTTTATTTATCAGACCAAAAAGTATCATAGTGACATAACAATGCCATTTGAAAAAATATGGTTTGCAATTAATTTAGAAAAATCTAAGTACTATTTAACATGGATATTTTTCGATTGTGTCACTGCCAGGGGAACATATTGAGCCATACAAGTGTGCATTGAAACCTCAATGATGCCGGTGATCGTGCCTAGAACGGATTGTTATTATAGACAATGGTTTTTTGGCATGACATCTGCTTTATGGTTTCAGTCCGTCCAGGAACACTGTTTATTTAAGGAAGATTCCTGGAACACAGCTGCCGACTGTAGCTGGTTGTTTACCTTAAGACTGACCCGTCTCAGAACCCGGTCACACGCTCCTTCTTTACCGGGTCTCGCAGCGTAGATTAACTTGTTTATAATTTTCGGGGTCGGTTCAGGTTTTGGTAATAATTGCGAGTCTGGTGCGTTTGGTCAGAGTGTATTCTCGACGTGCGGGGCACCTGGCTTTTTTCTAGGTACGGGCTTGTGCATGAACTCGGGCTCAGTGTTCAGTCGCATGGATAATAGCTTTATTTTTTAATTTCAGGCAAGCATATTTTCATTTCGATCGATATCATAATTCAGACTTATGTCCTGCATTTTAGACGATCGATCTCTGACGTTCTTTTGAGAAGTGATCTTGCGATAATTAACAAGTGGTTGTTAGCTCATGAGTACAAAATCTGACCACCGGGTTACGGCCTACATGTATATTCATGTGTTAAAACATATAACTTTTTGTGGCGGGTAATTTTATGTGTCTTTTATATTATGATATGGTAAATTGACATACAGTCGCTGAATATCAGTCGTTCTTGCACTGTGTAATTAGTTTCATTCTCAGGAAGCAGCAGACAGAAACATCTACAGACCAGCCTCCCGATCTGAACCGAAAGAAAAAATTATCCTCCTCATCTGAAAGAGTGAGGGTGTCACCAGAGAACATGTGCCCATAAAAGAAAATCTAATTATGAAAAATCAGTCGCTCGTCCTTCTACCCGTCTTCAACATTTTACCCATGTCGGCTTGGAGTAAAACCATTTAGTACTAAGTGAAGTGCTTCGTTTTCCGTCTGCCTGTCAATCAGATTTGCTGACAGACACTCTGAAGCAACCCTACACCGCTCATCAGGAGAGATACTCCAAATAGAAATAAAACACGTCTAATAAATAAATGTGCTTTGTTCTTTCAGGTGGAAAACACGGATCACCTGGTCAGCTGCGTTTGTCTCCATGGCTGTTGCATCTCTGGTATGTGTCTCTTTCATCTGATGACGTAGAGAAGTTTTGGAGGACTTGTCGCCGCCGTCGCCTCCGGGAGCCAAATCCTTGATATGTTGAACGCGTCTGCAAGTCACCTGGGGGTGACCCAGGCAAGCGTCGCTTACACGGACGGCTTAATCAACGGTACAGAGAGTTATGGCGGAGAAATGAGGCAATTCCTGCAAAAAGAGATGAGAAATCTAAAATATGTGACCCTCGTGTTTTATTTAATTACTTTCGTGTTCGGTTTAGTCGGGAATATGTTGGTGTTATACGTCATCACGTACTTCACGAACGTGCGACGGAAATCCGTGGCCAATTATTACATCTGGAACTTAGCTTTAGCTGATGTTTTATTCATTTTGACCCTCCCTTTCTTTTGTTACGCCACGTTTACGAGTGACTGGGTGTTCGGGGACGCTGTGTGTAAAATTTCACACGTCATGCGGGAGTGCAACAAGTTTGCGAGTGTTTTCACCCTGGTGGCCCTGAGTTTTGACCGCTACCTTGCTACTCACCAAACAATCGGGTATTTGCGAACCGTCAAGGCTGGAAAGATTATATGTTTGTGTATATGGATAGTGTGCAGTATTATTGTGGTGCCTTTTTGGATATTTGCAAAAACTGTTCCTAACCAGGGCAGAACGAGCTGTCAGATTGTTTGGCCAATGGAGCGATACCCGGGATCTCGGGCGGTTTGGACATACTTTCAGTTAACTGCCGGTTTCTTGGTACCGTTCGTTGTGATCGCCGCCTCTTACATAATGCTGGTTGTCCGAATGGCCAGAATAATGAAGTGTCGCACATCTAGAATAAAAAAGCCAAACCGGAAGTTGACCAAGACCATCCTGGTGGTGGTCATTACGTTCCTAGTTTGCCAGGCGCCGTACCAAGCCGTAGAGGTGATTTCACTGAAGAAGGCCCAGAGGATCTCACAGGCCCGGAGTGAAGGGATAGCCCTCAAGCCGTCAGCCATGGAGAGGGTGGTCTTTATGTACCTCAACTTCGTGGCCATAATCCTCGTCTTTGTCTCCAGCTGTTGCAACCCAATCCTGTACGGCGTTCTAAACGAAAATTACAGTAAGTACCAACATAATCACGTCTCACAGTGATACCCAGGGCATCCCAAGTCCAGACATGCATTTCCAAACAGGTCTACTTTCCTTCACATTCAGTATACAGTGGGGCACCCTGAAATATTAATTAGTTCCCACCCTATGTACCAGTTAGCCAGGGGTTCTTTTCTTTATCAATTGAAACGACAAGGTCCATGAAGTGCATTGGGATACTGTATATACGAAGGAAAAAAATATAAAAAATGAACATCTGTAGCAAACTAAATATCAAAATGGTATATAAAAAAATCACAATAAATTTAGGAGTTACAACCAACATCACTTGTCGTTCAATATTATTATGTATTAAATATTGACCAGACCTTATACTTGTTTATGCCTGTATAAATCCAGTTTAACCGAGAGATTATCGGTTTCTGGAACCATTTACCGATTTGCTGTAAGATGAACCTGAAATATCAAGTGCAACTATTTGGAATCATGATAAGATAAAATTATCACAAGAGCACGATAATTTAGGATGGGTTTAATTAATAAGAGACGGGTTAACCTGTCTGATGATAAATCAATATTATATTTCCATAACTATATGATATGTAATTAAATAAACACATGTTGGAAATATTGCTGTCTACAGTTTCGGTGAAGTCCGTTTTGTAATGAATAAAAAATATACGAAGAAAGCATTAACATAAATGGTTAGGAATGTTTAAAGTTCGAAAAGTTCGTTTTTATGCAGTGGCGCTGACTTATCATGAAGGGAACGGGGATCACTCATAGGCATGGAACGGTAATAAAAATCGGGACATTTTAAAATGTTTTTATAAATATATGAATATTGAAATATCCCATTTACCCAGTTATATATATATATATATATATATATATATATATATATATATATATATATATGTATATATATGGTGTCGATGTGAAACTTTTAAAATATAATGCAACAAAACATTAAGTATAATATTACAAAAATATAAGTTATAATGTTTTCCGTACAGGTCAGTTCTAATTTTTATGGTAAACTAAGAAATATTTTTTCAGTTAAGCATTGTGGTTTTCACAGAATGTACTGTAGGTTAGAAATGTTAGGTGCTCTCAGTACATATTTAAGGCATCATTCTAACGTCTGTTGTCACATTTGACCAAAAAGTTAGTGTTAGCACTTTTCTGGTCAAATCAGTTAAAATAAAACAAAATAGGCTTCTCTAAAGGCTTCCGTTTGTACTATTGTTTTCAAACTCATACTTGTACAAATGATGTGTGAACAACATATAAAGTAAGGCCGATGATTTCAGATTTATTTATTTCCCATTTGTAATTGCTTTTTCTTAAAGCAAAAAGGCAGAAATCCACCAAAGTATACAATTCTAATTATTAATAAATTGTGTTTCTTATATATAAATCTTTATCTCTGAATTGCATGAAATATCTGAATCATTAAATTGTCCAGGATATTGGTCTGTTAAAAAAATATGAATTTCATTTCCTTAATAAAACGGCAGCAGTAGGCACCAACGTAATACGAAAAGTGTTATAATTACCGATTTTGGAACTTACCTTTTATTCCTGTTCAGCTTCTGAAGCATATTAAATTATTGCTTGAGTTGAAATATTTATCTAATTCAACTTGGCGCAGTATATCTCTTTATCACGACTGCTGGGGGTCCCAGGCGAACATATAAAACATGCTGATCAATTGGCCGCGAGTGAACCTTCATGAAGCAGAGGATAAGCTGTCCCGAAAAATCACGACGCCAACTGACTCTGCAGTGTATAAGATAAGGACAAGCAGGGAAACGAGGTGAAAATTAAATAAAAAATATATTATCTTGTTACACTCGTGTGTCGTCATAATCAAGAACAGGTTATATGTCTCATTGCGCGCGGCCGTGATAGGAACCTCATGGATCATATCTTGAAATATGCCGTGTTATCAGTCATATCGCTCACTTTTTATGTTATGACGCAAACTTGCGAAACGCTCGAGGAATTATCTTGGCTGTCAGTGTCCTGGTGCTTACTGAAGAGATCACTGGATGATTAACAGCCAGCCTGGGACATAAATAGCCACTCTGGCCGTGATAAACCAGCACAACCAGTGCCACCGTTTACATCCAGACGTTAATCCTACATACTCTCCACGCGATATAAATAGCGCAAGATTACTTTTGATGATTTACTGATCATTGTTTATGATAATTGGACGATTATAAAATCGCACTCTTAGAGCAACTCATTAACCACTCGAATCAGGTACCTGCAGGATTAGCTCAAAGATTATCTACCGCGATCAACCACCTCAGGCAGTAACATGTAAATTAAAAGCATCTCCTTGAAAGATTAATGATTCACTCAGTGTGAAAATGTTAGGAAAATTATCTACGATTGTTTTTACTGTTAAGCTTTGATATTAAGATATAAGATGATCACTCCATATATAAATTAACATTTTCTGTTGTCACCTCGCCTACCAAGGTCTATTTAATCAGTATTTTCGTTACAACCTCATAACTAGTTACAACTGGTCCGTAAATTGGAACTATTCATCACAATAGCCATGTCAGGTCATCACAAGATAAACACTATATATTTTTCTTACTTGGCGATTTAAGGCAAAAGAAAGCAGTGTTAAAGATTCACCAGAGTGTGAAAAAACTGACATCTTAACCGTGATGTCATGAGGCACTGATAAAATAGCAGAATGAAATGCTTAAGTCAACACGAATATTTAGAAAGTGATACATGAAATTTATCCTTTTCATCTTAAAAGCTTTAGGAACATCTCAATCATATCTCTCTTTTAATGCATGGAGAGACTCAAAGTAAACAGATTAAAGAGAGATTATTTTTATATCTTTTTTTAATGTCCCTGTTAAGCAAAGGTGTGAAAGGAACTCTTTTTTTGTATGAGACGGAAACTAGACTGGTTTTCCATAATCTCAGCATTTCTTGCTTAAATGAATGACTGATATAATTCTAACGAATAATCTCATTCCATTGAGTCAAATCAATATGGAACATATGGCGTCATCAGAAATCATTTCTTCAATTCAGAAATTTAATTAAATGCTGACTGATGATAATTATGATTTTCTGAGATATGTTTTCCATGTCTGGCTCCTGCTTGGTCAGTCTCATACAGTTTCTAACTCTGCTTCTCAGGTACTGAAGATGAAAAACAGTACTCATTACTTTTCCAATTAATCCATTGTTATTTACTTTAAATAAATATTTAATTAATTTAAACGAGGTTTGATTCAGTTAAACAGTTCTATACAAAATAAAGATTAGCTCTGGCGGAGACAAATTAAATCAATTGATTCATTTATTATTTTAAACTCTGTAGAGACGTGAAAAGTGAAAAGTAATCGTAGTTTCCCAGAGCACAACTAATTTTCGAATGTACCTTTACTTGACGTTCATAACTAAACGGATATTGACATGGACTCAGTTTTATTTTACTTTACCACATCCGGCCAGTTAACTGGACAATTATTGTGTGGAACAACGGAGCCATGTTGGGACATGAGCAAAAAAATAAATAAGTTGTGCGCACGAGAAAATAAAGTTGTAGCCCTTGTCTGCAACAAGATTCCGTTTGAAACTGATAACACAGTTCTCTGTGTTTAATGGTTACAATAATAATAATAATAATAATAATAATAATAATAATAATAATAATTTATTATCAAGATTGCGTACATATAAGGTACATCTGCTTACAAGCGCATTAAGAAACTGTTGTAAATAATGATAGACTAAAACAATTATATCATAGTTATATCACAAATTAAATAGTCAATAACATGTTAATATCAAGTCAACCCAATAAAACCAATTTGAGAAATCGATACTAAATATTGAAGCGATTATCAAACTTAAATTGGCAAGTTAACTTTAACATAATTAATACTCTTAAAATGCATGTTTTAAGTTTCGTTTTAAATACCGAAATGGTTTACGCCATAAGAATATCTCCAGGAATAGAAGTCCATAGTTTTGGAGCAGCGAATTCAAAAATGCGATCGCATTGAGCACGAGAAAATGAGTCATGCGCTCAAGATAATGACTCGCGCGCAGGAGATAATGAGCGCGCGAGTTAAATAAATTGTTTCTCATGTTTCCGAAAGGACTCCGTATGAAACAGCTATTACATTTCTCTGTTTATTAAAAATATTTCTGCCTGAAACGAGGTAAATAGTATTTAAATTAGTAAGTGGTTTTCCTTTTCATCACAAGCAAAGGAATATAATTTGAATTTTTAGTTAATTTTAAATGATGAGAATCAAAGCGACAGACTGATGATAAAGCACTTAATCTTAAATTTCCTAACTTGTCAATGTTAAGCAGATATTTCGAGATTGGAATTAGATATAATGATCAGATTAACATTAAAATGCTGGAGGGATTAAGAACCTCTAACGAATGGCAACTGCTACGAGTCCTTCTAAATTATAGACAAGTTTACGTTTTAGGTATTGTTTTACGACATGACTATCACAATCCATTAAAACCCATTACCCTATTAACACTCTACACTGCCAAATGTGCTTAATGGGTTGTCAACGTAACTAATGACATTTGAGTTAAAGGGCTTAACAATGTGCTTGCAATATGACTTTCTTAGGTTAACAATCATTAAATTTGCTGGAGTAAAAAATTTACCAAACATGGACAATAACATAATTCTCCTGTTCTAAGTTCGGGCTCGGCAAATGTGAAGTCTGTTAATTCACATCCCCTATGCTTCTTTGTATGATATAAAACTCATCAAAATGCAGGTTGTTCAGGCACAATGTTTCAATGATTCTTTGAATTTGTTTACCTTCATATAATTGAAATAAGCAGCTTTTATCCTCCACCATAGGTTGGCCTGCAAATACAGACACCTAACATGAATTTATCTTTCCGGTCGGGTTTTAACCCCCTGAGTGAAGGCTTGAACTGTAACTGACAGGATGTATACCCCCACAGGACCAAATCCTAGACCCAGAGACTGTCCGAGTGACAGTTGTGATTCAGCGAACAGACCGCTAACCAGACCACCAAGAAGGTTGGGTCAGCCAAAAGAAGGAGATGGAATAAACTGGGCAGCACATATAATGACTCTGGTATATCAAATATAATTCTAGTTAAAACGTGATCAAGAAAAGTAATTACCATTCTCTAAAAATTATTTTTTATGCTTTTCACAATACCGAATTTGTTTTCAGTCAAAATATACAAAAAGTAAATTTCCCGGATGGCGTGATCAATTTTGACAATCTGTCATTAAGAAACATTCCTAGATTTACCAATCAATTTCTCTTCTGTCTGGCTTGTAAAAGTTTGTGGTGAAATGCAATGGTGATCCTTATTAATTGATTATTTTATCTGGGATGAAAATGACACACTCAGATAAAACAAAATTGAAATAAGAAAGGTCTCACAGAGCGCATACCTTTGCCTACACCTGTTTACGCACCCAGGCATATCCGCCTCAAAATTCAATGAACCCATAGTCAACGATTCCACATTAATTCAATGAAATTCATTGAAAACATAATGTCTATTGTTTATCCTTTCACAAAAGTTCATTGAAAATCCTAAAGAACGTTTGGAAAATTTATCTTGCAAAACAATTCAGTGTATATTACGTACAAATGGAGTAGACTTTTTACTTTAAGTCGGGCGTAGTGTTTTTGATGAAATACAGAAGGAAAATGACACAATGCAATAAACATGGTCCCCTATGGAAGTCTTTGACGTTTTTTTAAGAAAGAAAAACAAAGAAATTTGAACTGAAAAACAGACTACACAAGATCTGGAATACATCCGTGACCGCGGAGAATGGATTAGTCTTCTCTGAAAGTTAATTCTCAACTTACGCGGGGTCCCCCTTAGCGCAATGCGGGCAAAATCCTCAAGAGCCACACCTCTTAGTCCGCTATTTTGATTTTTTTCAAGTGATTTTTTTTCAACAATACTTCGAGGTCAATGAATTCAAAAAGTCTGTTTCAACTATTTATACTACTTTTTCAAAGTATAAGACAGACGTGTGCATATCATATATTATATGTTAATAAAAATAGTATTGTGCACGTTTTCCCGGTTTATACAAAAAAAAAATTTCATATAACACCATGTAGTTGCAGAAAGCAATAATAGAAAAGCATTTAAAAACAGAATGATTTGTACTATATAGAAAAATGAATGGGGATTTTAACAAGCTTGTTGTTTATGAGATTAGTTATATTTACTTTTGTGCAGGCAATTCTTTTTGTTATAATTACAATACTTATCTTTTTTTTTTAATTTTTTTGGTAGAGGGAACTGCCTCCATTTTTTTAATGCTTGCTTAACTAAGTCTATATACAACCGCAGAATTTCCATTCCGGTTTCGGACTCCGTGACAGGGGCTTGCACACAATGCTCTGGCGTCAACCAGGCTTGGTGATTCACTCCTGCGGGTCCTGGGTGTGTCTCATCCCCATTGCAGGGTCATAACACCGAGGAACCCCGGAAAGGCGCACTCGTTTTGAGCGTGAAACCCGATTGTTGTGTACAGTCTCCCCATAGGGCCTGCAGAGCACCCACCCTGGGTGGGGGTCGACCTAGAAAAATCTCACCGGCTCGGCTGAGATTCGAACTCACGATCTCCCGGCTTTGAGCCCTGCGCTCTACCCCTGAGCCACAGAAGCCGGTTTACAATACTAATCTTAATGCCCTTAATCAATCTATTGCGAGTAACCGATTCCATTACAAGACAATCACTACAGTTATGAGGAGAGGATATAGCCCCCTCGGCAAGATGTGACCTCATTTCATTTATACTGGTCATTTGATGTTAAGTTTACGAAAAATGCTTATTTTTTTATGCAGTGTTAAAGAAATATGTTATAATGGGACTTTCTAAATGGTTTTTAATAAAAAAAATAAGCACAGTGAATGCGGTTTTTACACTAGTAAAAACAACGTCAGGACACGGGGGTATTGCATGGAACTGTAAAGTGACAAAATTACCAATGTTTGACATTTTAGTATTGTAGTTCTTTCTGCGGCACATAAACAAGATTTGGCACTTTACTGCATTGAAGTATGAACAATCGCTGTGCCAAACGATTATGATATGCCGCGTCTGTGAGTATATTTAATTTGACATCGAGATGCGTGTATACATACTATTTCGAGCCCCGCACACCAGGATAAACGTGTTACAATGTAACGTACAAGTGCCAGTGGCGAGTGTCTGTGAGCATAGGTCAATGTTCGAAATTTCTTAATCGGAGATTGTTTTAAGCGCTTTGGTTGTACAGAATTAATTTTTTTCCTATTATAAAAGTTTATTTAATCTTTATATTATAAATCATCTTATATTGTTCACATAAGCAGAAATGATAATTTGGTATTAGTTTTCCATTTGAACGAAAATAAGGTCACTCATATCCACAGTGATGCTCATTAGGATTGGTCAACTGAATTTGTTCATTTCCAAGTACACAGTGTATACAATTAAGGAGTCAACATAATTCAACACGATGCAGACAAACCATTCAATAATACTCACATGAAAATAAACCAGTATTTTTTTCTCTTTTGATAACTTCGTAAATTCTTTTTTTTTTAGAAGTTCTACATACCCTGGAGGGCTTACATGAGTGCCGTAAATGGCAGCATGTTGTCTAAACAATATGAGACATGTTATGCATGACCACATTTATAACTGTACTTCCATAAAACAAGACATATTTTATTTTCATTTTGCAGAAAATACATTTATTGAATTTACCAAGCCTATAGCCTTGGGGGGGGGGGGGGGGGGTGTCACACTGTGATGTAATACACCTTTATGACTAACATATTTTCCATAAAATAAATCTTTCCAAAAATATATTTACCCAAATGTAAATTTATGCCTCCGTAAGCGTAGCGCAAGGCAGGCAGGGAACCAGGTTAAAATAAATGGTTCATATCTGAGGCCCCCCTCAAATTCTACATAAGCTACTGCCATATAACGATAACGATTTATATGAAATGACTGCTGAACCAATGTTAGTTTAGGACTCGGTCCTGTCCTGTTGGTAATTTTACAATGGTCGCAGGGTCCACAGCGAGAGGTCTGCGTATCGACCGCTGAGGACTACAACAGAATAGGTTACGTCTTACTAAACAACATCATTCCTCCATGGTTTGACGGATCACCTAGAATTTAAAAATGATAAACCAGTCATTTTACCTCATGTGTACAGGCATTTCAGCATTCTGACAAACACCGTCATTGTATCTGTACTAATAATGATATTTTTTCTTATTATTATTTTATGCAAATATTAAGAGCCTATACTTGCCATTCAGTTTATCACACATTTTCGAGAACTCCCTGTTCATTAAAATTCCCTGACTGAAGATTTGACTCATTGTTATGAGAATATCAAACCGAAAGAAATCTGTAACCGTCTGATAAATGTTATCCTTTAATCCCTTGTTACAAAACACAAGATAAATCAAAGCCGGTACCAGTTCATCTGAGATTCAAGGTTCCTGTCACAGTGTGTGATATGATCGTTACTCACTTCATTTTACTTTTGTAAAATCCCTCACAGAAAAGCCGGGGATTGAGAGATTCATTAAGAATCGGGGATTACAAAAAAATGAAAGTTCACGGTGAACAACGTGGAACGAACAGTAAAGGGAGGGATTACGGGGGATGACGGGAAGATAAAGACGGAGGAAGTGAGAAGGTCAAAGATCTAGAAAGAAAACAGTGTTCAAACAAACCCGGCAGACATAAAAATTAGAATACTATCAGTGCTCAAGAAGCAGACGCTGAGACGCCGTACCGACATACCGATAGAGACAACTATACCGTGAGACGGCCACAAGGACAGACGGGAATACGCCTGCCAAAAGAAAGTATAAAGACAACAAACTCCTCATGTCTGCTGGGCTGCCCGTAACCATGGATCCATTAGGAGGTCAAAATGTTCATGAATAACATAAATAACTAATGACAAAAGCAGAAGCTGACATTCACAGAAAAAAATAAAAAGTTGATTAACTCGAAGAGAAGAATGTGAGCGAAAATCAAATATGAAAAAAAAAATCCAAATCATACCTGTCTGTTCTTCGTGCCTGATGCGGGTGAATGTGGGTGGTGACGTCACATCGCGGCAATCAAAATGAAAGGCAGTGTAATTAGTATATCTCTCTCTCCAGGGAGAACCAGAAACTAAACTATGAAGACATATGATATATACGTAAAACTCTAAGGTATGACGGGAAGGCGCTACCCACCTCAGTCTCCACTCAAGAAATCTCAACAGTATCAAAATTTAACTAAATAAAAGTAAGCTGTAAACTCTAATGGATAAAACTCTTCACTTCCCATGTCCTTTCACTTCAACCGGTGAGTTCTGCCCATGAGCAGCATTTTGTGACATTTCCTCCATTTGGAACTATCAGTACATGTCCTAACGTTTGGGTCGTGGAGCATCCTCTGTTTATTATTTTAACTTAATTTGTTTGATACATTCCATTCCCCCAACGTATTTTCCCTTTTTGTTTAAATTTCGTGTTTTTTTTTATTTTGTAGTTACCAGTCTTTTTGACTTTTCTGAACTGCCAAAGTTGAAAAAAGGTGTACAAAGTAGAGAAATGAGTGATAATTAGGGTTACATGAATACTACCAGATCAGATGGTCACCATGAAGCGGACAAGCCATAAACTAAGTCAGAGATAACCATCTGTGAGAGAAAGCAATGTCATTAATAGGATCACTTGTAAGGTCAGCATATTTCCTAATTATAGATATTGCCATACTAAACGAGATCTCCATATCCATTCTGAAACCTTGACCCTCCCCCTCCCCCCCCCCCCCCCCCCCGGGAAAACTTTCCGTAAAGGTACTTTAATCCGTTATTTCTGGAAAATGTAATCACAAACGTTCGAGATTATGTCAAGGTTGTCTATGTAGATTAGTAAACTCTGGTTAGATATCCGAGGTTGAGCTGGTGAAACGCCCAATAAATGCCGTTAGACAGACAAAGCCGTCGGTTCCTTTGACGAATGATCAACTGGCTTTTGTATAAGTGAATGATTACATGTTTTAGCCACTAAGGCTTTCTTTCCAATTATATCCAAGCTACTTGTAACGTTCGTTTCTCACACGAGAGGCCCTGGTTGGATCTGGCTTATTAACCGCCGCCATAGCCCTGATCACCCTCAAAGTTTCAATGAGAGGATGCCTCAGAAAATGGCCGCCTAAATTTAGTATCTATTAACGGACGTGAATTTCACGGATGGCGACCCTGTCCTGGTGGATTGTGGGTGTTCCCGCGGCTCCGGCTGTCTATTAGGAAGTAAATATATTGTTACTTCTTCCCTTCATGTAGAGCGCCTACTTAAGACTATGGCGCCATTGACACAACGGTCTATTTTACGACGGTAGGGCGGGGTACATTCATTCATTGATAACCTTATTTTAAGAATAGCTCTGAGTACCCTTTTGAAATAACACGGCTGTAAATCAGTGTTTTTTTATCTCTTCTAGCCCGCGGTGCCGCTTGGCCAAAAGGATATATAGCGCGAAGAGCTACGTTCATGTGTCATACAACATATTGTTTATAACCCTTTAATGTTCCACCTGACGCTCCACATAATGTTCTTAGGCCAAGTGTTGTCGACGTTCTGTCTACTTCTTCCCTGAGTTATTTGTCAAATTAATTTTCGCCAGTCACCAAGTGCTTGGCTGCACAGATGTTACCCCATGCTTTGTTAACCTGCCATTTCGATGACGCAATAGAGTGCAATCCACAATCGTTTAAAAAAAAAACTTACCTATTTTGGGTACCTTTTTCAGGGGAAAAAACAATCGGTTTTCATGTGCTCGATGAAAATAAAAAAAATATACTGGCATTATTAGTTCTATATACTTTTTACCAACGTGGAATGTCCATGGTATAGTAATTACTGTAGTCCTGGCGAACTCTCTGCAATAACTGCATTTCAAACATTTCTCTATGTTTCCCGATACATCCTCTATGTATCTTTCAGTCATATAATTATGAAATTCATTATGAAAATAATCAGAAAAAAAATTGTTTGTAAAAACCAAAACTCCCTAATGTATTATTAATTCATATATCTTTATCTCGCTTGTATTAATAAGTTGCTCTCAATTTATATTTCGCACATACAATTGTATTACTGGGTGGGATTTTTTTTTCCATAAAAATTGATGACCCCTCAGTTTTCATTTTCCGGCCGCCCATGACCAGTACTCATTCAAAATGTGGTGAGTTGGGCGCCCCCTTGATTCAGAAATCTTGGTTAGTGTGTAAACCGCGGAGAAGGGTACCTCGCATCCTCATTTTTTTGCCAATTAGTCTAGCGCCATTAAATCCTAAACAGAGAACGATCGATAATTTCATTGAAAAGGGGCCAGTTTGCCTGGGACTGATCGAAGATTAGCGCGACCAAAATATACTTTAAATAGAAAGCGTTATTTAACACGGGGTTCGTACGTCCTTAAAGGTTATGAATTTTGGAATGTAAAATTTCAGTACTTAAAATATCATAATATTTGTATGTGCTAAAGTCATGTACAAGTCATGAACTGTCAGTTTATGACTGTCTCAATTTTTAAAGTCTTGTTCTTTGGTTTATCAAAGATATGACGTAATGCAGCATCCAAAGGCACAACCTTGTAATCTGAATTCATTGGATAACCGACGATAAACAGGCGATGACGTGTGAGACACGTGCTATTAGCTGCGCCTCATATGATCTGCAAAGTTATAGTTTAGTTTAGGATATTCCCGCAACAAATCATACTTCAAGCTTTAATATTTCATTTATTTTTCTTCGGGGCTGGTACGGATACGTTGTTAAACCCACCTCTTTTGATATAATAAATATCACCTTCGCTTCTCACTGTTAAACTTGTTATTTGTACACGTCAGATGTTGCATTGACATTCCATGACACCATAAGGAAGATTAGATTAATCATTCTAAAAAATAAAAATTACATTCTATCCCTGGATTTACTTGAAAACATGTATGTTCTTATGTATAACTAGAGGATTGTGGTCAGAGCGGAAATTCAAAATAAGATTTCTAATCATCGGCAACTAAAATATTATTGCTGTAAATGTCATGAAGTTAATTAAAGTACGGCATGCATAATCGTCGAGAACATTTATAAATCAAGCAGGTTTGTGTTATTTTTATGACAATTCGTCATATCTTTTTCCCCTTTCAGCATAGAGTTTGCTTTAATATCCTAATACATCCGCCAGCTGTAGGTATGATTAATTAGCCTACGATCTGATCAATAACAAGAGGTCGGCAATCCCCAGGAAAGCCTCCCACGATCGCGACCTTGTAAATTGGGTCAAGGTCAAAAATGAAAATCAGGTACAAAACTGTCACCTTGCTACATTGGGGATCGTGCTCAAACAGGCACAGAAGACACAAAATAATGAAAACGAAAGAAATGGACAATTTCCTTGATGGTTGTGCACTCCGGGGACCTAGGAAATCCAGGAAACATTCTGGTCCCTTATTTAGAAATAATCTCATCAACATATACAAGCCTCCACTCCCTGAAAAGAGGAGGCCTGAGACGTGTCTCTATGTTACGCCAGTGGCGCGTGCGGGAGAAATCATATACTCCATTTGTAGTGTGCAGTTAAACATGTGTTTAATATAGAATCACTCACGACTACAAATCAATGGTAAAACCATAGAATCATTACAAGTGGACGGTAGCAGGCATCCAGCTCTGAAAGATAACAGAAATTACGAGTGGGCGGTAAAAGATAACAATCAATACGAACGAACAGTCGCATCTGGTTGGGAAAGATAACAGTCATTACCGTTTGGCGGCAGCCCCAGGTTCTGAAAGAAAACGAGCCATAATAAATGGACGGTAGTTCCATTTTGTAAAGCATAACATTCGTTACTAGGTTGTGACAGATAACTGTCATTACTAGTGGGCGGCAACCTAAGGTTGTGACAAATAACAGCCATTACTAGTGGGGGGGGGCAGCCTCAGGTTATGAAAGATAACAACGATTACTAGTGAACGGCAGGTTCAGGTTATGAAAGGTTACGACAATTACTAGAGAACGGCAGGTTCAGGTTATGAAAGGTAACAATAATTACTAGTGGGCGGTGGCCTCAGGTTGTGACAGATAATAGTCATTACTAGTGGGCGGCAGCCTCAGGTTGTGAAATATAACAACAATTACTAGTGGGCGGCAGCCCCAGTTTGTGAAAGATAAGAAAAATAACTATTTGGTGGCAGCCTCAGGTTGTGAAATATAACAACAATTACTAGTGGGCGTCAGTCTAAGGTTTAGAAATATAACAGCCATTAGAAACGATTGGGCGGTTATACATGGTGAATATGTTGAGTATCATTAACCGCCACAAGTTTCAACAAGTTTTACAACATGTTATGGATTAAACGTGGGTCACACCATTAACACGATAAAACCCTGATGACATACGGATAAGCGGTTTTAATTGACAAGAACACCCACCCAGGGACATACACCAGGAGGTTGGAGAAGTTACACATATAAATTTAAGGGTAACCTAAATCGACCCCTCATCGAGTCCCCAGACAAAAAAAAATGTCTCATCTCCTAACTCAGGCGGATCTGAGCTGATGGCTCGGACCAACCAGGGAATCTGAAAACCAAATCAAGCCACTTTATGTGTTGTTTCTGTGGGCTGTTGATTTTATTGGGTCATGAGAAAGGACCTCGGGGTTTGGACGGCTTGATTTGGCTATTCCTAACTTATATATATACTGCCGGTAGAAAGCAAACAGCCTTGGCAAGTCATGCCCCGCCAATCAGATCGTGTCAAGACGCCCATTTCAGTGGGTTCGGGGAGACGTAATTGCACCGGTTTTTTGCCCAGGGGTTTTGGTCGAGGTTCAATTGCATTCCGCCCCACTGTGATAATAAACACGACAGACTAAAGCATAAACCACATCTGGATGTAAAAAAGTATCAGCACTTAATCAAATGTTACAAAGCCTCATTTTAAACACTGTTGAACCTGGGGAGCGTTAATGAAAACCCAGGCGGCGTCCGCTGCCCGATTCTTGATGCATCCCCAAAGCAAAGTGCTTCATTCTCAGGAGTAGAATAGCGCGACCAAGACTTCAAGGCGCGACATTGGTCCCGTTGGTCCTGTTTCGATATGTTCTTGATATACCTGCACATTGAATAATGAGACACACGCAGGAAGTCTGAGGGCATGGATGTGGCGACGGAACCTACAGCCGCCTCTCTAAATTACACCCATGGTGGTCAGCTTGTACGCTCAACTGATGCCACTACAACTTATATAAACAAGATGTGTACACTCCATGGCTATCAATGTTAAACGCCTATCAGTGTTGAAATAGCGCATAATTGTTAGGGCCACGCCTAAAAAACGAGCGAAGTACTATAGTGATTGCCTTGTCAGTCCGTCCGTCCTTCAGTTACGCTTTATTTTGTTCGCATAAAATCTTTCTCAAACTCATTGTGATGATTGGTGTCTATGAGGGCTCTAGAATTACAGACCCACTGGAAATCCCAAACGGCCGCCAGAGCGCAAAGAGAATATATTCCAGGGTTGCCAGCGGTCAGGGAAAAGATTTTCTTGAAAAAAATCGGGGAATTCTATGATAATTTGGGGAGTCAGGGAAAAGTCAGAGAAATTTTAATGGCTTTGTCGATCACGTTTGTTTATCAGGTTGAAAAACTTAGACTTTTCTTGTGAAGTTGTAGCATGTTTGCAGATTTAATCCTGTTTTAATCTCAATATCACCAAGAAAATGTGTTTTATCTTTCTAAAAATTACTATTGAATTACAGATACATCCAAAACATATGGTCGCATGAGCACAATCGGTGTTTTTCTTCCGAAAGCAGTGTCTCAAACATAATACATTTGATCTTCTCAAATTCATAGTAATTGGTGTCCATAAGATGTACAGCCCTATCAAATTACAGAACTGCCCACAGTCCAATATGCCTGCTACAGAACAATCGCTAATATTTTCATATTATTCTATTACCCTCTAATAAATGTAATCAATAATACCATTTATTTCTTTTAAGACAAACAAATGAAATTCCTAATATTGAAAATATGTTTATTAATATTGTTATGGCATTTTAGACCTGGAGTCTGTTGAGGCAGATACATACAAAAAGGTGCTGAAACGTATTAGTTCGGTGGCCATGAAGCAACGTCACCTCGTTCACGTTGCCTCTTGAGTTAATGAAGTTCATTTAAAAAGAGGAGAAAGGGAAGGTTCGTGAACATGAAAGTGTTTATAGAAGTTCTCATTTTGAATTTTAATAACATTCATAGACCCCCTGCAAAAGAATCAATTTCAGGAACAACGCAGGTCAGGTAGCCAAGTGGCATCGGGATTCTTTCCCGTAGAAATATGAGAGTTTGATGAATATTACCAGATTCAATATGGGACAAACTAACAATGGGAGAATATTTTTTGGCAGCAATTCTCCTCGGACATCAAAAATGACAGTTGACTGTTTAACATGCGATTCCTCTCAACCAATCATGAGAGAGGGTTGGACATTCCTTCCTAATAAGGAAGTACAAGAAGTGCCGGGCATGACGCAACCATCATAGTGGTTTTCCAACCGTCTTTAAGTTATTTCGCCCACCTTTCAGACACTAATGGATGTAAAACAGCAGAACACGTAATCATCATAAGCAGTGGTCCGCGTGGTTTATAAATCATTTGAAGAAAGTAGGCTTGATGCCGAACCATATCACGCGCTTTAATTGCAGGTCTTGACAATCCGTCAGTTGAGATTTTGAATATTTAAGAACCGTTAACCGGCCAACTGCTTTCACTTTTGACGGAGAATTGCAATTTAAAGAAAGGTCTCCCGCCAGTAAAATATTTTTTCCCGTTTCATTATGGAGAACAAATTACACACATTCTTGGTCTGTAGTTGAGCTACGAATGTCGAAAGCTCTCAATTGCTTTAATGTCATTACTTTGATGTGATGTTAATGAGTGCGATGTGATTACTTGAATATCAATCCTTTCTCGCACTGCACGCTGCTATCAGCTGCCAAACGATGGGGAATCTGAAAGTTTAAAATGTATTAGGATTATGTTTACCTGGTGTGATTGGAATTTAAACAAAGTTTAAATAAGTGACCCATGGGCCATGATGCTCAGCAGGTGAACAGAACCTATAACACTCATCAACTGTAAAGTCTTGATAATGATATATAGTGATAAACCGGCATGATTGTGAATTACAATTTAAAAGGAAAAATACTTTTCTTGTTTAAAGTTTGACAGGTGGCGAAGATTTACGTTCTGATACAACATATTTGGTTGCTGGTTAAATATGTAGACATCCTTCAGTATAATCAATATTTAAATTATGTAAATCAAGGTCTCTAAAACAGCGGCTTACACTGAGGAGTTAACCGTTATCTAGATGCATAGAATTAAGTTTAGTATTTAAAATAACAAGCGACAGTTCCAAACAATCGATTTGCTGATATTCTGTAAACTTTGCATGTACTCCGCATAGCTGAGGAATCTGATGTTTAAGTTTTGTATGAAATAATAAGCTTAATAATTGTTATCCAAGACTGACAGACATGCCTAGTTTTTGTGAAGCTCTTCATTGGAATCTGAGCATTTTAATAACACAATCCAAAATATGCAACCCAAACGTCGATTTTAAATTAACTGACCGAGATCAAACTAAAAGGTGACGTTATTCTGTTACTAAAAGTACTATATATTACATTCACGGTTGACGAAGGTGTGTCCATACAGCAGTTATCAATAACGAGGCTGGTTTTACTCTGAACGTTCGTCTCTCTGTCCGTCGTGACGGCTTAACGGCGGAAACGGCGGTAGCCGAAACTACTTCAAACTTCAGTTCTCCCCGCCAGGGTAACTACCAAATTTGCGTAACAACATTTTTTCATCAATATTTAGCAAATGAAACACGACCATATAAGCCTTCGTTGTCAAATACTACCACATAGCAAATATTTTGATCCCTATTCTATTATGACGTGTCATGACTCGCAGGCCCCTATCATGCCTAAATGTCATGTCGTCCTGGCTAATCTGATGGGTCATGTTGACTCCCTCACTACAAATAATAGGCAGACGATGAAGTCTAAAAATTTAAACCTGTATGGACAAAACGATGTACGGGGTAGAAGAATTGGAGTTTAGATATGAATGTCTCCGATTCAGTTTTCACCATAGTATATAGCTAGGGATTTTTCGTCAACCATATTAATATTTGAGCATTCTTTCTACAGTTGCATTTCCAGTGTTGTGATTGTCTCACCCTTTAATTATTTTACTTCATGAAAAATTAATCAGCGTTTTGGTCGGTGTACACCTTGCTGCCGTATTCAGGGCCCTGTTACGAATTATTCGCCCAGGGCCTGCTTTAGGCTGGCAGGGATAATAAAGTGGTGGATGATTCATAGGCGACCCCCCGCGATGCACAAAGGAGGTCACCAAAGTAATTTGAGTTATTGTGAATTTCTAATTGCTTTGTTTGTGGCGTCTTTGAGACTGTCCCTTTATGCATAGTAAAACGCTGTACACGTCGGCGATATATAACACAAAGTAGTGTCGCCTCCATCGTTTATCTGCTAATCAAAGAAACGACATTCACTGCATGGTTCACGCGACCTTTATAATCTTATTTTGGATTTAAAACAACGGTACCTACACGTCAAACTGTTACATATTCAAAATCTATCTTAATTACGCCAAATTCTCTAGGCCCCATTCTTTTCCAGTGTCATATGAATCAGAGTTTAAGAGTAGATCCTCCATTACTATATACATGTCATGTACTAGTATGTTAAATAATTTGTATAACCTTCGAAAGTTGAAACTATCTGTCCGTTTATCTTATTCAACGACCCTATGCATTTCAGCTTTGTTTAACTTTACAGTTAAAAATGATAAAAATAGATAACCAGTTGCCTAACTGCTGTTATTCTTGGCTCTCTCGGTGAGTTACGCTCTTTACACAGCGCTTTACCTGTAGGCCTGCTACATATATCGTAAGTTGCTTCTTTAGAAGCACAAGATTTCCGCTGCCTCGGGAGCGTATCGATGAGTTCACCCTCTCTATAACGTGACAAGTGAATGAAAATTTATAAAACAGGTATAAACCTTCGACAGCATCACGTACCATATGAAGTAATTCGCTGCCAGACACGACAAGGTGGATATGATGGGTTGCTATGCGACATCGGTGACGAAAATGGTCCCGGGCCCTTTTAGGACTACTTTTACTTTACGACTAAAATGTCAATTGTATTGAGCGTCCTTTGATACGGCGTCATCCCACACTCTCGCCGTCACTGTTATCTTGGTGTCCCCTTGTAGTAGCGGGTTCAAACATGATATCATCACTGTCTTTTGACTTATCGGGTGGATGATCTGTAAAAAAGGATATTGGAGGAAATATCCCAATGTCAAAGTGAAAGTGGTATATCACTTTGATCATACTATGTCAGTTGTCTTACTGGCTTCGACAGAAAGGGTATGCATAAATTAAAGTTCGTGTGTCTGTGTGTGTGTTTGTTCAAAACTTAACTCACACAACCATGAAAGGAATCCCATGGAATTTTCAGGGACCTCGGGTATCGGCTAGTGAAGAATCGACTAGATTTTGGTGTAACGCCGGCATATGATCCGGAACCAAGAAGGAATTCCAGGAATTTAAAAAAAATTGCAGTCACGTATGCCCAATTGAACAAGGGAATATTGGCCAATCATTGTAAGGACCGTCTAAATGGCGGAGACCTGCACCCGTAAGAAACAATATTTCTAGTTTCATCTGCTTTTTCTATATCGCGTAAAAGATCGTGACTTGTCACTAATGTAGGCTGCACACAAAGCGGGCGAGACGAGACGAGATCGGACCGAACTTGAATCCGGTCCGGTCCGCTCAGTTAGCGGCAGTTGGCGGACCGGACTGCCAGTGCGGGACCGCTCCGGACCGAGTCCTGAGCGATCCTGACCGTATCAAAATGTTTTGATATTTCAGGACCGGTCCTGGATGGTCCGGTCCGGTCCGGTCCGCTTGGGTCCGCTCTGTTTGCGGCGGTTTTAGGACTGCACAGGAGCAACTCAGGATCGGTATAGCTTTAAATTATTAAAATTAGCTTATTTAGCCGGAATTGACATGAAACTTTGTTATGGTATTTTGCATATTAAATACTAGTATATTATATTATACTGTTAATATATATATATATATATATATATATATGAGTATTCATTGTTGGTAGGGACTTCTTACTATTCGAAGGATAGAGTTCCACCACGTCGAAGCCAAAGAAAGAGCATTGTTGCTTATATGGAATGTCTTCGAACCATTTGGTGACCAATTTTGAGCTTTTATATATAATAATTATATATTTTACCGGAGTATTTATATATATATTGTAACGAAGGCAAATAAATGAGGGGAAAATCCTGGGCCGATCCGGGAGTCGAACCCAGGTCGGTGGCGTACAAGTCCGGCGTACCAACCGCTTCGCTAGCAAAGCAAGTTTCACTAGCGAGACAGTTCGGTCCGCTTTTATGTCACCCCTTAACAATATATATATATATATATATATATATATATATATATATATAATGATCATCTGCCAGAAGAGTGTAAAACATTTTGACTTTCTTTTTTTAATATTACCGTGAAACCGTATAAAATTAAATGCTTAATTTAATTACACTTGCAAATGAAAATGTCCTCTATAGATTGCAAAAGACGTCTACATAGTAGTACCTCTAGAAGCGTTAAAATGGAATTCATGAAACGCTTATAAGTAAACGGCTGTTGTTTAGTAAACTACTTCAGAAATCAGATTGATTACACTAGCATGCAAGGATCAGATGAGGAAAAACCTATTCATATAATTTCAAAAAAATTAAATTTAAATTTATCTCATCATCAAGAAGTAATAATGCTAAAGCAATACGTTTCTTTCTGTTTTTGTTTCGGATTCTGCTTAGAACACCCGCCATTTTCACCGGTTGAATTAATTTTGAGCAATCCGGTCCGCTCTGCATGTTCAAGACAGGAGCTGCAGCAGGACGCGTGGTTGCGGACTCTCCAGGATTTCCAGTCCGGGCCGGGCCGGTCCGATTCGATCTCGTCTCGTCTGCTCTGTGTGCGGCCTACATAAGATTTCTTTTTCCTATTCTTTCACCATTGTTCTCAGGTGTTATCAATATTTGATCTCAAACCAATACTATTATATAATTTGTTATTAAAGTAACGTACGTCAAAGAATACATTGTAAAAAAGTTATGATTGATCCAAATTATAAATTTGGGCAACGTTTTTATTTAAATTACATGGGGAATTGTGATTCTTGCTTTGAAACCTGACAACCATTGCCTTGTGCAACCTTTAATATTTTCATCTGGGTATGAAACCATGGAATGTTAATATTATTTGGCACAACATTTGGTGGTGCATCTGGGTAAAATAGAGATACTAGTCTGAATCTTTCATTTGTTTATATATATTTGCAGAATCACCAGTGTTTTTCTACATAAAATACAGGTGCTGTCACAAAAAAATTATCGAATTACTGATATCATTGATGTGTGATGTGATTGATGTGTCCCAGTATAACGGTTGATTGGTATTCGGATGCCCTCGGTCTACGTACGAGCTTGTACGCAAAAGGGTTTCTGTGATCTCTTTTCATTTATGGTGTTGGGCCAGCCATTCAGTAACTACTGGGCCATAACCAGACCATAATTATTTTTTAAATCATTTACTATATATAGTATTCAATATCACTGTTACCATAATTTAAACATATACAGAATAAAAAAAGGAACATACAGATGATCATGGCTATACAAGACCAGATAGAAAACGACCAGAACCTCGGTGAAGATAAAAATCCCGAGTAGAGTTGCCGTGACTAGCTTGGTCATGGGTCGTACACTATGGAGCTGTATAAACTTAATCTTCTTAGTGTAAAGCCGTCTCTGGGCTGTCTGGCTGTCATATTAATGCGGACAGGACTATTCCTGCCAGCATCTAGCGCTGACAGTCTGGTCAAGGGCAGTCACAAAAATGCTGGCTTGGAAAACTTTATTTGAATAAAAAAAATATATAAGCGTGGAAGTCATTCCCCCGTGGGCCGGAACAGGCTACTATTAAACCGACAGACGTTGCCAAGACCTGGGCTGGTGGTGGATGTATAACTGGACCGGATCGGCGGGAGGTCTCAGTCTCCTCATATTACCCGTAAAAAACTTTTTTAAATTTCCTCTTCGTGAGCAAATTTCATATTATCAGATTTATACTTTTGAACTTTTGAGGCAGAACCTTTGCTCAGAGAGAGTGGTTTTAGTGACCTTTTCTTTATTTTTATGTTTAACGTCTTTTAAAAGCAGGCGGCATTTTTGCATTATATGGCTACATATTAAACCTTTTCTTACTATTCTGGTGGCGATTTGGAATGTGCTTCAGGAATAAGTATTTGTAGATATATAATTATCTCAACTACATGTATTAAAATTGAAGGTGACCGGCAAAATAAACGTATTGGAAAAAACATTGTAGAATCTTTATCATAGTACTTTGTTACATTTACAAGGGCCCACATTCAAATGTCTTCTCTTCTTCAGAATACTAATCAAGTCGAAGTATCCAGTGTTGATGCTGATGCTTTTATCATGTCAGTTCCAATCTGTACATATAGCTGCAAGTACGTCAAACATTTCCCAAGATTAGGAATATTTTTCTTTATAAACAACTATTACTGCTCGCATGGATCTGAAGTATTTTACCGCCATTCTCAAGCCTCTGCAGGAAATTACACATTTATAAAAAGCTCTAATTCCGCAGTTAATAGTTATTTTATGGCATGCGCTGCAGCATGCGTTTAATATACGGCCCCCTATTAAAGCTATTACGCCCCAATTTCATATTCCTCTGAAAACTGTGATGTCTGATCCGGTGCCCAAAATAAAAGTAATGTTATATAATTCCTTGATTTGTGTGTCACCTTGCCAGATTTATTGGTAATTAGTGGGCGCATTAATACCTAATATTCTGCAATTTTCACAGTCGTTATAAAGTCAAGGCAATTCCGAGCTGGATAACACAATTAGTCATGGTAAAGGTTTATCTGACAATTTGAGATAGGCGGAAACTGAGTGATTTTATCTATAAAAAAGGTGAAACCGGAAGGAAGATTTTCATTCATAATGTTAAATCTGTTATGTAGAACATATAATGGAACAGTTGCTTGGGAAATTACCAGCTAAAGTTATTTCTCGAAGAAATTGAACGTATATACATGAATAATAAAAATAAGGAATCGTTTATTAATTGTTTCTTATACACAACAAGAGTACATTGACCGCATACATTTTAATAATACTTCTACAAGGGTGGTTGTATCCTCTTATCCTCTTTCCTTCACAATAGGTAGAAAACACTCAATGTTCTGCTACAATGGGTTTTTTTCTTATGCTATATATATCCATAAGAAAATTATTAGTGTATATATTTTTCGCAGAAATCTTGGCATTACCATAGACTGACTTTTTATCATGATATGTATCACGAATGTACACATATTTGCAAACGCCAGGAGGTTATGCGTTCAGCCCTGTTCATGTGTGTTTGTGTGTGTGTTAGTTCACGACATAACTCATGAACTTTATCCCATGAATTATTCGGGGTATTATGAGAACAGGCCAATGAAAAATCGATAAGATTTTGGTGTGGATCGGATTGAGGACCGTCTCAAGGAATATTAACAAATGTACACTTATATGAACCTGGGATATGGGCCGAGTAAGTGAATACAAACACGGTTTTGGGAGCATCCGGCAACAGGGAGGCTTGCATTCCTTAGCATGAAGATTTCTAGTTTTACGTGATTCTGATGTAGTACTCGATGTTGTTTTTTTAAGTTAGTGATACTGTATTTTACACTTGTTTCCTGAGTTGCAGTGTTTATATACTTTATACGGGACGTTTTCTTTCATATTTTTGCAAGAATCATTCTATGAAAAGTTTACTTGTGATCATTGGCTCAGTACTTAACCACCTGTACGCAACATCACAACGTCTATTTATGTGAATTATTTATGTGAAAATCACAAGAGAGGATAATTATTTTCACAACAGAAAATTATGCATTTCCTGTTTCAATGTCCTTGGGGCAAACAAAGAAATTGACGTCTTGCCACGCATGACTAGAAAGCAAACGTGAAAACATCATAGTGACAGGGGTAGTGGACGGACCATGGCAGCTATCAAAGATTGAATTCATTAGATGTTGTAATGTCATTTCATTCATAACTCAGTCCGTGACAAATGTGTTGAAGGTAATTTGAAGGAAAGTTCTGCAAGTTCAAGCGGGAACAGATCTGACGGAATGCAAAAGATACACATCACGTAGAGACTTAATCCAGTTCTTCAAGGTTACCATGTCTATTAATCTCACAACCTGACGAGAATATCATGTTCCTGACTATGGATCTGATATTAGAACGCATATCAAAATCACTGTCATACCATGAAAATAAGGAGAAAATCCTTCTACAATGATATCCCCATATCATATACTCTATTTAAATTTGAATGAACTAAAACATTTTTTTGTGAAACTTTATTTCAATAAACACACGAACTTTTTAATTTTATTTCTGTAAGCATAGGTAAGCACGACATATTTACTAATCTAATGAATGAATCTTTCACTGGAAGAAACTACTGCTTACATATAATTTAAACCTATTTATTTTACATTGATTGTACCAATAGCTGTTATAACTAATCATCGCAGTCTCCATGACTCAAATGATGGCGTTCGGTAGTCTGTAGAGGTGAAGGAAACCGGAGAACCCGGAAAAAAAACCACCGGAGACGGGCAAATACAACCCACTCTCATAGCCACACCGGGGATCGAACTTGGGTCGCCAGTGGAGAGAGCCGAGCGTTTTTACCCTCGACTATATATATTTATATTAATATATATACATATATATATATATATATATATATATATATATATATATTCCCATGTATCCGACATGTTTCCAGTCGGACATAAATGAGAAAACCTAACCTCTTGAAACTGTCATACGAGGAAGAAAACTGGGCTTTGAGATTTGTCTCATACCCATTCGTTAGCTATTTGTCGGAGCAATAATAATTCATGTTACAGTACAAGTTGTAATAGTAGAATTTGATATATTTAATATCAGCATAAAGTAAAATATCATCGACGATAATATATAATATAACCAATATTGCATTATCATTAACATCATTATCATCAAAGCATTATAATAAGATCATTATATTAATTATACATTTTACTAATGAAATAAATATATATCCAATATCAAGATCGACAGGGCTATTTTTAGTATTTCTCAAAACCTAATAACCTTGGTGTGAAAGTACTCACGTCAGGTACAAGTAGTGAGACTATAAAGATCCTACAGAGACAGTGTGGTAAACACGGACCAGTAAACTGATATAAAAGAACGCTATGTGATCAAATAACGCTTAGTTACAAAAGAAGAAAACTCACTAGCAACCAGAGCTGTGTGACACGGCGACCATGAAAAGAGAAAAAAAAAACGAAAAAAGTGTCAGCTCTGAAGGAACCCAGGATATCCAGAGGCCAATACATGTAACGTAATCCAAAGGACACCCAAAAAGTCTATGAAATTGTCCGAGCTGGTTAACGAGGAATGAAAAAAAAGAACAGGGAAAAGAACAAAAAATTGAACGGTCACGGGCGACATTAGAGGAATCGGTGAAATAGTGTGAGCTTAACCTGAGAAGCCACACGTATAATCTTAACACTTCTAGAGAAAAACAACCCTAGCTTAAGCGTGTCTGCCAAGATCTGTTAGATCTGGGTGCCCGATTACCCTCCACGGCAGAATAAACTCCAAATTAAGTAATTTGTGGCACTATGTGTTGCCTCCTACAGGTAAATGTTTGATTGTCGTTGACCGGTGTCTTTTTTTTCATTACTTGGTTGGTTCATTTGTCTGTTAGCAACGTTACTCCAAACGTTACCGATTGATTTAATAAATGTGTTGGGAGAACACGCGGAGAACTATTCGTCAGATTAAGAATATAACATTAATCGCTCTATTGTTTGTTCTAATGATTAAACGGCCATTCGTTATTTACTTGTAAAATAAGAATTCTTTTCGGTAGAGCTGAGCTGACCTTTGATGCCAACATGGTGTTGTTGAACATTACCCTCGGTTAGCATTTATATATTTCCGTGTTAGCACAGGCCTGGCAGAGGAATACATGTTGTCTCGGACTTCTTCTCTTTTTTAAATATGATTGCCTGCTGAAAGACAAAGAATTGCCGTGTAATTATTTATCATACCATGAATAGGTAAAAGTAAGTTCTACCTTTTAAATGAACAACAAGCGATTAAAATGATTTCCAATACGCGCATAAAGTAACACGCATGAAGCGAATAACGAAAAGGCCATTGATATTATATCTTATCTGCGTGAGGCCTTTGTTATCTAGATAATAATATGTATACGTTGCGTTAGGACTATCTAGATGATACTATATCAACAAATAGTTAGGTTTATCTATATCAAAATATATCAACGAGGCGTTAGACCAATGTCATCAAGATAATAATATATTTGCGTGACGTGAGCCCTATGTCTTTTCTATATAAGAATAATGTAACCGCTTGCCATGAGGATTAATCTATCATTTTGTTTAATGAGAATAGCAGAACTGATTTATGTTTCTTATGCTAGCTGTATTAGATTGGCAAAATATATTGGTAATAGAATTTGGAATTAATTAATGAAAATGAAAAAGAGTATACATTGAAAGCAAAAAAAAAATAAAATTCATTTTCATGGTTGTGTTGCACTAGACCACATCTGTATAATAAAAAAAAGATATAATATAGAGGTAATCATGTGAGTGAGAGATATTTTGGTAAAGAGGTATATAGCTCTTTGATCAATCTCGGGGCAAACCACTTCCTCAGCCTAAGACCTGGATATGCTCCTCTGAAGTCAGCTGTGTTCATCGTTGCCGTAATAGCTAAGATACCTCCATACAATCAAATCATAAACGGACGAGAAAGTTAGCACTTGAGGAACAAAGCCCGGAATAAAAGCTTATCTTTATGGCATTTCGTGACTTTTTACGTATGAACCCTCGTCCAGAAAAGCAAATAATAAATTACACACTACGCTTTTTGTTCGAGTTTCCATTTAAAACCTTGTAAAATTAAATTTTTAATTCCGCAACGAACGACTTGATAACACCTGCAACATGTACCGTCATCGGCACCTGAATAAGTGGCTCTTTGCTGAGCGAAATCACCCTTTACATCAACAGCCATTCCAGGAGGCGCCAGTAAAACCACCGCCAACATGATTGTACGTCAACTTGATGACGTTATTGTCCGACGTTTGGGTCTATTTTAGCGATTACCTGCATTATATTGCCCAAATGGACCCGACCTGTCAGGCTGTGGCGGTATCCTGTACAGCTCCAGATAATCTACGCATTGCTTCAAAGCTGTAAATTCTTATTTGCCAGTGATCTGATTAGGTTATGTTTTATTTTACGCAGCTGAAACCATCCTGAAACAAAGGAACCGTCATGGAAATGTACGGGTGGGCGACAACCTCTGATTATTGGAGAGGATTATTCTAAGATCTCCGAGAAAAAGAAACACTGCAGTGACAATACACTGCCTGTTCAAACTCTACTTCAGTTTCTTTATGTTGTTGTATATTTAAATCCGCTGTGATATATTTTGTTTGTCTTTATTTTCTTTCCTATCATTCACTTTTAATGCGCTCCCCAGGGGGTCCCGGTCTTGCTGATCGTGTCTATTTAATTTGTTTTATATTTTCTCTTGGACTTCGTTCCCGATTCTAAATTGCTTTTCTTTTCCTACTTCCGAAACTTCCCATAACATGTTAACTTTTTGTTCCCATTTATTTTAAAGTGACTTTTAATTATTTTACATTTCTGGCTTTCTTTTAAATCTGCGTATTTTTACATGAGAAAAATTAAAAAAGAATAAATATAAAATTGAGTTCTTTCTATTAAAGCCGGCCTCGCATCTACCAATCTTTTTGCCGGTCGATTTCTTTTTTTTTTTTTTCGCGGCCGGAAAATCTACAGGTGTCGTAGGTCGGCGAGTGCGGCACATCTACCAATCTTCCTTGGAGATCACCAGATTATTTTTCGGTAATTTTGGTCACTTCTGATTTCGTCGCCAGGATTAATGCAGTGTTGGAATTATTGCTATTGGCTTCAGCAATGACAAACAGAAAGAAGGGTGGGTTGAAATCAGCCGATTTGTTCGGATCTGTCATCACATCTAAGGAAAATTCCGGCCGGATAAAAAATAAAATCGGCCGGTACGGTAGCTCGGAGGCCAGTTTTATAGTCGGTTCCCCGTTTCAGTTTTTTTTTTTAACTTTTTAGTGAACAGATATATAAGGAACGCATATGACCAGACATAAGACAATCGTTTCATTTCGTCTAGAATTAGATTAATATATACTGTTGGTAGAATAACAAGACCTACAGGCCTAATGCGAATTTGCGCAATGGGATATACAGAATACAGATATATTTTATTCATGGTTTTATCTTACATATAAGGTGAATATGGACACCATTTGTTTTTTATGTTGCCCAATAATGCAATAAATGTACTAGCTTTGTATACAAAAGTATCTCATGGTCCTTTTATTGTTAACGGTCGAATAATTCAGCCAAAAATAATTAAGTAATCTTGAACAAGCCACCTAATAGTCATTTTGTACAATGATACAGAATTTGAAACAAAAGTTTTGCAGAAAAGACTATTGCATCCCTTCAGCCGATATAGGCTCACTTGCCCACAAGATTAACTTCAGCTTTCTTTGACTCAAAAATCAATGAACCAGATCTATTTTTTATACAAAGGAGAGACCTAAACCATTCGGTTGGAAATTTCATCATAACTGTAAAACATTACTTATGAAGCGACTGAAAGAGTCTAAAATTACGATTTTTGTCCCATAAAATACAGCTCGATTGAGGTGGCGCAACAAAAACTGAATTTATTATATGAGTCATGTGACCAACATTTGCACAAAACATGATAATTCTAGCTCCTGCTGTTTACTGAGATTGTAATGTTAGTTTGCTTACTTGGCCCAAGACTTAGTTCAAATTCCGGTCACTCGCCCAAAATTCATTGAACCCAAACCATTTGAATATTTAGAATCATATCTATGATATATTGGACAATTTGGCTGAACGATTTCGCAGAAGAAGATTTTCAAAGTGTTTCTAGCTTTTCCCCCGGAAAATGTAAGTCGATGCAGGTCGCGCCACAAAAGCTCAATCCCACAACATTTGACATGTGACTTATTTTTGCATACAATTTGATGATGCCAGCTCCACAGAAATTATGGGTTAATGTACTGATGACCAATGACTCCCGTACACAAAAGGTCGATGCAGAAGGCGCCACTAATATATCAATTTCAAATATGACTCGTGTGACCAACATTTACATTAAATTTGGTGATGATAGCTCCTGTCGTTTTCAAGATTGTAATGTTAGTATGCTTTTTTGATCAAATGACTAAGTTAAGCTTCCTGTGTCTTGGCCATAAACCACCGAACTTGAACTATTCGAACATACGTAGGAGAGATTTTTTTAATTATGTCTGTAAAATATTAAACAATCTGCCTGGAAAGTTTTGAAGAAGAATCTTTTAAAAGTTATTTTTGCTTTTCCCTTTAAAATCCAAGTCAATGAAGATAACAAAAAATAAGTTCAATCCGATAAACTTTGAAGTTTTTTTGAGATAGCATAGGTTAACGTACGTGGATGATGGGGAACAGTGGACGCCGGACGGACGACGCTGCGCCTTCGCATAAGCTCACAGGTTCAGTTAAAAATTGGTATTCTTCTGCTATACTTCGGTTTCCCCATAAAAAGTTAATATTAAAATGACTTCAATTTGAGATAGAAAAAAAATTGACGACTGATACAATTATGATTGAACACGACCACTTACCTAACTTAGGGTGTACCACTGTCAATCGCACCTCGTAGGTCGCACCACTGGCACAAAACTCAACTAGGTTCTAATTAACTATTTAACACACCTTACATACAGTACGTTACACTGACACATACCCAAGACCTGTTGTAACAAACTTTGCATTGATAGTAAAATGACTATATACCGTACGTAGGTTGTGTCATTGCCATACACCTTGCACAGTTGTGAAACTGTTACATACCTTAGGTGAACCTTAATCAGGTACGTTACACAGGTTGTAACACAACATTGATTACGCAATAATAAGATACCGACAAGTTAGTATTTTACTATTTTGATTTGATTGAACATTTTTATCGCTGAACCAGACCTTTCACGGTAAAACCTATAGTGTCTGTCATCGCTACTGTGAAAGGTTAACCCCTCCTTCATGATAAGTGCTATTGACACATCAGGAACAAGTCTCCTACCAACCGAAACCTTTTTATTTAGCGCACCTACCACCCAAAACCCTCCGAGTTCAACTCTGCCAACCCAAACGCTCTGGAAATCAGCGCTTCAACCAAACCAGATGCCCTTCTGTTGATATCTTCTAGCATCTTTCCGCCAGAGGTTTTTTTTTTTTCGAAACGACACTCTTCCTGGTAGACACTGTGGGGCAGCAAAAACTTCTTGCTCAGCTCTCAAACTTTAAATTCAAAATTTATTAAATTTCAAGGAAACATCTTCTGTTTACGTTTCACTTTAGTGAGCTTACACAATATTACTTATTCTTAATTGTCCGTACCACAATAAAAGACCCTAGTTCTTATAATTTTTCTTGAAATAATTCTAAAACACTATGTTTAAACGGACTATTTTACACTGTTCTCTACATTTTATGCAGGCCGCTGGTGTATGCAGACGCCGCTGTGCACTGTGGGGGTCAGATTGTGACGCCAATAAACCCTATAGCCTATAGGCCAGAGTCGTATCCTGCCTAGCTAGGTCTTCTAGCAAACTAATTGCTCAGTGCTCCTGATAACCTTAACAGTGCGAGTCTCCTGCCAACTCAAACAGTCATGTTTTCTACCAACCAAAACCCTTTTGAGTCCCGTCTTCTAGCAACCAAATTATTCTGTGTTCAGTTCTACTTGTAACTTGAGCGCTGTGAAATCTCCTACTAACCCAGACACATTAAGGCCCTTTCCAGGCAGCACTGATGTAAACGCTAAACCGTGCAGTGCAATACCTCATCTGCTCTCGTGGACGCAAATCTTGGCGGCCGCAATGGCCAGGTTTTACCTTGATTCGTTTATGATTTGTGTTTTAATTAACTGAATACTGCCTGGTTGACTGACTGACTTATAGATCCCATTTTGTTTTCTATCCCCTGTAGACACAGATAAGTCTTTAGAGCTATTCACAACAAATTCTAATTAACTATGGGTTAATCAAAATATTAACCGATGTGACCCATACATGCGCCTATTTTCTGTTTGTTATTTTGAGTTGTCCGTGGTTCTTCCTTCCCTTAGAATATATAATTAAGTGTTGAGCATTGTCTTTTGTACCAGTCCCCGTCAATCAGTAACTTTCGATCCTTTTTCTGAGAGAAATTCTTTAAAGTTTTGCTTGACTGGAAACAATGGCATAATGTCACCTGATATATTTGCTCAATCATACCAGGATTTATATCATGTGAACAGATATATTCATCATTGCCTTCCAATTTCATCTTTTGTCTGATTCGTCTAGTTGACTTTGTGTCAGTTTGGTTCGATGTCCTTAATTCCTGGTTCTCTGTAAGGGCCTTAAAACTACTTTTAATATGTTAGTTTATTTTTTTGTAATGCAAAGTTAGCCTTGTTCAGACCTAATAAATTACAATTAATGGCCACTAACTTAAACCACGATATATGAATCTTTAGAAATAATTTAAAATTCAAAATGTTGAAAGGTAAATTAATTTGTACTATGATAATTAAGATTAAAAAATAACTTGTATGTACATGCATGTACACGCCTTAGATATGTTGCATATTTTTATCGCTTTATAAAAAAAATCACACACGTTTAAAAATATGTTGAGGCCAGTTGATAATAATGGAATTTGACAGGTAACGTCAATTAACAGACAAGATAACAAGATCTACTTTCATCTATAATTCTTTTGACGGAAGTAAATTACATGGTGGGAAGCTATGTTAACTAACCATTAGTTACGAGTGGGTCCCAAAGTGAAAAATAATAAAACAAAACTACCTGATTGTAATTAGAAAGCCCGATGGAGCTCACGACAAGCGCCTTGAAGATGTAGCCTAATGGCAATACACTTTGATGATGGTCAGATTGACGTAAACGTATTGGAGGACCAGACTTGGGATTACTGAAGACATTAGCCGGCCAGACTTGTTTCTGGTACAGGCTCTGCCGCGCGTGATGCTGCGTAGAATGATGTATTACGTCTTCATCAAGATGTGATAACAAGCCAGGCTCTATTCGGGGAGAGAGGTTAACAGATCAATGTGTCAAGCTCGACCCCTTTATCATGTATTGACAGTTAGTTACGATGCCCATGGATGAACGCCAATATGCAATAAGCTAAAGAGAGTCAGTTCAGTGTGCTCGTATGGCGGACGTGACCAGGGGCTGCAGAAGTGTGTTACTATTTCTACAGAGGCTAAAGCTTCAAATCGTCCAACTCACTAAATCCTAATAGTTTTCGGCTGACAGACCTGGTCGTGCCGACCAGTACACACTACTTTTTATTGGTTCAATATAATACTCTGGGCTCCAATTACTCTAAATGTCTAAATACGTTTTTTTCACGAACCAGATCATATTAATATTATGTAGAACAACATTTCTATACACGTGTTGAAACATGTTAATACAACCGCTGTGTTTCCATTTGAAGGCAGCAACGGGAAGTTGCTTTGTGCGGGGTTGCGGGGTGTATGTCGTTTACCTGAATCCAGATACGGAGGGCCTATACTAAAGACCAGGAAATAAATTGACTCCATCCCTCAAAAGCCCTAGCACCACGCCCTTTGACTACACGTTTGACACTTGTCTGTTTGCCAACGAGTCCTTGTCCATATTAGAATTGCGTTTGATAGATTTGAACGGTAACATAAAACGTACATAAAATGATTGCCGGACATTTATTTTTCGAACTGGCAAGCTGTTTTTGCTTTTTTATCCGAGTTTGAACAAAGAATCCCTCTCTTTCAGTAACAACCTACAAGTCAAGTGGGTGGTTGCACGAAGCCAATTAAATGAACTTGTAAAGTTTAGATATGTCATTCGAACAATAATCCACTCGGCGTGCGTCAGAAACAATATGATCTACACTATTTTCTTGCCAATGTATCAGCTAAACCGCTGGGTTTATTAACATGACGCTGGGCGGCAGACCACTTTGTCACGTAATCCAGCTCTCTAGACAATATATGTTTGATGTAGGTTCGTGACAAGTCTAAATAACAGAAATACTGCAGAAGGTCTGGAAGAATTTCACATCATTGCTGTCAAGAAATAAATGTAAATGCATAAATATCACATAACAGCGACGATAAAGGAAAACATGTTTACACCGGGACATTACAAACACATGTATATAATGTAAATTCATATATCCATATATATATATATATATATATATAATTTTAAAAAAAATAAAAATAACCCTTTCTGTGCATTAAGGGTTTATTGTCCTTCCATTGATGTTTGGTTGATTTGAGCCCGCCGTGTAGAACTCTGGTTGAGGCCTTTGGGTTTATTTATGATAATACGTTATAGTTTATCGTGAAAGATAAATCATTGTTTATTATAAGTTAATATCAATGGCCAGTCAAGAAACCCACATCTGTCTTTGTTACACTAATATGAATAATGGCAAGATACAGGGAATAAACTGGTTTTAAATTAAAGTCACTGATGTACAGGAAGTAAACAGGTTAAGATGAACACTCTGGTGTACAGGGAGTAGGTTAACATAATCGCACTGGTGTACAGGGAGTAAACATTATAAGATAAACAATCTAGTTTACAGGGAATAAACAAAATGTTAAAATAAAACGCTCTGATGTTCAAGGAGTAAACAGGTTAAGATAAACGGTCTGATGAAGAGGGCGTCAACTGGTTAAAATAAAAGCTTTGATGTACAGGGCGTAAACTGGATAAGATAAACGATCTGATCAACAGGGCGTAAACTGGTTTAGATAAACGCTCTGATCAACAGGGAATGAACTGGTTAAGATAAAAGCTCAGTTTTACAGGGAGTAATTTAAACTTGATAAGATAAACGCTCTGACGTACAGGGAGTTAACAGATTTAGATAAACACTCTGATGTACAAAAGTAAAGAGGTTTTGATAAACACTCTGATGTACAGAGAATAAAGAGGTTTAGGTAAACGCTCTGATGTACAGGGAGTAAACAGGTTAAGATAAACGCTCCGATGTACAGGGAGTATAAACAGGTTAAAATAAACGCTCTGATCAACAGGGAATAAACTAGGTAAGATAAACGCTCTGATGTACAGGGAATAAAAAAGTTAAGAAAACGCTCTGATGTTCAGAGAGTAAACATATTAAGATAAACACTCTGATGTACAGGGAGTAAACAGATTTAGATAAACGCTCTGATAAACAGGGAATAAAAAGTTAAGAAAACGCTCTGATGTTCAGGGAGTAAACATATTAAGATAAACACTCTGATGTACAGGGAGTAAACATGTTCAGATAAACGCTCTGTTGTACAGGGAATAAAAGGTTAGGATAAACGCTCTAGCTAATCTACACAGCGAAAACTGGTTAAAATAAACGCTCTGATCAACAGGGAAAAAACTGGTTAAGATAAAAGCTCAGTTTTACAGGGAGTCATTTAAACTGGATAAGATAAACGCTCTGACGTACAGGGAATTAACAGATTTAGATAAACACTCTGATGTACAGGAAGTAAAGAGGTTTAGATAAACACTCTGATGTACAAGGAGTAAACATGTTCCGATAAACGCTCTGTTGTACAGGGAGTAAAAAGGTTATGATAAACGCTCTGATGTACAGGGAGTAAAGCAAATTAAGTTAAACGCCCTGATGTTCAGGGAGAAAACATATAAAGATAAACACTCTGATGTACAGAGAGTAAACAAGTTTAGATAAACACTCTGATGTACAGGGAGTAAACAAGTATAGATAAACACTCATATGTACAGGGAGTAAAAAGGTTTAGATAAACGCTCTGATGTACACGGCGAAAACTGGTTAAAATAAACGCTCTGATCAATAGGGAATAAACTGGTTAACATAAAAGCTCAGTTTTACAGGGAGTCATTTAAACTGGATAAGATAAACGCTCTGATGTACAGGGAGTTAACAGATTTAGATAAACACTCTGATGTACAGGAGGTAAAAAGGTTTAGATAAACACTCTGATGTACAGGGAGTAAACATGTTCAGATAAACGCTCTGTTGTACAGGGAGTAAAAAGGTTATGATAAGCGCTCTGATGTACAGGGAGTAAAACAAGTTAAGTTAAACGCCCTGATGTACAGGGAGAAAACATATTTAGATAAACACTCTGATGCACAGAGAGTAAACAAGTTTAGATAAACACTCTGATGTACAGGGAGTGAACAAGTATAGATAAACACTCATATGTACAGGGAGTAAACATATTCAGATAAACACTCTGATGTACAGGGAGTAAAACAGGTTAAGTTAAACGCCCTGATGTACAGGGAGAAAACATATTTAGATAAACACTCTGATGCACAGAGAGTAAACAAGTTCAGATAAACACTTTGATGTTCAGGGAGTAAACATGTTCAGATAAACACTCTGATGTACAGGGAGTAAAGAGGTTTAGATAAACGCTCTGATGTACAGGGAATAAACAATTAAGAAAACGCTCTGATGTTCAGGGAGTAAACATATTAAGATAAACACTCTGATGTACAGGTAGTAAAACAAGTTAAGTTAAACGCCCTGATGTACAGGGAGAAAACATATTAAGATAAACACTCTGATGTACAGAGAGAAAACAAGTTTAGATAAACACTCTGATGAACAGGGAGTAAACAAGTTTAAATAAACACTCTCATGTACAAGAAGTAAAAATATTAGGATAAACGCTCTGTAGTACAAGGAGTAAAAAGGTTAGTATAAACGCTCAATAGTACAGGGAGTAAAAAGGTTAGTCTAAACGCTCTGTAGTACAGGGAGTAAAATGGTTAGTCTAAACGCTCTGTAGTACAGGGAGTTAAAAGGTTAGTCTAAACGCTCTGTAGTACAGGGAGCAAAAAGGTTAGTCTAAACGCTCTGTAGTACAGGGAGTAAAAAGGTCAGTCTAAACGCTCTGTAGTACAGGGAGTAAAAAGGTTAGTATAAACGCTCTGTAGTACAGGGAGTAAAAAGGATAGTATAAACGCTCTGTAGTACAAGGAGTAAAAATGTTTGTATAATTGCTCTGTAGTACAGGGAGTAAAAAGGTTAGTATAAACGCTCTGTAGTACAGGAAGTAAAATGGTTAGTATAAACGCTCTGTAGTACAAGGAGTAAAAAGGTTAGTATAAACGCTCTGTAGTACAGGGAGTAAAAAGGTTAGTATAAACGCTCTGTAGTACAAGGAGTAAAAACGTTAGTATAATTGCTCTGTAGTACAGGGAGTAAAAAGGTTAGTATAAACGCTCTGTAGTACAGGGAGTAAAAAGGTTAGTATAATTGCTCTGTAGTACAGGGAGTAAAAAGGTTAGTATAAACGCTCTGTAGTACAAGGAGTAAAGAGGTTAGTATAATTGCTCTGTAGTACAGGGAGTAAAAAGGTTAGTATAAACGCTCTGTAGTACAGGGAGTAAAAAGGTTAGTATAATTGCTCTGTAGTACAGGGAGTAAAAAGGTTAGTATAAACGCTCTGTAGTACAGGGAGTAAAAAGGTTAGTATAATTGCTCTGTAGTACAGGGAGTAAAAAGGTTAGTATAAACGCTCTGTAGTACAAGGAGTAAAAAGGTTAGTATAAACGCTGTGTAGTACAGGGAGTAAAAATATTAGGATAAACGCTCTTTTTTCAGGGAATTGACAGGTTTTAGAGGGTTTCATTATTATTTCATTACACTTGTATACAAGGCCTTAAGTGTTTTATATTGATGATTTACATAATCATGGTTACATTTCACTTCCACAAAAATATAATCTCATTAAAAATTTGATCTTTCCCTTCAGAAAGTATTAAGCAATTCAGGGTATTTGCCGCCTAGAAATGATACTTTGTATTTAATTTTAAATCATGAAATATAGTCCTTTATGCCTTTAAACTGTAACTTAAGATTTCAGTTTTTTTTTCAAAAACATTTAGCTTATTTCTTTTTTGTTACAGATCTGCGTAATTTTAGCTTCCCGGACATATCGAAACCCCATATCTTTTTCCACCAGACACATGTAAAAATGCAACTATGATATTAAGCCATATTTTCTAGATACATTTCTCTTTCTTTACAAATAATTCAAGCCGTTATACTACATCCCAGCCGTGGCTTATGACGTCATAGTTAATATCTCATAAAATTATATTGAATCTTGTAAAACTTAAACAGACAGGAAGACTGGTTGCTTTTAAAATTCCCTGTATGATATTTCAGCCAACGTTAAATATTGGCATTATGATTATTATACGCTGTAAATCTGTTTCACAAACTTCAATATCCAGCTCCGTTGTCGAAGGTATAATACATGTTATTTTCACATATATACTTAGATATGTGTACAGTTAATACAATCTTCCAAAGAATGTTTTACACACGCATATATACCCGTTTAAACTTACGATATCCGCGACCAGATGGTGATACTTATAGTCGTGTTTCATTCTAGACTTTGTGCATTAATACTTGAAGTGATTAAAAACGGACATTTTTGGGTTTGTTGTCTCATTTCAAGGAATTTTACACGGTATATATAGTTCCCGCTCTTTTTGCTTCCAAACGTGTTCAATCAGGGTTCATGTTGTAGAGTAACATGGGACAAGGTCGCTTATACATATACGTTCCGGCTTAATGTTCTACTTGAAAGTCGGTAGTTTATCACCCCATAACCCTATAGCTAGAGATAAACGCTAAACCACTGAATTACCATTTTATCCATATGTGGTCATACATACGCGAACGTTCTGTTGCCGTACAGACTCGCTGACTCACATGTTTAAATGTGTACTTTGAATTGTTTTATACGACACCTGTGGAGTTTTCGTCGATACCCCAGCTCACAAAGTGAGAGATCATTGAAAATATAATATAGATTACTATTCTTTTATATGTCTTGAATACAATATAAAGCTTAGAACTTAACAGACTACTTTTTAAATAAAGTTTATATATATATATATATATATATATATATATATATATATATTTATATTAAGGTAAATTAATGTATTCTGTATAAGAAGCATACTAGCAGTCATGGTTGTTACTTGAACATGACACTGCCGGATCTCCAAATGTAGGCTGTTTTGAACCATTTCAATTAGTCGATAATTATTTTGAACATGTTCAGCCCCGCAAATACGCGATTTAAATCTTTTTCTTGTCAGTACCCTGATATGTTTTCGGGATCAGGAAAGATTTTTATATTACATACAAGCCGGTTTACTTCATATATGAGTCTTACAAAAACTATTTGTTTTATCTAACAAACCATCAATAACAGGAATTTCACGAACGTTGTCGTGACGAGGTAACATTTTAGGGCCAAGGTTCCTAGGTTCATTCTGCTTCAGGCAAAAGAACCAAGTGAACACTCAAATAACGAGATCTTGATCTTCATCAACATTTAATAGCGTGTACCATGGGTCTGGACTTCAATAATACTCCGCCAGATTCCTTGCAGTATATGGCCGTCGCGCTGGTATCCTATATCTACTGGAACTTATTCGGCTTACTTGGCCCAGGCGGCGCGTTACTCGTCAATAGGCAGTCCACTTTTTTTTGAAGGAAATGAGCTTATTGGCTTGACGTTAAATGTCACGGGACTAGAACTTTTCCAACTGGTTAGACTAGGATAAACCAATCACATGATCTTGCCGGCAGCAAATTTCATCTGGTAAACTAGAAATGTATTTTGAACCTAGATATATCGCCATCATGACCCGGATCAGAGGCAACCTTGTGCTATACACAGTGTCGCAGTATATAACGCAACGGTTTGATCGCATACAGGTTACCTCTAGAACAAAGGCGGCCACTACTTCCAGTGACTGTACCAGCCCGTAGCCGGGCTAAAGAATATTTCCCTGACACAAAAATTGTCCTGTTTTAGAATGTCATAGAAAAGTTTTACGTAACTCAGATTACCTTCAAAATTTTAATTGGTTGTTCCATTTGTAATACCACCATCACTTTTTTTTATAAAAATCCGTTCAAAACTTTGCACTTTGCATTAAAATTCCAAAAGCCCCCAGGGGACAATGGAAACACCTAATACCTTGTCACATGTTACATAACATAGTACTTTCTGTGAATTGTGTGTGTTAGAAACGAGTATAAGTGCCGTAGAACCCCATTTATCCAAAAACCTCGTTTATCGGACACACGATAAGACGACACGTCTGGTCTTCAAAAAATCCCCCCCCCCCCTTTTTTTTTTTTTACTTTTGCGTTTCTCAGATTTCAGAACTGAGTGCTGTACCAGGTTTCAGAAATTGGGCAACTATGCATTAGTTCGCCTCAAATTTGTACTGCTTCAGTATATCTCTTATTTCAGATTTTACTTCTATTTGTTTTAAAATATTACGACTTCTGTGCATGTTTAATGGGATTGCCAGGAAAATAAATGAATAGCGCACAAGCTGGAGTTTTCATTAAAATAGTTTTCCACCAAGAAAAGTTTTTTTCTAATGACTAAGGCAGATACGCGTGTTACGGGGTGACATAAAAGCGGACCGAACTGTCTCCCTAGTGAAGCTTGCTTTCCTAGCGAAGCGGTTGGAACGCCGGACTTGTACGCCACCGACCTGAGTTCGACTCCCGGACCGGCCTCAGGATTTTCCCCTCATTTATTTGTCTTCGTAATAAAATGGGGGCTCGTCCGGGATATGAGATACAAGTCCGGCGTACCAACCGCTTCGCTAGAAAAGCAAGCTTCACTAGCGAGACAGTTTGGTCCCCGTAACACGCGACAAAAAAAAAACAACGAGAAGCGCTTCAGACTTTAGAAAGCTGCTACTACAGGCTTTGCAATCGTTTTTAAACGGATTACAACTGACGCATGGTTACTGTCATTGCAAATAATTTTGTTATATATAACAGGTTATTCTGATACAGAACTTTCTCCAGAATTGTCTCATCACTCTCATGGCCTGTCACTGGTATTGCATATTTACCGATAAAGGACGATTTGCGCAATATTATAATGAATGATAAAATAATACTATGTATCCAATATTTAGGATTACAGCGACCAGGGAGCCAGTAGCTCAGAGCCAGCTGATCATGGTCTATAAGAAACTATTTTAACATTAACGCGTGAGTGTGTCTATGGTCTATGGTTAAACTACAATTAACTATTTAACAACAAATGTCAACACCGCAATCGTCATGGTTCAATCACAAAAAAAAGGAAAAGAAGCCTGGATTAGTAACTTAGTAACGGACAGTGAAGCCATCTGAGTGTAACCTGCCGTTGTAATCAAGAATACTTGGGTCCTCAATCTCAGGGAATTTCTTGTCACGTTTGCGTGAAAGGATATAGTTTCTTGTCGAGCATACGCCGTAGACATTGTACTTTATTTTTCTTATAATTCTGTTTGAACTATCACACACTAGTATAGTATTTTAATCGGTCTTTTCTTTACCGCATCCCCTCCACATTTTATCTGTATCTGAGAAATAAGCATGTCCCACCTATTTGGTTCACAGAAGGCACAATAAAACCTTCAGATTCCAAAGGGCTGATATTCATCAAATAAGGACCCAATGAACAAGCATTATTATTAGAGAGTTCAGTTTGATATGACAGATGCCTGGTTCCAGGTGCACAGAGTAGTGTTTACTTGAGGCTGACGCTGGTTGGCCCTGGTGACGAGAGCCTTACAAGTAGTACCCTGGCCGCCTTTACCCGCCACATTGCTGCAAGGTTTCCCACGGTCACAATGCCAGCAATTTCCTGAAAACGTGTCTTAGCGGCGAATGAAGTATGGCACCAAGTTCCTAGCATATCTAATAATTCCCTAGTATCGGCGACCTTGAAGAGTATACCCAGACTCCCTGGCATGGCGATATAAGACCTCTTCTGACACTCATGACGTTTTGTGGATTGCTTATTAGATTGTTCATCATTCTTGATGGATTTCCCTTCAATTTTATTCAGTTTATTTATTAAATGAACCTGACAAAACTTTTCAGCTTAAAACGAAAAGAATAGCGCGCCTTGTCGGTATTTTATACAATGATAAAATGGCCGAGGTCGGATTGACACGTTCAATAACGACATTTTGAATCGAAGAAACATTCTGATTAAGACGGTATGTCACGTCTTTTGTCGTCCCGTCATTCAAGGTTTCAAATGATTTTCAAATATAAATATTACTGGCAAATCCTTGGTCATTTGAGGTAACAGCAATAACCGGTTTCTAATGCTGTAACTGTGTTTTCTATCGTTGAAAAAAAAAATTCTTTTCATCAGAAAATGAAATTATATTCAAACCGGAAACATTATCCATAGAACTAAAACGTGGTTGTCGTCACGATAACGAAGTAGGAACGGGAAATTGGTTTTCTGTGCTATAAATAAAGGACTTGACGGCTCCCAATGGTGAACAGTGTGTTGGATAGGAAAACACAAAGGAAACAGTGGTGTTGGTACTTATAGAACCAATATAGTCATCTGGGTGAGTGGCTTGTATGGTGTGCTGTATTACGCTGCAGCGCCTGTGTTTAAAAGCCGGTCGTGTACTTCATAATGCTGTGAGGACGCTTAATCGTATTTCCTGTTTATTATGCTTCATCCGGCAGCGACTACAGCAGCAAAGACACAGGCTTCAAAAACAGGGGCGACACTCCACGCAGGCGATAGTACTTGAACACAGTGGAGAACGACAGGCTTGATGGATTGACCAAGCTGTGTTATGTAAGAGGATCCAGATATTGGGTCCAAATATTTTTTAGAGGACTGTATTGGCACCGCCAGCTCAGAGGATGCTGCTTATCATCATGTCGTCCTATTACACGCATAATAACCCCCGATGAGGTATCCTCACCCGCCTGTTTTATCTTGCCCCATCTTCTGTTCTTCTTCTTTCTGTTACATCGCAAGCAGTGTGTTTATTTCAAGGGGGTTCCTTTATAGCAAATTGAAATATAACTCAGTGGATATAATCCGGACGGTGCACGCCAAATACGGCTAGACGGCACGATATGGTCATTAACTATAGAATATTACCTGACTTCCTCAGTGACTCCGAGAACTTGCATAAGATTGGATTGCTCAGTGATCCCTGAAGCGACGCTTTCTTAATGAGCTACCTGATAGAAGCTGTCAGTGACAGCACGGAAATTCGTATATCTCAACATTCAGTCTTGCGGTTCAGATACATGTCAAAATGATTATGGAATTAAAATACGTTCGAAGTGAACAAAATAGAATATATTATAGAACTTTTGTTCAGAGATTGTACAGACTAAGTGTTGAAAGTCAAGGGAATCTGTCAAAAACAAAACAAAAAACTTGTATGATTAAAGAAATAACCCTTAGGTTCTGGCCCTGTCTGCTACTAGTCAGCACGTTATATGCATTATCAACATATCATCCAATCATTGCTCTTCAAATTTAGCGGGTGTCAGAGCCTTTATGGGGTCATCACGTCCCACCTATAATTTCTGATCATACAAACTTCAGGTAACCAGATCTGCAAGCAAAACGAGATAACTACGTATTTGTAGAAAGACTGCACGTAACTCGTAAACAGACTATTAGGTCATCATTAAGTATCAATAAATAAATCAGCCTTTAATACTGACATTCTTATTGTTTTCTTAGCAACATAAAGTGTGAATTGTCAGAATTTATTGTCTTATGTGTCTGGATACGTCATATATTTGGTGCTTTATTCCTCTGACATTATGACGTTTGTGTTTGTCATACTTGAAATTAGATTTCACTGATATTGTGACGTTTGTGATTGCCATACTTGATATTAGATTTCACTGACATAATGACGTTTGTGTTTGTCATACTTGATATAAGATTTCACTGACATTGTGATGTTTGTGTTTGTTATACTTGATATTAGAATTCTCTGACATTATGATGTCTTCGTCCCTAATGCTTGATATTAGATTTCACGGACATTATGCCGTGTACATTCGTCATATCAAACGATACTTTTCATGGGCATTTTGCGTCCCGAATCCTTCGGGCTCCTTTGCTAAAAACTCAGTCCTACAATATCTCACCTGATCTTCTCATTAGTTTTCTCATTATTGCACCAACAATAAAAGTTACTTCTCTTCCGAATATTTATAATCTGTCACTTATGTTTTTTCTCATTTCCATTTTTACTCTTATCGTTTAGCAGATGACGCCAACTACACACTACATTCCAGCTCTTTCTGCAAAAAATGTCAAGAGGTCCCCCTTCTACGGGCATTCCTTTACCATATTCATGTAGTCATTATTACTGTAATTTTTTTACTGTAAGATTAGCTTTGTTACCAAGTTATAACATATAAACAGACCAGCAGGCCGAGGATGATTGACAGCGCCCCGGAGTCTGACCGTTAATTGAGTACGTGAGGTAAATGTCACAGGGGATCCGGTACCAGTGTTTGTGGTTGGCTCGGTCGGGCGTCTCCGGCATGATTCGGCGTGCCTTCAAGATTAGACATGCCCGCTCGTGGTCAGCGCGGTCGGGCGTCTCCGGCCTGACTCGGTTGGCCTTTAATTTTAGACATGGCTCCTTGGCTACCACAACCATTGGATAGGGTCGTCTGCACACAAAAATCACTGTCCTTTGTCATCAAGACTACCGTCGAGCACGACAATGGGCTGGTAGAATAGCGGGACGTCACACTTCAGCGACAAATAACATGTTTTCCTAGCGTGACTATAAGGCGCCTGGTGAGAACACCTCATAAAGAACATAGAAAATAATAATCTTGAAAGAAAGTCGGTAGATGGCAGAAAACATCACCAGAAAATCAGTATGTTTTCTTTATAAGGCAGCTTTACCAATACATATAATTGTTGCCTCATCATAAAAGACGCCAAGATTTCATAGAATATTTCATATTTATCTTGCATAAAGCAACGACTTAGATATATATTTTCAAATCAATTTATGAGTCGTTAAATATATTCTGGCGTGCAAGCCAGGGGCAAGGATGGGGAGCAACAACACGAAACTCCGGGGATGTTCTTACAGAGAACGAAAACTTTTGTTATTAAGCCTTTCAATACACATTAATTGTATTTTTTGTCGCAAAGTAGTACAATTATCTGTATAAACTATGGTCCTTGCTCCGCGTTACTAGGAAGTCAACACACCCCAAGGTATGAAACAAATGTATGAAAGATAGGCAGCCTCAATAGAGAAAGTAAAGCAGACGAAAAGATGGTGATTTTATCTACTGATTTGTGTTCTTATATTTTAGAATATCTTTATACGAAAACATATCGAGCTTAATTTGATGTATTGTTACCGCTTGTTGTTAAACTAAGTGCACTGTCAGTGATGAAGTTATGCGTGATTATTCTTATAATTCCTCAAACAGTTAGCAGTTCTTTGTCAATAAATAACTCTGAGAGATATCATCGTGGCATTGGATCAATATAAGACCATACAGCGAAGACAGCTTGTGTATGAGAGGGCCGGTTCTTCCATGTTCGATTCTTGAAAACTCTAAGCTCTGATGGAGTTCAGTTCGGAGGACAATCAGAGACCTGCTTAATATATATTTTCTCTATTTAAAAGCTGTGGGAAAAGGACAGGTGACTTAGACTAAGAGGTGGCTACACGTATGGTAACTAAGACTAAGAGGTGACTACACGTATGGTGACTAAGGCTAAGAAGAGGACCTATGTATGGTGACTAAGACTGGGAGGTGACTAAATGAATGGTGACTAAGACTAGGAGGAGGTGACTACATGTATGGTGACTAAGACTAGGAGGGGGTGACTACATGTATGGTGACTAAGACAAAGAGGTGACTACATGTATGATGACTAAGACTAGGAGGAGGTGACTACATGTATGGTGACTAAGACTTAGAGGTGACTACATGTATGGTAACTAAGACAAAGAGGTGACTACATGTATGATGACTAAGACTAGAAGGAGGTGGTTACATGTATGGTGACTAAGACCAAGAGGTGACTACATTTATAGTGACTAAGACTGGGAGGTGACTATACTTGTATGGTGACTTCTATAAGACTAAGAGGTGACTACATGCATGGTGACTAAGACAAAGAGGTGACTACATGTATGGTGACTAAGACTAGGAGGAGGTGATTACATGTGAGGTGACTAAGGCTGGGAGGTGACTACATGTATGGTGACTGTTATAAGACTAACAGGTGACTACATGCATGGTGACTAAGACTAAGAGGTGACTACATGTATGATGACTAAGACTAAGAGGTGACTACATGTATGATGACTTAGACTAAGAGGAGGTGACTACATGTATGGTGACTAAGACTAGGAGGAGGTGACTACGTGCATGGTGACTAAGACTAGGAGGAGGTGACTACGTGCATGGTGACTAAGACTAGGAGGAGGTGACTACATATATGGTGACTAAGACTAGGACGAGGTGACTACATGTATGATGACTAAGACAAGGAGGAGGTGACTACATGTATGGTGACTAAGTCTTAGAGGTGACTACATGTATGGTGAATAAGACTAGGAGGAGGTGACTACATGTGTGGTGACTAAGACTTAGAGGTGACTACATGTATGATGACTAATACTAGGAGGAGTTGACTACATGTATGGTGACTAAGACAAAGAGGTGACTACATGTATGTTTACTAAGACTAGGAGGAGGTGACTACGTGTATGGTGACTAAGACATAGAGGTGACTACATGCATGATGACTAAGACTAGGAGGAGGTGACTACATGTATGGTGACTAAGACTAGGAGGAGGTGACTACATGTATGGTGACTAAGACTTAGAGGTGTCTACATGTATGGTGACTAAGACAAAGAGGTGACTACATGTATGGTGACTAAGACCAGGAGGAGGTGACAACATGTATGATGACTAAGACTAGGAGGAGGTGACTACATGTATGGTGACTAAGACTTAGAGGTGACTACATGTATGGTGACTATGACTAGGAGGAGGTGACTGCATGTATGGTGACTAAGACTAAGAGGAAGTGACTACATGTATGGTGACTAAGACTAGGAGGAGGTGACTACATGCATGGTGACTAAGACTAGGAGGAGGTGACTACATGTATGGTGACTTAGACTTAGAGGTGACTACATGCATGGTGACTAAGATTAGGAGGAGGTGACTACATGTTTAATGACTAAGACTAGAAGGAGGTGACTACATGTATGATGACTAAGATTAGGAGGAGGTGACTACATGTATGATGACTAAGACTAGGAGGAGGTGACTACATGTATGGTGACTAAGACTAGGAGGAGGTGACTACGTGCATTGTGACTAAGACTAGGAGGAGGTGACTACGTGCATGGTGACTAAGACTAGGAGGAGGTGACTACATATATGGTGACTAAGACTAGGAGGAGGTGACTACATGTATGATGACTAAGACAAGGAGGAGGTGACTACATGTATGGTGACTAAGTCTTAGAGGTGACTACATGTATGGTGAAAAAGACTAGGAGGAGGTGACTACATGTATGGTGACTAAGACTTAGAGGTGACTACATGTATGATGACTAAGACTAGGAGGAGTTGACTACATGTATGGTGACTAAGACAAAGAGGTGACTACATGTATGTTGACTAAGACTAGGAGGAGGTGACTACGTGTATGGTGACTAAGACATAGAGGTGACTACATGCATGATGACTAAGACTAGGAGGAGGTGACTACATGTATGGTGACTAAGACTTAGAGGTGACTACATGTATGATGACTAAGACTAGGAGGAGGTGACTACATGTATGGTGACTAAGACTTAGAGGTGTCTACATGTATGGTGACTAAGACAAAGAGGTGACTACATGTATGGTGACTAAGACCAGGAGGAGGTGACAACATGTATGATGACTAAGACTAGGAGGAGGTGACTACATGTATGGTGACTAAGACTAGGAGGAGGTGACTACATGTATGGTGACTATGACTAGGAGGAGGTGACTGCATGTATGGTGACTAAGACTAAGAGGAAGTGACTACATGTATGGTGACTAAGACTAGGAGGAGGTGACTACATGCATGGTGACTAAGACTAGGAGGAGGTGACTACATGTATGGCGACTTAGACTTAGAGGTGACTACATGCATGGTGACTAAGATTAGGAGGAGGTGACTACATGTTTAATGACTAAGACTAGAAGGAGGTGACTACATGTATGATGACTAAGATTAGGAGGAGGTGACTACATGTATGATGACTAAGACTAGGAGGAGGTGACTACATGTATAATGACTAAGACTAAGAGCTGACAACATGCATGGTGACTAAGACTAGGAGGAGGTGACTACATGTATGATGACTAAGACTAGGAGGAGGTGACTACATGTATGGTGACTAAGACTAGGAGGAGGTGACTACATGTATGGTGACTAAGACTAGGAGGAGGTGACTACATGTATGGTGACTAAGACTAAGAGGTGACTACATGTGTGGTGACTAAGACTTAGAGGTGACAACATGTATGGTGAATAAGATTGGGCTGCAGATCAATGTTCATTTACCTGTACCAGGTTTGTGCAATGGAATGGACATCGATTGAAAATCTAAGTCTTGCATTTAACGCAAAATGAATTCACCAGACTTAAACATAAAAAAAAATCAAATTAAAAATGTGTAACTGATGAATTCATGTTAAAATTTAAACTGTTGATATTAGGTACTAAATAAAGTCCGTCGTCATTACAAATGTAGCAAGCAAATCATGCAAAACTTTCTTCAGTGAATGTACTTTAATTTTATCAGAACCGTAAGTCCAACACGCGGCCTGAGTGACGTAGGTAAATACCAATAAACTTTTCCGGGTGTATGTGATCAAACAAAGGCTTGTCCAAACGTAATTTTTATTTATTTATCCGTAAATATTATTCATGAAATGATATCTGGTGCCGCACGGTACTACATGAATACCAGAATGGGAATCTATAAGAAAAGAAACTTTTAAAACTTGTAGGGGGACTGTCTAATAATGCCGATGTAGTGTTGACTTTATTCTTAAATGTATATTAAGAAGTATGGTTTTGTAAGGGATCATGTTGTGTAATGGAGGGTCAGCTTCGAAGTTGTAACTACTGAGCCACTTCCTGTCCTTCAGGTCACGTGATCACATCGTGTAATCAAGAGAACTGTTTAACGAGACTTTCTTTTTCTGTCTAAAGCGGTTAGAAACTACAGACTCTGTAACTGTGGATTAAAGGGTGGCTTGTTCCAAGGCTGGTGGTCTGTCAATGTCAGGTTATCACAAAGCCTGGCAGACCCCCGGCTGCTGTTACAGGGTGCTGACATTAAAATATATCAGCTTCAACGGTTATCTGAGATTATTTATGGTTTCAGCCAGACATCTCACTGAGACGGGCCGTTTGAGTCATAGCGCCTCTGTCTTTTTTATTTGTTAATGATGCTAGCGGCCCGTCTCCAAGGGAGATCTATCATGTGGACCAACGTGATATATCTAGTTTCTTCACCGGCGATAACAACATGACCGGTGGCTCATTTCAACGAGAACAAAAGGTGGTTTCTACCATAATGAATTAAAGTTATACCATCGCTGGAAAGGTATTTTTTTAAATACATTTTATCTATCAATTACGTTACATGAGGCCAAAGGGTATCCACACGAAATACGTGTAATCAGTTTTAAATTTATTATTGATTGTAAAGAAACGAAGTAAAAACATGTTTAAAATGTAAACGCATTCTAAAATAAACAAATGCCTAATTTATTCTTTAGTATCAGACATTTTAAACAGCTATATAATATCCTTTCTTTGTAACAAGAGTAGAGATGTCAATTGTGCCGGCAGGTAAAACATCTTGTTATTGAATACAACGTCACCTTCAGTTGTCAAATCTTAGTCATAAAGTGTTAACAGCTGATGTCAAGGCATTACAAAAGAGGTCAATTCATTATCCTGTTTTTTCCATCGTTGTAACATTTTATTATCCACTTGCTTTATAGTCCGCACTGGAGCCGAGATAACACAATTTATCTCACTGCAAGTTTTATATGTGTCGACTGAGTTTGTGTCATTAAATCTTTATAGTTTATTTAGACACAAAAGAGAATTTGATGATATGCTAATCACGGCTTGTAAAAAAACCACGGAGGTATTTGATACAGAAAAAAATGCATAACAACCATGCAGGCAAATTGACATATGAACTGAATGATTACGGGATATTTTTTCACACGTTGTTGATACCTTAAGAAACAGACATTTGGAGTGGTATTATTATTTAGGCGAAGAACTGTCCATTACTAATAAAAGATTGTTTCTTTATCGATACGTTCAGCGTAAACTACAAAACAACTTAACTGGCAACCTAACGCTTGTCAGATGATATGTTGAAAGATATATATTGCCTGAGATATTCCTAAGGTAAGCCACCAACAAGCGTATGTAGGTGAGATGTACATGAATATCTATACATATACCTTCAACTGATGTATTTAAGAAAGTCATTTTATTAAAACCATGGCCTATCGAAAAACTCCAGATATACTCAACATCAGGAGTTATACAAGTCATGTAAACATTCTAAAACACATGGTTACATATATGGCTACTAATAGCGGCAAACATACAATCTGCCAGACCATGGACACATATAATCTACCAGACCATTGACACATACAATCTGCCAGACCATGGACACTTACAATCTGCCAGACCTTTGACCGATACAATCTGCCAGACCATGGACACATACAATCTGCCAGACCATGGACACATACAATCTGCCAGACCATGGGAAACAATTCCATGAGGTGGTTAAACTTCCCGTTCAATAAGCAACCCCTTTTTTATGTCATTAGATTTTCACTCCAACAGGCAATTTTCTACGAATGTTTACACTAATACATGTACAAACGTTTAAGAAAATGATCAGCATAAAATGTTATAAAAATATGAACCATGACGAATGATGATATTTAGGTACAACACCACCTTGAGGTACGGCTTTGTACATTGTGTTGTTCGGTCAGGTTAACTGTAAGCTACCAGTGACCTCGTGCTACTGTAAATTACATGGTTAACTGAAGAATTTTATTAATTTATTGTTAAATAAAGGTATTAATTAATTTTCTTCCATTTAATCAGGAGCGTGCTCTACCCGTTCATTTCATGCATCGATATGATAATAACATCATATTACAATCATTTTGTCAACCCATGGCCAGTCGAACAGGCCAAATGCCGAATAAATGATAACGCCGTACCCGAATAAAAACCCACAATATGATTACAATAGACATTGGAATCAAATTAATTTTTTGTATACTGAGATCAACCAATGTGAAGTTGCTGTTCAAGATAATCTTGGGAGTGGTTTGATAAATCGCTATAAATGCAAGCCTGCAATTTTGATGAATTGAACGACTAGTATTTATGCGTGACAACCTGTTTCCCTGCGATTGGATCAGAGGCGGATTTAATTGAGTAGAAGTGGGCCTGAATTCACAGCAGATTTACAATTGGCCTCCCTGATTACTAAAACACTACAAAACGCAAAATTGGTAATAATCTTTGATGTGTCCTTCACTCACTTATCCTTAAAACCTTGCAGCGCAGTTTGACAGGTTGGAGCATAGTGGCCTTAATATACGAGTAAAAACCGGAAAACAGATGGTGGGAGTCAATGGTGGGTGAAATGAAACATTTCCACCTGAGAGACATGCGTTTCCCTACGCACTTTTGTTCTGCAATAAGATCTGAAATTCTATTAAGAAAGCGCATTAACTCTTTCACCCTTGTTACCATGCTGGCCGGGTCACTCCCAGGATCGCTTCATCATGTCAACGACTGGTAGGCTGCACGGCTTCAAAGGTCGATTTAGATATATATCCGATATTATATAAGCCAAGAGCATTGACTTCTCCCATAGAAATATTGTAAATAGTTCGAAGTGCAAGTGTACCACCAGCACGCACAAGGGACTCGCAGAAGAAAAAGAGGGATCTTGGGTAAAGGCTTTTAGACCACAGGCGGACGTGAGCAGACAGATATGTTTTCCTTGTTATCCGTTATTCTTAATGATTTGTGCAGTATTATTGTCAATGAATGAAAATAAAGGCAACACTGCAGTCACAATGAACAAGTTAATATTTAACCTTGTAGGTTTCAGGGTTTCTGTGTACAAAACCACGAATCATTAATCCAGGAGTCAGACGGTGTTTTTATGACAAGATAAATATAACAAACAACTTAAAAAATGTCTATTTTACGATCTTTGACGATAATTAGACCTTAAAGGACACAGCATCTCTCAAGTTCTATCCTGATTTCGGCATATTTACCTTTAAACCATTACCAACGTTCGAGCCAACGACCTTAAACTTTGGGAGTCCAATGCCTCAGAGATTAGGCAACGTCCTTCCCCTATAACGATCAGCTTTGTATTTCGCAGATGTTCTTCATCTATTCCAAGGTTGTTCTGATGTTTTCTTCTTCCACAGAAAGGAAGTCGTTGTTGACTACTTTAAGGATTTAAAAAATTTTGTTCTACTGTAAAGTTTCTAAAGTCTCTCTCGACTGAATCACAATGTTTGTTATAGTTATACCCAGATTAGAACACTAGATAGCAACACTGCATGGTGATACTGTATTGTTTTAACAAGACTCCAATTAACTTTCATCCATAGTGTTTATAATCATACAGATCTATATATTTTCTGTTACGAGCCAGGTTCAACGGTACAATATCCTTTTGTCGTTAAAGTTTTCGACTTTAACTGGAGACATTTGTACAGCTATACATCAATTTGAGAACAGATATATTTTGAACTTGTTCCTGAGACCATGCACCTATATCCACCGGTCTTTTGCCTGAGGGCTTTTAATTGTCAACTTCTACTGATATTTATAGTTATTAACCGCTTTAATTGGTGATGTGGCTATACAAAGGTTCATACATTTCGCCTATACATATTATAAAAGATATAAACTATCACTCTGTATTTTTAATTAGTATTTACGCCATGTATTTGGACATACCTTGTTTATATCATCCCGGGATCTCTGCACTTGATTACAATGCGGGGCAATACAGACGTGCAGGGCTTCAACAGCCCATATTAACCGGGCCGCGATACGAACAAATCATCTCGACTCGTAAAGCTTTGAACGATGTTTCTGTGTCCTTTTATTTAACATGCGTAGTAAGTTTGTATACCTCAGTGTCTACTATTGTTTATCAAAATACTACATTCCGAGAGGCTGAGTGGGAGATGCAAAGATTTTGCTTGAACGTTCCAGGGGAAACGAATATAAACAAGGGCCTTAAATCGCATTTTACCGTAACATGTGATACAAATGTTTCCGATACAGCCACTATGAGAATGTATATATAGGATTTGGTTAGGAGCTTATAGGCTTGTAGGTATACCCCACGAAATATATAAAAACCACCATACTACAGTGTAGCGTTGTAAGCATTCCATTACGTTTAACACTTTTGTGTACTTACAGGAAAACTGTACCAGCTGGTCCTGTGTCGATGTCGCCGGGTGGATAACTCGGAGCCCCAGAGTTTTGCTGATGAAGCTCCATACGAATCAACGAAACTGAGGATACAGTTCATGTTTCACGCGCCCTGCATCAAAGGCCGGAAGCGGAAACGCGGCCATCAAAGGATCCGAGACGAGAAATCGCGAGAAGTTACAACAGAAGACATGACTATGACAACGGTAGCTTGAAATGTCTTGTCAAATGATAGGATATCAACGGTTTTGCGTCCAGGAGGCCATTTTGATCTCTTTGTAAATTCTAATATGAAACCCGTGGAAAGGAATCTGATGGCGATATGACATATGTGAAAGGCTTTTCATCCAGATGTTTAAAAGAATCGATTAACATGATGGTGTAAATAAACAGACCTCAGTAAGGATGCGTTAAGGATGCTGTAGGCAAGGAATTCTATAAACCACAATTTTAGAATTGCATATAGGTGTTTCCAAAGGCTTTTTATCTTCGAACTTGCATTAGTTATGAATGTCGCATCTAGCGACAAGCAATATGAAATGGGTGTTTACTTTAGTTTTACCTGTTGTGTAATGATGTTGTCTTTCTTTGATGTATGCCGCTGCACGTGACTTCTCCGTGTATTTAAAGCTGAAAAATTATAGGGTAATATATATGATGGGAAACTTTGGTTAAAAACATCACGAAAAACATAATATTAGACTAAACAGAGAACTATTATAGAAAATGTAATAGCAGAGTCAATCCAAGAAACATGAGGGAACACTGATGCTCAAGGCAATAAACGTATCACAGTCTGTCTGACGTACGCGATAAATACGTCAGCAGTATTTCGATCCGTTGGCTTGATATTTGAAACTCACCAGTTTGTCCTGCCAACACCTCTGCCCAGATAAATGACTTTCTTTTCTGGTCGAATACTCACCTTAAACACGTATCACCTGGCAGACATATTTATATGCTGGATTCAAATAGCAGGAAATAATACATTCCTCAAACACTTTGACTGATCGCCATATCAGATTGCTGTGTATTATCTTTTATCTTGTTACTATCATGTTTCTGCAGGATCAAAAAGATTCGCTGACAGGTAAAACATATATTTTCTTACAGTACATACAGCATATGAAAGGCCGTCCTTTACTCTTAATGGTTCATTTTTGTAACACCAATAATGGGCCTTTCCACCAGCTGATAAGTCACTCAGGAAATATATTGGGAAATTTATATATTGAAATATTCTGCCATTTGATGATCACATTGCTACATACAGCAGAAAATATAGTGAGGGTTAAGTTCAAAGACAAATAGAAACAGTTCATCCAAATTAAATTATATGATCTGTTACTCTACACTCGCTCCCCTTTCAGGACATGCCTATCTTGTAAATATCAATTGCTCGTGACTGCCTGAGCTCGACCACAGCGCCGCGTATTTGGTCTCAGCTACTCTACTAGAGATGCCTCGCTACAAAATCAACGCATGCGTTGATTTACGAGTACAGCGTTGGGACATCAACATTCTTTGGTTGAATTCTTCTTAATTATGATTTTTACTTGTGGATAATCAAAAATTATAACAGATTATTATTGTTGTAAAATACATGGTTATTGAACGACATTGTTTCTTTTCTGTGTGCCAACTTGGTATACTGTAGGGTGCTTTACACTACATATTGTTCTTAGGTTGTATGAATGACTGATCAACGGTCTTGTGTAGTGATAGATTGTCCATTTTACTGACCGGTAGTTAGTTGACTACTTGATTATTAAGTTAGAGATCGGTTGTTTGGTTGTCTGGTCGGTTGTTTGGTTTGTCTAATCGGTTATTTGGTTGTCGTATCGTTTGTTTGGTTGCCCTTCGGTTGTTTGGTTGTCTGATCGGAAGTTTGGTGGTCTGATCGGTTGTTTGGTTGTCTGGTCGTTTTTTTTGGTTGTCTGATCGGTTGTTTGGTTGTCTAATCGGTTATTTGGTTGTCTGATCAGTTGTTTGGTAGTCGATCGGTTGTTTGGTTGTCTGATCGGTTTTTGGTTGTCTGATCGGTTGTTTGGTTGTTTAATCGGTTATTTGGTTTTCTGCTCGGTTGTTTGGTTGTCTGATTGTTTGTTTGGTTGCCCTTCGGTTATTTTGTGTCTGATCGGTTGATTGGTTGTCTGATCGGTTGTTTGGTGTTCTGATCGGTTGTTTGGTGGTCTGATCGGTTATTTGGTTGTCTGATCGGTTGTTTGTTTGTCTGATCGTTTTTTGGTTGTCTGATCGGTTTTGTGACTGTGTGATTTCTTTTGTCTGATCTGTCGTTTGGTGGTCTGATCGGTTATTTGGTTGTCGGTTGTTTGGTTGTCTGATCGGTTGTTTGGTTGTCTGATCGGTTGTTTGGTTGTTTGATAGGTTGTTTGATTGTCTGATCGGTTATTTGATTGTCTGATCGGTTGTTTGTTGTCTGATCGGTTGTTTGGTGGTCTGATCGGGTGTTTGGTTGCCCTTCGGTTATTTGATTGTCTGATCGGTTGTTTGGTTGTCTGGTTGGTTGTTTGGTTGTCTGATCAGATGTTTTGCCGTGTGATTGGGTTTTTTGGTTATCTAATCGGTTTTTTGGTTGTCTGATCGGTTGTTTTATTGTCTCATGGGTTGTTTGGTTGCCCTTCGGTTGTTTGGTGGTCTGATCGGTTGTTTGATTGTGTGATCGGGTTTTCGGTTGTCTGATGGGTTGTTTGGTTGTCTGATGGTTTGTTTGTTTGCCGATCGGCTGTTTGGTTGTCTGATCGGGTGTTTGGTTGCCCTTCGGTTGTTTGGTGGTCTGATCGGTTGTTTGGTGGTCTGATCGGTTGTTTGGTTGTCTGATCGGGTGTTTGGTTGTCTGGTTGGTTGTTTGGTTGTCTGATCAGATGTTTTGCCGTGTGATTGGGTTTTTTGGTTGTCTAATCGGTTGTTTGGTTGTCTGATCGGTTATTTGGTTGTCTTATCGTTTGTTTGGGTGCCCTTCTGTTGTTTGGTCGTCTGATCGTTTGTTTGGTGGTCTGATCGGTTGTTTGATTGTGTGATCGGGTTTTCGGTTGTCTGATGGGTTGTTTGGTTGTCTGATGGTTTGTTTGTTTGCTGATCGGTTTTTTGGTTGTCTGATCGGGTGTTTGGTTGTCTGATTGGTTGTTTGCTAGTCTGATCGGTTGTTTGTCTGTGTATTCGGTTGTTGTCACATGTGCCTCGTATTTCTTTTAACATTCAGGATTTGTTATTGCAGATGGCTTTAACAATGAACTCAGGATGAAAGAATCATATAGTCATTTACACATTAGGCTTTATTGATGCAAGTAAAAAATATCTAAAGTTAAAAAAAATACAAGAGATCAAGGATTATAAATATATATTAAAATGCAGACACTTAAAAGCAAAGATACTGCATTATTTGTGCGAGTTCGTGAAAAGATTGCTTCTATCCTGAGTTGGCGTAATAGATGATCGTATATTTTACGACGCTTCCCATAAATGATTCCCAGCGATCTCGCCACTAAAGGACTTTAGGTCATGGCGACAGTGGTACATGGGAATCTATCACTAACTTCCTTCTCACCGCAAGTCCTGAGGTATATCACTAACTAACCAGTCTGTTCCGCAGATGTCTCTTCAGTTTACTGGCCACTGTACTGAATAAAGGCCGGTTTCAAGATATACAAGTTCATGACTCTGCCGCCCGACTTAACGTTGATCATATATAATGTCTTTTAACACCTGATAAAGCAAACACCTAAGATTAAAGAAAATTCGAAAGAACTCTGCCCCTAAGTAAAATATTATAAGACAACCACCAAAATCTGTTTAAACCATCCATGTTCGACGCTATAAAAGTAACAAACAACACTTTTCCCAAAAAAAAGTAAGACAGACTATAGGTAAAGAGGACTGAGAAGAATAAGTCGGTCTAGAGAGACAGAGGACCAAGGACCAAAGGAATAGAGTGATAGAGGATAGAAGACCAAAACTAAATTAGACAGAATACAGAAAAGACTCGATTGACACTAAATTACATAGGCCACGACTATGGACTTATACTAAATTAGACGGACTATAACAGAAGACTGGCACTATATTAGACGGGCTTAAGAGAACTGACACTATATTTGACGAACTACAACGACAGATGAATGACACTAAATCAGATGGGCTATTATAGATGACTGACTCTAAATTGGACGGACTAAAGAGGACTGACATCGATTTAGACGGACTACAACGAGAGAGGACTAAGACTAGAATAGACGGACTATGACATAAAACTGATACTGAATAAGCCGGACTACAACAGAGGACTGGCACTAAAGTAGACGGACTAAAGAGGACTGACTGTAAAGTAGACGGACTAAAGAGGACTGACACTAAATAAGACGGACTTAAGAAGACTGACACTAAAATAGAAGGACTATGACAGAGGACTGACACTAAATCAGCAGGACTACAACAGAGGACTGACACTTATTTAGCTGGACTACATCAGAGGTCTGACACTAAAGTAGTAGACTAAAGAGGACTGACCCTAAATTAGAAGGACTATGACAATGGACTGACACTAAATCAGCAGGACTACAACAGTGGATGGACACTTATTAAGACGGACTAAAGAGGACTGACACTGAATTAGACAGACAGAGGAATTACACTAAATTAAACGGACTACAACGACAAACGACAGGAACAAAATCAAATGATCATAAACTTAATGGAATCATTTTTGAAATGTCATCCTTATGAAAATATTCAAATTTGGTAAAAGCAAAATATGACGACCGATATCTTTGAACACATCATTAATCAGACCAGGGGCGACCTAACGAATAAATGTAATGCATTTAATTTACCTAAGAATGCACGATTACAACCTAATTTTTTTTCTACACCTGGGAGGGGGGACCCCCTCCCAATCCCTCCCCTCGGCGCTCCGCACCTCGGCTCACCTGCTCCGCGGCCTCGCAGTGTGAGCCCCCACCCCGTCCCCCCTCCCCGCTATTCTAAATTCCTGTATCCGCCCCTGCAGACGCAATGTCTGGTACCAGATAGCCCAGGATGTAATAGTGTTATAAACTGATTTATGTTTCATGGAATTTACGAATAGGTATAACTTATCTAGACATTCTCTATGGCTCAGGTGATAGAGGACCCGGAGAACACCACCGGTCTTGGGCGGGAAACTACTACCCACTCTCATAACAACTTCGGGGATCGAACCCGGGTCGCCAGCGGAGAGAGCCGAGCGTTTGCCCTCGACTGTCGAGAATCGGCGCAGATATCAGCATCAAATCTCATATTAATATATATGATGATAACAATACATTATAATAAATTTTTATAAAAAAACTCCTCCACCTTAATCCAAAATTTTACACGGACTAAGGAAGAAGTTTAAAAATACTTGTTTAATTTGAAGGAACATAACGGCTTGAATAATAGGAAACTGGGGGAGATACAAGGAAAAATATTGCATGTTAAAGCGCTAATTGGTATCCCTTAATATAAAGCCACAGTTTCCCTTTCAAGAATGAAATGACCAGTTTCTTTAATTACTTTGTCCGTTGATTAGATATTTGGTAGTCCGATGCGTAGACAAATGTCGAGGTAAATTAGTATTCATGTTTTATTACGTGTCCGTTCTGGCTTTGTTAGATCGTTTATCAGAGAGGTTGTTCATGGCACCTCCTCAGATACGTAATCTGATAGTTAGCAACTTTGCACGGCAGGAAAGCTGTTAAATCAATTCATATTTGATATGACAATCTTTGCTCGTTATAGGCAAGGGGTCCGTACTGGCCAAATTATAAAATAAAAAGAGAAAACAATTGATCGAAAATGATCAAAATAGTCTTTTTTATAAATTTGTTCGTTTGTCCTGTTTGTCACTTTGTTACCTCATAGTCCTTGTTTTTACAGTGAGTGTGATGCCTACATTTAGCTACGTGTATACCTCATACTGCTTGAAAAGAATATGTTATCAATACACCTTGATTCATTATAATGTTTAACATCTATCGGCTAACCTTTTAGATTTGGAGTATATCTTGTATAATACAAGTAATGAGCATTAAATTACGAAAATAATAATGGCAAGTTAACGTGGGCTTATTTGGGAAATAACTTAGTCGAGGGTTAGTGGCACCTAAGGGTGAGCGTATACGCAAAGACAGTGCCCAATGTCTGTGTATCACTCCAAAAAGAATGCGACTGTTGGGACCTCCCGATTATAAATCCAAGCAATTATAAACATGAGACCCGCTGGTAAGGTACACCGAGCCTGGCTAACGTCGAAAAATCATGTGCTACCGCCATGCCACGAAAACCCAAACCGAAATAGAATTCTGCAGCTGTACATTTTTAGATTAAATTCATGTTCTATAAATGAAAGCGTTTACCACAATCAAAACTATCAAAAATATAACTGTATGGCCCAAACAGTATATGATTAAGGTGATGGGTGCTCTGTCTTACATTTTAACATGATTCTAGATCTAGGACTTGAGTAAATAATTTTGAGGTGAGATGTAAAAAATAGTTTCTGGGTTGTCCCTGAATGTGCAGTTAGAAATTTCTAGGTCTTACGGTTACGGTTTCTGCCTTATCAACGTACAGACTGCTTCATTTGAAGGTCTCAAAAATAAAGAAAAAATTGCGTAAAAATAAGAAAAAAATATACAGGTGGCGCTTCCAGTCTTCAGAAATTGATGAAACACTATTTGATCAATTTGTTTTGAAAGAATCATGGTCATCAATGCAATTGTTATTCAGATATTTGAGCTTTTGTACCAATGTTTTAATTATTCTTGGGGTTCTTACGAGCCCCATAACTCAGAGAATATAGGTCACAGTGTTACAGATGTCTCTTTTATTGTATCAGCAGTCTTACATGTGTATGTGCAACGCTAGCATTTCCCGTTGCTATGCCGGCATAGCCCGGCCCACGCGTGCGGCCCACGTGTTAACACAGCGGCCATGCTAATCTGGGGCTTTCTCGCCTGGCCTAGGCCGGGTCGGCCCACGTGTAAACCCTGACATGTACAAACACAGCGTGCTTGTTCTAGATGTTTCCTGTATCGCGTGTGTACTGTGTATTATGTTAGGTTCTTTGGATTGTTCGGGAAATGGAAAGTTCTCCGCTTGGGGTGAGAAGTTATAAATAGGGGGCTGTGTTTTAGAGCCGGGGAAGAGGAGAGAAATATTCCAGCGGACACAGAGGCGTTTTTGACCTTTTCCGATAGGTGCGGCAATTATAGGTTTTCTACTAAATTTGTGACAGATCTTATACAGTCTTCAGTTTGCTTTCGGGATTATGACAGGAACTTCACTTTGGGATAACAACGGATTGATTTTGAGAATGAACTTGACTGTTATTCTCTGAGAAGATTTATGTGAACTGTTAATCTGGGTTGTAAGAGATGGTATCCAGGTACTGTACACTTTATTTATATACTTGTATTGATTTACTGTTGTACTGTTGGTATACTGTGTAATTGTATTGATTTAGTGTATTGTAATGTTAGGATTGATTTAAGAATAAATTATAATAATTTGTTAACAAAAAACACTGACTTCTTTATTCATTCCCCTAGAAATTTCACGCTTCTGTGTTACAGAATCTGATTTTTTTTATCCCCATTACAAAATTATGTTCGTCACGACTACGTGATCTGTTGATATTAGGTTCCGTAACAACAGTAATATGAATTCAGGTTTTCAAGGAGATTTTTTATTGACCTTCATTAATTTTCAGTTAGGAGTTTCTCATATTTTCTCTTAAATGAATCTGGCCGAAGCAATGTATTTTCTTAACAAATTTTTAGTGTTTTGTTCCTTATCTTTCTTACTCTATTTCTAATTCCATACATCTTCTAAATACACACAAACCATTATTATGTGAAGGAATTATATAAAAAATAATGTGCACAAATCTCATTAACAAAAATAATCTTCGTTAATGGCAAACGATTGGAAAGATCTGATATCATTTAAAATATTAGTCTTTGAAGATACACGATCCATAATTATTCATTATATCAGCCTTTACTTTTTCTATGTTGCCTTCGACCATGGATCCTCTAATTCACGAAGGGTTTTTTTAGAGATAATTCTCCTTTCGCGTATACCTCTCGAATCTGAAATCCTCGTGAACACAATAAAGGCAACCACAGTGTGTTTTTATCATTCTTTCTTGTCATAGAGACGATGTATATACAATTATTAAAATGTTTTGTTCATTTTTTTCCTTTCACGTAAAGGATAAATTTTTAAATATTTTGTGAACTATTTTTCTTTGTTATGGAGATCTGTTAACCTGTATCACCTTGTTTGGCTCGCTGGAGCTCCGTATCACATCTTCCGCTCTGGGTTAATGTACAAGACGTAGAGCCGTGTCACTCAGGCCATGCCTGCCCGCTCGGGTTATTTTTAGCAGCAACTTCAAGGGAAACGATTTACAGTTTGAAGGACACATTAACTTTCCCTGCTCCCCTTCGACCAGATGTACAGTTTGAGGCACACACTATTTTAACCCTTTAAGATGAACATCGACAGAGAAACAATGAATTGACAGATGTTTGTCTGAGTGAGCCTCGTCCTGAGGACCCACGTGCTCCACAAGGCTAATAACCCTGCCCATTTTTTGAACCATGTATGTGTTTGGTCAGCCATGACAAAATCATATCCTGAATAGAAATTTTCTCAATAAAGAAAGTAATATAAATGGTTGAAAAAAAATAGACTATCATTAGAATTCAAGCTGTGTATTATATGTACAGTGAAACCACTATAACGTTGGCACCCAAGGGGCTGTGGCAAACTGCTCACAACAAAGAGGTGTCCACTGTTTGGATCATCAGTGTAACATAATTAAGAACGAGAAAATCAGGACTTTCAAAAACCGCCCACATCATAGAGGTGCCCACTTTATAGAGGTGTCCACAAGGAGGGCTAAACATTCTTATTACCTTCCAACCTTTTTTCTCATATTATTCATAAAATGTCATTGTGTGAATAAAATATATGTATTTATTTTAAATGTAACTACCTATTTTATTCAAAGGGGTTATATAAATATTTTATTATGAGATTTTTTAGGTCTTTATTTAAATTATCATTCAAAAGACTTAAGATTTTTCACTTCTGTACATATTATATTCGTGACACGAGCTTCAGTAATACACTATAGATATCCCTCAACATTTCAATACATATTTGTATTTTAATAATCAAATATTGCTTCCTTTCTTTTAGCAGTGTACAACGTGGTTAGAAACATAAGTATATTTTGATTAACATAAACATTATTATTAACATTGTCTTGGGGAAGACAATTTTTTAAACTTTACACGATATGCCTAGAGACCTCTTATATGCCCGATAATGTTAAATTCAATGTATTTTTTTTCGATACAAATAAGTCTATTAAATTATTCTGTTCGTTAAAATACTAATTAAAGTTTGCCTTTGTCATTTTTATAAATTTTTCCATGAGAACCATCTATAATCGTTATTTTTTTTATAATCCATAATCGCTATTTTCATCTTGCAGTGCCGTATACACCATGCAGCTGTAGTGACCCAGGCCTTTTTGCCATTGTAACGTCATTGTTTTAAAAATTTAAAAATCCAAATCCAAGTAAACACATATTCAGGTAACCTCTGTTTATATCTAAGCATACAGATACATATCACAATTATACCCCATCAAGTGCTTCATAGATTGAAAATTGGATACCTAGAACTTATGCTGGACATTGACACTTTATAAATATTACAGAGAACACGATAAGGTCGTTGCAGAATATTTCAAATATTATTATAAAATATGGTGAATGTAATGATCCGATATCCCTTTGTACTTATTTTCACTCGTAATATATATATATAAGTTTTGTCATATTGTAAACTATATAAAAAAATCTATGCCTGTATTGAGATTAATAAAGTTAATATTTACCTGTAATTTTTATATCTCTTGTTCAGTGCATTCATCAATGAACATTAGTACATTCATTGATCAATTTCACGGTGATAATGATCATTCAACATGAACATTTTATATGAAGCAAAGCTCTTGCACATGCCTGCATAAGATAATCCTCTAACGTGTATCCATGGCAACGACTGGCTGCATTTGTAAGCTAGTTGAGCTTGATTACTTAAGTATAACAGTAATTATGTACAATTCTGTGGACGACAGTCTGTCCGTGTATCAAGTCGCTGCCGAACTTGTAAAGGGCACTGGTTACATCATATCACGAATGTCAACTTAATATTTCGTGAAACTAAAATAAACTCTCACTAATAAATTACAGGCACATCTCACACACGATCACACTTAAAGTACAGTTTTATCCGATAAATTACGCTCCCATAAATTGAGCCAATTATCACTTCCATTTAAGTGCAAGTGTCTAAAGAAACGAATTTATGTCTCACAGTCCGTACAAGGTAAAAGGCTTTCATTAAGAGCCCTTGCGTCATCAAGGTTTAATCAAGTAATGGAAACCGAGGCAAACTGGAAGAACAAAAATTTAACGGCTTTATTTCTAAAGTTCTGGTAATGCAGAAACTTGATATATTTAACTCACACATGTGCATAAGGTAAGTGCATTGTATACAAGGTATACATTGTTATAATGCGTAAGTGAAATATCCATGTATGAATGTCATTTTGACTTGGAGAGAAGCAAAAGAATAAGGGCTAGGCATTCAAGTTATATCTGATCCCCCGATATAGCGCGAGATCACCTCACGTTTTCTTGTATTTTTAATTGGATGAAAAAAGCCGGAATAAAGAACTGAAGGCCGCTGGGAAAAGAGACTTGGGTTAACTATACTGCCGATTAGCTTTAATATGTGTTCATCTGAGGTAAAAAAAAGTCATATTATATTTGAAATCTAAAAGTTAAATACTTCTAGATAACATTGTAGTAATAATTATTATTAAACAATAATAATCGCTAAAGTTGCAGTATCAGTTTATATGTCACCTCACTTTTTTTCTCTGCTGGATGTTTAACTGAGTGTGAATGCCTAAATGTCTAATTTATCATCATCAGATAATTTATGTCATCATACACGAAGCTAATAAGACTGGTTTGATTTTCCTTCTTGTAAAGAACATAAATTACCCGCCAGCACTTAGAAGTGTTGTCTTAGAAATCTGCTGTAGCAGTCAAACATCCAATTATCGAAAACATATTTCTAATCTTATAATTTCCGGGATGCCATGGTTATAATTAGGTAATTTAAAGATGCTGGTTTTAACAAAGCCACGGTAAATTGCACTCTACGTCAACACAATTTACCCGTAGTAGTTTGCGGGATATGGCCATTAAAGGGATAAGATGTCCTTTAATAATTCTAGCACCAAGAATTAAGGCGTCATATACAAGTGCATTAAAAGCAAGTTTTGTCTCCTGTTCGGTTTGATAAGGTAATGCGATGAAACACTAAGGGAAAATCAAATTCAGTTAAAAAGATTCTAATTTTCGAATACATCCATGGACACCTTTTATAGGGAAAAACAGTTACTAACTGAAGGAAATACAAGTATCATGTGACAGTCTCTATGTTTTGGTATTTATTAATTTCATTTATTTCTCTGTAAACTAGATTAGGAATCAATACCCCTGCACCTAATGACGCACAGCGCAAAGCGTATAATAAGGTCCCGGAAAAATCATCACTCACAGTTCACACTGGGATTTTTCTGACATTTTTAATTGGAATTTAATGATTAGCTAAAGTGCCGCCATCAATAATACAGCCCTCGGTGGGATCCATTCAACATAAAGCGACATTAAATTGTCGTGAAATGTTTGTTTATGAACTGTGGTTCTTTTTAGTGGGAATATGTGAAGAGATAAATCATGGGGCATGATTGTTCAGAACATGTAAGGGGGACATTCTACAGAAGCCACACAACCACCCCCCCCCCCCCCCCCCAACCCCACCCATTCCTCCGAAGTGAGGAGACAAACTCAAAATCTCGTCCGGACATTTCCCCTTTATAATATACAAGACAATAGTCCTTTTATTGAATATCATTTTCTTCATTATTTATAAACATTATAGAATACATGTATATATTTTCTTTATAGACTTTTTTTGTAATTTCTTGCTAATCTTATGTACTTTGAACTAAAGGTAATATTCCTACCACGAAAGTTGTTTAATAACACCCCTGTGACGAATTAATGAGGCCGTTTATTTACATGATATATTTGATCATCCTGATAAAAACTGGTTTGTTTATTGTACGTGCGGAAATTGAAGGGTTATCAGTTGTGAGTTTATGAAGCAAAACAATCTTTAATCATTTACTATACTCAAGTTTGTCCGATTTGCTGGAATGCAACCGACCATTTTGGCGGGCCCCACATTTCATAAACACGCGGGTATAAGCTAAACGGACATCTTGTATATCGGAAAAGGCCGCTTCAACACTGCTTATCTTGATTACTGGCTGTCACACCCCCGAAAGAATGGACTTTACACGGTCTTTTAAACGGTGGACTTAACCAGCTGAAACTCACAAATACACACAAAAGATGAGAAAGACGTATGTATTATAAACGATTAAAGTATAATAAAATCAAACTAAAAATTCTCTGGAGAGGCGTTACACATGAAAGGTATAATAACCCCTAGAATCCATATGATTACAAAGATTCGCCGAGTCCTGAATAATCCCGACACTCCCCGTAAGTACAAATCACAGAAAGTTAGCCTGGCACCATGACCGCTAGTCACATGATCGCCGTACACGTGACTTCGGTATGTACTGAGTGCAGACCTTTTATAACTGTATACAAACACACAAACGCTTCTCGCCTCAAATCAAATACTGGCTTGTCATAGCTAGTCCCCATTCCTGACGTTCACGTTTATCTGAATCACTTGCATATAGGCTCACAGCCTTTTTGTAACATAAATGAGACTATGTCTGTCACTACAGTATTACCCTGGATATATCCGGCACTCTGTACCCAAATATGCCACCGCGCACGAATATATTCGCCACCATTCACAATGATCATCGTATCAATCATCCTGGGCTGTTTGCTTGGCTTCACCTCGGCAGAAATAAATCGGCTGTTTACAAGTCCTTCTGTAAACACAACTCACAAGTCCGTTAATGAGATTTACGTTGGTCGCCCGCAGAGTCTGACCTACAACGCAGCGGGATATCGTCCCTCAGCTGATCAGTTCACAAACAATCTTAGACCCTCCTCTGGACCGACAAACTGTCAGATTACACCATCTAGCGGGCTGACCTAGGAGATTATATACGGCTGCTTAGGTCACACATCCTGACCAGCCTTGGTCCATTGCCTTACAATATTATGTGACCTGTCGTCCAATGCATGGATACTAAAATTGATACTCCTCCAGAGACCATATCATAGAGAAAATTAAGCATGCAGGTGCGTTGCCTTTGAAATATAAAGCAAACAATACTACTACAGGAACTGTCTGGATCAAAACCGGCAAGAACCGATTCTCACGGAATTACAACTGTACTGAAATCAACATCAAATAAAACACCTGGGTTCTCTAAAGCTACTTTCCCACGCTAACATCGATAAAAGATACGGCATACCAATAAACAACAAATCATAGAAACAATCATCTGGTGATACTATCCTTACTTGAATGTGCAATACCATAAAAAAAAATAAATAAGTCACAGTTCTCTGGTGACACTGACCCCTGTTTATTTACATTAATCAGGACAAGCCCAGCAACTCAGGTTACCTAAGTACCAATGGGTAAGATCTGTGATCATAAACTACGCCTCTTTCTGAGTTTAACACACACAGACAGACTTGACTTTTACTGACTTTTCATACACAATTAATAATTAAAATTAAAGCAGAAGTAAGTGAACAAATCAGAGCATAATATGGATTAAGGTACATAACTGTCATTTGTGCGATCAAATTTCAGCTAACCAAACAAAGTCAAATTACAAACAGTTTTTAGTTTTTAGCACTTACCGAACATTTAAATAAACGCTCATTTGTCCAATCATAATAAAAATTTAAGAAGATGATCAATGTGCAATAAAAACGTCTGAGATATGTAAAGGCATCTTAAATATCTTATTGTTAAATATACCCTTGTTGCTCTTGATTTTTAAATGCTCAATCAATAAATAAATATATTAAATCATAAATATATATTTATATATAGAAAATTTAAGAGACTGAATTCTGAATATTCAAAACCTTTATACATCTTATCGACTTAACGTTATCTATATACAGAATGTAAAGCTTGAATGCAGCAAGGCAGTTTGGCAGTACCAAAAAGGTGGTACTGAAGGCTCAAGTTCAGAATTATAAATAAAAATGTTTATGTATAAGAATTCAATGGGATATATTTCTTGAACTTTTTTACAACGATGAATACATTATTGACAGGTCAATTTTCTACAAATCTCTTTCAATATATATATATATATATATATATATATATATATATATATATATATATGTATATATATATACATGGACTGCAGCCGGTGGGAACAAAATTTTCTGTGTATTTATGTTTCATTCCTCTATACAATAAACCAGCATAGCTATTCTTACATCTTTCTCTGTCTCTCTCTCTCTCCCTCTCTCTGTCTCTCTGTCTGTCTCTCCCTCTCTCTCTCTCTCTCTCTCTCTCTCTCTCTCTCTATATATATATATATATATATATATAATCAAATACGCCCAATATATATTTTGTCTCACAAGCACACATAAATACATGTATAATACCAATGTTTAGAGCCCACATCCCAGCTGTAACTGACGTAGTATAACAATACCATATATTCTGGGTATTCATCACGGTCCACCTGCAGAAGCCATGTTATTGAGATTTTGCAGGGATGACATTAAACTTTGGTTTATGTTTTAAATAAGCCGTTTTTTACAGTTCCCGGCAGCTTTCTTTTCTTAGACCTCAGCCACCTCTATTTTGTTCATCCATTTTCAAATACTTATTGATTTTGTGAATCCTACATCCCCTTGACAACAGGCTCAGAGAATGTCTGGAAAACAGAATCAATTATATTTATTTGGAATATGAGGCAAACCGGTGCGAAGCAACAGGTATTTTTATTCAAATCTGTCCGTGTGTACGCGTGTTTCATGGATTTTGTTTAAACAACATAAGTGTGATTTTTTATAATTGCTTATATCGTAGTGTTATACTTCATTACAATCACTCCACGGGGCTCGTTTTCATTGTTTCTAAGGCGTCTTTATTTGTAGCATTCATGAAAGATAAAAGTACGAAGTTTTATCAGAAACTAGAGAGCGCAGACCTCCGCCAAGGCAGCTAATAACCCTTATATGACATTATCAGAAAAGCAGGATTGTTCCTTTAAAAAAAGTCTGGATCTCGATCACCGCCAAATTTTAATCAATTATTTGTTCCTTGTATCACAGCAGAGATATCCTGGAAATTTCATCAAAATCTATTGATATATTTTTGTGTAATATTTGCAAGGCAGTCCTTCGAATCGTTGTCTTTGGAGTGATGAGACAGTGTGGTCCAGAGATTTAATTGTGTTTTGCGAAAACGGTACATACCTATCGATATACTAGTACTGTTTATCTAGTATATTTATGGTCGACAGGGAGACGTCTAACAAATAGGTAAAACGAAAACATCTGCAGGCTAACACATTGACACTGGAGAACCTGACATAAATGAGCCCTCGAAACCCAGACGAAGGCTGGTTAAAAGATTACAGTAGCGTCCTTGACAACAAGATGTGAGAACCTCAACGAAACAAAAGTGTTTTGTTTTACTTTTGAAAATCTGACTGTCCACGCTAATTCCGGTCGTCCTAAAACCCCGGAATACCGCGAAATACCCCGGAATACCCCGGAATTCGCCTAAATACCACTAACATTAACAAAATACTCTATAATCAATTAAGATCATCGAGGCTTAAATGAAACGTTTAAGGCATTAATTAATCATTTTCAATAGAGGAATGGGCTAAAACGGAATTTCAAATTGTCATCCGAGTACTGGTAAACACCTTACAGGCAGGCTCTATCTTTTACCGCTTGTGTAGCTTGTATTAATATAAACTCGAGATAGCGCCGTTCTGTAAGGTGTTTTCCAGTACTCTGATGACGATTTAAAATTCCGATTCAGCCCTTTCCTCTATTGAAAATGGTTAAACGTATCATATAATCCTTGATGGTCTTTAATTACAGGTTATTTTGACAATGTTAACGGCATTAATGCGGTATTCTGGGGTATTCCGCGGTATGCCGGTGTTTAGGACGACCCCGCTAATTCTGCTCGTGAAATTAGTAAGGCTACTCATAAGTAGAGAAAATCTACCATTTATTTATGAAATAAGAACCATTTGTAATGAACCAGTAACAATAACCAGACAAACGGTTGTTTTATAAATGGAGTATCAGTTAATTGCAGTAGAATTGCAGAATAACCTGCAAAAATATATTTCATTTATTCTTGCATATCAATTTTATCATGCACTGCAAATTCTTATATTTGCAGAACTTGATACCTATTACCACAAGTTATCAGGACACTAAAATAATAAGACCATGTCATGTAGTTTTGTAGTATGTAGTTTTACTCAAATTACGTCCGTTGCTTCGCTTATTTTTATGTATGGGCTATTTTATGCTTGGCTGTATCAAATGTCACGTGCATACATTGTCAAAAGTTGCATTTTGGCATCTTTATGTCTCTTTGCAAAACAAGATGTGACCAGATTTATTGACTATTTTATTGCAAGATAATGTTTACAAAGCAGTTGAACGAATATGATAATAACTGTTTATAGTCAGCAAGAAAGAAATAATGTCTCTGAGGATAGGTGCGTTCGAAAGGTATCACTCGTCCACCAATAGGTGGCGTTGAAAATGAGTATTCCAGAAACTTAGGCCGGTCTTTTTTTAAACAGCGTTACTACTACAGACATAAATCTCGGGCTCGTCTTAGTCGGGTTATCCCATTGAGGGTTTAAGTAATTTACATTCTTACTGCAACAGGACTATTTAACCACAACGAACAACAAGCATGGCCAACATGCTGAACGTAGATATACTGACTCATTTTAGAGAAACGGCATGTACACGTTGAGTGACGTTATTGATTGGCCTCTGTAACGTCACGACTCGCACTCCATAGGTGACCATATATCGTCACTTGATACGTCCGAGTGTAAACAAATGTGCTATTTAACCCTATTAAATACTCATTCGGGGGTTATTTACGCATGGATCACCCCCATAATTTAACCAATTGTTCCTTGTATTATTGCCGTGCTATCCCGGGCTATGCGGGTCTTGGGGGGGGGGGGCTGAATATGACAATGAAATAAGACCCATCCGTATATATATTTTTTAAATATTATTTGCTAAAATGCATAAAAAACACGCATCCGCTTTAAATTGTTTGTGCACGTGGGTATTGTTGTGATAAAATACCTTAAAAGCTGTTTATGCTTCTCTCTACCTTTGTGTGCCCATTCGTGATTATTTCATTTTTTTCTAAAGAATTGAGATACCTGATACATTCAAGTTTACCAAAGCCTCACATTGAATGTCATCGATAAAACAGGCCAGACAGCACTGGTTTTCTGTGCCTCCATACCCCCTGTACCATGCAATGCAAGGTCGGAGTATCGTCAAACTGCATTTAGCTTTATAGACATTTGTAATTCTCAGAATATCTATATTTCATCTGCTTTATCTGACTAATTGTTTTGTTGATATAAATATTTAAAACCTTTTAAATATAATTTAAGTTTTACAAAACTCGATATATTTATCATCAAGCAAGTTTGCGTGTACCAATGACATCATCTTAAGTAAAAGTTTCACTTTTGGACATGTTTCGTTGCCTATTTAACACCAGAGAGGAAAAATGTGTAATATTTTGTGCAACACCGGATAAGATGTCAAAAATGTTTACTTACTTTTTACATTTTATTTCATTTTTTTGCGTTTATGTTTTAAGTTGGAGAGCTTTGAAATCACGATCTTAAAATGTTGGTCTTTTCCCTATTACGTAGTTACGTTTCTGTATATGTTAATATCTTAGGCTGTAAAGGATACTTTATACATTTGCAAATTAAAAAAAAAAGTTACATTATGTCTTACAATTTCAAAGGATGTAAGGTACTAATGTCATTGTATTTTATTTTTTTCGTTTTCTGGTCAAGGCATTTTATCTAAGTTTACCGTGTACCATTTAATAAAAAAAATGGACGGGGAAATGGAAGGAACTACTTTCTAAGTTTTAATTAGCTATTTTGGACACCAGGTTTTGTTTCTTCACATCAATTCTCTTCACCAAGGCATATACTACAAAAGAGAGTTTTTAATCTCCGCCACGAAACCATGTACATACCTAACGCTATAAGAATCCTATTTACACCTGTGTACAGGTTTTCCCTTTTATTCTCTCAATGCCAGTCGTTTTTTTTTCTGTGAGGTAATGATTTCCTTCCTCAGCTCAGCTTACGCTTCTTTTCCTTACTCCCATGAAGGACATTGTTGATAAAGTCTGCCGAGGTAATTACTTACCTTGCGTGTCTATAAGCTGACGGGAATTTCAATCATTATGTAGCTGTTTCATTACAGTCCTATTAAAATATTGAAACGAGACTTGGACATCGAGATGTTGATAATCGTGCCAACCTATCTGAGGACCTGATGGTTACTTTTTATTCAGAGTGAGACTCTTGCCGATTGATGTTTCGCAGCCTGTCAATTTATACCACAGTTATACTACAAGCACAGTTTATGCTTCTCTTGTAAACGTAGTGCGGGTATCTGATACTTAAAAGTTGCTCCGCCGGGAGGTATGCATTCATTCCCGTACGTGCGTGTGTTTCAGTGTGTGTGTGTGTGTGTGTGTGTGTGTTATGGTGTGTGCGTGTTTGTTAACAACATTTCTCAGCTCATGCAGTCATGGACGGAATCTTATGACATTTTCAGACATTACGGGTATGGGCCAAGGATGAATCGAATACGTTTTGATATGGTATCAATTACATAATCTGAATTCAGGAACGCCATCAAGGAATATTCACAAATGAGCTGTCACTAATGAACGAATGAACCTGGGAGTAAGTGAATGCAAACAGGGGGCATCAACCCACAATAGTTACCACCATGGCGGAGGCTTGCATTCCTTGGAATGTAGTTATCTAGTAATATATGTGCCCCATCATAGTTTAATCATTTTATTTTCACAATTTATCATTATCATTTTCTGCTGAGGTTGTCTTGGAGACTCTGAGGGGAGGGGTCGAACCTCGGACTTTCACCTATAAGAAATCCATCCTGTAACTTGTCAGACATGGAGCGCCTTGTTTCGGACCTGCCGGTTGAAATTTTTTTTTCAAGGATTCAGGAAAATTTGAGAAGTTTGTTCTTTTCTTTCAAGGACCAGGGGCGTATCCATTAATTTCAAAATAAATAAATTTCTTTAAATGAATAAATGGTTTTCCACTTCTAATTGCTGAAAATTACTTTCAAGCTAACGTCCTTTATTCTTTGTTTCCTTCCCATACAAAATATCCCAAGCAAGATTCCATAAGCAGCATCTGTCACATTCAAGACGAGAACGTGATTTGGTCCAAATCTGTTATAATTATAATATTAACAGTGGCTTGACATTTCCGGAATATATTTCAAGAATCTTTTCACCAAAGTATGATGTTTTATCAGTCCTATCAGTGGAGACCGGTTCTGAGGGCTGTTTCAAATCTAACTTTCTGAAATGGCCCACAGCCTGTTGTATGTACAAGCTGAAGCTGCACTCGCCTACATGTCATTATCAATTGTATAACTTTGTACCAATCTTACAAGACAATGACTAGGTTTCACTGACAATTAGCGTAATAGTCTGTGTCTTGCATAGAAGTATTGTAAATGTTTGCCTTTTTAAAGTTTTATAAGGCTGCTAATGGGTCGGCTGATTCCGGTGTCACTCCTCATATTTGTATCGCCATACTGGTCTCCTCTAACAAAGAGTAGAGTGAAAGCTGACACCTTAAACACGTGACAGAAAACAAATGAAATAAACCCCTATACTTTTCCATCAGAAGTGACACATTTGAATAGAAAAATTGATATTTCAGAAAGCTCCCAGCATTATCATCTATTTGTTACTCTCTACAGTTGTTTTTTAATAATGTATCGACACGCGTTAGTCGATATATCTAAATTTTCGACAAAAGGTCATCACCATTAAAGCGTTTTAGTTTGTTCTTAAAAGCCTAGAAATGGTGTCTGTTACCTTCTATATAACAAAAGGTATATCGAGGCGGGCAGGCATATCCTCCTCCGTATATAAGATATTTCCTTTAACATCTATTAACATATAATATATATATATATATATATATATATATATATATATATATATATATTAACAGTTTTGTCCCTGTATAACACTAGGTATGGAACAATGAACGAGAGCTTTTTTTTTGGGTGGGGGGGTATGTCTTATTGCCTCAGACAGGACAGCCTGTGTATTAAGATGATGCACGATTCTGTTGATTACGATCTGTCCCTGACAAAAGTCAGAAGATACGAGTTCTCCATGACACCGCGTGGACAGGCACGGATACACTGTGGGTAACTTAATGAGGTTTCAAAATACTGGAGCGAAGACACCTACACCACCAGATAAACAGAAAATGAACATCTGGTCCTGACGTCACGCGTCACCTGGCGAGGTTGAAACGTCCACTGATTACCTCCAAGCTCCCTAAAAAAAAACTGTAATTAAATTTTTATCGAAAACGTAATAAACGGATTTTGATGACTTTTCTGGAAGGTTAATATAATATCCTAGAAACTAGTCTGTGGAGTTTTGGCTCTAATGGGTCACTATCGTAGTCCCTAATTCGTTAGTATACCATCAGGCCCCACTATCATGGGAAAGCTCGCTGCAATGCGATCATGAAAGAAGGGCCTTAGGTATTAGTATTTACAAATGCGGCCCTCGGATCGGCTTCTGTAGCTCAGGAGTAGAGAAAAGGACTCAAAGCCAGATGATCTTGAGTTCGAATCTCAGCCGAGGCGGGAAAATTTCCCCATACGGCATAACAGTTGTATATCGCTGACAAATGAGTGCGCCTTTCGGGGGTTCCTCGTGCAGCAACTCGTGACCTAGCAACTGGGGATAACACACAACCAAGACCGGCATCACCGAATCTTGTTTTCACAAAGATGATCGATCTTTGGTAAGCCTGTGTCACATAGTCCGAAACCGGAATGGAATTCTGTATAGATGTACTTCGTACTAGGGCGGTTACCTAAAAAAAAAACCCGACCCTCATACTACCCGGCGTTTTGTTCGTCGCCGTTTTGCTTGTGGTATGATATCATAAAGAAATATTTGACCAAATAGCATGGCAATGCGTATAATTGCATAAAAATGCAGGAGAAACGCGATAGTCTTTTAAATTAAGCCTGCTCCATTAATTTCCTGTAATCCCAGACATGCTACGAAAATACGAAAAAAAAAATGCACACAAACGCAAAGAAACATAAGGAAATGCGTGCTTTGAAAAATTTGGTCTGTTTCTTGGCACTTGCTTAATGCGAAGTTACACTTGCAGAAATCGAAGGCACGTAAAAGCTAAGATTCCTTATGTACGGAATCCTAAGGGATGCGTATTGCTGCCACCTTGTAAAAGAAAAAAATATCTCGTACGTATGACATACATTCTCCAGTGGAGGATCCAAGGGGGGGGGGGCAGAGGGGGCGATGTCCCTCCCCCGAATCCTAACAGTGGACATCCTCTCCTGACTATTTTTTATCATATATATATGTATATATATATATATATATATATATATATATTTATATTAACCAATATTGTAATACGACCATCTCTTGAACCTGTTAAACGGTTTTGACAATATCATGTCTACATATCAATCGACGGACGAGATGACCTTGCCGTGGTTACCTGTATATGTGTAAAAACAGCCTGGCCACATATCCCAAGAGGTGCTCAGCAAAATTTTTATTCTGTCTAAAGCTTAGCCACCCATTTTCTTATTTAATTTTATCTGGAAGCAAAATCTATAAATCTGTCCGCAACGTCATGGGCCGTCACCATGGTGTCGCCCGCTGGCATTTTTCACATTACTAGAGCTTTTGACCATGATTCTATGTGTTTATGGTCGGCGTTTCCCGCGTCCTTGGGGCTTTCCTGTCTTTTCCTTTGCTGAGACTGATGGTTCCCGTCTGTTCTATCAGACCATTGCCTCCTACCGTTTTACCGGTAAATCTTTGATCTTGACAAGGATATTTTGGAGCCTGCATTGATAATCCTACTGCTTCGTGCAGAACGTAATCCGGGATTTTGTGCAGAAGGAGACCCAGTATTTGGGAATGCATGTAAAGAATGATGTAGAATTAATTGAATATATCATTAAAGGAGGTAAATGCTGAAATACGGAACTTGTATTTTTTTCATATTTGATCTTATATGGGAAATAAAAAAAAATACAAATTACTAAATAGGGCCTATATACATAGTAGCCTTACGTATACTGTTACGGGGTGACACAAAAGTGGACCGAACTGTCTTGCTAGTGAAGCTAACTTTGCTAGCGGACTTGTGCGTAACCGACACGGGTTCGACTCCGGGGTCGGCCTAATGTTTTACCCTGAGCAATTCGTCTTCGTAACAAAATGGAAGCTCGTCCAACGTGACGGTAAACGTTGTGGCCCAGGGAATAAGCTCACCAAAGTGTGACTCCTGGGATAGTTAGTGTTGTTCTGATAGCAGAACGCTCTTAAGAGGGGGTGTGTTACGGGGTGACATAAAAGCAGACCGAACTGTCTCGTTAGTGAAGCTTGCTTTGACAGCGAACCGGTTGGTACGCCGGACTTGTGCGCCACCAACATGGGCTCGAATCCGCGATCGGCCCGATGTTTTCCCCTGAGCAATTTGTCTTCGTAACAATGCTTGCATCAGTTCAGATGAAGTCGGAACCTAAATCTATATGCAGATTGCCTGACAATATCGAAATACTTTGAATTAATCAAGTGAAAAATTACACTTGCTCAGTTTCAGTTAAAAAAAGGTCTACTTCGTTGATTTGACTTTGTCACTGCTTGGTGCTTACATTTTATTTTCAAAAGACAAACAAAGGAATGTGGTAACTTCAAGAGGCGGCCCAGTTCTTAGGAATTAAGTGGCATTGATCGGTTGCAACAAGTCCTTATTTAAATATAACAGAATGTGACACTCTATACTGGTCGTTTGAACACGGTATGATTTCATTCAGTATACGGTGAGGTTTCTCAAGGGGAAGAAGTCCCAGACATTGAGCTTTCAGTATAACCTCAATAAACTTGGACCTTCAGGGGCTTCACTGAGCCCAATCAGAAGCGACAGGATCAAGCAGCGACACACATCAGACACAGGGAGAGATTTGGGGAACTGTTGTGGCTGGTAGGCCAGGAGTCTCTCTAGAAGAGAGGCGTAATCCCGGCACAGGACCTGCTACAAATCTCTCAGCAAATTCATCAAAAGACCATTTACTGTACGTGTCCTCCAGATAATAAAGGATCAGTTTAGCACCTTCTTGGCATGTTTGAGGTCCCTATTCTACAGTGTCCTTATCAGGTTGTTTGGGGAAAAATACAAAAAAAAATATATGTCTAAAATACATTTCTTCTTCAAAGTGAAAAGGATTGAGTCATATGTTTTAAATATATTGATTGTAAATTCAAGGACAGTTATGTAAGATGTAGCTTTATCCGTGCGCATAATAACAACTGATTTAAACCTGCTTATGTTTTTCTCTCATCGACCGAGGATTAACGTTATCATACACAACAGAACTTTGAGTCAGGAACCAACACGGCCTGTTGCTCCATTGTGAAAAGACCAGGCTATTCTTCCGCTGTTACCGCACGTCAATCACAGAGACTGCGAGCATGTCCAGATATTTTCGGGCTAATAGCGGTAGCAGAGGCCTATTTAGGTAGATTCTCGCATGCCTAGACCCGACTCCAGACACATTCCTTGTCGTCTGAATGAACCAGCAAACAAGCTGTTTTGGAACAGCAGGGTTTTTTAACCAAACGGCCACAGGAGACATCGCCACAGACAGATTTACAAATCAAACTGCGCCAAGTAGGAGCCCTTTTATTTAGTATAATAGGTATATTCTGCATTTAATAATAATTTTCTTTAGCTTACTCAAATTTTGAAAATATTCTTATTTTCTTGCAATAAAATTTTCTTGATGAAATAAAATTTATAAAATATTTCATTGCAGTAAGAATTTATTTTATTATCTTAATTTCTTGTTTCACTGTTAATATTGGAATCACCCGTCTCTTCCAAGCTTATTATTATTATTATTATTTGTATTTTTATTATATTATACTATTTTTATAATTACTATTATATTTTATTATTATTATAATTATTATATTTATTATTAATTTTTTTTATTCATTTATTTTTTTTCTTTATTCCTGTGTTTCAACACATCACTCGGACTATTACAATTTACACCCTTTGTGTGTTCTCTGTTACTAAGTAGTTATGTGGTAAATATGGCATAAGCGTTGTCTCATATATCCATAATATTCTGACAAAAGCTACGTTTTATTCATTTTATTCCTTTTAATACATTAATAAAACTGTGACCAGTGAAATGAAAGCCTCAGAATGAATGCATTGTCTCAGTCATAATTAATACGCAGCTCAAAAATGTAAATTTACACCTCTTTATGTTAAAACTCTCAAGTAATTTCAATTCATTGAATTTCAATTCAGTAATTAATCAGTGTAACAAGCATAATAAAAATAGAAAAAAGAAATAAAACTTACCAACATCAAAAATAGAAACACGATAGAGTGGCATTTCATTACAAAAAGCTCACGTGTCATTATGTTTCTTTTTATTCTTATTGGTTCTTTGTCGTTGTCTCTACAAATATTTCGAAACAGCTTCATCCAGTACAAAAGATGTAACAATTAATTCTCCAGTAATTATACCTACCAAAGGAAGTGCTTGAATCAGTGTGCTGTTGTTCCCCCTTGATAATAATACGAAAAGAATGAAAATTCATTCAGGCACAGTCTTGCAGAAAACCGTGTCTCTTTTATGATATTTATGAGTATTATTTAAATCATCGACGTTAAACGTCTAGTGGGAACACTTACAGCTAGAACTGTAGTCCTAGCCTACATACCTCCGCCGTGAAAAAAAAATTGATGTTGTTCTGTTGGTGTTATCATCATCCGCCACGAAGATTAACTAAAATCCTCGCATAAAAGTCTACGCTCTTTACACAGCGCTTTACCTATAGGGCTACTTCCTATATCGTAAGGCGCTGTTTGTTATGACCTCGTATCTTGAATTGCAACACCAGAGGGGAGCACTGTATTTTTTGTCCAATCAGATGAGACCTTGTGCTGGAAGACAAAGCCAAGTGAGGAATACACGGAGCCAATCATATTCATTTCTTTTTGAGTGACAGCTCATCCCCCAGCGTAACCGTCTGAACAGGCCACAGGCTCAGAGAGAATTGCCCCTGACGTGGTTTGCTTAGGGCCTTGGGCACATAGGATGATCGGCCGGTGAGCTGTAATTCAAACGAAACGTAACAACAAAGGCTGCGTGTACACCTCGCTGGCTGGTTTCAGTTCTGCAGACAACAGATACATGGCTACGCTAACACAGTCATAATGTCATAATCGAATCGGTCGATGATGCGAGAATGCAGAGGGAGCAATTTAAATTCGACCGGAAACTCATCAAGCGGCGCTTGAAGCGCGGCAATGGGCGGAGCCAGGATGCCTGTCGAGTGTTTGTTTATTGGCATCTGATTGGCTGCTTGTCACATCGTACGCACGTTTATTTCAGTGGACAACTAACCGCCATCTGTTGTCTAAATATATCATAAACAGTCAAAGCTGGCAGCGTGAAAATCAGTTGCTTCTTTAGAAGCGCAAGATTTCCGCTGCCTCGGGAGCGTAATAAAAGTCCACCAAACAAGGAAACATGTAGTATACCTCGGCATCTCATGTTGGGTGTTGAAAATGTCTCAAAAGGCAGCAGCGACGTACGCTTAGGCTCGAAACGTGGATAGCACAGATGCATGTACGAAAACGCTCCAAATTTCTACGAGAATAATCTTCTCAACACAAAGATATAAACAATTCATTTAACGTAAATGATATCATAGTATTTCTGTCAATCTTTACAGACAATACGTTCTGACATTGTGAATACTATCCCTTGTCACTTTTGCTGGATGGTGTATTTGCTCCCTTATTTTCTCTTTAGATGGGTGATTTTTAAAAACTGACCACAGATAGATTAATGGTGACAGGGGAGAGATTTTCACCCAATATATACCCAATATATAGTTTGACCTTTACCGAATTTTAAAAGGTCATGACCGGGTAAGGTATTACCTGCGTTGGCTAAGTGTTTGGGGACCGCTAGTTAAGAGAAGATGGTGGAGTAATATATATCTGATTATGTAATATTACTTGATAATGAAGTGTGATTCAGCGTCTTCGTTGTTTATCAGTTATGATGTCATGATATAAGGGTATCAACACCAGTGTCACCTTAACATAAACACATACGAAAACCCTTAATGTTAACAGTTCAGATTCTTTAATATACAGTCTCATAGAATAGCCTTTGGATTGCATTACATCTATATAATTGAGACGGAGTTGGGTTTTTTCTAGACCACGGTTTACCTGCTTCAGTTCTGATTTGACTATCCAAATTCGGCAGACGTATCGGTGATGCGCTCTTCTAGGACAAGTTTGTTTTATTTTGCGGGATTATGCCCTTTTAAGCTGAATAATTAATAATTTTAATATTTCCCCCATTAGGTGCCCCTGTTTTTTTGTGCTGCTAGGTCTTCCACGCCTGTGACGCTTTTCAGGAGGCGCCTCGGGGATTTTCACTGGCCTGTTAAGACTAGAGCAGATGTTCTGCCGAAAAGGCATTTCCGTGCAATACGCGGTCACGCGGGTCCACTATAATCCCCATTGATCCCCCATATCTATTGTAACGCCTCTAAAGGAATTTTCGCTCTCAAAAGAAAGTAAAGGTTTTTAAACCAAAGACCACATGGCGCCGCTTTCAATGCGAGGGCTTTTCTTTTTTTATTGGTTACAGGTATGTTGATTTTTATACATTCAAAAATATCTTTCCATGATAATCATGGTTTCAAAAGTTCGGCCAAGTCAGGTGTTTTATGAAGTTTTTTTAAAAGAGCCCCACAACTTAATTATCATTCGGGTTGGGAGGGGGTGGGGTCGGGGAAGGGGAGGGGGGTCACATATATTTTTTTATAGATCCGTTGTCTGTTGGGACGGTGAAACATGAAAAAAATATCACCAGTACATCTTTGAATTGATAAAAAAACTGGAAGCTGTAGTCAGGGGTATAGACCTCCATCAGAATCTCCTTTAATATCAGTCATGTGCTCACGTGTATGCGTTTCATTTGTGAACACTGTCATGCTTCAGTAACCCGAGTTCACCTTGCGAATGGCAGAACAAATTAATACGAACGGGTGTTTCGATATGGGGACAAAGGAATGGTTCTTTGTCATAATGGTTTGTAAGAAAAAATATATCATGGTGTATCTTATTACCTCCAAAATGAAATGATCAATTTAAATGTCTTTACCCTAACCCTCTACAAATGTTCAGCAAAGCTTTTTTTCGCCTGTTACGCTTATTCAACAGGCGACCTGTAATCCCCACTGAACCCCATTTCCATTATATTGCCTGTTAAGGAATTTTACCCTGTAAAAAGAAATTAAGATTTTAAATTCAAGCGCGGAACACATGTCCACATGAATCTTTCAATATGAAGCACTTTTCCGTTGAGTTGACACAAAGAGCGGAGGCCCTTTACACGATCACCGTTTTATAGGTTTACAGGTATGTTGATATTTATACATTCAAAACTATTTTTCCATGATAACCATCGTTTTTATAGTTCGGCCGATTTAAAAAAAAAAAAAAGTTTTTTTCACGGGTTCAACAGGCGAGTGGCAGAACAACTGCATACGAATGGACGGGACAAAGGAATAGCCCCTTGTAATTATTCCTTTGTGGAATTGTGATTATGGCACCTAAGAAAATAATGTATTATGATGATTCTGATAACCACCAAAAATGCAATGGATTACGGGTGCAGTTTTACTCTACCCCTCTACAAATTTTCAGCAAAATCTGTATATTACATTTTGCATTATTTGCCGAAAGACAGTGCAACGAACCAAGGCTGAGGTGGTTTCTTTGCTAAATGCTTTCATCGAAATATATCAACCTGCTTTCTTTTTGTATGGGAGGGTTGTCAATTTTGCATCAGACCTGCTTATTCCATGACAATTTACAGTTCTTAAACCAAAAATTTAATACTGTTGGAATATATTTTTCTGGGCCTATCTTTTTCACTTTTGCAACTATACGTTTCGCGTACAAGAGACTTCAACGACATATGCATGTGTATGCAAATAACGCATGTGTCTGTTAATATGCCTTAGACTATACCCTCAACTGACTACCCTGAATAAACATCGTGTTTTACGATGTCGCCTGAGCTTTAACTAATACAAAGCATCTTTAATATAATTTCCCGGTAAATACTTCTTTATACAATCGTTATATCTACGATATTTCCTAAGCAATGTAGCTGTCGGACCTATGTTGTCGGGGAAAAAAACTTCTCACTTAAAAATTCGTACACCCTGTATATGCCTCACGTCTCTTTCCGAATTTTTTTTTTTTTGGTGAGATTTCTGGAATAGAATGATTTTTCTTCCTATGTTGATATTTCGGGGGAGGGTGTTCATGGAGAATTCTAGCAGAAGTTATCTTTATATCATATAAGTGAAGCACATCACAAAAGTTCCTGCAAAAAACCTTAGGATAAAAATATGCGTCGATTAGTTCCTACCTTCTCATCACAAAAATATGCATCAGATGGAGCCGTGGATTTTCCAGGGGTGCAGCTAGTTTTATTTATTTTTAAAGTGTATGTCTATGGGCGGCGATTTCCTTTTAATGCCAAAGATGTAAACCATACAATAAAAAGGATATGATTTTATAAGCCGAAAAAAGTTTGGGTTTCAGGCACTTTTTTTTTTAGAAATCAGTGAGGGAGTGCGATTTTTTTTCCTTTTCATGCATGGTCGCTTATAGCAACAGTCGCTTATATCAAGAAGCATTCGGGCCGCTTAAACAAAATTGCAAACGTTCAGTTGCTACTAAAACGCGTACACGCATACGTGCAGGGCCGGTTATTTATTTTTTTTATCGTAAAAACCGGAAACATGAATGTACGCGTTCATGCACGCATTTGAGTAAAACCGCACATTATCGCCCGCAAACAACAAGCGTTCGAGAGGCTGGAAACTGTAAATTTCTGTTGAAAATCGAAATAATAATTCGTAATACGGGAGATAAAATTGACGCAGGCAGTGCCTGAGAACCCAACCTTCTTTTTGGCCTAAGCCTTCTGTTTTACATTTTTATTACACGGGTTCAGCGACAAACTAATGTTAATAACTAAGCAGTACGGTATTAAACGTATTTCTCATGTCATATCGTAAAAATGGCAATAGTTTCTTTTAAATAATAAATTACATATATTTTGTTTGATTTATAAAGAGCCAGCGTAACATGTTGGTGCCCTAAAAATCCGTGATAATTGTGATTTAAGACCAAGACGGATTTTTAAGTCAGTTGACAGGTTCTGCGTGTGTGACGTCACACTTTTTCAGTAATTAATTAATCAATTGGCGATTACCAATTAACCAGATTGGTACATCTGCTCAAACAATCAAATACGTTTCTGTTTGCTGTCCATCATGTGGAACACACTAATTTGATTGCTTTTCTTTTTGTAACTTGAACATTTTTTAAATAATTTTCAGAGCACGCCTATGAGGATCTGCTGGGACTACATTGGTAATGAGACATCCTGGCACGGTCACGTAATTGATGGGACATGGCTGATACTAACGCCCCGAAGCTGCTAAGTGGCGCGTGACATGATGCAACAGAAACATAAGCACATGATCCCTGCTGATCGAGAACCGCTGTAACGTATTTTATTGAATGCTTTCATTATATTTCCTTCCATTGGTCAGAGACGTACCGAATGACAGCTAGTGATGCATTTAAAGTGGACAAGACTTAGTCACCAAGTGTACATACATTTTGTCATTATATTGGTTGCGTATAATTAAAAACAGCAGAGAGCGAATAAATAAGACGAAAAGGTGTAGAATAACATAAAACTGGGTGTTTTTCAATTAATCTTTTAATGTAAAATATGATTCTTGTTAAATAAAAAAAGAATAAACATAATTTGTTAGGATATTTGTTTACCATTTTGGGGGATCTTATTATATTTTAATCAATATTATTCTGCCCTATGCATATCTGGTTGATCTTCAAATGTTCAAGAGGGAATGTTTGGAGAAGTGAATTCTGGTTTAAAAAATGTTAACATATTTGAGGTAACCCAATATAATTAGCATGGTTTTTAAGTCATATACCTGTGTGTGGATGAGGTATGCACTCTATGGGAGTGTAGAAACTATTTCAGAGTCGAACCTATGCGTGTTGTACGTGAACAGACGTGTTACACAATTAACCATTGGTCAATAAGTGTGTGATTGACACTTATCTGGACCGGTGACGATCGTCCTCTGATGACGGGGCCGGTGATTACTTTTTTGCTGGCTGATAAATTAAACTTGAGTAAACACACATACACGCGCACACACCAACATCAGAGAACGTATGTCCGCCTGTCATGGCCTACCATGGGAATCCCTTATTTCAATGACCTAGTAACTCATCATCTTTTAATTAGACTAGTGAGTATTAACGGACTGCTGAGAATTGATTAAAACACAACTTTATTGGTCCTGGTGTGGTAAACCTCAAAGTATGCCATATCAGGAAAAAAATACAATTCTTGAAAATAAATACATTAAATATCAATGTCGATCAACTCTTTTTCCTGTGTAGAAAAGACTTTAAGTAAGTTTTACAAACATCAGAACATAATAACGAACACACTATCGTTGGTGGTGGAGACTTGGTTACCCTGAGCTAGGTGGGCCAGTTTGAGGTGTAGCTTTTCGTTCCCGTCGTCGGGCCTGCTGTGAGTATAACAAACTCACACACTGTCCTTGATGGTAGACACTTGGCTACCCTGAGCTACGTGGGCCAGTTTGAGATGTAGCTTTTCGTTCCCGTCGTCGGGGCTGCTGTCAGTATAACAAACTCACACACTGTCCTTGGTGGTGGACACTTGGTTACCCTGAGCTAGGTGGGCCAGTTTGAGGTGTAGCTTTTCGTTCCCGTCGTCGGGGCTGCTGTGAGTATAACAAACTCACACACTGTCCTTGGTGGTAGACATTTGGTTACCCTGAGCTAGGTGGGCCAGTTTGAGGTGAGGCTTTTCGTTCCCGTCGTCGGGGCTGCTGTGAGTATAACAAACTCACACACTGTCCTTGGTGGTAGACTTTTGGTTACCCTGAGCTAGGTGGGCCAGTTTGAGGTGAGGCTTTTCGTTCCCGTCGTCGGGCTGCTGTCTGTATAACAAACTCACACACTGTCCTTGGTGGTAGACTTTTGGTTACCCTGAGCTAGGTGGGCCAGTCTGAGATGTAGCTTTTCGTTCCCGTCGTCGGGGCTGCTGTCAGTATAACAAACTCACACACCGTCCTTGGCGATGGACACTTGGTTACCCTGAGCTAGGTGGGCCAGTTTGAGGTGTAGCTTTTCGTTCGCGTCGTCGGGGCTGCTGTCAGTATAACAAACTCACACACTGTCCTTGGTGGTAGACACTTGGTTACCCTGAGCTAGGTGGGCCAGTTTGAGATGTAGCTTTTCGTTCCCGTCGTCGGGGCTGCTGTCAGTATAACAAACTCACACACTGTCCTTGGTGGTGGACACTTGGTTACCCTGAGCTAGGTGGGCCAGTTTGAGGTGTAGCTTTTCGTTCCCGTCGTCGGGGCTGCTGTGAGTATAACAAACTCACACACTGTCCTTGGTGGTAGACATTTGGTTACCCTGAGCTAGGTGGGCCAGTTTGAGGTGTAGCTTTTCGTTCCTGTCGTCGGGGCTGCTGTGAGTATAACAAACTCACACACTCTCCTTGGTGGTAGACATTTGGTTACCCTGAGCTAGGTGGGCCCGTCTGAGATGTAGCTTTTCGTTCCCGTCGTCGGGGCTGCTGTCAGTATAACAAACTCACATACTGTCCTTGGCGATGGACACTTGGTTACCCTGAGCTAGGTGGGCCAGTTTGAGGTGTAGCTTTTCGTTCGCGTCGTCGGGGCTGCTGTCAGTATAACAAACTCACACACTGTCCTTGGTGGTGGACACTTGGTTACCCTGAGCTAGGTGGGCCAGTTTGAGGTGTTGCTTTTCGTTCCCGTCGTCGGGGCTGCTGTGCGTATAACAAACTCACACACTGTCCTTGGGGGTGGACACTTGGTTACCCTGAGCTAGGTGGGCCAGTTTGAGGTGTAGCTTTCCGGTCCCGTCGTCGGGCTGCTGTCTGTATAACAAACTCACACACTGTCCTTGGTGGTGGACATTTGGTTACCCTTAAGCAATGTGGGCCAGTCTTAGATGTAGCTTTTCCTTCCTGTCGGGGCCGCTGTCTGTATATTTTCTACATCATTCAGGACTTCAGTAGATTAATTGATCGCAAAGACCTGTGGCTGAGGTAAATGGCTGCTTCTAACTTTGGCCGGACGTCGCGCTAGAGGATCGACATAAAGGCGTTAATTCCGCTCAACATCCGACTCCAATTTGTTGTAATTGACCCGACCGTCAGCGCCGTAAGTTAGCTTTAGCGAATTACACCACGGGTATATAGGTCTCAGGTCACGCCGACTACAAGCCCATAAACCAACATGAAGAACGGATCCGGGGGGGGGGGGGGGCGCAATTGGATTGGGATGCAATTGTGCACGCAGTACGCGTTATAAACACACCGTTCTCATAATCACACCTGAAGAGCCTTCTGGGCGAAACGGACCGTAGTGTGTCATAAATCGAACATGAGCTGAACTCTCGGACTGTTTGATATATATTACATTATATATATATATATTTAAATATATATAAATATATATATATATACACACACACACATATATATATATATATATATATATATATATATATATATATATAGAAGGTAGTGTTACCCTCCGATGTAAAGTGCTATATATGGCCTACAGATTCTAACCACATTCACCTGATGATCGGATCGCATCCCGTGAAACAGGCTGTTGTGAATTTATAGTGTTGTTTTCTCCAGAGTTATATATATATATATATATATATATATATATATATATATATATATATATATATATATATATATACTTATTTCAGCCTCGTATACGCTGTGTCAAATAACATCTGGACATCTATAAACATTCAGGAACACTTCAGGAAGGACGCATGTTTTTTGGAACTGTATTTGTGTACTTCCTTAATCAGTCAAGACGTACGAGATGAGCAGTATCAACCATTTATTTGGTGTCTCTCCTTCCTCAGTGAAACCTCGAAATAACAACCCCAAACGGGACCTCCATTAAGTGGTGAGATATGAAGAGCAAAAAGAATTTGGATCTTGAAAAAGTAATTCTTATCTTGAGATGATCGCTAAATCAAGGTGCTTAAGTGGATATATATATATATATATATATATAAATATATATATATATATATATATATATATATATATATATATATAACAGATTAAATGGTTTTGAGCCCTTGCACAAGACCTCGAATATATTGCAAAATTTGGCGACTGGTATGTTGGAACATATTAGTCAGTATGTCGGCAAGGACGCGTGCTGTCATGTAACGAAGGAAAAATTATTAAGTGTTAATTAATTCTGTATTTTAGTACTGGTTAGAGAGTGGCCAATTCGATAAGCTAACGGCGTCGGCATTCTGCAACATCTAGTGCTAAGATCTGGTGGCAAAGTAGATGGCTAATTCATATACTGCGGACAGTCAGGCTTGTCAGCGTTAGTATGAACAAGCACAGAAGTTCCGGACGTTTTTATTTTACACATTTTAGTTACAAACATATGTTCTGTTGGTGTGGGTCTTTGTTTTCAGGGGCACGTAACATGCAAACAAAAATTGCAAGACCAATTTTTTTTTACAAATTTCATTGAATACCATGCATGTGAGGCATCAGATTGCTTATCTACATTAACACACGAGAGACGTTAAACAGACATAGTTAATGAACAACTTGCCCTAAAAACTTTCCTCCAAAAATAATTTATACCAAGACAACCAAACAAATAGACAAGCATAAGGGCGAACAGACAGACGGTTTTGGATGAAAACCTTGATCGAACTTGTTTGTCGAAGGTAAATAAAACCAACGGGTCACGTGCCGTGTATGAGATCAGGCAGTCGTACCAGCGGTTTCTCACTGGCAAGAGACCAGACAAGGCACCAGACATCCGTACCCAATGACTTCTTGCTCGTAAGAGACCCGGCATACAGTCGTACCAGAGATTTCTTGCTCGCTAGGGGACTAGACAAGAGACCATGCAGGCATCCGTCCCAGCGATTTCTTGTGCGCAAGAGACCAGGCAAGAGACCAGGCATCCGTCCCAGCGATTTCTTGTGCGCAAGAGACCAGGCAAGAGACCAGGCATCCGTCCCAGCGATTTATTGCTCAAAAGAGGCCAGGCAAGAGACCAGGCATCAGTACCAAGGATTTCTCGCTTGCAATAGACCAGAAAAGAGACCAGGCATCCGTTCCAACGATTTCTTGCTTGCAAGAGACCCGACAAGAGACCAAGCAGCAGTACCAGCGATTTCTCGATCGCAAGAGACCCGACAAGAGACCAGGCAGCAGTACCAGTGATTTCTCAATCGCACAGAATGGGGCCAATAATATCCAACATGGGAAAGTAAACAGGAGACGTTAGGCAAAATTCCTTACAAACAAGAACACATGCACAAGAAACTGGACAGGTCTACAAGCCTTTATTTAATGACTGGTCAGATTCTTTGTGACGTCCAGATATTGACAAGTATGTCTTGTTCGGTGTTCATAATTCATTAAACAGTTTGCACTTAAGCCTGTTAGAACAAGATCCCTGGCTACGGGGTTAAGCTTGGTTATTTAGGAAGATGTGTCCAGTAAAATCCAAAACCCTTGATAGTGAGTAGAGTATAATGGTGCCGCTAACATAATGTGACCTAATTATTTTAGAGGTTGAAATATGCTCCAGACCTCACCTGGTCTCTTCCGTAAAGCACAGAAAAAGAATCTGTTCATTCACTGGTCCGTCCTGCCGCGTGACCCAATCCTCAGAACAAATATTCAGATCTATAACAGGCTTTGAGCGGTGTCTTTTTTGGGACTCATTTAACTGAAGGCTTAATTATCCCGAATTAGGCAATGTCACGTTATATTAAGACTTGCTTTTAACGGCTGACAAGAGCGTAAAGTTTTATTAGATTTTTACGCAGAGTGCTATTAAACTGTCAGTATTTATCACTAACATTCTATTTTTCGGACCACTGCTGAGCCTTACTCAGCTGAGGACCCCATCTGAATCCGCGCAGTCAGCAATTTATCGCATCCCACTGTGCCGGTGCCTGCATGCACTGTCAGTCTCTATAAACTGGGCTCAAATACCTTTTGATAAGCCTAACCCACGCTTTATTGATCACAGGATGAGCATGAAAACACCGGGGCCACAGGGTTAAGTGTTTTTCTCGGGGAATGTTTATTTTTAATCCACAATTCATCACTTTCTTTATGGGAAATTGGCTTCAAAGGATCCTTTTATGAACTGGTGTACCCTGCTTCCTTGACATGCTGTGTTTTGATACAGTAACTCCTAAAAACAGGATACACACACCCCGGGTGCATGCCGTAGTTTAGCTTAGCATCCCCGTACAAGTGACTTTTATAGATAAGCTATATCTGTTGCAGCTTCCTTTTGTTATTCTTTTATTTAATCCAGCGAATACATTAGAAGGTATAATCCTGTTGTTTTTACAATTTGGAAAGAAATCAGAGCGTGGCGTTGGTTCAAAATATTGTAAGTTTATACACGTGCCGGCAATTGTCCGGGGGGGGGACCTGTACTTGACATTAAATTTATACAAGGAATCGGTACCTGTGTCGGCATTGGTCCGAGGGGTCCTGTACTTGACATGGTAGTTAAGACAGTTAAGTATACTCCACACCCAGGCTCTATTTGTCTTACACTGTGCATCAGATAAACGCTTCAAATATTGTTTTAGATAATAATAGATAATGGCATTATAAGTAAAGGTATGACATATGGTGGTAGAATTTATAATGGTATTCAGGGCTTTCAGGAACGCGGGGGTAAGTGTCTGTGACGCGCGAAATCTCACTCCGACGCCTGGTTATAGGGGTCAAAGCGTCTAACAGGACGCATTAAAAGTCTTGAAGTTTGCACTTGTAGCAGACATTAACCATTGCCGACTAAGTAAAATAACAGTAATTTGTATGAACCCCCCATAAGGAGCTAGCAGAATTTTTTTGCGCCATAAGCAGCGTTTACACTATGCTCAACCATTCGCTTCACTGCAAAAAATCCTGTCGTTGCCATTTGTTTGGCCACCAGGCGATGCTGTCTCTGTGGAATTCCCCCTTCGTAATATTTAACCAGTCACATTGCAGGCATGACAATCATAATCGGATGCTGTTCGAGGCGCCAGTCGATTCGCACCGCGATTGAATGTGTTAATTTCCACTGTTTGCATATTTCCATTCTGTCAGTGCGGTATGGTCGCAGCCATGTATGTTTACAATAACTGATAGACCCGGTATACCGGGCTTATTACCGGGGTTGGGGAGATTTATTAACTGAGATGTGAAATGTTGGCCCATTTTGTATTCTAAAAGTTACAGAAAATATAGGTTTTCAATGGGAAACTGTCTCCATAAGATATGTATAAATGTTTTTAACATTTATTTTGTGGGGCTGTCCTCGTGGCAAGAAATTAATACCCCGGTATGTTTACATTGAAGCCCTGGTCAGTGATGGTGTGTACATTGCGAACCGGAATGAGACGCGGGGGCATTCCGGTTTTTGATGATATTTGACTGGATTCTATCGTTGGATGTATAAAGATTAGGTTGATGTGAGGAACACATGAAAGATTTATTAAATGTACGTTGCAAGGAAACTGATCCTGAAGAAAGAAACAGAAATATGCATACCTCGTAAGTAGCAAAAGCGGACCCAACGGGACTCCATGCAGAGGTTGCGTATTCATTTTTAACCGCCGCAACATTTTTTTCATCGTATCAGACAAATGTTGAGGCCTGAAACCCCAGACACCACTCCACCCAACCCCACCCCACGCCTGTTCGTGAAATTGTGACCTTGAATAAGGTTTTGTGATTATTGCTCCTGGGTTGAACTCTCCATTTCATAAAGCGAGAAACATGTGTTTTTCTCTTTTACTGACCACGCACGTGGGTGAGAGCCTCGTTCAAATGAAAGACACGACAGGCACAAATCCCTCACTGAAAGCAAGCGTTATTCATATGAACAATAGTAGTGTTTTAGGTTGAGAGACCACGATGCATGCGTTCCGGTCATTGCCGAAGGCAGTTCGGCTGTGCTCGGTCTAACCTCTGTGCAAGTCGGCAAAAACGGAAAAATCACTCAAAATTATATGTACATTAAAAATTATTCATTCTCATATCGGCTATGTCACTGCGGGCATAATAACCTTTAAAATAATGTAAGGCACACTATTGTACACAACGCGGTTTTATAGAACATTGCGAACAGACGTGAACCGAATTCCTTTTATAAGTATTAGATGCTGAGCCATTAGGTTTTCTTTTACCATTTTAGCATCTTTGTTTACACGCTGAGCCAATCAGATTTTTAGCTTTCCGAGCGCAAACTGACTGGGTGTTTGGGAACTTGCCAAACCTGAAGAATCCTGCTATTTCACACAGCGTGTGAGTGGAAGGTCAACGGGAGATCACGCGCTGTGTTCAGAGCGAAGAAGGTTTTGGTCGTCAACGATTGTCAACCCATCAGGAGCTAGCTGGTTTTGGTATAGGGCTTGGTGTTTCTTCAATGCATATTTGTTCTGTTATTTTGCTGTTATGAAACAAGTGGGGGTGTGAAAAAGTAAATACACAAGTAAAACTTGAATAAGGAATACTTTTATAATAAGACGAACTGAATCTGTGTTAATCTTTCTTTTGTCATTATGATGTTTTATGTATCTGTATTCACAGATAATAAAACTGAAAGGGACTACATGAATTCATCGTTTGGTAAACTACTTTTGTTATTCGTCTTAGGCTTCCTACATTTGTTACGTATACGGGGATTTGTGGATTCACAATGGACTGGGTAACGTCGTTATGTACGTCACAAGTACTACAAATACATTTTTACGTGTTATCCCTTTAATAAATGACGGTGCCGGAATACACGTTCGCACCCGAAGCAGAAACCCAGTAGGGGCCACGTAGATAAATATCTGGTCTCTACTGAGCTTGGAAAATGGGTAAATTTCCAGGCAACCAAAAGGCTGGCAGAGGCTTGTGATATATCTGGCACGCCCGGCATGAAATTGAAACAGCCTCGCCGATTAGCCGCAATGACAAGCTATCGGTGGCCGCGGCCAGTCATAATGAATTGTGACATTTCAAACAACGATCTACCCGACCTCCTGATCCGTCCTGCGCGGTTCGCTACACCCGGACCTAGTTCCCGTGCAGACGATTTGTGCTTTACGACTGGCGTTTCAGCAGCCGAACTATAAAGTAAAGACCCAATTATGATTGATTTGTTTTATTTCTACTTCCGCCAGACGCTAACCGTTATTCCGGTGTACCTCCCTCCGACATACTTTGATACATGCGTTCTCTCTAATACATCCTTTAGACATTGCTTTTGTAAATATGCCACCTGGTATATAAACTGCAGAATATAATCATAAAAATTTATGAAGCAAAAGTCATTATTTGCCAGTAAACCCTCTCCATGTATGGCTCAATTTTCTCAGTAATCTAACTCACGCATGGTTTTGTTATATTGCAGTAAAGTGTTTAAATGCGATTAAACTATGTACCTATAAAACACACTGCAAATGTCTCATTGCGATGGTTTTCAGAACGATTGAAAGGGCTTACAGGACGGCATAGAGGACGCGTAGACAAAAGAAGATTTATCGAGCGCAGACCGTTTGGGCAGGTTGCTTTTATCCCATTAACTTTATATGCTGCTTTTATTTTATAACCATCCACGCGAATAAAAAAAGATTATTCATTTCGGCTTCGATATTTAATAATCCGTGGTTATTATTTCCCTCCATACGATTACTAATGATATGTGCTATGGCCTCCTATAAAACATTGTCAAATACGCCAAAACATACGAGTCGATAAAAACGCAGCCACCAATTTTCCCCTCTCTTTCATAACATATATTACATTCCTTCCAAGTATATGAAATTTGCAGATGCCAATCAGTCTCTCTATTTCAAAATTCACTTACCCAGACACATGTATCATTCAAGCAAAAGTCGTCAATATAACGTTTTTAAAATTAAAAAAAAAACAATAACCTCTAACCTCACTCTGAAATCAAAACCTTCGGCCGTGTATCGCACAAATGAGTGCGCCTTGGTGTTTTGAACAGGCAATGAGAATGATTATATATCAAAAGACCCTCAGGTGCGGTGTTCACCGGAGCAGGTTTACACATGAGACGAAGCATGTGCAACCGCCCTGTCATGTATCCCAAACCGAAATGGAATCCTCCAAATGTACATACTAGGATTAAATGTAGTTAAGTCAGCATTCAAAATATAGATGGTTATACTTTCACCATAAAACGAAAAAAGAGACTGAACATTTGAATTACAAACTTATTTGGCAGTGTTCATAATTAGGTGATTGAACGGAAGGCAAATTCACAAGATTCTATTGTGTTTTCAAATTGCATTTTAAACATTCTTGTTTGAACATACTGCTACCATAATCCTTGATGAGGCATTTTAGTACACATATTCTTAATTGAATGACAGTCAATATACCCCTGTCTAATGGCAGTAATGATACTTTATATTAAAATTCGTGACATTTAAATTATGTACATATATTGCTTTAGATTTATAGTGGTTCTATTCAATAACGTCCTAGCATCCAACATCCAACATTAGCTTGGTGTTGACTATGTAAAGTACATATTTCACCTATTGAACCAACATTTTTGTTTTCCTTAAAAACTAATAAATGTATGTAATCAAAACTTTCAATATGCAATTATTTTGGATTTTAAATTAAAAATGAATTGCAAGAGAAACTTGAAATCAATAACAGATTGATCATCTTGCGATGATATGTCAATTTCCTTGACAATTTAAGCGATTGGTCACCGTCAGTATCAGGCCGTGTTGAGTAGGTCATGGGGCATGTACCAAGGATGAAATTAATATCAGAAGCCCTCTTTTACAGTTGTTTTTTTTTTAATTAACTTCTCTTTTGGGACAGTGATCGAGTTCACTAACGTGTTAGAGCTGGGGTCAGCCATGGCCAGTTATTATTCGTTCATCAAGGTTTATTTTACAAAACCTTAGCCAGACATGATTATATTATTGGACTGAACAGTTTAAGCGTCGACGTTGCATAGATATGTAAGTGAATATTTGAATGTTTATATTTTTTATGTCTGTGAACAATTGCTGTGACCGTATTCAGATCAACTGCGTTGAAGTTTGACATTTTCTTCCGATATTAAATCGTGATCACAGATATGCATGTTCCTAAATACCCGGGTGTATTAGTAGACCTATATAATCATAGATATGTATGTTTATAAATACCTGGATATATTAGGGTACTTATATAATCATAGATATGTATGTTTATTAATACCCGGATATTTAAATGTGTACTTATATAATCATAGATATGCATGTTTAAAAATCCCGGATATATGTGTATTTATATAATCAAATGTATGTTTATCAATACCTGGATATATTAGTGTACTGATTTAATCATATATATATATATATATATATATATATATATATATATATATATATACCCGGTGTTACGGAACCTAACATAAACAGATCACGTATGCGTGATGAACACAAATTCTGTAACGGATATAAAAAAAACAGATTCTGTAACACTAGGCAGCGTGAAATGTCTAGAGGAATGAATAAAGAAGTCAGTGTTTTTTTGTTAACAAATAACTATAGTTTATTCTTAAAACAACCCTTACATTACAATACACTAAATCAAAACAATTATACAGTAAAACAGCGGTATTACAACAAATCAATACAATCACACAGAAAAATAATGTGCACAGTACGTGGATACCAACACCGTCACAACGATAAGTTCTTTAAATGTATCTCTCGGAGAATGACAGTCCAGTGTAAAGCTCTTGTAACAATCCAGAAAGTAAACTGAAGTCCAAATGCACAAAATCCAGAACCTCTGAAAAAAATCTATAATTGCCGCACACGTCGGATAAGGTCCCAGAAACTGACACACGCTTCTGCGACCGCTGGAAAACTTCTCTGCTCTCTGCCCTCGGTTCTAAAACACAGCCCCTTTATATACTCTTCACCCCAAGCCGAGAATTTTGTCCACTTCTAGAACCTTCGAAGAATAATACATTAAAAACGGTAAGCACGCGTCACAGGAATTTTCTAGAAAAACATCGCTGTGTGTATCTCTGTATACCAGGGTCATCACGTGACCTCGGCCAGGCGTGAAAACCCCCAGCCAGCATGACAACGAGAGTTCAACCAGTACGGATTAAACATAAAATGCAACAACAACACGAGTTACGCCCGTGGCACACAATAAAAAGAGCACCTGTAACACTCCCCCCTCCTGTAAGAAAAAAGAAAGTTTTCACGGAAAACTTTCTGTTTGCGATCACAATCACTAAATTTTTACAACATCTCAAAATCATCTTATTTACAACATTACATAAAAATTCTGTTTACAACATTTCATAAACATCTCGATAAGCAATCAGCAAGTACATTGTCTTTTCCTTTTATGTGTATGATTTCAAGATTGTAATCCTGTAAGAATAAACTCCATCTCAACAATCTTTGATTTTTACACTTCAACTTGTTCATGAACGTGAGGAGATTGTGATCATTGAAGATAATGATAGGCCTGACTGATGAAGTAACATAAACTTCAAAATGTTGCAACGCCTAAATCAAAGCCAAACATTCTTTTTCAATAGTGAAGTAGGTTTTCCGGTTTTGCATCAAACTTTCTTGAGAAGTATCAAATTGGATGATCTATGCCATCATTGCCTCCTTGTAACAACAGAAAAGTCTGGAGCTGCTAAAACTGGTGAACTTTGCAGAATTGCTTTCAAATTCTGAAATGCATAAACAAACTTTTGTTTCTTCTTTAAAAAATTAGTCAAAGGTTCAGCTACAGCAGCAAAATTTGGACAAAACTTCCTGTAGTATCCAACCATACCAAGAAAACGCATTATTTGTTTTTGTTTTCTGGTCAAGGAAATGTAGAAATAGCACTTATCTTAGCATCAACAGGCTTTACCTGACCCTGCCCTACAATATGACCCAAAAATGTTACTTGTGCATGACAAAACTCAGATTTTACTAAGTTGACGGTCAGACGTGCTTCACTGAGTCTTTCGAAGAGGTCGCGAAGAATTTGAAGATGTTTCTTCCAGGTGTCGCTGTACACGATAAGGTCATCAATATATGCGTCGCAGCCCTGAATGTCCTTCACAGCCATATGGATGAGGCGCTGGAACGTGGCTGGCGAGTTCTTCATGCCAAACGGCATAACTTTATACTGGTATAGTCCCTGCGGCGTCACAAATCCGGAAAATAGCAATTAAGTCAAACTTGGAAACATACATGGAGCTACCGACTCTGTCAATACAATCGTCGATCCTCGGAATCGGGAACGTGTCAGTCTTGGTGACAGAGTTCAGTTTTCGATAATCTATGCACATACGGTAAATTACATCAGGTTTTGGCACAAGAATACATGGTGAACTCCAGTTACTGTTACTTGGTTCAATAAAATCATTCTAAAGCAAATATTGAATCTCATCCTGTAGATACATTTGCTTTTCTGGATTTAGTCTATATGGGTGTTGCTTGACTGCGCTTGCCACGCCAACATCGAAGTCATGGCACAACATAATAGTTCGCGTTGGAATGTCACTAAACAAATGTTCATAATTCCGCAGCAGGTTCTTGAGATCTTCTTGTTGTTGTGCGGTAAGATGTGACAGTTTGGCATCCAGGTTGTCAAGCACGTCTGAGTTTTTAAATGGTACTGTACCACACTGAATGTCTACATCACACTTACAATAAGTATCTACTTTAACTGGGTCAGGGTCAGTTTTTACACAATTAACAGCAGTAACATTTTGTACAACATCTGATGTGCTATTTCTGTCATAATATGGTTTCAACATGTTAACATGGAACAGTTGTATCTTCTTACATCTATCTGGTGTCAACAGTATGTAATTTAAATCACTGACTTTCTTGTCAACAATGTAAGGACCAAATTACCTAGCTTGCAGAGGTCTGCCAGGGATGGGAAGTAAGGCATGGGACCTTTTCACCAGGTTCAAACGTCCTACTTACAGTGTGCTTGTCATACTTTGTTTTCATTTTACTTTGTGCAGATTTTAGATTTGACTTTTCAATCTCACAAGCATTGTGTAGTTTAGTGCGAAAGTCTGAGACATACTGCAGTAAACTTAGAGAGTCAGAATTGTCACACAAGAGTTTTTCTTTAAGCAGTTTCAACGGATCTCGAACGGAGTGTCCAATAACTAGTTCAAAGGGACTGAAACCCAAGGACTCTTGAAAGGATTGTCTGACAGCAAACAGCAATAGGTGGATTCCTTCATCCCAGTCTTTCTGTGTGTCATAGCAGTAAGTCCTGATCATGTTTTTTAATGTCTGGTGAAAACGCCCTGACTTTCAGGATAGTATGGCGAAGAACTGTACTGTTTTATACCTAGCTCAAGCATAACTTGTTGGAATAAGCCAGACATAAAATTAAACCCTTGGTCAGACTGGACGGATTTTGGTAATCCAAAAGTTGTAAAAAATTTGGTCAGAGCTTTGACAACACTTTTGGCATTAATTTTGCGCATCGGTATTGCCTCAGGGAACCTGGTAGATGCGCACATAACTGTCAGCAGGTATTCATGTCCAGGTTTTGTTTTGGCAGTGGTCCAACACAATTAACAATAATCCTACTGAATGGTTCCTCGAAAGCAGGAATAGGCCTAAGTGGGGCCTTAGGAGGATTCTGATTGGGCTTGCCTACAATCTGGCAAGTATGGCATGATTTACAATACTGTACAACATCTTTCCTGAGGTTAGGCCAATAGAAGTGTGTACTAACTTTCTGATAAGTTTTATTTATACCTAAATGAACAGACAAAGCAGCCTCATGTGCCATGCTTAGAACTTCACTGCGAAAGCTTTTGGGCATTAATATTTGATGTTTGATGACCCACTCATCCTCAGCGCATACATCAGGTGGTCGCCATTTACGCATAAGCACTCCATTTTTGTCATAGAAACAAACTGGGTTCTGTGACAGTTCATCTTTAGAAACTGCCCTAGGAAACAAACATGAAATATCAGGGTCCTTATTCTGTTCCGCAATAAGTTCTGACCTTGAGAATGCTGCATCCTGTACGGGCGAGTCGTTAGAAAGGTCACTAGTGACTCCCAGAGTGTTATTATCTGGACCGTTATCCTCATGTGTGTTTTTCTTGGCCATAGATCTAGTTACAGCACATGAAGGATACAAACGAGGAATTTTCTGACTTTCGGATCAGTGTCCTGATCAAGTGACGGCTTTTCTGTCACTATTGGTACAGGCTGTACTTTATCACCTGCAATATCATTGCCTAGTAGCAAATGAATTCCCTTAAAGGGTAAAGTAGTTCTTATGCCCACAGTAATATGCCCAGAAATCAAATCTGACCTAAAATGGATACTGTGAAGCGGAACTGAAGTGTGCCTGTCTGAAAACACACCATAAACAAGTGCATGTGCACCAGTAAAGGACCTATAAGAAAATGGCAAAGTGTTTGCTAACGTGAGAGTCTGGTCTAAACCAGTATCCCTCAAAATTCTAATAGGGGTAGAATCTGAAAAATCACTTGAAAGTGATATAAAACCATCATGTATGAATGGCCCAAATAACTCCATTTCAGAGTCAAGAGAGGAATCTACTACCTCAACCTCATCAAACAAAGAACTGACATTGAAGGTGCCCGTCATAAACTCTGTTTCAGAGTCATCTAAGGAATCTACATCCTTACCAAACATCTCATTGGAGTCAACAGAGGAATTTTCCTCAGCAGAAACAAACTTTTGTTTGTCATAAGAGGACCTGGCCTCATTTGAAATACTCTCGCCTGAGTCATAAAAGGACTTAGCCTCATTTAGAGAACACTCCTCGCAGGAGTCTTGAAAGGACCTAGCCTTATTTAATGCCTCGCAGGAATCAACTTAGGTTTTTACCCCGCAAGCTACGGATTCCTCTTTGGATTCAGACGGCACTTGGGCCTCCGTAGCATCAAACTCTTTATTGGAGTCAATAAAGGAGTTTTACCCCTTCTTTACATGAAAAGAGCCTGGCTCTTGTAGTAAGCTATGCATAGATTTTGAAACAAACCCAGAAGGTTTGCTATTTGGTTTATTCGCAAGTTTCCAGCAGTCAAATATTAGATGACCTTCCTTCTTGCAGTAATTAGATTTTCTTTGAAAATGACTGGTCTTTGGACTGGACTTAGACAGAGTGGACGTGGACTGAGATGTAGCAATGGACTTTGTTGAACTATCAGGACTACTAGTAATGGATGACTGCGCTTTAAAATTCTTTTGACCATACTGATTTACATTCTTGTTTGTGAATGACTGGTTTGATTTGCTAGTAAAGGACATTTTGGTGTTAATGAATAATCATCAGCTAATTGAGCAGCAATGTCAAGTGTTTCAGGATTTTTCTCATCGAGAAAAGTTTTAACATCTGCGTCAATGTAGAGCTTAAATTCTTCAAGCAAATTGTCATAATCTTTTATTACATTTTTGGAACTACACCAGCGATCAAACAACTGCTCTTTTGTCCTAGCAAATTCGACGTAGGTCTGTTCTTTGCGCTTTTCCCAATTTCTGAATTTCTGGTGGTAAGCCTCTGGAACTAACTCATAACCTTTTAGGATTAACCGTTTTACCAGATCATTTTCAGCAGCAGCGTCTACTGAAAGCTCTTTAAATATCTCTGGCCTTGCCAGTCAATACACTTTGTAACAGCATAGTCCAATTTTCCTTAGGCCATTTTTAATTTTCAGCTACCTTCCCAAAGTGTAAGAAATATTTATCAACCTCTTTTTCTTGAAAAGGTGGGACAAGTCTAATGTGTATAGAAACATCAAAACTGTGAGTTGGAGCAGCACTTAGACTATTTTAACTCAATTTATTTTTATTTTTCTAGTCTTTCTCTTTCTAACCTTTCATAATCATCCCTCTCTTCTCTTTGTTTTTCTAATTCTAACTGTTTTAATGCTAGCTCATGTTGCATTTTCAACTTTTTTAATTCTAGTTGCATAGCAACGCTGTCATTTTTTTATGTTTCAACACTCTCTTCAATTAAACCTTTGCTAACTAGATCTTGCATGATTTTAGCAAAGCTATCAGGCTTTCTCAAAGCTTTTTTTTCACACTTAGCCCTAAGTGTTGTCCCAAACGCAACAACTGTTCTTTTGACAACTGTTCAAGTTGATCAGGGTCGGGATCGTCAACAAATGTCTCAGGTTTGAAATCTGCCATGTTAAGATGTCAAAACAATAACAAAAAAAAACACTGAGATCAATCCTGTAAACAATGTACTGTAAACAATATGTAATCTTGTAAACAATGTATGATAAAACAATGTGTCCAGGTCAAGGCCTAATAAATTTGAAAACTATTAAGCATCCAGACGAGCCCCCAATGTTTAGTTACGGAACCTAATATAAACAGATCACGTATGCGTGATGAACACAAATTCTGTAACGGAGATAAAAAAAAAATCAGATTCTGTAACACTAGGCAACGTGAATCGTCTAGGGGAATGAATAAAGAAGTCAGTGTTTTTTTAAACAAATAACTATAGTTTATTCTTAAAACAACCCTTACATTACAATACACTAAATCAAAACAATTATACAGCGGTATTACAACAAATCAATACAATCACACAGAAAAATAATGTGCACAGTACGTGGATACCAACACCGTCACAACGATAAGTTCTTTAAATGTATCTCTCGGAGAATGACAGTCCAGTGTAAAGCTCTTGTAACAATCCAGAAAGTAAACTGAAGTCCAAATGCACAAAATCCAGGAGAACCTCTGAAGTAAATCTATAACTACCGCACACGTCGGATAAGGTCCCGGAAACTGATACACGCTTCTGCGTCCGCTGAAAAACTTCTTTGCTCTCTGCCCTCGGTTCTAAAACACATCCCCTTTATATACTCTTCACCCCAAGCCGAGAATTTTCCACTTCCAGAACATTCGAAGAATAATACATTATACACGGTAAGCACGCGTCACAGGGTTTCTCCAGAAAAACATCGCTGTGTGTATCTCTACACACCAGGGTCATCACGTGACTTCGGCCAGGCGTGAAAACCCCCAGCCAGCATGACAACGAGAGTTCAACCAGTACGGATTAAACATAAAGTGCAACAACAACACAAGTTACGCCCGTGTCACACAATAAAAAGAGCACCTGTAACACCGGATATATATTAGTGTACTTATATAATCATAGATGTGCATGTTTATATATATCCAGATATATTCGTGTACTTATATGATCAAAGATATTCATGTTTATATGCATCCGGATATATACGTGTACTTATTTGATCATAGATATGCATGTTTATAAATACCCGGATATATTAGTGTATACTTATATAATCATAGATGTGTGTATATATATATATATATATATATATATATATATATATATATAATTATAAATATTTATGCCATGAATACTCGGATATATGAGCGTACTTTTATAATCATATATATATATATATATATATATATATATATATATATATATATATATGTGTTTGTAAATACCCGTATGTCTTAGTATAATTGTGCACATATCACTTTACTCAAAATGTGTCTTAAGGTTTTATTTTAGCGTATATATCTTCATGGTCAGCCTCACAGGTGCCTGCCCTTTTACTATTCTTTAGTCCACATTATAAATTTGATAAAGCTTCACCCGTCTTTGTTATATATGTGCCGTTGATTCCGCATTTATCTTTAACTTATCCCTTACGAAAATATTGGTGCGTGTTTTTCTAATATTATTATATTGAAATTCAAAAAGGTCCCTTTGCAGGTTCCCGGAGGTAAACGGAAAATGGTAATTTAAAAAAAAATGTAAAATTTAAATATGAGAAGTCTGTGACTGTAACGCAAAATAATGTGGGAGGTTGTGGACTCTGAAATCTCCAGACCCGCCATGAAGAAATCTTCATCCTTTTTTCTGCTGCTCGTTTGTTTTATGATTTAACCCGTCATTGTATATTACGACTACGAATCAATTGTCATGTGACCATGACCAGTTAATCTCAGATGTCGTAGAAGGTAGGAGATTTAGTAGGTTCAATGTGTGCTCTGGTGTAGGGGTCTGTAGTAAAGCACCCAACAGATTCACTTCCTCACAATGCGTTGGATATATACAAAAATAAACAACCTCAGTTATTTCCAGCTCATGTTTCGTCCATTGTGGATTCCTCTCACAAAAAAACTGGTTAATGATATGTCGTCATCCCTGCGATCACACGCAGTGTATTTACTCTGAAGTTAACTTCTCACCCGAGGCCGCATCTTTATACATCAAATGAAGGGTGCTCCTGGCAGTTCATAAACATTGGTACCCCTCCGAGAGTGGTAACAGATACAAGACCAGATATCTGCAGAGTCTTCCCAGCGACTATTCCTTGCATCAGTAACTTACTGCTTTTTACATTCCATGATAAATGATGCTGAACCAGTACAAAATAAACTTCGTAGGTTGTTTTTCACATGTTAACATACAATTCACGAGTTGAGTGATGTACATTTTTGTTCAAAACAAGAGTGATGGCTACTTTGCCTCTCGCTCAACTGTTTGTTGTAAAAACCGTGGCAGTGATACGTAATACGGTCTTCACATCTCAGTATTCTGAGCAGATAAACACACATACCCGAAACACACACACAAACATCATATGCTCCTTGTTAATTTGAATATAACTCCTCCTTCTGTCGAAGTTATTGCATATTTTTGGTTGTACTTTTATCAATTAATTGTTTACTTATGCCGACCTGCGAATCTGTTGAAGCTTTTCTAAAATAGATTCATCAACCTCGACTGAACCAATTTATTTTACCTATGCCAAGTAAGCTATGATTTCCCCCGTGTCTATGTTTTAAAGCATTATTATGCAAAACCTTTCAGTCAGTTTCCATGAAACAACGTGGAGCTGTGAGACTTGAGTCGTGATACGAACCATACGAGGGAATGTACTGCAATGCTCATCCATCTTGTTGCATTGATATCGTGGTAAACAGCCGATAATCTTAACAGTAGGTTAAGAGTGATGACACCAATGAATACACCTGCGCTCACAAACAAGAACTAACAAACGTCTCTATGATAACAAGAACTTCCTGCATGTCGTACGTTATGCTGCAGTCCAGTAACCCATGCGAGCCATGCCTGTATTCATGCGATCAGATATTCAACAAATAGTGCAAAGGGATTTACCAATTTGCTGAGTTAAAAGGAAATTAACTTTCCTCGGACATGGTAGTGTTGTAAGAAAGTATACTAAACAAGCTAAAGAATGGCCTAGTTTAGGTCAAGTTACAGCGTACTTGTTGGCCATGAGGCCATTTGCATCACCATAGAGCCTAAAATGAGGTCCTCGATGCACGTGTAAGTTGATGGCACTCTTACGCTGGTACGCTGGTCTTGGACTGTAATGTCAGAGCCCAAATCTCGCTAGCACAATTATAGTGTCGGTATGTATAGATGTAATGTCAGAGGGCCGAAATTGCGCTAGCACAATTATAGTGTCGGTATTTATAGGTGTAATATCAGAGGGCCGAAATAGTGCTAGCACAGTTATAGTGTGGGCCAGTATAGATTTAATTTCAGAGGGCCGAAATGGCACTAGCACAGTTATAGGGTCGGCATGTATAGATGTAATTTCAGAGGGCCGAAATGGCGCTAGCAAAGTAATAGGGTCTGCCTGTATAGATGTAATGCCAGAGGGTCTTAATGGCGCTGGCACAGTTATAGTGTCGGAATGTATAGAGGGCCGAATGGCGCTAGCACAGTCATAGGGTCAACCTGTATAGATGTAATGTCAGATGGCCGAAATGGAGCTGACACAATTATAGTGTATGTATGTATAGATGAAATATCAGAAGGCCGAAACGGCGCTAGCACAGTCATAGGGTCTGCCTGTATAGATGTAATGTCAGAGGTCAGAAGTGGCGCTAGAACAATGATACTGCCGTATGTATAGAAGAAATTTCAGAGGGCCGAAATGGCGCTAGCACAGTCATAGCTAGGGTCTGCCTGTATAGATGTAATGTCATAGGTCCGAAATGGCGCTGGCACAATTATAGTGTCTGTATGTATAGATGAAATAACTGAGGGCCGTAATGGCGCTAGCACAATTATAGTGTCTGTATGCATAGGTGTAATATCAGAGGGCCGAAATAGAGCTGGCACAAACATAGATTATAGTGCCTGTATGTATAGATGTAATTTCAGAGGGCCGAAATGGCGCCGGCACAGTTATAGTGTCGGTATGTATGGATGGGCGGATCCAGTAAGATTTTTTTGTCTAGGTGGTGGTGTGCGCGCTATTGAGAGCCATTTTAGATTCATGTCTGAAGATTACCTGTTATATTCACTTTTTTTTCAGTTGTAGATGAAGAATTTTTTATCTTTGTATTTGAGAATATAAATGAACCTTTGTTACTCTGATTCTGAATATTTACATCTTTAGTCAGGTGATAAGTGTTGGCAATCAGCACACGGTAGTTTCGGTTTGCTTGATGGTCGATGGCTGATAATCGCTGGTATATGGAACGAGGCAAGTGTTATATATATAATTCTGTCTGAAATGTGGGCTACACATCTAAATATAGTTCAGAGTTTTCATTGTTTCTTTTATTCGCTTAGAGACGGATTGTATTATAAGTAAGAAAACCGGTTCCTGCCGTCTTGAATGTATGTTCTTATATATGACATCGGAGAGTTTGATCACGTGGTATATGATCTGCCGGCTATGATCCTCAATATCATCTTCCTTTTATCCCCTTGGTGATTATAAAATTCATCATCCCAGATAACTCGGCAATAATCCCCGTGTTTCCCGGTGACATTTAGCCGGCCCGCGACCAGCTAGTGATATGTGTCCCCACAGGGTCGTCTGGTTGTTGATGAAATGCATGGAAAACTGCCTCGTGAAATAAATCAATAAATGTTAGACAAATCAGAAAACAGTCCTTATTTTGCTGGAGGGAGCCCTCATTTTTCTTATTTTTACTGGCATTACTTCCGTTTAGCTCAGACAAACCGCGACTACTGGTAAGAAATTTATCCTCCCGCTGAATGGTTGACCAGCGAAACACAGAATATTGTTCCTCTTCATTGCAAGCTAGCACTTCTTTGTCACAACATCTGTCCGAAACGTTGGGGTTTTTTTGTGAATATAAACGAATAATTATTGGTAAGTGAATTTTTTCTCGCTAAAAAAAGAGGTATATGTGTTAGAGAGGTTATATATAGTGACTTAGGTCAAGTTTACATAATGATCAGGGGACTGCTTTGTGTGTGTCTGTCTGCTCTGTTCCAATGTCTATATCAATATAAAGATCAATTAAAATTGATAAATATGTGTTTATATACATGAGGTATGGTGTTTTTATTCCTAATTTTAAAGTTAAATACTTATAATTTAGGCTCAACAGTTTTGTTTCAAATGTGTATTCTGTAACAATGAAACACTTCCTGGCGGCTAATATATATAATTTTGTAGCAATCGATCTGAAACTTACTATGTTGATTGATAATCAAAAGTCCTTGGAGCGTACTGTTTTGGTCAATATAGGTCAAAGGTTAAGGTAATCGAAAAACATTGTAATTTTATTTTCGTCATAAGTCCAAAAGTTGCCTATCTGCATTACCATTAAAGCTCATTTTGTGCCTTTTCAGTTGTCATCTCGATGTGTCATTGTGTCATTCTGTCCGTCTGTTTGTCAGATTTTTGTTTGTCGTCAAATTCGCCTCCCTGCTTGTTCTTTCGTCTGACATATGGCACTAAACAGGGCAATCATTTTTAGCAATCCCTCTGAATGTTATACTGTTGATAGAACCCCTAAAGTTCTAGAATTCTGATGTCTTTTAGGGTAAAAAGGTCATCACAAACAACAAAATCATCTTTTCTTCTAATCTTCGTCAACATTTATCGTAGCCGCACAAACTGTAATACCTTTCATTCGCCACACCATGGCCTTCCTTCTGAAGTGTAGCTGCATTAATCTGCTGTTACTATGGTTACGAATTTTTGGGGAAATTTTATGATATTCCTTAATACGGCGTCTAAACTTTGCCAATTTTATAGCAAGAGATGTTTGTCTTTTTTTCGCTTCAGGCAGCATTGGATCAGTTTAACTCGAATTTATACCAAATCTTGCGAAATATCGTTCCGATTCTCATCAATCAAGATATACTGAAATTTCACTTTTTTCGCTCTACAGGCTACATTTCTCAAGCAGTTGCTTAAACAATTATACAGTATATAATAAAACAAAACCCCTATATACATTTCGTTTTTAATAGGGATAGGTCACAGGTCAAGGTCAGAGTCATCAAAAAACCCCCATGATATTATTTCCTTATACCTTTGTCAAATATTGATCTAGCTAACAAATTATAGTTCATTTCATTCGTCTACGCATTCCCCATGAAGAGGTCTGGTCACCTGTTGTGTTAGTCTGTCAGTATGTCTGTCTGTTCGTCTGTTGTTGTCAACTTCTCCTGCCTGCTTGTTCTTCTGTCGGACATATATCATTCTGGAGTCCGCATTGTCCTATCAATGCTTCTGAAAGGCATACAGTTAAAATAAAAATCTGTATATATGTCCGTTCGTCATCGAATTTTCAATATCAGCATAAGTACATAATCTTGCTAGTGTTTTGTGCTCTCCCAGAACATTGCTCATTCAAAATAACGACTGTTTTCACATGTTCCCCTCTTTTCCTGTCTGTTTTATTTAAACTTCCCGCAAAAACTCGTCTAGTTTTTTATTATTACTACTAGCACTACTACTACGTCAACTACTACAACTATTATTATGTAGCCAAGGGCTACATTTGTGCAAAAAAATTTTCCTGATCCGTCAAACGGTTCCAGAGATATGTGGGTTTATGTGTGGAAACAGACGCACAAACGGACGCAGAGCGCAGAGGAAAGGTCAGAGGTCAAAACAAAATCGTGGCGCAGCAGTTCACATGTGACCCGAACATAATCCCGGGTTTCGTTAAATTCCGCCCAGCGGTTCTGGAGGAATTCTCCGGACACCTACGCGGCGGCGGCGGCGGCGTGCAGCTGAAAACATAGTATCCGCAAAACTCTGTTTTGGCGGATACAATTATACGCAGGTGGTGATAAGGCCATATTTGGGGTGCGAGTCTTGAAATCACAGAGGACAATGACGTCACTCCATGTGTACGTGCCGTTTCCCTGAAAAATCTTGGTAAAACGGGGGGGGGGGGGGGGGGGGTGACAACGGTTGTTAATTGTTCGTTGTTAACGGAGTTTGATGAAAAATGCAGGATAGCTCGGCAAATTTACTAGGAACAATTGATTAAATTTTTGGGCCGATCCTTGCGTAAATAACTCCGGGATCAGTTTTAGTGTTTTTTTAGTCTATTGCATATTTGCTTACACTGGGACGTTTAGCATGTGACGATATGGCCATAATTGGACAGAGTCGTGACGTCATAGAGCACAATTACGTCATTGCACGTGTACGTGCCGTTTCCCTGAAAGGTGTCAGTAAATCAATGAAAAGCAGGGGCAACGGTTGCTTCTATTTGTTTTTATAGTCCTGGGCCCTGTTTATAGAAGAAAGTAAATGACTTTAGCTCCCCCAAACCCCTACCCAAGTTTCGAGGGGTAGTTTCTTCAGAAGTAGCGTGTAAGATTCCTTATCTACGAAATTTGGAAAGTGTGTTGAGAGATTTCATATAAACCTGCATGGTTGAAAACCTCCATCCGGAAACTTAGAAATTCGCTACATGTAGCGATCATTTTTGCCGGATATATAAGCATTCCGCATGCCGGATCTGCGCATAAGGAATCTCACCTTCTTTATTTCTCAATATACGTTTACCGATTTTATACGCTTTCCGCATCCTGCATTCCGCACATGGATATAAGAAATCTAAGCTTTAGTCTGCATATTAATTCCACTTAACCTGTTCATTACTTCCACTAAGCGGCAGAGGCTATGTTTTTGCGGGTGTTGGTTGTTTGTTTGTCTGTTAGCAACATTAGTCAAATATTTTTTGACAGATTTCATGAAATCTTCAGGATAGCTAGGAAATGGTCGAAAATATTGGTTAAAATTTTATACGGAAACATTCTTGATCCAGGAATATTTAAAAGGAAAAAGGCTGCTATTCAGACATTTCCATATGAGGCTTATGAGCTGACTTTGTGGAGGTCTGCGCTCTCTGAGTGCTTTTCTAGTTATTATTATTATGCAATTATTATTATTATCATTATTATCATTATTATCATTTTAATAACTATAAATTTGGCTCCAAGGGCTTGTTTGTTGCATTTATAAGTTGTTTTAATAATTATGATTAACATCACTTCAATAGTGTTAAATGATTTGAATAAAGAAACGTTAACACACAAAGTTTTTTCGTACTGTGCGTAGAAGATCCAGGTATCGGATTGTTTTGCTACAAAACAAGCACACTGGATTCCACTGGATGGTATATTTATTTCATGCAAGAAGGAACAATAGTCTCCCCTAAGGTCAGGATAAAATCAAATTAGTTCCCAGGCACCTTCATTGTACATTTATCGGCAAAACGTTCGCTCTTTCATGACTGAAGGCATTGACCTAAATATTCTTGTTAAAAGACATGCACCTTGAAAAAGGACAGGCACCAATGGACTGATGTGTGCCTTCACTAAAAATACCTAGCAAAGGGCAACCGCACTAAATATTAAACAGCATCAACATTATGCTCCTTGGCAGTTGACATTGACCGCAGACTATCAAGGTCACGAATCCAGTTGTTCTTCAAATAAGAACTGCCAAGAAGAGGTACCCACATTTTTATATTTTCTAATCAATTATTTTGTTTGCATCTGAGCTGAGCTACGGTCGATGCACTTTACTGCTAAAGGTGGCAGATACTTGTTCTGAGTTGACAGCTGGATCTATATTGAATCTCCCAATTAATTCATTTATGGACTCTCTGTCTCCAATATATTACGAGCATCATTCTATTTAGTCAATGGTTAAATCACATATGCAAAATTCACAAAAATCTTGTTGATTCTTGAAATTCACGCCTGCAAGGCATTACTGAATGACGTCATATTGGGCATTAAGAAAAATACTAATATGTGTATCAAAGTTCTTCTTTAACCAATAAACACTTTCCATACATGTTTTCTTATTTATGGTAAACAGTTTCAAAGCTCCTCAACCAAGCCGAAAGATTACATACGGTCACTGAACTTCGAATTAAACTTTTGACATTGGTAATCATTAAAGCTAATACCAACTGGAAGGTAGATCCTCTAAACAATGTTGATGGCAACAGACATACGTAAGATCGAAACCAAGTGTGAATTACATGATGTGCCAGTCTTTTTTTCTGCCATATCTCATGAAGTAACAGACACTGCGGGTGTTTAAGGACATTGTTGGACTAAGGGCAGTTGATCTTTACGGATAAAAATGGTACTCCACAATTACGACCACGTTTGTTACCAAAGTAGTCGTAATTTGGGAGTGGTCATATTTGTGAATTCCAAATTACCTGGACCAGAAAAGGTGTTCATACTTCTGGGGCTGGTCGCTATTGTTGGGTGGTCGCAAAACGTGATCCACGGTACAGTAATCATGCAGGTTAACGTTAATCATTCCTCGTTTGTCCAAACATATCAGTACAAAAAAAATATTGATTTTTAACCATTTCCAACCTGAAATATACCAAACAATGGTTACAAAACTTAGCAAGATCTTACATAACATAAACATGCACCGCCATCTGTGTTTCACAAAGGAACTATATAAACCTGCAGAAACCCTATCGTTCGGGCAATTTTACCTTAAATGCTCAGGAATATAGACTCAGCTTACATAATAAACCCAAGCGGATCAGGAAAAATGCCCAATTCTACTTTGCACGAACGTGACCTTGTCATGTCTATATGACGTCATTCCTTACTCCTTAGTCGCTGAATTACGGCATTTTATTAACGTAGATACTTTTGGAAAGTCATTGTCGTTTATGCGAGAGAGTAATAGAGTGGTCATACTTTGATTATAAACTTAATATATCATATTTGTTTAACACTTTTAGGGAACAGGTCTTATAGCTGCTGGTGGCGCTGTGTCTTGTATGAGAATTAAGATAATCATAGGATAAGAATTATTTGTTATTGTTTATCAAGGGGTCGAGGATATATATAGGATATATCTGAACATTTACGCTCCCGAGGCAGCGGAAATCTTGCGCTTCTAAAGAAGCAACTAATTTTCACGCTGCCAGCTTTGACCGTTTATGATATATTTAGACACCAGATGGCGGTTCGTTGTCCGCTGAAATAAACGTGAGTATGATGTGACAAGCAGCCAATCAGATGCCAATAAACAAACACTCGACAGGCATCCTGGCTCCGCCCATTGCCCCGCTTCAAGCGCCGCTTGATGAGTTTCCGGTCGAATTTAAATTGCTCCCACTGCATACTCGCATCATCGACCGATTCGATTATGACATTATGACTGTGTTAGCGTAGCCGTTTATCTGTTGTCTGCAGAACTGAAACCAGCCAGCGAGGTGTGCACGCAGCCTTTGTTGTTAAGTTTCGTTTGAATTACAGCTCGCCGGCCGAACATCCTATGTGCCCAAGGCCCTAAGCAAACCACGTCAGGGGCAATTCTCTCTGAGCCTGTGGCCTGTTCAGACGGTTTCGCGTGGCGATGAGCTGTCACACAAAACGAAATGAACATGATTGGCTCCGTGTATTCCTCGCTTGGCTTTGTCTTATAGCACAAGGTCTCATCTGATTGGACAAAAATACAGTGCTCCCCTCTGGTGTAGCAATTCAGGATACGAGGTCATAACAAACAGCGCCTTACGATATAGGTAGTAGCCCTATAGGTAAAGCGCTGTGTAAAGAGCGTACTGAACATTTAGAGCGAGGTAAGCTTTTGCATACGAGGGACTCTGCGTGGCTCGTATACAGGGGACCTTCAGGTTCGACGGGGTATAGTCTTGCTTGATTTAGTGACAAGCCACAACTTGCACTCAAGTAAGGACTGACCTTGTTCTAACTTGTGACATAGGAAGTGCCAACGTGTCTCTCTCTCAATCTCTCCCTCCCTCTTTCTCTCGCACACATAATACACAGGTGATGTAAAAGTAACCCTAATAACACAAGTCCATCACATGTCACGCGATAAAAAATACAAATTATATAGATAAATTTTATCTATATCAAAGCATTAGTATTTGATCATGATTATTCATTATAAGCCATGCCTTGTAACATCATTTTCCCTGCAATTGTCTTACGCTTGATATATGCGAAATATATATGCGAAGTACAGATCCAGTGTCCCACCCACCTTACTGTATCCATGGACACGGCTATTGTTATTGTAAGATATAAAAGCGCAAATATATACATGCTTGTAGACAAGATTTTCTGGCGTGACCTCACGTTAACGGATACATCGGTCATACAAGATGGCACATGGTTGTCCCTGAATCCAGTCCAGTTTAGGAATTCTTTTGTGGAATCTTAATGGTCACCTGTGGAAAAATTAAGCATATATATCTATCTATTTACTCTGAAGAAAAACAACACTGTTAATTCACAACAGTCTGTTTCACGGGATGCGACCCGATCATCAGGTGAATGTGGTTAGAATCCTGATGATCGGGTCGCATCCCGTGAAACAGACTGTTGTGAAATAACAGTGTTGTTTTTCTTCAGAGTTATACCGCTCTGGCCTTTACATCTTTACATCATTACATAGAGCACTTTACATCGGAGGGTAACACTACCTTCTACTGTCTATCTTTATATATATATATATATATATATACATATATACGTAGGTGGGGGTGTTAATAGCACGATGTAACATGTGGGCCAAGAAAATAAAAGTAATTTTACGGCAAAAGTAAAAAAAAATCAAAAGATTGCAGCTATCGTTTTTATGATGACTGTTAATTGTAATGAATCACACATGTATTTTCTAGCGTTTCTATCATCAGTCACTGATGATGTTTTAAGGTTCGATTCTGTGAACTGCTTTTCGGTAATAACCCCTTTCCTCTGTTAATTTTAAATTATCTAAAATTATTATTTCAGATTATTATACTCACCGTTTTCACCTCTGTGTATATATTAAGACCATAGGTTCCGCTGGAAAAAAATTAAATGAATATGAAAAGAAACTTTGTCCACAATTCAGAAATTGTTATTAAATGGTTATCATAGGTATCTTGTAGCAGACGCCAAAGCTCTGATATTTAAGCTCGGAAATGTATAACAACAAACCTGACATGAGTATGACAACATTAGCTCCCTGATGTTTATGATAAGGCTTCATTATCAAATATTCAATTAAAACTCATTGACATCGCACGCTTCCAGTGTCACTTGGCTTAAGAGAACAACTTGCGGTGTCTGATTTTCTAATTAATTTACAACTTTAGCTACCAAGTAGCGTGTCTGCATATTGATTAACATCATTAAAGCAGCGATTAAAAACGACGGTGCTGACAGGAAACCGGGATCTCACTTCTCGTGGTGAATAATAATGTATACTACACAGACCCCATGAACCAGGTTTTCCTTCCTGCTGAAGCATGGCATACGCTATGCTACCTTCGAGCGAAAACGCTTCACACAAGAAACCGTTGTCGGTTGTTTGATTGGCTAATAGTCTGAGATGTATTTTTTGTTTGGTAAAAAAAACATTGCAAACCTCTCTCGCCCTATCCCAGATTGTTTAAATCCTCCAAAAGGCGCCTGTGGGGACATGGCGAAATAACAGTTCACCCTGAAAACATAAACATTTACAACGTGAATAATCATCTAAAATATACAAATATATATTTTTAATTAAGAGTGGATTTTTTTTTTCATGATCGCGTCTTAAAATTAATTCAACAACGCCACATAAGGCCAGGCAGTTAAAAGAGAGTCTGTCAAACATGAATTGTACCTGATGCAAAATAAATGTTTTATTTTGATCACTTACAGACACTTTCCCACTGACGAATTAACAGATTTTCTCGGAAGAAAACTTGAACAGTTGTGTGATTTTGCATGTTTTGAAAGTTACTTGAGTGTAATGGAGAAAAAAGCTACGTAAATACGAGCTGGCACGTGGTTTTCTGAGACACCTATTTTAAATTTAGATGATTGACGTCACGTAGATGAAATATCCGGTTTTTTTAATGAAACGTTAGCAAAAAGCTTCCTGGAAAACCTGAAGTGATTTGAAACATGGCAACAGCACGTTATAGTCGCGTGACCATATCTGAGCGACGAAGTGAACCACTTCTTAAGAAATTAGGGTTGGGTTTTCGATGTGATTCTCGATGTTTCACGTGCTGTATCCAGGACACACAGTTACCACCGATAATGTCATCTCCCTTTTTTTTAGTTTAAAATAATATAGGTTTTTTTTCAGCTCTTCCCAGAGGAGCGGCGAAACACCAAAAAATATAATACTGTAAATAATATGGTAATGAGAGACTGAAATGGTATATGATATGAAAATAAATGTTTTGGTAGACTTACACTCCTTTTCATATTTTTTAAGTTTAATTGTCTAATGTTCTTATTAGAAGATAGAGATCACACCTCCCTTTGATCCTCATCAGACTTTGGTTCTTACTACACAGAAAAAAATAGTTTTTCGGTAAATCAACTCAATGGTTAAACCCCAGGTGGGCTCTGCCAGCTGAAACAAAGACGGCCACTACTGCTAGGGATTGGCTCGGTCCGGTTTGATTAATCCCTCAGTGAGCATTTGCAAGAAAGATTGTAATTATTACCGCTGAGAGGATTTATCTTAATGTAATGGGTAAGGACTGAAATATACCACGCTATGTGTACTAGCTGACCCAAAGTTAAATGTTATAGATATGGACGGAATGTCTAAGAGGATGGAAATCGCACATTGTTTGAATTTGCTTTTTGACAAAAAAAATATAAATGGCGACAAGCAGACAGAAAACCATGAATAATCATTAAAAATAATATCCAAGGGACGAAAACGTTATAAATTGTATGTATTGGATATTATATGTAGAGACCGAACTTACCAGACAGTGCCGGCTTGTAGCGCGTTGGACACCACGATGGCTCGCTCCACATCTTTAGTAAAGACGGCCGCCGCCAGACCGTAATGGGTATCATTGGCCCTCTGTATCACCTCCTCAGTGGTCTTAAACTTCATAATCTGCATCACTGGACCAAAAATCTACAGCGATATCATTCACATTATTTGCCAGAATAATTGTACCATGACACTCAAAAAAACAGTAATGGAAAATATCAAAAAGAGGGTAATCAAAGAATGTCAGTCCAGACCTAACAGCGGAACCTCGAGGAATCAATTGTTCATTCAACTTTGAAGTGTATTTTCTTTGTCTGTATTCATTACATCAACACCCTGTGGCGAGTTGCTTGACAAGTTTCAACCATATGAATAATCTGAGTATTAACCATTCATAGCCAACGGTTTACGAGTACTTAATGTGATTATTCAGCAAAAAAAAATTCAAAAGACCGACTTAACGTTATCGTAAGAATAGTCAACATTGAAAAATGTGGCACAAGTCATGAGATGTAAATACAGCAGACCAATAATATTGAATTACCTCTTCCTTTGCTATCCTCATGTCATCTTGTACATCAGAGAAGACCGTCGTCTCGAAGAAGTAGCCGTTCTTCCCGTACTTTTTGCCCCCACAATGCATCTTGGCGCCGGCCTTCTTCCCGCTCTCCACCAACTCCGTAATCTTACTCAGCTGTTCGTCATCAACCTGCCCAATCAAACAGGAGACTTTAATACATTATTTTGTCCCGAATTTATTGCAATTTTTAACTGATATTTTGTCATGCTTTGTGCTTTTTGGACTATCACTTTTTTTCTTCAGGGCGAGTTTCTTTGGTTTTCTTTCGCTACATCAACGGATAATTGAAAGAAACCAGTCCCGGTGATCGATTGGTTTGAACGTCTGACTACTAGCTGAGTATTACCAAACGTGTGTGGGTTCGAATCTGACTAACCCGTGTGTTAAACCAGGACAGGCTGGAGCAGAATGAGATCTAAGATACATACTCTAACACAATGCAAATAGAAAAAATCCAAAGAAAGAGGACTCCAGGAAGTTTGTGGAAAAAAGTTTAGGCGTCTACCTTACACAAAGGAAATTAAAAAAAAATATTATTAATTCATAGAAAGTAAATAAAACTCTCATGTTCCTTTTAATTATACAATATGTATATCGGTGATTATTGTACATAACGGTTAACTGTGATTAACATTACTTAAATTTAACAGAGATGTGCCTTTAACTCCAGCGAATTTCTATTTGTAAAAACTATCTGGTAAACTTTAATAGAAACAACCTCGTCATGTCGAATTACGAAGATGTTGAATTGACTTGTAACGGTATATGTTGTTGGGCGTCCAGGGCGTCACCATAGCATCACAAACACGAAATTAAAAAGAAAATTACGGAAAATGAACGGACGTTCTCTATCATTAAATGTCAGTACGTGAACCTTGCTGGAAAATACTTAAATTTGAACTTTCATTATAGCTTGAAGGGGCCTTCGTGTTGAGGAGCGCCATTAATGGTCCTATGTTATCTGAAACCTTCAACTTAAGATCCATCTAATTTCATTAAAGAAGCTGGGTTTGGCAACTGATCCGGGCAAATTGATAGTTTGGTAACATAATTACAGCTTTAAGTTTCACTAATGGAAATTCACTTTCACCTTTGCCATGTCACAAACTTATAATGTTATATAGGTCAAGACAGATGGTTTAAATATTCCAACCACGGGGCTATTGATGATGTCAAGACATAAATGTAAAAACCCACGTCATTACAAAACTCGAATTACGTGGTAACAGCAATGGTCTTAAAACCAACAATGTGAGGACCATAAAACAAAACTAAACTAATGAAAAACAACAACTGTAGACATGTAATACGTTTATAATGAAACCTTTCAGAAACAGGACTCATATTTTAATCAGCTTCCCTGTCCTGTCTGCCGCGCCATCTGATCCACGGAGAAAAACTGTTAACCCAAATGAAAAACCTGAAGCACCATCCACTCCCGATTCCTTCGGCTGACACCTGCGGTAATTAACCAAAGGCTTACACCAGAGGAAAAGCAGGCCAAGGAGTCAGACACACGTGGTCTCCTAGGTAACAGTAATTAAAATAATAGGACCAGGTCGGAGATTGCCTTTATTTTGACTTACATACAGTTACCTAAATAAAGGATGTGCGTGTCACATAAAAGTTACAGGACAAAAGGGCAAAGAAAACGATAATGGGAAGACCTATATCATGAAGTAAAACACCAGACTTCTTTCAGTATTAAAACTTGTGCACAGCTGCAGTGTGTTTGCTCGCCTTGTTATTATTTGTGATAGAAATAATTCATTTGACATCCTGCATATAATTTTCCTACATTTTTGTCTTTGTAATAATTACACTAATTACTTTTTGGAGACTCTGTAAATAAAGGTTTTTTTCCTCTAGAAGAAAAAGAAACACACAGAGCTAATACATTATTTGCTTACAATCAGTAAAATATTTTTCTGATACTTATTTATTGGTCTATCAGAACGTACAACAGCAAAATGTGTTTTAATCTAAAATTCAAGATAAGAGTTCAAACTTACGGACAACATTCAAAAGTAAATTCACAAGGAAAAATGACAAAAACATTTAAGTTAAAAGCTACCCGGAAAATATAAAGGAAAAAGATGCAGTTCTTGGAACCGGATTAATGTTGTACATTTGGTAGTTAACTGTATTTGTCGATTTTTATTTTAAGGAAAATCCCTTCGAAACATTTCTGAGCACTAATAATAAAAAAACACAATACTGTCTAATCAACCAGAAACTGTGACAAAAGCTTAAGCTAAATAAATTCACATATCGATTGCTAGTGTACGTGCTTATAACAGTCCTCAATTGGCCATCAGGGCAGCGGTCCTATATTTCTTAATCCTTGCAAATTTAACATGATGGACAGACTACCCAGCTTTCTATTTAAACAAATCGTGAACACATATACAGAGGGATGACAGTGACAAAAAACGTAACGTAATAATATGGATTACTATACACATTTACTTTACGTGTCCAATTTCTTTTATGAAATATTACGGAAAAATGAAAGTTTAAGTTCGTAAAGTAAAATTGTCTTTTTATTATAAAAAAAAGTACTCGTGCTGACGGAAAAGAGAAAAGTCTTACAGAAAATTAAATTTTGTTTATACCCTCTATGATGGCAAAAAAATGGTATTCTTTTTTAATTAAAAACCTGGTAAAATTTCGATCTGATATGAAGTGACTAATTATTTATTTGATTTTTTTTAATTTACAGGAAAGCTTATAAGAGGTACAAAAATAAACTTCAATATATAACATTTCTTTTCTCCCACATCAAATTAACTTTAGCTAAAAAACAGCACGGGAATGCGATTTTTTCTTCAATAAGAAACATTTTTTTTATATATTAATAATTGGAAATAAAAAGTTTTAACGTAAGACACATAGCACGGTTAACCCTGAAATTCTAACTGAAATGACGATGCATTTGAGGCGAGTCTAAAAACATGAGACAGTGTAAGTCAACCTTACCTGTGGTCCTGAGTTTTAAATGAGTCTGGTCACATGAACCAGTGTAAGTTAACCTTACCTGTGGTCCTGAGTTTGAGGTGAGCCTGAACATGTAAGACAGTGTAAGGGAAACCTTACCTGTGGTCCTGAGTATGAGGTGAGTCTGATCACATGAGACAGTGTAAGGTAAACCTTAAATATGGTCCGGAATGTGAGGCGAGTCTAACCACATGAGAGAGTGTAAGGTTAACCTTACTTGTGGTCAAGAGTTTGAGGTGAGCCTGAACATGTGACAGTAAAAGATTAACCTTACCTGTGGTCCTGAGTTTGAGGTGAGTCTAAACATGTGACAGTGTACGGTAAACCTTAAATGTGGTCCTGACTTTGAGGTGAGCCTGAACATGTAAGACAATGTAAGGGAAACCTTACCTGTGGTCCTGAGTATGAGGTCAGTTTGAACATATGAGACAGTGTAAGGTAAACCTTAAAAGTGGTCCGGAGTTTGAGGTGAGCCTGAACATGTAAGACAGTGTAAGGGAAACCTTACCTGTGGTCATGAGTATGAGGTAAGTCTGATCACATGAGACAGTGTAAGGTAAACCTTAAAAGTGGTCCGGAGTTTGAGGTGAGCCTCAACATGTAAGATAGTGTAAGGAAAACCTTACCTGTGGTCCTGAGTATGAGGTCAGTTTGAACACATGAGACAGTGTAAGGTAAACCTTAAAAGTGGTCCTGAGTTTGAGGTGAGCCTCAACATGTAAGATAGTGTAAGGAAAACCTTACCTGTGGTCCTGAGTATGAGGTCAGTTTGAACACATGAGACAGTGTAAGGTAAACCTTAAAAGTGGTGCTGAGTTTGAGGTGAGCCTGAACATGTAAGACAGTGTAAGGGAAACCTTACCTGTGGTCCTGAGTATGAAGTAAGTCTGATCACATGAGACAGTGTAAGGTAAGCCTTAAATGTGGTCCTGAGTTTGAGGTGAGCCTGAACATGTGACAGTTTAAGGGTTAACTTTACCTGTGGGCCGGAGTCGGTGGCAATGTTGAATGGGTCACCGATCTTTCTTTGTGCTGCCCTCGCCACCGTGCGTTTAATGAACTCATCGTAGATGTCCTCGTGCACAAAACACCGTGCACTGGCCACGCAGCACTGACCCATGTTATAGAAGCACCCGAAATGGGCGAATTCAACCGCCTCATCCACTATAATTTGAAAAGGAAACCCGATGTTCAAATGGATTAGTGACTGGATTTTCCAGAAGAGGAAACCTGATGTTCAAATGGATTAGTGATTGGATTTTCCATTAAACTGCTTTTTGGTAATTAAGTCCGAGAATGTACATAGTGCACATAGATATATATTCTCGTGAAATGAACAACAAGTGCACCCATCTGGACTTATGACGACATTATGTTAGGCAAGTAAGCGTGCTAGTAAACCTGATAACTCATATTTTGCATTATGAGAATGTAACCTTTATGTAGTTACCGTTTACGATTAATCATTCTTTGTGTCACTATATGAAAAAGTTGACATATATATATATATATATATATATATATATATATATATATATATACTTATATATTATTATATACCGTATAGCCCCGTCAATCCGCGCACCCCTGGTCCCTTTAAGTTACTGGCGGTAAGCGAGGATACAAGGATGCGAGGGTGACTGCTCGGGCTTCCCTGTCCGGGTCGGTTAATTAACGAGGGCGGGTATTATAGAAATGTTGTTACCTTAACAGACATATAATAATTATACACGTAATGACCCTATTTGACAGATACCTTAACCAGGAACAGGTCTGTGGATAATGGTATTTCAGAGATAGATAATATATTGAAATCGGATACCGAGGATGTCAACAAGATAAATAATATTTTATTTATTGTCAATGGGTACCTTAAAATACAGTGAAACCTCGTTGTGTCGAACTCGGTTAAGTCAAATTCCCCCTTGTGTCGAAGTCGAACGTGAGATCCCCGCAAAAAAACAGTTAAAACCTTACTTATTTAACTCCGGTTGTGTCAAAGTCGGATGTGTCAAAAAACGGATGTGTCGTGGAGTTTTGTTGGTCTAATATTTCTAGACCATATTTCTATCGCTTAACTCGAAGTCATGAACAGTTGCACAGGGCCCGTCAATCATGATTGGGCCGTGATGACCAGTCATAATTATCATGAGCGCGATGGCTCTGCCGACTCAAGGTCATGCCGCCTTAATGTTTGGTCAACAGTTTATGCACGGTCCAACAATCATACCTACGGCCGCGATGACTAGTTACATAATTAATACCGACAGGGATCTTATATAGTCATACCTAGTCCGTTGTTTACTTGTTTGGCCAATAGTCACTCATGATCATGCCTTTCTTCTCTCGCCGAAAAAGCATTAATGAGAAGTTATTGATAAGTAGGGCTGTGTATCGGTCCGCCTCTTCCGGTACAATACGTATTGCGATACAGTTAATTCGATACCGATACGTATTGACGATACGTTTCATTTTTCTTTGTATATCATTTCTTAATAAAAGCTCTGTTTCTTTTTTATATGTTTTTTTTTATTTTAACATACAACATATTTAGTATGCTATGCACTTAAGCAGCTTAAGCTTGACATTAAATAAATAAACAAACCAGTTGCTTTTAATTATAAAAATCTCTCTAATCAAGACTAGCAAAATCTCGATCTTCTTTGAGCCCTTAGCATCCCCCCCCCCCCCCCCCGCACAAACATGTTTTATTGCATTTGGTGGGGAAAATCATAGGCTGTTTTTTTGTCATGTCATAACACAGTTTTGTATAATTCTGTGAATATGAATCCCATTAGTCACTCTTCTGTTTGTACAGGATTTGTCCCCAGGCTTTAACCATTTATTTGACATCTGATGTCGAACGCGGGAGTTCCGAGTAACCTATGACCGGCTGCGTAAATAAAAAAAAATAGAGATTAAATGACATATATATAGAAAGGATATGTGAACGTACCTTGTTCCTAGTAGCAATATTTGATGTGAATATCAATTTCATTAATAAAGATAAATGTATTATTATTCTCCTATTATCGCTCACATGCGCCTGCTTGTCATGGAAGTACTGACGTGCATGCGTGTATACATTTATTAACAAGTCTTAAAAGCCAAAGCAACAAATACATAGGCTGCAGTGCATTTAGATTTATAAATCGTCATGGTTATATGTCAAGTTAGAGTTAGAATGTTATTCATTAGTAAGCAATCGATACGACCAATACATTTCGGTTATCGTATCGACGTCGTGTATCGATTCGTATCGATATATCGATATATTGATACAGCCCTATTGATAAGCCAAACATAATCTAATCCTTTCCTTTGATGTGTCTAGGATAAACATACAGGACTCTGTATAAATGGAGGAAGGTGAGATCTATATCAGACTGAGTCTTATTAAGTCCGTTATTGAGTCCGTTATACAGTATTACTGCTTCACTTTCATACTGTTCGTGTCTTGTTTGCAATGGCGTCGCGGCCTGCTAAGCGTAAGCTTGATGTAAAGACCATTGAGCAGAAGTACGATGAACTGCTCGAAGTTGAACCTGGTGGCATGCAAGACCAAGCCAAAGATTGCAAAGGACTTCAACATCCACGCCAACACGCTGTGTACATGGATCAAGAATGCTGAGAAGATCAAGGTTACTGCATTTTTAAAGAAGATCTGACGTGTTGAACTGAATATGACCTGAGCCAGTCATTTATTGATTTGTGTGCTTTTATACACGTACATGTTTGTGCTCTTATTTCACTTTCTTGATTAACCTAATCCTACTTTTGGTGGTACATATGTGTTTTTATTATTAATAAAAAATGTACATAAAATCAGTGTTTTCTTTCATGAAAACATTTGTGAGACCTAAATAACATAGGCCCTATACATGTGCAGTATTTATCGATGATAATCGAGGCTGAAGAGGTTGAATATAATGAACATCGGTTGTCTCGAACTCCGATTGTGTCGAAGTAAATTCACTAGTCCCTTCGACTTCGACACAACGAGGTTTCACTGTATCTTCATTATTTATTACGGTATAACAGCTATTGCATCTCAGGGCCAACTTGGGTTCATTTAGTGAAGCATGTAACGTTTGAGTTAGGCATTAAAACTGATTATTTCCTTTGTATATTCTTATACATTTGAATGGAATGTCAACGAGAATACGTAAAGTTTTACTGCATCAAACTGAAATAAGATTAAAATTAATGTTTAATCGAAAAGATAGATATCTTAAACGTTTAAATCGTTCGAAGTTTCAATACAAGATGGCGCTGAGAAGCAAATGCTGTAGTTACCGTACTTAACAATAATTTTGTTCGAAGGTACCCCATTAACTATGGGCATAATGAACTACGAATAGAAGATAAAGGATAAAATAAAGATAAAATAAAAAAAATAAAGAAATATTTATATAAAATAAAAGTAAAATGAATATATAAAAAAACTTTTCTAAGGCTACGCTTTTTACGTATTAAGCCAAGGGCTGTAAAAACGCTGAAACAGGAACAAAAAATAAGACATTGAAAGATTCCTTGGTAGAAAACTTTAATGTGTAAATGGGAGAAATTTCTGGTTTTTTTTAATATTTTCAGGTGCATCAATAATTCCTTAAATAAGTTCCCGTGAATAATTATGATGACAATACAAACAAGACCATGTAAATTTCCATGTGCCTTAACCAGAGTAGAAATGTGTTTAAATTCATGACTCCCTGTTCTCAACTGAAGCTAGACCTTGATTATATCTTGACGGTAAATTTTAGTTTTCAGTATTTTTAGACAAATACTTTAAATGTCGTTTTCTAAAAAAATAAATTAAACAAGAAATCATCATATAAAAATATATTTAAAACATCCATATTTGTTATTTATATGGAGTTTTAACTAAAACCAATCAGTTTTAGTTATTCCATGATGAGCCATTCATTTTTCTTAACAAACTGAAACATATACCCTACGTCACAAATGTTCAAACAGCAGAGAAGCATTGAGAAAGTATTAAGGGTGACAACAGAATTCTTTAGGAAATAATTTTGAAAAATACTTTTAAAGACATATATACTTTCATTTTATCGCCCACGCTACTTAAAAGCAGACATTGGCCAAGTGTGTATCGTATTTTTCAGGCTTTGCTACAATTTCCAAAGCCAGGTATTTCCTGTAAACATGAAGTTTCATTACCAACGAGGGGTTTTAGCTGAATGGATGTAATTTATCTTGTCGCTGCGTTTTCCTACACCTTACATTAATGACGCACTGGTGTAATGGACTGTCATTCTTCCCGCATTTTTTGTCCTTCGGATAAAATGGTATCAGGTGGGGAAATGATAATTCTCATGTCTTTTGAATTTACGTGCTTCAAGTGAAAGCTGATACTATCACAAGTCAGTCCGGCAAATATCTGAAGGCATTTAGTAAAATAAAAAAAAAATTAATTTCTATCAGACGCACGTCACCATATCACAAAGTGATAGTAACAGGCCGAGTGCGAAACAATGTTTAATACGTGTGAGTGGGCGCTTTAGGAAATGAACTTCTGGGTATTACGGGAGGGCGATGAAGGACTATACTGTTATGTCTCTCCCACTCACTCCCCGAGCTCCCACAAACCAAAAAGACCCCCTCCTGTTAATGGTTGAGAATATGCTGAAGATTACTAAGTGCTTATTGAACTGTTGACGTTAGCCATGAACATGACATTTATATATATATATATATATATATATATATATACATATATATATATATATATATATATATATATAATACATTTCAATCCAAATATAATACTATAACTTTATTTTATTTCATGTTTGTGGAACGCCTGGTATTACATCTTTGAAAATAAGTTAATATGCTATTTTAACAACTGCATTTTTTAATATAAAATAAACCGGATAGACTGGCTACAATATATATAACCTGAATATAGTTTAAAACGATCTGCTTAAATATACTCGAAAATTTTCCAAGTCTAAAAGCTAGCATTCCATAAATGCGTATGCGGTAGGAATGCGTATGCAATACAGACGCCAGTGATTCCATTAATATGTATGCGTTCGCCGTACGGATGCAGCAAAATCGGGTCTGTGATACAGAGCTGTATGAATATATAGAGAAGTCATCCGCTACAGGAATGCACTGTCACTGACGTCAAGGTTTGAATTCCCATATTCGATATCATGCGTATGCGTTTTCAACTACTGCCGCGTCAAGGATTGAAACGTGCTGCATATTCGCATACGTATATACACATGCTACTGCATACGCAAATATTGAATCACTCCAAAAGCATGAATTAAGCACATATGGAATGCTACCTGAATGTGTGCGATTCGTAGCTGCGCGTATACGTGTACTACATACGCACATATGGAATGCTTCCTAAAAGATATCGAGGTTCAGCCAATTTTCCTTTAATGCATACAGGAGCTGATTCCCGCGAGATTTATGAAACATTTGAGTTCAATGACCATGAACTTATTACTATAATTAATTACTATATTTACTATTCAGTCAAGAGGATGTGATCACCATTAGGCATTTAATGTTTTCGACTTGGTTTGTGAACTTATAGCTACGCTTACACAGATTGTGAACTGACCAGTATTGAAGTGGGAATGAGAGAGAGAGAGAGAGAGAGAGAGAGAGAGAAAGAAGAGAGTGGGGGAGGGAGCCTGAGTTACAAATATATCGTCAGAACAAACAATATATTTATGTGTATATATATATTTATGATGACGTCATGCCATGGGGTCACTCACGGTTAGCGTCGGGGAAGATGATGTTTGGACTTTTGCCCCCGAGTTCCAGCGTCACTCTCTTTAGGTTGCTTTTCCCAGATGCCTCCTGTATCATCCGGCCAACCTAAATAATCAAATAAAGAGAGACGCGATAAGGGAATTACCGATAATTCCAAAATCAATACGAGAAAAGCCCGCGGATAAACACAATCACCGGCCGATCTCATCCGCGGGAAAAAGGCAGGTTAGCCATTTTTTATTAACCCAAAGCAGGGATGTTTGCTCCAGGCGAGCCCCTGGGCCATTGACCCTTAACATACAGCCTGACTCATTGTGCGATCAGACATGCTGAGTCAAATATAAGGCATGCCACGTATAAGGATACAGTGAGTTCAGAGCGTGGCAGACAGAGTTTAAGTCAGAGGGCCCTGCCTTTCATCCTGGGTTTGCAATATTTCATGTCACGTATTTTACAGCAGACGACACTATAGATTGTCTCTCGCCAACGGCTGTCTGTGAGCCTCGCATTGAATGTTAGGACAAAAGTCATTGCCGAGAAGATAATATGCTGAAACTGAAAGTCACGAGTTGAAGCATATATATATATATATATATATATATATATATATATATATATATATATATATATATATATATGTATATACATATATATATATATATATAATTGACATTTGTTACATAAATTAGATTATATTAATTAGATTTTTTACATACATAGCAAAATTATTCCTGAATATTAGGGTCTGATTGACCAATCTTGCATCCAATCTAAACAGAAGATCCAGACCAAATAGTATTTTATCTTAATTTCCATTTAATAGGCGCTGATATAAGCCTCGCTGTCTTTATCATATAATCATGAACGTGTACTCGTAAAAATTCAAACGCCACCTGTGGTATAATCATTGAAAAATACGGGCGCTCGACTATTTGTCAGAAACCACATGCGGAGGCATGACTACTGACGAGGATCATTTCATGTAATCTTATTGGCCATTTGTTACGGATGCTTGAATTTGATTGGTTAATTAGCTGACCTCGGTTGACCCTGTGAAGGCCACCTTGTTGACGTCAGGGTGAGTGGTGATTGCCTGTCCGGCTGTTGGTCCGTATCCGGCGATTATGTTCACCACACCAGGCGGAAAACCTGCCTGGGGAAAGAGCAACAAACAAATGATGTATATAACTAGTTAACAAAAACATGTTAACAAACATTATTCTTACAGTACTCATTTCTCCAAAGAAATATATCCGGCAAACTTTAAAGGAATATTAAAGTTGGGTATAATAATTCATGTCACAATTAACGTTAATTTGAATCACCAGGGACATGGGTATTTCCACGCAGCTGAAGTGACCCTTCATTAACAAGGCAGGTTTAGCAACGTATTTGCTTTGTTAGTATTTATCATGCTCTTCGAATGCATAAAGAATATAAACCAAGGACCGCCAGCTCGCCCCGTTTACTCTTCAACATTTTTCTTGCATTCCTCATTATTGCTGCATTCGACCCTTGGTCTGAACGAGCGTCGAGAACGGTCTCCCTCAAACGGTACTTCGACCAAACAAAGAAATGTAAATTACGGACAATCACACTGATCGGTAAAACATGCACGTCATTACATTTCTTTTTATAAATCTGCCGAGGACCTATCTAATTAAAACTGCTGATTACCCAAGTGTAATTAGAAAACTTATCATAATTAAATTAATTAAAGCATTTAATCGATGCAGGATTGATTGCATTATGTTAGTATGAAAGAACTTGATATTCTTTGATTGTCTCACTGTTGTAATAAATATCCAAAACACAACAACCGCTTACAGCAATGAGTAGCTTAATTAATCTGTTATTGCGCGCTCTTTAACGAATCCTTTAACGAATCATATTACAGAAATTAATCTCATTAACTCTTATGTTTTATCTGCCATTTTAACCGTTTTGTTAAATCTTATCTCATTTATTGCCCGAAATATCTAAATGAAATTTGTGCTAGTCGTTGCCTCAAACTTCTTATCAGCAATGTCACAGACCCGCATGCATGCATTGATATACCCATATATTTGTTCTATGCTAAACTCTTCTATGTCACAACTTTCCAGTGCATAAGTTTCATGTCAATTGTTAGAACAGTTGTTTAAATTAGTTGCTTCTATAGTGATGATAAACTCAGTCTTAAAATCTTAAGACTCCTGTTAACTTGTAAGACGGAAGTCTTCTGTCCCATGTTCATAAAAAATTGTCAGAATGTGGATTACCCTAGCTTAAAATCATGCCTCAACCCATCTTTGAATACTACTTGACGCCACTGTCCCTGTCTCTATGTACAGATGTTGTATCTGTGAACTTACCTCTTTGATGAGACTGGCCACGTAGAGAGAGGTCAGCGGGGTTTGTTCGGCGGGTTTGACCACCACGGTACACCCGGCTGCCAGAGCTGGACCTAACTTCCCCGCCAGCAGGACCACAGGGAAGTTCCACTGTTAAAAACAATAGTACATGTACATCACGTCCTTACAGATTTTCCAGTATATTTGATTCCATTGTTTTACAAACATTCCAGTAACCGGTGCTTTCGTTATTGTATTGTATTTATGCTTTCATATATAAACTTATTTATTTTACATGGATTGTACAAATAGTTATTATAACTAACCAAGGCATTCCCAATGGCGCAGATGATGGCGTTCGGTAGTCTGTAGAGAGACTGAGGAATCTCTGCAGATCTCCGACTTTTTGACACAACGACGTTTCACTGTGTATATTTGACGATATATATATATATATATATATATATATATAACTATATATAAATATAAATATATATATATATATATATATATATATATATATATATATATATTTGAGGACTGACATAATAATTATGTGCTTACTTTTAATATTTAATGACGCAGCGATGCTGCAAAATACGAGCCACAATGCACGGGATTTCACTGTCCCTAAACTACTTATAAGCCAGCTGTAGTAACGTGAATATGTTCTATTTTTTTCAATATGGTGTCTTTTGTAAATTTGGATTTTGCTGATTGGAAACTTTATTACTTCATGTTCTCATTCACAAAAATACCAGTAGAAGTTGTAGGCATCACCTAAAATTTCTAAAGCTATTGGTCCTAAGACCGCCATGTATCCAAGAAACCTACAAACATTATAAACTGCACCGTCTCTGCTGACTCATTTTCTGGGAAACAAAATTTAAAATTATCAATTGTAACCTTACAGAAAACATTTACATTTTTTCGTTTATATCAAGCTTCACGCATTAGGAGCTAATTTCACCAGTATGAAATGAGTCATAGATTTAGAATGCATATTTATAGAATGCATTTTCAGGTTTTATTATACGGTTCTCGCTATCATACTTGATACACGTGGAATTAGCGCTCGGATTTTTAAGTGTTGATTTGATTAACACGCATGTATAACGTGGACGAGTGTGATTTTTGTCATGCTTATTTTGAAACTGATATAATTTCAGTACGTCGCAATATGTTGTCTGTAAATCAAGTTTTGTCTTTTAGGCTTTGTTTGTTAATTGTGTGTACGTAGGATATAGATTAAACATAAATTGAAGTTCTTGTATATGAGAAACAAAGATAAAGCACTCTCACCATGGTCTCTTTAAAATACCACTTCTTAATCCCCTGCTGCTATGCCGTTGTCATGCCAACCATGATAGTCTGTATGTCTGATTACCCATTATTCTCTACTCAGTTTATTTATCTACCTGTAGGCCTTAACGAACATTTGAAAAGCGCATGATTCACACTTTGTACAACAGAAATATATTAAACATCCTTTTAAACAAAAATTAAAGTGTGATAAATGTATATATATATTTATATATATATATATATAAATATATATATATATATATATATATATATATATATATATATATATATATATATATATGCCAAGCTGTAGACTAAACTAAACAAGAAATTTAATGAAAGCATCTTAAAATGAAGGCATAAAACTGGTATCAGTACGACATGAAAAGTGAAAACGGTCTCCTAAAAGTTAAGAAAGGAAAAGAGGTTAGGAAGAAACTGATACTTTGACAATAGATAACATTTGATAATAATCCCTCGTGATAGTGGTAATATAATACATTTATTTCAACCTTGTTACATCTTTCCTTCTATAGAATTTCATGAGTTGCGGGCCAACTCCTGCAGTGTTATTGGAAGACGGGGTTTCCGACCCGGGAATACTCAAGGTGGGTTTCATGAAATTCCAATCTGAAACTTGCGCTGTTCCCAATTTATCATTCTGTCGAATTAAGCCGAAGTATGAGCTCCGGGGAGCGACACAGGAGAACTTTAAGGGAAGATCAAATAGGTTTGAATGCTCTAAAGCGCCATACAGTTTGCAATTAATCAGCCCACAAATTTTGAATTGGTCTCAAATCAACGTATCTTGATATATTATTAGCCCCTGGGAGAAACTCTTGAGTAAACAACAGAAAAAGATTACCGGTCTGTTTGATGAAGACGTGTTTTCTATTTTCTCTAATAAAGACGCATATTCTGTAAAGTATAACGCTTTATTTTTTTTTCTAAGCCGTATTCAACAGGGTAAGGGAATCATGTTTTACCATGTTTTAAATCAGGCTGTCTGCGGGCCCTTAAACTAAGCCAGCTTCATCACTTGAAAGTGACGCCGGCATATTTATATGTTATTTATCTTTATGATTGGTATACTGAATAGAGTTGACTGAAATAAAATATTAAAATAATTTATTTTAACAGCAAGATGGGGATCTATGACGTCACAATGGTTTTGATTTGTTTTGTTCCCACCGTGAATTCATTGTCAGTGATTTGCAATTTCATTGTGGATTTAATTTAACAACAAGGTCAAAACACCAACATCTCCTCCTCCATTATCTTGTGCCGGCATGTACCATCGAAATTATAAAGTAATATGTCTGCCAAAAATTAAAGGATAATACCCAAACCATATTAAATACCACGCATATAAGAGATTTATGCCAATTGAGATCCATGTCACTTGTTTTATTGCAAAAGGTTACGGCTTTTCGCAAGAAACTCATGATTGCTGCATGGGGTAGAGGTCGGTGTTTTCAGAAGGCGAAGATAGAAATCTGGTATTGGATCTAATTAAGATTCCTTTTTATAAACTGAGAGTTAAGGTTCATTTTCAGTCCAGCTACCTATTTATTTGAATTCAGATTCTGATTAAACCATCAAACTACTAAAATACCTGTTTGCAACGGAAAAAAGGTCATGAATTATCTTTTTTTATATGGCTTAACACAGCCAAATGGGAATAAAATAAACAAGTCTATACCGGAGTTGAGGTGAAGATACTCTCTAATAAATCATATTTTAATCTTAAAACTGTAGGTTGGCATGTTGGGTGATTTCTAAGACAGAAAAAAAGATCGAAAGTCAGCTGGAATATATGCAGCAATCGGTCAGATGTCTGTTAAATCGAGACACGAACAGCGCTGTCTAGATAATGTATAATGCGCTGTACAGTCAAAGTATCCCCCAGACAGAGGTTCAGACAGCCATAAATACACAAGACGTTAAAATAACGTATACAGTTATGAACGCAAGAATATTTAAATCAGTAATTTTAAGAAATATTTGTTATGGAGGTACATAAATAAATTGGTTACTGTGTTACATCACAAACAATTGGTGGGATCTCTGGATATAACACATTTTTTTCACTATTGTCTTTGAATAATCTTCAGGGTCTGTTTCCAAATATAAAACCAAAATCCAGAACGTAAAGTCTTAAACAATTTCTTATCATACACTGTCACTTGTTTTCCTTGTCTTTCAATGGATATGTAGTGCCATCTATGGGCCTTTGACCGACATTTTTAAACAACAAAGAAAATATTCAGATTGGAGAATTGAGAATGAAGTAAAAACTAGATGGTGCCAATATTTTTTGCAATATCTAATAGCAAAAAGGCTACGAGTATTGTAAAGACACCTCATATATTTAATGAATTATAAATTTCATAAATCCGACTGATCTTATGTAGCATTTACCCGGCCAGAAACAATGAAAGAAACAGAACTAGCAACTTACAGGTAAAATGGCGCCACACACGCCCACTGGTTCATGCTTGGTGTAGGTGAAGTAGTTCCCATCTGGAATCAAAGAATCTGGTGTTACATCAAATATCAGGATGTTGTAAATAAATATGATGCTATGATGATATGAAGTATGTAAAAACAATTTTATATATTATTCTTTTGGTTGAGTGGGACCAGTAAAGACACACACGAACCGAAAACTATGAGGTGCTGACAAGGTTTTATATCTGTAGCTCTCAGACTGTAGACTTGTTGAACATTAAACGTAAAATCCTATAAAAAAAACTTTAGAATGATATTTAATAGTCCGCAAAGAATGCTGTTATATATAGCCATATTAGCAAATACTCTTGCCTAACTGTTTATATCAAACAAAAAACAAGTCATCTGTTGGTGTTCATTTACACAGAAGCGGATGCGGACGGCGCTTGCACAAAATCGCGAAAGATCATGCATTTTATTTTGTTCTACAGGCCTGTATTCTGTTGTTTGTATATACACCCGCTGTCCCTTTTAAGTATGACCCCTGTATGCAACTACCCCCCCCCCCCCCCTTGATTCAGCAAGAAACAATATGGCATGTAAAAAGGGATTCAATGCACAGATTTCACACATACGACTTCAGAGTTTCACTGAGATGGCAAATCTCACAATGAAGAACACAGATGCTCAATGTTACATAAGTGTACTCTTTCTGCGGCAGGTGGCGCTTTTCTTTGTGAAACGTTTGATGACTGTATCTGGATAACCATTTGAAAGACTTTATGATCGACAGTGATTATGTTGTTAATTACAGTGTATTGTAGTTTCTTCAGGACTCCAGCACTTATTTACTGTTGTATTTTAAATCCATCTCACTGATAGTCAGGACCAAACAGTCAACTCAGGCAAAACAGATCTGAAAACCAATTACATACACAAGTCTAACCACCTGAGATACATATACAATAAACATATCTACACCCAACCTATGTGTTACTGCCCTGACGAGGGCCAGTAATATCTCAGGTTGTTGTAATTTTAGAATTGATAGATAAGTTTAAGTAGATTTGTGTAACCATATGTTTTGCCATGTTTGCGGCATTTGTTTAATGCACATATGTGTTACCTGAATTAAGTGTCATTTTTAAGCAATTAATTCGCGACCTCTGTTGGAAAACCATTATTATATGTATTACATTTACTTCATGCAGTGACCTTGTGTAGGCTATACCAGTTATTTTAATTTCCTTGATTCAGACGGAGCACCAGGTTTCATGTGCTGTTTATTGTTTGAGCTAGCCAGCCGGGTGGTAATTTATCATGCTGTGGCTGGTGTCCAGCCGTACCGACAGCTCACCAGCTTGTATAGTGCTTCACAGGGTCAAGGATACAAAATTGTCACTGTTCTCAGCTCGTGGGACAGGTGTGCTCTCGATAGCCCCGTGTTGTGTTACTGTTCCCAGGCCGCCTGGGTATTTTAGGTATGCCCCGAGACAAAGGGGGAGTCAGTTGGCAACAAGTGTTAGTTCAAGTCACCTTACTGTTGTGTATATGTTAAGATTTTAAGTCACCATTACGTCACCCTAGTCAAAGGCTCAATGTCACCATAATGTGTGGGTCAAGTCAATAATAGCGCACAAGTCTGTGAGTATTTCATTTTTTATACATTTCATTTAAATTCAGTATGGTTTATTCAAATATAACAGGACATTGTGTTAGGGGCGGTTATCTTGCCCAGTGTATTTTCTTGGCTGTCAGATCAGGTCAAGCCGTTGCTTCCTTTGATGTTAAACTTTCATGTTGTAACTGTTTATAATTTTGTGTCATGTTGACAGGATATCTGTGAGAATTTGTCAGGTTATTTAGTAATACAATGTTGCCATTTTGATAATTTATGAAGCGAGTCTCATACAGTGTTAAGGTAACTTCCAATGGAAGGTTATGATACAAAATCCAACTTGAGTATGAACTAAATTCAGTGAATTATGGGTTCTTATAAATGTTTATTCAGTCAGTTTCAAGTTTCAGTTTGTTTCCTGATAATAATATATTCTTTATTGGTAGTTCACTTCATGTGAACGTTGCATATGAGTTGACAAATCATTTTGTTATTATTATACATCGACATTTATGTTATTATCTTATTTGTTGTAGATTCACCATGATCATGATCATAACCATGACTTTTTATGAAGTGACATGCGTGTAATAGCAGTGCAGTAAAATGATATGCGTCTACAAGTTGTTATGTTTGTGTCTCTTAAAGACCCGCGCGTTACACTATGCATATTTACTTATTTGAGATTTCGAAGTAGTGCTCTTTATATTTTGGGTTGGATTCAAATGCAAATGCACTTGCTTTTGAAAATGGTGCCTTTGTATTTAAAAAAGATGTACCAGTTACTCTTCATTTGCATTTTTTCAAGGCAAGTACTTAATGTACTACATTTGTTGTAATAGTAACAAAGATTTGTCTTTATAAGTGGTCTGGTCAGCTTGTCCGGTTTATCATGTGAGTTCTATATTATCCGATATTTTCATAATTTATTTCATAAATCCTACATTTTTCTCATGCGTCATTTCTTATTTAGTATATATTATAAAGTAAAGGAACGGTATACTGCACACTGCACTGCAAAGCTGTCACGCATGTTGGGGCATTAATTATTCCACTGGTAATTGCCAGGCTTGCATTCCTGCGGCTTTTTAAGCAGAGTTGACTGGGCAGCGTAAGATTGATATCCGATCGATTATATTTATATATATATATATATATATATATATACAACACTTTTTGTATATATATATATGTTTTATATATAAAAAACTTTGATATGTGATGCATTTCTTTACTGAATATAGGAGAAGATATATAAAAGAATTAATGGAATATGTATACATTATTTAACAAAACACTCTGCTGCCAGAATCACATATGGATATGATAGGTTATGACAGTTAGGATATATCATGTATAGTTCTGAGATGCTTTATCATAATGATGCTATATATATATGTAATATTGATATTTAATTATTAAGTCCTTTAATAAAAAATCCTTTAAAAAATTAAGCTTAGGGAATTGTTTTAGTAACTTGAATCAAGAACGTCTGGGAGGCGGTTCGACGTCCCTGCGTTCGATGACATTTAACTGTTAACCAGTCTGGGGACGAAAGAGATTGAACAGAGACCAGGAAAAAGTATCTGATGTATGTAATGTGACCTTCAAAGCTCCACCTACTGAAAAGACCTAGACTCTACTGGAAAATACGCCCACAAAAGAACATCCCGAAGTGAGAACGGGTCTCTGTTGTCACTGCGGATGTATTCTCCATGCGGGTGACATTTTAAGAAGAAAGACAATGCAGCTCACGGTATCAGGTTATTGAATAAAATGAAAAGTTTCAGAAACGTACATATATAATTGTACATCATCACGGGCTAATAAAAATACAAAGGGCGTATCTGACAACGATAGGACAAGGCTCACGTTTAATGTAACTTAAAAACAGGATAGAAAAACATGGCTCCGGTTATCATGTGGTATACCTAGCGCAATAGTTTTATATATTAGATTTATATATTTATGTCACGTGGTTCCAGTAACTTCTGGCGATTTTTTTTGGTGGTCTGTTACCCATACACACTGCGATATTTATATCATGATTTATACTTAAAAAAGTATTAATAATCAAATAATACTTGTAGCCTGATATTAGTAAAAATAATTTAAGGCGTTTTAACTCAATGTTCGATGATATTATTTGTTAAAGCTTTAATAAATAAATATATACAATGGCTCTGCTCGGACACCCAGATGTTTCATTTTCCTGTGCGTCTGACCCAACGAGATCCCGACAGCTTTTACCGACCTCCATATTTTATGGCTAAGACAAGATAAAAAGTCTTATCTCTTTAGAGGTTTGAGACGAATCATTAGTCTACTTACTCCCGTGACATGCTCAGAGCTGTCGGGTCGTTATTTATTATATTTGGCACTACAATATGTAGAATGAAGCGTAGCCCGATGCCACGAAATACGTAATAAATACGTCACAAACCAAAAAAAGGGAGGAGCTGACAGCTTCAATCTCATTGGCGAAAGAGTAAGTCATGATACAAGTCAATAAAGGATATCATCGCAAGGTGAAGAGAAAAGTGGTCCAACAGGTAGAGAATACGAGATGACTTATTTATTGATTATTGAGTACTTTGCGATGAAATGCAAATAACTTCTGACGTCACCGGTGAATATCCCAAGTTCAGCCAAGAGGTGCAAGGTGGAACTGACTACCCGCTTCACTTTCTCTGACCCAGTTTGTAATGTCTGATAGTAGGCTATTAGTAATAAAATTCCCCACTAGATGACAGAACAAACGACTGTCCCAGTTCACTGCGCAGATCAGACTCACCGGAGTATGACCCTGCTTGGTAGGGTTTGTGGGCTTCAAATTCGGCAGCCCACAATGCACCAGGGCTTCTACAAACACGGCTGGCGTACATATAAACGTAGTGAAGAGGGTGATGTAGTCCGTTCATGTTCGCTGAATAAGATTTGTTTCAAGGCAACAGATATAAATATGGGTGTTTTTTTTTGTGGTGAGGAATTCACGAAATAAGTAATATTTTGTTAGCATGTGAATATATAATGTAAAAGAAATTTTGAATTTTGACAGTTGAGACAAGCGGTCTCGGCCGTCCCACTATAACAAGAAGAGGTCCGTTTTGAGTAGAAGGACGTGTCTCTTTAGTCTTTGTTGCTGCCGTTTATTGATAATTTGTAAAGCATCTGTGCCGGTCCAGACTGATCGAGACAAAAAGCCAACTTACCGACAGGAATGGTTTGTCCGACCATTTTGTCTGCCAAGCCTGCGTAATACCTCAGGAAGTTCATAGCAACTTGGATGTCCATAAAATAGGTGTCCTTGAATGGTTTACCACCATCAAGAGTTTCCAGACTCTACGTGATCAATGAAAAAAACAGAAATCATAACAAGTAAGGAGGACGCAATAACATTTCATTATTGAGCTGCGTACATAACATAAAGTTAGGGAAAATAAAATTCCTGTGACTTAGGCTTAAGTGCTATGCTCGTTGAATATTTTGTGATATTTTTTCCATCTTACTCATTCATAGACAAACCCTGTATGATAATAAAGCAATAGACAAAGGCCTAATTAGTGAGAGATAAAAAAACTAGTGACCCATGCGTCCTGACGCTTAGCTGAATTTGACGCACAGGTGATGCATGTACTAATTATTGATGTTATGATCTGATGAAAAATATTTGTTAAGGAACCTTGAACAATGGGAAGAATGACTTCCAGAGTGCTCAAAATAATGTTCGCCCATAGTCTACAGAAAATAGGTAACAGATACCTTATTTAAGGTTTCCAAGAAGATTTTTCCCAGAACTACCAAGATGCTAAGTAAGCAGTTTGTATGTCACACTGTTACAATCTTTTCCATCTGACTTACAGGATACTAAAATCAGGTTCTTTCACATAGCTCATAGAATATAGATTACAGTGACATTATTTTGGATGTCATAGCTGACATTACCACAACCTCATTTTACAATTTGAAAGACATTTGTGAATCCAACAGTTAAGATAAGATCCCTGTCTGACTTTCTGGGTGCTCAAGATTAGATTTATGCCAATAGCTTAAAGAATATGGGTCACAGTGACCTAAATTTAGGATTCAAAGGAGTCCTACCAAGCACCTCTTTGGATGTCCTTTTAGAAAGTGCAAGGTCTAATAGTAATATTTTGTGCCATGAAATATCGTCTGGGTGCTCATAATCATATTTTTGGCCAGTCACTTGCAGAATATAGGTCACCATGACCTAGTTTAATGTTTTCAAGGAGATTTGACCAAGATTTTCCTGGATAATATGTTAGAAGTTTCTTGGCCTAACAGATACAAATTGTGTCCTGTCTGACCGTCTGGGTGCTCCAAATCGTATTTAAGCCAGTCGCTGACAGAATATAGGTCATCATGACCTAGTTTCAGGTTTCCAAGAATATTTACCAAGAACCTCCCTGGATGGTGCGAGGGAAGGGTTTAGGCTTAATGTATACAATTTGTGAACCGTCTGACTGTCTGGGTGCTTAAACTCATGCTTTTTCCCCAATAACTCACAGAATATAGGCCACATTGAGCTAATTTAATATTTCCAAGAAAATTTGCCCATAACCTCCCTGGATGGTGCGAGAGAAGGTTCTACGGTTAATGTAAACAATGTGAACCGTCTGACTGTGTGGGTGCTTACAATCATGTTTTCGGTTTTAATTTGAAAAATATAGGTTACCATGACTTGATTCAGGGTTTCCAAGGAGATTTGCCTAGAATTTTCCTGGATGTACAGTAAGAAGTTTCTAGGTCCGTGATTGTCAACAACTGGATTGCCTCATTTTAAGGTCTCAAAATAAGAGAAAAAAATGAGCAAATATTAGAAAAAAAAATAAAAGTGGTGCCACCAGCGTTAAGGACCTGATGGAATTGTAGATGATCTATATGCATTGAAAGAATCAATGGAATTGTTGCATTCATTATTCTGGTACTGAAGCTTTCCAATCATTTTTTTAATTATTCTGGGCTGTACAATTAGGCAAAATAACGTAGAGAATATATATCAAAGTGACATAATTTGAGGTGCCCGAAGAAATTTTAAAAAGTCCTCCAATCATGTGAAGTTAGATGATTCAAGGTCAAACGGTTATAATTTGTGCATTGTAAATGGACAGACGGACGGAGAATTGCCAAAGAGTGATTGTTAGCTCAGATGACTCTCTATCAGCTGAGCTAATAATGAATGAAATAGAAAGGATACAGGTGGCACCACGAGTATTCCGGAACTGGTAAAACGAGTCAATATCAATTAACTAAGACACTTGATGAAACCGCATATGACTGACACTTTCGCAATAATTTGTCAAGTCTAAAAATATAGGGAAATAATTTATGCAAAAACAGACGTCAATACAGGTGGCGCCACTGATAACACAAATAAACTAGTCATGATAAATAAACGTATGAGGTTTCAGGAAATTAGATGAAACCACATATGAAAAACGGACACCTTGCTAAAATTTATCTTCAAACACAGGGGAAAATGCAAGCAAATTAGAAAAAAATACAGGTGGCGCCACCACTCTTCAAGAAGTGATGACACTAGCCATGATCAATATTCAATGCAAGATTCATGGCAATTTCAGGCTTTCAAGGAGATTTTTCAAGGACTTCCCTGGATATTAAGTAAGAGGTTTCTAGGTCTAACGGTTATGATTTGTGCCCTGTTTATGGACAGACGGACAGAAAGACGGACGGACGATGGACAAATTGATCGCTATATAGCTCAGCTGACTTTCAGTCTGCTGAGCCAAAACGTAGGGCAAAATATTTAGGTTTTGTATAAATTCAGCTGCTATGTAATCATTCAGTTTGCAAACACCTGTTTACTACCGTAAACATTCGAACAGAAAAGGCAGCCAATAAAATGGATTTGTGAATGCATAAGTAAAACCACAACACGGTGAAAAATTTGGGATATTAATAGTCACAACAATTTTAGTTATACATGTTGTTAATTGATTGGGTGCTAACGGTGCAAAAATTATTGGCAAAGTTCATTTGACAGGGGTGTTGATGGGACATAGTGAATAATATTGTCATTCACATTTTACTTTCCTGGGATGCTAGAATTATGGTGGAGAAAATTGCTCACGATGACCATGTTACTTTGCTTAGTGGACTGCAGTAAACTGATCCTGTGATGCGATGGCGCTGATTGACAATTTGTATGACTAGTTCGCAGTAAAGCATGTCAGTGACTAAAGCTTTACAGATCAGTAGTCAGCAAGTCAGTGAGTGAAAAAAAAGCCAGTGAGTGGCGTAATAAATGCTCAGGGCGCCCTAAAAATTGATTTGTAACCATAAACAAAGTAAGATACAAAAGGTGGTCTATTGGTCAAAATGTAAAATTGTTTTTTCCAAAACACAAGTTTGTATGTAAAAATGCAATGTATATTGTTTTCATGGGCAGCTAATGGGGATTTGCTTGGTTATTTTTCATTTTTACTCTTTATTCATATCTGTAAACCATAGAGAATTCATTACCGCAAGGTAAACATGATCGCGCTCTATCAGCTCCACGAGTTTCAGTAACAGGCGCCCTCTGGCGGAGGCGTCCATTGTTCGCCACGGTGAACCAAGCTTGAAGGCCTCCTTGGCTGCAGCAACTGCCTTGTCAACGTCCGCCTGAGACAGAAAGAGACTTTTATTTCATGCGTTAACCTATATATTGCTTGCATTATTTCTGACAGGAGTATTAGTTTCCTTAGGGTTCAGTGAACGCTGTCGGTCCTGTGAAACAATGGAAAAGTGACAGGTGATTAGTTGTGTGTCAGCCTTGGCCGTCATCTGGGAGAGATCGACATCTTATATCCTCAGTAGGCCGACTCGACAGTATTATCACTGTCGTTTGAATCCCTATTTCAGGAGGAAATGGGAAGAAACCGTACATATTACGCCTCTATAGTGACACATGCTATCTCCGTAACAAAGCACATCTGCATACCGATATATAGCACAGTTCCGTCCATCTCTTGATAAAAACACAACCACAAATAGGGATTCGAACGACTGTGGTATTATATACAGCATTATATACAAACTCAAGCGTCTAACCTGATTAATCAGGAACGGCTTAAATCACACAGGGAAAAGGCCATTTGACATTTCATGCTTATTATTCATTTTACTAGCTGCTCCCGTTGAAAATCCACGGCTCTGTCTGATGTATATTTATTAATTGAGCTGATAAAAAGTAAACGACGCATATTTTACTCCTAAAAGCTTTTTGCAGGAATTTTTGTCATGTGTTTCACTTATATGATATAAAGATTACTTCTGCTAGAATTCTCCAGGAACTCCCTCCCCAAAATGTCAACATAGAAAGAAAATTTATTCAATTCCAGAAAGCATTTAGCAAAAGAAACCACTTCAGCTTTGGTTCGTTGCATTGTCTTTCAGTAAATTATGCAAAATATAATATGCAGATTTTGCTGAAAATTTGTAGAGGGACAGAGTAAAATTACATCCGTAATCCATTTCATTTTTGGAGGTAATCGGAATCCCTATCATATATTATTTTATTAAGTGCCATAATCACAATTCCACAAAGGAATAATAATGAGGGGCTATACCTTTGTACCAAAGTAGAAGCCGCCCATTCGTATGCAGTTGTGCTGCCACTCGCCTGGTGAACCCGTGTTTCTGAACCATGACAATGTTTTACATGAAACGTGAACGTAAGAACGAACGACTGATTAGTAGATTCTGGCGGGGGTTTCAAAGTTTCCAAGAGATTGGGGACCCTTAGAAGTGGGTGCCATCCCCCCCTCCCCGGGCTTCCTTTGGAAAAAAAAACAAGCAACCCATAAATTGGCCAAACTATTAAAACATGGTTATCATGGAAAGATACTTCTAAATGTATAAATATCAAAATACCTGTAAACCTATAAAACGGTGATCGTGTAAAGGGCCTCTGCTCTTTGTGTCCGCTCAACGGAAAAGTGCTCCCTATTGAAAGATTAATGTGGACATGTGTTCCGCGCTTGAATTTAAAATCTTTACTTCCTTTTGACAGAGTAAAATTCCTTAAAAGGCGATATAATGGAAAAGGGGTTCAGTGGAGATTACAGGTCGCCTCCTGAAAAAGCGTGACAGGCGAAAAAAAGTTTTGCTGAACATTTGTAGAGGGTTAGGGTAAAGACATAAAAATTTTCCGTTTCATTTCGGAGGAAATAAGAATCACTACAATATAATTTTTTTCTTATAAACCATTATGACAAAGAAACATTCCTTTGTTCCCGTGTGGAAGCAACCCATTCGTATTTATTTGTTCTGCCACGCGCAAGGTGAACTCGGGTTACCGAAGCATGACAGTGTTCAAACAAGAAACGCATACACGTGAACACATGACCAATATTTAAGGAGATTCTGATGAAGGTCTGTTCGCCCTGACTGCAGATTCTAGTTTGTCATCCATTTAAAGATGTACTGTTTATATTGTTTATGTTTCACCGTCCCTACAGACAGCGGATCTTAACAAATATATGTGAACCCCCCCCCCCCCCCCCCCAGACATCACCCCCGACCAACCTGAATGATAATTAAGTTGTGGGGCTTCTTTAAAAAAAATCATAAAACACATGACTTGGTCGAACTTTGGAAACCATGGTTATCATGGAAAGATATTTGAATGTATAAAAATCAACATACCTGTGACCCGTAAAAAATCTGTCAAACGGTGGTCACATTACTGGACGCAGTGCCCGAGGTTGACCAAACTGAAAAGCCCTCGCATTGAAAGCGGAGTCATGTGGTGTTTGGATTAAAAACCTTTACTTCCTTTTGAGAGAGAGAGAAAAAAAATCTTTAAGAGGCGTTACAATGGATATTGGGGATCAGAAGGGATACTAGTGGACCCGTGTAACCACGTATTACACGGAAATGCCTTTCGGGCAGGACACGCGCTCTTGCCACGGTCTAAACAGGCCAGTGAAAATCCCCGAGGCGCCTCCTGAAAAAGCGTCATAGGCGTTGTGGACCATGCAGCACAAAAGAAATAGGGGCACCTAATAGGGAAATAGTAAAATGATCAAATATTCAGCATAATCCCGCAAAATAAAACAAACTTGTCCAAGAAGAGCACACCACGGATACGTCTGCCGAATTTTGAGAGTCAAATCGGAAAGGAAGCAGGTAAACCGTGGTCTAGAAAAAAACCAACTCGGTATTAATTATATAGATAACAGCATCGACAGCAGGCAATGTAGTAGGTACATTTACCCTGATCATTATAAAACAATATTACACAAAAGAGTAAGACTCGTGAATGGTTTCGTATTTCCCATTTGTATCTATTCCATAAATGGTTCTATTTGAGTAACCAGTGTCAGATTAGCCCAGTAGCATAAGCAGCATGTTTGACGGGCACCGCTTCTTGGGGGTCCCGCACTAAATGCCACACAGCTTCAGGCGTCTATTCACCCATATTATCTGTAGAAATTGTGTAATTCTTGGCTTACTTTGTCTACACATTAATGAACTAAATGAATTAGGTAATTCCTGTAAACAAGTTCTTATATAACACATCAGTGACATGTATTATGTGTGTTTAACTACCAGCTGTCAGTAACCAGGGTACATTGGCAAAAGTTCATGTATTTATCTCGACCAATAAAATTTCCAAGCAACAGAAAACGACCAACCTCTCCCCGAGTAAGTTCTATAGAATGTTTCGTTCGTGTGAGGGTGTGTGTGTGTGTGAATTTCTTGATGAAGAATTTCTGCTGCTTAATGATGTTGAGAAGTGGTCTTGCTTCCCACATTGCTCATGTTAAATTTACAAAAGGTCACGCTTTCATATTAACAAGATGTTTAGCAAATAACATTATACGTAAATAACTTTTGCTTATTCCTTGGCCAGGATGTAATTTGTTATTCTGGCTTGGCGGGTTTGTTGATCGGCTGGTTTGTCCATTAGCATCTCCAGTCAAAACGTTATGAATTGGTTTGGATGAAATTTATTGGATTTGCAGGGTAACCCCGTACAAACAATCTATTGTGGTTTTCTGGATCACCGTGATATATTTTAAGGGTTCTTTATCAGTGAGAGAAGGAGCATTTTCGCTTCCATTTCAAAAGGCATGAGTCATTCGCTAATATTAAGGGCCGCCATTGTTCAGAGCTAACCTCTGATCCATCTATCAGATGAATACAATCAGGGCATAATAATAATATGGTCTCTGCATGACTACTTTCTAGTTTTTACCAGTGTCTCATTATAACATATGCTACACGTCTGCTCTGGTTTTATCCGACACTATAAATAACCGAGATAGAAGTTTATCTGCATGGACTGAGATAGATTAAGTTACAGCCGAGCCAGCACTGAGACATATTTTAGCAAAGGCGCTAATAAAAGTAAATATTTATTAGGCTGAGCGTATTCCCATTACAAAAAATAAGTTAATTTAATTATGGGGCCAGACTTTGTCCTCCAATAGACTACATTGCCCTCTTTATGCTAATGGGGCTACATAAAGCCTTGTGTTCTGAAAAACCTGCATGCAAATACAAATACCAATATTTATTTCTATAGTGCAACTGATATACACTGTGCAATAACTTTCCTTTACAAATGTTATGTTTTAGTGGATTCTCAAGATATAAAAAATAATTTAAAGACATACAGCAATATGATAGAAACGTCACTGTCTAAATATCATTTAAGAATGAATTTCAACTGTTCATTAATTAATATAATGCCAGTGATGTGCTATAATTGTCTGTGATGTGCTATAATGTCTGTACTTGATTCATGTACAATACCTGTAGGTGTCTATACATATGCTGTAAATGATTGCGAACTGAATTTCAGGCCTTGCATGATGAATAAAGGCTTATCTTATTAAATCCTTTCATATTGTCAAGAGTTTTTAGTCTATGTGAGAATGCCATTCAAAGGCAGGGTCCTGCAACTCTAATTTAGAATTGTTTCATGTAATGGTTAATTTGTTACCAAGAACTGGATGATCTAAATAACTTTCTATGTCGCTTGAGCAGATCCTTTATTACATTGACAAGACACTTTATCTTTGTCTGTTATTGTTAAAATCTGAACTTTCATGAACATTCATTATTAATTCCCATCATGGTCCATGTTATCATAATGTTACTTCACAGAGTCATAACCCTTGTCATTGTATATGAGTTGAGTGGGCCAGGGAAAAGAGATGTCCATTTTTATTAAAGTCATTTTATGAGTGGTTTAAGACAAGGACATCGATAGTCAGTGTATACTGCTAAGTAGAGCACGGTCTTCCGTGCCAGCCGCAAGCTGTGACAGGTTGGGGCGGAGCCAACATCAACCCGGACATTTCATAAATTTAGCTACGACGAACCAGCCTAATGCAACCTAGTTTGACTTTAGTAAATATGTCACCAATGTCTAAATTGGCAATGTTATATAGCTGGCTGGCGAAACTATCCAGATAAAATACTTATTATGCAATTAAGGGCTGTAGTTATAGACTTGCAAAGGAATACACTAAAATGTCTCACATACAGTTTCATACAGTTTTGTGTTTTTCATACAGCCACAATAGTTGCCTGACTATCAACAAGGTTGCGAACCATGAGACTGTGATGAGATTGACCATATGAGCGGGAACGGGAGGGACTAACTGGTGTTTGTAATATCTCCAATACCAAACATGGTATCAAACGCTTATATACTGTTGGATACTAGCTGATTGTTCTCTGTAGAACTCAACAGGAAATACGACAGGCCTTAAATCATGAACTTGCGAGACTAGATGTGTTTAATCTTTAAGCGATCACGGGAAGCTTAGACCGACGCACGAAACAGAGCGATAATAGGGAATTGGCTGTGGAGTGTACGACCTAAAGAATTAGGTCAAGGGCAAATATAAATATCAGGCACAATAAGGTGACCTATGACTATTGTGCCCCAAAGGTCAGTTTTTGAAAGGCAGCCATATTTTGGATATAGCACAACACCGGTTGGACAGAGCAAAGAAAAAAAAAGAATTTCCAAACACCCACAAAACATTTGAACAAATTTGTTAATGTAGATAAGCTTATCGACCCTTTGAAGTTTCTCCTCCGTCGCAGGAAAGGTTTATAATTACTTCATACAAGGAGGTGACCAGAAACCACGATCAAGCCCAAAATTCAGCAGTATTCATGACTATCAACTAAACAAGTTGCTGTCAGCACTCATTACACCTCGCAAAAAGTCTACAAATGTTTGATTTTCATGTTATGGCAATTTGAATAAAGGCTGGTATAAAAGTAGTTATTGCCAAATTATTATAAACTATCAAATTAAAATACATGTTCTCTTTACGCCCAAAAATTATTGTTCGACTTCAGTGGGTTATTTTATTTGGTTACCATGTAACGTAGCTCCTGTGTGACTGGTCTTCAGTCAACGTCCATGATTCAGACCGCGATAAATAACGGTCACATGATCATCATCATCAGGTACTTTATGGTACATTTCAGCAAACTACAATTTTGCCCTCACTTACCTTTACTTAAACCGTAAGTTTAAACTGTCCGGTACCCTCACCCAATCCCAATAACTTCTGTTGTTTTAGTTTTTTACGAGACGAGGTTATGATATGTACTAGCTACTGACAAGAAACAGTGGTTAAATGCCCGGCACCCTCACCCAATAACAATAACTTCTGTTGTGTTCGTATTTATGAGACAAGGTTATAACATGTACCAGCTACTGACAAGAATCAGTGGTTAAATGGTGAATTTTGTGTAAAAGAGCAAACCGTCACATCATTACGTGGGTGACAGTGTTTGGAGAATTAGCTATTATAAAAATCTCCTTCGCCGCTGGGTTTTGATTGCATCACGCCCCACCTTTAACCCACTCTATTTAATTCAGTTCACTCATCGCCATGGCAGCCATAGCGATCTGTGTTCTGTTGTCGTCCTTAACGTCTGTTACACATCTTTGAGCTGAGAATGGTGTAATCTATGCTGTCCAAACAGGTCTTTGAGACATCCTTAGAAATATAAAGCTGGGTCTCGTTTTAATATCTTGATTCTACTTTGTTGTTTTTTTTTTATTTGAAGGAAAATGTTTAATATTGATATAATATAATATAATACCACTGTCCTGCCGCAACTTATAATCAATTCTGGATTATGACGTGGACATTGCTCACGCATAAATTACATTACATAAGGGTGGTAAATCAGCAGGCTCAAAACCATGAACCTATCCAGCTTTTACAAATCATCACTTTGATGAGAGAACACAGCAGGATAACTATGCTGACACATGCATATGAACACGAATATTAGATTATCAGTTACATATTAGAGCAAATTTCGGAGCAAGTGACTAGAATTAATATTTCAGGAACGTTTGGTTCAGTTATCTGAAGTAAAACAGCTGTTTTGGCAATGAGAGTACCAAATCCGTGTATAATAAGTAAATTAAAAGTGTCGTAGCCAGTATAATGTTTAAAACAGAGGGACAGGTGTTCTAGCCTAGGTAAGAAACTAACTAAGAAACTAACTAAATAATAATTAAAATAAATATATAATTAAGCTTAATTGATCTATGGGTGCCGTCACGTAATAACTTCCTGGCACCCTGAATATCACGGCAGGCAGCACACCTAAGTTACAATCATCTGATTGTTTTTCTATAATAGAACCACGGCTAGTTATAACAGTTCATAGACTAGTTATCCATTATAGAAAATAGAGAATTATTTAGATAAACATGTACCAGGTACATAACAGAGTTTAAGTGAAGTCGCGTTTTAAAGTATCTTATCTCGTTTGTGTCTGGATTTGCAATTTATTAAGTTTAGACATTTGCATTTGGAATTGACTCTGCACACCGTTCATCAACGGTGATAGTTTGTTACCTACTGTTTTGTAAGTAACTTGACTTAGAGTATGTAATAACAGAATAGAAAGTTTAGCGTGAGAGGGATAATTAATAGTGTTGAGTAGGGCGCCTCTTGAAGTACTCAGCTGCACGTTGTATATTTCAGGTGATGGCAGTTAACGTCTGTTGATAAGGTCAACGGCCCTGATCCTGGCAAGATGGCTGAGCGACACAATGCTCGAACCCCATGACTCAGCAAACCTCAAGATTTACAAAATGCTATATCATGTCTGTAACGCCATTCAAGGTTGTGGTCACCATCGAAAATGCTGCTGTTCATGACGAAAACTAGGGACGCTTGTCAGTTTTTTACACAACTTGTACAACCTCCTAGGCCATGTCTATTACCAAAATAAAATGTTTTATTTGCATGTATGCTGAGAAGAAATGCGATTGTCGTTTGTAGTTGTTTTTTTAATAATTGTCATTCATTTACAATAAACAGTATTTTCAAGATAAACAGAAAATATGCTTGTACTGTTCATCAAAAAGATCATAAAATAATAATAGTCACCTTAGCTTAAAGGTTCAAAATAATGAAAGAAAACTGTAATGGCAAAATCTCCATATTCCCTCTATAAACTGTAAACTCACCGTTCAATAAATTTCCATTACATATCATTAATAATTATGAAATGACTTGTAATTGTATAATATGTAAATACCATGCCACATTATAAGCAAACCACAACACGTGAATTTTGATTTAAAACCTATTTATAAACAATAATTCCTTCACCATCCGACACTGTGCTCACTGTAACATATCAATAAACATACCATAGCAAAATGTTGGCCATATCTTTGAAGGGGCCTTTTCAGATATCTAACGTCTGTCAACTCAAAATATACCCTTGAACCTTTTATAAATAAATTTACCAGAAAACGCTGATCCAAGCGCACACAGGCTGGTTGTTTTGTTTATATCCACGTGTCAAAACATTTGGGAAGCCCGCCAAACATTGCAAATACTATTAACAAGGAGTTCTGGCGGCAAGTCGGATGAACAAGAGTTTTTTAAAGGTTTTTTGCAACTAGTGACCTTTTAATTTTTCACATATGCAGCCAACCACCGTAGTTTACAGACTTAGTTTTTCTCTTCGTCAACATTGCGGCAGGTGCCATGTTTACTAAGGGCTTGTAGACAAACAAGCTCATTCATCTGTCTCAGAAGCGTTCTTAAGTTCATTAATGGTTAATTAATAATTCATTAATAATATTTATACCGAAAATAATCAAGGAATCAACCACAATCTACAGAAATGTAGGCGAATACCGCTGGTTTTGAAAGTCGGCCTAAGTAAAGAGACGTACTGACCTTGTCTGCTTCCTGTACGTCGGCGATCTTCTCGCCGGTGGCCGGGTTCACGGTCGGGAAGGTCTTCCCGCTCACAGAATCCACGAACTCATTGTTGATGAAAAGCTATCAAGATATAAAAACAAGTTCAAGTTTATGCATAGACTTGTATTAAAAATTTGTATCAAGATAAAAAAAAACACGTTCAAGTTTATGCATAAACTTGTATTTAAAATTTTTTGCAAGATATAAAAACACGTTCTATTTTTGCATAGACTTGTATTTATATAAATTATATATATATATATATATATATATATATATATATATATATATATATATATATATATATATATATATATATATATATATCACTTAAAGAGTTAGTTTTCATGACTTGAATGCAGATCTCTGATTTGTCGCTGTGTTTTAATGGATCAATGACAAAAATGTCGTTGCCAAAGAAATTCACATATTTTTTTCTCATTTAAGAACTACATATATTTTAGTTTTATAGATAACAACAGAAATTTATACCAAGTATATGCAACGTTTATGTGAAGGTTTTAAAATGAAATAATTTTGTGAAACAATCTGACATTATTTAGCCTATTGTGCATGTCATTACGATAAAAAATAGTGATGAAGATTATTTGTTGAGAAAGTTTCATTCAGACAAACATAGCCGTTTAGGGCATTGTTCAATACACATCCTTATGCTAGCTCTTACAAACGCTGGCATGTATACACACACGCGAACAAGCAAGCACTCAAGCACATATGCATTTTTCTTGAAATTGAGTAGAAACAGGCATGTTGTGGTAAACCAATTATTGTACTGTCTCCCTCGTATATCGGGGTAAAAACGACTTTCCGCGATTCGGGACAACAAAGGAATTTCCCGATTTATTTTTAAATGTAAAATAAAAACTGATATGCCACTTGACATCATGTCTTAGTGATTCAGCCTAGGCCAGCATACACGTGAGCGCTGGAAAATATTTCTCAAGTGTTTCTGATGTGACCTACCCGGAGCTACGCCACAAAACACAGACACGGGAGTATGTATACGACCCGTTCACATAAACCTAATAATTTTATACTTTTGTTGACTTGCTCCCCTTAGGTTTTAATCTTTTCATTTGTTCATGCACTTCAAAATTGCAAAATCACGGTGGTAAAATATGGACCTCTACAAATAGGTAATAAAACCGGTAGTAAAATACAATATTTATGCATGTCGTTCTGTCATATCGCATAGTTAGAAATTCCAGAAGCCCCATAAACAAGAAGTCTTTATGGCCTCAAGCATCTAAAGATTGCTAATAAGTAATGCCAAGTTCGGCGGGGATAATTTCGGCAATTGTGTACACCCTGTAAATAATGCCGGAATTATTTTTTAGGAACTTGTAGTTTTGAAGTATCATGCAGTTATAATCATTCAACGCTGCATGGGAAATAAAACGCTAATTAAAGCAGTAACCCCTTAGGAAACGAGTATGCGATTGACCCTATTTCACCCATATATCGGAGAAGAAGGACAATTTTATTCTGGTTTATACTTATTATTAGTTTAAATAAATATTTCAGCAATTTTATATATGGCTATGTTGTGGTCACTCCCAGAAGGTTAACTAAGCCAGCATGCCAGCGAGCATATAATATAAATCTAAATCAGCACCGAAAATCTAATGTGGGTCCTATTTCTACCCAAGGATAACGTCTCAAGAAAGTTCTGTTGCATTTCACACAGTTCCAGATATATTTCACAAGGGCAGGTTATGCACAGCTGACGCAAGGCCCATATGCATACGATTTTCTGCGTTAATTTCGATCAATCTTATGTTGCTAGCTGCATGGCTTGCTGTAGTCTTCTCTGCTGTTAATGAACGTTATTATTTATGTGGTCACTACAAACGGCACCCGACACATCTGACCAATAATATATGTTATGGTCAAAGTTGTTGATAGAGTGTATACCAGTGTGAAAATATTCAGTCTAATATATCTGGAGAATTTTTCAAATGCTTAAAACTCCCCTGTAAATCAGATCAGTGGATTATAATGGGCAAGGGGTTCTGTCTGGGCAAAAAAAATAATTAAAAATGTTGATAAAAAAAGAGAAAAATATGAATAAAATAAAATGTTTGACCTAGATAACCCAGATGGACAGAGAGGACGTCATGCCCTATCTCCTGCTGGTACAGTATATATAAGTTATACGGAATGATTTTAATTCTAAAGCATTGTTTCTTATTGAAATTTTCTTTACATCAAATCAGTAGATTTATATGAAAAAACAATGCATGTATGATTACGGTTCAGTTCTTACAGAATTTCCTGTTTATTTCCTCTAGTAATCCTTTTCATAGAAGAACTTCTGTTATAAACACAGCCATAATTCTTCATCTAGCTTTACTAACCTAGACTTAACATGGTTTTATTTACTTTACGTGTTTCTCCTGCTGTATCTTACCTGTTTGTATTTTATGTCTGGGTTACGGATGGGCTCTGGGGCGGCCATGGTGTTCGTCCTGAAGTGTGTAGAATGCGCTCGCGCTCGTACAATGCGCACCGTGTGTTCAGCCGATATCTTTTCAAGCTAAGCGCTCACAGCTTCACACTTTTTATAAGTACCGGTATATGATACTCGCATGCACTAACTGTGCAGCGTTTGCCATGCCTTGCTCCAACCTTGCCCTAAAAAGCTCGCAATATATTGTTTTATAACCTTAATTCGAGAAGATATGACCATGCAATATGATGATAATCCCTTTGGATGTGTGCCCTCTGAATCCCATGGCGGTCTGACAAAGCACTAAAAGCGAGAAAGTGACACTTTAAATCTGGGTTAAGTTATTACTCTGAGTATACAGGGTGACTGGCCGTATCTTGCTACATTAAGTGTGTGTTCCTTTTTTGTTATTATTTATTTTTGGCTACACTGCATTGTGTGACGGATGGTAGGTGTGTTAGTTCAAAAATGTGCACGAGGCCATGTTAATGTACATTTCTATTTATACAGATGCCTGCGTGTAGAGGTATACGCAGAAAACTCAGACCCATGTAGGTCTAGGTATACGCATTCGTATTAATTATAGACAAAACAGTCTGTTGTTGCCGGCTTTGTTAGTAATATTAAAGCGAGTGATAGGAAACTGCAGTAAGTGTACCATTTGTTAACCATATGACCGTGCTGAAATTGTAGCATTCAGGCTTTAATTACACTTAGTAGCCAATACATCATCGTATATTAAAATCATATTAACAACAGCTTGACTTAACAGTGCCCGTCTTCATGCAGCCCCTTAGTACATTACACCTGTACTGGCGAACCAAGATAGTGTCAAACAATTGAATAAATGAACATGTTAACATTAACATAGGACATACGGTTTATTATCGTGATTCTGAGGAGACCTGACCTCCTGCCGTATAAGTCGTTCATGTAATGTACAGTGACCAATTGATAAAATGCACGTTTAATTTGTGGAAAAAAAAAGGCGATATATGCTTTTATGATATATCATTTTCCCCCAGAATTACTTAATTATATAGGTATTCAGACAAACAAATATATACAAATATATAAATAAATATATATATATATATATGTGTGTGTGTGTATATATATATATATTCGGCGAAGTTACTTTACCAAGACTTGGTTCGTGTAAGCAAACGCCAATCATGCGCTGAAAAAAGATAAATGCATCTTTACGCCATATATAATCATATAAAACTGCCTCAAGGTGACCCTGGCCGTGCATATTTATGTCAATAATAAGAGAGTAAGTCAGAGCTCCAGATTAATCAAAGAACGGTATAACTCAAATGAAACAGTATATATACCCGATTAATTTGCAGCGTTTGCCAAGGGGAAGAAGTTTTTTTTATGACGAATAAATTGCTCTTTAGTTGCACATTCCTCAGCAGGCCTATTTCATTTATCCTGTTCTCTAAGAATCGGCCTTTGACTTGCCGTAAAGGTCTGAAAAAAACCGCTACGGTCACGTAATTGAGGAAGTATGAAACAAAGTAAATGGTGATTTTAATATATCAATGTAAATTATTTAAAGTGTGTCTAGACAATTTACATAATTTGTATTTATTTTTGCTTCAATTTTTATGCCATTTCTTAAATTCAGGATGTTTATAAACACATTAAATTCACGTACGCTGTATTTTTGTAAAGGTACTCTACAAATTACACTCACTTACGGCATACCCCTAATTTTCACATGCGACTTGAAACATCCGGGTTTTAGTGTGTATACAAAATGTCAGCTCATATGAGCGGTTTCCAGAACCCGGATAAACAAACCTTTTATGGGTTCGATATAGGGGAGGGAATGCTTCAAGAAAGTTCTCCGAGTACGGCGTCCAGGCCAGGTTCCTTAGGGGGGGGGGGGGCTACAAGAAAATTCTCCGAGTACAGCGTCCAGGCAAGAATCAATCGAAAGGTGGGTGGGGGGGGGGGGGATGCAGGAAGAAGGCAAAGCTTTGAGCGGCAATATGCAATTTCTGGACCACGCCCAAAAGTATAATAGGGTTCGCCTCTGTCTTTTGCCATCAGGGGCGTCAATATGGGCGGGGGAATATATCTCCCCACTTTTTGACAAGGGGGGGATGGTCAATGTAATCATCCCCCCTACTATTCAGAGAAAAATATTTATAATATTTAAATGAAATATATAAATAAATAGAATTATAGACTTCGGTCCCATTTATGAGTTTACTTTGAAATAATTTTATCTAAATGGTTTAGAATTAACATATACCTTATTTTTAAAAATCTTATACTTAATTGATATATGTATATATATATATATATATATATATAAATTATATATATATATATATATATATATATATATATATATATATATATATAAACATGTCTGTTTTATCCAAATTTTGACTACCCTCCACGCCTGTCACCCCACCCCCCCCCCCCCCCGACCCTTGTGAGTCATCTCACCACCCTGCGAGTCCCCCCCCCCCCTTGAAGATAAATTGACGCCACTGATTGCCATGACGTCATTATATTATATGAAACTCACCAGAAGATGAGAAAGAAATTGATAATGAGTCAACGTGTTTTTTTTTTCAGGAATAACAACAATTCTGCTTTAATGTCTGACAATAAAGTGATATCACAACTGCACATACATTTTCTCCGACTACATGTTATCGAATATGTTGAGTTTCAAACGAAAGTTCACACTTCTGCAATATCCCCATAAATTTATTAAAAGATTTTGGTTCGAAGACATTTTTAATATGTTGATAGTTAGACTTGAACATTGGAAAATTGCCAAAATCAGTTCAACTGCAATACACTCTACTGAAAGAATACATGCTGATTATTCAATCCACACTTATCAGGTGTACCTTAGTACAAGGTATTGTCTTAAATTGTCATGCAATGCCTCTCGACAAGATAAACATGTAAAAAGATAAAGGTCTGCATTTTTTGTAAGGTTCGGTCGTTATTCGGTCGTAAAAAAACTCTGGCCTAATAAAGGACTTGCTATGAATGTTGGGAATTAAATAATACACTTGGCACTTGACACACGGCTAACATGACAAAGCTTGACATTTATGACTATGATGTAATTATAGTTGGTATAGAGATATGCTGTGATTTTAAATATTTAATAATGATATTACCAAGCCCAAACACCAAGGCTGTTTTAATCTTCTATGATACACAGAGCACACTCCCTTGGACTGGTCCCTACCCTCACAGTACAAACTTGTCAGTTAAATAATTTAGTGAAATAAACGAAATACAGATTGATATTATCGTTGATTACTCAACTTTATTACAACAACAGTTCACAACGTGTGAGTTTATTTATAATTAATCTTCTGTCTTGTAACCCCAATGGAAACGTGGAGATATACTTGTTTTTAATCGGTACGCTTTTTATTTTTTTTTAAAAGTTCATAGTTTTTACTATGTTAATGGTCAAAGTTTTTATTTTCATTTTCAGGAATTAAACATGGCCCCTCTTAAGCTTATGGCCGCTGGTCTATTGCCCTATCTGCCGTACTGGTCAAATAATTAGTCCTATACAGCAAATAAAATCAAATGATTACCTCCGCAAGGACGGTATCCTGTGATTCCCGTTTGTGTGTGTGTGTTTGTGGGTTTTTTTAAACATAACTCGCTAAATCACGAAAGGAATTTCATGAAATAACAGGGAAATTTCGGGATGAAACGATTGGATTTTGGTGTGGTCCAGCTATAGATCTGGATCCAGGAAGGACTTCCGGGAATATTCACAAAAGTGTAGTCACATATAATAGATTGAACATGGGAATGTGGGCTCAATAAGTGAATGCAAACAAATGTTGAAGGCTCAATACGGCTTAACCGACGCGTTATCGTACACATTATGTAAATACCGCTTTTCTAACGATCTAATGAAAGTTGATATTGTTTTCATAAGTCAGACTGATTCAGCGAAAAGTGTGCTTAAACTCAGACAGGTTACTCCACGTATTGTTTGACGGCATTAGGAAGTGTACATGTCACGAATACCTTATAACACTATCATATTTGATCCACATGGATAATTTATCTAATTCATACTTAGGCTGAGTATGACCATATATTTTCTTTTATTCTTCTTTGTTGACCTGGATTTACAAATTCTAGCTACAGGTTAGCCCCCACATGATCTTATTAGACTCTATACGCAATGGTTACGGTACGTTCTTTCTACCGCCTTTACCTACTGTTTGCAATGGCAGCCTTACGGTCACCGGTTGCGTTTTGCTTTATTCGGCTTTATTGGTACTGTGTCAGGCAACAGTAAATAAGCGAGATCGTTACAAACATATTGTAGTTGATGTTTTGGTGAAGTTGTCGTCTTCGGCTCAGTTTTCAATGATTTTCCAAACCCGGTCAAAACTAAAATAACACAATACTTTATTTGGACAATTAGCGTCTATTGCATGCCATTTCACACCATCTAACCGCCAGACATACTTGTTGAAAATGGTTAGTGCGGGCAACAAAGAATCCATGGACTTTTGTACAGCAAGTTGTCATTAAAATCTATTTAGAACAAGAGAATAGTTTGGTACAGATCTGATATGTCTCCTGACTGTTGTGGAAGTGGTCCATCAAGAGGTTTGTCAATGCTGCGAGTTAAGTGACTGTGCTTTAAATTCTTTTAAATTTTTTTTTGCGTCAACAGCATTTTAGCATTATCGCCTTCGTGTCTTCCGCTATATGTGTCAAGGTCATCCATATTCAAATTTGACCTAGCTCGTCATGAGGTGTATCAATACTGCAAATTTGGTCACTGTGCCTCAAATTCTTGTCAGGTTATAGCGTACACATCATTTTAGCATGATCGCCTCTGTGACCTTGAACAATGTATCAAGGTCATCCATGTTCAAACTTGACCTAGCATTTCCAGAGCTGCATCAATGGTGTGAATGTGGGACTGTATGATCATTTTTTTTTTCTTTATTGCTTTAACATTTTATAAGTGACGGCCGGGCGCTCACCATTTCTGTGTCTACCGCCGAAGGCGCCTTCGCAAACACCCCGCTGTTACTGGTCAAAACATTCTCTTGATTGCCGCATACGGCGAAGGCGGCTTTTGCCAGCAGTGGTTAAATGGAACGATCTAGATGAATGTAAGGCGAGCATGCACCGCGTAATGAGTACCGGCATTGAGGTATTGTATTTAGGCCTGGAGAACAAATGTTATATTTATACAGATAATGATCTCATCATGGGACTTGACACACGCAAGGCTAAATGTAAGGAACAAATACAAGATGACTCATCCTTTTAACAAGAATAGGGAATTTTATATAATAAAAATATACAAAACACATGCAGTCAAATTCGTCAACATGTGTTTGAATATAATTTTTATATGTAAATGTTATATATAAAATTATTAAATTATGAAAATAAGGCAGAATATTTTAAACTTTTATTAAAACCGAAAGCTTTTCACAATGGGGAAATATATTACCAGAAATTATAGTTAAACTTTGCATGAAACTTTCTTTACAAAAACATTTTTGACTCGAATCAACGTAAAATAACTTATAATGATATTGCAATAGGCTAACATTTCGTATCTTGATTTAGGGCATCCGACAATGAAAGGTCTGAATGTCAATATCAGTAAACGTCTTTTTTTAATCAAAAAGCTGATAAATTCTTCCCCATTCCCGGGCGGTTTCGGGTCTGTCTGTAAAGATTAGATAACAATTGTCTGTTATCAGAGATAAGAGACCATATATATCCACCATGCCCGCAGGCGCACAGATATCTCACCGCTGTCTGTCTCTAGAATATGCATATACCAACGGTTGATTCTTTGCTTTTTATATACGGTAATTTATAATATTCCAAGTCTGTATCATTTAGTTAAATCCTGCTGTGATGCTGCATTGAATTTATAAGATAAAAAAACGATTATTTATCAGGCATGTAGGAATAAATGAGGGAGGTCACTGCGTTGAATGTTGTGTTGATAGCAAAAACATAAATTAAATAGATGATAGCGATTTTTATTAAACAATGCAAATAAGGTCAGTTGTGGCTTGAAATTTAATGTTTAAATTCAAACTGATATATACCACATATGTATATATGAGCCAACACTTTTATTTTGCTTCCCTTAAACGAGTTCCGTGCCAGAAACTTTAAAGATAACCTCACATAAAGATACTATATATTTTTGTTTGTGTCATCTAAGATACGATTTTCTGATGACATAACATAACACTTAGTGTCAAATCTTTACAAGCGCATGTCGTCAGTGTTGAGGAGAAAGGTCTTTCCCAGGGTTCTCCAGCAGACCTGACGCCCCTTGACGACAGTGGGGCCCCCTGCAGACTAAAGACGAACTACTGGTATCCAACATCAAGAGGAACCCTTTCAATGAACCAGTCAGTCATGAGTGGTCAGGAAAATCGACAATCGTTTAACCTTTTCTGCTTCAACGGCTGATAAATAAACCAGCCAGAGATTTGGTAACCTCAGCTAGGGTGAGATACTTAATATTTTCAGGCATACCTGAATGTCACACTCTATCAAGTGTCGTTCCTCTGACCATCAGTGATTATTATATCACATTTACGGTTATATACTTTAAAGCTTCAACAAAACTATGTAAAACAATAAGAAAACTGTATTTACAAAGTTATACCTGGTCTCTTTTCGCCTTGATCTTCTCCAATCAAAAATTTTAAATAATACAGATATATCAACAGAGATCAACCTTAATACGACATGGGCAAGGTGGAAAAACAGGATTTCTCCATATTTGCCTTAAAACGCGCTCCGATGAGAAGAAATACAATTTCGAACAAGAAAAAAGTATGGATTACAAATGATGTTTCGATACTGATAAAATTACGTGATAAAATACAAGTAAAAGCCTGTTAAAAGAAATCTCACGAGTTGTTCAACACAAACAGAGCTTTAAGAGGAATGTGGGCAGCACTTGAACATGTTTAACCCGTAAAATCACAAACAATTTACACTTGATCAATTTAATAACTTCTTTAGTAAGGTGGCCGAAAAACTAGCAAACAAATTTCCATCTCCCCCCCCCCCCCCCCCCCCCAACCTTACTGTTTCTTATGTCCCTTAATCTGATGGCTTTTAAATTAATATATCTGGAGCATCTGTAACTGAAGTTTACAAGGCAATAATATCGCTAAAATATGTCTCTTCTTTAGATTTAATTGACATTGATTGTCGATTAATTTGTGCTGCAGCTGATATAATAGCGTCATCTTTGACTCGTATGTTTAATGAATCAATTATCACGGGTTTCTTACCATGGGATTGGAAAATGCCTAGGAGAACACCTGTGTACCAAGAAAAAGGTAAATATAGTATAATTACCATTTATAAACCAACGGAGATCATTCAACACCAGTCCTAACCAAGGTGTTTGAGAAACATTTTACAGATCAAGTAATGAAAAATCTAACAACAACTCTACCATCACTGCTATGTATGCTTTTATTGCATGATGACATCTGAATACATTTGGATAAAGGGCACCTTACTGGTGCATGCTATCTTGATCTAGCGAAAGGTTTCGTTAAAACCAATCATTCTCTATTACTTAGTAAACTTGACCAGATAGGGTTTCCTATAAGAACTGAAGACTGATTTTCTTCTACCTTAAAGAACCGTCTCCAAATCGTAGGATGCAATGGACATTATCTAGACCTAAAATATTGAATATTGGTGTCCCTCGAGGTTCTTTACTAGGACCAGTATAATTGTCTTGTTTATTCTCAATATTAATTACCTATTTTTCAACTAAAATCAGCTAAATGGGGTTGGTCTTTATGCCGAGCTAGCGCTCGGTAGGACTTATCTCTGAGCGCTACCCCGGTTTGACAGCTGTCAGCGCCGTGGGGCTACCGAGCGTTAGGACTTTTGCCGAGCGCTACCACGATAAATTCAAATGACATATCTAATGTTTCAGTTCTGTGATTCGGTTGTCTGTAGAAGCATCAAGGTATATTATCTTGCGTTTTGTTGGAGTAATTTTAACCTATATTATTTCGTTTGGATTTTTTTTTCTATAAATTATGGATTTTACTGCAATGAGTACTTCCATCCCTTGTTTATTTCGATCGTTGCGGTTAACCTGGTATTCCTTTTCATTCGAAAAAAATCTGCTTTTTTAATATCATTATAAAGTTACCATAATAGGTTATGGTCAGAAATATATGATATAATAATATATAAATTTTATGAGGAAATGCTTAATCATAAAATACAAAATATAATGAATGAAATGTGTAATAATACTATATATATATGTATATATATATATGTATATTTATATATCTATATATATATATATATATATATATATATATATATATATATATATATATATATATACACTTAAAAAAACAGATCGGTTGAATCAACCAAAAAATTTTTGGTTGAATCCAACCAATTTAATTGGTCAAAATATGTCCAAACAACTTATTGTTTAAAACAACCAATTTATTTTGGTCGTAATCAAACAAGAGGTATTGGTCAAATCAACCTTTATATTGGTCAGAGCAACCAACACAGCTGATCATTTAAACCAACAAAATTGGTCAGTTTGACCAAAATAATTTAGTTATTCTCAACCAATGTACTTTGGTTGAGGTCAACCAAAACAAATTGGTTAAATCAAGTAATAAATTGGTCACATGAACCAATTCAAATTGGTCAGACTAGTGGTCACTGCTACTTTCAGTCCCCTTTTCAGTTGTTTTACTCCTCATATTGATTGGGAGTCTTCTTGTAAGTCATTCTTTAGTTTCGGGTTGCTCTGGTGTGGGTTTCAAGAGGAAACACAAATTCCGCCCGGTCTTGAACTCGAACCTGTGACAGCTCGCATACAAGTCAGACGTTTTGCCCCTCAGCCAGTGAAGCTTGCATCTCTTGTGCCTGATTTGGAGCACTTTTGTGTGATGTTAAAACTGACAAATCGGTTTGGTCAGTGCTTGACCAATCAGTTGGTAAAATAACCAATATGTTGATAAAATCAACCAATGTTTAACTCAACCAAGAAAACTGGTTAAATATATGCAACCAACGGTCGACCAATCAAAATTGGTCTAAATGACCAATGATTTTGGTTACAAGTTGGTTGATATTACCAATGTGTTGGTTAAATCAACCAATATCATCTCAACCAACCAAATTGGTCATATATGTGTGCTAAAGTAACCAATATTTTGGTTATCAATTGACCAATATATTTGTTAAACCTACATACAGTATTTTATTCTGTTAACCAATAAAAATTGGTCAGAACAACCAACTGGTTTTGTTAATACTTTAACAATGCATTGGTTAAGATAAACAATATCTTGGTTAAAACAACCAAAACTGGCTTAACCAATTAAATTGGTTATATATGTATTTAACCAATCTGTTTTTTTGAGTGTATATATATATGATATAAATACTGATCTGCAAAATAAAACTGTTGCATTGGTTTATTAAATGAATAATTACTGAGGTTCTTACATTGATGACATCTGTCAAACGCTCGTTGGTAGCGCTCAGTAAAAATCCCCTTGTGCTCGTTAGCCCCACTTGGGTCACAGCGCTGACAGTTGTCAATCCAGGGTAGTGCTCGGCAAAAAGCCCTAGCGCTCGGTAGCTCCACTTGGGTCACAGCGCTGACCTTCTGATGCATAAATTATTACGTCAAACAATGCATATAGGTATATTCGATAAATATTGTCATTTCTCAAAAACTCTCATAATTACACAACATGATCTGCAACGAATACTTTAATTGCCGTTCCTAAGCCGAGAACGGAAAAAATATCAGATTTTATTTATGCTGGTCCATTTTTATGGAATACGTTGTCATATGAGCTCTGATCAGTTAAGTCCTTATATCTAATTTTAAGCATAGCGCCAAATCCTTCTTTTTTAAGGTCTCAACTTTATATTTTATAGTATATTTTAGGTTTTCTTTTTTTATTTTTTTTTGTGTGGTTTATTGTAATCTTATAACTTGCATATTAGTTTTAAAACACCTGTTCCTTTATTCCCACAAAATTCGCAGTGAAGATAATGTTTTTTATGCTATAATTTATATATATACAATATGCATGCATGCATTCTATTATCATTATATATTTAGATTTAATCCGTATAAATGTGTGTATATGATAATATGTATTTTTTATATTAATGTATTTCATATGTGTAATTTTCACAGGGCCATGCAGAATGACTTCTGGACAAGTTACCCTGATTAAATATATTCAAATAAATAGAAAAAAAATAAATATAAGCAGGTATGGATACAAGCTCCCGTTAAACTGATATGTTATATGATCAGCTTATTTACTTTATATGTAAAATATAAAGCTATACAGACCTATAGGACCCTAGAACTTAAATATAATGTTACAATCTGGACAGCTCCTGTACAGTCGGCTATATGGTCTACAAAGAGACACACAATTCATTTGATGATTTCCGGAGCATACAGCTTGGCGTTCATGTCTTTCTTTCTGCCCTGGCCTGTCCATGCTGCTGAGCCATGTCAGGTTATCACACTTCACTTATTTAACGCTTGAATGACGTCACTTTGATCTGGCCTTCAGGATCTGTATCTGTCATGTCAGCAAACCCGGAGACAGGGACTATATAGAGCAATCAGTGAGCAACTTTAGCACGGTCGGGGGATATGGCGCACAGGAGACATTTCTTACTATCTACCGGTCACCCTTTATTGTCCTTTATTGGGCTAAAAAAGACCTTTGAAGATGTCCCTCCGTGTAACATGGATCGGGGATGATTGACGGACGGAAATAGATAAAAAGAAAGATATGGGAGATACTGTCAAAGATATAATACATCATATAATGCTTCTATCGGCAGGGATGACTCAGGCATGTACGTATATTAAACAAACATGCACATTTATTTACCGTGTAGAAACTATATATTCAGTGTGTGTGTATATATATAGATATATATATATATATATATATATATTCATATATATATATATATATATATATATATATATATATATATATATATATAAATATATACATATGTCGAGGCCCAGATTAGAATCTGGCCCGATTTAAAACTGGGCCAGCCCAGATCAATATTTTGATTTGGACTGGCCCAGATCAAAATTCTAATCTGGGCCAGACCAGTTTTAAACTGGGCCAGCCCAGATTAAAATTTTGATTTGGGCCGGTCCAAATTAAAATTCTGTGGTGAAGACATCAGGATTTATAAATCGGGTCTGGACTGATTTTAAACTGGGCTGGCCCAGATTAGAATTTTGATTTGGGCTGGTTAAGTTTACAATCCTGTGGTGGACAGATTTTAAACTGGGCCGGCCCAGATCAAAATTTTAATCTGGGCTAGTCTAGATTACAATCCTCTGGTGGACTGATTTTAAACTGGGCCTAACCAGATCAGAATCCTAATCTAATCTTAAGCTAGCTTGATTTTTTATCATCTTATATCAGATAATACAGTAAACATTTATTCCAGATACATCATTCTGAAGGTTACAAAACACATAATAAATAAGATCATTTAAAATATTTTAATGAGGAAAAAGCTTACGAACAAATGTAATGTTCTTCTTTGGTTTCATCTATTCTTCAAGCATGCAAGTTCACATTTGAACTTCACCTAAACCAACTACCATGATTAATCATAGTTTAGAACTTCTTAATAGATGTTTCAGGGCCTTCTTTCCTTAATATGTAGTATGTTATAAAATCTAGGTCCAATGTTACAACATGTGCAAATTTTTTAATGGGTGACGGGGGGGGGGGGGGGGGGGGGGGTGGAGATCACAGACCAAAAACCCCAACTTATGATAAATGATAAATAACTTTAAATAACAAATAAAATTTTGAATTTACAGGTCTTGGATCACAACCAATGATATTTTCATAGAACATTATTATAAAATATAAATTATTTTTTACTTGCATTGTTTTACAAATTCTTTGAAATGATTAAAGGCCAGCTAGGTAAATATAGTGTAATTGAAGCCAGCCTAGGAGTAGATTAGGATTCTGATTTGGGCTGGTCCAGTTTAAAATCAGTCCACCACAGGATTGTTAACCTGACTGACCCAGATCAAAATTCTAATCTGGGCCAGCCCAGTTAAAAATCAGTCAAGACCAGATTTAAATCCTGAAGTCTTCACCACAAGATTTTAATTTGGACCGGCCCAGATAAAAATTTAATCTGGGCTGGCCCAGTTTAAAACTGGTCTGGCCCAGATTAGAATTTTGAACTGGGCCGGTCCAAATCAAAATTTTGATCTGGGCTGGCCCAGTTTTAAATTGGGCCAGATTCTAATCTGGGCCTCGACATATATATATATATATATATATATATATATATATATATATATATATATATATATATAGAATGTAAACCATGCATGCACCTTGTGTCAGAGTCAAAGTTACCGAGAGAAAAGCTCGAGATATTCTATGTTCAACATAAACAGCTTTTACCCAGTATCAATTTAACTAAACATGTACACCGGCTAGTATTGTTACAAAAATAAGAACAACGTTTAGATCATGAATTTTCTTACAAATGGGACAATATACCCAATTTCGTCTTGCGGCAGAAGAATGCTTACATGCTTAAAAACATTCAAAGTACGCCCAACGAAGTATATATTGTTACGGAACCTAATATCAACAGATCACGTAGACGTGACGAGCATAAATTTTGTCATGGAGATAAAATAAAATCAGATTCACTATGCAGCATGAAATGTCTAGGGGTATAAATAAGAAGTACGTGGTTTTTTGTTAACAATAATTATAATTTATTCTTAAAGCAATCCTTACATTAAAATACACTAAATAAATACAATTACACAGTGTAATAAATAAAGTGTACAGTACCTGTAAACCACTGTCACAGCGACAACAAGTCCTTTAAAACCAATAATCCACGTAAACATTTAAAATAATCCAAAGTAAAGCTCTTGTTATAATCCCGAAAGCAAACTGGAGACAGGCACTAAATTTTCATAGAGTTTGTAAAATCTCTGGCACTACTGTATTTTCAGATAGGTCCAAAACTCACTCTTCCATGTCCGCTGGAATATTTATCTCTCTTCCCCCGGCTCTAAAACACAGCCCCCTTTTTATAACTTTTCATCCAAAAATTCTAGAAAATTTCATTTCACGAACAATACATCAAACTAACAATACATCAAACTAACAATACATAATACACACGCCCAAAGAACACCACAAGACACGCGCTCATAGAGCGCGACCAGCCGAGAAAGTTCCAGAGTAGCACTGTGTCTATACACGCCCGGGTCACACGTGGGCCGGCCCAGCCCGCGCGTCTCCCATGGCAACGGACAATGCTAGCGCTACTCAGACACATGTAAGACTGCTGCATACAATAAAAGAGACATCTGTAACAATATATAGATCTTATATTATGTCTATAGGCCAATACACATGCAATCACATGGACACACACTTGAATACCTGTGTATCTAACGTGTATATAATATTTACTAGGAGCTATTATTAATATCCCCGCCATTATGCTCTAAAATTACTTCGAAATATATTGTTTTATATGTTATCTTATTCTTTTTCACTTATCGACACCAGAAAACTTTCTTGTTGTTTCCGTGTGACGTGCATGGCTTATTATACATAGGCCTATTCACATGATTGTCAACCATCATTTTATTTTCAGAAGCATACTCTATATAGAGTCTGAAAATATCAAAAGACATCAGGAAGTATAAGCGAGCGTTTTAGTTCAGGTTTAGGAGTATTTTGTTATCCGTTTTCATTTTTAATTAAATTTAATCAATTACAATGTAATTTTTTTTTAATTTTAAAAATATCGCTCTTTACACCGCTTTACCTATAGGCCTACTACCCATATCGTAAGCGCTGTTTGTTTTGACCTCGTATCCTGAATAGCTACCCTAGAGGGGATCACAGTATTTTGGTCCAATCAGATGAGACCCTGTGCTGGAAGACGCGACCTCTATGTGCAGCCAAGCGAGGAATTCACGGAGCCAATGTTTATTTCGTTTTGAATGACAGCTCATCGCCCCGGCAACCGTTTGAACAGGCCACAGGCTCAGAGAGAATGGCCCTACACGTGGTTTGCACAGGTCCTTGCGCACATAGGATGTTTTTATTATTTTTTTTATTTTACTGTGAGACAGACAAACCTCTAGTGAGTAAGCACTAAACTACACAACACAAATACCACAAGGTGTTCTTTCTGTTATTCATCTCTCACTTTTTTTTCCTAAAATGAAGTTTTTTATTTAAACAAATTTGCTTGAAGTCTTAGAAGAATTTAACACAACACTTTCATTAATAAGAAAGTATGAGTTAATGAAGTAATAGAAAACTATACCTTAAGTCCCGGAGGATTAAAAGGGTAGGGGTAACGCAGAAACCATTGAATGGACTGTAGTTATTCTATTTAAATGATTTCGATTGATTCGTCCATTACCTGTGAGGTTAGAGTTCGTAATCATTGATCATAATCGACTGAGTAACTGCAGTGTTTCAAGTTCCATTTATAAATTCACAATTTCATACAAAGCGCAGTAAAAAATAAGCCTGTAAAAAAGTCGATTTCTCAGGCATTACGCGGGTGTCATTTTTATTTTGATCTTCATATAAATTAATGGATTGTGAGCTCCATCTACTCGGATATAACTTTTCTATAAAACTATATGATTAAATTTCAATAACCTGTTCTTACCCGAGTTCTTTAATATTATCATTTGTCCCCTGTTCATATGAATTTTTTATCAAATATTTATTATAAAAACTGTTCCAAAGGAAAATTTTCTTCAGCAGAACCCAACCATTTAACCTTAAATATGTATTGTGTATTATACAACATAAAAATATATGTAATGTACAGCCTAAATCACTCGCGGAACCAGCATTGTCGTCTGGTGAGTATGCTGGAGAATGGGAACCGGGCTGTATGTCGGAGAATGGAAACCGAGAAATATAGCGCCTATGTGACAGATAAGTTAGGTTGTGAAGGATGCCAGTTACATAATTTGGCTTATTCAACCACATACTCATCTTTGCTGGGTGTGTCTTAGTGACAGTGAGGACGCTGAACGTGAATGAATTCTCGGTATTGTGATGGCAGTCTCAAGCAGCCATATACACCGCGTGCGTACATTATACAAATCCATTCTAAAGGTCCACCAGGGTCTCCCAACCGAGCTCCGGGGGATCGGAGACCAGTACGTCAAGGACGAGTTTAAACGACACAAAGAGGCCACTCACGAACAAGCTCAGATATTTCTTGACGAATGGACTGTGAGTACAGTCTTCCACATTACAAAATTAACAGCAGATATAAATATACATAACATACTATAGGCTTTAGCCTTTAGGAGTTTATGAAACAGGGTTGGGGCCAGGTACAAATGAAAATACCTAGGTTCAGGTACAGGTATTTGTGAATCAGCCAGGTACAGGTACTTGATTTCACAGAGTACCTAGGTACAGGTACTTTAGAAAGTACCTAGGTAGAGGTACATTTATTTGAGGATCACTTCAAAGACATTTTTTACGGCATAAATTTACATATGCAAGTTAACATGCCTTTTTTCTATCAAACACTACCAAAGTCATTTGCTAAAGTATATTTTTTTTAGAACTTATTAACTGTATGGCACCATACATTCACAAAAATGACATGTTAGTGTATTGAAGTCCATTAAGTGCACCAAGTAGTGTATGACACCATACATTCACAAACATGAAATTAAAGTCTACTGAAAGTCCTTTAAGTACACCAAGTACAGTAAGACAGGGATTATTCTGAAACTATTCTTCACAAACAGGATATTTGTATACTAAATGTTCATTAAGTGCACCAAGTATAGTAAAATCAAATGATTTGCTTAATAAGTGGTTAATAAGCTGATTTCACACGTGACCATTCTGGAGGTGTGATAATAATTCAATTCATGAGCAGTTTATCACACTGATGGCTTGCTGTTTATTTTATACTACAGGTATCCAAATTTAATACTAAAAGAGAAAAAAAAAATACCAAAAAAACTGAAAATATGAAAATGTACCTGGAGTACCTTGTACCAGGTACAGGTACTAAGTACTTCCTACTCATGACTAGCAGGTACAGGTACTCTGAAATGTGTACCTAGGTACAGGTACAAGTACCTGGCCCGAACCCTGTTTTGAAAGGGGGGGTGGTAGTAGCGAGTTCTAGAGCGTGGAAAATTGACTAAAATCATAAAATGTGCATTTTCATTGAAGTATTTTGACCATTTTCCCCAGGGTCAATGACATGCTACACCACACAAAAATGATTGATCAAATATTGAATTTATAGAATCTTGTGCCAAATGATAATTGTTAAGCTGTGTTTCCATTCATCCATAAATCCTGTACGTCTCGTACAAAAAAAATTGGATCCCTCTTTTTAAGATGAACTGTTTCCATATGTACGTTTTAATGTGCTCCACATGCGTATCCGCAAAAATGGACAACATCGAAATGGATCGGTGAGCGATTCATCCGTTTTGCGGATGGCAAAAATGCCTTCATTTCCCAACAGTGCCCCGGCGCCAGGTGTGATGAGACATATTGACCTTTTTCCTGCCTGTCGTCCTTGCAGTTTCAAAAGGGGCACATGTAAGGGTATCCTAAAGAAAAACATATATATATACTTATGGAAACAGTTTCTGGGTACTGCGCACTATGGAACGTACGTACGTCTTTACGCTCTGGAAGCAGCAGAAATCTTACTCTCCTAAAGAAGCAACTAAATTTCACGCTGCCAGCTTTGACCATTTATGATATATTTAGACACCAGATGGCGGTTCATTGTCAGCTGAAAAAAACATGCGTATGATGTGACAAGCAGCCAACCAGATGCCAATAAACTCTACAGGCATCCTGGCTCTGCCCATAGCTGCGCTTCAAGCGCTGCTTGATGAGAGTTAACGGTCAAATTTTAATTGCTCCCTCTGTATTCTCACATCATCGACCAATTCCATTGTGACATTATGACTGTGTTAGCGTAGCCATGTATCTGTTGTCTGCAGAACTGAAACCAGCCAGCGAGGTGTGCATGCAGCCTTTGTTGTTACGTTTCGTTTGAATTACATCTCACCGGCCGGATATCCTATGTGCCCAAGGCCCTAAGCAAACCACGTCTGGGGCAATTCTCTTTGAGCCTGTGGCCTGTTCAGACGGTAACCGGGAGGATGAGCTGTCACTCAAAACGAAATAAACATGATTGGCTCGGTGTATTCCTCGCTTGGCCGTGTCTTCCAGCACAAGGTCTCATCTGATTGGACAAAAATACAGTGCTCCCCTCTGGTGTAGCAATTCAGGATACGAGGTCATCACAAACAGCGCTTACGATGTAGGGAGTAGGCCTATAGTTAAAGCGCTGTGTAAAGAGCATAGTACGTGTTTTGCCGAAACTTTTTTTGTGTATACATGGAAACACAGCTTTATACCCACATACAGTCTTCTCCGAAGCTTAATAACATTTCAGATCAGGTTACTGATTCATGCAAAACAAAATCTATTTTTTAAGTGTTGAAAAACACTCAATAAGGATTTTCATTATCCTATGTAGGTCTGATTATTGATGTATATTAATGCTTGGCAATGCTCCTGTGTCTGTGTTTATCAGTGATTAGGTCATACAGATATGGGTAGCTAAGCTGCATGACTATATCATGGCTGTCAATGTCTAGTGAAGTAATTAGCACCATTGGTCATTACCTAAAGATAAAAGCTGGCCCATGCTGACCCAAACTAAATAGGCAAATCCCAACCAATCACTAAACCAGAACAAGTTGTGCATTATCTGCTCATATATACATTTATAAGGCCAAAAAAATAGTGAAGGTAGAGATTGTTGAATTTGTTTTCAATGACAAATTATTGAGTGTTGAAGGTTTTATCATGGGAATATTGATCATATTTAATCTGTATAAGGATACAATACATTTTCTACATGTTTATGTTAAATTAAAAGTGAGAAACACTTTATTTAAACTAAATAAATTAAAACATGATACAAAAAAAAGCATCAAATGAATACAACACCCCATCAGGTTTTTCTTATGAACACAGTTCTTTGACAGTTTTAGCTTGTATCTCCAAATCATGGTCTGAAGTCTCCCACCTCCATGACTGCCATTAATGCCAATTTATACAAGAATGCTCGTACTGTAAGCTTATAACCAGATACTTTGATTGAATTTTCATCACAAGGGATTAAATTATGTTATATATGTGAAAGAAGTTTTCCTCAGGCTAAATTTAAAAAGTTGTTCCATTTACACTGATGAATAGCCCTGTATACTGTTGTCTCACTTATATATCATGTATGTTTTGTATGCCTGCAAAAAGCATAAGATTGTTGTTTTCAATTATAACAAATCTTTTATGCTAGCCATCAACTAAAAATATGATAATATCTTTTACATTATCTGATAATGAACAAGGTTGGTTCTTCCCGTAGCTAGGTCATCCTTTGTCAAATTTTAAGATTTTGTGCACATATTAATTGTCTGTTATATATAATGATGGATATGCTGTTAACTGTAGGATGCGATTGTGAAAGGTTTACCTTGTGAAAATGGTCCCTCATGAAACACTATAATTAGTATAAAACCGAAAAATGTGAAAATATATTGCAGTGAATATGTTGCAAACCACAGAATATTCATAATCACTTTTGGGCCATGTTCAACCTAAAGGCCTGAGAAACCTACATGTCATGGTCATGGGCCCTGACTGCATCACTCAGTAAAAAGTTTGACTTAGGAACAGTTTTCAGTGCAAGGGCTTTGATTGCATCATCCTAGTCATCTATGAAAGTTCACATGAACATCCTCTGGGACACAGCATTGGAATTTATGACCATTGGGTCTTATGTTTTGACCCCATCACCCTGATAAATAGTAAATAATTGGTCTTATCAAGCATGTCCTTCCCCTCTGATACCCTGTCTTACAAGAGGCATACTGAAGGCTCTGTTACATCATTCCTGGTAGCATGGCACTCACCAGCAAACCCAAAGGGTCCTGATAATGACATTACCTTGGCCAATGAAACCATGGGCAACACAAACATGGTTTCATGCTCAAGAAACCTATACAGGCTCTTTGAAGACTGCAAGATAACAGCCAACAGGAAATCATGCATTCCTAATACCAGAGACCATCCAGAAACCAAGCACAGCCTTGTGACTGCATCAGCCTAGCCAGTTTGTTAGTTTTATAGATCTTTACATCAAACTTTAAACAAATATAGGTTTAAGGCACTTTTGGTGCCCAAAACTTGCCTAAAACCTGTTTTTGGCGGGGAAGTTTTAACCAGGTTATAACCTATGGTTAAAACCTTCCTGCCTAAAACTTGCAAACTTTTAGGCCAGGTCCAGCCTGAAGCCCTGCGAAACCTACATTTCATGGGTAGGGGCCCTGGCTGCATCACTCAGTCAGTAATAAGTTGTGACTCAAGAAAAGTTTCCAGCACAGAGGCTGTATTTGCATCATCCTGGTCTTGTAAAACTATGAAAGGTCACATGAACCTCTTCAAGAAAACAGCAGTGTGATATGACCACAGTGGGTCTTAATTCTGATTACATCACCCTGATAAATAGTAATCAGTCTAATCAAGCATGGCTTCCCCCTTTCATACCAAGCCTTAGTATATGGCTACTGGAGGCTCCATTACATTATACCAGGTAGCAGGGCTCTCATCAAGAAACCCCAATAGATCTGATAATGACATTATCTGGGCCTGTGAAACCATGTGCCACACACACATCATATCATGAGGTGTCACTTTCACTTCACAAATATATATATATATATATAAATATATATATATATATATATATATATATATATATATATATATATATATATATATATATATATATATATATATATATATATATATAAAATATAAAGTGGAGGGTTGTAGTGGAATATCCAGGGTGGGAAGTTTTTATTCCTGGGAATTTCTGCCCTGGAAAATACCAGGAAATACTCATGTGACAGGAGAAACAGATAATATCTGTATATTTGTGTACTTAATAAACCAGAAAAGTTTAACAAAAATTTTAAACTATTTCAGCTTTGGTAAAGCAGTTTCCACCCATTCATTGTAATTAATCTAAAAACATGTTTGCATGCATGTCAGTTCCTCTCTAAAGAAAGCAAAGCTGAAAATAATTTTACGATATAGTGAAAGGTTAAAGGATATTTATATTCTGGAATACATCTGACCTGGTGATGGCTTTCCTTAGTCTTTTACTGTTTGAATATAAGAAATAAGAGTTAAGTGTGGGAAAAAAATATTCAGATTCTTATAATTCAGTACTCATTGTATTTACTCAGTTTTAACTTTTAAGAATTTTTTTTGTCATATTCTCATTTTGACTTCATCAGTCATTTGTTTTTCTTTGATGATTAATGAAACTGATGCTAAGTTTATTGTTATATGGTTCATCATATATACTTCTAGATACTGCCCCCAGTTTCCTGTCAAGTATGCTATTAAAGGTATTTTGATAGATGAAGTCCAGTTCCACAATCACACTGACTTGTTTACATAATTGCAGCTAGGGGAAAGTATAGGAATATACTGTGAAATAAATGAGATATTGCTCTTTGTCCAATGGGATTGTAGCATGTTTTTAAATTATAAGCACCACAATGTGTGATTTGAAGAATGTTCATTGAAAAGAAATGAGGGTCTGTCCTCATGGATGTCTCTGGAAGTCTTGAGAAAGTTCATTTGCATGGATTGCCCACCGGATATGCATGGGATTCCCTTTAGGTCTGTTTCTTATTGCTATGCACAGTAACAACCCTCACATGGAAAAACAGCAACTATTGAACTATTTAGGTTGAGAGTATTGAGAGTATAACAGTTGAAAAAAAAATTCACAGATGAACAACAAGTACTGGCATTTCATTTCAATGCTGTCAGCTGATCTGATAGGTAGACTCAGCGATCTAGACTCTAGTGCTTGATATCCATGGTCAAACTGTGCTTTGGCAAGCTTGTCTATTCTTATTAGATACTAGGTCAAATTGGACTCCCTACTTTAATTTGGGACAGGCTTCCTGTACTTGACCTAACCCTGGTGATTAATATTTTGACTTTTTATTTCAGAGTTACTACATAACAATTGCCAAGCAGGTATACCAAAGAACAGGGGAGAAAACATTTGGTGTGCACATGAAGGAGGACCAGCTGAAGGCTTTCAGTGAAGACCAAACCATTCAGCTTTACGAACTTTACAAAGAGACCAAGAAACCTGTAGATCCTGAGAATCCACTTGGACACAACCCATTTGTCCACAAAAGTGAAGACAGGACGTGACCAGTCCTAAAGCTTATCTGTAGTTATTTACATATTGTAACCAAGGTGGATATATATATCTTTATTTAATTCCCCAGTACTGTCAGTGTGCAGTGGGTGAATGAAAGATCTCAAGCAAGAAGAAGTGTGTTATGTCAAGGACTTAAATATATAACAGAGGTAAAGTGAACCATGCCCAATTGCCATAACTGGAACATGACCACCTCGATGTAACAACCATGAATTTCAGTCTCGGCCAAGCATGTTACAACTTGTATTAAATCTCTAACACAAATACTCTTACCACTTGCCAACTTTCAGATCCAAAGGTGTTTATTTCACGAGAGCTGGGGTTATATCTACTTAGGTCTAGATGATTTGAGTGTCAAGACATCAAGGCTGTATTTGGATGCAGGGTTTGCTTAGACTAAACCTGTTAGAGGGTATGAGTGAATGTAAACAGAAGACCTGCAAAATAGTAACATTTATTGAGAAATAATAAATGAGTTTTTCTGTATTGGTCATTTATTGTTGATCCTATCTTTGAGTGTTAATTTACATAAACATGTATTCTTGGGGTTTTTTTTGAGGGGGGGACCTACACCATTATCATGGAAACTTGCTCCACAGGGTTGCTGACCCTGCCTGCATCACTTGGTATTTTACTTACTGTAACTTCTCTATCTTAAGCCTCATGTTTGTTAAAAGCCGCACTCAGACTATTCTGTACCCCATCTGCTAAGCCCTGAGAAAAAGAAGATCTGGAAAACCCATAAGGGTATAAAAACCTTTTTTTTAGCCATCGGCAATACTGCCAACACACCTGCGATGACGCTGATGTAGCATGAGCACACTTAAATAGGTCTAATTTATTGACAAACTCGTGGCAGCTATTTGATATAACATACCAACCCATATGATTTTGATCATTATAGAAAATATATCATGTTCGGAGTAGTGGTTCAATGTTCCTTTTTAGCTCAGATAAATTTTAGTCATCTGAGCTATAGTGACAAGTCTCTGTCTGTCATCCATCTGTCTGTCGGTCTGTCCGTTAACCAGGCACAAATTGTAAATGCTGGACCTTGAATCTTCTTACTTGACATCCAGGGAAGCCCATGAAAAATCTCCTTGGAAACCTGAAATTAGGTCTCTGTTACCCATATCCTCCGAGCTGTGGGGCTCAGAAATACCCCCCAGAATTATTAAAAATTTGATACAAAAGCTCCAGTATCTGAAAAACTAATGCTTTGATTTCCATAATTCTTTGAATGCATATTCATCATAGGGTGTTTCATCAGTTCCTGCAGACTGGTGGTGCCACCTGGGTTTGTTTTTTTTTATTTTTACACATTTTCTCTATTTTAGAGACCTTCAAAGATGCGATTGCTGTTAACAGGGCAGAATTCGTAACCATTGGACCTAGAATCCTGTAACTTGACATCCAAGGAGGTCCATGAAAAAATCTCCTTTGAAACCTGAAATTAGGTCTCTGTTACCCATATCCTTTCGAGCTAGAAGGCTTGTAAATACCCCTCAGTATAATTAAAAATTTGATACAAGCCTCCATTTTATGAACAACAAATCCATTCATCATCATGATTCTTTGCATGCACATTCATTATGGAGTGGTTCAACAGTTTCTGCAGATTGGTGGCACCATCTGGATTTTTTTTTCAAATTTATAGGCATTTTCTTTGAATTTTTATTTTTGAGACCTTCAAAGATGTGGTCGTCCATTAAAAAGGGCACAAATGGTAACCATTGCACTTAGAAACTCCTAATTTGACATCAAGGAAGGTCCACAAAAATCTCCTTGGAAACCTGAACTTGGGTCTCTGTTACCCATGTCCTTTTAGCTATGCTTAAGTTGAATTGGGAAACCACTTACAAAATTTGGCATTCAGATGATAAAATTCCTTTTGTGAATGTCTTTCTAGAAAGCTGAGCATGACCCCTGGGTCACTTGTTTCATTACAAATTCAGTTCCAGTTAAGATTGAATTCATAAAGAGGTGTGTTGAAATCCTTTGCTGGTTGATTTGAGTGGCCGGTTCACCTCTGACCTTTGACCTCATCATGTTTTTGTAAAAAGCGGCCCAAAATTTGCCCTGTTGTGAAATCCAAACCCACGGGTCATATTTTATGGTTTATTCAACAGGCTTCATTGCTGTTGTTATCGCGCTGACGTTTACAGGGTTCCTGCGCGGTCTTACAAAGTCTTACTTTTCACTTTGCAAAAATAAGGCCTTAAAAAGTCTTACTTTGCTTACATTTTAGAGGCTAGGTCTTACAAAAGTCTTACTTTTTGTTTCACAGAAACAAATAATTTTAGTTTTGAATCGTAAAGGAGGCAAATAAATGGATACCATAAACCTGAAAGTAGCTAATTTTTCAAAGCTTGTTCCCATATTTAACTGTATGTCAGACATCATCTGCATGTTCAGACTACCGTGGGTCTCATGGTCATGGGGGGCACCTGCGGAGTATTTTCAGTGCGGACAACACAGAATAAATTCGAATCAGAAGACGCGTTCACAAGTTTCGGTGGTGTAAAAGGGAACTCGAAAGTTGTGCGCCAGTTCATCTCCAATTATTATGGTATTTCCTTCTGCTGTACACTTTCCCTTAATCATGTAAATCTCTGCAGTTTCTGCATGTCGGTGGATGCGCAGTAACTTTGTTGGGAACTGAAAGTAACGACGCGCTGTGTTTGTCGACAATGCAAACAAAGTAGAAGAAATTCCGGAAACTATGACTTAATCATGAAAGAGTTTGAGCGTCTTTTTCAGTTTCATGTTTGCTATGCAGGTTATTGTATATGTATATATGAATATTGACAGCACTGAAAAAGATAATTATTTTGCTTGACTCAGGCACATCAGGATATAGCAGGGCTAGTACCATTAAAAGGTGTTTGAAAGCGTGATAGGTATATTTGGACACTTGCTTGAAACTGGAAGTTGAAATAAATATTTGTGTGTGAGTTGCAATTGGTGTAAAGAAGATGCATCAGTGATTTCTAAACCAGCCAGCATAAATATAACCCTGTAAACCAGAACATGGCATGAACTGACGTGCTTTATCTGTAACTCTGCATGATTTAGGCTCGTCCTGCTCGTCGACATACCTGTGAACTGAATTTTTCCAGGAACGATATCGATGGGTTTTGAAAGTTTGTCCATTTAAAAGGTAATAAATTTAAATTTTCACGTCGATAGTCTTGTGAAATATTACGTTGACAAATTTACCTCCTTTGTGGGGTCAATGACATCTTTTCGGGCACATATGACCATTGTATAATTCAAATTAATTTAATTAATGAATGACTTAAAATCAGCTACAGTGAATCATATTTTGTCAAATTTACGGCATTAAAGTACGAGCTAGTTCAGGCTGCTTCGAAAAAGTGGAGCGCGGGAAAGCTCAACGGTGTTACCATTTTGTGTATAGGCCTAGATCGGCGAGCTTACACTGCATATATATAGCAAGTTATATATATGAAATATTTGAGCATTGAAATAACGGGCTATAATTGCTTCGCAGATGCAAATCAAATTTCTGTATGGCAATAAATGCATTCGAATTAGAACATTTTTATTAAGTATTGTGCCCGCGTATACAACGCGGAAGGAGCTTATATCGGTGTCAGCAATGATGGGCCTATAGGCTATATCACCAAATAATGCATGTATCATAAACTCGGTATTTCCAAAATATGCATGACCATCAAGAAATCAATTTTTTATTGTTAATTATTTTTTAATATATTGCTCTGGTATATATCAGAACTCATTTTGCCCACGTATTATACGGTCTGCCCGATGCAAACGATGTCAACGCATCCAACTGCATTTTTCCAAACGTTTCCCCGTAAATTTTTGAACGTCCAAGCACACCTGCTCTCTTTACAATCTCACTCTTGGAGCGGACACGTGGTTTTTGCAGTTGATCGTGCTAATATAGAGGTATTTCGAAAATATACATGAACATCAAGAAATCTATATTTTGTTGATCGTAAATTAACTTTTATCCTATTGCTCTCGCATTTCAGAACATGTTTTGCCCTCATATTACGGTCTGCCCGATGTAAACGATGTCAGTGTCATCCAACTACATTTTTCCAAACGTATCCCCGTGAATTTTGGAACGTCCAAGCTCGCTTGCTCTCTTTACAAATGCCTCGCTCTTTGGTGGGGATACCTGCGGTTTTGCAGAAGATTGCGCTAATACAGCAGGATATCCAAGGGTTTCAAAGTGGATACTGGTCACTCTCGCGGCTTACACCTTCGTGCGTCTCCTGTCGTGCGTTGTCTGTACGTTAACCATAGTTATCTAAAAAATGACAGGAGCTATATAAGCATCACCAAATCTTTTGCAAATAATCAGTCATCCAAAAAACTATATCGGATTTTGTTTATTTTTTTTCTAACTGCATTTTCTTAGATTTTATAGGGAAAAAGCTAAAAAGCTTGAAAAATCTTCTTCTCCGAAACTGTCCAGCCAAATTGTCCAGTATTTCACAGATATAATCCCTTGAACAATCTTTCTCACGTTTGTTCGAATGGTTTAAGTTCGGGGATTTTTGGCCGAGATACAGGAGGTTGAACTTTGTTAACTGTGCAAAAAAGCATATTAAAATTTAAATATCAGAAACGGCTGTAGCTATCATCACCAAATTTTATGCCAATGTGGGTCACATTTGTCATATCTGAAATTGAGGTATTGGTGGCGCCACCTGCATCGGCCTTTTTTGTACAGGGTCATCAGTGCCTGTATCACACTGAGGGCTACAAAAAACGTCTTTTCTGAAACCATATGGCCAAAATGTTTAATATCGCAAAGAAAAAAATCCTAGGGTATTGCTTTCTGAAGTGTGTTCAAATGGTCTCTTTTCAGTGACTTTTGGCTAAATTATTGGAAGCTGAATTTAGTCATATGCCATAACAGCCCATTTTAGCTTAGTGGCTACAACGATCTTCTTCTCAAAAACCACTGGGCCAAATTCTTTAATCTCACCCATTAATTATCCTCAGATGTTGATAATTCAAGTTTGTTCAAATGGTTTTTGTTCAGTGCTTTTTGGCCGAGTTACGGGAAGCTGAACTGAGCCAGTTTGCTGTATTGTCCTATATGAGTTATAAACCTGCGAAACGTTTTTCGACTGATGCCACTGAAGCCAGTTTGTTAAATATTTTACAAGAATGATTCCTACAATAATTCTTATAATAATTGTCATTAATGGTTCCACATGAACGATTTTTGGCTGAATTATAGAGATTGAATTGAGTCATTTTACCAAAGATGTTAGCTGTGTGATGCTGTTACATCTAGCCTGGCACCAGTTTATCAGCATCTATTACATCATGCCATTAGACATTTAGATTTCAGGTTATCTTTGGTTAATATTGACAAGAAAGTTTTTTTAAAAGCTTTTAAAAAATTCAGATTTTTGATTTGTGTTATTCATTATACCAGGTAATGTTACAATCATGGATATTTAGCTCTCTGTGGCTATATAAAGACAACTGTACATGGATTTATAAATTATTGGTATCCCTACTCAACTTAATTCAAGAATTTGCCATCAATGGGATATATCTGTATTTTAAATTTGCATTCAGTATGCATCCGTAATAATTTTACATATATTCCTGATTTCTTTTTTATAAAAATTCAGCTGAAAAGCATTTTGTATTGTAAAATAAATTTCAAAGTTATTTCAAGTAGGGACCACTTTTGTGTTCAGATGGCAGCACTTGGTTTACCATTGGCAGATTTCCAGTGCCTTGATGTTGGTCATAAGCCAAGATGATGTCAGCTCTATAAATAGTTTTAGCTCAGTGCCATGATTGGAAGAAGTGCAGCCAGGTATAGGTCAAGAGTTAACTCAGTGCAGTAGCTGCATTCTATTTATAGCTTGGCAGACTGCTCACTGCATCATATTTGGCACCAAAGTTCAGCCTGAATCTATTTATAGCTTTGGCAGACTGCCAACTGAGTCAGATTATGCAACAGGTCAAGAGTTCACTCAGTGCAGCCAGGTACAGGTCAAAAGTTCACTCAGTCTAGCCAGGTGCAGGTCAAGAGTTCACTCAGTGCAGTAGCTTGAGGCAGCAATTTGTCACAGGTCACTCAGGGGCAACTGCCTTACTCACCTTAGCCTTGTCAGCCCAGTGCATCAAACTCTGGGGAAGTTTGATGTATTGGACTGATATTTTGACCTGTCTATGCGTCTTTGATGGTATTCTCATTTACAAGACAGGTGGTGCCACGTACATTTACTTTTTGCACTGTGTATGTGCCTGCTTATTTCTGCTGAGGAATTTGATATATCAGCCTGAAATTGGGCATATTTATACATATCGAATAGTTTTGTCGTATACAAGACTGGTGGTGCCACCTACAATATTTTTTGCACAATGTGGGCCCCTGCTTATTTCTCAGGAGGGGTTTGATATATCAGTCTGAAAATTGGCATATGTGTATATCTCTGATAGCTTCGAAGTAAATGATGGCCCAGCATTGAAGCATTATACCTGGTGTATTTCCTAATGCAAAGGTTCGCATTAGGCCTGTAGGCCTTGTTTTTTTTTTTGCGGATATTCTCTGAGCTCGAGTAAAGGAAGTTATCCGAACATGTCCATGAAAATGTTTGTACCTGAGGACTGGCTTGCACGTGTTCTTTGATTTTGGCGGGAAAATGAATTTCCCCAGGGAGAAAGTGGGGCCTGGCGATCGTGGGGCTGCAGCAATCAAGTTACAACATTACCGTTCTACGGCTGAACGCTGTTTATAGATATGGTAAACTTAATTGACAGATTTATGGATAAAAAGATGCATGCTTTGCCATGTATAATACAGGCCTACGGGAGTGAACTCCGCTCGTAACGACATTTCTGTATAAGTATGCGGCAACAGCCGGCAAAAAAGTAGAGAATATACGGGCATGTAAATGAAGGCCTATTTATTTATTAATGTCATTTGAAATTTGGATGGGTATTAAAACGAATATAATTAATATAGGGTTTCTATTAACAATGAGAAAATGGTCTTATTTTTCACGGAAAAAAAGGTCTTACTTTTTGAAATTGAAAAGGCGCAAGAACCCTGTATACTGTTGGCTTCAGCCCATTTAATTAATCTTTCATTAAGAATTTTTGTGAATAACTTGCTAACAGTATTTAATAGTGAGATACCTCTGTAATTATTTGGATCATTGGTGGAGCCCTTTTTATATAATGAAAAAATAATGGCTTTAGACCATTCTGCTGGAAATTCACCTTTAGAATAAATAATATTAAAGAAACTTTCTAATAATGGTACTAAAAGAGTTTGGTTTTCTTTCAATATTTCAACAGTGATCCCATCTGGACCAGGAGCTTTACCACTTTTCATATCCAATAAAGTTTTCCTTATTTCCCCTTGGTTTATATCCATATTATTATTATTTAATAGTTCATCTGAGTTATCATCCTGAAAGTTATATTAATCAATGAACTTTTCAAAGTCCTTATCTAAAAATTTTAATTTTCTGTGAACAAACATTTAAAATATTTAACCCATTTATCTTTTGTAATGGTACTGCTTACATTCTTTCTCTTTGATACTTTAATCTTTCTAAACAAATCATTTAAAGTTCTACATTGTTGTAGATCCCTTATAAGTGAACGATTATATTTTATCTTATGCAATTTACATATTTCTTTAATTTTAATTTAGCTATTCTATATTCCATAAAAACAGTTTCACTGTTTGAGATTCTGAATTTATTCAAAGCTCTGTATTTTTCTCTCTTCGTATTTGTACATTCTTCTGTCCACCAATTTGGCTGCTTGTATATTAATTTATTTGCCTTACCACAAGTTTTCTTTTCATAAGTTTGTATTGCTATGTACTCAAATAAATTTTGTAACAGAGAAGCACTATTTTCAATATCACTTAACATATGGTCTTATTATACCTTGAATATTAACCATGGCTAGTTTTGTCAGTTCCCGAAAACTGGTGGCGCCACCTCTATATTTTCTAACTTTTATGATTTTTTTCTGTTTTTGAGACCATCAAATGACATCGTTAATATAATTATGTCAGTTTCTCAGCTGTAGTATCATCCATTGTCCTGCAACCCAGCGTGGTTATTATGATTGGTATCTTTAGTTCCTGAAGACTGATGGCGCTACCTGTATTTTTTTATGCATTTTCCAATTTATTTTGCAACTGCCAAATTATATTAATACTGTAAGATACGCAACTGTGGTTTCATCTGTGTCATGAAACGTGATCGGAAGCTGCCACGAAGGCTGTACGAATTTACCTCGAATGCAGTCAGGACGCTCCCGGAATCGCCGCCGATTATGGACCAAACGTTAAAGAAGTTATACAGAATGCATCTAGAATGTAACACGAATGATCCGAGTGTTTCAAGAATGCCACTAAATACACCAGGAGGAAAACCTGAATCCCCCTTCAGTAACAAAAACTGGTTTGGTGTAAGTGGCTCAAGATTCCTATGGTCATCACTAGGGGGCGTACTTGGTCTGTCATTGAGAATTTTCTCAGATTCTGTATCAGTCTTATCTCTGCCTGTTTGTGCTGTTAACAACCATTTCAAAACTTTTTTTGTGAGCTCTACCACCATAGGCTCCCAAATTCCACCCATGTGACGTGCTGTTGGGGGGGATGAAAATGCCACTCAATTTCACTTTGTCACAAATAATCAAGTTTATCTGATGATTCCGCAGCTGCAGAGACTTGCGCAGTTCACTATCACCCCTTTTAAAATATGTACCATTATCACTGAAAATGCTCTCAGGCTTACAAAGCCTACTTATAAATCTCATCAGTGCATTTAGAAACGAAATTTCAATATGAACTGTGAAACATGTATACAGACATCCATAACGCTTTACAAGGCTGCTTCTCTGTTTCACTTCTACTGGCCAAAAATAGTCATCACCTGTATATGTAAATGGATGTTTATCTGGAGTTAATCCCTCAACTAGTAAAGGAGCCATTTACTGTTGACCACTAAGTGCATTTCTTTTCTGGCAATCAAATCAGTTTCTAAGCACTCCTTTAATAGCTGTATGACCTTGATCCAATAATTCTATCTCACTAATGCAAGTACATGCTCTATACCTGAGAATCCTGCCAGTCTATGATAATGCTGTATTATCAAGCTGGTAACATGATGCTTGTATGGCAAAACAGTTGGAAGTGTAGCAGCATAGCTTATGTCTGCTCTCTCTTTGCGAACACCCACTCTATAAAAAATAGCCAGAACCTTCTTTGGAGCTTGAACTGAATTTTTACAGACAGCACCACAGGGGAGCCAGTTTGGAAGAACACAGACTTATTTTCCATTCCATGGAAAAGGGGACAAGGAAAATGTTCCCGCAGGTAGAGAGGCTCCTGAGGCTGCTGTTGGTATCACCAAGTAGTTCCTGTGCAGCTGAGAGGTCCTTCAGTGCCCTTAGGAGGTTAAAGACATGGCTGCGTTCCACCATGACGCAGAGCAGGTTAAACCATGTTATGATCTGTCATGTTCACAAGAAACGTCTTGGGGAAGTGTCTTGTCAGCAGATAGCGGAGGAATTTGTAAACGCGAAAGATTATCGAATGCAAGTTTTTGGTAAATTCTAAAAGTGAAACAACTAGTGTATTGCGTGTATTGCACGGACAACTGATGATCCAATCATGTAACAGACGTCTTGACTCAATAGACATCTGAGGAATAGTTTCTCAGTTATTGTAATAAGACATGTCTTCTAGATAACAGTAGCGAGGAACATTTCCGAGCATTCAACATTTGAAACTTCAAATATGTTTTAGTCATCATTATCTTTTGCATGACTTCATGATTAAAAACTTCATGGTCTGATCGCGTCTCAATTTTATTTATAACTGTGAATATTTATTTTTGTCAAGCCTAATCTGTCATTAATGTACCAACTGATTATTGTGATCCAAGCTTCATAATTTAAAAGACTGTCTGAATAAAAAGCTGCCATTTTATTTCATTTGAGAACTTATACAGGAGCTACGCCGTCATCCACGTCGGCATCATTTTTAGCTCGAGTAAAAATCTAAAACTTTTATAATTCAGTAACTATGTATTTCTTTTTTTCACTGTTTTTTCCTTCAGATTAAATTTTCAACAGACACCCGTTTAACTTGACAGTTCTCATTTGTATTTGACATCTGTGAATGTTACTGGATGGTTAAATCTAAAAGATAAAGATATACACGTGGTGATCAGCAATATCAGTTGATGAAAGGCTGTTAAACAGAGACACTAAACTTTACGTATATCATTACATTAACTAAATAGTTGCTAATCTTTAACCATGCAGCTTTTCTTTCTTCCAATTCATGCAACAGATCAATATATCAGTTATACTGAGCATCTTTATCCGGTATCTGCTTCGTTTTCCTATTGTCCCATAGGCCTTCAGTGGAAAAGGCAAGCTGCTTTGTGGCCCTTATTTAATGTCTCATTTAGTTAGTGACTAAAATAATGAAAAAAAATATTTGCACAGGCCTTTTAAAATACTTCAGTAATTTAACATCCATTAAATTATATTTCAAGAAAACTTGCATATAACGTCATGATTTTCAGACGCCCCCCCCCACACACACACACATTGTAAAAGGAAATTGCGCCCCTTCCCAGCAGAGTGTATAGAAAAATTTGAATGCTGTCTTAAAGGAGCAAACCACACTGCTGTTCATTAATACCCTCAAGTTATGAATGAGAAGGTAATTAACTGTGGATGCCTTAATCTAATTGCTAATGAAAAAAGAAATATGAAAATTAATCACGAATAAATAGGAAAGAAATATATAAAATGAGAGGTTTTACGGTTCAAGGGGGGGGGGGGGGGGCGCACCCTCTTGATCCGCCACTACCTTAAGTGCGTTCTTCGCTGAAGATTGTAACGGCACTCTCACAGCAAGTAAGCTGGTCATAGACTCTCTGTCAGAGGGCCGGAATGGCGTTATCACAATGTAGTCAGAATATTTAGAATATACTTCGAATATCCAGTATACAATATACACAATGTACACAGTACAATGAACGCAGAATTTTCATTCCGACGGCATTCCGGATCATACCGCCTCTGTTCAGACGGAGGTTCAAAGTTTAAAAAATCCGTGAAATATTTTTGAGTTATCTTGTGTACAAGTTTGTCTATGGCGGCGGCGCGACCGTGCTTGAGCCATATTATCCAATGACTGCTCAGTCCCTGGTATACAATAATTATTCATTAATAAATGAATATATCGGTACATGAAATTATTATACATGAAATTGTTTTCATATAGAAAATATACGAGTCATTGTAAACCCTGGAAAAATGAAGACCACAAAATCATCCCAGATAAACGTCCCCATGGCCAAAAAAGAAAGATATGATTGGTGGCGGAAACGAGCTACATAGGCGGCTAAAATTCTGAGATGATGAGGGGTCGATACTTAAGCAGCAAGGTACATTTAATATTATATATTTTTGTTTCATTTAATTTTTATTATATCTTTAAATATGTTCTTTTTCAATTTAATGTGCTGTAAATATAGGCTGAACCTTTTATTTACCACAGTTCTCTTTTCAAGAAAACTGCGATCTCGATCAAATCGTGCATGATACTGGCTACAATAATAACATTTATCAGCAACGTGTACTTTTCCATTCTGTATTAAACAAATTTCAACGTTTTGTTCATACTCCAGCTTTTCTTTAATTTCTTTTTTCTTTCATTTACTTTTCTCTTTATTCATTAGATTCCCCAAAAGTTTCTTTGTCTTCAGCAAAATTAAGTTCCAACCTACTAACAATAGACACCATGACTAACAAAAGATAAAAAGAGGTTGGAGTGCCAGCATTACCATTGCTCGTCCGGCTGCAGGTTGCCTCGGCGGATGCTTGCGACGAATGAAACCTCTCTGAAGGAAGCAGCGATGACTACTGAGGAGGCAACAGGGATTGTTGCTGGATCATGTCCAACCTACGACATTCCACAAGGTGACAGAGTTCGACATGGTGACTGGTTGATTTCGGGTATCAGGCTAGTCAGCCAGCCTCCAATTATTGCCCTTGTTCATGTCTTTATATGCTCTCACTCCTTCTTCGACCTTCCATTCTTTTCTGCAGTATCTCGGTGTATGTTTTGCATCCTGGGCAGCAGCAGACTTTTTCATCTTGGTTTGGCAGCTTCAATGTTTTATCACTGGAGCCCAAAGAGCCTCCACAGCTTCCACTTCCTCGTTGTTATCTATTCTGACAAACTTGGTTGCCACCGGCATCTTGCTTCTGTTCCTAAAACCTTTCTAACTCTGGGCCTTCATCACTGGTCACCCCACAAAGCAAAGGACATTCGGTATCTTTATCGGCTCGTTTTTATTTTTCGCCGTCCCATATCGGGTATGCATTCTGTTGTACCAGGCTTTGAGGTCATTCGGTCAAACCGTATGCAATCAGACAGCTCTTTCCTCAAGGCCTTATTGTACAGGACCTCGTTTCCCTTCACCAACTCAACCGTGTCCGCCTTTTGGTTTGTGAGACTGAGCTTGGGCCGTTGTCTGGGCACCACATGAGAAAGATTCTAGGAGCCTTCTGAAATCTCAAAAATGGGGTCAGCCTAGTTTGATAACCATGGAGTTCTGGCTTATGAAAGATTAATTTGCTGGACGAGACTGATGCCGAGGCCCGTTTTACAACCCCTTTATGTCAGTCGCCCTGTTTGAGCACAATTGTTGTGAATCGTCCTCTTGATACATGGTTCATTCATCGTGAACCTGGTTCAACCATCAACCGTGGCTGATCACCAAAGACCACTTTTATATTAACAATATCTAAATCGTACTCCAAAGGAGAATTTATGACAGCAGCTTAATGTCCCTATGGTTAGCAGGCAGAAGTATGTGCACTAGTGCAGCCTGAAGTTCTTTGAACTAGGTTTACAGGCGCCTTCCTTTTGAATGAGCTTCTGGACCCACTCACAAAATTCCTCCTAATTGAAATCACATGGTACAGTTATTTCTGTACACAAGCCACAAAACGTTTGATCCGCTTCTGTTCCCAATTTATAATTTCACTATGAAAGTTAGTCTTGTTTACAAAGAAAGATTAAAGCACCCTTCAGATATCTGGTAATGTGTAAAGAGCAATTTAGGGCCTATACATATGACATAGGGAGGTCCAACAAAGAACAGAATTCCAAAGTACAATATAGCATCACAATTTATTCAAATCTGTACAGATACGCCATGAAGCATTTCATACGGGGCACACAGTACAAAGTGTTATGGCAGTGAGTTCTAAAGAAACACAGATGTATAGTTTATATAAGACTCGTGAGATTGTACTAGTAAACTGATACAGAAGGCTGGTGGGCAGACACCACCGTCTCCAGGACGTTTCCCACCACAGTGCACATTCCTATAGTGTTTCCGTTTCGTCTACATGTGGACAGTTGACCAGTGTACACAAGGGTGAACACTAAATGAACAAGATAAGCAAGCACTTTGGTTTGAATAGAAAAGCTGTAAGGTGTTAAGAAAAGAAATTTGTACTTTCCTATAATCCCCCTGACCTGATCGAACGATTCTCATTTTACATGAGTCCTCTGAAAGCATTCTCTTGGGGTCAAGAGGTCACATGAATACAATGTGATAAAATTCTACCTCACTTCCCTGTAATGCCAAGTAGTTCTATTAGAGACCTTCGCGTGGACAAAATGACATTTGATGTCAATACTTAAGCAAGGGGTCAATAGAGCATTTACCGTGAATCTATAAATAGCACATCCCTTTTGATCACAGCAGAGATCCATCAGTTTAAAGCTATATGGCCTTTACTTATTTTACAGTGTAAAATGAATATATCTATTTCTATATAGAAAACCCTTAACATTTCAAGGCATTACGGTATATACATGTACGTTTTCATGTATATACACATAAAATGTGTACCTTTTCATCCTGAGCTTAGTTTGAACAGGGATGATCTTAGCATACGCTATCACTTGTATTAGGACTGTGCAATATCCCTACGACGTCAGACCTCTGTAATATAGAAAGTTGGAACCCAATGTCTGGCGGCTTCAGGAACATTATAGACGTTGTGTTGTGCTCCTATACAACACACTAATATATTATGCGTATATATATATATACATATAAATATATATATATATATATATATATATATATATATATATATATATATATATATTCCATTATAAGCCATCGGCTTAGAATATCTTGTGACATCACTCGTTTAACCGGAAGAATCAGAAATGGAAGCTTGTGACAAGTAAGTTATCTAAATTCTGATCATCACCAACACAGAAATAGGAGAGATTATTCTTAAACAGAGCATTTCCTATCTATTTTCTAACTTACCGATCACTGAAGACACAGGACGGTCATGATTAACAAACTGTGGGCATCATATTACGTTCATATATACATATTCTTGAATATTTCAGGAAGAAGAGGTTTAGTGACTTGCCTGCTTGCTTATCACATTTAAATCTGAATATAGTGATTTATAGAATAATATTACTATTCGGAAACCAAGCCTAACCATTCATGATAGCGAGAAAACAGCACCATGGTCAAGGTGATATGAATAATTCATGAGGCCACATCATAGTGACATGAATTATCTGTAACGCCATGTCATAGTGACATGAATAATTCATGAGGCCACATCATAGTGACATGAATTATCTGTAACGCCATGTCATAGTGACATGAATAATTCATGGGGCCAAATCATAATGACATGAATAATCTGTAACACCATGTCATGCGAAGTGAATAATTCATGGGGCCACATCATAGTAACATGAATAATCTGTAACGCCATGTTATGGTGACATGAAAAATTTGTCGGGCAACCTGGTAAGATGAATAATTCATAGGGCCATGTCATGGTCACATGATAAACCAAGGACGCCTTGTCATTTTGACACGAATTATTTAGTACACCATACGATGGTGGCACTATTCAGAAAGGTAACATGAAAAGGTCATTATACTTATCATGGCTTTATGATTCATTCATTACACCACATCATAATGACAATCAACATTAATCCTGCCAAACTATTTTGGCATGAACCATTTCAACGCACGATGATCAAAATAACCCCTATCACAATTTGAAGGACTATATATTAAATGACGTCATGGTCACTACTATGTGGTACTTAAGGTGGACTTTGATATCTAAAGCGGCCACACCGGTATCTGATCAAACAATGCACTCTCGATTGAATAAATTATCATATACCTCTGGCGTAACACTGTCATATTGTAGAGCTGAATCAAATAGGCAAAAAACACCCAAAAACAGACGGCTTTTCCGCGTGATGATTTTTACGCAATCTGTTAATCTGTTAATACAGGCAAATTTGATGGTGGGATAAGTATTACTTAGTTTCGTAAAACCATATCTAATAAAATCCACTGACTTCAAGCTCCCGTATTGATCAACTTTCATTCTTAAACTGGACATAAGACGGCACATCGTTCACCACCTAAATAACACCTGTGTTCTAAAGATGTGACGGACAGACTGATTAACTCTAATAAGAGTGAAAATGGCATAAAGACCATCATCAGAAATAAGGCAAAGTAAAGCTACGATTCCTTTTACGCGGTTGCGGCAGCGGTATAGTCGCGGTTGCGGATATAGTCGAACATATGACATTATGAAAGACTGATTCGCAGAACTTATTTGACCCGTCATCTGACAAAATTTTTGTCGGATGATGTAGCGACCGATCCGACAAAAACTTTTAAATGGATGAGGTCGGATGAGGAATCCCACTGAAGTGTATATGTCACATAAGAGTTTCTCCAAAATTATAACGTGTTTATAAGTATATGCCACGAGGAAAACTTGTTTGGCCTGAAAGCATCGATATAAATTATTGTGAATATGAGAAACATTTATCCGTCATTCACTAGTGAGTGGTCTGCCCAATACATGTAACTGTTTCGATTCAAGCGGCTGGTTTTACTGCCACTTTCACAATTCAGGATAATATTATTTCACATATACAAACATCGTTTTTATCCGCGACCGCACAAAAGGAATCAGCCTTGCCGCAACAGCAAACTGCGGCCACAACCGCGTAAAAGGAATCGTAGCTTAACTGTGTCCTTTTTCGGAACACGAGTCGAGTCTTACAAAAGACAAGGGCATATAATTCGTCTATAACAGATCCAAAGAGTGGAGAGGATACTGAAGTAAAGGGATGATACTAGGATTGCAACTGTTCACCAGTGGACTGATACATTGCAATACACAGTGAAACACTGTATCAATATTGTCAGAAGTTCCTGTATCGATACATGATGACGATACAATGACAACACATGCCTTGACATCAGACAAGCCATCTCCCGTATAAAAAATGTCAGAGGCCAAATGGATACATGGGAATACTGACTAGAAATCAGTTAATCGGCATCTGATTGGCTAACCACTGCATGATCAAACCAATTTGTATTGTACTGTGTTGTAAGAAAAGTATCGCAATATATACCCTGCTCTCAGGAAATGTATCATTACAGGTCCAATTACTCAGGGTTACTCATGGAAAGTGCAACCAAGTGCGTCAAGGAAAACTAAAATTTACATTTTCTACTTTCCTCATCTTATACAGAGAATATTTGAGAAATGTACATATGGTGACAATCAAATATTTTTTTTATTCTTGAAGCAGAGTGAGGACTGAGTTTGAATCAGACAGAGTAGAGGTCACAACAAAACTGAAACTGTCATTGTATTAAGAATCGCTAGCAATATCTGAAACAGTAACAAGTGAGTCGGATAACCATGGAACAATGACACCAGGCCTTGCACAAAAATCTTCAAATAAGTAGTTCTACTGGAAGGCAACAGGGGGCGCCAGCTACTGCATGACACAAACTCAAGCTATTTCATGTTTCTCTATCTTATGATCTAAGATTCTAACCTAATGTGATTCAGTCTACAAACAATGATAAAGGCGACATATCAATTGGAAAAGCTAGCTGTGCATAGAAAATTGTCAAGGGAAGATTTTTTTTTTCTTGAAAATTAAACCAACAGCTGACCAGAAATGGGAATGTGCACCATGCTATTCTAACAAGAGAACCAGGTGTTTACCCCTAGCAAAACAGACTAACAAACAACATGCTGGGTGTGAGAGACCCACTTGAAAGTCTCTCTTACTGATACTGTTAGGTAATACATCACAGATGGGGGGGGGGGGGTCAAAAACGTAAGCAATCTCCTACTTGACTGCTACAGTCTCTTGCTTTAACAGAAAGAGAAAGAGACTGTCAGTGTGATGTGTGGGAAATTTGCCAGTCACACACACATATATATAAATCCATTGTATAAATCCATATATATATATATATATATATATATATATATATATATATATATATATATATATATATATATACAGTATATAACACTGACAAAATCCCGTAAAATCACGGTTGGACATCCTTTGCAGAGCTACATGTAGCTTTTTTTTTTATCTATTTCACTACAAATACATAAAATCTGTAGACCACTAGTACTGAACAATATTTTCACAACAAACTGCCATTCCATAACATAAGTGTACATCTGAATGACTTCTCAGTTACCTGTTCCACATGAATATGGCAGCAATTACACCTGTAATTCAGTGCAGACCCTGTCTTCAAGTCACACACTCAAGTAATCTAAATGAAGGTCATGATAGGTCAATTTATTTTATTAAAGGTATATCATTATGCAAATATGTTCTTGACCTTGCAAACAAACAACCAAATGCCTCTGAGATGCAAATCATATAAGAAACAATGGCAGTCCATTCCTATGGTAACACATATTTTAGATTACATGATGATGAACATAAAGATCAGTCTCTACTGACCTTTAAACCCAGGTGGTCTTATGCAAGCCCAGACTCATTTCTGAGTCAGTTTCTGGTACAGCTCTACCTAAAACTTGCACCACTCATTAATATCAATGAGGTAAAGTTTGCATGCATCTTATCAACTGATTTACAGTGTTTGACCATTTATCAATTTCACAGGCACTTGACTGGGCACCATCCAATGTTCTTAAACAAAACTGCACCAGTGAAGCTTTTAAATCATCTGATATTGAATGTCTACTTGTTCTAGGGGCCATCCAACACTACTAATATTTTGATACCCTATGCTTTGTGGTATATAAACACTGGTGGTTTGCCCGGCAATTTCATTAATTCCCTGAATATATACAATCCTATAAATGGTTAGTTTGAGCCCTGACTGGACATTAATCAGGTGACATGATCTCTGCTAGGTTCTACAAAGCCCTGACACAGGGCCAGCTGACAGTATGTACCACCAATATGGTGATCTTCTGGTAACTTAGCCTGTTTTACCATTAATTCAGCAACACTGCGTTTAAAAGTCAGTGCATGTACATTTCATATATCCTTATGATTAAGAAACATATCTTCGTAAATCATTTGCTTTATAACTGATTTTCTACTTTTTATTAGAAATGTTCACTTTTTATTTAAAAAATAACCATGTTCATGTGTTGTCACATCCCACTTCAATGTACATCACTTAAATCACCTCTATTAACTAACACTTGGCCATAAGTTTCTAACATTTAATGTTTATCTATAGTTTCTTCTTTTGCCATACATGTAAGCTTACAATGAAATTTTTTCACATGGCCTTGACCTTAAGGGAACTGTGGATAAAAGATGTCACACATTTATCTAGCACTACCTGAAAAATATCTCTCCTGTCCTGTCTCCATAACGGTTATGATTTCTATGTGAAACCATTATCCAAAAACTGTATTATTTCAAACTCTTGCACTGCTTGTACCAGCGCCCGCCAAAAGGTTTGGCCATTTTGAAACTGATGCATCATTGGACAATAAACAAGCTGCCCGATTGGTCCAGACAGTCTTTGATTTCTGCATACAAAGAATTTTCTTGACACACTTTCCCTTACATCTAGACAATGATGATACTTGTCATGTAAGCCACAATCTGGCTAATGCAGGAAACATGTTGTTATTTTTGAGGTCTGAAGGTCCTATGCTTTTTCTTTTCATTTCACAGAGTATGATGCTATACATGCCTGGCAGACAGTGATTTTCATGTATTATACAACCCCACAATTTCACAACCTTCAGAGGAGCAAAAGGACATTATTCATCCAAGCTGACATTTTAAAGCAAATTGCTTACATGTGGTCCCATCTAATAAAATTTCATCACTTTTCAATTTTTAAAAGATTTCTTAAAAACCTGTGGACTTTCTTTTTTTTTTTACCCATTTCTATATCCAGGCAATAAATATTAAGACAGAAACACTGATGATCATTATTTAACACTTGCTTTTGTTTCAAAACAAGCAGTAACATCATTTTATTTTACAAGCTTATTTCTATATGGTGACACAGTTTTAAAGCACTGTAAAGACTGCCATGTTTAGTTGTTATCTTTCTTCATGACCAAATGTGAATACAGATTTCAAGTATACTGTCAAGTATACTGTCAAGAGATATTAAATAACAATTTTCATTTAACTTTCTGAACATGTCTCCTATTTTCATTGAAAAAAAAAAAAACTATTGCACAGTTCAATTACCATTATTTTTTCAAGATTTTCCAACCATTTTAATCTACACTGTCACGAGCTTCACCCTATTTCTCATGCTTTGTCCCAGCACTATTTCAATGCCGGGGAAGGTATTTAATTACTTTGGCCTCTGGAAATACTATTTTCAACATGATATCCAGCACAATCAAAATAATCATACAGACTAAACAATGTAGCCAGCAATTAAACACCAATAAAAGGCAAATGATTTTAACACTATTTTGCCGGGGCTGTCTGACTGAACCTATAATTATGCCATGCCAAAGATTCACCTTGGCACATCTTTATTCAGCAAAAATATTTCTGCATTTTATTGCGATTAACTTCTGTTGTAACGTTAACACTCTGTCTCTAAATGCCTGTGTACATGTGATGTGGTATTTACATATGATAGGACTGGATATGTTTGACTGATCTGACATGAAATCTTACATGAAACTTTCATTTAATGTTCTGGTGATTTATTTCTAAAAGACTAGCAGGTTGGCACCTAACTTAATACACACTATTTTTGGACAAGAAATTGAAGTATGAATGAAGTATTGATCTCTTCCAGCTCAACTTCCCAATGTCATTCCCTTTTTTATTATAATTATAAAAATTGCATTTATATATTTCAATTTAACACTTTTACTTTTATTTGAATATGAATGTGTATTAGTGTGTGTGTGTATGTATTCTTTTCTGATATAATCTGAGACCTTGTGTGATACAGTGACAATGTTCAGATATCACTGGAAGATGATCAGTTAAGTTATACAATCATTTCTTGTCATGTCTGTTAAGTTTATGGAGGGACTGGGTATTACATGTATTTCTGATGATATGTGGACTGGGCACGACGATTCAGCTGGCGGGAATGACGGAGGGAGGGGTTTTTGTTTCACATTTGGCTACCATGCAGCACATATAAAGAGCTACCTTGGTCAACATGTTCCACAGGTCATAACAACACTCATCTAGTCGTGGTCTTAGCGGAAAAAAGGGTGAAAAATATCTTAATATATACTCTCCTTAGCTACCAGGATAAATTTGGCTAGAAAAACACTTCAGCCTCAACTACTAGGTTCACTGCTGGCCAGTTGGTATTGTCTAGATGGGTACTGTAGCTGATAATTTGCATTTTTTATGCTAGTTAACGCTTTATGTGCTGCTTCCCCGGATTCAAAGCGTGCCACGACTGTACAGTCGGACAGCAGAAAGTCCTCAACCTCTGTACATTTGCTTTGTTCATCGAACACAAACTGGACTGATGCTCCAAGCTGGATCAGATCTGCGAGGAGGCTGTCAACTTGTCCCTTCTTTGCCTCTGTTGGGAGGTTAGTAACCTCCAAAAAGCATCCAGGTGCTACAATGAACAGAAATTACAGATAGATTATACCCTTATGCAAACTCAAAGACCTATCAAGGATTATTTTTGCATATTTTAAGGAGCTCAATCACACAGTGTTGAATCATCCTGTTTACATAATACCTGTTCTCCAGTTTTTAATACAAGGCATCACTGTGCCAGCACCATTAACCATAAAAGCTGAAGATGTTTAAGAAATTTACTCTCTCTATAAAATAGATTTTTTACTGACATAAATAGCAGAAAGATTAAGAAGGTTGGTCTACTTAAAAATTCTGAGACTTTTTAACGGAAATGTGCTTTACGTTAAGAACTGTCAAGACTCTGAAATTTTCATTTTAAATTAGGATTTTCAGAGTTAAGAGGATCAAGTATGCACACCATTCCTAAAGAAAAGATAACATATAGATCCAATCATCAAATTTTGACAAATGTCTTTCTTTAAGAATAATTCAACAGCTGGTATTTGTCACTGTTTCTTCCTTGTAGGGTAAAAGAAGGTACAGTGACCAACCTATGGGTGTGGTTATAGTATCACTACTGTCTCCGCTGTCAGCAGAGTTATGGGGTGAAGCACTGCTAGTGTCTGTCCCACGACTCAGACGGCGCTGTTTATTCATCTTCAACTGCCCATTTGCAACAGGAACCCTGTCAGAGTAAAAACAAATGAATTAAATATAAGGAATAACCTCAAAATTCTGTAATGAATATAAAATTGTCACAGTGAAAATAAATAAAAATATCTAGCACCATGTTCAAAAGTTAGAATGGATATAAAACTTGTTCAGATAACAAAGTACAGATATGAAAACATAAAGAACTTTGCAAGAACTGAAGAATAAAAATAAAATCAATAAGAACTGTCTATGTAAAATAAAACCTCTAGTAAAAATTAACTCAATAATAATTAATCAATCCTACATTAAATTAAATATCAAAAGTGACTTTTGATCAATTTTTTTTCAACAACAAATTCTACCTCAGTTAAATGAAGATCAGTTTCAGAAAACTAAAGTATTGTTCTGACCTTGGTCTTGTTACCATGGGAATGATTGGTGGCCGTGGAAACTGCTGTATTGGTTGCCCCACCAATCGCACTTCTTAAACAAGAAAGCAGAAGATCAATGTATGTCAGGTGTTTCACTTTAAACTCTCAAGAATTCTTCAACGAGGGACTTGTAGTCAGAGCAAAAACATTTTAAAATGGTTAAATAAAGTTTCAATTGGTGTTTAATAGGCAATGATACTCAGCTGCATGGCTTAGCTTATCAAATGGTCCAGTCCAAAACTCCCTGTATTAGAGTTTTTTCCACCCAATAAATTAAAAGATACCCTGATGCAGGATGGCAAAACACAGAGGGAAGGGGCTGATAAAAATGATGGATACAGCTCAGCATGACGGCGAACATCATGGCTGGACATATGTGCCTTCAGGTTCAGAAATGTTTGTCAACAAGCTGGATCTTACATTTACCATTACATGACAGACAAATACACATACAGGAAAATATAAACAAGAGTTAGATATCTCACACATGAACATATGATTTATTGCATAACATGGAGTCTTGTTTCTTCTGGTATTATATCAGGTAAATTAAGTATTTTCTAGCGACTGCATAACATCTGAACCTAAGAGGTGTCTGCTGTTGTCAGATCTGTGCAAATTTCAGCTCTACTGTGATACAACATGATAATGAATAAGCTCTCATGAACTTTCTTCCAAGAAGAAATTAAATGAACAGACCATAAGCTATTAAATATGACTTAGTTGAAGGTTTTACTGCAATAAACAAGGGACCATCGGTCACTGTGCTCAGCTGAAGTTGACCTTGAAGGTAAAAATCAAAAATAATATCAAATGGAGATAAAGTATAAGAGGAAGAGGTTACATGGCCATGTTGGTTTATATGGTTGGTTTGTACTGATGAGCAAGAAATTGTTGCAAATATTATTTTGTGACCTGACCATGTGTTTCCTAATGTTGAAACTGAAGCATGTGAGTAGTTTGTTAACAAATGATCTGTACAATTACCATGATCATTAGTTGGCTTTTTGATTAACTGTTGACATTTCAGTAGTTTACAAATTTGTTCAATTCAATCTATTTTTTGTATAATATATATTTTTAAATATATGTATTTTTTTATGAAATGTATACAGTTGAAATATAACTAATTAACAACATACATACAGGGCAAACAAAGCCTGATCTCCAATTCTGCTGAGGCAGGAAAATAATGAACAAATGTTTGTATTAGATCATTTTTTTATCACATCATTTTTTATTATAAGTTTATATTTCTATACATTTCCAATATAACATATATATCTGAATATAAAAGTTGATTCATAATTCTCAACTGCATCATCATAAATCTCAATCTTGTACAGATATCACCACATCATGCATACAAATGTTTATTTATTTTTTACCACAAAAATATATCTTTTAAATCTGCAAATCAATAAATATCTAAAAATAATACTTGATTTAGATTTCACAATTTTAAATGCGTCTTTATTTATCCATAGTGTGCTTCATATTTTACAAATTTAAGCATACTGATGGGTTTAATTATATTTATTAAAATCATTTAAAAGAAAACTGATTTCTTTAAAAATGCTACATTACATTATCACAACATGGCATCTTCTGGATTACACCTTGAATCACTTTTTCAAGGAAAGTTTTGTATATTGGAGTGGAAACAGCATTACAATTAAGGAGATACAGTGAAAACAATAACAATTACTGCATAACACTTGGTAGGTTTGGTTTACAGGGGGGGGGGAGATTGGGGTTGTGATATGAGAATAACTGTACACCTGTCACAGCAGGGGATCTCCCCCAGTGACTGTAACAAATCAGAAACCCTGGCATAGCTGACTTCCAGTGACCTGGAGTGGGACCCTGCATCTGTAATCTGTAATCAAAGCAAATGACTACAATCCAGCCTCAAGAAAAAAATCAATAACTAGCTTAATTTTCAAGCTTTTATTTTCAAATTTCAGATTTAAACAAATTAAATACTTATGTTTACATGCTGTGAAAATTAAATCAATGGTACTTACAGGAAAAAAACTTGCCATGGTCAAATTTGGGCAAAATTTAAGGTACTGATTTTATTTTTATGCTAATAACTTAAAAAATTTACAAAATTCAGATCTAATTTTGGGTAAACAATTGAATCTTAATTAAACATAGTTATATACTTGGGAAAATAGACTCTAGTTTCAAATTTTTCATGTTAAGTGAGTAAATATTTTTCCTGATTTTTTACAAAGTCCATTTTGTTCGAGCCCATAACTTAAAGAAATTATACTTAACAGACTTAATTTCTGGCATGTACATAGGATCTATATAGAGGAATATTTATGGTAAATATGAAGAAAAACAGAGTGGTTTTGATATAAGGCAGTCCTGAAGTGTGAAAATAGGTTTTTAATAAAAAAATTGAGGTTTTTCCTTAATTTCTCAAAGGAAAGAAGACGCAAAGACCCAGTTTTCGGCTTGGTAGGAGATCTTGGTGACATCTAACATTGTGCCAAATTTTGGATTCCTAGGTCTTACAGTTTCAAAACGTGCCACATCTACGGACGCACAACCGACAATGGACCACGACTATAGCTCAGATGACATATAGTCAGCTGAGCTAAAAATTGAGGTTTTCCCTTAATTTCTCAAAGGAACGAAGTCTCAAAGACCCAGTTTTCAGCTTCCGTGATCTTGGGGACATCTAACATTAAGCTGAATTTAGGATTCCTAGGTCTTACGGTTTCAAAACGTGCCACATCGATGGACGGATGGACAACAGACCAAGACTATAACTCAGATGACTTATAGTCAGCTGAGCTAAAAATGACATCAGTCTTTTTGAGCTGCAACAACCTTTTTTAAGGGTGTTCAAACCAATTTTTACGTCGTGGACCCCTTCCTTTGAAGATCAGAAGACACTTTTTTAGGTATTTTTTTTGCTTTCCTGGGTTGGACCCTCCCCTTTCTAGAATCCTGGACCCACCCCTGGGCATGTATAGCATTACAGATTATAAAGGTACATACCATGGCCAAGCGGGGTTGGTGAACGATATGTCGGGGTGACCGTGTGGATTCCCTGTGGTCCGGCCATGGCCACTTTGGGCATGGTGTTAAACTGCACGGCCTGTGGTCCCTGTATCAGCTGGGGACCCACCATGGCTTTTGTGCCATCAGCTATTACCACCTCCCCTGCTTTCTGTTGTCTGGTCTCCACAAGGGGCATCCTATTGGCTGTCACTATGGGAACAGCAGTGAACTGATTAGTTTGCAGGGGTGGTGGGGTGGTGCGAGTCGGCGTGGTCATACTGATAGGCACACTGTGGCGTACGATAGAATAACCTTGTACGGGTGTCTGTGCCATTCCGTTGGATGGCATCGTCACTGTGCCTTGTGACGGTGCTCTTTGCCCTGTTGGGTAAGTACTGTACTGAAGAAAAGAGGGCGCCATATTAACCCCATTCATGGGCTGCCCCACAGCGAAGGGCTGGCCAGTATTTTGCTGGATCAGCTGATTGACAGGCATAGTGCCCTGACTAGGAGGAGTCCTGGACCTATACTGAGCCACTGAGCCCATTTGATTACTCATAGACTGAAAGGTGACAGGTTGACCTTCGACCCCTGGTGGAGAGGGTAAGTACATGGGCCCAAGACCAGGCATCCCAGGCTGATAAGTTTGTCCAGATAATTCCTGCAACTGCTTTTGTCCCTGGGCCTGGGGAGCGTTTGTGGGCCCAGGCTGGGCTCCTTGCTGATATGTCGGCGTGTTATAATCCACAGCTTGTACAGTCATTTGCTGTGGCAGGCCCACCACAGAGTAGCCTTGGTACTGACTAGGATATTGTCCGCTTGGCTGCTGAGGTGCTATTCCATGACCTTGAACTTGTAATTCTGACCCTGATCCCATGACTTGATCAGGTTGCTGCTGCTGGGTACCGTAGGGCATTGTGGGATACACATATCTGACCTGGTTGCTTGTCTGTGCTACAGGATATGGCACCTACAAGAGACAAGAGGACATCTCAATACCAATGAAATACATGGGTAAAATCTCACACCTCCAGTCTCATTATCTAATCTTATCATGTCTCTTAAAGGAGTCAATGCTGATTTCACTCTAATTTTTGAGGATGAAGTCACACTGCTTAAAGGTCGAAAAGAGTGTTGACAAGATTTTCTTCAAGATATGAATACACTTCACAGTATTCAATTTCGTCTGGTATGTTTTTAAATGCCCATACAGATGTGTCATGAAATTTGGTTCTGCAACATTATACTTACTTATTTTTTGTATCTATCCTTGTGATTGAATGTATGCGTCCCTGATTTTGTATGTATCATTGTGACTGTATGTACACTTACCTGATTTTGTATGTATCCTTGTGGCTGTATGTACACTTACTTGATTTTGTATGTATCCTTGTGGCTAAAAAATCCAGTACCAAACTGCCCACAAACAAAACAACTGCTGAGCTGGTTACCATGTTTGGGGACTACTTTCATGACAAAATTACAAAGATTAAAAGTTCCATTAATCAGGAGGCTTACAAAGAGGAAGCCAGCCTTTCAATATCGGACAGTTACTTCAACAACTTCAGCATCTTATCAACAGTCGAGATGAACAAGATCTTAGCATCAATGCCAAATAAGAGTTGTACCATGGACCCAATCCCAACACAGTTGCTGAAAAGAGTTCTTAATGAAATTGGAACGGTTGTCGCTGCAATTGTCAATAAATCATTGACAGAGGGATATTTCCCGGAGGCTTTCAAGTCTGCTCTTGTGACCCCTCTGCTCAAAAAACAAACTTTAGATCCCAATTTTCCAAACAAGGGACCTATGGGTCACGACGCTCAGCTGTTATATATAATAAAAAAATATTATTTAGAAATGAGGCACATGCTGGTTTTGTGTGGTAATAAATATAAGCTGTATCATGAGTTGTTGTTGTTTAGCTTATGTATGATTTTGATAGTACCTTTGGAGACAGGGAAGAGGATTGATTTCATTTATTTTATTAACAAATGGAGTACTACTGTCACACAGATTTTGACTTGGCCATATAACTTATAAGCAGAACATATAATATAAGAGTTTAACTATTTATTAAAAAAATTACAAATATTGTCCCAAATATAATTTTTATTAAAAATAATAAGAGAATCATATGATTTTTTAAAATGAAATATAACTGATATGATTATTAAAATAATATTAAAGAATATATTCATGAATGCATTCATGAATACATTTTGAAAGTATTTGCACGAGTATTCATATACTTTCATTTTTACCTGAATTCCCATTCTTTATGCAAGAAATTTTATAATGGAGTACATAATCATATTCGTATTTAAATACAATTACAAAGTATTCGCACCACGTCTGGTATTTATTCAGTTTTCACCAAACAATGATGTTGAGAATCCAGAATATACAAAATTCACACATTTAAATAATGATCATAAGTACCTGGTTTTATGGCTTTTATTTATATTAAAAAATAACTGTAAAAAATTCATTTTGGACTAATTTCACATCAATGTACACACTAGACACAGTAGGAATCTAGATTAATATTATCAACTGCATCTTTGTCTATCATTAATTTCCTTCATATAATCCTTAATGATTAGTAATGAATAATATGATTTACTTCTTTATCATTAAAAATGAACTGAAAAATGCCATAGGTGACTGCATGGTGTTATTTGGAATATGTGACATTCTACCCATCGATACAAGATTCTTATATCATCAGTAACTGCAAGTTAATTTCCTGTTATTATAAACTAACAAATTCCTTTTCTATTTTTCTTTAATTTGTTATTAAAAACCAATAAAAATTTATTAATTTATTGTTTATTGTTATGTTGTTGGTTAAAACTACTAGATGAGTTGGGTTGAACACCTGGATCAACTGTGGCTGGCCATCAGCTGCCTGGATTCTCCCCTCAAGCGTGCATAATTTGATGAAAGGTCAACAAGGTCAACATACAGGCGACTCAAGAGGGGCTTGAGAGAGCCAAAGTCTGACAGGGTCTCATAAAAAACATTAATAAAAGCTACAATATTTGGCAAATTTCTTTCAGCTTTCTAAACTAAAAAGCTGAAATCCTTATGTGTGCAAGATATGAAAATTATATCAACAGTGCTCACGGGAAACAAACGTGCCATGGTCACAGTTGGGCAAAATTTAAGGTACTAATTTTATATTTATACTAATAACTTATAAAATTTGAAAAATTCAGAACTAATTTTGAATATTCAATTGAATCTTGATTAAATAATGTTACATCCCTGACAAAAAAAATCTCTAGCTTCAGCAATGCCCTTGTTAAGGGAGTAAATATATTTCTTATTTTTTCCAAAGTGCATTATGTTTGGGCCCATAACTTAAAAAAAATACACAATACTGACATCATTTCTGGCATGTGCATAGTGAATGTATAGAAAAATATGTATATTATATATGATCAAAGTCAGATCAGTGGTTTTGATATTAGGCAGTCTTAAAGTGTAACATTGGGTTTTTAATGGATAAATTAAGTTTTTCATTGATATCTTGAAGGAATTAAGTCCTAGTGACCAAATTCTTGGCATGGTAGGGGATTTTGGAGAAATCTAACTGTATGCCAAATTTAAGGAACTTAGAGCTGAAGCTCGGGAGCTGAGCTCTAGCAAACTGCATAACACTAGCAATATGTGACATGGTGCTTGAAAACTTGAATAAAATCTACAGTTTTTGATCAACTGGTTTCAAATTTTTGGTGTTAACAGTTAAAATGCTAACAAAAACATGCTGTGAAAATTAAATCCACAGCAGTTACAGCAAAAAAACGTGCCATGGTCAAAGTTGGGCAAAATTTAAGGTACCAATTTATTATTTTTGCTAATATTTTTAAAAATTTAAAAGATTTTGATCTAATTTTGGGTATACAATTTAATTTTGATTAATAAAAGTAATATTACTGGAAAAAAAGTGCTTAGCTTTAACAAGTTTTGTGTTAAGTGATAAAATTTCTTTCCTGATTATTTAAAAAATGCATTATGTTTGGGCCCATAACTTTTTTAAATTAAATAATACAGACCTAATTTCTGGCATGTACATAGGAATTATATAGAGGATTATTTATAGGAAATATGAGGAAAAACAGATGAGTGGTTTTGATATTAGGCAGTCCTAAAGTGTGAAAATAGGTTTTTAATAAAAAATTGAGGTTTTTCCTTAATTTCTCAAAGGAATGAAGTCGCAAAGACCCAGTTTTTGGCTTGGTAGGAGATCTTGGGGACATCTAACATTATGCTGAATTTTGGATTCCTAGGTCTTACGGTTTCAAAACGTGCCACATCTACGGACGGACGGACCGACGGACGGACGGACGGACGGACAGACGGACGGACGACGGACAATGGACCACGACTATAGCTCAGATGACTTATAGTCAGCTGAGCTAAAAACTATCGACCAGTCTCCAATCTTTCATTTATTTCAAAAGTGCTTGAAAAAGTGGTAGATCAACAAATCAGGAATTATTTGAACAGTAATGGTCTTCAAGAGCCTTTTCAATCTGCCTACAGGAAAGGGCACAGCACCGAGACAGCTCTTGTTTGCGTCCAGAACGATATCGTCCGTGCAGTTGGTGAATGCAAAATTGTGCTGATTGTATTACTAGACCTTTCAGCTGCATTTGACACAGTGGATCACCACTGTTTTCTGAGAGCATTACAAAATTTGGGAATTGGAGGCACTGTGTTTAAATGGTTTACATCTTACCTAAAGGATCGTTCTCAGAGTGTCCACATCAAAGGAGTGAAATCTGGAACAAAGTCGTTGAATTGTGGTGTTCCTCAAGGGTCAGTATTGGGGCCTACCCTTTTCACCATCTACACAACATCATTAGGATATCTATTTCGTAAAATGGGCATAAATTACCATCTATATGCCGACGACACTCAGATTTATATTACATGCAAACCCACCGACATTGATGGAGCCATTAGTCAGCTTGAAACCTGTATAACATCAGTACAAAACTGGATGAGTCGACATACCCTTAAGTTGAACAGTGACAAAACCGAATTCTTAGTAATTTCATCACAGTCAATGAGAAACAAGCTCACATCACCCACACTTCACATTGGAAACTGTAATATTTTACCCTCGCACTCTGCCAGGAATATTGGTATCATCATGAACTCAAACGCATCAATGGATGCCCATATTTCATCGGTGTGCAAGTCCGCTTATATGCACATCCGAAATATAGGCAAACTAAAGAAATATTTGGATAGTGATTCTCTTGAAACGGTCATTCATTCATTTATAACGACCAAGCTGGATTACTGCAATTCACTCTTATGCGGTGCTACATCTGCTCAATTGAATCGCCTGCAACGTATTCAAAATGTTGCAGCTAGAATTCTCACTGGGAAATCAAATTCGGAACACATCACACCAGTTTTGTATGCTCTTCACTGGTTGCCAGTTGAACAGCGAGTGAAATTTAAAGTTCTCACTTTGGTATATCAGTGTGTCTATGGGCTTGCACCCCAGTATCTTCAGGAATTGTTGCAACTATACAATCCATGCAGAGCATTGCGTTCTGCCGACCAATATTTACTGTGTGTCCCATTCACAAAATCAACACGAGTACAAAATAGTGCCTTCAGTGTCGCAGGGCCTAAAATGTGGAATGATCTCCCAGCGAAGTTGAGATCCATGTCCAGTTATTCTCAGTTTAAGAGTCAGTTGAAAACATTCTTATTCATAAATCATTTTAGTACATAAAGACTTATTGTGTGCATGCATAAATACCTTTTTATCTTGATTGATAAGCATACACATGTATATTTTTATTATGTTTATTCATATCATTTGTACAGTGTTTTAGAGCACTCTGTGGATTTTACGCTATATAAAATAAATTATTATTATTATTATACACTTACTTATTTTGTATGTATCCTTGTGGCTGTATGTACACTTACTTGATTTTGTATGTATCCTTGTGGCTACATGTACACTTACTTATTTTGTATGTATCCTTGTGGCTGTATGTACACTTACTTGATTTTGTATGTATCCTTGTGGCTACATGTACACTTACTTATTTTGTATGTATCATTGTGGCTGTATGTACACTTACTTGATTTTGTATGTATCCTTGTGGCTACATGTACACTTACTTATTTTGTATGTATCCTTGTGGCTGTATGTACACTTACTTGATTTTGTATGTATCCTTGTGGCTACATGTACACTTACTTATTTTGTATGTATCCTTGTGGCTACAAGTACACTTACTTGATTTTGTACGTATCCTTGTGGCTACATGTACACTTACTTATTTTGTATGTATCCTTGTGGCTACATGTACACTTACTTATTTTGTATGTATCTTTGTGGCTACATGTACACTTACTTATTTTGTATGTATCCTTGTGGCTGTATGTACACTTACTTGATTTTGTATGTATCCTTGTGGCTACATGTACACTTACTTATTTTGTATGTATCCTTGTGGCTACATGTACACTTACTTGATTTTGTAAGTATCCTTGTGGCTACATGTACACTTACTTATTTTGTATGTATCCTTGTGGCTACATGTACACTTACTTATTTTGTATGTATCCTTGTGGCTTCATGTACACTTACTTATTTTGTATGTATCCTTGTGGCTACATGTACACTTACTTATTTTGTATGTATCCTTGTGGCTGTATGTACACTTACTTGATTTTGTATGTATCCTTGTGGCTACATGTAAACTTACTTATTTTGTATGTATCCTTGTGGCTACATGTACACTTACTTGATTTTGTAAGTATCCTTGTGGCCACATGTACACTTACTTATTTTGTATGTATCCTTGTGACTACATGTACACTTACTTATTTTGTATGTATCCTTGTGGCTTCATGAACTCTTACTTATTTTGTATGTATCCTTGTGGCTACATGTACACTTACTTGATTTTGTAAGTATCCTTGTGGCTACATGTACACTTACTTATTTTGTCTGTATCCTTGTGGCTGTATGTACACTTACTTGATTTTGTAAGTATCCTTGTGGCTACATATACACTTACGTATTTTGTATGTATCCTTGTGGCTACATGTACACTTACTTATTTTGTATGTATCCTTGTGGCTGTATGTACACTTACTTGATTTTGTATGTATCCTTGTGGCTACATATACATTTATTTATTTTGTATGTATCCTTGTGGTTGTATGTACACTTACTTATTTTGTATGTATCCTTGTGGCTGTATGTACACTCACCTGATTTTGTATGTATCCTTGTGGCTACATATACACTTACTTATTTCATATGTTTCCTTGTGGTTGTATGTACACTTACTTGATTTTGTATGTATCCTTGTGGCTGCATGTACTGTTGTGGCATGGAGCCACTAGGGGGTACCATGTACATTTGCTGCCCAGGTGGCTGTCCACCAGATGGCTCTGGCGTCACACTATCCTGTGAAGGTGGTGCCTTCAGAGAAATCCCAGAGAACTGCTGATTGAGATCACTTGCGCTCGACTCCTGCATAATTTACAATATATTTAAGCAACAAACTTATAATTCAGTCCATCTCCCATTATACTAAATAAGCACTACCATACAGCAGTGGTGTACATAGTTGATTTTCTAATGTTTACCTTAGTGTGTTCTTAACAATAAAATATGCCTGAAAACTGAAAGCAAGTTTGAAGACAGGTTACTGTTTACCTTGGATATAAGACATTACAGAACCACAGCTGACTCAGTCTGAGAAGTTTGCCAATTAATACTAATCTGTGGTTACACAACAAACATTATCTTTGTTTGCTCTGTAAGTTTTAAAATTACAACAAGAGGTAACAAGACACAAGAATGACTGATTAAGTGGGATTTTTCTGTGTCTGTGACATTTCACTCTCTGTCCGAATGATATGATTCTACATGAATTTCAAATGCAATTATGTTACCTTTAACCTTGAGCTGAAATTGTAAATGTATCATATGCATCATAACACCAATGCTTTGATTTATATAGTCATTAACATATTAAGTGATCCCTGTATGGAAATACACTTATTGTTCATAAATGTGCAAACAGATATCCATCCCAAATCATCAGTTTTGTATTCTGCAAATTTTTAAAATTTTAATGTAAAAAAAGATGGCCTTGAAAATACTTCCATGACCTTGACCTAAGATACTGACCCCTGAGAGTGACCTTTGGTCTGCTGTCATGCCATAGTGAGTCAGTTGTTGACCTGCCGACAACGTCTGCGTCATCATGTGACCGGCCATCTGTTGTTGGTGTAACATCTGACCTTCGGGGGGCACTTGAGGTTGGTAACGATATAAAGACCCATCTGGGTTCTGATATGGTTTAGCTGCAACAGGTCAAACACAAAGTAAGTCTGCTGAAATAACATCCAGGGTCTGATATCAGTCAGGTGTAACAAGTCAAAATATCAGCAAGCCTTTCAATAATACAGCAAATAATGACATCAATGTTCTGGTTTATCAGGAGGAAAAAACCCGAAAAACTCAAAACAGTGTAAACTAGCAATACATTAAATTAACTTGTGGTTATTTTCAGAATCACTTGAAAGCCATTATAGAACTGTTCTTTGACCATATAACATGATCTGCACTACAAGCACATTTTTTTTCAAAGAATTTCAGGAAATTCCATCATATTTTTTCAAATCATGTTAAAGATGGTTTGTGTATGAGAACAAAACAGCCATTAACTAGGGACCCATGGGTCTTGACGCTCAGGTGAATTTGTCTATAAGGATATTATATGTTTATGAGCTTTTTCAAAATATTGGTCCTGTGATCAGTTTGAAGCCAACCTGTCATTCCAAACTGGAGTTATCATCCAAAAACTAACTTTTGAATGGATGGGCCCTGTGAACTTGACCTTTGACCTAGTGACCCAAATATCAAAAGGAAACTTCCCTTATTGGCGTCTGCACCACATGTAAATGTGGAAGAAGGAAGGTTTGGGATGAAGTTTGGCTTAAAATGCATCCATAATTTTTGTAAAATTATCCTCAGATCACATGACCCCAAAATCAAAACAGTTCTTACTTTAGTGGTGAGCAATATAGAAGTCAAGTTTGAAACCAAAATTTGAATCAAATCTGGTGTAATCAACAGAAACTAATAGGTGGAATGAAGGACCCTGTGACAAACATCTTTGACTTTGTTACCCTAAAATCCATAAGTTTCTTCCACTATTGGCAAGCAAGCAATATCTGGAAGATGGAAGAACTGGGATAAAAAGGTTGGCTTAAAAATAAAATACATCCATTATCTTTTTATAGAATTGAGTCCTGTGGCCTTGACCTTTGACCCCTAAATCAAAAGGATTCTCACATTATTGGTGGGTCATATAAAAGTCTAGATTGAAACCAATATGTCAATCCAAACTGGAGTTATCATATAGAAACAAATATGTGGACAGATGGCCCCTGTGACCCAGTCCTTTGACTTTGTGGCTCAAAAACCAATCAGGTTATTCCACTATTGGCAGGTCAGCTATATATGCAAGATGCAAGGTTTTGGATGAAAAGGTTGGCTTAAAATGCATCCACAATCTTTCTAAATAAGTGGGTCCTGTGACCTTGACCTCTGACCAGAAAATCAACAGTTTCAACAGAGTTCTTGCATTGGAGGTGGGCCATATATAAGTCAAAATTGAAATCCCTATGTTAATCCAAACCAATTTGATGGACATACAGAAAGACAAACAAACGGACAGACAGGGTGATTAATATAGGGCGTGCGCTTATTCAAGTGGGGCCCTAATTAACACACAAGGTTCAGGACACAGATGAAACCACAGTTGTGAATCTGATTGTATCGATATAATTTGGCAGTCTCAAAATGAAGGAAAAATGCATAAAAAATAGAAAAAAACCGGTGGCACCACCAGTCTTCAAAAACTGAAGAAATCAATAATTATCAATAAACACACTGGATGAAACCACAGCTGAGAAACTGACAAAACTGCTGTCATTTGATGGTCTCAAAAACAGAAAAAAATTGTAAAAATTAAAAAAAAAATACAGATGGTGCCATCAGTTTTCGGGAACTGACAAAACTAGTCATGGTAAAAATTCAAGGCAAGATTCATGCCAATCCATACATTAATGTTCAAGATATTGGAGGTTTTGTATCATTTTTTTTTATTCTGGGGGGGGGGGGAGGGGGGGGGGGAGCTTAGCTTGGAGGATATAGGTCTAAGTGACTTAATTTCAGGTTTCCATAGAGATTTTTTATGGACCTCCCTAGATTTTTAGTTACTGCAGTTACAATTTGTGCCCTGCTAACGGACGGCCTGACGGACAACAGACAAAGTGCCATACTTATACCTCAGTTGGCTTACAGTCAGCTGGGCTAAAAACCCATTGCTATCTTCCTTAATATGTTTTTTATTATTTTTTTTCTACATCAGACTCAAATCCCCTAAATGTACCAGTTTTGAGACATGCTTGACATTTAACCATGGGAGAAGCTAAAAAAGAATGTTTTTCCTTAACATATCCATTTTATTGATTGGAATGGGGTGGAGGGGATTTCTTCAGGAACTCTTATTTCAGTAAGAGTGATAAAGACTCCAGTCTGTCTGGAGTGATATGCTTACTATGTACCAAATAAGACCCACTTAGACCAATTATCAATTTATCAATTACCGGTATACTTATTTTATATTCAACAAGAGGCCAAGGGGTCAGTGCACTTAGCTGAAGTCTTCCATGGAGGTTATTAATCTTATAAACCATATCAACTGCCTTAGGGGCCATGTGCCCTTTCCTGTGTTCAGGATAATACATGCAACAGAACATTGTACATCCCTGCATGGCAACCACTTTTGATTTCTGAGTCTTAAATTTCACAATGCCCTCCCACAGGGACAAATTATGATAAGCATTTAACATCATGTGGCTGGAACAGTTATTGAGATTTGTACAAAATAAAATCTAGGTTTGCTATCTGGCAGTCATACAGGATTTCTGACAGGTCTGGTGGGTCACCATTAGTGCCCTGATTATGGCTTGTCCATGATCATGGTTGGTCCAAGGGTGACAGCTATAGTTCAGCTGAGTGAAGCTTAAAAATGATTTATTCTCTGCATTTTTTTTTATCATGTTAGTAATAATGTTAGTAATCTGATGATTCCTGAAACACTTATATAAACTAAAAAGTCACATAGTATGACTTTGCTATATCCAGTCATTCCTTAAATCTATCATTACTGCTGAACTAGATCTATATAACACAGTAAACCCAGAATAAGTGCTTAAATATATATAAACAAAATAACAAAAAAACTGGGAAACAGCTTGTAAAGTACCAGTGATTTAGTAATCTAACAATAAATACAAATCCTTTAAAAATGTATTTATTATGGTAATCTTCAAAAGGCTGAGAAAGCAGGTTCTTTTACAAGTCTTATAAGGACAGACATGATGGTTATTAAATACAAATTACCTTGTCATCATGAAGTTCAAAGTCAATTAAGCACACAACAATGGTCAGCAGAAAATCAAATTAATTTGTATGGTAAATTAATTTCTGGTGAAATACATGATCAGATTGTATGATTACAAAGCCAAGCTAGATCACATATCATAGTTTTCCAGACAGCTGTTGTTAGTTTTTGATAACAGAACAACTGATAATACATTGTACATATATTTATCTACAAAAATCTTAGGAGAGGTGGCAATTTAAGCATGAATCATAGGTAATTTGATGGCAAATTAGCTGACATTTCTGACTAGTCTGTTAACCACTAGATGCAAAGTTAAGGTGATCAATAATTCAAATCACTCTTCTACAAGATTGTTCAAAATACATTTAGGGATTAAAAATAAGCATTAAACATTTTAATTATTCTTTGTGTACTACTCTTAAATGCTTTAAACCAAAGGTATATGTTATTCCCTATCTTGTCAGTGCCCTAAATAATAACAGGAAGGAAGCCAATATTATCATTTTGTTTCAGACAGAAGATTCATCCACATTAATTGACCTGACCTTGATAGTTTCAGTTAGCTGATAACATCTAGAACATGGCCTATATTCCTGTAGAGGAACTCACAACTTATTATTATTTAAGAAAGCAACAAAATCTTCAAGCTTTTCTACGGACAGAAAAGAGCCAGTATATTATCAAAAATTTCACATGGGAAATCAGCATTCAAAAGAAAATTGAACACAGAAAGGAGGTATACATGTACACCAATGTTTTACTTACATGTGACATGCGGCTCACACTTTGACCTTATTTTACAGTGGTCTTTTCCCACTAAGCTTTAAGAGAAAGCTGAGTTGCGTTACAAACATATCATAATAGGGCAAATATGCAAATAACTAAATCTTTAATACACACTTGGAATTTACAAGATGTGAGCCTGTGGACTTATATTTGGGGAAAAACCAGCCAACATCCTTAACATGTATTAAACTTTGTGTTAATTTGTCCCGATAGGTATTAAATATATGTATCTTATAATTAATCCTTATTGGGACAAATTAACACAAAGTAAGTCTTATCCTTAGTCTACTGCAGGCAATCAATGTGCAGGAAAAAAGCAGCTTATATAGCACATTTAAAACAGAAAAGCTTATCTTAATTATGGCTTGCCCTAAAGATGTTCAAAGAAACAAAACAACTACCCAAGCAATACTAAGCATTCTTACCACTGGATCGTCAGTGACAACCAGCTTACATGAAACATAACTACACGTTCAGCGCCAGGATAATCAGTGAAAGATGGTAAAAGCAAACGGTGACAGTGGAAACGTGAAGGACCGTGACACAAAGAGAGTGCAATGGAAGAAGTGCAAGCAATCCAGAATTGGATATTATGTGACAACACACAGCGACAACGTGTGACACGAGAACATGCATGAAGCCTAGTGATACCTGTTTGTGGGTTTATGATTAAGCTCCCAGGGGGTATGGTGTCGAGACTTGATGCCACCCACACAGCCATGGCACTCCCGTCCCCACTGTTGATGGGTACGAATGGAGGAACTGTGCCTGGCATCACACAATCCCCTGTGGGCAAAAAGCACAGCCCTGTGTTACCATGGCAACCAGCACCTGTACAGTATCACACCTTAACTTTCATTGGTATATATGAGAAAAATTTGGCCAGATACATAAAACTTTATAAAATAATACAATTTAGGTTTTCCAGAATCTTTTCACCCTTCCAATGTCTTGATGTAGAGCCTGAACACATTATTTTATGTTTTCAGAATGTAGGTGACCTACCATGTGATAATTTTTAAGCCCCCCCCCCCCCCCCCCCCCAGTCATATTATTTGATCTATCACACACATACTGGACATGGATGTTCATTATATTATAATAATGAAGGATAACTCCAAACTGTTGCTCAAAACAGTCAGTCAAAATCAAGCTTTATAAATAACAGAGTTTGCAGACTTATACCATTCAAGCTTACATGCTAGATGCAGGGAACACATAAATGGGTGGCGTGCTCCAGCTGCACCACAGACTGTAGAAAAGTCTATGTTCACACTGGTTGCATTTTCTCTTCATTACGATTTGACCTAAATGAACCAGCATTAGCACAAGTAAACTCTAAACACATAGATGATCTAATATAAGAATGCTACATGAGCATTATAATGACAAAACCAGACCTCAATCTGGTCCAGTAACATCACATGTGCAGTTCTGTCTAGTTGGGTTATAAATAAGTGACTGGCAAACCAAGAATATGTGCATTTATCAGGACTAAGTTTAGGCTACCCAATATTAATACAGTAAAAACACTTTGTTTAATGCAGATGTACTCTTTGTACATGGATATCTAGGCATGGCCCAATTAGGCGAACGTTCGTTTTGTTCGCTCGAAGGTTACCAAAACTGGATTTAGGGTGAACGAAAAATTGTTCGCCTAAACTTTCTGGACAAAAGCTATGGAATTTGATGAGATGTATAATTGTTTGTCGCAGAAGAAATATCCTGAATATATTCTTTCAACTATACCGGTCACTTTGTGTTCAATTTAATCCAAGTGTACCCTCTACATGCAGAATGATGGGGCCTAACCACATATTTACGGTAACCAATTTACTGCTTCACTGGCAGATGTCAGGTGGCCATGCAATGATTTGCTTCAACCCCCCAATATTGTATGATATAGAGACTGCCGTACATGGGGTATGTTTGTATGTTGGAATAGCCAAAAGACCCTGGGTTGTTCTCGAATGCTGCACTGGCCACTGACATACTTTGTGACAATGACAAATTCCCTCGTTTAATTTCCCACAAAAATTGGCAGTTGCATGAGTTCATATGCATTCCCACACAATTTCTTCAGATATAATTCAGCCTCACCCCTCACTAATAGGGCAAGATCATTTTTAAATACATCCAAAGAAGTAACATCAAACGAGTGATCTTTCAACATAGTGGGTGCAATAATCACCAAGGTCTAGGAGTTACTATAACTTATATTAATAAACTTTTTAGACATGATTACGGATTAGAATTGTTTTATAATCTTGAAATTTAGCAAAAATATCAAACATAATATTTGGATTATCAGTTTTTGAAAATTTTAACAATGACAAGCAGCTTTGACCACACCGACCCCACCAGCCAACATAATTATTTTCCAATGATTTCGTTTTATAACATATAATTTCAAATAACAAATCAGAAAAAAAGTTTGTAAATGATTTGTACAACAATTTTATTAAAAATCATTAAACCTTTGATATTTTTTAAACACAGAATATGTTGTTAACATCATTTCTTTTAAATTGAGACAACAAAAAGGCAAAACATTTAAATTTGTTGGTCTTCATATGAACTTTATTTACAATTAAATAAAAACAAGGGACCCATGGGTCACGGCCCTCAGCTGTTATATATGATAAAAAATATGATTTGGAAAATGAGGCACATGCTGGTTTTGTGTGGTAATAAATATAAGCTGTATTATGAGTTGTTGGTGTTTAGCTTATATATGATTTTGATAGTATCTTTGGAGATAGGGAAGAGGATTGATTTCATTTATTTTATTAATAAATGGAGTGCTATTGTCACACAGATTTTGACTTGGCCATATAAGCTGCACATATAATAAAAGTTTAACTATTTATTAAAATTTAATAACAAATATTGTGCCAAAATATTTTTTATTTAAAAAAATGATAAGAAAATCAAATGATTTTTTAAAAATAAAATATAACTGAAATGATTATTAAAATAATATTATAGAATATATTCATGAATGCATTCATGAATACATTTCGAAAGTATCTGCACTGGTATTCAAATACTTTCATTTTTACCTAAATTCCCATTCTTATGCAAGAAATTTTATAATGCAGTACATATTCATATTCATATTCATATTCAAATACATTTGCAAAGCATTCGCACCATGTCTAGTATTTATTCAGTTTTGCCAAACAATGATGTTGAGAATCCAGAATATACAAAATTCACAAATTTAAATAATGATCATAAGTACCTGGTTTTATGGCTTTTATTTATATTAAAAAAAATAAATGTAATATATTCACTTTGGACTACTTTCACATCAATCTACACACTAGACACAGTAGGAATCTAGATTAATATTACCAACTGCATCTTTGTCTATAATTAATTTCCTTAATTCATATGATCCCTAATGATTAGTAATGAATAATATGATTTATTTTTTTATCATTAAAATTGAACTGAAAAAGACCATAGGTGACTGCATGGTGTTATTTGGAATAACATTGACATTGACATTCTATCCATCCATACAAGATTCTTACATCATCAGTAACTGTGAGTTAATTTCCTGTTACTCATCAACCAACAAATTCCTTTTCTATTAATTTTTCTTTAATTAGTTATTAGAAACCAATAAAAATTTATTAATTTATTGTTAAGTTGTTTTGAAAAAAACAACTACTAGATGAGTTGGGTTGGACACCTGAATCAACTGTGGCTGGCCATAAGCTGCCTGGCTGCCCGAGTATATGCCTCATCTCAAGCGTGCATAATTTGCTGAAAGGTCAACATACAGGTGACTGAAGAGGGGCTGGGTAGAGCCTGGGTCTGACAAGGTCTCATAAAAACATTAATAAAAGCTACAATTTTTGGCCAATTTCTTTCAGCTTTCTAAACTACAAAGCTGAAATCCTTATGTGTGCATGATATGAAAATTATATCAACAGTGCTCACAGGAAACAAACGTGCCATGGTCAAAGCTGGGCAAAATTTAAGGTACTAATTTTATATTTATACTAATAACTTATAAAATTTGAAAAATTCAGAACTAATTTTAGGTATTCAATTGAATCTTGATTAAATAATGTTACATCCCTGACAAAAAATCTCTAGCTTCAGCGATCTTCTTGTTAAGGGAGTAAATATATTTCTTGATTTTTTAAAAAGTGCATTATGTTTGGGCCCATAACTTAAAACAATTACGCAATACTGACATCATTTCTGGCATGTGCATAGCTACTGTATAGAAAAATATGTATATTAAAAATGATCAAAGTCAGATCAGTGGTTTTGATATTAGGCAGTCTTAAAGTGTAACAATGGGTTTTTAATGGAAAAATGAAGTTTTTCATTAATATCTCCAAGGAATTAAGTCCTAGTGACCAAATTCTTGGCATGGTAGGGGATTTTGGAGACATCTAACTGTATGCCAAATTTTAAGAACTGAGAGCTGAAGCTGGGGAGCTGAGCTCTAGCAAACTGCATAACACTAGCTTGATGTAAACAATATGTGACATGGTGCTTGAAAACTTAAATAAAATCTACAGTTTTTGATCAACTGGTTTCAAATTTTTGGTGTTAACAGTTTAAAATGCTAACAAAAACATGCTATGAAAAAAAACGTGCCATGGTCAAATTAAGGCAAAATTTAAGGTACCAATTTTTTTATTTTTGCTAATATTTTAAAAAATGTAAAAGATTTTTGATCTAATTTTGGGTATACAATTTAATTTTGATTAATAAAAGTTATATTACTAGAAAAAAGTGCTTAGCTTTAACAAGTTTTGTGTTAAGTGATCAAATTTCTTTCCTGATTATTTTCAAAATGCATTATGTTTGGGCCCATAACTTTTTTAAACTAGAATACAGGTAGTCGACAAGCAACTACGTGTATCCGCAAAAATCAGAGTAGGACGGGTGAAGTGAGGCATGGATTGAGTGGCAAGGGGAAATAGAGTTACATGTGTTACATATTAGAATGGATCTCAGCCACATAAACATGATTGTAGGTGGCGCCACCTGTTATTTGAACAAGAAACTATCCAAGATGTATACACATGCAAAATTTCAGGTGGAAAAGTCAAACCACAGCAGAGATATGAGTGATTTTATACCACAGCAGACAAACAGATGGACGCTGTGCAAAAATGGCTGCAGGTGGCGCCACCATTTTTGTGTATGTTATAAAGCTATCCAAGGGCTACATTTGTGTAATTTTTTTTTCCTGATTGGTCAAACAAGTCCAGAGATATAAGCATTAATGTCTGCAGCGTGAGCATGAATGGAGCTGGCGCCACCTGTCATAAAATCAAGAAAGCTATCCAGGATGTATACACATGCCGAATTACAGGTAATTTGGTCAAACGACTGTAGAGATTTGAGTGATTTTAACCCAAGGCAGACAAACAAATGGACGCTGTGCAAAAATGGCTGCAGGTGGTGCCACCATTTTTGTGTATGTTATAAAGCTATCCAAGGGCTACATTTGTGTAAATTTTTTTTCCTGATTGGTCGAATGAGTCCGGAGATATAAGCATGGATGTCTACAGCATGTACCTTAATGTAGGTGGCGCCACCTGTCATAAAATCAAGAAAGCTATCCAGGATGTATACGCATGCCGAATTTCAGGTAATTTGGTCAAACCACTGCAGAGATATGAGTGATTTTAACCCAAGGCAGACAAACAGATGGACGCTGTGCAAAAATGGCTGCAGGTGGTGCCACCATTTTTGTTTATGTTATACAGCTATCCAAGGGCTACATTTGTGTAATTTTTTTTTTCCTGATTGGTCAAACAGTTCCTGAGATATGAGCTTGGATGTCTGCGGCATTAACGTGAATGTAGGTGGCGCCACCTGTCATAAAATCAAGAAAGCTATCTAGGATGTATACGCATGCCGAATTTTAGGTGAATCAGTCAAACCACTGCAGAGATATGAGTGATTTTAACCCAAGGCAGATGAACAGATGGACACTGTGCAAACATGGTTGCAGGTGATGCCACCTTTTTTTGTGTATGTTATAAAGCTATCCAAGGGCTACATTTGTGCAAAATTTTTTTCCTGATCAGTCAAACGGTTCCCGAGATATGTGGGTTTATGTGTGAAAACAGACGCACAAAAGGACGCTGGGCAGAGAGGAAAGGTCAGAGGTCAAGGTAACTTGGTTAGGCACCAGTTCACATGTGACCCGATAATTTGTGTAAGTTTCAGAAAAATCCATCCAGTAGTCTCAGAGGAGTTCTCGAGAAAAGAACGAGGCGGCGGCGGAACCCGGTCAAAAACATAGTATCCGCAAATCTTTGTTTTGGCGGATACAATTATATAATACAAACCTAATTTCTGGCATGTACATAGGACCTATAGAGGATTATTTATGGTAAATATGAGGAAAAACAGATGAGTGGTTTTGATATTAGGCAGTCCTGAAGTGTGAAAATAGGTTTTTAATAAAAAATTGAGGTTTTTCCTTAATTTCTCAAAGGAATGAAGTCGCAAAGACCTAGTTTTCTGCTTGGTAGGAGATCTTGGGGATGTCTAACATTATGCCAAATTTTGGATTCCTAGGTTTTACGGTTTCAAAACGTGCCATATCTACGGAGAGATGGACGGACGGATGGAAGGACAACGGACCATGACTATAGCTCAGATGACTTATGGTCAGCTGAGCTAAAAAGTACAGATAGTCTAAATTTTTAAGCATTTTCACAAATTTGTAAGGCATAGGGGAGGCAGCTTTCATCTGTCCAATTTGCTTGTACAAGTTGGTGCCCATGTTTTACAGTGCTCTTTTTTTTTTTAATAACACCAACTGCTACCTTATCAGCATGCATAAGAGTTACAAACATGGGGTGAGTACTGATATATGTTATGTAAGAAAACCCCACTATATGCTTACTTAAGGCAATTTAAGGAATATTTCTACCCTGTTGACAGTTTATTGAATAAACCATATAAAACAAATTTTTTTTAATTGAATCTTTATTTCCAACTTTAAGCTACTAAAAATCATTGGTTCAATCACATATTGCTTGTTTGAGTTCAGTAAGTTGAATGTTTTGATTCATTTTGATCTGACACATGGAATGGGTTACCCAATTTGAAAACTGGGTAATCCAAAAATGGGTTACCCAAATTTGAAATCTGGCCATGCCTGGAAATCTGAACACCAAGTACAATGACATCAGACGATGAAGCATTAGGAATAATAATACCTGTATTAATATTTCACATTCCTGCTTGATTTAACTATTATGGTTTGCCTGTGTGGGCACATCTTACCTAGGGACCCGCCATCTATTTACTATATTTTCAGGACTGCTGAGCAGCACAACAAAACTGGACTCTCAACAGAGACTGTAACTTATAGTGCAGCCAGGCAGCTGATTTTTTACAGATCTGCATGGCTCATCTATGGAGACAACAGACTCATATGAAAGATCACACATCTAATACTGCCATATTTTACTAGAAAACTAATCTTGGACAACATAAATACCTTGGCTGGGAACCTAATCAGACTTTGATATATACTGAATATAAACCTGGAACACGCTTCACAAACTGCATGACTGGATCACAGGTTAACTCTAGAACAAAAGCAGCCCCTAATAAATACTAGTGATTGTCTCCAGCCCATGACCAGGATAAAATCTCATTATGGATGAAATCCATCAAATTAAATACATTATGGTGATCCAGATTTCTTCAAAACTGAAAGGATTTTTCCTAATTGGTCAGCCTGCTCCTTCACAAAAAAATCATAAATTCATATCTTTTAGGTTAAGCTGTTAACAGACAAACTGACCATGATGAAAACATGATCTCTCACCATCTGGCTGCAGTTTAATTACCATTGGTTCTGGGATTCTGGATGTTCCCTTAAACGGGCTTTACCATAAAACCTGGAGCATGGTTACACACCAGTGTAATAATGAATGTCACAAAGCATTACATCAGGTCAGTGTCTATACGAGTAGATTCAACAAGATGCACCTGTAGTCAGATTCACCCAGAACAGAGGTGTAGACTTTGACAGCCCCAGTGGGTGGGGAAATTTATCATTAATGCATTCCCTGAGTAAATGCATGCTTGAATGATTTTCTTCAAGTCACAGTTTCAGATATTAGGAAAATCTTCTTTAACAGCATGAAACAGGACATGCAATAATAGGTCAAGTATGAAACACTATTTGAGACAGAAATGAACAATTTTTTTTCAAACTGCGTATCAGATGTTTATATGAAATCTTTATAATTTAGTTCAATTTACTAATGATATTCCTCATATCGTTATCTCGCACAAAAAAACAGCAGTTTATGCATCACCTAAGGTTTCATGTAACTGCATATATGCAGCGTAGGATTCTGGATACCTCTGTAAAAAATAGGGAAAACTCAAGAACTGACATCGCTGACAAAATCAAATAAAATCAATATTGTGTTTAGGACAGGGAAACTTAAGTTATCTGGGGCCTCAAGTAGCAATTCATTCAAATTACCAAGCAATTTTATTAAATATTTTATTTATGTATGAAAACAAAACCCCTTAAAGAAAAATTTGCAACTGCAGTGCTTGATCAGAAATGTACAATTATTCGCTTGGTGTTTGCTCACACCCCTTTCACATGGCAAATGTTTTAGAGCATTCACTAGGAAATCCAAAGCGTTTTCAAACTGTTTTGGCCAAAGCTTTTGGATCAAGTTCAGGCGGTGTTTTCAAACCTTTTGAGTATGAATTGTTTTATCCACTTGGCTTTACTGTTGTGTGAATGGCCCCAAAAGGGTTTGGACCCAGTTTTCAAGCAACTCGGTCACAGCCCATGTGAAATGTGAAATGTATATAACACACAATGGTGCTTGATGCCCGTGTAAACTTATCCTATTTGGCCAAACCGCTTTGCCAAAATAGGTTTGAAAATGTTTTGTGTGTGAAAGGAGTATCAGAGATCCAGACTGCTGGCAGGTGATACATTGTAAGTTTACCCCAGCAGCTGCTGGCTTGAAGTTTCTTAGGGAGAACATGGGCAGGTATTTTTTGCCCCTTATCATTACTGATCAGTGCTAATCCAATGAAAATGTTCCATGAAAAACACTGCCAAAATGTATGTCACATATGCTTTTGATTAAAAAAATTATCTTTAATCTATGATGAATATGACACTTTTATACATGAGATACCATAATGTTATGGTCAGGTGGAATGTCTCAAGTTTCTCATAGGATTTTGCAGAGCTCTATCACAGCCTCCGATTTAGAATGATTTACCACAGGTCTCCTGGCATGCTATGATCAGTCGAAAGGAGAGACCATGCTAATCTAGTGCAGGCGCAAATGCCCAGTAGGCATTTCCTAAAGAAAGCAAGACAAATGTTTAGCTAGTTATATAATATCCTAAAGAACAAGAAAAACATAAGTGGCAATGCGGTATCCATGTTTGAGTTAATATAGCAGCCGTATTTCAAACTGGTTGCCACTTGGTAATAAACAAGGCTTACAGGCCTAATGGGAACCTGTGCAATTGCATATACACCGGGTATATGCTGAACCATTACTTTTTAAAGCAAACGTGTAATCTGCACATGAACAATGCAAATTATATACTAAAAATTTTGAACAAGAACCAAATACACAAACATCACTGCTGAAATACTGGCATGGGTGCACACAACACAAAAATGATTGTAGCTGGAAACACCAGTCTTGTATACAACGAAGCTATCAGAGATATATACATATGCCCCATTTCAGGCTGATATATCAAACCCCTCCTGAGAAATAAGCAGGGACATACACTTTGCAAAAAATTTTTGTAGGTGTTGCGACTAGTCTAGTATCTGACAAAGCTATCAGATATGTATAAATATGCACAATTTCAGGCTGACATATAAAATCCCTCCTGAAAAATAAGCAGGCACATACACTGTGCAAAAGTCATTGTAGGTGGCTACACCAGTCTTGTGAACAAGAAAGCCATCACAGATGCATGGACAGGTCAAAATATCAGACTAATACATCAAACTTCCCTTGAATCAGGTGCACTGGGAAAACCGGGCTTAGGTGACAAACGCAGTTGCCCGGAACAAATTGCTAGCTCCAGCTACCACACTGAGTGAACTCTTGACCTGCACCTGACTGCACTGAGTGAACTCTTGACCTGTACCTGGGTACACCAAGTGAACTCTTGACCAGTTGCATAATCTCACACAAATGGCAGTCTGCCAAAGCTATAAATAGATCCAGACTGACCTTTGGCTGGTTACCAAGTCTGCTAAGCTTAATATAGATACAGACTCAATCTTGGCCTGTAAGTGAATTTGTTTCAGATACTGAAAGACTTTGGCTAAAATGCTTTTTTTCAAGCTGACATATGCATAAGTATATTTTTTATCAAATGTTTAGAATAATAAAAGATGTAGTCCTTTCATTGGTAAAGGGTCCAATAACAAGGGACTCCTAGAATCATTTTTATGCAATGTTACAGAAGTTGAAACAACAGTTTTGCAGAAGAAGACTACTGCAGTCCTCAGTTTGAAAAAGGTTTACTAATAACCACAAGACCAATTTTGGCTTACTATGTCTCTACCATAAATCAACAAACCCAATCTATCTTTATACAATTGAAAGAACCCTACCTTAGGATAATACTTCTGAAAAATTAAATGATTCAGCTTGACAGTTTCATCATAAAATATTTTTAAACTGAAAGAGGCTAAAATTATTAGGTTTTTGTCCGTTAAAAAAAGGTTGATGTTGGTGGAACCACAAAAACTGCAATATCAATTATGGGTCATGTGACCAACATTTGCATAAAACCTGGTGATGCTAGCTCCTGTTGTTTCTGTAACTCAAACCCAAACCATTTGAAGAAACTAGAGAGAGCTTATCTCTGGGATTATTTCTGTGAAATATTGAACAATTTGGTTGAATGATTTCAGAGAAGAAGATTTTCACAGTTTTTTCCCAATAAAATGTAAGTTAATGCAGGTCGCACCACAAAACACTCAATCCCACAATATTTGTTTGTGGAAAGTTTTGCATAAAATTTAGGGATGCTATCTCCCGCTATTCCTGAGAAATAATTGGTTAATGTACTGATAACCAATGACCCTCATACAGAAAAGGTTGATGCAGGCGGTGCCACCAATACCTCAAATTCATATATGAGTAATGTGAACAACATTTGCATAAAATTTGGTGAAGATAGCTCCAGCTGTTTCTGATATTTTAATTCTAGTATCCTTTTTTGGCCAAATGACTATGTTCAGTTTCCTGTGACTCAGCCAAAATTCACAAAACTGGAATCATTCCAAGAAACTTGAGAGAGATGGTTTCAGAGATTATTTCTGTGAGATATTGAAACAATTTGGCTAGACAAAAATTTTCAGAGAAGAAGCTTTTTTAAGTTGTTTTAGCTTTTTCCCTATAAAATCTATCCAACGTTTTTCTGAGCCAAGAGACAAGTGACTTTTCTGGAAATTAGATCCGAAGTGGACAAAGTATGATAAAGCATAAGAGATACTGGCAGATTACAACAATGAAGACAGTAGTGAGATCATGACGGTTTTGTACGTAGCTGCAGCATTTCTCAGAAAACTTATTAGCAAGTGTAAAATTCTATGATTTCAGTGAGGTATTTGATTGTAGTTTTTGATTAGAAATATGTTTACTTGATCAAGCATGTTCTAAGTCTACCAGCAATATGATTATCCTTAGCCCTGTGGTTACCTGGTTGAGTTCATCTTTTGTTCTCAGGCCCAGGTGAACCCTGCTTCAACCTGGTTAGGGTCAGCCCTGTCATTGTTTACCTTGTTATGAGAACCCCATCTTCACTTTATGAGGTGAGCACTGTGTTTTCACTTTAAGATGATTTACCTCTGAGCTGATCTCTGGTTAGACCAGGCTTTGCCTGTTAAGAATTTGGTCAGCTGTGGTTTCCTTGGATATACCTTATACTGTCCTCACCTGATAGCATCAGCTTTATTTACCTGGTAAGGGTTAGTTCTTTAATTACCTTGATAGGGTGAGCCCATTGTCTGCATGCAGATCAGGGCTCACCCTATCAGGTGTTTATCCGGTTAGGGCTAGGCCAGTATTTGTCTGGTATGACCTGGGTTAGGTCTGTATTAACCTGGTTAGTTTTAGCCTTGAGTTTATCTAGTAAGACCTGGGTTAGCTCTGTGTTTACCTAGCTAGCCATGTGTTTATCTAGTAAGACCTGGGTTAGCTCTGTGTTTACCTAGCTAGCCATGTGTTTATCTAGTAAGACCTGGGTTAGCTCTGTGTTTACCTGGCTAGCCATGTGTTTATCTGGTAAGACCTGGGTTAGCTCTGTGTTTACCTGGCTAGCCATGTGTTTATCTAGTAAGACCTGGGTTAGCTCTGTGTTTACCTGGCTAGTCGTGTTTATCTAGAAAGACCTGGGTTAGCTCTGTGTTTACCTGGCTAGCCATGTGTTTATCTAGTAAGACCTGGGTAAGGTCTGTGTTTACCTTGTTAGGGCTAGCCATGTGTTTGTGTAGTTAGACCAGGGCCAGCTCTGTGTTTACCTGGCAAGTCATGTGTGAGACCTGGGTTAGCTGTATTTACCTTGTTAGGGCTAGCCATGCATTTGTCTTGTAAGACCTTGGTTAGCTCTGTGTTTACCTGGTTAGGGCCAGCCCTGTGTTTGTGTAATAAGACCTGGGTTAGCTGTGTTTACCTGGCTAGCCATGTGTTTACCTAGTAAGACCTAGGTTAGCTGTGTTTACCTTGTTAGGGCTAGCCATGTATTTGTGTAGTAAGACCTGGGTTAGCTTTGTGTTTACCTGGCTAGCCATGTAGCCATGTGTTTATCTAGTAAGACCTGGGTGAGCTGTGTTTACCTTGTTAGGGCTAGCCATGAGTTTGTCTTGTAAGACCTTGGTTAGCTCTGTGTTTACCTGGTTAGGGCCAGCCCAGTGTTTGTGTAATAAGACCTTGGTTAGCTGTGTTTACCTGGCTAGCCATGTTGCCATGTGATTATTTAGTAAGACCAGGGTGAGCTGTGTTTACCTTGTTAGGGCTAGCCATGAGTTTGTCTTGGTTAGGGCCAGCCAAGTGTTTGTGTAATAAGACCTGGGTTAGCTGTGTTTACCTGGCTAGCCATGTGTTTATCTAGCAAGACCTGGGTTAGCTGTGTTTACCTTGTTAGGGCTAGCCCTGTGTTTGTGTAGTTAGACCTTGGTTAGCTCTGTGTTTACCTGGTAAGGACAAGCCCTGTGTTTGTGTAGTAAGACCTTAGTTAAGGGTGTGTTTTTCCTGATTAGAATTAGCCCTGGTAATGTTACTGTTAGCTCTGTCTTTACCTGGTTGAGGTGGTTGTGGGCTGGTGGTAGACTGTCCACTACTGCTGGACTCTGACAGTTGACTTGTGGGCGGTGAACTTGTGATGGTATGAGGCCGGCTATGTTGTAGACCAAAATTCATACCACTGCCACTAAGAGAGGCTACAAATGTACAAATTATGATTAGAGAGACTTGTTTCTGTCATATCTTTATTGTACAATTTTAACATGTATGTTACACAGTACAGTTTATATAATCTTTCCATCAAAATTCTTCATAAAAATATTTCAGTAAAAATTGGTACATAGAGTTATATAAATTTGTTTCCTTAAATATTTGACATATGCAAGATATCTTATTTAATTTACAATTCATATTTTTTTATTAAGATTTTATTTGTTGAATAATTTATCCATTTTATGTGACACACACACCAGGTATAAAAAAATATATTGAACTTTTTGCCAGTATCTGCATTGACAGCAGGAAACAGGTTTATTTACTGGCATAAAAAAGGCATATCTGGGTTGATCTATTAGAATATGGACACAAATTTTTATCTCTCCCAGAATTTCAGACTATTAGGGCTAAGTATAAGTTTAATTCAAATAAATTATTCCTTCAGACCCCAACCTAACCCCACCCTAACACAGGACTCATTATTAGTCATCTTCTCCTATGCTTAGTTCTGGCATATTACCTCTATCATTCCACACAATTTACCTGTTTTCATGATAGGCATTCACCTGGCATGATCTACCTTTCTATACTGGCACATTTCCTCCATGACACCTCACAGTTTACCTGTTTTTGTGATAGGTATCCGTTGCTTGACTTCAGATTTGATAGATGGCGAGCCTCCGAAGCTGCTAGCTTTGGTAAAAGTGTTTTTTGTTCTGGCACTGGTGTCTGTGCTGTAACCACTGGATGAGTCCGTGCTGCTCCATGGGCGCTGGTCTAATGCACAGCGGCTCATGTCCTCCTTACTGCTGCGGGTACTCGAGTGGCGGGTTCCGATTCGACTTCCCCCATTTAGGTCCAGCAGATCTTGTGTAGACTGGTGAAATGACAGAAACTGTTTTCATTAGATCCAAGACAACATAACTAAACCAGAGATTTTTTTCTGTCTACTGCAATGACAGACATTATCACTTGATTACACCATGAAGATTAAATAGCTTGGACCATTGTTCATGATAATAGGCTTTACAGCTGTTGCCTTTTGTACTCCCAGTGTCTTTACAAGTCGGCACAAGCCTTCCTGTGAAGGACAATTTGCCTACATTGTTATGAAATTTAGCTCAAGCTGAAATTTACATGTTATGTGAGCACATACTTATATAACGAGCATAGCTATGCCTATTCCATGGCTACAGAACACAATGCCCCTATACCGCATATTGGAAAAGCCAAGCTGTATTCAACCTCAGCATCTTCAGTGAGCAGTGCAGTATGGGTAATTCTGAACATAATCATGTATAATTTTGACTAAATCTGACTTTCCATACAGTTACAGTATCAAGTTTCTTCTTTTCTAATAAGTTAAGCACATATCCTTGCGACTGATGATAACTCCTTGTCTATAACTGTATGCAAGCCATTCATAGACAGTGCTCTTTGTGGGCCAGAAAAAAAGTAGGCATGCCCTTCAGACTACTCATTTTTTGTCCAGCTTTCCCTGAGAGCAAATCTCTGATTACAGTTATTGAAATGCAGGTTTAACTCCAAATGCAAACAATGTAACATTTGTCAAAAAGACTTGCATCTTACATAACTGATACATTTAAATGGAATAATCTTCCAGGAAGGGGACTGTTTTGGTAACTACATTGCCAAGCAATACTGAGGGAATCAGCAAGAACAAATCAGGAAAACCACTATAGCATGAGCCTTATTCCAGAACAGACAGCTCTCATAAAAACCTGTCAGGTTTCTTACCAAGACCAAAAAGCAGTAATTCCGGTCCCTGTTTTCCAAATAATTATTTCTCTTTTCAATTTTAACCTTCATTATTACACACTGTATCTAAATCATGAAATCTTTATGTGTGTTGAAATAATATTAAACACTTATTTCATCACTCTCACATGACTTTTGCTTTTTTCTTTCATTTTGTGACCAAATTTCTTACATGGCTCATTTGAAGTACTTTTATATCACAATTCATGAGTCATGCTATTTGAAGGATTGTTAGGCTTAATGAATAAACAACACAAATAGCATTTTAAGTTAATTTTAACTATGACTCTTTTGAGATCTTTGGATCTCTTTCAGGGTTGTACAAAATTGATATTTTCTTTATTGATTTTCTATTATTATTTTCTGCATCTATTATCAAAATGTTAACAGATCTGAGAACAAACCAAAAATTAAAATATAATATAGACCTCCATAAGATAACAGAACTTAAGACAGACCATCAAAGGCCTGAGAAAAGCCTGAGTTTTATCACCTGTGAAAGATCCATGAACCAAAGTAAGAATACATAAAAGTAAACATTTTGTTGAACAACCACTTAGTCACCTTAAAATGTATCCCCCAAACTGACAGAGACTTATCCCGCTGACAGATAAAACAAAATGTCACTGACACACCACAAAACCTCCGCCTGAAAGTAACCTGCAGCTGGAGTGTGAACTAGTATGGTCACATTTCTGAGAGCCATCAAGTACAGTCATTTCTGAGAGCCATCTAGTACAGCCACAGTACTGAGTGCAATCTTGTATAGTCACATTTCTCAGTGCCATCTAGTACAATCACATGACTAAGTGCCATCTAGTACAGTCACATTACAGAGTGCCATCTTGTACAGCCACAGTACTGAGTGCAATCTTCTATAGTCACATTTCTCAGTGCCATCTAGTACAATCACATTACTGAGTGCCATCTAGTACAGTCACATTACTGAGTGCCATCTTGTACAGCCACAGTACTGAGTGCAATCTAGTATAGTCACAATTCTCAGTGCCATCTAGTAGTCACATTTTCCAGTGCCATCTAGTATAGTCACATTTCTCTGTGCCATCTAGTACAGTCACATGACTGAGTGCCATCTAGGACAGCCACATTACTAAGTGCAATCTAGTATAGTCACATTTCTCAGTGCCATCTAGTAGTCACATTTCCCAGTGCCATCTAGTACAGTCACATATCTATGTGCCATCTAGTATAGTCACATTTCTCTTTGCCATCCAGTACAATCACGTGACTGAGTGCCATCTAGTACAGACATATGACTAAGTGTTATCTAGAACAGCCACAGTACTGAGTGCAATCTTGTATAGTCACATTTCTCAGTGCCATCTAGTAGTCACATTTTCCAGTGCAATCTAGTATAGTCACAATTCTCAGTGCCATCTAGTAGTCACATTTTCGAGTGCCATCTAGTAGTCACATTTCTCAGTGCCATCTAGTATAGTCACATTTCTCTGTGCCATCTAGTACAGTCACATGACTGAGTGCCATCTAGGACAGCCACATTACTAAGTGCAATCTAGTATAGTCACATTTCTCAGTGCCATCTAGTAGTCACATTTCCCAGTGCCATCTAGTACAGTCACATATCTATGTGCCATCTAGTATAGTCACATTTCTCTTTGCCATCCAGTACAATCACGTGACTGAGTGCCATCTAGTACAGTCATATGACTAAGTGTTATCTAGAACAGCCACAGTACTGAGTGCAATCTTGTATAGTCACATTTCTCAGTGCCATCTAGTAGTCACATTTTCCAGTGCCATCTAGTAGTCACATTTCTCAGTGCCATCTAGTACTATTAAATTACTGAGTGCCATCTAGCACAGTCACATTACTGAGTGCCATCTAGTACAGTCACATGACTGAGTGCCATCTAGTACAGCCACAGTACTGAGTGCAATCTAGTATCTAGTCACATTTCTCAGTGCCATCTAGTAGTCACATTTCCCAGTGCCATCTAGTAGTCACATTTCTCAGTGCCATCTAGTACAGTCACATTTCTCAGTGTCATCTAGTATAGTCACATTTCTCAGTGCCATCTAGTACAGGCACATTTCTCAGTGCCATCTAGTAAAGTCATATTTCTCTGTGCCATCTAGTACAGTCACATGACTGAGTGCCATCTAGTACAGTCACATGACTGAGTGCCATCTAGTACAGTCACAGTGATGAGTGCAATCTAGTATAGTCACATTTCTCTGTGGCATCTAGTAGTCACATTTCCCAGTGCCATCTAGTAGTCACATTTCTCAGTGCCATCTAGTAGTCACATTTCTCTGTGCCATCTAGTACAATCACATGACTGAGTGCCATCTAGTACAGTCACAGTACTGAGTGCAATCTAGTATACCGTATTTATTCCAATTTGGCAATCCCTCTAATTTCTCGACCCCAAAATATATTTTGAAAGCATTTAGTTAAGCTTAAACAACCCTGGGTAGTTTTTGGTTGGGTGACCACACGTACAAATCAGGGCCCGATAGAGAGCATGGGAGCTATGACCTTTTCCGGTCGTTTATATATTAACGTGCCTTTACTTTCCTTTATTTATTACGTATTATTGAAACAACTGGAAGTTACATGAGTTGCCGTCTATGTCAAGTGATCGTACCTATACAAGAAGTATCGATCATTTTGTAAAGTGACTGAGCTCAGTTTGATTAATCATTTGCTGACTCCGTATAATTCATGTGATGGTTGGAAGCCTGTTTGTAGGAAATACTGTTCAGTTAACAAAACAGACTTATAAACATCCATATTATCACTCAATCCATATGGCCGCTCGAGTGTCAGTGCAGCTTGGCGTCTCTAGGGAAGGTAATCCAACCGCAGGCCTCTAAAATCTCGACCACCGCAAATTCTGCCAGATGATAATTTACAAATATCCTCCATCATCTCTACCTCTGAGAAAATTAATTATTTTTAAGTGGTCGCCAAATTAGAATAAATACAGTAGTTACATTTCTCAGTGCCATCTAGAACAGTTAAATTACTGAGTGCCATCTAGTACAGTCACATTACTGAGTGCCATCTATTTCAGTCACATTTGTGAGAGCCATCTAGTACAGTCACATTTCTCAGTGCCATCTAGTATAGTCACATTTCTGAGTGCCATCTAATAGTCACATTTCTCAGTGCCACCTTGTATGGTCTAGAAATCTAAACTGTAAAGTGCCTGTAAGTGCCCCAAATTAAGGTGAAGATCACACAAATGTTAATCATTTCCAGGGAGTCATGTGTCACTGCTTTCCACCACGTTTATGCCAAATCCAAAGAGAACTCTGAAAGTTATACCACTAATGAATGCATTATGTGAAAAGACCACTGCAACTTGACGTTAAGAGCAAAGCTCACTGAAAAGTTAATCAGTTGGAGGCACTAATACACTGACACTTTCCATCAACTTTTGAACCAAATCTAATGAAAACTTTTATATTGCATTATCAAGCAAATGAGGTCAAGGTCATGATTAAAATGGTAAATATATACAATTTGATAATACTGGAGAGTTTGGTGTAATTCTGGTTGTTATTAGTGAAGCAAATGGCACTGCTAAAGTTAAGCTGTTTGACATAATTATATGGCAGTTTTGGGTCACAGTGACTTAATTTCAAAATAATGTTAAATTTAATACAGGGCAAGAAAAATAGACTTGCATGTCCACACACTCCCAACATAGCATTCAAGTGAAATAAAGTCAGTGGTCAAAATGGAAAGTGCTTATAAATTTAGGTCAAATTTAGATCAAGGTCATACAGAAGTTAATGAATTCAAGGGAGCCCTACATCAAGCTTGAACCAGATCTAATAAAAAAAACTTGGGATGCTATCATGCTAGTGAGAAAACATGGCCCAAAGTCCACAGTGCAATGACCTTGAGAACAAATGTCAAGGTAACAGCACCAGGAATAATGTTTGAGACCTCTGTAATAAAGGAATATGATATGATGGTCACAGTCAGCAATGTGTCTGAGATGAGAGATACACTGTCCATAAGTGCTGACACACCCACAAAAGCAACAAGCCCCATGCTGATTATTACAACATATGTCTTGGAACAATAGAAGCAACTGGTATCTCAAAAGAATGGAATTATTACAAATACACAGATTGTATTTGCAACCTATATGACTTAGACATTTGGGCTTAGAAAACTAGAAATAACATTCACAGTCTTCCCAGTTTTGGCATTTTAATCTGAGTTCAAGTGCTGAAATGATGATCCCTGGCCTTGCTGTGCATCTCGTTAGTGTACTTCATATAATATCTTGCCAAACAAGTCTTAACAAACAACAGTAAAAACAGGTAAGAACTGGACTCAGGTGACAACACTCACACAGCCATGCTAACTGGCAGCAAACAATTCACTCAAACAATGACATGTACACAAAATGGCATCATTAGCATGAAAAGGAATACAAATAAATTTGAACCACAGTAAGAGTACATAAGGAAATTTAAATGAACAAGGGTGAGACATTGGCCTTGATTTGTTTTGTGTCACAGTGGGTAAGCAGAATAAAACTCACGAGCTGGTTATATTTATATCAGTACAGACAGACAGACACACACAAGGTGACAGTTTAAAAGCCAGAGCATTTAAATTGTAGCAGAGGAGCAGAGGCAACAGAACAACTGGGAATAGTATGCTCAATGTAATCTGGCAAAAATGAACAGCACAGACAACCTGGTGTCAGACCATATCCCAGGTACCTCCTAGTAGAGAAAGCCAAACTGAGGGTTTATCATGCATTCAACTCCAAAGCATTGGTGCCTGAAAAGTCTATAAATTAAACTCTAAACATCAGTGAGTTCAGGTACATATTTTTGACCATGAGTAAATCCTGGCCAAATTACAGCTTTGGTAAATGGTACAAAGCATGATCCAACATCATGGTTCTGACCATGAGACACCAGAAACAAATGATCAGATTCTGTAGAAAGAACACTAAAGCCTAGCATTTTTATTAGGCATTAATCCAAAAACAAAGAGTCAGAACAAGACAGCTGAAATAAATGGTACTGGCACATACACTAAGAGAAATTAATGACTGTTCATACACACTGGACCCTTTGTATCAAGACAGAATGAAAGCTATGAATAATGGTCAAGCTGAGATGATGGTCAAACTGGAGATGATGGTCAAGCTGAGGATGTTGGTCAAGCTGAAGGTGATGGTCAAGGTAAGGATGACTGTCAAACAGAGGTGATGGTCAAGCTGAGGATAATCTGGATCAGGATGTGGTCAAGCTGAGGATGACCTGGTTCAGGGTGTGGTCATGCTGATATATGATGATCTGGTTCAAGATGTGGTCAAGCTGAAGATGATCTGGTTCAGGGTGTGGTCAAGCTGAGGATGAAGTGGTTCAGGATGTGGTCAAGCTAAGGATGATGGTAAAGCTGGGGACGGATGGTCAAGCCCAGAATGATGGCAAAGCTGTGTATCTGGTCAAGTTCAAGATATGGTCAAGTTGAGGACACTTGTCAAGTTGAGGATGCTGGTAACATTGAATATGCTAGATAATTGAGGATGATGGTCAAGCTGATGATGATCTGGTACAGGATGTGGTTAAGCTGAGGATGATCTGGTTCAGGGTGTGGTTAAGCTGAGGAATATCTGGTTCAGGATGTGGTCAAGCAGAGGATGATTTGGCTCAGGATGTATTCAAGCTGATGACAATCTGGTTCAGGATGTGGTCAAACTGAAAATGATTTGGTTCAGGATGAGGTCAAGCATAAGATGATCTGGTTCAGAATGTGGTCAAGCTGAGGATGATCTGGTTCAAGATGTGGTCAAGCTGAAGATGATCTGGTTCAGGATGTGGTCAAGCTAAGAATGATGGTAAAGCTGGAGAGGGATGATCGAGCCCAGAATGATGGTAAAGCTGTGTATTTGGTTCAGGATAATGGTTAAGCTGAGGACACTTGTTAAGTTGAGGATGCTGGTAAAATTGAATATGCTTGATAATTGAGGATGCTGGTCAAGCTGATGATGATCTGTTACAGAATGTGGTTAAGCTGAGGAATATCTGGTTCAGGATGTGGTCAAGCAGAAGATGATTTGGCTCAGGATGTATTCAAGCTGATGACAATCTGGTTCAGGATGGGGTCAAACTGAAAATGATTTGGTTCACGATGAGGTCAAGCATAAGATGATCTGGTTCAGGATGTGGTCAAGCTGAGGATGATCTGGTTCAAGATGTGGTCAAGCTGAAGATGATCTGGTTCAGGATGTGGTCAAGCTGAAGATGATCTGGTACAGGATGTGGTTAAGCTGAGGATGATCTGGTTCAAGATGTGGTCAAGCTGAAGATGATCTGGTTCAAGATGTGGTCAAGCTGAAGATGATCTGGTACAGGATGTGGTTAAGCTGAGGATGATCTGGTTCAAGATGTGGTCAAGCTGAAGATGATCTGGTTCAAGATGTGGTCAAGCTGAGGATGATCTGGTTCAAGATGTGGTCAAGCTGAAGATGATCTGGTACAGGATGTGGTTAAGCTGAGGATGATCTGGTTCAGGGTGTGGTTAAGCTGAGGAATATCTGGTTCAGGATGTGGTCAAGCAGAGGATGATTTGGCTCAGGATGTATTCAAGCTGATGACAATCTGGTTCAGGATGTGGTCAAACTGAAAATGATTTGGTTCAGGATGAGGTCAAGCATAAGATGATCTGGTTCAGGATGTGGTCAAGCTGAGGATGATCTGGTTCAAGATGTGGTCAAGCTGAAGATGACTTGGCTCAGGATGTATTCAAGCTGATGACAATCTGGTTCAGGATGTGGTCAAACTGAAAATGATTTGGTTCAGGATGAGGTCAAGCATAAGATGATCTGGTTCAGGATGTGGTCAAGCTGAGGATGATCTGGTTCAAGATGTTGTCAAGCTGAAGATGATCTGGTTCAGGATGTGGTCAAGCTAAGAATGATGGTAAAGCTGGAGAGGGATGATCGAGCCCAGAATGATGGCAAAGCTGTGTATTTGGTTCAGGATAATGGTCAAGCTGAGGACACTTGTTAAGTTGAGGATGCTGGTAAAATTGAATATGCTTGATAATTGAGGATGCTGGTCAAGCTGATGGTGATCTGATTCAGGATGTGGTTAAGCTGAGGATGATCTGGTTCAGGGTGTGATCAAGCTGAGGAATATCTGGTTCAGGATGTGGTCAAGCAGAGGATGACTTGGCTCAGGATGAGGTCAAGCATAAGATGATCTGAATCAGGATGTTGTCAAGTTGAGGATGATCTAGCTCAGGATGTTGACAAGCTGAGGTTGATCTGGTTCAAGACATGGTCAAGTTGAGAATGATCTTGTTCAGGATGTGGTCAAGCTGAGGATGATCTGGTTCAGGATGTGGTCATGTTGAGGATGAACTGGTTTAGGATGTGGTCAAGCTAAGGATGATGGTAAAGCTGGGGAGGGATGATCAAGCCCAGAATAATGGTAAAGCTGTGTATCTCATCAAGTTCAGGATAATGTTCAAGCTTAGGACGCTGGTCAAGTTGAAGATGCTGGTCACACTGAAGATGCCAGATAAATGGGAGGGTATCAGACAAGCTGAGGATAATGATAAAGGTGAAGATAATGGATAAATGGAGGATAAGTCAAACTAAGGATAACGGTCAAGCTGAGGATGATGGTCAAGCTGAGGATGCTCTGAGGATAATAGTCAAGCTAAGAAGACTTCCCAGAATTTAATAAAAAGAAAATTCCTTGATTTTTCCCTGATGGTGTTCATTATTTCCACTTATTTTCCAGGAAATCCCTGAACTGCAGAATGGCTGGAATGACCAGGTAACACAAGACCCTAATTACAGGTATAATGTCTGCAGTATGGACTCTGGACAGGCAACTTCAGCACAGGCTGGTCCAACCAGATAATTGTGATGAGAAAGGTAAATCTTAAGTTAGAGCAACAAGAAATCTATATAATCTTATCTTTTCCAAGCCAGACTAAAAACAATTAAGTGCAGCTCTGACTTCCATCCTGACCCCACTGCTTTTATTTATATTGTAATAACATATTTTAATCATAGCAATCATTTGAGATACCAAATTCTGAACAATTACAGATCGACTAACGTTTACAATATTATTGAAATAAGGAGATAGATAAGTATTATAAAAATATTTGTCCATGTGCTAGAATTATTTTTAGAAGCAATTAATTTCTGCCAGAGGTCTAAAGGTCTGACAGTCTCTTTTTCACATATTTTAATGTCAACAGTAAGCTATAACATTAGGCTTGGTCAGGTCTCATTTCTCAACTGTCTTCTCAACTGCAAAAAAAATGATGCTTTCATCTTAAATATGTTGCCACTGTCCAATCAAACTAAAGCTATGTTTCAAAGGATTTCACAATGAGCAGCTTGACCAATGAAGGGTAGATTAGATGCAAAGAGGGTTATACAAGGGGTCACTCTACAACCAATCCACTCTCACATCTTGTCCATTGAGGGATAGGTTACAACAGCACATAGGGTTATACAAGGGGTCGCTCTACACCCAATATACTCTCATCTTTTGTCCATTAAGGGAAAGGTTACAGCAGCACAAAGGGTTTTACAAGGGGTCACACTACAACCAATCTGCTCTCATTTCTTTGTCCATTAAGGGATAGCTTACAGCAGCACAGGGGGTTGTACAAGGGGCCCCTCTACAACCAATCTACTCTGACCTTTCATCCATTAAGGGATAGCTTACAGTAGCACAGGGGGTTGTACAAGGGGCCCCTCTACAACCAATCTACTCTGACCTTTCATCCATTAATAAAGGGATAGGTAACACTATGACTGAGGATTATACCAGGGGTCTCTCTATGGCCAATCTGCTCTCACCTCTTGTCCATTAAATATCCTGGCTCTTGCTTTTTCGTATTCCTCCTCTCGCTCTTCAAAAGATTTGCTTTTTGGACCTTGTAAATCTGGACGATCAACACTCCTGGCCTGGAAGCATGCAACAGGGCAGGTCACAACATGTGTATGGTAACCAATCAGATCTCAATAAGTCAACCAACATGATCTTAACATATTTGTGTGAACTAATCAGATTTTTAAAGCTGTCAATTGCTTGATATGTTAAAGATATTGCAGCAGGTTTTGTGACCGACTGTTTTATTGTGTTCAGAATCCTGTCAACAGATGATTACCCTGACATTAGTCTGCCAGTAAATGCCAAATTCCTAAGTGAAAACACAGGATAGGCAGGCCACTCCAGGAAGTTCCAGGATATGAAAACCACACATTCCCAGACTGAAACCAACGGCTAACTGGTATACTTAATGACTTTCCATACACTTCCATGCATTATTACTTCTGTCCGAAAACATTTCATGTACATCATCTATCAGTCTGAACATTTTTTCCTGAGCTATATGATGTATGTAGCTGGCAGATATGTTATAATGAAATATTTGAAGCAAATAAAGTGAGAATTTAGGTGTACCATACTTCTGATGTTAATGATCACATTTACTGACCACTTTTTGTTAGAATGTCAGACATGTATGCTGCTCCTTTTTTTCTACAGCAAACCCATGAACAAATTCTGAGAATCTAAACTTCAGATGGCCTTGTATAACTTCTCAGAAATCCCAACCTCTTTGACTTTTGCAGTATCTATTGTTATACAAATGAAATATCAGGTGTGGGAGTCACAGCAGGAATTTCCTGCACCGGGCATATCATCCTGGTGGCAAAGGTCAAGTTCTTACACTTTCACTTCTAACTTTCAGGAGTTCATTTCACATTCACCCTATTCACTTAAATATCCTTATGATATGTCTATCTATTCCCCAGCATTTGCATACAAACTAAAATAAACAAGGCTCCAGTCACCGAATGTGTACCTCCATAAACACAGAAATATCACATATCAGAAGTCCATAACATTGTCTGGTGCTGAAAATTCTTGCATAATCCATGAGATATGGCCCAAAGGCTGCTGGTGAAAGAATAAGCTTAGAACTGATTGGGGGAAAAAAAACAAACATGATGATGAACTGAAACAACAGGCATGACAAAGTCTCAACACTACACCCCATCCCATCCTTGCCTCTCATCCAATGAGAGAGGTCAAAAAATGCATTTCATTTAAACAAAATTCCTAGAATTTCATCAATTGAATTTGTTTGATTCCAGAATAATCATTTTGACCTGTTTCAAGGTTCTGAAACTTCCTAACTGTTCTTGAACATGTGTTACTGTCAACTTGGTGAAACGAAAACAGTTCAATTTCCATGTAAATGCCACAGGGTGTGCTGAAAAACAAACATACTTAAGCCCTTTACCCCTGGATATATTGTTTGGACATTTTACGAAACAGACTGACTACTTCCTCCTCTGAGCCAATCAAATTCCTTGATTTTCACTGATTTAAGGATTTTTTTCTCAGAATAACAAACATTTTGTTGAATGAAAAATGTGATAATATTTTTTCCAGGTTTTCACTGATTTTAATGATAGTTAAGGATCCTGAAATGTCAGGACACAGATAGTAAGAGAAATTGTAAATGTTAAGACAAAATACTATCTTACAAACTTCAAGCGAAAGGCCTTGTGAAAGAGTCACCAAAAAAAGATGCTAAGTTCACTTAAACACACATTACATAAGTCTTGTATCAGTGTTCTCAGCATTTCATAACAACAATTTTCTCAAAAGTTTTCCCTAATTTTCCAAGATGAATCTTTTTATTTTCTGGATCATTATATCAGCCACTTAAAATATTAAAAAGAAACCAGCGCTAGACATCCTGAGGGTACTCTGTACATGCTACAAAATATAACAGACTGACCAATGTATCTTTTGAACTTATCAAATTCAATGACTCTTCCTCAATTCCAGAGGTTTAAAAAAATCAAAGGACTCTTTCCCTGACTAGGATATCTGACTTTCCAGGTTTTCAATAATTTTCAGGATGGCTTTATAACAATGTGAAATCCAAAGCCAACAGACACCACTTAAGCATACATAATGACATAAAGCTGAGCAAGGATGAGACAACAATGTGACAATAATATCAAGGTGGCAGTTTTCAACAAATAGGGCCCATGCAGATCTATGGTACACTCCTGAAGCAGTGGTCTTGTACATTTGTTCCAACTCATTCCACATACCCACTGTTTACATTTGCCATGTGTGCCATATACAACCACCTGGGGCACTGTATCACATCACCATGTCAAAAATTTAGTCCCCTAGGTGTTCCTACAGCACACATAATGATCAAGCCCTAAACAGAATGAGGTGGTTTTGTTTGAGTGATCTGAAGTTGTATTATTATTCAAAGCAGGTTTTGTGTTGTAAAGTTGAAACAAATCACACAGTATTTATACGCATGTCAACAGCTGTTTTCTCTCCTCCAGACTGACCTGATCTTGACAACAGGCAACAAGGAATCCATGGCGGATATCACCATACTGCCCAAGCAAGTCTGTGACAAACAGCCATGCATCAAAGAAACCTGGCGCGGCATTCTGACAAGCTGGTTGGAACATTCTTATTCCTGTGGAAGCTTCCTGGCAGCTCTATATGATCAAGGTAACCATAGCCAAGCAGTGTGGGAGTGGAATGGGTTAGAAGGAATGAAACATGATTGTTGCCACAGGAGTGCATACCTATGCTTGAAAATGAAAAAAAATGCTGTAAACATGAATATACTGAATCCAAGACAAGGGCATCTGTTTTTAGCTAATTCTATAATAAAATATTTGAAGCCATTTACATTTTATGTATATATGGAATTACAGCTGAGAACAGTCAAGCAGTCAAGGAAACTCACATCATCAGAGCTGGGAAAATGGCGGCGGAGTATCTGCTTCTTTGGCTGATTTTCTGTGCCGCCTTCTCCACCGATGTGTTCAGAGAACTTGAAATCCGGTCTGCACAAATAAATTAAAAATAAAGAGGTAATGATTGGCAGTAAATACAACAGACAGCAGCAACAAATGAGTGACAGATGATACAAAATAAAAGCACAGTCCCACATTACAGAAAATGTTATCATCAGGTGTCAACCACAATGACAACCAGACTTACACATGGTGCTATTAGGTTGCATAGATTTGCTGTTTCACAACAATTAGACATTCAAGGGTTATTAAAGAATTAACTGCCTTTTTATTAGATGAAACTGAAGGTCTGTTGTATTGTATATCCCTTAAATTCTTGAGATTGGAGTTCTGTTTACTACATAATATTATTAATCACATTCTCGTGTTGCAAGTTCTGCTATCTTCTAGTTCTGTCTATCAATTCCATTCTTGTGTTGTGAGGGTGACTGAACACAGCAGACCATCACTTACATTCTAGTGTTGGGAGTTCTGTTGACTACAACACATTTTCCAGTCTGGTCCACATTGTGGTCAAGTCCGAAGAAGGCTGCTACCCGGTGTACCAGCATGCGGTGGTATGATGTCATCTGAGGAAACTTTAAGTACTGATGTCTGAAATCAAAAAGAGATCAGTCAGTTACCTAAGTCACATCTGCTGTCAATGTGATTAACTTAATCTAACGCTGACACTATTACTTGGACAATTTGAACTGACAACCCAAAGAGTTTTGGGTTTGTTAGGAGAGCTTTGGGTCATCTAACTGTATGTCAAATTTTGGATTCATAGGTCCAACAGTTTCAAAACATGCAAGTTTGACAGACTATAGTCAGGGGCTTTTGGTCAACTGAGATAAAAATTTTTACTCTTAATCGCTGTCCTCAAAGTATGGAACTTGAGTATTGTTCAAGTGGATATTAGGAGAATGTACATGGCAGATTACAGAAGTGGTGTTTCATTATTATATTATGAACCTTTCTTTTGGTAACTGTTTATAATATACTGTCTTAGAGCTTCAGGGAAACATGAATTTGAAAGCAATGCCTATCAAACAGGTTAATAACAAGTATGTAATACATAGTCTTCATATTCATACTGAGAATTTTGTATACACAGACCAAATAGGCCATATTTCCTATCTCTGTAATTAGTCACACTGGCACATGGTCAAATTCAATACTGGTGGCGCGCCGATCGATGTACATCTTATGTAATAGAAACTTGTAATATAATAAACCTGAGGCTACGATTCTTGTTTAATATTTTTATTTGTAAAAAAAATCTCATTAAATTTTCGAAGAAAAGTCCACCTGGAATTGCTTTTAGTTTTCATGTTATATTTGATGTTATATTTGCTTATATAATAGAATTACAGATTTACCCATGATGTTTAGCCTACTGACAGAGTATATCAATGCATTTTGTGTAAACGGTCTGTAGTTCTGTACACGTTCAGAGAAATGAATCATTGTCGTTTAAAGGTGTAAACATAGCAGCCCTATAGGTCAGTGTGAAGCTGTGGTGTGACTCACTCATTATCGTGTATGAAACTGGTGACATCTTGTTCCAGTTTCAAGAGAAATATGCGGTCCTTGGGGTTTTTGTTGAGAGTCATTCTGATGAAGCCCTCCAGATTTGTGCCTGTTGAGTCTGTGTAGGCATTTTCTGTGCTTGAATCTGAAAATTATATTTCACATATTTTATACATCAACAAAGTGTGCATAAGCTTAAAAAGACTTAAAAATGCTGCTTATAATCTGAAACATGAAATTTTCATAAATTTCAAAAGACCAGGACAATAATCCTGTATAGTCCAACACCCCAGGAGGGGATATAAACACATTTATGTAAAATATTAATAACTCACTTATTCATTCACTTTCTAAAAATGACTAAGAAAAAATCTATATTATTTATAAAAATATCTGCCATTTAAAACTGAAAATGACTATAGCACTAATTTGTAAAGATATTTTGCATCACAGACCAGTGGTCTGCTGTGTTTAGACATCCTTGAGTGGCATAGAGTCATTTTACATGGACTGCTGTGTACGATACTCCTTGAGAGGCTCAGGGTCATTTGAAGTACTGCTGTATATACATACTTCTTGAGGCACAGGGACATTTTAAGTGGACTGCTGTATATAAATACTTCTTGAGGCACAGGGACATTTTAAGTGGACTGCTGTATATACATACTTCTTGAGGCACAGGGACATTTTAAGTGGACTGCTGTATATAAATACTTCTTGAGGCACAGGGACATTTTAAGTGGACTGCTGTATATAAATACTTCTTGAGGCACAGGGACATTTTAAGTGGACTGCTGTATATACATACTTCTTGAGGCACAGGGACATTTTAAGTGGACTGCTGTATATAAATACTTCTTGAGGCACAGGGACATTTTAAGTTGACTGCTGTATATAAATACTTCTTGAGGCACAGGGACATTTTAAGTGGACTGCTGTATATACATACTTCTTGAGGCACACGGACATTTTAAGTGGACTGCTGTATATAAATACTTCTTGAGGCACAGGGTCATTTGAAGTAGACTGCTGTATATAAATACTTCTTGAGGCACACGGACATTTTAAGTGGACTGCTGTATATAAATACTTCTTGAGGCTCAGGGTCATTTGAAGTAGACTGCTGTATATAAATACTTCTTGAGGCACACGGACATTTTAAGTGGACTGCTGTATATAAATACTTCTTGAGGCACAGGGACATTTTAAGTGGACTGCTGTATATAAATACTTCTTGAGGCACAGGGACATTTTAAGTGGACTGCTGTATATAAATACTTCTTGAGGCACAGGGACATTTTAAGTGGACTGCTGTATATACATACTTCTTGAGGCACAGGGACATTTTAAGTGGACTGCTGTATATAAATACTTCTTGAGGCATAGGGACATTTTAAGTGGACTGCTGTATATAAATACTTCTTGAGGCACAGGGACATTTTAAGTGGACTGCTGTATATAAATACTTCTTGAGGCACAGGGACATTTTAAGTGGACTGCTGTATATAAATACTTCTTGAGGCACAGGGACATTTTAAGTGGACTGCTGTATATACATACTTCTTGAGGCACACGGACATTTTAAGTGGACTGCTGTATATAAATACTTCTTGAGGCACAGGGACATTTTAAGTGGACTGCTGTATATACATACTTCTTGAGAGGCATGGAGATGTGGCACTCTCTGATGATTCTTCTTTCTCTAGGGACCTCTTCTCTCTCTATAAAACAAAACAAAAAAAAACAATGTGGCATAAAGGGACCTGATCTTCAAACATCAATTTTCTTCTGTCCTATTAACAGTTTTGCAACTTGAACATGTAAATTTTCAGATAAATAGTTGTCCTTAATATTTTCTTGTTTATCCCTTTTTCCTTAAGGCACTCTTACACACAGTCATTTGGATATTTGACTTCTCTGATGTTTTAAATCTGACCAACAGATAGCCTCATCGAGCCTTCAGTTAGGCCCTGCGACAGTGTCATGTGAGAGGCAGGTAATCAGGTCAAACACTGGCTGAATCAATCATCCATGATCACAAGAAGTACCAAGGCTCTCTGATGCACTGTCATCAATGATTTACCTCCAGGTAATAAGACGGTATATGCTCTTTTGTAAATACTGCAGATTATTTTGTTATATTACCTCCAAAAAGGATAAATTTTCTGTTTCTACTACTGTTTATTTGTGTTGTTTGTTAGCAGAATTACACAAAATTTCCTTAACTGATTTCACAAAACTGATTGAGGGTGATGATATTATCTTCATACTGTAAAGCTGTGCTTACAGAGGCCTTGATTCATCAAGCTGCTCTGGTGTCTATATCATGGTGCACAGTAGGTTTGCATTTCCTGATTTAAAAGACACTGTTATCTCCCTTCTATCAAAAATAAATTCAGCAGATCTTTAGCTTTACATTCATGCATGTCATAATGTAATATACATCAGGTTTTATGTACAATCTATAACTGTGGTTTACTTCATAATTTGGGGTTTGTCAACATTACAGTGTTTCACGAGTGTTTCATTTTTTCGCAATCAAACAATAAATAAGATCTATACACATTATTAACCATTATTACAGGAATTATTCATATCAAATATGTGCACAAAATCTTATTAACAAAGAAATATTGTTTGTTAATGGTAAACAACTGGTAAAATCTGATATCATTTAAATTAAAATATCAATCTTGAAACAAACAACCCCTATTTTTTTATTCACAATGTCAACCTTTTACTTTTCAACTTTGGTCTGCAACAAGGGGATCTCTTATTCATGTAGATTTTATTTTCCTGATAATTCACCTTTTGCCAATAACATAAATTTGGAAACTTTTTATACAAGAAGTCACTACAGCATTTATTCCATAAAACAGAGGCAAAACCTGTAACTTATCTGGTCCCTGAAGCCCTTCCCTGCTCAACTGATGCCCAGTGTTATTCTGACCTGATGCATGCTGGTAGCTAAACACCCATCAAGGCAAGCCTTCCGTGAATGGTTTATCAAACTAACTACTAGACAGGGAGGATCACAGGCCAGTCTTCCATGAATGGTTTATCAAGCTAACTACTAGACAGGGAGGATCACAGGCCAGCCTTCCATGAATGGTTTATCAAGCTAAGTATTAGACAGGGAGGATCACAGGCCAGCCTTTCATGAATGGTTTATCAAGCTAACTACTAGACAGGGAGGATCACAGGCCAGCCTTCCATGAATGGTTTATCAAGCTAACTACTAGACAGGAAGGATCACAGGCCAGCCTTCCAAGAATGGTTTATCAAGCTAACTACTGGACAGGGAGGATCACAGGCCAGCCTTCCATGAGTGGTTTATGAAGCTATCTACTAGACAGGGAGGATCACAGGTTAACCTTCCATGAATGGTTCATCAAGCTAACTACTAGACAGGGAGGATCACAGGCCAGCCTTCCATGAATGGTTTATCAAGCTAACTACTAGACAGGGAGGATCACAGGCCAGCCTTCCATGAATGGTTTATCAAGCTAACTACTAGACAGGAAGGATCACAGGCCAGCCTTCCAAGAATGGTTTATCAAGCTAACTACTGGACAGGGAGGATCACAGGCCAGCCTTCCATGAGTGGTTTATGAAGCTATCTACTAGACAGGGAGGATCACAGGTTAACCTTCCATGAATGGTTCATCAAGCTAACTACTAGACAGGGAGGATCACAGGCCAGCCTTCCATGAGTGGTTTATCAAGCTAACTACTAGACAGGGAGGATCACAGGCCAGCCTTCCATGAATGGTTTATCAAGCTAACTATTAGACAGGGAGGATCCAAGGCCAGCCTCCAATGAATGGTTCATCAAGCTAACTACTAGACAGGGAGGATCACAGGACACCCTCCTATGAATGGTTCATCAAGCTAACAACTTGGTAGGGAGGATCCCAGGCCAGCCTCCCATGATTGATTTATCAAGCTAACTACTTGACAGGGAGGATCCCAAGTAATTCTTGTGTGGATCTAGATTAAGGGGCAAATACAGCAGGATTGTTTTGCTTGTTGGCTGACTGTGCTTTTTACCTTATTATTTCACAAGTAAGAACAAATTTACACTGTATACATGAGACTGCAGGCTATGTATATATCTGTACCATTTGAGTGAGCGTACTGACCAGTTTTGACGTGACGCTGCTGACAGCCAGTGTGGAGCCAGAGTTACTGGTGGTTGTCGTCATTGTGGGCTGTGTGGAGAGGGTCTCCTGTAACATTGCCTCCGGAGGAGGGGAAGCGTCGTCTTGTAATGCCAGGCTCCTCACAAGTTTCATCCTCTGAGGCGCCACCTGGGGGCAAATAAATCAAGAAGTTGTTCTAACAGCCAAAGCTATTTTAAACTAGACATTTGTTGGCACCGCAGGTGCCAGAGTATCCCCAGACATAGTACGCCCCCCCCTCCCTCCTTTAAGAATAGGCCTCCATTTTTAGCAGCATATACTGACACTTGGCAAGCAATTATTGTTTCTTCAATCTATCAATCCACAATCTTTTTGAAGATATTGGTCCTGTGACCTTGACCTTTTGGCACATCACAAGGCTATCCAAGATCTTCTGTCACCTTGATTTTGGGACCAATCCATGCAAACAATCTTGAGATATTTAAGAGTTTGTGTAATTTTCAGCAGAAATGGACCTATTCAAGGTCAAGGTCACTCTCTTAGCAAAGGTCATGACCCCATTATAAATAGGCTTCATCCTCTTACCTATATCTATACATATGTAAAGTTTGATAAAGATCCGTGAATTTTTTTTAGTTATCTTTTAAAGATGTGTCCTGTGACCTTGACCTTTGACCTCATGACCCCAAAATCAATTGGTCTTGCTTTTTCAATGGGACATATATAAGTCAAGTTTGAAATCTATAGATCAACAAGTGACCCATGGGTCATGACGCTCAGCTGCCAAGTATGACCTGTGACATCATGGACTGAGATTATCAACTTCCAGTCAAATTTTGAAGAACCAATTTGCCAATTTGTTGAAAATTTTCTATGACAACAGAAATATATATCACCTATGTCTGGTTAAAACACAGTGAATTGATGGTCTGAGGAAAATGCATGATTGTTAAGCTATCAGGAACTATTCCAACAGCTTGCTTGAAACCTGTCAGTCTCAAAGGAACACCACAAAGGGCAAATATAAGATCAAAATATATAGCAAAAATCAAGGAAATACATGCAAGAATTATTGAGAAACAGGTGCTTCTGTATGAATTTTTATTCAATACAAGCCAACTGTACTGCACTTTTATAAATGATGGTAATATTTATTCAGAAATATTTGACCCAATCCTTTACAAGATTACTTAAATATACATCCAACTGCATTCACTTTAACTGTTCTTGAGATAATATGATCAAAAGGAATTAAAAGATGGTTGCCTGGTGGCCATATTGGACTTCTGACAAGTCTGAAATCAGACAACAAACATTCTCTAAATCGGACCAAACATTAAAGAAAAATTACTGAAACTGCACTGAAGAAAGAATTTCTAAGGTGGCTAACTGGCAGACATGATGGATTTCTGACAAGTATGACATTTGATATCTCACATTCTCCAATAAGAGACCAAACTTGGGGCAAATTATCCAGTAATGAATGCCCAAAATAATTCAAAAGGCATGTCCAGGCCCTCATATCAGATTTATAGATATGCAATTGTAAAAAGTGTAAGTCCAATATTTTTTATTATCACTCTGCTTTTCAATGGGGTCAGCAGGGTAGGTAAACTGCCAAACCTGAAAGAAAAGGAATGCAGAAAGCATGACTAAGAGTCTTGAAATAAAACAAAAAGCCATCCTAAATCAAGGTACACATCCACATATTATGAGAACAAACACTTGCTTTTATATGTGGTGATATATATAAAAATATTCAGATATCTAGGAAACTAAGTTTATTGCTAGGATTCCATAAAATAAACTGCAAAATGTTCCCATCATCTTATAAATCAGTAGCTAAACCTTAATACTATACTCTCATAGTCTTAATGCCTGGCTGAAGCATTCTGACAACAGTGTTTTTGTTATGAAGTAACGAGGTACTTATCACTGAGCCTTATCACTTAATAGGCTGATACAAAAGGGAGTCATATGTCACCAGTGTCACTCACAATTACAGCCACACAGGGAGATGTACCAGCTGGAGTGGGATGGTTATATATACAAGGAAATAGAGATGGTCTATAAAATAAGTAATTGTGAACATCGCTGACCTATGACCTTGGCCTTTTGCCCATATATCAACTGGATTCTTTCCAAATGATGGGTAACTACTAACCACTTAAATCTGGTGTAATTACTTGGCAACCAATGGGTGAATAACTTTGACCTGCAACCTTTAACCTGCTGACCAACTGACCCCAAAATCAATAAGTTATTTATTCAAGCAAAAAGACCCATAAATATGAAGTTTGAGTCAAACTGAGTGATGAATAGATGTGGCATATGTGAAAGACTGAAGGTTTGGGTTGAACAGTTACACTTGAAATATGCTCACAAGCATTTAGAACAATTAAATATTGTGACCTTGACCTTTGACTTTTTGACCTCAACATCAATAGGCTTCTTCTCTTATTGGTAGGTAAGCCATATATGACAGATGGAAGGTACAGATTGAAAAGTTTGCCTGAAAATGACTCCACGCAAGAAGTGGGTGCTGTGAACTTGACCTTTGACCTCAAAATCAACAGGTCTTTTCCCCTGTTGGCAGTGAAGCGATATCAGTGCTGGAAGGTTTGGAATAAAAAGTCTAGCTTGAAATGTGTCCACAACCTTTTCAAAGAAGTGGATCCTGTGACCCTGACCTTTGACCTTGTGACCTCAAAATCTATAGGATTCTTCTCCAACTTAGTAAGTGAGCTATATGTGAAAAATCAAAGAATTGGGATGAAATGGTTGGCTTAAAATGCATCCACAGGCTTTTCAAAGAAGAGGCTCCTGTGACCTTGACCTTTGACCTCAAAAAAATTATGGTTCTTCCCCTGTTGGTAGGTGAGCTGTATATGAAAGATGGAAGGTTTGGGATGAAAATTTTGTCTCAAAGAGTTATTTCTGGGGGGTGCAAACACACCCCATAACTTCGAGAATATAGGTCGCAGTGACCTAATTTCAGGTTTGCGAGGAGATCTTTTTATAACCTCTAAGACTGCATTGGGTTCATGGCCCTATCCCCCACGGTTACCATTTGTGCCCTGCTAACGGACGGACGGCCTGCCGGACAGACAGACGGAAGGACGACAGACAAAGACCCATCGCTATAGCCCAGCATGACTGAAAGTCAGCTGAGCTAAAAACAGCAGGAATTATCATCCAGAAACTAATTTTTTGACAGATGGCTCCTGTGGCCTTGACCTTTGACCTTGTGACCCCAAAATTGATATTGATCATCCACTTTTATATATAAATCAATAGAGGTCTAGATTTATTGATGGGCCATATATAAGTCAGGTTTGAAATCCATATATTAATCCAAGCTTGAATTATCATCTCGGGAAGTAATTTTTGGACAGATGGCTCCTGTGACCTTCACCTTTGACCTTGTGACCTCACAATTGACAGGCGTCTTCCTCTATTGGCAGGGGAACTGTATGTGCAAGATGAAATATCTGAGATGAAATGTTTGGCTGAAAATGCATCCACAATCTTTTTAAAGATGTGTCCTGTGATCTTGACCTTTGACCTCATGACCCAAAAAACAATTTGGGTCTTGCTTTTTCAGTGGGACATATACAAGTCAAGTTTGAAATCCATACATCAATAAAAGCAGGAATTATCATTCAGAAACTAATTTTGGACAGATGGCTCCTGTGACCTTCACCTTTGACCTTGTGACCTCAAAATTGATAGGGGTCTTCCACTCTTGGCAGGTGAACTATATGTGCTTGATGAAAGATCTGAGATGAAAAGTTTTGCTGAAAATGCATCCACAATCTTTTTAAAGATGTGTCCTGTGACCTTCACCTTTGACCTCATGACCCCAAAATCAATTCGGGTCTTGCTTTTCCAATGGGTCATATACAAGTCAAGTTTGAAATCCATACATCAATAAAAGCAGGAATTATCATCCAGAAACTAATTTTTAGACAGATGGCTCCTGTGACCTTCACTTTTGACCTCAAAATTGATAGGGGTCTTCCTTTATTGGAAGATGAACTATATGTGCAAGATGAAAGGTCTGAGATGAAATGTTTGGCTGAAAATGCATCCACAATCTTTTTAAAGATGTGTCCTGTGACCTTGACCTTTGACCTCATGACCCCAAAATCAATTGTAGTCTTGCTTTTTCAATGGGACATATATAAGTCAAGTTTGAAATCAATACATCAATAAAAGCAGGAATTATCATCCAGAAACTAATTTTTTGACAGATAGCTCCTGTGGCCTTGACCTTTGACCTTGTGACCCCAAAACTAATATGGATCATCCACTATTGGCAAGTGAGCTATATATTCAAGATGGAAGACCTGGGATGAATGTTTGGCTTAAAATGCATCCACAGTATCTTTTAAGATGCGAGTCCAGTGACCTTGACCTTTGACCTCATGACCCTAGAACCTATAGGGTTCTTACTTTAGTGGTGGGCCATACATAAGTCACGTTTGAAATCCATATGGCTATCAACACTGGAGATATCATAAGAGGTGTGTAATTTTCACCAAATATGGACACATTAAAGGTCAAGGCCACTCTCATGGTAAAGGTCATGACCCAAATGTAAATAGACCTCATCCCATAACCCATCTCTCTACATGTGCATAATATGAAAGAAATCTGTCCATTAGTTTTTGACTTATAATGCTTACAGTACTGTCAAGTGGCAATTATGGGGGTATTAAAAGGCGTAAAAACAAGAAAAGGATAATAGGTGGCGCCACCAGTTTCCAGTATATCACAAGGCTATCCAAGATCTTCGGTCACCTTGATTTTGGGACCAGTCCATGCAAGCTTAATTGAGATATTTAAGAATTTGTGTCATTTTCAGCAAAAATGGACCTATTCAAGGTCAAGGTCACTCTCCTAGCATAGGTCATGACCCCATTTTAAATAGGCTTCGTCTCCTTACCTAAATCTATACAAATGTAAAGTTTGAAAAAGTACTTGATACAGAGCTTGGGTAACCTGAAAGAAATATTATATGTGGAATTTTCATCACTAAGTCGCATTAAATGGGCATTTCCCATTCAGTTTTCACCTGAGAAAGCCAGTATCATTTAATGTAATTTCACGATGGTACTCCTGCACTCACAAATACTGTTTCAAACAGTGAATTCTGCACATTCACGTCCGTTTTCTGCGATCACAGAAAATCTTGGGCTCTGCAGATTGTGTTGTGATGTGATGGATATTTCCTAACAGAAAGACATAATGTGTTCTGGTGTGATTGTTATTCTTCCCACAAGAAGTTGTGTTGTGATGGATATTCTTTAAAAAAGAAAAACAATGGAACGTGGGGAACCTGGAAAGGAATGTGTAAACTGATATCCATGTTATGACAAACTTGTTGTGGGTGGTTGTGTGATGTATCTTCATCTCAATATAAAGGCATCTTTGCATGTCTGAAGTTCTTTTATATTAAGCACTACCACAAGAACACCAACGTTTATACTCACAGAAGGTGGCCCGCTGGCATCGGAGTCTTGACTTTGTTGGCATGGTAACCTGTCCAGGCATGGCTCCTCAGGACTCTCAGATTCTGGCGTGGGGCCGGGACTCTCTACAGATACTGTATGAACAACACATCAAAACTGTCTATATAATTTCAGTACATTCATGCATGTACATATTGGTAGAGTTTACCTGAAATGCCTCACTTGAACATGTTAGGCTTGATTGACAATATACAGATCAACTTGCCACTTCCCCCAATTTTCTGTTCTCAAATACATGGAATGTGTTCACTTTCTTAACACTGAAACCATGTGATAAGATGTCTGGGAGTGGGTTTGGATTAGGTGTAATGTCAACCAACTGATACATCCCTGGGATAAGCGCAAAGATGCTTTAGCCAAGATTCACAGCCAATCAGAGATTCATAGTACATTAAACACCTGCCCATTCATTTTAATTCATGTTAATGAAAATCATGATTCCTATACTGACATCCCTTTATATATATATATATATATATATATATATATATATATATATATATATATATATATATATATATATATATATATATATATACTGAAAAGTTCACATGGCTTACACTCTTCCATGCGTAAATAAGAATGCTGGATGAGCTTGGTACAAAAGTATTAGGCTCACAGTTTGATGATCAGATTTTCATGACCTTTTTTTCATGACCTTAACAAAAATTCATAAGCTTTACATGTTATTCTGCACAGAATGTGGTTGCCAAGATTCATTAAATTATTAACAATTTACCAACAGAAAGACAGCATGGATGAGCGACATATTTGACAACCTGCAAATAAAATTTCATGACTTTTTAGAATTTTGAAATTCATGACTTTTTCAGGGTGTGTCTAGCAGAGACAATGTTGTCAAAACATTAACCTGGTTGATTCTTTCAGATCAAAGCAGCAGTGGTTAAATTTCTAGGCTAAGTTAAGATCATTTTCATAGGAACCTTGGGAATTCTTTTATTGCTCCTAAGGGGGAAAACATCTATTGAAACTTCTGTTCACCAGCCAGTATTTTGGGGTGGTAGAACACCTGCAGAACTGCAGCAGTAGTTAATAGTATGATAAAGCAGAGTTGGAGGAAACATTAATATGTTTTGTAAAACCACAATACTGAAAACCTTGTAATAACTTATAACCTTATAATGCTGTGTTTATAAGCCACAGAAATGCACAATGGACCTACCGTCCTAATCCAATTTTCCATGCTAATTATTTGCGTTAAATATCGATGCTACATCATTGAACACATTTCTATAAAGCTCCAGGACACCCTACCGTAAAGTTGATACTTTTTAATTTATTTACGTGGGAATTTCTCATGAATATTAATGAAATGCTAATTAAGACTCTGTTGGCAAGCCGATTGGTTGAATTGAGTCAGCAAAGTGACACAAGGTTTGCCAACAAGTGCAATGTTTCAAATGACCGTGCCATGCTGTTATGACAATAACTGATATAAAACTTCCACAAAAGATTGGTATCTATCAAAATTATTATCATTTTGTACTTAAAATGTGAATATTTTTCATTCCCAAAGACAATTTCTGTGTTTATGATGCCTGTTATGAAGGTCAAGAGATGTCACCAATTTTAAAGATGGTGGCCGTCTGACTAGCTGCTTGATAGACCTCGTGCTTTGACAATTTTCAGAATACGTTTTTAACAGAATAAATATGAAAAGATGTTAAATAAAGCTTATTTACTAAAATTCAAGAATGTTTATTATGTCTTTAGATGAAAAAGACGTCTGACATCGTTTTGAAACTGTTAACAATCATGCATTTCCAGGGGGGATTCCCCCAAAAAACTCAACAGGCGACAAAAAGGGAAATACACACTTTACCGGGAGAACCAAAACGATCTAAGTTGACAATACATAGGTTGAAATATATATAAATGTTAGATTTTACCATTCTGGTGGACTTCTGGCTATTTCCATGGGGTTTTATACATATCTGTTGGAAAAATCTGTGAATTTGCCTTTTTTTGTCACCTTTCTATGAAGTTTACCTGGTCTTAATTAGTTATTCATACCTGAACAGGTAGGCAATTGCAATTATTTGAAATCAATATGAAATTTCATGTCAATTATAAAAGTTTTACTTTTATAAATTTCTTCGAACAAATCGAATAATGGTTTTGTCTAATTTATTTCAGAACTCCCCACCTATAATTACTTAAATAACCTTATTCAAATTTCATTAACCTGTTTGACCTAGATCTTCCAATGTTCCGTGACAATACACCAAGTACCGGCGGATGATAATTCCCTTATTGGTCCTAAATTCTACAATGTCTTCACTGGGATACACTACAGACATTCATGTACACATATGCTAAAACAACATAGACACTTTACTTATCTGAATTTACCTGATTTACCTGGTTTTATTAATAGATATATGTGAAATTTATGATTGGTTAAGTCATTAACCTCTTGCTTGGTATCTCTGTAAAATGTGTTAAAAATTTCACAAGGAGCCAACAACAAGGGACCTATGGGTCACCGTGCTCAGCTGTTATATATGTTAAAAAAATATGAATTTAAAATGAGGCACATGCTGGTTTTGTGTGGTAATAAATATAAGCTGTATTATGAGTTGTAGTTGTTTAGCTTATGTATGATTTTGATAGTATCTTTGGAGATAGGGAAGAGGATTGATTTCATTTATTTTATTAATAAATGGAGTGCTATTGTCACACAGATTTTGACTTGGCCATATAAGCAGCACATATAATATAAGTTTAACTATTTATTAAAATTTAAAAACAAATATTGTGCCAAAATATTTTTTATTTAAAAAAATGATAAGAAAATCAAATGATTTTTTAAAAATGAAATATAACTGAAATGATTATTAAAATAATATTATAGAATATATTCATGAATGCATTCATGAATACATTTCGAAAGTATCTGCACTGGTATTCAAATACTTTCATTTTTACCTAAATTCCCATTCTTATGCAAGAAATTTTTTAATGCAGTACATATTCATATTCATATTCAAATACATTTGCAAAGCATTCGCACCATGTCTGGTATTTATTCAGTTTTTGCCAAACAATGATGCTGAGAATCCAGAATATACAAAATTCACAAATTTAAATAATGATCATAAGTACCTGGTTTTATGGCTTTTATTTATATTTAAAAAAAATAAATGTAATATATTCACTTTGGACTACTTTCACACCAATCTACACACTAGACACAGTAGGAATCTAGATTAATATTACCAACCGCATCTTTGTCTATCATTAATTTCCTTCATATGATCCCTAATGATTAGTAATGAATAATATGATTTACTTTTTTATCATTAAAATTGAACTGAAAAATACCATAGGTGACTGCATGGTGTTATTTGGAATATGTGACATTCTATCCATCAATACAAGATTCTTATATCATCAGTAACTGCAAGTTAATTTCCTGTTATTATACACTAACAAATTCCTTTTCTATTTTTCTTTAATTTGTTATTAAAAACCAATAAAAATTTATTAATTTATTGTTTATTGTTATGTTGTTGGTCAAAACTACTAGATGAGTTGGGTTGAACACCTGGATCAACTGTGGCTGTCCATAAGCTGCCTGGCTGCCCAAGTGTATGTTTCGCCTCAAGCATGCATAATTTGCTGAAAGTTCAACAAGGTCAACATACAGGTGACTCAAGAGGGGCTGGAGAGAGCCAAGGTCTGACATGGTATCATAAAAACATTAATAAAAGCTACAATTTTTGGCCAGTTTCTGTCAGCTTTCTAAACTACAAAGCTGAAATCCTTATGTGTGCATGATATGAAAATTATATCAACAGTGCTCACAGGAAACAAACGTGCCATGGTCAAAGTTGGGCAAAATTTAAGGTACTAATTTTATATTTATACTAATAACTTATAAAATTTGAAAAATTCAGAACTAATTTTGGGTATTTAATTGAATCTTGATTAAATAATGTTACATCCCTGACAAAAAAATCTCTAGCTTCAGCAATCCCCTTGTTAAGGGAGTAAATATATTTCTTGATTTTTTACAAAGTGCATTATGTTTTGGCCCGTAACTTAAAACAATTACGCAATACTGACATCATTTTTGGCATGTGCATAGAGAACGTATAGAAAAATATGTATATTATATTTGATTTTTTTTATAAGTTTTTCATTAATATCTCGAAGGAATTAAGTCCTAGTGACCAAATTCTTGGCATGGTAGGGGATTTTGGAAACATCTAATTGTATACCAAATTTTAGGAACTGAGAGCTGAAGCTGGGGAGCTGATTTCTTGCCAGATGTAAACAATATAATACATGGTGCTTGAAAACTTGAATAAAATCTACAGTTTTTGATCAAATGGTTTCAAATTTTTTGGTGTTAACAGACAAAATGCTAACAAAAACATGCTGTGAAAATTAAATCCAAAGTACTTTCAGAAAACAAGGGACCTATGGGTCACTGTGCTCAGCTGACATTAACCTTGAAGGTGAAAATCTAAAATAATATCTAATGGAGATAAAGTGTAAGAGGAAGAGGTAATAAAGGCCATGGTTGGTTCATATGATTGGTTTGTATTGATGAGCAAGAAATTGTTGCAAAAAATATTTTGTGACCTGACCATGTGTTTCCTAATGTTGAAACTAAAGCATGTGAGCAGTTTGTGAAAAAATGATCTGTACTTTTACCATGATCATTAGTTGGTTTTTCGATTAACTGTTGACATTTCAGTAGTTTACACATTTGTTCAATTGAATCTATTTTTTTGCATAATATATATTATTGAATATATATGTATTTTATTTATGAAATGTATACAGTTGAAATATAGCTAATTAACAACATAAAACAGGGCAAACAAAGCCTGATCTCAAATTCTGCTGAGGCAGGAAAATAATGAAGAAATGTTTGTATTAAATCCTGATTTTTTTATCACATCAATTATTTTCTAATTTAAGTTTATATTTCTATACATTTCCAATTTAACATATATATCTGAATATAAAAGTTGATTCATAATTCTCAATTGCATCATCATAAATCTCAATCTTGTCAGATAACACCACATCATGCATACAAATGTTTATTTATTTTTTACCACAAAAATATATCTTTTAAATCTGCAAAACAATAAATATCTAAAAATAATACTTGATTTAGATTTCACAATTTTTAATTGTGTCTTTATTTATCCATAATGTGCTTCATATTTTATAATAATTTATGCATACTGATGGGTTCCTTTATATTTGTTAAAATCATTTAAAAGAAAACTGATTTCTTAAAAATGCTACATTACACAACATTGCATCTTCTGGATTACACCTTGAATTATTTTTTCAAGGAAAGTTTTTGCATATCCGAGTGGAAACAGCATTACAATTAAGGAGATACAGTGAAAACAATAACAATTACTGCATAACACTTGGTAGGTTTGGTTTACAAGGGGGGGGGGGGAGATTGGGGTTGTGATATGAGAATAACTGTACACCTGTCACAGCAGGGGATCTCCCCCAGTGACTGTAACAAATCAGAAACCCTGGCATAGCTGACTTCCAGTGACCTGGAGTGGGACCCTGCATCTGTAATCAAAGCAAGTGACTACAGAAAAACAAGGGACCTATGGGTCACGACGCTCAGCTGTTATATATGATAAAAAAATATTATTTAGAAATGAGGCACATGCTGGTTTTGTGTGGTAATAAATATAAGCTGTATTATGAGTTGTTGTTGTTTAGCTTATGTATGATTTTGATAGTACCTTTGGAGACAGGGAAGAGGATTGATTTCATTTATTTTATTAACAAATGGAGTACTACTGTCACACAGATTTTGACTTGGCCATATAACTTATAAGCAGAACATATAATAGCAGAGTTTAACTATTTATTAAAAAAATTACAAATATTGTCCCAAATATAATTTTTATTAAAAATAATAAGAGAATCATATGATTTTCTAAAATGAAATATAACTGATATGATTATTAAAATAATATTAAAGAATATATTCATGAATGCATTCATGAATACATTTTGAAAGTATTTGCACGAGTATTCATATACTTTCATTTTTACCTGAATTCCCATTCTTTATGCAAGAAATTTAATGGAGTACATAATCATATTCATATTTAAATACAATTACAAAGTATTCGCACCATGTCTGGTATTTATTCAGTTTTCACCAAACAATGATGTTGAGAATCCAGAATATACAAAATTCACACATTTAAATAATGATCATAAGTACCTGGTTTTATGGCTTTTATTTATATTAAAAAATAACTGTAAAAAATTCATTTTGGACTTATTTCACATCAATGTACACACTAGACACAGGAGGAAACTAGATTAATATTATCAACTGCATCTTTGTCTATCATTAATTTCCTTCATATAATCCCTAATGATTAGTAATGAATAATATGATTTACTTCATTATCATTAAAATTGAACTGAAAATGCCATAGGTGACTGCATGGTGTTATTTGGAATATGTGACATTCTACCCGTCGATACAAGATTCTTATATCATCAGTAACTGCAAGTTAATTTCCTGTTATTATAAACTAACAAATTCCTTTTCTATTTTTCTTTAATTTGTTATTAAAAACCAATAAAAATTTATTAATTTATTGTTTATTGTTATGTTGTTGGTTAAAACTACTAGATGAGTTGGGTTGGACACCTGGATCAACTGTGGCTGGCCATAAGCTGCCTGGATTCTCACCTCAAGCGTGCATAATTTGATGAAAGGTCAACAAGGTCAACAAGGTCAACATACAGGTGACTCAAGAGGGGCTGGAGAGAGCCAAAGTCTGACAGGGTCTCATAAAAAACAATAATAAAAGCTACAATTTTTGGCCAGTTTCTGTAAGCTTTCTAAACTAAAAAGCTGAAATCCTTATGTGTGCATGATATGAAAATTATATCAACAGTGCTCACGGGAAACAAACGTGCCATGGTCACAGTTGGGCAAAATTTAAGGTACTAATTTTATATTTATACTAATAACTTATAAAATATGAAAAATTCAGAACTACTTTTGGGTATTCAATTGAATCTTGATTAAATAATGTTACATCCCTGACAAAAAAATCTCTAGCTTCAGCAATGTCCTTGTTAAGGGAGTAAATATATTTCTTGATTTTTTACAAAGTGCATTATGTTTGGGCCCATAACTTAAAACAATTATGCAATACTGACATCATTCTGGCATGTGCATAGCGAATGTATAGAAAAATATGTATATTATTTATGATTAAAGTCAGATCAGTGGTTTTGATATTAGGCAGTCTTAAAGTGTAACAATGGGTTTTTAATGGAAAAATGAAGTTTTTCATTGATATCTCGAAGGAATTAAGTCCTAGTGACCAAATTCTTGGCATGGTAGGGGATTTTGGAGAAATCTAACTGTATCCCAAATTTAAGGAACTTATAGCTGAAGCTCGGGAGCTGAGCTCTAGCAAACTGCATAACACTAGCAATATGTGACATGGTGCTTGAAAACTTGAATAAAATCTACAGTTTTTGATCAACTGGTTTCAAATTTTTTGTGTTAACAGTTGAAATGCTAACAAAAACATGCTGTGAAAATTAAATCCACAGCATTTACAGCAAAAAAACGTGCCATGGTCAAAGTTGGGCAAAATTTAAGGTACCAATTTTTTATTTTTGCTAATATTTTAAAAAATTTAAAAGATTTTGATCTAATTTTGGGTATACAATTTTATTTTGATTAATAAAAGTAATATTACTGGAAAAAAGTGCTTAGCTTTAACAAGTTTTGTGTTAAGTGATAAAATTTCTTTCCTGATTATTTACAAAATGCATTATGTTTGGGCCCATAACTTTTTTAAATTATATAATACAGACCTAATTTCTGGCATGTACATAGGAATTATATAGAGGATTATTTATAGGAAATATGAGGAAAAACAGATGAGTAGTTTTGATATTAGGCAGTCCTGAAGTGTGAATATAGGTTTTTAATAAAAAATTGAGGTTTTTCCTTAATTTCTCAAAGGAATGAAGTCGCAAAGACCCAGTTTTCGGCTTGGTAGGAGATCTTGGGGACATCTAACATTATGCTGAATTTTGGATTCCTAGGTCTTACGGTTTCAAAATGTGCCACATCTACGGACGGACGGACGGACGGACGGACGGACGGACGGACGGACAGACGGACGGACGACGGACAATGGACCACGACTATAGCTCAGATGACTTATAGTCAGCTGAGCTAAAAATCAATAACTAGCTTAATTTTCAAGCTTTTATTTCCAAATTTCAGATTTAGACAAACTAAATATTTATGTTTACATGCTGTGAAAATTAAATCAATGGTGCTTACAGGAAAAAAACGTGCCATGGTCAAAGTAGGGCAAAATTTAAGGTACTGATTTTTTTTTTATGCTAATAACTTAAAAAATTTACAAAATTCAGATCTAATTTTGGGTAAACAATTGAATCTTAATTAAACATAAGTTATATACATGAAAAAATAGACTCTAGTTTCAAAATTTTTCATGTTAAGTGAGTTATTATTTTTCCTGATTTTTTACAAAGTCCAATATGTTTGGGCCCACAACTTAGAGAATTTATACTTTACAGACTTATTTCTGGCATGTACATAGGAACTATATAGAGGAATATTTATGGTAAATATGAGGAAAAACAGATGAGTGGTTTTGATATGAGGCAGTCCTGAAGTGTGAAAATAGGATTTTAATAAAAAATTGAGGTTTTTCCTTAATTTCTCAAAGGAACGAAGTTGCAAAGACCCAGTTTTTCGCTTGGTAGGAGATCTTGGGGACATCTAACATTATGCTGAATTTTGGATTCCTAGGTCTTACGGTTTCAAAACGTGCCACATCTACGGACGGACGGACGGACAGACGGACGGACGACGGACAATGGACCACGACTATAGCTCAGATGACTTATAGTCAGCTGAGCTAAAAAACGTGCCATGGTCAAAATTGGGCAAAATTTAAGGTACCAATTTTTTATTTTTGTTAATATTTTAAAAAATTTTAAAGATTTTGATCTAATTTTGGGTATACAATTTAATTTTGATTAATTAAAGTTATATTACTGGAAAAAAAGTCCATGACTTATAGTCAGCTGAGCTAAAAACTGATCAGGTTATCAATCATAACATTAGTGTACAGTGTTTCAACATTCAAAGTGTGAGAAACCTAAAATTAATCTGAACAGTAAGAGGGGTGTTTTGTGACAACCAAATACAAACCAGTAAAGGGTTAAAGGATCTGACATGGATGACACTGGACTACTGACCTGTAGGGACTACCGTGGCATCAGATGCTTCAGAACTTGGGCTCACATCATCTTCGTCGACTTCCTCAATCTCGTCCTGCTTGCTCAGCTTGGATTTGCTCCTCTGGCGTTCTAGCGTTTCCATGCTTACCTCAAGTGGCCAGACACTTCACTCCTACAAGTATAACATCACAACAGTTAGAGCAAGATTACTAAACCCTTCACTCCCACATGTATAACATCACAACAGTTAGAGCAAGATTACTAAACCCTTCACTCCTACAAGTATAACATCACAACAGTTAGAGCAAGATTACTAAACCCTTCACTCCCACATGTATTACAGCATAACACTTAAACAAGAATACAAACCCTTTATGAGTATAACATCATAACAGTCAGAGCAAGAATACAAACCTTTCACTCTTACAAGTATAACTTCATAACAGAGCACTATTAACACAATAACAGACTATTCAGTCTTACAGATCTAACATCATAACAGAGCTCTATTAACAGACTCTTCACTCTAACAGATCTAAATTCATAACAGAGCTCTATTAACAGACTCTTCACTCTTACAGATCTAACATCATAACATACAGAGCACTTTTAACAGACTATTCATTCTTACAGATCTAACAAGATAACAAGCAGAGCACCACTAACAGACTCTTCACTCCTACAGATATAACATCATAACAATAAGAGCACTACTAACAGACTCTTCATTTTTACAAATAATTCATAAATATTTATGGAGATATTCTATGTAGAATACTGTATGCTAAGATCACAAAAATGGTACCCTCACAATACAGTTTACAAGTGAAAATCATGAAAAAGTATCCCCAGGAATATGAAGCCAACCACAGTGTATGTCTGCCATACGGTCAATGTATGGCTAAACTTGTAATTTCCCATGATTCACTGGGTGTAATTACAGTTTAAGCAAAGTCTAAGTATATATGTGATTAGTATAATTGTGATCTCAAGAGATATCACAAATTAGTTAAGCTTGATATAATAAATCAAATCATTTATATCCTTATATAACTGGAGGATTTGGTCTTGGTCAAAGAAAGTGTTATTCCACTCTAAACTTTGCCCATACAAATTCCCTTGCCACCAAACACTCCAGGCCTTGAATTTCATTTTTGGAAATAACAAGCTACTGCTGCCTGTCAAATTTGAAGTTGACAGGCAACAAAGAAATTTGACATTTTTTTTCATTTGTTTGCATTATTTTATTTGGAATAAAGTCTGATGCAGCCATCGTGACGATGGTGGATGAAATGGAGACACGGACGGGGGTTGGGAAATGGGAATTTTTTTACCAGGTCATAATTTAATAGCAGGCTTAATTTGGACGATGATAGACCTTATAATAGATATATTAATGGTGTTCCCAGTATTTATTAATATACTTTATATGTTAAACACTAGGCACGCAGGTTTTTACAATTGAACACAGTGTGAATACGATGTAGTTTTCAGCGAAACTGTATTACCAATATCCTTATACAGCGGACCAATCGGATAACGCGTAACATAATGTATACGTGTAGCCCACGCTGCAGTAACCGCTATGCTTAGCTATGATTGGCTGATAACAGCCCGCCATAAAAGATCATTTTTCTAATTAGCCGCTGGTAGTCATTTTTTTCTGAAATGATCCCCAAATTTTCCCAGAGTAGATCAGAATGGTGGCTAGCTTAGCGCCACCATGTGTCACTGTAAGAGACTATTGACTCATTTGCTGGTTTCCCTGGCCAGTTTCCTCGTAAACGGGGAACCAGTAACACTAAGTTTTTTTTTTTCATTAAAAGGCATATGTATATAGTGGCTGCGATTGTGATTGTGTACAGACATGAAGGATGCAGTCAGGAATTTTTTTGACCGGCAGAGGTTCGTGGCTGACCGCAGCCAGCCAATTTTAAACGGCATTTGCCGGTTGCCGGTCATCAAATTAAAAAAGAGGGGCTGCCATTCTGCATAAACACTAAACCTACAGGCTGCATGTTCAAATTATGAGTTTACTGTTAGTTTAATATAATTTTTTATCATGTATTAAATACTGAACTTATATATGGACAAGAGTTTATAAACAAGTGGCTCATGCGCCATGGTGCTCAGATGAATTCAAGGAGCCTTGAACAAAGGGTAAAAAGACTCCCGGAGTACTCAAAATGATGCATTTTTGCCAATAGACCTTAGATACAGGTAACAGTGACCTTATTCTACATCCAGCTGCTACCATTTGTGCCCTTCTGACTAACAGTGTGTGAAAATCAATTTCTTTCACACTGTTTGCAGAAAATAGGTCACAATGACATTATTTCAGGTTTCCAAGGGGATGTTTTTTATGGACGTGCCTGAAAGTCATGCATGAGGATTCTAGGGCTATTGGATACAATTTGTGCCCAGTCTGTCTCACTGAATGCTTGTTTTCTCCCCATGTTCGCAAAATATAGGTCAGCATGACCTAATTTCAGAAGGGAGATTTGCCTAGGACTTTCCTGGATGTAGAGTTAGAAATTTCTAGGTCCTACTGTTATGGTTTGTGCCCTGATAACAGACAAACACTTCATTTGAAGTTACAATTTGTGCCCGGTTTAAGGACAGCCAGACGGCAGGACAACTGGACGGAAGACGGACAAAGGGTGATCCCTATAGCTCAGATGACTTACAGTCAGCTGAGCTAATGAACAAAAAAGACTTATTTTTCAAAGTTTTTTATTTCAGTTCCAACCTTATCTACATCAGGGAATGTTGAAACAAAGTTGAACATGATCTTGAGAATGCTTTCTTATTCAGATTTGTGGATCCATTATAAATGTACATGAAGCAGCAGCAGGAGCTAACAAACTGATATGCATCACATTGACAATACATGACAGCACTAGAAATTCCTGGTATCAGATACCACAGTATTCCAAGACAATTAAGGCATACCCATCTAAAACAGGCCCACTTCTTCTGAAGCATATATTGACACTTTACAAGGCCAAGGTCAGCAGGGTAAAGGTCACCAATTTTTAACTTGTTCAACAATTTGGTGGAAACAATTTGTGTATCCAATTTGAATAAGAAATCTGCAGGATAATTTTCACATATTGCAAGAATGATGTATTTAAACCCAGAAACTCTTAAAAAGTCTGTGTCCCATGTAGCTTCTCTGGTACAGGCTAAATACAGCAACCAGGCCAGATACCTGATTTTGATCAAATTGAGTTGTACATCAGCTGTACTCACTATTAGAAACCTCACCAGCGTAATCCCCATGAGAATGTTTTTATCAGATAACAAGTGCTGTGTGTGAGGACATCACAGGACTAAATTTAGCGCTAGCTTAAGTCCTCATGACAGCATCAGATAAAACAGCCAACACCTCATCAAAGTTGAATGACAAGGCAGCACCTTGCAGCTGTATGCTGAAAACACTCTACCAAGCTCAAAAAGTTAACCTGTCTTGCAGGCCAGCTGAGAATTAGGACCCTGAAAACACACCAAAAGGCACTGGGTCAGCTTTACAACTGGTCCACCCAGCCCCAAAATAATGAAATGTCTTGTCTGAACCCATTACACTAGACCACTTCACAACAAACTATTAATAAGTACCAACATCACAGTCGCCCACCAAATTTGTCTTTTAAAATTAGTTCTTGAGGTTACCAGGGGATACAGATTTACCATTAAAAGACTTGGTTCAAATTCCCAGATATCTAGTGTATTTCATGGCCCTAGCATGAAAATCTTGAATCTAGATAGTCTGTTTACCATGCACCTTTCAACATTTCCACGTGAACAGACATAAAACTAAATATGAGTTTCTAACTTAATTACTCAAAATAATGATCAGCTTGTTAAATTCTCAATTCAAGATGATGAGTATCAGCAAAGGTTTAGAGTGGAATCATGCTTTATTTGGACCACACCCAAATCCTCAAGTTATAGAATTTTTATGGTTCTGCATATGTCAGTTCAGGTACTGAACAGGTATCTTTTTTTATTCTGTGATGTGGGAATAATATTTATTATTTTTATAGTCTTGACAAAAGTGAAAAATACATGATGACAACAGTTACAAATGGCATGAGATTGCAGCCAACTTAAAAAATAAACAGTTTAATTTTTAATAAACTTATGTGCTGTTATTACCCGATCTGCACACTGACAGCTATGGTCACTATATTATGTATAACTTGTATTTGTATAAATTAAATTAATATTTTCAAGTGAATCTATCAAAAGGAAGCAGGTAAAGAGACTAGTAATGAGATGTACATCCTGGATGTCATTATGAGGAAGTAATTATAATACACAGGTGTGATCTATGAATAAAACAGAAACTGTGGGGAAACCCCTCACACAATGCTGGAGAAAATTCCCACATTTATGACACTATATTTACCTACAAAAACTGGAGAATCCCCCTTATATTAATACAGTGACGTATGGTCAGAGATTCCTGATTCCCACTCTCAACCACCAAGATTTTTTAGACCAATTTTAAACCATGACAGATAAATTGCTCGGAATAATCACCCAATGTTTATCTACACTAGGGTTGACATCCCCACTTGCATAAAATCCTGGATCCACGCCTGAAGGGGCAGACAAAGTGGAGATGTGGGTAATGGGGCAGACAAACAAGTATTGTTTGGTTTTGACATAGGTATGAGTCATTTACTGAGTGCCAGTGTAGTTTTTTTGGGTGCCTTGGGTGACAGCATGCATGCTGGGTAAAGCGTTGAAATGCCTTGTCCCCTTGGTCAGTCTGTCTGCCTGTTTGTTAGTTTGTGTACAGATAACTCAAGGCCTCAAGGGAGTCAAGGCAGGGAGACCTGATGGTGATCTTGATAAAGTCTTTACTCTGGAGGTGGTATGTTCTCTCTGTTGACTCTCTAGTTATACCTGTGACTCTCCTCCATTTTTATTGACTGCTGTGTGCCGGTTCAGCAATAATGTTACAATGTTGCAAAGATGTGGGGACCACTTGATGTTCCAATCAATACATTTTTTATTTAGTTTTACTGAACTAATGAGTAAAACAAGGGACCTATGGGTCACGACGCTCAGCTGTTATATATGATAAAAAAATATTATTTAGAAATGAGGCACATGCTGCTTTTGTATGGTAATAAATATAAGCTGTATTATGAGTTGTTGTTGTTTAGCTTATGTATGATTTTGATAGTACCTTTGCAGACAGGGAAGAGGATTGATTTCATTTATTTTATTAACAATTGGAGTACTATTGTCACACAGATTTTGACTTGGCCATATAACTTATAAGCAGAACATATAATATAAGAGTTTAACTATTTATTAAAAAAAATTACAAATATTGTCCCAAATATAATTTTTATTAAAAATAATAAGAGAATCATATGATTGTTTAAAATGAAATATAACTGATATGATTATTAAAATAATATTAAAGAATATATTCATGAATGCATTCATGAATACATTTTGAAAGTATTTGCACGAGTATTCATATACTTTCATTTTTACCTGAATTCCCATTCTTTATGCAAGAAATTTTATAATAGAGTACATAATCATGTTCGTATTTAAATACAATTACAAAGTATTCGCACCATGTCTGGTATTTATTCAATTTTCACCAAACAATGATGTTGAGAATCCAGAATATACAAAATTCACACATTTAAATAATGATCATAAGTACCTGGTTTTACGGCTTTTATTTATGTTAAAAAATAACTGTAAAAATTCATTTTGGACTAATTTCACATCAATGTACACACTGGACACAGTAGGAATCTAGATTAATATTATCAACTGAATCTTTGTCTATCATTAATTTCCTTCATATGATCCCTAATGATTAGTAATAATTAATAATATGATTTACTTCTTTATCATTAAAATTGAACTGAAAAATGCCATAGGTGACTGCATGGTGTTATTTGGAATATGTGACATTCTACCCATCGATACAAGATTCTTATATCATCAGTAACTGCAAGTTAATTTCCTGTTATTATAAACTAACAAATTCCTTTTCTAATTTTCTTTAATTTGTTATTAAAAACCAATAAAATTTATTAATTTGTTGTTTATTGTTATGTTGTTGGTTAAAACTTCTAGATGAGTTGGGTTGGACACCTGGATCAACTGTGGCTGGCCATAAGCTGCCTTGATTCCTGTATGCCTCGCCTCAAGCGTGCATAATTTGATGAAAGGTCAACAAGGTCAACATACAGGTGACTCAAGAGGGGCTGGAGAGAGCCAAAGTCTGACAGGGTCTCATAAAAAACATTATATGTTTTTGAATTATATGAAAATTATATCAACAGTGCTCACAGGAAACAAACGTGCCATGGTCAAAGTTGGGCAAAATTTAAGGTACTAATTTTATATTTATACTAATAACTTATAAAATTTGAAAAATTCAGAACTAATTTTGGGTATTCAATTGAATCTTGATTAAATAATGTTACATCCCTGACAAAAAAATCTCTAGCAATGCCCTTGTTAAGGGAGTAAATATATTTCTTGATTTTTTACAAAGTGCATTATGTTTGGGCCCATAACTTAAAACAATTACGCAATACTGACATCATTCTGGGATGTGCATAGAGAATGAAAAATATGTATATTGTTTATGATTAAAGTCAGATCAGTGGTTTTGATATTAGGCAGTCTTGAAGTGTAACAATGGGTTTTTAATGGGAAAATGAAGTTTTTCATTAATATCTCGAAGGTATTAAGTCCTAGTGACCAAATTCTTGGCATGGTAGGGGATTTTGGAGACATCTAACTGTATGCTGAATTTAAGGAACTTAGAGCTGAAGCTGGGGAGCTGAGCTTTTGCAAACTGCATAACACTAGCTTGATGTAAACAATATGTTACAAGGTGCTTGAAAACTTGATTAAAATCTACAGTTTTTGATCAACTGGTTTCAAATTTTTGGTGTAAACAGTTGAAATGCTGACAAAAACATGCTGTGAAAATTAAATCCACAGTACTTACAGGAAAAAAACGTGCCATGGTCAAAGTTGGGCAAAATTTAAGGTACCAATTTTTTATTTGTATTAATATTTTAAAAAATTTAAAAGATTTTCATCTAATTTTGGGTATACAATTTAATTTTGATTAATTTAAGTTATATTACTGGAAAAAAGGTCCACAGCTTTAAATTTTTTTGTGTTAAGTGATCTAATATCTTTCCTTATTTTTTTCAAAATGCATTATGTTTGGGCCCAGAACTTTTTTAAATTAAATAATACAGACATAATTTCTGGCATGTACATAGGAACTATATAGAGGAATATTTATGGTAAATATGAGGAAAAACAGATGAGTGGTTTTGATATTAGGCAGTCCTAAAGTGTGAAAATAGGTTTTTAATAAAAAATTAAGGTTTTTCCTTAATTTCTCAAAGGAACAAAGTTGCAAAGACCCAGTTTTCGGCTTGGTAGGAGATCTTGGGGACATCTAACATTATGCCGAATTTTGGATTCCTAGGTCTTACGGTTTCAAAACGTGCCACATCTACGGACGGACGGACGGACGGACAGACGGACAGACGACGGACAATGGACCACGACTATAGCTCAGATGACTTATAGTCAGCTGAGCTAAAAATACATGAACAAAAAGATACTAATTTGGAAGCCATATACTGAAGAGGATCATGAAAGATTCATGCAGAGTATCAATCTTTTATGACATAAGTAAGTATAGGGAAAGTCACACAGATAACCAGGGAAAATGGAAGTGTGAACAAAAAACACATTTTTCATTCATCAAGGGTGAAACTGAAAGTTATTTTATTAATTAGCTCATTACTTACTGTGTACAGTACATTAACTGGATCCAACATGGACCAACAATTTCTCTGACTGGTTAACTCAATCTCACTTTAATAAGGGTGTCCTTAACAACAGTAGAACTAGACCAGCCAGGATTTGCAAAACAATTAATTCTGTTTCCTTTGTGAATAGACAAGAATTTTTTATCAAGTCTGGGGGTTGATCTGTTGTGGAAACTCCTTGATCCAATTTTTCAGGCAATACATAAACCAAATGGCAAGACCAAATCCAGGAACCAGGAAAAAAACCTGCTCTCAGCATGTATATTACTCATGTTGCTATGATAAAATGATCTGATACTGGACGATAAAAAGACCAGGCCAGGAAGCAAAACAACAGAAATACGGAGGCGGGAGGATGCGTAGGAAGATGGAATAACTTGACAGAACAGTTTCATTCATCAAAAATTAATAAGCACCAGTGAACAAGGTGCATATATTTAGAATATGTTGGACCGCTCTCTCACACTCTGCCACAAAACCCTGGTTCTAGCACCCAGGAAGAAGTACTCTATAAGTGTTGGTAGACGCATCAAAACAACAATGCCCTCCCCTCATATACATTACTACTACTTCTGTCTAATCATATATTAAAGATTATCTAAGATTTTTTTTCAGGCTTGGACTAAGATTTTCTCACATAAAAGCAGCATTATACAGCCTGACAAATATGATTACTGAAGACAATAAAGAGGCCTGGATAGTCGAGGGTTAAAACATCGGCTCTGTCCACTGGCGACCCTGGTTTGATCCCCTGCGTGGCTATGAGATTGGGTTCTAGTTACCTGTCCAAGGCTGGTGGTTTTCTCCGGGTTCTCTGGTTTCCTCCACCTCAACAGTCTGCTTAACGCCAACATCTCAGCCATGGAGAGTGCCATGATTAGTTATTATAACTATTTGTACAATCCATGTAAAATAAATTAGTTTATATTTAGCAAGGCCTGCAGACTTATGCGTACTTGTGCAATGGTTTATACATCAGGTAATATGCTTCAGTGCTGGGCCATTACTTTGCAAGTAGGCCTACATGTCTTGTATACAACAAAGGTATCAGAGATTCATACATATGCCCGGTTTCAGGCTGATATCCCATCCCGAGAAATAAGCAGGGACATACACTGTGCAAAAATAATTGTAGGTGGTGCCACCAGTCTTGTTTACGACAAAACTTTACAATATGTATTAATTTGCCCAATTTCTGACTAATATATCAAATTCCTCTGGAGAAATAAGCAGGCACATACACTGTGCAAAAGTCATTGTAGGTGGCGACACCTGTCTAATGAACAAGAAAGCCATCAAAGATGCATAGACAGGTCAAAATATCAGGCCAATACATTAAACTTCTCGAGTTTGATGCACTGGGCTGACCAGGCTTGGGTGAGAAGGGCACTGTGACAAATTTCTGGCTCAAGCAATGCACTGAATGAACTCTTGACCTGCACCTGGCTAGCCTGATTGAACTTTTGACCTGTACCTGGCTGCACTGAGTGAACTCTTGACATGTTGCATAATCTGACACAGTTGGCAGTCCGCCAAAGCTATAAATAGAATCCAGCCACTGCACTGAGTGAACTCTTGACCAATACCTGGCTGCACTGAGTAAACTCTTGACCTGTTGCCTGATCTGATACAGTTGCCAGTCTGCAAAAGCTATAAATAGATCCAGGCAGACCTTTGGATTGTTGCAAAATCTGAAATAGTTGGCAGTCTGTCATGCTATTAAACCTGAAATCTAGTGGCAGGATGTTATAGATGCTGATAAACTGGTGCCAGGCTAGATGTAACTGCTTCACACAGCTTACATATATGGTTAAATGACTCAATTCAATCTCCATTATTCAGCCAAAAGTCATTCATATGGAACCATTTAAGACAATTAATAAGAATTACTGTGGAGATTTTTTTTGTAAAATATTAAACAAACTGGCTTCAGTGGCGTCAGTCAAAAAATGTTTTGCAGGTTTATGACTAATATAGAAAGATACAGCAAACTGGCTAAGTTCAGCTTCCTGTAACTCAGCCAAAAATCACTGAACCAAAACCATTTTAACATACTTGAACTATCACGTCTGAGGATAATTAACGTGTGAGATTTAAGACCTTGGCCCCATGTTTTTGAGAAGAATATCTTTGTAGCTAATGAGCCGACTAAATTCAACTACTCATAACTCAGCCAAAAGTCACTAAACACACCATTTGAACAAACTTCAGAAAGCACTACCCTAGGATCATTTCTGTGTGATATTAAACAATTTGGCCATATGGTTTCAGAGAAGAAGTCCTTTGTAGCCCTCATTATGATACATGCACTGATGACCCCTGTACTAAAAAGGCCGATGCAGGTGGTGCCACCAATACTTCAATTTCAGATATGACTCATGTGACCAACATTGGCATAAAATTTGGTGATGACAGCTCAAGCCGTTTCTGAGATTGGAATTTTAGTATGTTTTTTTTGACAGATGACTTAGTTCAACTTCCTGTAACTCTGCCAAAAATCATCGAACTGGAACCATTCGAACAAACTTGAGAGAATTGGTATAAGAGATTATTTCTGTAAAATATTAAAAAATTAGGCTGGACCGTTATGAAGGAGAAAATTTTTAAAGGTTTTTTTTTAGCTTTTTCTCTTTAAAATCTAAGAAAATGTATTTAGCCAAAAAATAAGCAAAATCCAATATAGTTTTTCAGATGGCTAATTTTTTGCATAAGTTTTCGTGCTGCTAGCGCCTGTCGTTTTCGAGATAGTATGGGTTAATGTACTGACGACAGACAACACCACACCATCACATTAGCTCACAGGTTCGCTAACGAGGCCTACAGGCATGTGCCATGGGATATACACCAGGTATAATGCTTCAATGCTGGACCATTACCTTTCAAGTACACGTGTAACATGTATATGAACAATGCTAGTACTAAACATTTTGAATAAGAAACAATTACACAAATATCACTGCTGAAATTCTGGCATGGGTGCATACAACACAAAAATGATTGTAGCTGGCCACCACCAGTCTTGTATACAACCAAGCTATCAGGGATATACATATGCCCAATTTCAGACTGATATATCAAACCCTCCTGAGAAATAAGCGGGGCGATACACTGTGCAAAAATTATTGTAGGTGGCACCACCAGTCTTGTATACAACAAAGCTATTAAGTTTTGTATACAACAGATGGCTAATTTTTCATAAAGTGTTGTGATGCTAGCTCCAGTCGTTTTTGAGTTAGAATGGGTTAACATACAGATGACAGATGCTGGACGAAGCCACAACATCGCATTGGCTCTCAGGTTCTCTAAAAATGTAACATTGCTGCTATCTGTGATCAAAACTAACCAATCCTGCATTTACAAAACATTTCACAAGAATATTTTTAGGAAATGGAAAGAAAAAAACATTAATTTCAAGAAAATGAGAAGAATATGATATGAATCTTACAGTGTCAAAATTAACGTATCTCACACTGAATGTTACTAAAGTGGAACCCTGCCATGGGGCAAACATACAATTGTGACCACCCAACAATTTTGACCACTTTTCTTGGTCCTGATTATATGATCCAGGTGACTTAGAATTTTACAAATACGACCACCCCAAAATTATGACCACTGTGGGCAATCCCCAAATTGGTCATAATTTAGGAATTCCACTGTATGTAACAGTCAAAAGTAGTCTCAAATATCATTTAACAAAACATCCTATGTACAAAGACTACAAGAAGATGCTTTCTTAAACAATGCAACCTGCAAAGTTCATATTATTAAAATATCCCCAAGTTTTTTTTCATTTTCTTGATTTCAAGAATATTCCTGGACATACTCCAAATCCTCAACTTTTAGAAAACCCATAGGTTGTGATACTTCAACTCATACCCACTGGTGGGTGTGGCAAAACTTAATTGATAAGTACATTTTTTATTGGTTCATCCACATCAATACTTGGAAGTACAGATAAGATTGTTTAATCTGCATAAAAACATGGATGTACAGGTTTGTTTGTCTGATCTGCTTTGAAACTTGGTAAGTACAGCTTTCAATTGGTTGGTTTGTTGGTCTGCTTTAAAAGTGACCCATGGGTCATGATGCTCAGCTGACAAGGAAGACATCCAGAAAAGGATTATTATCATCTGAATGCCAAATTTTGTAGGTGGTAACCCCGTTCAACTGTAGCAATTAAAGTTCTTCAGAATCAACACGAACAAAAGGTTTCATGATAAAATGTCCAGCAATTCCCATGAAATCTAGACTTTTTGTATGCAGTTAGTTGAGTTAAAAATACCATGCACATTTTTTAAGGACATCCCTGGATGTCAAGACAGAAGATTCTAGGTTCAACAGTAAAGTTTTGTACTCTGTCTGATTGTCTGGATGCTTAAAATGTATTTGGACAGTTATATAGGTCACCATAACCTAATTTCAGGTTCTCTGGTGATTGCCCAAGATGTTCTGGCTGGTAGCATCCAAAATATAGGTCACTATGACCTAATTTCAGGTTTCCATGGTGATTGCCCAAGACTTCCCTGTATATTACATTCGATCATTCTGGGGCTGGCAGATACAATTTGTGCCCCATTTGACGAACTAGTCCTCAAAATCATGTTTAGACTTGCAACAGGTCGAGGAATAATTTTTTTCTTATTTTTTATCATCCATGGAGCAGGGGAAAAGATGTAAAGGTAGTGCAGAAGTTTCTACTTGTATACATTTACCAGTTCCAAAGCGTAAAACTATTTTGCTTAAACAAACCTGACATGTAAAAAAAATCAGAGATAGTTTTATAGAAAGTGAAGAACAATTCCAGGTGTCATGCAGTCATCAGTGCCTGCATTGTCCAAAAGATAAGGTTGATATACTGCTGTAGAAACAGTATGTTAGCCAGAAAAGAGAAACTAACACCATTTTTTCATGCAGCCAGTCTTACCATTAAGTGCCATAACATGGCCATAGGATTAATTTTATCATCTTTATTTACAAGGTGGAAAATAAATTAAATTACAATAATGGACCAAGACCTGTTGTTAAATGCAAAGCTTTTTTGGATGGGACAAGATGTTTTAAATCCTGTCAAAACTTAGTGCACACATTCTAAATGACTTTGGATAGTGGAGTCATGAGAATATCTTTATTGGTTATTGTATTCAAAAATTAAATTCACTATTAAGGTAAAGGTCTTTTACCATTTCCAGCTTCATTTTATTTTCAAAAAACTTTGATGGTAAGTTGCCCATGCTTGTTAAATATTACAGTATTCAGTTTCATAAACAGAATGAGAATACCATAATGGTTTTTCTGCAGGGTACTGTATTTCATAAGTTGGCCAGTTCATAAGTCATAAGCATTGCCAGAAACTAAATAAATTGAATATCAAATAGGCTTACACATACAATATATTTGAAATTTAATATAACATGCAATATATTAGTATTTCTAACAATGGTTAAAATTCTGTTAAGTAGTCAGTGCTCAAAATACAGACATGTCAACTCTGTCACATGATACAGCTGACTGAGACAGAGTTGACAATTGCTTGATTTTTTAAAATATTTTTTAAAATAATCATGTTAAAAAACAGTAATTGAAGATTTTAAACAAAAAACATGTTTTTCATGAACATTATAAGAGTTTACCCATTTATCAATTATTTCTGCGTAAGAATAAGCTGTGTGTTGTTGACATGTTAATTTGTACTCTGTAGAATGAATTGAGGGCTCTCATCTTATACTTAAAACATGTAATGTATAAAACAGTGTTACATGGATAAAGTATGTCCATGCAAAATTTTATATTTGACTTTGTACATAAAGTAGTATGTACAGTGAAACTCCTACTTGCAGACAACTCAGTAAGGTGGACAACTCACTTATGTGGACACAAAATCTCAGTCCCTTCAATTTTGCCTCTATATCATGGTTAAAGTAAACTCAGAAAAGGGGACAACTCACTATCCCAGACAACGGACAAACTTTCCCGTATCGCCAGCAAATCCAGTATATATTACGACCCTCTGAAGCGGACAGACCGCAAGTTCTATTTTTATTTTCATATTTGCTGGGAGATGGCGCTCTGAGGTCATGACCTCGTACGACCTGTTCTGGTCAGAGTGACAGCCCGGGTAAAAGTGTAATTTGGTGAACAATTCGAATGTTGTACCAGATATACAGTATTCAAATTGTTGTTTATTTCTATAAATGTGTTGATAACACAATCATTATTAAAATAAGATTGGAAGGTCAAATGCTTCAACCAACCAGAGAATCTTAACATATTATTCTGTACTTGATTTTAGCTAATTAAAGTTATGAATGAATTCTTGATTTAGTCTTGCAAATGACCTGATATCCTATTCCTAACTCCTGGCTCTGGGGAAACGATATTTGTCTGACTGTGTATATTGAGACAGGCCTGCACAAGCATTAATCCATTCTTTATTGGCATATTTTGGATAAATAGAGATATTATGCAAAGGTATTCAACTATATGTATTGATGTTAAACATTTAACTAGATGCTGGTGAGTGAATGAATCGAGAGACCAAATAAATAGGCAACTGTCCATTTTACTGTGGAATGACCAACATGTAGTCCTTTAAAATAATCTCATCTGAAACCCAGAACCTCTGTGCAGATAAAGAAAGTGAAGATTTCTGCTTGCAGTACCATATTTTCTACATGTTCCTTGCAGTCAGCCCCTGCCATAACTCAACCCCATTGTTTAGTCTAGGCCTCCTTAGTGTGCTGTCTGGCCTCCAGGCTAAAACTATTAGTATCTGTGTGTCCTTGTAGGGAACCCACAAAACATAACATCACATGCACTTTCTTTCCAATGTTTTTTTTATCATGTATTAGTCACCAAATTTCAAGGACATTTCAAGGACTTCTTGAGAACAATTTAAAGGCCCCTCTCTACATGATTTTCTTATGCTTCTCTCAATTCTGACTTTCTCATAGATATACAAACTCTGGGTCATAACTAGTATACACCTGAAATATTCACAAAGCAAACACACCAGTATTAAAGGAACATGTAGAATTAACTAGTATACACCTTAGAAAGATATTCATGAAGCAAACACATAGGTCTGTGATAAAGGAACACATAGTAATTGACTGGAATACACCTTGTGTATTCATGAAGCAAAACACCTGTGGTAAAGGAACACCTGAATTAACTGGTAGACACTTTGTATGAACAATGACAAAAGGAGGATATTTTACATACATGTCCAGCTTTAATTCAACCTCTGTTTGAAAGTGAATGCAAACCTTTTGACTCCAGATAATTATGAAAAATATAATGTATATGACATAATGAACGCTCCCCCCCCCCCCTTCCCCCCAGAATTTTTTGGGGCTGTCCTTGTGAAAATTAAATTATTGAGCCATTCTCACCCAAAAAGCTATGGTGGCCACAGTTACTTTGCCCCATTTGCTTTATGGCGTGCAATAATGTCAGGGTATCCCAAGCCCATAAATATTGGCTAGCAAATGGAAATTTCCCCTAAATTAGGACCTAAAAGTTTCCCCAGTCCTTAAACAAGGGACCTATGGGTCACTATGCTCAGCTGACGTTAACCTTGAAGGTAAAAATTTAAATAATATCAAATGGAGATAAAGTGTAAGAGGAAGAGGTAATAAAGGCCATGGTTTGTTTATATGATTGGTTTGTATTGATGAGCAAGAAATTGTTGCAAATTATATTTTGTGACCTGACCATGTGTTTCCTAATGTTGAAACTGAAGCATGTGAGCAGTTTGTGAACAAATGATCTGTACAATTACCATGATCATTAGTTGGCTTTTCGATTAACTGTTGACATTTCAGTAGTTTACACATTTGTTCAATCAAATCTTTTTTTTGTATAATATAAATTATTAAATATGTTTTTTTATGAAATGTATACAGTTGAAATATAACTAATTAACAACATAAAACATGGCAAACAAAGCCTGATCTCAAATTCTGCTGATGCAGGAAAATAATGAAAAAATGTTTGTAACAAATCCTCATTTTTTTATCACATCAATTTTTTTTAAATTTAAGTTTATATTTCTATACATTTTCAATATAACATATATATCTGAATATAAAAGTTGATTCATAATTCTCAATTGCATCATCATAAATCTCAATCTTGTCAGATAACACCACATCATGCATACAAATGTTTATTTATTTTTTACCACAAAAATATATCTTTTAAATCTGCAAAACAATAAATGTCTAAAAAAATACTTGATTTAGATTTCACAATATTGAATTGTGTCTTTATTTATCCATAATGTGCTTCATATTTTATCATAATTTAAGCATACTGATGGGTACCATTATGATCGGTAAAATCATTTAAAAGACAAATGATTTCTTTAAAAATGTTACATTACACAACATTGCATCTTCTGGATTACACCTTGAATTACTTTTTTAAGGAAAGTTTTTGCATATCAGGGTGGAAACAGCATTACAATTAAGGAGATACAGTGAAAACAATAACAATACTGCATAACATTTGGTGGGTTGGGTTTGCGGGGGGGGGGGGGGGGGGGGGGGGATTGGGGTGGTGATATCAGAATAACTGTACACCTGTCACAGCAGGGGATCTCCCCCAGTGACTGTAACAAATCAGAAACCCTGGCATAGCTGACTTCCAGTGACCTGGAGTGGGATCCTGCATCTGTAATCTGTAATCAAAGCAAATGACTACAATAGAGCCTCAAGAAAAAAATCAATAACTAGCTTAATTTTCAAGCTTTTACTTCCAAATTTCAGATTTAAACAAATTAAATATTTATGTTTACATGCTGTGAAAATTAAATCAATGGTACTTACAGGAAAAAAACGTGCCATGGTCAAAGTTGGGCAAAATTTAAGGTACTGATTTAATTTTTATGCTAATTACTTAAAAAATTTACAAAATTCAGATCTAATTTTGGGTAAACAATTGAATCTTAATTAAACATAGTTATATACTTGGGAAAATAGACTCTAGTTTCAAAATTTTTCATGTTAAGTGAGTAAATATTTTTCCTGATTTTTTACAAAGTCCATTATGTTTGGGCCCATAACTTAAAGAATTTATACTTAACAGACTTAATTTCTGGCATGTACATAGGAACTATATAGATGAATATTTATGGTTAATATGAGGAAAAACAGATGAGTGGTTTTGAAATTAGGCAGTCCTGAAGTGTGAAAATAGGATTTAAATAAAAAATTGAGGTTTTTCCTGAATTTCTCAAAGGAACGAAGTCGCAAAGACCCAGTTTTTGGCTTGGTAGGAGATCTTGGGGACATCTAACATTATGCTGAATTTCGGATTCCTAGGTCTTACGGTTTCAAAACGTGCCACATCAACGGACGGACGGACGGACGGACGGACGGACGGACGGACAGACGGACGGACGACGGACAATGGACCACGACTATAGCTCAGATGACTTATAGTCAGCTGAGCTAAAAAAGGTCATATCTTAACCTAGAACAGAACCACATTTATAAAATAGAATGGTCCATACCAAATATACCATTAATATTGAAGCTTTCCTTCCAATATTTATCTAAACTATCTGTAACTTTGAAGGGAATTTCATTGTTCTCACAAACTTATCAGTGTTCTGACCCGCTGCGTTTATATTGAGGTAACTGTGTCGTAAAGGTCCCACCAGTTCAATAACTTTTGCCGAGTGTTATGTAAAAATATGACAGTTTGTCCAGCTTTAACTGAAAGAAGTGTATTGTTATAAAAAGTACCCGAGTTTGAAACCTGTAACATAAACTTTTGTTTGACACATGGAAACCATGTTAGCTTTTCAGCAAATAACAGCAGACGTCAAACAGCCTAGTTCCTCAGAAATGTTGGGATATGAATTGTCTCTTGGTCCTTTCGTTTGACTGTGTCAACAGAGCTCTTCTCTGGGTAACTCTTCCAGTTACCGAACCTCACATTGAGCCAATGGGAATCACTGGATAACACTCAAGTCATCAGGTCAATGGTTGTTAAGTCTTTATGTACGGCACCCCCTGGATATAACATGGTGCATTTACACTTCGGAAATGAAAGAAACCCTAGGAAAATACAATGTGCCATCTCACATCAACAGATCGTCAGTGAATATCAGTTTACACATTGTGCCCTCACTGAAAAAAAATATATACACTCAACATGTCGGCGGAAAATCTTTCTCATCTTAAAATGTGATCAATGAAATTAATCTCACTGTGTATGTCCTTTAAGTTAAACTTTTGAAAGTTTAAGAATTCCTGATCGGAGTCTCTGCACTAAACACGTGGGCAGGTTTTATTTGCAACTGTCAACAATCTGAATGCTTTAAATAGAAGCGGGCCTCTGTGTGTCAAGTATGATGAGGTCCAAAAATTACTTGATCATTTTGTCTTTAAATCTACATACACATATTAAATTCATGGAATAAACTGAATGCACATGGAAAAAACTCTCTTCTATTTTTTTGCACCCGCCACCAGTTATGTGTATGATAAAGAGGTATGTGAGATCTATACACATGCAAACTTCAGGTTGATAGGTCTTACCAGTCCTTTGATATTAGCATGGATGTCTGCAGCGTAAAGTTAAATGTAGGTGGCAACACCTGTCATAAAATCAATAAAGCTATCCAGGATGTGTACACAGACAAAATTTCAAGTGGATAAGTCAAGCCACTGCAGAGAAATAAGTGATTTTAACCCAAGGCAGACGAACAGATGGATGCTGTGCAAAAAAGGGTTGCAGGTGGCACCAACAGTTTTTTTTATGATATAAAGCTATCCTAAGCTACACTCAACGTGCAAAATTTCAGCCTGATTGGTCAAATGAGTCTGAAGATATTTCGATTAATATGTGAAAATAGACCCAGAGATGGACGCACAGCAGAGAGGAAAGGTCAGAGGTCAATGCAAAATGGTTAGGCACCATTTCACATGACATAATAATGGAGTCAAGTTTTGGAAAATCGCCCCAGATGTCTCAGAGGTGTTCTCTGAAAACAAAGGGGGTAGCAGCGGTGGAGACAGTGGCGGTGGAAACTGGTCAAAATATTGTTCACACAAAACTGTGTTTTGGCAGATAGAATAAAATAGGAGGACGGCTTGTTTATGTTATTTTGCATCTGTTTCTGGGATTTTCAATCCTGTGATAATAGGTAGATGGCATCAGCTTTGATCAAAATGTGTCTGCTTGTTTATACTAACAGTAGAAGTATTTGGTATTCAAGTACCATTCTTATGTGAAATGTTGGCATTAAAATGATGAATCACTAGACACTAAATATATTGTTTGGATTAGTTATTATTTAATTCTTTGGTTACAGTGTAAACTTCACACAATCATCATCAGGGCTCTTTTGCTTCCTTGGATCACAGCCAACATGCTGGATGTCAATCAGAAGTGTCAATATCAGGGGATCATAAGACCTGACACAACTGGAACATATTCGACCCAGCAGGGGGGCGCTTTTTGGGGTTTGAAAAATAATTGTTAAAAATAAATTTTGAGAGCCCCTGGGCGCTCATTACATCATTTACGGTATTTAGAAACAATACACAAAATCAACATATTAAATTAAACAAATCTAACTTTGGTTAAATGCATCTGACTCACCAGTTGACTACAGGACCTAAGTTGTCATGTCATTCTTCATTATCAGTTCAGTACATCATGATGTCACACAACACACTCCTGACGTGGTAGTGACCAACCTGAAATAAACAAAACATATGTTTAATATACAGACAGACAAACCAGATAGCATGTAGTACAGCTCATGCCTCCACCGAGGCAAAACAAAGACCCAGTTTTCAGCTTGGTAGGAGATCTTGGGGACATCCAACATTACGCCGAATTTTAGATTCATTGGACTTATGGTTTCAAAACGTGCCACATCTACGGATGGACGGACAGACAGACAGCTAGACTGAAGATGGACAATGGACCACGACTATAGCTCAGAAGACTTATAGTCAGCTGAGCAAAGAATATTTCACCACAATGGATGTTAGTGAATTTTAGCAAGGGACCAGTGCAGCTTGCCCTCTATTCTTTGCTAGTATTTGTGTTTCTGTGCAAGTGGTTAACCCCCTGCATCAAAACTTTTTATTTTGATTTTTATTTTCAAAGAAGATATATAATACAATTTATGTAGTGCTTTTACCTGTTCAGCAAAACAAATTGTTATTTTCATGCTTTTCCCTGATCATATGACATTTATATTGAAACATACAAAAAAAAGGTTAAAAATAAAATACCGCCCGCCTGCACTGATTACAGGAAAAAAGTGCCTGAGAACCATACCTTTAATTTTTTTTGGCCTGACAGTAAATGTTTCCTCTTTTAGTCCCCAGATCCTGGGTCATTTGGTATGAACCTTTCCATGCATATGCCTAAATAATTCAAGTACTCAAATAGTCTCAAGAAAAATGTTTGGAAAATACAGGTACAGTGATCAGCAGCAAGTTTCAGTCTTTTAGTTTATTTTCAAGCTCCAACTATTTGAGGTATAGGCAATATTATGTTTAGTTTACAGAAACAACACACTAGAACAGACTTTGATTATAAAAGTAATGGATTTTTATAGGTTACCATGGGTGATTACTAAGAATGTCATTAAGTGTCTTATATAAAGGTTTCATGTGCTATGTAGTCTGATTTTGCAATTATATAAGTACTGTAAGTACCAATAGGAATGTACTTTTACATCAGAAAAAAATTCCTGACATTTCCTGACAATTCTTTAAAATTTCATGACTGTACAATTACCGGTACTTTAATTTCACAAAACAAATTTCAAGACGCTTTCATGACCTTAAATGATATGTGAACAGAAAGTGTGGCAGGGAGGCAGAATTGACCAATTTCTTTACCGACTACCTGGCCTGTGAACACTGGATCTGATCACTATATATCCATGTCTGATACCTGTTTTCCAGATTATATAAAAGCTAACTGAGAGGAAAACCAGTCCACACAGAATACCTGGTACAGCCCTGGACTGTAAGAGGGACTCGGTCTATAATGGAGGACTCCTCAATTTAATATGTTATCTGTCCCCCACAAACATCTCAAATGATAAGAGATCCCCCAAATCCCACGCACAGAAGGTTTTTGAACGTGTGGGAGTTATAATCAATAAATACCAACCATTGACATTTAAGGCCTGGTCTCCCCTACAGCACTCAGGTCTACAGTTACTATAATATGAATCCTTCAAGCAGCAGACAATTCGTGGTTCCTGTATGACCCATTCATTATACCTGTTGTTTGTTAACCTCCCACTATCAATTGATGAGAAAGGGCTTCCTTTTTACTGTACATAAAAATTTCCTCCAGTGTGAACAATCTGAAAACTGAGTGATTCATGAGGTAAAATACTGACAGACATTCACACAAACTTCAGTGTACAATGTACGTCAGCTAGTCTCTTCACACATAGACCGGCAGTATCCTCAAAAACAGACTGACACCTTCCCCCTTTTTCAGTTTTCTAACATCTAAAATAATCTAAAAATTATTTTTAGCATTTCAAATTCCTCTCCTGTTTGTCCTTTGTTCACCAAAGGATTACCCAGTGAACGGCTAATTCTGGTAGCACAATCTCAATACATGTAATGATGTATGTTCTACCTTTCAAATATTTGTCCTACCATAGTTCAACCAGGACTGTCCATATATATGTTATGCCCCAAACATGAAACTGCCCATTTTATGAAATCAAATATGAAACCACTTTGCCCATTTCATGAAATGGGCATAATCACTAAATTCTGCTTGCCCATTTCATGAAACTAGCAACTTAACAATCAGTTATTTATTTCTCAGTTCTGTGTGTATCAAGGAGCATTTGAAGGAATCCTCATGACAAATTAAATGTGTAAATGCCATTTGGGAGACCCTTACCTATTTTGATGGAGCTGTACTTGATAAAGTGAAGAACAAGGCCTACAGGCCTAATGTGAACCTGTACATTGGGAAATACACCAGGTATAATGCTTGACTTACAGTCAGCTGAGCTTAAAATGATTGTAGCTGGCACCACCAGTCTTGTATACAACAAAGCTATCAGAGATATATACATATGCCCAAGTTCAGACGGATATATCAAACCCCTCCTGAGAAATAAGCAGGGACACACACTGTGCAAAAATTATTGTAGGTGGCACCACCAGTCTTGTATAAGACAAAGCTATTCAATAGGTATAAATATGCCCAATTTAAGGATGATATATCAAATTCCTCTATAGAAATAAGCAGGCACAAAAGTCACACACTGTGCAGAAGTCATTGTAGATAGTGACACCTGCCTTGTGAACGAGAAACCCATCAAAGACACATAGACAGGTCAAAATATCAGGCCAATACCTCAAACTTACCTTAAGTCTGATGCATGGGGCTGACCATGCTTAGGTGAGAAAGGCAGTTGCCCAGAGTGAACTGTGATAAATTTGCTGGCTCAGGCTACTGCACTGAGTGAACTCATGACCTGCACTTGGCTAGACTGGGTGAACTTTTGACCTGTACCTGGCTGCACTGAGTGAACTCTTGACCTGTTGCCTAATCTGATACAGTTGGCAGTCTGCCAAAGCTATAAATAGGTTGGCCTCACATGCAGCCCTGAGAGGCATGACACCCATTAGGTGATCACATGGTGCCCATGAGGTGTTCACATGTCACCCATGAGGAGATCACATGCCTTGTGCTTGGCTGCACTGACTGAACTCTTGACCTATATCTGGCTGCACTGAATGAACTCTTGATCTATTGCCAAATCTGAAACGGTAGTTTCTTAACCAATTTAAATATACAGACACAATCTTAGCCTGTTGGCAAATCTGTTTACACATACTGAAAGACTTTGGCTAAAATGCATTTTTTCAAGCTGACATATTCATAAACTTTTTATCAAAATATCTAGAATAATAAAAGATGCAGTTCTTTCATAAATAAGCTGAATCCCACAACATTTGATATGTGACAGATTATTGCATAAAATCTGGGGATGGTAGTTCCTGCTATTCTGAGAAATTATGGGTTAATGTGCAGATGACCAATGATACCGGTACAAAAAAAGGTCAATGCAGGTGGCACCACCAATACCTGAATTTTATATATGGCTCATGTGACCAACACTGGCAGAAAATTTGGTGATGATAGCTCCGGCCGTTTCTGAGATTTGCTGGAAAATAAAGCAAAATGGCTAAGTTAAGCTTCCCATAACTCAGCCAAAAATCACTGAACCAAAACCATTTGAACAAACTTGAATTATCAACATCTAAGGAAAATTAATGTGTGAGATTTAAGAATTCGGCCCAGTGGTTTTTGAGAAGAAGATCTTTGTAGCAACTGAGCTAAAATGGGCTGTTATGGCATATGACTAAATTCAGCTTCCCATAACTCAGCCAAAAGTCACTGAACTGAAACCATTTGAACAAACTTCAGAAAGCACTACCCTAGGATCATTTCTGTGCGATATTAAACAATTTGGCCATTTTGTTTCAGAGAAGAAGTTTTTTGTAGCTGCCAGTATGATACAGGCACTGATGACCCCCGTACAAAAAAGGCCGATGCAGGTGGCGCCACCAATACCTCAATTTCAGATATGACTCATGTGACCAACATTGGCATAAAATTTGGTGATGATAGCTCAAGCCATTTCTGAGATTGTAATTTTAGTATGCTTTTTTGGACAGATGACTAAGTTCAACTTCCTGTAACTTGGCCAAAAATCACCAAACTTAAACCATTCGAACAAACTTGAGAGAGATTGTTCCAGGAATCATTTCTTTAAAATATTGGACAATTTGGCTGAACAGATTAGTAGAAGAAGATTTTTTAAGCTTTTTTGCTTTTTCCCTATAAAATCTAAGAAAATGCAGTCAGCCAAAAAATAAGCAAAATCCGATAGTTTTTTAGATGACTAATTTTGTGCATAAAATTTTGTGATGCTAATTCTTGCCATTTTGAAGATAGTGTGGGTTAACGTACAGATGATGGACGACGCCACACCATAGCATAAGCTCACAGGTTTGCTAAAAATGAAGTGTAGTGAATTTTTCAAATTTTTTCTTATCATTTCACACAAAATAGGGTTTTGTTTGTGAACATGTTTGCCTGTGCTAGGATGCCTAATTTAATATCAGAATGTGTGATCAGAATCCACCAGAGATTTTTCAGTTTTCTTGCCCATTTCATGAAATGGGTAGGCAGAATCTAGTGATTTTGACCATGAAATGAGCAATTTTACATTTTTGGTGTAACATATATACTAATAATATGCAGTGAAACTCCTTCCTGTGGATAACTCAGTAAGACAGACTCACTCAGGTAGACACCATATATCTGAGTCACCTTAAATTTAAATATTTTTTTATGTTTATTGCGAAAGTGGATAACTCAATATCCTGGATAATGGTAAAACTTTCTGGTCCTGTCAGCTGTTCAAAGCTACAATACAATGTTAAATCCTCTAATATGGATAGACATTGAACGCACTCTGTATGCCAATATGTTGGTCACAGAGACAGCCCCATGTCGATGTTACATGCAAAAATACATTCAAAAGACATTACTGTCATCGTTATTTTTTTACACCTGTGTACACATCATCAACCTTATTTAATTATTGATCAGTTTTCATAGTTTAACAATACCTTTCTCAGCTAGTGGAAAGCTTATGATCACAACATGAAATATATTTTATTTATAGCACACAAATTGTCTGTGGCAGCATTGCAACCAAACTGCACCTAGAGTCTTCCTAACTTTCGGTCTGGGGATAAAAATCATTGGTCCTATTTACACACAAAATCTATAGACTCCTAAATTGCACTAGAATAACTAGATATGGGTAGAATGTGCTAGACTTCAGTTTAGAGCACTTGGTCTAGACCAGACAAATATTTTTAGGTGGCTCTGGATTCTAGCTTGTGTTAGACTGAATTTGGAGCATGTTGAATTTTGTGCGCAAATAGTACTGTACCCAAAGCCCCTGATCAGGAGTGACCCACTCTCGATTCAGCTTTGTCCATCATTAACTGCTACTACTACTATGTGCAGTTTAGATTACACAAAATAACCAAGTGTAAATGCAGGGTTTTAACCGAGCTTGACACCAACAATCTAACACAATAGTTTAGAGCGGCTTAAATGGTCACTTGTCCCAGCACAGTGCAACTACAAGATGCAATGTGGCACAAGCTGGATTTGGTTAGGTCTCGGATCTTTCTGATGTAAATGCGGAAATTTTGTTTTGACAGGATTGTCTGCCTGTGTTGGGAAACCCCAGACAGCTGCATTCTGTTGGTTTCATGATGAGCACCTGTTCATTTAAGACAATGACAGGAATGCCCTGAACTCCTGCTGTCAATGTCAAAACATGCTTGCCAGGATGTCCTGCTATGTTTTCTGTGACTAATTAGAATCACATAATCCTAAACTTTTTGGAGAGTGTGTTTATATATGACAACTGGTAGAAAATTGCATTTATTATTATAACAGTTAGATATAAAATTCAAATTCATGTCAATAAAGTGATCAAATCATAATATATATAAATATGAACTAGAATGGCTTTGTTTTTACAGTGACTAAAACATGTCTCAAAGAGGGGTCCCAAACCATATTTCAAAATTTATGATTGTCAAAATAATCCTATAATTCTGCAGAAAGTAACCATCCCAACCATACCTACAGGTCTACCAGTTTTATTGGAAGATTCAATTGCTTGAGATAAGTGTTTATCTGTTTAACTTTAAGCCGAGTCCAGCAGAAGAGTGGCATTATGTCATGAAAAACAACAAGCAGTGACAACACCTGTGTTGTTCTCCATGGTTTAGCTGTGTAGCTTGTTCCTGGTACAGCATGCTGATGTGTGCTGACTGTGGTGTATAATAATAGACAGATTTCCACTCTTCATCTTCAGTCTGAAACTTGTGGCCTCTGATGTACAGGACTAGATGACATTCAAGCAGGCTGTGATATCAACATACCTGTAACTCACCCAGCTACTTCTAACAGGACCTGAGGCTTGTTCTCGAGTAACACCTGGTAAGATCTCCTCGTTTATACTTCCTTTATATGTATGACCTTGATACATTACAAATTATTGTTACTTACTGCTTCACTATATATGTATCATAACATATGGCTGAAGATACTATGTGCCACATAGCAAGATCAAACACAGATCATGGATGATTGAAAACACTTTACACAAATCAATCATGAGGTTATCTCAGATGGTTTGACCAGGTTCATTCCTGATTTATAATAACTGTTGGGTTTTTTTTTTTTCAACAGAAATGATCAAACTTGAAAAGACCACAAATTAACAGATAAAAAACACTGATTTCTTCTGGAACATGAATTTACAATTAAATTTACAATATGGCACCTGGAACCTCATTCTCTGGTGTTACCTATGACTGGAACAGTGGACAAGTGTTACATATACATTCACCAGCTCATCAAGAGCTTTGGTATGACGTGAATTTCATGCCCTAGATATGATGCATATTGTGTTTTGATAAATCTGGGTGTGACCTGATATTTGTCATCAAGAGGAAGCTGATGATACCCGTTAACACCTGAGTAGATACTTCACTGTCTTCCTGTGTGATGTACTGCCCTGCACTGTATACCAGTATACCTGAGGATATAAACTGCACAAGGTTTTCCTGTTTCTCTCATGAGTCAGGTATTTTACATTCATTCCTCATTAAATCAAGAACATCTCATGTGCAGCAAGGTTACCTGAATGTAAGTGATGACATCAAGGTTAACTGATTATTGGCTTCACTTACACAATAACGCTATTATGGTCAAAATGTAAATCAAAATTTGAAAAAATAAAAGTTCTATACAAGATAAGATTTCCTTTGAATTCATATAAATGAAGATATTTTTTTTCATAATATTTACACATGACCATAAAATACTTTTAAAATTTTAGTATACTACAAAAGGTATAATAGTCCAGCCATATGCAAACTTTCTGAACATATTTGATATGCAGTCTTCCTGAAGAACGTAAACAAATGATACTACCCCCATAAGTAATTCAGACAGAACAGAAATGCATGTATTCTACATAAATGTAAAAGTTTCTCCATAGATGATCAAAGCTTTGATTTTAAGAAATTAAATATTCTTTATGTAATTAGCACTTGCACAGCTGTGGAATTTTTGCAATTGACACCAATCAATTTTTCATAAATAGTTATAACCCTAACATCTTAAGAGCCTGCCACAGTGTGTGTGCCCTAGATCATTCAGGCATCACCTCCAGTGAACTGAAGACATATCGGTTACAAGTGGCGGCCCAGAATAGTTGAGCCACAAGCCTGTCCAACCTCATCAATAGGTGCAGCATGAAATCTCTGATGCTGGTTATTCAGGGAACAAACAAAGCCAACCCTCCCCCACACTAAATGCAAACAGTTGCCATGGCCACCAGACGACATCTGCCCCTTGCAAACCATGAGATTTTTCAAAATCCTGGAGAAGCGAGCCTGTGAAGCAACTGTGTCAGTTGGTCAATAATAAGCAGAAAATAAAACAAACAAGTTTAAGCAAACAGCATGCTACAACATCTACAGTTAAGACATGAACAGTTCCTGAGCCAGTATTGGGTAATATTCATTTACTAGTAAGCTGGAACTACTTGCAGTCTATTGTGTTGGGCACACAAAGACTTGTGGCAGACTGCCATAATGACTGTAATGGGTCTGCTTCAAAACCACACAGCACTGGTGCCAGAGGCAGCCTCCTACATTGTATATGTTATCTTGTCCAGCAACATTAAACATATACTACTACTAGTAGCTCTGTAGTTTATCCCACACACATCTGTCCATGTACAAATTTAAATCAGTGTATCTGCTATGGAATCAGCATAAGCCATCAAAATCTGATTGTCAATATGTACACATGATTACTTATAAAATTGTAAATACCTACTTATGTCATTGTAAAATACTAAATGCCAACTTACTGAAGTACAAATATGTAAAATTTTTATTTAATAAGATAAACACTTGTGAATAACAACTGTTCCACAAAAATGTATGACTTCTTTCATTCACAGAAACAAGCTGTAAACTAGTAACTGGAACTTGAAACTAAAATTCTGTTTTTTTTTTAGCCTAGCTTTCACTACTTAAGCAAATGTGATCAAGAACTAGGTCCTTGGTTTTATCACTCTTACTCCCACTTCTACATCTGTTGCAACTTTACCCTCTGCCATGAACAGATGATGGTTTGATCTGTGGCCCCCAGATGGCAGCATCAGCTAAAGCAAGATGAAGGTAGCTAATTTCTCAATCATTACTATGTCCTTTGTACTGGCATAAACAATATCTTACTTAATTTTTCACTGGTGGGCATTGATTAATTTACAGTGAGTTGAAAAAGGTGACACTCAGTTCACAAATGCAACAGGGAACTAGCTTAATGGTCTGAACAATGGAATCACATGCGCCATCACGTCAGAATCATGTTCAAGGGTGGCATAATTTCAGGACATAATACCTGATGTCCAGCAAAACATGCAAATACTAACCTACAAGACCAGAGCTGTTCACTAATACACCCCAGGGTTACTCAGGGCTCACATATCACTGGTGCAGTCTCTGATGTGTCATGATGTGACACTGGCTTAAAATCTGGGTAACGCCTAAAAATATCTTTGTTTCAAGTATCCCGACTGAGTCCAAGAAAATTAGTGAATCCAATTATTTTAAGCCATTTGGACACCAATACTGATTTAGAAAGTAAACAAGTGACCCATAGGCCATGACGCTCAGCTGACAAGCATGAGATAATGGCCTCATTTTTACAACTGTTGTCTTATTTAGAAGAAAACGATTGCAAATGTTGTTAAAATTTTTGAGAGGGACACGAAGATTTGTATGCATAAAGCACATAACTTGATGGTTCAGGGCAAAAAAGTGATACTAGGCATGACTCAACAATTGCTACTGGTTCAAACAGTGAATTTGATGTTTCCAGAACACAGCTTACAGAATATAGATCACCATGACCTTAATTAAGGTTTGCAAGGATTTTTTTCAGCTGACCTAAAAAAGTACATTCTAGGTCCGGTGGTTATGATTTGTGCCCTGCTTCAAAATTTTAAATTATTCTTAGGGGTTATAATAAGCCCCATAGCTTGCAGAATAAGGGTAACAGAAACCTAATTTCAGGTGTCCAAGGAGACTTTTCACAGAGCTCCCAGCATGTCAAGTTAGAAGTACCTCAGTCCAGTGGTAACAATTTGGGCCCTGTTAACAGACAATCTTTAAATGTCTCAAGAATGGAAGAAAACATACTTGAACAAGTGACCCGTGGGTCATGATGCTCAGCCGACTGACATGTTGACAATATGTCCTTGCACAGACAACTAATTAAGGTAATGTAGGTGGCATCATTGTTCATGCATATTAGCTCAAGTTCATCAAGACCCACAAGCACAACAAATCTGATGACAAACCAACCGGCCTTTCATGAGGAATCTGGCAATTTGTGTGTATTTTGCATTATTTCTAGGGTTCTCAAACATACCCCAAAACTCTGAGAATATAGTTCACTGTGACCCAATTTTTGGTTTCTGGGGAGACCTTTTGAGAAACTCTCAGAATGTCAAGTAAGAAGATTCTTGGCCCAAAGGTTATGGTTTGTGCCCTACTTTGGTATCAAATTTTCAATTAATCTGAGGGGTGCTTATTTTTATAAGCTCCATAGCTAGGAAAATATGGGTAACAGAGACCTAAATACACGTTTCGAAGGAGATTTTCACAGACCTCCCTGGATTTTAGGTTAGTAGATTCCAGGTCCATTGTTTATGATTTGTGCCCTGCTTTTGTATCAAATTTTTAATTATGATGGGGGGGGGGGGTGCTTATAAGCCCATTAGCTCAGCTAATATGGGTAACAGAGACTTAATTTCAGGTTTCCACAGAGACTTTTCATGTACCTCTCTGGACGTAAAGTGAGAAGATTTTATGTCTAGTTATTACAATTTGAGCCCTGTTATCAGTTGACCACACCTTTTAAAGTCTCAAAAATAGATAAAAAATATTAAAATATAAAAAAAAAAGGTGGCACCACCAGTCTGCAGAAACTGATGAAAAACTCCATGATGAATATCCATGCAAAGAATCATGGTGATCAATGCATTAGTTGTACAGATACTTGAGCTTTTGTATCAAATTTTTTATTTTTCTGGGGAGGTACTTCGGAGCCCCATGGGTTAAAGAATTTGGATAACAGAGACCTAATTCTAGGTTTTTCACGGAGACATTTCATGGACCTCTCTGGATGTAAAGTGAGAAGATTCCAGGTCTAGCAGTTACAATTTGTGCCCTGTTAACAGATGACGGCAACTTTTGAGGTCTCAAAAACAGAGAAAAAAAAATTGTTAAGAATAAAAAAAAATAGGTGGCGCCACCAGTCTACAGAAACTGATAAAACACTCCATGATCAATATCAATGCTAAGAATCATGGTGATCAATGCATTAGTTGTTCAGAAACTTCACCTTTTGTATCAAATTTTCCATTTTTCTGAGCTGTACTTTGGAGTGTTATAGCTCAATGGATATGGGTAACAGAGACCTAATTTCAGGTTTCCATGGAGACTTTCAATGGGTCTCCCTGCGTGTCAAGAATGAAGATTCTAGGTCCAGTTGTTACGATTTGTACCCTGTTGACAGATAACTACATCCTTGAAGGTCTCAAAATTAGAGAAAAAAATCGTAAAATTTTTAAAAAATACAGGTGGCGCCACCAGTTTGCAGGAACTGATGGAACACCTCTTGATCAATATGTATGAAGGTAAAAAATCTAAAATAATATCAAATGGAGATCAAGCGTAAGAGGAAGAGATAATAAAGGCCATGGTTGGTTTATATGATTGGTTTGTATTGGTAAGCAAGAAATTGTTGCAAATAATATTTTGTGACCTGACCATGCATGTGCTTCCTAATGTTGAAACTGAAGCATGTGAGCAGTTTGTGAACAAATGATCTGTACTAGTACCATGATCATTAGTTGGCTTTTTAATTAACTGTTGACTTTCAGTAGTTTACAAATTTGTTCAATTGAATCTATTTTTTTGTATAATATATATTATTAAATATATATGTATTTTTTAATGAAATGTATATTCAGTTGAAATATAACTAATTAACAACATAAAACAGGGCAATCAAAGCCTGATCTAAAATTCTGCAGAGGCAGGAAAATAATGAACAAATGTTTGTATTAGGCCAAAATAAAAACAAGGGACCTATGGGTCACTGTGCTCAGCTGACGTTAACCTTGAAGGTAAAAATCTAAAATAATATCTAATGGAGATAAAGTGTAAGAGGAAGAGGTAATAAAGGCCATGGTTGGTTTATATGATTGGTTTGTATTGATGAGCAAGAAATTGTTGCAAAAAATATTTTGTGACCTGACCATGTGTTTCCTAATGTTGAAACTAAAGCATGTGAGCAGTTTGTGAACAAATGATCTGTACTATTACCATGATCATTAGTTGGTTTTTCGATTAACTGTTGACATTTCAGTAGTTTACACATTTGTTCAATTTAATCTATTTTTTTGTATAATATATATTATTAAATATATATGTATTTTTTTATGAAATGTATACAGTTGAAATATAGCTAATTAACAACATAAAACAGGGCAAACAAAGCCTGATCTCAAATTCTGCTGAGGCAGGAAAATAATGAACAAATGTTTGTATTAAATCCTGATTTTTTTATCACATCAATTATTTTCTAATTTAAGTTTATATTTCTATACATTTCCAATTTAACATATATATCTGAATATAAAAGTTGATTCATAATTCTCAATTGCATCATCATAAATCTCAATCTTGTCAGATAACACCACATCATGCATACAAATGTTTATTTATTTTTTACCACAAAAATATATCTTTTAAATCTGCAAAGCAATAAATATCTAAAAATAATACTTGATTTAGATTTCACAATTTTAAATTGTGTCTTTATTTATCCATAATGTGCTTCATATTTTATAATAATTTAAGCATACTGATGGGTTCATTTATATTTGTTAAAATCATTTAAAAGAAAATTGATTTCTTTAAAAATGCTACATTACACAACATTGCATCTTCTGGATTACACCTTGAATTATTTTTTTCAAGGAAAGTTTTAGCATATCGGAGTGGAAACAGCATTACAATTAAGGAGATACAGTGAAAACAATAACAATTAGTGCATAACACTTGGTGGGTTGGGTTTGCCGGGGGGGGGGGGGGGGGGGGGGGGGGGGTGATTGGGGTGGTGATATGAGAATAACTGTACACCTGTCACAGCAGGGGATCTCCCCCAGTAACTGTAACAAATCAGAAACCCTGGCATAGCTGACTTCCAGTGACCTGGAGTGGGACCCTGCATCTGTAATCAAAGCAAGTGACTACAGAAAAAAAAAATCAATAACTAGCTTAATTTTCAAGCTTTTATATTCAAATTTCAGATTTAGACAAACTAAATATTTATGTTTACATGCTGTGAAAATTAAATCAATGGTGCTTACAGGAAAAAAACGTGCTATGTTCAAAGTTGGGCAAAATTTAAGGTACTGATTATTATTTTATGCTAATAACTTAAAAAATTTACAAAATTCAGATCTAATTTTGGGTAAACAATTGAATCTTAATTAAACATAGTTATATACTTGAGAAAATAGACTATAGTTTCAAAATTTTTCATGTTAAGTGAGTTATTATTTTTCCTGATTTTTTACAAAGTCCATTATGTTTGGCCCCATAACTTTAAGAATTTATACTTTACAGACTTAATTTCTGGCATGTACATAGGAACTATATAGAGGAATATTTATGGTTAATATGAGGAAAAACAGATGAGTGGTTTTGATATTAGGCAGTCTTGAAGTGTGAAAATAGAATTTTAATAAAAAATTGAGGTTTTTCCTTAATTTCTCAAAGGAACGAAGTCGCAAAGACCCAGTTTTCGGCTTGGTAGGAGATCTTGGGGACATCTAACATTATGCTGAATTTTGGATTCCTAGGTCTTACGGTTTCAAAACGTGCCACATCTACGGACGGACGGACGGACGGACGGACGGACGGACGGACGGACAGACGGACGGACGACGGACAATGGACCACGACTATAGCTCAGATGACTTATAGTCAGCTGAGCTAAAAAGGTATGGTTCTCAGGCACTTTTTTTCGGGAATCAATGCGGGCGGGCGCTTTTTTTATTTTAAATTTTTTGGTATGTTTCTATAGAAATGTCAAATGATAAGGGAAAAGCATGAAAATAACAGTTTTATTTTTGTAAATAAGTAAAAGCACTACAAAAAAAGGAAATTGTATGGTTTTATCTTCTTGAAAGAAATGTCGGAGCGGTAGCAGCTCAAAATTGGAAAGTTTTTATTGAAAATCAAAATAAAAATTTTTGATGCAGCGGTTTAAAATTGATGCGGGCGGTGCCTGAGAACCATACCTTTTTTTTTTTTTGGGCCTTAAATCCTAATTTTTTTATCACATCAATTTTTTTTTAATTTAAGTTTATATTTCTATACATTTCCAATATAACAGATATATCTGAATATAAAAGTTGATTCATAATTCTCAATTGCATCATCATAAATCTCAATCTTGTCAGATAACACCACATCATACATACAAATGTTTATTTTTTACCACAAAAAATATATCTTTTAAACTTGCAAAACAATAAATATCTAAAAATAATACTTGATTTAGATTTCACAATTTTTAATTGTGTCTTTATTTATCCATAATGTGCTTCATATTTTATAAATTTAAGCATACTGATAGGTTCAATTATATCTGTTAAAATCATTTAAAAGAATATTAATTTCTTTAAAAATGCTACATTAACACAACATGGCATTTTCTGGATTACACTTGAATTACTTTTTCAAGGAAAGTTTTTGTATTTTGGAGTGGAAACAGCATTACAATTAAGGAAATACAGTGAAAACAATAACAACTAGAATACGGGTGGTCGACAAGCAACTACGTGTATCCGCCTAAATCAGAGTGGAACGGGTGAAGTGAGGCATGGATTGAGTGGCAAGGGGAAATAGAGTGAAGTGTTGCATATTAGCATGGATGTCTGCAGCCAAATGGTGTATGTAGGTTGCGCCACCTACCACAAAATCCAGAAAGCCATCCAAGTTGTATACATATGCAAAATTTGAGGCAGATAAGTCAAACCACTATATGTTTATGAGTGATTTTAGCCCGTGGCAGGCAAACAGATGGACGCTGTGCAAAAATGGTTGAAGGTGGCGCCACCAGTTTTGCTTATGATAAAGAGCTATGTGAGAACTATACACATGCAAAACTTTGGCCCAATCGGTCAAACGGTTCCCAAGATATGAGCTTGGATGTCTGCTGCATAAACTAGAAGGCAGGTGGCGCCACCTGTCATAAAATCAAGAGAGCTGTCGGGGATGTATAAACCTGCAAAATTTTAGGCAGATATGTCAAACCACTGCAGAGATATGAGTGATTTTATCCCATGGCAGACAAACAGACGGGAGCTGTGCAAAAATGGCTGCAGGTGGCGCCTACAGTTTTGCGTATGATAAAGAGCTTTGTGAGATCTATACACATGCAAATTTTGGCCCAATTGGTTAAACGGTTCCCGAGATATGAGCTTGGATGTCTGCAGCGTAAACGTGAAAGAAGGTGGCGCCACCTGTCATAAAATCAAGAAGCTATCCAGGATGTATACGCATGCCGAATTTCAGGTAAATTAGTCAAATCACTGCAGAGATATGAGTGATTTTATCCCATGGCAAACAAACAGATGGGAGCTGTGCAAAAATGGCTGCAGGTGGCGCCACCAGTTTTGCGTATGATAAAGAGCTATGTTAGATCTATACACATGCAAAATTTTGGCCCAATCGGTCAAACGGTTCCTGAGATATGAGCTTGGATGTCTGCAGCGTAAACGTGAATGTAGGTGGCGCCACCTGTCATAAAATCAGAAAAGCTATCCAGGATGTTTATGCATGCCGAATTTCAGGTGAATTAGTCAAATCACTGCAGAGATATGAGTGATTTTAACCCAAGGCAGACGAACAGACGGACACTGTGCAAACATGGTTGCAGGTGGCGCCACCATTTTTTGTGTATGTTATAAAGCTCTCCAAGGGCTACATTTGTGCAAACAAATTTTCCTGATCCATCAAACGGTTCCCGAGATATGTGGGTTTATGTGTGGAAACAGACGCACAAACGGGCGCAGAGGAAAGGTCAGAGGTCAAAACAAAATCGGGGCGCAGCAGTTCACATGTGACCCGAACATAATCCCGGGTTTCGTAAAATTCCACCAGCGGTTACGGAGGAGTTCTCCGGACACCTACGCCGCGGCGGCGGCGGCGTGCAGCTGAAAACATAGTATCCGCAAAACTCTGTTTTGGCGGATACAATTACTGCATAACACATGGTGGGTTGGGTTTGCTGGAAGGAGGGGGGTATGGTGATATAAGAATAACTGTACACCTGTCACAGCAGGGGGTCTCCCCCAGTGACTGTAACAAATCAGAAACCTTGGCATAGCTGACTTCCAGTGACCTGGAGTGGGACCCTGCATCTGTAATCTGTAATCAAAGCAAATGACTACAGTAGAGCCTCAAGACAAAAATCAATAACTAGCTTAATTTTCAAGCTTTTATTTTCAAATTTCAGATTTAAACAAATTAAATATTTATGTTTACATGCTGTGAAAATTAAATCAATGGTACTTACAAGAAAAATATGTGCCATGGTCAAAGTTGGGCTAAATTTAAGGTACTGATTTTATTTTTATGTTAATAACTTAAAAAATTTACAAAATTCAGATCTAATTTTGGGTAAACAATTAAATCTTAATTAAACATAGTTATATACTTGGGAAAATAGACTCTAGTTTCAAAATTTTTCATGTTAAGTGAGTAAGTATTTTTCCTGATTTTTTACAAAGTCCATTATGTTCGGGCCCATAACTTAAAGAATTTATACTTAACAGACTTAATTTCTGGCATGTACATAGGAACTATATAGAGGAATATTTATGGTAAATATGAGGAAAAACAGATGAGTGGTTTTGATATTAGGCAGTCCTGAAGTGTGAAAATAGGTTTTAAATAAAAAATTGAGGTTTTTCCTTAATTTCTCAAAGGAACAAAATCTCAAAGACCCAGTTTTCGGCTTGGTAGGATATCTTGGGGACATCTAACATAATGCTGAATTTTGGATTCCTAGGTCTTATGGTTTCAAAACGTGCCACATCTACGGACGGACGGACAACGGACAATGGACCACGACTAATATCGAAAAATACAGGTGGCACCACCAGTCTGCAGAAACTGATGAAACCACTCATGACCAATATGTAAACCAAAATCATGACCATATGTGATGTAGTTAATGAGATATTGAAGTTTTTGTATGAAATTTTTTACTATTCTGGGGGGGGGGGGGGGAACTCTGGGGCCCCATAGCTCGAAGGATATGGTTTCCATGGAGACTTTTTATAGGTCTCTCAGTGGGTCAAGAATAAAGATTCTAGGTCGAGTCTTTACAATTTGTGCCATGTTAACAGATGTTCACATTTTTAAAGGTCTCAAAAATAGAGAAAAAAATTTGTAAAAAATAAAAAAATTACAGTCAGCTGAGCTAAAGAATAATAAATTCCTTACCTATCTAATCAGGGTCAGATTGGGATGACCATTCAGAAATGTGAACAAGATAAAGGACACTTTATGATTTTCTTTAACATGCTCACACATTTTTGGATTTGGGTAGACACTGGGACAAATCAGGATGACATAATTATGTCAACACAAAGAAATGTCTCTGCATCACATGACAAATATTTTTCTCTGGCAACAACCAATACCATATCTGTTACAATGGAAAATGGCCTTTCATTCCAAAGAGCACACTGAAGCTGCAACAAAATCAAACTGATAAAAAATACATAAAATATTTACCTGTTTGATTAAACCTAATGAAATTGCAAGAGTTACCTGCCCCAATGACAGCAGCCAGAGATACCTGCCCCCTCAACAACAGCCAGAATTACCTCTCCCCATGACAGCAGCCAGAGTTACCTGCCCCCAAGACAGGAGCCAGATTAACCTGGCCCAAACACAGGAGCCAGAGTTGCAATCTGCCCCAAAGACAGGAGCCAGAGTTGCCAGACCCAAAGACAGGACCCAGAGTAATCTGCCCCAAACACAGGAGCCAGAGTTGCCAGACCGAAAGACAGGAGCCAGAGTTATCTGCCCCCATGATTGCAGCCAGAGATACCTGCCCCCTAAACAACAGCCAGAGTTACCTGCTCAATGACAGTATCTGATTGAACAATCCATAAAATTTCAAACCCTATCAGCAGTTGAAAATTTACATCCCTGTAGGCCTGCATAATTCAGAGCATTATTATAAATTAACATGCACAAATTATATGATAAATGGTATAACAGCGCACATTCACACTGAGCACCTAATTGATTCAACTTACAGCAGGCAATTTCTGACTGTCCCTAGTAATCCTACATAAATTGAAAAGTGGTGATTGCATGTGCATATGTGTAACAGCTGTTTCTTATCTATGCATCACACATGTAAACAAGACCTTCATCATCACATCATCAGACAATTATCACACATTTCTCCTTGCGTATAAACTTAATACCTCATTTCTGATATCACTTTAACAAGAGCAAATGCCCCACATAAACATTTCCAGTTCTAATATTGAGATGAGGAGAGCTGTCTGCAGCAGACCATCCCACACTATTCATAGCACAGGCAAAGGACTCTACCTGGCAAGGTGTCAAATTAAAGACCCTACCTGGTTTGGATTCAAAATAAAGACTCTACCTGGCAAGGAGTCAAATTCAAAGGACTCTCACTTGGCTAAGAGACAGACACAGGACCCTTACCTGGCTGAGAGACAGACACAGGACTGTCACTTGGCTGGGAGACAGACACAGAACTCTCACTTTGTTGGGAGACAACCACAGGACCCTAACCTGGCTGAGAGACAGACACAGGACTGTCACTTGGCTGGGAGACAGACAAAGGACCCTACCTGGCTGGGAGACAGACACAGGACTCTTACTTGGTTGGGAGACAGACACAGGACTCTTACTTGGCTGGGAGACAGACACAGGACTCTTACTTGGCTGGGAGACAGACACAGGACTCTTACTTGGCTGGGAGACAACCATAGGACCCTTACATGGCTGGGAGACAGACACAGGAATGTCACTTGGCTGAGAGACAGACACAGGACTGTCACTTGGCTGAGAGACAGACACAGGACTGTCACTTCACTGGAAGACACACACAGGACCCTTACCTGGCTTGGGAGATAGAAACAGAACTCTCACTTCCCTGGGAGACAGATAAAGGACCCTACCGGGCTGGGAGACAGACAAAGGACCCTACCTGGCTGGGAGACAGACACAGGACTCTTACTTGGCTGGGAGACAAACATTGGACCCTGCCTGGCTGGGAGACAGACACAGGACTCTTACCTGGATGGGAGATAGACACAGAACTGTAACCTGGCCAGGAGGCAATTTTGTTAAACTAGGACAGTGTGGCATCATGGATATATACAAACATTTCCAAACCTTGGCAAGATCCCTTTTAATTTAAAAATACTTGCAAAATAAAAATTAGATATAAAACTAGATGTGTCGGAACGACACGAATGCCCCCGCCTGGGGCAAATTAGAAACATTTGTAAAATTTTGAAAAATTTTTAAGTTTAGGAGGTGTCATATGGTCAAAAGTAGGTTAACAAGGGCAAAATGCAAACTCAATCTGTAACAGGTCATTATCAAGCAACACACCAAAAATCATGCCAGTATATGCAGGCATTGTGAAAAAAAGTCCATACATGTGCATTTTCCATAAAAATTTCTGTCTTTAATGAAATTTTCTATGTTTAGGAGCCGTAAAACAATCAAAAGTAGGTTAACCGGGACGAAAGGCGAACTTGATCTGTACCTGGCATTATCTGCCCACACATAAAAAATCAGGGTGGTATCTGCAGGCATTGAGGAAAAATAGTCAGTACATATGCATTTGTTATGAAAATTTCTATTTTTCATGAAACTTTCTATGTTCAGGAGCAGTCAAATGGTCAAAGGTAGGTCAACTGGGACAAAACAAGAACTCAATCTGTAACTGGTCATTATCTGCCTACAAACCAAAAATCAGGCCCCTATCCGCAGGCACTGTGAAAAAAAGTCCATACATGTGCACTTTTTTATGAAATTTTCTATGTTAGAGCACCGTCAAACGGTCAAAAGTAGGTCAACTGAGACAAAACGTGAACTCGATCTGTAACTGGTCATTATCTGCCCACACACCAAAAATCAGTCCAATATCTGCAGGTATTGTGAAGAAAGTCTGTACAAGTGTATTTGTCATGAAAATTTATATTTTACAAGAAATTTTTTATGTTCAGGAGACGTAAAACTGTCAAAAGTAGGTCAACTGGGACGAAACTCAAACTCGATCTGTAACTGGTCAATATCTGCCCACACACCAAAAATCAGGCCAATATCTGCAGGCATTGCGAAAAAAAAGTCCGTACATATGTATTTGTCATGAAATTTCATATTTTTCATGAAATTTTTTATGTTCAGGAGCTGTAAAATGAACAAAAGTAGTTCAACATGGACAAAACGCGAACTCGATCTGTAACTGGTCTACATCTGCCCACACACCAAAAATCAGGCCAATATCTGCAGGCATTGCGAAAAAAGGTCCGTACATGTGTATTTGTCCTGAAAATTTCTATTTTTCATGAAATTTTCTAAGTTAAGGAGCCGTAAAACGTTCAAAAGTAGGTCAACTGGGACAAAACGCGAACTCGATTTGTAAGTGGTCATTATCTGCCCACACACAAAAAATCAGGCCAATATCTGCAGGCATTGCGAAAAAAAGTCTGTACATGTGTATTTGTCATGAAAATTTCTATTTTTCATGAAATTTTCTAAGTTTAGGAGCTGTAAAACAGTCAAAACAAGGTCAACTGGGACAAAACGCGAACTCGATCTGTAACTGGTCATTATCTGCCTACACACCGAAAATCAGGCCAATATCTGCAGGCATTGCAAAAAAAAAGTCCGTACATGTGTATTTGTCATTAAAATTTATATTTTTCATGAAATTTTCTAAGTTTAGGAGCCATAAAATGGTCAAAAGTAGGTCAACCGGGACGAAACGTGAACTCGATCTGTAATTGATCTTTATCGGCCCACACACCAAAAATCAGGCCAATATCTGCAGGCATTGCGAAAAAAAGTCGGTACAACTGTTTGATTTCGAAAGGACGGAAGGACGGAATGACGGACATGGGTAAAACTATATGCCCCGGCCACTTTGTGGCGGGGGCATAAAAAATGTATGAACAAAGCACTAGTTATCCACAGAAACATTTAACTGGGAGTATTGGGGGATGTAATGTGTAAAAGTTGTGAAAACAGACCTGTGTCAATCAGTATCAATACTTACATATAATACACCATGCTATGTCTTTAACAAGCACACTTAGCTACTGTAGACTGATAGTGAGTCCAAAAAGGAAGTGTCTTCACCTGACTGATGAGTTTATGACAGTCCGTGACCACAAATATAAGTAAACCATGTAAGTGTAACCAAAGGAAGTCATGACTTCAACATACACCTGTCACACCTACCTGTCAATTCTTCCTGGGGTCTCATGCGTCATAAATAACAACACCATGGAGATTATGTTTTCAGTTTCTACACCCGTTTGTCTGTCTGTCAAAAGGATTATTAAACTGCTATTGATTTCCAAACCTTTTGGATAGATGTGTCATGGGCACATGCAGACTCAATTATATTTTGGTGCATATATAGAAAAAGGGGTGGGTCAATGAGCACTGTTTATGTTGTAACAATATGTTTTTACTCTTAACAACTATCTGCCGCTAGCTACCATAAGAGCCATCTGTCAACTATTTCTGACACTAACAAGGGACCTATGGGTCACGGCGCTCAGCTGTTATATATGATAAAAAATATGATTTAGGAATGAGGCACATGCTGGTTTGGTGTGGTAATAAATATAAGCTTTATTATGAGTTGTTGGTGTTTAGCTTATGTATGATTATGATATTATCTTTGGAGACAGGGAAGAGGATTGATTTCATTTATTTTATTAACAAATGGAGTACTATTGTCACACAGATTTTGACTTGGCCATATAACTTATAAGCAGAACATATGATATAAGAGTTTAACTATTTATTTAAAAAAATTACAAATATTGTCCCAAATATAATTTTTATTAAAAATAATAAGAGAATCTTATGATTTTTTAAAATGAAATATAACTGAAATGATTATTAAAATAATATTAAAGAATATATTCATGAATGGTATTCATATACTTTCATTTTTACCTGAATTCCAATTCTTTATGCAAGAAATTTTATAATGGAGTACATATTCATATTCGTATTTAAATAAAATTGCAAAGTATTCCCACCATTACTGGCATTTATTCAGTTTTCACCAAACAATGATGTTTAGAATCCAGAATTTACAAAATCCACACATTTAAATTATGATCAAAAGTACCTGATTTTATGGCTTTTATTTATATTAAAAAACAAGGGACCTATGGGTCACGACGCTCAGCTGTTATATATGATAAAAAAATATTATTTAGAAATGAGGCACATTGCTGGTTTTGTGTGGTAATAAATATAAGCTGTATTATGAGTTGTTGTTGTTTAGCTTATGTATGATTTTGATAGTACCTTTGGAGACAGGGAAGAGGATTGATTTCATTTATTTTATTAACAAATGGAGTACTACTGTCACACAGATTTTGACTTGGCCATATAACTTATAAGCAGGACATATAATATAAGAGTTTAACTATTTATTAAAAAAATTACAAATATTGTCCCAAATATAATTTTTATTAAAAATAATAAGAGAATCATATGATTTTTTAAAATGAAATATAATTGAAATGATTATTAACGCTCCTATTTAACAAAGAAAACATGGAAAGCGATGTGGGCCATAATATGATCCTTTAATTTTCAACCCAACATACAATTGGGCCAAATAATAAAGGCCCATCACATCGTTGTACGAGGTAACATAAATACAGGAAACAAGCAACACATAGCAAAACAACGCAAATAAGTACACCGAAATACGTGAAGTAAACCGACCAGAAGAAAAACAGACACATATCGCAATAAATGGACAGTGGGTGGGCGGGACACCGACAAAACACAACGTGCAACTGACTGGCTGGGGTGTGAACAGTGATTACTGAAGCGTGAGTTCCCCGGCCCCGTGTATAACTAAGCGGGTTTAAGGGGGACGGCTCCACCTGAATAGATACGGGTTGCCAGGTCTGCAAGATTCAACTTAAAGCGTTAACAATAATTAACTTCATTAATTTACATTTAACGCTCCTATTTAACAAAGAAAACATGGAAAGCGATGTGGGCCATAATATGATCCTTTAATTTTTAACCCAACATAAAATTGGGCCAAATAATAAAGGCCCACAGTTGGCCGCTTGAATGAGCGCCAACTTTATGGCCCAATATAATTAAAGGGCTATTCGAAGAAATTCAAATAGCAACCTCTGAACGGTGCCGAGCTTAACCTGCGTTGTAAAGCCATCCGTCTCGCAAAACCAGTTACAACACTGACAGGAGCTTGTATATACCGTTCATATGCATTACTAGACCATCTGCCTAGCAGATTGATCTCCCAATCCTGCATACCTGCCGCTGCCGCACCGGTCGCACCACCTCTTCGGAAAGAGTGACCACTATATTAGTCAATTTGAAATCCTGCTAATGCTAATAGCAGCCGAACATGGTTAACAAAAAGAGACTTTCGTAAGAATGCATGTATTCTCGAGTTTAAACAACGGTTCATCCTTGTTCGCACCATATAGTGAACCTCGTTGATTCATGTACTGCCGCATAGAACACACGGCACAGACGCTTGTCTGAGAGCAGCCGATGTTGATTACGTAGCCACATCTAGCTTTGTCAGTTTTTGACCCCTTCAATTTTAGAGCCATTCTTTAGCATTCAAGGGTGAAACTGTTCTAATTACAGTGTTGGCATTTGTATAACGGCTCAGGACCTCTGCACTGTCTACAGACGTGGGCTCGTTTACATGACTGGACGCGACATCGACCGGACTGGTAGTTATTACATCCCTCACGCTGCTCGTGGTACCAGCGGTCAAATCTATAAGATTGTTGGAACTTTGTTTGGATTTGGTTTTTAGTCTCCTCCATCTTGGCTTGTTGCGAGCGAAAGGGGCATTTTTGGACTACGTGATCAAACGATTTACATCTGAAACACTGAGACGTATTACGTTTCACCGCTGTTGCATCCAAAATTGTGACGTACATGTTAGAATCAATTTCATCAAAGGCGAATGGATGGAGGCTACCAGCAATCTGACTGCGGAAACGCACATCGTAAGCCATAACGGCAGACCACAAATATTTTCTGTCACATTCAAGAATGAAGGTTCTGTATTTTGCGAAACTATTATATCTATCTGGATACACCGACAAAACACAACGTGCAACTGACTGGCTGGGGTGTGAACAGTGATTACTGAAGCGTGAGTTCCCCGGCCCCGTGTATAACTAAGCGGGTTTAAGGGGGACGGCTCCACCTGAATAGATACGGGTTGCCAGGTCTGCAAGATTCAACTTAAAGCGTTAACAATAATTAACTTCTTTAATTTACATTTAAAATAACATTAAAGAATATATTCATGAATGCATTCATGAATACATTTTGAAAGTATTTGCACAAGTATTCATATACTTTCATTTTTACCTGAATTCCCATTCTTTATGCAAGAAATTTTATAATGGAGTACATAATCATATTCGTATTTAAATACAATTACAAAGTATTCGCACCATGTCTGGTATTTATTCAGTTTTCACCAAACAATGATGTTGAGAATCCAGAATATACAAAATTCACACATTTAAATAATGATCATAAGTACCTGGTTTTATGGCTTTTATTTATATTAAAAAATAACTGTTAAAAATTCATTTTGGACTAATTTCACATCAATGTACACACTAGACACAGTAGGAATCTAGATTAATGTTATCAACTGCATCTTTGTCTATCATTAATTTCCTTCATATAATCCTTAATGATTAGTAATGAATAATATGATTTACTTCTTTATCATTAAAAATGAACTGAAAAATGCCATAGGTGACTGCATGGTGTTATTTGGAATATGTGACATTCTACCCATCGATACAAGATTCTTATATCATCAGTAACTGCCAGTTAATTTCCTGTTATTATAAACTAACAAATTCCTTTTTTATTTTTCTTTAATTTGTTATTAAAAACCAATAAAAATTTATTAATTTATTGTTTATTGTTATGTTGTTGGTTAAAACTACTAGATGAGTTGGGTTGAACACCTGGATCAACTGTGGCTGGCCATCAGCTGCCTGGATTCTCCCCTCAAGCGTGCATAATTTGATGAAAGGTCAACAAGGTCAACATACAGGTGACTCAAGAGGGGCTTGAGAGAGCCAAAGTCTGACAGGGTCTCATAAAAAACATTTATAAAAGCTACAATATTTGGCAAATTTCTTTCAGCTTTCTAAACTAAAAAGCTGAAATCCTTATGTGTGCAAGATATGAAAATTATATCAACAGTGCTCACGGGAAACAAACGTGCCATGGTCACAGTTGGGCAAAATTTAAGGTACTAATTTTATATTTATACTAATAACTTATAAAATTTGAAAAATTCAGAACTAATTTTGGGTATTCAATTGAATCTTGATTAAATAATGTTACATCCCTGACAAAAAAGATCTCTAGCTTCAGCAATGCCCTTGTTAAGGGAGTAAATATATTTCTTGATTTTTTACAAAGTGCATTATGTTTGGGCCCATAACTTAAAAAAAATATACAATACTGACATCATTTCTGGCATGTGCATAGTGAATGTATAGAAAAATATGTATATTATATATGATCAAAGTCAGATCAGTGGTTTTGATATTAGGCAGTCCTAAAGTGTAACATTGGGTTTTTAATGGAAAAATTAAGTTTTTCATTGATATCTCGAAGGAATTAAGTCCTAGTGACCAAATTCTTGGCATGGTAGGGGATTTTGGAGAAATCTAACTGTATGCAAAATTTAAGGAACTTAGAGCTGAAGCTCGGGAGCTGAGCTCTAGCAAACTGCATAACACTAGCAATATGTGACATGGTGCTTGAAAACTTGAATAAAATCTACAGTTTTTGATCAAATGGTTTCAAATTTTTAGTGTTAACAGTTGAAATGCTAACAAAAACATGCTGTGAAAATTAAATCCACAGCAGTTACAGCAAAAAAACGTGCCATGGTCAAAGTTGGGCAAAATTTAAGGTACCAATTTTTTATTTTTGCTAATATTTTAAAAAATTTAAAAGATTTTGATCTAATTTTGGGTATACAATTTAATTTTGATTAATAAAAGTAATATTACTGGAAAAAAAGTGCTTAGCTTTAACAAGTTTTGTGTTAAGTGATAAAATTTCTTTCCTGATTATTTAAACAAGGGACCTATGGGTCACGGCGCTCAGCTGTTATATATGATAAAAAAATATGATTTAGAAATGAGGCACATGCTGGTTTTGTGTGGTAATAAGTATAAGCTGTATTATGAGTTGTTGTTGTTAAGCTTATGTATGATTTTTATAGTACCTTTGGAGACAGAGAAGAGAATTGATTTCATTTATTTTATTAACAAATGGAGTACTATTGTCACACAGATTTTGACTTGGCCATATAACTTATAAGCAGAACATATAATATAAGAGTTTAACTATTTATTAAAAAAATTACAAATACTGTCCCAGATATAATTTTTATTAAAAATAATAAGAGAATCGTATGATTTTTAAAATGAAATATAACTGAAATGATTATTAAAATAATATTAAAGAATATATTCATGAATGCATTCATGAATACATTTGGAAAGTATTTGCACTGGTATTCATATACTTTCATTTTTTCCTGAATTCCCATTCTTTATGCAAGAAATTTTATAATGGAGTACATATTCATATTCGTATTTAAATACAATTGCAAAGTATTCCCACCATGTCTTGTATTTATTCAGTTTTCATCAAACAATGGTGTTGAGAATCCAGAATGTACAAAATTCACACATTTAAATAATGATCATAAGTACCTGGTTTAATGGCTTTTATTTATATTAAAAAAAAATAAATGTGATATATTTATTTTGGACTAATTTCACATCAATGTACACACTAGACACAGTAGGAATCTAGATTAATATTATCAACTGCATCTTTGTCTATCATTAATTTCCTTCATATGATCCCTAATGATTAGTAATGAATAATATGATTTACTTTTTTATTATTAAAATTGAACTGAAAAATGCCATAGGTGAATGCATGGTGTTATTTGGAATACGTGACATTCTATCCATCAATACAAGATTCTTATATCATCAGTAACTGCAAGTTATTTCCCTATTAATATAAACTAACAAATTCCTTTTCTATTTTTCTTTAATTTGTTATTAAAAACCAATAAAAATTGATTAATTTATTGTTATGTTGTTGGTTAAAACTACTTGATGAGTTGGGTTGGACACCTGGATCAACTGTGGCTGGCCATAAGCTGCCTTGCTGCCCTGGTATCTGCCTCGCCTCAAGCGTGCATAATTTGCTGAAAGTTCAACAAGGTCAACATACAGGTGACTCAAGAGTGGCTGGAGAGAGCCAAGGTCTGACATGGTCTCATAAAAACATTAATAAAAGCTACAATTTTTGGCCAATTTCTTTCAGCTTTCTAAACTAAAAAGCTGAAATCCTTGTGTGTGCATGATATGAAAATTATATAAACAGAGCTCACATTAAACAAAAGTGAAATGGTAAAAGTTGGGCAAAATTTAAGGTACTAATTTTATATTTATACTAATAACTTATAAAATTTTAAAAATTCAGAACTAATTTTGGGTATTCAATTGAATCTTGATTAAATAATCTTACATCCCTGACAAAAAATCTCTAGCTTCAGCAAGCCCCTTCTTAAGGGAGTAAATATATTTCTTGATTTTTTACAAAGTGCATTATGTTTGGGCCCATAACTTAAAACAATTACGCAATACTGACATCATTTCTGGCATGTGCACAGAGAATGTATTGAAAAACATGTATATTATATATGATTAAAGTCAGATCAGTGGCTTTGATATTAGGCAGTATTGAAGTGTAATAATGGGTTTTTAATTGAAAAATGAAGTTTTTCATTAATATCTCAAAGGTATTAAGTCCTAGTGACCAAATTCTTGGCATGGTAGGGAATTTTAGAGACATCTAATTGTATGCCAAATTTTAGGAACTGAGAGCTTAAGCTGGGGAGCTGAGCTCTTGCAAACTGCATAACACTAGCCTGATGTAAACAATATGTTACATGGTGCTTGAAAACTTGAATAAAATCTACAATTTTTGATCAACTGGTTTCAAATTAACAGACAAAATGCTAACAAAAACATGCTGAGAAAATTAAATCCACAGTACTTACAGGAAAAAAACGTGCCATGGTCAAAGTTAGGCAAAATTTAAGGTACCAATTTTTTGTTTTTGCTAATATTTTAAAAAATTTAAAAGATTTTGATCTAATTTTGGATATACAATTTAATTTTGATTAATTAAAGTTATATTACTTGAAAAAAAGTCCATAGCTTTAACAAGTTTTGTGTTAAAAGATCAAATATCTTTCCTGATTTTTTACAAAATGCATTATGTTCTGGCCCATAACTTTCTTAAATTAAATAATACAGACATAATTTCAGGCATGTACATAGGAACTATATAGAGGAATATTTATGGTAAATATGAGGAAAAACAGATGAGTGGTTTTGATATTAGGCAGCCCTAAAGTGTGAAAATAGGTTTTTAATAAAAAAATTGAGGTTTTTCCTGAATTTCTCAAAGGAACAAAGTCGCAAAGACCCAGTTTTCGGCTTGGTAGGAGATCTTGGGGACAGCTAACATTATGCCAAATTTTGGATTCCTAAGTCTTACGGTTTCAAAACGTGCCACATCTACGGACGGACGGACGGACGGACGGACGGACGACGGACAATGGACCACGACTATAGCTCAGATGACTTATAGTCAGCTGAGCTAAAAATGCATTATGTTTGGGCCCATAACTTTTTTAAATTAAATAATACAGACCTAATTTCTGGCATGTACATAGGAATTATATAGAGGATTATTTATAGGAAATATGAGGAAAAACAGATGAGTGGTTTTGATATTAGGCAGTCCTAAAGTGTGAAAATAGGTTTTTAATAAAAAATTGAGGTTTTTCCTTAATTTCTCAAAGGAATGAAGTCGCAAAGACCCAGTTTTTGGCTTGGTAGGAGATCTTGGGGACATCTAACATTATGCTGAATTTTGGATTCCTAGGTCTTACGGTTTCAAAACGTGCCACATCTACGGACGGACGGACGGACGGACGGACGACGGACAATGGACCACGACTATAGCTCAGATGACTTATAGTCAGCTGAGCTAAAAATAAATGTAATATATTCATTTTGGACTAATTTCACATCAATATACACACTAGACACAGTAGGAATCTAGATTAATATTATCAACTGCATCTTTGTCTATCATTAATTTCCTTCATATGATCCCTAATGATTAGTAATGAATAATATGATTTACTTTTTTATCATTAAAATTGAACTGAAAAATACTGCATGGTGTTATTTGGAGTACGTGACATTCTATCCATCGATACAAGATTCTTATATCATCAGTAACTGCAAGTTGATTTCCTGTTATTATAAACTAACAAATTCCTTTTTATTTTTCTTTAATTTGTTATTAAAAAACAATAACAATTTATTAATTTATTGTTAATTGTTATGTTGTTGGTTAAAACTACTAGATGAGTTGGGTTGGACACCTGGATCAACTTTGGCTGGCCATTAGCTGCCTACCTGCCCCAGTGTATGGCTCGCCTCAAGTATGCATAATTTGTTGAAAGTTCAACAAGGTCAACATACAGGTGTCTCAAGAGGGGCTGGAGAGAGTTAAGGTCTGACATGGTCTCATTAAAACATTAATAAAAGCTACAATTTTTGGCCAATTTCTTTCAGCTTTCTAAACTAAAAAGCTGAAATCCTTGTGTGCATGATATGAAAGTTATATCAACCATGCTCACAGGAAACAAATGTGCCATGGTCAAGGTTGGGCAAAATTTAAGGTACTAATTTTATATTTATACTAATAACATATAAAATTTGAAAAATTCAGGACTAATTTGGGGTATTCAATTGAATCTTGATTAAATAATGTTACATCCCTGGCAAAAAAACTCTAGCCTCAGCAATCCCCTTGTTAAGGGAGTAAATATATTTCTTGATTTTTTACATAGTGCATTATGTTTGGGCCCATAACTACGCAATACGCAATACAATTACGCAATACTGACATCATTTCTGGCATATGCTAAGAGAATGTATAGAAAAATGTGTATATTATATATGATTAATGTCACATCAGTGGTTTTGATATTAGGCAGTCTTGAAGGGTAACAATGGGTTTTTAATGGAAAAATGAAGTTTTTCATTAATATCTCGAAGGTATTAAGTCCTAGTGACCAAATTCTTGGCATGGTAGGGGATTTTGGAGACATCTAACTGTATGCTGAATTTAAGGAACTTAGAGCTGAAGCTGGGGAGCTGAGCTCTTGCAAACTGCACAACACTAGCTTGATGAAAACAATTTGTTACATGGTGCTTGAAAACTTGAATAAAATCTACAGTTTTTGATCAACTGGTTTCAAAATTTTGGTGTTAACATACAAAATGCTAACAAAAACATTCTAAGAAAATTAAATCCACAGTACTTACAGGAAAAAAACATGCCATGGTCAAAGTTGGGCAAAATTTAAGGTACCAATTTTTTATTTTTGTTAATATTTTTAAAAATTTAAAAGATTTTGATCTAATTTTGGGTATACAATTTAATTTTGATAAATTAAAGTTATATTTCTGGAAAAAAAGTCCATAGCTTTAACAAGTTTTGTGTTAAGTGATCAAATATCTTTCCTGATTTTTTACAAAATGCATTATGTTTGGGCCCATAACTTTTTTAAATTATATAATACAGACATAATTTCTGGCATGTACATAGAAACTATACAGAAGAATATTTATGGTAAATATGAGGAAAAACAGATAAGTGGTTTTGATATTAGGCAGTCCTGAAGAGTGAAAATAGGTTTTTAATAAAAAATTGAGGTTTTTCCTTAATTTCTCAAAGGAACGAAGTCGCAAAGACCCAGTTTTCGGCTTGGTAGGATATCTTGGGGACATCTAACATTATGCTGAATTTTGAATTCCTAGGTCTTACGGTTTCAAAACGTGCCACATCTACGGACGGACGGACAGACGGACGGACGACGGACAATGGACCACGACTATAGCTCAGATGACTTATAGTCAGCTGAGCTTAAAATGGGAGAAGTCGAACACTGTCCAATGAAGACCCCATCAAATGTTAACAGAGCAGGTCCAGATAAAATAGTGGATCAAGCGGGATGGTTTGGCTGACAAGTCAGGTGGTTCAGAAATCCTACTATAATTCACTGAAAAGGGTGTGGTCACCCAAAAGTGTTATTCCAGCTTCTTCCCTGCTGTAAGGATCTGATTGCCACCAACCTATCTCTGCAGATATTTTCCCTCCTTGAGAATGTCCAAGAGTACCAATATTTCTGCATCATATTTTTGTGTTATTATAAAGACCAGACTGCTTTATTCCTTGAAAATCACCATATTTGATGTAGACTAAAAGTCACAACAACAGATGTTGCAAGCCCCATGTAGGACTCCTAGTCAACAATATCCAATGTCAAAATATTGTACAGTAAAACCTGAGACAGGACTATTCCTACTAAACTTACACATAAACTAATGCTGGTCACATTACATGCAAGGAATTCTGGATAAGTCTTCCTGCAGTCAGTACCCCCCCCCCCCCCCCCCCGGCCCCCATCCCAACCTGTGCTCACATCACTGACAGTTACATACTTTATGTAACTGCCTTTATTGCTGATGCATCTATATGTAACTTTTCAAACATGTAAGCACCCACTGGCCATTCAGAATCCATTCCCGTCAGATCATTCACATGGCAGATTTCCATGGTGTCACACTTGTTCAGCCAACACTGGTTTATACCTTTTAATATGTCTCCTGGAGGACAGCCTCATTTCAAGTCACCGGACTTCATCACCACCTATAAATCCCCCATTACTACTGGGCTGAAGATCACCTGATTCTAAAATACAAGGCTATCCAATAATCTGCTCATTTATTTCAAACCTCATTGGATGTGGAAGTCACTTCTAACATTACACAAGTTTGACACCTACTGCTTTCAGATTCAAAGCAACACTTCCAAGTGTATCATCTCAGTACTCCGTAATCATGCACACTAACCACTTGACCTTAGGAACCAATCATTTATTATAACAATATTATATATATAGGAGTAGAGCATTGTAAAATTTGTAGAAAGAGCTGTAGCAACTTCTGTTGCATGTAAAATATTGCACTGAAGCAGGTTACATCTCCATCACTTGACTAATGATTAATTATGATGATGCTGAGAGGAAGGATCTAAGCAGTCCTAATCATATATACATATATATATACACACATATATATATATATATATATATATATATATATATATATATATATATATACAAACATTTATTATATATATAGGTCATATCTAACTTATCTTAAAATAAAAACATGAAATATGGAAAAATAATTTCTGTATATTTACCTTTAATAAGGAAAACATCAATGTTATGTCAATTCAGGTCACAGGTAACATCAGTTCAGTAGCATCAGTTAATGATTGTTTAGCCTGAATTAGCAAAAAAAATTAGCCTCAAACCATGTTTGTGTGCATATTGTTCCACTGCCCTTCTGTGAGCTGGTCAGCTGACCATAGATTCCAGGCCAAGAAAACCCAGGCAATCTTCCAAGTGACTTCACAAATTTTGTGACAAAAAAGCAACCTACCCACCTGGGAAATTGTTTGGCCACAGTAATTTAAAATGTGCACTACTAAAATTCATGAGAAGCACAGCTAGCAACTGCATTTGACTTCCTCTTCTTCTATCACAAAACATAACTCAAGCATGGGACTGCTACACTTCACTCTCCATGTACACAAATTCTGAGAAGTGAACACAGTATGATACAACAGCATATCCTTACACAAATAACAATTAAACAAAATAAAACATGGAACACCCATATTTCAACAGTACGTAACGTGTGTGCCAGACTGAACCATTCAATTAAATCATTGATCCATGATAACACTGCCAAACCTTAGCAGCCATGTTCAGGACTTGGTTTGTTCCTGTCAATCATGTCCAGCCTTTACAATATGTACCTTAACAGCTTTCATTTTTATTCAATGTTAGCAACTTTAAAATGAAACCCTGACAAAGCATTTCTTACCATCTGTCTTGCAAATTAAAACACATTGAACAGAACCAAGTTAAGCTTTCTATAATTCCATCTGGAGTGCCCTCATGGTAGGGGTGATACCCATATATCATTCCATGCTGGAGTAATCATCAGGAAATGAATTTTTGGACAGATGACCCGTGACCTTCACCTTTGACCTTGTGAACTAAAAATGGACAGGGGTCTTCCTCTATTGGCAGGTGAACTACATGTTCAAGATAAAAGGTCTGAAATTAAAAGTTTGGCTGAAAATGCATCCACAATCTTTTCAAAGATGTGTGTCCTGTGACCTTGACCTCTAAATCAATAGAGGCCTTGCTTTACTGATGGGTAGTATATGAGTCTAGTTTGAAATCCATATATCACTCCAAGCTGAAATTATCATCCTGGTTCCTAAATTTTGGACAGGTGGCTCCTGTGACCTTTTCCTTTGACTTTGTGCCCTCAAAATAGATAGAGGTCTTCCTCTATTAGCTGATGAACTGTATGTCCAAGATAAAAGGTCTGAGATGAAAAGTTTGGTTGAAAATGCATCAACAATCTTTTTAAAGATGTGGCCTCAGCCCTGTGACCTTTGACCTGGTGACCAAAAATCAATTGGGATCTTGCTTTTTTAATGGGACATATATAAATCAACTTTGAAATCTATACATGAAATATAGCTGGAATTATCATCCGGAAACTAATTTTTTTACAGATAGCTCCTGTGGCCTTGACCTTGTTACCCCAAAATTGATATGGATCATCCACTATTGGCAAGTGAGCTATATGTTCAAGATAGAAGATCTTGGATGAAAAGTTTGGCTTAATATGCATCTACAATATCTTTAATGCTTACAGTACTGTCAAGTGGCAGTTACGGGGGTATTAAAAGGCGTAAAAAGAAGAAAAGGATAATAGGTGGCGCCACCAGTTTCTGGTATATCACAAGGCTATCCAAGATCTTCTGTCACCTTGATTTTTGGACCAGTCCATGCAAGCTTACTTGAGATATTTAAGAATTTGTCTTATTTTCAGCAAAAATGGACCTATTCAAGGTCAAGGTCACTCTCCTAGCGTAGGTCATGACCCCATTTTTAATAGGCTTCGTCCCCTTACCTAAATCTATACAAATGTAAAGTTTGAAAAAGATCAGTGAAATAATTTTTGAGTTATCCCGCTCACAAGGTTTTTCTGCAGCGGTGGCGGCGGGACCGTCGTGAAACCATAGTATCTCGACTTTGTCTGGGGATACAATAATAATTTTACTAGGTGATCCCTGAATCAAGATGGTACTCAAAAACCTTACAAATCCCCGGTATGTTTTAGGCACTGCACTTCTTAGATTTTTATTAGGTGTGAAGGAATAGGGAGCCGCCATTAACATTTCCAGAAATCAGTCCTAAATACAATATGGGATATTGCTTATGCAGCTTCTCAGGTAGATTGAGGAGAGAAATGACTGGCTGGCGCAGCAGGAAGCCCGTTTGTGCAGGTAAGCGTGATTCAGCCAGACACTCATCAGCATGGACAAAACTGACAATCCAACTTTGTTGCTTATATATGCCATGGCCTCTAATTACTTATTATGATCATTGAATAAATACAAGTTACCAGAATGCACGACAAATTCAAGAAAGCTTGAAAAATTTGATGTTTATCAATGACTGAAAGACCCTCTGTACATTTCCCTTATATCATCCTACAAGGCAGTTGATTCAAGATCAAATTCTAATGCTAACAATGCCGAATGCAGCTATTTCTGATGTCTTTTTTTTTTCTGATTTTCTTTTTTATTTCTGATGTTTCTATAATATATTTTAACACAGCATAATACCTAATTATGATAAATAATATTAATAAGTATCAGGATGATTGCCAATTAGAAACACTTTGTCCAGTGCATACACTGCTGTGTTGAATAAATGGGCTGGTCAGGTTGGACGCTAGGGGGTACAAGCTGTTTGCCTGCAGTTTTCAAGCATGCAGTCATTTACTGCCGCCACACACAGGAGTATCAATATTATCAATATCCGAAATTGTTGACAGTTTAGGAGCATGCACATCACAAATCAAACAAAGTAGTAAAATACTACACTGATTTTACAAATACATTACTCCTAAAAATAACCCACGGCCAACATTTAACGTTTGACTTTGACCTATTGCCAGGGGCAAGTAAAAGTTCCAGAAAATGGTGGTTGGGCAACCAAAGGTGGGTTCCTTCTTGCCCTACCAGGTGCAAATGGGTGCAGCATAAACCTGCATACAAAGTCCTGAATGTTTGTAACTATTCTTAAATTAGCAACTTTTGTTTTCAGGAGAAGTGAAGTCATATTGTAAAACCTCTTGCTCAAACTACCTGCATGTTTCCATCTGTGAAAATGCTAAAGGGAAAATTATTTACAAACAAACATTTGAACATGTCAACTGTTGCAAAATAATTATGTGGATCACATTTTTTGTGGTTGTGACCATCATCACTGATTTTTGTGGGACAAGTAAAAATTCAAGCAGGGCAAATAATATTTTTATGTCACTTGCCCTACTTGGCAAGTACTTTCAAACTTAAATATTGAGACCTGTGACCATAAAACTTTCCATAAACAATTCATTTTCTCTTTTAAAAAACAGACTCCTCAAAGAAACTGACTTGGGTAGAAATACAAACCAAGTGTTGTTGTCAGATATTTTAGTTAACTCTACCCTTTGACCACAGGACCAAAGCCACGTGATTAGGAACTCAAACCTCAGCAGTGTGTTCTACAGGCTTAATGGGAAAATAAGTGTGCCTTTTGATGGTCTTTGGTGGTTGGCCCAACAATGTGGTAGAATACATGCCCAGGGCCCACAGGTGCAGCAGTCATCAGGCCTGATGGAAAATGGAATATATGAAAAGAAGTGTGTGCTACCAGCCTACCATCCTTTTAAGTATTCTGATATCAGAAGTGAACCTTGCTGATGTAAATACTTATTTTGAAGCATTAAAATTCAAGCCAGTTACTTCCAACATAGATTTGTTTTAAAAAGTATACATATATGTGTGTGTTGGTGTAAGACTACCAGGATAAGTTGAATAACCCTTTCAAGACCCCCAAAATAAAGCTTTTTTGTGTCAGTACAACCATAATTCAGTATAAGGGGTTTCCCACTCACTTGCTTGACAAAATTTGTCCCAAATAGTTATGAATGGAGCCACCTTCTCATCCCCTTGTGTCACAACATTTGATATATATAATCCAAGATATTCTAACAAACCTGATTTCAACTTTCAAGGTCAATTGATCAAGCCTCACATGAGATTTCTGGCCATTTGAATGTATGATATATATATATAATTTCTGGGGCGGCCGGGGATGCTAAAAAGTCCCTCTAACTCACATTATATTGGTCAAAGAGACCTTATTTCAGGTTTCTCAGGAGATGTTTTAATCTGCCTAATTCTGATACAGGACATGGGAACAAGAAAATAAACAGTGGCCTTTTAAAAAAATTTTAATGCGGTCTCAGATTTTAAAATGTTGAATATATGATACCCTTCCTGGTAAAACATTGCTCCTTTTGAACCAATGATTTCAAGTTAAATAACAGTTTTAAAAAGTATTAAAAAAACTAGAATACAAGTAGTCGACAAGCGACTACATGTATCCGCCTAAATCAGAGTGGAACGGGTGAAGTGAGGCATGGATTGAGTGGCAAGGGGAAATAGAGTGAAGTGTTGCATATTAGCATGGATGTCTGCAGCCATATTGTGTATGTAGGTTGCGCCACCTACCACAAAATCCAGAAAGCCGTCCAAGTTGTATACATATGCAAAATTTAAGGCAGATAAGTCAAACCACTACATGTATATGAGTGATTTTTGCCCTTGGCAGACAAACAGATGGACGCTGTGCAAAAATGGTGGCAGGTGGCGCCACCAGTTCTGCATATGATAAAGAGCTATGTGAGAACTATACACATGCAAAACTTTGGCCCAATCGGTCAAACGGTTCCCAAGATATGAGCTTGGATATCTGCTGCATGAACTAGAATGTAGGTGGCGCCACCTGTCATAAAATCAAGAGAGCTGTCGGGGATGTATAAACCTGCAAAATTTTAGGCAGATATGTCAAACCACTGCTGAGATATGAGTGTTTTTATCCCATGGCAGACAAATAGACGGGAGCTGTGCAAAAATGGCTGCAGGTGGCGCCACCAGTTTGATAAAGAGCTATGTGAGATCTATACACATGCAAAATTTTGGCCTAATCAGTCAAACGGTTCCCGAGATATGAGCTTGGATGTCTGCAGCGTAAAGTGAATGTAGGTGGCGCCACCTGTCATAAAATCAGAAAGCTATCCAGGATGTATACGCATGCCGAATTTCAGGTGAATTAGTCAAACCACTGCACAGATAAGAGTGATTTTAACCCAAGGCAGATGAACAGATGGACACTGTGCAAACATGGTTGCAGGTGGCGCCACCATTTTTTTGTGTATGTTATAAAGCTCTCCAAGGGCTACATTTGTGCAAAATAAAAATTTCCTGATCGGTCAAACGGTTCCCGTTATGTGGGTTTATGTGTGGAAACAAACGCACAAACGGACGCAGAGCGCAGAGGACAGGTCAGAGGTCAAAACAAAATAGGGGGGCAGCAGTTCACATGTGACCCGAACATAATCCCGGGTTTCATAAAATTCCGCCCAGCGGTTAGGGAGGAGTTCTTCGGACAGCTACGCGGCGGCGGCCTGAAAACATAGTATCTGCAAAACTCTGTTATGGCGGATACAATTAAGGGACCCATGGGTCACGGCACTCAGCTGAATGTGACAGATATAATTGTATCACTATTGTTGTATGTAGGTCTGTAAGATTTCATTTTGACAGATGTAATTTTTTAATTAATTATGTAGTTGAGTGGAATAGTAATATAGAAGTATCAGTATTTCAAATATCTACAAGAATGTGTCTTAGAAAATATTGCATTGGGGAAGACCAGATGTTGTAAATTGCAGAGGAAGGAAGTGGAGATTTGCAAGTATAAAAATACACATTTAATAAATCCAAAAAATTATGGAAAAGTAGAAAACTGTTTTTGGAAGCAGTTGTTGCTGAATGGGAGAGGAAACAGAATGTCTCAAAAAGTATCTATAGAGAGATAATGGTAGATTAAGCTATGAGAAGTTGCCATGTTTTATCTAAATTGAAGAATGGGGAAGAATGTTGCTGATAATATCTTGTGATATGACCACGTGCTTTCTAATGTTGAAACTGAAGCATTTAAACAGTTAGTTAAGACAAGATCTATGATATTTCCATGGTCACTGGTTATTCTCTGACTAGCTGTTATATATACAAACTGTGAAAAGTAAATCAAATGTTCTTACAAGGAAGAAAACATGCCATGGTCAAACTTGGGCAAAACTTAAGGTACCAAATTAAAAATTTTGTTAATATTTAAAAAAATTTAACGGATTTTGTTCCAAATTTTGGTATACACTTAAATTTTGATTAACTTAAGTTGGATTACTGAAAAAAAGGTCCCTAGGTTTAACAAACTGTTTTGGTCTTAAGTGACCAAATATCTTCCTTGATATTTTTGCAAAGTCTATTATGTTTGGTCCCATAACTTTTTTAAATTATAAAATACAGACTTAATTTCTTGCATGTACATAGGAATTATATAGAGGAATATTTATGGTAAATATGAAGAAAACCAGATGAGTGGTTTTGACATTAGGCAGTCCTGAAGTATGAAAATAGATTTTTAATAAAAAATTGAGGTTTTTCCTTAATTTCTCAAAGGGACAAAGTCCTATTAACCCAATTTTTGGCATCGTAGGAAATTTTGGGGACATCTAACTGTAAGTCTAAATTCAGATTCGTAGGTCCAATGGTGTCAAAACGTGCTAGTCCTACGGACGGATGGACCAGGGACAATGGACCAAGACTATAGCTCAGATGACTGACAGTCAGCTGAGCTAAAAAGAGTATTTTTTATTCACTTATACAGAACAATCAATTTATTATGAATAAATGGACCTCCTTACCTTTTGCCGTTATGCACTGAAAGGATAATTTTATATTAGTTATACAAATAGAAGTTTGATATTAAACCATAGCATTAGTATATTTGAATGAACAGTTATAAATGTAGGAGAGAAGGTGAAATAAAATGGCATTTGTGAAACTCTGAGAGGGCAAGCGTTTTCTGTAATTTTGAGGCCTGGAATATGATTGTCATACTTTAGCTCAGCTGACTGGCAGTCAACTGAGGTGTAAATTTGGTGCATGCTGTTATAATTCTGGCATACATGTGTACCTGTAGAGCTATTAATTTCAAGTACATTTTTTATTAATTTTTAATATGACAAACTGGGGATGGCAGATGTCAACAACAAACTTAACAGTTAGCACCATTTCGTCCCTGTTCATTAGAGTCTATGACCAGCGTACTGGCTGTCAGAGTGCCATAACATCTTTCAGCAAGGAACGCATTTTAAGGCTCTAAGAGGATGCATATATTTTCGTCCTTTCTTAAAACGCCTCATGGCTTGAAAGTACGCTGTCATTTTACATATGACCAATCATTAGCTTTTTTAGCTTACTTTCTATCAACACCTAACATGAGCGAGAAAAAATTGTTTTAACTCAGCATATAGGTAAATCCCTCTGTATGTTTGTTAAATTTCTGACTGTGTGAAAAAAAGCATGGCTCACACTGGATACTGGACACAGCCAACTTGTTCACAATACAGGAACTGACACATTACCAGAGAGACAGGGTTTCAGTTAGAGTTGTGACTTCACATGTATTCTCTTGAGTTAATTCATCATTCGTAGCCTAATGTTAAGATTATGAGCTGTTTACCACAATATGATACCAAAATGATGGAAGACCACGGCAATGCATTCCTCGATATTGCTTGTATCACAACTCAAGTAGCCTTACCAGCGAAATTATCAATGCCTACTGAGTTGGGTTGTCATGGCTACACAAAACTGGTACTACAATGACACATACCCCTGGTATTTGTCACATAAATGACTGCAATGGTTTTAAGTGCTTTCAATTATGTTTTAATTATAGTACTTGAAAATGAAACAATTTACTGTTAAAGAATAGATCTATGTAAAGAATAGATCTATGTAAAGACATTTTATTTAGATGCTGAAGAGTGCAGTTGAAAAAAAAAATGTTAAAATTACCAGTGTTTTGGTCTTAAAAGATCTTGATACCAAAGGCCAAATCATAACATAAATAAAGACATAAAAGGAGACATGAGGGAGACTGAGGCCATGAATCTAAGATGCGATTTCTGAGAACTGGGATATTGGGTCACTGTTTATCAATACATGTTTGTTTGTCTATTCTTGGATCAGGGACGTTCAAAAGATTCTGAACGATCATATCAAAAAGAACATTTACAATTCATGTAATACACGTTACAGGGATCAGACATCCACAGCATCCGATGTCTAGCTATTTGACAATTCAAGTGAGGTATCACAATGGGACAAGTGTTTTCTGACTATAAATACACACACAAAACACGCAAACTAGAGTTGGTTGAACAAGAAGGAGCGAGTTGACACCATCATTTGGCCGATGCCAGTGCTTGCTCTGACATTACCGCGCGGAGGTTACGGGTACATTAGCGCCCAGTATACGTCAGGTTTTAACGATTTAATGAACACAACTTTTCAAATGAAGGCCGTCTGCGAAAACGATTAAGTAGAAAAAAAAACAAAGAAAGATAACTGGAGACTTACCGTCCAGAAAATGGCAGAGAGGATAGAAGCATGAGATTACGTCAAAAGGAAGTGCTCACAGGGCATGCTCCGTGACAGGTCATAAGCCAGAACGAGGACGATTATGCGCCGGGATTCCCTTACGTGGGCGAAGCTTCGGCATTTTCCGGATGCTTCCGTTGAGTGGGCGGTGACGGGTCTGATTGTGTGCTCCGTGAGCCTGGGGAATTTTATTTCCTTGTTGACCTGGGGGATTTGAACGTACAGAATCCAGATGGCGGATAACAGCCGCCTGGCTGATTGTAAGGAGAAACAAACACTTATAAAAAGCGCTGCCCATAGAGAAATACAGAAAGGGGTGGAATACTGTACCTAACCCAACATGGTCTAAAACACAACTAAAGTCGGCAGTGTTGTCTGGGTGGCAGTACTGCAAACCACAACCAGACCATTAATATATGATGTATAGTAATAAGTACACTGGTCAGACACTATGCATCACTGAACAACCACACCATACCATAACACCATAGATAAATATAGCAGTATAAACAGATCAATATAGCACCAGACCAGTACTAGTATTGTGGAATAGAGTGAAAAAAACTAGGCTGACAAGTAGGCCTAACCATTAATGAGTCTTACTCTATGTTTGACGTAACAGTAACCTTTGCTTATATATATATATATATTAAATACACAACATGTATAGTCACACCATTCTTAGTATTTAGTTATTATACCTCCGCCAAGCGCTGAAGGGGTTATGTTTTTGGTGGCATTGGTTTGTCTGTGTGTTTGTTTGCCTGTTAGCAATATTGCTCAAAAATTTATCAACCGATTTTTATGAAATATTCAGGATAGCTCGGCAAATGATACAAGAGACAACTGGTTTAAATTTGGGTCGTAACAGGTGAAGATATGGCCATCTTTGGCGTGCGAGTCGTGACGTCAAAGAGCCGAGGACAATCAATGACGTCACTCCACGTGTACACGTGCCATTTCCCTGAAAGGTGTAAGCAAATCAACAATTAGCAAGGGGGCCTTTTTATAAGGAAAATGGTTACATTTATGACAAATCAATATGGATGAAATGAGCTGCCTTGGCGGGGGTCTGCGAGATCTGAGCACATTCCTATAGTTATGAGATATTATCGGTAGTAATTTATCTTAAGATGGTAGCCTTGTATCACTGTCAGTGTGTATGGCTAATTACATCGATTCTAGTCAGGTTATTACAGTAACCTTTAATGAGTTTAATTAAGATATTACAGTAAATTTAACCTTTTGTGAGTAGACCTAGATTGTCCGAGTGAGAGTCAGCTGTGAGAGTACATGAAAGGGATTTTGTTAAAGTACATTATAAATTATTATTACACCTGTGACAGCATAGCACCATATCGGCCCCCTGACATTACGACCAGATTACTGGCTGTCAGAGTGCCTTTCCATCTAGGTCTGAGGAACGCATTATAAGGCCCCATGAGGATGCAAATATTTTCGTCATTTTTGACAACGCCTCATCGCCTACAGGTACACTCTTAGTTGACATAGACCAGACTAATCGTTAGAAGTTTTACTTTACTTTCTAACAACACCAAACATGAGCGAGAAAAATTCATTGTTTAATTCAGCATATCGCTAAACCCCTCCGCATGTTTGTTGAATTTCTGACCGCCTGAATAACTTTACAGGAATGGCTCACACGGGTTACTGGACGCAGACAACTTGTAGGAAAAAGTGCATTAGGTTTCAGCAAAATTAAGTTTCTGATACATAGTTTACAAGACAAAATCATGGACAAAATTTAAACAATATGTTAATGCCTTAAAAGTCACATTATGTTTATTGTGTATTGTGAACTTATATTTTGTATCTTTCTGATTTCCAGGAATCTAAGCCCAACTGAAATAACCAAAAATCCCATTAACCGGATTAGAGAATGGACGCTTTAAACAATAGAAAACACTCAGACCCCACATATATATTAGATACCCACGCTAACATTCTTGATCACCAGGGTCCTGATAAAATGTTGTGTGGTTCGTGAGCGCAAGAACGTGCACGTGTCATGATTCACCCACTTGATTAATGCGTCACAGATCAGCTCATCCCTTTCGGAAACTGCCAATTTAATTTCTTCTAAAACCAGTGAATGACGAAGGGCCAATTTGCCATTTTTTATAAGAGTATAAGGCATCTTATAAATAAGATATTATGTTGATCCAGGTTAGCTTTAAAATGTTTTGGAGTTTTCTTCCACAAAATTTTATCAACATCCGTTCATGGCTTGCTGACAAGTTGCGAATGTATAGAAAAAAAACCCAAAAAATAAACTATAAAACCATAAATATACCATATACAGTTTAATTAACTTTAATTACATCTGTATATGAGGAAGGATAAACTGAGGCTTCGTATAGCAAAAGAACAGAATGATCTGGGCACTATTTTTGTCAACTGATTTATAAATTTATAAAAATATTACTTAGATCTTAATTTAAGATGGAGATTAACATGAGATGTTAGCAAAAGCTTCCAACATTATAATCTTTTATTTAATTATTTAACCTAAAACAAAGGGTCATGTTCAAGACACAAATACACAAACTCTCAAACGTATCCAATAACATCTCGAAAAGAATACGAGTGTTTTATACTCAAATTACTCTGCTGAATGTTTATTTTGATATTATCTGCGTTTATTTTGTATAACTAGTAGCTTAAATTACTTTTCCATATTTGCAGTTTCTTTATTTAGTCTATATCTTGCTTTCATACAGTTTAAACAAACTCCAATCTCTGATATGTATTATAAAATGCTTATTTTCTTTTACATTTTTATCTGATATTGGTATATGCATTGTAATCGCTTATAAATGTTCCAAATAAACATTGCTGTAGGTATAATTTAATTATCTTGTATTTAAAATGTCATGTACCATTTTAAACAATTTATCTTTTAACCAGCAGCACGGACAAATAAGTTCAAAGTTGGTTCCCTTTTTACAACCTGCATCAGGTTGTAAATAATATAATGTAAATAATATAATATACTGGAATTGTGAATGCATATATCAGATTTATGATTATTATTTGTTTGTATACTCAATATATTTAAATTAAAAGTTGTGAAACTTGTTATTGCGGGTACTCAGTTGAATATTTTTCTCTCAAGCTATATATTGAGGAGAATATTGGTCACCTTCTGGTTTTACTATTTGTTAATCCATTCATGTTTGATGAGACTGATGAGCGCAAGTAATCAATAGAAATCACAATGTTGAACTATTTATGGAGATATTTATTTGCTGGTATATGGTATAGTGCTGTAAACTGATTCTCTCCTGTGGTGGCTGCACTTACAATTGTAGATATTGTTGTACAACGCCTACAGGATGTTAATATGTGAATAATCTATCTCCAGAATTGTGATTTTAGAAATCTGATATCTGGTTATGATTTATTTAGATATTTCATAAAATTAGAATACGTTGGTTATAATTGGTTAACTATTCAATGGTTTCTTATGTATATATATGTACGTAGCTGATACAACAGACTCCCACTCTGACCACCAACTCATCAAAGGTTACGATTACGTCATAAAATAAACTCTTAATGATTCTGACAAGATCAAAGGGAATTAACCCTATACACATGCAGTGAAAAAAAAATTGTTTGAATATGTATTTGTCTGTGGTTTATACACCATCACTGCAGAATTATTTAAAGTACTCTTTTTTTTTAGATTTTTTGTGTAGGTTATCGCCTCCGGTTTTTATGCTTGCTTAAATACACGCGATAATTCTGGCGTCAACATGGCTCGGTATAGCTGGGTCATAATACCAGGGAACCCCCGAAAGGCGCACTCGTTTGTGAGTGAAACACGACTGATGGGCACAGTCTCTATCATAAGCCTGTAGAGCGCTCACCCTGGGTGGGGGTCGACCGTACAAAATCTCAACGTCTCAGCTGAGATTCGAACTCACGATTTCCCGGCTTTGAGCCCTGTGCTCTACCCCTGAGCCACATAAGCCGGTTTATTCAAAATACCTATATATAGTGTATGTTTTTGTCAGTGTAATAATTTCTAATTATGTTACTTTGTTTTTCTTTTTACATAATATTTAGTATAGAACGTAAGTCAACTTTTGATACTTTGGATAAATTGTATAAGCACTACTTTCAGACTTGGGGAGATATGATATTTAATGAGATCCGACTTTATACACAGGCCTGCTTTATATATATATATATATATATATATATATATATACACTACTATCTGACTAATCATTCAAGTACACAGAATATACACTACTCCATTTGTTTATACAGCAGTTCATCTTATCACATGCGGTGGCTGAGCCCTGATGCATTTTGGGGGGGGGGGGGCGGCATTTCGGGGAATTAGTATAATGAGTGGCATAAGGAGTTGCTCAAAAGTACAAATTTGGCTTATTTTGTCCATTTTCAAGTATTTCAGGAATTATAAACTGGGCAGTGGAACCTACCAAATGATTAGCGAACAATTTGCACATAGGGGGGTGGGGGGGGGGGGGGGGGGTGAATTAGTATAATGAGTGGCATTTCGGTGAATTAGTACATAATCAGTGGCATAAGGAGTTCCTCAAAAAGTAAAATTTGGCCTTTTGTCCTATTTCAAATATTTTAGAGATTATAAACTGGGGAGTTGAACCTACAAAATGATCAGCGAACGATTTGTACATTTGGTGTGTGTGGGGGGGGGGGGGGGGGTGGGGGAGTCATTTCTGGGATTTAGTAAAATCAGTGGCACAAGGAGTTCCTCAAAAAGTTCATATTTGGCATATTTGTCCCATTTTCAAGTATTCCAGGGATTATAAACTGGGCAGTGGAATCTACAAAATGATCAGCGAATGATTTGCACATGGGGGGGGGGGGGGGGGGTATTTATAGGATTTTGTACATAATTAGTGGCATAAGGAGTTCCTCAAAAGGTACAAATTTGGCCTTTTTGTCCCATTTTCAAGAATTTCAGGATTAAAAACTTGGCTCTGGAACCAACCAAATTATTTGTGGAAGGTCTCTTTAGAGGCAAGATATACGCAAAAAAGAACATATTTGTAGTTATTCTTTGTTAGATCTATGGTCTTGCAATGTCAGAACGCCATCAATAAACTGACCAATCATGCAAAGGCCAGCATTTCAGGGCGGTCGTCGTTTACAGAAATCCCTAGCAGCAGCTGGTAATCACCAGGGAAAAACCCTGCCAGAAGACCAATGGCCCCCTGTGGTGGGGCTGGGTTGTCTGTCCTCCACATTGTGCGAACAATATTTTGACGAATTTTGTTGTTCTTTCCTGGGAAAGTATAAAGAATTTCCATTCTAGAACCCTAGACTTTCCGATATTCCATGATATTTAAACGGTCTGAAACAACCTGAAGTGCCCTTTTTCAATGATTCTCCCTACTCTCACACCAGTCTCGTTACAATACAGACGTTTACACCATCATGTACTAGTATATAATGAGTACTGCCTAAATGCCTGTGTCTTTTGATTACCCAACATGACCTGCATGATCTTTTATGTAACGTGAATAAACACAATGAACACCCAGACCTATGTAGGAATTATTTTAACTTTAAGATATAATTCTATTATAACTGTCCGACGGGATGAATCCCCCTGGCCGCTTAGCTACATGTTCAATATACGTATCAAGCATCAGTTTTATTTTTAGAGTTTAAAACTTAAATTAAAGATATATTTACCTGTACTGTTAATTCTGTTATTAACAGTTTAATGATCCACTACCTACAGACAATTGTCGTATATTGTGACAATTTAAAAAAAAATTAAAATATAATATGTATTTAAATGATATAATTACTTGAAATTTATTTAAATACTTTATTCAATAACAAATAGTCATAAGTTCATAAATAAAACCTCGAGTTAAAGTGTCCATAATCACTATAATTCTAAAATGATTTTGATGTAGCCTTGAATTAAGGTATGCTTTTAACTTTGAGGAAATTTATTAAACCAAGTCAGTTTTTCCAAACATTTGATTTTTTATGTGAAAATATTAAACATGCCCTGCCTATATATATATATATATATAAGCCTAACCCATGAAATTACGCGTTTTAGTAAAGACTATAAAGTGCCTTGCAATCAGCAGTACCATGCATATCTCAATAGCTCTATTAGGTGTACCTGCTGTCATATGCGATAACAAGAGGTGGAATTATAGATGTGACAAGGTATTTGTATGCGTTAAGAATGGAATAACACCAAATAAAGTTTTTTTCCCAAGTTGAGTATAATGTAATCATGAATTGTGTTTACATGAATGATGAAAGATCACATTATATGTGTATCCTGCAGTTTAATCTGTTTTGGTTACAATACATTCGTTTTATTCCTTTTCGTTCACTTCATAATGAAATATAAACGTTGGAACTTCGAGCGATCTGTTGATTTACATTAGCAAAGAGATGTTTGCTCTTTAATATGTGGAGGAAGAATTCCTTGCCAGTGAATCCATCCATATAATTGCGTTGCTGTCAAATACAAACCTGTAACAAGGATATTTGACATGATATGTTTCAATATGTTATCCAGTTTGTATAATGTTTTGGTAGAGAGGCGGCAATTTCTAAGACCGCTCCGGGCGGCAATGAGGCTAGGTACGCCGCTGCTGCTCCTATCTTTGACATTGTTGCTCTTCATGGGCCTCTCCCTATGCAGATTATGATCAGCTAGGTAGAACCTTAAATTTCCATACCTCACCCACAATTGACGACTCAATGGCCTCTGTGCAGCGGTGCATTGCTGATCTTAATGCATGGATGGTTGAGAATAATCTCGAACTAAACGGCAACAAGACGGAACTCATGGTGCTTACACCAACCCATCTAATGAGACGAATTGAAATTCCAGTCCTTCGTGTTGGAGACGATACTATCTTCGCTAGCCCCGGCATCAGGAACTTGGAATCAATATGGGATCAGGCTGCAGCAATGGAAGAGCAGGTATGTAACATCTGCAAAACGTGCAAACATCTGTCTTCATAACACAGCTGCAGTAAGGCACCTGCACCTGCGCCACAGAAAGACTGTTGTAGGCCTTAATCTCTACAAGGCCTGATAGATGCAACTCAGAACTCAGCGCATTCAGAACTGTGCAGCCGGATAGTCACCAGGAAGCGTATCAGTGACAGCATCACAGGAATTCCGAGATCTCTCCACTGGCTTCCTATTCAAATTCAAGGCTTTGTGTCTTACCTATCTATGTGTGATTGGTTTAGCCCCAGCATAATTGTCCGAGCTTTTGTCCCTGAATGTGCCATCAAGGTGTCTTCGATCAAACAGCCTGCTGCTCCTGCAGTAACCAGCCTCCAGAACTAGATCCTATGGAGACCGCGCCTTCGCTATCGCTGCACCAAAGCTTTGGAATCAGTTGCCCATGGTCCTAAAAATGTGTGACTCTTATGACGCTTTCAAGAAGAAACTAAAGACATATCTGTTTAGCTTTGCATATGATTAGACAATTTCTCCAGTCAGTTTCACTACTTAGACACTCTTAATTATTTTAGTCGATTCTCAAGCTTGTTTTATTATATTTTTTATTTCGTATTTATTTTTACCTTAAAATTTCCAACTTAAATTAGGGATGTTATTGTTAGGCGCCCCAAAACTAAACGGAGTGTTAGAAGGTGGCGCGGCATCAAGTGAATAAATTGTTATTATTAAAATTATTAGTATTAACATTGGGGCCCTGCAGGAAACCAGAGTCTCCTCGGACTGTATAATCTCAATGAGCTGGAGTACATCTTCATCTGCCAAGGAAAGATTACGGAGAACCCACCACCACATTGTATTGGCTGTGAGAAATAAGGGCAACATTTATCAAGTACAAGACAAAGGGTTCCCTCAGAAGGTTCCTTTTGCACCAAAAAAAGCCAACAACTACTGACAAAACCTGTTTTTTTTACACCCTGCGCTCAGCAGAGAGTTGCACTATCCTTGGCATGTACGAAGGCTTGAAGTAAGTTGTTTGACCTATCACTAAATCATATATGCGGGGAACTGTCGGTTTTCCAGACTTATCCCTGGGATTCTTTGCTACCAATGCGCATAGCCCGGCACAACGCGCACTCAGCTTCCACTCACTTTGCTACCATTCTGCTCTCAGCGGCTATTCAGCGCAAAGTGCGCGGTAGCAAATGGCAGTCGCACAGTAGCATTTGCTACTCTTGTGCATAGCTTGCCACATCGCGCACTGAACAGCCACCGGACTTGCTACCATCAGGCACAGACCGGCTCGTAGCGCAAAGTGCGCGGTAGCAAATCAGACCTGCCCGGTAGCAAGTGGCTGTCATTGCTACCAATGGGAACTATGAATTTGCGATCGCAAAATCTGCGACTGTTGACGTAGTGCAAGTCTTTGCTGCCAGAGGTCGTTCGGACAGGAACACTCAAAGCAATATGCACGGTAGCAATTAACAGTCGCAAAGTAGCAAACAGATATGCCCGGTAGCAAATGCCTTTTGTCATATTAAGCTGCGATCGCAATGCGCAATGTGCGCGGTAGCAAAAAGACCTGCGCGGTCGCAAGTTACTGTCCCTTGCTATCCAGGGGGACTATGAATTTGCGATCGCAAAATCTGCTACTGTTGACGTAGTGCAAGTCTTTGCTGGCAGATGTCGCTCGGACATGAACACTCAAAGCAATATGCGCGGTAGCAATTAATAGTCGCAAAGTAGCAAACAGATATGCGCGGTAGCAAATGCCTTTGGTCATATTAAGCTGCGAGCGCAATGCGCAATGTGCGCGATAGCAAAACGTAGTGCAAGTCTTTGCTGCCAGAGGTCGCTCGGACAGGAACACTCAAAGCAATATGCGCGGTAGCAATAAACAGTCGCAAAGTAGCAAACAGATATGCGCGGTAGCAAATGCCTTTGGTCATATTAGGCTGCGATCGCAATGCGCAATGTGCGCGGTAGCAAAAAGACCTGCGCGGTCGCAACCCACTGCGTCCGCAATGGGGACTAAGAATTTGCGATCGCAAAATCTGCTACTGTTGACGTAGTGCAAGTCTTTGCTGCCAGAGGTCGCTCGGACAGGAACACTCAAAGCAATATGCGCGGTAGCAATTAACAGTCACAAAGTAGCAAACAGATATGCGCGGTAGCAAATGCCTTTGGTCATATTAAGCTGCGATCGCAGTGCGCATTTCACCGAAAACTCTACTAACCGTTCATATGTATATGGCGTAATTTATTCTTCATTTAACAAGATGCCCGCTCAAACATTGTATAGAAGCATGTGTGTAGGAAATTTATTTAAGTTGAAAGGATTGTATAATAATATACTGAGTACACACACTATTATTAAGCTATGTAATGTCAACGAGTCGTAATATTATGACTGTTTATAATGCCCCGTATCCCGGATAAAGCACATATTATTAGTGACACAGACTTACTGGGGTGTTTCATGCCAGAAGGGTTAGGGACTTGTACCCCCGATACAGCATATATTAACAGTGACAAACACTTAGTGGAGTAATTCATGCCCAAAGGGTTAGGGTAACCCGTATCCCGGATATAACATATATGAATAGTCACTAACACTTACTGGAGTATTTCATGCCCGAAGGTTTAGGGTAACCCGTATCCCGGATATAGCACATTTTAATAATGACTAACAATTACTGGAGTACTTCATGCCCGAAGGGTTAGGGTAACCCGTATCCTGGACATAGCATATATTAATAGTGACAAACACTTACTGGAGTATTTCATGCCCGAAGGGTTCAGGTAACCCGTACCCATGATATAGCATATATTAATAATGACAAACATTTCCCGGATATAGCATATATTGATAGTGACAAACACTTACGGGAGTATTTCATGCCCGAAAGGTTAGGCTAACCCCTATCCTTGATATAGTATATATTAACAGTCACACACACTTACAGGAGTTTTTCATGCCCGAAGGGTTAGGGTAACCCGCATCCCGGATACAGCTTATATCAATATGGACAACAATTTACTGGATTATTTCATGCCCGAGGGTTAGGGTAGCCCGTATCCCGGATATAGCATATATGAATAGTCACAAACACTTACTGGAGTATTTCATGCCCGAAAGGTTAGGGTAACCCGTATCCCGGATATAGCATATATGAATAGTCACAAACAGTTACTGGAGTATTTCATGCTCGAAGGGTTAGGGTAACCCGTATCCCGGATATTGCATATATGAATAGTCACAAACACTTACTGGAGTATTTCATGCCCGAAGGGTTAGGGTAACCCGTATCCCGGATATAGCATATATGAATAGTCACAAACACTTACTGGAGTATTTCATGCTCGAAGGGTTAGGGTATAGCACATATTAATAATGGCAAACAATTACTGGGGTACTTCATGCCCGAAGGGTTAGGGTTACCCGTATCCCGGATATAGCACATATTAATAATGACAAACATCTACTGGGGTATCTAATGCCCGGAGCGTTAGGGTACCCCGTATCCCCGATATAGCATATATCAATAGGGACAAAAAATTACTTGATTATCTCATGCCCGAAGGGTTAGGGTAACCCGTATCCCGGATATAGCATATATCAATAGTGACAAACACTTACTGGAGTATTTCATGCCCGAAGGGTTAGGGTAACCCGTATCCCGGATATATCATATATTGATAGTGACAAACACTTACAGGAGTATTTCATGCCCGAAGGGTTAGGGTAACCCGTATCCCGGATATAGCATATATCAATAGTGAAAAACATTTACATGAGAATTTCATGGTCGAAGGGTAGGGCCACTATAGCATATATCAATAGTGAAAAACATTTACATGAGTATTTCATGGTCGGAGGGTAGGGCCACCCGTATCCTGAATATAGCATATATTAACCCTTTACTGTTCAGATTAGGCTTGGGGCTTGTGACACTCCTACTGTTCAGATTAATTTTGCATTTTTTTTCCCACATTTTGACATGAATCCATATAAGACACATTAACTCAGTCCCTTTCAAGGTATCTTTGTGACATTTTCTGCATTTACTGTAAGGTATATTTCCTTTATGTCAATTATATTTTTTTTCTGCATACCTTCTCATATGTAAGTAAGTTAGGTTAATACAGGTAACAATAGATAAATCTGTAATACCTGCATTTCTGCTCACTGGTATTTCACCAAAGTGACCCCTTTATCTTGTTCAGGTAACCCATTTACAATTTGATCAAGAAAGGGAAATATAAGGATTTTTTTACTCAAAGGTAATTATTATTTAAAGGTAAGTAAAATTGTAAATGATTTGTTTTATTTATGGAAAGGGAATCACGAAAAAAAACAGAATATGCAAATAAAATTGGATTTTACAGTGAAAATCAAATATTTTTCACCTGAAAAGCTTGCTGGCCCAAAAAGCATATTCTAGGACTCTGTTAAAATATAACACATATGTTTACCTGCACAGGAAAGTAAAGGTAAGTATAGGTAAATTATTTTTTTTCTGAATGTGTACGCAAACATCTTGTTCATCATTACAGTAACTATAAATTAATACCATTTCCATTTATTGACTGTATAATTCACTTTTGATATAAGAACAGGTGCTATTAAGTACAGTAATTAAGTTACCTATGTGAATACCTTTGTTCTTCAACTGATCTAATTACCTATGGCAGAGACAAAATCATGCTGATTAGTGCCAAAGACGAATATGGATGAACAAGTGTCAACTATGTCAAAACATATTATATTTTGATTTTAGAGACGTAGAATATAAATTGATAATTTTGGTTATGGTAACACATAAAAATATACTCACCTGTACAGGTGGGTTCAGGTAAACACAGGTAAATTATCATGTATTATTATACAAGTAATAAGGGATACCGACAGAATAAATCTTAATTTTGTGTGGCATGTGTACATTATATGAATTACTGGGCCTAACTGCACAATTTATTGGGTTACCTGTAATAATACCTTTCATCTTAAAAGGATTTAATTACTTTTGCCAGTACCGACAATAAAGACTACTTCTCAGTTGAAGACTGGGAAGGAAATTTTTTAAAAGTAGCCAAAACAATATGCACAAACTATCTTTCAATCAATTGCACAGCCACGCAAGTTGCGTATTTCAATTTTGACAACTACTACCTGTAACATATGCTCACCTGCACAGGTGAGTTCAGGTAAATTAAGGTAACATCTCATTTTTTAAATTAAATTTTAAAATTATACATGCTAAAGGGACATCACCAAAATAATCTTTATTTTTGCGCAAAATGTATGAATTATCGCTGCAAACTGCACTGATTATGTGCTTACCTTTACATCCTAAATTAATATATTTTCACCTGTGCAGGTAGACAAAAAATGGCAAATCTAATTAGTTTTAATGAAAATCTAGAAAAGTTTTTACTCTGGCTGTGAACGTTTCATACAAGAAAAGATTAAATGCTGTTCAGCTTGGTCAATCACCTGCACAGGTAAAAAATCCAGGTGTGACATGTATCAGGTGTGCACTCGGTATGACCATTGATTAGCACAATTACACATTGAATATCCAAAATTTTCCAGCTTGAAACAGTACTGATGTACTGAAATGAAAATAAAAAATCCAAATTTGTCATAAATGTTTTAAAACATTGGTAATTTACCTAATTGAGGAGTTCCATGCAATTTCCTTTGAACTACCCGCCCCTCCGTGGGCCGACGGGCTTTGAGCGATAAAATGTGAATTTCATGCGCGAGTTTATATAAACAGGTTTAAATAATGCCAGTTTAAACAAAATTAAAACATTTCTAGCATAAATAGGATGTAAGACTCCCCGTTTGTTTTATTGCTTTTCATCTCTGGAACGGTCTCTCCTGCCGCGTCTCCTTCCTGGCAGCGGTGACGCTGCTACGGTCCTCAGACAATCAGATATATTTTTACATTCTCAACGAGCACGTGATATGGTCATTTGTGTTTTATGTTCAGAAGGCCTCATGAGATAAACTGCAGTCATACGGTCACAGTGAAAATGCAGTGCCGACTGACGGTTCAGTTGTTGGGGGGGGGGGGGGGGCTCTTTTGAAGCGTGCTCGAGATCACGCCATATAAAGGCATATCAGAACGATTCTTTCTAGCAAGTATCACAAAATAAGACAAACCAGTAGTGGGGGAACAATTTATTACACGGTGATCATTGGTCACGAGTGGCGTAATGTTAAGCCAATAACAAAAACGGTTAAAATATGATCAAGGCACTACATAACGGAAGTTAAATCTGTAAACAAATTTAACTTGGTTTTGTCAATTGTTCTGTCACCGTTGCATAGCTTGCCACATCGCGTGACACAGACTTACTGGGGTGTTTCATGCCAGAAGGGTTAGGGACTTGTACCCCCAATACAGCATATATTAACAGTGACAACACTAAGTGGAGTAATTCATGCCCAAAGGGTTAGGGTAACCCGTATCCCGGATATAACATCTATGAATAGTCACTAACACTTACTGGAGTATTTCATGCCCGAAGGTTTAGGGTAACCTGTATCCCGGATACAGCACATATTAATAATGACAAACAATTACTGGAGTACTTCATGCCCGAAGGGTTAGGGTAACCCGTCTCCTGGACATAGCATATATTAATAGTGATAAACACTTACTGGAGTATTTCATGCCCGAAGGGTTCAGGTAACCCGTACCCATGATATAGCATATATTAATAATGACAAACATTTCCCGGATATAGCATATATTGATAGTCACACACACTTACTGGAGTATTTCATGCCCGAAGGGTTAGGGTAAACCGTATCCCGGATATAGCATATATGAATAGTCACAAACACTTACTGGAGTATTTCATGCTCGAAGGGTTAGGGTATAGCACATATTAATAATGGCAAACAATTACTGGGGTACTTCATGCCCGAAGGGTTAGGGGTACCCGTATCCCGGATATAGCACATATTAATAATGACAAACATCTACTGGGGTATCTAATGTCCGGAGCGTTAGGGTACCCCGTATCCCCGATATAGCATATATCAATAGGGACAAAAAATTACTTGACTATCTCTTGCCCGAAGGGTTAGGGTAACCCGTATCCCGGATATATCATATATCAATAGTGACAAACACTTACTGGAGTATTTCATGCCCGAAGGGTTAGGGTAACCCGTATCCCGGATATATCATATATTGATAATGACAAACACTTACAGGAGTATTTCATGCCCGAAGGGTTCAGGTAACCCGTACCCATGATATAGCATATATTAATAATGACAAACATTTCCCGGATATAGCATATATTGATAGTGACAAACACTTACGGGAGTATTTCATGCCCGAAAGGTTAGGCTAACCCCTATCCTGGATATAGTATATATTAACAGTCACACACAGAGGAGTTTTTCATGCCCGAAGGGTTAGGGTAACCCGCATCCCGGATACAGCTTATATCAATAGGGACAGCAATTTACTGGATTATTTCATGCCCGAGGGTTAGGGTAACCCGTATCCCGGACATTGCATATATGAATAGTCACAAACACTTACTGGAGTATTTCATGCCCGAAGGGTTAGGGTAACCCGTATCCCGGATATAGCATATATGAATAGTCACAAACACTTACTGGAGTATTTCATGCTCGAAGGGTTAGGGTAGAGCACATATTAAAAATGGCAAACAATTACTGGGGTACTTCATGCCCGAAGGGTTAGGGTTACCCGTATTCCGGATATAGCACATATTAATAATGACAAACATCTACTGGGGTATCTAATGCCCGGAGCGTTAGGGTACCCCGTATCCCCGATATAGCATATATCAATAGGGACAAAAAATTACTTGATTATCTCATGCCCGAACGGTTAGGGTAACCCGTATCCCGGATATAGCATATATCAATAGTGACAAACACTTACTGGAGTATTTCATGCCCGAAGGGTTAGGGTAACCCGTATCCCGGATATATCATATATTGATAGTGACAAACACTTACAGGAGTATTTCATGCCCGAAGGGTTAGGGTAACCCGTATCCCGGATATAGCATATATCAATAGTGAAAAACATTTACATGAGAATTTCATGGTCGAAGGGTAGGGCCACTATAGCATATATCAATAGTGAAAAACATTTACATGAGTATTTCATGGTCGGAGGGTAGGGCCACCCGTATCCTGAATATAGCATATATTAACCCTTTACTGTTCAGATTAGGCTTGGGGCTTGTGACACTCCTACTGTTCAGATTAATTTTGCATTTTTTTCCCACATTTTGACATGAATCCATATAAGACACATTAACTCAGTCCCTTTCAAGGTATCTTTGTGACATTTTCTGCATTTACTGTAAGGTATATTTCCTTTATGTCAATTATATTTTTTTTCTGCATACCTTCTCATATGTAAGTAAGTTAGGTTAATACAGGTAACAATAGATAAATCTGTAATACCTGCATTTCTGCTCACTGGTATTTCACCAAAGTGACCCCTTTATCTTGTTCAGGTAACCCATTTACAATTTGATCAAGAAAGGGAAATATAAGGATTTTTTTACTCAAAGGTAATTATTATTTAAAGGTAAGTAAAATTGTAAATGATTTGTTTTATTTATGGAAAGGGAATCACGAAAAAAAACAGAATATGCAAATAAAATTGGATTTTACAGTGAAAATCAAATATTTTTCACCTGAAAAGCTTGCTGGCCCAAAAAGCATATTCTAGGACTCTGTTAAAATATAACACATATGTTTACCTGCACAGGAAAGTAAAGGTAAGTATAGGTAAATTATTTTTTTTCTGAATGTGTACGCAAACATCTTGTTCATCATTACAGTAACTATAAATTAATACCATTTCCATTTATTGACTGTATAATTCACTTTTGATATAAGAACAGGTGCTATTAAGTACAGTAATTAAGTTACCTATGTGAATACCTTTGTTCTTCAACTGATCTAATTACCTATGGCAGAGACAAAATCATGCTGATTAGTGCCAAAGACGAATATGGATGAACAAGTGTCAACTATGTCAAAACATATTATATTTTGATTTTAGAGACGTAGAATATAAATTGATAATTTTGGTTATGGTAACACATAAAAATATACTCACCTGTACAGGTGGGTTCAGGTAAACACAGGTAAATTATCATGTATTATTATACAAGTAATAAGGGATACCGACAGAATAAATCTTAATTTTGTGTGGCATGTGTACATTATATGAATTACTGGGCCTAACTGCACAATTTATTGGGTTACCTGTAATAATACCTTTCATCTTAAAAGGATTTAATTACTTTTGCCAGTACCGACAATAAAGACTACTTCTCAGTTGAAGACTGGGAAGGAAATTTTTTAAAAGTAGCCAAAACAATATGCACAAACTATCTTTCAATCAATTGCACAGCCACGCAAGTTGCGTATTTCAATTTTGACAACTACTACCTGTAACATATGCTCACCTGCACAGGTGAGTTCAGGTAAATTAAGGTAACATCTCATTTTTTAAATTAAATTTTAAAATTATACATGCTAAAGGGACATCACCAAAATAATCTTTATTTTTGCGCAAAATGTATGAATTATCGCTGCAAACTGCACTGATTATGTGCTTACCTTTACATCCTAAATTAATATATTTTCACCTGTGCAGGTAGACAAAAAATGGCAAATCTAATTAGTTTTAATGAAAATCTAGAAAAGTTTTTACTCTGGCTGTGAACGTTTCATACAAGAAAAGATTAAATGCTGTTCAGCTTGGTCAATCACCTGCACAGGTAAAAAATCCAGGTGTGACATGTATCAGGTGTGCACTCGGTATGACCATTGATTAGCACAATTACACATTGAATATCCAAAATTTTCCAGCTTGAAACAGTACTGATGTACTGAAATGAAAATAAAAAATCCAAATTTGTCATAAATGTTTTAAAACATTGGTAATTTACCTAATTGAGGAGTTCCATGCAATTTCCTTTGAACTACCCGCCCCTCCGTGGGCCGACGGGCTTTGAGCGATAAAATGTGAATTTCATGCGCGAGTTTATATAAACAGGTTTAAATAATGCCAGTTTAAACAAAATTAAAACATTTCTAGCATAAATAGGATGTAAGACTCCCCGTTTGTTTTATTGCTTTTCATCTCTGGAACGGTCTCTCCTGCCGCGTCTCCTTCCTGGCAGCGGTGACGCTGCTACGGTCCTCAGACAATCAGATATATTTTTACATTCTCAACGAGCACGTGATATGGTCATTTGTGTTTTATGTTCAGAAGGCCTCATGAGATAAACTGCAGTCATACGGTCACAGTGAAAATGCAGTGCCGACTGACGGTTCAGTTGTTGGGGGGGGGGGGGGGGGGGGCTCTTTTGAAGCGTGCTCGAGATCACGCCATATAAAGGCATATCAGAACGATTCTTTCTAGCAAGTATCACAAAATAAGACAAACCAGTAGTGGGGGAACAATTTATTACACGGTGATCATTGGTCACGAGTGGCGTAATGTTAAGCCAATAACAAAAACGGTTAAAATATGATCAAGGCACTACATAACGGAAGTTAAATCTGTAAACAAATTTAACTTGGTTTTGTCAATTGTTCTGTCACCGTTGCATAGCTTGCCACATCGCGTGACACAGACTTACTGGGGTGTTTCATGCCAGAAGGGTTAGGGACTTGTACCCCCAATACAGCATATATTAACAGTGACAACACTAAGTGGAGTAATTCATGCCCAAAGGGTTAGGGTAACCCGTATCCCGGATATAACATCTATGAATAGTCACTAACACTTACTGGAGTATTTCATGCCCGAAGGTTTAGGGTAACCTGTATCCCGGATACAGCACATATTAATAATGACAAACAATTACTGGAGTACTTCATGCCCGAAGGGTTAGGGTAACCCGTCTCCTGGACATAGCATATATTAATAGTGATAAACACTTACTGGAGTATTTCATGCCCGAAGGGTTCAGGTAACCCGTACCCATGATATAGCATATATTAATAATGACAAACATTTCCCGGATATAGCATATATTGATAGTCACACACACTTACTGGAGTATTTCATGCCCGAAGGGTTAGGGTAAACCGTATCCCGGATATAGCATATATGAATAGTCACAAACACTTACTGGAGTATTTCATGCTCGAAGGGTTAGGGTATAGCACATATTAATAATGGCAAACAATTACTGGGGTACTTCATGCCCGAAGGGTTAGGGGTACCCGTATCCCGGATATAGCACATATTAATAATGACAAACATCTACTGGGGTATCTAATGTCCGGAGCGTTAGGGTACCCCGTATCCCCGATATAGCATATATCAATAGGGACAAAAAATTACTTGACTATCTCTTGCCCGAAGGGTTAGGGTAACCCGTATCCCGGATATATCATATATCAATAGTGACAAACACTTACTGGAGTATTTCATGCCCGAAGGGTTAGGGTAACCCGTATCCCGGATATATCATATATTGATAATGACAAACACTTACAGGAGTATTTCATGCCCGAAGGGTTCAGGTAACCCGTACCCATGATATAGCATATATTAATAATGACAAACATTTCCCGGATATAGCATATATTGATAGTGACAAACACTTACGGGAGTATTTCATGCCCGAAAGGTTAGGCTAACCCCTATCCTGGATATAGTATATATTAACAGTCACACACAGAGGAGTTTTTCATGCCCGAAGGGTTAGGGTAACCCGCATCCCGGATACAGCTTATATCAATAGGGACAGCAATTTACTGGATTATTTCATGCCCGAGGGTTAGGGTAACCCGTATCCCGGACATTGCATATATGAATAGTCACAAACACTTACTGGAGTATTTCATGCCCGAAGGGTTAGGGTAACCCGTATCCCGGATATAGCATATATGAATAGTCACAAACACTTACTGGAGTATTTCATGCTCGAAGGGTTAGGGTAGAGCACATATTAAAAATGGCAAACAATTACTGGGGTACTTCATGCCCGAAGGGTTAGGGTTACCCGTATTCCGGATATAGCACATATTAATAATGACAAACATCTACTGGGGTATCTAATGCCCGGAGCGTTAGGGTACCCCGTATCCCCGATATAGCATATATCAATAGGGACAAAAAATTACTTGATTATCTCATGCCCGAACGGTTAGGGTAACCCGTATCCCGGATATAGCATATATCAATAGTGACAAACACTTACTGGAGTATTTCATGCCCGAAGGGTTAGGGTAACCCGTATCCCGGATATATCATATATTGATAGTGACAAACACTTACAGGAGTATTTCATGCCCGAAGGGTTAGGGTAACCCGTATCCCGGATATAGCATATATCAATAGTGAAAAACATTTACATGAGTATTTCATGGTCGAAGGGTAGGGCCACCCGTATCCTGAATATAGCATATATTAACCCTTTACTGTTCAGATTCGGCTTGGGGCTTGTGACACTCCTACTGTTCAGATTAATTTTGCATTTTTTTCCCACATTTTGACATGAATCCATATAAGACACATTAACTCAGTCCCTTTCAAGGTATCTTTGTGACATTTTCTGCATTTACTGTAAGGTATATTTCCTTTATGTCAATTATATTTTTTTTCTGCATACCTTCTCATATGTATGTAAGTTAGGTTAATACAGGTAACAAAAGGTAAATCTGTAATACCTGCATTTCTGCTCACTGGTATTTCACCAAAGTGACCCCTTTATCTTGTTCAGGTAACCCATTTACCATTTGATCAAAAAAGGGAAATATAAGGATTTTTTTACTCAAAGGTAATTATTATTTAAAGGTAAGTAAAATTGTAAATGATTTGTTTTATTTATGGAAAGGGAATCACCAAAAAAAACAGAATATGCAAATAAAATTGGATTTTACAGTGAAAATCAAATATTTTTCACCTGAAAAGCTTGCCGACGCAAGAAGCATATTCTAGGACTCTGTTAAAATATAACACATATGTTCACCTGCACAGGAAAGTAAAGGTAAGTATAGGTAAATTATTTTTTTTTCTGAATGTGTACGCAAACATCTTGTTCATCATTACAATAACTATAAATTAATACCATTTCCATTTATTGACTGTATAATTCACTTTTGATATAAGAACAGGTGCTATTAAGTACAGTAATTAAGTTACCTATGTGAATACCTTTGTTCTTCAACTGATCTAATTACCTATGGCAGAGACAAAATCATGCTGATTAGTGCCAAAGACGAATATGGATGAACAAGTGTCAACTATGTCAAAACATATTATATTTTGATTTTAGAGATGTAGAATATAAATTGATAATTTTGGTTATGGTAACACATAAAAATATACTCACCTGTACAGGTGGGTTCAGGTAAACACAGGTAAATTATCATGTATTATTATACAAGTAATAAGGGATACCGACAGAATAAATCTTAATTTTGTGTGGCATGTGTACATTATATGAATTACTGGGCCTAACTGCACAATTTATTGGGTTACCTGTAATAATACCTTTCATTTTAAAAGGATTTAATTACTTTTGCCAGTACCGACAATAAAGACTACTTCTCAGTTAAAGACTGGGAAGGAAATTTTTTAAAAGTAGCCAAAACAATATGCACAAACTATCTTTCAATCAATTGCACAGCCACGCCAGTTGCGTATTTCAATTTTGACAACTACTACCTGTAACATATGCTCACCTGCACAGGTGAGTTCAGGTAAATTAAGGTAACATCTAATTTTTTAAATTAAATTTTAAAATTATACATGTTATAAGGGACATCACCAAAATAATCTTTATTTTTGCGCAAAATGTATGAATTATCGCTGCAAACTGCACTGATTATGTGCTTACATCCTAAATTAATATATTTTCACCTGTGCAGGTAGACAAAAAATGGCAAATCTAATTAGTTTTAATGAAAATCTAGAAAAGTTTTTACTCTGGCTGTGAACGTTTCATACAAAAAAAAATATTAAATGCTGTTCAGCTTGGTCAATCACTTGCACAGGTAAAAAATCCAGGTGTGACATGTATCAGGTGTGCACTCGGTATGACCATTGATTAGCACAATTACACATTGAATATCCAAAATTTTCCAGCTTGAAACAGTACTGATGTACTGAAATGAAAATAAAAATCCAAATTTGTCATAAATGTTTTAAAACATTGGTAATTTACCTAATTGAGGAGTTCCATGCAATTTCCTTTGAACTACCCGCCCCTCCGTGGGCCGACGTGCTTTGAGCGATAAAATGTGAATTTCAAGCGCGAGTTTATATTAACAGGTTTAAATAATGCCAGTTTAAACAAAATTAAAACATTTCTAGCATAAATAGGATGTAAGACTCCCCGTTTGTTATATTGCTTTTCATCTCTGGAACGTTCTCTCCTGCCGCGTCTCCTTCCTGGCAGCGGTGACGCTGCTACGGTCCTCAGACAATCAGATATATTTTTACATTCTCAACGAGCACGTGATATGGTCATTTGTGTTTTATGTTCAGAAGGCCTCATGAGATAAACTGCAGTCATACGGTCACAGTGAAAATGCAGTGCCGACTGACGGTTCAGTTGTTGGGGGGGGGGGGGGGGGGGGGGCTCTTTTGAAGCGTGCTCGAGATCACGCCATATAAAGGCATATTAGAACGATTCTTTCTAGCAAGTATCACAAAATAAGACAAACCAGTAGTAGGGGAACAATTTATTACACGGTGATCATTGGTCACGAGTGGCGTAATGTTAAGCCTATAACAAAAACGGTTAAAATATGATCAAGGCACTACATAACGGAAGTTAAATCTGTAAACAAATTTAACTTAGTTTTGTCAATTGTTCTGTCACCGAGACTGCCTATAATTACCGATTTCTGAGGAATTTAGCGCAAGTACCTGATTTCACTCTCGTGGACGACGTTGGGGGGGGGGGGGGGGGCTCTTTTGAAGCGTGCTCGAGATCACGCCATATAAAGGCATATTAGAAATATTCTTCCTAGCAAGTATCACAAAAAAAGACAAACCAGGTTATAGCACGTATCAATAATGACAAACAATTACTGGAGTATTTCATGCCTGAAAGGTTAGGGTAACCCGTATCCTGGATATAGCATATATTAATAGTGACACACACTTACTGGAGTATTTCATGCCCGAAGGGTTAGGGTAACCCGCATCCCGGATGCAGCATATATTAATAATGACAAACACTTACAAGAGTATTTTATTCCCAAAGGGTTTGGGTAACCCTTAACCCGGCAAATAGCATATATCAATAGTGACAAAGACTTACTGGAGTATTTCATGCGAGAAGGGTTAGGGTAACCCCTATCCCGGATATAGCATATATTGATAGTGACAAACACTTACAGGGTAACCCGTATCCCCGATATAGCATAAAACCCGTATCCCGGGTATAGCACGTATCAATAATGACAAACACTTACTGGAGCATTTCAAGCCTGAAGGGTTAGGGTAACCCGTATCCCGGATATAGCATATATTAATAGTCACAAACACTTACTGGAGTATGTCATGCCCGAAGGGTTAGGGTAACCCGTATACCGGATATAGCATATATTAAAACTGACAAACACTTACTTGATTTTATAAATGTTAAATTTTAACAATAACATCCGAAAATATTTCGGTTTATAATATACATGAAATAACTGATTTTTAAAATTCTATTATTAAATTTATTCACGACAGCATTCAGGAATACAATTTCAAAGTATTTTCACTCGCATTTACATACTTTGGAAGTGGTTTTGTTAGCGGGGTTTTAATTTTCGCCTTTTTAGCGGCAGGTACATTTGCGCTAAAATCAGAACACGCGTAAATTCCATGCGATGGTTCGGCAAATTACACCGTTCTCGCCTGATACACAGTCATGTGGGCCTAGTAATCCCGCCATCGAGTTCGCTTTAGTTGAGGTTTCTTTAACCAGATTGTTAAAGAAGTCATATTGTCGTAAGACTTCCTAGCGAGTGATTTCTCGAGAAAGACCTCTTTTCTTTATAGTGATTCGTAGAAACAATTTTGAAACAATAAGGAGCTTTTTAAGACACCCATAGCCTTCCCATATAGCTTTGAAGTACGGCTGAGCTGAGAAAGACCAGCGACTGTTGTCAGTTCTGTTTGTTGTCCTGACATATACTTGGCTGCTTCTGGTTAGTATTATTGTAGATAATTTGTTAGGTGGGATGTAGGTTACTTCATAAACCTACCTGTTATTAATATCTTAATTTTAGAACACCATTTATTACCTTACGGATTTGCGCGAAAATCCTAAATGCGCCAATGCCATGAAATGACAAATGCGCGATAATACAGATACGGCAAATTAACCACTTCCACAGTCATATCTTTTTCCTTGTATTTGTGTTTGTATTTATTTTCATACTTGAAATATTGTTTTTTTCATTCATAATCAAATACAATTATACAGTCTTTACTAATTGCTCTTTTTTTTTCTTCAGTTTCAGTCCTACGATATTGTGGATCTTTTCGGCGATACCAATTTCACTATTTTTATTATTGATCATAAGTACCCTGTTTTAAGGCTGTCATTAAAAAAAAATGTGTGTTCACTTATGAATACTGTTACACCACTGTCCATAATCTAAACATAGCACGACACTTATGACAATTTGCCTATCTCCACTAAATGTGCACTACTTCAAGCCTTGTGAAGAAAGGTAATTCCAGATTTGACCAAACATATGGAACAACGAGTTGTATACTACTAACGGCTCTACCCCAAGAGAATGTGGTCACTGATGATGCACTGGAGTACACTCAGACCCTTTCAGTCATGGAAGAGGTCAGCGCATCGCCCATGATAGAGGAGCTAATCGATTCCCCAGTCTGTGGTAAAGCCCAATGAAAAGACGGCCTCCTACCCTAGTAATCAAGGCCGACAAGACAGCTCATTCCGGTGCCTACACGGACTCGCTGGACGGGTATACCAAGAGTCACAGTGTGGCCTCAGAGCAGAAGCATCAGCAGTGGATATGATTTTCTTTTTGCTCTGGGTAAGTGCTGAGACCAGAGCAAACCTGGCTGTGTCGCTTTCATTGATATGCCTTAGACCTCATTAGCAGGGGTTCTCAACTTACAGGATCGTTTACCCCCAAAAGTCCTTAAGATGAGTGCATCCTTCCATGACGGTATTAAGATCACCGTACATTTTGATGACTCTCTCACAGATCCATTCACTGTCAACAGCCGCGTGAACAAGACTACTCCTCTGCATTGTTTTGTGTCTGCTTGTTGCTATCACACCACACGCCTTCTATTCTTGGTTTGCCTTGCTTTTCTAAAAACAAAAAAAAAATGACGGGAGCATGTTCAACGTGAAACTCGGTTTTAGACGATGGTACGCTGGACGCTTTGGTCCATCTATCAAGTAAGAATCCTGTTGATTTCGGGATCATGAGATCAAAGGTGTAGGTCACAGATTCCACATTTTCAAAAACATGTGACCACAATAAACCTGCAATAAAACGACAGATTTTCGTCTAAGAAGACGAACATAATTGTCCGATATGTCCGCAGCAATTAATAACATTCGTATCAGTGAATTCACCCTGTAAGTCTACCAACGCGTAGGAACATATGAAAGATGTGCGCGAACGTCAGGCTGCCCATGAACACCGTGATCCAAGTGTATCAGGCATGTGAGCTCAGCACGCTCCAATACGGCCATGAGGCATGCTAAGAACACGGACTCAATGTGTTCAAGCTGAATCCTGAAATCACTAGGAAAGAAGGAGTATCTAGGAAGTATTTTAGTAAGCAAGCCTTCGAAGCTTGTATTCCTTGCTCACTCAGCATCACCTCATATCGCTTGGTCATGTTTGATTCATGGATGTTGGTCACCTTCCGAGGTGTATGCTGTAGGAGAACTTATCACATGTACCAGACTAGCTGGAAAATCTACTCTGCGGAAATGTGACCTGATGGCCTGTGAAATAAACCTTGGTACCTTGGAGGCTATAGCATCTTCCCGCAGCAGCCGGAAACATTTAGCTAAAGCAGAAGTGAGAGAAAAATGACAGTGGCCAGAGAGGGGGCACTGACTACGGAAGACCCCCACAAATTTGAAGCAGATTTACGATTGTAACGTTCAAGGACTGCTCTTTTCAACAACACTAAACGCTGCCGCTCACAAAAGGGCAGACAAATGAAAGGCATGCCTATAAATCTATTTCTGAGCCGAACTATATCTAATTCAATTTAAGATATTGTCCTTATGTATACCTTTATGATATTTGCTTTGCTGATGCACCGGAATACTTTATTGTAAGTGAAGGACCTGATGCAACTAAACAGAACAAGTATCAGCAGACGAAAGTTAACTACAATCTTTACGCAATGTTTATACCCTACAGTCATTTTATTTTCGCTCTAAACGCTGCTTGTTTTAGAAGGATTTCCGAGTTACACCTCTAGGCGTTGGTATATGTAACATTTTATAACCGAACCAATGAAACATGGAGTTGGATGCTAAATGATGTCTGGTTTCAGGGACCTACCGACTTATATATCAACTGTAAGCGGCGATGTATGTGATGTATGACTGTCACACCCCTGAAGGTATGACCAACCAGGTTCTTAAATGTTAAACCAAACCGGCTTAATCTCATAAATACATACACCCCAAAAGATAATTTAAACATGAGATAACAAAACAAACCAATATATTAAAAAGAACGCACTTACATTTTTCTAGAGGGGCGCTCCATACCTGTACACACTGATGATCACAAGCGGCTAATAAGAAACTCAAAACCATTAAGTCCGTTATGTTCACTTGAATATACACAGGGTTTATACAGAGTTTTTAACAGAGTCCTCTGTTTATACTTCTCCTGTTCACATAACCAATGCGCTCAAGTGACATCGGAATGCCAAGCCGCTCGCATCACAGTTCGGTCTCACTGTGTACACAGGACTATCAGTTCACTTCTATATACACAGTTTCCAACCACCAACAGTCTCTCGCTGGAGTACTCGTTTGGCCCACAGTTCACGCAGCCCTTACTGATAGGCGCACAACCTATTCTTTCTGAACTTCGAATCAATGTCTTAAACAGCTGATGTCTCCTGGAATCATACAGCACTAGGTTACTGAATATGTCTCCATACAACGATATTTAGTACCTCTAAAGTGTCGCGTGTAAATAAAGTCCTTGGCATGTGAGTGGAAGCGCTCACAACATATATAAATCGCCGAATTTCCAGTCCGTCGGCAATTGCGATATCTGCTCTGAAGTCCGTTACAGTGGTATCAACGTGGTCCAATTCAGACACTGACTGTTTACGCTTATAGACATCCAGACAATCGTCAGGCTAGACCAATCTGGCGCGCTGATATGGCAATTGTAGCGAATTTCTTCTCAACTAGGGGGTTATATGTGCTTGCTGACGTCACAAGTCCCGACCGTCATCTGACCAATCTTCATATTCTGTTATGCCGACTGCCAATAATTACATGAATATTTAGATGGACACGCCTTTAGAGATCAAACCCTGAAAAAAGCAAACTAAGCAGTTGTTCGACCTTTTAAGTCTACAATAAACAACGTTACTATAGAGATCGTCTAGACAGCGACGGATCCCACGGAATTATACTGTACTGAAATAAACATCAAACAAGAAACGTAGCTCTCTAACCTAAGTTCTCACACCAAAATCTAAACATAAAATTCCACATAAATGTACAATAAATTATAAAATATCATATGGTTATACTCCCTGCTTGAACATGTAATATTATAACTAAGTCACTGTCTTCTGGTGACAATGACATATGTTTTAATTCTGTCGCAAAAAAAGGTGTACCATAGCATGATTTTGTGAGCATTCAAAGAGCTTACGAAGGGAAAAATTTAATGGTCATTGTATAATGGCCTTAGAAACTGCAATTGTAGCTTTTTATCATTAATAGGTGCTCTCGGCATGGACGACTCCAAACCCGAAGAACCCCTGAGAAACAAGAGTGTTTCATTCTGAAGACTTGTTTTGTTCCGGTAAACTAAAAATTACTCAAGGGAAAATAATTAAGATGTTATCAGCTATTTCATTTTGCATTTATGCAAGCAGTTATAGTAGAAAAGTGGTCAGCAAATGAGTCAGAAAGAATAAGTAAAGGAAAGGTTTGGTAACAATATGGTGTGTTCAGTGCTCATGCACTACCAATTATAAAACAGTCCAGAAGAATCATGATCAACATGAGGTACTGACGGATACTGCTTTAATGATGAATCCCGTTTATAAATAAATGCACAGTTGCATTTTTGGATTTGTCACAGACTAAAAAAAACTGATTGACAAATCATATCAAGGCTATATACACCATGTAATTGGCTTTTGTATGAGTTTTCAAACAATCTCTGTTATTTCTGTCATAATTGTACATATTTTACTATGTTCTGCATTCATAATTTAATGATAATATTTATATTCATCAAGTTTCTGGATTAATGATGAGGCCACAAACTAGATATCAACTGGTATAGATAAAGCCTGGAAATTAACATGTCTCAGGGTAGGTCTGCTTTCTGATGATCCTTGTAACGTGGCCCCGATCAACTGCTTTAATGTTGTGTCCGACTCAGGTTTCATTTTTTACTGGCCGAGAAATACATGAGTTCATGCTTGTGCTATTCTAAGCTTTCCTTTGAATATACATACTACCCTGCCCTCCTGCTGAACAATGTGACGGCTTATAATAGAGATGAAATCAAACTTAAGGCTACATTACAATCCTGGTCTGTGTTGTGTGACAGGGCGTAGCACAGGGCGTGGCGCAGGCCTCTTGTACCTCGGTGAGGTGGCACTAGGAATGTTAAAGTCCCGCCGATAACAGGTACTCACACTTATCACTTTGATAGTGTGTACAAAAATCCAGCGTCGTCAGAGAACACCCGTGGTGATAATGCGCCAATAAAAATTTGATGAGACTGTTAAGAGCCTTTTATCAGCTTTTATGTCATGAGGTTTGATATTACCCTCCCTCAGGTGTTTGAATCAGGTATCTTCAGTACAAGTTAACTGGATGACACCATTGTAGGATATGGAGGTATAATTCCTTCTTGGTGGTACATGCTGATGTAGTGAATACGGACCACATCGGTAGTTACGATTCTCGCCGCAAGACGTCGCCCAGTTACGTATACTTTCCTCTGCCTCAGCTGTGTTTTACGTTGACCTGGTCGTGACTGCGACGTTCATGACGGATCTCATCTTGAGATAATGTGCTGTTTTAAGAAGCGGGAAATTTTTTATATGAACACTCCTTCTGATTTATAATTGCAGAGCATTCCTGGAATTTCACGCGGTGTTCTGAGTAAAATTCAATCGGTGTAAAATAAGAATATTAATTCGCACTCATCTGATATTTCCTGCTCATGCCGCATCACAAATAAAAACATATAAACACAGGTGCTGTACTTGATGACGCACAAAAAATAAATAGTAGAACTAAGAAATGTCCATACACAGTCGCTGACTTTATACGATGAATAGAATGATGATTATTCTAATAAAATACACAAGTAAAGCATGACAAAAAAATGACAAGTACACTATATGAATGTAGTCCTGAATAATAATTAATATTGTCTCTAACCTACCTTAAACAATAGCAGTAACTGAGCATACAGATGACATAACAACAAGGATTCATATTGTTGATACTGTATGATATAGGCAATATGTTGTTGATACTGTATGGTATAGGCTATATGTTGTTGATACTTTATGATATAGGCTATATGTTGTTGATACTTTATGATATAGGCTATATGTTGTTGAAACTGTATGATATAGGCTATATGTTGTTGATACTGTATGATATAGGCTATATGTTGTTGAAACTGTATGATATAGGCTATATGTTGTTGAAACTGTATAATATAGGCTATATGTTGTTGATACTGTATGATATAGGCTATATGTTGTTGAAACTGTATGATATAGGCTATATGTTGTTGATACTGTATGATATAGGCTATATGTTGTTGAAACAGTATGAAATAGGCTATATGTTGTTGAAACTGTATGATATAGGCTATATGTTGTTGATACTGTATGATATAGGCTATATGTTGTTGAAACAGTATGAAATAGGCTATCTGTTGTTGAGACAGTATGATATAGGTTATATATCAGAGATTATATATTAGAAAAGCTGATTACAGAAAGAAGGCCCATGAGCTTTGGAATGTCAAGAAACATATTTGTATCACCAGGGTTGAATTTAAATTTTTAATCTCGTCTTTTTTTATTTTTAGAGTATATGTATTTTTATTATCAGAAATCAATTTGTAATAGAAATAATTAAACGACCTCGAATGCAGAAATATAGACAGAGCTATTGTTTGAATAGAGGGATTTACGGATGGAGTGTTTTAGATAAAATGAGGGCATTGATTATAGGTAAACCCTGGCGATATATTTTATTTTTATGTTGGCTAAAGATATGGTTGTGACCACGTAAGAATTCATTGGTATATATAACTGGCTCCGACAAAAGGTATAATTAACCAGGCACCCAAAGCAATATCAAAGGAACAGTCTCAGGTATCAGAGTTTACAGGTGAGCTTAAAACATGTTAATGGACATATAAAACATTAACCAGCTCTACACGCCTAACAATTGACGATTAACTGATCGACAGGTGCTCTCCTTGCACACCTTGAAGGTGCCCAGGTTATGGATGCCAGGGAAGCAGAGACCTCTTGAGATGAAATGTGAAACTATATTTTCCCTCCCCTTCTCACTTGTCGTATCCCCTCGGTGGTCCGGTCCTACACACATACAGTCCGGTCCTGTCCAACTGTTACAGTAAGCGGTCCGGTTTAGTGGTGGACCGGTCCAAGCGGTCCTGTCTATTTAATAAAATATGATTTAAATTATTTTTTTTTATTCTGCTCTTAAACTACATTATTTTTCGTCACTTATTTTTTTTTCAAATATTAACAAAGCTTAAAATCACATATACAGCAAATCGTTCAATAAATGTAATATTATAATATATACGGGAATATTTTGTGTTACTGTGTGAAGCATGGTGGTTAGAATATAAAGTAAATTGTGCAGGGTTGGATGAGTGAGTCAAAGATTTTGCTTGGCGGGGATTGCTCCGAGTTGACATAAGCTGAACAGTGATGTATTGTGGTTTAGTGGGATTTGAAAATATAAAACTTATTAATCTAATGTTAATGATATGACATATAGAGTATAAATAGGCCTAAGTATCTAGTATTTAATGTACAAAAATTTCTTATCATACTTTGATACACAGTGATACAGAGGAAAAGCATCAGCATTTGGCAACACGGCAGGGGACAAGGATTTTAATGCTAAACATGTCACTTCAATCATAAGATATAACAAAAAAAAAAACGACCATATCCTGTTGCTGAGATGACAAAATAAATACAAAATGATACACTATATAATCATATTATTGCATTTTATGTAGCTAAAATGTCTTTCCTTTAGAAGTTGATTCCAATTCCACTTTAAGTGTTTAGAACAGGATTTTTAGGTTGAAACTAAATCCATTAAGTCGACTGTTAAGCTTAAAACTTTAAAAATTAAGTAGAGCGGTCCGGACCAGTCTGGACCGCTCCGGTCTTGGGATAAACGATCCGGTATTTTGTGTTAGCGGTCCGGTCCGGTCTAACCCAAAATTGTGGACCTGACCGGCCCAAGCAGTCCTGTCCGCACCTCTACACTTACCGGAGAACTAAAGATAAGAGTACAGGTGTTACATCAGACCTGATGATGTTTGGGAGAGAAATAAATCTCATTATTGGCATCTAATGGCTGGACTTCCCCTTGTGAAGGAGACGTACCAACATGTCCAGTAGCATACACAGAGTGGTTGCAGTATGCCATTGCTGTGGCCTCTGAGTATGCTATGAGTCACCTATAGGACAAGCAACTAACCGTAAAAACGATAATAAGACCGTCAGATGGTAGAACGAGGTTTCGATGCTGGAGAGGACCAACCAGCTGTTCATAACAGGTTCGGTTCGGGCTGTGTAGGCCAATGCTTAGTGATGAACCAACGAGTAACCAATTTACTGTAACAGATCCAGTTGTCAGCTCGGTCGAAGCTGTAAGTTGTCCACATCCATCAATGGAGACCATACCTGCTGTGAAAAAAATGGAGATGATTGGATGATTCCCTGTGGATTGGGGGAAGTGGGAAGCTGATCAAGTGTTGCCAGAACCAGAGATGATAGACATACCCTCTCTAGTTCTGTAGAGTTAGATAGAGTAGAAAAGCTAAGGCGAGGTAAACGTTCTCGGAAGGCTCCGGAACGTTTACACTTATAGAAGTTAGGAGACTCCTGAACTCATGGTTGTGTCTTCTTTTTTGTGTACTGTGGACTGATGATGGCAGAGGGCCTTCAACTCAATCCAGGTCAGACAGACCATTATTGAGAGAGACCCTCGACAAGGAACAAGGACCATCCACGGAGTGTAGCTCTACTCCCCTGCTGAGTATACTCTCCCCAGCGACCCCCTAAGATCCAATCAGGACTACCGAGTTCAAGATCCTAGGACGGGAGACTTTGTGCCCCCCCCCCCCCCCCGAGTCCCTTCGCCAGGTCTCGTGAGCACCTCTAGTCACACAAGAGCTAATGCAAGACCATCAGGGTTGGTGTCTTGTCCCCACCGTCTAGTCGTGGATGAGGACGAGGTGACCGGGCCTGCTTCCACTGTTGAAGGATGGCCTTTGGCAAAGGACGCCCACCAACGAAACGGGATGGGGGGGGGGGGGGGGGGATAGTTGTTCGCTGTTTGCGCCGGTTCAGGGCGTGGTCAGAGTCATCTCACTTTTGAAGGACATATACTGGAGAGACATTTTCAAAGGAGTCACCTGTCCGAAAAGGAAGTTTATATTGAGCCAATCAGAGGCATGAATGGCTACTCAAACTAACGGGATGATATGATGAGGAGACACCTTGAGCGTTGGAGCCATCCAGGTGTGAGCTGGGAAGCAGCTCAAGAATCAGGTCATCATCTGCCTCGGGTTCTACGGCCGAACCCCAATTGCACTCCCTTTGACCAAGTCCTTCTACTGCTTTTACATTAGACGAGAGAAGAGAGGTCGTGGCTTCGATCTCAACAAGGTCTTCTGTTGTGGAACTGGAGACTCTGCAAGTACGGGGACCAAAACATACAAGTATCCCTCTGGGTACACACCAGCAGGAAGCCCGGTAACTGTATGGGGAGATGCCGGTGAACTGGCGGCAGGTATTATTGTTGTATAAAAACTGTGACAACCCCCTCTCCCTGGGTTCGAAAACGTCCCGGTACATGGGCACCAGACACATGACAATGTATTCACGAGTGAGCGATATTACAAGCATCACTGCTCCCATTCCTCTGTTACGTATCTAACCAACCTTCCTGTTAATTTAACATGGTTTCTGTAAAGTTCATGACAAGAAGACAAATGTCAACAACACTCCAGACTCGTTTATTACACGCTGAACATACAATATAGAGTGAACACCGCTTAACAGGATGGCGATCACTTTCAGGAATGTCCATACCCATGATGCAACGCTGTTACCGTAAAGTACCGTTTAACATTACCGTAAAGACTTAGTTAAATGGTGACATCTCGACCATTCCACATGTGCCTTACTTTAACTGCCCATTTACCCAAATTATGCTATAATTACCTCTTAATGAAGCTTAAAACAACTGTCATGCTCTTTTTACCAAAGCCAAGTAGGAAGATTAAAATGTTAAGCCTTATTCAGAGGCGAATATAGCATAATTTAGATTGATGCGCGGTCAGAGTAAATGAAGGGATGGACTAGTTATGCCTGTTATATCGTTCACTCGGTGAATACATTGTTTCAAGTGCCTGTGGTTATGGCTGAGCCAGAAAGCATGCGGGGCATGTACCCCCAGGGTAAATTTAAATAAGACTTGTGAAGTCGGTAAAAACGGTACACAACATAAGGTATATTTGCATTTCTTTATTTTTTATTTTTTTGGAGGAGGCCTCAGAGTAACTAGTTTTTGCTCCAGAAATCGTGAGCTTCTTATATCTGCCAGCATTGTTATTTCCTCATGCTTTTGAATCGGTTTGCTCTGCTAATTATGATGCTGAGAACTTCACAATCGGCAGTGAATTAAAATTAATTCCCTGCAGTCATAAAAATAATATATTTATTGCAATAATGGGCAATATTTAGGATATTTAGCAAAAATAATATTATTATTGGACGTCATTCTCTATAATGACAGTTTTCCTTAAACATATCATTAAAACGTTTTAAGGGCACGATAATCAGTGTTTGATGGTAGAAAGTAGCGAAAGTGGGACACGCTGTTCTGTTGAGAAAGCGGAAAGTTAACTATAATAGAGCGTAACTGATCTCTCTATGTTATTCGAGAGACTGTTCGAGAGACAAATTTGGATAAATACAACCCGGGATCTGGGTGTACATACTTTCCCATTTGGAATTTAGCCGGATTTATTTTTTCGTTCTCGTAATGATAAGCTTGGACTGCTACGTCGCCGTGGATAGCAGTTGCTCCTTGTGTATTGGAGTGACCGGCATGGCCTTCCTGGTCCTGGCTTTTATCAATATACCATAATGGCACGCAGTGTAACATTAATATAAAGATTACATTAACGAAGAAAACACTATTAAATATTTATGTTTATATGTTATAATTATTAAGTTATATATTTTATATATATATATATATATATATATATATATATATATAACCTGACATACACTAATAAAACTGGAATTAATGTATGTATATAAACAGCTTCATCATTCAACATATTCTTCGAGAGCAAAGAACGTCTATTTTGGCATAAAATCCTTGGAATTAGGTAAATAGTGAAATGACCATTTAATATATTTGTTACAAAATTTACAGGAAAATATGTCGCGGAAACATAATACTGGATAGCGAGGATGTATACTTAAAACGGCAACATAATCTATAGTATAGAAGGCTCATATTATAGGCATGGGAGGCATCGATCATCCAAAATTCGATGATTCAAAAACTGGTATTATGAGGATAGTTTTAGCTACAGCAGGGACCCCTGTGAGAGTAACTGAAAACTAAATGATATGTGTCCATTCATCCTCATACCTCATGAAAGAGCAGACATCTTCCGGTGAATGAAATAAAACGGAACATTTAAATAAAATACATATACATCAATACCATATCAGTTTTACAGCCAATGTTTTATTTTGAACTTCTATAGGTACCTCTAGATCTCTGAAATCATAAATATCTCCGACAACAACAGATTATACTATATCAAATTCTCAGACTTGATGCATACATCTGTACTTTCTGTATTGACATTTCAATATCAACCTTCAACAGACTAATTGTCAACTGCTGCCTGCCATAAGGTGGCGTTAGTAGTCGGAATATCTGGACCCAGATTTGGGTTCATTTATAGTGGTAAGCATAAGCGGTTAGCCAGTCTCAAAGTCAGTTCACATCAACCAATAAAATTGCACAATGACAAGCTTCTGAATTTGTTAATTCAATGTATGATTAAGCCATATCAGTCTCGAGGATGTATTCAATACTTAAGAGAAATGTCCATTATTGAGGAGTTTAACGTGTTGCTACGACAAAAGAACTAGTACCCTCAATGAGGGTTTAATGCCAGTGATCGACTAATGAAAAGTTTGACGATGAGTTGAGACTGCTTGCATGAAAATATTGAAAAAAAACGGAGCAGTCCTTTTATAAATTTGACTTGTGATATTCCTGCAATGATTATATAAGCTTATATCCCGCGAATAATTGGTGACACTTCGTGTATGGTCGCTAAGATTCTTCCACTTATCCCCTGACCATGCCAGTGAATATTCGGCGATGTTCAGCGAAGCTCGTTGATAGTTCGGCAAATGTTTGCCTATGCATTGGTCTTTGCCGAATGTTTGCAGATGTCTTGTAGGCGTCTGCTGGGCATCCCAGAACTGTCGCAGATGCAGAGCCAAACATTGCCGTGCAATCACAGATGTATCGGGGATGCCTTATGGGTGAGGTATAAATATAATGATTTCCGGATCTCATTCCCACTGGCAGATGCAGGTTGTACATCTTCAGGAAAAGCAGAAAAAATGGAAGAAAATGCACTTGCAGTCATTCTAGAACAGTAAGAAGAACAGCCCTGTTCTTGTTATGTTTGCTAGTATTTTGCCAAAATTTTTTTAGACAAAACTTCGCGACGAAATTTTAATGCAAGCATTGAACTTTTGACTATCAGGCTTAGCTTTTGGGAGGCAGACCTGTTTGGAGAGGTCTTGGGATAATCCAAATTTTCTGTTGCGATACTTCGCCAGTCGTCGCGAATATCAGTGGGACTAAGATATATACGTGTTGTTGCTACAGAAGTACTAGATGATGTACAGGGGTTGTAATGAATACAGGTGAATTATTAACAAGAGTTTAGTAATATACTAGTGTCACCTTTACCTCGCTTGATGGTTTTTTCGACCGGTTGGTATGCTTTTGGCATCGTCCGTGTCCACGCCAGACAGCCTGTCCTGATCCTGGTTGTAGACGAGGTTCCCCAAGGCAATCACTTAGATCTATGGCCCTCTGACAGTCACCTTAACAACGATGACCCAAATGGGTCAAGGAACAGATCAAATGAAATATATTTGTATTATATGTTTTACTTGAGAGCAAAAATTTAATCAACATTTTTATCAAATGGTTCAGGATACAATATACAAAGTAGCATATTAGACGCATTACATATGAACCGCATTAAAACCTTACCCATCAGATATTTATAGGACAAAATACGGTTTAATTTGGTATACTGATAATCAGCAAAAAAAAAACGGGGTTTAAATAAACGTTGTTAAAAAGGCAATTATGAGAAGAAATGACTTCACTAATTTAGTGGGAAAAAGCTAAAATGATAGTATAAAAGTAAAATTAGATAATTTCAGGTACAATTGGTTTATGGAGAAATTTCTTTAATTACAATTCCTTCTGTGTTTAAACGTTGGATACGTTTTAGTGATTTATGCTGGTAAGTTGATCAGACATTTAGTTTTTTTACAGCCTATGCACAAGTCACGATCACATGTCAGACGTCACAAGCTACATACTATGCTATATACTTTTGTTAACCAGACCCAGTAACTACTGCACCTGCGGACCCTGGGAGTGTAATCGTCCCCATTGCGCACCGAAAGGTACACTCGTATGTTGAGCACGATCTTCCAATTAAGTCTGCAGAGCACTTGTCCAAGGTGGGGGCCGACCGTGAAAAATCTCACTGCCTTGGCTGGGATTCGAACTCACGGCTTTGAGTGCTGTTCTCTACTCCTGACCTAAAGAAGCGGGTTGGTAACGTGTTGTGGCGGACTGAGACACTTACTTTTGGTAATCCCACTCCCCGTCGCTGTAATCTAATATACTCTTCGCACATGAAAATTAGCTGATATTCACTCTGTTTGTGGCACACTGTTATGTGAACTGTTAATAATGTAAGCGAAAGATTATGTGTAATGTAGATTTTCAACCAGTAGAATACTTTAACTACTTTAATATTTTCTGATAAAACTGAAAACCTTGGTTAGTTATGACTAATTAGAATCTAAATAAATATAAAACAAATGCCAAATCTTCTTTGATTCACCGTTGTAGAATTCACGAGTATGAGTGTTGTTAAGCAATTTTCAGCAGAAAAAGAACGAAGGATGACTGAATGAATGATTGAATTTCTATTTGCTACAACACGTGCCAACAAAAAAGGAAAGGCAAAAAAAAGAGCCAAAGTTATTTTCATTCTGTGTTTGCCTGTCAATCTTAAGTCTGCCTTACATTGAAAAATATTCACAAACTTTTCTGGGTCAGTGTGTCAATCTATGTCCAATGCTAGTATTATCCTGCCAGAATAGGTTTGAAGGCTCAGATACGTACTGAAATATGCAGCGATTCAAATACTTATTAAATGATGCGGTACCTATATCAAATTATCATGAACATGCACCAAGAAAACATTGTTTTATTTTTACATGGCATGGCATTTTAATATCTAAATAATGGAGTACTTTGTGCGTGTTCTGGGTGTGTATACTTTGTGCCTGAGTGATTTAGTACAGTCTTGGTCGAGTCTACTTATTTAGCGACTCGGGCTTGGACTCGAGGGTCCTGGACTCGGACTTGGACTCGGATGTAAGGACTAGAAGAACCAGGCCGAGTCCATTTCGAGTCTAATAGAAAACTACATCTGTGCCTTTTTATAAACACTTCATCAGATGTGCGAATTACCAACATAATTTTATATAATGATAACAAAATATATACTTGAGCATTGGGTGTTATAAATGTAATTAACCATTATAGTTAAAGCATATGTGAAATAACTTAAAATGTACATAATAATCTGAAATTTTTATTTAACATTGCTTTTTTATGATATTTGTATTGGTCTTAGACTTAGACTTCGGGTTCCAAATGACTCAGACTCGAAGAAGTTTGACATTGGCTCGAACCCGAAAGGACTCGGAATAAGACTTGGACTAGAATGGTCTGGACTCAGGCTTGCACTTGGACTCGGATGATGTTGATTCAACTACATCACTGTAATGTGTGTGCCCGGGTGTGTACTGTGAGTGTGTTCCTGGGTGAGTGTGTTCCTGGGTGTCAACTGCGTGAGTGTTCCCGAGTGTGCACTTTGTGCGTATTCCCGGGTGTGTACTGTTTGCGTGTTCTTGGTGTGTACTGTGTGCGTGTCCTGGGTGTGCACTAGTGTGTGCGTGTTCCAAGGTGGGTTCTGTGTGCGTATATTGGAGTGTGTACTTTGTGAGTTTTCCAGGGTGTGTAATATGTGCGTGCTGCCGGGTGTGTACTGTGTGAGTGTTCCCGGGCGTAAATGTGTGGATGTACACTCGAGAGTGTACTGTGTACGTGTTCCCGGGTGTGTATGTGAGTGCTCCTGGGTGTGTACCTTTTGCGTGTTCCCGAGTGTGTATCGTTTACGCATTCCCCGAGTTTTTACTATGTGGGTATTCCCAGGTGTGTACTGTGTTAGAGTTCCCGGATGTGTACTATGCGAGTGTTCCTTGGTGTGTCCTGTGAGTGTCCTGGGTGTGTACTTTGTGCGTATTCTGGAGTGTGTGTACTGTATGCGTGTTTCTGAGTGTGTACTGTGTGCGTGTCCTGGGTGTGCACTAGTGTGTGCGTGTTCCAGGGTGGGTTCTGTGTGCGTGTTTCCGAGTGTGTACTATGTGCGTATTCCCGGGTGTGTACTGTATGTGTTCCTGGGTGTGTACTGTGTGCGTGTTCTGGAGTGTGTACTGTATGCGTGTTTCCGAGTGTGTACTGTGTGCCAATTACCGGGTGTGTACTGTGTTTGTATTCCCGGACGTGTAACTGTTGATGTTTATACGAGCTTATCTGCTTTTCAGTATTTACAACGCGGAAGTATTCACCAAAATAGAATTGAAACAACTGCTTCTGATGAAGTCGTTACTTGCACTTCCCACCGGCTGTGTTGTGATCCTAGAACTTGTTCCACAGGTTAATCATGAGTTTCCACTGTTTTGAGTACTCATCCTTCCTCCACACAAAGCAGCCCCTATCATGCTACAGGGCAAATGTGAGTGTACCACATCAAAAGTAACCTTGGTACTTAAAATTAATGTTGTTTAATACAAACTTTCCAAGCAGCAATACCTGGTCAGTCAGTTGTCTCTTTATGCCACCACAGAAAAGAAGTGATCTCACATGACACGCATGTAATACATGTCTAATGTGGCCATCAGTCTACATTTTTGATAATGGTCTAAATGTGCTGTATATATTACCCAGAACAGGCCACACAAAAGATATTGTTCTATGCACAAATATTGTTCTACGGTGGAAGTGGGTTGAATTTTAGTCCTTCCTTTTATAATTTTACCAGCTTGCCACCATTTAAATACAGAAGCTTGCTTCAGTTCCTGAAATTGTGTAACCGATCAAAACAAATACTAGTATTAGTCCATTTGGATTCTTTTTAAAAAATTTATGTCATACCGAGGCCCTTGTTTTCGTTTGCAAAAATAAATTCATTCGACGAAAAATGGGAGCGGGGAATCCTAAGAGCGATTGATTTTCTTGTATGGTACAATTGCTCACCTCGGTCACGCTTTATTAGTGGTGATAGGCCAAGGATCGTAATACTTGACTCTTTCAACTTTCCAACCGAAAGACATTAAAACAGTTTTGACTTTCCGCAGAAAAAAAATTGCCTTTCCGTTAAAAATGCATCCTTCAATCATATCACACTTTCAGTTACACTTCGCTCGGTGTAAACTTGTTTCTGCAGTCTTACATACCATCCTACATGCACACTTGCATGCAAAAAGATGTGAACTTGAATGTTTTCAATAGTTACAATGCTATATCAGAAACAAGATTGTACAGCGAAAAAAAGAAAAAAAATAGGAGATGAAGAACTAAACGTCGGAAAGTATAAGAAATTACATACCACTTTTACATTAAATGTTAGGAGTCGGTGAAAGACAACCTGTAAATTATTTCGTTTTTGTGTCGTGTATGTTAAAACTAATCAGCTACTAATGTGTAAACCATCTAGGTGTTCACCTTTCCAGCGAATTGGTACAAAACGAAAAATGCCTTTCCGTGCACTTGCGGAAAGGCGTTATTACGACCCCTGTAGCCTATTTTACTCACTCGTGTAGCTCAGGAAATCTTGTATTTGTTCTTTGATATGGGCATCGTATTCCTCAGTTGAAAATACGTCATCAATTCATTACAGGTTGTCAAGGATGGAGCCTCCTAACAGGATCCAGAAAAAATTACTTGACATGAAGCAACGTGCTGCATATCTCCAAGTGTGGTAACATTTGATGGGATTTTGATAGCTAATACATATCCTGAGACTGGGGTCTGCAGTCTGTAGTACAATAGAGCCAACGATATTTGACACATCTGATTTTGATCGCTATTCCACTGTACTACTTATTTTAGCTTTTATAAATGATTTTGTTTTTGTTTTTGTCACAAGTATACTAATTTAAGCTTTTATAAATGATTTTGTTCTTAACTTGTTCTTAGCCAGCCTGTATACATATATAATAATAATAATAATAATAATAATGATAATAATATATAGTATTTATATAGCGCAAAAATTCTCCGATGGTCGGACTCACAGCGCAATTCACACACACACACACACACACACACAGACACATACATACTCACATACAATTTCATGGAAATCTACTCCCTGTGCCTGACCCAGAAAAAAATGGATATTAATAACCAAAAGCTTGACGAAAGAAATACGTTTTTAAATTAGTTTTAAATGATACAAGAGTTGGAGATTTTCTAAGTGTAATGGGAAGTGAATTCCAAACTTTTGGGGCTATGAAACGGAAGGACCGTTCACCGATTTTCATATTACACTTTGGTACTTTAAGAAGATTTCCGCAAGCCGAGCGCAGCGTACGCAAAGGCCGATAGGTAATTATTTTTCCGTCAAATATGATGGAAGTGAGTCATCAAAATGGCGGTAAACAAAAACGGCAATTTTGTATTGTGTACGGTATTTACATACATATATATATATATATATATATGTATTTATATATATATATATATATATATATATATATATACATATATATATACATGATGAATGTACCAGGATTTCAATTTCCACTAGAGTAACATATTAAACCTGAATAATTTATCATCTCTTAGTCTGTAGGGTGTTACACCAATTCTAATTAACATATTCACATCTGCAGGTATTAATTAAGTTCGCGACCCTTCACCTTACAATTATATTAATTATGCAAGTGTTCATTTGATGACAAACGAATAAATATTGATGAAATTTGACAAGTTATACTCTTTTATTCAAACTGATCAGTGGGCCTTTTGGTTTGACAAATGTTGAAGAATTATATTATCTTATTACAAAAGTGCCATGTCAATTGATAGAAGTTTAGACAGCTGATAAATGTTAACGCGTCACCTGACCGACCGTTTATATTTTAAGCAACGAAACACCCTGATCCGCCCAATCCGCGATGGAACTACTAGTAAAACAAATCACGTGATGTGCTAACAGAGCGGAGTTTATAAATATGTTCTGAGTTTTCAGCTCGTTCAAGTAGGGGTTGCCTGTACATGTATATTGTTTAGTGAAAAAATGAACATAATTAAAAAGCTGCCAGTCAATAGTACGGTGGCTGATTTAGGACACAGAAAAAAAAAATATTTATCTCGTGATCTCGAGATAACATCTCGAGATCTCGACATAGAATTTCGCAAAAAAAAAAATTTAGGAAGCAAAAAAAAAAATTTTTAGGAAGCAAAAAAAAAAATTTAGGAAGCAAAAAAAATTTAGGAAGCATAAAAAAAAAATTTTATGAAGCAAAAAAAAAATTTTTAGGAAGCAAAAAAAAAAAAATTTTAGGAAGCAAAAAAAAAAAAAATTAGGAAGCAAAAAAAAAAAAAATTAGGAAGAAACCCAAGCTGGGAATGGGTCTTATAACGTCACTTTGACGTATAAACATTTTATCTAAAGGCTACTTGTATACAAGCCACTTGAGCAAGTGTTAACATACAGATAAAAACATGTAACCGAGTTATTGAAAGATCACTAGTTGATATTCGTTAGAGCATGTGAAGCAATGCAGTATTTGTCATTTACAGAAATCTGTAATCTCTGAATTGAAGCCAGATGTTTCTGCCGGACGTCTTTCTATTACGATCGGTGGCAATTTTTTCACCCCCCCCCCCCCCGACCCATGTTATAAAAAAAACGTGGATATAGACAAAGACAGCGCCTTTATCCATGGCATTGGCTCATTTTTATGAAAGATTAATAGATTATCTTTACCTAGATTATGTTTATGATTACTTTTACTTCTTTAATATGTATATGCAGAGTTGGCCTGTATTACAAAGATTCTATAAATAAGGCAGGTGAATAGCGACTTTAAGACCAAAGCAGAGCATTTTGCTGAAGAAAAATCATGATGAGAGATGATCGAAATTTTAAACCGTTTATTTATGAATATAAACATTTATGAAGATAGGTTGATTAAATTAATCTGAGCTATAGTATAAGAGCTATAGTGGATCAAGACTTGGGCTTTAGGGGCTGAAGCAACGCCCCTCCCCGATCCCCCCCCCCCAGCGTACCTACCCGAAAACACAGTAATCAGTTTTAGCATATTTTAATTTATGATGGTCTAATACATGTTCCATAAAACGACACACCATTTCAATAAAACAAAAGCTGAAAGAAATTGTATAAAAAGCGTGTTTCTATAAGAAGCTCATATTTGTTTGTATTCTTAAAATAATAAGGTACCCACAATGCATGCATGCAGACCTAAACATTTCTGTTTGAGTGATTTAACAGACATGGCTCCGAATCCGCCGTTCAGGTAGAATGTTTCAGATTCTTTAGGCTTTGACATCTTCCTTACGGATATGAATATTAAATATTGAATTTATATTGAACTTTTCTTCAACTCGCCTTATCTCAGGGGATATACAAACTTGATTGATTTTAAATTAATTATATTGTATTACCGTTCAGTTAAACACAGTGTACATGGTCTTTGTTTTATAATTGCAATAGTAAGCACTCTTAACGTATACTGTCCCCATAAGGTTGCTTTGTTTTATGTCAATTCAGCTTCGAATGGTTCGTACAAGTGTGACATTTTTTCTGGAGATCTCGAAAGAATTTTTTTTTTGCTTCTTAAAAATTTTTTTTTTGCTTCCTAAAATTTTTTTTTTTTTGCTTCCTAAAATTTTTTTTTTTGCTTCCTAAAATTTTTTTTTTTGCTTCCTAAAAATTTTTTTTTGCTTCCTAAAATTTTTTTTTTTTGCTTCCTAAATTTTTTTTTTTTGCTTCCTAAAATTTTTTTTTGTTGCTTCCTAAAATTTTTTTTTTTGCGAAATTCTATGTCGAGATCTCGAGATGTTATCTCGAGATCTCGAGATAAATTTTTTTTTTTCTGTGTCCTAAATCAGCCACCGTACAATAGAGATTGGACCGAAAGATAATATTGAAAGAAGAGTATATCAACGAAGAGGTCTTATCGTTTCATTTGTTATACCTTATATCTTTCGAAGCTTCTATTCTTTACAAACTATAAAGCTTATCATGGCATATTCGAATAACAATCATATCACACAGTGGTTCTTAATCGCAGTTACTTAAGGATAGATCCTTCAATGTATTCGTCTTTTCAGGAATTATCCCTTTTTTTTTTGGGGGGGGGGGGGGGTACACGGAGTAACTCTACGGGATCATTGGTGTAGATTATAGAGAATTGTTAATCATGTGAATCTTGTTAAAATTTGCATCATAACAAATTAGGGCGATTTTTCGACAAAGTCGGTAGTTTTGGTATTCTTTCTTCCTTTCGTGAATGTGTGTGCGTATGATGTACGTATATGTGAATGCCTTTGTAAATATACATGTGTGTACGGGCCAAAATCGTTTAAAAAGCTAATTTGGGCAAGAACTTATGAACTAAAAATCTGATCGGCATTAACTGTATTTGTTGAGAAAAGGATGGTGTGATTAATAAAACACAGAGATAAAAGATGAATATTCATACTTTCACATTTAATACATTAATACATCCTTGCATTGCTGGACATCCAAGGATTTCTTGAAAGTAGATCGGAGAACTTTAAAATAATGTAACAGTTTAGTGAAAGATCAATATTAGTGTTCAGAACTTGTTCCAGATGTCAACCATGAGCTTCCACATCTTTGTCTGGGAGTTCTTTCGCCACACAAAACTGCCCCTGATAACATTAATAAATTCATTTAAAATATGACGAAGCGTGATATGAAAGATTGTGAAAATCTTGTAAATAAGGGTCACATAAAGGTACGTAAAGGTGTGTATCCTTCAAAATTGTCTATTTCTACAATTACGAATACTTCAACAACATTGTCTGTTTCTACAATTACACCTTCTTAAACAACATAGTCTGTTTCTAAAATTACCCATACTTCAACAACATTGTATGTTTCTACAATTACACATACTTCAACAACATTGTCTGTTTTTACAATTACACACGCTTCACCAACATTGTCTGTTTCTACAATTACACAAAATTCAACAACATTGTCTGTTTGTACGATTGCACATACTTCAACAACATTGTCTGTTTGTACAAATACAAATACTTCAACAATATTGTTTATTACAATTACACATAAATTATCAACATTGTCCAATTCTAAAATTACTCATTCATAGGCGACATTGACTTTTTTGTACAATTACTCATTCATCGGTGACACTGACTGTTTTCTACAATGATACATACTTTATAAAATTGATTTTGAAGGTTTCTTTGAATTCTGTCAAGAACCAGTACGTACTTTAGTAAGTAATATCGGCATATGTCAAGTATGAAAAAAAAACTTATCTGCATAAAATTCATATTTCATATAAATTGAAAAAAATGAAAATATCACAGTTCGTATCGCAGTTACCACATATCACAATATAGTGCATGCAATACGAAACTTGTAGGCGATTTCCAGCCCTAGATAAACCTCAACTGGGTAGCGTTTCCATATGTGCCATGAGTAAGCTTCGACCAGCGCGGCAGTATTACTAAAGTAAGTTCTTTTAAGAAAGTAGATAGGCCTATAAGTAACCAAGTTTACCATTTTACACCTTTTTTTTAGTAAATATCGCGGGGCTTCCATCCGAATGTTTTATGGATTACAGCCGAGAGACCTCAGGAGAATAAGGAGAGCTTAATGTAATGGTTCAAATGACCATCCCAAAGTTTTGGTCATAGATTTTCTGAGCGACTTGAGACAAGATATCATTCTCCTGAAAATTTGAGCGTGACAGCAGCAGAGAAACCCACGATGGACCAAAGTGAAACAAAATCAGACGCACATTCGAATTATAACTAATCTGTAGATTGAATACGTAAACTCGGTGAAATATACCTAAGCTGGTCGATATACTTACTTGCCGCTCTCCTCTGCCGTTCCGTTGCTCCAGGTAATCTCGTAGTGGTACTGCTGTACGGCGATGTTACCGTACACAGTGAAACTGTCCTCGTGAATAGGCTGTCCACGCCCGCCTTTATCCATGTAGGCCTGATGCATCAACACCGTGGCAGCTGAAAATATAGTTATAAAATGTAAGCTGCTTCAAGCTAAATGGGGAAAAATTAGGATATAATCAATATAGACAATGTTAATGGGCTTTTAATCATAGTGCTGGCACAAAGAATTAAAATTAATGTCTCGGATAAAATGAAAGTGTAATTATAAGGCAGGAGCCATTTGAAGACACTAAAAGACTAGTCCTGAAAGTATTGAACGAATTTGACATCACATGCCAGTTAATAACGATAATAACTAAAATTTGAAGCTCTCCAATAATACTTAATTCTCGTTCTTTTATTTACTTGTTTTTATTTTTTTTTGCATATTTTATAGTTTCTTTTTAATTTAATATTTGATCAATTCCCAGAATAGGTATGGATTAAAACCGACTTTCTTCTAAAGCCATTCCTCTATCTTTGAATTCATTAAATCTCTATATCTTTTATCTTCTAAAAGTTTGTTTTTAAACTTCCAATATCCTCTCCCTCTTTTTTATTTTCATTTTTTTAAAGTAATTGTAATGCTTGAGTGGTCGGACTTTAACGCAGGTAGTATTAAGGTATTCATTTCACGTTCTTGAACACTGTTAGATATAAGAAAATAGTTTGAACCTGCTGTAAATCCTTTTTGATATTTGTCGCCATGTATTCTGTTCTTTTTCTGGATTTTTCATTCTCCATATATCTTTCAGATGTAGGCTGGTTTTTATCTTCATCATCTCAGTTACAACTCTTAATTTACAAAGACCTTGTCCCCCCCCCCCTTTTTTATCCCTTAATATTAAAGTGCAGTTCCAATCACCTCCAAGTATAATGTTATCATCGGGTTCAATTTCCATCTCTTTCAGCCTTAACGTAGGTCTCTGTTAAACAAAATTTGTTTTCTTTCCTCATTTGGTGCATACAAGTTTATAACATTCACCATATTATTGTTTATATCTGCTTTGAAGATTATGATTCTTCTTTCTTTGTCAGTATATCTGTTAACAATTTTGCACTGAATTTTATTTGAAATTTTATTGAAAATTTTATTTGAAGTAAAATGGCTGTTACTGGTGCCATGACAAAAAAAATTACTTCTCCTCCCGAATCATATTTCCATGTTTCATTCATATTTGCACTGTAAGTTTCTTGTAACATCACAATATCTGATTTATGTTTCCTTGCCCAACTGAATGTGGCTCGTCTCTTCTTTAAATTTCTAAAACTCCTAACATTCATGCTTAATACATTAAATCAGACACGAAGTAGTTGTATGTGTATGTATATTATCATATTAAGTATCCTGAGTGTACCAGGTATAATATGCTTAAACATAATTTTCCCATAGAATTTTTGGAAATCTAAATTAATGTTACATTCTACCTGATATGTTTTACATCTCACAAGAGACTCTTCTAATATATCTATAAGCACAGACCTATAGGAACTCCACTTACAAAAATATGTAGCTTCCACTAAGCATAAAACAAATTATTATAAATACAATGAATACATAGGTTTCAAAAGTTATTATATCATTTTTGTCATCTCTCTGACTTCTGTAGTAACAATGAAGGTACACAAAACAGTGAAGTTCCACAATCGAGCTAATCGTTGTGAATTCTGATACCCCCATGTGTTACTGTGTCCAACATACTGGTCTCCAGGTACACTTTTGTTGTTAACAAAACAGTCTTACATTTTGTCTTCGTAACAGTATAAATTATTAAATTCAGTTTGCACATTATAAAAGCTATTCAGGCATATACTTTTTGCAAAAGCATTAATAAAAATAGCATTTATAAATGGATGTCAAAATCACAAATTCAAGATTAAAAAAAAATGAATGAATAAAGACCTTTCACTAGGCAAACACTTTGCTTCCCACAATTTCAGTAATATAGATGACCTGTTTAAATATATGTCATAATCACCAATTATAAACATTAATAAATTATTAAATGAACGATCTTTTCTTTAGATTCCTACAATTGCTTTTATAAATATAATATTGAAATATGTCTAAGATCATAAATTCTCAAAATAAATAGATAAATAAATTTAAATAAGATGTAACCAGATTTCTTCATCAATCAGGTGTGAAGTATTTCAACATTAATGTAATTAAATCTGAGAAGTGAATGAAGTACATAAATATAAGTACATATGAAGTACATACATATAATTACTTAATATGCATGTATAAAAATCCTGACCAACTAGAAAAAAAACTGTTTTAATTTCTCTGCCCGACTGCTAGTATTATACAGATCTACTTACATGCTTTGTCAGCAATACCATAGTTTTATAGAAATAATACAATTTACCTTATTTCACGAATTCAGAAAACAAGCTATCTTGAAACCTAAGACAGTCTTATAAAATCACAAAGATCGATTGAACATTTCATGTTACAATTCCAGTAGTAGAGTTATTATTATGAAAACTATAATTTGGTGAATTTAGAAATTATACAAAGATATTTATCAAATCTCTGATGAGATACATATATATCTTGTATAAAGCGTTTTACACGTATGTCTCAATGTAAGCCTGTGAAGCATAAAGATATGCTTTCATAATGTACGTGCAACCAGACTGAACCAGTTTGCATCAGAGACTAACCTATCACGTATTAACCAAATATTTATACTTCTGCGGCTTTTTATTTTTATAAACAAATTATTATATATATGCAATTTATAACATTTTAAGAGTACTGACAAATCTATACTGGTACCTGTCTGGTAATTTTAATTGTGTGCGAATTCATGAATATACTATTAATTTCATTAATGAAGGAAATGTTCTAAACGCAATACAACATTCACTTAAAGGTGAGTGCATTGTAATAACTAATACAGTTATAACAGACATCAGTGCTACATATTGCCATCATACCGGCTAATAGAGCGTTTTAAACCTTTGCAGATTTGCCTGTATTATAAAGTGTAACAAATCATTCCAATCATCTAAAATTAAATGTTGTACAACTGCGTGTCAACGTTCTTTAATTTTATTTCTTACCAAATATTAAATTTTTACTACAGCAGTTTTTTTTTAATTTAAGAAAAGACAATTTCTTAATTACTTGTACCAATTACTTCATGTAAAATGGAGAATATGTGGGTCATAATATAATTCTTTACAGTGTATATACTGAACAAAGTTACGAATTTTACCTTGCATGCCAACCAAATTCGGAATATATCTCTCATGTTAAACCCACAGTCTGTAAATGTAATTGTAAAACCATTCTTTCAGATCCAGCAGCCAGAACAATTCAGTAAAACTCAGCCAATTAACAAACCACAACAGCTGATATTATTATTTTACAGGATAAAATAGATATCTTATTACAACAGAAATAACACTTACGAAAATGTACATATATGTCCATAAACGTTTAATTACGAATGGTTCCAAAAATAAAACTTACAACCGCAGTGTCAACAAATCGACTCTTCCGTTGCTTGACAAAAAAAAATGTTTAGGTCACGTGGTCCTATTTGTTTACATGACCTGGGGTCACCAAGCCCTGAAACCTGAAGGAGAGTAGTAAATGGTCTGGCTTTCTCTGGTTGGCTCTAGCCATCATGTGCTGGAGCATCAAAAACACCCCATTGTTTAATTTTTAAGTATGTTAAGCATAATTCCCAATAAAATTGACAGTATTGGTCAATTTGTATTAAATCTATGGCCAATCAAAGAGATGTTGTCCAAATGCTTGTTTGGGACTGCTTGGTGGGGTATTTTGGGCTTTACTGCATTCGGGCAAGGATGGTTAAAAAAGGAGATACACAAGCCCCCTTTTTCTTGGTCAAGTTTGTCTGAAGAAACAACAAATTCTCAGGTAAAAAAAGTTTAATATCAGAATTTATTTTGAAAATTATTTAAAAGAGGCCCAAACCTCAGGTGTTTTATAGATGTTATATAGGGAAAATAAATACAGCCACGTGTCTCTCATAACCAGAACCACCGTCTCTGGCAGCCAAAGTTGGTTTTGACAATGTCCAGAAGGTGTCGCCAGTCCCCATAGACGCCATTCACTGTTCAGAGCCTTGACTCGCCGTTTCCCCGACGCGAGACTGTTCAATGGGCATTTGTTTTCCATCAATGCTCAGTCGGCCTCTTGTGAACCTTGCTTTCTGATTATTTGCGTGGGCTTCATTCATGAGCGGAATAGCCTTTTTCTCCAATGTTAAGTCCATTTTAGTAAGATCCTCGGTCACCATATTCTTCCCACCTGACCCGCGCCTTTTTGTTTTCGTCAATAGCTCCGGGCGGTCCTCTCTACTAAATCTCACAATAATGTGCCGGTTTCGATTGTCTTTCCATGGACCTATTCTACGGACACTTTAGTTTTCTCACTGAGTATGTCTGCTATCCAGGCTCCTTGTTGTTCAAGTACTTTGACCACTTTCTGTCTGACATTTTCACCTTTTTCCTCTTTTACTCCTTTCACTCTGACATTATATTCTCTGCTGTGTCTCTCGATCTGATTCAGTTTCTCACGTATTTCACCTTTGTATACCAACAATTCTCTCTGGATATTCTCAAGTTTTATCTCTAGTTCTTTCACCCGTTGGTCAAGCTTAAGTTTATCTTCTCCAAGTTCTATAACCTGTGCCTGTGTAAACTTAAGACTCGTTTGTAATCCTTTCAGACCGTCAAACTTTTCAGCAAATTCATCTCTGATCATCTTACATTCCGCTTTGATACCACTGGCCACCCTTTAAATTAAATCTGTTAGTCTCCGCTCAAGTGTGCCGAGCTCTGTTGGGCCCGCCTCCGCCATTTGTCCCTGATCATCAGACCAAATTTCAGTTTCTCGCGTCAAATACACTTCTATTGTCTATGAAGACTCACTAGCTTTTTCTCCTCCCCTCCCTCTTTTACCTTTTGGTGGCGTTTCTAGACCTTTTTTACGTGGTTACAATTCGTTAATATCTAGAGACCTTTCTCATCACGTCTCATACCGCCATGTTGGTCACGTCAGCTAAATTACACATTGCTAAATACAGATAACACTTGACTGAGAAAATTCCACTAACCCAACCTCATAAGTCTTCTCATAGTTTTTTTCGTTTGACCCTATTAGGGTTGTCTACCGGAAGCTTTTCGGGTCCCTTTTATATCTTGACTTTTATGTGGGACCTTGGGTAGACTTTGTTTCAAAGAAAAAGTTAACTTACGTTTTCCGTGGTAAAAACGGTGTCCGGGTCGCATGACATAAGCATCTGACGTGTACACGCGGTCGACATCGTTCACCAGGTCCCTGTTTTGGTACATCGCCTGAATCTCTTCGATCTGTTCCCTGATCTCCGACTTGTCATCACCTTTAACCAGACACAGACAGTGGATATATGTACTGTTTGTAAGTGCATGAACGGGGTCGTTTCATGTTTAATAATAATAATAATTTATAATAATAATTTATTATTTATATAGCGCTCATTATATGTATTGAATCATGTCATAAGCGCTTTACATACATGTAAAAACATATTATCAGTTGTCCTATATTTAGCATAAAATACTAAATAGGTATATATTTTACGTACAAATAAAAACATATCATCAGTAGTCCTGTAATTTCACATAAAATACTAAATAGGTATATCTTTTAAGAATAATAATACTAGTTATTAATAAAAGAAACCACAGTGTTGTCTAAAACATTTAAAACTTATACTCAAGATTGTAAGACCTACAAAATATAAATGTTTTCAATCTAGCTTTAAAATATCAATAGTTGCACTATTTTTTACATATACTGGGATATTATTCCAGAGTTTTGGCCCTGCATATCAAAATGATGATGTTTATATTTGCTCTAGGTTAGCCTTCAGTACTGGCAGATTTTTAGCTCAGCTGACTATAAGTCATCTGAGCTATAGTCGTGGTCCATTGTCCGTCGTCCGTCCGTCTGTCCGTCCGTCCGTCCGTCCGTAGATGTGGCACGTTTTGAAACCATAAGACCTAGGAATCCAAAATTCGGCATAATGTTAGATGTCCCCAAGATCTCCTACCAAGCCGAAAACTGGGTCTTTGCGACTTCGTTCCTTTTAGAAATTAAGGAAAAACCTCAATTTTTTATTAAAAACCTATTTTTACACTTCAGGACTGCCTAATATCAAAACCACTCATCTGTTTTTCATCATATTTACCATAATTATTCCTCTATATAGTTCCTATGTACATGCCAGAAATTATGTCTGTATTATATAAATTTAAAAAGTTATGGCCCAAACATAATGCATTGTGTAAAAAATCAGGAAAGATATTTGATCACTTAACACAAAATATGTTAAAGCTATAAACTTTTTTTCCAGTAATATAACTTAAATTAATCAAAATTAAATTGTATACCCAAAATTAGATCAAAATCTTTTAAATTTTTTAAAATATTAACAAAAATAAAAAATTGGTACCTTAAATTTTGCCCAACTTTGACTATGGCACGTTTTTTTCCTGTAAGTACTGTGGATTTAATTTTCTAAGCATGTTTTTTTTAGCATTTTGTCTGTAAACACCGAAAATTTGAAACCAGTTGATCAAGAACTGTAGATTTTATACAAGTTTTCAAGCACCATGTAACATATTGTTTACATCAAGCTAGTGTCATGCAGTTTGCAAGTGCTCAGCTCCCCAGCTTCAGCTCTCAGTTCCTAAAATTTGGCATGCAATTAGATGTCTCAAAAATCCCCTACCATGCCAAGAATTTGGTCACTAGGACTTAATACCTTCGAGATATTTATGAAAAACGTCATTTTTCCATTAAAAACCCATTGTTACACTTCAAGACTGCCTAATATCAAAACCACTGATCTGACTTTAATCATATATAATATACATATTTTTCTATACATTCTCTATGAACATGCTAGAAATGATGTCAGTATTGCGTAATTGTTTTAAGTTATGGGCCCAAACATAATGCACTTTGTAAAAAATCAAGAAAAATATTTACTCCCTTAACAAGAGGATTGCTGAAGCTAGAGGTTTTTTGTCAGAGATGTAACATTATTTAATCAAGATTCAATTGAATACCCAAAATTAGTTCTGAATTTTTCAAATTTTATAAGTTATTAGTATAAATATAAAATTAGTACCTTAAATTTTGCCCAACTTTGACCATGGCATGTTTGTTTCATGTGAGCACTGTTGATATAATTTTCATATCATGCACACATAAAGATTTCAACTTTTTAGTGTAAAAAGCTATAAGAAATTGGCCAAAAATTGTAGCTTTTATTAATGTTTTTATGAGACCATGTCAGACCTTGGCTCTCTGTAGCACCTCTTGAGTAACCTGTATGTTGACCTTGTTGAACTTTCAGCAAATTATGCATGCTTGAGGCGAGTCATAAACTGGGGCTCCAGGCAGCTTATTATATAATGGCCAGCCACAGTTGATCCAGGTGTCCAACCCAACTCATCTAGTAGTTTTAACCAACAACATAACTATAAACAATAAATTAATAAATTTTTATTGGTTTTTAATAACAAATTAAAGAAAAATAGAAAAGGAATTTGTTAGTTGATAATAACAGGAAATTAACTTGCAGTTACTGATGATATAGGAATCTTGTATCGATGGATAGAATGTCACGTATTCCAAATAACACCATGCAGTCACCTAAGGTATTTTTCAGTTCAATTTTAATGATAAAAAAGTAAATCATATTATTCATTACTAATCAATAGGGATCATATGAAGGAAATTAATGATAGAAAATGATGCAGTTGATAATATTATTATCTAGATTCCTACTGTGTCTATAGTTAGTACATTGATGTGAAATTAGTCCAAAGTGAATATATTACATTTTTTTTTAATATAAATAAAAGCCATAAAACTAGGTACTTATGATCATTATTTAAATGTGTGAATTTTGTATATTCTGGATTCTCAACATTATTGTTTGGTGAAAACTGAATAAATACCAGACATGGTGCGAATACTTTGCAATTGTATTTAAACACGAATATGAATATGTACTCCATTATAAAATTTCTTTCATAAGAATGGGAATTCAGGTAAAAATGAAAGTATATGAATACCAGTGCAAATACTTTCAAAATGTATTAATGAATGCATTCATGAATATATTCTTTAATATTATTTTTATAATCATTTCAGTCATATTTTATTTGAAAAAATCATAATATTCTCTTATATTTGGGACAATATTTGTAATTTTTTTAATAAATAGTTAAACTCTTATATTATATGTTCTGCTTATAAGTTATATGGCCAAGTCAAAATCTGTGTGACAATTGCACTCCATTCGTTAATAAAATAAATTAAATTAATCCTCTTTCCTGTCTCCAAAGTACTATCAAAATCATACGTAAGCTAAACAACAACAAATCATAATACAGCTTATTTTGTTACCACATAAAACCAGGATGTGCCTCATTTCTAAATCATACTTTTTTATCATATATAACAGCTGAGCGCCGTGACCCATAGGTCCCTTGTTATTATTCTGTGATCTGAGTGACCTCCCATGATTATAGTCTAGTAATAATTGCAGATATCTTGGTGCTGTTCCATTAATACATTGGTATACAATAACTAACACTTTATAGTCTATCCTGTCTCTGATTTTCAGCCAGTGAAGCTCTTGCATAAATGATGAAATCCAATCATATTTCTGCAAACCACAAATTGTACGAGCAGCCATGTTCTGCATCAATTGTAACTTGGATATATAGCATACATGTGCCCATAAGAGCAAACTGTTACAATAGTCGATACGACTGATGACTAAACCGTGTACTACTATTCTGATGGTCTCCCTTGATAGCATTGATCGTATCCTGTTAATATTCTTCAAAGTTATATAAAGTACTACTGCAGATTCTCTTTACGTGTTCATTACGCTTCATATGTTTATCCATGTAATATCTAAGATTTCTTACAGTAGGGGTGGCCAGGATGTTATTTTCACCAATTCTCATAGAAAAGTCCTGAATTTTGTTTAACTGTTGCTGTGTTCCGAACAAAATACATTCTGTCTTATCATCATTGAGTTTCAATAAATTAGTCTGCATCCAAGTGCTCATATCACTAATACAGTTTTCTAAGATTTGAATTGCATTAGTTATGTTAACACGTGATGCTGGCTTAAATGATATGTATGGCTGAGTAAATAAAAATTACATAATTATACATATGTATCATTTCTGTATATTAATAATATTTTTAAATGTTAGAAGTTAATTCGATCAGTGTTTTTAAAAAATGTCATACACTCATGATATATGCCGACATAAGTGAATATATATATATAATTATATCATATATATATTTTACATATATTAAAATATGTATTTTATATTTATATTTATATAATATAATAAACATAATATGATATATATATATATACATTATAAATCAGATAACATATATTATATATATGATATATATTGCATATATATATATACATTTATATATTATAATTAATATATATATATATAAAATATAAAAATTAAATATATTATTTATACATTATACATATGTATCTTTTCTGTAAATTAAATATATTTCTTAACATAAAAAGTCATATCAATGATTTAAAAAAATATCATGAACTCCTTACTAAATACTGATAAAATAAATAATACATGTTTATATTTTTCCTTTTGTTCAATGATTAATTTCTAGTTTCCGCATTCTTTGATGTTACCGTTCAGAATGTTTTAAAGCAGATTTTCTAATATTCCAATATGTCTGTTAAAGCATGATTGCTACATCGAAGATTGTCTTTACCCATAGACCCCGAAACATGAACAAAGAGGTAACAAATAGCAGTCAGTATTTTCATTTTGTCACGGCGTGCATGCATGGTCTGTCAGCCGGCAGGCCGCATACGTTACCTGTACACATTATGTAGTAATTAAACCGATGCTGCTAATACATGTACGTTGGATATTTAAACAAAACGCGTGTTAATTTCAAGCTGTTACAACTGTTTCATCCAGCGTTCGTTACTGTATACAAAATAATGTATTTATTAAATTAATGTATTCAATTTAATTAATTCACTTGACTGTATTCGGGGAAACGATGAGTAGTCCTTATTTATTGAAAATGGATATCATGTCCCCTTCTCTCTCGCATTCTCTCTCTCTCTCTTCGTATTTACAGTACACGTTTCCTATTCTTTTTCCTCTCTTTCACAAAGTAACATATGCCTAATAATATTTATTTTTTAGTAAATATAGTTTGAAGAAAATAACTGACATAAATACACGTGACCTGCTGTTATTACATCAAAATTATGTATCAACACGTTTTTTACTCAACTTCTTGACCTAGTAAAACCATAACAAAAACAGTGATTCTGGAAAGTGAAATTTGAGCAATTCCTCATCCAGTCCTCCCACCCACCCAGGTAACAAAGGTATTATATTCAGGAATTCACCGTATCACTTGATGAATTAAAAGGCTGACCATTACCATAGGTACGGACTGGGACACCTGTGAGGTACGGACTGGGACACCTGTGAGGTACGGACTGGGACACCTGTGATGTACGGACATAGGACTGGGACCCTAGTGAGTGTAACAGAGGACACGGAGCCCCCCTGGTCAGCTGAGTCTAGGAAATTTTCACAATTTCTTTTGACAGCCTTAGCAACAGATGCAATGAAAAACGCGTAAAAATATTGTACATTCTGCAGTCCAACAGCCACAATATCATAACAGCATTTGGATAAATTATCAAATATATAAATTATGATAAATTTAAAAGGCAAAAATTGTTTACTTGGTTAAGAAGTTACAAGACGTGCATTACTTTTTGCAGTAAACCCACAGTCAACAGAAGGATGAACTGTTATTTTGCCACGAAGAATCGGGTTCCAAAATCATGTTTTGTCAGGACTCCCACAAACTGAACGAGTGGCAGTTACATGGGTGAACGATATTAAGGTTTCTGTGAGTCATATGGTAAAAGATCCAAGTGGTCGCATTCTTTTTTTTTAGAATGTTCTATAGATGACACAGCTTTTGTATTAGTAAATATTTATTTTCCTACTAAAGACCGAGCTAAAATATATGATTATTCATATGTTGCGAGAATACGTCACTCCCTACACAGAGAGGACAGTTTTAATCGGGGAATATTTAAAAATTATGTTGAATCCCCAGATAGATAAAAAGAGGAGGCCAGAAGGAAATGATCAGCAAACCAATAACCAGATTGGTTGAATTAATAAATTTTCTATAATTGATGCATTGCGACGATTAAATCCTGATAAAAGAGCACACACAAGAATTCAACCTAACCCAAGGGGTGCTTCCCGGTTAGATTATTTTTATATTATTAGATGCTAATATGCCTGACAGTAAAACTTCTATTTTTATAGTGGCAACTCTCTCAGACCATTAAATGATTACTTTATCATTACAAGGTAGCCTGAGCTAGAGGACCTAGCTACTGGAAGGGTAATAATGAATCTGTCACATACACACAGTGAATCCCGTTAAAACGGACACCTTCAAAAATGATTATTTTATATGTACGTGAAGACTTAGGGTCTAAAACGATATATTTGTTGGTTAACTAGCATGGTGATCGTGTTGCCGGAATGGGCATTAATTCAAAAATAAATAAAGTTTGAGTTTTCCTGTACTTGAAATGATCTTGTTGGGTTAATGCCCTATACGTATAAGAAATAACATTTTGAGTGACCTGTGAACCTGACGTCATGGAACCGTAAACAGCAACATAAAAAAAAAATAAGAAAGAAAAGAACCAAACAGCATTCAGGATATTTTTTTTACAATCTAATATTTTCAGCACTCGGTATTATTGTTGACGCCCCCAGGAGTCCTTCTATAAAACTCAAGAAAATGATATATATATATATACATATATTTATATATATATATATATATATATATATATATATATATATATATACTTGTTCTTTCTAGGCTGTTTGCAATGCCCTGATGGCAAAGTGCTCGATGGTATAACCAGAGCATATAAATATATATCATGTGTAAGGAATCAAAGATTGTAAGCATCGTGTTGACTAATTAGTTTCGTACTCTTGTACGGCACTCTTCAGAAGGGTATGAGTTTACGTAAGAGGAATTTGTTAGCGTGTCTACAACTTGTTACAAGTTCATTGCGTTGGTTAAGCATGCCCAGCTTTGGTTTACATAAAATCAAATATTTCTCCCACAGGCACAGGTTACATCTGTTAGTTTCTCGGGAGTATGCCTTTGCTTTTCTGAGTATTCTCCGCTGTATTTCAAAGTCAAGGTTGCTCTCTTTTAGCTCCCAAATGTATTTACTGAGTTCCGTACCATTCCTTTTATGTGGAATGTAGTAGACACACTAACAAATTCCTCTTATGTAAACTCAACACAAAGAGTAATCCAGGTTAGGCACGTTGTACAGGTATTAAACACAAACACACTTCAATGAACAACCAGATGTTCATTGTACGACCCTTCCAATCATACCCTTCTGAAGAGTGCCGTACAAGGGTACGAAACAAATTAGTCAACAATATGCTTACAATCATTCGATTCCTCACACATGATATATATATATATATAAATATATATATAAATATATATTAAATATATTTATATATATATATATATATATATATATATATATATATATTTGTACAGAGAGAAATAGAGAGACGGAGAGAAAATAAGCAAATTAAGCAAAAAATTGTATGTTAATTACATAATATGATTGACTAAAATGTTGGTGTCGATGTCTCTGTCAATATATTTACATACATATATAAATATATATATATATTTATATATATATATATATATATATATATATTGAAAACGAACGTATATTTAAAAAAATTACCAATTAATTCAAGAATTCGGATTCAAGAATGATAGGGGACGGATATGTTATAGAGATGATAAATTAATACATCCTGACGGACACATTATTTTCATACAAACAAACGGACAGATAGACGGACGCGAATGCAATACGCTTGTCCTCCGAAGAGACAGCACATGTTGTATAAATGATGATAAAATATGATATTATAGTGAATGGATAGCCAAAGAGCTTCCGTTTAAAACAGATATCTCAGATTCCATTGGAAAGGATATTGGAAAATCCCAGTCCTTATATATATATATATATATATATATATATATATATATATATATATATATAGACCTAAGTAGGTTTCAGTGTTGCATATATATATATATATATATATATATAATTATATATACACATCGTAAGTATGCGTTTTGACCTTTCAGTCTCCGCGATAATTAGCGCATCCGTTTTGGCAGAGTTTGTCACTTCCCATAAATGGGCATAAAATAAATGTAGTTTTACTACTGATTCGGTCAACCTCTTAAGTTATTTTACCGGATACTTACCTTTACATTCTAGAACAAGGAGAAGAAAACAAAGGGAGATATGCAGAGTTCTCATGTTGTTCCTAGCAAAGATTCAGTGTTTTGTTCTCTCTCAGGTCTGCTAGCAGCTTGTTCTAATGATGGATTAACAAACAAATTAGACGGAAATATGATAAAGGTACTAGAATTTCAATTTTCAATGAGGTTACATATGTAACCTGAATATTTTATCATCTCCGGGCGTGTAGAGTGTTACACCATTTCTAATTAACTTATTCACATCTGCAGGTTTTAATTAAGTCCGCGATCCTTCACCTTACAATTACGTTAATTACGCAATTGCTCATTTGAAGACAAAATAATAAATATTGGTTAGTGTTACTGTAATATTCAAACTGTTCGGTGGGCCTTTTAATTTGAGAAATGATGATGAACTATATTCTCTTTTCACAAAAATACCATGTCAACTGAAAGAAGTCTGCCACAGCTAAAAAAAATGTTTACGCGTCACCTTACCGACCCTATTTTTTTAAAGCAACGAAACACCCTAACCCGCCCCACTCGTGATGGTCTTACTAGAAAAAAAATTATGTGATGTGTCAACAGAGTGGAGTTTATACATGCATATTATTAATTGAAAAAAGAACATAATTTAAAAGTTGCCAGTTAATAGAGATCAGAAGATAATATTGAATGAGAAATATAACAACGAAGAGGTTAGATCATTTTATTTACTCTGTTTTTTATATCTTTGAAACCATACATGCTATACGAACTGTTGGACTCATTACGGCATATTAATAACAATCATATCATACTGATTCTTCACCGTAGTTACTTAAGGATAGAGCCTTCTAGGTAGTCGACTTTTGAATAATTATACCGGCGTGGGTGTGTGTGTGTGTGTGGGGGGGGGGGGGGTTACACGGGAGGTTCTCAACAAGATCGTTGGTGGAGATTATGGAGAAATTGTTAATCATCTGAATCGTGTTAAGACATGTATCATAACAAATGAAGGCGGTCATTCGAGAAGTCGGTAGCTTTGGTATTCTTTCTCCCTCACGTGAGTGTACGTGGGTGTGACATACGTGTACGGGCATGCATTTGAATATATAGTGGAACCCCGCCTTACGACCACCCAGCAACTGCGACCATCCCACAATTACGACCACTTTGCTTGAACCCAAATTATTTTAGTTTATTTATGTTAATAAATTACTTAAAATTACGATCACCCCTGAATTCAGAATCACGAACTGTTTCTTGGCCCCAGCGCTGATGCGACCCCGCTAGTGATCCCACCGCCGAGAAGTATTGAAACAATATTTGTCACGAGTCAATGGCTGCGCCTTGTCACAGGTCCCTTAACGAAAGATCATAGAGGGAAACAAGGTTTCCCAACCCGAGGGTTAATCTGGTCCCGCATATCTTCCTCACTCGGCGTCCGCGCTGAGACTCGTTTAGGCGCAAGTTAAAGATTAAAGAAGGTAACCATCTGCCTGATTACTTAATGAGCTGCTCTGGGTTCTTGGGCTAGCGATGCTAATCGTCCCTCAGTGATCACCTGTATTACAGCTACCCTAAGTGCGGGAGTGAGAGCTTAATATTTCTCCTCATCACATATTGTTCGATCCCCATTAGTCAAATTAACGAACTAGTTAATTCTAAATGTATTCATACCTTACTCACACTAGCATTGAACAGTCGGTAAAATGTATAAATATAATTTGCAATGGGGCAAATCCCACACATTGTCTTGCCTTATCAGATAGATCGCTGTCAGTTTATTTCTGACTGACTGAAGATGTATTTCGCTTTGTCGAGCAGCTACAGGTTGCTGTGGTCAAGACCCCAGCCCTGTGGGCTCCTTAAGTATGGTTCTGAGAGCCAATAGACATGATACCACCAAGCCAAACAGAAAGCCGCGAGAGACCGCTACCGTTTTACCCGCACCGGGGATTTTCCAGGAAAGCCGCAGCACCCACAGGCACAAAGGCAGAAGCAGCATACATTCCCTTCACCGATCCCAGCAGCGAAGACCCAGCCATGCCAATTCGAGAGCCGATCCCGATCTGTGAAATGACAGAGCCTTGAGACGAATGGCAATTTTATACTTGCATTTTCGGCCATTTCGACAGTAACTGCTAGTATAAAATGGGTATTCATCTCAGAGCTCTGTGCTTTCACAGATCGGGTTATAGATTATGGTATGTTCTTGACTATTCTTGGTGGGTGATTGGATTTGTGGTTCACCTATGTTGGCGTGTTATTGGGTTTGTTGAATGGAGCGTATTTTCTTGTAGTGAGGTTAAACGTGACTTCCAGGAAATCTGCAACTTTCTTGTTTGCTTCAATTTTTATTTTTAGTCCATGCCTTTTAAATATACCGTTTAGGTCTTTTTTTATATTTTCTATCCGGCGGAGGGTCGCGTTTATAATCCCAAGCCCGTCGTCCCGGTAAAGTCCGAAATTGTTGTCCTGTTTACTTGTGATCTCGTGGAGCAGGAATAGACCGATTAGTTCGAAGGTTTCTCCTCCGTCGAAGCCGCCCATAGTCACGTCGAATAACGCAGGTGTGGCCCTTTTCACCCATGGCTGTCAAGAGTGGTACAGGTAGGCTTTTTTGGAGTGGGTTATAATGTTTTGTTTCTCGGGGGTTGTCTTGACATATGTTATGGATAATTCTAATGCAGAGCACATAAGTTTGGCGGAAATTGATGGGTAGAAGTCCACTACATCGAATGTGATGAATGAGTGTTTGTCTTTCTGCCTTTTCACTTCAGGAAAATACGCTCCATTCAACAAACCCAATAACACGCTAACATACGTTAACCACAAATCCAATCACCCACCAAGAATAGTCAAGAACATACCAGAATCTATAAACAACAGACTCGTGTGACGAAATTTCGTGTGACGAGGAAAACTTCACCAAAGCCGCCCCACTATAAAAAGGGTCTCTCAGAAGAACTGGTTTAAATTCCAACTACAATTCAAAGCAAATGCCGATCAACAAAATCAACAAAAGAGAAATCGACGCAGAAACATAATCTGGTACAACCTACCCTTCAGCAAAAATGTCGCCACCAACATAGGACAATCCTTTTTACGAATCCTGGTCAAAGAATCCCTAAAAACCTGGTTCTCTACAAAATTTTCAACCGTAACACGATCAAAATAAGCTACAATTGTATGCGCAATCTGAAACAATTAATAGAAAGCCATAACAAACGTATCATCTCCAGGAATAGTACAGCTACCGGATTCAATTGCAGGAATCCCCGTGAATGCCTAACACCCGGAAAATGCCTTACAAAATCGGTCATATACCAAGCCACAGACAGTACAGGAAACGGAAAGCGGTTTAAACGTACATCGATCTCACGGAAAACTCTTTCAAAGCAAGATATAACAACAATAAAACATCTTTCAGACACCCGGAAAAAAGGAATAGTACGGAACTCAGTAAATACATTTGGGAGCTGAAAGAGAACAACGTTAAATTTGAAATATAGTGGAGAATACTCAGAAAAGCAAAAACATACTCCCCAGAAACTAACATATACTGGATTTCTTTATTAATAGTTGGTTACTTTTGGGGACCTGCCCTATATTGTGCCTGTTTAATAGGGGAAGCATCTCCCACGCCTACTTCATGTTGTACTACGTTTGTATTACTGGGGACAACCAGAAATAGAGAGGCACAATTTAGAATGATTTCTCTTTACTCTGATAACTGGTCGAATCCAGTGTGGCAAATTCTGATCCATATTATTCAATATATCAGAGTTATTCAGTTTTATGGGATGTTCAGTTTTGTACATGAAAACATCTTCAGTTTTCTTCTGTTTTTCTTTGATGAGTACCAAATTTGTTTGAGTTGTAGGTGGAGATACTTCCGACAATCTGTCATGATATTCTTTCAACATGTTTATATGACAGAGTTGTTGGGACTTTCTGCGATCAGGAGTATCAGTCACATAGTTCAAATCAGATCTCTTCTCTACTACTTTATATGGGCCTAAATATTTGGCTTGGAGGGGTTGCCCTGGAATTGGAAATAATGCCAAAAAAAATATCACCTGGTTGGAACTCTCGTTTAGTGATCTTTTTGTCATGCCACACTTTCATTTTATTTTGAGAATTCCTTAAGTAATCTTTGGTCATTTCATTTGCTCTACGTAGTTTATCCTTAAAATCTTGAACGTATTTTAACAGACTGTTCTGACTACTCTGTTCCAACTAAATATCTTCCAGTAACGCCAACGGGCCTCTCACACAGTGCCCATACACCAATTCAAAAGCACTAAACCCTAAGCTTTCCTGTACAGCTTCTCTGGCTGCAAATATCAAAAAGGGTAACTCTCATCCCACTGGTTTCCAGTAGCAAGACAATAAGCTCTAATCATGTTTTTGAGGGTTTGATGAAATCGCTCTAGAGCCCCTTGGCTCTCCGGATGGTATGCACTCATTATGTCATTTTTTTTACCTTATTCTGCCATGAACTGAGCAAGTATATTTGACATGAAATTTGAATCCTGGTCAGTTTGTACGGTTTTTGGTAATCCAAAAATGTTAAAAAAAATTAATCAGAGCTTCAACAATTTTCTTTGCTGATATTGTTCTGAGAGGAATGGCCTCTAGAAATCTGGTTGCTACACACATGATAGTTAAGATATATTCATTACCATGTTTAGTTTTCCGTAGTGGTCCAACACAATCTAATATTACGGACTCGAACGCATCATGTGTAGCTGGTACGGGTAATAGTGGGGCAGGTATATAATTTACATAAAAATATATAAATTTTGTTGACTGTATGATGTAGGCTATATGTTGTTGATGTCAAGGATTGCATCCTAAGATCCCCAGATCTTAAAAGCACCTTGTCCCAGGTTCTTTTAGTAATAAGAAAACGTTCGCACCAACAAATGAACATCTCCTGAAAGATGTACAATAACTTTAATGAATATAAGTGCATATAAGTGTAATATGACATAAAGGGAAATATTAAGTATTAGCACTTCACTGTAAAATAAGCTGGCAAGTACAGCACAGCTTAGACACTAAACTTTATAAAATAAACACGAGTTGAATAATATCAATCCTTGGAAATTCGCGTAACTACTGTTTACCACAAGAAGCAGAAAGGGAGTCCAGTGAAACTTCTCCCGGAAGCAACCCATCAGTGGAGGTATACCAAATACCATAAGGCTCCTTCTGTAAAATAAGGTAGGACTGTTTCAGCTCAAAGAAAAAAAGATAACCCCAACATTTAGGGGTAACAGAGCCAGTATTTCGATAGAGATAAAACAAAGTATTAAAGAATGGTCATTACATTGGGTCCCAAATGGAATAACATGTCTCCTCCTACATATCTTAGGATTTTGTATCTCAAGTATAAAAGTATTTCAGCAAATAATAATGATAGTACTGTTTCATATATATATATATATATATATATATATATATATATATATATATATATATAAAGGGGCTACCATAAAGTCAGTTCTGCTTTGGGTACCAAGAACAACTGTACAATGGCTCACCTTTCTGTAAGAAGTATCATAGAGTCGCAGTCTGAAGTCTACCATTCTCGGTACTTCTGGGTGGAGTCCGTGCACAAGACCTCTACCCACTTTTAATGCATGATATCAGCATTCTGAGTGTGGCACAGTTCATAACATGGTTTGGTGTGCATTTAAGTCTATAGATGACCATACCAAAAAAAAACAAAAAAAAAACCAGCTCTTGGTCTTGATTCAGTGTGGCATATAGTAATAGGCATGTTGTGTAGCCCTCAGGCCTCTTACAGTTTAAGTAAAGAAAGGTTCAGAATTCCTCTAGCAGAGCTGCTGGCCAACTGCCTTATCATTGTTAAAGCCTCGACAACAATTCTTAGCACACTGAGCAGAACCAGTGAAATTATGACAGCCCTATTCTTGATTCAGGGGTATTGTTATAGGCCTTGGACACAAGGACTACCTAGGGGTTTTTGTTACACCTCACTGGACACAGATCATTGTTACCAGTGTGGTCATAATGGGTACAAAACAACCACATGGGACCCAAAAACAACTGGCTGTCTCACACTGTACATTGTCACATATAAAATAAATGGATGACTATTAATTATATATACACAAAAAAAATTATATCTTAGGGGATCTGTGTGACAGTTGATTCTGTTTGTTATAGGCTTTATGTTGTTGATACGTTATGATAAGAGCTATATATTATTGATACTGTATGATATAGGCTATATATTGTTGATACAGTATGATATAGGCTACATGTTGTTGATACTGTATGATCTTGGCTATATATTAGAAATTATACACTAAAAAAGCTGATTACAGAAAGATTGCTCATTACCTTTGGAGTGTTAAAAACATATTTTTGAGTATCACCAGGGTTGACTTTTAAGGATTTAATGTCATTTTTTATATTCAGAGTACATGTATATTTTATTATCACAAATCAATTTGTAGTAGAGATTATTAAACGACCTGGACTGCAGAAATATAGATAGAGCTATTATTTAAATAGAGGGACTTACGGATGGAGTGTTTTAAATAAAACGAGGGCATTGATTATAGGTAAAGCCTGGCGAAATATTATATTTTATGTTGGCTAAAGATACGGTTGTGACGACGTAAGATTTCATAGTTATATATAACTGGCTCCGACAAAAGATATAATAAACCAGGTAGCCAAAGCAATATCATAGGACAAGGCCCAGGTATCAGGGTTACGATTACACGTGAGTTTAAAACATGTTAATGGATATATAAAACATTAACCAGCTGTATACGCCTAACAAATGACGATTAACTGATCGACAGGTGCTCTCCTTGCACACCTTGAAGGTGCCCAGGTTATGGATGCCAGGGAAGCAGAGACCTCTGGTGGTGAACTGTGAAACTATATTATTATGTAACTTTCCCTCCTCTTCTCACGTGTCGTACCCCCTTGGTGGTCAGGTCCTACACATAGACGGTGCGGTCCTTGTCCGGTCCAGCTCTAGGCGGTCCGGTCAACTGCGTGGATCGGTCCAAGCGGTCCGGTCTATTGTTAAAATGTGGTTGAAATTTGTTTTTTTTTTATTTTTCTCTTCTACTTCATTATTTTACATCGCTTATATTTGTTCAAATATCAGTCTAAGCTAAAATCACATATACAGCTATTCGTGCAATAAATGTAATATTATAATATATACGTGAATATTTTGTGTTCCTTTGCGAGGAATCGGGTTAGAATATAAGAAGGGTTAGACAAGTGATTCAAAGAACGGGGATGACTCCGGGTTGAAATAAACTGAACAGTGATGTAGAAGATAAGTGCGAATGACTAATGATAATATTTGATAACAATGATGACATTGGCATATACATGTATATACATGGCTCGGATACCAATGATGACATTGGTATATACATGTATATACATGGCTCGGATACGTACTGAAAAAACAATGTTTTATTTTTACGGGCATGGCATTGGAATATTAAACTAACGCGGTACTCTGTGCGTGTTCCTGGTGTGTATACTTTGTGCGTCAGTGATTTAGGACTCGTATCAGGACTTGGTCGTGTCCACTTTTATAGGGGGCCGGGCTCGGACTTGGTCGAGTCCATTTATTTTTTGGACCCGGGCTTGGACTTGGAATCGAGGGTCCCTTGACTTAGACTTGAACTAGGAGGTAAGGACCCAAGAAATCGGGCCGATTCCATTTCGAGTCTAATGGAAAACTAAGTCGACCCTTTTTATAAGGATTTAAGTAAATGTGCGAACTACCAACATAATGTCATATAATAATAACACAATATATATCAAGCTGTGCTCAGCATCAGGGGCTAAAAAAGTAAATAACCATTTTAGTTCAAGCATATTTGAACTTAAAAATGTGCATGATAATCTGAAATTTCTATTTTACATTTTTGTTGATGGTATTTGTATTGGACTTGGACTCAGAATACGGGCTCCAAATGACTCGGACTCGAAGAAGCAGGACATGAGATGGAACATAAAGGTCTCGGAATTGGACTTGGACTCGAGTGACCTGGACTCAGGCTTGCACTTGTACTCGGATGATGTGGGTTCAACTACATCACTGTTGTATGTTTGCCTGGTTGTGTACTGTGTGAGTGTTCTCGGGTGTGTATTGTGTGGGTGTTCCCGGGTGTGTTCTGTGTGCGTACTCCCGGTTGTGTACTGTGTGAGTGGTCCCGGGTGCGAACTGTGTGGGTGTTCCCAGTTGTGAAGTGTGTGCGTGTTCCCAAGTTTGAACTGTGTGCGTACTCCCGGGTGTGTACTGTGTGAGTGTTCTTGGGCGTGTTGTCCGTATTCCCGGGTGTTCACTGTGACGGTATTCCCATTTGTGTACTGCGTGGGTGTTCCCAGTTGTGAAGTGTGTGTTCCCGAGTTTGAACTATGTGTGTGTTCCCGACTGTGTACTGTGTGAGTGATCCCGATAGTGTACTGTGTACGTGTTCCCGAGTGTGTACTGTGTGAGTGATCCCGGGTGTGTACTGTGTGCGTACTCCTTAGTTTGTACCGTATACGTACTGTGTGTAATGTGTGCGTGTTCTCGAGCGTGTACTTTGTGCGTGTTCCTGAGTGTGTACTGTGTGAGTGATCCCTGGTGTGTACTTTGTTCGTGTTCCCGTGTGTGTATTGTTTGCGTATTCCAGTGTGTGTACTGTGTGAGTGTTCCTGGTTGTGTACTGTGTGCGTGTTCTAGAGTGTGTACCGTGTGCGTATTCACGGTTGTGTCCTGTGTGTATTCCCGGGTGTGTAACTGTGGATGTGAATAAAAGCATCAAGCGTCTGTAAGGTTTCTTCCAAGAACATGTGAAAATGAAAAGTTGATTATTTTATATTCTACTGAATGTCTCTGGAATACCATACATGTGTCCTGATACAATTCGAAAACGGCCAAAAAATGTTTACACAATACAAAGACACAAAACGGTCAGTGGATACTTTAATTTATCCGCTTCTCAGTATTCACAACGCCCAAATATTCAACAAAACAAAACTATAAAAAATGCTTATGGTGTAGTTGTTCCTGGCTCTGCCAACCAGCTGTGTTTTGATCCTTTAACTTGTTCCACAGGTCAACCATGAGTTTACATTGCTTTGGGTACTCATCCTTCCTCCACACAAAGCAGCCCCTATCATGATACAGGGCAAATGTGAGTATCACACATCAATAAGTAACCTTAAGCAGCAGTACCTGGTCAATCAGTTGTCTCTTTATGCCACCACAGAAAAGAAGTGATCTCACATGACACACATGTAATACATGTCTAATGTGGCCACCCGCCTACATTTTTAAATAATGGTTTTAATGTGCTGTATATATTATCCAGAACATGACACACAACAGATATTATTCTATGCACAAATATTGTACTACGGTGGGAGTGGGTTGAATGTTTGTCCTTTCTTTTATAATTTTACCAGCTTGCCATTTAAATGCAGAAGCTTGCTTCAGTTCCTGAAATTGTGTAACCGATCAAAACAAATATTAGTCCATTTGGATTCTTTTAAAAAAATTTATATCATACCGAGGCCCTTGTTTTACTTTGCAAAAAGAAATTCAATCGACGAAAAATGGGAGCGGGGAATCCTAAGAGCGATTGATTTTCTTGTATGGTACAATTGCTCACCTCGGTCACGCTTTATTAGTGGTGATAGGCCAAGGATCGTAATACTTAAACTTTCAACTTTCCAACCGAAAGACATTAAAACAGTTTTGACTTTCCGCAGAAAAAAATTGCCTTTCCGTTGAAGATGCATCCTTCCATCATATCACACTTTCAGTAACACTTCGCTCGGTGTAAACCTGATTCTGCAATATTACATACCATCCTACATGCACACTTGCATGCAAAAAGATGTGAACTTTAATGTTTTCAATAGTTACAATGCTATATCAGAAGCACGATTGTCAGTAAAAAAAAGGAGATGAAGGACTAAACGCCGCAAAAGAATAGGAACTTACATACCACTTTTACATTAAATGTTAGGAGTCGGTGAAAGACAACCTGTAAATTATTTCGTTTTTGTGTCGTGCATGTTATTACTAATCAGCTACTAATGTGGAAACCATTTAGGTGTTCACCTTTCCAGGGAATTAGTACAAAATGAAAAAATGCCTTTCCGTGCACGTCTTTGCCTGTCTGAGACCGGCGGAAAGGCGTTATTACAGCCCCTGTAGCCTATTTTATTCACTCGTGTAGCTCAGGAATTCTTTTATTTGTTCTTTAATATGGGCATCGTCAACCTCAGTTGAAAATTCGTCATCAATTCATGACGGGTTGTGAAGGATGGAGGCTCTCAACAGAATCCAGAAGAAATTACTTGACATGAAGCAATCTGCATCATATCTCCAAGTGTGGTAACATTTCATGGTATTTATATAGCAAACACATATCCTGAGACTGGGATCTGTAGTCCGTAGTAAAATAGACCCAACGATATTTGACACATCTTATTTTAATCGCTATTCCGGTGTACTATTAATTTTTGCTTTTATAACTGATGTTGTTCTTAACTTCTATTTTCTTACTTGTTCGCAGTCAGACATTTGAAAGGATATAGTGGAGTAGCCAGCTTGTATACATATATATATATATATATATATATATATATATATATAAAGGTAACTATGCGTTTTGACATTTCAGTCTCCGTAATGATTAGTCGTATTTGCAGAGTTTGCCACGGTCCCATAAATGGGCATAAAACAAATGTAGCTTTACTACTGAATCGGTGAACCTCTTAACTGATTATACCCGGTAATTACCTTTACATGTCAGAACAAGTAGCAGAAAAGAAAGGGAGATATGCAGAGTTCTCATGTTGTCACTGGCAAAGATTCAGAGTTTTGTTCCCCTCTCAGGTCTGCTTGTTCAAATGATGATTCTGTATGTATGATTCAATAATTAAGAAACAAATTACATGATAAATGTACCAGAATTTCAATTTTCACTAGAGTAACATTTTTAACCTGAATAATTTATCATCTCTTAGTCTGTAGGGTGTTACACCAATTCTAATTACCATATTAACATCTGCAGGTATTAATTATGTTCGCGACCCTTCACCTTATAATTATATTAATTAAGCAAGTGTTCATTTGATGACAAACGAATAAATATTGATAAAAATTGACAAGTTATACTGTTTTATTCAAACTGATCGGTGGGCCTTTTGATTTGACAAATGTTGAAGAATTATTTTGTCTTATTACAAACGTACCATGTCAACTGAAAGAAGTTTAGACAGCTGATAAATGTTTACGCGTCACCTGACCGACCCTATATATTTAAAGCAACGAAAATCCTGTCCCGCATAATCCGCGATGGTCCTACTAGTAAAAAAAAATCACATGATGTGCTAACGAACGGAGTTGATAACTATGTTATGTGTATGCAGCTCGGTCACGTGGTGGTTGCCTGTACATGTATACTGTTTAATGAAAAAATGAACATTATCAAAAAACTGCCAGTCAATAGAGATCGGACGGGAAGATAATATTGAAAGAAGAGTATATCAGCGAAGAGATTTGATGGTTTTATTTGCTGTGTTATATCTGATAGCTTTGGAAGCTTATCATGGCATATTCGAATAACAATCATATCATACAGTGATTCTTAACAGCAGTTACTAAAGGATAGAGCCTTCAAGGCAGTCGTCTTTTCAATTATATTACCGGGGGGGGGGGGGTACACGGGAAGTGCTAAACAAGATCGATGGTGTAGATTATAGAGAAATTGTTAATCATGTGAATCATATTAAAATATGTATCAACACAAATTAAGGCGGTCCTTCGAAAAAGTCGGTAGTTTTGGCATTCTTTCTCCCTCTCGTGAGTATGTACGTGTGATGTACGTATACGAGTATGCATTTGTAAACATACATGTGTGTACGGGCCAAAATCGTTTAAAAAGCTAATTTGGGCAAGAACTTTTGAACAAAAAATCTGATTGGTATTAACTGTATTTGTTGAGAAAATGATGGTGTGATTAATGAAACACAGAGATCAAAGATGAATATTCACACTTTCACATTTCTAACTTTCTAAATGTATCAGCTTAGTGTATCAGGTTAAAGATCCCTAAAAGTGTTCAGAACTTGTTCCAGATGTCAACCATGAGCTGGGAGTCCTTCCGCCACAGAAAACTGCCCCTGATAGCATGAATAAATGCCTTTATCATATGACGAAGTAGTTAAATAAGGACGTGATATAAAAATCTCGTACATAAAGGTCCCATAAAGGTACGTAAAGGTGCGTACTCCTTCAAAATTGTCTATTTCTTTACACATACTTCAACAACCTTGTCTGTTTCTACAACTACACATATATCAACAACATTGTCTGTTTCTACAATTACACATACTTCAACAACATTCTCTGTTTCTACAATTACACATATGTGAACAACATTCTCTGTTTCTACAATTACACATATGTCAACAACATTCTCTGTTTCTACAATTACTTACATCTCATCAACATTTTTTTTCTACATTTACATATAGTTCAACAACAGAGTCTTTTTCTACAGTAACTCACATCTCTTCAGCATTGTCAGTTTCTGCAATAACACTATTTCAACTACATTCTCTGTTTCTAGAGTTACACATATTTCAAAAACATTCTCTGTTTCTAGACTTAAACATATTTCAACAACATAGTCTGTTTCTACAATTGTACGAAGCCCATCAATATTGTCTGTTTCTGCAATTACACATACTTCATCAACATATTCTGTTTCTACAATTACGAATACTTTAACAACACTGTCTGTTTCCAAAATTACCCATACTTTAACTACATTGTCTGTTTCTACAATTATGCATACTTCTACAATATTATCTACTTCCACAATTACACTTACTTCAACAACATATTTTTTCTACAATTACCAATACTTGAAAAAACATTGTCTGTTTCTACGGATACACATACGTCAACAACATTGTCTATATCTACAATTACACATACCTAATCAACGTTGTCTGTTTCTACAATTACAAATATTTCATGAACATTGTCTGTTTCTACAATTACACAGACTTAAACAACATTGTCTGTTTCTACAATTACGCATACTTCAACAATATTGTCTGTTTCTACAATTACACCAACTTCAACGACATTGCTTGGTCCTACAATCATACATACTACAACAAAATTGTATGTTTCCACTGTTACACAGGCTTCTACAATATTGTTTATTTCTGCAATAACACCTACTTCACTAATATTGTCTGTTTCGACAATTACACATACTTCAACATCATTGTCTGTTTCTACAATTACGGGTACTTCAACAATATTGTCTGTTTCTACAATTACACCTACTTCAACGACATTCTTTGGTCCTACAATCACACACACTTCAACAAAATTGTATGTTTCCACTGTTTCACGTACTTCAACACCATTGTTTATTTCTACAATAACACCTACTTCACTAACATTTTCTGTTTCTACAATAACGGATACTTCAACAATATTGTCTGTTTCTACAATATCACTTACTTCCAAAACATATTCTTTTTCTACAGTTACACATACTTGAAACACATTTCCGTTTCTGCAACTTCACATACTTCATCAACATTGTCTGTTTCTACAAATACACATACTTCAAAAACGTTGTCAGTGCCTGCAATAACGCATGTATCTTGAACTATGTCAATAACTACAATATTTAATACATCATTATCATTTTCTGTTTCTTCAATTTCACATACATCATTTACATAGTGTATTATTACAATTATGCATGCATCTTCAACATTGTTTGTTTCTACAATTACACATACATAATCGACATTGTCTATTTCTACAATTACGCATACTTCATCAACATTGTCTATTTCTACAATTACGAGTACATCATCAAAAGTGTCTCTCCTACAACTACAAATATATCATCAGCACTGTCTATTTCTACAGTTACGCATACACATCATCAACATTGTCTATATCTACAATAATGTAAACGTCATCAACATTGTCCATTTCTTAAATTATGAGTATATCCGTTACACGTTTTCGCTGAGTGACATTTCTCTTATGATTTTTTTTCTGTCATCCTTTATGATACAGTCATAATTGTGATAAATGTTTAACATTAAAGCATTTTTATGAAGCTTTAATTATTATAAAGACTTAACACTGTACGTGGCTATGAACGATTAACAGCAGTTAACGTCCTCCTAAGGGAGCATTTTCTTTAATAACAGCTGTCTCATTGCTCAGGAAAATGCTGACTTTCACTAAAGGGTCCAGTCTAAATACAACTCGTACATTTTAAAACTATTTTTATCAACAACCTTAAATTTTCTTGATATTCCTGTGTGATATTTGTTTTAGTATGTACTCTAGATTTAGTTATGCTTTTACGTGTGGGCCTATCAACATCCAACATGCCATACGCGGAAAAAATGATTAAATGATATGCTCAAAGTGTAGGCCGTGTGAAACGTCCGTCCTAGGAAATATGCATGTCTGCTCGATAACTTATAGTATACGGGATACATTTCCATTCAGCTAAAAGAAAGAAGTGCAGAACACGGTCATAATACTTAACCATTCATTTATATTCTCTCCCCATATCTTATGATAACTGCAGACAAATGACAAGAGTCAACATAACAGTACTCGTTTTTAAAGAATGGCAGCATTGCGATGTGGTAAACGGTTATGTTTGTATACACTATGACACCCCTCTGTGCTAAACCATAGTCCGAAATTCACTAAATTCTCAAAAGTGTTATTTGCACATTGTACATACACGGCCTGAAGAAAGATTTAATTTTGAAGGTTTCTTTGAAAACTGCCAAGAATCAGTACGTACTTTTACTAAGTACATTTATATTGTTATACAAGTTATATTGGCATATTCCTTGTATAAAAAAAACTATTCTGGATAAAAAAGGCTTATTTCCTTTAAATTGAATAAAATGAAAATATCACGATACGTATCGCAATTACCACAGTCGATTCCGATACCTTAGGAGAATAAGGAGAGCTTAATGTAATGGTTCAAATGACCATCCCAAAGTTTTGGTCATAGATTTTCTGAGCTACTTCAGACAAGATATCATTCTCCTGAAAACTAGAGCGAGGCAGCAGCAGAGAAACCCACGATAGACCAAAGTGAAACAAAATCAGACACTCATTAATCTATAGACTGGACATGTTAACTCGGTGAAATATTCCTTTACTGGTCGAAATACCTACTTGCCGCTCTCCTGTGCTGTTCCGTTGCTCCAGGTTATCTCGTAGTGGTACTGCTGTACGGCGATATTACCGTACACAGTGAAACTGTCCTCGTGAATAGGCTGTCCACGCCCGCCTTTATCCATGTAGGCCTGATGCATCAACACCGTGGCAGCTGAAAGTGTGGACATTAAAAATATAGTTGTAAAATGTTAGCTTAAGGGTATAATCAATATAAACGATGTTAATGGGCTTTTATTCATAGCGCTGGCAAAAAAGAATTAAAAAAAGTGTCTCGGGTAAAATGAAACTGTAATTATAAGGCTTGAGCCATTAAAGACACTATAAGACTAGTCTTGAAATTATTGAACAAATTTGACATTACATGCCAATTAATAACGATACATTGATACTTATTTTAAAATTAGTTTAGAGAAAATTACGCCAAATATTTTTAATACACGTCCTTTGCGGTATGTTTGTAGAACCGACTGATATATTTGAGACACCTGAGGGTATCATTTAAAAGGAAGCAAGGACTGTTTAGTCCTGGGGCTGATCTCCAAAAGGCCCTTAGATTTAAAGTTTGCTGCACCCCCCTGCCATCATAGGTTCCATGATTTTTTCTTTTTGTTTGATCTATAACGTGATAATTTCAAAACTTTACCCCTTACAGAAAGTGTCCGATCAATGCTTTTTTTTAATTAAAAAAAAGGTGGTATGTGAAAATAACGCAAAAACTGCGGTATTGGGTAGTTTGGGTAGAACACTAATAAATTTCATCAGAAGGGGTACAAAGTGTTTCATATACATGAAAACGATAAACCTAAGGTGGAAAAAGTAATCAGGCATCCAGTAAAAATATTGAAAACCTTTATTTCACAAAAACAATGATAATTTGCATATTTCCATATTGCAGAACAAGTTATTTCAGGTCAGCTTTGTTCTAAATATACAAGTGCAAGGCATGATAAATGATGACAGTGATATCAAGTCTGATTACACGTATAAGGTTTCGTAATGCATCTTTAAGTACATTATCGTCAAGTGCTACAAAACATAGGAGGAATATGATTTCAACATCCAGTTGACCGCATATCATTCATCATCTGAATCGTCGTCCGAGTCAAAGTGGTCTGTGTCAAACTGAGTTTTTGAGTTTGAGCAGTTCTCTGACATGCACCTACATGCACCAGTGTAGTAAAGTCCATTTTTCTTGCAAGAGCAGCTCTTTTGGGCACATTTATGGCATTCAGCCATAACTGCCGTGGGTGCCGGGGAGACGTCAAGCCACTTGATGGCTAATTCAGTCTGTGACTATTCAGCCGTGGCCATGGGGTGAGGGGATATCAGGACAGCTGTCCAAACACATCCTCCATATGGCTGCCTGATAGTTGGCTCGCCTCAGGTGGTTCTGGGCTGCACTCTGGCAGGGTGGTAGCCTGCAGGGGTCAGTCGTCTGAGTGCCAAACATTCTGTGCCTTACGTCATTAACACTAGTGTGTTGCTTCTTTCCATACAGGGAACAGATTTCCTGTTCTCCTTTGGCAAGCTGCTCTGCAGAGATGTTGAATGACTGACCAATGCCTGCCATAGCACATCTGAATAATGCATCTTCCTTGAGTAGCTTGAAGCCGGTAACCTTGCCCCGTCCAGTGAGTGCGCTTGTAGAGTCGCACCAAGAGAAGGCATGAAATCCAGGGAGGGCATTGCATATCTGTTGTCCAAGAACACGTCCGATGGCAGTGAGTTTCTGTTCGGAAGATCATTTGAGTGTCTGTCTGATGACTGGCCCACAGGGCAATGACAGCCACATCACTGTCCGGAGACTTTATGTCCTCAGCTTTAGCAGCATGGTCAGCTGCATGAGCTGCATGCAGCAGCAATCTGGTATCAGCTTCATCTTGTGTACATTTCAGGGCTGCTACCTCAGCTTTCTCGACATCAGTGATGTCATCATCAGCCTTCATCTTGAAACACTGGTCTCCTGCCGTGACAAAGAGTGCCCGTCTCTCGAGTCGGCTAGCATATTCTTTGCCTGACCATTCATGTAACAAGAACTGTGTGAGGGAAGCCTTGAATGCTCCACTCCTCAGAGACTTCTTCAGCTGTTGGTCAACCTTCTGTGCCCCTGAACGTATCTTGGTCGTTAGGCTCCCAGAAGCAGCAGTACTCCTGCGATTACGCTCCACGTTCTTGATTGATACCTCAGGGTATGTGTCCACCACCCAATCTATGCGACACGCTGGTGGTGTACCTCTAGTAATGCTGTTAAACACTGTAGATGCCAGCTCTGAGTATGTCATGCTGGCTGAGGTCTTGGTTGCCTTAAGGATGACCATCGCATCAACTATCCAGGCTGCATCAGGTGGAATGGTTGTCAGTGGCTCTGCATATTCTTCTAAGGCCTTGAGTAGTGTCGCCTTCACTGTTTTGAAGAGACCTCCATCTGGGGTGGTAATGGAAAGGGGGAGGGGGTAGCTCAGCAGTTTTTCCATAGAAAGCTTACGAGTTTGGCCAATAACAAGGAGGCGGCCAAACAAGTCTCTGGTAGACTTCAGTACCGATGTTTGTGTTGTTTCAGACCCACGTTTCTTCTTCCCCATCGAAGCAAAGGTTTTGAGCTGCAGCTGGGGTAGTGTGGCATAGAAGTCTTTGATTCCATCCTTCCCCAGTCTCTCATCAGCAAATGATCTCAGGGCCTCCAACTCTTTATCACGTGCATTTAACAGGTCTGTCTTCGCCTCCTCTGTCGCTACAACTTGAGACGCCAAGTGACACAGTTGCTCATCAGGCTGGAATGGATCGATCCAGTTCTCAACAACTCCAGCTATGCGCTGCACTATAGCTTCATCATCCTGCATACGCTTTTTCCCAGCATCTTTGTGTGTTGTGTTCTCATCTGTGGGTGTGGAACCTGCCAGTTCCTCACACTGGCGAGTGAACTCAGCACGATCCGCTCGAAGTACCATCCACTTGAAGACTGCTGCAGGCCTCAAGCTTATGCCGATGATACCTCCTTTGGTCTTGGTATCCTTGTTGATGGTGACTTCGATTGCTTGATCATGTGGGATGCGGCCGTAGGTGTTGCCGTTGGAACGTTGGACGGCAAACTCACCAGCAACCAATTGCTGATGAGCTGTGGGATGTGTAATTGGCAGCTGGAGCATGGGGAGAATGTACACAGGGAGGTACCTTGCATAATTGGTCCTGTCATAGGTACAGAACCATGGTAGCAGCTCCAGAAGACATTCAACATGAAGCTTCTAGTTTGCCTCGCGTGTGGATCTTATGATCTGTAGGAGCAGGTCCATTATGTCTAGATATGATGACCACAACTGACCATTTGGACCGAGTGATTTGCAGAACTTGACATATCTCTCCTCTACATCATTTAACGCCTTAGAGTCCAGCACTCTCTTGAGGGTGTGCTCATTGATTTCAGCACGCAGATCTCCAAAGACACTTGCCAGTTCATCCAGATTGACAGGGTGAGCGTGGTGCTCATTCCACTTTCTGAAGGCAACCTCATTCGCTCCAGAGCCTCTGAAACCAGCTTTTGAACTCTCAGCCCTCGGTTGTAGTATCTTCCTTCCAGGACTGCATCAACTGACCCTGAGGCAAGGACATCAGCTTCTATTAGCACATCACGAAGTCCAGCGCTTCCAAAGCGCTGGCCAACGACAGCAAAGAAGTTGAGAACAACATGGAATGCCCCCATGCGAAGGACTACCCTCTCAAGACCAGTCACTGTTGGGGAAGAGCAGATTTCCAGCGCCTTTGCATAAACTGCTTGATCAGTCACAATAATAACAGGTGGCTTGTCCTGCACGTCGTGTACCTCATCTGTCGTCTCGACTGACCTCCTCAGCATGGTGTAGACGACATCTAGGTTTGTTGGTGAAGCATCGATGACAGGTAGGTAGCCTATGCGGTGCGGTTCTGGTACAGCAGCTTCCTTGCGCACTTGGGCATTGAAGCCAGACCAGCATGGCATCTCCTGCACATCACCAGCTATTGGACATGTGAGATTGGCTGACAACCGAGCCAGCGGCCACACACGATCCTTGCACCGTGACTCCTTTCTTATAGACGGATCCACAGTTGTAAGGAGCTCAGCTGCTCCAGCGACCCGAGCAGGACCAACACGTTTGGTTGATCTGCAATGTAACCACAGAAATGCAGTGAAGCATATGCACGTCTAGTGAATTATCATGATTATGCATCTTGTAATGATGCTTGTGTGATAGATTCACAAATCTACTTATCGAAACTCGAGGAGTTGTCTGGGTTCTTCTTGCACAGACCTTCTGCGACTTTTAGGAGCAGGCTTGTGTGTTCTTTCTAGTCGACATCCAGAAACTGCTGCCTGGACCACAATGCCATTCGTGCAGTGGGTTGTTTCTTTCCCAGTGGCTGTTTCTTCCCGGATGTCATTGTTATCCCAAACAAACGTTACTGGAACATTCGGTTCGATGTTACCTGGAACAAGATTGGCATGTTGCTGCTGGAGGCGTACTTCTGCAAGGGCTGAATCCACCTCCTGGAGCTTGCTTTTGGAAATGCAGTGACCAAGTCGGTTGAGGGTAGAAACTAGTTGCCTACTTCCAGTCTTGTGATGCCCACAGACAGCCAACGATACGTGCTTTGGCGTGCGAATTCGTCCATTTCTTGTAGAAAAGATGATGTCCTGAGCAATGGAAAGGATTCGTGTACATCCAGAGAGATTTCATCTCCCTCTTTGATTGAAGTATCTGCGGCGATGATCCAGGCCAGGACATTAAAGAGGCATGTAGGGATGGCAGCCTCTGCAGTTTCTGTTGTAATGTGATCTGGTTGAGGCGGCCATTCCATATCTTCTACCTGCATAATTGCTTGGCGCAGCATCCGAGTAGCATGATAGGCTTCCCTTGCATCTTGTTTGTGTCTGTCCTCGGAAAATTGTACATTGCGTACAATTTCTTCATCCTGCAACTAACTGGAAGCAGCCATTCCAGCTTCCACAATTAGTCCTGGTTGTACATCTGAAAAGATCACTTCAGATCCACGCCGGTATTTGGGATGCCAGAAGGAAATCTGATCAGAAAGTGCCTTCACAAGACGTTTCTTCAGTTTCTCACTACGATACTTTGGTCGCTCAATACCAAAGTCCCCTAGAAGCTGAATGAACTGCTGTAACAGATCACTCATCTGCAGCACTTCCATCCCATCAATGACGCGGACCTTAACATTATCAGCAATAACATCAAAGGCTCTGTCATAGGGATCTGTAACTGACCCTTCTTCTTTGGGAGGTCCCTGCAGTGTCATTAGTGACCGTTTGTGTGTGTATTGGCTCTGGCATGATCGATGAACCAATACATCACCAGCTATCGGGTCAGCAGCCCCGCGTTCTCCTCCACCTAGCTCCATCAAGACTCTTTCATCATTTCCAATCTCTGCAGCTCCAATCATCGTTTCAAAGGCTGAAGTAAGAGTCAGTGGATGAACTTTTTCATGTCGTCGACGATCACATGCTAGTTTCTTCACTTCTTGGCAGATGATGCACAATGACCGATGGCATAATGGTGTTGATGACTTTGTTCTCCTGTGTTCAGAATCAGTCTCTTTAGTGTCTTCACTTTCACTAGGTCCATGCAGCCTGGCACTTTCAATTCTCTTCACTGTCTTCTCTAACACATATGAAGCATAGCAATTGTGGTGTTTCACAAGCTGTCCCACATCCCTTGGAAAAGGTTTCTCGCCATCAATGTAATCTCTCAGCAGTTCGTACACATCATCTCGCCGACGCTTGCAGCTTGGCAGAATATCTGCCAGGATGTTTCCGTGAATTTCTCTAGCCTGCCAACGCTAGAAGAGGTACCATGGCACAGACATCTGTCCCAGTTTAAAGAATTTTTTGTGCGTTTTCCTTCTGGTTGATCAGCGTCAAACTTGAACACAGCAGCTGCAGCTACAGGATCCATCTGTGATTCACTTCGTTTTTCAATCATGTCTAGTCATTCAAATTTTAACACTGAGCTGCTGCAATAAAAAGACCAATATGTTAAACCAAAATATCCGCATGTACAATTATAGTACCTTATCTTACTCCAGTGCTCAATGTCAGACTGAAAGTGTACAGCCTACGGCTGACTGTGCAGTCAATCCTGTCTGACCCAGGTGAGCTGAGCTCTGTTTAAGGTATGCATTGTTTGCCTCACCGCTGATGCTGTATATAAAGCCAAGGCAGTCCTAACAAGGGACCCATGGGTCACGGCGCTCAGCTGTTATATATGATAACAAAATATGATTTTGAAAAGAGGCACATGCTGGTTTTGTGTGGTTATAAATATAAGCTGTATTATGAGTTGTTGGTGTTTAGCCTATGTATGATTTTGATAGTTTCTTTGTAGACAGGGAAGAGAATGATTTCATTTATTTTATTAACGAATGGAGTGCTATTGTCATACAGATTTTGACTTGGCCATATAACTGATAAGCAGAACATATAAGAAAAGGGTTAAACTATTTATTAAAATTTAAAAACAAATATTATGCCAAATATAATTTTTTATTAAAAATAATAAGAGAATCATATGATTTTTTTAAATAAAATATAACGGAAATGATTATTAAAATATTATTATAGAATATATTCACGAATGCATTCATGAATACATTTTGAAAGTACTTGCACTGGTATTCAAATACTTTCATTTTTACCTGAATTTCCATTCTTATGCAAGAAATTTTATAATGGAGTACATATTCATATTCTTATTCAAATACATTGGCAAAGTATTCGCACCATGTCTGGTATTTATTCAGTTTTAGCCAAACAATGATGTTGAGAATCCAGAATATAAACAAAGGACCTATGGATCACGGCGCCCAGCTTAAGTTTGAAATTTTTGCAAATGCAAAATATGAAAAATATTCTATTGTTATGTTTTTTATTTATATAAGCATATGAGAAGCTAAGAGGAAAGGGGCCCTCCTACTTGGTTATAGTAAAGTTCTAAATATATGATTGCATACTAATACTCTGACAAGATTGTCATGAAGAAAAAAAGTAAAAGTTTTGAGATACTGTGATGCATATGAAAAAAATTACAGGTGGACTAATACCTTTATTTCACTTTCAAGGGAATAATGCATTTAAGTTTATATATAAGCCTAATTTTTTTTAGCATATCCACTTTTTCCATTAATAGGTTTTATCTGATTCATTTTTTTATTTACAAGTGTTATAAATTTGTAATAAAAAACTTAAAATATAAGTTAAAATATTAGAATTCTAATATAAGTTAAAATATTAGAATTCTAAGTTGCAATCATTATATATCCAGATTGTAGCTCATATTGGGTCATATTATGCATACACATATATTTTAATATTTTTATATCAAATCTTAAACTGAATTTAAAAGAAAATAATGCCACAACATGGCATCTACAAGATTATTCCTTGAATCCCTATTAAAATGTTTTGCACATTGGAGTTTTCAGTACTCCTAATTTTATTCACCGAAATAAAATAAAAGATTCAGTAAATTTTATAATATAAAAACATCTTTTCAAATAAAGTATACACACTGTTGGTTGAATGAGGGACAAACAATATCATTGTGCTAATTACAATCTAAGCTATAATTAATTACTGGAATTAATAGTCAATGTCACACCTGGTGAATTTTTACTCTTCTGAGTAAAGCATTACTTATCTGATGAACATCCACACTTTCATATCAATACATCACTTTTTGGACACAATTAAATGTGTACTTAAATCATTGTTACCCTGGTGGTACATTACAAAATCTACAATGTAGCATAGCCAAGAATAAAAGAAAATACAGAAAATTATAACATTCATCTAGTTTATGCACCAGCTGGGGGAGGGCGGGGGGGGGGGGTGCAGGGCAGAGGGGAAGCCTGCCAGGAGCGGCCAAGCTGAGCCAAAGCAGGCTGCCTGGGGTGGGTTACGTAATGCAAGTGAAGGCTGTACTACTAGGTGGGCTAGATGTAAGCAACACTTGACATGGTGTATGAAAACTTGAATAAAAGCTACTCTTTTTTTTAAACAATTCCTTTGAAATTTCAGATTTTTAAAGATTAAATCCTAATGTATATATGCTGAGAAAATTAAATCAATAGTGCTTACATGGAAAAAATGTGCCATTGCCAAAGTTGGACAAAATTTAAGGTATTGATTTTTTATTTATGCTAATAACTTTAAAAATTTGCAAAATTCAGATCTAATTTTGGGTAAACAATTGAATCTTGATTAAATAAAGTTATATTCCTGAAAAAAAGTCTCCAGCTTCAGCAATTCTCATGTTAAGTTAGCAAATATATTTCCTGATTTTTAAAAAAAATTGCATTATATTTGGGCCCATAACTTCAAAATAATACCCAATACTGACCTAATTTTTGGTATGTGCACAGAACGTGTATGGAAGAATATGAATACTAAATATGATCAAAAACAAATCAGTGGTTTTGATATTAGGCAGCCTTGAAGTGTAACAATGGCTTTTTTATGGAAAACGGAGGTTTTTCCTTAATATCTCAAAGGAACAAAGTCCTAATGACCCAATTTTCGGTATGGTAGGAGATTTTTGGGACTCGTAGGTCCAACGGTTTTAAAATGTGCCCTGTTAACGGACGGACGGCTGGACGGACGGACGGACAAAGGACAAAGGACCACGACTATAGCTCAGATGACTTATAGTCAGCTGAGCTAAAAATTGTATAATGTGCTTATAGCAATTATTCAAGGAAGCATATATGGTCTAGACCGATTTAGGATTAAAAAATGCACACCTGCTAATCAAAAAATCTGAATTTTCAACACTTTCTTGTGAAATAAATGTGTTTTAGCATTATCTAACTGAACCCATTGAATCTGTTTCACCCATTTCATATATTCCAAGCACTGTACATCCATTCTGATAAAGAAATAATATGGTTATATCATTATTCCTCATTTTTCCGTGTAAATTTCCGCATACCCGCTTTTCAAAAATTAGAAAAAAACATTGATCGGACACATTTTGAAAGGGGTAATGTTTTGAAATTATCATCTTACAGACCAAACAATAAGAAAAATATGAAACCTATGAGGCAGAGGGGTGCAGGAAAACTTTAATTCTCAAAATCAGCCCCAGGACTAGTTCGTTTCAATATATTGATGTTGCCTGTGGAAGCTGGAGAGGTATGGGATTAATAGGCAAAATTTTTTTGGACTCTACTTGTCAAGCTACATTACACCTTAAATTCCGCAAACCAAACCTCTTTAGTCTTTTAATAGTTTTTAGTTTGTAAGAATTTCCGAAGATGACCCTATAAGGTTGTCCATTGGAAACGTTTTGGACTCCTTTAACATCTTGACTTTTATGTGTGGGACCTTTGTTTGAAAGACTTTGTCTGAAAGAAAAAGTCAATTTCGAGAAAAAGTTAACCTACGTTTTCCGTGGTAAAATTGGTGTCCGGGTTGCATGGAATACGCATCTGACGTGTACACTCGGTCGACATCGTTCACAAGGTCCCTGTTTTGGTACATCGCCTGAAACACTTTGATCTGCTCCCTGATCTCCGACTTGTCATCACCTCCAACCAGACAGTGAATATATGTACTGTTTAAAAAGGTCATGAGCTGGTTGGTTTAATGTTTTTAGTTTATATACACTCAGGATAGTCAGTGTATATAAACTTTAAACAGGATATTCAGATAACCGCCCAGCTCTCTCTCTCTCTCTCTCTCTCTCTCTCTCTCTCTCAATATATATATATATAATATTATATTATCTTATATATATGTTTACATATATATATAAATATATATAACTCTGAAGAAAAACAACACTGTTAATTCACAACAGACTGTTTCACGGGATGCGACCCGATCATCAGGTGAATGTGGTTAGAATCTCTAACCACATTCACCTGATGATCGGGTCGCATCCCGTGAAACAGTCTGTTGTGAATTAACAGTGTTGTTTTTCTTCAGAGTTATACCGCTCTGGCCTAGCTTGTAGGCCATAGAGCACTTTACATCGGAGGGTAACACTACCTTCTATAAATATATATATATATATTATATACCTTTTACATAATTCTACATATGTTAATTCACAACAGTCTGTTTCACGGGATGCGACCCGATCATCAGGTGAATGTGGTTAGAATGAAGCTAACGGCGTGGTTTAAAAAGCCGAGACTTTACGAGATTACGAGATTATGCTTTGTGCGATTCGGGGCCGGGGGGGGGGGGGGGGAGGGCATGTGCAGTTATACCGTGAATTAACAGTGTTGTTTTTCTTCAGAGTTATACCGCTCTAGTCTGTAGACCATAGAGCAATTTACATCGGAGGGTAATACTATCTTCTATCATAATTTATATATATTAAATAAAAAATCACATACATTATATATAAATTATACATGAGCATCAATTTTGTGTATGGAATGTATTTCTAAATATTAGAAGTCACATCAATGATTTCAACAAATATCATGAACTCATGACTACATACTGATAAGATGAATAATCCATATTTGTATTTCTCCTTAAATCAATGATAAAGTCCTACTGAAATATGCAAGGTACGCCAGTTACCGCATTTTTGTATGTTTCCGGTCAGAATGTTTTTAAGCAGATTTTCTATTATTACAATGTGTCGTTAAAGCATGCTTGTAACATTGGAAAATGGCAGGTAAACATTTTATCATTACCCATTGACTCCGAAATATGGACAAAGAGGTAACAAAGACAAGTCAATATCTTCATTTTGTCACGGCGTGCATGCATGGTCTGTCAGCCGGCATGCCTCACACGTTACCTGTACATATGATGAAATAATTAAATCGATACTGCTCATACATGTACGTTTGATATATAAACGAAAGGTGTGTTAATTTCAAGCTGTTACAATCGCATCATCCAGCGTTCGTTACAGTATACATAATAATGTACTTATCAAATTAATGTATTCGATTTAACTGATTCACCTGACCCGGGGATCGATGAGTAGTCCTTATTTACTGAAAATGGATAACATATCCTCATCTCTCTCTCTCGCATTATCTGTCTCACGCATTCTCTCTCTCTCTCTCTCTCTCTCTCTCTCTCTCTCTCTCTCTCCGTATTAACCGTACACTTCTCCTATCCTTTCTCCTTTCTTTCTCTTTCTTGGTGACAGTTACAATTATACATGTCGATCAATTTAATGGCATAATTGTAAAGATATATGTATCACAATAAATTCAAAAGACAACCTTAGGACTAAATTTTCGGTAATTTTGCATATCATATTCTTTATTCAAATATTTTCATAATATAGACTGGCATGGGAGACAAATAAAAAAAATAAGAACAAAAAGTCCAAATGTTGACTGTCGAGTCCAGCAAGATGAAGGATGAAATAGACAAACTTCAACAATACTCAAGGCGCAACTCCCTGCGCATCACCCTCCCTGAGACTGATGAGGACGATACTGAACGTGAGGTCATAGAGTTTGCAGAGAAAAGTCTCGGCATTGTTATCAAACCAAAAGATATCGACCGTACTTATCGTGTTGGAAAAAATGGAGGGCATCGTGCTAGACCTATACTGGTGAAGTTTGTAAGGTACAGCGTACGACGAAGTGTGTACAAGGCTCGCACTAAGTTGAAGGATTCAGTGGAGAGTAAGAATATCTTCATAAATGAGGATCTGACAAAATCCCGGGCCCAGATGGCGGCTACAGCTCGACGACTTAGGAAGGTTGGACTCACTGAAAATACCTGGACCACTGATGGTAAAATCTGTGTGAAAGACAGAGAAGGGTCCGTTCATGTATTCAGTTCTTTTCAGCTGTTTACAAACTACACAGAATAGTTGGGTAAACATTCAATTAGTTCACCAGGTTCTTCATCAGTTTCCCCCAGTTGCATCCTCAACTCCTTCTTAGGAAGTGAACTTTTCCAAATCACCAGCAGTGTTAAGCTGTCTTAATGTACTGTAAATGTAGCCCAAAACAGCGCGCTTATTCGTTGTCGTTCCAATTTATACACTATTTCAATTCCTTATTTTACAGGCAGTAGAGTACAATCTATCTGTCATTAACTAGCTTCATGTCCTTATTTTTATTGTTTTGTATAATTATGCACTACTGTTCGTTTTTCTTTGTTAGGCTGCCAACACAAAAAAGAAAATGCTCTGATCCGCTAAATGTGAACATACTTAGATGACATACTATTTTCGGTTTGTTACAGTTGTACGTATTGCATCAAACTAATGATTACTTATATACTTGTAAATTTATGTGGAGATGTACACCCAAACCCGGGTCCACAGGTTAAACATCAGGTGTCACTGAATTTAGTAAACATAAGAAGCCTATCTGAAGACAAAATGGTTGATTTATCAACAGTACTTGCTTATAAATATGACATAATATTCCTCTGTGAGACACATTAAAGGCCTGGATACGAGGCTGATTATTTGAAATTATCAGGCTACCATCCTATTCTTAGGCGTGATCGGCAAACTGGTATCGGAGGTGGAGTTGCACTATTAGTAGCTTCTCACCTTTCGATCAAGAGGCGTAGTGACCTTGAGATTTTAGATTTGGAAATGTTGTGGGCTGAAGTGCGCCTCGCAAATAAAAAAAATACTTAATTGGTGTAATATATTGCCCACCTAGTACGTTAGCCTCATTTTGGGAAGATTTGAGTACCGTCATTTCTGAAGCAAAGGCTTCGGGTCCGGAAACCCTAATTATATGTGGTGATCTTAATGCTGTTTTTTCTACTTTCCACGGTAACAAATTGAAGGCGTTCTGTGACAAAGTCCAGCTCACACCATTAGTTAAAGAGCCAACTAGGATTACCCAAAATTCTAAGACAGTTCTAGATCAAATTCTCACAAATGCTCCCTCTCTTTCACAAAGTATATGTTTTACCACCTCTATCTACAAACAATCACTCCACAGTATGTGCTGTGCTTCGAAAGTCTGTGTTCCGTAACTTCACATTTACTCGTAACTAATGGCTTTATAATAAAGGTGACTGGAACAGTTTAAGGAATGCTCTTGCTGAGACAGATTGGCATCATTGTTTTGAAACTAGCGACATTAATATAATGTATCATTGTTGGTCCTCTACTCTGCTAAACTTAGCGAGAATTTGGATACCAAACAAGACAATTACCGCAAGTACAGGAGACAAACCTTGGTATACAAGCAAGTTGCGATGCCTAAAACGTAAAAAGGACCAGTGTCATTATATAGCAAAAAAAAAAAAGTAATACTGATTTAGCATGGAAGAATTTTAGATCAACAAGGAATAAGTATATAATAGCTTGCAGAAAGCCAAAGAGGAATATTATTTTAATTTGATCAATCTTCTTCAAATAAAAAACAACTCTTCGCCAAAATATTGATGGAAAATTGAGAAACGTCTAACTAATTTTAAACCTCAGACACCTGATTCATCTATAATAAATAATGGAATCTTAGTAAATGACGAGAAAATTAAGGCAGATTTGTTCAACGATTGTTTCCTTTCAAACTGCCAAATCGATGATTTACATTGTGATCTACCTGAGATTAACACAAACGACGATGGAGTTAAACTTACCCGTATTATTGTTAAACAAACGGATGTATCGGATATATTAAAAATCTCTTGATGTAAGTAAAGCGGCAGGTCCTGATAACAATAGTCAACGCTTACTCAAGGACACCGCTGCACCTCTGTGTCAATTGATTAACCATTCACTTGAACACTGCCGGGTACCGGATGCATGGACAAAAAGTCCACGTAACTCCCATATATAAAAAGGATGATCTTAAACTTGTTGTTAATTATCGGCCTATATCTGTTGTAAGTTGTGTCTCCAAAATTGCCGAGAAAGCAATATTTAACTATACGTTTAATTTTCTTCGTGAACATAAAAAGATAACAAAATTTCAATGTGGATTTATACCAGTAGATTCTACAGTGAATCATTTAGTAGAAATTTATCATCTGTTCTGTGAAGCCTTAGACAAAAGAATGGACGTCAATGTTGAGTTTTGTGACATATCCAAAGCTTTTGAAAGAGTATGGCATAAAGGACTATTGTACAAGTTAAAGCGGATTGGTATAGATGGCACATTTCTTTTATGGTTTAAAAATTACCTACATAATAGGCAACAAAGAGTCGTCATTCGGGGCGGTTGTACTGACTGGGGTAATATAAAAGCTGAAGTACCTCAGGGGTCAGTCTTGGGACCTTTATTATTTTTAATATACATTAACGACATAGCTGATATGGTGTCATGTAATATAAGACTTTTCGCAGACGATACAACACTGTTTGTCAACTTGTGTAATTCTAATTCTAGTTTGAATAATGATTTATCTTCGATAAAAGCATGGGCAGATCAGTGGCTGGTGACGTTTAATCCAGCAAAAACTAAAGCAATGTATATTTCGCATAAACGTGACCATTTAAATCCAGTTTTATCTTTCGCTGGTTTTAATCTGCCTAACACAAATAAACACAAATACTTGGGTATAAACTTTCGGGACGATTTATCATGGTCTGATCACATTTCAGAAGTATGTAAGAAAGCACAGAAGAGAATTGACGTATTGAACAAATTTAAGTACATACTTGATAGGCAAACATTAGAAATAATGTATAAATCCTTTATATTGCCTATATTAGAATATGGGAGTATCATGTGGACTAATATAACACAGGCAGACGCAAATGAACTAGAAAAGATCCAGTTATATGCAGCCAGAGTTGTCACTGGAGCACTTAAAGGAACTAGTAATCGGGAAATTTATAATGAACTTGGCTCGGAGACCTTGCAGGATCGTAGAGAAAAATCTCAATTAACAATGCTATATAAAATGATCAATGGGTTTACACCAAACTATTTGTCACAGTGCGTTCCTAGACGTATTCACGAAGGTGTGCAGTATCCCCTACGAAACATTCATGATTTGGACAATTTCAGATGTAGAACATCTCTTTTCTCGGAATCGTTTATTCCACATACATGTCGTGTCTGGAATAGTCTGGATAGTTCATTGAAAAACTGCACAATGGTCGTAGAATTCAAAGAGAAACTAAATAGGAAGAAACGGAAATCGAATCAACATTATTTAATAGGGAAAAGAAAATTAGGAATATGACATGCAAGATTAAGAATGAAATGCAGTGCTCTAAACTTTCATTTGTTTCATATGAAGATCATAGATAATCCACTGTGTGCATGTGGTATAGCTAATGAAACAATCGAACATTACCTCTTAAAATGTCCATTATACTGTGAACCCAGAAGGCACCTTGAAGTCAACTTGAAAAACCTTTGTCCTCTAGGAATAGATCTAATGTTATATGGCGATAATGACCTCTCATTTAAAGAAAACTGTTTCATATTCGAGCAGGTCCAGCTCTATATTTCTGTGACAAACCGATTTACTAAATCCTAATTCCTAAGGATAAGAGTTTTGTATAACTTTAGCACTGTTATGTCTTTTGTTTTATATTTGTTCACTCTTATAACAGTAGTACATGTATCATTCAAACGATTATTTATTGCTTTAATTTATATTATTTGTTTTTACAACAAAAGGGCATTTGAACAGACATTGTCTGTTGCCCCATTGTATTCACTTTGTTGAATAAAATCTGTGTAAACTAAATAAAAAAATGAATTGAACTCCAGTGCTTTACCTATGTACAGTCTCATAAGGTTCATAGGATGGACCAAGCCCTCTTAGGTTGTTGAAATAGTTCTTTCTTCCTGAAACATGGTTAGCTTTAAACCTGATATATATATGTGTGTTTATTTTCGTAGGTGTCACGTTCCATTGGTCGACCTTTTAAGAGTTTTGAAAGAATTACATCAAAATTACAACAGAAAATAACTAAATTTTTAAAAACAATTTTAAGTGACCACCTTACGCTCATCAACAATTGATCAAGTTCCACAAACCTCCCCAGTGGGTGCCTTTAATTAAATTTTATGGCACCATTCCTGTACTTTTGAATGGCATCTCTTCATGTGCACACATCATAACAGTATAACAGAGCAGAGGGGCTTAATTCCATCACTCTATAAATGCACATAGGGATTTTCATGTAAACATAGCGAATGGACAATTTAGTTAAGCTACCCTATATATGTGTTTTAAGATGTGAACCATGAACCATTTTAGTACTTCAGTTTTAGTTATTAAGAGAGTGCAACATTTGATTATTCTGTCTATTTTATTGTAAAAAAAATATTAAAAAAATATAATTTGGCCATCTATATATGTTAGTCACGCCCCTTTTCTTGTGTAAATATTAAATCAAATGTTAAATGCACGAGGTTTACAAGGTATAAAAATCAATACAGTATATATATAACTGATCGACTCACTCTGTTTCACTAAACTCGTCTCTGTCCAATACAGATCATTAACAGTTCCTTGATTGCATTGGTGATGTTTCTCTGAACACATATCCGTAAAACGAATTTCGACAATAGAGTCTCAGTGTTCAATTGGCATTTCATCTGTATAATTAATACGGAGTTGGGTTTTTTCTAGACCACGGTTTACCTGCTTTCGTTCTGATTTAACTCTCCAAGTTCGGCAGAAGTTATGGATGGTATGCTCTTCTAGAACAAGTTTGTTTTATTTTGCGAGATTATGCCCTATTAAGCTGAATAATTAATATTTTTAATATTTCCCCATCAGGTGCCCCTATTTCTTTTGTGCTGCAGGGTCCTCCACGCCTGTGACGGTTTTTCAGGAGGCGCCTCGGGGATTTTCACTGGCCTTTTAAGACCGTGGCCAGAGCGCATGTCGTGCCCAAAAGACATTTAAGTGCAATACGCGGTCACGCGGGTCCACTATAATCCCCATTTATCCCCCATATCCATTGTAATGCCTATAGAGGAATTTTCTCTCTCAAAAGGAAGTAAAGGTTTTTAATCCAAGGACCACATGACTCCGCTTTCAATGCGAGGGCTTTTCAGTTTGGTCATCACTGGGCACTTGTTCCAGTGATGTGACCACCGTTTGACCCATTTTTTATGGGTTACAGTTATGTTGATTTTTATACATTCAAAAATATCTTTCATGATAACCATGGTTTCAAAAGTTCGGCCAAGTCATGTGTTTTATGAAGTTTTATTTCGGTTGGATGGGGTCGGGGGGGGGGGGGGGGAGGGGAGTGGGCGCACACTTCTAAGGGTCCTCAGTCTCTTCGGGTCTTTGAAACCCACGCCAGAATCTACTTATCAGTTGTTCGTTTATACGTGTACGTTTCATGTAAAACATTGTCATGTTTTAGAAACACGATATCACCAGGCGAGTGGCGGAACAACAGCATACGAATGGGCGGCTTCTACTCGGGGACAAGGGAATAGCCCCTTAAAATTATTCCTTTGTGGAATTGTGATTATGGCACTTAAGGAAAAAATATGTTATGGTGATTCCGATTACCTTCAAAAATGTAATGGATTACGGATGCAGTTTTACTCTAACCCTCTACAAATTTTCAGCAAAATCTGTATATTACATTTTGCGTTAATTGACTGAAAGACAATGCAACGAACCAAGGCTGAAGTGGATACTTTGCTAAATGCTCTCATCGAAATATATCAACCTGCTTTCTTTTTATCTGGGAGAGTTGTCCATTTTGCATCAGGCCTGCTTATTCCATGACAATGTACAGTACTTAAACCAAAAATTTAATATTTTGGAATATATTTTTTGTGGGCCTATCTTTTTCACATTGGCAGCTATACGTTTCATGTACAAGATACTTCCACGACATATAAATGTGTATACAAATAACGCTTGTGTCTGTTAACATGCCTTGGACTATACCCTCAACTCACTACACTGAATAAACATCGTGTTTCACGATGTCGCCTGAGCTTCAATTAATACACAGCATCTTTCATATAATTTCACAGTAGAATGCTTCTTTATACAATAGTTATATCAACGATATTTCCCAAGCAATGAAGCTGTCGGACCTATGTTGTTTAACGGAAAAAGAACCTTCTCACTTAAAAATTCGTACACCCTGTATATGCCTCATGTCTCTTTTCAAAATTAATTTTTTTAGTGATTTCTGGAATAGAATAACTTTTCTTTCTATGTTGATATTTTGGTGGAGGGTGTTCCTGGAGAATTCTAGCAGAAGTAATCTTTATATCATATAAGTGAAACACATGATAAAAGTTCCTGAAAAAACCTTAGGATTAAAATATGCGTCGTTTAGTTCCTATCAGCTCATTATAAAAATATGCATGAGAGCCGTGGATTTTCAACGGGTGCAGCAAGTACTTATCGAATGCGCAGAAGGGTATGCTTCATTGGCTCTTGTTAGCCATTTTACCATTAACTAAGCCATTTTACCATTTCAGTCAATAGTTATATATTTCAATTTCATATATGGAACTCTGAAGTGTCAGTAACCTCTTAATAATTTATTCTCTTTTTTATTAAAAATAAAATATTACATGGTTTGACATTAACAGTGGTATTCTCTAACTGAATTTAGATATCTAATCGATAACGCAAACCATCGGCAAAACCGGACCAGATCGACCGATATATTTTACAGTGTTAATGGAAATCCGGTGGAGTTCAGAACTCAACTAGCTAACTTGGAAATTCCGAAGTCAACTATTTGAAATGAGAATTCCAATCACAACTGGTTAACTTCCAGTAAACATATGGAAATTCCCATATCTCAACAGTTGACATGTACGGTAAAACCAACTGATCTCAACTGATTGACTTTGGGATATTCCAATGTACACTAGTTAACATTGTAATATCCTGAATTCAATCAGCTGAGTTAAGGGATAATGATGTTACACTAGTTTAAGAATTTTTTATCGAGATGATTCAGGTATTTTTATTGTTTAAACCTTATTAAGTTAAAGCAATGGGCTAAATTAAATTTAATTGAAAAGGGGATGAGTTTCATGCAGTTTTGTTTTGAAATAATGAATATGTAAAATGATTATGCTAAGTTTTATTCCATTTTCCACATTCACAAATGTGTATATCCCTGTTATTTTACCGCATTGTTCAAGTGTATTAAAATCTAATTCAGCAATGTTGATTTGTATCATCTTGTTTTTTATTGTACTTATGACAGGCGTCTTGGATTTGACCAATATGCACTGGTTTTCCTTGGAATACCTTGATATTTCAAAACAAATATCAACTCATATTTATTAGCGTTTGATCCACTTGACAAAGAAAGTATTTATGTACATTGCCAATCTGGCCCCTTAGATCAGTGAATCATTTCTCAAACCTACTTTAGCTAATTGAACACATTTGTGATATGATATTAAGGAGAAAACATTAAAAATAAACGACCTTTCCAGATATTTTACAGTAAATTAATGTAGTGCAGGACATTTCAAAGTCAGCTGCAATTAACAAAAGATCATTAATATTAAAATGTACATCATAAATAGATAAAAAATATAAATAATATTAGATCTTTTATATTATTTGTCATCAATGAAAAAGGATGTTCCCTTGGGTCCTCGATAATTTCTTAAGATAATATGTTGATATTAACATCATGTAAAATTATCCCATTTGTGTTCCACATGCTGTATAATAATGTTTATTCTAATGAAAAATCTTTAGGTGAGATATTAAAATTTCACATCTATGAACCATGAAAAATGGAAAATTGTGAAAAGATAACAAGAAAAATATAAAGTCAACCACATCTTAGCTCAGTAGGATTAAAATCCTCTCAAGAGGATAGGATGGATTTCAACCCAAAATAGGACTTACAGAGGGTAGCTCATTCTACCTGAAACCATAATGGAAAAAAAAATATACCGGTACGATGCACAAATCAGCATACACTGTTGCAGCAACTATGAAGAGCAACTATTTATTTATCTCGAATAATCTTGAGAGAATTTTCATTTTATGATCACGTGTTGATTTATGCTTTAATTTTTATTTAAATGCATATTTAAACGTTGAGAGACCTTTATAAACATTAAACTTGACTAGCTGACACATTTCTGATTTATTTACCCTTTCACGAACTTCATCCAGACATATCAACCTAACAGTCCACTGGTAGCATTCCAAGACCAACATTATAGCATATTCTCAAGTGGATGTTTACCAGGCTGCATATGCAGACTTGCTTGGCCTCAGTGAGATGGCCACATGTGGTCAGGGATGACCCTTCATGAACTTGCCAGTGCAAGACAGGAAAGACCCTTTTAGTAATAGATCCTGTCATAGAATACAACAACTAGGTTAATGTTGGTGGATTACCACCACTTGAATAGTGGTAAGCTCAGTATAGCTGGTTTGAACATTGGTCAGCATTTTCATGTATGTGCACAGCAGATTCTTAAGCATCTATCCTTAAACACATAAAAGGAAGAGCCACCATTTAAACTCATCGTCAATAAAAATCCATTGACAAAATACTGCAGGACATAAGATCAACAAGCAAATTTTGTTAGCTTATATAGAGATGGAAAGCGTTATGATTTCATAGATATAATCATATATTTCATAGAAATTTTTTTTTCATTCTTACAAATTACAGTCACAAAAAACAAAAACGAATCATGGTATAGGTTACACGCTTTATCTGGAAAGGTATCGTGTCAGAGATATTCACTTAATTCAATACATGGGCTTTATATTACAAAGGTTTCAATGAGACGCTAGTATACACTCACATGCTTGGCAAATATAAAACAGGATTTTTAAATTTTAAATTATTGGAATATAAATTAATTAATGTTTGATCATTAACTAGACTGTACCAGCCACAAAGAACCTGTTACATGATCTTCTGCCCATACATTAGCGGCTGGCATGATAAGCCAGGTGATCATTTTTACCTACAACTTTACGCTTGTGACATATAAGGTAAATTTGTAATCGTCATATAATTTTGTTCACATTAAAAGTTACGATTTGTACGAAGTACTTAAGCAATTCTATATATAATTCAAGCAATAACTGGTACACAGAATTTATCAGAATTTGCCAACTAAATTTACAAACTGGGCTAATCATTCAGAACATATACATGAGTTGCAGAAATTATGGTTGAAATTTATGAATTCATGTGGGACACAGCAGCCTCTTATCGAGTAACACAGGACATTTGGTGTGGGAGACATAATTTACCAGCCAATCATATGGGGATGCAATAGGTGTGCTAATGATCTGTAAAGTAACACAGCTGGTTCAAAATCGTTAAAAAGTCCAGTTCTTTCTTAATTCTTTTATAATTCTGTATAATCGGGTGTTAGTCATACATTCAGTAGTTTCATGCATTTTCAACAATGAAATAGGTCTCGTGCAAATATAATTTGTCCCAAAGACTGATATTTTGTGCATCATAAAACTCTGTTGTAACGCCTTCATTCTTAATCATATATCAATAAAATGCTACCATGATATTGCCCTTTAATTATGTACACATTATTTACCCTGGGTTAATTATCAGTAACGTACGCATCATCATTATTGCTCAGTTAAACTTATTGAGGTCTAGCCTATTATCGTAAGTGAGTGGGATCTGTTTTGATTGTTTTTAAGTTATTTTTCTGAATCTTGAAGGTGCTTACAAGAAACACTTGGTCAACTATATTAAGTAAATTAAAGAAAATGCCTGTAAAGGGTACTGTAAATTTTCATACAATACTGGGAAGAGTCTTCCTCTCGCATGGCCTTCCCTCCAATAACATGTCATTGTCCCTTCTTTAGTACATGTATAACTATCAAGTCCGAAAGAAAAACCCAGTTATATTTCTAATAAATGTCTTCAACAGTTAAACTTCTATTATAAAGTATCTTAGAATCTGTTGGGCACCAGTGCTGCGGGTATTCCTTTCAAATGACCAATTTTTATTGTTGTTGATACTGTATAATATAGGCTATATGTTGTTCATACTGTATGATATAGGCTATATGTTGTAGATACTGTATGATATGGGCTATATGTTTTGATACTGTATGATATAGGTTATATGTTGTTGATACTGTATGATATAAGCTATATGTTGTTGATACTGTATGAAATAGGCTATCTATTGTTGAGACAGTATGATATAGGTTATATATTAGAGATTATATATTAGAAAAGCTGATTACAGAAAGAATGCTTATGAGCTTTGGAATGTTAAGAAACAATTTTTGGAGTATCACCAGGGTTGACTTTTAAACATTTAATGTCATTTTTTTATTTTCAGAGTACACGCATTTTTATCACAGATCAATTTGTAGTAGAGATAATTAAACGACCTGGACTGCAGAAATATAGATAGAGTTATTATTTAAATCGAGGGATTTACGGATGGAGTGTTTCATATAAAAATAAGGGCACTGATTACAGGTAAACCCTGGCGATATATTTTATTTTTATGTTCGCTAAAGATATGGTTGTGACCAAGTAAGATTTAATTGCTATAAATAACTGGCTCCAACAAAAGTTATAATTAACAAGTTGGAAAAAGCAATATCACAGGACCAGTCTCAGGTATCAGGGTTACGATAACAGGTGAGTTTAAAACAAGTTAATGAACCTATAAAACATTAACCAGCTCTACACGCCTAACAATTGACGAAAAACTGATCGACAGGTGCTCTCATTGCACACCTTGAAGGTGCCCAGGTTATGGATGCTAGGGAAGCAGAGACCTCTGGTGATGGAATGTGTAACTATATTTTATGTCACTTTCCCTCCTCTTCTCACTTGTCGTATCCCCTTGGTGGTCCGGTCCTACACATATACAGTCCGGTTCTGCTCCGGTCCAACTGTAGGCGGTAAGGTCTAGTGCGTGGATCGGTTCAAGTGGTCCGGTATATTGTTTAAATATGACTAAAATTAATTTTTTTTTATTTTGCTCTTCTACTACATTATTTTACATCGCTAATATTTGTTCAAATATTAACCGAAGCTTAAAATAACATATACAGCAGATCATGCAATGAACGTAATATTATAATATATACGTGAATATGTTGTGTTACTTTGCGAAGCATGGGGTTAGAATATAATAAGGGTTGGGCGAGTAATTCAAAGAACGGGGATGGCTCCAGATTGACATAAACTGAACAGTGATGTAGTGGTTTAGTGCGAATGACTTATGATAATATTTGATGACAATGATGACATTGGCATATATATATTTCGAGGGGGCGGTCCTGCAAACATTGGGAACAGAGCTGCGTCATATTCACAAAATTTTCATGGTCAGTGGATTTAAATATTGTGTCAGTCAATGTCCCATACTAATATTATAAATGTCCCATCCTAGTATTATCCTGCAGGAATTCCTTTGAAGGCTCGGATACGTACTGATCTTTTTTTTTACGGGCATGGCATCGAAATATTAAACAAACGCAGCACTGTGCGTGTTCCTGGTGTGTATACCCTGTGCGTCAGTGATTTAGGACTCAAGTCAGGACTTGGTCGAGTCCACTTTTATAGCGACCCGTGCCCGGACTTGGTCGAGTCCACCTTTTTAGGGACTCGGGCTTGGACTTAGACTCGAGGGTCCTTGACTCGGACTTGACTCGAAGGTCTCGAAGGTCAGAACTTGAGGAATTAGGCCGAGTCCATTTCGAGTCTAATAGAAAACTAAAAATCGTCCCTTTTTATGAAGACTTAAGTAAATGTGCGAACTACCAACATAATGGTATATAATAATAACACAAAATATACCAAGCTTTGCTCAGCATCGGGTGCTATAAATGTTATTAACCATTATAGTAAAAGCATATATTGACTTAAAATGTGCATGATGACCGAAATTTCTATTTTACATTTCTTTTGATGATATTTGTATTGGACTTGGACTCAGGAATCGGTTGTGTACTGTGTGAGTGTTCTCGGGTGTGTATTGTGTGCGTGTTCCGGGGTGTGTACTGTGTGCGTGCTCCCGGGGGGGGGGGGGGGGGTACTGATTAAGCGTTCACGGATGTGTATTGTGCGAGTTTTTCCGGGTGTGTACTATGTGTGTATTCCCGGGTATGTACAGTGTGTATATTCCCGGGGTTGTACTGTGTGCGTACTCCCTGGTGTGTTCTACGTGCGTGTTCTGGGGTGTGTGCCGAGTGGGTGTTCCCGGGTGTGTACTGTGTGAGTGTTCCGTTTGTGAACTGTAAGAGTGTTTCCGGGTGTGTACTGTGTGTGTGTGTTCACAGATGTGTACTGCGTGTGTTTTACTGGATGTGTTCTTTTTTCGTGTTCTGTGGTGTGTACTGTGGGAGTGTTCCCGGGTGTGTACTGTGTGAGTGTTGCAGGATGTGTTCTGTGTGCGTGTTCTGGGGTGTGTCCTGTGTGCGTATGCCCGCGGGTTTGTATACGCTCTTTACACAGCGCTTTAACTATAGGTCTACTTCCTATTTGGTAAGCGCTGTTTGTTATGACCTCGTATCCTGAATTGGTACACCAGAGGGAGCACTGTATTTTTGTCCAATCAGATGAGACCTTGTGCTGGAAGACACGTCCAAGCGAGGAATACACGGAGCCAATCATGTTCATTTCGTTTTGAGTGACGGCTCATCGCCCCGGTAACCGTATGAACAGGCCACAGGCTCAGAGAGAATTGCCGCAGACGTGGTTTAAGGGCCTTTGGCACATAGGATGCCCGGTCGGTGAGCTGTAATTCAAACGAAACGTAACAACAAAGGCTGCGTGCATACCTCGCTGGCTAGTTTCAGTTCTGCAGACACCAGACACATGGCTACGCTAACACAGTCATACTGTCAGAATCGATTCGGTCGATGATGCGAGAATGCAGAGGGAGCAATTAAAATTCGAACGTAAACTTATCTTCAAACAGCGATTGAAGCGCAGCTATGGGCGGAGCCAGGATGCCTGTCGCGTGTTTGTTTATTGGCATCTGGATGGCTGCTTGTCACATCATACGCACGTTTTGTTCAGCGGACAACGAACCGCCATCTGGTGTGAAAATCAGTTGCTTCTTTAGAAGCGTAAGATTTCCGCTGCCTCGGGAGCGTAAGGTTTGTACTGTGTGCGTGTTCCCGAGTGTGTAGTTTGTGCGTATTCCTGGTGTGTACTGTGCGTATTTACGGTTGTGTACTGTATGTGTATTCCCGGATAAGTACTGTGTGAGTGTTCCCGGGTGTATACTGTGTGAATGTTCTGGGTAGGTATTATGTGGGTGTTCCCGAGTATGTACTGTGTGCGTGTACCGGGTGTGTACTGTGCGTGTGTTCCCGAGTGTGTAGTTTGTGTGTATTCCGGGTGTGTACTGTGCGTATTTACGGTTGTGTACTGTATGCGTATTTCCGGGTGGAACTGTGTGGGTGTTCATGAGTGTGTACTGCGTGAGTGATCCCGGGTGTATACTGTGTGCGTTTTCCTTGGTGTGTACCGTATTCGTACTGTGTGTACTGTACGTGTGTTCTGGATAGTGTACTTCGTGCGTGTTCCCGAGTGTGTATTATTTGAGTGATCCCGGGGTCTGACTGTGTGCGTATACCTTGATGTACCATATGCGTATTCTCGGGTGTGTACTATGTGCGTATTTCCGACTGTGTACTGTGATCATATTCCCGTGTGTGTTCCTAGTTGTGTAGTGTGTGCTTGTTCTGGAGTGTGTACTGTGTGCGTATTCCGAGTGTGTACTGTTTGTTTATTTACGTTTGTGTTCTGTGTGTGTGTGTACTCCCGGTTGTGTAACTGTAGATGTGTATAAGACCATTAAGCGTCTGTACGATTTCTTCCAAGGGCTTGTGAACCTTAAAAGTTGATTATTTTATATTATACTGAATGTAACTGGAATCTTAGGTATGATACCATACATGTGTCCTGATACAATTCGAAAAGGGCAAAAAAAAAAAAAAAATACACGATACAAAGACTCAAAACGGTCAGTGGATACTTTAATTTATCCGCTTCTCAGTATTCACAACGCCCAAGTATTCAACAAAACAAAATTATTACAAATACTTATGCAGTAGTTGTCCCTGGCTCTTTCCACATGCTGTGTTTTGATTCTATAACTTGTTCCACAGGTCAACCATGAGTTTCCACTGTTTTGGGTACTCATCCTCCTTCCACACAAAGCAGCCCCTGTCATGTAATCAGTGTATCAAGATACAGGGCACATCTGAGTATAAGATATTAATAAGTAACCTTGGTAAATAAAATTATATCAAATATCGTTTAATACAGACTTTCCAAGCAGCAACACTAGGTCAATCAGTTGTCTTTTTATGCCAGCACATGAAAGTAGTGATCTCACATGCCACACATCTTATACATGTCTAGGGTGGCGGCCGGCCTAACTTTTTAAAAATGGGTTAAGGCTGTGTACATATTACCCAGTAAAGGCCACACTAAAGATATTGTTCTACGGACAGATGTTGTTTTACGGTGCGAGTGGTGATTTTGTTCTTGTCTTTATGTAATTTTACCAACTTGCCATTAAAATGCTTGCTTCTGTTCCTGAAATGGTGTAAATGATTTACACAAATATTAATCAATTTTGATTCCTTTTAAAATATTTTGGATTCTCTTTTTTTCTTGTTTTGTTTAAATGCTCACCTCGGTCACGCTTTATTTGTGGTGATAGACCAGGGATTGTAATACTTTCACATTTTAAACTTTCCAACCGAAAGGCATCAATACAGGTTTGCCTTTCCGCAGAAAAATTGCCTTTCCGCTTAAGATGCATCCTACCATGATATCAAACTTTCAGTTAAACTTCGCTGATTCTGCAATCTTACATACCATCCTACATGCACACTTCCACGCAAATAGAACTGAATGTTTTCAATAGTAACACTGTTGTATCAAAAACACGATTGTGCAGTAAAAAAAAACAGGAATATATAGGAGATGAAGGCCTAAATGCCGGAAAGTATAAGAAATAACAGACCATTTTTAACACTAAATGTAAGGAGTCGGTTACACACCATCTGTAGATTTTTTCATATTTGTGTCATGTTTGTTACTACTTATAAGCTACTTATGTGGGAAAACATATAGGTATTCACCTTTCCAACGAATTGGTATAAAATGAAACATGTCTTTCTGTGTACCTGTTTTCCTGAAGAAATTACTTGACATGAAGTAAAGTGGATCATATCTCGAGGTGTGGCAACATTTGATGGGATTTAGATAGTATACACATTCCTGAGACCGTGATCTATAGGCTGACCATTGCGTGCAGGCAATTAACTAAAAGGGCTAGAATAGACCCAACGAATTTGACACATCTGATTTTTCTATTCCTGTGTTCTCCTAATTCTTGTTTTTCTAACAGATTTTGTTTTTTACTCCAATTTTCTTACTTTTTTCGCAATCTCTGACTGATTTTGTTCTCTACTTCATTATACTTATTTTCCTTTAATCTATGACTGATTTTGATCGCTACTCTGGTGTACTTACTTTCCCGTCTCCATTACAGACTGGTCCCTCCTGTCATGTTCGTAATGATAACACTGGATGGCCACGTCGCCGTAGACACTGATGCTGTCTTTATGCATACGGAATTCTCTCGTCCCTCTCGCCATATATACCCCTGTGTATCAACACCAAGGCCGCTGAAATAGTTAATAATCACAATGATTGAGAGCAATATGAAATTCAAATCTTAAACCAAAAGCAAACAGAAGTCTTAGATAGAAACGGGATGAAGATTTGATAAAGGAACAATTAATAAATATGACTTAAAACGGAACTTGTTATTTGAGGCAAAACAACGTTGGCTAAATTAAATATCCAGGGTCACCACGGTGAAGGCAGTGACTAAACATTATATAAAGTCATGCAAGATTAAAAAAACAGGATTGAAGGAGACGGATTCGTCAAGGAATTAAAGAGCATGGATTCTAAAATTGCCGACACATAGATAAATATTGAAAACACTTGACTGAGACTTTTCCTGAAACCATACCTTTTGTGTTATTATTTTTGTTATTAGGATTTCAGAAGATGACCCTATAAGGGTTGTCGCATGAAGCTTTTTAGACTCATTTTATATCTTTGGTAGACTTTTTAAAGAGAAATGTTTATTACGAGAAATATAAGTTTCAACCTACGTTTACCGTGGTAAAAATGGGGTCCAGGTGGCATGGAATACGCATCTGACGTGTAAACGCGGTCGACCCCGTGCTCTAGGTCCTTGTTATGGTACATCGCCTGAAACACTTTGTTCTGGTCCATGATCTGTGACTTGTCATCACCTGAACGTAAACATACATACAGTAAATCCCGTTAATACGGACACCTTCAAATATTATTTTGTATAATATTTATGTGAAGCCATCGAATTCAGGGTCTAAATCGATATATAAATATGTTGGTATACTGGCATGGTGATCGCTATACCAGGATTGTGCGTTGACGTACAGAAAATGACTTTTAAGTGACCTGTGAACTTTACGTCATGAAACCGTAAACAGCATCACCAAAAGAAGAATTGGTTTATTCAGAACCAAACATCATTCGGGACATTTCTCTTACAATCTAGTATTTTCAACACTGGCTGTTATTGTGACGCCCCCAGGAGTCCTTCTATAACTTAAGAAAATGCTACGAGATGCATGTCATTTACGTCTGTGGAGGCTTTAAACCAGTGACGACGTCATTACATCTGTGATGTCATTAACTCTATTCAGATTAAAGCAGCCGCACACAAATGTACCTCGGATGCCTTTGTAGATATTCTATATCATATATATATATATATATATATATATATATATATATATATATATATATATATGCAATTGATTAAAATGTTGGTGTCGATGTCTCTCCTCTGTTAATGTTCATTGACTGTTTCAAGCCAACACCCGGAGAATTTAGAAATGTTTTATATATATATATATATATATATATATATATATATATTTATTTATTTTTATATATATTATAAATTAATTTACGGTTAGTTTGACTTCATCAGTTTGTTCGACAAATCTGTTTCGTGAAAGCAGCAGTCAAGCGGGCTCACTCTTCAGGTACAAACTGGAGTGAACAAATATCTGGGTGAAGTATGTCATAATTGGGAGGATTAAACTGGGGTTACTAAATCCGGTGAGGCATGTATTTAAGAGTTTTCTGTTATGTTGGTGAATAGGGGTACTGGGTGCCTGGCTTATTGTACTATATTAAGACTATTATGAAGCGCTCAAGGATCTGTTGGTTTGCTTAAAGTTAATCAATACCCAAGGTGTTGGTTCGGTCAGGGGATCAGTGGATTAGTAGTCCATATGATTGTTCCTGCACACATTGGCTGGGTTCTGGAGACTGCATATTTAACTTTATTATTGTCGGCTTAAAATTATTTATGGTTACATAGGTATTTAGTTTTATGTTTGCATGACGATGTCAGCTCGTTCCTATTGTTTAGTGTACTCAGATCAGGTCGGCCATTTTTTGTATTTCTTGGTGGTGCATAAATTACAGTTTTGGACGAGTTGGAATAAGCTCTGCATTTTGCCATAATTTTCCATTTTACCGAATGGGGTATATGTGGGGTACGTCCACACGTATTGGCTTAATGTTGTACTATTTCTGTATTTTTCATTCCTGAAACTTCTGATGTGTCCATGGTATCTCGTTTTAAATGCGTTTTCTGTTAGTATGTTTCCACTTGTTTGTTGTCTTGTCTGGTAACTGTGGCCTGGTAAATTATGCTTTGAGTGAGGCATCCTTCTTTGATTGGGTATTCTTTCGGGTTTCTACATTTTCAGTGTTTGTTTATGCTTTCTGTTTTTTTTTTCTTTTATTCTGTCATTGTAAAGTCGTCCTTTGATGTGTGTTGAAATGACCTGCTTCATGTTAGGCATGCAACGATAGCTGATTTTTACGGTGTTTTGGATTTTGTGTAAACTGTGGTCGGGGGGGGGGGGGGCTATTGTCAAGAAGCTGTGGGAACTTTTTTCCTATATTCGTGTTTACGTAGGCGCTGTTTGGGAGATTGAACCACGTTTTGTTCCTCCTTCTGTCTCTCTTCTTTCCGTCAGTGTTGTGTTGTTGCGAGCGGTTGTACTTGAGTTTAAAATTGTATCCGCTGTCTATATATATATATATATATATATATATATATATATATATATATATATTAACACTCGCCCGTGAATTCTAGAACTCGGATTCTAGATTCGAATCACCTTTGATAGGGACAGAGATATTGTAGAGATTGTTAATTACATGTCCGGATAGACACATAATTACGAAAACCAAACAAACAAACAGACAGACAAACAGACCAGATTGCAATACGCCCTTCCTCCAAGGAGACGTATATAACAAAATATAAATGTATTTTATATTTATAGTCTTATACATATGTTTAATTTATATTATTTGAAGTCGGCCCCAGTAATGTAAGTTGAATAGATTGCCAAAAAGCTATATATATATATATATATATATATATATATATATATATATATATATTATATATATATATATATATATATATATATATATATATATATATATATGTAATTGTGTCAAATCAGTCATTTTGTAAAATGCCTTAAATTTTCAGTCAATTTACAAATTGCCTGACTCACTCAGTCACTTTACAAAACGACTAAAAATTTTCAGGCAGTTTACAAAGTGACTGAAAAATCAGTCGGTTTATTTGAAACATTGACTAAAATGTAAAAATAATGAAATATTATTGTTTTAAATGACAAAGATTTAAATGATATTTTTATGTATTTCATATCACTTACTCTTTCAAAATATTAATGTGTTTTACATCATATTATTGCACGGCTTTATGATTAATAAAATAAAATCCGTCCATTCGGCTTAAATCTGGTTATTTAATAGAAAACTATGTAATCATCTGTGATGTAAATATTATTCCCTCTAAGGGGAACAATTCCTTTCGCACGTTGGGAATGGGCGTTTTCGGGCTGTCCCCTACCTCAGAGCTGGGAAATTGTTACCATTTTTCTTACAAAATTTCGAAGCAATTTTGGCATAAAATAACTGGGAATATACCCTCTTGAGAAACCAACAACATATAAGGGTTTACCTATAATAATCGGGGAGGCAAACGTCCCTTAATATACTAGTATATCGCAACTATCGTTTTGACATTGCAGTCTGTTTTTGATGATTAGCGCATCCGAACTGCCATTGCTACTGGGCTCACACGTATGTAGCTTACCGACTGAATCGGTCAACCTCTTAATTTATTTACCCGGTAGTTACCTTTACATTCCAGCACAAGGAGAAGAAAACAAAGGGAGATATGCAAAGTTCTCATGTTGTCCCGGGCAAATATTCAGTGTTTTGTTCCCGCTGCTTGTCTGCTTGCAGCTTGTTCTAATTATATTTCTTTATACATGAATCATAGGTTAACAAACAAATTAAACGGGAAATATGTTGAATTCAGTAGAATTTCAATTACCACTGAGGTAACATATGTAACCTGAATAATTTATCACCTCCTACCGTATAGGATGTTACACTTATTAAATTATTCACATATGCAGGTACTAAGCGACTCTACGATGCTCATTTGATGACAAAAGAATAAAATATTGATAACAATTTACAAGTATTATGTTACTGTTTTTATCAAAACTGTTCGCTGGGCCTTTTAATCCGAGGAATTTTTATTAACTATATCCTCTTGTAGTTAAAAGAATTCCATGTCAATTGAAATTATTTTGTCACGGCTGAAAAATGTTTACGCGTCACCTGACCGACCCTATAGTTAAAGCAACGAAACAACCTAACCCGCTTAACTCGTGATGGTCCAACTAGAAAAAAAATCACGTGATGTGCTAATAGAGTGGAGATATACATATGATCTGTGCATGCAGCTCCGTCCGGTGGTGGTTGCCTGTACATGTGTATATTTGGTGAAATAATGAACGTAATTAAAAATCTGCAAATTAATAGAGATCAAAAGATAATATCGAAAGAGGAGTGTATCAACGAAGAGGTTTGATCATTTTATTTACTCTGTGTTATATCTAATATCGTTGAAAGCTTATATTCTTTGCAAACTTTTCATTGTGACATAATTAAGTAGCATATCACACTGTGATTCTTAACAGCAGTAACTTAAGGATAGAGGCTTCAAGTTAGTCGTCTGTTCAGGAATTATACCCCGGGGGGGGGGGGGGGGGGTACACGGGAGATGCTCTACAGGATCGTTTGTGTAGATTATTGAGAAATTTTCAATCATGTGAATCATATTCCTCGTATGATATGCATCATAATAAATTAAGAAGGTCAATCGACAAAATCGTTTTTTTTTTCTCGTATTTTTTCTCCCTCACGTCAGTGTATGTGCGTGTGATGTACGTATACGTGTATGCGTTTGTAAATATCCATGAGTGTGTGTACTTGCCAAAACCGTTTGCAACGTTAATTTGGGTAAGTGTTTTTGAATGAAAAATCTGACTCGTATGCGATGTATTTTTTGAAAAAAAAGGATATTGTAATATATGAAACACAGAGATAAAAGTTGATTATTCACTTTCACAGTTCACACTTTAATATATTCTTGCATTGCTGGACTTCCAAGAGTCCTTCCGCCACACAAAAATACCCCTGATAACATTCATAAATACCTTTATAATATGATGAAGTAGTTAAACAGAAACGTGATATGAATAATCATGAACACCTTGATCATAAAAAGGTCCCTAAAAGGTACATAAAACTGCCTACCAAATCAACATTGTCTGTTTCTCAATTCACGCATACTTCATCAACATTGTCTGTTTCTGCATTCACGCCTACTTCATCAACATTGTCTGTTTCTGCAATCACGCCTACTTCAACAACATTGTCTGTGTCTGCAATCACGCCTACTTCAACAACATTGTCTATGTCTGCAATCACGCCTACTTCAACAACATTGTCTGTGTCTGCAATCACGCCTACTTCATCAACATTGTCTGTTTCTAAAATCACGCCTACTTCATCAACATTGTCTGTTTCTAAAATCACGCCTACTTCATCAACATTGTCTGTTTCTAAAATCACGCCTACTTCATCAACATTGTCTGTTTCTGCAATCACGCCTACTTCAACAACATTGTCTATGTCTGCAATCACGCCTACTTCATCAACATTGTCTATGTCTGCAATCACGCCTACTTCATCAACATTGTCTGTTTCTGCAATCACGCCTACTTCATCAACATTGTCTGTTTCTAAAATCACGCCTACTTCATCAACATTGTCTGTTTCTAAAATCACGCCTACTTCAACAACATTGTCTGTTTCTAAAATCACGCCTACTTCATCAACATTGTCTGTTTCTAAAATCACGCCTACTTCATCAACATTGTCTGTTTCTAAAATCACGCCTACTTCATCAACATTGTCTGTTTCTGCAATCACGCCTACTTCAACAACATTGTCTATGTCTGCAATCACGCCTACTTCATCAACATTGTCTGTTTCTAAAATCACGCCTACTTCATCAACATTGTCTGTTTCTGCAATCACGCCTACTTCATCAACATTGTCTGTTTCTAAAATCACGCCTACTTCATCAACATTGTCTGTTTCTAAAATCACGCCTACTTCAACAACATTGTCTGTTTCTAAAATCACGCCTACTTCATCAACATTGTCTGTTTCTGCAATCACGCCTACTTCAACAACATTGTCTATGTCTGCAATCACGCCTACTTCAACAACATTGTCTGTGTCTGCAATCACGCCTACTTCATCAACATTGTCTGTTTCTAAAATCACGCCTACTTCATCAACATTGTCTGTTTCTAAAATCACGCCTACTTCATCAACATTGTCTGTTTCTAAAATCACGCCTACTTCATCAACATTGCCTGTTTCTGCAATCACGCCTACTTCATCAACATTGTCTGTTTCTGCAATCACGCCTACTTCATCAACATTGTCTGTTTCTGCAATCACGCCTACTTCATCAACATTGTCTGATTCTGCAATCACGCCTACTTCAACAACATTGTCTGTTTCTGCAATCACGCCTACTTCAACAACATTGTCTGTGTCTGCAATCACGCCTACTTCAACAACATTGTCTGTGTCTGCAATCACGCCTACTTCAACAACATTGTCTGTGTCTGCAATCACGCCTACTTCATCAACATTGTCTGTGTCTGCAATCACGCCTACTTCAACAACATTGTCTGTGTCTGCAATCACGCCTACTTCAACAACATTGTCTGTGTCTGCAATCACGCCTACTTCAACAACATTGTCTGTGTCTGCAATCACGCCTACTTCATCAACATTGTCTGTGTCTGCAATCACGCCTACTTCATCAACATTGTCTGTGTCTGCAATCACGCCTACTTCATCAACATTGTCTGTGTCTGCAATCACGCCTACTTCATCAACATTGTCTGTGTCTGCAATCACGCCTACTTCATCAACATTGTCTGTGTCTGCAATCACGCCTACTTCAACAACATTGTCTGTGTCTGCAATCACGCCTACTTCAACAACATTGTCTGTGTCTGCAATCACGCCTACTTCAACAACATTGTCTGTGTCTGCAATCACGCCTACTTCAACAACATTGCCTGTGTCTGCAATCACGCCTACTTCATCAACATTGCCTGTGTCTGCAATCACGCCTACTTCATCAACATTGCCTGTGTCTGCAATCACGCCTACTTCATCAACATTGCCTGTGTCTGCAATCACGCCTACTTCATCAACATTGTCTGTTTCTGCAATCACGCCTACTTCATCAACATTGTCTGCTTCTACAATCACGCCTACTCCATCAACATTGTCTGCTTCTGAAATCACGCCTACTCCATCAACATTGTCTGTTTCTGCAATCACGCCTACTCCATCAACATTGTCTGTTTCTGCAATCACGCCTACTCCATCAACATTGTCTGTGTCTGCAATCACGCCTACTCCATCAACATTGTCTGTTTCTGCAATCACGCCTACTTCATCAACATTGTCTGTGTCTGCAATCACGCCTACTTCAACAACATTGTCTGTGTCTGCAATCACGCCTACTTCAACAACATTGTCTGTGTCTGCAATCACGCCTACTTCAACAACATTGTCTGTGTCTGCAATCACGCCTACTTCAACAACATTGCCTGTGTCTGCAATCACGCCTACTTCAACAACATTGCCTGTTTCTGCAATCACGCCTACTTCAACAACATTGTCTGTGTCTGCAATCACGCCTACTTCATCAACATTGTCTGTGTCTGCAATCACGCCTACTTCAACAACATTGTCTGTGTCTGCAATCACGCCTACTTCAACAACATTGTCTGTGTCTGCAATCACGCCTACTTCAACAACATTGTCTGTGTCTGCAATCACGCCTACTTCATCAACATTGTCTGTGTCTGCAATCACGCCTACTTCATCAACATTGTCTGTGTCTGCAATCACGCCTACTTCATCAACATTGTCTGTGTCTGCAATCACGCCTACTTCATCAACATTGTCTGTGTCTGCAATCACGCCTACTTCAACAACATTGTCTGTTTCTGCAATCACGCCTACTTCAACAACATTGTCTGTGTCTGCAATCACGCCTACTTCAACAACATTGTCTGTGTCTGCAATCACGCCTACTTCATCAACATTGTCTGTGTCTGCAATCACGCCTACTTCAACAACATTGTCTGTGTCTGCAATCACGCCTACTTCATCAACATTCTCTGTGTCTGCAATCACGCCTACTTCAACAACATTGTCTGTGTCTGCAATCACGCCTACTTCATCAACATTGTCTGTGTCTGCAATCACGCCTACTTCATCAACATTGTCTGTGTCTGCAATCACGCCTACTTTATCAACATTGTCTGTGTCTGCAATCACGCCTACTTCATCAACATTGTCTGTGTCTGCAATCACGCCTACTTCATCAACATTGTCTGTGTCTGCAATCACGCCTACTTCATCAACATTGTCTGTGTCTGCAATCACGCCTACTTCAACAACATTGTCTGTATCTGCAATCACGCCTACTTCAACAACATTGTCTGTGTCTGCAATCACGCCTACTTCAACAACATTCCCTGCAAACAATAATGCGTTCTAAAAACGTCCTCACAACGTTTTAGTTAGGTTCGGATAACATTATTTTGAAACGTTCTGTGCACGCAAAAATGTATGGTTTTATGTACGGACTGTGAACGTAAAATCAGACGTTCGTTGCCGTTGTTTTTATTACGTGTTTGCAACGTTTTATCAAGTCGTTGTAGTTATGTTAAGAATACGTCTAATAAACGTTTGCTCCTAGTACAATGCTAACGTGTAAGCAACATTTCTGTTAAAACGTTCTGTGCACGCAAAAATGTATGGTTTTATGTACGGTCTGTGAACGTAAAATCAAACGTTCGTTGTCGTAGTTTTTATAACGTGTTTGCAACGGTCATCAAGTCGTTGTAGTAATGTTAGGAAAACGTCTGATAAACGTTCGCTATAACTATAATGCCAACGTGTAAGCAGCATTTCTGTTAAAACGTTCTGTGCACGCAAAAATGTATGGTTTTGTGTACGGACTTTGAACATAAAATCAAACGTTCGTTGTCGTAGTTTTTATAACGTGTTTGCAACGGTCATCAAGTCGTTGTAATTATGTTAAGAATACGCCTTATAAACGTTTGCTATAAGTATAATGCTAATGTGTAAGCAATATTTCTGTTAAAACGTTCTGTGCACGCAAAAATGTATGGTTTTATGTACGGACTGTGAACGTAAAATCAAACGTTCGTTGTCGTTGTTTTTATTACGTGTTTGCAACGGTCATCAAGTCGTTGTAGTAATGTTAGGAAAACGTCTCATAAACGTTTGCTCCTAGTACAATGCTAATGTGTAAGCAACATTTCTGTTAAAACGTTTTGTGCACGCAAAAATGTATGGTTTTATGTACGGTCTGTGAACGTAAAATCAAACGTTCGTTGTCGTAGTTTTTATAACGTGTTTGCAACGGTCATCAAGTCGTTGTAGTAATGTTAGGAAAACGTCTGATAAACGTTCGCTATTGGTATAATGCTAACGTGTAAGCAACATTTCTGTTAAAACGTTCTGTGCACGCAAAAATGTATGGTTTTGTGTACGGACTTTGAACATAAAATCAAACGTTCGTTGTCGTGGTTTTCAGTACGTGTTTGCAACGGTCATCAAGTCGTTGTAACTATGTTAAGAATACGCCTTATAAACGTTTGCTATAAGTATAATGCTAATGTGTAAGCAACATTTATGTTAAAACGTTCTGTGCACGCAAAAATGTATGGTTTTATGTACGGACTGTGAACGTAAAATCAAACGTTCGTTGTCGTTTTTATTACGTGTTTGCGACGTTCATCAAGTCGTTGTAGTAATGTTAGGAAAACGTCTCATAAACGTTTGCTGTGAGTATAATGCTAACGTGTAAGCAACATTTCTGTTAAAACGTTTTGTGCACGCAAAAATGTATGGTTTTGTGTACGGACTTTGAACATTAAATAAAACGTTTGTTGTCGTTTTTATTACGTTTTTGCAACGTTTCATCAAGTCGTTGTAGTTACGTTAAGAATACGTGTCATAAACGTTTGGTCTTTGTATAATGCTAACGTGTAGGAAACATTTCCGTTAAAACGTTCTGTGCACGCAAAAATGTATGGTTTTATGTACGGACTTTGAACGCGAAGCCAAACGTTCTTTGTTGCGTTTTTATAACGTGTCCGCAATGTTTCATATAATCGTTGCAGTAATGTTGGGAATACGTCTAACCAACGTTTGCTCTTAGTTATAATGATAACATGTAAGCAACGTTTCTGTTAAAACGTTCTTAGCACATACAAATGTATGGTTTTTTTGTACGGACTTTGAATGTAAAACCAAACGTCCTTTGTCATCGTTTTTATTACGTGCCTGCAATGTTTCATTAAATCATTGTAGTTATGTTTGGAATACGTCTCACCGACGTTTTTTCTTAGGTATAATGATAACATGTTAGAAACGTTTCTGTTAGAACGTTCTTAGCACATACTAATGTATGGTTTTATGTACGGACTTTGATCGTAAACCCTAACGTTCTTCATAGTTTTTATTTCTTGTATGAAAAGTTTCACTTTATCTTTGTAGATACGCTGGGAATGTCTCATACATATTTGCTCTAAGTTTAAAAAAGAGTTAGCAACATTTTTGATAACGTTCTTTGGTCACATAAATGTGGTTTTATCTACGGTATATTTAACGTAAGATAACACCTTCTTTGTCGACGATTTTCTCATGAATCTACGTTTCACAATGTTGTTGCAGTTACGTTGGGAATACATCCCATCAATGTTTGCTCCTAAGTATAATGATAACATATTAACGATATTCTTAAAACATAAAAAATGTATTGCTAAGGTACAAAAATACCGGAAAAGGGGAAAGTGCTCAATGCCTGTATACTCGATTTATCCTAATATTTGTTCACTGGAGTAAGTCCATTGAAAAATTGTCTATATCAAGTTAACATTAATTCTGTTAAACAGTTTCGAGTATTTTAACCAATATCTTGATGATTCAACAAGTTATCAACATGCTGACAATTCTTATGATCTGTCACCGACCGTGTGAACCGGCATGATTAATCCACATACATTAATACATTTTAAAAGAAAGTACATTGTACTTTATTTATACAGCACAGAGTAGGCTTTCATATAACTGGCAATACTTCAGCTTCTGATTAGACCGCAGGTGTATTTTCCATTTCAGTCTGTGGAAGACATTTTCAATGAAGTGTTAAAATTGATGAGTGCATGTGCATAGCTTTAATCATAAATCTGACCATGACACTGGTTTCCAGTCATATCTATTGTTTTCCGGCAAAAAATAGGAGATCATCCATTTGTCAAATCCATTTACCAACAGAAAGGTACCAACCAAACGTTCTCTTCATGTATTCAACAAAATACTAAAAGACATTAAAATTATTTATTTATTTTACAACAGAGTCAGAGTACTTGTAGTACTCTCAGAGTTCAAGTATTTCTGTGTGATACCACTCTTGGTCCCTCTCAGCCTTTCTTCTTTCAGGTTTTACACAGCCTGTAAAAGAAAAGTAAGTTAATTGTAATATATATATATATATATATATATATATATATATATATATATATAATATATATATATATATATGTTCAATTACTTTAAATCGTCTTCATCTATTTTGTATTCAGTAATTTCATAAGAGCATTGTTAAAGTTGCTCGTACTCTTCAAGTATTGGGAACAATACAAATCCTATTTTTATATATATTTATAGTCCAATACTTATTTAATGGCAGGAAAACATAGCATTCCTGCAAACTGTCTTACAGGACCCCCTTCCCCTTTATTCATGCATAATGACATACAGCGAACAACTATAGGTGTTTCTACACTGCAAAAGTCACCCAGGCATCATTCCAGCTGACTGATATATTGATACTTGCTACAATATTTTTCATACTGGTTGTCTTGAGGAACTCTACAAATTCTGTAAAATAAGCCAAAAAGGCCATAGTGACCTTATCACCCATGTGGTGATCCAATGATTACAATTAGTGCCCTGCAATACATCCAAATTCCACAGGTTGAGTGAATGAAAATTTGTAACAGAAATTTAAACACATGGATCTCAACTTGTAATTAATGGATTAGTAATTTCAATAAATGAGTTAATACTATTCTGTCCAAAAAGTGTGAAATGGGCAAAATGATAATTTAAAAAAAATTGATATGGTCAATCTCTACCCAGGTCTGAAAAAAGAATGTCCGAGGTTAAAACCCATTGATTAACCATTAAGTACTATATAATATATGCTGAAACTTCAATTGCTTTTTCCGTTTGTGTTTTTTTACAAAACAAATGACGCTCATGGTTCATGACACTCAGCATGGTGACATGCTGACAATATGTCCATGCACAGGCAACAAATTAAGATAATATAGGTGGTATCATCATTCATGCATATTAGCATAAGTGCATCAAGACTCATTAGCACACCAAATTTGATGAAAATCCATCCAGCCATTTATGAGGAATCCGGCAATTTGTGTGTAATTTGCATTATTTCTGGGTGCTCAAACATGCTCCGCAACTCTTCACAGTGACCTGATATTAGCATGACGCTTCATCCCCATTAAAAATCTTGGACAAAATTCTGGGTTCCTCCCACCCTACTGATACTAAATAGGCCATCATTGAGGTAATCAGTTGATACAGACCTGATCAGCAGTGTGATAATGATCCCAGTGGGGAGCCATTAATCACTGCCGAACTACTTTTTTTGGTTTGGGGTGGGGGGTTGAAAGGGACGGGGAGAAAAGCTTGTCAATTTTGCTTCATAAAGTTTTATGGAATACAAATGGGGGAAAACATTTTTGATCAAGACATGCTCAGGAGTCACAGAGTTTATTGTTTAGAGCAAGGGAAATAGAATGTGTTCCTAAAAGAAACAGTGTGGGTATCTAGATAGTGTAGAAAAACATGACTACATGGGACAATTATGATTGCACAAACTGGTCCCGCAAATCATGCCAAACAGTGACAACTTTTGGAAAGAGGAAATACTGTGCACAATGCTTGAAATGACTTGGATCATGTTTACGACACGTGGTTGCATTTTTAAATCAATGTCAACCCAATATGCATGGTATAGGTAGACTACAATGAGACCTAAATTATTTAGGTATGTTCGGTATAGAGACTTAATTTGGATCTATAATGTCCTCAGTCAGCTTCATTTCCCAGGAGCGGATCAATGGGGAGGGTCCAGGGGGGCCCGGACCCCCCCCCCCTTTTTCAGCCATCGCAACCTTTTTTTAAGGGTTTCCGACCTATTTTTGCGGCCTGGACCCCCCTTTTTCGAACCTGGGGACCTTTTTTGTAGCTTTTGTCATTTGTCCTCTTGTGTTGGACCCCTCCTTTTCCTAAATCCTGGATCCGCCCCTGTTTCTTAGGTAAGAAGGAGGAGATTATGATACAGGCAGGACCATAATGGATTATAGGGAGTTTATGTTGATATGGCATCAGATGAAGTATTAATAGTAAAACTATAGTGTTTTGTAGTTGTATTTTTGTATGTTTGTGTCTGAATTATGAGAATGAAAGCGAGGTAGTTAATGTTTAAGTTAGTACTTTGCAATGATGCAACAAATATATTCTAATTATGAGTTGTCTCAATGATATTAACTGATTATGTGTGTAAGCTGACACTGTATAAATGAATTTATAATAATAGTCAACGCAAAGTGCTGTGTTAATTCAAACAACAATGTTGTTCTTTATTTCTTTTAAACTATATTTATCGCAATTTTAGAAGTTTTCATCCTATATCCCTGATTTCAAAGTGCTAGAATATAGTACATAGTGTTTTACTGTATAATAATTTTAGGTTTACACTTTACAAATGTACTTAGCTTATCAATTTCATATAGTATTGATTTTTTACGAGCCAATGTTTATCAGCTGAATATTTATATGCACAAGATACATACTTATTTATTAAAGGGTGTGCTATCATGATTCTTTAGGTCTTTGGTGAAAAGTGATGCTCTTATGTATTAAAATATTTTAAAGTAAATTTATAACAATTCTGTAAGTTCTAGATCTTTGCAAGTGCTTGAATATAATATCTGTGACAGTGCTTCAATGTAGTTATAACTACTTTTCTGTGAGATTTATGTATATTTATGTATTAATGTGTGTCTGCCTCATGATTGTGAATTATGACTATTAAAATGGTTTCGTTCAGTGTTAAGGGTGCCCAATCACCTATAAAGCATGTTGAAATTACATGAAAAATAGCTTCCTCCCTTTAAAATAATTGTATTACATGTTCCCCCTGCCCTGAGACCATTTGCCTAAAAACAGTGGACTGGGTGCGATCGAAGGTATCAATAAGAACATAGTGCGTTGAACTCTGTGCATAGCTGAGCCACGGCTTTCTCAGGAAAACTTTTGAGAAACCCTCAGAATGTCAAGTAAGAAGATTCTATGTCCAATGGTTATGAATTGTGCCCTGCTTTGGTATCAAATTTTCAATTATTCTGGGGTGAGCTTATAAGCCCCAAAGCAAGGAGAATATATGTAACTGAGACCTAATTTCTAGTTTGCAAGGAGAGTTTTTCATCAACCTCCCTGGATGTCAAGTAAGAAGATTCTAGGACCAACGGTTACGATTTGTTCCCTGTTAACGGATGACCACATATTTAAAGGTGTCAAAATAGAGAAAAATGTGTTGAAATTAGAAAAAAAATACAAGTGGCGCCACCAGTCTGCAGGAAATGATGAAACACTCCATGTTCAATATGCATGCAAAGAATCATGGTGATCAATGCATTAGTTGTTCAGATACTGGTGCTTTTGTATCAAATTTTTAATATTCTGGGGGTGCTTCTGACCTGGGCATAGCTCATAGGATATGGACAACAGTGACCTAGTTTCAGGTTTCAAAGGAGACTTTTCATGGACTTCCCAGGATGTCAAGTAAAATATTCTAGTTCAAGTAGTTATGATTTGTGCCCTGTTGACAGATGACTGCATCTTTAAATAAACAGTTGAAACACTCCATGATGAAGATGCATGCACAGAATCATGGTGATCAATGCATTAGTGTTCAGATACTGGAGCTTTTGTATCACATTTTTTTATTATTTGGGGGGGGGGGTTATTATTCCTCATGACCTCAGATTCAATAAAGTTCTTACATAAGTAAGTAAAGTATAAAATCCATGTCAACCTAAACTGGAGTTACCATCCAGAAACAAATTTTTGGATAGACAAACATGGTGATTACTGTAGGGCAGCCAGATGTTACCAAAGTTACTGTAATTATTGACCTGATTGAGTCAATACATTTTTTATTTTCAAAATAAAAAAAAATGCATTAAAAACAAAAAAAAATACAGGCGGCAACACCTGTCCTCAGTAGAGGAAGAAACAGTCAAGATAAAAATCTCTCAGCTGAGTTTTGGAAAATTATTTCTTTGGGTTTTTTTTCATATATATTAGCATTTGTAAAACTAAGAGGAAAAGGCCCTGCTAAGATGAAACCTTATAAATTATAGAATATGGACATGAGTAAAGCATAATAATAAACATTAATTTATCAACTGAGATAAAATGCTGTAAAAATTTGGTATAAATTGCATATGCACTGTTTAATAAATGAAACTTGAGGCTTGAAACCATTAAATGATGCAACAAGGAATAAATAGGCCTAAGTGTTATATGAAAGGATACAGTTCATAGACAAACAATTAAGGGACCCATGGGTCACATCACTCAGCTGAATTTTGGAAAATATTACCAAATGCAAAATAAATTTTGGTTTTTGATATATATATTAGCAGTTGATAAGCTATGAGTAAATGGCCCTGCTAAAATGAAACTTTTTTTTTTTAAATTACAGAATAACTGACTTGAGCCAAAGTTTAATAATAAACATTAATATATATCAACTGAGATAAATTGCTGTAAAAATTTAAATGAGCATGAACAAAATTTAATAAGTATGTTTAAACAAGCCAATTAGGTATATATAAATTGCATTTGCACTGTGTTATAAACAAAACTGTTTAATGATGCAATAAGGCAAACATGGGCCTAAATGTTATATGAAAGGATACATTTCATAAACGAAAGATGTGTGAATTTTATTAAATTTTATTTATCTTATTAAGGTTTCAATAGTTAAATAAATGGCAATATGAGCTAAAAATTAATACCACGAATATTTGCCCAATATTTCTGATTTACAGTGTTATTCATATCAAAGCCCTGCCAACTTAATATATTAGAGCTATGAATGAAGTGCTACAAAGTATTTATATCTTATTTAATCTTAAATGTCAATGATCACTCACACTAGATCCAAATATTTTATCACATTTGAATGTTAGGATTTAAATCCTGAATTTTTTTAAAATTCAAAATTGGTCAAGTTTCAACAAAAAATTGAATTTAGCATTGAAATTACGAGTCATCTTCTTTATAATCCTGCTGGTTGCTCAAAAAATGTGATATTTTAAGATTTGTCTTGTTTATTGAACCGGCATGTCAACAGGATAGGGTGGAGACAGAGAGAGAGAGAGAGAGAGAGAGAGAGAGAAGGCTCTTTGTGGTAGTTACTCCAGACAGCCTGATCAAGACAGATGAGCTGAGGAGTGAAGCAGTTACATAACACTGCATACCACTGGCTTGATGTAAACAAATGACCCATGGGTCATGGCACTTAGCTTTTATTTTTGATCATAAGTTATGATTTGGAAGAAGGATAAGACAAATGTTAGTTTTGTGTTGTAATATATGCTGATTTATAAGGATGATGGCATTTAACTGAAGTTATGTAAAGATCTTGATAAAATCCTTGGAGAGGGAAGAGGGCTGGTGTCATTTATATTATTTACATTTGGAAAAAGAGTGCTATTGTCACACAGGTTTTGACTTGGCCTAATAATTTTTTCTACATTGCAGCAGAAGTATGGAAAAAAAAAATGTCCACTATAAGTCATGTTAACTATCATGCTTTTAACAACGTCCTAGTTTACAGTTATTCAATAATTACAGGTTACCTATGCCCTAGCACTAGCACAAATGATATAAGAGTTTAACTATTTATTAAAAACTAGAATACGGGTAGTCGACAAGCGACTATGTGTATCCGCCAAAATCAGAGTAGGACGGGTTAAGTGACGCATGGATTGAGTGGCAAATTTAAGGGGAAATAGAGTTACATGTATTACATATTAGAATGGATGTCTGCCACGTAAACATGATTGTAGGTGGTGCCACCTGTTATTTGAACGAGAAACTATCCAGGATGTATACGCATGCCGAATTCCAGGTGAATTAGTCAAACAACTGCAGAGATATGAGTGATTTTAACCCAAGGCAGATGAACAGATGGACACTGTGCAAACATGGTTGCAGGTGGCGCCACTATTTTTTGTGTATGTTTCAAAGCTATCCAAGCCCTACATTTGTACAAAATTTTTTTCCTGATCGGTCAAACGGTTCCCGAGATATGTGGGTTTATGTGTGGAAACAAACGGAAGCTGGGCAGAGAGGAAAGGTCAGAGGTCAAGGCCAATTGGTTAGGCACCAGTTCACTTGTGACCCGATAATTGGTGCAAGTTTTGGAAAAATCTGTCCAATAGTCTCACAGTAGTTCTCCGGAAACAAATGTGGCTGCCGCAGAACCCAGTCAAAAACATAGTATCCATAAAACTTTGTTTTGGCGGATACAATTATATAATAAAGATCTAATTTCTGGCATGTACATAGGAACTATATAGTGGAATATTTATGGTAAATATGAGGAAAACCAGATAAGTGGTTTTGATATTAGGCAGTCCTGAAGTGTGAAAATAGGTCTTTAATAAAAAATTGAGGTTTTTCCTTAATTTCTCAAAGGAACAAAGTTGCAAAGACCCAGTTTTCAGCTTGGTAGTAGATCTTGAGGACATCTAGTATTATGCAGAATTTTGGATTCCTAGGTCTTACGGTTTCAAAACGTGCAACATCTATGGACGGACAGACGGACGGTCAGACAGTGGACCACAACTATAGCTCAGATGACTAACAGTCAGCTGAGCTAAAAAAACATTTCTTGGCCAAGGTTGATTTTTATATTTATGCAAATAAATTAAAAATATTGCAAAATTCAGTTTTATTAAAGTCATTTCCATTTTTCATGGTTAGTGAGTAAATATATTTCCTGATTTTTTTACAAAGTGCATTATGTGTGGGCCCATGACTTAAAAAATATAAAGCAATACTGACATAATATCTGGTATGATTAGAGGAAATATATAGAGGAACATGAAATATGATCAAAAACAGATCAGTGGTTTTTATATCAGGCAGCCTTGAAATTAAGTGCAACAATGGGTTTTTAATGGAAAAATGAGGTTTTTCCTTAATATCTCAAAGGAATGAATGTCATAGTGACTCGATATTGGATATGGTAGGAGATTTTTTAGACATCTAACTGTATGCCGAATTTGGATTCATAGGTCCAAGAGTTTTAAATTATGCCGTGTTCATGGCCAGATGGCCAGACAGATGGACAAGGGACCATGACTATAGCTCAGATGACTAACAGTCAGCTGAGCTAAAAATGTGTGTATGTAATCAAGTTTTCAATATTTAAATATAAGGCCATATGAGCGAAAAAATTAATCCCATATTCCTGATTAACTAAGTAAATAATAGTTTTATTCATATCAAGGGCCAGTCAACCTTAAGAGAAATGAATAAAATGTAAATTAAGAATTATCTCTCACTAAATCTTAAAATATGTCGGTTAGCACTTACATAAGTTTCTAATATTTTATCACATTTGAATATTAGGGTTCAAATCCTGCAAATTTTTCAAGTCTCAACAAAAAAATTAATACAGAAATTATAAGAATATTCATCTTGTTTATTAGTCCTGTGTATTGAACGGGTGTGTTGGGGGAGGAGAAGTACCAAGCATGTGCAAAAATGTTCAGTTTTAACCCAGCACATTGGTAAAACCCTTGGCATGTTTGTTGAATTTATGACGGCATGAATACAAGCATGGCTCGTACAGGTTACAATAGGCAGGCAGCTTGCATACAATACAGGAAATGACCCGTGTCCATGGAGACAGTGTTTCAGTTTGGGTTGTGAGCTCACATGTATACTACTGTTTTAATTCATCATTCTTAGCATGATATTGAGATTATGGGCAGAACGTTTACCACAATATGAATGCAACCTGATGCAAGACCACTGTGATGCATTCCTTGATATTACTTGTATCACAACTCGAGTAGGCTTACCAGCCCAATTATCCAATTGCCTACTGAGGCTGGTTGTCACGGCTAGGAAAATGATGGCAACCACTAATTTGCATCTTAGAGAATTTTATGCAATAAAAGTGTCAATGTACACGATCTCTGATATAATACTGCTGAGTAAGATATTCTTCCTTAGGTCCTGAAACTGCAAAAATATTTTATCCAGACATGAATGTATGGTTCCCCTGTCATACTACTGGACAAAAACATTGTACCCTAGAAGGTATCAATTTTTTTTTTTTTTTTTTGGGGGGGGGGGGGACCTGATCTATTCTGTTGCACTGATATTGTAGTAATTAGATATTCAACCATGATACAGAGGGATTGACCAATACTCTCGGTTAGTAGATGTTGTTAGAAAGTATACTAAAACAGCTAATGATCGGTCTGGTTTATGTTAAGTGGTGAGGTATTTGCTTCTTCAAAAGCACATGCAAAAAGAATCACATATCATGCACCCTGGCTTGTGGAAACTGTGGGGGCTCTAGCTGCATATAAGGTTGCCAGTGGTCAGGGAAAGGAAAGGGAAAATATTATGTTTTCAAGGGCAGGGAAATGTCATGTAATTTAAAAAAAAAGTAATTGGATTTTCTGATGATTGTATGCAAGGGAGAAGTCGGAATTTTAATGGCTTATATGGCAACTGCAGTTGATTATCCAACAGGAAGACCTTTTCATCTCATGAGCCAGGATTCAATAAATTCATACTACATTTTCATTTTCCTTTCAAATATTGTTGTGTTATGTAAGTAGATTAAATCTTAAATCCCTTTGATTTTTGAACATAGATATTGACTGATGATGCAGAGCATGGATACACAAAATGTATGCATATAGCACCAACCATCAATGAAAGGTCACCTGTTTCTTAGCAGTAATATAGAACTAATATTTAGTACTAGTAAAACATTTTATGCAAGGACATGAATCTGACCAGGTAATAAACTAGAAAGGCAGAACACAGTGCAGTTACACTGATCCATAGAAGTCATTCGTTGTTATTGTATGATAAATTTATAAACATGATTTATGCTAGATAACAAAGTGAATCTTTTTTTAAATGATACATTGTCATTCCAAATTTCTAGTTTCAGATTGCTTTGCTTTACAGTTACAATTTTTCAAATAAACATTTGGTTTGTGTTAGCAGTAGAATGACATTTCCTAGAGGGAATTTAAATTTTGTTGGTTAGTTTATCCCTGAAAATCAACTAAAAGTCCAGGAACAGTCAGGTAAAAGTCCAAGATTTTTTTCAGAGTTGACTGCTGGCAACCCTGTGAATAACTCACACAGACACTTTGTGATAAGAATCGAAAGAGGATGTCTAATTTAAATTGTAATCATTACACATCTGCATGATTTTACTGATATGGTGATTAAAACAAGGGACCTGTTGGTCATTGTGCTATGCTAAAAATGACCTTAAAGGAAAAAACTAAAATAAAAACTAATGGAGATAAAGTCTGAGAGGAAAAGGTAGTATAAGGTGGGTATTGGTTAATATGATAGATTTGTACTGACAAGTAAGAAAATTGTTGCAAATAATACTATGTGATCTGACCATGTGTCTTCTAATGATGAAACTGAAACATTGTAAGCAGTTTTAAACATAAGATACATACCAACACCATGATCAGTGGTTGACTCCTTGATAAGTTGTTGACAGCTCAGCAGGTGACACGTGTGTTCAATTAAATTCTAATTTTTTTCTACACCTTTTTTTCAGTTTTATATATTTTTTTTTCAAATAACTAACAGCCCCGGTCCCCAGATGCAAGTAGGGGTTTTCAATGGCGCTAAATGGTGGGAGTTACAACATCTCTGAATATACTTATGGGATATAAAATTTAATTCAACAGTTAGTACAGGAAAAACAGTTGATCCATGATTACTGAATATAACTAGAATATCAGCAGAAGCTGACAAAAGCCCTCAGCCAAAAGAACAGTGTTTAGAGGTGGTAACAGTAACAAGTACTAAATATCTGTTCTCACATGGATGTATATCTGCACATGTCTCAGTTATAAATTTAAAATGGAGAGGTATGTACCATGATTCATAACAATCCACCAAATGCTTCCTGAAATATAAGCTTCTCAGTTTTATTCTATTATAAGCTCTGTGACCTTGAAAAGTAGATCAAGGTCACCCATCTTCGAAGTTGACCGAGATTTTGTCCATATACATCTTCACCAAAGAAATAAAATTCCTATTATGAATCCTTTTAGAGATATCCCGCTCACAAGCCCAAAGTTGAAAAATCCGATAAAAATTAATTTAAAATCAGAAATTGTAGGTGGCGCCACCAAACTTGTGTAGCAGGTACAGACTATCAGTCCCAATAATCATAGTAAGTTTTGTGAAAATCCACCAAATGGTTACTGAGTAATAAGCATCTAAGTGTTTTTCTATAATCAGCTCTAAAATGTAGAAAAATAGGTCAAGGTCACCCATCTTCGAACTTGACCGAGATTTTGTCGATATACATCTTTACCGAGGAAATAAAATTCTGACGGTGAATCCTTTTCAAGATATCCCGCTCACAAGGTAAAAGTTAACGGACGCCGGACGGACGGACGGACGGACAGCTTGGGTGACGACAATAGCCCTTCAGCCTAAGGGCTAAGGGCTAAAAATGGGTAGACTGACAGGGGAGACAAACAAGGCTGATCACTTTATTTCAAATTTGTCTTAGGCAGGAAAAAAATGAATGTGCATTAGATCCTCACTTATTACTTTATCAATTTTCTTTGTTTCATCATTTTGATTTTCGTACATTTGCAATATAACATATATATCTGGATCTATAAGTCAATTCAAATTTCTCAATATCATCATCATTTATCCTTAAGTTTGGTAATATAACATCACATTATGCACACAGGTGGATTTAATTTTTTTTTTAATGTTAACTTGGTTAAATTATTCAAGTGGAAATTAGTTTCTTTAAAGTGCCACAATAGCACAACATGGCATCTTGTGGATTACATTTGCGATGAAATAACTTTAGTTTTGGAAATACAGTTCAAAATAACAACTAGAAAACACACACTCACTGTCACAAAATTGTTCAAAAACACTTTGTGCAGGCTTAATCAGAGAACCTAATCTGCTGAACTCTGACCTCATGAAATATGCTTGAATTTTTATGAGAATGAAATTCAAGTGGGAAACTCTATTAGTGTTTATGTTTATAGTGTTTCATGAAAATCCATAAGAATTTCGGTAAGTCACAATGGTGCCACCAAAGTTTGGTGTCCTAATTAAATATGCGTGGATTTGGCTGGAAAATAAAAATTAGGTGAGATATTTAATTGATTAATATTTCTGCTGAGATTGACAAAAATCCATCATATTCCTACTAAGTTATCACGGCAACCCTTCAAAATAGCTCTGTGACCTCTGACCTCATTAAATATGTGGCCGGGGATTTGCCCTTAATCAAACTCGGGTGAGATAATCTATTGGTAAATAGTTATGGTTAGTTTCTTGAAAATCCATCAAAGCCCTTGTCAGCTTTCGTGCTATTCCAATAATCCCAGGAAAACTTTTTAGTGTAACATATGAAATGTAAAAATTTTGTATAAAAAGATTTTAAAAATCAAAAAATCATTCAAGTATGACCAAAACCTTATCAGCTCTAGAAACCCATACGATGCACCTGCTACAACAATTAGGAGTAGATCTGAGTAAAAATTGAGATATCTTAGGCATAAAAAATAAAAGGTAAGGTTCTCAAGCACCGCCCGCATCAATTTTAATACCTGGCATCAAACATTTTTCGGCAAGCATGTTCTTCAGTTGCGTATGTCTGTTAGTCTGTTTGTCTCTTTGGATGTTTGTTGCTTGCCGGAAATCTTCGATTTCCGCAAGCATGTTCGTCAGTTGCGTATGTCTGTTTGTCTCTTTGTCTCTTTGGATGTTTGTTTGTTTTTTTGTTTGTCACGACTCTCCAGGCCACACTTTTCCATCAATCAACTTGAAACTTGCAGGCTTGATTGATTAACCGATTTCTAGGTGCCCTATTGTTTTTGGTCAACATTGCTCCAAGGTCCAGGGTCAAGGTCACGACAGGTATGGTTAACGGTTTTTGCACTATAACTTCGCCATAAATAGGCTTATCCACTTCTGCAATAGCTCATTTTTTTCGTCATCACCTGGCCTTTCTTTTGACATGTAGCTTACTTAAATTTGCCGTTACCATGGTTACATTTTTTGGGCAAAAATCATGGAAATTGGAAATAACACGACAATTTTTTGTAACTTTGTCAATTTTTTAGCTACAGACGTCTGGTTTTGGTCATTATGTACCTTATAGGCAGCTTGACATGATAAAACTGAAAGTCTCGCACCATTTCTCGTCAAACGAGAGTCTTCGAGATTTCATTAAATATGACCTACAGGTTGCATTTTTTTAAAATGGGTTTGAAATTGATATATTTTGTGTTATTTATAAATATCTCGAAATCAGTTTTTCATTTTTTGGAAATAGCCACCAGGGGGCGTGGTACCTGACACACTGTAACATATCATTTTTCTGCAATATCTAAAATAATTTTAAACATGGCACAATTTTTATCGTTGTATCTTTAACTAGGAACATTGGCTTATTCCTCCGCACATGTAGCTTTGTGCTGCCGTTACCATGGTTACCAAATTTGTGGGTTAAACTTGATGATCTGAAAATATGCAGTTTTTGGCTTCTATCTCGGTTAATATTTATGTTTCAAGGGTCTAGTTTTTTTGCATAAGGCTGCTTCCCCTTGGTTCTAAGTCATTCAATTGCAAGTCTCGTCAAATTTCGCTCGGTTTATCGTCAAACGAGAAAAAACGAGATTTCACGGAAATGCTTATAACTCGGCGACTTTTACAGCTACGCAGGTCTAGTTTTCGGCATTTCATAACATATGACCAGCTTGACACGCCAGAAAAGAAATCAGGCCAAATCTCGCACCATATCTCGTCAAGCGAGAAAAAAACGAGATATCATGGAAATGCTTATAACTAGGCGACTCTTACAGCTACTCAGGTCTAGTTTTTGGCATTTGGTAACATTTGGCCAACTTGACATAGTAAAACTGCGATACTTGGCGAAATCTCGCACTATATCTGGTCAAATGTGGAAAAACAAGATTTCACAGAAATGCATATAAGTCGGCGACTTTCACGGCTAGACAGGTCTAGTTTTTGGCATTCATTAACATTTGGATGGCTTGACATGAAAAACCTGCAAGACTGGCCAAATCTCGCACCATATCTCGTCAAACGATAAAAAAGGAGATTTCACAGAAATGCTAATAACTCGGCGACTTTTACAGCTAGACAGATGTAGTTTTCGCCATTTCATAACATTTAGAGAGTTTGATATGACAAATCTACAAGACTGGCCAAATCCTGCACCATATCTCGTCAAACGAGAAAACACGAGAGTACACGGAAATGCTTATAACTCGGCGACTTTTACAGCTAGAATGATCTAGTTTTCGCCATTTCGTAACGTTTGGCCGTCTTGACATAATAAAACTGCTCGTCTTGCCAAATCTCGTACTATATCTCGTCAAGCGAGAAAAAAACATGATTTCACGTAAATGCTTATAACACGGCGACTTTTGCAGCTAGACAGGTCTAGTTTCTGGCATTTTGTAATATTTGACAAACCTGACATGACAAAACTGGAAATCTCGCCAAAGCTCGCACCATTTCCCGACAAACGAGAAAACACGAGATTTCATGCAAATGCTTATAACTCAGCGGCTTTTATAGCTAGACAGGTCTAGTTTTCGGCATTTCATATCATTTGGCCAGCTTGACATGACAAACCTGAAAAGGTCTCACTGCTTCTTGTCAAACGAGATTAACGGGATTTCATGAAAAAATTTTGAACTTGGTCCCTTTTACACTAGAAAGATATGCAGCTGTTAAAGGTCAGCATGCATAAATAAACATATTATCCGTTTCTGCTGCCCCCACAATGTTGCTCATTCATATGACTGTTTCTACATGCACTCTCTGTCTATCTGTCTGTATCATTTCCATTTCCGGCAAGCGCGTGACCTCTGGTCATCTTGTTTTGATTTTCATCTTTCAAGAAATTAAAATATTACAATTTTGATACAATTTCCTTTGTTATGTAGTACTTTTACCTGTTTAGCAAAAACACCCTGTTATTTTCATACTTTTCCATGGTCAGTTGACATTTTCACTGAAACATACAATAATTGGTAAAAGAAAAGGAACGCCAACCTGCAGTGATTTCTAAAAAAAAAGAGCCTGAGAACCATACCTTTTTATTTTGTTGGCCTTATTTAGATATTTTATGTCGAATAAAATTGTTCACGGATGGACAGAGCTGAACACTATACCTGATATGAAATGCATCACTCAGAAGCACCCTACTGTTGCAGTTAATCTCAAATCATATCTCATCCCACCCCCACAGCAATATCCCGGCCATATACATCAAGTGTAATGGAATAATTATCCCCTGGAAGTGGGGTATGCAGGCAATGCTGTATTAAATGAGTTCCAGTGACCAACAGTGGGCTGCTTAGAACTAAGTTAACAATGCAAGTGAATACAATAGAGCCCCCCAAACAAATCAAGAAAGAGCCCTGTTTCTGAGCTTATATTTTCAAATTTCATATTTTAACAGATAAAACCCTTATGTGTACCTTCTGTCAAAAGCAAACCAGCAGTGTGTTTACAGGAATAAAATGTGCTATGGTCAAAGTTGTGCAAAATGGAAGGTGCTGATCGCACACATATATATGCTATAAACTTGAAGAATTTACAATATTTTGATCTAATTTCTTTCATACAATTAAATCTTGATTAAATAAAGTGTCTCAAATTTTGGATTCGTAAGTCTAATTTCAAAATGTGCCAGTCTAATGAACAGACAGATAGACGCACAGATGACATACAATTCATCATAACTATAGCTCAGATGACATTAAGTCATCTGAATTAAAAATTGAAATGTATATCAACAGTTTTTACAATGTTAATGTTTTATAGAGATCTTTGGTTATTTTTATCATTTTCAACTTGAATAGTGTTGCACATGATGTCCCTTGAATTCACTGATTTTTTAGATCTATACTATTGTATATTGTAGTTCATGAAATACACTATTTCAAAACATCTTGAACAGGAATAAGCATGATGATAACCAAGAGATGAGATCATTCATACAACTCCATTTGAATGCTGATGTACAGTGAAATAAAGGTATTTTCTGCCTGGACAAGTGTGATGATTTTTAAACTTTCCCATCACACTATTGCATAAAACTTTTTTTTTTTACATTAAGGCCATAACCAGGAATCAAAATGAGGTGATTTTGCTTTTGTTGCATTTTGCGTGAGGTTTACCACACATTTCAGGTATTTGCCTGTCACTAAAATGTTTATCCCATTTGAGAAAACAATATGCAATACTTCAGAATTCACAAGAAATCCTATAAAGCCACATATTTGACATGAAGTTCAAGGTCATCAGTTTTAAAACTCCTGCCAAAACTTAGAGAAAAATTGCATCAAACATGATTTAAAATTAAACTATACTTCAAACGACCTGGTGTTAATAAGGTAATCAACAGATAATCATAGTGCTTCAAGGCATATTTTTGCTGTGAAGCTCACAGAATATTGATCATGTAAAACAGTTTTGACCTAGGTTCTTGGGAGATTTTCCAAGGTCCTCCCACAAGGTTTTCTATTTTGAGAAGTTCCTAGGTAGTGAGAAGTTTCTAGGTTGAATGGTTACAATCTGTGCCCTGCTATGAACTATGAACTGTTGTGCCCCAGATGAACACACAAAAGGAGAAATAGTGCTAAATAGTGATAGATATAGCTCAGATGACTTACAGTCAGCTGAGCTAAAAATAATGTCACTTGAGTATACCTTCAAGGTGTATCCAGGTATTGTCATTTCACCTCGGTTGCTTTTAAGGAACCATAAATTTTCTGTAACTCCACCAGTAGAGCACTTCTGTAACCCCATCAGGGGAGAAAAACTGCAACAGGGTTCTGTGATAGGAATTAAAACAATATAAGTGACTCATATAAATTTAAAAATCACAAAAAAGAATATTCCAATAAATATACTTAATGTAACAATGACTGTTCCAATCAATTTGAAATGCTGATCCTGTAAGAACTCACTCCAATAGGAGTTGATGTCAGACAAACCCATGATCTTTGTTTATGCTAGTAGGATTGAAATTTGACCACTGGGACAAAATCCAATTAGAATATCCTAAATTAATTCTGATCTTACTTAAAGTAATTTACCAAAAAAGATACAAAATAAAAAAAAAAGAAATTAATAATTCAAAATATCTTTAATTTAGTGAAGGGTGTATTTCAGTGCCATTTGTCAGAAACTATAAGAGTTTCCATTTGGTGATCTCAGTTCATGCAAACCTGGAAAAAATTCATGAACTCAAGAATTGGCTATACACATATACTAGCATGATCATTGTGTACAACATGTATGATGACAAATGGGAGCTGTTTCTCTTTAAAACAAATATATTTATATGAAAGAATGTCTGAAGAATTAACAGGAGAACTGTAAATATATTAATTATGAAAGGCTGTTCACACATACTTGCTGGTACGGTAAATTCGTCCCATGATTTTACATCTGGGATAATCCCACCATCCATTTGAACATACCCTTACAGAAATTTTGGGACATGAAGTGTGCTTAAAGTGTGCTTCATTTGTGCTTATTTTGTGCTTTCAGTGAAATGTTTCACTTGAAATGCTGTACAGAAATACTTTGAAAATGCTGAAACTGCATGTGCTTCTTTAGTGCTCCAAGTGTACTGATTCTGTGCTTCAGAAATACAATGTGCTGAAATTGCTGCTTTGGTGCTCCAAATAAACTGATTACCTGCTTTTATTGTGCTCCTAGGTCTGCTCAAATATTTTCAAAGTACCATTCAATTGTGATAACATTTATGCACACTGAACAATACCTCAAAGGTGTTTTTTACATGCCTAAGTAGTGCTTAAACCATGCTCCATCTTTTCTCATGCTTATTTCTGCAAGGGTATGTTCTGAGAACATCTGTATTAAAATAATTCCAACTATACCTTCAGGAATTGTCCAGGGTTGTCACTTCGAACATCTTTGTTGTTGAGTGTACATCACAGGCCTTTTTTGCATCCCAATCAAAGTATAATGTCTGTTGAGGAGTTCTGTGATAGGAATTAAAACAATGGTGGAAATTTCTTATATCAACTGAAGAATCACAAAAAAAATATTAACATAAATAAACTATATGTAGCAATTCCTACTCTGATCTGTTGGAGCAGAATCATTGATCCTGCAAGGCCAAACTCAGAGGGGTTGTCACAAGACAAACTCTGATCCTTTTTTATTTTGCTATTAGGACTGCTGTTTCTACTAAGACTAATCCAATTAGAGTGTCCTTAGACAAATTCTGACCTCATTGTAAATAACTTATTTTGAAGCAAAATACAGGTACAAAATCACAAAAGAAATTAGTCAATTATGAAACTAGAGGATGAAGGTCCTCAATTAGCTCCAGCTCCTAAAATGGCAGCCCATTGGGGACAGGGATCCATATTGAAAGTCAGATTGGTCTGAAATTTTTTACCATAAATAATCTAAAAGGGAAACAAATTAATAAAACAATCACAGGATTGTCTAAAACGTTATTGTAAAAAGATTTAAAGTATTTGATTGGCAGCCATATATTTATGGATTCAACAGCAGTCTGAAATTTTAAAGCACACAAACCCTCAAGGGTGTCAATGTTCTGTCAAAATTTTGCATGAAAATCACTTACTGAGGTCCAGTCTCCATAATAGTTATTAAGCAGGTCTGTAATTGGATAACAGGCACCATTTTGAACCATGAATTCTAGAAAGATCTCATTGAAATACTGCACTTGAAAGAAAGCATCCCGGATGGACAGAAAAGATAAGATGAAAGGATTGACAGATGGACAAGTCAATCACTATAATACACCCCTTTTCAAGCGGGGTTCTAACAACAACAAAAAAGTAAATTCTGTGAAGGGTGTATTGCGGTGCAATTTACTAGAAACTATATATCAGTGTATCCAGCAGGTGAACTCGGCCCATGGAAACCTGGCTGAAGTCTTGAACTCAAGAACAGGTAATATTCTACCAAGGTCATTGTGAGCAACATGTATGATTGGAAGCTTAACAATGGGAAGCTCTTACTAGTTTATTTGTAAGGAGCAATCTTGGAAGAACTAAAAGGAGTAAATACATTACAAAAATTTCATCTATACCTTTGGAAATGATCCTGGACAGTCACTTATTATCTCTGTTGCTTGAGTTCATCAAATTTATTTTTCTGCATCTGAATTAAAGGATAGACTGTACTCAAAGTGTTCTGTGGTCGGTGCTAAAGAATTGTCTGCTACAAATATAAATTCAAAACGTCACATAGAAATATAAAAACTGAGCATTTCTTGCAGAGCATAAAAATGTATATATAATTACATACACACCTTGACAATTATTATATATCCAACTTCAAGGGAAATAAGCAATTCTTCAAAAGCTAAGGGGTTCAGAATATTAATGAATTTCTGCATGAAGAATGCACTGCAATAACCACTATAGAAGCTACTAATAAAATGTATGGTAATACCAGACCATTACCATATGAAAAACTAGCCAAGAAAAATAAAAATTAAAAAAAAAGCACTGTATTATATTATTCTTGCACATGATATTCACCCTAATATTTTTCAGATACAACATCAAACAAATTGCATGGTCAGGATTTCTCTGCTACACACACTTGCTTATACACCCACACACAAAATACACTTGTTCCTTTTACAAAAATAATATATAAAATATGCAGGGGATAACAACATGCTATGACGGGGGTTCTCTGGAGGATACTGGAAGGGCAGTACTATATTTTGAGGACAGACTATCCCTACCTGCATGTTGTATTCTCATCATTGCTTACAGTATATAACACAATACAAACTTATCACGCACACCTGCAAGAGGCAACAAACAACACAACAAATACACATAAACAAACACCTCATATCACTGAAAACTAATACATACACCTTTATTGAGTAAAATGGAAAACATAACAGTACTCCAGGCTGCAGGCTTATGATGAAAATGTTAATCACTCTCCAATCATTCAAGATCAAGTTCTGCTCTATGGATTGGCTGGGTCTCTGCTGCTGGTGTTGGTATAGGTTTGTATTCTGCCTGGCCTTTTTGGCTTTGGGTGCTGTGGCTCTCCTCAGGTCACCAGTATGGGTAAAACGCTGGTGGTCACGCGGCTCCCTGCAATGCTTGCATATATATATGGCATCACGTCTATATGCTCCATCAAATGTCAATTATGCTTTAGGAGCACAAAGGGCTGGAGCCTTGACTACAGCCACCTGTAGCTGCTCAATAAAACATGTTCAGTCAGTCAGTGTACGTATATCTGCATATTTGCATGACCTTGACAAAAAAGGGCCAGGTCACTAGTTTTTTTATATTCTCAAAGAATTAGTTGACATGATTCATATAACAAAGATGAGTGGAAAATAGGTAATATAATTTAAAAGTTGTGGGTTTCACAATAATGTTTTATATATATATATATATATATAATATATATTTAGTCAAGGGTGGGCTTTTGTCCTATTCTGCAAGTTCAGGGATGGGCTTTTGTATGGATGGGTTTTTGTCTGTCACACTAACTCAGTAACCACTGGATGGTTCATGGTCAAAACCTTCATACACCTACACCGAAACAACCATTGGGTGGATTATTTTGATAAAATGTTGGTAAATCTATCTAAAAATATATGTCAAATATAAAATTTGTATTATTTTATATCATTTATATATTTTTTTATATTTCAAAGATATTTTGGTGGGATGTTTTAAATAGACATGGAGTCTATTAGAGTTATTGTATTATTATAACAATATCTTTCTGTTTGTGATATATCACGTACTATTACTATTACCACATATTACCATCTGTTATTATTACTATTACTGGGCTATCAATTACTCTTATTATTACCTATACATGTGGGATGCTTCTACACCTCGCACAGCCAACAGTGCTAAACCAGCACTTTCATCACTTGTGTAAACTAAAATTAAAATATATTGTAGGCGATATATGACCTAGTTTTATTAACATTTTCTTATACGAAGTCTGTCATCGACAGAAGGCTTATTATAATGCTTGACACCTTAATTATTTAAACATATTTAACGCTGTTCATTTTCATTTTGTAACCTTAACGATCAATATTTTCATTACAAATGTTATTTTATATTCTAATTAACAATGTATAAAGAACAAGACAATGCAATTTCCTTGCAAGGGATTAATTCAATTTTAACCTTATAAATCAGTCTTATCATGCATTTTAAAAGTGAAGCATTTATTTTACTATACCAATACTACATAAAATATAACACAGACACATCCTTCCTCACATATTCATAAGCATAACTTATTGTAATGTTACAGAATGAAATTTCAGGTTCTATGGTTATCTTGTCATCTTCACAGTATTTCCACTGGATTTTCCAACAAAGTTTTACAAATTATGAAATTACTGAGAGGAATGCAGGTTAATATTCAACCAATTGAAACTATTCTATTTGGAAACATACCAAACATTGATAACTATAACTATGTTCTTAGAGGCCTCCGAGAGTCAGTGGTTGTGAGCTAGAGAACATATAAAGTAATATTATGAAGGTCTTACTGTTTTGAGAGGCCTCTGACAGTTCCAACAGTCACCAACAGTAAGCATATCATCTGGTAGTATGAAGGTGTTACTGTCCTGAGAAGCCTCGAACAGTTCTGACAGTCACTGACAGTGAGCATATAATGTAGCAATATGAAGGTGTTACTGTTCTGTGAGATCTCCTACAGCTCTGACAGTCACCAACAGTGATCATATAAACTAGCAATATGAAGGTCTTACTGCTCTGAGAGGCCGCCGACAGTTCCTGCAGGAAGCATATCCTCTGGTAGTATAAAGGTCTAAATGTTCTAAGAACCCCCCCCCCCCCCCCCCGACAGCTTTGACATTCAATGACAGTACAGACATAACAGTGTGTATGAAGGTCCTACTTTTCTGACAGGCATCAATAGTTCAAACAGTCACCAAAAATAAGCATATGGCCTAAAAGTACACTTCATTTTGTCAATAAATGCATATTTTAGCTTTATGAGTATGTTTACCTGTAACCAAGCATCAATCAGTGTATTTCAATTAAAAGACCTAACCATGAGTATCAGTATCAACAGATTAGGAAAAAGAAACTAGCATTACTGTATTTACTTTTGTATAAGACACCCCGTGTATCAGACGACCCCCCCCCCCCAATTTTGAACCTCAAGTTTTGATACAAATTATTTTTCAGCATCTTGGCTTTGCCAGCTACTAAGGATCACTATGTCAGCATAATGATCACTTTAAAACCGATAACTGAGATGGGATTTTATAATATTTGATTCTTAAAATGGTCAGTGGTATATTTTTTTTTAAAGATTCTACAAGTGAAAACAGGAAAGTTATATAGAAATTTTAAGGTATGGAACAGACCAAAACAGAATTTATCAACATATAAAAAAATGTGTATTTTCAACAATTCAAATGAATATCATAAGAGACAGCAGAGGGTCAATTTTAGGGCCCAAATTTGGGTAATAAATTATTTTTGGCAAATGTCCATGAGGTGGCACCCACTAAAAATTAGCATGGAAGTTTCATCATACCATGCAGGTAGGATAACAGGACCCTTTTAATAACCATTTTCCCCTTAGAACAGTCGTAGAATGGAATAACTTGGGATAAAATGTGGTTGAAGCCCTATCTTAACCACTCTCAAATTATCATGTAATCAATATTAATATTAGTATGATACTTATTAAATGAGTGGTGCACCCTCATCAAACTCTTAATTCTGTATACTTGGGACTGCTTGTATTCCTACCAGTCTTTAATTCAACTAAGCTGAATGACTTGTTCTGCAGCACAGCGAAACTTGAGCCTCTACTTTAATTGCAGTATCTTACCCACACCATGCTGACATACTAACATGGTTTGTGAATCAGTTCGAACATGGTCCACATTACTTCATTACCAGGTTATTTTCTAAATGGTAGCTTCAAAGCCTTCATATATCACCCAGTCAAAATTACTCGCCTGAGGCTATATGCATGGCATCAGGCATGCACACTACGGTTTGCATGATATCCTGCATAGTTTGTACTATTTACCTGATACTGTGCGTATTATTACCTATGTACACAAAATATTGTGTATATTGCTCCTTTTACACATATACTTTCGTTCAGACAGAAGGCTACATGCATGATTTTGATCAGAACTGTGCAAAAAACATGGTGGTCAGAAGTGAGAACACATATATTCTTTTTCAATAAAGTTATAAATCAACAGCAAAATCAACATAGTTATCTCATAATTCTACATAGCCTCTGAGCAAAAGTGTTTCAGTGAGAGGCATATTTTACTCTGACAGTGTGCTCATCTTGTATTTCAAGGGTTAGGGTTTCACCAATATCTATTTAACAGCCACATTTTACTGTGATACAGTACGATCATCTTGTAATTCAAAGGATAGGGTATCAACTATATCTATGTGACAGGCACAGTTTACTGTGACACAGTGTGATCATGTTGTATTTCAAGGGCTAGGGGTTTACCCATGTGTGATAATCACATATCACTGTCACGCTGTATGTTCATCTTGTATTTCAAGGGTTAGGGTTTACCCGTATCTATGTGACAGGCACATGGTAAAGTGACACGGTGTGCTTATTTTGTATTTCAAGGGTTAGGCTTTCACCCATATGTATATGACAGCCATATTTTTAATATTGTGACACAGTGTACTCATCTTGTATTTCAAGGGTTAAGGTTATACCTATATCTTTGTGACAGCTGTATTTTTAATATTGTGACACAGCATGCTCATCTTGTATTTCAAGGGTTACAATTTCAGCCATATCTATGTAACAGGCACATTGTACAGTGACACAGTGTGCTCATCTTGTTTTTAAGGGTTAGGGTTTCACCCATATCTATGTGAAAGGCACATTTCACAGTGATACTCATTCACTTTGATTCAGCCTTTTGAAATCAGTTCGGAAAAAGCTAAACAAACGGCTTATTGGCCAGCAATATACTATTGAGACTAGTGTTTTCATCTTGTATTTCAAGGGTTAGGGTTTTATCCATATCTATATGACAGCCACATTGTATTGTGAAACGGTAAGCTCATCTTGTATTTCAAGGGTTAGGGTTTCACCTATATCTATATGACAGCCATATTTTTAATATTGTGACAGTGTGCTCATATTGTATTTCAAGGGTTAGGGTTTCACTCATATCTATGTGACAGGCACACTGTACAGTGACACAGTGTGCTCATCTTGAATTTCAAGGGTTAGGTTTCACCTATATCTATATGACAGCCATATTTTTAATATTGTGACACAGTATGCACATCTTTTTTTTTCAAGGATTACAATTTCAGCCATATCTATGTGACAGTCGCATTGTACAGTGACACAGTGTGCTCATCTTGTATTTCAAGGGTTAGGGTTTACCCATATCTATGTGACAGGCACATGGTACAGTGACACAGTGTGCTCATTTTGTATTTCAAGGGTTAGGGTTTCACCCATATCTATATGACAGCCATATTTTTAATATTGTGACACAGTATACTCATCTTGTATTTCAAGGGTTAAGGTTTTACCTATATCTTTATGACAGCTGTATTTTTAATATTGTGACACAGCGTGCTCATCTTGTATTTCAAGGGTTACAATTTCAGCCATATAAATGTAACAGGCACATTGTACAGTGACACAGTGTGCTCATCTTGTATTTCAAGGGTTAGGGTTTCACTCATATCTATGTGACAGGCACATGGTACAGTGACACAGTGTACTCATCTTGTATTTCAAGGGTTAAGGTTTTACCTATATCTTTATGACAGCTGTATTTTTAATATTGTGACACAGCATGCTCATCTTGTATTTCAAGGGTTAGGGTTTCACCCTTATCTATGTGACAGGCACATGGTACAATGACACAGTGTGCTCATCTTGTATTTCAAGGGTTAGGGTTTCACTCATATCTATGTGACAGGAACATTGTACAGTGACACAGTGTGCTCATTTGTATTTCAAGGGTTAGGGTTTACCCATATCTATGTGACAGGCACATGGTACAGTGACATTGTGCTCATTTTGTATTTCAAGGGTTAGGGTTTCACCCATATCTATATGACAGCCATATTTTTAATATTGTGACACAGTGTACTCATCTTGTATTAAAGGGTTAAGGTTTTACCTATATCTTTATGACAGCTGTATTTTTAATATTGTGACACAGCATGCTCATCTTGTATTTCAAGGGTTACAATTTCAGCCATATCTATGTAACAGGCACATTGTACAGTGACACAGTGTGCTCATCTTGTATTTCAGGGGTTAGGGTTTCACTCATATCTATGTGACAGGCACATGGTACAGTGACAAAGTGTGCTCATCTTGTATTTCAAGGGTTAGGGTTTCACTCGTATCTATGTGACAGACACACTGTACAGTGACATAGTGTGCTCATCTTGTATTTCAAGGGTTAGGGTTTCACCCTTATCTATGTGACAGGCACATGGTACAATGACACAGTATGCACATCTTGTATTTCAAGGGTTACAGTTTCAGCCATATCTATGTGACAGGCACATTGTACAGTGACACAGTGTGCTCATTTGTATTTCAAGGGTTAGGGTTTACCCATATCTATGTGACAGGCACATGGTACAGTGGCAGTGTGCTCATTTTGTATTTCAAGGGTTAGGGTTTCACCCATATCTATATGACAGCCATATTTTTAATATTGTGACACAGTGTACTCATCTTGTATTTCAAGGGTTAAGGTTTTACCTATATCTTTATGACAGCTGTATTTTTAATATTGTGACCCAGCATGCTCATCTTGTATTTCAAGGGTTACAATTTCAGCCACATCTATGTAACAGGCACATTGTTCAGTGACACTGTGCTCATCTTGTATTTTAAGGGTTAGGGTTTTATCCATATCTATGTGACAGGCACATTGTACAGTGACACAGTGTGCTCATCTTGTATTTCAAGGGTTAGGGTTTCACCTATATCTATATGACAGCCATATTTTTAATATTGTGATACAGTATGCTCATCTTGTATTTCAAGGGTTAAGGTTTACACACATATCTATGTGACAGGCACATTGTACAATGACATGGTGTGCTCATCTTGTATTTCAAGGGTAGGGTTTCACTCATATCTATGTAACAGGCATGTTCTACAGTGACACAGTGTGCTCATCTTGTATTTCAAGGGTTAGGGTTTCACTCATATCTATGTGACACGCACACTGTACAGTGACACAGGGTGCTCATCTTGTATTTCAAGGGTAGGGTTTCACTCATATCTATGTGACAGGCACATTGTACAGTGTCACAGTGTGCTCATCTTGTATTTCAAGGGCTAGGGTTTCACTTATATCTATATAAGAGCCATATTTTTAATATTGTGACACAGTATGCACATCTTGTATTTCAAGGGTTACAGTTTCAACCATATCTATGTGCCAGGCACATTGTACAGTGACACAGTGTGCTCATTTGTATTTCAAGGGTTAGGGTTTACCCATATCTATGTGACAGGCACATGGTACAGTAACAGTGTGCTCATTTTGTATTTCAAGGTTAGGGTTTCGCCCATATCTATATGACAGCCATATTTTAAATATTGTGACGCAGTGTACTCATCTTGTATTTCAAGGGTTAGGGTTTACCTATATCTTTATGACAGCTGTATTTTTAATATTGTGACACAGCATGCTCATCTTGTATTTCAAGGGTTACAATTTTAGCCATATCTATGTAACAGGCACATTGTACAGTGACACAGTGTGCTCATCTTGTATTTTAAGGGTTAGGGTTTTATCCATATCTATATGACAGCCACATTGTACAGTGACACAGTGTGCTCATCTTGTATTTCAAGGGTTAGGGTTTACCCATATCTATGTGACAGGCACATGGTACAGTGACACAGTGTGCTCATCTTGTATTTCAAGGGTTAGGGTTTACCCGTATCTATGTGACAGGCACATGGTACAGTGACACAGTGTGCTTATTTTGTATTTCAAGGGTTAGGCTTTCACCCATATGTATATGACAGCCATACTTTTAATATTGTGACACAGTGTACTCATCTTGTATTTCAAGGGTTACAGTTTCAGCCATATCTATGTGACAGGCACATTGTACAGTGACACAGTGTACTCATCTTGTATTTCAAGGGTTACAGTTTCAGCCATATCTATGTGACAGGCACATTGTACTGTGACACAGTGTGCTCATTTGTATTTCAAGGGTTAGGGTTTACCCATATCTATGTGACAGGCACATGGTACAGTGAGAGTGTGCTCATTTTGTATTTCTAGGGTTAGGGTTTCACCCATATCTATATGACAGCCATATTTTTAATATTGTGACACAGTGTACTCATCTTGTATTTCAAGGGTTAAGGTTTTACCTATATCTTTATGACAGCTGTATTTTTAATATTGTGACCCAGCATGCTCATCTTGTATTTCAAGGGTTACAATTTCAGCCACATCTATGTAACAGGCACATTGTACAGTGACACTGTGCTCATCTTGTATTTTAAGGGTTAGGGTTTTATCCATATCTATGTGACAGGCACATTGTACAGTGACACAGTGTGCTCATCTTGTATTTCAAGGGTTAGGGTTTCACCTATATCTATATGACAGCCATATTTTTAATATTGTGATACAGTATGCTCATCTTGTTTTTCAAGGGTTAAGGTTTACACCCATATCTATGTGACAGGCACATTGTACAGTGACATGGTGTGCTCATCTTGTATTTCAAGGGTAGGGTTTCACTCATATCTATGTAACAGGCACGTTCTACAGTGACACAGTGTGCTCATCTTGTATTTCAAGGGTTAGGGTTTCACTCATATCTATGTGACAGGCACATTGTACAGTGAAACAGTGTGCTCATCTTGCATTTCAAGGGTTAGGGTTTCACTCATATCTATGTGACAGGCACACTGTACAGTGACACAGGGTGCTCATCTTGTATTTCAAGGGTAGGGTTTCACTCATATCTATGTGACAGGCACATTGTACAGTGACACAGTGTGCTCATCTTGTATTTCAAGGGCTAGGGTTTCCCAATATCTATGTGACAGGCACATGGTACAGTGACACAGTGTGCTCATTTTGTATTTCAAGGGTTAGGGTTTTACCCATATCTATATGACAGCCATATTTTTAATATTGTGACACAGTGTACTCATCTTGTATTAAAGGGATAAGGTTTTACCTATATCTTTATGACAGCTGTATTTTTAATATTGTGACACAGCATGCTCATCTTGTATTTCAAGGGTTACAATTTCAGCCATATCTATGTAACAGGCACATTGTACAGTGACACAGTGTGCTCATCTTGTATTTTACGGGTTAGGGTTTCACCCATATCTATGTGAAAGACACATTTCACAGTGATACTCATTCACTTTGATTCAGCCTTTTGAAATCAGTTCGGAAAAAGCTAAACAAAAGGCCTATTGGCCAGCAATATACTATTGTGAGTAGTGTATTCATCTTGTATTTCAAGGGTTAGGGTTTTATTCATATCTATATGACAGCCACATTGTATTGTGAAACGGTAAACTCATCTTGTATTTCAAGGGTAAGGGTTTCACCTATATCTATATGACAGCCATATTTTTAATATTGTGACACAGTGTACTCATCTTGTATTTCAAGGGTTAAGGTTTTACCTATATCTTTATGACAGCTGTATTTTTAATATTGTGACACAGCATGATCATCTTGTATTTCAAGGGTTAGGGTTTCACCCTTATCTATGTGACAGGCACATGGTACAATGACACAGTGTGCTTATCTTGTATTTAAAGGGTTAGGGTTTCACTCATATCTATGTGACAGGAACATTGTACAGTGACACAGTGTGCTCATTTGTATTTCAAGGGTTAGGGTTTACCCATATCTATGTGACAGGCACATGGTACAGTGACATTGTGCTCATTTTGTATTTCAAGGGTTAGGGTTTCGCCCATATCTATATGACAGCCATATTTTAAATATTGTGACGCAGTGTACTCATCTTGTATTTCAAGGGTTAGGGTTTCGCCCATATCTATATGACAGCCATATTTTAAATATTGTGACGCAGTGTACTCATCTTGTATTTCAAGGGTTAGGGTTTACCTATATCTTTATGACAGCTGTATTTTTAATATTGTGACACAGCATGCTCATCTTGTATTTCAAGGGTTACAATTTCAGCCCTATATATGTAACAGGCACATTGTACAGTGACACAGTGTGCTCATCTTGTATTTTAAGGGTTAGGGTTTTATCCATATCTATATGACAGCCACATTGTACAGTGACACAATGTGCTCATCTTGTATTTCAAGGGTTAGGGTTTACCCATATCTATGTGACAGGCACATGGTACAGTGACAGTGTGCTAATTTTATATTTTAAGTGTTAGGGTTTCACTCATATCTATGTGACAGGCACACTGTACAGTGACACAGTGTGCTCATCTTGTGTTTCAAGGGTAGGGTTTCACTCATATCTATGTGACAGGCACATTGTACAGTGACACAGTGTTCTCATCTTGTATTTCAAGGGTTAGGGTTTACCCGTATCTATGTGACAGGCACATGGTACAGTGACACAGTGTGTTTATTTTGTATTTCAAGGGTTAGGCTTTCACCCATATGTATATGACAGCCATATTTTTAATATTGTGACACAGTGTACTCATCTTGTATTTCAAGGGTTAAGGTTTACACCCATATCTATGTGACAGGCACATTGTACAGTGACATGGTGTGCTCATCTTGTATTTCAAGGGTAGGGTTTCACTCATATCTATGTAACATGCACGTTCTACAGTGACACAGTGTGCTCATCTTGTATTTCAAGGGTTAGGGTTTCACTCATATCTATGTGACAGGCACATTGTACAGTGACACAGTGTGCTCATCTTGCATTTCAAGGGTTAGGGTTTCACTCATATCTATGTGACAGGCACACTGTACAGTGACACAGGGTGCTCATCTTGTATTTCAAGGGTAGGGTTTCACTCATATCTATGTGACAGGCACATTGTACAGTGACACAGTGTGCTCATCTTGTATTTCAAGGGCTAGGGTTTCCCAATATCTATGTGACAGGCACATGGTACAGTGACACAGTGTGCTCATTTTGTATTTCAAGGGTTAGGGTTTTACCCATATCTATGTGACAGGCACATTGTACAGTGACACAGTGTGCTCATCTTGTGTTTCAAGGGTAGGGTTTCACTCATATCTATGTGACAGGCACATTGTACAGTGACACAGTGTTCTCATCTTGTATTTCAAGGGTTAGGGTTTACCCGTATCTATGTGACAGGCACATGGTACAGTGACACAGTGTGTTTATTTTGTATTTCAAGGGTTAGGCTTTCACCCATATGTATATGACAGCCATAGTTTTAATATGGTGACACAGTGTACTCATCTTGTATTTCAAGGGTTAAGGTTTACACCCATATCTATGTGACAGGCACATTGTACAGTGACATGGTGTGCTCATCTTGTATTTCAAGGGTAGGGTTTCACTCATATCTATGTAACAGGCACGTTCTACAGTGACACAGTGTGCTCATCTTGTATTTCAAGGGTTAGGGTTTCACTCATATCTATGTGACAGGCACATTGTACAGTGACACAGTGTGCTCATCTTGCATTTCAAGGGTTAGGGTTTCACTCATATCTATGTGACAGGCACACTGTACAGTGACACAGGGTGCTCATCTTGTATTTCAAGGGTAGGGTTTCACTCATATCTATGTGACAGGCACATTGTACAGTGACACAGTGTGCTCATCTTGTATTTCAAGGGCTAGGGTTTCCCAATATCTATGTGACAGGCACATGGTACAGTGACACAGTGTGCTCATTTTGTATTTCAAGGGTTAGGGTTTTACCCATATCTATGTGACAGGCACATTGTACAGTGACATGTGTGCTCATCTTGTATTTCAAGGGCTAAGGTTTCCCAATATCTATCAATATGAGAGCACTTTGGCCACAGACGGAAATTCTGTGGTAGTTTTGGTCACTGACAGCCACAGCTAATCAGCTGGTCATTTGCTGTGAAACCTAGTGACCAAACTGGTCACTCACAGTCACAGGTTATCACCCAATTCCCTTAATGACCTCTGCCTAATGACATAATAGCCTGTGTGGCCAGAAGTGACCAGAACAGATATCAAGTGACCACTTAAAAAATAATCAAGACATGTCTTGAGTGGATGATTACAGTAGTGGTAGGGGGTGACCCTTGTTTTGAAATGATTGACGGGGGGTGACTGTCTGTGGTCAGTAGTGACTGCTAGTGGCCAGTCCTGCTACTCTCCGTAGTTAAATTAATTCTGGTGGTCCCTTATTTCAGAGTTTCATGCTGTATCCTGTTTATCAAACTGGTATCTTACTTGTTAATCAGTTGTATGATAGCATCACTAAGAGTTTGGACACTAGCAAGTGTCATTATTTTCATTATTGTTAAAATAAAATGGTGAAATGTATAATATAATGCAATATTCAGGTATCAATTAAAGTCACAGAACAATGTCACAAATTTTAGTAGGAAATAAAAACTCACAGATTTGTGTAGGGAAACAGACACAAATTGAACTAAAGAAAATACCCCTTCAATTCTCACTTTTCATTTTATCTGGAATTTTAGCACTGCAGTTTTAAACAGGTCACTACAATTTTAAACAAATAGTTTTATTTTAAAGGACTAATTTATGCTGAAGAAGAATTCATAGCTAGATGAAACTAGATTCCCCCCGCCCACAACTGAGAGATTATAAGAGTAAGGAAATAAAATAGAAATTAAATATTAGTTGCAGTTTTGTGACCTAGGGTTAATATGATTATAGAAATAAACAACCCATGTAAGCACCTAGGGGGAGTCCTAATGAACACTTTATTATGTATCGTACCTTCTGCCTCAGATGATGGTTCCATATCAAAATAACAAATAATTTTTTTACTGAAGAAGTTTTGTTTCTTTCAGGTTTACAATTAAAGAGTACGTCTGTTGCAAGTCCCTAAGTAAATGGAATGGACTCCTTAATTATAATTTTTGTTAAACTTTAGTGGTGAATTTTCAAAACTTGATAATTTACAGTGAAATATAAAAAAGTGTTATTTATGAATAAGGTGTATTTATTGCTCTACTCAAATTGTGAATTTTTTCCCTAACACAAACCTATTAACCTTTGACCCAAGTTTGTGACCTTTCTGTGAGTTTATTCATCACCCAAAACTGTGACTTTTTTCTGGTCACCACTACAGTCATGGTCAACATTTTTTTGAGTTCACGAAACAAAAATTGGTGTATTTACATGAAACTTTAAGTAAAGTGATATGAACATTGGCAATACAATCTATACAACAAATGGAATGATCAGGTCATTTCAATACTTTAAAATAATATTTTGAAAACTAGCAACTGTTGCTGAAAAAAGAAGAATTTATTGATAAATGTGAAATTTCACATACTTTTACATACATCTGAGTATATATATTCCTGCAGTTTCTCATTATTTTATACATAATAATTAACAATAATTTGCTATACCTGCAGTGCTGAACTTGGATGTACCTACTGAATGAATAGAAATTGTGGCTTCTTCATATACACAAATCTAATGGTTATTTTGAGACTATAACAGATAAGTAGAAGTTATGTCAAGAGTAACCAGCTTCTGTGGCTCAGGGGTAGAGCGCAGGACTCAAAGCCGGGAGATAGCGAGTTCGAATCTCACTCGAGGTGGTGGGATTTTTCACGGTCGGCCCCCACCCGGGGTGAGCACTCTGCAGGCTTAATGGGGAGACTGTGCCCATCAGTCGTGTTTCACTCACAACAAGTGCATATGTGCTTTTTGGGGGTTCCTCAGTGGTATGACACACACCACACCCAGGGCCTGCAGGTATGGAATACAGAACCTGGTTGACACCAGGAAAATTTGGATATAAGCCCCCGTAACATAGTCTGAAACCAGAATGGAACTCTGCAGATGTACATATACTTAGTTAAGCAAAGCATTAAAAAATGCAGGCAGTAACCTCCACAAAAAAAAGTTATGTCAAGAGATTGAGCAAACTGTCAGATAATTTAAATTTGATCATCAAATGGAGATAATTAATGTCAGATATATCTGAAAATCAGTTTCCCTGTGTTCTTTCTAAAGATGGGGTCAAATATGACTATAACAGTTAAGATAGTTCTGTATAATTGGTCTGTATTATGTAAATAATTATACAGAACCACCAATTTCTAAATAGCCCTACCATGGATATCTTTTTTCCCAGCTTAATGGGTGTTTTGAGACTGGCATATTCATCTGGCAAATATTCCATCTGGTCTTACTAAAGTATTCACAGTTCACCTATAGTTTCACTCTTGTTTATCTTTTATTAACAACAGTACCTGTATGCAACAGCAGTAGTATTTCATCTGATCTTTCTGTCTTACTGGAGAACTGCAGTTAACATTAGGTAACTAGAAACCTGCATTCTTTAGAATGCAAGCCACTCCCACATTTTGGGTCCTGCGATGCTCCTAAAACAATGTTAGCAATCACTTATTTGGCCCTTCCCCCCCCCCTTTCATTCATGCAAACTTTGTGAATATTCCTTGCTGACATTCCTGAATCCGATCATGCACTGGATCAACACTAAAATCTAATTGTACCTTCATTGGTCGATTTTGCTGCCCTGAAAATTCAGCATGAGATACTATGATTTTGTGAGTTATGTTGTGAACAAACACACAAACACAACACAGATGGGGATGAACTCATACTCTCATGGTGGAGGCAACTAGTTCAAGAGCATCTTACCAGAGATTAAGTAGTTCAGTTAACCTTAAAGTAATAACCTTAAAAGTTTAATAAAGAAAAAATATATAAATAAACCAACACACATTTCAAGTTTTCTGCTGATCTTTCTACTAACTGTAAATAAAATGTGTATGATATAATATAATAGACTTTTCTTGACTAGATGCAATAGATGAAACTGTACATTCAATGATAATCTCTTTTGTTCATCATATTAGTATTTTTGTTATTTTAATTTCATATACAACTTCATTTTTCACTGAACTTTGTTTATGTTATATTATACCATTTACACATTTATTTATACAAGATACCAGGACAAATAATAAAAGCAAATAATTGTGATCTTATAATAATAATTATGACTTTGCCCAAGGATGGGCTTCTGATTCAATTTGCATTTTAGGGATGGGTTTCTGTTAGCTATGCTGTTATTTTATAATTGGCAAAAACTGGCTCTCCAAGGTTTAAGATGAATTATAAAATTACCAAATTAATGAGGGGAAGAATATATGATGTACTGCAGTGGTTAAAACCTAGTGGTTATTCCTGCAATTTCTTCATTAGTTTGTGTCATCCCTGTTATACACCCACAACCCTTATAAAGACACATTGATAGTATACACACCCAAACCAGCAGTGATGTAGCAGGGTTTCCTTTGCTGAAAATCTCATACATTGCATAATAGGCCAAGCCCAAAGCCTGAGCTGGTCATCCTCCCAGGGGAAGAGATAATGGTCATTTATCAGTCATCTGTGTCTTGCACTGACTGACACAGTCCTACCACCCCACAGTATACCTAAAGCAGGCAGCTCCTTCCAAAGTTCTAATCTTGATATGTCCACCCTAATGCCTTGAAGGGATGTGTCACACTGACAGATCAGTGGGTTAGAAACCAAGTTAACAACATAGGAAATCTGACACATGAAAATAGCCAAAAAGACCATATATGTTAAAAACATTTTCATTTCGATATTTACTTTTGATGTTTAATATTTTATTTAATATGTAAGCTATTTATTAATGTGTATGAAATTCTTTTCAAATTAAATAAATATATATTAAAATCAAGCAAATATAAGGATCTTCTTAATATTTTTACTCTGGAATTTGCAACACATTTTGAACTTAAATATTTCTTCTGTTGTGTGTTGAATGTGGAATCACATATATTTTTATTTTTTTAGCATGTTAAATAGTGAATATATAACAGTCAGAGACCATTAATGCATTTGTTTATTGATCATGACTCATGACCTCAGTTTGAAATGCAGCTCCATCATCATACAAAGTTTTAACACATCAGGCCAGTCATTATTAAACATTTAGACACAAGACCTGGTTTCCTAATAATGGTAGCTGTGCATATATATATATATATATATATATATATATATATATATACATATATATATATATTTACCTGCCTTAACCCTGATCATTAACTTTCAGGATGAGTTCTGGATCAAGATCTGGTCTGGACTAATTGGCGATTGGTTCAGACTAGATCACAATCAGTATTTGGTCCTGCCTACACACTATGATCGGGATTTGGTCTGGACCTATTGCTAATAGGTCTAGATTGGGATCTTGGCCTTGACATATACATGTATATATATATATATTGTTCCATACAATTAATGGTTATTCATAGATGATGTCTCTATTTGCTTAACCCAAAATAACTAATAATTCAAATATATATATATATATATATATATATATATATATATATATATATATATATATATATATATATATATATAAATAGTCAGTTATTCAAATGTTTTGATATCATTTGAAAGGTGAAAATGGGCAACAAATTTCTTGCCCATATTTCATGAAGAAGAAGAAGAAGAAGTTTCGACATAAAATTGTACATATCCATATATTGTATATTCAATTGTTTGAAATTGTTTGAAATTGATAGATGTTAGCTAATAAATAACTTTTTAAGTAAAAATCTTGTTACACACTTAGACTGAATCTGATATCATTTGTCCAAGTAGGATTTCAAATTCACCTAGTAGGATTGGAAATTGCCCTAGTGAAATTTAAATTTCTCCTAGGAGAGATTACTATTATGATTTCCACTGGGCTCAAGCCAGTGGAGAGCCCAATTGTGATTTCTCTTGGGGAGATCCCAATTGTGATTTCACCTAGTGGAATTTCCAAACCCACTGGATTGTAATCTCCACTGCGACATATACACACACACACACACACACACACACATATATATATATATATATATATATATAAATTATATTTTGGGTTAAATATATACAAAAGCAATATCAATGTATACTTCACATTATTACATGAGCTACACTAACAAGCTTGTGAAAAAAACCCAAATAATCGTTTAACTGAATTTTACATATAATCAATGTTTTGATCATTTAATTATTATTCATAATAATTATGATGCATATATTGCTGATATGTATATTGCATATATGAAGTGACTTAATTGTGGATATTTACAATATTCTTACAGTATTACAGTGCATTGTAACAGGCTTTACTTATGTCATGATATAAATTTACATATTTGAAATGTAGTGATACATTTACTTTAAAAAATAACTTAATGAAATAAGGTATTTTCCTAAGTAATTAAAACAAGCAGGTTATTGTTTGGACAAGCAAACAGAAAACATATTTAGTTTCAAATTTATAAATTTTTAAATTTTAGATATGGTAATGCAATGCAACATTCTGTAACTTATAGGAGAGATTATCATTCCTGTCTCTGATGTTTATTACTGGTATCTGTCAGATGACCTGACTTTTCAAGCCTAACATAAAACTCCCATCTGATTGCATGTTGCCTATTCAGGTATAAGGACCATTCCTGTGTAATTGTTATGCTATCATTTAAAATTCTTCAGACCTTCAAATGTTCTGGCTGAATCGGTCTTATGTGATTACTGAAACAGTTGTGAAGATAATGCTAGAAATATCAAAGTACTGTTATGTGGTAAGAGGTGTTAATATCTATTATAATTAATTACTGATTTTAACGCAATATTTTGGTACACATAAGATCAGTTACCAGTTCAGCAGATGGAAAGACAGATAGATCGACAGAGAGAAATGATAATAGCCTAAATTGGTGTACCAACGCATTGTCTACCATTGTAAGACAGGTGTTTGGATTCCGATCTCCATATGTCGGTTAGCATATAGGTTTAGAAAAGAAGCTGATAAATGAGTATTTTAATGGACATAAATTCTGAATGCAGACAACCAGTGATTACTATAGACTGGTATAATTGTTATAGCCATGTGAATGTAAACTTAATCAAGTAAGCCAAAATAGATTCTGTTATTATAGGCATCAGCAGAAGCCAGGTTTAGATCTGGATGACAGTGTAAAATGATATAAAAGTCAAAGGTACGGTGAATACCGGCCTGCACATGAGGCAGTAATTTAGGACAGGAAAACTGTACCAAAAGTGAGTCAGTAAGTAGCTGGGTCACACAGAATTGATCAGGAGACAAATATGTACCCTGAATATATTAATGACAGGAATATAATGATATTACATGAGCTTTAGGTAAAACAAGGAAAAAGTTTGTGCGTAGGCGAAAGCCGAAGCCATATATGGTTATCTAAACATTCAGGTATGTCATAATGACACATATCCAATATCCAATAGAAAAAGTGTAAGATGATGTAAAGGTTTGTGACGTAGTAATACTGATACAAAATCCTGTGTTGGGCTGGGAACTGGCAGACAGACCCACGTCATCATCAACATGTAAATCAAGACAACTGGAAATAAAACAGCACAATATCCAACTTGGACTGTCTCAGTTATTCACCTGACGCGCCGTGTGACTGTGTTATGGCCAGGGAAGAACTCCCCTAATTCCCCGTTGTAACACATTGGTGGAGATCCGGTTTTGGTACAACGATCTACCTCGTCACGACATAATCAATATGGCACCAACAGGACAGAAGACATCATCAGATTCTACACCGTCAGGTAAAATAGACTGTTCAGTTATTCCCATGTTTTATGGAGATGGTGACACAGATGCAATTGACTGGCTCGACCGTTTTAACACCACGGCTGTCCTACTAGGCTGGACGAAACCGTCCGTAGAAGGTCTTAGAAGCGATCAGAGAGCTGAAATATTCTCCTTAAAACTAGCTCCAGGTAGTGTCGCCGCGTCTTGGTATCGTTCTCTACCTTTAGACACGCGTAAAGACTTTACAAAACTAGCAGAAGCTTTTACACAACGTTTCGCGCGTAAGGGTCAGAGACTCGCTATTTTAAGAACTTTTAATACAAGAGTTTTTCAGTCCAACGAAACTGTTGATCATTACATTGATCACCTCCGTAATATGGGAGCGCAGCTCGGTAAATCTGAACAGGATATCATGGACGCCATTAAAATTGGGTTTCCTAGAGGAATCCAACAATACATAGACTTAAAAGACCCACAAAATCTTGAAGATTTGACAGAACTAGCTCGTAAGGCTGTTGAATTTCATCCCATTACCAACTCGCCGATTCAACCACAACTTAATATAACGGAGCTGTGTGAAGAGATCAGCAACGCTGTTTGGCAGCGGGCCCCGTCGACCGCCACCGAAACTCCGCTGAGACGACCTCGCACACTATCACGTGAGCGCATAGGAATGCGTTCCGCATCACCTGCATCCCCTCCCCGCTGGCGATCTCCGGGACCACAACAACCACGCTCCACTCAAGGTTACAGACAACCCAGACGATCATTTCCAGGTAACAGTCAGCCACCTTCGCCGTGTCCACGGTGTGATTATAATCATTGGGCTTATCTATGTAGATTTAAAAATGTTAGCTGTAATTTTTGTGGTGAAATAGGCCATTTGGCCCGTGTATGTCGCAACGCTAAAACTACTCCTAAAACTGTACGGTTTGATAGAGTAATGTTTAAATAGGATATAACGCCTGATCCTGAACTGGACCGTAGCGCTTTAAAACAAAATTCTCCATCGATCAGTAGACATAACCGTCCTCGGAACCAGGTCCTTAGAGACCCAGATATCAAATGTCCCCATATTTTAGTCAATCTTCAAAATAACAGATATAATAATTTGGTTACAGCTACAGTTAATTCCCTCGAAGTCCAATGTTTATTAGACACGGGAGCTCAAGTCTCTTGTATTGATTGGCATACGATACAAAATCTAAACAACAGGGGTACTATTCCGGTTAATCCAGTAAACATTTCATATGTAAAAGGGATCGGAAATATCCATGTTAAAGTTATGGGTCAGGTTGATTTAACTCTTAAATTGGGGGAATTCAGTACCAAACATTCCTTTCTGGTCTTAACATCTAGTAGTGTACCCATAATATTAGGTACGGATTATTTACAGAAGTACCAAGCCCAAATTGATTTTTCTCATAATGTTCTCTCCTTAATGAATGGTAAATATCACATTCCACTGTGTAGTAAGGGACGGCCCTCTAATCACTCGTATCTCAGAGTTGCGATTAATACTACCTGTCAACCGCTCACAGAAACAATATTACCTGTTTACACTCCGGATCCATTCACCTGACGCGCCGTGTGACTGTGTTATGGCCAGGGAAGAACTCCCCTAATTCCCCGTTGTAACAGTACTCGGCCTCAAAACATACTGAATAGTGTAAGGAATCCCCGCTAGACCTTGCTTGCAAAACAAATTTCTGTTTCAATAATGTTTCTTTGCTATGAAATGAAGAGATTTTCCCTCTGAGCATTCTATTATGAAATGTTCAATGCCTAAAACAAATATATATTTCAGAATATTTTGAATATGTGTCACAGAAGGTATTGTATTCAATGATTTTAGCTCAGCTGGGTATAAGTCATATGAGTTATATATATAGTTGTGCTGCTTTGTCCATCGGACTCCGTCTGTCTTACTGGTCATCAATCCATTAACAAGGCAAGTTTTAAATTGTTAGACCTACAAAACTAAAATTTGACATGGAGTTAGATATCCCTAAGTTCTCCTACCAAACCTGAAACTGGGTCACTATGACTTCAAAACAGTTGTTCCCCTTTTTTACAACATTTATTTCAGTTAATAAATTAAAGGTGTATTATTATATGTCATCTAATTTCCACTATTTCTTTATTCTGTTGTGGACAGGGGATCATACAGTCCCATGGTTATTTTATGCACATATTACTGCCACATAGCTGAAATAATGATAATTCTAGAAATATTTGCTCATGAGAGATTCCTGCATCTTTCATATATATAGTCAATAAAAGTGAACAGTAATTGTTCAGAAAATATATATTAAATATGTGACTATCACTGGTAAGCCGGGCCATTTCCTCTTAGCTTTTCAAGTACTAATATACATAAAATATATATTATAAGTATCTTTTGCATTTGTTATAATTTTCAAAAGTTCAGCTGAGCATATTGGCCTATGGGTTCCTAGTTTTAATTTTGTTAAAGGCATACATCATAATCTATTATTTACTATTAACACAGTCCCAAGGACCCAAAGCTCACCTGAGAATTTTTCCCATAAGATGATACTGGAAAACTAGAAATATTCTATTTTATATATAAATCTACTTAAAATATAGGGGTACACATTTCAACTGCAAATGCAATTCCTTCAGAGTATATTCCTACAGAATATAGGGGCATACCATATACCACATTTGTTATAACGGGGAGCAGTTTGCAAATTAAATATGTCTGCTAGGTATTGGGCATGAAGCTGCTGTTATTTTTAAAATATTGCAAATCATGCTATGTTGCAATTTTACAAACATGCCCATGACAGTTTTTAGAAATTGTTGGACTGACTCTGGTAAAAACTTTTTATGATTCACAGAGATATTATTAAGCATACATGATCAAAACAATATTATGTCTCTAATGTTGTGCACAATATTGCCTGTACACAAGCTGAACACACTTCAATGACTGCTAATTTAAGAGCTGAAAGAAAAGAAGAGCCCAAAAAAAATCTTATTTCATGCACTGGGCAGTTTGCGAAAAAAGTGTTGTATTCAATATGCAAGCCCATGTTAAAAGTTAAAAAAATACATCAACAAAGGACTTAATAATATAGTCTGAGGACTGTATTAGAAATGTTCGTGCATATCTCTTAAGATACAGAAGACCTAGCTCTGGTCATTATTTAATTTATTTAAAAAATATTCCATCCTGGTATTTTTAATATGGATGTTCACTTTTTATATTGATATTTTCATGGCAAGCTTTGACATCTATTTTGGAATTTATATTCACTGTTCTTTATTCTGAAATTTACAAGAACAAAGTATATGGTGAATTAACAAGAGATTATTAAAACAAAAATAAATCATGATACAACTGCAGTGATATTCAATACGGGGAAGGGGGAGTGGTACATTGTTAGTTTCTCTCATTAAAGTTATAAGCTGGGGGATAAAGGGAGAGGTAAGGGATTCTGTAGCCTCCACAAGAATTAAATTTTTCTCAGAGCCAATGCATGTTCCTTTCAAGCTGTCATGCAGGCCTGGCAGTGAGGTGGCCTAAATTAATTCAAACACAGGCTTGCAGGTTCTAGTAAACCAGCACTGGACACTGATGATTTTATCAGTGTTCTAGTGCAGGCCAGTAATACCCACCAGTGAGTTGGTCAAATTAGAAAATAATGAGTGTCATGGGAGCAGTTACACATATTCAACAGGACCAGAGTGTAGCCTAGAAAACTTGCAGCCAGGCTTTTTCATGACCTGATGTGAAAACTAACCATCAACATTTAGTTAGCAAGCTCCTGCTTAAACCAGATTGTTCAACAGTGTCTGATACTTTAAAGTTTGACAGCAAACGTGAACTTCTATAATAATTCTTATAAATTTAGGTCACAAGAAAGCTTTAAGGTACTAATTATGTTTCTTGTGGAAAACCCCTTAAATATGTAACCTTAAATATGTAAGCCGGGTTGCAGACTGGTAGCTGTTAAGGCTTCTTGTTTGTACACGCTGAAATTAGCATTCCATCAATGCCTTTAAATACTGTTTTTGTCGTGTTCACTCCCTGAATGCTCCAACACTCAAAAAAAATTAATAGTTTACAAATTCAGGGATTCAGCAAACTGGACTCGGTATTCTGGGATTCGGCAAAATGGGACTTGGAAAACTGGCATGATACCAGTCCACCACAGTTGTTGTCTGCTCTGTTATTCACACACAGCAGGCTGCTTCTACTTAAAAATCACAGTTGTTGTTTAGCAATACTACAACTTGCTCAGATGTCTTGATGTTAACCATGCCTAGTGACTACCAAACATGCAAACATGCCAATTTTGGGGGTTTAACCTTCCCCACTGCTGGGTCATAGCACTAGTGTAAGTGGCTGTGAGGCCCAGTTTCCATGGAGGTGGGGTGATCCAGCCTGAAAACATGGGAGCAGATGAATGGCTGGGCTGACTGATTGCCTGCAGGACAGGCACACCATGTGATAATTTAAGCTGATAAGCATCTCAGTCAAGCCACAGACGTATTCTGTGTATGTTTTCTTGTCTTTATTGGGTATATGTAAATATTAATAAACCTTAAACTGCTAACATGTTCATTCTTTTACCTTCTGTTATACATTTTGTACAAAAACCACAACATTTTTAGCCCACAATATTATCTGAATCTACAGTATGTTCAAATTATTTGTTTTCTAAACAAACATGGAAAATTTCATGTAAATTATAAGTTAACTGAAATTTTATTTTGTGAACTCCCAACAAAATTGTTTTCCATGACCATGACCTCAGTAATACCTTAAAACACTGTATATGAACAATGCAGAAAATATTGCCATTTAACCAGCGTCCCTCTCAGGTAATTTGGTGATTCTATCATGTAGGTATAATTATACCTCCATGATTCTATTATACAACTAATTGTTTTTGAATACTAGTATGATACCAGTTTAATAAAAAGAAATAAGCAGGAAACTCAGCCTTATTTCTTTTGACTTTTTTCCCAAAAATTTATTGTACAAGACTATATATTATATATTTCCATTTTAATTCAAGAATGATGAAAGTAATAACAGCTTGTGTCAAAACAATTATGATGCTAACTGTTTGACAAGTAAGATACAAGTTTGATAAACAGGATACAGCATGAAACTCTGAAATAAGGGACCACCAGAATTAATTTAACTACAGACAGTTGCAGGACTGGCCACTAGCAGTCACTACTGACCACAGACAGTCACTCCCTGTCAATCATTTCAAAACAAGGGTCACCCCCTACCACTACTGTAATCATCCACTCAAGACATGTCTTGATTATTTTTTAAGTGGTCACTGGATATCTGTTCTGGTCACTTCTGGCCACACAGGCTATTAAGTCATTAGGCAGAGGTCATTAAGGGAATTGGGTGATAACCTGTGACTGTGAGTGACCAGTTTGGTCACTGGGTATCACAGCAAATGACCAGCTGATTAGCTGTGGCTGTCAGTGACCAAAACTACCACAGAATTTCCGCCTGTGGCCAAAGTGCTCTCATAGTGTATGTGACAGGCACATGGTACAGTGACACAGTGTGCTCATTTTGTATTTCAAGGGTTAGGGTTTTACCCATATCTATATGACAGCCATATTTTTAATATTGTGACACAGTGTACTCATCTTGTATTAAAGGGATAAGGTTTTACCTATATCTTTATGACAGCTGTATTTTTAATATTGTGACACAGCATGCTCATCTTGTATTTCAAGGGTTACAATTTCAGCCATATCTATGTAACAGGCACATTGTACAGTGACACAGTGTGCTCATCTTGTATTTTAGGGGTTAGGGTTTCACCCATATCTATGTGAAAGACACATTTCACAGTGATACTCATTCACTTTGATTCAGCCTTTTGAAATCAGTTCGGAAAAAGCTAAACAAAAGGCCTATTGGCCAGCAATATACTATTGTGAGTAGTGTATTCATCTTGTATTTCAAGGGTTAGGGTTTTATTCATATCTATATGACAGCCACATTGTATTGTGAAACGGTAAGCTCATCTTGTATTTCAAGGGTTAGGGTTTCACCTATATCTATATGACAGCCATATTTTTAATATTGTGACACAGTGTACTCATCTTGTATTTCAAGGGTTAAGGTTTTACCTATATCTTTATGACAGCTGTATTTTTAATATTGTGACACAGCATGCTCATCTTGTATTTCAAGGGTTAGGGTTTCACCCTTATCTATGTGACAGGCACATGGTACAATGACACAGTGTGCTTATCTTGTATTTCAAGGGTTAGGGTTTCACTCATATCTATGTGACAGGAACATTGTACAGTGACACAGTGTGCTCATTTGTATTTCAAGGGTTAGGGTTTACCCATATCTATGTGACAGGCACATGGTACAGTGACATTGTGCTCATTTTGTATTTCAAGGGTTAGGGTTTCGCCCATATCTATATGACAGCCATATTTTAAATATTGTGACGCAGTGTACTCATCTTGTATTTCAAGGGTTAGGGTTTACCTATATCTTTATGACAGCTGTATTTTTAATATTGTGACACAGCATGCTCATCTTGTATTTCAAGGGTTACAATTTCAGCCCTATATATGTAACAGGCACATTGTACAGTGACACAGTGTGCTCATCTTGTATTTTAAGGGTTAGGGTTTTATCCATATCTATATGACAGCCACATTGTACAGTGACACAGTGTGCTCATCTTGTATTTCAAGGGTTAGGGTTTACCCATGTCTATGTGACAGGCACATGGTACAGTGACAGTGTGCTAATTTTATATTTTAAGTGTTAGGGTTTCACTCATATCTATGTGACAGGCACACTGTACAGTGACACAGTGTGCTCATCTTGTATTTCAAGGGTTAGGGTTTACCCGTATCTATGTGACAGGCACATGGTACAGTGACACAGTGTGTTTATTTTGTATTTCAAGGGTTAGGCTTTCACCCATATGTATATGACAGCCATATTTTTAATATTGTGACACAGTGTACTCATCTTGTATTTCAAGGGTTAAGGTTTACACCCATATCTATGTGACAGGCACATTGTACAGTGACATGGTGTGCTCATCTTGTATTTCAAGGGTAGGGTTTCACTCATATCTATGTAACAGGCACGTTCTACAGTGACACAGTGTGCTCATCTTGTATTTCAAGGGTTAGGGTTTCACTCATATCTATGTGACAGGCACATTGTACAGTGAAACAGTGTGCTCATCTTGCATTTCAAGGGTTAGGGTTTCACTCATATCTATGTGACAGGCACAATGTACAGTGACACAGGGTGCTCATCTTGTATTTCAAGGGTAGGGTTTCACTCATATCTATGTGACAGGCACATTGTACAGTGACACAGTGTGCTCATCTTGTATTTCAAGGGTTAGGGTTTCCCAATATCTATGTGACAGGCACATGGTACAGTGACACAGTGTGCTCATTTTGTATTTCAAGGGTTAGGGTTTTACCCATATCTATATGACAGCCATATTTTTAATATTGTGACACAGTGTACTCATCTTGTATTAAAGGGTTAAGGTTTTACCTATATCTTTATGACAGCTGTATTTTTAATATTGTGACACAGCATGCTCATCTTGTATTTCAAGGGTTACAATTTCAGCCATATCTATGTAACAGGCACATTGTACAGTGACACAGTGTGCTCATCTTGTATTTTAGGGGTTAGGGTTTCACCCATATCTATGTGAAAGACACATTTCACAGTGATACTCATTCACTTTGATTCAGCCTTTTGAAATCAGTTCGGAAAAAGCTAAACAAAAGGCCTATTGGCCAGCAATATACTATTGTGAGTAGTGTATTCATCTTGTATTTCAAGGGTTAGGGTTTTATCCATATCTATATGACAGCCACATTGTATTGTGAAACGGTAAGCTCATCTTGTATTTCAAGGGTTAGGGTTTCACCTATATCTATATGACAGCCATATTTTTAATATTGTGACAGTGTACTCATCTTGTATTTCAAGGGTTAAGGTTTTACCTATATCTTTATGACAGCTGTATTTTTAATATTGTGACACAGCATGCTCATCTTGTATTTCAAGGGTTAGGGTTTCACCCTTATCTATGTGACAGGCACATGGTACAATGACACAGTGTGCTTATCTTGTATTTCAAGGGTTAGGGTTTCACTCATATCTATCTGACAGGCACACTGTACATTGACACAGTGTGCTCATCTTGTATTTCAAGGGTTAGGGTTTCACCTATATCTATATGACAGGCATATTTTTAATATTGTGACACAGTATGCACATCTTGTTTTTCAAGGATTACAATTTCAGCCATATCTATGTGACAGTCACATTGTACAGTGACACAGTGTGCTCAACTTGTATTTCAAGGGTTAGGGTTTACCCATATCTATGTGACAGGCACATGGTACAGTGACACAGTGTGCTCATTTTGTATAAAAGGGTTAGGGTTTCACCCATATCTATATGACAGCCACATTTATAATATTGTGACACAGTGTACTCATCTTGTATTTCACGGGTTAAGGTTTTACCTATATCTTTATGACAGCTGTATTTTTAATATTGTGACACAGCATGCTCATCTTGTATTTCAAGGGTAAGGGTTTCACCCTTATCTATGTGACAGGCACATGGTACAGTGACACAATGTGCTCATCTTGTATTTCAAGGGTTAGGGTTTCACTTATATCTATGTGACAGGAACATTGTACAGTGACACAGTGTGCTCATCTTGTATTTCAAGGGTTAGGGTTTCACCTATATCTATATGACAGCCATATTTTTAATATTGTGACACAGTGTACTCATCTTGTATTTCAAGGGTTAAGGTTTTATCTATATCTTTATGACAGCTGTATTTTTAATATTGTGACACAGCATGCTCATCTTGTATTTCAAGGGTTAGGGTTTCACCTATATCTATGTGACAGGCACATTGTACAGTGACACAGTGTGCTCATCTTGTAGTTAAGGGGTTAGGGTTTCACCTATACCTATATGACAGGCACATTGTACAGTGACACAGTGTGCTCATCTTGTATTTCAAGGGTTAGGGTTTCACCCATACATATGGGACAGGCACATTGTACAGTGACACAGTGTGCTCATAATGTATTTCAAGGGTTAGGGTTTCACCCATACCTATGAGATAGGCACATTTAACAGTGACCAATTTGCTTATCTTGTATTTCAAGGGTTAGGGTTTCACCCATATCTATGGGACAGGCACATTGTACAGTGACACAGTATGCTCATCTTGTATTTTAAGGGTTAGGGTTTCACCCATATCTATGGGACAGGCACATTGTACAGTGACACACTGTGCTCATAATGTAATTCAAGGGTAAGGGTTTCACCCATATCTATGTGACAGGCACATTGTACAGTGACACAGTATGCTCATCTTGTATTTCAAGGGTTAGGGTTTCAACCATATCTATGGGACAGGCACATTGTAGAGTGACACAGTGTGCTCATAATGGATTTCAAGGGTTAGGCTTTCACCCATACCTATGAGACGGGTACATTTAACAGTGACCAATTTGCTCATCTTGTATTTCAAGGGTTAGGGTTCCACCTATATCTATATGACAGCCACATTGTATTGTGACACACCATGTTCATCTTGTATTTCACGAGTTAGGGTTTCACTCTTATCTCTGTGACAAGCACATTTTACTTTGACAATGTGTGCACAGGTTGTAATTCAAGGGTTAGGCTTTCACCTGTATATATGTGACAGGTATGTTTTACTGTGACATAGTGTGCTCTTTGTATTTCAAGGGTTAGGGTTTCACCCATATCTATGTGACAGGCTAGAGGACAAAAATGGCGGGGTAAGGGTGGATGAGGGGGCTTTCTGGCATGACATCTCACCTTTATGGGTTCTGAAAGGGAGCTTTTTTCAAGCAAGGTACTTATTCTGTGACCCAGCCAAGATGTTTCAGACAAGTTCAAGTAATTGCCCAAAAGGGTTAAATAGGCATTGGTAACATAGCACAGTATTTCCATAGATCCTGTTATGATCATGAGAAATTACCATTTTGACCATTTTCTAATGTTATAACCTAAGAAACGCTGAACTAACTATCAATTAGGCTACAAATAATGAATTCACACAAAGAATATATGATGTGAACTCATGAACCCAAACTGAAACTCTATCTCTATGGTAAAGATTCATTTGGTAACCTTTGTGAGCAAGGCTTTGTATTAATAAGGTCAGAATTAAACAAATATGTTGAAGGGGTTTATCAGTGCTTAGTTAAAACAGAATTTTTTTAGCTCATGTCAGGTGCTGTTAAAAGTATACTGAAAAGCTGACAATCGGTAAGGTGTATATCATGTGACAGCATACTTGTAGGCCGATGAGGTGTTGTCAGAACTGATGAAAATATTTGCATCCTTATAGAGCTTTGAAGGGTGTTCATCACTGAAGGATGTAACAGCACTCTGACTGCAAGCACACTGGTTGTAGACTCTCTAATGTCAGAGGGTGCTACATGGTGACAATTGGTTTTGATTACCTAGGGCACTTTACTGACCAGAACAAGCAACAGCCATGAGATAGCAAAGTACTTGTATATATTCTATAGATTACTGGTCTTTGATGACTAAAAGCGGTAAAATTATACTGCACATGATTGTGCTCATTCAAGCATCAAGTTTGTTGACCTTGCTATTGTTAGGGGATATAACAGAGATCAGCCACCCCCCCCCCCCCCCCACCCAATAGGATGTAGGGCAACACCATCTTTCATCTTTGCATATGAACTTACTATCTCAATTTCAAATTTTATACATTATTATGGTTCTGTGTGTAAATAAACAGTATGTATGTCCAGGTGTGTATGTTAACTATAGTAAGAAAGCATGAGCAAACAAACGTCTGATACTGTGCTGTGGCAACAATTCACAAACAAGAAGCTCATTCCCCCTCCTGTATTGGCACATACCATACTACAATGAGAAAACACTATATTTCATGTATATTTAACATGCCTGCAATGCCTGGTATGTAAATAGGCCCCTTTAATGCCTTACATACATTTAACACACATATCAACAGATAAAATGTACAGAATTTTAAGTGTAGACAGACATTTTCTTTTAATATGATAAGGTGGAGGGAAGGGCTTTTGTCCTCTTTGTGTTGGGGGCCTTTGTTTGTACATCCCTCCACCACCCCATAATCAAAAGAACTTTAATGTTTTTCACCACCCAAAAAGATTATTTGCATATTTATTCATTGCACTAGGTAATAATGGCCACTCATTTGAAATCCAAATAAACCTTTCACTGACTTTGGGTGGTTTATATGATCTTAAGGAATAATTGCCCAACAGAACAAGTAAACCTTATCTGGCTGCTATTCCTTACCACATGAAATGGCAAAACTTGTAATTAATGATATTTCAACTAGCTTTTGAGTAAATTAAACCAATTCTGAACAAAACTAATTAGTGTAAAAATAAAAAAAAACACACCTGTGATAACACTGGCATCACACAAATGAAATGTATTCAAATTAAAGCAACTTTTGAATTGGGAATTTGAATTGAATAAAAATTATTTGAATTGAACTGATATTTTTCTCCAGCACATTAAAACTAAATCTGAACTGAAGTTTCATAAAATTTCTTGAATTGTAATTGAAACAAGGGACCCATGGGTCACTGTGCTCAGCTGAAGATGGCCTTGAAGGTAAAAATCTAAAATAATATCAAATGGAGATAAAATGAAAGAGGAAGAGGTAATATAGGCCAAGGTTGGTTTATATGATTGGTTGGTATTGATGACCAAGAAACTGTTGCAAATAATATTTTGTTACCTGACCGTGTGTTTCCTAATGTTGAAACTGAAGCATGTGAGCAGTTTGTGAACAAAAGATCTGTACTGTTACCATGATCTGATGCACATTAGTTGGCTTTTTGATTAACTGTTGATATTTCAGTAGTCTACACATTTGTTCCATTGAATCTATTTTTTTAAATATATATTATTAAATAAATATGTATTTTTTATTTTATGAAATGTATACAGTTGAAATATAACTTATTAACAACATACATACAGGGCAAACAAAGCCTGATCTCCAATTCTGCTGAGGCAGGAAAATAATGAACAAATGTTTGTATTAGATCCTCATTTTTTTATCACATCAATTATTTTTTATTATAAGTTTATATTTCTATACATTTCCAAAATAACATATATCTGAATATAAAAGTTGATTCATAATTCTCAATTGCATCATCATAAATCACAATCTTGTCAGATAACACCACATCATGAATATGTGTTTATTTATTTTTTACCACAAAAATATATCTTTTAAATTTGCAAAACAATAAATATATAAAAATAATACTTGATTTAGATTTCACAATTATAAACTGTGTCTTTATTTATCCATAATGTGCTTCATATTTTATAAATTGAAGCATGCTGGTGGGTTTAATTTTATTTGTTAAAATCATTTAAAAGAAAATTGATTTCTTTAAAAATGCTGCATTAACACAACATGGCATCTTCTGGATTACACCTTGAATTACTTTTTCAAGGAAAGTTTCTGTATATTGGAGTGGAAACAGCATTATAATTCAGGAGATACAGTGAAAACAATAACAATTACTGCACAACGCTTAATTCATGGGTTGTTTTTTTTTGGGGGGGGGGATTGGGGTGGTGATATGAGAATAACTGTGCACCTGTCACAGCAGGGGATCTCCCCAAGTGACTGTAACAAATTAGAAACCCTGGCATGGCTGGCTTCCAGTGACCTGGAGTGGGACCCTGCATGTGTAATCTATAATCAAAGCAAATGACAACAATAGAGCCTCAAGGAACAAGGGACCCATTGGTCACATCGCTCAGCTGAATTTTGATAAATATTAGTAACTGAAAAATATTTTTATTTCTTTTGGTTTTTCATGTATATCATCATTAGAAAAGCTATGGGAAAATGGCCCTGCTAAAATTAAACTCTGTAAATTATAGAATAATGGACATGAGCTAAACCATTTAGTGATGCACCAAGGGAACAAATAGGCCTATAGTAAGTGTTATATAAAAGTAACATTTCATAAACAAATAATGTGTGAAGGTAATTAAGTTTTCAAAAGTTTAATATATGGCCATATGAGTTAAAAATTAATCCCACAAAGTTTGACCAATATTCCTAATTTTAATACTAAGTTAACAGTGTTATTCACACCTAGGCCCCACCAACTTTAAGAGATATGAATGAAAGGCTACAAAGTATTTATATTTTCTTAAATCTTGTCAATTAGCACTTACATTAGATCCTAATATTTGATCACATTTGAATATTAGGATTAAATTCCTTAAATTTTTTCTTTAAAAAAAAAAACAATATTGTCCAAGTCTCATCAAAAAGAATATATTTAATATTAAAATTATAAGATTCATCTTGTTTATTAGTCCTGTGTATTGAAGGGGTGGGTGGGGGGAGGGGTCCCAGTTGTTACTGCTCGTTGCTGAAAAAATGTTAATTTTAAGATTCATCTAGTTCATAGTACAGGTCTGTTGCAAGAATGGGGGGGGGGGGGGGGGTTGCCAGAGAAAAAAGCTCCCTGTGGTATGGTCTTAACTGCGGACAGCCTGATCAAACTCAACTCAGTGGAGAGACGGCTTGCCCTGGTGATGGGATTGCATAACATTATGCCAACAGCCTGGGGAGCATAGAGATGTGCACTGAATGACCTACAGTCACCTAAGTGGACTGCTTGACAATGTAAGGGAATACAGTAAGAGCCTCCAAAAAAATTCAATAACTAGCCTAATTTTGCAGCTTTTATTTTAAAATTTCAGATTTTAACAGATTAAATCCTTATGTGTACATGCTGTGAAAATTAAATCCACAGTACTTACAGGAAAAAAACGTGCCGTGGCCAAAGTTGGGCAAAATTTAAGGTACCAATTTTATATTTTTGCCAATATTTAAAAAAATTTAACAGATTTGATCTAATTTTTGTTATACAATTAAATTTTGTTTATTAAAGTTGTATTACTGGAAAAAAGTCCCTACCTTTAACACTTTTGGTCTTAAGTGACCGAATATCTTCCCTGATTTTTTTACAAAGTCCATTATGTTTCGGCCCATAACTTTTTTAAATGAAACAATACTGACTTAATTTCTGGCATGTGCATAGGAACTATACAGAGGAACATTTATGGTAAATATGAAGAAAACCAGATGAGTGGTTTTGATATTAGCCAGTCCTGAAGTGTGAAAATAGATCTCTAATAAAAAATTGAGGTTTTTCCTCAATATCTCGAAGGAACAAAGTCCTATTGACCCAATTTTTGGCATGGTAGGAGATTTTGAGGACATCTAACTGTATGCCAAATTTCAGATTCGTAGGTCCAATGGTGTCGAAACGTGCCAGTCTTACAGACGGACATCCGGACGGACGGACGGACAATGTGCCACAACTATAGCTAAGATGACTTATAGTCAGCTGAGCTAAAAATTCGATAACTAGCCTAATTTTCAAGCTTTTATTTTCAAATTTCAAATTAAAACAAATTTAATACTTATGTTTACATACTGTGAAAATTAAATCAATGGTGTACTTACAGGAAAAAACATGCCATGGTCAAAGTTGGGCAAAACTTTAGGTACTTATTTTATTTTTATGCTAATAACTTAAAAAATTTACAAAATTCAGATCTTATTCTGGGTAAACAATTGAATCTTAATTAAACATAGTTATATACTTGGGGAAAATTGACAATTTTCTGGGATACATGTACATAGGAACTATATAGAGGTATATTTATGGTAAATATGAGGAAAAACAGATAAGTGGTTTTGTTATTAGACAGTCCTGAAGTGTGAAAATAGCTTTTTAATTAAAAGTTGTGGTTTTCCTTAATTTCTCAAAGGAACAAAGTCAAAAAGACCTAGTTTTTGGCTTGGTAGGTTTTTGTATTCCTAGGTCTTACGGTTTCAAAACTTGCCACATCTACAGAGGGACGGATGGACAGATTGACTAACAACAGACAATGGATCACGACTATAGCTCAGATGACTTCCCTTACGAAAATGAAAAGTACTCACATATATGTGCCTTATATGTCCCTTATAAGGGCCTTATATGTCCCTTATAAGGGACATATATTCCCATATAAATGCTGTGTATGTGAGTTATATTTATTTTGCAGCTACATGTTTAGTCAGGCATTGTTATATGTGAGTTATAAGGGAGTTGTATGTTTGTTATTTGCCAGATAAAAAAAAAAAAAAGTTATAAGGGAGTTGCGCATGAGGCCATTCTGTATATTTCATTTATATGTGACTTGTATGGGAGATATAAGGGAAGTGCACATGAAGGAGTTCTGTATATGTCAGTTATATGTCAGTCATAAGTTTATATACTATGAGGCTTACTGTTCTACAAGATAGGACTTACACATTTTCCAAGGGAACACAAATGCTGCAGAAACTTCTAAGTCTCAGCTCCATTATTGTTCTGAGAAAATGAATTTTAATTGAATAATCAATACTGAAGAAGTATGTTAAAATGGGTATCAAAATAACCAGCTTCCTCAGAAATTTATGTTTATTAGAAAAATAATACTATAAATAAAGATTTTTTTTCATCTGATTTATACTTTAAGAGGTGTAAACTATAGTAATCATGCATCCAGAAAAACATCATTTTCTCAAAATACAATACATAAAAATAATTTAACTATATTTCACGTTGTTTATAATAACTGCCATTGATAATTATAAGAAACAGTAATTCTTTTGGAATGTTGTGTATATACAAGTACTTCAGCATCCAAATGCAATTGATAACTACTTCATAAATACAGAACAAAGGGTACTCAGATGTAGTGTGCCACTGACCAATTATGGTCACATAAGCATTAACCTAATATCATATTGGTTTTAGAAACAGCTAGAACAACCACGCTTTCCAGCTGTAAAATATATTGCCAAAACTCAACAGCATTGATCAAAGCATATGTACTTAAAAAAAATACGTGTCTGCATTCTTATTGTGACAATAACCAGCATTCTTCAGGTGCACTAATCAGTAATTTTCACAAGTATATGTTACACCCCCCCCCCCCCAGCAGACAAGCTTGCTGTACAGGCACTCTCTACAATTGACCTTTGACCTTACTGTACCCTGCCCTGGAATTGTGCATGGTGATGTCACATGAATGCTGTACAGGCTGTGCACATCAGCAGGACAAAGGCATGCAGATTCAGTTACATCTGAATCAGTGATAACATCCGGTAATAGTTAAGGAGTACCAATACACACTTTGAGTGACAAGTTCTTTGTCAAGCAGAAGGGGAATGTATCGCTGAAAATGTCTCATTGGTGAGTAATCTTGCATTACTTCAGTTTATTTTTGCATATTAAACCAGTGATTGCATAAAGATGACTTAACCCATCTTGGTTTGCCCTGCAAAAACACAATCTGTGCGTTTCAAGATAACATTTTCTAATTGGTGGCCCATTTTACAAAATACAACATTTTTGGACAAAAAGCTGATGCTGTTGCCCCTGTAAAGTGACAATTTGCATGTTCTATACTACAACAGGAACTGAGCTAAGAACAAATCCTTTTCACTGGTGCTATTTGCAATTGGGTGTGGAAAAATCAAGAGTAAACAGCAGGCCCCAAATTTACATATTGATGTAATTTCTGAATGTCCCCAACCTGTGAAGAGATTATGAATCAACCTACATAAAGCTTCATCAGATCAGCATACAAATGTTATGAGTACCACATACTACCATTTAATTTGTTGGACCTTGGCTATTGACCATGTTCTTATTTAGCTGAACTCTGGGTCATGAAAAGAAAAAGCTTCTACACATAAAGCCCTACAAGGTAATGATGTCCTCTTCATTTTCGAAATTGACTTGAATTTTTCTGTCTTGCTAGAGTGCATAAAAGTTATAATATGGTAAAAAATTATTATTTATATAATGCTCATAAGTTTTTCTTTCAGCCAAAGTAAACATTAAACACTGTTGATCATTGCTGATTTTACAGCCAGTCTCAATTTGGGTGAATGCTTTTTACAAAATTGAAGAGGGGTTTAATGTACTCAACCAAAACATTACAGCTAATCAAATATTTTTTAACTATTGGGGTCTATCACACAAAAGCTCCTAAATTAAGCTTTAATTTGGTAATATGCCTTTCTACTTGTCATTTCCATATACTGTAAACACCACTTAATTTACAATTTTAAACATAAACACACTATGTTTGATAACAATCCATAAGCCATTCATATGTAGAATTTAATCTGAATGTGACATCCGAAGGTCAAGAACACTCTTACATAGGTTATGAGCACTTTAACTTTAATGGGCTTGGTCCTGTGACTTTTTTTTCATTTGAGGTTTCTTTTGAAATGTTCACTTTCATTACAAAAGGAAAAGGCATAATGATTTGGGAATTTGTTTCACTAAGGATCAGATGATTGCATCATATACTATTTTGATTCCCAAAGAGAAATCAAATTCAATTTACAGGGCAATCAAAAGTGGATTTTTTGCCCACCTTGAATAATTTCTTTTTAAGTAGTAGTGCCATTTCACCTTGAAAGGTCAAGACATCATTTCGAACATTACTGACCACCAAGATATCACTGATGTACTGTTTTAGTTAAATGATATGATGTGAGGTCCTGTTTTATGTTTATTTGTCTACTTAAATTTCAAAATAGGCATGGCTCAATGTTCATAATTATTTAATTCCAACAACCTTTGTTTCTATGATTTGTAATGGTTTCTTTACTTTTCATACAACCAGTATGAAGAAATGGTGCTGAAAGTATAAGGAAAACCTAAATATGTCCAGCCCTTGCAAGAATTTTTTGGTAAGCATATTCAGTTTATCATATAAAGTAACATTTAAATCTTTAAGCAAATGGGCAATATTATGATTTGTAGGGTTTTTTTTATCTAATAGCTGGAGCATACAATATTTGAAGTGCAAATTAAGTGTTTAACATTTATGGTGATAGGAATATTCATATGACTGCTTACATGTTAAAATTGTTTCAACTGAGTAACCTACTTTCTGAGCCTATGAACATCTTTAGGCCACAATGTCTATCCTGTGACCAGTATATTTGATAATCTTTAATGTTTGTATATACTCTGTATAACTAGAAAACTCTTCCTGTGTTAGTAATTGATAAGTCCAACTGTATTTTCTTATAATCCTTAATTTTAAACAGGCATATTTCCAGAACACTTAAAACCCCTTTATAGAGAGTAGATTTACTTTCAGTGAAATCTTTTCTTTTTTTTTCCTTGTGTTGCCTCCAGAAAATTTAAATGTTAAAAAGCACTACTAAGCATCAATGTCAAAAGTTTATCTTTAAACTTATTTGATTAAATAATTTATGTGAGCAGTAATGACTATATGTGTATACTTAGACTGGTAACATTTGTTTTTGCAGGTCAAACAGGAGGGGACTGAAAAGGATTTAGTGTGTGGCAAGGGTGTATATTTCCTTTCAGCCTTAATTCCCTAAAATGACAACTATCTCATATCTGACAGAACCAGGGAGTTTTAAAAATCTTATGAAAATATTATTTTGAGTTAATAAATGTGTAAATAAACATTTATTTTGGATATTTTGTTTTCATACTTTTTTGTTTCATGTGTTTACATCCATATGACTGAATGAAGTTGATGACCCCCAGTGTGATCGAGGCCAGCTTTAATTTCAAGGAACTGCACAGTGAAGGAAGCTCACCACACACACACAGACCTTAATTACTATTGTCTACCATAATTTCTTGTGGAATAAAGAAAAGAGTAAACACCGTTCAAAACAGAACAACAGACATAATTGAGCTAATGACAAACAGCACAGAAGGTGCATACACTGGACTTATATGTGAGTTATATGTCACTTATAAGGGACATATATGGCACTTATAAGGCACATATATGGCAAATATATGGGAGCTATAAGGCACATATATGGGAGTTATAAGACATATATGGGACATATATGGGAGTTATAGGGGACATATATGGGACATATATGGGAGTTATAGGGGACCTATATGTGGAAGCCTTATAAGTGACATATAAGGCCCATATATGTTACATATAAGGCTCCTATCCAATTTGCATATCAAATATATATACCAGACATATTTTTGACATATATTGGTGCTATATTATAAGGTTGGACATAAGGGACATATATGGCACATATATGTACCTTATATGTGCCATATAACTTTCACATATATGGCACTTATAAAAATTTTTGGTAAGGGTTATAGTCAGCTAAAAATTGAATTGACCCCAAGTCCGTTATCAAAGATGACAAAGCAGTGTTTTAAACGTATGTCTCAGGAGAGGCATTATACATGGCTATGCCCTGTTTCCCAATCCTAATTGATACATTCAATAAAAATACTGTTTCAAGGAACATTATGGAGAGAACCAAACTTGAGACAGCAGATGAAGAGTACCCTAGCTTCTGTGCCATGTATGTACATTTGAATGTGATGACATTTTTTATTCCACTGCATTGGACATCTTGAGGGTGGAAAAAGAAGTGGTTAACTTTACAATACCGGTATTAGAAGGATGCACGGCCTATGTTCCTCAGGCATGTCCATAACTGATAATACCATGTCCTTGTCCCTGTACTCTCTTCTGGTTACTGATACGCTAAGGCCCCATATATGAAGTAACTTTGAGCAAAGGAAGACCATGCAAATATTTTAAAAATACTAAAAAAGATGTAGCTTATCTTATTTAAAAATACTATTTTCTTTCATGAATATGGATTGTAACCACAAGGAATCAAGAAGCTATGTGTTACCGTCAATGCTGCTGCACCTCATAACTAAATCATACTGGTCTTCTCTAGCATTCCCCTGCAGTGATCTGACATTCTGGCAACATTAGAATCTGAAATGGGAGAGACAACTAAGTAATCAAGTAAAGATTATAACTCAAATTATATTAAAAGTCAGAGGAACTACTTTCAACAATTTGATTATTATTTTATTGTTTTGATTATAATAATAATTCATCCTGAAGCTTTATTAGAGGTGAAAAAAGGTAACATTTTATATTTATGTTTATATATGGTTATAGATATAAAGTTGCGGATCCAGTTATTCAAAATCAGGGGGTGAGGGGGCGTTTTGTTTAATATATACACATAATATATATATATATATATATATATATATATATATACTGTATATACATATATATATATATATACATATGTAAAAGTATATGTATATATATATATTTTAAGGCTATGAAAATTATAAATATTTGTTTTTATTAAAGGTCTGATTCTGCACTTAGGCAACCATTAAAAAACGAGAAGCTTATTCCCAATCATGGACAGGATTATACAAACTGAAGCATACTATTATAAGATGAAAACACTATATTACAGGTATATTTAAAAAGATTTGTTTGCATTACAGCCCTGTAGCTAGATGTTATGATACTGGCAAAGAGCAGACTGTTCACTGAATTCAACCAAACTTGACTGAAAATTGACTAAAATTAACTAAAACTGACTGAAATTGACCGAAAGTGATCATTGACCTTAATTTCATCAAATGCACAGTTGCATAGTTTATCACTACTAATTTTGATTTGTTCTGACGAATATTGATACGTACAAGTATCAATATTCTTCAAAAGACCAATTTATGAGAGCATAAAATTCAGGCGAGAAACAGAAAGGGTAGGGGTTTATAGATTTTCTTTCACAGAGACTATTTTAAAAAATCAATCATTTTTATTCTTATGTTTCTTCAGACAGATAATGTCAATTTTATTTTAAATTTAATATTGTAAAATAAATTATAAGTGTTTGTGGAGTCTATAAATGTGTTCAGATAATGGCTAAATGTCCAATGTATAGATTATTTGCATTTGACAGGTTTCTCTCAAATTAATATATATGTGTGTGTGTGTGTGTGTGTGTTAAGAGAAGTCAGCATGAAATGAAAATCATAAATCAAAAGGAATATTATCATTTTTAACAAATGGTATGTCTGTGTGCACAAATATATTTAAAATAAATGGCCATGCAGTACATGTTGCAAACTGCATGTTACACTGTTGGATTTCATAACCAAACTAATATGTTGGAGAGGAAATATTAAATATAATGAGTCTAATGGTACATTTGGTTATTTGGCAGAAAGACAGTTAGTATTAAGTTAAGAGTCCTTTTTTATTTAAAAAAAAAATAAATATTGAAGTATTATAGTAAAATATCATAAGTTGACAGCATATTGCTGTTCAGATTAAATGCCTAGCATATATAAAAGCAGGTGTAACAGACTGCTTAAAACACATGAGCAGCAGTACATGACTTTGGGTGGTTTCTATGTTTATCCTGACCTCAGCAGGGAATCATGATTATCACCAGATATATCTTAGTTCTATAAATGCTAAAAAATAGAAAAAAGAAATGTTTATTTTGCATTTTCTAAAATTTTACAAAATGCGCTGAGTGCTGTGACCAATTGGTCCCTTGTTTTTAATCAATTTTTCAGGGTTTGCAGGTTTTACCCACTACTCAGGGTTGGCACAATCTTCCTGGAGGGAAGGGAAGGGATGGAAAGAAATATTTTCTTTCGGAAGGGAAGAAATACTTTCTTCCCACAATTTCTTCCCAGGGAAGAAATAGATTCACAACATACCTGTATTTCACGTTGTTCAAATGTCTTGTTATATCAGTGCAAATCAGAATGATTGATTTCACACCCTTTGGTAAATAAAGCACATGCAAACAAACCATGTGGATGTGACTGGTGTGTCATTTTATTATGGGGCTGGATGATGTAGTCTTCAGCTGAGTAATCAAGATGAATTCAACTTGAGTCCACTCAGTCCATTGGTGTTGTTGTTGCTGAAGGCTTGTCTTGAGCTGTGTGATTAGGATGAACTCAAAATGAGTACATACCCTTCAGGGGTGGAGGTCGGCTTGTACAGTTGAGCTGGTTTTTAGTTAAGTAATAAGGATGAACTCAACTTTAGTTCATAACCTTCAGGGGTGGAGGTCGGCTTGTACAGTTGAGCTGGTTTTTAGTTAAGTAATTTGGATGAACTCAACATTAGTTTATACCCTTCAGGGATGGAGGTCGGCTTGTACAGTTGAGCTGGTCTTTAGCTTAGTAACTGGCAGTCCAGCCATGTCTTCTGGTAGCTCACCTACTCCATCCAACTTATCAAGGTCATCAACTCGACACAGGCCTACCAGCTTCTGTGTCTCAGGGGTAGAGTTCAGGACTCAAAGCCAGGAGATCATGAGTTTGAATCTAAGCCAGGCGGTGAGATTTTATCACGGTTGGCTCCCACCCAGGGTTAGCGCTGTGAAAGCTAAATGGGGAGACTTTGCCTAACAGTCATGTTTCACTGAAAAATGAGTGCACCTTTCGGGGGTTCCTTGGTGTTGTGACCAAGCAATGGGGATTACAAACACCAAGGACCCGCAGGAGTGTTACACCGAGCCCTGTTGACACCAGGATAACTGGGTATAAGCCCCTGTCATGTAGTCCAGAATAGAACTCTGCAGATGTACTTAGTATAATAGTTAAGCAAGCATAAGGTTACCTCCACTAAATAAAAAATGTAAAATAAAACTCCACTGGACAGCAGCAGCGAGTTATAGATTTGTTGGCAAAGCGTAACCATGAGTACATCACAGCTGCCATACAGCCTTCAGACAAAGTCTGCACCATATCCAGCTTTCTACTTCTCAGCTATGTCTTTGCCTGCTGTATCCTGGTAAATGGGAATAAAGAATGGGAGCCCTACTCTACCTGCAGGGTTTGCAGAGTTAGTATTGAACCTCCACACAGCATATGCATCCTCCGTATCCATAAAATGGGCTGTCTCAACCATGGGTGTGGTTCAGTCAAAACTTCGAAAAGGTTCATTGTGGAACATACAAACAAGCTTGTATCTACTTACAGGATGCTGCGTAGAAACCATGTTTTGGACTATTGGATTCACTGTGTTCTATGAAATATAAGTCTAATCTATCTGAGTGTGTAAATATTGAACAACAATGTGTGCTTAATGAACAACTGATATATATTATTCAGTGGTTCTCTGTATATGCTTATTTACTATGTTATATATTATTAATAAAAGGTTGTGGGAACCTGTGGGAAAAAGAGTTTCTTCCCTGACTTCTTCTTCCCAGAAATTTCCTTTTCTTCCCTGAGAAGGGGAAAATACCTATCTTCCCAACAGGTTTGCCAACCCTGTACTTAGTACAACGGTAAAAACCTGGGTTTAACCCAGGTTGGGGAAAAATAAGTTTTACCGGGGTTTTACCAAAGTTTTCATAAAAAATTTCATCAAAGTTTAAATAAAATGCTCTTATTTTTTCATACTCTATGAAAATTGACACAGGTAACATGTAAACAGGTAAACAACCAATTCATTTAATGTTTTTATCATGGTCATTTTCGGTCAATTTTACTCCATTTCAGTGAATAGTCTGTCCCAGCCAAGGACAGACTATTCTGTTCTACCTAGCCCTAGCACCTGTGCTCTCTTACTACGCTAAGCTGTGCAAGAGCCCTAGAAGTTGTCATCTTAGATGATTGAGGAAACTGGTGACATTCCACATGACAATTAAATTCTGATATTTCGTCTAAAAATGTCATATTCGTTAGGAAATAAAGATATTCTAATCAAATACGCATATAACATACCATTTAGACAGTGTTTGTCCACTTCAAATGTTGATTAGAAGAATATGTATTATCCTATATAAACGGTGATACACAGGGAACGATGTATGCTCTGGGTTTTCCCCCAGCCACAGCTGGCCGGCAGCCGCCTGTGTAACCAGTGGTAACGGGCCGTGTTGGCTCAGCGAGCAAAGGTCAGGCAGTTCATTGTTTCAGATTCTGAGACAGTTTCAAGCGCAAGGGTTGCAAAGTTTTAAAAGTGAGTCTTGTTTACATACTTAAACATAATATTTATCTGAATTTCTTGGTCATTCGAATAAAGTACTATATCTCCCTCAGATTACTTACGATTTTACTTACGATTTTTTTCCGACAAGGGTTTGAAGTTCTCCAGTTTACTCTGAAGCTTTTTATGCGGTATCCAGAGTCCTGGATACCGCCTCATTTAATGCAGTTATGTTCTACCCTGCACTTCTATGGATATGGTCTTTGACTATGTCCGGGTTGGCTGTAATTGCCCTAAACCTTTGTGGTGGAATCAACAACTAGGATTTTCCTTTCATGCGAAATTGTTTATGCAGACAGCTAGCAGCGCGAATTGGAATATTGTGTCTTTGGACGAGGCAATCTAAACCAAAGACATACATTCATAAAACTTGACCTGAGCGATAATAAAAGATCGAAGAAACTTTCTTATCATATGGTCATTATTACTCAATTTGAAGAGAATATTTTTATGGGTTTTCGCATACCTAAGAAAACAGTGATGTGCCTGAAGACATTAGCTGGTTACATTGGCCTAGATGTGCCTATTGTCATACTATATACTTACCGAAGGAGCTAACGACCACGCCCTGCCTGCCCGCAGATTCATATTTCCCGCCAGCACAAAGTAAATGCCGAAATCGTAACCTCCTATCATATCCAAATATTTTCTTTTAAACTTGGACGATAGGTGCTTTGAAACTTTTTACCCGCCAAATTCACAAGTTTGTTACGCCTGTAGACATGGGTAGGAAAATATATATGAAAAAGTGTCAGGTTCATTTTATTTATCGTCTATTTATAAGCCACCTTCCCCAGATGGAACCACTCTCCACATCATGAATAATGACTTAGAATGGCACACACACACACATCTCGTTGTCCATGCAATCACATAAATTATAGCAACAGGTTATAAGTAAAAAGCCATATGTATTGTATTTAATAAAGTCCCCCCCCCCTTATAAATAGGCCTATGTCTGATCTATATGAACTTTTTTTTATAAGAGCAAAATATGGATGTCATATAAAAGCGGAAATGTGCCATATACGAAACAATAAAAAAAGATTATCTTCATTTTGAGAGGAGGCTAGCAACACACAGTGAAACATAGGCCTTCATCAAACATTGGCTATGTATTACGCCCACAATTAAGGAAAATTATGTTCAAATATACATCACTGAGTGCTGGTATAGACCATAAAGTTATATAAATAAAGTGTCAACTTATCTTAAAGTTAGGGTTGGGGAATTGAATCAGGTATAATGTTTTAAAAATAAGATATATCATGTTTCCAGTTTAGGTTTAATTAATTCTAATCCAGATTTATCTTTATAATGTATAAATCATTAAAATTTTCTTAAAAATAAATGACATTTTCAGACTAAATTTAATAAAATTATACTATTAATACTGTCATGAAGCACTACAGCAATTTTTAACAAACATTTAATTTTTCAACAAGGACAATGACACACGAACATGACATAAGACATAAAGATACCCTTGTTACAAATAAAACCAGAACTAAAAATAAGACAGCAGACAACTAACTGAAAAACATTATATGACAACAAAAGTCATAAATGAACTGACCAATTCATTATTGACAAAATTTCACTCATAGTCACCAAGGATTGATTTGCTACAAAATTTTATTAATACATATAAAGACAAATGTCTTCATATAAACTGTTATATCTGTAACAAACACAAAAAAAACCCTTAAAATAGATTACAAACTGTTATTTCAGTAACTCAGGTGGATAATCTTCCCAGTTTCTCACTAATTTTCCTCATTAAATCATATAATCTCATATTTTGTGAAATGTATAACACATAACCTGCATATTATGTATTATGTATGTATATTTCTATATGTGTCACAGGTTGCTTTTGTGTCAGCAGATAAAAATCCTTAACAACAGTCCCCAGACACAATTAAAACAAAAAATGATGTTGAATAATTGTTTATGGATACATTACTTTTATGTCAAATAAATATTTCTCTCTCTCTCTCTCTCTCTCTCTCTCTCTCTCTCTCATGGTAAACTGAACTATGGAACCAACATTATAACCATAGTTATTAATAGGATATATATATATATATATATATATATATATATATGTTTTTGTGTGATTTGTACAATAGATTAAATGACATCCATTGGGGAATTTTTTTTTAAATTGCATGTAAAATTATAAAAAATAGGAATTTTACATATAACATGCATATTACAAAAATCATCCATACAGACTCAACATTGGCTGTATAAATTTGGAGTTTTGGGCTAAATTCTGTGTTATTACACTGATTGGTCTGAAATGTTTGGGCTGAAGTAAACCCTTGGGGAAATTACATACAAAAATTGGGAGAGGTGGCTGAGTTTGTGTGCCAATAAGGTGCGAAAAATGGATTTTTAGCATTTGACAGGGCTTTTGTGCACATAATCAGGTTAAAATTCAGCTAGGGTGTTCAAAATGCAGGATTTTACTGATACTTTGGTGAACATACATAATTGCAATTTGCATATGGCTCCTGTTAATACCTACCATTTTGAGGTATCCTTTAAAGTGTTTTTATCTGTACCGACTCAACTTGGCTTTAATACATGTGGTGTCTTGAGCTAAATTCTGTGTTATTTGGCTGATTAGTCTGAAATGTTTTGGGCTGCAGATGACCCCTTGGAGAAATATGTATACAAAAATTGGGAGACCTGGCTGTGTTTTTGTACCAATGAGGAGCAAAAATGGATTTTTAGCACTTTACAAGGCTTTTTGTGCATATGATCAGGTTAAAATTCAGCTAGGGTGTTCAAAATGCAGGATTTTACTGATACTTTGGTGAACATACATGGTTGCAATTTGCATATGGCTCCTGTTAATACCTACCATTTTGAGGTATCCTTTAAGGTGTTTTCATCTGTACCGACTCAACTTGGCTTTAATACATGTGGTGTCTTGAGCTAAATTCTGTGTTATTTGGCTGATTAGTCTGAAAAGTTTTGGGCTGCAGATGACCCCTTGGAGAAATATGTATACAAAAATTGGGACACCTGGCTGTGTTTTTGTACCAATGAGGAGCAAAAAATGGATTTTTAGCACTTTACATGGCTTTTTGTGCATATGATCAGGTTAAAATTCAGCTAGGGTGTTCAAAATGCAGGATTTTACTGATACTTTGGTGAACATGCATGGTTGCAATTTGCATATGGCTCCTGTTAATACCTACCATTTTGAGGTATCCTTTAAAGTGTTTTCATCTGTACCGACTCAACTTGGCTTTAATACATGTGGTGTCTTGAGCTAAATTCTGTGTTATTTGGCTGATAAGTCTGAAAAGTTTTGGGCTGCAGATGACCCCTTGGAGAAATATGTATACAAAAATTGGGAGACCTGGCTGTGTTTTTGTACCAAGGAGGAGCAAAAATAGATTTTTAGCACTTTACAAGGCTTTTTGTGCATATGATCAGGCTAAAATTCAGCTAGGGTGTTCAAAATGCAGAATTTTACTGATACTTTGGTGAACATACATGGTTGCAATTTGCATATGGCTTCTGTTAATACCTACCATTTTGGGGTATCCTTTAAAGTGTTTTCATCTGTACTGACTCACCTTGGCTTTAATACATGTGGTGTCTTGAGCTTAAATCTGTGTCATTTGGCTGATTAGTCTGAAAAGTTTTGGGCTGCAGATGACCCCTTGGAGGAATATGTATACAAAAATTGGGACACCTGGCTGTGTTTTTGTACCAATTAGGAGCAAAAATGGATTTTTAGCACTTTACAAGGCTTTTTGTGCATATGATCAGGTTAAAATTCAGCTAGGGTGTTCAAAATGCAGGATTTTACTGATACTTTGATGAATATACATGGTTGCAATTTGCATATGGCTCCTGTTAATACCTACCATTTTGGGGTATCCTTTAAAGTGTTTTCATCTGTACTGACTCACCTTGGCTTTAATACATGTGGTGTCTTGAGCTTAAATCTGTGTCATTTGGCTGATTAGTCTGAAAAGTTTTGGGCGGCAGATGACCCCTTGGAGGAATATGTATACAAAAATTGGGAGACCTGGCTGTGTTTTTGTACCAATGAGGAGCAAAAATGGATTTTTAGCACTTTACAAGGCTTTTTGTGCATATGATCAGGTTAAAATTCAGCTAGGGTGTTCAAAATGCAGGATTTTACTGATACTTTGGTGAACATACATGGTTGCAATTTGCATATGGCTCCTGTTAATACCTACCATTTTGGGGTATCCTTTAAAGTGTTTTCATCTGTACTGACTCACCTTGGCTTTAATACATGTGGTGTCTTGAGCTTAAATCTGTGTCATTTGGCTGATTAGTCTGAAAAGTTTTGGGCTGCAGATGACCCCTTGGAGGAGAAATGTATACAAAAATTGGGAGAGCTGGCTGTGTTTTTGTACCAATGAGGAGCGAAAAATTGATTTTTAGCACTTTACATGGCTTTTTGTGCATATGATCAGGTTAAAATGCAGCTAGGGTGTTCAAAATGCAGGATTATACTGATACTTTGGTGAACATACATGGTTGCAATTTGCATATGGCTCCTGTTAATACCTACCATTTTGAGGTATCCTTTAAAGTGTTTTCATCCGTACCAATTCAGATTGGCTTTAATACATGTGGTGTCTTGAGTTAACTCTGTGTTATTTGGCTGATTAGTCTGAAATGTTTTGGGCTGCAGATGACCCCTTAGAAAAAATATGTATACAAAAATTGGGAGACCTGGCTGTGTTTTTGTACCAATGAGGAGCAAAATGGATTTTTAGCACTTTACATGACTTTTTGTGCATATGATCAGGTTAAAATTCAGCTAGGGTGTTCAAAATGCAGGATTTTACTGATACTTTGGTGAACATACATGGTTGCAATTTGCATATGGCTCCTGTTAATACCTACCATTTTGAGGTATCCTTTAAGGTGTTTTCATCTGTACCGACTCAACTTGGCTTTAATACATGTGGTGTCTTGAGCTAAATTCTGTGTTATTTGGCTGATTAGTCTGAAAAGTTTTGGGCTGCAGATGACCCCTTGGAGGAATATGTATACAAAAATTGGGAGACCTGGCTGTGTTTTTGTACCAATGAAGAGCAAAAATGGATTTTTAGCACTTTACATGGCTTTTTGTGCATATGATCAGGTTAAAATTCAGCTAGGGTGTTCAAAATGCAGGATTTTACTGATACTTTGGTGAACATACATGGTTGCAATTTGCATATGGCTCCTGTTAATACCTACCATTTTGAGGTATCCTTTAAAGTGTTTTCATCTGTACCGACTCAACTTGGCTTTAATACATGTGGTGTCTTGAGCTAAATTTGTGTTATTTGGCTGATTAGTCTGAAAAGTTTTGGGCTGCAGATGACCCCTTGGAGAAATATGTATACAAAAATTTGGAGACCTGGCTGTGTTTTTGTACCAAGGAGCAAAAAAATGGATTTTTAGCACTTTACATGGCTTTTTGTGCATATGATCAGGTTAAAATTCAGCTAGGGTGTTTAAAATGCAGGATTTAACTTATCTTTTGGTGAACATATACAGGATTGCAGATTGCATATGGCTCCTGTTAATACTTGCCATTAGGGAGTGTCTTTAAAAAAGGGATTTTTAGCATTTAACAGGGCTTTTTGTGCATATGATTAGGTTAAAATTCACCTAGGGTGTTGAACATGCAGAATAATACTGATATTTTGGTGATTATACATGGTTGCAATTTACATGTGGCTGCTGCTAATAAATCCTGCTGCTCACAAGTGGCTGTGATAAATGTATTTTGGATAACCTTTGATCTATATACTTGTAATTACAATTGTGTAGCGTGCTTTTTAACAACATTCACCGCTTTTCAATGTGTCTGATACATTGCGTTTATCTGCCGGAAAACGTCGGGAATATATCCATATACACAACATGTTGAGTGCAACATACTGCAAACGTTTCAGTGACGTTGAACGTTATATTACTGAGTATGGGAGACAACAGATATTTCACGTCCTTTACACGTTTAATGTATGTTGCATGCCGTATCATATAAAACCACATTGTGATTGGTGGCTAATTTGCAACGTTAAGGATACGTACATAAAAATCTGTATTTTCATCAGCTTTACATTGTGCATCGTATTGTATATAATACCGTATATTAATGTTTGAAATAACGTTGTGTATATTTGAAATTTAAACATATTGAACCGACTAATTTGCAACGTTTATGATACGTCCATTTTACATACCAAAATATCGCAAACGTAACTACATACACAACATGTGAAACGTTATGTGTAACATTTCGCAGACGTCTCTTCGACATTGCCTTAAATGTTATACTTCCGAGTATTGAAGAAATTCACAGTAACGTTCTCAGCATGTGTTAAATACGTTGCATACAGAACAGTAAAAATCTGTATTTTCAACAGTTTTAGATTGTGCACCATAACGTATAGATAACAGTTATCTATATTTCAAATAACTTTGTGTATATTTGAAAATTACAATCACAGACCCGAATAATTTGCAACGTTTAGGATACGTACATTTTACGTGCAAAACAACGTCGCAAATGTATCCACATGCACAACATGTGAAACATAATGTGTAACATTTTGCAGACGTCTCTTCGACATTGCCTAAAATGTCATACTTCCAGGTATTGCAGACGTTCACCATAACGTTCCCAACATGTTTCTTGACCGTTGTATACAGCGTCGTAAAAATCTGTATTTTCATCAGCTTTACATTGTGCACCGTATCGTATATAAAACCGTATATTAATGGTTGAAATAACGTTGTGTATATATGTAATTTAAACATATTGAACCGACTAATTTGCAATGTTTAGGATACGTTAATTTTACGTGCAAAAACAACGTCGCAAATGTAACTACACGCACAACATGTATAACGTTATGTGTTACATTTTGCAAACGTCTCTATAACATTTCCTAATATTTTATACTTTCCGACTTTTAGGACGTCCAATAAAACGTTCTCAGCATGTGTCAAATACGTTGTATACAGCGCAGTAAAAATCTGTATTTTCACCTGTTTTAGATTGTTGTGTATATTTGAAAATTACAATCACAGACCCGACTAATTTGCAACGTTTAGGATACGTACATTTTAGGTGCAAAACAACGTCGCAAATGTATCCACATGCACAACATGTGAAACATTATGTGTAACATTTTGCAGACGTCTCTTCGACATTGCCTAAAATGTCATACTTCCAGGTATTGCAGACGTTCACCATAACGTTCCCAACATGTTTCTTGACCGTTGTATACAGCGTCGTAAAAATCTGTATTTTCATCAGCTTTACATTGTGCACCGTATCGTATATAAAACCGTATATTAATGGTTGAAATAACGTTGTGTATATATGTAATTTAAACATATTGAACCGACTAATTTGCAATGTTTAGGATACGTTAAATTTACGTGCAAAAACAACGTCGCAAATGTAACCACACGCACAACATGTATAACGTTATGTGTTACATTTTGCAAACGTCTCTATAACATTTCCTAATATGTTATACTTTCCGACTTTTAGGACGTCCAATAAAACGTTCTCAGCATGTGTCAAATACGTTGTATACAGCGCAGTAAAAATCTGTATTTTCACCTGTTTTAGATTGTGCACCATAACGTATATATAACAGTATATCTATATTTTAAATAACTTTGTGTATATTTGAAAATTACATTCACAGACCCGACTAATTTGCAATGTTTAGGATACGTACATTTTACGTGCAAAACAACGTCGCAAATGTAACCCATATGCACAACATGTGAAACGTTATGTGTAACATTTTGCAGACGTCTCTTCGACATTGCCTAAAATGTTATACTTCCGGGTATTGCAGACGTTCATCATAACGTTCCCAACATGTGTCTTGACCGTTGTATACAGCGTCGTAAAAACCTGTATTTTCAGCAGCTTTACATTGTGCACCGTATCGTATATAAAACCGTATATTAATGTTTGAAATAACGTTGAGTATATTTGTAATTTAAACATATTGAACCGACTAATTTGCAATGTTTAAGATACGTTGATTTTACGTGCCAAAACAACGTCGCAAATGTAACCACACGCACAAAATGTATAACGTTATGTGTTACATATAGCAAACGTCTCTATAACATTTCCTAGTATGTTATACTTTCCGACTTTTAGGACGTCCAATAAAACGTTCTCAGCATGTGTCAAATACGTTTTATACAGCGCAGTAGAAATCTGTATTTTCACCTGTTTTAGATTGTGCACCATAACGTATATATAACAGTATATCTATATTTTAAATAACTTTGTGTATATTTGAAAATTACATTCACAGACCCGACTAATTTGCAATGTTTAGAATACGTACATTTTACGTGCAAAACAACGTCGCAAATGTAACCATATGCACAAAATGTGAAACGTTGTGTGTAACATATTGCAGACGTCTCTTCGACATTGCCTAAAATGTTATACTTCCGGGTATCGCAGACGTTCACCATAACGTTCCCAACATGTTTCCTGACCGTTGTATACAGCGTCGTAAAAATCTGTATTTTCATCAGCTTTACATTGTGCACCGTATCGTATATAGAACCGTATATTAATGTTTGAAATAACGTTGTGTATATTTGTAATTTAAACATATTTAACCGACTTATTTGCAATGTTTAGGATACGTTAATTTTACGTGCAAAAACAACGTCGCAAATGTAACCACACGCACAACATGTATAACGTTATGTGTAACATTTTGCAGACGTCTCTTCGACATTGCCTAAAATGTTATACTTCCGGGTATTGCAGACGTTCATCATAACGTTCCCAACATGTGTCTTGACCGTTGTATACAGCGTCGTAAAAACCTGTATTTTCAGCAGCTTTACATTGTGCACCGTATCGTATATAAAACCGTATATTAATGTTTGAAATAACGTTGAGTATATTTGTAATTTAAACATATTGAACCGACTAATTTGCAATGTTTAAGATACGTTGATTTTACGTGCCAAAACAACGTCGCAAATGTAACCACACGCACAAAATGTATAACGTTATGTGTTACATATAGCAAACGTCTCTATAACATTTCCTAGTATGTTATACTTTCCGACTTTTAGGACGTCCAATAAAACGTTCTCAGCATGTGTCAAATACGTTTTATACAGCGCAGTAGAAATCTGTATTTTCACCTGTTTTAGATTGTGCACCATAACGTATATATAACAGTATATCTATATTTTAAATAACTTTGTGTATATTTAAAAATTACATTCACAGACCCGACTAATTTGCAATGTTTAGAATACGTACATTTTACGTGCAAAACAACGTCGCAAATGTAACCATATGCACAAAATGTGAAACGTTGTGTGTAACATATTGCAGACGTCTCTTCGACATTGCCTAAAATGTTATACTTCCGGGTATCGCAGACGTTCACCATAACGTTCCCAACATGTTTCCTGACCGTTGTATACAGCGTCGTAAAAATCTGTATTTTCATCAGCTTTACATTGTGCACCGTATCGTATATAGAACCGTATATTAATGTTTGAAATAACGTTGTGTATATTTGTAATTTAAACATATTGAACCGACTTATTTGCAATGTTTAGGATACGTTAATTTTACGTGCAAAAACAACGTCGCAAATGTAACCACACGCACAACATGTATAACGTTATGTGTTACATTTTGCAAACGTCTCTATAACATTTCCTAGTATGTTATACTTTCCGACTTTTAGGACGTCCAATAAAACGTTCTCAGCATGTGTCAAATACGTTGTACTCAGCGCAGTAAAAATCTATATTTTTACCTGTTTTAGATTGTGCACCATAACTTATATATAACAGTATATCTATATTTTAAATATCTTTGTGTATATTTGAAAATTACATTCACAGACCCGACTACTTTGCAATGTTTAGGATACGTACATTTTCCGTGCAAAACAACGTCGCAAATGTAACCATATGCACAACATGTGAAACGTTATGTGTAACATTTTGCAGACGTCTCTTCGACATTGCCTAAAATGTTATACTTCCGGGTTTTGCAGACGTTCATCATAACGTTCCCAACATGTTTCTTGACCGTTGTATACAGCGTCGTAAAAATCTGTATTTTCATCAGCTTTACATTGTCCACAGTATCGTATATAAAACCGTATATTAATGTTTGAAATAACGTTGAGTATATTTGTAATTTAAACATATTGAACCGACTAATTTGCAATGTTTAGGATACGTTAATTTTACGTGCCAAAACAACGTCGCAAATGTAACCACACGCACAACATGTATAACGTTATGTGTTACATTTTGCAAACGTCTCTATAACATTTCCTAATATGTTATACTTTCCAACTTTTAGGACGTCCAATAAAACGTTCTCAGCATGTGTCAAATACGTTGTATACAGCGCAGTAAAAATCTGTATTTTCACCTGTTTTAGATTGTGCACCATAACGTATATATAACAGTATATCTATATTTTAAATAACTTTGTGTATATTTGAAAATTACATTCACAGACCCGACTAATTTTGCAATGTTTAGGATACGTACATTTTACGTGCAAAACAACGTCGCAAATGTAACCATATGCACAACATGTGAAACGTTGTGTGTAACATTTTGCAGACGTCTCTTCGACATTGCCTAAAATGTTATACTTCCGGGTATTGCAGACGTTCACCATAACGTTCCCAACATGTTTCTTGACCGTTGTATACAGCGTCGTAAAAATCCGTATTTTCATCAGCTTTACATTGTCCACCGTATCGTATATAAAACCGTATATTAATGTTTGAAGTAATGTTGAGTATATTTGTAATTTAAACATATTGATCCGACTAATTTGCAATGTTTAGGATACGTTAATTTTACGTGCCAAAACAACGTCGCAAATGTAACCACACGCACAACATGTATAACGTTATGTGTTACATTTTGCAAACGTCTCTATAACATTTCCTAATATGTTATACTTTCCGACATTTAGGACGTCCAATAAAACGTTCTCAGCATGTGTCAAATACGTTGTTTACAGCGCGGTAAAAATCTGTATTTTCACCTGTTTTAGATTGTGCACCATAACGTTTATATAACAGTATGTCTATATTTTAAATAACTTTGTGTATATTTGAAAATTACATTCACAGACCCGACTAATTTGCAATGTTTAGGATACGTACATTTTACGTGCAAAACAACGTCGCAAATGTAACCATATGCACAACATGTGAAACGTTATGTGCAACAATTTGCAGACGTCTCTTCGACATTGCCTAAAATGTTATACTACCGGGTATTGCAGACGTTCACCATAACGTTCCCAACATGTTTCTTGACCGTTGTATACAGCGTCGTTAAAATCTGTATTTTCATCAGCTTTACATTGTCCACCGTATCGTATATAAAACCATATATTAATGTTTGAAATAACGTTGCGTATATTTGTAACTTAAACATATTGGACCGTAACTTTGCAATGTTTACGATACGTCCATATAACGTGCCGAAAAACGTCGGAAACCTAACCGCATGCACAACATAAAAAACTTTTAATGCAACGTTTCTAAAACGTCCGTTTGCCGTTCCCAATAATATTTTACTTTAGAGTAGTTAGGACGTTAAGTATAACGTTCGCACCATGTTTTACAAATGTTTTTAAACAATATTGCAGAATAAGGAACCTGATCGAAATTCAGAACGTGCCCATTAACGTGTACATAACGTTTGATGTACGTTACATAATAACAATACAATGCGTTTTAACCAAAGGCGTTTTGGAAGTACAGGACAACGTTCTTTAAATGTAAATACAAGGTTTTATTAAAACGTTACATAAAGTACCTTGGACGGACGTTCCTGTATTTCAATATGACGTAAGCTTGACGTTGCCTGCACGTTTCTAAATAATGTTATGACCTGTAACTTTCCACGAACGTTAGGTTTACGTACTGTGTTTGCAGGGTTGTCTGTGTCTGCAATCACGCCTACTTCAACAACATTGTCTGTGTCTGCAATCACGCCTACTTCATCAACATTGCCCGTGTCTGCAATCACGCCTACTTCATCAACATTGTCTGTGTCTGCAATCACGCCTACTTCATCAACATTGTCTGTGTCTGCAATCACGCCTACTTCATCAACATTGTCTGTTTCTGCAATCACGCCTACTCCATCAACATTGTCTGCTTCTACAATCACGCCTACTCCATCAACATTGTCTGCTTCTGAAATCACGCCTACTCCTTCAACATTGTCTGTTTCTGCAATCACGCCTACTCCATCAACATTGTCTGTTTCTGCAATCACGCCTACTCCATCAACATTGTCTGTTTCTGCAATCACGCCTACTCCATCAACATTGTCTGTTTCTGCAATCACGCCTACTCCATCAACATTGTCTGTTTCTGCAATCACGCCTACTCCATCAACATTGTCTGTTTCTGCAATCACGCCTACTCCATCAACATTGTCTGTTTCTGCAATCACGCCTACTCCATCAACATTGTCTGTTTCTGCAATCACGCCTACTCCATCAACATTGTCTGTTTCTGCAATCACGCCTACTCCATCAACATTGTCTGTTTCTGCAATCACGCCTACTTCATCAACATTTTCTGTTTCTGCAATCACGCCTACTTCATCAACATTGTCTGTTTCTGCAATCACGCCTACTTCATCAACATTGTCTGTTTCTGCAATCACGCCTACTTCATCAACATTGTCTGTTTCTGCAATCACGCCTACTTCATCAACATTGTCTGTTTCTGCAATCACGCCTACTTCATCAACATTGTCTGTTTCTGCAATCACGCCTACTTCATCAACATTGTCTGTTTCTGTAATCACGCCTACTTCATCAACATTGTCTGTTTCTGCAATCACGCCTACTTCAACAACATTGTCTGTTTCTGCAATCACGCCTACTTCATCAACATTGTCTGTTTCTGTAATCACGCCTACTTCATCAACATTGTCTGTTTCTGCAATCACGCCTACTTCAACAACATTGTCTGTGTCTGCAATCACGCCTACTTCAACAACATTGTCTGTGTCTGCAATCACGCCTACTTCAACAACATTGTCTGCTTCTGCAATCACGCCTACTTCATCAACATTGTCTGTGTCTGCAATCACGCCTACTTCATCAACATTGTCTGTGTCTGCATTCACGCATCCTACATCAACATTGTCTGTTTCTGCAATCACGCATCCTTCATCAACATTGTTTGTTTCTGCAATCATGCATACTTCAACAACATTGTTTCTACCATGATGCATACTTCAACAACATTGTCTATTTGAACAATAACGCATACTTTATCACCATTATCTTTATCTACAGTTACGCATACTTCATCAACATTGTCTGTTTCGATAATTACGCATACTTCATGAACATTGTCTGTTTCTGCAACAACACATACTTCAACAACATTGTTTCTACCATCACGCATACTTCATCAACATTGTCTGTTTCTACAATCACGCATACTTCATCAACATTGTCTGTTTCTGCAATCACGCATACTTCAACAACATTGTTTCTACCATCACGCATACTTGAACAACATTGTCTATTTCTACAATAATGCATACTTTATCACCATTGTCTTTATCTACAGTTACGCATACTTCATCAACATTTTCTGTTTCGATAATTACGCATACTTCATGAACATTGTCTGTTTCTGCAATAACACATACTTCAACAACATTGTTTCTACCATCACGCATACTTTAACAACATTGTCGGTTTCTACAATAACGCATACTTTATCACCATTGTCTTTATCTACAATTAGGCATCCTTCATCAACATAGTCTGTCTCTACAATTTCTCTTTCATCGGCAACATTATTTTCTTTTACAATTACGCATTAATCATCAACGTTGTTTACTCATACAATAACGAGTGTAACTGAGTGACTTCAGACAAGATATCTTTCTCCTTAAAACTGGAGAGTGACGGAAGCAGAGGAAACCCACGATGAACAAAAAGTGAAAACACATTCGAATAATCAATAATCTTTGAACTGAATATGTAAATTCAGTGAAATATACCTTCACTGATGAGTGGATGACCTACTTGCCGCTCTCCTGTGCCGTTCCATTGCTCCAGGTAAGTGTTTCAGCTGTACGGCGATGTTACCGTACACAGTGATACCATCATCGTGGACTGGCACCTCACGACCGCCTTTATCTATTGTAAGCCTGCTGCATCAACACCGTGGCAGCTGAAAATGTTGAAATAAACAATTAACATATGAATGTAAGTTTCTTCAACTAACATGGGTTAAAATAAGGGTATAAGTAATAAAAACAATGTTAGATAAAAGAATGAAAAAAAAATGTCTCGGACAAAATGGAAGGGTAATTATAAGGCTGGAGCCGTTTGAAGACACTATGAGACTGGTCCTGAACGAATTCGACATTACAGACCAATTAATAACAATTCCTCGATTCTGATTTAAAAATTAGTTAAGAGATTATTACGCCCATAGATTTTTAAATCACGTCCTACGCGGTATGTTTGTAGAACGGTTTATTAACTTGATAAGAAAACTGAGGGTATCACTAAATAAGAAGCGAGAATTGTTCGATTCAATTTATTGATGTTGCCTGTTGAAGTTGGTGAGGTATGGGACGACATGTTAGCAAAAAATATGAGACTTTACTTATCAAGCTACATTACACATAGATAAATAGAGATAAAACTAGACTGAGATTTTTCCCGAAATCAAACCTCAGAAGTCTTTTAATAGTTTTTCGTTTGTTCGAATTTCAGAAGATGACCCTATTAGGGTTGTCCACTGGAAGCTTTTCTGACCCCTATAATGTCTTTACTTTTATATGTTTGACAGAAAAAGTTTATTTCAAGAAAAAGTAAACCTACTATTTCCGTGGTAAATATAATGTGCGGGTTGCATGGAATACGCATCTGACGACATCGACATCATTCACCAGGTCCCTGTTTTGTTACATCGCCTGAAACACTTTGATGTGTTCCCTGATCTCCGACTTGTCATCACCTTCAACCAGACACAGTACAGTGAATATATATATACTGATTATAAGTGGATGAGCTGGTTGGTTTCATGTTTATAGTTTATATTAACTCAGGGATTCCTATATACAGATCGCCATTGTATTATATATATTTACATTTATATATATATATATATATATATATATATATATATAATACAAGTTACATAAAATATATATATATATATATATCATTTCTCATTTATGAATTATATTTTCAAATGTTTGAAGTTAATTCGATCAATATTTTTAACAAATGTCATACACTCATGACGATATTCAAACAAAAGTGATATATATATATATATATATATATATATATATATATATATATCATATACATCATACATATATTATAATATATGTATTTTATATATTATAAATAATATAATATATAAACATTACATAATATATACATGTTATATTAGATAACATATATTATATATAGGATATATATTTATATATATATTACATATATATACATTTAAATATTATAATTTATATGTATATGTCAAATATAAAAATTACATATATTTATATATAATACATAAGTATCATTTATGTATATTAAATATATTTCTAAATATATGTAGTCTATCAATTATTCAACAAATATCATGAACTCATCACTAAATACTGATAAAATGAATAATCATCGTTTGTATTTTTCTATAAATTAATGATTAAGTCCTTCGGAAATATGCAAGGTACGCCAGTTTCCCATTCTTTGATGTTTCCGGTCAGAATGTTTTAAAGCAGATCTTCTAATATTCCAATGTGTCTGTTAAAGCTTGATTGTTACACAGAAGAATGGCAGGTAAACATCGTATCTTTACCCATAGACCCCGGAACATGGACAAAGAGGTAACAAAGAGCTGTCAGTATCTTCACATTACCTGTACACATGACGTAGTAAATCGATACTTCATACATGTACGTTTGATATATAAACAAAACGCGTGTTAATTTCAAGCTGTTACATCTGTATCATCCAGCGTTCGTTACAGTATACAAACAAATATATTTATTCAATTACTGTATTCAATTTAATTAATTCACCTGACTGTATTCGGGGGATCGACGAGAAGTCCTTATATGGTAGTCCTCTCTCGCATTATCTCTTTCTCTTCGCATATACACGTTTCCTTTTCTTTCTCCTCTCTTTCACAAAGCAACACATGCCTGATAATATTCATTATTTTCAGTTAGTACAGTTTGAAGAATATAACTCACGTAAGTACACGTGATCATATGCTGTTGTTACGTCAAAATTATGTATCAACTATTTTTTAACGCAATTTCTGGACCTAGTAAAACCACAAGAAAATCAACTGATACTGGAATGCGAAATTCGAGCAATTCCTCTCCCAGTCCTCCCACCCACCCAGGCAATCAAAAGGGAAAATTATTCAGATACTGGAAGGTCAATAATGAACCTGTCACATAAGATAAGTATGTAGAATCAGTTATAACACTCTTAAAAGAGCTGAAGATTAAATATAAATTTGCAATGAACAAACATACTGGGAGAGACACTGTTATATGTGAATCAGGGGTCTTTTCGCTCCAGGCAGCGGTGGTCGGAGAAGGCGAGATAAATGCAAAATATATCATTCGTTTGTTTCAAAATCTATAACAATTATTTAATAAGGAATTTAATTGATGATCAGCCCACGATATAAAAATATGTAGAACACTACTACAGTAATCTTATTCAATCCAAGGGAAACAGCATTGATTTATCAGACTGATCCCTCTTCAATAAAAGTAATTTTGTAAAGTTAAATAAATCGATACGAACTAGCTGAAGCTCATAACTCTGAGCTCATGTCTCTAAGTGTCACGAAACACTGTTGCAGTTTAAGCCCAGTAAAAAACCGGATATGGATGGCTTCACATCCAAATTTTAACTATGTCTTTGGGTATCTCAGGCTTTTCTATTAATCTCCTTATTATTCATATACAACTGGGTTCTGATCCACGGAACAAACCGAGGCATCTGACTTTTGCCGAAGAAAGATAGAACAAACAACTGTAAAGACTGCAGACCGATATATTTTCTTCCTGTGGATTACAAGATAATTTCTTAAGTACTTTCAAACGGATTATAACAAGTTGTACCAAAATTGATACAATCGAATCACACAGGACATGTTCCAGTAAGATTCCTGGGTAAAAACATCAGAACATTACAAGATATATAAGAAAATTAATAAATCCCCCAATAATCTTTTACTAATTGACGTAGAAAAAGCTTTTGACACGTTGGAATAACCGTACTTATACCAAACTTTAAAAGAGTTTAATATACCAGATAAATTTTCCAAATTAAGTCAAACTAATGTATACAGACATTAGCAACTGCGTTCAAAACAGTGGATATAGAGCACCTCGCTTTGAAATACAAAGGGAAGTCCGACAGGGATGTCTGTTATCCCCTTTATTATTTGTAATAGCAGTGGAAGTATTTGCTATTTATTTAAGAAATAACAACTTGGTTAGAGGAATAAATGTAAAAAAGATGAAATTCAGTTTGCGCATTTTTCGCCGACGACCCCAATGCTCTGTGTCTGATATTGAATCAGGTAAAAGATCCTTGAAACGTTACAATGCTTTGGGAAATATTCTGTTGTGAGGGTTAACGTGTGTAAAATAGAAGCTAGGTGGCTAAGATGCTGAACCAACAGAGGAGATGGAGATCTTCTTGATTGACCCCGAAACCATGCAGTATAACGTTAAAGAAAAAAAATCTAAAATGGAATCTGTGTTCCGATTATTGGAACAGCGTTCCGTATCCACAAAAGGGAAAATCCAAATAACCAAAGCACTTGTAATGTCTCAGATATTGTATATAATTTTTGTCATAAAACAAGCAAAAAAGTCAATAAATTTATTATATGGAATGACAAAAGATCAAAGATGAAGCAAAATGTCATGATAAGGACAATCAATAATGGGGGGGGGGGGGGAGGGGTTAAAATTGCGAAATATAGAAATTCAAAATATAATTAATGAAATTTAATATGATAAAACCAATTTTTAACGGGGCCATGTGATTGACTGAAGGTCTTGTAAATGGTTGCTGAAGTCTCTGCCAATATGAAAATTATTTTAGATGTTGCAGTTTCAAAATACCACCTTTAATGCCACCTTTGTATCAAAGTATTTTCAGCTTTCTCCAAGAAATAAATTCCTTAATACCACCAACAAAGACAGACGTAGAGCAACAATTACTATCAGGTATAATCCAAAAATTACGTCACCCGTCTGTCAACAAGGCCACTGTAGTTGGTATAAATGAGGAATTAAGGATATCCTCGATGAAAAGTGACACTTCTGTACTCTTAATCAGTAGAATGATTTCTAGTAATAATAAATTTTCTTGAACACTAAAGCTTACTTAAAGCATACTGTGCAAGCGTAATTAAAAAGCACGTTCAAATAATTCAGGTCAGGGCCAACCTGAAAATAATCTCCAGAATACTTCCTGTAACCACCATATTTTACAATTTGCATGTTAATAAAATCAAAATTTGCAGAACTTACTGCATATATACCTACTTAATATATATTGGCAACTGGAGTACTATATATGGTTTGATATAAACTATGCATTAGTACTCCACACCGGAACTCGATTAGTATCAAGATATCAGACCTTCATTTTAATTTTTTACACCGGATAATTCCGGTTAAAGAGAGGTTGCATTGTATGAAATAAGCTTATAATGAACTCATGACTATTGTAAAAGGAAAACTGACACCCTTGAGCACAGATTTTACTACTGTGCTTATAAATTTGACTTCTGGAAAAAAACTGGGGAAAACACATCGACTCATTATTTACGTTTTCAGTGAATATTAAAGAATTTACGTTAGGGTGTTATGGTAATTACACGGCGAAACATTTAATAACCTGAATTACCTTATTATATTGGGAAAAAAATTGCACAAACACACACAAGAAATCACTCAAAGAAAAAGATCTCCTTATATGTTTATAAGGAAAATATTTTATTAAATTAAATTGTAGAAAAAATATATATGCGATAAAATAGACAGAAGGAAAACTATACTGAAAATTGGAAACAATTATATGAAATATGAAAATCACCATAAATATTATTCTCTCTGTATTGTAATGTTGACAAATTACTTTAAATATTTTGCACTATATTAAATCAGACATCTTATGCTTTACGTGAGTGTAAAAATTTGTATGAATGTATAGATAACCATGTAAACATAGTTACCCATGTTCAAAAGAAAAGTGGTGCAGTTAATCTTATTAAGCCTTGTGGCAGACAATGCTCTCAATGAATACGATGAACATCTAAGGTATCCAAGGTATCTTCTTATTATACAGGTATTTACGTGTTTTAGGTAAATACCAATGTGTATAACATTGACTTTTCTAAATTAGATTTATAAATAGTCTTTTTAAATAGCTGTGTTAATATTTGTCATATATAACACTTGACATTATTGACATTTCTCTCCGATGTTAATAAAGAAAACAGGAATAAGGATAATGAATCACTGAGACATCGGTCAATAAGAGAGCGAGAAAAAAATACGAACACTAAAATGTACTTTTACAAGTTGAGATGTCACAAATACGGTCTTTCTTTTCGACATTACAGGCCCGAACTTTTAGTGTCATGATACGTTAACAGAAGCCGTTAGTGTGGTGTTAAAGGTCGTTTGTGTAGTACATTCCATGAATCACGGCAAATACTTTATATAAACTCCGCTTCTGGGTCATCAGGAATGCTTGACATGTAGAGACGATCATCGGAAAAGATCTAATAAATTTAAAGATCACACTAGGCGTTACAAATTTGGCAAAACCACTCCCACATGCATGGCGATCATCCATGGTCGTTTCCAAACTGGTGCGTTGCTAAAGAGAGGGGGGGTTTGATACACCAGATCGATAACATGGGATAAAGTATAGGAAAAGCCAGACTCTATTATTAAAAAAGTCAAGAATACAATTCATTATCAACCATATACTCCACATGACCATAGTCACTGAGGGGTCGCTGGTTAGCTTGCTCCCCCTGGTGGTCAGTTACAACAACATTGTAATAGTCCAATTTGTCTGCAGCATCCGAAGCGACCGTCATGTTTGTTGTTTTGTGTTTGTTTTGCATCTTTCTTTTAACATCCTCTGTTGACGAACATGGTACAACTATTGGAACTTGTTGACAATATATACCTTCCGACATTTGATTATTTTTCTTTAGCGGTAGAGCGTAGATATCTCCCATTGGTCCTGTTGTATCAGTTTTCTTCGCGTGTTGATCCGAATATTTTTTTTCAGATTTCTCCTCCTTACAGGGAAGGGACCCCAACTGACCTGAAACTGATCTGAAATGGACGTCACGTGCTTTAGAAGTCGGCGCATGCGCACAAGAGACACCGCCGCCATGTTCTCCGAACTGCAGGTAAGGTTTCATCACTTTAACTGTTTCTGGTTGTGTATTATTCAGACTCCCTCGGTCTGTATTTTTCCCTGACACTTCGTTATAACCCATTGCCTCAGCAGATTCATAAATGTCATTCTCTATCATACACTCTTCTGTAAAAGAGGTAGTACATGTACTGTCTCCTCCATTATTCAATGGCTCAGCACGAGGCCTTTGTATCTTATTATAAACTTCAGATTTTGTTAGAGTAACTCCTGTTGGGGGGCCAGAAGTTTCATAAATGTCATTTTCTGTCATTTCGAAATCTGTATCCGGGTACTGGTTAGCATCAGCATGGTCAGGTGACATTTCAGCCACATTTCTCAAATCGAAGGCGACGGAATCCGGTTGATACGTGTTCTGGACTGTCACATTTTCTTTTAGCTCGGACGGTGTCCTCTGACCGCAGTGACATCTGTGGAGAATTCATGATAAAATCAGCTCAGCTGTTTACATTTGTATTCTAGTTTAACTTTTAAGCTGTTTAAAAAGGAACATAATAATGAAACCTTCGCTATCCCTTTTAATTGAATCCATGTAATATCTCTCTTAAACTCAATATGAAGTAAACTAAATTAAAATGTTCGTGAACAAACCTAAGTAGTAGGAGAATGGAGACAATAATCAGTACGATAGCGCAGACAGCACCAACCACTGCACCGACAATCGGCCCGATCTGTGGCGCCATCTGTCCGTCTGCAAGACAACCACATACTTTATGGATATTCAATAAGGTTGAATCAAAAGATAACGAAACACGCACATACACACTCGAGTGCGAACGCACGTACACTGCCTCACATTTGTCACTCACATTTGGTTCCATAAAGAAAATATTAATAGCTGTTATGTTTTCACGTCTACCCAAATACACTAGCAAATTTGCTTGTCCTGAACTTGAACAAAGGTATATTGAACATATAGCATAAATGTGTGGCGAGATCGTTCAGGGACGAAGTTGATTTGTTGGGAACCTGTAAGGGGTGAAATCGCCAAGTAGAGAAGCAAGTTTGCTTGAGGACGAGGTGGGGAGAATGTTGTTTTGTAGAGAAGCAAGTGTTGGACTGGTGCTTAAGAAAAGGGCTCGAAATATTTAGAAAGACGTCTAAGGCGATGCGTACAAGATTGCAATCGATGTGTTTAATAAGTGAGAACCAGTGGTAGCTGTATTACAGGTTTTTATATCGTTAAGTGGCCAGTATAAACAGTGAAAGTACGTTGGTGGATCCCGCATTGCCGAATTTAGATCATTATGGCCGCGGGGAAATTTTTGCACGCATTTGTTGACAGCCTAGTAGATGTAGAGCTCAGACCTCCCCATTAAGAAATAGCAGACGGGGACCTATATGGTAACTCTATGTGGGATGATAACTTTGTATGTCTTTCGTTAATAACTTTTTCATACAAATGGACTGACTTGTTTCCTTTTGTCTGGTTGCTAAGATTTACGCCTGACTGTGTGTAATAATCGCAAAAGCCCCACTCCTTAATTCGGAACAACGGACCCGTGAATCGTGGCGAGCCGGATAACCGATCCCTGGTTCGCTACAGTTGAAGGTGACTGCACATATCTCTATGTCATATTTGCGGGGGGGGGGGGGGGGGGGGGGTATTGGATGTAAATATGCTGCATGTGGCATACAGTTTTGAGTATTATAGTTCATCTTTAACACCATGTGAACTTTTATTTAAAGATTTTGAGAGTTAGGTGATTTCATGTATTCGTTGAAGCCAATAGAAACATTATTCTATTTGTTGTAAGACTAGGGACAAAATATATAGAATATAAGAAGCTATTGGTATTCAGTTTGCTAATTTCCATTTTCACCATTGAAATAATATATTATAATATAGCCGTATATTTTATTCATTCATTAAAAAACCTGAGAGAAACGTTGTTAAAAAAATGACGGACCCGTTACATTTCAGACCCTAAAAATAAAACACGGGGAAAGCGTTTCCCAAAATACTGTTAGTACATCCGTGTTGGAAATTTATAAGTGACGAGATCATTTCATGTTGACTTATAATCGCGGAAGATTTATACTTTGTTTATGGGTATACTTTTTTTCTATGGAAGACTGTGGAGCAGTCCCAAACATGTTTCTTCTAAATTATAGTGTCAATGATTTAACCTCGGTCTTGTTAATGTTGTACGATGTGGGATTTAGGTTCTCCTCACTTCGCTATTGAATACTCTAAAGAACATAGAAATCACGCGGAGAGGGGATGCGAAAAGAATCGATTTCTCCAAAACTTTGTGGGGGAACATGCATGAACCTCGGCTGAAGCCATTCAAGTTGGTGCCCATCTCGCACGGCAGACTCAGTAGCACTCTTAGTCTTAGTGAATTATAGGTCATACTACGTTTCCACTTTGTTCCGGCTTCACCGACCTGTTATGACGTCTCTTAAGGTTATTATGTCGTAAACGTAGCTATGTATCCAATACCAGCAGAACGGGTACCAGCCCAGCGAGGTTTTACATTTCGTTTTGAGTGACAGCTGTTACGGAACCTAATATCAACAGATCACGTAGTCGTGACTAACGCAACCGTGCAACGGAGATGAAAAAAATCAGATTCTGTAACACTAGGCAGCGTGAAATGTCTAGGGGAATGAATAAAGAAGTCAGTGTTTTTTTGTTAACAATTTATTCTTAAAACAATCCTAACATTACAATACACACCTAATCAATACAATTACACAGTATAACAACAGTACAACAGTAAATCAATACAAGTACATAAATAAAGTGTACAGTACCTGGATACCACCACTGTCATAGCGACAAAAGGTCCTTTAAAGCATATAATTCAGATGACCGTTCACATAAATCTTCTCAATGAAAACCGTTCCAGTTCATTCACTAAATCAATCCTTTGTAATCCAAAGTGAAGTAATTGTTATAATCCCGAAAGCAAACTAAAGACTATATAAAATCCGTCACAAATTTAAAAGAAAAGCTAAAACTACCGCAATTAAAAGAAAAGGTCCACTCTTTTGTGTCTGCTGGAATATTCTCTCACCTCTCTCCCTCGGCTCTAAAACACCGCCCCCTACTTATAACTTCTCATTCCCAAGCCGAGAACTTTCCCCTTCCCGAACAATCCAAAGAATCTAACATAATACACAGTAAACACGCGTTACAGCGTTAGAAACATCTGGAACAAGAATGCTGTGTTTCTAAATGTCAGGGTTCACACGTGGGCCGGCCCGGCTCGGCACGGCGATGCTGTTATGGCAACGAGCTATGCGTGCTACACGAACCAAATGTCAACAACACATGGAACATCCCTGCACACAGACATCTGTAACACAGCTCAACCGCCTGCATAGACCATAAGCTCAGAAAGAGGCCCAACATCCGGCCGGCACAAGGCTCAGTTAGCCGTGACAACCCGACTCAGTAGGCAATGATATTTGGGCTGGTAAGCCTACTTGAGTCGAGATACAAGCAATATCGAGGGATGCGTCGCAGTGGTTTCTTTCATGTTGCATTCATATTGTGGTAAAACCACCCATAATCTTAACATTATGATACGGATGATTATTTAACACATGAGAATACATGTGAACTCACAACCAAAACTGAAACCCCTTCTCTATATGGTAACGAGTCATTTCCTTTATCGCCTGCAAGTTGCCTGCGTTCTGTAACCCGTGCGAGAAAAGTTTGTGTTCATAACTTCATAATTTCAACAAACATGCCGAGGGGATTACCAATATGCTGAGTAAAAACGGAACATTCTCCTTCATGTTTGGCGTTAATATAAAGTAAATAAAAAATGCTAGCGATTGGTCTGGTATAGGTAAGTTGCAAGTGTACCTGTATGACGAAAATATTTGCATCCACATAGGGCCTTATAATGCGTTCCCCAGACCTAGATGTAAGGACACTCTGGCAGGCCGGTAAACTGGTCATCATGTGAGAGGCCGTCCGCTATGATGATAGCGGTTTATTAGGCCGGTGATCTGTCGGTCAAAATGAAATGAAACAACATCTCGAGTAACTCAGTAGGAATGTATGGCCATGAATTAACTGTGAGCTATATACTGGCTGTCATTCTACTTACCACCAGGAAGGCCGTGTGTGCCTGTCGGACCAGTCGTCTTAGGGTCAGGTACTGGATCTGTAGAGCTGACCATGTCCGTGGAATATCCTGATGGGTCAGATTTTAGAGCTGTTGATCTGGGCGTGTCCGTGGAGGATCCTGATGACGTCATCGCCGGTGACGTGTGAGAGGTTCTGACGGAGTTGGTCACGGTGGTACCCGGGTTTGCCTGTGGGGAGTGACTTAGTCTGTGAGTGATGCTGTCGGTTATCACCGGAAGGTCAGTGTCTCTCTCACTGCTAGAAAACTTTTGTGTTGTCTGCATGGCTTGAGTTGACAATTGTGCAGTGCTGGTCGTTTTAGGCAGCGCTAAATGTAGCAGATAAACATAATTTGGTTTTATCAATCATTCATAATATACAGGTAAAAGAAAAGTATGTGTTTGCATGGTGTTTTCTGTCGAAGACATATACATGTATTGGATTTGTACATGGAAACTGGTGGCGAGATGTTCCTAGCGCTCGATGTTCTGGAGTTTATGGCATTCGGCAAGACATTTGTAATCTTCGAAATCAGTAAGAGCATGTACGAGTATCTTACGAGTTAGTGCGATTATACTACGAGACAGGATCGAGAGCAGTAAGGTGCGCTGTGACTGGTACCATGAAGTAACTTTCATATTTTCATGCTGCGTGGTTAAGAACTGAACTGGCCACACGAGTCGAGTATAAGCTGTACGAGTGTGTTAACAGCGTGTTCGAGTTTAGTACGAGCTTGTGTGAGCTAAAGCGGATCGGGGGGTCCGGACCCCCCCCCCCCCCCCCCCCCCTTTTTTTCATTCCGGACCTGGGGACCTTTTTTGTTAGGGTTTTCCTTAGTCCTCCTTGGTTGAACCCCCCTTTTTTCCAAAATCCTATATCCGCCCCTGGTGAGTTCAACACGACTTCAGGGTTGGACATTAAAGGAAAGAAGAAATTCCTGGCCACATGGCTGCCTAGTCAGACACTTTCTTTCTTGCTTAGGTTTCTTCTTGTCGCCACTGTTTGTTGTAGAACTGTTGGTTTATGGCATTTAATTCGGTGAAGCATACAAGAGTGCCACCTGTGGACTTATACCTCGGCTACTAAAAATTCTATTTTATTTCGAGCTTAATTAAAATCTGTGGAAGCGTTTACGAATTATCAACACGTCAGCTGCTGTTTTCTAGACATCCCAAGTATTTATACATGTTTAATACAAGTCATTAGCTTAGCTGTGGCGAGCTCTTCCGTTAGTTTCACAAAGTAGTGACCAGTTAGCTCGACGCGTCACACGAGTCAAAAGCTGCCTACCAGGGGCCAAATAACTACAATTATGCACATGTTAAAGATATTCCATGACCTCGTGACATGGAACTATGGTAATATATATACTTAATCGTCGAATGGACTGGATTAACTTAACGAAAAGACGGCAACAGTGTATATATATATATACACATATATATATTACTCCTATTAAACAGCGGGTCCTGTTAAGCTTCCCTTTGTTCCGGCTTCATCGACCTGTTAAAACATTTAAGCTATCTTATCGTAGCCATGTATACACTGCCAGCTGACTGCCAGCTTCACTGCCGCAGCATGGATAGGCCACAAGCTCAGAAAAACAGGCCCCACGGCGCGCCTGCACAAGGCCCAGTGCACGCGGTTTGCCGGGCCGGTGATCTGTCGGTCAAAATGTAATGTAACAAAACAACATAGCCTCCAGTCAGTAGGTATGTTAGGCCAAACTAAGGTATAAATTGTATACTGACTGTCCTTCTACTTACCACCAGGTAGGCCGTGTGTGCCCGTGGGACCAGTCGTCGGAGGGTCAGGTACTGGATCTGTAGAGCTGACCATGTCTGTGGTATATCCTGATGACGTCATCGCTGGTGCGGTGCTGGTCGTTTCAGACAACGCTGAAGGTAGCAGAAGAACACAATCTGGACTGATAAATGATCCGTCATACAAAGGAAAAAATAAAATGCATTTTTAATATATCAATAATGATTCGGTGTCTTCTGATGAAGCTATACAGATATGTTTGGGGTGTGCACAATGAATATACTGGGTACGGATATTGTTTACTTAATATTGTTGATGAGTTGGGTGGAGAGATATCACAGGCGCCAAATGTTCCCGACCCCCAAAGTTCCGGCAAGAAGTTTGATATCTACTTTGATATTTTCTACCATAATACACGGATATCTATGGGAATTATTCGCTAGACTACGCACGTAAAGGTAATACCAGATTTAGTGTGATGTACAAGTTGTATTAACTCCCTGAAAAGGATATTAAAGTTCCTTATCAACATCAGATAAACGCGATAATGTTTATAACGTAGTTGATTCATTATAAGCTCTCTTCATCCGGTAGACTACGTTGTCCGCTACAAGGAATGGCTAAACGACACACCAACAAAACATTATGCATTGAACACACACCCTCACACACAGACACATATAATCACTCATGTGTAAAACTGCACAGCGGTAGTCATATATGTGTGTGTGTTATACTGACGCTGTTCACATATGTATTTTCGGTTTTCTACACAATCCAAGTTCTTCCATAGTCCGCCCTGAGTGATCGCGAGGCATGAATCCTTAAACGGTACTTTGTCCATTGTTACATTTGTACCCCACCTGCTTCCTATGACGTCACGATAACCGTCTCCTGATTAAATTAAATGTGAAAGAATAAAAAGCCACATACATTTTTCTGCATTTCGTCACAAATCTGACAACATAAAGGATCATATTTCTATTTTCTTAAACATTCAACCACAGGAACGTGGAAGTCTTCATATATTATTTACACAGTTATTGAATATATATGCATATGTTTCACAGAAAAGATTTCACTGGACATGACACTGCTCAATATTTTACTTTGGGGACTTTAAATAATATTCCTAAATGACTAACCGTCTGACCACGTCCACCTGTTACTGGTGCCAAGCAGCCAGAATGAAACCTTTGTTTTTCCAGGATATAACTCAGGTATTATTTTCAGAATCTGCTCATAAGCATCTGCTTCATACAGGGATATGAGCCGTTTTTGATTCTGGTGACATTTTTCAACTGCTCTCCTGAAAGTAAGCTGAGCCTCCGTTTTGTAGCATCTGCTCTGGTGGTTTAATCCCTTTTCCTCTTCTCCACAACCAAAACCTGATTTTCCTGCAAAATGGTTAGACTGTTTTGACTGTGTTTTCTGTGATCGTTTCATTACATATTTTTTTCATATTCATATGAATGGAAAGTTTTGTGAATCTGGAGTTCTAAACACAAAATGAATATTTGTTAAAAATTGTATGTAGCTACATGGTACAGAAATAAACTAATTTAGTATCATTTTGAAAGTAACAACGCAAAGAATATTAACAAAACATTATTTTATTATCTATTTGTCTGATAATTTTATTCCTGAGCAGTGGATGTTGGATTGAATCTGTTTTAATATGGTGACAGACAAGATTTCACTGGACAGCTGTGTGTTACGTAAGGAACCATTGGTGTCCCCGTGAGTGTGCATTAGACAAATAAAAGGGACCTGTTCACATACGAGGTATGCTACATACGAATGGAGTATAGCGTTTTCTCCTTAAAATATTATGGTGCCTTCGATTGTTTTGTTCTAAACCCGTCTGCTTACTCCTGTACAAAAGGCGGAAATAGACTTGCATCGCGCCGCATAGAGGCGCAAAACATAAACATAGCACGCACGCCATCTAGTAGCTCTTCTGCGCAATATAAAAAATCAACCAGTGTTTCTTCTGCGTGTTATCTTTCTTCTGCTTGTTTTGGAGTTGTCGCGCGTGCAAAAGGTCTGCCCTCTGGTTACTCTCTGTATATGTGGTAAACAGGCACACGCGGATCGTGTTCACTCACACACAGAACCATAAAATCTTATTCAACAGGTGAACCGGAGGTAGTACGTCTTGGTGCTGGGAATGTTTTCCTGGCAAATCTTTGCTTTCAGCCAAAATGACCTCACAGCCTCAGATCATATACAGATCATGTTATTGCAAATGTTTATGTACTTAAATAATAAGCCATTAAGACTTGTACAGTTTAAATTAAAGTTCTTTCAAACGATGTTGGATAAAAATCAAATAATGCTATGGGTAAACGATCTAAGTTCTGTCATGATATACTTCTTTCTACTCTTACCTTGTACTTATTTAGTTGGATTACATTTTGCTAACAATATGAAAATAATTTCATTTGTGGTTCACTAATAAAGAATATAATGCTATTATATTTACTTATTGTTATACTGCTATATGGGTTTTTTATTAATGATAAAAGCTTTGCCTCATATCATCAAATATTTTTTCATGGTTTTCTCATCATGTTTAAAATATACTGGACATGTATAAAGATGCCATATAAAACTTCAAATTACAGTTTCTCAGTATACACAGCTGCTAGTAATTACCTGAGACACAAATGGCATAAAACGATTTTGTGCACAGCCGACTTTTAAGTTTTATATTTTGGTTACTTTTCTTCCACACAGCAAGAGTACACAGAGGTTTCCTATTCTTCTGAACACCCTTCGGCTGAGACCCTGCCCAGTGTCCAGTGGAATCTATGAAAGACAGCTGCTTTGGTTACGGTTTCAAGATTGTCTTTATATTTTAAACTCATCATTAAAGTTGGTCTTAAATACCCTTAATGTTTTGAAATTCTCATCTGATTATCAGCTTTTACATTTCTCTCTTAAATTTATGATTCCTATTTTGTATCTCCTGTTTTTTTCAAAACACATGCCTTTTTTATTATTTTTTTTGTCTTCATAAGTGTGATTATATCCAACATAAGTTACCAGATTATATATTGATATGTATGGGGCATAACCGTTGTGTGTAATCTCACATATATTCAAGAATTGGTTGCATTTGGAGTTTTTGTAGAAGTTTCCCTTATAAATGCGTGAAATATAATTGGAACTTATAACAGGTAGATAAAGGTTATATTCCTCTGAAACCTGAAGTTTGATGCTTTCATATGAATTTGTCGTTAACAGCCAAAGCAAGCACCAAAATGAACTGCTAGTATCACGTGAACGCTACTTTCAGAGAACAGGACTGAACAGAGATCGACTTACTGTGAACAGCGTTTACGGAATACACAGCCAGGTAGAGATTAGTGTAGCTGCAGCTGTACTTCTCAAACAATATGAAGCCACACTGGGTTCCGTTAGATTGTCTAGGAACGTTGAATCCACAACAACATTTGATAACAGTACCTGCCTTAAGATAAAAAGAATATATATATACATATATATATATATATATATATATATATATATATATATATATATATATATATATATATATAATCATGCGAGTCATTGCTGGGATAAAATGCGACCCGACATGCACCTTATAAAAAAACAAATGTTTCAATTAAATGAAAGTTCCTTCTATACATATATCAAAAGCGAATGCACTTACAAATATTTTTGAACCCAAGCCTGAGCTAAGTAGGGTACTCAAAGCTGTTCTCATTAAGTAATGGAGAGATAGTTATCGTTATATAGGAAATACCAAATGTGTATAAGTAGAGAGCTTCTTTGAAGTTTGTTTCTGTATTTGAGTGTATACATTCAAGGTTTCCAATTACTAAAAAAATGTACCTATATTTAAGGGTACCAAGTCTAAGTTCAACTGTATTAATTTATATTCCTTTTTATGTGTATATTTAATGGGTACTTTGAATCTGAGAGATAACATTCATGCCAAAGGTTTTCTTCAGCATACAATGCATCATATTTGATTAGTGTTACTTCATCCCATTTATCAAACAAACTTTGAACAAAATTAGGCAATTAAAACAACTTCTAACAAGAGTGACTATAACAGGTTTGATATTTCAATACAACTGGCCCCTCTTAGTTTATAAACAGTGTTAAATTGACACAAAAGCATCCATGCCTCCCGTATTTAAACACGAATTAACCTTGTATTTGCTATACATGTTGAACTTGGAGGGGCATGCTATTTTATGAGACTAGTGGAAATGTTTATGATTTTTTTATGCAAATAATGACAATTTTGAGAGTTATAATTAGTTATCATGTAACAGTTTTAGTACAGCCATTTACATTTTGTATCACTACAAACTTTAAGGGCATTTTCTCCGAACTGTTCATATGTTAATATACAAAATAATAACTAAGCCCTTTTCAATTTTCTTTTATTTTACAAAATTACAGTCATAGTCAAAATCAGCTTAGAATAGTTACCAATAGGTCCATTGTTATTTATGGACGTTATCAAGTAATGAACCGTAATATATTACCTTTCGCAAAGAGAAGGATGAATGGCGAGAACATTTATAAATGCAGTCATAAATGCCGTCATGCCTGGTCAGAATCATACATGTCATAAAATCGTCGTTAGGTTTCTTGTAACATCCTTGATAAAACACAGGACCGTGGTCGTAGTTCTCTGAAATATCAATGTTATATATGTTTTTAATTGGAGCCCGAACGTGTTTTTCATACCTCAAACTATCAATGCTTACACTTAACGATACATCACATTTTATAATACTCAGTGATGTAGTCCAGCTCCTTCGAGTCCGAGTCATGTGGAGCCGAGTCCAAGTCCAAGTCCAATTCAAATATCCTTTAAAACCAATTTAAAATTGAAATTTCAGATTATAATGGACATTTAGCTAGTTCACATATGCTTTTACTTTAGTGATTAATTAAATTTACAACTCCCGATGCTACGATGGCTCGTATAGGACACACAGAAGATTATTTTTTTTTATCTCGTTCAATATCGCGTGCTCATGCGATAATTATCTCGTTCCCACGCGATAGTATCTTTTTCACCACGCGACAATTATCGCGTACGCATGCGTTTGTATGCTATGCTAGCTAAAGCCTCCATTTGGATAAGAATGTCTGTGGTCTGTTGTCTGTTATATGTCAAAGCATAATGTACTTAAATTGTTTGTAGATGTTTTGTTGTATGAGAGTTTACCCTGAGTGATTTCAAGATAAATTTTACAGCGGCTTTTATTGAGTTGGTTCAAGATTTCATAGCGTTGGTTCAACGTGCACATCTTTATGTGTTAGGGAAAACTTTATTGAGTTTGTTTAGGGTTACTGAATTAAAAGTTATTGTAAGGATGATATAAACCCTTGTGTACTAAACGTATGAAATAAACTGAGAAACTCGTTTGTATTTTATATTCCTGGGAAAAAAATCTTAATATTTTTGGGTAAGGGTTGAGGTTTAGGGTTATATAATCTCGGGTATACCGAACAGAGAAAAAATGTCGGTTTGTGTTATGTCTCAAGCTTACAACAAAAGGTGTCAGCCATGACACTTCATTATTGGGGGGGGGGGGGGGGGGGGGAGGATATGTCCCTCTCACTTTTTAAGGAGAGGTACTAGGTCACCTTTTTTTATAAACTTTATTTATTTTACATGGATTGTACAACTAGTTATAATAACTAATACAAGGTACTCTCCATGGCTCGGATGTTGGCGCTCGGTAGTCGGTAAGGGTAGAGGAAATCGGAGAAAACCACCGACCTTGGACGGGAACTACAACCCACTCTCATAGCCACGCCGGGAATCTAACCCGGGTTGTCAGCGGAGAAGGCCGAGCGTTTTACCACTCAGCTGTCCAGGTCCCCTATTTCGGGTAATAAAACCTTTTTACGAGAAAATTGTTCAATTCCCTCCTCAGGTCTTTCCACGATAATATTTCAGTTATGTATTTCATATTATGAAAATTTAGTATAGCACTACCCCCCCCCCCCCCCCCCTTCCCTCCCCCCTTTCTGAACAAATTTGGCCCATGAGTAATGTAAGAGTCGCTGTTGCACCTGTTCATCCAACAATGTAGTAACCGGCCAATATCGTAACAATAGCCCATAATGTAATAAAACGACCGGTAGTGTAATAACGGCCTATATTGTAATAAAAAATGGCCCATATTGTAATAACCACAACCTGCCCATATTGTTATAAAATTGCAAATGGGTAAAACGGCCCATATTGTAATAAAATCACAGATGGGTAAAACAGCCAATAATTTTATAATTCAAATTCCATTCAAATTAATTAAACAATTCAAACATTAACTACTTGTGACACAAAAGTGTAAGTGAACATACAGGTATGAAAAAACATTTAATTTACATAATCACTATCTGTTAAAATGAACCAAAATGCCGATGAACAGGCTTATATGAGCGAAATATGGCGGGGAGTCATGATTGTCCTTTTGTTGAATCAGTGCTTTGATGGGATGATAAAGTATTTAAACAGGATAAACAGGGTAATTTTAAATATGAATATATACATATATATATATATATATATATATATATGGTTGTGTTTTTTTTGTCGTGCATGGGCACATTTCTAGGATTTAATTGAGTGCTTAAAGCTAATTTATACTAGTTTATATATACATATGTATATATATATATATATATATATATATATATATATATATATATATATTTATATATATATATATACAGTGGAACCCCACAATTACGACCACCTTGGGGACTGACCAAACTGGTCATAATTTGGAGGTGGTCGTATTTATGAAACTGTAAGTTACGTGAATCGTCTATGCGGGACCAAGAAAAAAGGTCGTAATTGTAGGGGTGGTCGCAATTGCGGGCTGGTCGCAAGGCGGGGTTCCACTGTATATATGTGTGTGTTTGTGCGTGTATGTGTATGTATAACACATCTTCCAACCATTTTATATATTTTGCAACCCGTCCAAACTCAAAATGCTGTTCCATCAGATATGAATAAGGATAGCTCTATGAATATGGAAGGCTCGAAAAAAAGTTTATTGTCCAAAATAAACACCAGTTACAAATATATTACCTGTTAATATTACTCTGACCCAAAATGCGTTTTTAGATAATCAGCCGTATTAGAGATCTAGCTCAAACTGGGACAGAATCGAGCGATAATGGGTGATCGGATATAGTGTAGGAGCTAGGAATTAAGGTCAAGGTAAAAAATAAATGTCAGGTGCAAATATGTCTCCCGTGACTAATATTGCAGCCGGAGGTTAATATTATTAAACATGCAGTCATATTTAAGCTCATATAAGGGCCGAAGAAAGAAAAATAAAAATAAAAATTATTTGGTGGTTTTGCACTCGGGGGACTTAAGAAAGTCCAGCAAAATATATAGCCCCGAATTTTGATTAAGAAATAAACTCATCAACCACTAGAAACGTCCCCTACCTACGGAAGATGGCTTAATAAATGAAGTTTAGGAGAACTGTTATAATGTTGTTTTCAAAAATAAAAATAGAAACGGATTAAAATTATGAAAATTGAGCAGTTGACGTTCTTCAAGATAATTATATATACCTAATTCAAGGGCTATCCATCCGTTTTTCTAAGAAAAATCTCAAGATGCATATATCTGTCTTTGTTCAGTAGCTCGGAGAACAAGTCATGGTCAGATGCGCTAATGTTCATAGACTGAAAAAGAAAATATTGTCCAGTTATATTAAAATATTGGCACTTTGAAATTATAACAGTATGGATCGATATTGGCCGATATTGCAACATGGGACGGTTATTACATTATGGGTCGTCGTTACGACCAATATTTTAATAACCGTAAAATATTGTAATAAATGCTAATATTGCAGTAGAAGTGGCCAAATTTGTTGTAAAAACGGCCAATATTATAATAATGGCCAATACTCTAATAATAAATTAGTAACATTGTACTATTTGTACCCCACCTTCGTTGTAATCAGCATGGTGGGGGTTAAAGTGGCAAAAAGACCAATATTGTAAAAATGAAGTTTAGAAGATTATGATTATATTCATGTCAAATTTTCGTGGGCAACATAAATTTTGACTTCCTTTGACGCGAATGTTTACGTGAACATACAAATATGAAAAGCACCGGATTTCCATTATGACTGCATCTGTTACAGTAATGAGGACCAAAATGGCTGTCATTTTAGAAAATAATCTCAAACGACATATCGCCTGTAAGATTTGAGATTCATTCTTGAGCTTATTACAATATAGGCCGTTTTTCCCGCTTGTCGTTTTTATTAGGGTATAATTTTTACAATTTGGGTCGTTTTTATTACAATATGGGCAGTGTTTTATTACAATATTGGCCATTATTACAGTATGGGCCAGTTTTATTACAATGTGGGCAGGGTATGGTCAATAGAATATGGGTCGTTTTTATTGCAGTATGGGCCGTTATTACAATATGGGCCGGTTATTACATTATGGGTCGTAACAGCACCGTTTCAGGTGTCAGCGCATTAAGCCCGCCTTACATGCATGCAAATAATTGACCATAATCTTAATCCAGAGAAGAGAAACATGCCTAAAGGATTTAAGATGTAGGTCTTACTGTATCGTCTATCCATATTTATCTCGTTGCCACGCGATAGTATCGCGTGGGAACGAGATAATTATTGCGTGGTCACGCGATACAGTTGCATTGGAACGAGATAAAAATAATTTTTGTGTGTGTCCTATACGAGCCACCGTACGATGCTGAGCAATAGCTGGTGTATCTAATTTTATTATTTTGTCATATTCGTTAGAAGTTCGTACATGGACATAAGTCTATATAAAATGTGACGGAGTTTTTCCTCGCGGACTCGAGATGGAATAAGACCTTACCTCCGAGTCCAGGACCCTCGAGTCCAAGTAAGAGTCCCTAAAACAATGGACTCGATTCCGGACTTCTTCACTGAAAATACCCTCTAATTGTTACAAGCATTGGAATATCATACACATGATCTACAAAAACTCTATTTACAGAAATTAGACAAACACATACCCTACCTGGACTAATCCAGTTCCAGTATAGCGGTTGTGTTTTCCCGCCTATCCAGGAATCAGGTTGCCCAGCCATCAAAGTTGTCAGTGCTTTGTGTCTGTCATCGTCATCATCTACTGCCAGTTTTCCGGGCAGGCAACTCTCTCTGGCCGAGTCCCAGTCTCTCTGCTTCTTGTATCGACAGAACTGTATACCAGATCCTTAGAAATCAAAATTAAATGATTTAAAAATAGTAACCCATTTGTTGAGTATAAAGATATATTGTAAAAGTTTTGAAATAACATGGTAGCCAGTTAGTGGGTAAAATCTAAGCTGTAGCAGAAAAATAGTTCAGAGTGCAATAAAACAGTGTTGAGTATAAAGATATATTGTAAAAGTTTTGAAATTACATAGTAGCTAGTTAACGGATAAAAGCTAAGCTGTAGCTGATAAATAGTTCAGAGTGCAATGAAGAATAAAGCAGAGGAGCAACGGGAAATAATATCCTGTCATCGAAGGTAATGGAGCAGATGTCAAAGCTCTTTTTTAAGGGGTATGGATTAGGGCCAGGTCAGTCATATCTGACATTTTTGGAACTGTACAAATATAAAGTGTTGTTATTGATTGCTTTCCTAGATAAGAAAGACTTGCATTACTGTGTCATTATATTTAGTGGAATAAGGAACTAGTATTCAACTGTGTAATGTATACCGTGTTCATAGGTATTATTTGTTGGGGTACTATTTATCAATATGGATACTGACAAATTGATCGTGAACCCTTCTTCGAAAGTTATAGAAAAAGGTTGAATTGTTAGAAACATGTGGAAAATTAGAAATAGGAAGAATAGAAGCAAAACAGTGTATAAGAAAAAGCAGAATTGGAAAGGATTATCATGGACTATTTTGTGGATAATGATGTATTTCAGATTATGCTTTGGATTTATATCCAGTTGAACCCCCTAAGAATGCTACTTCTAAGCAATAAGAATATCCGCTAGAATTGAAACAGTTAGAATTAAACAAATTTGAATAACAAGAATCTAGAGAATTGTAAGAACTAGAATTAAGAAAATCTAGAGAAATGAAGGAACTGGAAATAAGATATTTCGAATTGAAATTAAAATTAGTAAACATTGGGGAAGCAAAAAGAAATCTGCCACAGGTCGAGTTTTAGACCCTAACAGGTACATACAATTGGTTTCTATATTTAATGAAATAAAGGTGGATAATAAAGTTTTCAGTGGTCATATGAGTTGTGGCCTATTTTGATACAAAATGTTCTTACCAGAAAAGCTCAAGAGGTTTATTCGGCATTGTCTAAAGTGGATTGTTCAAATTATGAAATTCTGAAGTCGGCTGTCCTTCATGTATACGAGTTGGTACCAGAAGCTTACAAACAAAGGTTTCGAAATTTGAGAAACCATTGGGGTCAGACACATGTTGACTTTGCTCATGACAAGGAAGTGATTTTTTTTAGAAATGGTGTAACTCAAATGAAGTGATTTCCAATAATGAAAAACTTAAGCACGATATTAGATGAAGAATTTAAGAGTTGATATTAAGACATATTGTGATGAGAAGGAAGTAACGACATTACAATAAGAGGCAAAATTTGCCAATGAGTTTACTTTAACTTCGAAGATTTATTTGATAGAACTAAATAATGGGATTTTATGAAAACAAGGAATGTAAGTGGTAGTAGCAAAATGGGGAGTAAATCCAGAAATAGAAAAGAGTAGAAAAGCCTAAAATAGGCAGGGACCCATCTGATACCATTGTAGAAAACCAGGGCATAAGATGTCCAATTGTTTGTAACTCAAACAGGGTGAAGAAACGTTGTCTAAAGAAACGTCGCCTTATGCAGTTGTGAATTCGTACAAAGGCTTGCTTTGTGAAGCTCCGTTGGGGACAATGGGATTAGGGGATACTGTCTTTGTTGGGAAGAATAATGACTTTAGGGCCATTTGTGAAGAGTTTGAGCCTTTTGTGTAAGAAGGTTTTGTGTCCTTAGAAGGGGACGGTATTGACCCAGCGCCTATTGAAATTCTGAGGGATACTAGTACATAACAGTCTTTATTGTTTAAAAGTGAGTTGCCTTTTTCGGACGAGACGGAAATTCAAGAAAAAGTTCAGTTTTGTGAAATTCCATTGTAGATTGTGTTGGTCCGATGCAAATGAAAAAAAACCAAATGGGAACAAGTATTTGCTAACCATAATGTGTACGACAACAATATTTTTAGATGTCATCACTCTTAGAAATATAAAAGCGCGGCATATCGCCAAAGATTTAGTCAAATTCGTTTGGAATGCCTAAAGAAATTCAATCGGAACAAGCTACAAATTTTCTGCTGGGTTATTCCAACACTTAACTAATGAGTTAGGTGTGCAACAGATTATTTCGGGTGCCTATATCACCCACAGTGCTTTAGAAAGATTGTACTCCACGCTGAAAAACCAAGTAAAAGACCAAATGGTTTCATGAAAAACAGGACTGGGACGAAGGTGTTCCGCTTTTGTTATTTGCGGTAAGAGATACGGTGCAGTAGTCACTTGGTTCATTCCATGCGAGCTTGTGTTTGGCCATTCGGTACGAGGTCCTTTAAAAGTAATAAAAAAGACAATTAGAAACGTTTTGGATTACGTGGTTAAACTCAAAGAAAGGTTACATGATGCATGTGAACTATAGCTAGACAAATTTGGCAAAGGCACGGAACAAAATAAAAACATGGTATGATAATAAGGCTAGAGATCGAGAATTCAGGGTTAAAGATTAAGTATTAGCACTGTTACCACGTGGAGACGGTTTATTACAAGTACGGTATCATGGACCTTGTGAAATTCACGGTAAAGTAGGCAATGTCAATTGCGTCATCAAAATCCTAGACAGGCAATAAGAAACTCAGTTATGTCATGTAAACATGCTCAAACCTTATTTTGATAGAAAATACATGCAGGTGAACCTAGCCTATGAACTGAATATAGAAAATGAAACAAAAACAACAGAAACTGGTGACATCATTTAAGATTTTGATGCATGCAAAGAAATGAATAAAAACCCAAGACTGGGTAATTCCGAAATTCTGGCAAATTAAGATGAAAAGGTAAATCATTTCTCTTCTGAAGAAAAACAAGGGTTATCAGAATTCATGGGGAAATATAAACAATTTTTTTCCTGATGTGCCTAGTAGAACTGTTTTATGTCATGACATGGCTGTTGGCGATGCAAAGCCAAGAAAGCAATATCCGTACAGAATAAATCCTGAAACCCTTGTTCCACGTAAGGAAAGAGGAAATATACATGTAAAAAAATAATTAGGGAATGTCAGAGTGAATGTGGTTCTTCTTGTTTATTGGTGCCAAAAATAAGATCAGATTTCACGGTTGTGTACTGACTTCAGGAAAGTTAATGCTGTTACCAAAACAGGCTCATATCCAAAACCAAGAGTGGATGAATGTACACAATTGGCAAAGCTACATATGTGACATAATATGATTAATTTAAAGGTTACTGGGGAGTTCCTTTAACAGAAAAAGCAAAAAAAAAAAAAAAAAATCTCAGCAATTGTAATTCCTGATGGATTGTATGAATATAATGTCATGCCTTTCGGAATGTGAAACGCTGGTGCCACATTGTAATGGCTCATAAATATTTGCATCCATAATCTTGAAAGTGTTGAAGCATATATTGATGATCTTATTGTATAAAGCAATACTTTGGAAGAATATTCACAGAGGTTTGTGTGATTGTTTCAAAGATAAGCTGCAGCTAACCTTGCAGTTAACTTTGCAAACGTGATTTTGGGAAGGCCAAAGAAAATTATTTGGTTAATGTCATAGGGCAAGGTGATGTAGAAGCGGTCCATGGTAAAAACGAGGTTATCGTGAATTTCCAAAGGCCTTTATAAAAAAGGGTTTACAATTTTGTTTAGGAATGAATAGATACTATAGAAAGTTTCATAAAGAAAAAACTTTGCTAAGATAACTCCCCCACTCACAAATATTTTTAAGGGCATATGAAGAGATAGGCGTGGTATTTCGATGTTCTGGTGAATTGTGTCTTATATTGTGATAGTTTTTGTTAATTATATTTGTATTTACACAAATTTATCAAATCAAAATTTAATAAACAAAGCGGGAAATACCATGATCTCGAGTGTGTGACCGCTCGCTGAACGCCAGTCGCAAGCAGTCGCAGACTGTCAACGACTGGTCGCAGACTGTCTGCAACTGGTGGCTTATTGTCAGTCGCAAGCAGTCGCCGACAATCGCCGAATGTCTGCGACTGGTCGCAGATAAAAATCCCAGTGGGCGGCAGGCTCTAGTTTTTTTTTCAGGGTTTTATCTATGGAGGCGTGTCCATCATAAAATTCATCTTTTTATTGATGGTAGGCAAATTAGAAAGTGATGTTTGGCCAGAAGACGGTCAGGACTTTTGACGTAGGCACGTCGTGATTAAGAAGGTATTCGCCACAATTGCCCGATATCTGCAGTCTGGGGGCAGGTCTGTGTAAATCAGAGTCGAAACTGCTGAGAGATGATGTCTATAATCGTAGATAGTCGGTGTCTATGGAAGGCCACGGTTATTACTCTGTAACGGACTTAGAGCGAGTATCGCATTTTGCAGACGGACTGGTAATCTGGCGATTTATATCTGTTTTGAGCGCTACCATGAACGGACCGAGGACATTATTAATACGCGAAATTTTAAAGATACTGAATATCGCTGTATGGAAGCATATTCGGTTACTTAGAGCTTGGTGATGCCAGGAGACATTAGCTGTGGAAGACATTGATTCTTAGTCCAGATAGAAAAGTCTTTGCGCTAATTAGTAAGTGCTGTCTGAACTGTGTCTCGAGAGGCAAATCAGTACTCCAGCGATGGACTGTTGGTGGTCGGAGCTCCATGTATCTATAAGTGGTCTGAATGTACTGTATACATAACTCGAGGAAACAGTAAGGCAAGCAGCGAAACATTCTGATGTCACGTATGCGTGATTGTCATGTGATCAGGAACAATGTAAAGAAGGGACTTCTCTGTGCAGTGTGATTAACGGACTTGGAAATATTTTCTGTGTTTATTATCGGATGTTTGGGATTATAAGTGCTTATATGTAAGGAGCGCCTCTCAAGAGAAATTTAAATGTTTTCTTGAATATATTGATTCTTTTTGTTAACTCATGTCTTATTAATCTTTTGGAGTGTTCGTTTGTATGAGATTCAGTCGGTTGGATTGACATATGTAAGAACCTGGACGTACACATCTTTAGTATATAGACAGCCTCACGTCTACTTCTTTGTTTGATTTCGTGAATAGCATAATTAGGGGAGGGGGTGTCCTGGTGGAGAATTCTGGCACAAGTGATTTTTATATCCTGGGCAAGTGTCTCTGCGAAAAGCATTGGATAATAATACACGACATTCAGTCCCTACAAGCTCATTACAAAACTATTTATCTTATACAATCGTGGATATTTCCACGGGTGCATCTAGTTATTTTTATTATTATTATTATCATGGAGCCTGAAGCCCCCTACAGACTTTCATAAATCTCTTATTTTATGATGGTTCTCACGAAGCCTCAAACCCCGAGATATATGCAGTCCTACGTTTCTTAACAGATGCAGATGAAAACTCGAGGCCTAATTAAGGCAACTACTAAGCTGTTAAAAAGGGTGGGCCCGAGTCCCAAGGGATATGTGTATACATGGAGCTCTTAAGAGGGGGCCTCAGGCCCTACAGGCTAGTTGTTATAACCATGGAGCTTCAGTCCCACTACAGACTTCATCATGGAACCTCCTCTTTTTTTTATAATTATTATCTAAGTTTGGATTTCCTAGACGATGGTTTACCTGCTTCGGCTCTGATTTGACCCTCCAAATTCTATACACGTATAGTCGGTGTTCTCCTCTAGGACAAGTTGGTTTTCTTTTGCGGGGTTATTTCCTATTAAGCTTCGTAATTGATACTTTTTATATTACCCCCATAGGTGCCAGAGTTGGGTCCAAAAGTACTCGTATTATAATACTCGTACTCATGAGTACTTTTTTGAGTTCTCAGTTCTCGTACTCGAGTGCTTTTTAAAAATCACAAAAGTACTCGTACTCGAGTACTTTGGAAGTACTCGGTACTCATATGAGTAATTCATAAGTACTTTTGGGTATTTCATATTTTTTTTCTAAATAAACTCTAATTTCAATTTATTATATTAGTAATAGTTTATTATAGAATATTATAGTAAGATGTTTTATATAATATATAACATATATAATATCTTATATAATAGTACTTGAAATAATCCATCTGTTACTATAACTGAAACTATTACAGCATTTTAGCATCGATAACTACTACTATTACTTGGCTCCTATTACTAATACTAACACTTTTATTTAATATAAAATATTAATAAATTGTACTATTTTATTATTAATACATTCATGCAATTCATGTGTACAGCATTATATATTTCGAGCAAGATAAGTACAACATAGTGTTCAATAAAACATTAAATCAGCAAATTCATACAGAGTAATATTTTAAGAGAAAAAATTCTAATTTTTGAAATATACCAAAATAAAATAAGTTAAGGTTTGCCACAATTCAATACAATTAAATATACTCAGAACCTGTTCATCATATCATAAACTCAGCAGTGCTCCGGGGCCTGGGCTAATCAAGCTTGAATTGTTTTATATATTAAACTTGATGCGAGTGTAGGTTTAGCAGATTTTCAGTATGAATTGCAGTCTTTGATGGGCTCTGTACACAGTCTGTGGCACAACTAAGACTCAACTGTTGACTGTCAACTGATTGACCCATGGAAAGCTGTGACTATCAGCCGTAGCTACTACAATATAGGCTGCAGCATCACATTCTACTAGCAGCAGATAATAACTTGCCCAACATACTCTGTACGCTCACAAAGGATTTCTCTAATGTTTAATGAACAAGCCTACTTAATAAATCAACAATGAGAACCAGGGCTTAACCTCAAGCCAAAGCCTTCCGTCCAGTGCCCACTGGACCATGATAGCACAAAGCATTAACTAATCACACTACACTGGGCCCCTAATTGTGCTCTGTTAACCTAATCAAACAAACACTCAATTCATTAGATGTGTTAGCCTAGGGTTGTAATAGATAATTAAAAGCTATTATCTATTACTTGGGGTACTATAACCATTACTAGTTCAAAATTCTTTTCTATCAATAATATATAACTCTTACAAACTTTGAAATCCTGTAATATTCTATTTATATTACGCATTACTATCGCCTCATTCCTTGTTGTATTATGCCACTTTCATAACTGTTGTTAATACTCATAAATTATTACACATGATGAATGGCATGGTCAGTCTTTCAGATATGTTGTTTTATACTATTTTTCACATATACCGGTTGCCATTAAATATCTTCATTAGGCTACAGCCACATATTATTCATAAGTTGAAATTTTATAAATAATAACAAATGGTTGTTATTATTATAGTTATTATAATTGTTACCATCGTTTTTATTATATGATTACATATGGTTAACATATGGTTAAATGTTTTATACAATGTCAGTGAGATTTCCTTTAACAATATAACTTTTATATATTAAGTTTTATATAACTTTTTATGTTGTAGTTTCTGAAAATTCCCACTAATATTTTTAATTTGCATAATACAACATTAAGTAAATTGTATGTCTTATCCTGGCAAAAAAAAAATATATTTTTTGAGAACCTACGAGATCAGATATTTCTTCAATGCAAACCGTCTACTTTAATAAGTTAATGCTTTGATAAATTTCAACTGTATATGGCCTGTTTATATGCCAAAGAGTTTGCATTTCGCCTGAGTATTTGATTAAGCATAACACAACATTGTATATATTTTAATTTTGTACTGGGTTTCCAAAAATAAAGATATTTTTAACTTTCTGAGAATATATTTAATTTATTAACATCATTAAACAAGTTTGGTTACAAAATGTACTCATTAAAGTACTAATGAGTACATTTTGAGTACTTGTTACACGTACTCGAGTACTTTTGAAAAAAAGTGCAAAAGTACTCATACTTGTACTAGAGTACTTTTAAAGTACTCAGTACTCGTACTCGAGTACTTTAAAAGTTCTCGGACCCAAATCTGATAGGTGCCCCTACTTGTTTTGTGCTTTAAAGTCCCCCAAGCATGTGAAGTTTTTTCAGGAGGCGCCTCGGGGCTTTCCTGCATTCGAGCACACTTGCCTGCTCAGACCATGACCAGAAAGCATGCTCCGCCCGAGTCCGCCAGAGCACAATCGGTGATTTTCTCTCGCGAGCAATATCTCAATAAGAACACACTTGATCTTTCTCGAATTCACAGGGATGATTGTTACATTGGAAAAGAAAGAAAAGGAAATATGTATACCTAATTGTTAGTATATCAGAAGCGGACCTAAGGGGATCCCCCTGCCCCTTTTCCACAATCTTTTTTAAGGGTTTCAGATCAATTTCTGTGGCCTGGACTCCTCCCCTGTTCCGGACCTTCAAACCTTTTATAAGGTTTTGTCATTGTTTTCGTGGATTGGATCCGTCCATTTTCTAAATCTCGAGTCACATGTTCTCTATATTTACTGACCATGCAAGTGGGTCAGTGACAGGGTGAAATGTCAGGGTTAACATGCCTAAATCCGTCACCGACAGTAGGAACTTATTGCAGAACAATTTTTCTTACAGAACCGTGTATTTTTCCACGGGTGCATCTAGTCTTAATTAATAAGCTGTCTTGGTTTCTTCTGCAAGATGTTTTGCCTGCTTCTGCTCTGATTTGGCCCTTCAAATTCAGCAAACGTATGATCGGTGCACTCTTCTAGGACAAAATTGTTTTCTTTTACGCAATAATTTTCTATTGAGCTGAATAATTAATAATGTTATTATTTCTCCTTACAAGTGCCCCCCCTTTTGTGTCAAAATAGTCTCCATGCAAGAAAAACAAATTGTGGAGGCGCCTTGAGGATTTTCTTGCATTTCGAGCTCATTGGTTACAGGTCCACTATAATCCCAGTTGATCCCAATACTTCAATCAACAGGAAGCAACGGTTTTAATTCGTACGCAATACAAAGCTCAGAACAAACATTTAATATTGTTTGAATGTATTTAATTCAGCCTGTCTTTTAACATTGGCATCTTAGCCTTGATTTTCGCGTACCAGAGCTTTCAACGACACAAATGTGTCCGTTAACATGCCTATTTTAGACAACTTACAATTAAAACATCGTTTTTTAGATGTTCTCTGAACTTCAATTTATACGAAGTATCATTCAAACATTTTCACTTTGTTTTTGTTCTATTATTTCACAGTTTATATTCACAGTAGTTGGCTTTTATTTTCAATTGTTATATCTATTATATTGTAATCACTCCAGCAATAATGATGTCGTACCCATTTTGTTTATAAATGCCTATTTTAGACAACTTACAATTAAAACATCGTTTTTTAGATGTTCTCTGAACTTCAATTTAAACGAAGTATCATTCAAACATTTTCACTTTGTTTTTGTTCTATTATTTCACAGTTTATATTCACAGTAGATGGCTTTTATTTACAATTGTTATATCTATTATATTGTAATCACTCCAGCAATAATGATGCCGTACCCATTTTGTTTATAAAAAAAATCTCACCCAAAATTAGTACAATCTATATCCGTCAAGTCTGTTCACAAAACGTATTTCTGTGAGTAATTTCTTGAAAAACATAATTTGCCTTTCATTGCTGACTAGTGAATTCTAACACAGGGGTCAGGGGCGAATTCAGGATTTAGGAATGGGGGGGGGGGGGGGGGGATCTAACCCAGGAGGCTTAATGAAAAACCTTAATAAAAGTAAAAGAGGGGGTCTCGGCCGCAACATTTTGTCTGAAACCTTGAAAAAGGTTGCTACGTATGAAAAAAGGGGGCCGGACCCCCTGGACCCCCCCCCCCGGATCCACTTCTGCTGATCTCTATATCATGCGAGTTAACTCAATGACAAAAAGTCCCAGGAGTAAGATATGCGATATTTATTCCCTACAAGCTCATTAAAAAAACATTAATCTATCAGCACTGTTGAATCTCCATGGGGGCAATTAGTTATTATTATTTTTAATGATAATAATATAAAAGCAAATGTTATCACCATCTGGGCACCTTGAGAAGCACCTGGGAGAAAAAAAATATAAAATAAAACTTGGAAATATTCAAACAGGTATGGACCTAGTCGTTTAATTCAATATCTTGTTGATTACATATTGACCTAAATCGTATTTATCTTTTTTTACGGAAATGTAACCAGGACACGAGCCATGTCTGGGGTTCCACAATATACACTTGTATAGTATACGACACTTTTTTGTTGAATAGAAAACATTACCGGTAACCAAACATATATCATACATCATACATATAGTGACTGATAACAGTTGTAGCAAGTTATACAGTAACAAAGGAATCAAACAACAGGTATAGTTGCTAAAGAGAATGAATACATAAATGACACTTGCATAAAAAGCTATTACTGTCATATAGTTATATGGCTCATTTGAAACTTAAACATTTAAATTTATCATTAGGTTGATGCAAAAAGGGAGTAGACTATTAACTATTCTGAAATAAATCAAAGTAGGTTAGACAATTTTCCATAATGTTAACTGAGTTTGCATGGTTTAGTTGCTATCTTTTTTTCAATTATACATATGTTTCATTTATGAATGATATGAAGCCTTGGAGTGTTGTTTTTTCCAGGTAACATCTACAGTTGTATATATATATATATATATATATATATATATATATATAGTAGCTAAAGAAAGCATATTCAGCCATAAAAACTCACTATACCCAAGATGAAAATTGCTGCTTGTCAGCTCAAATGCTTGTCTATTGGAATATTTACTCTGCATAGCTCTCGTGATCTCTGTCCATTATAGTAAAAGGGCATTCCCAGAAAATCACAAGAAAGTGCATTTACTTGTATCAATAATATGCAATTTATAAAGGAAAGTATTCAAAGTAAGCCTTCTGTGTAATATATAATACTGAAACATGCGAAGTTTGGAAGATATTGTAGTTTTTATACAGCTTATTGACATGCATATGTTTAATGTGTTTATCAATAATATTATTATATGTCTGCTTTGTGCTTTCCTGGGTAATTAGAAAGGCATTTATATTGAAATTTAATTCTATTGGTATAGGCATAAGATGTTCTACATCCTATACAATCTGTTTCAATCTTTGTGGTATCGCTTTTAACAAACTAGCGTATTCAAGGAAATTAAAATTGCATTTGTATTTATCACATAATTCTTTATAACACATAAAATAATTTTATTCTTGAGTATATTTTATTAGGACATTTATATATATTATACCATTATTGTAGAACTTTTTGGAAAAAAATGTTCTGTTTTGTTTTTTTCATATTAGAATTGAACCATGTGCATTTCGACATTATGTCTTCAAAAGTGTTGAGGTGATAAAAATGGTCACTTCACCAATGATTCATGATCTCCTCCAAAAAGGGATCTTTACAAAGCATTATATCTGTCACATTTTCTTTTGCAAAGTTAAAGCTGAATGAGTATTCTCCAAGTTTAAAAAAATCCTATGACTAATTTCTTCCATGCATTTTGAGAGCTTTTTTTATCAAGCGCTGTACCCATATTAATTTTAAAGCTGCATTTTTCTTAGGAAATATGAAACATGTTTAAGCCCCCTTTTCTACAGATGCAATGTTTGTCATTTTATTATATCTGAGCGTTTAAACCGTTTGAATTTATGTATACGAGTTTCAATCTGCTTCATAAAAGCTTTGCAAGGAGTGGGTAAAACGGACAAGTGATATATTAACTGTGAGAGTACACAGGTTTTAAGTAAAAATATTTTTCCGATTGGGGTTAATTTTCTAGCATTCCATATAGACAGTATATTATTTATTTTATCATGAATTTTGTTTTTCAAAAAAGGAGGAATTTTTACTTCTTGCAATGTAATGTTGGTTTCAGAATATGTCACACCCAAGTTCTTCATTTTGTTTTTTTTGCTGCATGATTATCCTTTCTTAGAGGCATTATAACGGTCTTATCTTTAATTTTTATACCTGAAATATATCTGAACTGCTCAAATAATTGTTATATCCTCTCTATACTATTATAATCATTTAGAAGTAATGTTGTATTATCTGCATACTGTATTATCTTTGTCTCTTTGCCAACAATAATTATACCTTTTATTTATTCTTCCGATCTTATAGCTATGCCTAGTAGTTCTATGCCTCAAATAAACAGATATGGTATACGACACTTCATCGCTGGGCGGGTTGAGTTTGAATTTAGGTTGCTTCAGGAAACATGGGATACATTGTTTGAGTATAAACCTCAGATATATGAATCCAACGACAGTATCACTGTATCAGGACCTGTTAACGCAGCAAGGAAAAGCCCATTTTTCTGGCCAACTGCATGTGTCAGCTGAAGCTGTCTACACGTTAGGGCCGGAGTATGTTGGGCAACCTGTTAATTGCACATTTTTCATGAATCATGTTTAATATTTCTGCATGGTGTTACAAAGAAGGAAAGTAGGCCTAAGATAGAAAATCCAAACGAAAATGTTTCCGTGTAAAACGAGTTCCTATTTTCAGGATAGAGGGTTTATTAGTATTGAAGAAAGTTGTCACCAACCGGCTTGTCCACAGTGTCGACTTTCGGTTTCCCTCCTACAGTCTAGTCCTATAAGTTTAAGGCAGATTATCTTCATACAGCGAATTAAATCTGGTCACATCTCTGGCCAGAGGAGGATGGGGGTAAAACAGGCTATTTGTATTTGAGCGAATGTAGCCCAGAGTCTAGACACATTCCACCCACAGGCATCAAACTCTGTTTACACCATCGGCCCAACGGGAAACTTCCCATGCTCGACCCTCAAAGTGTCGCATTAAGGGTCATATACGGATATAAAATCTAGATGAAAAACTCGTCTACTTGCCTGGCACAGAGGTGCAGTTCTCTGTCTGAACCTGAAGATACACGGTGGTGAGACACAAAATAAAAAGAACGTTCTGGCGTGTGGACGGCATCTTTGACTGGGAATAACAGTCTCCACTCACGTACGACCCGCTCGTATGAGCGCGGCACTGTGAAACAGGAAGGATATCGACCAAGTTATTGACACTTTCACTGTGTGTATATGTTGTTATTTATATTCAATCAGGTTCACAATAAACAATGTCATCTGTATCCTACATATCTCATGGGGAACACAATCACCAGTCATTGATACCCGGACTATATGTATACCCTGATACTAGTGACTCTGTTCCTAGTAATCTCTGTATATAATCGCCGTGGTTATCTATCACATTTTAAACTCTATGACCTTCCTTTCTACTCTACTGCTGTACGGGATTCGAGGTTTTTCATTCGAATTATTCTCTAGAAGAGGTTTTGTGTTACTTGTTACTGTTTGTACCCGTCTACTCAGTAGAGAATGGCTTCATGTTGTTGAATCAGATAAATGGTCCATGTTTCGTTTTGTAAAGTAACTTCCAGGGATTGACACACATGAACTTGTGCTCCTTTTTTCGACCTTTTTCGACGGCGCAGCATGGTATACACCTACACCTTTATGAACATTCAAGATAATCAACTTATTGCACCTGGCAGATTTGTTAATAACTTTTGAATTTAACCGTTAATTTAAATGAAGGGATATCATTGGGTAGTACCCATCGCGATTGTGTAGCTCTTTTCCCATTACGTTTAACTAAAATAGACTGGCCGTATATGTTCTGCCTTAGTAATAACCACCATTTCAAATTCGGACATACCATAATATAGTTTTATAATAACCAAATAAACAGCAATGGATAAATAAATGCAATGGATAAATCAATTAAAGAATTAGAATGCATTTATAATATCAGGCCATCCAAAATTATAAACAAATGTGTGTTTTTTTTAACTGTTAGTCAACATGGACCAATTTTCGTGAAAGTTCGCATTTTTCTTATTAGTTTTTTTTACAATTTACTTAGATTGTTCATATTTATCAAATCACAAGGAACAATCATGAAGCAGGAAAGGATGACGCTCGTGGCTTTGTGGTTTATCAGTAAATAAATAGATCCTTTCATGTGAATACGTAAACAAATATCTGATCAGCGAATGATTGCCGTGATTTTTACCTTGGGGGGGGGGATGTTATGTGCGTCTGCTTTCTGCGGTTTGTTGGTTTGTCTGTTTGTCAAAATCACTCAAAAAGTTAAGAATTGTGATAAAATGTTATGAAAGGCCAGATTGATTGCCACAGAATAACCCAGTAAATCGATGAGGTAATGTAGATCACCTTCCGACGCTAGTTTTAAAGGATTCTTTGCCATTGCCATTTGTTTACCACGTTTAGAGCAAACTTAAGACGTAAAAGGCCAGGGTGAAAGTGCCACCCCCTTATGCAATGTGCAACATGCGTCACCTTGATAGAGTTGTCTTTGTTCTGGCGGGCAGAACTGATCAGTGACACAACCATAGAATTGTTGAACCGTAACACACATATCAGTCGCGTTAGCATACCTTAAAAAAAGTTTGAACAAGATCCTGGTCATATTCCAGATCTGGTGTTCCAGAATGTTTGCAGGTATGCGATCTCTGAGTGATTTCTAGTTAGAGAAGGCAAGCATTCAGTGATACGCAGCTAATATGCACAGATAAACATCCTGTTCATGAATGGGATGCCATATATTTCAAAAGTGTTCGTGGCCACGGAGCCTGTTTCTGATACATGGACCGCAACATATATTTATCAATGTACAATAATCTAAACGCAAAAAGTCATCTGCTGAGGGTGTTTACTTTGCGAGGCATATGCACCGGCTGGTACGTCTTTTGTGTCTGGATAGTTCCGTGTTATACATGTGTCGTGACCCGTTTGGAAGTTTTGTTTTGGAATTTCCCTGACTATGTACCGAAACACATTTCTCTCTCTCTCTCTCTCTCTCTCTCTCTCTCAGCGTTTACGTGTCTCCTTTAATTCTTTCTGTATCACTTTCCCTCTTTCACAAACTAACACATGTACATGCCTGATGATGTGTCACTTTTGGTACAAACTGGTATATTTGTTACATAAATACATGCGATTGTATGATCCTGAATTTACTGTATCAAAATTATGTATCAACACTTAACTACATCTATATCTAACTACATCTACATCAGGCACTCAATATGGAGTATATTCATTGAATATAAACACAAATATATATATGTATAATGAATCATATACAGTTAGTTTTACTTTATGTACTACAGAACTGTTTCGTGAGTACAGCTAGTTTTGTGAGTATACAGCTTATAGCTGTGCTCAATCCTCAAATACAAACTGAAGTGATCAAATGTGCGGAGAAAGTTCGTCTCTCTATATATATACGTACTCGTTCTTAACACACAGAGTATGTATGTATGTGTATATATGTGGGTTGGTGTGCACTTAATATATGTGTATATATAATATATATATATAAATATATATTTTATAGTCATAAGGTAGACCAATCTTTCTTAAAATGCTGCAATAAGGGGACCGCTAGATTAGGGGGACCATTTGTGGTTCCCCTAATATATTTCAAACAAAATTTTAGGGATAAAACATTGAAAATCGGTGGATTTTTCATTAACAACCATTTAGTATTAATTAAAATGACATTAATGCCCTTTTGGTTTCATTTTCCCATAAGAACGAAACATAATATCCACCCAATGCTTAAACTAAAGGTTGGTCCCCTTAATGCTGCTAGTAGGATTATATATATATATATATATATATATATATATATATATATATATATATATATATATATATATATATATATCCTTTAAAAAAAGGAATTGTTCTCCCTCCTATCTCTGTAATCGTTGTTACTTGTCAACTGCTGAATAAATGTTATTTTTTTACTCCATTACTCCATTTTAACATGCACCGGTCTGTGTGATGTCTACATGATAGTAAAAACACACCATTATCTCACGTTTATCTGAAATATTGGGGGTTTATACATTTCATATTCTTGCGATAAACGGGGCAATGACATCTCCTGGTGATTCAAATTTTGGTTTACATGAATCAAAATAGGGTGTTATTCACAGGCACTTTTTCAGGATATCATGCTGTGCGGCCGAATTTTGTTATCCATTTTTATTTTCGGTTTTCGATCTTGTTTTCATAAGATTAGGGGATAAACTGATAATAACATATTTGTTGCTAAACAGATTAAGCCACAATAAATGAATAATAATAACTAAATTTTATTATTTAATTTTCTTGAAGTAAATATCCGAGCGACCGTAGCTCAAAATTGGTCTACATCTATAAAAAAATCAAAATGATTTTTCATACTAAGGGTTATTGAGTAACGCGTGCTGGCGTGATAACCCGAATTTTATTGGCTTGATCGAAGATTTTGCCTTTATTAAAAGCTTATTTGAGGATGATTCATGCATTGAGAATGACATAAATAAAATGTAGCTTAATAAACTCCGGATTGTTTTGCGTTACAGTCTTGATATGGTTAAAATTATGGTTTAGAACTATATGATTAGATGTCAATATATATATTTTTATATATATATGCTTGTAAAATAAAAAGTATTATGTGAGACTTCACCATGAGGAAAAAAAAACAGAACGGACAAGGACAAAATAAGCATTCAAAGAATGAGAACAGAAATGTCAAGAAAAGTGAGAATCTATGGAGCCCCTAAAGTGACATACGTGATATTTTTTTTCTGGGTAAATATCGCGTTCCCTCGCGATCTTTTCGCGTTCCCTCGCGATGATTTCGCGTTCCCTCGCGATCTTTTCGCGTTCCCTCGCGATGATTTCGCGTTCCCTCGTGATCTTTTTGCGTTCCCTCGCGATCTTTTCGCGTTCCCTCGCGAAAATTTCGCGTTCCCTCGCGTTCTTTTCGCGTTCCCTCGCGATCTTTTCGCGTTCCCTCGCGATAATTTCGCGTTCCCTCGCGATCTTTTCGCGTTCCCTCGCGATCTTTTCGTTTTCCCTCGCGATGATTTCGCGTTCCCTCGCGATCTTTTCGCGTTCCCTCGCGATCTTACAAATGATCACTAGGCTGGTTCCCTGCTCCCCTATATCTAGCATGCAACATCTAGCATACAAAATAGTGGACGCAGGAACCAGAACAACAGTTATCTGTGTCTCGTTCTGTGTCTTTAACAGCACCATGCTCCACCTCTTAGATATACACTCGATGTCAGGTTAACAAAGCGATACTTGAATAAGAGAGATTGGACTTTTTGCCATGTTTCTGATAAATGTTATCAATACCCCATGTATTCATTTTTTTGCAGACTTCTTTTTATATTTTTAGCAATAAGATGATCAAATTATTCTTTTATATCTCTTTGTTTATTAGCAGTCAGACCAAACAACGGATCAACAATGTCAACCTGGAACAGGTCCATATCCCGATGTAATTGAGAGACATTAATAATATTTTTCACGTCAGTTATTGGTTCAGACCCATTTTAAGATGGGTCAGGCCAAATTACCAATCAACAATATCAACTTTGCACATGCCCATCTCCCTATGTTCATTTACTGATATTGGTATTATTTTATACATATCTGTTATTTATAAAATAAGACAAAAAATACACAAAATATACACGTATTTAATTTTATTCAAATCTATTTAAAAAATAATAAAAAAAAATCATTGTACAAGGTATAGAACCTTTGCAGGTATATACCTTTCCACCCATCAGCTAATTTCAACACATAATAAAATAAAATATACAAATTATAATATTCGTAGATGATTAACTCATATTTATTTAATCTTTCCTTTTCTTTCTTTTAATTCAAAGCTGTAGGAATGCATCGGCAGATCATGATCGTATATTGGACCGGTCCTTCTTAAGATCGGAAGATGGCGCGCGACATTTATATATATATATATATATATATATATATATATATATATATATACAAAACAAAAACTTATGCGCAATTGGAGACCTTTAATTTTAATCATACCCTGTTTGACCTCCTCCCCCCCCCCCCCCCCCCAGCCTTAATTCTGAAATTTCTGGATCCCCAACTGGTTTGAATTTATCATTATGAAATGTTCTGAACTTTTGATGTCCTAAGTTGTGCTATATAATCATAATACAAGACATGAAAAGTGCGACGCGAAAGAGACCGATTTGTGCTTGGAAGGACAAGGGGTGATCACTAATGCTCTGATGACCTATGGTCAACTCAGCTAAAAAAATGCATGTATTATATTGTCCAAGAAGCATGCGGGAGGTCCAATTTGGTTTGGTCAGGTTCACTGAAATGTTTTTACTTTACCAATTAATTCTGTTTTACGTTTACGGCTAGTAAAATCTGTTACACTATCGTTTGACTTCGCATTACATTATTGGTTAGTGATAAGTTATCGGTCATTTATTTATTACTTTATCAGTTGGTTTTACATAATCAGTTGTAACAGTCTCATAATTATATTTGGCCTTAGGCCTCATCTGTTCTTCTTCTTCTGATACTAAACACTAGTATGCATATATTCCAGTGTTCAGAAGGTTATTTTACCCTAGATCATTTTTATACCCACCTTGTCTCATTAATGTATTTTTATAAATGTGATTCTCCATAAAGAAACAGAAATATTTAACTTATTTGTCGACCCCACATCTGTGAATACAAAACCACAAGCGTGCCCTGGGAGGACCAACACATTCTTCAATTGCCAGTCGATAAACAAATGAAGCATAGAACTGACCTTTAGAGAATGAGAATAAAAACTGCTTATTTTGATATCTCAGCCCTGTTTCCCGACAGATGGACATTTTACTGGATTGTTATGCCTCCTTACCAGTTTGACATTTGCAAACTTTAGTTTTGGCATTTACACTTACTCTTTTATTAAAGATTTTTTGTTGGAGGTAACCGCCACCATTTTCTATATTTTAATATTAACATCTGCAGAATTCCTTTCCGCTTTCGGATTATGTGACACGGCATTATCGCACGCTTCTTCTGATTTTTTTCCTGGCGGTAACCAGGCCCGGTGACCACTGCACTTGCGAGCCCTTGGTGCGAAATCTATCCCATTGCTAGGTCGAACCCCCAAAGCAGGGCCGGCCAGCACGATCTTCCCATTAAGTCTATTTTAATCTCTTACACCATCTTCAGGGAGATATTACACACAAACCATCAATTAATAATAACGGTTAACATTTTGTTTCATAGAATTATTTCATGCGAAATTTTAATAGAGAATCATTTGTTAACTTTTCCGCAATTTTAACTGAAGAAATCTTAGAAGGAAAGATGATAAATATATGATAAAAATGCCTGAAAATGTATGTATGTACTAAGATGACATTATTGTTATATATATTGTTATATGTGATATATCGTGTTTCTGTAATAAATATAAAAGACCAACAACGAAGGCGTCATTTCTATATAGCAAATCTAATAATTTTTAGACATTCCGATTATTTTAAGTATGTCTTAGGTTGTTTCCAGATAAATTAGATCATCTTAAACACCGGTTTGCACATATCTCCGGGTGGCCGAGGGTCCATAATAATAAACAGCAGATATGTGGAGCATGAGGAATATATATATATATTCATATAGTTTTGACAGTGGAAGTATCAATTTTCCAAGATGAACTTTGTCCAGTCTTTTTAGTATTTAATAGAATCTGGCCTAATATTAATTTCGTGTCAGGTAAAAGAAAAAGATATAAAATATTAATGAAAACATTTTTGCCATATATATGATATATATATATATATATATATATATATATATATATATATATATATATATATGTGTGTGTGTGTGTGTGTGTTATCAGACCATTTGAGAGGTACTTATAATTATTAACAATCTTAACCCAACATTGTTGATGCACACTTTAATTACTACATTACACCCTTTCCTAAAATCAAATAAAACTTCCTTTGTTTTTTTTTTCATTTGAAAGAAGGTTATGATTGACTACATTTAGTCAGATATAATATCTCTTGCCTATAAGGCAATTCATTGTCATCAGAAATGAGTCCTAAGGTCACTGTGTCATCTGCATATTTAATCATTTTACTAATCTAATCTTATACAAGCATCGTTGTGTTGACCTGACATCGAGCGTATATCTTATTGGAGCGTAGTGGTGTTAAAGACACAAGGAACGAGGTAAAGTAAACTTTCGTACGCGAAAGATCGCGAGGGAACGCGAAAAAGATCACGAGGGAACGCGAAAAAGATCACGAGGGAACGCGAAAAGATCGCGAGGGAACGCGAAAAGATCGCGAGGAAACGCGATATTATCGCGAGGGAACGCGAAAAGATCGCGAGGGAACGTGAAAGATCGCGAGGGAACGCGAAAAGATCGCGAGGGAACGCGAAAAGATCGCGAGGGAACGCGAAAATTATCTCGAGGGAACGTCAAAAGATCGCGAGGGAACGCGATATTATCGCGAGGGAACGCGAAAAAGATCGCGAGGGAACGCGAAAAGATCGCGAGGGAACGCGATATCATCGCGAGGGAACGCGAAAAGATCGCGAGGGAACGCGAAAAGATCGCGAGGGAACGCGATAATAACCCAGAAAAAAAATATCACGTATGTCACTTTAGGGGCTCCATAAGAATCTATGGAGCCCCTAAAGTGACATACGTGTTATTTTTTTTCTGGGTTATTATCGCGTTCCTTCGCGATCTTTTCGCGTTCCCTCGCGATAATATCGCGTTCCCTCGCGATCTTTTCGCGTTCCCTCGCGATCTTTTCGCGTTCCCTCGCGATCTTTTCGCGTTCCCTCGCGATCTTTTCGCGTTCCCTCGCGATAATATCGCGTTCCCTCGCGATAATATCGCGTTCCCTCGCGATCTTTTCGCGTTCCCTCGCGATCTTTTCGCGTTCCCTCGCGATCTTTCCGCGTTCCCTCGCGATCTTTTCGCGTTCCCTCGCGATCTTTTCGCGTTCCCTCGCGATAATATCGCGTTCCCTCGCGATCTTTTCGCGTTCCCTCGCGATCTTTTCGCGTTCCCTCGCGATAATATCGCGTTCCCTCGCGATATTTTCGCGTTCCCTCGCGATCTTTTCGCGTTCCCTCGCGATCTGTTCGGCTAGGCTGGTTCCCTGCTCCTCTATATCTGGCATACATTCAAATAAATGGACGCGGTAACCAGTACAACAGTTTACTTTACCTCGTTCCTTGTGTCTTTAACACCATTACGCTCCAATAAGATATTCGCTCGATGTCAGGTCGTGTTGTAATGTAGTAATTAAAGTGTGTATCAACAATGTTGGGTAAAGATTGTTAATAATTATAAGTACCTCTCAAATGGTCTGATAACACACACACATATATATATATATATATATTTATATATATCATATATATGGCATAAATGTTTTCATTAATATTTTATATCTTTTTCTTTTACCTGACATGAAATTAATATTAGGCCAGATTCTATTAAATACTAAAAATACTGGACACAGTTCATCTTCATACTTCCACTGTCAAAACTATATGTATATATATATATATATATATATATATATATATATATGCCTCATGCTCCACATATCTGCTGTTTATTATTATGGATCCTCGGCCACCCGGAGATATGTGCAAACCGGTGTTTAAGATGATCTAATTTATCTGGAAACAACCTAAGACATACTAAAAATAATCGGAATGTCTTAAAATTATTAGATTCGCTATATAGAAATGACGCCTTCGTTGTTGGTCTTTTATATTTATTACAGAAACACGATATATCACAAATAACAATATATATAACAATAATGTCATCTTAGTACATACATACTTTTTCAGGCATTTTTATCATATATTTATCATCTTTCCTTCTAAGATTTCTTCAGTTAAAATTGCGGAAAAGTTAACAAATGATTCTCTATTAAAAATTCGCATGAAATAATTCTATGAAACAAAATGTTAATGAGTAATACATATCTGAAGATGGTGTAAGAGAGACTAAAATAGACTTAATGGGAAGATCGTGCTGGCCGGCCCTGCTTCGGGGGTTCGACCCAGCAATGGGACAGATTACGCACCCAGGGCTCGCAAGTGCAGTGGTCACCGGGCCTGGTTACCGCCAGGAAAAAAAATCAGAAGAAGCGTGCGATAATGCCGTGTCACATAATCCGAAAGCGGAATGGAATTCTGCAGATGTTAATATTAAAATAAAGAAAATGGTGGCGGTTACCTCCAACAAAAAAAATCTTTAATAAAAGAGTAATTGTAAATGCCAAAAGTAAAGTTTGCAAATGTCAAACTGGAAAGGAGGCATAACAATCCAGTAAAATGTCCATCTGGCTCGTACTAATTAAAAGTCAAGAACCAGGGCCCAGATATCAAAATAAGCAGTTTTTATTCTCATTCTCTAAAGGTCGGTTCTATGCTTCATTTGTTTATCGACTGGCAAATGAAGAATGTGTTGGTCCTCCCAGGGCACGCTTGTGGTTTTGTATTCACTGATGTGGGGTCGGCAAATAAGTTAAATATTTCTGTTTCTTAATGGAGAATCACATTTACAAAAAAATACATTAATGAGACAAGGTTGGTATAAAAATGATCTAGGGTAAAATAACCCTCTGAACACTAGAATATCTGCATACTAGTGTTTAGTATCAGAAGAAGAAGAACAGATGAGGCCTAAAGCCAAAAATAATTATGAGACTGTTACAACTGATAATGTAAAACCAACTGATAAAGTAATAAATAAATGACCGATAACTTATCACTAACCAATAATGTACTGCGAAGTCAAACGATAATGTAACAGATTTTACTAGCCGTTAACGTAAAACAAAATTAATTGGTAAATTAAAAATATTTCAGTGAACCTGACCAAACCAAATTGGACCTCTCGCATGCTTCTTGGACAATACATGCATTTTTTTAGCTGAGTTGACCACTTTTCATGTCTTGTATTATGATTATATAGCACAACTTAGGACATCAAAAGTTCAGAACATTTCATAATGATAAATTCAAACCAGTTGGGGATCCAGAAATTTTAGAATTTAGGCTGGGGGGGGGGGGTCAAACTGGGTATGATTAAAATAAAAGTTCTTAAATTGCGCATTTAAGTTTTTGTTATATATATATATATATATATATATATATATATATATATATTTATATATATATATATATATATATATATATATATATATATATATATATATAAATGTCGCGCGCCATCTTCCGATCTTAAGAAGGACCAGTCCAATATGCGATCATGATCTGCCGATGCATTCCTACAGCTTTGAATTAAAAGAAAGAAAAGAAAAGATTAAATAATTATGAGTTAATCATCTACGAGTATTATAATTTGTATATTTTATGGTATTATGCGTTGAAAGTAGCTGGTGGGTGGAAAGGTATATACCTGCAAAGGTTCTATACCTTGTACAATGATTTTTATTATTATTTTTTAAATAGATTGAAATAGATTTAAATATGTGTATATTTTTTGCATTTTTTGTCTTATTTTATAAATAACAGATGTGTATAAAATAATACCAATATCAGTAAATGAACATAGGGAGATGGGCATGTGCAAAGTTGATATTGTTGATTGGTAATTTGGCCTGACAAGAAGTCTGCAAAATAAATGAATAAATGGGGAACAGATAACATATATCAGAAAAATGGCAAAAAGTCTAATCTCTCTTATTCAAGTATCACTTTGTGAACCTGACATCGAGTGTATATCTAAGAGGTGGAGCATGGTGGTGTTAAAGACACAGAACGAGACACAGATAACTGTTGTTCTGGTTCCTGCGTCCACTTTTCTGTATGCTAGATGTTGCATGCTAGATATAGGGGAGCAGGGAACCAGCCTAGTGATCATTTGTAAGATCGCGAGGGAACGCGAAAAGATCGCGAGGGAACGCGAAAAAGATCGCGAGGGAACGCGAAAAGATCGCGAGGGAACGCGAAAAGATCGCGAGGGAACGCGAAAAGATCGCGAGGGAACGCGAAATTATCGCGAGGGAACGCGAAAAGATCGCGAGGGAACGAGAAATTATCGCGAGGGAACGCGAAAAGATCGCGAGGGAACGCGAAAAGATCGCGAGGGAACGCGAAAAGATCGCGAGGGAACGCGAAATTATCGCGAGGGAACGCGAAAAGATCGCGAGGGAACGCGATATTTACCCAGAAAAAAAATATCACGTATGTCACTTTAGGGGCTCCATAAGAATCAGATAGGACAATAAAATTCAATGAATGTGAAAGAACAAAACATTAGACTTAGAGATTGCCATACTAGAAATAAAGGTGAGGAATCGAAGCACTATTGGAATGCCTTCAACAACCGAGTGACCAAAATTATGTCAGGTCAAATAAACTTTGAGATGTGATGAGTATAACAAAAAAAGGGGTTATTTGGGCTGTATTATGTTGTAAATCTATTAACTTGTCATATTTTTAATTCTTGTTGACTCGATTTTGTTAAACTTTGAAGAATGTCAAGATATGTAGGACTGAAACACATTAAATCTATGGTCCAGTGCTAAATATGTATGTAGTAGTTGAATGTCACGAAAATGTGGAAAAATGTATACAGAAGTAGTATATATGCTTCATAATGCAAAAGTCTATGGAGAGGCAAAATGCATGTAAAATCTCGAATCTTGTTTGATAAAAATGCATTTAAAAAGGACGGACTTTGCTTAAATTTCACAACTATTACAGTGACCGGTTTACATTTGTTGGGTTATTTTTTTGCAATATTGGCTTATACATGGAATGTTTATTTATATAAGGAACACGTGGTCAGTTTATGATCCAGTGCAAAATATTCCAGCATCCCTGAACAATTAAAAGAATCTGAATTTCAAGGTTATCAGACTCCTGTTGTTATCTCTAAGTTAAAAGACATACCGTTAGGTCACTGGCCGTGACCTCTTTTCGGATGGATTTCTCATAACGTTTCTTATGGACCTCTGGATGTTGAGTAAAGATTCTATGGTACGTGCAACGGAATGGACGACGGGCAAAGTGATATCGGTAGAGCGCAGATTGCTTCCAGTCAGCCGGGCAAACACAAACATGAATAATAGTTTGCTCCAACAGTCCCGTGCTTATCTTAATCCTATTTCAATTTTTGCACAGCATCACTACTAAGTGACAGATATGCAAATGGTAAAATAAGCATACAGATAGTGTTCAGGATATTAGGATATATGGTAGTTCATTCATTATACTGTAAATCCCTAGATATCCTCTTCCTATATCCTCCGCTAAGTAAAATATCTACGATGCATGATAAAATCTCATTACGTCTTCAATGTTCAAAGATCGATTCTTTGGGTTATATGTGCGTGTTTTTTTTTATTATTTTGTATTTTTCTGGCGAACTTTATTCCATTGAACTGCCTGCAAGTAGCTGCTATAAAGCCTACCGGATGCTAGACCTCTGATGTTTTAATAGTCAGGAATATAACTCATTGTCAACTATATATTCCACGTGGCCGAGGTCTTTGGCAGGTCGCTGGTCAGGTTGCTCCCCCTGGCGACCACGAATAACAACATTGTAATAATCGGATCCTCCTGCATCGTCAGAACTGGTCCTTGAGTTAGATGTCTGCATCACTGTTTCAGTATTTACTGAGGGTACATATTGTACGACTATTGGCTCTTGTTCACAATATATACTCTCCGACATCTTGTTATTTTTCTTCACTGGGAGTGCGTAGATATCTCCCATCGGTCCTGTGGTTTCAGTGTTCTTCTCTTGGTCTGGTTGAGTTTTCTTTGCCTTCATTTTCTTACAGGGAACGGAATTCAGTTGATCTGAAGATTCATCGACATCACGTGTCTCAGAAGTATGCACATAAGAGACACCGCCTCCATCTTGTCCAAAATACAGGTTAGTTTTCTTAACTTGTTCAGTTTCTTGGTGTCCGTTATTCAGATTCCCTCCGTATGAATGTTTCTCTGGTAGATCATGTCCAGCTTTATCACCAGATTCGTATATATCATTTTGTATCATACACTCTTCTGTCAAAGAGGTAGTACATGCACTGTCTGGACCATTGTTTAATGATTCATAACGAGGCTCCTGTAACTCGTCATAAACTGGCGGTTTATTTGAAGCAGCTTCCGCCGGAGGGACAGCTCTTTCATAAATGTCTGGGGGTTTCCTGGCACCCTTGCGACACCTGTCGGGGATATGGTAAACAATAGGTTAAAATAAGTACTTTTGCAAAGATCCACTTATTTCATTATCGTACAACGCTTTCCCGAATAAATAACTCGCTGGCTAAAGAGGGATAAGCACCAACTTTTGTGTGACTTCGAATAATTGTAATGAATATAGTACGCATTTAATAGGATTACCGGTAGTTTATAAATGGACAAATCAAACGTTTAATGCACAAACCTATATATAACAAGTATGGAGACTAGAATAAATGCGACTGCGCAAACAGACCCGATCCCTGCTCCGACAATCGGCCCGACCTGTAGCGCCGCCTCTCCATCTATAATATAACATTGCAGACCAGCCTTTTTAATCAAATTGCAGAATAGCGCATCAATGATTTGGGACATACACATACACACATGAACAGACCCCGACGTTTTTAGCCATGTTTATAAAAAAACCATGAATTTTGCCCCATCCCCACATTGTTGTTATGGTGATAAACTTTTCAGATGAATAAAAGAATAGACGCAAAAATAAAATCTTATAATAACTGAGTGACATTTTAGCTCAGCTGACTGAAAGTCATAGCTATAGCGATGGTTCCTTATCCATCGTCCATCCGTCCGGCCGTCCGTCCGTGAGCAATGCACGAATCGTAACCATTAGACACCCAGCGAGGTCTATGAAAAGTCTCCTTAGAAGTCTCTCCTGAAATTAAGTCTCTGTTTCCCATATCCTCTGCGCTATAGGGCTCGTAAATACCCCCCCCCCCACCCGCCCTCCCACGAATAATAAAAAAAAAATGTTCCAAAAAACTCCAGTGTCTAAATAACTTATGAAGTGATTCTTTGCATGCATATTGATCATGGAGTGTTTCATCAGTTCCTGCAAACCGATGGGGCCATTTGTGTTTTTTTCTCGGTCCCCAAAAACCAAAAAGTCCCCCGGTTTCGCCCGCTTATTTATAAATTCTACTGACCACCAGGTAGACCGTCTATGCCGGTCGTCAGAGTGCCAGGTACTGGATCTGTTGAGCTGGGCGTGTCCATGGAAGATCCTGATGACGTCACTGATCTTGACGGTGACGTGTGAGAGATTCTGACGGAATATGTGACGGTAGAAACCCAGTTTGTCTGTGGAGAAAGCGTCAGTGATCCGTCAGTGATACTGTCTGTTGTCACTGAGGGGGCAGGGATCATCTCACTGGTTGACAACTGGACAATGGAAGTCGTCTGCTCAGCTGTGGTCATGCTGGTCGTTTCAGGCAGCGCTGTATGTAGAACATTAGTTTGATTTTTACAAAGGTTAACACACAAATTCGACATAAAACTCTATATCATATCTACAAAGTACAAGATGTGATTATCCGATTATCATTCTCTCGTGAATGATTTATAAAAAGGCCCTATTGGAGTTAGATTTAAATATGACAAAACAATGAAAAACGGGTCTATTCATTTTTCGCATTTTAGGTCGGAAAAGGGGCGCAATGTGGTTTTGCAACATTTAAAGAACACTTTAACATCGTTGCAGGTAGCATTTGTTCCATATTTAAAAGCTTTGTACACTTTCATCCGATTATCCGGCACCTGTGAAGAAGTCACCCTTCTCAAGCCGCGGTTATAACCTGCAGTCTTCCCATCTCTCCTTCGTTTTAACAGCTGCTTTGTATAGCTTTGTTTTAACAGCTGTTCTCTGAAAACACGACAGGGTGTCGCGGGGCAAAGACTTGTGATAAGAGCAATTAGAGCGTCTTATCGCATAACGTATCCAGCATAAACAAACTTATATACCCGCTCTCCTTCGTCCTGGCACGGGGCCAAGAATCATCCCAACAGGTCGCATGTTTAAACTTTCCCCTAGATAGCATCAGATTTCCTGTCTTCTTAGTATCAGTTGTACAGCAGCAGCTGAATGGTAGCACAGACCCCTCTATTAATCCCGGCATTGTGTCAAATCTTATTGTCAAAGGAAGGGGGGGGGGGGATGGGAGTGAAACGTAGCTTAGCTGACCGGAGTAAGTCACTCAACTCTTGGCCTGTTTGCCAAATCTGAAACAGTCTACTGTCTGCCAAAGTTATTTACAGATACAAGCAAAGCTTGGCCTGTGCCAAATTATTTAAAGAAGCTGACATAATCGTGGCTGTTGCCAAATCTGATATAGCACTGGAAAATGCTTTGACATAACGGGAGATTTGGGTTGCAATCAGTTTTCAAGCTGACATATTCATGAGATTTTGGTAGCAAATCCAGAATATAATTATATTTTATTCTTGGATCAATCAATCTTAAACATAAGTTTGATATGGACATAAATGATTTATATTGCCTGTACAGCTCAGCTTATATACCAACACAGCTCATAATCCATTACTATAAACATTATTAATTAATCCATTATAATCATTAATCCATTACTAGCTTTATTAACCCTGAAATTTCACTGTTCTCTTATTTCAAAAATTTTCCCTAACATTTTGATTGATATTATGTGGAGATTACTTGAAATTTTGCATGTTGTAATAAATGTTTACAGCTACACAAACTAACTTATGAGATTAAATCTATAAGTTGAATTCTAATAATTCAGGGAAAAAAAACGATTGAGCAAAAACTATTTTAACAAACGGACAACAAATGGAATATGTTATTTGCAATATTAACGGATTTGTAAAAGAAAATGACTCCTTAGTTTGATACAGGCTTACTTGGCCATATGACCAGGTTCAGCTTTCTTTACTTCTAGCAAAAATCATCGAACCCGAAGTTACCGTCCCGAACCATTCATACACACCGAAGCATAACAGTAAGATAATGCCTTTGAAATATTAAATACTTTGGCTGGGCGGATATGTCAAAGAGGATTTTTAAATAAGTGGTTGAAAGACGCCGAAATAACTAGTTTCCCTTACCTAATAATTGGTCGATGCATTTGGCGCCATGTGACCAATTTTTACTTCCCATTTCTGAGATTTCAATCTCAGTATGCTTACTTGACCAAATAACCAAATTCAGCTTCCCATTACTTGGCCAACAGATTCCAAAGAAGACGATTTATAAAAAAGGTTTACTAGGTTTTCGAGTTAAAATGCATGTCTATACAGGTGGCGCCACAAAAAAAACTCCATCCAACAAAATTTGACATGTGACTGATATTTGCATGAAATTAGGGGATGCTAGCTCCTGTCATTCCTAGTTTTGTAATATTAATATGCTTACTTTCCCATATGACTCAGTTTAGCTTCCTGTAACTCCTGTAACTCGTTTTTTTTATCTCCATTCTTTGTTCACATCATATTTGTTTTTCTCACTACTACTTGGCAGTTACACTCATTCATTCATTCAAAAGTAACTCATAATAAAATGATTCGATAAGCGGAGCATTTATAATGACGAGTAAGCCAGTGAAACATGCAACGTTGGTCAATTCAAAAAGCTAGATAAGGGCTCAGCCTGAACCTGTGGGCCCAGTGTCGTTTAGAAAATTCCAAGCAAATTGGTTTAGTATAATTCAGTTAAAAAAAACCGTCTCCCAACCCCCTACCCCTGCTCAAGAGAAATTAGAAAATGAGGCTGAAAAATTGTGACATAAATATATAGTTACTCACTCCTTTCACATATGTACTGCTTTGTCTGCCCACAGCCGTACCTTCTCCACGTTCCTCTCGTAGTGATCGCGACACACGAGTTTTCAAACGGAATTTTATCCAATCCTCTGTTTATATCCCACCTGCTATCTAAAACGTCACGGTAACCGACTCCTGATTCAAACAAAAGTGTGCAAATTACAAAACAATAAAGTTACATGCTACAAGTACAAAAACATATTGACGTCTATAATCGCTCCTTACCGCCACCTCTAAATTCATGCTTAATGTATCAACGGTCGAGGATATTCACTGGATATAATGTAAGCTGCTGATCACATTCAATTTTCCTGATTTATTCAGGCGCGGATCCATGATTTTTGCAGGGAGGGGTCAACGGGTGTCATGCATAAAAATTGTCTTGAAAAGGTCGTTGGTTAAGAGCAGAGGGGGGTCTCGACCCCAAAACCCACCGTCATGCATAAGATATGTATTAAAAAGGTCGTTGGTTGAGAAGGGGGGGGGGGGGGGGGGGGTTAGCCCCCCCCACTCTGGATCCGCGCCTGGTTATTCATTAAATATTCAGTTACAATAACAGTATTGTCAATCTATATATTATGACATGGAGACCCACCATCAGACCACGTCCATCTGTTGCTGGTTCCAAGCACCCAGAATAAAACCAGTTCTTCATCTGGATATAATTTTGGTATCACCTCAAGGATCTGGTTATAGGCATCTGTGTTATATAAAGATACGAGTCTTCTTCTCGAGCGGTTACACTCCTTAGCTGCGGATTTAAAGTTACCACTTTTATTGATCTTACTGTAGCATCTTCCGTTCGACTCCACTTGGTTCCATTGACAATTTCCGGATATTGGCTTCTCTGAAATTATCATTACTGTTTCCAAATGTGGATTTTGTGTTTTTATACGAAATACATTTTATCACTTTGGAGCATTCAAGTATTAATGTTTTAATAAAAATGTAGGGCCTGTGTAAAGGACATGTTACTAATTACATATCGCTGAACGTATTTTATAACAGCCCAAGAACTTCATTCTCGGAGTCAAATATGTTTGACTATGAATAAACCTGAATAAGCTTCAGTCTTTAATGAAGCCATTTTGATTTAAATCTTCGATTAAGCAATTTATTTTCTTGGTTCTCTATAGAGCAGGAAAAATACCTGAAACACAAATAACATCAGACCGAACCGAGCACGGTCGACTCGTCAGTGTTAATGTATCGATGAGTCCTTCCTCCCACCGTGCCATAGCACAAAGAGGTTTTTTATTTGCTTCCGTGCCATCCGGTTCGTCGTCTGCCCAGTATACATCATCTGAATATACAATAAAGAAGTAAACAATTTTAGGGAGGCTGACATCTAAATACATAGTTTCTCTTGGAAATTTAAGATATATATGTATTTTTATATATGTGTATATATATGTATATTATGTATATTATTATGCCATGCATAGTATTAGGACAGTAATATTTCGTCATCTTTCATAAATGTAAGTGCATTTGTGGTCATTATTTTACTGAGTTTGTTATAATCACGTAAAGGATAATGAAAACGTAGCTGAAAAAGTATTGCCCATTCTCTTGTATTATGCAACTAGTTACATTTGAAGAAGTATATTTTAATTGAAGACCAAATATCAAACTCCGAATGATTCAAGGACCACGAAACACCATTTCACATATATATTAAGTATATTTAGTGGATTAAACGGACATATGTTTATATACGCCTGTCAGTGACATGACGTCTTCTGGCATACACGGTCCGTCCGTCCGTCTTACCGTCCGTCCGTCTTTAACCACTGTTAACTTTTAGTGTTGCCGCCATAACTTACCATGCAGGGCTCCGACGGATTTTCACGAGACTCATCAAAACTACTAACAATAGATTATCTCGCCTGAGTTCGGTTATGGGCAAAATCCACGCATATTTAATCAGGTCAGAGGTCACTAGACTACTCTAGTGTACTCACTTCTGTAGTGTAGCCGCGATAACTTACCAGGAATACAATGGATTTTGATAAAACTTAACAGAAATATTTATCAATATGATATCTCGCCCAAGTTGGATTTCCTGGAAATTCCATCCATATTTGATTAGGTCAGAGGTTTTATTCCTAAATTACATTCTCAGCAAAACCATACATATTTAATGAGACCTGAGGTCACAAGGCTACCTTTTTGGGATCCCCTTGTGTCCCTGCCTTTACATTTAGTGTCGCCACGATAACTTATCAGGGCTTTGATGTATTGTCACGAAACTACCTCACCATAACTACTTACTAATTGATTATCTCTTCCGAGTTCGATAATAGGAAAATTTCACGCATATTTCATTAGGTCAGGGGTCCCCACCTTATTATGGGATCAAGGATCAAAGAAAGGAGGGGTCCAACCCAGGAAAACTAACGAGGAAACTTTAAAAAAAGGCCCTCAGTTCCCGAAAAAGGGGGAGGGGGGGGGGTCAAGGCATGAAAAACTGGTCAGAACCCCTTTAAAAGGATGCGGCGGCTGGAAGGGGGAGGGGGGGGGGGGGCCCAGGAACATCCCCCGGATCCGCTTCTGCGCAAACAACTTATATAGCGTATATAAGTAACCAATAATTATCCAAAACTATGTAAATATACACTACGATTAATTCATGATTCACGATTAACGATTCAAGCCCGTTACCCTCTTCATGCTGGTAGAAATATTATCATTTATTAATTTTCACGTCAGGTCAGCTGCATTTGAGTAATACAGTTACTATACATCAGGTAAGTACAACTTCTACTGCCAATCCAAAAGCTAAATCCTCGCTTAGTAGAAATTGAAATGACAGGAATCTATTCATGCCGTTATAAAGGAGCTCACCTCGACACACATAAACACACGCACATATGATTAATCATCTGCACAATGACAGATTCTACCGCAATTCTTAACCAGTCTAAGGAACCGCGGTTGACAAACCGAAAACTCGTAGCATGGTCGTTACATGGACAGACGTTGCATCTTTATATCACCAGCATCATCCACACCATAAAAAGTGTTCAAAGATTCGTTTTACTTGATGAGTTCGTCGGTCGTTGAATATAATGTCCCGATAACAGAGTCAACAAAGTTCACAGCGAAATAGTTTTCTTCTGTTTACTCATTACCAGGACTTATTCACATGAATGCCGTTAGTGACAGTGTTTTATATTAATCACAAGGTCCATGCAGATATTTATTCTGATTTCAATACTGTATAAATAATCTTATATTCTATGTACTTAGTAATACTGATTTTTTCCAAGGCCCTATGAAAATTATAACAATACCTGAATATGTTATCTGCGCCTCAAAATTTCTGCTGTCACCATCTCATCATCACGACTTAATACAAGGGGGATAACATGGGTCTCATTTCATATAGCAGGTGCGTGATCAAGTGTAGCATAACACAACCTCTGTGCATGATTAAAGACTTAATAATGCATACAAATTGATATATTCTTCATAAAATGACTTTATATTGTTTCTGGTTAACAAAAGAAAAATCGCACAAGAACGGGGAAAAGGCACATACCGTGAACAGGATTTACTGAATACACTGCGTGGGAGAATAGGTCTCTTTTGCCACAATGGTAGAAATAAAAACATGCAGTTCCGCACATGGTTGACAGAGATCGGCCGGGGATGTTTGTCCCACAACAACATTTGACATCTCCGTCTGATTCCTGGTAATTAAAAAAATGAGCATTACAGATTCATTATAAACACACTCACAGAGGGGCGCAATTTCCATTCGCAATGTGTGTTTTGTGTTGGGGGGGGGGAGGGAGGGGGCAGGACTTGGACACCCCCTTCACACACATAGGCCCTTTTAACACAGGAAACCACATTTAACTCCCTCTCCATTTTCTCAATATAGTGCAATGATATTAAAAAATGTCATCAATGATGGTGGTGCTGGGGGGGGGGGGGGCAAGTTTTTCCCCCGGAGTATCGCGACTGTTGAGTGTGGTATCAGCTAAGGGGGTAGCATGGCGTGGGTTGTTCCCAAACTGCGGTGTATAGGATTAAATGTGAAAGCATACAACACTGCTCATCTGTCTTTACTGGTCACCAGTAACGCATAGAATTAAGTTCAACCTGGTGCTCCGTATAAACAACTACAAGCAATAGCTCCACAATACTTAAGTGAACCTGTTTGTGAACACCAAACACAACTTGCTTTAAATACAATAACTACTAAGCATCCTCTCCAAATAAGTTGTAACGTTGAATTTTTTCAACCCATAGGAAATGAGCCGACCTTCTGTCATGTCAATTGAAGGTCGGAAAGTGGTCAAGTTTTGTCCAAGCAAGCCACAAATTCCCCGGGCTCCAAATCTGTTCTTGTGAGGCACTGCACAAGTTAACGGTTGTATAAGTGTGTGTGTGTGTGGGGGGGGGGGGGGTGTCACATAGCCATTAACCGTGTGTTAGATTTTATTATCATGTGGACGTGCTGAACACGATCAATAAACATTTAAAAAATTGACACCCAGAAGGGTATGCTTTCATCCTCGTTCGTGTTTTTGGATGTGTGATTGTTCATAACATAACTCATGCAATCACGAACGGAATCTCATGTTATTGTAATGGCCCAAGCAAGAATCAATTAGGTTTTGATGTGGATCCGATACATGAACCGAAATATTGCCACAAAAATGCTGGTAATATACGGGCCGAATAAGTGAATGCAAACACATGCCGGAGCTTGCATTCCTGAGATCCTTAGAACTCTAGTTATTTACATATTCTAGATAAATGGTGTACCTACTTTGTAATTTACCTTTTGTAGAGAGAAGAAAGAGAACGAGATGCAATTATTTTTACAGTTGTCGATGTTTTCTGTAGAGCTGCACGTGGTGAAGTCATCATCAGATGTTGCATAACATCCTTGATAAAACATGGAGCCATGCTCGTAGTCCCCTACAACAAGCAAAAGAAAGTGAAATATCACCATTTATAAAGTTGGCCTTGTTTGATGAGAAAATGTGAGTTTGACAATTCACACAAATACGGAGACACGGCACCCCCTGCTCGTTATGACAAAGGCCCCTCCAAGAATATAAAAATTTCCTATACTTCCACCACACATTATATATTGATTAAACGACGGTACTTTTTTAAACACAGTTTTCTCTCACATTTTCACAGCAGGTTATCTATTTGCATAATAGGTTAACATTTATATGACATTCATTAAGGGGAAATTAAAAGAAGCTGTTACCTGGATGAAAGAATCAGCTTGAAAGCGTTATGTAAAAAATCTGGGTTTTTTTTCGAACAGTGCTAGGGGAACAAAAGGGTACTTTGTCCTCCATTCCTAAAAAGCTAGGCGAACATGTATCCTGCCCCTTAAGAAGGTCCATGATTAATTAAACAAATATAATGTCATACTGATATCTCGACAACGAGGGGTCTAATAATATTATGAAAATGAGAAAGAGTATATTAAATTTATTTATATGTTTTCATTTTTGAGACTTGCAAAGAGATTTTGATTCCCGAAGAGCCGGGGTTTAAATGATTATTTTTACCCTATTTTTACTAAAATAGATATTTAAATATTAAGTATATTTATGCATGCCTGTAATTATTCCACAAATTTTTATTATCATTTTTCAGACAGCCCTCATGAGATCAGTCTCGTTTGCGTATCCTCTATGCAGCAGCCGAAATATACATCTGTTGACATTTAGCATTGCCAAAAGGGCATCGAAAACCTGAACAAAAGAATATAAGGTTGTGAACGGCATATAAACCGTTTGACTAGTGTACAGGGTAAGAAATGCTCAGGGGGCACTAATCGAGGGGAAACCTATATATCTATATAAAGACAGAGAGAGAGAGAGAGAGAGAGAGAGAGAGAGAGAGAGGAGAGAGATTGAGAGAGAGAGAGAGATGACCAATGTCCCCTGATGCGGAGGGTGTGGGAGGGGGACAACCCTAACCACATTGTGTGGAAAATGTTAAACCATGTACTCCAAAGGGAGATTTTTGGGGGTCTTTCAGACACCATTTTATTTGCGAGGGGCTAAATTTTGCGATTTTCGCGAATGTAAAATAATCGCGTATATGAAACCCTGGGGAATAAGATGCCCTGTCAACTATGATGAACAAGAGGGATGATGCATCTGCAAACACAATTTAGTTATCATGATTCACACCTCTAGAAACAACCTAATCAACAACCAATCCTGTGCATGGTGTCGTAACTGGCCTATGCATACAAGCACTAAAGATAATAAAACACGCGGTAATTACAAGGATATATCGACTGTGACACAATTCATTTAAAGTTAATGACTGAGCCAGAAATGACTGATGTATTATTTTATTAATTATAGATTTAAAATCAATACAAATATTACTGTTTGTGTGCAATCACGAAAATGAAAAATGAAGAAATCGCGAAAATTCAGCCTCGCGAATATAAGCCAACCACAGTGCTATGGGTTGGGTTTGAGCAATGCATTCACCCCTCCCAGGATATTCATAAAATAATATATATATATATATATATATATATATATATATATATATATGAATATATATACACTATAACTCGGGAAAAGGATATTTCAATATTCGTGAGTTTATTAAAAAGGTGCCCTAATCTATATACAACTGAATAATCAATCCCAACAGATGAAGAAAAATTGAGGCCCATTTGGCACTTTCCTTTGTTACATAAAAGCGGACCGAACTGTCTCGCTAGTGAAGCTTGCTTTGCTAGTGAAGCTGTGGTAAGCCGGACTTGTGCGCCACCGACCTGGGTTCGACTCCCGGATCGGCTCAGGATTTTTCCCTCATTTATTTGTCTTCGTAACACCTTAAAAAGTACAGTGAATTTCCATTCATTAATGCACTGAATTATCAAAACCTTTAAAAGCCTTGAAACGTCCCATGCTTATGTGCTAGAATTAAAAATTTTCACAGTATTTCTATAATTAACTTAGAAAAACCATGCATTTTTTATCCTCCACTTTATCCAAATATTTTACTTTTTATCTTATTAATTGCCCCCCTACCCCGGAGCGTATGGCCCTTGTGTGTATTATATTATGAATCATCCAGTGATGTCAATTTATCTTCAAGGGGAGGGGGCAGGTTGATTCGGAGGCGTGGGAGGGTAATCCAAATTGGGACAATTTGTTTTATACATACGCACACACATACATTTATAAGTACAGTATAAGGTTTTAAAAAATAAGGTATTATGTTTCCAGTGTACGTTAATTCTAAACCAGATTTATATATTTACTATATTTCATTTCCAATGAATAAATATAATTCTCTGAATATCAGGGGGGAATGATTACATTGGCCAGTCCCCCCTTTGCCAAAAAATTTGTGTGTGGTTTTGATTGGCATTTGGGCCAAAATACGTACAGACTTGTTCATTATTCACGAAATAAGATGCCAGAGGGCTTCGATGAAACCAAACCATTTCTGAAAGCGTGCGACCAGAGCCTAGGAAGATGCCGCAGCAGAGTGATCATAGAAGCATCGCATTACCTCGATGACGCAAACAAAGGTTAGATATGTTAACTACGCTTGATTTTAATAATCTTTCCGTCTTTTGTTGAAACTTATGAATAATAATAAAAATAATGAATATTCTGTTTGCTATTCCAGTCTGTAAAGATTGTATTCTTTCCGATGTCGATCTTATGAAAATATAGAAACCATACCGAGACATCACCATTCTAATTTCTAAAGAAATACCTAAATCGTAGTCTCAGAAACATTGTCGGAAACTGAGATTTGTCCATTCTCATAACACTTGCGTTAAGGTAAGAACTAAGTGGGAAAGCGTATTGTAAAGGATATTTCTAACTGTATATTTACTTTGACGGATCCAGTTCCAGTACAGCGGTTGTGTTTTACCACCTATCCAGGCATCTGTTTTCCCAACCACAAGACTTTTCAGTGCCTCGTGCGTCGCGTCGTCGTCATCCACTGCCAGTTGTCCTGGTCGACAGCTCTGCTTGGCTGAATTCCAGTTTTGGGCTTTATTGTGCAGACAGTAGATTTTTCCTTTATCATCAAAAGAAGAATATAATGAAGTTATCAATCTTCATATAGAAGGATCGCAGGTCCCACATTTTATTTTATACCACAATTATAATGAGGATGTTTGAGTTAGATTTGCCACTGAATGTCCGAAGGCTTCGCTCACAGTTTTAGCAAACGGAGGGGTTTAAATGTTACAGTCCGGTAAAAATGGCGTTTCATTTGCTTAATGTACTGGAGAATGCAAAGGGCGTCAACTTAAATATAATTTTAAAGTCAAACATTTCGAAATATTTAATTTAATGGGATTGATAGCTTATACACTCCACCGATCGTCCATTCGGATATCCCAGTGCATGGGTAAATCAACATTGATTAAATATTAAATAAATATTTTTCATCAAAACAATATTGGAAAAGCGTTGTATTTGAAAATTGCTATCAATTTGAATCATAAACGTTCATTGAAAGATTATTGTCAAATCAATATTGATTCAATATTGACAACTTGTTGAAAAATTAAGATGGAATTGCTAGTTGAAAATCAACATTAAATTAATTTTGAAACCTAGTTGATGATCAACATTGAACCATAAATGACAAAAACTAGATGTGTCGGAACGACACGAATGCCCCCGCCTGGGGCAAATTAGAAACATCTGTTAAATTTTGTAAATTTTTTAAGTTCAGGAGGTGTCGTATTGTCAAAAGTAGGTCAACAAGGGCAAAATGCAAACTCGATCTGTAACGGGTCATTATCAAGCAACACACCAAAGATCAGACCAGTATCTGCAGGCATTGTGAAAAAAAATCCATACATGTGCATTTTTCATAAAAATTTCTGTCTTTCATGAAATTTTCTATGTTTAGGATCTGTCATATGGTCAAAAATAGGTTAACTGGGACGAAACGCAAACTCGATCTGTAAGTGGTCATTATGCGCCTACAGACCAAACATTAGGCCAGTTTCTGTAAGCATTGCATTGTGAAACTAGAATATTAGCAAAAGCTGATAATCAGTTATAAATTTAAATTGGAGAGGTATGTACCATGTTTCATAACAATCCACCAAATGCTTCCTGAGAGATAAGCTCCTAAGTTTTTTTCTATACTAAGCTCTGTGACCTTGAAAAGTAGGTCAAGATCACCCATCTTTGAACTTGACCAAGATTTTGTAAATATAATGCAATAGCACTGAAGAAATGAAGTTCCTGTGTTGAATACCTTTGGAAATATCCTGCACAAAAGCCCAAAATTGAAAAATCTGATAAAAATTCATTAAAAAATCAGAAATTGCAGGTGGCGCTAACAAAATTGTGCAGCTCGTACAGACCATCAGTCCCAATAATCATAATAAGTTTTGTGAAAATCCACACAATGGTTCCTGAGATATAAGCTTCCGAGTGTTTTTTCTAAAATCAGTTCTAAAATGTAGAAAAATGACGAAACGCAAACTCCACCTGTAACTGGTCATTATCTGCCCACACATAAAAAATCAGGGCGGTATCTGCAGGCATTGCGAAAAAAAGTCCTTACATGTGTATTTGTCATGAAAATTTCTATTTTTCATGAATTTTCTAAGTTTAGGAGCCGTAAAACGGTCAAAAGTAGGTCAACTAGGACGAAACGCGAACTCGATCTGTAACTGGTCATTATCTGCCCACATACCAAAAATCAGGCCAATATCTGCAGACATTGAGGAAAAAGTGCGTACATGTGTATTTGTCACGAAAATTTCTATATTTCATAAAATTTTCTAAGTTTAGAAGCCGTAAAACGGTCAAAAGTTGGTCAACTGGGACGAAACGCGAACTCGATCTGTAACTGGTCATTATCTGCCCACATACCAAAAATCAAGCCAATATCTGCAGGCATTGCGAAAAAAAAGTCCGTACAACTGTTTGATTTCGGAATGACGGAAGGACGGAAGGACGGACATGGGTAAAACTATGCCCCGGCCACTTTGTGGCGGGGGCATAAAAAATCATTGATTTAATGTTGAAAAGAAGTTGAATACATCTCAACCTCATGTTAAGTTGTTTTTAATGTTGAAAAAATGTTGAGTGCCCACTGGCATTTGTATATATGGGCCTACACACACACATATATATATATATATATATATATATATATATATATATATATATATATATATGGTGCCGGTCCAATAGATGGGTTGGCTTAATACAGTCAAGAACTCGGTTTTGTGGGGAATAGCTGTTTATTCTCGAGTAGTTGCAAGGTTAATTAAATTCGATTCTACAAAAATAATGGCATTAATAAATAAATGTGCATTATGGTGCGCGTACATTAATACATTTCGCAATACGTGTAAAAGCTTACATTCTGTTCTCTCCAACTAAATATAAGAGTTTAATTCCTTCAAGTCTTACATGAAGGAACATGGTCTTGACCTATTATAACAATACACCTTTGAGGCTATAGTAATTATTATTACACAGACAATTGTCACAATATCATAACAGGAAAGAGACACACTTCAAGAGTAGACTAATGAATATTTGAGAGATAAATTAACTTATAAATTAAATGAAATAAATTACCCTGTGTCAGGAATCTGTCTTAAAACTGCATGGGGCTATTATCATACCTTTCCCATTCAGACAGAATGTACAGAATTTCTGACAGAATGAAAAATACACAGAGGTACCAAGTAACCTGGTCAACACAGTTGCCATGTCACATGACCAAGTTTGACCAAATGATAAATGACACAGGCTTTTTAAAGGTTAGACTTAATAATAGATAACTGGTAGGTGGCAGCACTTATTGCCTATAATTAATAAGAATAAATTAGCTACAGGTGGCAGCACTGCTGTGAAGGCAAACTACCTGAACTATATATAACGGCAACATCCTCCTCCACTGAAGGCATTCCGTCCCGGAAACTATTAATATTCACTTACTACCTTATTTACAATAGTTAATGTACATATATATAGTCCATCATTAATCATCATTAATTTCATCCATAATGTTGCATGGACTATATACATTGTAATATCTTCACAAATAGCAATTGAAATCTTACAAATGACACATTATTTCAAACAATTGATAAAATTCATTCAGAGGTCATGTTCATACCGCCACTGCGATAATGCGTCAATCATAATTCATAAAAGTCACCTAATCAAAGGTATCACCCAAATCTTCATATAATACATAATCATTAGCTCCATTAATCGACATGTGAAACTGTACATCATATATTAAATATATTGATACTATACCTCATCATACATTTAATACACTGATACGCTGATATCATCACACATTAATTTAAGAATTAGCTATTGCGAACAAGTTCTACGATGGCAGCAGTCAGTGTAGGTATCTCTGAAGGAAAGCATTCCATCACCTGCATAAGTAAATGTACCCTATCAACTAACTGGGATGAGGACTTTCGTGAAGGATTAAAATCCTCATCTCTATATCTCTGTGGTGGCTGTCGTTGTCTTGTTGACGTACGGGACGCAGGACACGGACGCGTCGTTTCACTCATAGTTGTACTCATACAAGGAATAGGTTGGTTATCAAGAACAGACTGGTCGTCTACATTGGAAATGTCATGGTTCAATATGTCGTCTGATTCCTGCTCATCTGAGATGCCCTGGAGGCCGATATCTAATGTGTAATCATCTTCAGGATGGGAGCCTTTGTCAAATATCTTGCTGCCGAATCGCCTGCGTTAGTAGTACCATCAGAGCCATCAGAAGCATTTTATGTGACATATCCAAGGTTAGCAGGTGGGCACAGGTGGGCACTTACTCTGTGTTCCTTCTGGTAATGTTGGCTCAGATGTCACTTGTACTGTGTGAGAGGGTACGAATTCCGGTGTAGATGGATCCAACAGTATCGGCGGCAATTCATATTCATTCTCCTCATCGGATTCGTCAAACCCTTCAGTGGAAGAAACTCTCCTGAGACGAGTTCTAGGGCGAGTTGGTTTATGGCCGGTTTCTCTCTGCTCAGTTTCCTCACTTTTTGTCTTTAGAGGGATACTGGCCAAAGACAGCAACATATTCCTATGCAAAGTCCTTTTCTAATGTTTACCATCCTCCTTAAAAAACTACATACAAGGTATTTCTTCATTGGGCTGAGCCTCAACGATGTACACATCTTTTTCCAAATGATCAGCCAGTTTGTGCTTCCCTTTAAAGGCGACGTTTTTAACTAAATCCGATCCCCGGGGTGTAATAATGATTCGCGTACATTAAGACCGCATCGCTCTTTTGATCTCTCTGCTGCCTTCTCCGATTCAGTGTGGGCTATGTCGTACGCAGACAAAAAGTCACGGACGAACTCAGATGGTATTCGTTCTTTCTCTTCTTCGGGTAGTATTCCTAACGCTACATCCACTGGTAGTCTTGGGTGTCTGCCGAACATCAAATAAAAAGGCGAAAATCCAGTACTTTCGCGTTTGGTGACATTATAAGCGTGTATCAAACTCTGAACGTATGATTTTCAATCTGTCTTTTTATCCTCAGAATGTGTGCCAAACATCTGGAGAAGAGTTTGGTTGAAGCGTTCACAGAGACCATTACTTTGAGGATGATTTGGAGTAGTTCGACTTTTCTTGATTTCACAAATTTTACAAAGATTCCTGATAATTTCCGATTCAAAATTTCTACCCTGGTGGATGTGTTATCTCGCTGGAAAACCATTATGCACCAGAGAGTTGTCAAGTAGTGCACGAGCAGTCGTCTAAGCGGTATGGTTTCTGGTAGGAACGGCAATAGCATATCTTGTGAAATGGTCTGTTATGAATAAACATTACCATAGCCGCCTTTCGATTCCTCCAAAGCCAAGTAATCAACGCAGACCAGTTCCATGGGGTATGATAAACTCATGTTTATTAAGGAGCCACTTTTCTTGGTAGTTGGTGTTTTCCGGCGTATGCATCGTTCACAACTGTGCACATTTTTTAACATCTCTGGTCATACCAGGCTAGTAGAACTGGGACCGAACTAAATCAGTCAACCGATCGAAACCTATGTGGCCATTTTCGTCGTGAAGTCCTCTGAGAGCTTCCTCGCGCATACACTTTGGCAGTAGCAACTAATATCTGACCTTGTCTGTGATATTGCAGCGTCGGTATAGGATTCCTTGACGCAAACACAGACGATTCCATTCTTGTAGGAGTAGTTTACACTCTGGATTCATGTTTGCAGAGCCACCAATGACCTTCTCCCTCGCTGAAAAGAACAAAGCACGGGGCCAATGACGACATAAGTGCTTTGGTAGTGTTTCCACTGGTCATAACAGACGGGTTGACGCCAACGCATCATCTGCATGTAATTGGGGACCATATATACTGGAGTTATCTTGCGGTAGTTTGTCAACAGACTGAAGTATGCAAGTTGATTCGACAAAATTTACCTGATCGACTTGGTGGTTCAGCAACACTGCCTGAATCGCCTGGGGACTCATCGTGATAGACTTGGGAATCCGAGAAAGTGTATCCGCATCAATGTTCTGTTTGCTGGCTCGGTAATGAATGGTGAAATTGTAGTAAGCAAGATCGGCCAACCATCGGTGACCAGTTGAATAAAGTTTTGCTGTCATCAGGTAGTTTAGTGGGTTGTTGTCTGTAAACACGTCAAATTCTCGACCATAAAGGTAGTCATGGAATTTCTCAGAAACTGCCCACTTCAAAGCGAGGTATTCTAATTAATAAGCATGGTAGTTCTCCTCAGATTACTCAAGCCTAAGCGATGACTATGTCAATGCGATCCTGTTTCTGATACAATACAGCTCCTAATCCATCAGTGAAGGCATCCGTGTGAAGTGTAAATGGCAAGCTGTAATCGGCGTATCCTAAAAACAAGAGGGTTTGAAAGCAAACGATTAAGTGTATCGAAGGCATTCTGGGCAGTTGGATCCCATTGTATTGGTACGGACTGGAATTTACCTTGGTCGTCACGGCCTTGACCCTTCAGCAAATCGGTCACAGTGGCTTAGCGATCTTATCATACCCTTTGATGAAGCGCCGGTAATAGCTTGTAAACCAGAGATATTGCCGCAGTTCTTTCACAATTGTCGAGATGGACCATTTGGACAGTGCTTCGACTTTTTCCGGGTCAGTGTGAATTCCATCAGCGGAGATGATATGTCCTAGGTATTTAACACTACTCTTGAAAAAGGAACACTTTGGAGGTTTTAGCAATATTCCATAATGGTGGAGTCGATGGAACACTCTGTCTAGTCGTTGGATATGTTCACCGACAGCAGAAAAGAATATCAAAATATCGTCAAGGTAAACACAACATTCTTTGGAGCTCAAGTCGCGTACACAATGCTCCATCAATCTATAGAATGTTGCTTGGGCGTTCGTTAAGCCGAACGGCATCCTGTTTCACTCATGAAAACCCAGTCGATCTACTGCGAAATGCTGTTATCTCCTTGTCCTCTTCTGCTAATTCAACTTGCCAGTAACGGCAGGTCCGGAGATCAAGGGTTGAAAAGATCCTAGAATTAGCAAGTGTTTCAAGTGTGTCCTCTACTCTCAGTAAAGCATAGGCATCTCTCTTTGTTCTGGTATTAAGTCTCAGGTAATCGATAGAAAGCCTGAGACCGCTATCCTTCTTCCTGGTACAAATAATATTGGATAACCAAGGGGACTCAGACTCGCGGATTACTCCAGCATCAAGCATCTCACTCAAATGCTGTTTCACTTCGTCATACATGGCAGCAGGTATGCGCCTCATACGTTCCTTGAAAGGAGTGTCGTCCGAAAGATTAATCCTATGGGTTACTGCATCAGTATATCCGAGATCCTCATTCCCGACTGAAAACACGTTTTGCTATCGTCTAAGGAATGCTGTTACCTTTTTCATCTGGTTGTCAACCAAACAGGATCCGGATAAATCTATGTTCAAGTCAGCACTTGGTGAATCGACAGTGAGTACTACCTGACTACCGGTAGATGGGTTGACTTAGTAAGTTAAATTAGGAACTCGGTTTTGTGGGGAATAGCTGTTTATTCTCGAGTAGTTGCAAGGTTACATTTCATTTCTGCAAAAATAATGACATTAATAAATAAATGTGCATAATGGTACATTAATACATTTCGCAATACGTGTAAAAGTTTACATCCTGTTCTCTCCAACTAAATATAACAGTAATATTCCTTCAAGTCTTACATGAAGGAACATGGTCTTGACCCTTTATAACAATAAACCTCTGAGACTATAGTAATAATTACGCAGACAACAGTTACATAACATAAAAGGAAAGAGATACACTTCAAGAGTAAACTAATGAATATTTGAGAGATAAATTAACTAAAATAAATAAAAAAAATAACTTACCCTGTGTCAGGAATCTTTTCTAAAACTGCATGAGGCTGTTATCATACCCTTCTCAGTCAGAGAATCAATGACAGAATAAAAATACACAGAACTACCAAGTACCCTGGTCAACACAGTTGTTATGTCACATGACCAAGTTTGACCAATAGATATATAACACAAGCTTTTTAAGGGTTAAACTTAATTAATTAATAACTGGTGGGTGGCAGCCATGATTGCCTATTATTAATAAAATAAATTACCTTCAGGTGGCAGCAATACTGAAGAAAAACAACACTGTTAATTCACTTTTCACGGGATGCGACCCGATATACTAGCAATTAAGGCGGTTTCACACCGGATGCGTCCGAACGAATAAAACATGAACGAATATTTCCTGCCTCCGAATAAAATCCTGTCGCATCCAAAATTTCATTCACACCAAATCCGAGCTATATGAAAAATATATCGGATGCACTACAATTTAGACTTTATTGCCATATATACACACACACACACACATATATATATATATATATATATATATATATAGACCTATACATAAAATTTTCGAATATTTTTGAACATGTAAATTGATTTTCTCATAAATTAATAATAAAGTTGATCTCTGAGTGTACTGACTGCATAATTGAAAATTATTGGGCCTTGCTAGGAACCAGCTAGGCCTACAGTCATGAGTTCACAGGTGACATATATTAATATGCTTATTTTCAAAGACCCTGATCTCATGCAAGGCCCTGGACCCGGTACATGTGTTCTCAAGCAAATCAGGTCATGTAAGGGGGTCCGCAGGAAGAAACCCTCTTCCTGTGACCCCGCTGTCACAAGAAGGCCTGCAAAACAATTCTTTCAAAGATCTCCCTTTTGAAAAGGGGATTATTTCGGGCCAGTGACCTCGAATAGCACTAAAACCCCAGATAGGGCCCCAGCAGAAAAAGCCTGTGCAGGCATCACACACTCTATGGCTATTGTGTTACTAAGCCCGAAGATACAAAGAAAAGAGGTGCCTGCGGGGGGGGGGGGGGACAAATATTTTAAGTATTAATTATGCACGTAATTCGCAAATATTGCAAATAAAACTGGGTGGAATCTCTTCGGGAAAACCCGGAGTATTTGTATGTCGAAAATCAAGGCAATCCGTACTGTGGTATTAGAGGAGATACGGAAAATGACAAAAATCGCCTAACGCTATTATATATATATATATATATATATATATATATATATATATATATATATATATATATATATATGTAATTGCATCAATGCAATAATAAGAAAATTTCAAAAACCGCAAATATGCTAAACGTTATCACGATCATTATTTCACGATCATTATTATCATTATTTCATTTTTTTCTCATCCATTCACAATGCCGACAGTGACAACACAGGCACCAGAAAAGACATCAGATCTAAATCGAGCGAGTCGTGATTCCGGTTTCCGAGATACTCAACCTTGAGTGTACGTGATAATGACAGTGTATATATTAGTCGGATGACCGTTGGGTGACTGTCATAGTTACTTGGACATATTACGAGAACCTCCTCAAAAGTACAGCTGCTTCGAATTCCATTCCAACTACTAGCTGTTATAGATATACGTTACATTCGGATATATTTAAACTTCAGCGCAGTGTTGTAGACAGGTCCACACCATCCGAGTCTTAGTGCAAGTGCGAGTCCTTTGGGGTTCGAGTCCAAGTCCACCGTCTTCAAGCCCGAGTCTTTTAGAGCTCAATAAAAATATCTTTATTTAAACACTTTAAATTGGATTTAAGATTGTCATGAATATTTCTGTCCAAGTTTACACATGCTTTTCGCGATGCTAGAATAAAGCTTTGTACATACAGCCTTGACTTTTTTATATTCAGTGAGCATTTGATATGTTTGGGTCTCTCAATATATGAGTGTAATCTCTAATGTGAACGTCCTAGTTTACATAACAGTACATTTTCCTTGGAATCAGGACGGACTACGGCCTGATATATCGAATCCTGACATCCGAGTGCGAATCCGGGGCCCTTGGGTCCGAGTCCGAGGGCCTGAAAAGTTGACTCGAGTCCGGACTCGAGGCCTACATAAATCATATACCAAAATTGGTAGGAGCGTCACTGCGTTGTGCTTGAATAACTGAATAAGACAGCTATAAAATGAGTCTACTTTAATCAGAGAACACAGGATTATTTGGCGATATGGGTAAATAAGCTTTTTCCTATTATACAAAAATACAGCCCTGAGGGTTCACAAAGCTATCGACAGTAAATGACCATGACACGTTTTGCATTAATGCTAATTCTATCTTTCGCAAATGAGTTTCTCGGACAAGTTTATAGTATGAATTTTAAACAGATTCGTTTTAATGGATAATGCCATGATATTGGTTACGCTTACATACGTGTGTATAAAGGCACTTCATCGAGGCATGGTCGTATACGGGGGGGGGGGGGGGGGGGGGGGGCGAAGCCGCAGGTGGCCATCCCGCCAGTCTCTCCGACTGTGCATATAATATTGAGGGGCCAATTCCACCCAGAAATATCTACCAAGATAATTAAAGCATAAAAGTAAAGTATCAGTTATCAATCAGGTTTACTTAAAAGTTTCATTACTTTACACTTTCATATGCAGGTAACAAACTTTCCCTCTTGTTTTCAGTCTTTAAAAAATGGTACAGAGCCCCCCCTCCCCCCCCCCCCCCCCCCCCCCGCAAACCCCATTCCGTTAATACTGGCTACAGCTCTGGGAGGTGGGTTGAATACTCAGCACAGTAAGGAAGGAGTATCAAAATATAATTCTTGAGGTAAACTCTCCAGGAATTTCAAAGCAGTCGTCTGCTTCAATAAACGTGACCAAGGTCAGACTAAAAACAAGGATGATCCCGGTAGCCATGATCCTCAAGGTGTTGTGATGACTACATGGCTGACTGTGAAAGGTTTCACACTTTCTTGTTAACAAGGAAGTATTTGCCTCTCGACTTACTTTATCAACTCAATGACATATTGAATGTACGATAGCCTAGTACGATATGGGGTCATGAAAGCTTCCGTGATCACATATAAAAACATATGTATGAAGTGCTTGTTTAGTTTTCTTATGGCGCAAATCATCTACTGCATTACCGATACACCACTTCTATTTGAAGCACGGTGAACTCCTGACAACTTATCTATGCTGAAACCCATTTCCTGCACTCCCCCCCCCCCGGGAAAAAAAACCTTATACTGTCACGCACAAGCAAGCTCGTCCGACTTCCAAAACCTCGCACCCATCCCTCTAGCCCATAGCTTTCGTGCTCTCTCCTTAAGCTTCGGTTTCCTCCGCTGAGAGACCATGGAATGGATACATACGCCGCATTATAACATGCAGTTACCATCCCTCCAACCCACCTATTAGTATCTGTCCCTCCTACCCTCCCTGTTTCATCTGTCCCCCTACCCTCCCTCCTGTATTGTCCCTCCTACCCTCCCTCCTGTATTTGTCCCTCCTACCCTCCCTCTCGTATTTGACCCATCCTCCTGTATCTGTTGTTCCTTCCCTCCCTGTTGTATCTATCCCTCCTTCCCTCCCTGTTTCATCTGTCCCCCTATCCTCCCTCCTGTATTAGTCCCCCCTACCCTCCCTCCTGTATTTGTCCGTTCTATCCTCCCTCCTGTATCTGACCCTCCCTTCTGTATCTGTCCCTCCTACCTTTCCTCCTGTATCTGTCCCTCCTACCCTCCCACTTGTATCTGTCCCACCTACCCTCCCACGAGTATCTGTACATCTTACCCTCCCTCCTGATTCCCTCCCTCCTACACTCTCTCCTGTATCTCTCCCTCCTACCCATCTCCAGTATCTCTCCCTCCTACCCTCCCTCCTGTATCCCTCCCTCCTGTATCTGTCCCTCCTACACTCCCTCCTGATTCCCACCCTCTTACTCCCTCCTGAATCTGTCCTTCTACCCTTCTCTGGTATCTCTCCCTCCTACCCTCCCTCCTGTATCAATCCCTCTTACCCTCCCTCCTGTATCTCTCCCTCCTACCCTATTTCCTGTATCTGTCCCTCCCTCCTGTATCTGCCCCTCATACCCTCCCATCTGTATTTGTTCCTCCTACCATCCCTCCCTATTCCCATCTTCCTACTCCCTCCACTTCTCCTGTATCTGTCCCTCCTACCCTCCCTCCTGTATCTGTCCTTCTACCCTTCTCTGGTATCTGTCCCTCCTATCCTCCCTCCTGTATCTCTCCCTCCTACCCTCCTACCTGTATCTCTCCCTCCTATCCATCCTCCTGTATCTGCCTTGCCTGCAAAATGTCCTGTATCTGCCTCTCCTACCCATATCCCTTTATTTAGAAGCAAGGAACTATAGATTCAGATAGATGCCTATATCATGTTTAGTAACAAATTATTAGACTGGTTATCTCAATTGAGATATTTGAATTAAAATTGCTTTTTTCCCCCAAGTATGATCTATCAAATAATAAACACAAAGACCCATCATTGACACTCATATTTTTAAAAATATATCTCTGACCCACCATTACCAGTTCAAGCAATACAACATGTCAAATCATTCATTTTAACTTACACAAACGGTATCTTGAGACAACGTGGCAAAAAGTGTACGGGTGTGGATGCATTTGTTCATGCGCTTGCATTTGACAAATTGTGTCACTTTTTTGTATTTGCATTTCACAATGTTTAATTGCATTTGCAACTGATTTATATTTGCTTATACACTTATACTTAACTGCATTTTAATCCAGCCTTGATGATAATTATGATTGCAGGATGCACCCAAACCTGTTATCTCTCAAACACACAGACAGGCACACACACACACAAACAAGGCTGAACCAGACTAAATAACAACTGTTTAACATCATCATACTTACCCAAGAGCATTAAGAGCAATTGGTCACATAAATCAGTGTGAAAAAAAGCAGAACGAACAAATTTTCACTGTCATTTATTTGAGATATATAGCTATGATATCTATGTATACATATAACACCTGAATATAACACTAATAATGGATACAATGGTTATGGCCTAGTTCTATTCACACTTAAATTTATAAAATTGATAAAAATGCAAAAGTAGCTAACTCAACATTTAGATTTTATATAGATATACATATATAGATGTGTGTGTGTTTGTTATACAGTGGAACCATACAATTACGACCAGCCTGGGGACTAACAAAAGTGGTTGTCATATGGGGGTGGTCGTTTATGTGAAATTCTAAGTTATCTGGTTCATTTATTCCAGAAATGTGGTTGCATTTTTGGGGTTGTTGCAAGGTATGGTCCCACTGCTAAATCTTGTCAAATAAAACTTTAAATGAACCATTTGATTTTAAAAACACTTTTATAAAACAAGTGACCCATGGGTCATGATGCTCAGCTGACAAGCATGACCTGTATTTAAAGTCTGATGGTATACCATATGGTATCTGACCATACTTGGAAGATGGAAGGTTTGGGATGAAAAGTCTGACTTGAAATGCATCCACAACTTTTTTCAAGAAGCTGGTCCTGTGACATTGACCTTTGACCCTAAGACCTAAATATGAAAAGGTTTGTTCCTCTACTGACATGTAAGGTTTGGGATGATTATTTTGGCTATAAGAATTAATTCTGGGAGGTGCAAACACACCCCATAACTCAGAGAATATAGGTCACAGTGACCTAATTTCAGATCTGCAAGGAGATCTTTTTAGAACCTCTAAGACTGCATAGGGTTCATGTATCTAGCCCTTACAGTTACAATTTGTGCCCTGCTAATGGCCGGACGGCTGGCCGGACGGACAGACGGAAGGACGACGGACAAAGACCCATCGCTATAGCACAGCATGACTAAAAGTCAGCTGAGCTAAAAATCACTGAAACTGCACTGACAAAAGGATTTCTAAGGTGGCTAACTGGCAGACATAATGGATTTCTGAAAAGTCTGACATTTGATATCACACATCCTCCAATAAGAGACCAAACTTATAGCAAATTCTCCAAAGGATGTTACAGTTGTTACAACCCATAATGTAATAACCGGCCCATAATGTAATAACGGCCCATATTGTAATAAAAACGACCCATAATGTAATAATCATACCCTACCCATATTGTAATAAAACTGGCCCATACTGTAATAACGGCCTATAATGTAATAAAAAACGGCCCATATTGTAATAACGGCCCATATTGTAATAAAAACGACCCATATTGTAATAATCATACCCTACCCATATTGTAATAAAACGGGAAGTGGGAAAAACGACCCATATTGTAATAACATATTTATATTGTAATAACATATGTTTAAGCTCAAGAATGACAAGGCACACGCTTAGTGTCATTTACATAATATCCTGCCCCCTTCCATACCCTCTCCATGAACCTGTTACTAACCTCAAAGAAACCATGGTTCACAATTGAATAAAAAAATAATATTTTCATACACTAAAATATAACGTATAATAATAATAATAATAATAATAATAATAATATAATAATAATTATTATTATTTTAATAATAAAAATAATATATATATATATACATATATATATACACGTATATATAACAGTTTTCATAGTACCCATGTATGCATATTAGCGCCCCCCCCCCTACAACTTTCGAATTTCTAGATCCGCCACTAATCATGGCCCCCTGCCCTCCCTCAAACCTGGCTACGCCCCTGAATCTCCACGCTCTGCGCCCTATGCTCTACCTCTAGAACACAGAAACCGGCATTTTCAAATTGTTGTTTTGTTGTTTGGGCTAATTATTAAAAAAAAAAAAAATTGTAAACTCTTGAATCGCACGAATGACGCATCCAGGTTTTAACTTCAAATACGTGCGTGGAAAAGCTCTTAATCTATGCGACGTGTTATACATGTTAACCTAAGACATCTTAACCAATACATATATAGGCACCAAAAAATTGCAGCAGTACCTCCATTTATAATTTCCAAATCTCGGAAGGTTTCGAGAGATCATATAAAATATTCTCTATGATACATTGAGCAAAACGCACTGAAATTTAAACTTTCATTTATATTTTAAAAATAATTAAAATACATTAAAATGTATCGATAATGAGAGTTTTGTATATTTTATCTGTTAAAATTGACAAAATATTTACATTTTGGCGATATACATATATATATATATATAATATATATATATATATATATATATATATATATATTATCTTGTTTAAATACTTTATCATCCTATTTAAACACTGATTCAACAAAAGAATAATCATGAATCATGTCCATATTTCGCTCATATTAGCTTGGTCACCGTTTTAAACAAATAGTCATTATGTAATCCAGTGGTTTTTCATACTCGTATGTTCATTTACACATTCGTGTCACGAGAAGTCAATATTTGAATTGTCTAAGTTAATTTGCATGAACTTTGATTTATAAAATTATTGGCCGTTTTACCCACCTTCGATTTTATTACAATATGGGCCGTTTTACCCACTTGCGATTTTATTACAATATGGGCAGGGTATAGTTATTACAATATGGGCCGTTTTTTATTACATTATGGGCTATTATTACATTATGGGTCGTTTTTATTACAATATGGACCGTTATTACATTATGGGCCAGTTATTACATTATGGGTCGTAACAACAGTAATGAATGTCCAAAACAATTCAAAAGGCATTTTCAGGCCCTCATATTAGATTTATAGATATGCAAATGTAAAAAGTGTAAGTCCAATATTTTTTATTATCACTCTGCTTTTCAATGGGATCAGCAGGGTAGGTAAACTGCAAAATCTTAAAGAAAAGAAATGCAGAAAGCATGACTAAAGGTCTTGTAATAAACATAGTGAATGATGGTCTGAGGCAAAATGTATGGTTGTTGAGCTATCAGGAACTAATCCCACAGCTTGCTCGATACCTGTCAGTCTCAAAAGGAATACCACACAGGCCACATATAAGATCAAAATATAGCAAAAGATCAAGGAAATCCATGCAAGAATTATTGTGAAACGGGTGCTTCCATATTAATTTTTATTCAATACAAGCCAACTGTACTGAGCTTTCATAAATGATGGTCATATTTATTAAGAAATCTTTGACCCAATGCAAGATTACAGTAATATATATCCCACTGCATTCACTTAAATAGTTCTTGAGATAATATGTTCTAAAGGAATTTAAAGATGGCGTCCTGGTGGCCATATTGGATTTCTGACAGGTCGGAAATTGAACAACAAACATCCTCTAAAAGGGACCAAACATCATAAAAAAATCACAGAAACTGTCCTGGCAAAAGGATTTCTAAAATGGCTACCTGGCAGACATAATGGTTTTCTGACAAGTCACACATCCTCCAATAAGACACTAAACTTGTAGCAATTGCTTCAAAGAATGTAACAGTTATGAATGTCCAAAACAATTCAAAAGGCATGATCAGGTTGGAGAGCTCTCATATCAGATTTATGAACATGCAAATGTAAAAAGTGCAAGTCCAATTTGTTTTAATTATCAGCTTGCTATTCAATGGGGTCAGCAGGGTAGGTAAACTGCAAAACCGAAAAGAAAAGAAATGCAGAAAGCATCACTAAGAGTCTTGTAATCAAATAAAGCCATCCTAAATCCAGGTACAGACCCACATATTATCAGAACAAACACTTGCTGGTATATCTGATGATTTGTATAATAATATTCAGATATCTAGAAAACTAAGTTAATTGCTATGATTCCATGATATAAACTGCAAAATGTTCCCATCATTTTATAAATCAGTAGCTAAACTTAACACTTAACTCTCATAGTCTTAATGCCTGGCCAAAGCATTCCGGCAACAGTGTTTTTGTTATGCACTAATGATATATCCTTATCACTCCATGAGCTGATACAAAAGGGAGTCATATATCACAAGTGTCACTGACAATTATGGGCACATAGTGAGATGTACCAGTTGTGAGTGCCATATGGTTATATATACAAGACTAGATGTGTCGGAACGACACGAATGCCCCCGCCTGAGGCAAATTAGAAACATTTGCTAAATTTTGAAAAAATTTTTAAGTTCAGGAGGTGTCATATGGTCAAAAGTAGGTCAACAAGGGCAAAATGCAAACTCGATCTGTTACGGGTCATTATCAAGCAACACACCAAAAATCAGGCCAGTATCTGCAGGCACTGTGAAAAAAAGTCCATACATGTGCATTTTCCATAAAAATTTCTGTCTTTCATGAAATTTTCTATGTTTAGGAGCCGTAAGACAATGAAAAGTAGGTCAACCGGGATGAAACGCAAACTCGATCTGCAACTGTCATTATCTGCTCACACATAAAAAATCAGGGTGGTATCTGCAGGCATTGAGGAAAAAAAGTTGGTACATATGCATTTGTTATGAAAATTTCTTAGTAAGTTAAATTAGGAACTCGGTTTTGTGGGGAATAGCTGTTTATTCTCGAGTAGTTGCAAGGTTACATTTCATTTCTGCAAAAATAATGACATTAATAAATAAATGTGCATAATGGTGCGCGTATATTAATACATTTCGCAATACGTGTAAAAGTTTACATCCTTTTCTCTCCAACTAAATATAACAGTAATATTCCTTCAAGTCTTACATGAAGGTCCATGGTCTTGACCCATTATAACAATAAACCTCTGAGGCTATAGTAATTATTACGCAGACAACTGTTACATACCATAAAAGGAAAGAGACACACTTCAAGAGTAAACGAATGATATTTGAGAGATAAATTAACTAAAATAAATAAAAAAAAATAACTTACCCTGTGTCAGGAATCTTTTCTAAAACTGCATGGGGCTGTTATCATACCCTTCTCAGTCAGAGAATCAATGACAGAATGAAAAATACACAGAACTACCAAGTACCCTGGTCAACACAGTTGTTATGTCACATGACCAAGTTTGACCAATAGATATATAACACAAGCTATTTAAGGGTTAAACTTAATTAATAACTGGTAGGTGGCAGCCATGATTGCCTATAATTAATAAAATAAATTACCTTCAGGTGGCAGCAACACTGAAGAAAAACAACACTGTTAATTCACTTTTCACGGGATGCGACCCGATATACTAGCAATTAAAGGCGGTTTCACACCGGATGCGTACGAACGAACTCTGCGTCCGAAAGAAAAATCTGCTGTACGAACGAAAAAATAAAACACTTTATCTTATGTTGGTGCATACACACCTAATCCGAACGATGCTATCCGAACGAAAAAAATAGAACATGTTCTATTTTTTGTCGTTCACATCGGACAAGAATGGCTTCTTTTCACCTTCAACACAAAAAAGCTGAAATATTTTTAAGCAGACTGGTTCATTTGTACGTTACCTATTTGATATATATGTAATACTGTACAACATGGAAGTGTTGTTTCCTTGTCCAATATTTTTAAATTATGTGATAAAAATATAAAAACAGGGATTATTTATATTTCAATCAAATCTATTTGATCTAAACAGATATTAATAAAATTTTGTTAGCTCCAAGTTTTTTTTAATTTACACCAGACTTCTTTTTATATAATCTGTAAATTTCCTGGGGGGGGGATTATATTTTTATCAAAAGGGATTTCAATCGCCGCTAGGCCACTTATTTTACAATCGGGGACAAAACAGACTTTTAAACCAGGTTTAGATGTAATTTTTCAGGGTAAATTCTAATTCTTAATATATTATTTGCAATATATAAAAGTTATTCTGCGAAAGGGGGGAGGGATGATTACATTGATCATCCCCCCTAGCCCCCCCCCTTCTATATTGACGCCCCTGAATATAAGTCAGCTGTGTAAGCGATATTACAAATTAGCGACATTATCCAGGACAAGGTGTTCATTACCAATAAAAAATCCGCGGTAAATATAGAAAAAAAATCATGGAACAATAATTTTTTTCATTTGTTTTGTATTCTTATCATAGTATTATTTTTAGTTCAACGTTTTGCATTTAAACAGAAGTTTCATAGCTGTGCGCAGACTGTTCAAAATCATATTGGCAGATTTGAAATGAAATATAAATCAAACTTAATTAGTGATTCAAACTTTAATTTAACTTGAAATGCAGCAATTACAGTGTCATCCGTTCTCTTGAAACAAGAGCTTGCGCAATTATTTTTTAATTCATGTTGAAATGGGAATTTAGATCGAGTGAGTGGTAAATATTATTCTCAATTATACAGTCAGTATACTCAGAGATAAAAACTTTATTATTAATAATCATTAATTAAAAATTAATGAGAAAATCAATTTACACGTTCAGAAATATTCGACATTTTTGTATAGGTCTATATATATGGCCATTAAGCCTATATTTTAGTGCATCCGATATATTGCTCATATATCTGTCCATTACGAATTTCGGAGACGAAAATTCCTCGGTCGGAAACCAAAAATATCGTTCGGATTTGGTGTGAATGAAATTTCGGATGCGACAGGATTTTTAGTCCTATATGAAAAATATATCGGATGCACTACAATTTAGACTTTATTGCCATATACACACACACATATATATATATATATATATATAAATATATATATATATATATATATATATATATAGACCTATACATATAATTTTCGAATATTTTTGAACATGTAAATTGATTTTCTCATAAATTAATAATAAAGTTGATCTCTGAGTGTACTGACTGCATAATTGAAAATTATTGGGCCTTGCTAGGAACCAGCTAGGCCTACAGTCATGAGTTCACAGGTGACATATATTAATATGCTTATTTTCAAAGACCCTGATCTCATGCAAGGCCCTGGACCCGGTACATGTGTTCTCAAGCAAATCAGGTCATGTAAGGGGGTCCGCAGGAAGAAACCCTCTTCCTGTGACCCCGCTGTCACAAGAAGGCCTGCAAAACAATTCTTTCAAAGATCTCTCTTTTGAAAAGGGGATTATTTCGGGCCAGTGACCTCGAATAGCACTAAACCCCAAGATAGGGCCCCAGCAGAAAAAGCCTGTGCAGGCATCACACACTCTATGGCTATTGTGTTACTAAGCCCGAAGATACAAAGAAAAGAGGCGCCTGCGGGGGGGGGGGGGGGACAAATATTTTAAGTATTAATTATGCACGTAATTCGCAAATATTGCAAATAAAACTGGGTGGAATCTCTTCGGGAAAACCCGGAGCATTTGTATGTCGAAAATCAAGGCAATCCGTACTGTGGTATTAGAGGAGATACGGAAAATGACAAAAATCGCCTAACGCTATTAATATACATATATATATATATATATATATATATATATATATATATATATATATATGTAATTGCATCAATGCAATAATAAGAAAATTTCAAAAACCGCAAATATGCTTAACGTTATCACGATCATTATTTCACGATCATTATTATCATTATTTCATTCACAAATGCCGACAGTGACAACACAGGCACCAGAGAAGACATCAGATCTAAATCGAGCGAGTCGTGATTCCGGTTTCCGAGATACTCAACCTTGAGTGTACGTGATAATGACAGTGTATATATTAGTCGGATGACCGTTGGGTGACTGTCATAGTTACTTGGACATATTACGAGAACCTCCTCAAAAGTACAGCTGCTTCGAATTCCATTCCAACTACTAGCTATTATAGATATACGTTACATTCGGATATATTTAAACTTCAGCGCAGTGTTGTAGACAGGTGTTACGTCCTCTACTGTAATAACGTCCCCTATTGTAATAATTATTACATTAGGGGTTACAAATAAACTGTTTCTCACAACCCCTATTGTAATAACGTGTACTATTGTTATAATTATTACAATAGGGGTTGTAGTTGCAACCCCTATTGTTATAATATTTTTATTACATTAGGGGTTGCGGTTGCAATGGTTTTTGCACACTAGATTTGGTAAAAAAAATGTGAATACTGTGATACCACACACAAATCGATACCTACAGACATGTAAATTGTATTTTATAATGTTATAAAATGTCATCATTGTTCATGAATATTATTATCCCTTGACAAATTACGTTTGTGATTATAACAAACTCTTAATGTTACAGTGATTAACTGTTAAATACTGTTGAGAGGGCAAGTGAATCGCCGCCTTTGCCCGGCAATTAAATTATTATTAATATTAATATTATATGTTATATATGAATTATACTATAATTAATGTTATATATCATATAAGTATTATATCTAAATAAATATAAGCCGAATAATATGAACGGATAATTTTTAAAACAATTATTACTTTATTCTGGAAATTATTTTTTTATTTTCATTTTATTCCAATTAAGAACTATTTTGTTATTTGTGGACAATAGTATCATGATCAATTATTTCAACAGGCAACGTTATTACAATACAGGTTGGACCGGGCAGCCCAAATTGTAATAACGTCCAGTAATGTAATAACCACGGTCTTAGACTATTGTTGTGTATCATATATAGAGTAGTAACAAACAGGTGTTCATACATTTCACTGTTACACCCCTGTTCTGAGTGATAACCATACAGATTGTTAGGTTATTGAGATTCACATATTTTTTTTTCTCTTGGAATTTGAAAGTTGCGCTTGAGTTCGTCAGGAGGTCGGCGTGTGGATTCCCATGGACCGAGTTCACCATGTGGATACCCTGGTGTTGTTTCTGATAGATGGCGCTGCGACAGACCCGTCGCTAAATTTCTCCTATATGGTGTCAAATCACTCGAGATTTACGTGAAAACATGGAAAACCTTTTCAGACACAGACACTTTATATATTATATACAAATATATATATTATACACAATATTTGTATTGTGTCTGTGTCTAATTTTCCCATGTATGTATATATATATATATATATATATATATATATATATATATATATATATATATATATATATATATATATATATATCCCTTACACTGACTCTTCCACTTCAAGACCATCGACCGACGTGAAAGCAAGTATCTGCTGATTAAACAGTAAACATATTTTCTTTTTTACCATGGCTCTGTTCCTTTTATTATTCCTATAACTTAAAACATAATTGAAATATTGTACGTTAAAGTCCTTGGCGCTGTTGATATAAGAATGTAAATGACTTAGGCTCCCCCAACCCCCATCAGAGATGGGCCCAAAAACCCGACTTTGACAAGTTTCGAGGGCTTTTTTTACCAGAAGTAACGTGTAAGATTCCTTATGTATGGAACATAGAAGGCGTGTGGAGAGATTTTCTATAAACCTGCAGCATGCGATTTTTTCTCTGTGTTGCTCCTGGGTACAATCCGGAAACTTAAAAAATCGCTTCACATAAAGATCGCGAGGAATCTCATCACATAACGATCGTGAGGAATCTCATCACATAACGATCGTGAGGAATCTCATCACATAACGATCGTGAGGAATCTCATCACATAACGATCGTGAGGAATCTCACCTCCTTTATTTCTCAATACGGGGACCGTTAAGAGTACCTTTTAATTACAGTTAATAGCATCAATAATTGAGTGGTTATTACATTAAGGAACTTTATCACAATAGGGGTTACTCGGACCCCACCACTCTTGTAATAACGTTGCCTATTGTAATAAAAATGTATGCAAAAAAACCTTATATATATATATATTTATAGTAAATGGAGATACATTAAGAACAGTTATAAAGTACAGACATTTAAGCATTTGTTAATCAAAGAATTGTTGTATTTTAACACTTATTAAAACACCTTTTATACCGTAAATGACACATGTAATTAAGTGGTTATTACATTAAGGAACTTTATTACAATAGGGGTTACTCTGACCCCACCACTATTGTAATAACGTTGCCTATTGTAATAAAATTTGTGCCATTAAAATCTTATGGATATTTCTGTAGTACATGGAGATACATTAAGAACAGTTATAATTTACAGACATTTTAGCATTTGTAAACCATACAACTGTCACAGTTTAATAAATATTAAAACACCTATTATACCGTAAATGACACATGTAATTAAGTGGTTATTACATTAAGGAACTTTATCACAATAGGGGTTACTCGGATCACCACTATTGTAATAACGTTGCCTATTGTAATAATGATTAAAGCCAGAAAAATATTATAGATATTTTTTAGTACATGGGTGATACTATATGAACAGTTGTAATTTATAGACATATTGGTAGTAGCACACCTAACAACCGTTTCATTTAAGGAAATATTAAAATACCCTTTTTATATTGTAAATGACATCAGTTATTGAATGGTTATTACAATAACGAACTTTATAACGATAGGGGTTACTTGGGCCAAAACACTTTTGTTATAACGTTGCCTATTGTAATAAAATAATTGAGGAACTTACAGTTATTTGATTAAGTTATGTTGATTATTAAGTGTAAACATAGTCTTTTCATCCGTGTCCAAACGGATGACATACAAAAAAAGTCTTAATAATTGTTATTCCTAGATAACGTAGAACAAAATATACATTCATTAATAAATAATTATAATAATGTTGCCTGTTGTAATGAATGAAGGATCAGCACTATTATGTGTACTACATACATGCAATTTACACAACCCCGTTTAAAATCGATATAATAAATAAATGATCATCAATTTAAAATACAATAGTCATTTATATTGTATAATTTAAAAACAAATCATAAAAACGTACCATTACAATATCGCACTAACATACGGATATACTTTGCTGAAGACAAATTATTTATATTATCAGGGTATTTATATTATCAAAGGTATCGATATATACGTTGTACCACTGAATTCGCATTTTTATTACCAAAGCTGGTGTGCAAAAAAACATTGCAACCGCAACCCCTAATGTAATAAAAATGTTATTACAATTGGGGTTGCAAATACAACCCCTAATGTAATAATTATAACAATAATGCACGTTATTGCAATAGGGGTTACGAGAAACAGCTCATTTGTAACCCCTAATGTAATAATTATTACAATAGGGGATGTTATTATAATAGGGCACGTAACAGACAGGTCCACACCATCCGAGTCTTAGTGCAAGTGCGAGTCCTTAGGGGTTCGAGTCCAAGTCCACCGTCTTCAAGCCCGAGTCTTTTAGAGCTCAATAAAAATATCTTTATTTAAACACTTTAAATTGGATTTAAGATTGTCATGAATATTTCTGTCCAAGTTTACACATGCTTTTCGCGATGCTAGAATAAAGCTTTATACATACAGCCTTGACTTTTTTATATTCAGTGAGCATTTGATATGTTTGGGTCTCTCAATATATGAGTGTAATCTCTAATGTGAACGTCCTAGTTTACATAACAGTACATTTTCCTTGGAATCAGGACGGACTACGGCCTGATATATCGAATCCTGACATCCGAGTGCGAATCCGGGGCCCTTGGGTCCGAGTCCGAGGGCCTGAAAAGTTGACTCGAGTCCGGACTCGAGGCCTACATAAATCATATACCAAAATTGGTAGGAGCGTAACTGCGTTGTGCTTGAATAACTGAATAAGACAGCTATAAAATGAGTCTACTTTAATTAGAGAACACAGGACTATTTGGCGATTTGGGTAAATAAGCTTTTTCCTATTATACAAAAATACAGCCCTGAGGGTTCACAAAGCTATCGACAGTAAATGACCATGATACGTTTTGTATTAATGCTAATTCTATCTTTCGCAAATGAGTTTCTCGGACAAGTTTATAGTATGAATTTTAAACAGATTCGTTTTAATGGATAATGCCATGATATTGGTTACGCTTACATACGTGTGTATAAAGGCACTTCATCGAGGCAGGGTCGTATCCGGGGGGGGGGGGGGGCGAAGCCGCAGGTGGCCATCCCCCCAGTCTCTCCGACTGTGCATATAATATTGAGGGGGCAATTCCACCCAGAAATATCTTCCAAGAAAATTAAAGCATAAAAGTAAAGTATCAGTTATCAATCAGGTTTACTTTAAAGTTTCATTACTTTACACTTTCATATGCAGGTAACAAACTGTCCCTCTTGTTTTCAGTCTTTAAAAAATGGTACAATGCCCCCCCCCCCCCCCCCCCCCGCAAACCCCATTCCGTTAATAATGGCTACAGCTCTTGGAGGTGGGTTGAATACTCAGCACAGTAAGGAAGGAGTATCAAAATATAATTCTTGAGGTAAACTCTCCAGGAATTTCAAAGCAGTCGTCTGCTTCAATAAACGTGACCAAGGTCAGACTAATAACAAGGATGATCCCGGTAGCCATGATCCTCAAGGTGTTGTGATGACTACATGGCTGACTGTGAAAGGTTTCACACTTTCTTGTTAACAAGGAAGTATTTGCCTCTCGACTTACTTTATCAACTCAATGACATATTGAATGTACGATAGCCTAGTACGATATGGGGTCAGGAAAGCTTCCGTGATCACATATAAAAACATATGTATGAAGTGCTTGTTTAGTTTTCTTATGGCGCAAATCATCTACTGCATTACCGATACACCACTTCTATTTGAAGCACGGTGAACTCCTGACAACTTATCTATGCTGAAACCCATTTCCTGCACTCCCCCCCCCCCCCCCCGGGAAAAAAAACCTTATACTGTCACGCACAAGCAAGCTCGTCCGACTTCCAAAACCTCGCACCCTTTAATGATCCCAATTACACCTCGAGTATCCAACCCATCCTCTGAATTCCATCCCTCGCACCAATCTTCCTCCATCCTGTCCACCCTCCAGAATACGTCCCTCCTGCAAACTGCACGGTATCCATCCCTCTAGCCCATAGCTTTCGTGCTCTCTCCTTAAGCTTCGGTTTCCTCCGCTGAGAGACCATGGAATGGATACATACGCCGCATTATAACATGCAGTTACCATCCCTCCAACCCACCTATTAGTATCTGTCCCTCCTACCCCTCCTGTATTAGTCCCCCCTACCCTCCCTCCTGTATTTGTCCCTCCTACCCTCCCTCCTGTATTTGACCCATCCTCCTGTATCTGTTGTTCCTTCCTTCCCTGTTGTATCTATCCCTCCTTCCATCCCTGTTTCATCTGTCCCCCTATCCTCCCACCTGTATTAGTCCCCACTACCCTCCCTCCTGTATTAGTCCCCCCTACCCTCCCTCCTGTATTAGTCCCCCCTACCCTCCCTCCTGTATTAGTCCCCCCTTCCCTCCCTCCTGTATTTGTCCCTCCTACCCTCCCTCCTGTATTTGTCCCCCTACCCTATCTCCTGTATTTGTCCCTCCTGTATTAGCCCCCCCTACCCTCCCTCCTGTATTTGTCCCTCCTACCCTCCCTCCTGTATTTGTCCCTCCTACCCTCCCTCCTGTATTTGTCCCTCCTACCCTCCCTCCTGTATTAGTCCCCCCTACCCTCCCTCCTGTATTTGTCCCTCTTACCCTCCCTCCTGTATTTGATCCATCCTCCTGTATCTGTTGTTCCTTCCTTCCCTGTTGTATCTATCCCTCCTTCCCTCCCTGTTTCATCTGTCCCCCTATCCTCCCTCCTGTATTAGACCCCCTAACCTCCCTCCTGTATTAGTCCCCCCACCCTCCCTCCTGTATTAGTCCCCCCTACCCTCCCTCCTGTATTTGTCCCTCTTACCCTCCCTCCTGTATTTGATCCATCCTCCTGTATCTGTTGTTCATTCCTTCCCTGTTGTATCTATCCCTCCTTCCCTCCCTGTTTCATCTGTCCCCCTATCCTCCCTTCTGTATAAGTCCCCCCTAACCTCCCTCCTGTATTTGTCCCTCTTACCCTCCCTCCTGTATTTGACCCATCCTCCTGTATCTGTTGTTCCTTCCTTCCCTGTTGTATCTATCCCTCCTTCCCTCCCTGTTTCATCTGTCCCCCTATCCTCCCTGTTGTATCTATCCCCCCTACCCTCCCTCCTGTATTTGTCCCTCCTACCCTCCCTCCTGTATTTGTCCCTCCTACCCTCCCTCCTGTATTTGACCCATCCTCCTGTATCTGTTGTTCCTTCCTTCCCTGTTGTATCTATCCCTCCTTCCCTCCCTGTTTCATCTGTCCCCCTATCCTCCCTTCTGTATTAGTCCCCCCTACCCTCCCTCCTGTATTTGTCCCTCTTACCCTCCCTCCTGTATTTGATCCATCCTCCTGTATCTGTTGTTCCTTCCTTCCCTGTTGTATCTATCCCTCCTTCCCTCCCTGTTTCATCTGTCCCCCTATCCTCCCTTCTGTATTAGTCCCCCCTACCCTCCCTCCTGTATTTGTCCCTCTTACCCTCCCTCTTGTATTTGACCCATCCTCCTGTATCTGTTGTTCCTTCCTTCCCTGTTGTATCTATCCCTCCTTCCCTCCCTGTTTCATCTGTCCCATTATCCTCCCTTCTGTATTAGTCCCCCCTACCCTCCCTCCTGTATTTGTCCCTCCTACCCTCCCTCCTGTATTTGTCCCTCCTACCCTCCCTCCTGTATTTGACCCATCCTCCTGTATCTGTTGTTCCTTCCTTCCCTGTTGTATCTATCCCTCCTTCCCTCCCTGTTTCATCTGTCCCCCTATCCTCCCTCCTGTATTAGTCCCCCCTACCCTCCCTCCTGTATTTGTCACTCCTACCCTCCCTCCTGTATTTGACCCATCCTCCTGTATCTGTTGTTTCTTCCTTCCCTGTTGTATCTATCCCTCCTTCCCTCCCTGTTTCATCTGTCCCCCTATCCTCCCTCCTGTATTTGTCCCTCCTACCCTCCCTCCTGTATTTCACCCATCCTCCTGTATCTGTTGTTCCTTCCTTCCCTGTTGTATCTATCCCTCCTTCCCTCCCTGTTTCATCTGTCCCCCTATCCTCCCTTCTGTATTAGTCCCCCCTACCCTCCCTCCTGTATTAGTCCCCCCTACCCTCCCTCCTGTATTTGTCCCTCTTACCCTCCCTCCTGTATTTGATCCATCCTCCTGTATCTGTTGTTCCTTCCTTCCCTGTTGTATCTATCCCTCCTTCCCTCCCTGTTTCATCTGTCCCCCTATCCTCCCTTCTGTATTAGTCCCCCCTACCCTCCCTCCTGTATTTGTCCCTCTTACCCTCCCTCTTGTATTTGACCCATCCTCCTGTATCTGTTGTTCCTTCCTTCCCTGTTGTATCTATCCCTCCTTCCCTCCCTGTTTCATCTGTCCCCCTATCCTCCCTTCTGTATTAGTCCCCCCTACCCTCCCTCCTGTATTTGTCCCTCCTACCCTCCCTCCTGTATTTGTCCCTCCTACCCTCCCTCCTGTATTTGACCCATCCTCCTGTATCTGTTGTTCCTTCCTTCCCTGTTGTATCTATCCCTCCTTCCCTCCCTGTTTCATCTGTCCCCCTATCCTCCCTTCTGTATTAGTCCCTCCTACCCTCCCTCCTGTATTTGTCCCTCCTACCCTCCCTCCTGTAATTGACCCATCCTCCTGTATCTGTTGTTCCTTCCTTCCCTGTTGTATCTATCCCTCCTTCCCTCCCTGTTTCATCTGTCCCCCTATCCTCCCTCCTGTATTAGTCCCCCTTACCCTCCCTCCTGTATTTGTCCCTCCTACCCTCCCTCCTGTATTTGATCCATCCTCCTGTATCTGTTGTTCCTTCCTTCCCTGTTGTATCTATCCCTCCTTCCCTCCCTGTTTCATCTGTCCCCCTATCCTCCCTCCTGTATTAGTCCCCCCTAACCTCCCTCCTGTATTTGTCCCTCCTACCCTCCCTCCTGTATTTGACCCATCCTCCTGTATCTGTTGTTCATTCCTTCCCTGTTGTATCTATCCCTCCTTCCCTCCCTGTTTCATGTCCCCCTATCCTCCTTCCTGTATTAGTCCCCCCTCACTCCCTCCTGTATTTGACCCATCCTCCTGTATCTGTTGTTCCTTCCTTCCCTGTTGTATCTATCCCTCCTTCCCTCCCTGTTTCATCTGTCCCCCTATCCTCCCTTCTGTATTAGTGCCCCCTACCCTGCTACCTGTATATGTCCCCCCTACCCTCCCTCCTGTATTTGTCCCTCTTACCCTCCCTCCTGTATTTGATCCATCCTCCTGTATCTGTTGTTCCTTCCTTCCCTGTTGTATCTATCCCTCCTTCCCTCCCTGTTTCATCTGTCCCCCTATCTTCCCTTCTGTATTAGTCCCCCCTACCCTCCCTCCTGTATTTGTCCCTCCTACCCTCCCTCCTGTATTTGTCCCTCCTACCCTCCCTCCTGTATTTGACCCATCCTCCTGTATCTGTTGTTCCTTCCTTCCCTGTTGTATCTATCCCTCCTTCCCTCCCTGTTTCATCTGTCCCCCTATCCTCCCTTCTGTATTAGTCCCTCCTACCCTCCCTCCTGTATTTGTCTCTCCTACCATCCCTCCTGTAATTGACCCATCCTCCTGTATCTGTTGTTCCTTCCTTCCCTGTTGTATCTATCCCTCCTTCCCTCCCTGTTTCATCTGTCCCCCTATCCTCCCTCCTGTATTAGTCCCCCTTACCCTCCCTCCTGTATTTGTCCCTCCTACCCTCCCTCCTGTATTTGATCCATCCTCCTGTATCTGTTGTTCCTTCCTTCCCTGTTGTATCTATCCCTCCTTCCCTCCCTGTTTCATCTGTCCCCCTATCCTCCCTCCTGTATTAGTCCCCCCTACCCTCCCTCCTGTATTTGTCCCTCCTACCCTCCCTCCTGTATTTGACCCATCCTCCTGTATCTGTTGCTCCTTCCTTCCCTGTTGTATCTATCCCTCCTTCCCTCCCTGTTTCATCTGTCCCCCTATCCTCCCTCCTGTATTAGTCCCCCCTACCCTCCCTCCTGTATTTGTCCCTCCTACCCTCCCTCCTGTATTTGACCCATCCTCCTGTATCTGTTGTTCATTCCTTCCCTGTTGTATCTATCCCTCCTTCCCTCCCTGTTTCATCTGTCCCCCTATCCTCCCTCCTGTATTAGTCCCCCCTCACTCCCTCCTGTATTTGTCCCTCCTACCCTCCCTCCTGTATTTGATCCATCCTCCTGTATCTGTTGTTCCTTCCTTCCCTGTTGTATCTATCCCTCCTTCTCTCCCTGTTTCATCTGTCCCACTATCCTCCCTCCTGTATTAGTCCCCCCTACCCTCCCTCCTGTATTTGTCCCTCCTACCCTCCCTCCTGTATTTGATCCATCCTCCTGTATCTGTTGTTCCTTCCTTCCCTGTTGTATCTATCCCTCCTTCCCTCCCTGTTTCATCTGTCCCCCTATCCTCCCTCCTGTATTAGTCCCCCCTACCCTCCCTCCTGTATTTGTCCCTCCTACCCTCCCTCCTGTATTTGACCCATCCTCCTGTATCTGTTGTTCCTTCCTTCCCTGTTGTATCTATCCCTCCTTCCCTCCCTGTTTCATCTGTCCCCTATCCTCCCTCTTGTATTAGTCCCCCCTACCCTCCCTCCTGTATTTGTCCCTCCTACCCTCCCTCCTGTATTTGACCCATCCTCCTCTATCTGTTGTTCCTTCCTTCCCTGTTGTATCTATCCCTCCTTCCCTCCCTGTTTCATCTGTCCTCCTATCCTCCCTCCTGTATTAGTCTTCCCTACCCTCCCTCCTGTATTTGTCCCTCCTACCCTCCCTCCTGTATTTGACCCATCCTCCTGTATCTGTTGTTCCTTCCTTCCCTGTTGTATCTATCCCTCCTTCCCTCCCTGTTTCATCTGTCCTCCTATCCTCCCTCCTGTATTAGTCCCCCTACCCTCCCTCCTGTATTTGTCCCTCCTACCCTCCCTCCTGTATTTGACCCATCCTCCTGTATCTGTTGTTCCTTCCTTCCCTGTTGTATCTATCCCTCCTTCCCTCCCTGTTTCATCTGTCCCCCTATCCTCCCTTCTGTATTAGTCCCCCCTACCCTCCCTCCTGTATTTGTCCCTCCTACCCTCCCTCCTGTATTTGACCCATCCTCCTGTATCTGTTGTTCCTTCCTTCCCTGTTGTATCTATCCCTCCTTCCCTCCCTGTTTCATCTGTCCCCCTATCCTCCCTCCTGTATTAGTCCCCCCTACCCTCCCTCCTGTATTTGTCCCTCTTACCCTCCCTCTTGTATTTGACCCATCTCCTGTATCTGTTGTTCCTTCCTTCCCTGTTGTATCTATCCCTCCTTCCCTCCCTGTTTCATCTGTCCCCCTATCCTCCCTCCTATATTAGTCCCCCCTACCCTCCCTCCTGTATTTGTCCCTCCTACCCTCCCTCCTGTATTTGACCCATCCTCCTGTATCTGTTGTTCCTTCCTTCCCTGTTGTATCTACCCCTCCTTCCCTCCCTGTTTCATCTGTCCCCCTATCCTCCCTCCTGTATTAGTCCCCCCTACCCTCCCTCCTGTATTTGTCCCTCCTACCCTCCCTCCTGTATTTGACCCATCCTCCTGTATCTGTTGTTCCTTCCTTCCCTGTTGTATCTACCCCTCCTTCCCTCCCTGTTTCATCTGTCCCCCTATCCTCCCTCCTGTATTAGTCCCCCCTACCCTCCCTCCTGTATTTGTCCCTCCTACCCTCCCTCCTGTATTTGACCCATCCTCCTGTATCTGTTGTTCCTTCCTTCCCTGTTGTATCTACCCCTCCTTCCCTCCCTGTTTCATCTGTTCCCCTATCCTCCCTCCTGTATTAGTCCCCCCTACCCTCCCTCCTGTATTTGTCCCTCCTACCCTCCCTCCTGTATTTGACCCATCCTCCTGTATCTGTTGTTTCTTCCTTTCCTGTTGTATCTATCCCTCCTTCCCTCCCTGTTTCATCTGTCCCCCTATCCTCCCTCCTGTTTTAGTCCCCCCTACCCTCCCTCCTGTATTTGTCCCTCCTACCCTCCCTCCTGTATTTGACTCATCCTCTTGTATCTGTTGTTCCTTCCTTTCCTGTTGTATCTATCCCTCCTTCCCTCTCTGTTTCATCTGCCCCCCTATCCTCCCTCCTGTATTAGTCCCACCTACCCTCCCTCCTGTATTTGTCCCTCCTACCCTCCCTCCTGTATTTGTCCGTTCTATCCTCCCTCCTGTATCTGACCCTCCCTCCTGTATCTGTCCCTCCTTCCCTCCCTCCTGTATCACTTCCTCCTACCCTCCCTTCTGTATCTGTCCCTCCTACCTTTCCTCCTGTATCTGTCCCTCCTACCCTCCCATTTGTATCTGTCCCACCTACCCATCTCCAGTATCTGTCCCTCCTACCCTCCCTCCTGTATCTCTCCCTCCTGTATCTGTCCCTCTGACCTTCCCTCCTGTCCCTCCTACACTCCCTCCTGATTCCCACCCTCTTACTCCCTCCTGTATCTGTCCTTCTACCCTTCTCTGGTATCTCTCCCTCCTACCCTCCCTCCTGTATCAATCCCTCTTACCCTCCCTCCTATATCTCTCCCTCCTACGCTCTTTCCTGTATCTGTCCCTCCCTCCTGTATCTGTCCCTCCTACCCTCCAACCTGTATTTGTTCCTCCTACCATCCCTCCCTATTCCCATCTTCCTACTCCCTCCACTCCCTCCTGTATCTGTCGCTCCTACCCTCCCTCCTGTATCTGTCCTTCTACCCTTCTCTGGTATCTGTCCCTCCTATCCTCCCTCCTGTATCTCTCCCTCCTACCCTCCTACCTGTATCTCTCCCTCCTATCCATCCTCCTGTATCTGCCTTGCCTGCCAAATGTCCTGTATCTGCCTCTCCTACCCATATCCCTTTTTTTAGAAGCAAGGAACTATAGATTCAGATAGATGCCTATATCATGTTTAGTAACAAATTATTAGACTGGTTATCTCAATTGAGATATTTGAATTAAAATTGCTTTTTTCCCCCCAAGTATGATCTATCAAATAATAAACACAAAGACCCATCATTGACACTCATATTTTTAAAAATATATCTCTGACCCACCATTACCAGTTCAAGCAATACATGTCAAATCATTCATTTTAACTTACACAAACGGTATCTTGAGACAACGTGGCAAAAAGTGTACGGGTGTGGATGCATTTGTTCATGTGCTTGCATTTGACAAATTGTGTCACTTTTTTGTATTTGCATTTCACAATGTTTAATTGCATTTGCAACTGATTTATATTTGCTTATACACTTATACTTAACTGCATTTTAATCCAGCCTTGGTGATAATTATGATTGCAGGATGCACCCAAACCTGTTATCTCTCAAACACAGAGACAGGCAGACACACACAAACATACACACACACAAGGCTGAACCAGACTAAATAACAACTGTTTAACATCATCATACTTACCCAAGAGCATTAAGTGCAATTGGTCACATAAATCAGTGTGAAAAAAAGCAGAACAAACAAATTTTCACTGTCATTTATTTGAGATATATAGCTATGATATCTATGTATACATATAACACCTGAATATAACACTAACAATGGAAACAATGGTTATGGCCTAGTTCTATTCACACTTAAATTTATAAAATTGATAAAAATGCAAAAGTAGCTAACTCAACATTTAGATTTTATATAGATATACATATATAGATGTGTGTGTTTGTTATACAGTGGAACCCTACAATTAAGACCAGCCTGGGGACTAACCAAAGTGGTTGTGATATGGGGGTGGTCGTTTATGTGAAATTCTAAGTTATCTGGTTCATATATTCCAGAAATGTGGTTGCAAATGTGGGGTTGTTGCAAGGTATGGTCCCACTGCTAAATCTTGTCAAATAAAACTTTAAATGAACCATTTGATTTTAAAAACACTTTTATAAAAAAAAAACGTAAAAAACAGAGCTAATCAAACTCTGGGGATCCATAAACCATATAAATTGTATACATACTGTAAACCATCACCATGCCTCCACCAAGAGACAATGTGTTAATCTCTGTTCATGGATTTGTGTGTGTTTATTCACAACATAACTCACACAATCTAAAACAAAATCTCAATGCTCATGTAATTTTCAGGGCATTTTAAGAATGGGCCAAAGCAGAATCAATTATGTTTAGGTGTGGATCCATCACAAGAACCAGATTCAGGAAACTTGTCGAAGTATATTCACAATTGAACAGTCACTTATGTATGAATGAACCTGGGAATATGGAACAAATAAGTGAATATAAACACAGTTTTTTGGAGAATCCCACAATAAGGTCCCCCATCATAGTGAAGGCTTGCATACCTTAAAATGTAAATTTCTAGTTAAAATCTAGTTAGGTGGAACCCTTTCAGTATAATTTTACAGATTTCAAACATAATGTAGACTGATGACTACAATGTCCTAAAATGTTCCTTCGAGGTCAACATATGTAAAACAGATAATTGTAAGGGGATATATGTGAACATATGATAAAAGTTAAAATATTTACATACAATGATGAAAATAAAAAGATAGAGAGAAAGAGAGATAGTCTAGTAGATTTTGTATACCTTTGCTTATAGTCTAACCAACGAAAATCAAATGAACAAAAACAAACAAGAAGAGAGGAGTGAAACATGGACCTCCCTGGTGGAAAGGTGGGGGTAATAGGTGGAGAAAATAAGAGTGTACACACAAAGTAGTGATATATATATATAATGTGAGAGTATGGAGGAGAGACGACAGAAGAAAATATGACAAGAAAACATAGATTAGGAGACAGTGTGGAGGAGAGAGGATAAAGCATGACTATGGCAAGTAATCATAGACTAACCAGTTACAGACAGAAAATACCAAATGGATTCTCTGAACAGCAACCATAACATGAGGCAATAACATTTAAAATACAATATAAAGGCTTATGGCAGAGGATAATATAATGCCCCAGAATTGATTCGTTCCTGCTAGATATACAATAATATGTGATACTGGGTAATTGTCAAGCCTCATAATTCAAAATCCACACATAAATAATCATAAATCAGTAACGACCATGATTTCATTAGATCTTACAATACATCCAACATTTAGAGTCATTTTCCACACTGGTCATCATACTGGTTAATACAGTAAATATAATAAAACCTACATAATGATCAACAGAATACTTAGTACTACAACCAGCTCAAATGCATAGAATTTTGATTTCACTAGATTGTATAAGTAAAGAGATCAGCAAGTAAAAGTATATGACAATACATATTCATTAAATAGCATTCCTCTGATCAATGCAGCAAAAAATGTACAAAGGAAGGTTAAAAGCGTCATTATGTCATATTTAAATTGTGCTTAATACTGCATAACTTGAACTTTTCTCATCTCCTGCTGATAAACTTGTAATTTAACATGTACAAACTATGATGTAGTTAATATCAGAATTTATGCTTTACTACCCTTTATACCACTCAAATCATCATAAACTGCAGGCAATAATATAATACAGATATATACAGATATAAATCATAACAAACTGCAGGCACTCATATAAAACAGATATACAGATATAAATCAGTGAGACCATGGGATTTACTGAAATAATAATCTAGAGAGATCAAATGTGTGGTGTCACCTGTGGATATCTCAAATATCTAATATCTACTGTATATATAAAACACTTTTTGACCATACTGCTAAATATTACATATTCATATAACATGTCATTTTTTTTCTTATGAAACTTCTGGATGATATTTTTACCATCAGCATTTTGTCAACAGTAAAGCCAGTTTTTTTCTAGAAGGCCACAATTACAAGATTACAGAGAATACAAATATAACTACATGAGACAATTAAAACCTGGCACATAAAAGAGCATCAAAACAATTTACAAGTGTTATGATTAATATATTACATATCTAACAGATATACAGATATAAATCAGTGAGACCATGAGATTTACTGAAATAATAATCTAGAGAGATCAAATGTGTGGTGTCACCTGTGGATATCTCAAATATCTAATATCTACTGTATATATAAAACACTTTTTGACCATACTGCTAAATATTACATATTCATATAACATGTCATTTTTTTTCTTATGAAACTTCTGGATGATATTTTTACCATCAGCATTTTGTCAACAGTAAAGCCAGTTTTTTTCTAGAAGGCCACAATTACAAGATTACAGAGAATACAAATATAACTACATGAGACAATTAAAACCTGGCACATAAAAGAGCATCAAAACAATTTACAAGTGTTATGATTAATATATTACATATCTAACAGATATACAGATATAAATCAGTGAGACCATGGGATTTACTGAAATAATAATCTAGAGAGATCAAATGTGTGGTGTCACCTGTGGATATCTCAAATATCTAATATCTACTGTATATATAAAACACTTTTTGACCATACTGCTAAATATTACATATTCATATAACATGTCATTTTTTTTCTTATGAAACTTCTGGATGATATTTTTACCATCAGCATTTTGTCAACAGTAAAGCCAGTTTTTTTCTAGAAGGCCACAATTACAAGATTACAGAGAATACAAATATAACTACATGAGACAATTAAAACCTGGCACATAAAAGAGCATCAAAACAATTTACAAGTGTTATGATTAATATATTACATATCTAACATATATGGAACCTAATTCTTGTCAAACTCTTTTTATGGTCAGTATACATCCAGCTAGGGCAAGCATCCCCCACCCCCAGCCAATGGACACCAAGAACCCTCGCCACACCTCCAGGTATGTCAGGTCCCATCCTACAAGAGATCATATCACAGTCAGTATACATCCAGCCAGAATCAGTATCCCCCAGCCACAGACTACAGACACCAAGAACCCTCACCACACCTCCAGGTATGTCAGGTCCCATCCTACAAGAGATCATATCACAGTCAGTATACATCCAGCCAGAACCAGTATCCCCCAGCCACAGACTACAGACACCAAGAACCCTCACCACACCTCCAGGTATGTCAGGTCCCATCCTACAAGAGATCATATCACAGTCAGTATACATCCAGCCAGAACCAGTATCCCCCAGCCACAGACTACAGACACCAAGAACCCTTGCCACACCTCCAGGTATGTCAGGTCCAATCCTACAAGAGATCATGTCACAGTCAGTATACATCCAGCCAGAACCAGTATCCCCCTGCTACAGACTACAGACACCAAGAACCCTCACCACGCCTCCAGGTATGTCAGGTCCCATCCTACAAGAGATCATATCACAGTCAGTATACATCCAGCCAGAACCAGTATCCCCCAGCCACAGACTACAGACACCAAGAACCCTCACCACACCTCCAGGTATGTCAGGTCCAATCCTACAAGAGATCATATCACAGTCAGTATACATCCGGCCAGAACCAGTATTACCCAGCTACAGACTACAGACACCAAGAACCCTCACCACACCTCCAGGTATGTCAGGTCCCATCCTACAAGAGATCATATCACAGTCAGTATACATCCGGCCAGAACCAGTATCCCCCAGCCACAGACTACAGACACCAAGACCCCTCACCACACCTCCAGGTATGTCAGGTCCCATCCTACAAGAGAACATATCACAGTCAGTATACATCCGGCCAGAACCAGTATCCCCCAGCCACAGACTACAGACACCAAGAACCCTCACCACACCTCCAGGTATGTCAGGTCCCATCCTACAAGAGATCATATCACAGTCAGTATACATCCAGCCAGAACCAGTATTCCCCAGCCACAGACTACAGACACCAAGAACCCTTGCCACACCTCCAGGTATGTCAGGTCCAATCCTACAAGAGATCATGTCACAGTCAGTATACATCCAGCCAGAACCAGTATCCCCCTGCTACAGACTACAGACACCAAGAACCCTCACCACACCTCCAGGTATGTCAGGTCCCATCCTACAAGAGATCATATCACAGTCAGTATACATCCAGCCAGAACAAGTATCCCCAAGCTACAGACTACAGACACCAAGAACCCTCACCACACCTCCAGGTATGTCAGGTCCCATCCTACAAGAGAACATATCACAGTCAGTATACATCCAGCCAGAACCAGTATCCCCCAGCCACAGACTACAGACACCAAGAACCCTCACCACACCTCCAGGTATGTCAGGTCCCATCCTACAAGAGAACATATCACAGTCAGTATACATCCAGCCAGAACCAGTATCCCCCAGCCACAGACTACAGACACCAAGAACCCTCGCCACACCTCCAGGTATGTCAGGTCCCATCCTACAAGAGATCATATCACAGTCAGTATACATCCAGCCAGAACCAGTATCCCCCAGCCACAGACTACAGACACCAAGAACCCTGGCCACATCTCCAGGTATGTAAGGTCCCATCCTACAAGAGATCATATCACAGTCAGTATACATCCGGCCAGAACCAGTATCCCCCAGCCACAGACTACAGACACCAAGAACCCTCACCACACCTCCAGGTATGTCAGGTCCCATCCTACAAGAGATCATATCACAGTCAGTATACATCCGGCCAGAACCAGTATTACCCAGCTACAGACTACAGACACCAAGAACCCTCACCACACCTCCAGGTATGTCAGGTCCCATCCTACACGAGATCATATCACAGTCAGTATACATCCAGCCAGAACCAGTATCCCCCAGCCACAGACTACAGACACCAAGAACCCTCACCACACCTCCAGGTATGTCAGGTCCCATCCTACAAGAGAACATATCACAGTCAGTATACATCCGGCCAGAACCAGTATCCCCCAGCCACAGACTACAGACACCAAGAACCCTCACCACACCTCCAGGTATGTCAGGTCCCATCCTACAAGAGATCATATCACAGTCAGTATACATCCGGCCAGAACCAGTATCCCCCAGCCACAGACTACAGACACCAAGAACCCTCGCCACACCTCCAGGTATGTCAGGTCCCATCCTACAAGAGATCATGTCACAGTCAGTATACATCCAGCCAGAACCAGTATTCCCCAGCTACAGACTACAGACACCAAGAACCCTCGCCACACCTCCAGGTATGTCAGGTCCAATCCTACAAGAGATCATATCACAGTCAGTATACATCCAGCCAGAACTAGTATCCCCCAGCCACAGACTACAGACACCAAGAACCCTCACCACGCCTCCAGGTATGTCAGGTCCAATCCTACAAGAGATCATATCACAGTCAGTTTACATCCAGCCAGAACCAGTATCCCCCAGCCACAGACTACAGACACCAAGAACCCTCGCCACACTTCCAGGTATGTCAGGTCCCATCCTACAAGAGATCATGTCACAGTCAGTATACATCCAGCCAGAACCAGTATCCCCCAGCCACAGACTACAGACACCAAGAACCCTCACCACACCTCCAGGTATGTCAGGTCCCATCCTACAAGAGATCATATCACAGTCAGTATACATCCAGCCAGAACCAGTATCCCCCAGCTACAGACTACAGACACCAAGAACCCTCACCACACCTCCAGGTATGTCAGGTACCATCCTACAAGAGATCATATCACAGTCAGTATACATCCAGCCAGAACCAGTATCCCCAAGCTACAGACTACAGACACCAAGAACCCTCACCACACCTCCAGGTATGTCAGGTCCCATCCTACAAGAGAACATATCACAGTCAGTATACATCCAGCCAGAACCAGTATCCCCCAGCCACAGACTACAGACACCAAGAACCCTCACCACACCTCCAGGTATGTCAGGTCCCATCCTACAAGAGAACATATCACAGTCAGTATACATCCAGCCAGAACCAGTATCCCCCAGCCACAGACTACAGACACCAAGAACCCTCGCCACACCTCCAGGTATGTCAGGTCCCATCCTACAAGAGATCATATCACAGTCAGTATACATCCAGCCAGAACCAGTATCCCCCAGCCACAGACTACAGACACCAAGAACCCTGGCCACATCTCCAGGTATGTAAGGTCCCATCCTACAAGAGATCATATCACAGTCAGTATACATCCGGCCAGAACCAGTATCCCCCAGCCACAGACTACAGACACCAAGAACCCTTACCACACCTCCAGGTATGTCAGGTCCCATCCTACAAGAGATCATATCACAGTCAGTATACATCCAGCCAGAACCAGTATCCCCCAGCCACAGACTACAGACACCAAGAACCCTCACCACACCTCCAGGTATGTCAGGTCCCATCCTACAAGAGATCATATCACAGTCAGTATACATCCAGCCAGAACCAGTATCCCCCAGCAACAGACTACAGACACCAAGAACCCTCGCAAGAATGGGAAATTACAGTAACTGAATTATTTTTCTTCATCTATATTCTTTAAATATGGACAATTTGTCTAAAAATAAATAATAAGTAAATTAATTACATATTTATATACTATCTTTTTATACTTTTTTTACAACTTTTAAATTTCTCAAAATTATATTCAGTTAGTCATATTTGACTTTTTCACATTCAGTTTGATTATTTTATATTAAGTATGGTTATGTTTTCTGTTACAAACATCTGAGCTTTCAAGATCATTTAATGATAACAGTTGTCATTTTGAAACAGTTAACACTACCTCTGGATAAGAGATCCCTCATGGCTTGTGCTGGGTAAGTGAGAGGCATACAGATACTGATGTACCGTAACCACACCGGCATTGCCTCCAGAGGCCAAATGATACCTGTAACAATACAACAAAATCACAGAATGAGAATTGAATAGAATCATGGCAAATATAGTATAATGTTCACTTAACAGTGCAATATTAGAAATCATGGTTCCATTCAATAAGATATATGCTGAGATATCACACTTTAATTGGTTATATTTCATGAGATATCATTGACCATGATGAGTGATCCAGTTTAATGTGATACCATTATATGCAATATTTGTCCACTGGTGGAATCTAATAAAAGGAATGGAGTCATTTGTAGCTAATCTCATATAGTCACACATGCATAGCATACCAATATTCAGTGCCTGGCCTGATTCCTACTTTCTTTAATATATTTAGGGCCTTGCCTGATCCCTGCCTTCTTTATTTAGTGCCTGGCCTGATCCCTGCCTTCTTTAATTATTTTAGTGCCTGGCCTGATCCCTGCCTTCTTTAATTATTATAGTGCCTGGCCTGATCTCTGTCTTCTTTAATTATTTTAGTGCCTGGCCTGATCTCTGCCTTCTTTATTTAGTGCCTGGCCTGATCCCTGCCTTCGTTGTTTAGTGCATGGCCTGATCCCTGCCTTCTTTGTTTATTACATGGCCTGATCCCTGCCTTCTTTATTTATTACATGGCCTGATCCCTGCCTTCTTTATTTATTACATGGCCTGATCCCTGCCTTCTTTATTTATTGCATGGCCTGATCCCTGCCTTCTTTATTTATTACATGGCTCGATCCCTGCCTTCTTTATTTAATACATGGCCTGATCCCTGCCTTCTTTATTTATTGCATGATCTGATCCCTGCCTTCTTTATTTAGTGCCTGGCCTGATCCTTGCCTGCTTTATTTAGTGCCTGGCTGACCCCTGCCTTCTTTATTTAGTGTCTGGCCTGATCCCTGCCTTCTTTATTTAGTGCCTGGCCTGATCCCTGCCTTCTTTAATTATTTTAGTGCCTGGCCTGATCTCTGCCTTCTTTATTTAGTGTCTGCCTGATCACTGCCTTCTTTGTTTAGTGCATGGCCTGATCCCTGCCTTATTTATTTATTAGATGGCCTGATACCTGCCTTATTTATTTATTAGATGGCTTGATCCCTGCCATCTTTATTTAGTGCATGGCCTGACCTCTGCCTTCTTTATTTAGTGCCTAGCCTGATCCTTGCCTCCCCTATAATATACTGTGGTAGCCTTTTTGTTCATGAGTGTTTTAATTTTGTGATATTCATGAATGGGAAATAATCACCCAAATGTCTGAATTAAACAAGGATCAAGCTGATTTAGCTACAACAGTCCTATCTGATTTACAAGCCCAAATACTGCAATATGTTATATCAAGGCTGTCAGTCAAATTATTTGCAGAGTTGTTAAAGCTAATATCCAAAATATCAAACCATTTGAAGGCTGTATGTCTGCATGATAAAGTCTAAACATGATTAATCACCGTATACTTTGTCACAGTAACAGTAAGGTTATTACCAAACAACAATAAGCAACAGTCAAAACTAGAAAGCTGCATACTAAAGAATGGACTCATCTATATGGCCCATATTCTCAGGTTCATTTGTGCATGAACTCTACATTTGTGGATATTCCTTTATGATATTCCTGAAACTGGAATGGAGTCTACAAACTAAAACACACACATACAAATGTGGATGAACACTTAACCTCCTGGCGGAGGCAATAAATTATAACAAAACATCAACCTACCACTGAGGAGTAGGTTCGGGTAGACTGTTCCCAGAGACATCATAATAGCCTTGTTCTCCTCATCACAAACTGCTGAAATCACCAGACCTGCAAGTAAAAAATATGGAGACTATTTTAATGCTAGCTTAACTAAGTATATGTACATCTGCAGAATTCATTCTGGTTTAAGACTTCGTGACAGGGCAGTATGACATGCTTCTTTCATTTTATATCATGGTGTTAACCAGGCCCAGTGACTACTGCACTTGTGGGCTCTGGGTTTGTAATCCTCCTCATATCTTGGTCACACCAACAAGGAACCCCGGAAAGCTGCACTTGTTTGTGAGTGAAACATTGCCATTGGGTACAGCCTTCCCATTCAGCCTGCAGAGCACTCACCCTGGATGGAGGGGGACTGTGCAAAATCTCACCGCCTCAGCTGAGATTTGAACTCATGATCTCTTAGCTGTGAGTCCTTCACTCTACCCTTTGGCTTACAGAACCGTTCAAATATGTAGACTTATTTGCATCATTCCTAAGAAAGTACAGAACCAAGATTTGTCTCAAAATAAGAGGGTGAGGAAATCACAAGACCTACAAGTATACATATAGAAATATACCTCTGGTAAAATATATGTAAAATATATGGACTTGTTCTTTACAACACAATTAAATGACCCTTGGGTCATGATGCTCAGTTGACTGACTGCACATGGGTGACCAGAGGTAATAACTGACTGCAAGATATTTCATGTTCACATCGAAAAGTCCAGCCCTTGAATGTCTGAACTAATCTTAAAGCCAGAACAATCATTTTCTTACTTTAAAGAACTCTCTGGTGTAGAGATATACTATTCATTATTTTCAGGGTGACAGGAAGATCAATGGGATCCAATTTAATTTTTTTATTGTGCAGGAACAAGATTGTTTGAAGACACAAGAGCAAACATGTTTTCTTTTTAATTTCTAATGATCAAATACATTAAATATTACTTGTTTACAAAATGACAGGTTCATGGCTCTATCATGTTTAAAACATGCATTCCCTAATAAATGAACATTCAGACAGACAGACGGGCTTGATCAGTACAGCTCAGCTGCAGGTAAAAAGACAGCTTTTTGATATATGAACAATTATCCTAGTCATACTTTGCATTTGAATCATGATATTTTCTTCTAAGAACATAAATTTGACAAATTTATCATGGTTTTAAAAAGTGCCAGCTAAGTATGTAAGGATTCAGCCAAAACAAGTTTAACAAGTTATACAGTGACATACCCTCTGTGCACTTTATTTCATCTCTGAAGAACTTCATTCTGATAGTAAAAATACCAAAAAAAGTATATTTAATAATTCAAATTTAATGTTGTCTGAATTACAGAACTGATTATTATTTACATTTAAATGAGATAATGTTCTTACATACCCATTCTGTGATGTCCTTGTGTTATGTTTTAATTTAAAATCCAGAGAGAAGTGACGCTTACCTAGAGACATGCCTGTGAACCCTACAAACAGGGTGAGTAGAATCACAAGGACTAGGGGGCCTCGGTACGGCACCTTAAGAGAAAACATTGAAATAGGACTTCATTACCTGAGGTTACAGAAATCAACAAGCATGTCAAAATAGGTAACAGGATGAAAACCAATGCTCACACAAGAATATAAGGTTTAAATAAGAAATGGTAAGACCAGCAGTGCGGCAACATATTATTAAACATAAGCTTCGCTATCCCCCCCGCCAAACTTTTTGTATCCATCACTCTGTCTGACTGACAGTACATTTTCTCTCTATTCCCCCCATTTCAACCTTGGTTACTTATTTTTTATGGCTAAAATTTAAACAAGTATTCCTTGATTTTGTTTATTTGGATTAAAGCATATGATAATTCATGATATTATACTTGAGAACCATATACTCTTAAGAAAACAAAATTAAGTCAGTTTGAACAGATGTAAACTGCGAATTGTCTTTTTTTTTAATAACAAAAAAAACCATGAAACATATTGATGATTTCTACAGAAAACAACATGGACTGAATATTTTATATCTCAATACTTCACATACTGCATATAATCAATATTAAATTCACTGTTGTATATATTTGTAATATGCTCAAGACAAATAAGTTGCAGGAACACCCACCTGGAAAACTCCAAGAGCAAAAGCCAACATGAGGCCAACCTGAACGGACATGACAACCAGTTGAGTGATGATGTGAGCAATAATTACCTCAAACGGTGATACACCTACAAACAATCACATACAAACACTCTTTGCCTCTTAATATTCCAATTTTGTACATTCATTAAAATTTTTACTCTTTGGCAACACATCTTAAAAATGATAATAACAATAATTACAATTGATATAAGTCAACTGCATGTTGTTCATAAATGATCTGAACAAGATTAATTTTCATCAAGAACTTTATGAAGCCTCCATGTTACTGAGTAAGTTTTGCAAGTTCCAGCTGATATGATCTGTTATCATTTACAAAAAAGCAATGGCAGACTTTTAGAATACCAATATTAGACTCATTAGCCATGGAAAATACCAGTCCTTTATATATTTAAAGTCTAACTGTAAGTCTAAATTTTATTGCACTACTTAACTGAGGTCTACAGGTAGCATTTCATTGTACTACCCAACTAAGGTATAATGTGGATAAACTAACTGATTATATAGTGACTATGAAATGAAACAATAAAATAAGCTTAAAATAAATTAGAATAATGGTTGCACCAGTAATAAGTTGCTAGGTGAATTAACATTTCATATTTAGTTGTATACAGTTTGACAGCTAAGTAATTGTAACTTTGAGCACCTGTACATCATTTTATAAAAGACCTACCTGCCACATAACTCCTGTCTAGAAGCCCCTGTTTTTTCTCCATAACAAAGGCAAGTGCTGTTAATCCTGTTGCCATAAAATATGTGATACTAAAAAGAAAAAAGTTGAAATAAGCATACAAATTACTCAGCTAAAACACAATATGACACATTTTGGTATGATCTTTATTACTTTTGAATATTTTATGTGAATCATCCAGATTTATTTTGTATTATGCTTTCAAAGTAGGTACCTCTGATGACAAATGTTACACCTTTAGTGCTAAAGTAATCAGACACAACAGTTCAATCATATGCCAGAGTCAATAAGCAATTGAGTGAATGCCAAAGTATATTGAGATTTTGCTGAGAAGACAGATGTGCATCTCATATGGTGGACTTTTGGCATACTGGGATGGAACTGACTGCATGCTAGGAATATTGCTAAGTTAAGGATCTGACTGGTTTTCTGGTTCAGGGGTAGAGCACAGGACTAAAAGCCGGGAGGTTATGGGTTCAAATCTTAGCCAAGGAGTGGTGAGATTTTCACGATCTGCCCCAACAGAGGATGATTGCTTTGCAGGCTTTATGGCTTATAATTAAACATACACAGAGTCCCGACTAAGCTTTGGCAGCTGTACATACAATTGTTCAATAACAATACAAATTTAAGCTTTTAGTAATCCATGGCTATATACATTTATACACAATTGGTTTTACATTTTAGGGAACCGAGCGGCATTCATTGCTTCTAGGGGAATACGCAAAATTACTGCCCATATCTATTCTACTTGATATACATATAGGAGTTGCTAACATAAATATAAATGATATCAGAATGTTCATGAATATACAAAGTAATGTTATTACAATAATTACTGGATACATAGCAAATACAATCTTCAATGAATATTCTTATTTATGATATTGTGTATATCATTACAAATTACATACATCGAATACAATTATTAATATATGAAACCTTTGAATATTCTCCTTAGGGAATATTACAAATGGATGCTGCCACCTTACCTGATAATGATGCCAGGAGCCATAAAATTGGTAAATTTTGGTTTCAGATCTCCATATACAGGTTTCTCTAGCTGCAAGCAAAATTAATAATGATATTACATCTCCTAAAGACTAAATCACCCCTCTTCCTTCATGAAAGAACACCACAACTAAAATTCATGAATTATTATTAAATTTGTATATCATTCTTTTAACAATTTGCCAAATAATGTGACAGACATAGAATATATTGGAAATTATTTATTTCAAAATACTTGAGAAATTTATTTGGATTATTATTAGGCACTTAAGCAAAATAATATATTTAAAAGAGTGATTATGTTTTGCACTGTAATAAATGTAATGTATTCATAATGTACTGTAAATTTCCTTTCAGAAGTCGTGACTTTTACAAGAAAATTGAATTCTAAAATCCAGCATTTTCTGGCAAAATTGGGCAGCAACTTGAAAAATGTACTTATCCCGTCAAAGTCAGCTTTCCCAGTACACTATGGACCTCATTTGAGCCAAAATTGTTGATTCCTTGAACCAGTCAACTTTGAAAAAAATCTTTCCCCAATAATTTAAACCTTAAACCATCTCTCATAAAAACATGCCTTATGTTTGGTGAACAGATAGGATTTTCATTTTATTGACATGAAATGCAAACTAGAAAACAGACAGTTGACAAGCGACTATGTGTATCTGTAAGGTAAGGCACTGAATATTCCTGATGAGACATGACTCCAAATTTGTGGCATGAGTGATGCCAATTAAACATATATGTGCAATTTTCACCAAAAACAAATCTACAGATGGATACACCATGCAAAATTTCAGGCCAATACACCAATCTACAACTGATGAAAAGTGCATCAATGTATTCTGTAATAACAGAACAGCAGGTGGTGCCACCTGTCTGGTCAACAACAAAGACAAATAAACATGCAAAATGTCAGGCTGTTACATCCATCCACTCCTGAAATATGAGCGATTTTACCAAAAACAAATGGACGGATGGACGCCATGCAAAAACAATTGCAGATGACACCATCAATCTTGAACATAAGATGGAGGTAACCAAGATCTATGGACATGCACAATTTCAGGCCAATACAAAACCCATGAGAAAACATAGTATCCACAAAACTCTGTTTTGTCGGATGCAATAATAAACTTGCCCAGTTCAAGGCCAACATGTTCTGACAAGTCATAATTCAAGTGACACTTCCTAATCTGCATGAGTGTTATATCATGAGTCAATTTAATGCATATGCCAGTCAGCCACTCTTTGATGTAACATTATTTCCGTTTAATTTTTATGGGTATGTGTGTCATTAAGAAAAACTTGCAGTTCAATAGCCATTTATACATGTAAAGTTAAGTTACATTCAAATTTTCTCCACCAAAGACATATTGTGAATTTTTCTGTCTGCACCGTTGACTGCTGGGTACCAGCTGACCTTCAAAGCCATGTAGCGGAAGTTAAAGCCCCGGGTTATCCCTGCAATGACCTTTATAACCCCAGGTCAATTAAGCCTTCTGTGACGTTAGCAACAGTTGTAAACTCCCATATTAAGAACCATCAGTTCACCGTTGTGTCTCGTTACTATCAAGCAATGTTATGACTTAACAAGTGAGCTGCAAATTTATGATCTGCTTCATTTTTACACATGTCTCTTTCAGGACGATTATATATCCCCATCAAAAACATTGCGGCATGCATGCCTTCATTCAAATGTGCACTGACTTATTCATTTATTATTTTAATGAAGATACATTAAAGTACTATGATATAACAGACACGATACAGGTATATATTTTATTTACTGAAATGGCCACATATGTACCTAAGTTCCAAGGGAACCAACATCATTTGGTGTCATGACAGATCTGGTTCAGCACAGCTGAGGTTGTCAAACATCAAAGCCATTTAGACATAATCACTGATAACAATGAAAATTGGACTTTCCAGATTTAATCAGAGAATAAAATCATTTGTCCCAGTAAACATAATTAACAGTAAACTAAATGGTGTTTGTTGCTTGCCGGAATCAAAGATTTCGGCAAGCATATTGGTCAGTTGCGTATGTCTGTTTGTCTGTCTGTCTGTTTGTTTGTTGCTTGCCGGAATCAAAGATTTCGGCAAGCATATTGGTCAGTTGCGTATGTCTGTTTGTCTGTCTGTCTGTTTGTTTGTTTGTTTGTCACCACTCTCCTGGCCACAATTTTGCCACAATAACCTTGAAACTTACAGGGATGTTGGAAAACATAATTTCTAGGTGCCCTATTGTTTTTGGTTAAAATAGGTCAAAGGTCAAGGTCAAGGTCGTCAAAACTTCTCAAAACGTTTTTTTCTTCATATCTTTGTGACTGTTAGTCGTATCTACTTCAACAATAGCTCATTTTAATCGTCATTCCAAGGCCTGTCATCTGGTGTGTAGCTGACTCAAATTTGCAGTAACCATGGTTACAATTTTTTGGGGAAAAGTCATGATATTCGAAAATAAGGGATCTTATTTTTCTAACTTTGTCAGTTTTAAAGCTAGAGTGATCTAGTTTTTTGCATCAGGTAGCATTCAACTAGTACTACAAGATTTTATAACAAGTCTTGCAGTATCTTGTAAAATATCTCGTGAATAGAGATATTTCGAGATTTCATTCATCTTGCGCCAAAGGCCACATTATTGCAGGAATCTTTTTGAAACTGACATATTATAAGTCCTACACTAGTATCTCGAAATCGTTTTTTCACTTTTTGAATAGGGCCGCTAGGGGGCGCTGGATGCGAACCTCCCGAACATATCATATTTTGGCCATATCTCCAAAATTATAAGCCTCAATTACATAAACTATAGCTTATTTTCTTCCTCTGAGTCTTCTCCATAACCTAGTGTAGTCATCTGGTCACAATTTTGTGACACTTTGTCAGTGTGTCTGTCTGTTTGTCAGTTGTCCTCAAATTCGCCTGCTTGCTCTTGCGTCTAACATATAGCATTCTACAGGCCACAGTTTTGAAAGAATCCTTTTGAAACTATTACATCTTAAGTCTTACACTAATATCTCGAAACCAATTTTTCATTTTCCGGATATGGCCGCTAGGGGGCGCTGAACTCGAACCTCTCCCAACATATCATGCTTTGGCAATATCTCCAAAACTATAAACCTCAGTTACATAAACTGTAGCTTTTTTCTTCCTTTGAGTCTTCTCCATAACCTGGAGAAGTCATCTGGACTCAATTTTGAGTCACTTTGTCAGTGTTTTCGTCTGTTTGTCAGTTGTCCTCAAATTCGCCTGCTTGTTGGCTCTTGCGTCTCACATATAGCATTCTGTAGGCCACAGTTTTGACGGAATCCTTTTGAAACTATTACATCTTATGTTTTACACTAATATCTAGAAATAATTTTTTCATTTTCCGGATATGGCCACTAGTGGGCGCTGCACATGACTCTCACACTCATCCCATTGTATTGGCCATTACTCTACACCCAAAGCCTCAGTTACATAAGCTATAGCTTATTTTCTTCCTTTGAGTCTTCTCCATAACCTGATTAAGGCATCTGGTTTCAATCTTCTGTCACTTTGTCAGTGTGTCCATCTGTTTGTCCGTTATCCTCTAAGTCGCCTGCTTGCTGGTTCTTACGCCTTACATATAGCATTCTACAGGCCACAGCTTTGACAGAATCCTTTTGAAACTGAGACATCTCATGTCATACACTAATAATACGAAACGCATTTGTCGTCTTCGGAATATGTCTGCTAGAGGGCGCTACAGTCGCGCCTCCCAAGTATATCATTAATTCGCCATACCTCGTAAACTATAAATCTAAATTACATAAATTTTAACTCATTTTCTTCCTTTGAATCTTCTCAATAACTAGCTTATGTCATCTTGTCTCACAAAGTCAGTATGTCTGTCTGTTCGTCTTTTGTTGTCAGCTTTGTCTGCTTGCCTGTTCTTTTGTCTCATATGTCATTCTACGGGCCACATATTCTCAGCAATGTCTCTGAGAGTCATTCCATTAATAGAAAACCGACAATATGTTCTGTCTGTCAGTCTGTGTTTCACTTCCGAATTCCGGCAAGCGTTCGACCTATGGTCGTCTAGTTTGTTTGTTTGTTTGTCACCACTCTCCTGGCCACAATTTTGCCACAATAACCTTGAAACTTACAGGGATGTTGGAAAACATAATTTCTAGGTGCCCTATTGTTTTTGGTTAAAATAGGTCAAAGGTCAAGGACAAGGTCGTCAAAACTCTTCAAAACGTTTTTTTCTTCATATCTTTGTGACTGTTAGTCGTATTTACTTCAACAATAGCTCATTTTAATCGTCATTCCAAGGCCTGTCATCTGGTGTGTAGCTGACTCAAATTTGCCGTAACCATGGTTACAATTTTTTGGGGAAAAGTCATGATATTCGAAAATAAGGGATCTTATTTTTCTAACTTTGTCAGTTTTAAAGCTAGAGTGATCTAGTTTTTTGCATCAGGTAGCATTCAACTAGTACTACAAGATTTTATAACAAGTCTTGCAGTATCTTGTAAAATATCTCGTGAATAGAGATATTTCGAGATTTCATTCATCTTGCGCCAAAGGCCACATTATTGCAGGAATCTTTTTGAAACTGACATATTATAAGTCCTACACTAGTATCTCGAAATCGTTTTTTCACTTTTTGAATAGGGCCGCTAGGGGGCGCTGGATGCGAACCTCCCGAACATATCATATTTTGGCCATATCTCCAAAATTATAAGCCTCAATTACATAAACTATAGCTTATTTTCTTCCTCTGAGTCTTCTCCATAACCTAGTGTAGTCATCTGGTCACAATTTTGTGACACTTTGTCAGTGTGTCTGTCTGTTTGTCAGTTGTCCTCAAATTCGCCTGCTTGCTCTTGCGTCTAACATATAGCATTCTACAGGCCACAGTTTTGAAAGAATCCTTTTGAAACTATTACATCTTAAGTCTTACACTAATATCTCGAAACCAATTTTTCATTTTCCGGATATGGCCGCTAGGGGGCGCTGAACTCGAACCTCTCCCAACATATCATGCTTTGGCAATATCTCCAAAACTATAAACCTCAGTTACATAAACTGTAGCTTTTTTCTTCCTTTGAGTCTTCTCCATAACCTGGAGAAGTCATCTGGACTCAATTTTGAGTCACTTTGTCAGTGTTTTCGTCTGTTTGTCAGTTGTCCTCAAATTCGCCTGCTTGTTGGCTCTTGCGTCTCACATATAGCATTCTGTAGGCCACAGTTTTGACGGAATCCTTTTGAAACTATTACATCTTATGTTTTACACTAATATCTAGAAATAATTTTTTCATTTTCCGGATATGGCCACTAGTGGGCGCTGCACATGACTCTCACACTCATCCCATTGTATTGGCCATTACTCTACACCCAAAGCCTCAGTTACATAAGCTATAGCTTATTTTCTTCCTTTGAGTCTTCTCCATAACCTGATTAAGGCATCTGGTTTCAATCTTCTGTCACTTTGTCAGTGTGTCCATCTGTTTGTCCGTTATCCTCTAAGTCGCCTGCTTGCTGGTTCTTACGCCTTACATATAGCATTCTACAGGCCACAGCTTTGACAGAATCCTTTTGAAACTGAGACATCTCATGTCATACACTAATAATACGAAACGCATTTGTCGTCTTCGGAATATGTCTGCTAGAGGGCGCTACAGTCGCGCCTCCCAAGTATATCATTAATTCGCCATACCTCGTAAACTATAAATCTAAATTACATAAATTTTAACTCATTTTCTTCCTTTGAATCTTCTCAATAACTAGCTTATGTCATCTTGTCTCACAAAGTCAGTATGTCTGTCTGTTCGTCTTTTGTTGTCAGCTTTGTCTGCTTGCCTGTTCTTTTGTCTCATATGTCATTCTACGGGCCACATATTCTCAGCAATGTCTCTGAGAGTCATTCCATTAATAGAAAACCGACAATATGTTCTGTCTGTCAGTCTGTGTTTCACTTCCGAATTCCGGCAAGCGTTCGACCTATGGTCGTCTAGTTTTTCTATTAACTGACTAGTCAATAAAGCGTTCATTATCCCTTGCTGACAGATGTGATTCAGTCCTTTCAGTAACTCCATGCATGCCGTGCCTTGATGGTCAGTTGTAACAATTAGTTACAGGGTAACTTGATTCATTTTTAGAAAACATTTCAATATTTTTGTGAAAGAAATTAGGTGAATACATTTAAACTAAATTATTCCTTCCATCTATCAGTGGTCTTTAGTCAGTTCAAAATATGCATTATATAGGTACCAGGTGGTTGGGACACCTCTGAAGTCTGGGTGCCACTTATATTATGGACTCTTTTATTCTAAAATTTTAACGGCTATTCCCCAGGGGGATCCTATAAGTCAAGTGCCACTTGAAATAAGGATGCAACTTCTGCTAGGAAATTTACAGTATACTGAATATTTATACTAATAAATGAGCACTGATGCACTGTCTAACCTCTAACTACATAATTCAGTATTAACTTACAATGATTGGCAAGCTGGCTTGTGCAGGGTTTTTCTGAAGAACTCGTAAGATTTTGCTGGCAAACTTCTCAAAAGTGTTCATTATCTCTGTCTGTATTGTGAGTGCTATTTGTTGATCTGCAAAGATTGACAGATAATTTTCAGTTTTCATGTGGGGGGGGGGGCATAAACAAAACAAACAGGTTCTGACTGAAAAGAAGCAATTTATTTTTAATGTACAAAAAAATCATTCGGTACCATTTTTCTTATTCATATTTGTTTTTGGTAACAGTATTAAGTATGTAGTTACCAAAGTTTACTGAATATTCAGATCAAGAGAGAACAATACTTCATTCATTTAAAAAAATCTGTATATCTATCCAGTTATAGGTTACCATTCCCATCAATTCATTTCTAAAACTAAGTATCTTCACACTTAAGTTACAAAAGTTCAATATTAATATATTTTATCATCAATCTTTGGTTGAAATATAATTACTGGAAACATGATTAATAAACAGCAGACCTTTCAGTTAAGTACCTGTCAATATTATCAACATTTTCTGCTCTTTAAAGCTGACACACAGATCATAACCAAACATTTTAACTTGTCAGCTTAGCTCAAATATTGAAAGTAGCTAATCAGCTGAACAGAATCATTAAACAGATGGTTCACATATAATTGGCTTGTGATCAACTGTTATTATTAATACATACGAGGCTCACAAATAGTTAAAAATCAGACTGCAGTATCTTACTTGTCATGTCCAGGTACAGATGAACACTGCTGCCCCGTATTGTGACATTACTGAGAACCTCAGACCCTGAACCATACCTGAAGTAAAAGTGATTCACATCAATCAGTAACGGTGTAGTTTAGAGGTTTTTCTTCTCCGAGGCTTTTTCACAAGTACCCTTCATGTAAATTTTAGTATTTATTAGCATTACAGAAGAGGTTTTTAATACTGAAAATCAGGGTTGCTTTTTGAATAAATATAATTGTATTGTTCAGCAGGTGTGTTTAATATATATCAAAACTGCTAGTAAGTTAAAATCGCTTTCTGACCAACAAAATGAAGAGGAAATTTCAAGTTAAAAAAAAAAAAAAAAGAAAATTCATAGGGGGAGGGGAAGAAATAAGGCCCTTAGTATGGCCTAGATTGATCCATGCATTACCTTAGTTCTAAATCTTTTGTAAAATTTTTGCCAAATGATATGACTCCCCAGGTGTCTCCTGTCCTAACGGTGTCCATGGCTTCACTCATACTGCTGTAAGGATTCTGTTAAAACAGAAAAATAAAGTCACAATGTCCATGGCCTTGCTCATTCTGCTGTAAGGATTCTGTTAAAACAGAAAAACAAATTAAGTCATGGTGTCCATGGCATCGCTCATTTTCCTGTAAGGATTCTGTTAAAACAGAAAAACAAAGTCATGGTGTCCATGGCCTCGCTCATTCTGCTGTAAGGATTCTGTTAAAACAGAAAAATAAAGTCATGGTGTCCATGGCCTCACTCATACAGCTGTAAGGATTCTGTTAAAACAGAAAAATAAAGTCATGATGTCCATGGCCTTGCTCATTCTGCTGTAAGGATTCTGTTCAAACAGAAAAATAAAGTCACAGTGTCCATGGCCTCACTCATACTGCTGTAAGGATTCTGTTAAAACAGAAAAACAAAGTCATGGTGTCCATGGCCTCATTCATACTGCTCTAAGGATTCTGCTAAAACAGAAAAACAAAGTCATGGTGTCCATGGCCTCACTCATACTGCTGTAAGGATTCTGTTAAAACAGAAAAACAAATTCACAGTGTCCATTGCCTTGCTCATTCTGCTGTAAGGATTCTGTTAAAACAGAAAAACAAAGTCATGGTGTCCATGGCCTCGCTCATTCTGCTGTAATGATTTTGTTAAAACAGAAAAATAAAGTCATGGTGTCCATGGCCTCACTCATACAGCTGTAAGAATTCTGTTAAAACAGAAAAATAAAGTCACGATGTCCATGGCCTTGCTCATTCTGCTGTAAGGATTCTGTTCAAACAGAAAAATAAAGTCCCAGTGTCCATGGCCTCACTCATACTGCTGTAAGGATTCTGTTAAAACAGAAAAACAAAGTCATGGTGTCCATGGCCTCACTGATACTGCTGTAAGGATTCTGTTAAAACAGAAAAATAAAGTCACGATGTCCATGGCCTCGCTCACACTGCTCTAAGGATTCTGCTAAAACAGAAAAATAAAGTCACGATGTCCATGGCCTTGCTCATTCTGCTGTAAGGATTCTGTTCAAACAGAAAAATAAAGTCATGGTGTCCATGGCCTCACTGATACTGCTGTAAGGATTCGGTTAAAACAGAAAAACAAAGTCATGGTGTCCATGGCCTCACTGATACTGCTGTAAGGATTCATTTAAAACAGAAAAAAAATAATGTCACGGTGTCCATGGCCTCACTCATACTGCTCTAAGGATTCTGCTAAAACAGAAAAACACAGTCATGGTGTCCATGGCCTCACTCATACTGCTCTAAGGATTCTGCTAAAACAGAAAAACAAAGTCATGGTGTCCATGGCCACACTCACTAAAACTGATTATGAGAATATTTTTAATAAAAACCTAATGTAATAAATTGCAACAATAGTTTTATTATTTTTGATTATTTTTTATTTTATTATTGTAGAAATGTCCACAACAGACATATTTTGAGTTGCCTGTGTACTTTTAAGGGCTACATAAAATATGCAGGAGCCATTTATTATAACATATTTGCAGAAATACTGGTATCTAATGGTGACTGTAATATATGCATGTAAATTATAAAAAAAAAGGAAGAAGAAAGTGGAAATGAGTTGATCAAAGTATAATAATACACATGTAATTTATTAACTGAAATAAGAGGGTGTTAAAAAATATTCAAAACATTTGTCAACGTACAGAATGATGGCTGGCCGACACTGGCCAATCACTATAGCTCAGCTGACTTACAGAAGAAAAAATACAAATTATCTTTGATTAAAAAGGCAATAAACACAAGATGGTGCTGTGATGGAGTATGATGCTATTACTAATGCACATCTTATTCAAGAACTGTATTATTTGAATGTAAGGTAATTTAGCACTTGTTTATGTACTTACTTGAACTATGGTATGGTTGTTCATTTCCTTTAGGAACATTTTGCTGGCTGCTGGTATAAATGGAATCCCTGATGATGTTTCATTATTCACTACTGCCATCTGGAGGCCATACGGCTCACCACCAATACACAAACAAAACAGGATGACTTGGAAAGCTGGCAGCAGGAACTCAAAAATAAGGAAACTGTAAAAATCAATGTATAGTCACCATGCAGCAAATGAGAAAGGAATCATTAATAAACAATAACTGAGGATGGAGACTGTTAAACTTCTCCATGATATTATCTTGTGACAGCAGCAGATATAATAGCCCCATTATTTACACACAAAAACTGGACTGCTCCCAAACATGCTAGTTCTGGTCTAAATGTGATAGATTTTAGTTGAGAGCAATCTAAACTAGACCAGCAGTTTTATGTGGGTCTAGATTCCACCACATGCTAGATGTTGTTAGAGCACACTGAAAATCATGTGTAAACAGAACTGGAGTGACCTAGTCTAGATATATAAACAGTCTAGCACTACCTGCCATTTCTACATGCATTTAACAGAAGAATCAGTTTAGATCATCCTTGATGTCTGCATGTAAATGTGAAGTGAGATATGGACTGATATTGCCACCTAGAGTGGTTAAAACAGACACTTGGCCCAGCATAATGTCAATAAAAGATAAAATGTAGCATGAGCTAGAGTTGGTTAAGTCCCAATTAAGGTCAATCTCTGGGCCATGGGGTAAGTCCAAATTTCTCCATGCTATGTACAAAATCAGTGGTTAGTAAAACAGACACAGAGATTTTTAGTTTTATAATTTGGTCCAAAATAAGAGGCTTTTAGACACAAAAACAAATATATAAACATTGACTGACCCTATCTGTCTGGATAAAACAATGACATTCTTAAACACCAGAGCAAAGATGTTCCAGAAGCTGGGGAGGAAATACCAGCAGCGGATGTGACACCTGACAGGATCTGTAAAAGAAAAACACCAGCACTTGACATGACAGTTGACAAAATCTGTAAACAGAGAAATACCAGCACATTATATAACAGCTGACAAGATCTGAATACAGAGAAATACCAACAGCAGCAATGACACCTGATAGGATCTGTGAAAGTGAAATGCCAGCACTTGACATGACAGTTGACAGGATTTGTAAACAGAGAAATATCAGCACATGATGTGACAGCTGACAGGATCTGTACACAGAGTAATACCAGCACATGATGTGACAGCTGACAGGATCTGTACACAGAGTAATACCAGCACATGATGTGACAGCTGACAGGATCTGTATACAGAGAAATACCAGAACTCAATGTGACAGTTGACAGAATCTGTATACAGAGAAACACCAGAACTCAATGTGACAGTTGACAGGATCTGTAAACGGAGAAATACCAGAACTCAATGTGTCAGTTGACAGGATCTGTAAACAGAGGAATACCAGAACTCAATGTGATAGTTGACAGGATCTGTAAAAAGAGGATTACCAGCACATGATGTGACAGTTGACAGAATCTGTATACAGAGAAATACCAGAACTCAATGTGACAGTTGACAGGATCTGTAAACGGAGAAATACCAGAACTCAATGTGTCAGTTGACAGGATCTGTAAACAGAGGAATACCAGAACTCAATGTGACAGTTGACAGGATCTGTAAAAAGAGGATTACCAGCACATGATGTGACAGTTGACAGAATCTGTATACAGAGAAATACCAGAACTCAATGTGACAGTTGACAGGATCTGTAAAAGGAGAAATACCAGAACTCAATGTGACAGTTGACAGGATCTGTAAACAGAGGAATACCAGAACTCAATGTGACAGTTGACAGGATCTGTAAACGGAGAAATACCAGAACTCAATGTGACAGTTGACAGGATCTGTAAAAAGAGGATTACCAGCACATGATGTGACAGTTGACAGAATCTGTATACAGAGAAACACCAGAACTCAATGTGACAGTTGACAGGATCTGTAAACGGAGAAATACCAGAACTCAATGTGTCAGTTGACAGGATCTGTAAACAGAGGAATACCAGAACTCAATGTGACAGTTGACAGGATCTGTATACAGAGAAATACCAGAACTCAATGTGACAGTTGACAGGATCTGTAAAAAGAGGATTACCAGCACATGATGTGCCAGTTGACAGGATCTGTAAACAGTGAAATAAGAGAACTCAATGTGACAGTTGACAGGATCTGTAAACAGAGGAATACCAGCACATGATGTGCCAGTTGACAGGATCTGTAAACAGAGAAATAAGAGAACTCAATGTGACAGTTGACAGGATCTGTAAACAGAGGAATACCAGCACATGATGTGACAGTTGACAGAATCTGTAAACAGAGGAATACCAGCACATGATGTGCCAGTTGAAATGACCTGTAAACAGAGAAATACCAGCACATGATGTGACAGTTGACAGGACATGTGAACAGAGGAATACCAGCACATGATGTGACAGTTGTAATGATCTGTAAACAGAGAAATACCAGCACATGATGTGACAGTTGACAGGATATGTGAACAGAGGATTAGCAGCACATGATGTGACTGTTGACAGGATATGTGAATTGAGAAATACCAGCTCATGATGTGACAGTTGACAGGATATGTGAACAGAGGAATACCAGCACATGATGTGACAGTTGACAGGATATGTGAACAGAGGAATACCAGCACATGATGTGACAGTTGACAGGATATGTGAACAGAGGAATACCAGCACATGATGTGACAGTTGACAGGATAAGTGAACAGAGGAATACCAACACATGATGTGACAGTTGACAGGATATGTGAACAGAGGAATACCAGCATATCATGTGACAGTTGACAAGATATGTGAACAGAGGAATACCAGCACATGATGTGACAGTTGACTGGATATGTGAACAGAGGAATACCAGCACATGATGTGACAGTTGACAGGATATGTTAACCCAAATGGCACCACTGTATGAATTGTAAACTGTTTACTTTTACAACTACTGCTTTTACTTTTGATATGACCTATACGAAATATATGGCGTGTTGTACCCCACCTTCCCGTCAGTGGGAAAGAAGGGATAATTGCTGAATATGTTGAATATGGAAATTTTAATGTCATTTTTAATAAACCTCGGCCAGTTTTTCCCACAATTCCATGTCTTGTGCGCTTCTTTCAGCACTTCCGAGAACAGAGCAAGTGACTGGATGGGTATGAATGAAATAATCAAGTTTTGATTAATTATGGGATAACTGAGCAGGTTCGGGTGTGTGCATGTTGTTGTGACAGAGCATAAATATTATTGCTCACTCTCTGTCAACTGCATGTCATCAACATTGTGCATACTTAATTTATTTTTTTTTTAATAAAGAAAGCAGACTACTGTTTCAATCATTATGGTGTTCACAATTTGTATGATTTATTTATCTGACAATAAATTTATATAAAAAGCTTTCCTGTTTTGAGATGATCACTTATTTAGTACACTGCAATGCTTGAAAGTCATAAAGGCCATTAATTTTAATTTCAGTTTTGTTTTACAGCCCGTTATTTCTCCTTATCATTCAGACCAGAGTGATTTTCTGTCGGGCATATGTTAACTGCTCCTGGAATTATTGGCCTGCGTTACTCACCAGTATCTTTGATGTAATGATCTTGGACATGTTTGCCCAATAAAGGAGTTGTCTCATTACTAGGTTCTGTGATTTCTTTCGGTGTCTGAAAGTAACAAAAAATAGTTGTACAAATGTTGTGTTTTTACAGAGTAAAAACATATGAAGACCGATGGTCATGTGACCTATCTCATATATATACCTCATTATGCAAAGACTGTATGAAAATCCAAGGCTGTGACTTTGACTCCAGTCAAAAGATCTTAAGTTTAATGCTAAAAAGCTCAACATAACTTAAGTCCCATCTATTATAAAGCAACCTTCACTTGTGGGATCAGCAGGGATATATTTGTATGTACACTTGCCATTTTTGACTTTTCATTGTAATTTAGATGACATGTCCACAGCCAGTGACACAACCTTGACAGCTGAGACAATTCAGTGGTCTCCTTGACAACTAAGCTTGTTCACAATTTAATAGTGACAAGAATCAGGCTTACCTGTTTTCTCCTGTACCGTGCTGCCCCCTTTCTGTGAGACTGCACATCATCTTTTTCAATATCTCCCACTTGGTCGTCTTGACACAGATGGAGAAAAACATCCTCAAGGGTCTGTTAAGTATAATATGTACAGAAAATATGATCAAAGGTCTGTAAAGTATAATATTTTATGAAATAGTAACAAAATAATTAACAACATAAGTAAGCAAAGCATTTATTCAGTCCTTCAATATGAATTAAATCTGTAACAGTTTACAGCATTAACTTAAATATCTGAATTAAACTGAGCTCATTGTTTCCCTCACAGGAAGATTGGGTGCATCTTCTTGAATCTAAATTGTGGTTTAATTATGTTCTGATCTTTATTCATTGCAAACAATAACTTCTGTTGACACAAACAAATCCTGCTTCTTACAATATGTTTTCATTATGTGCCTTAAAAAAACATTTTACAAATTTTTACATATCATTTTTATACAATAGCATTATCAATCTGTCAGTGTGGTATAAAGATGGCTGGATTAACATACTGAGTAAATGGTTTATCTTTTCTAGACAGAAAAAAAAATAAACAAGTGGCTCCCCCTACCGCCATATTGTGGTACTGCATGAGCTGTTGTGGCGGAGACTCTGCCAATAATCTACCATTTCTCATCAGTCCTACCTGTTTGAAAAGAAAATGTATAGTGATCATTTAAAATGCAAATTAAAACAGATGCCCAAAGGTGAACATAACATCAATTAAAAAAAAAAAGAGATTATCTTGAAGTCATAAGAAGTATAAGCAGCCTTAAATTGTATCCATGATGACTATAAAGACGGCATTACCTTTTGGTGCCATTGACTGTATTTGTGGGGTGTTGCCAAGGAAAATTAAAATCAACTGTATCCCCTTGTATATTTACCATGAGTTTTACAAACATGTACTCATTTGAAATTAGGTACCTCCAGCCACAGCTCTTTTGGAGTGACTTATATCACTTATAACTGGCAGTTTAGTGACAAAATTAATGCTCATGAGAAAACATATTTCAAATATTTCACATCAATAACATATACATGAGGAGCAAATCAGAGTAAGCTGAGAGGTTTTGAATGACAGTTGACCTACTATATGTGCCTGCCTGGCCTCCTCCACATAGTGAGTGGTGATGATGATGGTCGTGTTCCCTGTTGCTGCTATGGACAGTAAGTGGTCCCATATCCTGGTAAAAATTATGAAAACAAAATGCATGGTTAACAATGCACATATTGAAGAAAAATAATACAGAAGAAGTAGACCCATCCCTCAGACAAGTATATACAAAATGAGCCCTGGTATGGGAAGCGCTCTTTGGAGGTTTATATGGAGCAGATCGTAAGTGCTCTAGAACCACTCCCAGGTGGCAGGAAGAGTGATCTGGAATGGGTGCCGCCCTGGTGATTGATATACTCTACGGCTGTTGTGTTGTCCCCATGAATCAGAACCGAGCATCCCTGTAAAAGAGAGCCCCACGTTACCAGGGTCAGAAAAATGGCCCTCGTCTCCTCGAGGTTCATGTGTAGCGACTGTTCTGTCCACAACCAGAGACCCGGCAGAGGGTGATCCTCCCAGTGAGCACCCCGACCTGTCAGGGACGCGTCCATGTAAATCTCCACTGGTCTGACAAATACAAATGACCTGCCCTGTGTAAGAAACAGTAGGGATCTCCACTGGACTAGGGCCCTGCTCAACTCCAGGCATGGGATGTGAACCAAGCATGTTTGCAATGAATGATGGAACTGAAAACGTCGCAACAACTGCTGGCCAGGCCTCATCTCCATCCACCTGAATGGGATAAAATTGGACACCCAGTTCAGATTTCCCATGATTTCCCTGCATCGCGAGTTGAAACTGAGCATTGATGTAGGATACTACCTACTAACTTCCTGATTTTATTGCTGTCGAAGTGGGGAGAGTGACAGTTCCCTGAGTCAGATTTAACTGCAACCCCATGGCCGGAAAGTGCCCCTCCCTGGTCAGTACCAGGTGAGATTTCTCTAGATTGAGGATAAACCCAAGAGATCTGACTGTCTGTAAGACAATCTCTCTTTGGTGCAGAAGCACAGTCCATTACCAATGATGGATCAACCAATCATCTAGGTATGGTATTACCGAAATACCCTGAGATCTGAGGTGCAGAGCTACCATCTCTATGAGCTGCAAGAAGATACAGGGAGCCAGACTCAGACCAAATGGTAGGGCTTTAAACTGGAAGATTTGGTTCCTGTAAGCGAAGTGCAGGAATACAGGAACAGTTGGGACACCTGGTGAACAGGTATGTGGAAGTATGCGTCTATAAGTCTAGGGTAAAAGCTCAATCTCCCCTGACTTACTGTTTGGAGCACCGAATTCACGTTGTGCAGGCAGGAGTGAGGCGCCTCTATGTAACGTTTCAAGGCCTTTAGGTCTATTATTTGTAATTTGCAGTTCTCCTTTTTCACTAAGAAAAGATTGGAATAAAATCCCTGGGAACGAGGATGGGCTGCTCTTATTGCTAGCTTTTCGAAATTCCTTCCTCTAATGTTGCCTGATGTTCTAGATCTGAAGTCAATCTTGAGGCTTTGGGGTATGACCCTGACCTCCCAACCATTGAGAACGGGAGCCTTGGTTACCTCCAAGGTGAAAAGAAGGCTGACTACCACATGATGCTTCCCTGGGGGCGCACAGTGAGTGCTATGGGCCATGGTAACAGTCTAGCTGTTACATCGGCTCCCTGAGTCAGTTGACTGTTAGCTGATGATGTCAGATCCACCACTTAATCAGCCCTTCCTGCAAGTACAACATCAAAAGAAATGAATTCTGAACATACAGACAAAACAACTGACTTTACTGACTCGCGAATTACGGGATTGTCCGTCAGCTGCCGGTGCATGCCTGTGACCGGGCTGGTAAAAGAACTGGATAGACAGCAGGAGTCACCTTAACTGGAGTAGCTACCGGAATCAAGGTTGGAATCATTACCTGGGGGCTTTAACATAATTGGTTCCATTCTCTGTACTCACAAACCATGATCAAGGCAAACCAGAGGCCTGGCAGAATGCTGAATACAGACAGCGGCCCAGCCTGTCATCTGATCAGAGGCCAAAATGAAGATTGCCATGTAGAGCTGTCGGCAACATTGAAAAGGATGAAGTCTAAACAAACACAGGTTGCTAGTGGCATCATGGGGCGGGGGGTAGCTGGGACGGGGCTGTTCCAATTTTAAATCCCTGTAGAGGTAACAACGAGGTGAAGGGTCATGGCACGGTCAAGTGGTGACCAACTTATAGTCCCCATAATGGAATATTACTTGTCACTTCTATGCCAGTGACTTAGATTTATGATATTTTACCATATTTTCACGGTAAAAAAAATAAAAAGAAAAAAGCCAAAAGATGAGCCCTGGTTTACCTTTGTCTGAGTAGTGGGTCTACTCCTACTGTAGGTTCATCCAGGATGAGAAGCTCTGGTTCCTGTAGAAGTGCCACGGCAAATGATGTTCTCCTCATCTGACCACCACTGTACATGTTAAAAACACTTCATTAACATTAGAGAATGTTCATGTACACACAAAACTTTACAATTAAAGTATGTACCATAAAGAGAAAAATAACATGACCTACAGGCCTAATGCTAACCTGTGCAATGGGATATACATCAGGTATAATGCCTCCATGCTGGACCATTACTTTTCAAGTACATGTGTGACATGTATATGTACAATGCAAGTACTAAACATTTTGAACCCAAGTATAAGCACCAATTACACAAACATCAATCCTGAAATACTGGCATGAATGTACTTAACACAAAAAGATATTAGATGGCGCCACCAGTCCTGTGTACGAGAAAAAACTGGAAGATGTATGGACATGCAAAATTTCAGGAGAATACTTCAAACCACTCTGGAGCTATATGCACAGATGCGTGAAACCCAACAACAATTGTAGGTGGCACCACTAGTCTTGTATACAACACAACTATCCGAAGTGTATGGACAATTTGACATGCATCATTTCAAGCTGATATGTCAAATTACACCTGAGAAATAAGCAGGGACATACACTGTGCGAAAACCATTGTAAGTGGTGACTCAAGAAAGCCATCAAAGATGCATGGACCGGCCAAAATTTCATGCTGATACATTAAATTTTTCATGATTCAGGTGCACTGACTAAGCTCAGCTAAGGCAGGCAGTTGCCCAAAGTCAAGCAAAGCTAATTGCTAGCTGCAGCTACTGCACTGAGTGAACTCTTGACCTTTACCTGGCTGCACTGAGTGAACTCTTGACCTGATACAGTTGGCAGTATGCCAAAGTTATAAATTGATCCAGACTGAAACTTGGTCTGTTGCCAAATCTGAAATAGTTGGCAAGCAATTTATAGACGAAGACAAATTTTTGGCACATTGCCAAATCTGCATGTTTATTCAAACTGAAAGACTTTGGCTAAAATGCTTTTTTCAAGCTGCATATGAATAAGATTTTTTATCAAAATGTTTAGAATAATAACAGATGCCTATTGAAAGCAAAATCAGAATACAGATATATTTTATTCATGGATTTATTTAACACATAATCTGGATATTGAACCAATTATTTATGCTACCTGTACAGCTCTGCTTATATACCCAAAGAGCTCAGTTTGTTAATTAAATAATTCTCTCACAGTCTTTTCATTATAAAAGGTCCGATAATTCTGCCAAAAATCATTTAAGTAAACTTGAACACAGGCCTAAGAATAATTTCTGTGCAATGTTAAGAAGTTCAAACAACAGTTTTGCAGAAGAAGATTATTGCAGCCCTCAGTTTGAAATAGGCTTACTAATGGCCACAAGACCAACTTCAGCTTTCTATGACTCTACCAAAAATCAATGAACCCAATCTGTTCTTATACAATTGAAAGAACCCTACCTTAGGATTCAGCTTGACAGTTTCATCATAAAACATTTTCAAAATGAAAGAGGCTAAAATTATGAGTATTTTGCCCATTAAAAAACAGGTCGATGTAGGTGGCGCCAAATAAACTGCAATTTAAAATATGAGTCATGTGACCAACATTTGCACAAAACTTGGTAATGCTAGCTCCTGTTGTCTCTGAGATTGTTATGTTAGTATGCTTACTCGGCCAAATGACTAAGTTCAAATTCCTATAACTCTGCCAAAATTTATCAAACCCAAACCATTTGAACAAACCTAAGAGAGCTCTTCTCTAGGATCATTTCTGTGAAATATTGAACAATTTAGTTGAATGTTTTCAGAGAAGATTTTCAAAGGTTTTTTAGCTTTTGCCCTGTAAAATGTGAAGTTAATGCAGGTGGTGCCACAAAAAGTGCAATCCCACAACAATTGATATGTGACAGATTCAAAGTTTGCATAAATTTGGGAATGCCAGCTCCTGCCATTCCTGAGAAATTACGGATGACTTATAACCCCTATACAAAAAAAGATTGATGCAGGTGGCGCCACCAATACCTCAATTTCCAATATGAGTCATATGACCAGTATCTGCATAAAATTTAGTGATGATAACTCCAGCCGTTTCTGATACTTTAATTTTAGTATCCTTTTTTTGCCAAATGACTAAGTTCAGCTGAACTGGAACCATTCAAACAAACTTGCAAGAGATTTTGATTCAGAGATTATTTCTCTTAAATATTTAACAATTTGGCTGGACAGTTTTGGAGAAGAAGATTTTTGAAGGCTTTTTTAGCTTTTTCCCTATTAAATTTAAGTAAATGCAGATAGCAAAAAATAAACAAAATCTGAAAGAGCTTTTTAGATGACTGATTTTTTGCATAAAATTTGGTGATGCTCGATCTGGCCATTTTTGAGACAGTAAGGGTTAATGTACAAATTGCACAAGCTCACAGGTTCGCTAAAAGTTTGTGGGCTGTTCCAAGGAAATCTTCATCCCTAAAACAGTATGCAATGGAAAGTACAAGATTTATGCTTGTGAAGCATGTTTTATCATGAAGCATTTCAAATAATAATAACCCCTACCTTAAATTATCAATGACCCGTGATTTCTCAGGTAGACCCAAGAAGTCCAATAGGAAACGTGTCCTATCTTCTATAGCTTTCTTGTCCATTCTAAACAAACGACCAAAATATCTCAATGTTTCCCCGATACTGAGCCGCAGGAAGAGGGACAGGTCCTGAAACAACAGACAAGGATGAATAACAACCTATATATAGTGTCCAATAAGGTCAGCATGTGGAGTCAATCTGGTGCACGTGATATAAAACTTCATCAAAAGTAATTCAAGGATTACCAAAACAATAATGTCTGGATTTGCCTCACTTAGACTAGTTATTAGTCCATCAGTATTCAACTATGCCCTGTTCCACAGCCCCTGTCCACCTAATTTTTTGTGATATTTCCTTCAAATATATTTTGTTTGCCACTACAACTTAGTTTTTATAAAATGAGGTAATGTCGTGATTTATGATGATTCAAATAAGCATGAAATTAATATATCTACTTTGCAGTGCTAGGACAGTGTTGACTTGTGTAGAAAAATTTGCAGAACAGTTGGAGTCAGTTAAGTGGCCATATCTGTTTATCCTTTTAATGTAGGAGGGACATATATGTAATGTAACATACACATGACCTACAAATACTAATGAAACATCATCACTAATACAGATCATCAAATGTATGTAGTTTAAGACTGTCAGCTTAGGTTGTGACTGATATGTCGCAAGAACGTTCATCTGTTCAGTCATATTTCTTTTAAAATAATCATTTGGAATCCATGCATGGGAGAGCATTATTTTGCCGTCAGATAATCACCATATTTGTCTGACTTACCTCTTGAGGTAAGCATAAGTGCATTGTATAATCCTTATAGGTGGGCAGCTGTCGTGGAATTGAGTATAGTGATCTGATCTTCTGGGATAAACATTTTGAAATTAAAAATAATCAAAATACACAATCATACAGGCTGCTAAACTTAATCACATCACAAAAGAGAAATTAGCTAGTACAGAAAAATTTGAAATATATGACATGGCCCATTCTTGTAAATATAAAATTGATGTAGGTGTGCTTCCTTTGAACATTGAAAGTTTGTTTGAAAGTTAAATTTATTTTGTTACTTATCTAAAGAACATCTGAATTTGGAGTACTGAAACAAATTTCGGTGTAGTTTTTGTTTTCTATCGGAGAAAGATCCCCATGGTGATCACTATATTTACCTGAGGCATGTAGCCAACCCTTTTCCCAGGAACACCATGTCCTACCGCCCCTGGTCTCCTCCCCAAAGTTACAATGTTACCCTGGTCGATTTGCAGCCTACCCAGAATGCATCGCAGTAATGTTGTCTTTCCACACCCACTCGGTCCAAGAAGACCATAACTGTGAATGAAAAAAAAAATTGACAACTTTGCTGTCACTGATCCACAAGGTTTACAAAAACTGACATGATACAATAATTAAAGGCCAACAGATCATGACACTCAGCAAAATTAGCACCTTAATGTTTGCCACAATGACCAAATATCAAGTGCCACCTTAGTTCTGAACAAAAGGAAAACAAATATAACTAGAATCTTGGTGGAAACATTTTGTGTCAAATTTGAGGAAAAAGATATGCACCACTCCAAAAGTTATTGGGCTCACAGAAATCCTATATTTCCATTTATTGACCTTGAACACCAAGGTCAAGTCACCATCTTTGAATAGGTTCTAGATCTTGTATGAAAGAATTTGTGTCAAATTTGAAGAAAAATAACGCAGCACTTCACAAGTTAGTGGGTTTACCATGATCATGCATTTTTGAATAACCTCCCAATATTTTATTTTGATTTTCAGAAAAATACATCCTTTCACCTGAGAGGTAAAATGTTTTTGTTTGTTTGTCACTAAAATTTGGAAAACTTCAAGGTAAAGGTCAATCTCATAGTAAAGTCAATGACGCCAATTTATATCAAATTCATCCTATATCCCACACATGCATAATATGAAAGAAATTTGCCAATTAGTTTTTGACTTATAAACCTCACATCATTGTCAAATGGCAATGATGGGGTTTTAAATCCACAAAACAAATAAAAGGATTATAGGTGGCACCACCAGTCTCACATACAAGACAAAGCTATCCAAGACCTTTGGTCAAACAGATTTTTTGACAATTCTTGAGGCATACTTGAGATATATAAGATCTTGTTTGATATTCAAAAAATAATGCACCTACTCAAGGTCACTCTCCTTGTCAAAATCATGACCCCGTTTGAAATAGGCCTCCTCCTTCAGTTACCCATATGTATGCACATGTAAAGTTTGAAGAGAAGATGTGAATCCAAAAAAAGGGGGGGGGGGGAATATGCATAAATACTTCGAAAAATTACAGGTGGCACCACCAGTCTGCAGGAACTGATGAAACACTAAATGATCAATATGCATGCAAAGAAGCATGGTGATTAATGCATTAGTTGTTCAGTTACTGGAGCTTTTTACTCACATATTTCATTATTCAGAGGGGTACTTACACTCCCCATAGCTCTTAGGCTATTGGTGGCAGAGATCTAATTTTAGGTTGCCATGGAGATTTCTTATGAACCTCCCTGGAAGTCAAGTTAGAAGATTCTTGATCCAATGGTAACAATTTGTGCCCCGTTAGCAGAGGACTGCTTCTCTGAAGGTCTCAAAAATAGAGAGAAAAAAATGGAAAAAGTACTTGTGGCACCACCAGTCTGCAGGAACTGATGAAGCGTCCATGATCAATAATCAAGCAAAGAATCATGGTGATCAATGCAGTAGTTATTCAGATACTGGAGCTTATGTATCAAATTTTTTATTATTCTGGGGGGGGGGGGGACTTACGAGCCAAATAGCTCAGAGGATCTGGGTAACAGAGACCTTATTTCAGGTTTCCAAGGAGATTTTTCATGGACCTCTAGGACTGTAAAGGGTGCATAATCCTAGCCCTTATGGTAACAATTTCTGCCCTGCTAATGGCCGGCCGGCCAGATGGCTGGATGAAAGGAAGAAGGACGCTTTCATTTTAAGTAGTTTTAAGATAGTTTCATCACTTGCCAGAAAACATCATTTTAAGAGTTGGGGGGGGGGGAGAAGGCGTCAACATTATGTACTGATATATCAATTACCATCATTTAAATGGCAATGTTTTGTTTTTTACCATTCATGTCAACGTTTATATTTTTTTTGGTGTAAACTGGGCAGGTCTTCTAAGTAGGGAACATACTTTTGCCAAGCCACAATAATCTCACAACATCTGCCCCTTTAAATACTGGATGCAAAAAAATCAAGTCTTCACTAGCCAATGCCTTCCTTAATTGACAAATTCTTCAATAAGCATTTCATCTGGTAAACAATGTTGTGAAGAATGAGACTTTTCAGAAGGGGATGTACATGCTGATGTTGTACTGTCATTTACTTACATGATTCCAGTGGGGACAGTCATGTCAAGGTCATTGAGTGCTGTGACCTTGGCCTTCCCCCTGCCATATTGTTTATGTGCACCTTGAACAAGCACAGCAGGGCGACCTGAAGTCGAAGGAAGCAGATTTTGAAGTTTAAGTTAAAAATACTGTTGTTCATCTCTAAACATACAAATTCTTAAATATATGCATAAAATGTTTGACATATTAGCCAACAGGCATCAACTTTGAAAAATAATAGGATCATGTTCATACACTGAATTGACAAGGAACAACAACAGGGCTTGACCTTAACATTTGAAGGTACCTGCCTAGTGGGCACAGTGACATCTAGCTTTCACATGTCCTACATGAATTTTTACTAGTCCTACAACAATCAATGATCACAATCACAAACACAAAAGTGTTCCACTTGATTATTTTGCAACAATGAACATGTTTGATCACCCGACCACCATTTTCTGGAACTTCTACTTACTTGTCCTGGACAAGCAGTTAACTGTTAATTATGTGTATATATATATATGTCAAGCCCTGAGCAATGGTAAAACCTACGCATTTCTTTAAATTACAAGCAAATCATTCCCTTAAATCAATGTACTTTTTAAACAGAGGTTCTATACAAGATGGACAGCATGGCTATTCAGAATGGCAATGCTGAGGTTACATTAAGCCCCAAAGGGCCAAGAATGAAGCTGAGAGCCACATGACTAGCAGCAAGTGCCACATACATATCACACCTATATTGATGGAATTGCATTGGCTGCCTGTTGATTGCAGAGTGGACTTCAAGATACTTGTCCATGTGCATTGTAAGCTATATGATCAAGTTCCAGGCTATTTGTGTGACCTGCTGCAGAAATAAACACCATCCTGATCCCTTGGATCTTCTGATCAGTTTGCTTTGAACTTGGAAAAGCTTCAGTGATAGATAGTTTTGTGGCACCAATTTTGCTGTATCCTCTCCCTGCATATATATCTGATTTACTAACACACTTTTTCAACTGGAGAATATATTAATGAAATTACAGATCAATAGTAAAAATGCAAAACTTTTCATCATTTTTGTAAATGAGTGTGAAACTAACAACACACTGGTGAACAGACACAATATAAAGTCAAATGTTATACCTATATCATCTGGATGAATGTAGTGATGGTGGTTATCTACTGGAAAGTGACATCCGATATCTAATATTAAATACAATCTCTACGCTCTACACAGGGGTTTTATGGTGAGATATCATTAGTCTGAATCCAGCTGAACTATTAGAGGACCTGCTTAAATTATTTCATCAGATTTTCCTGATTTTCCTGGACATTCACATGGTATAACATGTTGAACAATGAAATTATTGAAGATTTAGAGAAATTTCTAAAGAGAAAGTTTGGTTATCATTCTATAGACAAGAAAATCATGCATTTAACAGAATATGAAACATTTTAAAATTATATAAAACAGATATTGCATCATGTACTTAGAGCACTAGAGTAAAGGTCATGCTGTACCTTGCTCTGGGCTGAGAGCAGCTGCTGCAGACATCCTCCCAGGGCTGTAGAAAAGATGTTAAAGCAGATCTAATCAACAGTCTCAACCTGGTGACAGAGAAAGAGCAGTTCACCTATCAATGTCAACATAACACATATCAACAACAATACATTACAACACAAAAAAATAATCTCATGCAACTCTGTTACACTTACAAAACAAGGTAATGATAAAGAATAGTTTAGTACACATTACAGTTACAACAACACTTAATGACACAGAAAGTCAACTCAGGCCAGACACTACCATTAATTAAACCAGGCCAGACAGATCCACTAAATAAACCTATGTTAAAGAAAAAGTGATCAGTGTGTCTCATAACCAGTGCACCATAAACACATGCATTATTGTAATGTGTACACGTGTATGGTGGGCCCTTCCTCATATAACCACCAAGATAATATCTGATCTGATGCTGGCTTTTCCAAATACATATTAAAATCTTGCTGGATTATCTTGGTGGCTACCCCACATGATATAAACAAAATGAACACTTTGAGAGCAACCAGACTAGCCATTTCTTGCCTATTTTTATATGAAGATCAAGGCATTAATGTTAGTTAAAACTTTTAACTTCAAAGATTTTAGATATAAGAATAGGCCTTGCTCTTTAAATGCTTTGTTCAGTAACAAAATAAGTATAATTTTTTATTTACACTATGACTAGGACATACTCAAGTTAAATGTGTTGGTTATAAATTTATACTGTTTACTGATATAATTGGCATGAGCATTAATCTCATTTATTTATGTGATTATATTTATCCATTAAATGAACAATTATTTCTGCAAAGCTTGTGTGACTCACAGTGTGCCAAATCTTGATTTAATATACATGTACATGTATTTGTAAAATCAGGGTCATTAATATTAATTATATATTTTATTTTGTACATTTGGCTTTTATCCATGTGCTTATAACATGTGGGGTACCCACCAAGATAATCCAAACATGTTAAAAAAATGAAATCTGGGGGCAAATTGTCATAAGAACCAAAGTTTAGAACTTAAGGGCATTTTACGGAGAGGGAACTTTTAACTTTCATACCTAAGCATCCAACCACCTAGGGTAACATTTTTTCAGTTTGTCAATATTGCTGTGATAAACATGTATGCATCTCAGAATCTTTATTAGACCTTTTTTAACAGGAACTAGAATACTGACAGGTCAGGACCCAGGAAGGGCCCCAAAAAAGGGGCATAGACTTCTAGTGTAGGCTGAGTGATGCTATGGTGCATAAAGGACCTGATCACATGCAGAGACAGCGGGAACAACTGACCCAAAACAGTATTTTGAAATCTGATCGAACCAAGATGCATGTTAAGGCTTGAATCAGTGAGGGGTGGTGTAGGAGTGGAGTATCCCAAGCAACTGAGGCATATATAATTACATTTGATGTATAAAACTGTAAGCCTGGCCAGCATATAAATCAGTAGAATGGTCCTGTGACCTTGACCTTTGAACTAAAGATGTCAAAATCAATATGTATGGTTCTTCCCCTATTGTTAGGTAATCCAACAGTGAAAGATTTTGGATGAAACATTTACAATGCCACCACTACCTTTTTAAAGATGTGGGTCCTGTGTAGGTCTAAGAATTGTTAAGAGGTCTTTGATTCAATTCAATTATGGAATATTGCCTTTCCATTTGATTCTCTAGTTGATTACTGTCTACATGTAGTATCGATATTCTGTCAGAGATGTATATCTGCTAAAAGTTTTCATCCTATATGATGGTATAAGATTAAGATTATTATAAACCTGAGAATTTATGCCTACCAAGTAGTATTTAAATTTTTCATCCATTATTGTGCTAACATCTAATGAATGATGTAAGGTGACTTTCTTTGTTAAAAAAACAGTGCTACTTCATCATGTATGCTGTTTATCTGTTACTATGTAAGTGCTAGAGACCAAAAAGGTATGAAAATTATCAGAAATGCAATAATTTAAATTAATCAATTATTTCATGCCCTATTTGATTATTCGATGCATTGTTACAGCCCTTGTCTAGTAACGTTGACCTTTGACCTCATGACCCAAAAATCAATACGGTTATTGCTTTCATGGTGGGGTAAATACTGGTCAAGATTTAGATCCATATGTCCATCCAATCTGGAGTTCAATGAATTTGTGGACAGCTGGCTCCTGCGACCATGATGTTAGACCCTGTGACCCTAAAACTGATAGGGATTTTGCTTTAGTGGTTCCCCTATTGGCATGTGAACTATATATGCAAGATGCAAGGTCTGGGATGAAACATTTGGTCCAAAATGCATCTATAAAATTTTTTAAAGATGCGGGTCCTGTGACCTTGACCTTTGACCTAATGACCCCAAAGTCAATAGGGTTCTTGCCTAGTGGTGGGCCATATATTAGTCAATTTAAAAACCATATGTCCATCCAAACTGGAGTTTTCAACAAGAAACAAATTTGTGGACAGAGAGACAGATGGACAGACATGGTGATCACTATCAGCACCCGCTGATCCATGTGTTGCACTAATAATTACCTAGGGTTCATTAAGAGGTACATACAGTAGGTTAGAATTCACATAAATTCTACAGGAAAGGTAGGTGAAAACTGTAGTTGCCTTTTTGTTCACAAGGGTTTCAAGTTCACCATATTAGCAAAAAAAGAAATAACCTGAAAAAAAATCTTCTTAACTAAGAGGCCCCATCATGGAAGGCATGTCAAAAGGTACACATTGGTATTGAATAAAAACAATGATACAGATCTTTTATGTTCAAAGAATGCTTGTAAATGATCTTTCAAATCTTAACACATCTCAGAATTTTCAATTATGCCATTTAAGAACAATATCATTTGATTGTGATTTGGGATCCTCTAATTTTTAAGATTTTGCAGCAGGGTTGGGGGGGTAATACCCAGGCAGGTTAACCCAGGTGTGCAATACTCCTTATAACCCGGGCTGGCAATAAGTGTTAAAACCCACATGTGGGTTTAGGGGCAACATGATATGTACTTTTTTAACCTTTTCGTGTTTATATATAATTTCCAAAGTACAAAGTAGTGTAATATTAGGAAATCCTGTCATATATAAACAGATTAGTATTACTGGTTACATGTGATTGAATTGTAAAGAATCAAGTCAATAAATGTACATAAAAATGAATTTAAATGAACTGTGCCATCAGTTCTTCATGTTAAGAGTTCCTTATCAGAGCCCTAGTGAATTCATAAGCTTGGAAGCCTTCTTTTTTCCAGTCAGTGTGTCTTAATTTAATAATGTGCATTGCAGTCCCATTCAGCACAGATGACTAGACAAGCTGCATTGACATAGTAGAAACATCAGGGCTAGCCAGTCATGACAGCCTGACACTGACAGGAGATATTTTAATTGTATCAATGTCACTGAGGAATCCCTTTCCCACTCATCACTTGATAACTGATATAGATCTACATCTGGACATTTGTTAACAGTTAAATCTGCACAAGACCTCTTTTAGCCTGGCCATAAATACTGGTAAGAAACAATAGAGGCTGTGGCTGGGCTAGGCACTGCACAAGGCAAGATAGGTGGCTGAATCAGCAGGGTGAATATCAGTCAACCTGTGCTTGATTATCATTATCATCAGAGTGGAATTGTGGTGCCCATATGATGCAGATAATTACTGAATTATGTATCTAAGAACTCCCATATATAGATGGATTTTTATTTTTTACACTTACTTGTGAAAAAAAAGTTGATATAATATCTATAATTAACTGTGTAAATGATGTTAGTGTAAAAGACTTGCTAACCATATGCTACATTTTAAGTTTACACTGAAAAAAATATCAAAATTAAAATTATCAAAATGATTTCTAGTAGCCAGTTTTTGGTAGCCAGAAGCCACTTCTACATCAGTTTGTCTTTACATCCACAGAGCAATCCACTTTCAAAGTTTGACTGAAAAAGTCCTGAAAAAAGTGAAATGATGGATCGAGGTATGAGTACTGTAAGAGTGTCTGAAGACTCATATTTTTTCTTCTTTTTTTTTTCAGTTAAGTGTATCAAAATTAAATGTGTTAAGTGTTTAGTATTATATATCAGACACTGTTATTGATACTGCTTTATATTGACAAATATAAAGCACATGATCTTATTTACAACTGCATATATCATATTCAATTTTAGATTGACATCATATTGTCCATAAAACCTGTAAAACCCCAGGTTTACCCCAAAACAAACCCCACTGGGCTGGGCTCTATGCTTAAAACCCGTGTTTTGCTCATCCCTGTTTTACAGAGATATAATTTGGTTTAATGAATTCATATGACAATTGATAACTTTGTGTACATTTGATATGTATGGCAAGATCATGAAATTGACACCTTCGCAAAACACTGAAAAAGAGGAAATCACTATGACAAAATGTTAACCCTGTGAAAAATAAAGCCACAGTAGCCAGCTTAAAGCCTGATGTTTTAGTTTCATACTTTCTTCAACCTACCTTTTTTATTAAGTGAAATGAATACACAAAGTAAGTGACTCACCTTAAGTGGATAAGACACACTGGCAGGGAAGGATTATGTAACCATAAGTACCACTGACCTACATATTGACCTGTCCCAGTTATAGACTGTAACACAGGCTGCATGGTTAAAGGTTACCTATACTTGTCTGAGTGGTGCAAACTCATTATACATAGGGGACTCTTAAATTCTATGCATGCCATGCATACCAGAGCCCAAAGCAAGGTTAGGAGGGAATAATAAACACATGTGGATGCTGGTCACAACAAAAACACATAGGCTGATTCAGACAAGCTCAGCATGGAAGGTGGTCATGCAGCCTGTTCTGTTCCTGGATGCCACTCATATGCTAAAAGGGAAACAGATTTAAGTTTCCATTCCTTTCCAAGTGATCAAATGAGAAGAAAACAGTGGACAGTAGCTATACATCGGGAAGAGGGGCCGCTGTTCAAGGTAAGTAAAGTATTTTAGTAACTTGAATTCTTGACTATAGTCTAAACAATATTTTATTTCAACTCTACATAAATGACATTATCCAGGCTGGCAGGCATTTTTATACTGGCTGGCTGACCCCTGGCAGGCTTACTGGAGTCCAGCACAGGTTGAATTCAAAACTCACTCAGACTGTTAATGGGTATCCCCCCAGCAGGGAGCTGATTGGCTGGCTGAGGGTGACTAATGCTATGACTTCTACCCCTAAAATCATGACAAACTGAATTTCTGTGTTTTGTGTCATGGCTTAATATTCCTATAACTTCTGCAATATAATATGAAATATCCTGTAATTAATACTGATTAAATTTCACCTTTACTTCTTTGAATGCACAAAATCTCAGCTCATAATATTCAATTATTATATGATAAATTTCACAGAACTGGTGTTTTACATTGTCTAGGATAATTACAATTTCTATGTACATTCAAATATCTCAGTAATTACAAAATATATGTTCTAGATATCCTTGATCCTCTTAGAACTAATGGTGATATATATGTGAGCCTGAAATCATTTAAGTTGCTTGACTACCTGCTGAGTATGATGATGGCAAACAGGACTATAAACATGCAGGGGGTTCCCTATACATACAGGGGTCATCACCAGATGCAGAGCCTGTATCATGCTGTGATACCAGCTGAAAGCCTGGTGATCACAGCATGGTCACTAAGTTAAATCCCTGCAATACTAAGCATTTATACACTAACTTGATATATACCTTTACTATATAAGCACTTGCTGTCATTGTTTGGTTTTCATACATTTTGTTGGTTTAGAGGACTGTTATTTTTTTTGTTAAAGGAAATGATGAACAAACAGATTTTAAAATAAAAGATTTATTGATATTCATCCACTCATTAAAGTACATAACAAATTATAATTTATCTTCTATCAAAATGTGCTCTCATTTGGTTTTGCCTGACCTATGCTATATAAACACATGCAGTAGCTGTATAAAATTAGCTTTGTATATATACACGTTGCATTTTCACACAATCTGTATATATGCAATCAATTATAAATATTTCTTTAAAAATGAAAAAAATAATTATGTGAACATTTTCCTGTAAACTGATGGCTACACAGTATAATGTGATTATATGCACAACTAGAGAACCAGGTGTCTTGACACTCAGTTGAATTTGTCTATGAAGATTATTTTTTTTTTAAATTTCAGAATGACAGTCCTGTGACCTTAACCCATGGCCTTGTGACCAAAATATCTGAGTACTTATTATCCTTGAACTGTCACCATTTAGATTATTATAACATTCTTTTGTGGTCCTGTGACCTTGACCCTGGACCCTTTGACCCCAAATCAAAAAAACCTTCCCCAATTGGCATGTGAGTAATATCTTGAAGATGGAAGGTTTGTGATAAAAAGTTTGGCTTGACATGCATACACATTAAAGAAATAGGTCCTGTGACCTTGACCTTTGGACCCCAAAATCGACAGAGTTCTTACTTTAGTGGTGAGCCACATATAGGTTAAGTTTGATACCAATATGACACACTAAACTGGATTTTTCATCTGGAAACTAATTTGTGAACAGATGGCCCCTGTGACATTGACCTTTGACCTTTAAGCTCTCTTCATACTGGCATGTCAGCTACAAGTGCAAGATGGAAAGTTTGGGATAAAAAAATTGGCTTAAAATGCAGCCATAATCTTTCTAAGTGAGTCTTGTGACCTTGACCTCATGACCCAAAAATCATACCTGTGGTCCTTTCTTTAGTGGTAGGCCATATGTAAGTCATGTTTGAAATCCATGTCTATCCAACTGGAGTTATCATCTGGAAACAAATGTGTGGATGGACGGATGGACAGACAGACGAAGAGACAGACAGGGTGATTACTATTTGGCATCCACTTATGATCAATGAACACTACCGGTTTTGGAACACTAGATGGAATCACAGATGAAAACTGACATGATTGTTGTCATTGTATAGTAAAAAAGAGAAAAATATTCATAAAAATATGATTAAATACAGATCAAGATATTGGAGGTTTTGTACCAAATTTTTTTATTATTCTGGAATGTACTTTCAAGCCTGATAGCTCAGCGGAGATAGGTTGCAGTGACCAAATTTCAGTGACTAGATTTTTTTATACAGGCTTCTAGGGTCACCCGTAAGGATTTGTGCCCTGCTGATGGACAACTGGGCAGGCAGACTTCTAGACAGACGTAGGACTAAGAGCCATATCTATACCTCAGATGACTAACAGTCAGCGGAGTTAAAAATGCTGAGTCCATTACATGTTACAGGTGAAGTATGGAAGTACCTTTGTGTGCAGCAGGCACTTTGTCCCTGAAGACTACAACTGGACCGCAGTGAGATGTCGACTTAAGTCCACAGCCACACCAAGTATATTTGATAACTGCAAGGGCTGGGAAAAAATAAATGAGAGGAAGTTCAGATATACACCCAGGAAACCTCCTACAAAGAGACAAAGGTAACTATTTTCCCTATTGATATAAGTGTAGTTTGAATGTCAATGCTCTCCTTTATATATATTTGTATCCCCGGACAAAGTCGGGGGATACTATGTTTTCATACCGGTCCCGCCGCCGCCGCCGCCGCCCCATATAAATCTTGTTGGCGCGATAACCCAAAAAATATTTCACGGAACTTTACCAAATTTGGTATATGTATAGATATGGGTTAGAGGACGATGCCTATTTAAAATGAGGTCATGACCTTTTCTAGGAGAGTGTCCGTGACCTTGAATAGGTCCAATTTTGGGGAAAATCACACAAATTCTTTAATATCTTTAGGAATCTTGCATGGATTTATCCAAAAATCAAGTTGATGGAAGATCATGGATAGGGTTGTCATGTTCCAGAATTTGGTGGCGCCACCTATTATTCTGTACTTGTTTTCGTGCCGTTTAATACCCCCAAAATTGCCACCTTATAGTACTGTGAGCATTATAAGTCAAAAACTAATGGACAGATTTCTTTTATATTATGCATATACATAGGTATGGGTTATGGGATGATGTTTATTTAAATTGGGGTCATGACCTTTTCTATGATAGTGGCCTTGACCTTGAATATTGCCATATATGGTGAAACTCACACACCTCTTATGATATCTCCAGTGTTGATAGCCATATGGATTTCAAACATGACTTATGTATGGCCCACCACTAAAGTAAGAACCCTATAGGTTCTAGGGTCATGAGGTCAAAGGTCAAGGTCACTGGACTGGCATTTTAAAAGATACTGTGGATGCATTTTAAGCCAAACTTTCATCCTAGGTCTTCCATCTTGAATATATAGCTCACTTGCCACTAGTGGATGATCCATATAAATTTTGGGGTCACAAGGTCAAAGGTCAAGGCCACAGGAGCTATCTGTCCAAAAATTAGTTTCTGGATGATAATTCCTGCTTTTATTGATGTATTGATTTCAAACTTGACTTATATATGTTCCATTGAAAAAGCAAGACCCCAATTGATTTTGGGGTCATGAGGTCAAAGGTCAAGGTCACAGGACACATCTTTAAAAAGATTGTGGATGCATTTTCAGCCAAACATTTCATCTTAGACTTTTCATCTTGCACATATAAGTCATCTGCCAAAAGAGGAAGACCCCTATCAATTTTGAGGTCACAAGGTCAAAGGTGAAGGTCACAGGAGCCATCTGTCCAAAAATTAGTTTCTGGATGATTATTCCTGCTTTTATTGATGTATGGATTTCAAACTTGACTTGTATATGTCCCATTGGAAAAACAAGACCCAAATTAATTTTGAGGTTATGAGGTCAAAGGTCAAGGTCACAGGACACATCTTTAAAAAGATGTGGATGCATTTTCAGACAAACATTTCATCTCAGATCTTTCATCTTGCACATATAGTTCACCTGCCAAGGGAGGAAGAACCCTATCAATTTTCAGGTCACAAGGTCAAAGATGAGGGTCACAGGAGCCATCTGTCCAAAAATTAGTTTCTGGATGATAATTCCTTCTTTTATTGATGTATGGATTTCAAACTTGACTTGAATTTGACTTATTGGAAAAGCAAGACCCGAGTTGATTTTGGGGTCATGAGGTCAAAGGTCAAGGTCACAGGAAACCTCTTTAAAAAGATTGTGGATGCATTTTCAGCCACACAATTCATCTCAGATCTTTCATCTTGCACATATAGTTCACCTGCCAAGAGTGGAAGACCCCTATCAATTTAGAGGTCAAAGGTGAAGGTCACAGGAGCCATCTGTCCAAAAATTAGTTTCTGGATGATAATTCCTGCTTTTATTGATGTATGGATTTCAAACATGACTTGTATATGTCCCATTGGAAAGGCAAGACCAAAATTGATTTTGGGGTCATGAGGTCAAAGGTCAAGGTCACAGGACACATCTTTAAAAAGATGTGGATGCATTTTCAGCCAAACATTTCATCTCAGATCTTTCATCTTGCACATATAGTTCTCCTGCAAAGAGAGGAAGAACACTATTAATTTTGAGGTCACAAGGTCAAAGGTGAAGGTCACAGGAGCCATCTGTCCAAAAATTAGTTTCTGGATGATAATTCCTGCTTTATTGATGTATAGATTTCAAACTTGACTTACATATGTCCCATTGGAAAAGCAAGACCAGAATTGATTTTGGGGTCATGAGGCCAAAGGTCAAGGTCACAGGACACATCTTTAAAAAGATCAAGGTCACAGGACCAACATCTTCAACAAGATTGTGGATTGTTAGATGGAAGAAACAATAAATATGCCAAGTGTCAGTATATGCTGCTAAAAATGGGGGTCTATTCTTAAAGGGGGGGGCCTCTATGTCTGGGGATACTCTGGCACCTGCGGTGCCAAGAAATGTCTAGTTATATATATATAAGTGGTTTTACATCATGTTTTTATTTTTCTATTTCATTTCAGAATCGATTCGGATAAAACCCCAGCAGCTGCAATATCCTCAGAGGAGAAGTCCACTCAAACAGAAGATTTAGAATATGGTCGTCAAATGCCAGACATTCAACAACTTTTAAACCTGCCAGAGTCAAAGGATAAAGAAATTAAAGAGAAAGGAGAGGAAAATTTCAAAACTGAAGCAAAAACAAGAAATTGAACGATTTGGAATTAATTGATTTGCTTAGATCATGGAAGATAGGTATTTCTTCCCTTCCCAGGGAAGAAAAGGAAGTTTCTGGGAAGAAAAGGAATTTGGGGAAGAAACAGTTAACAAAAACTTTTACACATATTTTACAGAGAATCACAGAATAAATGAATTTACAGTTATTTACTATTTACATTATAATTCATTATATATATGTTGAATAGGACTGAAATTTTATAGAATTTAATTAAATAAATAAACAGAACTGAAGGTAAAGAAAAACTGACTGGATGTTGCCAAACCTGAAAAATTCTGCTATTTCTCACAGCATGTGAGTGGAAGGTCACCGGGCCGGGAGGTCACCCGCTGTGTTCAGAGTGATATATAAAGAACAAATCTTTGTTAAAGAAGTGTAAATGGCCTTTGATCCTTTAATTTGATCTATAAGAATAATAATAATAAGTAAAAGATTTGTAATAGAAGCCTTTAGTCATTTTTGGATTCCCCTCATATTCTCTAGTAGATGTTTTGGGAGAATGAAGTGTAGATATTTTTGGAGCAAACATTTTAGGGAGGCACCAGTGTTTCGTATCAACAGGTTAAATCTGCTCATTACTGGTACTGGACAATTAATAAGCAGTCTGCTCCTACTTAACCATATTAAACTGAAGTGATTATTTAAGTTATTTCAAAGTATAATTACTAAGCTTAAGGCTAAACCTACTGTATACAAATCACCCCTAAAGTGTATTTACTTTAGATGACCTTTAATACTTGACTAAAGACTGTACAGACTGTACAGACCACATTCTACCACTTGGACTGTGTTCATCTTAATTGTTCAAATAAAGACTACCCCACTGATCCTCACAGTCACATCACTGTCTCTTTATCAGACATCCAAAGGGTTTTTGCAAATCCTTTACATATTAAAGTTTGTAAAAACAATCCCCCTGATTTGTACTGAGGCCATCCTTAAAAATTTAGTGTTGGGGCTAACATTGGTCCCAAAAAAGTCATCAGGTAGGGAGGAAAAAAATATTTTTTAAAGGAGGATCTGGAGTTTACTACCTTTTTTATGGGATATTAGCATATGTGAGGTATATGTCATATTACATATATTCAACAAGGTATCTCTGAATAGATTTTGTTTTTTATTACAGGCTTAAAATCCTGTATTTGGGTTCAAAATGTTTTGTTACATGCTTTGTACATGTACATGTCAAAAATCCATGTATTTGAAAAGTTATAAAGTACTTTTCCAATAATAGTCAAGCATGTTATCATGGAAGCATGGTAACTGATGAATATCTCATTGCACAGGTTTGCATTAGGTCCATTAGCCTTGTTCTGGATCTCACATGAAATTGCAGACAATTTCATTTGTCTTGTATATGAGTGGTGCAGTTTGAGATTTCCTTTGCAAGTGAATAGGTATATTTAAGAAGGATGGTAATTAATGAACTTTTAAGTAATAATCAATGCTTAATAAGGTAGAAGAATATTTAAAATGTTTATATAAATATATGTAAAACTGTACTTATTTGAAAGATGAAACCCTATATTGGACGTTGGTACCCTGATTGTGCCACTCACCTTCCGCAGATGCCTTTGACTGCTAGTATGTGATATGTAATGGCATCGCAAAAATGCAGTCCTTATTTGTGCATGATATTTCATGCAAAAGTTTAAAAAAAAAAGCTGAAATGCAGGCTCTGAGACTCCAATGTATTATTTAAACTTCATCACCAGCATGGACTTTCATTTTATAATAATTAGCACTACTGCCTGCATGCATACAGGTTTCACAGGCCTGCCAGAAAAAAATTACAGGCCCTTATATTATTTTTTAATAAAAAAAATAATTGAAAGCTAAAATATAATTAACCATTTATGATCTTTTTGAATAACTTTAACTGACCAAAGGCTGGGGGGTATTCATTTATATTTGTTTTTGGTTTTAAAAACTAGGTCACATTTGTTTGCTTTTCAGTGCCAGTTATCAGATGCCCCACTTGATCATAATAATACAAAATGTCACAGACACTGACTTTTTGCATCTGAAAGGTCATACTCTGATATACCAGTATGCAGTCGTGTGTAACTGAAGTCCATACTATAGTATTTGTTATATTACTCATGGACATTATGTGTTATTTCTCAATATATTTTTCAATCTATTGTCACTTTCTTAACTTTTTTAAACCCTCTTGTAAATGAAGTACCAGCAAAAAGCACTTGAAACCAAAAAAAATCAACCAAAAAAAATCCATGAGCGGCAGGGTGTCTAATGGCAATAATGCTGGACATATTTTATTTTTCTGTAATTAAAGACTGAGCAAGCAATGTTGATCTCTATCTCGACTACGTCTAAACAAGAAATGCTGTACGTACACAGAATATCTGTTTATTTTAAAAGCTAATAATAAAATGAAATAAATTTACATAGGCAGTTAAAAAGAAACACAACAAAAAAAAGACTATCGCTTAAATTTTATGCGTGTTCTGATCAGCTGTGGCAGGTAGCTGTGGCCGCAAAACCCTGTCATTACCGCCACAGAACTGATGAAATCACTCAATTCTTGTAATACCAAACATCTGATTTGTGGAGATCGTGCATTATACATCGTCAGTTGCAGGTTCCATTTTTGCTTTATATAGGCCTACTCACGGTGCAACCATGTTTGTGGCTGAAAAATAATAACCATCGTAAGCGACATGATATCAGTGAACATTTTCCCGCCAAAATAGTCATGAATTTAGTCACATGGGGTGAACTTTTACTACATACCCCTTATTGGCTCGCTGGCTATGACACATGATCCCTCCATCAATCACAAGAACATTTGCGTTGGGCAAGCACGTGTTTATGCAAATCAACGTGTCACGTGGTTTAAATGCCAACATTGGTCGGTTGACAGTATGAATGTCGAGAGAACTTTCATTTAATGCGCCAGTGATAAGCTTCTGCTTTTTTTGTAATCAAATAAGAACCATTTCTAATTACTCTTAATTATTTTTTTTCAGCCAGTTTCGCCAGAAAAACAAAATTTCATGTCCGTTTCTCGGCTATTTTTCTATCCTCGCACACAAGTGTAGCAATCGTTCCACGTATATATAGTATATATACACTTATATAAGCACAACCTGACTAATTTTTAAGGCTCAAATTAAACGATTGGCAATGTCGGGTAATACTTTATATAATGGAAATTAAGAGCATCTAAGAATGTAGTAGAATGGCCTTTTTCTACCACATGAAGGCAGATTTTAACGGGTTCAAGTGGGCTTGCGGCAGTTCATACAAAAAAATATTAATTTGCAGATATGTAAAAACAAGGGACCCATGGGTCACAGCGCTCAGCTGATTGTGATTGGACTATAAATGTTTCTCCACTGTGATATTATATCGAGTCGATAAAGCTTATGAATATCATGGACATGTTTGGCTTTTATAAAGGAATGTAATGTTATATGTGAGTAAAAGATAAATGAAATTACCTGACTGATGGATTAATAGAGTAAAATATAGTGGTTTTTTATTTTTAGCTCAGCTGACTTTCAGTCATGCTGGGCTATAGCGATGGGTCTTTGTCCGGCGTCCTTCCGTCTGTCCGTCCGGCCGGCCGGCCGTCCGTTAGCAGGGCACAAATCGTAACCTTAGGGGCTAGGGCCATGAACCCTATGCAGTCTTAGAGGTTATAAAAAGATCTCCTTGCAAACCTGAAATTAGGTCACTGCGACCTATATTCTCGAAGTTATGGGGTGTGTTTGCACCCCCCAGAAAAAACTCTTTGAGACAAAATTTTCATCCCAAACCATCCATCTTTCACATACAGCTCACCTACCAACAGGGGAAGAACCATAATTTTTTTTAGGTCAAAAGGTCGAAGGTCAAGGTCACAGGAGCCTCTTCTTTGAAAAGCCTGTGGATGCATTTTAAGCCAACCCTTTCATCCCAATACTTTGATTTTTCACATATAGCTCACCTACTAAGTTGGAGAAGAATCCTATAGATTTTGAGGTCACAAGGTCAAAGGTCAGGGTCACAGGATCCACTTCTTTGAAAAGGTTGTGGACACATTTCAAGCTAGACTTTTCATTCCAAACCTTCCAGCACTGATATCGCTTCTCTGCCAACAGGGGAAAAGACCTGTTGATTTTGAGGTCAAAGGTCAAGTTCACAGCACCCACTTCTTGCGTGGAGTCATTTTCAGGCAAACTTTTCAATCTGTACCTTCCATCTGTCATATATGGCTTACCTACTAATAAGGGAAGAAGCCTATTGATGTTGAGGTCAAAAAGTCTAAGGTCAAGGTCACAATATTTAATTGTTCTAAATGCTTGTGAGCATATTTCAAGTGTAACTGTTCAACCCAAACCTTCAGTCTTTCACATATGCCACATCTATGCATCACTCAGTTTGACTCAAACTTCATATTTATGGGTCTTTTTGCTTGAATAAATAACTTATTGATTTTGGGGTCAGCTGGTCAGCAGGTTTAAGGTTGCAGGTCAAAGTTATTCACCCATTGGTTGCCAAGTAATTACACCAGATTTAAGTGGTTAGTAGTTACCCATCATTTAGAAAGAATCCAGTTGATATATGGGCAAAAGGCCAAGGTCATAGGTCAGGGATGTTCAAAATTACTTATTTTATAGACCATCTCTATTTTTCTTGTATATATAACCATCCCACTCCAGCTGGTACATCTCCCTGTGTGGCTGAAATTGTGAGTGACACTGGTGACATATGACTCCCTTTTGTATCAGCCTATTAAGTGATAAGGCTCAGTGATAAGTACCTCGTTACTTCATAACAAAAACACTGTTGTCAGAATGCTTCAGCCAGGCATTAAGACTATGAGAGTATAGTATTAAGGTTTAGCTACTGATTTATAAGATGATGGGAACATTTTGCAGTTTATTTTATGGAATCCTAGCAATAAACTTAGTTTCCTAGATATCTGAATATTTTAATATATATCACCACATATAAAAGCAAGTGTTTGTTCTCATAATATGTGGATCTGTACCTTGATTTAGGATGGCTTTCTGTTTTATTTCAAGACTCTTAAACATGCTTTCTGCATTTCTTTTCTTTCAGGTTTGGCAGTTAACCTACCCTGCTGACCCCATTGAAAAGCAGAGTGATAATAAAAATATTGGACTTACACTTTTTACAATTGCATATCTATAAATCTGATATGAGGGCCTGGACATGCCTTTTGAATTATTTTGGGCATTTATCACTGGATAATTTGCCCCAAGTTTGGTCTCTTATTGGAGAATGTGGGATATCAAATGTCATACTTGTCAGAAATCCATTATGTCTGCCAGTTAGCCACCTTAGAAATTCTTTCTTCAGGGCAGTTTCAGTAATTTTTCTTTAATGTTTGGTCCGATTTAGAGAATGTTTGTTGTCTGATTTCAGACTTGTCAGAAGTCCAATATGGCCACCAGGCAACCATCTTTTAATTCCTTTTGATCATATTATCTCAAGAACAGTTAAAGTGAATGCAGTTGGATGTATATTTATGTAATATTGTAAAGGATTGGGTTAAATATTTCTGAATAAATATTACTATCATTTATAAAAGTGCAGTACAGTTGGCTTGTATTGAATAAAAATTCATACAGAAGCACCTGTTTCTCAATAATTCTTGCATGTATTTCCTTGATTTTTGCTATATATTTTGATCTTATTTTTGCCCTTTGGGGTGTTCCTTTTGAGACTTACAGGTTTCAAGCAAGCTGTTGGAATAGTTCCTGATAGCTTAACAATCATGCATTTTCCTCAGACCATCAATTCACTGTGTTTTAACCAGACATAGGTGATATATATTTCTGTTGTTATAGAAAATTGGCAAATTGGTTCTTCAAAATTTTACTGGAAGTTGTGAATCTCAGTCCATGATGTCATAGGTCATGCTTGGCAGCTGAGCGTCATGACCCATAGGTCACTTGTTCACATTTACTGACCACGTGGGCCTGAGCCAAACATGCTTAAATCCCTCACTGCAAGAGAGTAGGGTTATTCACATGCACCATACACAGTCCATATTCCTTAATTTAAGCTGCTTAATTGCGTGCTTGAGGGATTGTTGTGAATAACAAAAAGGTCGCATTCTGGTCTTTGCCGAAGGAAGTTCGGCTGCTTTTGTTACATAGTACTCTCCCCGAAATATGGAAAGCAGTGAAAATCACTAAAATGAATCATTATTGATTGTCATCGCGGCCATTTCACTGCAGGAATGATAACCTTTCAAATGAGGTATGGCACAGTGTCATACTCAGCATGGTTTTAGAGAACATTGCGAACAAAGGTGAAGAATTATTGTGTTGAGTAAAATATTTTTCCTGACCTTTACAAAAAGCATTATCTTTGGGCCCATAACTACTGCAAATTACCCAATGTTGACCAGATTTCTGGCATGTATATATGAAATACATGCAGGAATGATTATATTAAATTTGAGCAAAACAGCAACAGTGCATGGTGTTCTAGTGAAACAATTTCTTGAATATCTGAGAAAACAGTCTATTACTGTCACAACATATTGACTGGAGTCACAGGGTCAAGGACACTTTTTGACAAGAGTTGACTGGGTGATGGTTGCACTTAGCTTGGTACCATAAATATGATCAAATACATGGTGAGCTGAAAAACACCATCCTGCAATGTCACATCATAATGAAATATGTTAAGTTGCAAAATAACTATTTATCACTTTTGACTTAAATCTTTCATTCTCTATTGCTGGAATGCAACAAATTTTCTGTCATTGTAATATATTTGACAGAAACATCAGCATGTCCAAATTATTGCCAAAAACCGATGGGTGCCTGTTGCAAAAAAAAGGGGTTCTGTATATAATTAATTGCGCTATATTTAAATGAGTAGCGTGGCAGATATATTAAAGGATCACTATCCAGCATGTTGATTGCTGATCTGAGACAAATATAAAGGCAATTAGTGGCCACAGGATTTTATCCAATAGAACTACACAAAGATACATGCACCGCCTGAGATTACCCAGAATAATATATGGATCTCTAATATTATCTATATGTATGAACCTAATCTGGCTGTCAAGTTTTCCTGGTTCCTATATTCTCAGCTTCTGCAAGGCAGAACCTAAGAAGGATTGGAGGGGCTCCTAACCTGGTGGGGCAGATACCATGTCTACAGTGTTCTGTGTCCTAGGCATAAGAGAGAGAGCTAGGCTGGCACATGGCTCATGCATCAGTCATTCTAGCCCTGCGTCCCCAGCTCTGTGGTCACTAGTCAACCCAAGAGATCTGCATGTGGCATTAATACAAAGAGAATCTCACCTGGTAGCAATGACGTCATAGGGTGTTCACCTGGTACTACCAGGGGTTGGGCATTGGTGTAACAGTGCCCCTTGGTGGGACAGACTATAGACAATGCAGTAGGAGGGCTACGGCAGCATCGCTGGCAAAATCCTCTTGAATCAGAGTCAGCCCATAAGTCTTTTAAAATTAATATTAGATCCATTAAGTTATTTATTTCGAACCTGGTGTAGTTTTTATTCTGGTGGAATAGATATTTTTTAAATTAACATTTATTTTCATATGAAATTTTAAAAATTTTAAATGGTACCCTGGCCTACACAAATTTAAGCAAACAGTAACAGCAAACCATATTTTAGCTGGGTAATATCAAACTAAGTGAAAATATACATTGAAATTGTTTCTTGCTGAAGTTTTTTCATCTACCAGTACTATATTTTTTTCATGTTTGAAATTGAGATTTAAAATTTCTGATATCGATTGAATCACAATTGCAAATTTAAAATTATTAAATTTTAAGTTAGAAAGAAACATGATACAACTTTTGGGCTGATTTTGAATATAATGGTTATTGCCAGGGATGATACCGTAAGTCTGTTTGGTCTCATCTACTGTGCTTACTGTAAATACCCTGAGTCAAGGGGGCAGGGCGCCTTGAAGTTGAGGTTATTGACTCCTGTTATCGCTCACCGGTGGTCGTGATTGGTGTCAACTGCAGTTGGATGCAACCGGCCTCAAGTGGACAACATCCTACCAATCGTTATCTATGAATTTGTTATTATAAATCTTGTCCTCTCGGCAGCACAAGTTGCATTTGATGTTTCCAGTGTCACAGGATTATATTTATGTTCGGTTTGTTGTTGTAACATAAGTACTGGTAAAATATAACGCCCGTGTTTTAGAATTTCGGCGTCCCTGGAAACAAGCGAGAGAGAGAGACAGAGAGAGAGAGAGAGAGGGGGGGGGGGGGGGGGGGGATAATTGGTGTATTGGAGAATATCACACATATTTCAGGAGTGGACTGATGTACTGCCGACGGACCCATTAGAAAAAAAAATCACTGGGTAGCTTTTTATTTCAGAATCACAGTAGTTTTTAAATGAAGTTTGTAAAAGCTTTTATTCCAATGTTTTTGCATTTTTTAGTACCTGGTATATCTGACCCACTATACGAAGAAAAGCTGTGACCACCAAGCAGCCTAGACCCAGCTGTTGCTCTCTTTACAAAACAGATTTTGTAAACAGAGCAACAACTGGGTGTACCCAACAGTCCTGCCCCAGCCGTGGCAGCCTGCCAGCTTATTACTAGTAGGGAGCGTGGCAGCGGGGTGTGTCCCCAACCCCAATAATTACTGGTTGTCATTATACTAAGGAATAAGTAAATGCTTGCAGTTATGTTTGTTGCATTCATTCTTCTATGTAAACAGTATAATGTAATCTAATACACATACACACACAATATCACAATTTGAATGGATTACCTCATACATTCATGCATGTACACGTAGGCCTATTAAAAATTTTCAGAAATGCACATATTTTGTCAATACAATTTATTTGAAACAATCTCATTTGTTATTTTTGGTAAGTATCTTCTGATCTCAGTTACTGTATGTAATGTTTCTCTAAAAATGCAGGTACATATAGGCCAACAGAAAAAATCACAGACACTATTTAAATGTGCCCAATCACCAACCTTTTGAAAAAGAACTTGTGTGATTTCTGGCTTCTGTGTATATTTTAATGATCTTTTAGAGTAATTTTAGTTGTGAAAAAGTTCTTACAAGGCCTTCGCGAAGGATATGTGAACTTTTTTATAAACAACATATATTTGTAAACACAGCAATGCTGACAAACGGTTAAATAACCTAAGGTGGTAGGTTCCATATATATGCGGAGGCAGAAAGGTCACTTGGTGCAAAACGCCATTTGCAAAGCTCTGGCTTATCTGACTTGCTGCTAGATGCCCTTGTTGAATTTGTTTTGATTATTTTGGGGGTCCCTCACATATTACAAACACGTTGATATAAAAAACAACCTGTGTGCGATAATATCCACGTTTCTGGTTTATTTTTATACCTTTAGGCTATAAAGGTCCGATAGATGATTGGGCCCCTTTTCGTGGGAAATAAATTAAATGCAAAATTCATTTAGAAATTCTTATCTCATCTTCTGTCTATGGTGTAGGCCTATAATTAACACTGAAGACCTGTTATTTAGGTTATCCTTTCAAGGTGAACTCCTTTATGCCCACGGAAGACCAAATTAACTGATTTTTAACTCTACAGGAAAGACCATTGAAAATCAATTAATTTATGCTATATGTATTGTTTAAGTTCCGCCGACTTAATGGTCTGTCCTACTTGATCCCGTGACAGAGACCGTATAAGATCTTTTTTGGATCTATTTTGCGGCATACAATTGAGTGTTTCGGTGTGAAAATACGAAGGACTACTGCTGACAGCAGAACATTTTGTCCTAGCACAACATCAAGATATCATAAAGATATCATTTACAGTTCTGAATGTACTATGAGGCAGATTGGCAGGGAGATTTATAAAAAATGTAACCATTTCTTTAAAAATATTTCGATTCCTGACCATATGTATTGTAAAGGATTCCAAGCAATCTAGGAAGCCAGGGAAACCTACAAAATGAGCCTAACATTTTCCAGTCAGGGAAACGTAAAAGAATTTGAGAAAATGTCTGAGATCAGGGAAAATTAATTTTGTACTCTGAGTGGCCTTGAAGAGAATATGGTCAGTTTATCAAATTTCGTCTCATGTCATTAAATGTATCTGTTCATAATTCACTGGGCGGATTTTTGTTTTCATGAAATCCCAGGAACCCTAATATTAATCATAGCTTCTTTTGTTTGGTATATTGGATATACCACCCTCCCAATTTCCCCTTTCAGTATCCTCATATATTTTGAGCATTAGGGATTACTTTACCACCATATTCAAATCTGTGATTTACTGGGACCACAACGTTTATAATGGTATATCATATTCTTTTACTAAATTCTTTTACTACTGTGTCGGAAAATATGGATTGCAACCGTTCACAGATCCAGCGTTGATGAAATCATTTTGCATATTAAATTATTAGTGCAAGAATTCTTCTCAGACAAATTTAATTATTCATATAATCATTCCTTCAGAACATGCAATCATCTGATCATGTTCATGACATCAGTTTGTTACGAAATGTCCACGAAAATGAGCTCATTTGGATAGAATGAACTAACTCTTACCCTAAGCCCCGTGTTATCTCAAATATGGCAAGAATGAATGTTTAAATCAAATAATCATAATGGAAAGGGTTTCCTGCAAATTTTTTTACCAGTTGGAAAGCTAAAACGAATACGCTCAATAGCACTTGTTTTTTTTACATGGCCTGTCCAAATATGTACAGGTGCCAAATATTACACAAAAATATAAAAGACATATTTCCAGGACATCTTCACCGTAAAACTTTGTAAGGTTCATCTATTTGCAAGTGGGTTAACTAATATATTCTATATTTGTCTCTATTTATCGGGTCAGATATATATAGGGTGAGTCACTTTCTAGAGGTGTGCTGCCCTAAGTTTAATGGATACGGGCAAAATGAAATTAAGAAATTCACCCGTAATGGGTGACTGAGAGGGAAACTGTTAAAACAAACTTTTTCAAAAAGAAATTATGCAGAGACAGAGGCTGATTGCATCTGACAGTCCATGTAAGAGGGTTACGGGCCGTTTCCTGTGACTGGGACTACTGGGGTTTCCAAAATACATTAGCTGGCTAGGCAGTAAAAGTCAGAGAAAAATGATCAGAAATGCAGTCATATTGAGACAAAGAGATCTCTGGTAATATGCACGTTGAACTTTTTATGCAATACTATTTTATCTAAAGGGTCATATGAGGTTTACTCAAAGCAGCACAAAAATCAGGAAAGCTAAAGTTCTTAAATATTTTTGGTAGGGTTTAGATTTTAGGACGGCCAGAGAATATTGAAGCGTATGAGTATACTCATGAACATCATCAGCTAACAAAGTAGTGGAAAATGAGTGTTTTTATTTTAACATTTTATTTCTATCATCCACGCCATCACAATAACGAACAAACCATGAAAAAAAAACAACAATACTATATCAGCACGTCTGAGGGAACAAACGTTCTATATATATGCTACTACGATTGAGAATACGAGATGACGCATTCTTGTTGTTTAATAAATAAAAAAAAAATCCTACCTTTAATCATCATTTAACTTAAAAGTCTAATTTAAGATTAAATGAAAATAGCCCACTTCTTCTGATGACCTCGGGGAAATTCGCATCAGTCTGAACTTTATGTAGGAAAAATGAGAAGTCCTCTGTTTACCCAGGTCAGCATTCCCCTTAGTTTCTTCTCGGACTGTTTATTTGTTTGTGCAGAAGCTACGTAAAAGGAAAGCACTGTCTTTAAAAAGATATTTTGAGTCTGTGGTTAAAGGTAAGGGAATACATTTTCTTTGAGTTTTGAACTAATACGGAACAAGAAGCGTGTACAAAATAGTTCTCGTACAGTCGTCTTTACATCGATACATAAAACCTGCCCAGTACCGACGATTGTTTGGCAATAATTTTTATACCAGTATGAACGATGTCCACTGCTAGCATTCGATACATGGTTACATGACATTTGGTATATAAATCAAGAGCCTTTACAACTCAGGAATGTTTTCTTTCTACAAGTGTTTTTGTCGCGGTTCAAAATTATAGTTACCGATATACAGATTCACTTAACAAGACAATATGAACGACGATATTCAACAGGGCACTGTGCATGTATATATGCGCTTCATTTAGAGTATATTTTTTTCAAGTGCCCGGCTTGCCCCAACTGGCAGGATGAGGTTTCAATAACTGGCTTTTGACCCTGTATTGAAACGAATGTTAATTTTTACTTTCTTCCAACCTGTGTAACCATTAACAAATCGGGTCTCTATTACCTCTTTTATCCGACTAGTCGAGGCGACCGTTTAAGACTGACGGCGAAAAAGAATGCGGAGGCGGCCCCGAAACTTGGAGCTTGCGCAGAAGTACAGAAGGAAGTCGATGGCAGCCGCAAAATTGAGCAGCGTGTGGTACAAGCACGTGGCGGAGTGCAGGGCGTAGCTACTGAGGAGGGTGGGGTCGTACCATCCTATGTAGGAAACCATCAGAGGGCCGTAGGTGATGATGAAGACCACTGATATGGCGACGAGGATGCGAGTCCCGTCACGTGGGAGGCTGTTTGACGCCCCCTGCGTGCCGCCTTTACCGGTCATGTCTTCCCGGCTACGTCTGGCCTTGTACAAAGTGATGCAGATCCACAGGTTACAGGTCACCACGACAACGGGACTGATGACGTCAAGGATTATGGCCACTACTGAAGTTGCTTGCCGGTAGGTGTCGTTTAGCCATAATCCTCCCCATTCCAACAACTGCAGTGTATTCATTGCAAACCGATTATTAACTGAATATAAACAAAAAAGCCTTTAAATCTACGTGTTGTGCACACGTTTACGTTTAAGTGTCACGTGACAGCACCCCGAGACATACAGACACACGGTTATTCTGCCTCATTATGACTCTGATAATCTTAAATTAAAACAAATTCACCATTTTAGATTGTGCATACCAAAACACGCGCGTTGATGACATACAAATCAAATATATCAACATACATGTGCTTTATACAAAATCTAAAAGACTCCAAACAAATCCGGAGGAACTTTTTATGGTAAATTTGTTTCATCTAAGACATTTAAAAAAAATGATCTGGTATTTATCCGATACTTGAGCAAAACCATAATAAGTTGCTTTTCAAAACAAATTCAACTCAGTGTGTTTCAAAGGCGCCGTTACTTTTTTTCTAAATGAATACAAGGTATTTATTAAACCCCTATATGCTAGATAATTTTGTCGCATTCACCCAAATTGACCCTTATATTTATTCTTTATAACAGTGCTCAATACCGTCGCATTTTTTCCCGAAGTGCGGTCATAAACTGTGTAGCGATCGAATTCGAAAGCGAGACTGATATTCTGCAACACACTCAGGATGAACACCACAATGCACACGGCCAGAGACCTGAAATTACACAGAGATGACAGGGTTATCAAAACTGTGACTTGGAGGTTTCGTAGCTTTATCAGTATATTATATTCAGGAAGACACGACATGTTCACAAGTGTTCTATGAGAAATTGCCTATAATCGTTTTCCTTTATACGAAAGAATCAATATAATTAAAATATCAATAAAAATTTAGTTATCTGATAAAACAAACAGAAAAATTAAAACATGCAGAAAAAAAATTTAAATAAACAGAGCAACATTTTAAATACGTTTAAACCTTCTGACCACGGGAAAACACTGCAATAAAGAACGGTGGACCGGTCAAAACAAAATTATTTGCAGCCAAATGATGTGCTTTATATCAACTAGTTTCATTCGAGATTGATTTCAGTTCGAGGCAAGGATCTTATAGAGTGAACATATTGCCTACTTCCTTTCCATTAACAAAAACTAGACTTTCAGAAATTAGCTGTTAGAAATCATGGAACTCATTGAGCTATTTTAAGAGATCCTCTTAACACGAATACTCGCCTGGATCTCTTGCATAGGTACTTGGCTTTCAGAGGAAAAACTACCACAATCAAACGTTCAACAGCAAAACATATGGCAAGCCTGAAAAACATGAAATAAAACATGAAAGTTAAAAAAATCAACTTCTTTTCAATCAATACTAGAAAAGAGACACATTAAATATTTAAACCATTTGTATAAGAATGTACTGGTAACATTAAATATGAAACACTGGACTGAAATAACAAAGAGAATAAACTGGCCCAAATGACTGGTATATTTATAATTTTCTCTGGGGTAGTTTGGAGTTTGGTATCGCGGCGCGTATGATTGTTCAGTCACAATAAAAGATATACAAAGACGGAAACAACCACAATTGTTTGAGACGAAACCGCTAAGTTATATATCATTATTTATTTCACTGAAAATTATCTTTAAACGGAAGAAATATATATATATATATATATATATATATATATATATATATATATATATATATATATATATATATATTGTTACAGGTGTCTGTTTTATTGTGAGCTGTTGACATGTCTCTTTTATTGTGCGCTGTTGACATTCTGATTCAGGTTTGGCTAAAGCCCTGTGTGTTGCTATGCTACAGCGTTCTTTGTTCTAGCTGGCCGGGTGCGGCCCACGTGTAAACACGGCGGTCATGCTAGTCTTGGGCTTTCTCGCCTGGCCGAGCCGAGCCGGCCCACGTGTGAACCCTGATATGTAGAAACACAGCGTTCTTTGTTCTAGAATTTTCCTGTAACGTGTGTACTGTGTGTCATGTTAGGTTCTTTGGATTGTTCGAGAAATGGAAAGTTGAGCGGACACAGAAGAGTGTAAGTCAGTTGTGGACCTTTTCCGATAAGTGCGGCAGTTATAGATTTTCTTCTAAATTTGTGACGGATCTTATATAGTCTTCAGTTTTCTTTCCGGATTATAACAAGAACTTCACTTTTGGATTACAAGGGATTGATTTTGTGAATGAACTGGACTGTTATTCTCTGAAATGATTTATGTGAACTGTTCATCTGAATTATATGCTTTAAAGGACTTTAATCTGTTGATATTAGTTTCCGTAACAATATATATATATATATATATATATATATATATATATATATATATATATATATATATATATATGTATGTATGCATAAATAAACAATAAATTATACCCATATATGCCACTTAACAATCATGAGGATTTTTAAAAACATCTGTAAAATGTATATGCCTCTTGATAATTATCTGCAGTATATTTGTTATTTGCTACATGCCTCAAAATATTGCCAAATAACGCATTACGCAAGGTTTTGAAGATGTAAGCAAAAACGGCGAGATCGACTTATTTTCCTGTGTTTCCTCAATATACATTGTATATCTGTTTAAATTCTTAAGCTGGGCAATCAATATATGGTAATTATCTTCCATTTATCCTTCAGTTTGACTTTTAATCACACAAGTCAACACCATATATCGGTCTTCTTTTCCAGTTGAAAGGTCTCTTGTTCTAAACTCTGCCAAACATTTGATGACAAGTATTTCAAATATTTCTTAAAGAAAAAATTGTACACAGTTATATATTTGCCATGTACTATCTTTATCCCTGTCATTACTCTCAGTTTCTGCATGCCATACTTGTAAAGCACAATCCTCTAATCTTTGCCCCACTACGGCCAGAATATAGATAACTGAAACATTATTTAACGTTAAAAAAGAAGTTAAATTTTACAGGCGCGGATGAATGTTTAAATGCATTTGTAACGGTTACGATATATATGTGCCTTGTTAACGACCTGGTGAGTTAAAAGACGACAGACAAAGATCCATATTGATATTTTTAAACATAAACTACTACAGCTGAGCTAGACTATATAAAATTTTAAATGAATTGTTCATTTTATGAAAAAAATTGTTGGCGAAACCGTGCGATATAACTATTCTTTTTATCCTGTCCTTTATTATTTTCAGAAAATGTTGCCACTCCCTAGCTTGGACGTGTCTCATTACTCTCTTCAGTCGGTGTTTTCATACTATGCTTATTTTTTTTCTATAGGGTTTCTTTTGTTTACTTGCTTTTATATATCTGACATATGATATACTTGTAATAATCTATAATATTATACAAAAAAAATCTTGTATAATAGAAAGTATGGTATTCACTGAACAGGAAAAAAAAACAACAACAGAACAACATAATACCCTGCGACAGGTGATACCTTTACGTACCAGTGGGAGGTGCTGAGAAACGCTTGCAAAGCTGCAAACTGGAACGGACGGTAGTCTGCCCAGAACGAGCCGAAGCCCGCGTCGTACCGGAAGCCGAGCGCCATGATGACCTGCGGCACCAGGAGCAGCAGAATGATGGTGTCACTGAGCGTGATGCCGAGCATGTACGGGATGATCGTCGACTTAAGGTACAGTGGGGATCTGAGAACATAAATAACTACGTAACAGGTCAATTAAAGAAAAGAAAAGGAGTCAGATTAATCAATTTATTAATAACTTGAATCAACATCGGACTCAGTTCATGAGAAGGAAAGTCTTGAGTTAAATTACTGGGACTATCAGACTTTGCCAAATGGTTTAATAGTAAGATATATAAATACTTTTAGGCTGAATTGTTAGAATTACATCTTTCCTGAAAGAGCTATACAGGGCAAACGTTTTACTTAGAATAGGTGAACATAACCGGTAATATACTATGACCGGGCTACTACTGAACATTGCTGATAATTATAGTATATTTTGACATTTCTGAGGTATCAGTAGACCTGAATTTATTCAAATGTTGACAAAAGACTGTGACGTTCAATACTGTAGCATGATATTTCAATGAAAATATACAAAAAAAAAAATATTATTGCTGAGCTAATCACGAGATTTTGAAGTTGAAATCAAATAACAGAATTACATTAAAGCTCAAAAAAAGTGATGGTCTGCGTTCAAAACGGATAAAGCTATTCAATAGGGATATTCATAGTCCAAAAATAACATTGGCATGACAAGTGTTAAGTTTATACTCCTCTCAAATATGTGACTATGTGTACAGGAACGACAAACATCCGACTATACGCTGACCACTAGATTCCATAAAATCTTGAAAAATGACGTTATGTATCAGGTGCATGTACGGTATGAAGGCCTACCCGGCAGGCTTACCCCTAAATAACTTCGTGGTAGTTTAGTTTTTATGCATATATATGAATTTGGAAGCAAGTAAGGTAACCCTCCAGAATTGCGCCTTGCACTTTACAGGATATGTTTACACACAGTGATATACCAGTATTGTAAACCTTAGACTATACTGAGAACACTCACGTGATCAACACAACGGCTACCAGGAGGTTACCCGGGAGACCAAGTGCGATGAAAGCTGCTGTGACGGAGTTAGAGACGATCAGCTGTGTAGGATAGAAGCAATGTACAGACATTTCGAAGTAATCTATTGGTCGCCATCTTCTGTTCCTGTGATATCGTCTTCTCGGCCTCTGTGTCGTGGCATTTTCTGCTGTGCTTCTGTTGGCAAATGTACGTTCCGTTTTCATGGTAACGACCATATCGCTGCTGTTGAGTCTCCATATGTCTGCTCTTTCAGTGAACTTGCTGTTGGCTGATGACTCTTCCTCGAGGTGACTGGGAGACGTCTTTCCCGCCATTGAGTTCCTGCCGCTTGGGGATGCTGTCAATGATGATTCAGCTATAGAGGCCGTCACGTTGGGCCATCCCTCATAGTTATCCGGTAACAGACTCTGAAATTATCAGTCACGTTATACACTTAACCAACGCAAGGGTATAGCTATAGTTTTCATTTAATCCATTTCATCACATAAATACCACTCTTTATGTTAGGTTTCTTTAACCCTTTACTGTTTACATTTATTTTAGATTTCCGACAAATTCAGACACTTTTTATATTTACACTTACAGCCATATCTTTTCAAGCTTTTTTTTTGTATCTTTATCAAATTTTCAACAGTTCTTAGCAAGAGGGTTTGCTGAAGATTATTGAAAATCATTGAAACTTAGAAATAATATGCAATATTTTTGTCCTGAAAGAATCTATACATATCATGGCATTCTAGTTGCCCAATTAAAGTGCTCTTTAGTGGCTTGTAAACAGTAAAGGGTAAAATTCTAGCTGTTGCTATATATAGAGTTTCCTAGAATTATATCTGCAACTAATTAACACTAAGGTAAAGTATCATATGCTTTCTTGTAAACGGACTTGCTCTGGAAAATCATACTCTGGCTTACACATTACTGTTACTGCTGCATAAACTTGTAGCACCAATAACAATGGTAATTTTATCTCACATAGTAATGATTATAATAACAATTATCAAAAAAAAAAATATTAAATAACTTTGTTCCTGGGCACTGTCTGGGAAAGGTACCGTGTAAAGCTTAATGATTTAAAGGGTAAAGGAAACAGGGGCAGATGAATATATAATGAATCTAGTGTCATATCGTCAATGACATCCATATAACTGGTCATGTTACTACATCTTCTTCAGACTCGTACAGTTATTAGATATGAAAAGGCATAATGATTACAACATATGCCTTTATATACTACTTATGTACAATAAACATGACTTACTCCCTGAGTGTGTTTTTTTTTCAATATTATTTAGCGAATGCAACACTTAATGTTTAAATAAATCATGCTCAGTACCTATGTGATCTTTATTCAATGAAACTTTTTTTTTCATTTTTAACCACCTTTTAATTACAATGTACGTCAATAGTGAATGGAAATATGTATATACACGGATTATTCAGTGACATATGTTAAACCCATCCCAGTGGGGTGGGATGGACAACACTTCGGTACTTATTAGTTCAGTGCCGTGCTCTCGACATACAATCCTTCTCAAGAAGGGGCGCGCACCGAATTTTGGCCTATTATCTACAGATTCATTTTATTTTTTTTAAATATGTGTGTTAGTAAATCAACCACATACTACGGTAATTATTTAAAGGAAAACACCACCGTACCGTGCAAAGAATATCAGTGAAACAATTAATTTTAATTATCGGAGAACATTCCTGTCACGAGATATTGCCTGAAATGACAGAGTCAATGACAATTGATTAATGACAGACGTTCATTGGATGATTGTAGCACTTTGTACCATAAATACGACAATATACATAGCTAAAATACGCTATCCTGTGATGTCACTTCATGAGGAATTGTATGGAAAGTTGCAAAATATGCATTAAACAAGTTTCACTAAAATCATTGATTCTTTCTTGCCTGAATGCACATAATTTTCTGTTCTTTTAACATAAATATATCAGAAATATCAGCATGTTTGAATTATTGCCAAAAATAGAGCTGCTTTTGAGACGGACTACAGATTTAAAGTTTGACCTCAGATTTGGTCTTTTTTCTAACAAATATCAAATGTTCTGATACTGTACAGAACAAACTAGGATTTTATTGGGAGAAATTGCATGTACGTTCAAAGGAATCACGTTTTATTAACATTTATTTACCCGGAGTAATCTTTAATACAATTAATTGTAATTATTTTATTTTCGGTTACAAATTTCATGTAATGACTTGAAAAGTGTAATTAAGTACGAGTAATGAGAACTACACGTTATAATCGCCAAATCTTTACGAAAAAGTTATTTAAAAATAGTAACATCGAATAATTGGACATATTTTTAGTGTTGTATACGGGTGCTATATTAGCGATTTTATTTTAATGATATTATGTTTATGTTAATCATACGTCATAACGATTTGCAAACAGAGAATTTTTTTTTCTTAGGTCACAAAACTGTCACGAGCTTGATGAACTAAATGTCACACAAAAATTGTTTCATTCAGACGTATCTTGGCATTAAAGTGCCAAATGACAAAGAAAGTGGTGTATGATAAAGATTCTGAGTACATTTATAGGTATAATATCTTGCATGTATTCCTGAAATGGGCTCCAGATAATACCTTATATCACATGGAAAATCTGTTACTTTATTCTCTTTGCTAAACAATTTTCTCGGGTGGATCCAACTAGCTAGTTGGTTATATACATAATTTGCGGATGCAGAGCTTTCAATAAGAAGAAATTTTGAAGAGTCCAGGACACTCATGCCAATAATTTCAGAGTTTTTGATTGAGTTTGGAGTGTCCCAAGGGTAGACTAGTCAAATGTTGAATGGTTGTTTGAAACTGAATCATTATTTTGTATTTTATATCATTACAATATTAAATTAGAAATCATGTCATTATATTATCATATCATTATCTTATTATTTGCTTAATGTGAAATCTTAGAGTTAGTTGTGAGCGCAGCGTTTATAGAACAGACTGGTTATTTTAGCAGCCGGCAGTGATCAGTGAATGCTATAAGGGCACATTTGATCCTTTTGGTCCTGCAACAAAAACAAAAATTTCGGGCATCCCATCGGACGCTTTGATCCCAAGAAGCGAGCGTCTGAGAGATTTCTCCGCATCCCGAAAAGCCCTTCGATGGTCGGAAAATCAAGCGACCTTACAATGGCAGATTTGACCAGTTAATCGGTTGGACACATATCAATTTCTTTTGAGTATATATCATATACCAATTGCAGATTTAACTAGTTAATCGGTTCGAAACATATCAATTTCTTATGAGTGCATTTTATATATCAGGGGCAGATTTAACCAGTTAATCGGCTGGACACATATCGATTTCTTATGAGTGTATATTATTTACCAGTGGCTTTCGTAAAACGAAAATATAGTGCTTAACATCCCTAGTGTAATCAAACTACGTAAACAATATATAAAAGTTATTATGATCAGGTGTAAGGAACATCCACGAGCCTTAAATAAGGAAGAGCAATGCGAGGCTGAATGATAAAGGAGTTGCAAATTAATGGCCGTTTAACTGCTGCTTGGTTCTGTTAATTAACCCCTAGGTGTATGATAATTAGGAAGATAACACTCACAGGGACTAATTATTTGAATATGTTATAAGCATTATGTTGATATACCGTTATTAATCCCACAATTACACGTCGTCCTTCCACTGATTGTTAGGTATCTTCGAGTATGTCGTAAGTCACCATCTGGTAAATGCCAACCAGACCCTAATATGAGTTCCAGAAAAACAAGACTTTTTCCATATACATGTGGATGGTGCATATACATGCTAACAGCAGGCATAACCTTGGCAAAAACTGAACTGTACAATATTCTATTCAGTATTATCTGATTGTATGCCCCATAACACAAATGGAAATGATAAGAGATAACACATCTATTAATTGCATCATCATCGGCCCTCTTTCAACTATTACTACAGGGCCTACTATTACAACTAATATCTGTCTATTACCAGCAAATCGAAAACCTGTGTATTTCTATTACTTCTACTATGTCTCATATGTCACATATTAGCCTATGCTCTGTAGCAGCATACCCCCACAGGCAGGAAATTTGTAGTATGTTTTCTTATATTACTAACCTGGGATATTTTGGGAATTCATCACAGAAAATTGTAATTTTCGATTAGACAACTAGGTGGGTATTCCTTTGGATTACTCTATCACAGTTATATAGTACAATTTTATTTTTTGATGAAATGAGCAATAACTAACGTGATATATAGAATAATAAGGAAGACCATCACCTGACCATCGGTTGTTTTAGGCTCTGAAAGTGGAGAACTTGTAGCAGCTTCGGTTTCGGCAACAATTATGAACAGCAACAGCAGAAGCATCACGGGTTTGCGACTTGGATCCATTATCTTCTGGTTTTAAAGACTCGCTGCAGTAGTAAAAAAGTAAATATTTTTTTTTTTGCGTAAAATATGAAAGTTATGTGATTAATATAACCTACCCTTTCTGTGTGATTTATTTGATGTCTAGCTTACTCTAACTAAGTATTAATGAACTGTAGATAATTTCTATTCAGAAACGTTTTTGAAACGCATCTGTGAGGGATGTATGGGCTTGTCAGCTTGCTGTCAGCAAATATGGTCAGGCGAAGTTTCCAAGTCATTACAATAGACCTTTTCCTCGAGCATGCGCGTGATGACTGTCTGCAGTGTTCGGGTCTAAAGGTCCAGGACCTGACCAGGAGAGTTTTTACTTTGATCACCTGATATATAAAACATGGTCTTCTTGTTAATATAAAGGAACGGAACCTCACCAGCGCCACCTTCCTTCCTCAAGGATTCGTTAATTGGAGTACTGCTTCTGCACCTCACTAGAGCTAGCCTCCTTCCTTCCGCTAGGAAATTCGTTAATTGGCGCACTGCTTCTGTACATTAACTTGTGGAGAGGAGGCATAGAGGCCAACGAACAAATTATGGAAAGGACCATAATCGGATAATAATATATGTTCGCTGATCTCCTTATCACTGCATGCCTCTGTTTGTAGACTATGTAACAGCAACACGACGTCCATACACTCCTTCACTCCGATCGTTAGTGAATTAAATGAATTCATAAAATAAATTGAATTCATTTACTTACGTGTATGAGTAATAAAATGTGGTATTTGGAGTTGGTTTTTACTAATACCCGTTTCGTCATGTCTATGTACATGAAAAAAAAATCCGATGGTGGGTGTACAGCATTAATAGCTAGGAGAGGACAAGGGCAAGTGCATACTGAAATCTCTTACATAGGATGTCACATATCCGCATGGCAGGTATACTATATAAGGTTGTGTGTCCAATTGTGCGTTTCCGTATACCTACCGCTACATGTTCCGGTTGGCAAAAACGTATCCCGCATACGCACGAAAGACCGCATTCCGCACCGCACTCCGCGCTGCACGAGTGAACACAGTCTCTCTTGTTTCTTTGTGCGCGTTTATGATTTTGTAACAAGAACAAGACGGGCATTTACATATGGCCTTTCAGGAAAACAAAAGCGATTTAACATAGAATAGGTGAGAAAATGTAATAGGATGGAGTTGAATACATTGTCTTTAATTATCAGAGAATTCTTTCTTGTGCTTCAATACGAAATTCAACTTTATCGAAAATATTTACAACACTTAGTATTAAAAAGGTTGAATTCCTTTCAGACTTTCACACTTCATCCTGTTATTTATATCACTGCATAAATAAAAGTAAAGATGTGCTCCAGATTTAGGTAGTCCTACTGATGATCACGACCCTGTGCTTACTGCTAATGCCAGGGGCGTAATCACATTTTAGGGAGGGGAGGGGGAATATATATATATATATATAATATACATATATATTATATATATATATATAATATACATATATATATATATATATATATATATATATATATATATAACATTTCACCAAATTCCAAACAACATACTTATCTTTTAATTCAAATTTGAAATATCAGTTGTACCAGACGAATAAATAAAAAAAATATCATATTTGCAGCAGAGGCTTGGCCAGGGGGACCGCAGGAGGCCATCCTTCCTCCCGCCTCCCCTCACCGGTTAAACTCAGTACTTCCCGCCACCCTCCCCCCCCCCCCCCCGGAATTTTACTTAGTCCAATAATGATTACATTTTCTGAAATACAATCATGAAATTCTTGTCACTGGTATACGCTGGTTTGATCAAGCAAATATGTTACTTTTTTATTTACTCATTATGTACAATTTATTTTTCCAAATTGACTTGAAACATTAGTATGTTATTTTAAATGTATATATATATATATATATATATATATATATATAATGTATTATATTTTATATATGTATAAATTGCCCTTGCCAATATTTCGGCCCCCTGCTCTCCCTCAATCCTGCCTACGCCTGTGTTTCCAGGATCAAAACCGTATGAAATGTATTATGTCCCACTGACAGAAATTTCATGATTGTGTTTCAGAAAATTTAATCATTATTAAACTAAGTGAAATACCGGGGGCATAGCCCCCTGCCCCCCCGGCTACGCCCCTGCTAATGCACAGGCGTCATTAAATTTCATGATAGACAGAGCATAACAAATTTAAATGTGTATATTATTTGGAAACCTTAGCACAATTTAGCGAATGAGCTCAGAGAATTTAACCCATCTACAAGACTAGGTTCATTCAACAGTACAGATGAATTCTTATGCAGTGAAATCCCTGAAAACACCATTCATATTGTTAAAGTATCAACGAAAACTAAAGGTAGCGAGATAAGCTATGGAAAAAATGATATGAACATCTTAACGTGACCACAATTCTTTTACTGTATACATGACCGGATTAGATTTTGTAGGGGGCTGCCTTGGATATCAGAACACCATTTTTGACAAATACGATAGCTATGATAAAAAAATGATTCCATTTATAGTATTTAATCGGAGCAATATTTTTTATATAATAATATGACAATTATATGACATTGTATTGTCCTTCTATATTTTATTTATATAATATACTTCCAGTTTTTCTGTGTGACATAGAGATAGTATACATCAATTATTCAGACACATACATACACATACATTTTTCTTTATTTCAGAGACGCTAATTCTTATGTTAGCTTAATCATTTCTTGGTTGTACTGGATAATATTAAGTTTAAAAGTGACCCTTTCAAATTATCTTATACCATACTAAATCCATGCATGCAGATATGAAGTTAAATTCTAAATGCAGATAACCAGACGTTCTTCTTGGATCATTACGTATTAGTAAACATAAAGCTGTGCAACTATGAACACTCATAGGAATAGAACATTCATCAATACACGTTAAGTATAACTAGTAATAGGGCTTTACGCTCAAAACATAAGTTAATGAAATTCTGTTTTTCAGGCCTTATCCCGGCAAGGCCCTATTGGTCATTAAACATTCAGATATGCTAAATCATTGTCAATAGAAATTGATAATTTATACCGTTAGCCTAATATGATTCAAGTTATTGAATACAAGTATTTAGTAAATCTTCAGTCATATATTGATTTACTCTATGTATATTTGCATTATATTTGCTCTCAACTATTATTTAAGTAGACTAGAACACTCACCACAAAAATTACGGAAGTGCTGTCCGCGCGTCTGCACTCGTTGAATGGTGGACGCCCTCTCTTGCTTCCAGAACCTTGTATGACGTTTTAATAGCATTGTACGGAAGTTGCTTTAAAGCCCCACCCTAATATTTAACAGCTTCTGATTCGTCAATGATATCCCACCACGTGATTACTCCTCAATGATCTCCACCACGTGATTACTCCTAAATAAGGTACACTACTAAGACTACATGTCTCATTTTAATTAGAATTTTATATTTGCGTGGGTTTTCATGTTATCAATTTGGCTAATATGTAATTATACGCAAATAACGTAATTTTATGGTAAAAACTGTGCATATAGTAAAACTGATATAATGAAATAATTAAGGACTATCAAGATGTAAACTAGCTGCCATTTTTCTGAATTGTACGACTCATTACATGTTCCGTGTCGAAGAAACCACGCTAACACTTATTAGTTTATTAAACTCGTTAGAAATATTAGAATTTTTCATAAGAAAAAGTCGAGCTTTAACTTTCGTAAGTCGTGAACTCCTTTGAAAGTATTCCATTTCGTACGTTTAAGCAAATATGGGGCGTACAGGGACTATTCAGGTTGAGGGCGCCTCGGACACTGCCTAAGGACCATGTATACTCCACTTACACTCAGACATTGACAGCATGCACACTATCCAATCACAGCTTTAGGTTAGTGTCTGTAGTGCTAATGATATCTACACTGTTGTTATGATTAGTAAAACCCAAGACAATTACTGTCCTACTGACTATTATTTTTTCTTGCTTTCTCTTTTTACCAATATTTCAACATTAAACCGAGAAGTTCTTTTCTCAGGCTCTTTTTGCAGATATCAAAGCGGGAGGGCGATTTTTTTTTACCTTTAAAACTGTTAATGTGGGGGGGGGGGGGGTTAGCTTTTTTTGGCCCAACTAGTTACCGCCTTAGTCTCAGAGAAAACAAAAAAGCTCGGTAGCTCTATATGGGTAACTTTTTGCCTAACACGCTGGCACGTTTCAATAATTTGTGATGGTCGACTCTTTCCATTAGACTTATATCTTACATTGTTGGTAACATTTCGTGAATATAGGAGCCCAAGGACGTGCCCCTTAATTTAACCACAGTCGCAGATTCAAGATCTTTCCAGGGGTGGATGTTCTTTGGGAGACCGGCTCACATTCTAAACAACAACATCCAAGTCCTCTCAGACTCTTTTAGGGGGGAGGGACCGGCTTACATTCTAAACAACAAAATCCATGTCTTCTCCTGCCATTTATTTTTAATTCCTGCAAAGTTTAGGAGACCGGCTTACATTCTAAACAACAAAATCGTAGTCCTCTTAGGCCAGCTCTTGCATGTCAGTTAACCCCAAAATATGTTTTATCCAGACCTTTGTTAACTTTGTAGCTGCATACATTGCTGTTAATTTCTTGATTTGTGGATAAATTATAAAATCTTTTTGAAAAAAAAATCAAATAATTTTTAACTTGCTTAAAACATCTTATTGAAACGTTTTGCCTTCTTTACTGATTCTTATTATGTTTTAAAACCTTTTCAAAAGCTTTCATTTACAATACTTTTGCATGTGTTACTTTTATAATAATACTGGAAACTACCTATGAAGTGTTATTTTTACGTGTATTCATCAGGAGCGGAGAATCATTACAAATAGCACACACTAAATTTTGAAATAAAAATACCATCTCGTTACAGGTACGTTCTGTTTCATTGTGTCGGTCTGGTATTTTTCAGAATTTGATTGACACTTCAGCCTTCAATATGGAACATCCACGAGCCTTTAATAAGTAACAGCAATGCAAGGCTGAAAGGTCAAGGAGTTGCCAATTAATGGCCGTTTAACCGCTGCTCGATTCTGTAATTAACCCGTAAGGTAATAATAATAAAGATGATGATACTCACAGGGAGTAATTATATGAATTTGTTATAAGCAATACCGTTCTTAATCCCACAATTACACGTTGTCCTTCCACTGTTTGTTAGTTATCGTCGAGTATGTCGTAAGTCAGTTCTTCCATAGCATTGTTACTTCCAGCTCGAGCTTTAAGGGATATTTATTTTCAGTATCTCCCATTAAATTGTACTTTTTGGAGAAGTCATGCTTGAAATTGTTTATTTTCATGGCAATTTGATATTTTAGTTTTGTTTTCAGATACTCTCTAATGAAACACTTAAGACCTTTAATGGCCTGTTTTATGTCAATTCATTGTCATGAGTAATAAACATATATTTAATAATTTAATACCTCGTCCAAAATAGCACAGTGTTTAATTGTGACCTTCGAAATAGATGATACAATTAGAGCTTTTAAGACCAGTCTTGCTCATATTTGATTTAACACGACGGGGATAATAAGGAACTAAAAATACAGATTAATGAAATGGGGAATCTAATTTAACATTATAATTGTTACTTTATTTGCGTATATAGTGCGAATGTCATACGCTTGATAGGGCTGCACTGTGTAAGCGCGGTGCGTGCAAATGCATCACTTAACGGCCTTCACCTCTGCCATATGGCAATGTTCCATACACCAACCACACCTACACTGTCAGGGAATGAAGACCGGCGAATGTTTAGTCCAAATTCTGTTCCGGAAATAGGCAAGCGCCATTTTGCCACTCTGACATAACAGAAACGAGTTTTGACATATCAATTGATTGTGGGTTTGAATGATAAATATATTTGATACCGTGCCTCTTTTCACCTCGCCTTATCTTGGGTAACAAACACTTCAATTGATTTAACTATATCAACGATAATTATAATTGTTCATTAAGAACAGTAAATCGTGTATATGTACACACAAGGTCTTTGATTTTAATTATTGCAGAATGAACATTTAATGCCTCGTCAAAAAATGCATATATGTTTATATCTGCTTTAATGTATATGTCTGCTGGAATTCAAAGAGGAATCCGTTGTTGATCTTTATTTAGCCCGCCGCTGGTGAAAAGATAAACTTTCCAGAAGGAACAAGAAACCAGTAAAATCAGTTACAGCCACAGCATCGTTTTATGGTATGTACTAGCAATGCATAAGTAATACTGGTTACTCAACATAAAGATGGGGGAGTTATATCAACTTGAAAGTTAGGTATTTCGAGTATAATGTCATTTAATTTGGTATCAAAATTTATACGTGAAATTCAATGTTATTTAATACTTTTGAATGCCTACGTGGTTTGTATCTCTGTTTTATAACGGATCTTTGCTGTAGGATATGTATAACTGTAATTAATAAACGATTATATCGTTTGGCCCTTGTGATATCTCTTATGTCCTATTATATTCCTATTTGATAGTACAATCAGTTACGTGACATTACGCGTCATGGACATAGAGGAACGTGACCTGATATTCCAGTATACCAAGAAAAAAGACCAAATAATTAAAACCTATATGAAATTTTTAATTATACTTTTTTTTAAAGATTTTTTTGGTGGAGGTAACCGCCTCCATTTTTTAAATGCTTGCTTAACAAAGTCTATAACAACCGCAGAATTTCCAATCCGGTTTCGGACTCCGTGACAGGGGCTTGCACACAATGCTCTGGCGTCAACCAGGCTCGGTGATTCACTCCTGCGGGTCCTGGGTGTGTCTCATCCCTATTGCTGGGTCATAACACCGAGGAACCCCCGAAAGGCGCATTTGTTTGTGAGTGAAACCCGACTGTTTGGTACAGTCTCCCCATTGGGCCTGCAGAGCACCCTTCCTGGGTAGGGGTCGACCGTGAAAAATCTCACCGGCTCGGCTGAGATTCGAACTCACGATCTCCCGGCTTTGAGCCCTGCGCTCTACCCCTGCGCCACAGAAGCCGGTTTTAATTATACTTTAATACACCATGTTAATAAATAGCAAACATGAATGATAAACAACTGAAACTTTCTCTACAAATGGTCTGTTTTATTAATATATGAGAGAGATTGAGAGAGATTGAGAGAGAGAGCCGACCAAGCAATGGATTTGAATGCACACCAATGTTACGACCCACTGCAGGTGAGCTAAATTGAGCCCAGTTGACGCCAGGATAAACCTGCGGTAACTTGGCGCAGTATACGCAATAAACGGTTTGCGGCAGCAAAAAGCGGTACGCCAAATGCGTGTAAAATTGCGTGGGGCTTTTACTTGATGACCAATAAAGCACTGCGGCATGAGACTGGTGATGTGACCCGCTAGATCACCCTGCATTCGGTCAAATACTTGTTATCTAGGTGTCGTCAATATATATATATATATATATATATATATATATATATATATATATACAGAGGCGGATCCTGGGGGGGGGGGGATTTCGGGGGTTAAACCCCCCTCGAAGCTGACCCAAATTACATTGAATCCCGGATCGAATGGCTATAAATTAAGCATCTGTCGGTAGTAGGTCCCATGTTGTTCCCTCGCAGTGACCCTAGGCAGGCAATATAATTAATCATGCCTGACTTTTTCAATGAGAAACACGAAACATGAAACTTGGCCCTCCTGTTCAAAGGGAGCATGAGAATAACACATTGTTATTGTGATATTTTAAAGTATGAGTGGGCTCTGTTGGAATTCATTAACACCAGCACACCCAAAAAAAAACTTCTCAAAACCCTGGATACGTCCATATATATATATATGTACCACGCGCAGTAGGCGGATCTAATTCTCCTCTGAGAAAAAAAAAATGACTAGAGCAAACAAAATTTGTTTTCGCCCATCGTATACCGCTTACAGCATACCGCATACCGCTTACAGCATATTGCATACCGCTTTCAGCATACCGTATACCGCTTACATCATACCGCATACCCCTTACAGCATACCACATACCGCGCTTCAACAAAATCGATACTGAATGTAAATCGTCCGTCCTCCCCTCCTCCCCCCCCCCTCCCCCCCCCAAAACCCAACCCAACCCACAGTTTCCTCCACCTTATATAACATTATAAGAGCCGTTCTGTCTCTTAGGCCGGTGCTACCGTGCTTATATACAGATTGTACATGGACATGAGCACTAGTTGTTTGTTATCATATATATATATATATATATATATATATATATATATATATATATATATATATATATACTTGAGGAGTCCGTCTTTGTAATCAGAGACACCAAACGATCGATAACGTCACATTCACCGACGTCAGAGGAATAATAACTGGTGTAACTGCCGAGTGATGTTAATATGGAATTTGCCCTGCCAGTTCTCGCGGTATGTCACCTGAATATGACGAGTCTGTTGAGTGGGTGCAGCGTGAGCTCCGGGTAACGTGAAATAACGTGTAGCGTGTACGGGTACTGTGTACCGTGGATCTGTGTACACAGGCACCCAGTTCTGGTCCACAGCTCCTACAAGTCGTTGACTTTAAAGTATATACATAGCCCCTGCCGAATGAATATGATTAGGTCAGGCTGCATGACTACATGCAGACAAAGTTCTGATCGGTACACAAAACAGGGTGTAGGAGATCAGAAGCACTGAAACAGGTAGGTTTAATTAGGTAAATGATTTCCCAAAACGACGAAGTATAGAAATATTGTGAAAAAAATACTGTGTTTAAATTGTTTAAATATTTATTCATATCAATGGTAATCATATATACGCTGTAAATATTGTTTCTTTTTTTTTTTGTTTATTGAGATTCACACATTTTGATTGTTATAATATCAACAGGCATAAATCATTAAATATAATTTCCTCATTTTTTAGCTTTGCTTTATGTGTTTATGTGTCCCCGGATAATAAGTGTTGTGATATATTCTATGGTGTCGTGCACTGAGTAGGCCTATATTTTGTATATTGTGTTATTTATAAAGTAGGTGGATATCTTGTCCGTATTTACCTGTGTGTGTGTGAGAGAGAGAGAGAGAGAGAGAGAGAGAGAGAGAGAGAGAGAGAGAGAGAGAGAGAGAGAGAGAGAGATGTATGCTTAAGGTCGGAGCCGCGGAATCAGCCTAAATAATCAGTATGGTAACGTGTTATTTAAACAAGTCTGAAGGTTCTAATTAATTTGATTTGGTCTTATTAATAGCATTATTAAAATGTCGTAAATATTACCTGTATGCAAAATAATGATTTGCACTCGCCGCTGATAAACACACACACACATATTGATATGAGCACCTACATATATCCACCAGACCTTAACATGTACAGAACAACAGCTTGTCAATATATCGAAAAGTTAATTATATCCACTGAATAAACAGTTTATTGCACATTTTTCGCCTTCCCTCGACGTGTTTACTTTCATTTGATAATGCCGCATTCCGCCTCCATCATCTGACAATGAACTATCTTTAATTACTGCACAACGGCCAGTCTGTCGATACCAAGATTCACATGTATTGTGATATATATATATATATATATATATATATATATATATATATATATATATATATATATATATATCCAAGACCTAATTTTGCGTAGCCAGGTTTCTTTAATTAACAAAGTAAACATTTGGTGCATGGTTTTGTCTAGTAAGCTCCCCAGTTTTGCTTATTAATATATACCATGTTTACTTTACATATGTAAGAGGGCTTCATTGAAGCAGTGCCCGCCGTACGCTTCAGGCAAACAGACACGAGTGTGGGCACACGGTTGTCGCTACGTTACGTTTAATACGTGATCGTTTGTCCTGACGTACAGGAGCATGGACGTCCTAGTGTAACGTTACATAGTGCGCTACCACTCTGTATACCAGCCATACACACTCTCTTATACATTCAAAGGCGAAATAGATCACCCTTGAATGTTCGGTACCACCTTTCAGCATTTACACTGGTATATATTAACACTGGCACGATATTACCCGTTCATGCCTTGGGACATGCCGCGCGACTTTGACTGGGTCCGTCAGGACGTGTTTTCCCCATCGGCCGACTTTACCTGCTAAATACACTGGCTCTGCAATGGAGATTTCGCAAAATTTCCTAAATAATATCGATTTCCTCAGAATCAATCGGAAAATATAGAAATGATCCACTTAGGACACATTTGACATCGTTGTCGATACTTCAAGACCACATAAAAAAACCTGACCTTTTCCGAATCGTATAATGGATCTGGTTATGACACTGCAGCTGTAGTTTCGGTTCTTGTCACAGCCAATAATAAATTTATTAGAAAATGGACTACTTAGGTCTGGTTATGGCACTGTAGCTGTCGTTTCGGTCCTGTCCTTCGATGCACTGTATGGTATTTGTTTTATGAAAAGAAATTTGTACTTTCGAAATGAACAATCATACAATCTTACTTAATTTTTGGGTGTGGGGTAGCATGGTGGTTAAGACTGGACTACAGAATGGAAACTAACTGACATAGAACCTCAAAGAAAAATTGCTATTCCCAATATAACCTGAGAGATATGAAATTATGTCTTAACGACTGATTAAGATTATTTCCAATCCCGTGCATGTTAACCCGGAGGCTTGATAAAAACATCCCATTTTTAAGTATGGTTACCTTCTTACTCATTCAATACATAGTGCAACCGACAGTAAATGGAACCAATCTTCTCAACATTCTCAGGTCCATGATTTAGCATGCAGTGCTTTATGCCTACCCGTGTATGCATGTTTGGAACAACATTCTCCGAAACATCGGCTGTCATGATTTGATATGCAATATGCTTTGTGATTTACACGGGAGAAATCAGTGGTTTATGGTCCATAGAAATTGTCCGAACGAGCAGCTTTTTACGTCACCTCGTGGCAGGAGGAGAAGTGCGTCATGTGCATCATGGTATTCGTCAATATTCTAACAAATTACTCAGTACATCGACAAATTTATGATGAATGTTTACAAAAGAAGGCCTTTTACTCTAGACACGGGTATACTTTTCAGATCCAAATTGCTCTTTACAAATTACTGATACAAAATTCATGTGTATATTCACATCACTTACATTATATTTGCATTTGTGACCATACGGAATACTCTGGTGAATGGAACTGATTGTTTTGCAAGTAAAAACACATGTACAAAGGGTCAAACCCAAGAAGGATTGGACTTGCAGGCTCTTTTAATCGTGAATTGAGATGACTGAAGCTAACACGTACACTCAAGAAATGAGAAAGGCACGTGCAATGTGAACAACAAAATATAATAACAAATAAATTAACTTAAAATTATCTTAAGACGATGTTCCACACAATCTTGAAATATTCACTGAGTCCTATCTATGCACACAACACAGAGTCTTGTTTAATCCTAATCCGGTATCACAGAATGTTTTTTTCAACACTGAAGCTGGTCCGCTGGTCCAATGTACGTCGCGCACGTGACGGTCTAGAAATGTGGCCCTTTGTCCCTGTGCACAGCAGCAATGAACACTGGCGTATCTCTCCGCCGGACAAATCACCGATTTATCACACTGTATCTTTCTTGGTATTTCACCTCACCAAAACCTTCTTGATAGGCTATTAGCTTCCTTTGTTTTACCACGATGACAATGTCCGTATGGTACGCCGCAGCCACTGTTATTCACTCTGGATAATTCCAGTATTTGCACAAGAACATGACACTACTCGAGTCAATGTTCGGTACCACGAAAAGATCAGCAATAGTGTATAGTCCTCTGGTCTGTTCCTTGGTTTCACCACGGCTAAAGATTATCAACTATTTACAAGTTTTTCTGTAAATATAACTCACAAGTCCATTTGCTACAATGGCCGCACTCAGACTATAACTGTCGATACACCGGGAAACCGTCCCTCTGCTCATCGATCCTCTGACAATCTCTGACCAACCAATCGGCCGTTAAACTGCCAGACGCCACTAACTAGCTCCTGCCCTGGGAGACTGTGTTTTTAATATGGTGCGCTGAGCATATATGTACCCGTGCCTATATCATATATCCTTACAACGCCTCTGGCGCTCAATGGATGAATATTAAAATTGGCACGCCTCCTTAAACACGCATATGAGAATATCATACTTGCAAGTTATCTCTGAAATCTACATCAAACAATGCCATTACAGGAAACTGTCGAGACTAACGAGTCTGACAAGACAGAATTCTCACAGAGTCACGGCTGAAGTGAAACTGTCATCCTATTAAAAAACTCTGGGTTCCATAATCCTACGTTCCCATGCTTACATCGATACATGATACGGCAGTACATGCTTACATCAATTTAGAGAAACAGTCATCTGGTTATACTATACTTACTTAAAGTGCAACTTAACAATAAATAATAAAAAAATCACGGCTCTCTGGTGACACCACGCAATTTCTAATATGGCCTAAAATTGATCATTCGGCTACAAACACAAATCAAACATGTTTAAGATGATTGTCTACAGTAAAAATACAATCATTTTAAATTTGTGAATCATTTTCTTAATATCTCTGAGTTTTTGCTAATTGTGCTACCAAAAAAAAAATCTTATTTTTTGATAACTCGTGCCCCAACCAACTGGCTGGTGCGCCAGTGTAGTATGCATACATATGTTCATCTCACATGTATGCAGATCTAAAGGGTTTATTCATGAATTGTTATTTTATATTACAGAGAACATGGACAGAGAAACAGTCGACGAGGAGCGGCTATCAACGCGCCCCATGTGGATGCCCATGTCATTTCACGACAAAGGTTGTGTTTGCCGTTTCCCACACAACGTGCGCACGTGCCAACATGGTACCGTCTCCGTGTTCACCGGACTTTCCCGACAACAGCCGACAGTCTACGAACAGTGTTTCGTATCTCCCCGTATAGATCCGACTGACAGGTTAACTCTTGAGCAAAAATCGACGCATAACACGAAAGGGAAAACGCCAAATAAAATACCTCGAAAGAAACAATTATCTAAAGAAGAGTTTAAATATTGGAGTAACCAGTTAGCAAAAAAGCCAGTCAGTGTGAAAAAGCCATTTCTCATCTCTAATCAGCACTGGATCAGCCGTGGACATACCCAGCAGTGGCCATGGAAGGCGGGCATGGAGCGCCGGAAGTGGATGTCTACAGACGAGTATTCAATCTCACCAGACCTTTAAGCTGATTCTGTACAGGCCCTGCCTCTCATCACGATCCATACGATATAGCCACAGACACAAGTAAAGGCACAGAGAAACCCATTGATTCAATGAAACTCACATCACCATTGTACACATTACTGTGGATACTGCCGGAACTTTAGCACTGTATTATATTTAAGTATTTAATTGGACTCTTCCTTTACAAAATATTTTGAATTTATTAGTTTTTTTGCCTCGTGGTGACTTTGACAGAATAAGTCATTGCTCTCAAGTACTGAAGTTATATGCTCTCATATAACTATAGATATACGATTTACAAATGTTGAAAAAGTCGAATAATTTTGTACCGAGCCAGCTACTGGCTCCTGGCGAACTAGATCAGTCGGTACTAACGAGAGCTTGATCTGACCGAGCATAATAAGTTAAGAAGTCACTAAAACGGTGAATTATTTAACTAATTAACGTTACCTGCGGGTAGACCGACGTCTATAATGGTATGTGGTCACATCCTACCGTTAAAGCACAAACAATTACACTCTACAATAAAGCAACACAAATATTTGCCGGTTCCGTTTTTCGGGGATCATATTTTTTTTTTAAATGGACCAATATTTGTGTACAGTTCAGGAACGTAACCACATTTGTATTTTTCTTTAAAATAATGCAAAATTCTTGCAAAATTCGACCGATAATTTAGGAAAATCCATCACATCTTTTTTTTGTTCTACGAACAGTTGTAGCAAATAATTTGTGAGAAAACTTGCGTTTTTATGTTGGAATAATTCGAATTTTAACGACTCTATCATTTTGTTCCTTGTAAGAAGTAGCGGCACCGTGTGTCAAAGTCGTGATTAACGCAGAGGCGAACTGGCAACCTCCACGCATTGTCAAGCTCTGTTGTGGCATAATTTGCGTGAATGCAGAGGCGAAACTGATAAAATAAGCGACAGATGGCGCTCTTGTCGGATAGTCTAGAATATTTTCTATTTATGCGTATATGTTTGAAGAAAGAAGTTTGAATGGAAAACTTCTTGTATGAACCTGTAACTGAATAAGGTTCCCCGGGATACACTGGGATAGCTGATTTATTGTTGACGTATACATGTTTCATTGATATCTATTCCACAAATATTTATCATTTATCTCATGTTAATCGTATTTAATATCCTGACATTAGCATTTCATCTCACATATTTATACAAAGTTTAATTCGTTTTTCTGTTACTTATTTACATCGTATATATATATATATATATATATATATATATATATATATATATATATATTAATATGAATTACACTTTTTTCTTTTTTATTTTAATAAGTTAATATTGTACGTAATATGTAGAAATGTCATACTAAACATCCAGGTCGATTTATCCTGGCAAAACAGTCCGTCCAACAGACAACCTGTTGTTTATGATACATTGGTAGTCAACGGCTTTGCATAAATTATGTTTCATTGTAGTCTGTCAAGTACATGGTTTAATAAGATATATAAAATAACCCAAATTTAGGCAGAACTATATAACGATAAACATGTTCCCTGTACTCTATACATAATGCGAATCTTTGTTTTGGAGTTAGGACTGGTGAAATGTGCATTGTTAATTGACACGACGGTTGTTCGTACAATTAAAGTTTAATGTATAGTTTTGTTTTCTTCCCCAGCATAAGTATGACATTGTTTGAATAATGTCGCAGACTATACCGTTATTAAGGCAGTAGCTATTATATCTCATAGCATATAATATATCCAACATAAAACTAAGGGCGTGTTTTGGCACTTCGACTATAGTTTGGTTACAGGTTTTGTTACGACGAAAGGCGTTTTTTAGCGCTCCGATTCACGGCTTTGTTTAAACCAGTGGTCGTACCAAGCTGAACCCAGACAAGTTCATTAAGTAACAAATTTTGATTTTTACATTTGACATTTGAGACATATAGCTCCGGCCGTCCTACAGTTCTTAACAGGAAGAGTTGGTTTAAAATAGAAGCGACTATTGGCTTAAGGGTGGTTGTTTCTGCGCAGACAGAAGATGTTCTTTAAGGCCCTCATACAAAATCAAAGTTCCGGGGCCTGTACATCTTTGGACTCAGCGTCTACAGAAGCATAAATGTAATTTTGCATCGAGTGCAACGCTGTCGCTTCATAGTCATTTTGCCTTAAGAAACAGAAAACCACAACAAACTTAACAGAGAAATCTAGATAAACCATCTCTTTGTTGGTTAAAATCAGTTGCATAGCTTTTTTCATTTATTATATTTCAAGAAGTCCTCAATATATTGACAAGGATTTCGTCATCTCAGAGAAAAACACAGTACATCCACACCAAAATACATTTATATTCGTACAGAAAATACATGTAGTGTTTATTTATTTATTACACAACATCCTGCAAGGCAGTCTTCATAAGAAACGCCATTCTAGTGATAGGCGATAATTACACGAGACCATAATAAGCTGCATGACAGATCAATTAATGCTACAAAACATCACTGTGAATGAAATATTAAAACGGATGTACAGACGCAAAGCATATGTCCCGCTCAATCACTGTAAGACATAATAACGTCCAATATGCTCAAACACGATAAACATATGGATATATGTTGACTTGCAGTTCTTCACACAGAGTACTAATCATACAAAAATAATACAATATTTTATCACGAGACACGCATACATCACAGACCCATTAGTAAGAAACAGATATGAGAGTGAGCCAGAAATGAAGAACAAGTAAAGTATAATATTCAATGAAACACCGAAGTTATTTAATATTAAAGGCGACTACAGCAAAGCATTGACCACGCTCGGAGCTGTATGTATCAGGACATATATAATACTGAGGGTTCTACAAGGGTTTGATAAAGAACAAGGTCTGTTAGAAATGAACGATTATTAAATAATTCAGCGCGGGGTTCAGGATGACAGTATTTGTTACGCCATTGCAATGAAAGCGACACATTGCTGTCACTGAAATACAATAAAGCTACGTTAAATAGCGTATAAGCATACGCGAAAATCGATTATACGGAAACATTACTTATTTTAGCGCGTTTCGTTGGCGAACACGAATGGAGCACGTATATGAACGAAGTTTTCTAAATCTCTCAGGGTCGCGATTGAAGGCCATATTCACGATGGATTTTTAAAAATGTCGTTACAAAGGGAAGGCAGCCTTGTGCGAACAGCACGTGCTTTAAGCATAACGAACACTCAGTCTAGGCTGTGACGCTGTGCAGTGATAGTGATGTTGAGGGACTGGTAGAATTTATAAATAAAAATGTTCATACGATACCTCCTCATCGGGGTCTATAAAATAATCCCATTATCACGTGGTCACAAGAACACTTACAAATGATTAATTAGCAACGCTCGGCAATCATCCATATCAATGGAAATGCGGGACAAGGATGGGAAGAAACTTAACACGTCTAGCTATGTTTTTTTTAAAATTTATTTTAAGATAATTACAGATTCAAACATGCCTTTAATTTAAGAAAACTCACTTTGCCAAAATATGGTTAATAGCTCAAATATGCTTTACATACTGAAAGCAATATTCAAGGTTTGTAATTCTGCAGGAAAGGCTAGACATCGCGTATCGCATCGCCTACATAGAAATATACCATTTACATGAAACATTCGCGGGTCATGTTCGCGGGCACGTTTATGTTTGCTCAAGCGCTTATGGAAACGTAGTTTATGATAACCAGGACAGTGAGTCTAAATTAAATCAAACCGAGGCAAAATAGAATGGGGCCCAGGAAAGCATATATCGCCCCTTTTAATCGATTTACTCGCGTTTTCTTTACTGTGACCTACCAATACCAACGTCCCACCCTTAACTGAAGGGTTTTCGCATTTACTGCGTAGTCCTGTGTCATCCATTGACATTCAGAATAAAAGTGAATCATATAGGCGATTTATCATCATTTGACACGTGAAAATACAACCTGCAAGTCCGGAAAATAGGCAAGTTCGACGACGACTGACACAAAGTCCTGATCTGCTGTCTCCAGGTCAAAGAATGACAGTATATCATATATCTCACATAATCAGTTTAAGTTAATAATAATTTTAAATATAAGGCCGGATATATGACAATAAGGATGATATATATATATATATATATATATATATATATATATATATATATATATATATATATATATATATATATAAGGACGATATAAGGATTTTGATTTCGGTCCCAGCGATTGACATTTTGATCTAGCGGCTTACTTCACAACTATGAATATTGGCATATTGAAACATGTACCACAGGTACTTAAAAACATTAGTATACATTCACATCACAGACTAGCATCAGAGCAAAATAATCAGGGTCCTCTAAACGATACATACACAGGTATGAAAATAATCAATGTGACTGCGTCTCTGAAATTATGAGTGGACTGATCATTATTCCGACACAGTCAATTGAAATAGTTTTGGCCTGCACAGATGTACTTTTGCGTTAAAGTTTATTAGACCTTATACAGAGGGATAAATATTTACAAATATTTACTTAATGACTTTAGCGCCTCTCATTAAAATACAGTGGATTACTAAATGGGAGACTGCCAGTGTAAATGAAAATTGAGAGTGTACCTTTACAGAAACCATGGATGCCGTGCCATTTAAATACGGGCTTGGTGGGCGTCAGCTTATGGTTTGATAATCTAGGGGTCCTCGGCCTGTTGAACCGAAATATCAAAATAAAATACCGTTAATATTTTTTTTTCAACTGTATTGCTACAATCAGGGGGCAGGGGCGAACTTTGCTAAAAATAAATATGTTAGCAGAAATCTAGATTCAGGAACACATTGATGGTAATACCGACAGCCCTTGATTTTAACATGTAGGCCAAATTGCCTTTTGAAACAATAAGGACATACAGCAGCAAATTTACAGCGGTTTCAAAGAACAGGGAAAAAGCAACAATCTTTTCATACAAAATGCTAAAATTTTAGCAATATCCTGCTTGAAAAAAATATAGAATAGAATGAGATTTTCTCTCATGATCCGATGATATTAAATTTAGGACATAGTGAGCTTTCTAGCCCATGACTACCAGTTGTCTAAACCGAAACGGCACCGATGTACTTTTGAAAATATGGCAATCAAATTAGTTTCGCATTATTCCCCCCGAGTATTCAAAGAATGTATTCATTAACTACATATTTCCCGTTTCCGGTTCCTGTATGGTGTCATGGTCAGTTACCTGTGGCGCTGGTTCTACCTGGGAGGAGTTTATCGTAGACTGAGTGACCTCGGTCGGTTGAAAGGTTAAGGACTGTTGATCGACCATGAAGAGAGCGTAAATTTTCGTGACATACATACAGAGCATTGTGATGTAGCCGTTCAGAACGAGACAGGACGTCATTAGCACCACCTGGTGGTAGGCACGGAAAGCAGTGAAATACGACGGCAAGAACACCATCCAGAGAAACATGGTCGTTGACACGGACACAAAGATGTACCAGGATTCGTTAAAATTCTCCGGCAGGCGGCGCGTCAAAAACCCATAGTAGGCACACAGAAGCAAAAGTAGAAGGTTGAATGACAGGGGTGGCAGGAGGGTCTCCAGGGGCAGGTGACACATCAGCTCCACGTGACGTTCCATCCGCTGGCGCATGCGCAGTCGTGGTTCTGGATATTGTACAAGCGTACTTGAGATAGTTATACCCACCTGTAAAATTAGCAAAACTCTGTTAATCAAAAGAGTATATTAAATGAAGTAAAACCTCGACAAACAAGCTATGACGACTACAGAATGAAACGATAATTTTATTGATCATTAAAGTTGTCGTCTGGAGGAATGTCTCTTTGTCGTATTCTCCATCGTAAAACTAATAAAGTGCGCGTTATTTCGTGTTTATTACTCTTTGCCGATAAAAATACAGCAGCCATGCATGCCTGCATTACCAAAATACTGTATTGAAATGGTAACAGGAATTGCCCTTGTATCTACATGTCTTGGGCTGTTTGCGCCCCTCTCACGTTTGGATATGTTCCTTCCCCTGTGCATTGTGCCTGTGAATATCTTTCTCTTTATGGAAATTACTATAGGAAACGTGAAACCAAAATTTTACCATGGTAAAAATGCATTTTCTAATCATAAATCAACACTGAATACACTCACAAACAGCTATTGGTAAAAGTGTGAAGTGTGACCTAAAATGGATCCTGTGGCAGCAGTCTGCATTGTTAGCTAAGGTGTGAACACGCGCTCCGGTGATTTAAGGAGAAAAAAAATAAAAAAGGCTAATAATGAGCATTCGGATCTATGGCTGCTTTGCCATAAATAGGATCTGCCTGTTTACAGGAAAATATCGGGAGATATAGGTCAGATATTTTTATTCAGCAGGGACTGGTTAAAGGTATGACAGGGTCTTACTAGTCTCAAAATTAGTTGTCGTGACATTTGCGCAGTTGGTTGTTCTGGGAAAATGTTCTCGGGAAATGAAACACGGAAGGCCCTGGTTCCTGTCATTACTAAAGAGAATAAAGGATAATAACTGTCAACGTAAAAAGCTTTCTGACATAAAAAGGTATATGTGCCGGCTAGTCCCCTTTCCCGGTCTTTAGGCCTGTCACCATGGGTGACACATAAACAAAAGTGACAGACCACGTGACCCAAGCAGACGGAGCTTCGAAGATGTGTGTCGAGCAGAAACAGTCATCTAAATCTTTAATTATTAAAACAAACCTTGCATGCAAATCGATAATTTAAAATAGGCTTTCAGTTTTCTAAACGCACATACCAAGCAAGTTGCGATCAAGGTCAGAATTCGTCTTTACTCAGACATACCAAAATAACGCTAAGCAGATCGCATACCTCCGCCCATACGATACAGTCTAACTGAATCTGTTCTTTTATTCGGACGAGCACAAACATTAAATGGGTCCTCCCTGGCTTGTGTTTCACGCCTTCATTAAATTTCGTAGAAATCGGATCATTATGTTTGTGTAATCCCGCTAACAGACAATCAAACCAACTAACCAACTAAGTAATGAATATGTTAACAAAGAAATTTCTTTTCGGAGGTGACACAGGATTAAGCATACCAGTGGTTACGTACTTACATGGTTAAGTAGATTACCATTCCCTTGACATTTGAAAAATTTCACAAGGGACAATATAATATGACATATGTTTATTTCTATTGATTTCCAATTGTCCTCTTTTCTGCATTTGCTCTTTTTTACATAGTAACAAATGAACAGAAAACAGTTCATGTTTGACCACTTGAATTTTTTTTTAATATTGCGTCAATTTATTTTCTAATCACAGTGCGAAAAATGATTTATATTGAATTAATCTACTGGAAGGCAAGTTCGGTTAAAATAAATAATATTAGTCCAAAAGTTCTCAGGCAAATAAAATAATCGGGAATTTCTAGTCATGGAGTCGCAATAAAACCACTTCCCCGTATTAGTTTGTAGATTTGACCAGTATATTGTTCTTCTGTTTTCTAATGTTTTAGGCGCCACAGACACTTAAATCCCTGTAAATCGGGTCTTAATGTATAGTTTGACGTGTCTGGCCATAGATTCAACGCACCTGGAGATAGTGATAATGATGTGACAGATCACAAACAGAAATAGAGACCAATTTCTTTAAGGGACATAATCAGGAGAAATATTATGCCAATTCTTTCAAACCATCAGTTAAGTTTTGCTTTATACGAAAGTATCACAGCAAAACTATCGCAGCAACCAACCTCAGTACCTCGCATACGGCTGTTTAACACCTTGTTATGACCCGCTTGTTGGTAAACACAGTCCACGTTTGTATGTTTACCATAACAAGGCCGCGTGACCGGAGGTCTGATTGTGGGCCGAAAAACGCGGTGTTTCAGCTAATGGGAACATGTATTAGATTTTTTGGCCCAGTCGGTCAGGGCATCTCCAAGTGCTGTGGCTCCGCGGTGCGCACGGCCTGACGCGCTGTGTTAATGTTGACACCTGCGATCGCGCCCCGTCCACAGTTTTTAACAGTCGTTTACAGGGGTAAGAAAACTGTTCCAAGACAATATTTTTGCAGGTATAGATTTTTTAAAGCGAAGCATATATTTTTCTTGTTAATTCAACATGCTTTAAAGGTGATTGGGCCCCTTTAATCGATACTTCAAGAATTTATCATCAGCTACTGGCTGCTGTAGAGTATATAAAAGTCTGAACGCTCAACATCCAAGTCTTACGCTTTCTCTGATTGGCTGATAGCTGTCCCCCTATAGGGGTGCACTTACAGGTCTACAACCAAACGGATAACTAAACAGCCATGATATGGATGCGTATCATAGAGAAACCACCAATCTTGCCGGCCTTGAGTTATTTTTTATATATATATAATTAACACGAGGGCGTTCACCTGTAAATCTTGAAGAAAATAATAGGTAAAAATGGCTTATTGAGAAAAGCATCCAGCTCACAGGCGTCTGACGTGTAAACCCGGAATTATACGGTAGTTTGAAATAAAAATGATGGATCCAGCTCGATTTATAGGGACCCAAGTGCCTTTGTACGCACTGACACTAATGGATGTTACTTGATCTAGAGACAATCACATGGTCGTAAGATTCGGATTACACGGATATTACATTTATCTACCGGGAAATAAGTAGCAATTCTTAATGATTGGGGCCATCTAGCCGCTTTACCTCTGGTATAGGGGACCCGTCTCCAGTTTATAAAGATTCAATACATATGAAGTAATATCTCGACTACCTGGAACACGTAATAACCAAACTCTGTATTCTATGGTACGCGAGCCTCCGCCACGTGGAGGCCCCGAGTTCTTATTTTGTGATGCTCCTCAACCCGTCTTTGCATTCACTTATTCGGTCCAAACGGGGATGATCGCATACCTTCCTGGCGGAGGCAGGTATAATAATAGCTCATCATAAACCGAACGTACGAATTAAAAAAAAGATACGTTCACATATATTAATACATGTAAATGCTCTCAAAGGACACTCGTAGCACCAATGTATATTTATCACTGGTTTCGAATACTTGAAGAGAAAATGATTGAGTGCTTGTTATATGAACCGTCACATCATTACAAGGCCTCTGCGTCCTTTTTGCCCAGACACACAGACACCTTTGTGATTTAGAGCTGTGGATTTATCCTGGGGTGTCAGCTGTCAGATATGTCTCACCGATTCATCAGTATCTGACGTCATCTAGCCTGCTCCCGGAATCCTCTGTCTGTTTAATGTTTTAATGCAGTGTGAGCAAGAGATTTTCCTATCGATCATACGCTTTGAATTCTTTCAAGATACAGGTATACACTGTCCTAGCAGCGAATCACGAAGGCCATTAAAGATTTAAACCTAACCGTTTGACAGATAAACCTGATGTTTCGGGAGCAAGGGGAACGTAGAATCAACCTTAGGTTAATTATTTTTATGGCAGTCTTCTACTCGATAAGAATCTGTAGGAGACAATATATATATATATATATATATATATATATATATACAGTGGAACCCCGCCTTGCGACCACCCCACAATTGCGACCAACACAATTACGACCATTTTGCTTGGTCCCGAATTTTTTTTAGTTTATTTATGTTTAAAAATGACTCAAAATTACGACCACCCCTGAATTCAGAATTACGACCAGATTTCCTGGCCCCAGCGCTTATGCGACCCCGCTAATGCGACCACTGCCGAGAAGTACTGAAACAACATTTGTCACGAGTCAATGGCTGCGTCTTGTCACAGGCGCCTTAAAGAAAGATCAAAGCGGGTAACAAGGTTTCTTAACCCGAGTGTTCATCTGGTCCCGCATATCTTCCCGACTCGGTGTCTTCGCTGAGACTCGTTGAGGTGTAGGTTATAGATCAAAGAGGGTAACCATCAGCCTGATTACTTAATGAGCCGGTCTGACCTTGGGTCAGATGCTAATTCCCCCTCAGTGATCACCTGTATTACAGCTACCCTAAGTGTGGGGTTGCGGGCTTAATATTTCAACTCATCACATATTGTTCGATCCTTATTGGTAAAATTAATGACCTAGTTAATCCTTAATGTGTTTATACCTTACTGACACTGAGTACTGAACAGTCAGTTAATGTAAAAATAAAGCTTGCATGGGAGGAAAATCCCTCACATTAACTTGCCTTTTCTGATAGATCATTGTCAGTTTATTTCTCTACTGGTTAAGTTTGCATTTAAATTGCTTGCTGTTAGGCAACCATGCCTCTGAAAGAGCTCTCCTTGAAGGAATAAGTGGCGTTAATCAAGGCGGCAACACCACGCGCAGTCAGCACCAAATGGCTCAGCAGTTTAGCGTCGGGAAAACTCAAGTGCACGCAATATATAGTAAAGCGGAAGGCTAAATATATGACAGCCACGTATTATGTTCAATATGCATTCAGTAGGTTGTAATCGTATCGCCTTAGTATCATTATTTGTTAATCATCAGTCACTACGTATGTGTACAGGTATATTAATTTTCATCATGAATAAATATGTTCAGCTACACACACAAAAAACCTTCATAAAAAGGGTCCTTCGCTAAGTAAAATATTATGTTATAATTCACATTAAAGATATGCAATAGATATACTCTGATACACATTAAATATCAGCGTGTTATATGCGACCACGGTAAGAGTTTCACAAATGCGACCACCCCCAAATTACGACCACTTTGCTCAGTCCCCAGGGTGGTCGTAATTGTGGGGTTCCACTGTATATATATATATATATATATATATATATATATATATATATAAAACATTCTGCATTTAGGACCATGCTGTTAATAGTATGACCACGAACGCTGAAATTTTAATCGCAAAATATTAGATATGTTGGTACACGCATGGGGTTCTTCATGAGTGAAGAGTAAAGACAGCGAGCACAAATACAAACACAAAAAAAACATAAAATCATAATAAACACTGATACTGACTACAAAAATACACATAATGTGACACATGGAAAATGCAATATCAGTCAGCACAAAGTCACAATACTGCTACCCTATATACAGCCATTCTTGTAAGACGCCATTGGCAGACGCAATTCATATATAACAGATATGTGATAAAACCCTAAAGTTAACACGTTTTATAATTAAAAGCTAATAAAAACTTGAGTAGCAGCTTCATATGTACCCAGTGTTCTTATTTAATTATGGAAAATACCGGGAAAAGTTTATTAAAATAAATTTATAAGTTCAAGCGTCTTTGATGTTAAGTTTCTCCTTTATCAACAGTTTTGCATGGGATGGTCCTCCCTCATAACATTGCGACTGATAAGAGAAAATGATCCAACATTTCTAAAAAAAGATTAACCTGAAGTTAAAAGGTTCGTTTAAAAAAATTAAAACGCATATAGATACATATCGGACAAACCATGAATATGGAATAGAACGGGGATAGAATATGGGGACGATTTCAAAGGTATATCTCTTTTACGAAAATCATATAACCTGCATATAATTCTGGTTCTAGTTAGGAATATGTTACAATGTAGGCTTCTTTTATGATCGTTTTCATCATTACGTAAGACTGTTATTCTAATGATTTTAAAAACATCAAGGCTTATTTCAAATACTTTGTCAATCGCCGTGATTCAAAGATCACGGAATGTTGTCATTAAGTAAGAAACTGTGTCAAACAGATAAACGTGGTTGACCTTGTTTTTACACACCATTTTCGTTTCTCAAAATAGGTACATACAATCATGTCAGGATCAAAGAATCTGTCTTAAAAGTAAAACTTCAATAGAGGTAATGAAGTTATATGGGAACCTTTAAATTTTAATAGTGAGAACGGTTGATTTCATCAGTGATATTGTGTGCACCCTGAATGGGTTGGTAAAGCCATTAATAATTCACGATTCACGTTTAAATTTAATCCAAAGATAAAGATATAAAAAAACATTACACGCATTATGTTTTAAAGAACTCAGTCAACGAACTCTGTTGGAGGTTGGTTGAACTTGTTTCTGTTTACCTGTGTAAAATGTGTCAAAACAAGTTTGGATGAAGTTTAAGAACTGTTTGTGGGAAAAGAAGTTTTAAAATTAACCGATCAAGATGTGGTTTAACAATAATTATCAGGGGCGTATTCATGCATAGTGGAAATTCTTGTAATCGATATATAAATTTAAATATTTTCCTTGCTTCTTATTTTGTTATTATCTGTTATATTCAGTTCTTTATTATGTTCATTTCTGAATGAATACATTCCTTCTAGATAAATGTTTTGATTCAATCATAACATTATATAAAACTTTCAAGCTCACGTCTTTTATTCTATTAATAAGGCTCATGTGTACAGGCAGTTTCATTAACCTTTGTGAGTGCGGGCTATAATTCACATGGTGCAGTGAGAAATAATTGATTTTTCCAAATGCTTGTTTTCATCACTAATGCTGGCACTTAGAAGAGAATACTGGAACTGTGCATTAATTATGGTATTAATTCTAAATCATGTCTTTTATTATGAATTATCTCTAGAAATTAATTTACAGTGTGTATTTTGCAATGTTCCTAAATATTAACAGGTCCCACTGGAACAATATCCGTCACAGTACTTTTCTCCCAGATTTGATATACTGTGTTTTACGTGTTAATTGTACCTTTGGTGGATCAGCCCTAGATCACGATGGTCGTTTGTACTCTTGTCATTGAGATAATCAACAGGCAGTCACCAAAGTCGTCGATTGATGATATACGTCTCTTGTATGAACGACATGTTTAATCCGAAAGGTAAATCCAAAGTATTCGCATAAAAGTAGAGTCACGTGAAAGTTGAATGGAATGATTAATACATTCGTATGTGAGAGGGAATGAGTTATGAGGAGGAACATGCACGCTGTCACTATAGTAAGAACTTAAGCCCCGAATAACGGATTTAAATTACTCTAATTTGATTTAAGGAGACGTTGATTCATTCTCCCTGTTTGACTGAAAAAGCTATTGTCGTCATCTGTCTCTAAATATCATAATTAAATTACTGAACATACATTCGACACAAATGATCTAATAAACGTAAACATCACCTCATTGTTAAAAGAGATGTTTGAATAGCCATGCTGGTCCATTGCACCGAGATGTAGAGTAGAACAATCCTACACAGATAAAGTCGGATTAGCCCGTATGACAATCGAACCCGATTGCCGGTCGTCTGCTCTACCATTGAGCTAACAGGTATCCCCAACTCATCTGTGTATCAGCACACCCTTCCATTTTAATTTCTTGGTTTGTAGATTGACGAATATGCATGCAACTGATCATATTTAGTAAAGTTTGAAAACCAGATGTCATCTACGGATGTTACTGGATTTCCTCTATTTTAATACATTGATTTAGGATGCATCGTCTGCCCTGACACTAAGTCTGAGGCCACGAGTAGGCCACCACATATTATTTCGTTCTTTTTAACTTTCGTCTAATCTGGATACACAGGTATAAAATGTAAAGTTGATTTATAACAATAGAAAATATGACGTCTAAAAAGCAAAAAAATCGAGGGTTTGTACCACTCAAACCACCTACCGTTTCACTTGTTTAAAGGGGCCCAATCACATATCTGACCTTTATAAACTAAAGGTAAATCGCTTGGAGCTTTTACAAAAAATAGGACAGAAAACGTGGATATCACTGCACACAAGCTGCTTGTTTTGTTTATATCAACGTGTTCAAAATATGTGGGGGCCCGGCAAAATAATCAAAACACAGTCGACAAGGGTATCTGGCAGCACGTCAGATAAGCCGGAGCTTTGAAACTGGCGTTTTGCAAAAAGTGACCTCTTTACCTCCTACCGCCTTTGCTTACATGTTTTTTTCCGTTTGTGTACATTGCTGTGTTTACAATCATGTTGATGATAAACAATTTCATACATTCTTTATGAAGACTTTAAAAAACTTTTCACAAACTAAAATTACCCTTAGATCGTTAATATATATATATATATATATATATATATATATATATATATATATATATATATATATATATACAAAGGAAGCCAGAAATCACATAAATTCTATATCAAAAGGTAGGTGAACGGGCACCTTTAAATGAACTAGTTGGTCTGATTTACACCGGTTCTGGCACTGGGCCAAGAATCAGACCAACGAGCGAGGGCTATCGCGGGTTTAAAACTTTGGACTGGATGCATAATGTGATACCACGAACTCATTGGGTCTGATTACAAGTCTTTGTTACGTGCCAGTCCTGGAGAATCTTGTCGTTAAAACGAAGGGGATTTCAAACGATTGCAGTGTATACTACAAACTAGTATGTGACCTGCTTTCTGGGAGCCGTAATGGATTCCATTTTTCACAGTTTGATTTCATCTACGTTGCATAATTATAGACCAAAGGCTCCTGGAATTCTTGCAAGATTACTGTTCAGAAACCTGACATAAACGGCCATGCACTTGGCTGCCCTAGACATCATTGAGCTATTTATAATCGAGCGGGTTGGTTTGTTGTAATTAAGTGAAGCGAGTTGTAGAATTTTGAGCTTCCCTGATTATGACATCAAAGCGCTTTACGGAATTGTAAAATCCCCTCGCCTTTGATCTTATTACTTTAACCTTCGCTGCACAGGTGTACATGGGTCGTGTGCTCGTGAGTTGGTCGGTAATATTTTGTTAACAATGTAATTAACAATTTTCCTGCTAATAATGCAAATCGATAAGAGCTAAACAAAAGTTTCTTTAAGAGTGTTATCTTTAGACGATATAAATTGTAATAACAGAATTAGATGACTAATTCATTTAAGTGAATTGTGTCTCTTTGTAGTAAGGCGAAAACCTCTTTACAAAAAGAACATGATTATAGTACTTTATTTATATTACTGCAATAATTCCAGTGATAAAAGAAGAGAGTAAAATAATTAATTACTGCTGTTTATTAATAGATATGTTAATGTGTAATTATGAAAAGCGTAAAATTATTGGTTTGCAGAAGCGCTTCCCTTACCTTAACGTTTATGTGACAAAATATAGAACCACGGTATTTATAATTGTAACTACTGGTGAAGAAAACTGTTAACTGACCAATGATGGAAAAGCAGTCCTGATATTACTAGGATTAGTCTTATCATCGATCCAAGAAATTATATGGTTGTAGGTCAGGGTGGCGGTAAGCCATTGCTGAGAATAACTGAGATTTCCTGCACGGCTCAGTAATTACTGTCGATATCATAAAACAATACTCTCTGAACATGAAAATGAGCTCACTTTCTAGGTGGCACAATCTCTTAATTTCCAGATATCCTGGGATGGTGACAGGCATACGATTGAGAAATAATGGCATGTCAGGGATGATTACTAATCCATAGACAAGACAAATAGCACGAATGCATCGGCCTAATGGCTACAAGGAGGTATCGACTGAAAAGGTAGCAAATGAAGCGTCAGGAGTATAAAATATCGAATGAACTGTGCATTTTCAAAGGATTTATCGATGGTTAAATCACTCTAGTAATATCGCCAAATTCAGCATAGCAGATATAACTCAAAAGAACACTGCAACTGAAGTAATTTATCCTTGGTAACATAAAAGTAGACAGCTGATACTAGTGATAGGTACCTGTTTCAACTTAGGATGCATATTTTAATTGGATCAATAAAAACACATAATGAATATGGATTTAAAAAGAGAGTAGTTTTTAGTACACTTATTTGTTAAACGTGGGGCGTAATCGTTAGGGCGCTGGACTTGTGACAGCAAAGTTGTGGGTTCGTGTCGCGTTCTGGCCTCGTTTACGCTAAAATTGCTAGCCAAAGTCCTTTCCACAACTGTGCGCTCTCTCGACTCAGGAATGAATGGATACTGGTCATGGGCGGCAGGCAACTGTAACCTATAAACAAATAACCTGATATGGCTGCTTGGGTGATAAAGCTACATGAACGGACAGACCCGAAAGACCATGAAAGCAAAGTGTAAAGTCGGATGGACTTCCATCTTCGTAAATATGTGAATATTATCTACTCCTTGACCTTTGCTTCAGCCATAATGACAGAGACCAAGCTCAATATGCTCAATCAGCATACTCAATAGAAATTAAGAAAAAAAAAAATGAATATGAGATCAACTTGAAATAAAATCTACATTTCATCATAATGATTCTGGTATTATATATGATAACTTGTAATAAAGTAATTGTTGTTACCTGTATTAGAATGACCAAAGTGGAGAAGAGAAGTTGAGTAAATGAGCTGACGCCCTTGACCTTCTGAATTCCTTTCCTGCCAGCGGAGAACACCCGGTAAATACGGTTGGTCTTAAACAGCAGAGGGCTGTAGATGATGGTACAGGAGAGGGTGAACCCGAAATACACACTGGTGCAGGTTCCACTGGTGGGTGTGGTTAGAAGCGGAAGTGACGACATGAACGCCAGGGCTATTCCTAGTAGTATCATAAATGACAAGCTGATGCTAGACGCTTTTATGAGCCTCTCTTTACGGTACCTCACGAAGACGCTAGCTATGATTGCACACACCAGTACACCCGCCAAGGCCCAAACCTGGAAGGCCAGTGATACGGATGACGTCATAACCAAGTGTTCCGGTTGAATGCGCACGCATTTTGTTTCGTTTATGTCATCGGGCCAGTAAAATTCAGGACAGCGTGAACATTTGGTGTGATTTTCTGTAAGAATCTCATCTAGCCGACATTTGTGACACATCCAGCAACAGGACAACTCTTGCTGTATACGATACTCACGAAATGCGCACGGTTTAGAGCACAAAGATTCAGGAATATCAAAATCCTGATCGGCCGTCACGGGGCTAGCATGATAAGGTTCCCAGTTTAGACGGTCTTCCCACAGCTTAAGCCATGATATAGCTTTATCCCAGTGGCCAATCATCGTTTCAGAACTGCCGTTGCGTTTATCGTAATGCTTCTGTTTTATTACGTAGGATCCCATATTATCGCCCACTTCATCAAACTGCAGCTTCCCCGTTAGCCCTGAAGTGTTGGTTGATCGGATTTCCGCCAGGAGTCGAGGTCCTGTGGCGCAAGTTTTCAGTAAAGATTTATCTCGAAAAGCTTCTGGGCAAAAGTTCTTAATAGCAGAATCAATGGCTTTGGCGATCACAAGAACAGCGTCAATTATATATCTGGCATATTTTGATATATCTCCTGAATCAAAACCATCTCCTAATTCATCAAAATTCTCACATGGCACTACCGAACCCATAACATTACTGTTATTTGTCGTGTTGGCTCCCCACTGGCACTGGAAATGCTTCCTCCAGATTTCTTTTATCCAAGGATTTTCCTCGTTATCGTACGGGTTGAGCTTTAAGTATCGGTCCTGAAATTCGGTGTTGTATGGGAAATAATGTTGCATGTAAAACAGGCCGTGAGAGAGTGGCCCCGAGAGCCTACCTGCCAACTCTGATGCTACGAAAATGAATTGTCCAAGTATCCCCAACTCTCTGGTTACCAATAGCAACTGGTTGATATCAAAACTTGACAAGATTAGTACGACCACCCGCGCAGATGAAAATTTCCGAAGTTTTTTCATGATGCTTAAACTGATCCGTCGGTCAACTCTCATTAATTCCACCGGTATGGTTTGAGCGATGCATAACCCTAGACGTTTAGTTTGGATCGTTAGTTGCTTTACCGCAAAAACACCATAACTGCCATCATCGTGGACGACCTGCAGGTAAGACCAGTTCATCTTCAGGAGAAACTCTACCATGCCCTCCACCATAAACCTGTCTGGGGGAATCACGCGCGAGAAGTACTCGAAACGTTTCTTATCACTCAGCTCATCACTTGTCGCCATTCCGGAAATATGCGGGATTTGGTAGACACTTAGTAATGGCGACAAAATGACACTTTCGGCACTAGTCGACAGCCCCACGACCGCTGAGACAGGTAAATGGTGGTCACCTAGAGTGTTGGTGCAGTCCCCGCCGCCAGGGCTCAGACATGTTCCATCTTGTTCATTTTCTCCAGGAAGAAACTGAATTGTTCTTTTGAGTCCGGTCAAACTTCTCCAACAGTTATCAAGCACGGCTGAACCTAGTGTTATATTCGATAATAAATCCGGATCTCGGTTAATTGTTTCTATGGCGAAGAGAAACGCCTCCACTCGCTGATATCCGGGATTACCAAACCCACCGAGGCCTGCGTCACACTCCCCAGAAGCAGACGACCGTGTCACTTCCGCCAATAATCCTATGTTTATATCTCCCGCCTGGAAGTAGTGCGGGGTTCTAGCAGACGGAGGTAAAGCCACTGCCTCGTCTTTTCCTAGAACCAGACATGAAATAAATACCACCTGCAACACACGCGACATCTTCGGAAATGCAATACTCAACGATGAAGGCTTTCCTTTCCTCGGTGTCCTAAACTTGCTTCATATTGGAATGATCCTGAAAGTGAAAGCAATTGTATAAAATTGGTATAAGTAGGCCCCAATACGATCAGGCGTCCTAGCCTCAGTTTCTTGCAGAAAAAAACAATAGAGCAAAGTTTATAAAATGGTATATATAGCAGAAATTCGTTTTACTGTCATTTTAAATGAGGAACCGAAAACAAAATCGTTTTAACGGATTATATCTTAAGCATGTATGGATTATACATGTATCGTTTAATGAGTCACGGGACGTGGTTAGGTCGGGGGGGCCCTAACTGATTAGAACCGCATAGACGTTGTCGCAAAGATAGAGATAGGCCTAATGCAGCCAGGAGTAATCGGAAAAGCACAGCGTTCTGACGTTATGTTTTGATGGTCGCCGACCGGATGACAATCCATGAATGTCTCGCTCAAGATGACAAGCCAACCATAATCGCAGTTCCGCGATTTCTACATGGGTAGATCCACTGTCGATTGTTAAGTTCTCGTTTAAATTTCGGTTGCCGGTCAAATATTACAGGTTTCCCTGGTGCTGCCCGTTGACAGTTAAAGAAACTGAATGATCGTCACCGTCACCGGCGTCATCGACGTTGTATGTCGACTTTGCTCCAATGACTATGTTAAACGAATGGCCAGGTACTCCGTATTTCGATAAAAATTATCTCAAAAACAGGCCCGAAGGATGTGTACCACTCAACATAAAAAATAAACGCAATAAATCTAATAACTTTATAAGGGTGTCCTTTACGTATATATATATATATATATATATATATATATATATATATATATATATATATATATATATATATATATATATATATATATATATATATATATAAACAGTTTTTCTGCAGGAAATAATAATATCGCATTATTAACCCATTAAACGTACTGAGAATCACCGCAATATAAAGACCCCTGACATTTTATCCGATAGATAGTTTTTACAAATGTATATTTTATATACATAAAATATCAGGTATAAATGGCTACAAAGAGTAAAAGGTGACCTGTAAATCTAGATTGATTTAGGCAAAGCGAAGACGTTTCGGCCACTGACTTATTCATCATTAATGTCATCGAGGACTGCTATCTCTGTTACACAGCAAATAAAATATGACGATTTCTACAAAACAATACAGGATTATACGTATATTATTATAACAAGATTGCACGTAGGTTAATATGCATCATGTTATCATGAAGAAACAGTCACTATATACACACACCGTAACATGCAAAGACAAACGTTTCCTACCTATGGACGGCTGCACCAGCACAGTCCTGACCACACCCGCTGACTGTCAGGATCTTCGATTGACTGGTGCTCTAGCTCTGAGCACGCACTTTTCAATCAGACAGTCACTGCTTGCAGTTCTGTACACCCCTTTAACTTTACTTATGTTTCATTTAAGATACATTCAAAGGCTCGTGCCATGAGGTTTAAATTAACACGGTATGAAAGGAAAGCACATCTTGATTCAGGTACGGAGATATTGGTTCGTTCCGTGATGTCAATAAATATTTTTTTTAATATGCTGGTTTTCTCACCTCATTGGACAAAAAACATGAAACATAAAGCCTTCATTCAAACCCTCACCGGGGCCCTGCCTTTCTTCTTGTCATCTAACATGCTTTCATCGTACAACTTTGACGTCAGTGTGTCATCAGATATTAATTTAAGCCGATGTATTCAGCATGCGCATAATCTGTAAAAAATAGCAGATTGTTCTTTACGTAATGCCCTATAGTAATCAATCTTCGACAAACAAATGTTAAATATCTAGATACAGTACATGCTTGTTTGTATGTTACTTGATATTAGTGTAAAATATAGGTTATTACAAAACCTCCTTTGTTAAAATCGTATTTGTTAAACACAAAAACATGTATGATTAGGTGCCTACCCTGAGAAAGAATTCATCCCGCATGTCAGGACCAAATGGAGGGTACCTCAATACGTAACATCACGCAGGCCATCAAGACGTCTTATCAGAATCAAGTTTACAAGGAAACTCCTGGTTTCATCCGAGTTTTAAATTAGTGATCGTTTATTTATCGTAATCATGAGAGAAAAAAATCCCATCGATGCCATTGCACACCGAGAACTAAAAAGCCCCCCCCCCCACTAGAAGTGAATAAAATATTTATAAAATCATCAATCCCTATAAGATTTCCCTTCTAAACATGCGAGGCTTAATTAATGATGGTAGCTTGAAAACTCACCATGACTTGGATAATTATTTATTTTAAAGAAGCATGACATTGATTTTATATTAATGTCTGCCACTTATTTCCAGGTAAAACAGGAACTTGCCCTGAAGCACTATCATGCAACGCCCTCTTTATTATTCACATATTATTCAATATAAGGACACGGATGAAGAAATGCATAAACGGGCAACGTTAAGAAGCCAGCAGGTAGAATATTTGCCCCCCCCCCCATAGTCTAACACTAAAAGTCACGTTCTAGCTCCACCGTGAGTATACATTAGTGATCCTGATAATTAACTACACACTTGAAGAACATTCACATAAATAAAAATACTTATATGAATCAATCACTAATAAATCCATAGATCAGTAATTGATATATCATACATATATACATAAATCAGTCATTGGTATAACATATATACATCAGCTAGGGTCCCAGTGTAATATAAGGACAAGGAAGAAGATATGCATAACGGGAAACGTTTTATATGCTCTTTACACAGCGCTTTACCTGTAGGCCAACTACCTATATCGTAAGCACTGTTTGTTTGGACCTCGTATCCTGAATCGCTACACCAGAGGGGAGCACTGTATTTTGGTCCAATCAGATGATACACCCTGCTGGCAGACACGACCTCTATGTGCAAACGGTTTACCAGCCAAGCGAGGAATACACGATGCCAATGTTGTTCATTTCGTATTGAGTGACAGCTCATCGCCCCGGCAACCGTTTGAACAGGTCACAGACTCAGAGAGAATGGCCCTTGACGTGGTTTGCACTGGTCCTTGCGCAAATAGAATGTCCGGCCGGTGAGCTGCAATACAAACGAAATGTAACAACATAGGCTCCGTGCACACCTCGCAGGCGGGTTTCAGTTTTCCAGACAACAGATACATGGATACGCTAACATAGTCGTAATGTCATAATCGAATCGGTCGATGATGCGAGAATGCAGAGGGAGCAATTAAAATTCGACTGTTCTTTACTAAGTGTAACCATAAAACTGTCATCAAGCGGCGCTTGAAGCGTTGCTATGGGCGGAGCAAGGATGCCTGTCGAGTGTTTGTTAGGATGCCGGTCGAGTGTTTATTAGGATGCCGGTCGAGTGTTTGTTAGGATGCCTGTCGAGTGTTTGTTAATTGGCATCTGGTTGGCTGCTAGTCACATCATCCGCACGTTTTTCAGCAGACAACGACCTGCAACCTGGTGTCCAAGTGTATCATAAACTGTCAAACCAGTTAGCGGGAAATCATTTGCTTCTCTAGAAGCGCAAGATTTCCCCTGCCTCGGGAGCGTAGCAACGTTTAGTATCCAGCAACTTTCCGTAATTTTAGTGAAGCGCTTACAAAGGATTGGCAGTATGGTGATGTGTTGGCATATTAATAATATTCCTACAGAATTTGGGCAGTTCGTCTGGCTCTTTTGGTGATTTCAAACTATATTCCTGTGTTGTTATATTTTAATCACATTGAACATATGTGATACGTAATTTAAGGCTCGTTTCGGAGGAGTTTTTTTATAACACTTCACTGCTGGTTTCAAGTTTCTTTTTATGTTCCTTGTTAACATGAACAGGTAAATCTTTTCGTGTTTGGAAGGGCGCTCTTAATCATTACGCAAATATTCACGATGACATTTATACATTAGGCACAGACTGTCAGATTAATATTTTTGGATATCGGGGTCACGGATAATGGATCGTGGTAATGTATCAGATTTTTATTATATACCCCGAAGGCTCGAACTATAGCCTGATAGGAGAAAGCTAGTATAATGGTGTACAGTTGGTGGTATGTATAATCAACGAACCACGTGTTCTTACATGCACAGTCAACCCCGTCCCCCCCCCCCCCACAAAATATGTAACGTTATTAGTAATTAATTCCAATAAAAAAGCGTAGCAAACGTTTTCTGTGCATAGAATCAAAAGTTCTGTCCATCAGATGGTGGTTTCCCATGACAGATCGATGTTCATTATAGATGTACCGTTAAAATATCCGGTAATGGTGAATGGATTTTTTTTATTGACTTATTCACATACAAGGAATTCTAAATAAACAATAAATAGTGTTTACTCCTTGAACTATTATATTATCTGCCATTACGTTTTGGAACCGTTAGCTTACAACCGTACACAAATGGAAATAATAATGCACCGGGTGCGATCAGTGTTGCAAAACAAAAACAATTAGCGCTGGAAACCTTCACAAACCAATATATATTTTAATTTTTACCAACCGGACAAAAGACGAACGTGGACGCTATTTACCTTGACACAACAAGAACGCGTAGAAAAATGACCCGGAGATACTGAGTCCGTGCGCCGGGTTGGTTGTGCTGGGATTTGTTTGGATTCAGCCAAAATGAAATGATAGCGTCGGATATTTAAATATAAGACTTGTATTGCATTTCGAGGTTGACGCTACGGACAGGTAGAACATTCATGCAACTTCCCCCCCCCCCCCACAGTCTAATATACTAATAGTCACCTTCTGTTCGTGTCGTTACACGGCAATGGCTCCACTGTGAGTATACATCAGCGAGTCTGTTAATACATCACACACTTGTAGAACATTCACATAAATAAACATACATACATGAATCAGCACTTATAAATCATACATACATACATACATTAGTGATTGATATAACATAAATACATAAAACTGATTGATATAACATACATACATAAATCAGTCATTGATATACTATACATACATAAATCAGTGATTGATAAGATATGAGTACTTTGAACTATACAAAAAACACGCTATTCGCAATGCATGTACGCGGTTACAGCGACCTGACAGTTATAGCTTATTTAGGCCTACAAATATATATACGTGGATGTCGGTTCGTGATATAAGTCGATATCGGTCCGTGAAGAACAACCGTTGAAAGGCACCTTAATTTATGACAATACTCAGGTAGCTCCTTTCATATATTTTCTGCATTACAATGTATAACAATACACAGGTAATATCTCGTTACATGTATCTTATGCATAACAATGTATAATAATACACATATAATATCGATCGTTACATACATGTGTCTTAGGTAAAACAGTACATTACAATACTCAGGTTATATCTCGTTACATTACCTTATGTATAACAGTATATAAGATAACCCAGGTAATATTTCGTGACACATATCTTATGTATAACAATTTATAACAATACACAGTTAATGTCTCGTTACATATTTCTTATATATAACAATGTGTAACAATACACAGGTAATTTCGTTACATTTATCTTATATATAACGATGTAATACAATACACAGGTAATATCTCGTTACACATTTCTTGTGTATAATTAAAGGCCGAGTTGATGAATCCGCATTCAAAGTGGGTTGAAGATCCATTCTAAACATAATTTCACAACTGGCACAAACAAGGTGTCATGCATGTTACTTAGTTCAGAAATGATACAATAGATGTCGCTACATTGGCCATGAGGTGGGGAATCCCCGCATGAAGTCGACCTGCCGTTTGTCGTGTGCCCGGCTGCCCAATTTTGTCAGGTAACACACAAGTACAGTACGTACTCGGATGAGCTTCAGATGATTAAACAGGATTGCAGAGATCAATAGGTACGTATATAAGGATGTTGGTCATTTTAATTTGTGGTGTTTAGCTTGGCTTCAACAGCTCACATGACGGTGTGGCATATAGTTCTCTCCTTGGCGGTAGGTGTCGCTTTGATTTCATTTATTCGCAGACGGTTTGACCGAGTTGGATCAAAAGAATATGTATCAGTCAAAGTGTCTTCTTATATTAAATATTTCATATCATCCTGAACATTTAAGATCAAATTCTCCATATTATTAAAGAATATAGGTGTAAAAATTATAATAATAATAATAATAATAATAATAATATTAATAATAATTATAATTATAATAATAATGAATAATAAATGGTTGATTTGAGATTTATTAGAAAATAATGAAATATAAGCAGGGGAATATTTCACCAGTCAACATGGATATTTGTTTTTGAGTTCTGTCTCTTTTCATACAAATTGTATATTAATAATAATAATAATAATAAATAATAATAATAATAATAAAAATAAAATGGACTTTACAGAAGTCCCTATGCCAACTGTTAAATTTCACTACATTTTTTCCTGCTTGTTTGATATTTCAGAAAAAGATGAAACTTTACAATGATGGCTCCACGAGTTGTTTTTATTTTTCTATAAATTTCTTTTAGCAGCAAAACCTGAGACTGGTACTACCACCTACCCATTAATTTGTATGTAGGTTTGTGTATATTTTTATGAGAGTGACAAGTAGGGGTCAAGTCAGAAGTAATCGACCCTTTTCCAAGTCATCATGTTCCTCAGTCGGAAATTCTCTCCTGTTGTCAAAGTTTAAACATAATAGAATAAGTCAGTAATTTAATTCAAAACATATAACCAATAGTTGTATTGGCTCATGCTTATTAAATTCGGTGCAAACCAGCATAATTCTATAAGTATTGGTGAAATTTCACTTTTATTATCTAGTCAATGTAAAGCCATTTACTTGTTATCATGGTGTGTGCTCATCATCTGAGCGTCATAACACACGGGCCACTTTCTTATAGGCTTTTTTTTCCATACAGTCCCCTTCCTGAGAAGAAGATATATGACATTTTCAAAGTTAATATTGTATTAAGTAAAGAAACAACATACTTTAACGTTCACTTTCAGCGTCAGCTGTTATGCCATCATGACTGCGCTATATGAAGGTTTCTTTGAGATACCGGCCGGGGCTGTGAACAGGAGGCGCGGGTTTTCTTTGGATATCGGCGGCTCATTAATCAAGTTAGCGTACATCTCGGACAAAGACGCCGCTGTTCATGTAAGTATCAGATGATCATTCCGGTATATAAATAATTATTCAACAGATGATACAATCAAAGATGTCGTCAATTTATCATCAAGGATGAGGGACGACTCGCATGCATTGGAGATTAAGCAAAGTTTGGATAACTTTTTCATAAACATTTATAATACATGTGTATATATATATATATATATATATATATATATATATATATGTGTGTGTGTGTGTGTGTGTGTGTGTGTGTGTGTGTAAAGTTAAACAAGTAAGGTATTATATTTTCAGTATATATTAATTATAGAATGGTTTTAGATATATTATATTTCATACTCAGAAATGGAGCCAAATTCTAAAATTCTAATTATTTTGGTTCCGTTACCCCCTAAATGTGATGCCCATGCACGTTCTCTTTGTAACTCAGATTATGTTGCGGTTTAATTTAGTGTGTTATTCGATCCAATTTAGTGCATACATGTGAGTGAGACTTAAAAGAAATCAACTGACTTGGAGGCGAAGTGCGTCTGTTAAGTTTAGTCTGCATTGTTATCCTGCTGAAAGGGAGTATTTTTAACACATATTACCTCAGCTGTAATGCCTCATAAAAATGATTCACAAAATTAATGAAAGGAGTTTTGTTTTCTTTCATTAAGGACGATAAACTGAGGGTCCGACTTGCGGCGTTTCCCCGGGATCAGCTAGACGCGGCTTTGCAGCATATAGCAGACCGGTGTTCCCTGGGTGACGTCAACAGTGACGTCACCGTTTGCGGGGTTGGCTGCCACCAATTCACAGAAAAAGTGAACAGTCGTCTCCAAATCAAGTAGGTATATTTACACGATAATAAGTGGCGATGTGCCCAGACATGAAGTCTTGTACATAAAACACAACAAAAGACCATTTAATAAAAGAATGTACATAAATATGAAAGTCAGAATTTGAATGAAACCAAGTTCTTTCCGAAATGTCTTCCGCACAGTCGTAGTATCTAGCGTTTTGTCCTTATAAATATAAAAGACCAATTAACCGCAGTTTTAAAGCTGCTGTAATCAAGCATTTTTAAGATAACTATATAGTGACTGTAATGAGAGCAGATCAAGGAAAAATCATCATCTGTAGTAAAAATATTGCCATTCTTTGAATTTAAAGTGTTTTTCTTACATCTGTTATTCAGGATTACAACCATATCGGAGATGACGTGCTTTTCGGAAGCCTTCAAGTTTCTGACAAAACACATTCCCCTTGATCAGCTTATACTTCCGCTTCCTGGTCCAGTGACTGAGCAGACGGAGAAAGAAACCAAGGACTTTCTGGATCTGAAGGAGCGCGGCAAGAGAGAGTTTGACTACGTGGAGCGACAGGCGGCGCCACCGGAGGATGCTGTGGAGCGGACAGAGGACGTGCTGCCTTGTTGTCTGCTGATGCTGGGGTCAGGAGCCGGGATAATGCAGGTAAAACAGCTCTCACAGAGCGCATACCTCCTCCTGCACAGGTGTTAATTCGGCCTTACCTGACATTTTTAGTCAAGTGCTCCTGGTCCCAGGACCTAAGTGTCAGTGCGAAATTCTGTCTGTAGATGTCAGCATTAATAACAGTTTACCATGTAAAGAATATTTGGAGTAACAGAATTTGATGAATGAAAAGGAAAAAATGTTCGTGAGACGTCTATTGTTACGGATCAATTCCAGGACGATAATATGAGATATATAGCTTTATAGAAATAGATAAATTAACAATAATAACTACTTATATTTAAATTGATAAAAAATATTATTTACTTGTTTGTTTCAAGGTGATTCTGACTACTAGATCCATCAAATATTAAATTTCTTCCGTCATTCTGTGAAATAGCATGCACCTAGGAGAACTAACAGATAATGTCACACCATCAATATCATAGATATAAGTAAACTGGTATATTTTTTCCAGATTAAAGAAGACGGGACCATGATTCTGAAGGAAGGTATCACCCGATGTGGCAGGATGTTTCTGGGTCTCGGCAAGATTCTGACGGGAGCTACAGTAAGACAATCACTAAACAAGGGATCACTGCCATAATCAATAGCAAACTTCTCGAGGTAGCCATATTATATGTTTGCTTTAATACACAAAATGATGCTTTACTTTTGGTTACAGTTCTGGGATCTGAAGGTGGTGTTGGGGGGGGGGGATGGGTCTCGAGAAAATGTTTGCTTGTTATCTGATTCTGATTTTAATAAAGACTAGTACACTGCTACTGTATGTCATATATTGTTAAGTTCAAACATGAACTTGTAAAGTCTCCCTTTTATTTATCTGGTTACCAGACAGGAGGGGTTAAGCTTCTCTTATTGATATATTTATACTGCTATCTAATTGTTGTGATATAGACATTTGCTCCGTTAATTTTAATGTTAGACGTTCGGGGAGCTGATCTCGCTGGCTGAGAAGGGAGACAGCCGGGCTGTGGACATCACGGGTCGTGACATGAAGACGGGCTCCACGGATGACGTGTACAGCTGTATTCCTGATGATCTCATGCTGTACTGCTTCGGTAAAGCCACAGACAGGAATCCAGGTAAAGTGTATTATAAGATAAAAAAATCTCATTATCTCATATGATCGCTAGGTACATTCGCTTTGTATCTCATGGAAGATTATGGACATTGAAAGAGCCTTTCAGGTAAATTGTAGTCATACCCTCCGCTATAGCGTCATACTGACCCTGTGACATAACCACCAGATTACTGGCGCCAGAGTGTCTTTACATCTAATTTTGAGGAACGCATTATAAGGCCTTATGAAGATGCAAATATTTTGGTAATTTCTTACAACGCTTCATGGTCTACAGGTACACTGTCAATCAATATAAACCAGACCAATCGTTAGCATTATTTTTGTACTTTCTAATAATACCAAACACGAGCGAGAAAAGTACCGTTTTAACCCAGCACATTGGTAAACCCCTCGGCAGATTTGTTGAATTTATGACCGCATGAACACAAGCATGGCTCACACGGGTTACAGGACGCAGGCGGCTAGACTGGTACCCTGCTCTATTATGGCCTAGCATAGAGACAGGCGTACAACGCCATCTTAAGTACTCCCAGTACTCTACTTACCTGTAGACTGGTTCCAACTCCAGACTGCACGTTCATACCGATTGTCATGGACGTTCACGCAATCCTGTCTGGTTATCCGTAAAGATTGCTTATAAAATTACTTTCTTTAGTTATTTATAGTTTCCGATTATTGAAAAATGAGTCGTTGCACAAAAAAAGTTACTGATGGATGTATAGATGATACGATATACTGAATCTCTGATGTTCCACTGTACGTGGCATACGTTTATTATCAGTATCTATTAATCTAATAATAAATGTCACACGTAATGCACAGCAAACTTTTGGTAACTTCTCATAGCAAACGAAATGCTTATTTTTATCATTATAATACATACTGGAGTTGGAACCAGTCTGCTGGGAGTACTTAAGATGGCGTTGTACGCCCGTCTCTATGATTGGCCTAGAGCAGCGGTGCCATAATAGAGCGGGGTACCAGTCTAGCAGGCAGCTTGCAGGCGATACCGGAAATGACCCGTGTCCATGGAGACGCTGTTTCAATTTGAGGAGTGAGCTCACATGTATACTATTGGGTAAATTTATCATTCTTAGCATAATATTGAGATAATGGGCCGTTTACCACAATATGAATGTAACCTGATGCAAGACCACTGCAATACATTCCTCGAAATATCTTGTATATCACGACTCGAGTAGGCTTACCAGCCCAATTATCCGATTGCCTACTGCGTCGGGTTGTCACGGCTAACCCTCCGCCCACTTAGGTTTTTTAGCTCAGCTAACTGTAAGTCATCTGAGCTATAGTGATCACTCTTTGTCCGTCGTCCGTCTGTCTAGCTGTCCGTCTGTCCGTTAATCAGGCCCAAATCGTAACCACTGGACCTAGAATCTTGTCACTTTACATTCTGAGAGACCCATCTCCTTGGAAACCAGAAATTAGGTCTCTGTGACCCATATCCTTCGAGCTATGGGGCCCCAAAGTACCCCCCAGGATAGTCAAAAATTTCATACAAAGACTTCAATATCTCATCATCTACATCACTGATGGTCATGATTTTTGGCATACATATTGATCATGAGATGTTCCATCAGTTCCTGCAGACTGGTGGCGCCACCTGTATTTTTCGATTTTTTACAATTTTTTTTCTCTATTTTTGAGACCTTTAAAAAATGTGAACATCTGTTAACAGGGCACAAATCGTAAAGACTGGAACTAGAAACTTCATTCTTGACACAGTGAGAGACTTATGAAAAGTTTCCATGGAAACCTGACATAAGGTCTTTGTTACCTATATCCTTTGATCTGTGGGGCTTTCAATTACCCCCCTAGAATAATGGACAATTTGATAAAAATAAACTGTAACATCTCAATAATTACAACACTGATGGTCATGATTTTTGGCATACATATTGATCAAGAGGTGTTCCATCAGTTCCTGCAGACTGGTGGCGCCACCTGTATTTTTTCAAATTTTTTCAATTTTTTTCTCTATTTTTGAAACCTTTAAGGATGTAGTTATCTGTCAACAGGGTACAAATCGTAAAGACTGGACCTAGAATCTTCATTCTTGACACACAGGGAGACCCATGAAAAGTCTCCATGGAAACCTGAAATTAGGTCTCTGTTACCCATATCCTTTGAGCTGTGTGGCTCCAAATTACCCCCCCCCCCAAGAATAATGAAAAATTTGATACAAAAACTGCAGTATCTCAATAATTTCAACACTGATGGTCATGATTTTTTGCATACGTATTGATCATTAGGTGTTCCATCAGTTTCTGCAGACTGGGTGCGCCACATCTTTTTTTTCTCAAATTTTTACGTATTTTTTCTCTGTTTTTTGAGACCTTTAAAGATGTAGTTACAAATCGTAACAACTACACCTAGAATCTTCATTCTTGTCATGCAAAAAGTGTCTGTGGAAACCTGAAATTAGGTCTCTGTTTCCCATATCCTTCCAGCTATAGAACTCCGAAGTATCCCTCAGAAGAATGGACAATTTGATACATAAGCTGAGGTATCTGAACAACTAATGCAGAGATCATCATGATTCTTTGCATGGATATTGATTATGGAGTGTTTTTATTAGTTTCTGCAGACTGGTGGAGCCACCTGTATTTTTTTTAAAGGTTACGCATTTTTTCTCTATTTTTTAGATATATAAATACAGACACAATGTGAGCCTGTTGGTTAATCTGTTTGATGCTTCAGTTGAATGGGTATATACTACCATTCAGATGATAAAATTTCCTTTTGCGAATCTCTTCCCACTCAGCTGAGCGTCATGACCCATGGGTCACTTGTTTTATAGCTCAGTTGATTGTGAGTCATCCTTAATACAGCGATCACCCTTTGACCGTCGTCCGTGCGGCCGTCTCTCCGTTAACAGGGAACAAATCTGACCTAGAAACTTCTAACTGTACATTCAGACAGGTCCTAAGCAAATCACATTGGAAACCTGAAATTAGGCGATGGTGACCTTTATTCAACGACTTGTAGACCGAAAACACGATTTAGAGCAACCAAATGGTCACAAATTGATCACGGCTCACACATTGTATCCATTAGGCTTAGAAAACATTCTTGGTGAAATTAGGGAAATGTCCTTTGAAATCAGAAATAAGGTCATGGTCACCTATATCCTGCGTCCTATAGTATAAAGAAGTCATATGAGCACCCTGAGTGTCAAATGGGCAAAAATCGTATCTGTTAAGCCCAGAATTTTCTGACACAACATCAAGGGATGCTTCAAGCAAATGTCCTTGGAAACCTGAAATTTGATTATGGTGAACTATATTCTGCGACCTATGGGCCGAAAAAAAAAACGATTTTAAGCACCTAGACATTCAGATGGGGCACACATTGTATCCATTAAGCCTAGAATCTTCAATCGTAACATTCTTGGAAGTCCCGGGCAAATGTCCTTCGAATTCTGAAGTTAGGTTATCGTGACCTATATTCTGCGACCTATAGGAAAAAGATGTCATATATGAGCACCCTGAATGCCAGATGGGCACAAATTGTTCCTTTTTAGGTGTGTTTCTATGTGCCCATATATGCGTGAAAAAAAATATGCGTGTATATGCGAGAACTGGCAGACGTGTTTGTACAGTGGATCTAGCAGGTCTTTCAAAAAAAGAAGGTGAAGTGATGTCTTTTACGCCAAATCCATGAGTTCACGCAGACCCTATGCGTGAATAGCGCTCCAGTGGCGATTTTGTTAACATTGAAACACTCCAGTTACAAAATCATTTGAGCGATTTTAATGCCTATACGCATATACGTTTACATGGAAACACCCCTTAAGGTCTAAAATCTTCTAAGCAACATCAAGGGAGGTTCCAGGCCAGTCTCCTTGTTAACCTTAATTTAAGTCATGGTGACCTGTTTTCTCCTACCTATGGACCGAAAACATGATTTCCTTTGCACCCAGAAAGTCAGACATGGGCAAATTATAATACGTTAGGCCTCAAATCGGCTAATGTAAAATTTAGGCAGGCCCTGAATAAATGTCCATGGAAACATGAAATTAGGTCATTGTTACCTGTATGCTATGAGCTGTAGAAAGAAGACGTCATAGGAGCACCCAAAATGTTAGATGGCCATAAATCGTATCTGTTTGGCCCTAATCGTCTAACGAAACCCCCAGGGAGGTTCTGGGCAAATCTCCTTGGTAACATGAAACATTGTCACAGTGATCTATATTTTGAGAGCTTTGCGGCATAAAAATGAGTTGGAACAGCCAGACAGACAGGACACAGTTCGTATCCTTTGGGCAAAGATTCTTCTTATGTAATATTTAAGGAGGTTCTAGGCAAACGTCTGTGGACACATAAAATAAGGTTAAAGTGACCTGTTTTTTTATGCGCTATAGGAGAAAAAAATGTGATTTTAGCACCCTGGCACAAAATAGTAAAATCTTCTTGGAAACCCTAAAATAGGTCCCTGTATCCTATTTTCTAAGGCCTATGGACAAAACGCCTGATTCTGTACACTCTGGAAGTCATTCTATCCATTGTTCAATGTTCCTTAACAAATATTTTCACCAAATCATAACATTAATAATCAATACATGCATCACATGTATGTCAAATTCAGCTGAGCGTCCTAGCCCAAGAGCCACTTGTTTCGGTCCCATGTCAGAACTATTGAACTCTTTCTCTTAATAAACCACAATATTTTAAACAGCACGAGTCTCAATAATTATACATATTCTTTTATACACCTGTAATTAAGGCTTACCTCTGCGCGAATCACCTGGAGGTTTACACCTCTTGTACACAAACAAACAATTATACCAAGAGACGAGCAGGTATGATTTATTGATATAATACACATCCCACTTCAATATTCATAAGAACTAAAAGAAGCTCACGCGGGACATTGTTGGGAGGGGTGTCATTGACCTCAAGGAAGATATATTGTTCTCGTATGACGTAAGCCTATTTTCACTACGTGTTTTGTTCAATTGTATTAAGTTTACTTCAAACCTGTGTAACTATATTATATTTATTAAAGATTTTTTTTTCACAGCTTTCCCTTGTACCTTTAGCTGAGTTCCGTAAAGAAGACCTTGCCCAGGTACCGCACGGGTTTGTAGCTCAGGGTATAGCACAGGTGGTCCACCTGCTGTATTTGTTAAACAAACGTCCCCATGCACTTTTAGATAATTTCCGTAAAGAAGACCTCGCCCGGGGTCTGCTGTCGTCTATAGCTCAGGGTAAAGCTCAGGTGGTCCACCTGCTGTATTTGTTAAACAAGCTTCCCTATGTACTTTTAGATGATTTCCGTAAAGAAGACCTTGCCCGGGGTCTGCTGTCATCTATAGCTCTGGGTAAAGCTCAGGTGGTCCACCTACTGTATTTGTTAAACAAGCTTCCCTATGTACTTTTAGATGATTTCCGTAAAGAAGACCTCGCCCGGGGTCTGCCGTCGTTTATAGCTCAGGGTAAAGCTAAGTGGTCCACATGCTATATTTGTTAAACAAGCATCCCCATGTACTTTTAGATGATTTCCGTAAAGAAGACCTCGCCCGGGGTCTGCTGTCGTCTATAGCTCAGGGTATAGCTCAGATGGTCCACCTGATGTATTTGTTAAACAAGCTTCCCTATGTACTTTTAGATGATTTCCGTAAAGAAGACCTCGCCCGGGGTCTGCTGTCGTCTATAGCTCAGGATATAGCTCAGGTGGTCCACCTGTTGTGTTTGTTTAACAAGCTTCCCCGCTGTTACGTGTGTGGGAGCTTCACCGGATCCAGCGGGCTCGTCAGAACGGAAGTGGCAAAGTGGTTCCTGCCCAGATCAGCCATGCTGCAACTCGTACGTATAAGCACGTTCCTTTAAATAAACAAAATTTACTAATATAAAATGGGAGACTTTTGTTTAATATTGTTAATGTTTAGACTAGTGATGGACCCATCATCGAGTTTTATCGAAAGTCAGACGGTTTGCTGCCACTTTCATGCGCTCGATTACCAAAGGCAACTATCGATTACATCATAATCATGAATTGTTTTTTTTTCTAGAATGCCTTTTAATATTTTAAATGTTAGAGGCAAGAATGATTCATTTTTTTACATTATTTCGCACTTCATATAATGAGTCTGTGTTCCCAAATAAGTTCCGTTTGTAACGAAGTATTGCACAGTAGATGCGAGAACGGAGAACTTAATAAATTGTGGTTTAATTCTTGATTGTTATAATTAAAATGATACTTGGAATAGCATAACTTAGTATTAAACGGAAAATTAAAAAGGCAAGAATTCATATTCTTAAGGTAGAATTACTTAGACATGCGGGGTGGGTTAAATGGAGTACAGTTTCACAGATAATTGCAAATTTCTTTATATTTGTCTGAACCGATTAATAATCGATCATCGATCGGTTTGCTCAAACCGATGATCGATTATGAAAAAGGAACCGACTCCCACCACTAGTTTAGACTTTGGTAACTCGGGCAATAGGTCAATTACAGAAAAATAAGGGAAATCCTTGCAGTTTTTTTTTACCATAGAATGATATATATAAAGATTCACATAAATTCATATTGAATTTCATCTTTCAATACATAACGCAACTGATATTAATCAAAATAACAAACAAAATTCCTTGATTACCATGCATGAAACACATGGAAACGTTTTGCCAAGTCCTTTTTCTGCAGAGTAATAATCCTGAAGTACTTGTGTTAGACATGTATGGAATGATTAATTTCAGGATAAGGTTGAGCTACAGTTCCTGAAGCATGGTGGATATTACGGCGTGGTGGGAGCACTTTTGGTGGATTTGAGGAAAGACCTTTAAACCAAGAGCAGTTCATCAATGGCGATCAGATCTGGAGGAGACTTCTGTCAGGGACATATCATTATGCTTAGCTCCAATGTAACTTCAAAATTACATGACCATATTATTGAGTTACATTATATTAATATGAATTGATCGCTTAAAACCTATGACAACATCACAGTTTATGTTTGGTATTCAAAGAGTAGTACTATTTGACCACTGCACCTATCATGATGATACGTTTACCGAAAATGCATCTGGGAAACTCAAATAAAGGTTCACGCACAACGATATATATATATATATATATATATATATATATATATATATATCAGGGCTTACAGGAACACGGGAATAAGCGTCAGAGACGCCTGATACCGGTCTTGGACTCGCGGTTATCAACCCCCAAGCGTCCCACCGGACGCGCGGTTTCAGGCAACACTACTTTAAGATCAAAGCGGGCTCTGTCACAGTCGCTGACCAGCGATCATTATCCAAGCTGGTCGTGTGTAAACACAACTGCCAACCCACTTGGGCAAACCCGTAGTGTCATCACGCCTGGCCTGAGACCTAATTGATTAACTTACGATCGTCGGCGTACTTGTCTGACCACATCAAAGTGGCATACTTGTTTGTCCAGATCAAAGTGATATCTCAAACTGCTAAGCCGAAGTTGCAAATATAAATTATATCATTTAAAAATTAACTAAATCTAAAACATAAATAAGGCTTTAAATAACAATTTGCTATACCAAATATTATCTATGATTATTGATGCAGACCCTTCAATATTATCCACTGACGCGCGGGACCCTCCAAATTCCCACAATGGTTTGACCCTGAACATATTCTTCATTATAAGTGTTTTCGAGTTTGCAAAAATCATTCGGTATTGACCCAGAGGTGACGCGTCAATGGCACATACCACCTATCTAGTGTGGGTTGACGAAACACTGGAAAACTGGCTAGTCTAACTGAATTACCAACGTCTTTTAAAGATTTCCAATTTAAGATAAAAATTATTTGTTTAAAGATCTCCTCAATGGCGAACGATAAAAGTTAATTTATACAGTTCTCAGACCCAGAATAAATTAATTTGTGGAGTAACAATATTTAAGGGATACATTCCGATATTTGACGTCTATTAAACAAATAAGATCACTTGAACCTTTATAAGGTTTAAAAAGAGCCAGGGTGTACAGGTTGTCCCTTTTGTTTATATTCATGTGTTTACAACAAGGGGAGGGGCAAAGTTGCCACCAGTCGCAATATAAAGACATCCAACAAGGACATCTGGCGGCAATTCAGATGAACCAGATTGACAAAAGATTGTGTTTCTCCAGATGAATTATTGAGAATTAGTAATAATTAGTGAAATCAACCACCTTCAATTACATTAGAACGTTGAATATCCGAAGACCCTTTATCCGAAAAATCGTTCATCCGAAATAAAAAAAGGGAGAACCGATATTTTGAACATTTATCCGAAAGCTGAACAATGACAAAAAATCATTAATAAAAATGGTATGAAAGATCGTCTGATTCAGAACAAAAGTAGCCAGATCAGTGGTGATACATATATATATATAGTGCCAACTGATTACTGCACCCGAGCGCAGGCAGTAGGTGTGAAAACACCACCCTGCTGGCCGGGGTTGTCCTCGGCTCACTTTAATCGGAATGCTCAGGCCGGGGTAATTAACCTGTACAAACAAAGTGTTACAACATACCACAACTGATCGAGTAGCCGGCCGCAGGTTGTAGGTAGTATAAACTCAGCCTCACAGATTATTTCTGTCATAAATATGGGAATTTTGATTGGCTCATATCGCTACTTACGACGACAGTTGAGGAAGTCTGAGCTTTTTGTAAACCATGCTACGAAGTTGATTAAACCATTGTGATTATCAATGTCAACACGATTTATTGCTCATCCTGATTATTCTAAACGTGAATTTTTACACACTGTTAACTCTTACTCGTCAATGGAGTCACGTAAGCGCAGGCACCATGTCCTGTCAGTTGATGACAAGCTGTCGATCCTTGCAAGACTTGACACGGGTACCAAGCCAGCTGACCTCGCCAGAGAATACAACGTCGACAGTTCTACGATCAACGACATTTACGTATAGTAAATCTAGAGCTCCATAGACAAAGAATTATTGCCATTGAGACTTTTAAAGCTTTAAATGGGTTTTCACCACGGTACCTTGAGAGTCTGTTTGTAATAAAAAATACAAATATCATACTAGACAGAGTGGTAGAGATTTGACTCTACCAATTGCCCACACAACAACATATGGACTCCAATCGGTTCGATATTTTGCAGCTAAATTATGGAACCAACTTCCAGTGGATTTTAAAAATGCTAAAAATTTAACAGTCTCCAGGAAGCATATTTTAACCTGGAGGGGTTTTCAATGTAATTGTCCTATGTGCAAGAAAACTTTCTATTTTTTAGCTCTTACTTGATAGTATTTCTATTATTTTCAAGGACAGAGTGCAGTAATCAAATCTCTTTAGTTTGTTTTAACCTAGCAAAGCTCTTATGCTTCTTACTGTTATCTATATGATCATCTCATTGTATTATTCATTACAACCATCGTATGTGTGTATATGTGTGAAGTAATCATCATTATTTCGTTTTATCACTTTGTGTGTACCTAGTAGGTGATAATAGCCTTTGGCTAATGTTGTACTTTTATAAAACTGACTATAAATAAAATTTTGTATTGTATTGTATTGTATGTTTTGATTTATTTGAAATAACACTGTGTACATAAAGTTGTTTACTTGTACATTCAACCGATCCTCTCGCTTGTAATTTCAATAAAAATACAGTACATGTATAAAGGTTCCCGTAGTTAACCTATCTGCCGAGAGATGGCAGCACTTTCGAGGTCATGGCACGTCATTCCAGTTATCATGGCAGCCACGCGTGACATGATGCAGGTACGATACCGTTTGTTTCCAGCGCAGGGCTGTTCACCAATAATTATATTATTATATTATTATGTTTTCTGTATGATACATTAAATAAATCGATCGAAAATGTTACAATATATTGTCAATATATTGTACCTGGTTTTCTATATCTCAACCTAGGATCATGTAGTTGTTTGTGAAAGGCTTATATACTCCAGTCTCAGAGAAAGTACCTTTCTCAGCAGGGATTACCTTCAGTTCGATAAATAAACTCTATAAATAAGGCACACATATGAATAGTGCCTTTAGGACCAAAAAGGGCTGTTTGCATAAACAAAATCACGAGGAATCAATTTAAATAATTTATGATTTAAAAAGGTTGACTAAAGGTAATCTGAACTAGAGTCTTAGACCTTTACCCGTTGTATGTTGGTTCGTTCATTTTCAATAATATGTGTATTATATCACGTTATAAGCTCATTTTGGCTGAATACTTAACTTTACCCGGCAAGGCTATCTCAGCACAAAGGATTAATATCGCCAGTTCACCTGTTTTATTCGTTGTTACGATGATTCTGTCTGTCCACAGACCTGTGTCTGTTTACCTTAACTTGTTAAGCCTGCGTGACAAGAGGTGCGATCTTTATATAGCGCTCGAGTGACAAATTTGAAACAAGGAGAAGAAGTTTGGAAAAGAAACTCGAAGAAACACCGGTATGAAGCTTTAGATTTGTGAAGCTTCGGGTACGGCCACCAGGTGGCAGGCTCAAAGCACTGATCGCCTCTGGGAGACCCCTCCCGCCCCCCCTCCCAATTGTGTACAGTATAAAGAAAACTTTTGTAGAACAACATATTGAAAATACGCTCTGTTGCATGTATATTTAACATACCTTGTATGTAAATAGATCCCTTTAAAAGTTACAAGGAATCTGGAATTTCAAATCTCCAGATACTTATGATATCCACTTATATATTCCTGATAATTAATTTTAACGGTGGTAATGTCCCAAATTAGATGTTGTAGTTGCATGAGGAAAGACGGAGAGAAAAATACGTACGATTGAAGAGTTCGGCAATATTAGCTTCCTTGCAGGAGAGAAATGTCTTCAAATATTAGGATAATTACAAAAACTGACAGTGCGATAGTTTAAAACGTCTTTTTGATGCTTTTAGGTACAGTACAAGTGTCCATTAATGAAAGAATGGAAAAATCTAAACGATATCTTGTCATGACTTTCCGATTTATGGTTTTGAAATATATTTAATTTTCAGCTGCCCGTTTTTGACCAGATTTGAGTTTTAAAAACACTGCCATATACGACTTATCGTATAATTACATTTAACTGAATACTTGCTTTTATCAAGGAAAGAGATACTTTTTTTTAAAATTCTAATTCTTTTAATTTGGCACATACAACAATAAAAATTACATTTGTCACATCTCTCAGTTGAAGTAAATATGGTGTTATTACCTAATATGTTTAAATGACCATCACGTTAGACCCAAGAATAATAAGCTTAATTCGATATATTTTATTATCTATACACTCAAATTAAATATTAATTTGTTCCATTTATATCAAACATATTTACAGGTATAAAACAGCTTTCTAATTTAGGCTGCTACGTTCTACACTTTAAAGAGTCGATACTCTGAGAATAAATTTATACTTATAATGACATACTTTCCCTGCATTGCCGTATTAATACCAAAAGGCATTTTTCAATTCCGCTTTTTTTCTGATATTTCGCTTTTTTTCTCATGCTGTACTGCTTCGGTAAAGCCACAGACAGGAGCCCAGTTAGGGTGTATTATAAGATAAAAAAAAATCTCATTATCTCAAATGATCGATAGGCACATTCGCTATGTATCTCATGGAAGTCTATGGTCATTGAATGAGCCTTTCAGGTAAAATGTAGTCATAAGGTGCATACCCTCCGCACAAGTCGAGTTTTTTTAGCTCAGTTGATTGTAACTCATCTTAGCTACAGCGATTACCCTTTGTCCGTTGTCCGTCCTTTAACAGGGAACAAATCGTAACCGTTAGACCTAGAAACTTATAACTGTACATCCAGGGAGGTCCTGGGCAAATCTTCTTGGAAACCTATGCTGACATATATTCTGCGACCTGTGTGCCAAACAGTCAGACGGGGCACAACTTGTATCCATTAAGCTTAGAAAACATTCCGAGAGATCCTAGGTAAATCTTCTATAAAAATCTGAAATTAGGTCACGCTGACCTATATTCTGTGACCTATAGGATAAAGATGTTTTATGAGCACCTTGAATGTCAGATGAGCACAAATCGTTTCTGTTAGGCCTAGAATCTTCTAACTCAACATCCAGGGAAGTCCCAGGCAAATATCCTTGGAAACTTGAAATTAGGTTATGGTGACCCAAATTCTGCGACCTATGGGCCGAAAACGGGAAACAAGGTCTCCACCTTGGAGACCTTGTTGCACAATCGTTGAATCTTGCACTGCACCCTAACAACTCAATAACTAATACTCAAAGGATCACAGGTAAGTTAAACGAAAAAAAACGAACCACTCCACAGTCTGAAACTACTTTAAATATAATTACATGGAACATACATGGCATGAAATCTATTAACAAAAAACCTGACTTTCATGAACTCATATCTAAATATGATATAATAGTTTTAATTGAGACATGGGCAACTAATACTGACCAATATGTAAACGATTTGTGTGAATACAAAGGGTACTCCAATGTACGTACCCATATGAAATGTGGAGGAGTTCTTGTCTATTTAAGGAAAACATTAATTAAATACGTAAAAAATGTTATAAAGACATATATGGACATGATTATTATTATTTTGGATGGCAAAAACTTGGGTTTTGATAATGACATTGCAATGGTTGCTGTGTTTGTTGCTCCAGAGAACTCTGTATTTTATGATTTTGTTGAAGAGAAAAACGGAATCACTATTTTAGAAAATGCACTGGTTGAATTGTTGATAAAATATGATGATGTAAATTTAATTATTTTGGGAGACTTAAATGCCAGAATGGGTAATCTGCAAGATTATTCAGAAGATGACATTTTACATTACATTGAAATTGATGAATATAATAGTGACTCTTTCAGCTTACCTAGAAAATCAAAAGACAGTGGAACAAACAAATGGGGATTGTCGTTGCACCAGTTATGTTTAACATTAAATATACATGTTTTAAATGGTAGGATACAGCCAGATTATGAGGGAGACCTAACTTATACGTCCACACAAGGGTCATCAGTAATAGATTATATCATTGTTAGTTCAGACATTTTTTATTATTTTAAGTCTTTTGAGGTTCTAAATGAAGACTTATCTGACCACTTTCCATTAACTACAACACTAGAAATTAAAAATGAAGTAAATATTGGTAAAAATGTGGAAAAGTATGAAAATTGGATTCAGTATAGGAAAAAGAAAAATTGTATATATGATATCTTTAATGATGATAAGATAATTGATACAATAAATAATATAGAACCTGTCCTACTTACTAACAGTGAAATTGGAGCAGTAAAATTGAAAAACTTAATTCTTTATATAGCCGATAAAACATTTGTAAAATCAGAAAAAATAAATCATAAGAAAACTGTTCAACCAGCATGGTGGAATATGACATGTAGCAAGTTTAAAAGAGAAAAATATGAAGCATTGAATAAATTTAGAAACACAAATAAGTATGCAGATTTGATTAAATACAAACAAATAAAATCAAAATTTAAAGTTGAATGTAATAGATCTCAAACAGGATATGCAAAGGCAAAAGTAGATGAAATAACCTCCTGTTCAACAACTAATGAAATATTTAAAAAGATAAAGTCATATAAGAGTTTGCAAATTAAAAATAGTATACCAGGGCAAGAATGGATAAAATTTTTCTATAAGTTATTAAATAATAATGTAAACAGTATCAACCTAAACCATGTAAATGAAGTAAATGATTATGATTATTTTGAAGAAGTAGATACAAGTAATTTTGACATGGAAGTAAATTATGACATAAACCAGGTAGAGATTAAGAGGCAATTAGACAGATTGCAAAATGGCAAAACACCGGGACCAGATGGTATTTCGGTAGAATTAATTAAAGAAAACAAAGTTATTTTGATACCACTTTTAGAAAAATTATTCAACAATGTTTTTTCATGTGGTAAATTTCCAAATGAATGGTCAAAAGCAATTTTATTTCCACTTTACAAGAAAGGTCCTATTAATGATCCAAATAATTACAGGGGTATAGCTCTTTTAAACGTAATAGGTAAACTATTCACCAAAATTTAAAATGAAAGATTAATATTATGGGCTGAAAATCATAACAAATTTATAGAAGAACAAGCAGGCTATCGAAGAAATTATAGTACAGTTGATAACATGTTCACTCTTATGGCACTAACTGAATCTTATTTATCAAAGAAAAAAGGCAGATTTTATGCAATATTTATAGATTTTTCCAAAGCTTTTGATTGTATTCAGCATCAGCTATTATTTCATGTTCTTCATAAAATTGGCATTAGAGGTAAAATGTATAACATATTAAAATCTATGTATTCCAAATTGAAGTCTTGTGTGTTAACTAGTAATGGTTTAACTGATTATTTTACATGCACCGTAGGAACAAGACAGGGTTGTATGATTAGTCCTTTATTATTTACATTTTTTTATGAATGAATTATATTTTACACTGCATTCTGAAGAAGAAAGTTTATACATAAACCCGGAAGCAAATTCACTTTCAATGCTCATGTTCGCAGATGATGTTGTATGTTTTACAGATACAGTTGGAAGATTACAGTCCAAAATTAATAAATTAGAAACTTTTTGTGATGCTTATGGGATGAAAGTTAATGTAGATAAAACAAAAATTGTAGTATTTAGAAATGGTGGTATTTTAAGAAATTATGAAAAATGGTATTATAAACAAAAACAACTTGAAGTAGTTAGCAGTTACAGATACTTGGGGGGAACTTTCACTAGTCATCTGAAATGGTCCAAAATGAAACAACATCTAATAAATCAAGCCAATAAAGTAGTCATTATGATTAAGCAGTTTATTAGTAAATATAAATACCTAACAGTAGATCAGTCATTCTTTCTGTTTGATAGAATGGTTGTGCCAATCTTGTGTTATGGCAGTGAATTATGGGGACATGAAAACTGTGACAATATTGAATCAATACAAACTAAATTCTGCAAATATATTCTCAAGATAAATTCTTCATCACCAACTGCTGCGGCACTTGGTGAATGTGGACGGCGGCCATTAAAAATTAATTATTTATTGAGATGTATTACATATTGGACAAAATTATTAAGAATGACACAAAATAGATACCCAAAACAGTTATATGTAAGATTATATCATCTTGATGAATTAGGGAGAAAAACATGGGCAACAAAAATTAAAAATGTACTATTTTCACTTGGATTTGGTTATGTTTGGATACATCAAGATGTAGGAGATACAAAATTGTTTCTCTTTGAGTTGCAGCAGAAACTCAAAGACATATGTTTACAAGAATGGATAAGTAACATTTCAAATAACAGGCGTTTGGAAACATACTCTGTATTTAAATCACTTCTTTCTGTCGAAATGTATTTGAATGTTGTTAGAAATAATAGTCACAAGATTAGTTTAGCTAGGTTAAGATGCTCTTCACATAATTTACAAATTGAGAAAGGGAGACATGAAAGTATACACTGGACACAAAGAATCTGTATTTATTGTTTGAAACTTGGAGAATCTATAGTAGAAAATGAATATCATTTCATAATGAAATGTCCTTTATACAATGAACTAAGAGATATTTACCTTTCTAAATTTGGCAGATTTTCTTTTATATCTCTTATGTCAAGTAAAAATACTGATGTTATTAATAGTTTAGCAGCATTTGTACACTATGCCTTCAAAAAGAGAAATAATTCATTAGATAATAACTAAATTAAACAGATTATCCATATGAAATAGTTGAACGGTCACTTGTTTACTCTGGTTATAAATATTAATATATGAATAAAACTATGTAAATTTTGATCAAGTAAAAATAATATATATATATATAATGTGTGTAAATATATGTATGTATGTGTATTATATATATATGGATAAAAACAATTGAGATACAATACTATTTGGTACTACTTGGCCCCCTTTGCAAGTTTATCATGCGGACCATCTGCAGGAAGCTGTGAACGAGTCCTTGGGTAGCTGAGTAGTACAATATTTAGATATTATTATATATGCATATTAAAATTTAAGTAAATTGTCCACATTAAAAGAGTTCAATATGTAAAGTTTTATTTAAAATTATATTAATATAGATATATTTGTATTTATAAAATATATTTTATGATTACATATGGCTTAATATGTAGTTATGCATGTATATGTATTGAGAATATGTGTATACACATGCATATGTGTAATTATTAACTTGCATATTTATTAATCTTATGAGAACCGTATATTTATGTATATTTATATATATGGTTGAAATGACCTCTACATGATTTTTTTGTTTGTTTGTTTGTTTGTTAATATTTTGGAATGCATATATCATATAATATCATTTGTTTATTATTCCATTTCTTTTATCTTTGTGATGTTGTTTTTCAAGTTTGAAAACATTGTCTATTTTGTTTTTCTACATGTGATATATGCACATATGGAACTATGGACCCGAGGCCTTATATTTCTGAATAAAATATTCATTCATTCATTCAAAAAACACGAAACCCTAAATTAGGGGACTGTATCCTAATTTCTAAGGCCTATGGCCAAAACACCTGATTCTGAGCACTCTGGAAGTCATTCTATCCATTGTTCAAGGTTTCTTAACATATATATTTTCATAACATTAATAATCAACACATGCACCGCCTGTGTGTCAAATTCAGCTGAGCGTCATGGCCCATGGGCAACTTGTTTAGGTCACCTACCAGAACTAATGAATTCGTTCTCTTTATAAACCACAAAACTTTAAACACCACGAGTCTCATTAATTATATGTTTCTTTTATACACCTGTGATTAAGGCTTGTATCTGCGCGATTCACCTGGAGGTTTACGCCTGTTGTACACAACCATACAATTATACCAACAGACATGCAGACATGATTTTGGATAGAATATACATCCCACTTTTTTGGTCAAGAGTAATAAAATAAGCTCACCTGGAACATTGTTGGGAGTAGTGTCATTGACCTCTATATAGCTATAGGAAGATATGTTGTCCAAGTATGACGTCAGTCCATTTTCACTACGTGTCTTGCCCGTGTGTATTAAGTTTACATCAAACCTGTGTAACTATATTATATTTATAAAAGATTTCTTCACAAAATTTTCCGTATACTTTTAGATGATTTCGGTACAGAAGACCTCGCCCGGGGTCTGCTGTCGTCTGTAGCTCAGAGTATGGTCCACCTGTTGTGTTTGCTAAACCAGCTTCCCCGCTGTTACGTGTGTGGAAGCTTCGCCGGATCCAGCGAGCTTATCAGAACGGAAGTGGCGAAGTTGTTCCTGCCCAGCCATGCTGCAACTGGTACGTGTATCGAATTAAAATACTCCAAGGGAACTTTCAAATGTTAACTATTAATTTATGTAATTTTTTGGAAAAAGTCCAAATAACATTCTAAACTTAAAAAAAAGTTTACAAGGGATTATGTTAGTTATGACTTTCGGAACTGAATGTCATTATTTCAGGACTGAAAACAATGTAATTATTATGATTGGCACTTTTGAACCTGTGTATAATCTGTCATATATAATAACAATCTGTTTATGGTAACTTGAAGGGTTACGTGCAAACTGAACTCAGCTTTTGTTTTCTAAATATAAACACATTTTACTTGACTTTTCTTTACATGTGCGCTCTCTCTATAGGGAATATTTATTGAACATTTCAGGAGAACGTGGACCTGCATTTTCTGAAACATGGTGGGTATTACGGCGTGGTGGGAGCACTTCTCACTGATATGAGGATAAAAGAATAACCTAAGAAATTACTTAGGATGAATTATATCCCTATATATAAGGCCAATTAGGTATATTATCACAGAGCTCAAAACAGCAACCCGCTTCTCAAAGATAAGAGTCGATTGACGGGCTTCATAAGAGCTGAACGGTGACGGTCATATGACATTCGATCATAATGCACCAGTGAATAAAAAACTCGGATATTTCCTATAAAATGCAGCGAACAGAATATATTTGAATAATTTTTTTTTTTTACAAAAATCAGTGTCTTTGAGTCATTCTGTCATATATCACACGGCGCTATATATATATATATATATATATATATATATATATATATATATATATATATATATAACAACCCTCACAACCCTCACCCATCATTTCAATATATAATTATAAAAATTATATAAAAAAAGTACAGATACTGAGCTTTTCTGCTTTATATGTGCAGTATATGTGAGAAGTAGCACATTCATGCATATATGCACATATTCGGTTACACTACAATATACATTGCACAGTTCATTCTAAGCGAAAAAAAAAAACAAGATAACGATGCGACGGATGGTGCTAAAGTAAATTGGGACGTTAGCTAATACTTTAACTTTACCATGAAGAATTGATATTTATCTAAGGAAGTCTTTAAGCTTATTTCAGCATTTTTATTGGTGAAAGTACATGTCGCGTAATAAGGATTGGGTGCTATCCATGGACCCGACTCCAATTCCGATGCCACAAGTTGTGCTTTATCATGTTGACCTGTGGGGATAGGGATACGCAGCTTCAGGGCACCAGTTGATTTACCTCTCACATGCACCTTTACAATAACAGGTTTCTTGGAATGTTTGTGACGATAACCCTCCATTATTATCCTAATGTTGCCTGCAAGTACTTCCAAAGATATATCTAATTCTTTGATTTTTAGAGTATCTCCTGGTTTGTACTTATTTTTTTTATTGTCAACATCATATTTCTCATATCCTGCAAGAAGACCTTTAAAACGTGGAGATTTGTTTTGTTTGTCTAATCTGTCCTCAGGTCTACCCCTTTCATTTTGTACTTCTAGTACCGCGACCCCTCTTTTTGTCGTAACATTTTCCTTGGCACTTGCGTTTTGTCCACTGTCAGTTTTTTCTGTTCCTTTTTTTCTTCCATCCGGGCCTGACTCTACATTTTGCCGATTCTCTTCATCTGATTTCCTTGAAGAAATTATTCCCGTGTTGAGAGAGTTCGCCGCCTCACCGTGCCTGGGGTGAGCCGGTCCACTGCCAACCTGGTTAATTGGCGAACCCTTTAAGGGTTCAATTTCCATCTCATTTATTTTCGTGTCCTGCTTTTTCTGAAAGCAAGTATCGGTTGTTATGTTATCGATCGACAAAAAATTCTGTAAATGTTTTTATAAAATAAAGTTGAAACTCTACAGATGATTCTGATGAAAATTGCTTTTTTTTAATTGTGTGAATATTATTGAATGTATACTTTAAAAAATCAAAACATGTCAGTTTAAATATGATTACATGAATATAAATTAATTACTATATAATCAATCACTTTTAACTTAAAACATCACACCTGTTCTCGACATCGTTTGCTAGAGTTAATATGTTTTCTTCGAAGTATATAGATAATGGCGATGACAATGCCAGCCAATACTATCAAACCACCAATAGCAGCACAAATAATGATGATCATGTTGGAATTCTCAGTACCAACGTCACTGGCTAAATAATAGAAAAAAATATAAGCAATAAATAAATACACATGCATATGAATCATACAACTGCCCCGTCCACCTTTTTCTTTTTCTCTACAAAGTAAAATGCGTAAATGTTTATCATTTCTTGACACAGCAGCAGTGCAGAGAATCTGACGGTTGACTGATAGGTGAGTAATATTTCAGCTTGTAAGAATTCTAGATGATTTTAAAGCGTTTTCTACTCCTTAAATTAAGTCAGTAAATAAATAAAACCTATTTATATAATACTTATAATTTTCATAACGAACCAGACTCTCTCCTGTGGCACCGTTTGCATTTTGTTAATTTGACAGTCGTTCAAGTACACATGTTCGAATAACCTCTCCCAATACATGCGTAATGTAAACTTACCTCTTGGCGGTTCCACAGCGCCATCCGTTTGTACTTAAATATGGAATGACAAAGATATAGAGCATTATACCATGATATAAGCCAAGATATAAACTAAGATATAAATCATGATACGAACCATTCACAATTCATGTTCTAAGCACCATGTATAAACAAACATTTTAGTCAAATGTCATGGTACTCGCTTCCATGGAGCAGACAAAATTAAGGGAAGTATTAATAAGGAAAGTAATACAAGATGTTATCGGAGACATCTAACCCATGCTAAGAGTTAATGTGTTATTGCTGTTAATGTGTACAGTGCTGTTACGGTTCAAAAACCCTATCCCAGGCCCCCTCAAACACTGGGCGCTCACTGGCCTCACAGACACAACCCGACACCCCCTACGCCCGGCCCGCCAGCGTCCAGCACGAAAGTGACACATTGCGTTCTTCTAGCCATCAGATCAGGCCAATTCCGGCTATGTGCTCAAATCCTAGCCCAACCAGCAGTAAATTTTACCTCCTGGCAGCGATTATATGCAGGTCCCTCGACCAAATATCATATAATGTCCAGGATATTTACTGTTGGTAGGCCCCAGTTTTCAGCGGGGGGGGGGGGGGGGATAGGTGTTGTGTCTGTGAGGCCCGTCGGCGCCCATGTGCGCCCATGAAGGTCCACGACGGAAATCAAGCCTTTTAATTAAAATATATAATGGTGATCCATATGACCTCCAGAAGGTACGCTGGGTGTTACACTAACCCTACATATCATTTCTTTTAAAATCCGTTTAGAATTTGTTTGCGTTTGTTGCTCAAAGACAAGCCAACAAATCAATCAAGTCACACTCAAGGGGAAAATGTAATACCTCTCCACTTTTGTGAGGTATACAGACACTCACTTGTTACCCTGACACACAGGGCTTTATGGCTGGAGTTGCAACTTGCGGCCTTCCATTGAAATCGCCGCCCCAGCAAGTTCCTACTCAGCAAGGTGCAGTTGCCATCTTGACTAGGTTGACCTGAGGCCCAGTGTGTCCGGAATACCTTATTCCCTGCAACATCAGAGCATTATCACGTTTATGGTGTTCATAAACTGACATCCTTCAGATTATTTACATAAAACGTGTGTAAATATATTATATAAATTGCAGAAGTCAAAGAAAATCTAAAGAAAATATCACATTTTTTCGCCGTGACAAGAAATTAAGTCATTAGGCATGTTGATCTTCATTGATGAGAATATATATATATATATATATATATATATATATATATATATATATATATATATACATGTACTTCTACGAATTATACTATATGGCTGTAACTTCAAAGTACAGACATTTTTATGTACGTCTGAAAAACCTGCCTATATATGCCAAGTTTTATTTTTTTATATGTTCATAAGAAGTGTTGGTATTGTTTATACTAACTCGTGTTGCCGTAATAGAGCCATTCCTGACGTCGTAGTCCTACCCACACTTCCACCGGATGTTTTCTGTCTTTTAAGTACCACAGTTGATACAGTCTGTCCATGACTGCCTCGTTCTTGAGTATGGCGAGAGTGAGGTTCCCCTGAGAGCATCTATACCTGGCATCATACCAGTTGTCCGCGTGTCCAACAAAGATTAAAGATGAATTTCCGTCATCCAGACAGTTGGCGCGAGAGCCGTTAAAAGATACACATTTGCCTGAAAATGGAAAATGTACTTTAAATCTTTCTGTTGAATATTAAATTAATTAGTATCTGATGAATATTTCACTCAATGAAACTTTAATTTGTTTTTACAATTTAAAAGTATATAATGTATGAATGTTTTAATGCTGATAGAAATAGGCTATTAAATCAACCCTGGTAGGCAAACTGTTTTATGAATATATACTTGAAATAATTATTAATTTTATTAATCAATACTAGCCTGGGTATATTGGAGTTGAGATATTCTTATTAATAATTATGTATATATAAGATTTTAGACTAACAATGTAAGTGTGCAATAGACTTTAGAAACCTTCATGTCTGCATATGATTCCATAATTCCCTACTGAACACATGTCGGCTTCCAGCGTTCTGTCCCTCAGATGAAATTTCCCGCAATTTAGGTTTTCTTTCCAATTGCCCTGGGCAAATCTACCATCTATCATTTAAAAAAAGATAGAGAAAGAAAGTTTAATTGACTCTACTGATACTTATCCGTGATATATCTTGTGAAAAACAAACATTTTTTTATGAATATGTATGGATATAATAAAGTTCGCGATACGTATTAACTAATTATAGGGTTACGTCCTCAAAGGAGATAATTATGAGAAAATGCCTACCACAAATATTTTTACGAGAACCGTCGATATTTTCCTAAAAGTAAGCGATTTAAATACCTATATTTTGATGATTCTGGTCATGGCGTTATTATTATTGCTATCATTTACACTATTACAGCAATATTTCAGATACTTGTAATTAACTGTACATACCGACAGGCTGACCATCCACCCATTCCCAGTTGTCCAGCTGTTTTCTTATCAGATTAAGCCACACCTCTCCGTGTCGGTTTTTCGTCATTTCCCTTTCAATCTCGCTTTGAGTCGAGTTGTAACTTGGTAACGTGAATCCTCGGCCATATTTACTACACTCCTCGGCTGCCTGAGACCACGTGACCAACCCGTTCACCGATTTTATACTTGACGTGGCCACTAATTTGAATATAAAATGACATTATTTTTCGTGCGTAAACCTTTCTTGATACAATTTTGAGTAGTGGTGCGGACCGGACCGCTCCCTATAAGTTGTCCAGTCCTGGTCCGGTCCACATAGTAAAATCTTATTGTGGTATATTATAGTTTTATCTCATTATTTAAAAATAGAAACCTTTTTAATCTCATGTTAATGCTTAAATATATAGAGTGTATATAGGCCTATGTATTTAATGTATAGAAATGTTTTTATTACACATAGTAATTAATACAGAGGAAAAACATCAGCATTGTGCAAAACAGCAGGAGACAATGATTCTAATGCTAAATCACTAATAAATAACAAACATGGTCATTTACTGTTACGCAGAAAACATATAATGATACACATGTATAATTATACTAATAATGTTGCCATTGCTTTAAATATATTTAACGTAGCTAAGGAATCTTTCTTTGAGAAGTTAGTTTAATGTTTGAGGTAATGTTTTGTAGCTCTTGGTGGTTAGAAGGCCGATAAACATTTTCTAAAGCAATTAAATCATACCGATGTACAAGTACATGTATTATTATTTAATATGCACAAATGTGTCATTTATGCAGTTTTCCCGACGTAATAAGAACGGCCAAGAGGGTAAAAAAGTAAATATACACTGTAGAGTTTCGTTTAAAGTTTGGAGAGCATGCATTTGTTCGGTTTAAAGAGATACTTAATTTTCTTAGTTTTGAGTGTTTTATCTTCATATCATAACTTTAAGATTTACATTATACATTATAAAAACATAATCGTTTTATATAATTTTATCGTATACGTCAACCAATTTTTATCTTGATTGGTATCAGATTATCCCCCAGGTGTGTTAAGAACAGGTTTCTTGTATACACTTAAATAAAGGAACAGATATGATAAACACACGAACTACGGTGTTTTCTCTTTTAAATATTATGGTATCTTCCAATAACTCGTTCTAAATCGCGTGCTTACCCCTGTACACCAATAAAAATAAGCCTGCATAGAGCTCAAGTTAGCGTGCACGCCATCTAGTGGTTCTACCGCGCAACAAATCAAGATTTTTTTTTTGCCTTAAAACCGATGTTTCTTCTTTCATGTTTCTTCTCATTGTTTGAGATTTGTCGCCCATGTGTATACTCACACACAGAACCATAACAACATGTGCAGAAGGTAAAATGTACAGAGAAAGTTCGTGCGCGGGGATGATTTTGGTGGGAAAGTTTTGCATTCTGCCAAAATCAACTAAAAACGTGCTATGATAAATATATTATTGCCAATGTTTATATACCTTTAAGCTTGAACGAAGGAATGTTTAGAGTTTCTGTAGTTGTTTCCCTGAGTTGGTGACAACATCAATGCAAAAACGACGTACGGGAAAAGTATATTTCTTATTATGTGACACGCTGTAAACACCATATATATTGATATAATTAATTTCTTAATTCATCTTAAAAGGATATAGATCGCTTTGATGCTACAAATGTGTCTTGAGAGACAAATCATAAGAAACGTTTGATAGGCGGTTCGCAGTTGATGATTACGGGAAAACAGATACGGAACAGTGCTTGCATGAATGATTTCACACAATACACGCAATATCATTATAAATGACACAGCTGAACTTGTATCAGCTTTTTATAGGAAAATAAATGCCAAGAGACACGTGCTGTGTCATTCAGATTCACATATATACAATTAAGTATGACCCGTGGCGTGGATAATGTCAATGATTAACTGATCAACACATACATGTAATTTGTAATATTAGGTGGATAAGTAAACGCTTAAGGCTAAATGTATAAAAACACAAGATAAAGTTATTTAATCAATACATCTGCATACTACACGGCGACCTTCTATCAGCTGAGACGCAAATAGTAAGCCACTGAGGTTTTACAGAGGTTTTACAGGCGTTAGTTACATGTGACCAATCTATATAAGGCCACCTTACCAATAAATCAACACAAGGAATATTCACACTGAATATTCTATGTTCTATTGTTAATTTAACTTTTAGTGAATATATCAAAAGAATTAATGTTACTTTCATTATAGCGTAACCTATCAGTTATCATTAATGTTGAAAAGGTTTGACTTGGCAGATTACGTTATTCACATCTATACATGTTCCATGAACCACAACAATGGCGTCTCCATTTTGATACGTGTTCAGCTACCAAAAATACCTAGTATGCCCTTCCGTTTCACGGAAGGTCTTAAGACGTTTTACAAACCTGTTACCCGGACTGTGGCACAAACCAAGGTGATCACGAGCAGCCTCGAATAAGCCTTCATTTCAAGCATACGGTCAGTTAGTTTTGCATTGAAAGCAAAATTCCGTTTATCCTAAGCATGTAATATAAACTGGACTTTGGCCTCACCCAGGTTCATGTACTTTACACAGTAATTACAAAACACATATCTGACATGTCTCATCAAGAGTGTACACGCTTTACACACTTGGAAGTGTATAAAATGAACTGAACTTTCTATTACGACATTATCTTATATGAAAATCATTGCAAAAACACGACCATCCCGGTATCGCAACGGCCCTGACCTTATGACATGACGACCCCGGTAACAAAACCTATGTGGTAAGCCACCTCGGCATCACGACCACCACGCTAAAACGGAACACCCCGGTATCATGACCACCCTGGTAACACGACAACCCATCCCATAACACGACAACAGAATGGCAACATGACCTCCTTAGATATATATATATATATATATATATATATATATATATACATGTAAATATATATGCTTAAATATTAGATATGTCGTATGTAAAAAATATATATATATTACTTATATAAAAATACCTTTTATACGCGACCGCAAAAAAGGAATCGTTCTTGCAGCAACCGCATACCGTTACCGCGTAAAAGGAATCGTGGCTTAAAATGGCCACCTCGATAAAACGACCATCTCAGTAGTGCGACCACCCTGATAACATGGCCATCTCAGTTCCCATGATAACTTAGTAACACGTTCACACCAGTAAAATGGTCAGCCTGGTAACACGGCCACCCCGGTGACACACCTAGCCTTTTATCACGACCACACTAGTACCATGACTATCCCGGTAACAAGACCACAAAGTTAAGTGATGAAACATGACGACCCCATTAAGTAATGAAGAGGAACATGGTAATTAATATGTAATATTAGTTACGGTAACTTTTCAAACAAAAGAAAAATATTTCAAATAAATAGAAAAAGTAAATATACTGTGTTTATCAGGTCTACAGGTCAATGTCACAATCACCAGAAGCCAATTCAAATCTTGTGTGTAAAGCGTGCCTTTTGCAGCAGCGAGATTCATCCCAGTCCTGATAGTAAGGTGGTTTTTACTAGTACTCCGTACAGTCACAAGATGGCGCTCCAAACAGCCTGCTACAGCGATTGTTTTTGGAAGTCGCATTTTGCTCATATCAATCAAAAGTTGAAGCAAGCAAGGGAGATCCGATTTATGCATTTTAAAGACACTATATTTGCGCGGGTTTCGCCAAGGGCCCTGCGCGGGCCGAAAAAAAAACCCGCATCCGCCCCGCATCATGCCCTGTCAGCCCACAGCTCGCCCCGCAATGAAAGAAAAAAAAAAAAAAAAAAAAAATCAGCCTGCCGCGCCCCGCAGTTATTATGATTCTTTCAGCCCCCACCTGCCACGCAAAATTTTTCGTTCAGCCTGCTACCGCCCCGCCCCGCATTTTAAAGTTTCCGGTCCGCAGTCCAGCCCGCAAAATAATGATAAAAAAATCGGATCCAAAGGTTAACATATCAAAAATATTTTACAGCACATATACATAAGCCACGCTTATTTTAATATAAATGAAATGTTTAATGATTTGAATGAAAAGTCTATTTTAATACGTTTTTAGCAATCATTCAAATCATTATACATGAAATATTTTTAAAGACATGTTTGATTGGTTAAATGGATTTAATATATAAATTATTATTTAACACACCTTAAATATGTTTTCATATTTTACAGGGGAAATAAAAAAACCTTTGGTTTATTGTGTCTGTTTCTACTGAAATTTATTAAAAAAAGTAAAGAAAACAGTTAGATTTCTTCAAAGTATGTGTCCCCAAAGTTACCATTTGGAAAAGGATTGGCTAATCTCAAGCCATCATACTACTGAGATGTGTTGCTGGTTAAAATCTGAGTCAAAATCTGCTAATTAGCCGAAACTGGGATTAATCGGGTCAAGGGAGTAAAGGGGTAATCTGATCGATGTGGCTTTAGGTTCAGGATATTCATTGAGATAGACATGACCAGAGCGGTGTTTCTTATAGCAGTCATCCTCATATTATGCAGTGCCCAAACAAATGGTCAATGCCAGTTAGACAATACATGGAGTTACATTTAGATAAGGAGTCCACCTTAGGCTTTGTGGAGTTCAAGGTCAAATGAGTCACATACAGAGCCAGCTGTAGCCACACATTGTCTATTACAAGATCAAAGGTAATCAAGCCCTTGCTTCACTCCCAGCTATATTATGTAATATTTGAGACATGACATAAGTACAGGGTTACAGTCCATATACAACATCAGGCCAGGTAACTTTAAACAAAGTTATGACCAGCTTCATTTGCAAAGACAATTCTTTTAAAATCTAGATTTCAGATCAATGATACCTCAATAAATTGACGTTATACCAAGAAAAGACACATTTGCATAGTGTTGTTACAACTGTCAGTCAGTGTAAGGATTGAGGAATAAATTAAAATTTATTCAAATTTATCTTTTTATAAAACTATTTTTACAACACCTGAAAAACATTTTATACAAAAATATCAATGTCTTAAAATGAAAGTTTTTTTAAGTATAATTTTTCATTCCTGTTCTACTGATCGAACTGCCAGATCATCAGCCCACAGCCCGGTCCGCACAGACTTTATTTCGGCCGGCCCTGCACTTCCTTAGATGTAGCCCGCCCCGCCCCCTCGGGCTGCGGGTCAAAACGCCCTGAGCAGGGCCCTAGTTCTGCAACTTCCGCCGCGGGCGCCACGTTCGTTTCTGGAGAAAACCTATCACATCCTTGGACCGATCTTTCCGAAACCCGGTATAGTTGTTCCCTCACCTATGTAATTTTGCGTAACAGAGACAGCTGGCCCCTCCTGCAAACTGTCCGTGCAGTAGGAATCTTGGGGTCTTTTAGACCACAGCCCAAATCTCAGGAGTGGTACAATGTATTGAGCTGAAATTTCGCACGTCTATAGATCTTGGATCTCTCCATTTCGTAATCGAGACTGGTGGCTCCACCTACAATACTTATTGCGTAGCGTCAATCTTTGTATTTGTCATCTGTTCGTCTGTGTGGTTATTCAATATATTCGGTTGAAATTGTACATATCCATAGATCCATGACTCCTCCATCTCGTAAACAAGACTGGTTGCGTCATCTGCAATCATTTTTACTTGGCGTCCATCCGTATGCTAGCTTTGGGTCAAAATTGCTCATATCTCAGGAGTGGTTCATTGTGTTGGTCTGAAATTTGGCATGTCCATCTATCTTGGAGAGTTTTCTCGTAAACAAGACAGGTGGCGCCACCCATCTTCCTGTTTTCGTTGAATAAATTAATGCCCTTTTCTCAGAGTTTTATTGGATTTCATTCAGGAGTGGTGTGACATGACACTCAATCGATGCCTCACTTCACCCGTAGCACTCTGATTTCGGCGGATACACGTTGTCGCTTGACGACTACTCGTATTCTAGTTTTATTATGAAACTCAGACAGGGCAATTTTTTTAGAATGATTATATATGATATGGCACTTAATGTTATGACGGTAACGGATATCCATGTACTAGCTGGATAATACCTCAAGAGTGTTCGGGTCAAGTTTGAAATATTCAATATTCAAAGGTGCCCAATCAACTACCTTTTGAAAGAGAATTTATGTTGTTTTTTGCTTCCTCGGTGTATCTTTTAATGATCTTAGGATCAGTTTGGTTGTTAAACGTTCTTATATGGCCTTCGTGGAGGATGTGTGAACTTGTTTATCAAAAACATGTATGTAAACACAACAATGTTAACAAACGGGAAAAACATGTAACCTATGCTAGTAGATTACATATAAACGGAGGTAGAAAGGTCACTTGTTGCAAAACACCATTTGCAAAGCTCAGGCTTATCTGACTTGCTGCCAGATGCTCTTGTTGAGTTTGTTTGTGATTATTTACATACATATTGTAAACACCATGATATACACAAAACAAGCAGCCTGTGTGCGGGGATATCCACTTTTTCTGGCCTATATTAATAAAAGCCCCAAGCGATTACCTTTAGTTTATGAAGGTCAGACAGGTGAATGGACCCCTTTAAGTTTCATCACTTTCTAACCTTAATGGAAGCTTTATATTCCTTAAACCTCTGCAGGAAGCTGTGATGCATTGTCCATATAAACCATGGAGGAGCGAGATTATGTTCTACACTGTCCTTTGAAATCACAGGGAACAAGCGCCATCCCTGCAGTCCCAGAGTAAAGCATGACATTGTTTTCTCCAAAAATGCGTTCACTGGAAAATTATCTCTCTCTTATACTCATACAAAGGAAGTTTTATTCATTTTACCATTTCTTGCAAATTTAAACAGCCTCGATTACATTTAAGCAAACACATTTATCAAGGAATTCTAGATTAAAAAGAAAATCCACAGGTGACATGAAAGTTTATTGCCTTTATTTGCATATACAGCGCGTTTTATTGATTAAGTTCATAAACTTTGGAAATGGACAATTGACAAAAAATTTTGGGTATACTTGAATGAAAAACAAATTCCCATAATTCCTTCAATGAACAATCAAATACTTGTCGACGTCTGTAGCTGCAGTCTGTTTTTAGTAAAACCTGCGTTATAATAAATTATACATTCCATTTGATAGAAACATAAATATCATTTAAGCTTTTTTCGGAATCTCCAAGGAATAATTAAATGGCGTGAAATATTTGTTTACAACAGTACAGTTTTTTTTTAAATAAAAAATAAAAAAGAATCAGTAACAAGCAAATCGTGGACGCTTGGAAAAGAGTACACAGGGCCAGCTTTTAAATGTATAAAAGGGCTGACTACAAGCGTTCACGGTTTACATTTAGTCATCATGACTTTATTTTCGTGAAAAGCCCTACTTATCCTCCTCAGTCAGGTCTGATTTGGTCGATTACAAATCAGCTGACTATAAATAAGTCGATTCTGGGTCAGTTGGTGCTGACGCGGTCGAGTGTGAGTCTGGAGTTGTTTCCATGGCGATCACGCAGCATGCCAGACGACCTCCGGCATTTCCAGTTGCCAGGCTGCCCTCGTTCCCGCCAAGTCCAAGGTCATCCTCAGTTGCATGAATCTACCAAACAGAAATAATTATCTAACTATTATTATAGCCATTGATTAAGAAAAGACTCGATAAGGTGTCATTTTAGCAGAATCGTAGAAAATGTCATGTAAATGATATGTGCCACAACTAAGTCTCTGAAGGCAGTTTAGACGGCTTCTCTTTTTGTTTTATGTCCCGTTAATTGGAGTGAGGGTGATGGCTGTTTCAATAAAATGACTTAAGTCATATTTTGGGTCTTAAAGCATGAGAGAATTGCATGATTATGTCACTGATATAATTAAATGGTGTTCTATTATGACGTCAAGGTTATAATAACGGTTCACACCGGGACTGTTTCTGTTCAAAAGTGCAATTATTAACAATAGCAAGATCAAGTAAACCTTGTCCCGGTAGAGATATATAATTTGACCACACGTGCACTTAAGGCATATGAAAGGATATTATTGAATACATAAAAAGTACAGTTAAAAAGTTTGATTTATAATACTTTAAGGTGAAGAAAAATGCCTGGAGACCTGATGGATGGACACACTTCTCCAGCAGTTCAGGCGGAAAGTGTTTTGGAAAGTAAGGTATTAACCATATTTAACGACAGGCATTTGTTGCCATATTGTTCCTAGAAAGTGCAGCTTAAGTATTTCTAGTCACCAAGGCCTTAATTCAAAGTCAAAAAAGATACCATGACGTACCACGATAGCTCTGCCGACCACGTATCTCTCGTTGTCTTCAGATCTCAGCGATATCACGTTATCTTTGATGGTCGTGTTCACGCGACCTTGGTCGTCTTCTTCGATATTCCCAAGGTCACCGATGTGTCTGGCGAAAAATATAGCGAGGAAATGGATGAGTGATTATATTTTAGTCAATTTGGCAAACACACAAATACAGTAACATTTGCTTGCTGAGTGATATTTTGTAAGGTTTTTTTAATCTTAAAATAAACAACACTGTTTCTTCTCATTTTATCCCATAATGCTGGAAATGAAGACAAATGTGATTTTTTAACTTGCTTTTCCATCTAAGACATCTTTTTGTCAAAGGGTGCATTCTCCAGGTCATCTTAATGAATGTGATTTTTTTAGCGAAATAACGTATCTTTTTACATATTCAAGCGCCCGATTTCGCTTATGAACTTTTGTCGTTTTGTAATGTAGGCCAGGACTTTTCCGAGGAAGATACAAGAACGAAAGACATCATATATGACGGTGACACTAAATTGTTACCACGCAACGTGGTAATCGTGATCATGCCCCAGAATTGCTCGTTTTCTGTTAAGTTAAGTACTCCATATTTCCCCCATAAATCCTTTTGAATTTAACAGTATTTTGCGAAGGATCCAAACTAGCGCCATCTGTCATAAACTTTTCGCGGGTGTATCTAGCACGGCCCATGCATAAGGCAACCCATCCAGGATGAAGGCGCGCGGATCAACGCAAGAACGAATACTATGCGAGTAAGCTTTATGCATGCCATCCTGTCCCGAATATGATGGAGTTTTTCATGCTTACCATGCCATTAGCAGTTGGATATAACTGGCTTTGATAGAATACTGTAGAAAGACTGTGTATTTATTTAACTGAAGGACAGAATCACTCGAAACCTTATATGTTTACAAGCTTTGATGGAAATTTAGGGTGTCTACCTTCCAGATTAGAATTTAACAAAGAGTTATTGGTTTTGTTATTTATAATTATAAGCAAGGTGGCCCGATAGAAGATCCATGGTTCTATGCTTTCCTCCACTTTGGTAGACCTGGGGAACTAGAATGTGAAGGTACCTGACTTACAATGCTCAACGTTCACAAATATGAACCCGATGACTTATACACTAAATTAAATATTTAAAACTGTTTACGCTTGATATGTAAGTAAACATAGATTCTAAAAAATTGTTTTAAAATTGAATCCAAGTAAAAAAAAATATTTTTTCTTCAATGCTTATGCTACCTATCAGCGACAACGCCTGTATCTAGAAAATATAGTATCAAGTAAAGCCAGGGGATTAATTTCAATATTCATTAGAAATAGTTGATTGAACATGGACTTCTGTTTTTTACTTAGAACAATAAGTTTGTTCGTATATAATTTTTTAAACTTTGATATATTGCACACGGTCTTGAAAGGGCTACTTTGAGCTACATTTTATCTCTTGTCAAATATAGCTGCGCCATTATCCGATGTTTATAGATTTGCTGAGGTATTCAGGCTGCCAGGAGTGTGGATCCTAAAGAATTCACACAGTGGCGCTGCTAATCCTAAGCGATGTATTTTAAGTGCCCTGTGATTTCTCATGACTGCTTACGTATATGCTTAATAATGGGATCATGTCGAATATCCTTAATTTTGGCGCGTGCCGACAAAAAAGTGTAGAAATAGAACAGAATGCTGCTGCAAAAAAAAAATAATAAAAATACCGGATTGCAGCATACCTGCAGCCCAGGCTACCAATGTATATACGAAAGCCATATATAATGAAGGTACCTCAAGATCACAGAAATTTTTCGGTCTGAGTTTTTTGCCTTTATTAGACAGGTATCTATGCATGTACTAATATACCCATCACGGGACCAAATCAAGCATTCACAATATAAAATACAAGTTACAGTGGGAGCGATGTGTCGCGGTTTCCCTGTAATTTCACGTATGTATCTGGGTGTACCTGTTGGTGTTATTCCGGGCAGCGTGTGTGACGTTGCCAGGATTATAGTGGCCGCCCGCATCAGAACACTGGTTGCCAAGGTCACCGTTTTGATGGATGTGAAAGCCGTGCACGCTCTCTCCGTCCGAGGCGTCGAAACCAGACAGTTTTATCTTGATCTTCACCCGTCCACCGGATTTCTGAATAAAACATAATAAAAATAACAGGTGATCATTGATGAATATTACGACCTGGTCAGCAAAGATAAATCAGGCATTTATATTAGGTATTATATATAAATAATTTGAAATACATTTTCGGTCATCCATGGAAGATCCATAAAACATAAGCTAATTGCAAGGTAATTACGTTACAAAATAAAAAAAAAATTAGATCTAATTTTCGGTATACAATTTAATCTTGATTAAATGAAGTTATATCCCTGAAAAAGAGTCTCTAGCTTTAGCAATTTTTATTTTAAATGAGTAAATACATTTTATGATTTTTTACAAGGTGCATTATGTTCGGGCCAATTACTTCAACAAATTACGCAATACCGACCTGATTTTTGGTATGGACATAGGAAATGTATGGAAGAATATACATATTCATTATGATAAAATTCAAATCAATAGGAAGTCTTGAAGCCTTACAATGGATTTTTAATGGAAAACGAAGGTTTTTCCTTAATATTTTGAAGGAACGAATTCCTAGTGACCCAATTTTTGGTATGGTAGGAAATTCTGGGGACATCTAACTCTATGCCGAATTTCAGATTCGTAGGTCCAACGGTTTCAAAACGTGGCAGTTTAACGGGCGGGCGGAAAGACGGACAGCCGAAGGACAAAGGACCACGACTATAGCTCAGATGACTTAAAGTCAGCTGAGCTAAAAATGATACCTTGAAAAATCAATTGTCAACAGAGAACGGTGACCTAGTTATATTGTTGCATGTTCAAGTAAGGAGTATAACCAGGTGATTTTTTTTTTATAATTTATTGTACATAAATATGGAATATCATGTTAAGATGTTAGCGAAGGAACTTAGAGAGCGCAGGTACTTCATTTGATGCTATTTCAGTAAAGTTTGATTCCGTGGGAGCCATCTCTTTCTAGACGATCTCTATAGAATCTTAGACTTCAAAGGCCGAACACCTGCTTAGTTTGCTTTTTCTCAGGGTCTGATCTCTAGAGGCGTGTTCATTTAATATTCATGTTATTAGTGACAGTCAGCATTACAGAGTGTGATGATTGGCCAGAAGGCGATCGGGACTTGTGACATTGCCAACATATCAGTGGTTCTGAAGAAAATCGCTACAGTGCCAGTTTGGATGTAGTCTGACGATTGTCTGCTGTATAGTGGCAGGTCTGCCTTCTACAGAGTCTGGACTGCTGAGAGATGATGTCTGTAAGCGTAAAGAGTGAGTGTCTGAGGATGGCTACGCTGATACCTCTGTAACGGACCTCAGAGCGGATATCGCAATTGCCGACGGACTGGTAATCCGGCGATCTTGTATCTGCTGTGAACGGTTCCGGTAACAGGCCAAGGATATTATTTACAAGCGAAAATTTAGAAGTACTGGATATCGTTGTTTGGACACATATTCATTTACCTAGTGCTGGATGATTCCAGGAGACATCAGCTGTGAAGAATATTGATTCTAAGTTCAGATAGAATAGGCGGTGCCCCTATCAGTCAATGCTGCGTGAACTGTGCATCGAGGGGGAAACGTTTACTCCGGCGAAGAATAAATGATTGTTGGAGCCCTGTGTACATACAAGTGAACTGATAGTGCTGTGTACGCAGTGAGAGCGAACCGACTGAGCTTCATGACATTCCGATGTCACATGTGCGCGATGGTCATGTAATCGGGAGCAGTGTAAACAAAGAGGACATTCCTATGCAGTCAACATCACAGACTTAGTGATTTTGTGCTTCTGATTGGATGCTTGTGATCATCAGTGTTAATATGAATGGAGCGCCTCTCCTGAGAAATGTATATGTATTTATTTTCCTATATATTTATTTGTTTTGTTAACTCATGCCGTAATAATCTTTAGAGTGCATGTATGAGTTTCAGCCGGTTTGGTCTACCAGTTAATAAAACCTGGATGTTCTTACCTTTAGGGATGTGACACAAGTTTCCGTATTAAGGAGAGACTAGACATTTCCAGTCCTAGACCGCTGAGTACACTCTTTGCTCATTTGTCAGTTAGATAGTCAGTTTAGTTTGTTCTAGAGAGAGGACTGGGTATAATTAATAACCCCAAGGGCTACGTGGCAGCATATAGGTGACCATAAGGGTCCTCGTAGTTATATGTATACCCCGAGCGGGGTATAAAGTTATAGAGAGGCGTCAGAAGTCAAATAGTCGGTCTCATGTAGAGTAACTGTAAAACCCCAGACGAAGGTGAGATCATGTACTTACGTGATCCTATGCCAGGGATGATTAGCGGATGGGGAGACTAAAAGAGGTAATATATATTGGAGTGACACTGGAATATTTAGTGGTCTTCAGGCTAAGTTGGACATCATTTTTACTTTGGACACTTTGACCATATATCCAGAAGGATATTAGGACGTGAAATCAAGAGACTCGAAGAAATAAACATTACTTGGTTCAATTATAACAGAAAAAAATTAAAGTAGATCTTTTCGATAAATATAACGGGGGTATTTTGTAATGAATGTCTTTCGGATGTTTTAGAAACTGTTGGATAATCGAGTGTTTATTGTATATAATAATAAACATCACCAATACGTACACGTTGTATCAGCCTGATCGTCCCCGTCACGTTCTGGCTCTCTACTCCGGAGTCCGCTGAAACCTCACAGGTCGCCTTTAGTTTGCGGTGATGGTGACGTGCTGAAATAAACGAAGTTTAAGACACATTAAACGTCTGGATATCTGTCTTTATAGAACAACGTACAAGTACAGGAAATATATCACCTCAGTGAAGGGACAGGCCGTAGCATAGTAGTAAAACGTTGGACTTCGCTGCTGTAGGTGTCAGTTTACGTTCTTCAGTGCAGTCATGCCAGTGTAGGATTTTTCCCACAGGTTAAAGAAAACAACACAGAAATTTAAGTTAAAAATTACAACATGGCCAAAATGTCTGTCTTGAACATAGATATACTGCCAGTCTAATAGTTAAACGTGGTAAACAGGGAGGCTAGAACAAATCGCGGCGGAAACTGAACTTTGACATATGATAATTTAACGTTTAGCCCCTGAAAATGTCTAAATGACTTAACCAAATGATGACCAGAACGTCTTGATCTTCAAGTACCAGTGGGAGAGGGCAGAGACCTGTAGATTACCCGCTCTAAGCCATGCAGCCTACTTTACAAAAGGGGTGGCTTATTAATGGGTTAGTCCAAATATAGATGAGGGACATGAGGCCTGAAGTCTTAAACCAGGTCTCCTTTTAATTTAACCGCTGCTTTTAGAGCAAGGTCCTCTGGGTCTGAACACAAGGGTTGGCACATGCAGAGAAAAGAATTGTTATCAGACCAATGAGAGAGTGGTCTCGCATTGTTCATCCAGCTCCAAATTTTTAACGTGCGACACGCGCTTCCAGTGCCCTGATTAGACAAAGACACACATTACTCGTTGGTCTGATTCTAGGGCCTGTGCCAAAGCCTTGAAAATTAAACCAACGGGAGGCGACGACCTCCGTACAGGGTCAAAGGTCTATTGAGCCAATGATAGGACCCTGTCATTTGATACGGACTAAAAGCATGTTTGACCTGACATTTGACCAAGTCAAAGCCTCATTAGGGTGATCAGTGAATGTAAGCAACATGTGACTCTCGATCCCTTTGGACTCATGTCTCATGCCAGCATGCAATAATGGTTAATCCCCCAATTCATACAGGTAATCTTTTGGCATAATGTTGAAAAGACCACAACAAATGTCCCTGTGCTATCAACGTGCATTTATATATGCAACAAATTTGGTAGCAGTTGTATCACGTAAACTGCCAATGGTAGCACGTACCCAGGTTCCTGTTTATATTTACAATACCGTGTCACAGATATATATTACACCGCAAATAGGTCCGCAGGTTTATCAATATAAAAAAAAAATGTTTCACGGGCAAATGCTATTTTTTGGTCACATTTGGAACCTATATTGTTGAAGCACTTTATGTTTATTATTTGTCTTAATTATTGTAATTTTTAATTGCGGGTGACATAGCTTGCGTTCGACTGGAAATAGTGCGGTCTATCCCCATCAAAGGCGTGTTCTCGCGTGTAAAGACTGGGGAGCGGTTATCCCATTTTTAAAACTGTATACGGTCTGTAACAACTGCGGTTTATAACCGCTGCAAGAGGAGCGTAGTGCCTGTTTTGATTCTCGTTAGAGACTAAGGGACGTATGCTCGAAAGCTGTTTAACTTGAGCAGGTGTTTAAAATTAGCCGTTTAGCATGCAGGCAGTTAACTTAATCGGTTTGCTAGAAGCATGATTATTATTAGTAGATGGTTATATAAGGCGACGGCTAAATTTAACAGGGGTCATATGCTTGACGGCTGTCTAACTAAACAACTACTAGCTTTTAACTGGGCCTTATGTTCGAAAGAAGTTTAACTAATCAGCGATGTCTTTACATTTCTTTAACTTTAATCGTTATCCTCGGAAGGAGTTTAACTCTACACAGACTCAAAAATCACTCTAATTTATAAATGTGGTATATATATGGTATGTTTAAGGACTGTTTAGGTGGCGATGGTCATATAATTCTCATCGTAACTTGTTGGTTCTATTTCTTTTAGTAACTAAAACAACTAAAACATATTTATATTTACTTCTTTGTTCCAGCTTGAATGATATGTGAGCGACAGAGAAGGTATATGGAAAATTTAAGTATAATTAAGACACTTTCGACGACACACCCGAAGACGTACAGTGAGTGACAATCTCAGCCATTCCAAAGGAAAATCATTTGATCAAACTGGAATGAAATACGTTAATATTTGGAGTGGACATATGGCAAAACTGTGGGTGTGGCTGTGGATGTGGGTTGCATCTTATACAGCAGGCACGGGCTCTAATACACACATCCCTTTTAGTCTTTTGTTCTCAATTCTTAGTTTTTGAATTGGTGAGCAACTGAGTGATCTGCTACTGTTTGCCAATCTCTTGACAATGCTATTGTGCACGAAATTAGTGTTTAATTTCCTCCATAATCAATGTTAACAATATATATGTATGTATGTATGCATGTATCGTTGGTGTATCAATATATATTTTATTATTATATGAGCATATACTGAAGTACTCAATAGTACTCATACAAGTACTAATTTTTATGAGTACTTACATAATTCCCCAGTACTAGTATGAGTACAAAGTTATTTTTGAAGAAAGTACTCGAGTACGAGTACTGAGTACTCTAAATAGTACTCATGAGTACGAGTAACTCGAGTACAAGTACTTTTAGACCCAACTCTGTTTCACATACCAGGTATATTAAGTATATATGAAAAACAGTGTAGTCTCCATAAAATATTACGGTATAATTCAATATTTCGTTTCTTTAACCGTTTGCTTACTCCATTACGCAAGTGGAAAAAAAGCTTGCCATAGGTGCGATGAATGGTAAAAATTAAACACGGCGATCATGCCACCTGGTGGCCATACAACCCAACTCCACAAAAATCAAGGGTATCAAGCTTCTCCGGGTGGTTCTTGTTTCATGTTTGTTCTCATTTTATAATTTTCGCGTGTGCTCAACTAAGATCTTGCCTCTAGTCAAGAGGTCTTGTAAGGGTAAACATACACAACTAGACTGTGTTTACTCACACACAGAACCATGACAATGTATAAGACAAGGGACCCATGGATCACGGCGCTCAGCTGAAGTTTGAAATTTATGCAAATGCAAAATATTCTATTGTAATGTTTTTCATTTATATAAGCATATGAGAAGCTAAGAGGAAAGGGGCCCTCCTACTTGGTTATAGTAAAGTTCTAAATATTTGATTCCAAAACTTATAGTCTGACAACACTGTCATGAAGAAAAACTGTAAAAGATTTTAGAAACTTTGATGCATATGAAAATTTACAGATGGACAGGCAAGTCAACAGAACGGACTAATACCTTTATTTCATTTTCAAAGGAATAATGCATTTAAGTTTATATGTAAGCCAATTTTTTTTAGTATATCCACTTTTTCCATTAAAGGTTTTTTTTCTTATTCATTTTTTTATTTACACGTTTTAGAAAATTTGTAATAAAAAACTGAAAATATAAGTTAAAATATCAGAATTCTAATTTGCAATCATTATATATCCAGAGTGTAGCTAATATTGGGTCATATTATGCATACACATATATTTTATTTTTAAATCACAAATGTTTAAACTGAAATTAAAAGAAAATGATGACACAACATGGCATCTTCAAGATTATTTCTTGAATCACTATTAAAAAGTTTTGCACATTTGAGTATTCAGTACATGCTTAATTTTATTCACCCCCCCTCCCCCAAAAATAAAAGATTCAGTAAACTTGATAAAATAAAAACATCTTTTTCAAATAAAGTATACAAACTTTTGGTTGAATGAGGGACAAACAATATCATTGTGCTAATTACTATCTCAGCTGTAATTAATCAATGGAATTAATGGTCAATTTCACACCTGGTGAATTTTTTACTCCTCTGAAGTAAGGAATTACTTATCTGATGAACATCCACACTTTCATAGCAATAAACCACTTTGTGGACACAATTAAATGTGCACTTTAATCATTGTAACCCTGGTGGTACAATACAAAATCTAAAACGTAGCATAGCCAAGAATAAGAATGCATAAAATACAGAAAATTATTACATTCATCTAGTTAATGCACCATCTAAGGGGAGGGGGAGTGCAGGGCAAAGGGGAAGCCTGCTAGTAGTGGCCAAGCTGAGCCAAGGCAAGCTGCCTGGGGTGGGTTACATAACACAAGTGAAAGCTCTACTACTAGGTGGGCTTGATGTAAACAACATTTAACATGGTGTATGAAAACTTGAATAAAAGTTCTCTTTTATATCAATTCCTTTGAAATTTCAGATTTTAAAAGATTAAATCCTTATGTTTATATGCTGTGAAAATTAAATTAACAGTGCTTACAGGAAAAAAACGTGCCGTTGCCAAAGTTGGACAAAATTTGCAAAATTCAGATCTTAATTTTGGGTATTCAATTGAATCTTGATTGAATAAAGTTATATTCATGAAAAAAAGTCTCCAGCTTCAGCAATTCACATGTTAGGTGAGTAAATATATTTCCTGATTTTTTAAAAAATTGCATTATATTTGGGCCCATAACTTCAAAACAAATTCGCAATACTGACCTAATTTTGGTATGTTCATAGATAATGTATGAGAGAATATGAATACTAAATATGATCTAAAACAGATCAGTGGTTTTAATATTAGGCAGCCTTGAAGTGTAACAATGGCTTTTTTATGGAAAACGGAGATTTTTCCTTAATATCTCAAAGAAACGATGTCCCAGTGACCCAATTTTCGGTATGGTAGGAGATTTTGGGGACATCTAACGGTACGCAAAATTTTGGATTCGTAGGTCTAACGATTTCAAATCGTGCCCTGTAAACGGACAGACGGCAGACAAAGGACCACGACTATAGCTCAGATGACTTACAGTGAACAGGAGATATTAAGCCCGTGTATCGGCATGGATATGCTGGACAACTTTCGTTATCAGGCCAAATGAGTTAATAAGGATGCACCTATTATTGCAAATGAATATGAACCTTAAGTGTCACTTATAGAGGTGTCTGTAGTACAAAGATGCCAATAAGGAGAGGTTCATGATTCCTATATTAATTATGAAAGAAGTGCTTGATCCTATAAGGTGAACTTCATGCCGTCTACAGTAGTAGGAGTTACACTTACATGTACCACATATAAGATCTTATACTTATCGGCAAATCAAATCGATCTGAGGTCTAGGCTTTACCACCACTTCAGCCTGACATATGAAAAAAAGACTTGTATTATAATTTTTTATTCTTCTTTCAAAGATTAATCGCACGTCCATGAGTTATACTCCTTGAATTTTTTTTATTTAGTTCAAAATAAAAATTATATGTACCACATAAAATGGGTTGTGGACTGTTCTGCTACCCACATATCATATCAATGGTTGTATATGCATTTAATATTTTTAAAGATCAACTACACTGTGCGTTATCTCATAAATACAATTTTTAGATGAATTATTAATATTAGAAACCTGCCCCATTCTCAAACACTTAAAATTACACTATTTGGTAGCTGTTCCTCTCGTTTTCAAGAGGCAATATTTTTTTCTTATTAACATTATGACAAGTTCAGTGTTATAACATAATACGCTGCCAACAGAATTATATCACCTTTCTAAAAATGAAAGTTCTGTATATAAACTGCAGACAACGACTTGATATATTTCGCTTCTTTGAAATATTTCAGAAACCTAGACACAGAAAATGATATAATCGAATAGCCTATAAATATATAGTACAGGTATTTTTGAATAAATATAGAAATATTTATATGTTCGTTTCAACGATGTTCCAGCTGTTTGCAAGGAGGCTGAAAGTTAACATACATTTGTTAACATACATATATTGCTTATACATATATCAGTTGGCATGTTGTGTACTCTGTGAATCAGTTCCGTAAAATTTATTATGTCGTACTTACGAGATATTATGTCGTACGTACGAGATATTATGTCGTACGTACGAGATAGTATGTCGTACGTACGATATAATATGTCGTACGTACGAGATATTATGTCGTACGTTCGAGATAGTATGTCGTACGTACGAGATAGTATGTCGTACGTACGAGATGAATAATTAATTTTTCTTTTACCAGGTGGCAGCAATACGCTTCCGTAGGGTCCTTTCCTTGAAAGAACACATATATTTATGATCTTATTATAACTTGGGAACTCCCGTAATTGAGAACAACTGCATTAAATCTAATAAGGCCCGTATGCTCAAGAGCTGTCTTATTTTAGCTGGTGCGTTTATACACGCCAGAACAGCTAATCACAGCGCTAAATCACATATAATCAATTCAGAAAATGTGAAACATCACATTTAGACAGGTTGTTTAACTAAGACGTGGCCCACTAAATTTAATTACCGATTAGAAGTAAAACAGGGCTTAAACGCCCTTCCACGATACGACCTGCTGATTAAGGTTAGCAGGTGTTTTACTAAACACCAGTTATCTCTTCTGTTGATTTTAAATGTTTAACTTTACTAAGTGCCCCGCTGGTCATAATGCTCAGCTGAATCTATATTGGTCAGTGATCTAATTCTTATCGACTAAGGAGAGTTTAAGAGAACCTGTATACACAACGTCTGAACATCCCAGGACTAGCGAATACGAATTGTGCCTTGATATATATCACACTGATAATTGCAGTCTGTTATTCACAAAAAGAAAAAAAAAATCTTACTTTTTTGCATTGTTCATAATCGAGAATAATGATGGAACAATAGAGAGTGAACTAAGAAATATCATTTCAGCTCTGGTCCATTATAATCGTAAGCTACATATAGATTTTCTTTCTACATTTTCTTTCCATTAAAAAAAAAACTGGAAATGTACCGGTTTTGCTCGCACAAGACAGGTAAACATAAATGGTGCCATTACATACTCGTAAAAGTCACGTGATCAATGTTTGATAAAGCACATTACAAATCGTAGGTAAAATCAAAAATGAAATACAACAATAAGCATATATAAGTTTACGCTATCCCTCACATAAAAGCTATCTCTTTTTATTTCCTGACTTGCGTATGAAGAACTGAAAAAGATCATTTTGACTCAAGTAAACGTAAATGGCGATACTTGCAACTAATACTGACATACCAGTCATGGGATCAGAAAGTGTAACTATAAGAATGTATTACTTATGCAGTATACCCCCAGTGGCCATAAATGGCATGTCATACTAAAGCGTATGGTTTAAGCTATAATTTTAGACCAACTTTGACTGGATACGTTTTGCATATTTAGTAGTATAGGGCTTATAACCACTCTGAAGTTGGTGTCCTTGAGATGAAAAAAATTTATACGTCATCCGACATAAAGCATCCATTTATTCACTGAAAGCTACCACTTTCATAATGCTAACAGGCATTTTTATTACCTACACATGTATACCTATCAAGCAAACATGGTGAAAATTTGTCACCAAAATGATACCGATGATCCAAATTTTGGGGTCTGGCTGAAGTACTAAGTGTATTATGTTCTCTCTCCATACTTTACAGACAACACTGCGTTCTAGACAGGAGACATGATACGCCCTCCTTGCGGTGCATGTTTTGGCTTTATCAGGAGACGGAGAATCACATTGCAGAGTGTAATATGATAAGGTAAGTGGTCTACTTGGCTGTGTTATCTGGTAATGTGTAGTTTATTTTTTTTAATCCAGCCAGCTATCAGTTATTTGGAGCTCTGATCAGGTCACTTTGTTGAGCCAGTCAACAGCAGCCCGCATTTTGCAGCCATGAGAACGAGGGGTTAGTTTCTAGATGCAATCTCCCATCATGATTAGGCGCCATGCCGTTATGTTTATGAGATATGAAGAGCAATTCGAATAATTAAAGAAGCATTCTCTGGTTGCATAAAAATCAGCTGTGCCCATAACGTATGTTTTTTTTTTATCTTATTTAGTTCCTTTCCTCTAGTAAACATTGTTTCTGAAATTTTAATCATGACAGTTCACTCTGATCACTATTTTCATAACCTGGTATAGCAACAGGATACGAGGCTTCGGAATGATACGTCGTCATTTTCAACGGCTATTTCGTCGTTTTCAAATGCGTTTGTATGAACCATGACGTAGCTGATCCCGAGGTGCTGCTGTGTGTGTAAACGACAGATTACTTGCGTCCGACGCACAGACATACCACACCCGTGTATTATTTTGCCATTTTGCCAATGAGCAAAAGAGGTTGGGTGATGGGATTATTTCTTAGATCTCAAGCGTTTCGTGTCAGATTCGTATGTAAGTTAATCTTTACCCAACTAGATTTATCTTCTTTAGGTGAATGGATATTATTCACTGTTCATAGGCTTTGGAGCGTTTTTATTAAGGGGGGGCGCATTCTGCAAAGTAAGCAAGTTTTAGGACGTGTAAGCACTCGAAAGGGGGTAGTAGTGTTTCGAAATTTTGAATAAAAAAATAATAGATAAAATTTGCATTTCAATGCATTTAATTAACTAATTTCCCACTTTTAATCACGTGCTGCACCATACAAAAAATGACCAGACATAAAATAATGAATTTACAGAATCATGTGTGCCAAATTGATAAAATTTATACATTATAATATAGTCTTATTCAAATATTTATACAACTTCAGAACCATAGGCGTGCATGTTATGAAGGATATACCATTTTCAAACTTACTTAAAGTTTAAGATGAAATTTTCAAATAAATATTACCATATAAAATTAATTTACAGAAAACTTACTTGATTTCAGTCATATTAATGATACATTTAGCAATACAAAAAAAATATATTCCAAAGCAGACCTCTGTATTAAGGTTATCAGTTTTAATATTACTCATAAAAGTACATTTCAAACCGTTCTCACTGAAATAAATTTCATTATATTCAATTCACTCACCAACAATAATTACAAAATACCTATATAACTAAACACACTCAGTTAAGAAATGAAGTCACAGTTGTTTTTCTATGATGCATGTGGACTGAGAAGAAATACATTGTCAATGCAAATTGATGGAATTTACATCATTTTAAATCGAAGCCTATGCTGTTATATCGAAGTACATATTCTTTCTCCAACATGCGCTCCTTTCGCAGCGGTTATACACTGTAGTCGTCCAAGATCTCCTCTCGTGTAACCGTTGCTTTGTATAGCAAGATATTCTGGATTCCAACACCAGGGTGCACTTAGAGCAAAAAGACCAATGAAAACGTGGTATTGCTTTGTACATCCAGCTCCAAATTTTAAACATGCGACGCCCGCTCTCAGTGTATATCCATTGCGTGAGGAGCGTATCACAAATGTACCTTTAATCCTTTACCTCAACCCCAAGTAATCAAGTATATATATTGTTTTATTTAAAACAAATATTGTAAGCATGTGATAATATACTGCATTTGCCTACGGCCATTTTATATTGAGGTTGTCATTTTCCCCCTTCCTTTTCTTTACATTATATGGTTTTCATGTACGAGATTTTATGCTTTATCCCTTTAAACACTCCTTGAAATATTAAAAAAAAAATCAGTAATATCTCAAGAACCCCTATACCCCTCGGCCACTCTGTCTGTTGTAAGCTCAATATTATAATTATATATAATTATATATATGATATAAAATATAATATAATATTAATAATACATTAATTATATATATATATATATACAATAAAGAAAAGAAAAAGCAAGAATTCAAAGAATATTTGTGTTGACTCACCATGGGTGCAGGCTGCCGATACAGCAAGAGCAAACAGCAGAGTTGTGATGTAATGAACCATTCTGAAGCTGTCCCCAGAGCAGGCTCACAGCACAGTGACCCAGAGTACGCGAGCAGAAGTACATAAGCAATTTGCACACGACACGCGGCCTCTCTCCTTAGTTAATAGTCATACACACAGGCACTCGTTTCCAGCACTACAATGGCCTAGAAACGGTTAACATATTGAGTATGGGCGATATACCCATTATAAGAGAACTTATAATGGGTATATCGCCCATACTCAATATGTTTACCGTTTCTAGGCCATTGTAGTGCTGGAAACGAGTGCCTGTGGTCATACACTACAGCAGCAGACACTTTAGCGCGCAAAGTTGGTGGGTTGGACTTCTTCGGAACATTTTCCGCTCAAATACCCCTGGCCGAGGTCTTTTTCCAATGGCCTGTTCTCCTCAATCAGGAATGACTTGTTATTGTTTATTGGTACTAAATATCTACATTCTTGTTTGTATATAATCAAAACTCTAAAAGTTATTGAAAACGAACTGATGTACATGATTACCGGTGTCATCGTCTCTTATCCTAAGTATTTTGCTGACCTTTTGTAACGTCACTATCTTCCTTTGGACCAAGCACCATTCCTGTATAATACATAATAATCCTGTATAATATTCTAATATATAATTCAGCTAACACTGATTCTCTAAGCTGAAGACACAGCATTTCAGACACGATCATAAGTTCTCTATATCATAAGTTCTCTATATGCTATTATATTTATATATTTATAATAATAATTAGCCATACTTATAAATGCGTCAGTTTATTTAAGCGCCGGTGATTTGTCTTAAAATTAAAATTATGTCTGGCCGCTTGAATAAGGTAGAGGTTTTAATGTATCAACCAAAAATCTGCATTCTAAGGAATGCAAGCCTCCGCCATGTGGAGGTCCTTTTTGTGGGATGCTACCAAAACCGTGTTTGCAATCACTTATTCGGGCCATATTCCCAGGTTCATTCGTGCATAAGTGACCGTACATATGTGAATATTCCCTGATGACGTTTCTGAATCCAGACCCACAGCAAAATCATTGGCCCATTTCGGAAATATCCTGAAAATTTCATGAGATTCTGTTCATGTTTGCGCGAGTTATAATACAATATATATACACACAAACACACGCACGCACACACAAACACACCTACGAATGGAGATGTACACATATATACCCTCCAGTCGGAGGCAACACCTAGTCATAATTATAGGGCTGTAGATACACTGAGAGGTGATTATTACATGATAAAGTTACCAGGGTCCCCTATCGTTTACAGTTTCACAGATATCTGCTGTCTTGTCAGTTTTACTTTTAATCCGCCTCCACTTTAGATTTGATACATGTCTGAAAGCTTTGTTTACAATATTAAGTTTACAGTAATGATATTTTGTACGTCAGTCATTATGCTGTGGGTGTAGACGCGTTAACAGGGGCTAAACACAACAATTGGAGTCACACGAGAAACGTTTTAAATAATTCTCTTTGGCGCCACCTGATGCTTGCGGTGGCGCCATCTGTGTTCTTCTCGTGGTGCAAGATTAAGTTTTATTTTGATGTAATTACTAATTTGATATGGATATTAATGTATAAGGGTGAATTGCACTATGATGACGAATAAAGGCTCTACCAATTTTATGAAAATGTTTTGAAGTTGTGACAAAAATTTATTAAAAAATATACCCCGGATCTATACATTTATTGTACTGGATTTATTTACATATGCCGTCTAAACAGTTGTCCTTTTAACACGCCTCAACTGCAAATTTGATATATGTCTCAAAGTTTATATAAGAATAGAACTGACTCGTCAATTTTGTTCGACAGTCTATCGAGGGCGAATGTCGCTGCTTTGAGAAGCGCCAGAAACCCGGTCTCTTTAACTTTTATAGTTTAGGATATAAATTCTCTCTTAATAAACGCTGTCTTAAAACTTTTAAATTCTCCACTGAAAACTAGATACGTCTAAACGCTTGCATAAGAATCGTCATTTTAATGCGGTCGCAGCTGCATCATGTGGTGCTAAAAACGAGAGGAGAAATTCGGGCACTCGAGATATTAGAGATAATTCGAGATATTTGCTGTATTACCTGTAATACTTTGAACCCTCCTCAAATACAGACTTGATTAAAGATGAAACACGTGTCTGTATGCTTGAATAAGAATAAGGTTTACTCTGTCATAATTTTTTCGACTCTCATTAAAATACGATTGCTGATGCATTGGGAGGTAGTCAACTCGAGTAAAGTATTCGAGCTAAATGCTTCGTGACAGGTGTACTTTTAACCCGGCTCTACTGCAGATTTGATACGTCTCATAGCTTGTATACCGTATAAGAATATAAAGTTACTGCAATTACATTTTGTATGATAGTTATCATAGATGCAGTGGGATGTCCTGGACACAATTAAAAGCCTGGTTCGCTATACTGCTGGAGATATAGGCTGTTTCACCATGCAATTATACGCTTAACCCGCCTCCAGTGCATGTTTGTTTAAGAATAATGTTTTATCACATCACACTTTTCAACAAAGATTAAAACAGGATAAAAACACGTACATGTACATGATTTTCCCTTGATCCCTGTGTTAATAAAGAGTAAACCTGTGCCACATACCTTACTAAATAGATGTATGTTAATTAATCAGGGGCCAGAGTGCAGCTGCAAAGTAAGCAAGTTTAAGGAAGTGTAAGCACTCGAAAGGGGGTGGTAGTGGAAGGGGATAGCCCCTCACACGGTTTCGAAATTTTGAGAAAAAAAAAAATAATATATAAAATATGCATTTCAATGCATTTAATTAACCAATTTCCCACTTTTAATCACGTGCTGCACCACACAAAAAATGACCAGACCTGAAATATAGAATTTACAGAATCATGTGTGCAAAATTGATAAATTTATACACCATAATATAGTCTTATTCAAATATTAATACAACTTCAGATCCATTACTTGGTTTTTAATTTTACTCAAAACCATAGGCGTCCATGTTTGAACGATATACCATTTTCAAACTTACTTAAAGTTTAAGATGTAATTATCAAATAAAAATTACCATGAAAAATTAAATTTCCAGAAAACTTACTTGATTTCAGACATATTAGTGATAGATTTAGCAATACAAAAAAAATATATTCTAAAGCAGACCTCTGTATTAAGGTTATCAGTTTTAATATTACTCATACAAGTACATTTCCAACCGTTCTCACTGAAATAAATTCCATTATATTCAATTCACTTACCCACAATAATTACAAAATACCTATATAACTAAACACACTCAATTAAGAAAAGAAGTCACAGTTGTTTTCTATGATGCATGTGGACTAAGAAGAAATACATTGTCAATGCAAATTGATGGATACACTGTAGTCGTCCCAGATCTCCTCTCGTGTAACCGTTGCTTTGTATAGCAAGATATTCTGGATTCCAACACCAGGGTGCACTTAAAGCAAAAAGACCAATGAAAACGTGGTATTGCTTTGTACATCCAGCTCCAAATTTTAAACATGCGACACCCGCTCTCAGTGTATATCCATTGCGTGAGGAGCGTATCACAAATGTACCTTTAATCCTTTACCTCAACCCCAAGTAATCAAGTATATATATTGTTTTATTTAAAACAAATATTGTAAGCATGTGATAATATACTGCATTTGCCTACGGCCATTTTATATCGAGGATGTCAATTTATTTTCCCTTCCTTTTCTTTACATTATATGGTTTTCATGTGCGAGATTTTATTCTTTTATGTGATGGATGGCAGCAGGGTACTCCGGCTCTGAACCGTCTCGAAGTTAATATATTTATAACCAACAATACCGGCAGTGTTCTCATATTTAAAATCATCGGCAAACATTTAAACAATGGTTCTTTAACTGATTCGATCGGTTGACTCCCAAGATTGTCTGCCTTTATTAGGTTTAAAAGCACCGGTGAAACTTTGTGACTGGTACAAACAGCTGGACTTCTAGTGTAGCTCAGATAACAGAGGACAGACTGATGATAACATTCTGTTATATATGGGACATTAACAAGATAAACAGGAATAAGTGAGAGAGCAATGTTTTAGGTTTAAGTCATAGTTGGGTACTTGGCTGCTCGGGTCTGTCCGAACACCAAGACTATATACTGGTTACTATAGAGATATATTTTATCTCCATCGCCCATTGTATAACGTTCACTCTGCTGACCTTCGCGAAGTGTGCATCAAGTATGAAGGTGATTTTCCCAAGGCTGAAAATGTCAGCATCATCATGGATGGGATGCAGTTTGCAGAGTGTGCAGACAGAAACATACAAACCAAGAACAGTAAACAACAGGAAACAAGTTATTTAATGATATAACTGACATTTCGAAATTTCACTTCGGTCCATTCTGGGTGGATATTCATACCTATTTCTTATTGACAAATACATAGATTCTGGTGAAAAGCATGTTGATATATTTATCCATTTAAAATAAAATACCAAACTGTTACTGGTTTTCTTCCATGCTATAACTATAAAAGTTACCATTCAGCCACTGATTTTATTTTGTTTACTGAAGATATCAACAACAGGACATATTGGCACATGCACCTGTAGACAATTACGTGGCCTAATGTCTTGTTTATATTATATATATATTATATATATATATATATATAGACAATGAACATAAAAAGAAGAGAGACATCAACACACACACACACACACACACACACACACACATATATATATATATATATATATATATATACATACATACACTAAATTACTCATGGTCAAAACTCAGATTCGTTCAGTGTATATTTCATAAACGTGAATCCAAAGTTCCAAAATGTCTCTGTTGATATTTGTGTCAGGAAATCAAGGTCTGTAACACGTGTTGTACTTAATTCTTAATACAATAAACCCATTTGATAACAACATCTTTTATTTTCTATATTATGATGCTGATGCACATGGTGTATGGTTATGTATGGTAGATACCAGTTGTGTCCTCTATTAAAGTAAACCTTTTGTCAAAACAACACAAGTTACTTGTGTTAAATATAGCACCAAAAAAATGTGTTACGAATAACAAAATATCTTGTGTTAATTTAACACAAAAATATGTAACATCTGACACAAATTTGTTTTACCTTTAACACTAGTATATTGTGTTAATTTAACACGATTGTTTTACCTTGAACACAACTAGATTGTGTTATTATTACAAAAGATTGTAATACTTTTAACACAAGTATCTTGTGTAAATTTAACCAGAGTGCAGCTGGTGGACTCCAACCACTGCAATCCACCAAAGTTCGACCATACTGAATATCAAACCCATCCAAAAGTAATACAAACCGAATCAACAATTCAAGGTCACTGATCAAGGTCATACGTTAAATATTCGCGATTTTCCCAACTGCAGTGTTTCGTGAGGTTTTCATTTTCGCGCTTTACTTTACAGTAATTTTCACTATGTACATGGCCAATATTATATCAGTTACTTTATATGCCCGCAAAATCTTAATAGTTTTAGAGGAGCTTAGGTAACATCGAACATGTAGAAATTCCGCATTCAATATTAACAGATATATTAAGAATTTATATTGTTTAAATGATCAATCATTGAATTACGGGTAACATAAAATGTATGCTAATATTGACGCTACCTTCAAAATGCACGTGAGACCATTGAGGCTTTAGCATAAAGTACTGTTCACCTGTGCAGGTGTGGCGTCTTGTTTCGTGATAATTTCCCCTTCGCGCATATCGGGAATTTGAAACCCTCGCGTAAAAAGTCCACCACAGTATTTTATTGTCTACTCATCACATCTCCATCTCTTGCCCGCGTTATTCCAGGAAGTCTGTCAGCATCAACAGTTTGTTCCGTCACATCAGGGCTATTGAAAAAGAGGGCCTAACGCGATGGAATTATTAGATTTTCGAAATCAATATCCACTACCTCTATACAAACATTTGTCGAATTCTATTTTTTATGCCCACGCCACAAAGTGGCCGGGGCATATAGTTTTACCCATGTCCGTCATTCCGTCCTTCCGTCATTCCGTCCTTCCGTCCTTCCGTCCTTCCGTCATTCCGAAATCAAACAGTTGACTTTTTTTCGCAATGCCTGCAGATATTGGCCTGATTTTTGGTGTGTCGGCAGATATAGACCAGTTAGAGATCGAGTTTGCGTTTCGTCCCGGTTGACCTACTTTTGACCGTTTTACGGCTCCTAAACTTAGAAAATTTCATGAAAAATAGAAATATTCATGACAGATACACATGTACGGACTTTTTTTCGCAATGCCTGCAGATATTGGCCTGATTTTTGGTGTGTGGGCAGATATAGACCAGTTACAGATCGAGTTTGCGTTTCGTCCTGGTTGACCTATTTTTGACCGTTTTACGGCTCCTAAACTTAGAAAATTTCATGAAAAATAGAAATTTTCATGACAAATACACATGTACGGACTTTTTTTCGCAATGCCTGCAGATATTGGCCTAATTTTTGGTGTGTGGGCAGATAATGACGAGTTACAGATCGAGTTTGTGTTTCGTCCGGGTTGACCTACTTTTGACCGTTTTACGGCTCCTAAACTTAGAAAATTTCATTAAAAATAGAAATTTTTATGACAAATACACATGTACGGACTTTTTAGCAATGCCTGCAGATATTGGCCTGATTTTTGGTGTGGGCAGATAATGACCAGTTACAGATCGAGTTCATGTTTCGTCCCGGTTGGCCTAATTTTGACCGTTTTACGGCTCCGAAACTTAGAAAAATTCATGAAAAATAGAAATTTTCATGACAAATACACATGTACAGCCCTTTTTAGCCCTCAGCTCATAGGCTGATGGGCTATTGTCGTCACCCAAGCTGTCCATCTGTCCATCTGTCTGTCCGGTGTCTGTCCTTCCGTTCCGCGTCTGTTAACTTTTACCTTGTGAGCGGGATATCTCTAAAAGGATTCACCGTTGGAATTTTATTTCAGCAGTGAAGATGTATGTCGATAAAATCTCGGTCAAGTTCGAAGATGGGTGACCTTGACCCATTTTTCTACATTTTAGAGCTGATTATAGAAAAACACTCAGAAGTTTATATCTCAGGAACCATTGTGTGGATTTTCACAAAACTTACTATGATCATTGGGACTGATGGTCTGTATGTGCTGCACAATTTTGGTGGCGCCACCTGCAATTTCTGATTTTTTAATGAAATTTTATCGGATTTTTTCAATTTTGGCGTTTTGTGCAGGATATCTCCAAAGGTATTCAACACAGGAACTTCATTTCTTCAGTCCTATTGCATTATATTTACAAAATCTTGGTCAAGTTCAAAGATGGGTGATCTTGACCTACTTTTCAAAGTCACAGAGCTTTTTTATAGAAAAAAACTTAGGAGCTTATTTCTCAGGAAGCATTTGGTGGATTGTTATGAAACATGGTATATACCTCTACAATTTAAATTTATAAATGATTATCAACTTTTGCTAATATTCTAGTTTCGCAATGCAATGCTTACAGATACTGGCCTAATGTTTGGTCTGTGGGCGCATAATGACCACTTACAGATCGAGTTCGCGTTTCGTCCCAGTTAACCTTTTTTTCACCATATGACAGATCCTGAACATAGAAAATTTCATGAAAGACAGAAATTTTCATGAAAAATGCACATATATGGACTTTTTTTTCACAATGCTTGCAGATACTGGCCTGATTTTTGGTGTGTTGCTTGATAATGACCCTTAACAGATCGAGTTTGCATTTTGCCCTTGTTGACCTACTTTTGACCATACAACACTTCCTGAACTTAAAAAAAATTACAAAATTTAACAAATGTTTCTAATTTGCCCCAGGCGGGGGCATTTGTGTCGTTCCGACACATCTAGTTTTAATTTTGTTTTTACCTGTACTTTTTCTGATAGATTTCAGATATGACTCTGCAAGTCACGTTTGTTGGGCGATAATAGACGACATAAACCAGAGCCATACCCCTCTTTGCATTTTAACATGCTGATGTCCACTATCTACAATCCGTAGCTGCACGCTTTGAGCTTTATCCAATTTGCTAGATCATCTTCGGGTCCAGAGTGATTATAACTGTATGAGAAGCGTTATCTCATCATTTCAGTAATTTTGCATACCGCTATCACCTGATATTGATAAGTGTGACACGAAATTAAACTGTCGGTTACTCTTTCTGAATTTCTCTCAGTGTACACACACATGCACGTCATTATAGCACACAAACGTAAACAAACAAATAAGCATGAAAATATTTAATATGTTAAATATTTAATCATACCACCATGTCAGGAGAGTGATGTCTACGTAATTGAAAGGAATGTGATAATTAAATTATTAATTTCGGTCTCATTCTCTCTAAGAGTACACACACCATCACACACACACGCATGGAAACGCTAAATTCCGATTTGAAGTCCGACCGTATTAAACCCGTGTAGGGCTTCGAATAGAGGAACCCTTTGGCATCATTGAAGCACCTTCCTCAGTAATGATATCAAGTAACAGTAAATGCATTTTTGCTGTTTTTATTTGAAAGGGTTGGCAAACATTTAAAAGGTACTTGACATTGACTTTAAGCTCAAACGGACACGCCTTGCTTTTGGAGTAGAAAACAAGGTTAGGTAAACCTTTGAGCACGTGGTGGTCATTATGTGCAGGGAACATTGCATCCAGACAAACACTGGATCCTGATGTGACTGGCTGGTGCCAAGTTTGGAGGCAAAATTAACAAATTACCCAAATCTATCCATACATTTTGTTTTTATTCTTACCTGAAATTTTGGGCGGAAAGTGTCAGAAATACTAAAATTTTGATGAGATCTTTACATTTAACTCACAAGCGTTTTCCCTGTGGGTGACGTCACTGCCAAGTTGACAGTGCTCATAGATGTGCCAATTGCTTTTGAACAAATCGCACAACCTCATGTTTTCCCCCTAAAATTAAATAGAAAAACGGGGTTTCCCCCTCCAGCATCCGGGTTCAGTGTGTTACATGATACTATAGTAGATTTTGAATACCTTTAATTGACCACAATGACGCATCCCTGGTGGGATAGCGCAGCGCTACCGCGTGTCAGGGTATAACACTAGACGTGTGCTCCTCAGAGTCGCTTGAGCCCTTATTTAGGCGAAATGGTAAGAAAGCGACAGAGCGTAGGCAAATGCGTGTTATTGGCACCTCTTTTGTGGTGCCCACGCACGAAATACCACGTAAAGCACGACTATCAATTAGTGCACAGTAAGATCACACCCACTAATAGGGATTCATGGGACTATATATATATATATATATATATATATATATATATATATATATATATATATATATATATATATATATTATATTTCAACATGCATTCATAGGTCTAACAGGGATTTCTTAAAATTTACCAATCTCCTAGATGTTTGATGAGATCCAGTGGGGGTTTTTATAAACAAGACTACCCCTCACTCCGGGGACACACGGGATCACACGCACTAGATTACTCCAGGCCATGTGTTATTTTATTTCTCCAGATATGACAATTTAAAAAAAAAATGTTTGACATCTAATTGTGCTTAGTATAATGTAGTAAAAATGCCATCTCAAACTGCCCAGTAGCATGTGGCGAAATATTAAATGCAGGTCACCAAATTAAAGAAAACTTCGACATAAAAACAGGAATTAAACGAGTGTTAAATGTCACACCAGCATGGGCCACCAATATTGTTATGCATATATTATATTTATAGATGTTTTAGATTTAATGCTAAATTGTATTTATTTAAGTTTGTACTGTGAGCCACAATGCCTTTTCTGTAAAAGAACTTCGTCAGGTGAGATTTCACTATATATATATATATATACGCATATAGATGTATATAGATGTATTGATATATATATATGTATATAGATGTATATATACGTATATATAGTGTGTGTGTAGCATACTATGTGTATATTTGTTGTACGAATCCAACAGTAGCTGGATGACACACAATATTTATCTAACCATGATAAAGCAGCCTCTATCATTCATTATGCATATATATATAAATATATATATATATATAATATATAATATATATATGTATATATATATATATATATATATATATTTATATCTGTTGGGTTCCAAAACGTATGACTGCATGGTGAGAAAAAAAGAATAAATGTATATATATATATATATATATATATATATATATATATATATATATATATATATATATATATAAGTGAACCCAATAGCCGTGTTTATAGTCCCATGGAAAAACAACGAAACGAAACAGGATATAAAAGCTTGTTCATGGTCTATAAATAAGCAACATCCATGATGATTTGTTATTTGATAAAAACAACCGACTTGTTACCTTACAGTTCCTGTACTGCCAGGCTGATCTCATGCTGAGAGAACATAAAATATATACAAGTAAGAATTATTATTTATCGTTGTGTAATTCTCATCACATTTTTGCAAAAATACCCTGAAGAGTGACTCTGTATTCTTTTTAAGATTTACCGAAGAATATGGTAATTATTCTTTTTTTCACTATTTATTCAAAATTTAAGTGAAAGTTGCATTCTTTTCTCCTTTTTTGCAGTAATAGAGTTCTGATTAAATCACCTTAATCATAATTTATTGAAAGAAAAATGACCATTTACTTTTACTCAGAGTAGGGAAAGCATGTAAAATGATACACTAATATAATTTTTTTTATTGAAGCTGCCATTACTTAAAGTACATTTAATGTAGCTGTTTAGCTAAAACCTTAAAAAAATTTTGACCGGTCCAGGGATAAGCGGTCCGGTATTATATGTGTATATAAGCGGTCCGGTCCTGTCCAGTCCAAAATTGTGGAGCGGACCGATCCAAGCTAACGTGACGATTACTTCAATCTGTAGGTTCAATCATGCAACATATGACTGTAAACGAAACGATTACTCTCAATCTGTTGATACTACCATGCAATATGTGACTGTAAACCTGACGATTACTCTCATTCTGTAGATACAGCCACGTGACGTGACTGTCACCGTGACGGTTACTCTCAATTTGTAGATACAGTCACGTGACATGTGACTGTCACCGAGACGGTTACTCTCATTTTGTAGATACAGCCGCGTATCATCTCACCAAGACGGTTACTCTCAAATTTTCCATTTAGTGGAATCTCCACGCGTAGAAGGAAAATTAACATATATGTTTTTTTAAACAAATATGCAGTGCCAGATTAAAACATGTTTTATTGTATTTTTAAAAAAGTTTGTGTCTTATACTTTCCAGAGGTATTTGTATATGTATCATCACAATTAACCTGCATCGAAGTAAGAATGACCTTTCCTTTGGACCGGAGCACTTTTAACCAAACCATACCGTCAGATGTCGCTGTAGTCGGCGCTGTGGCAGGATGTGTGGTTATCGCCTTTGGAACTTTTGGTAATATCTTACTTTTACTGGGGCTGTGTATTCATAAGAAACTGCAACAGAAGATGAACATACCAATAGGGAGTCTGGCAGTGACCGACCTGATAACATTGTTGGGTCTTTACTCAATATTTGTACATACTTATATTCGGAGGAGGTGGGTATTTGATGGAGATCTGTGCTTGATCGCATCCTGGTTCATAACCCACTCACTGACTGTTTCTGCAGTGCATAGCGTCATCATAACTGTTTACAGATATATTTACATAGTCCATTCGCAAAAAAGCGCCTGCGTGCTGACTGTAAAATTTATAGCTATATCCGTGGCAACCATGCATGTTTTGTTATTAATTTGTACTTTTACGCGATATGCCAGACATATCTACCTCAGGCGTCCTGCATATTTTCACAGGGGACCCCTCTTCTGTACGATTACACAAGATGCTTAAGCTTTTCCTGCTTATGTTATTTTCATTTTAGTAGGTATTCTTATAATATTCTTTTACACAAGGATCTTGAAAGCTGTCAAGCAAAGTGGACACCAGATGGCGCAACATGCATCAGTGAAACGGATTGACAGTGCATGCGCATTACGACATGGGAAGCGACAAGCAAAACTCGTGAAAGCAATGGTAGTTATATTTACAACGTTCACGTTAACGTATTTGCCGTGGTCTATAGTTTTCGATGTAGGACAGAACCATGAGATTTCTGACTGGGTTTACGTTTTCGTTAACATTTTATTTTGGTCCTCCTCCAGTGTAAACTGGATCATCTACGGAGTAATGAATACGCAGTTCAGGGCAGGATACAGGAAGTTAATGTCCTACAACTGTCGTGCTATACAAGAAAACAAAACAAGTGGGCCTCATCATATTAAGGAATCAATCTTATAAACGATTTATAATTTGACAAATAATTCGTAAAAAAGAGTGGCATTTGCGGCGAAGATGAAACGTATTTCCCAGAATAATTGCCAAGGATTTGCTATATTGACAACCTTAACGGATGGTTTAATTAGAATATTTGAACAATTAATAACATTTATTGGTTATTCTCATAATCAAAAATACGTTATTTGGCATTACCCGGAAACAGCCACCATTTGGGTCCTAAAGAGCATGTAACAGTAGAAGCTGTTTACCGTCGTCTGATTCCATAAACGATGGTAAGCGGGTGGGGCTTGAGCCACTTTAATTCTTGCACTTCCATTGAGACTACTAGTGTGTTCATCTCAAGCATGCCAGTCACGGACACAGGTACAACGGACGAATGGAAAAAGCTCAGTTCGCGGGGAAATTATGCAGTTTATGTTTCCTTGTTGTCTGTTTTTCATTGAATGTGCGTTTATCAATTCCTCGGCTGCTCGAAAAACTGAGACTCGGAACGGATTATCTGAATCACGCATCCCGATTAAATGCTAGACTCTTACGTATCAACACATACTCCAGCTGATCTGATGCTTTAGGCTCTCTCACTTATCAACACAAACTCGAGCTGAACTAATGCTGTAGGCTCTCTCACGTATCAACACATACTCAAGCTGATCTAATGCTGTAGGCTCTTTCACGTATCAACATATACTCCAGCTGATCTGATGCTTTAGGCTCTCTCACGTATCAACACATACTCCAGCTGAATTGATGCTGTAGACTCTTTCACGTATCAACATATACTCCAGCTGATCTGATGCTGTAGGCTCTCTCACGTATCATTATATACTCCAGCTGATCTGATGCTGTAGGCTCTCTCACGTATCAACATATACTCCAGCTGATCTGATGCTGTAGACTCTTTCACGTATCAACTTATACTCCAGCTGATCTGATGCTGTAGGCTCTCTCACGTATCAACATATACTCAAGCTGATCTGATGCTGTAGGCTCTCTCACGTATCAACACATACTCAAGCTGATCTGAGGTTTTGTTTGCAGACAGCCTTATATACCGTGGTCCAACATGAATAAGATGTTCATGTTAGACAGTTATGATTAATCGTTAAAGCGGAAATGGCGTGGCACTTTTCATCTCGGCATAATTTATTGTAAATATTTCACCAGATTAATAAAATTATAAACACCCGGTCTTTTGTTTTAATAATTTCCCCTACGGGCGAGGGACTTTGCTTACAAAGAAGGCGAGCTTCGAATTTAGCTAAAATAATATGGCACTTGGACGTCAGGCCACCTGGGTTGGCGTAATAAAGCATAACTTAATCAAACAATTCCAGCATATCGATACAGACTAATACCTTGATTTGAAAAAAAAAAAAAAATCGGACATTAATGTAGGCATGGTTTAATATAACCACAGACTTGTGTGAACACACAGACATAAACCGAAATATAGACGTTGACATAATAATAGCCAAGACTACAAGGCCTACATGGACTGGTTCTGATGATGTATAGTTTGACTATAGACTCGTTTGTTGACGGGTCTGATCAATATTTGCAATATTTGTTTCTACTGCGTATAATACCCTATACCCTATAATATTCATTATCATAGAGCATCCCGCTGACATGGCCAATATATTCATTACCACAGAGCATCCCGCTGACATGGCCAATATATTCATTAACATTCAGCATCCCGCTGGCATGGTCATTATATTCATTATCATACAGCATCCCGCTGGCATGGCCATTATATTCATTATCATAGAGCATCCCGCTGAAAGGGCCATTATATTCATTATCATAGAGCATCCCGCTGGCATGGTCATTATATTCATTATCATACAGCATCCCGCTGGCATGGCCATTATATTCATTATCATAGAGCATCCCGCTGACAGGGCCATTATATTCATTATCATAGAGCATCCCGCTGGCATGGCCATTATATTCATTATCATAGGGCATCCCGCTGACATGGCCATTATATTCATTATCATAGGGCATCCCGCTGGCATGGCCATTATATTCATTATCATAGAGCATCCCACTGGCATGGTCATTATATTCATTATCATAGAGCATCCCGCTGACAGGGCCAGTATATTCATTATAATAGAGCACCCCACTGGCATGGCCATTATATTCATTATCATAGAGCATCCCGCTGACAGGGCCATTATTTTCATAATCATAGAGCATCCCGCTGGCATGGCCATTATATTCATTATCATAGAGCATCCCGCTGACAGGTCCAGTATATTCATTATCATAGAGTATCCCGCTGACAGGGCCAGTATATTCATTATCATAGAGCATCCCGCTGACAGGGCCAGTATATTCATTATCATAGAGCATCCCGCTGACAGGGCCAGTATATTCATTATTATAGAGCATCCCGCTGGCATGGCCATTTTATTCATTATCATAGAGCATCCCGCTGACAGGGCCATTATATTCATGATCATAGAGCATCCCGCTGGCATGGCCATTATATTCATTATCATAGAGCATCCCGCTGGCATGGCCATTATATTCATTATCATAGAGCATCCCGCTGGCATGGTCATTATATTCATTATCATACAGCATCCCGCAGGCATGGTCATTATATTCATTATTATAGAGCATCCCGCTGACAGGGCCATGATATTCATTATCATAGAGCATTCCGCGGGCATGGCCATGATATTCATTATCATAGAGCATCCCGCTGACAGAGCCATTATATTCATTTTCATAGAGCATCCCGCTGGCATGGCTATTATATTCATTATCATAGAGCATCCCGCTGACAGGGCCAGTTTATTCATTATCATAGAGCATCCCGCTGACAGGGCCAGTATATTTATTATCATAGAGCATCCCGCTGGCATGGCCATTATATTCATTATCATAGAGCATCCCGCTGACAGAGCCAGTTTATTCATTATCATAGAGCATCCCGCTGACAGGGCCAGTATATTCATTATCAAAGAGCATCCCGCTGGCATGATCATTATATTCATTATCATAGAGCATCCTGCTGACAGGGCCACTTCAGGTTTGTATTATAATAACACCGATAGCGCCTACTCTGTAACAGCTTCGACATTGTGGATTCCACAGGTTGGAGGACCAAAGTCAAACTTGTTTTGTGTTCATGTTGACAGGTGTCTGTGATTTGCTTCACAGTTTTTTAAGTGTTTCCTGAGGAAGCGTTTTATTATAGCGACCTAACTGTACAGTAATTTGCATAGGGTACATATATGATCATATGATTTATCAAAGACGTGTCAACGATGCAAATGAAAAAAAAAATCTAGTTGAAATATTAGCTCATTTTTAACAGTTCATTTCAAGGATCTGGTTGGCTTTTTAATATGCGACTCTGGAGGCGTGGATAACGTAATCTTGTTAATGCAACGCGTATAAATGATAAAGATATGTTCATATTTTTATATCTGACAAGAGGTTACAGTATAAATCCCTTTTCCCGTGAATAAATAGTATCTTATTCAACAAGGGTTAATTTATTTAATTGGTTATTTCCCTTTTCTGAATTTGACATCGTCACGAAAAATAATGTTAGCAACAGTGTACTCACTGACTGTTAAAGTTCGTATTAAAGTCGTGCTCACAACCTTAAGACATTGGATATCATATCAAATGTAAAAGTGAAATCGAAATTGTACAATGATGCGTCATGTTGATGAGCTTAACACGATTAGACAGATTATTACTCACACAAACACGATATTGTGTTAGTAAATGGTTACATCTGTTCCTGACTTCCCGCCCACCAAAAAGTAACAATAGCATGACAGGGTGTAGAATAAAAAACAAACGAGTTAAATCCTTATCTCTGAGAGAGAGATATATATATGCTTTTCACCCGAAGCAACCTTTTTTAAAGGGTTTTAGACGTAATTTTGTGGCCTGGACCCCCCTTTTCCAGACATGATGACCTTTTTTTAGGATTTTCATTAGTCCTCCTGGGTTGGACCCCCCTTTTCCTAAATCCTGGATGCGCCCCTGATTATTATTGTAATGATATGAAGGTAATGGGTCGAGTCTGATTTTTCCTTTGACATTAATCACCTCAAAGTACCGTATTGAGTATGTTTGTCTTCCCGGTTAGTATTTTAAGCTTAAACAGTTAACTGAGTGATTTATTTACCTTTTTCCTTAAGATCCAAACTTATGCAGAATTATTCTGCCAGTATGCTCTCTCTCTTTCTCTCTCTCCCTCTCTCTCTCTCTCTCTCTCTCTCTCTCTCTCTCTCTATATATATATATATATATATATACATACATATATATATATATATATATATATATATATATAAAACATATATTTAAAGATAACCATAGGGAAACCCCTCTGTTGACATTGTATTTAATCATTTATCTTCGAATTGCCTGAACAATATAAGTACTTATTAAACCGGGAAGAAGGATTTTATCATCACACGTACACCTAACTCGCGCTGGTATATATTTGGTTGAATGACGTACCAAAGATTTTATCAGATTGCTTTACACTGCACGGAATAAAAAATAACATTGACGAGAGCACAAGGAGCTACAAACAAGTAAGACAGTTTATTTTGTCCAGTGGATAAGGTATCTGAGTTGAGATGCGGACTGGAGCGGACCACCCCCGCTGGTCCGGTCCATCACATATATTTATAAGCGGTCCGGTCCTGGTCCGGTCCAGCTGTGGGCGGTCCGGTTCAGTAGAATATCCTATTCCCAGCAAATCGTGCAATAAATGTAATATTTAAATCTATACGGGTATTGAAAGACCTTGGTTTGATTTTTAATGACAATAGTTGAATATTTTATTAGTGTGCGATGCATGGAGGTTAGAATATAAACCAGATTGTGCAGAGTGGGGCCAGCTGGTTAAAAGAATTTCCCGGATTTAGATGGCTGCAGGTTGACATTTGCTTAATATTGATGCAGTGGTTTAAGTTCGATTTAAAAGTAGAAACCCTAATAATATAAATCAAACTGTGCAAGGTGGGATCAGCTTATTCATAGAATTTGCTTAGCGGGAATGGATGCGGGTTGACATAAGATGAATAGTTTTAGTGCGATCTGATAATATAAAACTTATTAATCTTATGTTAATGATTTGATAGATAGAGTGTTAGGCCTTTGTATCTATTTTATTTAATGTAAGAAATTGTTATTATTATACTTTTATACACAGTGATACAGAGGAATAGCATCAGCATTGATAAAAACTGCAGGGGACAAGGGTTCTAATGCTGAACATGTCACTTCAATCATAAGATGAAAGAAAAAAATATCCATTTCTTTAACTGAAAGAACAAAAACAAATAAAACAAAATAATACTGTATACGTATATACAGTTACACAGTTGCAGTTGCCATTACTTTGAATATATTTCACATAACTAAAGTCTTTATTTGATAGATTAATTACACCGTGTTCATAACAATATTTGTAGGCTGAAACTAATTTATTATGTTATCTGTTTCGCTTAAACCTTTAATTAAAAAAAAAACATTAGGCAGAGCGGTCCGGACCAGTCCCGTCAAGAAATAAGCGGTCCGGTATTTTGTGTTAGCGGTCCGGTCTGGTCCAGCCCAAAATTGTGGACCGGACCGATCTAAGTGGTCCGGTCCGCACATCTATTTCTTAGTGCTCTTTTATTATACATCGTCAAGGTGTCGAGAGATATTATACTTTAAACTCTGTCAGTACATATATACACGCAAACGTGATGACTAGGTTTTCTTAAAATTTTGTAGAGGGCTGTTGTCAGCTAGGGCAGCTGTAGTCAGCTAGGGTTCTTTCATTATAATAGAGGTCCTGATCAGTATCAACGGGTGACTTTAAAACAGACATGGGGTGATTACTTTATAAATGTTATTGATTACGATTACGATTACATTGCTGAAAAGATAAATGTCACCGATTACGATTACTTCAAAAAGTAATCATGACTGCAGTTATGATTACAAACCTGAATTTTGTTGATAAAGTAAACAGACACCACAAGATTTACACACTGTAAACTTTTTGCTTACCAAATTATCAATATACACAGACCATACAATGAACAGTGATCCTGCCAAAGTCGAAATTGAAAATTATATAAGTAAGCATAAAAAAAAAATAAAATAATGTGAGAAAAAAATATAGATCAATCAATTACAAAAAGCAGCAGGTTTTGATGTCCCTGAGGTACTGTCAAATTGCTTCAGGAAAGATCTTGGCAATCAAAAATGCTTATTGCACAAGTAGGTTATTTATTTACCAATATTTATTTACCAATATGTTTCATAAATCATATATACAAGGGTTTACCTATTTGTCAACAATCCGGCGGCAATGTTCACATTCAATAAATGGAGCTTCCTTCAGATACATAACTTATCACTGATTCATTTGATGGCTGAAAGAATAGCTCAGTTAATCATTCTTATTGATGTTTTTAATCACTAGTTATCATGAATGGTCATGTTATAAAGAAAGTAAAGAAATATTAATTGTAGCTATTCAAACTTGAAATATAAAAAAGTAATCTATGTAATTATATGTAGTCACCATGATTACGATTACATTGCTGAAAAAAATGTAATCGAATACGATTACTAAAAAAATGTTATCAATTGCAATCGATTACGATAACTAATTACGATTATGTTTGCTTTGAACTGGAGTGTGTTTAATGATCTGTGACAGGTGACAGGTGTACACAGCAAAATTTTATGATGATCATTCTGGCGGGGGTTTGATGTTTCCCACAACATCTTGTTAGATTTATTTTAGCCAGCTTGCTCTCTCTCTCTCTCTCTCTCTCTCTCTCTCTCTCTCTCTCTCTCACTAGGTTCTGTAAAACTACCAGGTATAATACTCCAGCATCATCGTAACGGATATTACGAATTAAGGATTTTTGGGTGTCTGTTATCGTTGTAGATTCATACTGCCTGACTGAGCTTAAACCATTGTAAGGTAGTGTAGCAGCGTTTAACATAACCGGTGCAATTTACAAGTACTATATGCAACATATTGAAATATTATCAGACCAAGGAAAATCACGAAGAATTGTGTAACACATTTCGGCCAAAAACTAATACTAATGACAATGACAATGGATACTTGTTGCAAAAAAATTGTGTGACAATGCACACAGACAATATTTTCATTGTCACGGGTGTCCTGCCTGACCCACATACAGGCCAACATAGAATCCCACAGGACCATATGACTTCATGCTGTCACTGTCACTTGTTAAAATTTAAAAATAATTATAGGTTGTTTGTATTAATATACAAAACAGAAAGTTTTTAGCTGTTGGAACTCATTTCAGATCCAGCGATCCGGGTTTGTCCGGCGTCCCTGTACTTCCCGACAGGCACTTTATACAAGGGCATCACGGTGGGGGGGGGGGGGGGGTAATGTAATCATCCCCTTGCAGTAAGATATATACTATCCAGAAATAATATATGTCAATAATTAAAAAAAGAGAGCCCATGTTGCATTTCTGCCAACCAACATGATATACCATATATACATGTATTATATATATGAGTAATGCCAGTACTATTACAGGTTTACAAAAATAATGCTCCAACCTACCCCTATGAGTCAGCCGTCCCTTGATAATATATTGACACATTCTGTAACGGTTTTATATTTACCATCAACCAGTTTAAGATACTTATAGGTCACCGTACTATAGCACCATGCCTGACATTAGGCCGGTCTCCTGGTCAAAGTCGCTCCTGTACCCTGTATCTGACAATGAGGAGCTTAATTTTGTATTAGAAATAGTTTGATAACGAATTCAGTTGTACCATTATTTAGTCCCCGTTTTATCCATTTTTCTCTTTATCCCATTTTATCAACTTTCTGGTAGTTATACACAGTCGCAAATCCAGATATTCGAGAACAGGGGTCCTAATACTGGGTAGGCGGTTGATGGATTATAAACAAATAAGTTCTTAAATTATGCATTTAATTTTTTTTGTAAATTTAATATATATATATATATATATATATATATATATATATATATAGAGAGAGAGAGAGAGAGGGGATATTTAAGTATATATGTTATCAGGAAATTAAGAGACACTGATACAAAAAAAATAGGATTTCTTATCTAAACTTCTATTCTCTTAAATGTCTTAACATAATGTAGCCAAACTTATAAGCGGTTCAATATTTAATACATGTATTTATATTCCTCGAAATTGAGGATATAAACGTTCAGTTGTTTGCAGCCTGTTGATGTTATGGTTAAAATGCCATTCCACTTTTTTAACTTGTAAATCAATCGTTCAAATGTAATGCTAGGGGTATAATATTGATATTGAAGTCCTATATTCAATTTTGCATATGTCTGGCTTCTGTGGTATTGGCAGGGCACAAGACTCGGACACCAGAGCACAGATCGTGAGCTCGAGTACTGGCATCAGTAGAGGAGCCATGGGATTTTTCCACGGCCGACCCAAACCAAGACCTTACCTCACTACTTAGTGTTATAACCCCTTTCTGCATCCGCGACTGATACAGTTATACATACACACACGTACTCGTCCGCCATTTTACCCTCCATATTCCCTTGTTTGCGACTTTCAATCAGGGACCTGCAGACTTTGTTGCCTTTCCACAGAATAGTTTATATTTACCATGTTGTTTTTGAACAATTAATTAAAATTAGCCTGTGTTATATTGTTTTAAAGGGGCCTGTTCTGACGTCTAGTAACATAAATAATCCCTCGAACCTTTTATTAATGAATTGTGTGAAAACGCCGATCCAACTACACACAGGCTGATCGTCTTGTTTATATATACGTTTAATACAATGTGTGGGGGCCCTAGAGAATAAACCATACATATTCAACACGGACCTTCGACGGCAAGTCATACCAACCAGAGGTTTGCAAAAGGGCCTTTTTCTACGGTGGCTGATTTAGGACACATAAAAAAATATTTATCTCGAGACGGAGCTATGGAGCCCCGTTGGGGACATGAGTAAAAATATATTTATTTCGTGCGCATGACTTATTATTTTGTTGCCACGACTTATTATTTTGTGCGCACGAATTATTATTTCGTGCGAACGACTTCTTATTTTGTACGGACGAGATATTATTTTCTGCGCACGAGTTATTATTACGTGCCCGCAACTTATTATTTCATGTATATATATATACATATATATATATATATATATATATATATATATATATATATATATATATATTCGTGTGTGCGTGAGTGTAATTCTACTTTAAATTTAGGTTTCAAATTTAAGGGATTGTAGTTGTTGCTGAGAGGCAGAGCAATTATGCATGTTTACCATTGGATATAAAAAAAAGGAGACATTTCGGGAACTTCTGTGGATATTGGATCCTCAGGGTGTAGAAAACCGACCTCACACATTAAGAGTATCACAACGGCGTCAGTATTTCGTTAAAAGATTGACTATCTTTTAGCCAATGACTCATTCGACAGTCTATAAAGCCCTACGACATTGGCATATACGTATACATATTGATTTGTACCTGGACAAACAGTGACCCACCAAGTTATTTAGGGCTATTTTATTAAGATTATTTTGTATGTTCTTTACAAATTATATCATTTATAATATTGTTTTTAATGCCTTTTTTACTTATATGCTGCGTAATTCCCATATAATTGTTTATTTCGCAATCCGAGTCAACAAATACTGTATTTCGTTTTGATTTCATTGGCTGAACTAACAACATGCACTTCAGTGTCCTGACCCATGAGCTACTTGTTTTCAAAATTGTTTACCAGTGAACAGTGTTTCTCTGCTGAAGTTATTCTACAATGAGCAGTTAAACTAGAGGAAAAAATACCCCGCCAAATGGTTATGTGAGGTATATGTGGTTTGGCTGATACGATAGTATGAGAAAATTGACACAACTGACAAATGTATAAACACACAAGTCTTGGTAAATATAACTTATCAGGTTATGGGAGAGGCTTACGATACCCTTCCTATTTTAATACGAATTGGGGATGAGCAATACTTGTTTAAGACATTGAAACGCATATTTTTAAAAACTGATAAAAAATCCAAAAAATCATCCATGTATGGCCAAAACCTAATCAGACTGGGAGACGCGTAAGGTACAAAGGCAATGCTAAGTACAGGTGGATATGAGTAAAAAACTTGAGATCTTGCTTCGAATATGAGATGTTGAACTTAGATTTAAAAATATCATTAAAGAATTTAAAGATCATTAATTGCATACATAACTAATCCACCGGGGCATGGGGGCAATGGCGCTGATTTGTAGGACTACAAGTTTTAAAGTATTCTTACGGAACCTAATATAAACAGATCACGTATGCTTGATGAACACAAATTCTGTAACGGAGATAAAAAATCAGATTATGTAACAATAGGCAGCGTGAAATGTCTAGGGGAATGAATAAAGAAGTCAGTGTTTTTTGTTAACAAATAACTATAATTTATACTTAAAACAACCCTAACATTACAATACACTAAATCAATAAAATTATACAGTAAAACAGCGGTACAGCAACAAGTCAATACAATCACATAGAAAATAATGTGCACAGTACCTGGATACCAACACCGTCACCACGATAAGTTCCCTAAATGTATAATCTCGGAGAATGACAGTCCAGTTGAAAGTTCTCGCGACAACCCAGAAAGTAAACTGAAGTCCAAATGCATAAAATCCAGGAGAAAGTCTTTGAAAATCTATAACTGCCGCATTCGTCGGATAAGTTCCTGACACACGCTTCTGCGTCCGCTGGAATCTGCTCTGCTGCTCTCTCTGCCGTTCTAAAACACAGCCCCTTTATATACCTTCGCACCTCAGGCGAGAAAACCCAAGTCTAAACATGACAACGAGAGTTCAACCAGTACGGATTAAACATAAAATGTAATACGCGGCCAGACACGAGTGCCACAACAGGAGTTACGCCCGTGTCACATAATAAAAAGAGCACCTGTAACACTCTCCCTCCTGTAAGAAAAAAGAAAGTTATCTCGGAAAACTTTCTTATTGCAATCACAATCACTAAATCCTTACAACATCTCAAAAATCATCTTATTTAAAATATTACATAAACATCCTGTTTACAACATTTCATAAAAATCTCGATAAGCAATCAGCAAGTGCATTGTCTGTCCCTTTGATGTGTATGATAGCAAAATTGTTATCCTGTAAGAACAAACTCCATCTCAACAATCTTTGAGTTTTACTTTTCAACTTGTTCATGAACTTCAGGGGATATTGATCACTGAAGACAATGATAGGCCTGACTGATGAAGTAACATAAACATCAAAATGTTGCAACGGCAGAATCAAAGCCAAACATTCTTTTTCAGAAGTGGAGTAGTTTTTTCTGGTATGCATTAAACTTTCTTGAGAAATAAATTGGATGATCTATGCAATCATTGCCTTCCTGTAACAACACAGCACCAGCAGCAGTATCAGTAGCATCTACAGCTAACTTAAAAGGTACAGAAAAGTCTGGAGCTGCTAAAATTGGTGAACTTTGCAGAATTGCTTTCAAATTCTGAAATGCATTTTCACACTGAACATTCCATACAAACTTTTGTTTCTTCTTTAACAAATTAGTCAAAGGTTCAGCTACAGCAGACAAATTTGGACAAAACTTCCTGTAGTATCCAACCATACCAAGAAAACGCATAATTTGCTTTTTGTTTTCTGGTCAAGGAAATGCAGAAATAGCACTTATCTTAGCATCAACAGGTTTTTCCAGACCCTGCCCTACAATATGACCCAAAAAAGATACTTGTGCATGACAAAACTCAGATTTTACTAAGTTGATGGCCAGACGTGCTTCACGGAGTCTTTCGAAGAGGTCGCGAAGAATTTGCAGATGTTTCTCCCAGGTGTCGCTGTACACGATAAGGCCATCAATATATGTGTCACAGCCCTATATGTCCTTGACAACCATATGGATGAGGCGCTGGAACGTGGCTGGCGAGTTCTTCATGCCAAACGGCATAACTTTCTACTGGTACAGTCCTTGCGGCGTCACAAATGCGGACACTTCTTTCGTTCGATCTGACAGCGGAACTTGCCAGAATCCTTTTAGCAAGTCAAATTTGGAGACATATCTGGAGCTACCGACTTTATCAATACAATCATCCATCCTCGGAATCGGGAACGTGTCAGTCCTGGTGACAGAGTTCAGTTTTCGATAATATCTGCATATACGGTAACTTCCATCAGGTTTTGGCACAAGAATACATGGGGAACTCCAGTTATTGTTACTAGAGTCAATAAAATCACTGTCCAGCAAATATTGAATCTCATCCTGTAGATACTTTTGCTTTTCTGGATTCAGTCTATATGGATGTTGCTTGACCGCGTTTGCCTCGCCAACATCGACGTCATGGCAAAACATGTTAGTTCGCGTCGTAATGTCACTAAACAAATGTTCATAATTCCGCAGTAGGTTCTTCAGGTCTTATTGTTCTTGTGCGGTTAGGTGTGACAGTTTGGCATCCAGGTTTTGTCTGAGGTTTTAAATGGTACTGTACCACACTGAATCTCTACAAAACACTTACAATCAGTATCTACTTTAACTGGGTCAGGGTCAGTTTTTACACAATTAACAGCAGTAACATTTTGTAAAACATCTGATGTGCTATTTCTGTCATAATATGGTTTCAACATGTTAACATGGCACATTTGTTTCTTCTTACGTCTATCTGATGTCAACAGTATGTAATTTAAATCACTGACTTTCTTGTCAACAATGTAAGGACCAAAAGTTTGAGCTTCCAGAGGTCTGCCAGGGATGGGAAGTAAGGCAAGGACCTTTGCACCAGGCTCAAACGTCCTACCTACAGTGTGCTTGTCATACTTTGTTTTCATTTTACTTTGTGCAGATTTTAGATTTGACTTTGCAATCTCACAAGCATTGTGTAGTTTAGTGCGAAAGTCTGCCACATACTGCAGTAAACTAAGAGAATCAGAATTTCACACAAGAGTTTTCCTTTTAGCAGTTTCAATGGACCTCAAACGGAGTGTCCGAAAACTAGTTCAAAGGGACTGAAATCCAAGGACTCTTGAAAGGATTCTATGACGGCAAACAGCAATAGGTGGATTCCTTCATCCCAGTCTTTCTGTGAGTCATAGCAATAAGCCTGATCATGTTTTTTTAATGTCTGGTGAAAACGCTCGAGGGCGCCCTGACTTTCAGGATGGTATGGCGAAGAGCTGTACTGTTTTATACCTAGCTCAAGCATAACTTTTTAGAATAAGCCAGACTTAAAATTAGATCCTTGATCAGACAGGACGGATTTTGGTAATCCAAAAGTTGTAAAAAACTTGGTCAGAGCTTTGACAACACTTTTGGCATTAATTTTGCGCAATGGTATTGACTCAGGGAACTTGGTAGATGCGCACATAATTGTCAGCAAGTATTCATGTCCAGATTTTGTTTTGGGTAGTGGTCCAACACAATCAACAATAATCCTACTGAATGGTTCCTCGAAAGCAGGAATAGGTCTAAGTGGGGCCTTAGGTGGATTTTGATTGGGCTTGCCTACCATCTGGCATGTAGGGCATGACCTACAATATTGTAGAACATCTTTCCTGAGGTTAGGCCAATAGAAGTGTGTACTAACTTTCTGATAAGTTTTATTTATACCTAAATGGCCATTGCGAAAGCTTTGGGCATTACTATTTGATGTTTGATGGCCCATTCATCGTCAGCGCATACATCAGGTGGTCGCCATTTACGTATAAGCACTACATTTTTGAAATAGAAACAAACTTGGTTCTGTGACAGTTCATCTTTAGAAACTGCCCTGGGAAACAAACATGAAATATCTGGTTTCTTATGCTCTTCCGCGATAAGTTCTGACCTTGAGAATGCTGCATCCTGTACGGGCGAGTCATTAGACAAGTCACTAGTGACTCCCAGAGTGTTATTATCTGGACCATTATCCTCATGTGTTTTTTTCTTAGCCATAGATCTAGTTACAGCACATGAAGGATACAAACCAGGAATTTCCTGACTTTCAAGATCATTGTTAAAGGATACTTCTAGTGACGGCTTTTCTGTCACTATTGGTACAGGCTGTACTTTAATTGTCACCTGCAACATCATTGCCTAGTAGCAACTGAATTCCCTTAAAGGGTAAAGTAGTTCTTATGTCCACAGTAATATTCCCAGAAATCAAATCTGACTTTAAGTGGATACTGTGAAGCGGAACTGAAGGGTGCATGTGCACCAGTAAAGGACCTATTAGAAAATGTGTTTGCTAACATGAGAGTCTGGCCTGAACAAGTGCCCCTCTAATAGAGGTAGAATCTGAAAATCACTTGAAAGTGATACAAAACCATCATGTATGCATGTATGAATGGCTCAAATAACTCCATTTCAGAGTCAAGAGAGGAATCTACTACCTCAACATCATCAAACAAAGAACTGACATTGACAGTGTCAGTCATAAACACTGTTTAAGAATCATCTTAAAGAATCTACATCCTTACCAAACTCCTCATGGGAGTCAACAGAGGAATTTTCCTGACCTCATTTGAAATACTCTCGTAAGAGTCATAAAAGGACTTAGCCTCCTTTAAAGGATACTCCTTGCAGAAGTCTTGAAAGGACCTAGCCTTGTTTAATTCCTCACAGGAATCAACTGAGGGTTTTAGCCCGTAATACGGATTCTTCTTTGGATTTAGAAGGCACGTGGGCCTCCGTAGCACCAAACTCTTTATTTGAGTAAACAAAGGAGTTGTACCCCTTATTTTCATGAAAAGAGCCTGGCTCTTGTATTATGCTATGCATACATTTTGAAAGAAACCCAGAAGGTTTGCTATTTGGTTTATTCGCAAGTTTCCAGCAGTCAGATATTAGGTGACCTTCCTTCTTGCAGTAATGACAGATTTTCTTTGAAAATGACTGGTTTTTGTTGGACTTGGACGCAGTGGACGCGGACTGAGGTGTAGCAATGAACTTTGCTGAACTACCAGGACTGCTAGTACTGGATGACTGCGCTTTAAACTTCTTTTGACCATACTGAATTACATTCTTGTTTGTGAATGACTGGCTTGATTTGCTAGTATAGGACATTTTGTGTGTTAATGAATAATCATCAACTTATTGAGCAGCAATGTTAAGTGTTTCAGGACTTTTCTCATCGAGAAAAGTTTTAACATCTGCGTTTATGCAGCGCTTAAATTCTTCAAGCAAAATCAAATGGCGAAAATTGTCATAATCTTTCATCACATTTTAGAACTACACCAGCGATTAAACAACTGCTCTTTTGTCCTAGCAAATTCGACGTAGGTCTGTTCTTTGCGCTTTTCCCAATTTCTGAATTTCTGGCGGAAAGCCTCTGGAACTAACTCATAACCGTTCAGGATTAACCGTTTTACCAGGTCATATTCAGAAGCAGCTTCTACTGAAAGCTCTGTATAAATTTCTCTAGACTTGCCAGTCAATACACTTTGTAACAGCATAGTCAAATTTTCCTTAGGGCATTTTAAATTTTCAACTACCTTCTCAGAGTGTAAGAAATATTGATCAACCTCTTTTTCTTGAAAAGTTGGGGCAAGTCTAATGTGTTTAGTAACATCAAAACTGTGAGTTGGGGGCAGCACTTAGACTAAGTTCTACTTTAAGTCTTTCTAACTCCAGTTGTTTAAACTCAATTTCTTTTTCTTTTTCTAGTCTGTCTCTTTCTATTTCTTTTTCTAGTCTTTCCCTTTCTAACCTTTCATGTTCTTCCCTCTCTTCTCTCTGTTTTTCTTTTTCTAATTCTAACTGTTTTAATGCTAGCTCATGTTGCATTTTAACTTCTTTAACTCCAATTCCATACAAGGCTATCATTTTTTGATGTTTCAACTTCAGCCTCGTCAATTAAACCTTTGCTAACTGGACCTTGCATGATTTTAGCAAATGATATCAGGCTTTCTCAAAGCTTTTTCACACTTAGCCCCAAGTGTTGTTCCAAACGCAACAAGTGTTCTTTTGACAACTGTTCAAGTTGATCAGGGTTGGGATCGTCAACAAATGTCTCAGGTTTGAAATCTGCCATGTGAAGATGTCAAAACAATAACAAAAAACCACTGAGATAAATCTTATATTCATGCTTTCATCACAGCTCTTGTAACTTTGACTGGCTTACAGCAACTCTCATGTTTGTTTCAGAGTAAATAAGACATTGAGTGTTCTAGTGCTTTGCTTTGCAATCCCTCCTGAAATCTTGGAAAATAAGAACTTGATATTAATTGTCAAGTGCCTTTGCGAAATATCTAAACAACAAGGAACTAGGTCACCACGACCTAATTCTTGCTAGCCACTGGAAAGAAATCGCGTTCCTCCTTTCAAGTCCCTATTGGAAGTCTCCATAAATCTATGTTATGACCAATAGTACTGAATTTACCCAATTAATATGTATACTTCCGCCGGTGAGCCACCTATACATGTATAGTGGTAATAAAATGAAATCTTTTGTTGAATTTATAGGCTGAAATACGATACGTACAGTTAAAATAGGACCTGACTCCCGCTTGGATCTAGTTTCGTAACCATTACAACAATCGACATACATTTACCAATTAATACTCCCATGACCTAGTTTCACAAGTATAACAAAGTTACATTTAGTCTGTGTGATAAAGAATGGAAATGTTAAACATCCGGCCCTGAATCTTTAAGAGACCTTGAACATGACACCGTTTTCAGGGCTATTTATTTATTCTTCACTTTTGGTAAGATCTGTTTTCACATGTTTAATTAGGTCACACAAAATAATAAGTTGTGCGCATAAAAAGATAAGTCGTGCGCACGAAATAAAAAGTTGTGAGCACAAAATAATAAGTCGTGCGCACGGGATAAATATTTTTTTACTCATGTCCCAAACGTGGCTCCGTATCCGTAAGATGTCGAGATGTTATCTCGAGATAAATATTTTTTCTATGTCATAAAACAGCCACCGTATTTTTCAACCAGTGACTTTTCACTTTCTACAAATATACTACATAGCGCCGACTGTCAACATTATGTTTACTAACAGCTTGTAGAGAAACAAGCTGATACATCCGTCACAGAGGTGTTATAAAAACTGTTTTGATCAGATACACCTACAGTTTATTTATATGTACGCAGAGTCAGCCAGAAATCACTTAACTTTTTTTAGAATATGTAGGCGAGTAGCTGACTTAAAAAAAATGTTCTTCTTGTATTCTTCAGAGAGCACAGAATGAACTCAACCTCGCATCAAAGTGGGGATGGAACAAACCAGACCACAGGCGTGGATAGGTATTTTAAAAACTACACCGTACCGCCAGATGTCGCTGCAGTCGGTGCTGTGGCAGGATCTGTGGTTATCGCAATGGGAATTTGTGGAAATATTTTGCTTTTACTTGGGCTGTATATTAATAAAAAGCTGCAACAGAAGATGAACATACACATTGGGAGTCTAGCAGTGACCGACCTGATTACATTGCTTTTTCCATACACATTATTTGTGCATACTTATATTCGGAGGAAATGGATATTTGATGGAGACATGTGCTTGATCACATCCTGGTTTATGAAACACGCACTGACTCTTTCTGCTGTGAAAATCGTTATGATAACGTTTTACAGGTATATATACATAGTCCATCACGGGCGATGTGCTTGCATACTAACTGTTAAATCAATGGTGGCGTCCGTAGCATCCATGCACATAATAGTATTTCTTCTAACCTTCTCGTCCAAGTATAAATATTTCTATTTAGGTCAAGGAATGAACGTGTATTTCCATGCAAAAGCTATGTTTTGTCAAAATATAGAGCGAAAAAGCGCCACTCTTCCTAGTTTGATAGTATTCGGTGTCTCAGCTATCGTGATAATATTCCTTTACATACAGATCTTGAAAGCTGTAAAAAAGAGTGGACGCCAGATGGCGCAACAAGCATCGGTGACACGTGGTGAACGCGCACGCGCATTACGACATCAGAAGAGACAAGCAAAACTAGTGAAAACGATGGTAGTTATATTTACTACGTTCACGTTAACGTGGTTGCCGTGGTCCATAGTTTTTAATGTAGGACTGAAATATACTGATATGTCTGACTGGGTTTACGTTTTCGCTAACATTTTATTTTGGTCCTCTTCAAGTGTAAACTGGATCATCTACGGATTGATGAACAAGGAGTTTAGGACAGGATACAGGAAGTCGTTTTCTTATTGTTTCCGGTGGTACGAAGACCATAAACTTAAGAAAAGTCTTCAATATCAAGAATCATGTGTATAACAGATGAATGAGACTTAGCCTTATAATCCAACAACCAGATGTGCTAATTAGAACACAATGTGGGGACCTTCGTCGTGACTGTGAACGTGTAAACAACAAGATGTAGCTTATATCCCTTTGAATTATCTGACTTTCGTTTGGCTTACCTGTATTATGTTGATTAACATTCACAATTTATGATATAAATCTCTCAGAACCACCCATTTGGGATTGAATGAGTTGGTCGTTGAACATGTAGTCCTATCTCTATGCGTAACTTGCTGGGCCAGGAAAGTACTGAAATTATTCTCTTGGTTTGAATACATTTTGTTAAAACTTCACTGTGATATCTTCAAAATATTATAAATAATATATTTTATGAAGCAGATTGTCTATTTTTAAAAGGGACATTGTCTATCTTTCGGAAAAAGGTGGGTGTATCATAAAGGTCAGACGATAAAGACCTTGACAAAGGTGGGTGTATCATAAAGGCTAGACGATATAGACTTTGACAGAGGTGGGTTTATCATAAAGGCTAGACGATATAGACCTTGACAGAGGTGGGTGTATCATAAGGGTTAGGCGATATAGACCTTGACAGAGGTGGGTGTATCATAAAGGTTAGACGATATAGACCTTGACAGAGGTGGGTGTATCATAAAGGCCAGACAATATGGACCTTGACAGAGGTGGGTGTATCATAAAGGCTAGACGATATGGACCTTGACAGAGGTGGGTGTATCATCAAGGCTAGACGATCTAGACCTTGACAGAGGTGGGTGTATCATAAGGGTTAGACGATATGGTCCTAGACAGAGGCGGGTGTATCATAAAGGTTAGACGATATAGACCTAGACAGAGGTGGGTTTATCATAAAGGCTAAACGATATAGACCTTGACAGAGGGGGGTGTATCATAAGGGTTAGACGATATAGACCTTGGCAGAGGTGGGTGTATCATAAAGGTTAGACGATATAGACCTAGACAGAGGCGGGTGTATCATAAAGGTTAGACGATATAGACCTAGACAGAGGTGGGTTTATCATAAAGGCTAAACGATATAGACCTTGACAGAGGTGGGTGTATCATAAGGGTTAGACGATATAGACCTTGACAGAGGTTGGTGTATCATAAAGGCTAGACGATATGGACCTTGACAGAGGTGGGTGTATCATCAAGGCTAGACGATCTAGACCTTGACAGAGGTGGGTGTATCATAAGGGTTAAACGATATAGACCTTGACAAAGGTGGGTGTATCATAAAGGTTAGGCGATATAAACCTTGACAGAGGTGGGTGTATCATAAAGGTTAGACGATATAGACCTAGACAGAGGTGGGTTTATCATAAAGGCTAGACGATATAGACCTTGACAGAGGTGGGTGTATCATAAAGGTTAGACGATATAGACCTAGACAGAGGCGGGTGTATCATAAAGGTTAGACGATATAGGCCTAGACAGAGGTGGGTTTATCATAAAGGCTAGACGATATAGACCTTGACAGAGGTGGGTGTATCATAAGGGTTAGGCGATATAGACCTTGACAGAGGTGGGTGTATCATAAAGGTTAGACGATATAGACCTTGACAGAGGTGGGTTTATCATAAAGGCTAGACGATATGGACCTTGACAGAGGTGGGTGTATCATCAAGGCTAGACGATCTAGACCTTGACAGAGGTTGGTGTATCATAAGGGTTAGACGATATAGACCTTGACAAAGGTGGGTGTATCATAAAGGTTAGGCGATATAGACCTTGACAGAGGTGGGTGTATCATAAAGGTTAGACGATATAGACCTAGACAGAGGCGGGTGTATCATAAAGGTTAGACGATATAGACCTAGACAGAGGTGGGTTTATCATAAAGGCTAGACGATATAGACCTTGACAGAGGTGGGTGTATCATAAAGGTTAGACGATATAGACCATGACAGAGGTGGGTTTATCATAAAGGCTAGGCCATATAGACCTTGACAGAGGTGGGTGTATCATAGGGGTTAGACGATATAGACCTTGACAAAGGTGGGTGTATCATAAAGGCTAGGCGATAAATACCTTGACAAAGGTGGGTGTATCATAAAGGCTAGAGGATATAGACCTTGACAAAGGTGGGTGTATCATAAAGGCTAGACGATATAGACCTTGACAGAGGTGGGTGTATCATAAAGGCTAGATGATATAGACCTTGACAGAGGTGGGTGTATCATAAAGGTTAGGCGATATAGACCTTGACAAAGGTGGGTGTTTCATAAAGGCTAGAGGATATAGACCTTGACAAAGGTGGGTGTATCATAAAGGCTAGAAGATATAGACCTTGACAGAGGTGGGTGTATCATAAAGGCTAGACGATAAAGACCTTGACAGAGGTGGGTGTATCATACGGTTAGACGATATAGACCTTGACAAAGGTGGGTTTATCATAAAGGTTAGACGATATAGACCTTGACAAAGGTGGGTGGATCATAAAGGCCAGACGATATAGACCTTGACAGAGGTGGATGAATCATGAAGGTTAAACGATATAGACCTTGACAGAGGTGGGTTTATCATAAAGGCTAGACGATATAGACCTTGACAGAGGTGGGTGTATCATAAAGGTTAGACGATATAGACCTTGACAGAGGTGGGTTTATCATAAAGGTTAGACGATATAGACCTAGACAGAGGTGGATGTATCATAAAGGTTAGACGATATAGACCTTGACAGAGGTGGGTTTATCATAAAGGCTAGACGATATAGACCTTGACAGAGGTGGGTGTATCATAAAGGTTAGACGATATAGACCTTGACAGAGGTGGGTGTATCATAAAGGCTAGACAATATGGACCTTGACAGAGGTGGGTGTATCATAAAGGCTAGACGATATGGACCTTGACAGAGGTGGGTGTATCATCAAGGCTAGACGATCTAGACCTTGACAGAGGTGGGTGTATCATAAGGGTTAGACGATATGGTCCTAGACAGAGGCGGGTGTATCATAAAGGTTAGACGATATAGACCTAGACAGAGGTGGGTTTATCATAAAGGCTAAACGATATAGACCTTGACAGAGGGGGGTGTATCATAAGGGTTAGACGATATAGACCTTGACAGAGGTGGGTGTATCATAAAGGTTAGACGATATAGACCTAGACAGAGGCGGGTGTATCATAAAGGTTAGACGATATAGACCTAGACAGAGGTGGGTTTATCATAAAGGCTAAACGATATAGACCTTGACAGAGGTGGGTGTATCATAAGGGTTAGACGATATAGACCTTGACAGAGGTTGGTGTATCATAAAGGCTAGACGATATGGACCTTGACAGAGGTGGGTGTATCATCAAGGCTAGACGATCTAGACCTTGACAGAGGTGGGTGTATCATAAGGGTTAAACGATATAGACCTTGACAAAGGTGGGTGTATCATAAAGGTTAGGCGATATAAACCTTGACAGAGGTGGGTGTATCATAAAGGTTAGACGATATAGACCTAGACAGAGGTGGGTTTATCATAAAGGCTAGACGATATAGACCTTGACAGAGGTGGGTGTATCATAAAGGTTAGACGATATAGACCTAGACAGAGGCGGGTGTATCATAAAGGTTAGACGATATAGGCCTAGACAGAGGTGGGTTTATCATAAAGGCTAGACGATATAGACCTTGACAGAGGTGGGTGTATCATAAGGGTTAGGCGATATAGACCTTGACAGAGGTGGGTGTATCATAAAGGTTAGACGATATAGACCTTGACAGAGGTGGGTTTATCATAAAGGCTAGACGATATGGACCTTGACAGAGGTGGGTGTATCATCAAGGCTAGACGATCTAGACCTTGACAGAGGTTGGTGTATCATAAGGGTTAGACGATATAGACCTTGACAAAGGTGGGTGTATCATAAAGGTTAGGCGATATAGACCTTGACAGAGGTGGGTGTATCATAAAGGTTAGACGATATAGACCTAGACAGAGGCGGGTGTATCATAAAGGTTAGACGATAAAGACCTAGACAGAGGTGGGTTTATCATAAAGGCTAGACGATATAGACCTTGACAGAGGTGGGTGTATCATAAAGGTTAGACGATATAGACCATGACAGAGGTGGGTTTATCATAAAGGCTAGGCCATATAGACCTTGACAGAGGTGGGTGTATCATAGGGGTTAGACGATATAGACCTTGACAAAGGTGGGTGTATCATAAAGGCTAGGCGATAAATACCTTGACAAAGGTGGGTGTATCATAAAGGCTAGAGGATATAGACCTTGACAAAGGTGGGTGTATCATAAAGGCTAGACGATATAGACCTTGACAGAGGTGGGTGTATCATACAGGCTAGATGATATAGACCTTGACAGAGGTGGGTGTATCATAAAGGTTAGGCGATATAGACCTTGACAAAGGTGGGTGTTTCATAAAGGCTAGAGGATATAGACCTTGACAAAGGTGGGTGTATCATAAAGGCTAGAAGATATAGACCTTGACAGAGGTGGGTGTATCATAAAGGCTAGACGATAAAGACCTTGACAGAGGTGGGTGTATCATACGGTTAGACCATATAGACCTTGACAAAGGTGGGTTTATCATAAAGGTTAGACGATATAGACCTTGACAAAGGTGGGTGGATCATAAAGGCCAGACGATATAGACCTTGACAGAGGTGGATGAATCATAAAGGTTAAACGATATAGACCTAGACAGAGGTGGGTTTATCATAAAGGCTAGACGATATAGACCTTGACAGAGGTGGGTGTATCATAAAGGTTAGACGATATAGACCTTGACAGAGGTGGGTTTATCATAAAGGTTAGACGATATAGACCTAGACAGAGGTGGATGTATCATAAAGGTTAGACGATATAGACCTTGACAGAGGTGGGTTTATCATAAAGGCTAGACGATATAGACCTTGACAGAGGTGGGTGTATCATAAAGGCTAGACGATATAGACCTTGACATAGGTGGGTGTATCATAAAGGCTAGGCGATTAATACCTTGACAAAGGTGGGTGTATCATAAAGGCTAGACGATATAGACCTTGACAGAGGTGGGTGTATCATAAAGGCTAGACGATATAGACCTTGACAGAGGTGGGTGTATCATAAAGGTTTGGCGATATAGACCTTGACAAAGGTGGGTGTTTCATAAAGGCTAGAGGATATAGACCTTGACAAAGGTGGGTGTATCATAAAGGCTAGAAGATATAGACCTTGACAGAGGTGGGTGTATCCTAAAGGCTAGACGATAAAGACCTTGACAGAGGTGGGTGTATCATAAGGTTAGACGATATAGACCTTGACAAAGGTGGGTTTATCATAAAGGTTAGACGATATAGACCTTGACAAAGGTGGGTGGATCATAAAGGCCAGACGATATAGACCTTGACAGAGGTGGATGTATCATAAAGGTTAAACGATATAGACCTTGACAGAGGTGGGTTTATCATAAAGGCTAGACGATATAGACCTTGACAGAGGTGGGTGTATCATAAAGGTTAGACGATATAGACCTTGACAGAGGTGGGTTTATCATAAAGGTTAGACGATATAGACCTAGACAGAGGTGGATGTATCATAAAGGTTAGACGATATAGACCTTGACAGAGGTGGGTTTATCATAAAGGCTAGACGATATAGACCTTGACAGAGGTGGGTGTATCATAAAGGCTAGACGATATAGACCTTGACATAGGTGGGTGTATCATAAAGGCTAGACGATATAGACCTTGACAGAGGTGGGTGTATCATAAAGGCTAGACGATATAGACCTTGACAGAGGTGGGTGTATCATAAAGGCTAGGCGATATAGACCTTGACAGAGGTGGGTGTATCATAAAGGTTAGACGATATAGACCTTGACAAAGGTGGGTGGATCATAAAGGCTAGACGATATAGACCTTGACAAAGGTGGGTGGATCATAAAGGCCAGACGATATAGACCTTGACAGAGGTGGATGTATCTTAAAGGTTAGAAGATATAGACCTTGACAGAGGTGGGTTTATCATAAAGGCTAGAAGATATAGACCTTGACAGAGGTGGGTGTATCATAAAGGTTAGACGATATAGACCTTGACAGAGGTGGGTTTATCATAAAGGTTAGACGATATAGACCTTGACAAAGGTGGGTTTATCATAAAGGCTAGACGATATAGACCTTGACAGAGGTGGGTGTATTATAAAGGTTAGACCAGATAGACCTTGACAAAGGTGGGTGGATCATAAAGGCCAGACGATATAGACCTTGACAGAGGTGGATGTATCATAAAGGTTAGAAGATATAGACCTTGACAGAGGTGGGTTTATCATAAAGGCTAGACGATATAGACCTTGACAGAGGTGGGTGTATCATAAAGGTTAGAAGATATAGACCTTGACAGAGGTGGGTTTATCATAAAGGCTAGGCGATATAGACCTTGACAAAGGTGGGTGGATCATAAAGGCCAGACGATATAGACCTTGACAGAGGTGGATGTATCATAAAGGTTAGAAGAAATAGACCTTGACAGAGGTGGGTTTATCATAAAGGCTAGACGATATAGACCTTGACAAAGGTGGGTGGACCATAAAGGCCAGACGATATAGACCTTGACAGAGGTGGATGTATCATAAAGGTTAGAAGATATAGACCTTGACAGAGGTGGGTTTATCATAAAGGCTAGACGATATAGACCTTGACAGAGGTGGGTGTATCATAAAGGTTAGACGATATAGACCTTGACAGAGCTGGGTTTATCTTAAAGGCTAGACGATATAGACTTTGACAGAGGTGGGTGTATCATAAAGGCTAGACGATATAGACCTTGACAGAGGTGGGTGTATCATAAAGGCTAGACGATATAGACCTTGACAGAGGTGGGTGGATCATAAAGGCCAGACGATATAGACCTTGACAGAGGTGGATGTATCATAACGGTTAGACGATATAGACTTTGACAGAGGTGGGTTTATCATAAAGGCTAGACGATCTAGACCTTGACAGAGGTTGGTGTATCATAAGGGTTAGACGATATAGACCTTGACAAAGGTGGGTGTATCATAAAGGTTAGGCGATATAGACCTTGACAGAGGTGGGTGTATCATAAAGGTTAGACGATATAGACCTAGACAGAGGCGGGTGTATCATAAAGGTTAGACGATATAGACCTAGACAGAGGTGGGTTTATCATAAAGGCTAGACGATATAGAACTTGACAGAGGTGGGTGTATCATAAAGGTTAGACGATATAGACCATGACAGAGGTGGGTTTATCATAAAGGCTAGGCCATATAGACCTTGACAGAGGTGGGTGTATCATAGGGGTTAGACGATATAGACCTTGACAAAGGTGGGTGTATCATAAAGGCTAGGCGATAAATACCTTGACAAAGGTGGGTGTATCATAAAGGCTAGAGGATATAGACCTTGACAAAGGTGGGTGTATCATAAAGGCTAGACGATATAGACCTTGACAGAGGTGGGTGTATCATACAGGCTAGATGATATAGACCTTGACAGAGGTGGGTGTATCATAAAGGTTAGGCGATATAGACCTTGACAAAGGTGGGTGTTTCATAAAGGCTAGAGGATATAGACCTTGACAAAGGTGGGTGTATCATAAAGGCTAGAAGATATAGACCTTGACAGAGGTGGGTGTATCATTAAGGCTAGACGATAAAGACCTTGACAGAGGTGGGTGTATCATACGGTTAGACCATATAGACCTTGACAAAGGTGGGTTTATCATAAAGGTTAGACGATATAGACCTTGACAAAGGTGGGTGGATCATAAAGGCCAGACGATATAGACCTTGACAGAGGTGGATGAATCATAAAGGTTAAACGATATAGACCTTGACAGAGGTGGGTTTATCATAAAGGCTAGACGATATAGACCTTGACAGAGGTGGGTGTATCATAAAGGCTAGACGATATAGACCTTGACATAGGTGGGTGTATCATAAAGGCTAGGCGATAAATACCTTGACAAAGGTGGGTGTATCATAAAGGCTAGAGGATATAGACCTTGACAAAGGTGGGTGTATCATAAAGGCTAGACGATATAGACCTTGACAGAGGTGGGTGTATCATAAAGGCTAGACGATATAGACCTTGACAGAGGTGGGTGTATCATAAAGGTTTGGCGATATAGACCTTGACAAAGGTGGGTGTTTCATAAAGGCTAGAGGATATAGACCTTGACAAAGGTGGGTGTATCATAAAGGCTAGAAGATATAGACCTTGACAGAGGTGGGTGTATCATAAAGGCTAGACGATAAAGACCTTGACAGAGGTGGGTGTATCATAAGGTTAGACGATATAGACCTTGACAAAGGTGGGTTTATCATAAAGGTTAGACGATATAGACCTTGACAAAGGTGGGTGGATCATAAAGGCCAGACGATATAGACCTTGACAGAGGTGGATGTATCATAAAGGTTAAACGATATAGACCTTGACAGAGGTGGGTTTATCATAAAGGCTAGACGATATAGACCTTGACAGAGGTGGGTGTATCATAAAGGTTAGACGATATAGACCTTGACAGAGGTGGGTTTATCATAAAGGTTAGACGATATAGACCTAGACAGAGGTGGATGTATCATAAAGGTTAGACGATATAGACCTTGACAGAGGTGGGTTTATCATAAAGGCTAGACGATATAGACCTTGACAGAGGTGGGTGTATCATAAAGGCTAGACGATATAGACCTTGACATAGGTGGGTGTATCATAAAGGCTAGACGATATAGACCTTGACAGAGGTGGGTGTATCATAAAGGCTAGACGATATAGACCTTGACAGAGGTGGGTGTATCATAAAGGCTAGGCGATATAGACCTTGACAGAGGTGGGTGTATCATAAAGGTTAGACGATATAGACCTTGACAAAGGTGGGTGGATCATAAAGGCTAGACGATATAGACCTTGACAAAGGTGGGTGGATCATAAAGGCCAGACGATATAGACCTTGACAGAGGTGGATGTATCTTAAAGGTTAGAAGATATAGACCTTGACAGAGGTGGGTTTATCATAAAGGCTAGAAGATATAGACCTTGACAGAGGTGGGTGTATCATAAAGGTTAGACGATATAGACCTTGACAGAGGTGGGTTTATCATAAAGGTTAGACGATATAGACCTTGACAAAGGTGGGTTTATCATAAAGGCTAGACGATATAGACCTTGACAGAGGTGGGTGTATTATAAAGGTTAGACCATATAGACCTTGACAAAGGTGGGTGGATCATAAAGGCCAGACGATATAGACCTTGACAGAGGTGGATGTATCATAAAGGTTAGAAGATATAGACCTTGACAGAGGTGGGTTTATCATAAAGGCTAGACGATATAGACCTTGACAGAGGTGGGTGTATCATAAAGGTTAGAAGATATAGACCTTGACAGAGGTGGGTTTATCATAAAGGCTAGGCGATATAGACCTTGACAAAGGTGGGTGGATCATAAAGGCCAGACGATATAGACCTTGACAGAGGTGGATGTATCATAAAGGTTAGAAGAAATAGACCTTGACAGAGGTGGGTTTATCATAAAGGCTAGACGATATAGACCTTGACAAAGGTGGGTGGACCATAAAGGCCAGACGATATAGACCTTGACAGAGGTGGATGTATCATAAAGGTTAGAAGATATAGACTTTGACAGAGGTGGGTTTATCATAAAGGCTAGACGATATAGACCTTGACAGAGGTGGGTGTATCATAAAGGTTAGACGATATAGACCTTGACAGAGCTGGGTTTATCTTAAAGGCTAGACGATATAGACCTTGACAGAGGTGGGTGTATCATAAAGGCTAGACGATATAGACCTTGACAGAGGTGGGTGTATCATAAAGGCTAGACGATATAGACCTTGACAGAGGTGGGTGGATCATAAAGGCCAGACGATATAGACCTTGACAGAGGTGGATGTATCATAACGGTTAGACGATATAGACTTTGACAGAGGTGGGTTTATCATAAAGGCTAGACGATATAGACCTTGACAGAGGTGGGTGTATCATAAAGGTTAGACGATATAGACCTTGACAGAGGTGGGTTTATCATAAAGGTTAGACGATATAGACCTAGACAGAGGTGGATGTATCATAAAGGTTAGACGATATAGACCTTGACAGAGGTGGATGTATCATAAAGGTTAGACGATATAGACCTTGACAGAGATGGATGTATCATAAAGGTTAGACGATATAGACCTAGACAGAGGTGGATGTATCCTAAAGGCCAGACGATATAGACCTTGACAGAGGTGGATGTATCATAAAGGTTAGACGATATAGACCTTGACAGAGGTGGGTTTATTATAAAGGCTAGACGATATAGACCTTGACAGAGGTGGGTGTATCATAAAGGCTAGACGATATAGACCTTGACAGAGGTGGGTGTATCATAAAGGTTAGACGATATAGACCTTGACAGAGGTGGGTTTATCATAAAGGTTAGATGATATAGACCTAGACAGAGGTGGATGTATCATAAAGGTTAGACGATATAGACCTTGACAGAGGTGGGTTTATCATAAAGGCTAGACGATATAGACCTTGACAGAGGTGGGTGTATCATAAAGGTTAGACGATATAGACCTTGACAGAGGTGGGTTTCTCATAAAGGTTAGACGATATAGACCTAAACAGGGGTGGATGTATCATAAAGGTTAGACGATATAGACCTTGACAGAGGTGGGTTTATCATAAAGGCTAGACGATATAGACCTTGACAGAGGTGGGTGTATCATAAAGGTTAGACGATATAGACCTTGACAGAGGTGGGTTTATCATAAAGGCTAGACGATATAGACCTTGACAGAGGTGGGTGTATCATAAAGGTTAGACGATATAGACCTTGACAGAGGTGGGTTTATCATAAAGGTTAGACGATATAGACCTTGACAGAGGTGGGTTTATCATAAAGGTTAGACGATATAGACCTAGACAGAGGTGGATGTATCATAAAGGTTAGACGATATAGACCTTGACAGAGGTGGGTTTATCATAAAGGCTAGACGATATAGACCTTGACAGAGGTGGGTGTATCATAAAGGCTAGACGATAGTGACCTTGACATAGGTGGGTGTATCATAAAGGCTAGACGATATAGACCTTGACAGAGGTGGGTGTATCATAAAGGCTAGACGATATAGACCTTGACAGAGGTGGGTGTATCATAAAGGCTAGGCGATATAGACCTTGACAGAGGTGGGTTTCTCATAAAGGTTAGACGATATAGACCTTGACAAAGGTGGGTGGATCATAAAGGCTAGACGATATAGACCTTGACAAAGGTGGGTGGATCATAAAGGCCAGACGATATAGACCTTGACAGAGGTGGATGTATCTTAAAGGTTAGATGATATAGACCTTGACAGAGGTGGGTTTATCATAAAGGCTAGACGATATAGACCTTGACAGAGGTGGGTGTATCATAAAGGTTAGACGATATAGACCTTGACAGAGGTGGGTTTATCATAAAGGTTAGACGATATAGACCTTGACAAAGGTGGGTTTATCATAAAGGCTAGACGATATAGACCTTGACAGAGGTGGGTGTATTATAAAGGATAGACGATATAGACCTTGACAAAGGTGGGTGGATCATAAAGGCCAGACGATATAGACCTTGACAGAGGTGGATGTATCATAAAGGTTAGAAGATATAGACCTTGACAGAGGTGGGTTTATCATAAAGGCTAGACGATATAGACCTTGACAGAGGTGGGTGTATCATAAAGGTTAGAAGATATAGACCTTGACAGAGGTGGGTTTATCATAAAGGCTAGGGGATATAGACCTTGACAAAGGTGGGTGGATCATAAAGGCCAGACGATATAGACCTTGACAGAGGTGGATGTATCATAAAGGTTAGAAGATATAGACCTTGACAGAGGTGGGTTTATCATAAAGGCTAGACGATATAGACCTTGACAAAGGTGGGTGGATCATAAAGGCCAGACGATATAGACCTTGACAGAGGTGGATGTATCATAAAGGTTAGAAGATATAGACCTTGACAGAGGTGGGTTTATCATAAAGGCTAGACGATATAGACCATGGCAGAGGTGGGTGTATCATAAAGGTTAGACGATATAGACCTTGACAGAGGTGGGTTTATCATAATTGTTAGACGATATAGACCTTGACAGAGGTGGGTGTATCATAAAGGCTAGACGATATAGACCTTGACAGAGGTGGGTGTATCATAAAGGCTAGACGATATAGACCTTGACAGAGGTGGGTGGATCATAAAGGCTAGACGATATAGACCTTGACAGAGGTGGATGTATCATAAAGGTTAGACGATATAGACCTTGACAGAGGTGGGTTTATCATAAAGGCTAGACGATATAGACGTTGACAGAGGTGGATGTATCATAAAGGTTAGAAGATATAGACCTTGACAGAGGTGGGTTTATCATAAAGGCTAGACGATATAGACCTTGACAGAGGTGGGTGTATCATAAAGGTTAGAAGATATAGACCTTGACAGAGGTGGGTTTATCATAAAGGCTAGGGGATATAGACCTTGACAAAGGTGGGTTTATCATAAAGGCTAGACGATATAGACCTTGACAGAGGTGGGTGTATTATAAAGGTTAGACGATATAGACCTTGACAAAGATGGGTGGATCATAAAGGCCAGACGATATAGACCTTGACAGAGGTGGATGTATCATGAAGGTTAGACGATATAGACCTTGACAGAGGTGGGTTTATCATAAAGGCTAGACGATATAGACCTTGACAGAGGTGGGTGTATCATAAAGGTTAGAAGATATAGACCTTGACAGAGGTGGGTTTATCATAAAGGCTAGGGGATATAGAACTTGACAAAGGTGGGTGGATCATAAAGGCCAGACGATATAGACCTTGACAGAGGTGGATGTATCATAAAGGTTAGAAGATATAGACCTTGACAGAGGTGGGTTTATCATAAAGGCTAGACGATATAGACCTTGACAAAGGTGGGTGGATCATAAAGGCCAGACGATATAGACCTTGACAGAGGTGGATGTATCATAAAGGTTAGAAGATATAGACCTTGACAGAGGTGGGTTTATCATAAAGGCTAGGCGATATAGACCTTGGCAGAGGTGGGTGTATCATAAAGGTTAGACGATATAGACCTTGACAGAGGTGGGTTTATCATAATTGTTAGACGATATAGACCTTGACAGAGGTGGGTGTATCATAAAGGCTAGACGATATAGACCTTGACAGAGGTGGGTGTATCATAAAGGCTTGACGATATAGACCTTGACAGAGATGGGTGGATCATAAAGGCCAGACGATATAGACCTTGACAGAGGTGGATGTATCATAAAGGTTAGACGATATAGACCTTGACAGAGGTGGGTTTATCATAAAGGCTAGACGATATAGACCTTGACAGAGGTGGGTGTATCATAAATGTTAGACGATATAGACCTTGACAGAGGTGGGTTTATCATAAAGGTTAGACGATATAGACCTAAACAGAGGTGGATGTATCATAAAGGTTAGACGATATAGACCTTGACAGAGGTGGATGTATCATAAAGGTTAGACGATATAGACCTTGACAGAGATGGATGTATCATAAAGGTTAGACGATATAGACTAAGACAGAGGTGGATGTATCCTAAAGGCCAGACGATATAGACCTTGACAGAGGTGGATGTATCATAAAGGTTAGACGATATAGACCTTGACAGAGGTGGGTTTATCATAAAGGCTAGACGATATAGACCTTGACAGAGGTGGGTGTATCATAAAGGTTAGACGATATAGACCTTGACAGAGGTGGGTTTCTCATAAAGGTTAGACGATATAGACCTAAACAGGGTTGGATGTATCATAAAGGTTAGACGATATAGACCTTGACAGAGGTGGGTTTATCATAAAGGCTAGACGATATAGACCTTGACAGAGGTGGGTGTATCATAAAGGTTAGACGATATAGACCTTGACAGAGGTGGGTTTATCATAAAGGCTAGGCGATATAGACCTTGACAGAGGTGGGTGTATCATAAGTGTTAGACGATATAGACCTTGACAGAGGTGGGTGTAACATAAAGGCTAGGCGATATAGACCTTGACAGAGGTGGGTGTATCATAAGGGTTAGACGATATAGACCTTGACAGAGGTGGGTGTATCATAAAGGTAAGACGATATAGACCTTGACAAAGGTGGGTGTATCATAAAGGCTAGGCGATATAGACCTAGACAGAGGTGGGTGTATCATAAGGGTTAGACGATATAGACCTTCACAGAGGTGGGTGTATCATAAAGGCTAGACGATCTAGACCTTGACAGAGGTGGGTGTATCATAAGGGTTAGACGATATAGACCTAGACAGAGGTGGGTGTATCGTAAAGGCTAGACGATATAGACCTTGACAAAGGTGGGTGGATCATAAAGGTTAGACGATATAGACCTTGACAGAGGTGGGTGGATCATAAAGGTTAGCCGATATAGACCTTGACAAAGGTGGGTGTATCATAAAGGCTAGGCGATATAGACCTTGACAGAGGTGGGTGTATCATAAGGGTTAGACGATATAGACCTTGACAGAGGTGGTTGTATCATAAAGGCTAGACGATCTAGACCTTGACAGAGGTGGGTGTATCATAAGGGTTAGACGATATAGACCTTGACAGAGGTGGGTGTATCGTAAAGGCTAGACGATATAGACCTTGACAAAGGTGGGTGGATCATAAAGGTTAGACGATGTAGACTTTGACAGAGGTGGGTGTATCGTAAAGGCTAGACGATATAGACCTTGACAGAGGTGGGTTTATCATAAAGGTTAGACGATATAGACCTTGACAGAGGTGGGTGTATCATAAAGGTTAGACGATATAGACCATGACAGAGGTGGATGTATCATAAAGGTTAGACGATATAGATCTTGACAGAGGTGGGTGTATCATAAAGGTTAGACGATATAGACCATGACAGAGGTGGATGTATAATAAAGGCTAGACGATCTAGACCTTGACAGAGGTGGGTGTATCATAAGGGTTAGACGATATAGACCTTGACAGAGGTGGGTGTATCGTAAAGGCTAGACGATATAGACCTTGACAAAGGTGGGTGGATAATAAAGGTTAGACGATATAGACCTTGACAGAGGTGGGTTTATCATAAAGGCTAGGCGATATAGACCTTGACAGAGGTGGGTGTATCATAAGGGTTAGACGATATAGACCTTGACAGAGGTGGGTGTAACATAAAGGCTAGGCGATATAGACCTTGACAGAGATGGGTGTATCATAAGGGTTAGACGATATAGACCTTGACAGAGTTTGGTGTATCATAAAGGTAAGACGATATAGACCTTGACAAAGGTGGGTGTATCATAAAGGCTAGGCGATATAGACCTTGACAGAGGTGGGTGTATCATAAGGGTTAGACGATATAGACCTTGACAGAGGTGGGTGTATCATAAAGGCTAGACGATCTAGACCTTGACAGAGGTGGGTGTATCATAAGGGTTAGACGATATAGACCTTGACAGAGGTGGGTGTATCGTAAAGGCTAGATGATATAGACCTTGACAAAGGTGGGTGGATCATAAAGGTTAGACGATATAGACCTTGACAGAGGTGGGTGGATCATAAAGGTTAGACGATATAGACCTGGACAAAGGTTGGTGTATCATAAAGGCTAGGCGATATAGACCTTGACAGAGGTGGGTGTATCATAAGGGTTAGACGATATAGACCTTGACAGAGGTGGGTGTATCATAAAGGCTAGACGATCTAGACCTTGACAGAGGTGGGTGTATCATAAGGGTTAGACGATATAGACCTTGACAGAGGTGGGTGTATCGTAAAGGCTAGACGATATAGACCTTGACAAAGGTGGGTGGATCATAAAGGTTAGACGATATAGACCTTGACAGAGGTGGGTGTATCGTAAAGGCTAGACGATATAGACCTTGACAGAGGTGGGTTTATCATAAAGGTTAGACGATATAGACCTTGACAGAGGTGGGTGTATCATAAAGGTTAGACGATATAGACCATGACAGAGGTGGATGTATCATAAGGGTTAGACGATATAGACCTTGACAGAGGTGGGTGTATCGTAAAGGCTAGACGATATAGACCTTGACAAAGGTGGGTGGATCATAAAGGTTAGACGATATAGACCTTAACAGAGGTGGGTGGATCATAAAGGTTAGACGATATAGACCTTGACAGAGGTGGGTGTAACATAAAGGCTAGGCGATATAGACCTTGACAGAGGTGGGTGTATCATAAGGGTTAGACGATATAGACCTTGACAGAGGTGGGTGTATCATAAAGGAAAAACGATATAGACCTTGACAAAGGTGGGTGTATCATAAAGGCTAGGCGATATAGACCTTGACAGAGGTGGGTGTATCATAAGGGTTAGACGATATAGACCTTGACAGAGGTGGGTGTATCATAAAGGCTAGACGATCTAGACCTTGACAGAGGTGGGTGTATCATAAGGGGTAGACGATATAGACCTTGACAGAGGTGGGTGTATCGTAAAGGCTAGACGATATAGACCTTGACAAAGGTGGGTGGATCATGAAGGTTAGACGATATAGACCTTGACAGAGGCGGGTGGATCATAAAGGTTAGACGATATAGACCTTGACAAAGGTGGGTGTATCATAAAGGCTAGGCGATATAGACCTTGACAGAGGTGGGTGTATCATAAGGGTTAGACGATATAGACCTTGACAGAGGTGGGTGTATCATAAAGGCTAGACGATCTAGACCTTGACAGAGGTGGGTGTATCATAAGGGTTAGACGATATAGACCTTGACAGAGGTGGGTGTATCGTAAAGGCTAGACGATAGAGACCTTGACAAAGGTGGGTGGATCATAAAGGTTAGACGATGTAGACCTTGACAGAGGTGGGTGTATCGTAAAGGCTAGACGATATAGACCTTGACAGAGGTGGGTTTATCATAAAGGTTAGACGATATAGACCTTGACAGAGGTGGGTGTATCATAAAGGTTAGACGATATAGACCATGACAGAGGTGGATGTATCATAAAGGTTAGACGATATAGATCTTGACAGAGGTGGGTGTATCATAAAGCTAAGACGATATAGACCATGACAGAGGTGGATGTATCATAAGGGTTAGACGATATAGACCTTGACAGAGGTGGGTGTATCGTAAAGGCTAGACGATATAGACCTTGACAAAGGTGGGTGGATAATAAAGGTTAGACGACATAGACCTTAACAGAGGTGGGTGGATCATAAAGATTAGACGATATAGACCTTGACAAAGGTGGGTGTATCATAAAGGCTAGGCGATATAGACCTTGACAGAGGTGGGTGTATCATAAGGGTTAGACGATATAGACCTTGACAGAGGTGGGTGTATCATAAAGGCTAGACGATCTAGACCTTGACAGAGGTGGGTGTATCATAAGGGTTAGACGATATAGACCTTGACATAGGTGGGTGTATCGTAAAGGCTAGACGATATAGACCTTGACAAAGGTGGGTGGATCATAAAGGTTAGACGATATAGACCTTGACAGAGGTGGGTGTATCGTAAAGGCTAGTCGATATAGACCTTGACAGAGGCGGGTGTATCATAAAGGTTAGACGATATAGACCTAGACAGAGGTGGGTGTATCATAAAGGCTAGACGATCTAGACCTTGAAAGAGGTGGGTGTATCATAAGGGTTAGACGATATAGACCTTGACAGAGGTGGGTGTATCGTAAAGGCTAGACGATATAGACCTTGACAAAGGTGGGTGGATCATAAAGGTTAGACGATATAGACCTTGACAGAGGTGGGTTTATCATAAAGGCTAGGCGATATAGACCTTGACAGAGGCGGGTGTATCATAAGGGTTAGACGATATAGACCTTGACAGAGGTGGGTGTATCGTAAAGGCTAGACGATATAGACCTTGACAAAGGTGGGTGGATCATAAAGGTTAGATGATATAGACCTTGACAGAGGTGGGTGTATCGTAAAGGCTAGACGATATAGACCTTGACAGAGGTGGGTTTATCATAAAGGTTAGACGATATAGACCTTGACAGAGGTGGGTGTATCATAAAGGCTAGACGATATAGACCTTGACAGAGGCGGGTGTATCATAAGGGTTAGACGATATAGACCTTGACAGAGGTGGGTGTAGCATAAAGGCTAGGCGATATAGACCTTGACAGAGTTGGGTGTATCATAAGGGTTAGACGATATAGACCTTGACAGAGGTGGGTGTATCATAAAGGTAAGACGATATAGACCTTGACAAAGCTGGGTGTATCATAAAGGCTAGGCGATATAGACCTTGACAGAGGTGGGTGTATCATAAGGGTTAGACGATATAGACCTTGACAGAGGTGGGTGTATCATAAAGGCTAGACGATCTAGACCTTGACAGAGGTGGGTGTATCATAAGGGTTAGACGATATAGACCTTGACAGAGGTGGGTGTATCGTAAAGGCTAGACGATATAGACCTTGACAAAGGTGGGTGGATCATAAAGGTTAGACGATATAGACCTTGACAGAGGTGGGTGGGTCATAAAGGTTAGACGATATAGACCTTGACAAAGGTGGGTGTATCATAAAGGCTAGGCGATATAGACCTTGACAGAGGTGGGTGTATCATAAGGGTTAGACGATATAGACCTTGACAGAGGTGTGTGTATCATAAAGGCTAGACGATCTAGACCTTGACAAAGGTGGGTGGATCATAAAGGTTAGACGATATAGACCTTGACAAAGGTGGGTGGATCATAAAGGTTAGACGATATAGACCTTAACAGAGGTAGGTGGATCATAAAGGTTAGACGATATAGACCTTGACAAAGGTGGGTGTATCATAAAGGCTAGGCGATATAGACCTTGACAGAGGTGGGTGTATCATAAGGGTTAGACGATATAGACCTTGACAGAGGTGGGTGTATCATAAAGGCTAGACGATCTAGACCTTGACAGAGGTGGGTGTATCATAAGGGTTAGACGATATAGACCTTGACAGAGGTGGGTGTATCGTAAAGGCTAGACGATATAGACCTTGACAAAGGTGGGTGGATCATAAAGGTTAGACGATATAGACCTTGACAGAGGTGGGTGTATCATAAAGGCTAGACGATATAGACCTTGACAGAGGTGGGTGTATCATGAAAGTTAGACGATATAGACCTTGACAGAGGTGGGTTTCTCATAAAGGTTAGACGATATAGACCTAAACAGGGGTGGATGTATCATAAAGGTTAGACGATATAGACCTTGAGAGAGGTGGGTTTATCATAAAGGCTAGACGATCTAGACCTTGACAGAGGTGGGTGTATCATAAAGGTTAGACGATATAGACCTTGACAGAGGTGGGTTAATCATAAAGGCTAGGCGATATAAACCTTGACAGAGGTGGGTGTATCATAAGGGTTAGACGATATAGACCTTGAGAGAGGTGGGTGTAACATAAAGGCTAGGCGATATAGACCTTGACAGAGGTGGGTGTATCATAAGGGTTAGACGATATAGACCTTGACAGAGGTGGGTGTATCATAAAGGAAAGACGATATAGACCTTGACAAAGGTGGGTGTATCATAAAGGCTAGGCGATATAGACCTTGACAGAGGTGGGTGTATCATAAGGGTTAGACGATATAGACCTTGACAGAGGTGGGTGTATCATAAAGGCTAGACGATCTAGACCTTGACAGAGGTGGGTGTATCATAAGGGTTAGACGATATAGACCTTGACAGAGGTGGGTGTATCGTAAAGGCTAGACGATATAGACCTTGACAAAGGTGGGTGGATCATAAAGGTTAGACGATATAGACCTTGACAGAGGTGGGTGGATCATAAAGGTTAGACGATATAGACCTTGACAAAGGTGGGTGTATCATAAAGGCTAGGCGATATAGACCTTGACAGAGGTGGGTGTATCATAAGGGTTAGACGATATAGACCTTGACAGAGGTGGGTGTATCATAAAGGCTAGACGATCTAGACCTTGACAGAGGTGGGTGTATCATAAGGGTTAGACGATATAGACCTTGACAGAGGTGGGTGTATCGTAAAGGCTAGACGATATAGACCTTGACAAAGGTGGGTGGATCATAAAGTTTAGACGATATAGACCTTGACAGAGGTGGGTGTATCGTAAAGGCTAGACGATATAGACCTTGACAGAGGTGGGTTTATCATAAAGGTTAGAAGATATAGACCTTGACAGAGGTGGGTGTATCATAAAGGTTAGACGATATAGACCATGACAGAGGTGGATGTATCATAAAGGTTAGACGATATAGATCTTGACAGAGGTGGGTGTATCATAAAGCTAAGACGATTTAGACCATGACAGAGGTGGATGTATCATAAGGGTTAGACGATATAGACCTTGACAGAGGTGGGTGTATCGTAAAGGCCAGACGATATAGACCTTGACAAAGGTGGGTGGATAATAAAGGTTAGACGACATAGACCTTAACAGAGGTGGGTGGATCATAAAGATTAGACGATATAGACCTTGACAAAGGTGGGTGTATCATAAAGGCTAGGCGATATAGACCTTGACAGAGGTGGGTGTATCATAAGGGTTAGACGATATAGACCTTGACAGAGGTGGGTGTATCATAAAGGCTAGACGATCTAGACCTTGACAGAGGTGGGTGTATCATAAGGGTTAGACGATATAGACCTTGACAGAGGTGGGTGTATCGTAAAGGCTAGACGATATAGACCTTGACAAAGGTGGGTGGATCATAAAGGTTAGACGATATAGACCTTGACAGAGGTGGGTGTATCGTAAAGGCTAGACGATATAGACCTTGACAGAGGTGGGTTTATCATAAAGGTTAGACGATATAGACCATGACAGAGGTGGGTGTATCATCAAGGCTAGACGATCTAGACCTTGACAGAGGTGGGTGTATCATAAGGGTTAGACGATATGGTCCTAGACAGAGGCGGGTGTATCATAAAGGTTAGACGATATAGACCTAGACAGAGGTGGGTGTATCATAAAGGCTAGACGATCTAGACCTTGAAAGAGGTGGGTGTATCATAAGGGTTAGACGATATAGACCTTGACAGAGGTGGGTGTATCGTAAAGGCTAGACGATATAGACCTTGACAAAGGTGGGTGGATCATAAAGGTTAGACGATATAGACCTTGACAGAGGTGGGTGGATCATAAAGGTTAGACGATATAGACCTTAACAGAGGTGGGTGGATCATAAAGGTTAGACGATATAGACCTTGACAAAGGTGGGTGTATCATAAAGGCTAGGCGATATAGACCTTGACAGAGGTGGGTGTATCATAAGGGTTAGACGATATAGACCTTGACAGAGGTGGGTGTATCATAAAGGCTAGACGATCTAGACCTTGACAGAGGTGGGTGTATCATAAGGGTTAGACGATATAGACCTTGACAGAGGTGGGTGTATCGTAAAGGCTAGAGGATTTAGACCTTGACAAAGGTGGGTGGATCATAAAGGTGAGATGATATAGACCTTGACAGAGGTGGGTGTATCGTAAAGGCTAGACGATATAGACCTTGACAGAGGTGGGTTTATCATAAAGGTTAGACGATATAGACCTTGACAGAGGTGGGTGTATCATAAAGGCTAGACGATATAGACCTTGACAGAGGCGGGTGTATCATAAGGGTTAGACGATATAGACCTTGACAGAGGTGGGTGTAACATAAAGGCTAGGCGATATAGACCTTGACAGAGTTGGGTGTATCATAAGGGTTAGACGATATAGACCTTGACAGAGGTGGGTGTATCATAAAGGTAAGACGATATAGACCTTGACAAAGGTGGGTGTATCATAAAGGCTAGGCGATATAGACCTTGACAGAGGTGGGTGTATCATAAGGGTTAGACGATATAGACCTTGACAGAGGTGGGTGTATCATAAAGGCTAGACGATCTAGACCTTGACAGAGGTGGGTGTATCATAAGGGTTAGACGATATAGACCTTGACAGAGGTGGGTGTATCGTAAAGGCTAGACGATATAGACCTTGACAAAGGTGGGTGGATCATAAAGGTAAGACGATATAGACCTTGACAGAGGTGGGTGGATCATAAAGGTTAGACGATATAGACCTTGACAAAGGTGGGTGTATCATAAAGGCTAGGCGATATAGACCTTGAAAGAGGTGGGTGTATCATAAGGGTTAGACGATATAGACCTTGACAGAGGTGGGTGTATCGTAAAGGCTAGACGATATAGACCTTGACAAAGGTGGGTGGATCATAAAGGTTAGACGATATAGACCTTGACAGAGGTGGGTTTATCATAAAGGCTAGGCGATATAGACCTTGACAGAGGCGGGTGTATCATAAGGGTAAGACGATATAGACCTTGACAAAGGTGGGTGTATCATAAAGGCTAGGCGATATAGACCTTGACAGAGGTGGGTGTATCATAAGGGTTAGACGATATAGACCTTGACAGAGGTGGGTGTATCATAAAGGCTAGACGATCTAGACCTTGACAGAGGTGGGTGTATCATAAGGGTTAGACGATATAGACCTTGACAGAGGTGGGTGTATCGTAAAGGCTAGACGATATAGACCTTGACAAAGGTGGGTGGATCATAAAGGTTAGACGATATAGACCTTGACAGAGGTGGGTGGATCATAAAGGTTAGACGATATAGACCTTGACAAAGGTGGGTGTATCATAAAGGCTAGGCGATATAGACCTTGACAGAGGTGGGTGTATCATAAGGGTTAGACGATATAGACCTTGACAGAGGTGGGTGTATCATAAAGGCTAGACGATCTAGACCTTGACAAAGGTGGGTGTATCATAAAGGTTAGACGATATAGACCTTGACAGAGGTGGGTGTATCGTAAAGGCTAGACGATATAGACCTTGACAAAGGTGGGTGGATCATAAAGGTTAGACGATATAGACCTTGACAGAGGTGGGTGTATCGTAAAGGCTAGACGATATAGACCTTGACAGAGGTGGGTTTATCATAAAGGTTAGACGATATAGACCTTGACAGAGGTGGGTGTATCATAAAGGTTAGACGATATAGACCATGACAGAGGTGGATGTATCATAAAGGTTAGACGATATAGACCATGACAGAGGTGGATGTATCATAAGGGTTAGACGATATAGACCTTGACAGAGGTGGGTGTATCGTAAAGGCTAGACGATATAGACCTTGACAAAGGTGGGTGTATCGTAAAGGCTAGACGATATAGACCTTAACAGAGGTGGGTGGATCATAAAGGTTAGACGATATAGACCTTGACAAAGGTGGGTTTATCATAAAGGTTAGACGATATAGACCTTGACAGAGGTGGGTGTATCATAAAGGTTAGACGATATAGACCATGACAGAGGTGGATGTATCATAAAGGTTAGACGATATAGACCATGACAGAGGTGGATGTATCATAAGGGTTAGACGATATAGACCTTGACAGAGGTGGGTGTATCATAAAGGCTAGGCGATATAGACCTTGACAGAGGTGGGTGTATCATAAGGGTTAGACGATATAGACCTTGACAGAGGTGGGTGTATCATAAAGGCTAGACGATCTAGACCTTGACAGAGGTGGGTGTATCATAAGGGTTAGACGATATAGACCTTGCCAGAGGTGGGTTTATCGTAAAGGCTAGACGATATAGACCTTGACAAAGGTGGGTGGATCATAAAGGTTAGATGATACAGACCTTGACAGAGGTGGGTGTATCGTAAAGGCTAGACGATATAGACCTTGACAGAGGTGGGTTTATCATAAAGGTTAGACGATATAGACCTTGACAGAGGTGGGTGTATCATAAAGGTTAGACGATATAGACCTTGACAGAGGTGGGTGTATCATAAAGGTTAGACGATCTAGACCTTGACAGAGGTGGGTGTATCATAAGGGTTAGACGATATAGACCTTGACAGAGTCGGGTTTGTCATAAAGGTTAGACGATATAGACCTTGACAGAGGTGGGTGTATCATAAAGGTTAGACGATATAGACCTTGACAGAGGTGGGTGTATCATAAAGGCTAGACGATCTAGACCTTGACAGAGGTGGGTTTTTCATTAATGTTAGACAATCTAGACCTAGACAGAGATTGGTGTATCATAAAATTTAGACAATGTAGACTTAGACAGGGTTGGGTGTATCATGAAGTTTTGACGATGTGGACCTAGATGGAGGTGGGTGTATCATATAAAGATTAGAATATTTAGTTCTAGACACAGGTTGATGTATCATGGAGGTTAGAAAATTTAGACCTAGACACAGGTGGATGTATAATGAAGGTTAGACCATTTAGACCTAGTCACAGATTGATGTACCAGGGAGGTTAGACAATTTAGACCTTATTACAGGTGGATGTATCATAGAGGTAAGACAATTTATACCGAGACACAGATTGATGTAACATGGAGGTTAGAAAATTAGACCTATACACAGGTGGATGTATCATGCAGGTTATAAAGTTTAGACCTAGACACAGGTGGATGTATCATGGAGTTTAGACAATTTAGAACTAGTCACAGATGGATGTATCATGGAGTTTATACAGTTAAGACCTAGACACAGGTGGATGTATCATGGAGGTTAGACAATTTAGACCTGGAAACAGGTTGGTGTATAATGAAGGTTAGACCATTTAGACCTAGTCACAGATTGATGTAGCATGGAGGTTAGACAATTTAGACCTTATTACAGGTGGATGTATCATAGAGGTAAGACAATTTATACCTAGACACAGATTGATGTAACATGGAGGTTAGAAAATTAGACCTAGACACAGGTGGATGTATCATGCAGGTTATACAGTTTAGACCTAGACACAGGTGGATGTATCATGGAGTTTAGACAATTTAGAACTAGTCACAGATGGATGTATCATGGAGGTTATAGAGTTAAGACCTAGACACAGGTGGATGTATCATGGAGGTAATATAATTTAGACCTAGTCAAAGATGGATGTATCATGGAGGTTATACAGTTTAGACCTAGACATAGGTGGATGTATAATGAAGGTTAGACAGTTTAGACCTAGACACAGGTGGATGTATCATGGAGCTTAGCCAATTTAGACCTTAAGACAGGTGGATGTATCATGGAGGTAAGATAATTTAGACCTAGTCAAAGATGGATGTATCATGGAGGTTATACAGTTTAGACCTAGACACAGGTGGATGTATAATGAAGGTTATACCATTTAGACCTAGTCACAGATTGATGTACCAGGGAGGTTAGACAATTTAGACCTTATTACAGGTGGAGGTATCATAGAGGTAAGACAATTTAGACCTAGACACAGATTGATGTAACATGGAGGTTAGAAAATTAGACCTAGACACAGGTGGATGTATCATGCAGGTTATACAGTTTAGACCTAGACACAGGTGGATGTATCATGGAGTTTAGACATTTTATATCTAGTCACAGATGACTGTATCATGGAGCTTAGCCAATTTAGACCTTATTACAGGTGGAGGTATCATAGAGGTAAGACAATTTAGACCTAGACACAGATTGATGTAACATGGAGGTTAGAAAATAAGACCTAGACACAGGTGGATGTATCATGCAGGTTATACAGTTTAGACCTAGACACAGGTGGATGTATCATGGAGTTTAGACATTTTATATCTAGTCACAGATGACTGTATCATGGAGCTTAGCCAATTTAGACCTTATTACAGGTGGAGGTATCATAGAGGTAAGACAATTTAGACCTAGACACAGATTGATGTATCATGGAGGTTAGACAAATTAGACCTGGACACAGGCGGATGGCTCATGGAGGCTTTACAGTTTAGACCTAGACAAAGGTGGATGTATCATGGAGGTAAGACAATTTACACCTAGACACAGGTCGATGTGTCACTGAGGTTATACAATTTAGACCTAGACACAGGTAATTTACACAGGTAGACACAGGATGTATCATGGAGTTAAGACAATTATGACCTAGACCGGGGCGGATGTATAATAGACAGTGATGCAGAACTCGAGACATTGACTCTATTCTGGACTTGAGTCCATTTTTTGGGGGACTCATTCTCGGAATTGGACTCGACGGTTCTTGGCTCGGACTTGTACTATGGCGCTGAGTTAAGAAATATAACCAAGTCCATCTCCAGTCCAATAGAAAACAATCTGTATTATAAAGACTGAAGTACATTATGCAAACTATTTACAAAATACTACATAATAATAACACTATATACACCAAGCCTTGCTCTCCTTTAGGAGCAATAAATGTAATTAACCATTATAGTAAATGTATGAACTAACTTAAAAATGTACATGATCATCCGAAATTACAATATTAAATTGCTTTTCAAGGATACTTGTGTTTGAACCGGACTCAGACTTGGACTCGTTTACAAAATAATTCGGACTCGAAGAAGGTGGACTTGTATTTGAACCTCAAGGACTTGGACTTGAGTGGCCTGTACGTGGACGTGTAATCGGACTCGGTTGGTGTGGACTCGACATCATCACTGCTATGGTATGGAAATAGCAATGCATCGGGTGGTGCATCAGTTATGTGAGTATGGTGAATGTTTATGTCAAATTGGTTTGGATTTATCGCGCTAGGAATATTCAAGGAAAGCTCGCATATGTGATGGACGGACAGAAGGACGTACGGAGTGTTTAGTTATTTATAAAAAAAATCAATACAAAAAATATTAAAATTAAATGTCCTTTTTTTTACAAATATATTTATCAAATGTTCTTTAAACCCTTGGCAATGATCGATTTCTTTCTACAACTGCACAAAGTAAGTGCGTATTCGATCAATTGTTTACTTATTGTTAAAGCGGAGGTTAAAATTGCCATTGTAATGCACATAGTAAGGTAATAGTAAACACCATTTGTTGTCAAGGAAACTTTCAACAGGTGAGGTATGCTCAAAATAATCCATACATTTAATCTCTAGAGGTTCTCTGTTTTGGGTCATACCACTTATCTTAAAGTAGATACAATCGACCTGCTTTGTAGATAATACATTTACTTTGGACTTCAGCTTTCTTCGGAAAGCTGTTTGTTATGACCAGCAGCAGTGCATGATTTGATATTAATGGTTTATGTGTACATGCTTAACACATGCTTCTGAACAACACATTCTTCTGAAGACAAATGTAAAATGAAATTCATGGTTCTTCTTTTCTGTCAGATGTATCTTGGAGGTAAGCTCTGTTTCAATTAATATCTTCAGCATTTTCTTATTTGATGTATATTATTAAGACCAGTTCATCAACAGGTTAGAATATATTCAAGACACCATGCAGCAACCAGCCTCAAGTGTCCACCGAATAGTTACCATAATATAGGCAGACCACACTGAGTTGAAAATACTAAATATCGCGATCCGCTGATATCTTCAATAGTGTTATCATTAACCAATGTAACAATAAATTTTTTTCCGGCGCAATATCTGGTCTCACAAAAGCACTTATTTTGCCCCGCCGGTATTTATTAAATCTGCTCAATTAACGGGGAGAATATAGAAAATTATCAGAGCAAGAGATATCCAAACAATATAGCTCTCTGCTCTCTTGGTCAAAGACGGAATTCTAGTAAACTGATCGCAGCAAAACACAGAGGTGACCAGTGGTGGATCCAGAAAGTCAAAAACGGGGGGCGCTAATATTGGGTTGGTGGCTGATGGGGATTATGGGTATTATTAAAAAACTAGGTTCTCAAAAGTTTTTTTTTTGTAAATTATATTAATACATTTATATATACGGGTAATTAGAAATGAATGTTATTTTTTTATTTAATTTATTTCCACAATGTTTTCTTTAAACGTTATTACAGGTAAATGAGGAAGGATATATAGGGAATTTATTTAAATATGCAATGTAAAGAGATATTTGAGGCACCAGTCATATAAATAGAAGTATTTCCTGTTGCCGGGAGGGGGGGGGGTATGTTAACATGTGTCCGGCTGTAATATTCAAATTTGTTAAAAATGGAATATTAACTGGAAAGTAAAATGTTGACGTGAATGGTGAAAATGCGCAGCGCAACTCACTGGACCGGACTGCTAGTCCGGGACCGCATTGACCAATGAGAGCAGCTTCTCAAATCACATGACAAGGGTACCAATAAAAATCAGAGAATTAAAGCACATGGCACAAAAAATGACGAATGGTGTCACTTAGTTAAAGTTGTCTCTGCCAGGAATGTACACGTGCAATCCCTTTCATGTGTGTGTGTGTGTGTTTGAGTGTGTGTTTGTGTGTTCGTTCACAAAGCAATCATGAACGGATACGCATGACATGTTCAAGGCACCTCGGCAATGGACCATTGAAGAATCTAGTAGATATTGGTGTGGGTCTGCCTCATGATGCGGATCCAAGGACTTCCAGAATTCACAAATATGCAGTCACATATGTACGATTACACATGGGGATATTGGCTAAATAAGTGAATGAAAACACTTGTTGGGGAACTTCTGCATAAAGACCCCTAGAAATATGTGGTCAATAACTGATCTGAGGAACACGATTTGAGGAATACCCCGCATTTAAAATCATCAGCATCACCCACATGGCGGAGGCCTGCAATCCTGAGAATGCATATTTCAGGTTATTAGCAAAATAGCAAAACTTGCTAAAAAAATTGGTGTTTCTCAGCTCTATCTAAATACAGCATCAAGGGTACACGTGTTATTGCCATGCCTATAGGAATAACAACCATGGAAATATATAATTATTTTGACAACCATTTCGTTGGTTAAGCATGATAAAACTTAGTCTTGTATTGTAAACATGTGTCTTTTATTTATTTTTTACACAGAAAACATTATTCAGGGTGACTTCTTTAGATTGTGTTTCATCCCCCGAAAGGCACTGATCAAAAGCAAATAAATAACCGTGCAAGTAATGATATTGGATCTTAAGGTGAAATTACAAATATCAAGCACTTTACATAATCATGTGAAGGTTATTTATTTATTTATATAGGGTAACCCGTTCAAACAAGATTGTCTGATCTACCATAGGGCCCTGTTGGTCTATGCAGTTTATACAATGTAAAAACATATAAAATGCAATCACAATTAATAAAAGTGGCTTAATTAAAAATGATGCATCAATATGTGAAATTAAACATGAACATATAAAAACTATGACATGCAACGTAATATACAGGGAAATCATGAGTATGACATAAATATGAAATATAACAGATTATGAAGGAACATAAACTATGACATATATAGATTTATTATGTGATGCTTTCCTAAGAATTTTAAGGAGGAGCAATTTCTTTGAGATTCATTAAATGTGTTCAACAAATAGGAACTCGGCATAAAAATGATTTCTTTAAGAAGTCTGTCCGAGGTTTGGGTACATATAACTTATTGGTATAGCTTTTGCATTCATCATGTTGACGGACTTGGTGAACCGGTCGGTCATATAGAATGGACTTCGTTTATTCAGTAATTTAATCATAAGGATTCTAGTCAGATATTCATGTTTTTGTTCAACTGATTTGATGTCAAGGGACTGAAAGATATCTGTAATACTACATTCATGATTAAAATTGCGACATATATTCGTGCGGCTTGATTTTTAAGTCTTTAAACGATAGTCAGACATCAGGAAGGCGCATTTTCCTAGATTGTGAGGCTGTAGTCAATGTGCGGCTGAATCAGGCCATTGTACATTTTCAAAGCGGTTTCTCGAGGAATGTATCGACTGCACCTGTAAAGAGGCCACCTACTGTTGAGGAGATCATTTTGCATACTTGTTCAGCGTGATCTGACCATGTCAGGTTTCATTAAGCACAAACCCCTAGTACGTGATACTGTTAGATTGTTTGATGGACTGGTCAAATGCTGTGATATTCAGGTCCAAAGTCTTCATAGAACGGGATCTGAAGATCCGGTTGATTCGTTTTTGTATTTTGACTGAAAGCTTATTAGCATGACGCCCTTTTGATGTTCCTACACTGACTTTATTAGGATCATTATTTTGTATAATAAATAATGGTGTCATCCGCAAAAAATTACATTGGCAATTGCCAATCACTGACATAAATTAGAAATTATATGAGCCCTAATACAGAACCTTGAGTTATTCAGATTTTCTTTGGATCCTGTGAAGATACTGTGGCAGCCTTTTTAACAGTATGAGATCTGTCTGAAAAGATAAAATAAGGTCATGTGATTTACCATGGAAACCACAATGTTTTATTTTTTCTAAGAGAATATCATGGCTGATGGTGTCGAAACATTTCTTTAGGTCGAAGAAGCAAGCCCTTTTGAAACATAAATTATAGTTTGCTTGGAGCTAATTGTCCACAAATGTATGTAAACTTGAGTCGAATGATTTTTCAAGAAGGCGCATTGATCATGAGTTATTATGTCATGCCGGTTTAAGTGGTATATAATTTAAGCATGTAGAACCGTTTCAAATATGCCTGCTAAATGAGGATGAACAAAAATAGGCTGATAATGATTAATATCTTCATTGGGTCTTTTGCCTTTGTATATGGGAGTGATTCTTGCGAATTTTCATTCTGTGGGGAAGATAGCTTCACTGATACACCGAATAAATAAGGCAGCTAAACTGATTCACAATATATTCGAGGCAATTCTTTCATCCGTTTTTTATGCATGAAGTCACGTTGCCTAATAATTTCACGAGTTGCATTGTCAATTAAACAAGGTTTTTGAGATTTTACTCAGACTTGTTTGACTGGTGCATGTTATTACAAACGTAGAGAAAGTCCTCTTTCCAGAGAGTCCATGCATCATTTACATCAGATGCAGTGAGTATAACGTGGATGAGTAAATGTTAAATCCTTTTTAAGTAATCAAAGAAGGCTATTCTATTGAATTTTCTGTAGGATCGGCGAAGGCATGTGTGATGTAGACCATATTCTATATGCAAATATTCAGATTGAAGGTAAGTAAATATTGCATAGTGATCACTGAGGGAGGTTTTATACATTCCTGTGAATTTATGATTTTGTGGGTTGGATGTTAAAAGATGGCGTGAACCTTGGGGCGACAGTATGTTGCTGATAACGTGTGAGGGAGGTGAAGGTCAAGATTCTTTAATATTGATACTGTTCCACGTCGAGATAGACGGAGACCATCGCAAAGGAGGAGCGAATCGTCAGCTCACCCGTCCCTGAGAAGAAAGTTAGAATCATTATCTACATAACAACAATAGACTTCCGTAGCTAATGACTTCAGTTTATCGTTAAATGATTTTACACTGTCCCCTGCATTTTTTGAGTCGAGTCTAGGGGTAATGCTACCGTTTTTAACTTCAGATTCCACAATGCGGGTGGCTTTCCAGTTTATATTTCTCCAGTATTTCGTCAAAAGAGTCATTTGAGCAGTCATTGGTACCCACCATCAGGATAACAGTGTTAAAGGAATTAGATTTTATTTGTGTCTGCCTGTCCAGGGCGTCTTGTAGAAAAGCACCGCTGTTAGAGTTAATGATCACTTAGGGTGTTGTAGCCACCGCGTCCCTCAGAATGTCGTTTTGCTGCAGTGTTAGTGGTTTCACTCAGGGAAGAAGGGAGGTGCAGCCTCAGCTGGTGTTGATTTAAGGACGGTGTTGACTTGAGACTTTGGTGTTTTTATTTCATCAGCAGCTGCCTAATCGAGAGTTTTAATCCTTAACTCCTCCACCAATTCCATGTTTGCCTTAGTGAGCATTTAGATTGATATGCTCATCTCAGTAGCTGTGTTGGATTGTTCCACGAGCATGTCATAATTTTTTGTTACACCTGCGTACAACCGTGTGGTAGTGTTTGTTCTCGACAGAAAATGCAGTTCCATACGGTGGGTATATCCCAGTCATTTGTAATGCTCATGCAATGTTCGTGCAACCGCGCCATGCATGCAAAGACAGGAGCGAAGAAAATTTTCTTGATCAGAGCCGCTCAGTGTACACTCTGGGGTACACAACGTATTTTCGTTGTTGATGATGGGGTTTGATTTCTGCGAGTCAGTTTTCGAGGTAGACTGTAGCATATCCCTTGGCTGAGAAGAATTTTGTGATGCCACCTTAAGAATGGTGTCGTCAGTACCCTCTATTTGGCTTGTTAAAACTTCTTTAGGCGAGGGATCATGGAGGATACATTTATCAAGGCGGGGTAACGAAGACAGCAGTTTAGTGAACAGAGCAGCCTGGGACATTGAATTTTATTGATGTTTCCATAATTCCCATTGCACAGTAACCATCCTCTTCCCGAATTACCACTTCGGGTGTACCTTGATGATTTGCTTTTATTTTGTTTAATAGTTCATCGACAAATGCATAGAATATTTGAAACCTACATACATGCAATTAGATTTCACGATCAGCATTCATGTGAAACCACTGTTAGTGCAATTGGGAAATATCATACATTAATCCAACTTCGCTGACGTTTGATATACTTATTAATTTTAACTATTTGAGCCCTATGTGTGTGTCAATGAAATGGACAGTCGAGTGTTAAAACGTTTGCCAATTTCCACTTACGCCTAAGGTTTAATCATCATCGTTCCTATTAGAGTGGGTTGTAATGGTCCGTCCAAGGACGGTGGATTTCTCCTTGTCCTCGGATTTTCTCTACCCATATACATATACCACCGAACGCAACTATCCGATCCATGGAGAGTGGCTTGTAATAGTGATTATAACTAACTGTACAATATATATAAAATATATATAATAGTAAAATAAATTAGACAATCCATATAATATCAAGTTTATTTGGCTTTAAACTTTTATATCAGAATTGATGCGTGCTTGGCAGGATACAGACCTTTCTAAGAAGCTGACGCCTGTCAGCTGTATAGATTCTATGCCTTGTGTGTACCTATTAAAATCGTACTTAAAGTGTCTTTTTCATCAGCACACCAAACGGTAAAACTTGATAACATTTGTTGAACACTGCACTTTTAATGAAAGTATCATTTGTTTGGATAGGTTTTATTATGTTTATATTTCATAGTTAGAATAATTCGGATTTTTAAAAATCTACAAACATGATATTAAGTTTTACGATTAACTTAACATTCATGTAAATCTTTGTAAGTGCAATTAAAAATATCAAATAGTTGTACTGAAATTTAACATATATGTACTATACAAATATTCACTACATGTATGAGTCGGTGCTGCTAGGGTTCACGCTAGCTGCTAGCTGATTTTTCATAGATGGATGCTGAGAGAATGGAAGAGCAATTGTAGCGTTTCTGTGCTTTCAGCTTCTGAGCTCTGACACCCTTTGAACAGTTACCCTTACCCTTTATGTCAGTTTCATGCCCCAATGCAGAATGCTTGGGAAAACTTGTATTTCATACCACTCGGTTAATCAAGTAAACATACATTCATGATAATAGACAGTTTCTGAGTTATTACATTAATTTTTGTAATATTGCCAGAAATGTGTTTATAACCCAGGCTTGAATATTTTCTTACGATTTGGCAAGACATGAGCGACTTCCTTTGAGTAAAACACCAATATTCCAACTTACCAATTATAGGTTCTTTTAATCTTTCATGCAAGGCTCAGTGCGAGATACAATTTTGCATCCTGTTTACATGATGTTAAATAATTTCACTAAATAAAGCAAATATTTCTTGTTTCTGATAATTACTATATTTACAAAAAAATTACATTATGTAAGCAAACGAAGTATTTTAAGACAACAACAGGAAATGCAAAGCGAATGTTAGCTTTTTGGTAAGGACCATCAAACATATTACTAAAGTAGCAAGCAAACGGCAAACTGCAAAAGTGTCTCTTACAGGTGTCCAGATTCTGCCAGGCACCATCACCACAGTACAACTATAGCATAAACGGGTAAATGATCCCAAAGTTTATGAGTTGTAGATCCCTGGTTCGAACCCGTCAGGTCTCAATGGCATAAGTGTGAAAACTCGCCCCCTACCAAGAGATTTGCTCTGTTTTAACGATAGGTTATACAGGCCTGAATCTACCCTTTTGAAAGAAAACGTAGCATACAACATAACGTTGTAAGCCTCTTAATATGTACTGATTCTGTCTCCATGCAAGCAAAGAGTCATGAAGCTGCACCATCACCTTAAGACAAAAGAGACATTAATTTATCCACAAAGAAATCTTTTACATGGATCGTACAACTGGTTATTTATAACTATTATGCCCGGATGGCATAGGGTGGTTGGAGTCAGAGGACACACAGAAAAACACCGGGGATAGAAACTTGGTCGGAAGTGGAGAGAGTCAAGCATTTTACCAATCGACTTTTCTTTTCATTACATTGAGAGAGACATATGGTGTTCAAAACTTGAAATTAACATATATATTAAATTTCAGCCGGGTAATCAGCAAATACTATTTACCGTTCGATGTGCTGATAAAAAGTGCAATTTTAGCACAATTTCAATACCAGCAAGAAAGGACTTCATTCACAGATTAATTATACCGATTTGAAACCCTTATAAATGCATTTCTGGACCTCAATAATATGGAAACTGTCTTGCAATGCATTCTATAACAAATTTGACCGGATGTATTGGTATATTATATTTCGGCTGCCATCTTGGTCGCTATCTTGGATTTTTACCAAGATATGGTTAATTCCGCTCAGCCAAATATCTGAACATATACAGTATGGTCTGGACAATTATTATGCCAAGTTTCATTCTTCTTTCATCTTTTGCAAAATTCCTCTCAATATGCAGCTTAACCTCTGGATATATGGGAATATAACTAAATTCTTGATAAAAGAACAGCAAATGATACGCTCTTAACACAGCGCTTTACCTATAGGCCTACTACCTATACCTCAAGAGCTGTTTGTTTTGGCCTAATTTTCTGGATTCGTACACGAGAGGGGAGCATTGTATTTTGGGCCAATCAGGTGAGACCCGGTGCTGGAAATAACATCCTCTACGATTGGCTGAAATTGTCACATGAATTATAGCAAATATGTATGCTGTTGGTAAAACTTTTTTAGGGGTGGATGAGGCCATTGTGTATGAGCTCGACTAGAAACTGGTTCCATAAATTTTATTTGTGTTCCTCTTGACTGCGTGCAAACAATACCCGAAACTCGACACACAGCCGATGCGACAAGGATTTTACATTATTATCTGGACTTGTTGCCAGCAAAAAATGAATTACAACCAAGCGAGGAATGCACGGAGCCAATATTATTACGTTTCATTTGGATTGACAGCTCATCGCCATGGCAACCGTTTGAACAATTTAAGCCACTGACTTGGAGAGAATGGGCCGACACGTGGTTGGCACAGGTGCTTGTGCAGACAGGATGCCCGGCGGGTGAGCTGTCACTCAAACGAAATGTAACAGCATTGGCTCCGTGCACTTTCGCTGGACTGGTATCCGTTTTTCTGGCAACGGATACATGTCTAATGGTCTGAATGTCATAATCGTTCGATGATTAGTGAACACAGAGGGAGTAAAATTCGACCTATTATTTTCTAAGAGTAACCATAAAACTGACATCAAGCGGCGCTTGAAGCGCAGCTATAGGCGGAGCCATGTTGCCTGTCGAGTGTTTGTTAACTGGCATTTGATTGGCTGCTAGTCACATCATTCCCACGATGTTTTTCAGCGACGCACCAACTTATGCCTACCATAACCGGTCATTCAAGGCAGCGTTAAAATCAGTCGCTTCTTCAGAAGCTCAAGATTCCAGCTCCCTCGGAAGCGTAGGCTAATAAGTACCTGGAGAGCACTGGAACCTCAACAATTGAATTTCTCATTCCAAAATGTTTTTAACGTTATAGAGTACCTGCAATAGATATTTTGATTAAAGTTATTGACATTTCCTTATCTGGCCACCATTTCGGCCGCCATCTTTGATTTTTGCCAGGATAATTTATTTTCAGCTTAGTCCCATATTTGAAATTCGTCACTATGCTTCAAAGATCACTTTTGCCCACTTTCATGCTTCTTTCATCTTTTGCACAATTCTTCCAAATATGGGAGTTTAACCGCTGAACAATATATTATTATTATTTTTATTATTATTATTATTATTATTAGTTTTTAAAAATGGCAAAATAATGCATTGTCTTTGTTTGGATAATTGTTCAAAACGCCAACTTTTTTTTAATTTGCTGGTGCAAAGGACGTGGGAACAATACGGAAAACGAGTCCGAACCTGTCCGTTCCTCTCTGTGAACGATTTCTCTGGGACCAGGCCGGTAAATTAAGGCGTATATCGGATCCTCGGTCCGCTCCGATCCAGTCTCGTCTCGACCGCTCTGTGTGAGGCCTACTTAACACTTGGCAAAGACAGCACAATTAAAATAAATTTAACGCAAATGGCCTTGCGAGAACACCGAACTTCTGTTATGTGGTACAGATGATAGCGACTGTGTTAATTATGGAATAAATACCATATAAAAGTTTATTCCGTCATATCACAGTGGTATGAGAATTACAAGGCTAAAACGTTTTAGAAGATGTGGGGAAAATATCCTTTCACAGGCCAATATTTATAGGTTGAAGAAACTTAAAACGTAATTTCCGGGTGGGAAAATCATGGTAACATTAAAGGAACGTACCTTGTTTTGAACCCCTCTTAAAGAATTAGAAAAAAAAAACACCTGCACTTTGTTGTATTGATAAAAATATAACATGGCTATATGAGTTCCTTGCAACACTAATAATAACAATAAATTAATAATTATAATTATAATAATGATAATATTATAATGATAATAATATTATTAATAATATATAAATATATATATATATATTTATATATATATATATTAAAGATAATAACATCAATACTACTTCTACCACTACAAGTAATAATAATAATAAAAGGGTATATGTGCGTGTTCCACTACTGCTACAAAAAGACATCACCATCACAAATTACACAATATTGACTTATTTCTATAACATGTTTCAGTTAACTTTCAGCTTACTGCGGGAAAGCCTTATTCCGCTCCTTCTACATGGAAAACAATGGTGACATGAAATACCCTGGACATTTGATCAAAACCTTACATCTGAAAGGGGGTTATGACCATACGTTGCACTGTGTTGAGACTTGTATGGGGTACCGAGGCTCGCCGCCATGTGCCGCGGTGAATTTCAAGGACACCGGGATCTGTGAACTCCTGGCTCCCAATGTTGATGGACTTTCTTATACTAACAGTTCCGACTGGCGCACAGTGGTATTGGAAACTCGTAAGTACATTTGCTTGGAACGTTTTAACAATATTACTTGTCATTGCACAGTATATATATCACTTTTAGTCAAGTTCCATATGTTCAAAATCAAATTTACCCGCATTAATATTTAATTTTAAGACTTACTTTTCGACGGCAGAAATAAATAAGCCCCATTGTAAATATTTTCCTGTAAGCATCTGTTCAAGGTCACGATTTCATAATTTCAATATGCAGACCAATATACATGTATATGAATAAATCATTCAACTTATAACTGCATGTAGCATTTAAAAAGGGTGTATATCAAAATCCTGGTCAAATGTTCTATTAATTTCTTTTAAATATTTCTGACTATATATTTTATAACTGTCATGACTGCTAGCGTATTACCTTTTTTCAGAGACATTACATATAGATTTAGGGCGGATTTGTGCGAGATGGGTTTTTATATGGGTGAAATGCACTGCTCCGAGTCAGTGGCGTAGTTTTTGATGGACGGCTAGGAAGATAGACCCTTCTGTAAGGTACTCAGAATTTAGGAGGAAATATGAAAAATACAACCCAATTCCCTAGGACACTTAGCATCATTCTCCAAACGTCAAGACAAAAAAAAGCCTAAATATTGTACACAATTTATAATATGTAAAATAATAGTGCTTATCTTTCTTATGAAACAGCTTGTGCGACTGATTCGATCTACAACCGGGCTCTTGGGCATTGCTATCATTTCAATACTGTTAGCAGCAGATTCTGGGGCGGCGCCCGACTTATCTGCACCAACAGGGACGCACATCTTCTTGCGATCGAAACAAGCGAGGAACAACGTTTTATTGCTGATATCATCAGTTTTTATGGTGAGGACGTTGAAAGAAAAATCATTAATGTGCGCTCTATGTTTACCTTAAACCATTTTCTTGATAATTCTTTAATCCATAGTTTTATTTGTTTCTTAATATGAGCACTTTTATATTCAAACATATAGACTATCGGTATACAACCAAATCTAATGTTACATTATATATCATGTATTGTTTTGGTAATAATTTTATAATTGTACACTCCCCTTGAAAGTTAAAGTGTTACATTATATGAATAAAAATATAACATGGTCTTGACAAAGAACACTTTATATGAGCTAGTTTTCACCCATTAAGTTAATATCAAATTTTGAATTAAGACCAAAATCACATTACCTGATAAATCTGATTATAAATCAGAACCATGATTCCACTGATATATATACATGTATATATGATTATGAAAGTATTAAATATGACATGCAGGATGGGGAAGTATTAAGTTTTGGACATCAGTTCAGCTGGCGAATGACTTTGAAGGATACGTGTGGGACCTGAATTCTGGATTTACCGCCTCGGAGAACTCCAAAGTCTACAATCTGACCGTGACTGAGTGGGCGCCTGGCGAGCCGACAATGCCGATATCCGATGAGTGCTGTATGTACATTTTGGATGGACTGTGGTATAACCGGGCATGTACAGGTGCAGGACTTCACTGTATTTGTGAATACTAATTATTGATTTTCAAATATTTATCTACTGATATTTAAATCTGCTGGGACTTCATCGTGTTTTTGAAACTATAACGATCATGCACTGCTGTAGGTCAACTGTAGATAATTTCGTCTTCTATTATAAATCAATGCACCCCCCTGAACGTGTTCTTTCTACAACCGGTCACTGTCTGTCGAAATGATATTTTCATTAGAAAGGGCCCTTCAGGTAAACCGTCTTTTAAACGTTGACCTCATTTAATATCATGCAGTCATAATGATGCTTCGGTTAACAGGGTAAAACCTCAAAACGATGGCAGGATCATGTATTTGACTTTTAATGTATAATATTTTTTTCTTGGACTCAGTTATGTAATGTTTGGCATACCATGAACTGTTAAACGTTTTAAGCTATATTTGAGTTCATTATCCGACAAGGTTGGCAAGTTTATTTTACCCTGACGTAAATTAATTTCACTGATTTCTTGGTGATTTCATAAATAAAACATCAAATATAACTCTCATCAAGAATTTCACACTCCAGGAATACGGCGTCATAAGGAATACTGATGAAAAAAGTAAAGCAAATTTTTAATATATTGATATAGCAGGTGATTTTGATGTTATGTATCCTAATAGCTGCGTGGCATCTGAATAGATGCTTGGCGGCAGAAAAGTTTTGTCGGTCAACATTTTAGATGAATGCAGGGACTCTTTACTTTCTCACGGTTTAAATAAAATTATCAATTAAAATTCTTGGGATATATTATTGAACATGTGTATGTTTGCAATATGACTGACATGAATATATGCTGCAAAGAAGTTCCCTTCGATCAAGGAGATTACACAAATATTTGTAACCTCTTTGCTTCGACTGTTCATATCTGATACGTAGATATAGTGACACCTGGTGTGGCGATCCTAAACTATTTTGATGAGCACTCGTGCAAAAGAATTGATTAGATCTGACCAGCTTCTTATTGAAATATGTAATTCATAACTATAACCACTAAAACAAAGTTTTGCGGATACTTTGTTTTTGACCGGATTCCGCCGCCGACTCCGCCGCCGCTGCGTTCATTTTCGGAGAACTCCTCTGAGACCCTTAGATCGATCTTTCCTAAACCCGACATAGTTATTTGCTCACCTATGTAGTTGTACCTAACAAAGATTGGTGTCGCCACCTGCAGTCCTTATTATGCGGTATGAATCTGGGTTTCTTTTTGATAACATTCCATATCTCAAACGTGATTCGATGTATTGAGCTGAAATTTTGCATATCAATAGATCATGGTTCTCTCCATCTCGTACTAATGACCGGTGGTGCCACCTGAAATGATTTTTGCGTAGCGTCCATCCATGCGTTTGCCATATGTTTGTCTTAATGCTTAGTTCAAAGTATTTGGCTGAAATTGTGCATGTCCATAGATTTTGGATACCTCCATCTTGTATTCAAGACTCGTGGCGCCATCTGCAAACGTTTAGTGTGGTGCCATTTGCTTTAAGTAAAAATTGCTTCTATCTCAAGAGATGTTCAATGTATTGGTCTGAAATTTGGCATGTACATCCATTTTAGAGCGTTCTCTCGTAGTCCAGACAGGTGGCATCAACTACCTTGTCATAGAATACATTAATGCCCTTTTCGCATTAGCGATTTGCCGTATTGGCTTGAAATTGTGCATGTCCAAAGACCTTGAATACCTTCATCTTGTATTCAAGACTGGTGGTGCCATCTGCATTTTTTTGCGTGGTGTTCATCCGTCTGTTTCCTTTGGATAAAAATCGCTCATATCTGAGGAGTGGATGGATGTATCAGCCTGAATTTTGGCATGTTTATCCGTCTTGAATAGCTTTGTTGTAGACCAGACAGGTGGCACCACCTGCTGTCCCGTTTTTATAGAATATATTGATGCAATTTATTCAGTGGTGAATTGGTGTCTAGGCCTGAAGTCTTTCATGGTGTATCCATCTGTAGATCTGTTTTTGTGAAAACTGCACATATATGAGGAGTTTAATTGGCATCACTGATGCCACAAATTTGTAGTCATGTCTTGTCAGGAACATTCCATGCCTTACTTTACCCATGCCTCTGTGATATAGCGGATACACGTAGTCGCTTATCGACTACCCTTATTACAGTTATCATCTGTTTATTTTCACAGAGTTTGAGAAAAGTATTATTTATTAATTGAAATACATACTGTTCCAAATTCCATAATTAACGAAAACGGGCATCTCGATGAATATTTGTTTGTTTATGTGTGCCCATTTCTGGACTTTCCGTTATCATATTAGGTACAATTACCAAACTCGTTCTACGCGGTGGTCGTGGATATATAATAATTATGTACCGTAATAAAATTTAAAAGATTTATTTTTAAACACATAATGATATATGTTGCTTGATTATAGTGTGGATATGGTCCATTGTATCAGAAACACCTCCTTTCTATATGCCTTGCATGTAAATGTATTGCTGGTTACATTAAAAGTGATATATATATATATATATATATATATATATATATATATATATATATAAACAATTGCAGGAAGTTAACACGGAAGTATTTGTCAATGACTTAACTTTTGCTATCGTTAAGGGCAATCAATACATTATTGTTCAATCGTGAGTGCGGGCGACATGTGTTTTGTTTTTACCGGACGAAACAAAATAAGCCCAGTTTTGCAAGCTTGTTTAGAAAATACTTATGAAATGGTATATAATAATCATTTAGCAAATTTTCCATACCGTTAAGTTTTCTTTTAGAGAATTTGTGCCATAGCACATATAAGCAATATTGCTAATGACCTTGTCTTCATCTGCAAAAAATACATCCACGAAAAATGGTGACGACGAATCCAAAGAACAATATTTTTTTTTGGTTGCGTGACCTAAGTATGGCATTATACCAATTGCTGAAGATAGTATGTTCGTCAAAGTTTGAAACGTATGTATGTATGAGAAATAAATATCAAATTACCTTTTCTCCTCATGAATATTCATCCACTCTAATAAATTACTCTCTCTCTCTCTTTCTCTTTCTTTCTCTATGTTCTGTTTTTTTTCTCTTAGTCCTCTATGTGAAGTGCTCCCTCTATTAACGAAAAAAGGTTAATATTTATAAATCTGTGGTATCTGACGAAGCATACAGAGGGTTTTCCTCGGTTATGACACTGTCAGGACAGGGGCCGTCCGACACTACACAGTAAGCCGACCTCGGATGACAGGGCAAGCCGTTTATTAACGAACCGTGTCCAATGTTTAAAGGCGTTCGATCAAGCTCGAATGCCGTGGAAACACAGTTATAGACTGGTTCCCCGTTATATTTTACAATTTGGATTTCCGGAAGCGGCTGTCGTGGACGAGAATCTATATCTGTGGTTTCTGCCGACGAAACAAAGTTAAAGACTTGTTCCCCGCTGCATTGTGTCACTGGAATTTCTGGAAGTGGCTGTCGTGACCGGGAATCTATATCTCCTGTTGTTTCAGCCAGCTTTTTCTGGTCTCCTTGAAAAACGGATGTTCTTCTGCTGTCCAAAACACAAGACATACGTGTAAAATATAATGGTGCATTTGTATGATGTTATGATACAATGATCGAACTCGCATGCAAACACTTTTCTCCTAAACGATAACTCTTCTGATAGGAGTAATTGCTTACATTTTTACAAAATAATTCTTTTAGGAATCTCAGGTTATAGATATACAGAAAGTAGACGTATGGTGACCATTCGCTAATGACCCATTAACACTATATTATTCAACGTTGTCTGGATAAATATCTTTTGACACATCTTTTTTTATATGTTACATATTAAGTGGATGTTTACTTTTATTCCACGCGCCTATTGCTCCGATGTTTAGTTGTAAGTTATATACACAAGCCGGTGATACTTACCTTTTGAATCGCATTGACTGTATCAATATAATTACCAGCAATGCAACCACAATAACACAGCATATAACAATAGGAGCGATGAGGGTGTAATAACCTAAAAAAAGACATAACACAAGTACTAAAGCTCTATACGATCCAACGGCTTGAATTCCCAATTTTACTGCAGATGTTGTCGGTATACTACCCTCGGCTGATAAAGCAAGCATTGACCTTAATGAAAAACAGGATAAACAACAAATTGTCATGATACAAAACATCACTGTTTTATTTCTGTACAATTTGCCAAGGATTTGAATTACAGATCACTTTTTAGAACGAAAGGAAAATGCGGACTATGGACCTACAACCGTCCGGTTCAAGCCCGTCCAAAAACCTGGGATGTTTAAAGGTTTTCCCTGATCCATTGTTTGATTCGACCAATAATTATAATGAAACCGAATCGACACTTTGATTATAAAAAATGTGCTTTTACTTTGTTCCCTTTAAAAAGTTACAGATTAATTAATAATATACCTGTTTTACATGCTAGTGATTCTGGTGGACTTGTCGTGGTATTTCCGCTCAGACTCTGAGTATATGGTAATGCCGGGTTGCTGGTTGAAACCGTTTTATTCTCTGAAGGGTGATGATATATATATATATATATATATATATATATATATATATATATATATATAGATATATATATATATATATAAATTCAGTTTTATATATATATATATATATATATATATATATATATATATATATATATAAATGAACATATATTACAGGGTTCGAAATTAGAGCAAAATGCCAGCGTTTTCCGCGGAGGGCCTTTAAAATCCGCTTTGTGTTGTCCCCTTTGGGCAGTTAAAAGAATCACTAGTTCTTTTTTAACTGCGCGGTCATCCAAATAAACCTGTCAGAAATGCTCAGATACTGTACCTTGTAAATGCTGCTTCTTAAAAAACTAAACTTTTACATAACAATCTATTCAACTACGCTTATCATGTGCGCTTATCAACTATCATCATGTGCGCTTATCACGTGCGCTCTTCATCTGCGCTTATCAAGTTTCATCATGTGCGCTTCTCAGGCACTCTTATTAATTACGCTTATAAACAATCATCATGTGCGCTTATCATATGCGCTTATCATGTGCTCTAATCATGTGCCATTATCAACTATCATCGTGTGCGCTTATCATGTGGTCTTAACAACTATCATCGTGTGCGCTTATCATGTGCTCTTATCATGTGCGCTTGTCAACTTGCATCATGTGCGCTTATCATGTGTTCTTATCAAGTTTCTTCGTGCGCTTATCATGTGCTCTTATCATGTACGCTTATCAACTAATCATCATGTGCTCTTATCATATGCGCTTATAACTTTTAACATATGCGCTTATCATGTGCTTTTATCAAGTTTCATCATGTGCGCTTATCAACTATCATCATGTGCTCCTGTCATGTGCGCTTATCAACTTTTCACCATGTGCGCTTATCATGTGCGCTTATAAACTGTCATTATTTGCTCTGATCAACTTCCATCATGTTCTCTTATCATGTGTGCTTATCAAGTTTCATCATGTGCACTTATCATGTACGCTTAACAACTATAATCATGTTCTCTTATCATGTGCGCTTATAACTTTCATCATGTGCGCTTAGCATGTGCGCTTATTAACTTTAATCATGTGCGCTTATCTTTTGCACTTCAACTGTCATCATGTACGCTTATCATGAGCTCTTATCATGTGCACTTATCATCTTTTATCATGTGCGCTTATCATGTGCTCTTATTATGTACAGTTATCAACGTTCATCCTGTGCGCTTATCGTGTGCGCTTATCAAGTGCACTTATCAATTTTCATCATGTGCTCTGATCATATCCGCTTATCATCTATCATTATGTGCGCTTATCATGTGCTTTTGAATAACCACTTATTATAATCAAAATCCGGTATCATGTGGGACATTCTTGGTAAACGTCAACATTAGAAAAAACCTCAAGTGTCAGCAGAATGAAACGGGCCACCGGTGTATACCAACATGACTGCTTATGTGAACTATTTTACGAGGATACGTTTTTGGAAAAAATAAATAGTTAATGGACTGCATAAACATTTTTTATTATATATACAAACAGCAAATAGCAAATATATTAATAGTATTACTATATTTACAGAAATAGAAATAAAAGCAAAATTTGAAAAAAAATAGGTCCGCTAAAATTCTCAGAGGGCCGTTAAATTTGTAAATATTGCTTGAATATTCATTAAAAACAACACAGTTTAGACCGCACTTTTAAAATTTGAGTGTGTGGTGCGACCATCACCAGATAAACAAATATTTACCTTTCACACAAACAACATCGGTCAGGTTTGAACAATTTTGAATCCTCCAGTCAAACGGATGGACAGTCAGAAGAACTGCACAATGTAATTCGCTTTCCATCCTTCCAGCTTCTTCTTTAAATCTCGGTTCTAATGGATGTTTATTTTTACCTGAATTGTTTTAAAAATATGTTGTGAGTATTCAAAGATGCCAAAGGTTGATATAACCATTCCCTTGTGAATATGTAAACAACCATATCATTCATAAGCAATTAATTTATTTAACTGATTTTTACGTTAGTATGGTTCTACAATAAATCATATATCTGTCTAAAACTGAATGATTGTTATTATTATTATTATTATTATTATTACAGCAGTACTGATATTAGTAGGAATGGTGTTTTAGCAATATTATTCAGATGATGTAAATTCATGTGCAAACATGCAGGTGTACTCACTATATACAGATTTAAGTAGCAAGCCCTTTTAATATCGGATTGCTTTAACTTTACCTGAATCCTCATCCACCCAGTCCTCCCTCCGCCATCCTACCCATGCTTCAACAGGCGGTTTAATGAGGCTTTGTTTCTTCCAGGTCTTAATGTTCTTTTCATAATTATCATCAGGAACCCAAAGATTTCCTCCCGCCACCTTACACTCCGCCCTTGCCTCAAACCAGGTCAAACTTTGGTATTGAATCAACAAACACCCGCCCTGATGTCGATGGCAGGACCAGGGGAGACATACAGGGCATTCTGAAAAAAGAAAGATTACATACCGGTACAATAATGTACATGAAGTGTAAATCAGGCTGACAAACACTCCAGCATGCAGAACGACTACCCTACTATGACAACACTATTTTCATTACCCACTGAGCGTAAATGGCAACGATCCATTTTCATGAATGTTTATCTACCAATCAAGCCCTTTCTTCAATAATCTAATCCTTCTATAATTACTTACTTGAAATGAAGCAAATGAATCCTTTTACGGCCGTATAACAACTTTGATTCCAGAGGACAGGGTTTGTTTTGTCGAGTTTCAGAAACAAGCACCTTTGGTTACGTTGTATTCCATTGCCAGGATCCCAGTTACCTGAATGTGTATGGAGTGTTATTTTAGTCCTACATTCATTGTATTACCACAAGTCCATTATTTTCTAAATTTAAGAAACATGACTTTGAAAATTATACTAACAAGTGTACGATAGATTTTTGAACAGGAGAAATTTGAGCTCAGCAGATAGTTTATTAAAGATGGCGGCCTTTAACGTCTGGTGTTACATTAGCAAGTTCGACAGAAAAGAAATATTGTATATATGAAATTTCATATACTCTGGATATTCATATTGATAACAACTGGAAGTAATTGAACGATTTTTTGTTTATGTTATGCTGTTTGTTTCTTAGGCCAGGAGAATAAGCCCGAAAAAAGGCAAAAGGTAAAAAAATTGCAACAGAATTTCTTTTTGCACAGTGCTTTTTCTTAATGTCTCTATTTTGACATACTAAAAGTCTACCAAAATCAACCGATGGGAAATTTGTCAAATTTAGGCATTTTCGCTACAAAGTTGCACATATATTTCCAAATGCAAAAATCCAAGCTTAGCGGCCCTGTACAGACTACCCTTGAGCAAATACTTGACTTCCATGATTTTTAAGTACTTGTTACTAATCAGGCAATTATTTCCAAACCATATAAATATAATTTTGTATCATAAATTCGAAAATTTGAATTTTTTTGCCCTTAATCGCAATTTAAAATATTTCAAGATAATTGATATATTTTAAGTACTAAAATGATTTATTCACAAACAGAATATTTTTTTATCTTCTTTTTTTTTTGCGGAGGTAACCGCCTCCATTTCTTTATGCAGTCTTAACTAAGAAATCTGTACATCTGCATAATCTCAATATGCAATCACATGCAAAATTACGAAAGAGCGGTTGACATTAATATCATGAAGTTCTTGTAATTCTGTCTCATCAGTCTCTGCTTCATCGCATTCCTCCAATACTGGGAATAGGAGCAGGCCGTCCCCCGGCATTCTCCACACGCTGCCGAACAATCTAAGCCATGTTTCCTGTATGAGCAACGACCCGTCCTACAATCTGTCTTACAGTTACATCTAATCATCTGCAGCAGGTTTTCTGGTGCTTGTGCCTGATTGTTCGTGACTACTGACATTCGTCCATCAACTACCTCCCAGCCCCATTCAGTGCCACTAAATGATTATTACCAAGCCATATTTGTACTTTGTAGTAAACGCGAAGAGAATGAAACTGTGCAGCAGATGACGTTGGGGGCAATGACTTCAATTCAACAGAGACGGTGTTCTTTGCAACCTTTTCCTGAAATCGGCAGTAGCAAAGAGTGTTCAGTGTTTCACCTGGCCTACCTCCATATGCAGCAACCAAGGCATTTTCACCCGATGAAATTATATGTTCCTTTGGTGTCTCTGGCCGGCAGAACACCTCTGTATAAGGCTCTAAGTGTTCATACTTCTTCAGGCACACAGCTTTGCCAACACCAAACGGGCGTGATGTAGTATCACATCCCAGGAGAGCATATAGGAATGGCAAATGTTTACAGAAGCTTGCACCTAGTTGAGACTGCATGGCATGGATGTCATAGACTCTTTGTTGTGTGACTCCACGCTTTGGCTCTGGTTGCATGAACACCTTTTTGTTGTTTTAGTCAAAATGATAACATAGGAGTACCAGTACGTCAGTATCATCTGCAACGACAACGGTTTTGTTGCAGGTAGCTGCAGCAACTGCAGTCTGAACAATAAGCAAGTCAGCATCCCCTTTTGCATGACACGTCTGACATCCGGCTAACTCCAACTGCTCACTCAACATGTATAGGAACCGTTGTTTGTTCTGTTTATTTGCGAGGAAGACTTCTTTTTTCATATCTAGTGTCATACTGGATTCACAGTGGACATCGACGGTAGATGTTCCAACTCTACGCAGATGGGTCATGTCTTTCACTGATGGTCCATCGGTGTAGCCATCAAACACCACAGTGCATCTGCCATACTTGCTTGTCACATATTTCACATACATTAACAGATGTCCTGAAAGGTTATTCCTCGGGGCCAAGCCAGGCGGTGCAGCAGTGCTCCTCCATCAAGGACATACAGTGATTCAGCAGGTGGGCGACATCCAACGTCCTTTACTTCCTTCCATATTGCATCTCCTAACAACGCCTTATTGGCTTGTCTGGGGGAGCCTGTCACATCAAATAACGATGCTGGATATCTACAGAGTTCATATTCGAACACTTCCTGGGAGCAAACACCTTCACTTGTAGCAACTAAGGTTAATCGCTGGAACAGGAGCTGTGGGTCAATGTTCACAGCCTCCTTGTTGATCCTGATAGCTGTTTTGGATCCGAGGGTAGTTGCCTGATCTTTTCGTCTGAAGGAAAACTCTGTCACATCCTTCCTTTGCATTGACTTGAAAATCTTCTCACCAATATTCTCTGCCTGATCCACATTCACAGCATCTTGTGCTACAACTCCTGAGACAATACTACGCAATGACAGATCATCTTTTTTGAAAGGGCTTCTTATGTTAAGGAATTTTCTCTGTGTCTCTGTAGTATCGCCTCTGACGTGCCACTGTTGCTTCTTGATGCTGTTCACTCGTGACAAAGGTTACTTCGGTGAACTGTTGCATGGCCTGGTTCAATCCAGAACAAGCAGGCAGTGACTTAATCCAGACCACACGCTGAAGCTCTGTCATACCCCTGCCTCTAGTAAGGCCACCAGTTGATTTGAGACTTCGCATCAACATCTGTTCGATGATCAGATCTGTGGACAGACCTGCCCAATACCGATCACTACGGCGAACAACATGTAGACCTCCCATGAACATGGAATAGACGTTAAGATGGTCCGTTGGCAGTGTGGCCATTTGCTGGAGATACAGGTAAGCTGTTCGTGCATACAAATTATGGCCAGCAGCAGCAAAGTATGGTCACATCTGTTGCAAGGCAGCCAGATGAAGTTTCCAGTCACCTGTTCTCTCCGCTCTAAGAAAAAGTCTCAGTACATCGACCATCTTGCTGTACTGCAGCCATAGACGACTGGTACGACTAGACATGTTGTTCTGTTTTTCCTCTTCCAGTTTTCTGTTCAGTTCCAGTATAGCTGCTTTTGAGGAATCATCTATTTGACCATATGGGTCATTTGTGATCTGTTCATATAGTTCCTTGGCTTTGGCTATTAAATCATCAACATAGTAGTTGCTGCCAAAGCTGTCCTCTGGATCATCTCCCCTTCTACGGGTCCTTTCCTGTACTTTGTCTTCGTGCTTATCCTTTATTTCAGCATCCCAACTGGTGGAAACATCAGTAGACGACCCTGGCAAAGGAAGTCCTAACGCATCTTTTAGTAAGAGCATATTCAGAGCAGTGTCAACAAGAAAATGTCCTCTTCGTGCCCTGGCTAGGGCTTTGCCACTCAGCATTTGAGCAACGGCATTGCCACCATATACCACCTCGAGAACATCAGAAAGTCCGGAGTTTTCCACAAGGTGGCCAATGCACCCAGGATAGCTCATCCCCTCGGGAGTCCACCGATTCGAAGCACAACTGATTTCAAGATGCTGTCATGAGACTCATTGGAGATGATCATATGTGCCTTCCACCACAGTGGCTGATCGAATGTGATAACTGGGGTAACATTGTTTTGTCGTGCTTGGTCAGCCAGATACAAGAGGGTTGAGTATACACTGGTCAACTCAGATGGGTTTAAGTCAATCATTGGCAGGAAAACTACGTTGGACTTTCCAGGATGCTCTCCTTTGTGTACCATCTGCATGAACCCGGACCAGCCAGGACGTGGCCCCTGTAGGAATGATGAAAGATTCCAAACGAGATCTGTAAAAGGTTTTTCTGTTGGAACCTGGTTACATTGTCGTAATTGTTCAAGGTCGCAAAAGCGTAGTCTGTCTTGGCCCTTTGGAGAAGTGTACTGATGTATTTTGATCCTACCTGTTCTCAAAATCTCATTGACACTGACATGTTTTTGTGGGACTAGGCAAACGTTCCCCTGTCTTCCTGGTGTTACTATGGCAACCATGCCCATTCCGTGAAAAGTAACAAACCCATCTAGTGTTCTAATGTTATGATCTTTGTTGTCTGCGATATACTGCACAAACTGCCCTTCTGTGGTAGATGTTGAATTATATGTGGCAACTGAAGCACTCCGCTCAAACATTTTTACCTCATCATATAAACTGCAGAAACCATGTTGATGCAAAGACTCAAATATGAACCGGGACCCAAACTGATGATGCATCTGTACAGCTAATCCCAGCTGCAGAGGTACAACCATGTTTCGAGGCCTTGCTGCATGGACAATTGCATGGCCTAGTGAAGCTTTTTTTCTGCTGTGTGTTTTTGCCCACCACCAAGACTTGTAACAGCTGTTTCAAGCTGTCAGGTAGGAAAGCTAAAGCATTCTCTGGTGTTAAATCCTCTCCAGTCGGATAATCGAGACAAGCGTCAAGTGCCTTTATGTCATTTTTAATGAGTTTGGCAGCCGTGTCAATTATCCTATTGATTTCATCTTCTTCGTTTTCACATTTGGGCTTTTTATAGTGGTCATGCAATATTGAAGCAGCGGTGGTTGAAGACGTCACGACGTTTATTTTGCCTTCCAGGTTGGTGATGACTATTTTGTTTCCAAAATGCTCTTCCATTTTTTGCTTCATGTATTGCTTCCCATATGCTTGGTGTGTGGAGCCCATCGATTTGAGATATTTCTCCATCTTACTGACCAGATCAGTTTATGTGAGCTGCTCATCTTCCTTGTCTTCTATATATTCTGCAACGGACAAAAATGCCTCATATTTCACTTTCTCTTGGGGTCGACCTTGGCTGACCTTTCGCTTTTTTCTTTTTTGAATCTCCTGTGTTTGAAACCTCCTGGGGATACTTCTGCCAGTTCTGAAGTTTACACCGCACTGATGATGGTAAACAGCATCTTCAGCATGCAGCTCATTGGCACACGATAATCTGGCTATCACTATGTTACTCCAGTCATCATTCCTCATTCTGCATGCATACTCAATTGATTTTTCAAAGACAGATGTCCTGACTGGAAATACATCATACACTCGCCGTCTGCCATCACAATGAACTGGTTCACTACAGAAGATGCAATCTCTACGAAAGTCAAATGGCTTAGTCTGTGACCGTCGCTGGCATTCTGCAGTAGATATATTTACAAGACCTTCATGTCTCTTTGCCTTTATGTACTTTGGGTTACACCACCTTTTCCTTCATTCCTTTTGAACACGCTGCCCTTCCTGAGTGCGCACTTCACTTCCCCGTTCTTCACTTGCACGGTTCACACCATTGCACCCTTTCTTCCCGAGTACAACAATATCACATACAGCTTCTTTTGAAATGTCCCTGCTGCACAGGACACACACTATGTCTTCTCCTGGCTTTGATTCAGTCATTATTAAACTCGAAAAAATGGGCAATAAATCTTCATGTGAAATCTTTTGCGGATAAGATGTATACTTTCACCATGAAAAGTATGATTATTTTATATCTCATATACAATATATAATATGTATTGATTGTTATATATATGAGAAACCGGACACAGGCTGAAGTTTAATCTGGCTTCCGAAAAAAAACAAAATGTGTTAGCTCTTTGAATTCATGCAGCCAAAATATTTGTTTACAGGTAGAGATCTTTGTTTCCGCATATCGATAATTACTTATTTGGGGTTAAGGGTAACCATGAAGTATATTGTAAGGCATATATCTCTACAGAAAACAGTTACATGTCAACATTTGTTTTAAAATACAACTAGAAAATATCAAGATGTATCTCAGTACGAAATACAAGAATATTTGCTAGGATGTAAAAAGTTTGGGAAAGGCCTGTGAGTAGACACAATCGATACGCTAGTTTTTAATTAAAAAAACCCATTTAAAATCAGATTCCCCCCCCCCCCCCCCAAAAAAAAAAAAATCAATTAAATTGGTATTTTTAGTAGCTGATATCATCAAGCTATAAGATTTACTTTCTCTAGTATCCTGGATGGAACTTGTGTCAGTGAAATGAGGAATCGAATTGTCATTTTTTGCAAAATTTGATATTACTTAAAAATCGCACCTCTGGATATAAAAAAGTATAAAATTTTCATAGTTCCCATTAGTTGATTTTGGTAGACTTTTAATATGTCAAACTACATACCTTATGAAAATGCATTGTGCAAAATAAATTATGTTGCAATTTTTTTTACCCTTTTCAACATTTCGATCTCCTGGCCTATCTATCCAACGTTAACTAACTGCAATGTGAAGACGATGAAAATATACTTCGTTTAACAACAGGCATCCACGTGTTGTAATAGTGTCGTCTGTAGGAGAGCCAAACTTGAGTTGATCCGACGAGTTTTGCCAGGAGATGAAGCTGAGCGACCGTCAAATCTCCAGGAAGTCTCATCCCCTGGCTTCTACAAAATTCTGCAGCGGCCGACTGATTCAACCAAGATGATGACATATTAAAGTAGAAGGAAAGACTGGCTCCCGAAGTTTGTCTGAGAGTGTCTGGAAAGACAGATCATAAGACGGATGATTTAAGAGTAACGGAAGGTCTACGCTCTTTACACAGCGATTTAACTATAGGCCTAGTACCTATATCGTAAGCGCTGTTTGTTATGACCTCGTATCCTGAATTGCTACACCAGAGGGGAGCACTGTATTTTTGTCCAATCAGGTGAGACCTTGTGCTGGAAGACACTGCCAAGCGAGGAATACACGGAGCCAATCATGTTCATTTCGTTTTGATTGACAGCTCATCGCCCCGGTAACCGTCTTAACAGGCCACAGGCCCAGAGAGAATTGCCCCAGACGTGGTTTGCTAAGTGCCTTGGGCACATAGGATGCCCGGCCGGTGAGCTGTAATTCATACGAAACGTAACAACAAAGGCTGCTTCCAAACCTCGCTGGTTGGTTTCAGTTCTCCAGACAACAGATACATGGCTACGCTAACACAGTCATAATGTCATAATCGAATCAGTCGATCATGCGAGATTGCAGAGGGAGCAATTAAAATTCGACCGTAAACTCATCAAGCGGCGCTTGTAGCGCAGCTATGGGCGGAGCCAGGATGCCTGTCGAGTGTTTGTTTATTGGCATCTGGTTGGCTGCTTGTCACATCATACGCACGTTTTTTTCAGCGGACAACGAACCGCCATCTGGTGTCTAAATATATCATAAACGGTCAAAGCTGGCTTCTTCAGAAGCGCAAGATTTCCGCTGCCTCGGGAGCGTACGGAAGGTCAATACCTAATAACTGCAAAGCAAATTTGGAGGATTTTTTTTTATAATAGGGGATTTTTTTTATAATAAGTTAGCTTGTTGGCTACGGACTGTCAAAGATTTGTCCTGACACACACTACAAAATTCCCTATATGACATGGCCATGTGTCCGGGTAAAAATGAAGACTTTCTCGGAAGAAAAACTCTAAGGCAGGTTTGTCTGAAAAAGATCTAAACATCACATTGGAAAAGGGTTTTAAACGGGAACTTTTAAAGGACCTCGTGATTACAAAAATAACACAAAGCGCCTAGTGCTGATACACACTGGAGGGCCTAACGAATAAGTGTTGCACAGCAGCCACAGCTGGGTCTAGACCCGCACTGTGCAAATTTCCGAGGACACTCAGGAGACCGGGCCTGTGTTGAGGGACAGAAGTGGGTGATAATGTAGTTTTCGGACTTAGAAATAAAGCAAAAAAATCAGCCATATTGGCTATACATAAACAAAAAATTGCAGAAGAATAAAAGAAGAGAAAAATGTATTCGCTGATTTTGCGCTCAGGGCGACATAAGAAGGGCAACCCATGAAAACATTTTCGCAAATATTGCTTCAGAAATAAACTCATTTATCCCCTATATTCCTCACTATATACGGGGGAGGCTTCATTCATTCACCAAACAGTGAGGATTTATATGGCGCATCCTAGATAAAGATGCACCTGAGCTTAAGCACAAATTTCTTAAATTTAGTTTGATCATGTGCACATTTGAAATATGCCAGTTGTGACCGGGACCCATACAACAAAAAGAATATTTAATACAATTTCCGGTGGTCGCATTTCAATACGTCACTTTACTCCTACGTGGCAACGCCTCGGATATGCATGCTTTTATCTTTAAATAATAAGAAAGATGCAATGTATGTCGTAAGGGGGTTTCTTCTAATTATTCTTTCATAACTCCATAGATATTTCGAATCATATTTAAGGGGATTTTATTGTTACATTTTATTTATGATACTGAACAATCAATAAACAGTTTGGAATGTTTAAGCATGCTACAAGTGACCGTATCCTTCATTAATGGGGTTCAGATGTTGTAAAAACTAGACTGTTTTCTCAGATATTGATATTAATGAATTACTAAATTATTATGCAAAGGTATGGTTTTGGTTTCATTCTACTAAATTAGGGTTTTCTCCCGTCCTCCCCTGAAGCTTCCCTTTTCGAACTGATAATTTTAAGAAAAGATTAACAAATTTCAGTTAGCGCTCCACTGTGGAACATGCAGACTCTGATCATTGTATCGGGCGCTACAATTACTAAAGGACCGAAAAAAAATGGAACATTTACAATGCTATAGATATTAATCAATAACTTAATAACAATACTATTACCACCAGAGATTCGAAAACAAAAGAGAAAAACTGACAAGTACAACCATAGACGGTTTATGCAACCAAATTGAAACAGCAACGGTCACATATAGCTACCTCCAAAGAGCCATCAACGAATCAAACAGTATACCATCTGACATCACTGGTGCAGATCATATATAAAGGCATTCAAGTTCAACATATCGATATTCTATTCAAGTTTGTCAGTAACATTATTTATTCTTTTAGTAACATAATAGGACTATAATTTCAGCTTAATAAGCAACATAATCTGATTTAAACTGTGATGGCATTAATCTTTTACGAATCACAACGTAGAGTAGAAACAAGTGAGTCTGTTCTTTGGAATTGGTAGATTATATAAAGTCATACAATACAGACGCATCATTGTATACGCTTAACGTCGATTAATATTTGCTGTCGGAATATATTTTTTATTCAATTACACCCTTGGGATATTCATGGTTTTTTTACAATGGACTAAATTAATTAAACGTAATTGTGTATGTTAACCCACTGTCATTTCGGTAATCCGAGTACCGCAAAACATTAACTATACTTAATTGTACTAAATTATTTCCCTGATGGCTTAATCATTCGGATATCTAGGGTCTAGTCATATATTATAAACTATGAGTCATTGTTTTTCAACGCACCATTGTCCTATCATGTTTACTGCATATGAGTAATAACCCTCAACTGTTTTTACATAGGGAAAACAAAAAATAGCTTAGAGGGCCCGATTGAAGCCTTAATATGTAAAACCCGTTTTGTTTACCTTTAAACTGGGAAATATGTCCGAGTTAGCTTATATTTACACGTATTTATTTGCAAGTGTCGCCAAAGGTGCCGTTGGTCCTTTGTAAAAGCTTTATGCCATATAAATATGGCGCCACCCTAAATATATATATATATATATATATATATATATATATATATATATTTATATGGAGAAAGAATACGATTTCACTGATGTAATTTTAAGTTACCCTGATTAATTATTGACCTGTTTATCATGGCTATGTAATTAAATGTATTTTATTTAATTTTATTTGCCATAGATAGGTCTCCCAGAGAATTTATAGCATGTCAGTTGGCATCATACATGTATGATAACATAAATTGTATGTAAAAGAGTAATGCGGTAAGATTTTTACACATGCAGCCATGCCGGCAGCGTCGCATATTATTGTCTAGGATTTTTTGTCACGCGGTCTAACATTTCTGTAGACATGCTATTTTATAACTCAATAATTCATAATAATTTAAGGAAGTATAAATTAAGAAAAATACGTTATTGTTTCCGAAACTAGTTGTGTATGTCTGATATAATTTGTTTGTGCAGCTTTTTACCTGCAAAGAACTGTAGCTGGACTGTTAATATGCTTAAGGATTTTGATACTACGGTACATGGTCATTTTCGACAAAAAATACTTAAATAAGCCTGACTGTATTAAAATACTTTAAAAGTTTTCAATGATACATTTGTGTGTAGTTGCGGTATATATCTTAGATAACCTTTCTTTACATAGCACACCGTTAGTGTTCATGTATTTTCTGCTACTTTGTTTATGATTGTAAATATGTTTATAAATTATAGAAGATAGGTTCCTATCATCTAATGATTGTAGTTCCTATCATCTTATGATTGTAGTGTAAACAATGATTCTAAATCTACCACACTAAAGTACCCCCACTTACGGAGAAAATACAGTTATTTCAGGTTATTGGGTTCGGATTAATGCCAAATCATACAAGGGACTTAACCTTAAAAAATAAATATAAAACATAGCCAGCAGTTTATTACGCATATGATACCAGTCGGTAACATATGTTCATACACCGTGACTGTTCATGAGATATTTCCCAAGGTAACCACAATATACGAATAACCACGTGTCACACACACATATATATATATATATATATATATACAAACATACATGCACGTGTGTGTGTGTTTCAACCGTATCCTACCATGATGAACAACAGCAATAATATACATATTTATTTGTGCCTCGCATGCCTTCGGTCAGCAAGGTCACAGGTCACAGGTGGCTGTGCGGCACTCGGTGGCCGACCAGTCAGCATGTAAATTTGGGCTAATTTCCGATGCAATGAACCAGCGACATGACAAATAACACATTGTATATTCAGTTATGATAAATATACATCATCTCACCTAACGATGACTGCTCGCCGAACCCGTAAGGGATCACAACCCAGAGCCAAAGGTTAATTAATAAAACACGAGACATTCCAGCTGAAGCAGGAGAAGCCACACTGTATACCCGGTACAGACTGAAACTGCGTGTGACATGTACTGTAACAGTACAGGGGATAAAACCAACCATGCATCCTGGATGATCGCAGTTCTGGATATGGTCCATACAGCTGATAAACGTGCCAAAATAAAGATAAACCAAGATAAACATCTGTACTGTCTCTGACCTGTACATTCAATGACTAATTATATATATATATACCGACCGGGAAGTCATGGAATTGTACCAAGTATTTGTATGAAAAATAACGTGACTGTCTGTCAGTGTTATATATACCCCATGTTCCAACTCGTTATATATTATGGGAAACATATGGGGGGGGGGGGGGGGGGGAGCTAAATACAATAGAAATTCATTCTGACCCTGTATTTCTCCCACCTACCAATTTCTCTTTTGATTTCTTTTTCCGACTATCCCCCTGTCAGGGTATTACAGTTTGCATCGCTTCTACCGTTAAATAAAACACCTGGTCGTGCGGCATGGGGGGGGGGGGGGGGGGGGTCATGGAGGGAACCCTCTGAAAATTGCTTTTGGAATACATGAAATTATTGTACATGTAAGCTTAGGTCACTCTTTTAACGTTCCTTGTATCTATTCATGTGTGTATGTGTGTGTCCTCGCGTTAATATACCGCAGTGACACTAGTACCACACTAAGTCAATTTTGCCCAAACAACTAGGCTCAAAATCCCTAAACCGTTTATTTTTATCTGAGCAATATGGGAGCTGCTGTATATTAAGGCAGTAAAATGCATAGATTGTTTAGCTAACAACTAAAAAGGGTTAGACTAATATTGTATCCCCAGAAAGTGTATTTATTTATCAAACATTCCTTGGCATAACCAGCTGATCCACCAGGAACTGGTGTCTAATTTCCACGAAGAGAGGACAGTGCCAGCTTGACGGAGTGCTCACACGGGCCTACTGTAAGTGTGATTAAACGCCGCCTTGTTGAGCTCGCGATTCGTGCATGATCATAATATACTGACTTAAAGTGGGGATGTTAGTATCAGCCAAGTTTAATGATACATTATGTGGTTATGTTTTTTTGTGGTAGGAAAATGTATTAGGATATACTTAATAAAACAATGGATCATTGGCTACATAGAGCACCTGCAAATCTTGGTGGGGTGGCTGAGGTGGGGTCAGCGAATCCGTGTAAACCATTTATAAGAGGATTCCATAGACGGTTTTCCCATTATTTGCAAAATTCAGAGGACACTGAATCGGATGATGGCTTGACAGAGTGCGCATTAAGACCTATGACGTTAAATAAACCACCATATATACATCCAGGGGTCTACATGGTTATGTGCGGACACAATGTATAAAGCATATATAATCAGTAATGGTGCAGAGGTTCAGTGGCTTTCCAGCTTCAAACACTTTGTAAGGGGGGTGGGGGATTTTATGGACATTTTTTTTCAACAACAGATCCCTAACCCCTTGGGATGACTTTCTGAAGAACAAGTGTTACGAAAATAGAATAATGTAAAATGTACAACCGGGTCAAGCCTGCTGTAACTGCGGCTTTATATGCTGGGGACTAAGAATGTTCCATTTTATTTGTTATATACTATTCAGAGGTCGTATTAGTATTTAGTATAGATTATCAAAGCTTCAGGAACCCACAGGAATCCTTAAAGTTTAAAACCTTCACACAAGTGCCCAAAAGCTATTTCAATTAATCAAGGCCATGGCTCGGATGATGGTTCAGTAGTCTGTGGGGTAGGGGGAAACCGGAGGACCCGGAGAAAACCACCGGCCCTTGACGGGCAACTACAACCCACTCTCAAAGCCACACCGGGGATCGAACCCGGGTCGCTGGCGGAGAGAGCCGAGCTTTTTCCCCTGGACTGTGCTGGCCCCAGTTGTGTAACAGCACCAAGGTGAATAAGACGACCTCTTTTTATCTCAACAAATAAGGCATTCACCATGTCTAAGTATAGACCTCTCAAGCCGGAGAATATCTGTCCCTGATACCCCCATGGTCCTACATACCTCGCACGGCTCAACCAACAATGAGCTCAATTTCCATTCTCAATGGGGGGGGGGGGGGGACCACAACCCTTCCTCCCGGTGACACACATAGGCTATTGTACAGGTATACGACATTCAACCCCCATTTTTCTTCTTATATACTGTTATAATGACAATAATAATAAATTTATCATAGTTCAGGTATGGGGGTGGGGGGGGGGGGCAATTGTTGTCAGTTCATCGCGGCTGTCGAGTGTATGTACCGGTTGAGGGGGTTCGATGTGTGATTTAAAAAAAAATGTTTTCACAATTTAGGCAATAGTGAATCAATTTGAGTATAAAATAAGAGGGAATAAATTTCCTTCCAGAAATCAACAAGAAGTAAAAATGCTTTCCTTAAAAATTCTTATAAAAAACACATGCATGATTTTTTCTATTTGAGGGTTAAATGGCTGAGTACCACAGTGTCGTGGAAACGGAGAAATCATATCATGTTATCAGATATTTTGCTATTTTATTCAATTCTGGAACACTACCTTTCATTTACATTTGAGGAAATTTGAAACACCGTAATACATTTTTGTTAATAACATACTTTTTTATTTTATGCAGTTCGAGCGTATATTTAAAGACAATATTACACTAATTTGATAACGCTCCTCACGCAGCGGTTATTTACTGCAGTCCCTGGCTTTAAAAACTTTGTATAGCAAATTTAACTGGGTCTGACCACCAGGGTTGGCACAGAGCAAAGAATTGTAATCAGACCAATGAGAGCGTGGTACAGCATTGTGCATCCAGCTCCAAATTTTAAACATACGACATCCGCCCTCCTTTGTCTGATGACGCCAGTTCTGGCAAAGAGCCAACAATCAGAACAACAAGCGAGAGTTTCGGCGTCTCCATCTTCCTTACATGACCAGATACGGTGAACCTTTCGATGCAGGCAAATATAGCTATAACGATACGTTATCCAACTGTTTGTAACGGCTAAGGCTCTGGTCAAAATTATCTCAATTCTGAATTTTGGTATTTTTCTTAATGTATTCAGATTATTATACAACCGCAAGTTGGCGAGATGTCTGAAGTTTTACTCTTTGTTATTTCCTTTGTTAACTAGCAACTTTATACCAGAACGGATTTGGAAAAACTTTTGGGAGGGACAGCATTATATTATATTATATTATATATATATATATATATATATATATATATATATATATATATATATATATATATATATATATATATATTGTTTCCTCAAATGTTTTAATGAAAAATAGAAATATCAGTTGTACATGATGAATTAATAAATGAAATATCATATTTGCAGGATCAAACCTAACCGAATGTAGAATTATCAATAAACAATACATTAATTCCTGCATGTGCAGTGTTGTATATTGAAGTCCTATAAGTCTGCGGATACCAGTGACAGGTATGTAATGGTTGTGCTTTAAAAAATATAATAATTACTAGATTAAGTGAAATTCAGGGGTGGACGAGGAGTACTGGATATTGGCTGGGGCTGAGGGGGGGGGGGGGGAGGGGACGGCAAGGCCCCTGCGCCCCCTCCCCTTTCCTAAACCTCTGTACAATGATAATATGTGTTACGTGGAAGATGCCTTTAAAATAGGCATTTGATTTATATTTTTGAAATACCGATTTGAGAATTTAAAAAAATGAAACCTACTTTACATTTCATAATGAACACCCAACACCCAACATATTACGGTAACAAGGAAGCTGTTGTCCACTCACGAGTTGGCAAACATGAGCAAGTTCATGCACGATACGTGAACCCATATATTCAGATTTTGATCTGAATAATTTGATATGTATAATGTAAATAAATTGATATATTTAAGTGTACATAATTCATATATAAAGTAATATATCCAAATCACCACAACAGATCCGTTGGTTATGTTGTAATGAAATAACTCCACCCATGATAAGCTAACAAAAGGTACAGTGTCCAAACATCACTCATAACAGGGACAGATCCGGAATTTTGTGGAAAAGGTTCTCCGATTGCGCAGTAAGGAATAATGGTATAACAAGGTCACGACTTCAGGAAGAGGGGAAGTTAATACTGTTGGAAGGGGGGAGCCCTGAACACTCGAGTAAAGGACAGTAGGAAATGTATCTTCTCTTAGTAAAAGGGGGTTTAAACCCTCAACCCCCGCTGGAACCGCCCCTCTCAAAATAAAACGGTGATTATCTGCAATCACACAGCTTGTGCACGTTTTCTGTCACTTTGGCTTCTGCGGTTGTTCCATACTTTCGATATAACATATTACACATACTCGGATGATCAGTTTAATCGTGACATTATCGTGTTATAATGGTATCCGAAGACGAATAGGACGAAGCCTATATATATATATATATATATATATATATATATATATATATATATATATATATATAAATATATATATATATATATATATATATATTTATATATATAGAGGTCCATTTGAGTGAATATCACACATCTTAAATATATAAAGAAAGACTATATGGATTGGTCAAAAATAAGGTTGGCTAAAGATCTTGGATTTGTTAAAACTGCCTGGTGGCGCCGTCTATAATCATTTTCTAGTTTTCGCGCATGATAATATACGTTTTCATTGCATCAGAGTTCATATCAGGCCTATGTATATATTGGTTATAGGATGAAGTATGTTTAAATTGGGATGGGCATGACCTTTACTATAAAAGTAACCTGGAAATTGAATATTTTCATATTTGATAAAATAAATAACAAAGGCATTATATTTCTCTAGTGATAGATTTATTTTTTTTTCCTGAAAATCAAGATGGAATATGTCAGATGAAAAGTCGTCAAAAAATTTCTAAAATGAGTGACCTTGATCTTGGTTTTCATGAAGTTATACTCTTCTTTTACCTTCAAATTGGACTCGACACCAAGATCTCGGATAAGTTTCAAAACTGTTGACCTTCCATTTGGTCCCCAAGGTCATATCTGTAAAAAATATATATTTTTTTTGTGAACTCCATAATATTTTTAATATTTTCCCGCATATTTCACACACCAGTTGTTTCTACCAAGATCTCGAACAGGTCTTCAAGGTTAAATTAGCGCAAATATAGGATTTTCAAAAACCTGTTACTTTTTAAGCACTGCACACACTTATTTAATCATTTTTGATACACATATTGTTTTCATCAAGTTCGAGGATAGGATAAAAAAAAATGATGACCTTGACCCTAGTGACCTTGAGCCTGTCAAGTGTCAATATATGTTTAAAAAGGGGCCTTTTTTAATCAAGGAGTATGCCCAGTTTAGGGATACTTGGCATCTCCAATGCCTGGAATTCTGGGTTATGTTTTCTTTTCTTTTAGACCGGAGTTTTATTCGTACTCGAAAGTATGGAACCGAGAAACTGGAGTCAGCTGCACCACTGATAGTCCGGTCGCCACTGAATTCAACCTTGTTTTAAAGTCTTAAGTTTTTTTTCTTTGTGGATTTCGTTTGCCCACATAGTATGTGTGAAAACATGTAGGTTAGCCCGCTGTCAGCCTTGGGCAATTTTTGCTAATTAGCATTGATCAAAATGGCCGCCAAAATAATGCGAAATTAGCAAAAATGCCATAAGTACCTCATCATTTGACATAGAGGGTCATCCAGTACATGGATTAAATTCTGGGTTATTATGACCCAGAGAATCCATTTTTGGTATTGTTTTAGCCACCATGACCACCATTTTCAATACTGCTGTTCTCCAGTTTGAAAAATAAGCTATAAATATAATGAACCAAGGATTTGGTTAGTATGTATGTTCCAGCGAATTCTGCAGATCGAGGGTAATAAATTAAACCAAACAAACACTTAGGTATAGATGAAGATGTTCAAAAGTTCTGGAAAACATTTGTTGTACATTATAAGAATAATATCCTTTTTAGTTACCTTCATAATGAAACAATAAAAGCAAAAATGCCGTTATCCGCACATTTTTTATTTTCACCCTTGTGTCACGACGAGGCCCGATATTTACAATTTAAACGAGATTTGATTTATTTGGAGGAGGAATAAATGAGAAAAATTTAGTCTCCTTGAATCAAAATGGCACCTTTATTAAATTCATCTCTGTAAATTTAACAGTTGCATGTGTTTCCATATAATATGTCAAGTTTAATCATATATATATCGCAGCATATCTCAGGTCTACTGCTGCAAGCTTCTTTCAGGATCGTATAGCCATCAGCATCATAATATGGATCATTCGTCTGCTATGTGATTTGAGCCATCGCCAACTATGTTGACTTGCCAGCGCAAGCTGAAATCATTTTTTTTTTCATTTTCTGTAGCTAAACCAGAAAAGACTATAACTTTAGAATTTATATTAAAACGAACATATTTTAAGAGAAAGGTGACCCAAATGAGCATAAATTAAATTCGATTTTTTAATGGCATTACTATAAGGAAACAAAATTATATTCAGTCAAGAGCAATATATGACATCTGATGTGAATGAACACATGGTTCAGACGTCATTTCTATTATCAAATATCTCAGAAATTCCTGAAACCATCAGCGCTCATGTGAAATAAACGGCGATGACAATGTGTAATAGTAGAGAGTTATAAAATTCACCGCCCCCGATAAATTTTACAGACAGTGTTATGTATCATAATTAGGTAGAAATGATTTTTTGAAACTTTGAACCTAAAAAAAATGCATGGGCAGAAATCGGCAGCATAAATATGTATTCACACATAAGCCCACAGAAAACACGAAGGTTAAATGTAATTAATGGTATAATATTCAGCTGGTACTTATTATAGAAACACAGTACAAATTAAGTAATGTCAAATTTTGTTCATTAACAAATCAAAGGATTAACTTGTATCTAAGAGTCCTAATAAAAAAATAAGATGATTTACAAATGCAGACAACAAAATGGTTTGCCGTGAACACCCTATGGCTAAAGAATCGCTAATTAATATATCATATGCCTTTAACAATCCATCAATTAATGCACGAAGATGACTTAAATACACAGAGATATAAACATGGAACAGATAAACATAGGTAAATTTATAACCTCCAACGTATTTTGGTAGTAGGGACATTACAGGAAATATTCAATGATTATCTCAAAATGATTGCAGGTTCGTCAGGGAGACACCTGAGGATCCTGAGAAGAGGTTCACCCTGATGCTCCCAGGGGCATGTCTACCCGATCGCTACCGAAGGCCGTTGCTCCACCTGGTCTAAACTGGGAAAGACAACATAACCTGTATAACCACATCAGGCAATTTGTGAAACGACAATTTCAGGATGTTCTGTGCCCTGAACCAAAATAAACAGTATCACTCTTCAGATAGTGTTTGTTTCATCATATTTTTAGCATATGAGAACTTATTTTTGTTATCTTGAGTATATCTAGGCTTGTGTCTTACATCTTGTCCTTTCCAAGATCCAACCAAAATATATTTGAAATATAAAAAAAATTCACTCAAAGTTTCTGAAACTACACTCACAATTATTTCTGGTAACACCTATAATCTTCAATCACAGTCTATACCGAAACTGTTTCTACCATTGTTCCCTAGGTCTGTGTCGCAAGCAATACCAAATGGCATGTACGTAACACAAGTTTATTCCATTCCAATACTCTAGACAACACTTCTTCAATTTCAATCTTCTGGTAAGGTTACTTTGGAGCCCCTATGAACAAAAGAATAAATTTATAAATATACATCTGGTCTGACATGATACTTTATATATATAAAAGGTTGCTTAAACTAATATATATATATATTATATATATATATAATATATATATGTATATAAATATAAGACCTTATAAGTTAGATTTACATAAACATAATAAGCCTACATTATGAGTACATACACATGCAAGCATATACATACATACACATAAATGACATATATAAACCAAATCTGCTTATCTCTGAGCAATATGTATATAAATATATATATATATATATATATATTAATATAATATATATTATATATAAACATGTTCCAAGTATTCCTTCAAATGGCTTCATTACAAGGAATTAAATAATTCTATCCGCCAAAACAGAGTTTTGCGGATACAATGTTTTCAGTTATATAAGTTAGATTTACATACACATAATAAGCCTACATTATGAGTACATACACATGCAAGCATATACATACATACACATAAATGACATATATAAACCAAATCTGCTTATCTCTGAGCAATATGTATATATATATATATATATATATATATATATATATATGTTAACATAATATATATTATATATAAACATGTTCCAAGTATTCCTTCAAATGGCTTCATTACAAGGAATTAAATAATTCTATCCGCCAAAACAGAGTTTTGCGGATACAATGTTTTCAGTCGGACGCCGCCGCCGCCACAGCCGCGTAAGTGTCCGGAGAACTCCTCCGTAACCGCTGGGCGGAATTTTACGAACCCATATTATGATCGGGTCACATGTGAACTGCTGCGCCCCTATTTTGTTTTGACCTCTGACTTTTCCCCTGCGCTCTGCGTCCATTTGTGCGTCTGTTTCCACACATAAACCCACATATCTCGGGAATCTTTTGACCGATCAGGCTAAAAATTTTACACAAATGTAGCCCTTGGATAGCTTTATAACATACACTAAAAATGGTGGCGCCACCTGCAACAAATTTTGAACTGCGTCCATCTGTTCATCTGCCTTGGTATAAAAATAACATATCTCTGCATTGGTTGGACTTATCCACCTGAAATTCGGCAAGTGGACACATCCTGGATAGCTTGTTTTTGTGAAAGGTGGCGCCACCTACATTCACGTTTACGCTGCAGACATCCAAGCTCACATTTCGGGAACTGTTTGACCGATCAGGCTGAATATTTTACACAAATGAAGCCGTTGGATAGCTTTATAACATACATTAAAAATGGTGGCGCCACCGCCAACTATTTTTGTACAGCATCAGTCTGTATGTCTGCCGTGGTAAAAAATCGCTCTTATCTCGGCAGTGGGTTGACATATCCACCTAACATTTTGCAGGTTTATACATCCTGGATAGCTTTCGCGATTTTGTGACAGGTGGCGCCACCTACATTCACTTTAGGCTGCAGATATCCAAGCTTATATCTCGGGAACCGTTTGAGCGATAGGGCCAAAATTTTGCATAGGTATAGATCTCACATAACTCTTTATCGTATGCAAAACTTGTGGCGCCTCCTGCAACCATTTTTGCACAGCGTCTTTCTGTTTGTCTGCCGTGGGATAAACTAACTCATATGTCTGTAGTGGTTTGACATAACTTCCTAAAATCTTGCAGGTTTATACATCCTGGACAGCTTTCTGGATTTTGTGACAGGTGGCGCCACCTACATTCTAGTTTACGCTGCAGACATCAAAGCTCATATCTCGGGACCGGTTTGACCGATTGGGCCAAAATTTCGCATATGTATGGATATTACATAGCTCTTTATCATACAAAAACTGGGGGGGGGGGCACCTGCAATCATTATTGCACAGTGTCACACCACACACGCAGCGGACATATATTCCCGAGTTCTTTCACACAGAAAATCCAAAATACCACTCGTTGTCTGAACTGAAGAACTCGGTTTATTTCGGTAACATCCAACAATTGGCCACCGTCGTCGTTGACTGGCATCAATCTCACAATAACAACGTCTTCAACAAATACCAATCACATATATCTTCTAACGCCCTGATCGGCTGCAACTATATATCTTCTCTCCAGGACTAATACTGTCCTCGCGGAATTTATAACACACCCCGCTCAGTGTTCAACTATATAACGACCCGTCACCAGTTCCCTCGCGATCTTACAAATAATCACTAGGCTGGTTCCCTGCTCCCCTTTATCTAGCATACAACATCTAGCATACAAAAAATTGGACGCGGGAACCAGTACAACAGTTATCTGTTTCTTGTTCTGTGTCTTTAACACCACCATGCTCCACCTCAACTTTGCACATGCTAATCTCTCTATGTTCAATTACTTATATTGGTAATATTTTATACACATTTGTTATCTATAAAATAATGAAAAAATAACAAAAAAATATATACATATTTAAAATTATTTAAATTTATTAAAAAAAATAAAAATAAAAATCATTGCCCAAGGTATAGAACCTTTGCAGGTTTATACCTTTCCACCCATCAGCTACTTTCCACACACAAATACCATAAGATATACAAATTATACTACTCGTAGATGAGAAACTATTATTTATTTCATCTTGTTTTTCTTTCTTTTAATTCAAAGCTGTAGGAATGCATCGGCAGATCATGATCGGATATTGGGTCGGTCCTTCTTAAGCTCGGAAAATGGCGCGCGACATCATACCCAGTATTGACCCCCTCCCCCCCCCCCCCCCCAGCCTAAATTCTGAAATTTCTGGATCCCACACTGGTTTGAATAAATCATTCTGAAATGTTCTGAATTTTTGATGTCCTAAATTGTGCTATATAATCATAAGACAAGATACGAAAAGTGCGACGCGAAAGAGACCGATTTGTGCTCCGACGGCAAGGGGTGATCACTAATGCTCTGATGACTTATGGTCAACTGAGCTAAAAAAAATGCATGTATTGTCCATGAGGAAGAAGCATGCGGAAGGTCCAATTGGGTTTGGTCAGGTTCACTGCAATGTTTTTACTTTACCAATTAATTCTGTTTTACTTTAACGGCTAGGGAAATCTGTTACATTATCGTTTGATTTCGCATTACATTATTGGTTAGTGATACCTTATCGGTCATATATTTATTACGTTATCAGGTGGGTTTACATTATCAGCTGTACCAGTCCCATAATTATTTTGGTAGTTCTACAGAAGGCCTTAGGCCACATCTGTTCTTCTTCTTCTGATACTTAACACTAGTATGCAGATATTCCAGTGTCCAGAGGGTTATTTTACCCAGGATCATTTTATACCCACCAAGTCTCATTAATGTATTTTTGTTAATGTGGTTCTCCAATAAGAAACAGAAATATTTAACTTATTTGCCGACCCCACATCAGTGAATACAAAACCACAAGTGTGCCCTGGGAGGACAAACACATTCTTCAATTGCCATTCGATAAACAAATGAAGCATAGAACCGACCTTTAGAGAATAAGAATAAAAACTGCTTATTTTGATATCTGGGCCCTGTTTCTTGACTTTTAATAAGTACGAGCCAGGTGGACATTTTCCTGGATTGTTGTGCCTCCTTTCGAGTTTGACATTTGCAAACTTTACTTTTGGCATTTACAATTACTCTTTTATTAAAGATTTTTTGGTGGAGGTTACAGCCACCATTTTCAATATTTTAATATATTTTGAATAATTGTAGTAAGGTACTAATAATTATTAACAATCTTAACTTTCAACATCTTAACAATCAACTTGTTGATATACACTTTAATTACTACATAACACCCTTTCCTAAAATCGAATAAAACTTCCTTTGTTTTTTTTTTTTTTTCATCATTTGAAAGAAGATTATACGGTGGCTCGTATAGGACATGCACAAAAATATTTTTATCTCGTTCCCACGCGTTAGTATCTCGTGGCCACGAGATAATTATCTCGTTCCAACGCGTTAGTATCTCGTGGCCACGCGATAATTATCTCGTTCCAACGCGATAGTATCTCGTGGTAACGCGATAATTATCTCGTTGCCACGCGTTAGTATCTCGTTCCCACGCGTAAGTATCTCGTGGCCACGCGATTATTATCTCGTTCCCACGCGTTAGTATCTCGTGGCCACGCGATAATTATCTCGTTCCCACGCGTTAGTATCTCGTGGCCACGCGATAATTATCTCGTTCCCACGCGTTAGTATCTCGTGGCCACGCGATAATTATCTCGTTCCCACGCGTTAGTATCTCGTGGCCACGCGATAATTATCTCATTCCCACGCGTTAGTATCTCGTGGCCACGCGATAATTATCTCGTTCCCACGCGTTAGTTTCTCGTGGCCACGCGATAATTATCTCGTTCCCACGCGTTAGTATCTCGTGGCCACGCGATAATTATCTCGTTCCCACGCGATACTTATCGCGTGGGAACGAGATATATGTAGATAGAAAATACAGTAAGACCTACATCTTAAATCCTTGAGGCATACTTCTATACACTGGATGAAGACTATGGTCAATTATTTGCATGAATTTAGAGCGGACTTAATGTGCTGAGACCTGAAATGATACATCGGGCACTCGTACAACACTCGTGGGCCATGTTTGTCTGGAGAATGTGTGAGCGGGGAAGGGGGGGGGGGGGAGCTAGTTAGGGTAAAATATTTGTCATAATAAATGTTCATAATATAAATTTCCATTGGCGGGGAAACCAAATTTTCATTGGGGTCAAATAGTATACCCAAATAGAATATATATATATATATATATATATGTGTATATATATATATGTGTGTGTGTGTGTGTGTGTATGTATATATATAATATATATATTATATATATACTAGTATATATATTATATATATTATATATACATATATATTATATATATATTAGTATTTATATATATATATATGTATATATATATATATATATATATATATATATATATATATATATATATATATATATATTAATAAGGGCCGTTGCCTGAAACAAATGGCCGGGGGGGGGGATTTGATGGGGTAATTCCCCGACGAGGGGGGGGGTTTGGAGGGGGTCTCACCCTCCCAAAGTTTTGAAAATTTTGAAAAACTGTATGGGTTCTACTGCATTCTGATGCATTTTATTGGTCAATGCTTATTAAGTAAAACAGTACCTCCTTGTAGGGAGAATATTTGTTATTTGTCTGGCAATGGATTCATTTTCACACAGAATATCAACTTTTTTCACCGCAAATCCCGGAGTCTGCGGCCCTGCATATATGGTACTCCAAGTACTGAGCAGAAGAGGATATATATATATATATATATATATATATATATATATATATATATATATATGTGAGGGTGCAAATACCCAATAATAATAGAGTGGATGTTTTTATACCCATCATTATGTTGGGGGTCATCCCCCCCCCAAAAAAAAAAAAAATTTTTGGGGGGGGGGGGGGGCTCGGCTCCCTCCCCCCCCCCCCCCACGGTTTCGCCGCCTATGAATCCATAACTGAATTTATATTGAAATATGCGAAGGGGAAGAATCGGCAAATTACTCGTAAAAAGGTCTCCTTAACCCCTCCCCCAGTCATAATGAAGTGGCATGGCTGAGACCTTTTGTTGTAAGCTTCTCCCATGAGACATAACACAAACCGACATGTTGTTTACCCTGTCCGGTATACCCGAAATTAAATACCCCCAACCCTAGTCCTAAAAAATAAGATTTTCTGGGAAGGTAAAATACAAACAAGTATTTCAGTTTAATTCATGTTTGGTACACAAGGGTTTATATCACCCTTACCCTAAAACAAACAAACTCAATAAAGTTTTCCATGAACAAATAAAAATGGGCTAGTTGAACCAACGCAATGAAATGGGGAACAAACTGCTGAAATTTACCTCAAAGCATTCGGCGCAAACACACATAGAACGAAATACATGCAAACAATTTAAGCTGCATCGACGCTCGATATAAAACAGACCACAGACATTCTTGTCAAAATGAGGGCTTAAGCTATAGCATGGCATACTTACGCGTGGCCACGCGATACTAACGCGTGGGAACGAGATAATTATCGCGTGGGAACGAGATAATTATCGCGTGGGAACGAGATACTATCTCGTGGGAACCAGATAATTATCCCGTGGCCACGCGATACTATCGCGTGGGAACGAGATAAAAAATAATTTTGTGCATGTCCTATACGAGCCACCGTGAGATTATGATTGACAACATTTAGTCAGATATAATATCTCTTGCCCATAAGGCAATTCATTGTCAACAGAAATGAGTCCTAAGGTCACTGTGTCATCTGCATATTTAATCATCTTACTTATCTAATCTTATACAAGCATCGTTGTGTTGACCTGACATCGAGCGTATATCTTATTTGAGCGTAGTGGTGTTAAAAACACAGAGAACGAGACACAGTAAACTGGTTCCCACGTCCATCTCGATCGCAAAGGGAACGCAATATTATCGCGAGGGAACGAGATATTATCGCGAGGGAACGCGAAAAGATCGCAATGGAACGCGAAAAAGATCGCAATGGAACGCGAAAAAGATTGCGAGGGAACGCGAAAAAGATCGCGAGAGAACGCGATATTATCGCGAGGGAACGCGATATTTACCACGAAAAAAAATATCACGTATGTCACTTTAGGGGCTCCATAGACTTCTGAGCGCTGTAGAGTTATATAAATGGCAGCGACACCCACGTTTGCGATACCAGGGATTCCATTAAAACCATTGGCATACTTGCTACAGATTCGATTTGGCCACCGGCCTCCATATTAAATTTCAACATGGCCGCCAATCCTCTTATAATTTGTCTTATATGGACTTCTGACAACCATAGAGTAATACAAGTGGTAGCAACATCCATGTTTGCAATAGCGGTGATTCCATTAAAGCAATTGCCATAATTCCTTCGAATTGGGTTAGGCCGCCATATTGATTTCAAAATGGCCGCCATTTTTTAGCAAACTTTTGTTTATATATTTTCTTATGAGCACCGTAGACGAATATACAAATGGTAACAACATCCATGTTTGTAATACCAAAATATAAATATAAGTAGCAATTCCTTTAATTGTTACAGGTATGGCTTAGTCGCCATATTGAATTTCAAAATGGCCGCCATATTTTATCCGCCTTTTTCGCAAGTCCACATAAAAGGCAAAATATAAATGGAAGCCTTTATAAAATTCAAAATGGCGGCTGAAGACCTGCTAAAAAAATGGCACCTGATATTTTTTTTTAAATATGCACCCCGAAATTGACATAGTAAGCCAATAAAACCCATTTTGGCACGACAATCTTGCTAGATAAAAATATCTGACATTGCATACTGTACTATCATGACTGAAGCTCATTACATTTGTATTATGATATATTATACCAGAAACTTTTTGCGTATGACCCATATTATTTGTGTCAGACGTAAATTCATTTGGTGCAATAGGAACATTCATGCCCGGGTGAGGCTATATATATGAGGCACATTTTGAAAAGTGTCGCAGTCTGTCCCTTGATGACTTTTGTTACATTTGTCACACATTTGACTCTAGCAAATGGTAGAGTATGTTACTAATGATGTCTCCCCCATCCAAGGGGGACTAATGATGTCTCCCCAATCCAGGGTAGACATGTTGTTTTCAGTGCTACGTCTATCGTCGTCGTCAGTCGTCGTCGTCGTCTGTAGGATATCTTGTGAACGCGATAACTTTTGAACGGCTGCATATTTTCCTCGAAAATTTGAGAACACTTATTTTCCTACCAAAATCTCAGAAGAGTTGAAAACCCGGTGACCTAGACTTTTATTTTCAAGGTCAAATTTGCCGAAATAGAAAATATACATTACGATAACTTTTGAAGTATTTCACATTTTATCCTCAAATTTGGTACACAAATTATTCCTGGCAAGTTCTTGGACGTGTTTCAAACAGATGACCTTGATCAGGAAGTTCAAGGTCAAATGAGCCGAATTATAGTTATTGTCTTGTGAACACAATTGCTTATGAAGCATTGCTCATTTTTCCCTCACATTCGACACACAAGTTAGTATAAGTAGTCGGAATATTTTGGGTACTAGTTACCTTGACCATTACCTCCAAGGTAATATTCGCGCAATTCTAGAATTATTGTGACCCCCATTACTTTGGAAGTACTGAAGATATTTTCTTCATATTTGACACATCAGCTCATTTTTGCAAAATCGCGGAGGAGGTCGAAAACGAGTGACCTTCACCTTGATCTTCAAGGTCAAATCTGCTGAAATCTAGAATCATTGTTTTGACATAGTGCATATATCCCCTATGTTTTCGGATGGCCCATACTAGGGGGAGACATATACCTGGTTTTGCGCTGCAAAATCAAAGACGTTCTAGTTATTCATGTTCCGTGTATATTCGTCAATGTGGATCTTCATATGTACATTGTTAGGCTGTTAATGGGGCCAAATCACCTATTTCTCTTTTATAAACTAAAGATAATCCCTTGGAGCTTTTATGGAAATAGGCCAGAAAATTCTGGTATCATCGCACACAGGCTGCTTGTTTTGTTCTATTTATATCAACGTGTTTATAATATTTGGAGGCTCACAAATATAATCAAAACAAATTCAATAATGGCTTCTGGCGGCAAGTCAGAAAAGCAAGAGCTTTGCAAATGGCATTTTGCAACAAGTAACCTTTCTAACTCCTCATATATGCAACCTACGGCCTAAGGTAACATTTTTTCCCGTTTGTCAACACTGCTGTGTTTACAAACATGCTGGTGATAAAAAAATCCATACAACCTCCAAAAAGACATTATAACAACTGTTCACAACAACAAATATCCTAAGATCGTTAATATATACACAGAGGAAGCCAGAAATCACATAAGTCTTCTTCAATAGGTGGGTGAATTGGCAGCTTAAAATTAACTACCCCGCTTGTCAGAATAGGTTCATCTCCCACAGCAGGAGGAATTTGCTGATGCATCGCATTTGCTCTTGTGAGAACATTCACTTCGTGTGTATGCAAGGCATGTAACTGAGAAGTACCATAGCAGGGACGAAACAACTAACACTGTATACTTTTAAAGGATTGGCCGGATGTGCATCCTATATATGTTACGATAGTTAATTGATAACAAATGGTTTTACCGCGGTTATAACACATCTTCCAGCATTCTGATACTGCATTTCCAGTGTATGGACATATAATGTAGCAGAGGATATGATGGTCATGCAGGCTTTCATATTTTCCCTTAACAATTTCACGTTTTCAGAAATGATATGGCATGTTTATTCGTGTCAAATGTTCTCAGATATAAAATTCAAATGCCCTGCCATGATTAAATTTTATCCAAGTCACATACCTCGACCTAATATTGGCCTGTTCTATGTTCAATGTATTACCTTTTTTTATTGCTCTTATCAATCCGACAAAGCACTTATGCAACCTATATGGATGCCACGGATACCTCTACAGACAAAATTAAACAGAATTACAAAAACAGATAATAAAAAATAATAAAAGCTGGTTATGAAGTTTTAAAAAACCTCTGTTACTATTACTTTATTCAAAAGGAACTGCACTGGGAAATTACACTCCGCTTTTTTTTGTGCATGCAGAGGTTCTTTTATAATATCCAGTAACACAGGTGTGCAATAATCGGGCTATCGTGGATAGCATTCCACATGGCCCGCAGGTTAAGGATATCAGGAAATATGACTTGTGATCCACGAGTTTAAAAAATCGATCAAAAACAGAATTCATGGTCAAATCAACCTTTCACTACGACTATATGATAAAGGTCATTTTTTTTGTATTTTCCTTGACTAACTGTTATAAACTATTTTTTTCTACATGGAGTGTACAACTAGTTATAATAACTAATACAAGGCACTCTACATGGCTCGGATGTTGGCGTTTGGTATTTTGTAAGGGTGGAGGAAACCGGAGAACCCGGAGAAAACCACGGGGCTTGGACGGGACACTATAACCAACTCTCATAGCCACGCTGAAAATCGGTTGCCAGAGGAGAAAGCCGAGCGTTTGACCACTCAGCTGTCCAGGCCCCAAGTTAACTATCATTGCGTTCATTTTTTATCAAAAATGTGGTTGGTTATAACCTGTAGTAACATTTTCATTTTAAAACCTCCATGATTAATTATCAACAAAAACAACATATCAGTTAAATTATATTAAATAAGCTTCCCGAATACCATTAGAATATTACACGGGCACAAGAGGTGTGACCACGTTTGATGTTGTCATTAACCTTTTTTTGTTAAATTCAGGTTAAATACATAATTATAAGATATCTATCAATATAATAGCTAGATGACAGAGACTGCTTTGCTTTCTTCCTGATTTTCCAATTTAATCGTACACTAATCATGAAACAACTGTTATCACAATGACAAGACAACCGTCATGTGAACAAGGAACACAAAACTGTCTTACTGCTCTCTCATAGTGACTGCTGACACTTGTAATGCCAACCAGCATGTACTCATACAGATTTATAGATAGACAGATATTGCCCAAAATACACCGACATGGTTGCATATCTAGGAATATATCATCTTGTCCTTACCTCGGTTCTCTTAAAACATTCTAGCCCAGACTCCGTTATTCCGCCCACTATCTTTTGCCGACATGATGAATATTAAAGCAACACGATTGATTTTGCATATATATATATATATATATATATATATATATATATATATATATATATATATTTATATATATATATATCACAGAAGAAAAACAACACTGTAAATTCACTTCAGTCTGTTTCACGGAATGCGACCCGATCATCAGGTGAATGTTGTTAGAATAAAGCTAACGGCGTGGTTTGAAAAGCCGAGATTTTACGAAATTACGAGATTAAGCTTCGTGCGTATCGGGGTGAGCATGTAAATGACTGACACTGATCCTTTTGTCCTCGGGGCACAATAGGATTGGTTGGGGTACACGTGCAATACTGGAATATAACAGCGCAAAGAGGTTTGTTGTTGTTTTAATGTTTATATATTTAATAAAATTATATTTTACCAGGATGCCCATTTAGCATTGTATGCCGATTTGCTGGGTACAGTGGACATTTCAGTAGTATATATACACATATGATATGAAATACACATATACTATGAAAATACACAATATAAATGGCAAATAAACAATATATAGGCAAATATACTATACTCATACCAAGTGGACTCAACTCGACAAACTCACCATGGGTAGTGGCAACGCTCTGGGGCTCTGGCCCTGTCTGGCCTAGCACTTAAGACAATAGAGCACTTTACAATTATAGGGTAACTCTACCTTCTCTCTCTCTCTCTCTCTCTCTCTCTCTCTCTCTCTCTCTCTATATATATATATATATATATATATATATATATATATATATATATACTATATAACCCCCAAACGTTCCAACACTGTGGGATCTTTCGGCCAGCAGTTATAAACATCAAATATAAATGAGTTATTTATAAATATTTAAATGCAAATGATAAGTAAGTACAGGAAGACATATAAAGCATAACATCACCTCGCTGTTTAGATGAGATTAATAACCTGAAGTACCTATACCTTATACCTTGATGGCAAATATAGAACATGTTTATCTATAAAAGGAAAACCAATGGACGTGTGTGGTCCAACCATTACGTGTAGTGCGATTTCTTGTTGCTAGAACGTATGCAAATACAACACAGTACCGAGTATGGTTGCAGCAAGGGATTTTTAATGACAAGGCTTAAACGTTCTCTATAATAATTTTACGTTTTCAAAGTGATATGTTTAGGTAATGCTGTAACCCGCATGGATTTCCCTGCGCTCTGGTGTTCCCAGCAGATTTTAAATTACTTTGTGTGGCCCTGTCATTAGAGAACTTGAACGTTATCATATAACTCAAGTGACCGATTCATACTGACCTGCAAGGAACACGTATTCGGGTCAGGCCTATGTGTCCTGTCACTATGTTCCCCAGGTTTTGTTTGCTCTTTTCAATCCGTTGTAACTCTTAAAACACGAAAAATATGAAGGTGCATAATACATCCGTCGTATGTCTTGTGACTTCTGAACTTTTTCATGAAATTTGCATGAATTCTGAGATTTTTTATATTGCAACTGCGAGAGTCTAGCCAGATGGGAGGGGTTATTTTCGCTGGTTACCTCCTTTGGGTATCCGAGAGTCAAGCCCTCTGTGGTATACATCTAATTCAAAGTAAGCAAATTCGTTCATATATTTGTATCCGCCAAAATAGAGTTTTTCGGATATTAGGTTTTCAGTTGCACGCAGACGCTGCCGCCGCCGCCGCCGCATAGGTTTCCAGAGAACTCCTCCGTAACCATTGGGCAGAATTTTTAAAATTCGGAATTATGATCGGGTCACATATGAACTGCTGCACCCTCATTTTTAGTTGACTTCTGACGTTTCCTGTCTGCCCAGTGTCCATTTGTGCGTTTGTTTCCCCACATAAAACCACATATCTCGGGAACCGTTTTACCAATCAGGAAGAAAAATTGCACAAATGAAGCCCTTGGATAGCTTTATAACAAACATGAGAGATGGTGGCGCAACCCTTTTTGCACAGTGCCCATCTGTCCATCTGCCTTGGGATAAAATAAATCATATCTCTGCAGTGAATGGACATATCCATCTGAAATTTTGCATGTGTATTCATCCTGGATAGCTCTTCTTGATTTTATGACAGGTGGCGCCACTTTCATTCACATTCAGGCTGCAAACATCCAGGCTTATATCTCAGGACTGGTTTGACGTATACTAGTGAAATATTGCTTGTTAATAGATGTCACTGAGCTTTTTATCATACGCAAAACTTGTGGCTCTACCTGCAACAATTTTTGCACAGCGTCCGTCTGTTTGTCTGCCGTTGAGTAAAATCACGCATATCTCGACAGTGATTGGATTTATCTGCCTAAAATTTGCATGTATGTAGATCTTGGATAGCTTTCTCGATTTTGTGGCAGGTGGCGCCACCTACATTCACATTTAGGCTGCAAACATCCAGGCTTGTATCTCAGGATTGTTTCGACGAATTCTCCTGGAATTTTTGCATGTGTATAGATCTTCCATGGTTCTTTACCATACGGAAAGCCGGTGGCGCCACCTGCAACAATATTTGCACAGCGTCCGTCTGTTTGTCTGCCGTTGTACAAAATTACTCATATCTCGGTAGAGGTTTGACTTTACGGCCAAAAAGTTTGCTTGTATAAACATCTTGGATAGCTTTCACGATTTTATGACAGGTGGCGCCACCTTCATTCACATTCAGGCTGCAAACATCCAGGCTTATAGCTCAGGACTGGTTTGACGCATCCTCGTGAAATTTTCTTTGTGTATAGATGTCACTGACCTTTTTCTGATTCGCAAAACTGGTTGCTCTACCTGCAACCATTTTTGCACAGTGTCCGTTTGTTTGTCTGCCGTGGTACAAAATTACTCATATCTCGGCAGTGGTTTGACTAAACTGCCTAAACTTTTGCATGTATATATATCTCGGATAGCTTTTTCGAGTTTGTGGCAGGTTGCGCTACTTACATTTACGTTTAGACTGCAAACATCCAGGCTTGTATCTCAAGATTGTTTATACGTATCCTCCTGAAATTTTGCATTTGTATAGGACATACATGGTTCTTTATCATACGCAACCTGGTAGCGACAGCTGCAACCATTTTTGCACAGTGTCCGTTTGTTTTTCTGTCGTGGTACAAAATTCTTCATATCTCGGCAGTGGTTTGACTTATCTGCCTAAAATTTTGCATGTATTTACATCTCGGAGTGCATTCTCAAATTTCTTGGCAGGTGGCGCCACCTTATTTCACGTTCAGGCTGCAAACATCCGGGCTTGTATCTCAGGACTGGTTTGACGTATCCCCCTGAAATTTTGCCTGTGTAGAGATCTCACATAGCTCTTTGTCATAAGCAAAACTGGTGGCGACAGCTGCAACCATTTTTGCACAGCGTCCGTCTTTTTGTCGTCCGTTGGAATAAATTACTCATATCTCGGCAGTGGTTTGACTTTACGGCGAAAAAGTTTGCTTGTATATACATCTTGGATAGCTTTATCGATTTTATGACAGGTAGCGCCCTTTCATTTATATTCAGGCTGCAAACATCCAGGCTTATATCTCAGGACAGGTTTGACGTATCCCCCTGATATTTTGCCTGTGTAGAGATCTCACATAGCTCTTTATCATACGCAAAACTGGTGGCGACAGCTGCAACCATTTTTTCACAGCGTCCGTCTTTTTGTCGTCCGTTGGATAAATCACTCATATCTCGGCAGTGGTTTGACTTTACGGCGAAAATGTTTGTTAGTATATACATCTTGGATAGCTTTCTCGATTTTATGACAGGTGGCGCCACTTTCATTCTCATTCAGGCTGCAAACATCCAGGCTTATATCTCAGGACTGGTTTGACGTATCATCGTGAAATTTTGCTTGTGTATAGATGTCACTGACCTTTATTCATTCGCAAACTGGTGGCTATACCTGCAACCATTTTTGCACAGTGTCCGTTTGTTTGTCTGCCATGGTACAAAATTACTCATATCACGGTAGTGGTTCGGATTATCTGCCTAAAATTTTGCATGTATATACATCTCGGATAGCTTTCTCGATTTTTTTGTGAAAGGTGGCGCCACTTACATTCACGTTTAGGCTGCAAACATCCAGGCTTGTATCTCAGGATTGTTTCGACGTATCCTCAGGGAAATTTTGCATGTGTATAGATCATACATGGTTCTTTATCATACGCAACCTGGTAGCGACAGCTGCAACCATTTTTGCACATTGTCCGTTTGTTTTTCTGTCGTGGTACAAAATTACTCATATCTCGGCAGTGGTTTGACTTATCTGCCTAAAATTTTGCATGTATTTACATCTCGGATAGCTTTCTCGATTTGTTGTTAGGTGGCGCCACTTTCATTTACGTTTAGGCTGCAAACATCCGGGCTTGTATCTCAGGAATGGTTTGACGTATCCTCGTGAAATTTTGCTTGTTTATAGATACAACTGAGCTTTTTATCATACGCAAAACTGGTGGCTCTACCTGCAACCATTTTTGCACAGTATCCGTTTGTTTGTCTGCCGAGGGTACAATATCACTTATATCTCGGCAGTGGTTTGACTTATCTGCCTTAAATTTTGCATGTATATATATCTCGGAAAGCTTTCTCGATTTTGTGGCAGGTGGCGCCACTTACATTTAAGTTTAGGCTGCACACATCCAGGCTTGTTTCTCAGAATCGTTTCGACGTATCCTCCTGAAATTTTGCATGTATATAGATCTTACATGGTTCTTTATCATACGCAAAACTTGTAGCGACAGCTACAACCATTTTTGCACCACGTCCGCCTGTTTGTCTGCCGTGGTACAAAATTACTCATATCTCGGCAGTGGTTTGATTTATCTGCCTTAAAGTTTGCATGTATGTAGATGTTGGATAGCTTTCGCGATTTTGTCGCAGGTGGCGCCATCTACTTTCACGTTCCGGCTGAAGAGATCAAGGCTTGTATCTCAGGACTGGTTTGACGTATACCCCTGAAATTTTGCATGTGTATAGATCTCACATATCTCTTTATCATACGCAAAACTGGTGTCGACAGCTGCAACCATTTTTGCACAGCGTCCGTCTTTGTGTCGTACGTTGGATAAAATCACTCAAATCTCGGCAGTGGTTTGACTTTACGGCCAAAATGTTTGTTTGTATATACATCTTGGATAGCTTTCTCGATTTTATGACAGGTGGCGCCACTTTCATTCTCATTCAGGCTGCAAACATCCAGGCTTATATCTCAGGACTGGTTTGACGTATCCTCGTGAAATTTTGCTTGTGTATAGATGTCACTGACCTTTATTAATTCGCAGAACTGGTGGCTATACCTGCAACCATTTTTGTACAGTGTCCGTTTGTCTGTCTGCCATGGTACAAAATTACTCATATCTCGGTATTGGTTTGGATTTTCTGCCTAAAATTTTGCATGTATGTAGATTTTGGATAGTATTTTCGAGTTTGTGGCAGGTGGCGCCACCTACATTCACGTTCAGGCAGCAGACATCCAGGCTTGTATCTCAGGACTGGTTTGACGTATCCTCCTGAAATTTTGCAAGTCTATCGATCTCACATAGCTCTTTGTCATAAGCAAAACTGGTGGCGACAGCTGCAACCAATTTTGCACAGCGTCCGTTTTATATCTCGGAAGTGGTTTGGCTTTATGGCCAAAAAGTTTGCTTGTATATACATTCTGGATAGCTTTCTCGATTTTGTGACAGGTGGTGCCACTTTCATTCATATTCAGGCTGCAAACATCCAGGCTTATATCTCAGGACTGGTTTGACGCATCCTCGTAAAATTTTGCTTGTGTATAGATGTCACTAAGCTTTTTATAATTAGAAAAACTGGTGGCTCTACCTGCAACCATTTTTGCACAGTGTCCGTTTGTTTGTCTGCCGTGGTACAAAATTACTCATATCTCGGCAGTGGTTTGACTTATCTGCCTAAAATTTTGCATGTATATACATCTCGGATAGCATTCTCGATTTTGGCAGGTGGCGCCACTTACATTTACGTAAAGGCTGCAAACATCCAGGCTTGTATCTCAGAATTGTTTTGACGTATCCTCGTGAAATTTTGCATGTGTATAGATCTGACATGGTTCTTTATCATACGCAAAACGGGTAGCGCCACCTGCAACCATTTTTGCACAGCGTCCGTCTGTTTTTCTGCCGTTGGATAAAATCACATATCTCGGCAGTGGTTTGATTTATCTGCCTGATAAATCACATATCTCGGCAGTGGTTTGATTTATCTGCCTTTTTTAAAGCCGGTGCTGTTTGAGTACTGATCATCTTCCGGGCTATGTCTTTACAATTTTTACCATTATTTCCTGTCATATGGTTACTACAGTTTACATTCTGCTTTATTCTAGAGCAGTTTTCATTAATGCATATAGTAATAGTGATGATCGAGCGCGACTGAATTGAACAGTGACTCAAGTGATGGATACGAGATCCACGAGAGCACAAAAAGTATGCTTTGGTTTATTATGGCAAAGTTAATGTGCTAGGTGTCACCCGATAAAAGTTACCCCTTTCTTATGCCCAAGGAAAAAGGTTGCCTATACCAAGTGACGAACCATGTTGCCTTTGGTTCAACGTGAAAAGTAGAGAACGTTTTGATGGCGCAGTCAGCGTATCAGTACTCAGGCACACAACAAACCACAAGTCAGCGGTTAAAACAACAAGAGTAAATTAAGAGAACATAAATGATACAGAGTTCAAAATGACCTACCAGCTAGATCGGGTTCCCAGCCTGTTACGCCTTACTAGATACATTGGTGCATGCACTAAATAAAGCCTTTAGTAAAAGTCTCTTGATTAAAGTCTCAAGATCTCCTGGACTAATGATCTTGGACCCCGGCTGGAGGCACCTCACTGCACCTCACTGGATACCCGCTGGCAGCACCTCGCTGGATACCCGCTGGCAGCACCTCGCTGGATACCCGCTGGCAGCACCTCGCTGAATACCCGCTAGCAGCACCTCGCTGAATACCCGCTGGCAGCACCTCACTGGACACCCGCTGGCAGCACCTCACTGGATACCCGCTGGCAGCACCTCGCTGGATACCCGCTGGCAGCACCTCACTGGACACCCGCTGGCAGCACCTCACTGGACACCCGCTGGCAGCACCTCGCTGGATACCCACTGGCAGCAACTTACTGGACACTACTGTCAGCACCTCACTGGACTATATCTGTCAAAGGCTGGCAGCACTTCTCTGGACAGCACGTAACTGTACAGCACCTCCCTGGACAGACCCTCACTGTACAGCCCCTCGCTGGACAGCACCTCACTGGACCAAACTGTCACCGGCTGGACAGCACCTCATCGAACAGAACCTCGCCGGACAGCACCTCACTTCTTTGGACACTGGGCGGCAGCACGTCTGGTCTCCGTAGAGTGTCTTTATGACCGTATACATATCCTTTAATACTCTTCTACCTTGGAGGCTTAGTTATTTTCATAAGATAATTACAAAGAATCGCTTGCTTTTCTGCTTTGGCCCATTTATGTTCATGAGCACACTGAATTCCAAATAGGCTGGGAACGAAAAATCCCTGAACCCCACGGCGAGCACCACAACAATGGCATAATTGGATCTGCGGCGCACTCTATAATCTTTTACTGAAAGCCGCCAATTTTTAAGAAAACAACAAAAATGGTCTGACCGGCGCGTCAATTCTCGCTCTACAAATACAAATAAACAACTCTTCCGTCACAGTTAACCCGAGAAATGAAATCTTAATGATACACTCGATTGACACTATGAATAACGTTATTTTCACCCGTACATCCTACAGTGAAGTATATTTCCAGGGGCGAATTAAGAGGGGGACAGTGTTATTATTTTTATTATTTAGAATATTTATACAGGGTAATCCGTTCAACAAGACTGCGTGATCGGCATCAACGTGAGGTTGGTAAAAAAGAATAGACGCTTGCCACTGAAAAACTGAGCGTTTCATACCGTTTTCTTTCCTATACTTCTATACTGACAAGAGTAGTCTAGCACACTTGTACAAATGTGCCCACCTTTCTTACTATCTCATATTCGCTCCATAAATATAGCAGACCACCTTCTCCACATGTTCTAGTAAGTGTATTCTTATCATTCTGATAATGATGGGAACATGAACACGAAGGTACAAAAGAACCAGTAGGCGTGTTATGTCATTGACATTGGTTATATACAGTCTTAAACCAATATATGTGCACGTGTGAAAAAGTCGCTCAAATGATATCTTTGGAATAATATATTTTATCCACATTGATCACTTGTTTGACCAGTTTTCTTCAACCAGATATATAAATAATGCATATCATTCATGTCAGACATAGTCTGGATACACAACCAGCTCGACCCACAATTACAAAGACTAGCATAACAAACATAATGGTATCAACAAACTAGATAATAGCTTAATTTATGCTGACATGGAATAAGTAAGACTAGTTTCCATTAACGCCAAAACGCCATTACAGTTTGAGACAGATCGATTAAAGTTGTAGATATCGTGTGGACAAACATAAAAAAACAGACAAGAAACAGGTACGGACTATGCTGAATCTGTACTATAAAAACACCGGTGCAGCCTTGGAATTCCAATATATAATAAATTAACATGTATCACATTGTGAAAGGTGACTTTTCTAATGCATTTATGCTTCGTGAGAAGGTCAACCAGTGGGATGACCTGCCCCCAATTGTTTTCAATGCGACTGAAATGATAAGAAAACATACGTGTACTAAAGAAGTGTATGTTACCCAGGTTAGGTTTCTTAAACCGAAATTTCCTGATTTACAATTTACAATCCGGCATGTAACTCATGTGATTCTTGGTATTGAGTTGGTTTCCAGTTCCGTGAATGTCAAATTTTTAAGAGTTACACTGTAATGTTGACGGAAGGCTATTAATAATAGTTTCCACAACTTTTTTTTACATATACACATACTTACCTATTTTTACATTTACACATACCTACCTATTTATATCCTCAACAAGACCACATACATTATGATGGCTACAACCAATATTGCCACTTCAACTGATAGCACAAGATCAATCATCTTCCTGTCAATTCGACCTACTACATAAGCCTCTTTAGAAGTCTGATCCTCATTTTATGATATAGTTTCTTTATGAGATTACTGTGTTATAAATAATGATGTGCGAGATTACGTTACATAACCGACCCATCACATTCTGAAAACAGTCCCCGCCTTTGTGTGATTCATTCTGCTCTCTCTCTCTCTCTCTCTCTCTCTCTCTCTCGTTCTCTTGAATCTCCATTTACGGTTAGCGTTGCGAACTTGGTTGGTTGCTCTGTTGATAGGTGATTTATAAAATAAAACATAGTATCAGTGTTGCTGCATACAGTATTCTCAGGTGTTCCATTATTCATTCAACAGAATTAAGTACGCTTGCAAGATATATTTGCTCCAGAGAATTATTATAGTTGTAGTTTCTGAAAAAAACGGAAAAAAACATTGAAATTTTGTTCCATATTTAGGCGATTTTTTGTTTGTTTTACTTTTCAGTATATTCTTATTATGAGATCATTGTAATTGAATCACGGCAATGCAGTTAAAAGAGATAAAAAGAGTTAAGTAGTTTAAAGGTCTTTTTTTTCTTGAATTTAACACAATATCTTCAGAGATCACTGTTGCTGCTATGGTTTTGAATAAGAGGGCATTATTCCCTTACCGTAAACTACGTAGTATACTTTTCTCTCTTGTTTCTTGCCTTCGGCTAAAAGTCAAACTTGTATACCACTGTTTTCTAGATTGCTGTTGTAGATCAAGAGAAACACTTTTCCGGGTTTCAGTTCACGAGAATATTTTCTCTGACATTCAATCAGGATACAGCCATCATGCTCGATACACTGACAATTTTGTTTCCATTGTAGTTGGTTTCTTCTTCTATACCAGTACGAGAGCTTAGGGTTAAAACTCTCGAGGTAATCACGTAAGTTTTCCGGTTTCTCTAACATACTGTTCGGCCTGTGACAGGTTATGTTTGTAATCCCTGGAAAAATACCCGGTTTGATTACTCTTTCCTGCGTATTTATAATGATTTTAACAATTTTCTTAGTGTGTGAATTGACTGCTTCAAGAGCAGACAATGTAAGAGGATCGGGATTAGAGAGAGAATTGCCGATTTAAACGAAACAGGATTTAATGCCATAACAATCATGAATTTAAACGCACCTTGCTGCACCAGGCTGAGTAGTACAAAGAGCGGTATTATCAATTGCCCTATTATATCCTCCTTCTCAATTCTAGGAAAATGTATGGTGGAAAGATAAATTGGTTTCTAACATTACATTATTTTTCAGTTATAACTCTTTCATTCCTGCTGGTGTTACTTTTACGGTTTTCCTACTGCAGACAAGAAATGTTAAAACAGCACAGAAGTAAATTTATATTAATTGCTGAACATCAATAGGTTACTGTGTTGTTCTGTAAACGTATGATATTATAGTAAATGTATACAGCATTTTACTTTTCCTGTTTTAAGAACAGAACTAATTTATGTCTGGAATGAATCACCTACCTTCCTTTAAATGATGTAAGCTGCTTAGCGACGTTCAAAAATGCCTTCTATAGAACAACCTATATAAACCTGTAACCTGAATTCTAAACTCATAGAAATATAGTTGTGTACAGATTACAAATTTGTGCAATGTACAAATACCTGCAGAAGCAGAAATATACATCCGTCCGTGTCCTGATCCATCTGGTGCAGGGGAAACCCCATGGCTCATTTCTGTGCGTGTACACCAGCAGCATGCATGTACACAAGGAAAGTTCAAAGGCGGCCTTGTGTTTCAAAAGTGGTCTTACATATGTGAAAAATGTGTAGTCGGAGTCTTGCTAGAATTTAAGGATTTGTGAGGATTAAATAGTAGTGACCTTCTCAGGACCGGACAATAGGTCTTTAATGAATTAATTATGAAAGCCATTTAGTAATACCATATACTACACTTCTGTATATTACATATCTGCTGCATTTCTTAATGAATGAATTATGAAAGCCATTTAGTAATACCATATACTACACTTCTGTATATTACATATCTGCTGCATTTCTTTAGTACAGAAATGTACCATTTAAAAGTTTGTCCACAGAGTGGAGCATTTACACAGGGCACAGACATCCCCAAACATGGACAACTACCTTGAGCCTATTAGCATTATTTAAGATCAACATGGTTTAATTTCAGGGGAAAGAAGTTGTCTCCTAGATAGCAAATATGATAAAAAATCATACAGAGTTTTCAAATAAAAGTGTAGGTTCGGATAGCCCCTTATATTTATTCATTCCAATATTTGAAAGAGTAGATTATTCGTGCCTATAAGGAATCACCTATCTTTCTGTGTACAAAATAATTCTGTCAGGAATCTCGGATTATAGATATACAGAAAGAAGACGTATGGTGACCATTCGCCATATGACCCATTAACACTTTATGATTCAACGTTGTCCGGAAAAACATCTTTGTACACATGTTTTATTAAATGTTACATGTTAAGAGGATGTTTACTTTTATTCCTCGCACCGATTACTCCGATGTTTAGTTGTTAGTTATACAAACTAGCCGATAATACTTGCCTTTTTAATTTCACTGACTGTATCAAAATAATTACCAGCAAAGCCAACACAATATCACAGCATATAACAACAAGCGCGATGAGTGGGTAACTACCTAAAAAAGCATAACACAAGTACTAAAGCTTGGAGACAAAAAAATTAGGTGCGCTAAAATTCTCAGAGGGCCGTTAAATTTGCTATGATTGCATGAATATTCATAAAAAAAACACAGTTCAGACCGCATTTCCTTAAATGGATTAAAATTTGAGTGTGTGGTGCGATCATCACCAATTCATCAAATATTTACCTTTCACACAAACAACAACGGTCAGGTTTGAACAATCTTGGATCCTCCAGCCAAAGGGGTGGACAGTCAGAAGAACTGCACAATGAAATTCGCTTTCCTTCCTTCCAGGGTCTTCTTTAAATCTTGGTTCTAATGGATGTTTAATTTTACCTAAATTGTTGAAAAAAAAAATGTTGCGAGTATTTAAAGATAACCAAAGGTTGATGACTACTCTCTTGTGAATAAGTATATAACCAGATCATTCACAAGCAATTAACTTATTCAACTGATTTCTACGTTAGTATTGCTCTACAATAAATCATGTATCTGCTAAAACTGAATTATTATTATTATAATTATTATTATATTAGTACTGATAACAGTAGGGATGTTGTTGTAGCAATATTATTCAGATGATGTAACATGCAGGTGTACTTGCTATATACAGATTTAAGTAGAGCAAGCCCTTTTAATATCGCTCTGCTTGAACCTTACCTGAATCCTCATCCACCCAGTCCTCCGTCCGCCATCCTACCCATGCTACACCGGGTAACTCAATGAGGCTTTGATTCTTCAAGTTTTTAATGTTCTTTTCATAATTATCATCAGGAACCCAAAGATTTCCTCCCGCCACCTTACACTCCGCCCTTGCCTCAAACCAGGTCAAGCTTTGGTATTGAATCAATAAACACCCGCCCTGATGTCGATGGCAGGACCAGGGGAGACATACAGGGCATTCTGAAATGACAAGAAATTACATACCGGTACAATAATGTACATGAAGTGTAATTCAGGCTGAGAAACACTCCAGCATGCAGAACGGCTACCCTACTATGACAACACTATTTTCATTACCAACTGAGCGTATTTGGAAAATATCCATTATCATGAATGTTTATCTGCTAATCAAACCCTTTTTTTAATAATCTAAACCTTTTACTTACTTGAAATGAAACAAATGGATCCTTTCATTTTCGTATAACAACTTTGATTCCAGGGGACAGGGTTTATTTTGTCGAGTTTCAGAAACAAGCACCTTTGGTTAGGTTGTATTCCATTGCCAGGATCCCAGTTACCTGAATGTGTATGGAGTGTTATTTTTGTCCTACATTCATTGTATCACCACATGTCCATTATTTTCCAAATTTAAGAAACATGAGATTGAAAATTATACTTACAAGTGTACGATAGAATTTTGAACAGGAGAAATTTGAGCTCAGCAGATAGTTTATTAAAGATGGCGGCCTTTAACGTCTGGTGTTACATTAGCAAGTTCGACAGAAAAGAAATATTGTATATATGAAATTTTATATACTCTGGATATTCATATTGATAACAACTAGAAGTAATTAAACGATTTTTTGTTAATGTTATGCTGATTGTTTCTATCTAATGTTAACTTTCTGCCATGTGAAAATGATGAAAATGTACTTCTTTTATCAACAGGCATCCACGAGTTGTAATAGTGTCGTCTGTAGGAGAGCCACACTTGAGTTGATTCGACGAGTTTTGCCAGGAGATGAAGCTGAGCGACCGTCAAATCCCCAGGAAGTCTCATCCCCTGGCTTCTACAAAATTCTGCAGCGGCCGACTGACTCAACCTAGGTGACGTTCTATTAAAGTAGAAGGAAAGACTGGCTCCCGAAGTCTGTCCGAGAGTGTCTGGAAAGACAGAATATAAAACGGATGATTTTAGAGTAACGGAAGGTCAATACTTAATAACTTCAAAGTAAATTTGGAAGGAATTTCATAATAAGGGATATTTTGTATTTAGTTAGTTAGTTTGTTGGGTGCAATCTGTCAAAGATTTGTCCTGTTCTGAACTGCAACATTTCGTATGGCATGGCCATGTGTCTGGGTAAAAATGAAAACTATTTTAGAAAAAAAGTCTAAGGCTAGTTTGTCTGAAAAAGATAAAAAAAATCACATTGGAAAGAGGTTTTAAAACGGAAACTTTAAAAGGAACTGGTGATTACAAACAAAACAAAGCGCTTAGTGCTGATACACACTGGAGGGACCAACGAATAAGTGCTGCACAGCAGCCACGGCTGGGTCTAGACCTGTACCGTGCAATTTGCTGATGACACCTGGCTTGTGTTGAGGGACAGAAGTGGGCGATAATGTAGTGTACCGACTTAGAAATAAGGCCAAAAAAAAATCAGCAAAATTTGCCATATATAAACAGAAAATTGCAGAAAAAAAAAGATAAAAATGTATTCGCTGATTTTGCCCCAAGGGCACATGTAGGTCCACCCATGAAATATTTTACGCAAATATTGCTTTAGAAATAAACCCATCAACCCCCTGTATCCCTCACTTTCAACGGGGGAGGCTTCATTCATTCACCAAACAGTGAGGATATAGCGCATCCGAGATAAACATACACCTGAGATTAAGCACAACTTTCTTAAATTTAGTTTGATCACATTTAAAATATGCCAGTTGTATCTGGAACCGATATAAAAAAAGAATCTTTATTACAATTGACGGTGGTCTCTGAACTTCAATTTGTCACCTTACTCCTTGTTGCCACGCCTCTAATATGCATGCTTTTATCTTTAAATGTCTGGAAAGATGCAAAGTGTGTCCTAATGGGGTTTCTTTTAATAAAACCCTAATAACTCCATAGATATTTCGAGTTATATTGAAGGGGATTTTATTGTTACATTTAATAAAATATTTATGATACAGCTTTGAATGTTGTTGTTTAAGCATGTTACCAGTGACCTTGTCCTTTATCAATGGGGTCCAGATGTTGTTAAAACTAGACTGTTTTCTCAGATATTAATTTTAATGAATTACTAATATATTATGCAAAGGTATGGTTTTGGTTTCATTCTTATTAATAAGGGTTTTCTCCCATCCTCCACTGAAGCTTCCCTTTTGAAACTGCATGATCCATTATTTTAAGAATTATTTTACAGAATTATTATGAACAGATTAATTTGTCGTAACTGGCACTATAATTAATCCAACAACGAAGAAGATGTAACATTTACAATGTTATACATATCAATCGATAACTTAATAACAATATTTTTACCACCAGAAATTCGAAAACAAAAAGAAAAACTGACAAGATGCAACCAAGTTGAAACAGCAACCGTTACGTATAGCTACCTCCCAAGACACGTCAAGAGTTTTTTACACAAGCGCCCATATCGGCAGCGTCGCATATTATTGTTTAGGATTATTTAACACGCAGTCTAACATATCTTTAGACATGCTATTTTAAAACTCAATAATTCGTAATTATTTGAGGAAGTATTATTGAGAAAATTACGTAATTGTTTCCGGAACCAGTTGTGGATGCTTGTCTGTGCAGCTTTCTACCTGCAAAGAACTGAAGCTGGACTGTTAATATGCTTTAGGAATTTGATGCTACGATACATGGTTTTTTTCGACAAAAAATACTTAAATACTTTTAGTGAACAAGTTTTCAATGATACATTTGTGTGTAGTTGCGGTATATATCTTAGATAACCTTTCTTTTCATAGCACACCGTTTGTGTTCATGTATTTTCTGCTACTTTATTTATGTTTGTAAATATGTTTATATATTGAATTCGCATGATTTTCAAGGTATACACTAGACACTAGAAGACAGGTTTTTATCATCTTATAATTATAGTGTAAACAATGATTCTAAATCTACCACACTTAAGTACCCCCATTAACGATGAAAATTCAGTTATTTCAGGTTGAATTTGGATTAATGCCAAATTATACAAGGAACTAAACCTTAAAAATAAATTTGAAACATAGTCAGCAGTATATTACGCATATGATATCAGTCGGTAACATTTGAACACCGTGACTGTTAATGCATGGAAGATTCCCCAGAGTAATCAAAATAAACGAAAAATATATATATTATAATAAATATATATAATTATATATTATATATATATACATACATGCACGTGTGAGTGTGTGTGTGTTTCAACCGCATCCTACCACGATGAGCAACAGCATCAATAATATACATATTAATTTATGCCTCGCATGCCTTCGGTCAGCAAGGTCACAGGTCACAGGACAAGCGGGTTACCGGTATTCGCTAGCCGACCAGTCAGCATGTAAATTTGGGCTAATTCCCGATGCAATGAACCAGCGACATGACGAATAACACATTGTAAATTCTGTTATGATAAATATATATCATCTCACCTAACGATGACTGCTCGCCAAACCCGTAAGGAATCACAGCCCAGAGCCACAAGACACGGGACATTCCAGCTGACATAGGGAAGAGACGTACAGTACACACGGTACAGACTGGAACTGCATGTGACATGTACTGTAACAGTACAGGGGATAAAACCAAGCACGGATCCTGGATGATCTCAGTTCTGGATATGGTCCATACAGCTGATTAACGTGCCAAAATAAAGATAAACCAAGATAATCATCTGTACTGTCTCTTACCTGTACATTCAATGACTAATTATATATAAATACCGACCGGGAAGTCATGGAAATGAAGCCAGTATTTGTATGAAAAATAACGTGCCTGCCTGTCAGTTTTATATATACCCAGTGTACCAACTCGTAATATATTATTGGGAATATATTGGCCCGGGGGGGGGGGGGTTAGGCTATATACAATAGAAATTCATTTCTTTGTCAGGGTATAATAGTTTGCATCGCTTCTACCGTTAAATAAAACACCTGGTCGTGCAAACAACAACGTCGTGCAATCAAAAAACATTCAGGTATATTCATAGAGGTTAAATCAACCCCCCCCCCCCCCCCCCCCCGTTTGGTCAGGGCGGGGGGGGGGGGGGTGTCATGGAGGGAACCCTCTGAAAATTGTTTTTTGAATACACGCTATATTATTGTACATGTAAGCTTAGCTAAGGTCACTCTTCAAACGTTCCTTGTATCTATTTGTGTGTATGTGTCCTCGCGTTAATATACCGCAGTAACACAAGTACCACACTAAGTCAATTTCGCCCAAACACCTAGGCTAAAAATCCCTAAACCGTTTATTTTTGGCTGAGAAATTTGGGAGCTACTGTATATATTAAGGCGGTAAAATGAATATATTGTTTAGCTAACAACTTAAAAGGGTGAGACTAATATTGTATCGCCAGATAGTGTATTTATTTATCAAACATTCCTTGGCATAACCAGCGGATCCACCAGGAACTGGTGTCTCATTTTCCACGAAGAGAGGACAATGCCAGCTTGACGGAGTGCTCACACGGGCCTACTGTAAGTTCTGATTAAACGCCGCCTTGTTGAGCTCGCGATTCGTGCATGATCATTATAAACTGATTTAAAGTGGGGATGTTTGTATCAGCCAAGTTTTAATGATAAAGTGTGTGGTAATGTTTTTTTTGGTAGGAAAATGTATTAAGATATACTTAATGAAACAATGGATCATTGGCTACATAGCTAGAGCACCTGCAATACTTGGTGGGGCGGGTGGGGTGGGATAAGCGAATCCGTGTAAAACATTTATAAGAGGATTCCATAGACGGTTTTCCCATTAATTGCAAAATTAAGTGGACACTGCTGGCTTGATAGAGTGTGCATTCAGACCTATGACGTTGAAAGCCCACCATATATACATCCAGGGGTCTACATGATTATGTGCGGACACAATGTATAAAGCATACATAATCAGTAATGGTGCAGGGGTTAGTGGCTCTCCAGCTTCAAGCACTTTGTAAGGGGCGGGGGGGATTTTATTGACATTTTTTTTCAAAAACAGATCCCTAACCCATTGGGAGGACTTTCTGAAAAACAAATGTTACGAAAACAGAATAATGTAAAATATACAACCGGGTAAAGCCTGCTGTAACTGCGGCTTTCTATGCTGTGGACTAAGAATGTTCCATTTTATTTCTTATATACTATTCAGAGGTCGTATTAGTATTTAGAATTTGGTTCGATTATAAAAGCTTCAGGAACCCACAGGAATCCCTAAAGTTTAATCCCTTTACACAAGTGCACATAAGCTAAGTTGTATTCATTGACTCAACGCCTATAGTCTAATAAACTTATTTATTTTACATGGATTGTACATATAGTTATTCTAACTAATCAAGGCACTCTCCATGGCTCGGATGATGGTTCGGTAGTCTGTAGGGTAGAAGGAAACCGGAGGACCCGGAGAAAACCACCGGCCCTTGACGGGTTACTACAACCCACTCTCAAACCCACACCGGGAATCGAACCCGGGCGCAGGCGGAAAGAGCCGGGCGTTTAACCCCTCGACTGTCCAGGCCCCAGGTGTGTGCCAGCACCAAGGTGAATAAGACGATCTCTTTACATCCCAACAAATAAGGCATCCACCATGTCTATGTACAGACCTCTCAAGCCGGAGAATATCTGTGCCTGATACCCCCATAGTGCCACATACCTCGCACGGCTCAACCAACCATGGGCTCAATTTCCATTCTCAATGGGGTGTGTGGGGGGGGGGGGGGGGGGGGGGGAACCACAACCATTCACCGATGACACATAGGCTATTGTACGGGTGTATGACATTCAACCCCCTCCCTCATTTTTCTTCTTATATACTGTTATTATGACAATAATAAATTTATCATAGTTGAGGAGTGGGGGGGGGGGGGGGGGGGAGGGGGGCAATTGTTGTCAGCTTATTGCGACTGTCGAATGTATGTACCGGCTGAGGGGGTTGGATGTGTGATTAAAAAAAAGTGTTTTCACAATTAAGCAATAGTGAATCAATTTGAGTATAAAATAAGACGGAATGAATTCCCTCCAGAAATCAACGAGAAGTAAAAATGCTTTCCTTAAAAATCCTAATAAAAAAATGCATAATTTATCTATTTGAGGGTTAAATGGCGGAGTACCCCAGTGTCGTGGAAACGGAAAAATCAAATTATGTTATCAGATATTTTGCTATTTTATTCAATTCTGGAACTCTACCTTTCATTGATACTTGAAAAAATTTGAAACACCTTAATAATTTAACTTGACCAAAAGTTAAATTTACAACAGCAATAGGAAATTATAAAAATGGAGGTTTGAAAATGGCAGATGTAAATGCAATCATTCAGACACAAAGGATAAAATGGATAAACAGGTTACTTGATGGAAAGTGTAAAAAGTGGATAGCTATTCCATTATTTTATTTTGAAAAAAAATAGGTGGTATTAATGCTATTGGGCATAATTTGAAAGTAACAGCTGTACCAGGCAAAATTCCACTGTTTTATAAGGAAGTTTTCAGAGACTGGGCTTCATTTAACAGTAAACCTCCAGAAACCTATCAAGAGGTTTTGAGAGAGCTACTCTGGAATAACAAATATATTTTAGTTAACAAAAAGAGAATATTTTACAGAGAACTCAGTGAGAGTGGAATTAACTATGTATCTGACATTTTCAGCCATAATTGACATATGCTTAAAGTTGAAGAGGTTTTAAATCAGTATTAACTGGGTACAAATATACCACTCATTACCAAAATCGTGGCTAAGGATACTTAAAAATGAAAATTACCTTACTGCTGTTACCAATGATCTTAAGCATATATCTGATACTTCTTCACTTAATACCAAGACTATATATGAAAAAATAATTGAAAAGAAATTAGCTACTTCATCAGCATTTTATTTTTGGAAGAATAATCACAAACTGGATGAAAAACGGTGGGGGTATTGCTTAGAAGCAATTTATGGGGTCAGTATTTATGCTGATTCCCGTGAGTTCCAATATAAACTGCTAAATAATTATTTCCCTATAAATCAAATTTTATTTAAATGGAATCTAAAGGACACTGATAAATGTTCATATTGTGTAGAAAGTGTAGAATCAGTACAACATCTATTTTATGAATGTAGTAGAGCCACTTCTTTTTATAATAGAATTTTAAAATATTTTTCTGGCAGCAAAGAAATATTACCAGAATGGGAATTTCATGTTGCATTGTTTGGTTGTGTACCTGTTAATAACGATAATCTGTTAGTTAACCAAATTTTGCTTGTAATGAGAATAATCTTGTATAAAAATCGTGAATCAACTCATGGAAATTTGGAAAGACCAGTTGTACATCTGCTCCATAAATTCTTACAATACTTGAAAAATATATATATATATATGATAGATAATAGAATTGCAAGAAGACATAACTTATTAGAATTTCATCAAGAAAAATGGGAACCTGTTTTAAATTATTTATAAAGAATATTGATATATCATTTTTTCCTAGTTGAAACATGGAACGTTTTAAGTACAAGCTTTCTAAACCTATATGTGGTTGTATGTGTAGTTTGTGTATTTTCCATGTTTTGTAAATTTATGTTTCCATGTTTTTCCATGTATGTTTTGTAAACTTGTAATATGTGAAACAGTTGAAAGTGTATGTATTGGTTTACGAAATAAATATATGTTAAAAAAATATTTTTTTAATAAAATACTTTTTATTATATGCAGTTCGGACGTTTATTTAATGACAAAATTACACTCATATGATAACGTTCCTCACGCAGCGGCTATTTACTGCAGTCCCTGGCTTTAACAACATTGTATAGCAGGAGTAACTGGTTCTGACCACCAGGGTTGACAGAGAGCAAAGATTGTAATCAGACCAATGAGAGCGTGGTACAGGATTGTGCATCCAGCTCCAAATTTTAAACATGCGACATCCGCCCTCGTTTGTCTGATGACACAAGTTCTGGCAAAGAGCCAATTATCAGAACAACAAGCGAGAGTTTCGGCGTCTCATTTTCCTTACACGACCAGACATGGTGAACCTTTTGATGCAAGCAAATATAGCTATAACGATATCAAAATGTTTGTAACGGCAAAGGCTTTGGTCAAAATTTTCTCAATTCTCAATTTGGATATTTTTTTATGTATTCAGATAATAATACAACCGCAAGTTGGCGAGATTTTTGAAGTTTTAATCTTGGTTTTTTCCTTTGTTTTTTTAGCAACTTTATAACAGAACGGATTTGGATAAATATTTGGGAGGTACAGCATTACAAGCAAGCTACAATCAATTAAATTTTGTTTTGCCATTCAAAGTAAGATGTTTTAACTCCAGTGATGTTTACCTTGAACAGCGCTGTTGTACCGTGACAACTTGTACACATGCAGCAATATGTGTTTATGGACTTCCTGCTTGTCGTTTGATAGTGATACAGATATACAATGCATGGGCGTAGCCAGTAAAGATGGAGGGGGTCGCAACTGAAGCATATATATATATATATATATATATATATATATATATATATAAACACCTCAAATATTTTAATGAAAAAAATAGAAAAATCAGTTGTACATGAATAATACATAAATAAAGTCGACGGATACTAGTAACAGGATTTTTATGATTGTGTTTTTAAAAAATGTAGTTATTGCTAGATTAAGTGAAATCCAGGGGTGGACGAAGAGTACTGCATATGGGGCCCTGCGCCCCCCCCCCCCCCCCCCCCCCCCCCTTTGCTACACCTATGCACAATGATTCTGTGTGTTTCGTTTGAGATACCTTTAAAAGAGCCTTTAGATCTATATTTCGAAGATGCCGATCTGACCATTATCAAACCTATTTAAAATTTCATCATGAACACGGCACCAACACCATGAACATATCAACATAACAAGGAAGGTGTGGTCCATTTATGATTTGGAAATACATGAGCAAGTTCAGGCAAGATACGTGAACCCATATATCCTGATTTTGATCTGAATAATTTATTATGTAAAATGTAAATAAATTAATGTATTTAAGTGTTAATAATACATATATAAAGTAATATATCCAAAATCACCACAATAGATCCGTTGGTTATGTTGTAAAAGAGAATGACTCCACCCGTGATATGTTAACACATGGTACAGTGTCCATACCTCACGCATGACAGGGGCAGATCCGGAATTTTTTGAAGAAGGTTCCACGATTGCACAGTAAGGAATTGTGTTATAAAAAGGTCACGAATTCAGGAAGAGGGGAAGTTAATACTGTTGGAAGGGGAAGCCCTGAACACTCGAGAAAAGGACAGTAGGAAATGTATCTTCTCTCAGGCGGTTTTAACCCTCAAACCCCGCTGGAACAGCCCCTCTCAAAATACAACGGTGGTTATCTGCAATCATACAGCTTGTGCACGTGTTCTTTCACTTTGGCTTCTGCGGGTGTTCCATACTTTCGATATAACATATTACACATACTCGGATCAGTTTAATCGTGACATTATCGAAGACGAAGAGGACGAAGCCTATATATATATATATATATATATATATATATATGTATGTATATATATATATATATATATATATATATATATATATATATATATATATATATATATAGGTCAATTTGAGTGAATATCACACATCTTAAATATATAAAGAAAGACTATATGGATTGGTAAAAAAATCAGGTTGGCTAAAGATCTTGGATTGGTTAAAACTGCATGGTGGCGCTGTCTATAATCATTTTTTGTTTTCGCGCATGATAATATACGTCCTGATTGCATCAGAGTTCATATCAGGCCTATGTATATATTGGTTATATGATGAAGTATATTTAAATTGGGGTGAGCATAAACTTTACTATAAAAGTGACCTTGAAATTGAATATTTTCATATTTGATGAAATAACTAACAAAGGCATTATATTTCTTCAGTGTAAGATGTATTTTTTTTCTGAAAATCAAGATGGAATATGACAAATAGGTGTCGTCAAAAAAGTTCTAAAATGAGTGACCTTGATCTTGGTATTCATGAAGTTATACTCTTCTTTTACCTTCAAATTGGACTCGACACCAAGATCTCGGATAAGTTTCAAAACTGTTGACCTTCCATTTGGTCCTCAAGGTCAAGTCTGTAAAATATATATTTTTTGTGAACTCCATAATATTATTAATATTTTTCCTCATATTTCACACACCAGTTGTTTCTACCAAGATCTCGAACAGGTCTTCAACGTTAAATCAGCGCAAATATAGGATTTTCATAAACCTGTAACTTTTGAAGCACTGCACACGCTTTTCTAATCAACTGAGATACACATATTGGTTTCATCAAGTTGGGGGACAAGATATAAACTGAAAACCTTGACCCTAGTGACCTAGAGCCTTGCAAGTGTCGATATATTTTTCAAAAGAAAAGTGCCAATTAAGAAAAGAAGCAAAATACCCATTTGGGAATACCATGGAATCTCCAATGCCAATATTTCTGGGTCATGTTTTGGACAGGAATTGTACTCGTTATCAGAGGTATGGACACGATTATTTAGGCAGAGTTCATGCTGAGTCCAGCATAAATTAAGCTCTGTATAACATACTGTATAATAATTTTATATAGTACTCTATATACCTGTAGGAAATGCTACCAGAATCTTAAAGAAATACTTTATGTACCAAGCTTTAGCTCTGCATCGGTAACTAAATGTGGAAACATTCAAATGTAAAGCATTTGTAAATTAACATAAAATGCTGATGATGATCTTAAATTCAATATTCAAATTCTTTTATTAGGACACTTGTATTACATTCGGTCTTGGACGCGGGTAACTGTGGTTGGCTTTATATTTACGGGGCTCAATTTTCGCACTCATGTAATTTTTCATCCTTTCACGGGGTTCCATTTTCGCGATGGGGCATATATTAATATTTTAAGTAACACCAAAATAGGTATGAATTCTGTATTACACAAAATTATGTTTGGATCGTACAATGCCCGTCACTGCCGGAATCTGGCGATGCCGCTTCAGAGGAGCGTTGGTTTCACAGCTTGGCCATTACATACCAACATAAATAGGGCCCTCCTCTCTACCTTCATCATATCATGTTCGGATTACGTAACAGAAAGATCGTTCCATGGAAATAACAAGTTGGCTACGGAAGGAGTCATATCCCTGAATGGGCCGCGCACGAAAGGTCTGCCTGATCCCCATGAGTGTATTACATTAGGTCTTTGGCTCGGGTTATATGACAAGGGCTCGAAGCATGCGGACTAGGACTGTAGCCCGGACTATGATGGTGTGTGGAGTCAGCTGCACCACAACACCTATTCATTATTCTGTTTAACAGATTTAACCGAGAATTGGTGGGTTCGACAATGGGACCCATAAACCCGCCCCCGATGAAGGTCATTCAAACGTCAATGGATTCATAGCTGCACGGTGGAAAAACGATGGTACCTGGTGTACATGTCAGTATTTTATGAACAATAACACAGTGTCTTTGGTCTACAAATTGTTCATATCTATGTTATGTCCGTCCGACATGTTGCAAGCGGGGATAAATAATATTAAGGTCTGATTATTTACACCTCAAATAAATGCTAAACTAGAGCTTCATATACTGGCAACGTCTCCAAAATCATATAAAGGCAAGATGTATTTTTTTTAGTCAAAGGAACGGTAAATTATAACATACAGTCATCTCTTGCCGTGCGGTAGAAAATGTTCCTTTCACCATTTACACACAAGAAAGTTATTGTTAAAAGGAGAAAAAAAGTCGACATAGAAAAAGAATAAAGAAATCAGGTAAACCCGCATCAACAGTCCAAAATGCAAGTTGGTATCTTGTTATTTTCTTCCTGCAGGCAATCCAGAATGCTGATCATCTGCTCAACATATGCTATGCCACTCTACAAAGGTGTATCTTTGGGCTGGGCAGCCGGGTTATCCGTACAAGAGTCGTCAGTGGGCCAACCTCTTCTTTATGGCTAAATTGCAACACGTAGAATAGATACTGCCACCTGTCGGTAAATTATATAACTGATGTATGGTTCTTTTTTTATTAATTCACAACAAAACAATCTTACAGTACTAAACAAACAGTAAAACATGCATGAAATATATATCATAACAACGCCATACTGAATTTAGCGTTCAGGAGCCAGCACAGAAGTTCCGAACACATAACTTTACATCACAGGCGCTTGAATTGCTATTGGTGTAGGTTTCGGTTTAATTTGTTACTTTTCCGGATCTTTCCTTATAACTCTTACCTATCTTACATTTCCTAGCGTTTTCAGGGTTATTAATTACAGGAATCCCCCTGTATCAGCATTTCGACGGAAGTTATTAATCTTTTTAGGTCGTTTGTTTTCTAATGACAACGATCCCTTGCACAAACAGCCGTTAGCAGGTGTTCAAATTGAGCAAGTCTCATTCTGTTACGAAAAGACGACAGCCATGGCATAGCTACCGAGTCTTGTTAATAACGTCTTCAGATCGTGACACGTACTTCAAATTAAGCCCGAAAACGATGTGATATGGCTGTCGGACTTAACGACGGGAGTTCTTGCCTGCCTACGCTCCATAAGCAGCGGCTTCGCTTCGCTCGACTATTCGCTACACTACCCGCTGCATTAAACCGCGGTTTCCGGCCAAGTTTGGCCACCAGGCGGTGCTGTTTCTGTGGAATTCCCCCTGCGTTATATTTAACCAAACACATTGCAGGTATCACCAGCACAAACGTATGTTCTTCGAGGTACCGGTCACTTAACACTGCTGTAGAAAGCGCTTGGTAGCACAGACCTTTTTCACCCCCATTGGAATACACACGATGCAATCGTCAAGCTTTCAACACAGTCTGTATACTGACTTGCCTGAAGTCAATTATCCCCCACTGTCTGCATATTTCCTGTATTGCGTGCCACGCGAGCTTGCCACATGCATAGCTGTATTTGTCTACACGCTAAGCCAATCAGATTTCTTTTACCAGTTCTGCAGATTTGTTTAAACGCAGAGCCAATCAGATTTTACTTTATCCAGCGCAAACTGACTTGGTGTTGCCAAACCTGAAAAATCCTGCTATTTCTCACAGCGCGTGAGTGAAAGGTCACCGGGCCGGGAGGTCACGCGCTTTGTTCAGAGCGTATTGCCTGCCTATCCCAAATACTAAGTAAATAAAGAGATGGACCATAGAATGTGAAAAACGGTGGGTTGGATTTCCTGGCGTGAACTTTACCATCGTGTCGTCCAAATCAGTATACCTGGGATCTCTCCCTCTTGAATCAGTCTTGTCATATAGCTTTACAGGTAATATTTCTAAGGACCTGACCTTGACCTCACCTATGTATGGCGGGCCACTACAACGTGCGCACAGTTAATACATCAGTGTAAAATGAGTTCTGGTCTTCTGGATATGTTGAACATACTCTTCTCTGGCGCATGCGCACAATCGATCAAGGTCAAAAGTCATGACGACCGTTCCTTAAACAGAAAAAAATAAGAAACCCAAGACAATAAATAGCTAATGCGTTTTTTAGCTCAACTGATTGTTAGTCATCTGAGCTATAGTGATCACCCTTTTTTTCGGCGTCCGTCCTACCTGTTTAGCAGTTAACAGGGCACGTCCCGTATCCGTTTGACTTAGGAACTGTTTACTGTACATCCAGAGTGGTCCTGGTCAGATTTCCTTGAAACTTGAAATTAGGTCATGGTGACCTATTTTTTGCGACCTATGGACGGAAATCATGATTTTGTGCACCCAGACAGTCAAACGGAGCACAGATTGTATCCCTTAGGTCCAGAATCTTCTTATACAGGGATAATCGTATAATATACAGAGAGTTCCTTGGCAAATGTTCTTACCCACATGAGATTAGGTCACCATGACCTATATTCTTCGAGCTATAGGAAATAGATGTGAAATGATCACAGTGAATGTCAGATTGGCTCAAATCGTATATGTAAGGTTTAGAATCTTCTAACGATATATCAAGGGAGGTTCTGATCAAATCTCCTTGGAAACCTGAAATAAGGTCATAGTGCCCTACATTCTTGAACCTACGGGCAAAAAAAAAAAACATGACATTGAGCACCAAGACAGTCAGACTGGACACAAATTGTGTCCATAAGCCCATAATCGTCTTAAGTAATATTCAGGGAGGTCCTGGGCAATAGTTCCTTGGAAACATGAAATTAGGTCACAGTGATCTATATTCTGCAACTATAGGAAAAATGCCATAAAAGCACCGTGAATGGTAGACGGGCACAAAATGTATCTGTTAGACCTGGAATCTTTCTATGCGACATCCTGGGAGGTTCTAGGAAAATCTCCTAGAAGAACTGAAATTAGGTCATGGTGACCTATATTCTGTGACCTATGGGCCGAAAACATGATTTTGAGCACCCAGATAGTCAGACGGGGAACAAATTGTATCCTTTGGGCCAAGAATCTTCTAATGTAACATTCTGGAAGTATGTCGCATATGTCCATGGAAACATGAATTTCGATCACATTGACCTATATTCTACGAGCTATAGGAAAAAATGTCATTAAAGCACCCTGAATGTCAAATGGGCACAAATCGCATCTGCTGGCCTAGAATCTTCTAACACAACATCCAGGGAAGTTCTGGGCAAAATGCCTCGGAAACCTGAAATAAGGTCATGGTGAACTATATTCTGCGAGCTACGGACCCTGTACGGAGCCCCCCCCCCCCCCCCCATATACAGACGTGGTACAAATAATATCAATTTCCCTTTAAACCTCTTAACATTTCCAGGGAGGTTTTGGACGGATCTCCTTGAAAACCTGAAAGTATGTCACGATGATATGTATTCTATGAGCTACTGGCTAACAACATGATTCTGAGCACCCAAACAGTAACACGAGGCACAGAACCTTCCACTGTAAAATACAAAGAGGTCCATGGCAAGTGTTTATTGATTCTTGAAATTAAATCACTGTGACATATATTCTGTGAGCTAAAGGAAAAAAACATGATTTTTGTACCGTGAAAGTCAGATAGACACATATCATAACGATTGGACCTAAAACATTCTTACTTAAAATTCAAGGAGGTTTTGGGCAATCTCCTTTAACACCAGGATGTCCTATATTCTGTTTAATACTAGCGGTAAACCTAACTTTGAGCACCCAGATTATCAGACGTGGCCATAATCGCAAATTTTGGATCCAGAAAGTTGCTTAAAATGTATCCTTGGAAATCAAAATACGGTCACTGGGACTTAACATTCTGTGAACATGATTTTAGCGCCCAATTAGTCATATTGGGACAAATGGTGCAGTTGGACCTAGAAACTTCTAATTTAACTAAGATCCAGGAAGGCCCCTGTAATATCTTTTTAGCAACACTAAATAAGGGCACTGTGATCCATATTCTGTGAGCATTAAGCACCAGATAATTTAGATCGACACAAATCGTAGAAGTGGGACATAGACCTTAGCATTTAGAGAGTTCTTGGTAAAATCTACTTGGAAACCCTAAGTATGGTCGCTGTATTCTATTAGCTAAAGCCTATTCTCGATTTCTCCATTGTTCAAGCTTCCTTAACAAATATTGATCACCAGATCATAACATTGATAATTAATATATGCATCACCTGTATGTCAAATTCAGCTGAGCATCATGGCCCATTAGCAACATGTTTTTGTGATAAAACCAGCAAAAAAAATGAAAAAGAAGGGATGAGTGCGATTTAGATGAAATATATGTATGTTAATCTCAATTATTATGCCAATGAAACAGATAATTGACCAGGTGTATATATAATCTGGAAATGGAAGTATCCACATCCGGTACCTTTTTTCTTATAACTGTGGATGAGTCTAAATTGCATCAGTATATTACAGAGATAGTTTACAAACTTAGGACGTTTTAGTTCAATTTTATAATTTATCACATAATCATTATTTCCGTTGAACAGTCTTATTAACACTTTATTACGTGATCTATATATCAACAGTATTTCTCATTTATAAGCCAAAAAAGAAGTCAAATCTTTGCAAGGAGGGTTTTAAGCTTGGCAAAGGAGTTTTTTTTTTTTTGTTTTTGAAAACAATTACGTCTCAGCCCAGTGTTACATGTCAAAACCTTTACATTCTAACTTCTGTTCACTATCTTATAATCTCAAAATTAATTTCTAGTTTTTAACTTACCCTCTCTAAAATGGTTCTAAGTGATTTAATATCCGTTCCTTACCCTTCAGGCTTCAAGACATTAAACACATAAAATCTTCACTTAAGATGTGGATCATCTGTGGATTAGTGATGGTACCCTAGGTATCATCGGGTTTCCATCGTTCCTCTGTCGGGCCGATCCAGAATTCACCCCAAAACCCATAGAAATATATATCTCCCGACGAAAGTACACATTACGTTTTTTCCCCACATAACAATATCATATATTCTTACTGCTTTTAAGTGCAAAACCCTTTGTCGTCGTGAAACAAGACATGGCGTTTACGTAAGACCAGATTAAGGGATCACAGAACCGCATCTCAAATTGGCCCTTAGAAGCCTATCTGGTCATACGTTTAAACACAACGTTATTTTTACCTCCTATAGGAGGTATTTTGAGTAACCTTGCTTAATGTGATCGAACCCATGTTTGCCTTTATGAAAAATTTGAAGAAAAACTTTATTGATCTGCATGACAGGTCAAAATACTGATTTATTGATCCAACCAAGGCAGGCCTAAATATTATAATCGACCTAATCTCTTACTCCTTCACCGTAACGTTATTCCAATTGGTTATGCAAACTTTTTCAACAAGTTTTTAAAGAAACTACCTTGTTCACAGGAAATGTGTTTTCTCGGTGTTTTACTTTTCATTCTCACATTTTTTAAACTTCATTTATTTCAAGCTGACTTACTCTTAAGATATGCCTTTAATATTGCAAATGTGATATACTTTAAAGGAAGACACATGACTCTGCGCACCCCTGCAGATCATCCGACCACGAACAATATTCTTTCTACGAAATATATATATCCCCAGCCAAAAATTACGTAAGCAAATATACCTCACTGCATTCAGGGTGACTTGTTCTATATAAAGGCTGAAGCAGTAACTTAGTGCCTCCACTTTGGTTTTTGAGACATCGAGTTCCATGGACATAAATCCAATCCAATCGATTTGGGAACTATAAATGGTTGGTGATAGAAAGTCTTTCTACAAACTTTTGTCAATATATAGTTTTATCAACATATAACAAAAGTCTGTATTTTCGAACCGTTTTTTATTTGCGTTTAAACAAGTATCTCTAAAGCTTCACCGAATTTTAATTGCGTTTTGATTCATCATCTTTTTTCTTGTGTTCATAAATGTACATCGTCTATTTAGTTCTAACAGGTAAGTGTCAGCCATGAATGTGGCTTTGTTGCAACTGGTCATGTGGGGAATCTTCTGGATTTCAAGGTGTTTTGGAAGAAAGGGGATGATATTTTAAGTAATGTGTTATATGTTTAAACAACTTTTACTTAAATTGTTATTTACACATAACGAGTCGGGAGAAGGTTATCTATATCGTATTTTTTTCCGTGTTATATTAGTATGATTTTGATCACACAATATACATTTCGCAATATATACTGATGGCAAAGGTATGGGGATCATCAAAAGAATGTTGATAGAAATGCCTAAACCCTTTGATAATATGAATAACTGCCATCTCCAACTTCGCTGTGAATGGAGTGGTATCAGCACAAATCGCTTTGACATCCTGAAGCATAATCACATGGCAAATATTCCTATTCTAAATTACCAAAACCATGTATTTATTCAGCTGTATCCCTGTAGCATGATGAGCAAAGGTTTTTCCACATTATACAAAGGAGCCAGGTTCTGTCTCTATCCGTCTGTCTATCCTTTTCCCTTGTGTATTTCTTTGTGTATTTTTAATCTATACATCTACTTGGAGATATGAAATATGAATACAAGGAAATAGCTGTTCCCTCCGAAGGGGTATCGTATCCCTATCCTTCAGGTCACCTGCTTTATCACTGAGCAAGTAGAAGGTAGAAAATGAAATTTATAAATATCGATCATCTTTAACACATGAAAAAGTGGAATAACGCAGATACATTCATGTTTCATTATGTTTACAATACCTTTTACCAGTTTATGAAAAAGGTATAGAATAATTTATTGACGATTCACTTGTAATAAGTCATAACATGCATACTAGTGTACCACAGAACCGTACCCACACCCCAAATGCAAGGTTCTAAATTGTTTTTTTATTTTTTTTTGCAATTATATACTCAGTAATTGTAAAATCGTATTGACAGCTTTCCTGGTTATACTTTTAATTATATCATGCTGAAGCCCCTCGAGCCTGTTCACACTCTACTAGCCGATGGGATGGTCGGGTTATTTCTGCTTCTTCTCATCGGGAAAATGTAGATCCTGCAAAATATTTATACTGGTTCTGTCCAGCGATGTGGGACTAGAGTCCGGACTTTTTCAAGAGTCTACTTTTTCAAGGACTCAGACTCAGACTGTGACTCGACACGAGAAATCAGGACGAGTCAATGCCGCGTCCAGCAGAACAAGGCCTGACATTCACAATAGAAAATCCTCGATACAAACTTACATGAGCGAGTTAATGAAAGGATGTTACCAAAACTAGTTTAAAATATATACCAAACTCGGACTCTGCACTAGAAGTTAAATGTGATTCAATATTAAATTTAAAAAACCTGTGAAAACTTACTAAAAGTACACATGATGATCTAAAATTTGAATTTTAAGGTGCTTTCATTAATATTGATCGGACTCGGACTTGGACACGAGTTCCATAAGACTCGGACTCGACTCGAAGAAGGCGGACTTGGACTCGAAGCTCAAGGACCTGGGCTTGGACTCGTACTTGCACAAGGATTCAGATAGTGTAGACTCGACTACATCACTGCTCGTGTCACAGAGGTTACCAACTGTCCATGTTATTAAATTTGACCAAATATCAGGATTGCAGTTAATAATTACTAGTGTTAAAATTCAACGATTGGTATAATTAGCATAAATGCTGTGCGTGTCATAGAATATGCTTCACTGTTGCACATAAATATTATAAAAACCACAAGTTAATTAACTAGTGGACAATGTGTTCTTATCAATAAACTATAACCAATACAAGTATTAGTATTTTATTAAACAGCAATGCCGTTATAAGGGCTGAGACAGCTTGGACGCACTTGATGCATATACCAACTAAGACCCAGTGATACTGCAGTGATGACGCATGCTACTTTGACGATCCGTTATCGATGAGAGTGATATTTTTACTACTGCATGCGGGATATACAGAATATTTACTAGAAGCATTTTTTTCCTGCGGTGCTTGGTCACTGAGAAATATCCTTAATCCCACCTTAACATGATTCTTTTTGCTATTTCTATATAGCGAATGTTTATTTTATTTTAACATTTTAAACAAGGTATTATCGATAGGATATAAGATAATTTCATCATTATGCTTTCATTGTATGAGAGTAAAATCCTTAGAGCATGCAGAAAAATTCCGAAACTAAATACCGAGTGAAAACTTTTGAGCTTATCAAACATATGTATATATATATATATATATATATATATATATATATATATATATATATATAAATTAGTGAAATAATTAATGTACCAATATGAATATCGCCTGTATTTGCTCCTCCAGTAGAACTCAAATAGACTCCAGTAGACATTGCTCTGTGCCTTCAGTGTAAAATGAAGATCCCTTGATCTATCTGGGCCACACTTAATTATACGCTTGTGTCGATAATGACTGGTAATTTATTGAGCGGGTTTATATTGATTCAGTTATCGTCTCTTGCGGCTCTCACCAGAATATTTATTTTACTGATTATAAAGTGAAATAACGTGGGAACATGCGCTGCAGAATGTTTAATAAAGTCCTTTATTTCCGGCACTGGTCAATAGTCAAAAAACAGGCCCAGTGTTGATTATCTGAAAATTATCTCAGGGAAATATATATATATATATATATGTGTGTGTGTGTGTGTGTGTGTGTGTGTGTGTGTGTGTGTGTGTTCCTTGTTTACCATGATATTATCATGCCTGGCAATAAATGATACAAAACCAGTTTTCCGCCTGTAGCTGCCTGTTTGTTGTAACATAACAATAATTGTAGAGTTTTCTTGTTTCTGCTCCTACAACATAACAATAAAAGTACAGTTTTCTCCATGGTTTTTATCCTACAACATAACAATAACTGTAGAGTCATCTCCATAGTTCTAATCCCATAGAATCTAATGAAAACTAGAAAATACCCAGAGGACTTGATCCCCCAGTCGGGGATGTGAGAAACACTGTGAGACGCACGCCCTCACAGACACAGAATTGAACGAAAATAACGGTCCACTTTGTGCAGACTTATTCCGATAACCAAATCCGCTGCAAATACGGAAAGTGACTAATGTGAGATGTGTATTTGCCTTGTAATCGAATCTGAGACATGACAAAGATACTACATGTAAAAAAATCACAACATAACTAAGAATGCACCTCAACCTAATCAAGCCAGAATAACAATAAAATATACCTGTCTTGTTAATTAGAAATGGATTTTAGTAACACTTTTTTAAGATACTGCATTACCTATAACGGTTTGACATTATGTATAAAAATTCATAAATAAATCCAACAATTCATCACTCTGTGATATTAACCTGTTAAGGTAAGGAGGTCTTTAATATATGTCCGCCATCTTAAGGAAAGAAGCATTTGAGAGATAGTTGTATAATCTTGGATTTCATATGAATTGGTTTTGATTTCAAAATTCATAAAAAAATGCAACTATTTTCAGAATTCATATATAAATATCCAAAAAGGCGCTTACCAATAAGATGCACCTGCTATTATAATTAGAAGTAGATCCAAGTGAAACTTGTCACACATTGTCACATATGAAATGTAAAATAAAAATGTATAAAAAATAATAAAAATCCAAAATTCACACAGGTGTGACTCTTGACACTCATAAGTTACACTTACTACTATAATTAGATTTGTATCTGAGTTAAACTTTATTGAAATAATGCGTCGCATATGAAATGTTAAAATTTTGCATAAAAAATCATAAAAATTAAAAAATCATTCAAGTGTAACCAAAACCTAATCAGCTCTGAAGACCCATCAGATGCACCTGCTACTTAAATTTGAAATAGATCCGAGTAAAATGTGTTGAGATATCGCGTCGCATAACATTTGTTCACGGACGGACGAACAGACAGATGGAAGGAGCTGATCAGTATATCCCCCCTTTCCCTGAGGCAGGGGAGAATAACTTGTGTCCTTACAAGTCGCGCAAATGCAACTTAGTATTTTTAAACCTTTAAAGGCTATATCTTCTTTGTAAATGATGGTAAGAAATCAAAATAAGCATCATTAAACTTGTCATATTGTATTATAATGAGCCCCCAAAATCGCTCCTTCACAGAAGGTCTTCCATGCCTATGGTAGCAAAACATGCTTAAAACATTATAAAGACATCACAAAGGTCGATGACGCATGACGTCGTATTGACTGACGTCATCAACTTGTATCGCCTGACCATTGTTTACTATATTGCAGTCATAATGAACTGTCTTACAATATTTCGGATTGTCTCTAGGCATTACGTGCCAGGTAAGACATTATAATTCACTCGGTAGTTGGAGGAATGGCTCCTGCAACCTATAGCCTAGAATTTTTAAACTGTCTCCTTAGTATAAAAAATTATCCCGGAAAACATGACGACATGGGTACTGGTAGTATTTACAGACTACACGTGTTTTGTTTGACAGAGCTCTGTCAAATTATGCAAAATTTTGGGTTTTTTTTGTTAGATTAATGACGTTTACAATGTTTAAGGTCACCTGATGGTTGCTCGTTAGTCCAATGCTTATGAATATTCATTTAATGAATAAGCGATTTAGGTCACAAAGAGTTCATGGATAGGTCAATTCAACCAAATAATCAGTACCTGCATGCAACGATTATGAAAAGAACAGTTATCAATTTTATTTTCACACAGTTCATTAATGTTACATCTTTGCATGAATAAATTATATTTGCATCAACCTCAAGAAAAACATTACATGACATAAATTCTAGATGATGGTTCTTATTTTTCCAATTTTAGCCATTCAAATTATCATTCATTTAACAAATTAGAAGGGGGGAGTACATGATGATGGATCAAATAGTGGATCAAATAGTGTGGGATCATGTCTGTGACACGTATCGTTCCATTTAATCAGTTCTGGCAATGCATAACTATCGCTATGCATATACAAACAAAAGTATGCTTGAGGAAAATCATCAGATTTTGAGTAAATCGGCAATACACAGACTGTCTTAAACAACTGTTTACCAGTCAAAACATGTTTTTTTATATACTGTCTGATTGAAATTCCCATACACAATCTGGTTGGTTTAAGACTAGCCAGTTCTCTAATTACAACTTTAATCATATTTACAAATGTACACATTTAGCTGCTCTATAATAAACGTTGTGCAAGATCGCTTATTTACAGTCTGATTTTGGTTATGTTTTTATATTACATTGCTTTTCCTGGCCCTTGAACGAGGAGTAAGAGTCACGTGATGGACTCCAGGCTGCCCCCTGCCACTTCTCTGATTGACCATTGCGACGCCACCGACTTGATTTTCGTAGTCCTCTTCAACTCCTGGTAAAGGTTGGGTTCTTGTTTGTGATCCCTCAATGGAGGGCTTTCCGGCACGCCGTAGAATGCGTGGTGGTGGTCTATCAGGGGCCACTGGACGGCCACATGACTTACAGCGTAATACATCGCCGAACACCATGTTGTCATAGTGAATGCTGTCGTTGTCATCATTCTTGTAATCAATAACAACTAACGATTTAAAATACCAAAGAACAAGTAAAAACAACTGTAACATCTGCAAGATAGGTGGATTATAGTTGTAATCTGTCAGTGTTACGTAATTTTCACATTGCGGTTGGTTGCAATATATATTAATCAAAGTGAAGTATAGGTATTTCTTTTAGGGTCTTTCCTTAAGGTATTTCTTTTCCCCCAAATACCCTATTTAAAGTTAGTTTAAAATCAGTTGTATCCCTTAGGAACGTATCATCCCATGGCCTATCCCCTAGTTATTGGGTCAGCATACTGCCAGAGTTTGTGTTTATTAATGTCAATATTCAAGAGGCAGTAATCAAGGTTTATCCATAATCGCAGTCAAATTCCCCCTTGTCATTCGAGAATTACATCCAAAATTAAATAATAAACAATTAAAGAATGTGCTGTTTCCTCAAAACATAAACAAGTTTTGTGGAGTTGATGGATCAATAAAAAATTCTACTCTCACTTAAGTATGAAATGTACTGTCACATTGATTTTTTTGACAAGGTAAATGAATATAACCAATTAGTACCCACTTTCTAGAGAAAAACTTTTTTAATGATTTTTAGATGACAAAAATATCTTAAGCCAAAATATCAATCGTATACGCAAATTATTAAATATTTGTATTTTATCACCCTGATAAACCTATAGTGCCGTAAACAGTCATATACATGGCACACAACAACACAACCTTAACCCACTCAATTATAAGTAACATTCATTTAATTATAATATATGGAGAATTAATTATAGTAAAATACCTGTCCACATTCTATACATGAGTCGAACAGGGTTGAATAGGATGCAGTTCTTGCCAGGTCTGACGTTGACGGATAAGGAAGCGGCTGACCGGTGGGTGTGGCGGGAGCGAATGAGGAACCAGCTTGATGTACTGCTGTCAGAGACACTGCGTCCGTGTAGTAGGTCCTGTCAACACAGCACATGAAACATTTCGGTTAGCGGACATTGGTCTGAGGGCACCTTTTTAACAGTTCCCGGCTGCTGGCAGATCTCCGTAAATGACAAAGTCAGGTTCAAGTTGCACTTTCTGTTTCTCATAATTAACAACTGCATGATCAAAATATGAAACCCAAAAATGTACAATTCTCTGGTTAGTTGGTAGTCTATAAATTGGGCCATTTGAGAAAAGCCAGGATGTTTCATATTGTCATTTTGGTATATATACTGTTACGGAACCTAATAACAACAAATCACGTAGTCTTGACGAGCATAAATTTTATTACGGAGTTTAAAAAAAATCAGATTCTGTAACACTAGTCAGCGTGAAATTTCTAAGGGAATGAACAAAGAAGTCAGTGGTTTTTTTGTTGACAAACAATTATAATTTATTCTTAAAACAATCCTAACATTACAATACACTAAATCTATACAATTACAGAGTATAACAAAATGTATAATACCAGAGTGTCCGAATCCTAGGCTTCTCTGGATACCATCACTGTCACAGCTCAACAAGAGTAGTTTAAATCCAATGATCCACGTAGAACGTAATAATCCAAAGGCAACTGGAGACAGTCCGTATTAAATCAGTATTTGGTCCGTTAAATATTTGACACCACTGCAATTATCGGTAAGGGCCAAAACTGACTCACACTCTTCTGTGTCCGCTGAAATTTCTCTTTCTCTCTCTCTCTTTCGTCTCTAAATACAGCCCCTATTTGTAACTTTTTCATTCAAACATACTAGAAATGGAAAACTCCAAAGAACAATACACACGTTACAGGAACAGACCTGAAACATCTAGAACAAAGAGCGCTGTGTTTCTACACTTAAGACCGCACACGCGAGCCAGCCCAACTCGCACGTCTCCCATGGCAACGAACTATGCCTGCCTAACAGACACATGTAACATTCCTGCGCACAATAAACCAGGGCCTGCCTGACACGAATCAGAATGTCATCAGACACATGTAACACTCCTGCGCACAATAAAACAGACACCTGTAACAATACATATGTAACAAAAGTGTTGTATAAGTGACAGTGTACATCTTTTGTACTCGAAATAACATTTAATTGTTTCCTGGAAACTGCGAGTGTGTATGAATGTGTATATTTGATTATATATCTATATATATATATATCTATCTATCTATCTCTCTCTCTCACTCTCTCTCTCTCTCTCTCTCTCTCTCTCTCTCTCTCTCTCTATATATATATATATATATATATATATATATATATATTGGCGCAAATCGATAATGAGAAAAAAATATTGAAAAAAATACATATATAAACACTGTACAGAGATGATGTAATGTAAAACACAGTACTATTCAAGGTTTGACCGCTAATCGTTATACATGTATTTAAATCTGGCTAGTCTCCCTAACAGCTCCTTTGTGTGTTTACTTCCCCTCTTTTACAAGGGAGTGTTATTAATTTGAACCAGTCTTACTTTCTGGTCCGGTAATTATCCCAGGTATACACGGATATCGTCACAGCCACAGTTAAAACTACAGCAAACGCTAACCCGATCAGGACGAAAATCCAGATGTCCGGAACACCAGTAGCTGTAGAAAACGGAGGACAATTTATTTAGGGGTTACGGATACATTATTTTCTAAAATGTGTTTCCGCATGATTTAAAAGGCTTAATTGATATTCGTTTAAGCCTTGCGTAGGGGGCTAATAATGTCAGGCAACATACCAAAAATATTATAATGAAAGTATATTAACCTCATATTTTGTAAATTAGCTTTGCACCTTACGAAATACGTGTATCATTTCAACGAATATTTTTCAATCAATCATATAAAAATCAATCCTATAATGCCATTGCGATTTAAATTTTGATTATTCTTTTTTAACATTTCTTCACAAGAGTCTAGTATGAGTAAATAACATTGATTATCATGAAAACTCTATATCATAAAGCTCATTATTTTTTTTTTTAATTCCTTGTAAATGCGTCGCTTCTTGAACGTCATATAACTTTTACTATATCATGTTATAACCTTTAGTGCTTTCGCTCGAAGGATTCATACAGAGGGTTGGGTGTTCCGAGCCACAGTCGGCCGTTTCCCAGCCCGGCGTACCAGCATCTGTTGTCAGTACAGCACATCCTTTGGAGTCGTGTATCTTACCCGGTCGCCATCGGAAGTTAAGAACAGCCGAACCTAAAGAGAAGAAGACCGTGGAATAGGCATTAGCTGACTTGGCATAAATGAAAAGGATATCATTTTTTTTTCTCTCCCCCGATACGTCCAAGGTTTTGGAAAGAAAGATTATACGATACTAGTATATACCAGAAATTATATATATATATATATATATATATATATATATATATATATATATCACAGCATTTAACATACCGTTTTCTTCAGCCGTCAGCCATTGGTCCTTCACACATCCCACCCATAACTCATTAGACCTATCAGAACACTTGGTCGGAAGCCTGATGGGACCAATCTCGGTTGCCAAGCCAGACTTTTGCGTTTTACAGTTCATGAAGGCAGAGTACCAGTCGATGTGGTCGTGACATTTGATATAAAAACATCGGCCATCGACTGTAATACAATCAGGCGCCTTGCAGTCAATACAGTCTGCGGTATAAAAATATAAATGCTTAAAAAGTCCTTCCTAAATAAACGTTTGTTATCATACTCCTACATCGCCGTACATAAGACATTAAAGTGAAAAGCAAAATCCGGTAAGGGACTGGGGCAAAAATCATTTAAAGGATAAATCAACGACCATTAAATCATTTAATGTAATTATATTTATTGTAAATTTAACTCTGTGTTTTGCATATATATATATATATATATATATATATATATATATATATATATATATATTCATGTACGAAACCTATGGATAGTGACTGTAATGCATTGATGTATTTTATTAACTTATAGGAGCTCTACTTTTATGTCTCGAGCACTTTGATCCTGGAATGGTAACCTTTTACATATGTGTATTGTGATAATTTCGGGTCAGAAAATAAAACCTGACCAAATACTCGTTCCTAGATTTGACAGATCTTACAGCCTTACTGGCGTTTTCTATGACACGCATATCTATGATTAACCTCCGTGGTAGCCTGCTTGTATTACCCTGTCCATGTCAGGGCGTTGTCCTTTGTCCCATATGTCTATTTCCTAATTCTCCTATAAATATTCACAAGTTGATTCAATCTTTGTCATAAACACAGTACATATGCACCTGAGTGGCAGATATATCCATCTATTTCGGTTGAGCATCGGGTGTTATATAAACCATTTTCAGTTAATTTACAGCACTGGGCACCTCTGATTATTCGATAGACATTACTGTCGACTGCAAATGTACAATATACCACATATAACTCAGATGAAAATTGCCCATGTCATTAACAAAACACTTAACATGAATTGAAGATAGAATTCGCATTCACTTGATAAAAACCGAAAAAAAAGTTAACAAAAGCGCTGCTAAGTCAACGCTTTTGGCAAATGAAATTATACAATTGTAAAACACGATACAATAATAAATTTTAAATTAGACATAATTGGATATCAATTAGGATACATTAGCATTCTGTTTAAATGTTACTCTGCGTAACCCTGCACTACTTTCGTTACATTTATTGATCTTACCTGGACCGATAGGTTCCCCTGTCTCACCTATCCATGTCCATTCAGGTAAATCCTTGAGAACCATCCCCAGCCATATGCTGGTAACTCCTGATTGGTTCATTATGTTCAGAAGGATAGTCTCTTCCCTCAACCCTATATTACTAGGCAATTGTTTATCCCTCGCTTTGCAATGCTGCATGGCCTCCTTCAAGTTCATAGTTCGCGGACCATTGGTTTCTGTGGTAAGGTATTTAATATTTAAATATTCGCTCACATAAATGAGATCAAAGATTAACGTTCATGGGGGAGAAACATGAATATGAACTACGCATTTACTTGAAATTTCAGGGGAAAGAGAGTTATAGCGAAAGTGTTTAATTTAATTTTTAAGAAATTGGTGCTCATCTAGGATGGTGCTTCTCACTTTATCTCCGAATATATATGAGTAACAGTCAGACAATTATGCTCGACCCATTGCCATTGCTAGTCGTGGTTCCTTGGGGGCCGAGTGTACTTAGTATTCTGGGCGCCAAACTTCTGGAAGACATGACCTTTAACCCAGACCTAATAACGTTCAGTTTAATGTTTCGTGCCGAACACCTTTGAAATGACCTTTGACAGTAACCCAATTAAAACCATATTATCAGGTGAAAGGAATTATTTAAGTACTAAAATGTCACTGAGGTCTTTGGATATATGTTATTTTATTAGTTGTAATATACGCGCGGGTTTTATTGCTAGTTAAGATCTGACTTGTAAAACTTAATTCTGGTTCTAATTTTCATAAAAATAAGCTGGTGTAATTTTCCCGCCAAGCTGACCAACCAACGTCACTTGGCAGGCAATTCTCTTACTGTGTGCACGTATTATATTTGCAGGTACGTTCTTAAACATTTTCTGGGTTACAGGTAAAAGTGATAAGTAATATATTTTTTCGATTACTGTTCTGTATAGAACGATTTATTCTAATTATTATTAACATGTACCATATACGTTTGAGATTTTTTCTGTAAAATGACATTAGACAGTCGGTCTGATTTGAGACGAAATTAGATATATTTCACAAAGCTGTTAACCCCGTATTCAGATAACTATGTAAACTGGCCATCGGCTAATAATTTCTGTAGATCGAGTCTTTACTGTTTGTGCGAATATTGATTGTATTGTGTCATATGGATTATGGGTCGTTATATTAGTGTGAATATTGTTTGTATTGTGTCATACGAATTAGTGATGAAACCTTGATGTATATATGTTATAAGAGACTTGGCAGGCTATTCTCTTACTGTGTGCACGTATTATATTTGCAGTTAATAAAGGATGTGCATCTGACCAGAGTGGTTACTGAACCGTGACAGCCTAACACAAAAAAACCGTTTGTTTGGGAGACCCTGTTACAAATTGGCGCCCGATAAGGGACCCTCTGGTAGTGACAGGCACCTGCCAAGTGGAGCAACAAGACCAGGGGCCGAGGTTTCTGGTGGTCGACTAACGATACAGTCCCATTGGTCAAATCGTGGCGTGTCCATGCGTAGTGGTGCGCCCGTGACAATGTGGATTTGGCTCCGCTGCCCATGCTTGGACATCCCCATTCTCTGTGACACTTCTTTTCAAGAGACTGTAGGAATTTGTGTGCGCTGGGACTATTGATATTATTGAGAAACTTTCAGTGTTTTGTTTTGGACTTATTACCAGGGCCGGAAACTACTGATGAGTCCATGAGTCAGGTAAAACACCACCGTTGTATGCCTTCTTAATGATCACCATGTTTCTACAATAAATTTTAAGTGTGGCATCGTTAAATTCATACTGAGACCGGTTTATGCAGCCTATTTATATTTATATTTAACTATAAACTTCCGGTCCCTCCGGTCATGTTAACATCTGAGTGGTGCTCACACGTGACCTGGGCCTTAAATTTCCGCCTGGTTAAACTAATTGTAAAGTAAATCATATGTAAATTACGCCCGGTAATGAATTTATCGTAACTGCATGTGCATATGTCTGCTATTGGCATGAACCATTGAGTGATGGTATAAAGGTAATCTACACACCAATATTTGAAAACTAACTACCCGATGTTGATGCTGTTTTCAAGTTAAGAAAACCCAGTTTAAGAAAAAGAAACACTCTACGATTGCCTGTGTATACCCTCAGTCGCTGGTCGAATGTGATTCTGTTATGGTGTACACTTGTACACTGGTTGAGATTTGTCAGTTGACATTCTCATTACTTATCCAACGCTGAATGTACATTGGTACTCTGTAATCCGTGATACGGTTATTTACATAGTGAACTTAGCATATGGCTTAGTGATTTGGCCCATTACCACTGATTGACGGTATAAAGGCGATAAGAATCGAAACCATATAGAATAATATATTCGAATAGAAACAATATAGCAAATTACCAGTGCTCAAGCGGTTATTCGATATTCTAGGTTTGTTTAAAAAATTAATCATCTAATTCGTACGAGAACGCCTTTGGTTACCCTCAGTCTTTGGGCAAATAGAAGTTACCCCTATGTGGTTTTAAGTAAACTTCAAGTATTATCGCTATCAGGGTAAAATAGATACCAGGGTGCTTTTACGACAAATCTCACTCTAGACACGGACTTTATATTTATCTTCTGATTTAACGATCAAGGACAAATTTTTTAGAATATTGACCACCAGGGGGTAGCTTTATCCACCTCTGTGGTCATATCGATTACATTTGAACGGTCAAGGACATTTTGATTTTTTTTACTTTGTTTGCCACCAGGGGGCAGTTATATCCACCTCTGTGGTCATATTGTTTACATTTGGACGGCCATGGACACTTTGATTTTTTTTACTTTGTTTGCCACCAGGGGGCAGTTATATCCTCCTCTGTTGTCATATTGTTTACATTTGAACGGCCAAGGACACTTTGAGTTTTGACTTTGTTTGCCACGAGGGGACAGTTCTTATTGTTCACATTTGTGGTCATTTGTTTATACCTAAATGGTCGAGAGCACTTTGACATTTACTGATAACCTGATTATTGGACATTTTCTTCATAAATTATCTCGATTTATCTATTAGGAGCTCAAGTGATTTCCATTATTTTGTTTATACTCTACCTGAACAGTCGAGAGCACTTTGACATTGTCATTCAGACACTGGCCACCAGGGGGCTGCCGTAATTTCAGAGCCCTAGTATTGTAGAACAGGTCTCATAGTTTACTCATTTAAGCTGTTATTACTCCACTTTGACAGTTATAATAACCACGATTCCTTATTGTCTAATACCTTTGTCATATTCTGGGTCATATATACTTCATGACCAATTGGTGCTAGTACTTGTATAGCCTCATAGGTCAACTGGTACTGTAAAACGGGTTTCATTGTTGCATCTTAGTGTACTCACTTAACTCAATGAAGTTGTTAATAGCTACCATTCATTATTGTCTACTTTCCAGTCATATATTCTGAGTCGTATCCTGTTATAATGTCACTTAGTACTGTGAAGCAGGTCTCATTTGGTTGCTGCTTGACTCACTTATTGGGAGTATTCACGTTGTTATTTCTCTACAACCACAATCCCTCATGTATCTTACTGTTTCATAAGTCTCTGGTGAAAGTCATAGCTTAGGTAATTGAGCGCCATTGCGACCTCCAAGTATCAACGTACTTTTCCTAGTGTTCACGGGTATGATACATCGGCAGTCCATACATCGTGCCTAGGTTTTGTTCACAGTCGGTAAAGGTCGCTTGACCAACTGTCATAACCCTGTCGGCCACCACGGAACAGGTACTGTTAGGCTGTCCAGGCTGTCCAGTCAGGTTCTATTATGGATTATTGATCATTATAAACTACTTCGGGCATTTAACGGTATTACGGTATTAGTTGTCTCATAGGCTTCATCAATCGACTAAATATAATGCAATGACATTTCGTTTGTCCCCGTTGTGATTACATCTTACATGGTACATCTTACATCTTAACGGTTAATGGTTCATTTGTCCTCCGTTAATGTCTTGTGTTTTACTCTCCCTGGCCCATTTTGAGGGGGAGTGGACTTGATAATAAGACTACGTGTGAATTACGCGTAGTGAATCTGTATTGTTTTGATTAGTGACAGTACGGACCTGCTTGATTACTGATAACATCCGTCAGCCAAGTCATCCATAAAGGATGTTACGGATGTTTTGATAGTAATTTCCACTATCGCAGTACAAGCAGGGAAATAGGGTTGTAGGGTTTCCCCGCTGTGGGGTTTGATTTCTGATTACATCCGTCAGCCAAGGCATCCATGTAGGATGTCACGGATGTTTTGATAGTTGTCATTATTATCTATCAGGGGTTATAGGGTGTAGCATTTTTTATTGCTTTGCCGCAGTTCGATTGGTTGATTAGCAACTCTGTAAGTCATGGCTTTGCCTGATCGCAGTGTGGTATTGTACAACCTACCTATTGATAGAACAGTACGTGACATTACTGAATTGTTGAATTAGACAATTATCAGATTTATCAACAGAGGAGAAGCAGTTGCTGTCTAAAGCTCTTGCTTCGCAACTGCCAGGTCATAAGGACCCGGTTGAAATGGTGAGTTCTACCTACACAGTTGGTTCGTCAGCTTCTCCTATGAAAGAAATACCGTCTATAGGTGGAGCGGGTATTGAGCAACGGCAACCAGAGGTGTTATTGACGTATGCGTCTGCTGGATACAGGTCATCGACCGTAACATCACGATTAACATATCCTACCGGATTGTATACCAGTGCATCGATCCCAGCCCATTCTACCACTCCTAGGTATTTGGGTACATATCCGTAGCCACCGTTACAGCAGCCCGTCTATGTTCATCCATGGACTTCCCCAGTGTCGGCCGGATTACATCTCAGGGAACCGATGCCAGCCCATTCAACCACTCACAGATATTTAGGACAAGACAATGGACCAATGGCTATGCCGGGCACGATGGACTCGCAGCCACAAGTACAGCAATACAGCTATACACCGCCGTGGAATAATCCGCGTCTAACCAATTTTTCAGGAGAAAAAGCTTAGGGGAAGCTTCCTACCAACAATGGAGATATGAAGTCAGGTCACTTCTGCGGGAGATGTATCCGGAACATCTGATCAAATATGCCATGGGTAGGTCATTAAAAGGTCAGGAAGCCCAGATCTTCTTACGAATGGGCGATGTGGCTGTGAAAGACGTGATAGATAAACTGGACAAACTTTATGGAGATGTTCTATCATCAGAAGCAGGAATGGACAAATTCTTTTCGGCAAAACAGCTAGAAAAAGAATCAATTGCGGAATGGAGCTGCAGATTAGAGGACCTGTTCACTCAAGGTAACAATACTGTAATCATACCCGAGGCACGTTCCAACACCCTAAAGGCCAAGTTCTTTTCAGGGATTTGTTCTGAACAATTGAGAAACCACATTCGTTATAAGGTGGAGACAATATCCTATGAGGAACTAATTGGGGTTGCGCGAGCTGCTGAACTACAACTTCAGAACCAAGATACCAAGTTGAGGGTGCATCAAACTGTTACGTAAAAAAAGAACAACAACCTCTAAAGGAAACGAGAACAAGTCCTGCCGCTTCTGACCCGACCGCTATGCTGAGAGAACAAATGAAGGAACTGCTGAAGAGTATGGCAGATTTGAATGATCGGGTGGGCAGAATTGAAAAGGCAAACCGACAGTCGTTGCAAGCACCTGGTGCGGCAGAAACCCAAGTCCCGCGTCCATTTAACGGTTATTGTTGGCATTGTGGCCTTCAAGGGCATACGGCTGTTCAGTGCCGTTTAAACTGAAATCAGCCAAACTTGAGGGACGTAAGGGAGGCTGTACCACAAAATGTCCCAAGTATAAGAAACAATTGGTTGGTGAAGCCAATGAAGTGGAAATCCGTGTAAATGATCAGACTTGCATAGCCTTGGTAGACACGGGATCAATGGTTAGTACTATTGGTGAAAATTTCTGTCAACAGCTGGGTCTAGCCTTGCAACCGTTGGAAGATCTGATTAGATTAGAAGGGGCCGGTGGTCACACTTTAGAGTATCTGGGCTATGTAAGAGCCACATTACAGATCAATGAGCTACCGCAGATGAATGGGGAAGTATAATTTCTAGTCGTGCCGGAAACCAGTTACCACGCCCGGGTGCCCGTCCTTATTGGAACAAATATATTACAGCTTGGACTTTTGGATGAGTCTGTCTTGGATGAAGAAATTTCGATGCCATGGAGGATGGCGTTTCAGTCACTTTCTCGCTTCAACAAATGCATGAGTCAGACTGGAAGGTTAGGAACACCTATGACTTCCAAGAAGGTTATTATTCCCCCACTGTCCCAACAGATGGTTAGAGGAATCACCCATGCAAATAGGGGCTTCTGTGTGCGGATAGATGTTCTCGTGAGCGGGACAGGTCGACTACCCGATGGGTTAGTAGTATTGCCTAGCCTACAAAAGTTGAAAACTGGAGGATCTCGCCAAAGACTAGCTTTTTGGATCCAAAATCAAACCTCTGGAGATATCACTTTCCCAGCAAAACTGAAAATATGTGATCTTCATCAGGTTGATTTTATCCCAGTGGAGAACGACATAGATAGTCTTGAGTCTTCTCAAGAGGACCCGTTTCCAGACAAATTTAACGCCATGTTGTCTGTTAATTTAACAGAGTCACAAGTCCAAAACGTAAAAAAAACTACTTGCACGATCGCGAGATGTATTTTAATTACATGATCTTGATCTTGGACATACGTTTATGGTCAAACACAACATAAAACTGATTGATGAGACACCGTTTAAAGAAAGACACCGCAGAATTCCCCCTTCCTTACTAGAAGAAGCCAAGAAGCATTTACTGGAGATGCTTGAACTAGGGGTAATACGCCGATCCGCGAGTCCGTATATGTCAAACGTGGTATTAGTTCGGAAGAAAGACGGAAGCTTGAGATTCTGAATTGATCTACGCCGACTGATTTCACTTACAATAAAGGACGCTTATGCGTTACTACGAATAGAAGAGACATTTGACACCTTGCAGGAAGCAAAATGGTTTAGTACTTTGGATCTTAAGAGTGCCTATTGGCAGGTTGAACTGAGTGAAGAGGATAAAGCTAAAACAGCGTTTGTGGTCGGCCAAGTAGGATTCTTCGAATGTGAAAGGATGCCCTTTGGTTTGACGAATGCGCCTGCTATTTTCCAAAGACTGATGGAAAAATGTGTGGGAGACTTGCATTTGAATTCCTTTCTACTATATTTGGATGACATAGTGGTATTTAGTAAAACGTATGAAGAGCATTTAGAACGGCTGGAATCTGTTTTTGAACGATTGCGAGCTGCAGGATTAAAATTAAAGGCGTCCAAATGCAATTTCTTTCAAAAATCGATTAAGTATCTGGGCATGTAGTATCGGAAAGAGGAGTATCTACCGATCCTGATAAAATCAAATGCATAAGGGAATGGCCTGTCCCGACAACTGTGAAGCAACTCCAGAGCTTTCTAGGATTTGTTGGATTTTATAGACACTTCATATGCAATTTCTCTAAAATTGCTAAACCGTTGTACGAGCTAACCCAAGGTTTCGCCAGAACCAAACAGCCGAAGAAACTCAGATGGGAAGATCATCATCAAGCAGCATTTGAAGTACTAAAGGCCCATTGTTGCACAACACCAGTATTAGCTTTTGCAGATTTTTCTCAACCCTTCTTGCTCCATACCGATGCCAGTTCACAATCTTTGGGTGCAGCATTATACCAGGCTCAACCAGATGAAAATGAGAGGCTCATCGCGTGTGCTAGTAGAGGACTTAGCTGATCAGAAAAAAACTATTCAGTCCATAAATTAGATTTTTGGCGTTAAAATAGGCAGTTACCAATAAGTTTCATGAATACCTGTATGGCAGCCCATTCACAGTAAAGACAGATAACAATCCTTTGACGTTAGTATTAACATCCGCACAACACGACGCCACTGGTCACAGATGGGTTGCCGCATTGGCAAACTACAATTTTTCCATTGAGTATCGTTCCGGACGGAATAACGTAGATGTCGATGCACTTTCACGCATATCCTGGCCACAAGAGTCCAATAGGATCACCTGTAAAACAGTGTCGGACATTCTAGAAACTGCTGACACTCCTTTTGATTTTGTAGACATCTTATCAATGTCACAGAGTGCCGTCCCAGCTCAGGATAACACTGCACTGAGTCAAAAGACAACACAAGATTGGGCAACACTGCAAAGGGAAGATCCCGACATCCGAAATTGTATCAAATGGTTATAGGAAGGGGCGTCCAACGCCAACGGATCAGATTCCAAGGCACTCCGCATCTTAGGTAAAGAACGAAAGAGATTGTGTGTACAAGACGGTGTGTTATATCGCCAGCGTCAACAAGCAAATGAACTGGTTTTTCAGCTGGTATTACCATCAACGTACCGTAAACTAGCAATCAGTGGCTGCCACGATAAAGCAGGACATCCTGGGAGAGAGCGAACTTTAGCTCTTCTGCGAGACCGATTTTACTGGCCTGGGGTGACCAAAGACGTTGAGGACCATGTAGCAGCCTGTGCACGTTGCATACGAAGGAAAACCCTCCAAACGCAGAGTGCTCCGCTCGTAAATATCACCACAAGTCAGCCGATGGAACTGGTATGTATGGATTATTTAACATTGGAAGCCGCGAAAGGGGGATTTGAAAATGTACTTGTAATTACAGGTCATTTCACAAGATACTCCCAGGCCTATCCAACAAAGAACCAAACAGCGCTTGTCACCACTAAGACGCTTTTTGAGAATTTTATTGTTCATTACGGGTTTCCCGCACAACTACATAGTGACCAGGGTCGTCAGTTTGAAAGTTTCACCAGCAAACATCTATGTGAGTTAGCTGGCATTACCAAGTCAAGGACTTCGCCCTATCATCCTAGTGGAAATGGCCAATGTGAACGATTTAATAGAACATTGCTGGACATGCTCGGTACTCTTGAACCATCGGAGAAAAAAGATTGGAAAAAATATATATCACCAATAGTTCATGCATATAACTGCACACCACATGAAACCACGAAATTGTCTCCATTCTATCTTATGTTTGGGAGGAACTCGCGACTACCGGTTGATGTTGAATTTGGTACTCGCACTGACATGGAGCGTCCAGGTTATATATCAAACTTACAAGATCGTCTTCGTTTTTCCAAGACCTTGCTTCCAAAAATATTGCTCAACCATAACAAAAACAGAAACGATATTACGATATACGCAACAGAGGAGCTGTACTACAAAAGGGAGACCGGGTGCTTATACGAAACGTTGCCTTAAAAGGCAAACAGAAACTAGCAGATAGATGGCAGGAACAGGTATATATTGTGGTGTCACAATTGAATTCGGACATCCCAGTTTATGAACTTGAGGTAGAGGATGGAAAAGGACCAAAGAAAACTCTGCATCGAAACTTATTGTTGCCAATAGGAACGTTGATTTCTTCGGATCCGGAATCTTCAAGCGAAATCACAAATCACTTATCTCAGACTAACAACGTCCAACCAACTGTACCCAAGGAAAAAATAGATCGTAATAGCAAACGATCATCAAAAGTAGAATCGGAGGTGTCTGATGAGACTGATGCGTCTGATGAGGAAATGTTCCTAATCGTGCCAAATCAGTTGCCCAGGCGTATGAACATCAAACCAGTACCTCACCCACGACAATATCCGTTGGTCAAGGATCCTTCTAACACAGGTCATTCTCTTGATTCACCGGTCACTAGACAGAGCAATGATAGTGTAATCGAGATAGACACACAAACTTAGCGGGCGGCGGGTACATCTACCCATCAACCCCATGGAACAACGAGCATCTTAGGAACCTTGGAATTGAATGAGCTAGATGATCAGTCGTTTTCCTATCCCACGAATGAACCATCGATTGCTGTCGCGGTGGACGAAGTATCACTTATTGATTAGAGGGAAAGGGGTGCAAGACATGATTCCATTGCAGACCAGATTAATTATGTGCCGTCCGTTCCACCCAGACGGTCCAAACGAGCTCGTAAGCCACCAGACAGATATGACCCTTGTACATACCAGCAATTCTGCTATTACCCTGAACAGGAACAGTGTAAGGTGCCTGGTATCCTTAGTAAACGGGCAGCTGACCTAAAAAAAATGATTGATGTTCTCACGGGTGTTTTGTAAAGTTTTATTTAGCTAATGCATGAGGATATAGTAGGTTTTCGCACATAGTCTGGCAGTGCTTGCTATCTGTATTAACGTAATCCCATCTTTTCTTGATGTTTATTTTATGGCTTGATTGCAATGAAAATATATTAATGGGTCCTTTGTCGGGTTATTTCCCTCGCATGATGGTTGTAGTGGTCGGTCAGTGTCTTGCATTTAGGCTGAGGCTGTTAAGCTCAATATTGGTAGGTTGGGTCAGGTCAGCATATTAAGTCATATCCGTGATATCTTATACGGAAGTATCGGATCTTAAACCGATATTGGGTTTGTTTTGTCGATCCCTGTATGTGAACGTCCTGAGCCTTCTGGTCGCAAGACGTGATGCGGAAAATGTCGAGGCGACATTTTGTTGGAAGGGGGGTGAATACAGACTGGTTCTGTACTTTTTGTTTCTTGTCGGTATGCGACAGACTGACTCGGGATGCATCATTAATGTATGGGTATGATGGTAACAGTCAGACAATTATGCTCGACCCATTTCCATAGCTAATCGTGGTTCCTTGGGGGCCGAGTGTATTAAGTATTCTGGGCGCCAAACTTCTGGAAGACATGACCTTTAACCCAGACCTAATTACGTTCAGTTTAATGTTTCGCGCCGAACACCTGTGAAATGACCTTTGACAGTAACCCAATTAAAACCATATTATCAGGTGAAAGGAATTATTTAAGTACTAAACTGTCACTGAGGTCTTTGAATATATGTTATTTTATTAGTTGTAATATACGCGCGGGTTTTATTGCTAGTTAAGATCTGACTTGTAAAACTTAATTCTGGTTCTAATTTTAATAACAATAAGCTGGTGTAATTTTCCCGCCAAGCTGACCAACCAACGTCACTTGGCAGGCAATTCTCTTACTATGTGCACGTATTATATTTGCAGGTACGTTCTTAAACATTTTCTGGGTTACAGGTAAAAGTGATAAGTAATATATTTTTTCGATTACTGTTCTGTATGGTACGATTTATTCTAATTATTATTAACATGTACCATATACGTTTGAGATTTTTTCTGTAAAATGACATTAGACAGTCGGTCTGATTTGAGACGTACTTGTTAACCCCGTATTCAGATAACTATGTAAACTGGCCATCGGCTGATAATTTCTGTAGATCGAGTCTTTACTGTTTGTGCGAATATTGATTGTATTGTGTCACATGGATTATGGGTCGTTATATTTGTGTGAATATTGTTTGTATTGTGTCATACGAATTAGTGATGACTTGGCAGGCAATTCTCTTACTGTGTGTACGTATTATATTTGCAGTTAATAAAGGATGTGCATCTGACCAGAGTGGTTACTGAACCGTGACAGCCTAACACAAAAAAACCGTTTGTTTGGGAGACCCTGTTACATATATGTATATATATATATATATATATATATATATATATATATATATATAGTCCTTACAAGAATGTAAAATGCAACCAGAGTCTATAACACTATGTTTTAGGCATCCCGCTTCCTTTAGCTGCACGAAAAAGGGTTTTCGCTATATGTAATTATTTTTTTTAACCCTCATAAATACCATATGCAATGTTCAATAAAACGTTTCATCACTTGAGACACGATTACACTACTGTTGCTAACTATTGCACATTTGATGTGTGAATTAGACATGCGCACAAATAACCTCATTATAAATGCTTTTTTACCCTACACTATATCCCCCAAGGTCGTAACCCACAAATATGTGCGACTTAGATGTGCGATAACGTAGAAGAGTTGTATTGTCATACCATACGTACGGTTTGTTCCATTTCTTGTCTGCAGCATAGTAATGGCCCAGTTTGCTGTTAACTGTTGTATAGTCAGCGATAAAGACAGAATGCACATGAAACGAAACATGTTTCACGAGTGTTGTTGAAAGTATATCGTGTCTCCTTAAGTGTTGCATTCTATGCAACCATCGTCTGTAAGTACAGTTTATATGAGTCATACAAAAACAAATTTGAGATAACGGGTCGTGTTCTGTATCTCCGCTCTTTCTGTTTAATTTGGTAGCTGGCTTATAGGTTCAGGAACTTCCTTGTTCATGAATATACGTCAAGCAAATTTACTTACTTAGATACATATATACATAAATACATATATGTATTCACAAACACACACATATATACATTTATATACACTTCGCCATGCGCCCACCCCACAATTGCGACCACCCCCACAATCACGACCACTGTTCTTGGTCCCGAATATAGGATCCAGGTAACTAGATTTCAAATACGACAACCTCCAAACTACAACCACAAATATAAATATATATATATATATATATATATATATATATATATATATATATATATATATATATATATATATATATATATTCTAGACGTCTTCAATGGATACTTGTTTCACAATTGTTTCTACAAATCACTATAAATGGGAGGGGATTTCAGCTGGGATATCACCCGCTATGAATCTTATGACGAGCAACATGACTTCTCTAACATCTTGGTTAAAGAAGCCTCAACTCAAGCGACCCCGCAAGGAGGAATACCAGACCCACGTAACTGGTGTCAGGCGAGAACGCTGCAGTCTTCCAAGTGGCAAACAATCGCATCGAAATAACGCGTTCTAAATTTAGCGCGAACCTAGGTACCGCTAAAAGCGCGAAAATTAAAAGCCCGCTAATTAAACCACTTCCACAGTATAATATATATATATATATATGTATACTTGGCGATTTGTCTGACGGTGTGTGATGGTGTGTGTTTGTCATGACATGTGAGTGATGGTGTAGTTTAGAACGTAGATATGTATGGCGAGCGTGTGAATGATGGGAATTAATGGCCTGTGTTTCTGGTGGTGAAGGTGTGAAAGTATGTGTGACAAATGTGCTTGTAGTTGTGTCTCTGTTTGCAATAGAGGTAAGATGCCATGTTTTAGTTAATGGTAGACTCGGACCAGGTTTGATGCCACACATTATATTCTAGTCAAATAAAATAATTTTAAACAAAACAGATTATAATAGGAAAAGAAAAAAAATAGCGAAAGAAGTTACGCGGCATATGATATTGCTATATAAATAGTCGCATCATACGCGTTGTACGTACTTCAGAACCAACAGTTACATTATGTTATAGAAGTGAACATATGAACATATTTTTAGATATTATTATATATGCAAATTAAAATTTAAGTAAATTGTCCACATTTAGAGAGTTAAATATGTAAAGTTTCATTTAAAATTGTATTAATATAGATATATTTGTATTTATAAAATATATGTTATGATTACATATGGCTTAATATGTAGTTATGCATGTATATGTATTAAGAATGTGTATACACATGCATATATGTGTACTTATTAACTTTTATATTTATTAATCTTATGAGAACTGTATATTTATGCATATTTATATATATGGTTGAAATGACCTCTACATGATGATTTTTTTTCTTTTTTTTTTGGTTAATATTTTGGAATGCATATATCATATATAATCATTTGTTTATTATTTCATTTCTTTTATCTTTGTGATGTTGTTTTTCATGTTTGAAAACGTTGTCTATTTTGTTTTTCTACATGTGATATATGCACATATGAAACTATGGGCCCGAGGCCTTATATATCTTAATAAAATATTCATTCAAAAAAAAAAAAAAAAAAAGAACATATGCCTGAGGACAGTGCTTTGTTCTAAAATTTTATGTTTGGCTCAGCAGATTTGCAAAGTTTTTGTTATTTTGTTGAAAGACTGAAGCATTTTTCATATGATCGATTCACTGTATGGTCATAAAATAATAACATATGAAGCATTATTGTAAAATGAGTCTGGAATTATCATACTGGTCTCATCTGTACAAATGTGTCAGTATACACATATTTAAATTAGTTTTTATTGTTTCTTCTGTCATCAGTTATGCCCTGTTTGATCGCTTGTTCCTGGTCCTGAATGTCCTGGATACTAAAGATCCACAAATAAAATTATGCAATTAACTCTGTGTAGATTGCGAATAGCAGGGACTGTTGCCTCCAGTTGACGAAATAACAAGGACAAATAATTATATTTACGAGTCTTTATACCAAGCTATAAAAAATACAGGTACCTGATGAATTTTGCCCCCTCCTAATAGCCACATTTAATCGGACTCGGTATTATTAGGCCCTGCCATATATATTGTGTCCGATAGTCATATAGTCAGGCCGTATCCACACTCGCAAATAATTACCTAGGCCACAAATCCGCATTAGTCCGGTTTATTTTTAGTCCGGTGTACAGTAAACCGGTATTATATGCGTTCAGGCAATCGAGCTTCTAGTCCGAATGAGTCCAGTTTGTCCAAACGGCCTTGACCGCTACCCTTGATCCGGCCCAAGCATGCGCTGCGCGAGGCAGAGATCAGTTGCAGACCTTAACCGCATTACGATCCAAGTGTGCACAGCAAACTCAAGTTGTGTTGATAAGCCACTTAAGGCTTTTGTAAAGCCAACTACAGTGCGGACGCAAAGCGGACTACTTCGAAACCAAATGAACCAGTTTAGTATAATCCGGTTTTGATGCGACCCAAGTGCGAATACGGACTGAGAGTTTCTAACGTTACAATATAACAGACTACACACCACCCAATCCCCTTGTAACTTGTTTCAACTGGTGTCTATAACTCCGAGCCAAAATGTAACAAAATTCTAGCTCTCAGTCTTTTTAGTCAGCGAGGCTTCCAGTGAGGAGTTAAGTGCCCATACGACTGTTCTTCTCTGTCCCTACTAAACTTGCTGATATGCCTTTGGATTAAAGGTCAGTTAATGTTTAAAGATTATGAATCAAGTTTAATTTTTATTGCTGATTTCGAAACCATGAAACACAAACGTATTGGTTTTAAAATGCTGTAATCCTATGTCTTGTTGCTAGGCAGTAAAAGAAGATGCAACGGATCCGTTGCATATTCCGTGGCTTATATTGTAGAAACTCTCATCGTATAGTTATAGGGCCAAATAATATTGAGTCTGATTAAATCGGACTACCCTCCAATTAGATGGAGTTGGGGCCTCGCGGACAACTGGACTGCCTTCCCAGTATGCAACCTAGTCCAGCAATCAAAATAACTAAGTCGATTAGAAGGAGCTTGTAATGGGGTAGGTCTTTAACCCACAGCTCCGGTATAAGAGCATCGTCAGATAGTATGAATGAAATCTGGAAACAATAAACATAAAGTTGCTATAGTAATACATCGCACTGGACATTGTTCAGGATTGTTTATGTATTCTGAAAAATGCAGGATCATCTCAAGAATGTACAATCAATATGCCCTTAAATTTTTACCCTTCTCGTCCAACGCTTTGAAACTTGCTCTCATTCACTTTCTTTTGAAATAATAGTAGAAGATTAATAAACAGAAAAGATAAATGTCACTTTTATGTAATAATATTTATAAATGTAAAAAAAAAAAATTCTCTAGACAAATGGAAAGGAAACACATTACCATTAAGCAATTTGAAACAAATAATCACGTCTCTGTTAAAGACAAGATAACTATTTTCATAGCGTTTATCCTGTAACAGACTGGGGTGGCTGGGTCACACGGTGACTTGAGCTGAGAGGAAGGGAAATACCGCTGTAACCGTGTAATCTCACATGTAAAACGCTTGTTCCAGAATCAAGTTGGAGCTTAGTAGACCGCGATACAGGGCTCATTTCGCAGTTCATTGAGCATTCAGCGCCGTATCGGCCCTATGACATTACGGCCAGATTACTGGTTGCCAGAGTGCAGTTACATCTTGGTCTGAGGAACGCATTATAAGGCCCCATGAGGATGCAAATATTTCCGTAATTTTTTGACAACGCCTCATGGCCTACAGGTAAATTTTCAATTGACATAAACCAGACTAATTGTCAGCATTTTTAGTATACTTTCTAGGTCTAACAACACCAAATATGAGCGAGAAAAGTTCCGTTCTAACTCAGCATATTGGTAATCCCTCCGCATGTTTGTTGAATTTCTTACCGCATGAAAACAGACATGGCTCGCATGGGTTACTGGGTGCAGCCAACTTGTACGTGATACAGGAAATGACTCGGTACCATAGAAACGGAGTTTCAGTTTGGGTTGTGAGTTCACATGTATTCGCATGTATTCTCTGCATCATTGATAGCATAATGTTAAGATTATGGGTTGTTTACCAAAATATGAATGTAACATGACGGAAGACCACTGCGATCAATTCATCGATATTGCTTGTATCACGACTCAAGTAGAGAGAATAACCAGCAGAATTATCATTGCCTACTGTGTCGGGTTTTCACGGCTGTTGAGCATTATACCATTGTAATTATATAACAGCCTGGAATCTTAGATGTACAAATACGTTCACGCTGGGCATGGGCTGGACGTTGTTCTTTAGGGATTGCAAATATATAGATGTGTGCTTTGGATTATAAATTTGTTGAACGTCTGTAAGTATATCAGTTTGTAGGAATAACTTCAAATTGCTTTCATCACAACTAACGTCCAGAAACGACTTCTTTAAGATTATGAGTATTACATATATGCAATGCCTAATCATTACAACTTGATGGTATCTTCCGTCAGAACTTGGAAATACTCTCACGTATGTGCCTTAATTTTGTGTACATCAATTGGCACACAACTTTTGCTTCATGAAAGAAACTGAAACCAGTTATTGATTGACAACGGCTTTATTTATGAGCTCACAGCAAACCCATTTAGCCAGAATACCATGCAAGTGTAATATCTATATTACACAGAACTACACAGAACTACACACGTTGCACAATTTATTTTATTAAATCTCACATTGACAAAAACGATAAATGAATGTGAAAACAAAAAGTATTACATCAATATATTTAAAATTAGATTTGTGCACTCTATATTTATCTAACAAACTTATCCAAGTGAACTATATCAAGGTATACAACACAGGAAGGTTAATTGAACAGAATTAATAGCTGTGTCTGTGCACTGTACGTTTCATGGTGATCATCACAGCTACATTTGTGGTTTAAGTAATACAGCAGGAATCCTCTTGAACCATCATCTATCTTTCACATTGTTGTAAATTCAATTAATAATCTTTATTGATAATGCGGCTTACTTTGTGGCACTGGATGAGTTCACCCTTCATCAGCCAAAGCAAAGGCTTACATGTTCACCACGTTCCCGAGACGGCGTTTAGGTTCAGCTTTGTAAAATAAATATTAAGCATTAACATATTTTGAGCGATGTCCACTAAAGGAAATTATAGTCGGCTTATCATTATATTAAAAAGTATATTAATCGGACTATATCAACATTTTAACAAGTAAAGTCCATTCAATAGGTTCGAGTTGAGGTGTATAATCGTGCCTACCTCCGAATATTGAGGATAGAAATAATGTATAAAAAGACCATGTTTTAAAAGCCAAAAGCGTGTCCACAAAGATATTTATACATAAGTATACAATAATACAACAACACTCATAAGATTCAATAAAACTGAATCTAATATAGTTACCCAGCTTTGTATAATAAATAATAAGCATAAACATATTTTGAGCGGGAGCTTTTAAAGGGAATTTCAGTCGGCCTATCGTGAATGTAGTCTTCATATCAGTATACGAAGTGCTTTGAATATGTATGAGTTTTGTCTGTTTTTAATGTGTTTATTAATATATGCTAACGAGTATTACATGTCTAACCTTTGGGTACGAAGCACATGAACTGTCAACTGTATCAATCGACTCAAGGGACTTACTTTCCACAGTCGATGGATCATATGGGACGTGGTCGTGGGCCTGGATCTGGGGAAAAATTCGTCGGTGACCGCCAGGACTTTCTCTGATGTGAACCAGGTAAACCCTACAAAATAAAAACCCTGTGCTAGTAGAAAAGACATTACTGCACTTTAGAATACAGCCGACAACTTTCGATATTTTTCTTTTATAATCAAACGAAATGTTGAACATAATGAAGACCAATAAAAGAATTCTGTAACTGTGATAATAAACGTACATTTTCCTGTCTCTTGCGTAGTGGATGTACAGGCAAATCGATACAATGAGACCCAAAACAGTAGGAACACAAAGAGCCGATAACAGGATGAGCCACTTGCTGCTGCCATCATAAGTTTGTCGCTCCCTCTTTGTTGTAACGAGAGGGCCTTTGAATATATTAATGCAGAACACTCAATGCTCATTCTTCATGATCATGCTCGTTACTTGAGTATGGCGCTCCACCTCTCTTACACTATAATCCACGACTTCAATATGAGATAACGTATTAATATTACGTTTATTATTATTATTCATTTAATGGATAAAGATACTATCATATATATGTAAGGCCAATGTGTAGATTCGGTTGAGGTACTCTTGTGATACCTTTTTGTTTCAAGAAGGCTCGTCATTTCTATAGCTTTATAATTCAACGCAAGTGTGATAAAAGAGATACACTAATATAGCAAATTTTATATTTTCATTAACAGAAGAGCCGTAGATAAAGTATCTATGTATGACTATTTTTATGTAACATTGCACCAGGTTTCTTCGTTGTTGGCAAACAGAATGCGCTCCTCCGGGAGTCACAGTCAGACACTGTCCAGCGGACCTCGTTATCATCTGCAGACGTGTAAGAACACCGACCTGACTGGTCAGCCTGTCCTGCTAGCCAGCTGTATTTTACCACTGAAGACATCAAAATGAAAACGAAGGTTGTAATTATAGCTTTACATTTGATATGCTTCATTTAATTGGCTGTATTTTATCATCCAAAAACATTACGAAAAATTAAAATAATCTTGTAAAAGGTAATTCTATTTCTCCTTGTTGATACATTAATTTTCGCAATATGTATAATATTATTACAATATAATTTGAATAATAAATCCGGGAACATGCAGTGTGGTAAAATATCGAATAATCTGAACCATATTTTGCCATTGTAGCAATGTTTTAAGAGAAATGGATACAGAAAAATTGGGATTTTTATGAGTGAATTGAAAATTATTATCCGTTGCTCTATTATGCTCGACAGTTTTGAGAACCACGTGTACTGTATTTATGATCTGACTTCCAGCGTTCCTTCGTCAGGCCGATCCAGTATTCCTCACAATCTCCATCACTGTCCAAGGTTAAGTTTAAGGGGGTCCGAGTGGCCAAACCGGAGAAGTTTCTCTCGCATATACTTGCAGCAGAGTACCAGTTTACGTGTTCAATACCACACACGGGTTTGAAACACTGACGGTTATAAATGAAACAGGAGGATCCCAGACAATCACGGCAACCTAAAAATACGTTACTGTTAGATTTGTCTCCTATATCAAGATACCTTGAATACTTGTTTTACTAATATTAACTTTTTCTCGCACAAGTTTTCTTTCCTTACAAAGGTATTATAATTTTTCCATGAAACAAAAAAAAGCTTATACTAAAGGATTCCTTTTAATAGTTCCAAGCCTTCCCTTATGTTTCTTTTAGATTTACAACTGCCATAGAATAAGATGTTTTACTTACCGAGTTTACATCTAAGACCTCTGATCTTTGTTAAACAGGACATAGCGTATATTTTACCACTTGGAGCTCTCACATTTGCACAATTCATATTGTGATGATGACCACGCAGGAGTGAGACTGTATTGATATAACAATACCAATAACAAAGATAATATGGCTGGATTACTCACATGTGATACTTTTTTCCAATTGATTGAGAACTAATTTATTAGGCAAATTTATGCTGTATTGAAGAAGAATACAAATAAAAATGTAATTTACAATTAAAAACAAGGTACAATGTATCCTAAGCCAGTATAAATAGGACAGGCGAAAGTTAATAATTTTCGGGTTAATATTTATGGTCCAAAGCGCTGACAAGTACTCGGATGTTCGGATAAACGTAACATATCATCGCCGTTTCTGACCTTCGTAAGGGAAGTCTATTAGATGTTATGAAATTTACCTTGCACTGAATGTGCGCGGTCATCATCTGCCCATGTCCAGTGGTACATCTGGAAGCGTCTTATGCCAAGCCAGAAGCTGGATACACCAGCACCTTTGATTGCTTTCACGGTCATTTCATCATTATCTTCATTCCCAGATGGAAGCGTTTTGTTTATATGTTTACAGGATTCATTGGCTCCAGACTAAGTCACATTTGTTAGTAAGACTTTTTCTGTAATTAATTACTCAATATAAGGATCATTATATATATCTGAATTATACATGATTGCTTATTGTGCAATCATTTGTATATATTTTGGTTCAATATATTTCTTAATAAATTTCTAAAATAAGTAATGGAAACAAAATATAATAAATATAATAATATATTATAACTGCATTTCGTCCATTGCAACAAACACAACAGCATCAGATTTATGGTTAATGTTAGTTTTTAAAGTTTATAATATTACTAACTTTCATCATGAAGGAAACACTGAGGTAATGTTGAACTATTGGATGAAGGGGGACCAAAGAGCATATTTTACATTTAAAATGTATGCATAAAGCACTGCTTTAAAATGTATTAATAATTGTAATATGAATATTAAGGAGACGTTAAGAAAACATTTTTGAGGTTCTGTTCATTGTTTACTTTTTAGCACTACCTTCTAAATCTGCTCTCACTTTCCTGGAAAGATGTACAATGAAAAGCACGGTAACAGCCAGTGGCATCTTCATCCTGTGCTCTCTGATAAATGAAGGCCGCTTGTATAAGAGGTGTATTTTCCCATGCTCTTAATAATTAATATCCCCACTTCCACTGCATAATTATGAATAAACCGTATATTTCATTTGTGGATTATTTATGTCATTAAGGGATGCCTTTATACTAGGCTTTTGTAATTATTACAATCCGCAAATTTAACGATTGCATGTATTCTGCTACACTGCCGGCAAAAAAATGATAAATAATGAGAGAATAATCGTTGTATAAACCGTAGAAATACGTCTATACTATATGTTGTGTTTCATAAAATGCTAATCTTAATATCCAGGATGGACAACAGTGTATTTGATCGATAACATTAACGAACTAAAAAAGGGGTAGTCGACAAACGACTACGTTTATCCATTAAACATAGAGGCATGAGAGACCTCCAAATTTCAAATTAATAAAAATAATACCTCACTTGAGATAAGCAGTTTTTCATCCACAGCAAACGCACGGTTTGATGCCACGCAAAAAAAATTGCAGAGTCTTTGGTACGTAATGGAGGTTTCCCAGATCTATGGACATGCACAATATCAGGCCAATACGGCAATTAAATCACTTCTGAGAAAAGAGCATCGATGAATTCTATGAAAACGGGCAGGTAGGTGGCGCCACCTATCTGATCTACGAGATTATTCTATAAGATGGATGGGTATGCCTAATTTAAGACAAATACATTTAACCACTCCTGAGATATGAGCAATTTTTACCCAGAGCAAACGTAGGATGGACGCAACGCAAAATGATAGCAGATGGCGCCACCAGTCTCGATAACGAGATGGAGGTATCCAAGATCTATGGACATGCACAATTTCAGGCAAATACGGCAAACTACTCCTGAGAAAAGGGAATCAAAGTATACTATGAAAACGAGAAGGTAGGTGGCGCAACCTGTCTGGCATATTAATTACTCTCCAAGATGGAAGGATATGGCAAAATCAGAAAAATAAATTTAACCACTCCTGAGATATGAGCAATTTTCCCCCAAAGCAAACGTACGGATAGACGCAATGCAAAATCGATTGCAGATGGCGACACCAGTCTTGAGTGCGAGGAGGAGGTATCCAAGATTGACAGTATATGCAAAATGTCAGACCAATACATTGAACCAATTAGTAAGACGAACAGATTACAAATGCATGGATCAACGCCACGCAAAAATGATAGTAGTTGCTAACAGTCTCGAAAACGAGATGGCGAGATCCATTTCAATGCACATGCAAAATGTCTGCTCAACACATCGAACACCTACTGAGATATGGACTGTTATCACAAAGACACCCAGATTCATACTGCATACAAAGGATTGCAGTTCGCTCCATTTGCCTTTGTAACGCACAACTACATAGCTTAACAAAAAATTATGCCCGGTTTCGGAAGGATCGGTCTAAGGGTCTCAGAGGAGTTCCCCGGAAACGAAGGTGGTGGCGTTGGCGGTGGCGGCGGAACCCGCGTCAAAACATAGTATCCGCAAAACTCTGTTTTGGCTGATACAATTACGGGTATTACCGCCAATGACATACTCCTTTTGCGGACCCGTACCAAATGTTGCTCGTATTGCTTATATGTACTGATGCATATCATGAGTTTGTAATGACAAAAATAAATGTTTAATATCATGAAAAGTCGTTTGTTTAAAAAAAAGTCAATCTTTTTAACTAATTTTAACAACATTTATGAATGCAGAAATGGCTTGAGTAAGACCTCTTGATAGAAAGGAATCCCCTTGAAGACGCGTAAAAATATATTTTCTTGTCATCATCTTAAGCGTCCTACAACTTTTTACATGTAAGAGCCATATTTAAGTCACTGTTTAATGCGGCCATAAGAATAATCGCCTGGCAAATATTTATCTGTCTATAAATATTCGCAGCTGGAAATGAATAACATTGTAAGTGGGCCATGTATATCTTTGTCGTTAAACAGCAATGATTCAATTATAATTTTCTTATAACTTAATATATAATAATCTAGTTGCATTGGCGATCCGTATTCCTTTATTTTCTAATCAATTTGGCATTTACATATATAGTATATATATATATATATATATATATATATATATATATATATATGGACAAAAAATGTATGTTTATTGTTGTTTAAATCATGAGTGAGGGCTCTCCTGTGCAGCTGCCTCCGCTCCGTAACGCTTCAGCGGAGACCCTTATGTTACATAATCACTAGCCGGTCTCTGAAGTTTACGCTCACGTCAAGTCAGTTGGTATTTTGCACGTGCCTCGTGCAGGACTCAAATCTCGCTTACGTTTATTATCATTTCTTATCATGGGTCGTAAAATAAGACTTTCTAAGAGTGAAAGGCCGGGCAAAGCCTTTGTAGAAGCCATGCAGAAAGAAGGATTTCAAAATGATACAGTTTGTACTCTAATTGACAAAGGATTTACAAGCATGGATTCACTCAGGTTACTTTTGATTTTTTTCTGGTGTCTCAGATTATGAAATCAGTTTTCATCATTTCAGATATGTTTCATTTCATCACAGACATCAATTTTATTTTTAAAGAATAATTTATATATATATATACAAAACAGGCGAAGAGCAGAATAAATAATTCCGTTGTCACTCCGTTAATGACAAATAAGTTCAAATTTAAATGTGATATTAACAAATAACAAACATAAGGACTTAAATTACAGAGGTATTGATTATTTACAGAAGTATTAAGTTCAGTTCTGATATCCTATAATATAACATATTATAAAAATTAATATTTACAATGGTAATGTGAGTACATGTCAGAATTAAATCATAGTACCTCAAAAAGCGGTTTCCACTTATGCTCATGAATAGTATTTTTGTTTCTATTTTCTGCTACTTTTCTTTCCATTTGTTCTGTAATTTTAAAATGCATAATGTACTTCTCAATGCTTAGAGGAGTTGGACTCTCACGGGTTTTATAAACCACGTATTTATATATCAGGAGCAACGTTTCAATAAGATCGACGTTTGCGTCACTATCAACACCAATATAAATTACAATTGGACTAAAGGGTGACATAGGGATGTTCCTGTAGCCGACCCATGTTTTGATCTGGATATGAAACGTGATGGAAGTATGACATTTGCAAAATAAGTGACGTAGACTGCTTTTTCAATAAAACATTACGAACATCTGTGTGTATCAGATATTTCCCACACATAACGTTTTTCTTTAACACGAAGTATATTATTAAGAATCCTGTATTGAAATTGTATAAGATACATTTCAAGTGTTGTGGAATAAACATAGGCAGTTCCTCGTTTCAAATTAAAATTTTCATATCTGCTAGTTAATTTCTTTTTTTTTGCCACTGGTTCCGATGTTTTATTCGTAATGTTTTGATTATAAATATACATAAATGATACTTTTTCAAGTTCCATACACTCTCCTGAAAGGAAATTAAGTAAACTTGTGAAAGAGAGGTAGTGATTCTGGTTTTACTGATATGCATTGTCCACTTTTTGGGAATTGCATTTCGCAATGCTGTCCAATGCATAAAATACTTTTTATAATCATAAGTGTTAATATATATAATTTCTCTTAAATGCCTTTTCCCCCCTGTAACTTTATAACTTATTTTATCCCTAAATGGTCAAAATATCAATTAAAATATTGCTTACCTCCCATTGTAATCTATATATTAATAGCGTAAGGCGAGGTTTGTAATTTTCCGTATCTCCTCTGATACCATTGTACGGATTGCCGTGATTTTCGACTCACATATGCTTGGGGTTTGTCCGAAGAGATTCCACCTACCTTTATTGGCAATATTTGCGTATCAGGTGCATAATTAATCATTTTTATATTTGCTCCCCCGCGGTCGCCTCTTTTCTTTATGTCTTCGGGCCCGGTAACACAATGGCCATAGAGTGTATGGTGGTGGGACAGAGTTTTACTCCGGGGGCCCTATCTGGGAATTTCGAACATTTCACCGGTCGCCGGCCCGAAATAATCCCCATTGGCGACCCCATCTCAAAACGGGGATCTTTGAATACAGTGAAACCTCGTTTTGTCGAAGTCGAAGGGACCCTCAGAAAAGTTCGACACAAGTGGGTTTTATTTGGTAGTTATTTAACTAGAGTTGTCCGGAATATCGAGTCTGTAACTTCGACATAAGCAGGGTATTCGACTTTAGCGAGTTCGACACAACGAGGTTTCACTATAATTGTTTTGCAGGCCTTCCTGCGATCAGGGGATCGCACGCAGAGGCCTCCTTCCGGCGACCCCCCTCACATGACCTGATATGCTTGAATGCACATCTACCGTGCTCAGGAATTCGTGATGGTTATACAGTCGCACACGGTCGAACGAAGTCTTGGGCCTAAATATTCACCAACACATATAGGCCAAATCTGTAGCAGATATCAAGAAAATGTTAAGTAGATTCACGTCATGGTTGGTACAGTGTGATGTGTACACGTTTGGAGTGGCACCACCAATGTCGTTAACACATAATATTGACTTAAAATGTTTTTAAAATTTTCTCATTACTGCAGTAACAAATGTAAAATTCCAGTAAAAATGTAAATTTACTATGTTTGTATGGTATTTGTTTCTTCTATATGCATATGCCATCTTATTTTCAATAATGTGTATGTATAATAATCTTAATTTTTTGAGACTTTTTATTCTTTCATTCTATATTTATGCTTCTTGCGTTAGCCATGGCCATCATTGTAACAATTTTCACATATAAAACTGGTATTTTTCGCATTATCTTCTAAGGTCTATTCCATGGACGGTTTCTTTTGTATGTATATGGAATATTGTTAATCAGTTTGTCATGTGTGCGACTGTTTGCTGTTCCGTAACATGTTCTGAATGCTGTTCTGAGAAATTTTTATCCACAACATCACACATAAAATGGAGATATATATATTAATAGCGCAACTCAGTTTGTGTGATTTTCCTTTTCTCAGGATTTCCGGTGAATTTCCGATACCACCGTACGGATTGCCGTGATTTTCGACATTCATATGCTCCGGAAAAGATTCCACCCACTTATATTTGCAATATTTGCGTATTACTTGCATAAATAATAATTTAAATATTTGTCATCCCCCCCCCCCCCCCCCCCGCGGTCGCTGGCTCGTAATAATCCCCATTGGTGATCCCTTTTCAAAAGGCAACCTCCACGCAGAGATATGGTTTATTATGCCAAAGAATCCCTTCATAGACGAGATCTCGCATTAAAAGAATGCTCAAAAGGGGGATCTTGAAAAGAATCATAATTATACCCGAACGATACCGGGTAGTGAATGCATTGACTGTCTCACTGGAAATCATTAGCTCTGCTTTCAAACAGGAAAGGGCTTTGGGAGTGCGTGAATTTTAAAATAATATGCAGCCATTAAATGTACCACATACTATAATGCTAGCTATTACGAACTTTTTGGCAGCGGGAATGCCAGACCATGCGAGTGCTCAGTTTTTGAGTGTGATAATGGGAATGCAATTTTCGAGAACACGTCTCATCTCTACTGTACTACCATGCAAGATCACAGGTTCCTTTACTGGTGGATTGACGGGCTCGAAGGGCAACTTTAAACAGCGATGTTCAACAAAATATATTTTAATATAAAAATGATTTTTATTTATCATATCACATTCTCTGAAAAAAAATCTCCAACCAAACTCTTGGGTTCAATAAAATTTTTTGCAAAAACACCCTACATTTGTCAATATATTAACTGTGTAACGCGATTTGTGTGATTTTACGTATCTCCTCTGATACCACCGTACGTGTTGCCGTGATTTTCGACATACATGTGCTCTGGGTTTGTCCTAAGACATTCCCCTATTTATACCGGAACGTTTTCGTCCAAGTCATCCAGATTCAGACACACTTACACCAAATGTCGTCCTCAAAGAGATCTTTTGACGGTTACATTGTACAACCAAGACATTAACTATGAAAGACTATTTTACATCAGAACTGACTGCTCGTCCAAAACCGTGCGTAGCACGGGTAATTGCTAGTATATCTAGTATTCCACAATTGTTGGGTAAAAATTGTATCTTCATTTTTAGCTTGTCCTGATGTTAATGGAATCCATAGTTCCAGGCAACGTTTATAGAAGTCTGGAAGTTCAATATCTTTGATTCCCGGGTCAAAGTTTCCACATATATTCTTCATTCCACCAATCTTTTTCAAATATATTTAAGGAATGATTGTGTGTTTGCGATTATACCCACATATTAACTTTACGATCAACATAACTCTATGTGATTCTACGATCGTTTCAAAATCTGGCACTTTTATACAATCGTTTTCATAATTAATAATCAACGTGCTATATTTAATTTTGGGTTTTCTCCCATTCCATATGAAATCCACCGTACAGTCTTTTACTATTTTTATGTATTCTTTTGTCGGATCCAGTACATTTGTAACATATATAATTTTTGAAACACCCACTGCTTTTATTATTGTGCTCCGTGCATATATAGTCAATGACCTTTGCTTCCACAGATTAAATATTGTTTGCATCTCCTAAAAGTTTCTATGGAAATTCAGTGCATTTGACAGACGCTTATTAAAAGTGTGATGGATCCCTAAAATTTTAAGTGCGTCTTCATTCAGGTCTTCCCATTTTAATTCATTTATTTTTATTATTACCCTGGTTGCTTATCCATTTGTTGTGATTTAATTTGATATCTGAAATATCACCAAAAGTCTCGAGCACTGAGCTTAACGTAACAATTGACTCTATATCTTTAAGGAAAAAGGTTGTATCGTCTGCAAAAATACATTAATTTCTTTTCCACTTATACTTATTTTGACTGATTGGATGTTGACTCATTTAATAAAAGACTCACCTTAAACGGAATTTTTTCAACACCATAAGCATGTAATTATGACATACTGAATCGAAAGAGGCTGCAAAATCTACAGTGAAAATTATATGTGGTTTGTTCTTTCTAATACAATAGTCTAATATATCACAAATGTAATGATTGGTGTCACAAATATGCCTTCCATGGACGAATGCTGTTTTGTCATCATTGATCAGATCAGGCAATACAGCTTTTAGACGGTTAGCTAATATTTCACTGAGAATTTAACAATCAACATTCAGCAAACTAATTGGTTTCCATGAAGATATCAATCGATTGTCTCTCCCAGGGTTTTCTAATAAGGTAACCAAAGCTTGCCTCTGACTAATTGCAAGTATTCCTTCATCAAAGCATATTTCGAAACATCTGACTAGGTCTTCCCCAATCAGGTCAAAAAAATTTATGTAATTTTTTTTTGGTAAACCATCATTCCCGGCGGTTTCGTTATTTTTTATTTGTTTCAGTGCATTTAAAATCTCTACCTTAGTTATATCTCCCTCACAAATGGCAGCTTCATCTTCCGACATGTGGGGAGTGTTCAATTTTGATAAAAACATCTAAACATTCTGTGCTAGTAACACTACTACCGCTTTCGTATTTACATATGAAAAATCAATTTAATTCTTTCATTATTGACTTGTGGTCTGTTATTTCTTGTCCATTAACCAACAGTGTTCTTATAATGATTTCTTTCATTCCTTTTTTCTAAATTTAAAAAGCATTTTGTGTTGCGTTCTCCTTCTTCATACCAGATTACTCTAGATCTAATATTTGCACCTTCTATAATGTTTTCATAATATTTTTTCGATCCTCACGACCTTTATTAAATTTTTCTCTACTTTCTTTATTTATGATCGAAATATTATTTTTTGTATTTTCGACCTTTATCTCTAGATCTTTCATCCTTTGTCTCTCTGTTTTCCTTATATGTTTAGAAAAATAAATTGAGAATTTTTTGATTCATATATTCCCACCACAGTTTTTCATTTATTTTGTTTTTATAGTCTCCTTTCCAAGATTTTAATTTTTCTCTTAATATTGACTTATAATTTGCATTAGAAGGGATATGTTAAGCTTCCAATGTGATTGACCGTGTTTAGCATTATGAACAGATTTAATGTTACATATCACAGCTGCATCCGTCGCAACAGCATTTACAATATTAACTTCGCTTATTTGGCTGTTCAATTCACTGGATAATAAAATAAAATCTAATCTTCGCTGCACGAATGGATTCATACTCCGCCAGGTAAAGTCTCGGGTAAAGGGTTTCCTAATTCTTAATATATTCATTAGATCATGTGTTTTCATTATGGCTGAAACTGCATCGATAGATTTGAATTTCGGTCGATAGTTACAACCATCTGTATCAATATATGAAAAACAGAAATTAAAATCACCACCCCAAATTATCCGACTCCCTGATTGTACAAACAAAGCATGGATTTTAGAAGCTAAGTTCTGAAAATATTTTACTTGTTCTTTTCTGTATTCTGAGCATATGTGTTAATAAATACAACGGGATTATCTTGAATTTATGCCTGCATGAATATGGTTCTACCATCATTATCTGTTTAAATTTTAATATCTGATATCGCTATATCATTGATACTCCGTTTGACTGATGTGTACCTTGAGAAAAAAAGCTTAAATCATGCCAGTCTTTACACCATATTCTCTTATCCTGTTTTAAACTGTGAACTTCTTGTAGAAATATACTGTTTCTTCCACCATGATGAAGTAGCCATTTAAAGATTTTGATTCTTTTCGTGTACTCACGTAATCCTCTTACATTCAGAGTCAAAACTGAAAAATCAACCTCTGTCATCAACAAGCTTAATTATCAAAAGGCTCGTTTGCATAATATTTGTTACTCCTTTCGGAAACGGTACGTTGAAAAATATCGAATAATATCTTGCATTTTGATATATTATATTGTATACATATTGGCGCTCAATAGAATGGATATTCACTAGAGCTTTTGTGAATGAGCCTAAAACTTATAAATGAAGGGTGACTCAGCCCCGCTTTACTTGCGTTACTTGTAACCGTTACTAAGGTTACTTGCAAATGACATTGAGGCGGTAAAAGAATGACAGTTACCTCTTGCTGAAGGGCTACGCATGAAACAGTTTCTAGGTTCGTTGTCAAAGAAACTTTGTCCTCATTCTGCTGATGGTCCTGCTAAAGACTGTACTCTATTTGATTTACTTGCTGAGCTATCGAAAGACCCGCACGAGGCGCACTAACTCAAGACTGCACCGGGGACCTGCATAGAGCGCATGCTGTCACTGGTATTGACCAGTCCGCAATTATGGACCCTCAGGTGTATTTGCTTGGTCACAAAGGACTAGGTGAGTCTTAACCTATATATGATATTGTGGACTTCGTTAATCTGGTTCCGCCTGTAAATGAGAACATTTATTAAATCATGAAAATGAAACTCAGTTGGTAATCAGAAGTGCTCCTCGTAGATCCAGGCTTGAATTAGTATCTGTTAAAGACTGTTGGTTTATGAACTTGGTAACGGAAGATGAAAATTTGAGTGAACTAAGTATTAAGGACTATATGTCCAACACTATTAAAGGATGTAAACTTTTTAAGAAATATCACCGGGTATCGCTTCTCCAGTACGACAGGGAGTACAGATATATGCAGTCGTTATGGGTTACGTTGAGGTACGGATACGCCTCTTTTTATTTCATGTACATCTTGTATATAAGAGCTTAAAAAGGATACAGGATGAGAAGGTACAGCCCGGTAAACAGAATGTTGAATAGCAAGGGACAGATGTGCCGATAATTCAACTGTCAGCGTAGATCTTAGTATTGGGAGACCTGCAAATACAATCATGTATGTAATATCCCAGGCTGCCACCAGGGGCACCCACTTTCACTTGCAAGAGATCCTGTGTCTAAAGACCCCGTAAATGGTGATTCGCGCCACTGACTGCACCAGACCCAACCACAAGTGCGGTCAGGCCTGTGTGTTGATGTGTGGTAACAGGAGCTTGAAAAGTATGTGAATCGGGAATTTCTTTTGGCGGGTAATGAACACGGGTTTCATATAATTTATAACGCGCGCATTTGCAGTGTGTTGAGTTAAAAATTCATAATTCGGCAACAGACCAAAAACTTAAACATTTGGTAGAAGAACTTATTATAAAAGAAATAAAGCTCGGCAATTACGTAGTAACTGAAGATAAACCAACAATTAAAAGTGCGTTAAGTGGTGTTCAAAAGTCATGCCAGCGTTAAGTGGTTCTCAAAAGTCATGCGGTGGTATCCGTGTGACACGTGTTTAAATGCTTTCGGCCCGCTACTTGAAAAGCAGACTTGCGTATCTGTAGATACAGCTTTCTCATTAATTAAGCTAGGGGCATACCTTGCCAAAATTGACATAGAATCGGCTTATCGCAACGTTCCAATACATCCGTTAATTCAACGAGCGACTGGTCTTCGATGGACTTTGATAGTGTACAACACCTCTATTTCTACGATATTTAGTTGCCGTTCGGTGGCAGGGCATCACCAACGATTTTCCATCGCATTTCTCAGGCCAGTAAACGTATAATTGAACGTAGAGGGTACACTCAAGTGGTGGCCTATCACGATGACTTTCTAGTTATCGGCGATACGTATCAGGATTGTATATCTTCTAAAATTATGCAAGATTTGATTATTTCCCTTGGGTTCCCTATCAATGAAAAAACGTTAATCACACCTCTGGGAATTCATATTGATACTTCTTCATGTACCCTTTCATTGTCGCATAATAAGCTAGTAAATTTGCCTGAAAGACTGCGCCAGTGTCTTCAAAAGTAGGGTTTTAACAAAGCAACGGTTACAGTGTATTGCAGGTAAGATTAACTTTGCAGCCAAATGTGTACGTGGAGCACGCACATTTCTACGACGCATACTGAATGGTATTACCTCATTACATCGGCCGCATCATAAGCTAAAACTTCAGGGAGCGGTAAGAAAAGATTTTATATGGTGGTTTGAGTTTGCTGAGCAATTTAACGGTGAGGCGGTTGCGCCGTTTTTCAAATCGCAGACTTTCACTACACAAATTGGTCAGTAGATTATCCAGAAATTGAAAAAATACCAATATTACAAAAAGGCAATGATCGCTGCTTTGGCTGTAATACGTTGAGGACACGCTTGCAGTAATAAAATTGCGCATTTGTATATGATACTCAGTGCGCCGTGTCACTTATAAATTAGTGTGCTGCTAAAAGTGCTGTTCTTATGACTTTGTTACGACAACTGTTTTGGCATGCAGTCCTCCACAATGTTGTAGTCAAAGCGTTTTATGTGCCAGGTGGATCTCATGATTTACCGGATGCCGTATCTCGCTTCCAAGAACCGGGCCAAATGTTGCGTTTTGAGACTGTGGAATAATGGGTTTTGAGCGCTGCACTTGTCAACTGTATTATTTTAATATGCTTCATCATATTTCAATTGCATCACTGTGTGTTATGTTTTTCACAGGTGTATCGGTGGGGGAAATTAAGGGGGTTTTGGAATCCCTAGGGCGTAAATATAGAAGAGCCGTGTATGCCCGTAACCTCAAAGGCCAGTTACAGATGTCGGCTAAATACGTATTACAGGTTTTACGATACCATGGGGTACAGTCCAGTGCCAGTGAAGTGTGAACACTTGTATCGATATGTAGTTTATCTTTTGACATTTTTGAAAGTGCAGTCGATGAGGCAATATCTCAATGTTGTTAGGCTGTTGCATGTAGAGAATGGATTAGCAAATCCTTTGTTTGGCGACATATTTTTCACAGGTTTGATCAAAGAATTAAGAGGGTTATTATATATAGGGAATGAGATAAATACGTGTAGAAAGTTACCAATCACTACATTCGTTTTGCACAGCATCCTGCAGTATTTAAATCTAGGTAATAATAGGGAACTTTTTTTTGACGGCTCGTCAAGTGCCTTTTATGGTATGTTGAGAAAGTCCAGTCTCTTCCCTAGAGGTAGTATTAATCTTTGTCCATTTCAACTCAAGACTGCGTAGTTCATAAGTGGGGGATTGTTGTCTATTTTAAGACAATCTAAAACCAATCTGAACGTCCCCCTTATGCCTCCTTACCTTGGAACACGGATAAGGCGCCCAGCACCGCAAAATTATTAAAAAGCAGGCCCGCGGGGCGGGGCGGGTTGCGGGCCCCCGCAGCCCTCGGGGCGGGTTGAGACCCGCGCAGGGCTCTAGCTTCAAAATATTCTGGCAAAAGCGGGTCTCCCCATCCATAAATATAGTGGTAACTTTTTTCGTAGGGTATGGGCAACATTGGCTCTAAAGAGTGGTGTTCCTGCCGAGTATCTCAAGGCGCAAGGAGACTGGACATTTCTCTCATCTCTGGATTATTTATATACAACTGACCAGAAAGAAAGGGCATTTTATAATAAATACATGTGTTTTGGGAGATATTTTGGGTGTTTTTCATTTGTTCTTGCACACGTTTATAATTTGAAGTTAATTGTTGGTAATAAAAATCAAGGGTATCTCAGAGCTTGGGTTCTGTCATTTATGTATTTAATTGGACAGTAAATGTTTGTTTATTGTTGTTTAAATCATTAGTGAGGGCTCTCCTGTGCAACTGCCTCCGCCTCGTAAAGCTTGAGCGGAGACCGCTATGTTACATAATCACTAGCCGGTCTCTGAAGTTTCCGCTCACGTCAAGTCATTTGGTATTTTGCATGTGCCTCCTGCAAGACTCTCAAATCTCGCTTAAGTATTTTTATCATTTCTTATCATGGGTTAATTTACATCCCAAGTTGATAATGTTTTACCATTCTTTGGTCTGTTATATATATATGCATTATTCTGACACGTTCTTTAAAGATTATGTTATAGTTTTTTTTTTAATATCGAAGCAAATTATTTTTTTTATCTACATGCTTGGACATTCAACATACTGGGACGAAAGGCAATACCAGAATCACCAGGTTTAAAATAGGATTTTAACACACTAGTCGACATATTGTGGTATAGATACCATGTACCTTCTGATTGCCTCAGCAGCCTGGTCGATGCTAAAATCATCAGACGGAAAGAAACCCACGTTTACCACCTCAATCCGGCATGGATTTATTGTCAATAGATCTTAGTGGTTTGGTGAGTAGACCCAGTTTCCCCGGACTAGAGGATTACAGTTTTGATCATGCCCTGTCAGGATCAATCTAAAGTGGATTTCCTCTTTAGAATATGTATGTTATCTGACATGTTATGGCCTGACGTATGTTTTACACGATTTGTGGCCTTCATTCTCTTGGTGGACACGGAAAGGGAGAGTTCATGGACAATGCAGAGTAGCTACCGGTATATCCGTATATTCCCATATCATCATATCAAAAGAACATGGGAGCCAAAAGAGCTATAACGCAAGTCATATTGATACTATATAGACATTTATAACTGTTGGTTATGATTATGGGGCTTTCATATTAATGTATTGCTACTCGATAAATATAAAGATTTTTAAACAAATGTTAGTGATGTGCAAACATGTTTGTATGACTATAAGGCTTTCCAATAGGTATTTTTGATACTATATAAACATATCTTAAATTTAAGTTATTGGTACTATGTAAACATATATGACAAAGGGATTTTAAAGAAATGTTTTTGGTATTATGTAAACATGTATGACTATGTGACCTTCAAACAAATGTTTCTGACACTATATAAACATGTATGACTTTCCAATAAGTATTACTGATACCATGTAAACATATTTTGAATATAGGTTATTGGTACTATATAAACATGTATGACTACGGTGCATTAGAACAAATATTTATGATATGATATAGTCATATATGTCCAAGGTTTAAAAATATTATTGATTGTATGAAACGGCATTATCGAGAACGGCGCCTCTTTTCTTTAAATTTTGTAGACCGATGCGCTTAAATGTTAACGCGACAAATGTTTAACTGGTTTTCAACTGTACCATTTTTTTTTCGTTTGTTTGAACAGCTAGAAAGGTTTCAGGATATAGATTCAGAGTTGAGTTATTGTAGATTTTGTCTTTGTTATATGAAATTTCCTGACAGCGTATTTTATGTGTACCGTCATCTCTTCCAATCAGCAATTCGCCTAATGGAAATTTCGTTTATTTAAAAGTAAACTCGCAACCCAAAACATTTCTTGAAAACGACAAAAATATCGTGATATTTGATGAGTGCAGTTTTCGTCTATTGGCATTAAATATGTATTGTGTTTCATAATTCCAAGCTAAATTGGTGTTTTAGCCAATAAACAAAGTATTAATTATCAACGTGACAAATATTAGCGGATCGCGATTCATGTATCAATTATACAGGAGCGGCAAACAAAGGCTATTACGTATACATATACTGATGTCAATACTGTCTTTTGCCAGATTATCTGGCAGACAGACTCCTGTCACATATATGACGGTCTTCATTTTGCGTCATACTCTTCCTGGCACATTGTCTGACAGACCGATGTGTCCACTGGACATACTAAACGGCCTCCCCAATGGCCTATATTAAACTCGCCTTGTGCGCACTAAAGATGTGGTCGTTACAGATGCCTAACGATAGCTATACTAGAGAGAGTCCGATATTTTGCATCACACTTTAATTTGGCCTCAGGGTTTTTCTTCAGACATTAAATTATTAACGGAATAATTGATATAATCTGTCTTTATGTTTGAAAGATCGTGGAACACTAAAAAGGTGAATATCGCGAAAATTTAACCCCGCAAATATGAAGCCAACCACAGTAAGTATATATATATATATATATATATATATATATATATATATATATATATATATATATATTTATATATATAGTCTACATTCTACTCGTAAATTTCAAGTCACTTATGTAAAAAAATAAGAACGTTGGTTACAAAACGGGCTGCAGATTAAAAATATGCCTCCGAGATAGAGAAGTGGAACAATTAATGTACGAGTAATATCAATTGTATTTGCTCGTCCAGTAGAACCCGAAACGTCCTTGCTGTGTGCCTCCATGCAGCCTTTTGTAAAATGACGATCCCTTGATTTATGTTTATTTAGTCATCCTCTCTCGCTGCTCTCACCAGGATATTACTTTGCTGATAGTCAAGTGAAATAACATTGGAACACGCGCGGCACAAGGTTTTATGTTAAAACAGGCCTTGTGCTGATTATCTAAAAATTATCTCAGGGATGTGTGGGTTCAATGTTTACCATGATATTACTAAGCCTGACAATTAATGATATAATACCAGTTATCAGCCTGCAGCTGAACATATTTACTGTTAAAATAACTGTAAAGTCTTCCTCATGAATCTAATCCTACACGGTCTAATGAAAATAACATGGGGTTTTGTGTAGGTAATGCACATGCAAATAAGTATTTCTTATCTTGCATGAAAGCCTGTATCTTACTTGCTCAGAATGCTAAAGAACCAAAAATCGCCATCGTCAAAATTAAATATTATCTTTTATCTGTAAGAAGAATCTTGGAAATTAAAAGATATGCAATTCAACTTAATAATTAATTTAATAAACTGGAGTTGAACTGATAACGATTATGATAAATACATTTATCCATTTTATTGTCAAACAGCTCATTTATGTAACACCTCTGCGGCACTGATTCATATTTGAGTTAACTTTAAGAAAACATCATATGCCATCAATTCACGCTGATGGTTTTAAATTTTAATTTTATCTATTCCATTTTCACATAAATAAGATAAAATAGGGTAAAATGATTTGTGGATAACATTTTAGGGGAACATGACTTCGACAGGTATCGTACCGTTTAGCCAGTTCTGGCAATGCATATATATTGCTAAATATTGCAAACGAAAGTCTACTACTGGTATACGTTTCAGTGAAATCATCAGATTGGCAATCTTTTGTTTTCAGATAAAGACAATCTAGATTGTGAGAAATACTCTCATGTGAAAAAATAAATGGGCACACGATGTTTGTTAGGAGAAACCATAACCTATCGTTGACTGAAGGTGCTCACAACATATCCATTTGGCTTGAATACCATAAAATGTTATCCATTTATAAGAAGCTATACATAAAATATTAACTATAAATTCTTTATTCAAACTTTCATTGAGGAAACGATAAATGAAACCGTGATACATAAAATATAATATAACAAATTAAATATGTGTACTCCTTGTCTGGCATAAGGTCGTCCTTCTAATTTATCCAAGTGACCCATATCGAGATATACATCACAGAATGATTACTGGTATAGGTTAGATAGCTATGTCTGTGTACTGTGCATGTCATGGTGTTCTTCACAGCTACATCCGTGCTATAAGTGATACAGCAGGAATCTCTTGAACCATCATGCTTTCACATTGTTTTGATTTTATTTTATTGGAATTATTTATTATACTGCTTGCTCTGAGGCACTGGATTTAGTCACCCTTCTTCAGCCAATGCAAAGGCTTCCGCGTTCACCACGTTTCCGAGACAGCTTTCAGCTTCAGCGTTGGAAATAAATATTTAGCATAAACAGAGAATTCTCTACTAAAGGAAATTATTATCCGCCTCTCATTATGTGGCTATTGTTATTAGTAAACGTGCATTCACTACTTGCAAGTTGACGTGTTTATTTTTACCTATTTTTTGTATACATACACACAAACATAACTTACATGTACAATAAAAGTTAATTTAGTCGGGTTTAGATACAGTTGATGTTTTCGTCTCACCCTTGTGATAATAAACATTCCTGCCGCTGGTGTAGAGGACGTTCAGGCAAGCCGATGCAATGAGACAAAGAAAGGTAGGAATACAGATAACCGATAATAGGATAAACCACTTCCTGTTGCCGTCAGAAGTTTGTCCCACGCTCTTTGTTGTAACGGGATGGCCTTTGAAAATATACATGCATGACACTCAATGCTCACTGTTTATGATCATGCTCGTTACTTAAGTATGACGATCTACCTCTCTTACACTATAATCGACGAGTTCTGTATGAGATCACGTATTTATGTAAAAGTTTATCATTATTATTATTCATTTAATGGATAAAGATAATATTTTACATATGTAAGGTTAATGCATGGATTCGGTTGAGGTACTTTTGTGATATATTTATTTTCAGGAAAGAAGACTCGTCATTTCTATAGCTTTATAATTTAACGCACGTTTGTTAACAAAGAACCATTAAGATAAGAAGAGCCGTAGATTAACTATCTATGTATGACTATTTTCATGATACATTTCACCATGTTTCTTCGTAGTTGGCAGACATAATGCGCTCCTCCGGGAGTCACAGTCAGACACTGTCCAGCGGGCCTCGTTTTCATCTGCAGACGTAACAGAACACCGACCTGAATGGTAAGTCTGTCCTGCAAGCCAGCCGTATTGTACCACTGAAGACATCAAATAAAAACGCAAGTTACAGTGATTATAGCAATGCATTTGATATGCTTCATTTCACTGGCTGTCCTTTCAGCCTGCTAGAAATTACGAATTATTAAAACAAACCCGTAAACATTAATTCTATCTCCAAATGCTGATGTATTATTTTTGTAATATGTATAATATTATAACAATTTATTTGAATAATAAATGAGGAAACATACAACATTGAAAAAATATATCGAATAATCTGCACCGTATTATGCTATTGTAGCAATGTCCTAAGCGTAATGGATACAAAAATTTGTGACTTTTTATGAGTGGATGGGAAATTATTATGGTTACATATACCGTATTTACATATACCGTATTTATGATCTGACTTCCAGCGTTCCTTTGTAAGGCCGATCCAGTATTCTCCACAATCTGCATCTCTGTCCAAGAATAAGTTTAAGGGGACCCGAGTGGCCAAACCGGAGTAGTTTCTCTCGCAGACACTTGCAGCAGAGTACCAGTCTACGTGGTCTATACCACACACGGGTTTGAAACACTGGCGGTTATATATGAAACAGGATGATCCTAGACACTCACGGCAACCTGCAAATACGTACTTTTCGATTGGTCTACTTTATCAGGATACCTTGAATACTTGTTTTACTAATAGTTACTTTTTCTTGCAAAAATTAATCATTTCCTTGCAAAGGTATTAACATTTTTGTCAAGGAAACCAACATATCTTACACTCAAGAATTCCTTTCTATAGTTCTCAGATTTCCCTATATACCAGAAAATGTTTTTTTTTTAGATTTTCAACTGCCACAGAATAAGATGTTTTACTTACCGAGTTTACATATAAGACCCCTGATCTTTGTTGGACAGGACATAGCGTATATTTTACCACTTGAAGCCCTCACATTTGCACAATTCATATTGTAGTGATGACCAAGCAGGGGTGCGACTGTAATGATATAACAATTATTACCCATAACAAATATAATATGTTTTACATTACCCACATGTAATAATTATTGTTTTTCTAATTAATTTAGAATTTATCGATTATGCAGATTTATGTTCCAAAGTAGAGGAATACGAATAAAATGTGATTTATAATTGAAAACGCAGAAATCCCATTACTGTAATAAAAGGAACAAACGATATCTTTTGTTCAATATTATATAGTGCAAAGCGCTGACAAGTACTCGGATGTTCGGATAAACGTAACATACCATCACCATTTCTGTCCTTTCTAATGGAGACCATTAGATGTTATGAAATTTACCTTGCACTGAATGTGCGCGGTCATCATCTACCCATGACCAGTGGTACATCTGTAAGCGTCTTACGCCAAGCCAGAAACTGGATACACCAGCACCTTGGTATGCTTTCATGGTCTTTTCATCATTATCTTCACTCCAAGATGGAAGCGTTTTGTTTATATGTTTACAGGAATCATTGGCTTCAGACCAAGTCACATTTGTTAGTAAGACTATTTCTGTAATTGATTACTCAATATAAGGATCATTATATTCATCTCAATCATATATTATTGCCTATTTTGCAAAAATTTGTATTATATTTTGCTTCAAAATATATCTGAATAAATTTTCGAATTCACTAAGGAAACAAAATATAACTAATTGCATTTCGTCCAATGCAATATACACAACAGCATCAGAATTATGGTAAATGTAAGTTTTTAAAGTTTATAATATTACTAACTTTCATCATGAAGGAAACATTGAGGTATACTCTTGAACTCTTGAATGAAGAAGGACCAAAGAGCATATTTTACATTTAAAATGTATGCAAAAAAGCCATGACTTTAAAATGTATTAATAATTGTAATATAAATATTAAGAAGTCGTTAAGAAAACGTTTTAGAGGTCCTATTCTTTGTTTACTTAAGCACTACCTTCTAAATCTGCTCTCACTTTCCTGGAAAGATGTACAATGAAAAGCACGGTAACAGCCAGTGGCATCTTCATCCTGTGTTCTCTGATAAATGAAGGCCGCTTGTATATGAGATATATTTTCCCATGCTCTTAATAATTTATATCCCCACTTCCACTGTATAATTATGAATAATCCGTATATTTAATTTGTGGATTATTTATGTTAGTTAGGGATGCCTTTTAACTCGGCTTTTGTTATTATAACTATCCGTATATTTAAGGATTACATTTTTTCTGCTACACTGCCGGCAAAATATGATAAATTATGAGAGAATAATCATTGTATTATCAGGAGAAATACGTCTATACAATATGTTATGTTTTGCAACATGCTTTGCAAAATTTCCGAGATGAAAACAGTGTAATTGGTCGATAACATTAACGAACTAAAAGAACGGGCAGCCGACAAGCGACTACGTTTATCAACAAAAACATAGAGGCATGAGAGACCTCCAAATTTCAGACCATTAAATATACCCCTCCTGAGATATGAGCAATTTTCATCCACAGCAAAAGCACGGTTGGATGCCACGCAAAAAAAGTTTCAGAAGACGCCGCCAGTATTTGGTACGAAATGGAGGTATCAAAGCCCTCTGGACGTGCACAATTTCGGTCCAATACGGCAAACCACCTCTGAGAAAAGGGCATTAGTGTTTTCTTAGCAAAGGGGCAGGCAGGTGGCGCCATATGTCTGGTTTACGAGATTATTCCCCAAGATGAATGGTTATGGCAAAATTAAGAAACCAGTCTTGAGTACGAGATGGAGGTATCCAAGACTGATAGTATATGCAAAATGTCAGACCATTACATTGAACCAATCACTAAGACGAACAGGCAACAATTGCATGGATGGACGCAACGCAAGAATGTGTGTAGGTGGCGCTACCAGTCTCGAATATGAGGTGGCGAGAACCAATATCTATGCACAAGCAAAAATGTCAACTCATCAAACTGAATACCTCCTGATATATGGATTGTCATTACAAAGACACCAAGATTCATACTGCATATAAAGGATTGCAGGTGGCTCCGCCTGTCTTTGTAACGCACAACTACATTGCTGAACAATAAAAAATATGCTCGGTTTCGGAAAGATTGGTTAAAGGGTCTCCGCAAAAAGTCAGTGTTGGCGGATACAATTACCGGTATAACCGCCAATGACTTACTCGTTTTAGGGCCGTACCAGATGTTGCTCTTATTGCTAATATGTACTGATGCATATCATGTGTTTGTAATGACAAAAATGTGTGTTTTATATCATCAAAATTCGTTTGCTTAAAAAAATCATAAAAAAAAATTTATAAATGCAGAAATGGCTTGAGTAAGACCTCTTGATAGGAAGAAATCCCTTGATGACGCGTAAAAATATATTCTGTAGTTACCATCGTAAGCGTCCTACAACTTTCTACATGTAAGAGCCATACCGATTAAGCCACAGTTAAATGCGGCCATTAGAATTATCGCCTGGCAAATACAAATCTGTCTATAAATATTCCATGTTTACGCAGCTGCAAATGAATAATATTGTAAGTTGGCCATGTATACCTTTGTCGTTAAACAGCAATGATTTCATTATAATTTCTAATAATATATAATAATCTAGTTGCACTGGCGATCCGGATCCCTTAATTTTGTAATTAATTTGGTATTTATAGAAGGAAGTTATGGTCTTTTTACCACCTAGACCAACGATAGCGGGTGTCGCATGATTAAACAATTTAAAGCTGACTGCACAATACAAATCCACGCTGTTATTTCTCGGATTACAATTTTTTTATCTGTGCCAACCCAAAAGGTGGACCCAGAATATCTTGCTATATAAAGCAACTGTTACAACGAAAGTATTCTTGGACGACTGTAGTGTATAACCGCTCTGATTAGGTGTACATTATTATTTACAGTGCAAAGTATTTCATGAAGTGACTGAGGAAGGTATGTACCTATAGAATTGCAAAAGAGAAAACCGTTCCTAGTGACAGTGATTTGAAATATCTTATGAGGCCGGTGAAGGAACCGGCACTACATTTCTTTTTCTTTCGGGTGCTGCCAGAGCTGCTCTTCTGCTGCAATCATTGCGGTAACAGACATTCCATCAGAGGCCGCAATGTAACGTTTGCAGAGTCGCAGATGCTGCCTGAGGACCCTCAAAAACAGCACTTGAGCAAGCTGCTATTTTACTATCGGCAGTTAAGTTTGCATTTGTAAAGTTGTAATTTTTTGCAGCCCAATAGGATATAGCTGTACAGAAAGCGAGAGCTACCGAAGGATAACACCAGATATATTTCGAGTTGTCCATTTGGTTAGAGATTTGCTAAAGCCGGTATCTTGTTTTTTAAGTTTTCTCCCAAACTGTTATTACCCAAATTGATATTAAATTGTCATTAAATGCAAGGGACTCTTTGTAATATCAACATGAAGTGTCGTTTGAAGATATTTTTAAACAAGTTCCCGAAAAATGAAAGAAACAAGTGGTTTCCAGTAATAAAATACACATTAAGATAAATACATAAACATGCAGTATCATCATTGATTGGTTGGAGGGTCTTTTTTTACAAACTGTCCCCTGTGAATCAGTCTGCTCAGATTAATGTATGTACGCTCTAGTGTCTAAGATGCAATGGGGCTCGTAATAGTGCCCGGGATGTTGGGCATACCAGAGATAAGCCACATGCGCAAAACACAGGTATAAATTGTTGGGGTTTAAAAATGAATTTATATATCCACACATTTTAGGAACCAACCCTTTTAGCGAAAAACGGACAGGATATCAAAGCTTGAGAATCAGCCCAGGCCACAGGCCCTTGAAATCACTATAAAAACATGTCTAAATGGCCCCCATCTAGCCTCATACTACCCATAGTAATGAAAAGACACAAGATATGAAAAGACTGACGGAGGACCCCGAGCGACCTGCTGTATAAACTCTCCATTTTCAACCTACCGACGGCATGGCACGAACTTACCTCTTGCATGCACCTAAAACTGAACCAAACGGTTCCGTCTGACACGGAACTACTTCGCGTTACTGGTCCTAGCCGCGTATAATTCGCTGTTAAGGCAAAAAAACAAAAATGAAAGGTATGGTTCTCAGACACCGCCTTCGTCAATTTTAAACCCCACATCAATATTTTAATTTTGATTTTCAAATGAAAATTTTTAGCTCCAACCGCTCGAACATTTCTTTCATGGAGATAAAATCATACAATTTTGATAAAAATTTCCTTTGTTATGTATTGCTTTTACTAGTTTAGCAAAATAAATATGTTATTATCATACTTGTCCCTTATCATTTGACATTTTTATCGAAACATACAAAAAAAATAAAAATAAAAAACCCGCCTGCATTATTTATAAAAAAGTGCCTGAGAACCAAACCTTATTTTTTTGCCTTAATCAGGTACAGCGGACACTCTTCAGCGGTCTTCCCTTCCATGTCACTCGAAAAGGCCAAAGCGGCTTGTAACTGGTGAGACACTAGGTGTGTGAAAGTTCTGGACCGGACCAAATGTTTTATGTAAATGTGACATACTTATGTTGTGAGAGGTTTGGCTTCTCTACAGTTTGACCCGGGAGGTGGTGCCATCTTGAGACAGGAGGAGAAACTGGCGGGCGGGTATATTTATTGCGCGCTGATCAGTGGGTATGCGGTATAAAAGGCTGTGCATATTTGATATATGATGAAAATGAACTTGGTTGTAAACTTTATATGCTGAAAATAGGGCTGAATCAATATATCTATACACGACGTCGATACGATAGCCGAATTGCGTTGCATACTGTATTGGTCGCATCGATTGAATACAAATGAATAGTGATATTACTCTAACTTTAAATGTAACCATGACGAATTATAAATCTAAATGCACTGTTTATTTGTTGCTTTAGCTTTTAAGATATGTTAATAAATGTATATACGCATGCACGTCAGTACTTCCATGACAAGCAGGCACATGTAAGCGATAATAAGAGAATGATACTAACGTTCCTCTTTATTAATAAAATTGATATTCACATCGCATATTGCTACTAGGAACAAGGTACACTCACGTGTATATATCCTATTTGGCCTAAGTGCATAGCATACTAAATATGCTGTATGTTAAATACACACACACACACACACACATATATATTTATATATATATATATATATATATATATATATATATATATATATATATATATATATATATATATATATTCCGGCCAGACGTACACGGACCAAACTTGCGCATGGAAGAAAGTGAACAATATAGATAAAAAGTGTCATCGCTTTGTAATAGGAGATGTCCAGCTTCTAGTATTCAGTCAGGTCTCAGTGTCAGCCTGATGTCAGTACTTTGCTAATGCTAAACAATTTATTAAATTGTTTCATGTAGCTGCAATTTCAATATAGTTGAGACAAAAACATGACAACAGCGAGCATAATAAGGAAAAATCCAATTTATCATATTTCAAGAGAAGCACGATACATGCCCATAGAAAAATATCACATGTACATAATATATATATAAATTAACTTTACAATTCATTAAGGATTGTTAAACATGGAAATCATGATATCTACTATATTTTTATTTTTCTATTTCTCTTTTTTTTTTAATATTAAATCAGCCGTGATTAAGGTCGGAAGACTGGCAAAATAAAAGGTGTACTGTTCGTTGAATTCTGAAGAGCAGATTATGCTTCGCCAGTTGCTTTTATTGGAAATAAATCTCTATTTATTCAATAAACACACCCATATGCTTATAAAAAAGCCTAGGGATTTATACCTGAAGTTTCATTTAATATCAAGAGTACTTCTGAAACCGGCATTATATATAGGTATCCTGGAATAAACAGTTTTGTATAAACACATGAGAATTGAAACCTTTACAAATATAACGATGTTGGAAAGCAAAACAAATTCTAGTAATCACAATATAGAGACTTACTTAGCGTTTAGAATTTGTGCATATCAAGTGGTCCGAAAGCAGGAGTATATTCAATACAAATGAAAACTGAAAGGAAGTCAAGGCAGGAACCCCTGAGACCTTAATCATAGAATATCTCACATGTTAAGCTTAATAAATAAATAAATATTGATTTGTTATAAGAAAAAAATTAGTGCATGGGAGGGGTCTTAGGCCAAAGGGTCGTTAAGTATATATATATATATATATATATATATATATATATATATATATATATATATATATATAACCTCATGGTTCTCAAATCATCTACATGAAGCGCCACTTTCTCAGCACTTTTTTCAATAGAGTTTGAAATTTTATTACATAAATCCTAGCACTTACAAACTAATCAACTGATCGGCATCAAAGGAGAGAACGTTTACAGTGTTATCAGATTTTAAACTCCATTGGCATTAAAACTTTTATAGACAAATGCGAGATAAGGACTGTACTAGAATCCTTACGTAACAAGCCAGACCTTACCAGCCTAGGGTTCACTATTGTCTGAATGATAATCATAAATCATTGATGGTATGTTATAATCATCGATTATCGTGAAACTATCTTTTGTTTTATTGCTTCATATGTTTTTAAATATTTTATCTATTTATCAACCACTTTCATAAATGTACTTGTACTGCGAGTTACAGACCAGTATAATGGTAACCAGAGATACCACATCCCATTACAAAGAATATACTGTGACAGATATCGCACTCTAGCTCAAAGAGTACATTATGAGAGATACATTTTATCATTATTGAGCCTTGCGTTGCATTAAAATGGTGTTCATTTAATGACTGTTGTATTGTTAATTAATGGTATCTTAGTACCAGGAGTGTATATTAGAGTATATGTATTGCTTTTGTATTGCTTTCTATTACATAGAGCGTGTATTGTTAGAGCTGTACATTTTATGTTACATTCCCGTAACAATGGTTAATCTTATAAAAGAAGTATAACTTTGGTATTGATTTCTAGTAACAAAAGTGCATATCGCTTTATTATACATGTTATTTCTGTGTTTTGCCTTACACGCTAATACCAGGTGTATATTATGAAAAATTTGTATTCCTTTAACATGAAGTGCATTTAAATACCTAGAGTGTATACTGTAACATGTACATATGCCATGTTAATGCAACATATTTATATTTTACTCTCAATCAGAACCTCAGGTAACTATATTACAGTATTGTATCAAAATCAAACAACTCAGTGGCTGGCCCGCTGGGCTTTGTTTACATTAGTTTTTATAGTCAAATCAATATGCGCAAATACTTGCCATAGCAAATAAAGCAAATATTTATGATGCCGTGTTTTTCACATGAACGTTCTAGTCCTGTGTGCACTCATGGTGCCTTACTCTGTGGTTATACATGTAATTTCCATATTTATACAGTGTTCAGGCACCCATGCACACTGGAGCTCAATACAATGTATATGCTATCATGAGCCAATGAACTGTATTTGATTGTCTTGAGCCAGTCCCTCATGTCCATATCATGCTGACAGTGTCAACATTAGGGCAGGTATGCATGAAATACAACTGTATATATTTACAATGTATTTTCCTATTAACCTCCTATTAATATTATGTTAAAAAGCTATTGTCACATCTATATGAGCAATATCAATTTACAAACGAACCAATTAAGTGATCAACCAATCAATAACGATAACTGGAGGCAGAGATTTACTCAGGGTTTTGTAATTATACAAACATAAAAAATTCATTTGTAGTAATAAGGGGTCTCATAAATACTTCTACAGTAGTACTCTCTATAATTATATGAATTCAGGGGCCTGTGGATGTAACCATGCCTTTTTTCAGACGTGGTTAGTGAGAGATTTGAAAACAAAATGTCAGAAGGGTATTACATTCAAGTATATCTGTGTTCCAGATCAGGACATTTTTGTTTTGTTTGCTGAAAATTAAGAGAAGGGCAAAACAGTCTATATTTGTATAACTCTTTATTCATGATGGGAAATAAAAAAAATGTACACATTGTGATTTGGTAGACAAATAAACAGTGCATGGTAACACATCCACTAAGGTTATCTATGTCACGTGAGATAAAATAGAATTAATACGTGTTTGCTCATCATTTATTACTCTTAATGGTATCCTATCAATCCTCATTTTTAAGCATTGCATGTTTATTCTCTTACAGAAAGCTGATGGAATGCTAGTACAAACGATCATCTATGATTTATGTGGCAGAGGTGAATGACTATTATTTACTCGGTGAAACTATAGATAAATCAACACTTTTCGTAGACCCACGCGTAGTCGCCAGATAATCCCCGAGACCTAAGCTCAGTTCTCAAACGCATCTATAATGGTCTGGGTGCAGGTGTACAAATCATCTTGTCCGTCTTCTATCGAAACGTAATGTTAGGTTAAATTGATGAACGTTTGATCTGCTGACCCATTGTCGATATTTTATATTATTGTTATATTGCACGTACATATGTTAATGTATTATCGGCATGCACAAAAATCATCCAGATGGTCCAAGGAACGAACTTGCCTCCCAATATTTAATCATCGGTTTATTGTTACAATAAAACATGCAGTTATAATTCGTTCCTTCATACATTGTTTGCTTTTAAATATTTCCTTGAAAGTTTATATTTATATAGAGTATGAAAAATAAAAAATAATAAACAATATTTGACGACCAAACATTGTAGCAAAAATTAGAATTTACATACCAAGTTGATACGTGATTTACCATTCTTTGGTATAAATATATATATATATATATATATATATATATATATATATATATATTTATTTATATAATTTTGACACAATGTTCTTTAAAGATTATATAATTGTTTGTTGAATATCGTAGCTTATTGTATTCAGATCTTCATGCTTGGACAATCAACATGCTAAGGACTTGATTTATTGTGGTATGGATACCATGTGTCTACGTTTCCCTCCGCAGCTTGATTGGTGCTAAAATCATAAAACGGAAAGAACCCCATGCACTTTACAACCCCGGTCCTGCATGGATTTAATTTCAATAAGTCATTTCATTATTTCAATAATGGTTAAGTGGCTAGATCCAGTCTCCCCGGACTACAGGTTTACGTACATACCCTGTCAGGGTCAATCTCAAGTGGGTTGCCTCTTTAGATATCTATGTTATCGGACTTCTTTGGCCTGATGTATGTTTTATACGCTTTGTGGACTTCGATCGGCCTCTTTGTGGATACGTATAGGTAGAGTTTATTGACAATCAGAGTATGTAAACTAGAGTCACTACCGGAATATAAAATTCCTATTCACTTACATCTTCATATTACAATGGATATGAACATGAAAGCCAACAGAGCTTTAACACAAGTCTTGTTGATATTATACATACATTTATGACTACTGGTTATTACTATGCATGGGGCTTATGAAAATATATGACAAAGAGATTTTAAACAAATTGTTGGTGATATGCAAACACGTAGACTATCAGCCTTTCCAAAAAATACTCTTGATACTATGTAAACATATTTTAAATCTAAGTTATCGGTACTATATAAACATATATGACTATGGAGCCTTGATGCAAGTGTTTTTGATACTATATAAACATATGTGACAAAGGGATTTTCAGGGCTGGTATGATTAAATCGCAATTTAAAATCACTGTATAAAAGAGTCATTTAAATCATCTAAATTGATTTTTTTAAAGTTAATTGACCAATTGTGAAAGATATTATTGCGTTATGAATTACATAATATAAAAAAAAATCACCAATTGCAGAACCTCTAGCTGTGACAAAAATGCAAAATTGTCTGAAATTATTAGTTGTATGCTTTGTATGTAAACTGACCATGATACATATTTTAAAATTGACACAATCATTCAAGTTAATTTTGCAACCAGTTTGTTATATTTACAGGTCATGATAAACTTTCCAGTTATTATAGTAAGAAGGTGGACTGATTTGTTTCCCTGTCTGTCGACTTCCAATGCTGCATTATTTTAAATACAGTCATGAAATGTAATGAAGATATGCAGAATTATTTAATTATGTCCTAATGGATAAAGACCCAGCAGTGGTGATATGTTGCATAGGATTAACATGCCAAGCATATTCTGTTCTCCTAAACTAAAACTAGGTGGAGAAGACATACCGGCACAGATCATTAAAGCATTGTATTTTTCATTATTTTATTATTTCAATTTAATTTTTTTTTGTAATGGGCCATTTAATGTAAGTATGCAGGCATATAGGGTTATGGTACATGATAGCTAGAAATGAAGTGTTTGAATCAGGTTTGCCAATGTTTACAATTTTATAACAAAAAAAGTTCTATTAAGTTCCTTTCATACTACATATTACTTGAAATACTTTGAATTACTTTCATTGTCGATTTTTTATAGACCAATGCGCATAAATACTGACGCGTCAAATGTTTCTTTGATTAATTTAATGTATACAATCATCTCTTCCTATTAACAATTCGTTCAATGGAAATTTCGTTTAGTTATAAGTTAACTCGCAACCCAAAACATTTTTAAACACCACAAAAATACCGTGATATTTGATAAGTGCAGTTTTCGTCTAGTGGCACTTCATATGATTTTGTGGAGAATTGATTCATATTACCATAGTCTTCATTTTGCTTCATAACTTCTGGCACATTGTCTGACACAGATGTGTCCATTCGACATACTTTCCGATGGCCTATAACAAACTCGCCATGCGCGGTCTGGTGATACGAAAAAGGATGATGTATATATAGGCGTGGCCACAGAAAAGGGCTGTATGTTACGTATCTGTAAAATGTAAAGTCAACCGTGATAGACAAGAAAATGACTTGTTTACTTATTTCTCTCCACAACAATCCCACCCATGCAGTCCCTGGTCTCCTCAAGGTATAACATTTTAGCATAGAATCTCGATCTGCCAGGTGGTTAGTAGATGTATTTATCGCAACAATGTGTTACTCTTATCCGATGCCTGAATATACTTCACGGATGCAGGATATCTTGCTCATACTAACGACCTGTCCTTTTAATGCAGTGAACCCTGTAATATATGCATTCAAGTTCTACACTACATTGTATGACCCGGCAATTCCTATCGTTGGCATTTTCGTATGTAAAACTTCTAAACATTGAGTTCGATGAATGAATCAACCAAGCTGCAGTGAAAACCCGGGAAATACCCCAATTTTGCCTACGTCAAAGGAAACACCCTCAGTTCAGCAAGGCGGTGACAGGTGGCGCTGACTACCTCCTGGTCGTCCAATGTGCAAGTTGGTATGCCCGCAGCCGCGTGTTTGTAAGTCGAGCTTTATTAATTACTTTCCTACAAACAATATAACTAATTCAATTTATGAGAAATGTTAATTTAAATCATATCCTCTTGGCAAGTCAACATGAAATGTTTCACGTTTCTGAGTGAGTCTGTCTTATCCACACAATCAGCGGGCTACTCGCTCAGCGCTGGCCTTTGTGTTGTTAGTAATGTCATATTAAGTCTGTACATCTTTTTTTTTAACAAAAATAACAAAAATGTGAGAAAATTCATAATAAACATTTAGGCAAGACCAGCAGGATAACGACTTTCGGTATATCTGGGATATTTGTTTTTCTAAATAGCTCTTGATTAAGGAATACAAAATAAAAGTTATTATTTGAAATGAGTATGAAGTACATTTAAACCTAATGACAAGTGATATCAAGAAAGCCGGAGAAGGCCGCTCTTTATACCTTTCGGTCACGCGTCCTGTGTTTTGGCTGCGCACCCTAAGTATTATCCATAATAATGTTAATTCCTTTAACTTGTACTGTAATACCGACTTGATGAAGATAAAAATTTACAACGAGATGTACCATATGAATATATAATGAGCGATCATATACTGCCCTATCATTGTCACACCACACACGCAGCGGACCTATATTTCCCTGGAACTTTTCGGCAAACATCCTGTAATTCCAAGTCTAGGGGTTGCAACGAAAACGAGTTTCCAATAAACAAATAGCTTCCGCCCACCGATGACTGGTTCCCGTCTTACAATCAATACTTCCGAAATATTCACAATTCTCTGGCTTTCGCCCGACTGGCTCCGAATACAATTCTTCAACACACGAAATATGTCTTCCTCTGCTCGGCTAAACACCACACTCAAAGACCAATACGCGTCATCTCGCGGTACCTGAAAAAAAACACACTCCGCTTGGTGGAAATCTACACAATACATCCGACTGCAAAGGCCTCTCGACCAACTCTAACTGACTGACTCTGGCTCACTAACCTCCTGGCTCTGGAGCCAGCTTCTATATATATACCTGCAGCAAAAAAAAAAAAAAAAAAAAAAAAAAAATAGCACGAGACGGTTCCGGAACTATCTACAGACTTCTCTACAATCCTCTACATGGAAATTACCAGCTAAGCCTCCCAGAAGCTTCCAGAATGTTCAGTCAGCCAACCAGAACAAACCATAGCACAGTAATTTTTATCACCTGAAACATAAACAAACCAATCTACTGATCAACCCAACTAATCATAAAGATAAGCATGATAATAATAAATATTAATGACCACATTTCCTTACCATATCTTATCATCGTATGGGGCCTTCACTTAACCTAACCTGACCTGACAAATACATTTGTATCAGACATAATGTCGACATTGATATTTAAACCACAACAAATTCTTAAACTATGTCATTGCAGGGTGATCAGTTAAATATAAAAGACCGGTGGCTATACACAGCATTACTTGCTAATGTACACGTGTATGTACGCTTCTCAAAACAGAAAGCATTAATCATAAATAACTTTGTATATGTGAGGTAGGTTCAATGTGCGGCCATGTTTTTAGTGTTTTTAGCAGGCACGTTGGCCTTTCTATCAGTCACCATTTGTATAATGTATATTTTGATCATGTTGGGGTTGCACAATTTCTGCTGAATAAATGTAAATGATAATCCGTGCCCGAAGTATATTGACAAAATGAAACACCGGTACACGCTTGACACAAATTTCAAATGGCTATTAGATTATTACTCATGACGATTACGATTCTGACAAATTTTCGTGAGATCTGCGAATATTTTGTGTAAGATTTGGTGTTCTCTGTTCCGATTGATCGTTTGTGAATTAATCGTTTGGCCATTTTCAAGCCATGTTTACACGAGGTTTTATTCCTGCATATGACGTTATAACATCATTTAGCCATGAAAGGCATTCCCAATTAATTGATTTTGGTAACTATTGAACATTAATGTATTTATCCAGCCGTTTCTGTATAAAACGAATAATATCATAACTCCTACAAATGATTAAGCCCAAGTCTATGTTTTAGCGAGTAATTTTGGTCAAAGATAAAGGTTACTTGCTTGACGATTGTCCTCAGGTATTACATCTGTATTATGTTTATTTTGTCTTTTTCACGCCTGTAATGACGGGATAAGTGCTAAATTTGATAAAATATTTGCAATATGGCATCAGATTCGAAGGGGTATACACAGTTTTAAATCGTTTACTGTTCATGAATTGTTAATCTCCTTTCTAGTTGGACGGTATATTATTTTTCATAGTAATGTACAAAGACACGTGATCAAATGTGCTTTATGATTTAGTTTGTAGAAATTTACCCAGGATAAGTTACATAGCTACATAAATAGAAGTTTAACAAATACACGTGTAGGTAATAATACGGATACCCTCATGTATGTCTAACCTAAATGGTCAGAAAGGAGAAAACCAGGAATTTTCTCAGTAGAGCTCATAACTCTACAATCTTTTTTATTATCTGTCATACCCCTCAAAGTTTCATGCCAATCGTCTCAGTAGTCTTCATTGGATTTAGCTAACAGGCAAAGAACCTAATAAACGGATACGAGTGACAGCACATCCTCTTGGTACATGTTAATAAACCATTGGTATAGATAAGAGAGTGACAACGTCAGTTCCCTCCAGAGGAACATACCATTGCAACATTCATCATTTATTGTCAAAGAGTGCTTTCTATCTTACAATATTATATCAATGCAAGTCGTCATAGGGATGACGTTGCATACTAAATCGGAACACCTATTTTGTGGAGTAGATTATGTATCAGTTGATTAACCCTTATTTAAATATGGGTTAAGAGGGATTCCTTTAGAAATAACAGTACTTCACATCGTTTAGCATAATCTTACATCTACACTTATGAAGGATCTTTTTGAAAGAAATGAGATTCTGAATTTGAATTTGTTGAACCTTGAATTCAAAATGTCTAGCTATTTTATGCGATGCTATGTCTCTGCGTACCTGCCAGTTTGTTGCCTACATTCCCAAACACCGTGGAAAGCTTTTGGTCACATTTGTGTCCTCTTTCAAGCCTTCTTTTAGTTGACCTGGTACGGCTTGCATTCTTAATTATGGTATTAATTTGCACCTGTTTATCTATACTGCAATAATTAATAGAGGAGGTACAAAAGGTCAGAGGAGGTGCACTGTATGGAAACACCTTAGTAATGAAGTCGAGAATAATTACGAAAACTAGTAAGGTTTGGTAATAATTCCCGACTTTACCATTAAACCGTCCTGCAGCGTGTACAGATGTGCAACCAACCAGCGGTCGTCTTTTGCAGAAGTGTCTGCACTGCTATTTGTACAAACAACACTGTATACAAGTACAGATACAAAGTGCGATCATAATTTTACTATCACGTTTATGTTAGTTCAACACGTTATGGGATTTCCATCAACCACATCATTTGATATGAAACGTATGTTGATGAACGTTAACCTGCACATATGCACATTGCAAATAACGAAAAAATAAACTTTTGATTATTCCCGAAATATATAATTATAGATAGTGTGTCCTTAGACGAAAAAAAGATTTACACATCAGCAAAAACTCAGCATAGGGATGATGCTTTTCCTCAGTCATAGATTTTACCTGTATCGTGGCATGAGCACCCGTGGGATTTTCTCAATACCTAAGGATATTGGCCATTTCATCATCATATGTAGCTTCTATAACTATGTCTGAATTTAGAAATCAGTGCAAATCGTAGCCTACAAGGGGTGCAGTCGGGTCAGCAGAAGTTATCTGTCACCTGCATGGTAAATTTGCACAACACACGGAAAGATCGGTGATTCATTATAGGCAAGAATAACGTACTCTTTCAAATAGCGGAATAAAACAAATATATAAGGGACCATCCGTACCATCTAATTTGAAACCTCTTTATGTTTTCAATCATATTTCATCATATTTCATCATATTAATCATATTTGCTATCTAGAAGACAACTTTTATCCTTTCACCTGAAATTAAACCATGTTGATCTTGAATAATGCTAAGGTTCCATGTCAACGTTTGGGGATGACGGTGCCCTGTGTAAATTCCACTCTGTGGAGCAAACTTTTAAATGGTACATTTCTGTACTAAAGAATTGCAGCAGAAATGTAATACACAGAATTGTAATGTGTGGTAATCCTGAATGGCTTTCATAACGAAGACCTATTGTCCGGTTATAATAAGGTCACTACTGTTTAATCCTCATAAATTCTTACATTCCAGCAAGACTCTAACTACACATTATTTACATATGTAAGGCCACCTGTGACACACAAGGCCGCCTTTAAATTTTCTTGGTGTATATGCGCGTTGCAGGTGTAGATGCACTGAAATGAGCCATACATTACTGACTGTATACATGCGAGCAGGTACAAAGTGCGACCATGTCTTGAGTGTTAGGTTTGTGTTTTGTTCTGCTCACTCTGTAGTTTACTCGACTATATTGTCCATTATCGAATAGACTTATTGAATGAAAAGCTACACATTGCTTATGGAACTTTTGATATAAAATACATCAGTGTGAAATCTATGAGAAAACTGTGTGTCGTTTGGTGCAAACGGTTATAATGATAACCCTGCGTCTTTCGTCAGTCATTGGGTTTCCCCGTGCACCAGTTGCATCAGGACATAAATGGAATTATTTTCTGAATCTGCATGTATTTGTACTTTGCACATATTCGTAATCTACACACAAGTATATTTGTATGAGTTTAGAATTCAGGTTACAGGTTTGTATATTTTGTTCTGTAGAAGGCATTTGTGAACGTCGCTAGCCAACTTACATCATTTAAAGGAAGGTAGGTAATTCATTCAAGGCATAAACAAGTTTTGTTATTAATACAGGAAACCTTACCTGTATACAATAACCATAATATCAAACATTTAAGGAACCGCACAGTAATCTGTAAGAGTGTTAACTGACAAATAATGTAATATTAGAAACCAAAATACCTAAATTGTATCCTCAATATATCTTCAATCATATATTTTCCTAGAATTTGGAAAGAGGATATAATCGGGCAATGGCTTATACCACTCTGTGTACTACTGAGCTTGGTTCAGCAAGGTGCGTTTAAATTCATGATTGTTGTGACATTATTTTCTCGTTAAATGTATGGGAATTCTCTCTCTTATCCCGACCCTTTACATTGCTTGCTCTTGAAGCAGATAAATCATACATCTTAAGAAAATTGTGAAAATAATTATAAAGATGCAGGAAAGTATAATCAAACCGGGCATTTTTCTAGGAATTACAAGCATAACCTGTCACAGTGCAGAACAGTATGTTGGAGAAACCGGAAATCTGACATGCGATTACCTCGAGAGTTTTAACCATAAGCTCTCGTACTGGTATAGAAGAAGAAACCAACCACAATGGAAACAAATTTGTCAGTGTATCCAGGACGGTGGCTGTATCCTGACTGACAGTAGGAGTAAATATTCTTGTGAAATGAAACCAGGAAAAGTGTTTCTCTTGATTTACAACAGCAGTCTTGATGACAGTGGTATATACAAGTTTGACCTTGTAGCTGAAGGAAAAAGCCAAGAGAAAGAAGTATACTACGTTGTTCACGGTATGGGAATAATACCCTCTCAAACCAAAGCAACAACAGTGATCTCTGAAAATACCGTTATAAATTCAAGAAAAAAGACCTTCTAACTCTTTAACTCTTTTAAACTCTTTACCATGAATCAAATACAGTCATCTCATACTATTATAAGAATATACCGAAAAGTTAAACAAAAATATCGCCTAATATTGAAACAAAATTTCATTTTTTTTTTATTATTAATTTTCTGATGCAAACATATCTTTGCACAGTGTGTACTTCTTCTTTCGCATATAAAGGTTATTTTTTCTTAATTCTATTGAACGAATAATGTCTTAATTAAACATCTGCTATGCAGCCACAGTAATGTTTTATTTAACCAATCTCTTGTCCACAGAGCAAACAACCACGTTCGCAACACTCACCGTAAAAGGAGATAAAACAGAACAGAATAGAGAGCAGAATGAATCACGCAAAGGTAGGGACAGTTTTCAGTACGTGATGGGTCGCTTATGTAACGTGATCTCGCACATGATTATTTATTACACGGTAATATCATAAAAAATGAAACTATAATATAAAATGACGATCAGACTTCTAAAGACGCTTATGTTGTAGGTCGAATTGACAGGAAGATGATTGCTCTTATGGTAATAGTTGTTGTGGCAGTATTGGTAGTAGCTGTAATAATGTATATGGCCTTTCTGAGGAAATCTAATGCGTAAGTATGTGTATATGTATAAATTCTGCGGAAATAATTATTAATAGCTATCCTTCAACGTAACATGCAGTGTTACTCTTAAGCATTTGACATACACGAAACTGGAAACTAACTAAATACAAAGAATCACATGGTTTATATGCCGGAATGTAAATTGTAAATAAGAATATTTCAATTTTAAGAGACCTCATCTTGGTAACAAACACTTCTTTAGTACATGTATGTTTTCTTATCATTGCAGTCGAAATAAAAACAATATAGAGCAGGCAATCCAACTGGTTGACCTCCCTCACGAAACATCAGTGCATTAGAAAAGTCTCCTCGCACTACGTGATATGTTAATCGGTTACATACTGGGATTCCAAGGCTGCACCAGTGCTTCTAGTACAGACTCAGCATAGCCCGTACATGTTTCTTGTCTGCCTTTTGGATGTTCGTCCACTTGATATATACATCTTTAATCGATATGTCTCAAAATTTAATGGTTTTTTTATATGACCATAACTCAACGTTCTATGTCAAGAACGTTCCATTGTAAATATACAGAATTTTTAAAAGTAATATGAACGATATTAAGTTTCATCTGTTTTTGCCAGTGAAAACTGGTCTTTCTTGTTCCATGTCAGCATAAATTAAGCTATTATCTTGTTTGTTGATACCATCATGTTTGTTATACAAGTATTTATAATTCAGTGGGTGAGCTGGATGTGTATCCCCACTATGTCTGACATGAAGGATATGTATTTTTAATTGTCATTCAAAATAAGCGACACCTATCGGTGGTTAACTTAACACATCAGCGACATCCGTCGCTTGTGTTCATTCATGCTATGTGCTAAGATATTTAATGTTCAGATATAAAGCTAAATAAAGGTCATGTATTAACGATTCGCTATTATTCGTGGTGGGGTTGCATTGAACATGGATAAGACATTTCATTTATTTGTATTTTACTAATAAATCTGTATTTTATTTGTGCTGTTTTGTTGTGACGTAGTTTCGTTAAAATTATTTATTCATTAGCAGAAACTAGTCAAACAAGTAACCCATGTGGATAAAATGGAGTATACTACAAATATCATTTGAGCGACTTTTTTACACGTGTACGCATATATTTTGGTTCAAGACTGTATTTAACCTATGTCAATGACATAACACGCCTGATGGTTCCTTCGTGTTCATGTTACCATTATCAGAATGATAAGAATACACTTACAACATGTGGTGAAGGTGGTCTACTATATTATGGGGCAAATATGAGATAAAAGAGAGGTGTGCACATTTGTACAAGTGTGCATGGGCGCTAGGACAACATAACTCATTTAAATATAGAAGTATAGGAAAGAAAACGGTATAAGACGCTCATTTTTTCGGTGTTAAACATTATTCTTTTAACCAACCTCACGTTGTTGTAGATCTTGCTGAACGGGTTACCCTGTATAAGTATGTCTAAATAATGAAAATAATAACATTGTGTCCCCTCTTAGTTCGCCCCTGTATATATACTTCACTGTAGTATGTTCAAGTGTAAATAACGTTATTAATTGTGTCACATAATAGATTGTGCCATTGTGATTTTGTTTTCATTCTCGGGCTAACTGTGACGCATTAGCTATGCATTTGTATTTGTTGAGCGAAAATTGACGCTCATGTCAGACCATTGATTTCTTAAACAATGGCGGCTTTCAGTAAAAGGTTGGAGAGTTCGCCACAGATCAAGTTATGCAATTGTTGTGATAGTCCCCCATTGGTTCAGGGATTTTTTGTTCCCAGTTGTTTTCAGAGTGCTCATGAATAAAGATGGGCCATAGCAAAAAAAGGAGGCGATTCTTTGTAATTGTCTTATGAATATAACTAAGTCTCCAGGGTAGAAGGGTGTTCAAGGACCAAGGACATGTATAGGATTATGGAGATAGTCTACGGAGACTAGACCTGCTGGCGCCCAGTGTCCAAAGAAGTGAGGTGCTGCCCAGTGAGGTGCTGCCCAGCGAGGTGCCGTCCAGCGAGGTGCAGCCCTGCTAGGTGCTGTCCGGCGAGATGCTGTCCAGCGAGATGCAGTCAGTTAGGTGCTGCGAGCGAGGTGCCACCAGCGAGGTGCTGTCCGGCGAGGTGCTGTCCAGTGAGGTGCTGCCAGCGAGGTGCTGTCCAGTGAGGTGCTGTCAAGTCAGTTGCTGACCAGCGAGGTGCTGTCTAGAGAAGTACTGCCAGGATCCAGCGAGGTGCTGCCGTGAGAGTCTTAATTGGTCCAGTGAGGTGGTGACAGCGGGTGTCCAATGAGGTTGTGACAGTAGTGTCCAGTGAGGTGCTGCCAGCGGGTGTCTAGTGAGGTGCTCCCAGCGGGTGTCCAGTGAGGTGCAGTGAGGTGCCGCGAGCCGGGGTCCAAGATCACTAGTCCAAGAGATCTTGAGACTTTTAGAGACTTTTACTAAAGGTTTCATTTAGTGCATGCAACAGTGTATCTAGTGGGGCGTAACAGGCTGGGAACCCAATCTGGTAGGTGATTTTGAACTCTGTATCTTTTATGTTCCTTTAATATTCTCTTGTTGTTTAAACCACTGACTTGTGATTTGTTGTGCCTGAGTACTGATACATTGAGTGCCCCATAAAACCACACAATCTCTAATTTCCACGTTGATTTCCACCCAGTCCGTCACTTGGTAGGGACAACCTTTTCCCTTGGGCACCAGAAAGGGGTAACTTTTATCGGGTGACACATGGCACATTAACTTTTCAATAATAAACCATGCGCGAGGGTTAAGCTTTAGCATACGTTTTTTGCATTCGAGGATCTCGTATTCTTCCATCACTCAAGTCGCTGTTTATTCAGCCGCGCATATCACTATATCTATGTGCATTAAGAAACACTGCTTTAGAATAAAGCAAAGGGAAAAGTGTGGTAATCATATGACAGGAAATCATAGTAAAAAAAAACAACAGTAAAAACAGCCCGGAGGATGAGCGATTGGTTCAAGCCACGGGCATTACCCACTGCTGCCGGAATAAAACATGCGCAAACACAGGAAGGACCGATATCATTTTTCTACATTTTTTACATTATTTGTTCTTTTTATTAAGAGACAAGCGGGGATTGTATGACACCAACTATCGTAGATCCTTATGCACAAAGGCTTGTACAGTTGAATACTATATATAATGTGTGTGGGTGTGTGTGTGTGTGAGGTACATAAAGCGAGTGGGTATTAGTTTGACGGGCATGGTAACATACAACAAACATTACTAAATCCTAAGTAGGCCTATATGTTTGAGGAATAATTCCTAGTTCTTTCTTTAAAGTCATCAAGTGTATATATATGTAACAGTAATTTATAAAATTTGTCGTGCATCATTATATTGAAGCAAAATTTTAGTTCGTTTTCATATTGTCATTATCCGCAATTTCTTTTTTTTTCTCGGCTTCTTTTGTCATAATTCAAACATCTGATTGGTTTAATACCAAAACTCTGTCTTTCTAAGTAAATTCGATATTGTATATATATATATATAAATATACGGAACAATGTAAGACACATCGCTCCTTTGACACCTGAATTATAATCAATAATCACCCGCCCTGTATAGCGTGCAGTTGTGCTTTTGATAAGGACAAGTATTGTATATTCTGCATGCACAAGACAAATGTGTGTGTGTCTGTGTGTGTGGTGACCACTATTTAAAAGTGTGAGTTAAATATGTTGAAGTGTTCTTATGAGTTCTAACTCAACTGATAAAGTGAATGTAGTCGTTGTAGGTGTTTCAGGTAATCCTGACATCCGTTCAGCAAAGCATATTATCACTTTGTATATTGCGATTGTTAACCTGGCGGTGCGAAGTTCAGGCAAGTATATATTGTAACACTTTATGTATGGTTTACACACACACACGCACACAGCCAAACCTAATATCTTAAAATAATACACAAATAATAAAAAAATATTAAAATTAGGACCTGTAGTGTATAATTACTTAATTTATCGTGGTATTACTTTCAGATTTAAAACGGTTGACCTGTCTCAGGAGCCTAAAATTAGTTGGAAAAAATAGTATCATGATCTGTAGGCCAACCTTCCTGCCATTACATTCTGAAGCACAATTTGTCTTTGTGTTCCAAAAGGCAGATGTTTATTATTCCACCAGGCCCTTATGTTCCAGCGTGCAGTAGACTCTACGGCAGCGACTCTGTATGGGCACATGAGCACCAAGACAGACTTTTATAAACAGTACCAAGTATTGTGTTGTATTCACATAAACTGCGTTTATATATATTGACTACGCTGTGATATGTTCGTTAAACCTCTGGTAATATTATGGTACATGCAAGGCGACAGGTAGGAGAGCAACCGTTCTATTAATCTACCGTTATCAACGTTATGGTTGCATCACACACGTGCGTGGTTTTACCCATCATAAATTAACACCCACGCATGTTCACTTCAGCTATCAAGATATAGGGTATATATAGGTATTTCCACCTTCACCACATGTATAACTGCTGGCTGTAAAATCATATGGCGTTTGCTTTTTCTATATCCAATATCTCTCTCTCTCTCTCTCTCTCTCTCTCTCTATATGTATATATATATATATATATATATATAAACACATATATATATATATATATATATATATATATAGAGAGAGAGAGAGAGAGAGAGAGAGAGAGAGAGATGAAGTATGCTAAGCCTTTGGTATTTTAATAAAAACATGTCTGTAAAATAGTGGCTGGGTTAAAGGAACAAGGATAAAGGACCGTGTCAGTAGAACTGGAGGCACGATAAAGATGAAGTAATAGTAGGCGTGCAACCGGGTCATTAATAATGTACGTATTTGTAGGGAATATAATCAGTTAAATGAAATTTAAAGCTGTACATAAGATGTAATGATGTGCCAGTCTGTTAACATCTTCATGTAAGGTACTTGAACAGAATATTGTTTGTCTTGTGCATTGTAAGCGCGTGACTTAGATGTATGCAAACTTGTGTCTTCCACGGATGTACAATATATATATATATTGTTCAATGAAATCATGCTGTATGGGAATATAGTAACTAAAATTATAAAAAAAAAGTTAAGGCTGTACATAAAAAGGCATGACAAAGGACGCCACATAGAATTCGTGATGCACAATAAATCTTATCTCAGTCCATGTAAGGAATTGACAAAAAACTGGTATCCCTTGGCACAGAAAGTGTAATGCTTTTGAGTTTACTTGGTCTTACGGCATGTATTGGTCTAATAATCGTGTGTTAGCACTGAGAGACCTTGAAACAGATTATAACCAACCACATTTTTAAGAAAAAATGAACGCAGTGATAGTTAACATGTGACATGGACAGCTGAGAGGTAAAACGCTCGGTTTTCTCCGCTGGCAACCCGGGTTCGATTTCCGGCGTGGCTTTGAGCGTGGTTTATAGTGGCCGTCCAAGGCCGGTGGTTTTCTCCGGGTTCTCCGGTTTACACCAGCCTTATCGACTACCGAGCCATGTAGAGTGCTACGTATTAGTTATTATGACGAGTTGTACACTCCATGTAAAATAGAAAATAGTTTATAACAGTAAGCCAGGGAAAATACAAAAGTTGTTTGATTTGATCATGATATATGCTTTTGATCGTTTTTTTTTTATTCGTCCATTAAAAGTCCTTTTCCCTGTTATCCTTAAAATGCGGGCCATATGTTATGCTACCCACGATCGCCTCAATTATTTTCATTTTTTCACACATTCATATTTACACATATATGCGCCACACACACACACACACACATATATATATATATATATATATATACATGCAAAATAGGTATGTGTCTCCCCCTATGAACCATCCGAAAACATTAGCGGTAGAAATATGCATATATATATATATATATATATATATATATATATATATATATATATATATATACATGCAAAATAGGTATGTGTCTCCCCCTATGAACCATCCGAAAACATTAGCGGTAGAAATATGCACTATCTCAAAACAATGATTCTATATTTCAGCAGAATTGACCTTGAAGATCAAGGTGAAGGTCACTCGTTTTCGAACTCTGCCGCGATTTTGGCAGACAGATCTGGTGTGTCAAATATGAAGAAAAATCTTCGGTACTTCCAAAGTAATGGCGGTCACAATAATCCTAAAATTGCGCAAATATGACCTGGAAAGTAAAAGTCAAGGGAACCAGTACCCAAAATATTCCGAGAACTCAGTTAAAACAACTTGTGTGTCGACTCTGAGGGAAAAATTCGCAATACTTCATAAGTTATTGTGTTCACAAGACAATAACGATAATTCGGCTGATTTGGCCTTGAAGATCCTGGTCAAGACCACCAGTTTTCGAACTTGTCCAAGCACTTGCTAGGAATAATTTGTGTACCAAATTTGAAAATAAAATCAAATATATATAATATATAAAATTATAAAATTTTAAAAATTATAGGGTTCACAAAAATTTTACATTCCGGTAAATTTGATCTTGAAGATGATGGTCAAGGTCACGGGGTTTTGAACTCTTCTGAGATTTTGGTAGGAAAAAAATTGTGTTTCAAATTTTGGAGGAAAATATGCAGCCCTTCGAAAGTTATGGCACAATATATCCTACAGACGACGCCAGACGATGGCACTGAAATCAACATGGGGGGGGGGGGGGGGGGCATAATAAGTAACAGATTCTTCCATTTGCTATAGTCATGTGACAAAAGTCATTAAGGGACAGACTTCGACATTATGCAAAGTGTGCTCATATATAGCCTGTTCCGGTCATGAATGCTGTTCCCTATTGCACCAAATGAATTCACATCTGACACCAATAATATGGGTCATATGCAAAATGTTTCTGGGAAAATATATCATAATACAAATATAAGCAGCGCTATAGTCACCGTATAAAGGGAAGTGCTAAGTCGGTTTTTTTTTGTCCTCAGAAGTAAGATCTATATCATATGGTATGATTGCCCTCTCAAATACACCTTTCACAATGCACCCCAGTGTAATGTTTATATCAATTCACTCCTATTAGGCTGTTTAACACTCTTATCTTATATGTAAAATAGAAATGTGCTCAGAGAGCGCAGACCACCGCCAAGGCAGCTCATTACCAACATATGGCATTGTCAGAAAGATAATATTTTTACTTATTAAGTAACGTACACGTGGAGTGCATCATTTCCCTCTGTGATGTCACGTCTGTTAGTCACGACTTGCATATCGTCACATGCTACTTCTCGTTTATACTAATGTGCTATAAACCCCATAAAACACTCATTCTAGGGTTATTTGCACACGGATTACCCTTCAAAATTTTTATCTTTTGTTCATTGTATCATTCCTTAGTTATCCTGAAAATTTTATCAAAATCCTTTAATAACTTTTTGAGTAATGTTGCTAATAGACAAACACACAGACAAACCAACGCCACCAGAAACAAAACCCCCGCCGCTTGGCGGAGGAAACAACTGATCAATACAGACAAACTAAACCCAATCATATAAACCTATATCACATAGCTGTTGAGGTACAAGGTAACATTATTGGAAGTCGAATACAGGGACAACGTGGAAATTAGGGCATTCCTTTCTTATACTGGTACACGAACATGAATTCGTCAAACACACGTGTAGAAGGAAAGTCTGCTGAAGGTATGATCGTGGGGAAGGTAATCTACCAAATGCTTAGGTTTATAAGGTGGATATTGTCCCGCTGGCTAGATCCAGACAACAGATCTTACGCCGGGTTTTTCCCAAATTGCAATGCGCATCCGGTATGTCATATTGGGAATCCCTGAAGTAACTCTATGATGGATGAGCCCTATTTAAATGGCATCACAAGTCCCAAGGTGGATGTTATTTCAAGAAATCACCCGCGCAGACAATACCTGTCGGCATGATACATCTGAGAACCGTGTCCCCATGTTCGAAAGGTATGTGTTTATTCCACTAGCACAGTGCGTGCGAAGTGCACATGTTATCGGGAATTTAAACCTATAATGTATTTACTACAGTATTTGCCTAGCAATTGAGAAGTGAACCAGGTGTCAAAGCAGGTACTTGTTTGTGTCAAATGCACGGTTCTGTTATCATAACATAATTCATCCGTGAATTTTCACTGGTACAGGTGAATTGTCAGCTTGTAATTTTTATTCGTGTACAATAAAATGAAAAACAGATTTAAATAAACCGAAATGAAATAATTTTTAATAACCGGTTATTGTACAATAACATAAAGTGTATATATATATATATATATATATATATATATATATATATATATATATATATATATATATATATATATATATATATCAGGCCTTTCAATAGACAGAACGTGTGGAGATTAAGCCCAAATTTGGGAGAGTCCATTTGAATTTTAGAACATCTCAAAGAGGGGATCAAATTTTAAAGGATTATTAAAAAAAGAATCAAACTTGTTGGTGTTTTGCGTTATTAGCGCACATTTTTCATACGTTTGTATTATAAGATTGATATGTAAATATTATTTGTTCATTGTAAGCACAGGATTTGCACAACTAGCTGGCCTGTTTGAGGTTGTCAGTAACGGTCATTACCCGCTTTGATCCTCTTTGTTGTACAATGACAAATATTCGCGTCCTTTCGTATGCTTTTTTATTACCCAAAACTGAAGAATCCCTTATTATAAATAATATATACATTTATATATATATATATATATAAATAGAAAAAAAAATATTCTAAATTGAATGATAAATCATTTTTTTCAAAATATTTATTAAATTACAAATTATAATCATGTATAAATAAAAATTGACAAAGAAATGAATTATACCGTATCATTTTATATAATTATCTTAACATATTTATATATGCATACAGATTATTACCCTGTTCATTAATTTTGTGTATGCGCTGTATTTTCTTATGAAATTTAAATCGAAAATCAGTTAGAGGAATGTTACAGAAATCAATAAAATAATATATATATATATATATATATATATATATATATATATATATATATATATATTTGTATACATCTATATATAAATAAAGTATCAAGCAACATTCGTCATTCCAAACGAAAAGTATAAATAAATTGGCAACACAGGCAAACAAATTCTTCAAATAATCCCACGTTTATACACATTTGTATCTAAAACAAAATGAATATTTCCTAAATTATAAATCTCCCCTTAAAACAGATCACCAATTTATTATCTTTTACAAGATGTGTAATTTAAATTCATTGTTTATTTCTATACTTGTGAAAAGCAAGTACTTACATTTATCATACGCATCAATTAAGGTCTTCTTAAGAAATACATTGAACCATTTTCAGTGTTGATAAATTCCCCACTTACCTTAATATATGGTGCCTGTCTGGCCCCTGGGTCAATAGCACTTTGGGTATTTACGACGCCCACATATGGGAAAGCACACTCACATAACAACACTTATAACCATCATTTATTCATAACATGAACATATAGGTCACGTACAAGCCGTGATAAATTACGATTACCTATATCGTAATCTTCATTGAGCTTCTGGTATTAGTCATAAGGTATATACACACACTCAGTACAGTTTATACTCTATAAACAGCTGATGCCTTTGACGGTTTCGGCGTCACTGTATTTGTGATATCTACACGTACATCTGAAGGTAAATAATGATACAGAACGATATATAGAAGGAGCGATATATATATATATATATATATATATATATATATATATATATATATATATGCGTGCATTTATGTGTGTGCATTACAATATTACATTTACTGAGAGAAAAATATAAGAAAATAACTTTATTTAAAGTAAAATTAAGATTATTGTAGGCATTTAAATAAAGATTATTGTAGCCATATCAACAAATTAATACTTGAATAAAATTATTTTGCAAAGTATTAAATGGGGCATTTATTGTAAATCTATAGTAACTTGATGAAAAAAAAATTAATTTTTAGCTCCGGCCGTCTCTTTGCAGATCTCCTTGGAAACTTGAAATTAGGTCATGGTGACCTATATTCTGCTATTTACAGACCGAGAACATGTTTTAAAGCACCGATACGGTCAGACAGGGTTTTACTTGCATCCATGAGGCCAAGAATCTTCTTATATAAAATTTAGGGAGGTCCAAGGCAAATTTCCATGGAAATATTAAATTAGGTTACCGTGACCTAGATTCTGCAAGCTTATAGAAAAAAATTGTCATTTAGCACCCTGGATATTAGATGGGCACAAATTGTATTTTTTTTTTTTTTTTTTGCAAGGCCAAGGCCTCCTAGGGGGGTTCTGAGCAAATCGCTTGGAAAACCTGGAATTAGGTCATGTGACCTATAATCTATGAGGCCAAAAACATGACATTGAGCATCCAGACAGGAAGTGTACAAATCCACCTTCTTTGGAGTCTTCCAACATATCACCAACGGCCTGGAGACTTAGGCAAATTTCCTTGGAAACCTGAAATTAGGTAATTTCACTCTTGCAGCTACTGCCAAACCACATTTTTCTGAGCCCACAGACAGTCACACAGGGAACAAACCTGAACTGTTGGAGAAAAGATAAAACCTTCTATTTTATAATCCAGGGAGGTCCTTGGCAAGCCTCTTTTGAACCTTGCTATTAATTCACTGTGACATATTCTGTGATCTATAAGCAAAAATCATAATTTTAGTACTGTGAAAGTCAGATGGTCACAAATCATCATGGTTGGACGCAGAACCTTCTAACTTTTAATTCAAGGAGGTCTTGGGCAATCCCCTTCAACACCTTAGATTTTTTAGTTCGAAGGGAAAACCTTATTTTGAACACCCATGAAGTCAGACGTGGCCATAAACATAAATAATCGTAAATAATTTTAAATTATAAAAATCATAATCAAGAAACGAGAATGTTATGTCTCCTTGGAAACCAAAATAAGGTCACTGGGACAATATTTGGGAGCTGTGTGAGAGAACCTGATTTTAGCACCGAATTGCAGCAGTTGGACCTAAAACTTCTAATTTAATTCAAATCCAGGGAGGGCCATGTAATATTTTCTTAGAAATCCTAAATAATGTGATCCATCTGCTATGAGCATTTCGAACCAAATAAATTAGATGGACACGAATCGTAACTGTTGGACTTAGATCTTAGCATCTAGGGAGTTCCGGCTTCTGTGGCTCAGGGGTAGAGCACAAGTCTCAAAGCCTGGCGATCGTGAGTTTGAATCTCAGCCGAGGCTGAGAGATTTTCCACGGTCGGCCACCACAAAGGGTGAGGCTTCAGGATCTGCAGGCTTAATTGGGAGGTCGTGCCCAACGGCCGTGGTTCACTCACAAACAAGTGCACCTTTCGGGGGTTCCTCGGTCGTAGGACCTAGCAATGGGAACGATTACGCTCCCACGGCCCGCAGGTGCAGTAGGCACCGGGCTTGCTTAACGCCAGGATATAATAATGATTAGAAGCTTGTCACATAGTCCGAAAATGGAATGGAATATTGCAGATGTACATCTACTAAGTTAAGTTGGCATTTAAAAAAAAAAAATGGATTCGGTAACTTCTACCAGACAAAAAAAATCTAGGGAGTTTATAGTAAAATCTTCTTGGAAACCCGAAATAAGGTTGCTGTATCTCATTTTCTAAGGCCAATAGACAACACCCCTGATTTTGAGCAGGTCATTAGAACGATTGTTCAAAGTTCTTTAACATATATTTTTCACTAGATCTAACATTGATAATTAATATATGCCTCACCTGTATGTCAAATCAGCTGAGTGTTGTAGCACACGGGCCAGTTGTTCATTCTCCATATTCGTCTCGAACACAGTCGTTTTGCTTTAAAGATTATAATAAACTGAACATGCTGCTCATTCAGTTTGCCTGCAAAGTTTTCTTTTTCAAGAATTAACTGAATATCTCCTTAGGATGTTAACTAAGGCATGGGTATTATAAAATACAAAGACTTGATGAAATTTTATATATGTATTAATTACCAATATATTGGCAAAGTTGATAGCAACTGAATGATCGACCCTTGTCCAAACAATCTATGTACATTCACAAACATATGTTGATGATTGTTTGCAACATTGATGATCTGTGACATGAAACTTCATTGGTAACAAAAGAAAAGCTACATATTAAATAATTATAACAAATGATATACTTATTCTACTTTTACCATTTAGCTATCTCAGTTATGACTTCCGCACCATTTGCCAAGGCATTCGTCTTTTTGCTGACTACAGTGATTGTTATTTGTCCGTGCACAGTCCTGTCAGGTAACTCATATTTGAAAATATTGGGAAAATTTGATTGCGTGTAAAACAAATTCATAGGTACAACTTGACATCTATAAATGATAAAAGCTGTGCCTTAATGTGGATACAGTATACAGTCGATTGAAACCTGCTTACATGTTGGTATAAGTAAGAAGTTACAGTGTTGCGAAAGTTCTAAAAAGGGGGGCATGTATATGCCTATACTGCGTATGTACATATATAATAATTAGTACCAATGAACTACGGGACACAGTGGTTTTCTGCAATAGATTAATTTTTACAAAAGGTATCACTTATTACTTTCAAAAGTAACACATTATAGCCTATTACATTAGACACAGGTTTTATTTAAACACTTGCATTTATATTTAACATTATTTAACTCATCATTGCATATTTGAAAAATATATATATATATATATATATATATATATATACATGTATATATATATATATATATATATATATATATATTTATGAACAGCTATACATCATTACTTTTTTTAGCTTTGTTATGAATATGAGTAAAGTTATAATTTATATGTTTTTCATTGTTTTAGCTGATTGTTATTTTCGGTAGGAATGTTAAATATATATAGTATTAGACTGTGTTACAACAATCACTGTTTTAGTAAGACTAGATACTTAATAATATGATAAAGAGCAGGGTTTAGAAAGCTTCTGACCAGTTCATTTGTATTTACTTTTATTGCAGCGCAGTCGTATACTACACCAAAGGGTTCTTTATATTTCAGATTTACATCAGTTAAACTGTAGTGCCAGCAAACAATACACGGGAGAGGACGGGAACATGACGTGTACATTCCGACTCACGGGGACAGTAGAACTGTCGTATTGGTTAAGGGGGAAGTTCAATGATTCCAAAGCACAGATTTGTGTATGTGTTCCAAATGGTACCTGCTCGTTGCTCAACCACAGGACGAAGTTCCACTGTGCTGTCAACTCTACGTCAGCCACTCTGTTTGTTCAAAACAGCACGAAGTCTGACGAGGGGCAGTATCTGTTTGAAATGACAGCCCATGATGGACATCATGAGAAGCTGGTCTACTACTCAGTGAATGGTACTTTTTCCTCTGTTGTCAACTCACTACTTTCACAAAAAAAATGGCACAAGTAAACACCAATTTCTTTTTTCCCCCCTCCTTTTGACGTCTCAGACTGGTTTATGTAGCAAATGTAATCATCGACGTCGAGTTTTATTGGAAAAGGTGCCGCTTGAATGATTACAATGACAGAACAAGAATAAGAGTGTAGATAAGTATACACTGTGATAATATATAATGTGTAAACTTTGATATGTTTTAAGTTAATATATTGGAACTTGTTCATTTTTGACACAATGGTCCAGCTTGTACCAATATATATTTGTATATATATATATATATATTTCTATATTAGTACAATTATATATATAAAGAGTGGAACCCTTAAATTATGAATATATATATATATATATATATATATATAAATATGAGAAAACACTGTTCATCCGTCATATTACACCACAAAGTCTCTGCTGCTGTGAACGGTATTTTGTTAAAGGTATCTGTGTATATATGTGTATATGTGTATACATATTTTTATTTTCAGAAAAAAACATTGACGCCGTAACATCCTACGTGAACGGAACACAAGAGAGATATAAGGAAAACCAAAGTAGGTTAGATACATTTGACTCCATAGACGTATGTTTAAGTGTACTGAGTAATAAATTAATTTATATACATCTATATATATAAAAAACTTTATTAGGAATTTAAAAGTAATCAACCAATTCAGTTTTAATCAATTTTTGTGTAACAACGTATTTGGCTATTTTCATTTCTATTTATATGAATGAAGACCATGTGTTCTTATAATTAATTGTAATACTCAATCAATTTTAATTCAACGTTATATGTTTCATCAATAATAATTATATATAATGAATCAGGTTAAATATGATCTTTATCCTCTGAAACTATGTTCACGATTACACTATTATACCCACGACATGTTTGCATAATATCATTAAACATTCAATTCTTACTGTTCCGAAGAGACTGGAGAGGGGCACACCTTGGCCGTCATCATACCTTGCTCTACAGTCGCGGCAGTGATACTTGTCATTTCCTTGGTTATCCTGTACAGGAAATGTAAAAGGTTCGTCAACTAATGGCAAACAAATGACAATTAAATGACCCATATTTTTTACACTAAACTGAGGATTGTTATCTGTGACATAATGACCCGGTATTAGAACTTCACTAGATTAGAATTTGACACGTTAATAACTTCATCATAATGTGTCAAAATCAAGATGTGAGGGAGTAGGTTGTAACAGCCAATTTGAACGATACATAGTTTTCGTTGAAACGATATATAATTTGATTAATATACTTAATTTCCCTATTGGTTATGATTTATTTGCCCTGTATAATTCCCAAGTTTAGTTTTACCTGTGTGAATGCAAACCGGGGTTATTTTTGGGCTAATACGCAGTCGATAGAAATACTAGATTTGGCCACCAAAAAAAAATTATATATATAATATATTACATCCGTAACTAGGACAGGACTTGTAAGAAGAGGATCCACTGATAGAAGAGGATCCACAGGTTCAACCCAACGGCAGGATCCAGAAGAAAGTCATCCTTTAACGTAAACTAGCTGAGGAGAACCCTAGAACTTCAGGTTTCCGGTCTTAACAACGGACTAGTCTTCCTAAATAATAGGCACATATAAATATACGGCTTGGATCATAGGCCAGCTACTTTTTTTAAATGTTATATATATATATATATATATATATATATATATATATACTCGTGGACTGAAACTGGCAGCTGTAGCGATATTTATATTATTTAACCGAGTGGCTGAACTAAGTAAATGTTACACACACTGACAAATACTGCAGGCGTGTAGATAAAGGCAGCAGCGCTTGACTCGGCATAGTTACATTTTCTTAATCGTTTATATCACAAAAATTCCCTCACGTAACCAAAGCTGTTATTATTTTGCATAACTTCATGTAAAGTATTTTTCAAAGTCGTTCCATTTTACTAATGTTATAAGAAGGTCGACATGTGACACTTGAATTCAACTTTTAGCTCAACGCAGAGAATGATATTCAAATATTGTTTTCCCTTTGTCTGTAACGTTTACACATGGTACATATGCACTTGTTGGGCAGGGACTAATTTCGTGTCAGCTTTATTTTTATATGTTCATATATTGTTATTTGTCTTTTTTGTGGATTTTGAAGCAGTTTATGTATACATTTATGTGCTTGCAATCTGTTAAAGCCTTAGGAGCTGTTAAAGTACCTAATTATTACCATCATGCGATAAATATGTATTTTTATCCAATGTTGATTAAATAGCTTAAAAAATATACATGAATAGTTAAAATACTTTTACACTGGTATCCATGGACGTGCAAGGTGTGCAATGCGTGCAAGTTACATCTTATAGATGTTACAGGTTTTGTCTGAAAACATCTTTATCTCTGCTGTAGCCAGAGGTGCTCTATGGATCTTACTGATGCTGAGAAAATCTAAATGATTATGAGACTGATTTTTCTATGAGCTAGACATATATTAGGTACTCGAGCTGCGAGCCTAACTTTTCTGACATTCTCTTTCCATTCCTTGTAAATAAACAGTACATCAACCAACAGGGCCACATTATCGTCAGTGAGCTAGACATCTCATTTTTGGATCAGTTCAAAACATCCCTTCCATCCATGGACTTCCTTGGTTACTTTTGTTAATGGTATCTGGTTGATCCCTACAATAAGGATCCTTTGTACCCAGGTCCCATGTTTATCTAGTAAGATTGTTTATACGACATGATGCTCATCACAAGGGTGAATTTCTATCTTTCTGTTAATAGAAATTAAACTCACTTGTTCCACCCAATAATAGGTCTGATCTCCAACCGCATAATACTATTGCTTGTAGCGACAATGATGCAAATAATATACACGTTTTAAATTGAAAATGCCCCACCATTGAGTTTTCAACCCTTTTATTTAGAACACAAACTTACACAATTGATAAACCACGGGCAAATCCTAAGTGGGATATATATACATTCAGTTATATAGACATTTATCACGGAGCCATTAGTGTAAATGATGAAGCCTGCTTGGTTAGGTTATCACAAGGAGCGTACAGACACCGGGCCGTAACGTATATAGATCGAACTCATAGGGCATTGAGTGCTACTATGAGTCTTTTTCCATAGGCAGATGCAATGTGCGCTCTATGTGTCACATACATGGGGAACTGGGGATTCCCAACTGAATAAATAGCTCATAAACCCTCAATATGGCTCCCTTAAAACCTCCAACATGGTAAATTCTACATTCTCTCATAGAGGGCCGTGCAAGCATCTAAAGCGGGGAACACCCTGTAACAAAGGATCCATTGTTCTTCTTGTCACGCCAATAAGGAGACCACTCGACCAAAATAGCAAACTCTTCACTATATTTTCATTGAAAAGAAAGACCTTTGGAGAGCCTGAGTAAATTCAGAATTTTCACTTGCTTTTTTTACAATTCTTACTCAATTAACTTTTCTATGAATTCCGTTTTTCCTTTCGGAATTTCCAACTCTCCGGATTAATTCTGCTCCATGAGCTTATTTTAGTTCATATTTTCTTAACTCTAATTCCAAGGGGTCTAATTCCAAGAGGCTCACTAGGTTTTTGCTCTATTTCAAATTTATCTTTGCTATCTGCTACTTATTCTTCTTTAGCTTGTCATACAGCGTTTCTTTTACTACATTTCTTAATTCCTCTGCTGTATTATGATCTACACCTATAAAATTTAAATTTAAATTTATAACAGTAAGTTCAATAGACTACTATATTTTTTTATTTCGCGATAATTTTGAATTTTGTTAGACATATTTTTTAAAGAGCGTTCTTGTCTGAGATATATGCCATACATGTACTAATTTGAGCATGAAGGGTTCTGACTAGAACCTTAAACACATGGGAATGTTTTGAGCCTCCGAATGCTTCTTATTTGGAACCGTACAGGTTTCATCCATAAGGTATTTAGATGTATAGAGCTTCATCTTTGAAAACAAGATTTATTCCGAAAGTATTGATAAAACAACGCTCTGTTGTCGGCTTGAGTCCAATCATCAGACTGTAGGCTGTAAATGGTTCGGACGGGAGGGCAACTACGCTACACTAAGGCTAGGTCTATTAATTTTATTCCCCCCCCCCCCGTATGGAGGGGAGAGAGACTAAGTCTCAATTAAAGATTTGAATTTGATTTATTCATCCTAATTTTCACAAAAAAATAGCAAATAAAAAAAATCGTATTGCTTTGCCATATGTGCTGTATCTAAATATATCCGACAAAGCATTAAAACAATGCACATGACGTCAGTTACGAATGCGTCTAATCCTTCGGTGTTTTAGGTTTTTAATATGAGTCATATATATATATATATATATATATATATATATATATATATATATATATATATTTATATATATATATTACTTTCTTGTTGTTCTTTCTTTGATCACTACACGTGTGTACTTTCCTCTTCCGAACGTTATATGGCAGACACGTCTGAGGCCGGCTGATGATGCATGCTTGAGGAATTCCTTACAAAAGAGGGCACTTCTGTGGACAAACAATAATATAAAATACCTATACTCGTGCATTTATTTAGTCAATGCACACTGCAGATCAAAGAGCATGTTCGATAGACGTATAAAAACACACGAGCTCTTCACACCGTGTGAGGGTATGCTTCCTTTTCAATGACGCTTGCTATACAAAAAGTACACAGAGAGTCATAAATGTCTGATTACCGTCGGAAATGAAAAGCTGTGAACGAGGAGTGTGTGCAGTACAAAAAACCATCTTATCGTATTCCCGTGATCAGAACGCTGGGCTTTAAGTAATCGCCTTCCTTATTTAGTGGCCGGGGCAGAACAATATCTCAGAAAAAATAAACGCCGGCCTCAAATAGATGTCGGTCTTGTTCAGAGGCCGGGTGTCAGAGTAGTTTCCATGTTTGCCACCAGATTTCTTTTCCCGGCACTACATCGGTTCATTTACCGAAGAGGGTTTAATGGAAAGGATTGACTTATCTTGACACCTCATTAAGACCCCGCTAAGCAAACTGTCCGTTCCGACGTTATCTGCGCTCGTGAGAGCAAACCCTCCGTCGATCTGGTACACTGGCTGTGATTTTAAGATTGTTAGACCCAAGGAAAGCCGATTTTCATATTCTGCGCATTCAATAATAAAAAAACACATTCAAACGCATAATAAAACGGCGTGTTTGAATGTCAACATTCCGGTAGCCATATTGTGCTAGACACAGTTAGCATGGGAAGCTACTGGGAACGGAGATACAGGCATTCACAATATTCATTGTCAATATTGTAGTAATCCAAAAATAATCTATCAAATTACTATTTCTTTTCTTAAGATTGCTGTTTGAAGTAAACAGGAATCTTGTCGGACAAACGAAAAATGCAGGCCTCCGGGTAAGTGTATCGGGGTGGGGGGGGGGGGGGGGGGGGGGGGAGTCCATTGTGTCCTTTAATATCGTTCGCTAACTAGTCTTCAGATTCAGTTATTGTTAGTAAAAAATTAACGCTGGTATTTTCAATTTTTATACAAATTATGTCAACACAGTTTATACTTACTGATGTTAGCACCTATTTCAGTCCGTGGGTAACAGCTAGGACTTATATTTAAACAGTATTGATGTACTTCAGTATTTATGATTAGATCTTATCATTTGATGATTGATTTTTTTTTAATTTCGTTGTGGTGTTCATATAATAATTGAAGTAAAAATAAATTACACAATGCATTAAGTATTTCTTTTATCACCTTTACTATGTCATTGGACAGGGAGTAACCTTTCTGCTTCATTTATTATCAGATTCTCAAGGTCCATCGCAACATCTATCTCGTCTACGGTCATATGTTCACTGAAATTAGCATCATCAATGATATCATCCTCAACGCTCGATTTGGCTTGATTGCTATGCTGTGATATGTTGTAACTAAAGGATTCCAACGTGGTCCCGCGGTAGTCTCGCTGTAATCATACTGATCAACCAGATCAGAGGAGCAGTGAGTTTCTGACTCAGTCCCACGGTGGCGCCACGGTGAGCCGCGGCAGTAATCTGGTGCCAGCAGCCACGCGAGTCGGGTTTTAACACGTAGGTGCAATGAAATATTTTCCTACAGGAAGTGTCACATGCCATTATATACTAAGTCAAAAACGTTTGAATAAACTGTGTCAAGCTGAATTAGTTAAAAATCGGGTGGAAGATTTCATGAAAACGAACTACCAAGTGCCGCCCCCCCCCCAAATATTTCGATGGAACCAATGTTACCAACTGTACGTGGTGTACAGTTAATGGAAGAGCCCCCTGGTGTTATGGAAACAATGTTATCAACTGCACACGGTGTAAAATAAACGGAACAGCCACAATGACACGAAAACCCGGGGTACCTGGTTTCGAGAGGCCGGCGCTGACAGATTCTTGTGGACAACTATAAAATCTCCCGCTGTGATTCCTTGTAAGTTATTATTTTGATACGCGGAGACTGCGCGTGTCCCATATCCCACAGGTAATAGTCGACGACACAGCTACTAAACTTGAGGAGCACATATTTTATCTATATTTGAGGCTTTGCGCGTAATAAATCACTGAAACATACTTGTCTATCTGAATGACACAGGACAATTATATTCTTTTTTTATATTTATAGAAGTTAAAGATACAATTAGAAATCTTTTGGCAACATTACATCACAAATGACAAATGAGGATATGTCGTGTCATAATGGGGGTCTGTGTGCCGTATGCACCAGTCATATATATATATATATATATATATATATATATATATATATATATATATATATATATACAGTATACCAAAGGTCGTGTATTTACAAAGGTCATATTAAACTGGACCTTCACTGTTGATTGTCATTGAAAATTTCAGACCGGGGTTGAATGATGGTTGACCTAACTTATTAACCCTACTGGGGAATGCAAAATAATAATTTTCATTTTGCTGATAGACAAAATGACAGACACAACCAGGACCGTCACGTCAGAGTTCAACAGAGTGTATGGCATGTCAGATTCAAAGGGATACGAGAGTAGCTGGTCAGCATTACATGTGTAATATCTACTTTGATCATCTGCACCAATAAATTTAAATTAATAGCCGTTTTTCTACCAGCCAGCTTGATAGGCTTGGCAAATCGTGAAAGAATTAGTCAAGTCCTTTATACTATATATACTTTATATATATATATATATATATATATATATATATATACATATATATGTATATATATATATATATTTATATATATATATATATATATATCAAAACAATGTCACAGGAGAACTTCCCGCTGATTTTGGTAGAAACAGGTATGCGGTAAGAAAACATATTAAATGATTAAAATTTCTGCAAGTATTTAATTATGCATATTTAGATAAGCACATTATTTCTGAGTATACAGGTGACCCATGCACTGACACGTATACACCAAACCGATATGACCTTTGATATAACTAGTTTATACATAATGAGGAGACGAAGAACATGCATAAAGCAGAATAAAGCGTAGTTTAACAGTTGTCAATGACTTCATGTTGTATTATTTATGCACCCTATTTTAATGTATTTTCATATTATTTACACTTGGGATAAAGATCAGCAAAGGAGACTAATTAATAATTGATCAGTGTATAGATCAAAGGAGGCTGGTGTTTGAAGCTGTTACTTAAACTTTAACAAGACAAACATCAATGATATAATATAAACAGGTCGCAACTCAAATTTAGACTTATCATAATCAACCGGCCCTACGCTACCACGTCTTGTTACTGTCCAAAGTCGTCCAATCACATCTACATACTTTAAACTATGCCACCGATTCTAGACTTCTATTTCTGTATGAATACTGATATGTGTATATATATATATATATATATATATATATATATATATATATATATATGACAATGGGACACTCGGCTGTGACACCTTAACATTAGTGTTAATGACACGGGTGAATGACAGCCGTTTTTGTTCTCTATGAAATTGGATTTTTACTGCGCGACAAAGGATGTTATTAACCGTATTACAGAGTTCGCAAATCACACCTAACGGTTTTATGAACAGAGAGAGAGAGAGAGAGAGAGAGACAGACAGACAGACAGACAGACAGACAGACCGACAGACAGACAGAGACAGAGACAGACAAAGAGAAACAAGAAGAAAAAAGTGCAACATTTATTATTTCTCACAAATATTTTACTTAAATAGACTCTATCAGCAACTTTCCTCTGAATTACATATTTGTCCAATTGATAATTATTGCACGGATTACGATATAACCTTCGCATCATTAAATGGCAGACGTCCATGTTACTTGACCTGAGGGAAACAAATCAACATGTAGTTATCTAACGACCTAACGGCAGAACGAAGAAAAGACTTTAACCTATATTACCTGAATATTTATTTTATCTGCACGGAAAATATAAGCAATGGGCACAACGGATGGTAAGTAGTTATCCACACATTAGTAATATCCTGAAATTGGTTGTTTTATTACATAGTTACAACGCGTAGAAAAATGTTTTTCCGCCACCACTGACCCCATCGTATACGATTTGTGATTATGCTAACTAGTTCAGGGCAGTTAAAAGGAATCAATCCAGCCTTTGGAAAGTTATCTCTCCATCTCGGTTTCGTTAGTGATTTTCTGTTCCATAAGAAGGGTGACTGCTGTCATTTCACTTACAGGGTCTAGGGCGTCAGGGATAAAGTTATAACATTACTTATTGGTCTGTCCTCACATACTGGATATGCTCAAGTCGGATATGCTTACGAAAAAAAGGTTTGGTGGCTCTCATATGAATTGTAACTGCAGAGAAACCTGTCTTTAGCGGACAGTCAAGGGACTCAATCATGTTGTCCTTAATAGTGAGGTGTCCTTATTAGCCAGTTAACCTTGGTTGATAACTGTGGGATTATAAATAAAGACAACGACCTTACAAGAACAATCTTTAGGATCCTTCGGGTAACGTTACTGATGCACTCTCTCCATTTATAACGTTGAACGATATGCCGTGGCGTTTTCTGAAACACCCGGCCACCCGTTACTTGATTTGAACTCCTGAATATCCAACTCTCTGGCAAATCTGAGGGCCTTTTCCTTTATCAGAGGTCCACTGATAGTGATGCCAGATGCACAGGCTCGCTAAAACCACTCCCCCACGGCGAGAATCAGTTGTTCATGCGCACTTTTCTTTCAGAACCTCTCTGGTCGTTAATTGGCGGCATTTTCCTTATGAGCTGTCAGATACTCAACGCGTACGCTTTTTTAGCTTATTGCACTCAGTCGAATAAGCTTGACTCTTTCATAAGCGCCTGCCTAGGAGTACACGTGGTGCCACCTGGCGACACGGTCTAAAACTATCCTGATTCATCTGTCCCAATGCGATAATCTCAAAGGTAATGACGGTGTTGATAATGCGAAGATTGTAATGGCTACGAACCTGGGAACATTCGTTTTTATAGGTAAATGTAGCTTTAGCCTTAAATAAACTTTCTTTGATGATGGCTGTTTGGTTTGATTTGCTTTAATGTTGAAGGCACCGGAGATTAACCGAACCCCGAGGAGCTTGTGCACGACGGCATGGCACAAACAACTACAGAGCGAGCACATGTTTGACACTGAGCAGATCAGTTTGAGATATAATGAGCAAAAATAATAAATTAATATCAAACAGCCTGCTACAACAAAGAGGCTAAGTTTACAGTTAGAATATGTGAGATTAGGGACATATGGGTAATCGGCAGCCGTTTTATATATTTAATGGCCCCACGGTCGAGCGAATAATATGCAGCTTCGCAACGTGTGAATGATCAACCGTGAAATAGATGACAAAATGTTTACTGCTTCACCCTTGCTGAGTTTATCATATGAGAACATCACAACGTGACATGAGCATCTACACGCATTAAGGTAACAATTGGGGATTGCATAATCCTTTGTGTTCCAGTCCCGGGAACAACAACAGTACCGGTGGCCATTGATGTAACCCGGGACAAGTGATCAGTGTCCGCCGGAGATGTCCATGTTTGTCAGGTTCATTTACTCTTAGAATGTTGGTTTGAGTTTAAATCTGCTGTCTGTTGTCCGCAGTAGTGAGGTGTCTGCCTTACAGAGGTTCCGTTCATAAATAACATTTAGGGCATTTTGAAAGGACGTCACTATCTTGTCTGTTCTAACCAGTGTCCGCCTATGTGAGGTGTCTGAAAGACCAGTTTTCACTGTAGATGTAAATACTAGTCCAACCACAAAACACCACATCTATTTTAATATTTTGTCTTGACTGTTCAAGAAGGGTTGGCGGGGTGAATGTTAATAAATCGCTCATCAACAAGTCTCCCAAAAAGTTAAATATTTTCCATAGGTTAATCATCCGGTATATGGACTGAAAAAAAATTATACCTGTATTTTTATAGTCTAATTAATATTCTGCCGTGCCAGTATTAAACTTGAATTAACTGGGCAGTCCCATTTTTATTTAAGTGTAACATTATGCGCAGAATAGATGGTCTTTTTACGGTGGCTCGTATAGGAGACACAGAGTTGAGGGTTACTGATTGAAGGTTAGGGTAAGGGTGTGTAAACCTTTGTATATAAACATTCTGATCGTCGTTTTTCATGATTTTGTATATCTAACAGGGGCCCGGCGGATCTAGGATTTGGGGAAAAAAGGGGGGTCCAACCCAGAAGGACCAATGTCAAATTAAGCATTAACAGGGTCCCCAGGTCCAGAAAAGAGGGGGGTCAAGACCGCAAAAATTGATCTGACATACCTACAAAAAGGTAGAAAGTAGGGGGGGGGGGGGGGTCCGCACTCCCCTCCCCCTGGTAATCGTGCAAAATAACGGACCCATGTTTCTCTCTCTCACAAATAAGTGTGACCACATTTCACTAAATTTTTTTTGCATGATAAAGTTGACGATCCGGCGCATCTAATGATATCATATTTTTGTATGTTATTTATAAATTTATTTTGCTACAAACTGTCGAAAAAGGGTAGTTTGCCGAAATTTACCCAAAATGACGTCGTATCAAAGACGTTCTGAGCCGATCATGAATCCACGGTAATATACATATAACCATGTTAAACATTTAGATCATGTCTTATAAAATTTACAGTCAATATATAATATTACCGAAAAATGTTTAATCTTTTTTACCTCTTTTTATCCACATTTCTCTTGATGTACGTTCAAGGTGACGACGTCCTGCCGCCAGAACGTAAACAAATGTCGAGTGTCACGTGACAAGTCATGCACTTAAAATCAAGAGAGACACGGGAGAAACACGTTCGTCCGCATTACTTTACAACATATTTTGTTATACTAACATAATAATATCCTTATTTTTAATAAAATAATTATAAAGTGTGACAACATTTATTAGTTATAATTCATGACATTATTAAGGTGTGATCTCTTTTTTATAAATTGTGTGACCACATATAGCAGTTAGAAATAGTAAAAAAAGGTGTGACCACATTTAAATATATTCTTACATCATCATATCCCTTATTTTTTTCTAAATTTAATCCTAAATTTTTTCAAACCAAGAGACCATATTTTTTACCAATAAAAAATTAAGTGTGACCACCTTTTATTTGACCAGCCATATAAGTTTGTATTGTATAAATAATATTATAAAATCTGGTCACATATGGTGTGACCACATTTTTTAAAATAAATTTTGCCAAAAATAAGTTGTGACCACATTTTATTTGACCTGCCATATAAGTTTGTATTATATATAGAATATTATAAAATGTGGTCACATATGGTGTGACCACATTTTTTAGCCAATAAATATTGACAAAAATAAGGTTGGACCACATTTTAATTGACCAGCCTAATAAGTTTGTATTATATAATATTATAAAATGTGGTCAAATTGTGTGACCACATTTTTAACCCATGAATATTGACAAAAATAAGGTGTGACCACACTTTGACCAGCCATATAAGTTTGTATTATATATATATATATATATATATATATATATATATATATATATTTTTATATATATATATAATGTCTTAAATGTAGTCTTTATACTCTGTCTACAAAAATGACTGTTTATTAGACAATTTATATTTATTTGACATATAAAACGTACATAGAGACAAAGCTGAATAGAGCAAGAGTTAACGTGATCAGTCGAATACATTCACAGACGACAGTTGCATGTTTATGTTTTTGGCGGCACGACGTCGTCAACTTTTATTAAATCTTGGGAAATATGGATATTTAGAGGTAAAATTGTCTCTCTATCTATGCATAAAAAGATATATTGACTTTAATTTTTGTTAGACATCATCCTTTTGTTTAACATGGTATGCACGTACAGTACTGTGGATTCATGACGTCGGCTGAGAACGTCTTTGACACGACGTCATTTTGGGTATTTTTAGCAAACTACCCTTTTTCGACAGTTTGTATCTAAATATATTAATATAAAACATACAAAAATATTGTATCATTAGATGCGCCGGATCTTCAACTATTACATGAAACAGTTTTTTCATTGAAATGTGGTCACACCTTACACTGTGTGGACCCCCCCCCCCCCCCCCCCCCCCCAGATCTGCTTCTGATCAAAGGAACTCTCATCGAGCCAGTACACCTGTCACAAGGAGGACCCTGAACCTATAAGTAAAACCACAGTGTACCCACTGTATTACCTGTCTACCACATACCGCATACGCACTTCCTCAATTGAGGTTTCTACACATATATTGTGACACTTCAGATATATATTTGACAGGTAGGTGTTGATTGTGTTGGATTTTCAAAAACATATATACACGGCGTGTGATACACGTGACAAAGGTAACTGTATCGTACCTCTACAGTTCACTGACAGGTAATTTTAAGGTTAGAGTAAGGGTTAAATACACACTTGTATATAAACAATCTGACCGTCGTTTTTTTTCATGAGTTTGTATCTCTAACAGGGGCGGATCTAGGATTTTTGAAAAGGGGGGCGGTCCAACCCAAGAGGACTAATGTCAAAGCCTAAAAATGTCCCCAGGTCCAGAAAAGAGGGGGTCCCGGCCCGCAAAAATTGATCTGACACCCTTACAAAAAGGTTGAAAGGGGCAGGATGGGGGGGGGGGGGGGTCCGCACAGTGTACTCATTGTATTACCTATCTACCACATACGCACTTACTCCACTGAGGTTTCTAAACATATATTGTGATACATGAGATATATATTTGACAGGTAGGTCTTGCTTGTGTTGGATATTCAAAAAATTATATACACGGCGTGTGATACACGTGACACAAGGTAACTTTATCCTACCTCAACAGTTTAGTGACAGGTAATTCACCATATCCATAAATAGCAAACGATAATAATCATAAAAGAATACCATACTTGTCAACAAGAGTTAAGTATAATTGGCTTGCATGTGTGGAAAAATGGACTGAATCACAATGACTATGATGTAATAACTAGAATATTATACCTCGTGATTCAAAGATCACTGCATGCCTGTCGGTGTTTAAAATAGATAGTTTTCTCAACAAGAAATTTGTCCGTTCCTTCCGAAATTCAAAGCTTGAATTTAAATTGAGCCAAGCAAGGGCTTGGTAATTACGGTGGATGATACCAAATACTTTGTTGATGAGCATATTATATATCAACTTCATTGTTACGTTTTATGGGTTATTTGTAAGTTAATCATCACATTTTCCATTTTCCTGTTTAATATATCAATAACATTTTACATCTTGTTTTCAAATTATAGATTGACTCTATTTGCAATCACAGCGTTGCAGCATGTATCGTTATGCACCATATGTGATAACTTTTACCCTAGCATTAACGTACACGACAGCCTCATCCAGCGAAGGTATGAAAACTGACATGTTATCATAATTTTTAGAAAATATTCTGTTAATGACTTAGAAGTTGTACATTAATTAGGCACACTCGAAAAGTTAATCGATGTGTAAAAGGTGATTAGTTGCATTAATTAATATATCAACAATTTGTTTTATACATACCGGAGTATGCGTGACGTTAGAACAGCGTTTAAGCATTTCTGAATTTTGTAATATGTACTTACGACACACGTATTCTCTGACCAGACAAAGAAGTTTTATCATGCCTTAGCAGTCCTCAGGTAGTGGGAGTTACCGGCAACTTGACATGTCAGATTACAGAAACTCCTCTCTTTGTACATTTTTACAAGTACACTGGAGGTGACATCAAGAGAATATATACATTCTCCACAGCTGAAGCAAATGACAGTATGTCATCTGGGAAATATGTACACCGTGTGAAACCTGGTATTGTAACACTGCTTATCAGAAATACAACCTACGAGGATTCAGGGTTCTATGAATGTGAGATGTCCTATATGAACAAAACCCTGAATGGTATCGTCGAATACAGCGTCCTCGGTGAGTATCTCTATTCTGAGGTTACACACAAACACATCAGGTATTTGTATTGTGTTCGTATGTTACTTCAATGCGTACCAATAAGAAGAAACTACATATGATGCATAGGGCATCATAATATCTAACACCTTTAAGGCTTAATTGAAAATTTTACCAAAATTGTCCTTCTCTGGGAAATGTATTCAGTTCAAGAGGAATTAAAGTAAACAGATCTTTAACAGATGTAACGTTTTAAATACAGCGCAATGTGAACAATAAGACGTGTTCCAATAAATCTTATAAAATACAGCTTTAAATTTAGCGACATCTCTTGAGTTTTGTTGAAAATTGATTATTAATATATACTACTAGAGGTTTAAATGATATATACAATTGATTTCATTCTCGTCTGTCTCTACCTATGGGTCTAGGGGCGACAGAAATGGATTGCTATAGCAGTCCTCAGTACACCGGAGAAGTAGGGGCTTTAACCTGCCGGTTTCCAGTGCCAACCGTTACAGTACAACTCATATTATGGGAAAAGCTTAATAACGGGGATCGCAAACAGATTTACATCTGCAACAGTACGGGTTCCTGCAGGCCGGTGGGCAATGGGACAAGAGGGGACAAATTCTCCCACACACTCTCTCCAGGTCTCTTTACTCTGTTCATCCATGACACTCAGAAGGAAGATGCAGGTTTTTACGAATGTGAAATCACAGGAGAGCAGCAACATATATCGCAGTTCGTAAGGTATACAGTATTAGGTGAGTATATTCATAACATGAAACATATCAAGAACAGTTTCTTTCTAAACCATGCTATATAAATATTTCATTAAAATTATGTATCAATTCAACATTAACGTGTTTCTGTTTGCTAGATATCAATAACAATAATGCAAGACTGGTCACTTTTATGGAAACGTCTACGGAGACATATGCTAAGACGACCCGAGGTAAAGTTACCCAGATTAAGGCTGCAAATGACATTTTTTATTATATGCTATATATTTTATGTGTATTTTTATATGAATCAAGTTAAGAGAGAGTTAATTTAATTTATGGAAATTCGATGTAAACATTAAAAATATTGTAGAAAATGCGTGCAAGAGATGCGCTTTCAGGCGATTTGGAATACATCATGCATAGGTGTGAAACTGTAGGTAAAATATGAAAGACAAATGATTACATTGGTAACATTGCATCCCATTGGCATCAGTTTAGGTTTGAATGTTACGTAAACACATAAATGGGTGCAGGAACTACAAATATATAAACACTCATGAATGAGGAGATATTTTTATCACTTGAGCCGTCGGTGTAATGTCACGTTTAAATCATATATATATATATATATATATATATATATATATATATATATATATATACATGCATGTATTTATATATTGATAATGCATTCACTGAAACATGTTCCTGATAGAAACTGCTAGACTCAACATTTCAGTCCACCATAATATATCAATACATTCTCCTTTGTACATTAATGAATGACTTGAGATATCTGCTTTAACTTTTTTCTAAGATATAAATTTTGCACATTATTAATGTACATCTCTGAAAATGACAGAAAATTACCAAGGAATCGGCCTACCCAAAGGAGACAAAACCAAGCAGAGAGGACGGAGTAAATGCCTGAAGGCCCAGGCTGATTTAAGTAAGTTTAACCAGAACTATATATTTTTATATATGAATTTAATAGTTAATCAACAGGAAACTTAACAGCAAGGGAGGAATTTAATTTCTACATCACAAACATTTCCCAAACGACAATTAAATACTACACAACCAACAATTTTCAATTTAATACCGCCAAGAAACTAATTACCTCCGCCAGCCAGGTTATGATTTCGCACCTGTTTGCCTGGTTTGTTGGAAAGGTTTACAACTGAACATATTTCTATGAAACATTGTTCAGGGCTGAAGCATAATTATTTTTCCGAAGTAGACGCCTTTCTGGTTGTAAATCTATTCTTTAAATGAAATATTAATACTAATACTTATAATTTTTCATGTATATTTAATCTTTTGATGAACTGTATATGAGAGACATGTTAACGTTTATTTTCCGTCTTTCTGCATCGTAAAATGTAGTATAATATTATTGTTTCTGTGTCCTGTTCCAATAATATGAAATTTGATGTAAGTGGAAAGGTATGTGAGTCGCTGGGATAGCCATTTTGAGATCAAATTGAAATACCATTAATGGTATTTACTTATAAAGTAATATATTTTAATGATAATATTATAATAGTATAGTTATATAGTATATTAATGATATAATATAACCATATCATGTAGTAATGTAAATTAAAATTGTTATTGCAACAGACCAATATGGCGATCATCTTTTCAGGTCAACAGAGAACTATTCATTTTGCCAAGGCTGCCATCATATTCCTAGCAGCTGCGACCATTCTCGGCGTAGCAGTTCTAATTTACTACAAGTGTTGGAAGGTCAAAAAACATTATGCACAGGCAACTACTGAAGATAACGAAGCCGAAAATACAAGAATGACAAGTCTATGAACAAGAGAATTATTAGCTGTTTTAGAATTTAGAATATAGAATCCGCTGACCCTTCATCTTTATTAAATTTATTGATAAAATACAAAAAATGCATTATAAATACATGTGTCATGGCTGAGCTACATTGGTTTAACAAATTATGCAGAGGCGAATGTTAAAGAACCTGGATGTAATGTAGTGTCAATGTTTACGTATTTCAAAGACAAATGGGAGGCAAACGAAACCATGTTTAAGAAAAAAAAATTGATTAAATTTAACTCTAATGATTTTTTTTATCACTCCTGTATATTCTCTATGATTAGAAATGGTTTCGGGTTGATATATGTAAGATATACGCCAAAGACTTTTATTTCATGAAATGCCCACGTTCACAAGTAAAACTTTATGGAAAACTATACGATCGATCAAAGATGCTATAGTGTACAGATCCAATTATTTTTCAGTTGTTCATTTCTGAATGTGTGCTGTGACACTTTCGCTTCAATGTAGGTGGAGTTTAACTTATACCCCTCTGCGTCTTCATGTATAGATGATTACTATGGACACTTTATTTTATACCTAATACTTATACATTCTTCAAGAGACATGGCCTCCCGACATATCTTACACCAGGACATTCATGTCTTCTTTGCCTGAAGGTGTAGCGTCAGGACTCATATATGTACATACAGTCTCTCAGCAGCACGCAGAATTAAAACATAATTCACTTGTTCATACTGTACCCATTTACTGATCGATATCCCTGTTTGTTATATCCTGAAATGACTTTATCTATCCTACTCGAATCATATATTACAACAAACAAATTTTCATAAAATAATACTTATACATCTCAGTCATTGTTATATTTTGCAAGAAAATTATTATTTATATGTTAATGTTATGCTTGTTGGTAATGACACATTCTTTAAACTATTTTCAGAGATAAATGAATGTGTTTTCCCCCTATAACATATAAATGAGAAAATATAAACGCCATACAAATCACGCGCAACAATTTTTTAGGATAAGAGGGAAAATATGGGTATATAATACTTGAGATGCATACATACTAACTAGATTGATGTGCCTGCGCCGGCTCAAGTCAGATGCCCCTGTACCGATTAATTAATATTTGTTTGTTTGGCTACCAAGAGTGGAAAGAAGCCTCGTTCATTCATTACTCTGTGATGAGGTGACACAGCTAAATGCCCCTCAGGCCCATCACAGGTAGTCCGGTACTTGCCTACCAGACCAGGACAGTGTTTATTTAATATTGTTACATAACGATTCATTGAAATGTTGTCCAACCTGGGCTCTCTAACAGCAAATGCAAAGCTGCAACGTGCACTTTGCTCCACGTGCTTTTACTCCAAACAATCTTCAATCACAGACTTTTTTTTTTACTGAGAAATAAGAATTGTGACAATTCAACACATTCATACAAAGTGTATTATATTTCAGTTGCTTTATGGACTTCCCGTGACTGGATTAATGTTTGTGTTTTACTTACTTGTTTACTTGATAAAGAACGTTTTCTTAAGATGATAGTATTTAGATTAGTGACGTACTGTCTTTACTTTTTTACTTGTATATTTTTTAAACAGAAAATGATTATATTTCAAATAATATATTAATAAGAATTATTACTTGGTAATGCTAAATACCACATGCTGCTTTTCCATTTTGTGCTTATAAAATAAAAAAAATGAATATATATATATATATATATATATATACATACATACATACGTACATACTGAGTTCAGCTATCTTTTAGACCATCAGCACACAACTTCCTTTTATTGTGCTTTTTTTGTCCATACTTTTATGTAATAAATTACATATTTTCTAACAAATGTCTTGATAATTAAAAATAAATTGTCAGTGAAAAACGTATCTTTAAATGAAGAGAGATGATACATGCAATAAGTTAGGGGCAGCACTCTATGTGCTATCCATTACCTCCAAAAAGTGGGCACCTCTGTACAGTAGGGCACTTTGGTCCAGTCCCAAAGGTGCCCACATTATAGAGGTTCGACTGTATATATAAGCAATATATGTGATTAATGCCTCGGGGCATTGCACAAAGGCTCGAACGATTTAAATCAACTTTGCATTTAAAGTAAAGTGTAACAGAATGTAATACATCACTTTATATAACACATATTTCAAGATTGCTATACGTTCCTGTTTCTTTATAATTCGCTCAACTGTCCTCTCTGTGATTGCCTCAGCCAGGAAGATGTGCGTTCATTCCCGTTCGTGTGTGTGTAATTCTGTGTTTGTGGGGTGTTTTGGTGGGTGTGTGTGTTCGTTGACGACATAACTCACGCAATCATTGATGGAATCTGATGAAACATGCTGATAAAGTATCGATTAAATTTTGGTGTAGGTCCGGGTCATGATCTGGATCCAGGAAGGACCTCCGGGAATATCACAAATGGACAGTCATATATGGCCGATTGAGCATGTGCATATGAACCGAATAGGTGAATGCAAAGACTTGTTTGGGAACATATGCACCAATGCACCAGAGAATATGGGCCAATAAATGAATAAAAATACGGGTTGCGGACTGTTTTTTTTAAGACGGGCCACATGGCGGAAGAATGCACATTTCTGGTTATATATTTTATTTTTTTTTGGTTGAGTCTTTCCTCTGCCACCGCTCGCAGACGTTCCCATGTCCCTGTAGTCCTCTGGAACTGAGACCTGCGGTTAATTATCTGAACTGTGGGCTTCAACAAACAGTTTTCCTCTGTTACAATACTAGTGCGATATTACATTGGATTGGTTGTGCACATGTTGCCTATGTACACACATTCTCTGTGTTCCTGAATTCTGTGTCCCCTGTTTTGTGCACATGTAGCCTATGTACACATATAGCTCTGAGTGAACTAAAAAACACGCATCATATTATAAAAAAAAATATGACGGGAACGTAGAACACAATGTTATCGTTAAGTACGCTCCCTCTGTTGAGGAGATTATGAACAAACACAAGAGTGACTGCCACAGCTCAATTAAAATTTTTTTATGCTTGCTTGAAATTTAAAACCTGACATTCCTGATCTTCCCAGTTATAATAATATAACCTGCATTTTGTCACGTCGTTATATATAGATATATAAGGAATATAACGCCTATCAGGCGTAGTGCAAACATGACATAAGGGACAAGCACTTCTTATTCAAGAAGGAATCCGGTGATAAAAAAGATGAACACACCGTAAATTATATATATTTATATAGTTCCAGACTTTAACCTACATGAGTTTTTACATGAGTGCCTGATAAGATGAGAGTCTGGTTATGGGAAAATAACGAGATACAAATTTACGGAGTGATGGGTCAAATGGTCTGATCTTCATGATATATGTCGGACATATTATATATATATACATATATATATATATATATATATATATATATATATATATATATATATATATATATATATATATATACAGTGAAACCTCGTTGTGTCGAAGTCGAAGGGACTGGTAAATTTACTTCGACACAACCGGAGTTCGAGACAACCGATGTTCAATATATGCAACCTTCTTCAGCCTCGATTATAATCGATAAATACTGCACATGCATGTACAGGGCCTATATCACAAATGTTTTCATGAAAGAACAACACAAATTTTATTTACTTATGTGTTTTTTATCATTATATTAATAATCAAAAACACATAAGTACCACCATGGTAAGGATTAGGTTAATCAAGAAAGTGAAATAAGAGCACATACATGTACGTGTATAAAAGAACCCAAATCAATAAATGATTGGCTCAGATCATTTTCAGTTCAACTTTATCCTAGACACAGCAAAGGTAAGGATTGGATAATGTTTGGTGTCATTATCAACAACTTCTCATTAATGCTTTGTCGGCGAGAGAAGAAAGGCATGTTCATGAGTGACTCATTGGCCACACAAGTAAACAACCGACTAGGTTTGTCAGCCAACGCGAAATGAGTACGATCCTTGCCGGTATTAATTGTGTAACTAGTCATCGCGGCCAGGGTATGATTGTTGGACCCTGCACAACTGTTGTCCAAGCATTAAAGCAGCATGAACTTGAGTCGACAGCGCCATCGCGCTTGATGAGTAAGAGCCTGGTCGGTATTAATTAATTATGACTGGTCATCACGGCCCAATCATGATTGACGGACCCTGCACAACTGTTATCCAATCATGACTTCGAGTTAAGCGATAGAAATATTAGGGGGGGGGGCCTACCAAACACCTCGACACATCCGGTTTTTCGACACATCCGACTTCGACACAAGCGGAGTTAAATTAGCAAGGTTTTAACTATTTTTTGCATGGACCCCACGTTCGACTTCGACAAATGCGGGAATTCGACTTAACCGAGTTCGACACAACGAACTGTTTGAAGGAATGATTATAAAAAATATATAATTTTTTTAGTGCCTGTCTTCCATCTAGCTATCATAGACAGGTGTACTTGGGTACAGAACAGAGTGCAATTTTATTTTCCAGTGATCTTGAAACTAAGGTATAAAAAATACGCGGCTGATGAGGCTAGACCTTCTATGCATTCACTTAATGTTTTTATCCTATATTCCCAGGTTCATCCGTGCATAAGTGACGGTACATTTGTGAATAGCCCTTGATGAAGCTCTAGAATCCGTCAAAGATGTTAGATCAACACCATAAATAAATGTAATCGATTTTTTCTCGGCCCATTCCAAAAATACCCTGAAAATTAAATAAGATTCCGTTCATGGTTACTTGAGTCGTAAACAAACACACACACACGAACACACACATGGACGGAATGATCGCATACTCTCCTGGCGTAGGCAACACTACGTGTAATGGTAATAGTGTCGTTTTACGTACCGGTTTACACTATCCACGGTAGCTGTATCTTTAGGTATATCGGTCTCTTGTGGATATAGTTACCGTGGAGACTACAAAGGTCAGTTTATGTTAGATGCGCGGATGGGATTGAATAGTCCGGGTAAAGATCTGAGATAGTAGATAACTGGAAATGCTGCCGTCATATTTAAGAAAGTAGACTTAGAATAGATATAGATGCACCTATCTGGGCAAGGGAATGATTAATTTATAATCAAACACGTGATAACGAGGTTAGTGTTTGGTTCCTGGAAAGCACTCGCGATACAGATTTACAAGTTTAGTCTCGTTGATTTCTCGCCACATTGGGGGTATATGGAAAACCGCATTCTCGTGACATTTGTTTCACACAATCGTAGTATTATATAAGAAATTGTCAGCTAAATTTACAAAAAAAGATTTCATAATATTCACTAAAAGACTCATGATTATCAGTTTTCTTTGTCTGCATATATAAACCCTAGTGTCATTGTTAAGAGTGCAGCTGAGAAACCATATATAAGCCTACGTGTACATTACGAAATAAGGGACTTCCAAATACATCTGTTTAACGTAGAGTTAGTTTGTCATCTTAAAGAGCCATCTTTTGTGGCATTCTCTAGATTATTTAAATAATTGTTACGAAAATAAAGGGTCCATAAAGAGCATATATAAAGCAGTAAATTTAATTACAGTTGACTGATTGGAATGACAAGCAATTATGTCTAATTTTGTTTATAACTATCAAAACGGGGACTCAACACGTTCTCTTTAATACACCATAGAACAATCACAGTTCCCCTGTTACAATTTTTTTTGTTACATGTACAGTAATGAAGGCCGATTGAGACATTGTTACCTGGCTGTTCAGTGACTATATATATATATATATATATATATATATATATATATATATATATATATGCATTTGTATACAAAACTATGCTCTAAATACGATAAAAAAATCGTTTCTATGGCCTAAGGGTAGATTACATGCAATACCCATTCGGCGAGTCATTTACATGTATACATATAAACATTCGTACATATATGTATAAATAATGCAAAACTATTCACTAAATACTATTTATTTTTGTTTAAATTATAGCTATTTGTGCAGAGTTAACACTTGAGTGTTAAGAACAGGTAAGTGAAAATGTTTTATCAATGTTAAATGAATGAATAGTACATACGCTGTTAATGGCTTTTATAAAATATCGGATCAGCAGGGAAAAAAATCAAGGGGCCAACGTCCTTGCCGTGGTTTTTGTAGAAGAGTCACATAATACAGAAAATATATATGTTAAATATAATATACATACAGCTATATAACATATTAAACATGAAGAGTGAATGAACCTTTACGCCCACAATTAAAAGAGCAAAGACAAATTCAGTAGATTATTTATACATTGTTCCAATATATATGGCTATCGTTCCGTTGCGCGAGACAGTGTCCAACAAGGGAGCCCAGTCAGATATTTATAATATAATGCTAACAAGATTACATTTGATGGGACAGATATCATAACGACCAATTAAATGCACCCAATTCCTACCAATAGACCCATACAAAAATAAACATGCATTTGTGTTTAATTCATAATATAGCTGGCAGTCTGGACTTGTGGGGCAAAATTTCTCGTCGTAGAGCATGAGCTTTCCTTGTAGGAAGATGCTCCTATAAATGACAAAAATCACTTTACCAGGAAGAACAGTTATATTTGAAGAGGGAATATTTTTCACTCTGTTACCCCAAGCAGATTTCAAATCGACCAAATCGTAAATTGCACCGGATGTTATAAGTGAAGTAACCATAACCCCCCCCCCCCCCCCTGAACCGGTTCCTAACTTAAAAGTGGGAGGACCTTCAGAAATTGCGATTTTTTACAATAATCTCCACAGATGCCCGTGTATATATGTTTTCCTTTCTCATTTTACATGTTATAAATGTCATTGTCTACGAACACTGTCTCATTGTCCGAGTCCTCTTCTTGATTTCCAGACAGCCCCTGATCAATTTTACTGGTAGCGCCCTCTTTCGTAATTACTAATTTGCTTTTTCTGTTTTTCTTTTTACCACTTTTCCTTTCCTCCTGTGGAAGTTGTCCTGTTGACATCTGACGCTGCTTCGGGATCTTTTTAATCGAAGACAGATCTTCTTTGTTTGGACTTTGTTTCACACCTTCAATATTTGTTGAATCCACGTTAAACTGAGATGTTGCTTTCCTTCCTTTCTTAGGTACTGCATACAGTTCTGTAACAGACGCATCAAGTGACCGGGATCGTTCTGAAGTTATGTCGTCATCCTCGCTATGAAGGCTTGTTGTAGCCACTGTCACACTTTGTTCTTGTGATATAACGCCATGCGCTGTGTTATTATTTACCTTCAGGCCTTGTGGCGTTCTGTAACCTTGTATGGTCCTCACCGAGGCTGATGGCCCATGCTGCGAGCGCGAAGTTGAACTCTTGCTCGCAGCGTTTTGGTCGATGGAGCTGTTTTTATACAGAACTTCTGTGACGTCATCAGATACTCCTAGCGCCTGCTGGCAGACAGGGATACCGCCGGAAGATGACGCTGTATTCAGCGGACCCATGTTCATCTGCTCTGAGTTGGCTGATGGTCTATTGTTTACCATTCTATCTCGTCGTTTGATAAAGCTTAAATATCAATGTTTGTCAGATCATGTTTCAGATTAATTTTTGAAAGATTTCCATCTTATATGTGAGGCAGAAGTCAAAGTTAATTTTCGAAGTACGAAAATTCGGAATTGTAAAATCGTTCGTATTGTTGAAACAAAATACTCACCAAATGAATAAAATTATTGCTGTCACTAGGCTTATCAATGCTATTGGTACTGCTGTATAGGCCAGAATTGTCAGTGTAGGATATGGCGTCCCTGGATCTTAATTGAAAGCATATATATTATTTTTCTGTGTGATCATTATTTGATACACGTTCAGCTATTCTAACTTAGAAGTATAAACCTGTAAGACATATCATTATCTGGCGTTAGTTTGCTTATCACATTCATTCCTCATATATTCTCAACAAGTAAATTAATTGTACTTCTGTTACCAATTATGAATCTCTAGATATAACATACATGATAAGAGGAATTCAGCATATATAATAAAAGTCAGCACATTACATATTAGTACATTTATAAGTGTAAGGTGTACAGAATAAATGCATTGTTGGCGTGTTTTATGAGATCAGAGCACACTCAAATTACAAAATCTCCACGGGGAGGCATTCTTTGATAAGTTAGTTTATGGTGATGTTACGTACATTTGCGTTTGTTAAATTATATGTAGACTTACATGACCAGTTTAAATGGTTGAGAGTGTTATCATTGGAAACCATTGCCGGAGTTGACGTTGCATGCATTTTAGGTGTGACCCTTGGAGTGGAACCAGGCTTCATGGCTTCAAAATGAGTAATCATGTTATAATGTGTCAGTCATACGGCTGAATATTATACGGTGCTCCGGTTAAAGCAATCCAACTGATATTAAGTCTTTATTTAAAGTTATATCTTGTTTCCATGTTTTACTTAAATCACGCTCAAAAGATTAATAATTTTCAAGAATAATAATGTTTTCCGAAAGACAATATGGAAATTAAATATAACATCATTTATAACTAATATTTTAATTGATGGTCAGATTAAAGGCACCGGTTAAATGACAATATGTTAATGTAGCACTCACCGTTCTCACAAATAAAGGCCGGAACGGTGGAATTGCAAGGCAACGATGTCCATTTCGCAGAATGATTCAAAGATATACAATGATCAGGCAGTGGTATAGTTTCATTTGGCAACATCCAGAAGTTATTGATGACTTCCATCCGAGATGATGCCCCTTTAAATAAAATATCTTTCAAGTAGGTAAAGGTAACACCCTTTACTAAATCTAAAGTCAATCCGTACAAGGACTGTAAAAAGTATGCATTTTAAACCTGGTTTAGTGTTCTTTCTGCTGGTATATGTATTTTCGAAATTATCTTGCATTTTCACATGATTTTGCAACATTAAATTATTATACTTTTACAAGGTATATCAATTCAATGATCCAGTAACAACAAATAAACGGATTTGAAATTTTGTCATGTAGTTGAATATAAGTCTGCTAAAAAGTGACTTACTGTTACGGGATATTTAAAATAGTACATCTTTTAAAAATGTATAATTGTTAAAAATGTTTAAGAAATCATGGGAAAGATTAATGAAACATTTTAAATTATAAATTCCGTCAGAAAGAAATTATTTCCGGGGTTTTAATAGCGTACATTAGCCTATGAGGTTAATTTAAATTTAAAAATTTTTGGATTTATTTTAGATTAAGGGATGTTACAGTAATGAAAATCAATAAAGCTTACGTTTAAACACTTTTGTAGTCTCAAATGCTTCAGAAGGCAAGATGATATAAATGGAACAAACCGATGGTAGAAGTATTAACATTATTTAATGGGCTTAATTGTGTCAATTAAGTGCTATCTTCTAAAACAGTACGAAGGCGTTAAGAAAGAATATCTACCACTTTCCCAAACCCATCTTCTGCTTGTCCCAGAAATCCAAAATATGCTGTTTATATGTCCATTTCTGTACTTTATCAATGCTGTTTGAATATTTTCGGCCATTTTTTTGTTATTTGGAAAGAATAGATGAGATTGAAGTGAAGCATCTTTTATTTTGCATTTCTCTATCGCTGTTTTCCAAGTAACTTTCTCCTCAATAACAAACAGGCACATGTGCCTGTAACCGTAAAAAAAATCCGTATCAGGATTTATGCAACCAGAGCCCCACTCTGTAAATAGAAGGAATATTATGTAAAGGTTTTCCTAAATTCACACATGTTTTATCTGCTCATTTCTTTCAAGGGCTAGTCCAAACATGTTTAACACCGTTAGTATCTGAATTTTTGCATGCAAGGTTCATTATAACATACAGACTTGAAAAGACTAACGCAAACATTATATCGTGAAACGTAAGAGGTGACACGGTAGATGTTTAAACGCTAAAATTATTTTCCTTTTTGTTTTAAATAAAACACCACACTCTGAGAGTGCAGATTTCATTCACATTCGGCAGACGAAACACCCTGAGTGATCTTTTGGAAGGTTTTCAAACACTAACCATGCTTTCACCATAAAGAGATGTTGAGATGCAATATTCACACTATTTGAGATTATCGTGGTTTTCTAACTTTTTATGCAGAGTGGATAGTGTCTTGTCTGGCAATCAAGGTCGATTATTTTCCTATGGCCGTCTCTTTTATAATTAAAGGCAAGGCATAACGCGCCTATGTTCTCCCCTGAAAGGCCTCTTGGATGTCCCTCTTGCCAGTTGCTCTCATCTATGACTTTCATTAGAGGTTCGTGCAAATAATATGTCATACATCTATTTTTATAGATTTCAGACAAATTGTTTAATGAATCACTTAATGATAAAAACAGACAAGAAGCAAACACATTTTTTAGAAAGGTTGAAACAAATCCGGATGAAGTGTAGCAAGTAAGAATTACAAAACAAATAAAATTAACAAAAGTTATTTTAATATCTTCGGAGAATCATAACTTTAGTAATCTGATTTCACATTTATTTTTTATACATTTATTCAATTAAACTTTTTGTTATACACTGTATAGGATCTTTTGAGGAACAATAGATCAAATTTATGGGGAGTATTTCTGGGTTCTCCCAGGTATGGCGTTATTCCCTACTCCTGTTTTTTTATACATCCTTAAGAATAAAAAGTCATACAATATGCTTTTGTGATATACAGGGCACGGTATTTGCTATCCTTCCCGGACATCGGTCCTTTACCAGCAGAGCATCCTTCTGTTGCCCTAGTATATCTACTCACACCGGTAGCCCACACGCAACAACAAATAATCCCATCGTTTTGTTGAACCTTCGTCTAAAACCGTGATTAAGGTATAATATTAACTATTTAATCATTAATACCTTATTAAATAGTTACTAAACATTAACCATCAGCATTAATTAAAAGCCATAAACTGTGAAATAGACAGCAAATTTGTTAAAGTATGCAAGTAAAAGCAGTTTAACTGTGAAACTTACGAGATGAAGCGTAAAATATTTGTATAAAGCACAGACTTGTCTGCATCCTGGACGAGAATATACAGGTGTACATGGTGGTCCTGTTGATGGAGCCAGTGCATTGTAACACCCTTGATATAGAATTTCAGGTGGCTGCCGCCCTGCAACGGAAATAAAGTTTCTTTTTATTAACAAACAAATATACAAGTATAACCTTGAGTGGTTGTATGCTAGTGTTCCTGTATGTCACAATCGAGCTTGAAGTGGTGACGATTTTTAAAAACACCTCAGCCGAGATTAAACCTGAATAGAATTAGCCATTGGTTTTAATATCATCGAGAAAAAAAATAATTTACATATTTACATATGCACTAATCATATTTGATATTAAAACAAGAAAAACTCTGTCACAATGATATAAACGACAGAGACGATTATTCGATCCATATCTTATATTATTACGACCGATCAATTTCATCCTTTACCTGCTCAGAATAAAATACCTGGGCTCATCTTTTAACATCCAGGCAATTGCTTTATAGCTCAGCTGACTGTAAGACGTTTGAGCTATAACAATCATGCTTTGTCCGTCGCCCGTCCGGTTACCCGGCCATCTTGTCGTCTGACCATCCGTTTAAGGGCACAAATCGTAACGATTGGGCCTAGAGGTTCTTAATAATTTCTTTGTAAATCAGAAAATAGGTCACTGCGATCAGTATTCTCCAAGTTATGAAAGTCAATTTACTTGTTCATAAAAAAAATATTTGGTACAAGAGCCGCCGTATCTAAATAATTAATATATGGCTTGCCTGGAATGTCGCTTTCATATAGGCCATGTTGGTTTCATCAGTTGCTTCAGATTTGTGTGCAAACCTTTACTTTTTCGAATGTTTTACGTGTTTTTCATCTGTCATTTAACTGAATGCCAATTAACAGCATTTGCATCGTTATCGCAGCTGTCGGTCCATCCGTTGTGGTAAAACGTTGTTTATTTATTTATGATGTGTTACGGGGTGGCATAAAAGCGGACCGAACTGTCTCGCTAGTGAAGATTGCTTTGCTAGCGAAGCGGTTGGTACGCCGGACTTGTGCGCCACCGTTATGGGTTCGAATCCGGGATATGTTTCCTCTGAACAATTTGTCTTTGTAACATAACGGGGGCTCGTCCAACGTGACGGTAAACTTTGAGGCTCAGGGAATAAGCTCAAGAAAGTGTGACTCATGGGATAATTAGTCTTGTTCTGATAGCAGAACGCTCTTAAGAAGGGGTGTGTTACGGGGTGACATGAAAGCGGACCGAACTCGCTAGCGAAGCTCGCTTTGCTAGCGAAGCGGTTGGTACGCCGGACTTGTGCGCTACCATTATGGATTCGAATCCCGGTTCGGCCTAATGTTTCTCCTGAACAATTTGTCTTCGTAACAGATGGCTTGTAGTATCAGAACGACCTGTATTTATTCCATTTTTGCAAATTGACCTGTATTTTGACAGTGTAAACGACAGCAGTTATATCAGTTTCACAGCTGTGGTTTCATATAGTGTCCTGAAACCTGATGTGTTTATCATCCCCCCCCCCCCCTCGAATTTGCCTTCGTTCGTGTGTCTGTCTATCTATCCGTCCATTAAACGTTGACAAATTTAAGCCAAAGTATTTGACCAAAAGCTACCATATTCCACATACAGCTCACCTGTCAATAGAGGATGATTACAGGGGACCAACTTCTTCAAAAAGCGTGTTGTATGTTTGAAGCCACACTTTTACCTTACTCTTTCTAACACAAGCACTTCTCCCACCAGTAAGGGATTACGTTTCTGCTTGAGGACAAAAGGTCAAAGGGACAAATTCAAAGGATCGTCTTAATTATTCTTTTCAGCAACTAGGCTTAACGTTTACAGATGCGGTGGGATGCTCTATAGGTGGCTCCATGCTGGCCATAAATTGTATCATCATTTGCCGAATACAAGTGGCACCACCTGTATTTTTTTAGAACATTTAAATACATTAACTGCTTATGTAGTCCTCCGGATCTGGGATATCCACGGGATACAATTCGTTATTATTCTGGCTCGTATAATCATCAGGTTAGCCAGGAATATCGTGGATAGGACAGCTGCCCTCCCTAACTTCATGATCTATTAATACAGAACCATCACCAGGATACTAAATGAACCCCAGAATAAAGTTACTGTCAAAACAGTCACGCTCCTTGTTCCTTATAAATACATTATAACCATCCTCCTGTATATAACCACACGTGGTTACAATAACAACACCTTCCTTCTGACACAGATCCTATCACGCCCGATGACGTATTAACGCAGCAAAAATGAACATGCTTCCTGGTTAAATATGTAAGTGTTAATGAGGCAGACTATCCTAAAACGCCCTTTCACATATGATTATACCAACAGAGGAAAATTATTTACATAATGTGTGCGAACATTAATATATTTGAGATATTGCAACCAAGTATAAGATTTAAAAAGAAAGGTTTTTATTACATTTAATTCTAATTCAGACTCAGATTATATATTTTTATGATGTTCATGATGAGGCCAGCTTTCACACCAGAAGCCTGGCACACTTTCCTGTTTTATTTTGTGTTCTGTTACAGCAGACAGAAGGATAATTGTAAGTACTGATTGGTTTGGTAACTCCCTCTGGTAAAACGTGTGTACAATTTAAAGTATGGTTGTGACCATTCAACATTATTCATAATTGATCTGCTAATGTTGATCCGTCAAGTATTAAGGCACACACATATAACACACATATGACATATATAAGTTCCAGTATATCTCTGAGTAGCCTTGTTAAAAAATGTATATCACATTTCCATCCCTTAGTATGGACTTCCTGGTCGGAATATGATTCTGGTTATAAACAGTAAGGGGTACTGGATAATGCTTGTGTTTCATTATGACACATAATGTGCCAGTGTTATCCGTAAGAGTCGAATGAATGTGTATACATGTAATATGTACTCATGGGTCATTATTTTGTCTTTAATGATGACGTAAAATCGAGGTTAAAATGGATTTAATTGACTTTACAAATGTGCGGATAATGAAGAGTCAAATCGGTTGTGCATAATAGTCTTAATTATACAAAATCATCAGCGGATATTGCAATTTTGTTTAAGATTTTGCATGTATGTACTGTCTCATATTACACTGATTTGGTAGATCTCTAATTCGAAGTAGAATATAATAATATAAGTGCTTTCATGTTAAAGTCTTGAAGTAAAATTTAAAAATAAAAAAGATATTGTTTTTAATATACTCTTTATGGGTTATTAAACGTTCTGTGGGACTATTATTCTCTTAAATAATTTTACTTTACCTTTATTATCTTTCGTTAAGTGCTTAAGTTTACAGTTGACAAATATTTACATTTACAGTGGAATGTGACATGAAAATGACAGGGAATTAGCAATAAATATAAACCAAATGTTTTTGCTGAGGAATCCGTTAAGGAGCCTTTTAGGGAAAAAAGAGCACTTTTTTAGAAAATGTATCAAAATGAAGTCTTGTTGAAGAAGATATATATTACAGGTATTTTTTTATGACTTTATCGGGCGAGCTCAATTTTCTACAGCATTTACGGGAATATGAAGCGGAGAATTTAGGTTATAAAGAACCAAGAGTTAAACAGGAAACATTGTAATTGTTAAGGAAGCGATAGGGCCCCCTGGTAAGTATATTCAAAAATGCGTTAGGTGTTGTCAAGATATGAAATTCACAAGAAATATAATCACATTATAGCACAATAGCTACACAGGCAGTTTCAGCCGAACCAGCAAGATCACTGGTAGAACATTAAATTAATAAAACCAATAATGTAGTGTATGAGTAGCAGCCAACTCCACCGTCTATATCATTCAAGCTTTACTCTAACATTCAGATAAAACTAATATTCTGTTCAGAATAGTATAAATTAGATGCCCTTACAAGCAGGTATAACAAGCAGCCTCGGGGTCTGGCAGGGCTTTCGAACTGGGCAACAAAGGTGGTACGGGGAGGAAAATGGATGCCCTGAGGTGACTTAAAGGTAGCAGACAAAAATACCTAACTATCTTGTGCTGAATACACCGAGACGCCCGCTCTCGATGGTTTGAATCTCGGCTCTGTGCCAGATACAGTGTTATTAGCCCAACCAGAGTGACTGTTACATGTTTAAAATTAAGAGTTGATGCACAATGCGATACCGCGCTTAGACTGGTACCCCGCTCTATTATGGCACCGCTGCTCTAGGCCAATCATAGAGACGGGCGTACAACGCCATCTTCAGGACTCCCGGCAGATTGGTTCCAACTCCAGTATGATTTATATATGATAAAAATAAGCATTTCGTTTGCTCAGAGAAGTTGTCAAAAGTTGGCTGTACATTTTGTGTAACAGTTATCATTAGATTAATAGATATTGGTGATAAACCAATGCTACCTACAGAGGAATATGAAATATTCAGTATATCATATCATCTATACATCCATCAGTCAATTTTTGTGCAAAAACTCATTTTTCAATATTTGAAAACTTTAAATAACTAAAGAAAGTAATTTTATAAATAATCTTCACGGATAACCAGCCGGGATTGCGAGAACGTCCATGACAATCGGTGTGAGCGTACAGACTGGAGTTGGAACCAGTCTACAGGTAGGTCAGGAGTTGCAACTGGGAGTACTTAAGATGGCGTTGTACGCCTGTCTCTATGCTTGGCTTGGGGGCCGTAATAGAACAGGGTACCAGTCTATACCGCGCTTTCAGTGGTCTGATTACAAATCTGTGCTCTGTGGGCACCCCATTCACGTGACGTCACGGCTATTCCAGGGCAGAGAATAGGTCAAAGGTCGATTGTAGAGAGTGTGGGCACCCTGGTGTTCTGACAAATAGAACATTGCCATACAAACCAGCGGTTAAAACAAAACGGAGACCTGTGACGACTGCCACGTATAACTGATGCTCGAGGAGCGTACTATAATTTGGAGAGGTGACTGGCAGTACATTTCTTGGAATAAAGGCTGGCCAGCCGCACAGAACTATGCTGTAAAGAGTTGTGAGCATCAGTTATAAGTAATTAAGCGGTGGACCCCACATTGTACTCTTTACATTTACACGGACAGTATGGTACCAAGAGCATTTAACTACAGGTAGATGTACGAACAAATTTATGATGCCCGTTCTTTGGAATATGTGTTGGTTAACTGTTAATTTTGATATCAAGGTTATCTATGTGCATATACAATGTGCATATATCAGGGGTTTTCAGTATAATTATCGATAGCAATTCCAGGCTGCATACGAAATCACATTTTAAGAAACTGTTAAAAGCATTGTCTTATCGGAGCAAATATATATTTTCCATATCTGAACTTTGTTAATCATATCAACTTATCATCATGCATTGGTTTGCTTTCACCGTGCTGCGGTGGCTCTCGAGTCAAACCTGGCCAAAGAGCTTGCCCCTTTTCATGTGACAACCTTCTCAAACAACACTATCAAAACATTGATATAAACATCGTAGATCATACATGGATATCTGCAAGTGCCAGCATCAGAGTGGACCATCGCATTGTATGCAACATATTTAGCTAGGAGACTAAAACCTGACTCTGTGAAGCTTTACGTGAACATGGTTTCTTTAATTGTTACATGTTGAATGTGTCTCTGATGACCCCATCAAGGGTATCTGGGTAATTAAGTCAGCTTTAATGGATATTCCCAGGGGTCGTTCAAATACTGTCAGCAGAAAAAAATACTTATTGACCCGCTTATTCCCTTACAGATGAAACAGAAACTATATCTTAAAGCTCCACTGGGCATTTTTTTCTGGGCGATATGCTTTTTGTTATTTTTGGTATGAACAGGAAAAGCAATTTATATAATAATACATAATAGAGTGAAGCAGTTTGATCACACAAAAACAGTTTATTTTCACGTAGGAAAAGGTGGAACCACCATGATTTCTTGAATTAAATGTTTCCTGGTCCAAGACCATCCAGTGTAAGGAGAGATCATACCGTGTCAAATAACAAATGATGAATGACCACCCTTTGTGTCCGAATCAGGCTTTGCTACACTGTTTTGAAGTTTGTCCTAACGAGGTAGTAGGCTTCTGAATTTATAAATAAGGTCTATTCAGATCAGGGAGCAGTCATAGCTTCTGTTGAACAGCTAAGCTCAAGACATGCATAAGGTGTCATGTTGGGTTGAGTTGGGTTATTTAATTTATATTGATCATATGCCACAATCTGTGTTTTGGGTTATCAGAACTAATTCTTTCAACTTCTATTAGTTACCCCAAATGAATACACTACGTCAAACAACACACCATGGCACACTGGGCTTTGGCCATGTTGGTAATTACGTATGTATAGGTGAGCCAATACAAGTTTTTATTTATTCAAGCCTGCTTCATCAATGCCTATTCCCCTTACACCGTGATCCATACTAATTTTGGAGTCAGCGCACACGTACCTCATACAGAAAACATATACAAACTGTTGTATTTTTAATACTGTATTTTAATTGACGCAAAAACAAACTTGTGAGGGATTGGTATAGAGTAAAGCAAAATTAAGGTAGTTTGCAGCGCACATACAAATAATACTTTAATGAGAAATGACAAATTGTGACAGAAACAATATACATGTAACAATCCACAAACGTGTAAGCATCATATGACTCCAAGAACCTGACATTAGTTCGTCTGGCACCAACTTATTTCCTATGGATCAATGCAACAAACACCTAAAAAAATCACATGCGTATTATTTATTTATTATCTCTGTCCACACTGGACAAATATCATATTTAAATATTATAAATCTGTTAAGTTAAACACTATTTAGTTTACAATGTTTGAATGACTATGAAAGAAATGACAGCAGTTTATGAATGCAATCGAGGTCATTATCTGCATACTTTGTTATTCTGATGGTTTCGTCAATTTAATTAAAACGAATATTGTAACATCAGATCTTGGTTCTTACTGCCTATATGCATTTCCCGAACACATAGGTAATCAGTATTAAAACACGAAGCTTAGATTAAGAAGACAATATATTTAGAATATCTTTTAACAATTTTGAAAGAGCGATTTGTAAAAATTACCAAAAAAAAACACTAAAACTAATTTTATTAATCGAAATCTCAAATTTGCAAGAACATACAAAATCCCATAGAGTTCAAACATATATCTGTCTTAATGACATCTAAAAAGGAGTATTCTTATTGTAAGGCAATAATTCATGTATTAAGAGCCTTATAATTGCTATCGTGACCGTAAGAGCCATACACCGGCGTAAGATTAGAGCACAGGGCTTATCGCCCAGAGATCGCAAGGTCGAATATTAACCAAGGATCGTCGATATTTTTTGTGTTGGACCCAGGGTGAGTCCCCTGCAGGCTTAATGGTAAATATATGTCTAAAAATTAATCAACATCGAGAGCGAATTATGGGGTTCCCTGGGTGTTATTACGTATGATTTAACACCAAGGACCTGTAGTGGGTGACACCATCATAACATATGTAACTACATGTATATTCTTGCCACCGTCCTGTCTCATAGTCCGAAGCCGAAATGGAATTCTGTTTACGGTGTACTTCACATATAAGTACACCTTAAACAATGAAGCATTACAAATTTACCTTCATACAAATACATGCATTAACTTATCTAAATATTATCCAAAACAGCCCACTAGATAAGTATAATACATGATATATAACATATTTACATATTTACATTCTACATATATTAAACTTTTTAAATTTAAAAGTGTATGAACCTTCAGACGCACAGTTCCGGTTCAGTAGATCAACGACAGAGGGTGCATTCTTATTTTACATGTTATAAATGTCATTGTCTACGAGCACTGTCTCCTTGTCTGGGTCATTTTCCTGACTTTGATGAATACACTTCCCACCATGAGCTTTACTAGCGTCCCCCTTTCTGGTGGATATCTGTTCACGTTAACTGTTATTCTTTGTTCCTGTGTCTTCCTCTTTCGGCTGTTCTGGACGCTGTTTAGGCAAAGGTTTCATCAAAGCTACATCCCGTCTGTTCTCCGTTTGTTTCTTCAGAGTTGGTTTCAAATTCAAATGATCAAAATTTGTTTAATCCATGTCAGACTGACATGTTGCCTTTCTTCCTTTCTTAGGTATTGCATACAGTTCAGCAACAGACGTATCGACATGCCTGCTTGGACATGACGTCATGTTGACATTCTCCCTGTGACGACACTGGTGAATATCTGTCACAGCCACTGCTCCACTTTCGTCTTGTGATACAACGCCATGCACGGTCTTATCTTTTACCATCGAGCCTTGGTCCGTTATAAACCCCTGTTTCCGAGGCTACCCTGCTGAACACTGAACCGCCACACGCTGTGATTTTGTCGACGAGGTTTTCATACAGAACTTGTGTTACTTCGTCAGTGGATGTCCCCATAGCCTGCTGGTAGTCCGGACTCCGGTCGGTAGATGACGCTAGATTCAACGAACCCATGGCCATCTCCTCACCATTAATTGATTGATCAATGGCCAGTGGATTGTCACATCTCTTGACACAACTTAAATATGAAAATACACAATAATTATATTTTATTAACATAATGCTGCAAGGATTTCAACAGTTTAAAATGTTTTCAAGCATTCAAGCCATTGGTTTAAAACTTTTTTTAAACTACGGGAGGGCGTTCTCTAGTGACACAGGAAGGCGCCACCTAATGATAAAACACAGGCCACGGTGAGTGGCTTTGATTTGTGCAATTGTAAAAAGTGGGTAATTTGGTCTCTAATAAACCAGTCTATATGAATCAAGGCCAAGCCTTCCACGGCTAGCGCCCAATGTAGTTTTGCGCAGAAGTACTTAACAGAATAAACAAGACAGTATTAACTAAAAATGAGAATCTCTGTCTGCGTGGCTTAGTTTAAAAAAACTGATCTTACTGTTTCATTATCCAGTCAATAATCAATCAAATGGTCATCATCTACAAGGTGCGGACGTTTGGCCTTATTAGTTTCAGGAGGCCTGGTGTCGTTTGGTTTGATAAAATAACACTTACCGTATAAATAAAGTAGCAGCTACGATTACGTTTATCAGTGCGCTGACTCCTCCAATCCAAGCGAGAATTGTCACGGTGTGACACTGGGTTCCATGATCTTGAATGACAGCACATTCCTCTTTTGTAAGAGTAATCGTTAAGGTGAATACCTGACTCTCTATATAATCACGATGTAGTTAATTCACAATGCAAACTCAATAAGCTCCTTCACAAGGAGTTAAAAATCCTAAATGAAACTTTGGCATATATGTTCAGCTCCGTTGTTTGATAATATATATTTTGCAGTGCATACTTTATGTTCCGTCTGTTACCAGATATCTCAAAGGCCGCTACTGTGAAATAATTATGTGAAACGCTCTAGGTTATGCCACCTACATTGATCTACTTTTTGTTATGAGAGAACGTATTTTCAAAATTTTCAAAAAGTTGTATAGTTTACTAGTTGCAGAGTTAGGGAAATTAAAAGAGTATATATTGAGTCAAATTGGTTTAAAATGATTTTATCATGGAACATCAATGTCATCGGTCAAAAAATTTGTTTGTTGACACACCAAACCGTACACGAACATTGATCATATTACTTTCATATGAATTTGGGTCTGAGCTGCAGCTACCACCTCCAGTATTGCTTTCTCTCTGTGAACCGTAAGGTACTCTTCTTCTTTTTCCAAGACAATTCATACTTTAATAACACTTTTATTTTCATATCGTATTAAACAACTCCTAAGATTAAGGAATTTCTAACTTTTTCCCATATGATATTTTACTCACAGGTTATACATAAAAATGTGTTTATAACACACTGGTACACACACGGGTCATCCTGGAGATACACCTATCTGACCCATAAGGCTATAGTATACCCGAAAACGCAAAGTTATAGTAATCGTCCTATTAATTTCGGAAATCGGCAAAGGTCAACAGTTCTCGGAGCAACTGAACCATTCGACTACCGATACTGCAACTTAAGCTTTTATCAATATAGGGGAAAAATATAGAACACAATGGCAAATTTGACCATATGGATAGTAAAACCAGTACAACCTTACCTGTCCTCCTAATACCGATAGGGTAGCTACTGGTTGATGAAGTAACCTCTGTTGTTGTTGCGTATACTTCAGTGATGGATCCCGCGAGGTACTCCGATGAGTTTTTAGGAATTCCGGTAAACTGTTTGGAGCTATGATTTCCAGCTTCAATATAATCCCGTTATATATGCCAGTTCATGCACAGTCTAAATTTTTTAAACACTTGTTTGAATTAATCATGCACATCAATTATCTGTATACATTCTATATTAGGAAAGATGGCTCCTCCTGTGTAGGCCAGGATTGTCACTCTGGCACATGGTGCCCCTTGACCTTGAACGACAGCGTATGTATATTGTCAGAAGTGATCATTATTTTGAATACATATTCGGAACTAAAGTGTATAAATTGGAATGAAACGTTATCATTCTGTTCCACTTTCGGCTTATGGTAAGGATAATGTACATGTACTTCCTATTGCATCCGAAGTGATGAATTCGGCATACGCTTTCCCTTACAATTCTCAGTTAAAAAGTCAGTTAAATCAGCCGATTTAGTCATAACAAAAACTTCCTACACTCTAGTATATGCAATCGTTTCAAGACATCAGCAAAACGAATGGTGATTATTATGCACCATGAACAAGGTACTAATTATTACATATTTTGATACGGCAATCAACCTACAGCAAATTTATATTTATAATTGTGAAGTGTACCGAACAGGTAATATTTTGAGTTTATACATTCAGTTTACCGCGCTCACCTATCTTGTCCATAAGCCCCAGGGTACCGTCCTTGGAAATGACAAACGCGGTCGGCGTTTTATTAAATCCCGTATGAACTCCTACGCCACTGACAGATTCGGTCAAGCGTTCAGAGCTGTCCCCCGGAATGAAAGGAGTTTGACTGGAGCCTGTTGTCTGAGCTGGGACAAAATACCAATTTCTTACTTTGTTCAATCATATAATCAAAATCGTTTGAATTAATAATATGTTAACTATGAGTGATTTCGTTAAGCAATCACCTTCATATACAGAAGGGAGTCTAAATATTCTCGAAAATATTTCTGCGGTTACATTTATAAATATTGGACAATCTAATTTAGCTCATGCTAACAATTAAAGTGTATATATATATATATATATATATATATATATATATATACATAGCTTGGTTCTTATATTTGGGTTTCTGTACACAAGTATATTGTGGCATTAGCTGATGGGCAAATAGATGATTATGTTCAGCCGCTTTGTGCGTCGCGCCTCCGGTCACTAGTTTACAGGTCATTGGCTTAAGTTTCTTTTCGTGCTTTAAGATTAGTTCGCAGAGGAAAATGTGTTCAAACCCCTCTTTGTAACCCATAAATTAGTATGAATATACAGAACCTATCCCCAAGGGTGACTGTAGGTACTGTAGCTTTGAACAAACCCCACCGCCTGGCCAAAATCTACTGTGTATAGATAAACTTGACATTGATGCATTCTCCAAACGCAATATCTCTTCTATGAAGGGGATAGAAATCTTGCGAGTCAATGTGAACAAGGCACTTTTTTCAGTCGAACACAAGCTATATCGCAATTGAAAATGACAATAATCAAAGCATTGGAGCTAATGCAGAACATACATAGACAACATTCATTTCAAATATAACGGTTATAAAGAATATATGATTTTCTGTTTGTTTTTGTACAAGTTGTAAAACTCGGGGAACTACATTGCGGCGCGCTATCGATCGGAGAAGTTGTGATGTAAATGTAAACAGGCAGTAGCACGTGTCACATGGTGTAAGTATGCGTTTGGTAAATTGACGCGATTCTGAGGTGACAAGTGACGTCCAGGTGCATGTGTACCGTCATGTTTGTATACAGGGGTTGCTTCAGCAATCCAGGTCAAACCAACTATAGTTTTGTGTCGGGTGCACAGCCCCCTGCAGGGATCTATTATTGTTTCAATAAACCTTAATCCTGTACGGAGGTTGAGTACAAAAAGTCGTCTGCTCATGAGGACTACGAGGCCGTGAGCGAACGCTCTTATCGGACTGACGGGCAGACACTCGTTATTCTTGGAAGAAAGGGGCGTAATACGATGGTCAAGGGAGAGATTGACCAGGAACTGATTTGATGGAGAGAATACACCCGTCCACGCATAGGAACTGATCTGATCGGGAGATGGCATCAGTCCACACATAATGCAAGGGAGTGCTCCTGCTAGTCTCTCCAACAGACGCCAGGTGCCGCTACCGCTCTTGCACCAGTACGTCTGTTATTGGACGCCATTTTTTTCAAGAATCTTGAAAAACGGAAGTGCCGTTGGGCATGCGCAAGGAAACCCCCCTAGCATATGGAGGTGAATCCAGAATGGATGTCGCCTGTGCACAAACCCGGTATACCCCAATAAAGACAAGTAAACAATATTGTTTGGTTGTGTGGCAAAAATAATCCACTTTTGCTTGTCTATTGCAAGGGTGGTATAGTAGGGGGATTTCTTGCGCATGCCAAACAACACTTCCGTTCCTAAGAAAAATGGCGTCTAATAACAGACGTACTGGTGCTCCTGCAGAAAAAGAAGTCCCAATGAGTGATGACCCGACAATACTTTTACACATTTACCAAGTTCACATATGTAGGCAGGTGAAGTGACGTTACATGGCACCGATCTCCAGCTCGCAAAATGATCCAAAGACATACAGCGATTAACGAATGGAATCTTTTCCTCTGGTAATATCCAGGCGTCGTAGGTAACGTCCTCAGTGGCTTCTTATCAAATAAATCAAATGATAGGATTTTGTTTTATAAATGCAAATACTTTTAAACTGTTATCAAATATGTTACTTCTCAAACAAATGATCACCAAATATGTAGACACTCGAAGGAAAGCATTTTGAGTTTTAAATATGGAAAATTCAATTGAAATTTCATATATGTATTTTAACACCATGTTTATTCTTAAAAAATCCAGTATGTTTCGGAAATATGTAGGGATTACCTCTGGCCCATATCCATCTTCGGCTAGACCCAAAAATCCAAAATTTTTGGGGCTCAACTTCAGGATTGATATCTACATCCTTGATCACGTCAAACATGAAATTTGGTTGCAGAGACAACAGACGAGATCGATAAGAGGGATCTAGTCTGCTACATCTCTCGATTGCTGTTTCCCAGGTTACCTTTTCTTGGATAATCATGAGACACTTGTGATTGTTGCCCGCCCAAATTTGTAATTGCTGACTTGGGCAGTCGTAGTATCCCGATTCTGTAAATAATTATGCCGCATACATATTTTCTTATTTACAATAAATCCATATTCAATCACTAAGAACTTGAAAATGTATGTTATACAGGCATCCATAGACGCTAAACTAACATACCTCTATGCTTAAACTTGCAATTTATGGATTGTTGTAAGCTGATGTTTTAAATATACCATATGGAAATCATCACTCTGGTAATTCATATTTCTTTCAAAAGGCAGTTCTATATTTAATATGTACAGAAATGTGATACTTTATCAATTTGATCATATTAATAAAAATATTGGTGCGAAATCACAATTTTATTAGAATATTAGTTATGTGTTTACCGAACTTGGGTTAGCAATCTAAGAATGCAAAATTTCAAACCTTGAATGCACATTGGATAGTATTTCTTCTGGCAATCGCTATCTTTGATCCGTGTTATAGTCATTCCATATTTGTCCTTGGCACGTGTTAAAGTTAAGCAGGATGCTTCTAATGAAGCTTTATTCTTGCCTCCTTTAGCACTTTTGGTTGAATGGCCGGACTCCCAGATGTGCGTACCTGAAACTAATGGTAATTTAACCTGCAAACTCATGTCATAGACAAAGAACCGAAAACTCGCTGATTAAAAGGAATAAACGCACAGATATAACAAACAATTTTTGACATGATTATACGTGAGGTAGCAACAGTTGCACAGCAATAAGCAGGGGTGCTCATAACCACATATCTGCTTTGTTTAGTTAAATTTTAGCTTGTAATCACAGAAAATATATTTCCCTAAATGAATCTACGTCAATTAAGCCAATAGATTTATAAATTATGTAATAACTATAGAGGAAGCAACATATTACATTAACAACGTCAGGGGCACGAGAGAACTTAAAAGGCCCGACAGAGACTAGATTTAACAAACTGGTATTGCACTAAAATATAAGCGTGAAGATATATGATTGCATAATTGATTTTGACTTTCTATACATGTAAATTAGCCCATGGGCCAAAGACTTTTTCGTTATCAAAAAGTTGGAAAGTTCTATCATCCATTTTTGGAAATCTTATTACCTCTACTTTTCATTTTTGTTTGGTAGCAGCGCCAAATAAATAGCATATTGTCTATAACAGGGCTCTAAACTCGGAAAAAATGTGATTTTAATAAAAATGTGGAAAAATGAAATGGGCTTAGGGGAACAAAAAATGACAACATATTAGTTTTCGCTAATCCTATCTTCACACTCAGTGCGGCTAATGAAAGCACAGGAAGAATATTTTGTATATATAGTCATTTCAGGTTTACATAAACTATATTAAGGCCACATGACGGCAATAAACCCTATGATAAATTCGATTTGATAAGGTATACTTGTGCGGCAGTCATCAATAGTTCTTTGGTTGTAGAGGTTCCCGTATGTAAGAAACGTCCTCGATTATACTCTTCACATTCGTCAACTGGACCATTAGACGTAACAAAAATGTGATGGTAAAACCGGCAGTAAATCAGAAAATGATGTCATTAGCCATGTCCATGGCTACTTAAAAAGAAGGCAATTTAGGGGTAGGGGAAACATAAACTGCTGTATCTTTAGATCTACTGACAACAATATAATAAATTGCCACTTAAACTGTTTGTATCAAACTGCTCTAAACATTTGAATCCTTGTAATGCAAATTGATTTAATAATCAGTTTATCAAAGGTCAAAAGGTTACAAAACTGAGGTAAAAGTGGATTTTTTTCTATCTTCAGGCGTAACATTAATGAAATTAATGGAAAAAAGTTATGCAATCATCAGGTAGGTTATCAATTAAGACATTTATGTGCAATTTAGTGTGTTTTACTGCCATTATGCAGAAATTCTTAATGGAAAAAAAAGCAAAATTACCAATTGAAAGTTTCCTATTCAGTAATCTTAAAAAGTGCATTTAAGTGATAACATTGCGTTTTACCTAGTTTGTTACCTAGTTTATGTCTTTTATTCTGTTTGCTCATGTATTTTACCCTTAATTGTAGCTTTAAAAGTAGACCAATAAAGGTCAAATTAGGGGGGGTGGGGGTTTCACACTTCGCCTATCACGGCTATTTACAACCACGAACCGCCTAAGCGTGTAAACACGCATGTTGCTCAGTCCCTGTGGTGCGGTTAAATAAACCTCCAAGCCCTTCCATGCATATTCTGCACACAAACAGTATACAGTTTTTTATACATAAATTTATTAAAAGTGAGTTTATTAATGTTAGTGTATCTTAACAATTTACATAAACACATTGACAGTTTGTCTGTTTTGTGATCATTTCTGTTTAATACAAGTGACCCATGGGTCAGGACGCTTAGGAAAATATTTACAAAAGGAGTTTTATCAATGCCAAATTTTGTAGGTGATATCCCCATTCAACTTAAGCATAGCTCAGAGGATATGGGTAACCAGGACCTTATTTCAGGTTTCCAAGGGGATTTTTCATGGACTTCCCTGAATGTCAAGTTAGAATATTCTAGGTGCAATGGTTACAATTTGTGCCCTGTTAACAGACAACCACATCTTTGAAGGTCTCAAGAAAATGCGTAAAAATTTAAAAAAGTTCCTGGTGGCATCACCAGTCTGCAGGAACTGATAAAATACTCCATGATGAATGTGCATGCAAAAAACATGATAATGAATTCATTAGTTGTTCAGAAACTGGAGGTTTTATATAACATGTTATATTATACTGAAGGGTGCTTACAAGCCTTATAGCTCAAAGGATATGTGTAACAGGGACCTTATTTCAGATTTCAAAGGAGATTTTTCATGGACGTCTCTGTATTTTAATTTAGAAGATTCTAGGTTGAATGGTTACGATTTGAACCCTGTTTGCAGACGGCTGCATCTTTGAAAGTCTATAAAATAGGGAAAACAATAAATACAAATTCGAAAAAAAAATCCAGTTGCCATCACCAGTCTGCAGGAACTTATGAAACAGTCCTTGATGAATTTTCTCGAAAAGAATCATTGTGATCAATGCAATAGTTGTTCAGATACTTGAGCATTTGTATAACATTTTCCATTATCTTGGGGGGGGGGGGTACTTCGAGCCCCATAGCTTAGAGTTTATTGGTAACAGAGACCTACTTTCAGGTTTCCAATGACACTTGTCATGGGCCTCTCTGCATGTTAAGAGAAAAGTTTCAAGGTCTAGCCGTTACGATTTGAGCCCTGTTAACAGATGACTGTATCTTAAGAGGTCTAAAAAATAGGCGCCACCAGACTGCTGAAATTGATGAAACATTCCATGGTCAATATCCATGCAGAGAATCATGGTGATCAATGCAATAGTTGTTCAGATACTTTAGCTTTGTATTAAATTTCCCATTATTATGAATTGGTTTTCTGTATGTCCATCTGTCTATCTGTCCTTTCTCTGTCTGTATGTCTGTCTGTCTGTCTGTCTCTCTCTCTCTCTTTTACTCTCATCTCTCTCTCTCTCTCAAATCTTTTAAAATGTATAATTGCCGCATTCGTCGGATAAGGTCCTAGAATCTGACACACGCTTCTGCGTCCGCTGGTATGTGCTCTGCTGTCTGCCCTCTGGTTCTAAACAACAGCCCCTTTATATACCTTCACACCCCAAGCTGGGAATTTTCAACTTCTCGTGCAGTCTATAAGGACCCTACTCCACAGTAAACACGCGTTTCAGGAATTCTCTAGAAACACATCGCTGTGTACCTACACATACCAGGCTCATCTCGTGAAACACGACCAAGCTTGAAAGCTAAAGGCCCACATGACAACGAGAGTTCAACCAGCACGGATTAAACTGCGAATGCTAAAAACGGACCGTTGAGGGTGTCAGAACACCAGTTTAGCCTGTGTCACACAAAAAAGGAGCACCTGCAACACGTGCTAAAACATTTGTATTCATTTTTGCCTCAGTTTCGTGAGGTTTTTACCTTTGATGATTTAATTATAAGATCAATTCGCATATTAATGATTTCAATGTATAGAAAACGTAAATGCAAACAGTTTAAGTGTTAATTTTTTAATTGCCTTCTTTACAGGTAGCCACAGACATGGCTAATGACGTCATTCTCCGATTTATCGTCGGTATCTACCATCACTTTTTTGTTACGTCTAATGCATATGGTTTAGTTGACGAATGTGAGGAGTAATATCGAGGAAGTTTCATACATACGGTAACCTCAACAACCAAAAACTATTGATGCCTGCCAGACAAGTAAAGCTTTTTCAAATCAAGTAGCGGTAATAAGCTTTCCAAAAAGGTATGATAGAATTTGTCACCTTTCTGATTCCAAATTTCGAAAATAGGTCACCTGGCCCATGAATTAAATGTTTCAATATATATGAATCCTGTCGTGACTACGAAATAAGTAAGAGATTTCATCTTACGAAATGCGTTTCTCATGTATACTGCGCGTGACGTGCTGTACCGTCCACAACGCGCCCCTAAGCATCTGTCACATGTTCCTTTCCTGGGGAATCTTCTTGCACTAATATCCAGCTCGCAACAACATATCGGCGCCTTTTGATAAAGATCCTGGGTGAAGAACGCATAAAGTTTCCATTTTGTCAACTTGAGAATGCAGAAAGTTATAGTATAACACCTAGCAAGGGCACGATATCAAAGTGGGTGGCTCATATAACGAGACCGCGAAGCAGCAGAGGCTCGAAATTGTAAGAATTTTCCACTTGACTATATAGGCCGAGAGGACAGAAAATTTACTGTTTTTTTTCCAAAGCATTCATATATATAATAAAAGTTGAAGCGGTGCTATTTGCAATTTATATACCTATTAAAACAATTTGTTCAAGCAATGTTTAATTTGAACTTGTCATGTCATGTGGTGCATATTGAAACAAGGTCCATTTAATAACATTAAACCCTTCCCAAACAGATCACAGTAAAACCTTTCACATCATATATACTTGTTGGTACATGTTTATATATACCAGTCGTCTTGATTCATTCTGGAGAACTTGCGCGGTTTGTAATAAAAACAAGTGACCCAGGGGTCATAACGCTCTGCTGATCATTGTGAAATTACTGATATTATGATCTGGTCAAAAAATATTTGTTAAAGAACATGGAACAGTCGGTATAATGGCTTTCGAAATCAAGTTTTGTTATGCAATAGTCCTTAGAAAATAGGTATCTATGACCTTATTTTAGGTTAACAAGAAGATCTTATGAGGTACTCCATAGATATTAAGTGGAAAGTGTCTATGTCAAACTGCTATAATTTGCGCCCATCTGACTTATAGGGCTTTTAAATCATGCTGTTCACATAGCTCCCAGAATATAGGTGACAGTGACCTTACTTTGGATGTGAAAGGAGAGATTACAATGACCTCCCTTTACATTAAGAAAGGAATCGAGATTCAACAGTTAATATTTGTGCCCTATCTGACTTTCTTCGTGCTCAAAATCATATTTCCCCCAAGAAGCTATAGGTCATCATGACCTAGTTTCAAGTTTCCAAGAAAATTTGCCTAAAATCTCCCTAAATGTTGTGTTAGAAGATTATATACCTAACGGATACAGTTTGAGCCAATCTGACTTTCAGGGTGCACAAATCATGTTTTTTTTTCAGAAAATAGGTCACAGTGACCTAATTTAGTGTTTCCAAGGAAATCTACCCTGGACCCCCATGAATGTGACGTTAAAAGATTCTAGGCCAAATGGATCAGTTGGTGCTCCGTTTGACTCTCTGGGTGTTCAAAATCATGTTTTCGGCCAGTAGTTCGAAAACTATAGGTCACCATAACCTAATTTCAGTTTTCAGATTTGCCTTAGACCTCCCTGGATGTACAGTTAGAGATGTCTAGGTCTAGTGGTTATGGTCTGTGCCCAGGTAACGGCCAGACTGCTTCAGGTCTCAAAAAAAAGAGAAAACCAGAGGCCAAGGGCATTGACGCTCAGCAGAATTTGATTATCAGGCGATGCATGTATTGATTATTAATGTTATGATCTGGCAAAAATATTTGTTAAGAAACCCTGAAAAATGGGAAAACTGACTTCCAGAGTGCTCAGAATCAGGCGTTTTGTCCATAGACCTTAGAAAATAGGATACAGCGACCTTAGGGTTTCCAGGAAGATTTTACTAAGAACATCCCTAGATGCTAAGTTCGATGTCCAGCTGCTACTATTGGCATCCATCTAACCTATAGGGTGCTAAATGCTCACAGATTATGGGTCACAGTGACCTTATCTAGGGATTCCAAAAAGATTTATAGGGTTGTAGACTATAGGCCATCAAGACCTAATTTCAGGTTTCCAAGGAAATTTGCCTAGGTCACAGTGACCTGGATATACAGTTTAAAGTTTCTAGGTCTAACAGGTGCAATTTGTGCCCGATTATAGGACGGACGGACGGACGGACAAAGAGTGGTCACAATAGCTCAGAGGACTAAGTCAGCTGAGCTAAAAATGCTTTTAATAAGGGGAAAATATAGATGGCGCCATCAGTCTTCAGGAACTGATGGAACCGTCCATGATCGATATGTTATCATAAGTTATCGTAAACATGTCTGTTAATACACACTAGAATATTTTAGATTTATTCAGAGCGAATTGGAAGAGAATATCAAACAACCAATCTCCTGTAAGGCATTCGGCTGAGAGTGCCAAATTTTATGTTCAGATAGTAATATGTTTATGTTTATATCTTTAAAAAAGGTACATACAAGTATAATCGTTTTTATTAGGAAAAAGTGCCTCCGTTAAATAAATTAAAAACGACGATTGAAACTGTCCACTGAACAAACATTCCATGCCGTTACAAAACGTCTTGCGCAGTGTCACGTTTGGGTACATATGTGGAACATGTTAAAGCGTCTTATGGCAGAGAAAAGCGTCATGAAATTTAAGCGTCTCATCTTTCAAATTACATTTCTCCATCCTGCTTTTTGTATTCAAGAAAACGCTGACGGTTCTTACAATCAACATATTTCAAACAAGTGAGGGTGTTCACTATGACATAGACATTTAATGAAACGTACCTGTACATATTCCTTATGGAGTGTAAAATAAGTGTGGTTTGAACAATATGTTTTACAGTCTTGAAGGCTGGTGACCACATTACATGCACCAGGTACATCAGTTTGCGTGTAGCAGCCAAGGTAAGAAATTCGTTGTGTCTCAAACCCTAAGAAATAACCAACATTATCATTGCAGCGTTTTTTTTTTTTATAATACCATGCAAGTTAAAGTGAATAAACAAAAACATTCTAAAAATATAATATAAATGAAAGATGTGTGTATTGCTTACTGTCATTTATCCAGTTCCAATAGAGTGGTCCGGTTCTGCCTCCGATCCACGCTGCAATGACCCCGGAGTGCTGGATAAGATCCCGCAGGACGGCATGGATATCGCCATCTGTATCTGACGCTAACCGACCTTTCGTCTTTGAACAAGCCTGTCGGGAGTTGTACCACGATTTATTTTCCTGGTAGATGCAGTACCTCTTCCCTACAAACATGAAGCCGAGATTCGTCATTATATATAATATATCTTGTGTTTTAGAAAATTTGTCTGTACAAAGGAATACAGCCAATGTACACAGTTTGTTGACAATTAGCGACCAGCAGATAAGTGTGTCATGTTGAACTGCAAGAAGAGAATAGTAAATACAATCAAATGACGTATTTTACCTCATCTATGGGCGATAATATGTATGTCTTGCTATGGTTCAAATGGAAATATTACGAAACATGGGCACCGAAAAGTGGAGCATCCGGTCGAACGGCAACAAAATTAAACTGGATGTATGAAACAGCGTGAAAATTCAGACGCTAGGGCAGTTCTGTGTTATTTATATATGCTATAAAAATCGATAGATAAGGGCTGGGATGAAACATTTGGCTTTATATTAACCCGTTTTGTTACCTAAATTTTAACCCCGGGACCTAAAAGTCGATAAGGGTAGGTAGGTAAGGCATATGTAAAAGACTGTAGGTTTTGAATGGGCACTTTGGCTTCAAAAGCGTCCATAACCTTTTTTTAAAGAATTACGACCTACGACCTTGACATTTCACAAAATAAAATGAACATCCGTAGGATTCTTCATCTGTAGGTGTGTGAATGGGAAATACACTAGGTCAAGTTGTTACGATATGTGCCTTGTCACCGGACAGATACTAAGTACCCGGACGAACGGACAGAGAGACAACGGACAAAGAATGATTGCTATTAAAATGCATGAAAAATTAGAACAAAATACACGTCAGCCACCACCAGCCTTTAGGAACTGATAAAAATAGTCATGATCAATATGTGGAGAAAGATTCATGGCGATCCCTATATTTTTTATTGCATTTAGATACTGGAGCTTTTGTATCCTTTTTAATTATTCTGGAAGATATTTATTTGCTCCATAGCGTGGAAAATATAGGCTTCAGGCTTCTAGTTTAAGGCTTCTATATAGATTTATTATTGACCTCCCTGGATATATACTTAGGATTTTTAGGTGAACAATTACGATTTCTGCCCTGTGAACGGACGGCCGGACGGACGTCCGACGAAGGGTTATTTATCTGTGATAAAGGATAGAGAATTGGCAGAAACGCTCTTGTCCTTCCAAATATTCAGGTAAAGGTTATAAATAGTTACCTTCAATATTGCAAAGTTTTATGTGATAAACTGTTCTATTCAGTAATAATAATATTCAGCGATAATATTTGGAAATACTTTATTACCAATAATGTATGTTCGCACATTAATTTATGTTCACTTGATGAAGCGAGTTGTGTAGAATAAAAATTGCTCAAGTTTTCTGTATAGGGGCATAAAATTGACCTAAAGAGAAAACTTAACTGTACAGAGGTTGCCAGAGCACAGCAGCTTAAAACACAGATATGTCACAATCACCAATAACGTCAATGACAAACTCAAACAAACTGAATTTTGGTGCAATCAGTGATTTGATGTGATAAAAACAGAATGCATATCTGGAACCTGAGGGTGTATAATATTATTACAACCATGTGGTCTGAATTCGACATGCTCTTACGTAAGTTACGTTGTCTTAGCCGTTACTGATAAAAAAGGCACTTTCTGCACAATGGCCACTTATTAGGGACGCCATGAACCACGGATATATATGAGACATATCAACCAGGCCATAAATTAAATAATATTTATATCGTGAGTGGGCAAGGAACCAAAAATTACGCTTTGGTCTCTTTATGCTATTGGTGCAAATTTTGTTTAGAAAGTTTGTCTTATGTAGAGATAATCGCGAAAAATCAGGTGGCCAGGGGGTGTGGAACGGACTATAACAAATCCAAAATTCATCCACGGAGAATACAGAATTGAAACCCTTATAAAAAATTTCTCGACCCACCAAACATATTAAAATATAAATTCTAGGACAAATATAACTGGGTGTATTCGTATTTTATAATGCGGTGGCCATTTTGGCCTTCATCGTTGATTTTGACCAAGAAAGGGTGAATTCCGCTTGGGCCAATATCTTTATACGCCCGTCGTATGACAGGAGTATTATGCTATACTCACCGACCGTCCGTTAACTACAATAACACGATAACGTACCGGGTCTTTGATTGATTTTTTCGCGAAACTCACCAATAAGGTCACGGGCCACGGATAACTCGGTTACTTTGTGGTGTCGCCGCGATAACTTATGAAGAATATAAAGGATATAAATAAAACCCATCAGAAATGTTAATCTATAGAATATCTCGCCTTATTTCGAATTCCATCGAAATCCATGTATATTTAATGAGGTCAGAGGTCACCGCACTTTTGAGGCACCTTGGTGACTTACCAAAAATCCTATGGATTTTCATGAAACTCATTATTCATATTTACCAATAGTGTTTCTCACCTGATTCACATTCTTACCAACATCACGCATGTTTAATGCGGTCAGAGGTTATCGCGTTTTGGAGGCACCTTTGTGACCAACAAAAATCCCTTGGATTTAAATGAAACTCTTTATACATATTAACCAATAGAGTTACTAACCTGAATTACATTCTCATCAAAATTCACGCATACTTAATGAGGTCAGAGGTCACCAGATACACGACGGGCGTATCATGCACATTTGCCATACTCTTGTTAATATTAAAATAATGATCAGCATTTTCAAAACGGCTACCCCCCCCCCCCCCCCCCCCCACCCCCGATTCGTATATGAGTGTCAAAGTGTAAGGACTTAAATACTGAGGAGATTACTGGACACGGCCATCCCGATGCATAGATTTTCTTGCAAGATAAAATAACGAATTATCTTTATACATATTGCATTATGAAAGTTGTTGATATAAACGGACACAGCTGTCGCATGAAAAAGCAAGCGGTGTCTCAATACCATTCCTCTATGAATCGTACTTTAAATCACCCATCCCCCTTCTCCTCGACTTTCAAAATGTTACAAACTTGTTTAAAGTTTACTTTGCCTGTGGAGTCCCACGTGACAATTAAGAAATATAGTCATGTATATTATTACAACCATAACCAGGTGGCGAAGTATTGTTTCGCATCCCTGGTTGGTAAGTTGGTTGCTGTCTTTCAGCATATTCACTATGAATTTTGTAGGGGATAAAGTTGACACACAAGGAAAATCTTTCAGATTTTGAAGACAGTCTTGATCTCCATTATGAGATATCTCCATCCCAGATGAGGGTCATTTACTTGGGCGCCTTTGTTCTGGAGTTGAACTGGGGTGCATGCAGGTAAGCCGTGACACACATTTTCCTTGAAGCGCACTGCAAAGTTTGTTTAGGATCCTGGCGGAACCTGTTGTGTCTGATTACGTCCTATTTATATAATGTCCTACTAAAAATATAGCTGTGCGGCTCAGATCAAATATGTCTGTTAGGATCCATGTCCGGCTTGGTATACGAGGTATTTCTGCCTGCGCCATGCCATCCTGACCTCTGACTTCAATATTTAGTTTTTTTTTGTAAATGCATAGCAGCACTTTTACATGAATATCGATAAAAATCTTTTGGAGACAAAAGCCTCCCTCAGTTATTGAAAATTTGCTGTGAGGTAGCCACGTCTTGACACAGCAAAGACAAGTTGACGCCGACTAGGGGTGGAAGCGGTTGCATGGGTGGGGTGGGGTGTTAGCGTCGAATTAACCGCAACTCTGAACCTCACCATGGCTTCCACTCCCCTCTTCCATGAATTTGTTGAAGCATGTGTGATGTTCTCCTGACCTTTTGAAAGAAAGGCTTCATATATGGGGAATTATTCCTTGGCCGATTCCAGAATCATTGCCGAGACGAGGATAGGTAAGTGGTCCTATTCCCAAAAACCTGTATTATATGATCTCGAGATAAATCTTACAGTATAAAAACAATTTAAGACAACAGTTGATGATTGTAAAATTTAGGTACTAAGGTTAAATCAGAACAGATAAAAGACTGAACATGTTACATACAAGTTTAACTTTGATATTCAATAAGTTGTATGTCGACATATATTAATTCAATTTCATATAGAAACAAGAGAAACAAAATAAATAGTGACATTTTAAAAAATATCCTTCGATCGGTATGCGGCTACAATCTCAGTACTACAACGTCAATTTTATCGGCCTTAATGAATCATGGTGGTTAACTTATGCAGATTATTTTACTATCAGTAGGATACAATCCATGTCGCCATCAACTAGTTCATGTGATTATATACCCCTTACCCTCTATGAAGCTTCTCATGCACCTTCTGATATAAAAGGTTATCTTTTTTATAAATGTCCGGGAAATGTTTTTTTAGTCCTCATCCTGCTTTTAGTAAATACTTTGTTATTTATTATTATTAATTATTAAGTGATGGTTTAGCTAAAGGCTCTACATAGCAGAACAGTTTGCCGTTAAAATTTACAATTCATCTTCCGTTTTATAAGGACAACCACGGAGATTAAGAGTAAGTTAATCCCTTAATTGGTGATATCGCCTCAAAGAAACAACAATAAAGACTGGTTATTAATCACGGTGTTTGGTTGGGCTTAACACTATACCATTGTTTTACCCTTCCTTGGCGCTTTCTGTGTTCATGTATGTGCATATATCTATATACGTTGACGACATATAAGTCCATGCGATTTTTTTTTCAGGTCCAAATGTTAAAAAGGTCCTAACATCGATGTCATATTATTTTTTAGGGCGCAGGGGAGGAAGAATTCTATAATACATTATTATAACGCATTATTATCCTCGTATAAAAAATTAGATTCGATACTGATGGCTGCACGCGATCCTGGGATATTTGGTAAGTGGTAACAGATATGAGGTCTAAAAGATGTGTCCAAAGATATAATTTGTTTTATTTTGCGATTGATCAAAACTGAATGTTTATGTAAGGATACCATTTTTAATTATTTCCATTGCCATTAACTTTTCTCTCTCAAAAATATTGTTTCAAAGTAGAAAAACAAAAGAATTTTTCTTTTGTGACTAGACTTCTGAAAATGTGGAAATGATTTCTGCTAGCCCAAGGAAGTCAGTATAGGTGGCGCCACCTACAACTCGAAATCACATTCTAGTCGAATAATCAATATGATTGTGTTGGTAGCCTGCAGTTACCAACAACAATATGACATCGATGTTTAGGACCTTTTTAACATTTGGACCTGAATAAACCTGAGTATTTTTTTTTTCAAAAGACAACACATAATAGTCAGACAAATAAAACTGTCATGCATCCGATAAACCAAATTGAAATTCCCGTGAATATATGCCATTTTTATTTAATTTGATTCAATGTATGCTCATTTAATTCGTCATTCATTTCAGCACTAAAAAGCTTTGTTGAAGTTGTAAGTATAAAAAAATCCCAACTCATAGATAACTCCGGTTTATGCACGTGCACATTTCGCTCTTATTGTTTTATTACAACGTCTATATATAGGTAACGAAAAGGATAATATTCACATATACTATAAAACAACTGTTGTTTAGGACAATTGGTCATCTATCTATACAAAGGCATTCAATTAGTCATTTTATTCCATATTATAAAAATAAGAGTGCAGAGCAGTCAGCGTATTAACCAAATCGTTGGGTCAGTATATATAGTACAGTTAAGCCTGTCTGAAAGACCACCTGTCTAATATGATCACCTATCTATTAAGACCACCTTTGAGTGAACCGAAAGCATTCACATTGGTTATAACTGACCTGTCTAATAAAACAACCTGTGAATTTAGACCACTTTTGGCCTACGGGTGGTCTTATTACACAGATTTTACTGTATATTCATGATTTACACATTGTTCAAATAGCCGTACCGCCATTATGAAAATGCTGGTCACTACGACCAAAACAATACCAGAAATTTGTTCTCTTGGTCCTAATACCCTAGAATCCATGACCCTCTATGTCATAAGTTCAGGTAATTTAGCTATTTCAGTATTATTTTGGCGGCTGTTTTGTTTCATCCTTATTAGCTAAAATTGCCAAAGGCTGACAGCGGTCCAACCTCTACGTTGTTCACACCTAACTTATAGGCAAACAAAATCCATAAAGAAAAACACTTAGGACCATACGACAAGGTTGAGTCCAGTGGCGACTGGACTTTTACTCGATTTTTGCTCGAATGCATTTGATTGACATGCTGATTGACATTAATATTGAATGCTGAAGATTGAAAAGTGTGTATTTATTTACTTCTTTATGTATTGTGTATGTTTATGTATGTATCTAATATCTTTTTGATGTACATTTATATATATAAATATATTAAATATATATATATACAAGTTTTTTTTATTGTAAGATCGTACGTTAAAAAACAGTTAGATAATTAAGGTGTCTGGCTTTAGTTTTAATTCACATACACATTATGAATATTACTTGCACGCAATCTCACAAACAATTCCTGTATATACAGGTTTCGGGTGCATTATCTCTGATATCACCAACTGTCCTAGATATTCTCTCATTAGCTCTCCAAGATTCTGTTACAAAGAACCTCAGGGCAGTGAAACAAACTAAAGGTGTTTGAAGCAGCAACATCATGACTCTTGAGCCCCATTAGCCAAGGCTCACTGTCACATGAATCACCGTATCAGGCAAAAGCCGCCTCTGTACAGAGAGTATCTTAAAAGCTTCGTCATGAATAAGAATAATCTTATGAAAAATCTTCCGTTCGACGAGTCGGGTGTTTACATTTATATATTTTATCTCTTTACATTGATTGTGCAACTTATTATAATAATTTGTCAGTATGTGAGGCACTCAATGGCTCGAATGTTGGCGTTTGATAATCTAATTGGGATGGAGGAAACCAGATCTCTGCAGAGGAACTGGAATAAGCCACCTATCTTTGGTCGGGCACTATATAACCCCTTGTCCGTCATCAAAGCCCGGTCGTCAGCTGGGACAGCCGAGTCTGTTATCCAGGTCTTAGAAGGAAATAAAGTTTAGACATTAATTCGACAAGAATTTCCATAAAACAAGATAAGCTCGGAATCGACGACCTTAACGAACATGTTTAGGGAAGAGTTAGACACATTCGTTTCTCCTGCTAGCCATCAAACAGCCTAGTTCATTCAGAGTAGACAAAGTGACATGAAAACCCATGGTATAAATCGCTGGTCCTAAGCAAAACATGACATGACATTGACACAAAATAACACACGCATGCTTTTTGTACTCGCTTGAACTTACTATAAGAATGCTTAAAATGGATTAGATACTGTTTCCGCCCCGTGAAGATCAGCCTTTCAGATAACAGTAATACATCATATTAAACAGTGAACGCAGTTATGTTATCGGACGCTGGATCTCTGGTTGGGAGCACTTCCATCGAATTGCAGGTTTCATAATATTTCCCCAAGAATACTTACGCACATACATTTACCAAAAACGTGTGTCGACACTATTGGCAACTGCATATTGATTTTTAACTATGACTTTGACTGGATTAAACTGATAGTGTGGATATAAATAGATTTGAAGTAAATAATCACATATTACCATTAAGCTTTAAATAAATTATGTATGATTGAGACATATTTTGATTTTATGTGGTCCTACAAATCAATAGGAGAATATAATTATAATAAACACGGATTTAAGAATATACTAAGACATAAAACAATTTATCATAAGCAGTCTTAGACTGAGCATTTATATACTAGCAGAGGTACCCTATTTCCCAGAATAAAAAAGATCACAACAAACGCCAAGAATATAGATATGAGAGGTGATATCAATTTGTTCTTCTTATGCATGAAAATAAATTATTAATGTAAGGTGAAATACAGGCAATCCTAAGAGGGAAACTGCAGGCCTTGGCTTCATCAAATCACTTAGTTAATTTTTGGTAAAAATAATATTCCAAGAAAAGAAAGGATAGGAAAGAAATATAAATTAAGCGGCAACGATAGAAATAAACAATCAGTTGTCCTGTTGCCATCGTTATTTGGATTGGACTGACTAGTGCCTTGAAATAATGAATTCATACTTGTGTAGACATATTATAGAAGTGAAGAAAAAAAAACGAGTCGTCTAAGTTAATGCGTAAAATGGATAATTTTAGATGAAACACTCATTTATATAAATAACACCACGTGAGCACACTTGCTCACTGGCGGATTGTGGGAAAGCACTATACGTATTTAAACTGGCAAAATAAGCGACACACTCACATGCATTTGTTCAATGGAAGGATAGTTTGCGATCAAACATCAAAGAAACATCTTTGGTTCTCATGAAAATAACAAAGAGCTTATGAAAGTTTAGAAAATCAGTATTTGTTAAATAACCTGACTTGCGTTACCTCTACAGCTTGTTATCCACATTTTTCCCGTTTTTGAGGTAAATGCCTGTATACTGAGTCACCCTGGCGCTGAGAGAGGTTTATAATATGTGAAGGCTCATATAGGGAGGTGGGGAAGTGGCAGTGCCGGGGGGGGGGGGGGTAGTGGAGGGTATTTTAGGGTTTCTCCACTCCCAGGGTGTAGAGACTTGTACCGGTAGTACGGCTGAGCATGTTTGTGTATATTTGACCTTTCAAACATATTCAGAGTCTAAATATTCAGTGAAGAAAGATTCAATCAAAAGATATGGGTCCTTCATGAAGGCCAATAAACCCACCATGACTCATAACGATCAACCAAGTTGTTTCCGAGAAATAAGCTTACGAGATAGTTTCTATAAATATTCCTGACCTTGAAACGTAGGTTAAGTCGATCCACCTTCGAACCTGACTAAGAGTAAGTTGATATGCATCTATACTGAAGAAAGGAAATACCTGTGTTGAATTATTTAGGAGGTAACAATCAATTAGCGACCCATTGTTCTCAACGCTTATCTGAATAAATATATTAGGATATTTTTTTAGATTTCAAAATATGGATCCTGTTACCTTACCCATTGACCTTGTGACCTAAAATCCAATGTGGTTCTTCCAAAACTGGGACTTGAGCCAAATATTAAAGATTGTAGGGTTGGAATGAAAAAGGTTGGCTTCAATTATACCCTGAAGCGTGTTAAAGGAAAGAGTCATATAATCTTGACCTTTTACCTTTTAATCTCAGAATTAGCAACCATACATGAAAGGCTGAAAGTTTGGGATGAAAAGTTTGGAATTAAATGCACCAACAAATCTCTCTAAAGAAGCGGGCTCTGTGACCTTGATCTTTCATTTTTACCCAAAATGCTTAATTCCACTGATTTGACCTTAAAGATCAAAGTAAAGGCTACCAATTTTAGAATTTCTCAAAACAAAACTTGGCTGCAACAATAGGTTCCCAGATTTGAACGATAAAAACAATGCAGAACTTTCACAGTTATGTTTTTCATAATTTTTCTTAATTGCAGCCACTTTGACATTGAAGGTGAAGGTGACCAGTTTTCAAATCTAAAAATTAACTCTCCTTGAAGTGACATAATTCTAATTTTCATAAAAATCTATTCACCCATTATTGTGAAGCATAATATGTTATCAGATTTTCACCAAATATGCAATTATTCAAGTTTAACACCACTCTTATATTGAAGGCCTTCACCCGTCTTTGAAAAGGCCTCATCCTAGGATTCATATCAATGCATGTGCACAATATAAAGGATGTCTACTGATAAGGTTTTTTAGTTATTAACTCGCACTATTCTCAAGTGGCGTATTAAACGGCGCAAAACCTCAAAAAGATCAAAAGTGGCGCCACTAGTCTTCCGTTAAAAAAAAATCTGATTTCAAGAACAGTTGATCAAACCTAACTTGTGATATGTGACCAATTTTATGTATTTATGGGGTACTCAATCACGCCTGTAACTCGCAGAATATAGGCCATAGTGACCTCATTTCGGGTTTTCAATTAGATCATTTTAGAATCCTTGGCATCGCGCATTTTAATGATCCTAGCCCTTACGGTTACGATTTGTGCCAGACAACAGACAACAGACAAAGGGCCATCGCAAAACCTCAGTCGACTTTTAGTCAGCTGAGGTGAAAAAGGCGACAAAAATTTATTTTTCCAGGTCATCAGGGCCAATAATATATACAAATATGCTCAGCAGTTGTTCTCTCTCTCTCTCTCTCTCTCTCTCTCTCTCTCTCTCTCTCTCTTTCTCTCTGTCTCTCAATAGCTCTATGAACTTAGGTTAAGGTGATCCATCTTCTTAAAGCCATGTAACCGAAGGCCAGGACACTACATTTAATCTTTATCAGAAACTAACCTTCTACCCAGTTTATTCATGCGAGATACCCTTATTGCCATCGCTATTAGGGTCTACCTATTTTAGTTGCTTAATGTATAGAAGGCATTAGTATGGTGAGGCAGGAATAAATACATTTTCTTGTGTCGGTCAGGTATAATACTCACTGTATTATTTTCCAGAAAAACAATCAACATACCCACCGGCTTCTGTGGTCTAGGCGTAGGGCACAGGACTCAAAAGCTTGGAGGTTTGGAGTTCAAATCTCAACTGAGGAGAATTGAGATTTTCACTGTCTGCCCTAACCCAGGGCGAACGCTTTGCAGGGTTAATGGGAAGACTGTACCCAACAGCCGCGTATCGCTCACAAAGGTTCCTCGATGTTTTGACCCAGCAGTCAGGGGCGTTGCTAGGACTGAGGGAGGGGAGGGGGCCATAATCAGTGGCATAAACTAAAAGGGGGGGGGGGGGGGAGGGGCGCTAAAATACATGTATTGTATTATGAAAACAGTTATACATACGTTTATATGCACGTATATATATATATATATATATATATATATATATATATATATATATATATATTGATATATTGTTACGAAGAGAAACTGCAGAGGGGAAAATACTGGGCCGATCCGGGAAGCTTCACTAGCGAGACAGTTTGGTCCGCTTTTATGTCACCACGTAACACACACCCCTCCTTAGAGCGTTCTGCTATCCGAACAAGATTAACTATCCCGAAGTCAATCCTTCTGTGAACTAGTTGGCGGTAATTTCCTAATAACTTCAAACCACCATTACTTGGGCCAAAAAGTTTTCCGTTGGACGAGCCCCAATTTGTTACGAAGACAAACTGCTCAATTGAAAATACTGGGCCGATCCGGGATTCGAACCCATGCCGGTGGCGCACATGTCCGGCGTTCCAACCGCTTCGCTAGAAAAGTAAGCTTATCTAGCGAAACAGTTTGGTCCGCTTTTATGTCACCCCGTAACAATATATATATATATATATATATATATATATATATACATATATATATATATATATATATATGTCATGGTGCACATATAAGCGTTCCAACTTCCTTGCCAAAGATGCTTGCTAACATATATGTTACAGGGTGAGACATGACTATATATTTTTAGTGTATGAAAAATATGATTTTTTTTCATTGTTTACTGTTAACCATACTGAACCATGGTTTCATTAAGGTTAGTTATAGGTACATGGGGAGTGTATGGGTCTCCCCCACCCATATTGGGAATTTTTTTGTATATGCAATGTAAAGAGGACACTTTGAGGCAATTTTAACAAAAAAAATAGGATTTCCTGTTCCTGAAAAACTGTTTCCTTATGTCTTTGCGTTATGTAGTCAAACTGTAGAGAGGTTCAATATTTAATATTTATATTTCTTCAAAATAAAATTTTGATCGTTTTCAAACAAGTCAATGGCACAAAGGCGCATTTACGTGTGTAACTTTCAAAATATTATCTTTTAAGTGTAATGCACGGAGTGAAATAACTAATATGTTAAAGTCGTATGTTAGACTTTGCATTTTACCGGTTTCGTGGTCTCGACAGCACACAGGACACCTAAGAGCACAGAGTTCGAGTGCCGGTATCACCAGAGCCGTGAGATTGTTCACGGTCGGCCTGCTGCTCTGCAGTTGTTCTGCAGCTGTTCATAAATATCCTTATACTCAACTAATAAATTTGAAAGTAATAGAGTGCAGATAACTTTAATAAAATCTAATTGTTCATTAACTAAAAAAATATGAAGGCGCCCCCTCCGCATCCGCCACTGATAGAAAAGTCAATTTAATGCATATATATGTATGTATATAAATATATATATAAATATATTAGTATTAGTCTCCATCCCCCCGCCCTAATCTCTCTCTCTCTCTCTCTCTCTCTCCCTCTCTCTCTCTCTCTCTCAGGAATGGGAACTAAATCGAGCATTGCGAAAGCACTTGCCTTTGTAGGATCTGCAATGAGATAGTTCGGACCCTGAAACCAAAAGCGAGAACGTTTGGAAAATGGAGTAGAGTAGAGCTGTGTTCCCCAGCATCATGACTCCTTAAACCCCATCAACATCAGCTAGCACTATATGAACCAAAGTACCAGAACACGAGTGACACTGACGTATTTATTTATACTGATATCATCTGAATTAAGCTTCCTGTTGTAACGTAAATCAAAACCCCTTCAACAAGACTAAACATAACTTCTAATCGGGAGCTCTGTGAGTTTTATTTAAACCAAGGTATTTTCCAGAAGTAGCCTTTTACTTACCAGTCGAGAGCTTGCGGCAGTTATGCAAACAAGAAATTTTATATGAAAAAAATTAGGGGGAAATTTAATTATATATAGTTTTGTGTTTTTGTGTTATGTTATTTAAACATAACCAAAATTTCTAGCATTAATCCAGAAATACGAGTGGTGAGGTGCTCTGACATAGACAGTGGTATCATGTGTATATAATAAACAATGAGCGGTTGTCGCCATTGGTAACCGAAGACTCTGTCGGTCTCTTGCATCTCGGTCTGAGGGAACACTCCCAACTTATTTAATCTTTCATAATATCTCCACCTACGTGAATTTGATGGGTAGACTCCAAAATGCTGAAAATACGTTTCATGGTTCAAATTAAAACGCCATTTTGTCCCATTTTTAAAACACGTCAGTGGGTTTCAAAACGAAGCGCGTTTCAAATCTGTGATTCAAGTATCAGGGATAGATAATGTAAAAATGTTTTGCAAGATGTTTCAAATGAATTTCATGTTTTAGTATTCACATGTCTAAAACTGAAACTAAACGGTCACCCGGTTCAGTTTGAAACTGGTGAAAAGTGTAAAACGCCTGTTCGTCCCATTTTTAAACGTGTTTCCTATGTCTAAGCACGATTTAGCGTCCACATGTTTCAAATATTCACAAACATGTTTTAAGAATCTTACTCTATCACAATTAACATTACGTTTCTGTTATGATACATGTTCACATTATACTTAATACAACGATTACAGAATGACTCAGTAACTGTGCCTTTGCATATAGGTCTGAAGTGAGTAATTCAGATATTAAGAAGATGATAAATGCATACTATACTTTCTAAACCAGTAATACTTTTTATATAAAACTACAGAGACAAAGGAACACACAGCGCAATTCTTTCCTTAAACCTATGTTTTATATGAGGCTTATTTTGCAACTCTAATTATTTTTTTAAACATTTTTTTAACTATTAGCCAGACAGGAGCCTTGTGCAGCTGATAATCCTATGTTCTTTCCCTAAAATATCTCAACATTCTAGAACACGATATACTATATTTTATATTAAAAGTAGAAAGAAAAGATAACAATGTTTTCTTTATTTAAATTAGTTTAGCCACTTATTATTCGAAATCGGTTCACTGAATTTAACAAGAGAAGATATTATATTACTGAACACATAGGCAGGTATATATAAATAATTCATTTTTAAATCTGGTACAGTGTTCTCTCTGACTTCCCATTTATTTTAACATGATACAAGGTACACTACTGAATGCACCCAGTAACAATGAGCCAATATTTAGTGGAGTAATATCAAATAACAATATCTCAAAAGTGTCTTTCTTGTTGAAAAATAAACTCTATAATTAAATCAAAATTTAAAATATCAGTTTCAAGGTGAATAGACACATGAACTAGTAGAAAACCGTATAAAAGACAAGAGACTCATGTATAGTTCACCATTTCAGACAAGCTGTAACTATAAAATGTAAACCGACAGGTAGGTTATGGGCAATACTGAGTATAAATGTATAACTTCGACGTCTTTGATTTTCCTTCTTTAATAGCTTTTATATATATATATATATATATATATATATATATATATATATATATATGCGTGTGTGTGTGTGTGTGTTCGGCGGGTGTGCCAAATAATCATATTACTTTATAGTTTTGACTGGCATTAATGTTTCTTCTGTACTTAACACTACATAGAGAAAAGTGAAGACAGTTTTTATCATAAGTGCTAAGAGCTTTTTAGATTATATACCCCTTACTTCAGACCTTTATCCGCGTTTCACAAATCCTTAAGCAATCTGTCGCCATATTGTAATTACCATTCTGCTCTGATTACCTGATGTTGATCTTCGTCTGGACTTTTTCTATGCTCTCAGATGTGCTTTCTGCCTTTCTTCAGCTGAGGATTATACTTAAAAGTACAAACCACGAAGTATTAAACAGAAAAGGGAAAATATCAAACCTTCAAACAAATTAAAAATGGGAACATGTTTTCAACACATCTCAGACATGTTACGGTGTTTCAATTGCTGCTCATTAAGGAATTGGTAATTGCACATGCTTTACACATATTTGAGTCACAAAACATGTTTTCATTAAATGCGTGAAATAGGCAATTTGAAACATGAACTAAAGGGCACTTTTTGCAATGTACAAAAATGCATTAAAACCATTGGTACTTTGAATACAAAAAAATATCGATACCCAGGGAATGCATAATGTAATATGATATTTTGTTCATAAATTTGGATTTATTTTATGGATATCACTGGACTTTTATTTATTCTACAGCGAAATCATATGAAGTTAAGAGGAAGTATTTAAAAGCGTAAGAGTCTACAGCAGTAAACAGAATTTGAGAAACATGTTTGCAGGCAGGGATACGTACGATCTCTAAACATTGCAGTGTACTGAACATCAACTCTTATACGGAAAATGAATTTTCTTGAGCACTTATAATCTTCACTCGGACGACCTTCATGAAGCTATTGGTAAACTGAGGCAGACTCTTACTAGAACTATGAAATATGGAACTAAACAATGAATTGTAAATTTTGACATATACAATCAATTTGGAAACATTTGTCCCCGTCTGTTATTGACAGGCTGGGTCTCATGAAGGTTCCCCCTTGGCGGTGTACAGGAAAAGGAGTGGTCCAGGCCGCAAAATATTGTCTGAAAGCCTTAAAAAGGGGTTGCTTCAGATAGAAAAGAGGGGGGGGGGGGGGTCCGGACACCCTAGACCTTCCCCCTAGATCCTCTTCTGGTGAATACTTACGAACATCCTCCCATGCAGGGAACAATCACTTACCTTCTTGTTATGGAGAGGGAGTTCTGACAGCCCTGGCATTCACCACATCTATTACATGTAGTAACTCAATGACTGAGTGGTATGAGAACAGTCGTCACTTAGGGTCGTTAAGCTTATGCAGAGTAGACAGTTGTCATATTAATAGTATATACCAGAACCTGTTGTACAGAACTGTGTACGGTAACCTAAATGAGAGTTAAAGTATAAAATATTGCATGTGTTGTTCAATATGACATTGGATGAACACCTAAGACCAATTCATCTTTGGTTGAATCTAATATATCCAAATTAAGTGCATTTATTTTTACCATGAGCCTGATTTTCTGGTTGTGACAATACGCTTTTTTTTATTCTTTCACGGTCGGTCATGATGATGAGTGAAGTAATCTGTACCACTATGACATAATAACCTCTATGACATAATAATCACTAGTCTTATATTCACTCATTAAAAATATTTATTTTTGTTCAAAGGGAGATAAGCTTTATTTTTTTTAGAAGTATAATTAAGAAAATGTTTCCTCGTTGCATTATGGCCAGTATAATGACACGCGCAATATTACCATTTGACCAATGGAAGGAATTGGGTGGCATGAATCCCTATACTGTAATAGGATCGATAATATGGACAGCTGTATATAGACTTGGATTTTATTTTAGAATTTTTAAAGCTCAACCGACTGCATCAGTTATTATGTTGCCCCAACTACTCCTGGGCCTGGGGCGAACTGGAGGGGGGGGGGTTCAGGGTGGGTAAAGGACGCCAAGCTTTTTTTATTTCCCTATTTCTGAATCAAGTCTAATAGCATGTTCACATCTCAGGGTGTTGTGGTCCCCTATGAAAAAAAAGTTATGTTTTAACATACATTACTTAGGATAGGCAAGAAACTGGGAAATTTCGGAAAGTGTCATGGGCTGACTGATATGATGAATAACACAGGCAGACAGAAGGCAAGAGGGCGAGTACCGCCGATTGTACGGTGATTACATTATTGGGCAATCCAGTAATAGTTCCTGAATTGAAGAGATTATACAGAATTGTTGTTTACAATACAGGTCTCAGTAATGTTTTAACAAGAGGACTGCAACAGTTACATGAAACCTCACAGTTTGCTCTACATACAAATAAGTCAGCCTGGTTCAAACGCTTCCTGATGTACGGGATGACAAGATCAGGTCCAGCGATAATGGTTATACTACCAGTCATACATCACAGAAAGATTCTCGTATATGATATGAACACGTATAAAATATAAACAGACTTGGCTTTCAGATATATAAGATTATATCACCATACATGGAAAGTTTAATGTAAATAATGCCCCTCGCTTTAAATGGTCTTCTTTAGAAGTTGTCGGCACGATTCATCAAAATTAGCAGAAAGATATAAATACGGAAATTAACGATTTTGATTGATTAAAAATGCTATTTACCGCTAATTAACATATTCTAATTACCTGTATACATCTATATTGAGAGCGGTGTCATATAGTGTAAACTATCTCAAAGGAAGCCGAAAGTATTAACCCGTTCAATATCGAAACGTCATGGCGTTGTGTGTGTTTTTTTTTTTTGGGGGGGGGGGGGGGGTCGTGGGCTTTTGTCAACATATCTATTGACTGCCAAATATTTGGTCTAATGTGTACTTAAACCAAGGGTTTGACGTTGTGGTGGTGGAAAGGGGGGTTATTGTTAATTCAGTGTTTCCCCGTTTCACTCGTTTCTCTCGACAATACCCTCTATGTTGCAAAAGTAATACATGTTAGTTCACAAGCAACCCAACCAAGCGATTACTTATGGCTTGTTTTAATTTAAAAGCTATACTTATGGCTTGTTTTAAGTATAAAAGCTCCAGACGCTGTATGCACAGGAGGAAATATTTTACGTCAATCCAAGGGGGCTTCAAGCGATGTGAAACACAAAGAATATAAATGCCTTGAAATAAACTTATCATAAAATTTCAAGTATCTCAATGTTTGATATAATATATGCCAGCTTGGACGGCTCATTTTTACCATAAGATGATTAGCGTTAATCTATTCTTGGTTGAACAGCTCGGAGCATTACGTAAATTGTATTTTAACGCCAGCAAAGAGACCAGGTTATCTTCACGGTGTACATATCCAATGGATTTTAAGTAGAATTCTTCATGCCTTTGTAAAACCTCACCCATACGATCACCTAAGTTTAGCGACTACCTCAAAATAACGACCACTTGATCACGGTCGCGATTCTTTTTTTTTTTTCTTTATATAAGACCTCGCTCAGACGACCACCACCTGGAAATGCGTCCACTTTATCGAGGTCCATTTGTTGGTCGTAATTTGGAGGTTTTACTGTATACATAAATGTTCTAACTCGTATATACCTGAACGAATTAATTTCATTTTAGTAATTCATCAAGCCAGAAGTTTGCGCTATACCAATAGCGTATTGCAGTATCATGTAAGCTAGTTGTAAAACTGTTTATACATCAGTTAACATTGTCGTTTCCTACAACTCAAAAAATAAACTGATATATTGTTCAATATCGTCGATCTCCTTAATATTTCCTGTATCTGTCTTTTCTTCTAAATCAATTAAGGTGTTTCGACGTTTAGGTTTGAAAGTTTGTTTAATTATGATTTGCTTAATATCCTCCACGGAATTCAGTGGTAATTGTCTGTTTAACTTTGGTTCGCTCGGTAACTGTGTTTAATTCTATAATCTTCATACGTCAAAAATTAGAAAGAAATTATATAATTCAATAATATGATCCAGGTTTGTGTCCATTTTCCCTAAAATTGTGGACTAAAAGCAGAATGTGTGGATATCTACAGAAATATATACTCCAGGCGCCTTCGTGCATGAAATGAACCGTTTGATGAAGACTAGAGGCAGTTTTAATCCTCATGCAGATATCTGCTGGTTAATCTGTAACTTCTTCCATCCACGACAATCTCCTTCCTATGAGCATCACGACCTCTGTTGTAAACTGGATGATGGTTAACGTAATTGTTTCTATGCTTTATCCTCTAGAATCTTCGATATAGATCATGGACCATCTTAAAACGTAAGAGTCCTTGTATGCAGAAGAAGGTCAGGAAACATTTGTTTTCCGACTACCTGAACGGGCGGCATAGTTAGAATTGTCCAATTGATGCCACTTCCTCGGCGTTCGTGACATGCGTTTCGACCTATTCATCTGTACCACTGACCGTGGGATATCCGGTACTTTGGCTAAATTTAGAAGGCACACCTGTACCGAAAAATCAAATGTTTTTTTTTTGTCGTTCAAATAAAGTGGTCATTTTGCTTGAAATGTAATCGTTATCACTGATTATAGTGTACAATACAGTTTTGTGGTTAAATTTTGAACATTTTAGTCTGTTGATATAATATTCAAAAGTAATAAACCGGTTAAGTAATAAGTATGTAGCTCTGAGTTAGGTTTGCGTGGAGGTAATATGAGATATTAATATCATTAGACATTGATCAAAGGTTTAGTATGTTTTTCATTTGCATTAAAATAGAACTTTACTACTTAAATATTGTGTAAGTATAGAAATAGTTTGGAATAATCTATATTTATATCCATAGGTTTAATACATTAACAATGTAGAAAGCAACAGGAATGGTACAAATAGCGACAAATGAGTATAAAAATATTTCATGTGGCACATGCATGCCATCATAGCAAATAATTGAAAATATAATTGTGAAAAATGGAAATCCGTTTACATTCTTAGCCATATACACCTAAATAAATAAAAAAATATGAAGGTAAAAATATCATTGCGAAATATTGCTTTTATGGCTTTTTTGATGCGTCCTGAAAGAAGAGAAATAAATACAGATTTCGTAGTGAATATTGTTACGTAAATAGAAAACATGATAGACTGACCAAATACTTAAACAAAATAGGAATAGCATTTGTAATGTGTTAATACAAGGCATAATGCATTTCCATGATCTTTGCTTTTTAACCGATGGAAGATTTCGTGAATATATGATTTTTTATTTGTGATATTCGAGGTATTCCTTAATAAAAAATATATAATTTCTGGAATTAATGGCTAGGAACCTTAAAATAAGAAACGGACGAAAATTATGTGTTTCATTCCGAAAAAGTCTTTCCATTAATAGGGTCATCTCAAAACATGTCTATTCAAACCTGTCCCTTTTAAACAATAAAGAGTAAGAAGGGACTTGATTAACATGCTCTGCATTATATAAATACAAAATAAAACTGAACTTATATTAGTGAACAGTTTAAAGTCGTTTTTATTATGTCAAGGCTAGCTGACCGTCTGGTTCAATACTGTTGACAGGGTTGTTGAGTTCCACAATGTCCTCAAGTGCTGGGGTATAACCAAACGGAGACACCTGTATTGCTTACTGGACCTTTTGCAAAATACCTTATCGCACATTATCACCAGTTGTTCACATTTCATATACAACAGACAATATTACAAACTGAAATAAGTATCCTTTGTCAACCAAAGAAAAATTTCTCTAGGGCATGAAGGCAAGCGTGTTGAGAAATGATCGGTATTGTTATCTATCAAGAGACGATTGATTATTAAGTTTCTACTCAAGTACATGCTTTGATGTTTTGTTTACTTTTACATATACCATGATATAACCTGATGATACACGTACATGTGTCGTGTCACATGGAGTTAGGTTAATGTGCTAGCAGTGTTTTCATTACCTGACTGGTTTGTTTGGGTCGGAGTGATATCCTGTGAACGCTTTCTTTAAAAGTTTCTGGTACAAATTTCGGTTGACACATCTGTTACATTATTCGGATTATGTCCGTCCTCTGGCGGGCCTCTTTGAGCTCCGTTTTCGGAGGAAGAAGGTTTTGAAACTGTAAATATAACGCAACAGGAAGACATACACTTTCTCAAAACTATTTAAACAGACAAAACATGGTTATAACAATACTATGTAGTTAAATGTACATCTAACCGTTCACAGTGTGAGCTTTTTTATATTTTTGTTTCATGCCAGCTTACCTTTTAGTCCAATTTGGCTATTGGCATTGTCAATGTTGTTCATGTACACAGGTGTCGTTGCATAATCCAACGCAGGAACAGATGTGCGTCTGGTCTGGTCACCCGCTGCAAAACGCTCAGTAGGGCCACTTTGGCTAAGAGTGTTTTTCGTGAATGGCTGTTGTGTAGGCTTAGGGCCTCTTTGTGTGTTGACCTTTAGTGTAGGCTTAGGTTCCCTAGCTAAAAAAAGAAAGAAGGAAACATTCCCTGTAAATAAAGCCACCGTTCCTATGATGAAAGAGTGTAATACATAATGTTTGCAAGAAAGAGACATATACATCTTTCATTTAAACACTTACAGTATTGTCTATACTGTCTTGAGAACTGTTCGACTTTAGAAATGGATCAAACACTTAATAGTATACACTGTTGGAGCCGCCTAAAGATTACTCAGGGATATTTCATTGCTTTATTTCGTTTATAAGTTGAAATTACTCAGCATATCCTGCTAGATGTAAGTATCATATACAGTAAAAGTGGTTTGATGACCATCATCTAAATTGTATTTTTGGATACTGTTTAGAAAATTGTCCTCCACGCGACTGTAGTCCATTCCATTGTTCAAAGTGATTTTTCCGTGACCTGATAAGGCTAAATTAACTTTGATTTTAAACACTAATCTACTTATCTGTCCATACGACGAACGCACCGTGCTCGCACATATATGTGGGAAAAGTGGAGCTGCAATGCCGGGATATCCATCTCCCCAAATGATCTAAAGCTGTACATTTATCATTCCTTTGAGTTTTGTCCTCTTTCTTCTTTTCTGTTTATGCAACAGAAGAAAATACGAAAAGACAGAGCTTTCATATATGTATATTATACAAATCACCCTTCTCATCACGAACGTCTAAATATTTGCATTTATTACTTCAAATTTCAGAGACTCACGTATATGTAGATCGAATAAAATACATTTTCCCTCAAGTCAGTTTATAAATTATATTTGACTGACATAAAAATCAAATGCTAAACGTGGAATGTGACTTTTACATAGCCTTGTTTATGGGTTGACCATTTCGTATAAAGTCTGTTCCTGGCTTCGGATATTATCAAATTAGTATTACTTACGAGTTTCTTTTGACGTATAGAGGGCATAGTAATTGCTGTGCTTTCCACACATTCCGCCGGAACAAACCACACACTGCATGGCGGCCACGGGGATATCCTTATCCATGGCCGTTCCGCAGCAGCAAGTAATGTAACGATACCACTTCTGGTTCCAGAACAAAGCCTGAGGAAATAAGCGGAAGCCCTATTGAGGCAAAGGTACGTATATCCCAATAACCATTCTTTTCACTTGCATACAAAGGCTCCAAGATACAAAACGTAAAAAATAAAATGTCCTCTCTGATTTTGTTTTTATAATTAATATAATTAAATGTACCCAAATAATCGTCTGAAACCGCACTCCGCATCTCGTTTCCCATGCAAACGTTCATACAAGGTATCATGGGTTTTTCATGTCATGTGGATAAAGAGATTGTTCTTATCTTTATGGAAAAAAAAATAACAATAGTTGACCTATAAAAGGTATATGTTTGAGACTTACATGGTGAAGCGTGAAATTTCCGTAGGAAGCGCATTGCCCTTCACATTGTTGTAGGTCATATACCCTTTTACAAGATTTTTTCAATCTAGCAAAAGGATGTAATGCTTTATAACAACCTTTGTAATAAAACCTTTGAGAATAACGCTCTGAAAAAAGGAGAGGATCATGGTTTGTATCACTCTAGTATGAAAATACTTAAGTCAGACGATAACAGGCTTTGCGAATAGGACAAGTTAAAAAAAGATACAAAAAAGGTCATTTGATAACCGGGGAATTTAATTTATTATTTTGATATAATTAATTGATATTAAATGGATCTAAAGTGACTGTTGTATATTTAACATAATAATTATGCTTGAGGGTTATAAGAGCAGTGAGATCTTACTGTTCCTGATCAAGCTCGAGCTGACGGGTCGAGGACGAGGTCGTCCACCAACCCATGACCCAGTGGCACCAGATCTCCTAAGGAGATTCTGCAGGATGCCAAGGGCGTGATCATCGGTGTATGAGGCTAACCGACCGTTCCACCGTGTACAAGCCTGAAGTGCGTCTACCCATGATTTTTTCTCCGCATATAAGCAGTACCACTTCCCTGCAATATTTAGCGAACCTGTGAGCTTACGCGATGGTGCGGCGTAGTCAGTCGTGCGTCGCCCGTCGTCTGCACGTTAACCAATTAAATACTATATCAAAAACTGCAGGAGCGAGCATCACACTTTATGCAACAAATATGTTATCTTATTGATAAACTTTGCTTCTTTTTGCTATCTGCATTTACTTAGATGTTATAGGGAAAAATCTAAAAAGACTTAAAAAATTTTATTCTCCAAAACCGTCCAGCCAGTTAATTTGATATTTCACAGAAATAATCCTGAAACAACCTTTCTCAGGTTTGCTCGAATGGTTCCAGTTCAGTGAATTTTGGCCGAGTTACAGGAAGCTGAACTTAGTCATTTGGCCAAAAAGGATACTAAAATTACAATATCAGAAACGGCTGGAGCTATCATCACCAAATTATTTGCAAATGTTGTCCACATGAGTCATATTTGAATTTGAGGTATTGATGGCGCCACCTGCATCGACCTTTTCTATACAGGGGTCATCGGTCATCGGTACATAAATCTATTATTTCTCAGAAATAGCACGAGCTAGCATCCCCAAATTTTATGCAAAATCTATCTCATATCAAATGTTGTGGGATTGAGCGTTTCGCGGAACCATCTGCATTAACCTAATTTGAAGCCAAATATTTCACAGAAATTATCCAAGAGAACAGCTCTCTCTCAAGTTTATTTTGGTTTGATGAATTTTGGCCGAGCTACAGGAATTTAAAATTAGTCATTTGGCAAGTAAGCATACTAACACAACAATCTCGAGAACAATAGGAGCTAGGATCACTCAAATTTGTGCAAATGTTGGTTACGTGACTCATATTTGAAATTGCAAATTGCCACTGACATCGACCTGTTTTTTTACGGTCAGAAACCTTGTAATTTTAGCAACTTTTAGCTTAAACATATTTTATGACGAAACTGTCAAGCTGAATTGTTTTGAATTTTGGTAGAGTCATAGAAAGCTTAAGCTGGTCGTGTTGCCATTAGTAAGCCTGTTTCAAATTGAAGGCTGCAATAGTCTTCCTCTGCAAAATTGTTGTTTCATTTTATGTAACATTTCACAAAAATGATTCTCAGGTGGCCTTTGTTCAAGTTTACTTTAGTGATAGTTGGCAGAATAATTGGACCTTTAAAAATGAAATGACCACATCTTTTATTTATTTAAACATTTTGAAAAAAAAAAAAATCTTTTGAACATGTCAGCTTGAAATAGCCAACGTCTTTCTGTATGTGTAAACAGACTTATCAACAGATCAAATTTGTGTCTGTGCCTATAAATAGCTTGACTGCCTGCCAACGATTTCAGATTTGGCAACAGGCCAAAGTTCAGTCTGGATCTCTTTATAGCTTTGGCAGACTGCGAACTGTGTCAGATTATGCAACAGGTCAAGAGTTCACTCAGTGCAGCCAAGTTCAGGTCAAGAGTTCACTCAGTGCCGTAGCTTGAGCCAGCAATTTGTCACAGTTCATTCCGGGCAACTGCCTTTCTCACATAAGCCTGGTCAGCCCAGTGCATCACACTCAAGAGAAATTTGATGCATTGGCCTGATATTTTGACCTGTCTATTTTTCTTTGATGTCTTTCTCGTTTACAATACAGGTGTCGCCACCTACAATGACTTTTGCACAGTGTATGTGAATGCTTATTTTTTCGGAGGGATTTGATATGTCAGCCTGAAATTGGGCATATTTATACATATCGGATAGCTTTGTCGTAAACAAGTCTGGCAGCACCACCTACAATAATGTTTGCACAGTGTATGTGCCTGCTTATATATGTATATATATATATTTATATATTTCTCAGGAGGGTTTGATATATTACCCTGAAATTGGGCTTATGTATACATCTCTGATAGCTTTGTTGAATACAAGACTAGTGGTGTCACCTACACTCATTTGTGTTGTGTGCACCTATGCCAGTATTTTAGCAGTGATATTTGCGTAATTGGTTCTTGTTCAAATTGTGAAGTACTTGCATTGTTCATGTACCTGTTCCAAATGTACTTGAAAAGTAATGGCCCAGCATTGAAGCATTATACCTGGTGTATATCCCATTGCACAGGTTCGCATTACGCTTGTAGGCCTTGTTTATATTTATATGCAAGTTAAAAAAAAAACAAAAGAAAGTTGTTCTTGGCATTTTCTAAGTTTTTTTACAAATGAATTGAACAATTCAAACCCAACGTCACCTAAGAAAATGCTTAAGATGTAATGTCACAACGTAAAGACTGAGGAATCCATGGTCAATTTTAAGGGAGGATGAACTACTAGAAATTTCTGTATGGTTATTATCATACAACAGATGCCGGGTTTATGTCATGTATTTCATACAAAAATAAAATAAGTTCATTGAAATCGAGTGCACCAAGGAAAGCAAACATCGGGCAGTATAAGTGTACACTTCGATGAAACATTAGATATTAAATCCATGAATGTGTAATTCGAAAGGAGCTTTTCTGTTAAAATCAAAGATTAAATTGGCGCAAGTTTTCGCGATACCTACATATATTTCTAAAAATAAGACCCAGCAATCGACATAAGTATTCAGTCACGTACAACTTGTGGGTCATAGTAAAATAAGAATATGTCTCTGAACGCCAGAATAACTGCGAATAATGGCGTGATAAATCAAGGTAAAATGGTGTTCTTGGTAACATGATCAGGAGCGCGTACCCAAACTAAAATTAAGACTGTGGATATTTCTCAAGTTCCCGAGTGTAGTATCGAGTGCTCTGAGGGACACAGAACTGTTCCAGAACTTGCAGGATTTGTAATGAACAGGTTAACTTGGTCAATTTGTCTTTTAAAAGTAAGTTTTCTGTAGATGAATTAAAGGACCGAAAGCTATATTGATTATTTGAGGATTTCACAAAAAAAGATATCCCTTGTCAGTTACTGTCCTTATAAATATTTTCATGATCTCACATATGATCCCACTAACATGGACACATGGCCAGTCATTAAAGAGTCATTTAACATCACACATATGTAGATTGGAATTCCGTCTCATAAATCATGATAGACCGTAAGCCTAAACGTCCTCTGTGTGGCAAAAGAAATATGAAAGAAGAAAATAAAATTTCGGTAATATCACAAAATATCTAGGAGACGAGTCTTACAGTTTCTTTAAGTTAAACTCGTCTTTATTTCTGTCCCATCGTGATTGATTGATCTCTTTTACCTTTGCTGAACTTGCATTGAATCTGGTCACTGACTGGTAACAGCATGAAGTACACCCAGAACGCAACAACAGTCCCGAGCAGCATGGTTCCTCCATCTACAAGCGCCCAGACAATATACCCACCATAAGCCTGCTGGTGTTAATGACTAATTACTATAATCATCCAGAGGCATACTTATCATTTCTAATTAACTGAGATTTTATGGATCAGGATGTTGATTCTGAAAAGCAGTCAAATTTGCTAAGATAATTTTTGCCATAAAAGAGATGGCCATGTGATGAACATCATCACATGAACATATAATCACAATGCTAACAGTAGATGTGATGAATGGGGAACGGTTTGAAATGGGAAAGCAGAAAAGATCAGACAGACTTTGTAGCATGTCATATTTTAGGAAAATACAAATCGCTCATTATGTGTGTGTGTGTGTGTGTGTGGTTACAAAGACTTTTTACTGAGTGTTCCCGATATTCTACTTAAGGATTCCGTCATTCCGAATATGTGAGAAAATATCAAATATAATTCTAACAATAGTTAATTATTATAAAATAAATCGCCCGGATTATATGTGTGTGTCTGCTCGCCAAGGGATAACCCAGGTTTCGAACCAATGAAAAAAGACATTCAAGAGCATAACAATAATACTGTAAATATTTGGACATTCGCACTTGCATCTTGCACTAAATGTTTGGACCTTCTTTGAATTATCTTAAAACCCCTTTATCTGCATGTACAAATTAAAGCCTTGTCATATGTACAGCAATAATTTGTTTTTCTGTTCAATTACACCATAGTTCATCACATAATTATAATCAAAATATATACTCGGACTTTCCTAGAAAAAAAAGATCATTTTGGTCCCATGATCCTACAAGAGGAAGACTAACAAGAAAATATTTGATTCTGAATAACATATATTGATATACTAAATAAAGATTAGTTTATAAGGAACAGTAGTGTGTTGGAAAAACAAAACAAAAATATTTATCAATATAACACCAAAAATGATTAATGAAAATGATAACTTGTTGGTGGAATATTTATTACTCTGAAATGATGACATGAAAAAAAATACATCCACGCGGTAAACCAATGGGACAGTAAGCCAGCAGTTCAATTCTATACGTGTACAGAGCCGTATAATTAACGAAATATTTTCATCGTCGGTCCATTACTAAGTTCTTTAGTATTGAGGGGTACTTTATTGCACTATCAGGTTATTTCACGTTTATTTCATGTGGTTGTGTGGAAAACATAATTACCTAATTACTGAATTACATAATTATTTATCATTACGAGGAAAGGATAATAAGGCTTACACCACTCATCCAGTTGTGTATTTAATCAAAGCCAATTTACAGCAATCGTGCATTATCTTAATTATTTCAATCCTTAATTTGACTGCGGGGCTTCATTGTCAATATATGACTCAACAAAACAACAGTTGAGTTGGGAAGCTTAGTTAACATTAAACACAGTTATTCTCTCCCACGAGCAGTCTTTCCTATTGAAAGCGCTAAATGCAGTCAAAAATGACTTGTTTAAAACAATGGGTGAATCATCACAATTTCGTACGTCATGGTTTACGATGGCACGTTTGTTCTTTAAAGATAGCTGGGGAAAGTCCAAGGTGTATGAAAGTGTCAGTGACCACCTTGGCTAGCCCCTCCAATATAGGTATCTAGCCTATGTTTTGTAAACTATATTTTTGTTGCAATGCTGCTTATATGAGTAAATTTCAAAGGTACTTGTAAAGGAGTTTTTTTTAATGATACTGTATTAGTAGTTATCGTGAACAGACGACATGCGACCCAGCGGCGAGAAATTCCCTGTATCAATCTATAAATCTTTGGAATTAAGCCTTGGGGGTGCAAAAATCTAATAATTAACGCATATCTAGAATATTGTTATGGGGTATACCTTCTTTATGCATGCTCAAGTTAAGGGATATTTAGAATGACTTGTTGTTAAGAGCCTTAGGGCATTTACAAATAGTTTTTAACCTAATCGCAAAGGTTAACAAATCCCAAGAACAATATTTAAAGTCAACAGATTTGTGTATCCAGCTCTACGTACCAAACATTCAGAATTTAGGCAAGCTATATTTCCGTTTAAATAATGTATTTTATAGATGTTTTCAATTTTAATTGTGTAGGGGGAAACATGTTTTGTTGGGAGGTTTCGATGCTGTGTCCTATAGCATAGTATATATGTGTAGTTCAACATTTATTTCACCTGAGGCTTCACATTGGTTTTGTTGTTAATCTTCTTTTATCTATATATTGTTTACTTAAGGCTGACTGAACTCAGTATTTATATATTCCTGACTTAAGGCTGAAATGACTAGACACTTCGTTTATCACATGCAAAGTGATTTTATTCTTTCCTAATTTTGCTATTCTGTCAAGTGTAGGAATGTATATAATATGGTCCGATTTAAATAACCGAAAAAGGGTATTCTTAATCACAGAGTGAAATTAGTAGATGCTGTGGTGGTCTTTTGTTCGCGAAAAAGAAAGTATCACGAAAATAAATCCTTGAAAAGGAGGCAACATCGTATGTGTCAAGTCGAAAAAGAAAAGATCACTGTATAATGATATCAGATTTATCAAATTATCTTCGAATAACGAAAAATAATTTCTACTCGTTGGATGTCCACTCTGATATCTGTGCATTCGTTTCGAATTTGCGCAAATATTATTTTATATATTTAATTTATATATTAAAGGATATACTCTGTGTAGGATATTTTTGTTGAGATGGCGAAAATTGAACCCTCGCGAAACAACAAAATTGCAAAATTTTAACCTGGCGAATATGAAGCCATCCAAAGTATATAACACAGAGCGTCAGTTACATCAGCAGCTTGTTGGTTACACTTGCGTTTGGTTGCGTCGTGGCTGAAGCCCAAAACTATGACCAACAGGTAATATGGCCATGTGGTTCATATCTGGCCACACGTTAGGTAGGATAATTAGTTCTGCTTCCCAGGGTTCCCCTAGTGTTCACTCCCACACACCACCTACACGTTAACACTAGAATTCGTCTTTTCGTTGATGCGATTAGAATTATACCGGTATGATAAATAAAATTACTATTACTTATAATAATATTATAACAACGGCCTAGAGGCACAAATAGCCCCCCGCCCAATGCATAACTCAAATGTGGATATTTTCTGTGACATGCTATCCCTTTTGATTGGCTGAAATAGGATAATTCAGGACCAAAGGTGTCATGTGTAAAGAATGTTTTTTAACAAGAAGAGCAGGCGTACAATACGATTATCAGTTGCGCCACCTGCCTTATGTATGCGATAAATCTATTCAGGATTTAGCTGTGCCTAATTTCAAGACAAGTTAAAACTCTTCCTGAGATATGTGTGGAAAAACAAGTATAGGTGGCGCCACCAGAGTTCAGTAAATGATCAAACTGCCCATGAGCTTTCCATAAAAACAAAAATGAAGCAAATCTGTTGAATGAGTTCTGGGTATTTTTGTAGCAGCAAACAATTACTAGACGTGCCACCTGTCTCGCGTATGCGATAAATCTGTCCACGATCTATGACTGTGCAAAATATCAGGTCGAAAGCTTACAGCATTCCTCAGATATATGTGATATATTTCACCTTAAATAGACCCATAGATGGCCATAATGGAAATTTAATTATAGGGGCGCCACCAGAGGAGGGTACATGATAAAACTATCCAAGAGCTTTCCAAGAGCAAATATGTTGAACCACTTTTCAGATACTGATTATATGGCCAAAATTGGGCCAAAATAGAACTATTCAAGGTCGAGGTCACTCTCATAGTAAAGATCATAATCTCATTTTTAAATAGGATTTGTCCACTGGTCCATATCTATGCACTTGCAAAGTTTGAAAAGATCAGTCAAACCCTACAAGAGTTATCTTGCTCACAAGATTTGTCTCCGGTGACGCGATCATATCAAAACCGTAGTATCCCCGACTTGTAGGTCTGGGGATACAATAAACCATTCACATGAATTTTATTTTTGGTTAAATGCATATTTAATGCACATGCATTTTATTTATCTTGCTCCAGAATAAATTAAATGTGAAAAGGTATATGAATGATATAGTTGACATTTCTAGACAAGAATAACTAGAAAATACCAGTTTACCTCACAGAAAGGACACAGCCACATGTGGTGCCATCTGCTGGTGAAATATCAATTAGCAGTCACATGGAAATTGTGTGCGCCCAACATGGTAATAATCGTTTGCACACAAAAAAATAGAATAATGAAAATATAGAATTTGCTGAACCATCATTTTAAAAACAATCCTTTTTCATTTAGTATTCATTTAATCCCCCTTGCTCTAAGGAATATGTATGGTGGTACCACCTGCAGGATACCAGGACAGGCTCGTCATGTGACTAACATGTGTGTAAATTTGGGCATAAAATCAGCAGGGGTTTTAGAGCTATCAAGTAAAAGATGGGTCGGGACGGACGGGGACCATTTTAGTGGTCCTCCCTCCTACGTCAGGGCACTAATAATTCTATTCAATACAGTATTCATTGAATTCCCCTGGCTTCAAGGAATCCTTACATATGATTTAAAGTCTCCACTTTGGAGCGTAGAAAGACGATAAACAGAGTTGGCGCCACCTGCAGGTGAAAATCAAATGTCAGTTATGTGCTGACTAAGTCTGTACAATTTGAAAGCAGAAAGGGTCTTAGAGAAATGAGGTAGAAGAACGGGCGGGATCAGTGGCGTCAATTTTTCTTTCAAAGTGGGGGGGGGGGGATGACTGTGTATATTAATATATACACACACACATACATGTATATTACCTTTTTCAGCGTCTCTGAGTGACATATTCAACTATATATATATATATATATATATATATATATATATACTTATTCATATTTCAAATAAGTATAATATTTTAATTGAAAATCAGTTATTTTGTAATTCAAAGCAAGGTTTAGATATAACATTTTTTAGCTAATGGATCAAAAGTCTTTTATTCTATTTATTAATATTTTTCATTGAAATATAATAATATTATTCTCTGAAAAGTTGGGGGGGGGATGATTACATTGGCCATCCCCCCCCCCCCTTGCCCAAAAGTGGGGGGTATATGAACCCCCCATCCCCCCCCCCCCCTATATTGACGCCCCTGGGCGGGATGGGCGAACCGAAAGAAAATCAGAAAATTTTGCGATCAGCATCAGCCTGAAAATAATTCTATTAAATATACTATTCATTGAATTCCCCTAGATCCAGGGAATCCTTGCATATGATTTGAATGCTAAACTGTTCCTACTTTCTGACTTATCTGAAGGAAAGAGAAAAAGACAATTTTGGACAGGGGCGTCAATTTAGGGGGATGGGGGGTATATATACCCCCCAGTTTTTGGCAAGGGGGGGATGGTCAATGTAATCAACCCCCCCCCCCACTTTTCAGAGAAAAAATATTATAATATTGCAAATGAAATATATAAATAATGTGTTAATAAATAGAATTAAAGACTTTGGATCTATTTACTAAAAAATGTTATATATAAACCTTGCCTAGAATTCACAAAATAACTTATTTTTTAAAACATTATAATTATTTGAAATAGGATTAAGTTTATAAATTATATATAATAATAATTATATATATATATATATATATATATATATATATATATATATATAGTTAAATATGTCATTCAGAGACGCTGAAAAAGGTAATATATATATATGTGTGTGTGTGTGTGTGGGTGTTTGTGTATATATATACAATGTCATCCCCCCCCCGCCCCACCCTGGAAGAAAAATTGCCGCCACTGATTTCGGAGCTGTGCGGAGGTGGCGCCACCTGCAGGTGATAATCCCATGTCAGTCATGTACTGAGTTATTCTGTAAAATTTGGTGAAGAAATCACTACGGGTCTTGGGGATGTGCGGTAAAGAAAAGGGCGAGACGGACGGACGCTAACCCTTTTAGTAGTCCTCCCTCCTACGACGGGGTACTAATAATAATAATAATAATAATGATAAAATAATAATAAATATGCCTTATATGCTTATAAAACCCTAGTATCTGCCCTGTAGCAGTCAAGAGCACTTTCATGAAATGCAAACAGGCCTTTTGAAAAATTGCAACACAGTATAAACAGAATACGTTTAAGAACATAAATGGCACAACAACTTGCATGACAGAATGAATAGTCATACAGTTATATGTAAAACTAAAAACACAAGATGTATGAATCAATCTATCAAAACCGTTGATATTGTTTTATTAACATGATATCTTTTTACATTTTAAAACCATCCTTCAGACTTTCATTTAGATAAATTTGACATATTTATAAAATTAAGAGTATTTTATAATAATATATATAATTATCAAATTTAAGATAAAAAAAACCTAACATAACATGACATGAATATATAAATAGAGTTTCAAGCATATTTCATAATTTTCATATTTTACTTAACAATAAACAAAGTTTTTTGTAATAAAATAAGTTTTAGAAGCCTTTTATTTTCAAAACGAATGAACAGACGTTATTTTTCAGAAATTGTTAAAAGAGCAAATACCAAGTGCACATTGTTCTTAAACTGTGTTATATGAGGAAAAACATTTACGTTTGTTAACTTGCTTTTTTTTTTATTTCTAAATATAACATGTTGTCCTAAAATGTCTTGGTTTATGTGTAATCGTTTATAACTTATTGTGATATATTTTATTTATATAGAGAACACAGGTGTATGAAAACGACAGTAACCACTTTGGCTAGCCCCTCGGCGGGAAATATTAATGATCATTTACTTAACGGGCTAGAGTCTGAGCCGTTTCAATTAATGTATGCAATTTAATGCATGGAAATTAATGATTTTGTTAAAGCCATAACTTTATATTTATAATATACTTTCGATGTTTTCCTATGTGCAACTTAACTGTAGGGATCAGCTCTAATAATGATGGTTTTTCATAAATAGTTTGTTAACTAAATATGACAAATATATTATCTGAATTAAATACACCAAAATAAGGTGATAACCATGCTAGAGCTAATTTTACATGTGTACCGATTTTTAATCTCTTTATTTATTTATTTACAAAGACCAGTTGTTATTAACTTTTAACTCTGTTGAGTCACAACCGTTACGAGGGGAGAACCGTGTTTTGTAACACTTCACGTTGCATGTAAGTATTTTATCTTTTCTATTTCATTATATACAATTTTGCCTCATTCGAAAAGCTTATACTGGAAGACATGTAGCCTTCTTTAACAAAATATCACATTTCGACAGTCCTCGTTTGACATAGGAATACGTGAGGTACTCGCGAAAATACCTCCACATATTTTAACAGAAACATTTTCATATCATATAATTGTATAATGCAAAGCATGATAGACGTTCATATGTCATCCAATGATAAGGTCTAATGACTCTTTCCAGATTCAGATATTCCCAGAAGTCAAGAGCAAAATGCCATATGGGACACTGTTTATGTCATCTGTCTTCATATTAATTCTGACTATTGGCAGAACAATTGGTCAGAGATGTGAATACGACAGAAATGGTACACTTTTACACTGCAGAAAATTAGGGTTGGCACAGATTCCTGATCACACACAGGTCATTGACTCCAGCTTCAATAAAACAATAATTAGTCACATCTACATGGATTATAATCGTTTCCTGAACATGACCAATATTTTATCACAGTTCCCCAATTTGGAATATCTAAATCTGTCCAATAATAACATAACTTTGCAGCCTGTGGATAAAGCGATGGAGATAATAGAGCTAAAAGTGTTGGATTTATCATATAATAATATAGGAAATTCCATTGAACATGGTTTTTCCCAATTCAGAAAACTTAAGTCTTTATTCTTAGTTTCCAATGAAATAATGTATTTGAGCAACGTAACTTTCTGGGGACTAAACATGTTGTCAGTTTTGAACTTGGCACACAATTCTCTGAATACCTTTCACACAGATTACTTTCCTTTACAAAGTCTAAGCTATTTAATTCTCAGTTTCAATCAAATAAGTACATGCACGTTCTCAGAAGACACAGTATGGCTTGAAAAGTTTCTGTTTATTGACTTACGGCATAACTTCATTCATCTTCCTCGTGGCATCTCCCTGCCCCCTGGAATACACGGGGCGATTTCCTTGCTTGGTAACCCAATGTATTGCGGATGCTCAATCTTAGGATTTTCCCGGATGTTGAAACACAACGACACAATTGAATGGGAATGCCAAAGTCCCCGTTCTATGGCCAGAATACCACCTGAAGTTAAATGTGAGTATGTGTATGAAAGTAGTCTGCGAGCAGAAAAGCCAGAAAGATGTAAGACATCTTATGGTCATCGCGACAATGCAAGTTTATCTCATCAGTATGGACTTCTTCCTAATTGTTTTGACGTATATTTTACCAAAAAGTTCCAAGACCATATTCTTGTTTGTCCTGCGTTGGACACCATTGGTACTCCGATTACCATCAAAGTTTTAAAATCTGGAAGTCAAAATGACAATCTGTTGGCTGTGCATACAACAGGGGTGGAAATGTGTTCACCATTCAGACTGTTCGGGAATAACAACAGTGTCCAGATAGTGCCCAAGGGGGAAATTCTCGACTTATTTAACACATCTTTCCCTCCCGAGCGAGTCGTTTCTGAAAATTCGGATAGATTGTGCATAAGCATTACTACTGGCGTGGCTGTATTTCTGCTTTTATTATGTGTAATCACCTGCTCCTTGTATAAGCTGTACATATGGCAACAACAACGCAACAACGTCATCATTGGGAACAACACTGTGGTGTATTTGAGAGAAAGGTCGACCTCATTAGATTCGCAGCGCATCCGGTCTGAAATTCCTGAGCACTCTTATGAGGATATTGAGTTCTCCGCTCGGCCTACTGGTACGTTTGTAAACAGGATACAGGACCATGCTCTTTCACAATCAACTTCGCTTTACCGTCTGGCTCAACTACAGAGCGTAGAAGAACATTTGACCTTAGGTGTTCATCCAGACAGACAATTAAGCTCTTTTACGTTTTGACTGTGACTTTAAGCACATCTTTTCATACAATTATTAAGGCATTCTCGAGTTTATAAGAAAAAGGGAGCTGTCTCCCATTAGGAATCGGTATTTCTTTGCATGCTTTTGTTCAAACGCTTCTCTAAAATTTATGTTGATTTCTAAATTTCCTAATCGCTAAACCCCTTGAGGTCAACTGTAAGGCGCCTTTTATTCCACTTCCTCTTCGTTATCATTAGATTCAAGTAATAGCATTATCGTCTCGCAGCTGAAACACCTAAATAAGAATAAGAACATTTTTTTTTTATTTTTCAGCTATGTGATTGAATTGGTTTAGTATCGCTGGCTTTCAGGTTCCTTGTAGAACACATCATATCAAATATTTGTAGGTCATTATGCAGTCTATCTGTATGTCGTGCTTTCTACGTTTGGAAAAGGGAACCTTTAATATCACGTTGTTCCATATGCTCTCCAGTTAAACCATTAAATGTATTACTTCATCAGTTTATTGATTTTATTATTGTTACATTTAGTATTATTGGTTCAAACGTCTGTACTCTATTATTTATCAATTTCAAATATTATTCCTAACTGATGATTTACATATATTGTTTTAAGGGTCACCAGAGAAATGAGACTTGGCTATTGTATTGCATATTCTAGCTGGGACTATGGAATATAACCAGATGATTGTTTTTATAATTTGTTGTACATTTATTTGGTGGTCATGTTCAGAACATCATGTTCAGATATTAGCTTGACATCTTTGGTTATAACACACACGTGTCTCGTTTCATGTTAATTTCAGTAAAGTTTAATGCCAATGAGGCCGTCTCTGTTTGGCGGTCTCTATAATAACGAGGATTTGTCGGTAGATTTCAAAGGAAAGGCAACTGTTTAGTTTGGTTTTTCCAAGAATTTTTGTCTCTGGAGGTGTATCCATATTAACATTCATGCTGTAATTGACGGTCGGCATAACTGGGGTTGGGGTTTGGTCAGAGGAGGATCAGGACTTGTGAAATCAGCAAGCATATATAAGTCGCGAGGAGGACGATATTTGAGAGAATCAGCGCACCTGTTGATGTTGCTGACGATATATCGGCATTCCAGGGGCAGGTCTGCTTGCGTCGGAGTTGAGGCAGCTGATAGATGATGTCTTTAGCGTAGACAGTCGGTGTCTGAGGAAAGCCACGGTGATTTCTCTGTAAAGGACTTCAGAGCGAGTATCGCATTTTGCCTACGGTCTGGTAAATCTGGCTATTTATACCGGATGTGAGCGCTTCCAGGAACAGACCGAGGACTTTATTTAAACGCGTAAATGTAGAGGTACTGGAAGTCGTTGTGTGAAAGCGTATTCTGCTACCTAGAACTTGATTTTACGCTGTGAAACTTACGTGACTTACGCTGTGACAGAAATTGATTCTACACCCAGAGAGAAAAGTCTGTACGTATTGTGTGAACTATGTCACGAACGGCAAACAAGTATACCCTGGCGGACAACTGTTTATAGTAGCTCTGTGTATCTGAAGGACTCAGGAAGACTGATTGTACCGTATACACAGCACGAACCACTAAGTGAGGCAAAAAGTGCTACATCTCGGTGTCACGTGTGAACGATGGTCATGTGATAAGGAACCAGTAAATAAGGGACTTCACTGTGTAATGTAGTTAACGGACCCTGTGCTTATTTCTGTGTTTATAATCTGTGATTGAACATATGAAGCGCCTTTCAAGAGAAAGTAAGTAACTTCTTTCTATAATATATATTGATTAGGTTTTGTTAATCTAAGACTTATTCGTCTTTTTTGGAGTCTAAGTGTACGAGTTCAGCCAGTAAGTTTGAGTTTTAATGTGTACGTTCAGATCTTTTCTGGTGTGAGAGTAATATTACCTATTTTGGGTATATTATGTCTATTAATTATACAGGATATTCTTTTACTGGGATATTTGAATGCTGATGTATGTCCGAACATGTATATCATGTGTAAAATATACGATTCGAGAGAATTAACTTTGTAATGAATGCTAGCATTTTCAGAAGTATGTACTTTATGTTTAAACGTTATATTCATGTCAAATTCGAGGTTTATTGTATTTTGAAATAATACTATAAAAATGATCCTTTAAAGTATTATCTTATTGATATATCCCATTATTGTTATATTTATAATAATAATTTTGTTACATTGATAATAATTATATCATTATCATCCCATCTGGGTCAGGAATTTAAATATGTCATGTTTATTCAAATTAATATGGATAACCAATACGAATACATAAGCAAAAGAGCGACTGATCCTTTTTTTGCCGTGACGTAACATCATTTGCTCCTTTACATGTAAAAGTAATTTATTTAAAACACTTTTTTCTAATGTTAATTAGCTTATCGATGTTTAATTCAGTTGAAGCCTAAACTGAATTAACAGAACGAGACAAAAAGAATATTGACGAGAGAACAAAAACAAGAAAACAAAAAATTGGATTTTCAAAAGATATGTTCGTTTACAAATTACATATATTTTTGCATGTATAAGATTTAGCTATGCAAATTGGAACCTTTTTTTAATAAAATGTGTGCATGTTCTGTTATATATCTGAGTTTTATATAATTTATTATATTCAAGTAAGACGAACAGCAACGTCGATGAAAATGTAGTTAAAATGGTGACTATGTATATCCTCATTTTAACTGTGTATTAAATATTTCATCGTTCAATCATCGCTAAAACATGAGTGAATACTTCTTCTACGATAAACACTCAACATGTCTTACGAGAACTGTCTCTTATATTCCTGGTCCCGATTCATGCCGTAAACCAATATATGTGTATATGAAATCCATGCAAGTTCTTGCACTGAAACTGACTAGTGAAAATGTCGGATATTTGATAACAATGGTTTTTATAAAGCTGTATCTGCTATCATAAGCTTTATTAACACACAGACATCACTGTCGATAATAATCATTTCCTTTATAATCATAACCTTTATAATAAAAGCGTGTAATCAACTTATCCGTGAAATTTTACGAACAATCGATTTCCCCCTCCCCTTACGAAAGTGATCTATAATTTGTTTGTGTGATCATCTGATTACAGGAAAGATTGTTCTATGATTGGTGCATATCTGTGTTTATAAATTAATGAATATATGTACAAAACTGTAACAAAACATACATTGTCAAAACCCTGGCTCTGATCACAGATGTAATTTTCATTATTAGTAAATATCATTAATAGTACATGACGTGTTAGTATATATTATATTATATATTAGAATACTGTATTAGAAATCATTTATTTCAGGACTTTTCGTTTTTTCAGTACAGTCAATTTGATTATATGCTGCTCCTAAATAAGACATTTTCAAATGAATATATTTAAACGTGCATTTATTTTTCAACAGCAAAGTCGCAATGCAGGTTAATGCAAATATTACAGTTGGCAAATATGTGAGCTGATAAACCAAAACAAAAACAAAAATTATGCGGCAAAACCTGTCAAGAATGCCAAGAGTTTCCTTGGTCTTGTTGTCAATAGTTAATATGCCTGGCAGAGGCGAAACCTAAACGCTTATTATCTCACTTGTTAATATCTGTTTGTTTACTCGACATTTCTTCGACGGGCGTTCAGACGTGTATATGTGTGAGTAGGCCTACTAATTGAACTCACCATGAACTTTACATGACCTTGATAGCATATTCATTTAATGAATAAACAACTGTTCCATGCAGCCAATAAGGTCGCCGATATTACTCTTAACCGCCAGTCTCCTAACAATAATAAAATTTGCTTAATTTGGGAGAGCTCTCCTTAACAGAACATGTGCAGTCTGTACCAGTACCCAGATCGGCATGTTTTCCGGGATATTTTTTATACTGAGGAGAAAGTTCTAGGCCAAAGGTTGCAGAAGCCATTCCTCCTTGTAATCTTCCCTTTATTAATGTGTACATATACCTTGCAGACAACGGAACTGAGTGGAGTCACTTTAATAGTCAATCATTCATACGTTCCATCGTATTCCTAGTTAACACAGCTGTACCACAATTAGGTCTGGTGACCTATGACCTCATTTAATATGCATTGAGTCTGCCCAGGATGTAATTCATGTGCGAAACGATACTGGTAAATATTTCAGTGAGTTTCATAATAATACATCAGTCATCACAACACTATAGTCTGTTGACCTCTGACCTCATTAAAGATGAGTGTGTTTTGCCGAGATTCAAACATGAGCAAGATATTATATTTGATAACCATGTTTGGGATTTTCATCATCATCGGGGGTATTAAAATCAGAATGAAACAAAGAATCAAATTCCTTAGCAATTTTGTAAGGTTGTAAAAATTTATCTTAATTGTACATGCATATACTTGTTACATGTGTTTGGACATATACCCGGTACTATGTGAGTGTTATAACTTTCGGATAATGCCTTAAAGAGTGACGCTTCAGAACTTGTTATATGCTGTATTACATTTATTGTTCACCGTTGGCGGGGGACATAGAATTGGTGTGCGTCCGTCCGTCTCTCCATCTTGCCGTCCGTCTGTCCGTCCGGCCGTCACAGATATGTTAACGGAATAACTCGAAAAGAATTCGAGGTACAGTCAACAAACTTACAGCACTGATGCACCTTATCAAGCTCTAGGTCAAGTTTGAACATAGATTACCTTAACGGATTTTTTAGTCCAGGGACGATAATGCTAAAATGATTTTATAGCAATAGCTCAAAAAGAATTTGAGGTATAGTCACCAAACCTGCATCATTGATCCACCTGATCAAGGTCTAGGTGAATTTTGAACCTCGATGACCTTGACGCACATTTCAAGGTCACAACAGCGATAATATTAAAATGATTTTGAGACAACTCGAGAAGAATTTGAGGCGCAGTCGATAAACTTGCAGCATTGATGCAGCTTATGAAAAGCTAGGGCAAGTTCAAACATGGATGTCCTTGACGCAATTTTCTAGGTCCCAGGCACGATAATGCTAAAATGATTTTAACTCAATAACCCGAAAATAAATTTGAGGCTCGGTCACAAAATTTGCAGCTTTAATGCACCTCATTAAGGGTTAGTTCCAGTTTGAATATGGATGACCTTGACGCATTTTTCAAGGTCACAAAGGCGATAATGCTAAAATGATGTTAACGCAAAAACTCGGAAAAAATGAAGCACAGGAACCAGTATTGCAGCATTGGTGCACCTAATGAAAAGCTAGGTAAAGTTCAAATATGAACATATGACCGTGACACCTTTTCCAGGATTACAGAGGCAATAATGCTAAAAGGAATTTTACGCAATAAATCGAAAAGAATTTGAGGCACAGTCATCAAACTTGCAGCATTGACGTACCCAGGGCTAGGTCAATTTCGAATATGGATGACTTTGATGCAGTTTTCAAGGTCACAGAGGTAATCTGGATTGGTGTCATTGACCCATCTAAGATTTTATACAGGTTTTCACAACTTTTTTTCCAGCTATGTCCCCAACAGGCGGGGGACAAACTAGGTCTGTTCCACAGATCAACTTTTCCCTTGTTTAATAAGGGAACATTGTCACACGATGCGGACCAGACTCAAACAATATGGTATAACGTAAATGGCTCTGGTGCAGAGGTATACGGCATCATGGGGATGGTTGCTCTTCAAAAATGGTCTATTCGCAATGATGAATTTGACATACAAAGAATGCATGCAAATTAATAGCCTTATGATGCAAAATATATGTAAAGGACCCCTGAACAGTTGCTATATCAGATTCAGGGTGCTGATATCATGTTTTTTTTTCACATAGGTCACAGAATATAGGTCCCCGTAACCTTATTAAAGGACTTCACAATGACCTTTCTTTAATTGACGTTTCAAGGTCCAACAATTAGGATTTGTGCCCTTTCCAACTGTCTGAGAGCTTAGAGTCTAGTTTTTGGCCGGTAAATACCAGAATATAGGTCACCATGGCCTAAATTCAAGTTTCAAGGGAGTTTTTCCCAGGACCTCTCTCTCATTAGGTTTGCCCTGTTACCGGTTGGAGTGACGAGAGGTTAAGAACGATTGCTATAGCTCAAATGACTTACAGTTACGGGTGTGTGAGCACTGACACATAGAACAATGCAGAAAATGCACCAGCATTGAGCTCTTTATCTAAACTGGACCTACTTAGTATAGCCACTTCCACTGGGCTGATCACTTTGTAATGATTTATAACATGGCCTGAAAAGAAATGTTATATGATAAAGAACGGCGGATGACGAAACGATGCAGGAAGTATTTAGTGAGCTAAATGAGTAAAGTAAATAAGGATTACATGTTTATTAATATCACGTAGCACACAAAAGTGGTCACGTAGCACAATAAAATCGGCGCAAAAAAAATTGCTCAATGAATCATCTGATTCCTTCAATCACTCCACTGGTTGACGGTTAGGTAACCTACAAAGACAATTAATCATTGCTCACAGAAACCTGTTTGACGAGGTGGGGGTTTCCTTTATAATAATTTTATCGTAGCCGTCCTAACATGGCAATACTGATATTATAAACTTCAAGACAAAAAACGAATGGGATCGCAATTAAAATAGTAAGGTGCTCATATAATCATGCTTTAAATGATTTTATCAATATTTTTCAGTCTCTCGCTCGCTCTTTTATTGCATGATATATAATACAACAATATACTTCTTTGTTTGTAAAAATACACCAGATAAAAAACTCGCATTTTTATAGCATTTATTACACTTGTCTTTATTTACACATAATATTTAGTGGACCAACAAAAAAGCTGAAACATATAAACAAAATCTAACAATACTGAATTTCCCGTTAATGGTTAACAAATAATATGTTAATGTCAATTGTTATCGTTGTGGGAAAAATAAACACGTATTCCTGTTCGCTCGTATATGTAAACTACTCAAATATAAACCAGATCCCTGTAGCAGGAACATACCGTTTTAGTAACCAATATATTCGGTCCCGTCATAGCTTTTGTGATTTATGACAAATATTCTCGCTGACACCAACATGAAGACAGTTACTTAAGCACAAGCAATGCAGGTGGTATACAAAAAAAACAAAAGGTTGTACGCGTAACTAGCATAATGCGCGAGAAAAATAAAAATTATGTAACGTGTTGGTTAGCAGAACCATTTAAAAATCCCAAAACCAGAGTAGTTTACAGTTTGAATATAAATCCATTCTTGACAAATCATGTCACTTCTCGCTATGAGGTGTGCTACCGAAAGCCATTCATGCACTTCCAAAGTGAACTGCATTGGTCCCCATTTATTTGGAGATTATGGAAATTCCTTTGAACTACTTGAGGAATCAGATGGTGTAGTGATGATATTTATGAAAGACATCCTGATATTTTTTACAGTTACTTGTTCAAATCGACTGTATTCAACTAGTAGGAAGTAAGTGTATCGTTCATTTGACACCAGTTGTGCTTTATGCATTATATATGTCATTATCCACCAAGAAAATTCCCACCTCGTTTTCAGTGCATGGCGTGATTCTGTCTTTATTGTGCGTATTTGGCTCGGGTATCATGTCGTTATTCTGTCTCCCATTGCTCTCTGAACACAAGCTCGGGTACGCATACGTTGATTCGATATCACTCTCAGCGTCATCGGGGTTAGTTTTAGCTTTATTCAACCTTTTATTGGGGATTGCATACACTGGATTGGCCGTTTCATGACTTCCCTCCATCCTCATGTTAGATTTAAACTTTGGTTTCGATCGTGATCTGGAGTTTTCCGGACTCTCTTTAACAGGAGCTTCAGACTCAGAATGTTCGTTTGTCTTCGGATTTTGGGTTCCTCGTTTTTGTGGTGTAGCATACAATTCTGACACGTCTTTCCCACTGTCCATAGTGGGCCTTGGTATTTGGTCATGGTTGTAGTCTGCAAGTGCCCTGTCAAATTCCTCGTACTGACCAGTATGGTTTTCGTTTCCCTGCTGCATTTTGTCATCGACCATTTCATAAGGGTCGTCAACCTGGTGTCTCACATGGTCTTTTATGATACTTGGCACGTCACCATCATCAGCCGATTCATAAAGATTAAAAGCTTCATTAGTAAGGTTATTGCACGGTAGATTATCATCTATTGACGAATAATCGTCTACGGGGTGATTGGTGTTTAATTTCTTGCCTTTCAGGTTTGTTCTCCTAACCGTGTTACTGCGGCCCGCCGAGGTTTCCGATTTATGGTATTTCCTCCACCTGTAATTTAACAAGTGGCCCATGGGCCATGATGCTCAGCTGATTTTGCCATACAGGTGGCCATGTATTAATTATAGATGTGATGATCTTGTGAAAAATATTTGTTAAGGAACCTTGATCAATGGGTGGAATAATTCCAGAGTGCTTTCCTATAGTCCTCAGAAAAAAGGTTACACCAACCTTATTTCACTTTTTTCCAAAAACATTTTTTCTAGGAACTAGTAACTAGTCAGATGCTAATTTAGAAGTTGTTTTAACTAAGTCCAACAGCTGATATTTGTCTCTGTTTGCCTTATATGGGGCTGAGATCATGTTCTATCACACAGCTCACAGATTATAGATCAAAATGACCTCACAAACCTTCCTGAATCCTAATGAAATAAGAAGTTTCTAGGTCCAGCTGCTAGGATTCGTGCCTGTCTTATTGATATAGGGTGCTATAATATGTTCGTCAGCATAGCTTGCTTAATATAGATCACAGTGCATTATTTCAGGAATTTTACAGGTTTATCCCAGCAAATTAGACGTTTCCTAGTCCAACAAATCATGCTCTAATCATATCCTTTTACATATCTTGCAAAATAAAGCTTACATGTCAGTGACTCTATTTCAGATGCCTAAGGAGACTTTACAATGACCTCCCTTTACATTCAGAATGACGCTTCTAGCTCCAACAGTTAAGATTTGTGCCCTGTCTGACTTTCCGAGTGCTGAAAATTAGATTTTTCCGCTCGAAGCTCACAGAGTATCGGTCACAGTGACCATTTTCAGGATTCGAAAGAGACTTGCCTATAACCTCTTGTGATGTAGAACTAGACGTTTCTAGTTCTAACGGTTACGGTTGTTCCCCATTAAGGGCCTGTCCGCTTCATTTGAAGGTCTCAAAATCAGAGAACAATAGTGTGTAACAAGTGGCCAATGGGCCATGACGCTCAGCTGAATTCAAGGGAGGTTAAACAATGAGCAAAATGACTGCCAGAGTGCAAACAAATCATGAATTTTGTAAAAAGTCCTTAGAAATAGGTTTCAGTGGGCTTTTGGACAGATAACAACTTCATTTGAAGGTCTCATAAATAGAAAAAAAATGCGTAAAAATTCTCCAGTCTGCAGGAAATGATGGAACATCCCATGATCAATATCCATGCAAAGAATCATGGTGATCAATGCAGTGGTTATTCAGATACTGGAGCTTTTGTATCAAATTTTGCATTATTCTGGGGGGTACTTCGGAGTCCCATAGCTCCAAGGATATGGGTAACAGAGACCTAATTTTAGGTTTTCAGGGAGATTTTTCATTAGTCTCTCTGGATGTCAAGTAAGAAGATTCTAGGTACAGCAGTTACAGTTTGTGGCATGTGAACAGATGACCACTTCATTTGAAGGTCTCATAAATAGAGAGAAAAATGCCTAAAAAATTGAAAAAAATACAGGTGGCGCCACCAGTTTGCAGGAACTGATGGAACACTCCATGATCAATATGCCTGGGAAGAATCATGGAGATTTATGCATTGGTTATTCAGATACTTGAGTTTTGTATCAAATTTTTAATTATTCTGAGGGGTACTTACTACGAAGGATATGGGTAACAGAGACCTAATTTCATGTTTTCATAGAGACTTTTCATGAACCTCCCTTGATGTCAAGTTAGAAGAATCTAGGTCCAGCGGTTACGATTTGTGCCCTGTTAACAGATGACAGCTTCTTTGAAGGTCTCAAAAATAAAGAAATAATTTCATAAAAATTGAAAAAAATACAGATGGCGCCACCAGTTTGCAGGAACTGATGGAACATCCCATGATCAATATTCATGCAAAAAATCATGGTGATCAATGCAGTAATTATTCAGAGACTTGAGCTTTTGTATCAAATTTTGCATTATTCTGGGGGGTACTTTGGAGCCCCATAGCTCCAAGGATATGGGTAACAGAGACCTAATTTTAGGTTTTCAAAGAGATTTTTCATGGACCTCCCTGGACATTAAGTTTGAAAATTCCAGGTCCAGTGGTTACGATTTGTGCCCTGTTATCAGATGACAGTTTCATTGAGGTCTGAAAAAAAGAGAAAAAATTTGTAAAAATTCGAAAAAACAGGTGGACCCACCAGTCTGCAGGAAGTGATGGAACATCCCATGATCAATATTCATTCAAAGAATCTTGGTAATCAATGCAGTGGTTATTCAGATACTTGAGCTTTTGTATCAAATTTTGCATTATTCTGGGGGATACTTCAGAGCCCAATAGCTCTGAGGTTTTGGGTAACAGAGACCTAATTTTCAGATTCCAAGAAGACTTTTCATTGGCCTCTCTGCATGTCAAGAAGGAAGATTCTAAGTCCAGCCGTTATGATTTGTGCCCTGTTATCAGATGACCGCATCTTTTAAGGTATCAAAAATAGAGAAAGAAAATTGTAAAATATTGAAAAAATACAGGTGGCGCCACCGGTCTGCAGAAACCGATGAAACACTCCATGATTAAAATCCATGCAAAGAATCATGGTGATCAATGTATTAGTTGTTCAGATATTTGAGTTTTTGTATCAAATTTTCATTATTCTGGGGGGTACTTCAGAGCCCCATAGCTTGAAGAATCTGGGTAACAGAGACCTGATTCCAGGTGTCCAAGGAGACTTTTCATGGACCTCCCCGCATGTCAAGAAAGAAGATTCTAGGTCCAGTTGTTATGATTTGTGCCCTGTTAACAGATGACTGCATCTTTTAAGGTCTCAAAAATAGAGAAAAAAATCGAAAAAAACAGGTGGCGCCACCAGTCTGCAGAAGCTGATGAAACATCTTATTATTAATATGTATGCCAAAAATCATGACCATCAGTGATGTAGTTAATGAGATATTGAAGTTTTAGTATGAAATTTTTCACTATTCTGGGGGGTACTTTGGGGCCACATAGCTCGAAGGATATGGGTAACAGAGACCTAATTTCTGGTTTCCGTGGAGACTTTACATAGGTCTCTTAGAATATCAAGAATGAAGATTCTAGGTCCAGTCTTTACGATTTGTGCCCTGTTAACAGATGTCCACATTTTTAAAGGTCTCAAAAATAGAGAAAAAAATTCGTAAAAAATCGAAAAATACAGGTGGCGCCACCAGTCTGCAGGAACTGATGGAACATCGCATGGTCATGTATGCCAAAAATCATGACCATCAGTGATGTAGTTAATGAGATATTGAAGTTTTTGTATGAAATTTTTCTCTATTATGGGGGGTATTTTGGGGCCCCATAGCTCAAAGGATATGGGTAACAGAGACCTAATTTCTAGTTTCCATGGAGACTTTTCATAGGTCTCTCAGAATGTCAAGAATGAAGATTCAAGGTCAAGTCTTCACGATTTGTGCCCTGTTAACAGATGTCCACATTTTTAAATGTCTCAAAAATAGAGAAAAAAATTCGTAAAAAATCGAAAAATACAGGTGGCGCCACCAGTCTGCAGGAACTGATGGAACATCGCATGGTCATGTATGCCAAAAATCATGACCATCAGTGATGTAGTTAATATGATATTGAAGTTTTTGTATGAAATTTTTTATTATTCTGGGGGGTACTTCAGAGACCCATAGCTCGGAGAATATGGGTAACAGAGACCTAATGTCAGGTTTCCAAGGAGATTTTTCATGTACCTGCCTGGATGTCAAGTCAGAAGATTCCAGGTCCAGCGGTTACGATTTGTGCCCTGTTAACGGACGGACGGCCGGACGGACAGACGGACGGACGACGGACGAAGGGTGATCGCTATAGCTCAGATGACTTTCAGTCAGCTGAGCTAAAAATTAGAAAATATAAAGGTGGTGCAACCAGTCTTCAGGACTGATGAAAGTCTACATGATCCATATGCATGGAAAGAATCATGGCAACCAATGAATTAGTTATTCAGATACTGTAGCTTTTGTATCATTTTTTCTCTGGGGTGTGCACAAACATGTCCCATAACTCAAATAACATATGTCACAGTGATTAAATCTCATGTGTCCAAGGAGACTTTTTAAAGCCTTCCTTGGATGGTAAGTTAGAAGAGACTCGAGGTCCAAAGGGTACGATTTTTGGCCTGTTAACAGACGACAAAATGGCACGCTAGAGAAACGACGACAGCAAAACTGTGATCGCTACGTGTAAAAGATGTTAAGATTGCATTAACAATCCAGGTCTAGCTACATATTGGTTTCAAAAGTTGATTACTCTCGTAAAGGTATGAGCATATCCGGGGTACAATACCAGCCTTCACTACTTCACCATTTATACTGCTAAAGTCTGATTAACATTAATACAAAAAACAATTAATTCTTACATGGGTATAATTTGCATTTGTTACAACCATTTTAACATGCTTACCAAACAAAAAGAATCAAGACTACAACCAGTAGAATGGCACAAATTGTTCCTCCCACAGCCAATGCTAAAGTTGTCATATTCTGCTTTGCGGAATCGGTGACTGGGTCTGTGTCAGTATAAGAAAAAAAAAAACGGTTAATAATAAAAAAAAATGTGACACGACTTTACATTTCAAGTCACTAACTTTATGGTAGAATTTTTCAATGAACATACATGAAGCCACTGTGGAGGTATCAGTTCTTGCAATGTCGATGGATCCAGATTCTCTTGTCATGCCACTTGAAGAATCAGGCGTTTCAGATGACAACGCATATATTGCTTGGGGCTTTGTAGATTGACCATTATTTGTGACCCTTTCTGTGGTTTCTAACGTAGAAAATGTTTGAACCGTGGAGGACGTGGACGTTGGCAGTGTCAGCAGGAATTCTGAAATCAGAAATGAAATAAGCAATTCACGGGGCGGCATGTAAGAATTGGACACATTTGTATAAAAGAAAAGTGAAGTGTAGGTTTAACGCTTAATATATATAAATATATATATATATATATATATATATATATATATATATATATATATATATAATAAGAAGGTTCATTCTATATGAGAATGGAACCACGACCGGTTGATTCCTCTGTCATTAAGTTAACGAATATCCCAACCCCATACGGCTATGTTTTTTTCTGTGTATTCAGGTTATATATAATAACTTGTCCTTTCAGTTACATGTTTTATAGTACTTTTATACAATAAAATATCAGAATTGATTCTTCTTTGTGCATGAATATACCATGCATGGATATGTTTCATGTCAGTGTAGAAAACATGTTTAACCTTACCTGATTCACAAATATACGAAGTCGGTGTCATATCACACGATTCTGACTTCCAGTTTGCTTGAGAATCCAATGAAAGGCAATGTAGCTTTTTCACAATTCTATCAGGATTTGAAGACCAGTAGCTATTTGTGATGTCAACATTTAAATTGCCACCTTGAAAAATGGAAATATCTTTCTTGTGATGCATGTGCCTGTTTTTAATACATGTAGTAATTTTCATTTTCTCATCATAGAAATATAAACTACTGGCACAAATACTTCTTTTGAATAAACATTAGTGATGCTAACAAAATAGAGCATGTCACACCTTTCCACTTAAGAGACTGCTCCTCTTGTTTGGTTTAAATATGTATCATAATCATTAGTACCGTTTTCAATTATGTACAAATATTACCTTTCTCCCAGCTCCACCGTCGACTTGATCCCATTATCCAAAATGTTTGATTGCTATTATATTTAACAATGTTATGCATTGCGTTTTCCAGATCCCTGAATACGGTATATGTATAAAACGATATGAGCTGGGATGATCGGCTGGTATCTAAAGAATAGCATTGATGTATTGCCTGTTCCCATGACATAAGGTTCTTAATGTACTTAGTACATTTTCCGTTTGCTGACAACAGGTGTTCCTCGTCCTCACAAGGTATTCCTCCCTCCGTTTTATCTATGAAAGTATATAGCTGTTTAATAACTGAGAAGAACACGTTAGGCCTCACGCATAAAATTAAGTATAAAAAATAATATATAATGAAGCATCTCGTCATAACGGAAACTTTTTAAATGCCGCCCTGAATGTGTCCGTGCTAGTTTACAAGATAAATGAAATTATAAGTTACGTTAATAAGGGTTATCATAATACTGATACATCAGTGTAAAGTCTAAATATTCATCTTATGAACATAAAAGATCCACACCAAGCATGCATAGTGGGTAATGCAGATTGGTGCACTCCCTGTGTTCCTGGTAAGTATCCGTCTGTCCTTTATAGTTTCTACCAATCACCACCAAACAAAAAGCTTCCATCTTGCTATTTACCAGGCCGTACGGGTAACCCGTTCCCCAAATTAGATTGTCAGGCACTTTTATAGATAGAAAGAAAGATTTGTCACTGGTAAATATAAATGTAGTTGACTATTAGCCACTACATTGAGATACACAATGCAGCAATCTAAGTGTGCGTCTACATTAACAGCAACCTGTTTCGTCTGACATTGAATATTTGTCAGTTTACAAATATCATACAGCAATAAATCATTACATAGCAACAATTAAACATTTCATACAATTATGTGATAATAATGGTTGTACATGTATTCATCCTAGGTATTTGTGTTTGATAGTAAAGATCAAGTTGAAACCAAATATTCGAACTACTTTTTATGTAGTTGAAATGAGAATGATAAACCCAAACCCGTGGCGTTGGTCATGTATATAGCGTTATATGTTGACTCAGCTGAGCAGAGCACGGTCATGCATGTTGAACATTTCCTTGGGTCTCCGTTCCCGTGCTTCCCGAAATAATTTCTGCAGCAGCAGCGAGTTCCTGTATCTTGGATCTTTTGAATATACAAAAAGAAACTAATCTGTTCCTATAAATTATCATATCTCTCTCTCTCTCTCTCTCTCTCTCTCTCTCTCTCTCTCTCACATATATACATATATACTATTCCCAAAAAAGAAACACTCCACTCCTATTGTAGAAGAACGCACACGCACACACACACACAAATATGTATATATATATATATATATATATATATTTATATATATTTACCAGTCCAAAATAGAGGTAACTGCGACAGTGCTTTCTACAATCATCCACGGTAACAATGTGAACGCAGTTTTCTTCTGTGTCGCCGACTGGATAACATCCCTGGTAGAACGTTCCAACGTGTGAGAATTCTGAAGATTGCAAAGCACATTCAAAGACGCTGAATCTCTTGTTATCCGAGTTACATGATAGGGAAAAGTTAAATAAATAAAATAAATAAAAAAACAGGGAAAAAGTAATTCAAAAAGGCCATCAATCAATAATATTTCCTACGGATTTGTCTCCCCTATTTTTCTTGGATCAATATTTTTTTTCTTGCAAAATTAAACCAAATGTGCAATAATTATTAAATATATGGAAACTAGACTGAATAATTATGTTGATCATATACATCATTTCAAGAAATGAAGCAGTTTTTTTTATATTATCTTGGTAATCTTGCCAAATTCTCCGTATTGAGTCACGACCTATAAGAAAATAGAGGACAAAATACCGCCCGCTCGCACCATACTTTTTATTCGCAGAGTCCTGAGAATAATAACATTATTTTGTGCGGCCTTTCTTAACATTTCCGTATTTCGTTACTCACCATTCTTCATCATGCCCATCACTAACAATTTTCCTCCGGCTATGACTGAAACGCTATGGGGAAGGGGACCTATTTTGTCCTCTGATTACGCCGTTATTACCTCTTAGTTTCGCTTGACAATGTGTCATCTGTCAGACTGACAGGTACCTTATTATAGCTGGTATTTGAATGTTTAGGTTTTTGAGAATTGTCTTTGTTTACTTGTTTGGAGACAGTTTTATTGTATCGACCTGTCTTTTGGTGAATCTGTGGTAGCAAGAGCTCATACGTATGTTTGTCTTGGAAACCTAGTATATTTTACTTATTTCGGCGTCTTCCTCTCTCAAACATTTTTGCACTCGGCTGTTTATAGACGACCATACAAATTCACCTCACTAACTGTTGGGATAATTGGCAGTTCTGCAGTTTGTAGGACCTTCTCCATGCCCATCGTTTCGGGACTATCAGGATATTCAACACGTGTAAGACCCTCCATCCTGCTAACTAGTCTACAGAAAGTCTATATTTACGGCCACAAACGGAGTTAACATTACAACCCTCAAGGGTACTTCCTTAAATTAATATTTCCCAGCCAGTCATTGTGTGATATGGGTTCATTATGTAAAAACTTAATGATGTTTTGCAAAGGGAATATATTCCATTTGTTCACGAAAATGCATTGAATCTACAATAAAAGAAAACAAACAATTTTGCAAGCTACAGCAAATTGCCACTCATTGATTGATCTTTCAAACAGCGATACATGGATATTAAGCCTTTTACATATTACTTGTCAACTTTATTAAAGATAATTTTATGATATGAAGTCCGTGAAATTCTATTCAACGTTAATAACCTTTGTTCATCCAGTTGAAATACAAAGGGACAACCTTTCCACCTATCCAGGTGGCATGTACTCCTCTCTCGAGTATTAGCTGACGGAGAGCTGCGTGAGAGGTTTCACTATGGTCCCGGGCTAAATAGCTGTTCCTTTTCCGACATTGTTCTTGTGCTGATGTCCAAGAACATGGTTCCTCATACAAACAATAATGTTTTCCCGGCTCTGAAAAACACGCACTTGTGAATTATACACACATATAACCACATACATAAGCCCAAACAGCCATCCATATTTTTATAATGAAACTTAAACACAAACTTACCTATATATATATATATATATATATATATATATATATTAGGGGTGTGCGATATATATATATATGTTTAATATATATATATATATATATATATATATATATATATATATTAGGGGTGTGCGATATTGTCGAAATATCGGTATATCGCGAAACGGTGATTTGCATATATTATAAGATATATTTCCTTACTTGGCAATCAGAGAATTCCAGACAATGGTTTAAAACAGAGAGGAATAGGTAGATAGGTGCATGGCGAATCACAACTGTGAACCAAATGCTGCCGTTCTTAAAAAACAGAACTTTTAAGTGTTAACTCGGCTTTTGATCTTAATTGCAGTAAGACGTAAGGAAAGGATATAAATGAGTGAGTAATTATTATGACGGTGTTGAGCACTTCTTTCTTTCTGTTGCAAGGAAATATTTCTCGTAAGTCATCGGGCTTACATGCAAATTTCTTGGTACGGACCTTTGGTCTATGGTTAATTGAAGACACGTTGGCGGCTTTAACCGCAATGATTTCATTAATACAAACCCATTTAGTTGTCTCAATTTGCAAAAGAATCATTATTTTGCCGTACCGCGATATACCGATATATATCGATAGTATTGTTGTTACCTTACCATGGGCATTGGTACATGAATTTGACAAGGCTCCCTCAACAAAAGTGAACAGTAAGCAGATCGCCATAATCACGCAGACTCCTAATATCATTTTTCTTCTAAACTTTCATCAGAAATCTCGTGATTCCCTCTGCCAGATGGTGCGTGATAGGAATGTGTTATCTGTTAATAATTGTCACGACTCATACGACTTGGTCCTTGACAGGAAATTTTCCCAGTTGGTGACTCCTTGACACTCAAGTATCAAAGTCAAGTTGATAAAGGTAGGCCACCGAAATTAAATATATATTTCTTATATGAGAGGATAAAAAGAGAGGATATCATAAGAAACGTAATAACCAAATTTGTGCTTCGTAAAAAATGGCACATGCAATGTCCGGGTTTTTTTTTTCCTTACGCATGGTTAATGAGTAAATAAAAACTGATTATTCCTATAATACACGAATAAAAACTTTAAACTAGAATTGAACTTACCCTTTTAAATTTCACACTGCTGACCCCCAATTGGCATTCCCGGGGACATTAATATTTGACAGTCAAGATGTTTCGCCTTTTCACGTCCGACAGCTCCAGAACTTGACCTCAGTGAAGCAGTAACTTCTTATGTGTTTGACCTATCTTATAGTTCCTTATTAAAAATAACATTTTATTAACACTAAAAAATATTTAATATCTGGTGATTCGTATAATTCATTCCGGTGAGATAACCAGCCCAAAAATCCTACCTGCATCGATAAATTTATATAAATGGTTACAAAACCAACCTATTTCAGGATTGCTAAGGCCATATGCATCCAGACCCACTCCCTGTCTCCCATGAGCCATTTTATAGGGGTTACCATGAGGATTTAATTAAAAACTGCAATGGAGTGCTAGTGGACATCTCCTACTTGTTAAGCACGTTCGACGGATGACCAGGCACTGGTGTTTTGATAGTCTTTCGTCTCTTAGGCGCATATAAATTTCATGTCTTATGCTTGACGCATAAACTAATTATTATATTACGTTCTATTCAAAGCCTGTAGTCTCAATAAAAAGCCATACCTTCTCAACAGTATATATCCACCTTTTCAAGTGTCCATGTACTAGGGGATCCAATAAAACCACCGTGTGGGACTTATTTGTGGGAGTGTCATTGCTATCGAATTTATTTATCAGAGCAATAAATCCAATAAATACATATTAAAGAGATTCTTTCCTGCTCGTAGACACATTAACAAATATAAACGACGAAGACATAAATAAAAATTTAACAATCTTATAGCAAGTACACACACGGTTAGTTTCTAACACGGACTCTTGATTCCAGTGATAACCAATATACATCTCTATGGTGAACTGTTAACATTTTGATCACATGCTGACGAATTACGCGCACTGTCACATAAAACACATGCATCATCTCAGTAACTTCCCTGTCAGGTTCTTGTTGATATTATATGTCATGATTTAAGGCCTTTGTACGTGACCTTAGGTAACACCCACACCTTGCTGCCCGGACCTTGCTCAGTAGGACGTTTACTTTATTGGTCCTGAGAGTTAAACCCGTGGTTATTACCAAGTACATGTATTGCAATCCAAACAGATAATCGATAACACGAGATCCGTCGGTATCTCGGCGGAGCCTACCGGTGTGATAGTAAAACACAGTGTTAAATTCCGTGATAAAGGTGTATATATATAAAATGTCCAGATAAGGCAATGCAGTTAAAGTTATAACAACCGAGTCTAGAATATCCGAGCAGATTAACGATATGCTAATCTGTTTAATGGTTTCGGATAAACTAGAGACGAATGACAACTGATTTTCAGCAGCCAGTTCCATCATATCTTGTTCTTTTATTTTTGGCAGATCGTTTGTCTACACATTAAAAATTAAGACATCCGGAGGTTTTTCAGGTAAAGTACAGGTAAATCAGATAGTGAGAGGACAACCAGTCTAGTCGGTCCACCAGACATTAAGTGGGGAAAGTCATCATAACAAATTACCTGGCTAATACATTTATCGGTGTGAGACCGTGCATGTCCATCCATCTTGCAATAGAATAGATTTCTCGATGGTACCACCTAAAGTTATGTAAGTAGAAAACATCCATGCAATTTATTAGACGTATCTACGGAGCTCGTGAAGGAACATGTGTACTATATTTTTTAAAATAAATATCGCCATCTTTTCGCGTTCCCTCTCGATCTTTTCGCGTTTCATTGTCGCGATCCTTCATAAGCATATCGAGTTTCCTCGCGAGTTCATTAACTGTCATTTCATCATGATGAATTGATTTATCAAAATAGTTCACTCAACAGGCAAGAACACAAAGAGGGTTTTAAGACAGTGTAATTGGAATAATTTATATAATAATAATAATATATCTATACATGTTACAGTCAATTTGTGAAATCAGTCATTTCATGAAATGACTACATTTCATGAAATGACTTAAAATGAAAAAGGCATAACTACACAGATTGCCTGACTGCGAATCAGGCATTCAGTGTAATAGGTAAAACTGTGAGAAATGAGGAGCTATTAGTCAGGAAGTTATTTAAGTAGCTGGCCAATTGTTTCACAACTGAATTGGGGGTTATTAGGTTACCTCCGTCAATAGTTTGGTCATTTTACTTGACCAAACTCGTCGCAAATTACCGCACAAATGATTATTGCTGTATGATGACCGGAATGATCTGGAGAATAACATGTCAAAAGTCCCGCGACACTTCAAGATATAAAACAAAAATATCAAATATGTCAAATCCTGCCGTGGATAAGTCAATAGCCTGCGCTGTCCTCATAAACATTCAAATGATTTAAATTATTTCAAATGAGCAGAGTTGAGAGGCCATCGACATGTATTTTATGTAACTTTTCACATCCATAATCCACATATATGTTTTTCCTTTACATGATTTGTTCAAACAGTTGCCCAGCAGCTGTTACACTTTATGGTAGTATTCTAGAAATATAATTTCCAATAATTTAAAGGCAAGTCCTTTCTGTTCACTTCTCTTCGTTTTCTTCGCTTTCCTACATCCATCCAGCTGAGAAAGAAGAAAAAAATCGCAATACGAAAAATTAAAATCAAAGGCCCTACACACATGCATGGACACTTTTGGCGATTGGATGGGCAGAAATGGTATAAATGAAAAAGATATATTTAACACGGACCTGTCATTATAACTTCGATCCTTACGGGTCTAGCTTTAATAAAAGTTCAACGCAACAGGGTCGATCTATATTTACCCAGTGAAGTAAAACGGATATATGATTTCCAATGTCAATCTGCCTGCCTGTCGGTTTGAATTTTTTTCTCCCATTTTGTCTATTGAATTGTTTGCATGTCGGTGACATAATTCGATTCATTTTTATTTATTTTTTTTTATAAAATTGTGTTTAAAGCCAATATGTTTTAAGTTTCAAATGTTTAAAACATTTTTAACGTTGGTGGAGGAATGTACTTTTTGAAAAGGCAAGACCTACCATATAATAAATAAGACCACTGCAGCCAGCATTACACCTGCAACTAAACCGACGGCCAACGCTTCGGGCATCTCGATAACTGAAGAAATGACGGGCATTGTAGAAACCGCGTCTGTAAAATTATGAAATACAGAAAGTCATTAAATGAAAAAAATATATATCCAGGGAACATTTCCATTGTGACATATAATGAAAAATAGATTGGAAATAAAAAAGGACCAGCAGTATGTGCTTAACTGCTGTTTATAAACACGCAATGTCCAGTGTCCAATACAGACAGGGAATAGTGTCATTCGTTGATGTCATCCACACGTGTATACATGTAGGCATATATTATGTAAGTACATGTGTCTTTAAATCCCAAACAGGGTGTAAGATGCATGCATATGCACTCGCTATAAACACGGGAATGTATTTATGCGTTGAATGTAAATATTACGCCAGAAGAAATCAAGCGTTGAGGATACGAATCAATTGTTTGATATGAACGAACTTTTAGCCATTGGGCTTTGTTACATATCAGGACTATAAACTAAGTGTCAGGCGTTTGAAGGCATGTCTATTGCTAATGATGAAAAGAAATTGGATTAATGGCGCAAATATAACAGTTTAAGTTCAGACAAATAATATATGGATAATTCATCTAGAGAAGATGTACCCGTTGTCACCGCGGAGGTCTCGCCCGGAGTGGAATCAGACGTGGTGTCCGTCGTTAATGTCGTGAATGTGGTGTGAAGTTCAGCTGAAATAATAATAAAGTTTCAGTACATCTGAAAGTCATGGCACCAAAAGGGTGTGGTTTAGAATGTTTTGTTCGAATATTGTAGTCTAAGCTGACAATTGTTTAAGATACTGTCAGATAAAAAAAATAATTATAATTTTGGCTGTGACTCGTATGATGAAAAGATGACGTTGACTAAAGCTTAGACTAGAATATACGCAATTAATTTCACATGCAAAAAGTGGGGTTTTCAAATATAAATACATGAAATGTTTAGTTTGCTACTTTCAGTTTAATAGCTACAAAGTTTTAGAATTCTTGAATGTATTTTACAAGCAAATATGACATGAAAATATAAATAAATGTACCTTTGGTGCTAGTGGAACCGGTTTCCGGACGGGTGCCCGTAGTTACACTGCTGGTTGTCATAGTCACCTCTCTTGTTCCCATAGGTACGCTTCTTGTGGTTATATCCTCTCTTGATGAACTTGACGATGAAGCTGTTAATGTAATGACTCTATGCCCAAATATATTATATGTGTTTCTAAATATTTATTCCTTTGTTTTTTTTTACGTAGCTCTAGATGCGAAGGAAGTTTAAAGTCTATCTCTTTTCGACGTTGCATTGCTTTATAATCAGATAAAGAAATGGTAAAACGGAGTATGCTAGAAACCAAATATTTCCATTTAATCCTTTAAAAGGGAACATGGACACTGAATGAAATCAATGAAAAATATTCCGGTTTAAGTATATTTTGCCCGTTATTACAAATTCAGATTTACGGGGGTAAACAGGTGCCATACCCCCTCCCCTCGGTCTTGTATAAATAATGATTAACCTAAAACACAGTCATTACGTTTCTGATGTCTGATATATGACGGTATGGAGTAGCAGCATTTATTGTACATGCAGCGAAATTCGTTTCATGTTTTCTTTTTGATTTCTTTCAGGTAACAGGTAATGCGTCATGTTTAACGTAGTCCGTAACACTCTTTTTAATTTAATTTATTTATATTTTATATATTTACTTTAATTGATCTCCATGAAACAGTATTAATTTTTTCTAATATGTTGTGCAACTGATGCTGTTTTGCAAAATTGATAGTCCCCTGTTTCACATTTGAATTTATATTCTTCTCGAATATTTGAAGGATAAGACGTACAACCTATTTTAATGACACATACAACGTATATGCTTTTGGTCAATGCCAATCCAAGTGATATACCTGTAGGCTCTGTTGGATGAAAAGATGTAACAGAGCTGGAAGACCTGTCTTCAGCTGTTATAACAGTAGACGAAGGGCTTGCTGTTGTCTCCAGATCACCTGGAATAAATAAATCCCACAAAAATACCACTGCATCAAAAGGAATCCTTTGAGAATCAAATAATCATAAAAAAACAGTATAACAGTATGCCTAATTTCATGCCAACTTTGGTTGTATTCAGTACATTTAGATCATTTCCTTAAAGCAGTATAATTCTACATCAGGACCTTTTCTTTAAAACACCCAGAATCTTTTGTTCATTATATCTTATGCTAATATCTGCCTAAGGCCGTCCGTTTTTTTTTGTTTTTTTTTTTTTATTTTCGGCCAGTCACTCTTCTTAAATATCTGCTTTGGTCTTTATGGAGTCCCAGTTCATAACTATCATGATATAGTTTTAACGTTACATGATTTAATTATCTGATATAATGATGGTAGGTAATCTGACTAGAAAAGGTAGTTTCTGTGTGTGGTGTCGTCTCTCTTTCGGTCATCAATGAAGGGGCTGCCAAGATAGATACAACTGTCACTGAGGGCTAATCTATAAGGGCATCATAAGAGATGATCAACTTACAAAACGTAGGGAAAAAATGTCTTCTCAGATATTCTAGCACGAAGTGTGAAATTGAAAGAAGCGTGAATGTGTTATTACCAGCGATAAACCCTTTCTATAATACACAAAGCGTTTCCATGAGCCAGCACCAGAGGTACTATTTACTGATGCTTATAGAAGCTTTAGGTTTGCCGTTTGTTTCACATATTCAGAGAGATTGAATTTTTCTTCATCTGTTATATTTTTGTATTTACTACCGTTATAATATATATATATATATATATATATATATATATATATATATATATATATATATATATATATCTATATACATATATATTGTAAATCAGGCATTACGTCACGTTCTTCTTTAGACAATTCATCATTAAATGTAAGTGTTATTATTAAACCTGATTTTCCTGTTGAATATTCAGTTTGAATAGCTGGCGATACTTCTGCGCCTCCTATAACGGTGGTCCCCGTTGTTAGAGAAGGCGTTCTTGAATCTGTTTAAAAAAAGGGTAAAGAGAAACATTTTAAAACTTAAAAAAAATACTTGCAGCCATGTCTGTTGCCCATCTCTGTACATCATTTTTTTATTAAAAAGTGCAAGCATTGGCATTCTAGATAATACGGAAAGTTAGTATTTGGCTTTCTACTTGAACTAGTTAGATGTCTAGATAATAAACTGTCCGATAAAGCTAATGATATTAATTGTTCTACGAAAGAAAAGTACAGATTGCCATGCTTATTTCCTATGTTTCGCTTCTACATACCTGTTGAATGTACGTCCTGGATAGAATCTGAGGTTGCAGTGGTATCTGAGGTAACAATTTCATAAGAACTAGCGGGGTACCTGGTAGACATGGGCTGTACAGTTGTATCCAATGGCCGATCTGAGGTAGAAATTTCACATTTCATACGTAAGCACGTTTTTTTTATGATACTGTAAGGGGTATATTAAGGTAAGGCATGTCTATTCGTGGTGGTTGCATTCATATTGAGAGACACTATTTGATTTTTCTGCAGATAGGTATAAGAAAACAATGAATAAACACTTACGTGACGTTTATAACGTATATGAGCTATACAACAAACAGACTAAAGCTACATTATAAAAACTGAAAATAAGTGAAATACTAACGTTTTTATAATAAATGTAAAAGATACAGATGAAGGTACACCTATATTAACATGGGTATGGCTTCAAATCGTCTTTAGGAATTAACACTAAAATATATTGAACACAGATCTTATTAAATAAAGGTAAAAAAATTATACCCCATAAACAGGACACGTTTAAAACTGTGTAGAGAGATGTATGAATAATGTGGGCAGTTTGTTATCAGATTCACTTATTTACAACTAGTTTGGCTTACTGGATTCATCTAGTCTTGCTACACGGACGCTGTAAATATTCATTAGGGGTAAGAGAACACACCACTGAAACTTCCATCACATGGAAGGTTATAGGTCTACTAGCATAAATTGTTCTTAGAAAAAAAGAATCTAGATTTCCAGGATAATTTCGTTGTTGTTGCTTTAATATACCCGTTCCACGTGTTGCGTTTAAGGTCTTGTTGGATGTAGTGGTTGCCGTCGTCTCTGATGTGAAAGGTTCATTAGTGGAAAAGTGATACCTTGTGGACTCTGTAGTTGTGTTCAGTAGCTGATCTGAGGAAGGAGGGTCAAAGAGCATAGATTAAAACGCGGAACCTTCAAAGAAAGGCGCAAAACATTCTCTGGGGTATAATAGAGTAGGTTATGCGTTTCTGTTTATATTATGCATTGTTAAAAAGCCTGTCGCTGAAGAACAGCTTATCATAACCTCCAAGTGGGCAAATCAACATTGACTAAATGGAGTATCAATATTTATCATCAATATTGAAACAATTTGGAAAAGCGTTTTATTTGAAAATTGATTCAACCTTGAATCATCAACATTGAGAGATTATTTTTAAATCAATATTGATTCAATATTGAGAACTTGTTGAAACTTTAAGATTGAAATGTTAGTGGGAAATCAATGTTTATTCAATGTTGAAATCTAGTTTATCATCAACAATGAACCATAAATGTCAAATCAGCATTGATTTAATGTTGAAAATGAGTTGAAAACATCTCAACCTCATTTCAGTTTGTTTCAATATTGAAACACCATTGAATGCCCACTGGGCTACATGAGCCACCAAATAACAAGACGAAAACTTTAACTTACCTGAACAGAATATTTAGTCAGAGAAGAAAACCCCCAAGTAAGAGTGAAACCAATGTTTATATAAGAGATAAGGAATAATATGTAACATATACAGGTTTAACGTCAAATATGGAAATTAAAGCTGTCCATTCACCTACATTTGAAAAAGAATTTATGTGATTTCTGGCTTCCTCTGTGTATATATTAATGATCTAAGGGTTAATCTGGTTATGAAAAGCTTTCATAACGCCGCCATGAAGGATGTATAAACTTTTTTATCAACAACGTGTTAGTAAACATATATGTTGTACATATGCGGAGGTAGAAAGGTCACTTGCTACAAAACGCCATTTTAAAAAGATCCCAGTTATCTTACTTGCCGCCAAATGCCCTTATTGAATGAGCCCAACATAATAAGCACGTCGATATGAACAAAGCAGGCATCCTGTGTGCGGTGATATGCACGTATTCTGAAATATTTTTTTTTAGGAAAACTCAAAGGGATTACTTTTAGTTTATAAAGGTCAGATATTGGAGTAGGCCTCTTTTAAAACTCATGTATTGCACTCAGAATTTCTGTAATAAAGACGACCATATAATTAACACTTGAATATACTGGACACAGATCAAAGGAAATAAACCAGTTTTGTCAATATAATTAGAATAATTAGGAACAGCGTGTGAAGGTCCTTACCGGATTCACATATATACGACTCTTTTATCTGGCCACAAGGCTCGGCTGTCCAGTTGGCGTCTATGTTTAACGAAATACATTGATGGTGACGGACAAATTTATCTTGAGCACTCCGCCAGTAGTCATTTTCCACATCCTGCCTTGAGGCGTTTCCTGTTATTTTAACAAAAATCAAGCTTTTATGTAACGTATACGATAATAGTCTCCGTATTAAGTAGTTATTTGAGTTACAGTTCCACATGCATGTACACGCTGTAGGTGCAGCATCGAACGGAACGAGCTTTGTTTAACGCAATACTATGGAAACGGGTTTCGTTTGGCCAACAGTATCCAAAAATGTTTCATATTATTTACATATTATTGCCCAGTTGAGAAAATACATGGCTTTTAATTGTTAAACTAGGATGGTTTCCGGCTTTCCATATTGAAATGAAGGTATTCGATAAAGAAAATACACAGCCTCCTCCCAAGTAGTATCATATGTGGACTAACACACTATATGTCTTTCTAAAACATGTGAAGAATTCCTTTCCAAAGTCAGTAAGCATGCATAAGGTGACACAATGTGTCGTATATGACGTAATATTTAATACCTACCATCTTGCCAAACCCATCTCCGACTGGACCCGAATATCCAGTATATCACGTCCGCGGCGTTCTGTGTATTGTTTTGTACCACTTGTTCTAGATCGGTGTAAACTGAAGGTGTGTAGAAAGACAGCAGACGAGACGACCTGGTGGGAGCTGTGACGTTACACTGCGCCACTGCCGCTTCCCATGATACAACAGTTTCAAGGTATTTTACACACGTGCCAGTTGACGTCATAATATATTCTCCGCTTGCACATTCCCGCCCGTATATAGGTTCTGTGCCATAAAAACATTAAAATTTTATAAGAAAACACACAAATTCAGTAATAAGTAAATTACCTCGGAATTCACTGTAGGACAGGCATTGTGTAATTGATTAAATAGGATTTCTGTGATAGAAAAATACATCTTGATCTTGCATATTAGGTGTATGAATATATGTACATAGGCCTATGTGTGTTAAACTTCCATGATTCCAACTTGAAAAAAAGGTCATATTTAATATATGTATCTATTGTAACAAACTCGCTAAAGATAATGTAATGACACATTATACTATTGGTACATCATTAATTGTGAGTTTTATCTTCATAGAGGTGTTATTTTCCTCCCTCCTTGAAGTCGTGGATGAAACTTAATTTTTGTTCTAGCGTTAACAGTAGTAATTCAGAAGTAGGAAGGGTATTTGAACATAGGCCTGTGCACAATTGAAGTATGGTGCTATGTAGCGCTGCATTAACAATTTATATAGATCAACGGGAAATACTTCTTAAGTGGAATATGTATGTCCTAGACTCATTTTCACCCACTCTCTTCAACTCGCAGGGAAAACAATAAAAAAGTATTCCAAAATAGGTAGACCATATCAAGATTTTTCCATACACAATAACAAATGTAAGCCGGAGAAGGACAAGTGAATCTAGGTGCGTATTTGTGTGCGCTCTCACCGAGAAGACAGAGAGGGTAGTATTTATCGACACATCGCCTGTTCTCTTGTCTGACCCTTGCAGTCCCTGTCCAGGTGCTGGCGTTAACGACCAGACACAGCGCCCCCTGGTGATCGGTTAGCCCTGTAGGATACCCTGTCTCCCATACTGATCTCTCAGGTACTGAGAAAAGAGTTACATTAGACACAGGTTAGGTACAATACATATACATATTAGCGTTACCGGCATATTCATTTAGAAAATTTATTGCCAGCTTGTACGATAATATTTCTTCACGATTTTTATCACCTCAGTCTTACAGTTAGTAATGTCGAAATATTATACAATTTCCATGTGAGGACTACCTTATGGACACCAGATGGAGTGATCCGCCTGAGCTGAGACTGAGGACAAGATGCAATCGTGACTTTATATGTAATAACACTAGCTGGGCTGGGTATGCTAGGCCCCCTCACGGTTGGCGTCCCGCCTGTACACCGCGTTATAACTTTAATGTTAGACCACTGTAAGTGTAATAACACTAGCTGGGTTGGGTATGCTAGGTCCCCTTACCGTGGGCGTCCTGCCTATACACCGCGTTATAACCTTAATATTAGACCATTATAACGAGACTAGCGGAGCTGGGTATGCTGGGTCCCCTAACCGTGGGCGTCCCGTCTGTACACCGCGTTATAACTTCAATATTAGACCATTGTAACGAGACTAACAGAGCTGGGTATGCTGGGTCCCCTTACCGTAGGCGTCCCGCCTGTACACCGCTTTATAAGAACTATCGATGGCGATACTCAGATTATTTCTGCGGGTCGGACATTGCGCGGGGTTCCCCTCTCCCCTCATACCAAACGTATTGTCACAACAACACCAAAATGTGTTCAGTATGGAGTGATACTGTAATAGACGATGAATAAATAATTATTACATGCTAATTTAATACGAAAGTATTACGATTAAAACTTATTACGTTAAATGCGAAGTACGGAAGAAAGGTAATGGTAGATGGTATTATTAATTATCTGCGGTTAGTTGATTAAGAGTTTCATATATTCATCACATTTCGAAATATAATTCAAAATGTCGGCTCTGATTGACGAACCAATTGTTTACACGACGATGTAAAATGTTTTAAGCCCTCTTTGGTCTCCTCCTAGATGACAAAAGACAGGTTACAGATGTTTACTAATACTTTACTAACAAGAGACGTATCGTATTATACTACATATTATAATATCGTTCAACTAGACATGCATCGACAGTCTCAATCTCTTCTTACTTACACCATAGAGCCCCATATACAGGTACTCCCTACAGAGACCTATCATACAGGAAGTGATGTCAGACTGGACCATGCAGACCTTCTGGAATTCAGGAGGAGTTCCTTTCGGGTAGCATCCCTGGTAAAATGTCCCGATGTGTGAAAATTCTGAAAATATCGTCATAGGATATAACAACCACATAGACCATGTAAATAATCACATACAAGACCATCAGAGACTGCAGAACTTCAGCCTACTGCCATCTGGATACTGGAAAGTCAAATACAATTTTAGAATCTGCATCCAGATCATCTTCGGGGGGGGGGGGGGTACATTAAAGAATTCTTGTTTAAAAATGTACAGATTACCATAAACACACCGGCAGACACACCCGTTCGCAATACCCTCGCGATACGGGTTCGGGTAAGGTAAAAAGAAATTCAACTAATCTTTCTTTGTCGGAAAAATCAGGAACAGATAATCCGGTTACTCAGGTTCTCTATACTATCGGTACAGTTTCACGATGCCCTATATTCCTCACTCATAAAGTTAATACCAAATAAGGACCAATTATAGTTCATTTTAATTCATTTTAATTGTCTGATTTAAAAATGCAAGATCCGTCACACGCAGGACGCTCCATCAAGATCAACGGTACAATCCGTCACAATCAGGACGCTCCCTCAAGATCAAAAGTACAATCCGTCACACTCTGGACGCCCCCCCCCCCCCATATCAACAATACAATCCATCACACGCGGTACGCTCCCTTAATATTAACCGTACAATCCGTCACTCTCAAGAGGCCCCCTCCAGATCAACGTACATTCTGTCACACTCAAGACGCACCCTCCAGATCAACAGTACATTCCGTAACACGCGGGACGCTCCCTCAATATTAACAGTACAATCCGTCACACTCAAGACGCCCCCTTCAGATCAACAGTACTATCCGTCACACGCGGGACGCTCCCTCAAGATTAACCGTACAATCCGTCACATGGGGGACGCTCCCTTAAGATTAACCGTAGAAATCCGTCACACACCATATGCTCCCTCAATATTAACAGTACAATCCTTCACACTCAAGACGCCCCCTTCATATCAAAAGTACAATCCGTTACACGCCAGTCTCCCTCGAGATAAAAGGTAAACCTGTCACATGTTGGACGCTCCCTCAATATTAACAGTTCAATCCTTCACACTCAAAACGCCCCCTCCAGATCAACAGTAAAATCCGTCACATGCAGGACGCTCCCGCAAGATTCACAGTACAATCCGTCACACGGGGGACGCTCCCGCAAGATTAACCGTACAATCCATCACACGCCAGTCTCCCTCAAGATAATTGGTAAACCCGTCACGTGTGAGACGCTCCCTCAATATTAACAGTTCACCCCGTCACACTCAAGATGCTCTCTCAAGATCTACAGTACAATCCGTCACACTCTGAATGCCCTCTCAGGGTCAACAGTACAATCCGTCACACGCGACGCTTCCTCAATATTGACAAAACAATCCGTCACCCGCCGGACGCTCCCACCAGATCAACAGTACAACTGGTCACAAGCGGGACGCTCCCGCAAGATTATCAGTACAATCCGTCACACGCGGGATGCTCCTTCGAGATTCACCGTATAATCCGTCACATGCGGGACGCTCACTCAACATTAACAGTACAATCCATTACAAGCGGAACGCTCCCTCAAGATCAACAGTACAATTCGTCACACTCTGGACGCCCCTTCCAGATCAACAGTACAATCCGTCACACGCAGATCTCCCTCAAAATCAACAGAACAATCCAACACCAGCCGGACGCACCCACCAGGTCAACAGTACAATCCGTCACACGCGGAACGCTCCCTTAAGATTAACCGTACAATCCGTCACACTCAAGACGCCCCCTCCAGATCAACGTACATTCTGCCACTTGCTGGATGCTACCTAAATGTTAACGGTACAATCCGTCACACGCGGGACGCTCCCTCAATATTAACAGTACAATCCGTCAAACTCAAGACGCCCCCTTCAGATCAACAGTACTATCCGTCACACACGGGACGCTCCCTTAAGATTAACCGTACAATCCGTGACATGCGGGACGCTCCCTCAATATTAACAATACAATCCGTCACATGGGGGACGCTCCCTTAAGATTAACCGTAGAAATCTGTCACACACCATATGCTCCCTAAATATTAACAGTACAATCCTTCACACTCAAGACGCCCCCTTCATATCAAATATAGAATCCGTTACACGCAGGACGCTCCCGCAAGATTAACAGTACAATCCGTCACACGCGGGATGCTCCCTCAATATTAACAGTTCAATCCGTCACACTCAAGACGCTCCCTCAAGATCAACAGTACAATCCGTCACACTCTGAATGCCCCCTCCAGGTCAAAAGTACAATCCGTCACACGCGACACTCCCTCAATATCGACAAAACAATCCGTCACCCGCCGGACGCTCCCACCAGATCATCAGTACAATTGGTCACAACCGGGACGCTCCCGCAAGATTATTAGTACAATCCGTCACCCGTGGGTAGCTCCTTCGAGATTCATCGTACAATCCGTCACACGCAGGACGCTCCCTCAAGATTAACAGTACAATCCATCACACGCGGAACGCTCCCTCAAGATCAACAGTACAATTCGTCACACTCTGGAAGCCCCTTCCAGGTCAACAGTACAAACCGTCACACGCGGAGCTCCCTCAAAATCAACAGAACAATCCAACACCAGTCGGACGCTCCCACCAGGTCAACAGTACAATCCGTCACACGTGGGACGCTCCCTTAAGATTAACCGTACAATCCGTCACACTCAAGACGCCCCCTCCAGATCAACAGTAAAATGCGTCACACGCGGGACGCTCCCTCAAGATTAACCGTACAATCCGTCACACGCGGGACGCTCCCATAATATTAACAGTACAACCCGTCACACACAAGACGCCCCCTCTAGATCAACGTACATTCTGCCACACGCCGTACGCTATCTCAAGATTAAGAGTTCAATCTATCACACGCCGGACGCTTCACTCAAGATCAACAGTACAACATGCAGGGTTAAACTCTTTGAGAATGTAACAGTGATTCCCAGATCAAGTGTAAGCTCTGCGAAAATGTACACAAAACAGACCGTACAGAAAAAAACCGTAGCCCTCCGTGTGAAGAAAGAAGCAGACTCGTACACTTAAGTTTATGAGGGAGAAATTTTTAGTGTTAAATACCTCACAACATTTATTTGATTTACTTAATTGTAGAATGATGGTTCACTTTGTCTGACATGCGATGGTATTCCAAGAGGTGGAGCACCACCTATCCTCTCTTGGCTGAAGTGACCAGTATATTTTGCTGCGGGTTCCCCTGTGATGTGGCATCTTTAAAGAATGAATAATTACTAGTCCAGCTGTTAAGAGAAGAATTGTGCAAAATGTGAAAGAAGCATGAAACTTGGCATAACAGTTGGCCAGACCATACTCAACCTTTTCAGATATAGGGCCAAGCGGAATTCATCCCTTCTTGGTCAAAATCCAAGATAACGGCCAAAATGGCCGCCGGATTACAAAATATCAATACATTCAGTTATATTTGTCCTGGAATGCTTTCCAAGTGCACTATTTCTATGTTTCTGGGGTCGATAAACTCATTTATAAGGGTCTAAAGTCTTTAAAATGACCCCGTAAATGAATCCTTGTTTTGTATATATTAAAACTGTCCATAATTTGCCTTTGTTTACTAGCATAATGGACAGCAATATTATGTAGTCCCATTCATTGTGATCGTAGTCATATGAAAGTATCGTTTGCTTGCTTGGGTTTGTCTGCTTTGTAATGCATTTGGATGCTTGAATTGTAGAACAGTTGATATTGCAATATTTCTTCCTTTCTTCCTTTTAATTTCCCTTTATTTGCATGCTTACAAATGTAATTGCTTTGAAGAAGTGATTGGAGCAAAAACTTATTTGTCGAAATGTGGAATAAAATTAGTATTGAACTTGGTATGCATTAAACACTAATCAGAATATTTGAAACCTACACATGTATAATCAGATTTCACGATTGGGTTTTATCAAATGCATATGCTGACATTTAACACAAATATTAATTTTACATATTTGAGCCCTATGTTTGTTTCAATGTAATGGAAAGGAAAGTCGAGTGGTGAAACGTTCGGCTTTCTCCACTTGCCCAACAAGTTTAATCAACATCGTTCTTATTAGAATGGGTTGTAATGGCCCGTCCAAGGTGGGTGAATTCCCTCTTTTCCTTCGCTTTCCTCCACAGTCCACCCCTCTGTATACACCACCAAACGCCACCACCCGAGCCATGGAGAATGGCTTGTAATAGTAATTATAACAAACTGTACAATCCATAATAACTATATATTATAAAAAAAATTAGACAATCCATATAATTTAAAATTTACCTTGCTTATAGCTTTAATATCAGACTAAATGCGTGCATGGTAGGATACACATCTGCCTTGTGTGTATCAACTGAAATTGTGCTAAGAGTCCCTTTTTCATCAGCACATCAAACTTGATAAAATTGGTTGAATCCCGCACTTTTAAATGAAAGTGTCATTTGCTGGGGTAGGTTTTTTTTCATATATATATTTCATATCTGATTTCCTCTGATTGATATCCCTTTATCTGCATGCTAACGAATGTATTAACTGTTTTGCAGAGGTGAAGAATAAAAGAAACTTGGGTATCCTGTCTGATATCAAAGTGGGAGCTTGATATATCCGTGTAAAATAGTTAAGATTTTTTAAAATCTACAAACATGATATTAAATTTTACCATAAACTTAACATTCATGTAACTCTTAATAAGTGCAATTCAAACTATCAAAAAGTTCTGCTGAAATTTAATTTATATGTACTAGTTACATGTATTTGAACACCATGTCTGTTTCAAAGGAAATACTGTTATTTATAATTTATTTAGACTTCATGCGTGCATGACAAGATACGCGCTTCTGCAGAAGCTCACACCTGTTAGCGGTAGAGATTCTCAGCGTCTTTTGCCATGAAGTGATGGCTTTCAAACTGTATGTTTGCATGAAAACACAATCATGCAACAGACATTAGAGGTGCGCAAGATGTTTCTGTATCCTGCCAATGTACTGTAGTGATGAATGCATGTAATAATCAACACTCATGTAGATACCTTTTGCACATTACTAATTTTGTAATATGGTGATGATGCAGACTTTAGACTGTATGCTCGTATGAAAGAACCAACACGTGTCAGTAAAGTATCACTGCCCTTTGATGTGATGCTATTTTTGTTTTACAAAACGTGATCCTTCCAAACGAGTTGCCATTAAAATTCACTTTTCCTAATGCGTTGCTGTCAACAAAATACTTTCGTTTGCTGACATTATGCATACTTGTAAATTCATGTAGTACATGCATATATTGTTAGAAATATTCACCACATGTATGAGTCGGTGCTGCCAGGTTCAAGCTAGCTAATCTTTCATGGATGGATGCTAGGATAATGGTATAGCAAGGGCGGGAGATAGAAAGTCAAATCACAAAACAAGGATGAAAAATATAATGCACCCTCAGGTTCCAGACATGCACTCTATCTTCATCATCTTCATTACCTCAAAATTAAGTAAAAAGTTTGGTTTGAGTTTTTATCGACTTGATTGGTAATTGTAACGTTTCTGTGCTTTCAGCTTCTGAGCTCTGACAACCTTTGTACAGTTACACTTTCCCTTTATGCGAGTTTTATGCCCAAATGCAGAATGCTTGGGAAACTTTTATTTCAATCCACTCGCTTCATCAAGTGAACATAATTACTGAGAATAGACTACTTCTGAATATTGTTACTGAACAGAACAGTTTATTACATCATTTTTTTGGTAATTTGCCAGCAACGTCTTACAACCTATGCCTTAATATTTTCTTTTAGATTTGGCAGGACAAAACCGTTTTTCTTCTGGTAATAACAGCCACAATTCCAACTTACTAACTATCGTTTTTTTTTTCTTATGTGCAAGGTTCAGTGCGATCTACAATTTTGCATCCTGTGTACATGAAGATAAATTATTTCAATAAATGAAGCAAATATTTCTTATTTCTAATAATTATTACATTTATTAAAAGGGTGCATTATGTAAGCAAACGAATTATTTTAAGACAACACTTGGAAATGCAAAGTCAATGTTAGCTAATTGGTAAGGATCATCAACCATATTACCAATGTAGCAGGTAAATGGCAAACTGCACAAGTGTCTACAAGTGTCCAGATTCTGTCATGCACCATCACCACAGTACAAATATAGCATAAATACGGGGTTAGAACGTCGCCTCGTGCTTAAGGATGTGGTTGTATGTCCCTTGTTCGATCCCTGTCGATGCCCCAATGGCATAATGGTTAAATCTAACAACAATCTTACAACATACCATATTTATCATATGGATAACCTTATTCTCATTCAATAGAAAGTGGTACCAACAGGCATAAGTCTGTTATTTTAAAAGAAAGCGTAGCTTATTGCATAATGTCGCGAGTCTCTAAAAATGTACTGATTCTGTCTTCATGCAAGCAAAGAGTCTGGAAGCTGCACCGTCAGCTCAAGGCAAAAGAGCCATTAACTTATAAACAAATAAAATTTCTTTTACATGGATTGTACAACTGGTTATAATAATCAGCGAAGTGGTGGAAGGAATCAGAGGACAAGAAGAAAACAATCGACTCTGTACGGACCACTACATAGCGACATTGGGGACAAAAACTTGGTACCAATCGCATGTCCCTTTCAATACAATGAAAGAGACATAGTATTCAAATACTTAAAATTAACAAATATATTAAATTGCGATAGGGTAATCAACGAATACGTTTTACCGTTAGATGTGCTGGTATAAAGGGTAATGTTGGCACAATTTCAATACCAACAAAAAAAACCCTTATAAATTAATTTCTCGACCCCAATAATATAGAAACAGTTCACATACAATACAAATATAACCGGCCGTATTGATATTTTATATTTTGGTGGCCATCTTGGCCGCCATCTTGGATTTTTACCAAGATATGGTGAATTCCGCTCGGCTCCATATATGAACATATTAAGTATGGTCTGAAAAATTATTATGCTAAGTTTCATTCTTCTTTCATCTTTTGCACAATTCCTCTAAATATGTAGCTTAACAGCTTGAATAATGGCAATATTACCAAATTTGTGATAAAAAAACAGCTAATGAGTACCAGGAGAGATTTTGAACCTCAAAAATTGAATTTCCCAGTCCAAGAAACATAGTATTAGAGTACTTGCAATGCTTTATCGGGAAATTATAACTCAAGTTATTGACATTTTCTAATCTGGCGGCCATCTTGGCCGCCATCTTGGATTTTGGCCAAGATATTTTTTTTTCAGCTTGGCCCTATATCTGAAATTCATCAATAAGCTCCAAAGAATACTTTTGCCAACTTTCATGCTTCTTTCATTTTTTGCACCATTCCTCCAAATATGGGAGCGTAACAGCTGGGCTATACCCTCCTTTAACTATGGAGTGGAATTCTTGGTATATATCAGGTAATTATATGATCCTCATCAAATCCACTGCTAACTTACGTGTAACCTAGTAATATATACGTGTCATGGATTAACATGCACTTATTTGTACATGCTGTTCCCAAAGCCGGGACCAAAATCTCATATACTCCTTCTATGTTAATGAAATAACATAACCTAGAAGATCCTACCTTTGTTCATCCAGTTGTAATACAGAGGGCTGACTCTGGCTCCGATCCAGGATGAGGACACACCGGATCTCCTCACTATATCCGTGAGGACACCGTGGATCGCGTCCTCAGTGTCCCAGACCAGCCGGGCGTCCTTGTCCCTGCATAGGCCTTCTGATAGCTCCCAGGAACTGCTCTCTTCATATAGGCAATACCGACGTCCTAATTCTGAGAAACACATGCTATTATCACTCATTATATGTTCTAAAGAGTAGTTAACTTGGGACGAGAGCGTTGTTTTAGCTGAAAAAGTACAGACAAATTCGTCATATATATACTGAAACTCTTATTTCCTGAAACTTGCTGCTTTTTTACTGGTATTTTTTCAGGTAAAGTGAATATTTTATCTCGTCATCCGAATATTTGTATTGTGACGATATTTAGTTTATTTACCTGTACTTTGCCGACAGACTGTAGATTTGATCCTGCTGATGTGTACGGCGATAATAAACGACATCAGCCAGAACAATACCCCTCTTTGCATTTTGACATGCTGATGTGCACTTCTATATGCTAAAAGTAGCCGCACGCGTTGAGGATTATCTTATTTGCTAGATCTTCTTCAGGTCAGATTACATAGTCCATGAACAGTATTGTTACTTAATATAAACAACCTACTCAGACTTATCTAACTCAACGTAATCCCAATGAAAATATACAGAGGTCGAGAGTCCAGAGTGATAATCACTAAATGACAAGCGTTATCTCTTGCGTTATCGTTATTTCTTGTTTTATATCACTTTCATCTGATATTGATGAATGTGACATTAAGATATTGATCTAACGTACCCGAGTCTCTGTGTACACACACACACCATTATAACATTAACATATAAAGAACAATAATGATGGGCACATATTGTTACGTATTTTGGTGCATCTTTCAGTCCAACAACAGATGGTTGAACACGCGTAATCTAAAGGAAGCAAAATAAAAGGTGAACTCAATTTAGTTTTCCGCCTTGTCAGTCGTTTTAGCGAACTTCATCTTCTTAATGAACAGCAGAACTGCCGCAAAAACGTTTTGGCGGACATATTACTAATATCAATATATCATTATCAAAATGGCCCAATGCACAATGAACCATTACTGTTTGTCTCACCCCTCCCCATGAAGATAAACTTACGCCACTACAAATCAATATATACACCCATCACATGATCTGACCATTATAGTTGTCAGTGGCGGCGGGTCTTGATTACTTTTACAAGAACGAAATTCACTTAGGGATGGAACATTCACACGTCATTGATATTTATGAAAGCGTTTCTTTGCCAGTATTCTATCTGCAATTTTATGGTTTATATGGAGGTGGTGACGCCACTTTATTGATACGTGTGTATATGTGACTACAGTTATTCCCGCAGTCTTCATCAGCTAAAGGTTAATCAGAAGTGGACCGTTGACGGGCAACTATAACCCACTCTCATAGCCACACCGGGGATCGAACACGGGTCGCCAGGGGAGAGAGCCGAGCGTTTGTCCAGGCCCCATACGATCGTGTTTTCCGGAAAACGCAGTTTTATTATCAGTTTTACGGGTAGGGTGACATTAAAACTTCTTCACCATGCCAAAGGTATCTTATTTTCAAGACAACTGCAACATATTGGCAACTATATGTGCATTTTACTTTAGTTTTTTTTTGTATTGTGTCCAAGACAAGGGTCATATACTGCATGCTGATAACCAACATGACAGATGCAGTTAGAATGTATACGTAGCGGCGACATTGCTTTGTGTACTTGTCCCGTTTCATAAGGGTTATAGACATATTTAAACGGGGAATTTATGCAATTAGCTTATCATAACAGAATTTTTTCTTTACAAAATGAGATACCCGATATGCTGATGGGTTTTCTCACTTTTATAGACATATACATCATCTTAAGCTTAGATTCCCATCCCAGTGCAGTTAACCTAGTCTTTCACTTATATTCCCTTGGAAAACCTTTTTAGCGACATCTTCTGCTTCAAGTATATGTACTCAATTTGTATTATCGTATTTTTTTTTCTCTAAAAAAACTTTACAGAATACCAAAAAATGCCTCTCACATGGGTTATTTATAAACAAATTTGTCAAGGTAAATGTTATAAGTCAATGTAAGCATTATTTAGTGAAATTTGCAATTATTTCCCACAACACGGTAGGGGATGGGGTTGAGATTCTAAGTCCCTTCAAAAACAGTGCAAAAGGAAATTGCGCCCCCGGGACAGTATAATAATTTACATCTTATATATGACTACATACCTCTTTACGAAACAACATCTGTGCAATAAATTGATGTAAACATATATAAATATTTTGTAAGAATAAGGTAAATGAAATAAATGAAATCTTTTTCATGTTTTTTATTTGTATTTTATAATTATAGTACATGTATAGCATCCTTTCGAATAAATGTCAGTCAATCTGTCAAATATGCTGATTTATTGTTCAGTCAATTTGTAAAGTGCCTGAAATTTTCAGTCAATTTTAAGTTTTTTAAATTAACAGGAAATGTGTTAATTGACTGAACATTTCGATTTAGATATAGGGGTTTCAGTTAATAATGATCCCTTCACAAGTGGCACGCCTTATTTCCACTCCCTCGGAGGTGGTAATATATATTTAAGGAATGTTTTTTTCACTCCCCTTATGGTAATTACTTTACAGTTAAAGAATTTTGAAGAAAAATGTAACATCACTGGGTGTTCAGTCTATCCCAATGTACTAAGTAAGTAGCCTTCTGTGTACTAAAGAACAGTCTCTTTTATGTCCTAATTAGGGAAAGAGTCAGTTAAGTACTTGATAAAATCAAGATTTTCAGTTGTTTATACTGAAATGCATTTTGGAGTGATATTGAAAAGGTATTGACTTAAGTCTAAATATTTATGATTTGCCAGTGTAACACCATAAATAACATTCATATTTGCGAACAAATTTTCAAAGATAAAACATTCTTAAGATAATAATATTTTGTTCACTAGTTGTTAAAGATTTGTTAAAAATTTAAATGATTAGAAATATGAGAGGTTTAAAGTAACACTAGGAAAACTTTTGACAATACTAGCTGAATCCTTATCAGTGGACAGTTGGCACCTCATCAGCAGGTCTGGTGTGGAGACTATCTCCATAAGCTCATACTTGTGCTGTAAGATTTAGACTCAGTATACAGGGTAAAGTCCACGCAGACAGTTTAACTGAGCCACACTATACTGCTTGGTGGTTCTCTTATTAAATAATTTCATCGATAAAACGGTGAAATAAAATAGCTTTTTTGTTGTGGTTCAATTATTTAGCAAGGAATGCACTGGTTTGACCTCTAAATGACACTTGTGATGACATGATTGACTATGATGTCAAATGAAGGAAATTTACTGGTACCCAGATAAAAGGAAACACTTTAACTATTAACGCAAGTTTTGGATCTAAAAAGTAAGACCAATAACTTTTTTTTAATATATTAAGCGATGCCATCCTATATAGACCTGCTGTAAATGAATTTCTATACGCCACACAATTAAAAATTTGTAAAATAAGCATCCCTTATTTTTATATCCCCGGGGGATTGGATATAATTAAGCATTTGCTTAAACATTAGGTAGAGCGACTGGTCTCTTGATAAGCTGTCGGGTATTTTGTTTTTAGCAGTCCAGCATTAAAGCGTGGACCGGACCGGTCAAAGCGGTAAGGCACATGTATACGTACATTTAATTCTTTGTTAAATAAAAACAATAACCCTTTTATTATTTAACAGTTATTATTAGCAATATAGACCATCTATTGGAAAATTACTCCATAAGATAATTATATATCAATATTCAAGTCACGTATACATAAAAAACCGTAGACAAAAAAACTGACCAATCGTATAAAAATGAATGATTGTATGTCAGGGTCGTATACGCTCACTAAAATGCATATAAATTCCCTATCCAGCGAAAAACACTAAACACTGCATTTGTTGCAAAAAAAAACAAAATGCAATTGCCATATCATGGTTCGTTTTGCTTTATTCCCTGGTAAATTTGACATTGACTTTGAAATAATAATGTGTATACTTCCATGCCCTTTGATGTGTCAATAGGCCTTAATTTATTTGTGGGAATCCTAATTATAATGGTATAGTTGGAAATGACACCTTAAATGCGTTTCACTGTCACTTTGTTGCAAAAGCATGCCATGACATGCCTTTTCTGCCAAATTTGACATTAACCTTGACCTTAATGTATGATATATAGGCCTACCTTACCTGACCTCAGAAATATGGCTATCATAGTGTATGTGTCACAGTATTTTATTCTAAGTTTAGTTGAAAATGACAGTTTCATGTGTGTTTATGTCATTTTGTCACAACAAAGACCCTATTGTGGTGATTGAGCTGGTGTTGGTAAAGTCAGGAGCGGGTTGACCGGTCAAAGGGGACACTCTGAAGGAGTTAAGCACAGCTGTTACTTGGCAGAGAGGGTGGTTACGGATCCTAGAGAGCGGAACAAACAGTTCGTGTTGTTGGAATTGAATCGTTTTTTGAACACCTCACGCGGATTATTAGCCCAAAATTTGTTACCAGGAAATCATCTTTTGTTAAGTGTTTGGTATGATCAAAGTCATTCAGATTTTTAAAGAGAAGGTTACCCTTACGGAAGAGACCGAAGAACGCCACAAGGCATATTGCCCAAAAGGAGACATCAGATGGTTTAGACAAATTCAGCTTTATCTTGAAAGTCAGGGGTAACTGGCAATTTTTGGGTTACCTTGTCCCCTTTTACCCTTTTGATACTAAGCAATACAGAGTGTAAAAACCAGTTATCCCTAAGCGAGGTCTCTAGGCCTGCTCCAAGTGGAATAAACGAATTATGTTTAGGAACTGCTTAATTTTGCTGTGTTAACAAGTGCACGCTAGATACGTCGCATATCTGCATAGATTGTGATTTGTTATAGGTGTTTGGGGAATCCCGAGAGATAAGCAGAGTTTAATGTAAGCGCGCCGGTGGGAGCTGTAGGTGGTCTTAGTGGAGGCAGCAAAGGTGGCCGAGCGGTACACAGCTACTTCCTTGTCCAGGTCTGTAACCAGGCAGGCAGCCGCTGCACCTATGGAGAGAGCGATACGAGAGCTGCCTTTGACATGTGTTTATGCCAGTGACACAAAAAATAAATGTCTGTAACTTAAAGGAGGGGTAAATGGGAATAGCAGAGATGCTAGTCGCATGATCTGGCCAGGCTGATGAAGCCTGGAGATAACATCTGGCAGGTCATGTACACGACCAGGGATATGAATGGGCTTTATTTAAAATTCAAATTTAGCTGACATACAGAAGAGCTGCCTTAGATAATGCATTACCAGCGTATTACTGGTAGAGCCTATAAACATGCCATGGGCACACATACTGTCCGTGGCTGCAGCTATCACTGAGAGTACTTCTTTATAGTTAAAATGCAGGCTAGCGACTTTAGGCCAATCGGCTTCCCATAATATGTATTGCCAGTCGGTATCAAAATATATTCCTGACGCTTTCTTGGATGCATCCAGATAGACCTGTATATACGATGGGTTCGGCTTGAAATATCACTTCCCATTAAAACGCTCCAGATAAGCCAGCCACCAGTGAATATCTTTAAGAATTCTCTGCTGAGAATGCGTGTGTGATTTGGTCTCTTTAACAGGGCCATTTTATTTAGTATGGGGCGCGAAAATTCATTTCCACTAGACACCACTAAGGACGCCCAGGATAGCTTGCCTGCGAGGCTTTGCAACTGGCGTAGCGAAGCGCGTTTGCGTGAACTGAATGTGCGCAGTAGATGCTTAAATTCATTTAGCTGGTTTTGTAGGAGTGCTGCTCGGTTAATGGAGCTATCAATTTCAACCCCTAGAAATACTAGCCTCGTAGATGGTCCTTTCCCCAGCTGATCCCAAACCTAGGCCCCTAAGTAATTCAATTAGTGTGTTTTGAACCAGTATACACTCCGCCTGAGATGGTGCTTCTATATGGAAATCATCCAGGTAAACCACTATTGGATTTAAACCCATGTTAACCATCATCTTTTTTACCAGTTGTGTTAACCTTTAAAAATTCCGGGGGCTTTACGACTTCCGAAAGGTAAACGTGTGTCATATAAATAGGTGTGGTTGTTACTGTTGTGAAACTTCCATTTAAACCCCATGGCTTGGTAATAACTTTGATGGATAGGGACAGATCGGTGAGCGTTTTTTAAGTCCACTTTAGCCACGAAGTAACCTTTTTTAACCAAACGTAAGGCGTCCGTTACTGTTTCAAATGAGAAAGGCTCTATCACGGAACAATAGTCGTTTACTGAGAGGCCATGAGAAAGACTACAGTCATGAATTATTCTAACGTCATCGCTGTCCGGCTTTGGCACAGCGGCTAGATGGCTTACGATGAGAGGTTTAGAGTTTGATCACACACACAGTAGGGACCCTCAGCTATCCCTCTTAAGGAGCCGTTTTCGACTGCATTTCGGGTTAACTGGTTGTTTGCGGCCTTGTGAATTTTAGTTTTGACATTCCACATTTGGAGACAATCGATCACGTTAAACCCGTTTTAATACCATCTATTAGATAGTCTCCGTCAGGATCGTTGTGAATGTAGACTCCCAAATATGAAGAACGGGACGCAATGGAATTTGATATATGGGGCTTACTGTCGTGAAAGTATTGCTGGGGGTTTTTATGACAATCTGTCAATGAACAGTTGGAGGGGAATCCCTTGTGTTTAGGGGGATGCTCCATGGCCGGGTGGCCTTGGGAACAGGAGGTCACAGAGCAAACAGGGCGGTACCGACAGGGAGGCCGATTCTTACAGTTGCCCCGATTAAAGACTAGACAAATTTCAAGGCCGGTGGTGGGATCAATTGGTCCTTTCGGCCCATTAGTAGTTGGAGCGGGGTAGCCAACTTGGAGGTTAAGAGGGTCTGTGTTGTTTGCTGAGGTTGAAAGCGGTTGGCCTTTGATGCAGATGTGTTTTTGGCTATAGTCATACCCGATTTAGGATGGAGATTTTACGGCCCCATTGGCACCTTTATTTTGCCATATCTTAATGTTTTAGACAAGCTTCATCTGCCAAGGGGCGTAAAAAAAGATATGTCGGGTTATGGAGGATGGTGGTGGTGGGGGGTTCGCTGCTGACTGGTTAGGGTGCATGCATGCATTATTACCATTGACATTATCAGTAAGAGGCCTACTACATTGCTGATTAGGTGCTACATCCTGCTGTAAGTCCACTGAGTTTAAATTCCCAAGCAACGAGTCTACAGATTGTAACGCACTACAGTCTAAGTTCTGTCTTATCCCTAAGTGGCCATTTTCCTGTGCTGTCTTTTGTCTGACCTCCATGCTCCTCCCTTTCCCGTAATCCCTTGTCTTCTTCTGTGTGTCCCGGAGCATCCCTAGTCCCTTTTTTACAGTCAGGAACTGTGCCAATGGGGTTAACTCCGATGTGAGTTCTGCTAGGACCTCCGGTACGATCAGGTCAAGGATCTAAATGTCATAAAAGCCGTGATCACTTAACTTGCGGAGCGTATCTTTTGCCACGTAATTTTCCTTCGCCCATTTTTCAATTTGTTTTTTGGAGTCCGCTCCTCCTTTGCTCCCTTTCTTTATTTCTTGCTTTTCTTGGGTCGGTGCGAACTGCACCTCTGAGTCACACTCATCGATATCGTGTTCAGATGCTCGCTTTGATATTTAAACAGTCGAATGTGAGCTTGATAGTCGGAAATCAGCACCAGCAAATTGCGTGCTCAGTATACATGTCCAAGAGACCCCTTATATTAGGTGTCAACATGGCTTTTTGTTGAGTGTTTGCATTGCAAGATGCCAATGACGCGTTTTTATATCAAAGTATATGGCGATTTAAAGTTTTCTGCTGTATTAGGCGATGCTGCGGCTTTGCTGGGCTACGCATTGCCGACTGACTGCACGAGGCGGGCCCTAGCCCTTGGTTCAAATGTGACGAGCTTATGCATTTTATTAAGACTGATGGGCCATCATAAGCAAGTTAACATTGACCCTGACCTTGACCTTCAGTACATTACTCCGAAGTACGGTTAATGGTTAATGGTCGTACTCGATCATCAGCTGGGTGAGGGGTAAAAATGGCACGGTGAAAATGGCACAGATAAAAATGGCACAGGTAAAAATGGCACAAATGTAAACTATGAAAAAATGGCACACTGAAAAATATATATATATATATATATATATATATATATATATATATATATAGTTACACCCCAAATATGTAATATTTATCTATGATCATCATGTAATATATTTCCAAACAGCTTTCAGGAAAGAAATTGAGTTATTAGTGTAATTATAATCTGAAAATTTTAAAGAAACTACTGAAGTCAGAATCATTTACATAATTGTGAACAAGTATAATAGAAATCTCACTTAATATATAGAATTTATATAAGCAAATTATATAAGTAGCTGTGGCAAACAACCAACCATGCTAGTACTCAGTATTGACTCAGTTACTCAGTTTGGTCAGGTAATGAGCAGCTCCATGGGTTATACCTGGTTAATGAAGCATAGTTTAATTAGTTGCGTATCTTCTCATCCATAGGTGAGTTGATTTTGTTTAAAATAACGCACAGCTAGCTTGTGTCTGTTGTGCTCACACAAAGGTAATTATAGGTTGTTTGTGTTAATGAGTACCATGTCATGCAGGTGCTCTTCATGTTTGTTTGAATCAACAACTGTTAGAATGGCTTATCCTTATACTTTGATGCGTGTAGCTGTGTTTGAACCAAGGCGAAAGCTGGCTTGTTTGTTTGATGTGTTTAATGTTATCTTTGATGCTTAAAAACAAAGCACAAAATTATTATGCCAATCACCTTAGGCATTGGTCTATATATATTGGAAATATGTTATGATCATTAGTACAGTCATTGATTGATTACATCCAGTTATGGAAGTCATCAGCAGTAAAAAAGGAGGGGTAAAGATATGTATTCAAGGCTGTATGTACACCAAACAGGTCACCAGAGGCCAGAGAATCCGATAGCGATGTGTAAAACGTACAACTTGGTGCAAGGGAACAATGACGACATCAGTCGATATGGCTGACCCAGTACCTGCTGGTGAACACAACCATGGACCAGACCATGCCGCCATCACAGCCACCAAGTGCATCCACTCAATGAAAAGGAAAGTAGCCACAACTGAAGACAAGCCATCACAAATATACGCAAGTGCTCTCACTGAGGTACCAGATGAAGCCAAGGCACACATACCAGGATTCGATGTTGTGAAAAGGACACTGAGTTATCAGCGTAGCAAGATCTTACCCCCAGAGTCAGCAAGTCTACAAGAGCAAAGACTGGAGGGAGAGTGGACTGTCACAGCTGGACCAAACCAAAAACAATTCCTGTTCTATGAAAATGGACCAGACAGTGGTTCTAGAATCATCGCATTTGGTACAGAGGAAGCACTTAAGGAACTTGCGTTGACTGACACATGGATGATGGATGGAAACTCTGCCATGTCTCCACCAGTCTTCCTACAACTCTACGTGATTCGTGTTCCTCTTGGGGAAATAACAGTCGCAGCAGTTTATGCCCTTATGCAGTCTAAAGCCCAGGATGCATATGAAGGACTGTTGCAAGAGATCATCAACCACTGCCACCAGCTAAACTTATTTCCAGCCCCTGACACTGTAATAGTAGACTTTGAACAAGCAGCTATACAAGCCAGTTGCAACATACTTAGAACACACACCAGGACACAAGGGTGTTTCTATCACCTCACACAAAGAACACGGAAGAAGGTACAAAAGCTTGGCCTCAGCGGCACATACAAGGACAGCAATGACTTTCACCAGTTCTGTGGTGAGATGGATTTGCACCAGCTGATATCAAAGATCCTATAACTGGGACCCTCACTTGGTACTTAATTAATATATCTATTAAATCATAACAATACTAAATGCAAAACTGCAAAATGGACAGTTAAATATGAAAAAAAAATATTAAATGTAACAATGTAAAATATGATACAAATATGACAGGTTTTCATATGGCAAACTTTGGATGAATCAAAATTAAAATAATCAATATATATATATATATATATATATATATATATATATATATATATATATATATATATCTTTCAGTGTGCCATTTTTTCCTAGTTTACATTTGTGCCATTTTTACCAGTGCTCTTTTTACCGTGCCGTTTTTACCCGTGCCATTTTTACCTAAGATCCATCAGCTGCACATAGGGGATTCTTAATATTCCTCATGAATAATTAATCAGCTGGCCCAAGCGAGGTTAGTAGGGAATAACAGTTAACAGTGCAATGCGGACCTGCCAGTTGTTCCATTAATGCACCTCAAATTTGTGGATGCTTACAAACAAATTTTGTTAAAAGCATCTGGAAAGAAGTATAAATCCAAAGGAATCCGCTTCTATGAGCACCATGTGAACCCGACTTGAGAGGAAGGTACTTTCCAGTGACTCTTAACGTAATAAAGTTAAAGACCCTCGATCAGGTTCACATCAACTGTGCCAAAACAATTAAGTTGGCTCTGAGGTCTATGATAGCTATTAATCAAAACACAGGATGCCCGAGGTCAATTAAAAATCAAAATATCCCAGTGTTGGGCCACAGGTGGTGACTGGTACACATTCAGACAACACAGAATTGGGTGGTCTGTGCATGGTTCCTCTGACTGTGTACGTTAATAACAAGTTTCTTGTTTCATGTACAGTAGGCACAGAGTGACACACCCGTACCAAAACACTTTGGCAGTACGCTGGTTATACTGCAATTATGAAGTCATGAAGACTAATAAAGCTAAGATGAAACATATCTGCTTCTGTGATGGTTAAAAGTGTTCTGAAATGAAATTATAAAAATTTTCTATTCACATGCCTTTAAAAAATATAGATGTAGGTATGCTGTATCTGTCACCAATGATAAATATAGAATATACACTGTATTTTTAAAGTGGCATAACCAACACATATAGCTGTCAAGTGAAAACACCATGTCAAAGGTCATTTTAAAAATAATATCCCTCCTCATTAGATATTGATATAATGAGTTCTGGGCGTGGCAAGGATAATATTAATGCTTGGGCAGAAATAGATTTTTATAAATGACACCTTTTTCCCAAATAATTTGAGAAAAAAAAAATAAGCTAAGCTAAGAATTCTTGAATAATATATTCATTTTAAATAATGTTCACCAATTCACCAGCTCCACCCTTTTAACTCAGGTCAGATGCTTCAAAAATTCGTTATAAATCGAATATATAAAGGAATGTGTCATATACTAAAACTACATATTTATTGTGAATAAAGGGTTAAAATATACTGAAGGCGTGTCCTACAGCTGTATGATATAAACTGCATTGACAAACAAAGGAAATGGTGACACAAGGATTGCATGAGTTTAATATTCTTTAATTTGCAATGGGTCTAGACTGGCCATGTGGGCATATATGATGACTCTATAATTGTGTTGCATCAATGTGATTTAAGGGCCTTAGAGCTATTCACGGATGCCATCTTAGAGGGCCTCAAGTAACAATGAGATAAAATGATGACATTCAGGCTTTGGTTATATAAAGAGTTAGCCCCTTCAGCCGGCTGAGACATATCAATTTGTATATTCTCTATTAACCAGTAAGAGGATTAATGCTTTGCTGGTAAAAACTTTATACAGATCTTTGCTAAATGTCACCATCAAGTTTAATATGTTGAGGTTTTCTGTAAAAAAAAGTAAATGTAATTTATTTAGTTTAATAAAGTACAATTAATTGCAATGTATGGACACAAAATTTTTAAAACAACACAGTACATTGTATATTTAAATATCTTGACATGTAGAATGAAAGGTCAGGCAAACCAAATGAGGTCATGCACTATGTAAAAATTATATTTTTATGTGTGCCTTTATAACTTGATACATATCATTAAAAATCATTGTTCTAAAATGGTGGTTCATTTACTTTTTTCTATGAAAAAAAAATATAACAAACAGGCTACCAACCCAGGAACATATATGAACACACAATCACAAAGAGTCCCTCGTCCAGATGTATGACTTAATTAGTACTTTCCACTGTTTCTTTCTACCTAGATCACTTATGAAAACTAATGAAAACTTAAATCTGATATTCAATTAGTATATGAGAAGCATTAAGGAACAGAAAAGGCTGAGACACGACCTTCCTTGCTGAGCTAAACTGTATAAGCACATGTATTTCTACTGTGACAAGTGAGCACGTGTCTTTAAAATTGTTATTCCATACAAACCTCGCTATGGGCTCTCGAATGTCTGACATGCATAGAATTTGAGAGTCCCCTATGCGCGCATTTATTTGTGAATATGTAAGAAAGTATACGTATTTTTCTTTCCTGTTCTTTGATTTGTTAAAATGGCCACACCTGAAAACTGGAGATATTTTAAGGAGACATATCAATATATATATTGTATTGTCAGTTGAAATGTCAAATTATTGGGCCTATTAGTGAATTTCTCACACCAATGCCCCACAAGTAGTGGGACTTTGAATATGGCGTTTCATTATTTCTTTGTAATCTTCAACTTCTTTTCTTACTTTTTTTGGTTGAAACTCCGACATCAAATATGAGTGCAATACATTTCTGTTTAATCTTTTACTTTTATGGAGGTGGTGGGAATTAATTGATAAATCATTTAATTGTCATTTCAAATTTCATTTTTAACTTTTGTTTATAATCAAATGAAATGAAGGCTGGGGGAACTGTTTCTTTTCTCATTAAAGTTGCGAATATTTGTCTTGTTGGCATTTGTCATTGGGTTAATTAATTGTCTTCGACTTGTGGCAATTTTCTTGTTGGCAATATAATTGTCTGAGCGCCATTCTGGTATTGGGCCAGTCATAATTTTATGAAGCCGTCATTTTACACTACATCCATCCGCCCTTGACCCTGTGAGCGATAATAGACATTGTATGCATTAGTCACAAATCTCTTGCCGATGAGTTTATGGTGATGTAACATCATTCGGCTGATGGTCACTGACAGAGGGCCACCGTTACCGATATGACCAAGCAGTGAAACTCAGGGGACCACGAATCACCATGCCGTTAAGGGCGTTATTCAGGTGACACACGCACAGACACTTAAAGTGCCCATTCACCTGCCTTTTGAAAAAGAATTTGTAATATCTGCATGGCTTCCTCTGTGTATATATTATTAATGATCTAAAGGTTATTTTGGTTGTGAACAGTTTGTATAATGCCTTCATGAAGGATATATGCACTTGTTTATCAACGACATGTTTGTTAACACAGCAGTGCTGACATACGGGAAAACCTAGGGTGGTAGGTTACATGTTCGTGGAGGTAGAAAGGTCACTTGTTGCAAAACGCCGTTTGCAAAGCTCTTGCTTATTTGATTTGCTGTCAGATGCCCTTGTTGAATTTGTTTTATTTTGACAGGCCCCCACATATTATAAACAGATTTATAGAAACAAAACAAGCAGCCTGTGTGCGGTGATATCCACGTTTTCTGGCCTATTTTTATAAAAGCTCCAAGCAATTACCTTTAGTTTACAAAGGTCAGATAGGTGATGGGGCCCCTTTAAAAGCAGAGTTTTCATGGGGCACACAAACGATTCACAAAGGATGAGAATGTCGGCACATGGTAAAACCCGGAGAAACTCTCAGAAAATTTTGGAAATTTGACCTTACAATTTAAACGAAAAGTAATATATCTGGTACTACTATAGAACTGAATGTGGGCTTCAGCCTAGACAGAGTGTCCGTCTCTAAGACCCAGTTGTGGCTCTGTTGTAAACAGAGCCACAGGTCCCTGCCTTCATTTATCTAGCGGACAGGAGCGCATGCAGGTGACCATGCACGATGTACCCATTTTAAGGACATTTAGACTGTGCTTAAGCCCCGGGTGATTGGCTGGTGATTGTTTCAGGCCAGCTGTGTGCACTGCACATGTTACATCATCACTGCAAACTTACTGGCACAACCAGCTGAAATGTGATACATGCGCCTGTGTTTACAACAGAGCCACAATTGGGTCTAGTCTGTCTCTATAATATAGAGGTGGAGAGCACTACATGCATTCTTTTGGTGCCCTGTCTGATATTACTAAATATCCCTCCTTTGGCAAAATTACCAAACATAATCTAGCTAATATACCCTTAACTATGACTGCTTACTTGTTTTCTTGCTCAAATAAGAAGATGAAACATATGATCCAGGTGCAAAGTTAAGAAGCGATGCTCGCAGGTTTCTAACCAAACATGACGTGTTGCTTTAGGGTCAAGGACTCAGGAAGAAGCCAGTTTTCAAAGTCCTTCCTCTGATTGGCTGTTAGGTTTCATCATGGAAATCCAACTTAATTCCAAGCATAAGATTTACTGACAGGTCCCTTAAATAGTGCAATCTTGTGAATAAAACAGAAAGTGCAAGCAAAACAATGGTTCCAAGCAGGGCTAGTAGCCACCTGCAAATTTTCTTGTTTTAGAAATGGTTCGCACACCCAATAAAGTCCCACGTTTGTTCATTTAAAGCTTATTATCTGATCTATCTAAATTTCTGTGTCCTCGCTTGCACACCAATATTTTCAATAGAGTGCTTGTAAGCCTCACTTCAGCCCAACAACCATAGGATACTGCTGCTTGCACCTGAATTTTGCCACTTATTTTTATCTGCCACTCACACTCTTCTCCATTACATAAATCATAAACATCATAACGTCCATCCGTATATGTTCATAACCTCTTCAAGACAGTGCGTAAGTGATCCTACAGTCACTTTGAAGCCTGCGTTCTATACTGGCTCCATATATCTCACTGGTGTATGATTCAGTTATTTTGATTGGTAAAAATAAAACTATTCGGCCCAAGTATAGAATGTGGCCTACATTTCCAAATTGGTCTAAACTGACTGGACCGTCTCATATTAGTAGTAATCAACATAAGCCATGACATGCCTGATAATATGACATTGACATGCCTCTTACTTCTCCATTACATGAATCCTAAATATCATAACATCCATCCATATACATCCATAACCTTGTCCATGTAGGCCTGATTCTATACTCGCTGCGACTATTCTGTTCAACAGCTGATTCTGCTCACACAGGATTAGACTTAACTGCAAAATTCAACCCCCAAAGTCCGATGATCACCCCATGATTAAACCGTGGCGGCCATATTGGAAGGAAGGCTTCTCAGAAAAAACTTGATCTCTTCAGAAATATAATTGATCTTTTCAACATGTCAACAAGTCGGATGAACAAAAGACCAATTGAATGGGGCATTTTGCGAGTCTCAGATTTTTTTAAGGGAAAGCTGAGAATTTAGGGGCCCTCAAACCACAGAAAGGCTTACACATAAAATGATTGGAAGGCAGACATTACGCTACACCACTTGATGATCCCCGTCTGAACTGTATTTTAGAAGTTTTTTTGTGGAAGCCCTGATCTTCTTATTTGTCAAATTAAATAAAAGGAAGTACTTATTTCCACTCCCCCTAGGAGTTACCAATCCCCATGTTAGATGGAAAAGATAAGCATCTGTTAGAATAGTTATTCATTTACAGCAGCTCTATAGGATAACATTGATTAATATATATATAAACTAAACAAGTGACCCATGGGTCATGTCGCTCAGCTGACAGGGAAGAGATTCGCTAAAGGAAATTTTATCATCAGAATGGTAGTATATACCCATTCAACTGAAGCATCAAACAGATTAACCAACAGGACAAGATTTAGTCTTTATTTATATATCTCAAAAATAGAGAAAAATTGTGTAAACTTTAAAAACTAGAATACGGGTAGCCGACAAGTGACCACGTGTATCCGCCAAAATCAGAGTGGAACGGTTGAAGTGAGGCATGGATTGAGTGGCAAGGGGAAATAGAGTGAGGTATGTTGCATATTAGCATGGATGTCTGCAGCCTAAATGTGTATGTAGGTTGTGCCACCTACCACAAATCCAGAAAGCTGTCCAAGTTGTATACATATGCAAAATTTTAGGCAGAAAAGTCAAACCACTACATGTATATGAGTGATTTTAGCCAACGGCAGACAAACAGACAGACGCTGTGCAAAAATGGTTGCAGGTGGCCCCTCCAGTTTTGTGTATGATAAAGACCTATGTGAGATCTATACACATGCAAAATTTTGCCCCAATCGTTCAAACGGTTCCCGAGATATGAGCTTGGATGTCTGCAGCCTAAACTAGAAAGTAGGTGGGGCCACCTGTCATAAAATCAAGAAAGCTATCCAGGATGTATAAAACTGCAAAATTTTAGGCAGATATGTCAAACCACTGCCGAGATATGAGTGACATTATCCCACGGCAGAAAACAGACAGACGCTGTGCAAAAACAGTTTTGCGTATGATAAAGAGGTATGTGATATCTATACACATGCAAAATTTTGCCCCAATCGTTCAAACGGTTCCCGAGATATGAGCTTGGATGTCTGCAGCGTAAACTAGAAAGTAGGTGGGGCCACCTGTCATAAAATCAAGAAAGGTATCCAGGATGTATAAAACTGCAAAATTTTAGGCAGATATGTCAAACCACTGCCGAGATATGAGTGACATTATCCCACGGCAGAAAACAGACAGACGCTGTGCAAAAACAGTTTTGCGTATGATAAAGAGGTATGTGATATCTATACACATGCAAAATTTTGCCCCAATCGTTCAAACGGTTCCCGAGATATGAGCTTGGATGTCTGCAGCCTAAACTAGAAAGTAGGTGGGGCCACCTGTCATAAAATCAAGAAAGCTATCCAGGATGTATAAAACTGCAAAATTTTTGGCAGATATGTCAAACCACTGCCGAGATATGAGTGACATTATCCCACGGCAGAAAACAGACAGACGCTGTGCAAAAACAGTTTTGCGTATGATAAAGAGCTATGTGATATCTATACACATGCAAAATTTTGGCCCAATCAGTGAAACGGTTCCTGAGATATGAGCTTGGATGTGATCAGCTTGATCGTGAATGTAGGTGGTGCCATCTGTCATAAAATCAAAAAGCTATCCTGGATGTATATGCATGCCGAATTTCAGGTGAATTAGTGAATTCACTGCAGAGATATGAGTGATTTTAACCCAAGGCAGATGAACAGATGGACACTGTGCAAACATGGTTACAGGTGGCGCCACCATTTTTGTGTATGTTATAAAGCAATCCAAGGGCTACATTTGTATAAATTTTATTTCCTGATTGGTCAATTGGTTCCCGAGATATGAGGGTTTATGTGTGGAAACAGACCCACAAATGGACGCTGGATAGAGGGGAAAGGTCAGAGGTCAACACAAATTGGTTAGGCACTAGTTCACATGTGACTAGATAATTGGTGTAAGTTTCGGAAAAATCGGTCCATTTTTCTCAGAGGAGCTCTCTGGAAACAAACGTGGCAGCTGCGGAGGAACCCGGTCAAAAACATAGTATCTGCAAAACTTCGTTTTGGAGGATACAAAAATACAGGTGGCTCCACCAATCTGCAGAAACTAATAAAAACACTTAATGGTCAATATCCATGCAAAAATCATGGTGATCTCCACATAAGTTGTTCAGATACTTCAGCTTTTGTATCAAATTGTCCATTATTCTGAGGGATACTTCAGAGTCCTATAGCTTGAAGGATATGGGTAACAGAGACCTAATTTCAAGTTTCCACAGGCACTCTTCCTGGGCCTTCTTGCATTACAAGAATGAAGTTTCTAGGTCCAGTTGTTGCAATTTGTACCCTGTTGACAGATAACCACATCTTTAAAGGTCTCAAAAAAAAGAGAAAAAAAATTTGTAAAAATTTGAAAAAAATAGAGGTGGCGCACCCAGTCTGCAGGAAGTGATGACACATCTCATGATCAATAGTTATGCCACAAATCATGACCATCAGTCAAGAAGTTAATGAGATATTGAAGTTTTTGTATGAAATTTTTTACTTTTCTTGGGGGTACTTTGGGGCCCCATAGCTCAAAGAATATGGGTAACAGAGACCTAATTTCTGGTTTCCATGGAGACTTTTCATAGGTGTCTCAGTGTATCGAGAATGAAGATTCTAGGTCTAGTCTTTACGATTTGTGCCACGCTAACAGATGACAGCATCCTTAAAGGTCTCAAAGATAGAGGAAAAAATCATAAAAAAAACCCGAATAAATACAGGTTGTGCCACCAGTCTGCAAGAACTGATGAAACACCCCTTGATCAATATGTATGCCAAAAATCATGACCATCAGTGATGTAGTTATTGAGATATTGAAGTTTTTGTATGAATTTTTTGACTACTCTGGGGGGTACTTTGGGGCCCCATATATCGATGGATATGGGTAACAGAGACCTAATTTCTGGTTTCCATGGAGACTTTTCATAGGTCTCTCAGTGTGTCAAGAATGAAGATTCTAGGTGCAGTCGTTACGATTTATGCTACATTAACAGTTGACAGCATCCTTAAAGGTCTCAAAAATAGAGGAAGAAATCGTAAAAAAATCAAACAATATAGGTGGCGCCACCAGTCTGCAGGAACTGATGGAACATCTCATGATCAATATGTATGCCGAAAATCATGACCATCAGTGATGTAGTTATTGAGATATTGAAGTTTTTGTATGAAATTTTTGACTACTCTGGGGGGGGTACTTTGGGGCCCCATAGCTCGAAGGATATGGTTAACAGAGACCTATTTTCTGGTTGCCAAGGATATTTTTCATGGACCTCTCAGTGGGTCAAGAATTAAGATTCTAGGTCTAGTCTTTACGTTTTGTGCCTTGTTAACAGATGTTCACATTTTGAAAGGTCTCAAAAATAGAGAAAAAAATTAGTAAAAAATTGAACGATATAGGTGGCGCCACCAGTCTGCAGGAAGTGATGGAACATCTCATGATCAATATGTATGCCAAAAATCATGACCATCAGTCAAGAAGTTAATGAGATATTGAAGTTTTTGTATGAAATTTTTTACTTTTCTTGGGGGTACTTTGGGGCCCCATAGCTCAAAGAATATGGGTAACAGAGACCTAATTTCTGGTTTCCATGGAGACTTTTCATAGGTATCTCAGTGTGTCACGAATGAAGATTCTAGGTGCAGTCGTTACGATTTATGCTACGTTAACAGATGACAGCATCCTTAAAGGTCTCAAAAATAGAGGAAGAAATCGTAAAAAAATCAAACAATATAGGTGGCGCCACCAGTCTGCAGGAACTGATGGAACATCTTATGATCAATATGTATGCGGAAAATCATGACCATCAGTGATGTAGTTTTTGAGATATTGAAGTTTTTGTATGAAATTTTTGACTACTCTGGGGGGTACTTTGGGGCCCCATAGCTAGAAGGATATGGGTAACAGAGACCCTTATTTCTGGTTTCCAAGGAGATTTTTCATGGACCTTTCAGTGTGTCAAGAATTAAGATTCTAGGTTCAGTCTTTACGATTTTTTGCCTTGTTAACAGATGTTCACATTTTGAAAGGTCTCAAAAATAGAGAAAAAAATTCATTAAAAAATCCAACCATACAGTTGGCGCCACCAGTCTGCAGGAAGTGATGACACATCTCATGATCAATAGTTATGCCACAAATCATGACCATCAGTCAAGAAGTTAATGAGATATTGAAGTTTTTGTATGAAATTTTTTACTTTTCTTGGGGGTACTTTGGGGCCCCATAGCTCAAAGAATATGGGTAACAGAGACCTAATTTCTGGTTTCCATGGAGACTTTTCATAGGTCTCTCAGTGTGTCAAGAATGAAGATTCTAGGTCCAGTCGTTACGATTTGTGCCACGTTAACAGCATCCTTAAAGGTCTCAAAAATAGAGGAAAAAAATTGTGAAAAATCGAACAATACAGGTGGCGCCACCAGTCTGCAGGAACTGATGGAACATCTCATAATCAATATGTATGCAAAAAATCATGACCATCAGTGATGTAGTTATTGAGATATTGAAGTTTTTGTATGAAATATTTTACTACTCTGGGGGGTACTTTGGGGCCCAATAGCTCGAAGGATATGGTTAACAGAGACCTATTTTCTGGTTACCAAGGATATTTTTCATGGACCTCTCAGTGGGTCAAGAATTAAGATTCTAGGTCTAGTCTTTACGTTTTGTGCCTTGTTAACAGATGTTCACATTTTGAAAGGTCTCAAAAATAGAGAAAAAAATTAGTAAAAAATTGAACGATATAGGTGGCGCCACCAGTCTGCAGGAAGTGATGGAACATCTCATGATCAATATGTATGCCAAAAATCATGACCATCAGTCAAGAAGTTAATGAGATATTGAAGTTTTTGTATGAAATTTTTTACTTTTCTTGGGGGTACTTTGGGGCCCCATAGCTCAAAGAATATGGGTAACAGAGACCTAATTTCTGGTTTCCATGGAGACTTTTCATAGGTATCTCAGTGTGTCACGAATGAAGATTCTAGGTGCAGTCGTTACGATTTATGCTACGTTAACAGATGACAGCATCCTTAAAGGTCTCAAAAATAGAGGAAGAAATCGTAAAAAAATCAAACAATATAGGTGGCGCCACCAGTCTGCAGGAACTGATGGAACATCTTATGATCAATATGTATGCGGAAAATCATGACCATCAGTGATGTAGTTTTTGAGATATTGAAGTTTTTGTATGAAATTTTTGACTACTCTGGGGGGTACTTTGGGGCCCCATAGCTAGAAGGATATGGGTAACAGAGACCCTTATTTCTGGTTTCCAAGGAGATTTTTCATGGACCTTTCAGTGTGTCAAGAATTAAGATTCTAGGTTCAGTCTTTACGATTTTTTGCCTTGTTAACAGATGTTCACATTTTGAAAGGTCTCAAAAATAGAGAAAAAAATTCATTAAAAAATCCAACCATACAGGTGGCGCCACCAGTCTGCAGGAAGTGATGACACATCTCATGATCAATAGTTATGCCACAAATCATGACCATCAGTCAAGAAGTTAATGAGATATTGAAGTTTTTGTATGAAATTTTTTACTTTTCTTGGGGGTACTTTGGGGCCCCATAGCTCAAAGAATATGGGTAACAGAGACCTAATTTCTGGTTTCCATGGAGACTTTTCATAGGTCTCTCAGTGTGTCAAGAATGAAGATTCTAGGTCCAGTCGTTACGATTTGTGCCACGTTAACAGCATCCTTAAAGGTCTCAAAAATAGAGGAAAAAAATTGTGAAAAATCGAACAATACAGGTGGCGCCACCAGTCTGCAGGAACTGATGGAACATCTCATAATCAATATGTATGCAAAAAATCATGACCATCAGTGATGTAGTTATTGAGATATTGAAGTTTTTGTATGAAATATTTTACTACTCTGGGGGGTACTTTGGGGCCCAATAGCTCGAAGGATATGGTTAACAGAGACCTATTTTCTGGTTACCAAGGATATTTTTCATGGACCTCTCAGTGGGTCAAGAATTAAGATTCTAGGTCTAGTCTTTACGATTTGTGCCTTGTTAACAGATGTTCACATTTTGAAAGGTCTCAAAAATAGAGAAAAAAATTAGTAAAAAATTGAACGATATAGGTGGCGCCACCAGTCTGCAGGAAGTGATGGAACATCTCATGATCAATATGTATGCCAAAAATCATGACCATCAGTCAAGTATTTAATGAGATATTGAAGTTTTTGCATGAAATTTTTTACTTTTCTGGGGGGTACTTTGGGGCCCCATAGCTGGAAGGATATGGGTAACAGAGACCTAATTTCTGGTTTCCATGGAGACTTTTCATAGGTCTCTCAGTGTGTCGATAATGAAGATTCTAGGTCTAGTCGTTACGATTTGTGCCTTGTTAACAGATGTTCACATTTTTAAACGTATCAAAAATAGAGAAAAAAATTCGTAAAAAATCGAAAAATACAGGTGGCGCCACCAGTCCTCAGGAACTGATGGAACATCTCATGATCAATATGTATGCCAAATATCATGACCATCAGTCATGTAGTTAATGAGATATTGAAGTTTTTGTATGAAATTTTTTACTTTTCTGGGGGGTACTTTGGGTCCCCATAGCTCGAAGGATATGGGTAACAGAGACCTAATTTTTGGTTTCCAAGGAGATTTTTCATTGACCTCTCAGAATGTAAAGTTACAAGATTCTAAGTCCAGCGGTTACGATTTGTGCCAGGTTAACGGACAGACGGACGGACAGACGGACGGACGACGGACAAAGAGTGATCGCTATAGCTCAGCTTGACTGAAAGTCAGCTGAGCTAAAAATGAATGTTATTAGGCTTACCTTTGAGATGCCTATCTATGTAATCAGTAAAATAACAATGCTCTTAAAGCACCCTACGTAACATTTATATTAATAGTTTTTAAGTTTTGGTTTAAATAAAGTTCTAGTAATCTTTGCTTATTTGACAACACAGTAACATCATTAAAAATGTTTAAGATGAAATCAGTGGTATAGTTAACTACTGAAACAACCTACCAGTACCAGGGTATATAAGTGCCAGTCCAAGTGATACTGATTGCACCAGTCTGAGCATATGGACACAAAACACAAGCTCACTAATGAGGTCTCGGCCAGTTATCAAGTAATGTCCAAATCTTCTCACCCTTCATGTGCTGCTTTAAGTTCTCATGATCCACATATAAATTTTCAAAATGATTAAACAACTTCACCAACAAAATTTATTTGGCACTGCTGAAAAAAATAAAATTTGAAATTTTTTGGCAAATATAAATGTAATTGTAATATAATTGTCAGGGGTTATTAATGTTATTAATGCAGATTATTAATGTTTTAAACTTTGATGTTCACTGCATTAAAATGAAATGCATTTCAATATAAAAACTGAAAACCTTAATTGTTTAAAGAACTTAGTTTAGAAATGTGTAACTATGTGTACCCATTGCGTCTATAGAAGTACTTGAGAGAGGATTTTTTAAAGTAAAGCAAGTTACCTCCTTTCTGCTCTAGATATTTCACTGATGATTCTCACAAAGCCATCATGACATACGCAGACAAACTTTCTGAGTGAAACCAACCTCGTTATTAATAACTGCTGCATGAATACATGCAAGTCAACTGTGAAAGTAATATTTATTATTTTTCCAACAGAATATCATCAATATGTCTTACCTTTGAAAAATGACAGTTTGACAAGTAGATAAAAATGAAAACGTACTGTTAGAAATGGCATGCACATCAGCACGTACTGGAATTGATGCGAACCCAATAGCTTGTACTGCCAGCCCGATGTCTTCAGTCTATTAAAAATTGACGTTTGGGTGGCAACCTGCCCCTAGGGAGGAGTACACAGAGCCAATGTTATTACTTTTCGTGACAGATCTCTGGCCTAGCAATTTTTTAAAAGAGTATGTATAGGGCACTTGTGCATTATACCAGTGCTATCATCATCATGAGGTTTCATAATCTGACTAAAATTGGAGAGACAAATAAAAAGCACATATGATAATGCTGATGAAGGCACTCGCACAATTCCAAACGGTCCTCTATTTTGAACCTTCAATGTGTGAGGCCAGTATCAAGATATTGATATCGAACTGTGGAGTAAATCAGAATAAAGTGTCTTGAGATGAGACAAGCAATAAACATCCTGTAAAATCACAGGCACCTGTCACAAATCTTAGACACTGGATCAGCAGAAGGATAAATCAAATCTAATATGACAGTAACCTACTCAGCATAATACACGACAGTTTCATAATGACAAAGTAACACTACTTTTACATGCAGAATGGATTAGATGTTTAGTGTTTTGTCACTTTAGCAGTATGCTAGAACACAACAGTGTTAGTTTTGCTCAACTGGAGGATGTGACTTTGGTTTGTGCGACATATAAGTTGCTTTGATATTTGACTGAGATCTGGGTAAAACTTTTCATCCATTCATTTTTTTTCAGTATATGCAAATGCTCTAATATTATAAGTCCTAGACTTGTACAGATTGGCTCCATTTTTAAAAGGCTTTATGTCCCTCAGGTCACGGATATTATACCCAGTTTGGGACCCTCCCTCCCCCCTTCCAAATATCTGGGTCCACCCCTGGAAATGTACCAGTGTAAAAGTGCAATATAAATGATCAAACTAACAGCTAAGGTGATCAACCTAACAAAGAAACAGTTAAGTGATCCACCTAAATTAAGGGATTAGCAGGACCCTATGTTACTTATATGTTATGATTATTCACTTGACTGTGACAAGTTTTTTTTGTTTCAGATACTTGTCAGGACATCCTCAGATCATAGAGAAGGTGAGGGCTTCAATTTGTTATGTGATTTCTAAGACAACTCTAATCATTTTCACATTTCCAGGACAAAGTTAATAATTTTCACATTTCAGGACAAAGTTCATTAGTTTCACATTCCCTGGACAAAGTTAATCATTTTCACATATCTTATGATAGGTACTGTGCATTATGAATTCTTCAGAACATTGCTAATATGGGATCACCTACAAAATTCTCCTTGTTCATGTTGCTGTATTGAAGCATATTGTCACTAAACAAATTTAGAATAAAAATTTTACTCGCCATTCCAAAACAATGTCATTTTATGTTTTGAAATTAATTATAACAATCCAATTTGTGTAAAAAACATAGTATACATTTTTACAAAACAAACTGGTAGTGCCACCTAAAATTTCCTTATTTTCAGTAACTTTTATGATGTTCCGGATAACAAACAGGTCCAAGGTCAGCTGTTTTAAATTGCCTAACAGTAATGTGCCACTTTCAAATATTTATCTCTACCAGTATGCAAGATTTGGGAAAGTTGGGCAAGCCAGTTGAAAAATTGTTGCTCATTCTGTCTCCCATAATATAAGACACTCTTGTTGTTTTTTGTCAGCTTGCTGAGAGCTACCCTATGAGACGAGCAGCCCAGCTGACTGTTTATCTATTCTATAGAGGTAAAGGACTGGGTAAGCATTTCATTTTACTCTCTCTGAATCATCTGAGTTGATGTGGTTAGCCATTTTTTCCATGCAACCAAGACTATACCAATTTTATCATGGTATCTCAGAAGAACATGGTAATATTTATGTTACAATTTATTTAAAAAAAAAAACTAAAAATATCTGAGTTTTTGACAATTCAGCCGTGTTGTGTGACTACCAGTAGATTCAGCATATTAGATATGATGACCTGTACATGATAGACTTTGGATAGTTCAGTGTGCACAGGGGTCCAGCTGTACTTGCTGAAGAAATATTAATTAACTCTAATGAATCTAAGGTGCCTGAGCTACAGAAATGACCCCCTCATCAAAAAAACGGTGCAGACACATAACTTTGGTTGAGAAAAGAAAAGGTGAACAGAGAGCAAGTCACACAGACAAGCAAATGTTGGTGCATACTTTATAAACATGAATGTTGCTTCTTTTTCACAGTGGAGGCATGAGTTGAGATTGCATTGATAATGGACATTACATATATATCAAGTGAAAGAACTGGACATCTGTGTCCCTTATCCCTATGGCCTTAAACTAATGTTTAATTTCATATTATGTGAAAATGTATGTGGCCCCAGTGGTTATGATGTATATAGTTCAGACATATTTTGTTTTTCTTTTGCAGGAGAAGATGCAGCCAAGGCCATAAAATCCTCTGACCTCGCAAGTAAAGCCAAAGACACACAGGAATCTGTGGATGCAATGAGGAAAACTTTTACAGAAGAACTCCGCAAAGGCTTTAAAGAAATGAATGAAGAGATCAAACGAAAACAACAGAGGTGACGACTCCATCAAAAGGCTAATCTGCAGATTATTTATTAGGATTGTTTATGGGATTCAGCTATTTTACAGTAATAAGCATATTAGGCAAAAAAAAAAGGGTTTGGTTCTCAGGCACTTTTTTCGGAAACCAGTGCTGGCCGGCAATATTTTTTTTTTGCCTTTTTTGTATGTTACGGAAAAAATGTCATATGATGAAAAGCATGAAATAACAGAATTTGTTTTCCTAAACATGGTAAAAGCACTACATAACAAAGGAAATCTTATCAAAATAAAGAACAATTTTTTATGTGGGTGGGGGGGGGGGGGGCTAAAATTGACGTGGGTGGTGCCTGAAAACCATACCTTTTTTTTATTGGCCTTAAGGACATTTGAACCTCATGTTTAAGTAAAAATTTTATGGTAATTTTTTTTGCAATATCCAGGGAGAAAATGAATGAACTGTTTACCTCAGTATGTGCTTGGTAGCCCTGTAAAATACTTTGGTGTACTTTATATACTGTATTACTTTGTGCTACCATACATAGCACTGGAATTCTTAATATTTTTTTGCTGTTAATGAAAAATAAAATGTTTGTAAATACTAGTATTCTGTATATAAACAAAATGATGAATAAAGTTTCAGCGATTTTAAAGGAGTTCATTTCACTCACATACTTAAATCCTATGATATATAAGTGTGTGTGTGTATGTATGGTTGAATATATATATATATATATATATATATATATATATATATATATATATATATATATATATATATATTTATATTCATGTTGCTGACAGAAATGAATGTATCAGATAAGAAGATATTATCACAGAGCCAGAGGCGTACCTAAGGGGGGGCAGCAGGGGCGGTCTGCCCCGGGCGGCACATTTCAGGGGGCGGCATTTTCGGGGAATTAGTATAATGAGTGGCATAAGAAGTTCCTAAAAAAATACAAATTTGGCTTTTTTCCCCATTTCAAGTATTTCAGGGACTATAAGCCTGGCAGTGGAACCTACCAAATGATTAGCGAACGATTTGCACATTTTCGGAGCGGCATTTCTGGGATTTAGTATAATCAGTGGCTTAAGGAGTTCCTCAAAAAGTACAAAATTTGGCCTTTTTGTCTCAAGTTCAATTAAGTATTCCAGGGATTATAAACTGGGCAGTGGAACCTACAGAATGATTAGCGAACGAATTGTACTTTTGTGGGATTTAGTATAATCAGAGGCATAAGTAATTCCTCAAAAAGTTCAAATTTAGCCTTTTTGTCCCTTTCAAGAATTTCAGTGGGCAGTGGAACCAACCATATTATTAGCTGATGATCTCTATAGAGGCAAGCTATACGCAAAAAATAAATACATATCTGCAGTTATCCTTTGTTAAATCTGTGGTCATGCAATGTCAGAACGCCATCGATAAACTGACCAATCATGCAAAAAGCCTGCATTTCAGGGCGGTCATCGTTTACAGAAATCCCTAGCAGCAACTGATAATCACCAGGGAATTACCCTGCCAGAAGACCAATGGCCCCCAATGGTGGAGGTGGGGTGTCTGTGGTACACATTGTGCGAAAAATATTTTGACGAATTGTGTTGCCTTTTCCTTGGAAAGTATTAAGAATTTCCATTCTTGAACCCTTGAATACTCGAAATTCCAGGATATTTAAACAGCCAGAAACAACCTGAAATGCCCTTTTCCATGATTCTTCAAACTCTTACATCAGTCTTGTCGAAATACAGACGTTTACACTATCGTGTATATAATGAGTACTACCTAAATGCCTGTGTCTTTTGATTAACCAATATGACCTGCAGGATCTTTTATGTAACGTGAATAAAAAAAAAAAAACACCCAGACCTATGTAAGGATTCTTTTAACTTTAAATTATAATTATATTATAACTGTCCGGCGGGATGAATCCCCCTAGCCGCTTAGCCACATGTTCAATATATGTATCAAGTATCAGTTTTAACTTTTAGAGTTCAAAACTTAAAGATATATTTACCTGTTCTGTGAATTCTGTTATTAACAGTTTAATGATCCATAACCTACAGACAATTGTTGTTTATTGTGACAAATCATTTGAAATTAAATTATAATATCTATTTAAATTATATAATTACTGAATAATAAATAGTCATCAGTTCATAAATAAACCTCGCAAAGTGCATAATCACTATAATTCTAAAATTATTTTGATGTAGCCTTGTATTAAGTATGCTTTTAACTGAGGATACTTTAATTAAACAAAGTCAGTTTGTCCAAACAGTGGATTTTTTTATGTGAAAATATTAAACATGCCCTGCCTATATATAGGCTTAACTCCTGAATTACGATTTTTTAGTAAAGACTAAAGTGCCTTGCATACAGCAGTACCATGCATATCTCAGTAGCTCTATCAGGTGTACCTGCTGTCATATGCGATAAAAAGGGGTGGAATTATAGATGTAACAAGGTATTTATATGAATAACACTCGCCAAATAAAGTTTTTTTCCCCAAGTTTAGTATAAAGTAATCATGAATCTTGTTAACATGAATGATGAAAGATCAATTTCCCACATTGTATGTGTATCCTGCAGTGTAATCTCTTTATAGTTACAATTGATTCGTTTTATTCCTTTCTGTTCACTTCATAATGAAATATTCTTGTTTGAGCTTGGAGCGATCTTTTGATTTACATTAGCAAAGAGAGGTCTGCTCTTTAATATATGGGGGGAGAGTTCCCTGCCAGTGAATCCATATAATTGCGTTGTTGTCAAATACAAGCCTGTAACAAGGAGATTTGTTTCAATATGTTATCCAGTTTTGTAATGTTTTGTTAGAGGGATGGCAATTTCTAAGACCGCCCCGGGCGGCAATGAGTCTAGGCAGGCCGCTGCACAGAGCTGAAGACTTCTTCACAGGCTGGCAGATTATAAATAAACAATGAAAGCAATCTGAACGATTTCACATTTTATTAAACAAAATGTATAAACATTACCAAGAAGTAGATGATATACAAAATGAGTAAATAAAGATGTATAGCCATATGCTGCTCTGTGGTTAACATTAACATGTACAGTATCATTCAAGGGGTAAACTTTATTTCATGTGCCGATAGATTATAAATCTGTATTGGAATTATTTAATCAACAGTTCCTGTAATGATTAGTGGAACATAGAGTCCTGATTGGTATCAACAATATGTGATATTAAACATTATTATTAAAGGCATGGAACCAACATCTCCATACATAATCTCTCCATTCAGACAACCAGAATATATAAAGAATACACAACAAATCCACCTGTACTCTACCACATGTACTCTACACAGCTTTGATATTTAACCAGGTTATGTGATTACCTCAGACTTAAAGGGAAAAAACTGTCAACATCAAGACATGGACTGATGAACATAACTTTTCATTACCAACCTGACTGGTGAAATATTGATAGTGATCCATAGAAGCATAAGTAACTGTTCAGGAGGGGTGCTTAATATGAGGGGGGAGGGGGTACAGAATTTCCTTATATCTCCACAGACACACACACGTGCAAAATTGTTAAGTGCTGAAAAATGCAATGTTCATCTATCTCATACAATGGAAACACAAAGTATCCATAAAACAAATGGAATGGAGTTGATACCTGAGCTCTCTTGATTTGTGGATCCAAAAAGAAGTGAAAGGGAATTCTTGCTTGGTTCCTCTGGTAAGACAGTATCTACATGGTATGACAGTATCTACATGGTATGACAGTATCTATATGTAACTAAATACTTGGGAATTATGACGTATTACTTGACATGACACTGGAGTTTCTTGATTGTATTCTCCTACACCTCATTTCATTTTAAAAGTCAACTATTCTCAATTAAAACTTTAAATTATCTTGCTTATATATGTGCATCTGAAATAGTGTGATACAACTTTACATGGGTAGTTAAATAAGATGCCTCCTGAGCAAGACCCGCCTAATCCAGGCTGCCTTTCCATTGGTGGAGGGCATTCACCGTGTGGGCAGACACTTCTCATTGACACAATTTTTCTGTGGCGTGATGGCTTTGCTGTGGCAAACAAATATGCTCTAGTTTTTAATCATTATAGCCTTTCCATTGATGTGCATGGGAAATAAAGCATGCTGCAAAAAACACACTTGTTGCGATTTCTGTGGAATGCATTCATGCTCTGCTAGCTAGAAAACAATTCCTCAGGCAAAGCCATTGCACAGCAGAAAAATTGTGTTCATGGCAAAGCAGTCTAAACCAGTAAGTTATTAAATCCACTTGTTTTATTAGTTGCCTATGACACCCTGACAGTTTGTTGTTGTATGGTTACATCTGAGAGTGAGAAGAGGAATTTTGCATTATTCTTGTAACAGTTTGATCTCCACATTGTCATGGACTCCCTGAAGTAGCAGTTCACCATCGTAAGTGATGATTTTCTTCCGTTTTGCAGCTCTCAATGTACCAACCAAAGCTTCAAACAGATTGGCACATCGGTCATCGCTAAAAAGGACGCCAAACTTCACCACTAGCTTTCCATCTGCTCCTGAAAGTTGCATGAAATCAACAATATTATGATTCTTAAACCATGCACAATTTCAACACAGAATATGCTCATTGTTTACAACTGACATTACCTTTGTAACAAGGATCCCAGCTCAGCTGTCTGTGTGGGTTAAACAATTCTGACACATGGAAAAAGAGGATAAGAGTTGATCTTCTAACTGTGGGTGGCAATACAGTCCAAAATGAATTCCATATAAATTGTTTACAACCACACAGTTTCTTAAAACTAAAATATTTGATCTTCAATGGTGTCTGTAGGGAGTTATGGGACCACAATCTTAGTAAAACTATATTCTCTCTTTCCCAATGTCAAATAGCAGTCAGCTGAGCTTATAAAACCTGGCTCAGAAATTCATTAACAAAAGACATATATATGGGTCACGGTGCTCAGCTGAATACGACCTTGAAGGTAAAAATCTGAAATAATATAAAATGGAGATAAAGTCTGATTGGAAGAGGTAATACATGACATGGCTAGTTGATATAATTGGTTTGTATTGATTTGTAAGATATTGTTGCACATAATATTTTGTGATCTGACCTTGTGATTTCTAATGTTGAAACTGAAGCATGTAAGGAGTTTGTAAACAAGTTTAAATTTTTTATGTATATATTTTTTCCAAAAAAATTATATTTTACAAATTTGTAAAACAATAAATATCTAAAATCAAACTTGATTCAGAATACACAATTCTAAATTGCATCTTTATATATCCATAAATTGGCTCCTAAATTATCAAATTACTGCTGCGTCTAATTATAATTCAGTTTGTTAAATTTATTTAATAGGTGAGATTGACAATGCAAGTGAATACAACACTGGGCCTTAAACTTGACAAATGAAAATTGAACAGTACATGTTCATCTTTGCCAGCAGGACCTGATCAATGTAAAGTTGTCAGAAATGCAACAACCAGGTCCTTTCAGGATTTAGATAAAAAGGGGGGGGGGGAGGGGAAGTGGTACGACCAAGGAAGACTAATGAGTTAACCTGAGAAAGGTCCTCAGATCCAGAAAAGGGGGAGGGTCCAGGGCATAAAAATTGGTTTGAACCCCTTCACAGTTGTTGCAACTGAATAGGGGTTGGGTCCAGACCCAAGGGGACTTCTTCCCAGAAGCGGATACGGGCGGGGGGGATGTCCAGGGGTCCATACCCCCCCCCCCTTCTCTGTCACCGCAACTTTTTTAATAATTCCAGACCAAATTTTACAGCCTGGACCCCTCCTCTTCCGGACCTGGGGACCTTTTTTCAGGTTTTCTAGTTTCCTCCTTGGTTGGAACCCCCCCCCCCCCTTTCTTAAATCCTAGATCTGCTTCCTCTTTTTAGCAGTTGCCCCCCTCAGTGGAATGGACTGTACAGGGGATAATGTAGCTGGGATTGAGTGATGCAATCTGTGGTAGAAATCTGTGCATGATGAAAGATCTGGCACTGTTTTTCAATATCATTAAGTATATGTTGTCTCTGATATATTTAGGTTATAAAAGGAGGGTTGCTCTCTAAAGCTGCCACTCCAATAGTCTGTATTCTATCAAGTAGTGATGGGCCGATCGATTATAATAAATGATCGACTGAGTTGATGCAAACAATTCAATGATCCATCTTGCAGTGCCACAACTGATTTTAAATGTTTGCATTTAACTTAGGCTTCATGAAGAGGATATGTGTGCTTTTATATACATTATATCAACAAACTAGAGAAATTAACTATTTACATTTACTAAAAAAAAACTTAATTCCTTAGTGACAATGTAGGCCTACATAACACTTGAGATGACATTCCAGTCTATATATGGTTTGAAAGTTCATACTTCTAAACAACCAATTATTTCTGGTTATCAGTCAGTAGAGGACAACTAATTTTTACTCAAGAACTATCATGAAATTACAGCTGATTCCAAACACTACTGTCAAGTGCTTTAGATGTCCACTTAATGCGGCTCATGGATGGTTTGCATTTTATGGATTGCCTCCACTAACCTTGACTTCCAAGGCGTTTCATCTCCTCCACCAGCAGCTGAACCTCATGCTCAACATTCATGTTCTTGACGGTTCTGATCCCAGCTCTACAACATTGTATAATACGCTAGCGTTAAAAAGCTGGTCAATACAGGAGTGTTGTACAAGAAATGATTCAGGTTTGGGTTTTAACAGGGGTAGTTACTTTGAAGTGGCAGCAGTGGTAGCAGCACTAAGTTACAGAAAGGATGGGCAGTGTAAACCCACTGGCAGTTCTGAACATGGATATGTTCAAGTAATATTATGTTGTTGACCACTAACACTACCACCACAATGCAGGGACATTTCCTCATAACTGTCAAATCATTACATTGTTACGAAGACAAATTGCTCAGGGGAAATTCTGGGCCGATCCGGGATTCGAACCCATGTTGGTGGTGCACAAGTCCGGCATGCCAACCGCTTTGCTAGAAAAGCAAGCTTCACTAGCAAGACAGTTCGGTCCGCTTTTGTGTCATCCTGTAACACACCACCTCTTAAGAGCATTCTGCTATCAGAACAAGACTATTTATCCCAGGAGTCACACTTTTGGTGAGCTTATTCCCTGGGCCACAATTTTACTGTCACATTGGACAAGCCTCCATTTTGTTACGAAGACAAATTGCTCAGGGGAAAATTTTGGGCCGATCCGGGATTCAAACCCATGTTGATGGCGCACAAGTCTGCCGTGCCAACCGCTTCGCTAGAAAAGAAAGTTTCACTAGCAAGACAGTTCGGTCCGCTTTTGTGTCACCCCCTAACAACATACATAAATTACACACATATAATTATATTGTCATAATATATTTATGTGTGTGTTCATTTTATTTTTACTGTTGCCCCAGTGGATGCCCATTAAAAGTTGGCAATTATTCTGTTAAACTTAAATATTATATGAGATCATAAACTAAATAGCGAAAACTTGCATTTACATTTTGCAATCTTCTGTTTCTTCTTAATCTTCTTGACAAGTTACATGGCCTTTCTCATGGGTCATCACCCTCACTTTATACATTACATTTGTTAGAATATTTAGACACTCAATAACCAATGAGCAGCTTTTAAATGTAGTTGATGGAGCCAGGCCCAGTTGTGGCTCTGTATTAAAATAGAGCAAGAGGCCTCTGCCATCATTTATCTTGTGGACAGAGCACAAACAAGGGTCTGCTCAGCACTTGTTATGAGTACTTCTGACCCTGTGTGTTGGGTGAATGTCCTAGTGACCGCATAGAAGGATCTGCTCAGCACTTGTTATGATTACTTCTGACCCTCTGTGTTGGGTGAATGTCCTAGTGACTGCATACAAGTGTCTGCTCAGCACTTGTTATGATTACTTCTGACCCTGTGTGTTGGGTGAATGTCCTAGTGACCGCATACAGGTGTCTGCTCAGCACTTGTTATGAGTACTTCTGACCCTCTGTGTTGGGTGAATGTCCTAGTGACTGCATACAAGTGTCTGCTCAGCACTTGTTATGATTACTTCTGACCCTGTGTGTTGGGTGAATGTCCTAGTGACCGCATACAGGTGTCTGCTCAGCACTTGTTATGAGTACTTCTGACCCTGTGTGTTGGGTGAATGTCCTAGTGACTGCATACAAGGGTCTGCTCAGCACTTGTTATGATTACTTCTGACCCTGTGTATTGGGTGAATGTCCTAGTGACCGCATACAAGGATCTGCTCAGCACTTGTTATGAGTACTTCTGACCCTGTGTGTTGGGTGAATGTCCGAGTGACTGCATACAAGGGTCTGCTCAGCACTTGTTATGAGTACTTCTGACCCTGTGTAAATTGGAGAATGTCCTAGTGACTGCATACAAGTGTCTGCTCAGCACTTGTTATGAGTACTTCTGACCCTGTGTGTTGGGTGAATGTCCTAGTGACCGCATACAAGGATCTGCTCAGCACTTGTTATGATTACTTCTGACCCTCTGTGTTGGGTGAATGTCCTAGTGACTGCATACAAGTGTCTGCTCAGCACTTGTAATGAGTACTTCTGACCCTGTGTGTTGGGTGAATGTCCTAGTGACCGCATACAAGTGTCTGCTCAGCACTTGTTATGAGTACTTCTGACCCTGTGTAAATTGGAGAATGTCCTAGTGACTGCATACAAGTGTCTGCTCAGCACTTGTTATGAGTACTTCTGACCCTGTGTGTTGGGTGAATGTCCTAGTGACCGCATACAAGGATCTGCTCAGCACTTGTTATGATTACTTCTGACCCTGTGTGTTGGGTGAATGTCCTAGTGACTGCATACAAGTGTCTGCTCAGCACTTGTAATGAGTACTTCTGACCCTGTGTGTTGGGTGAATGTCCTAGTGACCGCATACAAGGGTCTGCTCAGCACTTGTAATGAGTACTTCTGACCCTGTGTGTTGGGTGAATGTCCTAGTGTCTGCATACAAGGGTCTGCTCAGCACTTGTTATGATTACTTCTGACCCTGTGTGTTGGGTGAATGTCCTAGTGACCGCATACAAGGGTCTGCTCAGCACTTGTTATGATTACTTCTGACCCTGTGTGTTGGGTGAATGTCCTAGTGACCGCATAGAAGGATCTGCTCAGCACTTGTTATGATTACTTCTGACCCTCTGTGTTGGGTGAATGTCCTAGTGACTGCATACAAGGGTCTGCTCGGCACTTGTTATGATTACTTCTGACCCTGTGTGTTGGGTGAATGTCCTAGTGACCGCATACAGGTGTCTGCTCAGCACTTGTTATGAGTACTTCTGACCCTCTGTGTTGGGTGAATGTCCTAGTGACTGCATACAAGTGTCTGCTCAGCACTTGTTATGATTACTACTGACCCTGTGTGTTGGATGAATGTCCTAGTGACCGCATACAGGTGTCTGCTCAGCACTTGTTATGAGTACTTCTGACCCTGTGTGTTGGGTGAATGTCCTAGTGACTGCATACAAGGGTCTGCTCATCACTTGTTATGATTACTTCTGACCCTGTGTATTGGGTGAATGTCCTAGTGACCGCATACAAGGATCTGCTCAGCACTTGTTATGAGTACTTCTGACCCTGTGTGTTGGGTGAATGTCTGAGTGACTGCATACAAGGGTCTGCTCAGCACTTGTTATGAGTACTTCTGACCCTGTGTAAATTGGAGAATGTCCTAGTGACTGCATACAAGTGTCTGCTCAGCACTTGTTATGAGTACTTCTGACCCTGTGTGTTGGGTGAATGTCCTAGTGACCACATACAAGGATCTGCTCAGCACTTGTTATGATTACTTCTGACCCTGTGTGTTGGGTGAATGTCCTAGTGACTGCATACAAGTGTCTGCTCAGCACTTGTAATGAGTACTTCTGACCCTGTGTGTTGGGTGAATGTCCTAGTGACCGCATACAAGTGTCTGCTCAGCACTTGTTATGAGTACTTCTGACCCTGTGTAAATTGGAGAATGTCCTAGTGACTGCATACAAGGGTCTGCTCAGCACTTGTTATGATTACTTCTGACCCTGTGTGTTGGGTGAATGTCCTAGTGACCGCATACAAGGGTCTGCTCGGCACTTGTTATGAGTACTTGAGACCCTGTGTGTTGGGTGAATGTCCTAGTGACTGCATACAAGTGTCTGCTCAGCACTTGTTATGAGTACTTCTGACCCTGTGTGTCAGGTAAATGTCCTAGTGACCGCATACAAGGGTCTGCCTAGCTCTTGTCATGAGTACTTCTGACGCTGTGTGTCAGGTAAATGTCCTAGTGACCGCATACAAGGGTCTGCTCAGCACTTGTTATGAGTACTTCTGACCCTGTGTGTTAGGTAAATGTCCTAGTGACTAGACCACTGGTTACACAATATTGTTTCAGCCTGAGAGCTGCATGTATAACATTTATGGTGGGCAGGCCAGGAGGTCAGCAGTGATGATGTAACACAGGCACACCACTGGCTGAAACAATATGCCAGCTCATTGTATAGTCTACAAAGCAAAAACTGGGTCCTTTGTTGCCATGCCTGTGTGACCTTTAACCTAGCCACCAAGGGTGACTAAAATGTTAAATATATACAAAACAAGTCATGTTCCCGCTACAATTTACAAATATGTACTTACTGCATATCCCTGTCATGGCAGTTAAAATAGGAGCAGTATGGCTTGTGTCTTTTTGGACAAAAATGCTCAATGACTTAAGTAAAATCACTAAAATGTACTTCCAGTTGCTTACATATTATAGTTGTTTTAAAAATAAAATACTTTTACCATGCTGAAGTAGCCTTAATGTCACACTGTCAGGAAAAATGATAGCAAAGATGCCTTTTCCAGAAAAAAAAAATATTCATACTGTTGTCACACACCACTTAGCATTATATGGGAAGGTGACAAAACAGTCCTTGCAGGTGGCTATTCTTTATCTTTCTTCAACCTTCATCAGTTCTTTTGAGACGTTGTAAAAAATAGACTGGTTTTCTTAGATATTTATTTTTATACATTACAAAAATATTTAAAAAGTTATGATTTTGATACATTAATTAGTACCTGCTTCATTCACCCACTGCAGCTTACTTCCTAGATCTTATCTGCGATTATAATGGGGGCCCCGACTGTGATATATAACCACTGGTTGGGATATAAAACCAGATAACCTTACCAGATGCAAGAACATAACTCATTTCATCGTTTCTATTGCAAAGTCCAATTAAACAGAATTCTTTCTTATATATTTAATTAAATTTAATTTGATTTATAATTAATTAAACTAATTGTTATATAGTTGCACTCGAGTCCAGACCTGTGTCTTATCACAATTGATGAACTGTTAATCAACATACCTGACTGACTCCGTTTCGTTAAGAGCTTGGCATAGTGAAGCTAAACTTAACCTCAATTGGAGCAGATAAAGTGTCAGTGTCAACGACACCGTTTTGGTGAAGAACGAATGAAGCCGGTGGGCGATAACTGGAGCTGTTTGAGTCCAGCAGGCGCACCATATCAATCAGTATTGGAATATATACAATATATTACAAAAGCGTCAGAATACACTCTACCTGGATGCTTTTCTTGTACGTGCTGGAGTACTGTGAGTGTGACTGTGTGAAGGATTTTAACTACCGGTATAGCGGCCTGACTGCCAGGATACGGGTAGAACTGTCAACCGGATGAACCCAACGCCCCAAAATAAATGAACCAGCTGTTGGTCCTTAACAAGTGAATGAGGCGACAGATTCCCCATCCCTGCGCCAGAGGTCGCCTCTACTCAACAGTAACTCTAGACTGGTACCCCGCTCTATTATGGCACCGCTGCTCTGAGTCATAATAGAGCAGGGTACAAGTCTACAGTAACTCACAGGAGTAGGACTCCGCGGAGTGTGACCGACTCGATCCCAGTCTTGGGCGTGCGAATCGATTCATTGTACGCATGTGGTCAGATTTTGTGGACCGCTAGAATGTGCATTCACCTGCACTTTAGGACGTGACACAGGTCGCAAGAACATTTTAGAAATGCATAATAAATTTATTTTGTTACAGGCTACAGGGGCGGATCCAGGATTTTGTAAAGGGTAGGGCCTACGTACTTGGTCAAGGTCCAACCCAGGGCCAGGGAGACTTAAGAACAGGGGCGTAGATAGCGGGGGGGGGGGGGATAGGGGGATGCATACTCCCTAGAATTTTAGGTGGGGGGGGGGGGAAGGTGTGTACAATCACCCCCCCCCCCCCCCAGGTTTCTATAAGGGAAAAAATAGTAATGATGCAATACATGCCAGTTAATAGTAATAATGAACATTGATAATGAACGTTTTGAGGTATTAGAAGTATCAACTGTCTCGCGTCGTCAAGCATGCATTGATCGTTAATTAGTTATTCAGAGTTTCACCACAGGTTTCCGTATGGAGATACGCTTAATTATAATATTCAATTACAGTCTGACCGTAATTAGGCCTACTATTATCGTTAAGTATACAATTTAATATGCAGACTATAGAACCTCCATAGTTCTATAGCTATATGATAATCTATTAATCATATCAATTAATATGTTTATTTATTCTACAAATAACCCATTCTCAAAATTTATAATGCATTCGGCCAAAAGCACTGTAAACCTGCAAAAAAGTAAACAATTGATAAAAATAAATAAATTTACGGTATCTTAATTACCTATACATCTTTCTTTTCCTTAGGTTCTCTAGTCTGTTGATTGAATAGGGAAAATAAATTTAAGTCTATTTCAAGATTTTAAACATTTTATTTAAGGAAAATCATATCTTCAAAATCGTTCCATTATAAGAGATTAATGCAGACATAGGCTATAAATTGTGTATTGCTTATTTAGGATACCAAAGAATTCTTGAACTAACAGGCATAGTTATTTATTTTAGGCAATATGTACAAGCGAGAGGAGGCGTCAAACATTTCTTTGACTAGATGACAAGAAACTTCTGCGACATCTAGCAATTAAAGCGGTCATATATTGCACCGTTTAAGGGAATAAGAACTTAACAAGTATGTTTCTCTCCTGGAATTAACCTGATTCCGCCATATGATCATCATCATATAGCATAATAAGAAATGACTCGAATGATAATAAAAATATATCTATACAGTTTACTTTCGACAACCCAATGGGTTTAATTTCATTATTTACCGTGCTTGATAAAACCCTTTTAATCAAGCTTTGTAAACAGATTTTGCTTAGCATTTCATTTTCTGCATAGCTGCAGATTGATAAGGAATAAAATTTAGATAATTTTCATTTTTACCCGTTTATTATCTATTATCATTCTTGATTTTATGATTTTTTTCGCGTGATTTATCATTTATATCTTTATTGGTTTATTCATTAAGTTGTGGATTCATTTATTTGTTCATTTACAATATCACTTCTTCTTGTCTTATATACTTGATGGAATACATGATACTATAGTTATTTTCTAAATCATGTAGCAGTGTATACTTTCATGATGCAGATGATATCAAGATACCTGATCTTATGATCATCGATTCTCATGGTTATAATTTAATCAGAAACAAAATACAAAATATTACTGTCATGAAATAATGTGCAGGACAATTTGTTTATTGTTGAAAGTAGAGTGATAGACTGAGAGTTATAAAAGTGCACGAGGTAAACATTCTACAATGTACACTTTTGATTTCTTTTATCACTATATATATTATACAATGAACTTCCCGTGCACACAAACACCCACACATTTATATACATACGAACACATGCATATATATATATATATATATATATATATTGTGTATATATTTATGTTATATATATATATATATATATATATATATTATCATCCCCCCAGGTCTTAAGACGCCACTGCTTAAGAAACCCTTAAAAAAGGTCCTCTGGTCCGGAAAGAAGAAGGTCCAGGTCGCAAAATTATGTTTGAAACTCTAAAAAGGGTTGTTTCGGCTCAAAAAGGGGGTCCCCCTTCGGTCCGCCACTGGGCTTTAATTTGTTCGAATATATATGATCACAGTTGCTCGAATCTTTATAATATATTATGGGGTTATTTAACAAGAAAACATGCAACCTTTAAAGCTGTTCCTTCTATACACAGGTCTTTTTTATGTGACACAGGTCTTTATTTATCATATTACATAAAAAAGACCTGTGTATGCTCCAGGACCCTTTACAAAATTAACTGATCCGCAACCGAATCCTACAATAATATGGGCGTTAGTGTTCAAGTGACAACAAATCCAAACATAACCTATAAGAGCGCTCATACGGTTTGTATTCTTAAATGCTTTGATCAACAAATGTCATTCAGTGCTTGCTTTGCACCGAACACTTGAGCGTAAATGTACTAAACTTCAACGCAGAGGCAAGATCTGTTGGAGCACCCTTGCGCATATTCATGTTCACCCGTCTGGCTGTCCCCCCGTGCAGGGTCAACCACTTATTTTGTCAAGACCTAGGCTCAATTCTGAATTGAATTGGAATTGAAGGGAAAATTGAATGAATTGGAATTGAATTGAAAAAAATAAGTGAAAATGAGATTAATTTGATTTGAATTTGAATTGAAGTTTACAGTCTACTTTGAATTGATCAGAATTGATGAACGAAAGTTCCGGCTTTCATATTTTCCTAAGCTGTGCTCACTGGAAGTTGTTCACAATTATCTTTGAGTTGTTAGGTCAGTTTGAATATCAGCCAAGTAGTGGTTGGTTAAAGGGTCATAGTTAACAGCGTAAATGCTTCTTAATCACTGTTAGTGAACTGTTTGTACAGAAGCGGATCCAGGGGGAGGGTCCAGGGGGTCCGGAATGACCCCCTCCCCATTTCAGCCGCTGCAATCTCTTTATAGGGTTTCTGAGCATCCCGGCTTGGAACCCCCTCCCCCCCCCCCTTTCCGGACCCAAGGACCCTTTAGGCTTTGTCGTTATTCCTCTCGAGTTGGACCCCCTCTTTTCCTAAATCCTGGATCCGCCCCTGTTGTATCAGTCAATTTAGCACACCAGAGATTGGATATTACAATAATTTGATTTAGTAATCGAAACTTACAGATTTTCAAAGTAATAGTGATAAAAAAAACATGTGAACCAATGGTCATGACGCTCAGCTGACTAGGAAGACATTCACAAAATGATTTTTTTTTCATATGAAAATAATGTATTGGGTTATACTTGGAACGGATGTTGTCAATACATGCTCTATTTTGGTCCATTTGAACAAGGTGATCAATGCATTAGTTGTTCAAGTACTGGAGCTTCTGTATCAAATCTGTAATTATTCTGGGGGTTACTTATGACCCTCATAGCTCGAGGATATGGGTAACATATGTGTTTTTTATAAACCTCCGTGGATATCAAGTGAGAAGATTCTAGGTGCAATGGTTAAGATGTGTGCCCTGTTAACGGATGACCGCATCTTTGAAGGTCTCATAAATAGAGAGAAAAAATGCGTAAAAATGCAAAAAAGTCCAGGTTACGCCACCATTTTACAGGAACGCATGAAACATTCCATGATTAATATGCATGCAAAGAATCATTATGATCAATGAATTAGTTGTTCAGATACTAGAGTTTTTGTGTCAAATTTACAATTATTCTGGGGGGGGGGGGGGTAGTTCGGAGCCCCATAGGTTAAAGGATATGGGTAACAAAGACCCGATTTCAGGTTTTCGAGAAGATATTTTGTGAACCTCCCCAGATATAAAGTTATAAGATTCTAGGTCCAGCAGTTACGATTTGTGCCTGGTTAACGGACGGACGGACAAACGACGGACAAAGTGTGATCGCTATAGCTCAGAGGATTTTTAGTCAGCTGAGCTAAAAATATAAAATTGACCTGTAACAGTCATGATAAAGGAAGACATAGGCCTAATACAAGAGTAACACATATTACAATATATTACTTCCCATTTACTGCTTTGCCATTAAGGAAGTGATCAGATAATACTGGACTTACTTGTTCTGGTCCAGTGACTTTCTAGGATATGCCTACTGTTATAGCATTCAGTGTGGCATAGGCTGGCCTGGTGTGCTGGCTTGGACCAGCTGTTATTTATGTGGTGACCATGCAGTAGTTCTGGTTATTTCGGGCATTTCCCTAGATAGAACAAGCAACAGCCATGAGACAACAGAGAACATAATATAGACTGCTAGTTTTTGATGGCTTAATTCACAAAACTATATGGCACGAGTGCCGATTCAAGCACAAAGTTTGTAGACCTTGCTATAAAAGTATTGTTTGGAGAAAAAATGGTGATCAGCACACAAAATGATAAGAAGAACTTTAAAATAACTGTTTTTCATACCTGAAAAAAATGTTGCCTTGTTTGTTTATATTAATTGCATTAGGACCAGGTGATAATAGCCACTAATTTGAAATACAAATACACCATTGGGCAGTTTTACCTTATCTTAGTGGATAATTACCCCTAAAACAAGAAACAGATTCCAGGCTGCTATGCCTCACCACATGAATTGTATAAAACTCATAATTACTGATATGAGGATATTCAAATAATTCTGAAGAAAACGAACAAGTTATGTGTTTGTGTAAAAGTTATAGAACACCTGTGATAATACTCATTACACACCAACTGAATTGTTTTGTTTTAAAGTATTTGCAGATTTGAATTGCGAATTGAATTTGAATTCAATACAAATCATTTGAATTGAATTGGAATTAATATTTATCTCCAGCACATTGAACTGAATTGGAATTGAAGTTTCATAAATTTTCTTTAATTGGAATTGAATTGGAATTGAAAATTTGAATTGACCCCAGGTCTGATCATGTCAAATGAATAGACCCTACAGATTATATATGAATTTAAGCGTGCTTCACTTGAACCAGCCTTGTTTCATTGTCAATTATGTTAATAACCTGTGACCCTCGATCCGTTGGTCCTTACTTGTTATAATCTGACGGCATACTTTACTGAATAATCCCCCCCCCCCCCCCCCTTCATTTCTGGCAAGTGATTTTGTTGCACAATGTTGAACTGGCCATAACAAGTATCATTAGATGATCAATTTACACATTCACACATGTTCAACTATTCTAGAGACATTGATCCCGTTATTTCACTAAGCAAGCATTTGCATAGGTTTCTTTTATATTCATAACACCGCAAATTAGATTGAAAAAGATTTTGCACAATACAAAATACATTTGATCGGCAAATAATGTATTGGGTTATACTTGGAATGGATGTTGTCAATACATGCTCTATATTGGTCCCTTTACTTAAGTATTGTTATCTACGATTCCTATCCGAAATAGCTCATTTTTTGGCGTAAAAGAGGACTGCATGTGTGCGTGAGTGTAGGCAGACGATTTATCCTTGACATTCATAGATAAATCTTCTGTGTGGAGAATGAAATGTACTGTGTGTACGCCTCATCCTCTCGTTTCGCAAGGCTGGTCGGCTCGCGATAATGGTTAATGGCACTCGGCGGTGTACCATGGGCTAAAACATCTGGTGTACAAAACAACATCGTTAGCTAAACAACACGTCCGCGGAAACAGCTCTCCTCTTACATTCATCTAGTGTATTGTTTCTTCATATGTATAGTTAGACGCCCAGGCCTATATCACATGGCATCTCAACAGGGGAACTTATAATCATAATTTATAGTAAAGTAAATATAGTCTGCAAACAGTGTACACAATCCAATAGTAACTTTCATACAAAGTGCACACTCAAACATTAACCTTAAAAGTGTGAAAAACAGAGTACCAGTACACAATCAAATTATATCAACCTTAATATCTGTGTATATACATTTAATATGTATACAGACTATAGACACAGACAAGAAATTAGTGAAAGTGAAAAAGTAACAAGTATAATGAAAATTAAAACCATGAGTTAAAATTATAAATAATATGCCACTCATAATTACGCGTATAAAATTAAGAGCAATCCTAGCTAGAAATCTGCATTCTACTGAATACAAGCCTCTCCCGTTCACTGGGCCAATATCCTCAGATTTTTTTGGTGCATATATGACTGTAGAATCAGAAGCGCATCCGGCCGGGGGGGGGGGGGGGGGGGGATGACGATATTTTATTAAACCAATGACACACAGGGAAACGTGACGCGTATCGCAGAGTGATATAGTAGTGATTTGCAGACAGAGGCTGTGTTTTTTTTCTACGTGATATTAACGAAATGGAAATAATCGCAAAAATTAAACCTTCGTGAATAAAACACTTCATCTATACAGGTGAACGGTCATTTTTTATACAGCCTCATCGACATTTTTGTATGTTATCCATGCTTTAGGGTAACAGTCAAAATGCATATTAAACACAGCATATATTTTGTGTTACCTCTAAATAAAAGTTAGACATTATAATTTATATCAGTTTTTCATATTAACTGCCTGTTTCGGACAAGAATTTCTACTCGTTCTTGTATGTGGGTCCTCGTCAAATTGTTAAGATTGAACGCGCATATTAATTAGAAATTTTAATAATGGATGTTTTATTTGTAGGTTACTGCATGGTAAGATCGCGAAAGTGAACTCTCGCGAAACAATTAAAACGTGAAAATCGCGAAATATTACCTCGCGAATATGACAACCACAGACCCAGCTCAGTGTTTGCGTATCGGAACATCCGTACATTTTGCCTGGCTTACACGTTTATCTACTAAAGACCCGATTTAGGACACAGTCAACTTTTCCGTTACAAGGTCTAACCTATACTCCTTGTGAACCCTAGAAAAATTGGAAAAATACGAGGTCCTTTTGAAGATGAAATATATTCCAGCTATTAATGTGAACCCACGTTATTTTGTCCACGCATACACTACACCAAAAAACTCTTGGTGTGTTCTCAAAATGAGCTCTTTCTCGAGTTACTGCTAGACCGCGGATGTCTGCGGCATGTCGTTTTAGAGATAAAACACAGAAAGAAATAGATGGCAGTGTTTGGGAGTGTCGTCTAACTGTCATCTGTTGAATGTCTGAACCTTCGTTTGGACCACACTGCAGTGCGCGGACTTACCAAGTGCAAGGAGTCAACATTTTCTGCGATTCGGTACAGGTCGTCAGGGGATCTCGTTCACCGAAACCATGGTGATTTTACTGTGTTTACTGGTCATCGCGGGCAGTAAGTGCTTTCATTGCTGTGTATCCCTAGACACGTGTATTTATATATATATATATATATATATATATATATATATATATATATATATATATATATATATATCGTGAATTATTTTGATAAGAGATCTCTGTTAAAATATTAAGATGATTTTGAAGCCCTTTGTTTAATGTAAATTTAAAACTATAACTACTCTAATGATAATATAAAGGACATTTGATTACAAATGCTATCTTCCTGGACTGAAACGATCACACCGATCTGGCATCTTTACATGATTACCTATATGTTACATTTACCTACGTCTTAGATGTTTAATTATTTAATTATCGACCTCTTGTGAGCATTCCTTTTATAACAATTCACAAATGTTCAGTGACAAACAAAAAGTGACAGGACGATTTTCACCACGGAAAGTTAAAAAGGCCCTTTCTTCTTAATTACATCTCTTGATTTTACAAACATACATGTAAAAAAATGAAAAAGAGTTACATGTACTTAGATAACATTTGTTTTGACAAAAAAAAATATTGCTTACTTTGCCTGGAGGTGTGAAAATCTATAATACATATTCTTTTATAATGTAAATTATGACACATAGTTCGTGGCACCGATATCATTAAATTGTAATTGTAGTCCATACAAAGATTGGTCAGTTATAGTTATCAAGAATGTCACATTCCATGGTAATCCTTCAAAGATGGGTTAATCACAGTTATCAAACATGTCACAATTCATGGTAATCCGTCAAAAGAAGGGTTAATCATAGTTATCAAGCATGTCACATTTCAAGGTTATCCGTACAAAGATATAACATTATAGTAATCCAGCATATCACATTCCATTCCAATTACTGTTATCAAGCATGGCACCTATCATGGCAGTCTGTTCAAAGATTTGCCCATTAAAGTGATCCAGCATATTACAATGATAATCCGTATCAGTCACACATGTCACATTTCATGGAAATCCGTACATAGATGGGTCAGTTAACAGAGCCCTGCGTCGGCCTGGGCGCGGCCCCCGCGGGCTAACCTTTTTTTTCATGATTTTGTGGGGTGGGCCAAAAAAACAATACCTGAGTGGTATACTTTGCGGGGCGGACGAACCTCATGCCATTTTAGTGCGAGTTTTTAGGCACGGATGGGGGGGGGGGCGTTTGGGGTCCCCCTCCCCCCAGCTATTAACCAACGACCTTGTTTAGATTATTTTTATGCCTGATACCCGTTGACACCTCCCTGAAAAAAAAAATTCCTGAATCCGCGCCTGGTTTCTGCGGGCCGTAAACATGGTTATAGCAAGGAGATGATTATATTACTTAAGTACTGCAGGTCTGTTTATGTTCCTTGTGTTATTCCATTTTCTGAATAACTGTATTGCAAAAGTGAAATATAAAATCCTTGAGTTTTGAGACAGATTCATCTATGCAGGGAACACTGGTCATAATACTGTCATAATGCATCTGGCAATAATGTTGTATATATTTAGACGGGTCAGCACTGTGGGCCAGACTTTGGCCAGTCTCAGGTATAACATAACATGGCTGAGGGTAGAGCAACAGAGCACCTGTGGTCTTATAATTCACTGCATGGGCTGCATCTGGTTCTGTCACCAGCTGGGTTTCGCTTTACATAAGTTACATAGACTGAAGTGAACTAATCATGGATGAGCCAAAGAGCATGGGCTAGTTAGAGGACTGCATTGGCAAAGCAGATGAGATAAAGAGCATGGCGCTCGTTTGAGACCATGACATAGAGCTGAATCCCTCTGCAGTTCCATATAGCTTTCCTCCTTTCAGCTAATTAGCTGATCATCAATGAACAGGATTAACCTCTGTCAAATAAAAGGTGTGAACTGTGTTGAGCCTATACTATCCTCCAGCTGGTGCATCTAGTAACGAGTAGAGTAACTCCAGGCATACAAACACAATAAAAATTGATTGCTTTATGCTCGAGTTTTATTTTATGTTTCCGTACAGCAGCATATGCATGGAAACATGTTTAAACTTTAATTATATGTTGTTAGCTAAATATCTGAATATGTTTAATTTATAATTACTTAAAATATCTAAAGGCACAAAGAAAATATTTGATTAGTGTGTCCCAGTTACTGGCATTTCTATTTATGTGGCAGTAAATAATTGTATTATGGTCAGTGGTTATTCCTAAAAATAAAAAAAAAAATGTAATTCTGTGACAATCCGTCCTTGCCAGCGAGAATAAAATTGAAAAAGTCACACGATCAGCAAAAATGGTAATGGGGTGATTCTATGGTAACTGAGCAAAATGGTTACCTTTCATTAACATGCCACCCAGACTCAAATACACTGCTAATATGGGAGCAGTTTTCAAATTAAACGTGCAATGTATAGCCACACTTAAACAATACACTCACATTTTGCTTCTAAAACATAATAAATCGGTTTTTATAGGCATAGTCATTGTTTAATCATAAAAACTGAATGTGCCCATTAATTAGTATTAATATATAAATAATTTTTACCTTTATAAAGAAAGGGATAACTGAGTGTCTTTTTCTTCTTTCAAGTCTCTATTTTGTGTGAGAATATAATGTTATAAAAGGATATGTTAGGAATGATAAAATTCTCGAGAAAGCGAATTTATTCCCATGTCCAGGAGTATTATGTCATTACACTAACATTGAAGGATGAGCACTTGGGCGTAAAGTAAACAAACGCCTCGTAAATGGTAGATTTTACAGAGAGGGTCCTTTCATTTGACTGATGCAAAACTCAGTATTCATTTAAGGTTTACCCCGGTCAATTTCTCATGATTTCAGAATTTCTGATCGACATTTCTACCGAACATTTATTCCATGTCATTAAACAAACTCCAGACATTTCTTTCTTTTATAGAGTGCAGAATGAGTGTTTTGATTTTCATTTGGCTAATGATCTTCTTTACAAATATGTTTACGGTTTAAAAGAAAATGCCATTTTGAATACAGGTCACGTGATTATAAAACTGTCATTATACAAACAGTCATTACACGAACATAATTCCCTTACATATTGAAAAAGTGTTTGTGTTATGACAACTTCCGAAAATAAATTTCTTTAAAGGTAGCAAACTTAATGTAATATCATAACGTGCTATAAATCCATTGTAACAGTTAAATTATGTGTCTATATAATTGATGTCCGTAGAATTTTGAAATTTATGATCTGCTGATGCTGACATCCACAATTTAGACCGGGCAATCGAATTCAAAACTTCCATTGTTTTGCTGTTCTTATAAAATATATACAACGCCTAAAATGTATAAATATTTAATATTAAGCTTTCATTCGAAAGGCAAAAATGTCATTACAAATACAGAGGGGTTATTATACAAACGTTTACAGTCATTACAAACACATGGCAGGCAAATACTAAATATATATATATAATATGTTTTCTTCAAAAGCAGGTAGATATTTGATAAAGTTTCAGATAACTTCATAAGCCTTTATAAAAAAGGTTCTATCTACATCAAGGTAGTCCTAGTTTATGGCAGACTAACATTTTCAGAAGTAAAGTTGGCCTTAAAATATGAATATCCATATATACCTTACATTGATTATAGTATTCCGTATTAGAAAGTTAAATATAGGGCTTTTATTTATTGAAATCAAAGTCAGTGACATGATACTATTTTCTAGTGTAAATATTACCAAGTAGTGTGGGCTTTTGGTATATGTCTGTTTGTGTAATGACATTATAGTTTACTGTAACGGCTTCTGACCATTATGATGACCTTGACCTTGATCTCAATTTTTGCCCAAGGTCACTTTTTTAAAACTATCGTTTGAAACACTGTTATATTTATGCTCCATTAGTTTCCTTTTTGTAAATTAAAAAACTTCTATATATATAGGGCAAATTAATCTACTTTTCTGTTTTGACAGGAAACTTATCTTGGACAGTAGCAGGTGAAGTTTAAACAATCTTGGTATCAAGGTTATGCTTTATGTACATTTAGTAGACAAGCAGCTAGTTGGCTTCTGACGTTTTACTGATTAACTGTCAGAATTTAAGTCACAATGTCAGCATGTGAAGTTTTTACTTCCTGCTGACCAGTCTGCTGGTCAATGAGCATCCAAAATGTCAAAACAATGCGTTTCCGTTCCTGAGCATACTGCCTTTTACTGACAGGATTAAGGTTTATGCCCCACAGCTCATTCAATAAAAAGTCATGTTGACCTACTGTTCCATTACCGCAGAGGACCTATTAGTAACCGTCAGTGTGAGAAGGTTACATTTCTTGGACCTTACATTTACGATATGTGTCATGTTACGGACGATCATACAGACGGGCGGACGGACAGACAGAAGAAGAAACAAGACGCATCACCGGTGCTTTACTCTCTACTAATTAGATATGAATAAGTTTATTCTGGCCTGCCAAATGCTTTCAAAATGTGACTTGACATTGTACCTGTCTCTATTTAAGAGTTTTACCAATAAATGGACTGGAAATCACACATAATAAACTCCTCTCTGTACACAAGCAGTGGCTCGATTATACAAAGGGAAAGATGAACTTAGAAAACTAAACAACTAATATAACTAAACAACAAATATACCAGAATTAAAATACAACTCATTCACACACATCATTCTGTTCACGTAATCATGTATGCATTGGAAGTTAACCAGACGAGTCATTCATTGCAACACCTACAGCAGCACAGGCTCTGGTCTCCAGTTAAATACTACAAATATAACAACAGTATATTATTATTAAGAGTGTAGTACATAGGTATAATAGAATTTATACAATATAAACGTATTCTTTGTTTATATAACCTTATTATGGTCTGGTAGGGTGATACAGGGGCTACAAAATTTCATTATGTTCGTGGTCAGCTGATGGATATAAAGTAGTAATAACATTTGCCTATAAAGCATCTATAAAAAGCCAGAGGTTTGAGCCTCTGTTGGACAAATTTAAAATTATTATACAAACTTTTTTCCTCCTGAAACTGTGTTACTGACCCAAGGTGGTAAAAACAAGAATACTGCTGCTCATGTAACTACATTCACACAATGCCGGACTTACTGCGGCCAAAATGGCCCCTCAATCAATCTAAAACATGCCAAAGGTAAATAAACCGAACATTATTATTGAGATATTAGCGTTTGTAAGATATTTTCTCAACTCGAAATAATGACGCTTAACGTGTTGGTGTCATTTCTGTGGAACTGTTTTGTTTAAAATTGTAGCATAGATAAACGTTTTATTATTATTTTAATTATATGAAGTAATGTAAAAATGTCTGATAAATAACCTTGAAAACTGCGAACAAAAGAATTTCAGAGTGCCCATAATCATGTTTTGTTCCCTAGCTGCCTTCTGCATAACAAAGGTAACAGTTGCCTATTTTTCAGTTTCAACAGGGGACTTACCTTGGACAGTAAGCATGTAAAGTTTAAACTTCCTGGGTCTAGCGTTTACAATTTATTCTGTGGAATGACGGACGATGGCTTCCGAAGATTGAGTTCCATAACCGGAAGCATATAAATCAGAGTGACCTAATTATGGTTTCCACTGTGGGCCATTCTTGGCAAGTTTGAACTTCCTGGGTCAAGTGGTTTAGAATTGTCAGCAAGGATAAACATTATTGACCATAACTGTAACTTTATATTATTCTTACATATACCAATGAATTGGGGTTTTAATGCCACCTGGCAAAATGGCTTGAGCCAACCAGAGCAAGCCAAATCATTCACTGCTCTATTTCGTCTCCACGGCTCAGTGACTTGACCTCCTAAATATTAAATGGACTCGGGGACGGAGGGACAACCTATCATGATCTGTCTGTTTTTTTTTCAGGTGCTCGCAGTGACCCTGTCAACGATTTATCTACAGAGTCCGTGTGTGACCAGCTGAATCGTCCCATCAACAAGTTTATCGAGTGCGGAGGGAGGTTAGGGGACCAGTACCGATGGGGCAACCTTGGGCCGGATTTCCACAATACCACTGCCACGTGGTCAGATGAGGAAATTAAAAACTTTTCCTGCTCTGTTGCAGGTAGGCTAATCTCTCCTTCTCTGTTTATTCTGCCCGGATTAGTTTTTTTTATCTTTCTATATAGATATCTGGTAACGTAGCATATACGTCTGGTCTGCAACTAAAAAAAAAAGGTTTTTAGGTACCCCCTGAGCATGTAATGTGATGCATGATAAGAGACAAGAAATATTTTTATTGCCTCTTTACGCTGATTCAATGCACGATTCATGCGTAAGTTCATACAGAACTCTTGCATGCAGTAGTACTGGGTAAAAAACGAGGCGAGACGAAAAGTCAATGCTAGTTACAATATCTTACGTATATTATCCGATTTGCCAGAATTTTGTAGAACACAAAAGAGTAGGTTCGCCCCCTGCGTCCCCTCTGAATCCGCCCCGGCACAGCACGGTCTGCTACAAGAACAGTTATGTTTAAATAACTCCTCTGGAGCAGACAAGCCCGATTGGTAGACCAAACGAAAATAATAGGTAACGTGAACGTGTCAACTTCATGGTAATGTATCATGTTCGGTTTGTAGACAGGGATAAAGAGGAACAGAAGCGGATCCAGAAGGAGGATCCAGGAGGTCCGGACCCCCCTCTCCTTTTTTTCTACCGCCATAACACTTTTAAGGTTTCAGACCAACATTTTGGGAAAATGATATGCAACTAAACTTAAGAAACCTTTCTGTATATCATTTTTGTTTACTTAGGAGTTTATATGAAACTGGAGATCTAACTCGGGAAATCGGGCTTTTCAGCTAATTACAAATAAGACGTGATCAGCTCATGTGAGCCTATTGTACCTCGGTGTCAGGTACTCATGCGTTGCGGTTGTCGGATGTAACCGACGCAGGTGGCTGTGGCCCGTCAGTCTGAGAGCGATAAAACCAGTATCTGAGCTGGGATGTCTGGGCCCGTCACGCAGGATGGCGATCTCGGGTCGATGCATGATCGAAGGAAATAAAAAAAAAAACACTCCGTGAGACTGAAATGGAGACCTTACTGCGTTCTTACATCACATTGAAATGTTAATTTTTGCCGAATTTTCGGGACCTTAGGGCGCTCTGTTGTGTTGCCACTGCGATGTGTTGGTATGTATGACGCTCATATCAAGATGTAAGAACGCCCTATTAACATACTACGACCACTCTGTGACGATGCTGCTGCGACCTAGGCGACCGCACAACGCTGCTAGGATGCTGTCACTGCGTCTGCACATCGTCCTTACGACAACTCCATGGCGACAAGCAACTTGGATTCCATGGAAACTGCTCTGAAGTTGGCTGTGACGCTGAGATATCTAGTCTCTGTAGACAAGTACTCAAGCCTTAAATACCAGTAAAGAGTTCCCCGCAACACTATCTACTTTTTTGTTTTTGATACTTGCCGTACGATCATCAACGATCATAAGCACGACCTCATCACATGCCCCACACCCTGTTTTGAGTAGGAGGCGATTGCCGGGAACTTCAAGACCAAGTTGAACGTCCCTCACTCCTGCGGTACCCTCGACAGAAAGTATGTTGTCATGCATGTCCTCCAGACACAGGAAGCTTGTGTCAGAACTACAAAGGGTTTTTCTTCGTTATGCTCTTGGCATTTGTCGATGCAAACAACAAGTTCCTCTTGGTTAACGTTGGTGATCTCTGATTTATGTCAGACAGCCAGATCCTCAATGATTCCGAACTGAAAGAGTGCGTCGAGGATGGTTCTATCGGCTTCCCAATCCTGATCCATCACCCAGTGATGACGAAGATACACCATACTTCCTCCATAGTATTCGGACTGGACACCCTCCTAATAAAGCCACACCCTGCAAGGGGAATGAGCCAGGAGCAGCGGATCATCAACACTCGAATCTCTGGAGAATGACATATGGTGGAGAAGCCTTTTGTATTATAGCACAGAGATTTCAAGTGCTCCTCACTTCGAAGCAGCTGTTGCCTGAATCAGTCCAGCAAGTGGTAGAAACGTGCGTCTTTGTTCACAACTTGATGCACGGATGATATCCAGTACTTCAAAATTCCATACTGGATCAAGAAGATGAGAATCACGACCTCAGCCTTGGAGAGTAGTCGTAGCAAGCAAACATGCATGAGGTGGAACAAGAAGCTAGACCCAGTCGCGACATAAGAGCAGGGGTGCGACAGAGAGAGTACCTTAGATAATACTTCAAAGTGTAGTTGCTTCAGTTCCTTGGTAGGACACAAAAATTTGATGTGATATCACTTTCGTGATAATATTGACCACTTATTTTGGTAAATTCTAAAGAAATCATTAATTGGATGCTTTGTTGTTCCTTAACAGAGTAGGCTACTTTGTTAATATGTACTAATAATGTAAAATTCATTCTTTCCATGCATAATATTTTTCCTGTCATAGTGTATGTTGACAAATGAATGTCTTTGTTGTCAAGAGGAAAATGTAAACAAGACAAAAAAAGAACAAAATTATCAATGTTTTGAGTAAATTATTAAAATGGAACGGAAAAAGCGTAAAAAAAGTTGAAAACAGACTCACAACAAAGCATCTAGCTACTGGAAATCCAGCCGTCCATGTTTGGGATAAATCACACTAAGAAACAATCTTATTTGATTGTTGGGCCTTGGGTTGTGAGAGACTGATCGCTGAATCGTCTAGGCACAGCGACCTGACTTGAAATCTCCTGCTGCTCCAAAGGTCTTATAACACAAAAATTTCAAGAATCAACTGCTGAATCCACTGATTAGGGAAGAGCTTTTTTTTGTGCTTGTGGGAAATTGCTGCTGTATTCATTCTGGTTCCTTGGACCAACAATCAGACGTGGGCTGTCACATTTGCTGGAAAGGTGCTTTGTCAGAAGATAATACATATAAAAGGTACACTAGAAAATCCCTGGCGGGCATGAGGTGTTGCAGGAGAAGGAGGGGCATATGCCACAGAAAACCTAAACAAACTTACCAATTAAAGGGTCCTATAACACCCCGCCACTAATTGTCCCTTCAGCAGAGCAAGTTTGAGAATGATCAAAAAGGAGGAAAAAATAGATCAATGGAGCACATCTGTTTCTGATCCATAAGCAAGTAACGCCTTTGAAATATAAAATAATGGCTAAGCACCTGCACCATAGCCTTTGAATATGGCATAATTGGAATCCCTATACCTAATAACCCAGTAATTCATATAAATATCATTGAAATTGACCACTTATACAAATGTTACATTCTTATGAGAAGTGGGTTAATGATGGCCATCTTGAAAAATCGGCTGCTATATATAATTTTTGACTGATAAACTTTTTTCTTGTAAAGAAAATTTGAAGCTTGTATCAGCAACTGAAATATTTCGGCCATAACTGCACTTATCTGCTTAATAATAACGGCATTTCCTTCACTGTCACTTCTTTCACCTTTCACGCATTGCACAGCAAGTTATTTGGATTAAAGAAATCCAAGGGATATTTGCATACATGGCAATTTATATCTAGTTCGTTGGCATCCTTTATACTTGCAATAACTGCATCTCTTATCTGGCTTATCTTTTTTTACGGAATGATCTGAATCTGTGGTTTTAGCTCAGCTGAATGAAAGTCGTCTTCCGTCGTCTGCCGTCCGGCCGTCCGTTAGCAAGCACAAATTGTTATCGCTGGAAATTCTAAGTAAATATCCAAATAGGTCAATAAAAAATCTCCTTGGAAACCAGAAATACGGTCAGTACGACCCATATCATCCGATCTTTGGGGCGTGTAACAACCCCAGATTAATTAAAAAAAATTGGTACTAATCCTCCAGTATCCTGATAATTACTGCATGGATTGCCGTGAATCTTGCCTTGAATATTGACCATGTGTAGTTTTGTCTGTTGCCTAAACCTGGTAGCGCCATCTTAATTTTTTTTGTATATTTGTGCATGTTTCCCTTTATTTTGAAACTGCTTAAGTGATACTATTAGATTATCAACTGTGGTTACATGAAGAGTCCTGAATCCTTGTGTGTTTATTAGGACCCTGCTTGAATAAGCGGGTGCCCATTATGGTAATAACCCTGTCTACAAGTCTGTCCGTCTGTCCAGAAATTTATTTTCGGGTGATAACTCGAGTTTGGATTTACATATGCATTTCAAACTTGACATATATGGTCGACCACTAAATCAAGAACCTTATTGATTTTGGGGTCAAGGTTACAGGACACACTTCTTAAAAAAGACTGTGGATGCATTTAAAGCCAAGCTTTATAATCGAAACCTTCTTTTTCTTGCACATACAGCTGATCTGCCAGTAGGGGAAGAATCTTCTTGCTTTTGGGTTCACTAGGTCAAAGGCCAAGATCACGTGATCTGTCCACAAATTTGTTTCCGGATGATAACTCAAGTTAGGTTTGGCATATTGGTTTAAAATTTAACTAATATTAACTTATCAAAAAAAGTGAGAACCCTTTTGATTTTCGGGTCTTGAGGTCAAAGGACAAGGTCACAGGACACATTTCTTTGAAAATATCGTGGATGCATTTAAGGCCCAACATTTCATCCCAAACCTTACGCTTTCCACGTACTGCTCTTTAGCGGAAGAATCTTATAGCTTTTGGGGTCAAAAGGTTGAAGTCACAGACGCCATATATCCACAAATTTGTGGAAATAGCTTGTGGATTCAAAATAGCTTGTGGACACATTTAAGCTAAAGTTTGCATCCCTCTATCTTTCACATATACCTTTCCTGCCAGTCGGAGAAGAATACTATAAAGTTTGAGACTGCAAGGTAAAGGTCAAGGTCACACAACCATCTTCTTGGAAAAGCATATGGACGCATTTTAAGCAATGCTTTCATCCCAGATCTTTCATCATTCACTTGTGGATTGCGTAATAATAGGGAAAGAATGGGACAGATTTTGACATTACAAGGTGAAAGGTCAAGGTCACAGGACATCCTGTTGATTTATATGCTGACCAAGCTTACAGTTTGATACATCATGCAAATGTTATTATGCCCCTGTTGCTTGTGGTGCTCCTCTCCTCTAGCTTTATACACACCTGGTCAGTTCTCTCTGTCTCTGCGTGTAATCAGGTCCTTTCTTATATTTTCTCATGCATTTCTCAGCCCGAAATGGAAGTCTATGGGCCTTTTAGGAGGCCTTCCTGACCTGTCAGTATTTTAGTAATGTCAAGAATAGGAGGATGGATTGTTATACAAATCAGTATGGTGTCAGTTTATGGAAAGCAATTCTCAGAATTTTAGGTCACAAGGTCAATGGTCAAGGTCACAGGACCCACATTTTGAAAAATCTCATAAAATATCCTTAAAGACAAATTCATTTGAGCGACGAAACCTATCGGTCCCATGTTTTATGCATTCTATAGGCTATGAGACACACGTTTAGTTACTTTTGGATGTCAGGACCTCTTTGACTGTGGTGCGCGTGGCTGCTTCAACTCAGCAAGGCTACTAAAGAGTCGATCTTGCTTCAGGGAACACCTTTGCTTCTCACTATGTCCAAACAGACAGACGAGATAACCACATTTTATAATTGAATCTTTTGCCCCAAGGCCTGTACAATTGTTCAAGCTTTGGGACTCGCGCTGTCAAGGTCCACTTAATCCTATCAATGGCATATACATAACATTGTACGTTTTGTATTGCATTTTGAGACATGAATGGACTTTGTTTCAACAGGGACATGTATCTATTATATCCAACATAAGCCCTTAACCAGAACCTTCAATGTGAAGATATGTTATACGCCTTTATATATTTAATCCCTGACTAAAATAGATATACCGAATTCTGACAATATTAAGCAGGAACTTGGATTTCAAAATATTATCTGCAACATAGCGTTTAAGGGGGTATATTGATAATATAAATGACCATATTAGCGAAAAGGAACTAGCGTTACTTCCGATCGTTGTATTTTAAGACTTGCCTTATTTTCACACTTTCATATTTCCTGAACAGAGGCATCAACGAGCCCTGAGGTACACGACCTGCTGCGTCAGATGGTTGGGCGCAGGAATAGTGGCAGAGCCTTCAGGAACGTTCTTGGGTTTATCGCCCGAATCTTCAATGAACACAAGAAGAGAGTCAACGTCGCTGTACGAATCATGAGGTTAATGAAACGGTCAGGTGAGACATGCGATGTCACTAGGGAAGCACCCATACCCTCCACTTGTTTTCTTATGAGTTTTTATTACTTTATTGATAAACAAGTCTGTAATCCCAGGTTGGTGTTATATTTCATTCACAATGAACAATATAAGCTAAAATCCATCTTTATACACTGCAATTTGATAAAATATACCTTTATTCTGTTTTGGAATGTTCATATATCCGAGAGTTATCGTCTTGTCTTGTAAAGCTGCGATTACCGGGCGCGCGGTATGAGGCGGGGTGATTGCGGAAGCAAAACGCGGTATGTTGAATGCGATATAAATTCGCAAGGGGCATTGACTTTGCGGGCTGTAAAACACTGCGATATGAGCCGGATAATATCAAAACCCGCTAGACTGTGCTGCATCCGTAAGTCATACATATGGTCTTACCAAAGCCCGTGGGCGCTAGACCGCGCACAGTATGCGGAACCAATACCCCACTGATAATTCTAGATTAAAATTTAGCCCACTCTTATCGCACACCGCGGGCCCGGCAAATGATGGACGATAAATAATAATGGTGAAAAAAGTCTTTTCCGCATATCGCTTATCGCTTCCGGTGAACGCAGTTTAAAACGGATTTAATATTTTGTTTTCTAACCTTTCCCTTTGATGAAGGGCTGACATCGAGGCGGTTATAGAACATAATTTTTTTGTCTCATGCAGGATTCCCGACTTTTCCCCTTGTTGACGTCACTGCAGCTGACATCGAAGATGTGATTGACGATGTAGAGGCCCTGGTGATCCCCCTTAGAAGCCGATTCATTGGTCCTGTCAATCTCTGCGTCATCAACGCCTCCATCCACTGGTGTAATGAAAATGGCAGAAACCTAACTGAAATTCTGTTGGGTAAGCTATATGTTTAACTCGTGCTTCGGCAGAACAGACTTATGTTATCTCTCACATCTTTACCGTTGATTTATTATAGAGAAGTTTGTTTTGCGATAATCACACAAGGTTTTGGCAAGCCCTTAAATGCATCACGAAAAAAACAGTTCCTTCGCAGATCCGTCGCAGTGCAGCGGGATTCTGTTGGAACATTTTGATAAGCCAACGCAATTCATATTAAATGGACTCCCGGGGGATATAAACATTATACCACAATGGGTTCAATGTAGACAGCAAAACTGAATTTCCTAATACCAATCCCAACGGTTTTTCTGTAGATATTAGATTTACCTCACTTGAAGAAACAGATCAATACACGTAGACTTCCTGCACTAACTCGCAGATTAAAACAAGGTCTTTACATAGGCTATAGTTTTCGCCAGGTACATGAACGAACAGACTTCCTGTTCTGGCAAGGCAAGATGATTACAAACATACTTGTCTGATTGGGAAGGGGTACAAACATACCTTCGGCTGCTAAACCTAATGGTTTACCCCACTGCATGGGGTACGCCCTGCTCAATTCACATTATGTGAGTTTGTATCTGTACTATAGAAGAAACTCTCTCTTTAAGCCTTCATGTGCAAACTAAAAACAAAACAAAACTTAAAACCCTATAATACTGGAGAAATACTGGACCCCCTTCTCTAGCAAATCAATGAGAGTAGAACGTTTTTGAAATTATTAGAATGGTTATACATTTAAAACTTTAAGTTTCAGAAATGAATGGTGTTCATAAAAGCATTAACATTATTTTTTACAGTTTCAACTTTAAGTAATTACAGGCAGTATTCTATGTAAACTCTCCATTGATTTTCCAGGGAGCTTTCCTATGCACAGAAGGCTAAAGTATACATCTATACTATTCCTGCAACAAATCTGTCGGGAAGAGGCGCTTTATCTCTTTGAAACAACAAATGCACGTTTTTTTTCTATTTAACAACAACAGTTCAAGGGCCCCAGTGCGGACGTATACAATTCGCCATATCACAGGGGCTTGTCACAAAAGACTAAAAAGAAATAACTCCAAAATACTTATATTAAGTAGTTAAGGAAGCTTTAGAGTTAATATTTTAAGTCTTTTGTGACAGGCCCCTGTGAACCATAAAGTGCACGTTGTAACTGAAAATTATTTTCCTCGCGTAGAATTATGCTGCAGGAAAGAGAGCGGGTATGTTGCACCATCTCACTCAGTATTCAAGTATATTTTTAATAATAGTACAAGTAAAACTCGACTTTATACTGTATTTGATCTGAAATGCTGCAGCCAAAATATTTAGGTTCGAACCTTGGGACAGTTGTCAAACTAAAGACAGGATCATGGCATACAGGTATATTTAAGGCCTGTGAGCTTTGTTTCAATATACTGCATGTCGAAATACTATAGGGTCTACAATTAAAATATATGCAAAGTGTACAGATATTTATCTTTTATATGAAAGTTAAATTAACAGTAATACGGAACCTTTTATTGCAGAGTCTAATTCAGTCGACGAGTTCATCGGTAACATCAGCTTTGGAAACGCTGCGTCCTTAGAGAACACACGGCGACACGTTGACATCTACAAGAAGACGAAGCCGTACCTGGCGGACCTTATCTGCATACATACACGAGGGCTTGACATGCTACAGGTCATGTACGATCACGGCTTGATGACTCTGCCTGGACCCACTACCCCAGCGCCAAGTCCCGGATCATCAGACACCCAGACTGCAGACGACCCGATTACCGACAACTAGACTACAGCCAGTCTGGGGTCTCAAAGGGACTATAGAGTCTTATGTCACTCCACAGGATCAGTGTAAAGGGACCTCAATGCCAACCTTGAAACTGAATGACAAAATTTCATGTTTTAAGTAATTTTATTATGAAGTCAAATAATGCCTTAGAAATCTTAGTCCAGTGAATATATATAAAGCCTTTGTAAATAAATATTTTGCTTACGTCATCTTTTATAGATCAAGTATTGATCAAGCAATCTAGGACAAGAATTTTAATCCAGCCTCAAAAGAGCTCTTCAATTATGAAATCGGCTTTATTTGTTACGATGGGAGATTATCTCTATATAAGGACTCTCCCTTCATTGTGTATTACAATGTGACGTTTATTCACCATATGATCCCCCTAAATAGCCTGCATGTTTATTAAACCTATCGCACAGTCATACTGAATTATGTTTTCCTTGATCGTTATTTTGGCAAGGGGCTGGATTCATAGTTTCGTATCACTGAACATATGTCTCCTCCGACATAACACTTTTCTTTCCTTTCGTTCGTTAAGACCAGTCACCGTGTAATGGCATAAACCCATGGTGAGAGGAACTCGAAAAAAGGTGGGAGATGGGCGCACTGTGGACGTGGAAGGTGCTACTAACCCAAAATTGAAAAAAATACGCCCTCATTGTATATACATCCCCCCCCCCCTCCCCAACTTTTTAGTAAGGGGGGAGGGGGCGGTTCAATGTTATCTTTACCCCTGTTATTAACAGTAAAATTCATATATTGGAAATGAAATATATTAAAAAATTAGAATTATAGATTCTGGTGCCTTTTATGAGTTTATACATCTAAATCTGGTTTAGAATAAAACTATACTGGAAGCATAATACCTTATTTTCCAAAACCTTATACTTAATTGTAATAGATATATATGTACATGCATTTACATGTGATGAACATAGTGTCACGTGTCAGTACAATGGGTTCACCCGGTCAGCTACCGAGCAGAAGTTGCCCCTATTAACAATGGGTATGGCGGCCTCTAATCGGGGACAAAGGAAACGCCCCATGGCAAAATGGTATATATGATCCTGTGAATTAAAAATAATATTTTGGTGATCCAGATTACTTCCAAAATGTAATATATTTTCTCTAAATGTTACCCTATACAAAATATTATCAGAAGCCGGTCATAACTTTGTGCGTTGAGTAGCTAACGACAAACCAACCAACCCTACGGTACCTGTAGAAGCCACTGTAAGCCGTAATTCATATATATGGAAGTTGAAAACCTGTGTCCACGAAGGGTCTTAACCAGAAATAATACACAAAAGGACAGACTTGACATTGTTCCGAATGAAACCAGCACTTTTCAAGGATTCTGAAAGCTAAAAAGAAGAGCTGTATGACTACTGAACATATTATCTACACACCCACCATGCATTTATTTAAAAAATACGTTTTTTGGTTAAGACTCGTTTATTGTCATTCGTTAGTTTTTGTTAGGGTCCGATTGCATTCTCAGTGATTTGCTGCGTGGACACAGTTTTTCAACTTCCATATATATATGAATCGTGTTTTATACTGAACAAACGAAATTTACAGATGGTGTGATTATCCGTTTCCTTATCTCAGCCCTAATCGTCATGTGAGTAAGGTGGGCGAGCACCTGCGCGTCATTAACAATATCAGCTGTGTGGCGTCCGGAATTCCTAGGTCTGCCATCACGTTATCCTGCTTATGGTCTGAGAGGTGGTCACAGAAAGAACATCACTAAGGGTTGATCTCCCGCCGAGTCTGGGGCCGGTACCTCTTAAAAACCGAGGGAAACGGCTCGAGCTTCAGACAGAAAGTGTCGCGATGCTGGCTCGGAGTTCAATCACCGGCCACGATTTGGAAGGAGACAGTTCTTGATCTGAAGTAGGATCCTATTAAACCATCAGAAAATGGAATTTTAGGAACTCGGCCGGAACAACTTCCATACAAGTTGACGTCACTGCGGGAAGACTGGCGCTAAACGGGAGCGTGAACCTCCTCACATGTTGTCATGGACTGCGGGTTTTCTGTTAGACGCTGGAAGATCGCTGGATAGGCCGAGTTGTCAGCATCTTCTCTCTGGGACCTCGGACAGTCCAACAGGTTGGCTTTACAATGGGCCCTACCAAACTTCCTTTCCCTTACTTGGGTCAAACAGCAGGTCACATCCTTTTGCTAATCCTCCTCTGAGCCATAATTCTTTGCCGGCGAGCCTGCTGAAACATCGAGACGTTCCTGGAGGCCTCCTCGGGCCGGTGGTCCTGTTGAACAGTCATGTCCGACGTAGTTTCTTGTGGCAGGAAGTAACGCCAGCGCAGTAGAAGCGATGCTACGGTCGACCAGGACGGGTCGACAACCCCTAACTGGGGGTCTAGAGCCGAAGAATCCCTGGAGGCACAGGGTCAGGTGCCAGCGAAGAGGTAGGAGCGTCGTATAAAGCTATGATGTTACCGGCCTCTCCTGCAGAAGTAAACATGTGATTCGGTACCGGTTTGTGCCTCAGGGGTAGAGCGCACGACTCAAAACCTGAAGGTCGTGGGTTCAAGTCTCGTTGAACCGAAATGTTAACGGTCGGCCCCCACCCAGTATGCTCTCTAGACCTGTACCTGGCTGCACTAAGTGAACTCTTGACTTGTTGCGTAATCTGATACAGTTGGCAGTCTGCCAAAGCTATAAATAGACCCAGACAGAAACTTGGCCTGCTGCCATATCTGGAAAAGTTGGCAGTCTGTCAAGCTATATATATATATATATATATATATATATATATATATATATATAGACAAATTTTGGCAAAATGCCAAATCTGTTTACACATATTGAAAGATTTTTACTACAATTTTTTGTTTGTTGGTTTGTTTTTTCAAGCTGCATATTAATACGATTTTTTGCGAAAATATTTGAATAACAGGTGCCTACTGAAAGCAAATTAGAATACCAATATATTTCATTCATGGATTTATCTTACACATAAGCTGGATATGGACACCAATTATTTATGTTGCCTGTACAGTTCTGTTTCTATACCCAAAGAGTTCAGTTTGTTTATACAATAAATCCACAAGTTTTGTTTACCAAAGAATCTCAGTTCTGTCATTTTTGAAGTTCCGATAATTCTGCGAAAAATCATACAAGTAAACTTGACCAAAGGCCACCAAAGAATCATTTTTGTGCAATGTTACAGAAGTTGAAACAACAGTTTTGCAGAGAGACTATTGCGGCCCTCAGATTGAAATAGGCTTACTAATGGCCACAAGACCAACTTCAGCTTTCTATGAATCTACCAAAAATCAACGAACCCAATCTATTTTAATACAATTGAGATAGCCCTACCCTAGGATAATTCTTGTAAAAAAATCAAACCATTCAGCTTCATAAAACATCATAAAACATTTTAGGCTGAAAGCCGCTAAAATAACGAGGTTTATGTCCGTAAAAACAGGTCGATGAAGATGGCACCACCAAACCTCAGTTTCTAATATGAGTCATGTTATAAACATTAGCACAAAATTTGGTGATGCTAGCTCATGTCGTTTACGAAAATTTTTGCTAGTATGCTTTATTTGGCCAAATGACTAAATTCAAATTCCTGTAACTCTGCCAAAATTCAGCGATCCCTAACCATTTGAACAAACTTGAGAGAGCTCATCTATGGGATCATTTCATGCAATGATTATTTTGGCTGAATGATTTTGGAGAAGAGGATTTTCAAAGGTTTCCAAGCTTTTCCCCCGTAATATGTAAGTCGATGCAGGTGGCTCCTTAACTTTCTTATATATAAACCGTAGTATTGCAGGTGTAATGTACCGCATCACGACCGGTTAACGGCACTGTTAAAAGTCAATTGTGCGCCAAGCAATACCCAGTCCAACAAGCCTCTTCATTATTCTTTAAACACACGTTCTAACAGGACACAGATGGCACGTAAAAGCCGGTCTAAGGACGGCAGAACGAGAGAACAATTGACACTGGAATTTGTGGACTAGTTCCAATTAATTAAGTTTTCTACTCACTAAATTACCAAGTCAGATTACAAACTGAAGGCTTGGCAGATGCTGGAGACCTCACACAGCTGATCCTCATAAAAAAGAGTAGCTAGATGTGGAATCCCACTGGTGGCAGATTCAAAATGGGGCTATTCCATTTTAAGGACCGTGTCATTATGATCACTGAAGGTTATAACTCTGGTCAGTAGTGATCTCAGTTGTTATATATTGAAACTGTCTCTTAGTTTTTATTAACTATATTGCTCACAATACTGATAAGAGGCAGAGGCAGTGGTATTAAAACAAGAGCACAAAAAACAGCTACAGCAATCTTCGGTCAGTCTGACAAACGCACTGAGCCATTCTTGAGAAAATTTGTTTTGTCCGATTTTTTAAGAAAAAAAAATGAACTATTCTAGGTGAAGGTCACTACCCTAGTAAAGGTCATGACACATTTTACGATGAATTTGTCCTTTCAAGCATATGAATGCATTTGTCAAGTTTTAAATAGATCCGGGAAATAGTTTTAATATCGCAAAGATTCCCTGTGGCGTGAGACGTAGGGGCCCGCCAAAATAATCCAAACACATTCAACAAGGACATCTGGTGGCAATTCAGACAAACAATAATTAGCTATAGCTTTTAGAACGTTGGCATGTAACTTTACAAATCGTATTTTGATGGATTTTATTTCCATAAATTCCTGCAATATACATGCAATAAAGTAAGAATGTACAAGAAACAAGAGTAATGATAACAGGTAAATTGTCAACAAGTAAAAAAATACATCTGGATGTTTTCATCTAAATGGCAGCATTCACTGTTGTGGCTATTACTTCCAAATAATGGGTACCACTATGAAGTGGACAGGTTGGCCTAGTCTAACACTGCTGTGGTTCGAATGTAATTCCACTTACATAACTAATACAGTAATTTTGACGTCAGCCCCATGAAGTCTACATTCAGTAACCAGACCTCTACTCAGGGCCTGTATATAGACCCTGGCCAAGGAAACCTAAGTAGGTCCTATTTAAAAGCATCTGATCTGTAAAAAAACCCTTGTCCTATTCTTTGCCTACCCAATGAAGCGAACAGCGCTTAAATTTCAGCTTTGGTATAAAACATTATTCATACATTTAACCTTTTGCATGTCAACAAAAGTGTAAAGTGTATTACAACCTTTACACAGACTACTAATAGCAATGCTTCAACATCACATTATAAACAAAGTCCTCCCATCAAACAAAGTACCAGTGTATCAATAATTAAACCATTAAATCAATAAGTAATACATTAGGACCTGGTTAACTCTAGCTCATCCCTTAATATCACACAGGTCCAACAACATGAGACCAGTGAGAGCAAGTGTGGTATGTTTATAATTTGGGAGCTGAATGCACAATGAGATAAAATGCTCTAACTCGACTTCCTTGCTCTGTGCCCACCCTGTTGTCGAAACCCAGAGAATCTTGCTATACAACATTGAAGTTATACAAAAAGAGATCTGGGATAACTGCAGTGTATGGCTTATGTGAGGAGTGCATATATAATCATAATTATGAAGTTTAAATCCCAAAATGAAAAAATACTAAAAATTTCTTTGCATTCAAGATACCATACGTCCCTAGACAATAAAGCCATGCTCCGTTGTAAAATTGGCCGCCTTCTTCAGAAGCATACCGAACACCTGCCAAGGCCACCAGGGTCAAGGTCACAAATTGTTGAACTTGTCTGACATCTTGGTGGAGACAATTTGCTTAACATACTTAAGATAAGAGAAGCAGATTAATAAAAATCCCACTTGTCTTCAGGTCCTTGAAAACCAAAGTCAGTAGTCTTTAAAAAATATCTGAGATATTGGTGGAAATATTTTTTGTGTCAAATTAAAAAGAAACAGATGTAGTACTTCAAATGTAAGGGGGTAAACAAAAATATATATTCGCAAATCTGACTCTGAAGATCAAGCTCTTTGAACAAACCTGAGTTATTGGTAAACACATTTTGTGTCAAATATGAAAGAAACAGGTGTAGTACTTCTAAAGTTAGGGGGCAAACAAATATCCTATATATACACAGATTTGACCTTGAAGACTGAGCTCGAGGTCACCAGTCTTGAAACATGACTGAGTGGAAACAATCTGTGTGTCACACTTAAAAAAAGAGTGGGTAGTTGAAAAATATGGGGTTCACAAAAATCCTGTAAATCAGCAGATTTGACCTTGAAGATTATTGGTAAATATTAATTAACTTATATGAGGACCAGGTCCTTTGATTATGGGGCCCTTGGTTGCAGACTACCTAGTATGTCTGTTAGCCCAGCACTGTCTCTATGTATCTGCTGGACTGGGTCAGACTAAATGTGTGACAACTCCTGTAATGACCCTAGCTCACTGAAGTGTGTTTTACTCTTCAGCTTCCACACACCTCTCTTCATGTACAAGAAGAATTATTTCTTCCTCTGCTTTTAGGGTCTTCTTTTAAGTCAGCACACTGCAAGATATCAAATATAAACAATAAAGATATCATGTCAGCACCCTGTAAGATATCAAATATAAACAATAAAGATATCATATCAGCACACTGCAAGATATCAAATATAAACAATAAAGATATCATGTCAGCACACTGTAAGAAATCAAATATAAACAATAAAGACATCATATCAGCACACTGCAAGATATCAAATATAAACAATAAAGATATCATGTCAGCACACTGTAAGATTTCAAATATAAACAAAGGAGATATCATATCAGCACACTGCAAGATATCAAATATAAATTATAAAGATATCATGTCAGCACACTACAAGATATCTAATATAAACAATAATATCATGACTTTGATCAAAGACAGCCACACCACATCCCATTAAATTATGAACATATCTCTAGCAGTGATTACATTTGCAAAAGTTAGGATTTGGCTTCAATGCCATGTCATCATCATCTTGTTTGTTAGTTCTACCAGTTCCTGGTACTCAGATTTAAAGGAAGCTATTCTGATATCTAATGTCTATTACTACAAGATGATCCCTTGAACCTTTTATAAAAATAGGCCAGAAAAAAGGAATCTCATGCTACACAGACTGTTCATTTTGTTTATAGATTTATAACATACTGTACTTTGGGCCAATCAAAATAATCCAAACACATTCAACAAAAACATGTGGTGGCATTTCTAACAAATTGGCTTTGCAAACTGCAATTCACAACTAGTGACCTTTAAACTTCAAAAAGATGCAACCAATCACCTCAAGTTACACTGTATTTCTGTTTGTCAACATTATCCCATGCAGTGTTTCAACTAAAGCTAGTAGATAATCAGGCTCATGCATGGGTCACAGGAATAACCTGAAGTTTATTATTATGTAGGCAGAGTAAGCCATAAATCATATAAATTCTATAGTAAAGAAAGGGGAATAGTTGGTTTTAAGAATCACATGTTTACAAACTTGTTTAGATGAGGTAAAGATCACACAAGCTGTGAATAGACGAGGTAAAGATCACACAATGTGTATAGACGAGGTAAAGATCACACAAGCTGTGTATAGACGAGATATGATCATACAAGCTGTGTATAGACGAGGTAAAGATCATACAAGCTGTGTATAGATGAGGTTAAAGATCACACAAGCTGTGTATATACAAGGTTAAGATCATACAAGCTGTGTAAAGACGAGGTAAAGATCATACAAGCTGTGTATAGACAAGGTAAAGATCATACAAGCTGTGCACAGAGGAGGTAAAGATCATACAATCTGTGTATAGAGGAGGTTAAGATCATACAAGCTGTGTATAGAGGAGGTTAAGATCATACCAGCTCTGTACAGATGAGGTAAAGATCATACAAGCTGTGTATAGATGAGGTAAAGATTATTCAAGCTGTGTATAGATGAGGTAAAGATTATTCAAGTTGTGTATAGACGAAGTAAAGATCATACAAGCTCTGTAAAGACGAGGTAAAGATCATACAAGCTGTGCACAGATGAGGTAAAGATCATTACAAGCTCTGTATAGAGGAGGTTTAGATCATACAAGCTGTGTATAGATGAGGTTAAGATCATACCAGCTCTGTACAGATGAGGTAAAGATCATACAAGCTGTGTATAGATGAGGTAAAGATTATTCAAGCTGTGTATAAATGAGGTAAAGATTATTCTAGCTGTGTATAGACGAAGTAAAGATCATACAAGCTCTGTAAAGACGAGGTAAAGATCATACAAGCTGTGCACAGATGAGGTTGTGAGTTAATCAAGTGTCAAAACCAGAAAGGCATGATTAATATAATAAATAAGAGCATATGTTTTATGTTAAGCATTAATAAAATATTTGTGAAGAAGAATTTTCACTGGTTTGACTTTTGCTTAAGGCCTTGTAAAATTGTTAAAATTTAAAGACAACTATATGACTGCAAAAGTGGAACCCATTCAAACGTTAACACAAGGCCTACAGGCCTAATGTGAACCTGTGTAATGGAATATACTGGACCATTATTTGAAAAGTAATTGAATATTTTTCTGAGTGCATGAGAACACTTACCACATACACACTGATGTACTTACTTGACACAAGCTTAATGTAGTATAATCAGACAAGTAAAATATTCTTCACAAGGTCCTTTATAACTTACCAGGTTTCTTCACAAGGTCCCTTATCGTCCCTTCATTTTCTTCATCTGTGTGACAAAAAGTTAGAACATGTAAAGTTATTTAAGATCTTTAAATCTGTAAACCTTTTCTGTAAAACTCTTCCACACAGATGTAAACAGTAGAATGACCTTCCAATTTGTAGAAGGTATAAAACTGCACAGAACTAAAACAAAGACACGCACATATTCTACATATATATAATGCTTTGTGATCCCCTCATGTTGCTGGCTATGAAGACACTTGGATAGCAAACCAAAACCACCAAAACCATGGTTGTGAAAACAAAAAAAAAAAAAGGAAGACACTGATGGAATACAGTCTTATTTTAAATTATTCAGGCTGAATTACATATAGGCCTTTAGTGGTTGTGAATTTGTAAAGAAGACCATTCTGTAACCCTTGACTTCTCATTCTATAAATTGTGTTTATAGGTAAAAGTACATGGTCAGTTGTCAAATTTTAAACTTGATGGGATTTTCATGAAGAAAGCTGGAAACATACATCAATTTTTAAGCTTAAAGCCATAATAAATCTCTGTTACCAATTTTACCACTGCAACTTCACGGTTATCAAACAGATCAAGGGCATGGCTTTTATTATTTCATTAATTTTTCCAGGATCAGTCATCATTCCATGGGAATTTCATGAAAACTATTGGCAACATGCATCATTTTACAAAATATGTGTTTTTATAAATACATATGGTGTTATGAAACTAGCTATTGGTGTGACAAGAATAATGCAAACATAAAAATATTAAATAATTAAAATTGTAAAATAAATGTTACATTAAGCAATAAAGCTAGATATTTGACATTTAACATCTAAATAAATAATTGGCAAAACATATTATCAACTCCCCATGTCCATGTCTTGAGCTTTACATGTTATTACATAATAAATGTTGTCTCCTTTCTTTAAGAAAATCCAATGGCAGATTAAAACCTGACAAGTTGCTTACTTCCTGAAATGACCCTGGGCTATAAACAAGTGACCAAGGGGTCATGACGCTCAGCTGATTAGGATGACATTTACAAAAGGATTTTTATCATCTGGCCGCCAAATTTTGTAACTCCAAAGCTAGGAGGATATGGGTAACAGAGACCTAATTTCAGGTTGCCAAGGAGTTTATTATGGACCTCCCTGGATGTCAAGTTAGAAGATTCAAGGTGCAATATGTTTATGATTTTTTGCCTTGTTAACAGACGGCTGCATCTTTGATTGTCTCAAAAATAAAATTATTTAAAGAAAATGTGTAAAAAATTTGAAAAAATCCAGTTGGCGCTACCAGTCTGTGAAAACTGATGAAACACTTCATGATGAATGTGCATGCAAAGAATCATGGTAATCAATGCATGTTGTTCAGAAACTGGAGGTTTTGTATCAATTTTTTATTATACTGAGGGGTAGTTACAAGCCCTATAGCTCGGAGGATATGGGTAACAGAGACCTAATTTCAGGTTTCCAAGGAAATTTTTCATGGACCTCCCTGGATGTAAAGAAAGAAGATTCTAGGTCCAGCAGTTTGGATTTGTACCTTGTTAACTGACGGACAGACAGATGTACAGACAGACAGAAAGGTGACAGACAAAGAGTGATCACTTATATAATAGCTCAGCTGTGCTAAAAATGAGGTAAATTAACTGAGGAAAAATATAAAATGCAGCATATCTGTTTGTTTCATATTTCAAATATTGCCAACAAAAGGGTAATTCCTAAACCTGTTACTACAGGTATTTCCCAGATAATGCTGTTTAAGTTTCCAATCCTACCAAAGGAGCAAGATGATTAATGGTAGCTTGTTAACCACATAAAAAAATACAAGCAGAAGGAAATTTAGAGTCTCTCTACCAATAACTTCATAGTGGTGGTTCTGCTGAAACTTAAGGTAGGGCACTTGTACTTTGATAACAGAGATTGGGTGAATATTACTGTATACAGTATACTCACAGCCTGCTGTATACAGTCCTGGAATGCCCGGAACTCCTTAGCACAGTCATCCTTCTTCAGGTTGTCCTTAGTCATCACACAGCGCCCGTAACTAGAAGCCTGAAGCAATGCAATCAGCCAATTATTTATACATAATAACCCTACCAGACAGTCTAGTTCATCATGTGCTAACAAAGCCTAACATGCATGTGGTTGGTTCATGTTTGTTACTGCTTGCCAGAATCTTCAATATTGCCAAGCATGTTGACCAGTTCCATATGTTACAATGTTTGTTGCTTGCCGGAATCAAAGATTATGGTAAGTAGTGGTGGGAGTCAGTTCCTTTTTCATAATCGATCATCGGCTGGGGCAAACCGATAGATGATCGATTATTTATCGGTTCAGACAAATATAAAGAAATGTGCAATTATCTGTGAAACTGTATCTGTGGGACCCAGCCCACATGTCTTAGTAATTCTACCTGACAAAAAGAAGGTTTTGCCTTTTTTATATTTCCCTTTTATCACTAAGATATGCTTTTCAAAGTTTCATTTAAATTAATTATAGTGATCAAGAATTAAACCACAGTCCAGGACATCTACTTTGCAGGCCCTCATGAATACTCCCATGTATCATTTTAACTTCATCACCAGCAAGGACTTTCATTTTATAACATTTATGATGACTCCCAACATGCATACTGGTTTCACAGGCCTGCCAGAAAAATTACAGGCCCATATCATTTTTGGTAAAAATTTTTAAAAAAAGTAATTGAAAGCTAAAAATATAATTACTCATGCTGCAGTGGCAGCGGCACCTGACATCAGTTGAGAAGATTATTTCTAAGAGAATTGGCATAGACCTGGAGAATTATGGAGCATATTTTGCAATGAACATCTCGTTAGAAAACTCTCCGCTTATTCTGCAGCATCCTGCCAGTTCACAGAGGTTTAATAAGTCCTCCGTTCTCTCATCTACCGTGTCATACTCAGTTGTATAAGGAGGTTATTTGGGAACACATATCATTATATGAAGCATGGAATGTTGTAAAAAATGGAAGAATAATTTTTGCCTATAACATAAAGACATTCTGGTAAAAACAATCATGAGTATGATGTAATCGATTATAAGTTGCCTTTGGTAATCGAGCACTTGTAAATGGCAGCAAACCGACTGACTTTCGAAAAAACTCGATGATTGGCCCAACACTAACGGTAAACATGTTCATTTGTCCAGTAAATCTGTTTGAATCTCCTCACTCTAGCCTACAGGTCACTATTTTGCAGCAATCTTGCTAAAACTTTTACAATAAGTGTCTATCTGTTAGTCCTTGAAACCTATTTTTTGGTCATAATCTGTCAAAGATCAAGGTCAGCCTCACAAAGAAAAAAAAAAAAAATTTTTTTCCCCCTCATATCTTCATAAAAAATTGTACCTATATATATAAACTGTAACTCATTTTATTTGGCATTCCATGCCTTTTCTTCCATATGTATGAATATCTCATTCAACTCAGTTAGTAGTTACCATGGTTACACATCTTCATCAACAACTCATGGAATTTGGCAATTTCTTTTATAATTTTTTAGCAATTTTATTCTAACATATTCTATGTTTTTACAGTGGTATCTCAAAATCAATTTTCCATTTTTGGGAATTGGCCACCAGGGGATATTGAAAATTAAACATGATAAAATATTGTTCTATATATAAAAAATTATGATCAATGTTACAACTTTTATTTAAGCAAACTAGGGTCAATCATCAATGGGCTTATTCCTGGGGAAATTTGGCCTGATTGTGCCGTTGCCATGGTAACATCTTTTAGGGTCAAAGTTTTTAAGTTGAAAATATGAAGGTTCTCTTTCCACCTCTGTCAGAGGTGAAGTTTTTTTAGTCCATTTGTATGGGCCTTATATGTAAATATACACTTACATTATTATACAAATATTATATATATATATATATATATATATATATATATATATATAAACTGCCCCCCCCCCCCTTCAAAACTGTTCAGTAGCCTATGAAACATTGCTATCCTATAGTTTATTCATTAATTAGTTGCATACGCCAATTAATAATTTAAAGAACAAAACGGTTCAGGTAAAAAAAAAAACTGAGCTTGGAAAGACATATTTATAAGGAGTCCGCCCTGGTCCGCGTTTAGGGAGATAGGTTATTTGAGGCAAGCTGCGGATCCATGCGCGGATCCGCGTTTAAGGAGATCCCGTTTACCCTGACTATTGTGTGAGCGATAATGAAGTATCATCCAGACATCAAGGTCAGCTTTACTAACCTGGGTGGTACACTCTGAAAAGGCCCTGGGAAACTGTGTTATTGTCTTCCTAGCATTTGCTAAAGAACGTGTAGTTCTATCCATTTTCTGTATATTTTAGTTGCGGATGTTTTCGCGACCGCAGGCCCGGCGAATTTTCTATCAGAGTTCACGAGCAAGGACATCTACCAATCTCTGATTGGCAGAAACGTCTGTCACTTAACCAATCAGATGGGGGTTCCGTCAGTGGTTATTTTTAGATCAGCTGTTCCAACCGGGAACTGCATGTCAATATGTCGACATAATATTTATCAAATATACAAACAATTAATTGAATATAACAATCTATAACAATATTTCATCAGAATCCGTCCAAGCACTTAATTACTAGCTGTGTAACTTTCATCCCATCATCTCTATTTTCCCCATATTTTGCACTCCTTCACCCACACCTATAGCTTGTATCAATTAACTGCATGTTCTCTTGATCCTTATATATGACGGTTGTTATCTTTTTCTTACTGTACAGCGCATAGCTCACTCACCATCCGAGCATACTGTGGTTTCCTTTATGTTCGCGAGGGTTTTAATTTCGCGATATTCGGGAATGGGAAATAATCGTGAAAATGACACCCACGGGAATAATTCAAGTTGGCCAATTGAGTATGTTCTTCTTATTAAGTGTAGCCAATACTTGAATGGGAATAGGTTAGAACAGTGAGAAATCTTAATATAAATTACATCCATGCAGGTATAGGGAAAACTTTCCATTAAATTTGAACTTAAGAACCTGTGCTGTGTGTACGAGCCCATCGATCCTTATATGAGAAGAATATCACAAGCTCATGAATTATTCTCAATTTATAATACACACAGGAATGGCTTTACCAAAGATTTGATGTATTTCCTGGTGAGATCGCGAAAATGAGACCCTCGCGAAGCATTAAAAATGGAGAAATCGCAAAATATCAGCCTCGCGAATATGAAGCCAACCACAGTATATATAAGCCCCGGAGAGCGGGAATGCTAGTAGGCCTGCCAGAAAGAGTCAGATTCAGAGATTCAGTATTCTCATATATATATTTTTACAAGACGATGATTGTTTTATCTTAATTATATATTCGACGACAAGAGCTGAATGTCCTAGTGTTACACGAATGCCCTACCCCTGCTATTATCAATCCTTAGCAGAATCTATGGCATTATTGCCAATGGAACCTCCCCTGGTTGCCATGCATGACGTCATAGGTACTGCATGTTCCCCCGGTAATACGTACACGGGTAGGGCATTCGTGAAACACTACTAATGACTTACTGGTTCCCTGATCCTTTCACACAGCTGCATGTCCCACTGATTGTCCTACAGGTTCGATCCTAATCCTTTAACATTGGTAAATGTCCAACTGATTGTCCTACAGGTTCCCTAATCCTTTCACACAGCTGAATGTCCCACTGATTGTCCTACAGGTTCCCTAATCCTTTAACACAGCTGAATGTCCCACTGATTGTCCTACAGGTTCCCTAATCCTTTCACACAGCTAAATGTCTTACTGATTGTCCTACAGGTTCCCTGATCCTTTCACACAGCTAAATGTCGCACTGATTGTCCTACAGGTTCCCTAATCCTTTCACACAGCTGGATGTCCCACTGATTGTATCACAGGTTCCCTGATCCTTTCACACAGCTAAATGTCCCACTGATGTCCTACAAGTTCCCTGATCCTTTCACACAGCATGATGTCCCACTGATTGTCCTACAGGTTCGATCCTAATCCTTTCACATTGCTAAATGTCCCACTGATTGTCCTACAGGTTCCCTAATCCTTTCACACAGCTGAATGTCCCACTGATTGTCCTACAAGTTCCCTAATCCTTTCACACAGCTAAATATCCCACTGATTGTCCTACAGGTTCCCTAATCCTTTCACACAGCTTAATGTCCTACTGATTGTCCTTCAGGTTCCCTAATTCTTTCATATTGCTGAATGTCCCACTGATTGTCCTACAGGTTCCCTAATCCTTTCACACAGCTGAATGTCCTACTGATTGTCCTACAGGTTCCCTGATCCTTTCACACAGCTAAATGTCCCACTGATTGTCCTACAGGTTTCCTAATCCTTTCACACAGCTGGATGTCCCACTGATTGTCCTACAGGTTCCCTTATCCTTTCACATTGCTGAATGTCCCACTGATTGTCCTACAGGTTACCTGGTCCTTTCACATTCGAATGTCCTACTGATTGTTCTACATGTTCCCTAATCCTTTCAAACAGCTAAATGTCCCACTGATTGTCCTACATGTTCCCTAATCCTTTCACACAGATGGATGTCCCACTGATTGTCCTACAGGTTCCCTAATCCTTTCACATTGCTGAATGTCCCACTGATTGTCCTACAGGTTCCCTAAAACTTTCACACAGCTGAATGTCCTACTGACTGTCCTACAGGTTCCCTAATCCTTTCGCATTGCTGAATGTCCCACTGATTGTCCTACAGGTTCCCTAATCCTTTCACACAGCTAAATGTCCCACTGATTGTCCTACAGGTTCCCTAATCCTTTCACACAGCTGAATGTCCTACTGATTGTCCTACAGGTTCCCTGATCCTTTCACACAGCTAAATGTCCCACTGATTGTCCTACAGGTTTCCTAATCCTTTCACACAGCTGGATGTCCCACTGATTGTCCTACAGGTTCCCTTATCCTTTCACATTGCTGAATGTCCCACTGATTGTCCTACAGGTTACCTGGTCCTTTCACATTCGAATGTCCTACTGATTGTTCTACATGTTCCCTAATCCTTTCAAACAGCTAAATGTCCCACTGATTGTCCTACATGTTCCCTAATCCTTTCACACAGATGGATGTCCCACTGATTGTCCTACAGGTTCCCTAATCCTTTCACATTGCTGAATGTCCCACTGATTGTCCTAGAGGTTCCCTAAAACTTTCACACAGCTGAATGTCCTACTGACTGTCCTACAGGTTCCCTAATCCTTTCGCATTGCTGAATGTCCCACTGATTGTCCTACAGGTTCCCTAATCCTTTCACACAGCTAAATGTCCCACTGATTGTCCTACAGGTTTCCTAATCCTTTCACACAGCTGGATGTCCCACTGATTGTCCTACAGGTTCCCTTATCCTTTCACATTGCTGAATGTCCCACTGATTGTCCTACAGGTTCCCTAATCCTTTCACACAGCTGAATGTCTTACTGATTGTCCTACAGGTTCCCTGATCCTTTCACACAGCTAAATGTCCCACTGATGTCCTACAAGTTCCCTGATCCTTTCACACAGCTGGATGTCCCACTGATTGTCCTACAGGTTCGATCCTAATCCTTTCACATTGCTAAATGTCCCACTGATTGTCCTACAGGTTCCCTAATCCTTTCACACAGCTGAATGTCCCACTGATTGTCCTACAAGTTCCCTAATCCTTTCACACAGCTAAATGTCCCACTGATTGTCCTAGAGGTTCCCTAATCCTTTCACACAGATGAATTTCCTACTGATTGTCCAACAGGTTCCCTGATCCTTTCACATTGCTAAATGTCCCACTGATTGTCCTACAGGTTCCCTAATCCTTTCACACAGCTGAATGTCCCACTGATTGTCCTACAAGTTCCCTAATCCTTTCACACAGCTAAATGTCCCACTGATTGTCCTAGAGGTTCCCTAATCCTTTCACACAGATGAATTTCCTACTGATTGTCCAACAGGTTCCCTGATCCTTTCACATTGCTAAATGTCCCACTGATTGTCCTACAGGTTCCCTAATCCTTTCACACAGCTAAATGTCCTATACTGATTGTCCTACAGGTTCCCTAATCCTTTCACATAGCAGGATGTCCCACTGATTGTCCTACTGGTTCCCTGATCCTTTAACAGAGCCGAATGTCCCACTGATTGATTTACTAGTTCCCTGATCCTTTCACATAGCTGAATGTTCCACTGATTGTCCTACAGGTTCCCTGATCCTTTCACACAGCTGAATGTCCCACTAATTGTCTTACAGGTTACCTGGTCCTTTCACATTCGAATGTCCTACTGATTGTTCTACATGTTCCCTAATCCTTTCACACAGCTGAATGTCCTACTGATTGTCCTACAGGTTCCCTGATCCTTTCACACAGCTAAATGTCCCACTGATTGTCCTACAGGTTCCCTAATCCTTTCACACAACTAAATGTCCCACTGATTGTACAACATGTTCCCTAATCCTTTCACACAGATGGATGTCCCACTGATTGTCCTACAGGTTCCCTAATCCTTTCACATTGCTGAATGTCCCACTGATTGTCCTACAGGTTCCCTAAAACTTTCACACAGCTGAATGTCCTACTGACTGTCCTACAGGTTCCCTAATCCTTTCGCATTGCTAAATGTCCCACTGATTGTCCTACAGGTTCCCTAATCCTTTCACACAGCTGAATGTCCTACTGATTGTCCTACAGGTTCCCTGATCCTTTCACATGGCTGGATGTCCCACTGATTGTCCTACTGGTTCCCTGATCCTTTAACAGAGCCGAATGTCCCACTGATTGATTTACTGGTTCCCTGATCCTTTCACATAGCTGAATGTTCCACTGATTGTCCTACAGGTTCCCTGATCCTTTCACACAGCTGAATGTTCCACTAATTGTCTTACAGGTTCCCTGGTCCTTTCACATTCGAATGTCCTACTGATTGTCCTACAGGTTCCCTGATCCTTTCACACAGCTGAATGTCCCACTGATTGATTGACTGGTTGCCTTATCTTTTCACACAGCTGAATGTCCCACTGATTGTCCTACAGGTTCCCTAATCCTTTCACACAGCTAAATGTCCTTATGATTGTCCTACAGGTTCCCTGATCCTTTCACACAGCTGAATGTCCCACTAATTGTCTTACAGGTTCCCTGGTCCTTTCACATTCGAATGTCCTACTGATTGTCCTACAGGTTCCCTGATCCTTTCACACAGCTGAATGTCCCACTGATTGATTGACTGGTTACTTATCCTTTCACACAGCTAAATGTCCCACTGATTGTCCTATAGGTTCCCTAATCCTTTCACACAGCTGAATGTCCTACTGATTGTCCTACAGGTTCCCTGATCCTTTCACAAGGCTGGATGTCCCACTGATTGTCCTACTGGTTCCCTGATCTTTTTACAGAGCCGAATGTCCCACTGATTGTCCTACTGGTTCCCTGATCCTTTCACATAGCTAAATGTCCCACTGATTGTCCTAGAGGTTCCCTAATCCTTTCACACAGATGAATTTCCTACTGATTGTCCAACAGGTTCTCTGATCCTTTCACATTGCTAAATGTCCCACTGATTGTCCTACAGGTTCCCTAATCCTTTCACACAGCTGAATGTCCCACTGATTGTCCTACAAGTTCCCTAATCCTTTCACACAGCTAAATGTCCCACTGATTGTCCTATAGGTTCCCTAATCCTTTCACACAGCTGAATGTCCTACTGATTGTCCTACAGGTTCCCTGATCCTTTCACAAGGCTGGATGTCCCACTGATTGTCCTACTGGTTCCCTGATCTTTTAACAGAGCCGTATGTCCCACTGATTGTCCTACTGGTTCCCTGATCCTTTCACATAGCTGAATGTTCCACTGATTGTCCTACAGGTTCCCTAATCCTTTCACACAGCTGAATGTCCCACTGATTGTCCTACAAGTTCCCTAATCCTTTCACACAGCTAAATGTCCCACTGATTGTCCTAGATGTTCCCTAATCCTTTCACACAGATGAATTTCCTACTGATTGTCCAACAGGTTCCCTGATCCTTTCACATTGCTAAATGTCCCACTGATTGTCCTACAGGTTCCCTAATCCTTTCACACAGCTGAATGTCCCACTGATTGTCCTACAAGTTCCCTAATCCTTTCACACAGCTAAATGTCCCACTGATTGTCCTAGAGGTTCCCTAATCCTTTCACACAGATGAATTTCCTACTGATTGTCCAACAGGTTCCCTGATCCTTTCACATTGCTAAATGTCCCACTGATTGTCCTACAGGTTCCCTAATCCTTTCACACAGCTGAATGTCCTATACTGATTGTCCTACAGGTTCCCTAATCCTTTCACATAGCAGGATGTCCCACTGATTGTCCTACTGGTTCCCTGATCCTTTAACAGAGCCGAATGTCCCACTGATTGATTTACTAGTTCCCTGATCCTTTCACATAGCTGAATGTTCCACTGATTGTCCTACAGGTTCCCTGATCCTTTCACACAGCTGAATGTCCCACTAATTGTCTTACAGGTTACCTGGTCCTTTCACATTCGAATGTCCTACTGATTGTTCTACATGTTCCCTAATCCTTTCACACAGCTGAATGTCCTACTGATTGTCCTACAGGTTCCCTGATCCTTTCACACAGCTAAATGTCCCACTGATTGTCCTACAGGTTCCCTAATCCTTTCACACAACTAAATGTCCCACTGATTGTCCTACATGTTCCCTAATCCTTTCACACAGATGGATGTCCCACTGATTGTCCTACAGGTTCCCTAATCCTTTCACATTGCTGAATGTCCCACTGATTGTCCTACAGGTTCCCTAAAACTTTCACACAGCTGAATGTCCTACTGACTGTCCTACAGGTTCCCTAATCCTTTCGCATTGCTAAATGTCCCACTGATTGTCCTACAGGTTCCCTAATCCTTTCACACAGCTGAATGTCCTACTGATTGTCCTACAGGTTCCCTGATCCTTTCACATGGCTGGATGTCCCACTGATTGTCCTACTGGTTCCCTGATCCTTTAACAGAGCCGAATGTCCCACTGATTGATTTACTGGTTCCCTGATCCTTTCACATAGCTGAATGTTCCACTGATTGTCCTACAGGTTCCCTGATCCTTTCACACAGCTGAATGTTCCACTAATTGTCTTACAGGTTCCCTGGTCCTTTCACATTCGAATGTCCTACTGATTGTCCTACAGGTTCCCTGATCCTTTCACACAGCTGAATGTCCCACTGATTGATTGACTGGTTGCCTTATCTTTTCACACAGCTGAATGTCCCACTGATTGTCCTACAGGTTCCCTAATCCTTTCACACAGCTAAATGTCCTTATGATTGTCCTACAGGTTCCCTGATCCTTTCACACAGCTGAATGTCCCACTAATTGTCTTACAGGTTCCCTGGTCCTTTCACATTCGAATGTCCTACTGATTGTCCTACAGGTTCCCTGATCCTTTCACACAGCTGAATGTCCCACTGATTGATTGACTGGTTACTTATCCTTTCACACAGCTAAATGTCCCACTGATTGTCACATAGGTTCCCTAATCCTTTCACACAGCTGAATGTCCTACTGATTGTCCTACAGGTTCCCTGATCCTTTCACAAGGCTGGATGTCCCACTGATTGTCCTTCTGGTTCCCTGATCTTTTAACAGAGCCGAATGTCCCACTGATTGTCCTACTGGTTCCCTGATCCTTTCACATAGCTGAATGTTCCACTGATTGTCCTACAGGTTCCCTAATCCTTTCACACAGCTGAATGTCCTACTGATTGTCCTACAGGTTCCCTAATCCTTTCACACAGCTGAATGTCCTATACTGATTGTCCTACAGGTTCCCTAATCCTTTCACACAGCTGAATGTCCCACTGATTGTCCTACAGGTTCCCTAATCTTTTCACACAGCTGAATGTCCTACTGATTGTCCTACAGGTTCCCTAATCCTTTCACACAGCTGAATGTCCCACTGATTGTTTGGTTCCCTGATCCTTTCACTCTGAATATCCCTCTGGTTGTCCTGGCGGTTGGCTTATTCTTTTGCACAGCTGAATTTCCCATCGATTGTCATACTGGTTCTCTGATCCCAATTCATACCGGCAGCTGAATGTCCTACTGGTTCCCTGATCCTTTCACACAGCTATATTCCCATTGATTGTCCTACAGGTTCCCTGATTTTTTCTTCAGGTTATCATTTAAGCATATCTTTTTATTCTTTTTTATATCACCCTTACACTAGAAAGGGTACATTCTTATTTTGCATATTTATACTTTTCTAACAAAGACTTCAAGTCATGTAAGTATAAAAAAGAGATATTTCTTTTATTTACAGCTGTTGAATTAAGTAGAATAAATACTATAAATACTGACTGTATGCTACCAAGGGAGACATTTGGATATTTTTATAGGGCAGTATTGTCCATTGAGGCATCACATATAAATTTATAAAAACAAACTTCAGGGTATTAACGACGCAACACCACAGTATGGGATTCCATCAATAAGTAAATAACTATGGCCTTTTCTAACAGAGCTGGTATATTTCTGTTATTTATTACTAAGTCCTTATTTAACAGAGCTGGTATAATTCTGTTATTAATAACTAAGGCCTTATCTGACAGAGCTGGTAAAATTCTGTTATTAATTACTAAGGCCTTCTCTAACAGAGTTGATATATTTTTTTTATTAATTACTAAGGCATTATCTAACACAGTTGGTATAATTCTGTTATTGATAACTAAGGCCTTATCTGACAGAGCTGGTAAAATTCTGTTATTGAAAACTAAGGCCTTCTCTAACAGAGTTGGTATATTTTCTGTTATAAATTACTAGAGCCTTCTCTAACAGAGCTGGTCTAATTCTGTTATTAATTACTAAGTCCCCCTCTTACAGAGCTGGTATATTTCTGCTATTAATTACTATAGGGCCTTATCTAACAGAGCTGGTATATTTCTGTTAATCCTTACTTAGGCCTTATCTAACAGAATTGGTAAATTTCTTTCATTAATTATTAAAGCTTTATCTAACACAGTTGGTATATTTCTGTAAATTATTACTCAGGCCTTATTTAACAGAGTTGGTAAATTTCTGTCATTAATTACTAAGGCCTAATCTAACAGAGCTGGTTAATTTCTGTTATTAATTTCTAAGGCATTATCTAACACAGTTGATATATTTCTATAATGAATTACTAAGATCTTGTCAAATACAGTCGGTATATTTCTATTATAATTACTGAGGCTTATCTTGTACAATTGTTATATTTGTATTATATATATTACTTTGGTAAATTTCTGTCATAAATTTCTGAGACCTTATCTAACCCATTTTGTATATTTTTATTTAAATTAATACGGCCTTATCTAACACAGTTGCTATATTTCTATTATAAATTACTATTACAGCTTGTACATTTCTACCGTAATTTTTACTCCTGTTGTTTTCGGTCTAAAACTAAGGCGTTATCTAACAGAGCAGGTATATTTCTGTTATTAATTACTAAGGCATTATCTAACACAGTTGGTTTTCTTCTATAATGAATTACTAAGATCTTGTCAAATACAGTCGGTATATTTCTATTATAATTACTAAGGCTTATCTTATACAGTTGTTATATTTGTATTATATATATTACTTTGGTATATATTTCTTTCATAAATTTCTGAGACCTTATCTCATCCATTTTGGTAATTTCTACTTTAACCCTTTACTGTTTACATTTATTTTAGATTTCCGACAAATTCTGACACTATTTATATTTACAGTAACAGCCATATCTTTTCAAGCTTTTTTTGTATCTTGATCAAATTTTCAACAGTTCCCACTAAGAGGGTTTGCTGAAGATTATTGAAAATCATTGAAACTTAGAAATAATATGCAAAATTTTTGTCCTGAAAGAATCTATACATATCATGGCATTCTAGTTGCCCATTTAGAGTGCTCTTTAGTGGCTTGTTAACAGTAAAGGGTTAATTACGAGGGCCTTATCTAACACAGTTGGTATATTTCTATTATAAATTACTAAGGCTTATCTATTACAGCTTGTATATTTCTACCGTAATTTGACTCCTAATGTTTTCGGTCCCAAGCCTTATTTTATACAGTTGGTATATTTCTATTTTGATTACCAGGGCCTTATCGAATACAGTGTCAGTTTATATATTTCTATTATAAATTACCAAGGCATTATCTAATCCAGTTGCTATGTTTCTTTAATATTAAAGACTTAGACCTTATATAAAACAGTTGATATGTTTCTATATTTTTTATAAACTAAGGCTTTATTGAATACTAATTTAATATTCCTATTGTAATTGACTCCTGTTGTTTTCGGTCAAAATCGGTCAAGCGTTCATTTTATACATCTCTTTATTCCTTATAATTAACACGAATGAATTACCCGGCCATGACCTTATTTATTCTGTACATCTGTTTTTTTCTGTTTTGTCCGCCAGTTTTTAAAATCAGCATAAATACATGAACATATTGTCATTTTCTGCCTTACCTAGAATTTTGGCTATTCTTTAGATGATTTCCACATGTTCTCCTGTCTGTCTGTCTGTCTGTCTAGCTGTCTGCATGTCTGTCTGTCTAATTTCAACATCCTGCAAGCACTCATCCTCTTTCTGGTCGTCTAGTACACATGTCAAACTGATTTTAAAAAATAAACGTATGCTCTCCAAGTAAACGTTTTATGTAAACCTGATCGAGAGTAAACAAAGACAAGAAATGCGATTTGTCTTATATTCCTAAAACGTTACGGGTTTGACCACCAGGAATACGTATAGCTAGCTGATTGGTCTTATCCTTGTGGCGGCTATTACGGGACCCCCTTACAAGTACTGGAAGTATTCTACAAAGCTACAAACTATAAAATAGTACAGCACTTTCAGGACCGCGGGAGTATGGCGTCAGAGACACTCGAGGTCGGTTTGGGACGCACGGCTGACGGCCACCATACGCCCAAAGGAATTCGGAAGGGGACTCCCATTACAGTCGCAGACCAGCGCCGGTTATCTCAAGAGGATACACATTACCTTTGTACGATATGACCACATGCAGACCTCACAAATAAAAATATTTAAAAAAAACAAAGTCAAGCAATATATCCTGATTTTTGTATTATTAATTGTAAAATAATGTAAAAAGTTGATTTAACTTTATGTGGATGCATAAAATCTTAAATACCACATAATTCCTATGGGACGCTCCAAAATTTTGACCCAAGAGTCCCGGATCCTCCAAAAATTTGGCATATTGAAAGCTTTGTATAATATATTCATTTCAATTATACTGTGGATTTTTTATTAGATTTCCAGTTACTGTATATTTGATTTGTAATGCAAGACTTATTTTTAAAGCATGTTTAATTATATAGTTGGTACATGTGTTTTTATTCTCTGTCTGTCTGTCTGTCTGTCTCTCTCTCTCTCTGTTTCTCTGTCTGTCTCTGTCTCTCTCTCATGGAACTGTATTTTACATCGTGGACGAGGATATAGTGTGCCATAGACATACTTTAATTGAGTAATATGACGCGCTGATCATCCGAGATATTAATGCCGTATTACTATAGAATGCACCGATGTACTACTATGCAGATATACCACCAGACAACCTTCACAGTCACTTAATATCACTTTTTTAATGCCAGACTATTAAATGCTGATATAATTAGAAATCTAATGAATGCAAGCCTCCGCAATGTGTGGGTTGCGAAATGCCCTGAAAATTTTCTTGAGGCACCGTTCAAGAATGCGTGAGTTATATTGTGAACAAGCACGAAGAAACAAAAACGAACGGGGATGGACGCATGCCCTCCTGCCGAAGGTTATGATAGAGATGTACCAGTATGTGAAATGGCAGCTTGCTTATTACATGTACTTGCTATTCGACGAAGTCAGCCCTGCGGTGCGAGGTGCAGTTTGCTACATGAAATTGTCAAGGATGCGAACCTACCAAACGCGTATGTGAAGTGATTTGAAGTGAGATGCTCTGTTCATGTCATGCTGTGGTGCACGTATTTTTTGCTAGATAAATTGGCTCACAACTAGATCTGAATAAATACAGAGTAAGAACATTCTGAGGGGTAAGTGTAGAGGTTAATCAAAACAACTTAATTTTCATTAGCAACCACAGATGGCGCTGCCAACAGGACCTGAGCCTGTCTCGGCAATCGTAGTCAGATGTGACCGTATCAAACAGTCACACCTGATCAGAGTACGTTTATTTAACACCACCAGAACTGCTAGTTTGTAATGTTCAACGTTACATTCAAATTTCACGCTATGAAATTGTTAGAATTAACAGTTTAGCATTTATCGTAACACAAATGTAGTTACAAAATATGATGAAAATACGGGAGCATTTTTAAATTATTACCACGCACGTACCCTGAATGCTATTCAAAACATATTTCAACCATGATCCCAAATTGGTAATTATATATATACATATATTTTTTTTGCTTGAAATCTTCTCATTTACAACAGGAAACTGTACCACTGCTGGCACAAGAAAACGGCAAGGAGAATGATATGTTGTGACTGTAATTCGGTTCATGGCATCATTCTAGAATGGGATTTTCTATTTTCCATTTCCCCTTTATCTGTTGCCCTCTGCGAGGTGCGGCCTCTTTTAAAAAGTTCCGTACATTTACAGAAACCCTAGATATTCTCATGCTACATATTTATTTCAATGAGAATAATAGTTAATACCCTGCATTGGCAGTTTAGAAAAAAAAAAATCCCTTGAATGATATAAGAAAAAAATATAAAATACCAGGGCCAATACCAACAGGTAATAACGCGACAGAATTTATACGAGACATCTCACTTGTTGATTGAACAAGAGTAAGATCAACAGGAGGGAGAGCTCTAAATTAAATTGCTGCATGCGCCATCTCTCTAGCCGCAGTCCCAAGTCTACCAAAATCACATGTTAAAAGAACTGCTCAGGAAAAGTTGCTTGTCATAAGGGTACTTGACTCTGTAATCTGGTGAAATACCGCGGTGTCATAAACCCGCCACGACCAGCAGCGATCACCTACAAATCAGCGCGTATTTGACCCGTAGCGTGCAGTAATCATTTCGTGTCTCGAATTCTTCACTCGCAACTAATTTCCAGATCGATATTGAACTGGTCCGGATTTGATTAACACTGTTTAGTTGTTTTAATTGGAAGCCGGTACTGTGAAGAGGGGGTGAATTCCGACCCGGGCTGCTTGCAAATAAGACGGGGGCCAGACACCTTGATCGATCGCAGCCACTAATGGAACGAAATCTTTCTTTGAAGCCAGCACAATATTGGTTGAAGACTTCATTAGTTTGTGGCCAGCTATGAAGGATCGTCCTTCCCCTCTGCAACGTAATCAGGAGCCTATGGTTTCGGGCGTCCCGTGTCAAACCAAAATTTGTTTTAGCGTCATCAGGGACTTAATATTGCGAGGCCAGAACGGCGGAAGCCTGATTTATGCATCATTAAATTGGACAATTTTTCGTGATGTCACTGGACTCCGACGATATTTTGCACGTCATTATATAAGAAGCCCCACGGCCGGAAGTCTGAGGTACATAGGTTTAGCCGGAATGGTCACGAATTCAATCATAAATCACAGTTATAGCAAGACCATAGAAATATAATTTCATACTTTTCTTTTTATTTGGCGTGTTAAAACTGAAGTATTAATAGTTTGACGAAGAAACTGTTTCACTCTGACTACAGTACTATATAGATGAGCGGCCCGGACCGGACCACATCCTGGTGGTTCTGTGAAGAGGGGGTGAATTCCGACCCTTGCGGCATGCAAATAAGGCGGGGGCCAGACACCTTGATCGATCGTAGCCATTAACGGCTAAATAATAATTAATAAAAAATATCATTTAAGTTTATAAATATTTTATAAAACCTTTATATTTATAAATTTAAAAAAATATACAAGATAAAAAGATATGATACAATCTGACAGAAATAATGATACTAATTATGATAATAATAAATAAACAAGTTGACTCCATCAATCCACTTTAAAGACCCTTAAAATTCTAAAATAACTAGAATATTTGGCTCGAAACAAAACTTCTGTCAGTGGTTCTAATAGATTTAAAGTGGTGAAGGAGTCTATACTTATAAACTTCCTATACTTCCTATACTTCCTATATATATTATGAGTCATAATATAATAGATAGTATGGTATGACCGTTTTTTTATTGTTTTTTTTTTTTAACTGATTCATTCGTAGTATTTTTAAGAACACTGGGGATATGAAGACTTTATTACAAATAGGGATTCAAGCGCCTGTGTACATTTTAAGAAATGTATAACAAAAATGAAAAATATAGTATATGCATATATGTAATATATATAAATATGTGTGTGTATATACATATTTTCCCGGATTATGAAATTTAAGGAGATAAAGAATAGAAAAAACGTGGTATGCCAACAGCGATTTACGGAAACAAACACACACACACACACTGAAACCTACAACGCTTGCTGTGTCATGATGTTTCTCTGTTTCTGAAATTTTAAGATGTATTTGGATTTCCTTCTCCTGAAATAATCCACATGCATTGCCGCCGGCCAGATCTGTTCCTGTAGATCTGACAGATAGGGGTGGAGTTGGTTTTAATATTTGTTTAAAGCAGTTTATTTACTATCGGCACTGCAAGATGAAATTCAATACTCTATAAAGCAAGTTTGAAAAAGTTTACTGATATATCAATCGGAATCATTCCAATAACAATTTCAAAAGTATATCCCTACGTCTTGTGATGTATGGTTCATGCATAAAACGCACAGAACAACATTTGCCAGATACAGGTCGGAATTCGCCTTCACGTCATCTGTTAAAGTGTCGATACAAACATTGTTGTAAGTCTATTGCTGACACAAAGAGCGATTAAACGGCGGTTCACTTTGTACGTAAATTTCATGCTGCATTTTTTTTCACTGGCTAATCATTAACATGTATGTACATATACCTTGATAAACATAAAAATTAATTACGTAAGGCGCAGAAAGCTTGGTAATTCAGTTGCGGATCCAGGATTTTTCCAAACGGGGCGGGGGGGGGGGGCACAAGGGTAAGAAAAAATGTTTACCCCACGCGGCATGTCAAATAGGAACATCAAATGTCTCAAGCTAATAGAGCAAGGCCACGTGTTCAGTTGCCCACATCCTAAATAATGCCACTCTTAAGCCAGGGGCACGAAAAAAGGATATGTCGGCCCAAATGAAGGTACAAAAATGAAATAAAAATTATCAACTACATGTTGATATATAAAAGGTAAAAATACATGTTGTAATAAAAAAAGGACTTCACGTATAACGGTCTAATGACTAAGAGGTGAACGTTTTCAGCCGCTATAGGTTGCTTTGAGTTCTCTTAAAAGAGAGAAAGGCTAAAACAGTTGGATATTATAGGAGATATACATGAAATAAATTGATCTCATACGAATTGATCCCCCCCCCCAATGGAAAGCTTTAAGGGGGCCACGTGCCTAAGAATTTGATTGTTCTCACCGAGCTACACGTATCTTGTCATGATGTTAAACAGGAGAACAAGGTAGGATGCTACATGTGGGTGATGAAGTTGCAGGCTGTATTTATTATATATGGAAACCGCATATTATGTGTTACCCCACACCCATATCTTACCAATATGACTGTTGTGGCAATATTGACAGGATCTGACACTTACAAACGCACACTGCTCATGTTTTCTTAATTAATTTTTTATAAAGTTTTAGTAGATTTAGCACGGTTAATGCTGCGCCAAATGAGGTAAAAACTCGTTTGATCAAACTAGTTTTCTCTTTCTTTTTCAAAAGTTGGCAGAAGAGATACGTGTTTTATCCGCGATTCCAAAATTAAGCCCTGAAAGCGCTTGATAGGAAGGACCATTCATAAACCATTAAGCCGTTCTTTTATACCACTCTCTTTCCGATATAGATAATGATTCGTCTGTCCACGCAATTAAGCCAGACGTTACCAGACAGATGCCGAGAGAACCGTCTGTCCACCCCAGTAAACTCCAACAATGGCAGCTCTGATTTGCTGGAAATGTATTTTCTGTTTCGTTGTTTTGCATGAGATCATCTTTAGAGAGTATGATTGCTACCAACAGGGCTGTGTTGGGAGGGTTTCCTGACAGGCTATTACATGTGCCCAAGGAGGGACCCGCCCAGATCCCGGTCTATCCTCCAACAACATAATTGAAAATCGGAGAGATTGCTTCACGCTCGTGACAGCGTAACCTATATTTCGCTTCCAGTCAGTTAATTATAAAAAGCCCAGCGTTCACATCCGTGATGCGGGACAAAAGTTCATAAAGTCAAATACGGCTGCGGAGCACAAGATTACGCGATGGGGGAGGTTCGGACTTTATTCCTCAAGTATTTATTATCAGTTTATTTACAGCGAAGGTTTCTTACGTCGCACCCAGTAGAGTTTCTGTGTACATTTAATATGTTAATGTATGGGGTTGTATTAAAGCTGCGTGAATTCGAATCCTGATAATGATACAGAAAAATTTCTTTCAATTTTCCTCGTTCATTAAAATATTTAAAACTTACTTTAAAATGACAATAAATGCTAATAACATACTGATGCAACTGTATTGGTTTAACACACAAAATTCATCATGTGGCGATATATTCATATGAGACGGGGCAAGCTAACACCAGTGTATTCAACAGGTCAGGTCGTGTTAAAATGGTAGCCTCATAGAATAAGAGGATATGGTCAGGGAAATGTAGTTAATAACATTAATAATGTTGTGTTATCATTATCATTAGTTGTGTTGATCGGTAGATCGGTTTGTATATGTATCAAATAGTGGAACTTACTGGGTTATGGATTGTTATGATTTGCCGACGGAAGATTCCGGAGGTCTAGAAGCTTCTGGGAGGCTTAGCTGGTAATTTCTATGTAGAAGAAGTATGTAGATATTTACGGAACATTCGTTGTCCAGAACTTTCCCAAAGTTTCTTTGCAAGAGGGATATATAAAGGCGTGTCCAAGGCCGCGGGGAGAGAGTCAGGCGGAAGTCTTTGTAGCCAGACCTGTTGTGAGTTGTAGATTGGCACCGAGCGGGGTGTGTTGTCAAATTGTCTACATTTTTCATACTTCTTGTTTCTTATTTGCAATATGAATGTTTGAATTAAATTCTGGCCAGGCTCCCTATATCTCTTATCACTCTATTATAGACGAGGGACCCTGAGTCTGTCCTGCTGGCGAGTTTCGTCTTTAAAAGTACAGGTAACCGGAGGAGATGTCTCCAGGGGAAGAGTTAGACCCAGTGGCGTCAATTTATCTTGCAGAGTAGGAAGAAGGACTCGTAGACACACACACACACACACACACACACACACATGCACTCTCTCTTTCTCTCTCTCTCTCTCTCTCTCTCTCTCTCTCTCACACACACACACACACACATATATATATACTCTTTTTAGCGACTGAATGACATTTCAAATAAATATACTTAATCACGTCAAATATATTACAATTGAGTATAAGGTTTAAAAAAAAAAGTATTATATTTCCAGTATATTAATTCTAAACCATTTTTCTTATAGCAAACTCAAGTCCATAATTTTATTTATTACTGTATTTCATGTGCAGTATATAAATAATGTTCTTTGAATAGTGTGTGTGTGAGGGGGGGGGGGGATAACATTGACCATGCCCCCTTGCTAAAAGGTGGGACGGGTGATAGGCCTATATACCCCCAACCCCCCCCCCCCCCCTTACATGGACGCCCTGATTTGACCCTTTCTGTAAAGGACCCTTACATAATTTCTACAGGCATGAATTTCTTAACAGAATAGGGACTTGGCGATTTCTCTGCCTTTATGACTGTCATCTCTTCAAACAGGTCACCATCTAAAGATGTACGTGACGCAGTAGCTTGTGATAAATAAGAACAGTTTTACCTAATATGCAGCTTCCATTTTGGTTTGTCTTTGAAAAGCCGGCCTCGGGCCCATATTCTGATTTTTATATTGTCGGCCGATTTGTTTAACCGGCCGGCTAAATCTACAAGTCTCCCTAGCCGCTGAGTGCCCGCACGTCTACCGATTTTTCCTGCAGATCAACAGATTTCTCCGGTCATTTTGGTCACTTTTATTTCATTGGGATCAGAAATGATTAAAAGAAGAAAAGGTAGGTTGTGTATCAGCCGAATTTTTCGGTTCATCATCTTCCGAATATTCCGGACTGATTTCTAAAAGATCCAGCCAGCAGCATCCTTACATCTCAAATCCTACCAATTTTTATGCCGGCAAAAATCGGTCGAAAAAACGGTAAATTGCAGGCCGGATTTAAGCAGATTTTGTATTTACATATAAATAATAAAAGTGGAAGGAGTAGTTAAGAGCGCGGCAGGATGAGGCGTGGGTGTGGTCGTGCTGGAGGCGACCATTAGGGTACCAGGCGGATTAACAGACAGCTTTTATCGTTTAAACCTGATCGATCACAAGCTGGTGTCTTCTCACGCTTCTTGGACCCATGGTCCTACTCTCCAACGTTAGTCATCAGATTATATATAAATATATATATATATATATATATATATATATATATATATATATCGATTAAAACATTTACGCATACATTATTTTACATATTATGAACAAGTTAATTGCGTTCAGATTTAAATGTATATATTGTAATGCTCGTATAGTATCTGTATCCTTTTAACTGTGCATGCATTATTTGAATCATCAGAGCAAGTCTAGTTAGTAATTATAATAATAATATTAATATAATTCGGGTGTAAGGTGCAGAGCGACCTTTCAGGAAAAATTTATTGTATATATTACAAACAAGTGACTAACAAGCAGACCACTGAGGGCGGGCGTGAGTGCGGTGTATAATGCCGAGGCTGACAGCTGGGCTGTGTGACGTCCCAGCTGGCTATCGACCTGAGACAGCCCGGGAGTCGGAGTGACAGCCACCAGCACGGCGGATTATTCCTGCTTTTATTAAACCTCAGCGCTCAATATATAAAACCAGCCAATACCGGGCCATCAAGGTCGGTTACAGCTCCCCTATATCAAATCGTGTGCCGTCTTGTTTTCATGCAATGCTATCAATATATCCGTCATTTCAAGACTTGCATCTCGAGACTGATTTTATTTCAATGATGCATCTGTCGATATTTCACACATATACGGCTTCCTGCCGCGTCCCCACTTTACACCATAGTTTATCATTTTGTTGTGTTAAACTTTGTATGTTCCCATTTCTCAGTGTACAGGCTTTACTATACTGAGGTATGAAGCTGCTGGAACCCGAAAGCACCGGATTCCACCATCTATGTTAATATTTTAATATGAATTATTTTAACTCATGATTATTGGTGCAAGATGATTTGAAAAAAAAGACAAGTTATAACTTTAAGCTTAACTAATTTACTCTAATTATTTATATAAGGTTTGAATTGCCGTGCTAGTCTGTATATATGAGCAGCCCCCGAAAGCTTGTGACAAGAGTGACAACACTAGCTAGTCTACATAAAGGTATCATATATCTACTTCACTTATTCTAATTTTTTACTTTCTCTTGGTACAAAATTATGATTCCACACACATAGAGCATAATGCAAACGCCACATTATACAATAATGAAGTATAGTGACGTATCAGAAACTTTTTTTATGAAGCTTGAGAAGGCGTCCGCGAGGCGGTATTCACCCATGTATACGCATGTATACGCATATAAGATAAGATAAGATAAGATAAGATAAGATAAGATAACATTTATTAGCCTTCAGTTCCAGGAATTTGTTGTTGACTTCCAATTCATTACATAAAAAATAAATAAGTAAATAGATAGATAAATACATAAAAATAATACATAAAAATACATAAAAATCACACATAACATATTGACTATGCATGTTATGACGGACATATGGAAACACCACAGTTACTTAATCATAAGCCGATTTTATTTTCAAGCATATATGCTAGCATGGAAACACAGCTTGTGTCAATTGTTTTCCTGTCACAATTGACCTATCCATGAACTCCATGCGACCTTAATCGCATATTCATTCAATGAATAAACATAAGCATGAACTAAGGAGAAACCAATCAGGTGACCTTAAACATTGTAAAGCGTCAATCATCTGACAAAAAAACAAAATTTTGCATAATTTGACAGAGCTCTGTCAAACAGAACACGTGTAGTCTGTAAATACTACCAGTACCCATGTCGTCATGTTTTCCGGGATATTTTATTATACGAAGGAGACAGTATAAAAAGTTTCTATGTTATAGGTTGCGGGAGCCATTCCTCCGACTACCGAGTCAATAATAATGTCTTACCTGGCACATAATTCGTATGGGACAAATAGTCCAATATATATTGCAACAGTTCATATATGACTGCGATATAGTAAACAATGGTCAGGTGATATCAGTTGATGACGTCAGTCTATACGACGTCATGCGCCATCGTCCTTTATGACGTCATTATTATGTTATAATCAGCTCTCGCTACCATGGGCATGGAAGTCCATATGTGTAGGAGCGTTTTGGGGGCTCATCATAATAATAAGTTAAAAGGGCGGAGCATTTAGGCTGTGTTGGATAGGTCAATTGAACATTAGCTCTGTTGTGATCTAACATGATTAAACAGTTTAGACTAAGTGAGAAAGATGAGACTGATTTCCCTTGGAGTGAGAGTAAGAGTTTAGGGATAATTCCCTAAGTCTCACGCTGTCAATCTAGGTGTCCTTAATCAAATCACCCAAGAAAATGAACGTAGGATACTAAGGAAACAATAATATATAAATATATTCATATATATATATATATATATATATATATATATATATATATATTGTGTGCAACAGAAGGAACAAATAATGATTTGTATATTCAACTAGAACTTCGATGAGATGTACATGTGGCTCGTCTTCTCAATTAGTAACCGATGGTCAAAACGTAAAATTAGTTTTCCTTCCACTGGCAATACCAAGATGTATTCTTTATATAATTGCATACATATAATGAAAAATTTTAGCGAATATCGATGTTAAATTTGACAAAAGCATCCGTGTAATATAACGAATGACAAGATTAACACAACTAAGCCATGTTGCATTGACATTAATAAACAATAAATAATAAATATTTATCACAATTTTTTTTTGGTCATCCTTGCGAGGCCAAGTATTTTCATAAACGTCCTCACATACGTATTACATTAATACAGGAGGATTTTTTATCTGCCTTATCTTTTGCTTAGCTTCCAAGAGTCTGAGTTATCCTTTATAAATATCTAAAATTTCGAATATCCTCAATGATGTTAGCCGTGTTATGCAAAGATTCTTAATGTCTTAAAAGGGCCCAATCATCTATCTGACCTTTATAAACTAAAGGTAATCTCTTGGGGCTTTGATACAAATAGGCCAGAAAACATGTAAATCACCGCACACAGCTGCTTGATTTGTTTATATCAACGTGTTTATGATATGTGGGGGCCCGCCAAAATAATAAAAAAAAATCAACAAAGGCATCTGGCAGGAAGTCGGATAAGCAAGAGCTTTACAAATGGCGTTTTGCAACATGTGACCTTTCTACCTCTACGTATATGCAACCTACCACCTTAGGTTACATATTTTTTCCCGTTTGTCAACATTGCCATGTTTACAAACTTGTTGTTGATAAACAAATTCATACATCCTTCACGAAGGCCTTATAAGAATTTTTCCACAACCAAAATTCCCTTTCTGGAGTAGATCATTTATTTATACACAGCGGAAGCCATAAATCACATAAATTCTTTAGATGAATGGGCGGCTTTAAATGACGGTAGTCTTGTTATTCAAACAACTTCTGATCGTAACAATCAAAGTTTCAATGCTTCCATATGTAAACAAGGAAAATAAATATTCAGTAAAACCTCGAAACGTCTACCAGCAACGGGACCTCGATTAAATGGTCACACTTCCGAGGTGGTCCTCTAAGCGAGGTCTTATATAATGAGATAAAAAGAATCGGGACCGTATATATTTATGCGTGTGTGTATGTGTGTAGTATACTATCCTGCTAGATGCAATTAATAAAAAAAGAGGAATCTTTCAGAATTTCTATAATAATTAAATGAGAAGGAAAGTGAATGATCTATACTGTAACGGGTTAGTACGGTTATAAGAAATCATAACCTCTTGCAGTTATGTTTCAGCGGGTCTGTTTGCATGTTCTATGTGCTAAGGAGAATTACGCTAAAACTACGAAATTAGTGTCCTCGAAATTTAATATCGACGGATTGAACAAGATCTTCGGCCAGGGAAGACTCTGCAAGATTTTATTGTGGATCAAACCAGCAGGACGGTTTTGCCTTGACGAAGGTATCAGCTCCACCTAGTGCTGTCCTAGTTCATTTTGTTACTGAATGTGTTACACAAGCACACAATTGGAACGCTCTTTGTAAAAAGGGCAAATACAAATTTCTCGGCCGTTTATTCCAATATGCGGACACCAAAAGAATTGACGGTGAGTGTTAAATGTGTAAAAAAATCCTTCCAAATCCGAGTCGTCTTAATTATTTATGAGACATCACAACCAAACGGGACTTGATGAACATTCACTTGACTCAAACGCGTGTTTCTTCAGCAAGTTTCTCACGTAGATAAACTGAGGCACTTTCTTTTGAAAGCCTTGAAACTCTTGATCTATATATCCCCAGCCCCCCCCCCCCCCCCATAATTATTTATGAGACACCACTACCAACTTGGACTTGATGAACACTCATTTGCTCCAAACGCCATGTTTCACACGTAGATACAATAAGACACTTTCTTTTGAAAAGCCTTGAAACTCTGGATCTATATAGCCCCCTCCCCCACCCCATCCCCAATCCGCGAAAGGATGTCTCGGCGTCAGATATTCAGATAACCCTCGGAATGTTTCAATATTTGTTCTCCTGAAATATGACGCTTAACTTTAAACACTGCAAATGATGCACTCCTGAATATTTGATTAAATCCCAACAATTAAACTCCCAGAGTATCATTATCACGTTTTTATATTTCAATACGGTCCTTAAATATGACTAAATAGTCAAATTTCTTTTCTCAATCTTTTTATTGCTGTTTCAATTTTCTTATACTCCTAACATTTTACAGAGCGCGAACAGTTTAACTCGGAACATTTTTAGAGGATCCTTGTATTTATCCAGGAAATATTTCCTTTGGCAATTATAATTATGGAATCTTTACAATGAACAAAGTGTAAGATACCTAGACACGTGAAGATTGAAGTTAGGCCGCTCTTGGATATCATGTGAAACGTAATCAAATAAATAATAATTGTCCAGATCGATTATCCGTGGCAGTATCCAGGCCTCAGGCTGATTTCTTTCATCCACTCTGTCAAACTGAGACTGTCGTGTTTGGACGTTTGCAGATGTTTAGCATCAATGTTCCGCAGCATTCTAACTTTCCCCGGGGGTCGACTGCCGAGAGGCAAGCAGCAGAAAGCGGAGATCCTTAAATGGACATCGACAGAAACCGGTGGTGTAAAATACAGGAGCCGAGTGTTTCATATGCCATAATTACTAATTAATAGACCCGAATGTGTCGATATATTGACATTGATCTGAAACTTAAGAACCCGCGTGGCCCGGGGAAGAAATTGAGAAGGACATTAAGGAAACAGTGGCCGCAGAACTGGCTCATAATTCAATCACGGACGCCTGTTAACTGTGGCGAGAACACGTTGTAAATTTCACCATTTTCCAAAATTGACTTGAAGATTGACATGTGATGGTTTACCGGACAAACTTAGACTTGGGGTTTGACGCCACACGGACCTTTCACAAGGAGCGCCGGTTCTGGAAGGAATACGGGCCATCCATCAGGGAACACGACAACTAAATTAAGCTGGCCGCTAATTCGCCGTGAAGCGGGCAGGTGCGCACGGGGAGTGGCAGGGATTGGTGGTAAATGATTGATGTTTGCCCACAGTTCCTAAGCCGGTCCTGCCGTATCGTTAAACAGTCGAATCATGAGAAACAACGCATATAGACAAGGACCGGACTCTACTTAAAGACGATTACCGTTTCTGGTAAGTCTGCTATCCTTGATTTAACTCTCCGTGCTTAGGACAATACAAAGCTGTATTAAACATATGTTTGTTTCAATTATTTTTTTTGTTTTCAATTGTTAAAAAACTCGTAATCTAGATCTAGTGACAATTTATGAAAAATAATTTGTGACACACTGATACACAGCTTGTTCAGTTGTGTTAATATATTTTATATATATCATTAATATTTTTAAAATATTTTATATAGGCAACTATGACTGTAATGAATGTAAGTTCTGCAAATTGGAACTGTACAAGTCTTATATTGCATCTTGAGCCAGCAGAGTGGTATAACACGAGATAAATATACATTGCAGTTCCAGTAGTAAACAGACAACTTTAATTTCGAAAAAGTATTTTTGTTGTTCATTAAAGTGTGACACGCATCTGTTTATTCTATTTTGAACATATCATTTACAGTTTGTGAAGTGTGGCGTTATACAGTGCGTTTTACTACAAACTTGTAAGTGGAATCCTTTACAACAATATCCAAACAACAAGAAGTATAAGATTATGTTCTCCGAGAAACTGAATTCAGAAAATGTGATCTCACAAGAGATACAACCCTTTCGGCGTTACGAATACAGACAAAATCATGACATAAAAAAGCCACTTAATCCTCATAATTAAAATTCTTCACTTGATAACGTTTTCTTGTGCCTTCACAGTCTGATAGTGTATTAAACATCTGATAGAAAATATGCGTCATAAATGCATAATTTATCATTTTGCATTGCTCCAGTGGGTATTTCAGTGCTGCCACTGTGGACTTTACAAAACATGGAACAAGTTCTTGCACGAAATGAAGTATAGAATTGTCTGAATAAAAGTATGAAAAACGTATAAATCATAGTATGGAACTTTTCGCATAGTTTTACTATATGTTTTAATATTTATCAGTTATGAAGGATTTATATCACGACTCCTCAGTGTTTCATATATCTCCGATTATTTTGTTGAGCCAATCTTCGCCCAATAAAAATGTAACTATTATGAAATGCTGACAGCGCATATCGTATATGCATAAACTGTAAACATCCTGAAGATAAAGATTTGAGAAAAAAATGAAAAAGGTCAAAAAAATATGTCTATTCTGACAACTCGAGGATTGTGATGGTATGTTATTTAGTAAATTGTTCAGAACAGAAATGCGATCATCATTTATTTAGAGAACCCGCGAGACAATTGAACGTGTACCTTCTATTATAATAAAAATTTCTGTCGAGTTCGCCATGCCCAATATTCAGTGGAAAACGGACTTACTGGTATAGTTCCCATCAGATACCAATACACATTTATAGCGGTAATGTTTTAAGGTGTATGATCAGTACGATAGAATGCATGTACAATATTCATCTAAATACGGCAAATTCAAGGTTCACTTTAAAGGTTCACTTAATGTAACGAAATGAATGTTAAACTGTGAATCTGTGTGCAAGATATGACGCAATTATTAGTAGGTTAAATACAATGCATCAATATATATGTGCAAAATTCACTTTATCAGAACAAATATATATTAAAGACTTTTAAAGACTTAAAACCCCACATATCAGCAGTCTGTTCTGCCCTTTTTTTGTACTTTTACGTCACTTCGCATTTGTTTATTCCACTTTTTTCAAATAGATTATTACAGGATATCAATGTCGCGACACGAAACTTTTATTTGTGTATAAATGAATATGAATGACCTTTTTTATGCTAATTTATGTTTTATTTTTCTTTATAAACTACGTCTTAAATTAAGTTTGTTGCAATTCTTTTCATTAAGTTCGCTGAATTCACTATACTGGTACGGAAAAAGGCATATCGTTTTTATTATTCATCCAACAATACAGAAGCAAACAAAAATATATAAATAAAACAATCAAGCGGACCAGGAGACAATAAAATATTCTTTTTTTTTATTAATTCATTTTAAATAATTATTGCGCAACATCTGTTGTCGACTCTCTGCGTTCCGTAGAAGGGGCGACATCAGAGTTCGGTCGACAGTTTTCAGCTTTTATTTAGCGCTGATTTTGTTGACCCTTTTCTATGACCCCCTTTATCCAAGATTATTAGTTAACATGTACCTAATCCAACTTTTATATTATACCAAACATTGTGTTGGTAAAACAATAAATGCGTCATGCATTTAGCTGATGCATTTTGAAATTCTCTATGGAAAATTATGTTTTTACGTTTACGCATTTAGACGATTTATCCGTCACGAAAAACCTTTTAATTGGCTTTATATCGTTCTGAATTATTTTAGGTTATGGATATTAAAGCTATATATATATAAGTTTGGCTGAAATTGATAAAATCTTATACGAAATAAATGGACAAGAGAACAAGAGTGGTCGCTGCTACCAGAATTCTTGTTAGAACAAAAGCAATTGACTGTTGAATTAAGAGAAAAAAATGATATTTAAAATTTGGAAACATAAACATTTTTGGCATACAATGAAATTTGGGATAGGAAGTTATGCATAAGGAGCAAAAAAAAAAACATTTAAAATGTTACCCCAAGGGGCAGCTAAGAATGAAGAGGACAAGATAAAGAAGATCTAATACACTCTACAAGTCATAAATCGCAGGTAACTATATGAAGACTTCGTTAATATGGACACGGAGAGACAAAACACCAAACACTTAATAATGCTATCAAAACGGAATGAATAGACAGATCATATGTATGGAAAATTAATATAGAGTAAACGGCAAAGATAAATAATAAACATATGTGGTCAGTGTTACGGAAGATGTGTTAATTCAATGGCAGATCCCAAAGATCGGGATGAACTTTAACGACAATAATGTCTACACTACTTAGAGGAACGACGTGCCCCAAGGCGCTTAAAATTCAAATCAACCAAATTTCCGGGACTAAATCACGTCTCATTAGAAGACTGTTTACTTAACTAAGAGCTCTTTTCAGTTTATTAACAGTTCTGTTTAGTTGTAGGAACACGGGATTCTGTCAAATATTCTTTTTCTCTGCTAAGCGGTAAAAATGAAAAAGAAAATAAAAGCATTGGCAGCCAGACAGAAGTTAAAAAGCTTCGAAAAGACAGTAAGCGTCATACAAAATATCAATAATCTATCTCACACTTTAAAAGACCCTTCATTGCTGATCCTAAGAATAGTTTGTTTGACAGCGTGAAAAGAAAAAATGTCAAAAAGAGAAAACCTGAAAAGGAGAAAACCTGAAAAGGAGAAAACCCTGAAAAGTAGAGGTGTATGACCAGAAGGGTTCACTGTGTATCGTCAGCGGAGGATAAATTATATTAACCATATGATATGAATGATGACACCGACATCTTAATAATAATGATAATGATTATAATAATAATGAAATTTTATGTACTATAAGAGCGCGAATAACTTCTCATAGGCAGTCACAAACGCTTTACATGAACTGAAAGCAATGCATATAAAATCATAATATTAGGACACAAAAAAATTACATCTGGCATCAAAATGAAAAACATTGGCATCACATCTTGTATGACAGTAAGGATGTGCTACAGCTACTTTTCAAAAGCAATGTTATAAATGTTAAAATAACAATGATGACCAATTATATCAAATTAACACCAAAATTATGTTTAAAAATTATTATTAAAATTATACACCACAGGAAGCTGCATTAGTGTTAAATTTGATCGAGGAAGAAGAAGAATTTTGAATTTCCTCTGGAAGTGTATTCCATAGTTTAGATACTGAATCGACAAATGCTCGTAAAGAGCCACAAGCCATAAGTTGAATGGCCTATCTTAAATTTTTACTTGTTTTTTTTTTTTTTTTATGAATATTTCTAATGATCATAATGAACAGCAAACATGGTAATAACTAACGCTTTTCAATATCAGGATTTATATGCCGGGATTATATATATATATATATATATATATATATATATATATATATATATATATATATATATATATAACTCACTATGAGAATTATTCCACCAAGATGGTACAAATCAAACCTCTTTGTTCATGGTTTTGCTTAAAGTTTTTGTGATCGTCAATTAATTTTTCAGCTTAAAATAATTTTTGACTCATCCGGATTTTACCATTGAATTGTGGCGGGATGGCCAACTGCTGACATTTGGGCAGCTGCACGGGTTCTTCTGTGGGTGGGAAATTTGTAGATATATATAGTGAACTAGAAGCGGATTTGCTATATTAGCAGACACGAGAGGGTCAATTTGTTATCGGACTGAGTGAAGGACGCGCATTTTGAGAATATTTATGATATTTCAATATCAATTATTATATTATTTCCACGTTTAGATCAACAATTACAAGTTACAATCTAGGGCTGGGTATCGGTCAGCCTATTCAGGTATAATACGTATTGCGATACCCGATACGTATTGACGATACGCTTTATAGCCATATATCAGGGACGCTATAATCCAGTGCTCCAGTGTCTACATCGTGGTTGGTATGCACTCATTTCAAATGATGGGCCAACTCTTTCGTTTCATAAATGGCATGAGATATGAAATATTCAGTTACATAATATCTTCTTTTTTTCTTTAACCTCATATGCTTATTTGGGTTGTGAATACTGGGTATTTACAATTCTTCCTCGATAAGTCCTTGCCCAAACCCCTTCATCAGCAAGTTTGTATATTATTGGGAAGATTATAGGTCATATTCTATGTCATCTGTTCAATTGCACAGTTCGTGTGCTTCTGGGAAAGAAAATCACTTATATCACATTTCCCCTTATAAACTAGTATTTCATCCCCCCCCCCCCCCCCCAGGCTTCGACTACATGTTTTACCTGTTGTCGAACATGTATATTTGAGAATAAACAAGTATGAATGGACCTTGAGAAATTGCTTTGCTTTAATTAAAACAATCAGAGATTAAATAATGGATTTTAATATGGAATATATGCCATACTTAGAACACAATGGGAAAAAATGCAATACATATTTTAACAATAACAAGGACCGTTCTCGTAATCCGTCTATCATCGCTCACACGCGCCGGCTTGAGATGCAAGCACCGACAAGTGTATATACATTTCCTCAGCTAGTAGATCATACGGCAATACATGTGATCTTATTTAAGTCTATAGATAGCAAAAGAAACAAAAGTAGCTTAAGCTTTATAAATTGTTTATATTATAGTTTAGGTAAGGGATGTATCTATATTTCTTAGCAGTAGTTGTGTTTCATCCATACGACGATTCAACACGCAAGGCGTATCGGTATCCGTATAGATTTGTCGTATCGATATGAATCGATATATCTGTATACGGATACAGAGCTAATACAATCGATGAAAAAATGGGTTCTCACGTTTTGTTTCTTCTGAATGTCCTGAATGAGCATCAACTGGCACCCTGACACACAATGATCTACATTTGATCTACACGTTGATAAAATGCACAGCCAGAGAAGGACCCATGCTTGCAGTTGCCAAAATGTCAGTATATTGCCCTCCTGCCATAATTTACAAATAACGGTTAAATCCGGACGAGTCACAAGTGATTTCAGGCAAAACATCTGATTGAAGAATATAACATTTATGCAAACGCATTAACCGAGAGGGTTGGCTAATACCATCTTGGTGAAATAATGCCCATAGTGATTTTGCCGAGGCAGAAACGAAGAATTTGCCATAGATTATTGCTCCGATTTTAGTTTATGATGTGTACCCCCTGTTTATATGTTTATCCTTATAACAAAAAGGGCGAGGGTGCGGAGTCGTCTTCCCGTTATTGTTTTCGTTATATTTCGTATAGATTTCTTCATACGTGAAAAGCTTAATGCTCTTGAAGCTTCCAGGTTATTTCCTTCTGTTTATATCAATAATAAAATAGTCACACTTAATGTTTCTTAATAACATAAATTGTATGAGCTCAAAAGTTTGCAGAAAATTGACATTTTTCTGGGTTTGTATACAAAACATATAGATTTTTTTTGTAAATAATTATACTTGTTATTCGGGGGCGTAGCCATGGGGGGCATCCATTTCCCCATCCTCCCGGAATTCCACTTGGTGATATAATGATCAGTTAAATTTTCTAAAACACAATCATGAAATTCCTGTCACAGGTACCCGCAGATTGGGGATTTATTTCAGTATTAAGCATTAGCTGATAAACCCTGTAACCGGGATTTTTATCGGGGTTGGGAGTTTGGGTGTATTAAAAGAGATAAAAAAATGTTGGCTCATCTTTTTATTCTTAAAATTAAAATAAAATATAGATTTTCAGTGTAATTTATTTCGAGGCGCTGTGCTCGTGGCAAGACATTAAAGACCTGGTATTTGATGATGTTTACTTTTGCGAAACGAATTGGGACGCGTGGGCATTCAGATTTTCGAAGATCTTTGACTGGTTACATATATTTATTAGTGTCAGATGGTATAAAGGATAGATCGATGTAATGAAGATATGAAGATGAATTAAATGTGTTTTAAGCAGGGGCGTTAAGAGAAAGGAACGGGAAAACGCATACCTGCCTTTGAAGAAGAAGCATATTAAAAGGAGTGGTTCCAGGCGTCCCCACGCCTAGGTCCCCTTTCAGCCACCTTTTTCTGAAGGGTTGTAGACCAATTTTTCTGAATCGCGGGACCTTTTGTAGGTTTTTTCATTGAACCTCTCCTGTTCCTAAATCCTGGATTCACTCATTAGTAGGCCTATCCAGTGTGAGTTCATATATAACACTTCAACTGACAGCTAAGTTAGATGTAAAAGGTATTGAAATTCAATGGATTGAATCAAGGCCGGTCATTAATCGATAATTGAATCGGACATGAAATAATCGATACATTTCAATTATTGCATTTTCAATCATTTTCATACCTTTTCGGTATATAGCTCTTGCCTTGGAACAGAAAACAGCATACACGTTGAAGTAGCACTGTTATTCAACAAAGAAAATCACCTTATATCATTCATTAGATGTTAGCACAATAATAGATGAACAGATTTAAGTATTACTTGGGCTGCATAAATTCTCATAAAAATCTGAATCTTATAGCATCATATGGGATGAAAGCTTTACGTAGATATATGTCTCTGACAGAATATTGTTACTGTATTCACTAATCGAATCGAGAATAGAATCGAAAGGCAATAATCGATAATCGCATTGAATCGAAGACCCCTTAGCAATTCACAGGCCTAGTGTCTTGAAGGGACTAAATGATACATTGACTGGGTCAAAGATGCTTAAATCCATCATTGAGAGCAGAGGTTATTCATATATGCGCAATAGACCTTACCCCTATCGCAGGCATTCCGATCCTTCCCAAAGACAGTTCCGCTCTTTTCGGTGGTAACCTCGGCCCAATTTATAAACCACGCAAATAATCACTCGAAATGGTGCGTACATTAAAAACTGTTTATTCACTTATCGGTGAGGTCACTGCGTTAACAATAACATTTAAAATAGGTATAGCACAGTGTCATACGCAACGCGGTTTTCAGAGAACATTGAGGATAAAAGTGGACCAACTTCCTTTCATAAGTATTAGATTGCATATAAAAGGTTTAATTTATGTCCTTGACCATGCCCAGTATTTTTTAGCAAAGTTTAGTTTAGTTACCTGACACAAATGGTCTTGGAGTCACCCTAGAATGAAAGGTAGGGTTGCCGTCATTTTCCTGTTCAACATCAGTGTCATCGGGCAACAGGTACTTGACAGATAAGGTGTTATATTGACATATCAGTGTAATAAAGTACAAAATATGTATTAGTAATACGATGTTTAAGTGTATCTGTATAAGTGTGATTAGTATAACATAAATGTACGTGATAAAATGATTGGTGAGTTTGGTGATCATGACTCGAGAACTGTTTTCAACTGCAAATTTAATTTAATTCTCTGGCTTCCTCTAAACTGAGATTGAAAAGATAATTAATCCGATTCAAGAGTAGTCTTTCGTAAAAGAAATGCAGTAGTTTGCCCTACTATTAACATGTAATCGTAAATTATTTATCGTTGCGGTTTTTGATATCGGTTTATCCACCTTTAAAAGGTTCCAGACAGTGCAATAACTAACTGCTGCGTGGCCAAATGCACCGAAAGGAAAACTTATCTGTGTAAAAACCTTATTTTGTACACTAGGATCCTCTGTGTGCACCCGTTTTGAATTTTCTGCCATTTCGTTATTTGTGAACGATTGTTGGAAATCAATGTAGTTTCCAAATCAGACAAAAGAAAAAAAAATTATTGTTTTTGTTTTTAATATAAGTTTTCTTATAGCAGTCCAAAAAAAATTATACAGCAAAAATCGAGCGTAACAATTTTCTGGAAGATATACCCTGAAGCTTGGAATAGAATATGTAACTTCTGACGCATAGCTTTCAGCTAAATTTATTTATTTAAGCACAAGCATATAGACAGGGTGGAAAATTTGGGGTTGTATGTTACTTGTTAAAAAACGCAGTTATTCTCCTCGGATGGTATACTAGTGCCATCATTTCATGGGCTGGTTCCTGTCTTAAACTAAAATAAAAAGAGAAACTTTGTCAAATGTCCTAGCAGGCACCAGCATATTTGCAAACTTATAATGTCATATTGCGTAATTGGTAGACACAGATATTGCTCATAAAAATGTAAATGTTGTATATTTTTACAGATTTTGATAAGACCTACGGCTACATTTGTTCCCACAAGTTATCACCATGACTACCATCAGGTCAGTATATTTTGTATGTTTCAGTGTAACCGCGAGAATTGTTATCAGACACATGGTAGCTGCGTGTAATTTAAAGAATTGTTGATTTTCAGCTTCTGCATGATCATCAGCTTACAGTAATCTGACCGTATGTTACTCAATGGTAATAAATTTTTCAGACTCTATCGCTGAGAACGGTGATGTATGTATAAATCGATTGAAACCTTTATCAGGAGTAAACACCGACACGATAAATGTGGTAGGTTTAAACAAGCAAGCCCTGAGCAATTTGTCCGCAAACCAATACCTCTCTGTCTCTTACTTACACCAGAGTGCACCAATATCGGGCGCTTAAGGCGCTGCCGTACAACCCAACATGGACGACTCTGGCACACCATCGATAAAATATTCACGCTCAGACGAACAGCAAAATATCAAAGCTAAGGATTGGATATTCTTTATCCTGTTTCTTACGGAGAATGAACTCAAACGACATTTCTCTTTTCTAGAACATATAAACCACCTACGTTTTTACAGTAGCAGAACGTTGTAATCGATTTAGAAACTTTAAGACGAGATGTACAGTCTGAGTGAAGACGGTAAAAAAGATGAGAAGTTTGAAGTGACGTGTGTAAAATGCACCGAGTAACCCCGAGACTGGACAGAAATGTCCTTTCTGTGATAAGAGGTTGTGGTTGGTCTGTAGATCGGCTGATTAAGGAACCTTCAGACAGACAGTGGATTGTTGATTACCAAGTCATCAAGTGGGCAGTCTTACGCTTCTTTTATAACACATACGGTACAGACAACCAGCAATACAACAACGGTAAACCGGTATCCGACTTGGATACCAGCTCTTACTCATGATTCATAAGGTCGTAAGTCCGGGCGGCTCGGGTCCATCGCAGCTCTGACAAAGACAGGTTACAGGCGCTTATTGACTGAACCCTCATTACGTCTTATCCCGGTCATTACACGGGTTTAGATAACGGAATTGAAACCACTATTAACTGCCAATAAATTTGCTGCTGTGGGGATCACAAGGAATTTAATCTACGACTACCATACAGTTTTCATTACTGTGTTTAGATACATGAAGATTTTCCTGACCATTCTGTAGTCTGGCCATGTCTTTATACCTTTAGGGTATGCCTTTATTAGCTTATTGTTCCCGTCTTAATAGTGTAGATCCTGGCTTGCTATCAGTGACAGTGCGGATGTGTTCTGCTACTCTTTACAGCTGGCCGAGTGGCAGGTTTGTGATGTAATATTGCTAAGATGGACCCTTCCGTTCGAGGCAGTGCGAGCTGCAACAACATTGTGCATTTTCAGCATGATGAGGCCCCTGACAGGTGCGTGCGTTACATCACTGACTTTGCTTGATTTTCATTGGCGTCAAGTTTCCTGTCGATTGAATCACACAAAATCAGTATATTCAAATTGAAACTCTTAAATTAAAGCACAGAAATTATAACCAGAAAATGATTCAGTTTATCTTGATCTTTAAAGTAATTATATCATGTACAACTCACACATACACATATATATATATATATATTAAATTTATTTATGATGAATGTAAAATAAAACATATAGTTATTATATCTGATGTACACAACCAACTGAAACGTACATATTCTATGTATACAGGAGTGTACTGCATTATCCAGTGACATGTTGCAAATATCAACAAAAATCTACATTAACTTAATATATGTTTAGCTTCATTTACTGTCGTGTCTCTAATGACATATTAAGGTAAAGATTAAAGATTTGTGTGTATAAAATAATCCTCATCTGCACCGAATCAAGAAGCCAATTATCAACTAATAGAAATTGTTTTATGTGTAATCTTTTGCACCCCTTCCCTTATTCCCTTTTCAGGATCTGCAAATGCTATATTTTTTGTTAATTTGCAAGCTGAGAGTATTCCAGGTCTGAAACGTGTTAGTCAATTAAAAAAATAATCTCGGCAGCCACTTTCCCTTTATTCGAGAAGCCCCGACTCAGTAGGCAATGATAATTTGGCTCGTAAGCCTTCTTGAGTCGTGATACAAGTATTATCGAGGAATGCATCGCAGTTGTCTTCCAGTGGTTGCATTCATATTGTGGTAAACAGCCCATAATTTTAACATTATGCTACTAATGATGAATAAAAACAAGAGAATACATGTGAACTCAAAACCAAAACTGAAACCCAATCTCTATGGTAACTAGTCATTTCCTGTATCGCGTACCTGTTGGTTGCATCTATTAACTCGAGCGAGCCATGCCTGTATTCATGCGGTAAGAAATTTAAAAAAAAAGCGGAGGGGTTTACCAATATGCTGAGTTAAAACGGAACTTTTTCACTCATGTTACGTGCTGTTTGAAAGTACACTAAAATGCCAACGATCAGTCTGCTTTATGTCAATTACCAGTGTATCTGTAGGATATGATCGAAGCGTTGTCAAAATGACGTAAAAAATATTTGCATCCTCATGGGGCCTTATAATGCGTTCCACAGACCTAGATGTAAAGGCACTCTGGCAGCCAGTTATCTGGTCGTAATGTCAGAGGGCCGATGTGGCGCTACCCCAACTTGCCCTCCCACCGTCGATCCATGTAAGCATTCCCCCTTCTTTTTCTAAAATTCTGGATCCCCCCAGATACTTTATATACCCAGTGCAATATTCATCAGGTTGCCTTTCTGTAACAAATTGTATTGTTACAAAACTCATCTTGGTCTAATGTCATTGATATCACGGTTATAATGATTAAATTATCAAGTAAAGTCGGCATGAAAATCGAATTTTTCTAAAAATATTTTTCTTTTTCTTATGATCCGACATATATAGATTATGTCCTTCCAAATAACTTCAACTGTACACTCTAGAGACAAATGTAATGAGAGCCTTATTACAAACATTTATGTAGTGTGTGCAGATTTAGTTATTTCTGTTAAGTATCAACGCTTCAGACACTACTGACATATTGTGGTTTCATCCAGTGGCTGAAATTCGTATGATGAACAATGTAAAAATGGCTTCCGGATACTTAAGTATGCGGAATGTCCGTGAAATCGTTTTTTTTCCGGTATACATTGGCTGCCGTAAAAGCTTTTTTTTGTAGTAAATATATGTATACGAGTCATTAGCAGGAACTACATGTAAATCGTTCAAAGGGCAGACAGAGATGATGTTTTCTCGCGAAACCACGTTTAAGTGACTGTTAATTTGGTTGTTCAGCGTTACAGTTAAGGAGACTGTATACTGACTTGTTAACGTCACGCACGTAACCTACATCCAGGACAAAGTGTACTTTACCAGTTAAAGGATAACTACTTCCCGCGACGCACAGACATACATGTATCGTCACTTACTCGTAAATGTTTTCAAAATCTCCCTCTTTCTCTCTCTGCTCTGTTTTATGGGATTGATCTGCATTTTCCATCCATCATACAAGTTTACGCCTCAATCCTACGACACGGTACTGCTAAGGTGTGATATCGCCCTACATATAGTATTAACTACATGCCATTGCCAGTCAATGTTATGCGTCATAAAGCAATTTTTCCATAAAGTTTGCAGTTTTGAAGATTTAATATGTTTTATGTTGACGTGCTATTATTAACGGACAAGACAGGTGTTTCAGACGTAGCAGAAATCCTTGCATATATAAAGATTGTTAAGCTATGCAGTCTCAAAATATACACGGATTCGAAGGAATAATCATTGCTGAGAAAAACTTGATTTTATTTCCAGGCAGAAAATATTCGGACATGGAAAGGTAAAGTAATTTCTTCATTAAAAATCACATAATATTTCAGTGTTAAGATTCAATGAAATATATGGGATGACTGACCTAAACTGTCGTGGTAACAAGCAACCAAACGAGTCTTGCGTAAAACCGACCTCCTATCTACCTACTTTTCTGGCCGATTTTCTGCAGTAGATTGTAGTGCCGCTCAGTTTTAGCTCAGCTGACTTTAAGTCAACTAAGCTATAGCGATAGTTCTTTGTCCGTAAGCTGTATTACCTCTCGTCCGTCTGTCCCTCCGTTCTCCTTTCACGTTTTGAAACCTTTGGACTTACTTATCCTAAATTTGACCAAATCTTAAACTGGGTCACTGCGACTTGGTTCCCTGAGATATTAAAGATAAACCTCCATTTCCTATAACAACTTCAAGACTGTCCACTTTGAAAACCACTGATGTCGTTTTTTTTTTATTTGGTATAACAATTCTTCAATATATTTCCAATATACATTAAAGAAATTAGGTCAGTATTGCGTAATTTGTTAAAGTTACTTCCATGAACATAATGTACATTGTCCAAAGCAGAAAAATATTTATTCATTTAACATGAGTTAACAATTTTCAAGCAGTGAATATATGTAATCCAGATTTAATTTTACAACAGAAATCAATTGAAAAAAATATTTTTTTTTAAGTCAAAAGGGTAATTGTAATATCATTACCTTAAACTCCGCCCAACTTTGTCCATGGCACATGTTCGTACTGTACGCAGTGTTGCTTAATTTTTTACACATGCATTGCACATAAGGATTTAAGCTTTTATAATCTGAAATTGTAAAGCAAGTGTTGTAAAACTGTTGTTGAAGTTTAGGTAGACCAATTCAAGCACTCTTCAAAACAAGCCAACCCAGTGCACATTTGTGCAGGAGAGGCCTGGTATGCCAAACAGTATATATGTACTTTGAATGGGGAGCTAAAGACACAGTAACAGTTTTCCTCCCCCTCCAATTGACAGATCCCATAAACAAGTTATAATTTCTATGTTAAATCAGATTTTGTTTCCAGACTGTTCAACCATTTAGGTAAAGTACTAATTGAATCATGTGTCCGGAAAGTGATGCAATATTTTTGGGAGGGAAGAAATTTGCATGTGTGGAATTTCTAAAAGGCAACTATGCATAAGCAGTAAAACCATTTGTGTTGTTTAAATTAAATGTGTAAAAATTTCAGTACTTAAGTAAGAGTTGATAAATCTTTCATAATTCCCGTGATGAAGTTGTTTATACTGTCTTGAAATGAGAGTGTGTATACCTGATATGAAAAGGGATTTGTTTTCATCAGTTTAAATAAACATTGAATATTTATTTAAAATTGAAAGCCTCTTGTCATTTCAGTATACAAACCTTGTTTGAAATAGTAGTCAAAGGGGTAAGATACCATGTTGTGCTAGTTTGGAATTTTCTTAAGTAATTTCAATTAAAAAATATAAATTTTAAGACAAATGAATGGTAAATAATAATGAAATAGATAATTTTAATAAATTAGAACCAATCTTGATTTTAAGGTTTTATTATTATTTACCTTTAACATTGAAAAAAAAAACATTGGGTATGTTAAAATATTAGGATCTTATAGAGATGTTTATTATTCCCCTGCCCTTAAAATGTTCTTTAAATGTCGGCTTTTATAAAAGTCCCGAAGATAGTGAGCAATCTGTGACTGGTAAAAATTTATTAGGTTAATATTAAAAAGATAGAATTGTTAAATTGGTGTAGACTAGCATCTTCGTTCATTGCAGGCTAGAAAGGCAGGCAGGACCTTTGAAAGCATGCTGTACTGATGCATCAAATCAAGACTGTCAGGGAAACTTCATTTTTTTAAATAAACTTTTACTTCTACTGCCAAATATATTTAAAATAAAATCTAAAATGAAAAATATTTAATATTACAAATATTTTGTTTCTTTAATAAAGTGTTCTGAGTGACCTCACTGTCCCTGTTTTGAGTGCCTCACTGTCCCTGTTTTTAGTGACCTCACTGTCCCTGTTTTTAGTGGATGCACTGCTCCGGTTTAAAGTGACCACACTTCTTCGATCATGTGTGAACTCAGTACACCTTCATGGACTGCTCTTTTTTAATGGACTTTTCCTGTCTTCTCTCCACGGGACTTTACATCGTCTATTTTATATGAAGTTTTTTTTGGAATATTCTTGTTGATATTGTAAAAAAGACAATACCGTTATATTAATAGCGGTTCCGCTGTAACCTATAGCAGTGTTAATACTTCATACTTTATATAGGTTTTTGGAAATGCTGTGATACACATTCCAGGTGCTCATATAAGGAAATAATGCCCAGAACATGACTCTGTTGTGTCACATGTCACGGCATGCGGGAGGTCCCTTTTCCGTGTACGCTCACGAAGCCGCCCCTCCGCTATGTGGGACGGTAGCGGTATATGATAATAAAAAAGCGCACAATGGTATTAAATGCAACATAACATGCTGCCTTTTGATAAAACATTGGATGTGGTATGATGAGTCTGTCGGGTTTCTTTGTGATCTGGGCGTTTTTGCACGGTCCAGTTAGAGGGGTTCACAACATATTTTGGCTCGCATGTCACCTTATACTTGAGATGAATAGATGGTTGGCGTCAGTGGCGTGTGTATATAATTTGCTTTATATATGACACATTCACCGTCAACTGAGAGGTGTTGAAAAATGTCCATTAAAAAGTTAATAGTTTCAATTTGATGCTCCAATTTTGAGCTGCTGCCGCTCCGACATTTCTTTCAAGAAGATAAAACAATACAATTTCCTTTGTTTTGTAAAGCTTTTACTTATTTAGCAAACTAAAACTGTTATTTTCATCCTTTTCCCTTATCATTTGACATTTTTATCGAAACATATACCAAAAAATTTAAAATAAAAAAAACGCCCGCCCGCATTGATTTCTGAAAAAAAAGTGCCTGAGAACCATACCTTTTTTTATTCTGGCCTTATACCTAAGTTTTAAATTAAATTGAATATAATTGTAAAATCAACTAGTCGCTGATTTATCAATGTAACATTAACATTGTTTCTTTACCATAAACTTTCATCCGAAGGTGACAATTTATACACAGAAAAGGATCTATCTAGGTGACTTCATTCTCAAATTGTTACAATGAACACTCTGTAAAAAGTGCCGTTTTAGAACCGTTTCATTAATGATGTGACATGTTTCAACTGAACACATATTTTATAAGGAGACATGTTGGAAACATGCGAGAGACATGTTTGCAACATGTAACATGGGTTTTCAGGGGGGCAAAAAACACCGAAACTGTAAATCATATTTGATTCATGTTTATAACATGAGTTTGAAGAACTCGACGTGTTAGATACACGTGTTAAACATGTCCCCAAATAAAACTCATCAGTTTAAAAGTTTATACAGTTTTATCACCACTCGCGTATGACGTAATATTATGTGGAATGAGTTTCATGCAGTGTTAGGATGGTTACAATAGTGATTGTCATTTATGTGATACATCTGAAACATGTCTACATTAAAACTGACACGTGTTGACTACCTGAGTCATGTTTCTGTAATTTACCGTTATTTTTGCGGCACAATATACATCTCACGGGCGAGTTATTTTGTAGTGATGTCAGCTGAATTTGAATGTGTGCTGCGTGTGTTTTTGTAAACAAATGGAAATAACCGGCGCAACACAGCTTGGACATTTGACCAAGTTTTGGAATTGGTAACGAAAAACGTCCAAGCAAGAACCGAAGCATATATGAAATCGTCCAGAAAAGGGTAAAAGGTAAGTATGCATCAGTTCATCAGTCGGCACCACTCGTCAGTAGTCACAGTAACAGTAACAGAAACACCAGTATTTTAACACCAACAGAAGTTAGTAATAGTTAACTCTTCGGGGCTGGCGGTCAAAGGACATCCCCGCTCACTCGTCTACCACCGTATATACGCGAAACATCTGCCTGAACAGCTCAGAAAGGAAGGGGGGGGGGGGGAGGGGATGGTGCTATCTGTGAAAATCGTATAATTCTGACCAAACATGACCATTTTATTTTTGCTGTAATATAATTTGATGGTTTATAGGGAAAAGTTTTTTTCTATTAATTTTTTTTAATAGGCCCCAACAAGAAGCCAGAGGTCTGTCTGTAAAAAGTTTGCGATTCTGTGAACTGACAAACAAAAAATTAATTTGTGCGGCAAAGATATTTTGTAGGATTTTCTAACCACCAGTATGTAGGAGGGGGGTACTCTGTTGGTTAGAATTACCGCTGACACATTTTAATCCAGTTGGGCCATTGTGGTGTATGTTACCAAGCCTGCTGGGTAATACCCCGCCCCCCCCCCCCTCCCCCAGAACACAAGGTATTATTTGGAAAACCCTGAATTACAGCTTAATTTGATCGAGAAAGGATCGTCTGTCATTCTTGTGGAATAAATAACCTTTTCCTTCTTTTGAAAAGCATGTTTACACAAAATGACTGAGTTTAGTTTGACATAATGTTGTATTTTTTTGTAGGAAACCCTAAAACAATGGGCCTGTTATACAAATAAAAGGTAAAACAGAGCTCCCTTCATCCCCCCCCCCCTAAAAAAGTGTAAACACTTGGATAATTTTTTGGTTATTTCTGTTTGACCAGAAGTACTGATTCCATAAATGTCATGGTAAATTTGGTGAATACCTTACAGTCACCCTTTTATTTTCCTTGTTTCCTACACTGTTTTCTATTAAATGCTGTGGATTTGCTCAAAATTACTACACAATCCCTGCACGTTTGTTGTTGTTATGGTAAGAAGAAAGGTCATGTACTTAAACGTTCAGTCATGTATATACTAAGCCTTAAAATGCATAGTGTTGATTTGTCTAGATTACACCCACACACATATGCACACACATATATACCTATATATATATGTGTGTGATTAAGTGAAAATTATTATATTCATAATATAAGTTGTTGAGTCAATATTACAAGCACTGATTTATTCTCTGAGCTGATGCCTTATCATGAAAAATTAATGGTTATTGTCATATGATTAAAAAATTAATATAATAGGTCAACTTGGTTACTTCTCACCATACAACAGCATCAGCGTCCCGATGTGTTTTAATTAAGAAAATGTGTTTAGAGAATACTGCTTTTCATCAAATCTGACAATATTCCTTCTTTCGTACTACTTTTCATACAGATGTTAAAGACGCCACTTTCAAGACCAAAGAAAGCACATAACCAGCTGTGGTGTTTGTCCTAGATGGTGGGGATGTTGCATCTGGCATCACTGTTGGTGATGGCATTAAAAATATGCCTTACAACAACTGATGTTTTTATAGGGAGGATCCTGCTGTTGCTCCTCGCAAGTCATCACATGCTTCACCTGAACTAGAGAGAAGACTCAACATCATAGTCTTTACTATGTTTGTTGCAAGAGAAATGCCTAGAAGAAACAATCCAAATGAAAGATAAAACAACAGCATATAAATACATGTATACATGCATCACGGCTGCATCATTCATGAATAATGTGCTACATTGTGTTAGAACTTTAAATCTGGCATTTAATATGCAAATATTTAAAGGAAGAACAGGCGTTTCAGTAACTGCCTTTTTGTTGACAAAAGTATCTTGAAATATCTAAGAATCACTTTAAACTAGCTAAATTTTGTGTTGACGAAATTCTATTTTATCAGCACTTCCATTTTCAATTCCTTATCTTTATAATGTCCAGCATGTTTAAGCTATCATATATTACTTGTATTTGTGATTTCTCTGAGGTATGCAGGTCAGAGATGTTATCTTGAGAGAGTTTTGATTTAGAATATTTTATTTGAATCGCAGGGTAAGGAGCTGTGTCAATTGTAATTATTACAAGCGATCCTTTGCAATTTCAACTGTTTTACTTATGAAAAACAACAGTTGAAAACTGTAGGCTCTAAAGTTACGAACAGGTAGTGTTTATTTCAATCATTTCATCATATATGTAACTATGTAATATATATATATATATATATATATATATATATATATATATATATATATATGTTGTCACAGCACAGATATCTTATTGTTGTGATCCCAGGTGTGTTTTTTTTTTAATTTGATAGTTTTGAGAGATATGTTAGTCTCTAGGCAGACATTAATGCGTCTACCAATAATCATACTTATACAGATAATATATATGTCAAGAAACAAAGTAAGAAGTCTCTTGTGTAATTTATTCTTCAGTTCAGTCCATGAATGCATGACATAGAGGTTGACACAATTTTGTACCAACTATATAAGGACCTAAAAATGGCTATTTTGTTTTAAACATGTGGCTTCTTTGAAAAGCATATTTGATTAGATCAGAAGAAGTGGTTCACCTCATTACTTTTCTCTGGTATTGTAAAAATATTATTTTGTAGAATTTACACATACAAATTATAAAGGTAATAACAGATTTCAGATTAAAGGTAATTTCTCTCCTTCTGTGTTGCAATTGAGTTTACAGTCATTTGAAATATTTGTTGAGTACCCAGTTTGACTTTTTCGGTTGGTTACCTTATACAATTTATGTACAGAACTTCAGAAACTTGGTGTATTTCCATTTACCTAATTAGTATACAAACCGATAAAGAAATTTTTCCTACGAGAATATAGGGCACATTGTATGTGTTTAGCATAATCGGTGATACTGAAGCTAAAAGTTACAAAGCTTCACTTTTTACATTCTTTGTCAGACATTTTAAAATAAAATTTGAAAGCTGAGAGAAAAAGGCTCGATATTGCTTATACTTGCAATAGTTAATGAAGAGTGTTCAATGTTTGTGTCAAACCACTGTGTGTAAACATTGGATGACATCCAACCAAATATCCGTCTGCCCATTATCTCTCGTCAGTCATCACCCGATGCAGTTTTAATTGTTTTGTCTAGTTTGAAACATTGATTTTAAAACTTAAGTCATGTACACACTGAAAAGTCAGCATGGCAGTCTCGTGTGTCATTGTGAAACATGACATGTAAAAAGGGTTCAGTATAAAACATGTTTGTGTTTGAAACACCAGATCATGTTTCAAAAAGTGGGACAAATGCCAACTTACAGGAGTTTCACAGCAGCAGACGTTTCAGAATAAAACATGTTTCGTTATATTTGAAACCCGTTACTTTACAACATGTATTCAAACATGTATTAGTGTGAAACGGGTCTCAATTAGACGCGTTTCCTTCCTGGCAGGTACCTATTCTAAGTCATGTTTCCTTTTTCAAGTGTAACATGATTCATATTTGGACATGTTGCTATAGTAAACACCATAATTTATCTTGAAACGTCAAAATACGTTTCAAAAAGTGGGACAAATGGTGTTTTTTATTGAAGCACGAAACATGTCCCCAGCTTTTAGAGTGCATATATATAATTTGTAACAGATAATAATTGTTTTAGAAATAAAGCTTAAATTATGCGTGTTGTGCCATTATTTTTGCATAACTTAATGAATAATAATGATAGGAAATACAAAAATATTCTTTTGATTTGATGCAGACCTTTCAATATTAGCCACGGACCCGCATAATCCTCCAAAATCCCATGGGAGCTCTCGAAAATTATGAAAAAAAAATGCCCTATTGAAAGCCATATATAAATATATATATATATATATATATATATATATATATATATATATATATATATATATTGGAATTAATGTGGTTTTAATTACAATTTATTAATATAAAAAAGTTGTCTCTCAAATTGGCGTACAGGTTAGAATTGGTCGGTCTTCTAGCCACAAGTTCAATTATCATCATATTGTATCACATGTATTCTAAAGTAAAATAAATCAATTAACTCATACCACGCATTCTATACGGTGGAGTCCTGAATATGTACCCGCATTGTACATAATGATTAAACATTGCTTATTTATAATGTTAACATTTCATTATACATTTATATTTATTGAGAGATCCACGCCAATTTTAACTTTTAGTTCAAGCAAGTGCATTCGGACTCTTTCACTGACTGAATCAAAGAGTCACCTATACTGACTGTTCTGTATTGACTGTCCAGGTCATATCATATGCATAACTTTGGGTTCTGAATTTATTTGGTAAGTTATTTTTAATGTATTGCTGATAAATACACAAGATATGTACACTAGGTATGTTTACACGTAGAAAATATCAGTGGTTTATTCTAAAATATTTTTGTAATATTTTCAACACAATATGATAAATATAATAAATAATGAATATCATGATAATAAGCATTTAAATACACTTTGTCCATTGCACATACAGCTGTGTAGAATGAATGGGATGGTCAGGCTAGACACTAGGAGGCACTAGTTTGTCTGCAGTTTCTTAGCGAACCTGTGAGATTATGCGATGGTGTGGCATCGCCCGGCGTCCGTCGTCCATCGTCTGTACGTTAACTGATACTATCTTGAAAACGGCAAGAGTTAGCATCATGAAATATAAAAAAAAAAAAATAGTTATTAGTTATAAGTTTTTTTATCGGATTTTGCTTATTTTTTGGCTAACTGCATTTTCTTAGATTTTATAGGGAAAAAGCTAAAAAAAGCTTTAAAAATCTTCTTCTCCGAAATTGTTCAGCCAAATTGTCCAGTATTTCACAAAAAATGATTCCTGGAACAATCTCTCTCAAGTTTGTTCAAATGGTTTAAGTTCGGTAATTTTTGACCGAGTTACAGGAGGTTAAACTAAGTCATCTGTCCAAAAAAAAAGCATACTAAAATTACAATCTCAGAAACAGCTGAAGCTATCATCACCCAATTTTATGCCAATGTTGGTCACTTGAGTCATATCTGAAATTCAGGTATTGGTGGCGCCACCTGCATCGGCCTTTTTTTGTACGGGGGTCATCAGTGCCCGTATCATACTGACAGATACAAAAAACTTCTTCTCTGAAACCATATGGCCATATTGTTTAATATCGCACAGGAATGATCCTAGGGTAGTGCTTTCTGAAGTTCGTTCAAATGGTCTCAGTTCAATGACTTTTGGCTGAGTTATGGGAAGCTGAATTTAGTAATATGCCATAACAGCCGATTTCAGCTCAGTGGCTACAAAGATATTCTCCTCAAAAGCCACTGGGCCAAATTCTTAAATCTCACACATTAATTATCCTTAGATGTTGATAATTCAAGATTGTTCAAATGGTCTTGGTTCAGTGATTTTTGGCTGAGTCATGAGAAGCTTATCTTGGCCATTTTTCTGTATTTTCCCATATGAGTTATACACCTGCAAAACGTTTTTTGACTGACGCCACTGAGGCCAATTTGTTTAATATTTTACAAGAATAATCCCCTAAAATATTCTTATAATATTTGTCTTTTATGGTTTCAAAGAATTAATTTTGGTTGAATTATAAAGATTGAATTGAGTCATTTTACCATATATGTTAGCTGTGTGAAGCAGATACATCTAGCCTGGCACCAGTTATCAGCATCAGTTACATCATGCCTCTCGACATTTAGATTTCAGGTTATTTATGGTTAATATTGACAAGAATGTTTTATAAAAGCTTTTAAAAAATGCAGATTTATGATTTTAGATATTCCTCATGCCAGGCAATGTTAACAATCACAGCTATACAGCTCTTTGTGGGTATATGAAGACGGCTATACATGGATTATAAATAATTGGTATCCATACTCAACTTAATTCAAGATTTTGCCATCAGTGAGATGTATCTGTATTATAATTTTGCATTCAGTATGCATCTGTTGTAATTTTTAGTGAACCTGTGAGCTAATTCGATGGTATGGCGGCGTCCGTAGTCCATCGTCTGTACGTTAACCCATACTAAAAACCTTTAAAAATCTTCTCCTCCTAAACGGTCAAGCCAAATTGTTCAATATTTCACAGAAATAATCTTTTATATCATCTCTCTCAAGTTTCTTCGAATGGTTCAAGTCCGGTGAATTTTGGCCAAGTTACAGGAAGTTGAACTTAGTCTTCTGTCCAAAAAAGCATACTAAAATGACAATCTCAGAAACAGCCGGAGCTATCATCATCAAATTTTATGCCAGTGTTGGTCACATGAGTCATATATGAAATTCAGGTATTGGTGGCGCCACCTGCATTGACCTCTTTTTTTACGGGGTCATTGGTCATCTGTACATTAACCCATAATTTCTCAGGAATAGCAGGAGCTACCATTCCCAGATTTTATGCAATAATCTGTCACATATCAAATGTTGTGGGATTTAGCTTTTTTTTTTTTTTTTTTGCTATCTGCATTTACTAAGATTTTATAGGGAAAAAGCTGAAAAACCTTTAAGTCTTCTTTTTGTAAACGGTCCAGCTAAATTGTTCAATATTTGACAGAAATTTTCCCAGAGGCAAACCCTCTCAAGTTTGCTCAAATGGTTTGCATTTGATGAATTTTAGCGGAGTTACACGAATTTGAACTTAGTCATTCGGCCAAGTAAGCATACTGACATAGTAATCTCAGAAATGACAGAAGCTAGCATTACCAAGTATTGTGCAAATGTTGGTCACATGACACATATTTGAAGTTGCAGATTTCGTGGTGCCACCTATATTGATTTGTTTTTTATGGACAAAAAAATAATTTTAGCCTCTTTCAGCTTAAAATGTTTATGATGAAACTGTCGAGTTGAATTGTTCAATTTTTCAAAAGAATTATCCTAGGACATGGTTCCTTCAATCATATCAGAATAGATTGAGTTTCTTGAGTTGTGAAAAGCTTAAGTTGGTCTTATGGCCATTATTATGTCTATTTCAAACTGAGGACTGCAGTAGTGTTCTTCTACAAAATTATTGTTTCAATTATATCTTCTGCAACATTGCACAAAAATTATTCTTAAGTGGCTTTGTTCAAGTTTACTTGAATGATTTATGACAGAACTATTGGACCTTTAACAATGAAAGGACTGCATCTTTTATTATTCTAGATATTTTGATAATGAAAATTTCAGCTTGAAAAAAAGCATTTTAGCCAAAGTCTTTTAGTATGTGTAAACAGATTCACCAACAGGCCAAGATTGTGTCTGTATCTTTATATAGGTTGAGAAAGTGCCAACTGTTTCAGATTTGGCAACAGATGAAGATTTCATTCAGTGCAGCCAGATATAGGTCAAGAGTTCCGTCAGTGCAGCCAAGCACAAGGCATGTGATCACTTCATGGGTGACATGTGAACACCTTATGGGCACCATGTGATCACCTCATAGTTAGCATGCGATCACCTCATGAGTATCATGTGATCACCTCGTGTGTCATGCCCCTCAGGGCTGCATGTGGAGTCAATCTGAGAGCTTATGCAATGGTGTGGCTACTATTTCAGATTTCGCAACAGGCCAAAGGTCAGTCTGGATCTATTTAAAGCTTTGGCAGACTGCCAACGGTATCAGATTAGGCAACAGGTCAAGAGTTCACTTCAGTGTAGCCAGGTATAGGTCAGGAGTTCACTCAGTGCAGTAGCTGCATTCTATTCATTGCGTTGGCAGACTGCCCACTGCATCAGATTTGGCACCAAAGTTCAGCCTGGATCTATTTATAGCTTTGGCAGACTGCCAACTGTGTCAGATTATGCAACAGGTCAGGAGTTCACTTAGTGCAGCCAGGTACAGGTCAAAAGTTCACTCAGTCTAGCAGGTCAGTGCAGTAGCCTGAACAAACAATTTTCACAGTTCACTCAGGGCAACTGCTTTTCTCACCTAAGCCTGGTCAGCCCCATGCATCAGACTCAAGGTAAGTTTGATGTATTGGTCTAATATTTTGACCTGTCTATGTGTGTCTTTGATGGCTTTCTCGCTCACAAGACAGGTGTCGCCACCTACAATGACTTTTGCACAGTGTGTGTCCCAGAGTTTTTCTCAGGAGGGGTTTGATATATCAGTCTGAAATTGGGCATATGTATAGAACTCTGATAGCTTCGTTGTATACAAGACTGGTGGTGCCAGCTACAATCATTTTTGTGTTGTGTGCATCCATGCCAGAATATCAGCAGTGATGTTTGTGTAATGGTTTCTTATTCAAAATGTTTAGTACTTGCATTGTTCATATACATGAAAAGTAATGGTCCAGCATTGAAGAATTAGACCTGGTGTATTTCCCAATGCACAGGTTCGCATTAGGCTTATAGGCCTTATTTATCACGCAGGCAGTCACCTACTACCTCCACACACGAGAGTTTAGGTAATAGCAATATCCTCGATTGGCTCTTGTATGAGTTTGTATTGAGTCTGTTTTTATAAGTATGTAATATTTTATCTATTTTGTCTTATTTTCATTCAGTATATATATATATATATATATATATATATATATATAATATTCATACTTTATACATATGCTACATCGTTTAAACTCCATATCAATCTTAAAATCAAAAGGCCTGTGTCTCTGATGACCCTGCATGGTCCCTTAATTGTCAAGTGCTTTATAGGTCTGTACTATAGGCCTCATTTTATGCTCAAGGAGAATGCCTGATGACACGCTCATAACGACATTAGTGTGCCGCGTGGCCACGTGTCTCATATGGATGCTCTCGCCTTGCTAGCATCCTTGCTTGTCGACGGCCTAAAATCCACGCTAATTAAGTCTACACAGTTTAGGCATCGTACAAGCGTTAGTTTATTCGGTGTAGCACTTGGTATGACCACCAACAGTCCTTGTAAGGATTCGATTTCCCGGTATATCGGACTTTATTGCATAACACTTTTCTTATCGTTCTCAGAACCTGGTTTTTCAGGTGCAGACACCAGCCAAGACTCAAGAGCCAACCGGTGCCCTCTAGTGGGTTTTATTCACTTGCGTTCAACTAAGTGTGTATTTCCTGTAGAGATCGGTTGCAGAGCTAGTAAGTGCATTCTATGTTGTTGGTGAAATTTCAGCTTATTCCAGCAGAGAATATAGATTTTATTATCATTTTACAGATTTGAATACCGTTTACTGGACAAAATAAATCACAACTACATTATACAGACTTCAGTCTTGTAAATTAATTGACCATTATAATTACAATTAAATATTGCCTCATTTTCACAAAGTAATCATTAAATTAAATTACTTTTGAAAAGTAATTAATAACTTAACACTTACTTTATGCTAAATAGATGGAGGCAATCTTCGTGAAAAGTATTTTTCATACTTGAAACTCCAGTTCAGTTATTTTTTATCACAATTATAAATATTTTGATGAAATACAATTTTATCTTTTGAAAATAACAATATTATCTTTAAAATATTCTTTTATTTTAAATAATTTAACTAAAATAACTGTTTTTTAAGAATATTATAAAATTTATTCACGAATGTATTCATGAATACATTTTTAAAGTATTCCAATTCAAATACTTTTTTACCTGTATTCCTATTTATATTCATGGAATTCTTGCGTATTCGCATACATATCCAAATACATTTACAAAGTATTCGCCCCATTTCTGATTGTTATAAAGAAATTAGTCCAGGTCACCTATTTAATTAGACATATATCCAATGATATAGGTACCAAAACTAAAATAAAGAACAACTGCAGACTCTGTTATTTATTTACACACACTGTATGGCCTGCCCAGCAAATACATTTACAAACTCATTAAGATTATTACAATAACGCCAACGATAGAGCATTTAAACAACCACCACACGTAATCGAAAAAATAATGCTATATTTTGAGGACCTTTACTTATAAAACCTGTATAATGCATATATAAACTAAGCAAAACATTTTACCAGCCTATCAATACTGAAAAGCACAAATTAGCAACAACAAATCACCTGACCGGAAAGAAACTCACTTGTTACAGTACACTGACTACAGACCACTTGGGGTGATTAAGTGATCACCTAATGACAAGTCAGGCCATTTTACGGCTCACTGGACGCCCTGACTTACATAACCATCGAGGCTAACGGCCGAGATGACTATAAACGCTCGATAAAGAACCGTGGCAATGCCGCTATCACATATAGCCTATACGGCGCCCGTAGGGTGAGTAAAATCAGCATTTTTGGCTATATTGGCACGGTGCCAGCTAGGTACCCGTGCTATTTTCATGGGCGCCAGTTAATTTTTACTTTCCGTACGAGCGCCGTGGTGCTCAGCTAGCTGCGCTCAATTTTCCCGGCGTTTTCAACTAACCGTTAGCCCGTAGAAAGGCCATAGACAGACCGTAGACAGCCGATTCGGTCTGTGCGGTTCCCGTACGATTTTCCGCGTAATTTTCTCGACAATATTCGTATGGACGCCTTGCTGAGTCCGCACGGCTCCCTTGCGATGTAATTTTTTTTCAGTGCGGGGTCCTCACGGTGCCCTGAATCTGAGCTGCTGGATATATGAATACAGCATTTCTCTGACCAAAAAAAAAAACAAAAAAAACATCCAATTTGCCCCAATGCCCTTAATTAATTAATATTGATCGGAAAAATAAATATCATCACAGTATATTGTTGTTATACGACCGGGTATACCTGTTTCATTTATCCATGTCAAAATAAGACCGGACGAGGACTGTAGCGTCAGATGTCCAAGAAACACTGCATATATTAATACAATCATTAAATGCCTCTCAAAGAGTCCACGATAAGATCCTATTGTTTCATTTTATTTTCCGTCTCATCCACATCTTCGCAGCTTGATGTCTAAACTGTGACTTGCACTTTAATTTTCTTTCCTATCCCTTCTTTTTCTTTGGCTTCATGTTGAACAATTGACTTCTGTTGGAAAACAGGCTATATTTAAATCAGGGAATACCCTTATGGTGGCCGCACGGTGCTAGTGATCGCCTGCCGGGCACCTGCCGGTCATCGGCCGGGCACCGTACTGTGTACTTGCTCCATGCATAGAACCCGCAAGGTCTCCTTATGATTCCCGGACGCCCCCCTTATGGTCGTCGTAGATAATGTGAGTGCAAACATAATTGGATGAAAAATTGCAGGCTGGTCGTTGTGTCTCGAAAACACATGGCAAGCCGTCGTATGAAAAATCTGTAAGGCGCCCGACGTAAATGTGAGCTAGGCATTATAAGCTTAGTCAGTAGGGCGTGTCAATTTTGGTATGAAAATTAATTTTTTATATTAGCTCTGATGAGGGGCAGTTAAAACATGGTACCTGGTATATAAATACCAGAAAAAAACTTTTTATTTTGAATTTAGACTTCTTTTAGCTTGATAAATATCAACATGTATGTACTATATATCAGGTAGAATAAGTAAATTTACAAGTTTTCTAGAATTTAACATTTATTCTCCAGAACATGCAAACAGATTTTAGAACAAGTCCACTAAGAAGTATCAGTTTGGAACAGCTTCATCAGTTAGCTTAAACCAAAAGTTTCATCAAGTCTTGCTTGGACTCATTCTTTGACATCAGACGTGTACTGGCCTCTTGGCCTCGTATGTAGCCTTCTCGTTTGTCGTGGGAGTACACCTTACTTGCAGCTTCTGTTACCTGTTTCACACATCGCTCTATACCTTGGGCATGACATGGCCATTGTGATACTTGCAATGGTACATCCGCATACTGGTTTATCTCAATGGTAGGCAGTCCACAGGTCAGTGGAGGTTTATACACACCATCAGGCCAGTCAATCAACTGTAACAGAGTTGTGGCATTTGGGGTAATGACCGGTGTCTTCCTGAATATGTACTTTTTCATCTCCACCTCCTCTCAAATCAATAAGTTTCTAGACACCTTGCTTTCGATTCTCTGGGTTACCAGAACAAATCAGTGTCTGGATGATAGCCTCGCTGAAAGCATACTATGCTGAGCGTTGAACTGTAGGCTTCACAACATCTACCACAGTCTTCTTCTGGTGTCTCTACTTCTGTAGCTGAAATAGAACATGCCGGGGTCCATCAATCCAGGAATGTTTTACTTTAATGTTGAACGAACAAGGATAGTAGACACCGACAATGAACTCAATTATCATTCTCAGGTTTTGAAGTTTTTTTCCCTTAAAGCCCATGCTTTGACACCCAAATACGACCGAGACTATTTGCAGTCGTCAGCCACCTTGAATGGCTAACAGGACCTACTTCAAGAAGAGCCAGATTACCTAAAAGAAGCCCCTTTTTGATTGCCTGGGTAATATGGTAGCCATATGCTTGATCTGTGGATAGTTCTTTCAAAATCTCATTCTTTAGATGTACAAAGGCTCCCCAATATCTATCTTTGTATAGGAAGGATTGATTTCAAGTTCCGTGGCTGGGTCTGACATCTTTCCAATATCTCCAGCCCACTTGTTGTTTGATAGAGTCTCACCATCAAGTGTTGTAATCAAGCTCATTGGTGTGAAGGCTGCAAACAAGCCATGTTAACTTACGACCAAGCTTCTCTTCTACCCAGTGCATAACACCACTTCCCCAGCCTGTGTTGACGTTTGTTGAGTCCCCGCCGATAGCCATAAGACTCTTTGTCAATCCCTCTCTCCGTCATGAATTCAACAAGATGGTCTGCGATGATTTCAACAGGTTTCTTACTCTTGCTTGCTTTTTCAGGAGCAAAGTGAAACAGAGATCTGCCACCTGGCTCACTACAAACAGAATACTGCACCTCTTTGGAAATTGTCGGTCTGAATCATCAGCCTTTAGCATAACCTTATTTCTGTCTTGCCGACCATAGAAGAAAATACAGTTTTCAGTTACTTTAATACAATGTTCCTCAAACTCTTGGTCAAGCTTTTTCATAACCTTTTCCTATGCTCTCCTATCTTTGCTGTGGTCGACAACAAGCCTTCTGTCTTCTTCTGTAATCAGTCCAGCATCCATATAAGCAGCAATGGTAATGGCAGCTATTGGACGTAATCCTACGCCATATCTAATACTTTGCAGTGCTACATTACTTATATCTAAAGTATTTTACTCTTGCCTTTTGCCACTGGAAGTACTTGGCATCTCAAACATTAGATCAGCTGGACCAACATCATGTTCACCACTAGAGACATCCTCCAATGCACCTGGCAATATACTTTGTAGTCCAAATGCTTATGCTTGTTTCATTGATTCAGAATCTCGTTTCCTCTCTGCTTCCTGTCTTTTCTGTTGTTTGACTTGCCTATAATGCTCAGGAAGATCTGGAAGTCCCATCTGATGAGGTCCAATAGAACCAGTCTTGTCTCTCTGACCCTTGATAAATGTGATCTCTTTCAGAGGGATCTTTTTCTCCATAGGACAGTTACAGTTAATGTGAACTTCTCTTGTGCAGTCAGACGGACAGCCATATTGTCCATAGGGAACAAAGCCAAACTTGCAGTTTAGAATGTCAAATAACTCAAGTTTTGCTATGAAACATTTCATGACTTCTTGTTCACCAAGACCAAGAGATATGTCTCTTGCCGGTTCCCAGCTGTCTTGAATCTTATTCAAGAGTGTAACCTTTGAGTTAATGACAGGGGGCTTAAACAAGTCATTAGCTCGTTTCCAGTTTTCAATGACTGCTGGATAAATATCCTTTGCAAGGTTAGCTGCAGAGTAGTTCCTCATATCATCATCACTCTGCTCTCTAAGTAAAAGGCCATATCTTACAACATCACGCAGAGTTGGCAGCTCAGATGATTACAATGACTTTTCCTCCCGTATATAGACTTTTTCCTTGATTGAAAAACTGGAAGTATACTCTGTTATTAGTTGCATTCAGTAGATGGGTTTTTATGTTGACTTCAGTATGTGTATTTAGATTTCATTTTTCTGGTGCGCAATGTCAGAAAAAAATGCTTGAATGGCAGGCTTTTCAACCTTCAGACTGAGGGTGTAAAATCCAAAACGCTCCTTTTTGGCAACAAGAAACTGAGCACGTGTGATACCAGAAGTCAGCAACGTTAACCTCAGTGAAGCCATCAAGTCACCCAAATATAAGGTGAAGAAATCATGACTCCATGTTGACCATTCATTGAAAAACTCCATGACACCAAATGTGCTTGTCTGTGTGGGAGATTATTTACAGTATTCATGTGCTGATGCAACGGTCTCCACGCAAGCAAAGTCAACATTTGCGCAACTGGACAAGACCGCACGTTACGGAAACCTCTTGCACTAGCTACCGACAACGCCTCGGAGTAGTTTATATATGGTTGCTCCACATAACTCTGGAGCCTGTCATATTTAACTAGTTCTAACAGAAATCATTGTGTTATCCTTAAGCTACCCATCAGGACTTCCTATTGCAGTTAGCCATTATAGCTTCTGTTTTAGTCAGGTGCTGCGTCAACCTAAAGCGGACAGGAGCTGTTGTATCTAGACAATGTACAGCCAAACGGATGACAGGCGAGGTACAGTTATTCCACAAAGTAATTCAAGAGCCTAAACAGTGAACACGTACCTGTATGATGTTCAAGATGGAATTTTCCTGGAGCTTTAGTGTCCAGTTCAGAGGCTGGAGGTCCAGAGGAGAGGTGATATGTGCATATGAACTAGTGTTCACACGTTCAGTAGTTGTTGTAAGAAACAGCTCTTCAGAATAGGTAGTGTTGATATGTGCTGTGTAAAATGTGCTGTGTAAAATGTGTATCGAATACCATATAACTGTCAATATTTGTATTTAACAGAACCTTATCCTTTTTATTAGGTTTTATAACATGAACCATGAACATCTTTCAGTTTCTATGTTATTCAGACTTTGTAGATACTTGACTCAGAATGTTATCCTATTAGAGTGCAGTCGCCGAGTGATATTAAGAAACCTTTGCAATAACATGTCATAAGTCACGGTCAAAAGTTAATGTCATGCAGGTGCAAATCTCAAGCTAAGTTTTAGAAAATCAGCTCTTTCCGAGAGACAATATAACATGGGCAGAAGAAGGAGAAATACTTCAATCAGGGTTGGGTGCAAATGCGACTTGGCTCATTTGAATACATATGCATATATTTCAAAGCATTCAAATACAAATGCGAATATGTATAATCATACCAAGCTGTTACTGCTACTTTCCCTTTGCTGTTACGGTTACTGTTACTATATATATATATATAAGTATTAGGTCAAACAAACAATTAACAGTTTGCCAATTAAATAAATTTCATATAAGTGAGTAAATAATATCGAAAGTTTTCATTGACCGTGTCATGATGGTTAGTCCGTTTTATGAAGAAAAATAGTATAAATGTTGGGTTTATTATACGATATCAATGATACGTGCAATTTTAAGCCTCATTCACTTCTGTGAAAAGAGGGGCCAGAGGGTGCAACCTTGTGGTATAGACTTCGGTCAGATACCACATCCCGGAAAATGATCTGACCCAAAACCCGAAACCTCATATATTTACTATAATATTAACCATAATATTTATAACTGCTCTATGTATATAAGCCCTGCAGATTCCGGCCAATAGTTTAAAGAATACTTGGTCATCTCATCCTATGACCGGACCGTGACCGCTGTGTGCCTTAGGAAAAGTGCCGCACAGGGGTACAGGGGAAATAAAAGTGGCGCCACCCATACAGGGATACCTGGTTGATTGCTCAGGATAAAAATGCATGCCAACTTTGTCCAAATGAATCCATTCTTAACTTAAACCGCTAAGGAATATCAGGAACACATGGTTACATCCCAAATTAAAGGAACGGTAAGTTGTATCCTAGTTTATATGCGATACAACGGAAATAATGTGTTATTGTGACATAATTCCTGCCGTCAAGGAAACTATTAACATAATCATTCAAACCAAGATGACTGCAGTGTCGGATATGGTATATAGTCATCATCAAAACTTGGAGAGAGAGAGGGAGAGAGGGAGAGAGAGGATAAATTATTTGCGATTTGTTGAACATATATATCATTTTGTGGCTTATCGTTGCTCTTTTTCAGACAAGGCGAGACGATGACGCGACCACCAACACTGGGGAAGATGCCTTCGTTTGATGTCGGCATTCTGATGCACGAGAGGGATCGGAAGAGAGCGTCCAATCTGTTCCGGACCCAGAGTATCGGCAAAAACTCCTCCAGTAATCAGCTCGAGTCGCTCGGTAGCTTCGAGCCTGACTGGTCAAAGTTTGAATCAGTTTACTCGCATGGTAAGATATAAAGCTAAAACGTCCTAACACTTATATTCTTGCACAATTGTGTAAAAAATGATTGCCCTTTTTCCAAAACCAAACCAAGAGGTCAGTGCAGTTCAGCCATTACAAAATATGGTTTTGAGGCTATTCTTCAACATCAAAACAAAATACCTAGGCTTTTCTACTATTTTATAAAAAAAAATAATGGGATAAAGATCTATGCAACTTTTTAGCTCCAGGCTATGTTTTGGCCGTTACAAATAAGAAAATGAGATATTTTTACTTATGAAATAAGGATTCAGTGTGTAATTGACCTCTTCAAAATAAGTGTCCAGGCAAATTCTACCAATCCACACAAAGTCAGTTATAAGATGCATGTGTTTTCTATTAAATGTTTTTTTTTATACCATTAAAGACCTGCCAAAGCTTTACTAGCACTCTAACAATATGCTGAGGGCTGCTGAACACTTCAGTACAGGGTATCAAGGCCATGTGCTACTTCAAAACACATTATCGAAAACGTGAACGTGCCACTGTCAGCAACTGTTTCATGGCTTAGACGGCTTTATAAGAATTCTTGGCCGAATTCCAACTTCAAAACGAGACCCTTTTATTAGCCTTAACTAAGGTATCGAGACATATTTTAACACTCCATAACAGGATGTCACACAAAGTGAGAAGTCGATACCAATTTACCATCTAAAAAATAATACGACCTCTTGTAACAGCGCGAGTCGTTACAGAATCTATACTGTTTCCACTCGAGATTTTATGAGATGTTCCTTTCTACAAAATTAGTTCAACTCTCTTGCTTTTGCTTGGAGAGACCGGTGCCATATTAAGCAGATGTGGTTGGCTTAAACAAAACTTGGTCCATCATAGTAAGGAGAATAACTTTAAACGGATTGAACTCATTCATGCGAATACTGCGATAACACAAAGTATCTATTTTATTTAAAGCAGATTGGTTATCTTTTTTTGGTTAACTGTAATGTATTGTATTGATCATGACTATAATTGGTCCTTGAATACATTCCAATGTTACTTTCATGGTAGTTTCATCACGTGTTATTTGTCGCAGCAGGTTAATAGGCCTATTACAGGAACCACCATTCTCACCAGGTCTGCCTAGGCTACACAAGTTTGCAGGCTTTAAACGCAATTGTGTTACAATGTGTCAAGACATACTTTCCACGTCAGAATAGCGCACTTAATCAAGATTTCACTTTACCACGCCAAATATACGATGTAGAAGTCTGCTTTACCGCTGTGATATCAGAACATACCATGATGTCCAGACTTTCAACCGTACCCTAACAAATAATCCAGCATTTAATGAAACGCCAAAAAATCAGCCCTCAGCATTTTCACAGTACCATAAAGGAATGTATCGAGGTTTTCCTTCCATCCAAAAGAAAGTATCGAAACCTATAATATGCCACAAGAATAGTAGATCATGTCCGTACTGCCACAAATAAAAAAAAGGCGATGAGTTCCACTCACTGCTCCTAAAATAGCTTCGAAGCCTGTCCCATTATTTCAATGCTATGTGCATGTAGATAACCGTTTCTCAAATAATACAGTTAGATAGACGCTACAACAACCACTATCTGAAGCTAGTTACTAGACCATTTTTCTCCGTATCAAAACGAAAGTGTCGAGGTATATTTATGATTGTCAGTGAATGTATGGTCCCTGTTGTGCTTCCAGATTTACTTCCGGCCAGCGGGGGTCAGATGAAGACGTCCCAGTTCCTAATGGAGGTCGTAGACATCTTGACGGACTACATCCGGAAGAACAACGACCGTTCCTGTAAGGTCTTGGACTTCCACCATCCCAGCACGCTGCGAGAGATGATGGGACACTGTCTGGATCTACAGGAGGAACCACAGAACTTGGAGCAGATTCTGAGTGACTGCAAGGAGACGCTCAAGTACTGCGTCAAGACAGGTCAGTGTCCGGGGCTCGGACATCACGGTGAAGGGACTCTTGTAAACATTGATGAATCCTTTACATGCTCTTTTTCATTTACAAATTTTCAACAATATTATACCTTTAAAAATGAGAGGTCTATCTTTCAGTTCAGACATTTTAAAGCAAACTTTTAAACTAGATGTGTCGGAACGACACGAATGCCCCCGCTTGGGGGAAATAAGAAACATTTGTTAAATTTTGTAAAATTTTTTAAGTTCAGGAGGTGTCGTATGGTCATAAGTACAAACTGCAACAAGGGCAAAATGCAAACTCGATCTGTAATGGGTCATTAGCAAGCAACACACAAAAAATCTGGCCAGTATCTGCAGGCATTGTGAAAAAAAAGTCCATACATATGCATTTTCCATAAAAATTTCTGTCTTTCATGAAATTTTCTATGTTCAGGATCTGTCATATGGTCAAAAATAGGTCAACTGGGACGAAACGCAAACTCGATCTGTAATTGGTCATTATGCGCCCACAGTATCTGTAAGCATTGCATTGCGAAACCAGAATATTAGCAAAAGCTGATAATCAGTCATAAATTTAAATTGGAGCGGTATGTACCATGTTTCATAACAATCCACCAAATGCTTCCTGAGAAATAAGCTCCTAAGTTTTTTTTTCTATACTAAGCTCTGTGACCTTGAAAAGTAGGTCATATAAGCCATCTTTGAACTTGACCAAGATTATGTAAATATCATGCAATAGCACTGAAGAAATAAAGTTCCTGTGTTGAATACCTTACGAGATATCCTGCACAAAAGGCCGAAATTGAAAAATCTGATAAAAATTCATTAAAAATTCAGAAATTGTAGGTGGTGCCACCAAAATTGTGACCATCATTCCAAATGATCATAGTAAGTTTTGTGAAAATCCACACAATGGTTCCTGAGATATAAGCTTCTGGGTGTTTTTGTATAATCAGCTCTAAAACATAGAAAAATAGGTCAAGGTCATCCATCTTTGCACTTTACCAAGACTTTGTTGATATACATCTTCACTGATGAAATAAAATTCCAGCGGTGAATCCTTTTAGAGATATCCTGCTCACAAGGCCAAAATTGAAAACCCGATAAAAATTGATTAAAAAATCAGAAATTGCAGGTGGCGCCACCAAAATTGTGCAGCATGTACAGACCATCAGTCCCAATGAACATAGTTAGTTTTGTGAAAATCCACACAATGGTTCCTGAGATATAAGCTTCTGAGTGTTTTTTTTATAATCAGCTCTAAAATGTAGGAAAATGGGTCAAGGTCACCCGTCTTCGAACTTGACCGAGATTTTATCCATATACATCTTCACTGATAATATAATTTTTTACGGTGAATCTTTTTAGAGATATCCCGCTCACAAGGTAAAAGTTAACAAACGCGGGACGGACGGACGCCGGACGGACACCGGACGGACAGACAGACGGACAGACAGACAGACAGCTTGGGTGATGACAATAGCCCATCAGCCTATGAGCTGAGGGCTAAAAACGGCTGTACATGTATATTTGTCATGAAAATTATATTTTTCATGAAATTTTCTATGTTTAGGGGCTGTAAAACATTCAAAAGTAGGTCAACCGGGACGATCGCGAACTTGATCTGTAACTGGTCATTATCTGCCCACACACCAAAAATCAGGGCAGTACCTGCAGGCATTGGGAAAAAAGTCCGTACATGTGTATTTGTCATGAAAATTTATATTTTTCATGAAATTTTCTATGTTCAGGAGCCGTAAAACGGTCAAAAGTAGGTCAACTGGAACGAAACGCGAACTCGATCTGTAACTGGTCATTATCTGCCCACACACCAAAAATCAGGCCAACATCTGCAGGCATTGCGAAAAAAAGTCCGTACAACTGTTTGATTTCGGAATGACGGAATGACGGAATGACGGACATGGGTAAAACTATATGCCCCGGCCACTTTGTGGCGGGGGCATAAAAATGACTTCTATGCTTTGCGTTACAGGGTTTTGGGTGGCGATTTTAAGTTGTAAAGACTGATAAAATATGACCAGATGGTTCGGTGTTTCGAACCACGATAGTCGGCGTAAAGCCTGATAGCATGCATGCAACGACATACACATATTTCGCAAAATACATATGTGTAGGCCCGGGCATGGATATAATTTTAATTCAATGTATGCATGAAATATTGACACATACTCTAAAGAAAATCAGATGACTAGATCTGAATCGGCCCTTGTGTATGGTCTAGTAAGGCATGCTGGGAAGGCTAAGGATGGTCTATCCTTTGGCGACGTCATGGAGATCTAGTAGGAACCATCAAGTAATTAGAAGGAATTTACATAAAACCGCATATAAAAATATGCGTAATATTCTTGGTTTCCGCTGGGCCGAATCACAGAAGTCACTCTCCCCCACAGCCATTCGGACTCCATTCCTAAGAATGGTAGCTTAATGTCCGGGCTAGTGTTTGACATTCTTTTAATAAGAAAAATTGAAATTCATGGACTAAAGAATCGTACAAGCAAATGTGAATTAACCCAATGTAAAATTTGGAATGTCAATACATCTTTACCAGTGGCCAGTAGCAAAACCAGTAGATCTACCAGTGGCTTTACCATCCTGGGAAAATAGTTGAAAAAACACAGTCTTCATAATAAGTATGGGTCATATAAGATGTCCAGTTTTCTGTTTCGCTGTGAGGAAATGACTAAGGATGAAAAAACAGTTCTTCCGAAAATACAGTATTGGTGTCCAAAGCTTGTGTTTGTAATTGCCCCTGATGATTATTATATTTTAAATTACGTGTGAATGATATAAACCTTATTTTGTCTCGAACGAAAAACCAGAGATTGACTCGAGGTAATAAAACTAAGTTTTATGACATTTTAGTTGTTCTTATTCTGAAATTATACGGTTTTCATGATCAGCTAAATAAACTATTTGATCGCTCATCGGAAAGTCAATATATAGACCTGAAGGTGCAATAAACCTTTCAACCTCTCTGGCCCTAGTGGTAAAATATCACGTCAATGTCCCCCGAGGGGCCGTAACGAACAAAACTACCCGTCTGTTAACGAAGCTAACCTGACGATCGGCTCTTGGCCCTGAACGCATCAATCCCACCAGAATTGGCCTCATGTACGAAGACCCCTGAGCCCTGAGGCCTGGTCCTTTGTGTGGTTGTTTCATTGTACCTGTCCCCACTGAGATCCTTTGGGATTGGAATTAATTAAGCGTCGATCAGCGGACGCCGTAGTTTGTCCTGTTAGCCCGGCCATTCAATAGGTTTATAAGCCATTTCAAAAGGTAAAATGTGAACACGGTTATCAAATTCACTGTATCAAAGCTATATGTAATATTTGACAGAGGAACTTGAGTCATAGTAATTCATCCTTCGCCACGCATTAAGAGTGTTTTATTTTCTTAAAACGTCGGAAATAATGCCAAGTCTGTCTCAAGGAGGGTAATTTTTAACGTTTTCCTTTAAATTCAATGATCAATTTGACATGGGAATTTTAACTGGGAAATTTTGCGGTGCCATCTATCAGACAGCAGGCCAATGTTTCTAGCATGTGAACTCGGCCCATGAAAAACCCATCAGGGATGAATGCGGCCGAAATCCCAAACAAGAACAGGTAATATGCTAGTACCATTTGACATATATCGGGCCAGTTTTACTATAAGTGCCCGTAACCGCCTGGTTAATAACCATACATGCATATATAGTTCATTGTATACGTATAAACGACAAGCAAAATTCTCATGTAGAATCACTAAACGATGCAGATCAAGTTGACTTCCTTTAATTTTCAGGGTGGTTATCTATTTTCAATTTGAACATAGCGATCCTGTTTCACCTTTGTTGCATACGTAATTTTGGAGACCTATTCAGTTGTAAGATACTGTCCAAGCTCTGTGACATAATCCAAGGTAAAACATCCTTGTATTTTAATATAACAACTGTCTGCCGTTCATTCAATGTCACGTTTTCTACCTCATGAAACCGTTGGACATGTCAATAATGTTATCGACCGAGATCACTTCGCTTAAATCCTCATAGTTTCGCCGAGGGGCAGAATTTTCAGGGCTCGGACGGTTGTTTTGGCGCCATTTTTATTCTGTTTCTTTTGCCTGGAAACGATCCCCTTGCGTGCCATGTATTTGGTGACACTAAGCTAACAAGTTAACAATCCATTTTTACTATTTTTTTATAATGATGTTATATTAGATTACAATGTGTATGTTATTTGATATATGTCTTGAGTGTAGATTTCCAAAGGTGGGCCTTCATTCTATGTAACCACATCTAACAGAGGCGCATAAATATTTAAGAATTTCGTCATTAAATAAGATGAATGGGCTTGGAAATAATGTTTGAAAACATATCTTTGTTTTAAACCAGAACAAAAATGCAGCGACAGGGCAGGTAGCGGCAGGATAACAATGCTTATGTTAAAATTAGAACAATATTCAGGGTGCATCAGATATCCAAAGACCATTAGATTCTGCTTATCAGATCATTATCTAATATGAACAAGTGCTATAAACCAAATCCAGGGAAGTAACCAGAAAACTATGATGATGCCTGGACGTTGTTGTCTCGTGCCACGTAGTGAGACTGGTTGTATATTTTGTCCTGTAAGAAACGCCGCCGTATTGGGTAATTGATCCCAGGAGACACCGTTTTTCTTACAGAACAGTCCTGGTAAATTGGAGACACTGCTTCTTGTTGGCTTTACTTCTCTCAGCACTCATTGGCCGCCGGTACATGTGGAATTTCTGGCTCATTTTGTGCCTTGTATCTATAGATGTTGGTCTATTTAACTGTAGGGAATCACATCGAAGGCATTTGTTTGAAGTTAATGAAACGTGTCTACACATAAATATAATCCTGTAACATGGGATAAAAAATCCACGGATTTTTTTTTTTTTGGAACATAGGGGTCCTTAACCAAAAACGTTAAAAATTTACTTGTACTCTGTATTACATAATTAAATATAGGTTAAGAGGATGAGATCCTCTTATTTATTTTTAGATAACTTAATTTTTATCACACTATTCCTCTTCACCTATACATCGACTACAGACTAACACTTCTTTTGCATTAATTATATATTTAATTAGATATTTAATAATATGTATATATATATATATATATATATATATATAGAGAGAGAGAGAGAGAGAGAGAGAGAGAGAGAGAGAGAGAGAGAGAGATCTGGAAGAAAGAAATGACTTGTGAACACCATTTATTCTTAGATATTGCTTTTACTGGACCCCCGTTACGCTTTATAGGTGCAGGAATGACAAAAGAATTAAAGCGAAATCGATAAAAATGATTCAGGTCTGATAAATAAATCATTTTGACTCGCTACTTTACATTGGTACGGATTCCGATACGTGTTTGCCTTTGTATTTTTAATGTTGTGTATTAATTATGGGGGATTTGTGACTACTAACGTCCAACAGTTTAGTTCGGCGTGACACATTACTGAAGAAAAGATTAAATCTTCTGTCTTTTTTTTCAAAAAGTAATTTGTTTTGAAATCGTTCAGAGATATAGCACATGATCATCAGTATAAAAATAATTACATTTAGTGGATAATGATAATTCTTTATTAAGCACCATAGTTAATTCATTGCCTACCAGTTAAAACAAATCCTCTGGATCAAAGTGACTGTAAGCAACGAAGTAAATACAGTGAAGAAAGTGTATATCTGTGAGGAGGACACCGCTGGCTGGCTTTGTGTTTCACGCAGCCCGTCAAATCACAACATCTCTGTTAGAGTTTTGCTGGTACGTCGATTCCCGGGCCCACTGTACAATTATCCCCGCGTCCCCGGGAGGTACTGCGTAACATAGACGACCCACAAAACAGCATGTAAGTGTCTCTGGGCGGCGAGATATCACGTCCAGATAAATAATTCACTACCTAGGACCATAAAACGACGTGGAGCCGTGTCTCAGGCCTAGCGTACACGTAACCCAACCCGGTCCTCATGAATATGTATAGACTGAAAATAACTAAACACTCAAAATAATGACTGATCGAAACAACTTGCATATATGAATTAAGAATAAGTCTGACCGTGAAAATCTATACGGACATTACAGGTGAACACTCCGGCTAAAACCACCTACAGTGGATTTCATACCTGCTACAGTAGATTTTTTTTAACAAATTGGCAAACATATTGTGAAATGTATTCAAAAGCAATTCTTGAGGTTTTTTTATATAGATAATCTCACGTTCCGCATGACTCAAGTTACAGTTAAATAATCATATATATCTGGGAAATTTAAGAGCATTTGGGAATTCTGTACCCTTTTAATAAAAAGACGTGCAATTTTCAGTGGTTTGGTGCTAAAACAGACTTAGCTTCAATTTTGTTATGGATAACTATTTTTTTTATTTGGTTTTTAAAATTATCCAATTATCCATTTTCTCCCTGCATTGTTCTTCTGTGTAAGAGACGTTGTAGTTAGATTGGGGCATTATTGAAAGATCATTAATAATGGTAACACCACTCCATATCTAATTCGCCATAAACTCTGTGGCAAAAGGAAAAAAATAAAGTATTTCATGGGTCATGACGCTCAGCTGACCAGCAGAGCATTTAGAATAACATTCACAACAAGAATTTAAAAATCTGATTACCACATTGAGATGAATTCCACATGTGATCTTGACCTTTGATCTTCTGACACCACAGTCGACAGGGCTTTTCTGTAATTCATGGGTCACACATGTTTAGACTGAATCCACTCGACTAGTCTATAATGGTTGTACAGGAGAAGATTAGGATCAAAGTCAAGAGTTGTCGAACTACACTGAGAACTTGATTGAAACATTTTGTCTATCAAATTCGTGAACAAAATAGAAGTTATCACGTTCACAAGAAATCCTTAATTATATAAAACCATAATTTGGCTGATTTGACTTAGAAGGTTAAGGTCACCAGTTTTTTCTCACTCTTCTGAGAACATGGCCAAACTGAAAGTTAATAGTGTGTCAAATTGGAAGAAAAATATGCTGTGTTCCAAATTTTATAAAACTCATGAAATCCTAAAATTCTGCAGGTTTGACGAAGACTGACGACAACGCCAACGCCAGATGATGGGACTGAAAATAATATGTCAAAAACCAAAATAATAAACGTACCACCGACTGACTGAAAGTTAAGTCGGCGCTCGAGCCAGTCACAGGTCTTCGGAAAATCCGTCCCGCACTTGTTCCCTCAGCCACGACAAAGTTTGACAGATTGAGTCGATATACAGTTAGATATTTAAAGTGAAAATAGAAGATACTGATAGAGTTGAAGATCGTAGTGAGGAAGGTGGAAGAAGCCGGAGAGAACCGACGTCCTTGGACGGGCCACTACAACCAATTCTAGTTACGGCACCTGGGATCGAACCCGGGTCTCCAGCGGAGAAGGCCGGGCGTTTTACCGCTCAGCTGTCTACACCAGGTTTCAGGAGACTAGATGGAAACACAGCTGAGAACCTGACACCTTTGCTGCAATATGACAATCTTTATCATGATCTGATTAAACTAACCATGATCAATAAACCTATGAGGTTTCAGTATATAAGATGAAACATCAGATGAGAAACTGGCACCTTTACTGTGATTTTGAAGTGTTAAATATAGGGGGAAATACGTAAAATCGAAAAAATGCAGAAATATTGGTACATACTGGAATGTTTAAAGCTGAAAATACTGTATATCGTGTACATCTAACATATTATACTTAATGTGTGTTCAGTGTTGTAAGCTTGATCTGACTTTCAGGACACCCTCGGTTCTTCAATCAGCTGTCCACCGGGCTGGATATTATTGCCCTGGCCGGGGAATGGTTGACAGCTACAGCCAACACCAACATGTGAGTTTCATTTTAATATCTGTTTAACATATAATACAGGTGCATCCTTTATAATTAAAATATTGTAATATGTCATGATGGAAATCTTTAATAGCGCTTGAAGTACAAAACCAGTAACAAACACACCATGCACATGCATATAACGCTCATTATGGCAACCAACATTAACTTCCTTTATACACACATGGAAACGTTTTGATCCATAAGTTCCGGTCTTACATTCAAATACTTCGCCATCACTATACTCCAGACAGCAAAAATGAAAATCATTACATATCTTTATATATTATGCTTTAATATTGAATTATTGCACATGAACTGTGTAACATGAGGCAAGTTGATTGTTCCGTGTAAACAATGTTGCAATGGCCTTTGCATGTTTGTACCAGTCTCGTTGTGTTATCATGTATAAGCCAGTGCTTGTTTTACGAACAACTTTCGCAATATAACCGTTTATTATATTATCTTATTTGTACGAGGCATGTTGAGTTTGCAGTGTAATTTTGTTTGGGTCCCTAAGGCTATAAATAATCAAGTAGTAACAAATTTGACTCTCTCCGCTGTGATTCCGGGTTAGAATCCCGGTCTCAGTATGACAGTGGGTTATATATTACAACAGCCCGTCAAAGGTTGTCCTCTGTATTACACCACCTCTGTAGACAATATCCATCAACTTTGCCATTGAGAGTGCCCAGTATTAGTTGTTAAAACTGTTTTTACAGTCAAAGTATGATATGTCAAGTTTAAAGTTGAGCAAAGGCCAGAAAAAAGCTACCATGTATGTCAATGAAAGACTTGCGATAAGTCATAACGGTTATCTTTTCATGGTAGTGCCTCTGATGCCGGAGGGTAACATTAGGCCTAACTGTGTTAACAGGTTTACCTACCGAAGTATAACGTTATGTTTTGGCAGGTTTACCTACGAGATCGCTCCAGTCTTCACCCTGATGGAGGAAATTGTACTCACTAAGATGAGGGAGTGTATCGGCTGGCAGGACGGAGACGGCATCTTCGCCCCCGGTAAAGTGCTTTTAAATTATCTGCACCGTTTTACCGACACCCCAAGTCTTAATTGAACACTTTCCGGGGCGGGGGGGGGGGGGAGGGTACATGCCCCGAATGTACCCTAGCTGAGCAATATATAAAGCTTTGCTCGTAAGGATCGGGGTAAAGGGGGGATTAACAGCTTACCACACAACCACCTCACAGCGGACTTATGTGTATACTATAAAAGCGCGGCGTTCCTGTGTCGTCCCGAGTAGACTGGCCTGAGGGTAGAATAGACTGGTACCTGCTCTGATTTGCTCTTTATCATATATACCTACATTTTTTATAATATCATTCTGTCACAGATATTATATGTCACGACTATAAAACGGATCATTGTATTGCAAGGATCAACTCCATTTTAGATGTATCATAAAGAATCTTCTTACCGGATATCCTCAAGCAACGGATATTCTGAAAGGAATTTCTTAACGGACTGTGTCAACAATTACCGATTGTATTAGAAGAAAAAAAAAGATAAAGATGGCAGAGAATGGTAAAACTTGAAAGAAATATGAAAACTTGAATATCACCATAAACTTGAATGGCCGATTGGATTAGATACTCATGAGGTAGAATGTTATGTCGCTTTTGAATTGTAGGTGGCGCCATATCCAACTTGTACGCGGTGGCAGCTGCCAGACACCGGAAGTTGCCGGACACTAAACATGAAGGCCTGTACCATATGCCGCGACTCGTCATGTTCACGTCCGAGCATGTAATCACACATTCTTTTCCTACTTACCATGCCCACAGTAATATTACGCCAATATTTCATTGTCTGTACGACAATGTACTTTCTTATTGAAACAACTGTATATGGTCTATAAATTATTCCTTTTTACATTCCAATCATGCAGGTTTTGTGATCTTTCAGGGACTCTTTGAGGTTATATAAATTATTACCTAATACGTGATGTGACGTTCAAAGTAATGTTAAGCTTATCTCTTTGATCAGATTTTAGTTACTTTTAAATGATAAATAAATCGATATTTATAAAGTGTTTTTATCAATTTATTTGGTCAGTATGTAATAACGTCTACAGAACATAGTTAAGATTTACCAGTGTCAGACTTTCCTTCATGATTTGTGTATGTGTCTCGTTTCAGAGCCACTTTTCCATCAAGCGTGCCGGGGCGCTCCTGGGTATTGGTTTGAATAACGTAGTCCTGATCAAGACAGATCAAAGGTCAGTGTCTTTTTACACTGACAGGAAAAATGATATTCTTTTTGACTAGGTTGAGTCCTTTTATATCGACCGTGAGAACGTTATGTGTATCGCCTGTTGCCAAATCTGGCAGTTTTTAAAGTGAATGAGCTTCTTGCAAAATCATACAAGAACTGACGGTCGGGCATGCGCCTGTTTGATACACATGCTTCAAGTGGCACATGGGTAATGTATGACTCGGTTGGCCTGTTGTCAGACGATATCGCGATATATCCAAAAACGGTGCCATGAATCTGAAAGGGAACTATCCCGATAGCTGGATATCTCTTAATTAAAGTTAAAAATATCGGCGCACCACACACAAACAGTGTATTTTTATATTTATAACATGTGGACGGCCAGCTAGAATAATCCAAACATTTAACAAGGAGCTCTGCAAGTCAGACCAACCAGAGTTTTACAAAGGGCATTTTAAAACAAGTGACCTTTCAACTTTGAGCATGTGCAGCCTACCACCTCAAGTTACATGACTATTTTGTTTGTCTACATTGACGCATGAACATTGTTAACTACCATCCTGTAGATAAACAAGCTCGTAGCAGAGGCTAACATCTTATAAGTATAAGAGATCTTTTGTTTAAATCCGCATGCAATCACCTACACTTCATTAATATGATTGCAGAATAGGCCAGATATCACACAAATTCAACAGAAATGATTGCTGAATTGCTGACTTTAATAAACATTTTTCATATGTCTTAATAGTGGGCACCTAAATATGATTAGACTGTGAGACATTCTGTGCATGTAATTATACTTATACTTGTTACTTTCCTGAGTGCCCAATATATCTATAAAACGACTGTACGACGAGCACACGGTACACGCCAAGTCTTTACACGGTCGTCAAGGTGGAACGAATCCCGCTAAAGAAGTCATCACTAAAACTACTGTAATCGTTTCAGTGACGGGTCTTAGTATGGCTACAATGCAATAATTATATCCGTGAAGATGTCGAGAACAGATAAATCTTAGGCCATGCTTTGGTTATTTAGAAATCCGGAATCTCACCATAACTTATGATTTCCAAATGCATTATCAAGAAGAGATATTTAAAAAGGAATTTCGGGAGCAGCAAAGATTAATATCGTCTCATGCGAAACTGTATCGACAACAATGTTCAAATTAATGTTGATGGCTCCCGCGGGTCGCAATCATTAACGCGAAGTACTCGGATCACGGGTTGACTTCAGCAGGAAGGTGCCAATTAATACGGCGGATTACCCTGATTCATAAATCTATGGTCTCTTTATTTCAGGATTCGTAGCAGTCTTTTCAAAAATGAAATGGCAAATTTTGAAATCATGACTAAACAAAATATACTAATTTAAAGACAAAGAAGTGCCTGTTATTTGTAACAGTTTTAGAGACCTTTATTGCTTCTAATTGGATCATTGTGCGGTCAAGTCGCAACCGTCAGAGAGGAAACCGATTGCTTGCAAAAGTGTAAAATTAAGAAACATGTCGACAGAACACCGATACGAATCGTCGACATACTTTGTGATATTCTTCACCTTTCATGTAAACTACACAGTCAGTTATTTAGATATATTAAAGTAGAGGAGATATGTCGATTCTAAATAAAGCAGATTGCACACTATAAGTGTATCTAATACCGTTTCCCGAATACTGAAAACATGCAATATTCGATACACTTCAAAACTACTTCTCGACGGCGTTTCACCGATGCGAATCGAAACGCGAACAGATACATGTGTACATGTGAACAGAACGCGCATTGAGAGTCAATAAAAAAATATTTGTATGGTGAATACGGGTGTAGTATGAACACGGCTTATTTCACAGTCCCACAGGAGGCATATTAAGCATTACATTATAGTTAACTTTGAAACACACACACCACACAATGTAAGAACAAGAGATATAATGTTTTGGTCCAAACATTATTTAGTTCCAGTTTTACATAGAAAATTATTAAGAATCAGTCATTATAATAAGGATTCTAACAAACAAGCGTTCCCTGTTCGGTTTCTGGGGGTTGATAATTTCGGGGATATCAGATAAAGTCAATCAACAGGAAGTAATCGTGACATAGTCACCAGCCCTTTCCACTAGACAGCTGTAAACGATATCATAGCATCATCGTTTCGGGATAAATGGATTTGGCATACTAGATTAAGCAGAAATGACAGACAACACAGAAAATCAGACTTCTCTGTCTTAATAAATAACAAGGTTATAAGTATTTCATGAATTCTTGCTTTTTTCCCGTGTGACACCAGATGTCGCGAGATGTGACGAGACTTGCTGTCGAATCACTGACATATTATCAAATCTACACTAAACAGAAAACTAAACGTTTCTGGCTTAATAAATGACCGAGTAATAAATGTTTTCGTGAAATCTCGCTTGTTCTTCTTTGAAAACAGGTGTGGCAAGATCTTACAAGAAGACTAGACCTGTGTGATATGAAAATGGGCCGCGTTATAAGCATTTTGGAGAAACTTTGTATGTACTCTTTTGACAGCAGATGTCACGAGATTTGGCAAGACTTGCCATTGAGCTTACCCAATATAAAATGACCGAGTAATAAATCTCTCTTATTCTCGTTTGACGCTAAACTTTTGGAGAATGTAAGTGTGTCACATGCAAACACGACGATAAGACGGAAGCTAAAATAAGGAAAACTGAAAGTATTCGTAAAATCAAATAACGGGTAAAATTAAGGAACTCTAGTATATAAATCAAAACCATCATTCATATTAAATTTGATAAGAAACCAGAAGCGGATCCAGGGGAGGGGTGCAGGGGGTCCGGATCCCCCCCCCCCCTTTTTTTTCAGTCGCCGCAACCTTTTATTACAGGTTTCAGACCAATTTTTGCGGCCTGGAAACCCCCCTCCCCTCCTTTTCCGGAATCCTGGATCCGCTCCTGGAAACATAACTTGTTGTAAGTTTTGCTTTAGGCTTGACCGTCAACCTACTTCTTTATTTTTTAAAATAACCATTGGATTCTTACAATAACCAAGAAAATCCACGAAATTGAAATCCTGCTCATAATAATTTGTGGATACTATGTTTTCAGTTGCATGCCGCCGCCGCCGCATAGGTTTCCGGAGAACTCCTGGGCAGATATTTTTAAATTTGGAATTATGATCGGGTCACATGTGAACTACTGCGCCCTCATTTTTAGCTCTGCTGACTGAAAGTCATCTGAGCTATAGCGATCACTCTTTGTCCGTCGTCCGTCTGTCCGTCCGTTAACCAGGCACAAATCGTAACCGCTGAACCTAGAACCTTGTAACTTGGGATTCTGAGAGGTCCATGAAAAATCTCCTTGGAAACCAGAAATTAGGTCTCTGTTACCCATATCCTTTGAGCTATGGGGCCCCAAAGTACCCCCCCAGAAAAGTAAAAATTTCATACAAAAACTTCAATATCTCATTAACTACTTGACTGATGGTCATGATTTTTGGCATACATAATGATCATGAGATGTTCCATCAGTTCCTGCAGACTGGTGGCGCCACCTGTATTGTTCGATTTTTTACGAATTTTTTTCTCTATTTTTGAGACCTTTAAAAATGTGAACATCTGTTAACAAGGCACAAATACACTGAGACACTGACACACCGACTTACACCAATTATCGGGTCACATGTGAACTGATGCCTAACCAATTTGCGTTGACGTCTGACCTTTCCACTCTGTCCATTTGTGCGACTGTTTCCACACATAAACCCTCATATCTCGGGAACCGTTTGACCGATCAGGAAATAAAATTTATACAAATGTAGCATTTGGATAGCTTTATAACATACACAAAAATGGTGGTGCCACCTGTAACCATGTTTGCACCGTGTCTATCTGTTCATCTGCCTTGGGTTAAAATCACTCATATCTCTGCAGTGAATTGACTAATTCACCTGAAATTCGGCATGCGTATACATTCTGGATAACTTTCTTGATTTTATAACAGGTGGCGCCACCTACATTCACGTTCACGCTGATGACATCCAAGCTCATATCTCGGGAACCGTTTTACCGATCAGGAAATAAAAATTTATTCAAATGTAGCCCTTGGATAGCTTTGTAACATACACAAAAAATGGTGGCGCCACCTGTAACCATGTTTGCACAGTGTCCACCTGTTCATCTGCCTTGGGTTAAAATCACTCATATCTCTGCAGTGAATTGACTAATTCACCTGTAATTCGGCATGCGTATACATCCTGGATAGCTTTCTTGATTTATGACAGGTGGCGCCACCTACATTCACGTTCACGCTGATGACATCCAAGCTCATATCTCGGAAACCGTTTGAACGATTGGGCCAAAATTTTGCATGTGTATAGATCTCACATAGCTCTATATCATACGCAAAACTGGTGGCGCCACCTGAAACCATTTTTGCACAGCGTCCGTATGTTTGTCTGCCGTGGAATAATGTCACTCATATCTCGGCAGTGGTTTGACATATCTGCCTAAAGTTTTGCGGTTTTATACATCCTGGATAACTTTCTTGATTTTAGGACAGGTAGCGCCACCTACATTCTAGTTTACACTGCAGATATCCAAGCTCATATCTCGGGAACCGTTTGACCGATTGGGCCAAAATTTTGCATGTGTATAGATCACATATAGGATTTTATCAAACACAAAACTGGAGGGGCCACCTGCAACCATTTTTGCACATTTTGCACAGCGTCTGTTTGTTTGTCTGCCGTGGCCTAAAATCACTCATTTCTCTGTAGTGGTTTGACATAACTGCCTAAAATGTTGAAGGTTTATACATCCTGGACAGTTTTCTGGATTTGTGGCACCTACATACACATTTAGGCTGCAGACATCCATGCTAATATGCAACATACCTCACTCTATTTCCCCTTGCCACTCAATCCATGCCTCACTTCACCCGTTCCACACTGATTTTGGCGGATACGCGTAGTCACTTGTCGGCTATCCGTATTCTAGTTTTTAAAGTTTACACATTTTTTCTCTATTTTTGAGATATATAGATACAGACTAAATCTTGGCCTGTTGGTTAATCTGTTTGATGCTTCAGTTCAATGAGTATATATTACCATTCTGATGATAAAATTTCCTTTTGCGCAGCTCTTCCCAGACAGCTGAGCGTCATGACCCATGGGTCACTTGTTGGTTGACCTCTTACCTTTCTTCTCTCTAGATCGTCCACCTGTTTTGTCACATTAACCCACATATCTTTGGACTCGTTTGACCAATCAGGATAAAAAAATATACAAATGTAGCCCTTGAAAAGCTTTATAACATACATAAAAATGGTGGCGCTACCTGCAACCATTTTTGCACAGCGTCAATCTGTTCATCTGCCTTGGGATAAAATCACCCATATCTCTGCAGTGGCTGGACATATCCACCTGAAATTTTGCATGTGTAAACATCCCTTCTTGAGTTTATGAGAGGTGGCGCCACCTACATTCACGTTCAGGCTGCAGACGTTCAGGCTTATATCTCAGGACTGGTTTGACGTATCCTCCTGAAATTTTGCATGTGTATAGATCTCAAATAGCTCTTTATGGTGGCGCCACGTGTAACCATTTTTACTGCTTATGATTCTCGTGTTCTTTCACGGAAAACTGATAAAACATGGTACAGTTTCTGCTATTCTATAGTTAACCTTCCGTTTGCATCCCTATTATACTCGTAGTATGCAACTTGAAAGATAAAAGCGACCTTCCTTATGCGTGTTTGTTAAGGTGTCTGTGTGTGTGTGTTCCAGAAATTTCTCACTTTGTTGAACTGTTTTTAGAGGGAAGATCATCCCGTCTGACCTTGAAGACAAGATCTGTGCCGCCAAGGCAGAGGGCGCTGTGCCGTTCTTCGTGTCCGCCACGGCAGGGACCACTGTACTGGGAGCCTTCGACCCACTCCACGCGATAGCCGACATCTGTCAGAAACACGATGTGTGGTTCCATGTTGATGTACGTTTCCCCTTGCTATAATTCACGCAAACAATCAAACAAATCTGCTTCACGTCATAGCCGATATCTGTCAGATACACGATGAATTATTTTAAAAACAGTATGAAAGTTAAATGATAAGTATATAGTATATGAATTATATACACGGATATGACATTTGCCAAACTTAATTTTTTATTTACTTATATATCTGGTCATCAAGATAAAACAAATAATATAAGTATTTCTGTTATGTTCTTTAAGAAACATATGAAATACAATAGCAGTTAATTATGTGGTTTTCATATTAAAAATGTGCCATTTCTGGTCCTTTTCTCGATTGTGCCATTTTCGTCTCTGTCATTTTTGTAGATACTATCTTATTGACAGAATGGCTTTTTATAAGCGAAAGATTTAAATTCTTAACTGGTATATTTAAAACAGTAATGTATTGCATTATATACTTTTTCAGGTGGTGAAAACACAATTACCTAATTATGATCATTTATGATACTGTTTAGTATAATAAAACTTTTTTCTTCTGTGTATGTGTGTAGATGTGTCTTATTGCAATCCCTGCTGTAAAATGTTAAATATTTGATGAATTACTAGTCTAGGAAAGCTGGGTACACTTCCAAATGTGCATATATGGATTCATGATTGGAAAATATGCTGCACATGATTCTGTGTCACCATAATATGCCTCTGTTTATCCATATATGTAATCATGAAGAGCCAGATAGAGTCCATTATATCCTTCGTTAATTAGCACCAATGGCCGGACAATTCTTGCCAGTTCAGCATTATTTGCACTGTGCCTAGTGTCCTAGTAGGAATTGGGAAGTAATAGAAAGTAATACGGAATTTAAATGTAAGACGAGTTCCTGACAGGTTCTTCTGGTCATAGTTCAGTCAGTATGTTTTTTATCATATCTTAAGTAGCCTCCCCCCCCCCCCCCCCCCCACCTACTTGTGATAGGCACAAGGACCTTCCCCCAGGAGAACGACTGTATGACACACATGTTGAAATGTTTGTTTATTGCCAATAATAAACTTCTACAAAAAAATCGTATTAATCATGTTTCAGGGAGCCTGGGGAGGGGGAGCTCTAGTGTCGAAAAAATACAGGCATTTACTGGACGGGGTGGAGAGGTACGTATACATGGTGTAACAAAACAGGCATTTACTGGCCGGGTTGAAAAGGCACGTATACATTGTGTAACAAAACAGGCATTTACTTGCCGGGTTGAAAAGGCATGTATACATTGTGTAACAAAACAGACATTTACTGGCCGGGTTGAAAAGGCACGTATACATTGTGTAACAAAACAGGCATTTACTGGCCGGGTTGAAAAGGCACGTATACATTGTGTAACAAAACAGGCATTTACAAGCCGGTGAAGAGGTACGTATACATTGTGTAACAAACAGGCACTTACTGGACGTGGTGAAGAGGAACGTTTATGTGGTGTATCAAAACGGGCATTTACTAGCCGGGGTGAAGAGGTACGTATATACATGGTGTAACAAGACGGGCATTACCTGATCGTGGTGAAGAGGTATGTTAATATGGCGTAACAATACAGGCATTTACTGGCTGGGTTGAAGGGGGAACGTATACATGGTGTAACAAAACAGGCATTACCTGGACGTGGTGAAGAGTTATATGCTTATATCGTGTTACAATACAGGCATTTACTGGCTGGGTTGAAGGGGGAACGTATACATGGTGTAACAAAACAGGCATTACCTGGACGTGGTGAAGAGTTATATGCTTATATCGTGTTACAATACAGGCATTTACTGGCTGGGTTGAAGAGGTACTTTTATTTGGTGTTACAAACAGGCATTACTGGACGGGGTGGAGAGGTACGTGTACATGGTGTAACAAAACAGGCATATATTGGCCGGTTTGAAGAGGAACGTATACATGGTGTAACAAAACAGGCATTTACTGGCCAGGGTGAAATGATATTCCATGACGTTTATTGCTCGGCTGTCTGTAATAATTATTAGGAAATGACCCCAGAAAAATGACAAATTTGACCAAAATATACACTTACACGAATTCAAGCGCCTGTGATATTTTGTAGGACTGCTTTCGTGACGTTTTCTGTTTAGCTGTTTTTCATACTTTGAAGGACCGATTCTGCGACGCTTACCGTTTGGCTGTCCGTTTACCGATTCTCTGACTTTTACTGTTAAGTTGTCTGTTTACCGTATTATGTAGGACTGATTCCGTGACGTTTTCTGTTTAACTGTCTGTTTACTATATGCTATAGGGCTGATTCCATGACGTGGAACCCTCACAAGCTGCTCGGCGCCTTGCTCCAGTGTTCAGCAGTCGTCATGAAAGAGAAGGTACCGATTCTTCCCCTACTAACTAACTTAATTAAATCAACAAAGTATATGCAGAAACCCAATTTGTACAGGTAACTTTTGTTCGATTATTATGCCTGTGTATGCAGTGTTTGCTGGAGCTACACAGAGAGTTAAAAGTTCTCATACATATAAAATGGTAAACAAGAAACCTGAATTTTAAAAAACGAAAGCCTCCCGAATGTGGGATGCTCCCAAAACCATGTTTGCATTCACTTATACAGACCATACTCACAGGTTCATTCGTGTATATGTGACTGTACATTTGTGAATTTTCTTTAATAATGATAATCTCATAATCCGGATCATGTGCCATACCTACACCAAAATCTAATCGATTCTTCAATGGTCCATTCCTGAAATGCCCTGCATGTTTCATAAGATTCTCTTCATGATTGCTCGAGTTATGCTCTACAAAAACACACACACACACAAACACACTCAGAAAAGGGGATGAAGGCATACCCTCCTGGTGGAGGCAATCAAGGGACTTTTACTATTCTCTATACACACTGTTCCTGGGTTGACAAATGAGCATTTTGACATTGCTTAATTGGGTTATGTCCACTTGCTTACGTTATTTGATTTAAGAGATTATGAGAGAGGCTTTTCTCGAATTCTTGAATACAGCAAATCTGATAAATATTTTATTCCCCTATGTCGGATTTTTTTCAGTTTTTCCCTAGTCAGATTGGAGTTATCATGGTGAATCACTTATTTAATTTGAAAAGTACTTTTGACAAAAGCTTGTTGACTTTCCTAAGATTTCTACAAAGTTCATTTCATTACCTGCACATTAATACAAGCACGCTGAAAACTCGTCAAACGTATCAAATCAATTACAGAAAATACGTCAGACAAAATACATATAATTCTAAATGTTTAACTGTTCAGTATTAAATGTGTAATTTTTTTCGTAACAGGGTGTCCTTGAATCCTGCAACTCGCTGAAAGCAACCTACCTGTTCCAGCAAGACAAGCAATATGACGTCACATACGACACGGGCGACAAGGCCATACAGTGCGGACGGCATAATGACGTGTTTAAACTGTGGCTAATGTGGAGAGCCAAGGTACAGCTGACTAGGTTTATCAGTATTGTCTTTATATATATATCAATTATGTTATATTTATTAAATTAACACAGTTAACATTAAGGAGTTATCACATTACAATAGAGAACGAGTCAGTAGAATTTAGAATATTGGTCCTGTGTTTGTGCAAGATTTTGTTGTGCAAAATCCCACTTCAAACACCTTAATATATTTTACTCTCCACACGCACGCCTATTGGTATACAAGATGACGTCAGCTGTAGAATTGACATGACGTTCGATCATTAACACAATGAGGACAATAATCACGTGACATGTAGTAACCTGACACTGAAGATGACGTCGAGCGCAGGAATATGACGTCTTGACGCAAAATGGTAGACTAAATCGACACTCCCTGGTAAATTTACATAAGAGGGACCAAATGTGAAAAATGTCAAAACCCTTGCAAAATTTAAAAGAAATATTTATGGCCATTTTCGTTCTCTGTGGAAGCAATATGCTAATAGTTACAAGATATACTAAAAAGGCCCTTCACTGTCTAAAGCCATCAAATTTTGAAAATTAGAAAGTGGATCGTAGCTAAACATATTTTAACACTTTGTTGTTACACTTTCATTTTTCAGTAAATCAATTAAGAAATTGTGTTTTTGTCGGAGCTCGTCAGATGAGCCACATGCCCCAAGTGTCATTTTTAATCAACAAAATGACACTGCCAGTCTATAAGGTCAATTCGACGAATGTGTGCATAGAAATAAGCTCTAGTCAACTTTATAAATAAATATCTTCAGTTACAGTTGAAGTTCACAAAATGTTTTAAGGAAATTATCCAGTTTGACCGGGTGAAATATCCGGAGGTCGTATGTACCTATGGTCTGCCGTCATAAGATAAGATATCGTATTTTAACACATGCTCTTTATCCAATATTCTAAAGAATAAATAATCTGTAGATATGTTTGTTCAATTTATTAGTTTGTTCATATTTCGGCCCGTCTACAGTGCCATTAGAAAAAAAGTCTATAGAAATCCATGTTCTCCTATGATTCTGACTAATTGCTCCTTCGGAACAATGACGATTATTATTCAAGCTCACACGGGCAGGCAAAGTTTGCGTGTCCCCTTCACAAGGTTCTTCACAGGAATAAAGCAAAGAATGCCTCGTGTTATCTCTTTAAAGGTCCCCGTCACTTACCCGTAAAATTTCACTAACAACATTCCGAAAAAGGATTTTCAGAATTCAAAGTTCTCCTGCAATAATTGCATGGATCGTCTGTTCTCTTTGAGGCTGGAGTTATTGATTACTGTGGAGACGTTGCGATTTGCTTTGAAGCAGTCACGGAGAAGTTACTAAAAAGGGAAACAACTAATTGCCTGTACAAAGAAAATGTGTGGTTTTGTTAAGCTGTTTGAAGACGATTGGTTCTTTTACATTAAAAGGCGCTTTAGTTTCAGGAGAGCGTGCACTTTTCCTGAGACAAGTGGTTATAAAAGAATTAGTGAAAAGATGTCGTTTTACCACGGCTGTGATTTGGCTTCCTACTCATCTCAAGTATTAGTCAACATTTAGCATTACGGAAGTTTCGGAAGCTTCTTGAGGTCACCGGAGTTTTGGATGAATGTATTAAAATCTGCTGAGAATATTCCGTAAAAATGCGTACAGGAAAAAAACGTAGATTAACCAGTTACCACTATTATCAGTGGATACCAGTCTATAGAATCAGCAAGAAAACCAAGAAACATTTGACTAGGGAGCGTTAAAAGTAAATTCCTTCTGGATAATATTATATGTGATTATCGTCTATGATATAAATAGACGGGGTACTGGTTGCATGTTTAAACCTTTAATTCATTATCCCAAACAAAATACTCTTTAAACAGTTTTTATATCCAGCTCCAATTAGTCTTAACTAATTATTATTAAAGCCATCGCACGACTGATAATGTGGTTTTCTATGACCCGTGGCATTGTCCTTTCATCGACCGTCATGAGGAGAGGTTTTGGGGAGAGACTAGATAATAGTTTTCCTGGTGTTGCAGGGGGACAGTGGCCTGGCCTTGAGAGTGAACCATTGTATGGAGCTTTCACAGTGAGTCATGTATGGGTTTCTGGTTACATTTATCCTTTCCCGTATTGTTTCAGGGTGACTCTGGCTTAGAGAGCCGAGTTGAGTATGTAATGGAGCTAGCACAGTGAGTAAATTGGGGCTCCGCGCATGCGCGTGCTTATTACCCGACATTTCCCGGAAAGAGGTCGCAGTGGTACTATCGGTACATACAAACTTATTTTCTGAGAGAGCGTTTTGAAGCTTAATTTACATTTCTGTAAAAGCCCAAGTGATTTGTAATTATTATTTAATAGACTTATTCTACTGAATTTTCTTTCTCACTTCAGTCATGCCAGTACGCTCATGTATCTTCTAAAACAACTATTTATCAGACAAGAGAAATAGTACACGTGCGGAGGAGGAATTTTCACGAGAAAGACATTTTAAAAATAGCTGAACTGAATAAGAAAGTGTCTGTGGTCTAATTAGGTCTTAACCATTTCGTATTATTTCAATCTTTGGTGATTTCATGGGAAGTTTCGACAGCTTAGATATATATTTGTATATGAGCATATAGGTTAGCATTTAATTTATTCTTATAACGGAAGCTGTTGTCATTTCACCACCATTAGAGCGGTTGAATGAATGCATGCTTTAATAAATGATAAAGGCTGAGAAAAAGCATAAAAGCAGAGAGATATAATTTGAGGTTATATATATAGAAGAGGCACGTGCCCTACGATTTGAAAATATATTCAACCATGGATTATGCTAAAGATACTTTTTTTCTTTTAGAGCATTTTGGAACAGTGATAATTAAAGAAAGAGTATTACACGTAGATACCATGCAGAAATATTCACTTGCAAACAGAAATCCAAGCAATATATTAAAGTTCATTAATGAAAGAATTACAAATATTTAACAATTTTTCGCGTTGTGACAAAAGAAGACTGTCATCATCATTTTTTGCAATTATTGAGATTATTATCATTCAATGAGCAGTATCACAGCGACCTCGTCCAAAATGTCACCACACCAAGCTTGAGCCGTTATCCCGGTGTTGTATGTTTGTCACTTTATACTTTTGCGGGCTACCAGTTGTTTAATATTTAAAATATACGAGAAATGTCTCGCAACCATAGTCCGTTCATCTACCCCTGTCCACCTGTTTTCCCTCTTGAGATTACTTTCTGGTAAAACGAACTAGCCAAAAATGTCTTGTACAATGGCAGAAAGAGGAAAATGTGTAATTTCTGTTATCATACTTTTTTTTTATTTATTTAAATATTATTCACTTTACTGCCCGGCTGACCTATCTATAATATATCCATGATTCGTGGCGTCCGTAGACATTAAAATACTATTGTCTGTCTAAAAGAGATCGGTAAAAGTGGAGCGATACAAGTGCAAGTATCACCGTAAAAGGATTCGGCAGCTCTTGATCATTGGTCCCGCATATTGGCGTGTCTATTTCGCATGCCACGTTTATTATGATGTCATCGCTGTTCACTGCGCTGTCCATTCCAGACGGATTGTGCAAAGGATTTGCTATTAAAGAGTGGGCTTGTTTATTCATGTTCCGTTTTAAATTATCGACAGGAGATTAAGTCCAGTAAGTTATTGTTTTCTGAACGGCTAATTACACATTTTTTCTGTATTTTTGTTTTTGCAACAACATTTCAGCTTGTGTGTCTTGCTAAAAGAAGAAAGGTAAAAAAGGTGGACAGGGGTAGAAGAACGTGGTTATTCTCTATATCTGTTCCGACTTTCAGCCAGAAGTTGCCTTATCTAAATGTAGCTTCTCATCCCTGATGTGGTTTGTGTGTCGCCGCGTCCTTGACCCCTCGCTTGCCGGGGCCCATTTTCCCCTCCTATTTCATATATATTGTGACATTGCATGAGTATCAAACAGTATACATGTTGAGAAATGCTAAACGTACACCGTGAACCGAAACAATTTTCAGAATATGGTAATTTGTAGAACTGAATAATAGTTGTGGTTTTAAGATGGTTTCATTTTATAATGCATTAAACCATAAAAGAAATTGTTTCCGTCGCCGTGGTCAGTGTGGGAAAATGATTTTATAATTAATATATATATATATATATATATATATATATATATATGTATATATATATATATATATATATATATATATAGAGAGAGAGAGAGAGAGAGAGAGAGTTTTTGTTCAACAAAAATTTTTAAACAAAAAACGGCAAAAAAAAACAAACAAACGCCTTATATTATATTTATATTTGAGTTTTTCTATAAAATGTACGTAGTCGCAATTTCTGGAACGTTCTCAGGTAGTACATTATTATCCTCGAACGCATGTCACTTTTTGTATTTTTATTTATAGATACTTGCAGCAACAGATAAAGAAGAGAGATGGGTTTGAATTTGTTATGGAGAATGTAAGTAAAACACTGGCCTTCAGTTCTTATAAATCTTTGTGATTTTACAGTTACATAAAAGGCTTGATTTAAAATTAAAAAAAGGAAAGTAACTTCAAATATATATTAATTAAAAATAGTAAAGAACTGGGAAAAAATGTTTATATATAATGGTCATCAAGAACAAGTATATACAGACTCGATATAGTGAGACTATTGGTAAAATATGGAGTTTTACTTGCAGCCGGAATACACCAACGTGTGTTTTTGGTATCTTCCCACAAGTATCAGAGACAGACCACGAGGTCCCGAGCTGAACCAAGTCATAGGCTCGGTAGGTGGCGCCATCTGAACCAAAGATACAGGGTATAGGGAGCATAAAGTTGCGAACAGCATTAAAACATTAAATCTTATGCCGGGAATATGTGTCCTAAACCTTGACTTTTCAACGTGATGTACAAGTTATGACTGAATTTACTCGGTCAGCATTTCAGGTATTACTCTATACATAAGATTTCACGGTAATAAAGAAGGTACATAAGCTTATCAATTATTAATCGACGATTTCTGTCTGTCATCGAACATGAGTTAACAACCAATACAAATATGCTGTGTTTAGTTTGATGAATCAAATGCACATGAGAGTCAGAACTACGTTTCTGTCAATATTAACTAACTGGTTTGATTCAGAATGAGGAACACTGAGTGTACATAGTAGTATTAAGTTTAACACTGTCGAAGGGTATGGTATACTGATTCCACAAGTAATGGGTCCTGTTTAAAATTTCGGTAAATGTCTTTTTACAAATAAGTATAATGATGATAAGATCATTTGAATTTATTTTGTTATCATTTCAAAATGTTCTATGATACTGTCAAGTTTATCGATAAAATAAAACAGCTAGTCATTCTTGACATTCAAATGAGCATTAGCATTGTACGGTAAAATAATGTCAATAGAGAAAACGAAGAGTTGAAATTTGTTATATATTTAAAGGAATTGTTTTATCATATGTCGAACAATTATGACGAAGTTACTTAAAAATAACGGGGAAAGGAACTGTCTTGCTTTCCTCCCAGGAAATGAATGTATTGATTATTATTTTTAACTTATATGACATGGTATGGGCTTGTATTTATATACTATTAGAATGAACCATGTAATATGTAATATATATTTATATATCTATTTCGCGTCTATAAATTTTGTGTGCGAAATATCTGACAGGTGGCGCCCAAGATCAAAGCGATGATGATGGAACGAGGGACGACGATGGTTGGTTACCAGCCGCTCGGAGATAAACCAAATTTCTTCAGAATGGTGGTGTCCAACCCGGCGGCGACTGTCCATGACATTGACTTTATGCTGGACGAAATAGTACGTCTTGGAGAAGAACTTGAACTTTGACCTCTCGCATCATTATGAATGCGTCCTGAACCTGCTGAACCAATGAACCCCCGCCTACGGACTGGACTATGAATTCATATTTTTACTAGTCATGTACGTTACTGCTGGCTTACCGTAGTCCGTATCGCTAGCGTATAATTAGTGGACGCGACGTTGGGGAAAAACAACGCAGCGAAGGCACGTGGTTGCAAAGAAAAATGGTTAATATGTAAAACGCTGGTTAATGCACATGTGATGCCATATAAATACATTACTCAATTAGATGCATCATCTAGCCCCTCTGTCTTTATATGTTTCCCAATCACTTGTAATAACAAATAATACAAGCCATAAACAATTATTTAAATTCAAGTGTCGGCATTTGCTACATTTTATCAGAGAAGGAAACGTTAATAGGAATTTTTGCATATGTTTTCCTTGATATTTAGTTGTAAATAGTCATGACTGGTTTTAGACACGGCACTCCTTAAGTACATTGTAACTTGACTATAGTCATAGGCCAGTAAAGACGTGGTGCGGAAAGGTGTAAAGGAAGGGAAAGATGGCGCTCCATCGCTGTACAGATTGTTGACGACTCTGGCATCAGAGCACTGGGCGATTTTTCAGCGACGTGGACTTGACAGGCAAGGAGAAAAAAAACTTATCAATCCTGATCCATTAGGCCGGTGTAAAGAAAAACTGTTATAAGTCTTTCAGTGGTTTTACTCTAGTTATTAATAAAGCACTCTTAGCACATATGGTTAAGGTTCTGATTAAACGTAATTGCACAACTGTGCTAAAAACAAATCACAGCACCCTCAAGTTCAGATGGTTAAAGTCGTGTGCCTGATATTTAAAATCTTATCACTGCTGAAAACATCAGTTTTCTCTAAATCCTTTGAGTCACTTAACTTATTAGCTGTATCCGTAAACATACATCTTGTGCTGTACCTGATGGCAATGTGTGATCCAGAGATTGGAGAAAATTTTAATTCCGAAGATTTTCACAGACCGATATTTATCCTGGCCTCTGCTTAATTTCACCTTCACAAATGTCTACTAGAGGCTCCCAGGCACATCGCCCCCTGTCACCAACGTGGTCCTATTCGTTGATAAAGTTGGGTGGGTATCTTAATTCTTAGTGAACTTAAAACCCTTGGCCTTTACACTGTGCATCCCGTACCCACATCGTCTCGATCTGGCCGTGTAGCCTGTGATTTCATACTTTTATGAAACAGAAATTATACCGAAATGAACCACAAATACATTGTAAACTTTACCCATGCTTTACACTGGTAGCCAAAACAAGTGGACATTTCAATTGTTGTCGGCTTAGCTTTACTTATTCACTGATGGCTATGACAGTAGGTACTGTTCAAAGGACTGATCATCAGATTAATCAACCAACCAATACGACAATTGTACATGTACGTGTAGACCGGGTAGAAGTGTCTTCAATCTTTGGTTCATGGGACCACTCGTCTGTCGAGTTGATCGTCTATTGAGTTTAAATTTTCATATGGATACATTGTTAATGATATGTTGTACTCTGATGAGAGGTCGTATTGTTCTGTTTTATCTATATTGCCCAGTCGGCCAACCCAGCACGAGAACCCCTGCAGAAGGAAAGCCGGAGAAACCTTTCAATCGAATAACATACCCCAAATCAGAAAGAGCCTTTTGTGACGGCCATTACGCTTCTGACGAATGTCAAAACCGCAAAATACCAACCGTCACCAGTGGACATTATCTGTATATTTCACCTGCCCCCCCCCCCCCCCCCCCCCAACCCCGTTTGATGTGAATTGACGTATCGCTGTTCGTGACAACTTTCACTTCCTCGCTTCAACCGTTTTGCTTGTTTTGCTTCTTTTGCACGCGGCAATGAAGACTATTTCCCAATCGTGTAACGAGTGAATGGTTCGATAACATTTGGCACACGTCCTGCTCCAAAAGCACCTATGACTGGGCGCAATGGTGTCCCATGTGTGTCCGTATGTGCCCATATATGAAATGTATCCTGTCCGTTTATTTGTGCCGTTTATGGGTGGACCGTTGAGCGCGGCCCGCAATAAGGATGAAGATTTATTTTCATGGGAATACTTGAAAGTTGTATGAGCATTTTCAGAAATGTTGTCGACCATTTCTGTGTGTAAAAGGGGTAGAAGTGATGCCGTGTACCAGTTAATTGCTCTTAGTTTAACTACAGGACCACGCCATGCTTGTTCAAATAAACGCTCCTTTGACCAAACATGGTATTCTCGGCACATCAGGATCGTCCATTCATGTAGCAATAATAATGTACAGTCAGTGGACATTATAGTTATGTAACTGAAAACGTACCGGGATAAACTGTCATAAACATGTGTATGTATATGCAATACCTGTATATAGAAGTAGTGAGCTGTCAAGTTCATCGGGACATGTAGACAATATAATGGATATATGACATGTATAATACCGGATTTGTATGCACAGTCCCAAATGTATTTATTAACTATTAATAACATATACATGATGAGCTGTATATGCCATTACAGTGATAACATATACATGATGAGCTGTATATGCCATTACAGTGATAACATATACATGATGAGCTGCATATGCTGTTGCAGTGATAACATATACATGATAAGAAGTATATGCTGTTACTGTGATACCATATACATGATGATCTGTATCTGCTGTTTTATTGATAAAAAATGCATGATGAGAAGTATATGCTGATACAGTGATAACATATAAATGATGAGACGTATATGCTGCTATATTGATCAAATATGCATGATGAGAAGTATATGCTGATACAGTGATAACAAACATGACAAGACGTATATGCTGTTACATTGATAACATACATGACAAGAAGTATATACTGTTATATTGATAACATAAACATGATAAGAAGTATATACTGTTATATTGATAACATAAACATGATGAGCCGCAAATGCTGTTATACTGATAACATATATATGATTAGAAGTATATGCTGTACAAGGATTGTGGGTCTTAATGTTGCTTCCCAGCAATAAATGTTAGTTCTGTTATTGCATCCGATATCATGTGTCGTGTTTCATTTTATAATCTCTCATACCCGTAGCCTAAGAATAATTGAACGCACCCTATATTTCTCTTCAACGCGAACCTCTTTTAGTAAGGAATTGTGGAATGGTCAGGACTACTTGTCACAACTCCAAATTAAAATTGTCAAGGAAACACCTTCTGTTTACACAGCACATGCCCATGCTCACAAAATATTCCATATTCCTTGAAGCATCCATGTTCATGTTATTTCTTTTTCAATTCCTTTACAACATATTTCATCGGACTATATTCCCCTACATCAATACCTACCCCCATTCACTACATTAATAGCCACCAGACTTTTACTACATGATGAAATTATCGACGATCAATATGCATAAAATCGTGTTAGGATATTCCACGCAGCCACCGCTTAGAAACTGAAATTATTACTGTTATTAAATGAAATCTTCAAAAATGTAAACAAGCGCACCGCAATGGTGACCGCATTAAATATGCGTGGGTCTTGCAGAGAATTTAATTCAGGTGAGAAACCCTACTGGTAAATTTTGTAAAGTTCTGTTAGGTTCTGATCTTCTTTGTCGGCATATTTCCTTGAAAACTGTTGCCTTAAGACTGGAACCTTGGTCAGAATGCAGTTCCATGGGAACCCCAAACCTAGCAACAATATTGTCCACAAAAACTTCGGCAATGTAGTTTAATATTAGTGATTTGGGGGAGCGAAACATTCTGCCTATTTTGTGAATGGTCCTATACTAACAGTTTCGGACGGGGCACCGACGCGATAACTGACCATTTTAGCCCTCTTAGAAAATGCTGGCGGTTTCCTGCCCTACGTCTTACATCGCGTCACCCATCTTACTGTGTCCTTCCAGTAGAAGCGAACCCGCCTGACTTGTTTTGTGGACACAAAGAAGGCCCTTTATTTTCGATTTTGACACATTTTCAGGACCTCTTCCTTTCCACAATGGCGTCAGCAGTCTCAGTCAAACTTTTTCTCATTCTCCCATCTAACATACACTCAGCCTTCATTCAACTCCAACTGGTCCTAAAGAACCAATCAAAAATTCACATCGGGACTAAATGCGACACTTCTTCCCATAACGGTCGAGGGAGAATGTGCTCCTTCCAGCCTAAAACAGTTCCAATCTCTTGATCATTCCTTTGTATCTGCAACAGATACTTTGGGTCCAGTGAAATGTCAAAGTGTCCTTCGTTCCCCTTTCCTGGTCTATCTTTAAGAGTCCGTATAGGATCTAAAAGCTCATCTGAGGCAACCGTCTTGAAGTTTAGCATTTCAAAATGCACCCATCTGTAACACCATCCCGGTCCTCTTCCTCCTACTATTTGGTGCATCTGCGGGGGAAGATGTCAGCCTTGTTGTGCCTGTTCCCTGACCGATGTTCAATTTCGAACTGGGAAGAGCTCAATTTTTTAACCATCTAGTTAACTGGCCTTGTGGTTCCTTCATCCGATACAACCATTTCAGTTGAGTGGGGTGTGTCCTCACAAGAAACTTCTTTCTGTACAGGTAATACCTGTAGTGGTCAATGAAGTACACAACAGCCAACAACTCTCGTTTTGTAACGCTGTGCCTTTGTCAATGCTCGGCTCCTATAAGCAATGGGTCTTTCATCTCCATCTACCACCTGCGACAATGCACAACCAAGAGCGCTTGCACTGCTGTCGGTGTCTGTCACTGTGATGCTTGATCAGGATAAGCCAAGACAAGCGCAGTGACTGACCTCTTTCTGAGATTTTCCATTGCACCATCACATTCCTCTATCAAACTAAATGATTTTCTCTTTTCTGACAGACGCCGCAAAATTCCCACAATTTCTTAATATTTTGGTATAAATTTCGGATAGTATCCAGCCAATCCAAGAAATGTCTTCACTTTGATTTTTAGGTTGTGGCCATTCAGTCACCTTGTTTTCACTAAACTGCGGATAAGTTCCAATGCCATCAGTGGAAACAGTGCGACTCAGACAAGTGACCTCTGCTCGAAGCAGCTTACATTTCTTTGAGTTAAGCTTTTCTAGAGTGTTCAAGTGTTTTATTTTCAATAATTATTAGTGTAGCTGTGTTTAGGAAATTATCACTAAGCTCAGGGTGTGTCAGGGTTTTGTGTATTTGTTTTAAAGCATTCGCAAATAGATCTGCGTGACACTTTGTTGTAGCAGGGACTGTGCCATCGGGGCGTAGTAGAGGTTTAGCCTGTCCTGTATTAGGGTTTGATTTTGAGTTAGAGAAACGTTTGAATTGTTTTCAAAATTCACCCGAGTTTTTCAATGATCTAAACTGTTAATATATTCTGACCATTGAGATCGTTTTTGTGCCAAGATAGCGCGATCTACTAACCTATTTACTCTATTAATACAGTTTTGACTTCCATTGTACGGGTGCGTTGTTGGTAGCGCCTGACTCGTCGCCTTGAGGCTACCATTTTTTTATTTTTTGAATTAAGTTCAACCAGTTTCTATTTTTAACTTTTCTCTCTGTCCTAAGCTTAAAAAGGAAAAGATAGCGCTCGAGCGCCATAGTTGATTCGCACATCAGGCCTGTGTGATACTTTGTGTTATGTCTGTTGCGATGCAATCTAACTGAAAATGTATGATTATGCCATTTTTAGAAGATCTAACAATATTTATGAGGCCTTCCTAAAAGCGACCCCAATCAGCTTTAGCGAAATTCCGAAATAATTTAGGCGGGAAAACAATGTGATTTCCAAACAATGTCTTCATGAATCAGGAGATAGTCCGGTCCGATATACTCCCCTATATAAAACTCGGCGGAGACAATATGTTTTCCAAACTATGATTACCCTCCCACTCAGTCCCCCCCCCCCCCCCCACTCATGAAGATAAACTGACGAAACTAGTGTCTTAATAATAAATGATCCATTAACCAGAGAGGATCTAAATAATGTTGTCGACAGTCATTACTTCCATCAGTCATATGTCACTTCACATCGACACTTTATAAAAGTAGCTTTTCTTACAAGACACATTTAATTACCTGAACATCTCTAAAAGATAATATCCATGTATAAGAAATCAGTCTTAAAACCATAAATACAGGAGGTGTGAAATTACTTAACCAGTCTTATGCAATCATGGAGAAGGTCTCAAACATTAACAAGCTTTGAATATACGAAGGCAATCCATGCATTAACTACTGCAAAATCGGCCCTTCATCAATCAACTTGGGCTCAAACTGAATAAAAATAGTAAACTTTTACAACTTTTTGTGCCATTTTGAAAATCATCATATTAGGAATTGTTGGTCCAAGCCAAAAGAAGTATTAAATTTAGCTTAAATTTATGGTGGTGTGAGGCTTCTATTAATAAATATTTTCCGTTAAATATGTTTTGTTGTATTGTTGGTGCCTCGTGCAAGGTGATTTTGCGTTTGTTATGTGTCGTGAGCAGTGATGAGAATTCAACATTTTTGCTGGTAAGAGTAGTCCGTCATCAAAATATGCTCTCACATATTTCTTCGGAGTACTCCCGTCGTCGCATGTTGTAATTCCCTGCTTATTTTTGTGTGGGGGTAAAAAGAAAGTGTGGTATGATGCTTGTGTGTGTGCAGTGGGGTATGTAGAGAAATCCAGACCTCTTGACTTGGTGGGTGTAGTACCTGAAATATACTAAGCTGAAAATTACGTGCAAGTATAGTATTTTGGTGCTATGCTTGTGTTGTGCTTTCTAGATGAGTGGGAATGGTCTGGTATTTTACCACTCAGGTTCTAATAGTGCGGTTTAAATATTTTTTCTATTTTTTGTTTTATGTATTTTTATTTTTATTTTTCTTTTCTTTCTAGTTCTATTCTATCGTCTACTAACTATAACTATTTTATGTACATGGGGGAGTGGGGGGGGGATTCTTCTTCCTTCTTCTCAGCCTTGCTTGTAGTGCTGGTTTTCTCTTCCTGCAGCTACAGTCCCTCTTTGTTGGGCTTGTTGTTTTGATGCCACTTCTAGGACTTCCCTTGGTTGGTGCTTGTATTATCAGCTACAGCTTCAGTCTCCCTTGTTCCAGGTTTTCGTGGTAGATTGTAGCTGATGTTTGCCTTCTTCAGGGATCTTGGTTTCCTAGGAGGTGGGGTGGGTTGCTTTAGTTTAATTGACTGCTTTACATTTGTTGAGGGGGGGGTTATAACATGTGGGGGGGGGGGCTTATGGTGTTGATTTAAGTACTGGGGGGGGAGGGGGGGAGGTTCTGCTACTGTTTGTGGGTGCTGTCCACCGTTTGGCAACTCAGCTACCCGCTTGTTTATGTATTTATTTGTGGGGGGGGGGGGGGGGGGGGGGGTATTTGAGGGTTTAGGTGAGTGATTTCCAGCAAGCGGGTAACCGATATGGGCCCTGCTGTTAACACTCTGGGGTTTTTTGGTTATTTTTCGGACGTTGTCCCTCATTGGGGGGGATTGTTTTTGGGATTTTTATTTTATTTCGGATTGATGCCGAGAAAGGGGGGGGGGGGTATAACATGTGGGGGGGGCTTATGGTGTTGTTTTAAGTCCTGGGGGGGGGGGGGTTGCTACTGTTTGTGGGTGCTGTCCACCGTTTGGCAACTCAGCTACCCATTTGTTTATGTATTTATTTGTGGGGGGGGATTTGAGGGTTTAGGTGAGTGATTTCCAGCAAGCGGGTAACCGATATGGGCCCTGCTGTTAACACTCTGGGGTTTTTTGTTTATTTATCGGACGTTGTCCATCATTGGGGGGGGGTTTGTTTTTTGGGATTTTTATTTTATTTCGGATTGATGCCGAGAGGGGGGGGTTATAACATGTGGGGGGGCTTATGTTGTTGTTTTAAGTACTGGGGGGGGGGGGGTTCTGCTACTGTTTTGTGGGTGCTGTCCACCGTTTGGCAACTCAGCTACCCAATTGTTAATGTATTTATTTGTGGGGGGGGGGGGGGGGGGGGGGATTTGAGGGTTTTAGGTGAGTGATTTCCAGCAAGCGGGTAACCGATATGGGCCCTGCTGTTAACACTCTGGGGTTTTTTGGTTATTATTCGGACGTTGTCCATCATTGGGGGGGAGTTTGTTTTTTTTGGGATTTTTATTTTGTTTCGGATTGATGCCGAGAGGGGGGGGGGTTATAACATGTGGGGGGGGCTTATGGTGTTGTTTTAAGTACTGGGGGGGGGGGGGGGTTCTGCTACTGTTTGTGGGTGCTGTCCACCGTCTGGCAACTCAGCTACCCGTTTGTTTATGCATTTATTTGTGTGGGGGGGGGGGGATTTGAGGGTTTAGGTGAGTGATTTCCAGCAAGCGGGTAACCGATATGGGCCCTGCTGTTAACACTCTGGAGTTTTTTGGTTATTATTCGGACGTTGTCCACCATTTGGCAACTCAACTGTCCTGTTGTGGTCTGGTTATTTGGTGGGGGGGGGGGGGGGGTTTAGGTTTTAGATCCCCTTGGTTTTAGGTTCCTTAGGTGGGTTACATGTCGTGTCTACACATCGACATGTAGCCCCAGAGCTTTCAACCTGAGGGGGGGGGGGGGGGGGGTTGTAGCATGTGGGGGGGGGGGGGGGGTTTACCTGTGGAGGGGGGAATTATTTTAATTTGTGTTTTCTTGTAGTATATTAAGTGGGGTTAGATGTTTGTTTTTAGGTTTGGTTCTTCTGTGTGTAGTGATAATTTCTGCAATTTTGGGATTGTTTTTAATTCTGTTGTAGGCGTTGGTTGATTGTTCTGTTATGTAGTCTAGTATTTTTGGTGTGTTAGTTTGTTCTCTTAATATGTTGGTATTTGTTCGTCTCCTTGCTCTTAGGATGGCTCGGAGTGCATTATTCTGTTGTACTTCTAATTTTTTTAAGGTAAGTTTTGGGGGCTCCTAGGAAGGCTATGGATCCATATATGCCTATTTGGCGGATCCATTGTTTATATAGGTAGGTAGCGGTCTCGATGGAGGGTCCTTCTCTCAGTCTGCACACTTTTTTAAGGGCATTTGTGCGTTGCCACATTCTGTGTGTTATGTCTTCTATGTGTGTTTTCCAATTGGCTCTTTCATCAAAAGAAAGGCCTAGGAATTTTGCAGTTTTGGATTCTTTGAGGTCTTTCTCTTGTAATTCGAGAGTTTCAAACCATTTGTTTTTTATGGCCTTGGTGAATAGGACTGTTTGGGTTTTGTCTGGGTTGAGTTTTATTCTCCATCTGTTGCACCAGTTACTGATGCGGTCTAATTGGGCTTGTACCAGGGTGCCAGCCAGTTCGGATTTTTTGCTGGTTGCCCATATGGCTATGTCGTCAGCAAATTGTGACACTTGTGCCTGCTGGCTGGTTTTAGGTAGATCATTTACGTATATTATAAACAGTACTGGACTCAGGACTGAGCCTTGGGGAGTTCCAGCCTGTAGTGTTATTTCTCTGGAGTGGGTGCCATTTATGTTTACTTTGAGTGTTCTATCTTGTAGAAATGATGATAGAATTCTAATTAATTTGTTTGGGAGTTTGGTTCTCATGAGTTTTAGTCTTAGTCCTTCAATCCAGACTGCATCGAAAGCCTTTTCCACATCGAGGAATGTGGCTAATGTGGCTTCGGCTTTTTGGAATCCATTGTGGATTGATTGACTTAGTCTGAATAGTTGATCTGTAGTGGACCTACCTGCTCTAAAGCCTGCCTGGTTTTCATTAAAGAAGGGACCGCCTAATTCTGGGGTTCTGTTTTCGAGGAAGTTTGTTATTCTGTTTTTAATTATTTTTTCAAATAATTTTCCTAGACATGGAAGAAGGCTAATTGGCCTGTGGTTTTTAGGTAATTCTGTTTCTTTATTTGGTTTAGGAATCATGGTGACTAGAGCAGTCTTCCATACTGCTGGGAAGTAGCCCCATGTCAGGCATAGATTATAAAGGCCTGCAATTCTGTATAGTCCTATGTCTGGTATCTTTTTAAGTATTTTGTAGTTTATCTTATCTATTCCTGGGGCTGATTTTCCTTTGCATGTGCTTAGTGCTCTTTTTATTTCTATTATTGAGATGGGCCGAGTAGTGTCGGAATCATCTCCTGGTTCTGTGGTGGGTTGGTTTAGCGGAGTGAATAAAGTTTTGTTTATGTTTAAGACTTCATTGACTTGTTGTTTGAATTTGTCATCATAGTGTTCATTTTCTGGTGTTTTATGTATATTTTCTAGGGTTTCAGCGAATAAGTCTGCCCTCTCATTTGCTGAAGTAGCTGTTGAGCCATCTGGGCGTGTTAATGTTTTGATTTTGCCGGTGTTTGGGTTTAATTGGGAATTTGAGAATTTTTTAAAATTTTTCCAGAAATCCCCTAGATTTGTAATGTGGTCTAAGCCTGTAATGTATTCATTCCACTGTTTTCTTTTTTGTGCTAGGATTTTGTCTTTTACTTGTTTGCTGAGGTAGTTATAATGTGTTTTGTCATCTGGGTGCCTAGTGGTCTGATATTTTGTCCTGGCTTTTCTTCTAAGTTTTACCAGGTGTTTTATGTCTGGGGTAAATTTCCACCAGTTTCTGTTTGTTACTTCTTGTTCTGGTGCTACTGTGTCTATTGCTTTTCTAATGGTGTTTGTGATGCTGTCAGTTACTATGTCGATTTGTGTGTGTGATATTATTAGGGAGTTATCGGGGTCTATCATGTTTTCTGTTATTATTTTATTAAATTTGTCCCAATCTGCTTTTTTTAGGTTTCTGTATAATTTTGGTGGGTTGGTTTTTGGTTGCCAGTCTATTTTTGTGTGTATGGGGAGGTGGTCTGAGCCTAAGTCCTCCCCAACACTGAATTCTGTGACTATAGCGACATCTGGTGATGATATTGCTAAGTCTAGTATGTTCCATTGGCCTGTTGTGCTTTGAGTAAAAGTGGATTCTGTGTTGTTTATTAGCACTAGACTGCCGTCGGACATTTCATCCATTAGTATTTTCCCTGATGTGTTTGTGTACCTGGCACCATATTGTGTATGTGGGGAGTTTAGGTCTCCCATTATGATAAAGTGTGGGCTTTTATTTTTTATTTTCCTGAATATTTCTTTTTTTTATTTTTTCTAGTGGTGGATTATAGTAGGCAATTATGTCTAGAAATGGCATGTTGCCTTCTATACCGTTTATTCTGATGGATAGGATTTCATCTTCTGTTTTATTAAACCAGTTATTTATGGAGTAGTCCAGTTTACTATTAATGGCAATGGCTACTCCGCCTCCTCTATCTTCCCTGTCCTTTCGACATAGGGTGTAGTTTCCCAATGAGAAATGGGAGCTTGGTGATAGCTTGGTTTCTGTGAATAATGCAATGTCTATTTTGTGTTCAGTTAAGTAATTTAGGATTTCAGTTTGTTTGTTTTTGATTGAATTTGCATTTAGGTGCATTAAATTAAGTGTACTCTGTTTGTTCATGTTATTCTGTGGTTGGTTTGGGTTGAATTTACAGTTGATGCGTTTTGTGTCCTGTCTTATGCATAAGGAAGTCTCTGACTTCAGCAGTTGACAGGTTTATTTTTAGTTTTGCTATCAGGTTTTTTGTAGTTTCGCATGCTACTGCTGAAACTGTTGCTATGCTGGGCTTTGTTTTGTTGGAGGTTGTTTTTTGGTTTATTCTGTTGGTTTTGCTTTGTACTGTTGGGATGCTGGTGTTTTTTGTTCCTCTGATTGGTATTTGACTGGTGCTGGGTTTTGGGGCTGGGTTAGATTTTGTTTGGGGGGTGGGTAGGAGTGTCTTATTTTGTTTCTGTTTGGGCACTGTGTGTTTGTGTTGTGTTACTTCTATTTGCATGAGTTTGGGGATGGGTTTGGGTGGTTGGCTTGTTTTTGGTTCTGTGGTTTGTTTGTTTTTGGTTTTATTTTGTGTTATGTTTTGGTAGATTTTCTTATAGTTTGGGCACCCTTTATATCGTGATCCATGCTCAGTGCTTTTGCAGTTTGAGCATTTTGTTGGTTTTTCGCATGGGTTTTCTCTGCTGTGATTGTGTCCTTTTTCACCGCATTTATTACATATGGGCATAGATTTGCATTCAGTGGCCCTGTGTCCAAATTTTTCGCACTGGAAACACTGTTTGACTTCAGGTCTTTCTTTGAATTCTGTTAGTTTGTATGTTTTGAACCCTACATTAATAATTTCTTTTTTTGCCGCTAGGGCGCACTGTTCTGGGGTGTTAAAGTCTAGTTTGACTGTCCATGTTTGTCCTTGTTTGTTTTGAAATCTGGTGACTTTACATACACCTATGGATTCTGTGGCTTGTAGGATACTTTCTTCGCTGAAGCTTGGGGAGATTTTGTTCAATATTAGGGATGTTGAGGCTTGGGGGGGGGGGGGGGGGGGTGCTGGTTTTGGATTGACTACTTTTACATTTTGGAGTTGGGGTACTGCTCTCATTTTTTCAGGTCTTTGATTTTTGAGATGTCTTCATCAGTTTTACACCAGAATGTTAGGATGCCTTTGTAGTGATTGTAACTGGTATGGGAGATGGTGTGTTTTGGGTGGATTTTTCTAATGATTTCAGCTACTTTGATTTCATCCTGAGCTATGTAGGGGTCTATTCCAGTAACTGAGACTGGTTTTCCAGGTTTCTTCTCTTTTTTGGTTTCTTTGTTTTCAGTAGATTTTGGGGTGATCGGTTTTGGCTTAACTTGGACGATTTAGGAATTGTTGGTGTCATCACCGTCATTCTACAAACTAGGCGTCATATATTTTTTTCACCGAGTGGTCAACAGGAAACAGCCATGAAGAGATATTTTATATTCTCCCAACTCATTCAATCTACCATTTATAAACACAACTCATGCCATTTTGGTAGATATATATATTCAACAACAGTACAATATTACAGTGACAGTAGTTCACATTATAAACCTCCTGTTATTTCTTTACTGTGAATGGTAATCAGTATGTATACTTTCATATAGGGGGTGACAATTCCGCGCATAAATCCTCCAAGATCAAGACTTGATGGTGTCTGTGAAGAAGTCTAACATATCATTATCCCGAATCAGGCCAGCCTCAGTGTGTGAAGAGAGTGTATAAAACCAGCATCCAATGCCTAAACACTACAGAAAAATTATACACCACAAGATTTCTGAGACAGAAGCACATATAACATACTTTATTGTTGCTCTAACCCATTTGCAAGTTTTTGATCTCCACTCCTAACGCAAGTGTCTCTGAGGAGAAAACCAGACACTTTATACAGACTTGTCAGTCACAGGTAATGCACAAAACCAATAGTGCCTTCAGCATCATCAGAACACTAGTCTCTGAGATATTTTTATGATTAAAACACCAACAATATATTTTGCTGATTTTGCATCCGGTCAAATTCATTCACAGTCATGAGGTTATTACAAATCATGATATCCTAAAATAACCCCTATGAGAGAGCAGCTGAGGGCTGTTCACTGGACTGCTTTGATCCCATTGTTACATTTTCTGGCACAGTGTCACTTGATTTTTGTTCCTCCTCAACAGGTGGCACTGCAGGCTGGCGCAGAGTTTTCCTGACAGGTGCTCTTGGAGGCATCCAGTCTGGGATGATTTTGGCGTGGATACGCCACTGACCGTATTCATCAGCGAGATGTTTCTCAAAAACCACATACTCCAGCACGTCCTTCAGTAAATTCTCACTGCCATACAGGAGTCTCCCAAAGCGGTCATACAAGGCCAATGTCTGCAACAGAAATAAAATCATTCAGCTTTCAATAATTCTCACAGACAAAGCTGAGTTTGGTTTAGCACAGGAGTCTCCTAAAACAGTTACACAAGGCCAATGTCTGCAACAGAAATAAAATCAATCAGCTTTCAATAATTCTCACAGACAAAGCTGAGTTTGGTTAAGCACAGGAGTCTCCTAAAACGGTTACACAAGGCCAATGTCTGCAACAGATATACAATAATTCAGCTTTTACCTATTCTCAGAGACTCAGCTCAGTTTTGTTTAAAAGCTGATACATTTTAATTTTTAATTGTAATATTCTTATATGTTGGAATGAGCAACAAATTAAGACCTCATTTAAACACAACCTCTGAAGAGTGACAAGAAAAGAATTCCAGTTTATTAACATCATGAGATGTACAAAGGTTTCTTTTTATTTGGAAATTCTCAAGTGAGGGTAAAATATATACTGTACATTGATAGTAGAATACCTAGACAGACTTCCTACCTGTCTGGAGTGGAACCTGACGGTGACCTGTCCATACAGATTGTCCTTATTCAAGAATTCTGTTGTGCGGACATGGACAACACGGGGAGCTTCAAGTGTTTCAATGTATTTCCATCGCAAGGTCTTGTACTTCAGCTTCCACGTCATTTGCTGAAGAAACAAATAACAATTAACACCAAGATGATCTCTACTTCATTCAGGGTCACTAAAATATACTAGGTTTCAGGACACTAGATTGAAACCACAGCAGAGTAATGGATACCATTGTCATTTGACAGTCTCAAAAATAGATAAAATGCATAAAAATGAGAAACAAATACAGGTGGTTTAGTAGCAGATGAAACTGTCAAAGACTAATAAGCAAAGCAAGAATCATGGCAATCAAAACCATAATTATTGAGATACTGGAGCTTTTGCATCAAGTTTTTAAATGTTCTGGGGTGCAAAAACAAGTCTAATGACATGGAGAATATATTCTGCAGTGACCACATTTCAGGTTTCCAAGGAGATTTTGTAAGGACCTCTATGGATCTTCAGTTAGAAATTTCTAAGTGTATTAGTTACAATTTGTGATGATGGCAAGACAGAAGAACAATGGACAAAGGTTGATCCCTGCAGCTCAGCATCACTTAAAGTCATCTGAACTAATAAAATGTACTCTACATCATAGATAACAATGAAAATACAAAAGCTTGTGCATATAGCAATAATGTTCATGATCTGTATACTGCATATGTTCAGTCACTACCAAGGATGGAAGATACAATAATTAAGGATGAATAAAAGATACATTAGCATATACAATCTAGAAAGAAAGTAAAATAAATCCTACTTACTGGGTAAGCATGTTCTGAAACCAACTCATGAAGTCGATCTTCATTTTCATTAATGCTTGTAACAAGAGAAACAAAACTCACAGTAATGCAATAATTGTCTCATCACAAAAATGGAAAGGTCATATTTTCAGCTTTTTAAGTTTAAACATAAATGATAACATGTACATCCACAATGTAATTCTCATGGGCAAATATGAGATACAACTTAATCTAGACATGGTCACTTACAAAGGCCATTCACCAGTGACAGAGAACAATATGCATTATATATATTTTATTTCATCATTATTAACACTCAGTTTTGTACCTTCCTACCTTACATGCATGGCATGTTATGTTCTAACTGGTCTTCCTTACAGATTTTATTGCTAGGTATCATGAATTCTTTTTGCTGTCTGCAATTTTATCTAAATATACTTTCCATCAACCTTCAATCTATGTCAGCCACCATACAGATTTTATTTCTCCCAATTTTTGTCCCATTCAACCTTATTTATTGTCTCTGTCAACCTTCAATAATGATTTTGTATCTGTCAACCTTCCATAATGACTTTGTCTCTGTCAACCTTCCGTAAAAATTTTGTCTTTCAACCTTCCTTAGTGATTTTGTCTCTGTCAACCTGCCATAATGATTTTGTCTCTCAGCCTTCCATAATGAATTTTTCTCTGTCAACCTTCCATAATGATTTTTTTCTCTGTCAACCTGCCATAATGATTTTATTTCTGTCAACCTTCCATAATGATTTTTTTTTCTCTATTAGCCTGCCATAATGATTTTATCTCTATATACCTTCAATAATGATTTTGTCTCTGTCTACCTTCCATTATGATTTTGTCTCTTTCAGCCTTCCAAACAGATTTTGTCTGTCAACCTTCCGTTTTGATTTTGTTTCTGTCAACCTCCCAAAATGCTTTTGTCTCTCTCAGTCTTCCAAAATGGTTTTGTCTCTGTTGCCCTTCCATACAAGTTTTATCTCAATCAGCCTTCCTTACTAATTGTTAGGGCTGAAACTATTCAACAGGTGCACTGATTCATTGCAAAACAAAGTAAAATATCCAGGGTTGGCATTCCTCCATGAGAAGTTGGTGAAATTTCCTGGATTTTAGGGTAGTTTCTGGGGAGAAAGGGAAGTCTGTGAAGACATCACATTGTCTACCATCTTTTCTTAAGCATATTAACATCTGTACCAGAGAATCACTGAATAATGTATTACATGTATAAATTAAATAAATCAAACTGACAAACTGAGAACAGCTACTCTGAAACTGTCTTACTCATCAAGACTGAGACTGATCAGTGCTGTCAGTGTTCTATATGGTCAGATGAGATCTGCTCAGCACTGGACAAGTAAATAAGTGATCTACTAAAAATATCTGCAAGTCTTATATAGCCCGCATTTTGCGGATGCACATTGGCTAATGGCCACAGTCATATTGCCTGTCAGTGGCAGTTGATTCTCTTGACGCCTATCCTGCTTTTTCAGCCACATCCCTTGTCACAAAAAAAAATAGTCACGGGATTTAGCTATAAGTCTCATTTTACAGCCATGGTGGTGGAAAAACGCAGATCTACGGTAATCATTTCTGTTCAAGTGTTAATCATATGCCTGTTTTGACTAGCTATGACTGCTAATCAAGATTCAGTCAAGGCCCATCAAGTACATTAATACATCAGAGGAACGCATTATAATTTAGCAACTCCAGACATCAGGACAGTCTGATCACACTTGAATAGATGAATCGACAGAATTTTTGTTCAGTTAACTTCAGGAAGTGACATCCTAGTGCTTGCTGTCTACAACAATATTGCTGTGACCACTGGTATGTACTTGCTGTGACAAATTGTTTATATTTGTAATGAAGTTAAAGCAGCACTGATAGGATTTTAGTATCTTTTATGATCCAAATGATCTTAATTATATTAGTTTCATAATAAGCCTCCAATAAAGCAAATGTATGTTTACTAAAATAGTTCATCAAAATCATAAACCGCTGGCCAGTTTGTAACATTGATGATCTTTGATTGCTGACCAATTTACTCCTGGAATAGCGTATGCAACTTTTTAACCTAACCAATTTTATTTGAAGTTTTAATTTGAATCAATATGAAGTATACTTATTCAGCTTCATACTAGCCCCATTATACTAAACATCCCTGGGTATATGAACTCCAAATATAGTCACCTTAATTACTCAACTAAAGACTATCCCAGGGGGTCCAACAGTCCAAATCACACATCTGGAAAAGCAGTCATGAACCTGTTAGTACATCAGACACCCCTTTGGGTTTACACCCTATATATTACAAAGGGTATGTAAACAATTCATATGAACTGTAATGATATTACAAGTCAAAATGTCATTTGAACAACATAAATGACATGTATGTAGTGGATATAGTTCTTCCCTGGAAAGGAAAGGTGGGAAGAAAGCATTTCTTCCCTTCCCTTCCCTCTGGGAAGAATGTGCCAACCCTGAAAATATTGTATCTGTATCATCAGATGTCCCAGTATCGACACATTAATTGATGATACCTGATCAACTGGTGGAATGTCTGACCATTAAAAATAGTCTTTTAGCTTCATGTAAGACATCTAAGGTGAGAGTCATTGGCAAAAAATTAATTGGCAAAAAGTGGCATCTGATTTGCTAATCCACTGGAAATTATACTGGACAAATTTGGCTTGGAATCTACCAGAAATTTATAATTTATCATGTAAGTTACATATCGTGTATCATATCATGAGCAAAGTAAGGAGATACACATCGTACCGTGAGATGTATAGTTACAGCCCTACTGAATTTATCTCTGTCAACCTTCCATACAGCTTTTCGGTTTTGTCTCTGCTACCTCCCAACTTCTATACAGATTTCATCTAAATATTGTGGTTGGCTTATGTTTGTTTCAGATTTGCAATAATTCGCAAAATCCAAATTGTGATAATTAAACCTTTGTGAAAAAGATGCCCAATCAACACAGCTGAACAGCAATTTATACTACACTCTTATTGGCACTGGATGTATATTATTTTTTTATCCATGCACTAAAAAGTGGGTTATAATAAATAATAACATGTCTTTCATATAACCAGTAAATATTGATATTATAAATGTAATACACGTTTCATATTATCTGTCAATGAAGAATGTCCTGTCCTGTCTGAGCTTGCGATAAAATAAATTGTGTTTTGATATACTCTGTATTGGTTTCTTGATTGTGAAATCATGAAAATGGAACTTTCGGGAAGCCAATGAAAATGGCAAAACCTTGAATGTAAACTTGCAAATTTAAAGCCAACAACAGTATACTTTCAGCAAACTTCCACAGAGAGCAAGCTCCTGTCAGTCTTCCATGCAGACATTGTCTATTTATCCCCCTTTCATTTGCCCTGTGCACTTACTCTTGTAGCAGTCTATGAGCTTCTATATAAATGTCCTGGGCTTTTATTGGGAACTCAGAGGTGTCAAAATCCTCTTCGAATTGTCGTATCTTTCTTACTTGCATGTAGGACTTGCCCTTCTTCTCCAGGCCAGTCAGTCTCTGCTTGGCACCCTGTACAAGAACAAACAGCAGTCTGTGATAAGAATACCAGCAACAAATCATAATCAAATTGCAAATAGTTAGGCCAAAAAAAATTAAAGGTTGTTCTCAGGCACACACTATATTTTAACCCCCTGCATCAAAAATTTATTTTTATTTTCAATAGAAAGTTACCAATTTTGAGCTCCAGCCCCTCGGACATTACTTTCAAGAAGAAAAAATAAAACAATTTTGAAAAGATTTCCTTTGTTATGTAGTGCTTTTACCCGTTTAGCAAAAAGAAAATTTTCCCTGATATGACATTTAAATCCAAACATACAAACAAGGGACCTATGGGTCACCGTGCTCAGCTGACGTTAACCTTGAAGGTAAAAATCTAAATCTAAAATGGAGATAAAGTGTGAGAGGAAGAGGTAATAAAGGCCATGGTTGGTTTATATGATTGGTTTGTATTGATGAGCAAGAAATTGTTGCAAAAAATATTTTGTGACCTGACCATGTGTTTCCTAATGTTGAAACTAAAGCATGTGAGCAGTTTGTGAACAAATGATCTGTACTATTACCATGATCATTAGTTGGTTTTTCGATTAACTGTTGACATTTCTGTAGTTTACACATTTGTTCAATTGAATCTATTTTTTGTATAATATATATTATTAAATATATATGTATTTTTTTATGAAATGTATACAGTTGAAATATAGCTAATTAACAACATAAAACAGGGCAAACAAAGTCTGATCTCAAATTCTGCTTATGCAGGAAAATAATGAACAAATGTCTGTATTAAATCCTCATTTTTTTATCACATCAATTATTTTCTAATTTAAGTTTATATTTCTATACATTTCCAATTTAACATATATATCTGAATATAAAAGTTGATTCATAATTCTCAATTGCATCATCATAAATCTCAATCTTGTCAGATAACACCACATCATGCATACAAATGTTAATTTATTTTTTACCACAAAAATATATCTTTTAAATCTGCAAAACAATAAATATCTAAAAATAATACTTGATTTAGATTTCACAATTTTTAATTGTGTCTTTATTTTTCCATAATGTGCTTCATATTTTATAATAATTTAAGCATACTGATGGGTTCAATTATATTTGTTAAAATCATTTAAAAGAAAATTGATTTCTTTAAAAATGCTACATTACACAACATTGCATCTTCTGGATTACACCTTGAATTATTTTTTCAAGGAAAGTTTTTGCATATCGGAGTGGAAACAGCATTAAAATTAAGGAGATACAGTGAAAACAATAACAATTACTGCATAACACTTGGTGGGTTGGGTTTGCGCAGGGGGGGGGGGGGGGCGTTGATTGGGGTGGTGATATGAGAATAACTGTACACCTGTCACAGCAGGGGATCTCCCCCAGTGACTGTAACAAATCAGAAACCCTGGCATAGCTGACTTCCAGTGACCTGGAGTGGGACCCTGCATCTGTAATCAAAGCAAGTGACTACAGAAAAAAAATCAATAACTAGTTTAATTTTCAAGCTTTTATTTTCAAATTTCAGATTTAGACAAACTAAATATTTATGTTTACATGCTGTGAAAATTAAATCAATGGTGCTTACAGGAAAAAAAGACTAGTTTCAAAATTTTTCATGTTAAGTGAGATATTTATTTCCTGATTTTTTACAAAGTCCATTATGTTTGGGCCCATAACTTAAAGAATTTATACTTTACAGACTTAATTTCTGGCAAGTATATAGGAACTATATAGAGGAATATTTATGGTAAATATGAGGAAAAACAGATGAGTGGTTTTGATATTAGGCAGTCCTGAAGTGTGAAAATAGGATTTTAATAAAAAATTGAGGTTTTTCCTTTATTTCTCAAAGGAACAAATAGTTGCAAAGACCCAGTTTTTGGCTTGGTAGGAGATCTTGGGGACATCTAACATTATGCTGAATTTTGGATTGCTAGGTCTTACGGTTTCAAAACGTGCCACATCTACGGACGGACGGACAGACGGACAATGGACCACGACTATAGCTCAGATGACTTATAGTCAGCTGAGCTAAAAAGGTAAAAAAATTCGCCTGCCTTCAATGATTTCTCGAAAAAAAATTTTTTTGGCCTTGAATGTTCACCATTTACACTACAGACTGCTAGTTTTTTAGTAAAAAAAGAAAACAATTGATACAAAAACATTGATTTTAAAATCTAATGTGTTGATAATATGTTAACCCTGTTCACAAAAAAATTACAACTTACAAAAAGTATTTTTCTCTGTCTTTTAAAATGCCCAATGTATTCATTTTCATTAAATATATATCAAATGCACAAACAAATTACTGGGTGAAGAAATTCCACTCTACCACTTTAAGATATAGTTGAAGTTAACTAAACAGACCAGCATGAATGTTCATAATCATTCCATTAGAGCAACTTAAAAACAGGTTGAATCAGGGAATGCAAATGTTGGCAGGAGAGGCTTTCCTGCCTTGAAAGCAGCACATTTTTCCAGCTGTTACAGATGCAAATGTTGTAGTTGAGTTCATACATTTTGAGTCTGAGTGTAAGTCTGAGTCCTTGAGGTCCGAGTCCTTGAGGTCTGAGACCAAGTCATCTGTAACCTGAGTCAGAGTCTGATATATATCTCCTTACTAAAAAGATTCTGAAATGGAAATTTGAGATTACCATAAGTGTTTTTATGTTAGTTTACTTGAATGTCTTATTACATTTATCCCCAAATTGCATTAAGCTAGGTATATAGCCTTTTTTTTTTTTGGTTATATTTAGTTAGTAGTTCGCACATGTATATAAATCTCTTTATAATATATTACAGAGCTTTCCTTCTACTGTGTTCAAGTTGACTCCCCCTGATTTCTTGAGTCTTTACCTCCCCCCCCCCCCCCCCCCAGTCAAGTCCAAGTCTTGGATGTAAATCAAAGTCTGAGTCCATAAAAAAGTGGACTCACATCCAGACTCAAGTCCAAGTCTTGACTTGAGTCCTCCATCACTGACTAATGCACACAGTTCATGAGAATTTCAGGCTCACACAAAACTAGGTGGGTTTGCATCTCTGTGTGAGGGGGTTCCTCTACCCAAGCACCTTCAACTATGTTAGTTCCTTTGCTCCCTAAATAAGCTTTAAATATCTGATTATATATATGTCAAAGACACAAAATTACTGAGTAATTAATTTATTTAGAAAGTTATCTGTGAAGGAATTGAGTAATTTACTCCACCACTCACACCCCCAACAAACCAGTTCACTCACCTCAGCGGCCAAGATTGAGGACTTTCCATCTCCCTCTGGTGGTACGTACTCTTCAAACACTCCATCTGGTGAACAAGGAAATTCTTAATTAAAGATATGCTTCTCAAACACTCACACTGATAAATAAGGAAACATTTAATTATACAAAGGTTCCCAAGACACTCCCTCTGGTGAACAAAGAAATACAAGATAATTTTCATGCTCCAAAAACACTCCATCCTATACAAAAAATAAACATGATTCTGAAACACTCAGAAGTTCATCTGTAAAAGTAGAAATACCAAACTACACACTTCTTAAACATTTCATTCACCTAATAATGAATGAGGAAATAAATTACATGCTCAAGCAAACCAATGGAAGAAGGAATTGTATTTTAGACCGCTTTTAATGCACTAGTATTTATCATGTGTATTATTTTACAACAAATAACTATGTCTTCCATAGATCAGTTCAACTGCAATGTCTTCCATAGATCAGTTCAACTGCAATGTTCACTGCCTTTGTAGTAATCTGTTCAGGTTCATGTCCTTGTATAGAATTTTCTAAGTACTACATATAAGTTGTGTATAAACTACAGAATTGCACCCTCAATTATTGTTGGAAGTTAATGTTTTGTATCCATGCCCTGTGTCAACTGTCATTAACCTAGATTTTTTATAACACGATTTAATCTGCAAACATGGCACAATGTTACAAGGAATGCCAAATCTTTCAACCTGACAATCAACTGTGACGGCCTTTGCCATTACAAATTCCCTGACCTTTCCCAGACTCCCCTAATTATCATAGAATTCCCTGACTTTTTATGTAATTCCCTGACTTTTTTCTGACCTTGAAAAAATAATTTTTTCCCTGACTTTTTCCCCCAACTGCTGGCAACCCTGCAATGAAAGTAATCAATCTTTTATTTATCTTTCTAACATTCCAGCTCTGGTTGTGCTGAACACTGCTGATGATCATGTTTTATAAAACATCCCTGACTTACTTGTAGCACTGATTACCAGGGGTCTGTCGATGGCCTTACGGGCAGGCATCTGACCTTTCTTCTTCAGCTCACGTTGGTACTCGTCTGGATCAAGCATGGCTTGTCTCCTGACAAGATCAAAGTCTGGGAGGTCAATCTGCAAATCACAGAAATTATCATACATTTTGTGGCAAAGTTACAAAGTAGGATCTGTCACTGTGAGGAATGATATGTGTGTCTGACCATTAACTGACACAAATGGATAATACATTGTAATTGCATTGTTATGTGCTACACTATGGGTCCAACTTAAGTTTTAATTTGAAGCAAAATGGGGCGCATATGTACACATTTTTGATCAGATTAATATGTGTTACTTATTGTTCCAAAATAGTTTTATTTAGTAGGTATTAAATTACAATTGGATGAAAATTTTACTTTAACACAATACAAGATAACTATGCTTCATACGTTGTGTCTTCATGATTCAATTAAGAATAAATCTAAAGCAGGACATTAACTACTGAAAGTATGTGTCCAGTTGGGCAAGTGCCATCAAGCTTTTAGTTTTACTTGCCCTACAGGCCTACACAAATGTTTACATGCAGGGTTGGCAGTTTTATCCTGATTGGATAAAACAGGTTTTATCCAGTTTTATCAGAAGTTTGGGTGTATACTGTCTGTGAAGTAGACCATTTCATATTAAATTTAGCTTTCCACTGTAAAATAATAAAGTTCTAATAAGAAACATTTTTCTAGTCGACTGTATTATTATGTTACTTTATAGTTATACATAGAATAACATTTATTTTCACTGATCTCTACTGAAAGTGATGCAATGATCTTAATAATAAGTCTGAGACTTTCAAACTATTTCTCTTCATTAGAGTGACTTTATTAAACATGATCACATATTTTGTATATTATACTATAAAAAAGCTAAACAACTGCTGTTCACGCAATCATTTGTAGTATATAATGTACTGTCATATATTCACAGATTTACATCTTTTCTTAGATCTGAGAGAGATGTGCATAATCCGTCATTTATTGCATAAATGACTTAAGATATACAGTGAAATAAGCTGTCCATAATTTTATGAAGGTTCCAGGGCTCTGAGACGCCAACAATTCTTCTCCACAAGACTTTTAGTTTTCCCCTAAAGCTGTTGACAAGGCATTCTCCTCCACTGGACTTTTAGTTACCCCATAAGCTGTTGACAATGGCCTGCAAATGTCAACCTGTAGCCTGCCCTTGACTATATGTAAATTTTTGGTGGCTTTGGAAGATGCTATAAAGATGATACATCCTGATGAAAAATTGACCACCAGCCAGAAGAGTAACATAGCATAAGCTACAGTGGCTGCTGACAACAGTGAAACCTGAACCTGGAGGAACTTGCCAATTGGATTTCAATCTTATATATTAATATATTAATAAACCCTCTGAACTTATTTATCCTGATTAACAAAAATTTTAATTAACTTACATTAATTAATTTTACAAGGTGATTCTTAGTTTGATCCATTTAATCTGTATAATCCAGATAAAACCGGATTAAACTGGATAAAACCCAGTTAGATCCATTGTCCTGGATTTAACAAGTTTTATCTGGATAAAACCTAACCCTGTCACATGTCCTACAAAATCATAGATTGCGACATGAAAACAGTGAGTTCCACATGATCATGTTGCATGTTTTTTTGTTTTTTTTGCATGTTAGCCAGAAACATGTTAAAATGTCTGTCTGTTATTCATATGTCTCTTTGGTATTTGTCCAGATGATGATTCAAATAATCTGAAATAAAAGTTATTTTAAATATTAATTCATCCTCCAAGAAAGGAGACAGTTAACTGAAGATTAGTTCAAATTCAGGGCTCTAGTGAAAGGTTTATGTTGGGCCAACTTGGCCAGGCATGTAAGTAGGATCCAGTTTTCAGTTGCCCTATCACCATTTTCTTGAACCAGCAAGTATAAAACCATTAATTTAAATTGATTAATGCTGAGTCCTGTGTGTAAGTTAATGCTTTGCTATGAAAGATTTACATGTCTCTGTTTTGTCACTCTCGCACTCTCAGTTCTCCTTACCTTAACGACCTTCTTGGCCCTCAGCTTTCTGAACTTGGGGTCATAATGTTTGAAGCGTAAAGCCCCAGCACTTGTCACCATCACGCCTTGAGCCCAGTACAGGCTCCCTGCGGCCCGCTGCAGTGCAAACAATAACACTCCATGAAATACTCAATTAATAAAAAAATTAAAAATCCCTCGAATGAACTCAAGCTGTTGGGATTAGTTTTTACCAAAAATATTTTTTTTTATACATAAATGTCCACTGGCAGGTAATACATAGTGACAAGTTTGCTCTGGCGGCTAATAGGATGACATGACAGGAGGAACACCCCAAGCAGATGCTTTTTGCTGCTTATCACCACTGACCAGTCCTTATCACTGCTTATCACTTAAGGACATTATTTGTCTAATCGAAATTAATTTTAACAGAGTGCCTCATGCGACAGGGGTCTGATTTCCTTTTTAACATATTTCATCTGCTTCCTATGACGGGGATCTCGCCTCCTGGTTTGGTTTCTTTACCTGTAGGAGAACACAAACTCAAAATTTGAGGTGGTCGTAATGGCCAAGCTTTAGGCTGCTACTGACCTGTACCATGTGAGAATATTGAAGATAAACTCGACAGCAGTTGCAAATGTTCGTCCGATGACTGGGGTTGCTAATATGTACATGTAATTAAACTGGTTATGTGCACATTTATAAATTGAACAGGATTAAGACCATTACTTTTTAATTATATTAGAAAACTTTTATAACAACATTCAATACAAGAAATATAAAGTGTTACATATATAATCCCTGCCCTTTCTTAATGCCAATGTTCAATGTGTAATGATGAGTGTTAATAAAATAAGATCCAAGACCCCTGTCTCACCAAGCTAGCCCCCTTCCTGTGACCAAGTGCAGGTACCCCGGTCACTCTGGTGTGCTGAAGCGTGACTGGTCACATGGGTGGGGGGGATCACAGGAAGGAGGCTTATTCCTGCAACCCCCCCCCCCCCCCAATCATAGGAAGGACGGCCTAATCAAAAGAGTTACCCCTAACAATTAAATTTCAATTATGTGTGACAAAAACTTAAAAGACATAGATTTGTATTTTTTCTGCAGTGCCATTTTTCCGTCTAGATGTTTAATAATTTTGAAAATTTATATATGGATCATGAGAACTAACTTAAAGTATCACATGAAGAGTAAGAGATTTTGACATAACTTGATAAAATGGCTGAAAGTCCTTATCAGTAGACTATTGGCACCTCATTAGTTAGCTCTGGTTTTGTGTCCATATGCTCTGACTGGTGCTGTCAGCCCTTGGCTCAGAATACCAGGTAAAGCCCAGACAGTTAAGTTGGACTCAGTGTCACCTGCACCCTTGTAGGTTGTTCAGTAATTTACAATACCACTGATTTCATCTTAAACAATTTCAGTGATGTTACTGTGATGTCAAAACAGGCAAAAATTACTAGAACTTTGATTAAAAGAAAAATTAAACTATAAATGTCACATAGGGTGCTTTAAGACAATTGGCACTATACTTATTAGACAGATATGTATCTCAAAGGTAAGCCCAATAACATTCATGTTTTATTTATATATATATACATCAGTGTTATCTTATAGAGCTGCTGAAAATGAATTCTTACAAACTCTTATCTGTTCCATCTAACATCATTGGGAGTGGAAACAAGCACTTCCAATTAAAAGTGGAACTAGGGAACCATGAGTCTCGACGCTCAGCTGCATTTGTCTATAAGGATATATGTTTATGAGGTTTTCCAAAATATTGGTCCTGTGATCTGTTTGAAGCCAATCTTTCTCCCCAAACTGGAGTTATCATCCATAAAATAATTTGTGAATGGATGGGCCCTGTGACCTTAACCTTTGACCTAGTGACCCCAAAATCAAAAGGAAACTTCTCCTATTGGTATATGCACCACATGTCAATGATGGAAGGTTTAGTTGTGGGCTATTTATAAGTCAAGTTTGAAACCAATATTTCAAACCAAACTGGTGTTATCATCTGGAAACTAATATGTAGACAGATGGCCTCCATGACCTTGACCTTTGACCTTGTGACCAAAAATCTATAAGTTACTTCCACTATTGGCAGGTGAGCAACACCTGGAAGATGGAAGGTTTGGGACAGAAAGTTTGGATAAAAATACATCAACAATCTTTTTAAAGAAGTGGGTCCTGTGACCTTGACCTTTGGCCTTATGACCCAAAATTCAAAAGGGTTCTTACATTATTGGTGGGTCATATGTAAGTCAAAATTGAAACCAATATGTCCATCCAAACTGGATTTATCATCCAGAAACACATATACTGACAGATGGGCCCCTGTGACCATGACCTTTGACTTTTTTTACCCTAAATCAATCAGGTTCTTCCCCTGTTGGCAGCTCAGCTATATGTGTAAGCTGGAAGGTTTGGGATGAAAAGTTTGGCATAAAATGCATCCACAATCTTTCTAAATAACTGGGTACTGTGACCTTGACCTTTGACCTCATGACCCCAAAACTGAACAGAATCTTTCCCTATTGGCAGATTAGCAACATCTTGAAGATGGAAGTTTTGCGATGAAAAGTTTGGCTTCAAATGCATATGCATTCTTTTTAAAAAATGAGTCCTGTGACCTTGACCTTTGACCCCAAAATCGACACGGTTCTTACTTTAGTGGTGAGCCATATATAAGTTAAGTTTGAAACCAGTATATGTCAAACTAAACTGGAGTTATCATCTGGAAACTAATTCGTGAACAGATGGCCCCTGTGACCTTGACCTTTGACCTTGTGACCCCAAATTCATTTATGCTCTCCCCATACTAAATGCGCAAGATTGAAAGTTTGAGATGAAAATCTTGGCTTAAAATATAGCCATAATCTTTTTAAACGAGTCCTGTGACCTTGACCTTAGACCTCTTGACCCCAAAATCATAAATGTTCTTGCTTAAGTGGTGGGCAATATGTAAGTCAAGTTTGAAATCAATATGTCAATCCAACCTCAAGTTATCATCTGGAAACAAATTTGTGTGGACAGATGGACAGACAGACAGACAAACAGTCAGACAGACAGGGTGATTACTATGGGGCATCCACTTGTGATCAGTAAACACACCAGGTTTTGGGACACTAGATGTAATCACAGCTGAGAAACTGACATGATTGTTGTCATTTTATAGTTAAAAAAATACAAAAATATTCGTTAAAATATTAAAAAAAACAGATGGCACCACAACTTTTCGGGAACTGACAAAACTAGTCATTGTCAATATTCAAGGCAAGATTCATGACAATCCATGCATTAATTATCAAGATATTGGAGGTTTTGTATCAAATTTTTGATTATTCTGAGGGGTATTTTCAAGCGCCATAGCTAGGAGAATATAGGTCGCAGTGACCTAATTTCAGGTTTCCTAGGAGATTTTTTATTGACCTCCCTGGATGTTCACTTATAAGTTTCTAGGGCCAGCAGTTATGATTTGTGCCCTGCTAACGGACGGCCGGACGGACGACAGACAAAGCGCCATCCCGGGTGGGACTATTCACCGAGCTACACCAAGCGATAGCAAGAAACACCGAGCGACAGCAAAAAACACCGAGCGACAGCTTAGACTTATTGTTTTACCCAAATTTGGGTATTTAAGGTGCCATATTTTACCGTTTACATGGTCATAGACTGTAGTATAGAACAAAACCAAGATCAAGGCTGATGCGCGTCGTCAGGGTAGGCTTCGCCTTAGGCCTAACAACTGCAAATGCAGGGTCTATATGACTTGCACTCAACTGGCCTAAAAAAGTAAAACAACCACAGAACAGGCACAATAATAAGATATTAACTAGATTAACTCATTAAGTGTCATTATGTTTATTTTAAACTACAGGTTATTATACCTCAATAGCTCTATGTAGGGGCATTAGGCACCTGTCAGTCGGAATGCATTAACTCTAATAGTGGCCCATCACATTGTAGTAGAAATATGGTAGCAGTAGCAGCAGACTAAGATCCCGGCTAATTAAGTTGTGATTATTATAAGGAAATGCTCATTTCCACCACCCACCACCCCCGCGCGGGAAGTAGAAATAAAGAATGCTTTTTGCCAAACCTGAAATATAATAAAATATAGAGTTAAATGTAAGTTTAGAATGTCATATTAGCTCTATAGACGTATACGATCACATTGGGTGAATATACTGGAAGATGGCTATTTTCTTACATTTAATGTCCAAAGTGGTGACAACGTTCTTATTATGACTCTTACATGCATCCTATGTTTCTTTGTTGTTCGAGTTTTTTTAGACAAAATTGACAAGCTAGACAAATATTTAGCACCTCAGTCATGTCATTTAAGTTGTTCTTGACAAAGTAAGTGGCGGGATAAATTCATATACTAACCAACAAGAGTAGTGCTGCTGGTCCAGTGCAGCTCTCTAAACTTTACCGGTGCACTATGTCTTAGTCTGGGCATGTAGAAGAGACAGACTCTAGACAAGCCCTACTGATGAGGTGCTAATCATATATTGATAAGGACTGAGCCAGGAAGCAAGTGTTGTCATAACATTTCGCATCTTGTTTGAGCTACCTGAGCCACTTGTTCTCATGCTGAATGAAAATCTAAAAATATATTTAACGAACTAATTGGCAAATTTTAAGTATTTGCAGGAAAATTTAATTTGTCTTTAAAAACTTAGTCACAAATATGAATGTAATATAACAAAAAGGTTTTACTCCTGCAAATCATATACATAACTTATGTTTACTACAGTAGTAATTGTAACTTTGAAATGCATTTCATGTTAACCTCTCATTTTATCTGTTTTCCCAATTTTCCTGGTTCATTTTTATTTTTCATTTATTATTTAGCAATTAGATTTTATTTAAGCTATCTGCAGTTTATTACTTAAAAATTCATTAGTTGAGGATGAGGAATTTATCGAACAGCTGCAGAACAACTGCAGAGCACTAGACGAACAATCTCACATTTCCTCTGGTGATATACCGGTACTCGAACTCACGATCTGTGCTCTTAGGAGTCTTGTGTGCTGTCGAGACCACGGACCCCGGTAAAATATAAAGTTTAACATAAGACTTTAATATATTAGTTATTTAACCCCGAGTATTATATTTAAAAGATAATATTTTGCAATAATAAATGTAAATGCGCCCTTGCACCATTGACTTTAACATTTTGAAAACGATTGAAATTTTATATCCTAAATTTGAAGAAATATAAATATTGAATATTGAACCCCTCTGCAGATATATTACATAACGCAATGACATAAGAGAACAGTTTGATAGGAACAGAAAATTCTCATATATTTTTGTGAAAATTGCCTCAAAATGTCCTCTTATATTACATATTCAAAATAATTTCCCCTAATATGGGAGGAGATACCCCTTCCCATAACCTCCCCATGAACCTGTAATTAACCTTAAATAAAACAATGGTTCATAATTGTAAATAAAAAAATATATATTTTTATACTCTAAAGTATAAAACGTATAGTGATAATAATAATAATAAAAATAATTATAATAATATTAATAATAATATTATAAACATAAATACATATACACATATATATTATACTTAGTTAATGATACCAATAAATATTAATCCCCCCCCCCCCCCCCCCCCGCCCTTGAATTTCTAGATCCGCCACTGATCATGGCCCCCTCCCCTCCCTCAATCCTGGCTAAGCCCCTTGAGCGAGAGAGGGAGAGGGGAGAAAGAGACAGACAGACAGACGAACGGGAGAGAGAGAATCAAAGGTCCATCTATAGTCCTATTAGGCCTATGCAAAGTATCCTTTATACATAAGAACGATATATCCCTGCAATTACAGTGTCATTTGATCGCCAGATATCCCGCCGCACAACATTTCAATTAGCATCTGACATTCCCATCTGGTGAATCAACGTGACATCTGCATAATCTCTCCTTATCAAGAAACCAGTGGTCGATACATTTATCTTCATACTTCAGTCTCTCACAGGGCTGGAAAATCTCACTGGCCGAACCAATTGAAGTTTATTATGAAAGACTTGCTCAACTGCATTGCCCAGACTTTCTGGTGTGTGTGCTTTCATCTGCACAACACGTGTCGTAAGGGGAGATATATATATATATATATATATATATATATATATATATATATATATATATATATATATATAATTTTCTTTGTTCATTTATTGTTAGAAGTGTAGTTTAGTGTTTTTACTGACACATTTTTTTCACTATTATATCAGTAATGCGTATATACAAATAAGGGCTATTTATTTAATAAATACAACTGTGTAATTCAGATGGAGTGCTGATATACCACATTATTCATACTGTCGGTGACGACCCTGTCTACAAACAATGGAAAAAGAACCGTTGTATATACCCAAATTATTTGCTTTTGTTTATATGGTATTATTCCATTATTAGATCGTATATATATATATATATATATATATATATATATATATATATATATATATATAACATCTTAATATAAATAAGTATAAAATGAGTAGGCCCCCCTATAAATAATTAATCACAGATGTAAAGTATATGCTAGCTACGATCGTGGACTACATATGTTAATTTGCTTGTATTTGGCCATTTATTTCAATTCACTCCTTGGCGCATTTAATGTCATAAATGCAAACGCATTTTTTATCTTTGATAAGAAATAACTCATTTCGCCATTTATTTTTATTCACTCTTTGGCGCATTTAATGTCATAAATGCAAACGCATTTTAAATCTTTGATAATGATAAGATATAATTCATTTGTTCTAAATTCAAAATAGAATATGCTTAAAATAGTTCCTGCCACCGCTTGAATAACACTTCGCTGGGACACACTAAAGCCAGAGACCGAGGTGTGTTTCCTTTAACCCATTTTATACATGATTACGATCCCAGGTCGCGGCTCACTCGGGACCAAAATACTTTTCTTAGAAGGGGGAGTGTAATGTTTATAAATACACTTGAAATTATGAATTTTCAGTGTAATCTATTCATATTAATATCGAGTTAATATAAAAGGGTTATCAGGATCAAGTAAACACTTTGGTCCCAGGTTTTAGTGTGTACCCTCTTCGTTTGAATGACCACGAAAATGCTAAAAAATAAGTATAAACAGCTAAATATTGGGGCGAGCTACTAAATATTCCAATAACCGAGCGAAAACTAAATACAGTACAGCTTCCGTGCAATTTCCAGTTTTAATTACGTGCGTTACACGATCTGTGTAAGCTGTCGCTCGGTGTTTCTTGCTGTCGTTCGGTGTTTCTTGCTGTCGCTCGGTGTTTCTTGCTGTCACTTGGTGTAGCTCGGTGAATAGTCCCACCGGCCATCCCTACATCTCAGTTGACTTACAGTCAGCTGAGCTAAAAAACTGTTGCAGTGGTTTTAAGATATGACACTTGTAGCCGAAATATCATAATTTTATCGTTAAGTAGAATGTCTCTAGTTTTTAAAAGGAAATACAAGGGCTCTCGCACAGCGATAAGCGCACGAATGCTAGGCGAGGATTGCCCAGCCATAATAGCTTGCATTATCGCCCAGGACAAAACATATCGAATTGTCAAAGACCAGCATCTACTTTAAGTCTACTAAGCATGATGACTTGTATATTTTTCACAACATAATTATTTCTGTAATAAACGTTTTTGAAATCCTGACCTGTAAAACTGAGGAACAGCGAACGCACACTTGACCTAGGGATGTCATGATGTTTCCTCATGGGCTGTAATACTACATCCAATCCTCCTGTTTCTTCCAATGTCCACCAGGTGCGTATTCAAATGAGGGAACTGCCCTAAATGTATTTATTCCAGAGAAATCACATGCATGGTAAGAGCTGACAGTTAAATTGCTAATCATTGTAAAATAAGATGATAAGTCGCATATTTTTACCACACAGTTTATCAATAAAATTACAATAGGTGTTGACGTTTACATAAAATGTGCAATATAGTCGGCCTAGGCAGGGGCGTAGATTAAGGGAGGGGAGGGAGCCATGATCAGTGGCGGATCCAGAAATTCGAAAACGGGGGGGGGGGGGGGGGTTGCTAATATGCATGTATGGGTAATATGAAAACTGTTATATATACGTTTGTATGTATTTATTATTATAATTACTATTATTATTACTTTACGTTATATATTTTAGTGTATAAAAACATGTTTTTTTTTTTAATTTTCAATATTGAACCATGGTTTCATTAAGGTAAGTTACAAATACATGGGGAGGGTAAGGGAAGGGGTGCTAATATGCATGTATGGGTACTATGAAGACTGTTATATATACATGTATATATGTATCTTTATCTTATTATTTTTATTATTAATATTATTATAATTATTACTATACGTTATATATTTTAGTGCATGAAAACATGTTTTAGCATATTTAAATTTTCAATTATGAACCATGGTTTCATTAAAGTTATTTACAGGTACATTCGGGAGGGTATGGGAGTATATCCCCCTCCCGTATTGGGATTTTTTTTATATGAAATGTATAGAGGACGTTTTGAGGCAATTTTCACAAAAAAACAGGATTTCCTGTGACTGAAAAACGGTTCCCTATGTCTTTGCGTTATATAGTCAAACTGTAGAGAGGTTCAATATTTACTATTTATATTTCTTTAAAATGAGTATATAAAATTTCAATCGTTTACAACATGCTAAAGTCAATGGCGCAAAGGCGCATTTACAACTTGCATAATATTATCCTTTAAATGTAATGCTCGGAGTGAAATAACTGATATGTTGAAGTCTTATGTTAGGCCAAAAAATAAGGTTTGGTTCTCAGGCACATTTTTCCAGAAATCAGCACGGCCGGGCGATATTTTATTTTTTATCTTTTTTGTATGTTTTGATAAAAATGTCATATGATCAGGCAAAAGCTTGAAAATAACAGAAATTTTTGCTAAACAGGTAAAAGCACTTCATAACAAAGGAAATATTATCAAAATTGTATTATTTTATCGTTTTGAAAGATGAAAATCAAAATTAAACATTTTGATGCGGGGAGTGAAAATTGACGCGGGCGGTGCCTGAGAACCATACCTTTTAATATTTATATTTTGGCCTTAAACTTTGCATTTTACCGTTGTCCGTGGTCTCGACAGTACACAAGACTCCTAAGAGCACAGACCGCGAAATCGAGTACCGGTATCACCAGAGGAGCCGTGAGATTGTACACGGTCGAAACCAGCCAGGGTCTGTGCTCTGCAATTGTTCTGCAGCTGTTCATTAATATCCTTATCCTCAGCTAATGAACTGCAGATAACTTAAATAAAATTGCTAATTAATAAAAAGAAATATGAAAAACAAAACGAAAATTAATCACGAAAATTGGGAAATTAGATGAAAGGAGAGATACTGCAGCTCAGCGGGGGCCGCCTCCGGATCCGCCACTGATAGCAAAGGCAATTTAATGCATATATATATATGTGTGTGTGTGTGTGTGTGTGTATGGTTACGGAACCTATTATCAACAGATCACGTATGCGTGACGAACATAAACTTTGTCATGGGGATAAAAAAAATCAGATTCTGTAACACTAGGCAGCGTGAAATGTCTAGGGGAATGAATAAAGAAGTCAGTGTTTTTTTTTTGTTAACAAATAGCTATAATTTATTCTTTAAACAACCCTAACATTACAATACACTAAATCAATACAATAACACAGTACAACAACAGTATAACAGTAAATCATTATAATCACACAGCATTATAAACAAAGTGCACAGTACCTGGATTACACCACTGTCACAGCGACAAGTCCTTTAAAATGTATAAACCGGATGAACAGTTCATACAAATCTTCTCAGAGAATAACAGCAAAATCAATCTACTGTAATCCAAAGTGAAATCCAGGCAGTGATCCGAAAGGCAAACTGAAGACTATATAAAATACGTCACAAATTTAGAAGAAAAGCTGTAACTGCCGCAATTATAGGAAAAGGTCCACTCTTCTGTGTCCACTGGAATATTCTCTCACCTCTCTCCCCGGCTCTAAAACACAGCCCCCTATTTATAACTTCTCACCCCAAGCCGAGAACTTTCCACTTCCCGAACAATCCAAAGAATCTAACATAATACACAGTACACACGCGTTACAGGAAACATCTTGAACAAGAACGCTGTGTTTGTGCATGTCAGGGTTCCCACGCGTGAGCCGGGCTATCCCGTTAAAGCGACAGACAACGCTAGCGCTGAACAAACACACTTCTGCATACAATAAAAGAGACATCTATAACAATATATATATATATATATATATATATATATATATATATATATATATTAAGATTATCTGAATATATATATCTTATTAAGATATATCATGAGGGATTCTGAAAAGACAGGATTAAAATCCAGTATGTACTGGTGCATTTAATAATTTATGACCAGAGGATGACTGAAATATGAAAATTGATTATAAAAATGATTTGATATATAAAGGTATTAAAATAGTGCTTGTACTTTAATACTGATAACTAAAAATGATGTTGTAAGGGAGGTTTACATGAACCGTTCTATCTTTATATAAGAAGCATTAATATTTGAAATCCTATCATATACATCGAGTGATAAAAGCTGATTGTCTCAGTGGTGTGCAAATAATGAAGCATGTCACTTGTGTACAACAGATACTAAAAAAAAGTTCATAAATTAGCCTAGATAGCTCTGAGCTGATATAGAGCCTCTGTGTAGGCCGTTACGACCCTTGGGGCATAACACCTCTGAGAGAAAGCTAATTACTGGCCTGTGCATCGCTCAATCTTTATCATTTGCCAGCTTACTAATTCATTAAAGGGACATAATCAGGAGCATTATTATGCCTACTCTACACCATCAGTTCAGTGTTGCTTTCAACAAAAGTTTACGAGCAACAACATCCCAGTACACAGTCTCAGTACCTCTCAGTACGGCGGTTTAGCACCTTGTTATGGCTCTGGGTGTTGGTAAACACAGTCCACGTGTGTTTGTTTACCAAAACAACCACGTCTGATTGTTGCATGTTGAAATAACATGAAAAATAGCTTCTTCTCTTCAAAATAAATATGTACCTGTCAAAATATTGCCTTTAAACCGTTTGCTTACTCCTGTTAACGAGTGTTAAAAAGAGTGGACCGGACGCGATCACAGGTGTCAACACACCACGTACGTGGGGCCGCATGCATTGCGGAACCACAACAAGTGTCAATCAGGAGATGCCCTGACTGCATTGGCCTGAAAAATGTAATACATTTACATTTTTCTGTTGGCTGAAACACCCCGTGTTGCGGCTGACAATCACGTCTCCGGTCACGAGGCCTTATTATAGTTACAGAAACACGTAGACTGTGTTTATCAACAAGCAGAGCCAAAACAATGTGTTAAAAAGCCGTATGCAAGGTACTGAGACTGTGTGCTGGGATGGTTTTGCTGAGAAACTTTTGTATATAAAGCAAAACTGAACTGATAGTGTGAAAGAATAGGCATATAATCTTGCTCCTGATTATGCCCCTTTAATATATGACCAACTGATTACATGGCCTTGTTATATTTGCTTCAGAAGTTCCTACTTATAAGAGATACTGAGTGAAGTAAATATAAAGTTGTCTTACCCTTGTGTCCCCCGTTTAGCAAAACCCTGGATCCGCCCCTCATAGCAGACGTCCTTGCGAAAAAAATATAGCAGCCTGACGCCTGGATATTGTGGGGCTTTATAATTCTAATTCATGTGCTTAAATATCACTCTTGGTGTTAGATATGTTTCCAATAATGCCACTATAGCGGATAATATTCATATAACATTGTTAGTTTTAATTATGATGACATGATCCTTAACTGCACGATAATCCAGTAGGTCAGTTATTAAAAGATGTAAACTGCTTTGATATTCGAGCAAGATCTTTGAAAACTATTGTATCCATTTCCTCTTTTCGTTTTCCAGAATTGGCAAATGCACATTACCCTAAATTTAAAGCTTGAAAGTGTCCTAATTTTTTTTACAGAATAGGTCCGTCGTTCCAAATTTGTCTCGGAGGAAAACTTATCCCGCTTGCCGCTACGTTCCATTGCATGTTGAACATTACCCAGTTTTCGAAACAGTCATTCTCTTAATTCATGGAACCGACAGGTGAGGGCTCCGTCAAATGCACCGTGTTTAAATTCTCATTGGAGTCCGACATTCATGCATAGGTAAATTTCAGCCGTTTCTCTTATGCAAGATAAATTTTCCAGCTAAAAGGGTTTTCTGTAATACTAAATTATCCAGTACCTAAGGTTCAGCTTTTTCCAATGCAGAAACTACTTTATTTTCTAGAAGTGAACAAATTAAACATCCGCGTAATATATTTGTGAATTATGCCACTGCAGTGATCCAGTTTAGCTATTTTATGTCAACTGTCTTAAAGTGACCCACGTTCAGTAAAACAAATCATTCGTCAATTATACAGTGATGTTGGCAACTAAGAAGTAACATGCAATAGAAACACTTCAGAGAACTTCAGTCACTAGAAATTGGCTACCATTTATTCTGTGAAACAGCAAAAGAGAAATGCAAAAATGGAATAGTGGTAAACAAATATTTTTATATTTATCGATGAATGTCTGGCGCATTGAAACTCATTTGTTATCAGTGTCAATTACGGACGTTTCCCCTTTTCGGGAAGTCCAAATAGCACTCACCGCATCCTGCATGCAGATTGGACAGTACTCTTTTGCACAGCAGCCTATCATATACCTTTGCTTGTTACTTAAAACCACATGAATGTAAATAAAATAAAGATGCTTCTGTTGGGTAGTAAAAAACGCTACAAATTACATGCACATATATATATATATATATATATATATATATATATATATATATTGATGTAGTTGATTCATTTTTTCAATGTACCATTTTTTGTCAGCGTTTTAGGTGAGTCAATTTTATACAATAACCATGATTATTGTAGGTTGAATCAATATCTTCAAATTACAAAGTAGAAATATTTTTTATTCACAATACTTTATACTTTTTCTCAAGGAATTAATTTTTTTCAAAGATGTTGGTCGCAAACTTGTCTATGGAAAATTTTTCTTTAACTCGTGTGATCGTAGTTATATCCTGTTAAATCTTCCTGGAACGTCGTGTTGACTTCAAAGTCTGAACTTGGAGGGCCAATGTCTGAAAATTAAATACAAAAATGTCTGTTAGCTGGATAGTAAAAAAATAAGCGGCACGGTATTGTCCTGAAATCCTGAAAGACACGAATATTTATACAGTACTTAAACATATCAACCGTCTCAAGACTTATCTTGTATAATAAGAAAGTTTGCATTATTTCACCTTTGTGACTTTGACCCTTGACCTTGTGACTTCAAATTCATTTATGCTCTCCCCATACTGGCAAGTCTGCTAAATGCGCAAAATGGAAAGTTTGGGATGAAAAGCTTGCCTTAAAATGCAGCCATAATCTTTTTAAATAAGTGAGGCCTGTGACTTTGACCTTTGACCTCATGACCCCAAAATCATATAGGTTCCTGCTTTAGTGGTGGGCCAAACCTAAGTCAATGTTGAAATCCATGTGTCAATACAACCTGGAGTTATCATCTGGAAACAAGTTTGTGTGGATGGACGGATGGACAGACAGACAGGCAAACAGTGATAACTATATGGCATCCACTTGTGATCAATAAACACACAAGGTTTTGGGACACTAGATGTCATTACAGCTGAGAAACTTAAATGATTGTTGTCATTTTATGGTAAAAAAATATTTTAAAAAAATATTCGTTAAAATAACAAAAAAATGCATGTGGAGCCACCACTTTTCGGGAATTGACAAAACTAGTCATGGTCAATATTCAAGGCAAGATTCATGACAATCAATGCATTAAATATAAAGATATTTGAGGTTTTGTATTATATTTTTGATTATTCTGTGGGGGGGTACTTTCAAGCCCCATAGCTCGGACGATATAGGTCGCAGTGACCTAATTTCAGATTTCCAAGAAGTTTTTTCATTGACCTCCCTGGATATTCACATAGAAGTTTCTAGATCCAGCGGTTACGATTTGTGCCCTGCTAACGGACGGCCAGACGGCCGGACGGACGACGGACAAAGCGCCATTCCTATACCTCAGTTGACTTACATTCAGCTTAGCTAAAAACGCTAGGGTGACATCATCACTTCTTAGACAGTGCTCTCGTTGCATTCTTTCGACTAATTTATTTCACTCAGCCACTGCCCGTATGGGGAACATGAGTCGAAGACTGCCACAATTAAGGTAAGCCAGGTGTTATTGGCAACGATCCAAGCTACAACCCTGGATAACACTCATTGGTCTAATCAACGGTCGACGAATCTTGGTCCTGTCCAAAATGCTCAGTAAGCGGCGACTGAGTGAAATGAATAAGCAGGAATGCAAAGTGAACACTGTCTAAAGAGTGTATAGGCCGACATAGGGATGAGACCAGATTAGAGGCCTTGGGATTAGATGTACAGCCGTATTCGAGGCTTCGTCATATTAGAAAGAACACTGGTTGCATTAGAAGTGCGACCGTATTAGGGTTAAGGCAACAATAAATTCATGTTAGCATTACATCATGAATCAGAAGTTTGCATTCGACGGAATGCAAGCCTTCGCCAGGCAGTTTTCCCTTTTATGGGATGGTCCCTGAATTGTGTTTGCACTGACTTATTCGGCCCACATTTCAAGGTTCATGCGTGCATAATTTGCCGTGTATTTGTGAATATTCCTTAATGACGTCCCTGAATCAGGATCATGAGCCAAATCCAAACCAAAACTTAAATTATTCTTCATTGGCCCATTGGCGAAATGCCCTGAAGATTTCATGACTGCGTGAGCTATTTTGTGGACAAACACACACACGAACGGGGATGTACGCATGGCCGAGGAAATTAGACCGTGTCAGAAGCTTGAGATGCGCGACAGTATTATGAGACGTTCGTTGTGTATGTCTGTGTGTATTTGTTATAATACCTTCTTGCAGATTTGTGTAGTCTGCATTTAGCTCTGGTGGCGGCGGGATGGCAGGACCATCACACTCTGATCCAATTATCACTGAAAGTTGAAAACATACAGTATCAGAGCGTGGTCACGTGAACGTAAGGTAACTCTGTAATTATATGAATTAAAGTGTGGCATTTTCATGCAGCCAGATCGGGATAAAGGGGTGTAACAATAGATAATATGAAAATAACCTGGAAATTGCCAAATGAAAGAGTACAGAATTAAAAGTTAAACATGAATATTTATATATATACCACTATTTTTCGGTCATGAGTTTTTCACTCTTTCACCATATGATTATATTTATGAATGTTTGATCATTAGATATCTGAAACCATGTTCATCAGAGCTGCTATGTTTCCAGATATTTTGCCTTTTTTAACTTATTTCAGAATGAAGGCTTTATCTAGCTGTATCCTCTGTCATTGTTATCATATAGCTATTGAGAAGAATTCATTATGTTAAATAAGGAGAACAACATTGCATGTCATATATATATATATATATATATATGAAACTGCACTATTCGGCGTAGCTTGTCAGTTGAGACCTATAACGTATGGGGAACTTTTTATAACCGCGCCCTGCCCAAGATGCCGTCTCTATACACTCAAAACAAACCTTTGTACATATAAAGGCACCGTGGAACGGTCGGCACTACTTGTATCAACTGTCAAACTTTAAAATCAATTGTTTAAATAACTTCTGTTTTCATTTAAAATGCATACATATATGCCTTTACAAAATGTTACTTATGCCGTGAAGTTCTTACAACAAAAACACCCATGTAATTTGCCTTGGTACAATTCTTATTCAACATGTTTGTACGGACTTTACTGCCCTCTTCACAAAATTCTACCTACACCTCTGCTGTATTTAAGCCCCGATGCATTGGGAGCCGCAGAATTTGAAGCCCACAATAACTAACAAGTGACCCATGGGTCATGACGCTCAGCTGACCTGTGACATCATGGACTGAGATTCACAACTTCCAGTCAAATTTTGAAGAACCAATTTGCCAATTTGTTGAAAATTTTCTATGACAACAGAAATATATATCACCTATGTCTGGTTAAAACACAGTGAATTGATGGTCTGAGGAAAATGCATGATTGTTAAGCTATCAGGAACTATTCCAACAGCTTGCTTGAAACCTGTCAGTCTCAAAAGGAACACCACAAAGGGCAAATATAAGATCAAAATATATAGCAAAAATCAAGGAAATACATGCAAGAATTATTGAGAAACAGGTGCTTCTGTATGAATTTTTATTCAATACAAGCCAACTGTACTGCACTTTTATAAATGATGGTAATATTTATTCAGAAATATTTGACCCAATCCTTTACAAGATTACATAAATATACATCCAACTGCATTCACTTTAACTGTTCTTGAGATAATATGATCAAAAGGAATTAAAAGATGGTTGCCTGGTGGCCATACTGGACTTCTGAAAAGTCTGAAATCAGACAACAAACATTTTCTAAATCGGACCAAACATTAAAGAAAAATTACTGAAACTGCACTGAAAAAGAATTTCTAAGGTGGCTAACTGGCAGACATAATGGATTTCTGACAAGTATGACATTTGATATCCCACATTCTCCAATAAGAGACCAAACTTGGGGCAAATTATCCAGTAATGAATGCCCAAAATAATTCAAAAGGCATGTCCAGGCCCTCATATCAGATTTATAGATATGCAATTGTAAAAAGTGTAAGTCCAATATTTTTATTATCACTCTGCTTTTCAATGGGGTCAGCAGGGTAGGTAAACTGCCAAGCCTGAAAGAAAAGAAATGCAGAGTCTTGAAATAAAACAAAAAGCCATCCTAAATCAAGGTACACATCCACATATTATGATAACAAACACTTGCTTTTATATGTGGTGATATATATTAAAATATTCAGATATCTAGGAAACTAAGTTTATTGCTAGGATTCCATAAAATAAACTGCAAAATGTTCCCATCATCTTATAAATCAGTAGCTAAACCTTAATACTATACTCTCATAGTCTTAATGCCTGGCTGAAGCATTCTGACAACAGTGTTTTTGTTATGAAGTAACGAGGTACTTATCACTGAGCCTTATCACTTAATAGGCTGATACAAAAGGGAGTCATATGTCACCAGTGTCACTCACAATTACAGCCACACAGGGAGATGTACCAGCTGGAGTGGGATGGTTATATATACAAGAAAAATAGAGATGTTCTATAAAATAAGTAATTGTGAACATCCCTGACCTATGACCTTGGCCTTTTGCCCATATATCAACTGGATTCTTTCTAAATGATGGGTAACTACTAACCACTAAAATCTGGTGTAATTACTTGGCAACCAATGGGTGAATAACTTTGACCTGCAACCTTTAACCTGCTGACCAGCTGACCCAAAAATCAATAAGTTATTTATTCAAGCAAAAAGACCCATAAATATGAAGTTTGAGTCAAACTGAGTGATGTATAGATGTGGCAATTGTGAAAGACTGAAGGTTTGTTTGGACAGTTACACTTGAAATATGCTCACAAGCATTTAGAACAATTAAATATTGTGACCTTGACCTTTGACTTTTTGACCTCAACATCAATAGGCTTCTTCCCTTATTGGTAGGTAAGCCATATATGACAGATGGAAGGTACAGATTGAAAAGTTTGCCTGAAAATGACTCCACGCAAGAAGTGGGTGCTGTGAACTTGACCTTTGACCTCAAAATCAACAGGTCTTTTCCCCTGTTGGCAGAGAAGCGATATCAGTGCTGGAAGGTTTGGAATGAAATGTCTAGCTTGAAATGTATCCACAACCTTTTCAAAGAAGTGGATCCTGTGACCCTGACCTTTGACCTTGTGACCTCAAAATCTATAGGATTCTTCTCCAACTTAGTAGGTGACTTATATGTGAAAGATCAAAGAATTGGGATGAAGGGGATGGCTTAAAATGCATCCACAGGCTTTTCAAAGAAGATGCTCCTGTGACCTTGACCTTTGACCTTTTGACCTCAAAATAATTATGGTTCTTCCCCTGTTGGTAGGTGAGCTGTATGTGAAAGATGGAAGGTTTGGGATGAAAATTTTGTCTCAAAGAGTTATTTCTGGGGGGTGCAAACACACCCCATAACTTCGAGAATAAAGGTCGCAGTGACCTAATTTCAGGTTTGCAAGGAGATCTTTTTATAACCTCTAATACTGCACAGGGTTCATGGCCCTAGCCCCTACCGTTAAGATTTGTGCCCTGCTAACGGACGGCCGGACGGACAGACGGAAGGACGACGGACAAAGACCCATCGCTATAGCCCAGCATGACTGAAAGTCAGCTGAGCTAAAAACCCTAACCAAACTATTGTGGGTCCGATTATGCGCAGTGTGTTTTAACCAGTGTTATAACAAGCCATTGAAGCCCTCAGTCATGAATTCTGAGATAGCTTTCCTGAAAGTGCTCTCGGACGAATGCATGTAAGACGAGTGTTTAACCTTGGTGCACGATTATTGGATTTACCTGAATGGAAAAGAGCACCGTGCAGAAAATGATGTGATGTCTCCAAGTTGTATGACGTCACAGAGAATGTATAAAAGGATATGCAATCAGCAGTAGTTATTGGCCACTGATACTGTAATTCGTTTGTGGCCGCTTTTCCCAATATTGTGAGAAAATTTCACCTTTTTTTACACTCAGTGACCCTCTCTTTTCAGCTCCCTGGTACCACAGAAATACCAATCTGTGTGAAACTACAAAGTTTGTTACGACTGCCCTCAACTCAGGACTTGTCCAATAGGTTTATATCAAGATTCTACTACAGCAGCAGGACAGTTGAGGTCAGCAACACTAAATGAGGAACATTCTTTATTATTGTCTAACTTCACCCTCACAGCATCCTACTCTCTGCGTCAAATATGCTCAGCTCGAAAATGGCCTAACTTGCATCAAAATGTACAGTTTCCATGGCAGCCGATTCGAATGTTGCAATACTGATGATCGCTGTTAAAAGAACTGGTCCTAATTTTGTTGATGTTATAGGTAAAACAAAAAAAACTCAGTAAGTTCCAATTTACATTTGGCTTCCTTTGCAAAATAATAAAGCAGCTCACAGAATGCGGTGATCAAGGCAACAGCTAGTAACAGGACGACGACGAAGATGGTTACCAGGAAACATGTCGCCTTGGTAACCGTGCAGCACTTGAGACAAGGTTCCTCCATCCTGCTGGCGGTGGTAGCCGGTCCCTCTGCCTCGATCTGCGACCCGTCTACAAAAATGTTTGTAAACTAGACATTTCTTGGCACCTTGGTGCCAGAGTATCCCCAGACATAGTAGCCCCCCCCCCCCCCCTTAAGAATAGACCCCCATTTTTAGCAGCATATACTGACACTTGGCATATTTATTGTTTCTTCCATCTAACAATCCACAATCTTGTTGAAGATGTTGGTCCTGTGACCTTGATCTTTTTAAAGATGTGTCCTGTGACCTTCACCTTTGACCTTGTGAACTCAAAATTGATAGTGTTCTTCCTCTCTTGGCAGGAGAACTATATGTGCAAGATGAAAGGTCTGAGATGAAATGTTTGGCTGAAAATGCATCCACATCTTTTTAAAGATGTGTCCTGTGACCTTGACCTTTGACCTCATGACCCCAAAATCAATTTGGGTCTTGTTTTTTAAATGGGACATATATAAGTCAAGTTTGAAATCATTACATCAAAAAAAGCAGGAATTATCATCCAGAAACTAATTTTTGGACAGATAGCTCCTGTGGCCTTGACCTTTGACCTTGTGACCCCAAAATTTATATGGATCATCCACTATTGGCAAGTGAGCTATATATTCAAGATGGAAGGCCTGGGATGAAAGTTTGGCTTAAAATGCATCCACAGTATCTTTTAAAATGCCAGTCCAGTGACCTTGACCTTTGACCTCATGACCCTAGAACCTATAGGGTTCTTACTTTAGCGGAGGGCCATACATAAGTCATGTTTGAAATCCATATGGCTATCAAAACTGGAGATATCATATAAGAGGTGTGTGATTTTCATCATATATGGCAATATTCAAGGTCAAGGCCACTGTCATAGGAAAGGTCATGACCCCAATTTAAATAAGCATCATCCCATAACCCATACCTATGTATATGCATAATATAAAAGAAATCTGTCCATTAGTTTTTGACTTATAATGCTCACAGTACTGTAAGGTGGCAATTTTGGGGGTATTAAACGGCACGAAAACAAGTAAAGAATAATAGGTGGCGCCACCAGTTTCTGGAACATGACAACCCTATCCATGATCTTCCATCAACTTGATTTTGGGATAAATCCATGCAAGATTTCTTGAGATATTAAAGAATTTGTGTGATTTTCCCCAAAATTGGACCTATTCAAGGTCAAGGACACTCTCCTAGTAAAGGTTGTGACCTCATTTTAAATAGGCGTCGTCCTCTTTCCCATATCTATACATATACCAAGTTTGGTAAAATTCCGTGAAATATTTTTTGGGTTATCGCGCCAACAAGATTTATATGCGGCGGCAGCGGCGGCGGCGGCGGGACCGGTATGAAAACATAGTATCCCCGACTTTGTCTGGGGATACAATAATAGGTGGCGCCACCAGTTTCTGGAACATGACAACCCTATCCATGATCTTCCATCAACTTGATTTTGGGATAAATCCATGCAAGATTTCTTGAGATATTAAAGAATTTGTGTGATTTTCCCCAAAATTGGACCTATTCAGGGTCAAGGACACTCTCCTAGTAAAGGTCGTGACCTCATTTTAAATAGGCGTCGTCCTCTTTCCCATATCTATACATATACCAAGTTTGGTAAAATTCCGTGAAATATTTTTTGGGTTATCGCGCCAACAAGATTTATATGCGGCGGCAGCGGCGGCGGCGGCGGGACCGGTATGAAAACATAGTATCCCCGACTTTGTCTGGGGATACAATAATAGGTGGCGCCACCAGTTTCTGGAACATGACAACCCTATCCATGATCTTCCATCAACTTGATTTTGGGATAAATCCATGCAAGATTTCTTGAGATATTAAAGAATTTGTGTGATTTTCCCCAAAATTGGACCTATTCAAGGTCAAGGACACTCTCCTAGTAAAGGTCATGACCTCATTTTAAATAGGTAAAGTTCCATGAAATATTTTTTGGGTTATCGCGCCAACGAGATTTATATGCGGCGGCGGCGGCGGGACCGGTATGAAAACATAGTATCCCCGTACTTTGTCTTGGGATACAATAAACACGAAAAATAGCATCTACTCTTTGAAATAAATATCTGTACCTGCCAAAAATATTGCCCTAAAATCGTTTGCTTACTTCTGTATACCAGAGTTAAAACAAATTAATCAGGCGCGATCAGAAGCATCAACAAACACAGTGCGTGCATTGCCCTGCCGACAACACCTGTCAATCAGGGGATGCGCTGACTGATTTGGCCTAAAATGTTATACATGTACATGTGATACTGGCTGAAACATCGCGTGTTGCAGCTCACACGTTGCTACGCGTGTCATTTCAGCTAAGGTCCCTGGACCTATCGTACTGATCTATTGCAACATTTTCTACAATGATTTAACATTCGGTCCATGAACTGTTATGTCTATCGAGAAGTGATATATCAGAGAACAAGAAGGTCCATGTATATGTATAGTTTGGACTCGTCCTTGTTGAGGATTTCTCGCGCATGCGCAAATTCGGACCTACGGTCACGCGGTCTTGTTATGGTAAACAGACACACGTGGATTGTTTTTACTAACACGCAGAACCATATTAAGATGTTAACAGCTATATGGAAGGAAATGAGATTTTTTTTGCTGTTAAACTTGCAAAAAGCAAAACTGAACGAATGGTACGAAAGAATGAGCATAATTGGTCCTGATTATGTCCTTTTAGGGGATTTTTTTTTTTTTTGTTGCGAAATGCGATTCATCTTAACCTGTATCAGGTTTTCATGGAGATGTGACCATGAATCGCTGGCTGTCAAGTCTGGTCAAAATTGGTACATGGCTACCCTGCTAATAAACTTACAGGAACATTAATACAGGATTCTCAAAAGAAGGGTTGTAGTTTAAGCATAGTTATAACTCTGCTGAATATTTTCAGTATCATTACCAGTATCTATCATTATTAGCATGCAGCAAAGTAGCGTATATAGTCATACTCCATCAGTATATCTGAAGTTGGCAACCATGGTATTATACAATTTGATTCAATTAAATTTAATTTGATTATACACAATAACACCTACCGTGCTGTACCGCCATTTTTCCTCCCGTATATTATTGTAACGTGCCCCGAGATAGTTTTGCTATAAGATTCCTTGTTATTTTAATGAAATGAGACCCGCTTCATGATACCGTACTGATGTTACTGATGCAGGAAACAGAAAGACCAAGAGATACAGCAGCCTGTAAACATACCCCGTGTACGAGCCTGACTGCCTGGTGTTAGTGTTTCCTGAGAACTTGGTGACAGGTATACTCAGGGTACGCCCATGCCGAGTGACTGGAGAGGGGGTCTGCTGTACACCAGATCAACAGCTGATCCCTGTCTCCCCGCGGCAATCTCTCGTCTCATCTAAACAGTTTGTTTATATAACGGACCATTAAATTAGGGGTAACATCGCTTCTCGCCTGGTTGTTTTATGGAACTTAACATCTTTTCTTGTATTGCGACAACTAACTCTTAGAAATCCTCAAACCTCCCGAAAGCTTATAAAATGTATCGTAAATGAAATTAACTCATTATTATTATTATTATTATTATTATTATTATCATCATCATCATCATCATTACAATCCTCGTCTTTGTCATTTCTTGTGAACGCGATAACTTTTGAACGATTCACCATTTTTTTCCCATGAAACCTGAAATTTAATTGTTTCTACCAAGATCTCGGACGAGTTCGAATACCTCTGACCTTGACCTGCATCATCAAGGTCAAATAGGCCAAAAAAATAATTATTTTGTGAATCCCATAACCTTTGAAGTATAGCATGTGTTTTCTACAAATTTGAAACACCAATTGTTTCAGCCATGTTCTTTGATGAGTTCGAGAACTGGTCACCTTGACCTGGATCTTCAAGATCAGATCAGCCAGAATTAAAATTATTGTGAACACTTAAACTATTAAACCACTCAGTATATTTTCATGAAATTTGAAATTGAAATTGTTTCTACCAATATCTCACACGAGATCGCAAACCGTTGACCTTGACCTCCATCATCAAGGTCAAATGTAAGGTCAGTATATTTTCATTAAATTCAATTTGTGAAATGTGTCTACTTAAATCTCCGAACTTTCAAATAACCGGTGACCTTGACCTTCATCTTCAAGGAAAAATTGGCCAGAACAGAAATTATTAGCATTACTGTGACTGTAGTCTATATTTATTTTAAGGATGATAAAATTAAGAAATCTTATTGACAAAAATATCCAAGTGACCAATTGTTAATGACGCTCAGCTGACAGAAAAGCGTCATGAGCCAATATTTATGATATAAGTTATTTTTTTTATAAGAACTAGTTAATCAGGTTTTCACAAACTTTGTATGACAAAGATATATATCTGGATGGTCTTGGATAAATAAATGACTGTTAAGCGAATCTTTGCATGAAGATAATCTTAATACTGTAAATGAGGGAAATAATTACATTTTTATGAACCAACACAAATTAATTGTTAGATAACGTAGAAAACTAGAAATCTACATATATAAGGAATGCAAGCATCCGTTCGTGGTGTGGTCCCAAACAGTGTTTGCATTCACTTGTTCGGCCCATAATCCCAAGTTCATTCGGGCGTAAGTGATTTTACATTTGTGAATACTCATTAATGACGTTCCTGAATACGGATCGTGTACCGGATCCACACCAAAATCTGATTGATTCTCCATTGGCCTATTTCCATGTTTTAGGTACGCTCTCGAGGCAGCGAAAATCTTGCGCTTCTCAAGAAGCAACTGATTTTCACGCTGCCAGCTTTGACCGTTTATGATATCTTTAGACACCAGATGGCGGTTCGTTGTCCGCTGAATAAAACGTGCGTATGATGTGACAAGCAGCCAATCAGATGCCAATAAACAAACACTCGAAGGCATCCTGGCTCCGCCCAAAGCTACGCTTCAAGAAGCCTTTGATGAGTTTACAGTCGAATTTTAATTGCTCTTTCTGCATTCTCGCATTATCGACCGATTCGATTAAGACATTATGACTGTGTTAGCGTAGCCATGTATCTGTTGTCTGCAGAACTTAAACCAGCCAGAATGGTGCACGCAGCCTTAGTTGTTACGTTTCGTTTGAATTACAGCTCACCGGCAGGGCATCCTATGTGCCCAAGGCCCTAAGCAAACCACGTCTGTGGCAATTCTCCCTGAGCCTGTGGCCTGTTCAGATGGTTACCGGAGCGATGAGGTGTTAATCAAAACGAAATGAACATGATTGGCTCTGTGTATTTACCGCTTGGCAGTGTCTTCCAGCACTAGGTCCCACCTAATTGGACAAAAATACAGTGCTCGATCCCCTCTAGTGTAGCAATTCAGGAAACGAGGTCATAACAAACAGCGCTTACGATATAAGTACTAGGCCTATAGTTAAAGCGCTGTGTAAAGAGCGTATGTTTTAGGACGGCCAGAGAGGGACAAAGGGTGATCGGTATAGGCCAGATGATTACTGCAGCTGAGCCAAACAGGATACGGAACCTTTATGAAAATCAATACTTTAAACTTATTTGGTTTAATCCAATAAGTGCAAAGTACAAATTCAGTCAAGATTCACTATATACAATCATGATTCAAACACGAAAAGGTTTAAGGCTTTAGAAAAAGCGCTCCCACTTTTAGACATATATATTTCATGTTTAAGAAATTCAAATGAATTAACTATTTCAGTTTCAGGATGAATGTCTCTGTTAGAATAACAGAGTAATATTGATGGGTATTTCTTGTTTCTTGGTGTTTCTCAAGTATATACATGTATTTTCATCCTCCACAAATATCTGACACCACACACATCTGTATGGCTTAAACGGTTTTGTGAAAAAGCGTGTGATGGGAAACCTGGTTACTACATTATACGTCTGTATAGATAGGGCTACTGCATGAGTGACTAAAGTTGGTAACTTGGGTATATATGGGTATATCTTTACCTGTGTTACTACCAATGTTAGTACAAACCATGGGCGTAATTTCGTGGGGGACATGCACCCCCCCCCCCTTCAACTAGGTGGACATACATTTTGCAAATTAAATAAATGTTATTTTGAAATCATAAAATTGGCTCTATTTGCATTTGCAACCCATAAAAATACCATTTATCAAAAGAATGTGTCGCTATACTGCAATGTTCTTCAAATATCAATGCTTATGACCATTTCACTAGATTCAACATATCTATGGCTACGTTACCGTATTGAATTTTTTATATTAGATATGCCAAAACTACCGCTTTTCGACCAATTCACAATGCATGTGCATGCATGGTACAGATTACTGTAAATTTTGAATTGGAAAGGGGAAAGAAAATGAGATTTAAAAATTTACTGTTAAAATTATTTTCTCACATTTTTGTCGGTAGGAAAGCCAAATTGCCCCTGAATCGTTAATCATGTAAATCAAGAAATAATAACAGTGATATATAGTGCCTACAGTTTATAAAAACCAGACTTCATATTGTACCTTGAGTAATTGTGCTTTAGTTATCCTAGCAAATATGACTTTCATTAAAAATAATGGATAACCAAGATAACCCTTTCACAGTCAGAAAAAGATTTAAATCGGATAATATAAATATTCAGCCTGTTGATGCTTTAGGCTAAACTGACCTGAATTCTTTACTCCCAGTGTCTTCTGCTTGAATGGTCTAGTTGAGTGGCGGTCGTGCTTTTCAAATGCTGCCTGAAAATAACACAAGCATCTCTCCCTGTATTATAAATACAAGTAATATTATTTCATAATTGAACGAATGGTTCTTTGTTAAAACTTGTCTGTAACTGCTTCATAAAGTAAGAGGAAGAGGGTATTTTTAACATTGACCCTCTGGCCACAAATGTTGCGACCCCCCCCCCCCCCCTTAATTTATCCACATTCATTGTCATCTTTCAAATGGTGTCTTATATGTTCAGTACCTGGGGAATGATTTTCTCATGCAAGAAATGCTGTAATGGCACACAAGTTACAAGGTAGTGTTCTTTCTGTAACTGCACCATGCGTTCTGGGATCATTCTTTGATACCTTTCACTGATAAGGAAACATTATTTCAGCAACATAAAACATTTAATGTATACTATATGAAATAGTCAATTCATTATTTGTTTCCTGTGAGAATCATAGTATATACATTTAAAAGTGTAATTTCTATATTTCAGTGCCTGCCTGCTTGTGCCATTGAATTTGTAGACTGCAATGCTTATCACTCTCTGTAACCGCGCCAAATATATTCCCAAATTGAATGTTGTGGCCACTGAATGAGATGTCTACATGTTATGTTCTTGATATACACAGACACACATTTCTCCCACACCTCATATGTGTTATTTGTTAACGTCTGCACTGCGCCGGGTCTTTGTAAGTATCACGAAACATGTTTGCTACAGGGACGGATAAAGGATTTAGGAAAAGGGGAAGGGGGTCCAACGCAGGAGGACTAAAGACAAAGCCTAAAAAAGGGCCAGAAAGAGGGGTCCCGGCCGGAACAAAATAGTCTGAAACCCTGAAAAAAAGAGGGGAGGGCCGGACCCCCTTCCCCCATCCCCTTGATCCGCTTCTATGCACTATACTGAATTTTCCTAATTTAAAGGGCAAAAGTGAATTTAAAATCAGAAGGTCCATTTTGTGTCTTGTTTCATTTATTCCATCGGGGTAATCTATTGAAACGGTGAGTGATTTCCATTTGAACATACCGTATTCAGTTCTGAAGACATGGTTAACTACAGAACTTTGATTGATCCCGTGTGTACTTGCAAGCAGGCAGGACGTGTTGCCTTTTAAATTACGCATACAGAGCAAAGATTGTTTACTGAAATATTGCTTGTACTTCGTTTTGTTTAAGCTGTCATATTCCATGTTGACTAAACAGAGGTAAACGACTTGCCGGTTCCACTGGACACGCCCTGTGAATTCCATATAATCACGTGAAAATGAACATCGGCGGTGGTTACGATAGAGCACTGCATGTATTATCTTGCTCGAAGAGTTGATGTCTACATGTTCAGCGTTGACGGACTGTACGGCCACCCTTGACATGGATGCATTCAACTTCGGCACAACAACGCATTGGTTGATGGAAGGTTTTCCCTCAAAGACCCACAACACAATGGCCATTAGCAGCTAGACCCCTTCGCCTCAAGAAAGAAGACCCTGTTTTTGTCGTTATCTGCACTAGTCCTAGATATTCAATTCATGGCCTACAGAAACAGAAGGGAGCGTAATATTCGGGTCAGTGCAACAATTCAACGTTCCCATTACTGGTAATGCAAAATAACCATAGCCTATTTCACTATAGAATACTACTCTATATATTTACTTTACTCTAAAGAACAATAGTGTTGAGTTACCAATTTTGGCAGAATAAATAATTTCTTGTGTCTCATGCTTTCTTGTGTATTTTTGTCTGCTGCTTATGGGCTGTCCAAGTGCTCGTTTTCTTCTATAAAATGTGCATATGATCTGAAGATAAGCTGCATAGAAAGTATACATAGGCCTATTTTCGTCATTCTTATAAAAATTGACATTTCATTGGAAATTAGGAATTCAATATAACATTTCACGTTCATTTCAACAAACCCACATATGAATAAACTATTAACATTACAAATTATTAACAGCTACAAAATGGCATAAATGGCAACTGTTGTATTGTGGTGCCGAGTTTGTATGCCCGGCTGCCCTTGGGCACAGAATTTAATGAAAGAATACCCCAGGTTTCTTTTCAACCAGCACGAGCATTTTATCACCAAAACATTCGTATTATATGGTTAAAACCAAATGCAGGTATGTCACTAAGTTTTATGCAGACTATATTGGTAAATGAGGCAAACAGAAAAAGATGTCTTTTACGGGTTGATATATATAATTAGGAGTTGACGTCTACTTTCCATATCGTATCTTTCATAGCTGATCCTACATTTTCAGGCGCGGATCCAGGATTTTGCAGGGAGTGGTCAACGGGTGTCATACATAAAACTTGTAAAAAAAGGTCGTTGTTTAAGAGCAGGAGATCACCTCGATTTCATCTGGGCTTCCACTTTCCGTTTTTTGAGCTTCAACAACTTTGCTAAAGAATCTCGTCAGCGAGTTCACTCGGTTCAGACAGGAGCCAGAATTATATAATGAGACGTTTCATGTAAACGGCTCTTGACTGCCCGGGTGTGTTGTTTGTGCTGCCGTGTAAAGGGGAATAGTATAATAGAAGGGACGTTCCAAGCTGTTCATGTAGCTTTTGCTGCATTTTAATTAGGTGGGGTGACTGTGTGGTGTGTAGCTTGTATTTTCTATGATACTATTGTGAAAATAATGGAGCTAGAGCCCTGTGCTGGTTTTTTTGTTGCTTGTGCTGCCCTCTATAGATGAATACTCTGAAACTGCGGAGGTTGGTGCTGGTTGTATGGTAAGTGCTGCCCTCTATAGGAAAATAATCCGATAGAGGAAACGTTGGGGTGAATGTGTAGCTTGTACTGCTACGTCAAGGATAGGCTTACTGGTGTAATGAGTCCTGTGCTGGTTGTGTTGCTTGTGCTGCCCTCTATAGGGGAATGGATTAATAGAGGGGGCGTTAGGCTGTTCGTGTAGCTTGCAGCAATGTCTAGGATACCGGTGTATAAAGATAATGGAGCAAGGAGAGCATGGGTGTGAAGTTGGCTCATGGCTTTTTGTTCGTATTTCATCATTCGACTAGCCTCTGGAGCGCCACCGTGTGTCTGTGTGAGAGACTATCATTCGACCAGACCGCAGATTCGTTAGTATTCTGAAATTGCGGAGGTTCGTGCTGGCTTGTGTTGCTTGTGCGCGGATCTATAGAGGAATTGTCTGTTAGAGAGGAAAGGTTGTGCTGGTTGTGTTGCTTATGCTGCCATCTAAAGGATACTGGTGTAATAATAATGGAACCAGAGCCCAGTGCTAGTTGTGTTTTCTTTTGCTGCCATCTACAGGGGAATATTTTGATAGAGGAGGGGTTATACGCAGAAGTCAGTTTGTTACTCTGGGTCGGGGCCTAGTAAAAACGATCGCTTTGTGACCCGGCAGTTGTTCCTCCGCAAGAATTGCAAGAAATGGGAAGTGTGTGTGTGTGTGTGTGTGTGTGTGTGTGTCTATTAAAGATCAACTAGTTCTGACAGTAGCCATATCATTTTTTTTTTTCAAAGTGAACCGCGCCCAGTATTTCTTGATAGATTCTAGCCTTTAAACCGATATTGATTTCATGTCAGGTAAAACAAAGGGATGTGAAATATTAATGCAAGTATTAAAGCCATATATATATATATATATATATATATATATATATATATATATATATATATATATACCGAAAATATTTTTAATTATACATCCTCAAAAACAATTCTCTCGGTGTCCTAAACTATTGAATGGAGGACTCTAGTAAATCAATTCTTAATGAAAAGGCGTGCCAGTATAAATGGACGGCTACGTAATAACATATCAAGAGGCACAATATACTCGTTTTACCGTAGTTTTCCTCAACCACACGAGACAAAGTAAACTGCTGTATTGATTTCCGCGTCCTTTTACTTGACCGTATGCAAGGATAGGGGAGCAGGAACTAGCCTAGTTATCATTTTCATGCACCACAGTGTAGTACCGGATGGGGCCTAAGGCCCCTACTCAGAGTAACCAACTGCTTTCAGCAGCCCATTGACTTACTGGTGTAAAGTTCATTAACTGGAGTATACTGTTGCAGCAGCGTGGGACAATGAGTTCATTTAGGACATATCTTACATTTATTGAAGTCAAGTTCAATAAAGACATCACTTAAATATTTATTGAAGCCAAGTTCATGTAAGACATTTTTTTTACATTTAATGGAGTCAAGTTCATTAAGGGCATCACTTAGATTTATTGGAGTCAAGTTCAAATACATCACATATTTATTGGAGTCAAGTTCATTGAAGACATCACATATTTATTGGAGTCAATTCATTAAGGGCATCACTTAAATTTATTGGAGTCAAGTTCATTGAAGACATCACTTTAATTGATTGAAGCCAAGTTCATCAGAGACATCTTTTACATTTATTGGAGTCAAATTCATTTAAAATATCTCTTAAATTGATTGGAGTCAAGTTTCAAGTTCATTTAGGACATTACTTACATTTATTGAAGCCAAGTCCATTAAAGACATCTCTTACATTTATTGGAGTCAAGTTTATTAAGGGAATCATTTAAAATATTGGAGTCAAGTTCATTAAGGGCATCACTTACATTTATTGGAGCGAAGTTCATTTGGAACATCACTAACATTTTTTTGAGTCAAGTTCATTTAGTGCATCACTTAAATTTATTAGAGTCAGGTCCATTTGGGGCATCACTTAAATTTATTAGAGTCAAGTTCTTATAGGACACCTTTTAAATATTTTGGAGTCGAGGGACATCACCTTTTTTTAGTCAGATTCATCGAAGAAATCACTTAATTTTTCAGTCAAGTTCAGCAAAGACATCACTTAATCTTTTAGTTGAGTTCATTTTAGTTGAACCGCGCCCAGTATTTCTTGATAGATTCTAGCCTTTAAACCGATATTGATTTCATGTCAGGTAAAACAAAGGGATGTGAAATAATAATCCAAGTATTAAAGCCATATATATATATATATATATACCGAAAATATTTTTAATTATACATCCTCAAAAACAATTCTCTCGGTGTCCTAAACTATTGAATGGAGGACTCTAGTAAATCAATTGTTCATGAAAAGGCGTGCCAGTATAAATGGACGGCTACGTAATAACATATCAAGAGGCACAATATACTCGTTTTACCGTAGTTTTCCTCAACCACACGAGACAAAGTAAACTGCTGTATTGATTTCCGCGTCCTTTTACTTGACCGTATGCAAGGATAGGGGAGCAGGAACTAGCCTAGTTATCATTTTCATGCACCACAGTGTAGTACCGGATGGGGCCTAAGGCCCCTACTCAGAGTAACCAACTGCTTTCAGCAGCCCATTGACTTACTGGTGTTAAGTTCATTAACTGGAGTATACTGTTGCAGCAGCGTGGGACAATGAGTTCATTTAGGACATATCTTACATTTATTGAAGTCAAGTTCAATAAAGACATCACTTAAATATTTATTGAAGCCAAGTTCATGTAAGACATTTTTTTTTACATTTAATGGAGTCAAGTTCATTAAGGGCATCACTTAGATTTATTGGGGTCAAGTTCAAATACATCACATATTTATTGGAGTCAAGTTCATTGAAGACATCACATATTTATTGGAGTCAATTCATTAAGGGCATATTAAATTTATTGGAGTCAAGTTCATTGAAGACATCACTTTAATTGATTGAAGCCAAGTTCATCAGAGACATCTTTTACATTTATTGGAGTCAAATTCATTTAAAATATCTCTTAAATTGATTGGAGTCAAGTTTCAAGTTCATTTAGGACATTACTTACATTTATTGAAGCCAAGTCCATTAAAGACATCTCTTACATTTATTGGAGTCAAGTTTATTAAGGGAATCATTTAAAATATTGGAGTCAAGTTCATTAAGGGCATCACTTACATTTATTGGAGCGAAGTTCATTTGGAACATCACTAACATTTTTTTGAGTCAAGTTCATTTAGTGCATCACTTAAATTTATTAGAGTCAGGTCCATTTGGGGCATCACTTAAATTTATTAGAGTCAAGTTCTTATAGGACACCTTTTAAATATTTTGGAGTCAAGGGACATCACCTTTTTTTAGTAAGATTCATCGAAGAAATCACTTAATTTTTCAGTCAAGTTCAGCAAAGACATCACTTAATCTTTTAGTTGAGTTCATTTTAGTTGAACCGCGCCCATTATTTCTTGATAGATTCTAGCCTTTAAACCGATATTGATTTCATGTCAGGTAAAACAAAGGGATGTGAAATATTAATGCAAGTATTAAAGCCATATATATATATATATATATATATATACCGAAAATATTTTTAATTATACATCCTCAAAAACAATTCTCTCGGTGTCCTAAACTATTGAATGGAGGACTCTAGTAAATCAATTGTTCATGAAAAGGCGTGCCAGTATAAATGGACGGCTACGTAATAACATATCAAGAGGCACAATATACTCGTTTTACCGTAGTTTTCCTCAACCACACGAGACAAAGTAAACTGCTGTATTGATTTCCGCGTCCTTTTACTTGACCGTATGCAAGGATAGGGGAGCAGGAACTAGCCTAGTTATCATTTTCATGCACCACAGTGTAGTACCGGATGAGGCCTAAGGCCCCTACTCAGAGTAACCAACTGCTTTCAGCAGCCCATTGACTTACTGGTGTAAAGTTCATTAACTGGAGTATACTGTTGCAGCAGCGTGGGACAATGAGTTCATTTAGGACATATCTTACATTTATTGAAGTCAAGTTCAATAAAGACATCACTTAAATATTTATTGAAGCCAAGTTCATGTAAGACATTTTTTTTACATTTAATGGAGTCAAGTTCATTAAGGGCATCACTTAGATTTATTGGAGTCAAGTTCAAATACATCACATATTTATTGGAGTCAAGTTCATTGAAGACATCACATATTTATTGGAGTCAATTCATTAAGGGCATCACTTAAATTTATTGGAGTCAAGTTCATTGAAGACATCACTTTAATTAATTGAAGCCAAGTTCATCAGAGACATCTTTTACATTTATTGGAGTCAAATTCATTTAAAATATCTCTTAAATTGATTGGAGTCAAGTTTCAAGTTCATTTAGGACATTACTTACATTTATTGAAGCCAAGTCCATTAAAGACATCTCTTACATTTATTGGAGTCAAGTTTATTAAGGGAATCATTTAAAATATTGGAGTCAAGTTCATTAAGGGCATCACTTACATTTATTGGAGCGAAGTTCATTTGGAACATCACTAACATTTTTTTGAGTCAAGTTCATTTAGTGCATCACTTAAATTTATTAGAGTCAGGTCCATTTGGGGCATCACTTAAATTTATTAGAGTCAAGTTCTTATAGGACACCTTTTAAATATTTTGGAGTCGAGGGACATCACCTTTTTTTTAGTCAGATTCATCGAAGAAATCACTTAATTTTTCAGTCAAGTTCAGCAAAGACATCACTTAATCTTTTAGTTGAGTTCATTTTAGTTGAACCGCGCCCAGTATTTCTTGATAGATTCTAGCCTTTAAACCGATATTGATTTCATGTCAGGTAAAACAAAGGGATGTGAAATATTAATGCAAGTATTAAAGCCATATATATATATATATATATATATATATACCGAAAATATTTTTAATTATACATCCTCAAAAACAATTCTCTCGGTGTCCTAAACTATTGAATGGAGGACTCTAGTAAATCAATTGTTCATGAAAAGGCGTGCCAGTATAAATGGACGGCTACGTAATAACATATCAAGAGGCACAATATACTCGTTTTACCGTAGTTTTCCTCAACCACACGAGACAAAGTAAACTGCTGTATTGATTTCCGCGTCCTTTTACTTGACCGTATGCAAGGATAGGGGAGCAGGAACTAGCCTAGTTATCATTTTCATGCACCACAGTGTAGTACCGGATGGGGCCTAAGGCCCCTACTCAGAGTAACCAACTGCTTTCAGCAGCCCATTGACTTACTGGTGTTAAGTTCATTAACTGGAGTATACTGTTGCAGCAGCGTGGGACAATGAGTTCATTTAGGACATATCTTACATTTATTGAAGTCAAGTTCAATAAAGACATCACTTAAATATTTATTGAAGCCAAGTTCATGTAAGACATTTTTTTTTTACATTTAATGGAGTCAAGTTCATTAAGGGCATCACTTAGATTTATTGGGGTCAAGTTCAAATACATCACATATTTATTGGAGTCAAGTTCATTGAAGACATCACATATTTATTGGAGTCAATTCATTAAGGGCATATTAAATTTATTGGAGTCAAGTTCATTGAAGACATCACTTTAATTGATTGAAGCCAAGTTCATCAGAGACATCTTTTACATTTATTGGAGTCAAATTCATTTAAAATATCTCTTAAATTGATTGGAGTCAAGTTTCAAGTTCATTTAGGACATTACTTACATTTATTGAAGCCAAGTCCATTAAAGACATCTCTTACATTTATTGGAGTCAAGTTTATTAAGGGAATCATTTAAAATATTGGAGTCAAGTTCATTAAGGGCATCACTTACATTTATTGGAGCGAAGTTCATTTGGAACATCACTTACATTTTTTTGAGTCAAGTTCATTTAGTGCATCACTTAAATTTATTAGAGTCAGGTCCATTTGGGGCATCACTTAAATTTATTAGAGTCAAGTTCTTATAGGACACCTTTTAAATATTTTGGAGTCAAGGGACATCACCTTTTTTTAGTCAGATTCATCGAAGAAATCACTTAATTTTTCAGTCAAGTTCAGCAAAGACATCACTTAATCTTTTAGTTGAGTTCATTTTAGTTGAACCGCGCCCATTATTTCTTGATAGATTCTAGCCTTTAAACCGATATTGATTTCATGTCAGGTAAAACAAAGGGATGTGAAATATTAATGCAAGTATTAAAGCCATATATATATATATATATATATATATATACCGAAAATATTTTTAATTATACATCCTCAAAAACAATTCTCTCGGTGTCCTAAACTATTGAATGGAGGACTCTAGTAAATCAATTGTTCATGAAAAGGCGTGCCAGTATAAATGGACGGCTACGTAATAACATATCAAGAGGCACAATATACTCGTTTTACCGTAGTTTTCCTCAACCACACGAGACAAAGTAAACTGCTGTATTGATTTCCGCGTCCTTTTACTTGACCGTATGCAAGGATAGGGGAGCAGGAACTAGCCTAGTTATCATTTTCATGCACCACAGTGTAGTACCGGATGGGGCCTAAGGCCCCTACTCAGAGTAACCAACTGCTTTCAGCAGCCCATTGACTTACTGGTGTAAAGTTCATTAACTGGAGTATACTGTTGCAGCAGCGTGGGACAATGAGTTCATTTAGGACATATCTTACATTTATTGAAGTCAAGTTCAATAAAGACATCACTTAAATATTTATTGAAGCCAAGTTCATGTAAGACATTTTTTTTTACATTTAATGGAGTCAAGTTCATTAAGGGCATCACTTAGATTTATTGGAGTCAAGTTCAAATACATCACATATTTATTGGAGTCAAGTTCATTGAAGACATCACATATTTATTGGAGTCAATTCATTAAGGGCATCACTTAAATTTATTGGAGTCAAGTTCATTGAAGACATCACTTTAATTAATTGAAGCCAAGTTCATCAGAGACATCTTTTACATTTATTGGAGTCAAATTCATTTAAAATATCTCTTAAATTGATTGGAGTCAAGTTTCAAGTTCATTTAGGACATTACTTACATTTATTGAAGCCAAGTCCATTAAAGACATCTCTTACATTTATTGGAGTCAAGTTTATTAAGGGATTATTTAAAATATTGGAGTCAAGTTCATTAAGGGCATCACTTACATTTATTGGAGCGAAGTTCATTTGGAACATCACTTACATTTTTTTGAGTCAAGTTCATTTAGTGCATCACTTAAATTTATTAGAGTCAGGTCCATTTGGGGCATCACTTAAATTTATTAGAGTCAAGTTCTTATAGGACACCTTTTAAATATTTTGGAGTCAAGGGACATCACCTTTTTTTAGTCAGATTCATCGAAGAAATCACTTAATTTTTCAGTCAAGTTCAGCAAAGACATCACTTAATCTTTTAGTTGAGTTCATTTTAGTTGAACCGCGCCCAGTATTTCTTGATAGATTCTAGCCTTTAAACCGATATTGATTTCATGTCAGGTAAAACAAAGGGATGTGAAATATTAATGCAAGTATTAAAGCCATATATATATATATATATATATATATATATATACCGAAAATATTTTTAAATATACATCCTCAAAAACAATTCTCTCGGTGTCCTAAACTATTGAATGGATGACTCTAGTAAATCAATTGTTCATTAAAAGGCGTGCCAGTATAAATGGACGGCTACGTAATAACATATCAAGAGGCACAATATACTCGTTTTACCGTAGTTTTCCTCAACCACACGAGACAAAGTAAACTGCTGTATTGATTTCCGCGTCCTTTTACTTGACCGTATGCAAGGATAGGGGAGCAGGAACTAGCCTAGTTATCATTTTCATGCACCACAGTGTAGTACCGGATGGGGCCTAAGGCCCCTACTCAGAGTAACCAACTGCTTTCAGCAGCCCATTGACTTACTGGTGTAAAGTTCATTAACTGGAGTATACTGTTGCAGCAGCGTGGGACAATGAGTTCATTTAGGACATATCTTACATTTATTGAAGTCAAGTTCAATAAAGACATCACTTAAATATTTATTGAAGCCAAGTTCATGTAAGACATTTTTTTTACATTTAATGGAGTCAAGTTCATTAAGGGCATCACTAAGATTTATTGGAGTCAAGTTCAAATACATCACATATTTATTGGAGTCAAGTTCATTGAAGACATCACATATTTATTGGAGTCAATTCATTAAGGGCATCACTTAAATTTATTGGAGTCAAGTTCATTGAAGACATCACTTTAATTGATTGAAGCCAAGTTCATCAGAGACATCTTTTACATTTATTGGAGTCAAATTCATTTAAAATATCTCTTAAATTGATTGGAGTCAAGTTTCAAGTTCATTTAGGACATTACTTACATTTATTGAAGCCAAGTCCATTAAAGACATCTCTTACATTTATTGGAGTCAAGTTTATTAAGGGAATCATTTAAAATATTGGAGTCAAGTTCATTAAGGGCATCACTTACATTTATTGGAGCGAAGTTCATTTGGAACATCACTAACATTTTTTTGAGTCAAGTTCATTTAGTGCATCACTTAAATTTATTAGAGTCAGGTCCATTTGGGGCATCACTTAAATTTATTAGAGTCAAGTTCTTATAGGACACCTTTTAAATATTTTGGAGTCAAGGGACATCACCTTTTTTTTAGTCAGATTCATCGAAGAAATCACTTAATTTTTCAGTCAAGTTCAGCAAAGACATCACTTAATCTTTTAGTTGAGTTCATTTTAGTTGAACCGCGCCCAGTATTTCTTGATAGATTCTAGCCTTTAAACCGATATTGATTTCATGTCAGGTAAAACAAAGGGATGTGAAATATTAATGCAAGTATTAAAGCCATATATATATATATATATATATATATATATATATATATATACCGAAAATATTTTTAATTATACATCCTCAAAAACAATTCTCTCGGTGTCCTAAACTATTGAATGGAGGACTCTAGTAAATCAATTCTTAATGAAAAGGCGTGCCAGTATAAATGGACGGCTAAGTAATAACATATCAAGAGGCACAATATACTCGTTTTACCGTAGTTTTCCTCAACCACACGAGACAAAGTAAACTGCTGTATTGATTTCCGCGTCCTTTTACTTGACCGTATGCAAGGATAGGGGAGCAGGAACTAGCCTAGTTATCATTTTCATGCACCACAGTGTAGTACCGGATGGGGCCTAAGGCCCCTACTCAGAGTAACCAACTGCTTTCAGCAGCCCATTGACTTACTGGTGTAAAGTTCATTAACTGGAGTATACTGTTGCAGCAGCGTGGGACAACGAGTTCATTTAGGACATATCTTACATTTATTGAAGTCAAGTTCAATAAAGACATCACTTAAATATTTATTGAAGCCAAGTTCATGTAAGACATTTTTTTAACATTTAATGGAGTCAAGTTCATTAAGGGCATCACTTAGATTTATTGGAGTCAAGTTCAAATACATCGCATATTTATTGGAGTCAAGTTCATTGAAGACATCACATATTTATTGGAGTCAATTCATTAAGGGCATCACTTAAATATATTGGAGTCAAGTTCATTGAAGACATCACTTTAATTGATTGAATCCAAGTTCATCAGAGACATCTTTTACATTTATTGGAGTCAAATTCATTTAAAATATCTCTTAAATTGATTGGAGTCAAGTTTCAAGTTCATTTAGGACATTACTTACATTTATTGAAGCCAAGTCCATTAAAGACATCTCTTACATTTATTGGAGTCAAGTTTATTAAGGGAATCATTTAAAATATTGGAGACAAGTTCATTAAGGGCATCACTTACATTTATTGGAGCGAAGTTCATTTGGAACATCACTAACATTTTTTTGAGTCAAGTTCATTTAGTGCATCACTTAAATTTATTAGAGTCAGGTCCATTTGGGGCATCACTTAAATTTATTAGAGTCAAGTTCTTATAGGACACCTTTTAAATATTTTGGAGTCAAGGGACATCACCTTTTTTTTAGTCAGATTCATCAAAGAAATCACTTAATTTTTCAGTCAAGTTCAGCAAAGACATCACTTAATCTTTTAGTTGAGTTCATTAAAGAAATCACTTAATTTTTTAGTCAAGTTCATCAAAGACATCTCTTAAATTTATAGAGTCAAATTCATTAGAGAATCTAGTGTGACATCCAACTAAGAACTATACACCTCATTGAAAGTGGGACCTTGCCAACAGTTCTCTGACTGAAACTAATTTAATTAATTAAATATTTTTATGACATAAGTACGAAGACATGCTATTGTTTACCAAAATAAAATTTATTACATTGAAATATACAGATTATATACAAAGATTATCTGTACGATAAACCTGTTTCTGCTGTGTAAACATCGCTGTGTTTGGATGGATGTGTCTGCATGGCTCCTGTTTTTAGTACACGAGATCGGTTACACTGTTTTTAAAACTGAGATCGTTGCTTCTCCTTTCCAAACTTGAAAAGGGATTTATATCAGCCTTTTAAAATAACATAACTGAAGTTAAAAACAGAAGCACGAGTCGATCCATTTGTGTAATCTATCTTAGCAGTTAGAACACCGTCTGGATGCAAAAAGTCCCTGCTAAAAATATGAATGTGTTTGATGATATCTCATTCTGTTAGTTCTCTCAGCTTTAGAGCATAATACATGCATTATTATATCCAACAATACTCAAGGTGTAATCCTTTAAATAAGACTTTGGCCTCGTTAGTTTGTAGGCAGTAAAAGACGACTTATTTCATGTTCACTCAACAGATCAATATAACACTGCATTTCGTGTTGTGATTTTGACAATTTTCTCACATTTAATTTACTCCCTGCCCACAAGGGGGCGCAGACTTTGCCGGAGCGTATCTGCATGCAAAGTTACGTACATGTCAAATTTCTGAATGTATATACAAACATGTCTTCTAAGAGTTACGCAATGACAGCCATGTCGTGCGAGGTCCAGGAAATGAGAGTGGTTCATGTTGCGTTGGTACTTCACGATTAGCCTAATGTTAAGGATATTGACTGTGTACAGGGAAATCCTTATGTCAGTATATATATGGAAGGCCACTGCAGGACGGTTGCAAGGGCGGATCTAGGATTTAGGAAAGGGAGGGGGGGGGAGGTCGTCCAACCCAGGACTAATGACAAAGACTAGAAAAAGATCCCAAAGTCCGGAAAGGGGGGAGGGGTCCAGGCCGCAAACTTAATTGAGCCTGAAATCCTTTAAAAATGTTCAGGGGGCTGGAAAAAAAGTTGTCCCTATGACTGTCACGACTCATATCCTGTCGGTCTAATCAGATCACAGAATGCCTTGGGTCACGTTATTACAGCTAATGCGTGCAGGAAGCGTCATTGAACTGGCAATGTATCTTGCTTCTACGATTTTGTGTATGGATACGTAATACCCCATGGTAGGGGTATTTGCAGTTGCAAATGACATTACTGCTTTTGATCTTTGCCAGAAAACCGTATTCGGCAATTACAAACACTGTGGTAACACAAATTAAATCTGCATAACAGACCTATAATTCTTACAGGGTAATAGTATCTACATGGCCGTAGTCCGCCCGTCAGACTTCATCTGAAATTAGGCCTAATGGTCTTCCTTCCAGTCAACGGGCCCGATGGTCGGGGCGAGAGAGACAACTCCCGGGGGGGGGGGGGGGGGGGGTCAGAGCACTTGGAAATCGTACCCCCTCCCTCACAGAGGGTTGGGTATCCGGCTCACGGCACACCCTCGACCGATTAATCGGACCAATTTTGGCATTCGACAGGCGACTTGGTTAGTGACTATTATTGGAAATGGCGGGCTGTACCGCGGAGGCCCGCACTTTGGACCCTTCGACGTGACGTCATAATATGGATGACGTCGACCTTCATGCGGTTTCGCGGAATTCCCGAGTGAGGCGATGCGTACTGCACTGTACCACGCCCACACTGGGCATCATGGTTATGATATTACCTTAAATCCAATCAGAGTGTAAATACACTGTTTCCGGCATTATGGGCTCTTTACATTGTCGTTCCATCACATATAACATCTACATGTTCCCACCTAACGAAGAAGCCTGTGTGCCTCGAAAGCTCGTGGGTAAATAAACAAGTTTGTCTATCTTACAGGCGTCACTCTTTATCTTTACCTATATATATATATATATATATATATCCTGGGTCAACATGATACATATTCTGAGTAGCCAATCACAGATCCATTACAGTATACCATGCATTATGGTCATTAGAAATTGTTTATCTAACATATATATACAGCCGGTTTCTATACCTTCCACTTGACACCTGATGAAGAAGCTATAAGCTTCGAAAGCTCGTGGTTGAATTAAACGGTTAGTCAACACTAAGGCGTCTTCATCCTGTTTTATATATATATATATATATATATATATATATATATATATATATATATATATATATAAAACCAAGCCTCTCGTTCAGATCCTAGCTTATATACTTGTAAACAATGCTTAGCTCAGGTTATAGATAGATAATATGCATAGAATAAACATTCACAAAATACATACTACCCTGCTTTGAGGAATGAACTTTGTGATAAATACATAGGCATTTTTTAAACAAAATTATAACAATTGTTTAAACATACCTATCTATAATAATGACTACCGGTAAGATTGATTGATCCTCAATTATAATATATAACCTCAGCTTAAAATAACTTCATTGTGTTAATTGTTATTGTATTGGTTACACATATAAAAACCGTCACAGATGCGGCCTAATACAGGATGTCTAAACTGTGTTACATGTCATCATATCATACATTCAAGATAAATGTAGATTTAAAACTCCTGCAACATGACATGGTTTGGTCTGGGAGGACAGCTTTGGACAGCCTCCACTATTTTTGTTAAGACTTGAGTTGTCTTTTGATATATAATCTTGAAAGATGTTGGGTGTAAAAAAAAAAAATCCCTGCTTTACTTGAGTTTTTAAACAGTATTTTACAATGACTGGAAAAAAAGTATATATATATATTATATATTTATCCATATATTTAGGCGTATATTTGTGTAGGTATCTGTATGTGTGCATGTACATTAAATATTATATATGATAGCCAACTTTCCTCCAGGTATAGGTGTTTAACGTATATTGAAGAAAAACAGATTCATGATCAATATTCTGTGATATAAACAGGAAGTCTTAAGATATTGAGACTTAAACTCAAAATAATCCCACACAAACGATGGACGGTGGTTATGTTTACACCCATGTTTCTGTATCCTCCTCTTTGTTACCGTAGCCATTGAATAGGAAAAAATACTGCATGGTCATTCCCTCATATCATCCCGTTTGCTTGTCCACACTTTATAGCTGAAAATCTTACGCTATCAACCTTCTTAATTCAACCTTAAGTAAATCGTATAAACCATAAAACCCTCTATTTTTTATGAAAATCCGTAAAGGGCCACGGAAATGGTAACCAAACATTCATACCGGGGGTGGGGGGGGGGGGGGGGGTAGTTGCTCGAGATCTGGTCGTCTAGTCTATTTAGTGTTTCTATCTCCGTTTTGTAGAGATATTTTGAGAATGATTTGAGCGACATCCCGGTAAAAGGATTAGGCCTACTTTTACCGGTTTGTGGACGTGTCTTAAAACGCGGAACTGTCACTACTGCTGACTTCTACTAGACATATTTTAACGTTGTTCTCTCGGATCCACAGGTCCAGATGTAAACAATAGACCATAAAATGTCATGTGAAGCTGATCTAATAATAATCACACAGTTTGTGGACGGGTGGTGTATGTACATCCGGTTTGTTTCATGATAATGGGAACTGATAATTTTAGTCTATTTAGTCTAGTCTATTTAGTGTTTCTATCTCCGTTTTGTAGAGATATTTTGAGAATGAGTTGAGCGACATCCCGGTAAAAGGAATAGGCCTACTTTTGCCGGTTTGTGGACGTGTCTTAAAACGCGGAACTGTCACTACTGCTGACTTCTACTTGACATATTTTAACGTTGTACTCTCGGATCCACAGGTCCAGATGTAAACAATAGACCATAAAATGTCATGTGAAGCTGATCTAATAATAATCACACAGTTTGTGGACGGGTGGTGTATGTACATCCCGTTTGTTTCATGATAATGGGAACTGATAATTTTAGTCTATTTAGTCTAGTCTATTTAGTGTTTCTATCTCCGTTTTGTAGAGATATTTTGAGAATGAGTTGAGCGACATCCCGGTAAAAGGAATAGGCCTACTTTTACCGGTTTGTGGACGTGTTTTAAAACGCGGAACTGTCACTACTGCTGACTTCTACTGGACATATTTTAACGTTGTACTCTCGGATCCACAGGTCCAGATGTAAACAATAGTCCATAAAATGTCATGTGAAGCTGATCTAATAATCATCACACAGTTTGTGGACGGGTGGTGTATGTACATCCGGTTTTATCATGAAAATGGGAACTGATAATTTTAGTCTATTTAGTCTAGTCTATTTAGTGTTTCTATCTCCGTTTTGTAGAGATATTTTGAGAATGAGTTGAGCGACATCCCGGTAAAAGGAATAGGCCTACTTTTGCCGGTTTGTGGACGTGTCTTAAAACGCGGAACTGTCACTACTGCTGACTTTTACTGGACATATTTTAACGTTGTACTCTCGGATCCACAGGTCCAGATGTAAACAATAGTCCATAAAATGTCATGTGAAGCTGATCTAATAATCATCACACAGTTTGTGGACGGGTGGTGTATGTACATCCGGTTTGTTTCATGAAAATGGGAACTGATAATTTTAGTCTATTTAGTCTAGTCTATTTAGTGTTTCTATCTCCGTTTTGTAGAGATATTTTGAGAATGAGTTGAGCGACATCCCGGTAAAAGGAATAGGCCTACTTTTGCCGGTTTGTGGACGTGTCTTAAAACGCGGAACTGTCACTACTGCTGACTTCTACTTGACATATTTTAACGTTGTACTCTCGGATCCACAGGTCCAGATGTAAACAACAGACCATAAAATGTCATGTGAAGCTGATCTAATAATAATCACACAGTTTGTGGACGGGTGGTGTATGTACATCCGGTTTGTTTCATGATAATGGGAACTGATAATTTTAGTCTATTTAGTCTAGTCTATTTAGTGTTTCTATCTCCGTTTTGTAGAGATATTTTGAGAATGAGTTGAGCGACATCCCGGTAAAAGGAATAGGCCTACTTTTGCCGGTTTGTGGACGTGTCTTAAAACGCGGAACTGTCACTACTGCTGACTTCTACTTGACATATTTTAACGTTGTACTCTCGGATCCACAGGTCCAGATGTAAACAATAGACCATAAAATGTCATGTGAAGCTGATCTAATAATAATCACACAGTTTGTGGACGGGTGGTGTATGTACATCCGGTTTGTTTCATGATAATGGGAACTGATAATTTTAGTCTATTTAGTCTAGTCTATTTAGTGTTTCTATCTCCGTTTTGTAGAGATATTTTGAGAATGAGTTGAGCGACATCCCGGTAAAAGGAATAGGCCTACTTTTACCGGTTTGTGGACGTGTTTTAAAACGCGGAACTGTCACTACTGCTGACTTCTACTGGACATATTTTAACGTTTTACTCTCGGATCCACAGGTCCAGATGTAAACAATAGTCCATAAAATGTCATGTGAAGCTGATCTAATAATCATCACACAGTTTGTGGACGGGTGGTGTATGTACATCCGGTTTGTTTCATGAAAATGGGAACTGATAATTTTAGTCTATTTAGTCTAGTCTATTTAGTGTTTCTATCTCCGTTTTGTAGAGATATTTTGAGAATGAGTTGAGCGACATCCCGGTAAAAGGAATAGGCCTACTTTTGCCGGTTTGTGGACGTGTCTTAAAACGCGGAACTGTCACTACTGCTGACTTCTACTTGACATATTTTAACGTTGTACTCTCGGATCCACAGGTCCAGATGTAAACAACAGACCATAAAATGTCATGTGAAGCTGATCTAATAATAATCACACAGTTTGTGGACGGGTGGTGTATGTACATCCGGTTTGTTTCATGATAATGGGAACTGATAATTTTAGTCTATTTAGTCTAGTCTATTTAGTGTTTCTATCTCCGTTTTGTAGAGATATTTTGAGAATGAGTTGAGCGACATCCCGGTAAAAGGAATAGGCCTACTTTTGCCGGTTTGTGGACGTGTCTTAAAACGCGGAACTGTCACTACTGCTGACTTCTACTGGACATATTTTAACGTTTTACTCTCGGTTCCACAGGTCCAGATGTAAACAATAGTCCATAAAATGTCATGTGAAGCTGATCTTATAATCATCACACAGTTTGTGGACGGGTGGTGTATGTACATCCGGTTTGTTTCATGAAAATGGGCACTGATAATTTTAGTCTATTTAGTCTAGTCTATTTAGTGTTTCTATCTCCATTTTGTAGAGATATTTTGAGAATGAGTTGAGCGACATCCCGGTAAAAGGAATAGGCCTACTTTTGCCGGTTTGTGGACGTGTCTTAAAACGCGGAACTGTCACTACTGCTGACTTCTACTGGACATATTTTAACGTTGTACTCTCGGATCCACAGGTCCAGATGTAAACAATAGACCATAAAATGTCATGTGAAGCTGATCTCATAATAATCACACAGTTTGTGGACGGGTGGTGTATGTACATCCGGTTTGTTTCATGATAATGGGAACTGATAGTTTTAGTCTATTTAGTCTAGTCTATTTAGTGTTTCTATCTCCGTTTTGTAGAGATATTTTGAGAATGAGTTGAGCGACATCCCGGTAAAAGGAATAGGCCTACTTTTGCCGGTTTGTGGACGTGTTTTAAAACGCGGAACTGTCACTACTGCTGACTTCTACTGGACATATTTTAACGTTGTACTCTCGGATCCACAGGTCCAGATGTAAACAATAGTCCATAAAATGTCATGTGAAGCTGATCTAATAATAATCACACAGTTTGTGGACGGGTGGTGTATGTACATCCGGTTTGTTTCATGATAATGGGAACTGATAATTTTAGTCTATTTAGTCTAGTCTATTTAGTGTTTCTATCTCCGTTTTGTAGAGATATTTTGAGAATGAGTTGAGCGACATCCCGGTAAAAGGAATAGGCCTACTTTTGCCGGTTTGTGGACGTGTCTTAAAACGCGGAACTGTCACTACTGCTGACTTCTACTGGACATATTTTAACGTTTTACTCTCGGTTCCACAGGTCCAGATGTAAACAATAGTCCATAAAATGTCATGTGAAGCTGATCTTATAATCATCACACAGTTTGTGGACGGGTGGTGTATGTACATCCGGTTTGTTTCATGAAAATGGGAACTGATAATTTTAGTCTATTTAGTCTAGTCTATTTAGTGTTTCTATCTCCATTTTGTAGAGATATTTTGAGAATGAGTTGAGCGACATCCCGGTAAAAGGAATAGGCCTACTTTTGCCGGTTTGTGGACGTGTCTTAAAACGCGGAACTGTCACTACTGCTGACTTCTACTGGACATATTTTAACGTTGTACTCTCGGATCCACAGGTCCAGATGTAAACAATAGTCCATAAAATGTCATGTGAAGCTGATCTAATAATCATCACACAGTTTGTGGACGGGTGGTGTATGTACATCCAGTTAGTTTCATGAAAATGGGAACTGAAAATTTTAGCATCATGACATTTATGAAAATAAACGAATCTTTACTTTGGTTTGAATGTTTTAAAAACTGCAGGTCCAGTATTCTCATAACATAAATTGTCTGTTGCCGAAGGACGCGGACGATCTCGCCTCGCCCTCTCTCCTGTGTTACCCGAGACTCGTGACGTAGTTCCGGTTCCGCCCATGTCCTCGTACATAGCGCTCGGTTCCTGATACATTGTACATGCGCTGTTGTCCAAATTGACAACCAGTCCGCCATTTTTGTGCGGGATGTCTGGAATACTGTCGTAAATGTTCTTTTCTGGATCTTGCGAGCCGCTTGCAACATTGTTTGTTTGACATGACCCAGGGCTGACCACCGGCGGCCTGTTACTGGGAATTCTCACAATGTCATTCCGGATGTAACGTTCTGTTGATGTTGTTCTTTGCGTGTTGATGGACACTGAACCGTCGGTGCCTCTCTCAGACCTGCTGTACTGAACGCTGATTGGACGAGATCTTCTCGGCCTAGTAGTAAAAAAGACAAGATTAGAAACGTTCGTTTAGAAACGCAATTACCGTATATAATTCATATATCGTTTCAAGTGATCGTCATTTGCACGTCGTAATATTACAAATAATGCAATTTTATTGCAGTATTATTTTCTTCAGGTAATCAACTTGGTCTACTGTTAAGTTAAATTTGTTTCACTGGCAGAGGGTCTGGCAAAGAACAATGTATAATTGTAAAAGTGGAGTTTTAACTCAACCATTCAGAATGTGTTGCTTTCTTAGCAGGTCAAATGCCATAATGAAACTATTTTTAACACACGTACGGAAATATCTGTTAAATTCAGTGAAGATGACTACCATTTGACTAACTAGGCAACCACCTAAGGCACTCCTAATATAAAGGGAAGCCAAGGTAACTTTTAAAAAGAGAAAAAAAAATCTCCATTCTTTAAAATTCTGGAGAAATTTTCAAACCCATTTGTTTTCACAGCACATCACTTCAGTGAGGGTCTTTTCATGGAGATTGGAAAAATACGCTAAATGATATTGGATAATGTTTCAGGGTGTAGGACTTGCTTATACATGACATAACAGTCCTTACTCCGGCCTGTCAAAGCAAAATAAGCTGAAAGGTTTGGAATGAGATAACTGTTTACTTTTTTCTTTTCCAGAGAGCCCAAGCAATCAGTAAGATAATGACCATCAGCCCAAGAACAGTGAGACCCGCCAGCATCTTGTCAATCATCTCGTAGTAGCTGTTACCGTCTGTAACTGCTGTCAGAAAAAAATATAAAAAGGAAATGTAATCAAGGACCTCAAACCCAGATAGGGATTTATGAAAATCTAATAGAAAATAACAAAAAATAAATAAACAATTAGAATTATGATAATTTATGTGATAATTAATTCATTTTAATAAACTACGGCTGAAACTGCTTATTTTAAGTAAAACATCGGTCAATTTTTATTTCATAACTTTGTCCTCAGTAAGTCTTTCACAACTGACCTTACAGGTTTTATTCAGAGTGCAAATAAAGCGTCTTCGTATAAACACATGCATGTAAACGGTGGAATGTCCTGAGTCAGCGTTACACAAAAAAAGTAACAATAGTTTGTGCCATCAGTTCTGCATGCAACACTGAAAAGGGCATCGTGGCCGGTGCGATTTTTCCTGATGACTGTCGAATGCAGCTTTCGTATGCTACAATATTACTTTGTAAACTAACCGTGGGACACGATTTTTCCTTATTCGAGATTGCATGCACATATCGCAGCTGTTCTGCTTTCATGCGATCTTTCCGTGCGATTTCGGCAATAATTAATATATATATATATATATATATATATATATATATATATATATCAGAGTAAAAGTGGAAACCTTACAAGTGAAGATTACAATATTCCAATTTATCTGGATCAATTCATCAATTAAAGTCTCTCTCTCTCTCCTTCTCTCTCTCTCTCTCATATGATGTGAGGGGTTACATAGTGTTTCTACAGCTGCTGGTAACTTACGAGACGTTTCCTCATCTGCCGGCTGGATCATTTCAACTGTCGTCAGTTCGGATGACGTCACAACTGTAGAGGTTGGGGAAGAATCTAGAACGAGATGAAACCAGTCACATCGACCGGACGTCATATAAAGGTTTTTGTCTGTAGAGACTGTGTGAGGTGCAAATGTTTTCTGCGTGGTGCGTGCTTGAGGTGACATAACGTTATCTGTCGTTGCTTTGTTTTCAATTAGTAACGTCGCTTTCTTTCCTATTTGTAACATGCATGCTTTGTTTCCTATTTGTAATGTGGCTTTGATTCCTGTATGAAGCACGGTTTAGTTTCCTATTTTTAACGTGGCTTTGATTCCTGTTTGAAGCACGGTTTAGTTTCCTATTTGTTACGTGGCTTTGATTCCTGTTTGAAGCACGGTTTAGTTTCCTATTTGTAACGTGGCTTTGATTCCTGTTTGAAGCATGGTTTAGTTTCCTATTTGTAACGTGGCTTTGTTTCCTGTTTGTAACATAGCTTTGTTTCCTATTCGTAACGTGACTTTGTTTCCTATTTGTAATGTAGCTTTGTGTCCTGTTTATAACATAGCTTTGTTTCCTGTTTGTAACGTGGCTTTGTTTCCTATTTGTAACGTGGCTTTGTTTTCTATTTGTAACGTGGCTTTGTTTCATATCTGTAACGTGGCTTTGTTTCCTGTTTGTAACATGGTTTTGTTTCCCTTTTTGTAACGGAGCTTTGTTTCCTATTTGTAACGTGGCTTTGTTTCATATCTGTAACGTGGCTTTTTTCCTGTTTGTAACATGGTTTTGTTTCCCTTTTTGTAACGTGGCTTTGTTTCCTATATGTAACGTGACTTTACTTCCTGTTAATAACTTTGCTTTGTTTCCTGTTTGTGTATGGCTGTTTCACTTACCTCTGACACAAACGAAATGATGGTTGTCTTGACAGTCCGTGACGTTCCAGCCTGTCTCACCAGACTTTCCCATCATCATCACGGTACAGTTCCCCTTTTTCGTTTCTTTTTCTTTCCATTTGGGACGTTCGATTGGTTCACCGAGGGTGCCTGCGGAAGTTAAGAGGTGGAGGATTGCGCAAACAATGGTTACAGGCGTAAGTCATAACCCACCCACATACAAATCTGTCAATCTATATATTAATAGCGTCAGGCGATTTTTGTAATTTTCCGTATTTCCTCCGATACCACCGTACGGATTGCCGTGATTTTCGACAAACATATGCTCCGGTTGTGTCCGAAGAGGTTCCACCCAGTTTTATTTGCAATATTTGAGTATTACGTGCATAATTAATAGATTTAATATTTGCTCCCCCGCGGGCGCCTCTTTTCTTTGTGCCTTCGGGTCCCGTAAGACAATGGCCATAGAGTGTGTGATGGCCGAACAGAGTTTTACTCGGGGGCCCTATCTGGGTTATTTGTACATTTCGCGGTCACCGGCCCGAAATAATCCCCTTCTCAAAAGGGAGATCTTTGAAAGAATTGTTTGGCAGGCCTTCCTGTCACCGGGATATCGCACGAAGAGGGCTTCTACCTGCGACACCCCCCCCCCCCCCCCCCGTACATGACCTGATATGCTTGAATGCACATGTACCGCGCCCAGGGCGTTTGACTAATGAGCGAGTCGCATGCGACTAAAATCGTGCCCCATGGTCACACAAACCAGTGTTTATCGCATTTGGTTTATCGCACCCGTCTTTCATGTGCGATCAAAGGACGGCAACCATGAGGCAACACATGACACATACAAGCGTCAAACAGATGACGATAAGTAGTTTTGTCCTTTCAAATCAAGATTTATGCCTGTAAGCCTAAATGATATTTCAGTAAAATATAACAAATAATTATGTTTTAATTAAATTAATGTGGGATAGGACTCCCCCCCACACACACACACACACAAACATGCACACAAAACTAATTGTCCTGGCGCCAGTGCTTAACGCTTTATTTTGCTTCCACTTTAAATGTCACTTTTATTGCATCAAATTCATTGTTGCAATCTTTCAGTGATACATATATAGTAAGATGCATGTTGAGTGTTATAGACATGATGCTTCCCTACAATTATTCCCCTATGAACTTTAATACTCATATTTTGGTAATGGAAGTGTGGGCTTCCCCGATTTCACGTCATGAAGTGGAATCCCCTGTGCGTTTAACGGATGCGTTCATCGCAAAAGTCGAGCAGAACTCAAGGTCTGCGATAAACGCTTGCATGCGTTGATCGCAGCTGATAATCGTTGCCGGAGGTATGTGTCATGTGTAATTGAAAATATAGTGTCCAAAATTTTTACACGGATGCGATGAACGGATGCGATGATCGGATGCAAATAAACCTTGGAATATGTCACCAATATTTTACACGGTGCGATTTTGTCGCAAGAAAATTTGGAGGGCAACTTTAAAAAGCGATGTTCAACATAATATATTTTTATATAAAAATTATTTCATTTATCATATCAATTTCTCCGAAAACATCTCCGTCCAATCTCTTGGCTTCAATACGATGTTTATGCATATCACCCTACATATAATGTATCTATATATTAACAGCGTATCGCGATTTGTGTGATTTCCGTATCTCCTGATTTCCGGTGGATTTCCGATACCAACGTACGGATTGTTTCGTTCGTCCCAAACCGTGCGTAGCACGGGTATTTGCTAGTATACCTGTATTTGGCAATTACAATCGATTCCTTTCAGAATGATAAAAATTTTAGCGTTCAAAACAGTTGAAAATGTTTCTTTCAGGGTTGAAATACATTGTTTTAAACTGAAACCTGCTTAAGGACTATGCAACTCAGAAATTCCGACGATTATTAACAAGAAAACCCCAAAATTTAAGCTCAGGTAGGAAGGCTCTATATTCGCCAAGTCCGATACGAAAATATGACTGAGCACATATTTTTCCATGTTGGTCCACATCCGTAACTAGAGGGCACATTGAAGAGCGCATACCTCCACCCTTTTATCCGGATGTGCATAAAAATTTAATACTCCTACCCTTATTTGCCACACTGTAAAATGTGCTGCTTCTCTCATGTTTCAGATAAACTCTTACATGTTTCAATTTGTGACATATTTTCTGGCTGACACATGTCTTTAACATGTGTCATCAAATTTTTCCCGATGAACGATCGTTGAAACACCAAGACATGTCTGAGACACGTTTGATACGTGTTTTAAGTAGTCATATATTTCAACAGCTCGATTTTTTTGCCTTTTCGGTTTAATATTTCGTTACTTGAATGTAAGTCTGTCGCATGCATGCAAAAGTATTCTAACTGAAAATGGCGTCATCTGCAATTGAAACCGGACAACCGGATCAAGAGCGGCTCTTCTCTAGACGATGTAATATCTTGGTCCAAAGGGAAGAAGTTTGAATCTCTCTGGGAACGTTTGAGAGGTAGGTATCAAGAAATCGTCATTCAAATATCGCTTTTATCTTATTGCGTGAGCATTGTGTGTGTATATGTGTGTGTGGGGGGGGAATTAATAAATACGGCTGTGGTATGGGCACATTTTCAAATAAATGGTTCGTAATATGGTATTGATTACCATTCAAAGTCAAACTTTACCTATTTCATATGTGCTTAACTAATAATTAATATTTCCCTATAAAAATGTTCTCATTATGTGACCGGACTGAGCATTTTTATTATATCTTAGAATGTCTGGAGTTCACTGAAGATTGAAAGAACATTTTAAACACATTGCATGAACTAAAATGGATATCTTCCACATTGAAGAAGAGCTCAATCTAATGTTTAAATACTGTTCTCAAGCAGTGAGGTAGCAGTGGCGTGCATAAGTACAAAAAAAGCAGGGAAACATATATTTTACTATCATATGTTTAATGCATTCTTTATTCCAATTTTTTTATACTTCCAGATTAGATCAAAGGTGTCAGTTTCTAAGCGGTGGATTTATCTTTTATTATAATAAGAACTGTTTATGTGTATTAGTCATGATTAGTTTTATAAACAAGACAAGCCGTGACACTTTTTAATTTTATGCACTTCTACTGACATTTGGTACCTACCAGTTTACAGCAGGCATGTGATTTTGTAAAATAAAGGTTCACATATATTCTCCGTATATTTGATGTGCATAAATTACTCATGGAGAGTATTCAGAAGCTGGTTATTCATCAGAGTTACAGATTTGTCCATATTGTACATAAAACTTGTCTTGCTTCTTGACTCCACTTTAAATACTTCTACATAGTTGGAAAGTCAGGCAGTATATTACATATTATGTTATGCAAAATAATCTTACTGGATTTTTTTGTTTTCTTGCCAAGAGGATGCTATTGGAAGCAACACATTCAAGTCTGCTGAGGGAGTTGAGCCTTTCATGGGCTTTGTCTAGGATGATGAAAGAAGCTGCTGGGGTATATGTGGAGGCCCGCCAAAATATTCAATACAATTCAACAAGGGCATCTGGCGGCAAATCAGATAAGCCAGAGCTTTGCAAATGGCGTTTTGCAACAAGTGACCTTTCTATCAACGCATATACGCCACCTACCACCTATAGTTACATGTTACTCTGTTTGTCAACATGTGTTAACAAAACATGTTGTTGATAAACAAGTTCATGCATCCTTTACGAATGTGTTACAAGAACAATTTACAACTACAACTACCCTTGGATCATTAATATATACACAGAAGAAGCCAGGAGTCACATAAATTCGTTTTCAAAAGGTTGGTGAATGGACAACTTTAAGCATGTATGATCTATCGGGTATTTATCAGTGGAAAAATATTTTTTGTAATATTTATTCATCATACACAATTATAATTTACTATGGCAAGAGTTTTCAGTCAGCTTGTTCTAGTCGTCTGTTATTTCAAAGGAGCATCTGTACACTCTTTGCATGTTTTTTTTTAATTGTTACTGATGTTCATCTGTTAGAAAAATGATTTAGGATAACTGTGAAGGAAGGTTATGGCATTTCGGGAAATATAATTGAGATGTCACAGTCTAAGAACTGTTAACAGGTGATCTTCAGGACTCATTGGTTTCTTTATAAATTTAAAATCTACAGATGAGTGGAATATATAACATATTTTTCATACAATTTGCATGTATTGTAATTTATGCTTTTGATTATAATCAATGATGTATTTTTTTTTTATTCTTCACTGTATATGCACCATCACTAGCACATCTGTGAGCTCAAGCACCACGACTGGTCTGTCCGTCGTTTGTTGTTCATCTCTTAATACTTTTATTATTAATAGCTGGATAGGTACTTTTTTTACATACGTGTTATATGCACCACATACAGAAACTGACTCCCAGATCAGTCTCAAGGTAAGGGTCTATCTGCAGAGAGAGTTTGTTGGCCGTTAGACTGTATATTATGAGTAGAAGATCAAGAAACGCTTTGGGGAGGACCCCGCCCCTCACCCGGAAACTGTTATTTTTATTATTTTTATTAGTATTTTATTATTATTATTATTATTATTATTATTATTATTATTTTATTTTTATTATTCTCGGATGGTTCCTTATATGATTTGTATTCCAAAAATTTTTTTATTAACGAATCTCTTATAGCACCTCACAAAGTACACGGTTTTGCAGAGTAACTATTAATCATATGTTTATACGATTATGTAACAATTAACACATCGTATATGCCTCTATACGCATACACACCATATCATTAAATATATAAGTTTACATATGAACTAATCTCGGGCAGCATCTGTAGTGATAAAGTCGAGTTGTCATGAATAACAACATAATCTCATTAACAATCTTCCTTAGGCAAATGGTATTGTTTCTAAACGAAAGCTTCACTGATGCATCAGGAGACAGCTCCTAGATACGTTAAGCCACGCACGATTTTAAACCTGGTTTCCCGTTATCAGTCACACTCATAACCGCAACAAATAATTAAGCATTGTTGTTATGGGTGGATGTTCTTTTATATAATTCGCCTCCTGAGAGACAGTGCACCAGGAAGATGATATGATTCCCTCGTCGAGCAGGAAACCGAACGTGACATATATTTAAACAAGAGAGCTCCCTAATCTGATGTTATGGCCAAAAAAGGTCATCAGTGAAGTAAACCATGACATCTGAACATGATTTCAACAATAACATTTGTACGTACTTTGGAACCCCGTTTACCTGAACAACCAGGATATACGTATAAAGCCATGTTTAGTAAAACCTTTATGGCATTGGTCAATTAAATACCCAGTCTTAATTATAGAGCGCTTTAAGAAACCTTGTACCACCAGATTTTAAGATATATGTCATAATCTTTATGAAACCTCCTTGGTTCTATTGACCATTTCAAATAGTATTTTTGAAAATGTCTACATAGATGTCGGTCGATTTTGTTTACATATGCTACTTAAATGTTCCACAAAATATAATCACAACCTTTCAATCAATCTTTCTGCCTTACTGTCTAATGCTTAATTGATCACCAAACTTTTCTTAATATATACGAAAATTAATAATATTTTCCACAAATAAGTTCAAAGAATTTACATGAAAGAAAAATACAGTTTTCATCATTGTTTGTTAATTAAAAGATATTCTGAAAGACAAATGGATAAAGTGAGCTGAGATGGGCTCTGTGATTTTGTTGCTAAGGATTTCGAAGAGAAATGCGCTCTCCGAGTGCACTCTAGTTGCAATGGACATATCTGCTGAGGTTCCGCGTGAAAATGTTGGCATTGTTTACAAGTGATATTTCATTTAGCTTCTGCTTTCGTTTATACAATCAGATAAAAGCAAGTTTTTTTTTTTTATTTTGAAGAATATCTGCAGTAATTACCACCTTAAGATAATAACTTTGTGTGGTACATTTGTCCAAGCCATGCAAGGTGAAGTGACAGAAATTGCGTCACAAATTCTCATGTCTGAATCACACCTACACCATGACAAAGATATTAGCCTTTGTACATAAAGGACAAAATATCCACATTAATAAATACAGTTTATTTTATTATTACATATATAAAATGTAATCATATATAGGAGCTTGTGAATACCAAGTTTTGATGCATTTAATCATGAGATACTATTTGGTGCTAGAGAATGTGCATCTGTGGACTGCATATATACCTGCGATCTAATATACATATGTATCACCTGAACCTCAGTATAAGACAGTATAAACAGCGGTTTGCGGTTGGAAGAATATATATTATATGTATGTGTAAATGTATATATTTCTTTCTTCATTAGCATCGTCATTATGTCGTCGAAAAGCATTTTTTCGCCCTTTAATACGGAACCTAATTACAACAGATCACGTAACAGATTCTGTAACACTAGGCAGCGTGAAATGTCTAGGGGAATGAATAAAGAAGTCAGTGGTTTTTTGATAACAAATAATTATAATTTATTCTTAAAACAATCCTAACATTACAATACACTAAATTAATACAATTACACAGTATAACAACAGTATAACAGTAAATAAATACAATTACACAGTATAATAAATAAAGTATACAGTACCTGGATACCACAACTGTTACAGCGACAACAAGTCCTTTAAAAAATATAATCCAGTTTCACATAAATCTTCTCAGAGAATAATAGTCCAATTCAATCACAAAATCAGTCTGTTGTAATCCAAAAGTGAAGTTCTTGTAATAATCCCGAAAGCAAACTGGAGACAGGCCGCACTAAATCTGCATATAGTTCGTAGAATCTCTGACACTACTGTAATTATCGGATGGGTCCAAAACTGACTCACACTCTTCCGTGTCCGCTGGAATACTTCTCTCTCCTCCTCCCGGCTCAAAAACACAGTCCCTAATTTATAGCTTCTCACCCTTAAGCCTAGAAACTTCTATTTCACGAACAATCTAAAGAACCCAACAATACATAATGCACACGCGCCCAAAGAACAATACATGACACGCACTCATAGAGCGCGATCCACCCAGATAGTTCCTGAATAGCATGAGCGCTGTGTTTCTACACGTCAGAGTTCAACCACCGCGGATTACAGCGAGCTTGCAACCCCCGGCCAGGCGAGGTTGCTGCAGCAACGAGCCACGCCCGCGCCACACGAATCAAGTGTCAACAACACATGATATATCTGTATCAACATTTAAATAAAAAAAATCGAATCTTGCCACTAGGCTATCATTCGGTAAGATTTTTTCACCGGTTTAAAGCTTGCGTTCGGTTTTGTTTAACATGTGTCCCTTAAGTCAAAATCTCAAAGGTACGTATTGGTCCTGGGGTCCCTTCGATCCCACGTTCATACCCAAAGACAGATGTAAAAACATGTCATTAAATATCGTTAATATATGTCCCATTTGTCTTAAAAAAACATAACACACGGTCAGAGATATCTCCGGCGGTAGCCAGTCGTCGACTTAATCTAGAGGAGGTTAAATAAAAATTTATAAAATTATTTGTTACTATTTTACGAAACCCATTGGTACATATGAATCATGAGCTAAATCACTCATCATGTTAATTAATTATACTGATTTATAAATGTTTGCTTAGCCCATTCTTTCTCCGCATATCGCTCAAACGCGACCAATGTTTGCAATCAAAATAATACCAACATCATTTTCGGGAAATCTTTTTGAAAAATACATTTTTCTGTCAGTAAAGTCACAACTTCTCAGTAAATTAAAAAGTTGTCAGAAGGCAAACCCACCTCAGATAAAAACAATACTTCCAGGCTGAAGTATAATTGTATTCGCAAAAACAGAGTTTCACTCAGGTTCCTTCCGCTGCCGCCGTGTTCGTCTACGAAAAATTCCGATCCAAGTATTATTATTAGGACCCCAGTCAACTCGTGCCTACGAAAGTTTGGTGGCCCCAATTCTTTTGTCTGGTGTCAATCTGTGCGTCTTTTTCTAGATTTATCTCAAGAGTGTTTTGATGATCAGTCTGATATTTTGCATGTCCGTAGATGTTTTATACTTTAATCTCATACACGAGCCTGACGGCGCCACTTACAGTCAGTTCCTCATTACGTCCGTTGATACATCAGTTTTGGTGAAAATTGCTCACATCTGAAGAATTTTTTGCATGTTTATTTTACATGTTTATTCGTCTTGGATAGCTTTATAGTAAACCAGACAGGTGGCGCCACCTATTATCTGTTTTTGAAGAGTACATGGATGCCCTTTTCTCAAGAGTGGTTTGTCGTATCGGCCTGATATTTTGCATGTTTATCCATCTTGAGTTGCCTTCTCGTCTGCAAGACTGGTGTAGCCACCTATATCATTTCCGCATTCCGTCAATTGATAGATCTGTTTTGGTGACTATTGCACACATCTGAAGAGATTTTTGCATGTTTATTTTACAAGTTTTTCCGCCTTGGATAGCTTTTCCTTAAACTCAACAGGTGGCGTCACCTACCATCCTTTTTTTGCAGAATACATAGATTCCCTTTTCTCAAGAGTAGTTTGGCGTATCGGCCTGATATTTTGCATATTCATTCATCTTTTTCGTGTGCAAGACTGCCTACAATCACCTTTTTGTAGAATACATTAATTCAATTATTTTTGGATGGATCTAATGCATCGGATTGAAATTGTGCATTACGATAGTTCTTGGATTGCTTAATTTTGTAGACAAGACTGGTGGCTCCACCAACATATTATGGAATACATAAGGCATTTATCTCAAGAAGGGTTTCATGTATCCGCCTGAACATTTGCATGTACATAGGTCTTGGAATGATTGATCTTATATACATGACTGCTTGAGCCACCTACAATCAGTTGCATCTGGCGTCCATCTGTCTATATTTGTTTGGCAAAAATCAAATATATCCTAGGAGTAGTTCGATTCAACGGCCTGAAATTTTGCATGTCTATACACCTCGAAAAGCTTTCTCATATTTAAGACAGGTAGCGCATTCTTCAATCATGTATTATGATATACATTTAGGCATTTTTCTCATGAGTGGTTCAATGTATCGGCCTGACGTTTTGTATGTCCCTAGATCTAGGATGGCATGATCTTGTACACATGACAGATGGTGCCACCTGAAATGCCATTTAGTTTTGTCCATCCTGTGCGTCTTTGGATACTTTGGCATCTCTGATGTCACAAATGCGGAAGGCTGTCATTTCAGGAAAGATTTTATGCCTCTGTGCTTTGGCGGATTCCTGTAATTGCTTGTCGACTGCCCACATTCTAGTTATATATATAGAAGTGATTAGTAGCAAAATTAGGTTGTGCATGGTAATTAACAATTTGTTCATACCTGCGTTACCTTATTCCCGTGGGTTTCATATTAGCGATTATTTAACATTCGCGAATATCGCGAAATTAGAACCCTCGCTAATAAAAAGGCAACAACAGTGTCTGGTCCTTTATCAGTCTTCCGTCCGGCCATCCGTCCGTCCGACCAGACGTCCGTTAACAGGGCACATTTTGAAATCATTTGACATAATAATCCGAAATACGACATACAGTTACAGTTCAACACTGCCAATCAGCAAATCCACTGCTCTGTTTTTGATCATATTTAAAATACTTATTTCTCTCTACATTCCCTATGTACATATCAGAAATTAGGTCAGAATTTTGAAATTTCTTGAAGTTATGGGCCCGAGCATAATGCACTTTTTAAAAAATCCGAAAAAATGTAAAGCCACTTAAAATTAGCGTTGTTGAAGCTATAGAGATTGTTTAGCTCAGCTGACTATAAGTCAACTTAGCTTTCGTGATCAGTCAGCTTCCATCTTCCGTCTGTCTACTAGACTGTTAGGCTGTTGGACTAGCACATTTTGACACCATTGGACCTAGAAACCTGTAACTGAATATCCAGGGAGGTCCATAAAACTCTCCTAAGAACTCTGAAATTAGGTCACTAAGACCTATATTATTTGGGCTACGGGGCTCGTAAACACCTCCCAGAATAATTAAAAAATTGATACAAAACCCCCAGTATCTTGACAATTGATACATGTATTACTCTGAATCTTGACTTGAATGTTGACCATGAATAAGGTTGTTAGTTCTCGAAAATTGGAGGCACCACTTGCATTTTTTCAAATCTTTACGATCCCCCCCCCCCCCCCCCCTGTTTTTTTAGACACTCATATGACAGCATTTGAGTCCGTTTCTCGACTGCGGTTTCATCTAGTGTCCTTAAACCGGGTGTGTTTATTTATTGTGATTTGTATTTTCAGTTCTTGAAGGTTGGTGGCGCCAACTGCATTTTTTCTGGTTTTTTTTGCGAATTTTTTCCTTTATTTTGAGACTGCAAAATTATATTGATAGTATAAAATTTGCATGTTTGTGTGTTATTAGGGCCTTACTTGAGTAAGTGGATGCCGTATGGTAATCACCCTGTCTGTCCGTCTGTCCTTCTGTTTGTCTTGATGTATGTCCGTCATATTTGTTTCCTGATGATAATTCCAGTTTGGATTGACATATAGATTTCAAACTTGACTTACATATGGCCCACCTTTAACACAAAAACCCTATATATATATATATATATATATATATATATATATATATTTTTTTTTTTTTTTTTTTTTAATTTGCCCACATAATTTCATTTTTTACATATAGGTTTCATGGTAATTTTTAGGGACAAGCTGCATCAGACCTCCATTTTTTTATTTTCAGCACTTGATAATCATTAATGTTGGTTTTACTCGTGTGGAATAATTGAATGCACATGAATGCATAGTTTATGTTTTGTTGACATGTATTTTGTTTACGAGAGTCGGTCCATCAATTCTTTTCAAAACTGTCATGGGCATATTTGTGAAATTTCAATAAAGCAGCCATGGAAAAATAGTAAACTGTTGAAATTAACATGATTTTGCAGTTGAAATGAGATATTAAATTTCAGAAATTTTCTTTAATGAAATAATTAAGAGTAACTTGTGCTTTTCCAGTATTGTCATAAGTGAGAAATTCACAGGTGAACTTTACGGGCCTTTGTCCTTGTTTATGGTCGTGTGTAGCATGTTGTGTATAACCTGGATTATCATCAATACTTAATGTAAAGCAAGCGGAGTTTTTAAAGCATGTTTTTCACACACAAACGTGAAACGGGGTTTGAAACAGGGAAACGTTTGCCAAAAATTGGGACAAGCTGGTGGTTCAAACTATTTCCAGTTTCATGATGAAACAGGTGGATTATCTTTTGAAACATGTCGCATGCAAGAACGTGTTTCGTGGTTCGCCGATCTTCCTATTCATGTGCTTGTGACACGTGTTTCAGGTTAAGACATATGGATCACACGCAACATGTTAAAAAACTATCCTATCAATGAAACATGTTTCATGTTGACACATGTACCGTCTCAAGCTGAAAAGTTTAAGTGTGAATTTGAAATATGTCTTATTTCAAAACGCCATATGTACCTGACACGTGTGCCAAAAGTTGGTACAAAATGCCATGTTCATTTGAAACATCAAACATGTTTTCACTTTTCACAGTGCATGCAAAACAGGTGTATTAAATGTAATTGGTACGGGGTATAGGTTATAACTAGCTTTACACGGGATGTTTTTAGTGATGCCCCTGTGCAGATTATTTGCTGTTAAAACTGTAAATATAAGACAGAAATAATTATGATACAAACAGCCCTTGTCTGTCATAATCTTAACAAAACGGTTACCTCAATTCCAGCACAATGAGGGTAAATGTTGGATAAATTTGTCCATACCATTTTCGGTCGTGTAGTACCAGTCGTGTTTGCGGATTCCCAGCCATACTTCCCGGTTGGCCCTGACGTTTAGCGACTCGAAGACTTGAGGGATGTCATTGTGGGATAAACTGGCCATCGTGGCGTTGACCTCACGACAATGAGCTCGACCTTCGTACCAGTTTGCTGACGGCCCGGCGACGGTGTAACAACCCTTGTATTTACATACTCCCTGTCCGGGAAGTATAAATGGACAGCTGCTGCAGTCTGTCATATAAAAAGGAGAAAAATTTGGCCTTTTCGCTTCATATTTACAATTCCTAAACATAAGTTTACAAAATTAGAGACCATTCATACTTGATCCTTGTGAAATATATGTACAACATCAGATGATGTACTGTTTTTATGCTAAATGCATCATGTCTTGCTTATGTTAAATAACATACCGCTAATCATATATTATATTCTAATATATATTGCCAGTAATGTGTGATAACAAAATTTCTGCATGTGTTTAGATATTGCAAGTATGGGTTTTCACACAATATTGTGTTTTAATGCATGTTATTATGTTAATTCATGTTATGCTGTTACATTTTGTTATTGTTATTTTTATTATTCTAAACACATGCTCTTTCTGGAACCATGAGCCTGAGGCCTTTTATTTCAGAATAAACTTCTATTCATTCATTCATTCATTCATATATTGCCAGTGGTACAGAGACATCTATAGCATGACCGGCACTGAGCTCTCTGATGTTTTATGCCGGAGTCACTTCCACGTGCCGGATATTGGAATAAGACTAGATCGGGTAGACACCGTTTACTTGCTGCTTTTCCTTAACATAATATATTTATCATGTAATTTTCAATATTTCATGTGCGACATCTCAGTACTTGTATTTGTAAATTTTCGCAGGGACTTTCACATCGTATATTGTAAACATGCTCAGTCCGGGTTGCCAACGTAAATTTTCCCCGTTTGGTAGCCATGTGTAAAATACTGCACACGTATATGTATATTCTGGCATATAATTGCACCCAACCACAGCTAATGGTGGTAGAAAGGAAATATAGCCTATCACGAAAACACCAAATACCTGCAGAGAATTTGAATTAAAGAGTTCTGCCAATGTATTATATTTTAGCCGTCGTTACTTGCTTGATGATTGGTTGTCTGTTAGAAACTTTGCGCACATGGACATGAAAAAATACTTATAAAACTTCTGAAGGGTTAGGGTATCAACTGAAAGGTTAGGGTATCAACTGAGGAAAAATCTGTTAAATTCTTGAGGTTATCTTGATCTCCACAGTATATTCAATTGAAATGATTCCTTTCCATTTTATGGCATTCGTTGGTATTACGGACTGGCGTTATCTAGAGCCCGTCTATGAACAGGGCTGATGCTCACATGCAGGAAAGTTTGGGCGAGTCTTGGTGGGACTATTCATGTAGCTACTGATTATACACCATTAGTAATTTATTATTTCTTTTTCTTACCTTACAAAATATTCTCTCCAAAAAGCCCATAGCTAATGTATACTTACAAACAAACTGACATATACTATAGAATCCCCCGGTAAGGCAGCCCCGTCTCCACGGACGATCCAGCCTCTCAAACACACAGTCTCCCTCTCCCGAGGCTCGGAGGTCCTCTGGAAATTTAAACCGATAACAAACCTGGCAACAGGTACTTACTGTTAAACCTGCAAACTACTTTAAGACCTTCAAACAAGCATCTGTATGGCCGTGCGTCACCTAAAAATTCCACCTTGCATCCTTTTGACTGGTTGTCATCCACAGGGCCTACAATATCGAGAAACTCAATGTATAAACTAGAATACGGGTAGTCGACAAGCGACTACGTGTATCCGCCAAAATCAGAGAAGGACGGGTGAAGTGAGGCATGGATTGAGTGGCAAGGGGATATAGAGTTACATATGTAAAATATTAGTATTGGATCTCTGCCACATAAACATGATTGTAGGTGGCGCCACCTGTTATTTGAATGAGAAACTATCCAAGATATATACACATGCAAAATTTCAAGTGGAAAAGTCAAACCACTGCAGAGATATGAGTGATTTTATCCCACAGCAGACAAACAGAATGACGCTGTGCAAACATGGTTGCAGGTGGCGCCACCTTTTGTTGTGTTATAAAGCTATCCCAGGGCTACATTTGTGTAAATTTTTTTTCCGGATCGGTCAAACGGTTCCCGAGATATGAGCTTGGATGTCTGCAGCGTTAACATGAATGTAGGTGGCGCCACCTGTCATAAAATCAAGGAAGCTATCTAGGATGTATACGCATGCCGAATTTTAGGTGAATTAGTCAAACCATTGCAGAGATATGAGTGATTTTAACCCCAGGCAGATGAACAAATGGACACTGTGCAAACATGGTTGCAGGTGGCGCCATCTTTTGTTGTGTATGTTATAAAGCTATCCCAGGGCTACATTTGTGTAAAATTTTTTTCCGGATCGGTCAAACGGTTCCCGAGATATATGGGTTTATGTGTGGAGCGTTAACGTGAATGTAGGTGGCGCCACCTGTCATAAAATCAAGAAAGCTATCTAGGATGTATATGCATGCCGATTTTTAGGTGAATTAGTCAAACCACTGCAGAGATATGAGTGATTTTAACCCCAGGCAGATGAACAAATGGACACCGTGCAAACATGGTTGCAGGTGGCGCCACCTTTTGTTGTGTATGTTATAAAGCTATCCCAGGGCTACATTTGTGTAAAAAATTTTTCCGGATCGGTCAAACGGTTCCCGAGATATATGGGTTTATGTGTGGAGCGTTAACGTGAATGTAGGTGGCGCCACCTGTCATAAAATTGAGAAAGCTATCTAGGATGTATATGCATGCCAAATTTTAGGTGAATTAGTCAAACCACTGCAGAGATATGAGTGATTTTAACCCCAGGCAGATGAACAGATGGACACTGTGCAAACATGGTTGCAGGTGGCGCCACCTTTTGTTGTGTATGTTATAAAGCTATCCCAGGGCTACATTTGTGTAAAAAAATTTTCCGGATCGGTCAAACGGTTCCCGAGATATATGGGTTTATGTGTGTAAACAGACGCACAAACGGACGCTGGGCAGAGATGAAAGGTCAGAGGTCAAGGTCACTTGGTTAGGCACCAGTTCACATGTGACCCGATAATTTGTGTAAGTTTCGGAAAAATCTGTCCAGTAGTCTCAGAGGAGTTCTCCGGAAACGAACGCGGCGGCGGCGGCGGCGGCGGCGGTGGAACCCGGTCAAAAACATAGTATCCGCAAAACTTCGTTTTGGCGGATACAATTAGTTCGCTGATAGTGCCGGGCCCTGAGGAAAAGGCCAGAGTTCACAAATCAAAGTGAGTGAAAGGGAAAAGGAGCACGATGCCATGCATTGCACTGGCTAACATTTCTTTCTTATACTGAGCTACATATATTATTTGTGAATTCGTATAAAAAGAGAACTACATTTAAGTTAAATGAAAAACAGTAATTGTGAATACTTGTCCTTTTAATTGTTTCCTTTTTTTAATGTATGCAATTATTTGTTTTATATATGTGTGCTAGGTCTAATATGTGTGCACATGTATTCATAAACCAAAGAATATGAGATGTCTTACCATGAATAACAAATTACTCGTTACCAGGCTTGAGAGCATATATATATATATATATATATATATATATATATATATATATATATATATATATATATATTATCTGCATGCGGGTGTATATTGATTGAATGAAGCAGTGACAGGTGTAAATTTGTGTAAAAGAGACAAACTGTGGAAGACACGTGGAACGGACATGGTGCACTGGAATGGTTATACACTGAAAGAAAAATGAAACATTTATTATTAAAAAAAACTTTTTCACTGCATGCCAATATTCCATCCACTGATATTCTCTTTAATTTTTACATGTATATACATTTATTCTTGACAAGAAAAGTGTCAAATAAATGTGGAGAATAGCATCATCGGTGCTTCCTTGCAACAGGTGAACATCAAGGTAACAGAAATAGACAAATACATATACATACGATACAGTGCACAAGTAAAAATGGTGCTTCTGGAAAGTTACAACGTTGTGACTGGAATGAAAGGTGAAAATGATGAAGAAAATGAATTCAGGTGCTTTATCATTATTCCGAATAAACTTGAAACATGATAAAACAAATATTCAATATAACGTATACAGATCTTGATTGAATTTGTCAAACCTGTAAAATCTAATAACAGTTAAAGTAATTCACAATATAGCATTATATCTCATTGGAGAAATATAAAAGAAAAGTGTTTAATATGTTGCTCTTGGAGTAATTAAATGAACGCATTAAATCTAAGGTGCAAGTGTTTTTGTATCTGTTAAAAAATATATATCACGTAAACGTGTATTTAAGACTGTAAAAAAAAGTATATATAATGAGAGCACATTTGGTAATTTGTTAAAATATTTATGTTCATATCTCTCTCACTGGGTGTGATACATTTATATAGTCTAAAGGCCAAAACACACTGACGTGGGCGGCATGTGTGCGGCAAAGCGTAAAAATTGCTTTCTTGTAGTTGACATATACTGTTAATTATTTTCACCAAGTAATATCATGGTTGTTTTACTAAATTTGCGCTTACAGGGGTATAATTCTAAGACAAACATGTACAATACCAAAAAATTTCTCGATATTCCACAACCATTCCAAAGAATTGTCCACGTGCTGCCCGCGCCAGTCAGTTTTGAAAATGCCGTGTGAAAGCTTGCTGCCAAACGCCACTGTGATTTGCTATAAATTCATAAACTATTGGCTAATGTTTAAGATGTTTTAAGGTAACATTAAGATTTGTATTTTTGTAAATATATATTATATATTATATATTCTCACGTACTGTATTGCGTTCCATTCATCCAGGTCCAGTAACTGAAGGAAACTTTGCGTATTGGCAGCCACAGCGCCTGCCAGCCCGCCGCGGTCAGCTGATCTAACAGTGATTTGCTGAACCCGGGATCGGCCGGTAGATGCCATCCCCGTCCCTTGGCCCTGCAGTGTGCCTGCGCCTCCTCAAAACTTGAGATATTTGGAGATAGGTATGTGTCTGAAACAAACCACATGTGTCCACTTTTTTATTTTGTGTTGGTGGATATAACCGCCTCCATTTTTTTAAATGCTAACTTATCTAAATCTTAAACTAAGTATATATATCTGCATAGTTCCAGTTCGGTTTGGGACTACGTGAAAGGCTTAGACTACTCAGTATGATGAATTTATCAGGAACTATAGTCCTCATGACCCACATTGGGAGTGCTACTGATTTTAGTCTGTAACTTGATCGTTTGCGCCAAAATCCAAATCTGCTTGAGGAAGCTCTATACATACGTCTGATCGCTGTATATCTGAGGAGACGTGTAGGCCTACTGTTAACTGAAGTAAGTCTGTTAAGAATTCATCACGTATTAACATTAAAATGCCAATATCTAATCCTGTTTTGGTAACCTGTAAGTTTGCTGTGTTAATTTTGATCTATACGAATAAAGAATCTACTATAAACGAATTGATAACCTACATAACAACCTATTAACCTGATTTATGTTCATATATATGGAACTGCGAGCTGATGTAAACAGTAAGTCTGTGTGTGCATGTATTCGTGGGAGTATGATATATTATGGTTGTTTTAAATATATATATATGTGTGTGTGTGTGTGTGTACTAACACCCCGGTCACACGAGAAGGCGATCTCGCTGCGATCACCGATTTGGGGCAGATCGCCGTAGAGCGCAGCCAGAGTAGGTTAAAGCTGCTGTGTATTGCTTCGAAAGATACCCCACCTTTAAGTCATTGCGCATGCGCATAAGCTGGTTACCGCGAGCACCCGGTAAAAGTAAAACGATGCGTGTTGTCTGACATACCCTTCATTACGGACGTTAAATACAGGCTTCTCTCTGACAACATAACAACAACAAGGCAAAATAGTTTTTATTAAGGGAATAAGAACCCATTTTCTGTTATTTGCGTGTACTGGTGATTTTGTGGATTCACATCTGGCAAGAAGCGGTATCCTGGTTTTGACTCACAGCTGTGGTCAGGGAAGCTGTCACCTGGGCTCAGGATCGTCTGGTCAGCGTCTGCAATCATGTGGCTATCGTGAAAGTGAGTAGTATAGCAAGTAAAACTTCCAGCACGGTATTCATATGAAAATCACGTTATCCTATCTGATTTATTTTAAATTAACGTTAGAATTATGAAATCTAGCGGACTGTAGAAGCGGCAGTTGGGCGATAATACGTGGATTTATTATTGTTTATTATTATATTTTTTATATGGGGGGTTTGCAAAGTTCCGTCAGGTTTATTGCAGATACCAAATAACTGCAAATGTGTCAAACAATACAATAAATATTAATTACTCCAAATTTATTTGCACTGTTGATCATTTTATCCCAACTGATGGATCAAGTTTTTAGAACAGGACGTGCCTAATACTATAAGTATAAAGTAATACTAATAGACTTTTCCGAAAAATAATATTTCATTTGTATGAAACCAAATTTTTCTAGTATTATTTTATAATTTAACTTAATTGCATAAATTTTTAGAAAAAAAATATATTTTAATTAAATACAATAAACTGTTTATTGACTACATCATGTTTATAACATACAAATGATATTTCATGTTCATTATGAATCGCTAATTCTACTAATATAAATGTGTGTTTGCGTGTATGTGTGCTTACCATGAACCACTTGTAAAAGTTGTGGTGAGAAAATATCTAAAAATTATACATATTTTTGTGTTTGTTTCAGTTTATAAATATTATTTATATTTGAAAGAAAATATATTATAATATTGTATACTAGTATATATATTACATTTCGACTTTTATGGGTTTTTTTATACAGTAGGGTCTGTCATACATAAAATTAATATATTTTATATAGCGCCAACTAAAATAGAAAGTATCAAACCATTGTAAATTTTTTTCACAGTGTGTTGAACTAAATATTTCATGTTTCTGTCTCCATTCCTGTTCATAGGTGCAAACTGTGCAAGGAATGTCCAACTTAATTGTTTACCAAGAGAAATATGGTTCTTCAAGACCTAACATATACTGATAGTAAGTTTGTATTGTTTGTATATATGTGTGTACAATTGTGTATTTCATGCAGATCCAAAGGATGACAGCATAAGAAGCAATAAAGGTGGACTAATCTTGTCACCTATACCTGTTGTCTTGGGAGCAGCTTGTTACAACAACAGTGGCAGTGTGAACTGACATGTATACCCTGACAGGTAAGAACTGGCATAGGCACAGGAAGCAACCACACTTGCACGGTGGGGCACTAATATTAGTTTTTTTTTTTTTTTTCTTTATATTATATATGAAATTTACATACAAAATCTGAATATTCATATGCATTGGCAATGTACTGTTAGTCCTGTAAATGAAAGTTACTGGTAATAAGCTGAGACTGTTCTTTGAATTCCCTCTCCCAAATTGTGGTTAATATTTAAAATCTGCTGTCTGATCACTCTGATGGCAGAAAGTTGACGCATATTTTGCCAAATATACAAGGAAAACCTTCTTTTGAAGTCAGTAACTCTTTACAATTTTAAAAATATCTAAGTTGAGAGTGGATCCAGTTGTGGGGACCCCCTGTCCCCCGTTCAAGCTGTCACAATATTTTTTTCAGAGTTAAAGCCCAATTTTTGCACCCAGGACCCCCATTCCCCCACTCCCCCTTTCCAGGCCTTTGGACTTTTTTTTATGGATTATCATTAGTCCTCCTGGGTTGGACCCCTCCATTTCCTAAATCTGTGATCTATCCCCGTGTCTTGCTAGATGCCACCCAATTTGTATTCTGTGTTCCTATATGTAAATATTTAAACATATTTTCAATTCTCTTGGTAACTGATACAATTAAAATTACTGTCTTTTTATTTTAAAATCATTAGGCAATATAAATATGAGGCTTTTCTTATAAGATCCATACAGTAAAGTGTATGGATGACTACATATGGTATCTCCATATAGAAATCTGCACAAATTTGTCAGAATATGCCATCCGTGGGAGGAAATTGGGGCACCTTATTGCCATATTAACATATTAATATAAAATCATTAATATTTTTATAAACTAGATCAAAATAATACTTGATGCAGTAAACCCTTATGTCTTTTTTGCCTTCTGATCTGCCACTTATGATAAATATAAGATGAGTTATCACCTGTCAAGTTTTGTAAAACACTAATTTAAATCTGTTGAAATGTTTGTTAACTGTCTCTCTAAAATGTCAGACACAGTTGTTTTGTAGAATATATATTAACAGGCATTTGTGCACATGTGTGTTGGGGGGGGGGGGGGTAAGGTATATGACATGAACCAAATAAGAGATAATAAAAAATGATAAAAATAATCCTATCTCATTATGAAAATATTCTTTTTACAAAATGTGCGACTAGGGCTACAGGTATATACATCCAGGGGAGGCACAATGAACACAATGGGCTATGAGTTATTTAAGATATTTTTAAAATCAGTCAACATGTTCTACTATAAGAAATGAGTTTATTACACAAATTACATCTGATCTATTTCTTTCATCAACTTTAGGGTAACATCTTCTCAGAGATCAAATAAAAAATGTTGTCAAAGATATGCTTAATTAAAAAATGCCTTCTTTTTAATGTTGGAATGTATTAGTAAGCATGTTCTGATAAAATCAAATTTTTGTTTCAGTCTTTATCTGATGTGCCTATGAGCAACCATCCTGCCACAGACAACAATTAACAGAACAGATACAATTCACTATTTAATTTGGACAACAGATGTCAGAATTTTCTTTTGGCCACCAGAAACTTACTGATATAGATGACCACAAAAGTCAGCAGAGTGAAGAATATACAAGCCAAATCAGCCATGTCAAATGATGACAGAAGAAAATGGATAATTACATACTTTAGTAATGAATACTGTATAAGCCATATTGTATCTGCAGATGGTTTATTAATTTTAAAAGGGACTGTGTAAATGGTCCTCATATACACCTACAAGATATTATCATAAATTGAGACTCTGACTGTTGAACAGCATGAATCTGTGACATAAATAATGTCACAATAAACCTAGCAACAGGCAACTGTTTTCTAAATGGAAGGTAATATTGAATGCTTATATAGCAGCAGAGAAATGTCTGAACATTCAATTATTCAGAGGTAGAGACCTGAATAAATTAATTTAAAACTTGCATATGATTCTTGCTTCACAGAGCCTATAGTCAATATTTCTGTGATGATTACATCAAAGTATGTAAGTTAATATGTTATTATTTAAAAACTTCATGGTAATCAAATTTTTATGGCATTCAGTTTTGTAAAGACAGTCACCTACATTCAACAACATTTCCCCCCAAGGTTATTGTGATGTGTTTCTTTACATGATACTGTAAACCAGTGGTCTTGTTCATTGTCAGTTTCATCATCATCACTGTGTTTGTATTGCTTATTTGTCTCCATTGGTGACTGAATATTATCATGTTGACGTTATGGAATTGGCATCATTATTGCATCCAGAACAGAGACTGGGCACTGATGTGATTGGCTGATGTATGTGTAATGTCTTGGCCAGTATTTAGAAATTAATGAAATCTAGCAATAAACATAATATTTATTCTTTCCCAACAATTAGGTCAAGAAAGTATAGGAATTGCTAAGTTTTTAAGCTTTCTAGTCATGGAGTAATCCTGTGGGCCAGTGGCTGTCATCACTTACAAGCTGAGTGTTCCCAGTCTTCTGACAGTATGGCAGCCTTTTAACAAAAAAAAACACAATCATCTATTTTTTTGTAGAATTCAGCTGAATGCTATGGCTCAAGGGCCACTAGTTTAAAGTTTCCTTTAACTTACAAGAGAACATGTGCAAGTTAATTTCAGGACAATGTACAGTTAATTTCATCTGGGATAGAAATAGTAATTTAATGGTAAATATTAATTTGATATTGAGCTCAGCAGCTATAACAATCTGCCATTGTCCAACACTACCTCCTGCAGGCTATTAGCAGGGAACAAATTGCCTCTGTTCACTGAGGTAGTTCTTGCGCAACATCCTGAATGATTCAGGTGGTATCTTCCAAATTTACAAGTGAGTCATAGTGGCTTATATTCATGGAACTGTGAGAAGACTGCTTATTTTTTTTTTTTTTTTTTTTTGGGGGGGGGGGGTACTTCTTCCCCTACCAGCCAGGGCATGAAGACTTACATTTCTGCCCTAACACTCTTGGAACAGATAAATTATATTTTTAAATTTGACTACAAGCCAATCAATATTAATATTAAAATGTTCCAGAAGCAGAAAAGCTCCAAGTATAGATTATTTGCAATAGCAAGCATTTGCAAATGAAAATTTGTTTAGGGGAATATTCTGACTGATCTATGAATTAGTGAATCGTAATTTGGCTTACAGTCATGTATTTACTTGTTTTAGACAACAGAACTTCCGGCACAAAATTCCAACAACCCTCTGCTCATTAGGTGGTTTAATTGACTTGAGTCTTTAAAATTATCATGAGTTATTTTACATACATGTGTACAGAATGTCCAAATTTCAAGACAACGCTTACAGGTCTAATGCGAACCTGTAAAATTGGATATACATCGGGTGTAATGTTTCTATGATGATATGCTTGACCATTATTTTAAAAGTACATGTACTTGGTTAAGTTATATGTACAGAACAGGTACACATACTAAATATTTTGAACCCAAGTACAAGCACCAACTGCACAAACATTACTCCTGGCTTGGATGTACACAACACAAAAATGATTGTCAGTGGCACCACCAGTCACATGTATAACAGGCTATCGAAGTTGAATGGACATGCAAAATTTCAGACAGAGACTTCAAACCACTCTCAAACCAGGGTTTCCATGTACAATTTATTATCATGTGCCGTCTCATTGTTATTTGCTTGTCACTGACTTTTGAAGATACATATTGAAATGAAATTGTAGTAAATGAAGCACATCTTTGATAAATAAATTCTGCTATAGTTACTAATGTTATTCTTTTCACTCTATTTTATTTCTAAGATGACTACTCTTCTTTTCCAGAGCACTTAATCTTATTTTGGCCATTTGTCTTTGGCAGTCATGAGACCAGGGAGGCATCATTTCTTGTTTATAAAACATACCCTTCAGATCATTAACCTACTGATCATGAGGCTGCATGACACTCAGGGTTCACATTTGATATGGGTAAAACCTATTTTATCCAGCCTGGGCTCTTCTTGCTGCCTGCAGAGGTTCACAAAATGAGCTCTTGCTGCATATCTAAATGCGGTATTGATACTTGTCAAGGTGGTGGTAAGTGATCAAACTCTTCAGGAGGCAGCTGAGCCAGTGGCTGGCCCTCCACAGTGGTGTCATGGCGGAAAATGCAGTTATCTGGTCTGTTGCATCCAAGATTGCTTCCCATGCAGTCCTAAACGGTGACTATCGTGCAGTTCTCAGAGTTTACAGGCTTCCAGATGATAATTAAATTTGATCACACCTATCCTATAGGTTTGTAAGATGAATGATGGTCATCTTGTGAAACATTAATCTGTAGTACCGGTAATCAACTTCACTTTCCTATGACCATAGCTCTGGGGTTCCTGTAAAAGAATTTGGATGGAATTCAAACAGTAATAATGAAAAACAGTACTGTACAGCATATAATAAATTGTTAAATTAAAACTTAATTTGATTATCAAAACATTTGAAGCTATGAAACAATCTTCCAACAAAGGTTATATCACCTTCAACAATGTATATATTTTATGTAATTCTTACGAAGCTTTTATCATATAATTCACTAAAGAAAACAATTGGAGACCTTAGTATAACTCTTTTTGCCTGGCTGCTGTATTGAATTTAACAGGGTTCTAAATTTGAGAGCACAGATGCACATGAGTGTCAAGGTTAGTAAAAGAAAATCTCTGACTGGCAGCTATAAGATATAATAGGCAGGTATGTAATTCACATGATCTATTTGAAAAAATACACATGAAAAACAAGGGACATATGGGTGACTGTCCTCAGCTGAATTTGACCTTGAAGGTAAAAATCTAAAATAAAATCAAATGGAGATAAAGTGTAAGAGGAAAATGTAATATAAGCCATTGTTTGTTTTATATGATGTTTTATATTGATGAGCAAGAAATTGTTGCAAATAATATTTTGTGACATGACCATGTTTCCTTATGTTGAAACTAAAGCATGTAAGCAGTTTTTTAATTTGTTGGCTTTTTGATAAGCTGTTGACAGTTCAGCAGTTTACACATTTGTCCAATAAGATCCTATTTTTTTTATTAAGCCATATTTGATTTCTATTTTATAAAATGTATACAGATGCCATAAAGTTCCCACTCCACAGGTGGAAGGACATGATGGTGGGTTAAATCATGTTACAACACCTCTGCAATTCTGTATATATTTTTTTATTTAATAAATTTTATACAGTTGCAATAAAACTATGGTCCCCAGTGCTCAGGTGCAAGGACAAAATCCCAGGGGTAGGGGGAATGGGAACACCCTTGCACATACATACAGGATATGAAATTTAATTCAACAGTGCATACAGGAAAAATTTTATTCATAATAATTAAATATTTAAAATCAGGCAGAGAGATGGAAAAAAAACAAAGCAAATCACTCTTATTCCTATTTTACTGAGGCAGGAAAATAATGAACAAATGTTTGCATTAGATCCTCATTTTTTTTATTTTATCAATTTTTTTCATGTTTGTAAATTTTTACAATACCATTTACAGTATAACATATATATCTAAATATTCAAGTTGATTCATAATTCTAAATTGCACCAACATTTATAGCTAATTTGGTCAGGTAATGTCACATTATGCACATAGATGCATTACTTTTTTTTATAAAATATACCTTTTAATCTACAAAAAAATAATACCTGAAAATAACACTTGATTTAGAATTCACAATTCTAAATTGCACCTTCATTTATCCATGATTTGGCTAAATATTATAAAGTTATGCTTACTGATGGGTTTAATTATATTTGAATTCTCTTATATTATTTAAAAGGAAATTAATTTAATTAAAAATGCTTCTTTTTTTAAATATTGTTCTATAATAAAATGAAAGGTTTCCTTTGCAACATTTATTTATCAAAAACAAAATGTCAGTACTTTCCAGACCCTTTGTACTGGCATTTTTTCATATTACAAATCTGGTAAATATTTTGTCATCTTTTAAAATTGAAATGATTCAATATTTATGACAGGAACATTGACTTTATAAAATTATATTTAAAAGTTATGAAAGTATGTTGAATCATGGCAGTGAAAGGCATGTAATATCTGCTGTATATTAGTTACCATTATATTAGTAGATTAGTTAGCATATGGGGTATCATATGCAAGTCATCCATACTCTTTACTGTACAGGTCTACTTAGAAAAAGTCTCATATTCTGCACAGATTTCTGAGAATGGTTCTCTTATTTTTATAACCTTTTGTTTGTTTCGAAAAAAAAGGGGGGGGGGGGGGTTAAAATTGACCCATACAATGCCTGAAAACCATACCCTTTTTGGCCTTATTGGTTTAAAATTAATAAAAAAAAACCTCTTAAACTATTTAAATTGCTCATGCTTACACAAGGTTTGGCATTTATGTTTAAATATTTACATTTAGGAATGTAAAAAATAATGAAATGGCATCTAGCAAGACATTAAGACATTTTAGAGTTGTTCAGGCACTGAATTCAGAAGTTTTTCCTTGTAAATTCTGCACAGCCACAAATTACTACCACCTGAAAGCAGTTTATAAATATTAACCACAATTTATAAGATGGAACTGAACGAGCAGCCATAGCTTTGGCTTATTACCGGTAATTTTTATTAACATGTCTAACATTACATTGTCAGTATATATATATATATATATATATATATACCTCGCCCCCATTATGATTCCTTCCTGTGCTATGAAAAATTACCTGTCTGTATGCAGATCAATTCTTTCATCACTCTCTTTGTAACATGCTGCTCTCAAGATGACAAGATTAGTCCAAATATATGCTTTGTATATGTTCATATGCCATCCTTTGGATCTGCAAAATGCATGTAAATCACAACTGTACACATATATTTTGCCAACATTATAAGCTTTCTATGTTAAGAAGAACAATAATACTCTTGCTGAACAATTCAATAGAATATTCCTAGTATAATTTGCACCTAAGAACTTGAATGGAGTCACAATCATAAGTAACGTTTAGTGTGACAAACTGAAAATTTACAGTGATTTGATACTTTCTATTTCAGTTAGCAGTATATGAAAATGTTAATTTCATGCATGACAGAGACTACAGTAAAAATAAAAAAGATAAAAGTACAAATATATTAAGATATTTTCTTTGAAATTTAAAAAGTATATTTAAACTAAAAAAATATATGATATATAATTATATATATATATAAATATACATAAATACAATTATATATGTTTATATATTTCCACCACAACTTGCACAAGTGGTTCATGGTAAGCACACACAAATATATTTATATAAGTAGAATTAGAGATTCATGATGAAAATGATATATCATTTGTATGTTATAAACATGATTTAGTCAATAAACTATTTATTGCATTAAAATATATCTGTCTTAAAAAATATGCAATCAGGTTAAACTATGCAAAAATATTAGAAAAATATGATTTCATACCAACGAAAAATTGATCCTGGAGCAATTTCAACAATCTGAAATAGCCAAACTTGGGCGGATTTGGCTTTGATTATAGTTATACTTCAAGTTTTACCTTTCTATAAGGCACGTCCTGTTCTAAAACTTTATCCAAAACTGGCAACAATTGGGATAAAAATAAAAATGGTCAACAGTACGTGCAAATTTAGAGTGATTAATATTTATTCTATTATTCGATACATTTGCAGATATTTGGTATCTGCAATAAACCTGATTGTACTGTGCAAACCCTACATATGAAAAATATAATAATAAACAATCAAAAGTCCACGTATTATCGCCCAGCTGCCGCTTCTAACGTCCGCTAGATTTCATAATTCTAACGTTAATTAAAAATAAATCAGATAGGATAACGTGATTTTCATATGAATACCGTGCTGGAAGTTTTACTTGCTATACTACTCACTTTCACGATAGCCACATGATTGCAGACGCTGACCAGACGATCCTGAGCCCAGGTGACAGCTTCCCTGACCACAGCTGTGAGTCAAAACCAGGATACCGCTTCTTGCCAGATGTGAATCCACAAAATGACTAGTACACGCAAATAACAGAAAATGGCTTCTTATTCCCTTAATAAAAACTATTTTGCCTTGTTGTTGTTATGTTGTCAGAGAGAAGCCTGTATTTAACGTCCGTAATGAAGGGTATGTCAGGCAACACGCATCGTTTTACTTTTACCGGGTGCTCGCGGTAACCAGCTTATGCGCATGCGCACTGACTTTAAGGTGGGGTATCTTTCGAAGCAATACACAGCAGCTTTAAATTTTCATGAGCTACGTAGGAGCGAGAGAGTGTCGCCTTGGGTCGTCATATGGTCACCATGAACGCAATGAGTGGCAACCAGTTTTGAACATGCACAAAATTTCCGCCGCGCGGTCGCCGTGGATTAAAAGCGCAGTCAGATCGGAATTCGATCGCCATCAGTGTCCAAGCAGCGCAGTACCAGCTACCTGACAGCGCAGGTAGCTCGCCAGTAAACACGGTAGCATCGGCCTTCCCGTTCCACGGCGCTGGCTTAGCACACTTACCCCGCCGCTGCCGAGTCCTCGGTGACCCTAGTGAGCTCTTCACACGCTTCGCACGGTGCTGCGGCGGCGCTTATGACGTCAGAGCTGCGCTCTCTCTGCGCCCAGTTCGATTCGACGTGTGCTGGCATTTGCGTTCTGACGAAGCTCGCGGCACCAGCACACGTCGTGTCAGCGGGGCGAGAGCGGCATTGCAGTCATACTGGGGGGGGGGGGGGGGGGGGGGGGGGGTTCCAGATGTTGAGGGCGACCAACGGCGATCTACTAGGTCGCCGTAAGGTCTTCATCTATAGTGAAGTTGCCCTTAATGCCTATGTGCCTTGTACATAGTGTCAGTATATCAACAATATTGTCTCATTATCAATATTTAAAATTGTGTCCCTTTGCAGATTCAGCTATTTTGCATCGGTTCATGTTGATCTGCGATTAGCCCGATTGAACCGGACTCTAAGATAAAAACTTTTATGTTGAGTCCGATAACCATACGGTGCCAGTTCCTGGTAGGCCTATATATGAGCATGGCCCTGTCGTATAGATCTTTTACGCATAAATTAACTGCTAAATACCGCTTAATGGAACGGCACAGGCCTAATGTCCTTGTACAGGGCAGTCACTATGCATTTTATGGTTTCAATCCTAATTAAATAAAATACTAATTACCCGTGCTACGCACGGTTTTGGGCGAGCATTTAGTTCTGATGTCAAATAGGCTGTCATAGTTTCATGTCTTGGGTGTACAATGTTACTGTCTCTTTGAATCCGACATTTGGTATAAGTGTTCTGTCTCTGAGTTATTCTTGTGTCGGAGTCTGCATGACCTGGACGAATACGTTCTTGTCCGAATGGTGGAATGTCTTCGGGCAAACCCGGAGCATATGTATGTCAAAAATCACGGCAAACCGTAGTGTCAGAGGAGACATGTAAATTCACACAAATCGCGTTACGCTATTAATATATAGATCCATTAAATACATGGTGTTATGGATAAAACTCTAATTGAAGCCGAGAGGTTGGCCGGAGAATTTTCGAAGAATTTGATATGTTAAATAAAATCATTTTTATATGAAAATATATATTATGCTGAACATCGCCATTTAAAGTTGCCCTCCGCGCCCGTGAATCCGCCAGTAAAGGAACCTGTTATAATGTTTTCGAGTGAGACAGTCACTGCATTCAGTCAGTGTGTTAAACCCGGATCCCACTCCGGATCCCGGAACCCAAGAAAAATTTGTAATTCTTAAACTCTCATGGTAATTTGTCCAGATATTTTAGCATAATCGTATCTAAAAACATATTTTATATTATGTTTGGTTAAAACATAAAAAATAGTCTGTTTTGCAACAAAATTTGATAAAAAAAAACACTTACGGACCCTGGGGCACGGACCTCACGGATTACACAGACCCCGTTTTCTCGTTGTTTTACCATTTCTTTAGTACATACATGTATTTGACATCACGTTTAGCCATGACACATTTGTGATTTATTATTGTGTTAGTATCTGTATTTTTACATTTCTGTCACAGTTTTTATTCATAATTTTATATTTGCTATTTATTTCATTTGTGTAGCGTTTTAAAAAGTATTATAATTTAAAACATTTACAAAATCATTATTTTGGAACCTGTAGTTGCTTGAATTGCAAGTAATCAACAATTCCTTTCGGTATTTATATTATTGCCAACTTTAAAATTGCATGGTTGTTGTGAACGGAGCACGAAACCTGTTGTTATGTGGAAGTGCTCTGATATATCAGTCTCAGGTCCGCTCAGCTGTTAGTGCACTTCAAATTAAATCTCCCCCACTGTGTCCGCACTATTATATTTTCATTTAAAATAACAAATATTATATTTACTTTTTAGTGTGTGACACGAGTGCTATTTTTGTCCTCTTTTAGTCATAAATAAAAATATGAGCGGTGATTACTGGGGTCCGTCAAAATTGAACAGTCGGCAAATTCAAGTAAATGAGGTTCGAAATATTTTTGTAATTATTAATCTTTCAGTGAATCGGTCATTTATACAAATGTGCAACATTTAGGGACTTTGCTCTGTTCTTACATCAACAATAGTGGTGTTTTTATCGGTATAAATAATGGAAAATGAGGAAATAGGTTTATGGGATCCGGGGACCGTGGGGTTCGGGTTTTACACACTACCCTGCATTCACTACCGCTCGAAAAATTTTCATTCTTTGAAAGATCCCCCTTTTGAGCATTTTCCTCACGCGAGATCTCCTTGTGCACAATAGACCTTTTCGCTGCGCGGAGGTTGCCTTTTGAGAAGGGATCACCAATGGGGATTATTTCGGGCCGGTCACCGCAAATTTAAGAAAACCCCAGATAGGGCCCCCGGAGAAAAACTCTGTCCCGCCATCAAACACTCTGTGGCCATTGTGTTACCGGGCCCAAAGACACAAAGAAAAGAGGCGCCCGCGGGGGAGCAAATATTAAAATTATTAATTATGCAGGTAATACGCAAATATTGCAAATAAAAGGGGGCGGAATCTCTTCGGACAAACCCAGAACATATGTATGTCGAAAATCACGGCTATCTGTACGGCGGTATCAGAGGAGATACGGAAAATCACAAAAATCGCCTTACGCTATTAATATATAGATTGTAACTGTACTATCACATCATACAAAGATAAGGAACACCAAGAGGTGCTATGGCCGGGAGCCGCAAGACGCAAACTCCCCGCCGTGTATTAAAAATACAGTTACATGAAATCAACCAGTATACGAATACATTGAAGAGAAAAAAAAATTAAATTAAACGTGTGGCCCCCGCTACCACCAGGTGACCACCTACACTGAAAATGGCCAGCGTGGCCGACTAACGACGCATGACGACACGGATGAACGCATGTGCATGAATACTAATTAACTCCCCTCACCCCGCGAACCTTCCCAGTGTACAACGATGATCAGCGTGTCAACACTGTTAAAAGTTGCACGTAAAATAACGGTGCTTTGCACCGGCAGCAAAGTTGACAGTGCAATGCACCGTTATTTTACGTGCAAAGAAATAACGCAGTGCGTTAAATAACGTCGCATTGCACCGTAATTTTACAGCGCTTTGGGACGTAAATAAACGGCGCTTAGCCACGGGAAATAACGGGCATCTGTTATTTTACGGGACAATATGCCGTTATTTTACAGTGCTAAGAGACGTGAATAAACAGTGATTTAAACTGGAATCAGGGCATTGCACCGTTATTTCACGGTGCTTTGATATGTAGAATAACAAAACATTGTTACTTTAATAAATAACAGTGCTTTGCACTTGGAGCTAGACACTGTTACAGGTTTCCATAATCTTTCTCAAAACGTTTCTGTCTTGTCACTCCGGACGAACCCTTTATTTGTATCTGTGTACTTCAGGTTTCTCATAACATGTTTTTTAGATTTTACCAGTAAAAATATTACGAACGAAGTCAGACCTCCTTATGATGATAGAGTTGTAACTTTCTGTTTGACAGTCAAGTGTCCCGAAAATCAAATCAGGATATCCACAGAGGGAAATGCATCTTGGCTAATTTGGGAAATGGCATTAAAAATGCATGCTCACACATAATATCACACCACTTCTTTATTGTATGAAATATTCAACAGGTCATCAACATGTACAACACGTGTACTTAATGTATATAGATATTCAGATTATATTGATCTTCCAAAAGGCATCATTAGGAAGCAAACATATTAAAACATTTTGACCACACTGCCTGGCAGTTAAATCGTCTCCAACTAAACGTATAACATTTGGCAATTAGTGCAATATTATTATGATTACTATTATGAATACTGTGTGTAATCTCATTAAGTTTGCTGATCTTTTTAACAATAGGGCCCAAATCTATTTATAATGTATCTTTGAAAAATAGATAAAAGTGCATTAGTAAATTTATAGTGTTGTAAATTAATGGTATCTTTAAAGTAAAAGATGGTCAGAACACAAGTCAAACAATTGAAATGGATTTAACTTATATGTCACCAAATCTTTCTACAGTAAAGGCATCTACTTTGTGTGAAGCTTCTGATAATGAATTCCAAAATAAAGGTCCTTGGTAAATAAATGATTTTTGCATCAATTAAATTCGAACTGGAGGGAGTTGAAGAGAATGCCTACACTGTAACAAGGGTGCAAATGTAAACGTTTTTCCATTAAAAATAATAAGATAATTACCTGATTTAATTAAGGTACTTAAACACAAGAATATTAAAAGTGAAATAGTCGTTAACTGATATTTCCTATATTGTTGAATATATTATAGAGGAAAATGCAGCATTAAAACATTAAATCTGACCAACAAGCTCTATTGACAGTGGGAGGGCAGTTAGAGGTGCATTCAATGACCCCAAAATCAAGAAACCTGAAGGTCTTTTTAGTCCCTTGGGATACTCCAGGGTAAATATCCAAAATGACGCATAGCAAGCCTCCAGTGGAAGTAGAAATAACTTGCATGGGTTGAGTTTCTGGCCATCCACCATATGTTACACTGATGTTACAGTCCCCATCTTGAACATTCACAGGTGTTGGAGATCTCATTCCCTGCATACAAAATAATAAACAGAAAAGAGAGATTGTAAATGTAAGAAACATGAGAGAAATATGCAAGACTATAGTTCAGTGCAATTATCCCTTTAATTTTTATATTTTTTTAGATTTTTTTCAAAGTCTGACGCTCTATCAATTTACATTACAGAAAATAAACTTTTGTTCTTTCTTCACAAAATACAAACAATAGGGAACCTTAAGAAGTGAAAATAATTATACATTATTATATCAAATATATCTTTACATTAATAACTGGCCAAGATTTTGTTCTATCTCCGAAAAAATAAACAATTTCAACATTTTTCTTTATATATGTATTTACTTAAAAAAGGTTAAAACTATCTTTAATACTTGCTGAATATATTAACACAAATATAATAGTTTTGAAAGAATTACCTCTCCTCCATCTGCAATCCCATATTATCCTTGCATTCTCCAAACAGTGAAGGCAGTATCCTGTATATAGGAGCTTTACTTCTGCAAATACAAATACACAGACAATGCATGCATATATATATATATATATATATATATATATATATATATATATATATATATATAAATGTGATACGAATCAGTTTTAAAATCATACTCAATGACTGAAAGTTGATCGATTAATAATCAATTTTTTTCATTTTATGTGCCATATTATTAACATAAAATCTGTTGTATAGATAGCTAAATATTGACAGAGTAAATTAAGCCTAGCATGTACATCACACTGAAAGGTCAAGACTATACTTGTTAATACTTATTCACTGCATAAAGATAACATTTATACTGTTTCCTGTTAAGTGTCCATCTTTCTAAAATCTATGAGAGAGTTAGAATATTTCATTGGAATAAAGAGACTTCTTTTGAATGTGCACACCTGATCGTATATGAAAGCTTATGGAAAAAAATACATGATTTGATGATTTAATTATGAAATGTCCTTTTCCAGAATGATTTCTACCGACAATAGACCTGACGATGTATTTTTAAAGGCACAAATGAAAGTATGTGTAAATATGAAGTAATTAACAGTAAGGCTATGGGCTTGGATTTTATTTATTGTAACTGTAAATAATTATATTATGAATATTTAATAACCAGAATATCTGCAATGTTTTATAGGGAGTAATATAATATAATGTTCCAAACTGCATACAATTAAAAAAAATAGCCAATAATCAGCAGGTTTGACAAATGACACTGTAAGGTTAGAGATGGTCAGGTTAGCGTGGCTCAGCTCCAAGCAGCAAGCCAAAAAGTTTATTAGAATAAAAATGAATGGAGAGAATGAGAAACAGGCAGGCGAATTTAGCTCAGCATCACTGCTAATGTTCAATATGTAAGATACTTGTTTCACAGATTATTAAACTCATCAGCTTATTCAAATTGCCATGGACTTTACAAAAGAAAATATGATCAAATTCAAACTTACCTTGGTGTACCTTTTCTGCATTGTTCTCTGCTAGGAATTTACCCTGCAACTGCTTGCCAGTGTAGTTGTGCACCTTGCACATCTTGCATTTGTACTTTGTTCACAGCTCCAAGTTTGGTAAGGCGTGGAACATTTACGTCATCTTTCCTCTAATCATTGATGCATGTATAGCTCTCTGAACACCTGCACAAGTAGAACAAATTCTAGGAGTATATAAAAACAGAACTGATAAACATGTAACCAACGAAAGACAATATCAGCACCAGGCATATTAATAATATTTACAAAGTGCAGGTATATAAATTAATAAACAAAAGTGCTATATTGCATATAAAAATAGTAAATATTGGGTCAACAAATGTTTTTACTCAGTGTATAAACAGAAAGGTGCAAAAACAGCATCACATGTGTACAAGGATTTATAAATAGGAAGCAATATATGCAGTACAGCCTTTATATTACAAAATGATGTAACATTTGTAATTGCATTTACATATACTAGCTATTATAATATAACAAGGGCTACAGGCATAATGCAAACCTGCGTAATCTTTCCGGGTTCCCTGATGATAAACTTGACTATTATTTGAAAAGTTATTATTTTTTAAGGTGTGACAAGTACATGTATAAAGCAATTTTGAATCTTAGTACAAGTATAAATGCGCTCAGTCTGATGCATACTGATGGATGAGATGTGGTATACCCCATTACAAAGGCCTATATGTGAGTGAGGGAGTGTAAAAAAATCCCATCCAACCCACATTATGAAAGGAAACTGCAACCATGTACAACAGAGTTGGGGGGGGGGGGGGTGTCTCTGGCAAATTTTTAGTTGAGCAAACCTGGACATTACAGATGGTTTCACTAGGCCTTGCTAGAACAATTTGTGTGTGTGTGGGGGGGGGGGGGGATCAATGAGCTATGTTTTCCAACAAAAGTTCAATAACTTTAGTACTGGTATCAGTGAACGACAGTGACAGAGGTGGTGTCTTCCCTGTAGCTCAAATGACTTACAGTCAGCTGAGCTAAAAAGGCAGTATATTATTATGTGATGTTTAAACTTACATAATTCCTATTCTTAAGAAATAGGAAAGTTGCCATGATGGTATCCAAATCTTCTTTGAATTTGCCACACTGATGGAAATGCTTGATCATTTTCTGAAAACATAAACAGTATTTGGCTGTGCCTTAGCAGCCTTAATTTTCAGGCTCTCTCTCCCCCTCTCTCTCTCTCAAAAAGACTGGCTAAAATGTTAGCACTTTGGCTAGCATGGTATGTTTTTTTTCTTCTAAAACATGTTAAGAAATTTAGGAAATTGTCTCAAAGCTGTTAATTATTTGTTTAGTTTGTGTTTACTCTCTGTTTAAGCATCTGTTAAAAATATTTAAAAAAAAATAAAAAGACTTTGATATCTTAATTTCTCTGGTTGACATGTAAGTGGGAAAACCTTATTCAAGGCCTCATTTAAAATCTAGTAAATAAATAATTCAAAACTGTTTTCAGTGGTGCCTTTACCAATATTTCACCTTTAAGGGATATATATATATATATATATATATATATATATATATATATATATATATATATATGACATGTATATTTATACCATTCATGCATGATATACACCCAGACATGGCCAGGTGTGTGTGTTAGTGGGTCGGAGGGGGGGGGGGGGGGGGGGGGGGTTTGCTTCCTTTTTCCTAATTGGCAATTCCCTGAAACTAAAAAAGCCTTTATCATTAATGATAAACATTGGCATCAATGCAGGGAATGGGGGTTATATATCCCCCCTCCCCACTTTTTTAACAAGGGGGGATTGGTCAATGTAATCATCCCCAACACTGATATTGAGCAAGTATAACAATTACTTTTATATATTGGACATGTAATATATTATTAATTAGAAAACTTGACTTTGTTTCCATTTCTGAGTTAACTGAAATATAAGGTTATCTAATAATCTAAACATGGTTTAGAGTTGACATTTAATGGAAACATAAAACCTGCACTTAATTAATATATAATATCAACATCACACAAATGTCACACATTATAAAAGGTGTATATATATAATATATATACACATATATACATAATATATATTTCCATTTCAATCACTCTTCTACCCCTGCCAGTGACAGTCGCCCCCCCCCCCCCCCAACTGAGGGAACACACGAACGAGACTGGCCTCGTACCACTATACCATTACCAACGTACACTATACACCAGTATTAGAATAACAACTAACACAGTAAACAGGTTTATGCCTACATATTAAAGAAGAACATTTTACCAATGAAGATGCTGGGTAACTTCTGCGACTTTCAGCAGCCAGCAGACGGACAAAAATGGCTCCTCTTCCCGCCGTGGAGTCAAAAGATCCAGGATGTTGACGTCATGAGTGGCCCCGCTGATCACATGACGCGCGGTTTATTTCATCTGTACCGTCTGCTTTACACACGTGTCACACCATTTTCACAGACGCTCATCATTTTACGTTGCATTTGCGCGTTATTCAACGCACAAGAGCGTCTACATTGCAAAGCGGCGTAAATTTACAGTCTTATGCGCCGTTATTTTACGGTAATTTTTAACAGTGAAGGTGCATTCCATTATACCTGTATAACGGGACCGCATTCCCATTATACCTTCCATTAACAAGATAGTGAGTTTTTATCCTAGAGTTTGATTTAATCGGGCCACAATATAGTGCAGTTGAGAGAGAAGCCAACAGTCGTATATGAGCACTTAAATACCTCACTGGGAGCCTCGCTGAGCCAATTTTTTTTTTTATATTGTGTTTAACGGGCCCACTTTGAAGAGTGCCGCGCATGCACGGGATAATAGTAAGAACTGTGCAGTCTGAGGCTTAGATTTTAGAAACTATCACTGTATGGCTATCGGACTCAATATATATGACAAAACCTAACAATATTGAGTCCGATTAAATCGGGTTAACCTACGATATGCTGCAAATTCATCAACAACAAGGCTTGCGCTGAACAGAAACAGTGGCAGCAGATCAATGCGTGTCAACTTTCTGAATGAGATATTCTAATTCTAACTGCTATATTTAATTATTCATGTTCTGATCTGAACAGATGTAGTATATTATGTTTACATTATTTAAAATAAATCTAAGTTCCCTAATATCTTATAATTTTTTATGCTACTTTTCATTTTACAGAGAGCGTCCTCGTTAGAGTATTATAATGTCTAACTATAGGATTTCATCCTGTTACTCTGATATTGGTTTAATTGTTTTATATTTATATTTATATATATATATATATATATATATATATATATATATATATATATATATAAGATATATATATATATATATATAAGATTATAAGAAGACCCCACTGACATCGGTGAACCGGATTACTTTAGAGGACCAAAAGATTGCAACAACTTGACTTCAGTGACAGAATAGAAACCACGCATAAAAAGCCAGGCCTTAATCACAATCAAATACCAAAAACCAAACTTAAGCAAAAAACCAAGCTGATAAACCCGTGCAAACCCGAAATTGACAAAGTCAGCAAGCAGATATTGGCAAGAATCAACTCAAATATTAAACAAGCTACGAAATTATACCAATGGTAAAACACCTACCAAGTTATATCCTGGTTTAATGAAGTCGAAAACAAGAGCAAACAATCATTCATCTGTTTCGATATGCGTGACTTTTACCCGTCAATCACAGAAGACCTACTAGTGATACTATCGGATTGTGAAAAGCACGCCACGCAAAAAGTGCCATCCTGTACAACAATGATACCCCATAGTGCAAACGAAACAATCCCAGCTTCGACGTCACTATGGGCAGCGATGACGGCGCCGAAACTTGCGAATTGATTGGACTGTTCCAACCATCACAGCTGCAGCACATGGACATCAACGTCGGACTGTACAGGGACGATGGGTTAGCCATCTGCCGAAAAACTCCAAGACAAGCGGGAATCATCAAAAAGGAAATATGTAAAATATTTGCAAGGAACAATCTAAGAATTACAATAGAAGCAAATAAAAAACAGTTGAATACCTAGACATAACCCTAGACCTACGAACCGACACATACAAACCATTTTTAAAGCCAACACCTCCGCCCCCCCCCCCCCCCCCCCCCCCCCTCTGTATGTGCACAAGGACAGCAACCATCTGCCAACCATAATAAAAAACATACCAAAAGTATAAACAACAGGCTTTCCAACATCTCATCAAACGAAACTATTTTAAAGGAAGCAGCGCCTGTATACCAAGAAACACTGAAAAAGAGCGGATATAACTACACGCTGGAATACAAGCCGCACCCCAAATCCAACGAGGACGTAACAGTGAAGGAAGAAGACGCAACAGACGGCGAAACATATAACCTGGTTTAACCCACCATTCAGTGACAACGTAGCCACCAACATTGGACGCAAATTCTTCACGGTACTGAACAAATGCTTCCCAGCTGGACATAAACTAAATGAATTACTGAATAAAAACACTGTTAAACTAAGTTACAGCAGCATGCAACATGAGCCAGATCATATCAGCGCACAACAAGTCTGTATTGAATAAACATAAGTCACAGCAAATGGAACAGAACAACAGCAACTGCAGAAACAGACAACAATGCCCGCTACAAGGAAACTGTCTCATCAGCAATATACATGTAGTTTACCAGGCTACTGTGACACGCAAGGACAACCTGAGACCAGAAACATACATAGGACTGACAGAAAATACTTTAGTAACGCGGTACAATGCCCACGTCTCAAGCTTTAGGAATGAAAACAAACGTAACAGTACATCTCTCAGTGAATACAATGGAAGATTATAAGCAAAGCAAAACAATACTCCACGACTAACAAATCCTGTAATCTCTGCCTGGAAGAGAAATTCTTCATAATTTACAGACCCCTATTGTCAACACTTAAAAGAAACGAACTCGCGAGCAGATGCAGACACAGGGCGAAACGCCTCTTAAGCCCCCTTATAAGAACTTTATGAGACTTGTACCATGTGAAACGTGAAAGAGGGCTGACAAGCGGAGACTGCCCTTTTTATACGAAAAAGCAGCGCAGCTTAATCCGTAGCACGACCCTAAAGTTCCGCCACATGCCGTAGTACCTCCGTATCTATCCGTCATGGTCCGTACTAAAACCCTCATGATCCCTAGTCATTCCGTGAATGTTCACGGAAGAGTTACGGAGATCCTTGGAGAATCCCCCCTGTGTCCGCACTGAAACCCTGGTGTTCCATACTGAAAACTTGGTGGTCCGTACTGAAACCCTGGTGGTCCCTGACAACACCGTAGGGAATATCGATCCGCCATCATTCACCACGGATCGCAAGTCCATGGCCGTCCGTGGTGATCCGTAGGCTAATCCGGGACAGTGTGACTGGGGCTTAAAAGCTTACTATGTATGCGCCAGGTCAAACATTTAAAAATCTTAATACCTGGCCCACTTCATGAAGGGTTTCCGAAGAGTGAGGACCTACGGCCCTCACGAAACAACGTTGTAAAACCCATGTATAGGTTGAAGTCTTGAACTATATATATATATATATATATATATATACTTTACAATTAAAACTCCCTTTCCCTGTAAAACTACTCATTGAGAGCTTCACCAATCTGAGTAGCTTTACTTCATTAGATTGATGAGGTTATGTTTTCAATGCATTGCTGGTTCATAACACCGAGGTACCTCCCAAAGACGCGCTCGTTTGTGAGTGATACACGGCTGTGGGGTACAGCCTTTCCATTCAGCCTGAAGAGCGCTCACCCTGGGTTGAGGCCGACCGCTCCTCGGCTGAGATTTGAACCCAGGACCTCCAGGCTTTGTGACCTGTGCTCTTCCCCTGCATGAGCCACAGAACATGTGTCCACTTGTACGGGTGTAGAAGGGGACTTAAACCTGGACAAGTAAAATATGCCGGTCAGATCAAAATGGAACCCTTTTGTTGCCTCGGCCGGGAGGGTATGCGTTCATCCCCGTTCGTGTGCGTATTTGTGTGTGTTTGTGTGTATGTTCACAACATAACTTACGCAATAAGTTAATGCAAACAAGGTTAAAATTGCAAGTATCTCACAACAGGGTCCCCAACATGGCAGAGGCTTGCATTCCTTAGATTTCAGATTTCTAGTTCTTAGTACCGCTGTCGTACCGCTAGGGGTAAGCTTTTGCGAATCTCACCATGCTATTTGAAAAAATCGAGGACGTCAAACCTGCACTGACAAACGTATTTATGGCAATACAGGAAAAAGGTGTCCGCATTCATGTATCTGTAGCTTTCACACAGATCGCTTATGAGTAAGAATTGAACACACATTCATGACTGTCACGTGAAAAACGGACTAAAAATTAAGTAAGTTTATCACTCTAACCCCTATATATTTTGACCTAGAATACCCTATAATTTGCTTTTCATTATAGATGATTTTCGTATTTAGAATACCCGTACGTATATGACAATCTAGTCTAGATCAGCTGACGGGCAATTAATATTGAGTGGCTCGTTTTGTTATTGTGTGGTTCAGCATTTAAATTTTTTACTTAGTTTCCTATTGCAATTATCAAATATACAGTACCAATATATTTATAAGGTCAATTATTTCTCGTGTTCATGCGAGATTACATGCTACATAGTACCTTATTTTATTCAAATTCATTCTGAGCAAATACTGAACTCGGAATGCCATGTCCTGTCAGGTCAGGATATGAGGTTATATATATATATATATATATATATATATATATATATATATATATATATATATATATATATATATATATATATAAAGGTTTGTTGGTCGTGATTAGCATTAATACTAATACAGCAGCAGCTTTCCCTGTATGCCGGAACGTCAATATAGAGGTTTGGGGGTTTATATCACCCCCCCCCCCTCATTTTTTTTTGGCAAGGGGGGGGGGCTCCACTATTCAGAGAAAATATTTATATATTGCAAAAGATATATATTACTAAATAGAATTGTAGACGTTGGGTCCAATTATGAGGTTACTTTGAAATATTATAATATCTCAAACTGGTTAAGAATTAACTTTTACTGGAAACATAATACCTTTTTTTCTAAAACCTTGTAATTAAATGTAAAATATTTGAAATTTCAATAAGTATATATATTTTAAATGTGTCATACACACGCTAAAAAAGGTATATGTGTGTGTGAGAGTATGTGTGTGAACTTCATCCCCCCCCCCCCCCCCCCAGTAGAAAAAATTGTCGCCACTGTCTGTTTGCGGTCTAGGCTGGCAAGATCAATCTATCATGTGAGGTGTAAGAAAAGTAAACAAGATAGTCTTGTGTCCGGTCCAAGTGCACAGCCCACACATCACCAACAACTGGAAACCATTTTTTTAAAACAAAAGCTGAATTCTGTCAGCCAAGTTTGTCTTTGGGTGGATTGAATGTATGAATGTATGTATGCTGGTGCATGCGATTGTGCGTTAGTAAGTCCCGGTGTGTGTGTGTGCATGGGGGGGGGGGGGGGGGAAGGTTTTTGTGAGTATTTGGGCGTGTGGTGGTGGCGGTGCGTGTGTTTGTGGGTGGGTGCTTCTCCTTCGATGCACACTCACATGTGGGTGATGGTTATGAGTGTACATGCCTTTTCCATAACAATTATCTGATACTGTACAATTTCCCTATACGTTTAATTCTAATACATGGCAAATTCTAAGATTAAACTTTTTTTTATAAAAGGTTGATTGTTATCTGGTTGTTAAATGTTCCAAGGATTTCGTACCATAGTAAAAGTATATGTTTGTGTTAAAGTATCATCATCATCGTGGTTTACTGGTTTTGATATAATGAGATAAAGGTATCCAGCTGTTAAAGGAAGTTCTGTATTCTGCCAAACACCAGCTAATCTCAGAATATAGGGGTACGGCCAGCTGGCTCGTATAACCATAGCAACCCGCAGGTTAGGGACGTACAAGTCTGTAACAGATGAATCAGCCCCCGGATATTTTATAAGACAATGAATCACATAACCAGCCCACAAGGGTCAGTCACATGCACATAATTTGTTTAGTCAAAACGATTAAACTATTATCCTATAAAACCAAACATAGTTAAAAACCTTTTACAAAATAATGACCAGATCAACAATTCACCATTCACAAACGTCACTTGCATTACAGTCAATTGTTATCTAAATTCATCGTCAGCCGTTCACAGCCTACACCAAATGAAAGACACTATACATCTTATATCTTTTTACATCTGATATATCTTTTTTTCCAAAATTTAAAATCTCCAAACGTTCACAATGATTTAATTTATACGGATGGATAAGCAATTTACAGCGTTTGTTTCAAATTATGTTAATAATCGATATCATCCAATATTCTCAAGCAACAGGGGCGGATCAAGGATTTTGGAAAGGGGAGGATCACGCCCAGGTATATTGAAAGAAAACCTAAAAAAGGTTCCCTGGTTCGGGGGGGGGGGGGGTCAGGGTCGCAAAATTTTGTTTATAACCCTAAAAAAAGGTAGTTTCGGCTCCAAATTCGATCTATACATTATTACTTAATAGCAGGATATGGGTTTATTAGACTTTAAGACAGGACTGGATAAAGATACAGATGCTGGCAGAGGTATGTGCTCTGTGAGTGCTTTCTAGTAATCATCAGAGACTGTGACCGTCAGATGTAGGTCTTTACAGCTAGAGCACAGCTAACCTTGATTCACTGATCCTTAATCAATGCAAGCCAGAACGGCCAGGGGAGTTAAGTATTATATAGACATACCTCGGGATCATAAACTCCGCCTACTTTTGGAGTAATTGACGCCTACAGATTTGAAAGTTGGTATTAAAATCCCTTTAAACACATGAAAATCTCGGTAAGAGTAATACAAGAGTGAGGGAACAAAAATCTGAAAATAATATTGATTCATTTAACACAACGGTTACTTAATTACAGATTTCAGTCAACCACGTATTCAGTATTTCCACTGCCTACGGTAATACTTGTTACATATATACTGAACAGTTAAAGAGGGGCTATTGGAGTTAAAGAATATAGGTCACAGTAACTTTATTTTGGATGTCCAAGTAGACATTATAATGACCTCCCAGTATATACATTAAGAAAAACAAAGATTTGTTAAGATTTGTGTCCTGTTTTAATTTCTGGGTGCCCAAAATAAGGTTTTCTTCTTGTAGCTCACTGAATTTAGGTCACAGTGACCCAATTTCAGGATTCAAAGGAGACTTGCTAAGGACCTCCCGAAAGTCATATTAGAAAGTTCTAGGTCCAACAGTTTAGTTTTGTCCCCTGCCTGATTGTTTGGGTGCTCATAATCATGTTTTGGCCAGTCACCGTGAACTAGTTTCAGATTTCCAGGTGATTTGCCCAGAATCTCCTTGGATGCTGTGTTAAAAGATATAAGGCCTACCGGTTACAATTTGTGCCCTGTCCGACTGTCTTGGTTCTCGAACTCGTGGTTTTAGGCCAGTAGCTCGCAGGATATAGGTCACCATGACTTAATTTCAAGTTTCCAAGGAGATTTACTTAGGAGAGATCCCTGGATATTACGTTAGAAGATTCTAGTGAAACAGATACAATATGTGCCCTGACTGACTATTTGGGTGCTCAATATCATGTTTTGGCCAGTCCCTTGCAGAATACGGAACATCATGACTTAGTTTATGTTTTAAAAAATGCCAAGAACATCCCTGGGTAAAACGTTAGAAGACTACAGGCCTAACTGATACAATTTGAGCCCATCTGACTATCAGGGTGCTCAATTCATATTTTATCCCCTGAAGCCGGCGGAATATAGGTCACGGTGACCAGTTTTCAAGTTTCCAAGGACAATTACCAAAGACTTTCCTGAATGTGACATTGGAAGATTCTAGGCCAAATGGATACAATTTGTGCCCAATCTGACTCCCTGGGTGCTCAAAATCATGTGTTTGGAGCGTAGCTCGTAAAAGATAGTTCACGGTGGCTTAATTTCAGGTTTCCGAAGAGATATACCTAGGACCTTCCTAGATGTGCAGTTGGAAGTTTCTAGGTCCAACGGCTACAGTCTGTGCCCTGCTAACGTCGGTACTGCTTCATTTGAAGGTTTAAAAAAAAAAAAATGCATAAACATTAAAATATTATAGGTGGCTCCATCAGTCTTCAGGAAATGTAGGAACTGCCATGTTTTATGATGCATGGGCAAAATCATGACAATGAATGTGATGGTTATTGAGATACTGGAGCTTTTGTATCAATTTTTAATTATTCTGGGGTGCCTAAAAAGGCCCCATACTCGTAGAATATACGTCGCAGTGACCTAAATTCAAGTGTCTCAAGGAGATGTTTTTTATTGACCTCCCTGGATGTCATGTTAGAAAATACCAAGTTTAGCAGTTACGATTTGTGCCCTGACGGCCGGACAGACGGACGACGGACAAAGAGTGATCGCTATAGATCAGATGATTTTCAGTCAGCTGAGTTAAAAACCAGAACGTGAATGACGTCGTGCTTACCCGGCACTTAGCAGCATAAAATAATGCAAATTTAACTCAATGCATGGAATGAACTTTTCAAGTTGGTATCTCAGGAGGTTCCACCTGCAGAATCAAAGTTCTGTGTAAAAACGTCTCAGATCAGACAAGCAGACTGTAATCGGTCAGATATAATAGATAAAACACATGTTTTTGTGAAATGAAAAAAGGTTTACATTAATGTGCAAAATCAATAAATTTCAAAATTCTGTGTAGCTGTTTAAAAGCCCACACCCAGCCCTACCATGCAGGTAAAATAAATAAAATAAAAATCAGTCAAGAAATAAAGGATTTTTTTTTTTGTGATTTTGAAAAAGTTAGCATACTTGATTAAAGAATTTTGATATTATGTGTAGAACCCTCCAAGTCCACACTTCAGGTAAAAAAAACTAATACATCAGTCAAGAACTTAAGTAGAATAAACACATTTTATTGAATTTTTTTAAATGTTTGCATAAATGTGCAAAATTGTGCAGAAATTCAAAATTCTGGGTAGAATTTTAAAAGTTATCAGAAAAAAATGTGTCAAGAAATAAAAAAGAACCATTTTTATAGTTTTTTTTTAAATTACATAAATTTGCTTAATTATGAATTTCAAAATTTGTATAAAAATTTTAAACAACACACCTAGCCCTATCAGATAAAAAATTCCAATCTTGGTAAAAAAAATTCAAAGAGACGAAGTGTTTATCCGCCCGGCGGACCTACGAACACCGGACGCCGCATTCCCATGGCCTAAGACCGGATGAGCTAATAAAATATTTCAAGATGTAAAGTCGAGATAGTGTCCAGATCAGATAATTATAATTATAATTATAATGTGTGCATGTTTTAATATTTCGTGCATGCGAGTGAGGACCTAAATATCAGATAAAACATTTAAAACTAGACTTAAAACATAGCTGTCTTCTAAATAAAAAAAAAATCTCATACGAGGTGAGTACTACGTCTGGTTAGTACGAGATTTCCCGTCCAAGAAATAAATATTAGCCAGCATTTGCATGCAGGGACTCGGAAAAAAACAATAAATTCACGTGAATTCTCACCAGTGACGAGTCTACGAAGTCTATGAGGTCGATACTTTGAGTAAAAATATTTGGGGTGAAGGGGTCTAGATATAGTGATCGAATCAGGTATTCCTATAGGTCTCAGGATTACATACAAAGTCAACACACAAGCAATTTTACCCATGTGGTTCTCGAGGAAAGATTGATGTTACATTGATGTTATTCTAATCTGGTGAAATTTCGCTATTGATAAACATGTGGTTCTCGAGGAAAGATTGATGTTACATTGATGTTATTCTAATCTGGTGAAATTTCGCTATTGATAAACATTGGAAGTAATTTGAGATAAAAAGTAGAACCTACCCTGAGCGACGACACTTGACAATAAGAACAGGACGAAAAGTGGCAGAACGTTGCTACCAGATCGCCCTCTCTGTCCCGAACCTGACCGCCTCTGGGTTGTTTTATTTTGCATTTCTTAACTTTTTTATTCGCCTCCGCTTTTAAATGTCATTCACTTCCAGAATTACTGACGCTTCTCTCTTGCCTGCGAAGCTAAACCAGACCAAAGGAGACAACGCCTGACCATGTTTTTATGTCGGCGCTATCATCCTATACCATCAACGTTTATCACTATATACGTGTGTAATCATTTTCATCTTTTTTTCAGCTCTCGGATGCTATTAACAATGCGCAATCACTTTTATTTTCGCCGCACAGCCTGCGTGTTATTTGAGGAAGTTCGATGATCTGACAGCTCATAACTGATTGAAAACCGGACTTTAATTGAACGTGTCCTGTGTTGATGTTTATCAAGGGTCACCCCGTATCGGCTTAGGCCATTTACTGACCTAAGTATACGGATACATGTCTAGCACACCAGTCACTATACGACAAATACGGAGTGATGAGTAAAACCTCGTAGCGATGTTAAAGCGGCCCAGGGTGTCTTTCGCCCGTATTCATGTGATCTGTGCGGATGCCACGTGACCTATGAGGATGTAAAGCCTGTCAACCTTCCAGCTCCTGGACAGATTCCAGACTTATCACATGCATGTGTAGTTTTTCTAAGACTAATTCAATACATGTGCGGGACATTCACCCGTGTACATTCAAATATGTCATACAAGCATCTGAAAAAAATCCATGCGTGGTACACGCGACAGGTTGCATCTGTATCTGAGTCATGGCTTTAATTTTCTTAACCCATATTGCTTGCTCGGTCGCCTTTCATACGTACATGCGTAAATTCATTAACTTTCCTTTAAAGACCATGCATGTGTACGTACTAACCTAACAAAAGGATTTGATACCAGAAATCATAAAATATTACTAGAAAAATGCATATATTTTAATTTGATAGTAACACAGAGTCCTGGTTTCATTCATATATCTTCATTATGCGCTCTTTACACAGCGCTTTAACTATAGGCCTATACTCCCTATATCGTAAGCGCTGTTTGTTATGACCTCGTATCTTGAATTGCTACACCAGAGGGTAGCACTGTATTTTTGTCCAATCAGATGAGACCTTGTGCTGGAAGACACGGCCAAGCAAGGAATACACGGAGCCAATCATGTTCATTTCGTTTTGAGTGAAAGCTCATCGCCCCGGTAACCATCTGAACAGGCCACAGACTCAAAGTGAATTGCCCCAGACGTGGTATGCACATAGGATGCCCGCGGCCGGTGAGTTGTAATTCAAACGAAACGTAACAACAAAGGCTGCGTGCACACCTCGCTGGCTGGTTTCAGTTCTGCAGACAACAGATACATGGCTACGCTAACACGGTCATAATGTCATAATCGAATCGGTCGATGATGCGTGAATACAGAGGGAGCAATTAAAATTTGACCGTTAACTCTCACCAAGCGGCGCTTGAAGCGCAGCTATGGGCGGAGCCAGGATGCCTGTCGAGTATTTGTTATTAGCATCTGGTTGGCTGCTTGTCACATAATACGCACGTTTTTTTCAGCGGACAGCGAATCGCCATCTGGTGTCTAAATATATCATAAACAGTCAAAGCTGGCAGCGTGAAAATCAGTTGCTTCTTTAGAAGCGCAAGATTTCCGCTGCCTCGGAAGCGTATCTTCATTATCGCTTACAGACAGTAAAATACAATAATAATCTATCTAGCCCTGCAGTTGTGAATGTAGATGTCCTTCAGGGTACGATATACTTGGACCAATTCTGTTTTAATATACAGTATATAATGTTGTAATGATGTCACTGTATATCTCCATGGAAAAAAAATCCTGATAAAGCTGACATTAAATTACAGCGTATACTGTAGATCAAGTAAGAATCTGGTATGACGAAAACCTACTCACTCTTAATTATTTGAATCGAATGCCATGCTCCTTGGTAATTCCAAAAGGATTGCTTATCAGAAACTCCAGATATCAATATTAGATTCAACTTAACATTGTTCTGATGAGACTAATTTACTTGGCGTGATAATAGATGCTAATTTATTCTGGAGACCACATATTAATTAACTTATTATACAAAGAGTTCTTTGCCGAATATCAAGCTTTCTTTCTCTGCAATCACTGACCAAGGTTCATGCGACAGTCATTCAACCACATATAGACTATGCCCTAGGCATCTTGGGTTGTTCCTTTTCGTGTAATATCAATATTGCACGAAAGAACAAAAACAGTGTTGCCGAAATTATTACCAAAAATGACCATAGAAATGTACATTCAATAATGCAAGTAAGTGAACTAGGATGGATGAATGTACATGAATACATATTCTATTGCAGTGTTTAAGTATAAATGTGTTTGCTTGATGGATCACAAAGGGGTAGTTTTCATTTTTTTAATGAAGTTCACATTCATGGGACCCGAGCAGCTGTGAGTTAACATTCAGTCGTCAATATTATCACCAATATTATTATTACGTCTGGAAGGTTATCATCTATTTCCGCATCTCGCCACTGGAATATCTGTCTGGAAATGTCCGACTGGGATACTCTACAACTTACTTTTATTTTAAAGAAATATTTTTTTCTTATTATTTACATCAAATTCACCTCACATGCATGCATGATTTCATGTCACACAATAAACACACGATAAACGATAATGACTTCCTTTTATTTGGTGAAAACTTACAATGTACAGTACACAGGCAGTTCTGGTCATGTTACATCATTTAGATTTTAATATAACATCTGGAAGGTATTTACTGGCCAGTGCAGTTGCTCCATGTAAATACAGATACAAATATTTACATATATTAACATTCAAACGCTGGCACACACACACACGTATTCTAACTTTCACTACATAAATTAGTTTTTAGATTAATTATAAAATATATGATTTCATTCATGATTTTAATTACATAATCCCTTATCACAGTCCGGGACGTCAACTACCTCCAACAAATATCTTTATGGGTTACCCGTCTCTTGACACATTAAATGCACAATTAATCATTTAAATATAAATTATATATATATATATATATATATATATATGTTATATATATGGATATATATATATATATGGATATAAATATATATATATATATATATAAATATATATATATATATTCATTAATGGCAAGTCTGATTCATGTTTTATTTATATAACAAATATTTTATCTTAATGAATGCATTCTTAAAAAAACAATCCCCTGTTACTCAAGTCAAAAAATATATTGCAATCCATTAAATTATTCAATGAAGATCCTACGCTCATAATATCATTATTAATTTGTTTATCCTAATGACTTATATATGTATAAAATGGGTAAAGATTCCAAAGAACAACATAATTTGCCCATTTGTCGAAGTCAATCTATTGATCTAACTCCTGTTGAGAAATAAGAATTTTAAAATATAAAAATCCCTTAAATTCATCCACTTTATATAGAAACAAAACTGTTTTCAAAACCATTTCAAAGCACTTTTATATTAATTTAATCCACTGCAAAATGTTTCTCAATTAACTTTGAAAACATAAATAGCAACATCATTGTGCTCAAAATCAGGTATTCACATATACATGTCATGGTGCCCTATTTTATGATTCAAGATGATTTTCTCATATCCTACCTGTAAATATGTCATATCAAAGGCTTATGGTTCAAAATGCTTATTATATGTGCCTTCAGGTTCCCTCCATCCGGTCGCTTGAACAAACTAGATCATCTGATGGCCAATCAAAGACCCATCACTCCACACAACTGAAAATCAGCTCAGCTCATACCCCGGGTGCATGTGACAGGTAGTTTTGAGATGTGTCCTCCGATTACCCTACGGTCTGGTGCGTCATCAGCCCTACTGGTCTGGCTTACAGGGGCGAAGTCCTCTATTCACCAGGTTTGTAGGGGTTGAAGTCGTCTTTTTTCATTGATGCTAACGTGTGGTTGACGATGCGGTGATGTGCCTCATCAGCCCGGATGGCCAAGATCACGTCCAGCATCACAGCATCAGCCTGTAACGTACATCAAACAACACTCTGTATGTGTTCTCATTGTCATCTCAAGCATGGTCCGTGTCCATGCTTATCTGTGTTTACGGATAAATCAAACGTGCAATTTTATCAAATAGAAGATAAAAAATAACCATTAAAAGTGGTTTTACACTTTAACCGACCTAAGAATCCCCCCCTCCAAATAAATAAATTAATTCTCGATCAAATATTGATACAGAAACAAACTTATCATGCCCTATAAACATCTAAAGCTTAAAATATAATTAAAATTCTGACAAAGCTTTCTTTAATTATATGTTGTGTTTTGCTGTAAATTGTACAGATAATTCCATACAGTGAGATTAGTGTGAGAACAATGTGAGTAAGACACCTAGAATTAGGCTGAAGTAAGCACCATGTCTACCAGTATTCATTTCTTAGTACTAATTCTTTAGCACCAAAGGCACAAGCTCGCTAAATGTAGTTTATTTTTTTATTCTGGGAATAATATCTACTTACATAATCTAAAGAAACAAAACAAGACTGTTTTGGTTAAATGTAATTAGAACCTTAACTTTAACAATAGTAAAGTCTGCAATTTTTTTAAATTTAAGTGACGATAATTAAACATAACTGGGTGGTTAACATTATTATTGTTCAAGGAGGAAGCAACAGAAAGTGTCAGGCAAAAAGCAAAAAGTCAGCCCTCCATTATGTTGCTCTAGTTCCAAAAGAGACCGAATCGACGGTCTGTCCTATTTTATTAGAGATAAATTAAAGCCTTGTGATTGGTAGAATTGATTTGGGACATCGTCTTATTGACAGACGTTAATCAGGAACAATCCCAAACTGAGGTGAGATAAAAATAGAGGGAAGTAACAAAACAAGTTCCGACTTACTGACCATTACCTGACAAGTCTTTCTGCTAGTTATGAATACTGACTTATTAAGCCAGAGCCTGACCAACTGATATGTAGCTGACAAGTCATTCTGCTAGTTATGAATACTGACTTATTAAGCCAGAGCCTGACCAACTGATGTGTAGCTGACAAGTCATTTTGGGAGGTTGTATATATATTGACTTATTTAGCTATAGTCTGACTAACTGACCGGTAACTGCCAGTATCTGATGGCCACATCTGGAGCTGGCTGTGTCTTCCAGTGCTGCATAGGGCCACTGTCAATGTCCTGTGTTAAAAATAAAACGAAATTACAATAATGCACATTAATTTCAATAACTTAAATTTCCTACCTAATTTAAGTGTGACCTTGATATGTATATTCTGATTCAGAAATATCTAGCAAAATTGACGAAATACCGGTTTCATTTTTAATTTAATGCTTGTATAATTTACTCTATTTTGGTTATTTTATGGTTCAACTGCAAATATTAAACCCTCATAAAACACTGAAAAAGGAAAAATTCTGAAAATAACCTTGTCTATATGAAGCAAACCATAGTATTTGAAGACGATGACACCTTGAAAATGAGCTGCTTGTATTAAAGTACGGATTTCAAAATCTGAAAATGTATTACTCCAGAAAAGTAAACACGGGAGTCACCTACCTTCAGACACTTAGAGTACGTGAGGACGGCCTCCTCCTCCAAATAGCCGACAAAGCGATGACAGAAACGAGGACTGATCAGGTATGCTGCACTAAACGCCGCCACAAAGACCCCTGGAGTAAAAAGGTGTAAATATGATGTGAATAAATAGATGTTTGACTGATTTTCATTGTGAGCCCATAAAAATATAATGAGAAATCAAATGTCTCATCTGAGACCAGTATCCCATAACCAGTTGCCTGTACTGTTACATGAGAAATAGGTACTATGGCTTTTATTACCTGGTTTATCCTAAAATTAGAGCAAAATATTGTAAAAAAAGAAAATTAAAAATTCACCATGAATCAAGGAATCACCTGGGAATGCCGACGCTCTTTTTTTTTAAATAAAACATAAATATTCTATTAGCTGTCCTGTATGGGTAAAATCCAAAAAAACACCAACACTTTGGCCCACATTACACACATTTCAGCATGAATATTCTGCACATCAGATCTGAAGTGGACTTACCCTGGGTGAGAACCACACCCCATCTGAACGTAAGTGAGGGCTGCTTCAGCTGCAGAGCGGTCATCAAGTGCATTCTTTCATTTTCTGCCTCCTCTGAAAAAGAACACAAATCTGATTAGAATGATTCCAGAAAACAGAGTAAAATACTATATAAATAATGTATGTAATAGGTGAAGTAATAAATGAATTATTAGGGGAATACATTACTTAATGTATTTGTAGGTGAATTAACGTTTGAGGGCACATCCTAAAAATGTGGTAATAGGACAGGGTGACGTGTTCCATAAGATCTTGATACACCTCAGACTGGAAGTACCGGTGCTGCATATTATATGGGCTGAAGTAGACCTGCATCGGACCCTATATTTTGTCAAATTCTAATGTTATATAAATATACCCCAGGTACAAGCTCCCCTATACTGTTACTCTGTTGACCCTATGTCCAGGCCCTGGATTTTTTCCAGAACCACAATTATCACTACAGGTGGCGTCTGTGTGCTCAATTATAGGAGGATTACCATGTCGTTCTTTCCCCTTGGTGATAGGAGAGCTGACTACTTGCGACCCACAGAAGAAGACAGTACACTAATTATAACATGATCATTAACATTAATAAAAGTGATAAAAAATGAAAACAAATGTTAAAATTATTTATTCCTTCACCTGTTGCAGTCTACTGTGATGGTGAAGTCGCATCATTATCTTGAGTGAATAGTCAATTCTTGCCCTTTGACCTGGACCTCAGTTGGCCATGCAGGGGTGGGGTATCAACACTGATTGACAGTCACTATAGAGATGCCCCATAATCAATCAAAATGCAGGGTTTATACCCTGCCTTCTGTAGCCTGTATTTAACAGAGAAAAACTCAGAAACTCACCCTCTCTCTATTCCATCGAGCAGTGGACCCCTATGCCTGCCCTCTGTGGCAGGCAGAGGGTATATGGCTTCTTTTTCACCTTGGGGTTGGTTTTACGACAGTGTCGGCTACCCAGGTGAAGAGCCACCCACTACCAAAGAGCAGTCCTTTTATCTAGCCTGGTAAGTATCTTTCTGTTTCATTGGTAAAATTTAGATCATAATATGCAGTCCTGGTATTTTGAAGGTTTAGGCGTTAAGTTTTATTCCAGTAAAAAAGTGTTATTACATCACTTAAAATTGTGCGAGTGCATGTTGCCCAAGCCCAATTTCCTCCGAGAATGAATAAGCAGCAACACAGTTTTAACGCAGGATATGTAAAATTGAGGGCTTCATTGCTTTTGATCTCATTTTTAGGAAATTAGGTCACGGTGGCAAGCATTTACTAAAACACAGTTGAGAAGCTGTTCGTAATTAAAGGGACCTATACCGTATTCTGTTATCTGACGTGTATTAACCAAAGATTATCCCTTGAACCTTTGATGAAAATAGGCCAGAAAACGCTGATCCCACGGCACAAAGGCTGTCCGTATTGTTTATATCGATGGGGGGGGGGGGGGGGGCGTCAAAATAATCAAAACCTATTCAACAAGGACATCTGGAGGTATGTCAGATGAACCAGAGAATTGCTAAGACAATTTGACAAAATTACACACATATGCAACCAGCCACCTTTAGTTGCATGTTTTTTTTCTGCATGTCAACATGGGCGCATGTGGCATGTTTACTATCAACATCTAAATAAACAAGGTCATACACCCACCACAGAGGCGTAAAAAATTATGAACCTTTCTTGGCAGGAATCACCTGTATGCATGCAGTATCAGCCAGAAATTACATCCATTCTAAAATAATGCATGTGAATACCTGGCTTAAAGCTATGCTGGTTATGTTCGTTATGAAACAGCTCAGGAGCTGACAAGGATAAACATTTTACCTAATAACGTGTGAATCCAGCCATGGTCTCGCCTCATTCTCCTCAGAGAGTCAAGATGTCTCGTCATGGCTGCCACCATTCCCGGCACCCCAGCAACAGTCTCCAGGAAGCAAATACGACTGAAACATAACAAAGACACAATTTATAATATTTTTAAGCACTTTTTCTTACGAGGTAACCATCTTTATTTTATAAGTGCTATTTAACCATGATTAACATGTAACTTTTACAACAGACATGAAGACATTGAACTTGACACATTTATACAAAAAAATTACAAATTATTACACATTTTAAACTAAAGAAAAATATCATGCTCTATATTCCGATTTTTTTTAAACCTGGCACATTACAACCTCCATCTTTCTGTTTGAGAAAGTTGTTATAATGAAGACTTTTTACACTTTTTCTTCAGTCATGAGAAAGTGGATGACAATAATACTCATACGTAAAGAGAGAAACAAGAAACCGGTTGGTAATTGGTAGCGGTGTGTAAATTGACCGATTATATCAATGATTGGTCATTTCCTTCCATAATCGAAATAAATCGATTGCATTTTTGTATAATAGATCATAAACGATGGTGTATGCACATCCAAAAAAAGGCATATTATCCCGCTAAAATATTCAAATTCTGTCAGAGATATCAGAAAGACGGGACAATAAATAGCAAACAGCATTAAAGTCTACCCTTGTGCAACTCATAAGTATCAGCAACCCGGCCATAACCTTGTGCCATCAGCATTATGTACAAGTTGTACTGAATTTACTCGGTCATTATTTGAGGTATAAATCTATACAGCAGATTTTATGGTAATACCGATGGTACATTAAATAATCGATTAATAATCGAACATCAGCCTTTTTTTTTTGTTACAACTAGTATGATTCGTATGCTTACTTTATCCAGACCTTCTCATTTCGTTCCCCTCTGTTGAAGCCGGACAACAAGTCAAAAGCACCACGTGTAAGTTTGACGCTGTTGTATGCTAGCTGCAACATATGGACAAGTGTGCACGTTAATATTACATGAACAATCATATTTTAACCATTTAAATTCATGTAATAGCGTTTTATTGAGACTGTCTTTTAGGCTATTTTTTGTAGAATACGGAAATTACAATAAAGTCTGTGACATGCTTACTAACTGTATATATATATTGTTCCTGTGTACTAGCAATTAAACAAATAATTAAAAATTTTGCCACAGAGTGATTTTCATTTGACTCATGAAGTAAAATTTAGTTAACTATATGTTAATACATTTAAATAGAAGTATGAATGAGTGCTGATGCCGACACCAATATCTGCAGAAAGATCCCCAAAATCCAGTCTGCATGGTCTCACATAATAATCTGTTCATCTGATCATCTGAATTTGATTGACAGTTTTGACAGTGAGTCAGGTTACTGTAGTTACCTTATCCACTATTCCTTCGGGTTTTTTGTGTGTGACCTTGACCTCATGCATATCCTTCTCATCCCTGTAGAGAATGAAAACCCTTATATTTATTTTATTACTGATGTTCTATGTGAAACATTATGAAAGTGTCATATTTCTTCTTATTTTAAACCCACTTCCATTTAAAACCGGACCTAAACTCCAAGCAATTGATTTCCCAAATTACATGATATTGGCTGAATTTATCTTAAATAAACACACACACACACAAACACACACACATATATATATATACATATATATAAATTATATAAACTGTATATTTATATATTTTTATATTTTGTTCAAATAGTAAAATATTGCATAGGTAAATGTCATGCAAAAAAATGGTAGTTTAAGTTAAGCGTGAAATTTGTACTTATTGTGATCATAACTCAATGATAATCTAGAAAACTGAGCGTGCCAGTACTTGTTTTTCTCAGAAGTTGTACAAGAGTACTATTTCATACCAGATAGGGTGAGGTAGGGTGTAGGTGCCAATCGCTGGGATATCTTCTCCTGTATCTTGTCGTGTGGCTTCATCTGATGGAGAAGCCTGGCTTGGCTTAGACGTTCTGAAAAAAAATTAGTTACATAAATATTTCTGTTTGTATGACATCGGCCAATTTCTGTAGCAGTATTTATCTTTAAGGAAGTTCCTTTGAAGAAACACATGACGCTACATCCCCATTAAAAATCTTGGACAAAATTCTGGGGTCCTCCTCCTACCCTACTGGTACTTAATAGGCCATCAGTGAGGTAATCTGCTGATACAGACCTGATAAGCAGTGTGATAATGATCCCAGTGGGAAGCCATTAATCACTGCCGGACTACTTTCTTTGGTTGGGTTGGGGGGGGGGGGGAGGAAAGGGCTGGGGAGAAAAGCTGGTCAACTGGTCACACAGGGTCAGTGATGTTTATATCCAGATTAGGTAATTAACATAGATAGCTGGGGCAGTGACTGCTATATCTGGTTCATGTGTCTGCTACAGATGCCTATCTGGCTGCACAGATCGGTTTTTGTGAATGACTAGGTATAACTGTACGTCCCTCTCATTTAACATATATATATGTATATACTCTGTGTATTCTGATAATAATAATAAATATATATTAACTCAACACATCTTTGCAAATCAAACACAAAACTATATTGTCTTCCCAGGCAGTAATACAATTGTGACCTGATGGAGGTTTTGTGTGTGGAAAATTGTATGCTTTCCTTCAGCATTCACCAATGCTTGCATTTGTGTAGGATAATGGTTATACCTGGTTGATGTCTATAATTACTTCATCCAAAACGACTCAAAATTCAAATTTACTATATATTTTATATTTTGGTTTAATATACATAAGAAATATCAAAGTATACTTCACATAATTACATAAACTACAGTAGTATAGTAAAATGTTATGAAAATACAAATAATCAGTAATTTATAATTTAATTCTAATTAAAAAGCTGATAGAACTTGCATTAGTAGCACCATAAATTGTCTTAAATATCTGATTAGCGTGGTTTGTTTTTGTTGGTTCATGATCTAGCACAGCTATTACAACATTATAAGATTTGAAATCTTCATGTATAATGAAAATAAGGAATGATTTTTTCAAGGGGGTGGGGGTGGAGGGGATTTTGTCCTCTTTATTATTAAGTTAGGGTTTTTTTTGGAGGAGGGGGGGAGGGGGTTCATCCACATGGACTGTGTGTACCCAATATATATATATATACACCTGATGGAGGTTTTGTATATGGAGGTTTTCATTATATATATATACATATTCATACGTATGTTAATTATATATTGTGTGTGTGTATATATATATATATATATATATATATATATATATATATATACAGTTAAACCTTGTTGTGTCGAAGTCGAAGGGACACTTGGGAAACTTTGACACATCCGAGGTTCGACACAGGCGGGTTTTATTTGGGTATAATTTAACCAGAGTTGTCAGGAATAACGAGTCTGTAACTTCGACATAAGCAGGGTATTCGACTTTTAAAAGCGAGTTCGACACAACAAGGTGTCACTGTATATATAAAATCAAAGGTGTTATATAGTTTCAGACAAATCGAACTGTTACATAGTTCAGACAAATCAAACTGTTATTTATAGTTTCAGACCTGCATATACAGTAAGTTGGACATACAAAATGGACTATAAAATTTTACCAATTATACCAAGATCATTGTGACCCTGCTCTGCTTCAAGAATTACATGTATTTAAAAAAAACTTCCATTTACCATTGCAAATTTGTTTCACTTCAAGTTGGGCTAATATAAAAATCACTGATTTTATAGCCTTAATAGTTCACAAAAAGCTCTCAAATATGTTTTCTCTGTGCACATGGGGGAATTAGGTCAATACTGTGTAACTGGTAGAAGTTATGGGATGGGACATGATGTGTCAAGTTAAAACAGCAGGAAAGACATTTACTCAGTTATATATAATGTTAACTGTCGATGCTAGTAATTTTTCTTTTTAAGAAAATAAATCTTTTTTATTTACATTAAAGTGTTCACCAGAAAAAGATCAGGAGTTTGTAAAATCATAACGTAAATGTAAAATCACTCAATTAAATTTTGCCCTCCTTTGCCTCTGACCCATCACTGTTGACTAAATTTTTAGATCATGCACACATATGGAATTAAGTTTTTAAACTGTGAAATTTGAATGCAGTTGACACGAAAACTTTTGTTCAAGTTTTAGACAGCCAAATCATATTCAATAGGGGTGTAACAAATGCATCGAATAAAAGCCAGTCATTAATCAATAATTGAATCTGGCATGAAATAATCAATTTATTTTTATTATTGCATTTTCATTCATTTTCATACCTTTTTGGTCTCTAGCTCTTACCAAGGAACAGATAAAAAGCATAACTGATTAAGTAGCACTGTTATTTATATATAACAAAGAAAGTCACCTAATATCCTTCAATAGATGTAAGCACAATAATGAAAGAGAAGATTTAAATATTACTTGGTTTGCATAACTTCTAACATATAATAATCTTAATCTGATAGTATCACATGGGTTGAAACTTTTAGCAGATTTACGTCTCTAACTGAATATTGTGACTCTATACAATAATCAAATAAAACCTCCCCTGTCATGTAAGTTTTAGTAATATTAAGTGAATTATAAGGAAAAGTAATATATGCAGAAAATAACAAAAAAGTGATCACTGCCAAGTCAATATATTATATATACTATATATATATATATATATATATATATATATATATATATAATTGGGACAGTTTGATATGTGGTTTTACAATGGAATTTACATAAACTAAAGGACATGCTGGTAAGGAACAATTAAGTTTTCAAAAATTCATTTAATAGTTTATGACATGTTTTGCTGTGCATCATCTGTATACAGTTTCTTTGTCTGAAAATGATTATATATCAGGAAAATTATGACACAGATTACAAAGAATTAAATATTCCTTGCATTTTCCTAAACTATTCATTATTTTCTTAAAATGGATCTTTCTGTTACCCTTTTTAAAACCTGCATTTGAACCTAGAACCGCTCTATGAAAGAACATAAAAAGCAAGTATCTCATGAAAACCTCTGATTTCTTTAATGCATGCGGTTGCTGTCGCGGTATGCATGGTCGCGGTTACAAATAGAGTCAAACATATGATATTATGAAGGACTGATTCCTTTAATGCGTTTGTGGTTGCGGTACTTATCCGACCCATCATCTGACAAAATTTTTGTCGGATTTTGTAGCGACAAATCTGACAAAAAAAAATTAAACGGATGGGGTCACACAAGGAATCCCACTGACTTGTTTACGTCACACAGGGGTTTCCCCAGGATTATAACGTTTTTATCAGTATATGCCACAAGGAAAAATGTTTTCTGCCTGAAAACATAGATTTAAATCATTGTGAATATGGGAAACATTTGTCTGTTATTCCTTGATTATTGGTCTGCCCAATACATGTATCTGTTTCGATTCAAGTGGCTGGTTTCCTATAACTTTTACTACCACTCTCACAATATATATATATATAAATATATATATATATACGTACAAATGTCGTTTTTATCCGCAACAGCGACCAAATAAAAGGAATCGGCCTTGCCGCAACTGCATAAAAGAAATCATGGCTTCAGTCTTTGTGAATGATCAACGGTCAATTTCGACATGATCCAGTACGCACGCAAAAGGGACAGTTAATCTCCATTTTTAACTTGTATGGACTAGGATACAAATCTATCAGTCAGTTATTGTCTATAAATTATATTGTGGCAATGCAGAAGAAATTACCATTGCTTTTAATACAAAAATTTATTTTACATAAATGATATTAACCAAAGCATATTAGTATTTAGTAATGTAAGACAGTGGGCAGTTTCATAAACCAGTTCACTTGCCAACACAGTATATGTATTTTAATTTGTGTGAATGTTAATTTTAGACCCTGATATGAATAAACAAATTTTAAATATAATATGTAAAAATATATTTAGTCTTGTAATTCCGAATTTTTGTTTCTCAACAGCAGTGTTGATACCATTCAGGGTATATATTTCTACAGGAATTTATGTAAATTATAATTAAAATAATTGATTTGGAAATATTTGAACTGGTCTGTCTAGATTTTTTTAGATTGTTTTTAAATTTCTACCCCCTGTTAACAAACGTTGAACATGTTATGCGATGAAACATGTGTTAAACAAATCTGCTTTACATTTCTTCTCAACAGGGGTTCTGATACTTACATGTAAGCATACATTCAGTGGTATTATCCCTATTCAGTGAGACTGCATGGCTATGAAATTTACACATTCTGTAGATATAAAAATTCTACACTATCTATATCAATAATATCATACACACACACACATGCAAACACACATATATGTATATCTATATATACATATATATAAAATATAACCTTTAACACTATAGGTTAATCAAATTAAATCTTGGTCCCAGTGATTTTTCACTCTGATTGTTAAAATAATCCTAGATTAAAATTTACATATGTTGTTAGTAACTTCAGGATTTTGAGTGCAATCTGCAGTTTTGCTCCCATGGAGTGTTACCATACTGAATTTGTGACCATATGGTTTCTGAATCAAGCTGGGGTCTCTACTCTGCAGCTTGTCAGCATCTATAGTTTAGCAGGCCAGGAGCCCACCGTGCACGGCAGGCTGACCACTTGTTGCTTCCACAGAGCAGCACAGAACCAGCCATCAATGTCTTGGATGTTGGTGTTGCTTGCACTCACACTGACCCTGTCCACCACATGCAGTCTACAGTAATGAGGTATTAATGAGTCCCTGGGCATGTCTGCTGTGTACAGGCACTGGGTGTGTGAAAACAAAATCTCACTGAATCAGGGGTACCACAATTTTACCAAAAGTTTTGACATCATTGCGTCTTCAGGGTTAGTATTTAGAGTAACTAAACTCTTAATACCAGTGTTGTAGTTCAGTTCTAACTATCAGTCCAGGCTAGTCGATTCCAAGTCCGAGTCTGACTGAAAATAATTTTCTTGATAAAAAAAAGTCACAAAACTTGGAAATAAAACACTGGAATCAACCTGTACTTGGCTGATTTTTTTTTCAGCACTGGCCTCCAAGCTTGAGTTAAATTCCGAGTCCCTAGAAAAGTGCATTTGAGTCTGGACTCCTGTCCAATTCTTGACTCAATTGGAGTCCAACGTCACTGAACCCTTCACAGTTTAGATTTTTATGAGTGAGACTGTGGTGTAAAGACAAAGACAGGAACAAAGAAAACACTGGAAAAAAATGTAAATTTGTAAATGTCCATGAAAATACATAATAGGGCAAAAGTTCACAATAGCAAAATATGATTGTCATCATTTTAAAATCAACTTGTTTATTTTTTTAAAATATTTTATATACATCTTTATTAATATCCAATTTGTATAATTCATCTATTTATAGCATTATGTGTGAATACAGCATGTTTGTTTTGTTTAAAACAAGTATGTTATCACAGTTTCTTTGAACTAGAATGAGTTTGTTTAAAAAAAAAACAGAGATGTCTCCCCTCCCTCCTCCCATCCCCTAATTTGAGGGGGAAAATACTTCAAAAGTTTGGGGCCACAAAATTATTAGATTTCTCATAATTTGACCTTGAAAATGAAGATTAAGGCCACTAGTTTGTTAAAACATCTGAGATTTTGGTAGAAACCTTTCACAGGTCAAATTTCATGAAAATATATTGAGTGGCTCAAAGTTATAGTGTTCACAAATAATTTATTTTCTAACTTGACCTTGAAGATGAAGATCAAGTTCATAAATTTTCCATCCTGTTCTCAGTTTGAGAACTTGGTTGAAACAACTTCTGTATCAAATTTGAGGAATGTGCAGCTAGTGCTTCAAAAGTTACCAAAATCACAAGAAATTGTAGAGACCCTGAGTAATAATTCTGCTGATTTGATCTTGAAGATCCAGTTCAAGGTCATCATTTTTTTAACATGGTTGACACAAAAAGTGTTTCAAATTGGAGGAAAAAATGAGGCCGACTACGGTCAACAACATTGACAGTCTCCCCTATGGGAAATGACACTAAATGCCTCTCATTGAATTTTTATTTATCGTTAACATATAGCAGTCAGAAACTAATTATACACAATTAAGTACAATTAGGCAATAAGACAGGTCAGTTAAACTGCATTAAAATTAAGGAAAGATATAGTTTCAGCTGATTTCAGCTGAGAATTTTAGTGTACTATTTATATCTTTTGTAAGCAATAAACACATATATATTTTATAAACAATTACTTGTGAAAATTTGTTAGCACATAGCAATTTAGGTCTAGGATGGGCTTATCTCCTTCGACACACTTTTAGGGCTGAAATGTTGTCTTGTTAGAACTTTTAATTATATTGTGTGTAAAGTGTAATTCTTATTGGTCGATATTCATTTGATGATATGTATGTTTATTGTTATAATCCACTTATGAAAAAGATCTGGGAAACATCTACTCGGTGTCAGGTACAGATGTTCCAAAATCTTGCAGACATGACAATATTTCACATGACTATCATCTGTGTAATTCTTAAAAAAAAGCTCCTGAAAATCTAACTTTATCACTATTTATATTTTACAGCATTTGTGTGTTGAATATTTAAACAAGATCACTAATATAAAACAAATATTGATTCAATGCTTTTACATGCTTAATCTAAGGTTCAGAGTAATTCATAATGAGAAGTAATGAATGTGAGGTATCATTTAGCTCAGATGAAATTTCATCAAAATATCTGGTGACCTATTAACTATAGCAGTGTGCCAATTAATTGATTCAATTGATGAATGGTTATTTTCTTTCAAAATCGATTAAATCAATTGCATTTTTGCATAATAGATTAAAAAGATTATGCACTCTTCAGAGATATATGAACACAAAGTAAGGAACAGCATTAAAATGGGAAGCGGGGGGGGGGGGGGGGGGGGGCTCTGTATCTGCGCCTGCGACAGCAATAGACCTCGGGTTGTATGAGGGTGGATTGATGGTTTCATTATAAAAACTGATGAACCAACTGACGAAAAATGTACATGTCAATCCCATTTACTGGAGTCAATATTTTAGGTAATAGTAATCATCGGAATTTAACTATTTTCAATGTGTTATTTTATCATTGAAGAAGTTCTTGTTAGTTCTGTTTTAAGTTTTTACATGATGAGTATGTCAACTTTTAAGTCCCTATGTTTATGAAAAAAACTATTGTGATTATATGTGTGTTATATTAAAAATTACATTTGCTTCTTCAAAACTTGGAAAATAAAAGTAAAATCTAAAAAAATGTGATATTTATGAATAAAATAAGAATTGAATGGAAAGCATAATCAAATTGTGACTATTTTCAGCGGCTTTGTTAAGTGCCTGTCACTTAATTTCAACCCAGATGAAATAGCATATAAATAGAAAATTCCTTACATTAGTCAAGAAGAAATTGGCATCTTTATGAATTTAGACAAGAACAGTGAACTCATAGAAATTGCCAAATCTGTAAGTTACATCAAGAAAATTATATGAGATCATATATCTCCTTGGTTACATATTCTAAGAGCTGCTAGGTTCATATTTTTTTTCAAATTGTGCATGTTGTAAGCAAGGATAGATATATATTAAATGAGGTATATCATCACCTCGGCCTATGGAGGTGGCATGGGTTTATGTGATCGGATAGGTTTCCATGTGTGTTTGCGAGTCCAAATAATATCTGCAAAGTTTCGCAATGAATTTGGATGAAATCTGAAATTTTGGGACAATAAATTTAAAATGTGGATCTGATCCATCCCTTTTTACCTATTGTTTTTCCATATATCACCTTCAGATTATACTGATCCACGTCTTCCTAGTTTCATATCCCACTTTTCAACAAATTTCATTCAGTTCTTTCCTGGGTTAAATAAAGTGATTACCTATACAGCATGTCATCATGGTACAGCCATGGCTTTATGACATATTTAATTAATGATACCATAGCTCATTTGTCATAAATCAGTTTCTAATTAGTAATTATTAAAACTGTACACACATTTTTTACACATGAAATTTATGAGTATTTATACATATGTAAATACTTTCACACTTTGCAAATAAATTATTATCACAAAAATTATAGTCTGCGTATCGGGTTCTTCACTCTTTAAAAAAATGACTGAGACAGAAACAAATAAAGATTGAATTGCTTATAAGACAAATCTGCTGGTGAAGGAACAGAGTGTTGGTCAGCCCTGAATAGCATGCCTGTGCACATAGGTGCAAGCAATCCATGCCTCTAGTGACACAGCCAAACAGCGCTGACCTACATGCACAGACACCAGTAATTCAGCTGTGCATGTGGGCAGTCAGGCCACTGCTGGACAGCAGGGAGGGTGACAGATAAGATAATATAAATGAGGTGTCATTAGCAAGGGCAATCCTGTGGGGATCCATTAGCGAGTTAAAATTTTATTTGTTAGAAAGCAGCAGGGAGTATACTTGATACATATAAATTGGTAACATAAATAATTCCAGTATTAGTTTGATTGTTGCCTTCTTTAGAAATAAATGCATTTATTTTTATTAATAGTTATATTTAAAATCTTTAAAGTGTCATCTTATGAAATAATGGACCTGTTAGTTAAAAATCCTAATGATTGCTCTCTACTTGTGTTAACATACAAAAACATTTGAGAAGGCAGTAGTCCAAGTGATGCTATAAACCTAATCCGTGAAGCAGATTGAAATTGGAATAAAAAGTACATTATAAAAATTATACATGTGTATATATCTAGCTATTTGTAGTCCACATAAGAAATCTTATTGTATATTTCATAAATTGAATAATGGAATGAAAATATGGATGATTATTTTTCAAAATTTTCAAGGTAGGCTTTTAAAACAAACAGGGATGTCGATGGGATGTAGAAACAGGATATTATAAAATTTGCTTACATTCTTATGTTAATTAGTATGTTCATACACAAATATAAATAATAATTCCAGGGTATTTTTCACCTGAATCACAATTGTTGTTTCTCATTGAATTGAATTAATTTTTCTTTAAAAAAAACTGATACATTTACAATGTTCACTTCAGATTATCACTTAAGCTTATGCAGCCCCTGTGTATCTCTCATTATAGGCTATATTACTACGCACACATAACTTAGATAACTGGGCAATTTTGTGAAGCTAAAATCTGTGCAAATATTCTTCAAATTCATCTTTGTAAAGACAGGAAATGAAAAAAACATCTTGTGTAATATATGATCATTGAAATGTATAAATTAAATATGAACTATATTATTTAAGGCCTTTTTGGCTGATACAGAGCACTACTTTAAGCCTCCACCCTAGCTGTCAATGTGGCCTGTGATAACCAGATAATACAGCTGGTCAGCTCATTAAGGGTCCCCAGGGAGTAGCGTTGGGGGACTTCACAGGGATGCCGCACACCCCAGATTTTGGCAAAATCTGGGGTGTTTTTGCCCCAAAGTTTTAATGGGGATGTAGCAGCATGAGAAACTGTATGATATGAAGCCTTTCTCATTTATAAGTCTTACCAGTATATACTTAGACCCCTGGTTCTCAAAAGGGACTTTACTTTATTTTACACTTTAAAATTACTATATTAAATGTGTGATACTCAAATTGCCTAAGAACCTTATAGGGAACACAACATGCATTTTGAATTAACTGAAACACGAAAATAAACTGAAAATAATTCCTACATGTCCATACACAATTTCTTTATTGTTTCAATACCTTCACTGGGACTGCCTTTGGCGTATACCCTCACCAGTTAATAGTTTCATATGGCCATTTCCTGAGATCACCTTGAGTGTATCATGTTCAGAAAAGTATATACAAGGCAGTCACGACACAAGAAATACTTTAAGCTATTACAGAGGATAATCACCATGCATGAACTCGATATAGCTTGTTGTCTGAAAAATAACAGTGGTTTGGAAGTTATGCATCCATGTATAATACGTAACAAGGACTTTTGTCTCGAGTTAATGGAGAATTTATCATAGGGAAAGACAGTATACATTCGGTGAAATGCCCTTGATACAATCCGAGACACCACGACTCAGTAAGCTAAAAAAATGGCCAGTACGCTGGTTGTTGAATCTCTAAGTCTAATGTCAAAGGGCCGATATAGCGCTACTAGATATATAATAAGTGCACACTTGAGGCATTAATTGAAATGCATCGATCTGTTCTATGCACTTTTTTATGGTATATGTTAAGTGTCCCTATGAAAGTGTCTGGTACATATTTTACATGGTGTAGTCTAAAAAATAACTGACCTGAAATGCTTCAGTCCTTGTGGATCTGTCACTGCACCGAAATTTCCTTTTCTAATCTGTTTTATATTCTCTTTGATCTGTTTGTCCATGCTCCCGTTCCCGTTCTCTGCAGAACTGCTGGCCCATCGTTCCTGTATATATAAATATATATAAACAAATCATGGTTATAGATAGAGGTACCATTATTGTCAAAAACCCCTTTATCGAAAATCAATCAAATTTTTTTTTCAAATTTATATCAGACCCCATAAGTTATATATTATTTAAACCTGGTACAGCGATCTTTTTGATTTTTTTAATTTTAAATTTTTCAGTCATTTTTACATTATTTTGTAACATGCTCAGGTGAGCTCACCTGGTTCATTAGGAGGCAGGGACCGCAAGATAAATGCTGTGACAGCAGGCCGGTGTGCTTGCCGACCGCTAGATGTCGCGCTAATCTTGAGGCACGCCCTGGAGCAGCCAGTGCCTCTGTCAGCAGAAGGGCAGATCTCAAACTGCTGGTCATTTTTTAAACTGAAACATAATAAAAAAATATCTTTACGTAAATTTACACAATGAAACAAGTGAGCCATGGAGACGGTTCCTTCTTACAAAGAGCCCAGACAGGAATACAACTTTCACAGTAAACATCCTGAGCATCATTCGAGGTCCCGTGGGTATACCTGACCATCGAGACATTAATGATGGTAACGCAGAATGCTAATGAAATTTCCATGGTTCATAATCCGACATGACTGTTGTCACAAGAAAACTAACAAAATATTATAAAGTTACAAAGTAATCCGTGATATCCTGGAAGTGAGATCAGTGCTTCCACTCTGGAATTAATGAAAAAAAAGTATAAAATGTTACAAGAAAAAAGGCTGAAAAAGTACAAATCAGTGCCAAATAGCGCAATTTTTGTACACTTTCACAGCATGTGATACTTCTAAGCAAGCTTTCCAGTTTTCCATATATCCAGTGCTATGTAACACATAAGCAAGATCGCAGTAAAAAATCATCCATAATAAAATGCCACTGTTATGTAATATTGACAAAGTAATTAGCCTATAATCATCACCAAAAATGATGATTTTGGAAAAAATAGTATAAAAATGTATTAATCGCTGAAAAAAAGTATGAAAAAAAGTAAAAAAGGAAGCCTTGCCTAAAAAAGTATATATTTATATTATAGGTGGCAGCACTGTAAGATCTATGGAGAGCTGATATTCCGCGTTAATACATGTACTTGAAAATAATATTAGGCAGATCAAAATGATCATTACATACACGTGCACTTCTCAAACTTTTTCACTATCAGGATGCATATTAGACACACATATAGGGTACATATGTACTGATAAGTGCGGAGGTATAGGCGCACTTATGTTATCCACAGGTACCACCAATGCTAGCTGTTGCACTACAATATACATTAATTATAGATCTCTGTGATGACTAAGAGGTTTTAATTTAAGTAAATAAGAACGTTTCAATCTATAACATCAGCAGGGGTACGGCCATCGCGTAAATTGCAGTTAACCTGCACAGTGAGGGAATTTGTATCACTTTCTCTGGCATTTTTTTAAAATATGATTTCACTTGATATTTACCATTTTATTGCTCCAGCCGCTTGGACTTCTTTTCAAGAAAATAAGTTTTTTTTTTCAAGAAAATAGTTTTGGATACAATTTCGTTATGTTAAGATATGTGCTTTCACCTGTTTAACAAAACAATGTTGTTATAACCATGTTGTCCCCTGATTATACCATTTTTTTTAATTTCTATTTTTTAGCCTTACAATTAATACTATCCCTGACACAGGAAGCCTTGCAAATACAGGCCCGCGTTCTCGTGAAGGATTTGTCCAGGATGATGGGTTTATTACAAGAATCAAGCTGCGCTACTCGACACAAAGACAGCGCTCAACGTGAGTGTCAATTTCTGTTTTCCTTTTTGTTTAGTTTTTTAGCATTAAGTTGATTGACATTGTACATATGGATATGATTAGGTAACAGATGACAGATAAATTACCAATCAGATATACTTATTAAAGACCGCGTACGAGCAGGAATGTCTACATCATCCTCATGAATCAGACTATATTCGCAAGTTCACATTCCACGTGTGAAAAAAATGATCAAACGGAGCTATATTTCGGACTCATTAATAGTAAAACATAAACCGAGATCATGTTACACTGTAGAACCCCTTTTAACTATATGGTGAATATAATTAATAATTCATATTTTGAAAGCGTTTAGCAAAACCATCATCGAACCAATGTAAAAACATGTACTATATATAACTAGATATTTTTGGCACCGGAAGTGCCATAGTATACCCAGACAATTAATCCCCCCCCCCCCCTTTAAGAATAAGCCCCCCATCTTCAGCAACAATTAATATCAGAGGTCATGACCCCAATTTCAATATACATCATCCCCTAACCCATGTCTATGTATATGCATACAATGAAAAAAATCTGTCCATTAGTTTTTGACTTATACTGTTCATAGTACTGTTAAGTGGCAATGATGGGGTATAAAACGGCACGAAAACAAGTAAAAGAATAACAGGTGGCGCTACCAGTTTCTGGTACATGACAACACTATCCAAGATCTTCGGTCAAGTTGATTTTTGGACCAATCCATGCATCCCTTATTGAGATATTAATGATTTTGTGATTTTCACCATATATGGCAATATTAAAGGACAAGGCCACTCTCATAGGAAAGGTCATGACCCCAATTTAATTAAACATCATCCCATAACCCATGTCTATGTATATGCATAATATGAAAGAAAACTGTCCATTAGTTTTAGACTTATAATGCTCACAGTACTGTTAAGTGGCAATGATGGGGGTAATAAACGGCACGAAAACAAGTAAAAGAATAACAGGTGACGCCACCTGTTTCCGGTACATGACATTACTATCCAAGATCTTCGTTCAAGTTGATTTTTGGACCAATCCATGCATCCCTTATTGAGATATTAATGATTTTGTGTGATTTTCACCATATATGGCAAAATTCAAGGTCAAGGCCACCCTAATAGGAAAGGTCATGACCCCAATTTATATTTACATCATCCCATAACCCATATCTATGTATATGCATAATATGAAAGAAAACTGTTCATTAGTTTTAGACTTATAATGCTCACAGTACTGTTAAGTGGCAATGATGGGGGTATTAAACGGTACGAAAACAAGTAAAAGAATAACAGGTGACGCCACCTGTTTCCGGTACATGACATAACTATCCAAGATCTTCGGTCAAGTTGATTTTTGGACCAATCCATGCATCCCTTATTGAGATATTAATGATTTTGTGTGATCTTCACCAAATATGGCAATATTCAAGGTCAAGGCCACTCTCATAGGAAAGGTCATGACCCCAATTTGAATAAACATCATCCCATAACCAATATCTATGTATAGGCATATTATGAAAGAAAACTGTCCATTGGTTTTTGACTTATAATGCTCAAAGTACTGTTAAGTGGCAATGATAGGGGTATTAAACGGCACGAAAACAAGTAAAAGAATAACAGGTGGCGCCACCTGTTTCCGGTACATGGCAATACTATTCAAGATCTTCAATCAAGTTGATTTTGGACCAATCCATGCATCCCTTATTGAGATATTAATGATTTTGTGTGATTTTCACCATATATGGCAAAATTCAAGGTCAAGGCCACTCTAATAGGAAAGGTCATGACCCAAATTTATATATACATCATCCCATAACCCATGTCTATGTATATGCATAATATGTTTTTGAGTTTTCGCGCCAACAAGATTTATATGCGGCGGCGGCGGTGGCGGCGGCGGCGGCGGGACCGGTATGAAAACATAGTATCCCCCGACTTTGTCTGGGGATACAAATATATACTTATATTTATATATATTTATATGTATATATGTAAATATGTGTATATATATAGTATGGCACACAAGTGATATCATGAAGATTACAAGGCATACATTAGGCTTTAAAAGAGCACAACAAAGAACAAAGTACATTTTATCTTTTTTTTATCATCACACACAATTTGGTATAATTCCCACGTTGGCAGGGACGGATCTCGGATTTAGGAGGGAGTGATCCAACCCAGGATGACCAATAACAAAAACCAAACGAGGGACCTATGGGTCACGGCGCTCAGCTGTTATATAAGATAAAAAAATATGATTTGGAAATGAGGCACATGCTGGTTTTGTGTGGAAATAAATATAAGCTGTATTATGAGTTGTTAGTGTTAAGCTTATGTATGATTTTGATATTTTCTTTGGAGACAGGGAAGAGATTGATTTCATTTATTTTATTAACAAATGGAGTGCCACTGTCATACAGATTTTGACTTGGCCATATAACTGATAAACAGCACATATAAGATAAAGAGTTTAACTATTTATTAAAATTTAATAACAAATATTGTGCCAAATATAATTTTTATTAAAAATAATAAGAGAATCATATGATTTTTTTAATAAAATATAACTGAAATGATTATCAAAATAATATTATAGAATATATTCATGAATGCATTCATGAATACATTTTGAAAGTATTTGCACTGGTATTCAAATACTTTCATTGTATCCGCCAAAACAGAGTTTTGCGGATACTATGTTTTCAGCTGCACGCCGCCGCCGCCGCCGCGTAGGTGTCCGGAGAACTCCTCCGTAACCGCTGGGCGGAATTTTACGAAACCCGGGATTATGTTCGGGTCACATGTGAACTTATGCGCCCCTGCGCTCTGCGTCCGTTTGTGCGTCTGTTTCCACACATAAACCCACATATCTCGGGAACCGTTCGACGGATCAGGAAATTTTTTTTGCACAAATGTAGCCCTTGGAGAGCTTTATAACATACACAAGAAATGGTGGCGCCACCTGCAACCATGTTTGCACAGTGTTCACCTGTTCGTCTGCCTTGGGTTAAAATCACTCATATCTCTGCAGTGATTTGACTAATTCACCTGAAATTCGGCATGCGTATACATCCTGGATAGCTTTTCTGATTTTATGACAGGTGGCGCCACCTACATTCACGTTTACGCTGCAGACATCCAAGCTAATATCTCAAGAACCGTTTGACTGATCAGGAAAAATTTTTTGCACAAAAAATAGCCCTTGGAGAGCTTTATAACATACAAAAAAATGGTGGCGCCACCTGCAACCATGTTTGCACAGTGTCCATCTGTTTGTCTGCCTTGGGTTAAAATCACTCATAACTCTGCAGTGACTTGACTAATTCACCTGAAATTCGGCATGCGTATACATCCTGGATAGATTTTTTTTATTTTATGACAGGTGGCGCCACCTACATTCACGTTTACGCTGCAGACATCCAAGCTCATATCTCGGGAACCGTTTGACCGTTTGGGCCAAAATTTTGCATGTGTATAGATCTCACATAGCTCTTTATCATACGCAAAACTGATGGTGCCACCTGCAGCCATTTTTGCACAGCTCCCGTCTGTTTGTCTGCCATGGGATAAAATCACTCATATCTCGGAAGTGGTTTGACATATCTGCCTAAATTTTGCAGGTTTATACATCTCCGACAGTTCTCTTGATTTTATGACAGGTGGCGCCACCTGCATTCTAGTTTATGCAGCAGACATCCAAGCTCATATCTTGGGAACCGTTTGACCGATTGGGCCAAAGTTTTGCATGTGTATAGTTCTCACATAGCTCTTTATCATACGCAAAACTGGAGGCGCCACCTTCAACTATTTTTGCACAGCGTCCATCTGTTTGTCTGCCACGGGCTAAAATCACTCATAAACATATAGTGGTTTGACTTATCTGCCTCAAATTTTGCATATGCATGTATACAACTTGGATGGCTTCCTGGATTTTGTGGTAGGTGGCGCAACCTACATACACCATTTGGCTGCAGACATCCATGCTAATATGCAACATTTCACTCTATTTCCCCTTGCCACTCAATCCATGCCTCACTTCACCCGTTCCACTCTGATTTAGGCGGATACACGTAGTCGCTTGTCAACTACCCGTATTCTAGTTTTTACCTGAATTCCCATTCTTATGCAAGAAATTTTATAATGGAGTACATATTCATATTCATATACATTTGCCAAGTATTCGCACCATGTCTGGTATTTATTCAGTTTTAGCCAAACAATGATGTTGAGAATCCAGAATATAAACATAGGACCCATGGGTCACGACAACCAGCTTAAGTTTGAAATTTTTGCAAATGCAAAATATGAAAAATATTCTATTGTAATGTTTTTTATTTATATAAGCATATGAGAAGCTAAGAGGAAAGGGCCCTCCTACTTGGTTATAGTAAAGTTCTCAATATATGATTGCAAACTATCTGACAAGACTGTCATGAAGAAAAACAGTAAAAGTTTTGAGATACTGTGATGCATATGAAAAATTTTGCCGATGGACAGGCAAGTGGACAGAATGGACTAATACCTTCATTTCACTTTCAAGGGAATAATGCATTTAAGTTTATATATAACAACATGGCATCTACAAAATTTTCCTTGAATCCCTATTAAAACGTTTTGCACATTGGAGTTTTCAGTACATGCTTAATTTTATTCACCGAAATGAAATAAAAGATTCAGTACATTTGATAAAAAAAATCATCTTTTCAAATAAAGTATACACACTGTTGGTTGAATGAGGGACAAACAATATCATTATGCTAATTACAATCTCAGCTATAATTAATTACTGGAATTAATAGTCAATTTCACACCTGGTGAAGTTTTACTCTACTGAAGTAAAGCATTACTTATATGATGAACATCCACACTTTCATAGCAATACATCACTTTGTGGACACAATTAAATGTGCACTTTAATCATTGTAACCCTGGTGGTACAATACAAAATCTAAAATGTAGCATGTCCAAGAATAAAATAAAATACAGAAAATTATAACATTCATCTAGTTTATGCACCAGCTGGGGGGGGGGGGATGAGTGCAGGGCAGAGAGGAAGCCTGCTAGTAGTGGCCAAGCTGGGCCAAGGCAAGCTGCCTGGGGTGGGTTACATAATGCAAGTGAAGGCTGTACTACTAGGTGGGCCAGATAAACAACACTTGACATGGTGTATGAAAACTTGAATAAAAGCTACTCTTTTCAAACAATTTCTTTGAAATTTCAGATTTTAAAAGATTAAATCCTTATGTATATATGCTGTGAAAATAAAATCAACAGTGCTTACAGGGAGAAAACGTGCCACTGCCAAATTTGGACAAAATTTAAGATATTGATTTTTTTAATTTATGCTAATAACTTGAACAATTTGCAAAATTAAGATCTAATTTTGAGTAAACAATTGAATCTTGATTAAATAAAGTTATATTCCTGAAAAAAAGTCTCCAGCTTCAGCAATTCTCATGTTAAGTGAGCAAATATATTTCCTGATTTTAATAAAATTGCATTATATTTGGGCCTATAACTTCAAAATAATACCCAATACTGACCTAATTTTTGGTATGTGCACAGAAAATGTATGGAAGAATATGAATACTAAATCTGATCAAAAACAGATCAGTGGTTTTGATATTAGGCAGCCTTGAAGTGTAACAATGGCTTTTTTTTGGAAAACGGAGGTTTTTCCTTAATATCTCGAAGGAACGAAGTTCTAATGACCCAATTTTTGGTATGGTAGGAGATTTGGGGACATCTAATGGTATGCAGAATTTTGGATTCGTAGGTCCAACAGTTTTAAAACGTGTCCTGTTAACGGACAGACGGCCGGACGGACGGACGACGGACAAAGGACCATGACTATAGCTCAGATGACTTATAGTCAGCTGAGCTAAAAAATCCCCAGGTCCGGAAAGAGGGGGGGGGGGGGGGCAGGCCTGTCAATAGTAACAAACACTTAATAAAAACGAAGCATTTTACTGATGGTCTTTCCATATATTTTTTTATATCTTTTATACTTTCCGGCTTGCAGGCATTCTTCTCTATAATTTTATGCGGAATCGTTTTTTATCTGATATTACATGGTGTTACTATTGACTATTGAAATCATTCAGTTCCTTTTGCATGCAAGTGTGCATTTAGTATGGCAGGTAAGATGGCAGATTCAGGTTTACATTGATAGATGTGTGACTGAAAGGCAGTCTTTTTTCTGCGGAAGGCAAGCCTGTATTAGACTATATGCCTTTCCTGTGGAAAAGTGAAATTTCCAAAGTATTATTCGATCCCTGTGCAGGGAAAGAGCGCGGGGAGCAAGGAATATTTGAAAGGGCTATAAATATGTCGTCCACAGTGAATATTATAAACAGTCCTTAAGCCAAAGTGGCTGTGCCAGGACGAACATATCAGTTACCGTGGTCAAGTACTTGACGTTGACCTTGCTCGAGGTCACCTGGCTGAGCGTAGTTGGGCCGCATGTATGCATACATAGACCATCACGTTCGAGCTGCATGCAGACTCGGAAGCTAGGTAATTAACCTACAAGCACCTAGTATCTGTACACCGTGTCCCGAATATAGACTACTTTAAGTAACAGAAACAGCCAAGCAATGTGTATGTGTTTGGTGGTGGTGTTTTTTTTTTTTTTGGGGGGGGGGGGGGGGGGGGCTTCCGAGTTTTGAGAATGTGTCCGGGGTACAGCTCAAATGTAAATCTGTTAAACACGTTTTCACCTGTATAGGCCTACTGTCGCTAATAGGCACCATGTAGGCATAACACAATTTCACCGCAGTGCAACATTATTAAATGATAACGGCTACTTTAGCAATACAAGCCTATTGGTCTCCACACTACAGGCACATGAACACAGTCCAAATTCCGACGATTTTCGAGGAAGTCTAATCGAAGCTATAGTGTCGACAAGGACTGATAGACAAGTTGTCTAGCAAGACCGGTCACGTCAGGGTCCACTGACAAAGTCTATGTCTACACAAATACAAAAATCAGAATTGAAATGGATCTACATGCAGGTAGGTTTATATAAAAAAATACTAACAAAACCTACCTGTGAAACGAGTTTATAGTCCTATAATAATTTCATTATCGTATATCAAAATTGCCGTGAACGTTTTTCCACGTGTTTTGTGACATGGTGCGTGCATGGATATTTAAATCTACGCAACACATACTCAACATTTATCTCTTTTATTCTATTACGGTATTTTCAATATTTAAGATTCTTCAAAAACTTACCTTGACACACGTGAAATTCGTTTGATCCTTTAGAATCGCGAATCCCAGATAATATCAGTTAATTGTTATCACTAAATTATAATCGGTTTCCAGGCCAATATGTGGTGACAGTTTGCTTTCCACGGGGTTTTCCCGCCTCAGACTCGCGGTGTATCGAAATAATAGATTACAACTTTGCTGTACGCTGCTACACTTAGCACTGCTCTCGTTGTATACTGATGCAACCAACAGACCTCTTGCTCATTTATATTACTACCGGCGGCCTAGAACGTGATGTGTGAACGACTCCTACGTCACACGTGACCCCGGTGAACCTCCATGACGTTGCGGCTCGATAATAAATGATTCACTTCAGCTCGGGTTAAAATTGTCTTCCTGATATTTAGAATAACCGCACATTTTGAACTATAGCACCTACTGCCTCTCTTGGAGGACGATTGCATCACGGATCCGGAATATGAACGAGATTTATTGGAATATGTTGGTCACGTTATAATCCGGCGTTACTAATGCGGGCCTGGGTGCCCGTCTGTCTGATATTTATTGAGGATACGCAGAAAACGAGAGAAATTGTATACATGGTTGGAGAAAATATTGTTATTAATTATAATTATATATAAATTATGCCTATTAATTATAGGCCTTCAGACAATTAGTTCATGTGCACATAGGCCTATAATTATTGCAATGGGATTTATGGATATGATAATGGTCATGCGCCAGTGCTTCGAGAGAAAGTTAATGAATGTAGTAATATATGCCATGTGCTAACGGAAAAAAAGATTCTTAACTTGTCAGTTTAAACTACCAGTCATTGAATATGTTAGGCCTACACCAAAGTTGCTCTAATCGATATTTGTGGGATGATTGTGAAAGAAAACAACTAATGACGCCGTTTCTACTACACACAGGTCTTTAAATGTAATATTATACATTAAGACCTACGTGATGTAGAAGCGGCTTTATAGGCTGTTTTCATGCAATGGCGATCGATGCATGCGACTATGGCTACATATCAGTGGCCAGGTATAGGCCTATTTATATATTAGCAATGCAAGGCCACCTACACCTAGTGCTCTACTCAGTGGCTGTGAATGGACTCAATGCCCTCCGTTATGTACCAGTGATGCTCTTGCCGCGATGCCTTCCAAGAATTAATAACTTGGTATTTTAGACAATACATTACACTATAATGTTCTTAACAGGATTACCATGTCAAGAAACATATTTGAACCCTTCCTGAAAATACTGTCACGATCAGAAACAACCCCCCCCCCCCCCCGGAAGAAAATGTCCCTTTCGCAATCTCGCTTCACGTCAGCTTTTTCCCGAAGCCGATGATCCATATATATTTCGTTGGTGTGGCCCAGTCCGTGCTTTTTTCCTCTCCCTGTCCCATCCATGGAAATGTATAAGTACAACACAAAATTTGCAGTTAGGTGTGGTAGTTGTCAAATGACGTAATTGGTTCATTGACATCTCCTTCTGACTGGGCATTTAAAATGAAGGCTCCCGAGTAGAACGGGGAGGCTAAAAATGGTTGATCAGTTTATGTCTACATTCATATTATGGGTTAAAAAAACCTTTGTGGGTTGACCTAGTCAGGGGAGGGGGGGGGGGCGGGCTCCCAGTGATCGTTGGGCGATTTAATTCGTCCTAATTAGGGTAGAGCAGGGCAAGACGCACCCCCTGGGTAAAATGCCCACCCCCCTTTTACTATTTATGTGCCATTAAACTGGCGCCACCAAGCGTTCACTTTGTTTCAAGCCATCTGGTAGGCGTTTTGAGAAGTTGAGGGGAACAACAGGGCGGCTGCTCGGCGTTTGGTGTCATCGAAAAGGTATGTGGTGTATTGCTTACAACATAGATGAGTTTTTAAATGTGGTCTGTGGTATAGCTATGGCATCTACTTACGATAAGTTTGAAATAAATGATACATAAAACCTTGAAAATGATTAAAATGAACTGTTCAGAATGAAGATTACAGAAGTAGCAGCAAGGCGCAGGTCAAACTAAATCACGTGATTTGAGGCAAAAAGCCCACGTGGTTGTTGAGGCGAGATGCCCACTGGGCGTGTTACCCCAAACAATATTTTATTTTAAATTTTATTTTAAATTGAAACGAGGTTGTACAAATATAATGGAAAAGCTGGGTTTACTTGATATTTGAATGCAATATTTTGGTGAATATTTTTTTCAGATATATTCCTGATTTATTATGTTATACATTGGTATGATATACCTGCATATACATATATATATATATATAATATAAAAATATATATGTATATTTATATAAATAAATAAATATGTATATATATATTTATATAAATATATATATATATAAATAAATAAATAAAATATACATATATATATAAATATGAATATATTAATAAATATATATATATATATATATATATTTGTTTATATATATACCCCATACACAAGATATATATATATATATATATATATATATATATTATATATATACATATATATATATATATATAATATATATATATGTATATATATACCCCATACATAAGATATATATATATATATATATAAATATATATATAATATGTAATTTATATATATATATATATATATATATATATATATATACAGTGTTACCTGTATGAAGTGGGATTGGGGGAAGTACTTGCACATGCATATAAGTCACTCTCACACCACAATATTAAAGAGAACTCCCTTCTGTAGAACTAATCTTGTATTAATTAAATAACCATTTTCACAAGTTGCCAGTCCTGAAGCCTTCTGATTATAAAGACCTGAGTTCAAAATACTCCGCCGGTACTTACGTTGACTATAATGCTAAATTTATCTATATCTCTCCCTGCCTCTAGACCCAGTCTGCTGGGTTTATTTATAGCTAGTCCCCCAAAGATTGAGAACCTAAACGAAACAGCCATAACCTGAGGCTAAATTGTGTGCTATATGGTCTCGGCTTAGCAAAATCTGTGTTTCCGGTCATACCTTTAATCCCGAATAACTTATCTAAAATATATCTAATTTAAGTAAGAATAACTCTAACGTAACGGTGACTTTTTCTAGCCCATATCTTACTAGATGATAAAAAGTAGGCATTAATAGAATATTTAATAAAACTAAATTAAGAGTAGAGTAAGTGGATATGATTCCATCGTGTGGTGCTTTGATCGTTAATTGCTTAAATGTTACAACACGTAATCCTTACATAACCAACATGAGTGTGGTCTACAGTTCTGGCTACCTAATGATATATAAATGAACCAGACTGGCTAAAAGACATTTAAAATAAAGGGACCTCAATTTTCCAAACTAACACACGCACTATATTCCTTTGTCTGTGAACTATATGCTTTAGTTGACCAATACATCAGTGCAATTGGTTCAACAGCAAACCCCATACAGTACACAGCGCATAAGCAAAAGGGTGACAGCCCGACCTGTCAGCCTGTCTGGGGTAAGCGACTGGAGCCTCCCCCTGAGGGTAAACGGTCACTGCTAACGCTTATACTACAGCGTGATTTTACACTATAACAATTACCTTCCCTCCACTGAAATTTGGTCCTCCAAATTGATATCAGTAATATACTACACGTATAATATAAATTCATAACATACCTCTTACTTAAGAAAAAATAATTACTGTCATATAAAGATCATCCAAGTCTGTTTAACTGCTGGATAAGATTTCATGGTGTAACCGATTATCTATGCTCACTCAGGTGTGGCTGATGCGACATCAGTGGCACTCCATTCTAACAGCAAGCTGTATACTTTAACCATTCTAAAAATATGCCTATTGCGGTCAACTGACGGCAGGCAAACCATGATAATCATGATAAAATCCCCTATTATTTTCTTAAAAGGCGAAAGCCAATCTTATCTTCTCAATATACCGTGCTCAATTGTCAAGAGCTACTTATATGCGCCCGAACGTAAAGTGCAACAGCAAGTCCACGGCTCGCGACACTAGCCTAGAGAAAGCGTTTAAACAGGTTTCTCTCTTCGGCCTCATATTATTATTTATCGTTGAGTATTCATTTCCCAAGTTACTCAAAAACTCCAAACTCTTAAATTTCGAATGATGATCAGCTTTACTTAAGTGACTCAGCTGTTCAGCTGACGGAAAGATGTTATATATATTAGCGTACACCATGAAATATTCTCCTGCCTATACAGTGATTTAACCTAAAAGTGAAAACACCTAAAAACATATTTAAGAAAATTGTTTTAAATCACTGAAAACCTCAGCTTTAAACAAGAAGAAATGTAATTAAAAATACATATTTTATAAATCTAACATGCCTATATTCAAATAAAAAAAATAAATGTATATACTTCTTAAAGGCTTCATAGACTGAATAAACTTTACAAATAGTATACATGTCATCAAAAATATTTGGTCAGTTATAACAATATCAGAGTCCCATCACATGTTACGAACGAGTCTTAAACACACTTTTTTTTCGTCGCCGTTTTCTTGTGTAATAATCCTGTAGAGCGGCATGACCTATATTTTCCTCTGGTTCCCAGGTGGTGTCAGCGTAACCTTTCCACTTTATTTTATACATTTTAATTTTACCGGCGCGTTTGCATGCCAGTATTCTGTCTACTTCATACCAATCTTCATCGGTCTCGTCTGTTGGCAGGGTATTATCGTGTGTCGGTTCAGACTGTTCGTCCGCGGCATCGGTGGTTTCGGCGGCCTGAGTGTTTATTAATTTTCTTTGATCGGGATCTAGGTATGGGCGCAACCTGTTCGCGTGCACCAAAGAACTGAGTGCCTTGTGCGTATGTACATGGTTCAGCATGAACGTATGATTTGGCCCTTGACCTGTAATATAATAAGGTCCGATCCACTTTGGAGCCAGTTTACGCGAAAGGCCTTGTTTAACATGAGCGTTTTTTAACCACACCCTCTGACCAACGAAAAATTCTGGAGCTTTCGCGGAGCGATCGTAACGTTCCTGGTAACCTTTCTGGGCGTCTTCAATATTTTCCCTAGCCGTATCTCTTGCCGTTTTGAGAGTATCTTGTAGATGTTCTAAGTACTCACTGCGACTGTTAATGTTGTGGTCCTCGTTCTTTCCGAGAATTGTCCAGTCTATAGGAAGATTCATTTCGCGACCATAAATAAGTTTGTACGGAGAGTATAGCGTTGACTGAGTTGCTGGGGTACGGCGCAGAGCCATTAATATGCCAGGGATGACCCGCGGCCAGTTTTTCTGATTGTTATCCACGTATGTTCTAAGAGCTTTCTCCAGCGTACTGTTCGTCCGTTCACACGTACTGTTGGTCTGTGGGTGATAAGAGCTTGTTTTTACTCTCTTGACGTCATATAATTTACACAGTTCAGACACGACTGAAGCCAGGAAATTTCTACCTCTGTCCGAAAGTAAGACTTTCGGTGCGCCGTAGCGACAGAACACTTCATCGTGCAGTGTCCGTGCTATTGTTTCCGCACACTGTGTTTTAAGTGGAAAACATTCCACACATTTTGAAAACGAGTCCACGCACACTAAAAGGTACTTGTATCCTTCGTCCGATTCGGGTAGCTTGCCAATAATGTCTACATGCCATCTTTCGTAAACTCCGACAACGGGTAAAGCGTGAAGTGGCGCTGGTTTTCCACCATAACATCGGTTAGCTACCTGACATGTCTCACACGTAGTGACGTACTCTTTTACATCAGGGTACATCTTTGGCCAATGGTAGCGTAAGCACAAACCAGCATACGTCCTGTCTACTCCTTGATGGGCTCCACCACTGTTGGCATCGTGGTAAGATTTCATTAAAGTGTATCTAAGGTCTTTTGGCACTGCGAGTTGTTTTATCAACCTCATTTCTTTTGGTAATTTCTTTGCCCTTCTTTCATATAAGTGAAACAATGTTCCGTCGTCCAGAACATATTGTTCTGACACGGCGACTATTTTGGTTGCGTCTTTCTTTGCTTCGGGTAGTTCCCCAGACTCTAAATATACCATGATGTTTTCTAAATCAGGGCTCTCTCGCTGTTGCTTCTGTAATTGCTGTTTGTCAATAACATCAAGCAGGACATAGTAATCGTCCACTGGCTCGCACGCGCCTATGCAGATAGTGGTGTCGGTTTCCTTTGACTCGTGTTGGTACACAAGATGGACCTCTGTTGTTATAGCCTCCTCATAAGTGGTGTCGACAGGTGAGGTGCTGTGCACCGCAGGCGGACCTGTTAACGTGACGGAGCCTGGCAGGGGTAATTCGTCATCCTCGGCGTCACCATCAGGTGGTTTATCGTACGCTCGTCTTGATAAACAATCCGCGTGATTGAGCTTCTTGCCAGCTCTGTGTGCCACATTGAAATTATAGCTTTGCAGAAGCAGGGACCATCTGGCTAAACGACCAGTTGGTTGTTTTATAGTCTGTAACCACTGAAGCGCTGCGTGGTCTGTTATAACTTGAAATTTCTGTCCCGCTAAATACGTATGAAATGTGCGAATTCCCTCTACAATAGCTAAACATTCAAGTTCCGTAATTGTCCATTTTCTTTCCGATTCCCTGAGTGCCCTTCCTGCGTACGATAAAGCGTGCTCTTTACCATCTTTATCAAGCTGTCCAAGGACATATCCAATAGAATATCCACTTGAATCAGTAGATAATATGAAGGGTTTGTCCATGTTTGGGAAACTTAGAACTGGTGCAGAAGTAAGCGCATTTTTGAGTTCACTGAACGCATTTTCACATTTATCTGTCCAATTGAATTTGGCGTCTTTCCGCAAAAGTTTGTTTAAAGGGTCAGCTATGTTTGCAAAGCCTTCAATAAAGCGGCGGTAATAGTTACAAAGACCCAGGAAACCACGTACCTCTTTCTGCGATTTAGGTCTCGGGAATTCGGCAACTGCTTTGACTTTGTCTTGGTCTACTTGAATTCCTTTTGCAGATAACTTGTGTCCGAGATAAGTAACATTTGTTCTAGCTATATGACACTTACTTGGTCGTAAACGTAAATTTGCGTCTCTAAACCGTTGGAAGATTTGGCTGAGATGTTGCATGTGTTCGGTTATGTTTCGACTGAATACCAAAATGTCGTCCACATATACGATCGCGTTATGCCAGTTAAGTCCACTCAGTACTTTAGCCATTAATAATTGGAATCCGACGGGCGAATTTACGAGACCGAACGGCATCCTATTGAACCGGTAAACTCCATCGTGGGTGACAAATGCTGTTTTTTCTTTACTTGATTCATCCATAGGTACTTGCCAGAAACTGGACGCTAAGTCAAGTGTGCTAAAGATGGCTGCATCGGCTTCATCTACGGTATCAAAAACGTCCTCCAATCTTGGTAATGGAAAAGACATAGGTTTTGTCACACTGTTTAATCGTCTATAATCAACTGCGAATCGATATTCATTTGTTTTTGGCTTTTTTGTAAGTACTACAGGGCTAGTCCATTCACCGGTCGCTGGTTCAATAATCCCGGCCTCTAGCATCTCTTTCACTTACTTATCAATTTCAGCTTTCAACGCTGGTGACGTTCTATAAAATCTTTGACGTATCGGTGCAGCATTTCCTGTGTCAATTTTATGAAAATGACCACGTGCTTCTCCTAGTTCAGTCACATTTTTGGCAAACAGATCTCGGTTTTCACCCAGGAATGTTAACAATTTTTGTTTATCAGCATCACATATCCCATCATGAATCTGAATACCTAAGTCAGTGGCTATCTCAGCTTTACTCTGTTCACTTACTGCACTTACTGGAGCCACAATAGTTTCGAAAGGTGTGTCCATATGCATGGGGGTTATGTCACTTTGTGTAAGCGGTGAGGCTGTAGCGATAACCTTATCCGCTTTCAGCTCAATTACAGAATTTGTGGGGTTAATCACTTGACAAAGACCATAATGTCCGACGGTATGCACTACAGTTCTTGCTCCGACTAATTTCTCTCTCGTCAGTAATGTCGGATGTGGTTCAATAAGAAAATCATCATCAAACTGACTGCTTACCTGCACTGGAATCTGACACTGAGATGCTGGCGGTACGCATATATTGCTGACTGTCGTCACGGCGATATCGTGCGACGATGTGATGTTTATGGGTGTTTCCGTTAGTCCATCATACAACAGTAAACTCTCACTATTTAAATCAATGGTTGCTTTATGTGCCCGTAGAAAATCTATTCCTAGGATCAGTGGACATTGGAGATGTTTAAATACATGGACTTGGTGGATCAACTGCAGTCTGTTAATATTCATTTTTAAGTCTATCATGCCTAGTACAGGGTGACTTTCACCACCCACACCGATAATTTGGCGGTACTGACCTTTACTTAATGTTGCATGTCCTAACCCGGCCGAACTTAGCAGAGCTGATGATACACACGAAATAGATGCACCTGTATCCACCAAGGCTTTGACGGAATGTCCATTAATTTTTACGCTGATCATGGTATCGTTCAGAGAAACACGCTGATCTTCTTCTTCTGTCGACGGCCCGCCTATGTTCATTTGGTTTAAATAGGCAGGCGAAATGTCCTAGTCTTGCCTTATTCATCTCCCGGAACGACAAGCTTTTTGAATATGGCCGATTCTACCACACTTTAACACTTACGGTCAAATGCCCAACAACTTTCCTGACTGTGAGAGATCTCACCACACCTGGTACATGGTTGCTGTGAATTTTCTGCGTTTCCTTGCGTTTCGCGGAAGCTTCTACGCGGTCGTCGGTCAAAATTCCTGGGTTTCTGTTCGGGAACTGCGTTCACGGTAGCTGCGTTTCTGACCTCAGCGGTAAGACCATCTAGACGTTGCGATAGTTCGCTTATCGCGGTCATTAACCGTGCATCAGGCACCTCAGTTTGATTTGCCGTCGACTCGACTAACGTGGCAAAGCGCACAATGTCTTCTACAGATTGTGGATCTTTCTGTATTACCACTTGTCTAATAGTGGGTTTTAGTCCTGACATTATTATGTCCATTTTATCTTCGTCTGTTACAGCCAGTTCAGCTGCCTGTTTACAAACATTATCAACGAAGTCTCTGACAGACTGACCTGTACTTTGCACTGAATTCCATAGCTGTCGCCTTCTCTCCCATCTGGTTCTGGAATCGGGACCATATCTTTTCAGGAACGCCGACTTGAGAGTTGCGTAATCATTGGTCACTGTATCTGATAGCGACTGATACCAATTAAACGCCTGTTCACCAAGGTGCAGCGGAAAGGCAGTTACTTTATCCTCTTCAGTTAACTTTTTGAGCTTTAACAACAATTCAAATTTGGCCAACCAAGAAGCTGCGTTCTCACCTTCATTTCCATTAAAGTGTCCCATAGTAAGTCCACTATCTGTCTTGACCTGATTCATTCTGGATCTTGTACGGTCCGCAATGTTCATGAGTGATGATATACCGTTACCCGGATTAACTCCACCAAATTATGATGTGCGATTGGGGAAAGTACTTGCACATGCATATAAGTCACTCTCACACCACAATATTAAAGAGAACACCCTTCTGTAGAACTAATCTTGTATTAATTAAATAACCATTTTCACAAGTTGCCAGTCCTGAAGCCTTCTGAATATAAAGACCTGAGTTCAAAATACTCCGCCGGTACTTACGTTGACTATAATGCTAAATTTATCTATATCTCTCCCTGCCTCTAGACTCAGTCTGCTGGGTTTATTTATAGCTAGTCCCCCAAAGATTGAGAACCTAAACGAAACAGCCATAACCTGATGCTAAATTGTGTGCTATATGGTCTCGGTTTAGCAAAATCTGTGTTTCCGGTCATACCTTTAATCCCGAATAACTTATCTAAAATATATCTAATTTAAGTAAGAATAACTCTAACGTAACGGTGACTTTTTCTAGCCCATATCTTACTAGATGATAAAAAGTAGGCATTAATAGAATATTTAATAAAACTAAATTAAGAGTAGAGTAAGTGGATATGATTCCATCGTGTTGTGCTTTGATCGTTAATTGCTTAAATGTTACAACACGAAATCCTTACATAACCAACATGAGTGTGGTCTACAGTTCTGGCTACCTAATGATATATAAATGAACCAGACTGGCTAAAAGACATTTAAACTAAAGGGACCTCAATTTTCCAAACTAACACACGCACTATATTCCTTTGTCTGTGAACTATATGCTTTAGTTGACCAATACACCAGTGCAATTGGTTCAACAGCAAACCCCATACAGTACACAGCGCATAAGCAAAAGGGTGACAGCCCGACCTGTCAGCCTGTCTGGGGTAAGCGACTGGAGCCTCCCCCTGAGGGTAAACGGTCACTGCTAACGCTTATACTACAGCGTGATTTTACACTATAACACCTGTCTGAGAGATCACCTGTCTACATTTTTGTTAACCAAAAGCATTCACATTTGTATAAACTGACCTGTGTCATAAGACCACCTGTAAATTAAGACAATTTCTGGCCAGACCCGCGGATGGTCTTATAACACAGGTTTATATATATATATATATATATATATATAATGTATGTTATATGTATGGTGGTGTGAGAGAGAGAGAGAGAGAAAGAAAGAGAAGAGAAAAAGATTAAAATGCTGTCTCACTTTTCAGATGGCTCTAACGTATACTTTGAAATCCACGCGAGGTGGCTATGGGCAGGATACATTACGACTGGCTGTAAAAGCTGTTGTAGAAGGAGCAAGTTTAAAGAAGGCCTCCAGAGACTTCGAGGTCCCCCGAAACACCAAAAAGAGCTTAGCAGCGTCCAGCTTAAATTCTGAGGAGGAACGTATTTGGTCTTGCAAGTTAACCGATGCTCAGCCTTGGTTTTTATCTAATTAAAGGGGCCTAATCACCTATAGAGCAAGTTGAATTTACACGAAAAATAGCGTCTTCTCTAAGACCTAGCGCGATCACTATCTGGCGCCAACATAAACATAGCGAGAGGGACTTCGTGTATCGCCCGGGCCACAATACCTGTCAATCAGGAGATGCCCTGAGTGACATTGCCGAAAAATGTAATACATGTTCCCGCTGGCTGAAACATTGCGTGTTGCAGTGGATCAGGGACCCGATACATGGAGCAAAAGGTACGTGTCATTTCAGCTGAGGCCCATGTACCAATCGTACAAATCTGTTGAAATAGGTTCTTCAATAAATTTACATTCGGCAGATGGGCCGTAATGTCCATTCAGGACCGTAATTTTAAGTTCATCCAGCAGAGATATATCAGAGGACATGAAAGTCTACGTATGGACTAGTTTGAACTACTCTTTGTTTGAGATCTGTCTCGGATGCACAAAATCGGACCTCTGGTTACGCGACCTTGTTATGGTAAACAAAATCACGTGGACAATGCTTACTCACAGACAGAACCTAAACAAGGTTCTAACAGGTAGCTGTATGGAAGGTAATGAGACTGTGTGCTGGGACGTTTTTGCTGGGAAACTTTTGTATGTAAGGAAAACTGGACTGATAGACTGATAGAATGAAAGAATAGACAAAATATTGCTCCTGATTACATCCCTTTAAGCGTTTCTACATGAAGGCTTTGTGTTACTTTGTGCGTTAGCGAGTGAAGGTGGCACGCATGTGTGAATTTGTATAGTTTTCCACAAATTGGTCATCAAATAAAGTGTAACCCATTTTCTAGTATTTCAGCATAAATAATAACATGCGATTCGATGTTCGGCTGTAACTTTTTCTTAAATATAGTAATATAGGCAAATGCGTTTGCACTGTGGTAATCAATAAATAGAAGCTCGAGAATGAATGAAGAGAGCGGGGTAACATGCACACCCATGGGCATATTGCCCCAAGTCTGGGGTAAAACGCCCATGGTCAGAAGATATAACTTTTCCCGATTTCGTCGAAAATACTCTGAATTGTGCCAAAATTCCCATCAGAATTTATTTTCTCTAATATATCTGAACTGTTAACAATAAAAAATATGATTTAAAGATGTTTAAGAACCATCAGGAAACGTTTCCGCTTAAGGTGGGCGTCTTGCCCTGCCCTATACCCTAATCAAATTGGATGAAGTGTGGACAGCACATCATATGAATTATAAGCGGACACCTTTTCAGCCGCCTTTTTCTGCTATTAAGTCTAGTCCTCCTGGATAAGACCCCTCCTTTTTTAAATCCCGGATCCGCCCCTGGTTAGCTGCATGTTTGTACATCGGTAGGTCATGCATGCTGGACGGGGCAGTCTGTGGGAAAGTGATGATTATATACAAATGATATGAATCCGTTAGTGTTAAAGGTATGATGATGGTCCAGACAATTTAGAAGGAAAGGAAACTAAACCAGAGGATCTAATTAAGATATCTGTGAACTGTCGTGGTTCTCTGTTGAAGAAAGTCTTGACCCAATGACCCAATATACGAGAAATAAATGGAACTGGAGACTCCAAGGGCTTGATTTTAACTATGTTGTGATAAGCATCACAGTGCATGCATGTTAATTCACGCGAAATAAATCCATAAAAATACCATGCTCTCCTTACGTATAAAATGGGGTGCAACTTGCAGCTTGCATCTGCTCACAGGTCGTGGATGGATTCTGATCATGGTGTTTTCGCTATAGACACATCCGATGTTTGCAAACAAGCCCCCACCCCCTCCCCACTGGCGCATGCGCACTGGGCTGTAAGGCAAGAAGCACAGCCTAGCCTGACTGCCAGCCATATAATTGTAAAATTAAACGACACTTACCTTGGTGAGTGGAAGTTTGATTGAGATTCTACCGAGCTGTAACAAATACGAAGTGGTTACGTGAGATAGCACGCAGCTGCTAGTCACAGGTCAGACTTCAAAGAATGTGCATTGTGGATACAAACATGTAGTGAATTACATGCCCCGGGTAGGGCTGGGTGGGCACGTAACCACTTCGTATTTGTTACAGCTCGGTAGAATCTCAATCAAACTTCCACTCACCAAGGTAAGTGTCGTTTAATTTTACAATTCTACCTCGCTGTAACTCACACTCAGTGGTCACGTGAGATGTTCAAAGAAGTATCCACAATGCAAACCGAGCCATGAACAAGACAAATTCACTTGAAAAAATGACTACTGCCACTTTAATATACTGTAAATCAAGTGTATAACAGAAACATTCCATAAAGAATCAGACCACATTATGACTGATCAAAATTAGCCGCAAACTCTCCAAAATTATAAACCGGCTTGTCATAGAATTTTCCAAACACATTATCTTTACTCCAGCCAGCAGTCTTTAAAATAGTGTCAAGTGGCACCTTGCCTCGCTTGGCAGCACTGGCTGATGCTGATCTTGTGCTGTGAGGTGTAAACATATCCATATTTACACCCGCCCTTATGAGAGTTTCTCTGATCCATCTGGACAAAGTATCTTTAGAGGCCCCTCTCTGGGGTTTCCTGAATGTAATGAACAACCTCTTATCTTCTCCTCTAATATCTTCAGTTCTACTTATATAAAGCTCTGAAGTTCTAACTATACACAAATTAGTATTACTGAAAGCAGGTAATTCTATTTGCTGTAAATGTCTCCCTGGCTTTGATGTTTTAAGAGGATCTCCTATCCTAATAACAACACTGTCTTCATTACATACTAAATTCCTAATATCTATCACATGCAAAGTCTGCACACGCTGTGCCGTGAGTAAAGCTAACAACGTCACACATTATAGTGTTAAGCTTTCCAAACTTGTGACACACATGTCACCAAGGAACTGAAGGACAGGTTTTGTATTCCATGTGACACTGTTTCTAGGTAAGCTGGGTCTCAGGTTAAAAACCCCTCTCAGAAACCTCACCACTAACCGATGGGAACCAACTGGCATATTATTAATGAAAATAACAGTTGAAAGTGCTGACCCAGCTGTATTTATAGCACTGTAACTTAGGCCAGCCTTGAATAATGAATTTAAAAATTCCAGTACATCATTTAAAGTTGGTGCAAATGGATTAAAGTGTCCCGTATTTGCAAATTGAATCCATCTGCCAAGATAGCTGTTGTATTGCTTCTTGGTGCTACCCCTCCAGCTACACATGATGACATCCTGCGCTTCTGCAGGAACATTTTCCTGTCGGAGGGAATTCCTGATAAAAGCCAGGCCACAAGCTTCATCTTGGGCAGTTGTTGTTGGGTCGCTTGAACAGTAGGCATCAGTAGAAGATTGGGTTTTTTGGGCAGTAAAACTGGACAGGCTACAAGAAGCTGTAGTAGCCTGCCAAACCATGCCTGTGTTGGCCACGACGGGGCAATGACCAGTGCTCTCTTCACCTCCTCCTCTTCTATTTTCCTCAGTGCACGCCCAAGCAGACTGAAGGGAGGAAATAAATATACATAATCATAAGCCCATGGTAAATTTAAGGCATCTATCCCTTCTGCACCAGGGTCCAGTTTCCACGAAAAATATCTGTCCAGTTTACAATTTACTCTGCTTGCAAAAAGATCTATGTCCGGTTTCCCATAAAGAGAACACAAATTATCAAACACTAGCTGATCAAGTGACCACTCTTTACTGGCATGCTGTTTTCTGGACTGGCGGTCAGCCTCACAGTTTGTGGTTCCAGGTATGTGCACAGCAGTAAGCCAAACATGTTTATCTTTGGCCCAGAGCCATATGTCCCGGGTCAGCTCACACAGCTGCTGTTGTCTACCCCCCATGGAGTTAATGTATGCCACAGCTACAGAATTGTCCATTTTCAGTCTTATATGTACATCAAGACAGTCTGAGCAGAGAGCTTTTAGGGTCAGGAAACCTGCTAATAATTCTAAAACATTGATATGTAACTCGCTCTCTATTAGAGTCCAATGTCCACCTGTAGATTGTGATCCCCTGACTCCGCCCCAAGCAATTTTGGAAGCATTGGACTGCACACAAACTGAAGGCAGTCCGTGACTTACTGGGTTTGGCACTAGATTTTGTTTACAAGACCACCACTTAATGTGAGATTGTGCTAGATTAGATAACTTCTTTGATACATCAAAATTTCCCTTGGCCTCTTTTAAAGCATTAGATTTTTCCAGTTCAACTGTTTTTAAATAAATTTGGCCATACAGTACTCCAGGTGCATATGCTACAAAAATGCCGACTATTTCAGCCACTTCTCTAATTGTGGGCATTTCCTTAAACAACATATTATTACACAATTTCCTCAAATTATCTATTTTCTCAGGCGGCAATGACACAGTCATATCTTGTGAATTAAGACAGAATCCTAAGTAAGTAACTTTGTATTAAGGCAGAAAACTGGATTTTGTTGGGTGTACAGTGAACCCAAGTCTCACTAACAGCTTAATTGTTTCAGTAATATTTTGCCAGCACTCCTCCATGGTTGATCCTTGAATATAGAGATCATCTAAATACACAATGTTAAGAAAACCTTTTTTCCTCAGAGTAGCTGACACAGCCTTAAAAACTTTGGTATATATGCGTGGGGCTGATGCCAGTCCATTGACTAAAGCACAAAATTGCATTAACTGGCCATTCCAGAAAAATCTGAAAAATTTTATTGAATTCTGGTGCTATTGGGATGGTGTAATAGGCATCCTTCAGGTCAATCGAGCACATGTTACAGTTTTTCCTCATCATGTTCAAGACATCACGTAAATTTTCCATTTTGAAATGTCTGTAAGTTATCATCTTATTGAGATTTGTTAAGTTCAAAATAATTCTATATTTCCCATCCTTCTTAGGTCTTGCAAAAATGTTAGAAATAAATTGCTCTTCTGTATGAATTGCCATCTCGATTACACCCTTTTTTAACATGAGTTTGAGTTCAGAGTCGATAGCATTTAACTCATTTTTATCAAAATTATACGGTTGTGGTACCCGTAATTGATCAGGTGTATTAGTAAACTCAATGTCACACCCTTGAATAGCATTTAAAATCCATTCATCTGATGTAATCTCTTCCCATGCCGACTTGTTATTAGCAGTGTTACCTGCTGTATATAGCTCAACATAATGTTTAAGCTATCTTATCATATTCTCAATGTTCTGACTGATATCACTTAAACTGCTATCATGAAGAGTGTGAATATTGCTTACCAATCTCTATACTTGTTGTTGAAGTGGTTCCTGTTCTTGAACTGTTTTTTCTGGTTCTGATACCCGCCCTTCTTCTGGCCTAAAAAATGACTCTTGCCTTTGAAGTCATTTCTGTTCCCCAAAAAACGGCGGTGCTGGCCATAGTTCTGGCGAGACTGGGAACTGGAACCCTTCTTGTATGCCTTGTCAGATGTTAATTTGTGTGACAGTTTGTTGGACTCTTCAATATCTTTCAGAGTCTTAGTGATGTCATCCCCAAACAGCTGGCTAGTAATGGGGGTATTTGTGCTACAAATTTCCCTGTAGTCCTTATCTAAATCTGGCTTGATCAAATCACGCCGCTTGTAATTGAGCTTGATATTAGCATTGCAGATCATAGTAATGCCATCCATAACCTGCCTGACAGCTTGTTTAACATCCAACTCAACTAGCTTCATCTCCTTTGATTTGATCTTGCAAAGCTGATCTGCCAGATTAACAAGTGGGATAAGGCCTTTTGTAATGCTGTTCTCGTATTCTGGAAGGATATATCTCTGGTCTGCGTGTACTTCCGCATCTTCCTCCAGATTTCATTGTTGACACGTGTGGGAGCTAAACGTGGGCAGTTCTCAGGTGGCATATACTTTTCACCCTTTTTTTTCCACTTTAGCCTGTTCCAGGGACTTCTTATTATCTAAGAGGTCATTAATTATAGTTGCCAGTCTGGCACCAAGTCTATCTCCAAATACAGTTGGAGTTTCATATTCCTGAAGAATTTCATCCAGGTCATCATTATCATTATCACTCTGAACTTCCCCCTCTGAAGCTAGCATGTCATTCAGTTTTGCATCAACATCACTGTCACTCTCTGACATAGTATGATCAGCTCCTTGTTTACAGTCACCATGTTCCGCTGGGTCAGTTTCCACCAGATTTAGTGGTATTCTGCCCCGTTTACTTGGAGGGCAGCCCCCAGCAGGGTCAGATATGGGTCTCTTAGCTGTGCCAGCCTTAATGACCCCATGGTCTGTAGGGTCAGATTCCTTGTTGACTAGGCTGACCCTTTGCTGTGAGTCAGGCGTCAGGGGCGTGTCCTTTGTCCCCAGAACCCCAGATATGTTGTTAACAAAGCCAGTCATCTGGCTTAGCATGGTGGAACTTTGAGCCTGCATGACCCTTAACTGTTGCATGTTTTTGGTGCACAAGCAGAGATAAACAGTCACCAGATCCGTCACTTGACTTTACATTAGTGACATCATGTGGCATCCTTTGGCTTACAGGCTGATCTGCTGCAGAGATGTTCAAGGATTCACCTTGATCTTGCATTGCATGCTCACTTTGGTTAGAAGCCATTTCTTATGTATATTAAGAAAAACTGATATCAAATAGGTAAGTTCATCCAGATGTGTGGTGTATGACTGTATCCAGCCAAAGCTGGTTCAGCAATTACCAGTTGTAAATTGCTATACAGTGATTACACCAACTAAATTATTTCTCTGTATCCAGCCAAAGCTGGTCCAGCAATTTCCAGTATTCAAATTGCTATACAGATATGTATGATTTATCCAATCTTGCTGAAACAATCCAAAAATAAGTAGTCCGCTGAAAACGCAGTAACTATACAAAGATAAAAAGAGATAAGCCAAGTAAGTCTGTCCCAGTGGACAAGCAAGCGCACTCTGACCTGTGACTAGCAGCTGCGTGCTATCTCACGTGACCACTGAGTGTGAGTTACAGCGAGGTAGAATCAGCACAGATTCCCTGATGTTAGAAATAAAGACGTTTACCGGTTGCGTGTACTCTGCCATGGCGTCGGGTGAAAATAGGTTACATTGACCTATTTTCGGTTTCCCAAAGAGCACCGTCAACATATTTAGTTTAAACTTCCTCAGCCTTACAGTTTAGATTTGTCCCCCATGTAACGGACGACCGGACGGAAAAAGAGTGACCGCTCGAGCTCAATCTCCTTTAATTCAGTCAGCTGAGCTAAAAAAAGACAAAAATGATGGCTGAGGGCAAGACCTGGACTCGAGCCTTCGGCTAATGCGGGTCTACTGATTATTCTGATATATATATATATATATATATATATATATATATATATATATAAATATATATATCATTGTATCCCAAGACAAAGTCGGGGGATAATATATGATAATATCCCAAAATCAAGCTGATCGAACTCATGGATAGGGTTGTCATGTTCAAGAAACTGGTGGCGCCACCTATTATTCTTTTCTTGTTTCGTGCCTTTTAATACCCCCAAAATTGCCACTTGACAGTACTGTGAGCATTATAAGTCAAAAACTAATGGACAGATTTCTTTCATATTATGCATATACATAGATATGGGTTATGGGATGATGTTTATTTAAATTGGGGTCATGACCTTTCCTATGATAGTGGCCTTGACCTTGAATATTGGCATATATGGTGAAAATTACACAAAATCATTAATATCTCAATAAGGGATGCATGGATTGGTCCAAAAATCAACTTGATCGAAGATCTTGGATAGTAATGTCATGTACCGGAAACTGGTGGCGCCACCTGTTATTCTTTTATTTGTTTTCGTGCCGTTTAATACCCCCATCATGGCCACTTAACAGTACTGTGAGCATTATAAGTCAAAAACTAATGGACAGATTTCTTTCATATTATGCATATACATAATCATAGGTTATGGGATGATGTTAATATACGTTGGGGTCATGACCTTTCCCGTGAAAGTGTCCTTAACCTTGAATATTGCCATATATGGTGAAAATCACACAAATCATTAATATCTCGATAAGGGTTGCATGGATTCATCCAAAAATCAACTTGACCGAAGATCTTGAATAGTGTTGTCATGTACCGGAAACTGGTAGCGCCACCTGTTATTCTTTTAGTTGCTTTCGTGCCGTTTAACACCCCATCATTGCCACTTTACAGTACTGTGAGCATTTTAAGTCAAAAACTAATGGACAGATTTCTTTTATATTATGCATATATACTTAGACATGGGTATTTAAGATGTTTATTTAAATTGGGGTCATGACCTTTCCTATGAGAGTGGCCTTGACCTTGAATATTGCCATATATGGTGAAAATTACACAAAATCATTAATATCTCAATAAGGGATGCATGGATTGGTCCAAAAATCAACTTGATCGAAGATCTTAGATAGTAATGTCATGTACCGGAAACTGGTGGCGCCACCTGTTATTCTTTTATTTGTTTTCGTGCCGTTTAATACCCCCATCATGGCCACTTAACAGTACTGTGAGTATTATAAGTCAAAAACTAATGGACAGATTTCTTTCATATTATGCATATACATAATCATAGGTTATGGGATGATGTTAATATACGTTGGGGTCATGACCTTTCCCGTGAAAGTGTCCTTAACCTTGAATATTGCCATATATGGTGAAAATCACACAAATCATTAATATCTCGATAAGGGTTGCATGGACTCATCCAAAAATCAACTTGACCGAAGATCTTGAATAGTGTTGTCATGTACCGGAAACTGGTAGCGCCACCTGTTATTCTTTTAGTTGCTTTCGTGCCGTTTAACACCCCATCATTGCCACTTTACAGTACTGTGAGCATTTTAAGTCAAAAACTAATGGACAGATTTCTTTTATATTATGCATATATACTTAGACATGGGTATTTAAGATGTTTATTTAAATTGGGGTCATGACCTTTCCTATGAGAGTGGCCTTGACCTTGAATATTCCCATATTTGGTGAAATTCACCCAAAATCTTTAATATCTCAGTATCTCTCTAGTATCTCAGGGATATATGGAATAATCCAAAAATCAAAGACCGAAGATCTTGGATAGCTTTGTCTTTTGCAGAAGACAGGTGGCGCCACCTTATGTCGTTTTCTTGTTAAAATGAAAATAATGCAATAACTTTGTAAGAATTTGTGGTACAGTCACCAAACCCACAGGTTTGATGCATCTTATCAACGGCTAGGTCAACTTCGGACATAGATGACCTTGATGCATTTTTTCAAGGTCACAGCAGCGATTATGCTGCTTAAATGATATTAGAGCAATAACTCAAAAAGAATTTGTGGTACAGTCACCAAACCTACAGTTTAGATGCAACTTATCAAGGGCTAGGCAAAGTTCGAATATGGATGACCTTGATGCATTTTTCAAGGTCACAGAGGCGATAACGCTGAAATGATGTTAACTTTAAAAAATCAGTAAGGGATGCATGGATTGGTCCATAAATCAAACTGACATAAGATCTATGATAGCATTGTTTTCTGCAGAAGACAGGTGGCTCCACCTTATGTTGTTTTCTTGCTAAAATGATGTTTAAACGGAATAACTTTGTAAGAATTTGAGGTACAGTCACCAAACCCACAAATTTGATGCATCTTATCAACGGCTAGGTCAAATTTGACCAACATTTATATTTATCTGCTGCATCCAGACTTAACGTAGTGACCTCTACACTGGGGTAGTTTAAAAAGCATTATATGGTATGGGGGGGGGGGGGGGGTGGACCGGACCGCTTGGGCCCATAATTTTTGGCTGGACCGGACCGCCACCACAATATACCGGACCTCCGATCCCTGGACCGGACTGGCCCTTCAACCTGCAACCATTGTTTTGAACAATGTGCTTGCTACGTAGGTTCAAAACAGACTAATTTTAAACCACAATAATTGTACTGGAACCACTGGCAGAATTTTTGTTACGCCCATGATTTTCTAGATAGTTTTGACATAGAATCTCAGGGCCAGTGAAGGGGTTTGGTGGAGTCAGCCATTCAATTTATCATTATTTTTTTTTTTTTATTTTTGCTTGTATTACAAATTTGTTTACGGGGCCCAGGGTTGGCCAAGAGTTTTTTAGAGCCCAGAAAAGTTCTGAAGGATGTCGCTTTTGTGTAAGCTAATGTGTAGTTTAATACAGAATGCCGGCCATACTATTTTTATTTAGTAAAACGGCATAATATGTAATTGTGAGGGAAAACATTTTTAAGAGTCACACATGAGTAGTCTATTATTCGTATTATTTAGTTAAATTTATTTTATTTATAGGGATGGGATGAAGTGGGGGGGGGGGGGGGGGGAGTGTCGGTAAGCCTTCACCTTTTATCCCCAAAAAATATGTGGGGTTCCTTACCCCTTATACAATGAATATATGAAAAATAAAAGCTATATGGTGAGTGGTTGTTGAGTTATAAAGAGTTATCCCTAAACTTTAACCTGAGCTTTGTTGGGACCTGTACAAAGTTTGTTCGTGAAGTGTTAATAACTGGTCCAGAAATAAAAATAGGGGAAAGTTTCAATAGATGTGCTAGGTATTGTCGCTGAACATCAGGCTTCAAAGTTTAATTGAAATATCTTCATCAGAAAATGGAGCAATGAGCCTAACAAAACAAGTGACCCATGGGTCATGACGCTCCGCCGACAGACATGTTAACGATGTCTTGCACAGGCAACTAATTAAGATAATGTAGGTTGTATCATCACCATTCATGCATATTAGTTTAAGTTCATCAAGACCCAAAAGCACACCAAATTGTATAACAAGCCATCCAGCCGTTCCTTAGATATCTGGCAATATGTGTGTATTTGCATTATTTCAGGGGTGCTTAAACATGTCCCGTAACTCGGAGAATATATAATTTAGTGACCTAATATCAGGTTTCTGGGGAGAACTTTTGGGACACTCAGGTTCATGTTTCTAGCCTCTACGATTACAATTTGTGCCTTGTTAACGGACATAGTGTTCTATAAAATATAGGTAAAAATTCGTTAAAATTCAGATAATGCAGGTGGCACCACCATTTATGCCCAGTACCTTAGGTTCATTTGGACCCATACGCACACAAATCTGGCAATGTGAATGTATTTTACATTATTAAAGTTTCTGAGAACTTTGAAGAACACACAGGATGCAGAGGTTCATGATTCTAGGCTTTATGGTTAAGATTTGTGCCCTGTTAACGGACGGCCGAACTGACCATCAATGCATTAGTAATTCAGGTACCGGAGCTTTGGTATCATATTTTCAATATTCTAGGGGGTATTTATAAGCCCCATAGCTCAGAGGATATTGATAACAGAAACATAATTTCAGTTTTCCAAGGAGATTTTTCATGGATCTCCCTGGAAGATTCTAGGTCCAACGGTTATGATTTGTGCCCTGTCAACTGACAACCGCTTCTCTAAGGTCTCAAAAGAGAAACAAGGGACCCATGGGTCACGGCGCTCAGCTGTTATATATGATAAAAAATATGATTTGGAAATGAGGCACATGCTGGTTTCGTGTGGTAATAAATATAAGCTGTATTATGAGTTGTTGGTGTTTAGCTTTTGTATGATTTTGATAGTATCTTTGGAGACAGGGAATAGGATTGATTTCATTTATATTATTAACAAATGGAGTGCTACGGTCATACAGATTTTGACTTGGCCATATAACTTATAAGCAGCACATATAAAATAAGAGTTTAACTATTTATTAAAATTTAATAACAAATATTGTTAAATATAATTTTTATTAAAAATAATAAGAGGATCATGATTTTTAAAAATAAAATATAACTGAAATGATTATTAAAATAATATTATAGAATATATTCATGAATGCATTCATGAATACATTTAAAAGTATTTGCACTGGTATTCAAATACTTTTATTTTTACCTGAATTCCCATTCTTATGCAAGAAATATAATAATGGAGTACATATTCATATTCGTATTCAAATACATTTGCGAAGTATTCGCACCATGTCTGGTATTTATTCAGTTTTAGCCAAACAATGATGTTGAAAATCCAGAATATACAAAATTCACAAACTGAAATAATGATCATAAGTACCTAGTTTTATGGCTTTTATTTATATTAAAAAAATAAATGTAATATATTCACTTAGGACTACTTTCACATCAATCTACACCAGACACAGTAGGAATATAGATTAATAATATCAACTGCATCTTTGTCCATCATTAATTTCCTTCTTTTGATCCCTTATGATTAGAAATGAATAATATTTCTTTTTTATCATTAAAATTGAACTGAAAAATACCATAGGTGACTGTATGATGTTATTTGGAATACGTTACATTCTATCCATCCATACAAGATTCTTACATCATCAGTAACTGCAAGTTGATTTCCTGTTACTCATCAACTATCAAATTCCTTTTCTATTTATTTTTCTTTAATTTGTTAATAAAAACCAATGATAATTTATTAATTTATTGTTTCTTGTTATGTTGTTGGTCAAAACAACTACTAGATGAGTTGGGTTGGACACCTGGATCAACTGTGGCTGGCCATAAGCTGCCTGGCTGCCCCAGTGTATGCCTCGCCTCAAGCGTGCATAATTTGCTGAAAGATCAACATACAGGTGACTGAAGAGGGGCTGGGGACAGCCTGGGTCTGACATGGTCTCATAAAAACGTTAATAAAAGCTATCATTTTTGGCCAATTTCTTTTAGCTTTCTAAACTCAAAAGCTGTAATCCTTATGTGTGCTTGATATGAAAATTATATCAACAGTACTCACAGGAAACAATTGTGCCATGGTCAAATTTGGGCAAAATTTAAGGTACTAATTTTATATTTATACTAATAACTTATAAAATTTGAAAAAAATTCAGAACTAATTTGGGTATTCAATCTTGATGAAATAATGTAACATTCCTGACAAAAATCTCTAGTTTCAGCAATCCTCTTGTTAAGGGAGTAAATATTTTTCTTGAATTTTTACAAAGTGCATTGTTTATATATATTTATCATATATGATCAAAGTCAGATCAGTGGTTTTGATATAAGGCAGTCTTGAAGTGTTACAATGGGTTTTTAATGGAAAAATGAATTTTTTTCATTAATATCTCGAAGGAATTAAGTCCTAGTGACCAAATCCTTGGCATGGTAGGGGACTGCCAAATTTTAGGAACTGAGAGCTGAAGCAGGGGAGCTGAGCTCTAGCAAACTGCATAAACACTAGCTTGATGTAAACAATATGTGACATGATGCTTGAAAACTTAAATAAAATCTACAGTTTTTGATCAACTGGTTTCCAATTTTTAGTGTTAACAGATGAAATGCTAACAAAAACATGCTGTGAAAATTAATTCCACAGCAGTAATAGGAAAAAAAGTGCCATGGTCAAAGTTGGGCAAAATTTAAGGTACCATTTTTTTAATGTTTGCTAATATTTTAAATAATTGATCTAATTTTTGGAAAACAAATTAATTTTGATTAATTAAAGTTATATTACTGAAAAAAAAGTCCTAAGCTTTAACATGTTTTGTGTTAAGTGATCAAATATTTCCTGATTTTTTACAAAATGCATTATGTTTGGGCCCATAATATTTTTAAATTATATAATACAGACCTATTTTCTGACATGTACATAGGAACTATATAGAGGATTATTTATGGTAAATATGAGGGAAAAACAGATGAGTGGTTTTGATATTAGACAGTCCTGAAGTATGAAAATAGGTTTTTAATAAAAAAAATTCATGTTTTTCCTTAATTTCTCAATGGAAGGAAGTCGCAAATACCCAGTTTTCTGCTTGGTAGGAGATCTTTGGGACATCAAACATTATGCCGAATTTATGATTCCTAGGTCTTATGGTTTCAAAACGTGCCACATCCATGGACGGACAGACGACGGACCACGACTATAGCTCAGATGACTTATAGTTAGCCGAGCTAAAAATTTGTAAACATAAAAAAAAACACAGGTGGCGCCATCAGTCTGCAGGAACTATTGAACACTCCATGATCAATATGCATGAAAAGGAATCATTGCGTTAATTGCATTGGCTTTTCAGATACTGGAGCTTTTGTATCAAATTTTTAATTATTCTGGGGAGTATTTCTGAGCCCCATAGCTCGAAGGTTTGGGCAATAGAGACCTAATTTCATGTTTTCAAGGAGATACTTATGGACATTCAAGGATATCAAGTGAGAAGATTCAAGTTCCAGCATTTACATTTTGTGCCCTGTTAACAGACAGACAGACAGACGGACGACCTACCAAAAGTGAGAGTGATTGCTATAGCTCAAATGACTTTCAGTCAGCTGGGCTAAAAACCTTAACTGGACTTATTCATGAACATTCCCGGCCTGTGACCTTGACCTTTTGATCCCTAAATCATACGGGGGATTCCTAATCCGCTATGAAATAGATATATGAAATATAAAAACAATAGAGTAAGTGGTTGCCGAGTTATAAAGATTAACTAAAAACTTCAACCTGAACTGGGTTGGGATCTGTACAAATTTTGTCTAACTACATGCCCAAAAATCAAAATATGGTAAAAACTTTTAATAGCTGTGCTAACCTGACTTTTTCATGGACAAAGGGTACCTGTGATCTTAACCTTTGGATCCCCAAACCATAGGATGGATTAATAACCACCTAAACAATACATATGTGTAATATGAAAGCAATCGGGCAGTGAGTGCCAAATTATAGGCTTTACAACAAACTTTAACCTGGAGTGTCTATGGACGATGCCAACAACGGTATAAGCTTGCCCAAACTTCATTCAAGCGAGCTAAAAAATTGACTAATTTGAATACAAACAGAATTTTGGCAGTAGATTTGTATTGCATAAGGTACTTCTTTCAAATGAGCCTTTTTTGTGTGTTTTGCAAAGAACCAATGCTTTATATATATATATATATATATATATATATATATATAAATATGATGAATAACAGTATATAAGAATAACATGCAATCATCAGTCTCATAAACATTCCAAAACACCAAATAGTTTATTATAAGTCACAAGATACAAGAAACACGTAATAATCATATAAAATTAGGTTCATCTCCAACAGGTACATGCAGAAAACACAGGTTATGTGCAAGTACATCACACCACAACATACACACCAGAATCAGAATGGTTAAAACCAGCAGTGACATCAAGTTTAACATCAGCGAGTAGAGGAAGCACACACTGTGTGTTCTGTGTAATTAAACTCATAATTGCCAGCAGCACTGGTGCTTACTTAAATGACAGCAGCATATTCAAAAAAGTCTGTCAAATTTACTGAAACATAAATATTATACAAATAGATCATTAAAAGACTAAAATTGCCATCCAGACATATTTCATAGTTTACAGCGAGCAGACATGATCAAACAGCCATTAGTGCTTACCCTGAAACAGAAGATCAAACATGACACAATGAACAATACTTAATCAGTGTATTTAGGGTAATGATGAATATAAGTGTTCTGGCATATAACCGTAAATTTATGACAGAAGTATGAATTCAAGTGATGCAAAGTGCGAGCATACACCAAGGTTAATGCTTGTGATGCAGGGGCTACACCTAAACAACTAAAGGTTGCCATCTCAACCCAGGCAGGATCTACATCTAACCTCTAAAGAACAGGATGTATAACTCTACCTATGTTACAGAGGTCTGACCAGAACTCCTTGTCCTGGTGACACCTGAAACTCTGAAACACAGAAGGAGTCTACACTTGGTATATGAGAGGTCAGACCAAATAAGGTGCAGCCAAAGTTCAGCCTGAAAACCCCTTCACTTGAAAATGAAGAACCCCCTGGTTTTAAAACAAATATGAGTTGAATAGACTAATTAGTTACATTATAATGAAATGCAGGAATAAATTCCTGAACTCATTGTTAATCCATTCATGAAAAAGGTATATGCTCTTATTTCTCTTTAACCTTAAAAAATTAATTTAATAAAAACACAAAAAAGCTTGATTGAAAATTTGAAAATTTAATAAATAACATTTTGTTTTTACTGCTAATACATGTACTAACACAGGGCACCATCAGAATGATTATGAGCATCTGAACTTTATTTACATACCGGCAGTTATATACTGGCAGCTACATTCACATTTCTATTAAAACTGGATTGCTGTTATATAATATTTAAGGTATTAACTTAAACTATGAGTGATAATGATACATGAAGATCTGTGCTAGTATTTAACAGTCTGATATTCATTGTGACAGAGTAACCAACTATAAGCAGTCTATCCCATTAGTTCATCTAGTGTAACATTTAAGCTTAGTAAATTCCTAGCACATGTACCAACACACACATGCACTATAACCTAATTGTCCAATTAAGAACCCACACTGGCGTTTTGTTCTTTTAATTTCCATGAAAATGTAGCTCTTTGGTTGAACCAGTAGAAACATGTGAAATACAAGATAACACTGAATTATCTATGTACATCCGGAGCAGTAGATAACATCGTCAGCTGACTAAGTTTACAGGTAAACCATACACCACAGGCGCTGCTCCTATTAAATGTGGCAGGCGGCATACGTCACGGCTGCTAGGCAGCGCATCCAGCAAGCTTGATCCCTGTTTTTTGGTGGTCCAGGATTTAAGCAGCTCTTCAAGGAAGCGGTCGATGTCACGATCTGTCACATCCCACAAATTGGCCACTATGCAGGGACTGAAAAGTTTACAAGATATGCTATATCAAGGTTTATACGCTACAAGATAAAAATCTCATGACTTCTTATCATACCTCATTTGAAAGCATTTGATACAGTACATCAATTTTCACATGATAAGACATTAACAAGATGTTATCCATTAGTATGGACACTTGCAAACAGCTGTTATTAAAAAACTTCTCACTCAGATTAATTTTTAATTTTGTATGAAATTTTCTGTTTTGTTTGTAACTTAATGTCATGAAACCATTGCTTATATTGTCATCCCCGTGCATATGTTCTCATTCTAACAATGAAATGAAAACACTATCTTATGAAATAGTCAAGCCAAAACAAAAATTAAATTTAATTTTTTTTCTATAAATCTGTTACCATTTTCTAAACTGTTTTGTATTATACATAAATTATAATTTTTTTTAATTTTCTACTTTAAAATGAAAAACTTTAAAGATTTTTTTTCAGGGTTGAACCTTGTCAAATAAAGCTAAGAGGTAAAGCCATGTTTACAAAAACATAAAAAAAAACAATGTTGTATCTAATTCTATATTTGTATCTGTAAAAGAATAAAGCGTCTCCTCTGTGACCTCTAATTTTTTATATCTGTTAAAGTATAAGTCTTACACCGTGTCCTTTAGAATTGTATGTAGTTACAGTATAAGGCTTCTACTCCGAGTCCTCCATGATTATATTTGGTCAAACTGAAAGATCCTGTGTCCTCCTAATACATACCTGTAACAGTATGCTCAATGCCTATGTCCTGGAGTTTTGTATTTGACCAACATCCATGTTTTAAAGTACCTGAAGACTGGTGCAAGACAGCACAGCAATTGTTGACATCAAATTTCCTGTACAAGTTATCACTGTTAACAAAGTAACCTATGGGTGATGACTGAAGGAGTTGTGACTGTAGGAGCTGTGACTGAGTGACACTCACCACCCTGCCATAGGTGATGACTGTAGGGGCTCTGACTGTAGGATTGTGGTTGTAGGAGCTGTGACTGTAGCTGTGATTGTAGGAGCTGGACTGTTGGAGCTGTGACTGTAGCTGTGATTGTAGGAGCTGGGACTGTAGGAGCTGTGACTGAGTGACACTCACCCCCCTGCCATGGGTGATGACTAGAAGGCATGACTGTAGGTGCTGTGACTGTAGGAGTTGTGACTGTAGGAGCTGTGACTGTAGGAGCTGTGACTGTAGCTGCGATTGTAGGAGTTGTGAATGTAGGAGCTGTGACTTTAGTTGTGGTTGTAGGAGTTGTCACTGTAGGAGCTGTGACTTTAGTTGTGGTTGTAGGAGTTGTGACTGTAGGAGCTGTGACTGAGTGACACTCACCACCCTGCCATAGGTGATGACTGTAGGGGCTCTGACTGTAGGATTGTGGTTGTAGGAGCTGTGACTGTAGCTGTGATTGTAGGAGCTGGACTGTTGGAGCTGTGACTGTAGCTGTGATTGTAGGAGCTGGGACTGTAGGAGCTGTGACTGAGTGACACTCACCCCCCTGCCATGGGTGATGACTAGAAGGCATGACTGTAGGTGCTGTGCCTGTAGGAGTTGTGACTGTAGGAGCTGTGACTGTAGGAGCTGTGACTGTAGCTGCGATTGTAGGAGTTGTGAATGTAGGAGCTGTGACTTTAGTTGTGGTTGTAGGAGTTATGACTGTAGGAGCTGTGACTTTAGTTGTGGTTGTAGGAGTTGTGACTGTAGGAGTTGTGACTGAATGACACTCACCATCCTGGCATATGTGATTACTGTAGGGGCTCTGACTGTAGGACTGTGACTGCAGATGCTGTGACTGTCGGAGCAGTGACTGAAGCTGTGATTGTATGAGCTGGGACTGTAGGACTGTGACTGAATGAAACTCGCAACCCTCTTGGGTGATGACTGTAGGGGCTCAGACTGTAGGACTGTGACAGTAGGAGCTGTGACTGAAGGTGCTGTTACTGTAGGTGCTGTGACTGTAGCGGTGATTGTAGGAGCTGTGACTGTAGGAGCTCTGTGACTGTAGGACTGTGGAGTAGTGACTCTAGGAGCTATGACTGTGGGATTTGAACTGTTGGAGCTGTTACTGTAAGAGCTGTGACTGTAGGACTGTGACTGTAGGAGTTGTGACTGTAGGAGCTGTGAACTTAGCTGTGGTTGTAGGAGTTGTGACTGTAGGAGCTGTGACTGAAGGACTGTGACTGTATGAGCTGTGACTAAGTGACAGGGTAATGACTGTAGGTGCTGAGACTGTAGGACTGTAGGACTGTAGTAGTTGAGACTGGCAGGAGCTGTGACTGGCAGAAGCTGTGACTGTAGCTGTGGTTGCAGGAGCTGTGGCTGTAGGAGCTGTGACTGTAGCTGTGGTTGTAGGAGCTTTGACTGTAGCTGTGACTGTAGCTGAGGTTGAAGGAGCTGTGACTAGCTGTGACTGTAGGAGCTGTGACTGGCATAAGCTGTGACTATAGCTGTGACTGTAGTATTTGTGACTTTAGGGCTGTGACTATATGAGCTGTGACTGATGGACTGTGACTGTATGAGCTGTGACTATGTGACAGGGTGATGACTGTAAGATTGTAACTGTATGGGCTCAGACTGTAGAAGCTATGACTGTAGGACTGTTACTGTAGGCGCTGTGACTTTTGACTGTGACTGTAGGAACTGTGACTGTAGGTTCTGAGACTGTACGACTTTGACTGTAGGAGCTGTGACTGTAAGAGCTGTGACTGATGGACTGTGACTGTATGAGCTGTGACTATGTGACAGGGTGATGACTGTAAGATTGTAACTGTATGGGCTCAGACTGTAGAAGCTATGACTGTAGGACTGTTACTGTAGGCGCTGTCACTGTTGACCGTGACTGTAGGAACTGTGACTGTAGGTGCTGAGACTGTACGACTTTGACTGTAGGAGCTGTGACTTAAGGAGCTGTGACTGTAAGAGCTGTGACTGTAGGAGCTGTGACTGTAGGACTGTGATTGTAAGAGCTGTGACTGCAGGACTGTGACTGTTGACTATAGGAGCTGTAACTGTAAGAGCTGTGGTTGTAGGTGTTGTTACTGTAGGACGTGTGACTGAGTGACACTCACCACCCTGGCATATGTGATGACTGTAGGAGCTGTGACTGTAAGAGCTGTGACTGTAGGACTGTTACTGTAGGATCTGTGACTGTTAGAGCTGTGACTGTTGGACTGTTTCTGCAGGAGCTGTGACTGTAGGAGCTGTGACTGTAAGAGCTGAGACTGTAGGACTGTGACTGTAGGAGCTGTGACTGTAGGAGCTGTCACTGTAAGAGCTGTGACTGCAGGACAGTGACACTAGGAGCTGTGACTGTGAGAGCTGTGACTGTAGGACTGTGACTGTAGGAGCTGTGACTGTAAGAGCTGTGACTGTAGGACTGTGACTGTAGGAGCGTTGACTGTAGGGGTTGTGACTGTAGGAGCTGTGACTGAGTGACACTCACCACCCTGCAAGGAAGTAGTACAGCATCATACCCATGGCCTCCAGCTGACCTTCAGCTACCAGTCTGCCACTGCTGCAGCCCATCAGAAGGGTGACGGCTCGACACCGCAGCATCTGTAGAGTGTCTCCAGACAGGTACTTGCTCCCACTACCATGTCCACAATAGCTGAAGAATAACAGTAGTGAAACGCACAATACAACTGAGTGTCCATAAGGTGAGGTATATAAAGTGTACAAAATGGAATCAAAATGGAATCAAAAGTGAAAACCACACCTGAAATATTTTTTATGAGGGAGGTTTAACATCTACAAATTAATTTCCTAAATCAAAACTCTGTAAAAACAGTTCTGAAGACAAGATCTGTTTATTTTTTTCCCATTGTAATATTAATATACAGATTTTAGTGAGACAAATCAGTTATTTATTGATTTAATAAAAAAACTGTTGCTGCGTAAAATGTGTGAAATGACCAATTATTTCTATAATATTTGATTGCAGATTATATTTTATTTATTACTGACATAGACAAGGATTGGCCCCCCATTTATATTCAACAGCCACACAACTGTGGAGGTACTTTGTGATAAGCACAGTCGAACTGATTGCCATGTAGTGAATGGGATATACAATTTTTTAAAACTTTCATTCTTTTAAAGAAGCAGTCTTAACAAGTTACAGTATCTTAGATTTTCCAACAGGTTTATTGCAAAGACAGCTCAGATAAAAGAAAAGACAACAAAAATTTTACTGGCCCAGGGGGACTGGCACTAGGCATATTTTACTGGCCTTCTACAAGACCTTCAGGCAAATGCCTGTATTTGGCCCCTAATTTTGTGCCCTGATACAAATATAATTAATATAAATTTATACCCAACATGCCCCACAGTTTAAGTATTGACATACAGACACATACACATGAATAAAAAATATAGTCCAGTTTGTCATCATATCCTGCTTTAAATATAAATCTACAGTTTGTCAATTTAAGGTAAAATCCAATCTGCTGCACACTTATCATTGTAAATACATATATGAAGCTGAGAATATATTCAAAATGTCTCTTATTGCAGATCACAGAAAATAAAACAAAGGAACTTTCTACACCTTTACAGTTAATCACATGTAAACTAAAGCTCTCCCTTGATAACTCACCATATAAAACTAAACAATTGAATTATGCCAGCTATTGGAGCAGCTGTAAATAACGTGTGACTCACATGAACAGGTCATGGTTAGTGACAGCGTCTGTGTACTCCTCTGAAGACGGCACCCTTCCAATGATTCCTCTCCATGTCTTCTCACTGCCAAGGCACATTGTTTGAAGATAAAATAGGGTTCCCCATTCCTCAACCAAACCAAGCATCAAGCAGTCTTTGACAAAAACTCCAGGAGTTCAGAGTATTTGAAAGGTACTACCTACAGGGCTGCCTAAGGCTATGGCATATGGTTTGTATATAAGGTGCACTTGCTGGTAACTAATTATCTCTTTACAATAAAGTGCACCTAAATTCCCGCTGATTGCAGAGGATTCATTAATTACAACAGCACAGACTTAGAACTCAAGATCTTTGCTAGACAAATGTTTCCATGAAGAGTTAGCAAAATCCAGGAAATTTCATGAATTTCCATGAATTCCAGGAGGTGTGGGAACTTAAGTTCAGCTGATTGAATCTGTTTAGGAACATACTTTGACTACTGTTCAAGTCATTTTATAAAAGCCATGTGTCATTAACAAGAACAGTTGTGAATACTGGCAACTCTATATTAAAAGCACAAGAGACAATTCAAGGAAAAAATCAAACTATAACTTCTCAGATATAGATGAGACAGAATTTATAATTCAGCTAATATAAATATATGATACAGGTAATTGCTGAGTTGTTGTAAACCTTACAATAAATAACAATGAAAAAGACTAGAGCTTGTCGCCATGATGCTGTACAATCGGGGATGGGATGACATCAGCACCTGGATACTAGACCTGAATATTACATGCAAGAAAAAAAGGCCCATAATTGTCCATATCTTGGAGGTCCAACTATTTTATTTTTTAAAGAAAGTGGGAAATACAGAACATGATGAAAAATATAGATCCATTTTTCATTTGGATTTAATTACAGATCAACACCTTTTATCTTAAAAGACTACTGGGACTGATGACTAACTGCTGCAGGGCATTCCTCATCTGACAGACCAGTTGAATATTACCTCTTGAACCAGTCCTGGAACTTGGTCTGTGAGGTGGGCAGGTTGTTGTCTGGATTGAGGAGGTAGAAGGTCCTGGACAGCCTGACACCTTTGTTGTATACACTCTCTGTGTCTGTGGTGAGCGTGTGGAGGTGGGCCGCCATGAAGTGGAGGGATGGCTGACGACAGATTGCCTGGTCTGACAAGGAAGGAATGCTCTCCCAGGGAAGGTGCTGGACATGCTGCAACACACAGGAAACAGGTTTAACAAGGTACATGCAGAATTCATTTCACATTCTGGCTACATGACAGGGCAGTATCACTCAAGTATCCAGGGCAGTATCCTTTGATGTAATATCTTGGTGTTAACTAGTCCTGGTGACTACTGCACCTGTGTCCCCTGGGTGTGTTATTATCCCCATTGCAGTCACAGACCCAGGGACCATCAAAAGGCATTTTGTTTGTGGAAGAAACACAGTCATTGTCTCTGGACAGCCAGAGTGTTTACCCTGATGTCAACGCATGGACCTTCAGTTTATGTGTTACCGGTACAGCTCTGCTGGACTGACATTACAGTTGCACATTCACTGAAGAACCTATTGGAACAGATCAGCTTGATAGGTCCAAGGGTCTCAGCTAAAGTGTACACAAACATATATTTATGGCAAAAAAAAATTAATTATATGTTTCTCAGGCACCGCAATGTCACTTTAAACCCCCCCACAGCAAACAGTTTTATAGCCAGAGCGGAAAGTGTCACTTGGTAATCTGGTAACGCTTCCCTCCTTACAATACATGAACCATTTTTATCCATGAATATACTTCATTACATTGGTGATTCCTCAAACCTTTGGCAGATTAGACCTTTATATTGTTTATTATTATTATTATTATCTCACATTTCCAAGTGAATATGTAGATATAAACTATTGTCTTTAGCAGACACTACACTCTGCCAGAATTCATTGCTAATGATGTGTCAATAAGCTAAGTTTCACAAACTAGATGTGTTGGAACGACACAAATGCCCCCGCCTGGAGCAAATTAGAAATATTTGTTAAATTTTGTAAATTTTTTTAAGTTCAGGAGCTGTCATATGGTCAAAAGTCGGTCAACGAGGGCAAAATGCAAACTCGATCTGTTTCAGGTCATTATCAAGCAACACACCAAAAAATCAGGCCAGTATCTGCAGGCATTGTGAAAAAAGTCCATACATGTGCATTTTTTTTTAAATTTATGTTTTTCATGAAATTTTCTATGTTTAGGATCTGTCATATGGTAAAAAATAGGTCAACTGGGACGAAACGCTAACTCAATCTGTACGTGGTCATTATGCGCCCACAGACCAAACATTAGGCCAGTATCTGTAAGCATTGCATTGCAAAAATAGAATATTAGCAAAAGCTGATAATCAGTTATAAATTTAAATTGGAGAGGTATGTACCATATTTCATAACAATCCACCAAATGCTTCCTGAGAAATAAGCTCCTACGTTTTTTTCCATTCTAAGTTCTGTGACCTTGAAAAGTAGGTCAAGATCACCCATCTTTGAACTTGACCAAGATTTTGTAAATATGTAAAAGCACTGAAGAAATGAAGTTTCTGTGTTGAATACCTTTGGAGATAACTGCACAAAAAGGCCAAAATTTAAAAATCCGATAAAAATTCATTGAAAAATCAGAAATTTTAGGTGGTGCCACCACAAACTCGATCTGTAACTGGTCATTATCTGCCCACACACCAAAAATCAGGCCAATATCTGCAGCCATTGCGAAAAAAGTCTGTGCATTTGTATTTTTCATGAAAATTTCTATTTTTCTTGAAATTTTCTATGTTTAGGAGCCGTAAAACGGTCAAAAATAGGTCAACCGGGACAAAACGCGAACTAGATCTGTAACTGGTCACTATCTGCCCACAAACCAAAAATCATGCCAATATCTGCAGGCATTGTGAAAAAAAGTCCGTACAACTGTTTGATTTCGGAAAGATGGACATGGGTAAAACTATATGCCCCGGCCACTTTGTGGCGGTGGCATAAAAAACTGTACAAAAAAAAAAACATTTGGAATCAGTCAAATTTTTTTGACAGAATAGAAATGGAAATTATCATAAAGAAATTATTTGTGTATTTCACTTTTATCATGCTTCATGATCATTTGGCCTGAGATGATATTTAATGAACTGTGTGATCTTATTACACCTCTGTGATGGAGGTATGAGCTTGTTTATCTACAAACTGCACGTGTGCCAATGTTGACAAACAGAAAACTTGTGACCAGAGATGACTGTGCTAAAGTTGAAAGGTCACAAGGTATTGTTGGTGAGAGTATGTGAAACAATGGCATCTTTTGTCGTTTGCAATAATCTTCCGATTTCCCACCAGATGACATTTTTTTACATGCTTTATTATGATTGGGGGCCATTTTGGCAGCCCCACAGGTTTTAAATACATAGATGTGAACTAAATAGACAGTCTAGGTGCTTTTTGGCACATTTTTTTTGTGAAAGGACCAAGATATTATCTTTATTTATTATATTTAATACAAATCACTTCTTGCAACTGGAACAGGCTCGTTTATAAGGCATTAATTACCTTATCTAGAATCAGCACCAGTGGATGACGCCTGCATACAGCCAGGTTGAGCTGCTTGGCCTGTTTCTGCAGCTGGTGATGTACTGCTGTGAGACTGTCTGATGCTGCTGGGAGGCTGGTGGCTCTCTGTAACAGAGTCAGCACCTGAGCCTTGGTCAGCATATGATACCCTGCCAGCGTTGCCTGTAAAACAAAACAAGTAATCAGAGTCCATGAACATGCTACTCCAATAATCATAATATTACGACTGTAAATGTAATATAACATTTTATTAACTTTCTGGGAAAAAAATCATGGTCTTGCTTGACAGGGTTTGATACAGTACTGCTGGATTAACTGAATTCAAGAATGGTAACATCAAATGGCTACATTTGTGCAGTCTAAAAATTCATTCTAAAATTTATTTTTTTTATATAATAATTTGGAGTAATCCCGTGTATTTCATATTGAAGATTAAGGTCACCAATTTCTCTGTGCTCATTTTCTTATACAGATCAAGGTCAAGGTCATAATTTCCTTTTACCTCATTTGACAACTGGTTGAAACAATGTGTGTATCAAATATCCAGCACTACAAATGTTATCCCATTTACAGGAAATTCTACAGATGACTGACCATGAGATGTTAAGAGGTAACCTCTTAACATTCCATTTTGTTTAATGACTTTCCAAGTAGAGTAGCATGCCCTATATCCAAAGACCATTTATCCGAAAAATCTTTCATCCAAAATAAAAACTGAGAACCAAAATTTGACCATTTATCTGAAAAATTACAAAATTCCAGAAAAAAATGGTATAAAAGATTGTATAATTCAAAATAAAAATAGCGAGATCAGTGGTGATACATATTGCTGACTAATTAGTGCACCTGAGTGCAGGCATTGGGTGTGAAAACATTGCCCCGCCATCAGTTTTGTCCTCAGCTTGCATTAATATGAATGCCAAGTCTGGGGTAATTAACCTGTACAAAGAAGACCATAACTAAGCAGTCGACCACACGTTGTAGGTGTAATGAACACAGCCCCACTGGCCCATGTAGTCCTCTGCTTAGCTATGATCAGGGTGGCTTTATAGGATAGCTTTGATCTTCGTTCTAGTATTCTGCCAGGCTTCAAGTACTACCATGTGCAGATGTGGAGTTTGTGTTTATGAAAAATTATTAAATCCATCGAAAATTATACAATATATTGTCACATGTTTATTATGAGCTAGTTTCATTAGTTTTGGCAATTCAGTATCTTTTGACATGCAGAACTCAGCAGTTACCACGGTGATTCCCAGTGTAGTTTCATGTGAATTTGTTCATCCCAACGATTGTTTATCCGAACAAAAAGGTACACAATTCTCTACTGTACTTTGTTTCCATTTATCAACCATGAAGACTGACAGTTTATTTGAATAGCTTGTAAAAACGAATATTATCTGTGTATAAATACATTATTCAATTTAATAGGACTGACTATACCTTTATGCGTTAGGTGTTGTCACCTTGTATCTAGTATCTGTTTAGTTCCTTCTGGACCTTTACTCTTGAGTGTTTGACCTTCCTTAACCTTGCCCAAAGTATAAGTGTTTCCCTCTTCCTCCTGCCTTACCTCTAATATACGTGTGTCAACTTGATCACATCCATCTCCAAGCTTCTCACAACAGACCCTGACTGCCTGTACTGCTGCTTGCAGTTTCAGCTGATCATCCCTGTTTTGAAGCTTGCCCAAGAACAGCACCTTGTAGGTGCCGAGCCAATGTGTGTCAGCATCATCCAACAGTTCCTGGATTTGTCAAAGTTCAAGTTTACAAGCCTTCACTGAAGTCATCAGCAACTAGGCATTCTCCTTAATAGATGGCTGAAAATTGCATCCACTGGCCATGTCATTTTATTAGTTAAGATACACTTTTACAAAGCATATCATATTTAAATTCTTATTAAAGCCAAAAGACAATCCATGAGATGGGGATTGATAGGACTTGTGATACTTTATCATTTGAAACAAATTGGTTACAACATATATACTGATGGAGGTAGCAACAATGCAAACACATGAACAATTATGATTAACTGCATGTCATATTGACAAATAAATGTTGGGTATTAACCTGGCTAGTCAGCAGGTTCAAAGAGAATGAGAGAATGTTAACAAGTTGACCTCTGACCTCTAGTCTTTGGTTGAGCTCTTGTCTTTGGGTCCACCACTTCACCTTGTCTGTCACACCCATGCTCTGCTTGCACTTTATCATGATGTTATCAAAGCCACTCAGTATACTCTGTCCCTGCAGAACATTAATATACATAAGTCACCCAGAGTACTCTGTCACTGTAGAACATTAATATACATATGGCACTCAGAGTACTCTGTCACTGTAGAACAATAATATACATACTGGTAAGTCACTCAGAGTACTCTGTCCCTGCAGAATAATGATATACATACCGGTAAGTCACTCAGTGTACTCTGTCCCTGTAGAACAATAATATCATAAGTCACTCAGAGTACTCTGTCCCTGTAGAATAATGATATACATAAGTCACTCAGAGTACTCTGTCCCTGTAGAATAATAATATACATAAGTCACTCAGTATACTCTGTCCCTGCAGAACAATAATATACATAAGTCACTCAGAGTACTCTGTCCCTGTAGAATAATGATATACATAAGTCACTCAGAGTACTCTGTCCCTGTAGAATAATAATATACATAAGTCACTCAGTATACTCTGTCCCTGCAGAACAATAATATACATACCGGTAAGTCACTCAGAGTACTCTGTCCCTGTAGAACAATAATATCATAAGTCACTCAGAGTACTCTGTCCCTGTAGAATAATGATATACATAAGTCACTCAGAATACTCTGTCCCTGTAGAATAATAAGATACATAAGTCACTCAGTATACTCTGTCCCTGCAGAACAATAATATACATACCGGTAAGTCACTCAGAGTACTCTGTCCCTGTAGAACAATAATATACATAAGTCACTCAGAGTACTCTGTCCCTGTAGAATGATATACATACGTTACTGCAATCTGTTCCTGTAGAATAATGATATACATAAGTCACTCAGTGTTCTCTGTCCCTGTAGAATAATGATATACATACGTTACTGCAATCTGTTTGTGTAGAATAATGATATACAGAAGTCACTCAGTGTTCTCTGTCCCTGTTGAATAATGATATACAGAAGTCACTCAGTGTTCTCTGTCCCTGTAGAATAATGATATACATAAGTCACTCAGTGTACTCTGTCCCTGTAGAATAATGATATACATAAGTCACTCAGTGTACTCTGCCCCTGCAGAACAATAATATACATACCGGTTAGTCACTCAGAGTACTCTGTCCCTGTAGAACAATAATATCATAAGTCACTCAGAGTACTCTGTCCCTGTAGAACAATATCATAAGTCACTCAGAGTACTCTGTCCCTGTAGAATAATAATATACATAAGTCACTCAGTGTACTCTGTCCCTGTAGAATAATGATATACATAAGTCACTCAGTGTACTCTGTCCCTGCAGAATAATATACATAAGTCACTCAGTATACTCTGTCCCTGTAGAATAATGATATACATAAGTCACTCAGTGTACTCTGTCCCTGTAGAATAATGATATACATAAGTCACTCAGTATACTCTGTCCCTGTAGAATAATGATATACATAAGTCACTCAGTGTTCTCTGTCCCTGTAGAATAATGATATACATACGTTACTGCAATCTGTTTGTGTAGAATAATGATATACAGAAGTCACTCAGTGTTCTCTGTCCCTGTAGAATAATGATATACAGAAGTCACTCAGTGTTCTCTGTCCCTGTAGAATAATGATATACATAAGTCACTCAGTATACTCTGTCCCTGTAGAATAATGATATACAGAAGTCACTCAGTGTTCTCTGTCCCTGTAGAATAATGATATACATAAGTCACTCAGTATACTCTGTCCCTGTAGAATAATATACATAAGTCACTCAGTGTACTCTGTCCCTGTAGAATAATGATATACATAAGTCACTCAGTGTATTCTGTCCCTGCAGAATAATGATATACATAAGTCACTCAGTGTACTCTGTCCCTGCAGAATAATGATATACATAAGTCACTCAGTGTACTCTGTCCCTGTAGAATAATGATATACATAAGTCACTCAGTGTACTCTGTCCCTGTAGAATAATGATATACATAAGTCACTCAGTGTACTCTGTCCCTGCAGAATAATATACATAAGTCACTCAGTATACTCTGTCCCTGTAGAACAATAATATACATAAGTCACTCAGAGTACTCTGTCCCTGTAGAATGATATACATACGTTACTGCAATCTGTTCCTGTAGAATAATGATATACATAAGTCACTCAGTGTTCTCTGTCCCTGTAGAATAATGATATACATACGTTACTGCAATCTGTTTGTGTAGAATAATGATATACAGAAGTCACTCAGTGTACTCTGTCCCTGCAGAATAATGATATACATAAGTCACTCAGTGTACTCTGTCCCTGTAGAATAATGATATACATAAGTCACTCAGTGTACTCTGTCCCTGTAGAATAATGATATACATAAGTCACTCAGTATACTCTGTCCCTGCAGAACAATAATATACATACCGGTAAGTCACTCAGAGTACTCTGTCCCTGTAGAACAATAATATACATAAGTCACTCAGAGTACTCTGTCCCTGTAGAATGATATACATACGTTACTGCAATCTGTTCCTGTAGAATAATGATATACATAAGTCACTCAGTGTTCTCTGTCCCTGTAGAATAATGATATACATACGTTACTGCAATCTGTTTGTGTAGAATAATGATATACAGAAGTCACTCAGTGTTCTCTGTCCCTGTAGAATAATGATATACAGAAGTCACTCAGTGTTCTCTGTCCCTGTAGAATAATGATATACATAAGTCACTCAGTGTACTCTGTCCCTGTAGAATAATGATATACATAAGTCACTCAGTGTACTCTGCCCCTGCGGAATAATATACATAAGTCACTCAGTATACTCTGTCCCTGCAGAACAATAATATCATAAGTCACTCAGAGTACTCTGTCCCTGTAGAACAATATCATAAGTCACTCAGAGTACTCTGTCCCTGTAGAATAATAATATACATAAGTCACTCAGTGTACTCTGTCCCTGTAGAATAATGATATACATAAGTCACTCAGTGTACTCTGTCCCTGCAGAATAATATACATAAGTCACTCAGTATACACTGTCCCTGTAGAATAATGATATACATAAGTCACTCAGTGTACTCTGTCCCTGTAGAATAATGATATACATAAGTCACTCAGTATACTCTGTCCCTGTAGAATAATGATATACATAAGTCACTCAGTGTTCTCTGTCCCTGTAGAATAATGATATACATACGTTACTGCAATCTGTTTGTGTAGAATAATGATATACAGAAGTCACTCAGTGTTCTCTGTCCCTGTAGAATAATGATATACAGAAGTCACTCAGTGTTCTCTGTCCCTGTAGAATAATGATATACATAAGTCACTCAGTATACTCTGTCCCTGTAGAATAATGATATACAGAAGTCACTCAGTGTTCTCTGTCCCTGTAGAATAATGATATACATAAGTCACTCAGTATACTCTGTCCCTGTAGAATAATATACATAAGTCACTCAGTGTACTCTGTCCCTGTAGAATAATGATATACATAAGTCACTCAGTGTATTCTGTCCCTGCAGAATAATGATATACACAAGTCACTCAGTGTACTCTGTCCCTGCAGAATAATGATATACATAAGTCACTCAGTGTACTCTGTCCCTGTAGAATAATGATATACATAAGTCACTCAGTGTACTCTGTCCCTCTAGAATAATGATATACATAAGTCACTCAGTGTACTCTGTCCCTGCAGAATAATATACATAAGTCACTCAGTATACTCTGTCCCTGTAGAACAATAATATACATAAGTCACTCAGTGTACTCTGTCCCTGTAGAATAATGATATACATACGTTACTGCAATCTGTTTGTGTAGAATAATGATATACAGAAGTCACTCAGTGTTCTCTGTCCCTGTAGAATAATGATATACAGAAGTCACTCAGTGTTCTCTGTCCCTGTAGAATAATGATATACATAAGTCACTCAGTGTTCTCTGTCCCTGTAGAATAATGATATACATACGTTACTGCAATCTGTTTGTGTAGAATAATGATATACAGAAGTCACTCAGTGTTCTCTGTCCCTGTAGAATAATGATATACAGAAGTCACTCAGTGTTCTCTGTCCCTGTAGAATAATGATATACATAAGTCACTCAGTGTACTCTGTCCCTGCAGAACAATAATATCATAAGTCACTCAGAGTACTCTGTCCCTGTAGAACAATAATATCATAAGTCACTAAGAGTACTCTGTCCCTGTAGAATAATAATATACATAAGTCACTCAGTGTACTCTGTCCCTGTAGAATAATGATATACATAAGTCACTCAGTGTACTCTGTCCCTGCAGAATAATATACATAAGTCACTCAGTATACTCTGTCCCTGCAGAATAATGATATACATAAGTCACTCAGTGTACTCTGTCCCTGTAGAATAATGATATGCATAAGTCACTCAGTGTACTCTGTTCCTGTAGAATAATGATATACATAAGTCACTCAGTGTACTCTGTCCCTGTAGAATAATAATATACATAAGTCACTCAGTGTACTCTGTCCCTGTAGAATAATGATATACATAAGTCACTCAGTGTACTCTGTCCCTGTAGAATAATGATATACATAAGTCACTCAGTATACTCTGTCCCTGTAGAATAATGATATACATAAGTCACTCAGTGTTCTCTGTCCCTGTAGAATAATGATATACATACGTTACTGCAATCTGTTTGTGTAGAATAATGATATACAGAAGTCACTCAGTGTTCTCTGTCCCTGTAGAATAATGATATACAGAAGTCACTCAGTGTTCTCTGTCCCTGTAGAATAATGATATACATAAGTCACTCAGTATACTCTGTCCCTGTAGAATAATGATATACAGAAGTCACTCAGTGTTCTCTGTCCCTGTAGAATAATGATATACATAAGTCACTCAGTATACTCTGTCCCTGCAGAATAATATACATAAGTCACTCAGTGAACTCTGTCCCTGTAGAATAATGATATACATAAGTCACTCAGTGTACTCTGTCCCTGCAGAATAATGATATACATAAGTCACTCAGTGTACTCTGTCCCTGCAGAATAATGATATACATAAGTCACTCAGTGTACTCTGTCCCTGTAGAATAATGATATACATAAGTCACTCAGTGTACTCTGTCCCTGTAGAATAATGATATACATAAGTCACTCAGTGTACTCTGTCCCTGCAGAATAATATACATAAGTCACTCAGTATACTCTGTCCCTGTAGAACAATAATATACATAAGTCACTCAGTGTACTCTGTCCCTGTAGAATAATGATATACATACGTTACTGCAATCTGTTTGTGTAGAATAATGATATACAGAAGTCACTCAGTGTTCTCTGTCCCTGTAGAATAATGATATACAGAAGTCACTCAGTGTTCTCTGTCCCTGTAGAATAATGATATACATAAGTCACTCAGTGTTCTCTGTCCCTGTAGAATAATGATATACATACGTTACTGCAATCTGTTTGTGTAGAATAATGATATACAGAAGTCACTCAGTGTTCTCTGTCCCTGTAGAATAATGATATACAGAAGTCACTCAGTGTTCTCTGTCCCTGTAGAATAATGATATACATAAGTCACTCAGTGTACTCTGTCCCTGCAGAACAATAATATCATAAGTCACTCAGAGTACTCTGTCCCTGTAGAACAATAATATCATAAGTCACTCAGAGTACTCTGTCCCTGTAGAATAATAATATACATAAGTCACTCAGTGTACTCTGTCCTTGTAGAATAATGATATACATAAGTCACTCAGTGTACTCTGTCCCTGCAGAATAATATACATAAGTCACTCAGTATACTCTGTCCCTGTAGAATAATGATATACATAAGTCACTCAGTGTACTCTGTCCCTGTAGAATAATGATATACATAAGTCACTCAGTGTACTCTGTCCCTGTAGAATAATGATATACATAAGTCACTCAGTGTACTCTGTCCCTGTAGAATAATGATATACATAAGTCACTCAGTGTACTCTGTCCCTGCAGAATAATATACATAAGTCACTCAGTATACTCTGTCCCTGTAGAATAATGATATACATAAGTCACTCAGTGTACTCTGTCCCTGTAGAATAATGATATACATAAGTCACTCAGTATACTCTGTCCCTGTAGAATAATGATATACATAAGTCACTCAGTATACTCTGTCCCTGCAGAATAATGATATACATAAGTCACTCAGAGTACTCTGTCCCTGTAGAATAATGATATACATAAGTCACTCAGTGTACTCTGTCCCTGTAGAATAATGATATACAGAAGTCTTTCAGTGTTCTCTGTCCCTGCAGAATAATGATATACATAAGTCACTCAGTGTACTCTGTCCCTGTAGAATAATGATATACATAAGTCACTCAGTATACTCTGTCCCTGTAGAACAATAATATCATAAGTCACTCAGAGTACTCTGTCCCTGTAGAATAATAATATACATAAGTCACTCAGTGTACTCTGTCCCTGTAGAATTATGATATACATAAGTCACTCAGTGTACTCTGTCCCTGCAGAATAATATACATAAGTCACTCAGTATACATTGTCCCTGTAGAATAATGATATACATAAGTCACTCAGTGTACTCTGTCCCTGTAGAATAATGATATACATAAGTCACTCAGTGTACTCTGTCCCTGCAGAATAATATACATAAGTCACTCAGTATACTCTGTCCCTGTAGAATAATGATATACATAAGTCACTCAGTGTTCTCTGTCCCTGTAGAATAATGATATACATACGTTACTGCAATCTGTTTGTGTAGAATAATGATATACATAAGTCACTCAGTGTACTCTGTCCCTGCAGAACAATAATATCATAAGTCACTCAGAGTACTCTGTCCCTGTAGAACAATAATATCATAAGTCACTCAGAGTACTCTGTCCCTGTAGAATAATAATATACATAAGTCACTCAGTGTACTCTGTCCCTGTAGAATAATGATATACATAAGTCACTCAGTGTACTCTGTCCCTGCAGAATAATATACATAAGTCACTCAGTATACTCTGTCCCTGTAGAATAATGATATACATAAGTCACTCAGTGTACTCTGTCCCTGTAGAACAATAATATCATAAGTCACTCAGAGTACTCTGTCCCTGTAGAATAATAATATACATAAGTCACTCAGTGTACTCTGTCCCTGTAGAATAATGATATACATAAGTCACTCAGTATACTCTGTCCCTGTAGAATAATGATATACATAAGTCACTCAGTATACTCTGTCCCTGCAGAATAATGATATACATAAGTCACTCAGAGTACTCTGTCCCTGTAGAATAATGATATACATAAGTCACTCAGTGTACTCTGTCCCTGTAGAATAATGATATACAGAAGTCACTCAGTGTTCTCTGTCCCTGTAAATTAATGATATACATAAGTCACTCAGTGTACTCTGTCCCTGTAGAATAATGATATACATAAGTCACTCAGTATACTCTGTCCCTGTAGAATAATATCATAAGTCACTCAGAGTACTCTGTCCCTGTAGAATAATGATATACATAAGTCACTTAGTGTACTCTGACCCTGTAGAATAATGATATACATAAGTCACTCAGTGTACTCTGTCCCTGCAGAATAATATACATAAGTCACTCAGTATACTCTGTCCCTGTAGAATAATGATATACATAAGTCACTCAGTATACTCTGTCCCTGTAGAATAATGATATACATAAGTCACTCAGTGTACTCTGTCCCTGCAGAATAATATACATAAGTCACTCAGTATACTCTGTCCCTGTAGAATAATAATATACATAAGTCACTCAGTATACTCTGTCCCTGTAGAATAATGATATACAGAAGTCACTCAGTGTTCTCTGTCCCTGTAGAATAATGATATACATAAGTCACTCAGTGTACTCTGTCCCTGTAGAATAATGATATACATAAGTCACTCAGTATACTCTGTCCCTGTAGAACAATAATATCATAAGTCACTCAGAGTACTCTGTCCCTGTAGAATAATAATATACATAAGTCACTCAGTGTACTCTGTCCCTGTAGAATAATGATATACATAAGTCACTCAGTGTACTCTGTCCCTGCAGAATAATATACATAAGTCACTCAGTATACTCTGTCCCTGTAGAATAATGATATACATAAGTCACTCAGTATACTCTGTCCCTGTAGAATAATGATATACATAAGTCACTCAGTGTACTCTGTCCCTGTAGAATAATGATATACATAAGTCACTCAGTGTACTCTGTCCCTGCAGAATAATATACATAAGTCACTCAGTATACTCTGTCCCTGTAGAATAATGATATACATAAGTCACTCAGTGTACTCTGTCCCTGTAGAATAATGATATACATAAGTCACTCAGTGTACTCTGTCCCTGTAGAATAATGATATACATAAGTCACTCAGTGTACTCTGTCCCTGCAGAATAATATACATAAGTCACTCAGTATACTCTGTCCCTGTAGAATAATGATATACATAAGTCACTCAGTATACTCTGTCCCTGCAGAATAATATACATAAGTCACTCAGTATACTCTGTCCCTGCAGAATAATATACATAAGTCACCCAGTTTATTCTGTCCCTGTAGAATAATGATATACAGAATTCATTCAGTGTTCTTTGTAGAATAATGATATACATACAGAAACAAGGCCTACAGGCTTAATGCTAACCTGTGCAATCAGATAAACACCAGGTATAATAATTAAATGCTGGACTATTTCTTTTCAAGTACATGTGTAACATGTATATGAACAATGCAATAAACTAAACAGTTTGAACAAGAAAAAATTACTCAAACATCACTGATAAAATTCTGGCATAGGTGCACACAACACAAAAATGATTGTAGCTGGCACCACCAGTCTTGTATACAACAAAGCTATCAGAGATATATACATATGCCAAATTTCAGACTGATATGTCAAACCCCTCCTGAGAAATAAACAGGGACATACACTGTGCAAAAATTATTGTAGGTGGCACCACTGGTCTTGTACACAACAGGCGATCTGATATGTATAAATATACCCAATTTCAGCCTGATATATCAAATTCCTCCGTAGAAATAAGCATGCACATACACTGTGCAAAATTCATTGTAGGTGGCGACACCTGTCTTGTGAACGAGAAAACCATCAAAGATACATAGACAGGTCAAAATATCAGGCCAATACACCAAACTTCCCTTGAGTTTGATGCACTGGGCTGACCAGGCTTAGGTGAAAAAGGCAGTTGCCCGAGTGAACTGTGACAAATTGCTGGCTCAAGCTACTGCACTGACTGAACTCTTGACCTGCACCTGGCTAGACTGAGTGAACATTTGACCTGCACCTGGCTGCACTGAGTGAACTCTCGACCTGTTGCATAAACTGACAAAGTTGGCAGTCTGCCAAAGCTATAAAGAGATACAGGCTGAACTTTGGTGCCAAATATGATGCAGTGAGCAGTCTGCCAAAGCTATAAATAGAATGCAGCTACTGCACTGAGTGAACTCTTGATCTATACCTGGCTGCACTTCTTCAAATCCTGGCATTGTGCCAAAACTATTTATAGAGCTGACATCATCTTGGCTAATGGCCAACATCAAGGCACTGGCAATCTGCCAATGTTAAACCAAGTGCTGCCTTCTGTACACAAAAGTGGTCCCTACTTCAAATAACTCTGACCTGTATCTGGCTGCACTAAGTGAATTCTTGACCTGTTGCATAATCTGATGCAGTGGGCAGTCTCGCCAAGCCATAAACAGAATGCAGCCACTACAATGAGTGAACTCTTGACCTATACCTGGCTGCACTGAGTGAACTCTTGACCTGTTGCCTAATCTGATACAGTTGCCAGTCTGCCAAAGCTATAAATACATCCTGGCTGACCTTTTGCCTGTTGAGAAATCTGAAATAGCTGGCAGTCTGCCAAGCTATTTAACCTGAAATCTAAATGTCTAGTGGCATGATGTAATAGATGCTGATAAACTGGTGCCAGGCTAGATGTAACTGCTTCACAAAGCTTACATATATGGCAAAATGACTCAATTCAATCTCCATAATTCAGCCAAAAATCATTCATGTGGAACCATTAAAGACAATTATTATAAGAATTATTGTGGGGATTATTCCTATTAAACAAACTGACCTCAGTGGCGTCAGTAGAAAAATGTTTTGCAGGGTTAAAACTCATACAGGAAATTACAGCAAAATGGCTAAGTTCAACTTCCTGTAACTCAGCCAAAAATCACTGAACCAAAACCATTTGAACAAACTTGAATTATCAACATCTAAGGATAATTAATGTGTGAGATTTAAGAATTAGGCCCAGAGGTTTTTATGAAGAAGATCTTTGTAGCCACTGAACTGAAATGTGCTGTAATGGCATATGACTAAATTCAGCTTCCCATAACTTCACCACTGAACTGAGACCATTTGAACAAACTTCAGAAAGCACTACCTTACGATTATTTCTGTGAGATATTAAACAATTGGCCATATGGTTTCAGAGAAGAAGTTTTTTGTAGCCCTCAGTATGATACAGGCACTGATGACCCCCGTACAAAAAAGGCTGATGCAGGTTGGCCACCAACACCTCAATTTCAGATATGACTCGTGACCAACATTGGAATAAAATTTGGTGATGATAGCTCCAGCCGTTTCTGAGATTGTAATTTTAGTATGCTTTTCTGGACAGATGACTAAGTTCAACTTCCTGTAACTCGGCCAAAAATCAACGAACTTAAACCATTTGAACAAATTTAAGAGAAACTGTTCCAGGAATCGTTTCTGAGAAATATTGGACAAATTTTTGGAGAAGATGATTTTAAAAGGTTTTTTAGCCTTTTCCCTATTAAATCTAAGAAAATGCAGTTAGCAAAAAAATAAGCAAAATCTGAGTTTTTTGGATGACTAATTTTTTGCATAAAATTTGGTGATGCTAACTCCTGCCATTTTCAAAATAGTATGAGTTAACTTACAGACGACGGATGCTGGATGACGGACCACGCCACACCATCACATAAGCTCATGAGGTCCCAAGCATTTTACTTATCTTTCCCAACAAAAAAATCTCACAGAATTAAGATACGCATTTTGTAAAATGTTATCTAATCCTACAATGTAATACCTATTCTAACTTGTATCTTTTGTCTGATGATATTTCAAAGAAATCCTTTACAATCTTCCCCTCCTCTGATAATATTTCAAGGAAATCCTATACAACCTTGACCTGCTATGATGATATTTCTAAGAAATATTTTAAATACAATCTTGAACTGCTCTTATGATATTTCTAAGCAATTGTACACAGCCTTCACCTATTTAGATATTTCAAAGAAAATCCTACACAGCCTTCACCTCCGCTGATAACATTTCTATGAAAACCTTTATAACCTTGACCTGCTCTGATGATATTTCTGAGAAATCCTAGCTACACAACTTTCACCTTCTCTGATGATATTTCTAAGACATCCTATACAACCTCTACCTTCCTGATTATATTTGTAAGAAATCCTACACAACCTTCACGTTCTCTGATGACATGTCGAAGAAATCCTATACAAACGTGACCTTCTCTGATATTTCAAAGAAATCCTATACAACCTTGACCTCCTCTGATGATATTTGTAAGAAATCCTACACAACCTTCACGTTCTCTGATGACATGTCGAAGAAATCCTATACAAACGTGACCTTCTCTGATATTTCAAAGAAATCCTATACAACCTTGACCTCCTCTGATGATATTTGTAAGAAATCCTATACAACCTTCACCGTCTCTGATATTTCTAAGAGATCCTGTACAACCTTAAACTCATCAGATATTTACCTGTTTAGTGCTGTATCCTGGCAAGTGGGCTATCACAGGACTCTCTCCTGAGCGATACTGTGTCACATACATGGAGCCTGGACCAATCACAGATGTTACAGCACTCACATGACACACCGTCAGATCTGCAGATGATACAGATTGAATACTCAATGTAACACCTCCATAAGAAAACTCAAAAGTTAAATGAGATATGAATCCCAGATCCCAATTTTGAAAGATTTTGGTATCAAAACAAGGCTCTATATCACAGTGATTCATAGTGCTTTCAAGTTTTCTTGTAACTATATGTTAAGATTTATCTGGAAGATACATTGTGTTCTTTGGGTATATATATACATATGGTATTTTCAAGCCTTAAAGATGCACTGATCTGCTTGAATATACTAGGTCTGTGTTAAAATGGTTTTAAAACTTCTCATTTTTCCTGTGCTTTAGAAATATACATATATAACCCATGGGTCATGACGCTCAGCTGCCAAGCATGACCTGTGACATCATGGACTGAGATTCACAACTTCCAGTCAAATTTTGAAGGACCAATTTGCCAATTTGTTAAAAATTTTCTATGACAACAGAAATATATATCACCTATGTCTGGTTAAAACACAGTGAATTGATGGTCTGAGGAAAATGCATGATTGTTAAGCTATCAGGAACTATTCCAACAGCTTGCTTGAAACCTGTCAGTCTCAAAAGGAACACCATAAAGGGCAAATATAAGATCAAAATATATAGCAAAAATCAAGGAAATACATGCAAGAATTATTGAGAAACAGGTGCTTCTGTACTGCACTTTTATGGTAATATTTATTCAGAAATATTTGACCCAATCCTTTACAAGATTACATAAATATACATCCAACTGCATTCACTTTAACTGTTCTTGAGATAATATGATCAAAAGGAATTAAAAGATGGTTGCCTGGTGGCCATATTGGACTTCTGACAAGTCTGAAATCAGACAACAAACATTCTCTAAATCGGACCAAACATTAAAGAAAAATTACTGAAACTGCACTGAAGAAAGAATTTCTAAGGTGGCTAACTGGCAGACATAATGGATTTCTGACAAGTATGACATTTGATATCCCACATTCTCCAATAAGAGACCAAACTTGGGGCAAATTATCCAGTAATAAATGCCCAAAATAATTCAAAAGGCATGTCCAGGCCCTCATATCAGATTTATAGATATGCAATTGTAAAAAGTGTAAGTCCAATATTTTTTATTATCACTCTGCTTTTCAATGGGGTCAGCAGGGTAGGTAAACTGCCAAACCTGAAAGAAAAGAAATGCAGAAAGCATGACTAAGAGTCTTGAAATAAAACAAAAAGCCATCCTAAATCAAGGTACACATCCACATATTATGAGAACAAACACTTGCTTTTATATGTGGTGATATATATTAAAATATTCAGATATCTAGGAAACTAAGTTTATTGCTAGGATTCCATAAAATAAACTGCAAAATGTTCCCATCATCTTATAAATCAGTAGCTAAACCTTAATACTAAACTCTCATAGTCTTAATGCCTGGCTGAAGCATTCTGACAACAGTGTTTTTGTTATGAAGTAACGAGGTACTTATCACTGAGCCTTATCACTTAATAGGCTGATACAAAAGGGAGTCATATGTCACCAGTGTCACTCACAATTACAGCCACACAGGCAGATGTACCAGCTGGAGTGGGATGGTTATATATACAAGAAAAATAGAGATGGTCTATAAAATAAGTAATTGTGAACATCCCTGACCAATGACCTTGGCTTTTTGCCCATATATCAACTGGATTCTTTCTAAATGATGGGTAACTACTGACCACTAAAATCTGGTGTAATTACTTGGCAACCAATGGGTGAATAACTTTGACCTGCAACCTTTAACCTGCTGACCAGCTGACCCCAAAATCAATAAGTTATTTATTCATGCAAAAAGACCCATAAATATGAAGTTTGAGTCAAACTGAGTGATGCATAGATGTGGCATATGTGAAAGACTGAAGGTTTGGGTTGAACAGTTACACTTGAAATATGCTCACAAGCATTTAGAACAATTAAATATTGCGACCTTGACCTCTGACCTCAACATCAATAGGCTTCTTCCCTTTTTGGTAGGTAAGCCATATATGACAGATGGAAGGTACAGATTGAAAAGTTTGCCTGAAAATGATTCCACGCAAGAAGTGGGTGCTGTGAACTTGACCTTTGACCTCAAAATCAACAGGTCTTTTCCCCTGTTGGCAGAGAAGCGATATCAGTGCTGGAAGGTTTGGAATGAAAAGTCTAGCTTGAAATGTGTCCACTACCTTTTCAAAGAAGTGGATCCTGTGACCCTGACCTTTGACCTTGTAACCTCAAAATCTATAGGATTCTTCTCCAACTTAGTAGGTGAGCTATATGTGAAAGATCAAAGAATTGGGATGAAAGGGTTGGCTTAAAATGCATCCACAGGCTTTTCAAAGAAGAGGCTCCTGTGACCTTGACCTTTTGACCTAAAAAAAATTATGGTTCTTCCCTTGTTGGTATGTGAGCTGTATGTGAAAGATGGAAGGTTTGGGATGAAAATTTTGTCTCAAAGAGTTATTTCTGGGGGGTGCAAACACACCCCATAACTTCGAGAATATAGGTCGCAGTGACCTAATTTCAGGTTTGCAAGGAGATCTTTTTATAACCTCTAAGACTGCATAGGGTTCATGGCCCTAGCCCCTACGGTTACGATTTGTGCCCTGCTAACGGCCGGCCGGCCAGACAGACGGACAGACGGAAGGACGACGGACAAAGACCCATCGCTATAGCCCAGCATGACTGAAAGTCAGCTGAGCTAAAAACTAGGGGTGGGGGGTGTAGTCATGGCTTTTTTCGGATTAAGAATATCTGTAATCTGCTTTATATGGGCTCCCAAGAGATTTCAAATTTTATGATTAATTATTCAAATGAAAATGTTTATCAGAGCATTCTAGACGGTGCATATAAAGGATACATGTCATTGGTAACAATATTTCAGCAGGGACTGATGGGGTTTGACACTCAGTCACAATAACTGAAAGGGAGTCAATATAATACCAAAAGGTCTTTAGTTTATTAAAGTTAAAGTTATTTTATGTTACCATTAGTTGATACCATACATTATTAAATAATTTGTATAGAATTAAATATTTATTATTGGAAAAAATTCAAATAAAAACTTTTCATTTTTTTTTTCATTTTAGAAAACACCATTTTCGAATTAATTCCGATTTCTGAGTCACATAATGAGACGGTTACAAAAGAGGTGGTGACAGTTAAACTGATCTAAAGTAAATAATAAATTGGTGATGCCTATAATTATTAATCAACATTTTAAACAACAAGACAGTAAATCAATTAATTATGATATTTACCCTCAGGAATGGCGTTAACAAGCTGCCTGAAATCATCCTGACTCTTTCCAAATGAGAGGAAGTCCTTGGTTTTGTTAAGCACCTCAATCTGCGGGCCATCTAAGTTCATCTTCTCCAGGTCAACTACCAAGGCATCTGCACTGTTAGTTGATCCTTCTTTCTGGAGTTTCCTACAAAACACCACACATTGCTGACTCTGGATTTGACAAGAAAATTTGCAAAATCACAATACAGCACTTTATTTAATTACAGAATAACACATTTTAACAAGAGTTATTTATAAGAAACTTTTGGTAAGTTATAATATTCACAGATCTAGCATGATAGTACTAAGAAAAAATCTCTATACGGATACTGGAATGACAATAAAAAGCAACAACATTGTGTCATACAGTTTATCCACAAAAAGTCATCTTTTAATTTTTATTTATTGGTAGGGATGGGGTGATCAAGAGGCCATGATGTTTCACTTGGCCCATATTCCTAGGTTCATTGTGCATAAGTAACTAGACTTGTGACTATTCCTTGATCACATTCCTGGGTCCAAATCATGTGCCAGATCCACACCAAACCTAACTGATTCTTCATGATAATCTCATGAGCTTCCTTCATGATTGTGTGAGTTATGTTGTGTACAAACACAAACATACAACACAAGAGATTGTAGGCATACCCTCCTGGTTGAAGCAATAATGATACTACTTCATAGCAAGTGACCAATTTTAGGAAATTTTGTTTTCAAATTATTTGATAAATTTGAACCTACCTGATTTTTCTTGAGATGTTGACCAGTGCGTAGTGTCTGAATGTCACAGCCTGGCTCTCACTGAAGTAGAACGCTGCCTGGTCAGGATGAGAGCCCATGCAGCTGACAGCCAGGGCCTGACAGATCTGTCGATACAGGACAGGCTGTGGACAGCGCTGGATCATGCTGAATGCCTGCTCAAGTTGACTCTTCATTGATCCTGAACATTTTAATAAGTGTAAACACAAATATTAACACTTTTCACTATTAAGCATGATATGTTAAAAATGTCAGCCTTGATTTAACCATACATGTAACATGATTTCCTTAAACTTGCCAGCTTGTAATATTTTTTTTATATTTGAATGACCTGCACTGCTGAAATATGTTATTAGTGTGTTACAACTAATTAAATAATTAGAACATAATTTCATAATTTTGTTTTAAAATTTGCTATGGTATATACAGTGGAGCCATTCCTATTGGGCACCTCTGTAATAAGGGCACCTCCTATTTACGGCCATTTCCTCTGTTCTAAGGCCACCTCCTGTTTACAACCATTTTCATGGCCTTTAAAACAAGAGACTCGCTGAGCTGCTTGAATATAGTAGGTCAGTGATAAAATCTATTGCAGGCAAAAAGTCCAGTCCCGTCAGTGATTGTAATTCATAGATTTACTCTGTGTGTGTGTGTGTGTATATATAGAGATACAGCCCCAAACAGACAAACAGAAAAAAAAGTGTTTGGTTACATGTGTGCTGAAGCTGAAAGGTTGCTAGTTGCAAAACACCTTGAGCTGCAAAATTCTGACTTGGTGCCAGATGTCCTTGTTGAATATGTTTGAATATTTTGGGAAGTCCCCCTTTTTATAAAAGGGTGACTTCCGATATTGGAATAAGCTCCTTCAATAACACATCATCTTGGTAGCAAAATAACAAATAATTAATATTGTTATTACTGTAAAAAATTAATTTTCTTTGTAAATAAAAATGCTTGAAAATTGTCGGAGATCATCACATACAACACTTATCAATAACAAAGATTATAATTAAATACAGAGCCTGGATAAATCTGAATTTGCAAACCTGCAAAATCTAAGCTGAATAATTGATTTCCTTGGTATAACCAAGTTAATAGCTTAAGAGTTTTCAGTAGAACATTTGTATTGTATTTATATTTTCAAGAGAACATATATCGGTATATCAACATTCAGGATATTCTTTCATCTAGTTAAATTAAATATTTTAATTAATTATATTGTGCTGCTAAATAAGACCTTTTTAATCATGCATGGATTCTGTCCATAACCCAACCATGGCAAAATATTATATTGGTTATTATTTTTAATGGGTTTTGTCAAAATCCATCACATTCCTGGTAAGTTACCATGACATCCCACCAGTCCCAGTAACCTCTGCCCATTAAATAAGTGTTTTACAGGGAATCAAACGCCTGTGAGATTATCTATTGGTGAACAGATGCAGCTTTTTTCATGAAAATTCATTAAATCCCAGGTAAGTTATGATGGTGACCCTAAACGTTAACAGATGGTTGCAGCCACTACCATGATACCTGTCATAGACAGGCATGTAAACAAAAGCATCATGAATGGTGCATAATAATTAATGACCCTGTAGCATACCTTGTGACCTCAGACCTCAATAAATATGCATGAATTTTGCTGAAACTGTATTGGTTAAAATTACAAGTTTTATGAAATCCATCAGACTTTTGGTTAGTCATCAAGGCGCCATCAAAGTCTGGAGACCTCTGACCTAATAAAATCTGCATGGATTTTGCAGGAAATCTAAATTAGGTGAAATAATATACTGATAAATATATGTGTTTCATTAAAATCCATCATAATCTGTTAAGTTATTGTGGCGACACCACAAAGTAGCCTAGTGACCTTTGACCTTATTAAATATGCAAGGATTTTGCCCATAAACGAACTCGGATGGGAAAACCAATTGGTAAGTAATTATGGTGAAATCCATCAAAGCCAAGGTAAATTGTTGCATCGACACAAAAGGTTAACCTGTAGACAGAGAATGGGTATACCATAATGTCCCCTCATAGACAAGTGTAGAAAAAGTGATAAAAGATGACTGATGTCAAACAGGCTAATGTGTATGTTATAATTTACAGAATAAATCATGTAAATGGTGAAACTCAGGGACCACACACTCTGAGGGCAGGAGAACGGGTGTACCTACCTGGAGTGGTGATGAGCTGAGCAGACAGCGAGCAGTTTGTGGTGACATCTGGCAGACGTTCTGACACTCCCTCTAATGAACAACGGCTCATTGACCTGGTAATCTCAGTGTCATCTACTTTTCTGCCTCTTCTACTGGGCTTTCTTCTTCCTGACCTTTTGGTGTCAGCATCAGCGTTGGGATCTGATCGGGGCATTTCTATTGGTTCCAGATTATCATAGTTATCAGACAAAACTGAGTCTGATAAGTTACTGGCAGATCTTGAACCACATACAGTGAGCTCATCCAGGTTAAGATGCCGATGATCATCAAGAACATCTGGTGAGGAGATATTCAAGACCGAGCTGCAGGAATTTTCATGTTCAGATTCACCTCGGTTCTTCTCTGTTGAACACTGAAATGAAACTGACAGTGACTTGTCCAGCTTTAACATAGACTTTACAACATCAGCTTGCTTGGATGGCCTTATCACAGTCTGTCTCATGTCACTTTTCTTGGTGGGGCTTAGTTCCCTTCTCTGCGTTTCTTTCACACAAGTTTCAAACAATGGCCAAGAATTTTCTGCTTTGTCATCCACAAGTATAACCTGAGGAAAACCATCACCGTCAGCCTCGTCCGGGAGACTGGTGTCAAGGCTGATGTTGAGAGGTTTATCCGGTGAGAATTCAGCACGACAATCCTCAATGTCAGCCACCTTTGACCTTGTGAGCCTTGAACGTCTCCCCCGTGTCAAGCCCAGACTCTCAGTTACCTGGGGATCTTTCATTACCATTACTCCTCCGACGTTTAACCTATCCTGTACTAACTTGGATTTCTGAGGCTTAGACCTGACAGACAGGGGTGGCCTATGTGAGGAGGGTGTCAAGGGAGTGTTGCTGTCATCAACCTCTGTTTCCGTCCTCACAAGTTCAATATCTTGAGCCTGTGATTTGACCTGTCTTTTACTGTGGCTTCTGCCTCGACCTTTACCTTTAGTAGCTGCCGTTTTACGCTCCCCTCCGATCTTTTCAGTGTCAGGTTCATCAAAGTCATACACATTCTCTGACACGGACTGTTTACTCGGACTCTTAGTGAACGAACTATTAAGATCATGTACTTGTAAGAGTTTCCTTGAATTCCGCACATGCAGTGGTTGTTTGAGATTCATCTGTGCTGATAAGGATCCATCAAACATACATTTGGCTTCTTGTTCTTTAGAGGTCTCATTAGTTTTATTACATGTGCTTGTGACTCCTTTCTTTGTTCCCCTCTTGGCTCTGCTTGTCTGCTGGGGGGTTGTTACCTCATTATCACTGTCACTGTCAAACAACATACTGGCTTGTTTGCTGAAGGCACTTGCTGGGGTCTTCCTTGCAGTCTTTTTAAACACAAGGGGTGACATCAAAAAGCTGTCATCATCAAATGTGTCCACCTCTGCTGTTCCTGATTTCCTGTTCCCGATCAATGGGGTATTTAAACCAGCAATATTGGCTGTAGTGTCATTACATAAAGAGGCACCTGACTTGTCTAGATTGGAAGTGTGGTTCTCTGTGCTGTCCCTGTCTGATTGCTTTTTGCTACCTTTCCTGTTGGACCTTTTCTTGGACTTGAGGACACTGGTATTACCTGATGGTTCCTCAGGTTCTAAATGCTGCCTAGTTTTCCTCACAGTTTTGATTCCTTTTGGTGCCCCCTTGATTTTCTGAGGGGCATTTTGTTCAGATCTGCCAGGTATGGGACTATCCATAGCCATATTTCTATCTTTTAGCACTGTTTGGTAATGAGTTTTGGACGGTGTCTGAACATCCTTGGAAGGTTTCATAAGACATGGGGATTTTGGTGTCATCAAGGATTCACCAGATTTTAATCTCAAGGCTTGTTCTTTTCCAACTTTACTTTGTTTGTCAGGGTGGGTCCTTTGTGCTGGGGAAGTGACACATACATTACGTTTTTTGTGAATTTCCTCCCCACCGAGACTGATGTGCGTGAAGGACATGGCCAGGTCATTGACTGGGGTGTCATCTGGTGCTGGTAAAACCTCGGCAGTCAGACATTCAAGATACAACAACCACGCTTTGTTGTGTATCCAGGTTGAAGCAGGATGTTTTTCAGTCAGTGCTACTGCATTGTGAGCCTTGGATTTGGCTGCTTCAAGGTCTCTCATCTGAAGCAGTAGCTCACACTGCTGAATGCTGGCCAAGCATCTACAGGCAACCAGCCAGCTCAAGGGATCAGACCTGTCTTCTGTTTTCCCGTTTCTCTTTGATAAACTTTTGGCTTTTGATACCTTCTCTCCAGTCATTTTCAAGGCCTCCTGTACAACAGCAGGTCCTTTGGACTGCACAATGTTCACAACTAGCTGTAGAGATGTGATGGATTTCAAGGCTTGTTCCGTGTTGCCTTTCTGCTGCAGGAGCTGTGCATGCAGGAGACAGTGCTGGACCCACAAAAGGTGCACCTGTGTATCACGACACAGGTCACAAACGCAGGTCTTTCTGTGATCCAAAAACTCTGGCTGAGGTAATTTTTTCTGAGTAAAGACAGGTGAGGCAGTTCCATCTGCTTTCTCCCCAGACTCGTCATCCAGGTCCAGCGGCACTGTATGTATCAAGTCAGCATCACCATTGTCATCTACTTCAGCAAACCCAAAGCATGACAATACATCTTGCTCCTTGAGTGACAGGTTTCTGGCACTGCTGCCGCTTCTCCTCTGATGCCCAGGCTTGCTGCATTTCTGTTGGTTTCCTGATGTTTTATCATTCGTGCTCTTATCTGGAGTAGCTACCACTGATGTGAGCAGGTACTGAGTTGAATGAAGTCGGTACTCACAATCCATAAGTCTTGCACTGAGGCATTCAAGACGACCCAAACTCAGGTGGCACAGGCTTGCCCTGACAAAGTACAGAGAAGTTAAATTAAAATATTAATATGCAACATTTAAAAAAACACTCCCTCTTATGTATCCATCATGCAAGTTGGCAAATTTCAGGGATTCTGTCCTGAATGGTAAATTTTCAAGAGAAAAAAATTGTTCAATCACCAAATGTTTTATGTCCTAGGGTCTGTTTTATGGTTTGGCTTTATTCTTAGAAAAGTGAAAAATATCAATTTAGATCCAACAGACATCCCCCCTCCAAAAAAAAAAAAACTTTGTTTGCCTATTGATCACATGATCACATATTTAGTAGCAGAAAGTGGAGACTGTAGCAATGCATTATCTTACAGAAATAATTGAGGAGAAGCAAATGGGATTTGTAAGCTAAGTTGAAAATGTGAACCACTCACCAGCGTGGCAGGTTGAATGCCTGAGAGATCTTTTGTGCTTGTCTGAGGTAGCACTTTGCCTCTCTGGGTTCTCCAAGTTCCACAAACATAATGCCTGCCTGCATGAGGCACTCCAGCAGGTCCGTCAGTATGCCCCACTTGGCCAGGGTGTTATCAGGCACTGTAATATAATATTGTCAGTTATCTGCTGGTACAGATAAAAAATAAATACAGATGCTGTACTCTCACAATGAACAAATCTACACTGAGGATTTCAAATGAAAAACATGTTATGTATAAATATTTAGATTTATGAAAAGTGTATTGACAAGAGCCTGCTGCTGAGACAAGTCATAAATCCAAGCAACACACATTTTAAGAGTTTACTATTGTATGTAAGCATAGCTATTTTACATTGCAAGCACTGAATGCAGGGCATAATGCACATATATATTGAAAAATACGTGGTACCACCTATCTTCAAGGTGATGCCTCAAATCAATCAAATAATAATCCACACAGAGGCATGAACTGTTTTACATGTGTTTACTGAGACCAACCTTTGTCACTGAGGCTTGATCCACTGAGCACCCAGCCACCAAGGACAGAGTTAGCCAGACAGCCCTGAGCCCTACATGCCTCGATGCTAACAGCAAGCGGCTCCCCTTTGTTAAAGGTCTCTGGAAGCTCCGTACTCTGTGTGGAGAGTATTTTGGACAGCAGCCTCTTTATGGATGCCTTTAATCTGAGGCTCTCCTTGTTCTTCAATTTATAGTTGGTATCCAGTAAATCTGACGCCTTCTTATACACTAAGTATGCTTTTTTCACCTAAAACATACAATTAGTTCACATCAATATCAAAACTAGAAAAAGGTAGCCATCAGCATTCCTTCAGAAGACCTCCTTTAAGCTGGCCGCCTCCTCTGACCTGTACCTTGATATATATGCTCTGAGCTGTATCTTGATGTACATGCTAAATTTAATTTTTCTGCTTCAACAAATTCAGAATTTTACAAGATGTACATACATGAAGTCGAGGTTAACCATATCTATGCACATACAAATTTAAAAGATATGATTCAATTATTTTTTTAATTATCATGCTGTCTGTGAAGATGAAAATCTTACAGCTGGCCTGGACAAGATCCACTGCAACATCATTACATGGCTCTGAGTGGCTGATAGTCTGATCAGCTGGTCTGGACAAGGTTTGGCTTTTGCCTTACTACACTTTTTGAAAGATGGGTTTTTATCTGAACAAGGTTATGCCTTCCACTTTACTATGAATGACACTCTCTGAATGTGCTAGGATCACAAATCACTTGATGCTTGGTAAAAATGTACAACAGGGCACAGGACTAGCTAAGGTCACATGTAATGTTGTGAAAAATAAACAAGAGGAAAACAAAAAAGCAATCTTTGGCTTTAGTACTCTGTTTGTGATTCATAGAAGATGTAAACATATTTGTGTACTTTTACAATTAGAGGTCATCATTCACAAACTTTTCATGACATCTGAATAATGATACTGCATGTAACACACATCTTAGATTAAGTCAGATAGCAGATGTAACATTACCTGTCCAATCATAAGATGTGTCTCAGATTAAGTCAAAATATACCAGATATAACATTACCTGTCCCATCATAAGATGTGTCTCAGATTTAGTCACAAGATATCAGATATACCATTACCTGTCCCATCATAAGATGTGTCTCAGATTTAGTCACAAGATAGCAGATATAACATTACCTGTCCCATCATGAGATGTGTCTCAGATTTAGTCACAAGATAGCAGATATAACATTACCTGTCCAATCATAAGATGTGTCACAGATTTAGTCACAAGATAGCAGATATAACATTACCTGTCCAATCATAAGATGTGTCACAGATTTAGTCACAATATACCAGATATAACATTACCTGTCCCATCATAAGATGTGTCTCAGATTTAGTCACAAGATATCAGGTATAACATTACCTGTCCCATCATAAGATGTGTCTCAGATTTAGTCACAAGATATCAGGTATAACATTACCTGTCCAATCATAAGATGTGTCACAGATTTAGTCACAATATACCAGATATAACATTACCTGTCCCATCATAAGATATGTCTCACATTTAGTCACAAGATTTCAGGTATTACATTACCTGTCCCATCAAAGAATGTGTCTCAGATTTAGTCACAAGATAGCAGATATAACATTACCTGTCCCATCATAAGATGTGTCTCAGATTTAGTCACAAGATAGCAGATATAACCATAGCTAGAAGTGACTTTGCTGTCTCTGACAGACTCTGTGTTGACTTCTTCATCCGTCACGTTGATGACCTCGGCAGCCTTTACAGGATGACCAAGCTGTAGCCAGGCTTGAGCCATCATAGAACTGGTGCGTATACTCAGCTCCAGGTTATCATTGTGAACAGCCAGCTTCTTCTGCAGGTGCAGTGCTCTCAGCTGCCACAGAGGCTGAAACAGGGATGTCAACACTGTGATAAAACTAATCTGGCCATATAAAACACAGCCATGCAAACAGCTAAAATGCAAATAAGATACATGGGCTCAAGTGCCACATATTTAAACATGTTCATGAAACGGATTTATAAATTTATTTGTTAAACAGCTTACTGAAAAACAGTCAAGAATGGCATTCAAAAGATTAGTTTCCATGGACTGAGCCATCCTGAACTGCATGAGAACACAATGAAATATATGATTAAAATGTTTGTCAATTTCTTTTACAGCAGAATATTTTTTATGCTGTGTAACTGGACCTCAGCTTGACATTTGGGCTCATTTCTCTGACTTTTCAGATGCTGGCTAACATTGGTACAATTTTTGTAGTGTAAATCCACCTTAACTGGATCTCAGCACGTTTATTGACAGCCTTGATTTGTTAGGACACAGAATTACCTTGACAGCCAGGCAGTATATGGAGCTGATGATGCTGACGTAATCCAGGACCTCCTGGCATACACCTCTCTCCATCTTCCCTGAAACACTGCTCATGAACCTCTCAAAAAGTCCCAAGGCTTCCTCCAAGGGTGCATGGGAATTCATCTCCATGGAAACAGTTGCAGCACTGGCATCTTGGTTTTCTGAGAGGGTGAGGTCATCAGGCATGTCTGACTGGTTAGTTTCCTGAGGTCTGCTCACTTTGTCTTTCACATTGGTAGCTCTCAGCTTATTCAAAAGCACACAACAACATGAAGCAATCATTGAACAAAATATATCCACAATACAAATGAAATACAAATGAAGTGTATTAGATTTAAATAAATATTATGAATTAGCTTTAACATTATGTTTTCTCAAAGTTTAATTCCTGACAAAAATTCCTTTACTTTAATATATAATAATTTTGGGGGTACATATATGTACTGTGAAATGATGACCACCAATGGGACCTAGATAAAGTGGTTGCATTTTTGAGGTTGTTGTCTCAGCGAGGTCGGATATAAAGAGGCTTAAAGAGCAAAAAAGATTTGGGGGCCTGGAAAAGTGGCTGTTTATTGAGGTGGTAGCTAATCTGAGGTGGTTGTTAGGCAAAGTTTTACTGTACTTGTGTAATCAGTTAGTGTACATGTAGACCTTGTGAGATCTGGAGACATTGATAATGTGTCAATGTATGTTATTCATCCAATATTTTAAATACATGGATCATGGTGCTTTGTCAATGAACATTGCTTGGGACACTGTAGCCTTACATCGACTGAGAATAATGGTAAAACTCACCAATTTGACAATTTTTGAAGAATCAATTAGTAGGTTTTATTTTATTTTTTTTTCAGATGTTTTTCAGATGCAGCAGGTTATTTCAATATTGTTTAAAGCAACATCTATATATGTCATATATCATCTTTTAGCTAACACTGTATCATTACTGTTGTGCTAAATTACCACAAAACTTGCCAGGGCAACCTCCCTCATGGAGCTAGTTAAGGTAGCACAGTGAATCATTAATTCTAAATACCTCAGCCTCTCTAATATGAAAGCTACTGTATTAAAGAAAAAATATGAGCAATAAGCTAAAAAAGTGCCACTTTTCAAACTCAATATAATCATTAAACTTACATCATAATAAAGTATTCATAGGTCATGCCACCAGCCTTGGATGAAAAAAGTTGCTCCAGGTTAAAATGTATAGCATATTTAATGGCAATCCACACTTCCACAATTGAGGAACCAAATGTTTAATAATTGTATATTCTAGAATTCTAAACTTAGCAACTATTGTGGAACTTAATAACCTGCAATGTAAATATGAAATGCATATGAACCAACCTGTACAGGGTCAGTATCAGACAGGATGTAGCTCCACACCAGGGCTTTAGCACGTACAATGTTGTACTGTCCTGCTTCCTTTGGTTGTTTCTTCACCAGGTCCAACTGATCTAAACACTCTTGACACATTTTTGGAAGTTCTCTACAATGAAACCCCAAATACATCAGTGCACAGGACTACACTGTTTGTTTAAGTTCATGTAAATAGTGACCAAACTCAAAGCGTTATTACCTCTGGCAGTCAGTGAATGAAGTTGGCAGTTATATGTTCACCATACTGTTTATAAAAAAAATACCTCCAAAAGTTAATCATGATTGAATATAAAGGAATTTTATTATATTTGCCCAACTGTCTGTTTATTCAAAATATATCTTCAAATGTTAATAATGCATATCAATATTTTTTGGATTGTTCGTTCACAAGCAAAGACAGAGTTAGAAAAGTTAAATTTGGGGTGAAATGGGTGTGGATATTGGCAATAGTGGCAGCTATAATATGTGAAAGTGCTTTCTTATTTTCTTTTGTCCAACAGAAATAAAAATGCGGAAGGATTTCTAGTTTTTTCTGATTCTATATATGCTTAATACCTGTATGGCTGCTAAATACCTCCATATTTACAGTCTCTATAGCTGATAAATACCTCCTAACTTACAGGTCTCTACAGTTGCCTAACACTTCAAAAATTTATTAGTCTGTACAGCAAATACAGAAACCTTAATATCTGGTCAGTACAGCTGCTTAATACATCAGATTTAACTAGATATTTCTTGGCACCGCAGGTGCCATAGTATCCCCAGACAATTAACCCCCCCCCCCCTCCCAGCCTCGAAGAATAGGATCCCATCTTGAATTCAGATGCAGAGACTGACACTTGGCAAGCCACCATGGTTTCTTATAAGTATGGGCATATTTAAGGTAAAGGTCACTCTCAAAGGAGAGGTCATGATTCAAATTGAAATATATCTCATTCCATAACCCATATCTATATACATGATATGAAAGAAATCTGTCCATTTGTTTTCAATTTATCATGCTAACAGTGCTGTCAAGTGGCAATGGTGGGGTATTAACAGGTGCAAAAGCAAGAAAATGACACAACGTGATGCCACCTGTATTCTGCAGAAGAGAAAAAAAAAAATCCAAGGTTTATAAAAAAAAATTTAAATTAAAATTAAAAAAAAATTTTTTAACTAAAAAATATATATATGCATGATATGAAAGAAATCTGTCCTTTAGTTTTCAATTTATCATGCTAACAGTACTGTGAAATGGAAATGGTGGGGTATAAACAGTTGCAAAAGCAAGAAAACTACACAAGGTGGCGCCACCTGTATTTTACAGAAGAGAAAAAAATCCAAGAGTAAAAAAAAAATTTAAATTAAATTAAAAAAAAATTTTTTTTTTCTTTAAAATATTTATTTGCATGATATGAAAGAAATCTGTCCTTAAGTTTTCAATTTATCATGCTAACAGTGCTATCAAGTGGCAATGGTGGGCTATTAACAGGCGGAAAAGCAAGAAAACAACACAAGGTGGCGCCACCTGTATCAGCATAATCGCTGCTGTGACCTTGAAAAAGCCATCAAGGTCATCCATGTTCAAACTTGAGCTAGCCATTGATAAGATGTTAGCAAGAAAGGGACACAAGGTGGCGCCATCTGTCTTCTGCAAAAGACAAAGCTATCTACGATCTTCGGTCAATTTGATTTTTGGATCATTTTATGTATCCCTTACTGGGATATTAAAGATTTTGTGTGAATTTCACCAAATATGGGAATATTCAAGGTCAAGGCCACTCTCATAGGAAAGGTCATGACCCCAATTTAAATAAACATCCCATTACCCATATCTATGTATATGCATAATATAAAAGAAATCTGTCCATTAGTTTTTGACTTATAATGCTCACAGTACTGTCAAGTGGCAATTTTGGGGGTATTAAAAGGCACAAAAACAAGTAAAGAATAATAGGTGGTGCCACCAGTTTCTGGAACATGACAACCCTATCCATGATCTTTGATCAACTTGATTTTGGGATCAATCCATGCAAGATTTCTTGAGATATTTAAGAATTTGTGTGATTTTGCCAAAATTTGGACCTATTCAAGGTCAAGGACACTCTCCTAGTAAAGGTCATGACCTCATTTTAATTAGGCGTCGTCCTCTCACTCATATCTATACATATACCAAGTTTGGTAAAGATCCGTGAAATATTTTTTGAGTTATCACGCCAACAAGATTTATATGCGGCGGCGGCGGCAGCGGCGGCGGGACCAGTATGAAAACATAGTATCCCCCGACTGGGGATACAATGATCTGTACAGCTGCTAAATACCTCAGATTTATTGGTCTGAAAAGCAGCTTAATGCCTCTTAATTTAGTTTTAATCAAATATATCATACAAATTCAAGATAAAGTATCTGTTTACCAGACTTAACTGAGGCTACATTTGCTGAAATTCCGGATTTACACTCACTGATGTACACATAAATTTACACATGGATAACATTTTCTAAAATGGTATATTATTCTGCAACTTCACTTTGCCGTATTTACCACCTTGAAACATTTTCAGAAAAAAAAGTGTCTAAATTTTGTTCATTTGTATTACTAAACAAGGGACAAGGGCACTGGGTTTCCTTCCATAACCTAAGCCTCCTCCACACTTTGTATCTCATCCACAGCCTATAACCCAACCACAAAAACAAAACGCTTCAGTAACAGCATCCTTGTCATTAACAGTTGAACAGTTGAGTTTGAATTTTCTAGGTCAAACAGTTATGATTTGTGTCCTATTAACAGATGAACTGATAGTCAATGACAAAATAGAGACAGTCATGCAAATACATGATCTCACCCCACATCCTGGCGCATTGCCCAGAAGACCTGGACTTTGTTCAGGAGTACCAAAGCCTTTTCAAGGGTGGTCGATGCCACGTTGTTCATATCGTCAACAACAGAGCACTGTAGGTCAAAGGTATGTGGTCTACAAAACAGGTACAGAAAATCAGACAACAGATGACCATGTTGACATTAGGTTTTTATGTTTAATCACTGGGCACTAAGCAGTAAGCACTATTTAGCCTATTCAGAAAAAATACATATGGCGATACACTGATACCTGATATGTTTAGACGAGACACTTTGATTTTCTTTGTGTATATTTTTTTAATTTAAACTATGAGGATAAATTAACTGTCTTTCTTGTAGAATGGAAGTCTTTTTTGTTAATACACATCCAAGTGTTCTGTTTGATTCTGAATAAGTATTTAAAAAAAAATTTTTTTGAATGCATACAAACATATCTCAAGCAATCAAATGGCAATACATTTGACCTTATATAAGTCTTAAAAGGCCAAAGTAATAAATCTAAAGTTACTTAATTTAGCTTGAAAATTGAAAAAGTGTTGGTTAAACATTAGTCTAGAGTTGTATCAATTTTGTTAGCAGTCACTGTTTTTTACCTAACAAAACAGTATCCACAGTTTGAAACATATGTTAATTATGAAATAATGGAAATGCCTGCATGATCCTGCTTAAACATGTCCTGCTGATCCCTGGCATTGACGTACAGCTGTAATACATCAGCCAGTTAAGTAACAGTTAGGGTTTCTCACCGGTCTTGTAATGTTTTGAGTTCAAGGTCAAGTAGAGCAAAAGGCTCCATCCTGATGGTTTTTGTTGTGTTTCCTGACAAGTAGCTGGACATCGACCTGAAATACACACAAAACAAGTGACCCACAGGTCACGGTACTCAGCTTATATGCACATGCTGTGACACTATGACTGGATACAAACGGAGAACTTAAGATCCGTGAGAAAGTAAAGAAATAACTGTAACATTTTCAGGTCAGGCTGATTAAAGGGATCCTTTCTTCTCAGCTATCACATATTTTGCTGAACAAATACAAAATTTCATCAATTAATAAAGAACTATAACATTTCTGAAAAGAAAAATTATTTTTTTTCTCATCTTGCATCCTGGGTGACATGTTGAAAGGAGTGTTGGAAGAGAGTATAATCAATCAGGGGCAAACTTTACACACTTATATAGCCAAAAACCATTAAAAAGATGTAGAAGAGATGGACTATATATCATTATCAGTTATTAATTTTTTATGTCATTAACCAGCTCTTACTTGTACAGCAGTTCACTGGACTTGCCACATTCACTGACTGACATGTCATATTTGATGTGAACCCACTGCTCCACAGCCGGAATCAGGTGACTTGCATCAGCCAATAAGCCGTCTGCTATGCTGATGAGGGCATTTTCATATAGCCCCCGTCTCCTTTGCATTTCAGACAAGTACTCATACTTCTTTGCAAGCTGGACCTAGCAAAACAAGGGAATAACTTTGCAGCATCTGAATGGAAGGTCAATGTTGTAAAACATGGACCACTGATCCATTCATCTCAGAGATGTTCAGATATTATGTACTGTAGTGGCTTACAGGTTTGGAGGCACTACTAAACTGGACACGTAGATCTGTGGCATGTGCAAACATACAGGTCAGGATATTCTCATAAAGTTGGAAAAATAGTGCAATACAAAAGAATTCACCTTATCTGTAGGCTCAGTCTCTTACTTAACATGAAAAGTGTGACTTTAAATGACTCCATCTAATTTTGCATATCAAAAGGCACTTTTACTGCAGCACTGATTGATTTTAATGTAACATTTGGGCTACTTGGGCCTTAATCTTTCATGACCTGACTTACATGGGTTCCCACCACCCTCTACAGGTGACGGCTTTGCTCCTGATAAGACAGCCTGATCCTGGGCTGCTTGTCTTAAAAGTGCTGTCATTCTGAATTTTATTGGATAAGGTATAAAATCTTACAAGAAAAAAGTATCAAATTGTGTGAAAAGTAGAAAAAAAATGTGAAATGAATGCCAAATTGCTCAAGTTTTGTACAAATTTACAGCATGTGATACTTTTAAACAAGTTACTGGTCTAAATTAACAGTTATGTGGCAAGTTACATCATGACTCCTCAGTATTCCATATATCTAGTGATTTTGTCAAACATTATCAAGGTAAAAAACAAGGGACCCATTGGTCACGGCGCTCAGCTTAAGTTTGAAATTTTTGCAAATGCAAAATATTCTATTTTAATGTTTTTCATTTATATAAGCATATGAGAAGACTGTCATTAGGAAAAACAGTAAAAGTTTTGAGATACTGTGGTGCATATGAAAAATTTACAGATGGACAGGCCAGTGGACAGAATGGACTAATACCACAACATGGCATCTACAAGATAATTCCTTGAATCACTATTAAAAAGTTTTGCACATTGGAGTTTTCAATACATGCTTAATCTTATTCACTGAAATAAAATAAAAGATTCAGTAAATTTGGTAAAGTTAAAACATATTTTCAAATAAAGTATACACACTGTTGATTGAATGAGGGACAAACAATATCATTATGCTAATTACAATCTCAGCTATAATTTATTACTGGAATTAATAGTCAATTTCACACCTGGTGAAGTTTTTACTCTTCTGAAGTAAGGAATTACTTATCTGATGAACATCCACACTTTCATAGCAATACACCACTTTGTGGACACAATTAAATGTGCACTTTAATCATTGTAACCCTGGTGGTAAATACAAAATCTAAAATGTAGCATTGCATAGCCAAGAATAAAATGAAATACAGAAAATTATAACATTCATCTAGTTAATGCACGATCTGGGGGCGGGGGGGGGGGGGGGGGGGGTGCAGGGCAGAGGGGAAACCTGCTAGTAGTGGCCAAGCTGAGCCAAGGCAAGCTGCCTGGGGTGGGTTACATAATGCAAGTGAAGGCTGTACTACTAGGTGGGCTAGATGTAAACAACACTTGACATGGTGTATGAAAACTTGGATAAAAGCTACTCTTTTCAATCAATTCCTTTGACATTTCAGATTTCAAAAGATTGAATCCTTATGTATATATGCTGTGAAAATTAAATCAACAGTGCTTACAGGGAAAAAACATGCCATTGCCAAAGTTGGACAAAATATAAGGTATTGATTTTTTATTTATGCTTATAACTTGAAAAATTTGAAAATTCAGATCTAATTTTGGGTAAACAATTGAATCTTGATTAAATAAAGTTATATTCCTGAAAAAAAGTCTCTAGCTTCAGCAATTCTCATCTTAGGTGAGTGAATATATTTCTTGATTTTTTAAAAAGTGCATTATGTTTGGGCCCATAACTTAAAAAAATTACCCAATACTGACATCATTTCTGGCATGTGCATAGCGAATGTATAGAAAAATATGTATATTATATATGATCAAAGTCAGATCAGTGGTTTTGATATTAGGCAGTCTTAAAGTGTAACAACGGGTTTTTAATGGAAAAATGAAGTTTTTCATTCATATCTCGAAGGATCAAATTCTTGGCATGGTAGGGGATTTTGGAGACATCTAACTGTATGCCAAATTTAAGGAACTTAGAGCTGAAGCTGGGGAGCTGAGCTTTAGCAAACTGCATAACACTAGCTTGATGTAAACAATATGTGACATGGTGCTTGAAAACTTGAATAAAATCTACAGTTTCTGATCAACTGGTTTTCAAATTTTTGGTGTTAACAGTTGAAATGCTAACACAAACATGCTTTGAAAATTAAATCCACAGCAGTTACAGGAAAAAACGAGCCATGGTCAAAGTTGGGCAAAATTTAAGGTACCAATCTTTTATTTTTGCTAATATTTTAAAAATTTAAAAGATTTTGATCTAATTTTGGGTATACAATTAAATTTTGATTAATAAAAGTAATATTACTGGAAAAAAAGGGCTTAGCTTTAACAAGTTATGTGTTAAGTGATCAAATTTCTTTCCTGATTATTTACAAAATGCATTAGGTTTGGGCCCATAACTTTTTTAAATTATATAATACAGACCTAATTTCTGGCATGTACATAGGAACTATATAGAGGATTATTTATGGTAAATATGATGAAAAACAGATGAGTGGAATATTAGGCAGTCCTGAAGTGTGAAAATAGGTTTTTAATAAAAAATTGAGGTTTTTCCTTAATTTCTCAAAGGAACAAAGTCGCAAAGACCCAGTTTTCAGCTTGGTAGGAGATCTTGGGGACATCTAACATTATGCCAAATTTTGGACTCCTAGGTCTTACGGTTTCAAAACGTGCCACATCTACGGACAGACGGACGGACGACGGACAATGGACCACGACTATAGCTTAGATGACTTATAGTCGGCTGAGCTAAAAATAAGTGCAAATATTATGTTTTCTCTGGTTTCCTCCACCCTTACCAACTATCAAGTGCTAACATCCAAGCCATGGAGACTGCCTCGTAATACCGGTAGTTATTATAACTAAGTGTACAATCCCTGTAAAATAAATTATGTAATAATGTTTATATTATATCAAACACAATTCCCCCTTTTTTTAAATATTGCCACAGCATGTTTACTACACTTAATAAGTTCATGTAAACGGCCTAAAATTTCCACTTAAAGATGATGATTTAAGCAAATACGATAAAAAATATTATCTCCTAAAAAAGTATAAAAAGAAGTATATTACTTTTAAAATAAGTACAAAGTGGCAGCTCTGGGTTAACTACCTTCCTTACCTCTAATGCTTTACAGCCAGTTTTATCCTTCTCACAGTAAAGACTCAGATATCTGCATGCTGTGGCCATGAAGTCTATTGCTGGCTCATAGAATCCTCCTTGGTAAGCCACCTGGCCAAACCTGCCTGCAAGGTTACCTGAAACCAAGATACACAACCATTTCAGACAAAATTCATTTTTCCTAAACTAAATTTCTGCTGGAAACAAGAGGGGATGCAAGTGACCTACAGGATATGGAGCCTGAGCAGCTTATCAATGAGGAGCTATATCAAGGACTTGTGACTCGCATAATTTCTCTGCCTATCAATGAGGAGCTATATATATAATTTCTCAGCTTATCAATGAGGAGCTATATCAAGGACTTGTGACTCGCATAATTTCTCTGCCTATATATATATGTGTGATATATATATATAAAAGTGACACCATTTCCATAGACTAACTTGCTTATTAATACACAAGCTTTCGAAGCGCAGAGGCTTCTTCCTCCGGTAGTAGGTGGGAACACGTAGAGAGGTGCTTATGTATGGTGGAATCATATAACATCCACAACCTTTTTAAAGTTGAAGGTCATGTGACCCTGAACTTTGATCTAATAACCAAAATATATAGAGTTCTTACTTTAGTGGTAGGCCATATATAAGTCAAGATTGAAACCAATATTTCAATCCAACCTGGAGTTATCATCTGGAAACAAATATGTGCACAGATGGCACCCATAACCTTGACCTTTGACCTTGTGATTCCAATATCAATCAGGTTCTTCCCCTATTGGCTGGTCAGCTGTATGTGCAAGGTGGAAGGTTTGGGATGAAAAGTATGGCTTAAAATGCAACCAAAATCTTTCCTAATATGTGGGTTCTGTGTCCTTTGACCTTGTGACCCCAAAATGAATAAAGTTCTTGCTTTCAAAGGTGGGCCATATAGAAGTCAAGTCTGAAATCCGAATGTCAATCCAACTTGAGTTATCATTAGGAAACAAATTCGACAAACATACTGAAAGAAGGACAGTGACCGGATAGGCTGATTACTATAGGGCATCTGCCTGTTCAAGCAGAGCCTTAATATTAAACACAAAGTTTCAGGACACAGGATGACAATACAGCTGCGAATCTGATAGTATCAATACAAAACTAGAATACGGGTAGTCGACAAGCGACTACTTGTATCCGCCTAAATCAGAGTGGAACGGGTGAAGTGTTGCATATTAGCATGGATATTTTATCCCATGGCAGACAAACAGATGGGAGCTGTGCAAACATGGCTGCAGGTGGCGCCACCAGTTTTGCGTATGATAAAGAGCTATGTGAGATTTATACACATGCAAAATTTTGGCCCAATCGGTCAAACGGTTCCCTAGATATGAGCTTGGATGTCGCAGCGTAAACTTGATTGTAGGTGGCGCCACCTGTCATAAAATCAGAAAAGCTATCCAGGATGTATAAGCATGCCAAATTTCAGGTGAATTAGTCAAACCACTGCAGAAATATGAGTGATTTTAACCCAAGGCAGACGAACAGATGGACACTGTGCAAACATGGTTGCAGGTGGTGCCACCATTTTCAGTGTATGTTATAAAGCTCTCCAAGGGCTACATTTGTGCAAAAAAATTTTCCTGATCGGTCAACAGTTCCTGAGATATGAGCTTGGATGTCTGCAGCATAAACGTGAATGTAGGTGGCGCCACCTGTCATAAAATCAGAAAAGCTATCCAGGATGTATACGCATGCTAAATTTCAGGTGAATTAGTCAAGTCACTGCAGAGATATGAGTGATTTTAACCCAAGGCAGACAAACAGATGGACACTGTGCAAACATGGTTGCAGGTAGCGCCACCATTTTTGGTGTATGTTATAAAGCTCTCCAAGGGCTACATTTGTGCAAAAGAATTTTCCTGATCGGTCAAACGGTTCCTGAGATATGACTTTTGATGTCTGCAGCGTAAACGTGAATGTAGGTGGCGCCACCTGTCATAAAATCAGAAAAGCTATCCAGGATGTATACGCAAGCCCAATTTCAGGTGAATTAGTCAAGTCACTGCAGAGATATGAGTGATTTTAACCCAAGGCAGACGAACAGATGGACACTGTGCAAACATGGTTGCAGGTGGCGCCACCATTTTTGGTGTATGTTATAAAGCTGTCCAAGGGCTACATTTGTGCAAAAGAATTTTCCTGATCGGTCAAACGGTTCCCAAGATATGAGCTTGGATGTCTGCAGCGTAAACGTGAATGTAGGTGGCGCCACCTGTCATAAAATCAGAAAAGCTATCCAGGATGTTAACGCATGCCCAATTTCAGGTGAATTAGTCAAGTCACTGCAGAGATATGAGTGATTTTAACCCAAGGCAGACGAACAGATGGACACTGTGCAAACATGGTTGCAGGTGGCGCCACCATTTTTGGTGTATGTAATAAAGCTCTCCGAGGGCTACATTTGTGCAAAAAAATTTTCCTGATCGGTCAAACGGTTCCCGAGATATGTGGGTTTATGTGTGGAAACAGACGCACAAACGGACGCAGAGCGCAAAGGAAAGGTCAGAGGTCAAAACAAAATCGGGGCGCAGCAGTTCACATGTGACCCGAACATAATCCCGGGTTTCGGAAAATTCCGCCCAGCGGTTACGGAGGAGTTCTCCGGACACCTACGCGGCGGCGGCGGCGGCGGCGACCAGCTGAAAACATAGTATCCGCAAAACTCTGTTTTGGCGGATACAATAAAGAAAAATAGTTAAAGATTGAGCCACCAGTCTTCAGGAACTGAAGAAACCAGTCATAATCAATAAATACACCAGGTTTTGGAAACCACAGCTGAGAAACTGACATAATTACTATCTTTGACGGTCTCCAAAACGGAAAAAAAAATCATAAAAATTTAAAAAAAACACACAGGTGGTGCCAGCAGTTTTCAGGAACTGACAACCCGGGTCATGGTCAATATTCAAGACAAGATATATGGCAATCCATGCATTAATTATCAAGATACTGGAGGTTTTGTATCAAAACTTTTAATTAATCTGGGGGGTACTTACAAGCCTCATAGCTCAGAGGATGTAGGTAGCACCGTAGCAGTGACCTTATTTAAGGTTTCCAAGGAGATTTTTTATTGACCTCCCTGCATGTATACTTAAAAAATTTCTAGGGCCAGTGGTTTTGATTTGTGCCTTGCTAACAAACAGACAGCCAGCCATAGGCTGAGGGCTAAAAACTACATAAATATTTTCATGTATGCAAGAACAGATAAAATTGGATATTCTGCAAAGGCAGATTTTACCCAAATGAAAGCGGTCCTTCTCCTGGGACAGAGGTGGAGAGTCAGAGAAACCTGTGTCGATGTCTCTCCCCAGAGTCTGCAGCTCAATATATAACTTCTGAAGACTGCTGCATGATATCAATGCTGAAAAGAAATAGAATACATATCAGGAAAAGTATGAGAGCATTTTTATTTAATACCAACTTAGACAAACAAACTAAAAATACAGTTCACACTACAAATCATAACTGTGTTAAAGCTGGATGACTTATCTGGATGAAAGCTTGGGCTAATCAGCCTACTGTATATTACATGTCCAATCTTGTTTTCTTTAAAGACTGGTTTAACTCCACAGAGCAGGCTGCTATTAACTCATCTAATTCCGAAGACTTCAGAAACCAGATCACATCTAGATTACACCAAAGAATCAATCGATCTACCAAAACATTTAACACTTAAAACATTTATGCACATTTCAACAAAATTTCACAGAAATCCATGAACAACTTTCAGAAATTCAGTTTACTGTCAGTGTAAATAACTTAAAAAAACTGCCTCACTTATACACTTCAATATATTCTGTTCATAAATATTCGAGCCCCTGCATGATCCTACGTCCCCACTGAAATGGAATTTTAAAATTAGTTTATGGGGTAAATTACAAATCACAATGGAGACCGTGTGGATTTGAAATTTATGAAACAAATCTGTGGGTTTTCCCTGAATAAAATCATAAAACCTCTTAAACATGGCATCCTTACCAGCTGGTTTTCCTTTAACCCTCTCCAACTCAAGCTGAAGTTTTTCAGTTCTCCACCATGTTGCCTTTCTGGTCAAACTTTGCAGCTTTTTGTGTGTTTTATCAGCATCATTTTCTTTAGCAGTTAGCAAGATGATCTGTCTGTTATAGAGCTTTCCCAGGTCAGCATATAGAGCGAGAATCTCAGCTTGCATATCCACCGCAAATGCTAAGAAACAGGCTCGACTGTTAGTACGTGCTGACTCTCCCGACACCTGGGTCACAGTTAGCAGAACTGCGTTAGTCAGTGTCTGCACATATTTCAGATTTGTCACTTTTTGTAGCTGAATTTCTACAGAACGGTGAACCTTATCTAACATCTTAAACAAACTTGTGGTGACCACCTTCTTTTTGCCCTGACATGTTAACTGAAATGACAAGAAAGCTGCAGTTTGTATCAGTTCCACACACAGAATGTGGTCCCGGTGCCAACTGTCACTCACATGAAGCTGAAGGTCATCAGTCAATCTCTTGACAATGTCCACCTTGTCAAGACGAATAAAAAACCTCACAAGTAAGATATACAGATCTACTAAGACTAACTGAGCACAACTGGTGAGTTCCCCAGATTCACATGTTGAACCATGGTTTTTCTTCAGCAGTTCAAAGAGGTGACTAAAACATGTATACAGATCTTCTAATGCTGAGGCATGGGCCTCTCTGGCAACTTTGATGAAGCTGTCTGCTTTATTGAGGGTGGCTTCAACTTTATCAGGGAGTGATGAAATTTCCTTGTCAGTGAATAGAGAAAACATCAAAGCCCGAAGACAGAGTTGGTAAATCACTGAAGGATTGTTGTTGTCCTGCTCAAACTGAAACGCTGTATTCCAGAATTTGACATACATTCCTGCAGCAACAGATTTCAGTGCTGACTGACAACTGGTTGAACTAAAATGAAAAAGGACTTCAAACCTTTCCTGAAGAAAGGTACCCATTTGTAAAGCTTCTGAGACATGTTTCTGAAAAAAAAAATGAGAATCTTGGAATTTAAGCATACATGCAATGCCTGAAACAAAACACGAGATAATCAATTAATTGGCACAACTTCATTAACTTTACATACAAAAACTGTAAAGATAAAATCCCAACTTATATATCTGAGTCTGCAGTAACAAACCAATTCAAAAACTGTTTGTTTTTTATTAGAATGCAAATCATGACTGCTATATTTAATATGTAGAGAACAGGATAATTAAAGTGCTTTCAAATTCATTACAATTTTAAGTAAAATTGACAAGTGACCACTTGTATCCAAATTGTGATGAAACTAGTTAGATATTTTTTTTTTTTGAAAATCTGACTGTTCAATGCTATAAACAGTGTTAATCTCTTAGTATTTTCTAAGGTACAACAAGTACTCACCTGTTTTATTAAACATAAACTGATATGGTACAGAAACTTTTCCAGTGTTATTGGATCCTTCTTTGGACCTGTGTACAACTTGGCCCAGTCAAGACATATTTTGACAACAGCTACTAGTTGCGCTGCTTCTGCTCGCATGACAGTATCAGCTTGTTTGGCCAGCACAGCCAGCATTTTGATGGCCTGATAGCTCTTCTGCTGCACATCAGATGAGGTATCAGGGAATTCAGGGACTGACCCCAGCAAGTCCTAGTAAATTAAAAAAAATAATAGGAAAACTTCACCATTAAAATAATTCTCCAGTAGGTCACAGCACTTGGCTGACAAGCACTGTGACATGTATCATAATATAAACTTCAGTTTAAAGAAAAATATCAAACAATGTAACAAGGCCTGGAATTTCGAGGGGTAAAGTGATTAGCTCTCTGTCATGGACTCTCTACTGAAACATTTTTAAGAACATATACACATCACCAACATCCTTGATGATCCAGGCAAAACCAAATCCACATCTGAAAATAATATTTTTTCTTTTGTGACCAGTTGTTTCTATGAACTGTATCTAGTTGGTACATACTATGATATGCTTGCTTTACAAGTCTTTTGCTTGGCATGTTCAGTATCTTGACCTAATATTTGATCAACCTTGTGATGCTATGTATTTTAACTAGTAACCTTCCATATTCACCTAAATCAGCAGGAGTGGGTGCAGATGAAATTAGTAAGTTAGTAACAACAAAAACTTACAAAATTTTGTTTTGATTCTAAAGTCACAGCAATCACCCCATCCCAAAAGTTCACTTCCATATGTGAACACTGGTAAAACATTGCATCAATAATGTAAAACAGCTGACTAAAAGTTGTTGATTTGTACTGATTATGGTATTTCTTATTAATCCTATCCCCTTTAGTGGCCGAATCCCTTGATATTTATGACATTTTGACAATTTACTAAAGCTTGAGAAAATTGATCCAAGATTTATATACAAGCTTACTGTTTCAATGTTAGAACTCTTGAATTTCCATTTTTCATTTTTTTTAATTTTCAACCATTTCTTAACACCTCAACTTTAGTATTTTTTTAATTCAGAGTCATCCCATATCAGTTACAAAATGACTCTAAACTAATTTTTTTATGTGGTTCTGTAGGATTCCAACTGAATGATACTTTGATAAATGTCAGCAGCAGCAATAAGTAAATAGTTCACAGTTTATAAAAAAAAATAATTTTATTGTAAATTTATATATGAAAATGCAATTATTTTGGTACTGTAGCTTGCAAGATACTTTATACAGACCAATGTTTTAATTACCAGCAAAAAAAAAAACTCTTATAAAGATTAAAAAGAAACAGAGAATACAAGCAACACATATTTATTTTTACTGATTTGAGTTTTATTCCCCATACTCCTGGTTCTTGTAGCAGCTCAGCAGTGACATCAAAGTACGTCACCCTGCTACTGGACACCCTGAATATCCCCAGAGAGAGGATTCATGTACTCTGTCAAGGCTCATGCCTCTTAAGCACCTATCACACTGGGAAAGCAAATGAAAAGCGGATCTATAGCTTATATCTGTTTTTCTGTCACTTTCCATGAGCCCTTGTCAGAATTGATTCGCTGACTTCGCTTTTCATTCTCCAAATTACCAAAAGCAAAAGAAAATTTATTCGCCAAACTTTTAGAAATGAAAATTTCTGTTCTATTCCGTTTTCAGTTTGCTCACTGTAGTACATGACAATTATTTTGGTATTCATTCGGTCATGTTGTTTAGTCAGTCGTTATTGTGCCTCTTTTCATTCACCCGTGTCAGTACTGGTTTGTTTTTGTCTTTGGCTGATTGAAAACCGAACAGAAAGGAATCAATAAAGTTGGCAGTATATATGTGAAAAGCATGGACCTCTTTGAAAACCATGCATTGCTTTTCTGGCATTATTCCATCCTTATTTGTTTGCTTTTGATTCACCCATGTTGCTATTTGTTCTTTTTTATTTGCCCTTGTCGCTATTGGCTTGCTTTCAGTTAGCCCGTGTCGCTATTGGTTCATTAATTATGTGCTTTTCATATGCCCATTTGGGTTTTCCCTCGCTTTTGTATATGTTTTGGTTTGCCAGCTTCTTTTATCATTCGCTTATAGTTCTGTTTCATGTCGTTATTGCATCTAAATCAACCCAAACACCATAAAATGTCTATGTACTTTCGCTTTCCATGTCCATTTTTTTCATTAAAATAAAGTTTTTGGTTCATTATTGGGTCTGACACGGGCTTTAGATATGACTATATCAAGCAGCATCATCATGATTTAATAATACAGAGGAACCCTGCCTTGCGACCACCCCACAATTGCGACCACCCCACAATTACGACCATATTGCTTGGTCCCGAATTTTTTTAGTTTATTTATGTTTAAAAATGACCCAAAAGTACGACCACCCCTGAACTCAGAATTACAACCAGATTTCCTGTCCCCAGCACTAATGCGACCCAGCTAATGCGACCACCGCCGAGAAGTACTGAAACAACATTTGTCACGAGTCAATGGCTGTGTCTTGTCAGAGGCGCCTTAACGAAAGATCCAAGCGGGTAACAAGGTTTCTTAACCCGAGTGTTTATCTGGTCCCGCATATCTTCCCGACTCGGTGTCTTTGCTGAGACTTGTTGAGGTGTAGGTTATAGATCAAAGAGGGTAACCATTGGCCTGATTACTTAATGAGCCGGTCTGACCTGGGGTCAGATGCTATTGCCCCTCAGTGATCACCTGTATATTACAGCTACCCTAAGTGTGGGGTTGCGGGCATAATATTTCAACTCATCACATATTGTTTGATCTTTATTGGTAAAATTAACGACCTTGTTAATCCTAAAGGTGTTCATACCTTACTTACACTGAGTATTGAGCAGTCTGTAGAATGTATAAATAAAGCTTGCATGGGGGGAAAATCCCTCACATTATTTTGCTTTTTCTGATAGATCGTTGTCAGTTTATTTCTCTACTGGTTAAGTTTGCATTTAAATTGCTTGCTGTTAGGCAACCATGCCTCTGAAAGAGCTCTCCTTGAAGGATAAAGTGGCGTTAATCAAGGAGGCAACACCACGCGCAGTCAGCACCAAATGGCTCAGCAGTTTAGTGTCGGGAAAACTCAAGTGCACGCAATATATAATCAAGCGGAAGGCTAAATATATGACAGCCACGTATAATGTTCAATATGCATTCAGTAGGTTGAAATCATATTGCCTTAGTGTTATTATTTGTTAATTATCAGTCACTACCTATGTGTACATGTATGTTAATTTTTATAATGAATAAATATGTTTAGCTACACACAAAAAAAAAAACATTCATAATAAGGGTCCTCCGCTAGGTAAAATATTTTGTTATAATTCACATTGAAGATATGCAATAGATAAATTCTGATACACATTAAATATCAGCGTGTTATATGCGACCACGTTAAGAGTTTCACAAATACGACCACCCCCAAATTACGACCAATTTGCTCAGTCCCCAGGGTGGTCGTGGGGTTCCACTGTAAATTTCTGTGGCAGACTGTAAAACAGTGCAAATATGGCAAATTTTATGCTAAAATTTATGATAAATTGCATCACATCTGACCATTTTTCTCTATTTGTGGCTATGAGACAATGTCTGAAGAACAAGAAACACCTGTAAAGCTGTCTGAATAAATGTTTATTACTGTGTTGCAGACTGGATCTAGTTTTTTTTCCATACATTCAATAGAAGCTCAAGCCTCACTTTCCGAATATGAATGTGTTTGTTTTCATTATGTATACGGTATAATACCTAGATGATGTCAGTGAACAATATTTTCTGCTTACTGACATCATAAGCTTTCTTTTGATACCAAACATGGGAGCAAGTATAGAATCTGGTCTACATGGATGAGGTTATGGGTGTATACGGACGGATGTAATGATGGTTAGGATTCATGTAATGGAGAAGTAAGAGGCATGTCAATGTCACATCATCAGGTATGTCATGGCTTATGTTGATTCATACTAATACGAGACGGTCTAGTCAGTTTAGACCCATCTTGGAAATGTAGACCGGATTCTATACTCGGGCCCAAACATGTAATATTTAACCCACTTTGAAAAATATTTGGCGGTCCCCAGTAACTAATCAGGGTGTATCTAAAACCTGGAGATCTCCGGCCGGAGATCAAAATAAAACCCGGAGATTGCGATATCTTAATTAATAAGGCAGCAATTCGGATTAAACGTTCCCCTTGACACTTCTAAATGACATCCACATCGAATATGATACTTAATTTGCTAGTGCACGAAGTATTTATTTAGTTATCCACGGAAACTTCACCCAGAGACGACCCGGAGATCGTCCGGAGACCGCCATCTTGCCCGGAGATCCGCCAATGAATGCTTCCCACTGATTCCCACTCGCCACAACAGATGCCGCCACATACATGTCTTAATTCCCCGCTCTGATATGTGATATTGTTTACGAGTCTATAATCGATTGGAACTGTCACTAAAATATGTATTGCTGGAATGTAAACATTTTATTTTCCGATATTAACGATATTAAATAAAATGATGATAATATATTTATATGTAATTGATATGTTTTTTATACGATATTGATATATATATATATATATATATTTATATTAATATATTATAATAAACTGTTAAAATAAAAATTTATATTATTAAGTATTATTATTCATATTTATTTATTTATTTTTTCCCGTAATAAATGTCAAACTTTTGCCAGACATTGATATATCTGTGTGAAAGTTACATCAATGCCTATTGCCCGGTCAGTGCCTTGTTGAGGCAGTTGACAGAATGACCTTTTTTCTTTTTTTTTAAATTTCATTTTTATTTTTTAACAAATTTAGCGGTGTCTATAAATCAAATAACCCCACCGATTTTATATATGTTTTTCCTTTTAAAATCATCAGCTTTATTTTTTTATATTTTAGGTAATATTATTTTAAGAAAAACTGAAATTTCTAGAAACCCCTCCCCTATCTCGAAAGTGATATAAATTCAACTCAGTAATAAATTCTACTACTGTATACAACTACTCTCTACCACTACTTAAGACAGGAAAACTTTTACTACTATAAAACCAAAGAAGCAAAAGCGTAGCCAAACCAAATAAAAATTTATTATTCCTTATCCGAAGTCCGTCATGAGGGTTTCACCAAGAAGGTTCATTTGCCTTTCTCTTTTTAACTGAAAAGTTGTTTCTAATGTCGGCAATTTATTTCGACGAGAGTCGATTTCTTTTTTTTTTTTGTTTTTGTTGGTGTTATCTTTGGGGATTACTTTACGAATTTTGCTTAGCGGGCGATTACATTCGTTAGAGGTCACACAATTTTCCTGGGTTATTTTATTTGTGGTCTGTTTTGGTGTGGAGGATGCACTCATTTCAAAAGATTGTGTATCAATAATGCTTTCCGGCATCCCTACTGGACTACAATTAGGAGCTGGAAGCGAGGATGAACTGTCGTCTTTACTTTTTTCTTTACTGTTACTATTACTATCGCCAAAATCAAGTCTAATTCTCACTCGTTTCCGTTCTGAATTTTTCAAAATTGATTTCGGTGTTTTTTAACTGTAACATTATTTAATGGTGTAGCTGGGGTAGCTTGTGTCTTAATTTTATCAACAGTACCCTGTTTACAGTTTTTTTGTTTCGAAAAGGGAACTGGGTCATCTAGCTCGGGAGATTGCAGGGTTCTATCTCTAGGCGAGGTTATCATGGAAACATCGGTATCGGGAGCAGCTTCAAATTCGTACACGAAATCTGATTTTCTCGGCTGTTTTCTACCCGTTTTTCTAGCCACCCTTTTCTTACTACGCTGACACATTATATTAGTGAAACATTTAGTTTGCATTTTTGATCGATTACATCCATACCTATAAATTTCCCGGCTGTAAGAATATGGTAGCAAATATTTGTTGCTGCGCACTGACATTTTTCTTTTGGGAACAGAGTTTAGGCATATTTATTGTCATTGTTGCCCTCCACAATGAAAGTACCAAATTTCGCAACTAATTCTATTTTTCTGTTATTTATTATATTATGTGCCCTTTCAATTTGTGTCCGATTCTTTCTAACGAATTCCAATTTTAAGTTCTCCTCTTTTGTCTCCGCATCAGCATGCAACAAATCTAATTGAAGTGACAGGGGATCAGACATGAACTGGTTTATATTTTTTTTTACCTTTTGAACTATTAGTCCCGGGGCCCAAGTATCCTTGGGGAATGGTTGATCCTCAGTGTTTTCTAATAAATCCATATATTCTGACTTTAAATGATAGGAACCTAAATTACAATAATCCTGCAAAATTTCTTTCAGATAATAATTTTGAAGAAAATAAAAGCACAACGTCAAGGAAAATAAAATGTTTACATTCCAGTTATAAGCAATACATATTTTAGTGACAGTTCGAATCAATTAGACTCGTAAACGATATCACATATCAGAGCCGGATATTAAGACGTATGAGGCGGCATCTGTTGTGGCGAGTGGGAATCAGTGGGAAGCACTCATTGGCGGATCTCCGGGCAAGATGGCGGTCTCCGGACTATCTCCGGGTCGTCTCCGGGTGAAGTTTCCATGGATAACTGAATAAATACTTTGTGCACTTACAAATTAAGTATCATATTCGATGCGGATGTCATTTAGAAGTGTCAAGGGGAACGTTTAATACGAATTGCTGCCTTATTAATTAATATATCGCGATCTCCAGGTTTTATTTTGATCTCCGGCCGGAGATCTCCGGGTTTTAGATACACCCAACTAATCACTGCTAATAATAATATAGTATTGTGTCACTGAAGTTTACCTGCAGCTGACGGCTGACTTGAGCAAGGTTTCGCATGCCTTCATTTTTTAAGCCCTCGGTAATCGCGATCACTTCATTTTCTAGATCCATCACTGGTTTGTTATGGTAGAAAGTCTCTCTGTGGCTACCAGTCATGTGTTGTTGTCATATCATCATGTATTAACTTGGAAACCACCAGAGTGCTCTCCTCTCATTATGACTCCGGCCGACTTCACTTTTCGAACATGGGCGCCACTTTTCCGGAGTAAATGCAGTGTAAGCACTAAAAGCGGGATGTCGAAAATCATGTGTTGGTTGCAATGTATGCTGCTTTGCAGGAACCTATATGTAAGCCGTTGCCAGAGCATAGTACTACATGTACTTAAATGCAGACAGATCTCGGTTTTCTGACAAATTCATATTTCACAGATAAAATTAACATTTTCAAAAAAGAATCTTTCTGATACTTCATTTAAACAATATGGTCTGTTTAACCCATTTTCATATATACGCACTTTCTTCTGAAGTTCTGTGTATTTGTGTGACTATATATATATATATATATATATATATATATATATATATAGTCTGTTACATAAAAAATAATAATGATAATTATAATAATAATTATAATAATAATAATACTAATAATAATAATATTAATGTTAATATTCATATTAATATTATTATTATTATTATTATATACAGTAGCCAAGTTATTCATGGCTTTAAATTCAAAGACTAGAATCTTAAATTTTACGTTTTGTTTTTATTGGTAAGTAGTGGAGAGAGTAAAGTAATGGTGTTGTGTGACCATGTTCCCACAGTAGACACTGTGGGTAAGCATTTTTGCTACTACGTTCTGCATGCGCAAGAGCCCAACAGATAATATGAGTTGCCGGGGGGGGGGGGGGGGCGGCATAGCAAAGAGCTGCAATAAGGCCAAAAAAGGTATGGTTCTCAGGCACTTTTTTTTCAGAAACCAGTGCGGGCGGGCGATATTTCATTTTTTATCTTTTTTGTATGTTTCGATAAAAATGTCATAGGTTCTGGATAAAGCATGATAACAGAATTTAATTGCTAAACAGGTAAAAGCACTACTTAACAAAAGAAATCTGATCAAAATTGTATTATTTTTATCTTCTTGAAAGATGAAAATCAAAATAACAATTTTTCAAATCGGGGGGTTTAAATTGACGCTGGCGGTGCCTCAGAACCATACCTTTTATTTATTTATTTATTTATTTATTTATTTATTTTTGCCTAATCTGGTTTATTGGTAATGAAGACATGAATCGAACATTCGAGTGCATCCCGATTTATTTATTTATTGTATTTAAAATATATTATTGATATACAATAAAGCAGATTTGTAAATTATTGCAACATGAGCATCCTTTGAAGCGTGCATGGTAATCCATTATGAAGCCGATATTAATGGCTGAAGATGAGAGTGAAATTCTCCGAGTAACAACTTGAAGAGAAGCATGCATGAGGCATTTTGTTGTTAGTATTTCTTGATGCTTATGCTTGTTTTTACGACTGGCAAACTGAAATCTGGCTCTCGCTGTCTTCATTACTTCACACTTGTTTTGGTTTACCATGATTACGCCACATAATGTATGCCTGGCGAGCAGCCTTATTATAGTACTTCACATTCTCATTCCAACAAGGCACATTATACTTATGATGATTTGCATTTTGCTCTGAATTGAAGACTATTCTATTTAGTATGTCAATAATATTGTTGTGCAAATCATCAATATCTCCCAGGCGTCTGAATTCTTTACACATAACAATAACACATCTAAAACTTGTGGGAACAGGAAGCTCCCTAAAACCATCCACTGAGACATTATGATGACATCTGTAAGTTTGTCCAGTGAAGCTTTATGCCAGGACACCTGAGAAATAATATCATTTGTCATATCATTATGGTATTCTGGAAGTATATCAAATTTGATACTAAAAGAAATAGGATGATGACCGGATAAGACACAATCATAATACACTTTCATGGAGGTTAATGCCTGCAGACCATCCTCAGTGCACAATACATGATTTAACCACGAAGTACAGTATTCAAAGAATTACTCAAGAATGTATAAGTATCAGGTGGTAAGATACTATCAGCAATAGTGAGATTGTTTTCAGACCAATAAGTCTGCCTTATATGTTACCCTATAAAGACTTTTTAGACAAGTCGGCATTAAATTCACCAGTATACTATAGATACTTGTACGTATATATATACTGTCCATGTTTTGTACATATACAGCCAACTTCCCAAGACAATCATAATAATCATCCATATTATCATCCTTTTCATAGGGTAAATACACATTAATGATAATGAATTCCTTATGAGATTCAGAAACTTTGATTGCACACATCCAGTCATAATCGCATTCTAGTACAGAAATAAGAGGATCAAGACAATGTTTCCACATAAAACCAACTCCCCATACGGTCTACCATATAAGATGTCTGAAGCTGTATCAACTGGGGAAACAGCGGAACCAAGATATTCAGAATGACAGTTATTCAGCAGTGCACAATCTTATCTTAAGATCATGAGTTTCTACAGACATAAAATATCACAGTTCATCTGATTATTTAATAAATCATTTAGACTAGGTTTTGGACTATATGTAATATATGTTTATATTCCAAAATATCTCATACATTAGCAATTTTATATTCGCGTCGTCTCAGAAGATCGTCGTCACGGGTGTGCGAATAAATAATTACTAATAAAATGAACTTACTAATTTTACATGGATTCTACAAATAGTTACTCTAACTAATTAACGCGCTCTCCATGGCTGAGATGATGGCGTTCGGTAGTCTGTTCGCCGGGGTCGATGAAACTGGTGAACCTGGAGAAAACCAGCGGCCATGTAGGGGCAACTTGAACCCAATCTCACGGCCACGCCGGGGATCGAACCTGGATCGCCAGCGGAGAGAGAAAAAAAGAAAATACTTAGAAAAAAAAAAAAAATTTAAAAAGAGAGAAATTAAGTTGAGTAAATAATTTCATAAAAAAGAGGAATAAATAATAATAAACATTTTTATTTTTATAAGGATTCAGAGAAAAAAAAACAGAAAAAAATATTATAAATTTACAATAGAAAATATGTAGGCCTATATAAAAATGCAAAATGAATTTATAGATCACGTGCTATAAAATCTGACATAAAACTAGCTTGAATTTATTCCACAAAATTTGACTTTCATTTGGCCTTGGTTTACGTGGGTCTGTCATAGATATTACAGTTATAATATAATATCATCGGCAGAGATATCTGAGAAATATTGACATCCGACTTATGACATCCAAGTTTTAGTTGTATCATAATGGGCTTACAAGTTAATTTGGAAAAGAAACAAATGCACTACAGCAACTATTGAAAGTTTTCTATATTTACGAACTAATAATACTAGGTATGAGAATTAATTAAATTTCTATTTTTTTTTTCCTTGTTTACCTCAAGGAGTCCAATGAGAAGCGCCAATTTTAAATGCTGCAGCTTTTCTACTTCCGGTTAGCGACTGAGGACGCTATCACAGACTGACAAGTTATATACAGCGGTCCCGCGATGGTTAAGCTCACAGAAACCCTAGTTTTGGCCAGATCGCGAGCATCTGATTTGGAAAATGTGCGGAAACTCAATGTTTGGTGAGCACGTTTAAACTTTAAATATTCCATTAATTTATTAAAATTTAACAGAAGGCCTATCTATATAGAATACATTTTGAGCGATATTATGGCCCGGTCGGTCTAAACACCCAAAACACTGGTGTTTTGGGTACCTGAGACGAAACACCACGAAACACCTATTTATCCTCAATGTTAAAGTTTAATTTTGAGTCACTTTGATGAATCATTAAATGTTGACTATATATATGATGTTTGGCCTGTAAAAGTGTAGCCCTAGCTCGGAGTGACTGTTTACCGTCCGGTACCGTCCGACACCCTCCGGGACTCCCTGAATACCGTCCGGGACACAGATATACCGCCCGGGCCACCAGAACTAGCTTAAAAATATTACTTAAATACATACAGACACTAATTGATGTATAGTACATGATTTTATTGTCCAGATCTCAAGAAAAGGCCTCATTATAGTTATGAACAGGCCAGAAGGTAGCATTATCACCCTATCTCAAAAAGGTGTGATATTGTGAGTGGACATGTAAGGCATTTTTATTACCAGATTCAATGATTGATCCAAACCAAAAAAAAAAAAAGTCTCGAATTTTTCTGAGTAACTGTTTATTCTATTCATTCAATATCTTATGATTTATTAAATTGTAAGCATTGAGGCAAAGCCAAATCAGCTAAATAATTTTATTGTTTGTATGCAAATTATCTTCAGGGTACAACTACAGTGGAGCGCCGTTCATCCGAACACCGTTTATCTGTAATTAAAACTGGAGAACCAAAATTATGACCGTTTCTCCGTAATTTTGAAAATCTGGAAATATAAAAATAATATTTATTCAATAAGAAGAACTGATAATGGCTCGTGTATTTACTCCCGGTCGGTCCCGACTAATAATGAATGCATCACCGGTTTTTTTCTGCAGGTGTGACAACGCCTAATTACCCATGTTGTACACACGCAGCTTGGGCTTGTACTCATTTGAGCAGTTATAGATGTGAAAACTACCACCGGCCAAGTCCCCTAATTAACCTTGTGTCCTGAAATGTCAAGTTGTTCACACCTGCAAACCATCCGGCCATGAGAGCGAGTAGATTTTGAGCTGATAATGTCGGACTCTGATACGCTCGAACTTGTACTCATCTGAGCAGTTTAACAGTGCAGGCAAATCTATCTTCTATATAAGCTATACCATGACACGCAAGTTCATTCACAATTTAGCAAATCTTCACCACGACAACACAGCACTCAAGTTTCATGTCAGATGGAGTCTGGGTCTCCCAAGCGCAAACGCCATGTCCTGTCACTTGAAGACAAGCTCAGCATTCTGGAGAGACTTGATCAAGGCACCAAGGCAGCTGAGCTGGCCAGAGAGTTCAATGTTCGCAGATCTACTGTTAGTGACATCAAGAACAGTGGTCAGAAGCTAAAGGATTTCAAGGGCCAGATGCCAGACACGCATGCTTCCAAGAGACGAAAGACGATGCGCAAGGCGTCTGATGACAAGCTGGATGCGGCCGTATACACATGGTTTCTGCAGGAACGGTCCAAAGGCAGCCCCATCTCTGGTCCAATCCTGATGGAAAAGGCAGCGATGTACAACAAGTCGATGCATGGCTCTGACAGTACATTTTTGGCGTCAAGTGGGTGGCTCAAGCAGTTCAAGGAATGTCACGGCATCTGGCAGCTTGAGATTCAGGGCGAGGCCTTGTCAGCGGACACCAGCCACATCGACGAATTCTGATCCCACGTGCGTAAATCTATCATGGCGGATATCCACACGTTCAGCGAAAGATTAACTGGTACATGTACTTTACTGACAAAAAATCTTAATAAAGTGATTAAAGATATTATAATAGCTTGATTGAAATTTTGATTTGATAAGTAAAAAGGTATTAATAACACATTATTCCGTTCTGTTCACGTTTTTTATAACTCTTAAAGCTAACCGAAGTCCGTGACACCGTACCACCATTTAGTAGTAATACCGGGATGACAACATCAATGAAATGATTTTATTTTACAGATGTTCGTTCATCCGAACGTTCGTTTATCCGAACAAAACCCGTGTCCCCCGAGATGTTCGGATGAACGGCGCTCCACTGTAATTGACTTGCAAGATCATCAATTTGCCAGCTTACCCCGAAACCGGTAATAGTCCCTTCACAGTTTAATGAACAACAACTGACACTGTTAATTTTGTTGAAAAAGGTGCTTCATTAAGTAAAATTTTTAAATCTCTCTGTCTCTCACTTTATAAAAATATGTCACATTATCAATATGGAATATAATTAAAAATATATCAATGAGGGTCACATCTTTTTACCAAGAGGATGAGGTCTTTATTGATGTGCATATTGCTGATAGTATTATGTATTGCAAGTATACTTAATGACACGTTATGATTACTATAATATGGAATATAATTAAATATATCAATGAGGGTCGCATTTGATAACCATGAGGATGAGGCCAATATTGATATGCGTATTGCTGAAAGCATTATGTATTGCAAATATAATAAATGACAAGATATGATTACAACAATACAGATAGGCATATGACATGTATCAGTGACAGCACCATAGACCACCTGTAACCGTGCAACCAGGAAGATGGTAACAGCTCAGCGCATTGTATAACAACCCCTAATCACACCACTTGGCTAATTAATTACTAGGCTGTCACATTGACAGGCGTGCATGGTTTTGGTGGAGCAATTAATGGCAGGTGGTTAGTGATCAAAGGGCAGTCTACTCCGACTTTCGTCCTTGACTAGGTGAGAATTTTTAGGGCTTGTTCTGTTGCCCCGGATGGTATATTGGCGGGTGTAATCACATTCTGAATACATACGTTTACTAATTATAACAATATTAACATGATCATTACCATGGCAATATATAGACCTACCAAACAATTTTATTCTTATTTAAAATATAATCGTCATAACTTTTGAATGTTTATATTATAATATATAGTAAATTTAATTTGGCTATTGCCCATGGTTGATCTCAGGCCTGTTCGGGGCTGGTTTTGTTGCCCCGCACGGTACTCTGGTTGGAAGAATAATATTCAGAATGCATATGATTAATAATAAAAATAATAATAATAATAGGCCTATTAATAATAATAATAATAATAAGATCCATGAAAAGTCTCCTTGGAAACCTAAAATTTGATCTCTGTTACCCATATTCTTAGAGCTATGGGGCTCGGAAGTATCCCCTAGAATCATAGAAAATTTGATACAAAAGCTCCAGTATCTGAACAAATAATGCATTGATAACCATGATTCTTTGCATGGATATTGGTCATGGAATGTTTCATCAGCTTTTGCAGACTGGTGGCGCCACCTGTATTTTTTTTATTTTTATGAATTTTTTTTCTCTATTTTTGAGACCTTGAGATCTGTTAACAGGGCACAAATCGTAACAAATGGACCACTCTGTTACCCATATTTTCTGAGCTATGGGGCTATTAAGCACCCCTCAGAATAATTGAAAATTTTATATCAAATTAGGGCATAAATCATAACCATGAGGCCCAGAATCTTCTAACTTGACATCCTGAGAGTTCCTCAAAAGTTCTCCCCCAGAAACTTGAAATTGGGTCACAGTGACCTATATTCTAAGAGTTTTGGGGTATGTTTGAGCACCCCAGAAAAAATGCAAAATACACACAAATTGCGAGATACCTCATGAAAGGCTGGTTGGATTGTCATCAAATTTGTTGTGCTTAAGGGTCTTGATGCCACCTATATTAATTAGTTGTCTGTACAAGGACATATTATCAACATGTCAGTCGGCTGAGCATCATGACCCATGGGTCACTTGTTTCCTTTAAAATAAATTGGTACCTGCCAAAATATTGCACTGACACTATTTGCTTACTCCTGTAAATGAGTGTTAAAAACAGTTGACCCGGCTGATCACAGGTGTCAACATAAACACAGCGCGTCAGACTCTGTGCATCACAGTGCCAAATCATGTCATATTTGTAAATTATTTCATTTCTTAAATAAGGTTATGGTAGGTATTAACTTTTCATTTACCTCGCTGAAAATTAGGCCCTTTAAATTGAAATTGCAAAAATTTCATTAAATACAGCCAAAATTTGTGTGACCAGTACATGTATTTCCACAACAAATTAACTTTACATAAGTTCATAGTGCACAAGGTCATAGTATGACATACATGCTATATAGGCTGCAGTGGACCAATGAGTAAAGACTCAAGCTGTTCCAGTGCAAGGGGATAAGAAAATATACTGGATTTATCTGATATTTCAGCTGTCAGTTGTATATACAGTGTCATATGAAAACTCTAAAGAAAAAGGATATGCTGAGCATCAGTATATCTCATGTTTCTTAGAGGTTTCCATCCCTGCGAGATCTGCAGGTTTCCATTTTACTGAGCTTTCTCATAGTGAAATTGTCATCTTGAATTCAGGTCTGACTACTTTATCAATAGACCAAACTCATCATTTACCAAACAGGTGCATAATTGCCTTCAATATATAATCTAACTGCCAATATATATTTATAAATATATCATGTATATTTTTTTTTATTTCAGGGGAACTGAAATTTCTGATGTATCAATAATGCACAACCTGCCAAACATCCAGGTTGCAAGTTTGAGGTAAGTTTATTAAACATTTTTATCAAGCTTATATTATATTATTTATATCTTTATTATTCAAATATCTTATATTTTCACCAAGCTTATATCAATATTTAGTTACTAGTCGATATGGAGCATGTTAATAAATTTGCCTCAATTTTTTTGCTGCTGTCAAAACAAACATAAAAAGTCTTCCCTTTTGAGTTCAGTTCTAAAATAAAATTAAAACTGGAGACTCTTGTTTCCTTGAGCCCATGTTTAGTTCTTAACCAGTTCAATTGTTTCTTAAACATTTTTTTATAGATAAACACCTCCCTTTTTGTGTGCTATAATATCTAAGTCTTAGCCAAGGTTAACATCTGCATAATACAATTTTCAGTCTGGAACTATGTGACAGGGTTTTGAACTATGTGACAGGGCAGTAGCTCTCACTTCCTGCCATTTTATTGTATGTTGGTGTCACCCATGCCTGGTGTGTACTGCACCTGCAGGTTCTGGGTGTGAAAATCTTGCACATTTTGCCAGTTTTAGAGCAGAACATATCAACTTTGACAATATTTAGTTTAGTCATGTAGGACTAAGGTCTTTTGTTTCCCACTGCACCTATAATAAACAAAAGTATTACATTTTTTCTGACAGACAAATAATGAACTGTAGTTTTGTTAATCCAGGTATATTTTTCATTTTCAGTGTCAACAGAATTACAACTCTAAAAGATTTTTGTGGCTGTGATAATCTAGAAGAGCTTTACATTCGAAAGAACAATATCAGTAGTTTATCAGAGATATGTTATCTCAAGCAGCTGCCAAAATTACGTATTCTGTGGCTGGCAGACAACCCTTGTGCCGTTGGGGATCGCTATAGAATGACAGTGTTGAAAACCTTGCCAAATCTACAGAAATTAGACAATGTAGGCAAGTAAAATGCAAGATTCTCATTATCAGTATTTTAGTTCACCTGTGAGCTGTTGTTGTGACACAGCATCCTCAATCTTTCATTTTTATCATTATAAGAATATTCACACAAAAAATTCACATTTTACAGATCCACTTTTGAATATTACAATGTATACCAAACTTGTGTTGTTTTAAGTGTTTTGTGTAAATAATGAAATGCATTTTCACATCTACACTACAGTAGCCATTTTATATATATAAACACTTATGCAGTGGTCAGAATACATTTGTTCTGTAATTCCATTTTGCCACTGATTTAATTGCAGGGTTTGCTACATATCACCACCAGTAATTTTGCAAAGGGTCAAGTAATGCAAATGACCAATGAATGCAGAGTGTCACAAGTTTCAAACCTGGTCAGACCCACAATTTCCAGCTCTCACTGGTTGGAACATTCTTGGCTCTGTTTCAATTTGTTGATAGCATTACTTAGCAAACCCTGCTGTTGGAAGCAGTGGCTAAGTGGATGATTTTGAATGAATGTAGAGTAACCACTGCATCAGGAGTGTAAAGTATTTGTTACTTTTTAAACATGTCACATTATATGACTGCCCTATCTGGACAAATGCACATTCTCTAATAAAGAATTTTTCTTATTAATAATATTATTAAAATCACAAGAACACAAACACAAGTTTCTGGATAGAGAGAGTTTTTGTAAAAAATGGATGAAATTTCTTTCAGCTGTACAAGAAGAGGAGATTAATGCAGCAATAGAGCAGGGCCTTGACCTATCACCGCCAGCAGATCAGGCAGGTGCTGCTGTAGTCAACCACACTCCTGATGAGAAAGGGGATGCTGAAGCAGACAGCCGAGTGCTGGAGGAGCTGCCAGAAGATGAAGCTCAGCCTGATGATGATGTCAAGTAAGTCTTATTCAGTTGTTAGTGGTCTTACTATACTCAAATATTTTGGGAGGACAGTGGATCTTAAACTAACGTATAATCACTGATTGTGCTTATTTTATCCTTTTTCACCTAGAGCTACCCGGTAATATCATATATAATAAATAGAACCCTAGCACCATAGATGCCTGTTTGCAGTGACCAAAATTGTTCCTATATCATTTAGCAATGAGCATTGCAGGTGATTCTCCAAAGCATTTGTTCCTTTTTTAAAAGTAACATATTTTTTTTCAAGAAAGACTTCTTTTTATACTTTTTCACACATTTTTCAGGGGTTAATCATCATCTTCAGGTTGTGATTTTAGGCTGTAAATATGAACTTTCTGAGTGCAGTAGATATATTCTGGCAATATTTCATACTTTCTTCAAACAACTTTTTTAGCTCAGCTGACTATAAGTCATCTGAGCTATATTCGTGGTCCATTGTCCATCTTCCGGCCGGCCGTCCGTCCGGATGTCCGTCCGTAAGACTGGCACGTTTGACACCATTGGACCTACGAATCTGTAATTCCCCATACAGTTAGATGTCCCCAAAATCTCCTTCCATGCCGAAAATTGGGTCAATAGGACTTCGTTCCTTCGAGATATTAAGGAAAAAGCTCAATTTTTTATTAGAAATCTATTTTCACACTTCCGGACTGCCTAATATCAAAACCACTCATCTGGTTTTCTTCATATTTACCATAAATATTCCTATATATAGTTCCTATGTACATGCCAGAAATTATGTCAGTATTATTTAATTTAAAAAATTTATGGGCCCAAACATAATGGACTTTTTTTTTTTTTTTTTTTTTTTTTTTTTTAACATAATGGACTTTGTAAAAAAATCAGGAAAGATATTTGGTCACTTAAGACCAAAAGTGTTAAAGGTGGGGACTTTTTTCAGTAATACAACTTTTATTGATCAAAATTTAATTTTATACCAAAAATTAGATCAAAAACTGTTAATTTTTTTTAAATATTGGCAAAAATATAAAATTGGTACCTTAAATTTTGCCCAAGTTTGACCATGGCACGTTTTTTTCCTGTATGTACTGTGGAGTTAATTTTCACAGCATGTTTTTTTTGTTAGCATTTTGTCTGTTAACACGAAAAATTTGAAACCAGTTGATCAAAAACTAAAATATCAAGCTAGTGTTATGCAGTTTGCTAGAGCTCAGCTCCCCAGCTTCAGGTCTAAGTTCCTTAAATTTGGCATACAGTTAGATGTCTCCAAAATCCCATACCATGCCAAGAATTTGATCACTAGGACTTTATTCCTTCGAAATATTAATGAAAAACTTCATTTTTCCATTTAAATCCCGTTGTTACACTGTAAGACTGCCTAATATCAAAACCACTGATCTTTGATCATATATAATATACATATTGTTCTATACATTTGCTATGCACATGCCAGAAATGATGTCAGTATTGCTTCATTGTTTTAAGTTATGGGCCCAAACATAATGCACTTTTTAAAAAATCAAGAAATATATTTACTCCCTTAACAAGAGGATTGCTGAAGCTAGAGATTTTTTGTCAGGGATGTAACATTATTTAATCAAGATTCAATTGAATACCAAGAATTAGTTCTGAATTTTTCAAATTTTATAAGTTATTAGTATAAATATAAAATTAGTACCTTAAATTTTGCCCAACTTTGACCATGGCACGTTTGTTTCCTGAGAGCACTGTTGATATAATTTTTCATATCATGCACACATAAGGATTTCATCTTTGTAGTTTAGAAAGCTTAAAGAAATTGGCCATATATTGTACCTTTTATTAATGTTTTTATGAGATCATGTCAGACCCAGGCTCAATCCAGCCCCTCTTCAGTCACCTGTATGTTGACCTTGTTGACCTTTCATCAGCTTATGCATGCTTGAGCGAAGCATACACTGGGGCAGCCAGGCAGCTAATGCCCAGCCACAGTTGATCCAGGTGTCCAAGCCAACTCATCTAGTAGTTGTTTTGAAAAACAACATAACAATAAACAATAAATTAATAATTTTGTATTTTTTTTATAACAAATTAAATAAAAATTAATAGAAAAGGAATTTGTTAGTTTATGAGTAACAGAAAATTAACTTGCAGTTACTGATGATGTAAGAATCTTGTATGAATGGATAGAATATCAATGTCAATGTTATTCCAAATAACACCATGCAGTCACCTATGGTATTTTTCAGTTAAATTTTAATGATAAAAAAAATAAATCATATTATTCATTAATAATCATTAGATGCAGTTGATAATATTAATCTAGATTCCCACTGTGTCTAGTGTGTAGATTGATGTGAAAGTAGTCCAAAGTGAATATATTACATTTGTTTTTTTTTTAATATAAATAAAAGCCATAAAACCAGGTACTTATGATCATTATTTAAATTTGTGAATTTTGTATATTCTGGATTCTCAACATCATTGTTTGGCTAAAACTGAATAAATACTAGACATGGTGCGAATGCATTGCAAATGTATTTGAATACGAATATGAATATGTACTGCATTAAAAAATTTTATTGCATAAGAATGGGAATTCAGGTAAAAATGAAAGTATTTGAATACCAGTGCAGATACTTTCAAAATGTATTCATGAATGCATTCATGAATATATTCTATAATATTATTTCAATAATCATTTTAGTTATATTTTATTTTAAAAAATCATATGATTTTCTTATTTTTTTTTTAATAAAAATTATATTGGCACAAATTATTAAATTTTAATAAATAGTTAAACTCTTTTATTATATGTGCTGCTTATAAGTTATATGGCCAAGTCAATATCTGTGTGACAATAGCAATCCATTTGTTAATAAAATAAATGAAATCAATCCTCTTCCCTGTCTCTAAAGATAATATCAAAATCATACATAAGCTAAACACCAACAAATTATAATAAAGCTTATATTTATTACCACACAGAACCAGCATGTGCCTCTTTCCCAAATCATATTTTTTATCATATATAACAGCTGAGTGCCATGACCCATGGGTCCCTTGTTCTTGCAAGTTATTTTACTTTTTTCCATAAAATTCAGTGAGGCAACACTGTGAGGATTAGGCCACAATGACTAGCAGTGTTTACTTTAGTACTAGAGTCTTGAGTTACCAGTATGTTATTCTGATAAATATACCAGGATCAGGACTGGAATAGACATCTGAACATATTAATACACCTGTTTTGTTAACATTGCAAAAGAGTTTCTTAATAACATATGGGCTCAGTAATTTACACCCCATTGTTAACCAACGTGTGTTGCACTATGTCTGACTTTGTGACCAGTCCATGGTATTGTCTGGTGACCACCATTAACCTTTCCCAAGTGCAAGGGCCAACCTATCAATGGGCTAAAAGTTGCCCCAAGTTCAGACAGGGCATGGGCCAGTATAACATCTAAGCCACTTTCTGCTGCTTGCACCACCAATGCCTGTATTTTCATCAAGTCATCTACCCTTTCCTCCATGTTAAAGTCCTCGCTTTAAATGTATTATTGTGTCAGACTTTCATATGTGTTCATGTGGCAGTTTAACATCACCATAATTGGGTTTGGTACTAATATAGTATATTTAGATAATCATTTACGGTATTCAGTTGGTCAGGGTGATAAATTCAGTCAAAAGATATCTCTGTTTTTCTGTGTGTCTGAGCCTGAATGTGACATGTAAACATTTTATCAATATACTTCTGTAGTCATTTATAGTTAGGCATAAAATCTTCATCTACCAATTTAAATTAGGTTTGCATATAGTTTATTGTATCTGCCAAAACAAAGTTTATGGATACCATGTTTTTGATCGGGTTCCGCTGCCATCACCCTCTCCACCACCGCCACCGTCTTGGTTTATGGAGAACTCCTCTGATACCACTGGACTGAATTTTCCCATACTAGACCTCATTATCGGGTCACTTATGAACTGGTGCCTAACCATTTTGCGTTGACCTCTGACCTTTCTTCTTTGCAGTGCATCCATCTGTGTGTCTGTTTTCACAGATATACCCACACATCTTGGGATTGTTTGACCAAGCGGGCTGAAATTTTGCCCAAGTGAAACTCTTGGATAGCTGTTTTTCATACAAAACCTGGTGGCACCACCTGCTACCATTTTTGCATACGTCCATCTTTTTGTCTGCCATGGGTTAAAATCACTCATATCTCGGCAGTGGTTTGACTTACCTGCCTTAAATTTTGCATGTGTATACAACTTGGATAGCTTTCTTGATTTTATGGTAGGTGGTGCCACCTACATTTACCTTTACGCTGCAGACTTCCATGCTTACTCAGGACTGGTAAGATATATCCACATGAAATTTTGCATTTGTATAGATCTAACATAGCCTTTTTATCATAAGTAAAACTGGTGGTGCCACTTGCAACCATTTTTGTACAGCATCCTTCTGTTTGGCTGATGTGGGATAAAATCACTAATATCTCGTCAGTGGTTTGACTTAACCACCTGAAATTTTGCATATGTATACATCTTGGATAGCTTTCTCTTTTAAATAACAGGTGGCACCATCTGCAGTCATGTTTACATGGCAGACATCCATGCTATTATGCAACACATCTCACTTTATTTCCCCTTTCCACTCAATTCATGCCTTACTTCACCTGCCCTACTCTGATTTTGGCAGATATACATAGTTGCTCGTCGACTACCCGTATTCTAGTTACCTTGGCATTCAATATAGTGGCATGCTCAGTTCTTCAATGTCTGTATGGTAAATATTTAGAAGAAGCATCTTTATATCCATCTGTGTATATAGTAATGTATCATGACTACCGGAAGTATCCGCCTCTAATTTTTGGATTAAGGGAAACAACAGATGCACTTTTTAATATGTGTGTTTGTATGTGTGTATATATGTCATATGTCCATATGTCCTTGTTCTTTAATCTGTCTCAGGGCCCTTGTCTGCATGTTTTTCTGCTATAACTGTTTTAAGAATATTCTTTATAAATAACTTATCCTAAAACAAATATGCAGATATTCTGCCATTTTTGTGTAATGTAATATGTCATATTGAAAGTATTTACTTTGCAACCCTGTTGATTGGCTTATGATGCCCTCTTTCTAGTACAACTGGATAATATGTTCCTCCATGAAAAGCTTTCCATTGTTATGGTTATGAGAGCTGTTTGTAAGACAAAAGTGATGTCACAAAGATGTCACTAACATTGGTTGCGTATGATTTTTCATTGTCTGATGTCATTACCTAGAATGTTTTATTTCTGAGTTCACTGGTTATCAGTATTGTTGACTCCTCAGTCATATTTGTGTTTGTCTATCTCAGAAAAATTCAGTGCGAGGTAACCTGTTTTTCTTTCACCCTGGCATACTGCAGAATAACCTCTACAATCTTTGGTCAAAAATTTTTATACTGTCTCACACATAAAAACTTACAACAGAAAAACATGAAGACACAGGTACTGAGACAGACTATGAACAAAATACATGTATGCCTTTAACACATGTATTTTCTTCAGTTTTAATGTGGTACTACATGTATTTGAGGATTCTTGTGAAATATTCTAGAAGATGAAATCTGTGTTATTCTTTATGTAGTAAAATACGATGCCAGCTCGGACTGAAGCCTGTCCCAGCAGGAAAACCTGCACCTGCCAAGCCTTGTTCAACAGCAGCAAAATTAAGGGTAAGTATTCATTCAATAATTCCTCACTTATTGTAATGTAATGAATATAATGTTCAAGTGTTCAAGGTCCCCCCCCCCCCCCCCCCCATAAGTTTTAGTTGCAATCTGTTCTTCCAACAATATAGTAACAACCAAATGAATCAGAGGACAACTTTGTGTGTAGCACCACTTGTTTACAAGCTGTATGGACTCCTCTGCCCAGAACTTAGCCAGCCAGTCACAAGCAGGGCAGGTTTGTCCACAGTGGCATCAAAATGTATAAACTGGTTCACTTATTCTTGTTCCTCTTCATGTATTAGTCTCTTAATGTTATACATGTACATTCATGTTGATGTTACTTTTGCTTTCAGAATGCAAACTTACTGCAGGCAGTATTGTGCCTTATTAAGGAACTTGATGCTGAGAGTCTGGAAATAGTAGAAGATGCAGTCAGAAACAGGAGGGAATCATTATGAGAATACAGGATAACTAATAACCCCTGCATTTGTATCTACAAATCATCAACCATTTATATCATATAGTTTTTTTGTACATTACTCAAGGCATACATTATCATTAAACTACAGAGCAGTGGTTATTATGCATGGCTTCACTGACTGGTTTTGACAGACATGAACAGACATTACAGTGGCATGTACTGATATTGGACACTGGAGTTTTAGGAGCATTATTGATGATTTTGTTAGATCATGACTTGATGTTTAACATTCCTAGTTGTTTTGTTCAGCTGACTTGAAAGTCACCTAAGCGGTAGGGATGACCCTTGCTGTCATTGACTGGATATATGTGACCCTGCTGGCAGTGGTTGACCTGTACATTTTAGGACGCAGGCTAAAGAGAGGTTGTGATCAACCTACCATGATTTTGCAAAGTATGTTTATTTGATCTACAAAATCCTTGCAATAAATTGGTCCATCCAAAGAATAAAACAGTCTGTTATATATTTCATGATATCAGAACCCATTGAGGGCATGATACACAATATGTTTCCATTCGTATGTCTGGCTTTGGGGATGGCTACTTGTAAATATATTGACCAACAGTCAAACATACTAACGACTGGTGCATATTTTTACACATTTTAAATGTACTTTTGAAGAAGGATTATGGCAGTAATGTCACAGTTTATCATAGCTGTCAGGTATTTGAATCTTTAAAGCAAAATAATGTGACTTAATAAGATGTTTCTTTTTTTATGCATATTGTATTTTTATCAATTTCAATTATATCAAGCATATTAAAGTCAGGAGTCAAGTTATATGAAGAAACTATTTCTTTTTGTTTATTGATCATACAAAGTGGAGACATTTAATGGTTCAGTCTAAAGTCTGTTTAAATACATGGTCTGTCCTTATGTACAGTTCAGCAGTACCACGGAACAAATAGGCTCTTTTTGAATCATGCCCATATGCTGTTGAAATTTGTTCAGTGTTGAAGCTGAGTGTCATGACCCATGGGTCATAAGTTATGATGGTGCAACAACAGACTTGCCATGTTTACCCAGTTATGCCCCGTAAAGCTTGGACGTAAGTGAGATATATATATATATAGTGCCAATACTCAAGCAATAGAAACATTATACATATGACTGGTCCATTGAGATGCATAGAAAATGGGCATGTCAGAGTTGAAGCTTTATCATGAGCACAGAGCTGGGACTTCATTTATCAAATAACCTCTCAGGCTTGATTTGTTCAGTTGAATAGTGTGTGTGCATGTGTGTGTTTAATATACCAAATAATTAAAATAAATGTTCTATATTTACCTAGAGTGTGGTTGTTATTTACCATTAGCAAAATAAATATTTATTGATTTTAGACAGGCTTCCATCAATAAACAATGGTGAACACGTCAGTCCTGAGTGCATATGAAGATCTGCGACCTCATATATCTATATATTGTCTTCTTTTTACTATAAAACAAGCTATCAGTGTGCGTGTTAAAAGAGCAGTCTAATTGGATAAATATCATTCGTATTGGATGTTTTGATAACGTTGCCGAAAAAAGGAATTGTTTTCAAACATTTTAAAAACAGTGTTTATCATAAAAGCAACCTTTAAACCAACCCCCCCCCCCCCCACCCTACGCTTTTAATTTTGAATTTTACTAGTGTTCTGTAGCTAGCATCACAGAAATGCAATCACTGACAAGTGTTTTGATGTAACAACTACAAGTCTCATCTGCTCAATGATTAAAAATGAAACCTTCCACTTTGGTCTTATGTTTCTGGAAGCAATTATATTTTTTCCGATGACGAAGACGCGCCGTCGGCAGAGGACATAGAAATGGTGATCGTCTATATGTCCGTCCGAGATATATGGTGTTACCACTAATCTTAAAACAACTTGACAGACAGTCGCCATATTTGTACCGTTGATGAATCTCATACGGGGCTAGGTTTAGAACGAATGACCTTGACATATTTTCCAAGGTCACATTTAATTCTCACTGATTTCACACTCATTAGTCCTTTTTAAGCGTCCATCTAATTTCCCAGTGGAACTGCAAAACCTTTCTAGAAGCTAATTCCATGATAGGCGGGTTACAGACCAGATCTGTTAGTTATTCCCTGAAAAAGTAAGATCTTGAAGGTAAAGATCACAGGCCCAATTCTTTGAAATCGCTTGTGGGTGTATTTAGAGCCAAAGTTTTCATCCCAAACCTTCAATCCTATCGAATTTTGGGTTCAAGGTCACAGGAGCCACTCCTATTGATAAAACTTTACCCATAGGTCATTTATTGTCAAACTGAACAGTTGAACTCTTATTCAGGAACTTGATTCTGCTCAATCTGGAATGCTCCGATGATATGTAGCAGTTCGTTCTTCTTGCTTAATAAAACTCGCAGATGATGTATCTGATGTCTTTCTGATATTTAACACTGACCAAGCTGAATTACAGTTTCAATTTTTCTGTCGTTAATAAAATTTAATTGTTAAGATTGTTTAAGGATGCCGTTTAACACATCCAGTGTAATTACGACCCTGTTGGTAGGGGGATGTTCCTCTTTGCGATGCCCTTTTGCTTTCACATTGTGAACATATGCATCCACAGTTTGTTATATATCGTATTTCTAAATCACCCCTGCAGCTGTCATCGTGCACATACTGCATTAATAAGGTTTTGGTGGCATACTTTCTGTGGGCCAGAATGGTCTTTTTCCAAAGATAGGTAATGAAGTTTTAATATTTTGGTTTTCCTGTTCCTTAGAGGAAGTGTATTGGCACGAGTATAAATTCAGTCGAATTGTTTTTTAAAACGGCGTCTTTATACGGAACTTTTAAGATATGTTCGATAGCAAAATCTGATAATTGGATGTGTTTGCAAATACAATATAATGTGTGCTGCCAAAGATCTCAGGAACAGCTGCGACCATCGAAACAATTTCACAGAAGTATTGAGTGTCTAATTATCTCCACTTATCCATAGGTGGAAATATTAGCTTTTGGCATTATCATTTTTTATGATTTTGCTTATTCCCCATCCTATTTTATTTGTTCTTACCTAGGATGTACTGTACGATGGTCCAATTACTTTGATCCAGTGTTTAACCAATTTTTAAGGTTGCAGGGCTAAAAAAAGTGCGGATTTGTTAGAGTTTTTAATGTCAATTATCTCTTTTAATCTGTAAGGGTGCCTTTCCATATATATATATATATATATATATATATATATATATATATATATATATATATATATATATACATGCAGATTTTCACCCGCGCGGGCCCCTGCATGCGGAGAGTCCCTTTCCATATGTGCGGGTTCCTGCATTTGTTGGGATAAACGCATGCACTAATAATCATAATTTCTCAAATTTTAGTGTAATGTGTTAAGAAAATATTCAGTGTAAACATTTATACTAACTGATGAGGCAGATTTAAGCGGATTAATATCGTATCTCACCAGCCAGGCTTGAATGGTGACTATTTCCTGTCACACTCTAACTAAAGCTGGCCCCGGGCCGTATCGCAATGAAGACTGGTCGTATATTTTTTTATGCAGTCAAATAAGCTCTTTCAGCTCCGTTTTCTTTTCAAAGACAAGGACACATGCCTTCTTCACATGCCTGCTACTGATATATACATGTAGCATCCGCATGAGGGCCCCCGCAGAAATTAATCCAACACCGCGCGGGGGCCCGCATTTATGGAAAAGGGACAAGGATAACACACTTGTTGGATTTCAACCGTGCGGGACCCGCGCGGGGGCCCGCATGTATGGAAAGGCTCTCTTACAGATACATTAAAATGGATAAACATGTCATAATAAAATCTAGTTGCGAACATTTCTATGCAAAAAATTGGAATTCACTCACACAGAAAGTTATGAGAACGCTAACTCGGCACTTTTCAGTTCGACTTCGTTTCCTCATTTCTGTTAGCCGGAATGAACTTTTCTTTTCATTTTAAATATAAAGTGTAAAGTATTAATACTTTACCTGCCATGTCATATAGTTAACAATCCCTTTGAGCAAGTGGTATCAAATGAATATTCATTCACTTGAATTATTTACAAAATAGCGTCTTTATATGGATCTTTATAATTCGTCGGTGGCAAAATCTTACTTTTTGATCGATTTGTTACAAACCTTGGCAGAATGTATAAACTTTTCTTTGGTTTACATCTCGCCGTTCTCAACTAAAAAAAATCAAACAAACGCATATACATGCAGATGCGTATATATATATATATATATATATATATATATATATATATATATATATATATGTGGAGCCTTAGCCCAGCAGGTATTCAGTTGTTTTGAGTATTAAAAATATTAAAAGAATATTAAAATCCTAGGCTGATTCTTGGCAGAATGTAAACTTTTTCTTAGATTTACATCTCGGCTCTCTCAAACAAACAAATATTCAAATACACGCATCCATGCAGATGCACAGATATGCATATGATTATATATATATATATGTGTGTGTGTGTGTATATATATATATGTGTGTGTATATATATATATATATCTATACCTTTGCCAAGCAGGTATTCCTGCAGCTCCCCCCACCCCCTTCTCATGGGCCTATTGTGCAAGCACTTTGTCAGCTTTATCAGAATAATGCATGGCCCAGGGGAGACCAAGCAGTCCGGAGAAGTAAAATTTCCTGTATAATAGTCTGATGTTAGAAAATCTTGACACCGGTCTGCGCAAGGTCGAAATAAACGTAAGGTAAGGTGATAAGGTAATTAAGGTAATTTAAGATCAGATTCGTCTCGATCAACATTAAGGACTTTTTATTGACTCGCTTTTCATTTAATATAACGTCACTGATTGTGGAATAATGTCATAACAGCACATTGACATAAAAAAATACCTATATATATATATATATATATATGTATATATATATATATGTTAAAATGGTAGATAAAAGTAGATAAAATCGAATATATGAACACGTATAGGCCTATAGTACATACAATGGACATTTGAATATACATGTATGATAATCCCTGCATCTTCCAAAATTAAAACCGCATGTGAACAGAATTTTAAATGATAAAATTTTACATTATGAGTTAAAAAAAACTATAAAAAATAATAATTTAATAGGGCATACTGTACATAGAGTATAAGATATTTTTAAAATATGTGACTAGTTTTGCCCCATGGGCTTAAACTGTTTAATTCAAATTCCGAAGGCCTTTTTTACGTTATGCCATGCCGCATGTGTCAGCTATCGCTTACCTTGTATCAATAATCCAACATCTGTGAACAGCGGTTCCGGAAATCCCGTAGCGGACAATAAAAAATGTTGTGAGGAACCAATCTGATGTTGTGCGAAACATAAACACTTCCGGTGAGAACATTGTGACGTCATCGAACGACACCTCGGTTCGCGCCATTTCACAGGCGACCAAGCAGACGACGTGATACCATCGGGTGCCTCTCGAGTACGGTAAGTAGGATTGTTAAACATGTATTGTTATCTCACAGGAAAGCGGCCACGAACATGCAGGCTAATGGTGAAGCCGTTGACTAGTCATTCTATAAATAAATGTAAATGTAAAACGGTATAGGGGCATTATACGGGGCTGAACTTCAGGGGGCTAAAATAGTGACTGAACCCATGCTTTCTTTTGCCAAGTTTTGGTATATAGGCTTAAAGTGTCTATCCGAACGACGGTCGTTATCAAATATATCTTACACTAAATATTTAAAATGTTCATAATATAATTACTTTAAGTATCAGAAAAATGATAGTTGTTGGGAAAATTCTTTATACAAAATAAAACAGAAATGAACAGAATTAAACACACCACCAGATGGGTAGCCTAAACCTGCCATGGTAGCTGGCCAAGGAACATTCGTGTATTGGGCCCGGCCCCGGTTTTTTCCAGTTTTATACACTGATCCAATGATTGTGTCGTAATTGTTAGTAGTAAGTTCACGTAAATCACCGAGCATGTATACAACTTTCACATAGTTCTGTTTTGCAGAGGTGGCTTTTACCAGCCGCAGGTCTATTGTTAGATTTTATATTATGTATGGTATGAGAAGCTGTCGTGCGGATTGGACTTCTTATTGGCACGACGGTCGTGCTGATAGCCTCGGTTAACAAAAAAAAAAAAAAAATGGGTTAATTGCCAATAGGCTTCTACTATACCCTACTATATATATTATGTTAATACCGGTATTTTATCATTTGTATAGGTTATATATGGTAAAAATGATCATCATTTCATGATATTTTTCTTGACGTGATATGTGTATGTGACGTCACTGAAAAAATAACAAATGTAGGGTAATTTTGCATTTTCGGGTTTTTTTCAGTGGCCCGTTTTACGATCTTTACCGCAAATTATACACAAGAGTATTTTGTAATATAGAGGAGATGTGTACTGTTAGAAATATAAGGGTTATATAATGAAAGGTTGTGATGTTTGAGATTCATTGCGTCTTTTTAGGGAATTATTTGGCTCAAATTTTCATCTTGCGCCATGACGCATGTATGACGTCCATGACATCGTAAAGAAAAAAGTTATATTTGAGCATATTTTGTCATTATATATCTAATATACGGGTTAATAAACTCTATGTGCCTCATTCTCAGATAAGTATATATTTCTTCTTATTATAGAACAATATAATGTTGGAAATAATTAGTTGTAATATAAGCCTTTATACAAACCCCCTGAAATTCACAATTACCAAATGGTGGTTCATCATAAACATATATAGATCAGCTAGATCATGACGTGAACCCACATTTTCTTTTTAAAAATGTAGGTTCAACGCCTAATAGGCTTCTATTTCTTCTATGCACTAATATAAGTTATATACAATAGTATTCTATCAGTTAGAAATATACAGTAAAAGACGAGCGTCACTTATGGAATTATTTTTCTGGACTTACTACGCAACGCCATTGACAGAAGTACCAAAAGTGGGTTCACTTTGCACAAAATAAATGTAGGTTCACAGGCAGAAATGTGGGAATTCGTAAAAATAAAAATGTGGGTTCACCAGTTGAATGTCTATTATACACACTGAACACACATTTTCTGCATAAAGATGTTGGTTCATTTGTTCTTTAGCTCCTGAAGTTCAGCCCCGTATAATGCACCTATACCATACTGTAATAAGGAGAGATGTACACATATGAACATAAGCCTTATAAAGTTTTGTAGCTACATGTAATATATTTGATAATGTAATGACCAAAAATGATAGATATAGCTTGTACAATGCAACGTTTTCTTGGCGACGTCATCAACGTCATGCATAACGTTATGGCAGAAGATCAAAATTTGAACCGATAAAAAACGACTTGGAAGACAAAATGAATCTTAAACAACACCAACCTTAATTATATAACCATTATTTTTGTAAAAGTATATATCTGTATATTACAGAATATTCCTTTTGTTTACAATTTTTGCTAAAGATTGTAAAATAGGCATTTGATAAAACCCTCTAAAATGCACAATTGCCAATGTTAAATTTGTAAAACAAATATGTGCCATCATGTGCAGGCTATACAATACTTAGGCCTACCATAGGCGGAAAAATTGACCCCCCCTCCAAAAAAATAAAGTAATGGGTATAAAAACATAATAAGTACTAGTGTTCTCTAGTGTACAGTCAGTATTTTCTCCTGTAGGCCCACAGGCCTTTAATAGCCTACTACAAGTACTGGTGTAATTATATTTTCCGAAGTTCGATCACCCAGTCAAAATATTCACCCCTATAGTGTATGCCAAGAATTTCATGGATTATTAGTCCAGGGAGTGCTAAAAAAAAATGCACGGAGTTGAGCTTTTCCATGAATGTGTGTGGTGTTTCCGTACTTGGAGTACCGTATATTGGTCTACTATTGCCCACCCCCCCCCCCCCCCCCAAGGTATAATTGGTTTCGCCGCCTTTGCATACCATTCTTGCTCATCATTTAAAACTACTAGATTCATCAGATTCCATGATCATCATTGAACCTATGCAGTGAACCTATGGTGGTGGGGTGGGGGGGGGGGGATGGGCTGTTATGTCTGATCCTGGGAAGTACATACTCAACATTCCGTCATTTTTCATATACATTAGTAGTAGTCTATAATAATAAATGGTGGGTGCATTCCATTTGTTCTTCAATTCTGTAGTTCAAAAGATACTCACTTGAATCGGACATTTTTTTTATGAAAGGTAATAAAGTAACTCGCCTATAGCTAACAGACCAATTAAGTCTGTTGGATGTAACTATATGTTTATAAAATTATATTGGTTTATTCATAGAAAACGTACCCTTGGCAGTTGACTCCCCTGACGTCACCATGGCATTCACACAAGGCATGGGTCAGCCTGTGATATTTGACATACTGGAGGACTGTTATGGTCCAGGAAGTGACATCACAGTGCGGTTCAGAATTCTCCCAGGTTTTACGCCATGTCATGAGGACAGGGTGGCCCTGATGGAGGCGGAATGGACAACAACATCAGATGCCATCTGCTTCCAAGGGATCACCCTCAAAAACACTGGCTCTCACACAACAGGAACAGCACACTTCAACGCCAAGGAACTGGTCATGGTAGGTGCCACGTACTGATGTCAAGGGGTGTACAGTACACTGACAAGAGTGATAATTTATTATATTTATTCATGGCTAGAAATTTCAAATGAGCAAATAAAATATTTCACATATAACTAGCAGTGTTGGAAAGAGTTTGTGATGTGTTTTCATGCCGTATCGTCATTGTCAGAGAGGCAATACGGTTATACGGCTACAAGTCCGTACAGCATTTTCCCATTTATAAGAAATAGTATCCTACAGACTCTCCAATTCCTGATAAGATTCTTATGTGACAGAAGTGGGTCCTATTTATAAATGGACGATTGTAAGCATAAAATAAGAATATGCTAATAAAAGTGTCTTTCCTGCATTGTTTTCACAATCTGATCTGCAGTAGCTAGCTTTCTCTCATCCGAAAATTTCCTGCCTTTCTCTTTAATTTATGATGCATCATAGGTGGACTTGCGAATACAATAATTTTCTGAGTGAGCGAGTCTCTAATGAGACAAAATTGTCATTTAAATTTAATTGCAGTAAATGTTTTGTTATAGATGTTACACCTGTATATGAAGACCAAATACCCTACGCTGTTTAAAAGACAACAAAAGTATGTCCAGACTTCCAAATTACCACTACAGCCCATCTTTCTGTCTAGTGGGAGAAAGATTAAATATCTACTGAGTAAATAAAGTAATTAAAAATTGGTTTGGCTGACTACTCAATAATTATCTAATTGCTGACTGTTTAGGCATATATCACCACAGGATATACAACCAGCTATTTACTGCTATAACGTTTATCTTTTCACAATTTGTAGGCCACTGTCCCTGATGGCTCTGGTTACCAGTTTCTCTACGTTACAAGCGAGGATAAGGTGGCTGGCGGTAGTACTGTATTTTGTTTTGGCGAACAGGTCAACACAGTGGGGTCATTTGAGTGCATTTCTAATGCAGGATCTGAAGAGTTTACCATCATCTCAACTCTTTCAGATCTGTCATGTGACCTGTCATGTGACCAAGGTATGCTTGTTATCACAGGTTGAATGGTTGATATGTTTATGGCTCACAATAAATTTTCATGGAGAATAAATTTACATTTGCACAACTAAAACTCGAGTTTGTCCATTAGCCACTGGTATTATACCGATTCCACAATACTTGCTTTAGACTTATTATACCTTATTATTGTCTACTTTTAGTATATCTATAATCTTACTGTCGTAAAAAAACATGTCAGAATTTGTATTTGCCCTCTGGAGAAAGCATTTTAAAATCAAAGACTGGTATGTTTATCATCAATGTTAGACATTATTGAATCAATCTTTCAACATGGAAATGGCCATTGCCATCTGGTCCTTTTTTTAAATTGTGTTACCTTGTTCCATGCCAACAGATGTGTAGTTTCAGATGGTTCCAGTGACTTTGAACTGATAAAGACACAGACTTCAGACCATGAGACACTGGCACATGAGTTTGTCCTGACCAATGAGAGAACACCATTTAAGTTTATCCTTGATGGACAACAGACAAGGAACAATGAATGCATGTCCTTGGTATCATATGGCCAGCGTGCTGTCATCCCATACAAGCCCAAGCCGATTTATACAATGGCCGATGTGAGAGCACTGAAGTTTATCCCTGATGATGAACAACGGACAAGACACAGTGAATGCACATCAGTGATATCATATGGTCAGCGTGCTATCATGCCATTTGAGCCAAAGCCAATCTATTCAGTGGCATATAACAAAGTGAGTATGAAAATAGATTAAGGCTAACTTTCCTTTAACTTTTAAATCTGACTATAATAGTCTGAGTGATGTATTTGATAATGGGGGTTGGTAAACTGATCTTGAAATAATGGAAACTTGCAAATAATACCCCAGCATCACACAGAAAATGTTTTATACACACTATCATTGTTTAATTAAAACATATGTTCAGTTAGACTAATAACCTGGTGTGACAAAACTATGTTATCTGCTTGTTCTTTCATCCAGCCTGCTGCCACTGGCCTTTGTTCCCCCCAGTCTACAATGTATCTCAGTTTCCCAGAGACCAATAAGCCGGTGACCAAGGTAAGTCTTTAATTTACTTTAATCACTGAGCAGAATGGCACACTACTGCTACCTGGAGACATTATTATACTGAATCAACTATGTTATTGTGTTTAAGCAAAGGTATTCAAGCAATGGTAAATGTCAATCCCTGATTAATATAACAATTTGAACAGATCAATCAAATGATTTCATTGAACAAGAAATATCAGAACATTCCTCATCTTCACAGTATCAGTGCAACTATGCAAGGTAAAAGCAAAATCAGTCAGATCAGGTTCTGATATCTGATGAATACCATTCTGATTTCAGAATCGTTTACTGGTACTGATTTTAGCTAAGCTGACTTAAAGTCATGTGATGGTCCTTTGATTGTCATCAATCCGGCTAAGTTTTATGATTTATGGGTAGCTTGTTTGTGCAGTGTTCAAGTTTGCATGACTGATTTGAGATCATGTATCTGTTTTGTGATCCTGGTTTGTTATAACTTTTTCTTGTTACAGATAAACACGGGGGAACTTTACCCACCTGTACCCCTCACTGACCTGTCAAAAAATCAGGTAATATTATCCTTCACTCAGTAAGTCAATGTCTGGCCTATACAAGGTCCTTGTTTCCAATTTTGATTTCTAACAATTATAACTTAAAATTTCTTGTGAAAAAAATATTTATTGCATTCCTGTACTGATATTGTTGATATTAGATCAGTTTGCTTTCATTTTCATTGTTAATTAATGACAAAGGCTACATGTATATCCTAATCCATTATTGTATCCCAAGACTGAAAGCCTATTCAAAAGGGGGTCATGACCGTCACCGGGAGAGTGACCTTAACCTGTAGTAGGTCTATTTTTGTGAATCAAAGATGATACACATTTTGTTTCAAACAAGTTGTCAGACAAGTTAAAAATCGGTGACCTTGACCCTGGTAATTTTGACCCTGTAAAGTGTCAATATATGCTTCAGAACAAGGGGGCCTATTTTAAAGAGGGTATGCCTAGTCTTGGGATACTATGGTGTCTCCAATGCCAGATATTCTAGTTTTTCTTATATTTCCACCCAGTTAAATACCAGCAGCAGATGCAGAAAAGGGTTGAAGATGTGCAACCGATGTAAACGTTACAGACAGAGACTTGCCAAGGCCACCAGAGCCACCACAAAATACCGTAATGAACTGCATGCCCTTCAAACAAAAGCAAGAGAGCTGGACAATCAACTACTGATAAAGGTAAATACATGCTGTATCATCAGGTTAATTATGTGATATACCAGGACAGAGTGGGGTAAGAAACATACTTTAAGGTGCCTTTCCATACATGCGGGCACCCGCACGGTTGAAATCCAACAAGTGCGTTATCATTGTCCCCTTTCCATACGTGCGGGTCCCGCATATGGATCCAGCAGTGTTGGATTTCTGCGGGGGCCCAGATGCGGATGCTACATGTATATATCAGTAGCAGGCATGTGTAGTAGGCATGTGTCCTTGTCTTAGAAAGGAAAAAGAAGCTGAAAGAGCTTAATAGACTACATAAAATATATACGAACAGTCTTCATTACGATACTGCCCGGGGCCAGCTTTAGTTAGAGTATGACGGGAAATAGCCACCATTCAAGCATGACTGGTGAGATACGATATTAGCCCGCTTCAATCTGCCTCATCAGTTAGTATAAATGTTTACACTGAATATTTTCTTAACACATTACACTAAAATTTGAGAATTTTTGATTATTAGTGCTAACTAACGGGTCACCTTAATGCGGGGACCCGCACATATGGAAAGGGACTCTCCGCATGCGGGGTCCCGCGCGGATGAAAATCCGTATGTATGGAAAGACACCCGTAAGCTGAGCTGTACAGATCTGCATTTTTGTCTGTAAATAGGATACCATGACCTCATTTCTTTGAGTTCTGCGTGTAAACCCTTTGATTTTTCAAAAATCCTTTGGCTGACAGGCCAAAGTCGAGGCAACTGAAGCGGATCCCTTAAAACATTGCAGTTTGAAAAAATAATCAGGCGAGTGCTCGTAGAATTGCCATTTATAGAATGCCACATATAAGTTTTATGAAACTCCATGAGATATTTTCATTCAGTCGGTTAAGTTTAAGATAGGAAGTACATGTCCTTGTCAATGTCACTGTCTTTTTTCCTTTCACTCATATTTGAAGATCTCAGCTGATACAAGGTCAGTGTCACAGGCCACCATCTCCAGCTGAGATCCTAGCTGCGTATGTAAAGCGTAGGTATCCAGGACCCTGGATACTGCTGCATAAAAAGGGTCAGAGTAAATGCTAAAATTTAAATAAGTTGTAAAAAATCAAGTATTGTGTTTATGGCAAGGCATGTTATGTATGAAAATGTGGCAATTAGTGATTTATTCAATGACCAAGAAATATAGCTGCATATTTTGTTAATGAATGAAAACAATTTAACTCACAAAACCTAACAACGCCAGAGCTTGAAACTACCTTCAAAATCAGATACATTGAACTGCTTGAACTTTGCTAAGAGAGCAGCACCACTGTCATGTGATACATTGTAACAAGTTTACTCAAGTAGTACAGTGCCCAGGAAAGCAAAGGCAGACATTTTTACCTTTATTACTGCTAAAAAGGACAATATCTTTCCAATAGATATTTAAAGTGGTAAAACATTTTTAAAGTGGTATTTTATATACATGTTTAATAAACATCTGTGTTTTATAATGAATACAAACTATTTTAATTTAGTTGTTTATTGAAATGTCTCTAGTTTTTTCAAATAGATCTTCAAGGGCTCTCGGTCAGCATGGTATAGGGACAGAGCCTGGGAGCAATGTCTACTGGAATCTATGACCTATGGTTCCTTTACAAGCTGTTGTCTCTGAATTTTACCATGGAGATCTCTTAAGAAGTCCTTTTACCATCCATTCCTTTACCAAGAGCTTGTGCATGGTGACATAGCTGTGATGTCAGTTTGCATCAGACCAGCGAGTTTGACTCTAAGAATCTTTACTTACAATCTTTACTTGTTACAGACCACACAGACAGATCAGCTGAGCGAGACAATCAGAGAACTAGCCTGTGATCACAGCAAGTTGGTAACCATAAATGACCAGCTTCATGAGCAACTTCAGGAAGCTGCTAAAATATCAGAAGATGCAGCAGAACTCAGACAGGACAACAACCAGCTCAGGCGGGAGGTGTCAGATCTGCTCAGCACTGTTCACAATCTGCAGCAGGACAAACAAGAATTCCTTGAAGCCCAAGTAAGTCGACAGGGTGCATTAGGAGACTAAAATTTATGAAGGTTGTGTGTAAAGCTATGTATTATAATATTATTATTCATTTATCAAGTAATCTGAATGTAATGATATACAGATTCATACATTCAAACTGAAGGAAGTTCAGAGATATGTTAATTTTCCTCTGGAAATAAAGCGTTTCCATGCTGCCTGGAATCCCTGTAAAGTAACAGAATTGTTATTCCTTCCTGGAATATCTTCCTTAGTCTTGTAAAAACCAGCATTTGGTTGACAAATACATGAGTACTTGGTTCTTAGATAATATTCTTGTCCTTAGTGACCCAGATAAAATTTAGGTTCATAGTGTTTTTGTTTGCAGCAAAATATAAAAACAAGAGTAGAGATTTAAAAAAATATGTTATTAAGCGGAAAGATCCCAACAATTGTGGCTTAATTTTAATTCTCTTCAGCACCAAAATCCTAACATAAACTTAGGCTGGCTTCATACAGCATTATATTGAACATATCTACTTCATTCTTTGCATCATTACTTTCACCAAAGTGTGTTCAACCCAGAAATGAACCAATGTCACTAGCTAATGCATGGACTGCCTTGAAATTTTATATGTTCATGATTCGAAGCAATTGTCCATTGTGGAGACAAGTGGTGTCATCTGTAATGTTTTATTTCTTTATTTCTTGTATATTATGAGTAATTATAGCGAGTTGCAGCTGACAATCATTTTCAAGTTTGGTAGCCCTGTTTTCACATTCACATTCCTTCCCAAAAAGAGCAGAACGGCTGCCCTAACACTTACAACCCTACCAATGCAACTTCTCTTCTGTTAGGGAACTTAGGTTTACTTTTAAGCTTGATGTTTCAAATATATATTACACTTTTCTGCTTCTGCATGTACTGGTTTAATATTAGTATTGATTGGATTATGAACAATTACATGTGTACACCACATCTGTTCCAAGGTGTCCTCATTTAGGACCCCAACAACACTTGTCATAGCCATTAAGGGTAGCATATGGGCAACCACAGACACTCATCCACTGTGAAAAACTTCCACAGAGCAAAAGTTGCATCCTTTATCATATGTAAACCTTGTAATTGTAGAAACTGTTTCTACGGTAATTTATTGTTCAATTCACACGGTTGCAAGCCAAAATCTTCTAACAGTAATTGCTGGTACCCTTTCCAGTATTTTAGAGGTTGTCAATGCGCATGTAATATGCACACTGCATGAAGGTCTGCTCTTATACCCTGCTGGGCAGGAAAGTGTACATTTATGCCCTAACTTTTAGAGCATGGAGAACTTAAGCAGACAAGTTTTAAGCTCTGCCTTCTATAAAATCCTTGAAGGCTACCAGAAAATTGGTTAGTTCAAGGTGCTGGAACTCTGAAATAGAAACATATAATATTTGTAATATCTGTGCAGCATTTCTCAGAAAAGCTGATTTACTCACTGGATAGTAAATTTGTGTGTGCATATATTACCTTGATAAAAGGGGAAATAAATAATTTTTAAACTGTCATTGTCTCACTTTCAAATAAATTTTATCAACAGGAGAGTAGTGACTGGATCCCTGTGAGCAGTAAGCGTACGGAACGCTTGGCACATCAAGTCACTCTGCAACAGAAGAGTATACGGGAGCTCCAGCATGAGAGACAGGTGGCCCAGGACAAAGTCTGGAATGCTGAGGCTGAACTGTCCAAACTCCAAGTGGAAATGTCCACACTTCAACTGGTAAGAGAGATGCTCTACATTCCTCAACTTAAACCCATTACTGTTGCATAATTATCACCCCATCCTGATTTAGGTTAACCCTTGATTGTCCAACTCCATATTTTTGGCTCAGGTGACTTTCCATAAAGGCTGGCTACAGCAATGATCTTGTACCATCCTTCTTCAATCCATCTGGCATCATATTAGAAGGGTACAACAAGTAATCATTAGACCAGTAAAGTTCTTGCTTGTTATCCACACCGATACAAGTGACATTTCCTTTAAAAAAAAAAAAAAAATTATGTCAATATTATATATGCTGTGACCTATTTAGCAAATAAATGTACATGATTTTGAGCACGCTGAAAGATGAACGTCTTAAAATGACAATGTGCCTCATAAACACATTAAACCTGTGAGTCTGTAAACATTAAACAAAAGCAGTTAAATCAGTTCTTAAGACAATTCTTTTTTTTTAATTGGTCCATTTTGTATAAAATTCCATTCAAAAGTGGAGATGAATATATTCAGACTGATCAGTTTTAGTCAAAATTGTGGTTTATGAATTTCTTTTTCAGATTTTAAGTTTCCTTAATATGGACAAAACGATGCTGTGTTGCAAATGTCATTGTTCTTACATTGTTCTTACATTGAGAAAGGGTGTCAAAGAATGTACTCATCACGATTGTACTCCATCAACATTGAATATTTTGGCAGTTTCTTGTATTGACTTGGTACATTTTTTACATTTCCCTCCCATAGTGCCTGATGAAATATTATTTTTGCTTTTGGGAATATACTTATACTCTTTGTTGTTGTAAGGAAAAACCTCAATTTGAACATTTGGCTCTTTGGGTAATTCTTAGGGAATGATGTGAATTAAATTTAATTTGTCACAGTTGTCAGTGTCCCCTGGATAATTGTTTGATAATATTTTCAGGTGAAAGATTCAGATATATCAAACCTAAAGATAGAAAATGAGGAACTTTTCCATAAAATCCAGTCTCTTGAGGTCAAATGCCAAGACATGAAAGATTCACTGCAGAGAGAGCGGAGGAAACAGTCTGAAATGATGACTCAGCACCAGGTCCGTGAATCAGAACTCCAGAGTCGCATTCAGAGTCTCAAAGATGCCTTAGAATCTGCTCAGTTGATCAGTAAAAAAGTGAGTACTTGAGTCATTCATTATAAATAAGTTGGTCTTTTTTTCTATTAAGATATATGTGCAGCCAGCTTTTTTAACGCAGTATATTCTCAAAAGAACAATAAGTATGTTAAAATTAAATTAAACCTTTCAATGCCTGTCAGAAATATACAAGATAATAATTAGGATGTGAACTAAGAAACAGGTATACCGAAGTAGGATGTTACCAAGGGGTTAGTTAAAAGTTGGGGATAAACCTTTTGGAGCCTGTCAAATAAATAAATCACGGAGCAGGTTATATTCTCCGGATTCAGTAAAGTAATACCCCTCGATGTGTCACATCCTATGTTCTCACTCGTTTTATATTTTTTCTTTACATCTGCAGAGAACATCAGATGTTGCAACTTCAACAAAGGCGAACCTAGGTACACGAAGGCCAAGAACATCTGGGCCGAAGGCAGATCCAAGGTCACACATATCCAGCTTCAATTCAGCTAGAAGAACTTCTGATGAAAGTCTGGATTCTTTACCTATCCCTGATATTGCAAGTGGCACCCAGATTGATCTGTCATTTGCAGCAACCAGCAGCAGTTCATCCATTCTCAAATGTTCAGAAATTACAGAGGAGTCAAGGGCCTACTCTCCATTTAAAAACAGGCAATCAAGTGTTACAAAGCGGTCAGAAAATAGCCAAAGTCAAATCGCAAAGGATTCCAAAAAGTCAAGCAAGAAACCTCGCAAGTTTTATTTTAAGGCGATCAACCCATCCAAAGCAAGTTATCCCCTCGAGTATACTCCTAGAGTATATGGAAGAACACCATCCAAAACTTCTGAAGAAAAGGCATCAACTGCTGCGAAACAAAGCTGTCCACACTGTCTGATGACATTCCCTAGTGGCCTTGATAGCATCCGCATCCAGCGACATATCCAGCTTCACCAGTCACGTTTCTGAGTTACGTCATACATATATATATTTTCTCTATACGGAGTCCTGAAACATTTAAATTATGACCTGTGATGGTATTTCTGAGTTGCGTCACTCGTTATTTATATTGATAATGACTAGATTGAGAACTGTAACATTTAAATCCTGATCTGTGATGACTCAGCTGGTCTGAGGAAATGTATTAGAAGGCTGGAGCAGCTGGACTGCACAGCTGTTTATAAATCTGATAAAATCGATCTCCCTTCAGTTTTATGTTTAACTTTACCTAATTTATTTACATTACATTTACCTTGCCTTCAAATCTGAGCAATAAACCGTAAAACAGAGTAAAGTTCTTCATTTCAACAAATGAGTATGACCACGATACTTGGGAAAAATGTCGAAACATGATACATATAGATAAGTTATGTATTCATTTAACAGAAATATTGTCCACAGGATACCAATTATTTCAATTTTATAAACTTCACAAAGTATTTAAAACTCTTGGACTTCAAGGTGCAAAACAATTGTAAAATTTCTACAATTTTAATTTCTCTTTGCAACTCGTTGATTCCTCTAACGCCAATAGGAAGTGACACAGTAAACAAAGCAAAACTACCCGCCGGATGTACTGCAGTCTACAAGTCTTAGCTTGCTACCTGCGCAGTGCTCTCCCTTTTTCATCACTCCTGGAAAACCAGGTAAGAGAGGATACAGTTCGGTTGTCACATGGAATTGGGGGTTTTAAAAGAAACTATTCAGTGTTCCCGCTGCCGCTCGTCACGATCGTCATTGACGAGAGAATTGCCGCCGTGACGAAATGAAAATTACTTGCAGTCGTCACTTTGACGAGAGTATTTCAGAGACGGTTAAAATAAAATATTTCCAGATCAGACATTTTTGTTTCGTCGCTTCTTTCCCTTCTCTGTCGCTTTTCTCATTCATTGCACGTGGTTCCCGGCTGAGATCTCTCTGAACATTTAGCCAATCAGCTTTGTTGGATATGTTATGGTGCAACTTGGTCTGCCTTCATTGACCTTCGTTGCCGTCAAATGATTTGATGTCCGAGATTGGCATAGACTAGTACCCTACTCTAATAAAACCCGATAAGCTTAGCGGATCACATTGACAAGTTAATGAAAAAGAAACCCAATTAACAAAATATTCCAGATGTGATATTTGAACAGTTCTCTAAAGAACCAGACCACAAATATATTTTTTCTTGGTACATGGGTCGGCTAAGGTGTGTTTTATGCGAGGTTCGCCTGGCCCGTGTTTTACTCGGGCCCGCTTTGTATCAGCGGGGGTTTCCATTAATGAAATCACTGGCGCACGGCGTACGCGGGGGCACGCATACGGACTTTTTTAATTAACAGCTTATTAATCATTATGTCCAAGCCATCTACGTTATCCAAGGATATTATGTGAAGAATGTCTGGCTGTTGTTACTTTCTTCAGAAAAAAGGAGAATATTTTTCAAATCCCAGGGAGATCACATACTATTTTCAATTCTCACGCAGAAACCCACAATTTAGGGTTAATGTTTAGGCAGATCAACCCTACACAATTTGATAATACCAGGTAGGAAGCCTGGAGTTTTAGGTTGCCCGATATCTTACGAATAACAAATGAGAAGCTCAACCCTAATTTTGAAAAGACGAGGTACTGGATGGAGTGGTGCTACTGCGGGAGTAATACCACTTGCCCAGCTACCACAAACGCATTCCCCCTCAGTGATGCTTTTGAAAGGAAGGTAGAAATTCGTAAAGAAAACCCCTGCTGTGCAACCGGTAAAGGAGTGTGTGCTTACAGTTAGACAGATGTTGCCACTGCTCTCAAGTGGAGGGCTATTCCACGAGAAGATTTGGATGAGGCAGATTCTCATGAGCGGAGGTGATGAAGAAGCAGATCAACCTGGACACTGGTTGCGCTTGCTCAGCTCTATATCTATAATTTGAATATTATATGGAAGAATAACTTTTCCGACCTTTGCGGATACCAGGGTCGAAAGTGTTCCGTCTGCATAAATCGTAATAGTCCTGACCGGGCAGTTTGAGAGGCTGAGCTGGTCCTGCCTGGTTGGGGTGGTTAAATATAGTGTAACCCTGGAAATATGATATGATTTACCACCGGCTCCATCCCCAAAGAGAACAGTACTTTGACAGTTTTAGGGTTTAGGCCCTTAACTGTAAAGTGACCCAGAAATATGAAACTGAGCAGGTCACAGTTGCAATATTTGGCCCAGTGGTCAAATATGAGCACCATCTAGTATCATTTAGTTTGGTCATGGAGACCTGGCGTCGGGCCGCAGCCAACCAAGCAACTAACTGCTGGTGAAAGGCCTCTGCTTGGAGGTATCGCATGACAATCTGTTTGTGGTAAATGGTATTAGTCTCCACCGTGATGGAGGTTTGGTGCTTGAAATAGCAGATCTCCCATAAGACCCCTGGGTAAATCCACACATAGTTGTAGTAGGTGTGCTAACAGACCTGAGCTGGCCACCAGGGGCTATCAAGATGATGTCCGTCTTGTGGGTGGAGCTTAGTTTTCTGATAGTCTCTGCTAGAATCGAAAAGGGGGGGGGGAGCATTTACAGATCGGGCTCATCCACCATCATCGCTCTGTGCTCTTGAATAGCGGATACATAAGTGGCGGATAAATATTGTGCGTCGCAAGCGTCCCCATAGATGAAATAACTCTTGGATGATATTCCTGTTCAACTGCCATTCTGTGTGGAGTACCTGGTGGCTCGTGGAAAGCTGGTCTACAATATCATCGAACCGGCTTGGAATATGTCTGGCTAGTAGTGAATCCGTGTGAGCCCGGGTCAAATTGAATAGCTCATGGGTGAGAACCTTGAGAGGGGATTAGCAAGTAACATCCTGTTTGTTGATATACGCCACAGTCGAAGTCTTGTCCTGAGCTATGACCACCCTATGGCTGCTTACCTGAGTTTGCCAGGATTGCAGTGTCCTGGATAACTGCCATTAGGTCCAGGAAACGAGACTCGTTTGGGGTCTAGACTCTAAAGGTCACTTTGTTGTTCATGTAGGACACCCAGTCATGGGTAGATGCATCCGTGTAAATGGTGCATTCCGGCCGAACGACCTGAAAGGGAATCCCCGAGGCTAAAAACTGGAGATCTGCAATGGACCGAGTAGTGTGAGTAGATGTGGCTGATCTACCTATTTAGGACTCGATCTCCGACAGTCAAAGCTTGTAGAAAAGGAACTGAAGGGTCTTCAAATTAAGGCAGCCGAGTGAAAGGAAGATGGAAGCCCTTTAAGGGTTCCCAGCAGAAAGGCTATCCGTTTGCATTAGTACCTGGTACCTGGAACCTGATCCCCAGAAATTGAATGTCCTGGATGATTCCCCTTGACCTAGCCCTTGATAATGTGCATCAGTGCTGAAAACTTGGTGATTGTACCTCAACTTCTTATTTAAGTTATAGCGGTAACATCATTTTAGCATTATCGCCATTGTGGCCTGGACATATGCGTCAAGGTCATCCATGTTCGATCTTGATCTAGCCCTTATAAGGTGCTTCAAAACTGCAAGTTTGGTGACTGAATCTCAAACTCTTTTCGAGTGACAGTGTTAACAAATATGTGACGGATGGACGGACGCTCACCATTGTTATGTCCCCCGCCGAGGACGCCTTCATTGGGCCTATTCTTGTAATTAAAGTCGCTTGAAATGCATGTTATCAATTAATCCTTTGGGTACTTATATCACTGCCAAACTTTACATCACATGGCTGTTCAAATATAGAGAAATATGAAAGGAACACAAAACCTGTGTGGAAGAGCTCAGAAAATATACCCCTTTCACACGGCAAACGTTTTTAAACCGATTTCTGCAAAGCGGTATAGCAGAAAAGTTTTGGTACGTACACACGGGCATAAGGCCAAACCTCACTGAGCAGTCCGATTTCTACAAGAAAGTGGGCCTATCAGTCAGAAGAATACGAACAGACTAAGCACTCTAAGGAGTCAGAATGGCTGGAGGCTCTGTTGTGAGGACTAAGGTGTCTACTTATTTTCTGCATCCGCCTGCACAGCCTATATTATAAACCGTGAACTCAGGTGATTTTGACAAGAAGATTGTTTTGCCGCGGCATCCTTCTGGCCTTAAAGGGACAATTTTCAGAATTAAATGTCCCAGTGGGCACATGCGGGACAGGGTTTGCCCCTACCCCTGCGCATTGTCCTTCTTTAAAGTGGTAGTACGGACACAACATGTGGTTAAGGAATTTGGCAATGACACGCCTGAAAGCCCGGCAGCAAGTATGCTCTGAATCAGACATTATATTAGAGGACTATCAAATTTGTTAGGATGCTGTCAATGAACTTATATACACAAAATTTTAGAACAATGAGCATTTTTTATGACAGTCTTAAGTTAAGGGTAACTTAATTAAGAGAGGAAAAATAAGACTGAAGAATAAAACAGAGATCACTACACACAAGTAGCACAAAGACCTGCGGACTGCAGTGCTATCAAAACTAACATCTTTCGCAGTTAGTACCTCTGCTTTGCTTATATAAATGCCGTCACTTGCAACCGGTGGTCAGGAAATCTTTTGCCAAGCAATACCCAAAAATTGACTCGGAATTGTAGATTTTTGTATGAGGATCATCTTTGTTCAATAACTTGCCAAATATGGTCACCTTTGCCTAATTTCGGTTCCAAAAGACATCTGCTCAGGGCCTCAGGGATTCTGGTGAAAACATACCAGCTTTTTTCTTGAGGGTGTAACACCTGGAGTCCAGGCCTCTTCGTGAGTGCATGCTGGTCCACTTTGTGACCCCTTAGTGACCACTTGCAATCACTCTTAGTCAACATTTAACAGCCATCAAATACATTCTGGTAATAGTTAGCTATTAATAAATAAATTGTGACGGAAATCTGATAGAAATTCACTACTTCATTTATTATTTTAATCAATATCTTCCAAATAAACATAAACTGAAGAAAAGCCATATTTTCATACATGGTTCCTCTGAGCAACTAGAAGAACATAAAGTACTGCTGATAACACAATGAACATTCTGTACTGGTCCATTTGGTTATGCTACAAGAATATATATATATATATATATATATATATATATATATATATATATATATATATAATATATGCCATAGTATCCCAAGACAATTAGCCCCCCCCCCCCCCCCCCATCTTCTGCAGAATTAACTGACACTTGGCAAGCAACCATGGTTTCTTCCATCTATCGACTTGAGAAAAAAGAGCAGCAGGTGGCGCAATCTGTCTGGTTTACAACAAAGCTATCTAAGACGGATAAACATGCCATAATTTCAGGCTGATACATTCATCCAATCTTCAGATATGAACGATTTTTACCCCAGCAAATAGATGGATGGACGCCACACTAAGACAACTGCAGATGGCGCCACAAGTCTCAAACAAAAGTTGGAGGTAACCAAGATGTGTGGACAATCACAATTTCAGGCCAATACGACAAATCACTTCTGAGAGAGGGGCATTTATTTAATATTCTATCAAACGGGAAGGTTGGTGGCGCCACCTGTCTGGTCTACAAGATAAATCTCCAAGATGTATGTACATATCAAATTTCATACCAATACATTGAAGAAATACTCAGATATAAGCAGTTTTCACCTAAGAAATGTACAGATGGGCGCCACATGAAAACAATTGAAGATTGCACCGCAAGTCTTGATTACAATTTGGAGGTATCAAAGATCCATGGACAAGCACAATTTCAGGCCGATCCAGTGAATCACTCTCGAGAAAGGGGATTAATTTATACTATGAAAGTATATGAAAGTAACAATTGCAGATGACAGTAACATTTGCAGATGACTGCACCAGTGTTGACTACAAGATAGAGGTAACCAAGATCAATAGACATGCAAAATTTCAGCCCAATATGTCCATTAGTTTTCGACTTATAATGCTCACAGTACCGTCAAGTGGAAATGATGGGGTATTAAATGGCGCAAAAAACAAGAATTGGAAAGGTGGCACCACCTGTCTTTCGCAGAAGACAACGCTATCCAAGATCTTCTGTCAACTTGATATTTGGACTTATCCATGGATCCCTTATTCAGATATTTATGATTTTGTGTGATTTTCAATATACATGGCAATATTCAAGGTCATGGCCATTCTCATAGGAAAGGTCATGACCCAAGTATAAATATACACCATACCATAACCAATATATGTGTATATGCGAAATATAAAAGAAAAATTTGTCCGTTAGTTTATGAATTATAATGCTCACAGTACTGTCAAGTGGCAATTATGGGGGTATCAAGTGTCACAAAAACAAGAAAAGGATGGTAGGTGGCGCCACCAATTTCCGGTACATGACAACAATATTCAAGATCTTCAGCCAGCTTGATTTCTTAATCAATCCATGCAAGATTTCTAGAGATATTAAAGAATTTGTGTGAATTTCCACCAAAATGGACTTTTCAAGGTCAAGGTCACTCCCTTTACAAGGTCACACTAGTAAAGGTAATGACCCCATATTAAATAGGCTGATTCCTCTCACCCATATCATTGCACATGTCAAGTTTGGTAAAGATTTGTGAAATATTTTTTTAGTTATCTCGCCTGAAAGAAATCTCTGCAGGGGTGGCCAACCGTGCCTAAAGCATAGTATCCGAACTTTGTCTGGGGATACTGTACAATTAATTAATGTGCAAGTCTGTAGACAAAGTGTAGGTAAAGAGAAAGAGTGATGCCTTTTCGATAGTGTGTGTAAATATTAATAAATAAGTTAGTCTTCCAAAAAGGCATCACTCGTTCTCTTTATATATATATATATATATATATATATATATATATATATATATGACTGAAGATCAACTCCCACAGGTAATTGAGGAAATATTTTCCTTGGACTGCTAAATATAACAACCTGAAAAACTTGATCTTTGGCTTAGTCTTAGCATACCACAAATAATTTTGCAGCAAACTAGTACTCTTCATGGGTCTGACATTACTATCAAATGACGCAGTAAATTTGGCACCTGGAGTACATACACACCATAAATTATATTCCCATACAGGTAAGCATGTGATCGCATGACTCTGACACAGAGATCAGAGAGGGTAGGCGGACTAGATACATATTCTTCTAACCAGTCAAGTGAGTAAGAGAACCCAGCATGTAAACTCTGCACAAAGTTTGTTATAGAAGCAGTTGGGTAGAAACCATTTTTCACAAGAAAGATGAATAAATACACAACCAGATCTGGATAGTCAGTGGCGAGGCGTCTAAGGTCGGTCTCTATGATAAGGTGCTGATTTGATGCTTGCCTGGAGGGTTCCTTATCGGATGATTTACTCACCACTGGTCGACATACAGTTGCTCTAACCAGCATTTTCAGCATACTTCTGTAGCACTCCCGAGGACATTTAAGAGGTGTGTATAAAATTCTGTGTAATGGTTGCCCCCAAAACAATGTTGCTTCAAGCATCCTCCCACATTCTCCACCATTTATAAGTAACAGCTCTAATATTTGTGGGTTTGCAACATCAACAGTTATCAGCACTGACTGGAGAGTGATAGCTGATCCAGCTTTAATCAGCTCCTGTACTGAGTCAAGTCTTTGATGTTGAATTGCATGATCTATTGAACACTTCCCACATTTCTGACTGCCTGGATTGTTCACGCTGGCACCGGAGGTTATCAGTGCCTGTATGGTTTGCAGAGGATTTGTGTCTTCTACTGTACAGAAGTGAGCCAGATGTAATGGAGTACAGCCGTTTTTCCTGTGTGGTGTGTCAGGATCGGCCCCATGTTGGATCAGTATTCTGACACATTTAGGGTGACCAAGCCAGGCCGCCTGATGCAGCAAATTCCTCCTGTTTATATCATCACTAGACACAGTGCTTGCCAACAAAAGAGCTTTCAGCCTGGACACAGCATTTTCCTTTACAGCTTCCTCCACTGCTACTAGGGGCTGCTGCTGCTGCCATTTAGAGGTGAAACACCCCATCATGGAGTCACATTTCCTGGTTCCCCTGCAGAATATAAAATTACTGTTAAACACTGGTAAATGAATCATCCACAATTATCTATATATATGTATACTGTAACAAGGTGACATAAAAGCAGACCAAACTGTCTCGCTAGTGAAGCTTGGACATGTGTGCCACCAACATGGGTAAAGGCCCACAATATTTTCCCATATGCAAAATGTTTCTGTAATAAATGGGGGCTGGTCTGGGAAGATGGCAAACTTTGTGGCCCGGGGAATGGTGGTTTGAAATAACTGGGCATTAACCACCACCTAGTTCACCGAAAGTGTGAATCCTGGGATAGTTAATCTTGTTCTGATGGCAGAATGCTCTTAAGAGGGGATGTGTTACGGGGTGACATAAAAGTCATTGAACTGTCTAGCTAATGAAGCTGGCTTTTCTAGAGAAAGGGTTGGAATGCTGGACATGTGCACCCTCTATAAGCTCAAATACCAGATCAGCCCAAAATATTTTCCCCTGTGCAAAATGTTTCCTTAACAATATATATAGATGTAGCGAATGTTAAGTCGGGAGAACAGCCGGCTTGTCTCCCCTGCGTAATATTTCTCCTCTTTTCCTTCACTATGGCATTGTTAGCATTGTCGTCTTGGCGACACTGTCACCGGAAACCGTTTTAATCTGTCTCTCTGGTTGACTCCCCTGAATAGATATAATTTTTCAGATTAATCATTTAATATAGTTCTATATCATTAAAGTTTAGATTTATATTTAATAGAGGTCAGAATAAAGGCGATATCAATACAATTATTATATGTATAGATCCCCACCATCTCGGGATTTGCCGAAGATGTCCGTACTGAACGGCTATGTGGCATGAAACCTTCCCTGACCGGTTTTTGAGAAACCTAAAGCAACAATAGGACAGGTCGCATGGCATGGGAACTTGGGCGTGACGTGCCCCTACTGACGATCCCGTTAGGGACATCACGTCAGTCCAGCCTCATGTCATGCTTTCGACAACACGTCGATTCTGATCTTGTCCACTTTGTTGCAGGTAGGTAAAATTATTTTCAAAATGTTGTAGATAGATGCCAAAGTATAAACTGAATGTCAATATAATATTCCCTAATTAATATTGAATATTATATATTTTCTATCTGGGTGCTTTAATTATATATCCTTGTAAGATTATCGTTATTACTACGGGACCTCTGAACCTTCGACCTCGAGTTATTTGGGTGCATGGGAAACCCCGTGAAATATTCCTGTAAATCTTTAAAGGGACCCACACCACAAGTCAATATGCCAAATTAATGCTGACCTCTAAAAGAGCATTACCACGTGTACAAATAATTTCCACGTGTCTAGATAATCTCCACGTGTTCCGATAGAATTCCACGTGGAACTGAAAGAATGGCCAATAAACGAATTATATCTGTACCGGTACTTCTAACCTCCGTTATTTCCGTCTATCCATCATTTTCCCCCCACTCCTAAGGCATCAGCAATATTTAAAAATAAGCTTGAAAATGCATAGAATTGAGTGAACAGGATTTAAAACATAACAGAACTAATTGTAACACTCGTATTGAATAATTCTATAAAATCGTATTTTCTTTTATAAAATATAATGAGAAAATGGGTCTACGGCATAAATATGAGTAAAGAGAAAATGGTTCTACAGCAACGGCCTTCTCTCAAACAAACGCAGACGTTATGACTATAACCGTGCTGCCGTCTATCGGTGGATGCTCGCACTAATTCGAGCTAACCCATAACCCCCCCCCCCCCCCCCCCCCCCTTCTCTCTTTTATTTTGGACAACTTGAATTACCACGAAATGTTAGCGAAATGTATCAGAAATTCCTACAAACGTTCATAAACCTCGCATAAACGTATTTTAAACTTAAACCACTTAGCATTGTGGTAGAACTCACTGTGGGAATATGCCAAGTTACTTTCAGCCTTAAAAATCTGATCCTTTAAATAAAAGTACGATCCTATGCATTAAAAGTACCAGAACCACTGACCAATGACTGACTCCCAGTAACTTTCCACTTAATTATTGATTTTGAACCTCACCTTTGATAGCCCTGCTGCAAAATTCACGTTAAATTCATACACAACTTTCACCAAGCGTTCTGCGCCTGGCGATGTTGATGATTCGTCATCGGGAACCACCTGTTTGCGCGCGGCGGCCTCGTTGTTCTCGCCCGCTGTTCCCTTTATAAACCATTCCCCTTTCATAACACACATTAGTCCTTCTATTTATTATGTTACGATTATTATGTTACGAAGTAATGTTAATATGGGTGATCAACCAAAGATATCCCATACCTACAAGTAAATAAATATTTACCGAGGTAGATTTCTTGAATTTCCTAGGGGAGATAAACAACCATTATCCGTCCCTCCAAATATAGTGGGATACCCCCTTCGCTCTTCCATCATAGACTCCCAGAAAATAACCACCCCGAATGTTTTCACTAAGAAATTTACTACAATCATTGGTCATATTTATATTTTATCTTGTTATAGCAGAATTTCTTTGAATGATAGCAATATAGGACATTATGTACTTAAGAATGATACTTAGCCTAGATGTTTCACATTTGTATACTTAATGTATGTTATTATAGATAGAAGATATAAACGAAGTGAATTATAGATAGAAGATATAAACGAAGTGAAATCTTAGCGCTATTGTTTGTGAATAGTTGTACACAAACATAATTTGTGTATGAATAGCAAGATGTAAACAAATATAAAACTAGATGAGGGTTTGAGATAAAGATTGATAGATATGTATAAACAAGATTTAAGATAGTATAAGACTAGGAGATATGTATAATAACATGGTTATAATAATAACATGGTTATAATTACATGAAGATTTCAGGTAAACCTACCTTAATGAATATCTTGTGTACTTGTTGCAGAGGCATACATTGCATTTGAGTATATTTATATACAGTTTAATAAGCAATCCAGTATTTGTAAACAATAAGTTGAGTACCTTTATATACATTATAATGAGCAGTCCAATATTTGTAAACAATATGATCACGTGAGTCCAGCCTCATGTCATGCTTTCGACAACACGTCGATTCTGATCTTGTCCACTTTGTTGCAGAATAAACAGTTGTCAAGTGTCAGCTGCGTGTCGTTTACCATTTGTGTGTGTGCGAGTGGGCCACGAACCAGACCCCGCCTTACCGCCCGCCCGCGACATATATATATATATATATATATATATATATATATATATATATATATATTTACTTATGTTTCTCTTGCAGAAACAAAATGACAACATGCAGTTCATATGATCCTTGCAGCTCTATGAGGGCCAGCAGCAAACCTAAGCATTAATTTTCACATTGTTCCCTACATCCAGATGCCGAATTTTCTTTCATTCATATGACATAAATAGCCATGTATAAACTTTACATATGAACTTTTGTTTTCAAAATAAAGATATGCATAATAAAAGAAAAGGTATTTTCAATTTTCAGTGTTATACAAGATTTCATACATTTTTTGTGTTGAATGAGGCACATCACTGTTTCAGTCTTGGTCGAGCTTCCTGTTCTGAAATATGCTGAACACAAATAGACACATTTGTTAAAATAAACAAATAGGAGTAAAAACTAGTTATTCTTTAATAATATGTACTTTTTCAAGGTCTTTAATGAGAAAAAAAATTTTTGGCCTGTCTTTGAAATTGCAAATATGATTGGTTAGTAAAAATAGCTAAAAATTATCAAATTTCTACCTTGACTGTCCAAAAAATGACACTCTTTAATAATTATTCAAGAAGTTTATGCATTTTTACTTAAAGCAAAATAGATTTATTTCATAAAAGATTTCAATGCCATTGAATTTGATGAAAATGGTCACTTTTATAATGGTGTGAATACCCCCAACTGGAAGGGAATCTTATAATTTTTCTTTCAACAAGGTGAAAATTGAGCAGAATTAATTAAGCAGGTCCAGGCCAGGTGTGTCTTCTAAGCCCCACTGGGCATAACTGTACGTGTAACCAATAATGATTAAATAAAATTCAAACAGATTACTGTTTTAATTTTTGAGCTTCATTAAATATAATACAGATTAAACAATCAAACACATTTGAAATTTTAGTGATTCCCCCTAATTAGAGATATATCATCAGTCCTAAAGCCGTATGGTTGGGGGTGGGGTCCTCTAGCTAATGCTTATTATATTGACCCCCCCCCCCCCCCCCCAATATGTCATGTGTCCATGATCATAATATTATGTATTCACATAACTGCAACTGGTACATGCTGTCAGGGTAAATAAAGGGATTGCTGGGGATATAAATATTACTATTAGAGTCCCTGTCACTGTTAAAGTGTTATTGCTCCAGGAATGAAATAGCTATGCAATGCAAGGAACTTACCGGTAACCAGATCGACGCTGACATATTACGTCACTGTAACATACTGACTAGTTACGTAACCCTTCACCTCCAGTGATCCCTGACAAAGCAGCACATTCACACAGCTTCCGTCAACACTGCAGATACGCTGAAGACGAAATCTAAACTATGTACATGTCCACAAAACATTACGGACATTGACGTAAACAAAAACTCGAAATATACCGCCTGTTAAACATTCAAAGGCAATGCGAAAACCAGGACATCTGCCGCCAAATATCGACTATAAAGATTCCCTTTTCACAGATTTCGTGAAACTGGTCACCAAGGCCTCCTGCAGTAACTCAGCTTTTGGCCTGCTGCAAACATTATCTGAAACAGTTTGCAAGTTGCCAAAGCTATTTCTAGATACAGCTTACAGGCAGAAACTTGATATATGTTGCCAAAATTGAAAAAATGTAAGCATTATGCCAAATCAATTAATTTATAGATGCTGACATATGATCTTGGCCTGTTGCGAAATCTCAAATCGAGCTGACAATTTGCAAAAACTGTTTAAACATACGGAGTAATTTTTCCTACAACCCTTTTGAAAGCTGAAATATTCATATAAGATCAAAAAAGGTCAAAAAAGGTGGGGATATACAATTAAACAAGGGAAAGGTTGATCTGTGGAACAGATCTAGTATGTCCCCCGCCTGATGTGGGAATAGGCCTATTTAGAAAAAAAAGTTGTGAATACATGTATGAAATGTGAGATAACCCCTGTGACCTTGAAAACTGCACGAAGGCCATCCATATTTTAACTTGACCAAGCCATTGATAAGGTGCATCAATGCTGCAAGTTTGGTCAATGTACCTCATATTCTTTTTGAGTTATTGCGTTATTTTTATTTTTGCATCATCGTCACTGTGACTTTAAAAAATGTGTCGAATTTTACCTAGCTCTTGATAAGTTGCATCAATGCAACAAGTTTGGTGACTGCACCTCAGATTCTTTTCCAGTTTTTGCGTTATCAAAGGTGTGACGGACGGAAGGACGGACGGATGGAAGAACGGACGGACGCTCACCATTTCTATATGTCACCCGCCGTCGCCGAAAGCGCCGTCGGTGAGGGGCAATTACAATCAACACTGCATACATGTATAAAAGAAATGTGCCATTGTCAAAATAGGGAAACATTTTGGTAGAGATATTAAATATCAGCTAATTACTTAAAAAATAAAACCCGATCAACTTTAACTAATGAACAAGGCCTACAGGCCTAATGCGAACCTGTGCAATGAGATATACAACAGGTATAATGCTTCACTGCTGGACCATTACTTTGATGTGTAACATGTATATGAACAATGCAAGTACTCAAAATTTTGAACAAGAAACAATTACACAAACATCACTGCTGAAATTCTGGCATGGGTGCACCCAACAAACAAGTGGCCCATGGGCCATGACGCTCAGGTGAATGCAAGGAGCCTTGAACAATGGGCAAAAAGACTCAGAGTCAAAATCATGCATTTTGCCAATAGCCCTAAGATATAGATTACAGTGACCTTAACCTACAGCTGCTGCTACTATTTATGCCCTCCTGACTAATTTAGTGTTAAAATCAAGTTTTTTTCACACAGCTTGTAGAAAATGGGTCAGAGTACGTGATCATTTCAGGTCTCCAAGGAGATTTTTAGGGACCTGAAAGTCATGTATGAGGATTTTAGGCCAAATGGAAACAATTTGTGCCCCACCTGACTCACTTGGTGCTTAAAGTCATGTTTTCGTCCTAATTTGAAAAAAATATAGTTAACCATGACCTAATTTCAATTTTACCAAGGATATTTTTCATGGAACTCTAAGATGTCAAGTTAGAAGATTCTAGGCTCAACACTCATGATTTGTGCCCTGTTAATGGACAACTGCTTCATTTGAAGTTCTCAAAAATAGACATAAAAATGTGTAAAAACATCGAAACTTTGAATGGACCGTTTTTGCAGTGCAAAACAGATATATGTCTCCTCCCTATGGGTCATCCTAAAACATTAGGGGTAAAATATGCAATATCTCAAAACAATTAATCTAGATCTCAGCAGATTAGACCTTGAAGGTCAAGGTCACCGCTTTTCAAATCTGATGACATTTTGGCAGAAAGAACTGGTGTGTCAAATTTGAAGAAAAATTTACAGTACTTACAAAGTTATTTGGGTCACAATAATCCTAGAATTGCATGAATTTGACCTTGAACATAAAGGTCAAGGTGACAGGATTTCTATCACGTCCAAGATTTTGATGCGAACAATGAGCGTTTCAAATTTTGGAGGAAAATATGCAGCCCTTCAAAAGTTATCTCGTCAACAAGACAATAACTATAATTCCACTGATTTGACCTTGAAGATCCTGGTCAAGGTCACCAGGTTTCAAACTTGTTCGAGACCATGGTAGTAAAAATGGATGTACCAAATTTGAGGACAAAATTAGAAATACTACAAAAGTTATGGGGTTCATAAAAGTGTTACATTTCGGGAATTTTTACATTGAAGAGAAAGGTCACCAGGTTTTGAACTTGTCCGAGTACATGGTAGGAACAATTGATGTACCAAACTTGAGGACAAAATGTGGAATACTTCAAAAGTTATGGGGTTCACAAAAATGTCATATTTCTGCAGATTTGTCCTTGAAGATGAAGGCCAAGGTCACTGTTTTTTAACTTTTCCTTGATTTTAGTAGGAACAACTGCTGCACCAAATTCGAGGACAAAATGTTTAATACTTCAAAAGTTATGGGGTAAAAAAAAAATTACATTTTGGCAGATTTGACCTTAAGATGATGGTCAAGGTCAACGGTTTTTTGAAATTTTCCAAGAACTTGACAGGAACAATATGTGTACCAAATTTGAGGATAAAATGGGAAATACTTCAAAATTATGGGGTTCACAAAAATTTCACATTTTGGCAGATTTTACCTTAAAGATGAAATCCAAGGTCACTGGTTTTCAAACTCCTCCAAGATTTTGGTATGAACAATTGAGTGTTTCAAATTTTGGCGGAAAATATGCAGACCTTCAAAAGTTATCGCGTTCACAAGATATCCTACAGATGAGGACGACGATGACAGACGATCGCGCTGAAAACAACATGCCTCATGGGGGGGGGGGGGGGGGGGGTAGCCACCAGTCTACAGGAACTGATGAAGCACTTCCATCAAAAAGCATACAAAGAACCATAGCAATCAATGCATTAGTTATTCAAATACAGAAGCTTTTGTATGACATTTTAATTATTCTGGGGGTACTTATACGAGCCCCATTGCTCAGAGGATATGGGTAACAGAGACCAAATTTCAGGTATCCATGAAGACAATTTTAATGGACCTTCCTGGTCGTCAAGTTAGAAGATTCTAGGTCAATCAGAGATGGTTTGTGCCCTGTTAACAGATGATGCTTTATTTGAATGGTCTCAAAAATAGAGAAAAAATGCGTGAAAATTCGAAATAAGTGACCCATGGGTCATGACGCTCAGCTGAATGGGAAGAGATTTGCAAAAGGAAATTTTATGATCTGAATGGTAGTATATAACCATTCAACTGAAGCATCAAACAGATTAACCAACAGGCAAAGATTATGTCTGTATTTATATATCTCAAAAATAGAGAAAAAATGCCTAAACTTTAAAAAACAAAATAGAGGTGGGTCCTTTTCATGGGTCTCTCTATGCATCAAGAATGAAGATTCTAGGTCCAATTGTTATGAATTGTGCCCTGTAAACAGATGTTCATATCTTTAATGGTCTCAAAAATGGAGAAAAAAATCGTAAAAAACCAAAACAAATACAGGTGGTGCCACCAGTCTGCAAAAACTGATGAAACACTCAATGATCAATATCCATGCAAACAATTATGGTGATCTCTGCATTAGTTGTTCAGATACTTCAGCTTTTGTATCAAATGTTCCATTATTCCGAGCTGTACTTTAGAGTGCCATAGCTCAAATGATATGGGTAACAGAGACCTAATTTCAGGTGTCCATGGAGACTTTTCATGGGTCTCCCTGTGTGTCAAGAATAAAGATTCTAGGTCAAGTCATTACAATTTGTACCCTGTTGACAGATAACTACATCCTTAAAGGTCTCATAAATAGGGAAAAAAAATTGTAAAAATTTGAAAAAATACAGGTGGCACCACCAGTCTGCAGGAAATGATGGAACACCTCTTGATCAATATGTATGCCAAAAATCATGACCACCTGTATTGTAGTTATTGAGATGTTGCATTTTTTTAAATCAAATTTTCCATTATTCTGGGGGGTAATTGGGAGCCCCACAGCTCAAATGATATGGGTAACAGAGACCTTATTTCAGGTTTCCATGGAGACTTTTCATAGGTCTCTCACTGTGTCAAGAATGAAGATTCTAGGTCCAGTCTTAACGATTTGTGCCCTGTTAACAGATGTCAACATTTTTAAAGACCTCAAAAACAGAGAAAACAATTCGTAAAGAATAAAAAAAATACAGGTGGCGCCACCAGTCTGCAGAAACTGATGAAACATCCCATGATTAATATGTATGCCAAAAATCATGACCATCAGTGATGTAGTTAATGAGATATTGAAGTTTTTGTATGAAATTTTTCACTATTCTGGGGGGTACTTTGGGGCCCCATAGCTCAAAGGATTTGGGTAACAGAGACCTAATTTCTGGTTTCCATGGAGACTTTTTATAGGTCACTCACTGTGTCAAGAATGAAGATTCTAGGTCCAGTCTTTACGATTTGTGCCGTGTTAACAGTTGTTCACATTTTTAAAGGTCTCAAAAATAGAGAAAAAAATTCGTAAAAAATCTAAAAATACAGGTGGCGCCACCAGTCTGCAGGAACTGATGGAACATCTCATGATAAATATGTATGCCAAAAATCATAACCATCAGTGATGTAGTTAATGAGATATTAAAGTTTTTGTATGAAATTTTTTACTATTCTGGGGGGTACTTTGGGGCCAAATAGCTCGAAGGATATGGGTAACAGAGACCTAATTTCTCGTTTCCAAGGAGATTTTTCATTGACCTCTCAGAATGTAAAGTTACAAGATTCTAAGTCCAGCGGTTACGATTTGTGCCAGGTTAACGGACAGACGGACGGGCAGACGGACGGACAGACGGACGGACAGACGGACGACGGACAAAGAGTGATCGCTATAGCTCGGCATGACTGAAAGTCAGCTGAGCTAAAAATACAGGTGGCGCAACCTGTCTGTTGGAACTAAAGAAACAGTTCATAATAAGTATGCATGGTGAGATCATGGTGATCAATGTATTAGTTATTCACATACTGGAGCATTTGTATTAAATTTTTAATTACTCTGAGGGGAACTTATGAGCCCCATTGCTCCGAGAATATGGGTAACAGAGACCTAATTTCAAATTTCCACAGAGACATTTCATGGACCTCCCTTGATGTCAAGTAAGAAGATTCAAAGTCCAGTGGTTACGATTTGTGCCTTGTTAACAGTTGACTTCTTTGAAGGTCTCAAAAACAAAGAAAAAATCGTATAAATATGAAAAATTTCAGGTGGCGCCACCAGTTTGCAGGAACAGGTGGAACACTCCATAATCAATATTCATGCAAAGAATCATGGTGATCAACGCAGTAGTTATTCAGATACTTGATATGTTGTATCAATTTTTTTATTATTCTAGGGGGGGGGGGGGTACTTACGAGACCCATAGCTCGGAGAATATGGGTAACAAAGACCTAATTTAGGTTTTCAAGGAGATATTTTATGGACCTCCCAGGATGCCAGGTAAAAAGATTCCAGGTCCAGCGGTTACGATTTGTGCCCTGACAACGGACGGACGGACGGACGAGTTATCGCTATAGCTCGGATAACTATCAGTCAGCTGAGCTAAAAATGATTGAAGCTGGCACCATCAGTCTTGTATACAACGAAGCTATCAGAGACATATCCATATGCCCAATTTTAGGCTGATATATCACATTCATCCGTAGGAATTAGCAGGCACATACATCGTGCAAGTCATTGTAAGAGCAACACCTGTCATGTGAACGAGAAAGCTATCAAAGACGCATAGACAGGTCAAAATATCAGCCCAATACATCAAACTTACCTTGAGTTTCTATTGTTTCTTAGATTGTTATGTTAGTATGCTTACTGGCTTACTGGCCAAAAGACTAATTTAAAATTCCTGTAATTCGGCCAAAATTAATCAAACCAAATCCATTTGAAAAAAAACTTGAGAGAGGTGGTCTCTGGGATCATTTCTGTGAAATATTACACTATTTGGCTGGATGAAGAAGAAGAAGACTTTCAAAGGTTTTTTTTTTTAGCTTTACCCCAATAAAATGTAAGTTAATGCAGGTGGTGCCACAAAACACTCAATCCCACAATATTTGATATATGACAGATTTTTGCATAAATTTGGGAGTGCTAGCTCCTGCTATTCCTGAGAAATTATGGATTAATGTACTGATTACTGATGACCCCTGTACAGAAAAGGTCGATGCAGGTGGCGCCACCATTACCTTAATTTCAAATATGACTCATGTGACCATCATTTGCATGACATTTGGTGATAATAGCCCCAGCCTTTTTTGAGATTGTGATTTTGGATTTTTTTTTTGGGGTGGGGGCAGATGACCAAGTTCAACTTCCTGTAACTCGGCCAAAAATCACTGAATTTGAACCATTCGAACAAACTTGAACCATCCGAACAAACTTGAGAGAGATTGTTCCAATAATCATTTCTGTGAAATAGTTGGACAATATGGCTGAACAGTTTCGGAGAAGACGATTTTTTAAGGTTTTTTTTTTTTTTTGCTTTTTCCCTATAAAATCTAGGAAAATGCAGTTAGCCAAAAAATAAGCAATATCCGATAGTTTTTTAGATGACTAATTTTTGGCAAAAAATTTGGCATGCGAGCTCCAGCCGTTTTCGAGATAGTATGGGTTAACGCACAGACGACGGACAACGCCACACCAACGCATAAGCTCACAGGTTCGCTAAAAAGTTATATTTTGGGGGAAAACACCAGTTGCAACGATGAACATGTGACGTAAGTAAATGTATTCCCTGCCGTTAAGACCAATTATCGTATGTCCAAGTCTATACATACTACAAAATACTGAACCAGGTCCATGGATGCACATGAAAAACATTGATGTACTTTAATGCAGACTGTGAAGAATGTAAAAATGGTGTTTTTCATACAAAACCAACTGCAAGTTTAAAAGAGGTTTTCACTTGAAAACAGGGAGTTTATATAATTTCTCAGAGGCACAGGGTCATGTTGGCCCAGTTCCTGATATGGTTTTAGTCCCCGTTTCCCAGTCTTAAACTAGAACTGTTAAAGTACAGCCGCATAACGAACAAAGGATCATGGATTTAACTCAAATTATATACAGTCAGCTAAGCTAAATATTGTCTTGATTTTTATCATGCAGGCAATATACCAAGTCACTTCATTATAGATCGAAAACGTCTCTGCCTGAAATCGGTTAAGTGGAAAATAATAGTTTATCCTCTGTAGAGAAATGTTATTTAATTGAAAGCATGAAATGGGTCTTGGCCAGAAGTTCATTCCACTTAAAAGTTGCTACAGCTCGAAATTTTTCCTACCCCCTTAAACCGAAGAGGTTTACTTCTTCCAGTTTCTGGTCACCAACGGAAATTCAGACTGCATGTTTTTTTTTCGCAGATATCAATCTCCGAGCAAGTCATGTCCTTTTGGCTGACAACGTTGATTAATTCTCCTTCATTCCCTGGGGAGGAATACGTGATTTACGGCTTTCCTTCCATGTTTTAACACCAAAAATAAAATGTGCCGTACGTTGGTTAAAGCGACAACTAGAATGTGGAAAGCGTGTGGGTATATATAGTCGGCTGCAATTTCCTTTACGAGAAAACTTAATTCTTCATGTAGCAAGACTGAATTATTAGAAAGTAGGGCTTTATGCACTGAAATTGTGAATACGAAAATAAAACAATAAATAATTCATTCCATTGTGAACAAATTACTATGAAAGACAAGACCAATCAGTTTTTTAAAGATAATTTGCCGAATAATGCCTTATCTCTAGTTTTTTTATATATATATAAAATGATACAACAGACGATAACTGAATTCCCCCATGTGTCGCAGGTATATATAATTTTTTTTTCCAAATGGTGTAAAGAAGTTTGCTCTCAAATTTTAGGAAGTCACCTCAGATTCTATGATCGATTTTTTTTTACCTCAGGACAAACAGGATTAAGTGACCTTACTGACCTATAACCTAATAACCTATAAGACCTCAACTGATATACGCCTAAGGAAGGGAAAGGTAAAATGTCAGGGCAGATTAATATGAATTTGTTCCTACTTCTCAAATAGCTGGGATACTAATATTTGTCCGACTGCAGCATGTTTTATTCATTTCCTTAGTCTAATTGCTAGGCGAATCATTGCTTTCAGTCGGTCTTAACTAGGGCTGTATCAATATACCGATATAATGATGCATATCGATACACCACGTCGATACGGTTATCGATGCATTTGGCATGCTGTATCGTCTTATCGATGAAATACAATGACTGCTAACAAACAAGAGATAAACCAAACCTAAAACTATAACCTGTACTATATATAAAGCTTAAGCTACCTTATATTTCTGTTGTTGTTATCCGGGATACTCTGAACTATATATATATATATATATATATATATATATATATATATATATATATATATATATATATATTTGTTTAAAAAAAATAACCACAAAGCTTTCAAAAAGAAAATGACACCGAAAAACTAATCAAAAAAATTTAGCGTATCCTAAATACGTATCGGGTATCGCTTTTAATGTATTGCAATACGGATTGTACCTGAATAGGCGGACCGATACCCAGCCCTAGTCTCAACTGATCAGAAAAACGGACTAGAATGGCTTTGTTTTAGCGGCGCAAAAACAGATACGTCTCCCCTCTATGGGCTATCCCAAAACATAAGGAGTAAAATATGCACTATCTCAAAACAATGATTCTAGATTTCAGCAGAATTAACCTTGAAGATCCTGGTCAAGGTCACCGCTTTTCAAACTCCGATGAGCTTTTGACAAGTACTGGTGTGTTAAATTTGAAGAAAATTTGTTCGGTACTCCCAAAGTTATGGGGTTACAATAATCCTAGAATTGCATAAATTTGCCCTTGAAGACCAAGGTTAAGGTCACTGGATTTCGAACTCCGACAAGATTTTGGTAGGAACAATGAATGAAAATTTTGGGGTAAAATATGCAGCCCTTCAGGAGATATTGCGTACACAAGACACTAACTATAATTCGGTCGATTTGACTTGAAGGTTCCGGTCAAGGTCACCGGGTTTCGAACTTTTCAAAGAATTATGTAGAAACAGTTGGTGTATCAAATTTGAGAACAAAATATGAAACACTTCAAAAGTTATGGAATTTACAAAAATATTACATTTCAGCAGATTTGACCTTGAAGATGAAGGTCAAGGTACTGGGTTTCGAACTCGTCCGAGATATTGGTAGGTAAATATAATGTTTCAAATTTTGGAGGAAAATATGCAGCCCTTCAAAAGTTCGCGTGCACAAGACAATAACTTTAATTTGGCTGTTTTGAACTTGAGGTTCCTTGTCAAGGTCACTGGGTTTCGAATTCCACCAAGATCTTGGTGGTAATAATTGGTGTACCAAATTTCAGGACAAAACGATAAATACTATGAAAGTTTAGAGGTTCACAAAACTTTCAAATTTTGGCAGATTTGACCTTGAAGATGGTCAAGACACTGGGTTTCTAAGTCCTCAAAGATTTTGGAATGAACAATGAGTGTTTCAAATTTTTTAGGAAAATATGCAGCCCTTCAAAAGTTCACAAGATATCCTATAGACGACAACGACGACTGACGACGATGGCACTGAAAACAACATGTCTCTCCGGGGGGGGGGGGGGGGGGGAGAGACATAACAAGTGACCCATGGGTCATGACGCTCAGCTGACTGGGAAGAGATTCGCAAAAGGAAATTTTATCATCAGAATGGGAGTATATACCCATTCAACTGAAGCATCAAACAGATTAACCAACAGGCCAAGATTTAGTCTGTATTTATATATCTCAAAAATTGAGAAAAAATGTGTAAACTTTAAAAACTATAATACGGGTAGCCGACAAGTGACTACATGTATCCGCCAAAATCAGAGTGGAACGGGTGAAATGAGGCATGGATTGAGTGGCAAGGGGAAATAGAGTGAGGTATGTTGCATATTAGCATGGATGTCTGCAGCCTAAATGTGTATGTAGGTTGTGCCACCTACCACAAATCCAGAAAGCTGTCCAAGTTGTATACATACGCAAAATTTTAGGCAGAAAAGTCAAACCACTACATGTATATAAGTGATTTTAGCCCACGGCAGACAAACAGACAGACGCTGTGCAAAAATGGTTGCAGGTGGCCCCTCCAGTTTTGTGTATGATAAAGACCTATGTGAGATCTAAACATATGCACAGTTTTGGCCAAATCGGTCAAATGGTTCCTGAGATATGAGCTTGGATGTGTGCAACGTTAACTAGAATGTAGGTGGCGCTACCTGTCATAAAATCAAGAAAGCTATCCTGGATGTATACGCATGCCGAATTTCAGGTGAATTAGTCAATTAACTGCAGAGATATGAGTGATTTTAACCCAAGGCAGATGAACAGATGGACACTGTGCAAACATGGTTACAGGTGGCGCCACCATTTTTGTGTATGTTATAGAGCTATCCAAGGGCTACATGTGTATAAATTTTATTTCCTGATCGGTCAAACGGTTCCCGAGATACGAGCTTGGATGTCATCAGCATGAACGTGAATGTAGGTGGTGCCACCTGTCATAAAATCAAGAAAGCTATCCAGGATGTATACGCATGACAAATTTCAGGTAAATTAGTCAATTCACTGCAGAGATATGAGTGATTTTAACCCAAAGCAGATGAACAGATGGACACTGTGCAAAAATGGTTGCAGGTGGTGGCACCATTTTTTGTGTTTGTCATAAAGCTATTCAAGGGCTACATTTGTGCAAAATTTTAAGCCTGTTTGGTCAAACGACTCCAAAGATATGTGGGTTAATGTGTCAAAACAGATGCACAGATGGACGCATTTGAGAGAGGAAAGGTCAGAGGTCAACCCAAAATATTTAGTCACCTGTTCACATGTGACCTGATAATGGTGTAAAGTTTCGGAAAAATCTGTCCAGTGGTCGCAGTTCCATTCTAGAAATGAATGTGGCGGCAGCAGCGTTGCTGGTGGAACCCGGTCAAAAACAGTGTCCGCAAAACTTAAAATATAAAATACTAAATAATAAACTAAATTTAGAGATATTCAGAATGAAAACCATCATATTTAAGTCAATAACTGATTCTTGTCTTTCCTAATGATTTTACTAGGAACAAGTATTCAGTACAGTTCATCAATAAATACTGAAATAAATACTGACCTCATTTCCATTATGCATATCTACAAACTGTACAGAATGTATGCAGGGCAAACTGTTTTGAGAAACATATCAAGTGGCTATGATAAAATAGCCTTATATTTTAAGAGAACAGTGAGGTTTTGAAATCTGGAGAACGTAGTTCTGAGGTTGGTATGTGAACTTGTTCGCATGTATCCACATAAAAAAATTCAAAACCATTGGCACCACTGCCACAAAATATACCCGGTGTATGGACAATGAATGCAAAATGACCGCTGTAACTCCACTAATTTCCAGTCAATGGAGTTGGAAGTCAATGGAGCTAAATGGGACAAGAAAAAAGCAAAATCAGCATATAGACAGATTACGGTATTATCATAGAACTGGTCAGATCTATTCTTCAATACGAGAGGGAAAGTTTATTTTTGTGTGGTGTGTTTCTGCTGTGCAGTGACATACTGGATATTTAACAGTAGTTTATTTGAAAAGTAGGGTGCAGCCTAGACTGATGAAGATCTTGTATTTAACTATAAGCAGATATTGTGGCCATTTAATGACAGAGCTGCAATAGTTCATATATTGTTTGTTGATGACTCCCATTCACACTTACTGTAAATTAGCAAAGATGGTACATTTTTTTAAACAAGTCTTATCACAGGAACTAGCCAAATATAAAAGGCTCTATTACAAGCTTATATAAACAATGGCTGTTAGGTGTACCTCATATGTGCTACATTCCTTTTTGATATTCAATATAGAATTTATTTATTATCAACAATCCTTGATTTTTACTCCATGAAGTGTTGACACAGCAGCCAGCATCAATCTAGTTTCTGGTCCATCTGTGAATGCACTCTGTCCCAAACCTGGCTCAGTATAAGTCAAACAGAATCCAGTCAAGTCTTGTAGAAGAAATAAATGTAAATGCTGGTGAAACACAAACTGCAATTCTTTTGATGGCCGCAGTTTCATCAGTATCACGTATGGGCCCCACTTTCCTTTACATGAATTGTTTTAACAATGCTATCCACCCTAAGTTCACATGACACTCTGGAGTATATTACATCAAAATCCAGTACCAGTTTTTGTTTTCCTCCACTCAGCCCCTTTCATCAACTGGTCATTTCAGCACAATGCAATATGTTTTATTCTCTGTAATGCTGTCATCTGCACATGTATCATCAGATCTCCTGTTGTGTTGTGACTGATAACAGAAGACATGTCTGTAAATAGGGGATCTAGTAGTACAATTTCTTGGCTGAGAGACTAGTCAGTATAAAATATGTTCTTTGTCTTATTATTCGGCATCTCCTTGACTCAGTGCATCAAATTTATTGCCTAGCTGGAGCTGTGGTGCCTCTGCTGTTGAAGTGTCTTGTCGGTTCCCTGTTCGCACCTGATGGAATGTGCTTAAATCAGGCTGATCTCTGAAAGGAAAATACAAACAAATGTTATTATACACGAATTGTTTTTTCATTATACCTAGGTGATCCAATGAAACAGATTCAGATAATTTTTTGGGTGGAGTTATATGACTAGTGATGGGCTGACATTTATAACTGATTTGATTTAAATCGATGATTGGCAGGGTTGGGTTTTATCCGGATAAAACTTGTTTAATCTAGGACAATGGATAAAACTGGGTTTTATCCAGTTTAATCCAGTTTTATCCAGATTATACAGGATTAAACTGGATCAAATTAAGAACTGCCTTGTAAAATTTAATTAAATTAACATAAATGCTTATCTGGATAAATAAGTTAAGAAGGTTTAATTGTATATTAACAATATTTAAGTTTTATTTATCCAATTGGCAATTTCCTCCAGGTTCATGTTTCACTGTTTTCAGCACTCAGCAGCCACTGTAGCTTATACTGAACACACACCAGAATGAGGAGCAGTCCATTTGCTTTAATGTAACTCTCCTGGCTAGTAGTCAATTTATCAATAGGATGTATCATCTTTATAGCATCATCCTCAGCCATTAAATATTTACTTATAGTCAAAGGACAGGCTTACAGGATGACTTTTGCAGCCAAATTGTCAACATCTTATAAGAGTCTCATGGAGGAGGATGCCTGAATGACTTTGATATAATGGAGTTTTCACCTCTCAGCCTGTCATGACTGGCTGGTTGTCAAAAGGAAGCCCACTGTTGCTGCTTGTGTAAACATGCCTTAAAATACCAGGGGTGAAAAGACAATCACCTTACTACCATTCAGAGAAACCAACTTTGGCCAGATAGCTTTTCAAGCATTTTATCATTTGCATCTGAGAAGTCTCTCCCTCACAATTACAGGCAGCTGATATCACTGTTCATCTTACGTCATTTATGCAATATATGACCAGATTATGTACATGTCTCTCATTAGTAAGAATAGACGTTTATCTGTGAATATATGATATTCTATGGTACAACTGATTGTTTAACAAAATGTGTGAACTGCAGTTGTTTAGCTTTTTTATAGTGATGCACAAAAAAGGTGATAATGTCACAATAAGTCAAAATCATACTGACCTCTCTCAAGAAGAGAAATAATTTCCAAATTATAATTTAGATCATGGTTTCACTATCTGAGACAAAAAATGTGTTTTATGAATTCAGATAGCTAGACACAAATGTTTCTTATTAGAATTGTATTATTGTACTATGGAATGCTACACTTAATATAAAATGTCCACTTAACAGACAGTATACACCCTAACATCGGATAAAACTGGATTAAACTTGTTTTATCCAATCCGGATTAATCCGGATTTATCCAGTGAATTAAACCAGCTGCAGATTAAACTACCAACCTTGATGACTGGTTGATTGGTTTGACCATAAAAAGTTAGGTCCATGCACCAGTTTTCAAATCCAAGAACTAACTAGTCAATAATTTTATCATTCTGACACTCAGAGCAATCCCCTTCCCCATTCTGAGAAAAGCTACATTTTTATGTGATTTTTCACCAAATATGGAATTATGCGAGTTCAAGGCCCCCTATTGCTCTCAAGCAGTAGATATGGGATGATAGATGGTGCAAAAATCTGATCACAGGTGGTGCCATCAGCTTTCAATACATAAACTAGAATATCAGCAAAAGCTGACAAAAGCCCTCAGCCAAACGAGCAGTATGTATGGGTGGTAACAGTAACAAGTTTCATGTAATATTTGTTCTCACATGGATGGATATTTGTACATATGTCTTTGTTCAAGTTGTGAATCAGAACTAGAGAGGTATGAAGTAACTTTGTAAGTCTGTGCCGAGTCTTCGTACGTCATGCAGCACTTAAGAGATCATCAAGGCCAAAGACCATTCCCCATTCCAACAATCCATCCAGTGGTTCCTGAGAAATAAGCTTCTAAGTCTTTAGTATAATTTGCTCTAAAATGTCGAAAAATGAGTCAAGGTCACCAATCTTTGAACCTGACCAAGATTTTTGTTATTATACATCAGCATTGAAGAAATAAAATTTCTATGGTAAATCCTTTTCAAGATATCCCACTCACAAGGTAAATGTTAACACATGCCATTTTTTCCCAATAATTTGCTCTAAAACGTCAAACAAGGGACCCATGGGTCACGGTGCTCAGCTGTTATACATGATAAAAATATGATTTTGAAATGAGGCACATGCTGGTTTTGTGTGGTAATAAATATAAGCTGTATTATGAGTTGTTGGTGATTAGCTTATGTATAATTTTGATAGTTCTTTAACAAATGGAGTGCTATTGTCAAACAAATTTTGACTTGGCCATATAACTGATAAGCAGCACATATAAGATAAGAGTTAAACTATTTATTAAAATTTAATAACAAATATTGTGCAAAATATAATTTTTATTAAAAATAATAAGAGAATCATACATTTTTAGCTCAGCTGACTGAAAGTCATCTGAGCTATAGCGATCACTCTTTGTCCGTCGTCCGTCTGTCCGTCCGTTAACCAGGCACAAATCGTAACCGCTGGACCTAGAACCTTGTTACTTGGGATTCTGAGAGGTCCATAAAAAATCTCCTTGGAAACCAGAAATTAGGTCTCTGTTACCCATATCCTTCGAGCTATGTGGCCCCAAAGTACCCCCCAGAAAAGTAAAAAATTTCATACAAAAACTTCAATATCTCATTAACTACTTGACTGATGGTCATGATTTTTGGCATACATATTGATCATGAGATGTTACATCACTTCCTGCAGACTGGTGGCGCCACCTGTATTTTTCGATTTTTTACGAATTTTTTTCTCTATTTTTGAGACCTTTAAAAATGTGAACATCTGTTAACAAGGCACAAATCATAAAAACTGGACTTAGAATCTTAATTCTTGACACACTGAGAGGTCCATGAAAAATCTCCTTGGAAACCAGAAATTAGGTCTCTGTTACCCATATCCTTTGAGCTATGGGGCCCCAAAGTACCCCCCCCGAATAGTAAAAAATTTCATACAAAAACTTCAATATCTCAATAACTACATCACTGATGGTCTTCATTTTTGGCATACATATTGATCATGAGATGTTCGATCAGTTCCTGCAGACTGGTGGCACCACCTGTACTGTTTGATTTTTTACGATTTTTCCCTCTATTTTTGAGACCTTTGAGGATGCTGTCATCTGTTAGCGTGGCACAAATCGTAACGACTGGACTTAGAATCTTCATTTTCGACACACTGAGAGACCTATGAAAAGTCTCCATAGAAACCAGAAATTAGGTCTCTGTTACACATATCCTTCGAGCTATGGGGCCCAAAATTACCCCCCAGAATAGTCAAAAATTTCATACAAAAATTTCAATATCTCATTAACTACATCACTGATGGTCATGATTTTCGACATACATATTGATCATGAGATGTTTCATCAGTTTGTGCAGACTGGTGGCGCCACCTGTATTTTATCAATGTTCATGAATTGTTTTCTCCATTTTTGAGACCTTTAAGGATGTAGTTATCTGTCAACAGGGTACAAATCGTAACGACTGGACCTAGAATCTTCGTTCTTGACACACAGGGAGACCCATGATAAGTCTCCATGGAAACCTGAAATTTGGTCTCTGTTACCCATATCCTTTGAGCTATGGCACTCCAAAGTACAGCTCAGAATAATGGAAAATTTGATACAAAAGCTAAAGTATCTGAACAACTAATGCAGAGATAACCATAATTGTTTGCATGGATATTGATCATGGAGTGTTTCATAAGTTTCTGCAGACTGGTGGCACAACCTGTATTTGTTCGGTTTTTTTTACGAAATTTTTCTGTATTTTTGAGACCTTTAAAGATATGAACATCTGTTAACAGGGCACAAATCATAAAAACTGGACCAACAACCTTTTATTGACACACAGGGAGACCCATGAAAAGTCTCAATGGAAACTTGAAATTAGGTCTCTGTTACCCATATTCTTTAACCCTTTACTGTTTACAAGCCACTAAAGAGCACTCAAAATGGGCCACTAGAATGCCATGATATGTATAGATTCTCTCAGGACAAAAATATTGCATATTATTTCTAAGTTTCAATGATTTTTAATAATCTTCAGCAAACATTATTAGTTGGAACTGTTGAAAATTTGATAAAGATACAAAAAAAGCTTGAAAAGATATGGCTGTTAGAGTTAATATAAATAGTGTTAGAATTTGTCAGAAATCTAAAATAAATGTAAACAGTAAAGGGTTAAGCTGTATGGGTCCAAAATACCCCCCCCCCCCCAGAATAATGGAAAATTTGATACAAAAACTGCAGTTTTTCAATAACTACAACACTGATGGTCATGATTTTTGGCATACATATTGATCATGAGCTGTTCCATCAGTTTCTGCAGACTGGGTGTGCCACCTCTATTTTTTTTTCAAATTTTTACGAATTTTTTTCTTTTTTTTGAGACCTTTAAAGATGTGGTTATCTGTCAACAGGGTACAAATCGCAACAACTGGACCTAGAATCTTCATTCTTGTCATGCAAGGAGGCCCATGAAAGGTGCCTGTGGAAACTTGAAATTAGGTCTCTGTTACCCATATCCTTCAAGCTATAGGACTCCGAAGTATCCCTCAGAATAATGGACAATTTGATACAAAAACTGAAGTATCTGAACAACTAATGCAGAGATCACCATGATTTTTGCATGGATATTGACCATTAAGTGTTTTTATTAGTTTCTGCAGACTGGTGGAGCCACCTGTATTTTTGTATCCGCCAAAACGAAGTTTTGCGGATACTATGTTTTTGACCGAGTTCCTCCGCCGCAGCGGCGTTCATTTCCAGAGAGCTCCTCGGAGACTAATGGACCGATTTTTCCCAAACTTACACCTATTATCGGGTCACATGTGAACTGGTGCCTAACCAATTTGCATTGACCTCTGACCTTTCCTCTCTATCCAGTGTCCATTTGTGGGTCTGTTTCCACTCATAAACCCTCATATCTCGGGAACCGTTTGACCGATCAGGAAATAAAATTGATACAAATGTAGCCCTTGGATTGCTTTATAACATACACAAAAAATGGTGGCACCACCTGTAACCATGTTTGCACAGTGTCCATCTGTTCATCTGCCTTGGGTTAAAATCACTCATATCTCTGCAGTGAATTGACTAATTCACCTGAAATTCGTCATGTGTATACATCCAGGATAGCTTTCTTGATTTTATGACAGGTGGCGCCACCTACGTTCACGTTCACGCTGATGACATCCAAGCTTATATCTCGGGAACCGTTTGACCGATCAGGAAATAAAATTTATACAAATGTAGCCCTTTGATAGCTCTGTAACATACACAAAAAATGGTGGCACCACCTGTAACAATGTTTGCACAGCGTCTGTCTGTTAGTCTGCCGTGGACTAAAATTACTCATTTCTCTGTAGTGGTTCAACATAACTGCCTAAAATTTTGCAGGTTTATACATGGTGGACAGCTTTCTTGATTTTATGACAGGTGGCGCCACCTACATTCTAGTTAACGCTGGACACATCCAAGCTAATATCTCAGGAACCATTTGACCGATTGGGCCAAAATTGTGCATGTGTTTAGATCTCACATAGGTCTTTATCATACACAAAACTGGAGGGGTTACCTGCAAAGATTTTTGCACAGTGTTTGTCTGTTTGTCTGCCATGGGCAAAAATCGCTCATATACATGTAGTGGTTTGACTTTTCTGCCTAAAATTTTGCAGGTGTATACAACCTGGACAGCTTTCTGGATTTGTGGTAGGTGGCACAACCTACATACACATTTAGGCTGCAGACATCCATGCTAATATGCAACATACCTCACTCTATTTCCCCTTGCCACTCAATCAATGCCTCACTATCCGATTTTGGCAGATACATGTAGTCACTTGTCGGTTACCCGTATTCTAGTTTTAAAAGTTTACACATTTTTCTCTATTTTTGAGATATATAAATACAGACTAAATCTTGGCCTGTTGGTTAATCTGTTTGATGCTTCAGTTGAATGGGTATATACTACCATTCTGATGATAAAATTTCCTTTTGCTAATCTCTTCCCAGTCAGCTGAGCGTCATGACCCATGGGTCACTTGTTTTATTTTAATATAACTGAAATGATTATTAAAATAATATTATAGAATATATTCATGAATGCATTCATGAATACATTTTGAAAGTATTTGCACTGGTATTCAAATACTTTCATTCTTACCTGAATTCCCATTCTTATGCAAGAAATTTTATAATGGAGTACATATTCATATTCGTATTCAAATACATTTGCAAAGTAATCACACCTTGTTTGGTATTTATTCAGTTTTAGCCAAACAATGATGTTGAGAATCCAGAATATAAACAAAGGACCCATGGGTCACGGCGCCCAGATTAAGTTCTAAATTTTTGCAAATGCAAAATATGAAAAATATTCTATTGTAATGTTTCTCATTTATATAAGCATATGAGAAGCTTAGAGGAAAGGGGCCCTCCTACTTGGTTATAGTAAAGTTCTAAATATATGATTGCAAACTAATACTCTGACAAGACTATCATGAAAAAAAAACAGTAAAAGTTTTGAGATACTGTGATGCATATAAAAAATTTACAGATGGACAGGCAAGTGGACAGAATGGACTAATACCTTTATTTCACTTTCAAGGGAATAATGCATTTAAGTTTATATATAAGCCTATTTTTTAAGCATATCCACTTTTTCCATTAATAGTTTTTATCTGGTTCATTTTTTTTATTTACAAGTTTTTAAATTTGTACTAAAAAAACTGAAAATATAAGTTAAAATATTAGAATTCTAAGTTGCAATCATTATATATCCAGAGTGTAGCTCATATTGGGTCATATTATGCATACACATATATTTTATTATTTTTAAATCAAATGTTTAAACTGAATTTAAAAGAAAATAATGCCACAACATGGCATCTACAAGATTATTCCTTGAATCCCTATTAAAAAGCTTTGCACATTAGAGTTTTCAGTACATGCTTAATTTTATTCACTGAAAAAAAATAAAAGATTCAGTAAATTTGATAAAATAAAAACATCTTTTCAAATAAAGTACACACACTGTTGGTTGAATGAGGGACAAACAATATCATTATGCTAATAAATAGTCAATTTCACACCTGGTGAAGTTTTTCTCTTCTGAAGAAAAGCATTACTTATCTGATGAACATCCACACTTTCATAGCAATACACCACTTTGTGGACACAATTAAATGTGCACTATAATCATTGTAACCCTGGTGGTACAATACAAAATCTAAAATGTAGCATAGCCAAGAATAAAATGAAATACAGAAAATTATAACATTCATCTAGTTATATGCACCATCTTGGGGGGGGGGGTGCAGAGCAGAGGGGAAGCTTGCTAGTAGTGGCCAAGCTGAGCCAAGGCAGGCTGCCTGGGGTGGGTTACATAATGCAAGTGAAGGCTGTACTACTAGGTGGGCTAGATGTAAACAACACTTGACATGGTGTATGAAAACTTGGATAAAAGCTACTCTTTTCAATCAATTCCTTTGAAATTTCAGATTTTTAAAGATTAAATCCTTATGTATATATGCTGTGAAAATTAAATCAACAGTGCTTACAGGAAAAAAACGTGTCATTGCCAAAATTGGACAAAATTTAAGGTATTGATTTTTTATTAATGCTAATAACTTGAAAAATTGGCAAAATTCAGATCTTATTTTGGGTAAACAATTGAATCTTGATTAAATAAAGTTATATTCCTGAAAAAAAAGTCTCCAGCTTCAGCAATTCTCATGTTAAGTGAGCAAATATATTTCCTAATTTTTTAAATTTTGCATTATATTTGGGCTCATAACTTCAAAATAATACCCAATACTGACCTAATTTTTGGTATGTGCATAAAAAAGGTATGAAAGAATAAGAATACTAAATATGATCAAAAACAGATCAGTGGTTTTGATATTAGGCAGCCTTGAAGTGTAGTAATGGCTTTTTCTTATGGAAAACAGAGGTTTTTCCGTAATATCTCAAAGGAACAAAGTCCTAATGACCCAATTTTCGGTAAAGTAGGAGATTTTGGGGACATCTAATGGTATGCAGAATTTTGGATTCGTAAGTCCAACGGTTTTAAAACGTGTCCTGTTAACGAATGGACGGCCGAAAGGACGGACGGCCGACGGACAAAGGACCACGACGATAGCTCAGATGACTTATTGTCAGCTGAGCTAAAAATGAGTCAAGGTCACCAATCTTTGAACTTGACTGAGATTTTGTTAATATACATCAGCACCGAAGAAATAAAATTCCTACGGTAAATCCTTTTCGAGATATCCCGCTCACAATGATAATGTTAACACATGCCTGTTTGTTTCTATAATTTGCTCTAAATTGTTGAAAATAAATCAAGGTCACTCATCTTCGAACATGACCAAGATTTTGTTAATATACATCAGCACCGAAGAAATAAAATTCCTACGGTAAATACTTTTCAAGATATCCTGCTCACAAGGACAATGTTAACACACGCGGACCGACGGACGGCTTGGGTGATGACAATAGCCCTTCAGCCTCTAAGGCTTCAGCCTCCAGGACAATCCATCCAGCCTATCTTAGGATATCTAAAGTATTGTACGGTTTTCATCTTAAGTCTCATAGTAAAGGTCATGATCAAATTTTTAATAGGCTTGATCCTCTGACCCATGCTTATTATCTTTCCTCTATGAAATATTTTATAAGGGATCATGAAAAAAATACAAATTTGTCTAGGCTAGTGGCGAGACAGGCTAACAACCATAATATCCCAAACTTCACAGTCTTGGGATACAATAAAGGATGCTTGTTCTTAGTAAAGCTGACAAAAGAACCCAAAATGCCAGGTTAAAACATTAAATTGGCTGGACATCCACTGCCTTGGCTTATGCTTTCTTGATTGCTGGATGATCAGGTTCTAGATTATTACAGTCTGACTAAACTACTCACATAAAAGAAACTTAACTTATAATGTAATTTGCACTTTATCATTTTCAGTACATCCAAGTACCTTGATGGAGTGACCATCATCCTTACACACTTACCCTCCAGGGTAGGCGGGGTTCCCACCTAGTGTTGGGAAATCTTCTTCACTAGTGAGGTTTGGCGCAATCTTCTTCTTGCGGAGGTGAGAAGGATAGTGAACTGTTGGCGATGCCTCTGAGGCTCCTGCCCCACGTCTTGACGGAGGCACATACTTTCCAACTGGTTTATCTTCTTTGGGCTTTTCTGGTTCTGAAAATAATTATGAGGACTTAATAACCCTTGAGTTAGATTGAATATTTATTATTGCATACTTCAGAATGTTTACAAACTTTTTAACTGTTATGACAGAGACCAAACCAAAGCACACACCAGGAGGACACATCCATAAGGAGGAAAGACAAGTGGTAAGGCAGAGAAACAAAGGGCTGATGGAAAGGAGGACGGAGGTCACAGTAGGGCAGAGATCAGAAAGTCAAAGAGGAAAGAAACAAGGAGGAAGTTAGAGACCACAAGAGACCAGGAAGAGGACAGAAAGATGGGAGGACAGGAGAGTAGAGACCAGAAAGTGGACAGAAAGATGGAGGATAGAGACCACAGTAGGGCAGAGATCAGAAAGTCAAAGAGGAAAAAAACAAGGAGGAAGTTAGAGACCACAAGAGACCAGGAAGAGGACAGAAAGATGGGAGGACAGGAGAGTAGAGACCAGAAAGTGGACAGAAAGATGGAGGATAGAGACCACAGTAGGGCAGAGATCAGAAAGTCAAAGAGGAAAGAAATAAGGAGGAAGTTAGAGACCACAAGAGACCAGGAAGAGGACAGAAAGATGGGAGGACAGGAGAGTAGAGACCAGAAAGAGGACAGAAAGATGGAGGATAGAGACCACAGTAGGGCAGAGATCAGAATGTCAAAGAGGAAAGAAACAAGGAGGAAGTTAGAGACCACAAGAGACCAGGAAGAGGACAGAAAGATGGGAGGACAGGAGAGTAGAGACCAAAAGTGGACAGAAAGATGGAGGATAGAGACCACAGTAGGGCAGAGATCAGAAAGTCAAAGAGGAAAGAAATAACGAGGAAGTTAGAGACCACAAGAGACCAGGAAGAGGACAGAAAGATGGGAGGACAGGAGAGTAGAGACCAGAAAGAGGACAGAAAGATGGAGGATAGAGACCACAGTAGGGCAGAGATCAGAAAGTCAAAGAGGAAAGAAATAAGGAGGAAGTTAGAGACCACAAGAGACCAGGAAGAGGACAGAAAGATAGGAGGACAGGAGGGCACAGGCCAAAAGTGGACAGAAAGATGGAGGATAGAGACCACAGGAGGGCAGAGATCAGAAAGTCAAAGAGGAAAGAAATAAGGAGGAAGTTAGAGACCACAAGAGACCAGGAAGAGGACAGAAAGATAGGAGGACAGGAGGGCAGAGGCCAGAAAGTGGACAGAAAGATGGAGGATAGAGACCACAGGAGGGCAGAGATCAGAAAGTCAAAGAAGAAAGAAATAAGGGAGAAAATAGAGACCACAAGAGAATAGAAAGAGAAAAGAAAGAACGGGATGTAGAGACTACAAGAGGAATGAGACCAGAAAGAGCAAAGAAATAAGGGGGAGGATAGAGACTGCAAGAGGACAGGGACCAGGAGCATAACAGAAAGATGGAGGATAGAGGCCACAGGAGGACTGAGATCAAGGGAGAACAGAGACCAACTACGACAGACAAGAGGCCAGCTGTTGGCATTAATAAATTCCAGAGCACAGGAGTGACAAAACTGCCCGAGACTATAAAAAGGGTGGAGGAATTTAATGTAAAAGAGGCAGGGTTTAATGCAAGACAACAGGACTGCTCCTGACCATGAAGAATGTGGAGGAGTTTACTACCAGGCTACACAACTGCTCCTGACCATAAAGAATGTGGAGGAGTTTAATATCAGGCTACACGACTGCTCCTGACCATAAAGAATGTGGAGGAGTTTAATACCAGGCTACAGGACTGCTCCTGACCATAAAGAATGTGGAGGAGTTTAATACCAGGCTACACGACTGCTCCTGACCATAAAGAATGTGGAGGAGTTTAATACCAGGCTACACGACTGCTCCTGACGGGTAAGCTGAACCATAAACTTCATTACTGGAACATCTGCTGGATTTAACAAACCTGGTTGTGCAGGTGGTGGGGGAGGCTGATGTTGGACAACCGGCTTTGGATTTGTTATCTTATTCCAGGGCCCTTGGTTTCCCTCTCTCTTCTCTCCATTTTCTCCATTTTCATTATCACCTTCATCTTCTTTTGCTTCTTCTTCTTCCTCTTTGCTATAAACAGCACACACTCAATATTAAATAAAACAATGGTTGTACTAAACTTCACAGATTTTGGGATAATTTGCATACATAATGTGAATTTAAAGAAACTTGTGCTCACAGATAAACTGTGAATAAATCTTAATGTACATTTATACCTCCACTGATGATCATCTATGTTTTCGCAACCATCATAGAAATGTGTCTGCACCATATTTAGTGATCCCTATTGGTCTGCTCTCCATATATAATTTTTTAAAACTTCTACATAGTAGACACCTCTTTTTCCTCCTTTTTGTGGGCTCTCACGAATCCCAAAGAGTAACCATAACTTCTGTTTACAACCATTAAGTACTTAGATGTCATTAGGCAATGTGCCACTAAAAATTTGAGCACAAACTGTTGTGTCAGTGTAGAATTGGTACAGAGAATTAGACCGCAGAGTGTTATTAGATAACCAGGATGTTGGCTTCAAGATTTTCACAGCTTTTCTCCAGATTGCCATTCATTATGAATGCATAATGTAGGTACAGTGAAACCTGAAACAAGCGACCACTGCCGCCAGCGACCGTCTGTGACTTACGACCAAAAAATGAATGCACCGAACTTAATCATTCTTTAATGCCCCTGTGTTGAGCGACCGTTTGTGGTATGCGACCACCGAGCGCTCAGATGTGGCCGGTCGCTTGTCTTTACCTCCGTTAAGCAACCGCCTGGTGTAGCGGTAGTGGCACCTGGCATCCTAAGTTAAGACTAAAACGTCCGTGCCATTGACCGTCTCTTGAATGTGCAGGTGGCAATGGTGACCTACTTTCCCCGCGGTGAATTGGACATTAATTCACAATACCCCTCCAGGTGTCAATGGCCAAGGGCCTGCGTGGTTTTAATCTTTCTCCAAAAATGAAAGTTCTGCGAATATTGCGAGGGAACATGTAAAACGACGCAATTCTTTAATTCTGATGCCTGTGTACCATTATTTTTTTTTAGCACAGCCTATCTTTGAACACATCGTATTTGTTTAACGATTGTCTAAAACATCTTTACGGTAAAGGATCACGTGCTCTAGGGGAAATCCCTCATTGATATTCATGGAATAGAACTCCCATTGTATTTCTGACACCGCGGTCGCATTCACTACGCTGCGGTCGTTGATCGGAGTTCATAACTAGTCTGAGCGATGTGTATGTTAACATTTGCGCGGATTTAATTTAAAACAAGGGACCTATGGGTCACGACGCTCAGCTGTTATATATGATAAAAAAATATTAATTAGAAATGAGGCACATGCTGGTTTTGTGTGGTAATAAATATAAGCTGTATTATGAGTTGTTGTTGTTTAGCTTATGTATGATTTTGATAGTACCTTTGGAGACAGGGAAGAGGATTGATTTCATTTATTTTATTAACAAATGGAGTACTACTGTCACACAGATTTTGACTTTGCCATATAACTTATAAGCAGAACATATAATATAAGAGTTTAACTATTTATTAAAAAAATTACAAATATTGTCCCAAATATAATTTTTATTAAAAATAATAAGAGAATCATGATTTTTTAAAATGAAATATAACTGATATGATTATTAAAATAATATTAAAGAATATATTCATGAATGCATTCATGAATACATTTTGAAAGTATTTGCACGAGTATTCATATACTTTCATTTTTACCTGAATTCCCATTCTTTATGCAAGAAATTTTACAATGGAGTACATAATCATATTTGTATTTAAATACAATTACAAAGTATTCACACCATGTCTGGTATTTATTCAGTTTTCACCAAACAATGATGTTGAAAATCTAGAATATACAAATTTCACATATTTAAATAATGATCAGAAGTACCTGGTTTTATGGCTTTTATTTATATTAAAAAATAACTGTAAAAAATTCATTTTGGACTAATTTCACATCAATGTACACACTAGACACAGTAGGAATCTAGATTAATATTATCAACTGCATCTTTGTCTATCATTAATTTCCTTCATATAATCCTTAATGATTAGTAATGAATAATATGATTTACTTCTTTATCATTAAAAATGAACTGAAAAATGCCATAGGTGACTGCATGGTGTTATTTGGAATATGTGACATTCTACCCATCGAAACAAGATTCTTATATCATCAGTAACTGCAAGTTAATTTCCTGTTATTATAAACTAACAAATTCCTTTTCTATTTTTCTTTAATTTGTTATTAAAAACAAATAAAAATTTATTAATTTATTGTTTATTGTTATGTTGTTGGTTAAAACTACTAGATGAGTTGGGTTGAACACCTGGATCAACTGTGGCTGGCCATAAGCTGCCTGGATTCTCCCCTCAAGCGTGCATAATTTGATGAAAGGTCAACAAGGTCAACATACAGGTGACTCAAGAAGGGCTGGAGAGAGCCAAAGTCTGACAGGGTCTCATAAAAAACATTAATAAAAGCTACAATATTTGGCCAATTTCTTTCAGCTTTCTTAACTAAAAAGCTGAAATCCTTATGTGTGCATGATATGAAAATTATATCAACAGTGCTCACGGGAAACAAACGTGCCTTGGTCACAGTTGGGCAAAATTTAAGGTACTAATTTTATATTTATACTAATAACTTATAAAATTTGAAAAATTCAGAACTAATTTTGGGTATTCAATTGAATCTTGATTAAATAATGTTACATCCCTGACAAAAAAATCTCTAGCTTCCGCAATGCCCTTGTTAAGGAAGTAAATATATTTCTTGATTTTTTACAAAGTGCATTATGTTTGGGCCCATAACTTAAAAAAATACACAATACTGACATCATTTCTGGCATGTGCATAGTGAATGTATAGAAAAATATGTATATTATATATGATCAAAGTCAGATCAGTGGTTTTGATATTAGGCGGTCTTAAAGTGTAACATTGGGTTTTTAATGGAAAAATGAAGTTTTTCATTGATATCTCGAAGGAATTAAGTCCTAGTGACCAAATTCTTGGCATGGTAGGGGATTTTGGAGAAATCTAACTGTATGCCAAATTTAAGGAACTTAGAGCTGAAGCTCGGGAGCTGAGCTCTAGCAAACTGCATAACACTAGCAATATGTGACATGGTGCTTGAAAACTTGAATAAAATCTACAGTTTTTGATCAACTGGTTTCAAATTTTTGGTGTTAACAGTTGAAATGCTAACAAAAACATGCTGTGAAAATTAAATCCACAGCAGTTACAGCAAAAAAACGTGCCATGGTCAAAGTTGGGCAAAATTTAAGGTACCAATTTTTTATTTTTGCTAATATTTTTAAAAATTTAAAAGATTTTGATCTAATTTTGGGTAAACAATTTAATTTTGATTAATAAAAGTAATATTACTGGAAAAAAAGTGCTTAGCTTTAACAAGTTTTGTGTTAAGTGAAAAAATTCCTTTCCTGATTATTTACAAAATGCATTATGTTTGAGCCCATAACTTTTTTAAATTAAATGATACAGACCTAATTTCTGGCATGTACATAGGAATTATATAGAGGATTATTTATAGGAAATATGAGGAAAAACAGATGAGTGGTTTTGATATTAGGCAGTCCTAAAGTGTGAAAATAGGTTTTTAATAGAAAATTGAGGTTTTTCCTTAATTTCTCAAAGGAATGAAGTCGCAAAGACCCAGTTTTCGGCTTGGTAGGAGATCTTGGGGACATCTAACATTATGCTGAATTTTGGATTCCTAGGTCTTACGGTTTCAAAACGTGCCACATCTACGGACGGACGGACGGACGGACAGACGACGGACAATGGACCACGACTATAGCTCAGATGACTTATAGTCAGCTGAGCTAAAAAGTGAGACATGAAAGTAAGTTTGTCATAAGGTTAGCGATCAACTGTCATTGCTTATCACACACATTTTGACTTGACAACAAGTCAGTTCGTGACGACGACAAACTGACGACCTGTTTCTATAACATCAATAGAATATTCATCAATAAGACAATAGGACTCAATGCTAACTACCATAGTACCAATATAGAGAGACTGATAACGTGAGCATTTACCTGTAATCAAATGATCGATCCCTTCATACCTGCTTTGAAGTTTATTGAGATTTTTATAGGGTCTGCTTCTAATTACGGTGAGCACAAGTCAGTGATCAACAAAGTGACTCAGTGTGTACTCATGGTACATCATTAATTAGCGGTTTGTGTTTGTGCAATATAACAAACAGGCTATTCAAAGGCTTGTTCAATAAAGTTATAAAAGGACCAGCTTTCTTTGATAATTAGTAATAAGATTCCCTTGTTAAGCAGAGCAAAATTGATCAATTGTTTTAAGTAAATATTGTTGTTAACTTGTAAATATTGTTGTGAATATCTTGATTATCTATAATATATACATATATATATATATGTTTATATATATATATATCCAGTATGTATTTTTATAATAAATAAATAAATGTTTACGTAGACATATATGCCTTGATATTCTTTGTTTTCTTCATGCTGAGACTTAGACCACCTGAGACTTAAGACCACCTGTGACTTAAGACCACTTTTGGTGTGGCACATCAGGTGGTCTTAACTCTCAGGTTTTACTGTATATCAGAAAAATATCGAAAATAGTCCTATTAAAAAAATACAATATCTGAAAGCTAAGGATTTGATATAATAAAATACAATTAATTTAATTTATAAAAGAAGCACACTACAGAGAGAGTTGAAAAGGCATGTGATTCAGTATAAGAAGACTACCTTATTTGTAGATTTTGTATCCTCAGACCTGAGTAATCCTTCTCAGATTCCTGCTCAAAGTCCTTCCAGTCTTCATCCTCCTGAAAATAAAGTTACTATCTCATCAGATTAACATTTACTGACAGAGACAGCTCATCTCCTTCACATTAATTCTACCATTATGTCAAACACACAAATGTATCTCTTCAAACGCAGTTGTGAAAACAAAAAGCAAGCACAACTAGGCATTTCTGTGCCCAAGTATCCCAAGACAATAAAACCCCCCATGGCCTTTAAGAATACTGTAAAATCTCAACTTAAATCGGCACTTCTGATTAAAACTGCACCCAGACTTTGCCAAAATCCCAGGTGAGACACCGTGAGGGGTTCAAATACTAAGAACCCCCTTTAAACAGGCACCAATTTTTTGCTACGAAATAATTTGACATAAGACAAAATCAAGCTATACTCTAGAAATCAACACACGTAGGTTGCGACTCGGCCATTCCTGTCCACTATAAAATTCCTTAGGCATTTAATTTAAACACATCAACACACTTTTTTGCAGGGTCACTCAAGCCTGAAGTTTGGGAACACGCAAGGGCCGGTGAACCTCTTCATGATTATACAGATTTTATATGCCGTGCCGTATTCTTGTTTGCTATTGTTTTTCCTTTATATTTTGGAAAGAAATATTTTGCTGATCCATTTCAAATCACTGTATATTTGAATTCTAAAAGTATATTCTGAAATCTTATTCTATATAAAAATTCCATTTTCTTGAATTACTCGGAAGATTTGAATCATTTTCATACTGGTTACTTCGGTATTATAATCGTCACATCGTATGTCAACATCGCTCCATGTCACAATTTGCTGGTGCGTTTAAAAAAATGGCTGGTCAACTTAACTAAATATCAACAAACTGAAGCAACCTTGTCGAGAAACGCACGTACAGGAAACATGACGCGTGAAAACAAGTGATTTTAAAGTAAAACTAGAATACGGGTATCTGCCAAAATCAGAGTAGGACAGGTGAAGTGAAACATGTATTAATTGGCAAGGAGAAATAGAGTTAGATGTGTTACATATTACCATTGATGACTGCCACGTAAACATGATTGTAGGTGGTGCCACCTGAAATCTGAATGAGAAAGCTATCCAGGATGTATATGCATGTCAAATTTCAGGTGAATAAGTTAAACCATGCTGAGATATTAGTGATTTTAGCCAAAGTCAAATGAATAGATGGACGCTGTGCAAAAATGGTTGCAGGTGGCGCCACCAGTTTCTTGTATGATAAAGAGCTATGTGAGATCTTAACACATGCAAATATTCAGACAGACACGTCAAACCAGTCCGGAGATATAAGCATGAATGTCTGCAGCAAGAACCTGAATGTAGGTGGCGCCACCTGTCATAAAATCAAGAAAGCTATCCAGGATGTATACACGTGCCGAATTTCAGGTGAATTAGTCAAACCACTGCAGAGATATGAGTGATTTTAACCCAAGGCAGACAAACAGATGGACACTGTGCAAACAAGTTGAATGGTGGTGCCACCATTTTTTGTGTATGTTATAAAGCTATCCAAAGGCTACATTTGTACAAAATCTTTTCCCTGATTGGTCAAACGAGTGCAAAGATATGTAGGTTTATGTGTCAAAACAGACGCACAGATGGACGCACTGGAGAGAGGAAAGGTCAGAGGTCAACGCCAATTGGTAAGGCACCAGTTCACAATTGACCCGATAATTGGTGCAAGTTTCCGAAAAATCAGTCCAGTAGTCTCAGAGGAGTTGTCCGGAAACAAATACGGCAATGGCGGCAGAACCCGGTCAAAAAAAGAATATCCACAAACTTTGTTTTGGCGGATACAATTAAAGAGGCCGGTCGAGGTAAGCAAGTTTTTTTCCGGAGAAAGTTTCTGTGTGGGGGCCCATCTTGTCAAGGCAGTGTTCACGCTAGGCACGCTTGGGCGGAATAGGTGGCTGTTCTGTTTACCACCCACCGTGTACAGCTGTTCAAAATATTCTTAGCAGCACCACGGGGCGTTTCAGCACATGGCAGCACTCAAACTTTATTTTAAAACGATTGTCTGCCATTGTGTGACTCTTTACTATATATCAGCTTTTAATTCATTTTACGTTCTAAACAAATAATGGTTGCTAAATAACGTGCAAATGGGTTTAAAGTAGGCATTTATTTCAATTTTGCTTGACCATGCCCAACGAAGTGGGCTGCTGTGTGTTACAGCATAGGTGTAATAAATGTATTATTTGGTGACAATTACCAAAATTTTTATAACAAGTTATATATCGCACGAAAGATAATCAGCAAAATTTTAATTACAAATAACAAATAATCGTAAATAATACATTTACACATGCGAGACTACTGCTAAAAGCGGCCTTCGAAAGTTGCCATATTATCACCCACTCGCCGGCCAAAAATGATGTATGTCAGGAAACCCTTCTAGTGTAAACCTCACAGTGCTTTCAGGAAAACAACCTGATTCAAGATTTTGAATTTCTTGATTAAACCGCAGTTTTAAGTGGAGATTTTACAGTAGGCCCAATCTTCAGAAGCATATACATGTATATAATATCCCATAACCCATATTTATATATATGCATAATATGAAAGAAATATGTTCATTAGTTTTTTACTATTAATGCTCACAATACTATCAAGTGGCAATGAAGGGGGGATTTAAAAAAAGGCGTGAAAACAAGAACAGGACACAAGATGGTACCACCTGTCTCCCACAAAGACAAAGCTATCCAAGATTTCCAGTCAATTTGTTTCTTCAACCAATCCATGAATCCCTTATGGAGATATTCAAGATTTTAAGTGATTTTTGCCAAATAAGGAAATATTCAAGGTCAAGGCCACACTCATAGTAAAGGTCATGACCTCAATTTAAATATACCTCATCTCATAACCAATATCTATATATATATGCATAAAATGAAAGAAATCTGTCAATTAGTTTTTGACTTATAATGCTCACAGTACTGTACAGGGCTGGGCGGTAAATGCCAGGGTGGTAAATGACACTGGCATTTCCCTGGAAATGCCAGCATGGACGAAATGCCAGCATGGACAATACCATCTCCGGCAAATAAGTGGAACTTAAATGGCAAATTGGAACTCAAATGGCAAATTTAAAATAAATGCCTTATTTTCTGTGTTTTATAACTGTAACAAAGACCTACAAACTACAAAGACCCATGATGTGATAAGAACTGCTCAATACAGATATAAGGGGATTTATCTGCAACAGCAGACTTAGAAGACTACAACAATGCATTGCAATACTGTAGTAATACTGTATCATTGTGTGATAAAAGTTTTGAAATAATTTTGTCTGAAATCACAAATTGAGGAACAACATATTTCTCAGGGTTAATTTAATAAATATATATAGCTGTACATGAAGTTAAAAGGTTTCTCACTGCTTAAAAATAATCTTCATGGTTAGGTGGTGTGCATGATTTATTAATTTGACTCAGCCATTAAATAGACTGTTAGTGCTGCTTCGAATTATTCATCTGTTTCAGAGATGACAATTTCTTCTGGTAAGTGGTTCCAGTCTATACTAGGTTATGGAATAGCAGACGGTGTACATAGGTTTCACTTTCAGTATATTGGTTTAAGTATTTTAAATTTTTAGTTATTGCCTTTGAGTATTCTTTGTTGGTATTGAGTATTCTCTGTTGGTATTTTAATGAAAGAATACAGATATTAACCAGATATTGCTGCTAGATCATTTATAATTTTGATAAGAAGACTAAAAGTCTCTTTGTCTCTCCTCCTGTCGGCAAGGGTTTGCCACTCAAATTTTTGTCACCATTTAGTGACACCAAATATTGCATTTACAAAAATCTTTGCAAATATATCACGCAATTATCATAAATGCCGGCAAATACTCATAAAGCCCATGCTAGCAATAAACCCTGGAAATGCCACCTTTTGCTGGAAAATACTGGCATTTGCTGGTAAATACTCGCAAATTGAATTTTATCACAACAGGCCATGTTAAAATTTCTTTGTCTTGGTTATACTTAAACTTTCCTTACTAGATTCTTCTTATTACATTGCATTTCTAGCACTGTTGAAGCAAATAGTTTATAAAAAAAAAATATTAATAGATTTATTGATAGGGGAGGGTTTGTGTTTTTTCCCCAGGTTATTTCATTTAGGGGAATTTTATCAAGTAAGTTTATAATATGGGGTTACTTATATATCAAAAGGGATGTGTTTCTTAGATGAAAAATACTTGAGAGGCAGTCCCTGAATCAAAGTGCATCAATCTAAGAGTGATTTCCTATGACTATGTAATGTCCAGGGACCAGACCATGGAGTAAAGACCCAAGTGCTTCCATACCCATCTACAGCAAGGAGTGGTTACCTTAGAGGCCAGTGACAGGCAACATGAGGGTAATAGATCACATAAATCTTTGTTTACATAAATATCAATTGTAATACATATTACTTCCTATTCATTCAGTTTCTTACTAATTCATTAAGTATATGAACAGAAAATGTTGTACTGAATCTGCAGGTCTGGTCCAGTGACTGCTTTGAATGTTCCTATTGTCAAGGTAAGCCTGGGCCAGCCTTGTTTATGTAAGTGATGAAGAGTGGTCCTAATTGCAGAAGAGTACTCCACTGAACAGTACTGGTTTCACCCATGAGATAGCTGTCTAAATTGCCTAGACCTATCTGGTCTTTGATGATGGTTACAGACAACCAGAAGCACAGAAGCTCTCTTCCAAGCATTAATCTACTGCTGTTAAGGGATATAGCAATGATCAGACCCAATATAATCATGAAAAACTGCCTGATTTATTACTAAATGGTGACAAGAATTGAGTGGCAATCCCTTACCAGCTGAAGAGACTGAATACCAAAAAGACTCTATACTAAAAGGCAATAATTAAAGTACTTATAACAATACTGAAACCATTAAACATTCTGCTATTCTATAAACTAGTATAGACTGGAACCAGCTACGGTCTACCAGAAGAAATTGTCAGCACTGAAACACAAATACAGTTTTCAGCAGCACTAACAGCCTATGATGACTGAGTCAAAATAATAATTCATGCACACTGACTACCCATGAAGATAATTTCTAAGCAGTGAGAAACCTTCCAGTACTAATGCATACAGATAAAACTACATAACTTCAGGTACAGTTACATATTCATTTAAATTAACACGAGATCCTTGGGAAATATATTGTTCCTCAATTTGTGATTTCTGCCAAACTTTATTCAAAACTTTTATCTCACAATCATACAGTTTTACTATAATTTTGCAATGTAGTCTGCTGTTGCAGATAAATCCCATTTTATCTGTATTAAGCAGTTCTTATCTCTTGTGGGTCTTTGTAGTTTGTAGATCTTTGTGACAGTAAACAAGGGACCCATGGGTCACGGTGCTCAACTGAAGTTTGAAAAATTTTTGCAAATGCAAAATATTCAAAATATTCTATTGTAATGTTTTTCATTTATATAAGCATATGAGAAGCTAAGAGGAAAGGGGCCTTCCTACTTGGTAACAGTAAAGTTTTAAATATATGATTGCAAACTAATACTCTGACAAGACTGTCATGAAGAAAAACAGTAACAGTTTTGAGTTACTGTGATGCATATGAAAAATTTACAGATGGACTGGCAAGTGGACAGAATGGACTAATACCTTCATTCCACTTTCAAGAGAATAATGCATTTAAGTTTATATATAAGCCTATTTTTTTTAGCATATCCACTTTTTCCATTAATAGTTTTTATCTGATTTTTATTTACATGTTTGATAAATTTGTTATAAAAAAAACTGAAAATATAAGTTAAAATATTAGAATTCTAAGTTGCAATCATTATATATCCAGAGTGTAGCTCATATTGGGTCATATTATGCATACACATATATTTAATTATTTTTAAATCACAAATGTTTAAACTGAATTTAAAAGAAAATAATGCCACAACATGGCATCTACAAGATTATTCCTTGAATCACTATTAAAAAGTTTTGCACATTGGAGTTTTCAGTACATGCTTAATTTTATTCACTGAATTGAAATAAAAGATTCAGTAAATTTGATAAAATAAAAACATCTTTTCAAATAAAGTATACACACTATTGGCTGAATGAGGGACAAACAATATCATTGTGCTAATTACTATCTCAGCTATAATTTATTACTGGAATTAATAGTCAATTTCACACCTGGTTAAGTTTTTACTTTTCTAAAGTAAGGAATTACTTATTTGATCCGCACTTTCATACCAATACACCACTTTGTGGACACAATTCAATGTGCTCTTTAATCATTGTAACCCTGGTGGTACAATACAAAATCTAAAATGTAGCATAGCCAAGAATAAAATAAAATAAAGAAAATTATAACATTCATCTAGTTGATGCACCATCTGGGGGGGGGGGGGAGTGCAGGGCAGAGGGGAAGCTTGCTAGTAGTGGCCAAGCTGAGCCAAGGCAAGCTGCCTGGGGTGGGTTACATAATGCAAGTGAAGGCTGTACTACCAGGTGGGCTAGATAAAAACAACACTTGACATGGTGTATGGAAACTTGAATAAAAGTTACTCTTTTCAATCAATTCCTTTGAAATTTCAGATTTTAAAATATTAAATCCTTATGTATATATGTTGAGAAAATTAAATCAACAGTGCTTACAGGGAAAAAACGTGCCATTGCCAAAGTTGGACAAAATTTAAGGTATTGATTTTTTATTTATGCTAATAACTTGACAAATTTGCAAAATCCAGATCTAATTTTGGGTAAACAATTGAATCTTGATTAAATAAAGTTATATTCCTGAAAAAAAGTCTCCAGCTTCAGCAATTCTCATGTTAGGTGAGTAAATATATTTCCTGATTTTTTAAAAATTGCATTATATTTGGGCCCATAACTTAAAAATAATATCAAATACTGACCTAATTTTTTGTATGTTCATAGAAAATGTATGGAAGAAAATGATTACTAAATATGATCAAAAACAGATCAGTGGTTTTGATTTTAGACAGCCTTGAAGTGTGACAATGGCTTTTTAATGGAAAACGGAGGTTTTTCCTTATTATCTCGAAGGAACAAAGTCCTAATGACCCAATTTTCGGTATGGTAGGAGATTTTGGGGACATCTAATGGTATGCAAAGTTTTGTATTCATAGATCCAATGGTTTTAGAATGTGCCCTGTTAACAGACGGACGGCCGGACGACGGACAAAGGACCACGACTATAGCTCAGATGACTTATAGCTCAGATGACTATAAAAACACAGAAAATACAGCATTTATTTATAAATTCCATTTTATTGCCACTTATTAGCCAGAGGGTGTATTGTCCAATAGAGCATTTCCCAGAAATTACCACTGGCATTTACTGGCCAACCCTGAAAAGACCACGGAAAAAAAAGAGATTCATGCAACTGGATTTATTCCTGTTTTTTTTTTTTATGAATATAAATCTGGCACCTGTTGTATGGCCATTCCATAATCTACTAAAGTTATAACATTACAAATTTCAACAAGATCAACAGTATGTGGAAGGTAAATTCAATCAAGTATGCAGAGAAATTAGATATTTCAAATTTCAAAAATGCATACCCATCTCGCTAAAAATAGAATCGGAAAAATTTGGACTTTTTTTTTAATTTGGAAATTTGGATTGTTAACAATCTGGTCTACTTTCTTGAATTTGAAAAAATTCAGACTCTTTCTCTGCTAATTGCCACCAAAAGAGTATTCGTGTAGGTCACTTGTGTCACATTATTGATGAACTACTTTCCAGCTGTACAGTTCTCGTCTCATCATCATAACTGTTAGTGTTAACGCATTAGGGTCGAAGAATAAATATTTTTCTATAGTATTGCATAAAAATTGACAGAACACCTGTATAAATGTTTTAGGGTATATATTAATTGTATATTAGAAATATTCTTTGATGTGGACACAGGCCCTGGGACCAGCTGGGCCGGACTTCAGTTGCCATGAGTTGGTGCTAAAAAAACATGATATTATTGATAATTCATTAACTGCTCAGCTCTTAACCAGCAGTCAGACCAGATGAGCATATGGTTTGGCAGTTTGGATAGTGGAATCTATATATATATATGACTGCTCTGAGAGACATTTTTACTCTGACTTACTTTGACGTCTGAAGTTCCAGATGATTTGGCCGATGCGGCGTTCTGCGGCTGTTCTTTATCCTTCTTTTTCTTCTTCTTTTTGACAGCTTTCTGCTCACCGTCTGTTTCCGGTAAAAGATCGCCCGGAGTTATCTTAGCCTTGGATTTCTTTTTACCTTTGTCCTTCTTTGCGAAGAAATCGTCTAAACTGTCGTCGTCCATTCTTGTTTCTGTTTTTCCTGATAAACTGACTTCGTTTTGACTACGCAATTTGGTCTAGCACTGCTGCTCGACTTTCACAACATGCTTACCGGAAGTTGGACGCACACTGTGACAAATGCGCATGAGCTGAGTCTGTCTAAAACGCGGAGAATCCGCGGAGGGATGGAGAATTCGCGGTGAATTTGAGGAGAATTTTGGGAGAATTTGCGGAGAGTTTTTATATGCAACTTGAATGCTACTTTAAATACACATTAACATAATTTAAAATCTCAAACTATATTACTCCATAACATATTTGTTCACTGTTTAATGACCGAAATCATTAAAAATCTGTACATTCACGTAAAATTCAGCTCTCTCAGTTGTTAAATTTGGGCAAGCAAGTTTTTCTGTTTCCGATAAGATTATTTTATTTGTGCCATGCCAGAGACAATTATCAGCATCAGGAGAGTGTGGGCTAATTGCGATGGCAAATGCAGTTGATTTTTGTTTGATTCCAGATATTAAACAAACTGAACAATTTAAACAGGGATTAATGCAAAAACACATATAAATTCTTGTTTCAGTTCAGGCATTAATTTTTTACACCATTTCCTTAAACAATTAATTAAAACTTTCTCCTAGAATACCAAAGCTAAAATATAATTCAACTGTAACCGTTCGGATTGATTGTGAATATGGTTTAGGAGGTGGATTCGAAGACATGATTGGGTGTGATGAAAAAATTAAAAAAATGTAATAAGTGGTTTCATTAAAATGTGCATTTGTCTCTGAAATAAATTTTTGAATTGGTTTTGTGAAGATTGTAAAAATAATGTATTATTGCTGTATTTATGTTTACATTGTGCTATATTTTTCATTTTTTAATTATTGTACTCTGTATTGTTAACGTTATGGTCAGAAAAAAATTGAGGTGTATTTTGTACAGACTTAATTATTGTGATCTTTAACTGTGATCATAATATATATTTACTATTTTTTTTCTTTTTCTTTATTTAAATCTACTGCCAAGTTCATTCAATACTAGTAATTAGCTTAAAGGTGCAATCTTATAATTTGTGTATAAAGTCGAATGTTTGTATTTCAACTTTTATTTGTGCATATCACATTGATTGCGTCTATACTCTTTTTTTTTATCTATCAAACGTGAGATACATATGGTACCGTGAACGTGGGATAAATGGTACCGTGAATCCTGATGGCGCTGTAAAAAGGGATTTCCAAACCGGAAGTCGGGCCGTATAGAAAAAACGTTGATATCAAGGGGCGTATTCACAGGGGGCGAAAAGGGGCGCCCCCCCCCTTTGATTCTGCTACCATTTATGCTTGTCAACTATTGGCAAGGGTTAAGTTTGTAAACTCACTTTTATTCTATGTTCGATTATAAAAAATGGTTTGTTAAGCTAGAAAATAAATATTTGCATGCTTATCTATGCGTGCATGGATGTGGTAATGGTAGTCCCATAGTAAAATGCAACGATCAGTTGTATTCAGATAACGGGCCGTTTTTTGTAAAAAAAAAAAAAAAAAAAAAAAAGGCGGGCCTATTTGTTTGAAGAATGTGAGGATTATGTTATGTAAAATCCCGAGGGGTAATTGTTTCATGGCTATTATGTTTGTGTGATAACAGTCAGAAAGTAATAAAGATGGTTATTATCTTTTTAAAGTAAACATATATTCATAGAAAGAAAGAAAATGATTAAAATTGGTGAATTTTTGTAAAGAAAGAACGACAGATTAGCCAGATATTATCTATGTAATGTAAATATAGATACAAATATATATCTAATATAATAATGTATATTTATTTTCCGTTCTAAAGTTTCCATTGACCTCAAGAAAAACTATTTTTGTTGTAATTGTGGAAATGTTGTGAAAATAGAACAAAAGCATAGCAAGATATTTTCTGAAATGTAAACGTAAAGAGTGTCAGACTTTGAAAATTGCTAAAATAAATCTAAACAGTAAAGGGATTATATATTTACACATTTCACTCATGTTTTGTTTACAACCTCTCTTTCTATTATGTTTATGTGCCGAAAGTGAAGTCTCCAACCTGTATGATTGTTTTGTGACATCATGGCGGATGGCCCAAAACCTGTTAAACAATCCATGCAAGTTATTTGTACACTTTCACTGGAGACTTGCTATGCCCCATTTTGGACATTTACCTTGGAATACCCCGAGTGAGCTTACAAAACCTTCAGGTATCTTGATTCTGGGGTCATTAAAAGCACCTCTAATTGCCTAGCCACTGTGACTGTACGCTCCCGAGGCAGCGGAAATCTTGCGCTTCTAAAGAAGCAACTGATTTTCACGCTGCCAGCTTTGACCGTTTATAATATATTTAGACACCAGATGGCGGTTCGTTGTCCGCTGAAATAAACGTGCGTATGATGTGACAAGCAGCCAATCAAATCCCAATAAACAAACACTCGACAGGCATCCTGGCTCCGTCCATTGCTGCGCTTCAAGCGCCGCTTGATGAGTTTCCGGTCGAATTTAAATTGCTCCCTCCATTCTCGCATCATCGACCGATTCGATGATGGCTGTGTTAGCGTAGCCGTGTATCTGTTGTCTGCAGAACTGAAACAAGCCAGCGAGGTGTGCACGCAGCCTGTGTTGTTACGTTTCGTTTGAATTACAGCTCACCGGCCGAGCATCCTATGTACCCAAGGCCCTAAGCAAACCACGTCAGGGGTAATCCTCTCTGAGCCTGTGGCCTGTTCAGACGGTTACGTGGGGCGATGAGCTGTCACTCAAAACGAAATAAACATGATTGGCTCCGTGTATTCCTCGCTTGGCTTTGTATTCCAGCACAAGGTCTCATCTGATTGGAAAAAAATACAGTGCTCCCCTCTGGTGTAACAATGCAGGATAAGAGGTCATAACAAACAGCGCCTTACGATATAGGTAGTAGCCCTATAGGTAAAGCGCTGTGTAAAGAGCGTACTGTGACTGGAGCTGGATGGCCAGGCTTGATGTTTGAATGCTGCATTTTCCACAATAATATAAACCTGAAAACGGCAAATGTCAGTCAATGACTATTTTTCACTTCTTTTATTCACGTGATTTAGTATTTAAATTACCTCGAGTGACACTATCTTTATTATTTTTAATTCCATCTGGCTCCAGTTCAAACTGAATCGATGCAAAATAATTTATCTATAAAAAACATATGTTATGGAATTAATTATCAGAAGCTTCACTCAAAAAAGATGCCGTTACCTTTGACAGATTCAGTGGCATAATGGTAAACCTATTGCAGTTCTTTTATATGTGCGCTGACCATCTTTTACTTTAAAATTACAATTAAGTTACTACACTTACCGATGCATGTATTTTTCTGTTGTTCAAATAATGCATTATATATAGATGAGGGCCCCTCGAATAACATAGTAAACAAATTGAATTGGATATCATACAACAATCATAATAGTATCATGATAATAATACAAGAACTAACAATATTTGATATTTTTAGTTGGAGACAATTTTACTGCCCCGTAGTGTTTTGTAGACTGGCCCAGTCCATGAAATAGTTATGACTTCTGACAGAGAAATCAAACGTTTCCACGTTGTATCGCACTTAGTATCGGTACCGCCATCTTGCTTCATTTCATATAACTAAATATAACTATATAACTGCTCGCGGTTCGGCAGTGACAAATATGCATGCCGTAACTGGGCTACACAGCTGCATGGCTGTATATATGGAAGATCTCGGCCAATAGTCCCGGCAATACTCGTAGTGCTGTACATGTGGATGCAGTCATTGGCAACTGGCGGGTTCAGTCGAAGGTTACCGAAACTTATTTTAGGGCAACGGGTGCAAAATTAATCCCGATGCTGGTAGTGAGGAAAATCTAAATGCATGACATTATGATACTGTTACAGGGCTAAAAAAATATCACTTTGATGATTCAATGCCTAGTGATAAATTGTGAGCAAAAACAGAGCTATGAAAACTATCAGCAAATCTCAAAAAGGTCATTAAACTTGAACTAGGGACCCATGGGTCTCGACGTTCAGCTGCATTTGTCTATAAGGATATATGTTTACGAGGTTTTCCAAAATATTGGTCCTGTGATCAGTTTGAAGCCAACCTGTCTACCCAAACTGGAGTAATCATCCATAAACTAATTTGTGAATGGATGGGCCCTGTGACCTTAACCTTTGACCTTGTGACCCCAAAATCAAAATGAAACTGTCCCAATTGGCAGGTGCACCACATGTTGATGATGGAAGGATTGAGATGAAAAGTTTGGCTTAAAATGCACAACCTTTCTAAAGCAGTAGGTCCTGTGACCTTGACCTTTGATCTCATGACCCCAGAATCAACAGTTCTTACTTTAGTGGTGGACCATATATAAATCAAGTTTGAAACCAATATTTCAAACGAAATTGGTGTTATCATCTGGAAACTAATGTGGATTCATGTCCCCCATGATCTTGACCTTTGACCATGTGACCCAAAAATCCATAAGATACTTCCACTATTGGCAGGTGAGCAACATCTGGAAGATGAATACATCAACAATCTTTTTAAAGAAGTGGGTCCTGTGACCTTGACCTTTGGCCTTATGACCCTAAAATCAAAAGGGTTCTTACATTATTGGTGGGTCATATATAAGTAAAAACTGAAACCAATATGTCAATCCAAACTGGAATTATCATCCAGAAACAAATTGTGGACAGATGGGCCCCTGTGACTATGACCATTGACCTTGTGACCCCCAAAATCAGGCAGCCCAGCTATATGTGCAAGATGGAAGGTTTGGGATGAAACGTTTGGCTTAAAATGCATCCACAATCTTTCTGAATAAGTGGGTACTGTGAACTTGACCTTTGACCTCATGAACCCAAAATTGAACAGGATCTTCCCCTATACGCAGGTTAGCAATATCTTGAAGATGGAAGGTTTGGGATGAAAAGTTTGGCTTCAAATGCATAAGCATTCTTTTTTAAGAAATGAGTCCTGTGACCCTGACCTTTGACCTCGTGACCCCAAAATCATATAGGTTCTAGCTTTAGTGATGGGCCACACGTAAGTCCAGTTTGAAATCCATGTGTCAACTGTCAATACAACCTGGAGTTATCATCTGGAAACAAATTTGTGTGGATGGACGGATGGACAGACAGACCGACAGACAGACAAACAGACAGACAGACAGGGTGCTAACTATATGGCATCCACTTGTGATCAATAGACACACCAGGTTTTGGGACACTAGATGTAATTACAGCTGAGAAACTGACATGATTGTTGTCATTTTAGAGTAAAAAAAAAAAAATAGAAAAATATTCGTAAAAATAACAAACAAGGCCTACAGGCCTAATGCGAACGGTGCAAAGTTTGGGAGTATGAATGGAGGTTTATTTTTAAAATTTAATATTGATCCTCTTAAGTCCTGCATATCTACCTAAGTCATTATGATTTCAGCAAAATGGACGTTTCGGACCTGCAAGTTTCAAACTAGGACATTTTAAAACTAAAATATGGGTAGTCAACAAGCGACTTTGTGTATCCGCAGAAATCAGAATGGGACGGGTGAAGTGAGGCATGGATTAAGTGGCAAGGGGAATAGAGTAAGGTGTGTTGCATATTAGCATGGATGTCTGCAGCGAAAACGTGAATGTAGGTGGTGCCACCTGTCATGAAATCGAAAAAAAATTGTCCAGGATGTACAAACCTGCAAAATTTCAGGTGGATAAGTCAAACCACTGCTGAGATATGAGTGATTTTATCCCAAGGCAGATGAACAGATGGAGGCTGTGCAAAAGTGCTTGCAGGTGGCACCACCAGTTTTACCTATGATGAAGAGCTATACATGTGAGATCTATACACAAGCAAAGTTTTGGCCCAATCGGTCAAACAGTTTCCGAGATATGAGCTTGGATGTCTGCAGAGTAAACGTGAATGTAGGTGGCGCCACCTGTCATAAAATCGAGAAAGCTGTCCAGGATGTATAAACCTGCAAAATTTCAGGTGGATAAGTCAAACCACTTCTGAGATATGAGTGATTTTATCCCAGGGCAGATGAACAGATTGACGCTGTGCAAAAATGGTTGCAGGTGGCGCCACCATTTTTAGTGTATGTTATCAAGCTATCAAAGGGCTACATTTATGCAAAATTTTTTAGCCTGACCGGTCAAACAGTTCCCGAGATATGTGGGTTTATGTGTGGAAACAGACGCACAAATGGACGCTGGGCAGCGAGGAAAGGTCAGAGGTCAACCAAAAATGAGGGCGCAGCAGTTCACATGTGACCTGATGATAAACCCGATTCGCTTAAAATGCAAACCAAGTTTTTTTTAAACAGTTGAAAGATATAGTTCCAATAATCTGGGAATTCTGCATCTAGACACTGTGTCTAGACACCCGCCAGAGCCAGGTCAGTTGCCATGGTGATGTCTGGACCCCACCTGTTTGTACTGAGTGACCTTTTGACTTGGCTGCTGAAACTCAGCATGTTGTCAAATCTGTTTTCAAACACAGAAAGCCTTTTTCAATTGGCTACAATGGTTTTTTAAAGCTGTATTTACCCAATATATTCTTATAAAACTGGCAGAACCCTACCATAGAATAATTCTTGTAAAGTTTAAACCAATCAGCTTAACAGTTTCATCATAAATCAGTGTATAAGCTAGAAGAGTATAAAATTACATTTTCGCTTGTAAAAAACACATCAATTTAGGTGGCGCCACCAATACCTCAATTTCAGATATGACATATGTGACAAACATTGGTATAAAATTTGGTGATTATAGCTCTAGCCGTTTCTGAGACTTTAATTTTAGTGTGCTTTTTTGGACAGATGACTAAGTTCAACCTCCTATAACTCGGCCAAAAATCTCCGAACTGGAACCATTCGAACAAACTTGAGAGAGACTGTTCTAGGGATCATTTCTGTGAAATATTGGACAATTTGGCTGGACAGTTTCCGAGGAGAAGATTTTTAAAGCTTTTTTTTAGCTTTTTCCCTATAAAATCTAAGAAAATGCAGAGTTTTTCGGATGACTGATTATTTGCAAAAAATCTGGTGAGGCTAGCTTCTGCCGTTTTTGAGATAGCTATGGTTAACGTACAAACGCCGCACAACGCACGACGCACGAAGTACGACGGACGACGCGGCACCATCGCATAAGCTCACAGGTTCGCTAAAAATACAGGTGGCGCCACCAATTTTCGAGAACTGACAAAACTAGTCATGGTCAATATTCAAGGCAAGATTCATGACAATACATGCATTAATTATCAAGATATTGGAGATTTTGTATTATATTTTTGATTATTCTGGGGGTACTTTCAAGCCCCATAGCTCGGAGGATAAAGGTCACAGTGACCTAATTTCAGGTTTACAAGGAGATTTTTATTGACCTCCTTGGATGTTCACTAAGACGTTTCTAGGACCAGCAGTTAGGATTTGTGCCCTGCTAACGGACGGCCGGACGCCCGGACGGACGACGGACAAAGCGCCATTCCTATACCTCAGTAAACTTACAGTCAGCAGAGCATCCAGTGACAAATTAATATAAATTACATAATATTAGTAATTGATCACAGTATGTATAATAACAGCAGTCAAAGCCATGAACTGAATCATTTAAAAAGTAATCTCTTCCAGAGCTAATACATGCAAGGTTTACACAGTTCTTGTCACTGTCAATAAATATATTTACAGCTTTACTAATTTAACTTGATTCATTTATTCAAGCTGAATTCATTTTTTCTTTTGCAAGGGATTATAAATTATATTAACTGAATGCTTTGATTTATTATGACTAAAAATTTAAACAGAATTAAATGACTTACAAAGGGTTTAGATAAAAAAAATATAATTCAAGCTCTTGATTTTCTTTAAAATTAACTGATAATGAATATGGTAATATCAAATTCAAGCTTTTTTTATTAGCTCAGCTGACTATAAGTTAACTGAGCAAAAGTAATGGTCATTTGACCGTCGGCTGTCCGTCCTTCTGTCAGTCTGTCCGTTAAACTGGCACGATGAAAACCGGAGTACCTACGAATCTGAAATTTGGCAAACAGATATATCCAAAATCTCCGACCATACCGAAAATTTGGTCACTACGACGCCGTTCCTTCGAGACATTAATGAAAAACCCCAATTTTCCATTAAAACCCATTGTCACACTTCAAGTTTGCAAAATATAAAAACCACTGATGTGTTTACTGTTTTGATCATATTCATTATAAATATTCCTCTATGTATTTTCTATGTACATACCAGAAAATCGGTCAGTTTTGTGTAATATCTTGAAGTAATTGGCCCGATCTCAATGTCCTTTGTAAAAACTCTGGTAAGATATTTACTCACTTAACGTGAGAAAGTTGAAGCTAAAGACATTTTATCATTTGTATACCAAAAATTATATCTATTTTTTTGCAATTTTGTAAAAGTTATTAGCATAAATATAAAATCAGTACCTTAAATTTTGCCCGACTTTGGCCATAGCACGTTTTTTCCCCGTAACCACTGGTGTATTATTTTCATATTATGCATACGTAAGAATTTCAGCATCGAAATTCTGAAATTCGATATGAATTTTCCAAAAACTGTAACTTTTATTAAAGTTTTTAAGAGACCATGCCATACATAGGATATACTAAAGCTCTCTTCAGTCACCTGTAATTCACCTTTGTTGATCTTTCAGGCTAATTATACATGCTTGAACCGTGAAGGCATACTGGGGAACCAGCTCTTGGCTTGTCACAGCTGGCCCCTGGTGTACAACCAACCTCCTCACGTAGTTGTTTTGGCAAACAACATAACAATTAACAATAATGAAATAAATTTTTATTGGTTTATAATAACAACTTAGAATAAAACTAGAATACGGTTAGTTGACAAGCGACTACGTGTATCCGCCAAAATCAGAATGAACGGGTGAAGTTAGGCATGGATTGAGTGGCAAGGGGATAAGGAGTGAAGTGTTGCATATTAGCATGGATGTCTGCAGCCATAATGTGCATGTAGGTTGCGCCACCTATGACAAAATTCAGAAAGCTGTCAAAGTTGTATACACATGCAATATATGAGTGATTTTAGCCCGTGGCAGACAAACAGATGGAAGCTGTGCAAAAATGGTTGCAGGTGGCACCACCAGTTTTGCATATGATGAAGAGCTATGTGAGATCTATACACATGCAAAACCTTGGCCCAATCGGTCAAACGGTTCCCGGCTCCGATGTCTCCAGCGTAAACTAATTAGAATGTAGGTGGCGCCACCTGTCATAAAATCAAGAGAGCTGTCGAGGATATATAAACCTGCAAAATTTTAGGCAGATATTTCAAACCACTGCCAAGATATGAGTGATTTTATCCCACGGCAGACAAACAGACGGATGCTGTGCAAAATGGTTGCAGGTGGCGCCACCAGTATTGCGTATGATAAAGAGCTATGTGAGATCTATACACATACAAAATTTTGGCCCAATCGGTCAAACGGTTCCCGAGACATGAGCTTGGATGTCTGTAGCGTAAACTAGAATGTAGGTGGCGCCACCTGTCATAAAATCAAGAGAGCTGTCCAGAATGTATAAACATGCAAAATTTTAGGCAGATATGTCAAACCACTGCCGAGATACGAGTGATATTATTCCACGGCAGACAAACCGACGGATGCTGTACAAAAATGGCTGCAGGTGACGCCACCAGTTTTGTGTATGATAAAGAGCTATGTGAGACCTATACACATGCAAAACTTTGGATATGAGCTTGCATGTCTGTAGCGTAAACTAGAATGTAGGTGGTGCCACCTGTCATAAAATCAAGAGCCCTGTCCAGGATGTATAAAATTGCAAAATTTTAGGCAGATATGTTAAACATGCACTGCCGAGATATGAGTGATTTTATCCTATGGCAGACAAACAGACGGATGCTGTGCAAAAATATCTGCAGGTAGAGCCACCAGTTTTGCGTATGATAAAGAGCTATGTGAGATCTATACACATGCAAAATTTTGGATATGAGCTTGGATGTCTGCAGCGTAAACGTAAACGCCACCTGTCATAAAATCAAGAAGGCTGTCCAGGATGTATACGCATGCCGATTTTCAGGTGAATTAGTCAAACCACTGCAGAGATATGAGTGATTTTAACCCAAGGCAGACGAACAGATGGACACTGTAAACATGGTTGCAGGTGGCGCCATTATTTTTGTGTAAGTTATAAAGCTATCCAAGGGCTACATTTGTACAAAAAAATTGTTCCTGATCGGTCAAACGGCTCCCGAGATATGTGGGTTTATGTGTGGAAACAGGCGCACAAATGGACGCTGGGCAGAGAGGAAAGGTTAGAGGTCAACACCAATTGGTTAGGCACCAGTTCACATGTGACCCGATAATTGGTGTAAGTTTCGGAAAAATCAGTCCAGTGGTCTCAGAGTAGTTCTCCAGAAACGAACGCGGCGGCGGCGGCGGAATCCGGTCAAAAACATAGTATCCGCAAAACTTCGTTTATGCAGATACGAATATTAATGGAAAAGGAATTTGATAGTTAACGAGTAACTAGGAATTACCTAGCAATTACTGATGTTTTGTGGATCTTGTATTGATGGCCCCAAATGTATTCAAAATGACACCATGCAGTCACCTTTGGGTATTTTTCATTTCAAGTTTAATTATGAAAAAATCAAATCAAATTGTTCTTAACTTTTAGGGATTATATGGAGAAAATTAATGATAGACAAGGATGCAGTGTATATTAATCTAAATTCAAGGTGTTTTCCAAGTATTTCAGTTTGTTAATTAATATTTATTGCAAACATTCAAAAATATTTTAACTAGATGTGTCGGAACGACACAAATGCCCCCGCCTGGGGCAAATTAGGAACTTTTTGAAATTTTTTTAAGTTCAGGAGGTGTCGTATGGTCAAAAGTAGGTCAACAAGGGCAAAATGCAAACTCGATCTGTAACGGGTAATTATCAAGCATCACACCACAAATCAGGCCAGTATCTGCAGGCATTGAGGAAAAAAGTCCATACATGTGCATTTTCCATAAAAATTCCTGTCTTTCATGAAATTTTCTATGTTTAGGAGCCGTAAAACAATCAAAAGAAAGGTCAATCGGGACGAAACGCGAACTCGATCTGTAACTGTCATTATCTGTCAATACATAAAAAATCAGGGTGGTATCTGCAGGCATTGAGGAAAAAAAGTCAGTACATATGCATTTGTTATGAAAATTTCTATTTTTCATAAAAATTTCCATGTTCAGGAGCAGTCAAATGGTCAAAAGTAGGTCAACTGGGACAAAACAAGAACTCAATCTGTAACTGGTCATTGTCTGCCTACACACCAAAAATCAGGCCTGTATCTGCCGGCACTGCGAAAAATAAGTCCGTACATGAGAACTTTTTTATGAAATTTTCTATGTTAGAGCACCGTCAAACGGTCGAAAGTAGGTCAACTGGGACAAAACGTAAACTCGATCTGTAACTGGTCAATTTCTGCCCACACACCAAAAATCAGGCCAATATCTGCAGGTATTGCGAAAAAAAGTCCGTACATGTGTATTTGTCATGAAAATTTCTATTTTTCATGAAATTTTCTAAGTTGAGGAGCCATAAAACGGTCAAAAGTAGGTCAACCCGGACGAAACGCGAACTCGATCTGTAACTGGTCATTATCTGCCCACACATAAACAAGGGACCTATGGGTCACGACGCTCAGCTGTTATATATGATAAAAAAATATTATTTAGAAATGAGGCACATGCTGGTTTTGTGTGGTAATAAATATAAGCTGTATTATGAGTTGTTGTTGTTTAGCTTATGTATGATTTTGATAGTACCTTTGGAGACAGGGAAGAGGATTGATTTCATTTATTTTATTAACAAATGGAGTACTACTATCACACAGATTTTGACTTGGCCATATAACTTATAAGCAGAACATATAATATAAGAGTTTAACTATTTATTAAAAAAATTACAAATATTGTCCCAAATATAATTTTTATTAAAAATAATAAGAGAATCATATGATTTTTTAAAATGAAATATAATTGATATGATTATTAAAATAATATTAAAGAATATATTAATGAACGCATTCATGAATACATTTTGAAAGTATTTGCATGAGTATTCATATACTTTCATTTTTACCTGAATTCCCATTCTTTATGCAAGAAATTTTATAATGGAGTACATAATCATATTCGTATTTAAATACAATTACAAAGTATTCGCACCATGTCTGGTATTTATTCAGTTTTCACCAAACAATGATGTTGAGAATCCAGAATATACAAAATTCACACATTTAAATAATGATCATAATACCTGGTTTTATGGCTTTTATTTTTATTAAAAAATAACTGTAAAAAATTCATTTTGGACTAATTTCACATCAATGTACACACTAGACACAGTAGGAATCTAGATTAATATTATCAACTGCATCTTTGTCTATCATTAATTTCCTTCATATAATCCTTAATGATTAGTAATGAATAATATGATTTACTTCTTTATCATTAAAAATGAACTGAAAAATGCCATAGGTGACTGCATGGTGTTATTTGGAATATGTGACATTCTACCCATCGATACAAGATTCTTATATCATCAGTAACTGCAAGTTAATTTCCTGTTATTATAAACTAACAAATTCCTTTTCTATTTTTCTTTAATTTGTTATTAAAAACCAATAAAAATTTATTAATTTATTGTTTATTGTTATGTTGTTGGTTAAAACTACTAGATGAGTTGGGTTGAACACCTGAATCAACTGTGGCTGGCCATCAGCTGCCTGGATTCTCCCCTCAAGCGTGCATAATTTGATGAAAGGTCAACAAGGTCAACATACAGGTGACTCAAGAGGGGCTTGAGAGAGCCAAAGTCTGACAGGGTCTCATAAAAAACATTAATAAAAGCTACAATATTTGGCAAATTTCTTTCAGCTTTCTAAACTAAAAAGCTGAAATCCTTATGTGTGCAAGATATGAAAATTATATCAACAGTGCTCACGGGAAACAAACGTGCCATGGTCACAGTTGGGCAAAATTTAAGGTACTAATTTTATATTTATACTAATAACTTATAAAATTTGAAAAATTCAGAACTAATTTTGGGTATTCAATTGAATCTTGATTAAATAATGTTACATCCCTGACAAAAAAGATCTCTAGCTTCAGCAATGCCCTTGTTAAGGGAGTAAATATATTTCTTGATTTTTTACAAAGTGCATTATGTTTGGGCCCATAACTTAAAAAAAATACACAATACTGACATCATTTCTGGCATGTGCATAGTGAATGTATAGAAAAATATGTATATTATATATGATCAAAGTCAGATCAGTGGTTTTGATATTAGGCAGTCTTAAAGTGTAACTTTGGGTTTTTAATGGAAAAATTAAGTTTTTCATTGATATCTCGAAGGAATTAAGTCCTAGTGACCAAATTCTTGGCATGGTATGGGATTTTGGAGAAATCTAACTGTATGCCAAATTTAAGGAACTTAGAGCTGAAGCTCGGGAGCTGAGCTCTAGCAAACTGCATAACACTAGCAATATGTGACATGGTGCTTGAAAACTTGAATAAAATCTACAGTTTTTGATCAACTGGTTTCAAATTTTTGGTGTTGACAGTTGAAATGCTAACAAAAACATGCTGTGAAAATTAAATCCACAGCAGTTACAGCAAAAAAACGTGCCATGGTCAAAGTTGGGCAAAATTTAAGGTACCAATTTTTTATTTTTGCTAATATTTTTAAAAATTTAAAAGATTTTGATCTAATTTTGGGTATACAATTTGATTTTGATTAATAAAAGTAATATTACTGGAAAAAAAGTGCTTAGCTTTAACAAGTTTTGTGTTAAGTGATAAAATTTCTTTCCTGATTATTTAAAAAATGCATTATGTTTGGGCCCACAACTTTTTTAAATTAAATAATACAGACCTAATTTCTGGCATGTACATAGGAATTATATAGAGGATTATTTATAGGAAATATGAGGAAAAACAGATGAGTGGTTTTGATATTAGGCAGTCCTAAAGTGTGAAAATAGGTTTTTAATAAAAAATTGAGGTTTTTCCTTAATTTCTCAAAGGAATGAAGTCGCAAAGACCCAGTTTTTGGCTTGGTAGGAGATCTTGGGGACATCTAACATTATGCTGAATTTTGGATTCCTAGGTCTTACGGTTTCAAAACGTGCCACATCTACGGACAGACGGACGGACGGACAGACGGACGGACGACGGACAATGGACCACGACTATAGCTCAGATGACTTATAGTCAGCTGAGCTAAAAATCAGGCCAATATCTGCAGGCATTGCGAAAAAAAGTCCGTACAACTGTTTGATTTCGGAATGACGGAAGGACGGAATGACGGAATGACGGACATGGGTAAAACTATATGCCCCGGCCACTTTCTGGCGGGGGCATAAAAATTTAAATATGTTAAAATTAAAAATATTGCTCAGAAAAATACTAAATAAAGATGTCAATATGTTTGACTTAAGAAATTAAAGACTCGTTGCTGTATCAGCTGTCACTTGATACTGTGTAAAAAATTATATTACCAATTCCTTTATTTTAGTTAATAAATTTAAACATGCCACTCTCGGGTTAGCTAATTTATTAGGTGTTCTGATCCTTTTATATTTTTAACACATGTATTAGTTTCATAGCTGAGATTACTTTTTATTTTTTTCTGACTCATGTATTAACAAGGGACCTATGGGTCACGACGCTCAGCTGTTATATATGATCAAAAAATATGATTTAGAAATGAGGCACATGCTGGTTTTGTGTGGTAATAAATATAAGCTGTATTATGAGTTGTTGTTGTTTAGCTTATGTATGATTTTGATAGTACCTTTGGAGACAGGGAAGAGGATTGATTTCATTTATTTTATAAACAAGTGGAGTACTACTGTCACACAAATTTTGACATGGCCATATAACTTATAAGCAGAACATATAATATAAGAGTTTAACTATTTATTAAAAAAATTACAAAAATTGTCCCAAATATAATTTTTATTAAAAATAATAAGAGAATCTTTTGATTTTTTAAAATGAAATATAACTGATATGATTATTAAAATATATTAAAGAATATATTCATGAATGCATTCATGAATACATTTTGAAAGTATTTGCATGAGTATTCATATACTTTCATTTTTACCTGAATTCCCATTCTTTATGCAAGAAATTTTATAATGGAGTACATAATCATATTCGTATTTAAATACAATTACAAAGTATTTGCACCATGTCTGGTATTTATTCAGTTTTCACCAAACCATGATGTTGAGAATCCAGAATATTCAAAATTCACACATTTAAATAATGATCATAATACCTGGTTTTATGGCTTTTATTTATATTAAAAAATAACTGTAAAAAATTCATTTTGGACTAATTTCACATCAATGTACACACTAGACACAGTAGGAATCTAGATTAATATTATCAACTGCATCTTTGTCTATCATTTATTTCCTTCATTTAATCCCTAATGATTAGTAATGAATAATATGATTTACTTCTTTATCATTAAAAATGAACTGAAAAATGCTATAGGTGACTGCATGGTGTTATTTGGAATATGTGACATTCTACCCATCGATACAAGATTCTTATATCATCAGTTACTGCAAGTTATTTTCCTGTTATTATAAACTAACAAATTACTTTTCTATTTTTCTTTAATTTGTTATAAAAAACCAATAAAAATTTATTAATTTATTGTTTATTGTTATGTTGTTGGTTAAAACTACTAGATGAGTTGGGTTGGACACCTGGATCAACTGTGGCTGGCCATAAGCTGCCTGGATTCTCGCCTCAAGCGTGCATAATTTGATGAAAGGTCAACAAGGTCAACATACAGGTGACTCAAGAGGGGCTGGAGAGAGCCAAAGTCTACCAGGGTCTCATAAAAAACATTAATAAAAGCTTCAATATTTGGCCAATTTCTTTCAGCTTTCTAAACTACAAAGATGAAATCCTTATGTGTGCATGATATGAAAATTATATCAACAGTGCTCACGGGAAACAAACGTGCCATGGTCACAGTTGGGCAAAATTTAAGGTACTAATTTTATATTTATACTAATAACTTATAAAATTTGAAAAATTCAGAACTAATTTTGGGTATTCAATTGAATCTTGATTAAATAATGTTACATCCCTGACAAAAAAATCTCTAGCTTCAGCAATGCCCTTGTTAAGGGAGTAAATATATTTCTTGATTTTTTACAAAGTGCATTATGTTTGGGCCCATAACTTAAAAAAATACACAATACTGACATCATTTCTGGCATGTGCATAGCAAATGTATAGAAAAATATGTATATTATATATGATCAAAGTCAGATCATGGGTTTTGATATTAGGCAGTCTTAAAGGGTAACAATGGGCTTTTAATGGAAAAATGAAGTTTTTCATTGATATCTCGAAGGAATTAAGTCCTAGTGACCAAATTCTTGGCATGGTAGGGGATTTTGGAGAAATCTAACTGTATGCCAAATTTAAGGAACTTAGAGCTGAAGCTCGGGAGCTGAGCTCTAGCAAACTGCATAACACTAGCAATATGTGACATGGTGCTTGAAAACTTGAATAAAATCTACAGTTTTTGATCAACTGGTTTCAAATTTTTAATGTTAACAGTTGAAATGGTAACAAAAACATGCTGTGAAAATTAAATTCACAGCAGTTACAGCAAAAAAAACGTGCCATGGTCAAAGTTCGGCAAAATTTAAGGTACCAATTTTTTATTTTTGCTAATATTTTTAAAAATTTAAAAGATTTTGATCTAATTTTGGGTATACAATTTAATTTTGATTAATAAAAGAAATATTACTGGAAAAAAGTGCTTAGCTTTAACAAGTTTTGTGTTAAGTGATAAAATTTCTTTCCTGATTATTTACAAAATGCATTATGTTTGGGCCCATAACTTTTTTAAATTATATAATACAGACCTAATTTCTGGCATGTACATAGGAATTATATAGAGGATTATTTATAGGAAATATGATGAAAAACAGATGAGTGGTTTTGATATTAGGCAGTCCTGAAGTGTGAAAATAGGTTTTTAATAAAAAATTGAGGTTTTTCCTTAATTTCTCAAAGGAATGAAGTCACAAAGACCCAGTTTTTGGCTTGGTAGGAGATCTTGGGGACATCTAACATTATGCTGAATTTTGGATTCCTAGGTCTTACGGTTTTAAAACGTGCCACATCTACGGACGGACGGACGGACGGACGGACAGACGGACGGACGACGGACAATGGACCACGACTATAGCTCAGATGACTTATAGTCAGCTGAGCTAAAAATTCTCATTATGAGGTCTATAATGTTAAAAATTGTCAAAAGACCCTTGCTATGTTTAGTGTGAAGATTGATGTGAAAGTATTCAAAAAGTATATACAAGGCCTACAGGCCTAATGCGAACCTGTGCAATGGGATATACATTAGGTTTAATGCTTCCATGCTGGACCGTTACTTCCACGTACAAGTGTGAAATGTATATGTACAATGCAAGCACTCAACATTTTGAACCCGCGTACATGCACCAATTACACAAACGTCATTGCTGAAATACTGGAATTGGTGCACACAACACAAAAATGATTGTAGGTGGCACCTCCATGCTTGTGTATGAGATAGCCATCAAAGATGTATGGACATGCAAAATTTCAAGCAGATACTTCAAACCCCTCATCAGCTATGTGTACAGATGTATGATATAACTGTAAGTGGCGCCACAAGTATTGTATACAACAAAACTATTCCAGATGTATCAACATGTATAATTTCAGGCTGATATGACAAATCACTCCTGAGGAAAATGCAGCAGTTAAACACTGCAAAAATTATTGTAGGTGGCGCCACCTGTCTTACATGCGAGGAAGCTATCTGAGATGCATACATCAGCCCAATATCAGGCTTATGTATCAAATCCCTCTTGAAAAATAAGCAGGTACATACACTGTGCAAAAATTGTTGTAGGTGGTGCCACCATTCTTTGTACGACAAAACTATCCGATATGTATAAATATGCACAATTTCAGGCTGGTATGTCAAATCACTCCTGAGAAATAAGCAGGTACATACACTGTGCAAAAGCCATTGTAGGTGGTGACACCAGTCTTGTGTACGAGAAAGCCATCAAAGATGCATAGACAGGTCAAAGTATCAGGCCAATACATCAAAGGCTTAGGTGAGAAAGGTAGTTGCCCCGAGTTGACCGGGGATAAAGCTTCAGCTACTGTACTGAGTGAACTCCTGACCTAAACCTGGCTGCACTGAGTGAACTCTTGACCTGTTGCATAATCTGATACAGTTGGCAGTCTGCGTAAGCTATAAATAGATCCAGACTGACCTTTGGCCTGTTACCAAATCTGAAATAGTAGCCAACCCATTGCATAAGCTCACATATTGGTTCCACATGCAGCCGAGGGGAATGACACCCATTATAAGGTGATCACATGATACTCATGAGGTGATTACATGCTACCTATGAGGTGATCACATGGTGCCCATGAGGTGTTCACATGACACCCATGAGGTGATCACATGCCTTGTGCCTGTCTAAAAATTGGCTAAAATGCTTTTTTTCCCAAGCTGTCACATATTTTTACCAAAATATCTAGAATAATAAAACATGCAGTCCTTTCATTTTCAAAGGTTCAATAATTCTGCCAAAATTCATTCAAGTAATCTTGAACAGTATACTTACCTGGCCAAATAACCAAGTTCAAATGTGCGTAACACCGCCAAAATTCATCAAAAGCAAACCATTTGAACAAACTTGAGATGGGCTCGCCTCTGGGATCATTTCTGTAAAATATTGAACAATTTGGCTGATATGATAGCTCGGACCATTTCTGAGATTGTCATTTTAGCATGCTTTTTTGGACAGATAACCAAGTTCAACTTCCTGTAACTCGGCCATGATTCACCGAATTTAAATCATTCGAACAAACTTATGAGAGAAGGTATAAGAGATTATTTCTGTGAAATATTGAACAATTTGGCTGGACCATTTCAGAGAACATTTTAAAGGGTTTCTTTAGCGTTTTCTCTATAAAATCTAAGAACATGCAGTTAGCCAAAAAATAAGCAAAATCCGATAGAGTTTTTCAGATGGCTAAATTTTTTGCATAAGATTTCATGGTGCTAGGTCCTGTCGTTTTCATGATAGTGTAACGTACAGACGACGGCCAACGGACGACGCCACACCATCGCATAAGCTCACAGGTTCGCTATAAATACAAGATTTTGATCTCATTTCTGGTATACAATTAAAACTAAATTCAATATAGTTATATTGTTGAAACAGCTTCAACAATAATCAAGTAAAGAGCTTCAACAATTATCAAGTAAAGAGAGTAAACTTTTTCCAGATTTTTTACATTTGAAAAGTGTATTATTTTTGGGCCAATAACTTTGTGATATGGACCTGATTTCTTGAATCCTTGTACATAGGATATATATGCTGAAATAGTTATAATATGATATATATATATATAGCCAAATATGAATTAAACAACACCAATGGTTTTCAGTGGACATCTAACAATGTAAAATTTCATATCTGTAGGTCCAACGGTTTCAAAACGTGCCTTGTTAATGGACATCTGACAGACAAAGGGCCATCGTTACAGCTAAGATGACCGATAGTCAGCTGAGATAAAAATGATTGTAGGTGGAAAAAATAGTCTTGTAGATGAGATAAAGCTTAAAACTTAAAAGCTATCTATGATTTTTAGGCATATATATGAAACCACTCATGATATATATGCATGGATGTGTCCTACAACAAAAATGTGAACTAGAACACAGGTATTTGACAATCAGAATGGGATGGGTGAAGTGTTGCATGGACTGAGTGGGATGGGGAATAGTGCGTTTATAAATTTGGATGTACACCAAAATGTTTTATTGGGGTCGGCAGGACATGAGATGCATAATTTTTATACATCAAAGTTGTGTATGGCAAGATTTATTGCATTTGTATTTTCTTCATCTTAAACTGAAAACTGATTACATTTGTTTCATTTTATATAATTTCAACTAACTATTTAAAGTAAAAATTTGAAGTTTGCTTTGTTGGCAAAAAACATTTTACGGAGGCAGGCATTATGTGAAAGGCAGGACATGATACTTGCCATAATGATAATGCCAATCGATCACCTTGAACTGAAACAAAGGTTTTTCCTATTTTTTTTAATCTTTTGCATTGGAGTGCGTTCTCCAGTATCCTTATTTTGGTTTTCTGGAGTAAAAGTGTGAAATCCGTTATCCTGTTCATAAGCTTTGATACTAATAATATAAACGGTCATTATATCATTAATATACCCTTTACAACACTGTAGTGGGGGGCATTTTTTTCAGTAAAGAATGGTATTGCCTTGGATGGTCAATTAGGGAGGTGCCTGCCTTCGAGGTGATTATGGAATCAAACTCTGCTATGGCAGTGTCTGCCATACCTGCTGAATGAAGTATAGGCTGCACCTCTTTACAGCCTGTTTTTTTAAACCATCATGTCTCAAGCTAAGGAAACTAAATGAGTAAAGAACTCAAAACAAAACCTGCATACACACATACACATCATATTTTACAACAAACCTCTTTCACTTTAGGCTGATGTCACCACTGCTACACACTGAGCCACAACACAATAAAACAAATGTACATGTTAACACAGCTTTAAAGGATTCATGTTTCCTCACAGCATGTTAACACATCATCATGTCAGCAATGTTGAAGACTGGTCAAATGAGGAGAGTTCTTCACCTGTTTCACTGTTCAAAGTTACAAATTCAAAAACTTTCCATTAAATTACTGTGTTCACCAGGAACAATGTTGCCAGCAGCTAACATTAAAGGAAATATTCCTTCGATATCTAATTTGAAGTTCTTGTTAAATATTTGTATAACATAAAAACTTTATACATGGCCCTTGAAATTGATGTTACAACAATACAGTAACTGCAGCGACAAACTCAATCTAATCTAACTTGGCTATCTAGTTGTAAGCCGATGACACAGTCCAGTCTTTTTTCATCATCTGTTGAATATTCATGTGAACCACAATGTCAAGATTTTGATTTATCCTTTGGAACTTCATCAAAGTCATCCAGAAATCTTTCCTGTTGCACAGCATTTATTGTGTAGAAATCTGAAGATTGTTAAGGAGATTAAAATATGCGAGTCTAAGGGTATAAATTTTCAAGTCTCGACACAAAGAATACAAAACTAATCATTAATTGATCTATTATCTGTTACCTGCAGAGGGATTCTAGACCCTGCTGAATTGCCAGTGTTAGCAGTTCGAAATGTTGTATTTCTGATCATATGTTATAAAGCTGGTAGTTGCCATGTTAACAGGAATGAGTTGTGTTACAGATGTCTGTTACATGTGTTGTTGACACTTGATTTGTAGCGTGGGCGTGACTCGTTGCTGTAACAACCTCGCCTGGCAGGGTGTTGCAGGCTCGGTGAAATCTGCATTGGTTGAACTCTGATGTGTAGAAACACAGCGCTCATGCTATTCTGGAACTTTCTGGGCAGGTCGCACTCAGTGTCTTGAAATGTTCTTTTGGCGTGTGTATTATGTATTGTTGGGTTCTTTCAATTGTACGTGAAATAAGAGTTTCTAGAATTTTCAGATGAAAAGTTATAAATAGGGGCTGTGTTTTAGAGTCATTTTGGACCTATCTGATAATTGCAGTAGTATCTGGGATTCTACGAACTCTATGGAGATTTAGTTCGGCCTGTCTCCAGTTTGCTTTCTGCATTATTACAAGAACTTCACTTTTGGATTACAACAGATTGATTTTGTGATTGAATTGGACAATTATTCTCTGAGGAGATTTATGTGAACTGTGCATCTCGATTATACCTTTTAAAGGACTTGTTGTCGCTGTGACAGTGGTGATATCCAGGTACTGTACACTTTATTTATTATACTGTGTAATTGTATTGATTTACTGTCATACTGTTGTTATACTGTGTAATTGTATTGATTTAGTGTATTGTAAAGTCAGGATTGTTTTAAGAATAAAGTATAACTATTTGTTAACAATTATTTGTTAACAAAAAAACTCTGACTACTTTATTCTTTCCCATAGACATTTCATGCTGCCTAGTGTTACAGAATCTCATTTTTTTTAAATCTCCATAACAAAATTTATGCTTGTCATGTCTACATGATTTGTTGTTATTAGGTTCTGTAACAGTTGTGCATTCACTTCCTAAACTAATGTCATTCTTTACATTTTATTTACTATTATAATCTATTATCATGGTTATGTTAACTCAATATGTTGACACACCAGACTTTACAACTTCCTTTCCGTACAATTATTACAAAGTGTTAACTGCATGGTACTATATAATACAGTAGCCAGTTTTAGACAGCCAGTAGCCAGTTTACTTCTACATCAATATTATATCATTATTTCAAAAAAGGATGAGCTGACCTATGATGCAACCATCAAGTTCTAGGAACCATGGCACACATTATGTATAACACAACAAAATTTGATCAGAATCCTTGTGAGCTAAAATGTTAGTGTGCATGGGAACATACCAGTATGTGGTCTCTGTGTGTTTTTTTTTTAAATTTCTATTAAAGGGACTTTTGGGTTATTTTCAAGTAACACTTAGGTTCCTGAAAATATGGAAAGATTCAGAATAAAATTTCACAAACTAAAACTAACAATAGTAAAATAAATATTATATGAAATTTAGGGCATTAACAGTTTGTCTAAACTTTTTCTATGATTTTTCATTTGTAAACTAAGTGTTGTGAATTTAATTAGCACATCTGCACCAGTTTGCAATGATTTCACATGATAAAAAAATATATCAAAACTAATTTACATTGTATATATATAAAGTGAAAAGTACAAAAGGGTTTATTCTGATATCTGGCCCTAAAGTAATGTTATGTTTTCATGTACTTTATATAAGCAAAGGTAACTGTTACATTAAATATAGACTCATAATATAAAGGTGACTGTTGTGTTGATTACATGTCCAAGGTTTATTTGTCCCCCCCCCCCCCCTCCCCCATATAATTAATTTACCCCACTTATAATGGTCTAGCTGGTGATCTATTAGTTTATACACCTATTTATCCTCACCAATGTAGGCCTACTAATTGTTATATACCATATATAGGGGTCTGAATGTCAGTACAGTACTCCTGACAAGACCACACTATCAACCAGACCATTAGTGTTATAGACCATGTTGATGAATTATAAACCAAAATCAACTTTCAAAACATAGACTTAAGTTTGATGTCCCTCAAATATTGTACAAACAAAATGTCCAATTCAGATGTACACACCTTAGTCGAGTAGGGACTGAAGTGCTACTATGGCATGGTTTGCACCCATGGCATGGTTTACAGGCCAAGGCTGGGTGCAAACCATACCATAGGCTAATTAAATAGGGGAGAGAGTGTGTAGGCCAGCCTGCAGCTGATTGATTTACTAATCCTCATCAAAAGGCTGGGGTAGTACTGAGGTAATGTTTGTACAATGATAGTACAGGTACTTCAAAATTAAGCAAATGCAGTTAAGTAAATCTGTGGCATCCTATCAAGCTGTCAAAGTGTTTTTAATCACTGCTATATGGGCAGTGTCCCTGATCAGTTGATGAAAATTCATAATGCATAATTACATTTGCATAAATAAGAATTACTTTCTATGGGCTTTGGAAAGATTTATTATGTAAATGATATTCTATGTATGAACATGTCTAATGATTTGGCAAATTTAATATTTAATTTGGATAAAATATATAGGAATAAATAATATTAAATCATTCAGGGGGAGGAGATAAAGTGTATACAAAATTTGATTATATAGTGGATACTGGAAGGGAACCTAAAATGCTTTAGATTTTAAATATTTTAAGTCTGTAACAATAAAATAATCCCTGCCATATGCTTTCATAAATCAACAGATCTGTTTAAGTATAAATAATGGGCAATACCATTACATCACAAAAGCACAGGTCATATAAGGCAGAGCACAAATTTAAACAAAAAACTTGTTATCTGAAGGGGATTTTAAATGTTTTTAAATCAAATTTATTGTGTCTAAAGAAAACTACTCAGTACTGACATACTACTTTTAAAGGTAGTTTATTTATTAAAAAGTTTAATATACTGAAGATCATTAAATGAAGCAGGATAATAAATTATTTAAAATTGTAGGACTCTCAGTTGATATATATTGAATACAACTGACTATCAGCTATTTACTAGAAAACATTCTTCAATTATTCTGATGATTTTATGTCCATGGGAACTGAAACTTTTAGGAAAACACCAGCAAATCAATGAAGTGTAGAATACCTGGTTGATTGGCATATCTTGTGATCAGCAGGTTATATGGAGATTGTCTGGTACATGTGAATGGGAGTGAAATGATTATATGTAAATATGACTAGAGAACAAATTCATTAAACATTTTTTTTTTACATTTCAAATTATTATTTTTTATATTATATTTAAATAAGTACAATACTCCTTACTAAATCACATAAGACATGGGTTGAAAAAAATAATCATTTAACTTGCTATTGGATGGCGATTTTAAATCATTTTAAAGTGCAATATGTGATTTCCACAGAGCAGTTTATATCTTAAATATAATTTTGAAGGGTTATTTGGATAAACCATAAAATAATACAGAAGAAGGGGTTTAATAAGTATTTTTTATGGTATTTTAATTATGTTAAAAGGTCAATTAATTATGTTTCATATTCTGTAGTTAAGTTTTATGATCAAGTTTATTTGATCCTCATATGGATTTTTAAAATTATTACCAAAACAAATAATTTCAACTGAGATTTGCACATCCAGTTTTGGTGCTGCTATAATAGAGGGATAGGTTTACCAGAACCAAAACCAGCTAGTGTTTAATTTTTCAAGTGAGCCTTTGAATTTTATAATAATTTTATATAATCCTTGGAGGGGATTAGATTCACAGCTCAAGATTGCTCTTGGTGCCTTAACTGCTATGCAAACAGTACAGGGAATCCACCTTGCCTATATGCACCCTGTCCTCTAGTATAATAGTAATAATACTATTAAATTAAGTCTTGCAGGGTTTCATGGTTTGTACCCTTCCCTCAGTGCCCTGGGTAGTCTGCCACGTACAGACTCCATTTTATCTGTGATATGGAGTCCGACCGTCTAGCGGTGAGAGTTCACCCTGCCGTACATGGAAGGACCTGTAACATGAATTATCACTGCTTGTTGTGCGATAGAGAAACAATCTTGTATTCATATATAGAAATAAACTTTTTATGTATCAAATTAAATCGATATATCACCTTTATGTGCGCCTGTAAATGTTTTTTATCCTTTGAACTGCCAGGGTTCAGTTGTTGCATGCCAACTGGACACCGCCGGAAAAGGAATCCCATTCAAATTAGGTGGGCAATCTATGCAAAAGATGAATTCAGGGGGGCTTTTCCCAGGAATGCCGGGCCGTGCACTAGGATAGACCATATTTTCATAAGCATCCTTCCCACCATACATCGCGTGTTGTCAATGATGCTAATTTCCTATTGGTTGTTCCAACCGAAAAGCGCCATCGGCCAGACGGAGACGAAGCAATATCTGACTTCATCCAGAGTAAGTGCCCATATTTTATTAATGCTGATCATCCAGCAAAAGTTTTGGTCCCAACTGAGTCTAAGCATCTGTAACAATTATAATATGTGGGGTTTGTTTGGTGTCCTCACGCTTCACAAGGCATATACGTGTCTGAGGGTCTGTACGGATCCATACAAACTTAGATAGTATAGACTCTCCCCGCCAGAGGCTGCAGCGCTTGTATTGTTTACTATATATGTCAGCGCTTGTATTGGTAAATTTACTATAAATGTCAGCGCTGCAAGACTGCAGCAATGCCTTAGGGTAGGTATATCAGAGGCCGCTAGGAGCGCTGCCCGCGTGCTGGACCCATGCTGCACGAGAAACCTGTGACCAGCCATGTCCAACTGGGCGGACTCGGGTCGTATTTTTGATCATTCATAAATCCTATGCAAATTGCCGGAATTCCCCAACACGTGATCGAACCGACCAATGAACATCAACATCAACCTATCCGGGTCTTTCAGCGTCAAAACAACATGGCAGCTGAGAATAACGAGCGTGCGAAGTTTTGCTTCAGCTTTGTCGATGATTTGTAGTGGTGATTACTTGAACGCCAAATTTTCTTTCTTAACCCCCGAATATATAATAAAAATATCTAATGAATGCCGAAAACTGCATGTAAAAATTCCGTGTTGTTCACGAGATATGCCCGTTGTAAAAATATAAGTCGCGGACGGTCCAGCGTTGTTGTGACTTTGTTGATCGGCAACAGCCGACCGCTCCCGATCGTTCCCGAAGGGCCAGTGACGCTGCCATTTGCATTTCATCATTGAACCAACCCCAAGACAGCCGTTTTAATCCAACAAATCTATGTTTAAAATAAAGCCATCGGCCTTTATTTCATATAATTTCTTGAAGTTAAAAACTTGAAATTATGTTAATTAACGAAATTTAATCATATTTGTTATTCATTTCTTGTTTTTGTGATCTCCAAACCTGCCTCATTGTGTAGTTTTTTTTCACCGTTTTTTGTCAAGTAAGACTGCAAGTAAGGGGTATTCCCTCAATTTACCAATAAACTATGTTATTCTTGGGGTGCAAACCATACCAAGGGTGCAAACCATGCCATGGTAGCACTTCAGGTGATATTGCCTTAGTCGAACAGAGCATGTTAACATTATATTTGAAATCACAAACATGTACACATGCAAGATACACTGTAAGATATGTAGCTTATAAATCAAATTCAGAGAAGGATACAGATCCCCAATGTCGTCGCACCAGCGAGTAAGCCCACCAGTTTATTCTTGCCCCTCAGTAATCTGACCTCCTTTGATCGCTTCTTGTTGAGCTGTTCCAGTTTTTCCACGAAATGTTTATCTGATGCTGTTAACCGGGTGAACTCCTTTGACATATCCACCCGGGGCATTTCCTGTGAGTTTGCCATGTTTATGAGTGACGATTTCGTTCTTCCGTAAGCATCACGTATCTATACGGTAGGTCAAGGTCAATTAAGGTGAAGACCTGTACGGACTAAACACTGGATGTAGGAAGTCGGATGTCGGCGATCAAACTGCTGTGACTACGGTACGTAGGCTACGCATGTAAATTTAATCCCGCACGTCGGACTTAGGCTGTAAAAAATTATATGGGTTAAACCTAAAAACACAGAAATATCATTTTTGTTTGAATAAACTATTTGAAGACATTTTTGTTAGAACCTTTATATATAGTACACGCCATGTATAACAAATGTTAAAAATGATTTAAAAAGCTGTTATATAATTTGACAAAAAATCCATCGACCAACCAATTTGACATGGGTTCCTGAACATTTGCACTGGTTAAAAAAAAATCATCTTTAAACTGTAGAAGCTTAATTGGTGGTACTGCCTATAATTCTATTTTTTTCATGCGTCTACGTCTAAGACTTTTTTCCACGAAATGTTTATCTGATGCTGTTAACCGGGTGAACTCCTTTGACATATCCACCCGGGGCATTTCCTGTGAGTTTGCCATGTTTATGAGTGACGATTTCGTTCTTCCGTAAGCATCACGTATCTATACGGTAGGTCAAGGTCAATTAAGGTGAAGACCTGTACGGACTAAACACTGGATGTAGGAAGTCGGATGTCGGCGATCAAACTGCTGTGACTACGGTACGTAGGCTACGCATGTAAATTTAATCCCGCACGTCGGACTTAGGCTGTAAAAAATTATATGGGTTAAACCTAAAAACACAGAAATATCATTTTTGTTTGAATAAACTATTTGAAGACATTTTTGTTAGAACCTTTATATATAGTACACGCCATGTATAACAAATGTTAAAAATGATTTAAAAAGCTGTTATATAATTTGACAAAAAATCCATCGACCAACCAATTTGACATGGGTTCCTGAACATTTGCACTGGTTAAAAAAAAATCATCTTTAAACTGTAGAAGCTTAATTGGTGGTACTGCCTATAATTCTATTTTTTTCATGCGTCTACGTCTAAGACTTAAATATTATGAGAATACAAATATAATATATGGGTATATACATGGAGGTGGGGGGGGGGGGGTACTTAAGAATATTAATTTGTTTCATATAAGTAAATAATCCCATTACTTCAAATTCTAGGTGTGTTTGGACGGAGATACCTCCACAGAGTCGTTATAAAACAAAAATAACTGCGTCCTTTTAAGCTTATAATATTTCAACAATGTATAAGACCATGCAACTTTTTATTTGAAATTATTATATATATATATATATATATATATATATATATATATATGCTCATATACTATTGCGAAATATTAAATATTCAGTTTGTAATAATAAATAAAACAAACAAATGCACATTTCTGTATGAAAAGGAGGGTAAATTAAGAAATTAAGTCTACAGTATATATATATATATATATATATATATATATATATATATATATATATATATATATATATATACATATATATACCTGTGTATGCCTATATGTGAGCCGTAATTTATATTTTGAATATTACATTTATATATTTATAATACCTCTCTTTATTATTCGTATATATAAGTACATTTGTATATTACTTAATTGTCACATATATTTCTTGAAAATTATCCTATGCTGACAAAATATCTCAAGTCGAATGATAGTGGACGGGTACTTTATGATCAGGGTTCACAAACATTCATGACTGCCTGAAATGCACTATGGTATATGTCTTATATATCTTAAGAACCAGTAAAAATATAAAATAAAAAAAAAATTATTTAAAGAAAAATGAGTGCATGCATGAAGTCCAATATGGAGTCATTCTGCGAAAAATGACCCGTTTCTGCAGGTACAACATTTAAAAAATAACTTAATCTAATATTTATTTTATAGAGTCTCACATGGAAATGTAAACTATATGAAATTAATTTCAGCAGAGCATTTAATTTCATGAAAAGTTAGTTTTGGCTCAATTATTGCCCTATATATATATAGGTGTATCATCGATTTCAACACCGTTGTAAACAGACTTTAAGCAGTGCTTGGAAATTATTTTGAAAGATTGAGTTGGATATTTTCCATGCCAAATTCACGGTCCCACGTACATAATTAATATAGAAAAAAATAAGAAAGGTTCACCTGTATAATGTATTTTATTATAAAAATATATTTTAACCCTGTACAATGTATATTTTTTTTTATTTATGAGTTACGTTTTAATCCTGAAACAAAATACAACCGAAACCCACAGAAGGTATAATGCAATAAATAAAAATAAATATAGCAATCTACCTCGCTAAATAAAAAATACTGGAGATAAAAAAAATTTTCTAATATGCTTCGTCTTTTTTTCTTGAAATTATGTCTATTTTCAAAATATAACGGCGGAGAAGAAAGATAATGGTGCTGAATTACAATAAATGTAATCATTGGCAAAATTATTACTTAAAGCAAGCAGAATTCTTTCATAATATTTCAAGTTTAATATTTTAAAATACATAACGCTTATCGTTATAAAAACTATGAAATTCCTGAATAACAATGCCAGTTTGTAGAATTAAGATCTTACATCCATCCTGTCACCTATTTGTTTCAACACCGTTCATTGACATTCACCACCGTTAATATAGTGAAAAGTAACGGTGTTGATGAATAATAGTGCTGAAAAAAAGATGTGATATTCATTCAAAGAAACTTAATTACTCCTCCAACCTTTCTAGAACTCAGTATATATATGTTTTGATCGACAGTGTGAGCTAAATTCATTTTCGAGAAATATGGGTAACGGTGTTGAAAAGCATTATAAATATATACGTACGGACATATTTACACAATTATGGAAATTTCCTGTTTTAAAATGACACAAAACATACCAATATTGATGGTTTTGTGGAGTCATTCTGTGACATTATTGAATTCAACCAAAGTTAGTTTTAAACAAGGAGTAATCAGTCAACATCGTGTCATGGCGATCAAATCGTCTTTATAACGCTGATGAAAAAATGTGGAAAAATTCGAAGGATGTAAAGAAACTTGTGGAAGATTTTAAGGAACGATTTTACTGATTATACATGAAGATAGCAAAAATTCCTAGGCCTATGCCATTTTTAATAAAAATAAGGGATAATCAGTTTTTTATTATGGCCTGGGGACAGGTAATTTTTAATGGCCTTTTAACCATTAATTATGTATTTGAAGCATTTTAGGAATTACTTTACAAATAAGCCCAAACTAAGCAGAAAAAATAAACCGAAGATACTAAAATTAAATCCCGAAAGCAAAATGACAGATGATTTATATATATATAGAATGACCCATTGATCGAAATTTTGTGAACGTTGGTAAATTTTCTGCTCACCGGACAAACTTTTTTCTTTCGGGCCTTGTATAATTTCCTGTTTATAATCTTAAGTAATCAGTATATATATATATATGTATATATATATATATATTATTATATATATATATATATATATATATATATATAATTCACATACTATATCTAGATCAAAACCACTGTTTCTCATTATTGTTATATCATTTTGCCTCTCTCAGGTAAATTCTGATGCGAAGGCAATACATCGATTGCCCCGAATACTTCACATGTTTAACAGTATCTACATAGATATATAACTATATATTTTATACAACTTGAAAGTTCATGTTCAATTCATTGTCGTAAATCAACTCGATCGAGTACTACATAAAATATCAAAATTAATACCTGTAGGTGAACTGATGTGTTAACTAACAACTTTATATTTCATTTGCCAGCCATATTTGGAGTATATCCTACATATTTGAGTCCTGTGTCTCTTAGCTAAAATGTTCGCACACTGATATTCGCTTTAAAATGCATTGGGCTTTTGTAACTTTTGACACTGGACCCGCTGACCAGTTTCATCCGTTCAGTTACGGCTTCACTCTTTATACATATGACAAACGGGTTAGCATTCACTTCCCCTCGGACCCCTTGTTTCAGGAAACTGGTTGTCGGTTGTCGTAATATCACCACCCATTTACGGCATGTTGTACGCCACACTGCCTTGTTTACTTTGGTGCTGGATCGTATCATCAGAGTTTTCCAGAGAATTAAAAGCTGTCAGCCGAACTGATGGTGTAGTAACGTTCACAGATACTAGGTCAACATTCCAAGATGCCTCCGAAACAGAGGAAGATAGCCATCATGGGTTTCCGCAGTGTTGGTAAGTGCACAGAAAGATCCACCAAATGTTACGTCGACTGTCCGTTGACTCTAACCTGATAATCAGATCATGCATGGTCAGTCCTAGCCCGACACGTACGGACTTCATCGATTCATCTGTGATGGAGTCCGACCGTCCGGCGGGGAGGGTTCACCCTGCGGTACTTGGAGGGACCTGTAACATGAAATACCAGTGCTTGTTGTGCGATGAAGAAGCAATTTTGCATTCATGTATACTGACATTACTGTATAGAAATAAGGATCGAGCGACTTTACAATCAGTACCCACCTATATGGTATATCCCACATACTAAAGAGGGCGATATATATGATGGGGATCGAGAAAAAAATGGGGTAGAGTTTTTTTTGGGGGGTTATTATTAAAAAAAAAATTAAATTAAAGAAATAAATATTAACACTACTGCCTATTGTCTTGTTATCTATTATCTTCTTGTGTTTTCTCCATCTGTTGTGAGCCTGTGTTCCATGTAACCTGAAAGCTTGAGAGAAATGAATGAATGAGTATACATAAACATAAACACAAGTATGAAATGTGAAGACAATCACTGGAATCGATCCTGTGCAGCACGGCTCTGGAGTGGAACACTAATGCCATTACACCATACAAGACGATGTGAAGGTCACAGGAAAATGACGATATTTAAACCTGTGCCAAAGGCTGTGAAAAACTACACCTAGCGGCAAGTGGGGAAACTATATACCGCACTTCTGATTAAAGCCGCACCAAGACTTCGCCGAAATTCCAGGCGAGACACCGCGAGGGGCTCAAATACTAGAACCCCCCTTTAAAACCGCACCAACTTTCGCTACGGAATGATTTGACAAAAGACACAATCAAGCTATCATCTAGAAAAATGAACACGCGTAGGTTGCAACTCGGCCATTCCTGTCCACTTTAAAATTCCTTGGGCATTTTATTTAAACACATCATAACACTTTTTTGCAGCGTCACTCAAGCATGAAGTTTGGGAAGACGTAAGGGCCGCTGAACCTCTGCCTGTTTATACAGATTTTATATTCCATGCCGTATTCTTGTTTGCTACTGATTTGTCATTATATTTTGGAAAAAATATTCTGCTGACCCATTTCGAGTCACTGTATATTTTAATTCTAAAAGTAATATTTTGAAATCTTAATGTTTGATGAAAATTTAATTTTCCTGAATTACTCGGAAGATTCAAATCATTTTCACACCGGTTACTTCGGTATTATCACCGTCACATCGTATGTTGACATCGCTCCATGTCACAATCTGCTGGTGCGTTTGAAAACATCGCTGGTCAACTTAACTAAATATCAAAGTAACTGAAGTTACCTTGTTGAGATACGCACGTATAGGAAACATGATGCTTGAAAACGAGTGATTTTAAGGTTTAATTAAATAGGCCAGTGGGGGTAAGCAAGTTTTTTTCCTGAAGAAAGTTTGCGTGTGGGGAGCCATTTTGTCAAGGCAGTGTTCGTGCAAGGCACGCTGGGAAGAAATAGGTGGCTGTTCTGTTAACCACCCACCGCGTACAGCCGTTCAAAATATAAAACGATCGTCTGCCAGTGTGTGACTCTTAATGATGTCAGCTTTTTATTCATTTTACGTTTTAAACAAATAATCATTGCTAAATAATGCCGCAAATGGGTTTAAAGTAGGCTTTTATTCCAATATTGCTTGACGATGCCCAACGAAGTGGGCCGCTGTGTGTTACAGCAGGGTTGTTGTAAACGTATCATTTGGTGACAATTACCAAGATTTTATAACAAGTTATATATCACACGAAAACTAATCAGCAATATTTAATTTATAAATAACAAATAATCATTAATAATACATTTACACACGGCTCCCATGCATGCGAGACTGCTGCAAAGAACGGCCTTCGAAAGTTGCAATATTATCGCCCACTCGCCGGCCCAAAAACGATGTCTGTCAGGAAGATATTCAGGAAACCCTTCTAGTATAAACCACACAGTGCTTTCGGGAAATCAACCTGATTTCAAGATTTTGAATTTCTTGATTAAATCGCGGTTTTAAGTGGAGATTTTACGGTAGTCATAATTACACACTAGCTACCAATTAGCGTCATTAGCAACCGCACCATGTGGTCTGACAGCAGTGACTTTGAGTCCCCTCACATATCAAGAATAAGAAAGAAGCTGCAAGAAATAATAACCGAAAAGACTATGAGTGCTAATGAATCAGCAGTTGGGCTTGCGCTTGACAAGAGAAATGTGGATATTACGGAGAAATCAAAGGTTGAAGGTCATGAGATAGAGGCTCAAACGTGGAGCAGAAGGGGTGGCCAAAATATTATGCAGCAAGTCATCTTCATCAATAAGACGTAAGGAAGTCTTGAAAAATGGAAAAAGCAGTGTCCCAACTATTAAAAGAAAACGAGATAAAAGCGTGCAGGTCAATATTACAGAAAAAGGGCAGGAGCAGACGTTAGCGGCCAGAAAACGTTTGAAAAGTACAGCCAGCCAAACCAGCAAACTGACAGGCAGTTATAATACAAAGATAGACTTAGATGATAAAGATAATATAACCTGGAACATGTTAAATCAAAAATACATGGTTTCCAAAGAATGCACAATAAATTGGTTGTTTGAAAGAAAAGTATTGTTAAGTACGAGATCTTGTCATATATGTGGAGGAAATATGACTTTATCTAACACAACTGAAAAGCAAACCAGTGATCTTTTCAGATGGCACTGTCAGAAAAAATTGCCAAAACATGACATTAAATTATTGCTAAGACACGGCAGTTGGTGTGACAATTCAAACCTGACACTAGAAGAAATTATGCAGTTGACATATTTGTGGAAAATGGGTTGCACGGAAAATCATATGATGCATGAGCTACAAATATGTAGTAAAACAGTGGTAGATTGGAGCAATTTTTGCAGGGAAACGTGAGGAAACTCTCTTGTTGGAAAATCGAATAGGAAAAAAATTGGCGGTCCTGACATTGTGGTGGAGATAGACGAATCAAAATTCAGCAAAAGGAAATACCACCGAGGTCATCAAGTTAAAGGCGATAGGGTATTCAGTGGCAGGGAAAAAGAAATAAAAAAACATGTTCATGGTTGTTGTAGCAGATTGCTCTAAAGACACATTGCTTCCCTTAATTGAAAAGCATATTGAAAAGGGAAGCATAATTTACAGTGACTGTTGGAAAAGTTACGAATGTTTAAGTGAACGTGGTTACAAAGATTTCACGGTAAACCACAGTAGTAACTTCAAAAACCCTGTAACCGGCATTCACACCAATGGAATTGAAGGTGACTGGCAGAAAGCAAAAAGAAGTGTGTGTATGCCACGTTTCGAGGTAAAATCAAAGCATTTACCAGGTTATCTATCGGTTCACAGTTGGGGTCTGTATCATGAAGGTTCAAACTTGTTTTCATATTTCCTGTGAGATGCCAGTAAACTGTACAATGGCAACTGCCATAAACAGAATTGTAAATTCTGTAACCGCACCTCGTCGAATTAAGAGAACAGTTTATTCAGATAAGATTTGTAGATATGTAAATATTTATTGTTTCCCATATTGAGATGGAAGTATAGAGAAGAAAATAAAAGGTAAGAACAATACAATATAATATAGAAATTGCAAAACATGAACTTTATGAATGAAATTGCTCATACCAATTAACGTAAAATGTATATAAATATGTAAAAAAAGTTAAGAATATTATACAGATTAGCATTTAAAGAAATGATGAGTAATTGGGGGGGGGGGGAACCCCCCACACCAGGCTTGGGTCAAGTACATGTACTTGTACTTGGTACTTGTACTCAAGTACAAAATTTTCAGTACTTGGCCTGTACTTGTACTTGGAAATTTTTACCAAGTACAGTACTTGTACTGTACTTTTACTTGCTAAATATGTACTTGAAAAATCAAGTACATTTCAAGTACTAGTCAAGTACATGTATTTTTAGCTCAGCTGACTATAAGTCATCTGAGCTATAGTCGTGGTCCATTGTCCGTCGTCCGTCCGTCCCTCCGTCCGTCCGTCCGTCCGTCCGTAGATGTGGCACGTTTTGAAACCGTAAGACCTAGGAATCCAAAATTCAGCATAATGTTAGATGTCCCCAAGATCTCCTACCAAGCCAAAAACTGGGTCTTTGCGACTTCATTCCTTTGAGAAATTAAGGAAAAACCTCAATTTTTTATTAAAAACCTATTTTCACACTTCAGGACTGCCTAATATCAAAACCACTCATCTGTTTTTCCTCATATTTCCTATAAATAATCCTCTATATAATTCCTATGTACATGCCAGAAATTAGGTCTGTATTATATAATTTAAAAAAGTTATGGGCCCAAACATAATGCATTTTGTAAATAATCAGGAAAGAAATTTTATCACTTAACACAAAACTTGTTAAAGCTAAGCACTTTTTTTCCAGTAATATTACTTTTATTAATCAAAATTAAATTGTATACCCAAAATTAGAACAAAATCTTTTAAATTTTTTAAAATATTAGCAAAAATTAAAAATTGGTACCTTAAATTTTGCCCAACTTTGACCATGGCACGTTTTTTGCTGTAACTGCTGTGGATTTAATTTTCACAGCATGTTTTTTTTAGCATTTTAACTGTTAACACCAAAAATTTGAAACCAGTTGATCAAAAACTGTAGATTTTTAGCTCAGCTGACTATAAGTCATCTGAGCTATAGTCGTGGTCCATTGTCCGTCGTCCGTCCGTCTGTCCGTCCGTCCGTCCGTCCGTCCGTCCGTAGATGTGGCACGTTTTGAAACCGTAAGACCTAGGAATCCAAAATTCAGCATAATGTTAGATGTCCCAAAGATCTCCTACCAAGCCGAAAACTGGGTCTTTGTGACTTCATTCCTTTGAGAAATTAAGGAAAAACCTCAATTTTTTATTAAAAACCTATTTTCACACTTCAGGACTGCCTAATATCAAAACCACTCATCTGTTTTTCCTCATATTTCCTATAAATAATCCTCTATATAATTCCTATGTACTTGCCAGAAATTAGGTCTGTATTATATAATTTAAAAAAGTTATGGGCCCAAACATAATGCATGTTGTAAATAATCAGGAAAGAAATTTTATCACTTAACACAAAACTTGTTAAAGCTAAGCACTTTTTTTCCAGTAATATTACTTTTATTAATCAAAATTAAATTGTTTACCCAAAATAAGATCAACATCTTTTAAATTTTTTAAAATATTAGCAAAAATAAAAAATTGGTACCTTAAATTTTGCCCAACTTTGACCATGGCACGTTTTTTGCTGTAACTGCTGTGGATTTAATTTTCACAGCATGTTTTTGTTAGCATTTCAACTGTTAACACCAAAAATTTGAAACCAGTTGATCAAAAACTGTAGATTTTATTCAAGTTTTCAAGCACCATGTCACATATTGCTAGTGTTATGCAGTTTGCTAGAGCTCAGCTCCCGAGCTTCAGCTCTAAGTTCCTTAAATTTGGCATACAGCTGGATTTCTCCAAAATCCCCTGCCATGCCAAGAATTTGGTCACTAGGACTTAATTCCTTCAAGATATCAATGAAAAACTTCATTTTTCCATTAAAAACCCATTGTTACACTTTAAGACTGCCTCATATCAAAACCACTGATCTGACTTTGATCATATATAATATACATATTTTTCTATACATTCGCTTTGCACATGCAAGATGTGATGTCAGTATTGTGTATTTTTTTTAAGTTATGGGCCCAAACATAATGCACTTTTTTAAAAATCAAGAAATATATTTACTCACCTTAGATAAGAATTGCTGAAGCTAGAGACTTTTTGTCAGGAATATAACTTTATTTAATCAAGATTTGATTGTTTACCCAAAATTAGATCTGAATTTTGCAAATTTTTCAAGTTATTAGCTTAAATAAAAAATCAATACCCTAAATTTTGTCCAACTTTGGCAATGGCATGTTTTTTTTCTGTAAGCACTGTTGATTTCATTTTCACAGCATATATACATAAGGATTTAATCTTTTAAAATCTGAAATTTCAAAGGAATTGATTGAAAAGAGTAGCTTTTATTTAAGTTTTCATACACCATGTCAAGTGATGTTTACATCTAGTCCCCCTAGTAGTAAAGCCTTCACTTGCATTATGTAACCCACCCCAGGCAGCTTGTCTTGGCTCAGCTGGGGCCACTACTAGCAGGCTTCTTCTCTGCCCTGCACACCCTCCCCCCCCCCCCCCTAGATGATGCATTAACTAGATGAATGTTATAATTTTCTGTATTTTATTTTATTCTTGGCTATGCTACATTTTAGATTTTGTATTTACCACCAGGGTTACAATGATTAAAGTGCACATTTAATTGTGTCCACAAAGTGGTGTATTGCTATGAAAGTGTGGATGTTCATCAGATAAGTAATTCCTTCCTTGAGAAGAGTAAAAACTTCACAAGGTGTGAAATTGACTATTAATTCCAGGAATAAATTAAAGCTTAGATTGTAATTAGCATAATGATATTGTTTGTCCCTCATTCAACCAACAGTGTGTGTATACTTTATTTGAAAAGATGTTTTTATTTTACCAAATTTACAGAATCTTATTTTATTTTGGTGAATAAGATTAAGCATGTACTGAAAACTCCAATGTGCAAAACTTTTTAATAGTGATTCAAGGAATAATCTTGCAGATGCCATGTTGTGGCATTATTTTCTTTTAAATTCAGTTTAAAAATTTGTGATTTAAAAATAATAAAAATATATGTGTATGCATAATATGACCCAATACGAGCTACACTCTGGATGTATAATGATTGCAACTAAGAATTCTAATATTTTAACTTATATTTTCAGTGTTTTTTTAATACAAATTTATAAAACTTGTAAATAAAAAAAATTAATCAGATAAAAACTATTTTAATGGAAAAAGTGGATATGCTTAAATAATATATAAAATTAAATGTATTATTCCCTTGAATGTGAAATAAAGATATTAGTCCAGACCTAGGAATCCAAAATTCGGCATAATGTTAGATGTCCCCAAGATCTCCTACCAAGCCAAAAACTGGGTCTTTGCAACTTCGTTCCCTTGAGAAATTAAGGAAAAACCTCAATTTTTTATTTAAAACCTATTTTCACACTTCAGGACTGCCTAATAGCAAAACCACTTATCTGTTTTTCCTCATATTTACCATAACTATTCCTCTATATAGTTCCTATATACATGCCAGAAATTATGTCTGTATTATTTAATTTAAAAAAGTTATGGGCCCAAACATGATGCATTTTGTTAAAAAATCTGGAAAGATATTTGATCACTTAACACAAAAAACGTTAAAGCTATGGACCTTTTTTCCAGTAATATAACTTTAATTAATCAAAATTAAATTGTATACCCAAAATTAGATGAAAATCTTTTAAATTTTTTAAAATATTAATAAAGATAAAAAATTGGTACCTTAAATTTTGCCCAACTTTGAACATGGCACGTTTTTTTTACTGTAAGTACTGTGGATTTAATTTTCACAGCATGTTTTTGTTAGCATTTCAACTATTAACACCAAAAATTTGAAACCAGTTGATCAAAAACTGTAGATTTTAATCAAGTTTTCAAGCACCATGTAACATATTGTTTACATCAAGCTAGTGTTATGCAGTTTGCAAGAGCTCAGCTCCCCAGCTTCAGCTCTAAGTTCCTTAAATTCAGCATACAGTTAGATGTCTCCAAAATCCCCTACCATGCCAAGAATTTGGTCACTAGGACTTAATACCTTCGAGATATTAATGAAAAACTTCATTTTTCCATTAAAAACCCATTGTTACACTTCAAGACTGCCTAATATCAAAACCACTGATCTGACTTTAATCATTAATAATATACATATTTTTCTTTCTCTATGCACATGCCAGAATGATGTCAGTATTTTGTATTTTTTTTAAGTTATGGGCCCAAACATAATGCACTTTGTAAAAAATCAGGAAATATATTTACTCCCTTAACAAGGGCATTGCTGAAGCTAGAGATCTTTTTTGTCAGGGATGTAACATTATTTAATCAAGATTCAATTGAATACCCAAAATTAGTTCTGAATTTTTCAAATTTTATAAGTTATTAGTATAAATATAAAATTAGTACCTTAAATTTTGCCCAACTGTGACCATGGCACGTTTGTTTCCTGAGAGCTCTGTTGATATAATTTTCATATCATGCAAACATAAGGATTTCAGCTTTTTAGTTTAGAAAGCTGAAAGAAATTGGCCAAATATTGTAGCTTTTATTTATGTTTTTTATGAGACCCTGTCCGACTTTGGCTCTCACCAGCCCCTCTTGAGTCACCACTTTGTTGACCTTGTTGACCTTTCATCAAATTATGCACGCTTGAGGCGAGAATCCAGGCAGCTTATGGCCAGCCACAGTTGATCCAGGTGTCCAACCCAACTCATCTAGTAGTTTTAACCAACAACATAACAATAAACAATAAATTAATAAATTTTTATTGGTTTTTAATAACAAATTAAAGAAAAATAGAAAAGGAATTTGTTAGTTTATAATAACAGGAAATTAACTTGCAGTTACTGATGATATAAGAATCTTGTATCGATGGGTAGAATGTCACATATTCCAAATAACACCATGCAGTCACCTATGGCATTTTTCAGTAAATCATATTATTCATTACTAATCATTAGGGATTATATGAAGGAAATTAATGATAGACAAAGATGCAGTTGATAATATTAATCTAGATTCCTACTGTGTCTAGTGTGTACATTGATGTGAAATTAGTCCAAAATGAATTTTTTACAGTTATTTTTTAATATAAATAAAAGCCATAAAACCAGGTACTTATGATCATTATTTAAATGTGTGAATTTTGTATATTCTGGATTCTCAACATCTTTGTTTGGTGAAAACTGAATAAATACCAGACATGGTGCGAATACTTTGTAATTGTATTTAAATATGAATATGATTATGTACTCCATTATAAAATTTATTGCATAAAGAATGGGAATTCAGGTAAAAATGAAAGTATATGAATACTCGTGCAAATACTTTCAAAATGTATTCATGAATGCATTCATGAATATATTCTTTAATATTATTTTAATAATCATATCAGTTATATTTCATTTTAAAAAATCATATGATTCTCTTATTATTTTTAATAAAAATTATATTTGGGACAAGATTTGTAATTTTTTTTAATAAATAGTTAAACTCTTATATTATATGTTCTGCTTATAAGTTATATGGCCAAGTCAAAATCTGTGTGACAATAGCACTCCATTTGTTAATAAAATAAATGAAATCAATCCTCTTCCTTGTCTCCAAAGATACTATCAAAATCATACATAAGCTAAACACCCACAACTCATAATACAGCTTATATTTATTACCACACAAAACCAGCATGTGCCTCATTTCTAAAAAATATTTTTTTATCATATATAACAGCTGAGCGTCGTGACCCATAGGTCCCTTGTTTTAAATTATTTTGAATACAGAGCATATGGATTGATGGATGTGAGACAAGATGTACATGTCACAATAATAATAGCCTACACTATTTAACATCAAACATGCCTCTGTTTATCCATGGTTTACTAATCAAAGGTCAGATTGTGCCAGGTAACTTATTTGGCTGTGACCTACTCTGTCCAGTACTCTTATGTAATTAGCACCAGTGGTCACCAGCAATGTGGCAGCTGGCCCATGCTTGCCTCCACAATAGGCACATCCTGGGCAGGAACTGAGTCTGTTCAGCATTATTTGCTGATATGCTTCATGATCAAGGGGCTCACAGGAAGTAATAGAAAGTAATATGTATTACTCTATTACTTTACCTTCTGTTTCTATTACTGTTACTAGCACAGCTCAAATTTTTGAGTCTATTACTATTACATGAAAAAGCTGTAATAGTCTATCCTCAGACCTGATTATATGAACAGCTTGTGGAAACACTACCCACTTAATAGTTCTGCTGAGTAAGTTTGTCCCAGGTTACATCTGCTCATGCACCAGGCTATTTAGCTGTGGTAACTGAGAAGGTCAGGTTGGTATTAGTGGTGGGAGTCAATTCCTTTTTCATAATCGACCATCAGTTTAAGCAAACCGATCATTGATCAATTAGTAATCGGTTCAGGCAAATATAAAGAAATATGCAATTATCTGTGAAACTGTACTTTCTTAACCCAGCCCGCATGTCTTAGTAATTCTACCTAAAGAAAAGAAGTTTTGCCTTATTTATATTTTCCTATTATCAGTAAGATATGCTTTTCAAAGTTTGATTTTAATTATTAATAATAAACAAGAATTAAACCACTATCCAGAACATCTACTTGCTGCATAGACCTAGAGAATTTATGGAGCATTTTAACGCCATACCGCCCATACTGTGCAACGTACATCTGTTACAAAACTCCACGCTAATTCTGCAGCTCCCTGCCAGTTCACAGAGGTTTATTAAGTCCTCTGTTCTCGCATCTACCATGTTATACTCAGTTACATACGGATGTAATATGGGAACAAAGACTAATTATTTGAAGCGCGGAATGTTGTAAAAAATGGAAGAATAATTTTAGCCTATAAGATAATAGGCATTCTGGGAAAAAAAGTCATGATTATGATGTTATCGATAGTTGCCTTTGTTAATCGAGGGCTTGAAATTGGCAGGAAACTGACTGACTTTCGATAAAATTTGATCGGCCCACCACTAGCTGGTAATGAGTAAATCTGGAACTGAACTTTACACAACCTTCAGGTGGACTGTTTAGCTGATCAGCTGTGAGTTTTACACACCTGACAGACTAGTACAGAGACTCTAAAGCCACTATATAATAAGTGACAGAATTGGCAGATTCAGAATAGTCATTCAGAATAGGCATCAAAGCACCATTTCTTGTGTACTGATATATGACTGTGTAATAGTGTATATAAATACTAAAAGGCCATCAAGACTGTCACCCTGGATTACCTAGAATAACAAAAAAAAACTTTCAGCAATTGGAGCATCAACCCACTTTTTTGTGTACCAGTACTGATATCTGACTGTGTAACAGTGTGTATAATATAGGTAATTGTTTTATCAATAAATATTCAGAAAAATTGCTTTTTTAATTAAAAGTACAAGTACAGACCCCTGTACTTGTACTTGTACTTGTACTTCACAAATTCTGCAGTACTTGTACTTGTACTCAAGTATTGACCCCCTGTACTTGACCCAAGCCTGCCCCACCCCCCCCCCCCCCAAAAAAAAATGATAAAATGTATAAAATATTAAGGGCTAACATAAAAAGAAATAACGAGCCCCCCCCCCCCCCCCCACCCCCCTGAAAAATGATAATGTGAGACCAGGAAAAACGCAAAACATTTATGCATGTAAAATAGAATGAGTAAATAACCCTTAAGAACCCCTTGATCCATTCAAGATCATTGATGGTAGTTGAACTTGATTATTAACATATTGATCCCTCATATTGTAAGATGGCATGGTGACAAGGAGGGAAAGAATACAGACAGATACAGGCAGCATAAGGATTAAGAACAAGGAATGTAATAGCATGAGAAATAAGAGAATAAGTTCCAGACGGTACAATAAGCACACCTGTTAATTTGTTGGGATAGCACTATTCAATTAGGACTGTCAGATAGGTAGGTACTGATTGTAAAGTTGTACCAGAAAGGAACTTAATAACATGTATCAAATTATATCGATATATCACCTTTATGTGCGCCTGTAGTTGTTTTTTATACTTTGAAATCGCGGAGGTCAGTTGTTGCTGTCCTGCCATGCTGAACGGATATGAAGCAATATCTGATTTTATTCAGAATAAGTGCCCATACTTTCTTACATACTGATCATTCAGCAAAAGTTTTGGTCCCAAAGGAGTCTAAGCATCTGTATCAATGATAATATGTGAGGGTTGTTTGGTTTTCTCACGCTACACAAGGCATATATGTGTCTGAGGGTTTGCATGGATCCGTGCAAACTTGCATGGTATAAACTCCCCCCCGCCAGAGGCTGTAGCACTTGACACTTGTTCACTACATGTTAGCGCTGCAGACTGTGGCCAGGTCAGTCCATGGCCTGCAGCGAGCTGCCACCAGTACCCGCCAGGGGTAGATGTGCCACATTTGTATGAACAGAAAACGGGGTTGTATCCAGGCTGAACTAAATACCGAAATACACTGAAAAACACTGAAATACACCAAAATACACTGAAATAAGTCATTTCCACCAGGGTTCAATACACATATTTATATATATATAAATACGTATATATATTTTTACCGTATATATAAAATATATATAATTAAATATATATATATATATTTATTTATTTTACACCTATACTGGTATTAATAACAGTTATTTCAGTGTATTTTGGTGTTGTTTCATTGTATTTTGGTGTTATTTCGTTGTTTTTAGCGAACCTGTGAGCTTATGCGATGGTGTGCCGTCATCTGTACATTAACCTATACTAACTTGAAAACGGCAAGAGTTAGCATCACGAAATTTTATGCAAAAAATTAGTCATCTAGAAAACTCAATCGGATTTTGCTTATTTTTTGGCTAACTGCATTTTCGTAAATTTTATAGGGAAAAAGCAAAAAAAACCTTCTTCTCCGAAACTGTTCAGCCAAATTGTCTAATATTTCACAGAAATGATCCCTTGAACAATCTTTCTCAAGTTTATTCGAATGATTTAAGTTCAGTGATTTTTGGCAGAGTTACAGGAATTTGAACTTAGTCATCTGTCCAAAAAAGCATACTAAAATTACAATCTAAGAAACAGCTGGAGCTGTCATCACCAAATTTATGCCAATGTTGGTCACATGAGTCATATCTGAATTTGAGGTATAGGTGGCGCCACCTGCATTGACCTTTTTTTGTACGGGGGTCATTGGTCATCTGTACATTAACCCATAATTTCTCAGGAATAGCAGGAGCTACAATCCCTAGATCTAATGCAATAATCTGTCACATATCAAATGTTATGGGATTCAGCTTATTTATTTGCTATCTGCATTTACTTAAGATATTATAGGAAAAAAGCTAAAAAACCTTTAAAATTTTAGTCTTCTTATTGTACAAAAATGATCCCAGAGGCAAGCACTCTCAAGTTTGTTCAAATGGTTTGCATTTGATGAATTTTAGTGGAGTTAAATGAATTTGAATGGTTATTTGGCCAAGTAAGCATACTGACATAGTAATCTCAGAAATGACAGAAGCTAGCATTATCAAGTATTGTGCAAATGTTGGTCATATGACTCATATTTGAAGTTGCAGATTTTGATGTGCCACCTACATTGACCTGTTTTTTATTGGCAAAAAAACTCATAATTTTAGCCTCTTTCAGATTAAAATGTTTATGATGAAACTGTCAAGTTGAATCGTTCAATTTTTCAAAAGAATTATCCTTGGACATGGTTCTTTCAATCATATTAGAAAAACTTAAGTTGGTCTTATGGCCATTATTATGTCTAACTCAAACTGAGGACTGCAAAACTGCTCTTCTACAAAATTATTGTTTCAATTATAACTTCTGTTACATGGCACAAAAATTATTCCTAGGTGGCCTTTGTTCAAGTTTACTTGAATGATTTTTGGCAGAATTATTGGACCTTTAACAATGAAAGAACTGAATCTTTTATTTTTCTAGATATTTTGATAAAAAGTTTATGAATATTTCAGCTTGAAAAAAAAGCGTTTTAGCCAGTCTTTCAGTATGTGTAAACAGATTTGCCAAGGCCAAGATTGTGTCTGTATATTTACATAGGTTAAGAAACTGCCAACTGTTTCAGATTTGGCAACAGATCAAGAGTTCATTCAGTGCAGCCAGATATAGGTCAAGAGTTCAGTCAGTGCAGCCAAGCAAAAGGCATGTGATCCCCTCATGGGTGACATGTGAACACCTCATGGGCACCATGTGATCACCTAATGGGTGTCATGCCCCTCAGTTCTGCATGTGGAGCCAATCTATTTATAGCTTTGGCAGACTGCCAACTTTGTCAGATTAGGCAACAGGTCAAGAGTTCACTCAGTGCAGCCAGGTACAGGTCAAAAGTTCACCCAGTCTAGCCAGGTGCAGGTCATGAGTTCACTCAGTGCAGTAGCCTGAGCTAGCAAATTTGTCACAGTTCACTCGGGGCAACTGCCTTTCTCACCTAAGCGTGGTCAGCCCCATGCATCAGACTTAAGGTAAGTTTGATGTATTGGCCTAATATTTTGACCTGTCTATGTGTCTTTGATGGGTTTCTCGTTCACAAGACAGATGTCACCACCTACAATGACATTTGCACAGTGTGTGACTTTTGTGCCTGCTTATATCTATGGAGGAATTTGATATATCATCCTGAAATTGGGAATATTTATACCTATTGTATTTTAATTATTGTATACTTGTCGTATACAAGACTGGTAGTGCCACCTACAAAAACTTTTTGCACAGTGTGTGTCCCTGCTTATTTCTCAGGAGGGGTTTGATATATCAGTCTGAACTTGGGCATATGTATATTTTTCTCTGAAACCTTTTTGTATACAAGACTGGTGGTGCCAGCTACAATCATATAGCAAAAACAAATGGTATGTAGACGTAATAGATAATTATGATAATCATCATTTTCAAGAAAAACCAGAGAGAGAGAGAGAGAGAATGTGTTTGTCCAAAATAGCACAGAAGAAATAACAGAATGTTGGTTAATAGAACAGACAAAGGAAAAGTACTTTGATGTTTCACTTAAAACTATACATCCAACTTAGTCAAGAACACAAAAATATACACAAGTTGCTAAGAACCAACCTATAAGCACAGAGAGAGAGAGATGATCACTAAATTTGTCAAATTAAGTTCACTTCCCTGCATTTGTACTGTGAAAACAGATCTATTTGTGGAGTTTATTATTGAAGATTTTCTCTGTTTTTTATAGATCATAGGTTGGTTTTATATATTTATATACATATAATAAATATTTATTATATATTTTTAGGAAGTGCTTATTTCCACTCCCCCAAGGAGTGGAAATAAGGGATGCTTATTTCCACTCCCCCTATGAGTTACCAATCCCTATGATGTTAGATGGAACAGATAAGGGTTTGTTAGAATAGATATTCACTTACAGCAGCTCTATAGGATAACACTGATGAACTATATTTAAAATTTAACATGAGTGTTAATAATTGTTATTAGGCTTACCTTTGAGATGCATATCTTCCTAATCAGTATAGTGACAATGGTCTTAAAGCACCCAATGTTACATTTATAGGTTTAATTTTTCTGTAAATCTAAGTTTTAGTAATTTTTGCCTATTTTGACACCACAGTAACAGTTCTGAAAATGTTTAAGATGAAATCAGTGGTATGGTAAATTACTGAAACAACCTACTAGGGTACAGGTGCCAGTCCAGTTCATCTGTCTGGGCTTTACCTTGTATTCTGAGCCAAGAGCTGATGCACCAGTCTGAGCATATAGAAACAAAACCAGAGCTCATTAATGAGGTGCCAATAAACTACTGATAAGGACTCTCAGCCAGTTATCAAGTAATGTCGAAATCTCTTACTCTTTATGTGCTACTATAAGTTAGTTCTAATGATCCACATATCAATTTTTAAAAGAATGAAACAACTAGACCGAAAAATCTATTTGGCACTGCAGAAAAAATAAAAATCTATATGTCTTTTAAATTTGTTGTCACACATAATTGTAATGTAGTTGTCAGGGGTAACTGTTTTAAACTTTGATGTTAAATGCATTGAAATAAAAATCGATCTCAATATAAAAACTGAAAACTTAAATGTTTAAAGAACTTGTTCTAGAAATGTGTAACTGTCTTATGTCCCTGCTGTCCCTATCATGTCTATAGAAGTACTTTAGAGAGGATTTTGTAAAGAAAGGCAATTATTAAACTGTGTTTATCACTGAAAAGGATAAACACCCAAGTTTTGGTCACTTAAACTGCCAAAATACTCAAGACTTTACCAACTTTTATCACAAGGGGGAGTGGAAATAAGCATTCTTTATTTCCACTCCTCGGGAGTGGAAATAAGGCCTGCCATACTTTTAAGGTATATATTTATATGTATATATATATATATACATATAAATATATATATGTTGTGTATTGAACATATATACTGGTGGTATCGACTGTTATTTAAGTGTATTTTGGTGATATTTAAGTGTATTTCTGTGCTATTTCAGTGTTATTTCAGTGTATTTCGGTGTTATTCCGGTGTATTTCAGTGTTTTTCGGTGTATTTCGGTATTTAGTCCAGCCCTGTATCCGGCCACTTGTGTCTAGATTTAGTGTTTCTATTCATCTGCCACTGGGAGCATATTCAGAATTGGGTAGACTACATTCTGGAACATGAAAACATAAACAAACTTGTCTATTTTCACTTCTTGAGTGAAGTTTAAGTTCAAGTTCTTCATTTTACTTCCTAAGAGTTCCTGCAGTGTCCATTCATTTCATCTATTCCATCATGAATCACAGTGAATAACAGAAGTCGCCTGAGTTGGGAATGGAACCTACATTCACTAGATCAGGAACCCTATACACTACTATTACAGGAATGGGGTCCTGTGATTAATTAAAGGTAGCATGACCAGTGGCAGCACATACATACAGGAACACACATAAACAAGGAGAATTAAGTACTCTATTAAACTAAGAAGTTTATTAGGAATACAAATATATATTTAAATCTACACAGAAGAAATGTCCATGTGGCCCCACACTATCTTAATACAATATTAATAAAGCAGATCTTATATAAATATAAAACATGAAATTTATATATATATATATATATATATATATATATATATATATATATATATATATATTCGAGGCCCAGATCCTGATTGGTCCACACCAGATGCCTATCAGGATTTGGTAAAGCCTAAACCCCGATCATTAACTTTTAGGAAAGAGAATGAGTTCCTGTCTGAACTTATCAAGGTTTAGGTCAGCCCAGACCTAGATTCAGAGAATGCCTTTATCCCTGACAGGTTGTCTGAAATAACAACTTAATAATTTAGTATTGTCAAATCTTTGACAAAAATTGACAAAATTTAGTTTGTTGTTAGTGTTAATTATTCTACCTTAATAAGTTAACTTATATTTAAGTTTAAATTAATTGAGTGATTATATTTATTTGAATTATTTTTCAAGTCCTTGTATTATTTTTCAATAAAAATTATTATTTCCAATATTTTCATCAGATTTTTTATATATTATTTATATAACAATTGAACAATTTTAAGCTGACTCATCGCATAAATAAGTGTTTATATTTGATGCGTTTTGACGGTAGAATAAATTGTATGATGGATAACATATAAAAAAGTTAAGTATCATTTGAAGTTTTCAGTCCCATGTTTTAAAATATGGATATTCTTTACTTGTATCAGCTCATGAACAGCTTACATTTTAGTGAAAAATCCTGATTTCATGAAAACCAACAATTTATAACTTCTCTTGTCAACATTTTCAACTATATATATATATATATATATATATATATATATATATTCATATTTTTATTACATATATTAATATAGATTTAAAATTTTTCACACTTTTTGGTTTATTATTTTCATGTCTTAACCTTATGGAATATAATGTTTACACCAGAAGCCTACTCTAGTATGCCATGGAGTCTCAATCAGGAACTGGTTTAGACCAGATCCTGATTGGGGTTAAGGCCAGACTGAATCCCAATCGGGGTTTGGTGACACAACTATGATCTGCCATTGTTAACCCACTTTAAAGAGAGCTTTATTGTTTACATTATTGAAAAGTGCCTCACTGAGCACAGGGTAATTAAGGCCCTTTTATATACATGTAATATCGCCAAATCTATATTGCATATGCAATTATCATAGCAGATACCATTTAGGTTCCAGTCTTTGATAATTCTGAGGATTACACAAACACAAATCACAGACTCAGTTAAGTACTTGCAGTTAATGTGAGTTTTTTTACCTTTCTGCCCATATTTTCCTTGTTAAACATTGGAAGTTTGCAATAAGGCTTCTGATCATGTGCAGAATTTTTAATAATAAATAAAATAGGAAATGGTTTTGGTTTTCAGAAATGCAAATAAGCACCATTTTTGCTTAACTGACTTGCAAATAACTGGCTTTGTTTGTGTATATATATATATATATATATATATATATATATATATATATATATATAAATATATATATATAGAAGGTAGTGTTACCCTCCGATGTAAAGTGCTCTATGGCCTACAGACTAGGCCAGAGCGGTATAACTCTGAAGAAAAACAACACTGTTAATTCACAACAGTCTGTTTCACGGGGTGCGACCCGATCATCAGGTGAATATGGTTAGATCCAATACCTATGTAAAAGATGTAAAACCCTTGCTTCAATCCTTTGCCAAAATTTCTAATATGAGCATCAGACATATGATACTTTTGCACTGAGTCTGTTATGTGTATAGCTGTTCAAAATTAATATGTACTTGGTAAGTATGCAAATATTACACCCAGTTTGACATGTTTCACCCATATGCCAAATGATTCCTTCCTGGAACAATATCAAATCCTATTTATAACATTTACAACCGATGACAATTAATAATTATCCCTTAGCATTCTGGTGACTGAGTCTTTCTTTATATTTTAGGGAAATCATCACTGACAATACAGTATGTTGAGAACCAGTTTGTGGATTCATATGACCCAACCATAGAAAACAGTAAGTGAAACTGAACAACAAACACATCATATATTTACATGTATATCAAATGCAGCACACAAAAAGTGATTGTAAGTTGTCAAATAGAAACACTTATAAATCCAGAAATTTAGAAACAGATGAACTAAACCAGGTAACAAAACCAACAGAGCCCTTCTCCAGTGCAGTATGCAGTATCAGTGATTATACCACTCAATAGGCAGGGTAAGGACCACATATTTGTGCCAGTATATGCTGTGGTACACAATTCTGAGTACCTGTATCTGGTGGCATGAGTAGGAAGTACCTGGTACCTGCACCTGTACCAAGAAATGAAAATATCTGTACCTGGTATAAGGTACTCTAAAGTCATATGTTATATTGAGATGGATACTTGTGTTGGGTCAAGGACAGTTCCCTATACCAGAAATATAGAATGAATCTAGAAAGCTGCACTGCAGGAGACATCCATACTATCACAATTGTGTTTGCTGAACTTAACTGGTATTCTTGATATTTTGCTAAGTGTAAGGAATTTATCACAAATAATGAATGAACAAAGTCAGCAAACAAATGTGTCCATGGGTGATGATAATGATTCCTCATGCCTGATAACACCAAGCATTGAAGCCGACAGAGACATTTTTAGTGGTGGTGGTGGTGTTGGGGGGGGGGGTTGCAGTTTTCATCATGGATGATGCTGCCTCTCAAACTTTGTGGGGGACTCTCTTTTGTTTGGGGAGAAATCTGCTGCAGTAAAGAGCTGAGTCACCTCCAGTCAAGTGCTTGCTAAAATATCCATTTATTTGTGAATTTTATTTAATGTACCATTGCACAAGGGTTCATTGTTATAGACATCATGGGTTTATCATATATGTAGAATAAAATGCAGTATGTATTACCTAATTGTGCACTGATTATCATGTATGGTTAACATGTATTCATTAAAAGCAAGTGTTTAATACATATCAGCATAACAGTGACATATTCACTTTGCAGCATTCAGCAAGACATTGAAGATAAGGGGTCAGGAGTACCAGCTGGAACTGGTGGACACAGCAGGACAGGTAGCATTGTTAATTATTACTTATCATCAGATGGTACACCTCATGTTTACTTATCATCAGACAGTACACCTCATGTTTACTTATCATCAGACGGTACACCAAATGTTTACTTATCATCAGACGGTACACCTCATGTTTACTTATCACCAGACGGTACACCTCATGTTTACTTATCATCAGACGGTACACCTCAAGTTTACTTATCATCAGACGGTACACCTCATGTTTACTTATCATCAGACGGTACACCTCATGTTTACTTATCATCAGACGGTACACCTCATGTTTACTTGGAAATGTAAAATATGATTACAATAAAATGGATCTTTATAATAACATGATGCAAGCATAAGCTAACATCGAACTTACAAATCTCTTGCATTTTCATTCTAAGGCCCTAAAATGTCATGCATTAAGGGGTTCATGCTTCACCACAGAAAAGTACATCTTACACCGTATATGCAAATAGCAACAAGAAATTAATTCATGTACTTCCAGGGTTCAGCATTATTTTTTTAATGTACTTGCCTAGTCAGTCAATAACATCTAGCTTTAACTTGCCCTACATACATATTTACTTGCACATCAAAAATCAGTGGCCTTAGCTATGAACATAGTGTGTTCCATATGGCTGTGGTGCATTGTCAGCAAGTTTTATTGCATGTTAGACAATAAACATGTTCAAATTGTTCAAACATGTTTGTTTATTGCCTCTGCCAGTAGGGTATGCAATTATACCTGTTGGTGTGTGTTTGTGAGTGTGTTTGTTCACAACATAACTCACACAGTCAAGAAAGGAATCCCATGACATTTTCAGTGCACTTCAGGAATGGGCCAACGGCTCAACAAAGAATTTATTAGATTTTGATGTGGGTCCAGTCCATGATCCAGATCCTGGAGGGACTACCAGGAATATTCATAAATGCGCAGTCACATATGCACGAATGAAATGGGAATAAAGATAAAGAGGTTTTATCAATATGGTTTCATTTCTCCAAGAAACAAAATTTGCTAAATGAAGTTGAGTTAAGATTCAAGGGGTAAAAGTTTATAATTTATAGTTCTGACATTTGGTTGCTCGGCCACCATTTTCTGGAAGTTTTACCTCTCCCAGGTAAGCAGTTAACTGTTCATGTTGATTCCTGACTTGTAAACAATTTTGCAAATTATAAATGGAAATTGAAAATCAGTTTCAGTGTGTATGTCTTATTTTTCATTCATGGGGAAGTGGTAACTGTGGCATGTCTTTAACGTCTTGTGTTTTTTTTTCAGGATGAATATTCATTTTTGCCTCAGTCTTATGCCATGAATGTTGATGGCTACGTCTTAGTGTACTCAGTAACCTCCCAAAAAAGGTAAGTTTGTGAAGAAGTATGGAAAATAGCAGAGGTTATTATAGGGAACAGCAGTGTCCTATCTAAGTCAATTCCAGTATTTCTGGAATAGGATCACTTAGAGTGGTATCCCAAAGTCTCAGTGATGTAGTAGAGTCAAGTCTAAGTCTATCTGAGTCCAAGTGCAAGTCATAGTCAAAGCCACTAAAGATTAAGTCCCAAATCCTTGAAGTTGGAGTCCAAGCCCACCTTCTTCAACTCGAAGTCTTTTGGAACTCAAGAAGAACTCTGAGCCTGAAATGTCTGTAGCAAAAAAGCATTTAAAATTTTTATATTTCTGAGATCATCAAAAGTATTTTTATGTTAGTTTTCATGGTCTTTATTTTATTTTTGAAATACATTTAACTCCCGATACAGAAACTGATTTTGGTATATAATGATAGTGTTAACTATACCTTTATCTATATCTATGTCTTTAGATTTTTTATTTTTTAGAAAAGTTCACATATAAGTCTGTTTTCCAACCTTGACTTCAGGCCTTTGATAAAAAACGTTTTTTCTATTGGACTCAAGATGGACTGTTTCTTGAGTCTTGACCTCTGAGTCCAGGCAAAAGTCTGAGTCCAGGACCCTCAAGTCCAAGTCAGAGTCACTGAAAGGGTGGACTCCAGTGCGTACTTAGTGAGAAAAGGGCCTATTTTTTTCTTGCCAATTGATAAGGTGTCATCTCCATCATCTGTCCCTCATTTTGAAAATTAATCACGTTTTCAACTGGTGAATATAGAGCAAAGAGTCTTAGGATATTGTCAGTTGCCAGAAAGAAAAAAGGTTAAAGTTGACTGCTATCTCTTGAGAAAAAAGTATATAGCAGTAAATCAGCTTCATGATAGGTTTAATCCACAGTTAAACTGTTCTCATAAATATCATATGAAAAATTTATAATAAAAAATAATATTTGTTTTCAGGATTAGAAATATCCAAAATTAATAGTGGCTCAAGCACCAAAATATATTAAACCTGAACACTGGACATGTTGAGTCTGAACAAAAGATTTTAGAAGTTTACATAAGTACATATACAAGCAATTTCAACTGAGCACTGTGACAAGTGGGTCTCTTGTTACAGTTTGTTACTATTCTGCATATTTCTTCTCCACTTTCCTTTATTAATGGAAAATATTGTCAGCTAGAGTAATATATTATTAAAGGGACATAATCAGGAGCAATATTATGCCTTTTCTTTAACTTTCAGTTTTGCTATATATAAAAGATTCCGAGCAAAACCACCCCAGCACACTGTCTTGGTAACTAGCACACTGCTGTTAAACACCTCGTTATGGCTGTGCGTGTTGATAAACACAGTCCATGTGAGTGTGTTTACCATAACAATGCTGTGTGACTGGAGGTCTGATTGTTAGCCACAACACGTGGTCTTTCAGCCAATAGGAACATGCATTACATTTTTTGGGTCAAGTCAGTCTGGGTATCTCCCGATTGACACATGTTTTGGCTCCACAATGCACACTGCCAAATGCACTATTTTTATGTTGATGTCAGTGATCGTCCCTGGTCAACTGTTTTTAACACTCATTCACAGGAGTAAGCAAACAGTTTCAAGGCAATATTTTGGCAGGTACAGATATATTTTAAATGGAAGAAGCCAATTTATGTGTTAATTCAACAAGTTTTAATGGTGATTGGGCCCCTATAAGTAAGATACCACACAGTATCACGTTACTTACTGTCATAATAAGGATACATGTACCTTGCTGTCACCTATTTACCGATTTTTATTGCTTCTAGAATATGCTTTACACTAGTAACACACACACACACACACACACACACACACACATATATATATATATATATATATATATATATATATATATTTGTGGCAAAGTAATTAAAAGTTTCTTATTTCTCTTTCAGCTTTGATGTTTTGAAAGTTTTACATGAAAAAATTCTGGACCAGACTGGCAAAGTGCAGTAAGTGTTAGTTTTTCAGTGATGGATGCCTATATAATTTATCATTAAACTACCGTTAACACTGAGGGCTGTGTATGGTGTCGTTAACATAACACCTGTAGGCTGGTTATATGATCATTTATGTAACATCTGTAGGCCTGATATTATTACATATTACTGATTAAATTTGCAGAACTCATATACCATCATTATCCTGAATATGTTATTGTGTGCATGACATGAGTTGGCTTAGTATAATAAAATCAAAAGTTTTCAGCTTTGTCAGCCTTCAACAACTGCTTGTACCACATGTATTTCCTAACTAATATGCAACTGTATAAATTGTAGTTTGAGTCAGGGTTGGGGTCAGGTACCTAATTAGTACCCAATTTAGAGTAACTGTACTAGGATTTCAACAGTAAGGTCTACATGGTACCTGTTAATTACCTCTTGACTGGTTTAAAATACTTCAGGTATATGTAAGATGCTGAAAACAGACATGCTGATGTGCATATAGATGAAATGTATATGATTATTTTGATTTAAATGTCTTTGAATTGTACTAAAGTTACCTGTACCCAGGTTCTCTCTTATTATCTTGCTTGAACTGTACCAAGGTACTGCTGCCTGTGCCAGCCCCCAGCCCTGGTCTGAGTCTGACAATTGATAGCAGACACAGTCATAAAGTCACCAGTATTCTTTTTTAAATTATTTTACATTTATATAACTCAAACATTGATGAAATTATGCTGGGATACTTAGTGAAATATAACTGAATTTGCTGATTTTAATAAAATATTGTACAGAATATCAGATATCTATGGAACGGTAGCATATTTTTCACAAAACATGAAGTACTCATTGATAATGGGGTACATTATTTAGTTGTTGAATATTGATGGTACCATCAATATCCCATTTATAATATGCAGTTTAATTCTTTTAAAACTGACAGAATAAGTAAAATAATATGTCGTGATCATAAAAAATCATGGAAGCTTGAGGAAAATTTGACTGATATGTTCTTTGAAAATGAATTCTCTATCTCATGATATCTAACATGAACTTATTTTTTGTTTTAGTTTACCACTGGTCTTAGTAGGAAATAAGACAGATCTACGAATGGAAAGGTAAGAACAAAATCATTACAGGTCTCCTAATTCTTGGAGATTCATATATTGTTTAGTATTAACGAATATTAAAAACAGATCGTAACCATGTTAATTTAATGCATTTAAGTTTACTTGCACCTTTGCTTTTTATATGTAGACAATACCATATTCCAAGATTGTTCCAGTGTCATTTGAATTCTGTGCATCCTTGGTGGAGCATTGTTGACTATTAGTTGTCTAAGCCGGCATTTGTCTTCCATGTACTGGTATGTGTTTGACCTGATTAACAGATCAGCAGTCAACCAGTCCAAAAATGGGGATGGCATGAATAATTTGCTGACAGTTTCTTAAGTTTGTTTTCTTTTGTGCCTTCAATAATTTTCTTGAATTCAGCTTCACTCCATGGCACATTGCCCCTTTGCTTTTTAGCTCAGTTGACTTTTAATTATGCTGGGCTTCAGGGAAGGGTCTTTGGCATTTGAACTTCATCCTCAGGCTGACAGAGAGATGGTCATAATTTGTAAATTTGTTCCATCTTGAAATCATTACTTATCTTGATGAAATCTGTGAAAGTATTATGTATGTCACAGTTTTTCATGGTTTATTTTTATTGGATTGTGATACTGGAATTGTGTCTTTCATTTAAATAATATCCCTCTGTTTATGTAGTTATTATCTATTTTGAGGAAAATCTGGCCAAGCACATCCTTAAAATGTCACTGTTTTTTAACAGTTAGGATAAAATTGATGTAAGGCTCAAGTGAAAACATTAGTCACTATGAATTTTTGTAAGCCTGTTTTACATGGATAGCACTATTTGTTGAGCATTTCGATATGATTTGACATTATAGTTAAACCCCTTCTGTTGTCACAGGGTGATTACCCCAGAGGATGGTAAGAAACTGGCAGATTCCTGGAAGGCAGCATTTTTAGAGGCTTCAGCTAAAGAAAATCAGGTTTGTAAAAATACATATGTTGTTCTGTGGCTTCTGCTTGGTGACTGTATTCACCTGATACTTGTATATGTGCCCCCACTGGAGGAATAGATTGCTAGGGTCATTTTCACCAAGCAGTGATGCCCTGGAGGACCAATAAAATTGTATATTTTGACAAGAAGGTCTGGGATTTTTTTTTTGTGGCTGAACCGTCATTGTCAAGGCTTAAAGAAATAAGTGAACAGGATAATTATTAATATAAAAGAGGGATTTCTTTGAAATTTCTTTGATATGTCTTTGAAGCTTGGTGTGCCCATTAATTATGAGTAGCTTTGTCCATTATGCAAGACAAGTTGCCTCCCATGTATGTCTTTTATCTTTAGCTCAGCTGACTAAAATTCATCTGAGTTATTGTGATTCCTTTTTGTTTGTCTGGTCTGTTTACAGGACACAAATCTAGGGAAGTTAGGGTAGGGAGGGTTGTAGGTGGGTGTAGGCATCTGCATATTTTTAGCTCAGCTGACTATAAGTCATCTGAGCTATAGTCGTGGTCCATTGTCCGTCGTCCGTCCATCTGTCCGTCCGTCCGTCTGTCCGGATGTCTGTCCGTAAGACTGGCATGTTTCCACACCGTTGGACCTACGAATCTGAAATTCGGCATACAGTTAGATGTCCCCAAAATCTCCTAGCATGCCGAAAATTGGGTCAATAGGACTACGTTCCTATGAGATATTAAGGAAAAACCTCAATTTTTTATTAGAAATCTATTTTCACACTTCAAGACTGCCTAATATCAAAACCACACATCTGGTTTTCTTCATATTTACCATAAATATTCCTCTATATAGTTTCTATGTACATGCCAGATATTAAGTCAGTATTATATAATTTAAAAAAGTTATGGGCCCAAACATAATGGACTTGGTTAAAAAATCCGGAATATATTTGGTCATTTAAGACCAAAAGTGTTAAAGGTAGGGACTTTTTTCCAGTAATACAACTTTAATTAATCAAAATTTAATTGTATACCAAAAATTAGATCAAAATCTGTTAAATTTTTTTAAATATTGGCAAAAATATAAAATTGGTACCTTAAATTTTGCCCAACTTTGGCCACGGCAAGTTTTTTTTCTGTAAGTACTGTGGATTTAATTTTCACAGCATGTATACATAAGGATTTAATCTGTTAAAATCTGAATTTTGAAAATAAAAGCTGCAAAATTAGGCTAGTTATTGAATTTTTTCTTGAGGCTCTCGTTGTATTCCCTTACATTGTCAAGCAGTCCACTTTGATGACTGTAGGTCATTCAGTGCACATCTCTATGCTCCCATAATTTTAGATGTCCCCAAAATCTCCTACCATACTGAAAATTGGGTCATTAGGACTTCGTTCCTTCGAGATATTAAGGAAAAAACTCTGTTTTCCATAAAAAAAGCCATTGTTACACTTCAAGGCTGCCTAATATCAAAACCACTGATCTGTTTTTGATCGTATTTAGTATTCACATTCTTTCATACATTTTCTATGAACATACCAAAAATTAGGTCAGTATTGGGTATTATTTTGAAGTTATGGGCCAAAACATAATGCAATTTTTAAAAAAAATCAGGAAATATATTTACTCACCTAACATGAGAATTGCTGAACCTAGAGACTTTTTTTCAGGAATATAACTTTATTTAATCAAGATTCAATTGTTTACCCAAAATTAGATCTGAATTTTGCAATGTTTTTCAAGTTATTAGCATGAATAAAAAATCAATACCTTAAATTTTGTCCAACTTTGGCACTGTTGATTTAATTTTCACAGCATATATACATAAGGATTTAATCTTTTAAAATCTGAAATTTCAAAGAAATTGATTGGAAAGAATAGCTTTTATTCATGTTTTCATACACCATGTCAAGTGTTGTTTACATCTAGTCTACCTAGTAGTACAGCCTCCACTTGCATTATGTAACCCACCCCAGGCAGCTTGCCTTGGGTCAGCTTGGCCACTACCAGCAGGCTTCCCCTCTGCCCTGCACTCCCCCCCCCCCAGATTGTGCATAAACTAGATGAATGTTATTATTTTCTGTATTTGATTCATTCTTATTCTAGGCTATGCTACATTTTAGATTTTGTATTGTACCACCAGGGTTACAATGATTAAAGTGTACCTTTAATTGTGTCCACAAAGTGGTGTATTGCTATGAAAGTGTGGATGTTCATCAGATAAGTAATTCCTTACTTCAGAAGAGTGAAAACTTCACCAGGTGTGAAATTGACTATTAATTCCAGTAATAAAATAAAACTGGGATAGTAATTAGCACAATGATATTGTTTGTCCCTCATTCAACCAACAGTGTGTATACTTTATTTGAAAAGATGTTTTATTTTATCAAATTTACTGAATCTTTTATTTTAATTTGGTGAATAAAATTAAGCATGTACTGAAAACTCAAATGTGCAAAACTTTTTAATAGTGATTCAAGGATTATTCTTGTAGATGCCATGTTGTGGCATTATTTTCTTTTAAATTCAGTTTAAACATTTATGATTTAAAAATAATAAAATATATATGTATGCATAATATGACCCAATATGAGCTACACTCTTGATATATGATGATTGCAACTTTTGCAACAATTCTAATATTTTAACTTATAGTTTGTTTTTTACTCTGTATATATAATGATTGCAACTTTTGCAACAATTCTAATATTTTAACTTATAATTTCAGGTTTTTTTATTAAAAATTTATAAAACCTGTAAATAAAAAAATGATTCAGATAAAAACTTCTTAATGGAAAAAGTGGATATGCTTAAAAAAAATAGGATTATATATAACCTTAAATGCATTATTCCCTTGAAAGTGAAATAAAGGTATTAGTCCATTCTGTCCACTTGCCTGTCCATCTGTAAATTTTCATATGCATCACAGTATCTCAAATTTTTACTGTTTTTCTTCATGACAGTCTTGTCAGAGTATTAGTTTGCAATCATATATTTAGAACTTTACTATAACCAAGTAGGAGGGCCCCTTTCCTCTTAGCTTTTCATATTCTTATATAAATGAAAAAAATTACAATAGAATATTTCTACATCCACCTTCGTGCTGCCCTCACTTTTCCCTTCTCCGAACCCCATCCCAAAGTCAGCCTCAGTAAGCAAGAACAAGATGAATCAGATATATTCATACTTTAATATTTTGTATAACTATTCATCCATAGGTACCTATGTACATGCCAGAAATTATGTCAATATTGTGTAATATGTAGACATAGTGGGCATCACAATAATGTACCTTGTCAAGACTTAAGAGATATTGTGTCATACAGTCACAAATTCATAAATCACTTCATCAGCATAGTTAATCATAACATCATATCCATCAAATTGAAAGCTTGCAGACTACCATACACTTTAGATCCTTCGACAAATAGCCTTATCATCATTCTACTACTGCTTATTACTGCTGTCATTGCATTCATATTTGCTCAGATAAATCTCAATTTTCAACCCCTCCTAATTAAATAAAAAATAAACCACTATATTTGACTCTATTAATCCATCAGTCAGGTTATTTCATTTATCATTTACTAACATATTACATTACATTCCTTTATAATAGCCCAACATGTCCATGATATTCATAAGCTTTATCGACTCGATATAGTATCACAGTGGAGAAACATTTATAGTCCAATCACGATCAGCTGAGCGCCGTGACCCATGGGTCCCTTGTTTAGCCACTCCAGTTGTCCATGCTATTTGTCCTTGCCTGTCTTATGCTTCTAAAAAACCATAGGGATTTCTGTTAAATATACTCCTTCACATGCCTGTTCATAATCGTTTATGGTGGTTTCATGAAAATTTGTCCAGTTTGAACAGGTATAAAAAAAAATGTTCAGTCATCAATATATTTGATTCATGGGCACAACACTAGTTGATACTACGTGTAATAATGCTGTGTTGTGTGAAGTTGACATATTTGTAAATTATGTTTTATATTTTCTTTGACAGAAAGTCACAGACATCTTCCATGGTGTGATATTTGAAATCGAGAAAGCAGAGGGTAACATTCCCGAGAAAAGTGGATGTGTCGTCTCCTAATATCAGATGTAATTCAACTCAGGGACTCTTTACTAGCATGCAGAAATCTGTGTGCTCAGACACTGCTCGGCCGGGGACCATGCCAGGGGCCACTGGTCGTTTGTAGCACCCTGCTCTATAGATGACATCAGTCTCTTATGTATAATCATAACAGAGCCCAGGTCACTATTGTCTTCTGGCTCATACAAACAAAAGTCTGTATAAAGTTAAATTTATCACATGTAATAATTATAACATATTTTGTTCAGACCTATCTGATTTTAATATGTAATTATGTATATATTACAGTTTATCAGTTTATGTTACTAGGTTCAAAATGAAATATTGTTTAGTGTTTATTTGTTTCAAGATTGGTCCCTGGTCATTGACCGTAAATTTTATGATATATATCATAGTTACCATGTAACAAATGTTTTAGCCTAATCTCTTTTATGTTTTAAACGGATATATGAGTAATCTACGACCTAAACATATTAAAAAGGAAAATGAGCAATAATTGGAATACCATTCAGTTGAGCAGGTTGCATACTAAATTTGTTATTAAAAGATACCATGAAACACTGACATGTTGTTACTTGTTAGACAAGTCATACGTGACAGAGAGTGATGGAGGACCCCCCCCCCCCCCCCCCCATACACTTGTTTTACATCGTTTTAAAACTAATGTAACGTCATTGTATGTCTGGATGCATTTGCCATTGCATTAAACCTGTATAATTGATTTCCTGTCTACACGTATGCCGGAGAGACACCTAGCTTTATTTTCCTTTATTTAGGAAAATAAGGATTTCAGATATAATAATGGTACATTTGATATATTTACATTTTTAACGTTTTATAATTGTCTTTTCGCCTTGCTCAGTTTGAGGCCTTAAATCCTGGAATAAAATTCCCAACATTTAATTTCACGTATTGGGAATAACATGCCATGTGCTGGGACCTAATTTGTAACACAGTTCCCTCGACTTGGTTTATGTTGCTCTTGGACTTTAAAATTATGTCATTTGGTCAACAGTTAACATGTTTTGCACACTGGACACCTGTGCCAAAAGCCTTTCGAGAAGCTATTATTTTGTATAAGGAATTTCATAAAACAAAAGCTGAAAAATTTGGTACCCGTTTTTCAGACACATGTATCACCCGTACTGGACATGCATAATGGGGCAGGCACTATATTGAGCATTATGTATTTTTACATGCTCTCACTTGTTATAAATGGCAATGTTTTATAGATTTTTTTTCAGATATGAAAAATATATTGACATTATATAAGCAGAGACACAGAACAATATCTTCTTAAAAAGGATAATAAGGATATACAGCTTCCTTAATGCAGCTGTTGTGTGGTGCTTCAGTTTCTGCCAGATTAAATAATTATTAAAGGACAAAATCACCTTTAAATTTCACTATATTGAATGTCATAACTGATGTATTACTGCTGCTTCTATATACATTATCATATATTACCATATTACCTCAAAAATGTTTTATCATTTTCCAAGAATAATATAATTTTAATGCGTAGATGTTCATTTATAAATACAGATGTACCAGTAATCTACTTATTATTCCACATAATTAATAAACGTGTTGTTTCCTAAAGAAACAATGGACAGCAGTAACACGATGGTTTAAGGTAAAACCCATATTACAAACTCTCAACATTTCAGGAAAAAACACTCTAACCTTTTGAGCTTCTTGAAAGAATTTTTACAGAGGATACTAATTATACCTGCGAGTTTATTGAAAGGTCAATGTCCTAGCTTAATTAAATCAAGCTGTTCACCTGCTTAACTTGTAGAATGTGTGGTTTGTGGTTTACTCTGGGTACGTATGAGTGAACTGTAGCAAATTCCTGCTGGAAAAATTATAAGGATGTATGGGTTTGTTTAGCTACAAGCTGTTTGTCATGGGTGCACGTGCCTATGTTGACAAACAAAAAATCAGGTGACCGGAGGTGAATGATTACGCATGTGGAAAAGTTGGCCGGCCACTAGTTGTTGTTGGTGAGAACGTGAAGCAACACCATCTTTTGTCATTTGCAAACATTGTGTAATTGTCCAGCAGATGTCTTGTTAGACATGGTTTGTTACAATGGGCAGCTATTTCAGCGGGCCCCAACCAATGATGTAGCAGAGTCGGCATCATCTGAGTGCAATTACTGGCCAACCGAGTAGAAGTCCCAAGTCCTTTAATTAAGAGTAAAAGTCCAAACTGCCTCTTCGGATCCGAATCCTTTGAAACCCAAATTCAATACAAATCTCCTAATTTAAAGAAATTTAAATTGAAAATTTGAGATTATTATTTGTTTTATGTAATCATATTAGTTTATATATACACATGCGTTTTACTTTAATGTTTTGTAACATAAGGCTCCCGATGCAGGACTGAATGTAGTAATTTTGTAATATTATTGTAGTAGTTCCCACATTTATATATGGCTTTTAGTATATGACTTTTTTATGCCCCCGCCACAAAGTGGCCGGGGCATATAGTTTTACCCATGTCCGTCCTTCCGTCCTTCCGTCATTCCGAAATGAAACAGTTGTACGGACTTTTTTTCGCAATGCCTGCAGATATTGGCCTGATTTTTGGTGTGTGGGCAGATATAGACCAGTTACAGATCGAGTTCGCGTTTCGTCCCGGTTGACCTACTTTTGACCGTTTTACGGCTCCTAAACTTAGAAAATTTCATGAAAAATAGAAATTTTCATGACAAATACACATGTACGGACTTTTTTTCGCAATGCCTGCAGATATTGGCCTTATTTGTGGTGTGTGGGCAGATAATGACCAGTTACAGATCGAGTTCGCGTTTCGTCCCAGTTGACCTACTTTTGACCGTTTTACGGCTCCTAAACTTAGAAAAATTCATGAAAAATAGAAATTTTCATGACAAATACACATGTACAGCCGTTTTAAGCCCTCAGCTCATAGGCTGATGGGCTATTGTCGTCACCAGAGATGTGCGTCTGTCCATCTGTCTGTCCGGTGTCTGTCCGTCCGTCTGTTCCGCGTCTGTTAACTTTTACCTTGTGAGCGGGATATCTCTAAAAGGATTCACCTTTGGAATTTTATTTCATCAGTGAAGATGTATATCGATAAAATCTCGGTCAAGTTCGAAGATGGGTGACCTTGACCCATTTTTCTACATTTTAGAGCTGATTATAGAAAAACACTCAGAAGTTTATATCTCAGGAACCATTGTGTGGATTTTCACAAAACTTATTGCTATTATATATTTAAAAGGGTCTTTTTTGTCTAATATATGTAAGAATCGGAAAAGTCTTTTTAAATCTTGCTCCTAGGTCCGGGTTAAGGTGGCTGTGGTTTTGTTTAGGAGGGTTTAAAATAGGGAAAAGTAAAAAAGTTGAGAGGATTGAAAAAATTATATCACTCACGAACCTTCGAGCTCATGCGATAGTTTGGCGTCCGTAGGTCATCAGGCCTATAAAGCACAGGAGCTGGCATCCCCATATTTTATGCAAATGTAGGCACATGACCAACTTTTAAAACTTATTGCGCGAATGGTTCCGATTCGGTGATTTTGTTGGAAGCCGATTTGTTGATTAAGGTAAGCATAACTTATAGTTATCTGGACAGTTAAGCCTGAATCCAGTCTTCCTCTGCAAAACTAGTGGAATATTCCTAAATATCTTGCAGCAATTATTCTAAGATGGTTCTTGCTCAAATTTGATCAAATGGTTTCGCTTGTACAATAAAGAATTTTTCCTGAAATATGGGGTGTTCAACTGTTGCATGCAGGTATTTCCTTCGCGTTCTTGCAATAGGAATTGGCGGGACCTCGTGGACAAACTTCTTGGTATCCTATTTATATACATTAATAAACATCGCTGACTTCCATGGTTCGTAGCTTGGACTGCTCGACCCAAAGTACTCTAGTTGTAAAAAGCGTTACGGGGCTGACGTTTAGTCCATCTACAATTAAACAATCACATAGTATTTCTATATAGAAAATTGCACTCATTGTCACAGTACAATGCCAGCCTCTTCGGTTAAATGCTGAATAAGCACTGATTTTAAAAAAAGTATTCAACTTCTAGGAAAAGAAATTCATTTTTTTTTTAGTATTGAAAAAAAAATTCCTTCGCTTATTTATTTAATGGTTACACATACTCTATAATAGAATTGAGATTTGTACTACAAATAACTCAAAATACTTCAGGTTACCAGGTAAATTAATGTCCAGGGAGGTGTTAGACAGGGAGACCCCTTATCTTAATATATATTTGAAATGTGCGGCAGAGAATATGGATGAATGTTTCAGAAGTAAGGAAAAGATCAAAGGAATTAACATAGAAAAAAAAAAAGATTTTAGACTACGATTGATACAATATGATTTATACATGCTTAAATATCGGCTAAGTATTTAATTTCGATAGTATTCAATAATTTGGTAATGGTAGCGACAGTGAGTTAAAATAATAAAATGTGATGGCATATCACGGATAGATAGTAACAGAAAAAGTCTGCAAAAACCATAAGGAATAAAATGTGTCAACATGCGGAAAGCGAAACGGGTAATACCCCTTATTACCCGAGCGGGCATTAAGCCTTTAAACCCACATGAAGGTTTAAATGGGCAATATGATTTGGGCTTTTCTAGCAGGATTCATTTCAATCTCAGAACCGCTGCATATAATGCATATAATCAAATAAAGTCCAATGAAATAATACCAATAGAAGAGCAACATAACAGATATTAATGAAGAAGCACACAAGCAAAATTGTGTCAAGCACCAATGCTATTATGATACATCATGCATTATGTACAAACTGTTGTATACAAACTGCTACCAGTCCAGTTCACAATGTCCACAAAAGGCATGATAGCAGGTCACAAGCTTTGCAGCACGTTGTACTTCAAGTCGACTGCGAATCTTGTTTTGTATGTAGCCAAAGTTAGAGAATACACATTCTACAACAACCACCAAAGTGTCAGTGCTCAGTAGATGTCATTGCTTCTGCAGCAAAGTCCCAGTGAGATGTCACTGTGGCTTCACCTGTGTGGTATCCTATACATGTACTGCCAATCAGTTGACACTTGGCAGCCACTGTAACCATCTTGTGTCAACCAGTTGGCCAGTTTGTGTACACACCCAATAAAAACCCATCCACTTTCAATCTTTCATTGATAAAAAGGTAATTATTTCAAAATCATTAAATAATACAAATGATAGATTAAGACAGAAATATGATTGAAACAATATAGGAGTTGCGAAGTAGGGTAGGTTTATACACCATCTTAAAGACTCCTGATTTTTTAATTATCATTATAACTGCTATATATCACCAATATCAGTAATATATATATATATATATATTTATATAGTTATATATATATTTTAAAGAAAAGAAGCATAATGATCACAGTATTTCCCAAGCTGGTAAAAGAATTTTTGTGTTCAGTCAGTTGCCATTTGAGACAAAATTGCCCATAAAACCCGGATTTACCCATTAAAACCCACTGTACTGGGTTTTATACTTAAAACCCGGGTTTTGCCCAACCCTGAGTATTCATGATACAATACGATATACGAAACTATGAGAACTGAGAAAACTGAGTCTATAAGAGTACTTCTATGCGAGGAGGTGAATAATATTGATATTTTCTCATGGTATATAGCTATGCATTAGCCACTGTGCGAAAGCGTTTGATAAAGCATAAATCCTCTTCCAAAAAAACCAATATCCCGTTGAATAATGGCCCATTATTAAACCGTTCCTATAGCTGTCAGAGCACTGATTTATATATAAAATTCAGACTCCATGCATTATTTCTTAAGTGTTTTAAATAAGAAAAATATAGCTATTTTGGATTCTTAAGCAAATGATATGCAGCAACGCTGTAAGCCATATATAGGCAATTATGGTAAGAAATGCCGCATATGTTGATTAAAAAAATAAAAGATATCTTCTGAAGATTTTATGTCACCCATAAAACAAATAGGTCCTCGTTATTTTTAGTCAGACACAATTACCACTCTTCCACCGGGGCTTGTTATAAAATTTGTTTGATAAAATGCCATCAATTAATTCCCTCTGAACCCCTGTATATATATATATATATATATATATATATATATATATATATATATATATATATATATATATATATATATATATATCCCTATATATATATATCCCACCGATTAACCAAAATAAAAAACGTCTAGAATAATTACATGCATATAATCTTACTAATGTAATCGTGCTTCTTTGGTTTCATTTATTCTTCTAGCCTGCAGGTTCACATCCACTGACCTAAACCAAGTACCTGAATCACCGTTTTACAAGATGTAAAAATAATTTCTTAGAAATCTTCTGAACATGATCAAATATTTCAACTTAACGGTGACATCTGTTCTACAAGTCCACAAGTTCCACTATAACTGAACCTACATGCAGCCGCCTTTCTTGTCAATATCACAACTGTCAGAGTTATCTGACACGACAGCAACATCACAACCGACATGTTCATTTTTAAGCAATAGAAAATTGATACATATAGGGTCTGCGAGCTTCAAACAATAAAAAACACACATGATCGCATTTAGATCTATATAATGTATATTCGACGTAATGGAATGCAGTCTATTTATTAGTGCGGTTCTTACATTCATCGCTGGTTGGGTGCCATGAATGAACAATTCATTCAAGCATTATGGCAACGACACCTTTGGGTCTGACGTGTACTTTTACACTAACAAAGGAATCCTGGTGGTTTCTTCTGCCAGTTACTATTCTCCTGACTAGCGTGTATGGGTGATACTTCCTACAAGGTTTTAGGGTTTAGAAGTGCACAGATCTCATGTCGGCGAGATCAAAACAGGAGGACTGTGATTGCATAATGCCAGACACAAACTTAACCCTGGATGGCCTAGCTCTCACTGCACCAGTCTGGTTAGAATTACCATGGGATCAGTTTTCCATCAGTGTGTGTTCGATCAGCATTTCGTCTCTCCGATTTCATTTTCTTTAGGTATGGGAGCGATCTGTTTGTTATGCCGTTCTGCGGTCTCTTGGCAGTAGCAATGTAAGCTGTCCTGGCGGTTTTCCTCACATTTGCTTGGGCCGAGGTAAGATTGCTATTCCCAAGAAGTGCGGTATAGGGACATCCAACCATTGTTCCAACCTGAACAAACGAATAGTGTAAGAAGTTTAATTTGACATCTTATGTATTTCCTTGGCTTTAATATAGTTAATAGTTTTTTTCTTCACAGGATATAAGTTAATTAAAATAACTTTGAACAAGCTTAATTTCTGTGGTCATGTATGTTTTAGACATGTCTTGGCTCTGAGGCATTGCTGGATATACAATGTGTAAACTCGTGTTGCATTAAAATGTTTATCTAAAAACAAAACTGCATGTGACAGTTTATTTTGATGGCAAGTAAATTGTGATAAAATGAAATGTCTACTGTATAAGAAGCCTCTAAAACAAAGGATGCCTGCAAATGGTCTAGTTCGGGGTTGCATTAATGAGGTTGCATGAACCTGACAATTGCATGAGTGTTTGCATCCACAGGTTTTTCCTTGTAGACTTGTTATACCATTAAGGACAAGGCCCCGGGTTACAGGCGCGTTCTCGTTAAGAAGAATGAATTCACGGCCTCCTTTGTTAGGACTGGCTGTTTCGTTGGTTATTGTGGTATATGATACAGAAGCGGATCCAGGGGAGGGGTCCAGGGGGTCCGGAGAAACCTGTTTTGCTTACTCTTCCAGAATGCTAAGGTCATGGCGTGGGCGCTGACCAAACACAACTCCATAACTATTCTTGCCTGTGGCTGCTGCAACAGAGGTATTTATAGTACATGTTACATTAGAAGAAGTGCTTTTGTCCATACTGTCAAGTTATTTACCTAATCTGTTTTACTAGTCTTCATTCTGCGTTCTACACATCCCTGGTTCTGCGGGTGCCATTCACAAGGAGTACGGACCAAATGTTTGTCATTACACTGATAACAGAAGCAACTATAAATTCTCTTCTATTATCTCTCTGGAGAATCTGTTTTCTTTTTTTTGGGGGGGGGGGGGGTGTTCAAAATAAAGTGGTCAATCTCTCAGCAACCTGAACAGTCAGTTTAAAGTCATACTTACCTCAACTGCTGTCTTTGAAGTGAGAAGAAAAGTCCGAGAATTCTTTGTGAAATGGTCCTTGACAGGAAGTCCCATCTTGACGACTTGACATATCTATTAGATCAACCTGCATGGAGACTTGTCAGAAATCCAAAAGATATGATAGGTCTCTTTGCAGGTTGATTCTTAAGAGCAAACCGAACATTTCAGCCAGGGTATGCCTGCAAGAACATTTCTATGACGTTACGGGGCACTCAGGCAGAATTGAACTTCTAGTTCTCCCCAACAGGTTCATGGCATCTTTGGATTGTGCTAAGAAACTCTTGTCGTTACAGGTTTTTTTTAATTCTTTCCATAAAGAATAGTGTTTGTGCATGTTTTCCAGTTTGAAATGGTGTCCGCACCAGAACTTGAATTGAGCTCCGCACGGACATTTGCCGCCTCCCTCAGTCTACAATATAATATTAAATACATGTATAGCATTAATGTAATATGTAGATAAATTTTCTTTTGTATTTACTATTAGTCTCCCTAGTCCTTTTAATAGGAAGGAGAAGTTTTATATCTGCTGATTAGACATTTACTTTATTTTTGTTTCAAATTTATGAACACTGTTACAAACCAGTTATATTAATTTATAATTACAAGAAATGAACTACAGATCTTGATATTTAACTTGATAAGCATGACATTATGACCTAATGTTGGACCCGGGAGATGTTGGTGATTCCATTGCTGTAATTTTGCAGACTCAAAAACAGAGGTGGAAAATGTGTGAAAATGGAAAAAGACAGATTTGGCCACCAGTCCTCAGCAACTGATGAGAAATCCTTTTTATCAATAAACATACATGGAGTGTAGTGGCGTAATGGTTAAGGGCACTGGACTTATGACCACAAGGTTGTGGGTTCGTGTCATGAACTGACCGCCGTCTGCGCTTACACTCCTAGACCAATTCTTTCCCACAAGGGTGCGCTCTCTCGACCCAGGAGTGAATGGGTACTGGTCATGGGAGGATGACAAATGTAGATCGAATAACCTTATAGCGCCTGATATGGCTGCTCCCCCAGGGAGCCGAGAAAAGCTACAAGAGTGTACAACCCGAAAGGTATGGGAGGCAAAGTGTAAAGTCGGATGAGACTGACATCGTCGGTGATATCAGACTATAAACCCCACCTTTACCGTTACACGGTTTCAAGACACAATGTCAGACAACAGCTGAGATACTGAAACGATTGCTCTCATTTGACGGTCTCAAAATAGAGAGGACTACGTGTGAAAAGTCGATTTGTAATTTTATTTCAGAATAGGTTTAAATGAATAAGAATGCAGTAGGATGACCATCATTGTGGGGGTTAATATTTGGGTTAATGGCTTGAGAAAAGCTTACTGACTACTGGTGTACACTTGAATCTATTAAATGTAGTTAAATATTGTAATAAAATACTTTCTGCCTTCAACATCTAACATAATGAGTGAGCAAACATCGTTTTTACTGTTCTAGGTACATTATGTTCTGGTAAATATTTTCTACAAATTGGGCAATATCAACCTAATTTCTGTAGGCAGCTAACATCTGCAAGTCTGTGACAAAGACATCACTTCAGCCTTGGTTTGTTGATTTGCCTCTTAGCAAAAGTGTTCTGGTAACATGTTTTCATACTTTAACGTCTCTGGAGATTGCGGATCCTTAATCCAATATGTGTGTATCCCCACCCCCGAATTGTGTTTACGTTGTGTTGCCTCCTCTTGAACAACCTCTTTCCAATCTTTTCAAACAACCTATATACTGGCCGAACCGGTAAAACCATGGTTTTCATGTAAAGAGACTCATGAATGTGTAGAAATCAATATACCGGTGTGAACCCATAAAAATTACGTCAAACGGTGGTCGTGGAACTGTTCTCATTTCCAAGTGTTAGTCAAACTGATGAGCCCTCGCATTGAAAACCGAGTCATAAGGTCTTTGTTAGCGCTTAATTTAAAACATTAACTTCCTTTTTAGGGAGTCAAATTTCTTTACAAACGTTATAATGGATCAATGGGGATTATATTGAACCTGTGAAAGCATTGGTATGACCCTGGGATGTGACGTATACATGCTCTGTGGCCATCGAGAGCGAATGCGTGGAGGCCATTAAGCACAAAAAAGGAAGACACTTGTGAAGAAAAAAAGTAAAATGATTAATTATCAATTATTATTTATATAGTTTACGTCCCTGAGAGTAATTACTTTTAGCCATTATTTAAATTTATTTATAATTAAACCCCCCCCAGGCCCGTAGTCAAGGTTGGGGGGGGGGGGGGGCAAATTTCCGTGGTGCCCCTCCCTTGGTCTTCAAATGAAGATTAGGCATTTCCAATAACATATGATGTACCGGTATTGTAAACAAAGACTAAAATAAGATCAGGCTTACACCATAATACTTAATAACCTGGTACACAGGGCTTTAACAGGCTTGTGCTGTCAGACGGCACCATTCTGTGTTAGACACACACCAGGACTGCATGAGAACAAGTCAGCCGCTTTGTACAATTGGACTGGACAATGTATGGCTGCGTTACCATGTGTTAACATGCAGCTGGGCCCTGATTTTGTCAATCTGAAGTTTGAATCAAGTTCATCACGTAGTCTTGCAAATGAAACTAGAATACGGGTAGTCGACAAGCGACTACGTGTATCCGCCAAAACCAGAGAGGGACGGGTGAAGTGAGGCATAGATTGAGTGACAAGGGAAAATAGAGATGTGTGTTGCTTATTAGCATGGATGTCTACGGCCTGAACGGGAAAGTAGGTGGCGCCTTCTGTCACAAAATCGAGAAAGCTATCCAAGATGTGTATACATGCAAAATTTTAGGCAGATACGTCAAACCACTGCCGAGATATCAGTGATTTTATCCCACGGAAGACAAACAGACGGACGCTGTGCAGAAATGGTTGCAGATGGTGCCACCAGTTTTGCTTATGATAAAGACCTATGTGAGATCTATGCAAAAGATGCAAAACACATGCAAAAATTCAGGAGGATATGTCAAACCAGTCCTGAGATGACTGGATGTCTGCAGCCTGAACGTGATAGTAATTGGCGCCACCTGCCACAAAATCGAGAAAGCTATCCAGGATGAATACACATGCAAACATTTCAGGTGGATAAGTCCATTCACTTCAGAGATAGGCGTAATTTTATCCCAAGGTAGATGAACAGATGGACATTATGCAAAAATGGTATCAATCGGCGCCACCATTTTTATGTGTGTTATAAAGCTATCCAAGGGCTACATTTATGCGATTTTTTTCATGATTGGTCAATCCGAAGATCTGAAAGTCCGAAGATATGTGGGTTAACGTTTCAAAATAGACGAACAGATGGACGCACTTTAGAGAGGAAAGGTCAGAGGTCAACGCAAAATATTTTGGCACCAGTTCACATGTGACCCGATAATCGTGTAAGGTTTCGGGAAAATCTTTCCAGTGGTCTCAGAGTTCTATTCCGAAAACGAACTTTGTTTTGGCGGATACAATTAAATTTAGTGGTCAAAGCAAATGTCTAATCTTCCCTTGCTTCTTACAGTTTTATGCATATAAAATTTATCATCGGTATGGTAGACAGTTTTGTCTTCTTTACTTTATCATAAACTAATAGACAGTTAACGCATTTCTAGATATACATGCAGTCATAAATTAATTTTATAAGACAGATGTCTTACAATGAGCATTAAATTAACATCAGACTGTGAAGCAAGGTATAAAGGGTTTAATTATACAACTGTCTGTCACATTTCCAAACCCTTTTGTTTATTCACCCGATTTCCGTGACTGCACGTGACCCGGAATACTAGTATAAGTCAGCAAGACTGAACAGATTGGACAGCAGGCCTATAGAGTATGGTCCTTGGATATCCACTAAATATCTTTTTAGTTACAAGTACAACAAGTCCTTTATTGAGGAATGGAGAAACAATGCTTTCGTTACAACTAATTTCAGCTAAATATGCATTAGCATGCTTTATAGTTTAACTTTATCTATGAGACTGATCAACTGACAACATGATAACCTGACAGGAACAACATGGTCAAAGTTACAATGAGGGATCGCTAAAAAATATGCACTGCAAGGGCATCCTAATAATATTAATTAAACTGCAATAATGACACAATTTATCATTTATTATCAGTAGATTATTTATCATTTATTATCAGACCTAAACACTAGCCATTCACTGCATAATATTTTCATCATGTGTATCATAACTGTACGATGTAAGCTAACTGGACCCCATTTCATAGAGATTTCCTGCCTGTGTTCTATCATGTCGTCACCCTCTAATGGACAGTGTGTCCTCCCGTGAAGAGGGGGTAGCCGGTACAAGTGACCGTTCTCTTGACCCCTTGGCAGCCCATACCACTTGTTAAGGAAGCTTTTGCAGGGGAGAAACAGGATCCAGTCATGGAATAATTTGATGCGCATGCCCTTGATGACACGTCATGTTATATGTTACTTCCTACAAGGCAACAAAAAGGGTGGTGTTGACTTCTAAGTTGGAGGTTATGGCTTGATCGGCTTCCACTGAATTCAGATGCCCGTTACCTCTTCTTGAGAGCTACATGCATTCTGGAAAGTGATGTATGATTTTGAGAGGGAAACTGTTGAAATCACTTTTCAAACTTTGGTCACAAAACAGGACATACTTAGGTAACATAGACTTAAGCAAATTTGTTGGATAGAATCTCACATGATTCTTCTTAGAGAAGAATGTACAGTGGCAAAGGCACATATATCATGAACTCTTAATCCAGATATCCACATCATTGCGTCTATCCTTCCTTTCAACCGCATTCCTCCAACAGCCCCTACATTTGTGTTGTACAAGTCATTATATTATATATTATATATTATATATATATATATATATATATATATATATATATATTAACAAGTGACCCATGGGTCATGCGCTAAGCCGACTGACGTGTTGACAATATGTCCTTGCACAGGCAACAAATTAAGATAATGTAGTTGGTATCATCCATATGCCACGTAGCTAAGGTTCATTAAGACCTATCACACACCGAATTTGATAAAAAATCCCTCTAACCGTTCTTGGCAATTTGTGTGTATTTACATAATTTCTGGGGTGCTCAAACACCCCTGCAACTTGGAGAATATAGGTCACAGTTATACCTTATGTCAAGTTTCCACAGAGATTGTTAAGTTAGAAGATTCTAGGTCCAATGATTACGGTTTTTGCCCTGTACCGGACGATCGCATCTTTGAAGGTCTGAAAAAAGGGGAAAATGCGTAAAATTTCGAGAAAAAAAATCCAGGTGGCGCGACCAGTCTGCAGGAACTGATGAAACACTCCATGATGAATATGCGTTCAAAAAATCATGGTGATCAATGCATTAGCTATTCAGATACTGGAGCTTTTGTTACCCTTTTTTATTGGGGGGGGGGGGGGGTACTGCTTAGCCCCATAGCTCTGAGGATATGGGTAACAGAGACCTAATTTCAGATTGTAATGGACCTCCCTGCATGTCAGATTAGAAGTTTTCAGGTCCATCGGTTACTTTTTGTGCCTGGTAAACTGACGGAAGGACAGACGGAAGACGGACAAAGAGTGATCGCTCAAGCTCAGATAACTTTCAGTCAGTGGAGCTAAAAAACAATTCAAGCCGAGTGCTGTGGCCCATGGATCCCTTGTTTAAACAAGGGTCCTGTTGGTCACGGCGCTCAGCTGAAATTGATTATGAGAATATTTTTATAACGCCCAGACCAAATCCCTATCTTGTTTCAGGCCAGTCAAAAACCTGTTTAGGATCTGGTTCAGCCCAAATCCTAATTCAGACTACGATTTGACATAAGATTGATAAAGCCTTCTACCCTGTGACTTTAAAACTTTGAGCTCATGAGTCGTGACCCCAAAATAAAAAGGGTACCTTCCTAATTTGTGGGCTATAATATGTAAATCAAGTTTGAAACCAATTTGTTAATCCAAAACTGGAGTTATCATTCTGAATCAAATATGTGGACAGAAGGCCACTGGAGCCTAGACTTTTGACCTGTGACCCAAATATAGATCAGGTTCTTCCCCTAATGGTAGGTCAGCTATTTGTGCAAGATGGAGGGTTTGGGATGAAACGTTTGGCTTAAAATGCATCCACAATCTTTCTAAATAAGTGGGTCCTGTGACCTTGACCTCTGACCTCATGACCCCAAAATCAATTGAGTTTTTTTTTGTGTGAGAGATGTGCCATTGTAAGTTAAGTTTGAAATTCATATTTCTATCCAGACTGGAGTAATCATCAGGAAACATATTTGATGGACATACAGAAAGATGAATAGACGGAAAAACAGGGTTACACTATAGGGCATCCGCTTATTCAAGCACACAAGGATTCAGGACACTATGTGAAACCACAGTTGCAAATCTGTTAGTATCATTATAATTTGGCAGTCTCAAGATAAAGAAAAAAATCGTAAAAAATACAGGTGGTTTCATCAGTTTTGGAATTGAAGAATCCAGTCATAATCAATGAACACACCATGTTTTAGGACACTAGATGAAAACACAAATTAACAAGTGACCCATGGGTCATGACGCTCAGCTGACAAGCATGACCTGTATTTAAAGCCTTCCCCAACACCTGTCCTGCTATGGTATCAAAGGGCAAGCATAACAATTATTGCATAACTATAACATTATATGTGAACTGGTAGATTACTATTTAAGTAAAGGCCTTATATCAATTAACTGAGTGAAACTGGAAAACATTTTTAGGAACAACAGTAAACAGGATTTTGTGATCAGACCAGGAACTCTCTATTGCAGAAGTTGATGTATTAGGGAAGTTTGAAAACACAAGATCAATAATACTGCCATGATCATTTGTGTTTTCCGTCATAAGCTGCTGACACTGAAGAAGATGCGAGAGATCATCCAATACACAAGTATTTTTTTTTATTACTGACATCAATGTTGAAATCTCCCATAACTAACAATGGTTTTGTGTGTCCACAAATGTGAAAAGCTCTTCAAGTTTTGATAAAAAGTCTGTCTGTTTAGATTGTGGTGATCTGTATATACTAATCAGTTGCAAGGTAGATGTTGGTTGATTTATTAATAACACCGATGCATCAATCTTACCACTTGACCTGTGATGCATTTCAACAAATGGGTATAGATGTTCATGCACATAAAATGCTAATCCGTAGGGTGATCGTTTGGTTGCATGTGTCGTACCCGTGTTGAGATGGTCATTTCTGATCAGTCTGAAATGTTGGATAAAATATGAATCATCAGTATCGGATGAGCATAGGCGTGTTTCAGCTAAAGCAATAATGTGAGTATTGAGGATATGGCAATCAGATGTAATATCTTTGAAATGCGAATGGAGAGATCGTGTATTATGGAATATTATTTTGAGTACATCATTTGGTACTGTTATTGGTGACATGAAATTTAGAGTAAGTTTGGCCTCGTGACGTAGCCTTGCCGTCTCATTTGTCACCTGTGGATCAGTTGTTATTTTGCTTTCATTTAAATTTAATATGTATAAACCATCCATTTTTCTCGCCCTGCTGAATGCAACATAATGTCCATGCATCAGTTTGCTGGTGCTTGTCATGTCAACAACCACTTGATCAAGTGAACTGCCTTGTGCTTTCCATATTGTTTTAGCAGCACCTATCTTCAATGGGAATTGTGAACGAGTTACCAGAATATGTCGCCTTCCTGTATGGAAGGTGCGTTTTATCACAAACAGTGGTGTCCATGATTTTGGTATGGCTGGATTGTAAAACGCAGCGTAATTTCTCCTAGTGTCTGATCCAATGTCAACATTTTTCAAACTCGACCCAAAGAATGCTGGGAACAGTTTTGCTGTGAATGTACTGTATATATTTCAAAACACAGGAACAACCATTTGATTCCATCATGAACTGCAACATTGCAGGTGATATCATATGTTAAACCAACAGCTATCTGAAGTGTTTTTAGTAGACCAGCAATTTTTGATGGGTTATCAGGTATTCTCAAAAGAATATCTTTCTTTACATTTTCTGTGACATCTGTTATTACTGTATCCACGGCTGTAATTATTACTTTGGTTGTATGTGTACACTGAAAAATTTTCATGTTATGGCTGTCTACACTGGAGTTATTTGTATACAAATGTGTAACTGCCGATGGATATGATGAATTCACATTGACAAGGCGAGATTTCAGCAGATCAATATCATTTTTTGTGTGGTGTCCTTCACGTAACCTATTAAGCAGTTGTACGTAGCCATTGTCATTTTTTGTCGCATGATCTCAGTAAGCTCATACATGTAGAAATTGTCTGCCCACAGGTTGAGTGCAAGAGGACCATAACTGTCGGACAAGTTTTTTAAAATCCAGTTGGCCGGACGGACAGACGGAAGGACGACGGACAAAGACCCATCGCTATAGCACAGCATGACTAAAAGTCAGCTGAGCTAAAAATCACTGAAAGTGCACAGACAAAAGGATTTCTAAGGTGTCTAACTGGCAGACTTAATGGATTTCTGACAAGTCTGACATTTGATATCACACGTCCTCCAATAAGAGACCGAACTTGTAGCAAATTCTCCAAAGGATGTTACAGTAATGAATGTCCAAAACAATTCAAAAGGCATTTCAGGCCCTCATATTAGATTTATAGATATGCAAATGTAAAAAGTGTAAGTCCAATATTTTTTATTATCACTCTGCTTTTCAATGGGATCAGCAGGGTAGGTAAACTGCAAAACCTGAATGAAAAGAAATGCAGAAAGCATGACTAAAAGTCTTGTAATAAAAAAAGCCATCCTTAATCCAGGTACACATCCATATATTATGAGAACAAACATTTGCTTTTATATGTGGTGATTTATATAAAAAATATTCAGATATCTAGGAAACTAAGTTTATTGCTATGATTCCATAATATAAACTGCAAAATGTTCCCATCATCTCATAAATCAGTAGCTAAACCTTAATACTATACTCTCAGTCTTAATGCCTGGCTGAAGCATTCCGGCAACAGTGTTTTTGTTATGCAGTAACGAGGTATTTATCACTCAGCCTTATCACTTAACAGGCTGATACAAAAGAGAGTCATATGTCACCAGCATCACTCACAATTACAGCCACACAGTGAGATGTACCAGTTGGAGTGCAATGGTTATATGTACAAGAATAACAGAGATGGTCTACAAAATGAAGTTATTGTGAACATCCCTGACCTATGACCTTGGCCTTTTGCCCACATATCAACTGGATTCTTTCTAAATGATGGGTAACTACTAACCACTTACATCTGGCCGGGTGTAATTACTTGGCAACCAATGAGTGAATAACTTAGACCTGCAACCTTTAACCTTCTGACCAGCTGACCTCAAAATCAATTAGTTATTTCTTCATGCAAAAAGACCCATAAATATGAAGTCTGAATCACATTCAGTGATGCATAGATGGGGCATATGTGAAAGACTGAAGGTTTGGGTTGAACAGTTTCACTTGAAATATGTTCACAAGCATTTAGAACAATATTATGACCTTGACCTTTGGAACTCAACATCAATAGGCTTCTTCCCCTATTGGTAGGTAAGCCATATATGACAGATGGAAAGTATAGATTGAAAAGTTTGCCTGAAAATGACTCCATGCAAGAAGAGGGTGCTGTGAACTTGACCTTTGACCTCAAAATCAACAGGTCTTTTCCCGTTGGCAGAGAAGCGATATCAGTGCTGAAAGATTTGGAATGAAAGGTCTAGCTTGAAATGTGTCCACAACCTTTTCAAAGAAGTGGATCCTGTGACCCTGACCTTTGACCTTGTGACCTCAACATCTATAGGATTCTTCTCCCACTTAGTAGGTGAGCTATATGTGAAAGATCAAAGAATTTGGATGAAAGGTTTTGCTTAAAATGCATCCTGAGGCTTTTGAAAGAAGTTGGTTCTGTGACCTTGACCTTTGACCTTGTGACCTCAAAATAATTATGGTTCTTCCCCTGTTGGTAGGTGAGCTGTATGTGAAAGATGGAAGGTTTGGGATGAAAATGTTGGCTAAAAGAATTATTTCCGGGGGGTGCAAACACACCCAATAACTTCGAGAATATAGGTCGCTTTGACCTTATTTCAGGTTTGCAAGGAGATCTTTTTAGAACCTCTAATACTGCATAGGGTTCATGGCCCTAGCCCCTACGGTTACGATTTGTGCCCTGCTAACGGACGGACGGCCGGCCGGACGGCCGGCCGGACAGACGGAAGGACGACGGACAAAGACCCATCGCTATAGCCCAGCATGACTGAAAGTCAGCTGAGCTAAAAACTGTTATAACTGTTGGTAATTGACGATTTCAAAAACAACTAGAAGAAACAAATTCGTAAAATGTTAAAAATAATGCAAGTGGCGCTATCAGTTTTTAGGAACTTTCAACCCTAGTCACGGTCAATATTCTATTAATAGAATACTTCATTGCCTTCATTAACTTACAATGCATACTATATAGGCTGCATTAAGGACAATTATTTCACTTCTTAGTTCACAAAAATAATTAAAACAATTTGTAGGAAATAATGGATTTTTTTTTTTTTTACTAATTTTTAGTCATTTATAAAACAATCTATCAAGTGTAAAGGGTTTTTCCTATTGGCAAAATACATGAGATAAATAAAATGGGAAATTCATAAAATTTCATATGATTTCCTCTTTGATTGACCAATAAGCAAAATAACATGCGTTCAAGCCAGCCAGTGAGTAGATAGGATTCCGATCTGGGCTGGCCAAATTCAAAATCTGACAGACCAGATTTCAATCCTGAAGTTTTCATCACGGGAATGGAATCTTGCTCGGCCCTGAAAAAAATTTACCTGGGCTGGCCCAGTTTTTTAACTGGACCAGATTATAATCTAGGCCTCGACATATACATAAACAACATAATTTTAATGTACATGTGTTATGATTATAGATTTATTCATTCACATTTCCGTGAAGTAACTTATATACAATCACATAAGGTAAAGGTGTACTTCCCTTAGATCTCAGGCTAATTAAGCCTGTTGGTTCTTTAACTGGATAATAAATACACCAATTTCCACGCTTCATGGCATATATGACGGTACCTCATATCACAGCTGTTCAATAAACTAGAAAAACTGCATTTGCAGTTATATGAAGCGACCAATACCAGCGCAAATCATAGGAAAACTGGACATGTTACTGCAATTAACACATTATGGTCAACCTTCACAGAAACGTGATACTGGGAAAAAATGGAAACTTACATAATGGTGAATGCTGCAAAGTTGATACAACTCTAATCAAGATTAATTAAGACAATTAGACTGATGAAGAAAAGTAATCGTAGTTGACTGTTTCAGAGTGGTCTGAGGATAGGTCAGAACTTAATCGGTACATGTATCTTTTAAAAACAGTAATAAAGACTTTATTTAAGCTGAATGAATATCTGGTTTTTATTAGTCAAGCCAATTACACTGCTGACAGTTATTGTTTGGCCTAATTTCAAAGCATAACTGGTTTACAGTGACCTCATTCTAGAAAATGTTATTCACTAGCTTTACTGAATTACAGAAATTAGTTATGCATACGAACACTTGATTTGCATGCTCAGGCATGGCTGTAATAGCATTTCAGTGAAATAAAGTCATTGGTGAAAAATTCCGCAAGTTTAGGCCTACATTTCGAGGAAATTGTATGCAGCTGTTATCCACTAAATATGAACCAAATCCAATGAAAACTCTGACGCACTATCACACTGACGAGCAAAGTATGCCCAATGACGGCGAGTTGACCACTGTGACCTGAATTTGACAGACAAGGTCAAAGCACTTAAACTGCTTGACCAGTGGAATGGAAATCTATGATATAGTGTATATATATATAGCGCATGCCTAAGTAATTAAATGGGACGTTTACCCGGTAAAACAATGAGCCCCCCCCCCCAACCGATGGTGCGTGTAATTACAGTTATGCAGACTTAAATTCCTCGGAAGATTGATGTAAATACGTATTGGGCAAATTCTCTATAAGATTAAGTTTACTTAATTTATGATAAATATTAAATGGAAAAATCCTGATAAGCATGGTGAAATTACAATGACTTGTTTGAGAACAGACGTTTCTCAATGTAAATGTTCTTAACTGGATTGAAGAACCGGATTGTTGAATTCGCAGTATAACCAATACATGATCAACACTTTATGTGGATGCACTGACCCCATCAGGAAATGTGGTCACAAACTTCAGTTTTTGATCAGGAAACGCGTAAGCCGAAATATATGGAATTAGAAATGTCGAGCATCGATTGGGTGATAAACATCTTTTAATCCATGTAGACTGACATATTTAATCATTAGCTTGTGTAACAGATAGACGTATTGTAACAAGTTTCAAGAAAATACACAAGTTTTCTTGAGAAAACCAAACTGGCGTTTCAATAATTAAAAAAAAAACAGATGGCTTTATTCAAAGTTACTACCGTAAAAAGGCCATTATACCTCGTGTTAATGTGCTTCATAGTTCTTAACTTCTTTGTTATTTCGCTCGCAAACATTTTCTGTCGACTGCAGCGGCGTATTATGACCACAAAGAGCGTAGAATATTTCCGACCTTCGTGTTTGCGAATAAATAGAAAATAAGAAATGCCTAACTGACAATTAATTAACATGATCTGGAAAATTGTCGATGACTTTTGCTTAGGGACGAAAATAGTTTGTAAAAATGAAGGAAAATAAGTCTTATTTACTTATGGTTAATCGAATAGAAAATAATAAATCCCTTGCATTATTTATCATATAAATATGCGATCCAAACGCGTACAAATCCACATTTCAACCATTGGCAAATTGACATGGCCATATTCACAAACGGTTCAGATTCTCCCATCATCAATATAATTGTTTTTATCGATAATCTTAACATTTGACGAAAAATCAAAAGTATATCTCTCTCAAGAACTCTCTGAAAACCAAGGCTGTAATGAAACTATCTTGACGACGTATCTTGCTGGGATTTTTAAGCCGAAAAAGAGGATGCGCCCAAATCCGCACCTGCTGTTTACCTGCAAGTGCACTAGAGTTTGATACATTTACCTACAGAGGTTATAAATAATGACATAATACAATAGAGAACTTTAAGGAAGAATTACGTCAACGAACGTATATATACCTAAAGGCATACCCCTGGGGACATTGGCAATGCCTATCTGGTGCTAAACTGCTTTGAAAGCTTCAGCTCTAATATCCTTAAATTTGCCCAACATCCCAATTCTAGATATATCTCGAAGAAAACAGAGAAAGGCCAGACTACAGGACAGTTGAACAACAAACACAGGGAAGTCCTGTGGTGTATTTAGATTCATGAAAGATTAATAAACTCGGCTATATAGGATTACGTCTTTAGGATATTGAGTTAATATTTGTGTTAACTAACTCTTTATTGTGGAAATGCTTAAATATGCTATATAGTGATGCTCTTATTTTTTACGCACCATATGAATAACGATTATCATTTTAGCAGAAGCGATAGAGTAGCGTTCAATTTATATTACATGTATCCTTCAAGCGTACATGATCGTCACGTGATCAATTGATTACGTCTGTAACAGCTCAAACGGTGCCTCCTCAAAATGTGTATTCACGTGTTCATTTAGTTCCACCAATGTTGTTTCTTCAGGAAACTGCTGACTACAGACGGGACAGGACTTGCCCGATCCCGCGTTCTCCTGTGTTACAGCACTAGGTGTGCTGCTTCCTGTCGCTTCTGCTTCTCTGTATTCATTGGCAGCCAGACAGCTGTTAACATGTCCTTCAACTTCAGCCATCGGCATGGTGGAGGGAAAATCCTGATCACATATTGGACAGTTCCGGCTCTCAAGTTCTAAGTGGTCACCCCCACGTGGAAAAGGCATGTTTTCAGTTTCTTGGTACAAGTTTTGTGACGGTATGGGCTTGTTACGAGCATACGGATCGTTGTTTAGAAACAGCTGGTCGTGTCCTTGCCCTTCTCGGCTTCCGTGGTTGGAACCTGGCATGTCCAGATTACGGTCTAAGTTATGGTTTACAGTTGTGTTGTTGTGGCCCCTGGTGTATAGGTGATCATCATTATAATTACGGTTTATATTTAGAGGCCTGGGTTGCTGGTTTGCTGCAGCAGGATGGAAACGATTTTCACTGACTGGTTCCTGTGACGCTGCAGCTTGCTGTTCAAGCTGTGGGGTTTCAACCGGCTCAATCGGTCTTCCCGGCTGTGTTCTGACCGGGCTGTTAGGTTCTTCAGTCCTACCAACAGGACCAGCCCTGCCTGACAAACGAGTCTGATCCGTGTGACCACCCAGATGCAGTGGTGTTTCAGAAAACGGCTCAATAGACCCATCAGGACTGACTCCGGGAGATATCGTAAACGAGCGTCTCGAGCTCTCACCGCTCATTACACTAGGCTTGTGCCGTACTGCTTCAGCACTGTGCCATTTTGGTCTTGTTCCTACACTGTTCCCAAATGCTTGTCCAACCTGAGAACGAGGCCGGCAAATATCCTGCTCTTGTTTCAGTCTCCGGCTCTCTGCAGCCTCTGCTGCCAGCATCCGTTGCTGTTGCATCATGTATCCCTGAATTATCTTATCTTTATTTTTATATATGTCTTGCAAGAAGACATCTTCAGAGCACTGGGTCGGTTCTGCAAACCCAGGACGTGCAGCTGACTCAGACAGAGAACGTGCCCCTGCACCTGGCATTCTAGGTAAATTAGGGCCATTGTCTGTACTGTCTAACCCTGCTGCAGACTGAGTGACGTCTTGGATCAGTGGCTGGGCCTGCTGTTGTTGTGGGAGTCTGGCTGTAACAGGTGTAAACACTGGATTGTTCTCACCAGAGGCCGCCACCTCGGGGCTCATGTTAACACTAGAAGGCTGCAGAACAGGTGGAAAGTCCTCATCAACGTCAGTGAAAGGGATTTCAGCAGGCTGGCCGTTTCTTGCGACCAGTCCAGGAGATCTTAGGCCTGATGTGCTACCTGAACTGGCCTGAGCTCCAGCAGGTTTAAGGCCAGCTGTAAAAAAAAAGTAAATATTTAGATATACACTCAAATATGCAAGTGAACATATCACATACAGATCGATAATCCACTGTTCACACTTTCCAGTTAACTATTATAACAGCGGCAAATGGGCACATTTTTTGGAGATCTACTGTAGTTAATATGACCGAATCCTGAATTGGTTGTTTATCATGAAGTTCTATATTATGAACACATTTTGTCTGAAAAACAATCAGCTCTCAAAACTCCAAAACTAGCAGTAGAGAACTTGTTTGTGTTAGCCTTTGGGCCATTCTTTAATTGAGATACCATCACTATTCTATAGATGACACAGGCATATTTACTTTTTGTTCTGCTGTAACATATGTATTAAAAAATACAGCACATAGGCAGACCGAATCCTGAATTGGTTGTTTATCATGAAGTTCTATATTATGAACACATTTTGTCTGAAAAACAATCAGCTCTCAAAACTCCAAAACTAGCAGTAGAGAACTTGTTTGTGTTAGCCTTTGGGCCATTCTTTAATTGAGATATCATCACTATTCTATAGATGACACAGGCATATTTACTTTTTGTTCTGCTGTATCATATGTATTAAAAAATACAGCACATAGGCAGACGAGGTCATTCGTGTTAGTAAGAGTACTTCATCATGATTTCTGAGGTAACAGTTCTGAGCAAATTTGATCAGGTCACGAGCATTATATATTTCTGAGAAATTAGTAGTTTAGAATTCACTTTCATGCAAGGTAGGCCAACAATTTTAAAGTTTCTGCCACTGTGCAACACCTGCAAATTGAAGCTGCTGATATGCAAAGTTGTTTGAACTATAATCACGGTTTACAGATTTCAGACAGCCTGAAATTTCATGAACTTTTTTAGGACATAAAGAAAAATTAAGGATACAATCAAAAATGGGCAAATATTGCAGAAATGCACTAATGGCCTTAAAGGGGAAGATCCTTTTTATCAGGGTGGTTGTGCATTGTTTTATTTTGCAACAAGAGAACAATGACATTTAGGAAACAAAATTTTACTGTCTCCAGACTTTTGGAACATTTGAAAAATGTTATGACCTGTTTAGAACCAGGTGATTTCAAATCAAAAATGTAACATTTTATAAGGATTTTTTCCTAATCAAATAACTTATACTGGTAGTATTAATATGGGTGTTTCTTTTTAATATGACATATTTTGAAATTTATTTTTGAAATTATTCTTAACTTTATTTTGAAATCTACAAGAATAAATATTTTTTTAATTTTCATTATTAGGTTTCTATCATATGGTGGGCAAAAGATATACAGCACATGTATAAAACTACAATGTTGAACATGGGATGTTTTGTATACTTCCTGAAGTTCAAATGGTAAATTTATATAAAATAAAAATCACACAGATTGGGTAAAAAATGTTTTCATATACCACAGAGTATAGAACGTATTTTTCTGAGTATGTAAAGTGGTCTGAGGGCTGCAGTTTTGGGTAAGATTAAACCGAAAAAAAATATTTACACAAATTCCAGAGTGTGTTAAGACCTTATGAGCTAAAATGAGTTACAAAAAATAGCAATCACAAGAAGTCACTATCAGCACAACAAAAGTATTCAGGATGTGCCATCCAGGTGGTTTCAAGAAAACACAGTGATCCTACCAAAATAAAAGGTTTATAAAAACACAATCTTGCAAACAGATATAATAAAATGTGTGTACATTTTCAAGATTTGGTCATCTCTACACATATTCTTTATACACTTTGTTACAGGTGCCTTTTTTATTGTGTGCACAAATCTAACAAGTCTTTTTTGTTGTGTGACACGGGCTTAACTCATGTTGTGGCGCCTGTGCCAGGCCACGTATTGCACTCTCAGTTTAATCTGTACTGGTTGAACTTTCGTTGTCATGCTAGCTTGGGGCTTTCTCGCCTGGCCGAGTGCGTAACCTGGTCAAAAACATAGTATCCGCAAAACTTCGTTTTGGCGGATAAAAAAATGCATAAAATCTACAAAAATATAGTTGGAGCCACCAATATCAGTTTGTAGCCTACTTGAACATTTAACACCTTTTGGAGTATCTGTCAAACCATTGCTGAGAAAAGCTGCTGGTGTTAACATATGAAAGCTGTCAGAAAATGAACAAACGCCACACCATGCGAACAGCTCACAGGTGAGCTAAAAAGCTGGGGTATTATTAAAGCTCTTTGTGGTAGGAACCACCTACAGTTTATAAATATGTCCTAAGATTTAATAAGAAATCATATAAATTCAACAAATAAGATGGCTGAATAGCTTTATGTCAGTTGGAACCCTGTGTGTGACAGTAATACCTGGCTGATGCAAAATCAGTCTCTCAATAACGTCCCTCTGATGTTCACATAATGTCCTCAGGTCGTCCATGTGCTTCTTATGCTGCGTCAAGATGACCTTGGCCTGTCTCAGCTCTAAACCGAACTCCCCTGAAAAATTCAATACATACAGCTCACCAGTGGCAGATATGGAATAAAGAAATATCAGATAATATACCATACATATCCCTCCTGGTGGAAACAGTGGGAGTGCCAGATGCCCTGGAATTCAAATGAATATCAGTCTATTAAAAAGAGTCAGGTTTTATCAAATAAAATTTCTATTAAAGAAAGCCAAGTTACAACCCCATGATGTTGAACACAAAAATTATTTGCAAAATGAACCCCTGTGTACTAGAAGGGCACATTATAAAGTTATGGTGTTCTTTAGTCATTGACCTCAGAAATTATTCTAATATATATGACTATAATACGGGTGTTTGTGTTTGCATAATGTGTAACAGCTATAACAGCTATTTATTGAAAATGGGCTAAAAATTTATCTTTTCTTCATAAATGTTAAAAGCTTTTAGGACCTTTTTTAAATCTGAATATTTACTGTTGTATAGTATAGGTCTTTAGGTATATTAAAGGTTGTGGAAGTGACAAATACACTCAAGGTAAGATACCTGTTGCAGGGATGACAGGAGAATTTTTGTATCAAACAAAATTATTAGTCTGCATCTCTTACAATTATGAGACTGGCAGAATAACCAATTTAGCCCATGTTTATTAAGGATGAGTTTACTGACAACAGCAATGAAATCTAGTGAAACAAAGCTCAGGCAATCTAGCCTATTCTTGGCTGGCCTGTGAAATGTTAGGGAACATTGCTCTTTGATTTCAAAATGATCTCCAATAGACAAACAGCTGTATACTTAACAGGTAGAAGGTTCAGATAACTTTACACCTACCACTGTCCATGACTGGTCCCGTACCCTCCCTGTATAATCTAAGTGATGTTTCAACCTCGGACCTCAAACGGGATATCTCCTCCTCATCGTTCTGCTGCCGTCCCTGGTAACGCAACACCTGCTCCTGTAGATGTGCACAATCTTTCTGACTTTCTTCTAGTTGCAGTTTAGTTTCCTTGAGTTTGTCTTCAACTTTCTTATAACTTTCTCTCATTTCCTGGAGTTGTTTTTCTAATTCCCTATCACTTTGACCTGAACTTTCAGAAACATGTGTGCTTAAGCGTTGGTTGTCTTTCAGGATGTTACTATTCAGCCTCTCAAGTTCTAGTATCCTACTTTTAGCATCATGCAGCTGAGCACGGTACTCTTGGGAGTCCATTTTTAACTTGTCGACTATTTTAGCTTGTTGTAAAGCCTGATCTCGAGCCGTATACAACTGATCCTGCAGGTCGTGTATCTTCCCTTGGTCCTCCTCTGCTGCTTCACCATCAATGTCTGTCGTGTACGCTTCTCTTTTCATGAAACGCTGAAGGTGTTTCTTCATCAGCCTGTTGCTATTTTCTAATTGTTTTCGTCCAGCTTGGCTTTCATTGTATTGTTTCTTCAGTCCCTCATAAGCCAATGCGAGTGCATGGTATGCAGCTGGGTTGACGTCACTTTGTGATGACCCATGATACATACGATACCTGGCCTCCGGCAGAGGGGCTGGATTGCTACCTCCTGTAGTACCTGAATGGCGACTGTTAAAATGGTCGCTAATAATCTGAATATCAGACTCATCTAGTTCTTCCATTACACAAGCATTTCTGAAAAAAGAACAAATTTGTAGTCATACACTTTCATCAAATAAACAAGGGACCTATGGGTCACAGCGCTCAGCTGTTATATATGATAAAAAAATATTATTTAGAAATGAGGCACATGCTGCTTTTGTGTGGTAATAAATATAAGCTGTATTATGAGTTGTTGTTGTTTAGCTTATGTATGATTTTGATTGTACCTTTGGAGACAGGGAATAGGACTGATTTCATTTATTTTATTAACAAATGGAGTACTATTGTAACATAGATTTTGACTTGGTCATATAACTTATAAGCAGAACATATAATAAAAGAGTTTAACTATTTATTAACAAGGCCTACAGGCCTAATGTGAACCTGTGCATTGGGAAATACACCAGGTATAATGCTTCAATGCTGGACCATTACTTTTCATGTATATGAACAATGCAAGTACTAAACAATTTGAATAAGAAACTAGAATACGGGTAGTCGACAAGCGACTACGTGTATCCGCCAAAATCAGAGAAGGACGGGTGAAGTAAGGCATTGATTGAGTGGCAAGGGGATATAGAGTTACGTGTTAAATATTAGAATGGATCTCTGCCACATAAACATGATTGTAGGTGGCGCCACCTGTTATTTGAACGAGAAACTATCCAAGGGCTACATTTGTGTAAAATTTTTTTCCTGATTGGTCAAACGGTTCCTGAGATATGAGCTTGGATGTCTGCAGCATAAACTTGAATGTAGGTGGCGCCACCTGTCATAAAATCAAGAAAGCTATCTAGGATGTATACACATGCCGAATTTTAGGTGAATTAGTCAAACCACTGCAGAGATATGAGTGATTTTAACCCCAGGCAGATGAACAAATGGACACTGTGCAAACATGGTTGCAGGCGGCGCCACCTTTTGTTGTGTATGTAATAAAGCTATCCCAGGGCTACATTTGTGTAAAATTTTTTTCCGGATTGGTCAAACGGTTCCCGAGATATATGGGATTATGTGTGGAGCGTTAACGTGAATGTAGGTGGCGCCACCTGTCACAAAATCGAGAAAGCTATCTAGGATGTATATGCATGCCGAATTTTAGGTGAATTAGTCAAACCACTGCAGAGATATGAGTGATATAACCCCAGGCAGATGAACAGATGGACACTGTGCAAACATGGTTGCAGGTGGCGCCACCTTTTGTTGTGTATGTTATAAAGCTATCCCAGGGCTACATTTGTGTAAAATTTTTTTCCGGATCGGTCAAATGGTTCCCGAGATATATGGGATTATGTGTGGAGCATTAACGTGAATGTAGGTGGCGCCACCTGTCACAAAATCGAGAAAGCTATCTAGGATGTATATGCATGCCGAATTTTAGGTGAATTAGTCAAATCACTGCAGAGATATGAGTGATTTTAACCCCAGGCAGATGAACAGATGGACACTGTGCAAACATGGTTGCAGGTGGCGCCACCTTTTGTTGTGTATGTTATAAAGCTTTCCCAGGGCTACATTTGTGTAAAAATTTTTTCCGGATCGGTCAAACGGTTCCCGAGATATATGGGTTTATGTGTGGAAACGGACGCACAAACGGACGCTGGGCAGAGACGAAAGGTCAGAGGTCAAGGTCACTTGGTTAGGCACCAGTTCACATGTGACCCGATAATTTGTGTAAGTTTCGGAAAAATCTGTCCAGTAGTCTCAGAGGAGTTCTCCGGAAACGAACGCGGCGGGGGCGGCGGCGGCGGCGGCGGAACCCGGTCAAAAACATAGTATCCGCAAAACTTCGTTTTGGCGGATACAACAATTACACAAACTCTGCTGAAATTCTGGCATGGGTGCATGGAACACTAAAAAATTGTAGCTGGCACCACCAGTCTTGTATACAATGAAGCTATCAGAGATATATACATATGCCCAATTTCAGACTGATATATCAAACCCCTCCTGAGAAAAACGCAGGGACACACACTGTGCAAAAGTCATGGTAGGTGGCAACACCTGTCTTGTGAGCGAGAGAGCCATCAAAGACACATAGACAGGTCAAAATATTAAGCCAATACATCAAACTTTCCTTGAGTCTGATGCATGGGGCTGACCAGGCTAAGGTGAGAAAGGCTGTTGCCCCGAGTGAACTGTGACAAATTGCTTGCTCAGGCTACTGCACTGAGTGAACACATGACCTGCACCTGGCTAGACTGAGTGAACTTTTGACCTGTACCTGGCTGCACTGAGTGAACTCTTGACCTGTTGCATAATCTGACACAGTTGGCAGTCTGCCAAAGCTATAAATAGAATGCAGCTCCTGCACTGAGTAAACTCCTGACCCATACCTGGCTGCACTGAGTGAACTCTTGACCTGTTGCCTAATCTGATACAGTTGGCAGTCTGCCAAAGGTATAAATAGATCCAGACTGACCTCTAGCCTGTTGCCAAATCTGAAATAGTAGCCACACCATTGCATAAGCTCATGCAGGGGCCCTGCCCTGAGGGGCTTGACACCCATGAAGTGATCACATGGTGCCCATGAGGTGTTCACATGTCACCCATGAGGTAATCACATGCAATGTGCTTGGCTGCACTGATTGAACTCATGACCCATATCTGGCTGCACTGAATGAACTCTTGATCTGTTCCCAAATCTGAAACAGTTGGCAGTTTCTCAACCTATTTAAAGATACAGATTCAATCTTGGCTTGTTTGTATATCTGTTTACACATACTGAAAGACTTTGGCTAAAATTTTTTTTTCAAGCCGACATATTCATAAACTTTTTATCAAAATATCTAGAATAATAAAAGATGCAGTAATTTCATTGTTAAAGGTCCAATAGTTCAGCTAAAAATCATTCTAGTAAACTTGAACAAAGGCCACCTAAGAATAATTTTTGTGCAATGTTACAGAAGATATAATTGAAATAATAATTTCGTAGAAGAACACTACTGCAGTCCTCAGTTCGAAAAGACATAATAATGGCCATAAAACCAACTTAAGCTTTTCACAACTCAACCAAAAATCAACAAAACTCAGTATATTCTGATATGATTGAAAGAACCATGTCCAGGTCAATGTAGGTGGCACCACAAAATCGCAATTTCAAATATGAGTCATGTGACCAACATTTGCACAATACCTGGTAATGCTAGCTTCTGTCATTTCTGAAAGTACTATGTCAGTGTGCTTACTTGATCAAATGACTGTTCAAATTTGTGTAACTCCACTAAAATTCATCAAATGCAAACCATTTGAAGAAACTTGAGAGGGCTTGCCTCTGGGATCATTTATGTAAAATATTGAACAATTTGGCTGGACCGTCTACAAGAAGCTTTTTCCCTATAAAATCTAAGGAAATGCAGATAGCAAAAAAATAAGCTAAATCCCACAAAATTTGATATGTGACAGATTATTGCATAAAATCTGGGAATGGTAGCTCCTGCTATTCCTGAGAAATTATGGATTAATGTACAGATGACCAATGACCCCCGTACAAAAAAAAGGTCATTTCAGGTGGCGCCACCAATACCAGGGAAAATGCACATGGGCATGAATTGTACGTCATGCATGTACCAATGAATGCATATTTCTAAATATAGTTTGTACAACAGAAACAGTCATATATGACTCATGTGACCAACACTGGCAAAAATTTGGTGATGATAGCTCTGGCCGTTTTTGAGACTGTCATTTTCGTATGCTTTTTTGGACAGATGACTAAGTTCAATTCCTGTAACTCGGCCAAAATTCACCAAACTTGAAAAATTGGAACAAAATTGAGGGAGATGGTATAAAAGATTATTTCTGTGAAATATTGAACAATTTGGCTTGAGTGTTTCTGAGAAGAAAATTTTAAAAGTTTTTTTTAGCTTTTTCTCTATAAAATTTAAGAAAATTTTCAGATGGCTAATTTTTTGCATTAAATTTCATGATGCTAGCTCCAATCATTTTCAAATTAGTATGGGTTAACGTACAGAAGACAAACGCCGTCACACCATCGCATTAGCTCACAGGTTAACTAAAAACTAGACATTTCTTGGCACCGCAGGTGCCAGAGTATCCCCAGACATAGTAGGCCCCCACCCCCTTTATAAATAGACCCCCATTTTAAGCAGCATATACTGACACTTGGCATATTCATTGTTTCTTCCATCTAACAATCCACAATCTTGTTAAAGATGTTGGTCCTGTGACCTTGATCTTTTTAAAGATGTGTCCTGTGACCTTGACCTGTGACCTCATGACCCCAAAATCAAATCTGGTCTTGCTTTTCCAATGGGACACATGCAAGTTAAGTTTGAAATCTATACATCAATAAAGCAGGAATTATCACCCAGAAACTAATTTTTGGACAGATGGCTCCTGTGACCTTCACCTTTGACCTTGTGACCTCAAAATTGATAGTGTTCTTCCTCTCTTGGCAGGAGAACTATATGTGCAAGATGTAGGATCTGAGATTAAATGTTTGGATGAAAATGCATCCACATCTTTTTAAAGATGTGTACTGTGACCTTGACCTTTGACCTCATCACCCCAAAATCAATTTGGGTCTTGCTTTTCTAATGGGCCATATACAAGTCAAATTTGAAATCCATACATCAATAAAAGCAGGAATTATCATCCAGAAACTAATTTTTGGACAGATGGCTCCTGTGACCTTCACCTTTGACCTTGTGACTTCACAATTGATAGGGGTCTTCCACTCTTGGCAGGTGAACTATATATGCAAGAGGAAAGATCTGAGATGAATTGTTTGGCTGAAAATGCATCCACAATCTTTTTAAAGAGGTTTCCTGTGACCTTGACCTTTGACCTCATGACCCCAAAATCAATTCAGGTCTTGCTTTTCCAATGGGTCAAATTCAAGTCAAGTTTGAAATCCATACATCAATAAAAGAAGGAATTATCATCCAGAAACTAATTTTTGGACAGATGGCTCCTGTGACCTTCACCTTTGACCTTGTGACCTCAAAATTGATAGGGTTCTTCCTCTCTTGGCAGGTGAACTATATGTGCAAGATGAAAGATCTGAGATGAAATGTTTGGATGAAAATGCATCCACATCTTTTTAAAGGTGTGTCCTTTGACCTTGACCTTTGACCTCATAACCTCAAAATCAATTTGGGTCTTGCTTTTCCAATGGGACATATACAAGTCAAGTTTGAAATCTATACATCAGTAAAAGCAGGAATTATCATCCAGAAACTAAATTTTGGACTGATGGCTCCTGTGACCTTCACCTTTGACCTTGTGACCTCACAATTGATAGGGGTCTTCTACTCTTGGCAGGTGAACTATATGTGCAAGATGAAAGATCTGAGATGAATTGTTTGGCTGAAAATGCATCCACAATCTTTTTAAAAAAGTTTCCTGTAACCTTGACCTTTGACCTCATGACCCCAAAATCAATTCAGGTCTTGCTTTTCCAAAGGGTCAAATACAAGTCGAGTTTGAAATCCATACATCAATAAAAGAAGGAATTATCATCCAGAAACTAATTTTTGGACAGATGGCTCCTGTGACCTTCACCTTTGACCTTGTGACCTCAAAATTGATAGGGTTCTTCCTCTCTTGGCAGGTGAACTATATGTGCAACATGAAAGATCTGAGATGAAATGTTTGGATGAAAATGCATCCACATCTTTTTAAAGGTGTGTCCTGTGACCTTGACCTTTGACCTCATGACCCCAAAATCAATTGGAGTCTTGCTTTTTCAATGGGACATATATAAGTCAAGTTTGAAATCAATACATCAATAAAAGCAGGAATTATCATCCAGAAACTAATTTTTGGACAGATAGCTCCTGTCGCCTTGACCTTTGACCTTGTGACCCCAAAATTTATATGGATCATCCACTACTGGCAAGTGAGCTATATATTCAAGATGGAAGACCTAAGATGAAAGTTTGGCTTAAAATGCATCCACAGTATCTTTTAAAATGCCAGTCCAGTGACCTTGACCTTTGACCTCATGACCCTAGAACCTGTAGGGTTCTTACTTTAGTGGTGGGCCATACATAAGTCATGTTTGAAATCCATATGGCTATCAACACTCGAGATATCATAAGAGGTGTGTGATTTTCACCATATATGGCAATATTCAAGGTCAAGGCCACTATCATAGGAAAGGTCATGACCCGAATTTAAATAAACATCATCCCATAACCCATACCTATGTATATACATAATATAAAAGAAATCTGTCCATTGGTTTTTGACTTATAATCCTCACAGTACTGTAAGGTGGCAATTTTGGGGGTATTAAACGGCACAAAAACAAGTAAAGAATAATAGGTGGCGCCACCAGTTTCTGGAACATGACAACCCTATCCATGATCATCCATCAACTTGATTTTGGGATAAATCCATGCAAGATTTCTTGAGATATTAAAGAATTTGTGTGATTTTCCCCAAAATTGGACCTATTCAAGGTCAAGGACACTCTCCTAGTAAAGGTCATGACCTCATTTTAAATAGGCGTCGTCCTCTCACCCATATCTATACATATACCAAGTTTGGTAAAGTTCCGTGAAATATTTTTTAGGTTATCGCGCCAACAAGATTTATATGCGGCGGCGGCGGCGGGACCGGTATGAAAACATAGTATCCCCCGACTTTGTCTGGGGATACAATTAATACAGATGCATATTGAATGCAAAATTGTAATACAGATACATCTCACTGATGACAAAATCATGAATTAATTTGACTATGGATACCAATTATTTATAATCCATGTACAGCCATCTTTATATACCCACAGAGAGCTGTAAACCTGTGATTGTAAACATTGCCTGGCATGAGGAATATCTAAAAATCATAAATCTACATTTTTTAAAAGCTTTTAAAAATCATTCTTGTCAATATTAACCATAGATAACCTGAAATCTAAATGTCTAGAGGCATGATGTAATAAATGCTGATAAACTGGTGCCAGTTTAGATGTATCTGCTTCACACAGCTAACATATATGGTAAAATGACTCAATTGAATCTTTATAATTCAGCCAAAATTCATTCTTTGGAACCATAAAAGACAATTATTATAAGAATTATTCAGGGGATTATTCTTGTAAAATATTAAACAACTGGCCTCAGTAGGGTCAGTCAAAAAAATTTTACAGGTTTATAACTCATATGGGAAAATACAGCAAAATGGCTAAGTTAAGCTTCCCATAACTCAGCCAAGAGTCACTGAACCAAAACCATTTGAACAAACTTGAATTATCAACATCTAAGGATAATTAATGTGTGAGATTTAAGAATTTGGCCCAGTGGTTTTTGAGGAGAAGATCTTTGTAGCAACTGAGCTAAAATTGGCTGTTACAGCATATGACTAAATTCAGCTTCCCATAACTCAGCCAAAAGTCACTGAACTGAGACCAATTGAACAAACTTCAGAAAACACTACCCTAGGATCATTTCTGTGCAATATTAAACTATTTGGCCATATGGTTTCAGAGAGGAAGTTTTTTGTAGCCCTCAGTATGATACCGGCACTGATGACCCCCTACAAAAAAGGCCGATGCAGGTGGCGCCACCAAGAACAACATTGGCATAAAATTTGGTGATGATAGCTCCAGCCGTTTCTGAGATTGTAATTTTAGTATGCTTTTATGGACAGATGACTAAGTTCAACTTCCTCTAACTCGGCCAAAAATCATTAAACTTAAACCATTTGAACAAATTTGAGAAAGATTATTCCAGGAATCATATCTGTGAAATATTGGACAATTTGGCTAAAAAGTTTCGGAGAAGAAGATTTTTAAAGCTTTTTTTAGCTTTTTCCCTATAAAATCTAAGAAAATGCAGTTAGCCAAAAAATAAGCATAATCCGATATAGTTTTTTAGATGACTTATTTTTTGCATAAAATTTTGTGATGCTACCTCTTGCCGTTTTCAAGATAGTATGGGTTAACGTACAGACGACGGACGACACCACACCATCGCATAAGCTCACAGGTTTGCTAAAAAAAAATTACAAATATTGTCCCAAATATCATTTTTATTTAAAATAATAAGAGAATCGTATGATTTTTTAAAATGAAATAAACCTGAAATGATTATTAAAATAATATTAAAGAATATATTCATGAATGCATTCATGAATACATTTTGAAAGTATTTGCACTGGTATTCATATACTTTCATTTTTACCTGAATTCCCATTCTTTATGCAAAAAATTTTATAATGGAGCACAAATTAATATTTGTATTTAAATACAATTGCAAAGTATTCGCACCATGTCTGGTATTTATATAGTTTTCACCAAACAATGATGTTGAGAAACCAGAATATACAAAATTTACACATTTAAATAATGATCATAAGTACCTGGTTTTATGGCTTTTATTTATATTAAAAAAAATAAATGTTATATATTCATTTTGGACTTATTTCACATCAATGTACACACTAGACACAGAAAGGAATCTAGATTAATATTATCAACTGCATCTTTGTCTATTATTAATTTCCTTCATATGATCCCTAATGATTAGTAATGAAAAATATGATTTACTTTTTTATCATTAAAATTGAACTGAAAAATACTGCATGGTGTTATTTGGAATATGTGACATTCTATCCATCGATACAAGATTCTTATATCATCAGTAACTGCAAGTTAATTTCCCATTATTATAAACTAACAAATTCCTTTTCTATTTTTCTTTAATTTGTTATTAAAAATCAATAAAAATTTATTAATTGTTTATTGTTATGTTGCTGGTTAAAACTACTAGATGAGTTTGGTTGGACACCTGGATCAACTGTGGCTGGCCATAAGCTGCCTGGCTGCCCAAGTGAATGCCTCGCTTCAAGCATGCATAATTTGCTGAAAGTTCAACATGGTCAACATACAGGTGACTCAAGAGGGGCTGGAGAGAACCAAGGTCTAACATGGTCTCATAAAAACATTAATAAAAGCTTCAACTTTTGGCGTATTTCTTTCAGCTTTCTACACTAAAAATCCTTATGTGTGCATGATATGAAAATTATATCAACAGTGCTCACAGGAAACAAACATGCCATGGTCAAAGTTGGGCAAAATTTTAGGTACTAATTTTATATTTATATTAATAACTTATAAAATTTGAAAAATTCAGAACTAATTTTGGGTAATCTATTGAATCTTGATTAAATAATGTTACATCCCTGACAAAAAATCTCTAGCTTCAGTAATCCCCTTGTTAAGGGAGTAAATATATTTCTTGATTTTTTACAAAGTGCATTATGTTTGGGCCCATAACTTATTTAACAATTACGCAATACTGACATCATTTCTGGCATGTGCATAGAGAATGTATAGAAAAAAAAATATATTATATATGATTAAAGTCAGATCAGTAGTTTTGATATTAGGCAGTCTTGAAGTGTAACAATGGGTTTTTAATGGAAAAATTAAGTTTTTCATTAATATCTCGAAGGTATTAAGTCCTAGTGACCAAATTCTTGGCATGGTAGGGGATTTTGGAGACATCTAATTATATGCCAAATTTTAGGAACTGAGAGCTGAAGCTGGGTAGCTGAGCTCTTGCAAACTGCATAACACTAGCTTGATGTAAACAATATGTTAAATGGTGCTTGAAAACTTGAATAAAATCTACAGTTTTTGATCAACTGGTTTCAAATTTTTGGTGTTAACAGACTAAATGCTAACAAATACATGCTGTGAAAATGAAATCCACAGTACTTACAGGAAAAAAATGTGCCATGGTCAAAGTTGGGCGAAATTTAAGGTACCAATATTTTATTTTTGTTAATATTTTAAAAAATTTAAAAGATTTTGATCTAATTTTGGGTATACAATTTAATTTTGATTAATTAAAGTTATATTATTGGAAAAAAAGTCCATAGCTTTAACAGGTTTTGATTTAAGTGATCAAATATCTTTCCTGATTTTGTACAAAATGTATTTTGTTTTGGCCCATAACTTTTTTAAATTATATAATACAGACCTAATTTCTGGCATGTACATAGGAACTATATAGAGGAATATTTATGGTAAATATGAGGAAAAACAGATGAGTGGTTTTGATATAAGGCAGTCCTGAAGTGTGAAAATAGGTTTTTAATAAAAAATTGAGGTTTTTCCTTAATTTCTCAAAGGAACGAAGTCGCAAAGACCCAGTTTTCGGCTTGGTAGGAGATCTTGGGGACATCTAACATTATGCCGAATTTTGGATCCCTAGGTCTTACAGTTTTAAAACGTGCCACATCTACGGACGGACGGACGGACGGACAGACGGACGACGGACAATGGACCACGACTATAGCTCAGATGACTTATAGTCAGCTGAGCTAAAAAGTGAACATTTCCATAAAATCACAAGTCATTAAATTTCAATTTATAAATTAAAAATAGCATGCTTCATGGTTAGCCGCATCAGTTAGTCATAATTTTAAGGGATCCAGTAATCACTGATCCCTTAATACATGAAAAACTAGGAAGCACTCACAGAGCACATATATACCTCTGCTAACACAGGTATCCACACCCACACCTGTCATACAGTCTAATCAGCCCATATCCTGATATTCCCCATCAATTCACTCAAATTCATTGAAAACAGCCAGTGATATACACTATACACATAATTTAAAACAAATGCTTTTTTGTTCATCCTTTATCAAAGATTCAAAAGTTAGATGAAAATAATTAAGAATGTTAGATTATGTTTGTGAAAACTAATAAAGATGTAAAGTATTTGTAATTAAGTAAAGGCTTTGACTGACTTATAATGAATTTAAATAATTAGCGTTTTGCATGTAATGTTACTGTCCAGGACTGCCAGTCCCTCGACTTGACGGAGAACTTGAGATAAGCTTAATAAGCTTGAGATGAGCAAGGTCAGCCAGAGTTTAGCCATGCCATCCACCAGCCAGGGCTAGCCTAGCCAATTAGAATCAATGAATGTCATAACTCATGATAACTGCTTTTTATCAATTCAAAAAAAAATAAAAAAGTACTTTAAGGCAAGGTCTGTTGAAGAAAGGGGGGGGGTAGAGAGCCACACACACAAACACAGCCGATCACATTTCCCCCGACACCTTCGTCAGTAAAGATAAACAGTCCTGCCTTATGTAAAGTCACCTTTTATCCAATCATATTCCACCTTGTGTACAGTATGGAATTTTTCATTTGTACAAGTGGTTATTTATAGAATAACTTCCAAAAATTTCCTACAGCTTTACTCTGATAACCATGGCAATATCTTAATATAAACAAATGAAAAGATTTGGTTCATGCTGATTAACTCTGCATAAAATTTATTGGTAAAATGTACAGGGTTTCAGACAGTCAAATAGACACACTAAAGTTTTGTGCCAAGTCAACTGAAAGTGACTGCAAAAATGGGTAGTTCTATGTCATCTTAATGACTTAGAGTGCAAATGTCAGCAACAATGCAAACAGAATTTTTACAGATGACCAATTTATTTAAGGCTCTGATTTCCTTTCTTTATAAATAATTCTATGCTTCATGCACCAGGCCTGTTCATTGTTTTGGTATTTGTTGTATATCTCCCTTCTCTTTTCATTTCCACAGTGGTTAAAATATATAACGTTTAATGATTTGTCTTATTGAGTGGTTATAATATATAATGTTTGAATGATTTGTCTTATTGCATTCTGAGTTTCGTAATTACCAAACTAAAGTTCCAAGTTTATTTTCTGATCATCTCCAGGTCTCACTCTGCCTCCCTTAATCACTACAAGTTAATGTGAAATGTCTGTTCACTCTGGCAACAGTGACATAGTGATACGGAGGAGGGGTTGGGGAATGTCCCCACCTGTATCACATACGGTTGCTGATGCGCGTGGCAGACAATGTTCCAAGACCAGTTTGATGACAGATGCCTTTATTCAATAGCAAGCGGTCTGGGACAGTCTCTCTCTCTGAGAGAGCTGCCCAGCCTCCCTGACTCTCTCTGACTCACTGACTCTCATTGCGCACTACAGATAGTTTTGTTACAGAGCTTTCACGTGACACATGAGACGTACATATCCATATTTCTGCATTTCGTCATAAAAGCTAAACCTTATTGGATGACCCAAAGTAGGTCACAATTACATCAGAGTTGTAAGTTGACTTTAAAAGTTTTGCCAGATTTTACTGGATGAAAGTATTCTGGAAAAATCCCAAGTCTGACCTGACATACATCCAGTTATAGACTGACCTACAAGTCCTATTTGGAGGACAGTGCTTAAATACACATGTGGAGTCTCATAAAATAACATGTTTTAATTGTGTTCTACCATTCCCTCATAAAGACTAAACACATGAGTCATTCTGTGACACTATTTCTGTTTGTACAGACTTAAAATAGACCTTAATGGTTTGGTGTACTGTTCTCTGATTAAACTGGGAGAGAAGCCTATATGTGTGTGACCGGATGACTGGTTGTCGGGTGTCATCAATTATGAGAAGTCATTAATTGTTCAGTCTGACATGCCTGAAACCGAGCTTAAATTTGTGAAATATGAAATGTGAATATTCCTTGAAATATGTGTTAAGTCACAAATATGCACTTTCCTACTCCATAACAATAGGAATAATCATATATATGTGTGAAGCTGTCACAGAGAGAGCTCTGTAGCAGGTCTTGCTCATATGCTTGGAATAACTGGAATTTTTTTTTTTGTTCATTGTATAATATTTTGTGATTATTTAATTATAGGAATTTATGTGGTTTATTAAGTCAGTGACTATAAATCTATTTTATTTAAACTAAATCATTTATGCTAGCAGAGAGATTTTATATTTTTCCCCAGTGTTGAGCACACAGTTACCAGTTGTTTTCTAGTTTGACATAGACATTCTGACAGAGGTATGGTTACCGTAAAATCTCCACTTATAACCGCGGTTTAATCAAGAAATTCAAAATCTTGAAATCAGGTTGATTTCCTGAAAGCACTGGGCGGTTTATACTAGAAGGGTTTCCTGAATATCTTCCTGACAGACATCGTTTTGGGGCCGGCGAGTGGGCGATAATATTGCTACTTTCGAAGGCCGTTCTTAGCAGCAGTCTCGCATGCATGGGAGCCGTGTGTAAATGTATTATTTACAATTATTTGTTATTTATAAATTAAATATCGCTGATTAGTTTCCGTGTGATATATAACTTGTTATAAAATTTTGTTAATTGTCACCAAATAATACGTTTACAACAACCCTGCTGTAACACACAGCGGCCCACTTCGTTGGGCATGGTCAAGCAAACTTGAAATAAAAGCCTACGTTAAACCCATTTGCGGCATTATTTTGCAATGATTATTTGTTTAAAACGTAAAATGAATAAAAAGCTGACATCGTTAGGAGTCACACAATGACAGACGATCCTTTTAAAATCAAGTTTGAGTGCCGCCATGTGCTGAAACGCCCTGGTATTCTGCTAAGAATAATTTGAACGGCTGTACGCGGTGGGTGGTAAACAGAACAGCCACCTCTTTCGTCCCTGCGTGCCTTGCGTGAACACTGCCTTGACAAAATGGCTCCCCACACGGAAACTTTCTTCAGGCAAAAAAAAACTTGCTTACCCCGACGGGCCACTGTAATTTTACCTTAAAATCACTCGTTATCAAGCGTCATGTTTCCTATACGTGCATATCTCGACAAGGTAACTTCAATTACTTTGATATTTAGTTAAGTTGACCAGCAATGTTTTCAAACGCGCCAGCAAATTGTGACACGGAGAGATGTCAACATACGATGTGACAATGATAATACGGTTAATGTCGAAGTAACCGGTATGAAAATGATTTGAATCTTCCGAGTAATTCCAGAAAATGGAATTTTCATCAAAAATTTTTAGAATTAAAATATACAGTGACTTGAAATGGATCAGCAGAAATTTTTTTTTTTTTTCAAAATATTATGACAAATCAGTAGCAAACAACAATACGGCACGGAATATAAAATCTGTATAAACAGGCAGAGGTTTACCTGCCCTTACGTCTGCCCAAACTTCATGCTTGAGTGACCCTGCAAAAAAGTGTTATGATGTGTTTAAATAATATGCCCAAGGAATTTAAAAGTGGACAGGAATGGCCGAGTCACAACCTACGCGTGTTCATCTCTAGATGATAGCTTGATTGTGTCTTTTGTCAAATCATTCCGTAGCGAAAGTTGGTGCGGTTTTAAAGGGGGGTTCTTAGTATTTGAGCCCCTCGCGATGTCTCACCTGGAATTTCGGCGAAGTCTGGGTGCGGTTTTAATCGGAAGTGCGGTTTTAAGTGGAGATTTTACGGTAGTAGTGGATGGGCTTGTATGACTGATTGAGGCCAATCAGATTAGGTGTTTTGTGAACATTCATGATCAGCATTAATAGGACAGGGTTTCAGTATAAAGACGCAAGATAAAGTAGGTTGATCTGCAAGTACAGATGGGGGAAGATATCATCTATGTCTATGAGTGGGATCTCACTGTTTGTCTGTGTATATGTGTAACATTTAGCCCTAATCACCTGTAGAAGAGGTTTATTTTGGTTTCATATATTGAATTAATTATATGTTTGCTAACCCTGTGCATATGAATGCCTATATTTATATAAATGCCTCACACACACACACACACACATACATACACACACACATATATATATATATATATATATATATATATATATGTATATGTATATATATATATATATATATATATATATTGTCTATTGAACATATATACTGGTGGTATTGATTGTTATTTCAGTGTCATTTAAGTGCTATTTCAGTTTATTTTGGTGTTATTTCAGTGTTATTTCGGTGTGTTTTAGTGTATGTATGTATGTATGTATATATATATATATATATATATATATATATATATATATATATAATATAAATATTAATATATAAGGTTTATATATATATATACATATGAACGGTATATAAATGTTACTGTATATATACATATATATATATATATATGTGTTATATGTGTGTGTGTGTGTATTGAACACATATACTAGTAGTAATTACTGTTATTTAGTGTATTTCCATGTTATTTTTGTATATTTCAGTGTTATTTTAGTGTATTTCAGTGTTTTTCAGTGTATTTCAGTATCTAGTCCAGCCCTTGTGTACTGATGTGCAGTCAAACTGAAATGAAGCAAAATAGGCTCTGGGAGGTCCTCCCTTGGCTGGAATCCATTTGGCTGGAAGGGGATATGGTTTATTAATTAATTAGTCTTAATGTCATGATAGGTCTATGAACCAGGAAAAACTGGAAACGTTATATGACATTTTATTACAACTAGTATTATAATATACGGGTAAGCCCTGGTTAGTTTACACGGCAACATTTACGGGCGGACAGTGGGTATCATTATATGTCCCGTTATACACAGTGGGCGTAGGTGTTGTATACATATCGACTACGTCTACAGTCCCAGTTCAGAGCCTGAGACTGAAGTGACATGTCATGGACCACGGAAATCAAGAATTTAGTACCTAACTATTAATTCATATTCAGTGTGGTATCTTACCTTAAATTATATATTCAGGCAGTAACAATAAACTGATGTGTTCGGGTTTTACCCTCTAGATCCTATAGGCACAGGAATTCCGTGTTAGCGGTCAACGCAGAAATGATTTAAGTATGATCACACACAGTCATGGGATAACCCCGGACTGCTTCACAACCAGGTCAAGATAAAAGCAATGTGCAAAACCCGGATGTCTGTCGTTGGCACACGTTGCCGTTATACCCGGATCCCTGACTCGGTAACAGAGACCTTGCTCTCAGGAAGATGGGGTTACCAGCTATGAGGCCATCCTGGCCTATCTGTTTATATAGGCCTATATTTGTCTACATCATGTGTCAAAAATTGTCAATAAACGTATTTCAGTGATTGTTTTTAAATAATGGGCCAACGGTCTCAAACTTTTGGGACAGTTCATTTAAATCAAAGTGCAGACCTGCATGGATGATATACCCAGATCAACCTTATTGTCCCGCACGTGATATCTTCATGGCTTCGTAATACATATCCGTAAAAGTTTCTGAATTTTTTAGCAACTAAGATACTGTTCAGATATATTAAAACTACAAAGTTGTAAAAAGCGCGTGCCCTGTACGATGTATTCAGAATGACTATGTACTTGACTTTTACAGCCTGCTATCTAAAGTGAACACGTCAACACCGCTTAAGATGTATAGCTATTAAATATTTTTAACCTCGCATAACTAAATCCTACATAAATAATTGAGTTGTTAGACTAGTATTTAAAGCCAGAAGTTATTTTTTATAAAAAAGGAAAAACTTCAACCCCCAATCCCTGGTCCGCACAGTTGCATGCTTATGGTAGGCCTACCAAACCTTTACTTGTTTTTGCAAAACTGTAGAATAAATTATCAGACCACCTCAGAAATTAAGTTGACTTGAACCAGTTCAAATCATGAGAAAGGAATAGGAAGGGACATCCTGTGAATGCTCTCTATTTATGTTACTACAAAAAAAATAAATTATTTTTTTCTCCTTTGCATAATATATGATTTATAAAATTTTATCTATTGGTTTATTATTTTTAACCCTGTTAATATTTTTTTGGTATATTTTCAAGTCTTATTTCTGTTTTAATTTTTATATCATAAATCACCATTCGGTTACATTTTAGCAAGTGTAATACGTTCATGTAAACCGAGTCATAAATTAAACTTTGTGGTTGTAGTTGTAATGAACCAAATAAGAATCGAGTGATGCTTTTTTGAAGGATCTGGTTGCTGATCTATCCTAAGTTACCCTATATTTGTGTATCCGCATGTCCACACAAAATTTCCAAAAATTCTCAACTGGATTCAATGGAGATGTAGAAACAGTATATTCATTTTTCAGGGTAACTATAATCCGATTATTCAATTTGCGTCTTGGGGAGGGGGGGGGGGAGGGGATGGTTTCTATTGGCTACAATCCTACTTTGATGCAGAATTTAAGACAAAAAATATGTTTGGGCAATCGACAAGCATCCGCCAAATCACAGAGGCCTGGATAAAGTGAAGCTTGGAATCTCTCCTGACGTGACAGCCCTCCAAATCTGCGGCATCAGATGCCTATATATAAGTATCCCGCGACGCACGGATGGACGAAACTCAAGATTAATGTAGGTGACACCATGCACCACTTGAGATCTATCGACACGCAGAAGTTCAGACCGAAGCGTCACACCCCTCCTGAGATATATGCATAGATGTATTTTACAAATAAATGATTGTAGGTGGTCTCACTTGTCTTGTGTATGAAAAAGTTATCCAAGATATATGGACATGCAAAAAATAAGGCCCATTGGATCAAACTACTCTTGAAATAAATGTATTTTACAAATACATATGATTGGATCAAGCGCCACCTCTTTTGTTTATGAGAAAAATTTCCGTGATGGATTAACATACAAAACGTCCTGCAGATATATCAAACCACACCTGGGATAAATGTCTGATGTATTCTGCAAATATGTGATTGTAGGTGCCACCACCAGTCTTATGTACAATAAATCAACCCAAGATGGATCTACATGCACAATTTCAGACTGATACACCAAAGCACTCCTGACATATAGTTTTTTTTTTCACCCAAAAAAGCTGAACAGATGGACATCATGCAAAATTGTTTGTAGATGATACCATCAGTCTTAATTGTAAACAAGATAAAACATGCATTGATGATTTAAGGACTTGCGAAATTTCTGGCTGATACATTCAACTACTCATGAGATAAATGCATAAATGTATTCTACAAATACGTGGCTGTAGATGGTGCCAATAGTCTTGAGTACAAGAAATCTACCTAAGACGGATGAACATGTAAAAGTCTAGGCAGACTACTGAGAAAAGGGCATCAATGTATAATGCAAAAATGAAACAGTAGGTGGCGCCATTTGTCCAGTCAAAGGCATAGCTATATTTAAAACGGATGTCATCTTATATATATATTAGTATATGTAAATATAAATATGTATATATTTACATATATAATCCTTAAAAAACTTAGGCGTTAGGTATACTAGTATTCTGTGCTTGCTGATCTGTAGAATGTGATCTCACGGCACACTACAATGCGCTGTGCATGGAGAGTTAAAATAAACCCTATTAATTAAAACATGTCTGTGGGAAGATTGCGGAGAAAGGGCAAACTTTTGTGGCTTGACTTGTTTCTTGCCGAGCGAATTCGATTTAAGGAGAAGAAAGAGATGGTAATAATAACAGGGAACTGATAACGCCAGATGAAAAGACGGAGACATTCTTCAAAGCCGAGCCTTTTGGTGGAGAATGGAATTTTGAGGCCGCGTCCTTGCCGATGATGAAAAAACTTGTAAATTTGCAAAACCGGGAAACTGGTTAAACGGTCCAAATGACCGAAATCGCAAGTAAAAGGGCTTTGGGTCTCGAAGTAAGGTCGTTCACAAGGATCGAGTTCGGCTCTCGGATGGCATGGCTGGGTCTCCGCTGCTGGGATCGGTGGAGGGAATGCGGGTTGCTTCTGGCTTTGTGGCTGTGGATGCTGTAGCTTTCTAACAAGGACAACAACCCAAGAGAGAGGATGGCGCCCTCTACGGCTCCCTGCTTGGCTTGGCGTGGCACTGCGACTGTTTGCTCAGAGAACATGCTGAAGGAGCGCACAGGGCTGAGCTCGAGGTCTTGACCGCAGCAACCTGTACGTAGCTGCTCGCGGATACTTCTTTTGGTTTGAAGGCCGCGTCCGACGTATGGCGTTCTACTTCCCGCTTTTACACTCTGCGCAATGCTGACGACAGGAATTCCCCTGTTACTGGCATTAGACTTGGTTCCCGTTTATCTTTAAATTGTTATTTCATTTTCAGGCCATTCTCGTGTTCCTGAGCCCAGCATGACCTTATACTTATTGTATAGCCAGACAAAGTCTGGAGATACTATGGTTTAGGCACGGTTGCGGCGTCTCCGCCGCCGAAGCAGAGATTTCGTTTGGACGGCAATACCAATGTTTATGATTTAAGGGCTTTCAGAATTAGGGGCTTATGAGATGTCCGTTCCCTAGGGGCTAACAATGAATTACCAATGAATGTCGCTTAGGGGCTTTACCATGTCTAATTTTTAGGGGCTTTTGTATTGTCTGTGTCTAAGGAGCTTAATGGTCAAATTAGGGACCTGACCATGATCTGATGGTTCATATCATAACCATTATCATTAATAATAAAGGGCTTTCAGGTGGTAAGTTTGATAAGATGGCACAGACGAGTTAGCTCTGCACACCTTGGATATAATGTTGCTTGGTTGGACATTAAACCAAGAAAGTGTGCTGTTTATGCTGCATTACAATCAAGATGTGCAAATTGTATTTTCGAGTTTCCTATCACGTTCCAACCAGGAAAATCCCATTTGCACAACTGGAGAATTCGAGGGGCTTTTCAGATTCGATGTGCATTACTTTTGAGATCTGAACTTCCCCGGCTTACCATTCGTGTGCACAATTTGCACAACTTGATTTGTATGCAGTATTATACACGCAGAACTGGCACTTCTGCCACACCAGATTTCAAACAGCATTAATTTTATCAATATCCCAGTGGGCACCTTGACGTAAATTTGACGTCAAATATTGGTTGAGATTTGATCAAAATGTAAAACAATGTCATTTCAGATTTTATTTGATTGTATTTACTCTAGAAGTAGAATAAGGAAATAAGCAAATCAAATTTAAAAGGAATTATAATATTTATATTAAATTTGGTCAATCTAATTGATGTTCATTTGACATCAAATTGATGTCGAGTTTTTGACAACAAATTGATGTCAAATTGACGTCAAACTGACATCAATATTTTTTTGGTAAGAGTGCGCCTGAATGCTGTTCAGTATAGGGGAATCATGTTCATTTAGCCTAAGATTCTCATAAGAAAATGAAACCACATTTCCTTAATATTTTTTAATGATATAAATTATATGGGTGTAGCAGAGTTTAAATTAAGACATGTCAACTATTTAAACTTTCATCTCTTAATAATTTTGTTGCTGTTTTATTCAACATAATGCTTTAATATGATTACTTAGACTGTGCAGTCCAATGTGCACATGATACATGTAGTGTCCTTGAAGTATACAATGACAGCAGGCCTCCAGCAGTCTGGACAAACGCTTTACAGGGAAAGCTACATATGGTCATGTTGCTGGTTACTGTGGAAATCCAGGACTGACCTATATCACCTAATGTTTATGTATGAGCATGCATTGTGAAACCATAAATGTATTTTATTATTTCATTTGGGTACATGTTCAGAGAACAGACATGTTTTTAGTTTATTTCAAAAGTTCTATTCATAAATGTATTTGGTAGTATTTTAATATTTAATACACAAGTAGGACTACTTTGCGTCTTGACCCAGATGTCTGGGTACATAACCCCCTGCTCAGGGTGGGGCCCTCGCTTTGGCCCACTGTCTGAAGAAAGCTGAAAACAACTGAATATAAGGTAAAGAATTTATACTTAATAAGCTACTCTCTTAAGTCCTAAGAGTTTTTTTATTTATTAATTTTGTCATATAAGTAATTTAAGTTTTTCCATCTTGTCATTACTTAAGTACTTAGATATCAATTAAAGAAAAACTGCAGTTTAAAAGGTTAACTTTATACCAAGGTACAGATTGGCTTTAATTCCAGTCAGAATATTTGTATGATTGATATATATGTCTCAAGACACTCTTTTGATGCAACACAGCTTGATCAGTTATGTTAATTGTTAGAATGTCAATACATTGTAATTCTTTAAATCTGTTTACGTTATTTTTGAGAAATAGCAGTGGTATGTGGCAGGTTGTCCCTTTCAGGGATGAGTATTAGAATTGTTACATAATGTTGTTTTATATTTATTCCTGTAAGCACTGATGAGTGTAATGTATAATCAGACAGGAAATGTCTAGTATCTGCATGTTAAATGTATCCTGTAGACACAGAAGTCCAACTTGTGTTCCTTTCCCCAATTTTGCTAGACTATTGTTACATAATATAATTCAGGGTGAGATAGAAAGAGTTAGTTCATTTAATGTTCTCTTCAGATCAAAACATGAAGAGAATACGTGCAGACAGTGTAACATGTGCAATATTTATATCTGGTGAGTTATTATTATTAATTGGCTGAAATGTTTGCATGAAAATAATTGTCTAAATGTTCATTTAAATAAGTGACAGGTGTGCCCATTTCTGAGTATGTGGAATTAAATCTGTTTAGGATATACATATGGGACTGTCTAGGCATGAGTTTTGTTTACCCTCTAAGATATGGCATATGTTGTCTCTGACATCCCCCCCCCTTCTCTCTCTCTGCGAGAGAGCTGGGGACAGTCCCTGACCTCTTAATGTCTAAGGTCAATAGCTGTCTGGCTGTAACATCAGGTTCCACAGACCAGGACAGGGGACCCTTGTCGCTCATGTTGTACACAAACTGTGCCATTTAATTGTTCCCGCAGGCAAGCAGCTGCAACTTACAGTCATGTATATCAGTTTGGGGTTACGTTGTTTTCTGTAAAATGTCACCACAATAGCTACAACAGGTGATACTGGTACTTGTGGCCTTGACCACTCAACAATGACTAAGTGTACTGTACCAGTGCTAATTAGTTAATTTACTTTGTCAATTTATGAGTATTATTAATTAATTATGCATAGAATTTCTTGAATCATTTATTATTTTATTCATTGATGGTAAAATCAATAATTGAGGATTGAATGTAATGTTTTACTAGTTTTGTGTATTGTCATTTTATTGGATTTTCTCTTTGGATAAAGAGGTTATTGTGCAAGTCCAAAGGAATAAAGATGCAGCATTGTATTGTTGGCATGTAGTAAAATGTTTGGGCGGAGCATGATGTTTTAGGACTCTTAGTGTAGTTACTTTTGTTGTTTACCCGACTTGTGTGTGTATAAATTACTTCAATTATTTTATTGCATTGCATTTGTCTGCTTATACACTTCAAGTCATAGGGTACATTTATGTATGTGTGTTATGCTGATACATGTTACTAATAGAAACCTGGGTAATTGTTTTCGTACAATTTTATGATAAGATAATTGGTTTCTAGTGACTGAAAGTATCATGGGCATTTATGTATATGTTATTTGTATTGGATATGCCAAGTTCTTAGAGGGTTTATCATTACAATGTTTTATTATATTGATATGCCTTCCGAGATATATCATATCATTTTATGTATTTCTCAGCGATTTTTACAATCTATCTGTCAGATTAAAGATTGTTTGTTTTTATAGGTCAAACATACAATAGACAACAGGACGACTTTCAAGATTAACTGTTGTACAGAACAAACCATACTATTTGTTGTAAGTTAATGGGGTTTTATTCCATACAATCAACTTTACATTGTTTATTATGGTAATTTATGTAAATTGTGATCAATCATAGAGATATATTCATTTTCAATATAATTCTTTGAAATTATGATTGTTTTCAAGTTTAAATAATAATTGTTTAGGTATCCTTAGTATCAGAGCCAGAAATTAAGGATGGGTTATTTGTAAACACTTTACATATTTCAAAAGAAAATTCACATTATGGCTTTGTCAAATATATCAGGTTTTCAGTACCTAAACTGCATTGAATGATAACTGGATGAGTAAGAAAATTGCTATATATATTCAACAATAATTATTTTTATCTTGACCTTTGTTACATTCATATCTTATATTTCTTTTATATTTTTGTATTTTAGCTGGTTCGCCAGCCACTCCATTTAGGAACCGTAAGAATAAACAGATTAAATCAACTTGTCTTGTCTACTGGTCTTCGTCCCCAACCCACGGTTACATATTGGTGGCAGCGGTGGGATCCCTTGATCAAACTAGGTGGTGGACATCGACAGACAGCAGTTCAAGGCCTAGAGGCTCTACATGGAAGATCGCTCCACAGTGGCTGGCGTGAGGGGAGCGTATCAAGGTTTTTGTGTTTTATTATAGAATGCTACCAGTGGTCCAGAGACTTTTATCATTATGTTTGAGATTCAGATCGTGAAGTATAATATGTGTCCCACATAATATGAGAATTATTGTATATTTGTTTGATTGTTTTAACTTGTCTTATTTAGATGTAACACTGAAATGAAATCATGGCAAATCTGATTAAGCTACTTGCTTAACTTCCTGTCGAGCCTGGAAAGTAATACAATGGCTCTTATTTGATTGTACATTTTGGTCATTTACATACATTTAGTTATGAGAGTAAAAACTATTGTTGTTGGAGAGTAGATCAGTTATATTTTTATGTGGTATCCATTTAAGTAATTCACAGATTGATTTACTGATTGTTATTTTTTTTTTATTTTATATTTGATGAAGTAAGTGGCTGTGTAAGCCTAAGCCCGCTGTTTTGCATGATTTTACACAGTATGTATTTTCACTTTTCACTAGTATGTTAGTTCTCTTAGTTTTGTTTTCCTTTCATCAATTAGAGGACTAAAGGTACAGTGTCCATAATCAACATTATATGTAAAATTTTGGTCAAATTTGTGTGAAGTTAAGTATTTGAAATCAGTCATGGCCACGTTGCAAGATTTACAGGATCAAATTGCTAAGTTGCAACGAGACATGGATGCTAGGATGGTGCCTAATGTAGTTGTCCAAACACCACTTAAGGTGCCAAAGGTCAAGAAATTTGGTGGTGACAGAAAAGAATTAGAAAGATGGATCACCGACATAAAACGGTATATCTCTATTCAGGATTTGGATGGGTCTAGATTATATTCTATCTAGCCTGGAAGACCGTGTTTTGATCGAGGTGGAGTACATGCCACAAGAGGACAGGAAAACACCATCTGACATATTTGCCATTCTACGGCAAGCATTTAGTGATACCATGCCGGTGTCCCAGATTGAGGAAGTGTACCACAACCGTAAGCAACGGCAAGGAGAGGGATTGCGTGATTTCAGCTTTGCACTCATGGAGCTTTTTGAGAGGATCATAAAATTAAATCCAGAGTTTGTAAGGAATAAAGATAAGGCTCTAAGAGACAAATTTGCTGAAAAGGTTCGAGACGTGACACTAAGAAGATTCCTTAAAGACAAGATCCGGTCGAATAATGAGCTCTCATTCACACAAATAAGAGAAGAAGCACTTCTGTGGCAGTCAGAGGATACTAAAACAGATGCATGGATGAATGAAATGGTTGCAGAACCAGTTCAGAGAGAACAAGATTTGGACTTAAAGAAGCAAATGATAGATTTGTTGACAATCCAGAGGAAACAACAATTCCAGCTTGACCAACAGCATCAGCTTCTGACCAGTTTGAGTGACAAGAAAAAGACGCCAAAATATAAGCAGGAAAACAAATGCTTTCTCTGTGGTAAACCAGGACACATAAAAAGAGAATGTCCAGACAGGAAAGCTAAACAGGAGCGAGCTTACAATCCAAAGAGCCAGTATGCTCCAATGGTACCTTCCCCAGGGAATCAAGTGTATCCTCAATTCTATCAAAGCGGCTATTATCCCAATCAGGCTCCTTGTTTTTATCAACCACAGTTACCACCTCCATTTATTCCACCAACACAGCACCAGGGCATGGGGCAGCAGGACACGACAGCAACTGGATTTGGGTCACAACTAAACGCAACAGCAACCGCATTTGGGTCACAACCAAACACAACAGCAACCAGATTTGGGTCACAACGAAACGCGACAGCAACTGAATTTGAGAGGCAACAAAACATCCCAAACTAGTTTTCCCTATTGAATATGTGAGCAATTCAATAGGTAAAAATGTTGGCTCACAGGATCCTAATTGTGACTCTAGAGATAAAATTATCCAGAAAACAGTAGGGGGTAGGCCCGTAGTTAGAGTCCAAATTGGTGGTAAGGACACTTCAGCACTGATTGACACGGGATCACAAGTGACTTTAGTATCAGAAAAATTCTTTGAAGACCATTTGAAACCAGTGTCAGGAAATTTTCTAATGGCACAAACCTGGTTTAAAATAAATGGTGCAAATGGACTTGAAGTGCCATATTTGGGTCTTTTCATTACAGATGTAGTTTTACAAGGTGTCAAATTATCTGAGGTGGGTGTGCTTGTGCTGAAAGATAGTCCAGACTGTACAAATATGAGAAATGAAATCCCAAGTATATTAGGTACTAATGTTTTACAGCATGTACCACAATTTTCACATTTGTTGAAGTCATCTGAGACTATTATAAAACAAACCCAAGAGAGCTGTTCTTCTAATTTAGGGTTTGCCAGAGTCAGCAAGTGTGAGGCATGTTTAATCAAAGCTGGTGAGGTGGCTTTTGTACCAGTTATGACACCCAATCAAGAAGGTCTGTGTTTTGTAGACGCCTTTGACAAAGGTATTATGGGAAGTTTGTATATAGTTCCTGGGATAATATTAAGTGCCAGTTCCAAAATCCAAGTTGTTAACACTGGTCAGAGGGATATCAAATTACTTCCTGGGACCAGAATAGGAGTATGCCACATGGTGGATATTGTGACCGGGAAAGAAAGTAAACTTCATTTGTCCTGCAGTGAGAGCAGTGTCACTGTCAGTCATTCAAACCAGGAATCAAACCATGAATCGATTCATGATTCTCCGGCAGAAAGAGACAGCGAACAGATGCCAAAAGTGGATTTATCACACTTAATCGGAACCATGGACGAACTGGAAAGAGTGAAAGCATCAATTATGAAACATCGCAATGTATTCCTTGCAGATGAAGAAAAGCTGGGATGCACAAAAACAGTTCAGCATCACATCAACACAACTGATGATGTCCCTGTTGTTCAACCATTCAGGAGAATCCCCCCTCAGTTGTGGCAGGATGTCCAAGAACATCTCAATGGTCTCTTAGATAAAGGTATAATTGAGGAAAGTAACTCAGAATATGCTTCTCCTATTGTTATAGTACGGAAAAAGAATAACGAAATCCGTATGTGTGTTGACTATAGAAAGTTAAACACCAAAATCCGGAAGGATGCCTTTCCTCTCCCAAGGATCGAGGAATCTTTAGATGCATTGACAGGTGCCAAGTATTTTACCACCTTAGACTTAACTTCTGCATACCATCAGATAGAGGTCGCCCCTGAGGACAGAAAGAAGACGGCATTCATAACTCCAATGGGCCTGTATCAATATCGCAGGATGCCATTCGGAATTTCTACAGCACCCGCCACATTCCAGCGGCTAATGAGTCAGGTATTCCGAGAGGACATTTTTCGGATTCTTCTGGTGTACCTCGACGATATCATCGTGTTCTCCAGCACCATTGAGGAACATCTAGAACGACTGGAAAAAGTTTTCAGCACTTTAGCTAAACACAATCTCAAACTGAAGGCTGAAAAGTGTGCTTTGTTCAAAGAAGAAGTGACCTACTTAGGCCATATAGTATCAGCGGATGGTATCTGTCCTGATCCTGGAAAGGTAGCAGCAGTCAAAGAGTATGAGGTACCAACCACTGTGCGAGAACTACGAAGATTTTTAGGATTTTGTTCATACTATCGCCGGTTTGTTCCAAATTTTGCCAAAATTGCAGCCCCACTGCATGCTTTAGTAGGATCTGCTTCTGGAAAGAACAAGAAAGGACACGGCAGAAGCAAAAATCAGGCATTGCCTTATTGGGAATCAGAGCATGAGCAAGCATTTCAAGTGCTTAAGGGTAAACTTACAACAACTCCAGTCCTTGCTTATGCTGATTTCACCAAACCGTTCATTCTGGAAACAGACGCGTCAGATCAAGGGCTTGGAGCGGTACTAAGTCAAGAACAAGATGGAATTAAACGTGTAATAGCATATGCCAGTAGAGGTCTGAGAGGTGGTGAGAAAAACAAGGAGGGATACAGCTCCAGAAAATTGGAGCTGTTGGCACTGAAATGGGCTGTAGCTGATAAGTTTAAAGATTACCTGATTGGGAGCAACTTTACCGTCTATACTGATAATAATCCACTCACATATGTGATGGGTCGTGGCAAGCTGAATGCTGTGGAGCAAAGATGGGTTGCTGCTTTAGCATCTTTCAATTTTTCTTTCAAATACCGGTCTGGTAAAGAGAATACCAATGCAGATTTCCTAAGCCGGCAAGAAAGCAGACCCTGGGATTTAGATGCTGAAGAAGTAGCAAGTATGTGTGCTTTTGTGTTAGAATCTGCAAATGTACCAAAGGAGATACAAGCAAAAGCTTGTCAAATAGCAATCTCAACACCTGAAAAGGAACTGTTATCTATAGCAGAACACCATGAGTTGAAAGCCACTGTTCTACCCACTGTAGGGGCTAAACAGATGTCAGATCTGCAGAGTCAAGACCCTGTAATAGGTCCGGTTAAGAAATTTCTCAAGGAAGGTGTCAAACCTTCACTGACACAGAGAAAACATGCTACAAAAGAAGTACAATTGCTTTTGCGCCAATGGGATCGCTTAAAAGAGTTTAAAGGAGTACTGTATCGATCAGTGCAAGATCCATGTAAAGGCAAATTGAAACAGATTTTGCTACCACAACAACTGAAGAGTCAAATCTTACAAAATAGTCATGACCATCATGGACACCAAGGTATTGAACGAACAGAACTGTTGATTAAGGAAAAATACTTTTGGCCCAAGATGCATCAAGAAATTAAGGAATATATTGAACAATGTGAAAGGTGTGCTTTGGCAAAACCAATCAAAGTCAAAACTTCGCTTGGTAGTTTACTTTCAACGAAACCATTGGAAGTGTTAGCGATGGATTTCACGCTACTTGAAAAGTCTTCAAGTGGTTACGAAAATGTTCTAGTACTCACAGATATCTTTACAAAATATGCAATAGCTGTGCCAACAAAAGATCAAAAGTCAACGACTGTGGCCAAGGTGTTGGTAAATTATTGGTTTAGGAGGTTTGGTCCCCCACAGAGGCTTCATTCAGACCAGGGAAGAGATTTCGAGTCAAAACTGATCAAGGATCTTTGTGAACTATATGGGATTAAAAAGTCAAGAACGACACCCTATCACCCACAAGGAAATGCTCAATGTGAACGCTTTAATCGGACCCTTCACAACCTGTTGAGAGCATTACCTCCAGAGAGGAAAAGGAAATGGCCCGAATACCTCGATGAGCTCGTGTTCTTTTACAACACTACCCCACATTCTACAACAGGGTTTTCGCCATTTTATCTCATGTATGGCAGAGATGCAAATAATTTCAGAAATCTTGTTCAGGATGATACATTAGAAACCACAGAAGCATCTGCAGAGGAACCAACAATGAACAACTGGGTGACAAAACATCAACAGAAGCTAAAAGAAATATACAGGATTGCTCAGGAACAACTCAAGCAGAAAGCAGAAACCAGAAAAACTCATCATGATGGTCAACTCAAAGACCATTCTTTGGCTGTTGGAACAGAGGTCTACAGAAAGAATCATACTGTTAAAGGTAGAAACAAGTTCCAAGATGCTTACCATCCAAAAAGATACGTCATCCTGGCCTGTAATCATGACCAACATATTTATCTAATTGAACCAACAGATGGGCTGGGAAAAGCAAATTGGATTAATAGAGCAGATTTAAGGCCATGTCCAGACAGGAAGTCAAATCATCAAGTACAAAAGAAATTAAGAAAGCGTCATAGCCAACTAACAAGAAAGACCTCTTGTACAAGTAGCTCAGATGATGATGAAATCCGAGTATTAATTAATTATCGCCACAATGAACAATCCACAGAAGCAGGAAATCTGTCAAATGATACCAATGCAGGATCATACCATTCTGTGTCTCAGACGACATCCGATGAAGATGAGATGTTTATACCGAGGAGAACAAGCAGACAAAATGCTGGTTACCATAGAAATCCATAAAATCTGCCTAGATCAGCTTTAAGTAATTATGTGAATAATAGTTTAATTCAGAAAAAGGAAACGACAGTTTAAATACCCTTATTTTGTTAGTGTTTTGGTAGTGTTTGTATTGTTTGCATTTATATTATATGTCTTAAGTCAAAGATTACAGAGCAAATGTTTGTTTGTGCCGCATTGTGTTTAAAACCAGGTTAATTTACAAAGAAAAGACTGGTTTCGTTCTATGTTTGATTTGTATTATATGTTTATTATTGTCAGTGTTTATTCCTGTATACTCCTAACACATTGCTCGAGGACGAGGCAATGAAAAAGTGGGGGTGGATGTAGCAGAGTTTAAATTAAGACATGTCAACTATTTAAACTTTCATCTCTTAATAATTTTGTTGCTGTTTTATTCAACATAATGCTTTAATATGATTACTTAGACTGTGCAGTCCAATGTGCACATGATACATGTAGTGTCCTTGAAGTATACAATGACAGCAGGCCTCCAGCAGTCTGGACAAACGCTTTACAGGGAAAGCTACATATGGTCATGTTGCTGGTTACTGTGGAAATCCAGGACTGACCTATATCACCTAATGTTTATGTATGAGCATGCATTGTGAAACCATAAATGTATTTTATTATTTCATTTGGGTACATGTTCAGAGAAAAGACATGTTTTTAGTTTATTTCAAAAGTTCTATTCATAAATGTATTTGGTAGTATTTTAATATTTAATACACAAGTAGGACTACTTTGCGTCTTGACCCAGATGTCTGGGTACATAACCCCCTGCTCAGGGTGGGGCCCTCGCTTTGGCCCACTGTCTGAAGAAAGCTGAAAACAACTGAATATAAGGTAAAGAATTTATACTTAATAAGCTACTCTCTTAAGTCCTAAGAGTTTTTTTATTTATTAATTTTGTCATATAAGTAATTTAAGTTTTTCCATCTTGTCATTACTTAAGTACTTAGATATCAATTAAAGAAAAACTGCAGTTTAAAAGGTTAACTTTATACCAAGGTACAGATTGGCTTTAATTCCAGTCAGAATATTTGTATGATTGATATATATGTCTCAAGACACTCTTTTGATGCAACACAGCTTGATCAGTTATGTTAATTGTTAGAATGTCAATACATTGTAATTCTTTAAATCTGTTTACGTTATTTTTGAGAAATAGCAGTGGTATGTGGCAGGTTGTCCCTTTCAGGGATGAGTATTAGAATTGTTACATAATGTTGTTTTATATTTATTCCTGTAAGCACTGATGAGTGTAATGTATAATCAGACAGGAAATGTCTAGTATCTGCATGTTAAATGTATCCTGTAGACACAGAAGTCCAACTTGTGTTCCTTTCCCCAATTTTGCTAGACTATTGTTACATAATATAATTCAGGGTGAGATAGAAAGAGTTAGTTCATTTAATGTTCTCTTCAGATCAAAACATGAAGAGAATACGTGCAGACAGTGTAACATGTGCAATATTTATATCTGGTGAGTTATTATTATTAATTGGCTGAAATGTTTGCATGAAAATAATTGTCTAAATGTTCATTTAAATAAGTGACAGGTGTGCCCATTTCTGAGTATGTGGAATTAAATCTGTTTAGGATATACATATGGGACTGTCTAGGCATGAGTTTTGTTTACCCTCTAAGATATGGCATATGTTGTCTCTGACATCCCCCCCCCCCCCCTTCTCTCTCTCTGCGAGAGAGCTGGGGACAGTCCCTGACCTCTTAATGTCTAAGGTCAATAGCTGTCTGGCTGTAACATCAGGTTCCACAGACCAGGACAGGGGACCCTTGTCGCTCATGTTGTACACAAACTGTGCCATTTAATTGTTCCCGCAGGCAAGCAGCTGCAACTTACAGTCATGTATATCAGTTTGGGGTTACGTTGTTTTCTGTAAAATGTCACCACAATAGCTACAACAGGTGATACTGGTACTTGTGGCCTTGACCACTCAACAATGACTAAGTGTACTGTACCAGTGCTAATTAGTTAATTTACTTTGTCAATTTATGAGTATTATTAATTAATTATGCATAGAATTTCTTGAATCATTTATTATTTTATTCATTGATGGTAAAATCAATAATTGAGGATTGAATGTAATGTTTTACTAGTTTTGTGTATTGTCATTTTATTGGATTTTCTCTTTGGATAAAGAGGTTATTGTGCAAGTCCAAAGGAATAAAGATGCAGCATTGTATTGTTGGCATGTAGTAAAATGTTTGGGCGGAGCATGATGTTTTAGGACTCTTAGTGTAGTTACTTTTGTTGTTTACCCGACTTGTGTGTGTATAAATTACTTCAATTATTTTATTGCATTGCATTTGTCTGCTTATACACTTCAAGTCATAGGGTACATTTATGTATGTGTGTTATGCTGATACATGTTACTAATAGAAACCTGGGTAATTGTTTTCGTACAATTTTATGATAAGATAATTGGTTTCTAGTGACTGAAAGTATCATGGGCATTTATGTATATGTTATTTGTATTGGATATGCCAAGTTCTTAGAGGGTTTATCATTACAATGTTTTATTATATTGATATGCCTTCCGAGATATATCATATCATTTTATGTATTTCTCAGCGATTTTTACAATCTATCTGTCAGATTAAAGATTGTTTGTTTTTATAGGTCAAACATACAATAGACAACAGGACGACTTTCAAGATTAACTGTTGTACAGAACAAACCATACTATTTGTTGTAAGTTAATGGGGTTTTATTCCATACAATCAACTTTACATTGTTTATTATGGTAATTTATGTAAATTGTGATCAATCATAGAGATATATTCATTTTCAATATAATTCTTTGAAATTATGATTGTTTTCAAGTTTAAATAATAATTGTTTAGGTATCCTTAGTATCAGAGCCAGAAATTAAGGATGGGTTATTTGTAAACACTTTACATATTTCAAAAGAAAATTCACATTATGGCTTTGTCAAATATATCAGGTTTTCAGTACCTAAACTGCATTGAATGATAACTGGATGAGTAAGAAAATTGCTATATATATTCAACAATAATTATTTTTATCTTGACCTTTGTTACATTCATATCTTATATTTCTTTTATATTTTTGTATTTTAGCTGGTTCGCCAGCCACTCCATTTAGGAACCGTAAGAATAAACAGATTAAATCAACTTGTCTTGTCTACTGGTCTTCGTCCCCAACCCACGGTTACATGGGGATGATGTTGTGATTCAAATAATGTGCAATTTATATACAGTCAGAAATTAATAATTATTGTAAATGGTCAAATACGGTTATATTGCTGTAAAATGCATGCTGTAATTAAGGACATACTATCAACATTTTTATGATGTGACGACACTGTCACCCCAGCAATAAAATACATTAAAAACTTAGGAAGCTTTGTTTTCCTGACAGAGGTTTGTATATTCAGTGAACAAAATAAAAATGGTAATATATATCAATCAAGAATCTGGTAATTAAAAACTGTGCTATTATTTCCAAACGTGAAATTTATCCAGGAACCATTAATTAATTGCTGGACTGTACAGCAACCACACTTGACCTGTGAACACTGCAGTCCTCTCAGTGTGTCACTTGTCAAATGATCCCCTCAAGTGCACTTGTGTATCCCCTCCCCACCACCAGCAGCACTGGGTTCGTCTTTGGTTTCTGAGTCCTTTGTGAGGCCAACATTCTGGCGGGAAACATCAGCAGTGCAGCCCAAAACAGTCAAATCGGCCAGACGTGTTCAAGCATTGTGAGTATATTTTTTCTTCTTCCTTCCTTCCTGCTTTAATACTTGCTATGTTATATAATGAAAAATATTGGTAATTAAGTGGAGAGGTTTCCTAGCAAACAAGCCAGTCAGTCTGAAATGTATTTATAAGGATAATTAAATCAATCCATATATGTTTGTAGTCCATATATGTTTGTGTTTGAAATCAGAATATATATATATATATATATATATATATATATATATATAATATATATATATATATATATATAGAGAGAGAGAGAGAGAGAGAGAGAGAGTAGGAATATGTAAAATGAAGATTGAGGTTCGAATCTGACTTTCAAAACTGAACTTTTGCATATTTTTCTAATCACATACATAATATATATGTATGTGACTACGTGTGTTGTGTAAATAGAGGTATTTGTTCATATATATGTATTCAAATGTGTGTGTGACTGTGTGTGTGATTATATACTAAGTTTTCTGTACATGTAGTTGATCTGTCTTAGTGTCACATATAAGTGTGACTGGCTCCTGAGAAGCTGCCAGGGGGCATTACACCAACTCAAGCAAAGGAAGCCAAAGCCATTATTGTCTGACCTAGCCTGAACCTGCTGCATTCCTTAGGTTATATTACATGGCCTATACAGACCTTACTATCCCCTCTCTTTCTCCCTCACCTCATTTATAAACTTGAGCCACAACAGTGCCAAGGCTGTCATGTTATGCCCTTATAAGCATATTCACTGAAGCCTTACTCTGTCCTTACAAAGTGCAATGTTGACCTCATCCCTTATTTCACCTTCATTAAATACTTTATAATGACATTAATGAAGCAAATGACCATGGCATTATATTCACGTTCATATGTTTAAAAAAAAATTTATATATATATTTATATAATGAATATTAATTTATGTATATTATATAGTATTTTACCATAAGATTGTAAAACATAATTTTAAAGAAATGACATTGGTAATTTTTTTATAAGATTATTCAATTAGAAGTTCAATAGAAAAGGTGGCAAAATTGAATATTAAAATAAAATGAATAAATAAAATATTAGGGAAAAATGAAAAAAAAAACTTAATAATAATTTTGATGTCCTGAAAGTACTACATGCAGTACATAAAGTTGCAGTCACTTGAAAATGTCACATTTTTAAACTCCTTTATACAGACCGCCATTTTGATGGAACAAAATTGTAGCCTTTTAAGGGAGAGGTCTTATACTAAAGCATTGAGCATGCAGGTATGGGAATCAGTTCTGGACTTGACATAGGATATTGCTGCTTTTAGGCCTGGCTGGTAAAGCGAGAATTATACAGACACTTTTATGAAAAAAATTTGTATAAAATTTTAAGTTACCATTTTTGAACATGTTTAAATAAGAATTAGTAATTTTAAGTGATAAAAAAGTATCAATGTAAAAAGTAAAAATGGGGCAAAAGTGTTTGAAAACTTTTTCAATTATTTTATGTACATGAAGCACTATATGCATGCATAAAGGTTACAGTTAGCGATTAAAAGGGGTATATAATAATGAGTAAAATATATGTTATTAAAAAGTTAATAATTGAACAAATCATGATTTTCACTGAGCATTTACAAAAATGATAGTAAATACATAAGAAACCATTCCATGCTTAAGGGTGTCATTCAGTGCTACTTAATTCCCATTAAAGTGGTCATCTAGAGGTAAAATATATTTAATATAACAAGTGATTTTAGTAAAGTGCTTCACTCATGTTTATAATATGACATCCATGTTATTGTGATTATTACATTACTTATTACCATTATTGTTTCATAAAATCTTAAAAGTAAATAAGTAAAAGCATAAAAACCTGGTTGTGTCACTATTTAATGTTTGGAATATTAGTGGCTATGTTGAGTTCTGAATAGAAAACCAGTAAGCTGTTGGAGCTCCATACAGAATATGCACACTGTGACATATACTAATACATAAATACAAGTGGCCGAATGCATATGTGTCTAAAATAACAACAGGCCACGAGTCCTGATGCTCAGCTGAATTTTCCTATTATATTAATTTACCAAATCCTACCATACTGAAAAGAGGATTGTCTTTTTTATATTGTTATAACTCAGGATTTACTATACATATTAGAGAACTTTAATTTTTTTAATTAAATCTTATTTTTTACATCCAAACTTTCTTTAATGTATATTTAAAACAAAATATTGCCATATCCTATTAAAAGTTGGTTTATTCTGCCTAATATGGCATCATAGTTAATTTCCATTAATCTGATATTGTATTTACTTATCAAGAGGGTATAAATAGTAATATTTTGGTTGTTGACTTTGCTTGCACACTCAGCATCTAGGCAAAAAGTGCAATATAGCAGTGAACAAGTTAACTCATACAAAAATACATGTTGGGCAGCGCATGGCTAGGATTTTACACTATTCAGCTCAGTTGGCAATGCAAATGAAATTTGCTGCCCATGTGCAACTTAGGAGGAAATATATATTTTCTCGGAGGAGTGGGCAGTGTTTGTGGCATTATCATTTTTGCAATATACTTTTTGTTTACATTACATACATATTGACTGATTTTTTTTTTATGTTTATACCATGAAAAAGGCATATGTGACTGTTTACATTTAACCAAACATAATGAAACTAAAGATGTATTGTCAAAAAAGTATGCTCCTTTTTTTGCTATACCTACTGGCTGAATTGAACATAAAGATATAACCCTTCTATGCTGGTAATATGCTTTTAAGACAATGTTGTGTTTACATCTTTGAGCTTAAAAAACAAATATTTTAATAACTATAATTTTTTTTATTGGCATGATGTGATGATTAAAATACACCTTAGAATAATAAAGATGTTTCCTGCTATTGCAAAATTCCTGGTACATACTCAAGGCTTTTCTGAATGCTTAAAAAAATCTCTATTCTTTTCAGATGGCAGCTGTAAATCTGAAGATCGCATTCCAGCAATCAAGTTTCATGGACACTGAAATCAAAATAAATCAGTTCCTTCACTTTATATTCTTCTTGTTAGTTGATGTGTGTTAACACTAAAGGAGAAACATCTACAGGGTGAAATTTTAACATAACTTGACATTTACATGAAATTAATTTGACTTTAAAGTGACCACAAATTTAGATCAAAATCTTGATGTCAAAACTTTTGACGTCAATTTGATCTGCAAACTAAGCCTGTTCTTGACATCATTTTGACATCAATGTTTGACATCAATTTGATGCCTAAATTTTGACGTCAATTTGACTTTAAAATTAAACCTGTTTTTGACATCATTTTGACATCAATGTTTGATCTCAATTTGATGTCTATTCAACATCAATTGCCCACTGGGATATATATATATATTTATCTATATATATATATATATATATATATAGTGACAATAAGGAGTTACAGAGATGTTTTAACATAAAATTGTGAACTTTGATGAATTTGCGCCTGTTTCTGCTCGATATGGCCAGTGTCAGAGAACAATTAAGCTAACCCCTGGCATCGGCCATGACAACTCAACGGTTTGTTAACATTGAAAACTTGTCTAGCAGAACTAATTTGAAAAAAAAATTATAGTTATTAAAATATTTGTTAAAATTTAATGTAGTAGGTGGCAATATCAGTCTTTGGACTAGAAAGCCATCAAATATGCAAGGACACGACAAAATTTCAGGCAGATGAATCAAACTTCTCTCAAGTCAGGTGCACTCAGCTGTCCAAGCTGAGCCAGGAGTTTATCTGTACTTGTCAAAGGTCAAGTGAAGCTCATTGCCAGCTACAGCCACTGCACTGAGTGAATTCTGGACATGTTGCTAAATCTGCCTCAGCTGGTAGTCTGCTAAAGCTTAAAATAGATCAAGACTAAAACTTGGCCTTTAGCCAATTCTGAAATAGTTGGCAGTCTGCAAATATATATAGAAACAAATAAAATGTTTGCCTGTTGCCAAATTTGTTTATGCAAACTAAAAAGCTTAACCTACAATGCTTTTTTCAAGTCGCATATTCATACTGATTTTTTCATCAAAATGTTAAGAATAATAACACAGCCCTTTTGAAAACAATATCAGAATAAAGATATATTTTATTCATTTTATACAGCTTGAGTTTCATTAAAAATCATATTTAAGCTGAAACAGGCTCAAATTATGAGGTTTTTGCCAATAAAAAACAAGGTCGATGCAGATCGCACCATAAAAACCTCAATTTCAAATGTGAGCTGCTGCACTGAGTGAACACTTGACCTGTTGCTTAATCTGATACAGTTGCAGTCTGGAAAAGCTATAAGTAGATGCTGTTAGAAACTTAGCCTGTTGCCAAATCTAAAACAGTTCGCCCTCTGCCAAGCTATTTAGAGATACAGAAAATCTATGCCTGCTGCATAAAAAGATTGCAGATGGTGCCACAAGTCTTTGTTCCACACAACTACATATGTCAGAGAATAAATATGCTAGATTTTGGAAAGATTGGTCTCTAGGTAGATCTCTGTGAAGGAACAGGGCAGCTTGGCCGGAACCTGCATGAAAACATAGTATACAAATAAGCTGATTTGTTACCATATTACTGATATATATATAATTACTTTATGTTGATTTTCCAAAGCGATAGGCTTGCTAGTAAAGTCATCATCTACATGGGACTTGACCCAAAGGTCCAAAAAACATGGTACCCCCATACATCTGCTACAATGAAAAGACTCCATATTGGAAAACTATTTATGATTCATGAAAGAACCTAACTAGTTAATTTAAAGACAAAGAGCTGGATGATATAAAGTTTGAAGGTTATTATCTGCAGATATTCTAAAAATATTTGTGTGTGTGTTCACTTTAGCCAATTTGCTAAATCTAGTGGTGGCGACAGAACCTGTGTGAAAACTTAATGTATGCAAAACTGTGTTTTGGTGCATACAAATAACTGTTTTGTTACCCTACAACTGATATCTCATTTTTTTAGGTTGCTTTTAAAGGCACTAACCTGGCAAAATAACATTTTCATCCCCATGGGACAAGACCAAAAGGTACATTTAAATAGTTACTGCAAGACATCTGGTACAATGGAGAGCCTCTTATTGAAAAACTTATGATTCATGAAAGGAAACCGCAAATGCAATGACAAACAGCTGGATGATATCAAGTTTGAAGGTTGTCTTTCTTCAGATGTTCTTAAAATATTAGTGTTTTTATTCACGTACGTTAGCTGATTTTGCTTAATCTGGAGGCAGTGGAACCCACATGGAAACAGTATGTGTCACAGACAAGCAACAAAGATGTTGTGATAAAATAGGGTTCATTATACAGAATCCACAATATGCCCTCTCCAGCCACCTACAATCTGTCTCCTCTCTCTCTTGTGCTATTGCTATTTGCCTTACCCTGCACAGTCCTGCTATATATATACCAGCCTAAATATATATATATATATATATATATATATATATATATATATTAAGCAGAACACAACCATCAAGTTAATTGACACATCCATAATTATATATATATTAAGCAGAACACAACCATCAAGTTAATTGACACATCCATAATTTGTTTTCACTTAAACTCGATTCAATTTCATGAAAAATATTTGCTATATCTACACGCCTACGAACAGCAATTCACATTGTGCTGGTAACCAGCTTTCTCATAGGCTACCTTATGACTGTGTAAAATTAAGAACTATAATAAAAACTTCTGTGCTCCCCAAAAAATTACACCTTATTCAGTATTTGCTTTTCTGCCAATTTTTGACTTGCTTCAAAACCTCCCAAAAGTTTACACATTATTACGTCATTAATCTACTCCGAAAATGCTCTGGAAAAGCCCGTCTGCATTTGTTTTTTTGTTACTCCCTTTCTACCTAATGCTGATGCCTCATCACGGCATGTAAGCATTAGCACTTCACTCAAAAATCCAAATCATTACCCATTAACACCCACAGGGAGATTTTCTAGCACACTAACACAAGACCCACTCTTACAGAAAGGGTTGTCGATGTGTGCCAAGGCAGCAGGCACCTCCGGAATCTGGCCATTTGCATATTCAATGGCAACTTTTGTGCCCAAATATGCCTCTTGGTCCACCATGTCTGCCCCAACCAATGCCTGCGTACAACTGGTATCACACAGCAAACTAACTGGGCGTTCATTTACCGAACCCTCATACACATATGGATTGGTCACTTTTTTGATTCCCAACCCTTGGGAGAAGTAACCTTTACCGGTCCCCTTCTTCCCATCTTTCCCCTTGGACTTAACCAGAGGTTTCTCAGCTGGGCATCTGGCCGCGATGTGGCCTATCTGCCCAGCCTAGGCTTGGTGTGACAGTATGTAAAACTCTGTTTCAGCCCATCCAAATAAACCAACATGTTACCCTATCACAGATATCTCATTTTTATGTTGCTTTTTCAAGGAACCTGGCTTGTCAGATAACGTCATTACCCTCATTGGACATTGCCAAAGGGCAGGTGATCTTTAAGTGAATGATGAAAGGACTCAGATGAAATGTTTGGCTTAACATGCATCCCCAATTTTTTAAAAAATATGGGTCCTGTGACCTTGACCTTTGACCTCATGACCCCAAAAATCAGTAGGGTTCTTGATATTTTTAAAGGGACATATATATATGTCAAATTTGAAATCCATATATCAGTCCAAGCTGTAATTATCATCCAGACACTAATTGTTGGACAGTTGGCTCCTGTGACCTTGACCTTTGACCTTGTGACCTCAAAATTTACAGGGATCATCCATTATTGGCAGGTGAACTGTATATTCAAGATGGAAGATCTGGGATGAAAATTTTGGCTTAAAATGTGTATTGTGACCTTGACCTTTGACCTCATGACCTTAGAACCTATAGAGTTCTTTCTTAAGTAGAGGGCCATACATAATTCAAGTTTGAAATCCATATGTCCATCAAAACTTGAGATATCATAAGAGGTGTGTGATTGTCACCAAAAATGGGAAGTAATTTCAAGTTCAAAGGCCACTCTCATTGTAAAGGACATGACCCAAATTTAATCAGACCTCATGCCATAACCATCTCTTATATATATATGAAATAAATCTGACAAATAGTTTTTGAGTTATAATGCTCACAGTACTGTCAAGTTGCAATGATCGGGGTATTTAAAGGTGCAAAACAAGAAAAGGATAATAGGTGGGGCCACCAGTTTCTGGTAAATCACAAAGCTATCCAAGATCTTTGGTCACCTTGATTTTTGGACCAATCCATGCCAGCTTTCTTGAGATATTTAAGAATTTCTGTGATTTTCAGCAAAAATGGAATTATTCAAGGTCAAGGTCACTCTCCATGTAAAGGTTATCACCCGGTTTTAAATAGGCTTTGTACTCTTACCAGACATGGGGTGATTACTTGATATAGGTAATCAATTACAATTACGATTACTTTGAAAATAAACCATTTGGTTTACGGCCACGATTACAAAACTTAATATTGTTAAAAGGCTATACAAGAAATGTATACTCTTACCTTTATACAAATGCATCATAGATAAGAAAACTTACAGTTTATACAGATCCAGTAGTTAGTGTTATCAAGATATGAGATAGATAAAGTAGTGACTGAAGAATAACTAGAAATGATTAATATCATTCCAAATGCTTGTAGCACTTTATGAACCAAAGTCTTGATATATGATTTCGGAGGGTGGGTCAAAGAAATTTCAACTGTGGGGGGTGGGGTGGGGGCGGGGGTGACACAAAACAAGGCCTACAGGCCTAATGCGAACCTGTGCATTGGAAATACACCAGGTATAATGCTTCAATGCTGGACCATTACTTTCATGTATATGAACAATGCAAGTACTAAACATTTTGAATAAGAAACAATTACACAACATCACTGCTGAAATTCTGGCATAGGTGCACACAACACAAAAATGATTGTAGCTGGCACTACCAGTCTTGTATACAACAAAGCTATCAGAGATATATACATATGCCCAATTTCAGACTGATATATCAAACCCCTCCTGAAAATAAAGTGGAACACACACTGTGCAAAAATTATTTTAGGTGGCACCGCCAGTCTTGTTTACGACAAAGCTATTCAATAAGTATATATATGCCCAAATTCAGGCTGATATATCAAATTCCTCTGTAGAAATAAGCAGGCACATACACTGTGCAAAAATCATTGTAGGTGGTGACACCTGTCCTGTGAACGAGAAAGCCATCAAGGACACATAGACAGGTCAAAATATCAGGCCAATACATCAAACTTACCTTGAGTCTGATAAATGGGGCTGACGAGGCTTAGGTGAGAAAGGCAGTTGCTCCAAGTGAACTGTGACAAATTTGCTTGCTCAGGCTACTGCACTGAGTGAACTCTTGACATGTTGCCTAATCTGATACAGTTAGCAGTCTGCCAAAGCTATTAATAGATCGAGACTGACCTCTAGCCTGTTGCCAAGTCTGAAATAGTCGCCACACCATTGCATAAGCTCATGCAGAGGCCCTGCCCTGAAGGGCATGACACCCATTAGGTGATCACATGGTGCCCATGAGGTGTTCACATGTCGCCCATGAGGTGATCACATGTAACCCATGAGGTGATCACATGCCTTGTGCTTGGCTGCACTGAATGAACTCTTGATCTGTTGCCAAATCTGAAACAGCTGGCAGTTTCTCAACCTATTTAAAGATACAGACACAATCTTGGAGTGTTGGTGAATCTGTATATACATATTGAAAGACTTTTGCTAAAATGCTTTTTTTTCAAGCTGACATATTCATAAACTTTTTATCAAAATATCTTAAATAATAAAAGATGCAGTTCTTTCATTGTTCAAGTTTACTTGAACAAAGGCCATCTAAGAATAATTTTTGTGCAATGTTACAGAATTTATAATTGAAACAATAATTTTGTAGAAGAACAGTTTTGCAATCCTCAGTTTGAAAAAGACATAATAATGGCCATAAGACCAACTTAAGCTTTCCTGATATGATTGAAAGAACCATGTCCTAGGATAATTCTTTTGAAATATTGAACGATTCAACTTGACAGTTTCATCATAAACATTTTAAACTGAAAAAAGCTAAAATTATGAGGTTTTTTTGCCCATTATAAACCAGTCAATGTAGGTAGCACCACAAAATCTGCAACTTCAAATACGAGTCATGTGACCAACATTAGCACAATACTTGGTAATGCTAGCTTCTGTCATTTCTGAGATTACTATGTCAGTATGCTTACTTGGCCAAATGACTGTTCAAATTCATGTAACTCCACTAAAATTCATCAAATGCAAACCATTTGAACAAACTTGAGAGGGCTTGCCTCTGGGATCATTTCTGCAAAATATTGAACAATTTGGCTGAACCGTTTACAAGAAGACTTTTAAAATTTTTTTCAGCTTTTTCCCTATAAAATCTAAGTAAACACAGATAGCAGAAAAATAAGCTGAATCCCACAACATTTGATATGTGACAGATTATTGCATAGAATCTGGGAATGGTAGCTCTTGCCATTCCTGAGAAATTATTGGTTAATGTACAGATGACCAGTGACCCCCGTACAAAAAAAGGTCAATGCAGATGGCGCTACCAATACCTGAATTTCATATATGACTCATGTGACCAACACTGGCATAAAATTTGGTGATAATAGCTCCGGCTATTCCTGTGACAGTCATTTTAGTATGCTTTTTTGACAGATGACTAAGTTCAAATTCCTGTAACTCGGCCAAAATTCACCGAACTTCATCCATTCAAACAAACTTGAGAGAGTTGGTATAAAAGATTATTTCTGTGAAATATTGAACAATTTGGCTTTACCTTTTCGGAGGAGAAGATTTTTAAAGGTTTTTTAACTCTATAAAATCTTAGAAAATGTTTTCAGATTTTTTTTCAGAGTGGCTAATTTTTTGCATTAAATTTCAGCTCCAGTCGTTTTTGAAATAGTATGGGTTAACGTACAGACGGTGGACACCGCCGCACCATCGCATTAGCTCACAGGTTCGCTAAAAAGCCCACCCTAACAAAGCCCACCCAGACAAAAACCCACTGGACAAAAGTCCACCCCTAAAAATGCAGACCTGGCCAAACCCCCCCCCCCCCCCTTGACTAAAATATAAAATTAAATGACTTTACAATCTTTTTCTAAAGATTTTAAAGTACTACTGTATCATTTTTATAAGATTTTAATACTAATGGCAAGTATTATATTTGTTTATGATCTTTTTTATTGCATAACTTTAGCTGTGGAGACCCCCATCAGAAAACAGCTAGTTAATTAGCCTGATTTTTTTGTTCAAGAATTTCGTGTCTATTTCTATTAATACAATATAATAGAATATATATATATATATATATATATATATATATATATATATAGTGATCTGAAAAATATAGCACATATTTGTACACTTATATATACTGGACATAATGTTGTACAAATGTACCTGGCCAAAATGTTGTATGTTTAGACTGTTCAGTACTGCAGGCTTATACTTTTGGCCAGTCTCAAATATTACATAACATGGCCCTGAGTACAGAGCAACAGCATGATTACCTGTGACTTAATATTAGCTGCATCTGGCTTTGTTACTGGCTTGAATTAGCTTTATACAACCTACAAAGCCTGAGGTGTTCTCCTCATGGATCCACCAAAGACCAATGGCTGGTTTAGAGCACTACATGGGCAAACACTGCATGCAACAAGCCATGCTCTTTTGATATCTATCTCTTTGTACACCTGTATAATAGCTGGAGTCCCTCTGTAGTTCCATGGAAAGTCTCATTCTATATCTCAATGGAAGTACCATACCCTCCCCCTTTACAGCTAATTAGCTTAGCATTACTTAACAGAATTAACCTGACCACTGACCATATCTTTGTAAAATATAAGGTGTGAAATTTCAGCCAATACTATCCTCAAGCTAGAGCAGCTAGTGGCTCTGGGCATATATATTTGATAGAAATGGATTCCTTTATCCTTGAGTTTTTTTTTTATTTCAGTATATATGCATGTACATGGAAGACATAGCCGTAGGGCCATGTCTTTTTTATTCTCCCCAGTAAAATGATAAATCTGACCATTTAAGGTATGATAAGGTGTGATATGTTGTTTTATGCATTTAAGCCATGAACATATGCTACTGAACATATATATTAGTTAGCGTAGTCCAGATGTTGTACAAAGGTATCTGTTTATGCTCATATACTAAAGATTTGCTCAGGAGGTGAATGACAGGGGAACTATAACACACAGAATCCACCTAGCTTCCATTTAATACATCTAGTCATCTACTACCTAAGTATGCTTTGATGGCCGTCAGAAGTGCCATCAGCCGCTTTCTTCGCTCTTAATTATGTTTTTATCAGTGTTAAACATGGAACATTAACTGTAACTGTTTAAAATTGGAAAATACAAAAGTAATCAATGTAATCATATCTAATTGTCATGATTATGATTACAATGGGAGAGTAATTGATTACAATTACAATTACTTTCTTTTTAAAATAAATATAATTGATTACAATTACGATTACTTAATAAAAAATGTAATTGATTACAATTACTGATTAAAATCACCCAATGTCTGCCTCTTACCAATATCTATACACATGTAACGTTTGATAAAGATCTGCGAAATATTTTTTTAGTTATTTAGATCTCAAGGTTTTCTTCACCTGTAGAAATTACTTGTTTGAATAATAAACATACTTATTTAAGGTCCCATAATAAAGGGCTCATGTGCGTCTGTATCTAAGGGGCTTTATTATACTCTGACATTGTTCAGTGATAAGGGACTTAATCTAATAACAAGTTAGACTCTCAAACTGAATAATAAACATAATTAGGGACCAAGAATTAAAGGCTTTTGTGTGTCATCATATATCTAAGGGGCTTAATCATACAATGGTATTGTCTTATAATAAGGGGTTTTATCTTATAACATGTAAGACCGTCATACTGAATAATCAACATATATGGGGTCAAAGGATTAAGGGCTTTTGTGTTTGCATATATCTAAGGGGCTTTTATAATCATGGTATTGTCTAATAATTAGGGGCCTAATTTAATAACAAGTAAAACTATCATACCGAATAATTAACATACTAAGGATTCCATAATAAAGGACTTTTGTGTGTCTGTATCTCAGGGGCTTTATTATACTCTGGCATTGTCCAATGATTAGGGGCTTAATCTAGTAACAAGTAAGACTGCCATACTAAATAATAAACATACTTAGGGTACAAGAATTAAGGGCTTTTGTGTGTCTGCATGTATCTAAGGGGCTTAATTATACCATGGTATTGTCTTATATTAAGGGGCTTTATCTTATAACAAGTAAGACCGTCATACTAAATAATCAATATAAATAGGGTCCAAGAATTAAGGGCTTTTGTGTGTCTGCATGGATATAAGAGGCTTTATTAAATCCTGGTTTTGTCTAATAATTAGGGGCTTAATCTGATAAATAGTAAAACTATCATCCTGAATAATCAAAATACTAAGTGTCCAAGTATAAAGGTCTTCTGTGCGTCTGTATCTAAAGGTCTTTATTATACCCTGGCACTGTCAAATAATTAGGGGCTTAATCTAATATCAAGTAAGACAATCACACTGAATAATAAACATCATAAACGTGCCAATAATATAGGGCATTTGTGTGTTTGCATGTATTTGAGGGGCTTTTATATATCTTGGTATTGCTTAATAATTAGGGGCTTAATCTAATAACAAGTAAACTATCATACTGAATAATCAACATACTAATGGTCCCATAATAAAGGGCCTTTGTTCGTCTGTATCTAGGGGGCTTTATAATACTCTGACATTGTCCAGTGATTAGGAACTTGAAGAATTCTCTGCGCAGCTGTGGAGAAAACAACGGAACAACCTAGTCTAAACCATAGTTTTCCCCAACTGTGCTCTTTCATGATTTATAAATTATACATGTACATGTACTAACACATTTATTGTATACAATACTACATGCTTCATCAACTGATAATGCCACAGTAAGAAATAAAAGAAAAGACTTCAGGTTGGAGTATTATTTTTTCCAAATGTCCCAAATGTAGGTACTAATGGTAAATTTGCTCCTCTGAGTTATGCTGGGGCAGGCTGAGGATAGACTGGTACCCTGCTCTATTCCACCTAACCAAATCTATGATTGGCTTTGAGCAGAAGGGCCATCATGGAGCTCGGTACAAAAAGACATTGTCATATACTTAGTAGAGTGACCAACGATTGGAATTTGGCAAAGCTCAGAAGCTGCCATATAGGGACCTTATACGTCAAGCAGGGTCATATGGACCAAGCATAGTCACATGACATAGAACTGTGTTACTGATTTACACATCGCTTTACGGCTAGTGTAAAAAAGTCAGTTCATAAAATTTATGATTAAATTATCCATGTGTTTAAGTTCCCAAAAAAGCCCCCAAGCACTGAAGATGTGCATCCAAAATCCATGTGTTTTAGTACCGAAAAAAGCCCCCGAGTTATGTAGATGTGTTTAAGTAGCCATAAAACTAGACGACCAGAGGTCGAACGCTTGCCGGAAATGGCCGGAAATAAGATAGCGAAACAAACAGGACAAACTGTCGGTTTCTATCAATTGAATGACTTTCAGAGCGATTGCTGGAAAGTTTTGCCTGTTGAATGACATATATCACACAAAAGATCATGAAAGCAGACATAGCTCACGACAGACAGATATACTGACACACCTGAGATAACAGACTACCAGAAAAAAGTTGGGAACGTAAAGAGAAGCAAAATGAGCTATAGTTTTAGTAGGTAGAGTTTATAGTGTCGGAGGTATGGCCAATATATGGTAGAAGCCATATCCCAAACATTAAAAATTTCTTTTGAGACCTTAATGTAAGGAATAAGATGTTGTTCCAGTTCCAAAAGGATTCCCGCAAAACTGTGTCCTGAAAATTGCTAACTGGAAGAAGCAAGTTCCAGCAAGCAGGCGAAATTTAGGATCACTGACAAACAGACAGACACACTCAAAAAATGACACAAGAATAAGACCAGATGACCTACTCAGATTATCGAGTAGATTCAGAGGAAGAAAATAAATCATAGTTTTCAATTGGCTACACTGCTTTTTTTAAAGTTTTATTTACCCAATCCCTCCTTATAAAACTGGCAGAAACCTACCATAGAATAATTCTTGTAAAGTTTAAAACAATTAGCTAAACAGTTTCATCATAAAACAGAGTATAAGCTGGAGAGTCTAAAATTACATTTTCCCTTGTAAAAAACAGATCAATATAAGTGGCGCCATCAATACCTGAATTTCAGATATGACATATGAGACAAACATAGGTATAAAATTTGGTAATGACAGCTCTAGCCGTTTCTGAGATTTTAATTTTAGTTTGCTTTTTTGGACAGATGACTAAGTTCAACCTCCTGTTCAATCTCCGAACTGAAACCATTCGAACAAACTTGAGATAGATTGTTCAAGAGTTCATTTCTTAGAAATATTGGACAATTTGGCTGGACTGTTTCGCAGAAGAACATTTTTTAAGCTTTTGTAGCTTTTTCCCTATAAAATCTCAGTAAATGCAGAAAGCCAAAAAATAAACAAAATACGATAGAGCTTTTCAGATGACTGTTTATTTACAAAATAAAATTGGTAGTGCTAGTTCCCGCCGTTTTTGAGATAGCTATGGTTAACCTACAGACGACGGACGACGCTGCACCATAGCATAAGCTCACAGATTCGCTAATAATTTGTTTCGAGATATAACTGTAAGACATAAGATTTAATAGTTTAAAAAAGATTCTTTCAAAACTGTGGCCTGTAGAATTCTATTAGTGAGACGAAAGAACAAAGAAGCAGGCGAATTTGAGGACAACTGACAAACAAACAGACATACTGACAAAGGGACACAAGATGAAGACAAGATGACTTAACCAGGTTATGGGGAAGACTCAGAGCAAGAAAAAAAAGGTATGGTTTATTAAATTGAGGTTTCTAGTTTTGGAGATATGGCCAAATAATGATATATTGGGGATGTTCGACTGCAGCGCCCTCTAGTGGACATATCCTGAAGACGACATGTGCGTTTCGTGATGTTAGTGAATGGCATGAGATGTAATCGTTTCAAAAGGATTCCTCCGAATATCTGGCTTGTTGATTGCTATATGTGAGATGCAAGAACCAGCAAGTAGGCGAATTCGAAGATAACTGACAACAGACAGATATACTGACAAAGTAACACAAGATGGACACCAGATGACGTTACCATGTTTTCCAGAAGGCTAAGAGAAAGAAAATAAGCTACAGTTTGTGTAATATAGGTTTACTCTTACGGAAATATGTCCAAAAGCTGATTTGTTTGGACGGGTCTAGTGCAGCGCCCCCTAGCAGCCATATCCGGAAAATGAAAAATAAGTTTTGAGATATTAGTGTAAAACATAAGATGAAGGAACAAACATACGCGGGTGACGAACATGCTCGCGAAAATCGAAGATTTCCGGAAAGCAATAAAGTCTGGACTGTGCCTCCAACATGTATGATAATAGATGGGGCCCGGAGAGGCCGTCACGGACCGCTGCACACGCCGGCCGCCCCCGTAAGGACCCTGCCGCCACTTGCGGCGACGGCGAGTGTCTTCGTGATATGGCGAAAAACGGCGCGAGATTTGACGAGACTAACAATGTGACCCCTGAATGTGACTGCGAGTGTCAGCCGCTATCCAGCGCTGCAAACCATGTGTCTGTAGCGTGAAAAATGACAGAATTATAGGCATTTCTTTGAATGGTCACGTGTTCTCGTTTCACGAGAAACGGTGCGAGATATGACGAGACTTGCGATTGAACGGCTTAGAACTAGAGGGATGCTGTCTAACGCCAAAGACCAGACCTTTCTATCGCAAATATCAACAGAGATAGAAGCTGGAAAACTCCGAATTTTCAGATTGTCAAGTTTTACCCCAAAATTTGGTAACCATGGTAACGGCAGCACAAAGCAACATGTGCGAAGAGATAAGCCAATGTTCCTAGTTTCAGATACGACCAAAAAAAATGGTGTCACGTTTAATATTTTTTGAGATATTGCAGAAAAATGACATGTTACAGTGTTTCATGTACCACGCCCCCTGGTGGCTATTTTTAAAAAAAATGAAAAACTGATTTCGAGATATTTATAAATAACACAAAATATATCAATTTCAAAGCCATTGTTAAAAAAAAATGCAACCTGTAGGTCATATTTAATGAAATCTCGAAGACTCTCGTTTGACGAGAAATGGTGCGAGATTTGGCGAGACTTTCAGTTTTATCATGTCAAGCTGCCTATAAGGTACATAATGACCAAAACCAGACGTCTGTAGCTTAAAAATTGTCAAAGTTACAAAAAATGGTCGTGTTATTTCCAATTTCCATGATTTTTGCCCAAAAAATGTAACCATGGTAACGGCAAATTTAAGTAAGCTACATGTCAAAAGAAAGGCCAGGTGATGACGAAAAAAATGAGCTATTGCAGAAGTGGATAAGCCTATTTATGGCGAAGTTATAGTGCAAAAACCGTTAACCATACCTGTCGTGACCTTGACCCTTGACCTTGGAGCAATGTTGACCAAAAACAATAGGGCACCTAGAAATTACGTTTTCGAACATCCCTGTAAGTTTCAAGGTTATTGTGGCAAAATTGTGGCCAGGAGAGTGGTGACAAACAAACAAACAAACAGACAGACAGACAGACAGACAGACAGACAGACAAACAGACATACGCAACTGACCAATATGCTTGCGGAAATCGAAGATTTCCGGCAAGCAATAAAGTTGTGACTGTGCCTCCAACATGTATGATAATAGATGGGGCCCGGAGAGGCCGTCACGGACCGCTGCACACGCCGGCCGCCCCCGTAAGGACCCTGCCGCCACTTGCGGCGACGGCGAGTGTCTTCGTGATATGGCGAAAAACGGCGCGAGATTTGACGAGACTAACAATGTGACCCCTGAATGTGACTGCGAGTGTCAGCCGCTATCCAGCGCTGCAAACCATGTGTCTGTAGCGTGAAAAATGACAGAATTATAGGCATTTCTTTGAATGGTCACGTGTTCTCGTTTCACGAGAAACGGTGCGAGATATGACGAGACTTGCGATTGAACGGCTTAGAACTAGAGGGATGCTGTCTAACGCCAAAGACCAGACCTTTCTATCGCAAATATCAACAGAGATAGAAGCTGGAAAACTCCGAATTTTCAGATTGTCAAGTTTTACCCCAAAATTTGGTAACCATGGTAACGGCAGCACAAAGCAACATGTGCGAAGAGATAAGCCAATGTTCCTAGTTTCAGATACGACCAAAAAAAATGGTGTCACGTTTAATATTTTTTGAGATATTGCAGAAAAATGACATGTTACAGTGTTTCATGTACCACGCCCCCTGGTGGCTATTTTTAAAAAAAATGAAAAACTGATTTCGAGATATTTATAAATAACACAAAATATATCAATTTCAAAGCCATTGTTAAAAAAAAATGCAACCTGTAGGTCATATTTAATGAAATCTCGAAGACTCTCGTTTGACGAGAAATGGTGCGAGATTTGGCGAGACTTTCAGTTTTATCATGTCAAGCTGCCTATAAGGTACATAATGACCAAAACCAGACGTCTGTAGCTTAAAAATTGTCAAAGTTACAAAAAATGGTCGTGTTATTTCCAATTTCCATGATTTTTGCCCAAAAAATGTAACCATGGTAACGGCAAATTTAAGTAAGCTACATGTCAAAAGAAAGGCCAGGTGATGACGAAAAAAATGAGCTATTGCAGAAGTGGATAAGCCTATTTATGGCGAAGTTATAGTGCAAAAACCGTTAACCATACCTGTCGTGACCTTGACCCTTGACCTTGGAGCAATGTTGACCAAAAACAATAGGGCACCTAGAAATTACGTTTTCGAACATCCCTGTAAGTTTCAAGGTTATTGTGGCAAAATTGTGGCCAGGAGAGTGGTGACAAACAAACAAACAAACAGACAGACAGACAGACAGACAGACAGACAGACAAACAGACATACGCAACTGACCAATATGCTTGCGGAAATCGAAGATTTCCGGCAAGCAATAAAGTTGTGACTGTGCCTCCAACATGTATGATAATAGATGGGGCCCGGAGAGGCCGTCACGGACCGCTGCACACGCCGGCCGCCCCCGTAAGGACCCTGCCGCCACTTGCGGCGACGGCGAGTGTCTTCGTGATATGGCGAAAAACGGCGCGAGATTTGACGAGACTAACAATGTGACCCCTGAATGTGACTGCGAGTGTCAGCCGCTATCCAGCGCTGCAAACCATGTGTCTGTAGCGTGAAAAATGACAGAATTATAGGCATTTCTTTGAATGGTCACGTGTTCTCGTTTCACGAGAAACGGTGCGAGATATGACGAGACTTGCGATTGAACGGCTTAGAACTAGAGGGATGCTGTCTAACGCCAAAGACCAGACCTTTCTATCGCAAATATCAACAGAGATAGAAGCTGGAAAACTCCGAATTTTCAGATTGTCAAGTTTTACCCCAAAATTTGGTAACCATGGTAACGGCAGCACAAAGCAACATGTGCGAAGAGATAAGCCAATGTTCCTAGTTTCAGATACGACCAAAAAAAATGGTGTCACGTTTAATATTTTTTGAGATATTGCAGAAAAATGACATGTTACAGTGTTTCATGTACCACGCCCCCTGGTGGCTATTTTTAAAAAAAATGAAAAACTGATTTCGAGATATTTATAAATAACACAAAATATATCAATTTCAAAGCCATTGTTAAAAAAAAATGCAACCTGTAGGTCATATTTAATGAAATCTCGAAGACTCTCGTTTGACGAGAAATGGTGCGAGATTTGGCGAGACTTTCAGTTTTATCATGTCAAGCTGCCTATAAGGTACATAATGACCAAAACCAGACGTCTGTAGCTTAAAAATTGTCAAAGTTACAAAAAATGGTCGTGTTATTTCCAATTTCCATGATTTTTGCCCAAAAAATGTAACCATGGTAACGGCAAATTTAAGTAAGCTACATGTCAAAAGAAAGGCCAGGTGATGACGAAAAAAATGAGCTATTGCAGAAGTGGATAAGCCTATTTATGGCGAAGTTATAGTGCAAAAACCGTTAACCATACCTGTCGTGACCTTGACCCTTGACCTTGGAGCAATGTTGACCAAAAACAATAGGGCACCTAGAAATTACGTTTTCGAACATCCCTGTAAGTTTCAAGGTTATTGTGGCAAAATTGTGGCCAGGAGAGTGGTGACAAACAAACAAACAAACAGACAGACAGACAGACAGACAGACAGACAGACAAACAGACATACGCAACTGACCAATATGCTTGCGGAAATCGAAGATTTCCGGCAAGCAATAAAGTTGTGACTGTGCCTCCAACATGTATGATAATAGATGGGGCCCGGAGAGGCCGTCACGGACCGCTGCACACGCCGGCCGCCCCCGTAAGGACCCTGCCGCCACTTGCGGCGACGGCGAGTGTCTTCGTGATATGGCGAAAAACGGCGCGAGATTTGACGAGACTAACAATGTGACCCCTGAATGTGACTGCGAGTGTCAGCCGCTATCCAGCGCTGCAAACCATGTGTCTGTAGCGTGAAAAATGACAGAATTATAGGCATTTCTTTGAATGGTCACGTGTTCTCGTTTCACGAGAAACGGTGCGAGATATGACGAGACTTGCGATTGAACGGCTTAGAACTAGAGGGATGCTGTCTAACGCCAAAGACCAGACCTTTCTATCGCAAATATCAACAGAGATAGAAGCTGGAAAACTCCGAATTTTCAGATTGTCAAGTTTTACCCCAAAATTTGGTAACCATGGTAACGGCAGCACAAAGCAACATGTGCGAAGAGATAAGCCAATGTTCCTAGTTTCAGATACGACCAAAAAAAATGGTGTCACGTTTAATATTTTTTGAGATATTGCAGAAAAATGACATGTTACAGTGTTTCATGTACCACGCCCCCTGGTGGCTATTTTTAAAAAAAATGAAAAACTGATTTCGAGATATTTATAAATAACACAAAATATATCAATTTCAAAGCCATTGTTAAAAAAAAATGCAACCTGTAGGTCATATTTAATGAAATCTCGAAGACTCTCGTTTGACGAGAAATGGTGCGAGATTTGGCGAGACTTTCAGTTTTATCATGTCAAGCTGCCTATAAGGTACATAATGACCAAAACCAGACGTCTGTAGCTTAAAAATTGTCAAAGTTACAAAAAATGGTCGTGTTATTTCCAATTTCCATGATTTTTGCCCAAAAAATGTAACCATGGTAACGGCAAATTTAAGTAAGCTACATGTCAAAAGAAAGGCCAGGTGATGACGAAAAAAATGAGCTATTGCAGAAGTGGATAAGCCTATTTATGGCGAAGTTATAGTGCAAAAACCGTTAACCATACCTGTCGTGACCTTGACCCTTGACCTTGGAGCAATGTTGACCAAAAACAATAGGGCACCTAGAAATTACGTTTTCGAACATCCCTGTAAGTTTCAAGGTTATTGTGGCAAAATTGTGGCCAGGAGAGTGGTGACAAACAAACAAACAAACAGACAGACAGACAGACAGACAGACAGACAAACAGACATACGCAACTGACCAATATGCTTGCGGAAATCGAAGATTTCCGGCAAGCAATAAAGTTGTGACTGTGCCTCCAACATGTATGATAATAGATGGGGCCCGGAGAGGCCGTCACGGACCGCTGCACACGCCGGCCGCCCCCGTAAGGACCCTGCCGCCACTTGCGGCGACGGCGAGTGTCTTCGTGATATGGCGAAAAACGGCGCGAGATTTGACGAGACTAACAATGTGACCCCTGAATGTGACTGCGAGTGTCAGCCGCTATCCAGCGCTGCAAACCATGTGTCTGTAGCGTGAAAAATGACAGAATTATAGGCATTTCTTTGAATGGTCACGTGTTCTCGTTTCACGAGAAACGGTGCGAGATATGACGAGACTTGCGATTGAACGGCTTAGAACTAGAGGGATGCTGTCTAACGCCAAAGACCAGACCTTTCTATCGCAAATATCAACAGAGATAGAAGCTGGAAAACTCCGAATTTTCAGATTGTCAAGTTTTACCCCAAAATTTGGTAACCATGGTAACGGCAGCACAAAGCAACATGTGCGAAGAGATAAGCCAATGTTCCTAGTTTCAGATACGACCAAAAAAAATGGTGTCACGTTTAATATTTTTTGAGATATTGCAGAAAAATGACATGTTACAGTGTTTCATGTACCACGCCCCCTGGTGGCTATTTTTAAAAAAAATGAAAAACTGATTTCGAGATATTTATAAATAACACAAAATATATCAATTTCAAAGCCATTGTTAAAAAAAAATGCAACCTGTAGGTCATATTTAATGAAATCTCGAAGACTCTCGTTTGACGAGAAATGGTGCGAGATTTGGCGAGACTTTCAGTTTTATCATGTCAAGCTGCCTATAAGGTACATAATGACCAAAACCAGACGTCTGTAGCTTAAAAATTGTCAAAGTTACAAAAAATGGTCGTGTTATTTCCAATTTCCATGATTTTTGCCCAAAAAATGTAACCATGGTAACGGCAAATTTAAGTAAGCTACATGTCAAAAGAAAGGCCAGGTGATGACGAAAAAAATGAGCTATTGCAGAAGTGGATAAGCCTATTTATGGCGAAGTTATAGTGCAAAAACCGTTAACCATACCTGTCGTGACCTTGACCCTTGACCTTGGAGCAATGTTGACCAAAAACAATAGGGCACCTAGAAATTACGTTTTCGAACATCCCTGTAAGTTTCAAGGTTATTGTGGCAAAATTGTGGCCAGGAGAGTGGTGACAAACAAACAAACAAACAGACAGACAGACAGACAGACAGACAGACAAACAGACATACGCAACTGACCAATATGCTTGCGGAAATCGAAGATTTCCGGCAAGCAATAAAGTTGTGACTGTGCCTCCAACATGTATGATAATAGATGGGGCCCGGAGAGGCCGTCACGGACCGCTGCACACGCCGGCCGCCCCCGTAAGGACCCTGCCGCCACTTGCGGCGACGGCGAGTGTCTTCGTGATATGGCGAAAAACGGCGCGAGATTTGACGAGACTAACAATGTGACCCCTGAATGTGACTGCGAGTGTCAGCCGCTATCCAGCGCTGCAAACCATGTGTCTGTAGCGTGAAAAATGACAGAATTATAGGCATTTCTTTGAATGGTCACGTGTTCTCGTTTCACGAGAAACGGTGCGAGATATGACGAGACTTGCGATTGAACGGCTTAGAACTAGAGGGATGCTGTCTAACGCCAAAGACCAGACCTTTCTATCGCAAATATCAACAGAGATAGAAGCTGGAAAACTCCGAATTTTCAGATTGTCAAGTTTTACCCCAAAATTTGGTAACCATGGTAACGGCAGCACAAAGCAACATGTGCGAAGAGATAAGCCAATGTTCCTAGTTTCAGATACGACCAAAAAAAATGGTGTCACGTTTAATATTTTTTGAGATATTGCAGAAAAATGACATGTTACAGTGTTTCATGTACCACGCCCCCTGGTGGCTATTTTTAAAAAAAATGAAAAACTGATTTCGAGATATTTATAAATAACACAAAATATATCAATTTCAAAGCCATTGTTAAAAAAAATGCAACCTGTAGGTCATATTTAATGAAATCTCGAAGACTCTCGTTTGACGAGAAATGGTGCGAGATTTGGCGAGACTTTCAGTTTTATCATGTCAAGCTGCCTATAAGGTACATAATGACCAAAACCAGACGTCTGTAGCTTAAAAATTGTCAAAGTTACAAAAAATGGTCGTGTTATTTCCAATTTCCATGATTTTTGCCCAAAAAATGTAACCATGGTAACGGCAAATTTAAGTAAGCTACATGTCAAAAGAAAGGCCAGGTGATGACGAAAAAAATGAGCTATTGCAGAAGTGGATAAGCCTATTTATGGCGAAGTTATAGTGCAAAAACCGTTAACCATACCTGTCGTGACCTTGACCCTTGACCTTGGAGCAATGTTGACCAAAAACAATAGGGCACCTAGAAATTACGTTTTCGAACATCCCTGTAAGTTTCAAGGTTATTGTGGCAAAATTGTGGCCAGGAGAGTGGTGACAAACAAACAAACAAACAGACAGACAGACAGACAGACAGACAGACAGACAAACAGACATACGCAACTGACCAATATGCTTGCGGAAATCGAAGATTTCCGGCAAGCAATAAAGTTGTGACTGTGCCTCCAACATGTATGATAATAGATGGGGCCCGGAGAGGCCGTCACGGACCGCTGCACACGCCGGCCGCCCCCGTAAGGACCCTGCCGCCACTTGCGGCGACGGCGAGTGTCTTCGTGATATGGCGAAAAACGGCGCGAGATTTGACGAGACTAACAATGTGACCCCTGAATGTGACTGCGAGTGTCAGCCGCTATCCAGCGCTGCAAACCATGTGTCTGTAGCGTGAAAAATGACAGAATTATAGGCATTTCTTTGAATGGTCACGTGTTCTCGTTTCACGAGAAACGGTGCGAGATATGACGAGACTTGCGATTGAACGGCTTAGAACTAGAGGGATGCTGTCTAACGCCAAAGACCAGACCTTTCTATCGCAAATATCAACAGAGATAGAAGCTGGAAAACTCCGAATTTTCAGATTGTCAAGTTTTACCCCAAAATTTGGTAACCATGGTAACGGCAGCACAAAGCAACATGTGCGAAGAGATAAGCCAATGTTCCTAGTTTCAGATACGACCAAAAAAAATGGTGTCACGTTTAATATTTTTTGAGATATTGCAGAAAAATGACATGTTACAGTGTTTCATGTACCACGCCCCCTGGTGGCTATTTTTAAAAAAAATGAAAAACTGATTTCGAGATATTTATAAATAACACAAAATATATCAATTTCAAAGCCATTGTTAAAAAAAAATGCAACCTGTAGGTCATATTTAATGAAATCTCGAAGACTCTCGTTTGACGAGAAATGGTGCGAGATTTGGCGAGACTTTCAGTTTTATCATGTCAAGCTGCCTATAAGGTACATAATGACCAAAACCAGACGTCTGTAGCTTAAAAATTGTCAAAGTTACAAAAAATGGTCGTGTTATTTCCAATTTCCATGATTTTTGCCCAAAAAATGTAACCATGGTAACGGCAAATTTAAGTAAGCTACATGTCAAAAGAAAGGCCAGGTGATGACGAAAAAAATGAGCTATTGCAGAAGTGGATAAGCCTATTTATGGCGAAGTTATAGTGCAAAAACCGTTAACCATACCTGTCGTGACCTTGACCCTTGACCTTGGAGCAATGTTGACCAAAAACAATAGGGCACCTAGAAATTACGTTTTCGAACATCCCTGTAAGTTTCAAGGTTATTGTGGCAAAATTGTGGCCAGGAGAGTGGTGACAAACAAACAAACAAACAGACAGACAGACAGACAGACAGACAGACAGACAAACAGACATACGCAACTGACCAATATGCTTGCGGAAATCGAAGATTTCCGGCAAGCAAAAAACAAGTACTGAAGGTGTGTCATGTTAAAATAAATAAAGAACTGAAGATGTGTTTGTGTAAAAAAAAGCCCCTAAGTACTGAAGATGTTTTTATGTCCAAAATAAAAAGCTCCCAAGTTCTGAAGATGTGTTTATGTAAAAAAAGCCCCCAGTACTGAAGATATGTTTTTGTAAAAAAAAAAGCCCCTAAGTACTGAAGATGTATTTATGTCAAAAATAAAAAGCCCCCAAGTACTGAAGATGTGTTCATGTAAAAAAAAGCTCCTAAATACTGAAGATGTATTTATGTTCTAATATAACAAACCCCAAGGACTGAAGATGTGTTTATGTCCATAAAAAAGCACTCAAGCACTGAAGATGTGTTTGTCCAAAAAAAAAGCACTCAAGCACTGAAGATGTGTTTGTCCAAAAAAAAGCCCTCAAGTACTGAAGATGTGTTTTTGTCCAAAAACAAAAGCCCCCAAGTACTGAAAATGTGTTTATGTCCAAAAACAAAAGCCCCTAAGTACTGAAGATGTGTTTATGTCCATAAAAAAGCACTCAAGTACTGAAGATGTGTTTGTCCAAAAAAAAGTCCCTAAGAACTGAGGATTTATTTATGTCCAAAGTAAAAAGCCCAAAAGTACTGAAGATGTGTTTTTGTCCATAAACAAAGGCACTCAGGAACTGAAGATGTGTTTGTCCAAAAAAAAAAGCCCCCAAGTACTGAAAATGTGTTCGCGTACCAAAAAGAGTCCCTAAGGATAGGAGATGAGTTTGGCAACTAATAACCATAAGAAACACCAGGGGGCATAACTGTACAATGTGGAATTGCAAAAATATGGACAACGGACAAAATAGTGAAGTCCGTTCCTTAGGGGGTAATTTAAGATAGGTGTTCAAAAGACAGGAAAACCCCTCAAGTATCGTTTGAACACACTTCTGAAAATTCTTAGGGGCTTAAGCCCCTAAGTCAGAATTAACCCCTAGGTTACAGATGGACAAATCATTTAGCCCCTAAGGCATGCACATATGCCCGCGATAACTTAAAAAATATTTCACGGATCTCTACCAAACTTGACATGTGCATATATGGTTGAGAGGACGAAGCCTATATTTCAAATGGGGTCATGACCTTTACTAGGAGAGTGTCCTTGACCATGAATAGGTTCATGGGGGGGGGGGGGGGGAATCACACAAATTCTTAAAATCTCAAGAAATCTTGCATTGATTGATCCAATAATCAACTTGACCGAAGATCTTGCATATAGGCCTAGTACTGTCATGTACCGGAAACTGGTGGCGCCACCTGTTATCCTTTTCTTGTTTTCGTGCCGTTTAATACCCCCTTTATTGCCACTTAACAATACTGTGAGTCAAAACTCAAATAAGTCGAAAACTAATGGACATATTTATTTCTTATTATGCATATACATAGACATGGCCGGGTCATGGGATGATGTATTTTCAATTAGGGTCATGACCTTTCCTACGAGAGTGGCCTTGAACTTGAATATTGCCATATATGGTGAAAGTCACACAAATCATTAATATCTCAATCAGGGATGCAAGGATTGGTTCAAAAGTCAAACTGACCGAAGATATCTTAATTAGCTTTGTCTTCTGCTGAAGACAGGTGGCGGCACCTTCTGTCTTTCTCTTGTTTCCGTGTGTTTTAATACCCCATCATTGCCACTTGACAGTAATGTGAGCATTAAAAGTCTAAAACTTATGGACAGATTGGGCTGAAATTGTGCATGAACATTGATCTTGCATGGATATCTCCATCTTGTATTGAAGACTGCATGGAGGCTCCATCTGCAATCGTTCGCCGTGGTGTCCATCTGTACATAAGGTTTGGGTGAAAATTGCTCATATCTCCGGAATGGTTTAAGGTATTGGTCTGAAATTTGACATTTCCATCCATCTTGGTGGCGCCACCTACCTTCACGTTTATGTACAATAAATTAATACCCTTCTCTGAGGAGTGATTTGCCCATTTGGCCTGAAATTGTGCCTCTACATAGATCTTGGACTCCTGCATCTTTTACTCAAAACTGGTGGTGCCATCTGCAATCGTTTTGCTGGGGCGCGTTCGTCTGTACATGTGCTTTTGATGAAAACTGCTTATAACTCTGGAGTGGATCAAGGTATTCGTCTGAAATTTGGCATGCCCATTCATCGTGGAAAATTTTCTCGTAGACTAGACACGTGGAACAACCTACCTTCCCTTTTTTGTAGAATAAATAAATGCCCTTTTCTGAGGAGTGATTTGCCCTATTGGCCTGAAATCCTGCATATCCATAGATCTTGGTATCCTCCATCTATTACATAAGTCTTGTGGCGCCATCTGCAATCGTTTTCACCGTAGCGTCCATAAGTACATATGCTTTCTGTGAAAATTGCTTTTATCTCCGGAGTGGTTCAAGGTATTTGTCTGAAATTTGGCATATCCATTCATCGTGGAAAATTTTCTCGTAGAAAAGACAGGTGGAACCACCTACCTTCCCTTTTTAGCTCAGCTGACTGTCAGTCATCTGAGCCGATCACTCTTTGTCCGTCGTCCGTCCGGCCATCCGGCCATCTGTCCGTAAACAGGGCACAAATCGTAACCGCTAGACCAGGAATCTTCTTACTTTACATCAAGAGAGGTCCATGAAAAGTCTCCTTTGAAACCAGGAATAAAGTCTCTGTTACCCATATTCTTCAAGCTATTGGGCTCCGAAGTATCCCCCAGAATAATGCAAAATTTGATACAAAAGCTCAGGTATCTGAACAACTGATGCATTGATCACCATGACTCTTTGCAGGGATATTGATCCTAGAGTGTTACATCGGTTTCTGCAGACTGGTAGCGGCATCTGTAATTTTTCGATTTTTTTCTCGATTTTTGAGACCTTAAAAGATGCGGTCATCTGTTAACAGGGCACATATCGTAACAACTGGACCTGGAATCTTCTGTCTTGACATGCTTGGAGGCCAATTGAAAAGTCTCCTAGGAAACCTAACAATAGGTCTTTGTCATCCATTTTGTTCGAGCTATGGGGCTCAGAAGTATCGCCCAGAAATACTAAAAATTTGAAACAAAAGCTCTATTATTTGAACAACTAACGCATTGATCACCATGATTCATTGCGTGCATATGCATCATGGAGTGTATCATTAGTCCCTGCAGACTGGTGGCGTCACCTGGCCTTTTACGAATTTTTACACATTTTTACCTTTATTTTGAAACCTTCAAAGATGTGGTCGTCTATTAACAGGGCATAGATAATAACAATTTGACCTGGATCTTCTTTCTTGACATCCTGGGTGGTCCATAAATATCTCCATGGTAACCTAAAATTAGGTCTCTGTTACCCATATCCCCCCGAGCTATGGGGCTTAGCAGTACCCCCCAGAATAAATAAAAATTTGATACAAAAGCTCCAGTATCTGAACAACTTATACACTGATCACCCTGATTCTTTGCATGCATATTCATCATAGAGTGTTTCATCAGTTCTTGCAGACTGGTAGTGCAACCTGGATTTTTTTTTTTAATTTAACACATTTTTTTATCTATTTTTGAGACCTTCAAAGATGCGGCCGTCCGTTTACAGGGCACAAATTGTAACCATTGTTCCTAGAATCTTCTAACTTGACATCCAGGTAGGTCTGTGAAAAATATCCTTGGAAACTTGAAATTAGGTCTCTGTTACCCATATTTTCTGAATTATGGGGCTTATAATCACCCCTCAGAATAATTGAAAATTTGATATCAAAGTAAGACACAAACCGTAACCATTGGGCCCAGAATATTCTAATCTGATATTCTGAGAGTTCCTAAAAAGTTCTCCCCAGAAACCTGAAATTCGGTCACTGTGACCTATATTCTCAGGGTTCTTTTAGGTATGTTTGAGCACCCCAGAAATAATGCAAAATACACATAAATTCCACAGATTCCTCAGGAAAGGCAGGTTGAATTGTCATCAAATTTGTTGTGCTTATGGGTCTTGATTAGCTTTAGCTAATATGCATGAATAATGATGCCACCTACATTATCTTAATTAGTTGCCTGTGCAAGGAGATATTTCCTACATGTCAGTCGGCTGAGCGTCATGACCCATGGGTCACACGGATACGTTTATCGGATGTATAATAATATACCACCAAATGAACTGATTGATAACGTGAGATAATACACATTATTGCAAATGTTTATGTATACAAGGGAAACATTCTAGACTAGATGCTAAAATATTATCTATTCAGGGACAGAATGTCAAACTATTACAGGGGCGAGCTTTTGTGAGATGACAGAACGGTAATGATTTCTATGATTTACTTGCCATAAGATCACATCATCCGCAAACAAATACCATTCAGAAAGCTTTATAATGTTCACGTAAGACGGCTTGCAATTGACTGATGATATCATGGATTCAATGAAAATGGATGAATATATTAATGATTTATGTCATCAACTGGAACTTCATAATCAGGCCTGAAGCAACATGCCTTATTAAGGCCACAAGACTTAATGTCAAAGAAAAATGAAACCAGGGATATGATCAGAGACATTCTAAATCATAAAGGGAGGAAAAGTAAAAGAAAACAAATGCGTCGGAAATATGGTAAAGATCATCAAAGAATATCATAAAAAGTTGAGCAAAACAAGATCACCCAAATGCGAAAAAAAAACTAATATAGCGGGTATTTCAGATAAAATTATAAATATTAATAAGGATAACCAAGAAAATAAAAACATGTCAAATCATAAATGAAAATCTAGCCAGCTCATCTGCAGAAAATCCCTTTCAAGAGGGAATAACTTACAGTGAAAAGGCAGAAATGGCAAACCTCTTCTCGACTGTATATAGATGAAAACATTCATGATCAGAACATAAATCCCTTTTGTGAAAGATAACTGAAAAATGTGCTTTTGAAAAAAAAAAAACAGTGAACACTACGGTGAGCAAACTTCTTGCTACCAGCATACAGGGCTTCCTGTTCATATGCAAATTCCTTGGTGAGAATGATTAATGGTTTATCATGTCATTTTGAACCACAAGATATGTCATCACTTCAGCTTCATGTAGGTTTTTGACCTAATTAGCTCTTCAGCATTTACACGAATGCTGCCAGCTGTTTCTGCTCGGCAGAGGTAATTTTACTGGACTTGTCGTTACAAAATTGTTCCGATGGTGTCTACAATATACACTTACATTTGGCCCATGGACCGTAACATTCGTTCAGCAGAGATATATCATGGGACAAGAAGGTCCATGTGTGGACTACCTGAATACATGATTTCAGAGCGAATCTTACCAAGCTGGTCGAGATGTGGGACAGCTTTTGGCGTTATCATACCAACGATGTCATTCACATGAGGCGTTACTGCCTGAATAATATACGGATATTATTAGTGTAACAGTAAAATTCAACAAACGTTGACACGGATACACTTAGACCCTTGCTTCATCAATCAACATTATGAACATGTCTTCCTTCTCACGACCAGATGTATGATTATATTCTTATTAAATCTGTCAGTAATGTCGAAAGCCGCCTCGTCATCTTCACAGACCAGCCAACATGGATGCCGCGACGTGATGTCATCAATAGGACGTACCTCTGCACCGCGCGCAAAAGCGCCACCTCAGACCTTAAAGGCCTCGTTATATAACAGATTACGGCATGTTAAAATATTAATTCCCTCACATTTACCCCCAGTAATCTCTTCAGGTTCACGCGAAAGGAAATATTAAAGTGTAATATAAACTATGAGGTCTTACTCTGACACGGATCCTGAGAGATGATGAACATTACTATGTTGACCTGCGATGACTCGAGTAGTCCGTCTTGGATAAAGAGGCTAAATTAACTGTCTAGATGATATTCCCGAGCATCTCACTATATGAGCCGCTGGAATCAGAACTGTACCCCTCTTTTAAATCTGTGTCCTGATTTTCAGGCTGTCCTTCTTCTTTCAGACCATGTATTGGTAAAGGACGATTACATCGCCTTATTTCAGTGCGGTTTTCTACCTGCGGATGTCCAATTTCATCTGCGAGTTCAATCTCGTAAGTTGCCTGATGACGACTGTTCATCCGATACATTTCTCGGCACCATTTGCCCTGAATCTTACTGTGAACGGGTCGATTCCTTAAGTATACCCTCTGGCCCGCCTCAACAGGGTTGCCGTTGGTGTTCCTGTCGTATGTGGCTATTCCAGATTCATCCTGCATTTGTAATCGATTATTTTTTTGCTTTCGAATAAGCTCCCTGGAGGCGACACCGATGCTCAGTTACCCAGGACTCCTGAGTGTTATACTGAGTGGAGCTGCCGAAGAGCATCTAAAGGTAGCCGAGGCTCTCTTCCGAACATCAGATAAAAAGGAGAGTAACCACTGGAAGCATGCGGGTAGCATTGTATGCGAAAAGTAATTCCGGTATATAATATGGTCACTTCTTTTTTTTATTGCGGTGTCAAAGAGATTATGAAATGTTCTATTAAATCTCTAACACTGTCTGTTTCCTTCAGGGTGGTACGCAGCTGTTCGAGATTTCTTAATGTTATACATTCTGTGCAGGTCTTTGATGATATATGCCTAAAAGTTCCTCCCCTGATCGGAATGTATTATCTCCGGGATTCAATATTTCAGGAACCACTCTCGCACCAACGGCTTGGCAGTTGTGATGGATTTTTCGTCTTTTGTAGGAACAGCACCAATATATTTGGTAAAAAATTCTGTGATGATCAGGACATTTTCAGCGCCATAAGTCAATGGCTCCAGCAGGGCACAGTCGATTGCAAGCACTTGGAAAGGCCATTTGGCAATCAGTGTTCCCATCGAGGCCTCACTCTGACATGTGGTATTTTACCTAATGTACAGCGATCGTACTGCTGTATCCATTCAGCCATCGTGTTGTGCATCTTCGGCCAATAGCATCTTCTGCGAATGAGCTGCACTGTGCGATCTACCATCTGGTGACCAAGCCCATTATGCCGTTCTTTGATTATCAATAATAGCAAGCTCTTTGGGACAATGAACAGTTTTAACTCTAACTGGATCAGTGATAATTTGGAAGAGCAATCAATCTTCTTCCCGAAGCCGCTACCACTGTCTTAATAAAAGCTTTTCCTCTTGTCTAACTTCCTCCGGTTTAGGTTTATTGCCGGTTACCAAACGAACCTTAATTTTCTGAATGGATGAGTCTACTTTTTGTCTAATAACCAGTTCTTTTCAAGAACAAGATGAAAAACAAGTTGATACAGGGTAATCTGATAGATCTACAATAAGAGGATGGTTGGTGGCCTTCAGAACTTCAAGCAATCTAGCATTCCAAGAATATTTACTGCTTTTGTAGACAAATCAGACAGTTTTCAGTAGGTTGGGCTTCCTTTCCAGTCAGCCGTCTTGACATGCTATCAGTACTCCCAGCATCCTTCCCATGTTTGTACTTTATATTAAAATTGTACTGAGCTAATGGGAAGCCCACCTTTGTTCAGTTGTTCCAAGCTTTGCAGACGGCATAAAGTAAGTGAGGGTATACACTGTAAAAATGTTTTGAAACAGATAATCTTTGAATTTCCTCTGCTGGCATAGGCTATTACTTGTTTCCGTTCATCTCTTTCTCTCTCTTTCTCTCTCTCTCTCCTGAGACAGCACTGCCCCCAGTCCCTGGAAACCTGCATCCACCTCCAAGATGAAAAGCTTGGTAAAGTCAACAAAAATTAGGATCGGAGCATTCATCAATGCCTCCTTTAAGTCATCAAATGAACTCAGTGCTTCTTTGGTCCACTGAAAGGCCATTGGAGAATACTTCTGCCATTTGCGTCCTTGTTTCCTTTTTTTCCCTTTGTTTGGGCTCGATATTTAATCTAGCATTTTCTTGTTTCTGTGGATCTAGGTCCAGACGCTCGAGATGTTGATGAAAATCAAGAGGCAAATGTCAATATGTCATCGAGATAGACAATGACCTTTTCATTCAATTCCTCACGGAAAATTATGTTCATCACCCTCTAAAAAGGGCAGGAATGAACAACCAAAAAGGTGTGATTAACGCGGTCTTTTTCTGTCTTCATCAGCCATATCTATCTTATTATAGGCACTTTGTAGATCAAATACCGGGAATGACGTAGCCCCCGCAAGCGTGTCCATTGTCTCGTCAATTCGAGGCAAAGGATGTGCATCCCTCACGGTCTTTGCATTAGGGATCTATAGTCCACGCACATCCATAAACGGAGATTTTTTTAACAATCACGATGGGAATTTCATATAGTGAATAACTCTCCTGAATTACACCTTTCTGCAATAACCCTGTAATGTGTTGCTTGGCTTCCTGGAATTCTGTTGGAGATATCCGACGATATGGTTGTTGCACTGGTACATAATCAGTGCAGGCGATGTGGTGTTACACCAGTCTGGTATGACCCAGCTTACCATCAGGATCAGCGAACACCGTCTTGTGTTTCAATAAAATATCATGCAATGCAGCACTCTAGCCTTGTTCTTAAATGGTCGCACACTAGCTAATGGATCCGGACTTGTTGGAACTCATCAGCGGGCTGTAATCTCAACATCGGTGTAACTACATCAGACGGAGGAGCCAACTTATGTTCCACAGTAAGTGAACCTGTTTCTTTAAGAAATACATGCACTTCATTAACTTCAGCACGGGACTCAAAGTACACATTCTCATGACGTAGCGTTAACAGTATCAACAAAACCGAGTCAATTATCCGGGTTTCACCATGCATTTGTCAATCCAGCATTTACCACTTGGACCACATAGCTCCCTTGAAATATGGGATTCAGAATGGTTTGTACCACCTGAATATTATCCTTATAGGGAATGGACAACGGTTCTACTAGTAACTGACCATTTCCATTACCCAGACCAGTCACACGGACATTTCAACAACCTCCTGCTGGTACAGGTATGCTCTTTCTTCCGGCTAAATTTACACATTTTACAGTGTTACGGTTCAATACTTCTTTGAAAGGTTTAACATGGCAAACCACGTTATTACCCACAAGACAATCTCTGTTATTATTGATGGGGCTTTTCTTTATAAGATCACGTCTTCCAAGCACTGCAGTCCCATTCAGCGTAATGTCCACCTTGCAGTACCCCAAATATGGGAGCTCTAAATCATTTCCTGCAGTAAGCCGTAACTAAGGTATTCTTTCTAAACTGGCGCCTAATGGCTGAAGGTGGGCTTGAAAAAAAAATGGTTCAGAAACAATTAAAACCATAGAACCTGTATCTAACATATATTTACATACCCTACTCTGAATTGAACGAGTACTCTCGGGCAAGTTTCCAAATTCTATGTCCAAATGAGCCCTTACAATCCCCTACAACTCGGCTCAACACAGCAGGGGCTACTGGTTTCCCGCCTCTTGACTTTAAATAGTAGGAGTTTGTGATTTCCTTTGGAATTTGCTTCTCTGATTGTCTGGACAACCAGAGCGATAATGCCCAAACCGCTTACAGTTATAGCTTTGAACAGAGGAGGAGGCAGAACCAGTCTCCCGGGAAGGCTAAGTTTTTCCAAAAAGTTTCAACAATATATTTTCCTGTAACTGAATTAATTTTTCAATTTTAGCGTCAAATTATCTAGCAGGTCAGGCTAAAGTGAATGTGCGCCTGTCCCCTCTACCTAATGAAGTGATCAGCTTAATCAATCATTGACTGATTGTTCGTCCTCTCACCATAGCTTACTGGCGGGTCTCAAAGCAAGAAATTTCAGGCCTAGACCTATGTATCATTTTTAAGTATCTACGCAGATTTTTATCCCTAACATTTTGCCAGAAAACCTGAACTAGGATTTGGTTTTCATTTGTTTCTGCCTCCACCTCTGATAATCTATACACTAAACCAGCAAGAGCTCTGCAGTATTCAGAGATACAATGTAATCAAGACGTACTTTAAATCCACGGATTTTATTCGTGTACAGTAAAATTCAACAGTGACACGGATACACTTAGACCATTGCGTCAGCAATCAATATTATGAACATGTCTTCCTGCTCAGGACCAGATGTATTATTATATTCTTATTAAATACACAAGGGCCGACAAACCCCCTTTTAATCTAAAACCCATTGTTCGTGAAAGAAAACAAGCTCAAACAAACTAATTAACGAAAGAAAGTTTATTTAACACCGAAAACGACGTTCACCTGTATTTAGCTGCCATTACAGCCTTTGCCTTTTGTGTATTGACATCGCCATTGAGATTAACGCAAACCAACGACGCAAGAATAGTACCGGAAATGCCACCAGGCGCCATCACCTGTACTTCCAAGCTCACGTTGTCAGAGAAAGTGAAGCTCATTCGTGCCAGTGAAACTTCAAAGAAAGATGTGAGAGCATTGGCAGACCAATTTCAGTGCGGAAAGACACAAGTAGCGAATGTTCTAAAACGCAAAGCCGAATATTTAGTAGCTTTCTAGGAAACTGCTGCCGGTGACAGAAAGCGGTTCTGCCCAGGAAAAGGCCCTCAACTACGCATATGTATGTATACATGGGGCAAAACATGCTTAAAAGATGTTCTGAAATGTATATTTTTTTTCCATGACATTTAATTGCAACCTGCCTAATAAGGACACCTGGCTATTAAGGACAAAATATGCCAGTCCCTTGACTGTCCGCATTAGACAGGTTTCACTGTATGTTAGTAAAGTCGAAAGCCATCTCGTCACCTTCACAGGCCAGCCAAAACGGATGCCGCGACGTGACGTCATCAATGTGACGTAGTTCTGGGTGCAAAGCACCGCGCGCAAAAGCACCATCTCATACCTATAAGGCCCGACAATAGGTTGGCAGCCGAAACATAATAGATTACGATATGCTAGAATATTTATTTTCCTCACAGGGGCATGCATCAAGCTGATTTCCATTAGGAAAAAGTGAATGGCTTCTAGTCATGTAGGTTTAAAATTACTCAGCGGTCAGCTTCGACGCCATCTAAGAGTTGTAGGTATTATACCAGGTTTTAGAGGATTTTTTTTATTTACAGGTTAAATTAGAGCCTAAAATGATGGGCATAAAGAAAAAAATACATCATTAATATAAATATGATTTATGACCAATTCAGTGCATATGGTATGTCAACGTTAGCTGGGTTTTTGGACATCGTCAAAAATTCTCATAAAATCATATATTTTTCGTTTGTTTCACTTAAGGGCAATCTCATCGAAAACAAACAGCTTTAATCCTCTGCATATAAATCCTGTTGCCTGGACTACGTGTGTCCTGGTAACTGCTAAAAGCTGTCCTCGCCGCTATCCAGCGATAAACAGGTAAAATCTATCAAACCGGGCAGCCCTCAGCCTAACGTTCTTTCTCCGTTCTGTCCGCTCCGGCTCCGTAAAACGGAGGCGCAGTGAACCCCTATGACGTCATCATTATAGAACTACACCGGGCGATGCTGTCATCTACTGACTGAAGAACAATCTAACCCGATTGTTGTCCTCTCCCATTGTCCATTTTTTCCCCTCTGCCAACCATTCATTTTAATAGGGTATTCAGAAAATTAAGATTAAGCCTAACTCTGAAACAGCAACAGTTTTTTAGTACATTCTTCAACAAACCCTTGCTCACACAACCGGTTTTATCTGGTTGTCCCAATAAAGTCAAATGATTTACAATCATTAATCACCATAAAAATTACAGAGAGGCAAAATGACACAATGGTTTCCGTATGCAGAGGAACATTTGCTTATCTCACTACAATGATTATAACAGATCTTGGGAAATAATGCGGTTTGCGGTGCTGTCCCGCCGTAGTCCTTCTTGATCTGCGAAACACTGGCGCTTCTATGCACTCCAGATCAATTGGTTTTCCGGGCGAAGGGTTGTTTCCATGTCACAACTAACTCAGGCAATTCCTCCCCAGGCTCCTGCTTCACTGTGCGCTCAACAGAAGTATCTTCCCAGACCAATATTTCCACATCCTCTGGTTCTGATGTATCTACTGTGGCAGGTCAAGGTCGAAGTTGGCAACGATTTGCCAAGCTGGCCTATCCTGAACCATCTTAATGCTCTATTCTGCATACATACCATAGTCACTGAAAAACAAATGTATTTAACAGGTCAGGTCATGTTAAATGGAAGCTTTATAAAATTATAAGATATGGTCAGGGAAAAGTAGTTAATAATATTTTATAATAATAAGTTTATTTATATCATTTATTGTGTTGATCAGTAGATCGATGGAACCTGTATTGGACTATCGTTTGTTATGATTAGCTTACTGAATATTCTGAAGGACTAGGAGCTTCTTGGAGGCTTAATTAGCGATTTCATGTAGGTAGTTCCAGAACACGAGTTGCTAGAATTACTAGGTGTGAATTACTAGGTGTGAACAAATATATTTACAAGGAGGAAAAAATATTTAATTATTCGTGCGCACGAATTACTAATATATACTCTGTAGTGCTTGAAAATAGAAAGGGCTTTAAGCTCTACTTAAAGAATGTAAATATAAAACTCACAGACCCATATATACTCAGTGTCGTGCATACTGGAAAATTTCTTATGCTTTCTTTGGTAAAAAAACAACCACCTACAATATCATCGTTGTAGCATAATGGGAACATAATTGTAGACAAAGCCGACCAAGCTGAAATTTTTAACAGTTATTTTGCTCCACAAAGTAACTACAGTGTAACGGTTCTCTTTTACACGGCAATTTTGACTGGCCGAACCATAACACAAAACCTCAGACACATATTCTCAAATAAACACAACAAGGGTATTAGTGCAAAAAAGGGGCTATATTAATATATATACATTATTTACAATAACAAGTAATCAAAGACTTAACACATAACTAATACTTAACAAAGTCTCTCGAAATGGCTGCAACTAAATAAATACTTAACTGAAGTCCAAATGTTCAACTGAAGATTCTCTGGTCCATAGTAACACAAGGAGGTACGCGAATTAATTAAAGTCCCTCCTCTTCACAAATAAAAGTCCATGGTTTCTAACTTGTGGGGGAGGAAGACCCATAAATAAAGAATCTCCGTATCCCCAGGGTTGACAAGTTAACGTGAAAAGTTCATAATCGAGTCCTCGCTGAAGAGCGGTGACGAGTCCTCTTAAAGGATTCGTGAAAAGCGGTAAAATGCGTCAAAGTGGTTTTATTTTAATGAGGCGGCGAGTCAGCGACTTTACTCAATAGTTATCATTGTTCTGAAGTCTGTGTCCACAACAGAGCGAGTTCCGTGGCAGGGAAAAAATAAGTTGATTGTCAATAGGGAGAGTTCCATGCCAGCGACAAAAATAACAGTTGATTATCCAGCGGACGACGTTCTAAACAGTAGGGGCGATCCAAAAGAACACTTCGGGTGAGGCTGCAGAGGTTCACAACACCACGGCGTCCACGCAGAAGAGGAAAAGTTGTGCGATACAAAGTGGGGCGGCAACTACAACAATTACTGTTCTCAGTAGCCATTTGATGATGATGCTACATTGCAAATTACACATAAACTAAGTGAAATGAGCTTCACAGAAACAGAATTTTGAAATATTATAAATTCCATTTCCCTATGAAAGTTTTAGATCATATGTATAAATCATTAATACGGCCAGTACTGGAGTGTAGTGATTTAATATTCAGCAATTGTTCTGTCAGACAGTCATATCAACTGGAGAGTATACAACGGAAAGCAGGTGTAACATGTACTCGAGCGCTCTCGACTACCAGCATTGGAGTTATGTTAAAAGAGCTATGATGGTCAAGTATAAAAATAAGAAGAGGGCTGGCTATACTTTCCACATTCTATAAAATGGTTAATGGACTTGCTCCAGATTTTCTGCTTAAAATATTACCTCAAACTCTGTCTCATGCTCAGCCCTACAGTCTGCGCATATCCCATTTGCTAAGGATACCACGGTTAACACGGAAAGACTGTCGCTTTTCTTTCCTTCCAATAGCCTGCAAACGTTGGAACAGTCTCCCAATTACAATAATTCAGTCTACTTCAATAGATTCTTTACAAAAATTCCTGACTATTTAAACCCTGCCTCTCTCGAAGTACAAAGTTATTATTGTGACTTTCATCGTCAACATGAATGTATCCTTACTCGGTTACGACTAGATGCCAGTTGCTTAAATCAATACCTATTTTCCATTGGAAAGACTGATGTTTTAAATCTCATTAATAAGCTGGATATGGACTTAGACGTTTATTTTTTTATTGTATTACGCCTACCATGCAGTTATAATTATGCATATGTATGTGGAATGTAAATCTGTATTAACGTATAATATGTGTCTATGTATATATCTCACCGTGTGTGAAAATATGTGCAATTTTTCAGTCTGATCCTTTTTATATACATATATACATTCATGTTAATTTTTCACTTTTTATTGTTACGCAGGAGAGCATTTGTATTAGCCTTATCGACTACTTTGTTATCCTGTTGAAATAAATGTGTTAAAACCAAATATATATTTCACACCTAGTAATTCGTGCACACGGATTGGTAAATAGGGCGCACGAATTTAATCAATCGTGCGCACGGATTATTAATTCGTGCGCACGAATTAATAAATATTTTTCACCAAGTCGTCTTCCAGGCTCCGTAGTTTTTAAATTTTATCTATGTTTTACAATCTTTTTAAAAATTGGTCATGATTATATTAGACCTTCAAATGGTAAATGGTATATGTATATATATATATATATATATATATATATATGTGTGTGTGTGTAAATTATTTAATTTGTTATTTATAATGGTAAATTATATACCGTTTACCCTACATAAATCTTTTTAATATATTATGCTAGTTATCAGTTAAAACAATAAAATATCCGGAATTTAGAAAAAAAGTGTTTTGATTCTTAGTGCTTTTGGTTGATTTTCGGTAATTAGTGAAAAGTTTGGCCCTACGGAGGGGAGTGGAGTAGAATCTTTCAGCGGACGAAGTGTCGCAAGAGGTGGATTTGCGCTAGGCGGACTGTTGGTCGAATACCGCATTAGGACGTTTATTGGTCCTGGAGAGGTGTTTATTAGCCGAGGAGGGCGTTAAGTTTTGTGGACTTTGTATTTGTGAAGTAAGACCCAATTAACAGCGAGCGAAAGCCAGGAACTGTTGAAGAAATGTATTGTGAGATACAAGCCAGTCTACAGCGGTGAAGGCCTATTTAGGACGTAATAGAAATAAACCTGTTTTGTTGACGCCAAAAGAAAGTTGTGTGACGTTTCTGGAGATCTGCGTGCACAGCCTAGGCGCTTGAATTGCTATCAGTGTAGATCTCGATTAAATTTGTTACTCTTCTGGGTCATGTCCTTATAACTATTTCTTACCTGACATTTTCCTGGCGTTTTTCAGATTTTATATGGTCCATCTCTTTATTATTTACTTATTATTTGGGATAGGCAGGCAAGACGCCCGTTCGTTAAATTCAACAGCCATGTCACATCGGTTTCGGGATAAATTTGAAGAACGAGCGAGATTGGCTGAATCGTTGTTACGTGAGCGGTGCCACTATCTGAAGACTCCATTAGTAAACATATCGACTAATCAGAAAGCGCGTCCTCGGTTGTTATGACATGGTTGTCGTCTTTTCGTAACAGAATGAGACATGCTCAACTTTAGCACCCGCTGACTGTATGTTATTGTGGCTATTTGTGCAAGGAATCTTCGTTGTCATTAGAAAGAAAAGGAGTAAGAAAGGTTAATAACTCCCTGTCAAAATGCTGATACGGAGGGAATCCTCTGATTACTAACCCTGAACCACATGGCTGTCGGACCTAACGACGGGGGCTTCTTGCCTGCCAACCTCAAATATCAAGTATATAATAAAGAGATGGATTATATGATGTGAAAAATGCTAGGAAAATTTCAGAAAAGTGATATTTATAAGGAAATGACCCAGAAAAGTAACAAATTTAACCGAAATATAGACTAATAGCAATTCAAGTGCTTGTGCTGCATGAAAGTTCCCGGGAAATATATATCCGTTGCGTGTGTGGTGTGACAGTCACCTTTCTCACAGTTAACGATATTACATATGTGCATACATATGCATACTGTTGGTCCGTTACGTCCATACATAACAATCCTTAATCCTAGCTCTGTCCCTGGGGAAACTCCTGAAGATATACACTTGTACCCACTACCCAGTGCCAAAGGTGTTTCTTTAGCTCGGTGACCATACACCTGATGATGAATTGAGACTGTTTCTTGTTTCTTTAGCTCGGCGGTCATACACCTGATAATGAATTGAGACTGCTTCTTGTTTCTTTAGCTCGGTGACCATACACCTGATAATGAATTGAGACTGCTTCTTGTTTCTTTAGCTCGGTGACCATACACCTGATAATGAATTGAGACTGCTTCTTGTTTCTTTAGCTCGGTGACCATACACCTGATAATGAATTGAGACTGCTTCTTGTTTCTTTAGCTCGGCTGTCATACACCTGATAATGAATTGAGACTGCTTCTTGTTTCTTTAGCTCGGCGACCATACACCTGATGATGAATTGAGACTGCTTCTTGTTTCTTTAGCTCGGCGACCATACACCTGATAATGAATTGAGACTGCTTCTTGTTTCTTTAGCTCGGCGACCATACACCTGATAATGAATTGAGACTGCTTCTTGTTTCTTTAGCTCGGCGACCATACACCTGATAATGAATTGAGACTGCTTCTTGTTTCTTTAGCTCGGCGGTCATACACCTGATAATGAATTGAGACTGCTTCTTGTTTCTTTAGCTCGGCGGTCATACACCTGATAATGAATTGAGACTGCTTCTTGTTTCTTTAGCTCGGCGGTCATACACCTGATAATGAATTGAGACTGCTTCTTGATTCTTAACTCGGCGGTCATACACCTGATAATGAATTGAGACTGCTTCTTGTAAGCGTTCTCCTGGAAGGGGCATATGTCTGCTGCAAGTTCCTCTGGTGCAACTCCACCCATTTGATAATGCCACTACCAGCAGGTCCTATCTTCTGTCTCCAGATAGTCCTGCAAGTAGCATATATTAGCTGGGTCTCTACCGAATAGTTAACAGGTAAAATTGCGTATGTCCCGTCGACCTAGTAGGGGTGGTGTTGCACGCGAATATCATTTCCCAATATATGTTCTGGCCATATATATTTCTGGCTTGCTGGGACCGATCGAGCGTCTTCAGTATATCGGAAAGGGAACGAGCTAATTAACTTACTACTGAATTTTTGCCCTTTGGCTACAGTTGCAATCATAGTTGCAAACAGTTAGCATAATATTAAATTTAATACACGTGTAAACATGTTTCGACACACTCAAATACAAGTTACACTGGAAATACAAATATGTTTTTATTCTAATGTTTCCTGGTATATATATGCATCCGAGAATACATTCACTACGCTTCGGCATTTTGAAATCAGTTCGGCAAAGTCAAAACAAAATACACGGAAACACGGTTTGGCGGCCATATTGGCCTCGTTGTGGTTTGGCGAGTAAACAAACACCACGTGCTTTTGTATTACTAGGGAAATAAACGAAAATCATCGCTTAATCCACTACACCTTTTATATTTTCTATCATGACTGAGTAAAATAATGTTATATAACCTAACACCGTTGGAATTAAACATTCCACAGCTGTTAAGGAAAATGTATCCCATGACACCATTAACATAGACAGCCTTCAAGAGGCCTGTATATCATCAGCTCCTTGATTTCACTTGGCGGCTGTGTCACAGTCAGTTCAGCGGGCAATGCTTTCCATATGACAAAGTTTTTCGGGTTAGATAAGACAAATCATGACTTCTTCATTATACTTATTTCATACTTGTATAAGTTTTAACCAAATATAATATATATATATATATATATATAATATATTATGTATATCTTTATAAATACATGTATATATATATATATATATATATATATATATATATATATATATATATATATATATATATATATTCAACAGCACAGAAACTGATTATTCCAAAATATATATATCAAAATAATTAGAGCACGCATGTGTACATGCTTATTTGTGTATATATGTGTGTATATATATTATGTATAAATATTATATTATATATTTACATATATGTATATATATATAAATATATAATTATATATATATGTATATATACACATATATCTCTATACACAAAAGCACAAAAACTGTTTATTCCACAATAGATATATCAAAATAATAAAACATGTATATGTACATGTTTATCCGTGTATGTATGTATATATATAATAAAAAAATATCATTATACAAAATTTAATACAATTAAATTTATATATATATAAAATAACAATATATATATATATATATATTTATATATATATATATATTTAAAAATATCATTTAATAAAATTATACATATATAATACGTCGGTGTAATAATATTGATTATAGCCTGTTAATTTGAAAATATAAATATCAATAAATTTGGGTTATAATTCTACATTGATTTCAAGAACAATAATCTTCCATTTCCATACCCTTCTAATAAATAATGCTAAATAAGAAATGGTATACATTATTAATACTATACTATATTACCGGGCCATATAAGTTGCTTTTTCCTTTATGATCAATTCCACCTATTGTGGTGTTTTGTACGTCATGTAGAACTAGGAACAAAATGAGACTAATGTAAAAAATCAGTTATATCTTATTCCATGATTTGATTATAATAAGACTTGATGCCAAGTGTAACTATAAGATCTAACAAAGAATGATATTGTGAATACCTGTCATCTTTTTATATAGCGAACTTATTGGTGACATATATTCTGATTATTTTGACGAATATAACATTATTTTTCCAAAATAAAAGCATAATAATATACATTATAATGTGCATGCAGTTTAATATTTCGATGGTCATTAATTCAAAGTTTATGCTAAAACACATTAGACTGGTTTCAAGAGTAAGATACACGATGTTCATTATTTCGAGATAACCAAATAATGACAGACCATTATAAATATTCTCAAAGAGAATAAAAGAACTATTAGTTTTGGATCACTTCATATATAATATTAATTCACGTCATCAGAAAATCCATAGAGAAATTATATTTTAGAAGAGTGTCATATTATATTAAATTATATTAAATCGAAAAAACATAATATAAAATTTTCCTTTACTTATTTTTATATTGCTAAACATTGTTCGGCAGTGTACATCACCATTGATTTGGCAATATTTCTATTTATCATGAAATTCAACTGTGTTTACAATATGTAATAATACAGCTTAAGTCAGGCAACCAGGCAAAGCCCATCATAAACAAATGTGTCCAGTCTGACCGGTCTAGCCAAATGTTCAGACATTTCTTTCAAACCATTATGAAAAGGGCCTAATTACGTGCCTTTGATGTTAACGAATAAAATTTGTAATATTCTGTTTGTGAGGTTGGCTGAGTTCTAAGAAGAAATTATGTTTATTGGTTAAATATATTTAAGAAATAGCTTGATGAAAATTAGGTGCGCCATGAAACAACAGTATATATACAGAAAACGATACAAATATAATTACCAAAAATTAATGGCAGACTGTGTAAATACCATGTACCACGTCGAACCCACTCCGCCTTTGCGTGATTCCCTTCACTGTGCAACAATTTAAACTTTAATGAATTATACTCATGTCTTCCTATCATTTATATTATTTTGTTTTTGGTACAAAAATGTTTTCAAAGGGTCATGTAAAGTTTTTTTTTGTATATTATTTCATTACATATATTTATAGGCCCCTTTGAAGCATTTTCTTACAGGACTATGATATGTATGTTATATAAATAAATATATATATATATATATATATATATATATATATATATATATATATATACAGGGTTCGTACACTTATCATGAGAAAAATTTCAAGCACTTTTCAAGGACCTGAAAAGTATTTTCAAGAACATCAAAATTTATGGACGGTCAGTGCACCTTCACCCATGCATGTTGCCGACATCGAAAGGCTTGTAACACAAAATACAAAATAATATTTATAATGAGATGGACCATATAGTGTGATAAAATAAGTAATAGTAATAAGGAAATGACTCAGAAAAGTAATAAATTTAACCGAAATCTACACTAACAGCAATTGAAGCGCTTGTGATTTACCCTTCGGTATAGCCAGTCGCGGTATAATACACAGCGGCCCATTGTTTTAACTTTAGATTCAAAATGATCACTCATCTTTGGCATGACCTTGACGGATTAAACTAATCTGATAACGAGGGTCTAAAACCTATAATATCTTGAATAGGGATCTCTGATTTGCCGACTAGCTCAAACTTTAGCAAATTATATGCTCCGGCAGAAGAGGTGTCGAAAAACTCTGACAGTTCGACGATCGTGGGGGATATTCACTCAAGTTTTCAACGGCAAAAAAATCAATAAAAGCCTGTAATATGTTACCCTTAAACGTTATTTGGGTATAGTATTATCAAATTATTTAAAACAATACTAGTTAAACTTCGTATCAGCACGTTTGATATGACGACCTTGTCGTGCACAAGGTTTCTGCATGCCGTTTACCGCCAAGTCACAGGCCGCACGTGTCAACAAATGGCTGGGCAACACCTGTGAAGGTCGTTATCTAACGATTACAGACGCAGCCAGATTTCTATTCAAACCTTTCCAACATTTGATTAAAACTAAAAATGTGAAATCTTATTTAAAAATAAAAAACTCTTATTGGCGAGTTTTATGCAATCGTTATGCAGGGTATGGAGGGGGCCGATGCTGGAAGTTGCATATGTCGCTGATCACTCTTTTTAAACTGCTAGCGTACTACGCTTACAAACGGCTATCACATCGCCAAAAAAATGTGATTTCCCCCATGGATCCCAGCCTTTTACAAACTGACGCCAAAGTATGTGAATATACGTCAGTACCTGCCAAACATCTTAACCTATTTCGGACAAACAGTATTTATCCTTAATTGGATTGACAACGCGTGTAAACTGTATTTCGCTGATCAGTGGCCTTATGGAGCTATCAAATGACGATCACAGCGCATACACATGGAAAGCGCAGGTACCAAGATAAAAAAAAAAATGAAACCCTTGGATAAACTGAAAAACCTTTAACCAAAACAAAGTCGGATCGGGTTCGTTGGGGAAATATGACCCCTCTGATATAATTATTACTGCCGAGTTTACAATGTAAAACGTAAAGTTAACTTGATTTAAACAACATATTCTACTGAGAGAATTAGTTTTATATTTTTATTATCCCTCAGATTCGAATTGTTCCCATCATGTATTTTTCACACATTTAATTCCCCTGGTTTGTTCCCAGATAATTATTTCTTTTTGACAGATCTTCTCAATAGCTATATTAATAATCTCTGTAGTATTACATTTAAATTTAAATTATAAATCTTGCGAAAATACTTACGTGAACTCGCCTAGCGTGTATTGAGTTTTCAATTAATGAGCTTTTATACGTACCTTGGGGGAAATCTTCACGATCTTTCCAGTAAAGCAGCTCACTTACTATTTGATAATAAACATGGTTATTACCCTCGTATGTTAACTTGTTACATCGTCACTTTCACTGCCCCGTCTCATTCATCCACGATTGGGTTAATTCTATTTCATGCATTTGATTGACGTAGAGATGCCGAAAGTCGACATTAAAATACATTGTATACATTGTATGCATACACACACCATACACCAAACTCTTTCACAAAATTTTATTTTTCAAGCACTTTTCCAAACCACTCTCTCTTTTTAAGCACTTTTCAAGCCCTTGAAATTGAAATGACTAAATTCAAGCACCTTTCAAGGTTTTCAAGGTGCGTACGAACCCTGATATATATATATATATATATATATATATATATACATATATATACATACAAACATATATATATATATATATATATATATATATATATATATATATATATATATATATAATTGTATATCCAAAATTGAAAGTTTTATTAAAGCCTTTAAATGTCACCAGATACATAATCATCAGCAGTTAATAAGCTGCATGATCCGATAGGATGTCCGTGTGTCATGAATCCTCTAAAAGACCGACATGAGTAATCATAGTGTAAAGTCTGTTGTTAAACCTCAGATGAAATGTAAATGTATCACATGACCACGGCCTGGGCATCTTGTCAATGTTAAGGAGATGTGACGACATGCATACCAGACCAGAGCAGATACGCCATACCGGCCCAGCCACTGACTGACAGATGATGGATATATTCCCATTAAAGCTAAATTTGGTCAGAAAATCACGGGCTTAACCTACTTTTAGTTATACTTGTTGGATTGGAATGTTAATTTAGACCAGCACCGTGTTTATTTTATCCAAAACTGGTGTAAACTTTTCAATATTATTATATTCTTAACACCATATTCAAAGCGCCCACGTGCTACTGTTTACTCGCCAACCGGAAGTAAACAAAGTTTTCATCCGGGGCCCTCACTTCCATATAAGCCAAACCGTGTTTCTGTGTATTCCTCACTCACACCCTTCCGCCAGAGGTCGTTTCTACTCAAAACGAATCTCTTCTGTTTGGGCACTGTGGGAAGGACCGAACTACTTGACAAGTGTAGCCTGGTACCAAATTCTCTTAACACGAAATTAACGGACGGACGGACGATTAACCATAACCACAGCACATATATACCGGGTTACTTATCAGCTAATAGTCAGACGTCAGCTGAGCTAAAATTGTGGGTTTCCTTAACTTGCCGAAGCCCAAAGTTCAGCCCCATATATATTATGCACCTATATAGTACGTCCCAGTACCCGTGTCAACATGTTTTCTGGGATAACTTTTCATACGTGTAAAGCAGTGCATGTAAACCTTTCTTGTCCAAAGGTTGCAGGAGCTATTCCGCCGACTACCTACGTAAAAAGTAATGCCTTATACCTTGTTTTGATTTTTTATGAGACAATCTAAAATATGACAAAACAGATTACAGCGTTTACGAATTATTCCTTGTCTGAGAACTGATAATAAAAAAAGCCAGTCAAACTTATGACGTCAGTCAATAGAAGGTGACGCGCGACCGAACATTGTGACGTCTTTGTGACGTCACTGTTCTCTAACGAACACAAAACGCAGCCATGGACACTGAAAGTGTACCATGGAGGAATGTACTGTCCAGCAGTGCCGATAAGACGCCAACCACGGTATTTCAGCATAAATGAAGCAAAAGAGTCGCAAAGTAAATTCGTTTTACATGACACAGAACTACTATACACAAAATTCAACGCATTTTAACGGACTACATTGGCTCCTTTTCACCACTTGTGTATTTCCGCTGTCAGTGTAAATGTTGATGCCGCGCGGTGCATTATTGGAGTCAGATTATGACTCCAACAATCCCTAGACAGCAGTGTCGTACTCTTGAGTGTCCGAGTCTGCGCAGTGTGCCTCACTCACACCTCCTGGGGGGTCTTCCGGGGCTGCCTTAAAACACGGAACGGAACGAAATATGGAACGCGTGACAGGGGTATAATTTACGGAACGAAACAGAACAAAGATATAAAAATTGTGTTAATATTTTTATTGGGTGAATATTTTATGACAATCTATTATAATATACGTATTTCAACATGTGCGATTTGTTAAATTTTTATTTAAGCCCCTGTTCCGCGTTCCGTGTTTTAGGGCAGCCCCGGAAGACCCCCCCAGGTGGTGTGAGCGAGGCCTTTTGTAGACTGGTACCCCCGCTCTATTATGGCACCGCTGCTACTTAGGCCAATCATAGACTGCTTGGCTGAGGGCCATATTAGAGCAGGGTACCAGTCTAGACCTTTTGTTTTGACTTTGCCGTACTGATTGCAAAAGGCCGAAGCGTAGTGAATGCCGATAATACTGACCTCCGCCTCGACATCCGACATCACACATCAGACATCCGGGTTTCAGTCCGTACCGCTTTATCCTTATGTGGTTCAATATTTTGATTTAGTCATATTCAGTCATAACTCATGATATGTTGGCGGAATGGAGTCTGTTCCTATCTATTTCATAAACAGTAGGGCTTTTTTTTCCCATTTTTCCTCTTCACTCGCCCTGAATTGTTTCATCCATGGACAACATAGAGGTTTTATCAGCTGTAAAATGTCGTGCCTATTTCGCATCCCCTCGCACCCGTTCCGCCTGTTACCGAGAGGTGGCGCTGCAGAGCGATGCTTGCTTCACGTGTTGTGGCCAGCTCTTTGTGACCACAGCGATTCCACAGGTTCGTCTGATATAGCGAGTGCTTTATAATGTAAACAGTGAATAAACAAACCATCCATTATGTAAGCATATATTAATATTAGACTTGATAATTATTTTGGTTAGTTTACGTGCAATATTTAAAAAAGTGAGTAAAATCCTGGCTAAGGATTTCCTTTAAGTCCTTCAAACAAATGTTTTTAAAATTAAAGTAGTGACATAGTCAATCAAATAAACAAAGAATAATAATATTAATAATAATAATAATTGCCTAATAATAAAATGATAATTATATTTTAATAATAGTATTATTATTACAAGTATTATTATTAGTAGTATAGTAGGTAGCAGTAGGCCTAGTAGTAGTATGAGCCTTAATTAGTATTAGCGGTAGTATTAGTAGTAGCAAATTTTTATGGCACACAATTATATAACAGACAGGCATTTGCACACATACACACCAACATATATATATATATATATATATATATATATATATATATATATATATAATCGAAAATCGATCGGTATATAAGCCTTACCCTTGAAAGTAATATAATATGCCAATGGAGAAATTTTGAAATATCTAATGCTTGCATGTCTGTATTTAAATTTTCTCCTAATCGCCTGCATCTATTTTATTATTTCAGATATTCATATCATATAATTAATGTTTAATAAAGTTATATAATGAATACCGGTGTATTTATGTCATAAATAGGCTACATATAAAAAATACGAGATTTTTATTATCATTAGCCTATTATTATTATTATTATCAATGTTACCATTTTATGATGATAAATTTAATTTAAACAAACTTCAATACATGTATGTAGGGGGCCTATAAATGAATTCGTAATGTATGGGATTATAGATTCCTTTTTTATATACTGTATTAGCATTAAAAATATTAACGAAACAATTTATTAATATATCATTATATATGCTTATATAAACGTGGCGTTACCTAGGCCTAACCCAACTTAATCTAATTATAACCACACGTACTACGCTTCTCTTACAGAAGGCATGGACCAGATGGCCTACTGTAATGAGGGAAACACGCCGCATGGGGTATAAAAAGGAACTTTTCTTAATAAATTGCAAGTCATGCTGCTACATCCCCATTAAAACTTTGGGGCAAAAACACCCCAGATTTTGCCAAAATCTGGGGTGTGCGGCATCCCTGTGAAGTCCCCCAATGCTACTCCCTGGGGACCCTTAATGAGCTGACCAGCTGTATTATCTGGTTATCACAGGCCACATTGACAGCTAGGGTGGAGGCTTAAAGTAGTGCTCTGTATCAGCCAAAAAGGCCTTAAATAATATAGTTCATATTTAATTTATACATTTCAATGATCATATATTACACAAGATGTTTTTTTTCACTTCCTGTCTTTACAAAGATGAATTTAAAGAATATTTGCACAGATTTTAGCTTGACAAAATTGCCCAGTTATCTAAGTTATGTGTGCGTAGTAATATAGCCTAAAATGAGAGATACACAGGGGCTGCATAAGCTTAAGTGATAATCTGAAGTGAACATTGTAAATGTATCAGTTTTTTTAAATAAAAATTAATTCAATTCAATGAGAAACAACAATTGTGATTCAGGTGAAAAATACCCTGGAATTATTATTTATATTTGTGTATGAACATACTAATTAACATAAGAATGTAAGCAAATTTTATAATATCCTGTTTCTACATCCCATCGACATCCCTGTTTGTTTTAAAAGCCTACCTTGAAAATTTTGAAAAATAATCATCCATATTTTCATTCCATTATTCAATTTATGAAATATACAATAAGATTTCTTATATGGACTACAAATAGCTAGATATATACACATGTATAATTTTTATAATGTACTTTTTATTCCAATTTCAATCTGCTTCACGGATAAGGTTTATAGCATCACTTGAACTACTGCCTTCTCAAATGTTTTTGTATGTTAACACAAGTAGAGAGCAATCATTAGGATTTTTAACTACCAGGTCCATTATTTCATAAGATGACACTTTAAAGATTTAAAATATAACTATAAATAAAAATAAATGCATTTATTTCTAAAGAAGGCAACAATCAAACTAATACTGGAATTATTTATGTTACCAATTTATATGTATCAAGTATACTCCCTGCTGCTTTCTAACAAATAAAATTTTAACTCACTAATGGATCCCCACAGGATTGCCCTTGCTAATGACACCTCATTTATATTATCTTATCTGTCACCCTCCCTGCTGTCCAGCAGTGGCCTGACTGCCCACATGCACAGCTGAATTACTGGTGTCTGTGCATGTAGGTCAGCGCTGTTGGGCTGTGTCACTAGAGGCATGGATTGCTTGCACCTATGTGCACAGGCATGCTATTTGTCTTATAAGCAATTCAATCTTTATTTGTTTCTGTCTCAGGCATTTTTTTAAAGATTGAAGAACCCGATACGCAGACTATAATTTTTGTGATAATAACTTATTTGCAAAGTGTGAAAGTATTTACATATGTATCAATACTCATAAATTTCATGTGTAATAAATGTGTGTACAGTTTTAATAATTACTAATTAGAAACTGATTTATGACAAATGAGCTATAGTATCATTAATTAAATATGTCATAACGACATGGCTGTACCATGATGACATGCTTCATAGGTAATCACTTTATTTAGCCCAGGAAAGAACAGAATGAAATTTGTTGAAAAGTGGGATATAGAACAAGGAAGACGTGGATAGTTTGAAGATGATATATGGAAAAACAGAAGGCAAAAAGGGATGGGTCAGATCCACAATTTAAATTTATTGTCCCAAAATTTCAGATTTCATCCAAATTCATTGCGAAACTTTGCAGATATTATTTGGACTCTCAAACACACATGGAAACCTATCCGATCACATAAACCCATGCCTCCTCCATAGGCCGAGGTGATGATATACCTCATTTAATATATATCTATCCTTGCTTACAACATGCACAATTTGAAAAAAAATATGAACCTAGCAGCTCTGAGAATATGTAACCAAGGAGATATATGATCTCATATAATTTTCTTGATGTAACTTACAGATTTGGCAATTTCTATGAGTTCACTGTTCTTGTCTAAATTCATAAAGATGCCAATTTCTTCTTGACTAATGTAAGGAATTTTCTATTTATATGCTATTTCATCTGGGCTGAAATTAAGTGACAGGCACTTAGCAAAGCCGCTGAAAATAGTCACAATTTGATCATGCTTTCCATTCAATTCTTATTTTATTCATAAATATCACATTTTTTTAGATTTTACTTTTATTTTCCAAGTTTTGAAAAAGCAAATGTATTTTTTAATATAACACACATATAATCACAATAGTTTTTTTCATAAACATAGGGACTTAAAAGTTGACATACTCATCATGTATAAACTTAAAACAAAACTAACAGGAAAGTCTTCAATGATAAAATAACACATTGAAAATAGTTAAATTCCGATGATTACTATTACCTAATAATATTGACTCCAGTAAATGGGATTGACATGTACATTTTTCGTCAGTTGGTTCATCAGTTTTTATAATGAAACCATCAATCCACCCTCATACAACCTGAGGTCTATTGCTGTCGCAGGCGCAGATACAGAGCCCCCCCCCCCCCCCCCCCCCCCCCCGCTTCCCATTTTGATGCTGTTCCTTACTTTGTGTTCATATATCTCTGAAGAGTGCATAATCTTTTTAATCTATTATGCAAAAATGCAATTGATTTAATCGATTTTGAAAGAAAATAACCAATCATCAATTGAATCAATTAATTGGCACACTGCTATAGTTAATAGGTCAACAGATATTTTGATGAAATTTCATCTGAGCTAAATGATACCTCACATTCATTACTTCTCATTATGAATTACTCTGAACCTTAGATTAAGCATGTAAAAGCATTGAATCAATATTTGTTTTATATTAGTGATCTTGTTTAAATATTCAACACACAAATGCTGTAAAATATAAATAGTGATAAAGTTAGATTTTCAGGAGCTTTTTTTAAAGAATTACACAGATGAAAGTCATGTGAAATATCGTCATGTCTGCAAGATTTTGGAACATCTGTACCTGACACCGAGTATATGTTTCCCAGATCTTTTTCATAAGTGGATTATAACAATAAACATACATATCATCAAATGAATATCGACCAATAAGAATTACACTTTACACACAATATAATTAAAAGTTCTAACAAGACAACATTTAAGCCCTAAAAGTGTGTAGAAGGAGATAAGCCCATCCTAGACCTAAATTGCTATGTGCTAACAAATTTTCACAAGTAATTGTTTATAAAATATATATGTGTTTATTGCTTACAAAAGATATAAATAGTACACTAAAATTCTCAGCTGAAATCAGCTGAAACTATATCTTTCCTTAATTTTAATGCAGTTTAACTGACCTGTCTTATTGCCTAATTGTACTTAATTGTGTATAATTAGTTTCTGACTGCTTTATGTTAACGATAAATAAAAATTCAATGAGAGGCATTTAGTGTCATTTCCCATAGGGGAGACTGTCGATGTTGTTGACCGTAGTCGGCCTCATTTTTTCCTCCAATTTGAGACACTTTTTGTTTCAACCATGTTAAAAAAATGATGACCTTGAACTGGATCTTCAAGATCAATTCAGTGGAATTATTACTCAGGGTCTCTACAATTTCTTGTGATTTTGGTAACTTTTGAAGCACTAGCTGCACATTCCTCAAATTTGATACAGAAGTTGTTTCAACCAAGTTCTCAAACTGAGAACAGGATGGGAAATTTATGAACTTGATCTTCATCTTCAAGGTCAAGTTAGAAAATAAATTATTTGTGAACACTATAACTTTGAGCCACTCAATATATTTTCATGAAATTTGACCTGTGAAAGGTTTCTACCAAAATCTCAGATGTTTTAACAAACTAGTGGCCTTAATCTTCATTTTTAAGGTCAAATTATGAGAAATCTAATAATTTTGTGGCCCCAAACTTTTGAAGTATTTTCCCCTCAAATTAGGGGATGGGAGGAGGGAGGGGAGACATCTCTGTTTTTTTAAACAAACTCATTCTAGTTAAAATAAATTGTGATAACATACTTGTTTTAAACAAAACAAACATGCTGTATTCACACATAATGCTATAAATAGATGAATTATACAAATTGGATATTAATAAAGATGTATATAAAAAATTTAAAAAAAATAAACAAGTTGATTTTTAAATGATGATAATCATATTAGGCTATTGTGAACTTTCGCCCTATTATGTATTTTCATGGACATTTACAAATTTACATTTTTTTCCAGTGTTTCTTTGTTCCTGTCTTTGTCTTTACACCACAGTCTCACTCATAAAAATCTAAACTGTGAAGGGTTCAGTGACGTTGGACTCGAATTGAGTCAAGAATTGGACAGGAGTCCAGACTCAAATGCACTTTTCTAGGGACTCGGAATTTAACTCAAGCTTGGAGGCCAGTGCTGAAAAAAAATCAGCCAAGTAAAGGTTGATTCCAGTGTTTTATTTCCAAGTTTCGTGACTTTTTTTTATCAAGAAAATTATTTTCAGTAAGACTCAGACTTGGAATCGACTAGCCTGGACTGATAGTTAGAACTGAACTACAACACTGGTATTAAGAGTTTAGTTACTCTAAATACTAACCCTGAAGAGGCAATGATGTCAAAACTTTTGGTAAAATTGTGGTACCCCTGATTCAGTGAGATTTTGTTTTCACACACCCAGTGCCTGTACACAGCAGACATGCCCAGGGACTCATTAAGACCTCATTACTGTAGACTGCATGTGGTGGACAGGGTCAGTGTGAGCGCAAGCAACACCAACATCCAAGACACTGATGGCTGGTTCTGTGCTGCTCTGTGGAAGCAACAAGTGGTCAGCCTGCTGTGCATGGTGGGGTCCTGGCCTGCTAAACTATAGATGCTGACAAGCTGCAGAGTAGAGACCCCAGCTTGATTCAGAAACCATATGGTCACAAATTCAGTATGGTAACACTCCATGGGAGCAAAACTGCAGATTGCACTCAAAATCCTGAAGCTACTAACAACATATGTAAATTTTAATCTAGGATTATTTTAACAATCAGAGTGAAAAATCACTGGGACCAAGATTTAATTTGATTAACCTATAGTGTTAAAGGTTATATTTTATATATATGTATATATAGATATACATATATGTGTGTGGTTGCATGTGTGTGTGTGTATGATATTATTGATATAGATAGTGTAGAATTTTTATATCTACAGAATGTGTAAATTTCATAGCCATGCAGTCTCACTGAATAGGGATAATACCACTGAATGTATGCTTACATGTAAGTATCAGAACCCCTGTTGAAAAGAAATGTAAAGCAGATTTGTTTAACACATGTTTCATCGCATAACATGTTCAACGTTTGTTAACAGGGGGTAGAAATTTGAAAACAATCTAAAAAAATCTAGACAGACCAGTTCAAATATTTCCAAATCAAATATTTTAATTATAATTTACATAAATTCCTGTAGAAATATATACCCTAAATGGTATCAACACTGATGTTGAGAAACAAAAATTGGGAATTACAAGACTAAATATATTTTTACATATTATATTTAAAATTTGTTTATTCATATCAGGGTCTGAAATTAACATTCACACAAATTAAAATACATATACTGTGTTGGCAAGTGAACTGGTTTATGAAACTGCCCACTGTCTTATACATTACTAAATACTAATATGCTTTGGTTAATATCATTTATGTAAAATAAATTTTTGTATTAAAAGCAATGGTAATTTCTTCTGCATTGCCACAATATAATTTATAGACAATAACTGACTGATAGATTTGTATCCTAGTCCATACAAGTTAAAAATGGAGATTAACTGTCCCTTTAGCGTGCGTACTGGATCATGTCGAAATTGACCGTTGATCATTCACAAAGACTGAAGCCATGATTTCTTTTATGCAGTTGCGGCAAGGCTGATTCCTTTTATTTGGTCGCTGTTGCGGATAAAAACGACATTTGTACGTATATATATATATATATATATATATATATATATATATATATATATATATATATATATATATATATATATTGTGAAAGTGGTAGTAAAAGATATAGGAAACCAGCCACTTGAATCGAAACAGATACATGTATTGGGCAGACCAATAATCAAGGAATAACAGACAAATGATTTAAATCTATGTTTTCAGGCAGAAAACATTTTTCCTTGTGGCATATACTGATAAAAACGTTATAATCCTGGGGATACCCCTATGTGACGTAAACAAGTCAGTGGGATTCCTTGTGTGACCCCATCCGTTTAGATTTTTCTTGTCAGATTTGTCGCTACAAAATCCGACAAAAATTTTGTCAGATGATGGGTCGGATAAGTACCGCAACCACAAACGCATTAAAGGAATCAGTCCTTCATAATATCATATGTTTGACTCTATTTGTAACCGCGACCATGCATACCGCGACAGCAACCGCATGCATTAAAGGAATCAGAGGTTTTCATGAAATACACGCTTTTTATGTTCTTTCATAGAGCGGTTCTAGGTTCAAATGCAGGTTTTAAAAAGGGTAACAGAAAGATCCATTTTAAGAAAATAATGAATAGTTTAGGAAAATGCAAGGAATATTTAATTCTTTGTAATCTGTGTCATAATTTTCCTGATATATAATCTTTTTCAGACAAAGAAACTGTATACAGATGATGCACAGCAAAACATGTCATAAACTATTAAATGAATTTTTGAAAACTTAATTGTAACTTACCAGCATGTCCTTTAGTTTATGTAAATTCCATTATAAAACCCCATACATTCAAACGGAGACCACATATCAAACTGTCCCAATTATATATATATATATATATATATATATATATATATATATATATATATATATAATATATATAATATAGACTTGGCAGTGATCACTTTTTTGTTATTTTCTGCACATATTACTTTTCCTTATAATTCACTTAATATTACTAAAACTTACATGACAGGGGAGGTTTTATTTGATTATTGTATAGAGTCACAATATTCAGTTAGAGACGTCAATCTGCTAAAAGTTTCATCCCATGTGATACTATCAGATTAAGATTATTATATGTTAGAAGTTATGCAAACCAAGTAATATTTAAATCTTCTCTTTCATTATTGTGCTTACATCTATTGAAGGATATTAGGTGACTTTCTTTGTTATATTTAAATAACAGTGCTACTTAATCAGTTATGCTTTTTATCTGTTCCTTGGTAAGAGCTAGAGACCGATAAGGTATGAAAATGAATGAAAATGCAATAATAAAAATAAATTGATTTTTTCATGCCAGATTCAATTATTGATTAATGACTGGCTTTTATTGGATGCATTTGTTACAACCCCTATTGAATATGATTTGGCTGTCTAAAACTTGAACAAAAGTTTTCGTGTCAACTGCATTCAAATTTCACAATTTAAAACTTAATTCCATATGTGTGCATGGTCTAAAAATTTAGTCAACAGTGATGGGTCAGAGGCGAAGGAGGGCAAAATTTAATTGAGTGATTTTACATTTGCGTGATGATTTTACAAACTCCTGATCTTTTTCTGGTGAACACTTTAATGTAAATAAAAAAGATTTATTTTCTTTAAAAAAAAATTACTAGCATCGACAGTTAACATTATATATAATTGAGTAAATGTCTTTCCTGATGTTTTAACTTGACACATCATATCCCATCCCATAACTTCTACCAGTTACACAGTATTGACCTAATTCCCCCATGTGCACAGAGAAAACATATTTGAGAGCTTTTTGTGAACTATTAAGGCTATAAAATCAGTGATTTTTATATTAGCCCAACTTGAAGTGAAACAAATTTGCAATGGTAAATGGAAGTTTTTTTTAAATACATGTAATTCTTGAAGCAGAGCAGGGTCACAATGATCTTGGTATAATTGGTAAAATTTTGTAGTCCATTTTGTATGTCCAACTTACTGTATATGCAGGTCTGAAACTATAAATAACAGTTTGATTTGTCTGAACTATGTAACAGTTCGATTTGTCTGAAACTATATAACACCTTTGATTTTATATATACAGTGACACCTTGTTGTGTTGAACTCGCTTTTAAAAGTCGAATACCCTGCTTATGTCGAAGTTACAGACTCGTTATTCCTGACAACTCTAGTTAAATTATAGCCAAATAAAACCCGCCTGTGTCGAACCTCGGATGTGTCGAAGTTTCCCAAGTGTCCCTTCAACTTCGACACAACAAGGTTTAACTGTATATATATATATATATATATATATATATATACACACACACATGCACTCTATATATATAATTAACATACATGTGTATATGTATATATATATATATAATGAAAACCTCCATATACAAAACCTCCATCAGGTGTATATATATATATATTGGGTACACACAGTCCATGTGGATGAACCCTCTCCCCCCCCCCCCCCTCCTCCAAAAAAAACCCTAACTTAATAATAAAGAGGACAAAATCCCCTCCGCCCCCCCCCCCCCCCTTGAAAAAATCATTCCTTATTTTCATTATACATGAAGATTTCAAATCTTATTATGTTGTAATAGCTGAGCTAGATCATGAACCAACAAAAACAAACCACGCTAATCAGATATTTAAGACAATTTATGGTGCTCTTAATGCAAGTTCTATCAGCTTTTTAATTAGAATTAAATTATAAATTACTGATTATTTGTATTTTCATAACATTTTACTATACTAATGTAGTTTATGTAATTATGTGAAGTATACTTTCATATTTCTTATGTATATTAAACCAAAATATAAAATATATAGTAAATTTGAATTTTGAGTCGTTTTGGATGAAGTAATTATAGACATCAACCAGGTATAACCATTATCCTACACAAATGCAAGCATTAGTGAATGCCGAAGGAAAGCATACAATTTTCCACACACAAAACCTCCATCAGGTCACAATTGTATTACTGCCTGGGAAGACAATATAGTTTTGTGTTTGATTTGCAAAGATGTGTTGAGTTAATATATATTTATTATTATTATCAGAATACACAGAGTATATACATATATATATATATGTTAAATGAGAGGGACAGTTATACCTAGTCATTCACAAAAACCGATCTGTGCAGCCAGATAGGCATCTGTAGCAGACACATGAACCAGATATAGCAGTCACTGCCCCAGCTATCTATGTTACCTAATCTGGATATTAACATCACTGACCCTGTGTGACCAGTTGACCAGCTTTTCTCCCCAGCCCTCCCCCCCCCCCCCCCCCCCCAACTCAACCCAACCAAAGAAAGTAGTCCGGCAGTGATTAATGGCTTCCCACTGGGATCATTATCACACTGCTTATCAGGTCTGTATCAACAGATTACCTCACTGATGGCCTATTAAGTACCAGTAGGGTGGGAGGAGGACCCCAGAATTTTGTCCAAGATTTTTAATGGGGATGTAGCGTCATGAAATTCAAAATGAATCCTTTTGATGTTTGTGACAGCAGACAATGACCTGTTTTAAAGCGGTGTGTTCCATGAAAAGTTTGCCACAACATGTGAAGCAAAGTGTATGTTGTCATGACGATGTCCTTTTCTTCCTACATTCGTTAGAGATTTATGCCACGCACTGGGCGCCACTACTAGGTATCAGACGGAACAGGTGTGAGGGGTTGCGAAATAGCCACGTCCGTTCTGCTTTGGAAATCCCCATGGAAAATCCGAGTTACATCGGTGTTATAGTAAATTCATTCTCATATGCAAACACGCCCCCCACACACACACACACACACGCGGCGCTGTGCTATACAAAAAAAAAAAAAAAAATGTGGATCGACTAATCTGGAAAAGGTTGTTTTAAATTTATTATATCCTGCTTTATTGCCATGGCCAGCTAATTACATACGTCAAAGAAGTTCATAGCATATTTAAGCGTTGTTGGAGGAATACGGGTAAAACGAGTATGAAAATGCAATGAGAAGGTACTTTTGACGACACCAAGAAAGGGGATTTTTGTGACGACGTGCGAAGTAACGCGTGCAGTCTGCGGAACTGAATATAAAAGAATAGGGGGAACGTTAGTCAGTTCACAGGTAATAAACCCCACCCAATACATACAACAAACGGCGTCAAATGCCCTTTTAATGTTATGAAAGGTGCTGTTGTATCCGTGCAGTGTGTGTTTGAGTGTGTGTGTGGGGGGGGGGGGGGGAGGGGCTGTTGGGAGGGGCTATCATGCGCATGTCTAAACTTGGTTTCTGTGTCATGTTGTGGTGAGTGTTTGAGGACTGTTTAAGAAGCTTACTTAATTCTTCACATTTTATTTTCTAGTTTATAATTCCTTGTTTTATTTCCAAAGTTCTTTGTGGCTGAAATTATCAGCGAAGTTTGGACACCCTTTCCACCCTGTGACCTGGTGTCACTGGTAGTGGTACTGGGCCTAGGCACTGACTTTCTCTCTCTCTCTCTCTCTCTTTCTCTCTCTCTCTCTCTCTCTCTCTCTCTCTCTCTCTCTCTCTCTCTTCCAGAGGGTACTATATGTTGTTTAGGCTGCACTTAATTATTATATGCCTGGCCTTTGCAATCAGTGAGCTACACAACTGATTCACACTAATGAGTTAATAGCCCATTAAAAGGGTATGGTCTCTGAATTGCAGTGATCCATGTCATACTAGGGATTTCTCTATTATGAGTGCCTGCAGTGATATATTTACCATGCATAAGAAACATCTGCATGTCCCTGCAATAAATTTGTGATGTTGCATCCACAGCATACTTATGTGATGTTCTTCACAACTGTATACAACTCTCTGTGACAACCAGTATTCTTATACATTATGTGAAACAAATTGTGATGTTAACCCCCCCCCCCCCCTTGTCAGGGTGACAAAAAATTCATATTGAAAGCAATACCCCAAATTGTGCCACAAATGCTTTTGACTGGCAGCTTCTGGTCAGGGTTGGGGTGCTGATTCAGTTGGGATCACAGACCCTTGAAATTATAATTGCTTCTGCTAGAAGAGTATGCATTCATCCCACATCAACATTCATCTGTGTTTTTGTTCCCAGGAATTGGCCAATGAAGAGATTCAGTTAGATTGTGCATGATCCAGATTCAGGAACTACACTGAGGTTTATTAACAAATGTACAGTCACTAATGTGCATGAATGCACCTGGGAGTATGGGTCCATTAAGTGAATACAAACATGGTTTGGGAAGCATCCCCCCTCCCCATATGGTGGAGGCTTGCATTCTTAAGAATGCAGATTCTGGTTAATATTAATAGGCAGATTTAATTGGATTTGATATTTATAAATAAGCCCTGCCATATGGTATATTATATCCATGTATACAGGCACTTATTGTGCAAATCCAGAATAATTCAGTAGTTTTTCATAGAATAAATAATATATACATCTTCTGTTACAGACAGAGTTAGTAAATTCCACTTTTATAGCTAGGTCTTTCATCAGAGTTCATCTTGAGGTTAATATTTATGTTGATGTCTGCATGCATTGCTGTCACTGTATAAGCCAAGAAAAGAATCTAACAAATAAACATACATGAATATCTCATTCAAGAACTGATTAATATCATCATGAAAACTTTAAATTAATCCACCTGGTCACTGATTCAGAGCTGTTTTGAGCTTGCTTATGAATATTGCTTTTTTAACAGCTTTTACATTTCTTTCTGTAAAATTAGTGTGTATGGCATAAATCCTGGCCACTTAAATTTGTTATTTTTCTCGGATGTAATTGACACTTGGCAGTATGTGACCACTGACCTGTTGGGTCACCATTTCAGAACGAGGCACATTGTTGCTGAGTATGCCAACCAGCTTGGTAAAACCTATTTATATAGGCCAGGGGAACAGCTTCACGTTTCCACCTCATGGTTTTGTGGATTTGTAAGTCTGCAACATCAGGTGCTCAGGACAGTCACTATTAATCTTTTCTTTCCTTGTGCTACAACCATTCTGTTGTATACTGTGGTTGTCTTCATAATTGCGAGGTTAAATATCTTTGATTATCACTTCGTCAGTGTTCTGTGAAGGTTTCATTTTCATGATTGGCCATGCAGTAACTTACACAATGCACATAACCATTAATATGTTAATTACCTAATGTGAATGCAAAATCATAACAACTGCATTAGGGGCTAAAGGAACACCAAGCTGGTGGATATTCTTCACCCAAAAATGGTTGATACATGAGAGAATGAAAGTATTTTTTTTTTAAATAATCAATATATGAATTACAGGTAACATAAAATTTATGCTAATATCAATGGTACTGGCACAATATAAGTGAGTTGCCATTGAGGCTATATAATAAATTACTTTTCACCTGTAAAGATGTTGGTCTTTTCACAAAGGGTTTATTTACGAGATAATTTCCCATTCACAAATTTGTATTTGAAACCCTCCTAACCAAAAACCCAATCACAGTAATTTGCTATATAATGGGGCAAAATGAAGCTCAGAAAGCCAAGGTGGAGACAGATGCAATCAGGTGGTGGAAGTGAAAGGCTTAAAGTGATATGCATCCTGTAAGCATAAGCATTCAAGTTATATTGCAAAAAATGTCAGAGAATCGTGGCCCACTTCTTCAAGTTTTATGTCACAAACAGTCCGGTCCCTTTTGGAATGCCAACACCCTTGAGACAGTGAGCTGCTTGTTATTGATAAGAGTTTATTTCCACTCCAAATTTGAACTTAAAAGTGTTTACTATTATTGATTTGATTTTATCAATTTATTTTTTTTTATGATTGCAGAGGCATAACGGCATTACTTTTGATATCAGCAAACTAGGTGAGACAAAATGGATGAACTGGTAAAAGCACTTGATGATCCAAATAAATCTGTGAGTGACATTGAGAACATACTTAAAGGCAATGCAGGTACGATGCTTGTGGGAGGTTTGGATAAAGAGACCCTTCTCACCCTGTTCAGAAAAGGTGCTCATCCTGGTCACATGACTGAAATAGCTCGTTTATTAATTAATTCAGGTGCCAGTATTCATGAAGAGGATGGAAATGGGAACTGTCCGCTGGACTTCCTTGTTCTGCATATCAATCGAGGACTCCGTTTTCACACCCACAAGAGCACAAACCTCTCCAGGCTGAGCAGTGTAGGTACATGGGGACCGACAACAACATTGTTGTCAATGAAGCGGCAGTTAGAACAGATCAAAGAAGATGAGGAGTACCAGAATGATGTCTACAACTGCCTGATGTTGATGCTAAGTCACAAAGCCAATCCCTGTGAACTCCCAGGAGTGATCCCAAACATACCCAGCTCCACTGTGTGGAGTGAACATTTTGAACATCGTCTGTTCATGAAAGATTACCGCTGGCGTACTTTAGGCCATGCTGCAAGTATGGAACATAACGCCTACCAAGCATCTGATCCTCTCTCAAGGGCAAAAGTCCAAGTGAACAGTCATAACATCCAGCTCATCCATCTGGCTGCGTGGCGTGGTGACGCCCGATGTCTCACACTTATGCTACTTGCTGGATGTAATCCTAATGCCATTAGTGATGATGGACGAAACCCTTTACATTACTTGTACAATTATTGCAGCAAACCTAGAGACTTGTACAATAACACGCTGCTTTTAATTAAAGCTGGTACTGCGATCAACAGAACAGACCAGAGTTACATGTACCCACTACATTACCTGATTCAGCATATTTTCAATAAGCGTACAGCTATTAAATACCTTGCCAATGCATACACTTATGACTTAGTTTGTGTGAGACCAGATGAGGATCACTACCAGAAAGAAATCATGGATTGCGTTAGACTGCTGATGAATCCAGAGAAGGTTTATGATGCTGCCAATATTGCCATCATCTTAAAGATCCTCCACGACTGCCAGCCACAGAAACCTGTTGATTACAGTCTGGACATTCCAGTTTTATTTGGTGAGAAGGAAGAAGAGTTTCATCGTCTCAGAAAATTGGATCCAAAGGAGCTCAGTAAAGTCGTAGCAGACACACTCAAGAAGACACGGACAGAGCATGACATGGACACTGATGATAACATAGGTGGCGCCACTGGTAGGCAAGAGGAAGCAATGGAAACTGAGCCACCTGCACAGCCGCAACCGAGTTCTAAAAAGCACAAAGGTGGCGGCAAAAGGAAGTTGTTTGGACGCCGGAAGGGAAGCAATAAAGCAGGTACTGATGAAGAGCCGTTGAATCCTGATAGGGGCGGGGCTCACCGCATCCACAGAAGTGGTGACACCTCACCCCAACCAGGGACGAGCAGTGAACCACCACCACATCTACTTGAGCAGCTGCCGCAGCCTCTCTCCAAGGAGGATGTTGATAAAATGAAGGCGCGTGTCCTGGTGGTGATGTACAACCAGTACTACAAAAATGTACAGAACAAAGACCCTGGCTTGCTGGCCGGAGGCACCATGGATTTGCCGGTGGTTCCACTAAGTTTTTCCATGAAGCCGTTGATACATTTTACTCAATTATTTCTTGAAGAATACCAGGTCAATGTAAGTATGCCACTAATTTTGATTCTTTGTAATCAAAAGAGTAGGTTCATATTTTATAGTCAATCACAGGTTTGAGCAAACTGATTAGTGATCAATTACTAATCGGTTTAGCTCTATATATCTAGCTTGTATAAGAAAGGAAAATTGTTGTACGAGTATATAAATGCCATGCTATTAAAGTCTTTCCAAAAAATCTCTGCCAATTTTTTGGCTCATTCTCAAGTATACTGCTAAGAGGTTTTGGAATAATGTCATAATATTCTTGGATAGGGATGATTTTTGTTTATGGTCAGGTCAATTTTAGAACATCCTTACTTGAGGCCTTATTGTGATTTAATCAATAGTTGTCTTTGGTGATCAACCACTTGAAAGAAGAAACTTTACGATCACCCTATCACTAGCGTGTTGGTGAAAAATAGCATATCATGCCTAGAAAATTAATTTTGATATAGCTTATGTCATTCCTTCAATTCAGAGTTATCAGCTGTAAACTTAGCTGTGTCACATGAGCAGTACAAACCACTGTGTTAACATGAAATAATCTGCAAACAGGGTACACTTTGTCATATTATATACTGGCACATGAAAGCGCCCTCATTTATCAAATGTGTAGAGAAAACATGGCTTACGTCATTTCCAGTAGAGAGGATTTCAGTGAATTGAAATGGATTCATTCGAACCCTGAATTTTTCAAAACAGCAAATACTTCATAATATACACAATGGGCATTAGATGACAGAAGCAGGGTTGGCATTCTTCTGGGAAGATAGGTATTTCTTCCCTTCCCAGGGAAGTTAAGGAGTTCCATTGAAAATGGAAGTTAGGAAAGTTTCTGGGAAGAAAAGGAAGTTAGGGAGAAACTGTTGACCTTTCCAAAATCTTTTAAACAATTACAAATACACATTTAACAGAGAATCACGAAATAATGTATTAATTACAATTATTCATTATTTACACATTGTTATTTATATTCTATACACTGATTTAGACTGAAATTTTATCGAATTTTTGTTATTAAAAAAAAAGAACTGACAAAATGAGAACAGCAACACTGACACAATGCCTCACTCATTGTGACTGAGACAGATCAGTTCCATCAGTGTTTTTGATTCTTGTCCAAAAAATCAACTCGCAAAATGTTTACCGCATGTTTTCTTTTTAGTCTCTATGCACTGATTTGCGTAATGTCCTATAATGACTGCTGGATTTGATATACCAGTAAGAGGGTATTAATCAGTTGTTTCCCACATTCCTAAAATTCCTAAGTATATATGATAAACATAATTATTAATTAACCATTTAGTTAAAATTAATGAAGCTGCTCACAGCCTTAAAGTTTTGGTAATCATTCATTGCTGAATGGATTCCCACATGTTCACAATGCTAAATGATAGAACAAATCTTTGTTTAAGAAGGCTATATAAATAGCCTTTGATCCTCAAATTTGATCTTTAAAAATAGTAAGTAATAGATAAGTAATAGGCTTAAGACATTTTGGCACATTTTGGGGAGGCCCCATTGTTTTGTACTGACAGGTTAGATCTGCTCATTACTGGACAAATAAATAAGCAATCTGCTCAAAAGTCGGTAAATTCTCAAAAAGTGTATGCTTCTGCTTAACTAAATTAAAGTGAAGTGATTTTATAAAATTTAATTTGAAGTATAAATACTCAGCTTAAGGCAAACCCTTCTGCACAAAATAAACCTGGAGTGCATGTACTTTACTTTAGATGACCTTTATTTATTCAACTGAAGATTGTACAAACTTTACAAACCACATTCCACCCCTTAAACCATATTCATCTAAATTGTTCAACGAAAGACTACCCCGCTGAGCCCCTAAGTCACACCCCAGTTGCTTTCGCAGAGACCCATAGGGTTTGTTTGAACATCCTTTACATATTAAAGTTTGTAAAATCAAACCCCCTGATTTGTACTGAAATGAAAGGCCAAAAATTACAGAAAAACAAAAATGACATATATGTTGCGACTGTATTTCTTCCCTGGGAAGAAATGGTGAAAAGGTATTTCTCCCCTTCCGAGAAGAAAGTATTTCTTCCCTTCCCTTCCCTCTGGCAAAGTTGTGCCAACCCTGCACAGAAGTTTAGAAAATTGATAGATATTTAGCTTAGCTGACTTTTAGTCATGTATCATATGGGTTTTGTCTGTATCCTCTGTTAGGTTGGTTGGCTTATCTGGCAGGAGTAGTAACTCTTTTACTGAAAAAGGTCTCAATTCAAGTCCAGATGGGACATGATTGATATCCCAGGAAGCCTGAAATTGGGTCACAGTGACCTGTAGTTATATAGATTTCAAGCAAATCAACAGCAGTAGCCAGTCTTTTGGTTGACATGTTTGTGAGCAAAGTAAACTTTCCTGTCTTTTGTGTATCGTGAAGTGTATGAATATCTGCAGGTTCTTCATCACATACAGATAGTTAGTGATTCTTTTTGACTGACAACACATTATAGGTAAGCAGGAAATGTACAATACCCCAAGTATGCATTTTTCCAATAACCTTTCATGCCATAGGCCACTTATATCAGGTGAAACCAGAAATGTGATTTGCTAACTACAGGCATTCTACAAATAAGATGGATGCTTCATAATGTATGATCATTAGGTATATACATCCTATATAAATCATAGACCTGTCATTGTTTTTAAGAAAAGCTTTCTAAAATTTTCTCCTACCTCAAATTACAAACTGTGAAATGAATTTTTATCATTTACTTTAGGTGAATTCTTCCAATAGAGATGGAAAAACAGCCCTACACTACTTGATAGACATCTGGCGGGTGATGTCAGAAAACCTCGTTAGTGACAAAAACAAGGATGACTTGTTTGCCTTGGTTGACCTTCTGATGAAGCACGGTGCTGACTGTAACCTGAAGGTATGGACACATAATTTGATTGAACTTGATTATTGTTTGTATGTAATTATCTTTTTTATACCTTTACCAGGTGGTACAGGTATGTCGTTTTTCCCCTTGGTTTGTTGGTAGCCTTGTCGGCTGGCAACTTCACACAGAGAGTTTGAAAAGATTTTGTTGAAATTTTGTGGAGAGATACCTCCAAGGAGGAATGCGTAACATTTTGGAATTAATCTGGACCACAATAATACATTTTGTTGTATTATTTTTTGTATAATTATTTACCACCGTGACACAGGGCCATTTCTTTGTTCTATGTAGTTGCCAGCTCACCGGGTTAACCAGTGTTACAGAAGGATGTTACGATGTTCAACACTAGAAAGCTTGAACAGGGGATCCTGGTGTGGGTAACCATGTAGTTAATGACTACACACATCCTGATATTAATATGTCCTCAACCTTTTTGATTGGTAGTGCCATCATCTCAGGGCAGCCTATGGGGCCTCAACTTTGTCAAACAGGTTCATCATAATTATATTATCAACTATATACAGTCCTTTTAACTGAACATGCACAATGTTATTTAGAATTCTTACTTGTGTTTTGGTGGTTAATGTTACTGACTAGACACTGAATTTTCATAAGTTAATAGAATTTAAGTTGAACCATATTTCATTTGATCAGTTTAAATAAAATCTGAAGAGCATACCAGTACTGCTAACCATAATTTGATATCTCAGACTTGTTTATGCTTATAACTTTATACTACAAATCATTCTTGTGTGATTTCTTAGATTACTTTCATAAGGAAAATATATTTATCTGCTGTAAATGTCTTTCTTTTTCCGTAGCCAAGGACCGAGTGGCACATGGGTAACAGAGACAGTGCTTCTGCTACAGAGACTGCAATACGGTTTCTTTTTGAGTATCCTCGGGATCAGGAACACAACAGCATCCTGGTGAAGAAACTGCTTCAGGCCGGCGGCAACCCGATGGCGTGGGACTGGTTTTCTTGGTTCATCAACACCATCACAGAGACCGAGGCCAGTGACCTGGATACCAGACTGAAGAGACTCAAATGGTAAACAAACGTTCACTCTCTGATCACATAGTACATACACACGCATTCTTTAAAGTGATCACATGGTACATACACACACGTTCTAAAAGTGATCATATTGTAATATTGGAGTCATCCCAGATTAATGGTCTCAGTTGGATGGGAAGGATACAGTTAACAGTCTGATGGGTCCCTGTTCAATCTGTCCCAGTCAGAGGCTTTATCAGTAACTTATGGAATACAGATAATTCAAATGCTAATCAAAGTACAATATTTTACATATAATATATGGATGTATATACTGTATATGTTACTGTAATATAGAACATTTTTTAACTTTCCATTATTTTCATGGTTGGCCTTATAGTTGATACTGACATCCTGTCTGATCACCAGATATCCAGTTTTATGTTAATGTGTAGGCCAAAAGACCTTTTTAACTTATTAAAACTCCAGATCTTTGTAACTAATTGATAGTGTGATAGAACATCATGAATTTTAATTTAGTGTCTAACTGGGACCCTTCCAACTGGGATCCGTCCAGCTAGCACCTGTCTAAATGGGACCTTCTAAAATAGACTCACCCCAAGGGGGTCAAACTAACTGACACATAATTGAATATTGACTCCCAATTTGCTGTTTATAATAAAAATACATACTTTGACTAAAGTGACAGAAAACATATTCAGTGTGCGCTTTGTTTTCAGTTATCTCAATACAATTTTGATGACATGCATGCCAGTGTTATAAATGCTTTGATCCAACTGATTCTTTTGTTTGTGAAAGATCAGATTAATTCTCATTTTAAACAATTTTAATTGATCAGTGAAATAGGTCTATATTACAGCTTTTTAATGCAAATGATTCCTTTTGTTCATTAAATATAAGATTAATCATTTATGATGAAAGGGTGTAGGAGCAGATATTTTTATTTGAATGTAAGTGACCTTAGTTAGAGCCAATGTCTTGTATTATGTTACAGGGGTCTCCAGTTCATGCTGATGAATGGGGGGTATCCTTACCTGCCAGGCCAGGAGAATAATTTTGTACAACAAGTAACCAAGATTATACTGGGCCTCGGGAAGATTTTTACAGATCTCAGACGTACAGAAAGCCGAAACACAGCTTTGGATATCATCAGTATTCTCGTCAATATCTGTAACATGAATGCTCTTAATGAGCTCAAGAAGTGGTACGAAATCAAGAAGGATGACCCGTACGCCATTCACAGGGTCCGGGACATGAACATTCTCTGGATGCTGCTCGGGAAGTTACTTGAAAAACCATTCAATTTGCAGACCCTTGCAAGGACCACCATATGGTTCAGCATGGGTTACCGCTTTGCCTACATCCATAATGCTCCACTGCCTAAACCACTTGTACAGTTTGTCAAAATGATTGCTGAGCCAGAGAATGTGTAAAAAACATTAATTCAGCAAAACATTTATTACAAAGCTACACAGGGAGCCTTTTGTGCTGTAGGTTGAACTGTCATAGTTTCTGTGCTATCCTTAGCTATCCAGTCCGACTTAGATACTGGGATGGGTCTGTTGTTCTTTTACTTATTACTGCCAGCAGTAAACATTTACTCAGGCTCTCAAAGTTAGAAACTTCTGTTTTATCAACCAGCCTGGTGACATTGACCTGATATACCTAATGACACTGACCTGATGTCATTAAGCTGTGAACTCTTTGGCTGTCTATCCATGCATCCAGTCCCATATGCAGAGAACCCCTTTCCATATTGGTTAGTCTCCACATGGGGATGACCCATTTATTATAATGAACTCGTGCACTAAAAAATTTTATTTCTTCAATTTTAGTGTATTGTTTTTATTCAGTATTCAGTTTAACGTTTATACTGGTGAGGCAAGGCTTGAAGTGGATAAATATTGTATCTCATCAGCCAGACTTACACTTTATCAAGAGGTGGCTTTTAGGTTGTATCTCGATGAAGACTGGTCTTATATTCTTTAATGCAACCTTATAAGCTCTGTCAGCTCTGTTATCTTTCCCACAGACAAGTTCACATACTGCCGACTGATATACCACGTGGCATCCCCATGCAGGCCACCACAGTGATCCCACACTGTTAGAGTTAAAAAATCCTCATGAGGGACACATGCATGGCCCACTTGATGGAAAGGCACCCGTAATTGTAATCTTTGATAGATGTGTTAACTATTCACACATGCAGTTTTGCAAATGTTAATGAATGCAATACAGTTAATGGGTAAAACCTGTGGTTACCACTTGATTATTGTTAATTTCCAAACTTATTACACTTATTGGCAAGTTTAAAATGAGCATTCTCCACCACTGTCCAGGTAAGGGGCAAACTTTGTATTTGTATTTGTATATATAGTGCATTTATATATTTAAATTTCTGTGCTAATCTTTCAGTTAGTATATGTAAAATTTGAATTATGTATTTTATCAGTACTGTTCAGTTACGGTTCAAATACTGGTAAATGCAATTTTATGTGCCATATGTGACTATTGGAGCAGTTTCAAATGATAAGGTTATGTATTTGTCATTTTATTACTAGTCAGCGCATGACCGTTAATGATTTTGTGTTAAGGTCAATGTTCGAACAATGCTGTTACCATGGCATAAGGATTCTTTTTCTTCAGCCATTATTATCAGTGTGTAAAGTATAGTACAGGAATTGTCCTGTCATTATCATTATCCCCAGACTTTAAGAAGCCAGGTTCAGACACACACAAGACTTTTGAGCTTCCAGATGAAAGGCAACCAGCATCATCAGTTCATGCTTATCTTAAATACCAGATTAAACAACTTATGTTCACATGATTAAAACTAAATATCTGTCAACTCTTTAAGCTATTATTTCATGACTGCAACCAAGAGCCTGAACATTTACAGTTTAAAGAGATCATACTTATAGTTTCTCAGTTCATCCAGTGTTTGTATATGATGTCACATTTGAATTGGTATTTGTATTTGATGTCCAGTATTTTTATGTCTTTGACTATGTAGACTTTTATTTGACCAGGGAAGACTATTTGTATTTTGACTTGTGTATTTGACTCCAGCCTTCATTCTCCACCACTTAGTCTGGGAACAGCAAGCAACTGCCAGTCAAGCATAGCTATAGTGTTTTGGTCCCTCTCAGTGCAAATTCAACAGGCACCAATCCAGGTTTTTTTAAGCAGGGGGGGGGGGGGGGCAACACTAGTGTAGATAAACATTGGGTGATTATTCCCAGCAATTTACCTGTCATGGTATAAAACTGGTCAAGAAAAATATTGGTGGTTAAGAGGTGGGAGGGTCTCTCCCCCCTGGATCCGTGACTGTTAAAATGAATATAATGTTCAGCTGGCAATTGATACAACTCGGTAAGCTCTTACTCATGATTCATATGTGAACACTGAAGCTTCCCTGCAATGATATAAATGAAAAATTATAAAGCAAAGGAGGAGAAATGTAAGGTGCTGCATGCCCTTAATTACTCCCCCATAAGCTAATGTATATCATCAGGTTTTTTTTGTGTTATGCTTTCCTTTTTAGCCCTCAGCCCTTAGGCTGATGGGCTATTGTCGTCACCCAAGCTGTCCGTCCGTCCGGCGTCCGTTAACTTTTACCTTGTGAGCGGGATATCTTGAAAAGGATTCACCATCAGAGTTTTATTTCCTTGGTAAAGATGTATATCGACAAAATCTTGGTCAAGTTCGAAGATGGGTGACCTTGAACTATTTTTCTACATTTTAGAGCTGATTATAGAAAAACACTTAGATGCTTATTACTCAGGAACCATGTGGTGGATTTTCACAAAATTTACTATGATTATTAGGACTGATAGTCTGTACCTGCTTAACAAGTTTGGTGGCGCCACCTACAATTTCTGATTTTAAATGAATTTTAATTGGATTTTTCAACTTTGGGCTTGTGAGCGGGATATCTCTAAAAGGATTCACCGTAGGAATTTTATTTTTTCGGTGAAGATGTATATTGACAAAATCTCGGTCAAGTTCGAAGATGGGTGACCTTGACCTATTTTTCTACGTTTTAGAGCTGATTATAGAAAAAACATTTAGAAGCTTATTTCTCAGAAACCATTGGGTGGATTTTTTAACAATTCTTACTATGATCATAGGGACTGATGGTCTGTAACTGCTGCACAAGTTTGGGAGCGCCACCTACAATTTCTGATTTTCAATGAATTTTTCATGGATTTTTCAACTTTGGCCTTGTGAGTGGGATATCTCTAATAGGATTCACAAGAGGAATTTTATTTCTTTGGTGAAGACGTATATCTACAAAATCTCGGTAAAGTTCGAAGATGGATGACCTTGACCTACTTTTCAAGGTCACAGAGCTTATAATAGAATAAAACTTAGAAGCTTATTTTTCAGGAAGCATTTGGTGGATTGTTATGAATCATGGTACATACCTCTCCATTTTAAATTTATAAACTGAGACATGTACAGATATACATCCATGTGAGAACAGATATTTAGTACTTGTTTACTGTTACCACCTCTAAACACTGTTGTTTTGGCTGAGGGCTTTTGTCAGCTTCTGCTGATATTCTAGTTATTTTGTTGTTTTCACTGAGTTAAAATGTATCCAGAGAACTTGATTTATGCATGTGTGTACATAGTTTTTGATTGGTTATATCAAATTCAACCACACCATTTGATAATGAAGAGAAATAGCAATCAGCAAAATATTAAGCTTTTTCGGTGCAACATTTATATTTAGATACTTATCAGAAAGCTAACAGCTGTTAATGCATGATACGTGATTTTATGTTTATTCTGCAGTAGCAAGACGTAAATTGTGGTAGGGTGGCTGTGATGACGTCAAGTGACTGTATCCCATATATGTATTCAGAATACAAACAACAATACCTAAAAGGTATGGATGAGATGAGGAGAGATACTAAAAAGTTAAATACACGAGTCTTACCCAAATAGCAGACCTTGCAAATTTGTGATTAGTTTGCAAACAGACAATGAAAAATTAAAAATAAGTTATGTCTAAAATACTGGGCAATCTGCTGACAGGCACCTCTATATAATATGGGCGCATTTGTATTCTTATTGTTGACAGTCACCTGAGTAGTGACTTACAGGTGGTTAGTAATATATACTATAGTAATTTGATTTGGGCAAACTTATATTAGAGGAAACAAACCTTGTGCCTGTAATATGGATACTGTATAAAAGACACTGTATAGCATTCCCTACATGCATTACCATGGTGTGCTTATTTAATAAATCACCAAAGCTTTTTATTTTCAGTTTATTAAGATATTGCTTTACTTGCTGCAAAAAAAAAAACAGGTAGGGTAATGTTAAGTTATAAGGGTGTCATTTATGAAATGGCTTCTGTAAAATGCTTGATGTTGAAGAATAAACATTGTTGAAAAATTGTATTAAATATATATTCCTACATCTGTTAGTATTGTTCAATAATTTGCAACCGGGTTTAGTACACCATACAGCAATTACCAAGGTAACGCGACCATTTCCCTTCGTAAACTGTTTTCGTAAAAAACTTTTCGTCAACTGTGTATTGGCATCTCCCAGCTGCTCGACAGGTTCTCAGTTTTGAACACATGCTTTGGTGCGACCAAGTGCACCATAAATTTAATAGAAGCAACTCGATTTTCTTCCTCTAAACTGATTTTCTTGTCTGCCTTTGGTGTTTTAAATAAACTTCTTCATTTCACAGTCATTTGCTGGATCGGTATTTTCACGAAGTGTCGAATATTTGTCATTCCATATTTTTTCTTAGGAACAGTGAGCCACCCTGTAGTTTTTAACACCCACGTCACCCTCTAAGAACTTTGAAAATAATAGGTATGAAAGTATGTTTAAAGACCCCGTCATAATTCAAATTTTAAGAAATCAGTTGGACATTTAAGCAATCTCAGACATCTTTCTATATGGCCTATTTGACTTTTTAAGAAATGTTGAAAATTTACGCCAAAGTTTTTATCAGCAAGAAATTGTTCGCCCAATTTTAAAGTTATAATTCTTGTGAAATATGGCCTGGTCAGTTCTTTAAAGTGCCACGTGCAGTTCTGAAATGTATAGCTTCTGTTTCTCAATACTATTTTCATAAATTGCTTTTCATATTATTTGAATAAATTGCTTTGCAATATGTAATCATTTTATGCGAATATATTATTATAAGACAGACGTTCCACTGAGACAGACGTTACAGACCGGGCCGTTTTAAGCTGAGTAAAAATATACATGTAAACTTTAATTGGATCATATATTCATTGTTCAATTTTGATGCAGGAAACATTGCAAAATCTGTTAGACCAATAACCACAATGAGTTTCGCTTTAACGTTTACTGTCATATCTTCTGCGGGCCTGCTGTGGAAATGTATATATGCTAGACCTTGTAATTCTATTCCGAGATTGAAGTCTGAAATACTATGGTCTTAGCAAATAATGCATAAGAAAGATCGATGATGTTGCACAAAAGACTATACACAATCCTTTTCATCGTTTTATTTCGTAATCATTAGCTGTCAATTAACGAATTTGAACAATAATTCTATAATGGAGGGATTTCTTTTCCTTATATTTTTTTTATATTTAAGCCCCCCCCCCCCCCCCCCAAAAAAAAAAAAAACAGGGAAAGGTTGCTTTGAGGAGTTAGTTTGGGGATTGCTGTATCGATGTTGGTCCTTCAGGTATTTTTGGTGAGGGGGACCTTACGATCTCTGGAGTCCAAAACCATCACAAGATCTCTCTGTAAACTTGTATGCGATTGCGAAGCGTCATATGTTACCAAATGTCTCGACAGCAGCTGCAGCCTTTATATAGTGACGCCTCCGTGAGCCCCCGTCTGTCCGCCCATAGCGTCATATCGACTCTCTGGAATTACGACCAGATTACTGGCGCAAGAGTGTCTTTACATCTAGGTCTGCGGAACGCATTATAAGGCCTTATGAAGATGCAAATATTTTCGTCATTTCTGACAACGCTTCGTGGCCTACAGGTACACTGTCAATCAACATAAACCAGACCAATCGTTAGCATTTTTTGTTTACTTTCTAATAATACCAATCATGAGCGAGAAAAGTTCCGTTTAAACCCAACACATTGGTAAACCCCTCGGCATGTTTGTAGAATTTAAGACCGCATGAACACAAGCATGGTTCGCACGGGTTACAGGACGCAAGCAGGCTGCTTGCAGGCGATACAGGAAATGACCCGTGTCCATTGAGGCGATGTTCCTGTTTGGGTTGTGAGCTCACATGTATACTATTGTGTTAATTCATTATCTTAGCATAATATTGAGATTATGGGCCGTTTACCACAATATGAATGCAACCTGATGCAAGACCACTGCGATACATTCCTTGATATTACTTGTATCACGACTCGAGTAGGCTTACCAGCCCAATTATCCGATTGCCTACTGGGTCGGGTTGTCAGGGCTAGTCCGCCCGTCCTTCCGTCATGCAGTCTTTCCGTCATTCCGTTCGTCCTTCCGGAATTGGCTTGTGAGCCGATTTTAAGCCAAAACCTTTCATCTTTGACATGGCTCACCCACTCATTGATGAAGTACCCTATCGATTTTTAGGTCGCGGGGTCAAAGACCAAGGCCACGGGGCCCACTTTTTGAAAAAGCTTTTGGATGCATTATAAACCAAACCATTTGACCAAAACCTTTCCTTTATCACATATAATGGCTCACCAATCCATGGATGAAAACTATTGAGTTCGAGGCCACAGGATTAAAGGATAAGGTCACATGCAGAGCCGCCCTCGTCATTTTCATACTTGGGTAAAACATCCAGTATAATTATGCTCCCGTGCGAGGGGATGCTCCGCTTTGCGGTGCCCTTGTTGATCATGTAAAGAATATAAAAAGATAATTATTTTGTGGCCGTACCTAGGTTGACCTACTTTCTGCGGACCGAAATTATTTTTTCAGCTTTCCCCCCGTTCAGTCACGAGGTATTATTTCATATCAAAGTAGACAATTTCGTTGAGGAAGGGAAATAAAATGAACATGAAAAAAAATTTAAAGGTATCGATCACACTTACAGATTTTCAAATTTGGTCAAATGGCCAAATTGGACTATTCCATGTGTTTATACACAGGATGTGTTGTCTGCCATCATTTATCTTAGTAACCGCTGCAGCTTTCATCACCAATTATGTATTAATCATGTGACTACTATGTAATTTTGAGCTGCATGTGGCGCCACCTGTGTTCACCTACTTTTTTTATCGGCAGAAAGTCTTCCCTCTTTTCAAAAAAGAGTGATCACGTATTATTTGTTTGGCGTTCATATCATAGTCGACATTTTCTTCGAGGAAGGGTTATGGAGTGAGTACGAGTCATATAAATTATTTCCAATATTTCTTTAGGAAATTTAAAATTTGGCCATTTGCACAATTTGACGATTTGATATGTTCACACGTAATATCTCTCTAATACTTATCAAAGGAATTCGGTTCACGTTTGTACGCAATGTTTTCTTAACCCGTGTTGTGTACGATACTGTACCATACATCATTTTAAAGGTAATTATCTCTGCAGTGACACAGGCAATATGAGAATAAATAATTTTTAATGTATATATAATTTTGAGTGATTTTTCCGCTTTTATTGACTTGCACGGAGGTTAGACCGAGCACAGCCGAACTGCCTTCGACAATGACCGGAATGCGTGCATCGTGGTCACTCAACCTCAAACACTGTTAAGGACTATTGTTCATATGAATGAAGCTTGCTTTCAGTGAGGGATTTGAGACTGTCTGGCCTTACATTTGAACGAGGCTCTCACGCACGTCAGTAAAAGAAAAATATATGTTTCTCGCTTTATGAAATCGAGAGTTCAACCCAGGAGGATTAATCACAAAACCTAATTTAAGGTCACAATATCAGGAACAGGGGTGGGCTGGAGTGGTGGCGGGGTCTCACGCCTCAATATACGATGAAAAGGTTGCGGTGGCTGAAAATGGGATACGGACTCTCTGCATGGAGTCCCATTGGGTCCGCTTCTGCTACCTACGAGGTATGCATCTTTCTGTTTCTTTCTTCAGGAACAGTTTCCGTGCAACGTACATTTAATAAATCTTTCATGTACGTGTTCCTCATATCAACCTAATCTTTATTCGTCCAACGATAGAAGCCATCACTGACCAGGTCTTCAAGGTAAACATAGGGGTATGAAATTCTTGCCACGAGCACAGCACCACAAAATAAATGTAAAAAAAATATTTATACATATCTTATTGAGACAGTTTCCCACTGAAAACCTATATTTTCTGTTTACTTTTAAAATAAACAAGTGACACATGGGCATGACGCTCAGCTGACTGGGAAGAGATTTGCAAAAGGAAATTTTATCATCTGAATGGTAGTATATAACCATTCAACTGAAGCATCAAACAGATTAACCAACAGGCTGAGATTGTGTCTGTATCAATATATCTCAAAAATAGAGAAAAAATGCGTAAACTTAAAAAAAAATAGTGGTGGCGCACCCAGTCTGCTGAAACTGATGGTACACGTCATGATCAATATGTATGCCAAAAATCATGAGCATCAGTGTTGTAGTAATTGAGATACTGGAGTTTTAAAAGTCTCAAAAATAGAGAAAAAAATTCAAAAAAAAAAGCCCGAACAAATACATGTGGTGCCACCAGGCTGCAGAAACTGATGAAACACTCCATGATCAATATCCATACAAAAAATTATGGTGATCTCTGCATTAGTTGTTCAGATACTTCAGCTTTTGTATCAAATTTTCCATTATTCTGAGCTGTACTTTGGAGCGCCACAGCTCAAAGGATATGGGTAACAGAGACCTTATTTCAGGTTTCCATGGAGACTTTTCATGGGTCTCCCTGTTTGTCAAGAATGAAGATTCTAGGTATAGCCGTTACAATTTGAACCCTGTTGACAGATAACTACATCCAGACAACTACATCAAAAATTGTAAAAATTTGAAAAATAAAGGTGGCGCCAGCAGTCTGCAGAAACTGATGAAACATCTCATGATCAATATATTTGCCAAAAATCATGACCATCAGTGATGTAGTTAATGAGATATTGAAGTTTTTTTTATGAAATTTTTGACTATTCTGGGGGGTACTTTGGGGCCCCATAGCTCCAAGGATATGGGTAACAGAGATATAATTCAAGCTAGGTTTCCAAGGAGATTTGTCATGGAACTCTCTGGATGTATAGTAAGATTCCAGGTCCAGCGGTTACGATTTGTGCCTCGTTAACGGACAGACGGCCGGATGGCCGGACGGACAAAGAGTGATCGCTATAGCTCAGATGACTTACAGTCAGCTGAGCTAAAAATGAGCAACATTCCTCATCCCAGTTAATATATCTCCCCAACCCCGGTAATAAGTACGGTATATGTACCGGGTTTATCAGCTATTTGCTAAATATTTCAGAACCTGCAGCAGCCTTAAATACCAATTTCCACAGGAATACTGATCAAGTAACTGCGAAGTGATTTTGTGCTGCAGTTGGCGTTGCATTCACAGGCAATGCCTATGAAAATATTTTCATTAAATTTTAATATTGATGCATGATTTTAAACATTCATATATATATATATATATATATATATATATATATATATATATATATTGTCCTGGTATTACCGGGGGAACACCCTTCATGACGTCATGGCTACCAGGGGAGATTCATTTAGTATTAATGTCAGCAGATTCAGATCTCTGGGGTTGACCAATGACCAATAGCTGGCGACGCAGCGCTGGAATTACTGATACATGAGCCATGCACAAGCCTAGCCCTCTCTCTTTCCTGGGACTCAGAACACTGCATGTAGACGTGCGGTGTCTGTCCCACTGGGCTCGGAGCCTCTCCGGTCCTTAGAATATAGGGACCACGGAATCCTGGTCGGCCAGATTCTGGTTTGTATATATATATATATATATATATATATATATATATATATATATATATATATATATATATATATATATATATATATTCTAATGTAATATCAGTCAGGGAATTTATCTTTGTGTTATCTTGTAGTTTCTTCTGAATAAATTCTTGTGGCCTCTAATTGCCTTTTATCTGCCTTTTAGTCAATATTGTCTGTTGTATATTAGTGCAGGGGTTAACGGCAAAATACAGAAGAATTGTTCAAATTGTGATAAACGTACCAAATTTAGTGGAGATGAAGTATGGATAATACATTTACATTTTTTTATTAGTTCCACCATGTCTTCTCAGTGTAACGGGGGCGGATCCTATGTTAAATTTGGTACTTAAAATAATATGAAAAATACACGGAAGGTCATGATAGTTACATTACATCTTACACATTCTTTATAGATAGGGTAAAGTTTTGGAATATTTGGTTCTATTTAATTAACACTATCATGAGAAATGTAAAATTACCTTTTTGGTCTCATTAATGTAAACATTTGTAATTAAAAGATGACTGTTTGCCATTCAACGACATGTAGTTAACTGAAGTTAAGTAAACTGAAGTTAACTTATTGTTAAATATAACATTAATCTTCTGTTTTAAAGTAAGGTATAATCACTATTCTCAATTCACATCTCGTCGATGTCTCCTTTGATGAATATAGGAGACGGTGGGGGGGGGGGGGGGGTTACTACTCACGTGGTATGGGTTCACTGTATAAACATTACATATTTCACCATACAATGTGTATGTTGCTTCGTGCTTAAGCATCATGTAGAGTTTTATTGTTCTTAGTGCAAAATATCTGTTGTTTGTATTAATGAGCTTATGGACATTTCCATATGAGCACTGAAATAAACCCCTGAATTTCCAGGGGCGGATAATATTTAATTATCACGGGCGGATTATATTTAATTATCAGGGTAAATTCTTTTAAAATGTTATCGTAAATGTACAACTAAACAGCGTTTTAAAGTTTTATTTCTACAAACAAAACTTGAAAACCACAAACTCTATTCATTTGCGTATGCCTTCCCTTTGCAATCATCAAATCATGACATGAACATCTTAATCTGGCTAGTGCTTGTTTATGCTTGGTATTAGTCCGCACAGTAAATATTTCTCCATTAATTGAGACCATGGATTTAAAAGTACCATATAAATTTAATTTAGTATTAATTTCTACATCGCAAGACCAGTTTTGTTCTGCCATATCAATAATTCTTTTCTTTATTTTAGCCAAAGATATTCTAATGTCTCCTACTTCTTGATTCATCCACACATACCCAAAACCTGCGCTGCATATTTTGCTTCTTATATGAGTAACCCATGTTTGTTTTCCATTCATATCTCGATTAAACGGCATGTTATATATACGCTATGGATATCTGTTATTACCATAATGTACTAGTTTTGTCCAGTATTTTACACATCTTAATAACTTACCGACATACATCGGTTGCCTTCCAAACACTCCTAATTATGCTGGGTTCGGAGCCGAAGAGCTAATTTTTATAATGTACTTGCAAAATGTATATTGCACCTTTTAAATTATTTCACATCTTTCATAGTCCCACAGTTCTGAACCATATAATAATACCGAAAATAATACCGGTGTATCCATACAATCAAATAGATAAAATAGCTGGCTCACTAATAAACAACTATATTTCCTAAAAAAATTATGAGAGTCACTGCTCTTTCAGCCTGCACTGCCTGCGCTTTCTTTGTTATATACCATGACAATGTACTTGTAAATATTACCCTAAGTATTTATAGTCATTTACCGTTTCATTTTGAGTATTTTGATAGTGCCATTTTTTCTATTCTTTTTAATTAACCCCCGTGTCTAAAAACCATAATTTTTGTCTTTCCTAAATTAACTTTTAACCATAATTGACAGAAAAACTTGCAACTGGTTTATTTGTTCTTAGAGACGTCCTATTGTATCACTGAAGCATACTAAATCATCGGCGTACATTAATGTCATTACCTTTGGCAAATATTTATCAATATTTATACCATGACAATCTGTTTCATTAATTTGTTTATAAAATTCATCTTTGAATAAAGAAAACAGAAGGGGACTCACCATGCACCCTGGTTGAGTTCCGTTAGTACATTCAAAATAATTTGTAAACCCTTCCTCTGTGACTGTAAGAAGCTATGATTTCATTTGACTATATATTGGCTGAAGTGTCTGTAAGAGTTTCCCTTTTATCCCAGATTAACCTGAAACATACCACAATTAATCATGTTGTACACTATCAAAATCATTTGAAAAATCAATAAAAGTGTAATAAAACACTCTTTTCTTTTTTGTAAATATTTCTGCACACACCCCATTAAAAAAATGTATGGTCTACTGTTGAATAACCTTTCCAATAATCAGCTTGTGCTTCACATAAGAATCCAGCTTGACCAACATAATTTTGAATTCTGTTTGCCAATATTTTTTTGTAATTAGTTTACCCATGGTATAAAGTAATGAAATACCTTCATAATTTTTTTAGGATCTATGTTGGAAGCCTTTTTGTGAATTGGTAGAATAAATGCTTTGCTCCAAGAGGCTGGGAAAAATCCGTTTCCTAATACACTGTAAAATAATTGTAATATATATGAGACGATATGTGACTATATGTATCTTTCAATATATCTACCGTTATCCCGTCAGGCCCTGGGGCCTTTCCTCTTTTCATTTCATTTGTGGCTTTCTGTACTTCACATGATGTTATGAGTCCATCAAGCTCTGTGTCATTTTCAATTTCTAATACATTTTTTTTTTAATATTCCAGAGTATGATTCTTAAACTCTTGATTAATTTCATGTGTTGATGAATTCAAAAGTTCCTTAAAATGTTTGTACCAATTAACGTACCGGTTCTACTCTTGTAACAATTTTCATTTTATTTAAAAATCTCATGTTTTTCCACATGGAATCAGTGTCTTTTGCACCTATCATCTTTTGCACCTCTGAGGCTTGGATGATTGCCTTCTTTTCTCAACATAATTTTTCAAACCTCTGTTTTGTTTGTTAATTATTCGGTAAGTCGCCATCTGATATTGTACATCTATTTTTATTCAAAACTATATATTTTTCATTTTTTAAAAATTCACATTCTTTGTCCCACCATTTTGTTTGCTTTAGTTTCATGTTGTATCGGAAGTTTTGTTTATTTCTGTAGGATATATTTTGGTAAATACTATGTTTCTAAGGTTTCATTAAATGTATTGAAAAGTAACGCACATTCTATTTGTCCTTGGTCTGATAATATTAAGTGAACAGCCTAAAGGAAAGTGATCGGACGGATCATCTGATAATACACAGGATCCATCTACCTTATGAAGTAGACAGCTACTGACAATTTCATAATCAACTACACTGCTACAAAAAGGAGTTAACACATAATTAAGTCTCCTGTTATATCTGGTATATCTGTTATATTAACAGTTATTTCATCTTCATCCACATAGAATGATGAACCTGCTGGCGCAATATAGCTGCAAACTATATGTCCAAATTTTTATCTTCATTAATTAAGGTACCATCATACACTTTAATTTCTGTTGCACGTAAACTTAAGACCCCTCCTCTCCCTGTACTCTTCCTGACTATTCCATAACCATAGTACCCGTGGAATGCAACAGAAAATTCATCATCCGTGGTTGCCCATGTCTCAGTGATACATACAATACTGTGATTATTTATCAGTTCTTCTACTGATTTAATGTTGTTCTTAAGTCCATGTGCATTCCATGTTGCTTTTTCTGTATTAGCATTTCTGCTAGTGCTGGACTAGTTTACATATGGGTGAAAAATTAGGTTAAAGTTGAAAAATATGACAAACAGACAAACAATCCATAAGCATGAGGGAAAAAATCCCACTGGTTTAAATAATATATTAAGAAGATATGTCTGAAATAATGTGTGCAATAGAAAATCACGGACTGTAGTCTGTTGGCCATATTTGATATTGAGCAAGTCTGTATTTCAATAGGTCAGAAGCCCTCATAGGCACCAATATATCGCAAACATGAAACATGTTTGCGATATATACATGTTAAAAAAATTAAAAAGGCGTGCTAAATCGCGTTAGTTCTGCACATTACTTGATAAATAAATACATCCTGCTCCATTAATCTGGTCGCTTGTAAAACTAAATTAACTTCCCTTGAAAGTAAAGTCTGAGCATTTGCAGACTTCTGTATTCCATGTGCTGCAAAATAAAGGCCTTGATCGAACACTTTTAGATTAGACATTATTTATCAATTATTTAATTTATTCATCGGTACCCCGAAAGTAATTGCAGGATCCACCCCTGAAATACCATGAATATTTCATGGAACTATTTCTTAAATGAAAGCCAGTGTAAAATACTACAACTGTACCAAATTTGGTACTTTTATCACAATTTGAACAATTTTTCCATTAGCCGCCGCACTATATGCATGGAGGAGCATTTGTAATTTCAGCTACGCTACCCAACTTAAATAATTTAAAAAAAATCCCTGCTTTTAATGCTGTTTTTCAGAATCGGGGGTGGGGCCCAATTTTATAACTATATATATATATATATATATATATATATATATATATATATATATACAATTTTATAACTATATATATATATTAATATATATATATATATATATATACATATATATATATAAATATATATATACAGTTGAACCCCGCCTTGCGACCACCCCACAATTGCGACCACCCCACCATTACGACCACTTTGCTTGGTCCCGAATTTTTTTTTGTTTATTTATGTTTAAAAATGACTCAAAATTACGACCACCCCTAAATTCAGAATTACGACCAGATATCCTGGCCCCAGCGCTAATGCGACCCTGCTAATGCGACCACCGCCGAGAAGTACTGGAACAACTTTTGTCCCGAGACAATGGCTGCGCCTTGTCACAGGCGCCTTAAAAAGATCAATGAGGGAAACAAGGGTTCCCAACCCCAGTGTAACCCTTCCTGACTCGGTGTCCGCGCTGATCCTCATTGAGGCGTAAGTTGTAGATCAAAGAGGGTAACTATCGGCTGCTTAGTTAATGAGCCGGTCTGCCTGGCTAACTGCCCTGGGGTCTTGGGCTAGCGATGCTAATTGCCCCTCAGTGATCACCTGTATTACAGCTACCAGAAGTGCGGGGGTGAGAGATTAATATTTTTACTCATCACATAATGTTCGATCCTCATTGGTCAAATTAATGATCTAGTTAATCCTAGATGTGCTCATACCTTACTCACATTGATTATTGAACAGTCAGTCAAATATATAAATACAAAGCTTGCATGGCGGCAAATTCGTTGTCTTGCCTTATCAGATAAATCGCTGTCAGTTTATTTCTCTACTGGTTCAGTTTGCGTTTAAATTGCTTGCTGTTGTGCGACCATGCCTCGGAAAGAGCGTTCCTTGAGGGAGAAAGTGGTGTTAATCAAGGCGGAAACACCAGGATGCAGTCAGCGCCAACTGGCTCAGCAGTTAAGCGTCGGTAAAACTCAAGTGCACGCAATATATACTCAGGCGGAGGGCTAAATATATGACAGCCACGTATTATGTTCAATATGTCTCTAGTGTAACTCTGTGTTAATCATCAGTCACTACGTATGTGTCAATGTATATATATTTTTATCATGAATAAATATATAAAAAAATTTTGTTTTCTTTTCAGCTACACAAAATAAAACATTCCTAATTAGGGTTCTCCGCTTAGTAGAATATGTTGTTATAATTCACATAAAAAATATGCAATATATACAAACTGATACACATTAAACATCGCCGTGATATATGCGACCAAGGTAAGAGTTTCACAAATACGACCACCCCAAATTACGACCACTTTGCTCAGTCCCCAGGGTGGTCGTAATTGTGGGGTTCCACTGTATATATATATATATATATATATATATATATATATATATATATATATATATATATATATATATATATATATATATATATGACCCATTATATGTACTTGCATGTACATTTTATCACACAATTATATATTATAATCTATTGACCTCATAGAAATGGAGAAAGTAGCACTTTTTTTACTAATGTGGTTTGAAATGGGCCGGCCTGGTCGCCGTGGGTCTGGATTCTCCGGAAATTCTCCGGGCGCTTCCAAAATAATATTAAACATGGTTGTCGTCCAGGGCCGTTTGAAAAGATATTCATAAAAATGTCCGCTGTACCTTAATAAATCGAAGATTAGGACGGAACCCAGAAGGAATGGGAAGATTATTATTCTGTCTGTAGGTATGGGTACTCTTTTTCTACTCTTTTGAGTCCTTCGACGATGGAAATCGCTCAAACATTTATTCCGAGATATGTCGGAATTTCCGCGGATATTCCGGGTTTTACCGAGTGTCGAAATTTTGCGCCTAAATATGCAACTGCTTAGAGGATAGGAAAGTACCGAAAATATGCAAGTGCAGCGACTGCTGATTGGTTGGTGGTTATTATTATTTCATTTCTACAGTAGCCGTAGTCTTAGACTGGTATCCCGACTCTATCCCGCCTTCAGCCGATCATAGAGACGGGCGTACTGGCAACGCCATCTTAGGTACTCCATGTTGCAACTCCTGATTTAGCGGTAGACTGGTTCTAACTCTAAAATGCACGCTCATAACGGTTGTCATGGACACTCCCGCGGTCCTGGTTGATTATCCGTGAAGAGTTCTTGTATAATAACTTTCTTCAGTCACTTCTAGTTTTATCTTTTAAACATTGAAGAATGAGTTGTTGCACAGAAACTGAATGATGCATGAATATATATTACATTATCCTAGAAAAGTTTGATATTCCATTGTTTTTGGCATTTATTTATCATTAATATCTATTAATCTTATCATTAATGTCACAGAAAATGTGAAGTCAACTTTTGACAAATTCCCAGAGCAAACGAAATGTTTATTTGTCTCATACATATTGGAGTTGGAACCAGTCTGCCGGGAGTACTGGAGATGGCATTGTACGCCCGTCTCTATGATTGGCAGAGAACCCAAATATAGCGGGGTACGAGTCTACCGTACTCTAAATGACGCCCTAGGGCGCACTCTGGTTTCGGTTCCGGGAAAACCGATTTTGTATGGTTTAACCTTGTATTTTAAGTGGACGGTTTCCTGGAAGTTGCCGAAACCGAAACCAGTTTCGAATTTTCCAGTGCGCCCCCAGTAAAATCACATGTAGACTGGTACCCTGCTCTATTATGGCCCTCAGCCAAGCATAGAGACAGGCGTACAACGCCATTTTAAGTACTCCCAGTTGCAACTCCTGACTAACCTGTAGACTGGTTCCAACTCCAGTATGCACGCTCATACCGGTTGCCATGGACGTTCACGCGATCCTGTTTGATTATCCGTAAAGATTTCTTATAGTTTTCAAATATTGAAGAATGAGTTGTTGCACAAAAATTGAATAATGGATGTATAGATAATACGATATACTGAATCTTTGATATTCCTCTGTGTGAAGCAGTGATTTATTATTAATACCTATTAATCTTATCATTATGTCACACGTTATGTACAGCCAACCTTTGGTAACTTCTCTGAGCTAACGAAATCCTTATTTTTATCATATATTATATTTACTTGAGTTGGAACCAGTCTGCCGGGAGTACAAAAGATGGCGTTGTACGCCCGTCTCTATGATTGGTCTAGAGCAGCTGCTGCGGTGCCATAATAGAGCGAGGTACCAGTCTAAATCACATGTGACTTTTCGGACAGAAAAACTTATTAGCCAATCAGCGGTAAGTGCCCTATGTGACCTTTTTCTAGAAGTTCTGAATATGCGTCGCATGTAAACAAAAGCCTTTTCAAGGTGACGTTATATATATATTTCCCGTATTACGTTCTAATTTAATCTGACAACTAGCAGTAAATATAAGCCCTATATAATAACTTTTTCATCATAATCTCACCCTAGATCATCAATGGTAAACATGACTATGCATATGCTCCTGGTCTATAGCTATGACGTAATATGTAAACAAATAATACTCTTTCGTTAGTCTGTCAGCGTCAGTACAATTACATCAATACATCAGCATTCATATAACATTATATCAATAATGTTTATAATGTTTATAATGTATATTGATGATGTTCATGAAATAAACATATTACATAAAATAAATTTGTCTTTGGGTTTACTTTAACATCATTTAATGTTGGCATTTGTGTCACTGGTGTCTAAAAAATATTGGTGGGGTAATTGAGACTTGGGGGGGGGGGGGGGGGTCTCTCCCTCCTGGATCCGCGCCTGTTCAAATGAATATAATGTTCAGCTGGAAGTTGATACAACTCTGTAAGGCTCTTACTCGTGTATTTATATGTGAACACTGGAACTCACTGCACTGATATACATGAAAAAAATTATAAAGCAAAGGAGGAAGAATGTAAGGTGCAACATGCCCTTAATTACTCCCCATCAACTAATATTTTCATCAGTTTTTTTTTAATGTTATGCTTTACTTTTCTTTTTCCCGTTTCTGACTGAGTTAAAACCGTGTCATTCTGGGACAGCTGGACGACAATATAACTTAATACGTAATAAGGAGTTAAGTGGGTGTAATTGGGGGATTACTGCTGTAGTTAGGGTTGGGGTTAGGTTTGGTTAGGGTTAGGATTAGGGTTATGGTTATGTATCACTTTATCACTGTATCAATTACACCCACTTTAACTCCTTATTACGAAGTAAGTTATATTGTCGTCCATTCAGAATGTCCTCCATTTGGAATATCGTCCATCCCTAAGTCGTCCAGCTGGAATGTAACCGTTAAACCATATCCAGAGAAATTGATTTTTGCATGTATGTATATAATTTTTGATTGGTTATATCAAATTCAACCACACCATTTGATATTGAAGAGAAAAAGCAATAAGCAATGTATTAAGCTTTTTTGGCGCAACATTAATTATGTTCAGATACCTATTTGAAAGCTGTCAGCTGTTTATTCATGATGCGTGATTAGCACATGTCAACCTTATATGTTTATTCTGCAGTAGCAAGAGATAAATTGTGGTAGGGTGGCTGTGATGACGTCAAGTGATTGTATCCCATATATGTATTCAGAATACAAACAACATGCAATACTTAAAAGGTATGGATCAGATGAGGAGAGATACTAAAAAGTTAGTTACATGAGTCTTACCCAAATAGCAGACCTTGCAAATATGAGGAAAATTTGTGATTAGATTAGTTTGCAAACAGACAATGAAAAAAAAAATAAAAACAAGTCTTGTCTATAATACTGGGAAATCTATGGAACATAGGTAGAGCAGAGTTTTTGGCTCAGTTGACTGAAAGTCAACCGAGGTATAGGAATGGCGCTTTGTCCGTCCGGTAGTCCGGCTGTCAGTAAGCAGGCACTAATCGTAACCGCTAATCATAGGAACTTGTAACTAAATATCAAGGTAGGTTAATAAAAATTCTCCTTTGAAACCTGAAATTAGGTCCCTGCGACTTATATTCTATTCTCTTTGGAAACCTGGAATAAGGTCTCTGTTACCCATATTCTTCGAGCTCTGGGGCTCGTAAGTACCCCCTAGAATAATTAATAAGTGACCCGTGGGTCATGACGCTCAGCCGACTGACATGTTGATAATATGTCCTTGCACAGGAAACTAATTAAGATAATATAGATGGCATCATCATTCATGCATATTAGCTTAAGTTCATCTAGACCCATTAGCACACCAAATTTGATGACAATCCAATTAGCCTTTCCTGACGACCCTGGCAATTTGTGTGTATTTTTCATTACTTCTCGGATGCTCAAACATACCCCAAAACTCTGAGAATATAGGCCACAGTGACGCAATTTCAGGTTTTGAGGGGACAACTTTTGAGGAACTCTCAGGATGCCAAGTAAGAAAATTCTGGGTCCAATGGTTATGATTTGTGCCCTACTTTGGTATCAAATTTTCAAATAATCTGGGGTGTGCTTATAAGCCTCATTGCTGATAGAATATGGGTAACGGAGACCTGATTTCATATTTCCAAGGAGACTTTTTATGGACCTCCCTGGATTTTAAGTTAGGAGATTCTAGGTCCAATGGTTATAATTTGTGCCTGCTTTGGTATCAAATTTTCAATTATTCTAAGGATGCTTGAAAGCCCCATAGCTCAGAGAATATGGGTAACAGAGACCTAATTTCAGGTTTCCGAGAACTTTTTCATTGACCTCCCTGTTCTGTTAACAGACGACCGTATCTTTTAGAAGGTCTCAAAAAAGAGAGAAAATGCATAAAAATTGCAAAAAAAAATCCAGGTGGCGCCACCAGTCTGCAAGAACTATTGAAACACGCCATGATGAATATGCATGCAAAGAATCATGGCATTCAATGCACAATTTGTTGAGATACTAGAGCTTTTGTATCAAATGTTAAGTTATTCTTGGGGGTCTACTGAGCCCCATAGCTCAGAGGATATGGGTAACAGAGACCTAATTTCAGGTATCCACCACAGAGATATTTTATTGACCTTCCAGCATGTCAAGATAGAAGATTCTAGGTCCAAAGGTTACCATCTGTGCCTTGTTAACAGATGACTGCATCTTTAAGGTCTCAAAAATAGAGAAAAAAAGAATCATAAAACTTGAATCGACAAAATACAAGTGGTGCCACCAGTCAGCAGGAACTTATGAAACACTCCATGATGAATATGCATGCAATAAAGTCATGGTGATCAATGCATTAGTTGTTCAGATACTTGAGCTTTTGTATCAAATTTTCCATTATTCTGGGGGGTACTTCAGAGCCCCATAGCTCGAAGAATATGGGTAACAGAGACCTTATTCCAGTTTCCAAAGAGACTTTTCATGGACCTCCCTGCATGTCAAGATAAAAAGATTCTAGGTCCAGTGGTTACAATTTGTGCCCTGTTAACAAAAGGCCCCATCTTTTAAGGTCTAAAAATTGAGTAAAAAATTGTGAAAAAAAATCGTCTGCAAAACATGAATCACTCCATGACCAATATCCATGCAATAAAGTCATTGTGATCAATGCATTAGTTGTTCAGATACTTGAGCTTTTGTATCAAATTTTCCATTATTCTGGGGGGGGGGGTACATCAGAGCCCGATAGCTCGAAGAATATGGGTAACAGAGACCTTATTCCAGGTTTCTAAAGAGACTTTAAATTGGCCTCCCTGTATGTCAAGATAGAAGATTCTAGGTCCAGTTGTTATGATTTGTGCCCTGTAAATAGAAGACCACATCTGTTAAGGTCTCAAAAATAGAGTAAAAAATTGTAAAAAATCGAAAAAAAATACAGGTGGAGCCACCTGTCTGCAAAAACTGATGAATCACTCCATGATCAATATCCATGCAAAGAATCATGGTGATCAATACAGTTCAGACACTTAAGCTTTTGTAAAAAAATTTCCATTATTCTGGGGGGGGGGGGGGGTTCGGAGCCCCATAGCTAAAAAAATATTGGCAAGGCCAAACAAAATAAAAGGTATGGTTCTCAGGCACCGCCCGCATCAATTTTAACCCCCCGCATCAAACATTTTTATTTTGGTTTTAATCCTACAAGAAGATAAAATAATACCATACAAAAAAAAGGTAAAAAATAAAATACCGCCCCCGCATTGATTTCTGACAAAAGTGTCTGAGAACCATACCTTTTTATTTTATTGGCCTAACAGAGACCTTATTCCAGGTTTCCAAGGAGATTTTCCATGGACCTCTCTGGATGTAAAGTTGGAAGATTCCAGGTCCTATGGTTATATTTTGTGCCCTGTTAACGGACAGACGACCGGACGATCGAATGGACGACGAACAAAGAGTGATTATTAAAGCTCAGAAGACTTAGAGTCCTAATTTCAGGTTTCCACAGAGACTTTCATGGGCCTCCCTGCATGTCAAGAGAGAAGATTATAGGTCCAGATTTGTGCTCTGTTAACAGATGACGCATCTTAAAAGGTTTGAAAAATAGAGACAAAAATTCGTAAAATTCGAAAAAAAATACAGGTGGCGCCAGTGATGAAACATTCCATGATCAATATCCATGCAAAGAATCATGGTGATCAATGCATTAGTTGTTCAGATATTTGAGCTTTTGTATCAAATTTTCCATTATTCTGGGGGGTACTTCGGAGCCCCATAGCTCGAGGAATATCGGTAACAGAGACCTAATTCCAGGTTTTCAAGGAGAATTTTCATGGACCTCCATGGATGTCAAGTCGAAGATTCCAGGTCCATCGGTTACGATTTGTGCCCTATTAACGGACAGACGGCCGGATGGCCGGACGGCCAGACGACCGGAGGGACAAAGGGCCCCGGGGTGATCGCTATAGCTCAGATGACTTACATGACCACCATGCTAACTTCGACACCATCTGAGGAGAGATGGGCCTCAAGGGAATCCATAAGCTGGAATTGCTCCTTTCGTCACACCTAGTGCCTAGCAATAACACCGAAAGGCATCTTGACGACCTCACAAAGTCCCTGTGAGAAGGATGCAGAAGATGGGAGTCGTTGTTACATAACTGTTCTCTCTATCAGAGACTTTGAAAGTGTCGACTGAAACAGAGAGACCTGGTCAGCCTCTGAGCTTTTATTGAAAATCCGATGGAATGCTACCTCTTGCAGACCTAGAGGCTGCGGGAACTGTATATCGCATTCTTCCTTTATGTAAAAGTCTGCGACCACAGTGCTCATCAAATCATACTAGGACGGCGCCCTTGTCATTGACAACCCATCTCGCCTAAAATCAACAGGATAATAATAAGGGGCGCCTGTTGAAACCAAAGGAGGAAGCTGCTTGATCACGGGCCCTCCGGGCTTCATACACGGGCAGGTCTATGATTAACTGTATTAATCGAGTCATGTCGGCACACCACGTCACAAGGAACACCGCGACAAATATAATAAAACCTGGAACATATCAGTGATCAAACACCAGTTTCGTAGGAAACTCAACCGCAGGGCCTAGACAATAGGCTGTTTTGACTCCTAGCGACCGGTTGACGTCAATGAGGAGAAGAGGGCAACATCTTGTTGTGTTATGAGGGCATACATGGATATCTCGTCACGCTCATCATCACCGTAAACGACTTGCTTCAACCATTTGACATCCTCGACTTTACTTTAGTGTCCGTAATCAACAATATACTTCACGAGCACCTGCTTTGTACTATTGCATCATATAGTACCTGGGGTTCCACTAGTCTCGACCAAGACTGAATTGACTAGGCTAATGTAATTCAAAGTCAGGTCCCATGACAATGGTTCCACTGACCAGGGAACTCTAGATTGACTGATCAGGAGAGCATGTCAATTGTTGTGGACAGGGAAGTGGTCCCAAAAGGAAAAGTATTACTCCCCGTCCAGATGAACGACATGCCCAAAGTGGTGTCTGAAGGGAAACGAATTTGCGCCAACGAATTTGCTTGCGTGATCAAGCTTCCCACATGCCACAAACCCAATGTAAGGATTCTTTCTGGATCTGGGAAGGCCTCCAGGATCATATATAATAGGTTCAGCGCCATTAAACCGACTTGGCTCTAACCCCTTATGTACCAAACCATAGGGACAAACTGTTATCGTTAACTAGGGACCCAGGGGCCTCGACGCTCAGCTGAATTTGTCAATAAGGATGTTTTTCAAGAAATTTTTCAGAGAGACGGTCCTGTGACCATAAACAATTACCTTGAGACCAAAAAATCTGAGAACTTATTATCCTTGAACTTGCAGCATTAAGATTGTTGTAACAATCTTTTAAAACAAGGCCTAAAAACCTTATGGGAACCTGTGCAATGGGATATACATCATGTATAATTATTCCATGCTGGACTTTTACTTTTCAAGTACATGTGTGACATGTATATGTCAGAGTTGGGTCCAAAAGTAATTGTAATTGAAGTAATTGTATTGTACTTGTAATCGATTACTTTTTTAAATCCTGAAAAGTAATTGTACTTGTAATCGATTACTTTTAAAAGTAATTGTTTGAACAATTACTTTTTAATTACTTTCAAGTTCTGTGTAAAATGTGAGAGTAATATACAATTACAGCATTCAAAGTGATGGTATTATTAAAGATAAAAAATAATCTTTTATAGTTTCAAAGTACACAAAGCACAATGCTCATTTTACTATAGAACTATTACTTTACATGCCCTGCTAGGTGGCCAGATAATGCAGGTATGGTTTGTTGTCGGCCAGTTATCACTGGTCTACAACCGACTGTCAGGACACAAGTTTGCCAGCTGTTAGATACCAGGGATCTAGTGTATGTACTATATGTACAATACAAGGACTGAACATTTTGAACCCGATTGCCTGCAACAATTACAAAAACATCATTGCTGAAATATGTCATGGATGCACATAGCACAAAAATGATTGTAAGTGGCACCACCAATCTTGTGTATGAGAAAGCCATCAAAGATGTATGGAGAAGAAAAAATCAGGCAGATACTTCAAACCTCTGTTAGGCTATGTGCACTGATGCATGAAACAACCAGAAAACCAGTAGTTGACAAGTGACAACATGTTTCCGCTGAAGTCAAGAGTGGTTCGGGTGAAGTGACAGATGGATTGAGTGGTATGTCACACCATTGCTGAATGTAGTCAACTAAAACTCTGAGAAAAGGGTATGAATTTATTTAACAAAAACACCTGCCGCCACATGTCTGGTTTACGTGACACCTTTCCAAGATGGATAAGAATGTCAAATTTCAGACCAATACCTAGACCCACTCCTGAAATATGAGCAATTTTTACCCAAAGCACAGGCACGGATGAACACCATGGAAAAAGGAAAGCAGACGACGCCACCAGTCTTAGGTACAAGATGGAGGAGTCAAAGATCTATGGATATCCACACTAGCAGGCAAATACTGCGAATCACTCCTGAGAAAAGAGCATTAATTTATTTTATGCAAACGGAAAGGTAAGTGGTGCCGCCTGTCTGGTGTACTCGACAACATTCCAAGATGGATGAACATGCTAAATTTCAGACCAGTACCTTCATCCACTCCTGAGATACGAGCAATTTTCACCCAAAGCATATCTACGATTGGACGCCACGGGAAAACAATTGCAGATGGCCCCACCATTCTTTGGTACAAGATAGAGGAGTCCAAGATCTATGGATATGCAAATTTTCATGCCAATACTGCGAATTGAAACTAAACTGAACTTAAGACCCCCTGACAGTTTCCAGGGCTAAAGGCATTCATGAGGTGTCCACATGCAGCCTTGAGGGGCATGGCACCCATGAGGGCATCACATGCAGCCTTGAAGAAAAGGGAGCTGAACTGACCTTATGACCCCTAGCAAACTCAGTGAACACTCACTGAACTCTTGACCTGTACCTGGCTGCACTGAGTGAACTCTTGGCCTATACCTGGTTGCACTGGGAGAACTCTTGGCCTATATCTGGCACAGCTGGCAGTCTGCCAAAGCTATAAATAGACCCAGACTGACTTTTGGCCTGTTGCCAAATCTCAAACATTTGGCAGTCTGCCAAGCTTTATATAGATACAGACACAATCTTGGTCTGTCGGTAAATCTGTTTATACATACTGAAAGACTTTGCCTGCAGATATTGGCCTGATTTTTGGTGTGTTGGCAGATTTTGACCAGTTACAGATAGAGTTCGCGTTTCGTACCAGTTGACCTATTTTTTACCGTTTTACGGCTCCTGAACATAGAAAATTTCATGATGAATATACATTTTCATGACAAATACACATGTACGGACTTTTTTTCGCATGCCTGCAGATACGGGCCAGAATTTTGGTGTGTGGGCAGATAATGACCAGTTACAGATCGAGTTCTTGTTTTATCCCAGTTGACCTACTTTTGACCATTTGACTGCTCCGGAACATAGAAAGTTTCATGAAAAATAGAAATTTTCATAACAAATGCGTATGTACGTACTTTTTTTCCCGCATTGCCTGCAGATACCGCCCTGATTTTTTATGTTTGGGGAGATAATGACCAGTTACAGATCGAGTTCGCGTTTTGTCCCGGTTGACCTACTTTTGATTGTTTTACGGCTCCTAAACATAGAAAATTTCATGAAAAATATAAATTTTCAAGACAAATGTTTATGTACAGCCGTTTTTAGCCCTCAGCTCATAGGCTGATGGGCTATTGTTGTCACCCAAGCTGTCTGTCCGGGGTCCGTCCGTCCCGCGTCTGTTAACTTTTACCTAGTGAGCGGGATATCTCTAAAAGGATTCACCGTTGGAATTTTATTTCATCAGTGAAGATGTATATCGATAAAATCTCGGTCAAGTTCGAAGATGGGTGACCTTGACCCATTTTTCTACTTTTTAGAGCTGATTATAGAAAAACACTCAGAAGCTTATATCTCAGGAACCATTGTGTGGATTTTCACAAAACTTACTATGATCATTGGGACTGATGGTCTGTACGTGCTGCACAATTTTGGTGGCACCACCTACAATTTCTGATTTTAAATGAATTTTTATCGGATTTTTCAATTCTGGCCTTTTGTGCAGGATATCTCCAAAGGTATTCAACACAGGAACTTCATTTCTTCAGTGCCGTTGCATGATATTTACAAAATCTTGGTCAAGTTCAAAGATAGGTGATCTTGACCTACTTTTCAAGGTTACAGAGCTTAGTATAGAAAAAACTTAGGAGCTTATTTCTCAGGAAGCATTTGGTGGAGTGTTGTGAAACATGGTACATACCAGGGGTGTATCCAGGATTTGTTATGGGTGGGTCGTGATCATATTATTTTGGACCTTTTCGAAGGGCATGTGTAGGATTTTGGCCAAAGTGCGGAGGTGGAGCTCGCATGTAAATGCGAGAAGTACCAGAAAGTGGGTATGATGGATCGGTTCTGTTCATGAGTAGTAATATAAAGAATGCAGGATCTGATGTATGATTCTGATGTTCCATACATTTTTCCATTGAAGCTTTGTAAAATGGCTGTAAAATGACGTTTTGAAACCAAATTAAAAAAAAGAAATTTGATCATTTATACCTGAAAACCAACTGAAGGTCAGGGAATAGCCAGGGAAAACTCAGGGAATTTTGTCAGAGTTAGCTGCTGGAAACCATGTTAATTACATCGATACATGCCTTGTATATTACTTATTTATTCATGAAAATTTTTAAGGTAGCCCAATTGGCATTTAATGTAAATGTTATCCATGCGGCCACCCCCGTAGGTTTAAAAGTCGAAAGATCAATAAATAATAACATCTTTTGTTGCTTGTAGCTCAAAGATTAACATTATAAACATGTAATATCAGTATACGCGTTGGTTAAAACTTACATATCACTTCAATCGTATATGCACAACATTATTTTATTGGACTGATTTTCTTTTAGTAAAATAAGTTAATAGAGACAAGGTTTGCCAACTACCCGCAGATTTTGTTGATGACTTACTAATGTGTTGTCATGTTATTCTTTGGAAGGAAAATAACTTTTTTACATTTCATTTGAGGATAATTTAGCATTAAACAGATAAAAAAAATCGTTAGCCAAATCATAAAGTCAAACGTTTCAGTTAAAAATGGAGATTAATAGCTCTGTTAATAGTGATTGAAGAAGAGTCCAGCTCACTGAACAAGTCTGCTAACTAAACTGGTGTGATGGTAGTCTGATTTTAGAGGATTATATATATATATATATATATATATATATATATATATATAGAGAGAGAGAGAGAGAGAGAGAGAGAGAGAGAGAGAGAAAAAAAAATGAAATTTATATTTAGGCCATACTGCTTGTCCGATTGCGCTTGTTAAGATATATTTTTGGTTTATGTATACATTCTGTGTTTAAGTGTTTGCAGATTGTTCTATCTTTTATATTGTCTTGAGCGGTTGCCTTTGGGTGGCGTTTCTGGGTACGTTTAGTTCTGATGTTTTCGTTAACCTACCAACTCATGTTAATACTGATTTCCCGCTTTAAGACTGGCTTACAATCGACTGACTTACTGGCTTACCGCGATGTGTTCCAGTAGGCTGTTCCGATGTATTCCCGATGCCAAGCCGATGTAACAGCGATATGTTCCTGAGTGACCCCGACACTGAACATTTTTGAAAATGTTAAAAAATATCCAGATGTCACCCCGATATGCCCCGATGTTTCCAAGCTGATGTTACTCCATGCCAAGTCGATTTCATAATGGGGGCGACATCAGCAATGACCAGCTTGTATATAACTGCGTATAAGTAATATGCAATGTCTTGCAATAACCACGCTCGATTTAATATGACATTGACATGGGAAAAGACTTGCTACGGCTCGTACCTGAGCTGGTTAGGCTGTGGACTAATGTTCAGCTGATTCGCCGCTCCATTGTCTATTTTTTTGTGGCAGATGAGGCTTGTTTCTTATTTGTTTTCTTGCTTTGATTTGTTAAAAAGAAATCTTAAAGGTAGTGAAAAATGACTACTTTTGTGTAGATTACATGCATCATACATTTAACTGAATCGAATTTTGTATTTGTCCTGATAAGTATGCACATTTCCCAACGGATACAATCAGTGCCCTGCCTGATTGTTCTAAATCATGCATGTCTTCGGCCTGTAGGTCGCTGAATATAGATCACCATGACTTAATTTCAGGTTTCCAAGGAGATTTGCCTAGAAATTCCCTGTGTAGCGTTTGAAGATTCTAAACCTAACATATACGGTTTCAGCTCATATATGACATTCAGGGCGCTCAAATCATATTTTCGTCCCAAAGGTCGCAGTATGTTAAACCAGGTAAAAAACTTACCTTCTCAGAGTTTGTGTGAAGAAGTCTAAAATTTTGTTTTTGGATATTCTAATTTTCTCAATTGTTACAGGTGTCTCTATTATTGTGCGCTGTTGACATTCTGATTCGTATAAGGCAGGCCCTGGTTTATTGTGCGTAGGAGTGTTGCATGTGTCTATTAGGCAGGCATAGTCTGTTGCAATGGGAGACGCGCGACCCGGCCGGCCCGCATGTAGGGTCTGAAGTGTAGAAACACAGCGTTCTTTGTTCTAGATGGTTCAAGTCTGTTCCTGTAAGTGGTGTGTATTGTTCTTTGGGATTTTCCATTTCTAGTACTTTCGGATAAAAAGTTATAAATAAGGGGCTGTGTTTAGAGCCGGGAGAGAAGGAGAGAGAAATATTCCAGCGGACATGGAAGAGTGTGAGTCAGTGTGTGGACCTTTCGGATAATCGGATATAGATATTCTTCGAACTTTGTAACAGATTTTATTTAGTCTTCAGTTTGCCTTTGGGACTATTACCAGAACTTCACTTTTGGATTACAACGGATTGATTTCGGGATTGAATTGGACTATTATTCTCTGAGAAGATTTACGTGAACTGTTCATCTGGATTATAAGTTCTTAAGGACTTGTTGAGCTGTGACAGTGGTGGTATCCAGAAAAGCCTAGGATCCGGACACTCTGGTACTGTACATTTTTTTGTTTTACTGTGTAATTGTATTGATTTAGTGTATTTTAATGTCAGGATTGTTTTAAGCATAAATTATAATTATTTGTTAACAAAAAACCAATGACTTCTTTATTCATTCCCCTTGACATTTCAAGCTGCCTAGTGTTACAGAATCTGATTTTTATTTATCTCCGTAACAAAACTTATGCTCGTCACGACTACGTGATCTGTTGTTATTAGGTTCCGTAACACAATCAATATATATATACAGGCTGTACACAGGCGCCAAAACCAGGTAAGCTACTTGTGACCAATAGTTTTCCAAAGATGTTCTCATCCTGTTCTGCATTGTGTTCAACAGTTGTGCATGAAAAGTGGCTTAAACTTTTGATCAAGAAGACAAAAGCAAGCTAGCCTAGGTCACAGGTCCAATGTTGTTGTTGTTAAAAATACAAAGCCTCAGTTTCTCCTTGTTTTGCCTATGCATATAGAGTTAGAACTACTTTGCCTCAGGGGTGAGAATCATTGACGATGGGTCAGGTCCGGATCCGGGAGGGTGGGGATTCCTGGATCCGCGCCTGTTGGTTATGTACGTGTCTATTCGATCAAATTTTTAAGATTCATTTAAAATCAGTGATGTTTAAGTATAGAAAGGATACATTTTATTAAGTTTTCTGGAGATCACATTTTGACGTTCTGAATGTGACTTAAGTTGGATAAACCACGGCGAAATTCAACACCACACACTGACATTACCTGAACCAATCACAGAACCGGTATATAATGTCTAACCATCAGGACTGTCTTGCCCCATGCAAAACACGACATGACCTATGCGTGGGCAGCAACTTCCAATGTAGCCGCCGACGGCGACGCAACAGGTTTCAGGTTTCTGTTGCGTCGCCGGCCCACCAAAGGGCTAACTGGGGTTATAGCACGATACGATCTGTTACTCTTAGAAAGAAAATTAAATAAGAATATTTCCTATGGTTTTAGCAAACCAATGTTCACATAATGTTGTATGTCGAAAGGCCTGTAATAAAAAATACCCATTCTGGAAAGCATGAAGCACCTGTAATATCAGCAACTGATAGTATTTGTCCAGAGAGAATTGAAGCATTAACAGCCCCGTAGACATCTTGCATTTGGTGGCAGTCCTGTATAAGGCTTTAGGCCTGTGTACTATTATGTTCATATTTTAACTTCCTTGGTGCAAAATAGGGCTGAGAACAGAACAGTAATGTTTTCCAGTAGTCAAATATACAATACACATAGATGTACTGAACATTAATCAATGGATATATGTTAAATCTCACAGTTGTGTATGGAGTGTTATAATCACAGTTAACTGCAGGTGCAATCTATGGACTCCACAATGCGTCAGTCACTGAAAAAGGAAATTGAGGAGTTCATTCTTATGGGCTACTTCCAATGAGGCTTTTGTTTGTCCAACATAGCTAGAGAGTGTCATCCTATACTAGTACTTAATTGTAACAGTTTTAACTAGGGCCTGCGCCTTACAAATACAACTTGATGAGTTTATTTTACAAAAGGTCTAGGCACGCCCTGACAATGTACGAAATTGGATGGCCCTAAAAATTTGTTGAACCGATTTTAAGGGGGGGGGGGCTGTTGCGCCAGTTTCCACAATTAGTGCCACCAGCCTGAAGCGGATGGCTCAGTTTAAGAATTGCTGGATTTGGGATAGATTTACAACATGCAATATGCAAGGTCTTTGGACTCATTGCTGGTACCTGATCAATGCTTTTTCATTTATGTCATTGTGAAAAAGCCCTTGGAAAAGATGTCATTGGAAAAAATTTGGACCTTTTGAAAATTTTGGGGGGGTCGTACGACCCTCACGACCCCCCCTTGCATACACCCATGCATACCTCTCCAATTTAAATTTATTACTGATTATCAGCTTTTGCTAATATTTTAGTTTCGCAATGCAATGCTTACAGATCTAGATACTGGCCTAATGTTTGGTATGTGGGCGCATAATGACCACTTACAGATAAGAGTTCGTGTTTCGTCCCAGTTGACCTATTTTTGACCATATGACAGATCCTGAACATAGAAAATTTTATGAAAGACAGAATTTTTTTATGAAAAATGCACATGTATGGACTTTTTTTTACAATGCCTGCAAATACTGGTCTGATTTTTGGTGTGTTTCTTGATAATGACCCGTTACAGATCGAGTTTGCATTTTGCCCTTATTGACCTACTTATGACTATACGACACCTCCTGAACTTTTTTTTAAATAAGCAAATGTTTCTAATTTGCCCAAGGCAGGGGCATCCGTGTCGTTCCGACACATCTAGTTAAAGATCTTTTCAGCCAGAGCATGTTCAAATTTCCAAATATGACCGAGATATCTCTCTGACAGAAGCACATTATTTCTACTTTCTTGTCCAATTGTAGCTTCACAATCTGTGATATAAGGAATTAGGACGGTTGCCTTCCAAGTAGCAATGTGAATTTTCATGATCAATGTTCTATCGTATGCATATTTTATTGTTTCCCTGTGATAATTAAGGATCCCATGCACACATCCATCGTCCGCCTCACTGATAAGGACAAGACTGTTATTTTAAAAAATCAGTTTTAAGCTTCAATCAAGCACATGCATGTATAATAAGAGCTCGGTGAGCTGTGGCATGTCTTTCATTACACTGCAGATATTTGCATCAATCTTGCATAATTGTTAAACCCACATATTTAAGCATTTTCAAGATTACACTGCCCTAGTTCCATTTAACCAATATTTATAAACACAACCGAGTTTCCACAAAATTGTTCATACATCACGAAATTCAGGGTTGTTCGATTTAAATCACGTCAATTTCAACCGCGATTTACTGATTCAAATCAACTTTAAAAAAAAAATGAGTTTTTCTCTATTTTTCTCTTCTATTTCACAAATATTTTCAATTCAGTCATTTTCATTTTTATACTAAGTGCTTCAGAGGCACTTTAAAGAATTTTACACCCTCTTGAAGTCTGATTTAATAGCACTGTTTTTTATTCATCTATATAAATGTTAAACCAATAAATATTCAAAATTTTCAGAATAAATAAAATTAAATAATAAATAACTTTCTGTAGGCTGAATTTATAAACTTCTGAAAGTGAATATTCAATCAGGGTTGATTTAAATCACGTCGATTTAATCGCGATTTAATTCACCTGATTTTTTTAAATCACTGATTTAAATAAACTTTTATTAAAAAAATGAGTTTTTCTCTATTTTTCTCTTTTATTTCACAAATATTTTCAGTTCAATCATTTTTATGTTTATACTTAGTGCTTTAGAGGCACTTTGAAAGAATTTTACACCCTCTTGAAGTCTGATTTAACAGCACTGTTTTTTTTTATCTATATATATGTAAAACCAATAAATAATCAACATTTTCCAAATAAATAAAATTAAATAATAAATAATTTATAAACTCTTTTGAAGGAGAATTTTCAATAGAGGATATATGATGGGAACACCACGTTAAAGGGTACCCTAAAAATCTCATTTGTAACAAAAAATGAAGTATCCAGCAGAAGTTCAGAACATGTTTTTTCCTAGTCACTGGCCGGGAAATAAATGTCTCAGAAAAGACACAGCAACTGAAATTGAGTATTGAGTAAATAAATGTGTGTAGGGTATAAAAATAAATTAATCTATTTAATTAGAAAGAACTTCAAGCATGTTTTTCATGGTTTAGATCAATATTTTTATATGAATCATTTTGCTTATATCCTAGCATTTTGTTCATGATTCATATAACTGATTTAGTGTTTCCTGACCCTTTGTGCTGCGTTTTCAATTTTCTCATCTTCATCCTTCACAATTGTTTTATAGATTTTTTTTCTTTAACCACTTTACACCTTGCTCTTACATAAGTGTCCAATTAAAGGGCAGTTTTCTAACAATTCTTATTTTATAATTAATTTCATTACAGTAACTGATGATTTTCAGCATGACACTCTACAAACACCAACATCAACAAAATGATATCGAATGACCCTGACATAGAGCACTTATTCTGCTTATAGCAGTATTTGGAAAAGCACAAGCATAATCCTGATAGACCACACAGGAGTACAGAGGAATGATTAAGTATACAAAACACACAGAAACAATGTACATAATACATTATTAGTCAGTAAGGCTTTAACAGAATGGGATATGTGAGAATATACAATTGTAAATTTAGAGATTAGAGAAAGTGTAACAAAAATGTGTCACCTCCATTTTTGTCAAACATTTAGATTTCCTGTTTTATTTTTTTTTTATATTTTAATCTTGCATTGCTTATAAAAGGTTATTAAGCTCTATATATGCAAGTGCCCTGGGAAAAAAAATTACTTACATTAGGCTCTTCATAAGGCCCCTTACTTCAGGAAACACATGACATATCAAACACACTAAAACTGATACTTTAGTCTACGTTATTAAGGTATGTCTAAATATCATGTTTCAGACACAACAAGTTTTATGCAAACAGATAGGTATCATACCTTGACATTGTTACAAATATTTAATCACAACTCACCAAAATCATTCCATAAAAGCTGTATATAAACTTACTTTTATAAGAATGGCGGACAGATGACATCTTGTTTTACATTACAGCTAATTAGCATATACCTCTTCTAAATATTCTCACAGACAGACCTAATTTATTGCGATGACATCTTCTACCTTCACCCACATATGGTTACAAAGAAATACAGAAAACGTGCATGTTCTATTCTGCTCTGTATGAATAGACCAATATATGGAGGTGACCGTTCTTTTGTTACATTATGACCCTCGTGTGCTAAGTATGTGTATTTACTATTTACATGTAAAACCTTTGCAATATCCATGTGTAAGGCAAACACTTCTAACTCAAATTATGTTTTTTCTAAACCCTATTTATCAAAAAGGTAGAAAAAATAGGTGATACTGTAAAGTTCAAAGTAAAGGCGACAAAAAATGTTACAAAAAGCACTGTCCGCCTAATTTCACAGACTTCCCATAGGAGTTGGCATAAACACTGTTTTCTTGAGATTTCCTCAGAACCAGTGGAAATCATTTTGGGCGATTTATCTTGAATAGTTTATCATAAGTTTTATGTGCTACCTGATTAAAATTTTATAAATCTTATTTGAGACTGCAATGTTTGGCAAAAAAAAATAGGAAAAATGCAACTGTACGGCTCTTTTTTGTCACAGACAGCTGAACTTTGGAATACAACTTTATGTATTTTTACCTACGATGTCTTGTGAGGGCAGACAAGACATAAGCCATTTCTTTTATGAAAAAAAAAATAGCATTAGTGGCAATGTACCCTTTAATGTGAAAGAGCCCTAAAAAATATTCAAAGGTGTCCACCTGTCAAATACTTTTACATCAAGTTGAAAGTTTACTTGCTTGTGTTTTTAGTTATTCATACCATGGGTGGTTTGATTTAAATCATGTCTATTTAAATCGCCGATTTAAACACAATTTAAATCACTTGATTTTTTTTGTAAAAATCACTGATTTAAATCAACTTTTATCAAAATATGAGTTTTTCTCAAGTTTTCTATTTCACAAATAATTTTGATTCAATAATTTCATTTTTATACCAAGTGCTTTAGAGGCACCTTAAAAGAATTTTACACCCTCTTAAAGTCTGATTTAACAGCACTGTTTTTTTCATCAATATAAATGTAAAACCAATAAATAATCAAAATTTTCTAAATAAATAAAAATTAAATAATAAATAACCTTCTGTTATCTGAATTTATAAACTCTTTTGAAGGAGAATATTCAAATTTCAGGGCAGTTTGATATAAATCACTAGTTTAATCGCGATTTAAATCACTTGATTTTTTTTTTAAATCACATATTCAAATCAACTTTTATCATATAATGAGTTTTCCTCTTTTTTTCTCTTCTATTTTACAAATAATTTTAATTCAATCATTTTCATTTTTATACTAAGTGATTTAAAGGCACTCTAAAGAATTTTACACCCTCTTGAAAGCTGATTTAACAGCATTTTTTTTATTTTCATCTATATAAATGTAAAATTAATAAATAATCAAATTTTCCAAATATATAAAATTAAATAATAAATAACTTTCTGTAATCTGAATTTATGAACTCTTTTGAAGGAGAATATTTAAATTTTAGGGTTGTTTAATTTAAATCACATTGATTTAATTGCGATTTAAATCACTTGCTTTTTTTTAAATCATTTAAAATTAACTTTTATCCAACGAGTTTTTTTATTTTTCTCTTCTATTTCACAAATATTTTCAATTCAATCATTTTCATTTTTATACTAAGTGCATCAGAGGCACTTTAAAAGAATTTAACACCCTCCTGGAGTCTGATTCAACAGCACCGTGTTTATTTTCATCTATATAAATGTAAAAGCAATAAGTAATCAAAATTTTCCAAATAAATAGAAGTAAATAATAAATAATTTTCTGTAGGCTGAATTTATAAACACTTTTGAAGGGTAGTATTAAAATGAGGACATATAAAGTATTCAAGGGTGTCCACCTGTCAAATACTTTTACATTAAGCTGAACTTTACTTGCTTGTGTTTTTTGTTATTTAAACGGTTGAAATTTGCAGGAATATGAACCATTCCAGTATACCACCTTGAATAGTTGATCAGACTTTTTAAATTTTCTGTCAGTTACCACTGGGGAGCCAATATATACTGGTCTGAAGATACATTTTGCTTTGCTTATTCTATGGACAAATTTACTGAAGCAACTTGCTGTGTGCATGTGATTGAATGTCTCAATATATTTGTTTAGGTGCAAGTATCACCAACACAGCCAGTCCTTTTTTATCATCCATAAATTAAAGTGCATAAGGGGTGTTCACTCCAAACCTTAACCCAAGTATGATTGCTAAGGAAATCAAAGCTGTACCACTGTTTTCAGGATCCTGTGCTTGGATTATTATTATATGATATGATCTAGATGTCCCCTCCCTCCCAATAATCCAACTATTCCAGGGTTATGGCAGTCCTTGTTGATCGCGTCATCTCTCCAGCTGAGACTTCTGTATTGCCTCCTCTACTGTTGTACGAAGAACATTTATTACTTCTCGGGGATTGTCACTCTTTGTTACTGCTGTTCCTGACACAATCATGTTGGCACCAGCCTGAAAAGAACAAAACCTCTTTGATAAATTTTGTCAAATTTTTCTAACACACAAATACCTTTGAGGCTACAGCTTTTGTTACCTTGTGGTGACTGTGGATAAAACTACTGGTATATGGTGTGTAAATGCCCAACAAACAACTAAATCTCTCTTTTGTTTCCAAGGTTGTGATATAAATTAAAAGAGACATTGTGGTAGGATATAATATAAGATTCTGTCAAAAATGACATGGAGTTGGTAATATAAATTTGATGTATTCTGTGGTTTTGGTTCTGTACGCAAGGGTCCCATATTTGCAACATTTGTGAAGGGGAAATTTTCACAAAAATAAAATCCTCATGAATATAAGACACCACATCTGAGTTGAACAGTAATTTATTCTATAGCTTAGGGGAAAGTTAATATGGGGTTCACAAAAATTTTACATTGAAGATGAAGGTCAAATTCACTGGATTTCAACCTTGTCCAAGAATTTTGTCAGAAGAATCAGTGCCTAAAATTTTCGAGGAAAATATGCAGCCCTTCATAAGTTACTGCGTTAACAAGATATCCTGCAGAAGACATCCCTGGCTCCAACTGACAATGGCGCTGAAAACGTTTCCCAAAGTGGAGCAAACTTGAACCAGCTTTGATTTAAATTTTACTACAGTGTACATGTAGATTCTGATCACCAGCTTAACACCTGCTGTTGCATACCTCCGCACATGCCTGGATGGTGGCTGGTCCAACACCACCATCAACTTCAATGTCCAAGTTTCTGTAGTTCTGTCTCAGGTACTGAACCTGGGAAAAAAAAGACACACAAATGACATATTTTTACAATTCAGACAATAGGCTAAATATGAGAAAGCTAAATTTTGTATTAACAATGCTAAGCTTGAGACAATGGTGAAATGCTACACATTTTTTTTTGTATGAGGTAACCGCCTCGACTTTTTAAATGCTAGCTTAACTACCCATGTAAACCTGCAGAATTCCATTCAAGTTTCAGACTACATGACTTGGCAGTGGCACCACTTCCTCTCGTTTTATATCCTGGTGGTAACCAGGCCCAGTGACTACTGCACCTGCAGGCCAACACAAGGGGTTCACAAGCCCAGAATGGCTATAGCCAGCTTGGAGGGCCTCACCTAGAGGGTCAGCGGATGGGGATGGAGGAGGAAAAAGAACTCAATAATTTAATGTTTCCTAAAATTTTTAATTACTGCCTAGATATAATTTACTGGAAGAGTGGACATCATATACATAGATATATTTATAAACCAGTGTGGAAGTGGAAAAACAAGGAGTTTTGATATTGAGCAAGTTGAAAGAAATACTTTGATGTTGGTCTGTTCCAGACAGACAAAGGGTCATCAAAGCTTAGATAACTTAAAGAGAGTTAGGTGAGGTAAAAAGTAAAAGGCTAGGAGTCTCATATTTTTCTAAAAAAAAATAACTTACCTTTGGCATCATATCATTCATAAATTTCTGACCACCAAAACCTGGTTCTACAGTCATGACCAGAACCATGTCGACAAGATTCACGTATGGGACCAGAGCTTCTACAGCTGTGCCAGGTTTAATGCCCAGTCCAACCTGCATGGATTAAATATATCATAATAAGACACTCGTCACCTTACATATTACCAGATCAAAATGGAGAAATTCAAAAAGTTGAACAGTTAGTGGTATGAATGAGTTTCTTGAGATGGAAATCTTATTATTATCAGTGAGTTCAGGGAGTCTGAGACCACTCCAGTCCAAGTCCACAACTGCTTAATGCTAAGCTCTGGCATTGCCCCCGAGGGGGGGAATCCCCCTCCAACAGTGTGGAAATTTTTAACAAGCCTACAGGCCTAATTCGAACCTGTGCATTGGGAAATACACCAGGTATAATGCTTCAATGCTGGGCCATTACTTTTCATGTATATGAACTATGCAAGTATTAAACATTTTGAATAAGAAACAATTACACAAACATCACTGCTGAAATTCTGACATAGGTGCACACAACACTAAAAAGATTGTAGCTGGCACCACCAGTCTTGTATACAACGAAGCTATCAGAGATATATACATACGCCCAATTTCAGACTGATATATCAAACCCCTCCTGAGAAAAACGTGTGCAAAAGTCATGGTAGGTGGCGACACCTGTCTTGTGAGCGAGAAAGCTATCAAAGACACATAGACAGGTCAAAATATTAGGCCAATACATCAAACTTACCTTGAGTCTGATGCATGGGGCTGACCAGGCTTAGGTGAGAAAGGCTGTTGCCCCGAGTGAACTGTGACAAATTGCTTGCTCAGACTACTGCACTGAGTGAACTCATGACCTGCACCTGGCCAGACTGAGTGAACTTTTGACCTGTACCTGGCTGCACTGAGTGAACTCTTGACCTGTTGCATAATCTGACACAGTTGGCAGTCTGCCAAAGCTATAAATAGAATGCAGCTACTGCACTGAGTAAACTCCTGACCCATACCTGGCTGCACTGAGTGAACTCTTGACCTGTTGCCTAATCTGATACAGTTGGCAGTCTGCCAAAGCTATAAATAGATCCAGATTGACCTCTAGCCTGTTGCCAAATCGGAAATAGTAGCCACACCATTGCATAAGCTCATGCAGGGGCCCTGCCCTGAGGGGCTTGACACCCATGAAGTGATCACATGGTGCCCATGAGGTGTTCACATGTCACCCATGAGGTGATCACATGCCATGTGCTTGGCTGCACTGATTGAACTCTTGACCTATATCTGGCTGCACTGAATGAACTCTTGGTCTGTTCCCAAATCTGAAACAGTTGGCAGTTTCTCAACCTATTTAAAGAAACAGATTCAATCTGGGCCTGTTGGTATATCTGTTTACACATACTGAAAGACTTTGGTTAAAATTTCTTTTTTCAAGCCGACATATTCATAAACTTTTTATCAAAATATCTAGAATAATAAAAGATGCAGTACTTTCATTGTTAAAAGTCCAATAGTTCTGCCAAAAATCATTCTAGTAAACTTGAACAAAGGCCACCTAAGAATAATTTTTGTGCAATATTACAGAAGATATAATTGAAATAATAATTTTGTAGAAGAACACTATTTCAGTCCTCAGTTTGAAAAAGACATAATAATGGCCATAAGACCAACTTTAGCTTTTCACAACTCAACCAAAAATCAACAAACTCAGTATATTCTGATATGATTGAAAGAACCATGTCCTAGGATAAGTCTTCAAAAAATTGAACAATTCAACTTGACAGTTTCATCATTAAGCTGAAAGAGGCTAAAATTATGAGGTTTTTTTGCCCATAAAAAAACAGGTCAATGTAAGTTGCACCACTAAATCTACAACTTCAAATATGAGTCATGTGACCAACATTTGCACAAAACCTGGTAATGCTAGCTTCTGTCATTTCTGAGAGTACTATGTCAGTATGCTTACTTGGCCGAATGACTGTTCAAATTTGTGTAACTCCACTAAAATTCATCAAATACAAACCATTTGAACAAACTTGAGAGGGCTTGCCTCTGGGATCATTTATGTAAAATATTTAACAATTTGGCTGGACCATCTACAAGAAGACAACTTTTAAAATATTGTCAGCTTTTTCCTTATAAAATCTAAGTAAATGCAGATAGCAAAAAAAATAAGCTGAATCCCACAAAATTTGATATGTGACAGATTATTGCATAAAATCTAGGAATGGTAGCTCCTGCTATTCCTGAGAAATTATGGATTAATGTACAAATGACCAATGACCCCCGTACAAAAATAGGTCAATTCAGGTGGTGCCACCAATACCTGAATTTCATATATGACTCATGTGACCAACACTGGCAAAAAATTGGTGATGATAGCTCTGGCTGTTTCTGAGACTGTCATTTTAGTATGCTTTTTTGGACAGATGACTAAGTTCAACTTCCTGAACAAAATTGAGGGAGATGGTATAAAAGATTATTTCTGTGAAATATTGAACAATTTGGCTTGAGTGTTTCGGAGGAGAAGATTTTTAAAGGTTTTTTTACCTTTTTCTCTACAAAATTTAAGAAAATTTTCAGATGGCTAATTTTTTGCATTAAATTTCATGATGCTAGCTCCAATTATTTTCAAAATAGTATGGGTAAACGTACAGAAGACAAACGATGCCACATCATCGCATTAGTTCACAGGTTCACTAAAAATTAATACAGATGCATATTGAATGCAAAACTGTTATACAGATACATCTCACTGATGGCAAAATCTTGAATTAATTTGTCTATGGATACCAATTATTTATAATCCATGTACAGCTGTCTTTATATACCCACAGGGAGCTGTATAGCTGTGATTGTAAACATTGCTTGGCATGAGGAATATCTTAAAATTAAAAATCTACATTTTTTAAAAGCTTTTAAAAAACATTCTTGTCAATATTAACCATAGATAACCTGAAATCTAAATGTTTAGAGGCATGATGTAATAAATGCTGATAAACTGGTGCCAGTCTAGATGTATCTAGATGTATCTGTGTATCTGCTTCACACAGATAACATATATGGTAAAATGACTCAATTGAACCTTTATAATTCAGCCAAAATTCATTCTTTGGAACCATAAAAGACAATTATTATAAGAATTATTCAGGGGATTATTCTTGTAAAATATTAAACAAATTGGCCTCAGTAGGGTCAGTCAAAAAAAAATTTCTAGGTTTGTAATTCATATGGGAAAATACAGCAAAATGGCTAAGTTAAGCTTCCCATAACTCAGCCAAAAATCACTGAACCAAAACCATTTGAACAAACTTGAATTATCAACATCTAAGGATAATAAATGTGTGAGATTTAAGAATTTAGCCCAGTGGTTTTTGAGGAGAAGATCTTTGTAGCCACTGAGCTAAAATGGGCTGTCACAGCATATGACTAAATTCAGCTTCCCATAACTCAGCCAAAAGTCACTGAACTTAGACCATTTGAACAAATTTCAGAAAGCACTCCCTAGGATCATTTCTGTGCGATATTAAACTATTTGGCCATATGGTTTCAGAGAAGAAGTTTTTTGTAGCCGTCAGTATGATACGGGCACTGATGACCCCCGTACAAAAAAGGTCGATGCAGGTGGTGCCACCAATACCTCAATTTAAGATATGTCTTATGTGAACAACATTGGCATAAAATTTGGTGATGATAGCTCCAGCCGTTTCTGAGATTGTAATTTTAGTATGCTATTATGGACAGATGACTAAGTTCAACTTCCTGTAACTCGGCCAAAAATCAACGAACTTAAACCAATCGAACAAACTTGAGAAAGATTATTCCAGGAATCATTTCTGTGAAATATTGGACAATTTGGCTGAACAGTATCGGAGAAGAAGATTTTTAAAGCTTTTTTAGCTTTTTCCCTATAAAATCTAAGAAAATGCAGTTAGCCAAAAAATAAGCAAAACCGATATAAGTTTTTAGATGACTAATTTTTTGCATAAAATTTTGTGATGCTACCTCTTGCCGTTTACAAGATAGTATGGGTTAACGTACAGACAACGGACGACGGAAGACGCCACACCATCGCATAAGCTCCCAGGTTCGCTAAAAATACATGCTATAAATTGCCATTTCTGTGGGTATTTTTCTTATAATGTAAGCTTTATTCACAGAACATAATTCCTTACTTTTATTTACATGCCCCCCCCCCAAGGGACGGTTCTGCTGTAAGCTGTCATTGCTGAACTTTAGCTTGGCAAATTTAGTCTTTTTGCAGGCCTAATATGTTCTTTTGGCATTTTGTTCATAAGTAATAATATGTATTTATAGTTAGTGACAGAGTTTTTATTTCTATGGGACCCAAAATGGACTTGCCTCCAAGTCCCTGTACATGTCCAAGTAAAGGACCTTGACTTTGAGTCCAAGTCCTTAACAAGTGACCCATGGGTCATGATGCTCAGCTGACTGGGAAGAGATTTGCAAAAGGAAATTTTATCATCTGAATGGTAGTATATACCCATTCAACTGAAGCATCAAACAGATTAACCAACAGGCTGAGATTGTGTCTGTATTAATATATCTAAAAAATAGAGAAAAAATTTAAAAAAAAAATACAGGTGGCTCCACCAGTCTGCAGAAACTAATAAAAACACTTAATGGTCAATATCTATGCAAAGAAGCATGGTGGTAACTGGATTAGTTGTTCAGATACTTCAGCTTTTGTATCAAATTTTCCATTATTCTGAGGAATACTTTGGAGTCTGATAGCTTGGAGGATATGGGTAACAGAGACCTAATTCCAGGTTTCCATGGAGTCTTTTCATGGGTCTCCCTGTGTGTCAAGCATGAAGATTCTAGGTCCAGTTGTTACAATTTGAACCCAGTCTTTATGATTTGTGCCCTGTTGACAGATGTCCACATTTTTAAAGGTCTCAAAAATAAATAAAAAAATTCATAAAAAATAAAAAAAAATACAGGTGGTGCACCCAGTCTGCAGGAACTGATGGATCAATATGTATGCCAAAAATTATGACCATCAGTGATGTAGTTAATGAGATATTAAAGTTTTTGTACGAAATTTTTTACTATTCTGGGGAGTACTTTTGGGCCCCATAGCTCAAAGGATATGGGTAACAGAGACCTAATTTCTGGTCTCCAAGGAGATTTTTCATGGACCTCTCAGAATGTCAAGTTACAAGATTCTAGGTCCAGCGGTTACGATTTGTGCCTGGTTAACAGACGGACAGACGGACGGACGACGGACAAAGAGTGATCGCTATAGCTCAGCATGACTGAAAGTCAGCTGAGCTAAAAATGTTGAGTCAAAGTCTGCACTTAAGTCTGACATCACTGTTGATTTTTACTGAGAACTCAGTACTTGTGCTTGATACTGTAATGATACAAAACTGACAGTGGGTTTTTAGATTGATTCAGATGTGCAAGTCAATGTCAATGAAATTTCTAAAGTGATCCTTAGTAGTGTATACATGCGTGTGTTAAGTAGGACTTGCATGTATAAGGCCAATGATTTTAGCCCTATGGTCTCAACTGTTTAAACTGCCAAACCATGAGCCAGAGGCAGATTTAAGGCATCTTTATGGCATATATAACTTATAAGATGCCAAAAATATATTCCAGCAAAAATGTAATATTTCAAGACAACAATAGCAATATAATGGGTCAAATAATGGCAGACTTACATAAAACAGGAGTAAGGCAGTTTTTAACCTACCCTGGTGTGTTGTTAGGCCTAGCTTATGCAATGAGCCATTTCAAAGTGGACCCCCCCCCCCCCCCCCCCGGATAAATCTGAGATTTACAAAGATTACCTTTTGATTTACCTATATCAAAGCTACATTCAGTTGGTGTCACACATGTACATGAAGTAATGATAAACTTAGTTTTTTTCTCTCCAAATATCTGGTTGATCTGCCATCATATTGGACAGATGGACAGTTTAACACTGAGATGAGCAAATCCCGAAACAGTAGTCTGACAGTTCTTGGGTTACTTGATTTTTGGCTCACCAAATGGGCTGCCTCTGAAACTGGCTTATACTGCAAGTCCTGGACTACCTCTGTGTACCTACTTTCATTCCAGCCTCTCTGACTTTACGAATGCAGCCAATGACATCCTTTGTTGCCTCTAAATGAAAGGTGTATTGATTGGCTCCTGCATCATTCATCCCCTCAATCCACTGCCGGAACACAAAAAATGACGATTAATTAATTTGAAATACAAATGTTAAAAATAAATGACCATTGGGCCCTAGTGCTCAACTGATAATCTAAGGTGAAGATAACATTTGGAAATCCCCTTTTTCTGGCCACATTTTTAAGGTACGGATTATGAGATCTAATGGAACAAGTAACAGACCAAAGCCCTTAAGTTGTTAACCAGGTTCTTAGGTAATTTAGGTTAAATCATATATAATTAAACATTTACAGCTGCACAAACAAATGCACAGTTTCTTTATTTTTTTTTGTTTGGGGGTGGTGGGTTACAAGACAAAGCCACATGCATGGTTTCACTTAAAAGAAATTTCAAAACAATTGACTTTTGTGAAAAGACTACAAATAACATAATCTGTTTACCTGATGAACACTGAAGCTGAAAAGTCATGCATTACCTTAATAAATCCATTAACCAATGGGGCATGTGGTCACAACATATTCAGGGGTCATGTTTTGCATATTCACATCACATATAAGGATGCCCAAGCAAGGTAGGTAGCAGTATGGAACAAGGAATAACATGCCCAAATGTAGCCCTTAAGAATGGACTCCTGAATTGCTTTAACATATCATATCGTGCTATAATCCCAGTTAGCCCCTTCCCCCCCTTGGTGAAACCTGTTGTGTCACTAGCGTCGCTGGCTAGACTAAACAATACCAATATTATATAACTAGAATATGGGTAGTTGACAAGCGACTACGTGTATCGGCCTACATCAGAGTGGGACGTGTGAAGTGGGGCAAAGATTGAGTGGCAAGAGGAAATAAAAGATGTGTGCTTATTGGCATGGATATCTGCCATGTGAACATGACTGTAGGTGGCGCCACCTGATATTTGAAAGAGAAAACTATTAAAGAAGAAGTTGTATACATATGCAAAATTTCAGTGGATAAGTCAAACCACTGCTAAGATACTGTGGTTGTCTTTTTATTTGCAAGGGTTTTAATTTTGCAATATTTGCGAATGTGAAATAATCACGAATATGAAACCCTCAGGAATAAGATGCCCCATCAACTAAGATGACCTTTGAAAACAACCTTATCAGCAACCTAATCTGTGCCGGTTTTCGGAAATGGCCCATGCATTAGTCGAACTAACAGGCTGTGATACATATCGACTGTGATAAGTTATAATTTAATAACTGAACCAGTAATTAGGTTTTGTAGGATTTTCTTTTCTAAATTTTACATCCATACATATCCTGCTGTACTTAGATTTTACATGTTCTGGTGCAATCACAAAAATGAAACCCTCAGGAACAGTCAAAATGATGAAATTGCAAAATTTTAGCCTCGCGAATATAAAGGGAACTAGAGTCTGAAATTTTACCCTAGGTGGACGATCAATTGGACATGATGCAAAAATGGTTGGAAGTTTGGCCACCAAATTTGTAGAAGCTGTAGAGCTATGTAAGAAGTATACTTATGCAAAATTTCAGGCTGATACATCAAACCAGTCCTGAGATGTTAGCATGGATATCTGTAGATGAAATGTGTAAGTGGCGCCACCTGCCACAAAATCCAGAAAGCTGTCCAAGATGTATACATATGCAAAATTTTAGGCAGATAAGTCAAACCACAGCTGAGATAGGAGTGATTTTATCCCAAGGCAGACAAACAGACCCTGTGCAAAAATGGAAAAATCTGTATCATATGCACCAGTTTTGTGTATGATACAGAGCTATGCGAGATCTATACACAAGCAAAATTTCAGCAGGATACGTCAAACCAGAGATATCAGAGAAATCCTGAGATATTAGCCTGGATGTCTGCAGTCTGAATATGAATGTAAGTGGCACCACCTGTCATAAAACAAGAAAAGCTATCCAGCATGTATGCACATGCAAAATTTTAGGAGGATAAGTCTAACCACTGCAGAGATAAAAGTGATTTAACCCAAGGCAGATTAACAGATGGACGCTGTGCAAAAATGGTTGCATGTGGCCCATTTTAATCATATCAGCACTGGGTCATGTATTTAGCATGATGAGGTCATATATTTTGATGGCCAGATTTAATCAGACTCAATATTATTAGGGTCTATCTAAAACACTGAGATAAGTGGATAGATGGAGAAATTGCGGAGAGTTTTTATATGCAATGTGAGTTTTTATATGCAATGATACTTTTAAATACACATTACAATCACTTAAAATCTCCAAGTTTATTACTCTTAACATATTTGTTCACTGTTAAATAACCTAAATAATTAAAAATCTTTACATTCACGTAAAATTCAGCTCTCTCAATAGTTTGGACAAGCAGGTTCTTCTCTTAAGATTTTATTTGTTCCATGCCAGAGACAACAAATAGCATCAGGAGTCTGTGGGCTACTTGCGAATTGCAAATGCAGTTGATCTTTGTTTCAATCAAGAAATTAAACAAACTGAACATTTTAACCAGGGATTAATGCAAAAACACTTAGTTTCTTGTTTCAGTTCTGGCATTTTTACACCATTTCCTAAAACAAAACTGCCTCCTAGAATACCAAAGACTTAATATAAGGCAACTGTAACCATTGCAAAACTTTCTCCAAGAATACCAAAGCCTTGGTATAATACAACTGTAACCATTGGGATTGAATGCGAATGTGGGTTCGAAGACATGACTGGGTGCGATTAAAAAAATTTAAAACATGTAATAAGTGGTTTCTTTTCAATGTGCATCGTCTTTAAAATAACTAAAACAATTAATGAAATGGATTTGTTAAGATTGTACAAATAAATCTTGTATTATTACTGTGTACATTGTGCAATATTTTTTTTATTATTGTACTTTGTATTGTTATGGTCAGAAAGAAGTGTGGTGTATTTTGTACAGACTAAGAAAAATAGGCTTTAACTGTGATCACAATATATTTATATTTTCTATTTTTTCTTCAATTTTGTTAAATCCTACTGCCAAGTTGATTCATTAGCTTAAAGGTGCAATCTTTGTTTGTGTACATGTATAAAGTAGGTTTGTTTCAACTTTTATTTGTGCATATAAATCATGTTTATACACTATTATGGATGATAGTGTTTTTTACATATCAATAAATGAAGGTAAAAGTATGATTTATTTATAATATTTTACATTTTGTTCACCACCTGTAAATTTGATACACCCACAGTTTTGTTATGGTTTGCACAATTAACTTTTGAAACTGTGTTTTGCCCTTTTGTCTTTAGATCTGTCAGTGTCAGCTGGTGACTCAGACAGGTGTTTTATTTTGCGTAATGCATTCACTCGGCGGTGAGTCTACAATGTTAAGCATAAAATGCTTATGTACCAATTTTTTATTTTGGTCATTTAACAGTGCCCAAATATGTTATGGGTAATATAGCTGGAGATTTTAATATTTGAATGTATCATTGCATATAAAAATTCTCCGCAAATTCTGTGTTTATTCTCCGTTTTAGACAGACCCATTTTATTAATATTAGGCCTTGCAATATATGGATATATGTATATAGCATGGCCTAATAATATTGATTCCGATTAAATCGGGCTAATATTGAACATGAGGTAATATCTTGAGTATGAGGTCATAAAATGAGCTACGTTTAAGCACCTGTTCTGGCTTGTCCACCATCATATGCATGTCAAAGAACACACCGGGCAGCTTAGGCCTCAGACATTTCACTATGGGGTGGCCAAAAGTCAAATTAGGGACAAAACTGCCGTCCATCACATCTAAATGCAGATAGTCTGCCCCGCTGTCCATCAGGCGCTGACATTCTGAGGATAATGATGACAGGTCAGCATTCAAAATAGAAGGTCCTATTTTGCAAGAATACCCGCCACATGAATTATCGGATCCGTCCGTTTGATCCATCTTGACTTTCACGTGTGCCAAACAAATCTCCACCAGGGGTCTCTCTGCATCAAGTTGGCTGTTGACTCGTACCCAGTGCATTAATATCCCACTAGGCGTCAACTAAGATAGTGTATCGGGTACCGGTCTAATTATCCGAAGGGACTAAAATTGGAATGTAGGAGGTCTAATGTGACAAGTACAATTCTACACACTAAAAACCTGGACGTTGGAAAATGGTAAATAAAGAACTTGAGAAAAATAGTTAATTTTATTACAGTTGACATCACGGCAAAAATTACTTATTCAAAAATGACTGATTCAATTGAAATAATTTTAACAAAACACCTACGCCACTTATGAAAGCTGTCTCTATAAAGAGCAGTACGTTTATTTAAGCCATGCATGGCTATCGATAAACGTACCTTTATTCATATGGAAATATTTGGTTTTGGTATTTTTATTTTCCTTTTTTTTAAATATTCTTCCAATCTTTTGTCCGATTTAATTTATTCTTCCTCAGGATGAATCTTACCACATAAAATTACTTAACTTAAAAGTGCAATTTTTAATATTTTAATGTCGATTATCTCCTAGCCAATATATTACTGGTACAAAAAATATGATTAAAATATCACAATTAAGGTTGCCACCATTTCTAAGACAATATTTTGAAATTCATTCATGAGATCATAGTAGTAGGTGACTCAGCACTCTCCAGTTTCCACATGGACCGTTTGACCTAGAAAGTTGAAATATACGTACAGCTATATATGTAATTACGATTAAAAAGTACAGGGGGCAATGCCAGGCGCGTCCCGGAAATTGGTAGGGCCCGGCAAGGTCTCTACATTTAAGAAGTCATGAAAACGACAAATATATTGTGAAATTCAGATATCTTTAATATGATCGAGACCTAATTTATTTAACATATTCCAAACTGTCTCAATATTATTTCTATTAAAAATGACAAATCTTAACAAAATGGAAAAATGAACGTGAAATATTTCTACCACTTTATCCAATTCAACTTGAACCCGCTTCTTTGGAAATTTCAAGTAATATGCAGAACCTAAGTTTGTCATCACGACACTGAACCTTCGAATCCTTAAATTGGTATCGGGTATTGGAATTTGGTGTCAAAAACCAGATTAATTTTTTGTTTTGACAGGAGGTGGGGATTCTGGGCAACCCAGAACGGTAACCCAAGGGTTCAAACCTGAGTATGTAGTCTGTTTGGCAATTATAATTCTACAATAAGATATCTCAGATCAATTCACACGGTCCTATATATTCGACTTCTGACATTTGTTTATTTACATCCGAGTTTTAGGTCTCTACGATTGATATTCTCCGGGAATTCCCCGGATCTTTGCCGATTCTCGTATTGTTGGAAAGTCCCGTGTTTTCATTGGAGACAAGTTTGACAAGACATGTATTCACATGTCAAGAACGCCTGGGTTAATTCATTTTTCTTTCAATCAAGGGTATTTCTGTCATTAAATAAATTTGAATATGGCACAGATTGATGAAAAGGACAAAAGAATCCTAACATTAGCGGCAGAAGTTGCTGAGAGTACAAACAAAGGCGTGCCAACACTGTTACTGAAGCTGAAAGGTCAGTATTGAAATGATTACAAACAAACTGTGAGCTACCAGCTTTTATTTGAATAATTTTTATTAAACGCTACATTATTCTTCACATACAGGAGATACACTCACTGTATAATGAAACTTTATTATTTGACGAATAACGCCCGGCTGGACAAGTACTTTCAAAAGGTAATGTTGAGCTCTGCTAAAGATAATGTTTCAGATGATATACTTCATATTTCAGATATATTGGATGGTGCTGTCCCGGGCAGTAAACAGCTGTCTGATCTGAAGCTTGAGATATGGACATATGACCTTCACCAGGTGCTGCTGCTCTCCATCAAACAGGATTTCAATCGTGTAACGGCAGGTTGGAGTGTTGCAGCGAAGCTCGCCAACTTATTGAGGTATATCACTCATTCATTTCCAATATCAAATCATTCATTTCCGTGACTGATCCATGATATATGATATTCTCACTATAAAAGTATCATTCAAACTGATTCATGTTAAAGCCTTACAGTGTGTGCATATTATAATGTACTGCAGGTAATGCCTTTTCAGAAAAGTTCATATTATGCCACTGTTTAAGAACTTGTTTATCTACAAGCTGTTAGTAAACACAGCATTAATTGTTGACAAACAGGGAGACCAAATGTCCCACACGTTATAGCACAAGGATATAAACAAAACAAACAGCCTGTGTGTGGTATGATCTGCATTTTCTGACCTGTTGTTATGAAATGTTCAAGGGATTATCTTGGCTTATAGATGTCAAATATCAGAATAGGACCCTTTAATTCTCATTAAAAAAAAATTGATTAAAAGATTATTTTTCAAAGCACTCCTTATTTCTAATAATAATAATTACTAATCCAGAATGATAACTAATTTGGAATGTAATTTTATTTTACAGTCTGTCAAGTATTGGTTTTGATCCACCAGAAAGCCATGAGTTTTATGGAATCTTTCTGCCAGATTGCTGTGAGAGTCTACTGGTTTTGGCTCGCAAGTTGCAAGCAAAGTACCTGAAAACCACAGCAGTAAGTCATACTTGGAGCATTGGTAGATTCATGTATATAGACAAATCTTCCCTCAGTCATACAGTTTAGCCAGGACAAACTTGTGATTTTTTTTTAAATGTCAGAAACACAGTAAAACTGACACTGTTAATGTTAAAATACAGATTTAGTAAATATAGGAAAACAGAAACTGTTAATTTTAGAATACAAATTTAGTATATACAGCAAAACGAGCATTGTATATGTTAAAATATGGACATAATATGTATAGCAAAAACAGACACTGTTAAAATTACAATACAGATTTAGAAAATACAGCAAAGGCAGACACTGTTAATGTTGTATTACAAATTAAGTATATACAGTAAAAACAGACACTTTCATTGTTACAATACAGATTTAGTACATATGTTTTGAACACTAAGAATTTGGTGGTTATTCAAGCTGAACTTAATAGGCTGAGAAGAGATCTCAACACACAGCCTGGTGTTTGTACTGTAGATTATCAAAATTGCTACTTGTCTAATCATGTCTAAAAGATGTAACAGCAGGATTGTAACTGAGTTTATGCCTTGTCAGAGAATGAGCTGTTATTTCATGACAAAAACGTTCAGAACTGACTCAGACACAACTGATCAGTGTTTCTGTAATCTTTAATTCCCTTCAGTCAAATCAGTCTTTACTGCAAATGTTATCTTTGTTGCAAATGTTATTGTCAGATTTTGTTTACCTTTCCTCAGAACATCAGCTGAGCTAGGATCATGATCCTTGGGTCACTTATCTACTAATGATGTATTTTATGGAATATCAGGTGCTGGAGTCACTAAGAAATGATCTACTGGATTCCTTGAGGACTGTGTTGGATTCTCTGAGTCGCCTTATCAGTGGACACGACTTCCTCTGTGCAAATGGTAGGTCAAGAAAGTATTTGACAATTAAAATGAATTTATGGGGGGTTGTTGGTCGTTAAGTACATGCAAAGTTCCAGATAATAAGTATGGACAGTTATGTCAAATGATAGGCGTGAACCAGGCTCCTATTTATATATTAAAACTATGCTGAATTACATTTGGTTGTTGGAGCATTCTCAAACATGAAATTAGCAAGTGGGACTCCATGTAAGGGCTTTTAAACTGGTAGGTCATCAGAGTTTGCAAGCCTGGGTAAAACACAGATTTTACTCAGATTTTACCCAGGATTCCTGAATTTTGCTCATAATTCCTATTGATTAGAGTGGTGTGCACTTCATAGCCAAACAAAAGTTTAAAGTGTGAATGGTAAATGGCTTCCTTTTTACAGAGGTGCTGCTGTTGTCAGGACCACTTGACTTTCTACCTAATTAAAAAAAATGTGTTTTTAACTTCTGCTGACCAACCAGAAAGAAACTAAGCTAAAGCCCTGCTTGATAAAAGCAGAAAACATGGAAAAATGTAGGGTAATAGACTGGGCAAAACCCTGGTTCAAACTCAGGTCAAACATGGGTAAAATACTTTTGACTCTGGTTTTACCCACTGTGTAAAGGTTTTATCTGGTTAAAATGCAAACTCTGAGGGTCATACAAATGCTTGTCCCAATTATATTCTGCTGGGCTAATATAATACACCAGAGATGGTAGCTTTATCTTATCTAGTCAAAGACAATATTCCAAAAATACAGTCTACAGGCTCAACTCAACATACCAAGCCTTCAACATTTGTGTTGCCAAGAATTTTGTTACCTCTGTCAGTAGGGCCCAGATCCAAAAATTCAGGGTTTACTTTACCCTAAAATGTGTTGTAAGGCTCACAGTCATTTATAAACTGCTCATCTTAGAATAAGAATCTGCTGGAATGTTTTGGCAGTTAACACTTATTTTCTTCCATGCCTTCTGAAGGTATGATTTATTCTAAAAATAAGCTGTAGGGCTTTGATGACAAGTCACTATTACACTGCTTCAGAGGGGACAAACTTTTATCATTTTTAGTATGAAATTGTCAGATTAAGTGAAAGTATGATTTTTGTTTACTGTATGATGCAGTAAATTGTTATTTTGCTTTGTGAAAGGTGTGTTTTTTATCCTTCCAGTCCTGAAGTCACCATGGCTGTTACAGATGCTGATCACTGATGATAAAGAAACATGCCTTGTCGTCATGGGAACAATGCAGAGTGCCAACCGCATGAAACCGTAAGCACCATCTAAATCACACACCATGCCGCCACACAGTGATTACCAATGAGAAAACTAGTCTTTTAGGCGTGCACTGTAGATTAAAGTTCTGATCAAGTATTTGTGGAACTACGTATTGCAGCATTAAATGTTATACAATAGGGCTGTAAAGAGTATACAAATATCTAGATTCCATGATCTGTGCAAGAAATTTTAGCACAAATATTTGCCTATGGATTATTCCAGGTTCATGAATCTAATGAGATTTTATGATACAACAGGCTTATATAGCAAAGAATGAATAAACAATCTCTTGTGAGACTGAATGTTATCTAATTTCTAAATCCAGTAATTTGCTGTGACCTCATTGGTACTGGGGCCATGGGCCAAAAATACATGGTTTATTGCACATGATACATTTGTACTGAGCCAAATTTTAAAAAAATACTATGGATACACAGCAATCAACATGCAGGAGGATTAATTGATTAAATTTCTTGCTGTGTAAGGCACAAGGTTCACAAACTGATTTATGTAATGCCATGCAGTTTCATGAATCAATTTGTCTCACAATTTGCCTGGCTATACACAGCTCTCTAATACAGTTGTGGTCATGTGACTTACATGGACATCATGTAAGTTTTGGTGGTGCAACCTTTTGTCCAAAATTGAAAGATCTGCTGCAGTTGACATTACTTACATACAAAAAGAATGCCAAAGTCACCCTATTTCAAATTTGCCAGTAAAAACCATCAAAAGTATCACAATGCATGATTCTGTATACAGATACAATAACCTTTTACATTATCATGTAAAAATTGTGTGTGTCTGTTGGTCTGTGCCCTATTTTACATACTATAGCATACATGATTGTAGGCCTTACCATGTTTTCATATTTGATTAGAGGAGTGCTGGCTGTGGTCAGTGAGCAGATCGTACACGGGCTGCTGGATGAGTTGGTGTACAAGCTGACCTCAGTAGAGGACCCTGAAGTGGGCAGCACTGTCACCCGCACCGTTCTTGTGATGTGCGAGTCTCACCCCCCATTGGTGGAGCTGATCTGTGTCCGATATAAGTAGGTTAAACCCAACATTCTGTTTATTGTGAAAATTAAATTATTTTTACAGGTAATGTGTTAATTTTATCAATTAATGACCACCAGATTTCTGTCTGAAGGCTGCAAACAGCACATATCCAAAGTTTTGGAGCTAGAAAGTATTAATTTTACATCAAGATGGATCCTAGCAAGATCGGAAATTAAACTGAAAATGGGTCATTATGACCTTATACCAGGGAGAGCTTGGCTTATTAATTTTCATGATCAAAACTTGTTGTAACTGTTCAAATGATACACATCATAAGCACCAGTTTCTCAGTTTAGAGTATTGGCACCGCTGTACCTCATTTTTCGAAGTTACACCTTTAAACAGATTGTCTAATGTGAAATCATGGAAGACCCATCCACAGGTCATATCATAATGAAGAATTCATGAAATGAAATTAGTCTTTTCTCTTAAGATAAGACCAGGTTCATTCTTTTGTTGAAGAATATTATTGATATCTAAAAGTTCAAAATATTAAGGTTACAGACTTATTCTTCTATGTACAGAAATACAGTGAAATCTTGCTAACATGACCATCTGTTGGAACCAGCCAGTGTTTGTGTTAGTGGGGTGTGTAATAATACCGGGAGGTTTTATAATGATTTACACTAGTCTGACAGCAAATAAAGTGGTCGTGTTTGTGGGGTGGGTGTGATAGCAGGGTGGTTGTGTTAGCGGAGTGGATGTGATATTAGTGTGGTTATATTAGCAGGGTTGGTGTGATAGCATAGTGATCCTGTTAGCAGGGTGGAAGTGATAGAAGGGTTGTCCTGTTAGCAGGGTGGGTGTGTTAGCAGGGTGGGTGTGATAGCATAGTGGTCCTGTTAGCAGGGTGGGTGTGATAGCAGGGTGGATATGTAGCAGGGTGGTCTTGTTAGCAGGGTGGTTGTGTTAGCAGGGATGGTGTGATAGCAGGGTGGGTGTGATTGCAGGGTGGTCGTCTTAGAGGACTGGGTGTGATAGCAGAGCAGTCTTGTTTGTGGGATGGGTGTGATAGCAGGGTGGTCGTGTTGGCAGGGTGGGTGTGATAGCAGGGTGGTTGTGTTAGCTGAGTGGGTGTGATATAAGGGTGTTTTTATTAGCAGGGTGGGTGTGACAGCATAGTGGTCCTGTTAGCAGGGTGGGTGTGATAGCAGGGTGGTCATCAGGCAGGGTTTCACTGTACTTCATGATGAGATCATTTACAGAAAATTATAAACTTTTACTTAATTCATTTTGTTACAATTATGTTAACATTATGGTATAGAAACATATTTAAATAAATATAACCATGTATATTGTTTCAGAGGGTTAAGATTACTGTTGAGACAGTGGGAAGGTAAGGGTTTCGGTCGGGATTTGAGGAAACTTGTGCTGCTACTGCAAGCTGGTAGTGCAAGGAGAGCAGAAATGGAAGTAAGTCATAAAGCCAAATTATCATGCTTATTGTAAAGCTACCCATTTAATACCAGTAGGGCAGAAGTTAGTACTTAAGTACCCTAGTAATTCTGAACAAGAATTCAAGTCCAAAATCTGGACTTGAGTCCTTGTTTAGGCCTGTATTTTGAGATATTTGAGCAGTTATTTCTGTAGTTATTAATAATGCATTTAAATATCATTGTATCTTACTAAATCAGGTGTTCTACAAATTAAAGTTTCATATAACACACCTTCACACGCTCTAAAATATTTCCAGTAAATGTAAACCAACTGGACCTTCTGTTATATGAAGGCACATGGGTAATTACAGAGAAAAATGCCATAGAATCCTTATTTCATTGAATTTTCATTGTAAATGTAGATTTTAGTCTTGGCAATGAGTGCTTGAGTCTGTGTCAGGTAAAGTCTATCAAATGCTAGTGACCAAACTTTGCTGTCCATATCAGCCCTATTAAACTGATGCTGGTATACTGCCAATACAGCTTGATGATGATTTATATTTGCTCTGATGATAAGGTATAAGACTTGTTCTTTAGTAGGGCACATTTTATGACTGTTAGAACTGAAATAAATTTGACAATTAGACAAAAGACCTTATTAAAAACCTTATTTTGGTGACATCTGAACTGAAACTGCATTTTTATCAAACAAAAGTAATACCAGTAAACTAAAGTTTCCAGCTTTTCTATCACTTGCTGGTATGCTTGGAACCATTCAGGACTGGAAAGTTGTATTTCATAAATTAGACATTTCCATTTAAGATCTTGATAACTTTATGTGCATTTACCATGAATTAAAACTCTTATACAGTAATGAGTTGAACCTCCATTTTCATCATATAAGCTTGTTTATCTTTATCTAGATATACAATGGTTAGTTGTGTCTGTTTGTAATGACAGAAACTTCACCAGGCAGCTAGTGTTATACAAGCACTATGGAAGGGACATAAAACCAGGGACAAAATAGAAAAGGCTAAACTCAACATGTCCAAGTTCCAGCTCAGTTTCAGGCAAGTGTCTATACTAATGTCTGCTCAGTCATGTATGCTTTATAAAGGATTCATACAGCTTGATCTCCAGTTGGCATAATAATAATCATGTGGACTAGAAACTACAAATTTGATACATAGATATATCTGGGCAGAATGTCATCAGCATCCTCAAATGAGGTCAATGTGATGAAACTGGTGTGAGTAATAAAAAACATTTAGTTAGACTCTCATTTACCACTAGTAACAAAGTTTTAACATCAAGCCAGAAGCAGATCCAGACAGGAAGCAGGGGGGGGGGGTCCAATTGGTGTGGACTCCCCTTTTTTTCAGCTGCCACAACCTTTTTTAGCACAGCTGACTGAAAGTCTTCATCTTCAAGGTCTTCATCTTCAAGGTCAATTCTGCCATAATGTAAAATTTTTTTTCCCCCATAACTTTTGAAGTATTAAACATTTTGTCTTCAAATTTGGTACAGCAATTGTTCCAACAAAAATGAAGGAAAAGTTAAAAAAAAGAGACCTTGACCATCATCTTCAAGGTCAAATCTGCAGAAATATGACATTTTTCTGAAGCCCATAATTTTTTAGGTATTCCATATTTTGTCCTCAAGTTTGGTACACCAATTGTTCCTACCATTTTCTTGGAAAAGTTCAAAATCTGGTGACCTTGACCTTTCTCTTCAAGGTAAAATTGCCGATATGTAACATTTATGAATCTCCTCACTTTGGTACACCAAATTGTTACTACCAAGCTCTCGGACGAGTTTGAAACCTGGTGACCTTGACCAGGATCTTCAAGGTCAAATCAGTGGAATTAAAGATATTGTTTTGTGGACTAGATAACTTTTGAAGGGCTACATATTTTCCTCCAAAATTTGCAACACTTATTGTTCCTACCAAAATCTTGGACATGATAGAAATCCTGTGACCTTGACCATGATCTTCAAGGTCAAACTGATGCGATTCTAGGCTAATGGTGACCCCAATAACTTTGTAAGTAGTGAAATTTTTCTTCAAATTTGATACACCAGTTCTTTCAGCCAAAATGTCATCAGAGTTCGAAAAGTGGTGACCTTGACCTTCAAGGTCTAATCTGCTGAGATCTAGATTCTTTGTTCTGAGATATTGCATATTTTACCCCTAATGTTTTGGGATGACCCATAGGGGGGAAACATATATCTGTTTTACACTGCCCAAACAGAGCCATTCTAGTTTGATTTTTTAACACATTTTATGTCTATTTTTTAGAACTTCAAATGAAGCAGTTGTTCATTAACAGGGCACAAATCATGAATGTTGGACCTAGAATCTTCTTACCTGACATCCTAAGAGTTCCATGAAAAATATCCTTGGAAAATTGAAATTAGGTCATAGTTAACTATATTTTGCAAATTAGGGTAGAAAACATGATTTTTAAGCACCAAGTGAGTCAGGTGGGACACAAATTGTATCCATTTGGCCTAAAATCCTCATACATGACTTTGAGGGAGGTCCCTAAAAATCTCCTTGGAAACCTGAAATGTCACTCTAACCCATTTTCTACAAGCTGTGCGAAAGAACTTGATTTTAACACTAAATTAGTCAGGAGGGCATAAATGGTAGCAGGTGCATGTAGGTTAAGGTCACTGTAACCTATATCTAAACGCTATTGGCAAAATTCATGAATTTGACTCTGAGAGTCATTTTGCCCATTGTTCAAGGCTCCTTGAATTCAGCTGAGCGTCATGGCCCATGGGCCACTTGTTTAAGGGTTTCTGACCAATTTTTGTGGCCTGGTCCCCCCATTTCCAGTACTGGGGACCTTTTTCTAGGCTTTGTTATTAGTCCTTCTGGGTTGGACCCCTCAATTTCCTAAATCCTGGATCCACCTGTCCACCTGTTTTTATCTAAGAAAATTTTTATTATATACATTTCAGGGGGAAAATGATAGAATATTAAATGGCCTTATTTTCATCAAGGTAAAAAATTCCCTGCCTTACTCCATAATTTAAGAAACACAATTATTTAGAAATACATGTATGAATAATCAGTCTACATTTCACAACATATTAGACCCCTTGCAGTTGTCATGTTTATTGGTCATATGTGAAAAAAGCTTTAATTGACAGCTGCTGATTGGATGATGTCATGTAAATACTCTAAAAAAATATAACCAGGTATAACAAAGATGGCTACTTATGCAGGGATACATCTGATCTGCCAGATCACTGTGAATAGACCAAAAAGGTGTGAAACATAAACTGGAGATTTGCTGCAAAATTTTTAATTGCCATATTAGGCTGTCACTTCCTGATGTATTTTTTCTAGGAAATTATATTAAAATATATAAACTTTTAAGAAAATTATCTAAAAAACAAGAGGTGGACACAGGTTGGTGGAACAAAGTGTAATTATACCAATCATGTGAAATAACTGAAGTTTACATCTACCTGGATGAAAAGTGGTATTTGATAGGTGTGTGTTAAGACTTGTTCTGTGACAGTATTCTCTCCTCACAGAGCCAAGCAGGAAGTCACAAAGAGGAAGAAAGAGATTCAGAGACAGCAGGCAGAGCTCCAGCACATGCTTCTGATGTCCAGAAAGAAAGCCATGAGAGAGGCGAGGGAGAGACAGCTACAGATGCTGCAGATCATACCAGCTGGTAATCCTGCTGTAATTTGTCATCCCAGACAGCATCAGGCTTTACTGCTAGTTATCTAAATTACTGAGGAAGAAGGCAGGTTATTATAATAAAACCTGGCCTACTGACCAGAGTCGGTTTAGCAAACACCTTCAAATAATGACCATTTTTTCACAGTCCCAATTTGGAAGTCAGATCCCCGTGGCATGAAGCACTTTGTTTATATTGTGGGCTGATTCTCTCCCATTTAGACTACTGCAATGGGATATATATAGGCCTTCCAAACACAGAACTTAAGCGAATGCAAAGGATTCAGAATGCTGCGTCTAAATAGGTGCTAAACTGGGATAGGTCACAAAGCAGCAGGGATGCCTTGAAACTTCTATATTGGCTACCCATTAAATGGAGAATTATATTTAAAATTTTAACCATCGTTCACAAATGCCTACATGGGCAGGCTCCGCTCTACTTGTAGAATCTCCTGCAGCAAAAAAACCAAACCAGTGTACTCTCGAAGATCAAACAGAAATACCTGTATTCTTAATATTCCAAGAACAAAAGCTTGAACATTTGCAGATCGCAGCTTTAATGTTTTCACTCCAAAATATTGGAAAATGCTACCTGAGCATATTCGCAATATAGACAGTCTACCGAAATTCACGAAAAACCTTAAGACGTACCTTTTTCAAGAAGCTTGTGTAGTTTAAAATGGTCTCAGATCGTCTTTCTTGTTAAGCGCCACAAAATATGTATTTATGTATGCGTACTAGTCGGGCCCTCTATAAAATATGTAATGTAATGTAATGTATATTTTCATGCTCTATTACATTATCAATAGATGACTGGCTTTGATTCAATGCATTAATTATTTGATGCTTTATTACAGCCCTGGTAATTATTGTCAAGGTTTATGAGACTGAGTGTATGTATAAGTTTTACTTCCACAGATCGAGTAAACAAGCATATAGCTCAGGAGGAACGGCAGGCAGCAACCAAACTTCAGGCACAGTGGAGGGGCTACAGAGAACGCAAAATGCTAAACCAGCGCAGAAACCAGGCATCAGAGATACGGGCTGTTGTCACCATGCAGAGAGCTGTGAGTTAGGAAAATCATTTGCATCTTACATACACTATAGGCATTAGACTGAGTGCTAAGCAATTTTACTGTCCCACAAATTTATTACAATCCAGAACCAATAACACATCCATTGAAAACCAAAGACAGCTTCAAATTAGATATTTTACAGAACTTAGACAGACATCCATTGAAGCTTACACCTTAATTTATTGTTTTAACAAACTTAGGCAAATATCCATTGAAGATTAAACCTTAATTTATTTTTAACATAACTTAGCCAACATCCATTTAAGCTTACACCTTAATTATTTTTACAGCATTTGGGCAAACATCCATTGAAGCTAACACCTTAATTTACTTTTTACATAACTTAGGCAAAAATGAATGAAGTTTATACCTTAATTTATTGTTTTACAGAACTAACACAACTGCAAATCATAACTTTTTATAAATGCAATATCCTACAGAAGCAGTTTCATGATATATTTTAGCATCATGTAGCTGTTTATACTTTTTCTTCAGGTACGAGCTTGGTTGGACAAACTTCATAAGAGACGACAAGAACCACCCATGTGGCAGAGACCTCCAGGACTGACAGATGAACGTCGTGTAGAGTTACAGGGAAAAATAACAGAATGGAGGGAAGAAAATAAGGTAGTAGTTATTATAGTTTTAGGTTGTGGTTATCTCCTGGCTCTAACTTGGCATACTATTGTAACACATCTTATGCACAAAATTAAAAGTAGGAATAATTTACTAGGTATTTTTCATTAAAATTTTTATGTTTTAAATGTACTTGCCATTAGTGCAGCTATGTTTAATAGGATGGTTATTTTATTCAGATATTTGAATATTTAGCTTCTCTGATCACGGGCCATTTAGTGACAGAAATTATCCTCCTTATTCTTTAAGTGTGTTAGTGGGGTGTTAGCAGGAGGGTTTTATGATGATTTACATTAGTCAGGGACCAAAGTTGTTATTTTAACAGCCTGAGGGATGATTGTAATAGCTGGGTGGTCTTCAGGAGAGGTTTCACTGTACTATGAAAACAGCAAAGGATGCCCCAATTATATAGACCAACGAGTGCAAAGGTACCCTCACAAACAAGTCTACCGGTCATAAAAATATAGGATCCCAATACATGCAGGTTACATATTTTTCTAACCTATATTTCTGTATTCCATAAAGTATTTGGTAAATGCATTTTGATGTTCCATAGTGAAATATATATGGTCTGTTTGGTGGCCTTTTTGGCAGACACCATGAACTTTCTGTGATATTGATAATTCACCTACCTTTTGAACTAGACATCATACAAAGGCAAATGAGCACATTATAAACGAGTACAATGTTACTGGGTGATGTTCTGTTCAATTACAGCCAGAGGACAGGTCACGACAGGAACAAGAGGACCTACATGAGCGAGTACAAGGACTGCTGAAGCAGCACTCTGTCAGCTCAAAAGCCAGACGGAAGACAGAACAACACAGGGAGGCCTTATTAGCACGGCTAGAGATGGACGCTACACTTCTTTTAAGTGAGTGACAATGATTCTGGTGAGAGGGGCCCAGTTCTGATAATAATAACCATTTTGCTTAAGTCAAACATACTTTGAATAAAGTAAAAAAGTATAGGCAAGTCACCTTTAGAACTCAACTGATCCCTTATGAAAGATATATAAGATAAAGCCTTTTAACACCCCCCCCCCCCCTCCCAAAAAAAAAAATATTTGCTGGGAGCTAAATTTTTTTTTTGTGTTTTGGGGAGATGAGATTTGCTGGTCACACTGTGTTCAGATCACATCAGCTATGGCCATGCAAATATCCTATTTTGCCATTTAGATATCCTATTTTGCCATTCAGATGTCCTGTTTTGCCATTTAGATATCCTGTTCTGCCATTCAGATGTCCTGTTTTGCAATTTAGATTTCCTATTTTGCCATCCAGATGTCCTGTTTTGCAATTTAGATTTCCTGTTTTGCCATTCAGATGTCCTGTTTTGCAATTTAGATTTCCTATTTTGCCATCCAGATGTCCTGTTTTGCAATTTAGATTTCCTGTTTTGCCATCCAGATGTCCTGTTTTGCAGTTAAGATGTCCCATTTGTCCATGTAAATGAAGAAGAGAATCAAACCACTGCCATCACTTCCTGTTCTCTGAGTGTTTCTTTTTAAATTACAATCCTGACATGATCTGAAGTTTTCTTCTATTACAAAGCCTCTCCAGTAACCTGACACTGTGATGTTCCTCATGCATGAACAAAAAAACCAAAGCTGTGAAAACAGTAATTTGATAATACTGTGGTCACAGATATTGTAATTAAATGTAAAACAGAATGTGAACCATAACAGCAAGTACTCATCCCTATCATCTATGATCCAGTCCCTAAAGGTGAATGTTCCACTCTTTTGCAAATAATTAGAGCATTTTGTCTTTTTCAGATGCTCCAAAACTGACTGATATCAAGGAAGCAGATATAGAGACTTTCACCTGCAGATCTGTTCCCATAGCAACAAAAGCCCAACAGAACCATAAGGCTGAGCTGAGATCATTGAGGCAGCCATGGTGGAGGAAACTAGGGGATGAATACCAGGAAACAGATGAAGCAGAGCTGGGATGGAGACTTTTCTAACAGTGACATTGCCACACACAAGCCACACTAGGTTTAAGCTTAGCTGACTGTGATAGTGATCACCTTTTGGTCCAGTGTTCGGCCTTCTGTTAAATGGACACAAATTATAACAGATGATATATATTTTCCAGGTGGAGGGGCCAGTTTGTTACCCCCCCCCCAGAATAATTAAAAATTTGATACAAAAGCTCCAGTTTCTGAATAATTAATACATGGATTGCCATGATTCCCAACTCGCCTATTGGGCATCGACTGTTTCATAAATTCCTGAAGAATGGTGCTGCCATCTGTATTTTTTTCTTGTCATCAAGCATTTGTTCTGTGTTTTTGAGACAAACGACAACAATCATCTAGTTGTTTGAAACCTTGTTTGTTCATTAATCTTGATGTGTTTTATCATTTGCTTCAAACAGATGGCTCCACCTGTATCTTTTTGTACATTTTCCCCTCGAATGTTTAGACTGCCAAACAGCAGTAATGTCAGTTTCTCAGCTGTGGTTTCATCTAGTGTCCTGACACATGGTGTACTTAATTATCATAAACTACTTCATCAATTCCTGAAGACTAGTGGTGCCACCTGTATTTTTCTATTTCACACACATGACAGCATATGTATTGGTTTATATGGAGTGCTTTGTTTAGTGCTCTGCAATCTAGCTCTTTATTGATCATGACTTGTTTTATCAGGTTATAATGACTGGTGGCATCGCATGTATTTGTTTATGTTTTCACACATTTTACCTGTATTTTGAAGAATTAAAATTACAGGAATGGTGCTAGTTTCCAAACTTAAGAAACTTTTATGTACTGCAGGGCACAAATTGTAATAACTGAATCTCCAAATGACCTTATTTGATGTAATTACAGGCTTATGTAGAATGCCCTCAGGACAGCAAGTACCAACCATATAAAATGCATCTTATATCACAGACACAACCAACACATCAGTCAGCTGAGCATCATGACCCATGGGTCACTTGTTTTCTGCATGCATAACATGCAAAAGGGATTGTATGGTAAAACCTCCCCACATGCAGAATTCATGACAGAAACAAACACTCTTTCTCCACAAAAGGATGACAGTAATTATGATTACAGGTTACATGCTTTCAGGTAAACGACCTCTTTGAAGTCTGTACATGTCATGGAATCTGTAACGGTGATATTTTGAATGTATGTAAATAAAATGTACATTAATGAGCTTTTTATTCGAATTATACATTCTAAATTTAACTGACTCTAGTCAGTTGAGCTCTGGTGACGTCCATCCATTGTTTCACCATCTTAATTACTCTTTGCTACCCACACATTGATTTAAATATATATTGTGGAGTCCCAGGCCCCCATCAGTTTAATAAAGAAAGACCTGAGAGTCATGTTTACTTTGCTAATGAACAGCCAGACGCCAGTTAACAGATGCAGTATTGTGTGTAACGTGACAACTAAAGCTACAGACATCTGATTTTGCATACATGTTTATATTGGCAAATATTTTTACCATGATTTAACTTGGTTACTTTGACCTAGTTTCTCCAGATTAATGATGGACTGATATTTTCACATTTGCCTTATTCAATACTGCTTGAATCGACTCCTTCCAATAGCTATAGGGTAGATAGATACCTCTGTATAGTGTCAAGCACTTTTTTGTGGAAAATAAGGCAGAGTAATAAAACTATTATGGAAACTTATTGCACCAAATTTATCTTATCACTACCGACAATATTAATCTGTTTGTCAAACCAGACCTATATCACTCGCACGCTACTGGTAATGCCCCTCGGTGACATACTATTTAATGACTTAATACCGTTTAATAGACTTGGCAGTTTGTTTATATGATTATTTGGTTGAACAACATTTGCATTTTTGTCATCATACCGTTCAGCCTTGTTGGTTCTGTCATACACATGATGTGTGATTTATAAAAAAATGCAGATCTTGAACATTTTCTATAAAATTTGTGGTAAATACGATTGACAGGCATGCAGCGCCTGCTTGATGTCAGCTACACGATATGACAAATTATCATATGTGTACGTTTACCCTCACAATGACACCTGAGTATTTTTTTAAAATTTGCTATTTGAAAGAAATTGTGAACATACCTCCTTACCAACAGCTGTTTCACAGAAACAGTTCCATAACTTCTTGAGTCCTGATGCGCTGTGTTGATATATGTCCTTGTCCGCCTTCCTGTAGGATTTCCCCTATAGAAAAATAAAAGGTTCGGTCCCCGCCTGTGCCTCAATGGCAAAATGGTGAATGACTGGTTATGACTTCCGGATTATTCCTAAACCCATGCATATAAAACCTGAAATCTAGAAGGCTTAATAATAACATATCATCCTGATCATATGAATACCTTCATCCTCTTCAATAGACAGAGCCACCAACAGACAATGGCTCTATCCTTTATAATAACATATCATTCATATCGTATGAATACCTTCATCCTCTTCAATAGACAGAGCCACCAACAGACCATGGCTCTATCCTTTCTAATAACATATCATCCGTATCGTATGAATACCTTCATCCTCTTCAATAGACAGAGCCACCAACAGACCATGGCTCTATCCTTTATAATAACATATCATTCATATCGTATGAATACCTTCATCCTCTTCAATAGACAGAGCCACCAACAGACCATGGACCTATCCTTTGTAATAACATATCATTCATATCGTATGAATACCTTCATCCTCTTCAATAGACAGAGCCACCAACAGGCCATGGCTCTATCCTCTATAATAACATATCATTCATATCGTATGAATACCTTCATCTTATTCAATAGACAGAGCCACCAACAGACCATGGCTCTATCCTTTATAATAACATATCATTCATATCGTATGAATACCTTCATCCTCTTCAATAGACAGAGCCACCAACAGACCATGGCTCTATCCATTCTAATAACATATCATTCATATCGTATGAATACCTTCATCCTCTTCAATAGACAGAGCCACCAACAGACCATGGCTCTATCCTTTCTAATAACATATCATTCATATCGTATGAATACCTTCATCCTCTTCAATAGACAGAGCCACCAACAGACCATGGACCTATCCTTTATAATAACATATCATCCGTATCGTATGAATACCTTCATCCTCTTCAATAGACAGAGCCACCAACAGACCATGGCTCTATCCTTTATAATAACATATCATTCATATCGTATGAATATCTTCATCCTCTTCAATAGACAGAGCCACCAACAGGCCATGGACCTATCCTTTATAATAACATATCATTCATATCGTATGAATACCTTCATCCTCTTCAATAGACATGCAGTGTCATCAATAACCATGCATGGACCTATCCTTTAATAAACTAAAAGAAGAGAAAACGCAGTAATTCAGTTTTAAACCAATAAAATGGCCAAACCATCTGTCCAAATGTGGAATAATTGGCATTATTAAGCCGAAACTTCATGTATCGCCAATCCTTGAGCAGCTTAAACGATAGTAAAGGAGCTAGACACCTGCGGCGGGTACTTCAAAAAAAGTTTCCCAATAGGTCGATAAATGTTTAGCACCGTAGCACATCATAATGACTTGGCTATGAGCCATATTATGAGTAGCAGGATAGTGGAAACACTCATTCAGGCACCAGAGACGAAGTGTATCACCTTCAGGGAACAGGAAAAGGGCATATGATTGGCTGTCCCAACAGAGCAGCCTATCTTTCATTTAGAGGAGCCAGTGGGTTAGTCCACTATAATGATGGGGATGGTGGCGATGATGGCTAACAGCCCCTAAGGTCAACATAGACACGCATGATAACTGTCAGACCTAGAAAAGACAGCTGCTCCAGATGATTTCTCCGTCAAAACGCGAAATTATATCACTGTGACTGATATTATGCGACGTCTGGAACGAAAACTTGATTTTGAACACGTTGACAAGTTAATGGTTACCGAAAAAACATGTCCACAAAGTCGGGGAAAAAACATGCCTCACTCGAACTTTGTTTCATTAGTTTAATACACATTTTGAATCAAATTGGCACAACAATGTTACTCACAGTTATCGAATTTAACTATCATTCCCCCCCCCCCCCAAAAAAAAATCATTTGTAGAACCCTTCATTTTCACATAACATCAGTTATAGAAACATTTCCTCATTTTTACCACCGTCAAAAAGGGTGGGAGGGGTTCTTTTATCGGCCGAGTTGTGTGTTTGTGAGTGTCCGAGCAAAATCTCCAGTGTCGGTAAAAATTTGTGAAAGTTTGGGCAATCAGTTACAGAAGAAAAATCTTAATTTCCTAACGGATCAGTTCCTTTTTGTCTGTTGTCAAGTATGTTTCTCCCTGTACAACAACTCTAAAATTCTATCGAGCCACCCAAATAATTTATCACTTCTTCATTGGTCCATTGCCCACTGTCAAACTTTCATTTGAATCAAATTCATCATTTATTTTTAAACTTAATAGCAGACAAAAAGCAGCCACGGGATAGTTTACCTTAGCAATCAAGTGCATGGTATTTTTTAATTATTTATATTATACCTTATTCCATGCGGATATTTATTCCTGCAATCAAATGTTTAGGAATATCGAGTCAAACAGATCCATATTGTGCAGTTCCGCTAACAGTTGAGAAATTTAACTAAGTTTTGCATACATATTATAATGAATGTGTCAATACCTTCATGACAACTTAATGGGTAACATTGGTTGTACTTGACTGTTAAGTGTTACTCATGCACAACCTTTTATACAATTTTAATTGTACGTGTAAGATATGTGACATGCAGTACGTTATCCTTTCATCTCAGATATAAAATATTTCATTGAATTATTATATTATGTAATCCCATCATCAAATAACATTCGAAGAAAAGTATATATATGTCAAACAGTACTTCACAAATACCAATGACACTGTAACGTTTTTCTTGTTATGTTTCTTGTGAAAAAATCACGGAATATAAAATGGATTGCGCAAATACTTAATTGTATAGAGTCATTTAAGAAGTTTCACGGTTATGACCAGTGTTTAGTACGAATTAATTCAAAAGTGCAGACAAAAATAATTTCAGGAATATAGAAAGGACCTATTTTTATGCCCCCGCCACAAAGTGGCCGGGGCATATAGTTTTACCCATGTCCGTCCTTCCGTCCTTCCGAAATCAAACAGTTGTACAGACTTTTTTTCGCAATGCCTGCAGATATTGGCCTGATTTATGGTGTGTGGGCAGATAATGACCAGTTACAGATCAAATTCGCGTTTCGTCCCGGTTGACCTACTTTTGAACGTTTTACGCCTCCTTAACTTAGAAAATTTCATGAAAAATAGAAATATTCATGACAGATGCACATGTACGGACTTGTTTAACGGCTCCTGAACATAGAAAATGTCATGTAAAATATAAATTTTCATGACAAATACACTTTTACAGACTTTTCTTCGCAATATCTGCAGATATTGGCCTGATTTTTGGTGTGTGGGCAGATAATGACCAGTTACAGATCGAGTTCACGTTTTGTCCCAGTTGACCTACTTTTGACCGTTTGACGGTGCTCTAACATAGAAAATTTCATAAAAAAGTGCACATGTATGGACTATTTTTCGCAGTGCCTGCAGATACGGGCCTGAATTTTGGTGTGTAGGCAGATAATGGCCAGTTACAGATCAAGTTCTTGTTTTGTCCCAGTTGACCTACTTTTGACCATTTGACTGCTCCTGAACATAGAAAGTTTCATGAAAAATAGACATTTTCATAACAAATGCATATGTACTGACTTTTTTCCTCAATGCCTGCACATACCACCCTGATTTTTTATGTGTGGGCAGATAATGACAGTTACAGATTGAGTTCGCGTTTCGTCCCGGTTGACCTACTTTTGATTGTTTTACGGCTCCTAAACATAGAAAATTTCATGAAAGACAGAAATTTTTATGGAAAATGCACATGTATGGACTTTTTTTCACAATGCCTGCATATACTGGCATGACTTTTGGTGTGTTGCTTGATAATGACCCGTTATAGATCGAGTTTGCATTTTGCCAAGTTGACCTACTTTTGACCATACGACACTTCCTGAACTTCAAACATTTTTCAAAATTTTACAAATGTTTCTAATTTGCCCCAGGCGGGGGCATTCGTGTCGTTCCGACACATCTAGTTTTGGATAGCTTTGTCTTTTATTAAAACAGTGGATGTGCAGGTCTAAGCTTTCTGATGGATTATCTTCTGATTTTGTAGAACCTACCAACCATTAAATAACCATAAATAAGAGAAAAGAAAAGTATTCCTGGTAGATAAATGTGAGGAATATTCAGACCATTATTATTTTTGTCCTAAATTAGTATATCACCCAATGCCGCTTCGTACCATTTATTCCATGGCCGAATTAACCACTGGATATACTTGCGTTGTTTTTTTTAAAGTTGGCCGTGAGACAGACAGTTGCGAAATAATACCAGTCCTCAAGTTTTATGGGGCAATGTAGAAAAGGACCCATTTAGGATATAGATATGCATTTAGTGGCATAATGTGAAATTCCTCAGAATGTATGGAGAAATGTGGAATGTGACCCACCTAGGTATTATATATTCAAGCATTTTTTTTAAACATTTTAGTTGTTATCCTATTTATCGCATTTGAGCGTTTCTGGCTTATATGATTGCTGGTTTATTCTAACTTTATATACAAGCATATACGCTGGGTTTTTCATAATTACACTTTCCATTTATCTTGAAGCACATTAAATTTCTTAGGTAAAGGTTGTAAAATGTATTTTATGTATGATTAAAATTAAATATCAAAGCCTGATTGAGAAATTTTAAAATCCTTTAAATAGTCCATGCTGCCCTGCAAAATAATTATCACTTTTGCTTTTCTGACCGTCGTTGTCACTTGTTGTTGGTCACTTGTTACCGGACATCCTTATTTATTTCCTGTGGACTTCATTTTTACTTTAAGTTTTGGTATTCCGTTTACATTGCTGATGATACTCACCACGTGATCTTTGTTCGTCAAGTACTTTTATTTCATACTGTACTATTAATATTGCCCAATTCGGATAAATCTTCTTTTTCTAGAATGTACAACATTATTTGAATTTGAAATAATTACACACTGTAATCGTTTGTTATAATATATTTTACTAAAAGAAACAACATAATTCCATATTTGGTATACTTAACAAAATTATCTTTATGATGAATGTAGGTTTTTTTATATATATAGTTATTTATGCTTTTTAAAAATTAAGTATAAATGATCAAAGTTAAAGTTACTTCACATACCTCCTCACAATGTGTAAATTGTAGTTAAGACCCACATCTTTCGTGGTCTCACGTTATACACCGGTGTAACCTTTACCTGATGACCTTAACATTCTTTCGTACATCTTATTAAAATGCTCTCTGTGATCGATGTACATGCCTCATGCTGCCGTTATACACTGTAGTCATTCTAGATCTCCTTCGTTTTAACCGCTGCTTTTTAAAGAAAGTTCTTCGGGGTCTCGACACCAGGGCTGGCACAGGACCAAGAATCACACCAATAATTGTGTCAGATAAAACAAAATAACAAAAACACCATAATTAACTTAATATTTGACACAGAGGTCAACCAGAAAATGTATGTTATGGCATTATGACCCAATGAACTCATTTTTTTATATTAATTAAAGTATCCATAATGACCACTATTATCAATACGGCTGCCCCTCACCCCTCATATACAAGTTACTGCTACCTGCGCCATGCCATTTCGACCTCTTCAAAGACTATAGTATAATCTTTGTAAATGCATAGCAGCACTTATGTATATCGATAAATATCTTTTGGAGACACAAGCCTCTCTCAGTCAACGAAAAACGGCTGTGAGTCGGGTGACCATACCATGACACCACAAAGACAAGTTGACGCATATTAATGGATGGAGGCATTTTTTTAGCTAAGCTGACTATTAGTAATCTGAGCTATAGACATATGGTCCTTTGTCCGTCCGTCTGTTAACAGAGCACGTTTTGAAATTGTTATATCTACGAATCCAAAATTTGACATAGAGTTAGATGTAAAAAAATCTCCATCCATACCAAAAATTGGTTTCCTACGACTTCGTTCCTTCGAGATATTAAGAAAAAACATCAATATTCATTAAATCCCATTGTTACAATTGAAGACTGAATAATATCAAAACCGTTGATCTGATTTTGATCATATTTACTATAACGATTCTTCTATATATTTCCTATGTACATACCAGCAATTAGGTCAGTATTGTGTAATTTCTTGAAGTTGTGCACCCAAACATAATGCACTTTCTCAAAATTCAGGAAATACATTTACGATGATAATCGGACATAATAGGACATGGTGACCTATATGACTTTCCAACATCATTTTAAGCACCAAGACAGATGAGGTAAAAAAAATTACTGATGGACTTAAAATCTTCTGTCTTGACATCCAGGGATATCCTTTAAAAATGCGCATGGTCAGTTTTAGCTCAGCTGACTGCATAAAAAAGGCTAGATTTCATGGGAATGGCTGGACATATCATCATGAAACTTTTTCATGAATGTCTTCCTGGTCAACTGACACTTGTATTTTTAGTAGGGGGGGTGGGGGCGCATCGGGTCTCAGAATTACCACAACTCTGAACCCCATCTTGACATGATTTTGCTGAACATATGTGAACTTCTGCGGATTTTCTGAAAGGAAAGCTTTATGCCTGGGGAATTATTTCCAGAATCAACTTCTGGACAAGAAAAGAGAAATGGTTCCAGTTCAAAAACCTGTTATATTTGATATCAAGATAAATCTCTCGAGAAAGACCATAGATTATCATAGTTGATAATTATGAAATTCAAGTTCAAAGGATAATTCAGGACGGAAAAAGGTAAGAATACTGAACATGTTGCAAACAAGTTTGACTTTGTTATTTCAATAAGTTAGTATGGCAACATGCATATATTCATTAATTTTCATATAGTAACAAGAAAAAAATATATACAAGATGAAATTTTAAAAAAATATACTTTACCTGTATGCCACTGAAATCTCAGTTCTACATTTCAAAAATACTCGGCCTTAATGAATCATAGTGGTGAACCCATGAAGATCATTCTTATAATATCAGCAGGCTATAATCAGTATTGCCATCAGTATCTATACTTAGCCAATTTGATTATATCCCCGTTCCCTATATGGGGTTACACAAGTACCTTCTGCGGTAAAATGTCATTTTTCTTTTTAATTTTCAGAGAAATGTTTTTTTTTTACTGATGTTCCAGCCAAAGGCTTTTCATAGAAGAACAATTTGCCGTTTACATATGCGGTTCATCTTTTATTTGTTAAGGACAACCGGAGAGATTCGGTGTAAGCAAATCCCTTATCTGCGATATCGCCTCGCAGAACAAAAAATAGGCTGGTTATCAGTCATCGATTTTGTTCTGGCTTAACTCCATTAATTGTTTTTACCCTTCCTTGGTGCTTTCTGAGTTCACACATGTACATATCTATACGTTGCCGAAATATACCTCCATGCATTTCAGGTTAAAATGTTAAAAGAGTAATTTTTTGGAGTGGTTGAGAGAGCATTTTATAAAACTTTATTATAACGCATTAATATCCTCGAATAAAAAAAAAGATTTGATACCGATGGCTGCAGGCGATCCTGGGATATTTGGTGAGTGGTTACAGACATGACGTCTGAACGATGTGTCCAAAGACATAATTTGTCATACTGCGATTGGTCAACATTGAATGTTTCTTTAAGGATACCATATTCATAATTATTTCCATTGCCATTAACTTTTTCAAAACATTTTTTTATAATATAAAACTTAAAGTATTAGTCTTTTGTGGTTTATCTACTGAAATATGGGAAATGATTTCTGCTTGCACAACTAAGTCAATTTATAGGTAGTGCCAAATACAACTCAAATTCATATTCCTGTCGAATAATCAATAAGATACTGATGCTAGCCTGCAACCATATCTGAGATATTTTCAAAAGACAATATATTATAGTCAGACACATGAAATTGTTATATTTCCGATCGACCAAATTAAAAAGATGCCATTAAAATTGTATTAATTCGATTAAACGTATGCTCATTTAATTCAAAGTTGTAAATATAAACATAAATCCAGAATCGTAGATAACTGCTGTTTTTCACCTTTCGCTCTTATTGTTTTATTCTGATTTAAAGGCCATATATAGATAACTAGGTGGATAATATTCACATATATCATATAATAAATCAATAACTGTTGTTTAGGACGTTTGATCATCTACGTCTATCACCAAGCGTTTAATCAATCATTTTATTCCAAATTATATACAGAGAAATCCACGTATTAACCAAATCAATAGGTCAGTATAGTAAAGTGGAGCCTGTCTGAAAGACCACCAATCTTATAAGAGCATCTGTCTATTAGGACTACCTTTGAGTGAACTGGAAGAATTCACAATGGTTATAACTGACCTGTATTATAAGACAACCTGTGAATTAAGACCACTTTTGGCCCACAGATGGTCCTATTGCACAGGTCTTATATATTCATGATTTTCACATTTTTTTCAAATAGCGGTACAGCCATTTTGAAAATGGTGGTCAATACGATCAAAACATTACCAGAAATGAATTCTCTGGGTCACAATTCCCTAAAATCCATGTATTAGTTGACCTTCTATGTCAAAGTTGAGGTACTTGTGTTATTTATGCTATTTTAGTACTAATTTGACGGCCATTTTGTTTTATGTTAACTAGCTATATATAATTGCCCAAGGCTGACAGCGGGCCAACTGCAATATTTTTCATACCTTACATATTGGCTAACAAAATCCACTAAGAATAAAATCTTGAGACCATAAAACAAGTGGGGGCCGGACTATTTGAAGGTTTTCTTAGACCTATACGTCTTCCCGGGTTGGGACCTTCCTTTCCCAAATATATATTCTGAATAACATCGGTTTTACCCCGATAGTTTTAATTAGATGTCATGTGATCATTTTACATTTGCATGTAAACTGGTGGCGATAAGTAAATCAGCAGTTCGTCGGTCCCCGCGCCATCGGCGTCCGATCTATGGTGTTTACATACTTCGACACCTGTCTTGCAATATATCCAGCAGTTACCTCGTCTATTGAAGGGACGAACAGTTAAAGTACATACCCCTGCTGTTTCCATAGCGCAGTTTGCCACCTAAACGTCGATTTTTAATGTCCTGGTGCCCCATAATGTAATAAAAACGCCTGTTTCAAATAACACTTTTTCATGGCTATACTGTCGCCTATATATTAGGATGACTCCATTAAATTCATCAGAATAATACTTTAATGTATTTTTTTAAGCATTAGAACACCATTAGGTCATCCATTGCATAGGGAAACAACCAGTCTCTACTAAGCGGTGCACGTGCGTTTATGTACCATGATATTTACAGGCCTACCTGGTCACGCCTGAATGAACTAAGCGATCAATATATCGGTGGTACCACGAGCTCAACACGGGCGACCGGCACAGCGTGTTCAAACTTGTCCAGTCAGTGTATCCATATTGATCTCTTAGTCATGCCAGACAAATACCAGGGCTGGAACAACGTTGAACCTTATATTAACCAAATGTGAAAACTGACCGATCATGTGAAAAGTAAATATACCGGCTGGGCAGATTTATCAGAATGGAGACCGGGATTTCGTGGTTCTTGAAACTGATACAAGCGGTGGCGTTGCTATGGATGCAGGTCAACAGAGGTGAGTTTCTTTTTCTGGCATATGGCGTATCGCGCATGTCACGCCCACTATAGACGGCGTTCTGGAAATTAAGCTGTACTGATAACAAACAAACACATATCCCATTTCTAAAACTGTATTTTACAGTGATGACATTAACGGTATACCTGTCCCATACCAACTGTAAATGCAAATATACGTACATCTACATGTGAAATCAGTTACAGATCCGCTCGTTGTGACAGACTGTCTTTCGATGATGTTAATACAGGTCTGTTCATGAAGATCCTGAACGCTTTTAAACTGCGACTATTTATATTACGTATTGAGAAATTGATGAAATTAGATTTTACTGTTCATGAATTACATGAGGTAATTCAGTATGCTAGATTATTATTTTAACTAAAATCATTTATATGCAACGTGCATACAAATGAACTGCCGTTTGAATCAGTATATGGACACATCAATTTACAACTGGTACATGCAATATATAGGGGTACCACATGTTTGTATAGTGGCCTTGCTAGGATGAATAAATGGTGTTAAAATAAGGCCTATTTCCAGGAACAGGTGAGGGTTAAATGAATATAGAAACTTGCAGTGTATAACATATTTTTATCTAGAAAATAAAAAATCAGTACCCATTATGTGCGTCTCGTGAAGCAGAACTTTATTGTTTGTTGTGAGAATTAGCCCTCCGGCAGATACATTTAATCAGGCTCGCGCATACAGCAGATGCATGGGAAAAAATAAACAGTAAAGGAAATAGGACACGTTTTAAATCTTATTCTCTTCTTTTTCTATAAAATTCACTCTATCGATAATTATGACATATATATATATATATATATATATATATATATATATATATATATATATAACAAGAAGCAATTGTAAATGCTCTATACATGTAAAATGACAGATCCAGAGGGGGATGCCCGCAGCGCAGCCTGTTACTGGCTGTAACTCGTGAAAAGACGTAATGTGACAAGGGTGTCCTGGTAAACAAAACTGGTAAAAAAAAAAATAGAAGAAAATAAAGACCCCTGATGGGAAAACGAGACATTTTGCATTTTGCCACACACACATAGTGTTCAATACTTTTATTTATTTTCTTGTATGATATAATATTGGTATATAGGCCTATGCACACATTTATATAATTTTATACATTATAGAACAAAAGCAGTGAAAAGCCCTTAGGTTTCTCGCAGAAAGTAAATACTCTATAAATACGTCAGTTTTAGCTCCAGGACTCCCTCTATCGTAAAGGGCAAGGAATACAGAGAATATTCTACAATTGAGCACACATATATATATGTCACTAGTAGTGATTATTGTATCCCCAGACAAAGTCGGGGGATACTATGTTTTCATACCGGTCCCGCCGCCGCATATAAATCTTGTTGGCGGGATAACTCATAAAAAATATTTCACGGATCTTTACCAAACTTGGTATATGTATAGATCTATATGGGTGAGAGGACGACGCCTATTCAAAATGAGGTCATGACCTTTACTAGGAGAGTGTCCTTGACCTTAATTAGGTAAAAATTTGGGGAAAAATCACACAAATCTTAAATATCTCAAGAAATCTTGCATGGATTGATCCCAAAATCAAGTTGATCGAAGATCATGGATAGGGTTGTCATGTTCCAGAAACTGGTGGCGCCACCTGTTATTCTCTACTTGTTTTCGTTCCTTTTAATACCCCTAAAATTGCCACTTGACAGTACTGTGAGCATTATAAATCAAAACCTAATGGAAAGATTTATTTTATATTACGCATATACATAGATATGGGTTATTGGATGATGTTTATCTAAATTGGGGTCATGACCTTTCCTATAAGAGTGGCCTTGACCTATAATATCCCCAAATTTGGTGAAATTCACACAAAATCTTTAATATCTCAGTAAGGGATACATGGAAGGATCCAAAAATCAAATTGACCGAAGATCTGGGATAGCTTTGTTTATTTGCAGTAGACAGGTGGCGCCACCTTGTGTCGTTTTCTTGTTAAAATGATGTTGACGCAATAACTTTGTAAGAATTTGAGGTACAGTCACCAAACCCACAGGTTTGATGCATCTTATCAACGGCTAGCTCAAGTTCGAACATGGATGACCTAGATGTATTTTTTCAAGGTCACAGGAGCCATTATGCCAATATAGGTGGCGCCACCTTGTGTCTTTTTCTTGCTTTTGCGCCTGTTAATCCCCCACCATTGCCACCTGACAGCACTGTTAGCATGAAAAATTGAAAACTAAAGGACACATTTCTTTCATATCATGCATATATATATATTTTTTAAGTTAAAATTTTTTTTTTTAATTTTAATTTTTTTTTAAATCTTGGATTTTTTTTTCTCTTCTGCAGAATACAGGTGGCGCCACCTTGTGTCGTTTTCTTGCTTTTGCACCTGTTAATACCCCACCATTGCAAATTGACAGCATTGTTAGCATGATAAATTGAAAACTAAAGGACAGATTTCTTTTATATCATGCATATATATATATATATATATATATATATATATATATATATATATATATATATATTTAAGTTAAAAAAAAAACAAAAAAAATTAATTTTAATTTTTTTTTAAATCTTGGATTTTTTTCTCTTCTGCAGAATACAGGTGGCGCCACCTTGTGTCGTTTTCTTGCTTTTGCACCTGTTAATACCCCACCATTGCCAATTGACAGCATTGTTAGCATGATAAATTGAAAACTAAAGGACAGATTTCTTTTATATCATGCATATATATATATATTTTTAAGATAAAAAAAAATTTAATTTTAATTTTTTTTTAATCTTGGATTTTTTTTCTCTTCTGCAGAATACAGGTGGCGCCACCTACTGTCGTTTTCTTGCTTTCGCACCTTGTTATACCCCACCATTGCAACTTCACAGCACTGTAAGCATGTTAAGTTGAAAACTAATGGACAGATTTCTTTCATATCATGTATATAGATATGGGTTAAGGAATGAGATATATTTCAGTTTGGATCATGACCTCTCCTATGAGAGTGACCTTTACCTTAAATATACCCATACTTATTAAAAACCATGGTGGCTTGCCAAGTGCCAGTCTCTACATCTGAATCCAAGATGGGATCCTATTCTTCGAGGCTTGGAGGAGGAGAGAGGGGTTAATTGTCTGGGGATACTATGGCACCGGCGGTGCCAAGAAATACCTAGTTATAAATTGCTTCATGGTACTGGGAGCAACAGAGCAGGTATATATTCACACACGATAAGATATATATATATATATATATATATATATATATATATATATAAAGAGAGAGAGAGAGAGAGAGAGAGAGAGAGAGAGAGAGAGAGAGAGAGAGAGACAGACAGACAGACAGACAGACAGACAGACAGATGAAGTGCAGGTGTTGCTTGTACTCGGGGTATATTTATTTAATATCTGAATCTGACAAAATTTTATGAACCTTCACAGATCTAGTATATCGCTAACATCAACCTCGTTCTGATTATACCTGTTAATATATATGGTCTGGAGAAATGTCCCTTGTCCTCGTTACATAGTAATAATTATGCCATAACAAGTCACGTGTCATGTTCTGACTTATCATATATTCTTTTGTTTCGTTATCCCAGAGTACTCCCTCTTTTTTGTTGGTAGGGGCTTACTTAATCTGCTGGAAATTTAGTAATGAAAAAGTCAGAAAATTTGAGGTATGAACATAATTAACGACAATCGTGAAAATTCGTGCCTTCCTAAATATGCGAGAAATCCATTTGATTTATCTTTAAAGGGACATAATCAGGTGCAAAATTGTACCCATTCTTTTACACTATCAGTTCAGTTTTGCTTTAAACAAAAGTTTCCCAGCAAAACAATCCCAGGACACATATATCAGTACCTCCCATATGGCTGTTTAACGCCTTGTTATGGTTCTGCGTGAGGGTGAACACGGTCCACGTGTGTCTTTTCCTCAGAACGAGGTCGGAGTAGTCCAAACTGGCCCATTCATGAACCGTAATGTCCGTTTATATATCTCTGCTGGATGGACATAACAGTCCATTTAACCCAACTGATTATCGTCGATCATGTGCCAAAATAGGTTCAATTGTCAGCTGATGATAATATGATGTCATATAATACTAAACAAAACAGATCCAGCTTAAAATAATGGGTAGTGCCATTTAATTCAGATCATGGAAGAGAGAAAGTTGGAAAAAATATTAGGCCAACAATAAGCCTATTAACATGGAATTAACTATTTATTCATTAATATTTGTTAGTAACTCTGAAGTCTTTTTAATCAAATTATAAAATATATATATCAGGAAAATCATCATTAACATACATTTATTTATCATTTAAGCCACTGACAAATATATATTTATCAAGTAAGTGATACTCCGCAATGTCTCCATCCTTATGGTATGTAGAGCGGTGAAATTAAGATAAAAGGGAAAGGGAACTTTCCTTCAAAATAGTTTGTATAGCAATAGCTATATTATCATAGGCGGTGTTACCACGAAAATCCTTGGGCCACGCCTCGGAAATGCTCATTCTTTATATGCCCGTCATACCCACTGTCCGTCCATCCGTTAACTTTTACTGTCACCCCGATAACTTACTGGGGCTAACGCTTTGATGGATTTTCACGAAATTCACCATAACTGCTACATAACAGATTATCTTGCCGGAGTTCGATTATGGGCAACATTCACGCATATTTAATAGGAGCAGGGGTCACCAGGCTACTCTGTGGTGTCGCCGCGATAACCTATGAAGAATAGGAAGGATTAAATTTTAATAAAACTCATCAGAAATGTTAATCAATAAAATATCTCGCCTAAGTTTAATTTCCTGGGATACCCATGCATATTTAATGAGGTCAGAGGTCGCCGCACTTATAAAGCAACTTGATGACCTACCAAATATTCAATGGATTTTCATGAAACTCATTATATACAAATTAACCAATAGAGTTTCTCACCTGAATTACCTTCTAATCAAAATTAACGCAAATTTAATGAGGTCAGAGGTCATTAGATACACGACGGGCGTATTGTGCACGTTTGTGGTGCTTTTTTTATTGAACTCTTGGAAACGATGCCAAATGTCCCAGAGGGATTATCACATATTTCCTCGTCAATACTGATGAAAAAATTGACATTTTCTTTCCGCGAAGAAGCTGTTACAGCGCCACTTATCCGGAACTTTGAGCAGGATTTGTTTTAATATTCAGTGCATATAAATCTGAGTGTAGCCGATGGAATTGCTCTGTAATTCTATCATGTAATGTTTGTTTCAGCGACCTCTTGTGACGTCTCGGCAGGGTTCGTACAGCTGCCCTTTCCGAACAAATGTATTCTCTTCTCCGAGCAAGTTGACCAATGGAGCCGCGCCAACCAAAGCTGTTCTTTGCGTGGAGGTCACCTGATCACACCACGTGACACGGAAAGCTTTAACTTGATTCGTCAGAAACTTAAAGATGATGTGCTGCAGCATGTGTGGATTGGTATGTACGAGGAGGTGAAGGCAGAGTGGGAATGGCTGGATGGTACGACGATAGCTGCACCAGGTAGGTCACCAATCGGTCTGCCAATACGTTCAGAACGTTGGGACTGAATGCATATATTCCGGATTATATGAGGATTATCATATTGTTTAAATATATTTCGTTAACTTTGGGTTTTGTACGTCTTCTTTTATATTGCAAATATTTACCTGATTCGGAAAAGCAGATGATTCCTTACTTCCCTTTACTCTAATCAGTTACTAGAGTAAAGTGTAAAACTACTTTTACAATCAACTACATTAAAGAAATGTTATTAGATGAAACTGTCAAAATGGAAAACTTTGTTCCTTCGTCTCTTTATTTTTTAAAAGAACATAGATAAAAATCCGTGGTACTTCAGTGACAGCTAATAGGTGCTAATTATCAACTTTAAGCCGAAAGTGCCATATACAGACTGACAAAATCCTGGACGAGGCCCCAATTAAATCACGACAGGCCGGGAATCACAGTATCTTTGTCGATGGGTGTACCAGACAAATAAAAGATGATTGTATGAATTAAATATGTTTATTTTGTAACAATCCATTTTTTCTAGGTTCTTTTGCGCCCTGGGCTCCTTCTCAACCGGATCGCCGAGGTCCTAGGAATGAGTGCGTGTACTTGGTGCCTGAGCAGAACCTACAGTGGGACGACCAACCGTGTGCCCGACCTTTCAACCATATTTGCCAGTACAGTAAGATTGACGACAGACATTCTCACTAATTGTGTCCCTTGCATTGTGTTTAGTGTAAAGGGAAACTAATATCTGGAAAAAAAACCTTTTAAGTTCACTCTGTGACCTTTTGCGCTGGCGGGGCGTCCACCATCCACCTTCTGTTCCCACATATTTCCAACAGCTACTGCAGCTATCATCATGAAACTTTGCAGATTTATTTTTATCATTTAATGAATAGCACAAATGAGCTTTCGGTGGCGCCACCTATGTTGACTTTCTTACTGCGGGCTGAAATGACCTTTTCCTCTTTTTTCCAATACAAGTCATAAAGTATTAAACTTTTGGCTTTCATTTCATAGTCAACATTTTCTAAGAGGAAGGGAAATAATTCAGGATGAATTCTATAGACTGTTTTTGTCTTTTCTGCTTTTTAAAAGATATGTCATAAAGTATTAATATTTTGGCTTTCATTTCAAAGTAAACAATTCCTTAAAGAAAGGGGAGTAAAATGAGTATAAATTCAGTCAAATTATTTTCAAGATGGTGTCTTTACGGAAGTTCAAATTTTGTCGATTGCAAAAATTGACAATTTGTTGTTTGCATTCATAATTTGATGTCTGTTACCAAAATATCTAAGGAACTGCTGTACCTTCTGCAAAAAATTTCACAAGAATATTGAGCATGTAACTGCTATTTGATTTTGACCTGCAGGTGGCGCCACCTGTGTTGACCTACTTTCTGCAGACTTTAACATGTTTTACACTTGAACTTTAGACCCTTGGTCTCTTGTTTAATAATTAATTGATTTGTAAAGTAATTGAATGGTGCATTTAAGGTTTAGATGCTTTTAGGTTTTTTCACTAACATAAAATCATTCAACCTATCGCAAAACTCAGTTAAGTTTTTCAGTGCAAAGCAGTTTTCCTCTCCGCCAGTGTGGATTACAAGAGTTGGTTTAATCTTGAATAAACGAGCCTCAGTTTAATAAATGTTGCTCATATTGTTGTTATTGTTCGTTTGTCGACGTCGGATTCATCTGCCCACACAGTTTGTGAATGTACCTCAGAATAAATATAATTGACTCCTACCAGCAAACTCCAATACCTTCTGAATGGTACAAGTTTGCTAATCTCCATAAATGGAACGAACTCATCAAGACAACATGCTGTATACACATATGTGCAATATACGGATTCAGGGATGAACCAAAGTAGTAGATGGCTAAAAAAAAGAATGGTGACTTGAACTGTTGCTACCATTTACTTACATCTATTGATAAGGGTAATATCTATAAATGGTTACCGTAATACTTTATATCACTTAGTCTTTAATTTAAGTGTAGTTCCGATAAATATCAGCGTTCCTTTTTAAAGTTGGGGTCTTTTAAACATCCGTATTTATGTCAAAATTATGGTCTCGGTCAGCTGGCTTTGTTTCATTTTCAGAATTTATTTTTTTTTTACATATTCATTTTATTAATCACAATTATGCATGTCTTCAGGGCTTATGTAATATTTTAATCTATACTAGCACACCGCCCGTTTTTACGTTGCGACAGGTCCGCGGGACTTTGGCCGAGGGTTTTTCATGAGGGGGTTACATAAGTCGAGTTGACATAGGCCGAGGTCACCCGCTGGATACACTGGCGTAGTTTTTTATATATGCGAAATCCCCTCGCGAAATAAAGTCGAAATTCTCAAGATTAATGGCGAAATGAGGAAAATGGCCCCCTTGGACACACTTGGCCCAGTGAAAAACCAAAGCCAGACAGGGACCGATTCGGGAATGACAGGGGGAGATGAGTGACAACTGTTTAATGGCACCACCTTTAATTATAATATAGATCATTATTTTATTTTGTCGATTCATTTTACTTGGTCTATTCGGTGAAGGTACTAGGCTCAGCGGTGCAGACATTTAAATATTCGCCGGCATGATTGAGCTGTTCAGATATACTGTGGTCGACTTTACCATATGTCACTTGTCTTTTTTCCTTTTCCCCTTACAAATACGCCTTTATTTATATTTATATTTAACTGTTCCTTTTCACAGATCCAGGCCATGAGAACTGTACTGGTGAATCAAGTATCTCAAACAGCTCTCATGGAGCATGCTTCACGGTTCACAATGATGACACGAGCTGGTTCACTGCCAGGCTGGCATGTAAAGACCGGGGTGGTGTATTGGCCAAAGTTGACTCGCAGGCCTCAATGGGATTACTACGGAGTCGTATAAACAATACTTCTGGAGGGCTGTGGATTGGACTCAGTAAATCAAGTTGGATGTGGGTCACAGGTCAGCTTTCCAAATGACTCTATATCTTTATCAATTGCCTTACTGTGTAAGTCTGTTCCCTATCTGTTTCTCTCTCTCTCTCTCTCTCTCTCTCTCTCTCTCTCTCTCTCTCTCTCATTAAATACTTTCAATGTAAGTCACCTTTTTTACCTGTAAGCCCCCTTGAATGCTACAGAAAAATATATTACAGCACACGAACAAGCATAACAAGCACTTCTTTTGTTTGAAGGCTTTAGAATACACAACCTTTAAAACATGATGATGTAAAACATAATTAGTTAAGTACAAAACTAACTAACGATCCATATTATAAAGAATAGAGGGGGGGGGGGCTAATGTTGGATGCTTCCCAGCCCGTGTTGGCAATCACTTACTATTCAGCCCATATTTCCAGATTCATTCGTTCATAAGTGACTGTACATTAAAAAAAAATTCTTGATGAAGTTCCTGAATCAGGATCATGTGCCGAATCCACAACACAATCTAATCGCTTCTTCATTACCTCCTTCGTGAAATGGCCAGAAAATTTAATGAGATTCCGTTCATGATTGCATGAATTATGCTGTGAACAAGCACACACACACACACACGGACGGAGATGAACGATTGCCCACCTGGCAGAGCAGTTGTAAATCTCTGCGTGCGTTTCCGCCAGGGCGTCCACGCGGACACAAGATGTTTGCGCCGACTGCCTGAAAATCTGATCACACTCTGCAGGGCACGCCCCTCATATTTCCATATTCATCCACCTGGATGACCTGGCGAAATGTTCTACAGCTATCTAATAATGAAGCTTTTTACATCTGATGGTCACGTGTCCTTTGTATGAGCTGCCTTCTGTAAAAGCATTATATAATTGAGCTTGATTTTGTTTATAGTTTGCATATAATGTAAATAAATACACATTAACTTGAAACCGTAATGGTTCCAATTCTGTGTATAATAGGAGAGGAGGCCACAGAAAACTACTGGGAGATGAATCAGCCAAGCAACAGGGGGCGCTGTGGGTCTGTTCGTCGTTTTTCTGATGAGATCATCCTGTGGGACAGTGACGTTTGCACTGAGCTACATCACTTCGCATGTGACGTCCGTGAGTACACAGTTTCTTTCCATGGCTGAACATTTTTATATTCAATGAACCAGGGTTAAGGTTCAGATGAATAGAGTTTTCAGTTACGGTGCATTTGTTATTAGATTGTCCCTGTTCTGAGGCCCCATGCAGATTTAACTGTGTTTAAAAAACAGCCTAAATACAACAATGTATGTCATTGTATGTTTATATATAACTTTCTAATGTGTGAAATTTTTATAGTATTATATACATGTTTATAATGTTTACATTCAAGTGATATTTTAAAACTGATTTTTATTGTTTTATATTCTGTGTTATGTTTCGCATGGATCTTATTATATATATAGCGCCACGATAAATTCAATGTGCTTCAGAGCATTATACAAATTGAACATTATCATAATAATTATTATTATCAGAAGTAGTAGTACTAGTAATAGTAGTAGTAAAAGTAGAAGTAGTAGTAATAGTAGAAGTAGTAGTAGTAGTAATAATATTTGAAGTAAAGTAGTAGTGGACTGAGTAGTAGTAATAGTAGAAGTAGTAGTAGAAGTAGTAGTAGTGGTAACTTCTCACTTTGATTGACATCAATTGTCGCCTGATATGCTAGGCGAAATAGCCTCGTAATATATGCTAATCGGTTATGTTTTTTGGTGGACATGTCTCCTTATGTCATGTCTATTTTGACAGCAAGCACCGAACCAAGTTCATACACTCCGCTGCCACCGCTGGATACACCACCCTCCCAGAGAACAACAAACCCATCACCACCACCACCAATTGACCCTGACACACGACGTCCGACCACCAACTCTCCCGCCGGACCGACCACAGAGGTTGTGGTGGTGGCGGGGGGCCCGTCTACTGGACTCACAGGTCAGATACACTTCAGCAGTTACCAGCAAAAGGCTAATCTCATGCGATATTATTATCCACAGGGATTGGTCACGGCACACAAGATATATAATTTCGCAGCGACTTAAATTCATCTACCAACACAAAATTTAAAATGTTCACAACAGTTAAGTGAAGATGGTAAATTTTAGTTTTGAAAGATGAAGAAAACGAGTACATACTTTATGGAAAAGCGTGTAAAATATTTGACTTAAAGTAACTGCAGTGAATCTGTGTCAACCTTTTTAATATTTTTTATTATTTTTTATAATTTTTTATTATAAATCATGTTTATTATCAACTGTGTGATTTGCATTAGTTTACACGTTTACGTGTACGTCGGGATGCTTTTTATCTCTGATTATAAGAAAAGGTAAATCGTAATTATTGATCCAGCATTTACCCTGCGTTATCCTTTAAATATTCACCAATGTATCTTGATCAGATTAGGGGCGAATGAGTATAGCCTTACCTGAAGCCCAACGGAGGTTCATACATTAAACCATCGACAAGGGGCAACTACACAAAAGTTGTCTTCGATCTACTTTAAAATGCCTACAGGCGGATATCAGAACACATGTATTGTAAAGTTATCACTTGTTTCAAATGGACGATGTGATTTATAAAAACGTAAATTTACAGGCAACCATGCAAATGAATCAACCTTTTTTAGTATTATTTTTAAACAGAATTTTTATACGTCTGATGTTTTCATATCAAGTGAAGACGCTCGTGTAATGTTTGTTAATTGATGTAATGAACACACTTTGATTTCCTGACATGTCGTGTGTACATTTGCTTATACAGCTGGTCTGATCATCGTGTGCCTCGTTCTGGTGTTAGTTATCACTTCTATCGGGTTTCTTTACGGCTTGCACAAGCGGCGAGGAAGGTGAGGCTGTTGATTATTGAATCACGTGGTCATGGTTATGTGGAAATACATGAAAGGAATGTTCCGATCACTACAAATAATTATTTTTAATGCATGTAACGGTACGTTTTTATAGCAGAGGACCAGGTCTCGATGTGTTGGATTCATCTTCCCAAATGCAGCTAAACTGCATGTACATTATAGAAATATTGGTTTTAAAGACATCTCCCTACACCGATGTATTTTTCTGGTTCCTAAATTAAATATAATGTAATCCTTTGGATATACGGGAATAAGATATAGAAACAGTTCAGCTATATAAAGACTCAAGCTTACTTACACACACACACACACACACACATATATATACGCTATCCCGCGATTATAGAGAAACGGCTTACTCATGTACTATTGCGTCATCCTCGTTGTTCATATTCACAGAATTTTAAGAGAAAGGGCCAGAGCGGCGTCCCGACGGATGCCTGACACAGTGACAACAAAGCGGAAACCAAACGGCAATCCACATAACCTGTTCTATGTGAACCGGGGCTTCCAGGAACATTATGATGATATAGGCACAGTGGCAAATCAAAACACCGAGCTTCACGTGTCATCGGAGGCAGAACTTGGGTATGATTCCTCACATATTTTCTGTTCCTTATTATCTCACAAATGATCGGTGAGGTATTAAAAATCAATAACATTAACAAATCTCTTTCTTGTCACAACTGAGATAAATAAGTTACTAGTATGTCCGCTTAACGTACGTTGCACATTGCATACTTGGACCTTTAGTGCTTTGTTTTACACGGAAAATACACCATGGCTTTAGGAATTAAGGAATATGATTCAACACATGAATAAACAATAAGTTTTATATTTCTCAGGATGTCAGTAGCAAGGCAGCCTAAAACATCATCAGCGTACGCTATGGCGAACGTTCCAGAATCGGGCGTTGATAACGGCCCGACCGCATCAGGTAGTGATCAGAGCAGTCACCGGCCGGCGCCATCGTCGGATCAAGGTGGTTCGGAGTCGAAACAAGAGCGTCGTGATACCGCCGAAGGGAATCCAGAAAGCAATAATAATGAAAATGCACCTGACTCAACCATTTTAGCCAGCCAAGAACAAACCAAAGGTGTGTCCCATGAAGCTCCTGATACAGGCGCAGAGTCTACAAACCAGGAGCAGAGACGACAGAGCAGGGATTGTACACAATATCAAGAGCAGAGACGGCAGAGCCGGGACAGTATAAAATGCCAGGAGCAGAGACGACCGAGCCGGGATAGTACCAAGTATCAGGAACAGAGGCGGCCGAGCAGGGACAGTATAAAGTCGTCACCTAAAGAATCGTCACCGCGCGGGTCACTGTCCAGTCACTCCGGGTCTCTTGTTCAACAGACTGGCCCCCTCGCGAGCGATAACGCGCCCAACGGCGAAGCAACAGACCAACCGGTACCCTGTAACAATAATCATACCGGAGAAGCAAACGGGACACGTGCAGATAGTGATATAAAAACAGAAACCAACGTACCTTCAGGCAATGAAGACATCGTCTCAAATAAAAAAGAAGCAATACAGGATGACGCACAACATGCCGCTGACAGCGTGGACATTGAAGACTTCGACGAACGAGAACTGATGACAGCCCGGTACAGCCGCGCTGATAATCCATCACACCGTATCCTAAAACAACACTTCCAGAGCAATCCTACTGTCCATGATCAGATCGTGGAGGAGGGAGACGTAGCAAAGGAGAAAAAATCAAAACCAAAATCAAAATCATTACCTCAGAACAATTTGTTACAAGATATAGACGAGTCAGACTTAATGTCGCCGCGAGGTGTCGCCCCAAGAGGCATGGCTGCCTTAATAAAGCCAGAACCTCAAGATGACGAGTCAATATCTGTATGATCTACACAAACCCAATGAAAGCACAAAAGACCCAGCCTTGCCGTTAAATGTATAAATAATAACGGTGCTAATTTGATCTCGTGTGCATTTTGTCAGTCATCGAGCAACAGGATAAGCCTGTATTTGCATTGGTAATTAAATCTCAAATAATTTGGCAAATGCAGAGAGCCAAAACAGGTCCAGCGAAACTCCTATTATGGGACCTGAGAAATGACTCCATTCCTAGACAGAATGAATTTAGGAATTTTCTTAATTTGTAGACTGAACCACAACAAATTGGATGTTACAATTGGCCGGCAAGCAATGTAAAGGATTCAGACGGCTAGAATAACAAAACAGTGGCAATATATGCAGGGACGATATGGATAATACGGAAATCCTTTATTATCATATTTTCATTACCAACGAGCCTTCTGTCGTTTCTGTTATACAGTTATTCAATTCTTTCATTTCATAAACATACACATACTTATGAATAACATACATATGTAGCCCGGTGCTTTTGTTTAGCGACGTGTCTGAATATTTAGGAGACTTGCTTCGTATACGCCTTGGTAATCCACATGACTTCCAAGTACAACGTATTCATAAGTAAATATGTTTCTATCGGCAGGTATGTTTGCATGAACTGTAAGCCTAAGTGTGTCACCATCCAGTCATATAAATGATGTATAATCGTGCCATTATTATCAAGCAATATCGTTAACACAGTAGCGTATAGAAATTTTATACACGTTTGCGCATATATAGGATTGTTTGCCCGTACAGTAGTTTGTACCCTGGCTGTAAATCCAGGAATCCTAGGTTTTATGAATACCAGAAGCGGATCCAGGAGAGGCGGGGGGGGGGGGTCCAGGGGGTCCCCCCTCTTTTCTAGCTGTTATATATATATATATATATATATATATATATATATATATATATATATATATATATATAGTTGCATAAAAACAGCTTTTCCCTTCGCGTATCCCCCCCCCCCCACACACACACTTACACTTTTCAACCAGGAGGACGTATACCTTGTTATATCCACCCACATTTTTGCTAATTAAAATATATAAAAAAATATCTCTGCCATATTTTAATTTATTCGTTATTTCTTGTCATTGTGTGATCACGTGATGATTATTTTCTATCCCGAGTAAGAGGTTTCATTCCGGTCTTGATGCAGTGAATATATCTGTGCAGCTATACGTGATGTTCTGGGCTTAAGGTGATGTTTCAACTCTAACCATCAAAGTCATGCCAACCGTTAGTTTGCTCTTCACATTTCATCACTGTTTTCTACTGATAGAGAAGTTTTATTCAACTCGAATTTCTAAACTCTTCCAGGTTATCAACAAAGCCCAGGTATAAATTAATATACAAATATATGAAACAAATGGTTTTTCAGTAGATAGAAAGAACATTAATACCAATTAACCCTGCACTTCACCATCTGCATGGAGATAAAGTAGGAAAGCTGTTCAATTAACACCTTGAGTAATAGTTAATTGTTTAAGTTAAAGATAACATAATAACATCTGTAGTAAAATATTTAATATGGGTTTGTGTTTTCCAATAAAGTGTGTACAGACGATGCATTATCACGATTTCAGCTTCATTCACCCGCATTGTTTAACTACGCACAATGATGACGTCACTGACGTTTGTAATCATTCTGAAGGCTTCAGTGGACAATATGTGTTCAATATGTAGATATGAGCCATGATTGAAATTGATCTTTTTTTCAGTGGACAGACCAGAAGTCTGAGTACCAGTTTTCGGCGATAGGTGTCGCCAGTGTTGGGAAAAGTCTGTGAGCGCAAACCTATAAATGAGTGCCCATTGGCAAAAATTACACAGTGATCATCAAATTGTGGCAGGCGGTATATTAGTCCCCAGTTTTATGGCATGACGTGGTATTAAGAAGGGTCCTAGATGTAAATGCCTCCCAGTGTTATAATTTGTTTTAAATTACACATTGCTGATTGTTTCGTTACTTTGTTAACAAAATATTGTATCCATGTTTTAATTAGTAAAAATAAAAACAAAATCAGATGAAATATAATTATAAAAAAGTTCTGAAATTATTAATGAGGAAATATAACATATTACAAAATTTTCAGCGAAAATACACTTGCAATAACGCCTGACCTTTAACATTAAAGCCAGATATTCACATGCAGTTTCTTTAGAATTTGTGATATTTCTGCTTCTTGCTTAATGAACTATACCTAATTCTTTATAAGAACGTTTTGTATAACTCCTCTATGACAGGCGTGTGAGCTTGTCTATCAATACCAGCTGTTAATTATGCTGACAGTTTGAAAGGGATATATAAGCTGTTTATCTGCATGCTATTGTTGAAAGGCCACTAGTGCAAAACGCCCTTTGCTAAACTCTTTGTCGTCGGACTTTCGCCGGGTGTAATTGTTAAATGTACTTGGATTATTTTGGCGGGATCCCTACATGTTTTAACAACTGTACATAATCAAAACGAACAGTTTTCTGGTTTGGTTTTATAAAAGGTTCAAGCGTTTATCTTTAGTCAATAAAGGTCAGATCTCGGAATAGCTTTAACCTCTGCTATAAGTCGGGTTGTGAAGTCCGTTTGCTGGCACTGTTTGGTTTTACTGCACGAGACGCTGTGACGTAAGTAAGACTCGGGAGGTCTTTAGTCTGGCTCGTGGATGACGGATCAAATTCCACTGCCATGGAGAACTTTCTCAGAGAATCGTCGCCTTCAAATTTGGCCACCAGGTTCTTGTAGCTCGTGCTGTTCACCTCCTGTCGTCCGTACTGCCGCCGGTAGAGGTCTCTGTAGGACGGCCTCTTTGGCGCTTGGTGGTTGAAGAGTTTCTTCATGGTGGTCGACTTGTAGTTGAAGAAGGCACGTGTTTCTAAAATTATAACAGTTTGTTATAAATTTAAAAAATAATAATAAACGTGTTAGTCTATACAAAGGTCAAAGTAGGCCAGTAGATTTAGTGAAAAGTCAACATAAATGCAAACAATTTATTTTTGCACAATACATTTCCCTAATGTCTCTATTTTGACATACCCGACTTCTACCAGAATCAAGATAGGAAATAAAAATATTTTACTTGTTTTATACCAGGAGTCACAGTTGTTAAAAATATAAGGTTTTGAAAAAAATGACATTGCAAATCTTTATTTCAGTTACAAAAAAACCCAAGCACGGTGCTACCTTTTACCTTTTGTCTGTATTTTGGCTAAATCTACTGATTAAAGTCCTTTCTATCAAAAGAGTAAGCTGAAGAAATATGAAAAAAAAATTCTTATCCTTTGGCTGAACAAGAAATATACTTGGGTGTCTCATGATTACTCAATCTGGTAAAGACTGATCTGGCAAAGCAATGGAATGGAAGGTTCATGAACACTGGTAGGTGGCGCCCCGAAAATGACCCACTGTTACCATGTAGAGAGATGTGTGTGTATCCCTGCTGCATGCAAAGTCACTCTGCGGACACATGCAGTAGGTAGTACTCCGCTGGATCCTATAAAAGTGTGCTAATACACAGAGGGGTTGTTGACCTCCGTTAGTTTAGAGGTAGAGCAAACGACCAGCAATCCGAAGGTCATGGGTTCGATTTCCTTACGGAATAAACCGACATTTTCATGTTTTATGTATACCACGGCTACCATAATAAAACATATTTACAGATTTGGTGAAAATACTTAAAACAATTGCATCTTAGATATTTAAATTGACCGGCTTCTGTGGCTGAGGGGTAGAGCACAGGGCTCAAAGCCGGGAGATCGTTAGTTGGAATCTTAGCCGAGGCGGATAAATTTGTCATGGTCGGCCCCCGCCGAGGGTGAGCGCTCTGCAGGCTTGATGGGAAGGTAGTGTCAAACGGCCGTGTTTCACTTACAAACGAGTGCGCATTTCGGGGGTACCTCGGTGGTATGACCCAGCAATGGGGACGATTACCACCCAGGTCCCGCAGGTGCAGAAGTCACCGGGCCTGGTTAACACCAAGATATAAAATGAGAGGAGCCATGTCACGGAGTCGGGTTACCTAAAAAAACATTAAAAAGAGCTGTAAATTGTGTCTGGATTTATAAAATAAGCCACCGGCAGTGAAGGTCTAACACGACCGGGTAGGTATTCTAAAACCCCAGTCACATCCCGTCAACGAGCCCCTACTGAGTTGGTTTTTTTGCAAAAGAGTGGATTTTTCGGGCGAGCTTTGGCCGGACATTGTATACTCGGACGAGCCTCGTCTGTATTTTAACAGCTCGTTTGGGAGCTCGTCGCTCTTCAGCGCAGAGTTAAAGAGCTACGAGGACTAGCTGGAAATTCGGCGGAAGTTTTACTCGGGAAGAGATCGCCGGGGCCCCAAGCGAGCACCGCTGGGGACAAGACAAATTTTAAAGTCGCATGAATTCCGCCAGGACACCGCTGACAGGTCCAATTGAAACTGGTCGAGCGGACCACTAAGGAGCCTAGTCGAGTTAGCGTCGGACGAGTTCTGACCGATGATCGGAGGAGACTCGGACGTGCTTCCAACGAGTCGAGTTAGCGTCGGACGAGTTCTGACCGATGATCGGAGGAGACTCGGACGTGCTTCCAACGAGCCGAGTAAGCGTCGGACGAGTTCTGGACGATGATCGGAGGAGACTCGAACGTGCTTCCAGCGACGTCCTATCGGGCCTCTTTACATTTAAGATGCAGAAAAATCTTTGGACTCGGCCATGGGCCTCGATACTTATGTGACCGCAATCTACAAAAATCGACGGATGTTGGCCGGATTTTTAAAATGCTCGCAGCTCGGCCGATTTTAAAAATCCATCGAAGCTCGGCCGGTAATGTGACTTAAGCTTAACACGGGTTGCTAAGGCCAACATCTGGGTAGCTCCATCCTCGTATCGGAGGGGTTTGCTACAGTGGGGTCCCGTCTATGGCAAAAAAAAAAAACTTGTAACGCACGCGGATAGCCATGTGGTGTAGGCCTCCGTGCTCAATGAGCCCCCAAGATATAAATTTGCATTTGCATAATGGGGGTATATTAAAACATAAGGACCCCTAATAACTACATAAAAGTTTATTTATTCCAGACAGCTTTGATGCGGCAAGCAGTTAGCTTATCCTAGCCCTCATATATTGTCTCCACTATAAACCCATAGTTATCTTGACACGAGTATCCATCTTTATCTTCTCTTATCAAACCCTAATACCTACTGTTTAAAGGTTATAGACAGTTACACAAGTTCATACGAAACGAGCTTACCTTGGACATATACATGTCAAGCTACATTTAAAAATTCTAAACAGTTCATAATACGAGCAGTTTTACTTTAAAGCTATCCAAAGTTTTTAAATGCCAGAAGCGGATCCGGGAGGTGGGGGATGCAGGCGGTTTCAGACCCCCCCCCCCCCCCCCCCTTCAGCCTCTGCAACCTTTCTTCAAGGTTTAAAACCAATTTATGCATCCTGGACCATCCGGACCCGGGGACCTTTTCCTAAATTCTTGATCCAATTCTGAATTCAGTATCTTCCCTGTAAATTCATGTAAACATGTGGTCTGGATATTACAAGCCATGTATTTGTTCTATACATTTGGTAACAAACAATGTGAGGGATAAAATAAATATTGACCAAGGCTCAACGACAGAAGGAAGATTGGTTCACTTTTCCTTGTACGTAATCCCTGCCATTCATTCATGGACAGCTGCTAATCCATTCGGCATTTATATCGCTCTTAAAGGATTAAACATCCCCTCCCCCTGCCTGGATTTACAGAGCTCGACATTAATTTTTTAAAGAACCTGATCAGTCGGGCAAGCAACGACTAACTTTTACTTGCCCTACATCAATTTTTACTTGCCCTTCTAAAATCATTGTTCGCAGCCACGAACACAAAGTGTGTACATAATCATATTGCACGTTTCAATGCATTTTTGGCAACAAGGTTAAAACGTTCAAGAGTTTGTTTATAATATTCTCTTTATAGTATTTTTTGCAGATAAACATATTGGAAATTTAAGATAAAGAGGGATTATCATTATTATTTGATTTCTCCTATAAAGAAATGAAATGGCTAACTGAAGATTATCTTCTAGTTTAGTCTGATGCTACTGGTGCTATGTTAATAAATTTTGTAATCAACCGAACATTCATTGCTGCTGACTTGAGCTGGGAAGTTTGTAGTTGCGTGATAACAGAAAGAATTTTAGAAAATAAAAATATTATTTCCCGGCAAGTTGATGTGAAAATCTAGGCCAGTCTCTCTATAATTCCCTACACATGTTGACCTCATCTAGTCAAAGGACGACTGGAGCTTATCTTCATGTCCGTGAAAGTTGTGCTCTATATCCATAAATTATAGTAGGTCCATCCAGAAAGATTAAGAGGATTAATCCGTAGCTTACATACGTTTTGTTGTAATGACGTTAATAAATGTGGTCGCGGTGTAAATATTTAAATCTATACAGTAGAACCTGACTGAAAGACCACCTATCTAATAAGACCACCTGTCTATTAGGACAACCCTTGAATGAACCAAAAACTTTCACATTGATTATAACTGAACTATCTAATAAGACCACCTGTGAATTAAGGCCACTTTTGGCCAGTCCCGCGGCTGGTCCTATTTCACCGGTTACACTCTACTTACTTTCAGATCGGCTCGTCTCTTCTTCCGTTTCCGACATCCGTTCCCTGGTGTCAACGAGAGGAACCACTCCAGCTTGGACATCTTTTAACGGAAATTTAGCGATACTCTTTTCCAGCTGATTGTGGTTTTCAAAAAGGTCCTGCCACATTTCATTTTCTTCCAGTCGCCGATCTCTTTTGAGACACGCTTGTTCTCTGCGGATATCCGTCATTTTACGTTCCATCTCAAGTTCCGGTATTCTTTTGGCCACTTTGAGGTCGTACCATTTGCGGACCCCATTTGGGCGCCTTGCATTGGGATTCGAACCCATTAGGCAGATTGGTCTTTTTGTGTGTACAGTTAACAATTAATGTTACTCCTGTATATATATGCCTACCACATTGTATTTTTATCACGAAAATTGCAGGTGTATTACTTTTCCAGGTGCTGGTCCGCAAGTATATCCATGATTAGCATAGAAGAGTAATCCTTGATTAATTCATCTTTGTCCATCGTAAAGTCATTACTGGGTAGTTTGACATTTCTTCATTTATACAAATATTCTGTGGAAACATAATGAATCAAACATGATAATCAAAATACCACATTAACAATGACACAAGCGTTCACAAACTAGAAGGATCCACCAGCCCTACGTGATTTTGTCATCCGCTGAGCAATCTCTTAATCCATCTTAACCTTTAACAACTGGCTCATAAAACAGAACGCGGTCACAGAACCGATCTGGATCGACCGATCATCAGAGACAAATGGCTCTGTCACTTTGAAACTACTACGTACAACAACTGGCCCATGGTGTTATCTCGACAACTGTTAATAGTTGCACCATTAATACAACAGAAGCTCCAAACCTGGACTGCGCTGCCGGGGGACCAAATGTGGCTGACAACCAGTCTCGGTGTTGTCTTGGTACGCTCGGTGGTAGGCGGGCGGCTCCCGCTTTGGGGGTGGCGGGTTTACGTGTGATTGCTACAAAACCAAGAGTACACGATACGAGTGGAGATAGATAATAATCAAAGGCCCCGAGTAAACCAAAGGCCCCGAGTGACCTCCGAATGGGCAGAAACATTAACGTATACTTAATAGCACAAACACCTTTAGTTTCCTTGCCATTGCATGAAAGTATATTTATAGTTTTGATGATGAGAGAATATATATATATATATATATATATATATATATATATATATATATATATATGAACAGTGATATGATATGTCCAGTTTCTGGTGTTATTGCCGGAGCCATTGGAAATTATGATGTTTAACGTTAAGAGAAGCAATAAAGATAACTGTTAAAAATGCAGTGATGTATAACCAACACGTACGTTATGTTGGTCAGAAGTTTACAGGGGCGGATCCAGGATTTTGGAAGGGGGTGGGGGAGGGTCAAACCCAGGAGGACTAAAGAAAAGCCTAAAAAAGGGTCCCCGTGTCCCCCTGGACCCCCTCCCCCCTTTGAGCCGCTTTGATCCACTTTGGTTTAGAAGTTTATCCATGACTTGTTTCGATTAATAGTAATATCCTGGTCAACTGAATTACAGACTTATAAGTAAAAAATTCAAATACACTCACACATATACATGAGGGCTGTCCCTATTATCGTTGGGCTAATATATCTATATTTGGAGTAAGCATGCAAGGCTTTATTCTGTGTATCCAGTTTAAAATAAAACAAAATTATGCAAAGACTATGGAAACTATATATATATATATATTGTGTACATGCATGTGTTATGGATCAAAGAACACACTTCGAAATTATATGTTTGCAGAACAGTCATTAAACGTGTGAACACATATATATGATCGATCAGGTTCTCTCCATTTCAATATAAATAAATGCATTGATCAGTTTAAGAATATTCATTAAAAAGTGATCACTCAATTACTTGTTTCTCACATCACACAATATTTTTTTCTAAAGGACATATGGAAATGAAGAAAAACTTGATATCTTTGAAAGTCAACTTATTGTGTTCTTTTATTCTGGATTATTATTATCATTATATATATATATATATATATATATATATATATATATATATATATATATATATATATATATATATATATATATAATCTAGGTCGACGCAGCTGAAACTTTCTTGCTGCTTTCAGTTTCGTCTGACTATTGTCACACATGCAGTGGGAACTAAATTAGACCTATGATTTCAAATGGAGTACCTTGAAGTCTATAGTGTTTAAATATAATCATATATATCATGGATTTCGGACTTGATCTGTTGAGACCTGTAGGGGTAACCCTGGGGCCTACAGTTCACGGATATCTTGAAAACATGCATGGGGTAGCTGAGTTTAAACTAACAGACTCTGCCTCACCTATAAAGCACACATTTATATGTCTCGACAGTATGTATAATAAATAGTTATGTCCCTGTTGTGTCAGTTATATACAAGATATCGTTTGCAAACTGCATAGCATGGTATATTCTAACGTTCACTTGATCACTATTTGTCCGGTCGTAAATAGGAAATGTGCAGGAGAAAACTCTAAGACCACTCCTATCAAGGCTATACACCATATTATACCCGCTTCTGATAACCTGCACCCCCCCCCCCCCAGCTGAATAATTTTTTAGATATACGTTGATTAATTTCTTTTTCATTTTGGGTATTCAGTACTCGTAAGATGAGCAGATATTAGTCTGTCGTTCCTCATGTTAAGACACTTAATTCTGATGTTACATGATTGTTGATCAATCACAAACTCCATATCGACTGGTAATGGTTCAACCTTAAAAATTACGGCCCCTGTCTAATGGCCATGGACCTTTAACCCTCAACTACTTTCTAGTTGAGTCTATAGGATTCATAACATTTTATACTGGCCGTGAACGCTTAATTGCTAGCTTGTGCAGGTATAAAGTTTACTTAGACTATATACCCTGAATGCTGAATAGACCCGAGGTAGGTTTACAGTCAATTTGATGTGGTATATTGTTATCATATTTACCAGTTAACCATCTTGTTCATAATTTTGCACTTGAAGACCAGTTAGTTACATCCAAAATACCACCGAATAAATGAAGACTGGCTTAACTATGTTGATATAAACAGATAACAGAAAACACATCCATGACAGGAGACCATTTAGTTTCACAGGCCACAGCAATAACATGCCTGAAGAGAGTTTGTAAATTAACAAGCTATAGACAAGGCTACGGTTTATTTCAGGTCCTACTTAATTACCACATATTTTATTTATAGATTCAAAGATTTGTTGATGCTCTATGAACGACTGAACATTTTGTAGTCTCTGACTGTACGAGTCTAAGAAAATTTAAAGAAAAAAGAGGGCCTTAATTGGGCCCCGATTCATAGTAACAAACTGCTTTCGGTCTTGATACACAGTCGTAGTTGCCGACAGGTGGCGTTGCGGTAGTCATTTGGAAAAATGGATTTATTTATTTGGGCAAATCTCTTGATTTATTTAGAAATAAAGAAAATGACCCTCCTTTAGACACACTTTGCAGCATTCTCGACAGCTGAAGATCAATAAAACGTGCATATCAAAGGCGTGGCCACAGAAGAGACCCGTGAAAATCCAATGTTACCAGTTTCACTTATAATATAGGTATAGTGTGTTTTTACACGTAATTCTTGTGTTCCCCATGTTACTATCGTCGTTTGCAAAAATGATTTTTAAAGTTCGGGCGTTACTCAGGAAAATTAAGCTACGTGTTAAACGTATTTCGTCTTTTCATTACCAAAACAGAATAGTTATCAAACGATTGAACACTTATAATCAAAGACTTGTATGGCTGATGAAATAGGGTTAACCCTTAGCAAAATTTTCCAGCCAATCGGCGACAGTCACTGAAGAATTAATGTGACGAGTCTCTCAGGGTATAGGCTACGTGGGGTTGACAGGTCAGTTAAAATGCTAAATTTTGTTAATGATGAAATGAATTGTCAATAACACACGTTTGTGAGTAAATATGACAATGACCTATAGAGTAGTTAACAAAGTTTCTGATAATGTACATTTTATTATTTTAGTTGATGCTGAGATCTTAACGGCGTCTAAGTCACGATATTTTGTGGACAGTTTGCTGCCCGGGATTATACGATGACCAATAAATTGTTGTATACAGGCGTCGGCCACTTTCTTATATGTATACATAATACACCCAGGTCTGGTTTTATATTTCTGTTCAAACAATCTCTGGCACTTTAGGTAATTCTCAAAGTAAGCATAGATGTAAATATTCACCAACCAACAGAGAGGTCTGATATTTGAATTCTAATCCTCCTTAAAACACAATCCCACTCGATCACTCTTCACTCGGAATCTAGTTAACAACAATAAATATTATAAACGGCCAAAGCTCCATATTGGTGACGTAAATGAATATAACCTCCACATTACCCAAGGGAGTATCACATCACCTTCACATTTACATTTAAAGAAACCAAGTGCATCTATATACAGTCTATTTGGTAAATTCTTATTATCACACAAGTACCTGTTATAAGCCCATCTGTCAAATGTATTACGCATATGTTTGTAAATATGTTACCGGTAAACGAACTCTCTAGACTTTTATATTGTTATAGTAATAGTAGAGATGTTACTTACATGAGCGTGTCCTTTTCCAGCAGAGGATGTCTGGTTGATGTTCCGTGACAAACTTTCACAAAATGGTGTATTGTTCTGCTGAAATACCAACTCATCTAATGACTGGTTTACGTCATGTACGGGCGGACAGTTATACACGGAAATGAAACCGTAGTCTAAATAATATATACTGTCTCGTCTTGGTTTGTAAGATTCCTGCACTTTGTAGGAACCCTCTGTAGAAGGCGGGTAGAGAGTTGTATGCTCGTCTGCCGTCACATCCCCTCGCACTCTGTAACACTCGGACCTGCTCTATGTTTCTTATCACGTTTGAAAAGGGTGGATATGACGACGCTGCTTCGATTATTTTGTATTGGCATAGTTAATGTTCGATTGCTTGGTGTTCGGGGTCAAGCTAATCAGGCTAATCATTGTTCTGAATCAAACATGAACCATTTTATGGTTTAACATGCCATCGTTAGGTCAAAATGATCAAATATATCCCAAACCCTGGTCGCTGTTTGTCATGTAAACTTTAATTCCCTCGAATGTTTGTTACGTTTTGTCCTGAAGCAACTCCGTTTACTCAAGAACTCCGCGGGCTGAATGTATAACTGTTCCCACCGACAGAGCTTGTTTGATCTATCTTGAAGTGAGCATTGCCACCCGTGGTAAGTTTATACACACAGAAATGTACATGTAATGAACTCGATTCTATAGAGGACTTACACTTTCAGATCACTTTATTTAGGCGCTCGACAAATCCATTGGAGTCCGAAGTGTACTATTTATCTTGTCGTCAAGATCACATGAGGCCTTGTACCAGCATGGAGGGCCTGTTACATGAGGCCTTGTGCCAGCATAGAGGGCCTTTTACACGAGGCCTTGTGTCAGCATGGAGGGCCTTTTGGGTCATCACGGAGGGGTTGTTACATGAGGTTTTGTGTCAGGATATAGGGTCTGTTACATGAGGACTTGTGTAAACAATGAGGGTCTGTTATAGGAGGCTTTGGGTAAGCGTGGAAGGCATGTTACATGAGGCCATGAGTCAGCACAGCTCGGGGTTGTTACACGAGGCTTTTTGTTAGCACTAAGGGCCTGTTGGCCCTGTTACACGAGGCTTTGTGCAGCATTGAGGGCCTATTACATGAGGCCTTTTGTCTGCATGGGGGGCCTGTTAACATGTTACATAAGGCCTTGGATATGAGAATGACAGTACACCTGTGACAGCAGGGGTGCTCAAGTGTTGCATTATTAAAAAGGTTACCAAGGCAGGTCTGAAGTTACCAGAAGTTGGCTGCCTATGGCTTTACAACGCAATTGAATACAATAGGACCTCCAAATAAAAATTCAATTTTTAGCCCACAGTTTGAGCTTTTATTTTCAAATTTCAGATATTAAAAGATCAAATCCTTATTTGTACATACAGTGAAAATCAAATCAATAGTGCTTTTTGGGAGAAAAATGTGTTATGGTCAAAGTTGGGCCAAAGTCAAGGTGCTGAATTTAAGATTATGCTAATAACTTAATAAAAATTACAAAATTCTGATAGGATTTCTGGTATACAATTGAATCTAAATTATATCCTTGGAAATATAGTCTCTAGCTTCAACAATTATCTTTTAAGGTAAATGTATTTCCTGATTTTGACAATGTGCATTTTGTTTGAGCTCATAACTCCAACAAAAACTTGGGGTCATCCAACAGTATATAAAATTATGGTTTGATTGAGTCCAACAGTTTCAAAACAGGCCTTGTTTACGGCCGGCTGGCTGGATGACAGAAAAAAGGACCATCTCTATAGCTCAGTTGACACATAAAGAGCTGAGGTAAAAATTCATAAAACAACAAAGTCCAAGTGCTTAAATGTTTATTCCAATCTATAAACAGTGTACAGAAGTGCTAAGTTTGGTCATCTGTGACTGATGACCTCTTATGTTCATGAATAATTCATGAAGTACCAGGCATACACAAAGAGGAAGATAACAAAAACATGGACTTACAATAAATTAAAACCATAGTATAAAGTTAGAAATCAGACCTAAAGAAGTATTGATAAATAAAGCACAATCACTGTCTTCCATACAAAAATAAATTGTAAAAGCAATTGTAAAGCAACAGATTATCATCTTTACAGTCTGTAACAAAACTACATAACAATAAAGCATTAATCATAAATATGTTTTACCATAAATATCATAAAAGTGACTCACAAGTGTGGTATTATAACCCAAATACTTTAAATGTGATAAAGAAATAGCAAAAAAAAAACCAAAACATACAATTCAGATCATACCTGCTGCATGCAGGAAAACTCAAATCTCATGAAAAAAAAAATCAAGAACTTATACAATTCACATCAGAATTTCATTTGAAGTAAGGTGGGATAATGATAATTTTAAATAACCAAATTTCTAACAGTTTTTAAAAACCTGAATATTTTATCTATTTAAAGGGTCACAACATCATTAAATAAAGAACTCTGTAATACATTCATTTCTCTAATGGTCTCATAAGATTTTGCTTTAATTTGGCCATTCTCCATCAGTACTGTCATCAACAGCATTCCTGTACACAAGTAAAACCTGTATATACGTGTAATAAACACCATATATTTGAATGCCTAGTATGATGGCTTTCTATTTTTTTTTACTTTCAAACAACCTGTAAGCATCTTAAAAACACTTGCAATATGCACAAGAAGTTAGTGAATTGTTAAATATGACACCCTCTTAGCCAATATTATTTCCTTTTATGATGTACCAGTACATCTCAGGAGACTCGGCTGACAATTGATCATCTGACAATTAGTGACCAAAATGCATCTGGGGAAAAAGAGAAAGTTAGTCAAAGATTAATAGTGAACGATATAATACAATTTGCCCTTACATCCAATATATTTCTATGATAACTGCACACCGTGACCAATATGTCAAAACCCAGAACCTCTTATATAGCCCATCCCTGTGATTACACAAAATTTGCTTAGACATGCCACAAAGTTCCTGAAATAAAAACTACTCATGGCACAATTTTCCCAGACTGAATTATTATTTTTTTTAGATTATTGGTTATTAAAGACCATATTAGTTTCAAGGGAAAGGTCCTAGTTTTAAGAGCAGGATCGTTGATCCATATTAAATGGATGACTGAGTGAACAGATGGACTTCTGGACGGGAATTATATGGACACCTTTGAGTGGGGGTATAACAAGATTAGAAGATGCTGACAGTATTATGTCTGCAGGAGTTACACTATTTTGATTTTATGCTTTTATGATTTCATAGTTATTTATTCAGCAGACAACATGATAAAATTGTAATTTAAATATGTTAAAAAATAGCTTGCCACCAACCAGTCAGCTCAATATAGGTAAATGTGAACTAATTTAAGGTGATTAAAATTATATATAAATATCAACGGGTGGTTTCAATGTTTAACCTGCTAATTGGAGGACTGGATGGATCAATGGAAAATGACTAACCACTTGACTGAAATCAGATAAATCTACTATAAAACCAACCTGTGTTGGTCAGCAAATCTGAGAAGAAGCAGTACTTGTCTGATCTTTCATGTATCTGACTAATGCTGATCTTGATAGAACAAATAAGATCTTAATGACACTGGAATAAAAGGTGCTTGACTATGGCTACTGCGTTAGTGAGTATTATGATTGTCAGATTGTGCTTCAACATTTATTTTTTTGTGCATAAATCTGATTTCATCTCTGAATAAATACCAGTGGTCTAGATTTGGACGTAATATTTGCAGTATCATGCATGCCTTTACAGAGAGAAACAGATAAATCTATAAGTGTCATCACTTTTACTGATACTAGGGACCTGACATTAGTCTTTACCTTTGCAAACATTTCCATGAATAGATGGTTTCATCATTTTTTAAAGGCCCAGTGGCAGGGATTTACATATGAAGATGATCACATGATGGTTTAAGCTTAACCAAACAAGCATGACAAACAGATTCAGTGCCCAAGAAGACCATAAATACATCACCATATATAAACATTGACTACAATAACACAGTGTTTCTGACCTTTATACAAACATTTACAAGTCTCACTGTCACTCTACAAATATATCATATTAATTTACTATGGAAATCTGACTGTACATGTGAAACACAAACACATTATCCACAGTTTGATGAAACCCATTGAGGTACAATATTAATTCTTCCCACTCTAACATAAATAGTTGCACACAACTTTAAATGAAATAATCTAATATGAAATTATCTAATTTAAAGTCATCTAATTTTCACTCTTTCTCCGCTGTGCAAGTACCAATTTTTGTGCACATTTTGTATATAGTTATGATTAAGGGACAAACCTAAATATATCTGGATATATCTACAACAACAGACTTCAGGTGAATTATGACTGTGAGCTGTCTTGCTGACCTGACAGTGCTTGGTATACTGTTACAGGTCAGGTTAACCAGCCACTGGGTTGCTGTATCAGCTCAAGTCTTTGGTAACACAGCAGGAACTGAAGAATGTCCGTACCACACCACCAGCAGTGCCTGCCTCGACTGATTCAGTTCCGTGAACTGCCTACAATGGACAGGATGAAGAGGAACAGGTTGATGATGTCCAGGTACAGGTTCAATGCCGCAAAAATGTATTCCTCCGGAGAGAGAGAGTATTTGTGCTTCCCTCCCATCATCAGCTGAGTGTCAAACACCAGGTACTAGAAATAACATAAAGACGTACAAACACAAAAGAAACATTCCTAACCTCCACATGTGTAGCTCTATGACTACATGGATATCTATGCCAGAATCCTCTGAACACACTTTCCTGTGTTGTACATCCTTCAGTAACACAGGTTCACCTGGTTCAATATGATTTCTTAAGACGTATATACATAATTGTTTGTGATTGGTTATGTAAAAAATAACGGATTTAATTGATCATAAAAAAAATGACCAATCATCGACATAATTGATTAATTGCCACACCACTGGTGCACACCTCCCCAAAGGAAGAAAATCTGACTGGATTCCCACTTTATCCACATTCCCATCAAATGTTATTGAGACATTCCAGTGCCTCTGCCACAGTCCCATAAAAAAAATTTAGTGTCAGAATCAGCCAACAGGTGTTACCGGGTGTCAGTCTGCCAGCGAACTTCAGTTGTTTACAAAGCAAAGCACTGATTCATTATTATTTTATCACCAATTCTGTTGTGTGATAAGAGATGAGCATGAGGTATCTTGTGGTATCATGAATAACTTGTTGTAGAGCAAAAAAACTTATGACTTACCATGGCAAAGATGAGGGCTCCGAGAGATGCATACACAATATTCAAGTACTGAAAAACAGTATTAAAATTATTGGTTTATCTTTGTCTAGTATATATAGAGTGTAGCAATACAACAAACAAATCTTAGAATTTTAAAATAAATTTTAATGATCAAATTAACATTCTAAATTTAAATATGAATCAAAAGAATACTGCAGACATTACATTAGAGTTTTGCCTGTTTTACAGAAATGTATGTTGCAGTTCCCCTTAGGTAAGCTATATATTACATATAATTGGAACTCAATTGCAGTAATATTCAGATATACATGTACATTCACAAGAACTCTAGTCCAAATATAGGATTTGAGTACTCAGTAAACTTATCTTGGACTTGAGTACTCACTCGGGTACTCATTTCAGCCTAGTCTCAAGGTACTCACATGGTTTCGGATGATGGCACAAAGCAGGCCGAAGCAGATGAGGATGATCAGCAAAACAAACAGACCTCCACTGCACATGGTAAAGTCATACTGCAAACAACAGTTCACATTTTAAATTGCAAATGACAAACATGTTTGATTTATATTACAACTGACTGCATGAAGGGAAAATGACTGTAACTAAAGGTTCAATAAAAGCTGATACATACACCATGTTTTAAGATACATACAGTAATATTTTTCTTATTTGTACCTTATTTGTACAACAAACTTCAATGCTGCTGATCAAAATGTCAGTTGCACTGAGGATAACCAGCATATTTCCCTGGGGGCTGGCTGAATCAAGCAGAGTTTGGTCAACATTTAAATATAGAATAAACAAAATTATAAATGCCTTCGAAAAATATTTAAAGGGGCCAAATCACCTATAAAGCATGTTGAAATATCACCAAAAAATAGTTTCTTCCCTTTTAAAATAAAATTGTACCTGCCAAAATATCACCCTGAAATTGTTTGCTTACTCCTGTGAACGAGAGTTAAAAATAGTGGACCAGGCGCGATGACAGGTGTCAACATAAACACAGCGCATGTATCACCCGGCCACAACACGTCAATTAGCAGATGCCATGACTGATTTGGCCCAAATAATGTAATACATGTTCCCGCTGGATGAAACATCAATGGTTGCATCTCATATTCCGGTCATATTGCCTTGTTATGGTAAACAGGCACACATGGACTGTGTTTACCAACACACAGTCATAACAAGGTGTTAAACAGTCATATGCGAGGTACTGGGTTGTGTGCTGAGATGGTTTTGCTGGGAAACTTTTGAATAAATCAAAACTGAATAGTGTGAATGAATAGGCATGATATTGCTCCTGTTTATGTCCCTCTAGGTAATTCACAAGCTGAATTTTTTATATGATTATTCCTTAAATGCAGTCAAATGATGAAGACAGGGCTGCAGGCAAATCCTACTGACACTGACTTATTGTAAAGGTTATGCTATGATTATTATATTTATATGAGAATCAAGACCATATTAATCAAATCATGTCTTTTTGAAACTTCAGCCAGAAATTCATGCCTTTTTAAAATTTCAAAATTCATGACTTCTTAAGTAGTGAAATTTTAAATTTTAAAATTCATGCCTTTTTCAGGGCATGGGAACCAGGTACAATTATCATACACACCTAAAGTATTGCTACAGCACCACATATAACTGAACTTTTTAACATAAACACACAACTGAGATAACATATACATGATCCATTTATCTGCTGTGGCTATTTGAACAGATTTTTAATTAACATGATTCTAACATGTCAACACCTTGATTCTTTTCAGCTTACCTTTGTCTGGAATGCAAATATGGTCAGTCCCAGGGACACCACCTAGAAGGAGGTAATAAAAGAGAACATCAACAGTCAGCAGATATCCTGATATTCATTGAAGAGAATGTTATTACTGTGTTATATACATGTACTGTGTATAATAAACTAGAAAAGACTACAGAGTAATGTAATCTTTAAACAGGTCATAAAAATACTGTGATTATCTTTTTGTTTGTAAGGTTTTCAAATTTGTGATGTTCACAAAATTCCAATTATCGTGAAATAAAACCTTTGTAATTAAGGCACCCTAGCATTGAAGGCAATTAGAAAAGCTAAAGGCTGATATTACAAATAATAATAGATTAGCATGTTACTCACTAATCAAAAGATTCTTATTTTAAATTATATCAGATATTAAAAAATTATTTGCCAGAAATGGACAACTCATTTGGTGTTACCTTGCGTCCTGTCCTGTAAAGCTTTTGCCATTATATCATTTGACATTATTATTTCATATGAAAATGGATATGCCCTGTGTAAGCTCTTGTATGCTGAGATCAAGAAAATGAAACCCTCAAGAAACTCAGGAAAAAAAATCCCGAAATTTTTACCTTGCAAATATGAAGTAAGTCTATAGTGTCAAAAAGGCCTGTGCATATACTTTGTATTACATCTGGTATCATTAAAGTAAATGATGGAATTCAAGGAATCTGTGATCATAGTCATTACACCAATGTTATCAGCATGTTACAAACATGAACAGCCAATCATTTGATCTGATGCAGACTCTACTCACAGCAGTGATCCCCACAGCCATCAGCACTGCGTCTGCTTTGTAGCATCTGTGACACAAGGAAATGCCATATAAACATGATGTTAAATGCAAAAGTTACCCTTAATCAATTTTTCTCAGTTTATGAGCTACAAATAAGAAGTTTCTATATATCCCATACTTTGGGTATATATATGATTTGTTTGAATAATAATCATATCTCTGTGATGTAAATAATGTTATTAAACAAGGGACCCATGGGTCACGGCGCTCAGCTGATCATGATTGGACTATAAATGTATCACCATTGTTATACTATATTGAGTAGAAAAAGCTTGATATTCATGAATATCATGGTCATGTTGGGCTTTTATAAAAGAATATAATGTAATATGTGAGTAAATGATATATGAAATAATCTGACTGATGTATTAATATGGAGTAAAATATAGTGGTTTATATTTTATTTATTTGGGAGGGGTAAAAAAAAAACAATTTATTTGAGCAAATATGAATGCAATGACAGTATACTAAGCAGTGGTATAATGATGTTAAGGCTATTTGTTGAAGGATCTATAGTGTATGGAAAACTGCAAGCTTTCAATTTGACAGATACAAGGTTATGATTAAATATGCTGATGAGGGGATTTATGAATTTGTGAATGTATGACATGATATCTTGACAAGATCGGTCTTGACAAGGTACATTATTATGATGACCCTCACGTCTACATATTACACAATATTGACATAATTTCTGGCATGTACATAGGTACCTATGGACAAATGGTCAACATTACTGAACCACCTAGAAGGTTAAAATATTAAAAATATGATGAAATGTAGATAAAGTTTGAGAGGAAGAGGTAATTTGGGCCATGGTTGGTTTATATGATTGAAGAAAATGTTGCAAATAATATTTGAGATCTGACCATGCCTTTCCATTGGTTACATTTTTGATAAGCTGTTGACAGTTCAACAGTTTACACATTTGTCTGATGAGATCCAATTTATTTGGTAAACCTTTTTTATCAATTTTATGATATGTATACAGTTGCCATAACGTCCCCACTCCACAGGTGCAATGACTTGATGGGGGGGGGGGGGGGGTGTTGTGTTATGATCAGAGTTACAACGCTTCTGTCTCTCTGCAGATATTTTCTTTAATTATATAATTTTATGCTATAGCCATAGAACTATTGTTCACAGTGCCAAGGAGCAAAGCCTCAGTGGGATGAAGAAGGGGATGGTGAGAGTTACAACACCCTTGCATATACATACAGGATGTGAAATTTAATTCAACAGTGCTTATAAAAAAAAAAGTTTATTCATGAACATTAAATATTTAAAACAGACAGAAAGATGGAGAAACAAAGCAAATCATTTTTCCCCATTCTACTGAGCCAATAAAAAATTAACAATATTTGCATTTATTCCTTTTTTTCATTACATAATTTTTATCCAGGTTTATGAATGTTACTATAAATTTACAGTATAACATACATGTGATTGTGAATATTTCAGTTGATTCACATTTCTAAATTGCATCAACATTTATAGCTAATGCATCTAGTTTATAGTACCTGTCAACAGAATGGGATGGAGGGAGGAAGGGAGGCAATAAGGGTAAGAGAGAGAGAGAGAGAGAGAGAGAGAGAGAGAGATGGAGAGAGAAAGAGAAAAAGCAGAGGAGAGAGAGAGAGAGAGAGAGAGAGAGAGAGAGAGAGAGAGAGAGAGAGAGAAAGAGAGAGAGAAAGAGACAGCTGGACTGCCAGAGAGAGAGAAAGAGAAAAAGAGAGAGAAAGAGAGGCTCTCTGGTAATTACTGCCTGACCCAGCCTGACCCAGACACTCACAGTGGCAGTAGGTCAGACCTGAAGGTGTTATGTAACTGCATGCCCAGTACACTGCATTTATACTGACCTGATGTAAACAATGAAGACTTGGTACCTGGAAACTTGAATAAAATCTACAGTTTTTGATCAATTAGTTTCAAATTTCAGATTTTAACAGATGAAATGCTAATGTGTACATGCTGTGAAAATTAAATCCACAGCACTAACAGGAAAATTTTAAATATTTTTATTTTTTTAAATGGTATCAGGAAAAAAGAAAAGTATTCTCAACTATGAAACTAATACATGTGTTAAAATTAATCCAAGGATCAAAACACCCAATATATTATACCAGGAGCAAACTGGAGTTTGGAATGTTTAATTTTATGAACTGAAATAAAGGATAAGCAATATAAATTTTGATTATTTAGCCAGTATCATGTAACAACTGATACAATCATGAGTTATAAGTAAAAAAAAATTAAAATCTTTAATGAGCACTCTGATGAACATCCACACTTTCATAGCAATACATCACTTTGTGGACACAATTAAATGTGCACTTTAATCATTGTAACCCTGGTGGTACAATACAAAATCTAAAATGTAGCATAGCCAAAAATAAAATAAAATACAGAAAATTATAACATTCATCTAGTTTATGCACCAGCTGGGGGGGGGGGGGGTGGGAGTGCAGGGCAGAGGGGAAGCCTGCTAGTAGTGGCCAAGGTAAGCCAAGGCAAGCTGCCTGGGGTGGGTTACACAATGCAAGTGAAGACTGTATAACTAGGTGGGCCAGATGTAAACAACACTTGACATGGTGTATGAAAACTTGAATAAAAGCTACTCTTTTCAAACAATTCCTTTGAAATTTCAGATTTCAAAAGATTAAATCCTTATGTATATATGCTGTGAAAATTAAATCAACAGTGCTTACAGGGAAAAAACGTGCCATTGCCAAAGTTGGACAAAATTTAAGGTACTGATTTTTTATTTATGCTAATAACTTGAAAAATTTGCAAAATTCAGATCTAATTTTGGGTAAACAATTGAATCTTGATTAAATAAAGTTATATTCCTGAAAAAAAGTCTCCAGCCTCAGCAATTCTCATGTTAAGTGAGCAAATATATTTCCTGATTTTTAAGAAACTGCATTATATTTGGGCCCATAACTTCAAAATAATACCCAATACTAACCTAATGTTTGGTATGTGCACAGAAAATGTATGGAAAAATATGAATACTAAATATGATCAAAAACAGATCAGTGGTTTTGATATTAGGCAGCTTTGAAGTGTAACAATGGCTTTTTTATGGAAAACGGAGGTTTTTCCTTAATATCTCGAAGGAACAAAGTCCTAATGACCCAATTTTTGGTATGGTAGGAGATTTTGGGGACATCTATTGGTATGCAGAATTTTGGATTCGTAGGTCCAATGGTTTTAAAACGTGCCCTGTTAACGGACGGACAGCCGGACGGCCGGACGACGGACAAAGGACCACGACTATAGCTCAGATGACTTATAGTCAGCTGAGCTAAAAAGTCAGAATTAACAATAACGGTCAGATTCTGTAGTGTTGCTTGATTTTATAATCCAGCAGGTAAATGGTATGATAATGAATTGACAAGGCATGTACAGATCCTATTAAACAGACATTTAAACTAGAATATGGGTAGTCGACAAACGACTACGTGTATCTGCCAAAATCAGAGTGGAACGGGTGAAGTGAGGCATGGATTGAGTGGCAAAGGGAAATCGAGTGAGGTGTGTTGCATATTAGCATTGATGTCTGCAGCCAAAATGTGTATGTAGGTGGCGCCACCTGCCAAAAAAAATCGAGAAAGCTAACCAAGATATATAAACACGCAAAATTTTAGACAGATAAGTCAAACCACTACTGAGATATGAGTGATTTAAGCCCACAACAGACAAACAGACGGACGCTGTGCAAAAATGATTGCAAGTGGCCCCTCCAGTTTTGTGTATAATAAAGCGCTATGTGAGATCTATAGACATGCAAAATTTTGGCCCAATCGGTCAAATGGTTCCTGAGATATGAGCTTGGATGTCTGCAGCATAAACTAAAATGTAGGTGGCACCACCTGTCATAAATTAAGCAGATATGTCAAACCACTGCCAAGTTGTGAGTGATTTTATCCCATGGCAGACAAACAGATGGACCCTGTGCAAAAATGGTTGCTGGTGGCACCACCAGTTTTGTGTATGATAAAGAGCTATGTGAGATCTATACACATGCACAATTTTGGCCAAATCAGTCAAACGGTTCCCGAGATATGAGCTTAGATGTCTCCAGCATAAACTAGAATGTAAATGGCGCCACCTGTCATAAAATCAAGAAAGCTGTTCAGGATGTATAAACCTGCAAAATTTTAGGTGGATATGTGACACCACTGCCGAGATATGAGTGATTTTATACCTAGGCAGACAAACAGATGGACGCTGTGCAAAAATGGTTGCAGGTGGGGCCACCAGTTTTGCGCATGGTAAAGAGCTATGTGAGATCTATACACATGCAAATTTTCAAGAAGATACGTCAAACCAGTCCAGAGATATAAGATTGGAAGTCTGCAGTGTGAATGTGAATGTAGGTGGCGCCACCTGTCATAAAATCAAGAAAGCTATCCAGGATGTATACGCATGCCAAATTTCAGGTGAATTAGTCAAACCACTGTGGAGATATGAGTGATTTTAACCCAAGGCAGACGAACAGATGAACACTGTGCAAACATGATTGCAGGTGGGGCCACCATTTTTTGTGTATGTTATAAAGCTATCAAAGGGCTACATTTGTACAAAATTTTTTTCCTGATTGGTCAAACGGTTCCACAGGTATGTGGGTTTATGTGTGGAAACAGATGCACAAATGGAAGCTGGGCAGAGAGGAAAGGTCAGAGGTCAACGCAAATTGGTTAGGCACCAGTTCACATGTGACCCGATAATTGGTGTAAGTTTCGGAAAAATCTGTCCAGTAGTCTCAGAGGAGTTCTGCAGAAACGAACGCGGCGGCGGAACCCGATCAAAAACATAGTATCCGCAAAACTTTGTTTTGGTGGATACAATGAATTACCAGATATAATGATTTAAAACAAAATTTATAATCTCTGATCTTCAAAACAATTACATTTATGCTTCATGAAACAGGAGTACACTGACTCAAATGGGTTCTTTCTTGAAGACAGAATTGTCTTTGAAGTACTTTGAGCCCAAGGATAAAATATTGTTATATGTCAGAAATTAAAATAAAGTTTGTGGAATAATGAGATGGTGCTTTAATTTTATATCACAATTTTTCACAAAAGAAATACATCAGTGTTATAGCTGGGTTCAGACTATCAGAGACCGAGTGCAAGCCAATCAAGTCCAAGTCCAAATCCTTGATGTTTGACAATACCGTAGTTCACACATTTAAGTCTTTATGGTATGTTTCATATCTGGAAACAGGCCTTAGATGACAGAATTTTTTTTCCAATCGGACTCCAGATGGTCAAGGACCTGTTTCCGAGTCCTGGCCACTGAGACCAAGTGCAAGTCTAAGTCCAGGACCACTGAGTCCAAGTCAGAGTCTCTGAAAATGTGGACTCGAATCAAAGCCAAGCCAGACTCCAAGGCCAGAGTGGAGTCCAACATCACTGATACAAATCCATGTCATATCCATGAAATAGAAATTGAAATAGGACACATTTGAAAAGATTTCAATTATGATACTAATTTTGATAGTGAAAATCATTTACTGTTTGAAGAAATGGAAGGAAAGATAACCTATTTTCAAATTTTTAATGAGAAATTTGAAAAACCCAATGGAGCAGTTGTTCTATATCTCCTTCACTTCAACTCCTGCTTTGTATAGCAACATTCTCCAAGATTCAGGGCTTGCACAGGGCAAAGAATTGTAATCAGACCAATAAGTGGTATCATATTGTGCATTAAACTTCAACATTAAAACCTGTGACATACCGTGCACCCTCATTGGTTTGATGTACAATGTTGTACTAGGGTGTCAATAGTCTTATTACAATACTTGGCCTTGGGCCAGCATTGTTGTAGAAACTCTGAAATACTGCTACACAGAGCAGTGGTTGAAGTTATGGAGATCTGGAACAAGTGCCCTGTATAACTTGCTTAAGGAGGTTAAGAGATTGCCAAATTCTAAGCTATGTTAAAACTAGGCAACCTCAAACAAATGTCATGATCATTGATGACAACATCAATATTGACTGATTACTGTTATAATTATTTCATATAAATGTTATATATGGAATATATTATCAGTGAAAACGTAATATAATATGTTACTTACGCAGCAACAGAACCCAGAAGGAAGGACTCGCACAGTGTCTGAAATAAAATGATATTCACACAATGCATTTAGAATGTTAATAAAATATACATGTTAACAAGTGACCCATGGGTCATGACGCTCAGCTGCCCAGCATGACCTGCGACATCATGGGCTGCAATTCACAACTTCTAGTTAAATTGTTGCAGAACCTATATGCCAAATTTGTTTATACTTTCTACATTGCCATAAATTCTTATCATATATGTCTGGTTAAAACATAGTGAATGATGGTCTGAGGCAAAATGTATGGTTGTTGAGCTATCAGAAACTAATCCCACAGCTTGCTCGATACCTGTCAGTCTCAAAAGGAATACCTCACAGGCCACATATAAGATCAAAATATAGCAAAAGATCAAGGAAATCCATGCAAGAATTATTGTGAAACGGGTGCTTCCATATTAATTTTTTATTCAATACAAGCCAACTGTACTGAGCTTTCATAAATGATGGTCATATTTATTAAGAAATCTTTGACCCAATGCAAGATTACATTAATGTACATCCCACTGCATTCACTTTAATAGTTCTTGAGATAATATGTTCTAAAGGAATTTAAAGATGGCGTCCTGGTGGCCATATTGGATTTCTGACAGGTCGGAAATAGAACAACAAACATCCTCTAAAAGGGACCAAACATCATAAAAAAATCACAGAAACTGTCCTGGCAAAAGGATTTCTAAAATGGCTACCTGGCAGACATAATGGTTTTCTGACAAGTCACACATCCTCCAATAAGACACTAAACTTGTAGCAATTGCTTCAAAGAATGTAACAGTTATGAATGTCCAAAACAATTCAAAAGGCATGATCAGGTTGGAGAGCTCTCATATCAGACTTATGAACATGCAAATGTAAAAAGTGCAAGTCCAATTTGTTTTAATTACCAGCTTGCTATTCAATGGGGTCAGCAGGGTAGGTTAACTGCAAAACCTAAAAGAAAAGAAATGCAGAAAGCATCACTAAGAGTCTTGTAATCAAATAAAGCCATCCTAAATCCAGGTACAGACCCACATATTATAAGAACAAACACTTGCTGGTATATCTGATGATTTGTATAATAATATTCAGATATCTAGAAAACTAAGTTTATTGCTATGATTCCATGATATAAACTGCAAAATGTTCCCATCATTTTATAAATCAGTGTCTAAACTTAACACTTAACTCTCATAGTTTTAATGCCTGGCCAAAGCATTCCGGCAACAGTGTTTTTGTTATGCACTAATGATATATCCTTATCACTCCATGAGCTGATACAAAAGGGAGTCATATATCACAAGTGTCACTGACAATTATGGGCATATAATGAGATGTACCAGTTGTGAGTGCCATATGGTTATATATACAAGAAAACAAGAAAAATAGAGATGGTCTACAAAATAAGTTATTGTGAACATCCCTGACCTATGACCTTGGCCTTTTACCCACATATCAACTGGATTCTTTCTAAATGATGGGTAACTACTAACCACTTAACCACATCTGGCCGGGTGTAATTACTTGGCAACCAATGAGTGAATAACTTAGACCTGCAACCTTTAACCTCCTGACCAGCTGACCTCAAAATCAATTAGTTATTTCTTCATGCAAAAAGACCCATAAATATGAAGTTTGAATCAAACTCAGTGATGCACAGATGTTGCATATGTGAAAGACTGAAGGTTTGGGTTGAACTGTTTCACTTGAAATATGTTCACAAGCATTTAGAACAATATTGTGACCTTGACCTTTGACCTTTTGAACTCAACATCAATAGGCTTCTTCTCCTATTGGTAGGTAAGCCATGTATGACAGATGGAAAGTATAGATTGAAAAGTTTGCTGAAAATGACTCCACGCAAGAAGAGGGTGCTGTGAACTTGACCTTTGACCTCAAAATCAACAGGTCTTTTCCCTTTGGCAAAGAAGCAATATCAGTGCTGAAAGGTTTGGAATGAAAGGTCTAGCTTGAAATGTGTCCACAACCTTTTCAAAGAAGTGGATCCTGTGACCCTGACCTTTGACCTTGTGACCTCAACATCTATAGGATTCTTCTCCCACTTAGTAGGTGAGCTATATGTGAAAGATCAAAGAATTGGGATGAAAGGTTTGGCTTAAAATGCATCCTGAGGCTTTACAAAGAAGTTGGTTCTGTGACCTTGACCTTTGACCTTGTGACCTCAAAATAATTATGGTTCTTCCCCTGTTGGTAGGTGAGCTGTATGTGAAAGATGGAAGGTTTGGGATGAAAATTTTGGCTAAAAGAATTATTCTAGGGGGTGCAAACACACCACATAACTTCGAGAATATAGGTCGCAGTGACCTAATTTCAGGTTTGCAAGGAGATCTTTTTAGAACCTCTAAGACTGCATAGGGTTCATGGCCCTAGCCCCTATGGTTACGATTTGTGCCCTGCTAACGGACGGCCGGCCAGTTGGCCGGACGGACAGACAGACGGAAGGACGCCGGACAAAGACCCATCACTATAGCCCAGCATGACTGAAAGTCAGTTGAGCTAAAAATGAACAAATACTGACAATTAGCATGCACAATTATGAGCTTTATTTGTTGAGTCTATCAACTGGTATTGTACCATTCAGATACACCTGTGACTATTAGAAACAGATTTCTACTTCAGACTGCTAGCATAATAATAATTTATCACAACTGAAGAAAAAACTTCAGTTTACATTACACATACAAATACTTACCAAATATGACTTATTTTGTTATGCCCTTGTCACAAACACATTCCTGTTCATAATTCACCCTGAAACAATTATCATCCAAAATTGTTTATACAACTACATCTGCTCTCTGTTTAATGATGATATGAACTTAATGGAAAGCTGTCTTACAAACAAGCCGAGGAGAATGAAGTTGGTGGGCCATGATCTTCTGACGTCTGGACAGCAGGCCAGCGCAATCAAACAGACAAATGTCAAAGCACTGAAAAAAATAAAGAGAGTCAGCACTTATCATTTCATGCTAGAAAGTTTGAAAGAGCATGGACTGCGACAGTTTTATAGGTCAACACAAAATATTTATTAGCTACTGTCCCCTGAATGCTAACTACAGTCCCGATCAGAAACCATGTTTGCATGTTTTTCCTTCTAACTTTACATACATGTGGAGTACAAAAATGTTTGACCAAAAGGTTGCTGGAGCTATTCCACCAACTGTCTTGGTAACAATTATATCTTACCTTGCATTTAATTTTTTTAGACAAAAAATCCAACATATGAATAAACAGTAAACGTCAGCTGCAACATATTCATCACCAATAAACTGAGAAATAAACAAATCATTCCAGCTGATGATGTAAGATAATGAAAAGTCATACATAACCGACCTTTGTGATATCTTTATGACATAACTATTGTCATATAAACAGCTCTCACAACCATAAAAATGGAGAAATGTACTGTTCAGCTGTGGCAGAAAGACATCATTTTCAGTCCAATGACATGAATAATGCAACAAGGTTGAAAGTAAATAGCTTAAACCGGATATATCATTACTTTACACAAAATTGGCAGAACAACTGGAAATACGTTTTAGGACAAAAGATATTTGTAAGAGTATCCTTGACAAATTTTTGGTTTTTTTTTAGAGTTTTTTTTGTGGAGGTAACTGCCTTTATGTTCTCTTATCTTATTCTTCATCTAAGTATGCACCTTATCTGCACAGTTCCATTTGGGGTTGGGACTAAGTGACAGGGCAGTAGCTCTCACTTCCTATCATAGTATTTTTGTATCCTGGTGACACCCAGGCCTGGTGTCTGCTGCACTCTTTTGTGAGTGACACACGGTTGCGGGGCACAGCGTTCCCATAAAGTATGCAGTGCACTCAACCTGGGTGGGGGTCGACCATGAAAATGTCACTGCCTCGCCTGAGATTTGAACCCACTACCTCCCAGCTTTGAGTCCTGTGCTCCACCCCCTGACCCACAGAAGCCATTTTACAAAGTTATCATCACAAAAAGCATGTTGACAAGGGCCCTGGGACAGACCATGGTGGATCTGACTCTTGGTGTGCTCAGACTCTGCTTTTGGCCCAAAGCTCCAAATATATGGCTCACTCTGGGAGAACTGCATTCTTTTGTCAAAACCAGACTGTATGTCAAATTACAACTTCCCTGAATTGTAATTTGCACCCATCTTAAATGAAACGCAGATAGAAGGACAATGGATAAAGATCAGATACTAGCAAGTGCTAAGCATGACTGAAAGTCAGTCATAATGCTCCTTTAAAGTCAAAATGGAATTTATGGAATATGTCTGCAATTAAACTGAACAGACAAGATCAGAAAATCTTATCTTACCCGTTATAACAATGTGGGGAAATATTTTAAAATACCCATCAGAATGAAGCTATATCCTGACCAGTGGCGTATCCAGAAATTCAAGAAAAGTGGGGGGGGGGGGGCATTATGTTTGGTTGGTGGCTGATATGTGTTATTAAAACTAAGTTCTTAAAATGGCATTTTTATATATTATAACTACCTAACATTTCATTACATGAAAAATACAAATATGTTTTTTTATTTCCCCTTTATCACCAAGTTTTCCATAAATTGAATTATAGGTACATGGGGGAACGTATGGGCCCCCTCCCAAATTAAGATATTTTTTTTTTCAATATGCAATGTAAAGAGGACATTCTGAGTCACCTGTCACATAAAATATGAGGATTTTTTTCCCCTTAATTGATTTTGCATAATGTAGTACAGGGCAGGGTGGGGGTATATTAAACGTTTGGCGGGCTGTAATATTTCTTCAAAATTAGGATATTAACTGGAAAGTAACATGTTGATGTTAAAGGCCAAAATGCGCATCTATGTTTATAACTTATAAACAATACCCTCTTTTAAATGTAATTCTCATGGTAAAATAATTGTGAAAATGTTCAAGTATTATGTCAAACTTTTTACTGGCTCGTGTCGGCTCCTGTCTATACAGCGCATCAGACCCAGCAGAGCATGAGTTCATGTATCAGCCAAGGAGCTGTGAAAGTTTACACGGTCGACCCCAACCCAGGCTGATGTCTTTAGGCTAACAGGAAGGCTGTTCCTCACAGAAATGCAGTTTTGGGGGTTCCTTGGTATTAAGACCTGGCAGAGTGTAATAGCTTTCCCTCATTATAGAAATATTTGGATACTATCTTAATATGGAGTAAATCACAAAGCTGTTCATAAAAAATCCTCAACTTATTAATTGGAGGTAATAAACTGTGGATAATTTAACACAGGCCTACAGGCCTAATGCAAACCTGTGCATTGGGAAATAAACCAGGTATAATGCTTCAATGCTGGACCATTACTTCTCATGTATATGAACAATGCAGGTACTAAACATTTTGAATAGGAAACAATTACACAAACATCACTGCTGAAATTCTGGCATGGGTGCACACAACACAACTAGGGACCCATGGGTCTCAACGCTCAGCTGAATTTGTCTATAAGGATATTTTTAAAGAAATTTTTCAGAATGACAGTCCTGTGACCTTAACCAATGACCTTGTGACCAAAAAATCTTAGAACCTAATATCCTTGAACTTGCAGCATTAGTATTATTGTAACAATCTTTTAAAAAGTGACCTTGACCTCTGACCAGATAACCTCAAATTCCAGGTTTCCTCACTTTGGGCAAGTAAGCCATGTATGAACGTTGGAGTTCAGGATGAAAAGTTTGATTTACAGCGCATCCACAATCTTTTTAAAGATGTGGTTTCTGTGACCTTTAACTTAGATCGCTGGACCCGGAAAATCAAAATAAATTTACTTATGTGGTTGGTCATTATTAAATCAAGTTTGAAGCCAGTCTGTCTATCCAAAGCAGAATTATCATCCATAAACTAATTTGTGAATGGATGGGCCCTATGACCTTGACCTATGACCCAAAAATCAAACAGAATTTTCTCCTAGTGGCAGGTTAGCAATATCTTGAAGATGGAAGGTTTGTGATGAAAAGTTTGGCTTCAAATGCATACACATTCCTTTTAAAGAAATGGGTCCTGTGACTTTGACCTTTGACCGTTGGACCCCAAATCGACATGGTTCTTACTTTAGAAGTGGGCCATTTATAAGTTAAGTTTGAAACCAATATGTCAAACTAAACTGGAGTTATCATCTGGAAACTAATTTGTGAACAGATGGCCCCTGTGACCTTGACCTTTGACCTTGTGACCCCAAATTAATTTATGCTCTCCCCATACTGGCAAGTCAGCTAAATGCGCAAGATGGAAAGTTTGGGATGAAAAGCTTGGCTTACAATGCAGCCATAATCTTTTTAATTAAGTGAGTCCTGTGACCTTGAACATTGACCTCATGACCCCAAAATCATATAGGTTCTAGATTTAGTGTTGGGCCATGTGTAAGTCAAGTTTGAAATCAATGTGCCAATCCAACCTGGAGTTATCATCTGGAAACAAATTTGTGTGGACAGATGGACTGACAGACAGACATACATACAAACAGACAGACAAACAGGGTGATGGGGCATCCACTTGTGATCAATAAACACACCAGTTTTGGGACACCAGACGTAATCACAGCTGAGAAACTGACATGATTGTAGTCATTTTATAGTAAATAAATAGAAAAAAATTCGTTAAAAAATACAGGTGGTGCCATCACGTTTCAGGAACTGACAAAACTAGTCGTAGCCAATATTCAAGGCAAGATTCATGACAAACCATGCATTAATTATAAAGATATAGGAGGTTTTGTATCAAATTTTTTACTGTTCTGGGGGGTACTTTTAAGCCCCATAGCTCAAAGGATATAGGTCGCAGTGACCTAATGTCAGGTTTCCACTTAAATTTTTTATTGACCTCCCTGGATCTTCACTTAGATGTTACTAGGACATGCTTTTATGATTTGTGCCCTGCTAACGGACTGCCGGAAGCCCAGATGGACAGGAGCCATTCCTAAACATCAGTTGACTTACAGTCAGCTGAGCTAAAAATGATTGTAGCTGGCACCACCAGTCTTGTATATGACAAAGCTGTTCGATAGGTATAAATATGCCCAATTTCAGGATGACATATCAAATTCCTCTACAGAAATAACCAGGCACATACACTGTGCAAAAGTCATTGTAGGTGGCGACACCTGTCTTGTGAATGATAAAGCCATCAAAGACACATAGACAGGTCATAATATCAGGCCAATACATCAAACTTACCTTGAGTCTGATGCATGGGGCTGACCAGGCTTAGGTGAGAAAGGCAGTTGCCCCGAGTGAACTGTGACAAATTTGCTAGTTCAGGCTACTGCACTGAGTGAACTCATGACCTGCACCTGGCTAGACTGGGTGAACTTTTGACCTGTACCTGGCTGCACTGAGTGAACTCTTGACCTTTTGCCTAATCTTATACAGTTGGCAGTCTGCCAAAGCTATAAATAGATTGGCTCCACATGCAGCCCTTGGGGGCATGACACCCATGAGGTGATGACATGGTGCCCATGAGGTGTTCACATGTCACCCATGAGGGGATCACATGCCTTGTGCTTGGCTGCACTGAATGAACTCTTGATCTATTGCCAAATCTGAAACAGTTGGCAGTTTCTTAACCTATTTAAATATACAGACACAATCTTGGCCTGTTGGTAAATCTGTTTACACATACTGAAAGACTTTGGCTAAAATGCTTTTTTTTTCAAGCTTAAATATTCATAAACTTTTTATCAAAATATCTAGATTAACAAGGGACTCATGGGTCACAACGCTCAGCTGACTGTGACAGTTATAACTGCATTACCATAGATTTTTTGAAGTTGCAATAAAATTACTATCCTCAGTGCTCAGGAACTAGGGCTGAATGACTGAGGGGGGGGGGGGGGGGGGGAGTAACAAAACCTTTGGATATAAATACAGAATACGGAATTAAATTCAATGGTGCTTACAAGGACTGGTGGGAGTACAGCACCTCAGCATATACGTAAAGGATAAAATTTAATTTAAATGAAATTATTTTTAAATATTTAAAAACAGGCAGAGATATGAAAAACAAAGCAAAAAACTTTAATTTCCATTCTGCTTATACAGGAAAATAATGAACAAATATTTGCATTAGATCCTATTTTTTCTTTTGTTTAGTCATTTTTTTTAGTTCATAAATTTTACTATATATTTACAGAATATCATACATATTTGAATATTTAAATTGATTCACAAATCTAATTTTATCAACATTTATACTTAATTTAGTCAGGTAACATCACATAATGCACACAATATATATTTTTTTTATAAAAAAAATATTTTTTAAATTTGCAAAGCAATAAATATATGAAAAAAGCACTCCAGAATTCACAATTTTAAATTGCACCTTTATTTATCCATGATTTGTTCCATATATTATCAAATTATGCCTACTGATGGGTTAAATTATATTATGTTCAATTATTTAAAAGGAAATAATTTCTTAACAATGCTACATCAGAACAACATGTCATCTCTTTGATTACTTCTTGAATTAATATTTCAAGAAAAGTTGTGCACACTGGATCAAAAACAGCTTTACATTTAAAGAAATACAGTTGACAATAACAAATCATGTATTGCAAAATAATTGGTGATGGTGGTGGTGGTGGTGGTGGTGGGGGGGGGGGGGTTGTGTTAGGGTAGGGCCCATGAGAATAAGTGCATTTTTATTGCAGCAGAGGTGTTCTGCCAGTGCTGCATCACTAATAAGGTAACCTAGGCAAGGCTGTAGATAACAAGAGTGGGAGTCTGGGATATAATTTCCTTAAATTCTGAAAGGAACGAAGTCGCAAAGACCCAGTTTTCGGCTTGGTAGGAGATTTTGGGGACATCTAACATTATGCCAAATTTTGGATTCCTAGGTCATATGGTTTCAAAACGTGCCACATCTACGGACGGACGGACAGACAGACGGACGGACGACGGACAATGGACAACGACTATAGCTCAGATGACTTATAGTCAGCTGAGCTAATAAAAAATGCAGTTCTTTCATTGTTAAAGGTCCATTAATTCTGCCAAAAATCATTCAAGTAAACTTGAACAAAGGCCACCTAAGAATAATTTTAGTGCCATGATACAGAAGTTATAATTGAAACAATAATTTTTTAGAAGAACAGTTTTGCAGTCCTCAGTTTGAGTTAGACATAATAATGGCCATAAGACAAACTTAAGCTTTCCTGATTTGATAGAAAGAACCATGCCCTAGGATAATTCTTTTGAAAAATTGAACGTATCAACTTGACATTTTCATCATAAACATTTAAAGCTGAAAAAGGCAAAAATTTTGAGGTTTTTGCCCATAAAAAACAGGTCAATGTAGGTGGCACCACAAAATCTGCAACTTCAAATATGAGTCATGTGACCAACATTTGCACAATACTTGGTAATGCTAGCTTCTGTCATTTCTGAGATAACCATGTCAGTATGCTTACTTGGCAAGATGACTGTTCAAATTCGTTTAACTGCACTAAAATTCATCTAAAGCAAACCATTTGAACAAACTTGAGAGGGCTTGCCTCTGGGATCATTTCTGAAAAATATTGAACAATTTGGCTGGTCCATTTACAAGAAGCAGTTAGCAAATAATCAGCTGAATCCCACGACATTTGATATGTGACAGATTATTGCATAAAATCTGGGGATGGTAGCTCCTGCTATTCCTGAGAAATTCTGGGTTAATATACAGATGACCAATGACCCCCGTACAAAAAACGGTCAATGCAGGTGGCACCACCAATACCTGAATTTCATATATGACTCATGTGACCAACACTGGCATACAATTTGGTGACGATAGCTCTGGCCGTTTCTGAGATTTTCATTTTAGTATGCTTTTTTGGATAGATGACTAGGTTCAATTTCATGTGATTGTCTGGCATGAGGAATATCTAAAATCATAAATCTACATTTTTTAAAAGTTATTTAAAACACATTCTTGTCAATATTAACCATAGATAACCTGAAATCTAAATGTCTGGAGGCATGATGTAATGGATGCTGATAAACTGGTTAGAGGCTAGATGTATCTGCTTCACACAGCTAACATATATGGTAAAATGACTCAATTCAATCTTTATAATTCAGCCAAAATTCATTCTTTGGAACCATAAAAGACAATTATTATAAGAATTATTCAGGGGATAATTCTTGTAAAATATCAAACAAATTGGCCTCAGTGGCATCAGTCAAAAAAACGTTTTGCAGGTTTATAACTCATATGGGAAAATATAGCAAAATGGCTAAGTTAAGCTTCCCATAACTCAGCCAAAAATCACTGAACCAAAACCATTTGAACAAACTTGAATTATCAACATCTAAGGATAATTTATATGTGAGATTTAAGAATTTGGCCCAGTGGTTTTTGAGAAGATCTTTGAAGCCACTGAGCTAAAAAGGGCTGTTATGGCATATGACTAAATTCAGCTTCCCATAACTCAGCCAAAAGTTACTGAACTGAGACCATTTGAACAAACTTCAGAAAGCACTACCCTAGGATCATTTATGTGGGATATTAAACAATTTGGCCATATGGTTTCAGAGAAGAAGTTTTTTTAGCTGTCAGTATGATACGGGCACTGATGACCCCCGTACAAAAAAGGCTGATGCAGGTGGCGCCACCAATACCTCAATTTTAGATATGACTCATGTGACCAACATTGGCATAAAATTTGATGATGATAGCTCCAGCCGTTTCTAAGATTGTAATTTTAGTATGCTTTTTTGGACAGATGACTAAGTTCAACTAGCTGTAACTCGGCCAAAAATCACCGAACTTAAACCATTTGAACAAACTTGAGAGAGATTGTTCCAGGGATCATTTCTGTGAAACAATGGACAATTTGGCTAGACAGTTTCGGAAAGAAGATTTTTAAAGCTTTTTTAAGCTTTTTCCCTATAAAATCTGAAAAAATGCAGTTAGCCAAAAAATAAGCAAAATCCGATTGTTTTTCAGATGACTAACTTTTTGCCTAAAATTTCGTGATGCTAACTCTTGCTGTTTCAAGATAGTATGGGTTAATGTACAGATGACGGTTGATGGACGCCTGACGACGGACGCCACCACACCATCACATAAGCTCACAGGTTCGCTAATAATCTAAAAGGGGGGCATGTGCCACAGGCGTCCCCCTCTGGATCCGCCACTGCTGAAATACCATATTCTCATAATAACCATTAACAATGTTTCTTTTGGTTTAACTAATTACACAGTGTCAAAATCAAATGGTGTTTCACAAGCTAAATGGGCAACATCAACTGAGCCTCAGCCTCAGTTTCTCTCAGTTTTTTCACAATATATTTACTGGTTCAGCAGATCAAGCTTCATCTTCAAGCCAGATCTTTAAGGACACTCTCTTGTTTTAAACCCCTTGATGATATCTGTATTCAGTAAGATTTTTTGTGTGTTAGAATTCCATTGCCAGCCATTACTTCTGTGTATACAAATAACCACTGTTGTGTACTTACAAGGCAACACCCCACAGCCAGGGGTTATTTGCGGAGAACTTCTGGACTTCTTCACTGAAAATGACAAATAATAGCATATTTAATACACTACATTTGTAAAATAAAGACTCTTATAGAATTACATTCTCCATAAAAAATGCAAATATTTCTTTGATAACATGGACTGAAACTTTTTAGTTATCACTGCAATGAATTCTTAAACACGTTCAAAAGAAATCACAAACAAGAGGTATCATTATTTACCTATAATCCATTTGATTTACTCAGAGTAGGCCAGAGTTATACATAAATTGAAGGTGGATAGCTTGCTTTAATTGACTAATTAATGAGACTTCACAATGTTACTCATACAAACATACTCAGTTTATCACTTACACATAGAGGAACACACAAATGAAGATGCTGGTGACGATAAGCTGACACAGCAGTATGGCATACACCTTTCTGATGAAACCTGCAAAAATTATGAACAAGGATATGTCAACACGTCTCAGGCTGAATTTGTGCATGGGGTAACATGTTTTAGTGAGTACGTAAGACTGGCACAATTAAATGCTTTCATTATATCAAATGGTGCTCATGAACAGACATAAATATTCCTGATACTCAGAAGAAATAATAACGTGATATCTTTTAAAATCTACAAAATCCTGTGATAGACAGATTTTATATTTAATCTATAACATTGCTTAATTTTTTTATAGTATTTTCTAATACACTAACATTTGTAGGATTAATTTAAAATTCAAATGGAAAAAGCTTCAACATAATTCCTGGTGACTTCACAAGATAAAAATCAATATGCAGCATTGACTCGGTTGGTGAAAACCCTTTTTACAAAATTTTTTGGACAAAAATAGCCTACATGATGACCAAACATTTTGGTGTACTGTACATGTATATTGTTTACATAACCACATCAACACACCGCTGAGAGAATCAACACACCGCTGGATGCCTTCTAACTTCCTGCCAAGGCTATAAAGTCTACCGGTATTTCATTCCATCATGTCCACCTGTTTTTTGCTAAGAAAATTTGTATTAGCTTCATTGCAAGGAGGGAAAATGGTAATGCAGGGTAGAAGATTACAGGGCCTAATTTTTCAACTACAAAACATCATTAATGTTTACCAGATCTAATAGAAAATATCCTGAGGATTCCAAATATGTATGATAGTAAGAACTTAACAGAAAGAGGGTCAGCATATTTGCTCATCAGTGGGACATTCATATGATGACAGCCAGCTAATATAACAACCGTGTTGTTCAACTGATTCAGGGTTATCTGTGGGTTTTGATTTTGTGGATTTTTGGGTTTTCGTTTTCCATGAAATTGAAGAAAAGAGAATAAAAATGGGGAAACTGACAACTTTTGCAAAGTTTCTTACTATTCAAACCTGCAATACCCCTGTCATTGTTCCTGATATTCTTGGCCTTATGCCAGGACCCTAGCGGCCATATATAGCAATGCCAGCCTTTGCAAGCAGCAGGCGAGTTAACATAGTTAGAATAAATCACTAGGAGCGTTAATTTCACAAAAAGATTAAACAGCCTGATAAATGAGAATTATTTTTAAGATAAGATAAGATCAGATTACATTTATTAGCCTTCAGTTCCACAAGTTTGTTGTTGACTTGAAATTCATTACATAAAAATAATTCAAATAAATACATAAGATAAGATAAGATAACATTTATTAGCCTTCAGTTCCAATAATTTGTTGTTGACTTGCAATTCATTACATAACAAAAATTAAATAAACACATAAAACAATGCATAAAAAACACAGAACGTGTTTGACTATGCATGTAAAAATAAGCAAGTAAAAATGACAAAAACAGATAATTATCATAATTCTGAAGGGAAAATTACATAATTCAAAACATTAAATATCCAGAGGGTTGAGAGTTAAAAAGTAAAATACTTTATGATTTCATACTGATACTGATTCTAGTATTTCATTTAATAATTCAGGATGATTTACAAAGCAACAGGTACTGGTTAGATCCCGTGTTTTCCTGAACATCTAATCTCACAGAGACTTACAAATTACACATTTACCTGGTATGAATCTCTCTGAAAATGACAAGATTAAACACTCCTGGGACTGAGCCTGAATACAAAGTCATAAATATTCTCTGTATTCATGGCAAAAGTATTTTCTACGGCCAAAGCAAACTATGATTGATACACTTTTGCAGTAAGCATAATCAGTCAAGCATACATCTGATGCATACAGTCAGATCTTACCATCTGTTATCAAAATATAGAGGTTTTCACCACCAGTTATCATTGTAACAAATGATTTACCTAATCTGATGGACTTTTCTGTAAATTCAAAAGTGTTGAAGTCATTCTCAAGCGGCTCAGACTCCCCGTCATACATTATGGCTACCTGTAAATACAGAAACAAATCATAACAGATGTCTGTGTAATTGTACCACTTCTTGGTACCCCTGCCATGAACACCTTGCTTTTCCAGTACAGCCACCAGGTGGCATGTGCACTGCTTAATTGTTTTGTGACTCTGTTCATGGCCAGGGCAAGTTTATTTCCACATAACTGTGCACAGAAGTAAGTAAAAAGTTTTAGAATGAAATATTGGCAGATACCATAATATTTTAAAGATAAAACATCATACTTCATTTAATATACCTGGTATGTGAGATTGTGAATATAGGTCCCTTTAATAAAGCCTGGTGGGAATTCATGGATTGTAAACACAATGTATCATGTGGTTTAAATAATGATTTCAGACAGACCGTACGCATTAAGACCAAGCATATTATTCGAGTTGATCACTATATTTTGCCCCTAAATGCATAAATGTCAACGTCATTAATACAATATTTGACTTTAGAACAATCATTAAACAGGCCAAATCTGAAGAGTGATACACTAGTAAGGGATAATTGTAACACCAGGGTTCACACAGTGTTTGAGTAAATATTATTCATGTCTGTATGAAAAAAGTTGTGTTCATATAGTATTTGGGTTGTTTGATATATTTTCACTATTAAATTATTAACAATAAAAGAACATTTTCAACTATCGGTACAATGTGTTTATCACATTTGTCACACATTGGTTAAATTTAGAAATTTGTAGATTTTTTCCAGTTATGTGATACTGAATATTCTATGCCCACATTGCATGTAATGGGGACTGGGATTTAATTTCCTGCTTTTCATTTGTAGCTATATTCAACTAAAAATGATTGAAGTGTAGAGAGCAAATTTTAAATAATTACAATATCACATCTCATTTTCATAAGTCAATACTCACACTTTAAATTTAACTTATATTCATATTGAAGCACTGATATAATCTAAGAACAAGTAATAACTGTATTTGTTGACAAAAAATGAACTGCACGTGGTGAAGAATAGTCTGGTACAAGTGAAGTGGGCACTCTGCATAAAAGAGAGCATGATGTGTGACCAATGGGTTATATTGGTAATTTTAACTGAACTCTCACTGCATGGACATTGGACTCAATTTGCCCTGGGATCTGGGCTCCAAATTCAATCTCTTTTCAGTGATTAACCCAAAACAAGGACTCCATATAAAGCATATGGCCAAAGAAAATTGAGACCAAATATTTTTTTTCCGGTCTAACACGCAGTTATACTAAGCCTAGGATGTAACATCCGGAAACCCTATATAAATATACTATCTATAAAGATCATATCATATGATAACAACAATCATGCCACTGAAAAATTATTATATTAAACGAGAATTTAAATATAAACGATTCTTGCCCAGATTATTACAAATGACCATTTCAATTCAGCACCACTCCGGGTGTTATAGTTTTATTTACCTTTACCTTGGACACAGAGTGACAGAACAGACTGTAGACTTCTCTATCAGGAACGTGTAGCTGACGTGCAGTCGCACGGTGGAAAAATGTCCGAGTGGTTCGATGATGTTGTCGTTTCCCTTGCCCTTACGTCATACGTGGAGAGGGGATTCCCCATGTCATTTTGGTGTAAAGAAAAATACGCTCTCATGTATATGAAAGTTGTTGCCCGCTTGATAATGAATGCGTCTGTCCGCATTGCGCGGAATCGGATTCGCAAGAGTTCTTAGAAGAAACGAACTCTGGCGGAAGGTTGGGACCTGCATGCATGGGGCAAGAGTTACTGGGACAAATGATAGACCCCTGTTCCTATTTGTGAGAGACGTAGTCATTTTCCATCGATTTTCACTAGTTTGCACTAGCAGCATTTATTTTCTTTGTCTGTGCGACAGTTCGTGCATTTTTTTTGGTAATCAGATCAGTCTGATACCATAAGGAGAGAAGCATGTTGCTCAACAATATACCGCAATGTCCTTGTAATGTGACTGGCAGCCGAGATCAGCAAAAGAAATATATGTCAGGACGCGGCAAGTTTAAATTCTTTATTCTGAAGCCGATTCAATTGTGTTATATGTTCCTTGTGCCACTTAGTGAAAATCTATACATATCAACATACCTACATGCAAATTTTGAAAAGTCTACATGTGGTGGTTTTTGAGAGATATATCGCGCCGAAGACCGTGCAGTCTGTTGAATTGTTGTTTTGAGAAAGTAGCCAGAATATACAAACAGACTGCGGAGATGTTATGAATGTGGGTCTGACCAGTACTTTGTAGCAAATTGTCCGTCCCAGCAGAACAAAAAGGAACTGACTTTAAACTAGAAAAGACTGGGCTCAGGGCCAGAACTTAGCCAAAGCACCCGTCGACATGGCACCAAGGCCTACAGAATATTCTGCTAAAAAATCACAAACAGCAACGTTCGTGACAATCTCCGGGAAACGGAAACTTTTTCTGGGATGTCCGGGAATATATAGATTTAGTGGTCTATACACAACATAAAATATTTTTGGACAGAATGTTAAGGTTTTGGTTGACACTTGGGCTGTACAGACTTTCCTTAGTAGTCGAATTCGATCGGGACTAGATACCAGAGATTGTGAAGCCACTGCTTCAAGTGCAAACAAGGGAATTTCGATCAGCTGATGATAGTTATCTCCATTTAAAAGGAAGGGCACTTATGCAAATGGAAATAACCAGTTCGTTAATTACACATGCGGTCTGGATATGTAACTTTGAGGAAAATGCCATATTAGAATTGGCCTTTTTTAAGCGTCAACTGTAAGTGAAGCCGAGATCACTAAAAATAACGGGACACAGTAACGAGAAAAACGAAGAAACTCCCTTTTGCCGCGATTGTGTAAAGTAAACTGTATATTTTGTCAGCAAATTAAGAAATTTTACTTTCTTTGGAAGGCAGAATAACAGGTACCTATTCATGAAGGAATTATCAGTGACAATGAATACATCAGACAACAGTGTGTAGACATGGCGAACTGTCTAGTTACAACTAATTCAGAAGATTGCCAGCCTGGCTTTGAAACGCATTACCCAAACTAACAACACTGTGCAAAGAGACAACAGTCAGCTTCGTATACTATCAACAGTGTTCCAGACTATCTTCGACAGTTAATATGAAGAAATTAGCCAAACTTTGAGAGAGGGAGAAAAGGCGGAACTCCGAAGTTTCCTCTGGAGATTCAGGATTATTTTTGTATAATAATCAAGCACAGCATACCCACTGTAAATGACGAACCAGTCAGGTTACGTCCAATTTAAGGCAAGGTCCCATTAATCAAAGGGAAGTAGTAAGCGATCAAATAGAAAAGATGAAAGAAAGAGGTATAACGCAAGAATGCGAAAGCGAAGGGCTGCACTGCTTTTAATCGTGTGAAAGAAGAAGGGCAATGCATGCAGAATTTGTATAGAGTACTGAGCACTTAATAATGCTATTTTGAAGGACGCACACGAACTTCCACACGTTGAGGACAATCTGGACACTTTGGCAGGTTCGAACTACTTCTCTTCATTAGACATGATATCGGTATATACCAGTTAAAGACAGAGGAAGCTGGCCGTGATAAGACGGCATTTGTAACGGGACGCGGACATCAGCTGAGATATGTGACAATGCTGTTTTGTTTTTATAACGAGCAGTTGACTTTCCAGCACTTATTGGGAAGAGATTGAGAGGGTAACAGTTGCAAACGGCGATGGTGTAACTAGATGTTGTGATCGTGTTTGTCAGAATAGTTGAAGAACATCTCAAACGGCCTCACAAGTTTTCTCCGATTTCAGAATGCCTCGCTGAAACCTCAGACCTCGTAAATGCAAACTGTTACAGGAGGAGGTGACCTTTCTAGGACACCGTCTTTATAAATATGGGACAGGTACAGATCCAAGACTTGTCCAGAAAGCTAGAGACTCACCGCAACCCAAGGATAAAGGAAAAGTGAGAAACTCTGTTGGACTGGCGTCTTATTACATATCCTACGTACCTACAATAGCTCACATACAGCAAAACCCCTTCAAGGGTTAAAAGAGAAGAGAGTTCTTTTTGTATCGACTGATGAGTGGGAAGAGGCTATGGCTACCTTATAATACAGAACTACAAATGCTCAAATTTTAGCCTTCCTAGAAAATTCAGCAAATACATTCATCCTAGACACAGACAGCAGTGGGTAGCCATTGGAAGTGTCTTATCCCAGGTTGAGTTACATAGGTAATCTTTTGGAAGTCGAACTTTGTCAAAAGCAAAAGGTAAACTACAGCATTTCACGCCGGGCGCTTCTTACAGTTGTGCACTTTGTGGAACATTTCAAATACTTTATTTATGGCAGACATTTTCTTATGAGAACAGACCATGCTCCCTTGAAATGGCTTTATCAGACCAAGGAACCAAAAGGACAACCATCGAGATGGTTACAGAAGTTCATACCAGTTTGTGAGCCGGAATCATACACGGAAATGCCGACTCCTTGTCTCGCAGATGCCTCCGGGAGTGCTTTCAAGAAGAGCCGGATCTGTCTGTGCCAGATGGTACACTGGTAGAAGTACCTAGTTTCAACTTGGACAAAGAGGGAACCATGGTTACACATATTACTCCTGCACATGACTGAAGCAAGTAAGATTATGCATCTGAGATCTTTCTGGAATCAGTTTTTGTAGCAAAAATGCAAGAGGAAGATGGAAACATTGCATGTGTCTTCTAAAAAGCTGGAAGCAACTGATCGTACATGGTGATGTGAACATAAACAATTCCCTTGTTGTAATAATTGGGTATCTGTGGAAGGAGACCAACCACAACACTCAACAAGATCACACAAAAATAATGAAGTTCGGATCTAAGTTATGCGGACCTTTATTTACTCATTATAAACTCGTGACACAGATGTAATTACAATTGTACTGAAATATTTTCAAATTTAATTAAGTTAATACAAACATTAACTCAAACACTTGGTAAAACTTAGTATTTAATCATTCCAAATACCCTCATGAACTCATTATTAACTTTAAGCTTAACCATAATCTTAACTTTACTCTTAACTTACTCTTAACCGTACTCCTAACTTATTCTTAACCTAACACCTAACTTATTCTTAACCTTACTCCTAGTCCTGATAAACCAAGACAGAAAAGAAAGGAATAATCATTAGAACAAAGTACATATAAGCCGACTGTTTAGTGTTAGTGTTAACAAAGTAACGTTAACTAGTATTCAGAAGTGAATAAATTAACTTTATACTATGTGTTAAAGTCCCTCACTATAATGTAAACAAAGACATTATCAATACTTTACAGTATATAACATTCTGTTTACCAAAACAATCCATCAAGCAGTGACAAACTGCTAAGTACTACCAAGTCAGGCACGTGCGCCAGGCTGAGGTCAGCCGTGTCATCAGCACAAGTGGCCGTGGCCTGGAGAAACTGTCTGAATATTGTATCGTGTGATATGTCCATACCGCCCTGGGGCATCAAGTTATGGATTCACGCACATGTAACATTACTACTTGGTTAAACAATGAACATATTTTACAAGTACATATATGTCTTTCTATCAGTATATGATGATATACACAAATTGTGAAGTCAGTTATAATCATTTTACGATCCAGTATACATGCAACTGTACGACTGACCTCGACTGAATAACCAAATGTAGGGAAGACCAGGGTGACCATGCAGGTCATGATGTACTTCACATGATATATGATACAGTCTGGTCTTGCTGTCCAGACGGCTTGACCTAATATCTTTAGGTCCAGGTTGTAAACCACCCCTTTTGTTAGAGCTAATGAAAGTAATTTAGACTTTACACAACTGTATTTATATTTCAATCAGGAATTTTCTCTTCATAAAATTTTAAAGAATAAACTTGTCACCCATGGTCAATATATCCTGTCACGGTGTCTGCAATACTTTGTAATTAAACCAGAACTGACCCCACAAAAGCTTTAAGCCGACATTCATAGTCTTTATTCCTAGGAACTTATTAAATGACATATGCATTTTCATCTAACTGGAGACGATTATCTCATTATTGAAAAAGTGAAGCATCCTATACGGGTGGGAACATAACACATCAAAATATAATACATGAGCTATATAGGCAGGGTGTTCACAATGAGAAAAAAAAGACTGGTCTTGTCCAGTAATTTTAATTATTGTTTCAATTTCATCTCTACCGTCTCCTTATTTTTCTTATTATACAAATCTCACCATTTTACAAATGAATCTATTTTTCAACAATAATCTAAAGATGGAGAACTAAATCATTCTGTATAATACACTCTACTAACATAGCCTATCAACTCCTACTTTACAGATTATGGTAAGTGAAATGAATTGAACATTACCTTATACTAAGAATCTGTTAGGAGTGGTCTCTTCCCAGACATTGGGGATCTGAAGCCCAGGTCTCTAGTCTAGATATTTTAAGCCAATCAAGCTCTCTCGGTTCGAATAAATTGAGACTGCCGCCTGGGACACTTCTTAATCTATGATTTTGAAGGAGCCGGTAGACGTGATGCCAGCTTAAGTTTTATGAATGATAAAAAAAAATATCCGTTTATGACTGTTGGTATGGTGCATAATGATCTCATTTATTATGATGCTGAATTCCTTAATTTATACCTTGTATGACATCAGTGCTACCTATCACCCCTCTTATCTATACATGAGCTGACCCATTAATTCTACCCTTACGGTAAAGTAGGCTGTTCTTGGGCCCAGCAATAAAAAACCTCACTTGTTCTCTAGCGCCCGAATGATACAGGCGTGGGCACCTAGTCAAGTCACTATGACGTACTTATAGGGGCTAAACGTTAATCAACATAAAGGGAAATCTTTAATATATAGTACCTGCCGTAGGCCCCCTACGTGACTGCATGTTTTCTCTTTTATCATCACGTTCAGACTTTCAGTACATGTTTTGGCTTAGTACTAATAGCCATTCCAAATCTGAGTAGATCTTCCGGAAATTTGATGATTTAAAACTTAAATTGTTGTGTTTTTTATTTTATCTGTGGAAGAAATCCTACACCCTCAATCCAGGTGGGGCTCTGTCCCCATCAGGATCAAGCGTGGGGACATATTTGAAGATGGTAACATATTTGCCGTACACCTCCCAGACTGGTTCTCAAAGTGATACGTGTCGAAAGTTTTGGATACCGTTTTTATGGAATAAAAATTTCAACAAATCACTTTCACTATGCTAATAATACTCAGTCGTGAGCCAGGGGTCGTTTGTGTTTTTTTCCTATCGCTGGTGAAGATGGTAAAAAAGCCTCCATGGCGCCATCTGTGATGAATGATATGATACCAAACTATAGTGAATAGTCAAATTGGCCAATCAGAGGGCTCAAAATAATCTGTGCGAGGCCATCACAACAAGAATGTTTAAACATGGCGGGCAGTGCGTGTGGTTGTTAGACCTGGTTACAGAAACATTAATGAGCTGAGCATCACAGAATATATTCACTTTTTGTCGGTGAGTCCTACTGACTGATAGATAAAAGTAAGGTTAGAAATCAGATTGTTGATGTGTATCCAGCCTATATATTTTGATGCGAGCACAGAAATTATCCACAGCCAGGTTATGAATGATTCATGTCGAATTGCCAATGGCAATGGTATCACAGTATAACTCTAAGTATAATACTATAACTATAGTACGTTCCACACCCCAAGTCAACCTGATTTTTCGCGTTATTCTCCTCATAAGACAAAATTGCCAAACAAAATTTGTGCCAATGGCATTTATAGTGTGTTCTCGCTCACACAATTTCACAAACATCATTCTGACTACGGAGTCCAGCAAACGATATATAATATAGATTAGATGTTTATTTCGCCCCTGCTCGAGGGAGCCACTATAGAACGCGGGCTTCGCTTGTATTGAGGAACATATATAAAATTGTCACCTCTTACACCCTATTTTAACTCCTACTTTTCCCTGTAGATGTCCCTACACTCAACTCTTCTAACATAAACAACTACTGAGCATCAGAAGTCGTCTGAATCGGGAATCGAACCTACGATCTCTAGACTAGGAGCCCTACACGCTACTAAGTGAGCCGTGAAGACGAGATACCAGCAGGAGCAAGTTTTGTTCATTTATATCTGCGATTGAAGAGGCATCTATCGCGAAAATGGGAAACCATTTACTATTTTAACAGGAAAATCAAGCTTAAGGTGGGGGCTCCGCCCCCACACCCCCGTTCAGACGGGGAACCCAGGTTCCCCGGACCCCTCCTCCTCTAATATAATAAACTCCAGCTATGAGCAAAATTAAATACGGGAATTCTGAGGAAAATGATATGTATCGGCCTTTTCCAGGAAACAATTTATTATGCGACACCCGTTTTACCGGCGGTAGGCTGAAGCCCGGTTTCTATAGTTCTGCCTGCTCGAGTACCAACTTACTAAAAATTTTGAGAATACCTGGCTCCATATTACGACAAAAGAACATGCAACATTTAACCTGTTCCTATCCCTGCTCTACCAGTTTTTATGAATACATTAATACAATTTCTCTGCCTGCAGATGTCGCCTCCAGCTATACACGTTTTAATACAAGGGTTTACATATTAATACCAATTTTTGACTCCAGATGTCACCATAATCATAACACATTAAGAGGTAAAACCATAAATTTTTGGTACCTTAACTGCTCATGATATAAATATTATTTTCCTTAGTTTTTATAGCCTGGTTGACATGTCTCATATATATATATATATATACATATATAAATATCATATATATATATATATATATATATATATATATATATATATCTGTGGTTCATGGTGTCCCGAATAAGTGGCCATTGTTTATCCTCCTTGGATATCATTAATTATATATAGTAATGTGACGTAACGGTGAAACGTGTGCACGCGGAGAATAGAGGTCGACAGCTCTTGATTATTGGTCCTGTGAATGTTGGTGCCTCTTTAGCAAGTCACATCTGTTATGATGTCATCACTATTCCATGATATGTCCATTTCACAGATTAGTGGCAAGATGTCGGTACAGAATAGACTAGTTACTCACAAAATGATTTTAAATTGTTTACAGGAAAATGACATAAGGTAGGCTATTATTTCAATAATAGTTAATTACCCTTTTTCTTCTTTCTGCCTTAAGGTCAAAAAGTTTTGGTGTTCTTTGATTGCAAAAAAAAACTAGTGGCCCATGGGCCATGACGCTCAGCTGAATTCAAGGAATGTTGAACAATGAGCAAAATGATTGCCAGAGTGCTAAAAAATCATGAATTTCGTGAAAAGTCCTTAGAAATTCTGGTTTACGAGAAAACTCTCCAAGACAGATTGACATGCCAAATTTCCGACAAATACCTTGAACCACTCCTAAAAGTATGAGCAAGTTTCACCAAGAAAACATGTATGGATAGACGCCACAAGAAAACTATTGCAGATGGCATCACCAGTCTTGAGTACATTATGGAGGAGTCCAAGATCTATGGTTATGCACCAATCCAGGCCAATACAGCACTTGTGAGAAAAGTGCATTTTTTAATTCTACTAAACCAGGAAAGTAGGAGGCGCCACCTGTCTGGCTTATGAGAAAACTTTCCAAGAAGGACGGACATGCCAAATTTCATGCCAAATACTTATCTTGAACCATTCCTGAGATTTGAGCCATTTTCCCCCTAAAGCACATGTATGGAGAGACGCCACAGGAAAATGATTGCAGGTGGCTCCGCCAGTCTTGTTACGAGATGTAGGTGTTGAGGATCCATTAACATGCACACATCAACCCAATACATTGAAGAACCACTGAGACGAACAGATGGCAATTGCACAGATAGACACTACGCTAAAGTATTGTAGGTGGTGCCGCCAGTCGCAATTATGAGATAGAGAGATCCAAGGTCTATGGACATGCAAACTTTCAGCACAATACATTCAACCACTCCTGAGGTATGGGCAGTTATCTAAAGGACACCCAGCTTCGTACTGCATGGAAAGGATTGCTGGTGGTGCCACCTGTCTTTGTTAGGCACAACAACACAGGTGAAGGAACAACTATGCTGGGTTTCAGAAAGATTGGACCAAGGGTCTCAGAAGAGTTCTCTGGAAACTAAAGCAGAGTTTTTGTATCACATTTTAATTATTCTAGGGGTACTTACGAGACCCATAGCTTGGAGGATATGGGTAACAGAGACCTAACAGATTTCCATGGAGACTTTTCATTGACCTCCTTTGATGTCAAGTTAGAAGATTTCAGGTCCAGCGTTACGATTTGTGCCCTGTTAACAGATGACAGCTTCTTTGAAGGTATCAAAAATAGAGAGAAATAGAGAGAAAAAAATCGTAAAGATTAGAAAAAATACAGGTGGCGCCACCAGTTTGTAGGAACTGATGGATGACTCCATGATCAATATTCATGCAAAGAATCATGGTGATCAAGGCAGATACTGGTGATACTGAAGCTTTTGTATAAAAATTTTGATTATTCTAGGGGTACATAGGAGACCCATAGCTCGGAGAAAATAGGCAACAATGACCTAATTTCCAGATATCAAGGAGATTTATCATGGACCTCCCTGGATGTCAAGTTAGAAGATTCCAGGTCTAGCGGTTACGATTTGTGCCATGTTTACAGATGATAGCTTCTTTGAAGGTATCAAAAATAGAGAAAAAAAATTGTAAAAATCCAGTTGGCACCACCAGTTTGCAGAAACTGATGAAACACTCCATGATCAATTTTCATACCAAGAATCATGATGATCAATACAGTAGTTATTCAGATACTTGAGGTTTTGTATCAAATTGTTGACTATTCTGGGGGGTACTTACGAGACCCATAGCTCGGAGAATATGGGTAACAGACCCCTAATTTCAGGTTTTCAAGGAGATTTTTCATGGACCTCCCTGGATGTCAAGAAAAAAAGATTCCAGGTCCAGCGGTTACGATTTGTGCCCTGTTAACAAACAGACCAATGACGGACAAAGGGTGATCGCTATATAACTCGGATGACTTTCAGCAATCCATTTCTATTTAGTTTGTATGCCTAGAGTTACACTATTAGTCACTAGCTGGAGAACAGTATACTTGTTCACCACAGTTCACACCTTTTAATTGACAAAGAGGTCAATCATGTTTAGTGATTATCAGCTAATTAGCTGAAGGAGGAAGGCTGTTGAATTGCAGAAGGATTCACCTCTAGGTTATGGTTGTGTACACAAGAGTAGATATCAAATGAGTGAAATGACCACCATGACCAATGCAGTCCTCTCAACAGGCCAGTGCTCCTTGGCTCATGCATGATTAGCACACCTGTCTTTGTGAGTTATGTAAAGCTAGACCCAGCTGGTGACAGAGGCAGATGCACCCAGATATAATCCTGGTGCTCTACCCTCAGTCATGTTATGTAATATCTGAGATATCTACTGGCCACTAGTATAGGCCTACAGTGCTGAAGTCTAAAAATACAACACCTAATTCTAGGTACATTTATTCAAAAATCTGATCAGTGGTCCCGGCTAAGATGAATCTGTCTCAAAAACTCGGAGAATTTAGGCCCAAAAAATAAAAGATATGGTTCTCAGGCACAGCCCACATCAATCGTAAACCCCCGCATCAAAAATTTTTATTTTGTTTTCTGTAGTAACTTTCCAATTTTGAGCTCCAGCCGCTCAGACATTTCTTTCAAGAAAAAAAAATCCTACAATTTCCTTTGCTATTTAGGGCTTTTACTTGTTAAGCCAAAATAAATCTGTTATTGTCATGCTTTTCCCTTATCATTTGACATTTTCATCGAAACATAACAAAAAATTTTAAAAAAAATTAAAAAAACACCCACATTGATTTCTGAAAAAAGTGCCTGAGAACCATACTTTTTTTTTATTTTGGCCTTATATTTCAGGCCTGCACCCACTGGTAGGTAATATATTTTTGGCCTGCCCTGCGCCACAATATCCTAAAAGACTCAGCCTGTGAGGGCCCATGGGGGGGGGGGGGGGGGGCGATGCAGGGCTTTAGTGACAGCTCAGTACATTTACTAGACCCAGCCTAGGATGATGAACAATCATTCCCCAGTGTGTTTGAATGGTTCAAGTTATGTGAATTTTGGCCAAGTTACAGGAAGTTGAACTTAGTCTTCTGTCCAAAAAAGCATACTAAAATTACAGTCTCAGAAAAGGCTGGAGCTATCATCACCAAATTTCATGCAAATGTTGGTCACATGAGTCATATTTGAAATTGAGGTATTGGTGGTGGCACCTGCATCGATTGTTTCTGTACAGGGGATATCAGTCGTCAGTACATTAATCCATAATTTCTCAGGAATAGCAGGAGCTGGCATCCCCAAATTTCATGCAAAAATCTGTTACATATCAAATGATGTAGGATTGAGTGTTTTGTGGCGCCTCTTGCATTAACTTACATTTTATGGGGGAAAAGCTAAAAAAAAACTTGAAAATCTTCTACTAAAAAATCATTCAGCCCAATGGTTTAATATTTCACAGAAATGATCCCAGAATCCAGCTGTCTTAAGTTTGTTCAAATGGTTCTGGTTTGATGAATTTTGGCCGAGTTACAGGAATTTGAAATTAGTCATTTGGCAAGTAAGCATACTAATATAATCTCAGAAACAATAGGAGCTAGGATCACTAAATTTTGTGTAAATGTTGGTCATGTGACTCATATTTGAAATTGCAGTTTTTGTGGCACCACTTACATCAACCTGTTTATTTTACGGTAAGAAACCTTGTAATTTTAGCCACTTATAGCTTTAAAAATGTTTTATGATGAAACTGTCAAGCTGAATGGTTTAATTTTTCACAAGAATATTCTAGGATAGGGTTTTTCAATTGTATAAGGATAGGTTGGGTTCATTGATTTTTGGTAGAGTCATGGAAAGCTTAAGTTGGTCTTGAGGCCATTAGTAAGCTTATTTATAATTGAGGGTTGCAATAGTCTCCTTCTGCAAAACTGTTGTTTCAATTTAAGTAACATTACACAAATATGATACTCAGGTGGCCTTTATTAGAGTCTATCTAATTGATTTTTGGCACAATTATTAGACCTTTAAAAATAAAAGGACTGCAATTTTTATTATTCTAAACATTTTTATAAAAAATCCTATGAATGGGTCAGCTTAAAAAAAGCATATTAGGCCAAAAAAAATTAAAGGTATGGTTCTCAGGCACCGCCCGCATCAATTTTAACACCCCGCATCAAAACTTTTTATTTTGATTTTCAATAAAAACTTTCCAATTTTGAACTGCTGCCGCTCCGACATTTCTTTCAAGAAGATTAAACCATACAATATCCTTTGTTTTGTAGTGCTTTTACTTATTTAGCAAAATGAAACTGTTATTTTCATGCTTTTCCCTTATCATTTGACATTTTTATCGAAACATACCAACAAATTAAAATTAAAAAAAGCGCCCGCCTGCATTGATTTCTGAAAAAAAGTGCCTGAGAACCATACCTTTTTTTTATTTTGGCCTTAGCCAAAGTTTTTCAGTATGTGTAAACAGATTTACCAACAAGATTGTGTCTGTAGAGATCTATAAATAGCTTGGCAGACTGCCAACTATTTCAGATTTGGCAACAGATCAAAGGTCAGTCTGGGTCTATTTATAGCATTAGCATTCTGCCAGCAACTGTAGAAGATTAGGCAACAGGTAGAGCTCACTCAGTGCAGCCAGGTATAGGTCAGGAGTTCACTCAGTGCAGTAGCTGCATACTATTTATAGCTTTGGCAGACTGCCCACTGTGTTAGATTATGCAATATGTCAAGGGTTTACTCAATGCAGCCAGGTACAGGTCAAAAGTTCACTCAGTCTAGCCAGGTGCAGGTCAAGAGTTCACTCACTGCAGTAGCTGCATTCTATTTATAGCTTTCGCAGACTACCCACTGCTTAAGATTTGGCACAGATCCATTTGTAGTTTTGGCAGACTGCCAACTGTGTCAGATTATGCAACAGGTCAAGAATTAATTCGGTGCAGCCATGTACAGGTTAAAAGTTCACTCAGTCTAGCCAGGTGCAGATCAGAGTTCACTCAGTGTAGTAGCTTGAGCCAGCAATTTGTCACAGTTCACTCAGGGCAACTGCCTTTCTCACCTTAGCCTGGTCAGCCCCCTGCATCAAACTCAAGGGAAGTTTTATGTATTGGCCTGATATTTTTGACCTGTCAATAGGTCATTGATGGCTTTCTCCTTCACAAGACTGGTGTCGCCACCTACAATGACTTTTGCTCAGTGTATGTGCCTGTATATTTCTACGGAAGAATTTGATATATCAGCCTGAAATTGGGCATTTTATATATATATATGATAGCTTTATCATGTACAAGACTTGTGGTGCCACCTACAATAATTTTTGCACATTGTATATCCCTGCATATTTCTCAGAAGGGGTTTGACATTTAAGTCTGAAATTAGACATATGTATAAATCTCTGATAGCTTCTTTGTATACAAGACTGGTGGTCCCAGCTACAATCATTTTTGTGTTATGTGCACCCATGCCAGAATTTCAGCAGTGATGTTTGTGTAATTGTTTCTTGTTCAAAATGTTTAGTACTTGTATTGTTCATATAAATGTTACACATATTCTTGAAAAGTAATGGTCCAGCATTGAAGCATTATACCTGGTGTATATCTGATTGCACAGGTTCGCATAAGGCCTGTAGACTAATTAGAAGTACTGTTAGTCATTGTAATAATACAGAAATACCATGAATATACTATTCCCCACTATAAGTTATTGTATCCGCCAAAACGAAGTTTTTGACCGGGTTCCGCCGCCGTGGAGTTCGTTTCCGGAGAACTCCTCTGAGACTACTGGATGGATTTTTCCGAAACTCACACAAATTATCAGGTCACATGTGAACTGGTGCCTAACCAAGTGACCTTGACCTCTGACCTTTCCTCTCTGCCCAGTGTCCGTTTGTGCATCTGTTTCCACACATAAACCCAGACACATTTAATAAGGACATCTGGTGGCAGTTCAGACAAACCAAATCACTCATAACTTCCCATTGGCTAAGTTTGTTTTGTAACTACTTGCCTTTCAACTACAGCACTTGTGCAGCCATGCGGTCATCTAAGTTACATGGTTTTTCTTTTTGTCAACATTACTTTGCTTAACAGTGTGTAGGTAAACAAGCTCATGCTTCCCTTAAAGAGGCGTTATAATAACTTTTCTTCACATGAATTACTTAGAGTTCATTTATAATTGAATGTATGCAAATTAAGCCAGAAATTGTATAAATTCTATAGAAATATAGAAATAGATGTGAATATTCCGCTTAAATTTTATCCGCCAAAACAGAGTTTTGCGGATACTATGTTTTCAGCCCCCCGCCGCCGCGTCCGCGTAGGTGTCCGGAGAACTCCTCCGTAACCACTGGGCGGAATTTTACAAAACCCGGGATTATGTTCGGGTCACATGTGAACTGCTGCGCCCCTATTTTGTTTTGACCTCTGACCTTTCCTCTGTGCTCTGCGTCCATTTGTGCGTCTGTTCCAACACATAAACCCACATATCTCGGGAACCGTTTGACCGATCAGGAAAAAAAAATTACACAAATGTAGCCCTTGGAGAGCTTTATAACATACACAAAAATGGTGGCGCCACCTGCAGCCATTTTTGTACAGCGTCGATCTGTTTGTCTGCCTTAGGTTAAAATCATTCATATCTCTGCAGTGGTTTGACCAAATTACCTGAAATGTGGTATGCGTATACATCCCGCATAGCTTTCTTGATTTTAAGACAGGTGGCACCACCTACATTCATGTTCACGCTGTAGACATCCATGCTTATATCTCCGGACTCGTTCAACCAATCAGAAAAATTTTTTTACACAAATGTAGCCCTTGGATAGCATTATAACATACACAAAAATGGTGGCGCTACCTGCAGCCATTTTTGCACAGCCTCCATCTGTTTGTCTGCCTTGGGTTAAAATCACTCTTATCTCTGCAGTGGTTTTACCAAATTACCTGTAATTCGGCATGCATACATATCCTGGATAGCTTTCTTGATTTTATGACAGGTGGCGCCACCTACATTCACGTTCATGCTGCAGACATTAATGCTTATATCTCCGGAACCGTTTGTCCAATCAGGGAAAAAAATTTACACAAATGTAGCCCTTGGATAGCTTTATAACATATACAAAAATGGTGGCGCTACCTGCAGCCATTTTTGCACAGCGTCCATCTGTTTGTCTGCTGTGGGATAAAATCACTCATATCTCTGCAGTGGTTTGACTTTTCCACATGAAATTTTGCATGTGTATACATCTTGGATAGTTTCTCGTTCAAATAACAGGTGGCACCACCTACAATCATGTTTATGTGACAGAGATCCATTCTAATGTGTAACACATGTAACTCTATATCCCCTTGTCACTCAATCCATGCCTCACTTCACCCGTCCTTCTCTGATTTTGGCGGATACACGTAGTCTCTTGTTGACTACCTGTATTCTGGTTGATTTCAGTTATGATTAAGCCATAAAAAAAAGGTATGGTTCTCAGGCCCTTTTTTCAGAAATCAGTGTAGGCATGCAATTTTTTTATACCTTTTTTTGTGTATGTTTAGATAAAAGTGTCATATAATCAGGGAAAACATGAAAATAACTGATTTCTTTGCTAAACAGGAAAAAGCATTACATACAAAATAAAATTTGTTGATGGGAGGGGTTAAAATTGACACAGTTGGTGCCAGAGAACCATACCTTTTTTTTTGGCCATACATGTACTTGACTTTTGTAAATAAATATGATCATACATAAGAGAATGTAACTGATAAAAATTATTTAAAGTCACTGAAAACATTTAGTTTCTGTCTGCTTTCCAATGCAACATGTAACCGCCAATATTTACTGAGGATTCTCACAAGGGGCTTAAGGAAATCTTCATGACTATAATTGGTCAGTCATAAATATTCACAATTAACTAACACATGGTTCTTATGTATAAATGTAATGCAAGCTTGTCTAATGTGTTGACAGGGATTTTGGGTTATATTGGGGCATACCATGGTCCATGTAACATATTAGTCACTCGTGTATGTGAGTCATGTCTGACAGTAATAATCACATAGAAGATCTTTTCATCCAACAAACTGATCCAAATCAATAATCTTTGTCATATGTGATCTCATGAATAATTTATCATTGGCCCTTTAACACTGGAGGTGACTTGAATCCTTTTAGACTTTCAAAGGTGAAAAGGTGATAAATAATCGAATGCTCAGACTGTCAAGGAATTAAAATATGAATAAGGGCCTCATTTAAAAAGCCTACCTTAAGGTAATCACTGTATCAGTCCTTTCATCCTTACATCAGTGACGCTTTCTTTCCAGCATGATGACTCAACCAGAACATGCTTGATCTTTTTCATATTCACAGGGATGATTGGTACATTGAGAACATCATCCCTATCAAATTAAAGGTCTGTCAAAATTCAAATATGGCCGCCAAAGCACAATTGGTGATTTTCTTTCACGCTCAGTATCTCAACAAGAACATGCTTGATCTTTCTCAAATTCACAGCAATGATTTGTGCTTATGAGGACCTCACTACATCCTCTCAAATTACAAACCTGCCCAAAATATAATATGGTGGCCAGACCACAATCAGAGATTTTTTGTCACAAACATTTCCACAAACAGAATACCTTTGATCAATTTCCAAATTCACCGGTTTGATTTGTGCTAATGAGGACTCCATCCCTATTGAATTACAGATCTGTCTGAAATCAAATATGGCCACCAGAGTACAATCATTGATTTTGTTTTGCACACATTATTTCAAACATATCTTCTTTAATATGATTTGAACCAGCAGGATTTTTCCCTCATGCACATTGATAAAAACCTGTTTCTGTTTGTCATATTTTTAAACTATAAATTAAACTTTTTAACCATATGTAAAGTCAGCACTACCAGGAATGCAGGGCCCTAAGAGGACCATTGTATGACGGTGACCACATCAAGTTTATCATTAAAATTTCAGGGCACAAAAGTAAAAGGGATTCTTTTTATCATCCATAAGATGTTATCAACTCTCAGGATGAAAAGGTACTACCTGGCATCCATTTGGATGTTTGCTGTTATTTTATTGTATCCGCCAAAACAGAGTTTTGCAGATACTATGTTTTCAGCTGCACGCTGCCGCCGCATAGGTTTCCGGAGAACTCCTCTGTAACCATTGGGCAGAATTTTACGAAACCCGGGATTATGTTCGGGTCATATGTGAACTGCTGAGCCCCGATTTTGTTTTGACCTCTGACCTTTCCTCTGCGCTCTGCGTCCGTTTGTGCGTCTGTTTCCACACATAAACCCACATATCTCGGGAACCGTTTGACCGATCAGGAAAATTTTTTTGCACAAATGTAGCCCTTGGAGAGCTTTATAACATACACAAAAAATGGTGGCGCCACCTGCAACCATGTTTGCACAGTGTCCATCTGTTTGTCTGCCTTGGGTTAAAATCACTCATATCTCTGCAGTGACTTGACTAATTCACCTGAAATTCAGCATGCGTATACATCCTGGATACCTTTTCTGATTTTATGACAGGTGGCGCCACCTACATTCACGTTTACGCTGCAGACATCCAAGCTCATATCTTGGGAACCGTTTGACCGATCAGGAAAATTGTTTTGCACAAATATAGCCCTTGGAGAGCTTTATAACATAAGCAAAACTGGTGGCGCCACCTGCAGCTATTTTTGCACAGCTCCTGTCTGTTTGTCTGCCATGGGATAAAATCACTCATATCTCGGCAGTGGTTTGACATATTTGCCTAAAATATTTTGCAGGTTTATACATCCCCGACAGCTCTCTTGATTTTATGACAGGTGGCGCCACCTGCATTCTAGTTTATGCAGCAGACATCTAAGCTCATATCTTGATAACCATTTGACCGATTGGGCCAAAGTTTTGCATGTCTATAGTTCTCACATAGCTCTTTATCATACGCAAAACTGGTGGCGTCACCTGCAACCATTTTTGCTCAGCGTCCATCTGTTTGTCTGCCACGGGCTAAAATCACTCCTATACATGTAGTGGTTTGACTTATCTGCCTTAAATTTTGCATATGTATACAACTTGGACGGCTTTCTGGATTTTGTGGTAGGGGGGGGCAACCTACATACACAATTTGGCAGACATCCATGCTAATATGCAACACTTCACTCTATTTCGCCTTGCCACTCAATCCATGCCTCACTTCACCCGTTCCACTCTGATTTAGGCGGATACACGTAGTTGCTTGTCGACTACCCGTATTCTAGTTGTAAAATTAACTGGGCTGTGTTCTCCTTGAGAATGCTTCTGGGCTCTGACAGGGTTGGCTTTCTTCTTGAAGGAGCCTCATGTCAGATGCAACTGGAAGTAATCTGGGTATACATGTATATATTATAAATGTAAAAGATTCCCATTTTAGAGCCTTGATAACTTTTATAAAAGGAGCTTTAATAAAGTCACAAAAGGTTCTGATGGGAGGATCTCTTACTTTCTTCTGAATATGACAGAGTCAGGAAACAACTTCCATTCTACAATGTATAAATTATGTTTTGATAACAAATTCACCAGAACTGAAATCCACATTCATTGAACCCAGCTTGGTTCACATGAATATGTTTGAGTGAATGCTTAACAGTTTTGTTTCATTGCAGGTGATGGCTACCACAGCAGGTAATGAAGCGCTGCGTCAGCAGTTCTTGGCATTACAGGAGCAGCAGCAGCAGAAGTTACAGCGCAGGAAACAGCTGAAGAAGGAGAAGGACAAGCAGAAGGAGACTGCCAGCCCTCCCAGTCTGGCATTTGGTGTCAATGACAACTTGGATCTAAAGGTATTGAATTTTGATATTAAAGAGGTCTATTCCAATATCTGACATGTATTTACAAGAGATAATCCCTTTGACCTTTTATAAATATAGGCTTGAAAATGCTGATCCTACCACACATAGATTGTGCATTGGTTTGTATGTATTTAGGTGTTTATGGGGGGGGGGGGGGGGGCACCAGAATAATCCAGACAGACACATTTAATAAGGACACCTGGTGGCAGTTCAGACAAACCAAATCACTTCCCATTGGCTGAGTTTGTTTTGTAATTACTTACCTTTCAACTACAGCACTTATGCAGCCATGCAGTCATCTAAGTTACATGGTTTTTCTTTTTGTCAACATTACTTTGCTTAACAGTGTGTAGGTACACAAGCTCATGCTTCCCTTAAAGAGGCGTCTATTTCCCCTTGCCACTTAATCCATGCCTCACTTCACCCGTTCCACTCTGATTTAGGCGGATACACGTAGTCGCTTGTCGACTACCCGTATTCTAGTTGTTATTTCATGTCAGAGCAACTTAAGTATGTCCAGTATCTTAAACAAATATTTACTCCTGTGACAGGTTCACTTCCAGCCATGGTTTTTACCATGCCTCTCTCCCCGCCCCCTCCCCCCCCTCTTTAACTGATATATCTGGGAAGTCCAGATGAAAAACAGCACAAAACTACCCCCGAGTGCACCATTAAAGTCTAAATGTTCATAAGGGTGAGAGAAACCCATATGCATGTACCCCTACCCGTCCCCCACCCTTTACCCCCACCCTCCCCCTAGCTGTGTCACAGTGACCTCACTGGTTAAGCCACCTACCCCTGCCCCCCTCTTTAACTGATATATCTGGGAAGTCCAGATGAAAAACAGCACAAAACTACCTCTGAGTGCACCATTAAAGTCTAAATGTTCATAAGGGTGAGAGATACCCATATGCATGTACCCCTAGCTGTCCCCCACCCTTTACCCCCACCCTCCCCCTAGCTGTTTCACAGTGACCTCACTGGTCAGCCACCTACCCCCCGCCCCCCCCCCCCCCCTCTTAAACTGATATATCTTGGAAGTCCAGATGAAAAACAGCACAAAACTACCCCCTAGTGCACCATTAAAGTCTAAATGTTCATAAGGGTGAGAGATACCCATATGCATGTACCCCCACCCGTCCCCCACCCTTTACCCCCACCCTCCCCCTAGCTGTTTCACAGTGACCTCACTGGTTAAGCCACCTACCCCCCCCCCCCCCACACACACACACACACACTTCTCAATCCTGAAATTCTCTATCCATCCTTGCAACCAGTGCTTTACCCAAAAGCCTAGCTAAGATATTGGCCATTAAGCCCATACCTTGTTGTTAAAATTTTAAATTTTGCAATGATCCACCTGGATTAATTTCTTGGCTTCCAAGGACTTGTTGTATTCCTTCACATATGTGCAGCACTAACTTCATGAACTCAAACAATTCAAACCATTGAAAGTTACCCTATATACCACTCTGTTCTGTAAGTTAGTAACTGTGACAGCAGTGTTGGTGGCATGTGGAGTACAACAATGTTGTCTTTTGTAGCTTGCTGACCCCCCTCCAAAGAGTGATGCTGTTTACTCAGAAGAACTCACACAACACCTTAATGAACAGATCAGGGTATGTACATGATTCATTTACTCTTATTTTATAACATGATCTGTATCTGTCTTTCGTTTGTCACCCATGAATTTCACTTTGACTTGTATCAATGCATGCATGCCATGAATGTTGCAGTGCTTTTGATCTTGATTGCTTTATCAGTTATGTTAATAAGCTAGAATAAAGTACTGCTTTAACTTGTAATTCCTCAGTTTTCATGCAAGTTTAATGGTTTTTCGAGAATTGACAGATAGCTATACTGATAGCAGAAGCCATAACAATAGTTATGTCATAGTGTTAGCTCAGAAATTATACATTTGCAGTGGGACATTAAAGGAGGTTCTGGGAGCTTTCTGACCTTTATAAAAGGTTAAAATAGTCAGTAAATGTGTATTGTAAAGGTTTTTTATGCCCCCGCCACAAAGTGGCCGGGGCATATAGTTTTACCCATGTCTGTCATTCCGTCAGTCCGTCATTCCGTCATTCCGAAATCAAACAGTTGTATGGACTTTTTTTCGCAGTGCCTGCAGATATTGGCCTGATTTTTTGTGTGTGGGCAGATAATGACCAGTTACAGATCGAGTTCGCGTTTCGTCCTGGTTGACCTACTTTTGACCGTTTTACTGCTCCTAAACTTAGAATATTTCTTGAAAAATAGAAATTTTCATGACAAATACACATGTACAGACTTTTTTTCGCAATGCCTGCACATATTGGCCTGATTTTTGGTGTGTGTACAGATAATGACCAGTTACAGATTGAGTTCACGTTTCGTCCCAGTTGACCTACTTTTGACCGTTTTACGGCTCCTAAACTTAGAAAATTTCATGAAAAATAGAAATTTTCATGAAAAATACACATGTACGGATTTATTTTCGCAATGCCTGCAGATATTGGCCTGATTTTTGGTGTGTGGGCAGATAATGACCAGTTACAGATCGAGTTCGCGTTTCGTCCCGGTTGACCTACTTTTGACTGTTTTATGGCTTCTAAACTTAGAAAATTTCATGAAAAATAGAAATTTTATTGACAAATACACATGTACGGACTTTTTTTCGCAGTGCCGGCAGATATTGGCCTGATTTTTAGTGTGTGGGCAGATAATGACCAGTTACAGATCGAGTTCGCGTTTCGTCCCGGTTGACCTACTTTTGACCGTTTTACGGCTCCTAAACTTAGAAAAATTCATGAAAAATAGAAATTTTTGTGACAAATACACATGTACAGCCGTTTTTAGCCCTCAGCTCATAGGCTGATGGGCTATTGTCGTCACCCAAGCTGTCCGTCTGTCCATCTGTCTGTCCGGTGTCTGTCCGTCCGTCCGTCCGTCCGTTCCGCGTCTGTTAACTTTTACCTTGTGAGCGGGATATCTCTAAAAGGATTCACCGTTGGAATTTTATTTCATCAGTGAAGATGTATATTGATAAAATCTCGGTCAAGTTCGAAGATGGGTGACCTTGACCCATTTTTCTACATTTTAGAGCTTATTATAGAAAAACACTCAGAGGTTTATATCTCAGGAACCATTGTGTGGAATTTCACAAAACTTACTATGATCATTGAGACTGATGGTCTGTATGTGCTGCACAATTTTGGTGGCGCCACCTGCAGTTTCTGATTTTTTAATGAAATTTTATCCGATTTTTTCAATTTTGGCCTTTTGTGCAGGATATCTCTAAAGGTATTCAACACAGGAACTTCATTTCTTCAGTGCTATTGCATTATATTTACAAAATCTTGGTCAAGTTCAGAGATGGGTGATCTTGACCTACTTTTCAATATCACAGAGCTTAGTATAGAAAAAAACTTAGGAGCTTATTTCTCAGGAAGCATTTGGTGGATTGTTATGAAACATGGTATATACCTCTCCAATTTAAATTATAAATGATTATCAACTTTTGCTAATATTCTAGTTTCGCAATAAAATGCTTACAGATACTGGCCTAATGTTTGGTCTGTGGGCGCATAATGACCACTTACAGATCGAGTTCGCGTTTCGTCCCAGTTAACCTATTTTTCACCATATGACAGATCCTGAACATAGAAAATTTCATGAAAGACAGAAATTTTTATGAAAAATGCACATATATGGACTTTTTTACACAATGCCTGCAGATACTGGCCTGATTTTTGGTGTGTTGCTTGATAATGACCCTTTACAGATCGAGTTTGCATTTTGCCCTTGTTGACCTACTTTTGACCATACAACACTTCCTGAACTTAAAAAATTTTACAAAATTTTAACAAATGTTTCTAATTTGCCCCAGGCGGGGGCATTCGTGTTGTTCCGACACATCTAGTTTTTTTCAAAGACCTATTTAACAATCTTTAACAAAAATTATAAATTAAGGTTATATTCTGTATTAATACTGAGGAGATGTGTAGTTTAATATACCAGCTCAAATTTTGATCATCCACCATAACGTTATTATTGAAGTTGATTACATCCCCAAGAAAATGTTGCACTGCACAAGCTACTTTTTAGCAGTTATGGTCATAACATATTATATATATATATTGCTTATCAAACTCTCTTAGCCTTTTCTTTTATTTAAGTATACATCTTACTTTACAACAAAATACTAAAATTATGAAAATAATGTACTAAAGATGGTTTAATAAGACTTTGCAAAGAATCTCTAAAACGCACATATATATATATATACAAATTAGTCACCTATTCATCACATGCAGGAACTAAAAGATGAATCTGGAAGACTATACAAGCTGCTCAGTGAACGTGACCTTGAACTTAGACAACTGCGAAAAAAGAACAAGTCTGCAGAGGCTGGATTGACAAGTGGCCAGATGGCAAGTGAAGTGGCTGCCACCAAGATTGTTGACTTGTCGAAGAAAGTTCGTGAAATCACAGCTGAACTGGAGGCTGAGAGAACCAAGTCCAAGCAAGCACAGAGACAGTGTCGAGATTTACAAATAGAGGTTTGTATATTTATATTTACAATATTGCTTTGTTGTTAACTTTTTATTAACACTTCTGACTCATATATATTATTTGCACAGTTGCTTTCCAGTAACTCTAAGCAACAGATCCTTGTTTATTGCCTGGTTTGTTAGCAGGGTAAACATAACCTTTAGACAAAGAAAGTTCTAACTGGATTTTTTTAGATGTCTGAAAGAGATACTGATCGAAACCTGAAATTAGGTCTTGATGACATGAATCTTCTAAGGTATACATGGTTGGAACCAGGTTATGAACACTGTGAAAATCAGACATTTGTCAGTGTTTAATGTTGCTGAATGCATATTTAACCTTATGATTAAAACTGAAATTAGTTATCTCTCATAAATTGTAGTTGAAACATCCCAATCTTTTTGTAATTTGCAGCTGTGATGATTAAAATCTAAAGTAAATTAAAAAGCTTTGATAAAAGGTGTTTTGATTCACAGCTTCAGAAAGTAACATCAGGAGAATCCAAGGCACCGCAGAAAAAATACCTGACGGAGGATGAAGAATCCAAGGTCAGTAACAACAATATAAGAACATACATGCCTGTAAAAACACATACATACACATACACTATATCGTTAAATAGCACATAAATCAAAAACATATATGTATATATAAATAATACATACTTATAAATAGCACTCATCATACATAATTAACATGCACAAACATAAATGACACACACACATACATATGAATCCCCCAGTATACATCACATGAGCGAATGAAAAACACACACCTGCCTGAATTATAAATACACACAACGATGACACTTATACACATACATATGAAAAATAAACAACATATCCAAATCAGTCATATGGATTACAAGAATACATCTCAAGAGGAATATTATTTCTAATAAACTCTACCCCTATTTGAGCTTATGGCTGTTTTCTAAATTTTAGTTGTCCTAAATTTCCTTCAATCCTGTGAAAACAAATTTTCAGATGTACTGTCATTGTTTGCCTTAGATGAAGCCAGTGGTCAAGTGGTTTGTTTTAATCAGAAGTGTTCCAAATAATTAAATATAACATTTTAATGGTTATGAATAGAGTTATATAATAACAATCCTGACTATGACAGATTGAAATGTCTGTTCTTGCATCAGTTACTGTTAAACCTCTGTGAAGGACCACCTGTGTAATAAGACCACCTGTGAATTAAGATCACCTGTGAATTAAGACCACCTGTCTAATAAGATCACCTGTGAATAAAGACCTTTTGTCAGTCCAACTGATGGTCTTATTACACAGGATTCACTGTATTACCAAACACCTGTGGACTGAGGATCCTTTTAGAAAATGCTTTGTGCAAAAAAAAAATTTTTATAACTTAGACCAATCCTAGCTAGCTGGTGGCCATGGTGCTGCCGTCAGTTATAATTTTGTGCGTTCTTTAACAGGAGACAATGCAGCATGAATTAAAAAGTACTCAGGAAAAACTCAAGCAGGCAGAGAGTAAGTCAGCTGACCTAAGGAATCAATGTGCTGCCCTCAAACAGGAGCTCAAGGTCGCACATAAGGTCAGAATCAAATCAATGTTTTTGTCTACATTTAACCCCTTAAATATGATGATTGTGAAAATACATGTGATCTGCAGTTAATGTACCAGTTCTTTTTGTAAATAATGAATAGTTGAAATGTTTCACATTGCTCTTTAAGCTAAAATGATTTATAAATTCAAATTAGAAAGAGTGGAATATATTTATATATATTAATAGTTAATGGTATATTTAAAAATGCAATCATATGAGTCAATATAACAATGGAAAAAAATGGCATTTCATACACTGGATAGTCTGTCTATATTGTGATAATGATCATTCCCGGCAGACTCCATCTTGGTGCTGTAACTTTTTATTTTCATCACAAGGTTTTAGAATCAGAGGTTGGAGAAAATGTGAACATCCAGAGTCTGCTTAACTCCTCAAGCAACTGGAAGGGGCGACAACAACAGGTCATAACGTTACAGAAAAAGGTAAAACCTGGCTATGATTTGAAAAAGTTTTCATTATATAATTTGTGCGCTACAGCAAAGCTAAACATAAATATATACATATCATTGATTGTAGTCTTGGAGCTCCAGCAGGTAACCTTCAGTTTGAGCTTTGGTAGAAAACAAAGTCTCATGTTATTTATTATTGTTGGCTCTGCATGGTGTACCGTAAAATCTCCACTTAAAACCGCACTTCCGATTAAAACCGCACCCAGACTTCGCCAGAATTCCAGGCGAGACACCGCGAGGGGCTCAAATACTAAGAACCCCCCTTTAAAACCGCACCAACTTTCGCTACGGAATGATTTGACAAAAGACAATCAAGCTATCATCTAGAAATGAACACGCGTAGGTTGCGACTCGGTCATTCCTGTCCACTTTAAAAATTCCTTGGGCATTTTATTTAAACAAATGATAACACTTTTTTGCAGGGTCACTCAAGCATGAAGTTTGGGAAGACGTAAGGGCCGGTGAACCTCTGCCTGGTTATACAGATTTTATATTCCGTGCCGTATTCTTGTTTGCTACTGATTTGTCATTATATTATCGAAAAAAATATTCTGCTGATCCATTTCAAGTCACTGTATATTTTAATTCTAAAAGTATTATTTTGAAATCTTAATTTTTGATGAAAATTCCATTTTCTGGAATTACTCGGAAGATTCAACTCATTTTCATACCGGTTACTTCGGTATTATCATCGTCTCATCGTACGTTGACATTGCTCCATGTCACAATATGCTGGTGCGTTTGAAAACATCGCTGGTCAACTAAATATCAAAGTAACTGAAGTTACCTTGTCGAGATACGCACGTATAGGAAACATGACGCTTGAAAACGAGTGATTTTAAGGTCAAATTAAAGTGGCCAGTCCGGGTGAGCAAGTTTTTTACCTGAAGAAAGTTTCCGTGTGGAGAGCCATTTTGTCAAGGCAGTGTTCGCGCAAGGCACGCTGGGACGAAATAGGTGGCTATTCTATTTACCACCCACCGCGTACAGCCGTTCAAAATATTCTTAGCAGAATACCAGGGCGTTTCAACACATGGCGGCACTCAAACTTGATTTTAAAACGATCGTCTGCCATTGTGTGACTCTTTACGATGTCAGCTTTTTATTCATTTTACGTTTTAAACAAATAATCATTGCTAAATAATGCCGCAAATGGGTTAAAGTAGGCTTTTATTTCAATTTTGCTTGACCATTCCCAACGAAGTGGGCCGCTGTGTGTAACAGCAGGGTTGATGTAAACGTATTATTTGGTGACAATTACCAAGATTTTATAACAAGTTATATATCACACGAAAACTAATCAGCAATATTTAATTTATAAATAATAAATAATCGTAAATAATACATTTACACACGGCGCCCATGCATGCTAAGAACAGCCTTCGAAAGTTGCAATGTTATCGCCCACGCGCCGGCCCAAAACGATGTCTGTCAGGAAGATATTCAGGAAACCCTTCTAGTATAAACCGCACAGTGCTTTCAGGAAATCAACCTGATTTCAAGATTTTGAATTTCTTGATTAAACCGCGGTTTTAAGTGGAGATTTTACGGTAGTGCCATTTCAACCCTCTGACGTTAAAGAGTCTACAACCAGTGTCAGCGTACTAGCATTAGAGTGCTTTTACATCTTGCATCAAGGACCCACTATAAGGCCCTATGATGATGATGGTATTTTTGACAATGCTGCATGGCCCACAAGTTTGCTGTCACTTGACAAAAACCAGATCTTTTAAATGTATGCCCATTCTTTTTCCTATCATACCTGTCACATGTTGGTTAGTAGTAAGAAATGCCAAGAACAACTTGGAAATAACCACAGATTTTAGTAAGTTGTCAGGTTTCAGAGTTAATTCACCTAATTGTATCCGCCAAAACAGTTTTGCGGATACTATGTTTTCAGTCGGATGCCGCCGCGGCCGCGTAGGTGTCCGGAGTACTCCTCTGTAACCACTGGGCGGAATTTTACAAAACCCGGGATTATGTTCGGGTCACATGTGAACTGCTGCGCCCCAATTTTGTTTTCGCCTCTGACCTTTCCTCTGTGCTCTGTGTTCATTTGTGCGTCTGTTTCCACACATAAACCCACATATCTCGGGAACCGTTTGACCGATCAGGCTAAAAATTTTACACAAATGTAGCCCTTGGATAGCTTTATAACATACTCTAAAAATGGTGGCACAACCTGCAACCATTTTTGAACTGTGTCCATCTGTTCATCTGCCTTGGGATAAAATCACTCATATCTCTGCATTGGTTGGACTTATCCACCTAAAATTCGACATGTATATACATCCTGGATAGCTTTTTGGATTTTGTGACAGGTGGCACCAACTACATTCACGTTTACGCTGCAGACATCCAAGCTCATATCTCAGGAACCATTTGACCGATCAGGCTAAAAATTTTATACAAATGTAGCCCTTGGATAGTTTTATAACATACACTAGAAATGGTGGCACCACCTGCAACCATTTTTGCATAGCGTCCGTCTGTTTGTCTGCCTTGGGCTAAAATCACGCATATCTCTGTAGTAGACTTATCTGCCTAAAGATTTTGCGTGTTTATACATCTTGGATCGCTTTCACGATTTTTTTCGGCAGGTGGCGCCACCTTCATTTATGTGACAGCGTTCTGCATTTATGCTAGGTGGTGCAACCTACATATACATTTTGGCTGCAGACATCCATGCTAATATGCAACACACCTCACTCTATTTTCCCTTGCCACTCAATCCATGCCTCACTTCACCCGTTCCACTCTGATTTCGGTGGATACACGTAGTGGCTTGTCGACTACCCGTATTCTAGTTATAACATGGAGATGAGACTTTCATAGTTTCAAAATAATCAGATAAAAGATCATGAATTACATATTCTATCACATAAATTTCGTATAAGGATTCTGTGGCTCAGGAGTAGATAGCAGGACTCAAAATCAGGTTGTAAGTTCAAATCTTGGCTGAGAAGCAGGGAGATATTCACGGTCAGGCCCCAACCCAGTGTGAGCACAAGTGCATCTTTGGGAGGTTCCTCAGTGTTATGACCCAGCAATGGGGATGATTACACACCCAGGACCTGCAGGTATGGTGGACACCGGGCCTGGGTGACACCAGGATGTAAAAATAAAATGACAGGAAGTGAATATCATATAAACTTGTATATTTTACATGGATTGTACAAATAGTTATTATAACTAATCAAGGCACTCTCCATGGCTCTAATGATGGCATTCAGCCAGTAGTCTGTAGAGGTGGAGGAAGCCAGAGAACCCAGAGAAAACCACTGGCCTGAGATGGGCAACTAAAGCCCACACTCACAGCCACAAAGGGGGGTCGAACCCAGGTTGCCAGCCGAGAAAGCCAAGTGTTTTACCCCTCCACTGTCCAGGGTACCACCCTGTCACAAAGTCCAAGACTGAAATGGAACTCTGTAGATGTAATACTTAGCTTAAGAATTAGATAAGTCAGCATTAAAAAACTGGAGGTAGTTACCTCCTCAAGAAAAAGAGTTTTTAAGAGTGAAAAAAAAATCTTATAAGGAATTTTACTGTTACAGGTATCAGAGCTGAAGGCACAACTTGGTCAGTCACAGATGGGCAGTGTTCTCAGTTTACGCATGGACCATGACTTGGAAAATGAATTGATGGGGTCATCCAGGACTCGAAGGTCAGGGGTTGAAGAACGTCACCACGAGCAGATAAGGAAACTGGAAAAGGAGAGACGAGAGGCTCAGGAGGTACAGTAATGGAGGTGAAAGTGAGGTTATTGAGAATATGGGTGTAGGATTTATCCTGTAGATAAAATAAAACAACACAGCAATAAAAGTTTTAAATAACCATATGGCGGTAAGGTCTGTGCAAATTTGGAATGTTTGTTATTACGAAGCCAAAACGTATACTGCCGGTCTGAGGGTTGAACATGATATACTGCCGGTCTGATGGTTGAATGTGATGATTAAGGAGCTATACAATCATGCAGATACTGTCAAAAGATTTCCCCTTAGGTTGATTAACATTTAGCTTTAGCAGGACATAATGACTTGAAAAATGCTGTCTTAGACATGGGCCTGGTGGCAATGTCTGTATCATTCAAGTGCAAGAGAACAAGTGAGGTTTTTTTCACCCAGCCCCAGGGCAGTCTATTTTCCCATAGGTGTAGTGTATTTATGATTCAGTCCACTTATTGCTGAGAGGGGTGGTAGGCAGCTTTGATGTCTGACATTGGTAAATCAGTTCTTGGGATGGATGTGTGGAAGGTAGGAGTCAGGAGAGCTGATGTCATTGATTTGTGAGTATGTTAAAAATGCGGCTGTATGTTCTGGTAGCACAGGCCTCCTCAGTCAAAAGGATAGAAGACCACAAATATTCATTAATAAGAACAGTATGCATCATTAAAAGTTCATTTTAAACATCATAAGAGATCTTTTGGTTAACATATCATCTTAAGTACATGTGTTTGCAAATATTTCACAGCTCATGCATATTCATATTATTCACAGTTTGTAAACAGTTAATGTAACTGTATATAAATATAATCCACAGAAAGCAGCATCAGAACTGGAGGCTCTGGAGAAAGACCATGCTGCCCTCAAGTCCAAAGTGGAAGCCTCAAAAGCCAGGTATCGTCATTTACAAAGTGTCATAATGGCAAAATTAGTCTTACCAACTTTTGTCAGCTGTGAAAACTATGTTTGTCATAAGAGAAACTGAAAAAATCAGGTCCATGAATTGATATAATGCACACTTCATTATTTCAGAAAACAGTATTGCATATGAATAGTGCAAGTCAGGAATTTCTCAGAATGGATCTAATTAAAGAGATGCTGTGCCGCTACTTGTTTTGACTTCTGGATGAAGCATTTTAACTGCATTTTACTTTGGCTAGAATTATCAGTAAAGGAAAATTCAAACCCACCCACTTAACATATTATTTCCCCTGATTTGCATATTAATTAAAATATACAAATAAAATTTACAATCTTTTGTTGAATAAATTTCACATATAAATGGTAAAGTTGCCCAAGTAAGGCCTGTTTATCAATACTCTGATGAAAATTTTGACCAGTTTTAATATACATCGTAAGGTAAATGCCCTTTCTATCCATATTTGTCAGGTTATGCACAAGTGATCATTACAAATCTTCTCGTTATTTCAGAAATAAGGTTTTATCTGGTGAGCTGAAAACTTTGAAACAACAGATACAGACTCTGTTAGAAAAGGGAAAACACGATGATGAGCTGATCCAGGCACTCATGGTAGGTCACATTAGGATATGTATTAAACTTTAACATTTCTGTCTTTGTCATGTTTCACAAGGCAAGGCCTACATCCTAGCAGACTATAAACTGTATACAACTTTGGTCAGCAAGCAAGATCCATGTTAGTTATAATTAGAAAAACTACTTTGGTTGAAACACAGGTTGATGCTTTGGACCAGGGCATTTGGTTCAGTATCAGCTGGCACTAGATGTTTTTTGTCAGAGACATGCCAGCTGTGAATGGGTCAGTCATGGTTTCCAGTGAAATTTCAGCTAGACTTTTTTAACTGTTCCAGAAATATGAAAAGTTCCATCTCGGATGGTCTTTACTTTATTACATGACTTCCTGCAATGAATCAGTTTTGGGTTATCTGAATTTTATTTATTACCCCTGTCATATGACAGGAGAATTATGGTATACCCACCATCTGTCTGTCCATTTGTCTGTCCGTTAACTTAAGTGTTGCTTCAGTTACTCATTTGGGGCTTCGATGGATTTTTCACCAAACTCACCATAAATACTTACCAACAGATTATCTTGCCCAAGTCTGATTATGTGCAACATCCACGCATATTTAAAAAGGTCGAAGGTCAATGTGCTACTTTATGGTGTCACCACAATAACTTACAAGGAATATGAAGGATTTTAATAAAAAAACCTCACCTAAGTTTGATTTTTAGCAAAATCCACACATATTTAATGAGGTCAGAGGTCACCCCACTTTGAGGCACCTTGGTGACTTACCAAAAATCCTATGGATTTTCATTATACCTATTTACCAATAGAATTTCTCACCTACATTAAATTCCTCAGCAGATTTAACGCATGTTTAATGAGAATAGAGGTCACAAGACATAAGACAGGCATAGTTTGCATGTTTGCGGTGCTCTTGTCTTGATGTTACAAAGTATCTATATTGTTCAAAGCAAGTGGGTTATCTTGTTCAGCTTAGCTGACTGAAAGTCAAATGAGGTATAGGAATGGGAGTTGTTGTCCAGTTGTCCAGCCATTGGGTTATTTAGCTGTCTGGTTGTTCAGCCGTTAGCAAGCTCAAATCCTAACAGCTGGCACTAGAAATATTTAAGTGAAAATGCAGGGATGTCCATAAAAAATCTCCTTGGAAACAAGGTCACTGCAATCTATATCCTTTGAGCTGTGGGGCTTGTAAGTACCCCAAAGAATAATTAAAAATTTGATACAAAACCTCCAGTATTTTGATAATTAATTCATGGATAGCCATGAATCTTGTCTTGAATAGAGACCATGATCAGGGTTGTCAGTTCTTGAAAACTGGTGGTGCCACCTGTGTTTTTTTCTAATTTTTACAATTTTTTTTTTCTGTTTTTGAAACGTCAGTTTCTCAGCTGTGGTTTCATCTTGTGTCCCGAAACCTAGTATGTTACTTGATTATGACATGTTTCTTTAGTTCATGAAGACTGGTAGTGCCACCTGTATTTCTTTCTTTTTTTAGCCATTTTTTCTTTTATTTTGAGATTGCCAGATTATATTGATACTATAAGATTTGCAACTGTTTCATCTATTGTCCTGAAACCTTGTGTATTGATTAGAGCCCGGCTTGAATAAGGGATGCCCTATACAGTAACCACCCGGTCAGGCTGTCTGTCAGTCTGTATGTCTTTCTGTATGTTTGTCAAATTTGTTTCTTGATGACAACTCCAGTTACGATTGACATATGGATTTCAAACTTAGCTGATATATGGCCCACCTTGAAAGCAAGATTTTTTGGTCATGAGGTCAAGGTCACAGAACCCACTTATTTAGATTGATTGTGGATGCATTTTTAGCCAAACTTTACATCCAAAACCTTCCATCTTGCACATATTGCAAATTACAGAATTTTAGATCAAGTTTGTTCTAGTTAGATATTTGTCAGTCATGTCATTTCATGTTATGAGTCATGTTAGTTTAAGTCGTTGTTTTGAGTCATTTTATTTTGAGCCATGTTGTTTTGAGTCATGTTGTTTGAGTCATGTCATTTTTAGTCAAGTTGTTTTACATCATGTCACTATGAGGCATGTCATTTTGAGTCATGTTATTTTTAGTCATATCATTTTCAGTGTTGAGTCATGTTATTTTGAGTCATATCATTTTCAGTGTTTGAGTCATGTTATTTTGAGTCATGTCATTTTCTGTTATGTCATATTGAGTCGTCATTTTGAGTCATGTCATTTTGAGTCATGTCATTTTGAGTCATGTTATTTTGAGTCATGTCACTTTCAGTTATGTCATTTTGAGTCATGTCATTTTGTGTCATGTCATTTTCAGTTTTGTCATTTTGAGTCATGTCGTTTTGAGTCATGTCATTTTTAGTCTTGTTATTTTGAGTCATGTTATTTCCAGCCATGTATTTTTGTCTTGTTATTGTGATTCATGTTGTTTTAAGTAAAGTTATTTTGACTTCAGAAGCAGCAGGCTCAGATGAAGAAGATGATCGATGATGTCAGTAAAACCCAGCAGGTTAAAAAAGAGCAGGAGGTCGAGGACAACAAGAAGAAGAACCTCCGCACCCAGCAGGAAGGCAACGTGGTCGAGCAACTCAAGATTATCGTCGCTGAGAAGGAGGCCAAGGTTAAAGCACTGGAGCAGGAGATTAAGGACATGCAGTTAGCTGTAGGTTTTATATTTCGAGTTTTATATGAAGGAATAAAGATTGGCTGAAGTTATTTTATGAGTTTAATAGGAAAAACCAGATCAGATTTTACAAACATTGTGTGAAATCTTCTGACATTCTGGTTTGCACATTAACTGCAGATAGTTTTTTGAAGGATAATGAATAATCACATTATAATCCTGAAAAATTTTGCAGTATTTAGCACTCAACAGTTAAGTAACATATTGATTAAAACATAAATGTAAAACTGTTACAAGGTGCTGCCTAAACTGTTGATGTGTTCTCTAATATATCAGAAAATACTACAATAAGTGTAGATTTTGTTTTGTATGACTTTCATGCACAGGTTCTTATTAAAATATTTTTTTGCACATAATAACAACTATTTCAGTGTATGAGCCTAGAACTCATACTGGTTAACTTTTCACTCAAAGCACTGAACCTGGCCATTACTATATTTCATCTCTTAGACCAGAAGAAACAACAATATTCATTACCATTACATGAAACTTTGTGTTCTGTTGATTTATTTGTGCCAGCAGCTGTTTCCAGAATTAAATATGTGATACGTTACAGGTTGATGCTTATTGAATCAGTAATGAATGTAAATGAAATTATTTCATTAATAACATAAAAATACATTTAAAACTAATTCTTTGCTGCGTCTATAAAAAGTTCACTTTTTTTTAATTTGTTTATATCAGGTGTGTTACAGGTTAGCTTGGCATGCTGAGCATCATAGCACACAGGCCTCTTGTTTACCTTATGCTTATATCATATCATAATATTACACTTCTGCCAGAGGTCATATTCAAAACAAACCTCTCCCAGTTGGGCAGTGTAAAACAACTGTGACTTTTTTGTCTCAGCTGTCAAACTTTATGATCAAAATTTGTTACATTTCAAGGAAACACCTTCTGTTAACTTACATATCTCATGCAAATGCTTACAAAAGATTACTTATTTTGTGAAGTCCTTACCACAAAAACACATTTGTTTATGTAATTTGCCATGAAACACTTCTTATCCAGCATATTTGAACAGACTACCTTACCCTCTTTACTACATATATATGTATACACTGCATGAGTATTTAGAAGCCCAGGTGCATTGTTGGCTGTTGATATAAAGCCCACAAACCCTACCCAGCAGAGCTGTACTCTTGTGATTCTGATTCTGTGATGACAATTTTTTTTATAATCATAACAGTACTGTGTTTGTAGAATCTCCATGTTTAATAGTCATAACAATACTGTGTTTGTAGAGTCTCCACGTTTGATAGTCATAACAATACTGTGTTTGTAGAGTCTCCATGTTTGATAGTCATAACAATACTGTGTTTGTAGAGTCTCATGTTTGATAGTCATAACAATACTGTGTTTGTAGAGTCTCCACGTTTGATAGTCATAACAATACTGTGTTTGTAGAGTCTCCACGTTTGATAGTCATAACAATACTGTGTTTGTAGAGTCTCCATGTTTGATAGTCATAACAATACTGTGTTTGTAGAGTCTCCATGTTTGATAGTCATTACAAAATACTGTGTCTGTAGAGTCTCCATGTTTGATAGTCATAACAAAACTGTGTTTGTAGAGTCTCATGTTTGATAGTCATAACAATACTGTGTTTGTAGAGTCTCCATGTTTGATAGTCATAACAATACTGTGTTTGTAGAGTCTCCATATTTGATAGTCATAACAATACTGTGCTTGTAGAGTCTCCATGTTTGATAGTCATAACAATACTGTGTTTGTAGTCTCCATGTTTGATAGTCATAACAATACTGTGTTTGTAGAGTCTCCATGTTTGATAGTCATAACAGTACTGTGTTTGTAGAGTCTCCAGAAGGCACAGATGAACGGTGTACAAGCCTTGTTTACTCAGATCTCAGACCGTCCACCGACAGCTCAGCATTCCAGCCGCCCCTCCTCCAGTAGAACACCTATTGTAGAGGTTTTAGATGAAGTTGAGAGCATTAATCACACACCTATGTCTTCTGCCAGGTAGGTTCTGATCTCACATTCATTAAAGATAGCTATAGGTATAAACAGTAGAAGACATGGTATTATGATGTCAAGATAACACTGCGTCTTTATAACATCAATCAGTTATGCTGAGCTGAAGTGTTGCGTCTGTGTCTAATCTGCAGCTATCATCATCAAATTTTATATACCTATTGTTGCAAATGTACAGTAATTAGTCTTGAGTGCAATCCCTTGTAAGTGTTGACTTTCTTGCCTCAGTACAAGGATGAGTAAATATGTGTATATTAGTTAAAATTATTTACAAAATATCTGGACATCATTTAAATTCAGCAGATTGCAAATTCTTTGTTTTGTTTCTTAATCCATGCCTGATAAGCTGTCCATTGCCATAATCTCTAAAATGGCTGCAGCTATTACTTCTAAATTTTGCATACAATGGTTATGTGACCATGTGCAAAAATCAGCTAACATAGGTAGACCTATCCTTGTCTTATTCCTGTTTGCACAGATTGTATATTCAAATTTCACTACTTCATGTCATTGTAATCAGCCATCAAGTGGAGTACAATTAAGACCGATTGGTCTCTTGTTTCTATTTTCTTTGTATTAATAACATAAAATAATATTCAAAAGTAATGGCCGATAAAAAAGAAAACATACCTATTTGTTTGTTGTAAGACATTACTCAGCTATTAGCTCATGTATATTGTTATTGGTGAGCATTTGGTACTTTGACCCTTGTTTCTTTATTCTGCTTGGTTAACCTTAAACTAGCTTATGTTTCACCTTTTTGCTTGTGTTCTTTGACTCACACTTGTGCCTGTATTAGTCAGATGTAACATTTTATATTATAATGATTTTAAATTTCACAATACTGATTATAATTTCTTCATGTTTTTTTAGAAACAGTGCACGGAGCTTGTCACGTCACAGCATGTTAAGTGATATTTCCGGCAGACCATTCTCATCTAGGAGTACTGGACAACCCAGTGCCAGGTGAGTTGTACTTACAGTGTTAATGCTGAGATTTAATGAAAGGACTCAACATAAACTTTGGAATGTATTTACCCAATCAGGCAAGAAACATTAAGGTTTTACTTGCCCTACATGCAATTGTACTTGGCCCTTCTAAAATCAGTAATCACAGTCACAAACTCGAAGTGTGTTCCACTTGACTGTGCAGCTTGTTTTTTTGTATGTTAGACAACAGGCATTTTTAAATGTCTGTTAATTATATTTCTCTTTTGTATTCACTGTTTGTATAGATAAATGTACAGGTAATTTAAGATGAAGAAGTATTATCAGTATGATTTCTTTTCTTCAGCTGAAGATTTTCCCTGATTCAGGCCTTAGGGTGAAGGTTTATGTTTGACCCCCTTGCCCAGTCTGGCAAGTAGGAGCTGAATTTTGGTTGTCCTACCACCATATTCTGGAACTTTTTCATGTATCAGCCAAATGGTTAACTGTTGATGTCAAGCCCTGAATGTTAACCAGATATGTTACCATATGACAATGCAGCTGTGCTGAATTTTTTTTTCAGAATATAATGCAACTACAGATATGTGGAAATTTAGTTTGAAAATATAGTGCTACCATGTTTATGTATATTTTGAAAATAAAATGCAACTCTATTGAAATATGATTAAAAAATCAAGTGTTATCCTTAAGTGTTCAAATGTAGACTTGTAGAAATATTGCCTTAGTCAGATCTTGTATTTCAGTACGCAACTCTGAATTGGGTCTATCTTTTGCCATTAATAGTATTTTTTTCAGCACACTTCTTTGAAAGTTGTCTTCATGTTAGAGTCTTTGGACACATAACATTTCTGAAATGATCCTTTTATAAATAAGATTCAGGGAAATTTTCATTGTGTTTTTTCCACGTCATAATTCTTTTTTTAACTAGGTCAGAGAACAAGGAGCTTGATGAGTTACGGACACAAAATCAGGAGTTTAAATCATTGTACCATGCTGCAACAGTGGAGAGAGACAAGCTAGCTGAACTTACAAAGGTCCTACAACAAAGGTCAGCTTCTGTGTCTACCTAGATTTCTGTTGGTGACATATATTCCAGTTAAAGAAGAAAAATCTAGTTGGTTAAACATTAACTAACATATGAAGCTGTCACGAAAGGCTTGAGATCTAAGAAATAATCCCTTCGCCCAACCTCTTTGGGCCCAAAGTGCTCAACTGGCCAAATGATGCATGGTTGTGGCATGTCTGTGCAGCAGACAAGTAATCTGTTGTTTTCACACACTGAAGCACCTGGGGATCAGCTGCATCATGGCTCATACGAATGCACTTTAAATGACGAAAAAGCCATTGAAAATGACAACCTATTATACGGAAGACAGTTATTCTGGTGCCACACCAGGTTATGGAAATAACGTTCAGGTTGAATTGTCATGACTTATATTTCAGATACAAGGTTTACTAGAGGATATGTACTATATAAGATGAAAAACAAGCATGTAATGGGTATACATATGATTTTTATGCAACCAGAGAATGTTTCTTTAACCATATGCTAGGCCTGATGAATATTTGCTCAGCACTGGGTATTTATATTGGTGTACATCTGTTTAGTTCAGACAACATATAATTGTTTTCACATAGTTGAACCACTAAAAATTGCACCAAAGAGTAGACCAGAGAAGAAAATGCCATAGTGCATAATGTCCATAGACAAATGCCATAAAGCTTAATGTCCATGGACAAACTTGACAGGACATGATGTCCATAGACAAGTGTGACAACATATAATATCCATGGGCGAATGTAGCAGGACAGTGTCCACAGATATATGTAACATAACATTATGTATGGACAATTATGAAAGAAAAAATGTTCATGGACAAGTGTCATATGACAATTCCTTTTTTTTTTACGAATGTGATGGGCACAATACAACTCCATTTATTTGAGTCTTTGACTTTCAGTCCAGCATGTTCAAGGAAGATTATATATTCAAAAAATTTTAGCTATAAATGGTGCCTTTTTTATGAACTGGATTGAAAGGAACTGCTTAGACCTATAATATTGTCTCATTTACTGCTGGTCTATGTTACAAACAAATCGTGTTTCAGGTTGGATGATAGCACTCAGCAGCTGACAGATATCAACAGAGAGCTACAGTCACAAAAGCACAAGAATGTATCTCTAGAAAAACAGCTAGGAAAATCCAAAGTTGAGCTTGGTCCAAAATCAGGTCAGTAATCCACATGGATGAAGTAATGGTTTATTTTTATTTGAAGGGTAGATGCCCTCTGTCTGAATGCTACTTAATAAAAAAATAGGTAATTTTTTAAGAGGTGTTCGTTTGTACAAATCCAAAACAATTAATGCCATTACCAATCCACCCTTCCCTTAAGATACATGTAAATTTAAAGCTATCACTAGAGTTTGATAGACTTCTGTTAAGTGCTTATGCTTCATGCTCTTAAAGTTAGGGCACAATGGCACACCTTCCTTTTATCACTGTTCCATGAACACCTTCCCAAACTTCCAAATACCATGGAGAGAACATCAAGAAGTACTGGGTTACAAGATTTGGCCTTGAAGATGAAGAAGCTTTTCTGAAAGTCATCTGAGCTTAAGCAATCATGCTTTGTCTGTCTGTTTGTCTGTTAACAGGGCACAAATCGTAACTGCTGACCTTGAATCTACTAACTTGACATCCAGGGAGGTCCATGAAAAATCTCCTTAGAAACCTGAAATTAGGTCTCTGTTACCCATATTCTCCCAGCTATTTGGCTCAGAAGTACTCCCCCCCCCCCCCCCCCCCCCCCCCGAATAATTTAAAAATTGATACAGAAGCTCCAGTGTGTGGACAACAAATACATTGATCAACCTTGATTCTTTGCATGCATATTCGTCATGGAGTGTTTTATCAATTTGTGCAGACTGATGGCACCACCTGTATTTTTTTTTAAATTTTATGCATATTTTGCTCCAATTTTTTAGACCTTCAAAGATGTGGTCATCTGTTAACAGGGCATAAATTGTAACCATTGGACCAAGAAACTTCTAACTTGCCAGTGTTTCACAAAGTCACTGGATATACCAAATACTGGAATATATATATACTTTCATACCTTAAGCTAGATTAAAAACATCACATACTGTAAAATTATACAAAAATCACGCTATATCAGTGGCATAGATTTTATTTTTACAGAAAATGTTTTATCTTTTTTAAGATTTTTTACTTTTGTTCATTAAATCCAGAGTGGCAGCACTGGAGGTGTGTCAGGGCAGGAAGGTGTACCTTCTAGCCCTCACTGCTAGGCTAGGGATGTTTACCTTCCTGTCAAGGTAAACTTTAAGGACAGTAAAAGCTGACAAAAAATAGATAACTTGTTTAACTGGTTCATGTATGATTGACAGTGAATTAGGATGCAGTAGGTTCATTTTATGTTTCAGGAAACACTGGGGAAAACAGATATAGAAAACATCCTAGAACCTTTGCAGTGTCAGTGCGACCTATATGAAATCATAATTCAAGAAACATTTTGCATGTCATTTTTCTTAAAAATAATAATATTACAGGATGATATGTGCATTGGATTAGACATTGCAGAAGTCAGCAGAAAATAGTTGTTCCATCAAGGATCATCCCTTGTAACAATACAGACTTTCTACCATTTGACTGACCATGAGAAATGTTTCCTCTGTGTACTCAACAGGAAGAAAAACAAAAAGTAAAGCTGCTTCAACCACTAGTCTGAGAGAAACTATTGACCTTGAGGGGGATGATCCATTTGAGGGCATGACATTAGAAGAGCTACAAACCACGTATGGATGATATGCATTTCTGGTTTATGTACAGTTTTATGAATTTTTATTATGATTTAATTGACACACTATCTTGTTTTACATAACATTAAATATTAAATTAGTAAACTTTATAAGCATTAGGTTGCAAAAAAAAAATAATAAATATATGAACAGGAGTGACATTTTTTCTGCAAGACAGTAATCAGTACATCAAAGGATACATTTTATGACTGAGCTTATGTTGGGTAAGTTGAAAGTATTTAACTTTATAATGTGGTCCCTACCATGTTACAACTAAGTTATAATTTCCAGATGCTTTTCTTTCCAGTTTAGCAATACAGCGGGATGAAAATGAGGCTCTGAAAGCTGCACTGCAAAGCACTCTCAGGGCGAAGGAGGAGGATTTGAAACTGTACCAGCAAATGATGGCTGAGACCAAGGCAGTCTTCCTGCAGGGACTGAGACAGTTCAGGGGACAAGCATCATGACCATTTACATCACCTTATTGTGATCTGTTTTTGACAAATGACCGTTGAAGCAACCACATATTGTCTACTGTAGATCGGCATGTGTGATCAGCATGTATTTATCACTGATCGAAATAGGAACTAGCATTTTTTTCACTTTTCAGATTTAGAAGTGGCCAAGGGGACATTATTTCTTCAATGTTTCTCCAAGCTATAGGCCAAAACATTTTTAACCATTAAAAGCATATGTAATTGTTCATAACTCATCAAAACACTCTTTCAGCCCATCTGTAAGTTTTACTGAAGATTTGTTTGTATATTGGCATATACTGGGAAGCATTTCTACCTTGCATATACATTATACACCCTTATGAGTACTTGTTGGACAATTTTGAATGTTTAGGGTCTCTTGTTACCAAAAAAGGAAACAAATCAAATTTAAAATGGGTCCACAGATTTAAAAACACACATTAATTGTGATTCCAGTTGGTAGAACATGTTGCATGCCTGGTAAAAGATATGTCTTAAAAACAAGTTAAAGATGTACACATTTTAAAAATTTCTCTTGAATGTGGGCTAGGCTGGTAAAAATGACGTTCCAAATGTGGCAGATGGCATAGCCAGTGACCCCCGAAACATGACTTAAATAGACTGAACATACAAAAGAAATACAATGTCTTTCATGTATGGAGCATTCATTGTCTTTAAACTCGATGTTAGTGGTGTTTCGCATGGCTTCAGTTTATATGCACTTTGGTGCAGTGTAAAAAATGCACTTTTTTTTAGCAAACCTGTGAGCTTATGTGATGGCACGGATTCCTCCATCAGCAATCCGCTGTCTGCCGTCCATGGGTGTAAGTCAGAAACCGTCAGAGCTAGCAGCTCTAAATTCATGTAAGAATTAGTCATGTGAAACTTGGTGCCCTAGAGCTTATTATCGGTATCTGCATTAATTTAGATTTTATAGAGAAAAAGTTTAAAAAACTTTAAAATCTTCTTCTCTGAAACTGTCCAGCCAAATTGTCCAATATTTCACAGAAATGTTCCCTGGGACAATCTCTCTCAAGTTTGTTCGAATGGTTCCAGTTAAGTGATTTTTGTCCCAGTTACAGGAAGTTGAACTTAGTCATTTGCATGCTTAAATTACAATCTGGGAAATGACTAGAGCTATCATCATCAAATTTTATGTTAATGTAGGTCACTCGAGTCATATCTGAAATTGAGGTATTGATGGCGCCACCTGCATTGGTCTTTTTGTACGGGGTCAATGGTGCCTGAAGCATACAGAGGGCTACAAAAAACTTCTTCTCTGAAAGCGTAAAGCCAAATTGTTTAATATTGCACAGAAATGTTCCTAGGGTAGTGCTTTCATAAATTTGTTCAGTTGGTCTCTGTTCAATGACTTTTGGCTGAGTTATGGGAAGCTGGATATAGTCAGATGTCGTAGCAGCCCATTTCTGCTCAGTGGCTACAAAGATCTTCTTCTCAAAAACCACAGCGTCAAATTCTTTAATCTCACACATGAATGATCCTTAGATGTTGGTTATTCAAATTTGTTCAAATGGTTTTGATTCAGTGATTTTCTTAGATTTTATACAGGAAAAGTTAAAAAAAGATATAAAAATCTTCTTCTCCAAAACTTTCCAGCCAAATGTTTCAGTATTTCACAGAAATGATCCCTAGAACAATCTCTCACAGATTTGTTTGAATGGCTCCAGTCAACTTAGTCATCTGTGCAAAAAAGCATACTAAACTTAAAGTCGCAGTCACAGCTGGAGCTGTCATCACCAAATTTTATGCCAATGTTTATCACATGAGTCATATCTGAAATTGAGGTGTTGGTTGCGCCACCTACATTGATCTGTTTTTACAAGCAAAAATGTAAGTTTAGACTCTTCTAGCTTATATACACTGTTTTTAGTTCACTCTGTGAACTTATGCCATGGCGCAGCGTCCGCCGTCCACTGTCCACTGTCAACTGTCCACCGTCCACCGTCTGTTACCAAATATCTCAACAGCCACAGCAGCTACCTTCATGAAACTTTGCAGAATTATTGATCATGGGATGGAGATGTAAAAATAAGCTTTTGGTGGCGCCACCTATGTTGACCTACTTTCTGCGGGACGAAATGGTCTTTTCAACTTCTTCCAAGATAAGTCATAAAGTATTAATATTTTGGCCTTCATATCATAGTCAACAGTTCCTTAGAAGAAGGGGAATAATTTGTGTGTAAATTCAGTCAGGTCATTTTCAAGATAGCGTCTCTACGGAACTTCAAATCGTGTCTAGTGCAAAATATGACAACTTGATGTGTTTCCATACAGGATGTATTGTCTGATACCAAATATCTGAGGAACTGCTGCAGCCTTCAGTTTCAAATTTCACAGGAATATTGATCATGTGACTGCTGAATGATTTTGACCTGCAGGTGGCGCCACCTATGTTGACCTACTTTCTACAGGCTGTAATGTTTTTTTCTGCTTTTTCCAAGATATGTGTCCGCAAGAACTCCTCCGTAACCGCTGGGCGGAATTTTACGAAACCCGGGATTATGTTTGGGTCACATGTGAACTGCTGCGCCCCGATTTTGTTTTGACCTCTGACCTTTCCTCTGCGCTCTGTGTCCGTTTGTGCGTCTGTTTCCACACATAAACCCACATATCTCGGGAACCGTTTGACCGATCAGGAAAATTTTTTTGCACAAATGTAGCCCTTGGAGAGCTTTATAACATACACAAAAAATGGTGGCACCACCTGCAACAATGTTTGCACAGTGTCCATCTGTTCATCTGCCTTGGGTTAAAATCACTCATATCTCTGCAGTGACTTGACTAATTCACCTGAAATTCGGCATGCGTATACATCCTGGATAGCTTTTCTGATTTTATGACAGGTGGCACCACCTACATTCACGTTTACGCTGCAGACATCCAAGCTCATATCTCGGGAACCGTTTGACCGATCAGGAAAATTATTTTGCACAAATGTAGCCCTTGGAGAGCTTTATAACATACACAAAAAATGGTGGCGCCACCTGCAACCATGTTTGCACAGTGTCCATCTGTTCATCTGCCTTGGGTTAAAATCACTCATATCTCTGCAGTGACTCGACTAATTCACCTGAAATTCGGCATGCGTATACATCCTGGATAGCTTTTCTGATTTTATGACAGGTGGCGCCACCTACATTCACGTTTACCCTGCAAACATCCAAGCTCATATCTCGGGAACCGTTTGACCGATTGGGCCAAAATTTTGCATGTGTATAGATCTCACATAGCCCTTTATCATACGCAAAACTGGTGGCGCCACCTGCAGCCATTTTTGCACAGCTCCTGTCTGTTTGTCTGCCATGGGATAAAATCACTCATATCTCAGCAGTGGTTTGACATATCTGCCTAAACTTTTGCAGGTTTATACATCCCCGACAGCTCTCTTGATTTATGACAGGTGGCACCACCTGCATTCTAGTTTATGCAGCAGACATCCAAGCTCATATCTTGGGAACCGTTTGACCGATTGGGTCAAAGTTTTGCATGTGTATAGTTCTCACATAGCTCTTTATCATACGCAAAACTGGTGGCGTCACCTGCAAACATTTTTGCTCAGCGTCCATCTGTTTGTCTGCCACGGGCTAAAATCACTCATATACATGTAGTGGTTTGACTTATCTGCCTTAAATTTTGCATATGTATACAACTTGGACGGCTTTCTGGATTTTGTGGTAGGGGGGGGGCAACCTACATACACAATTTGGCTGCAGACATCCATGCTAATATGCAACACTTCACTCTATTACCCCTTGCCACTCGATCCATGCCTCACTTCACCCGTTCCACTCTGATTTAGGCGGATACACGTAGTCTCTTGATGACTACCCGTATTCTAGTTTGAGTATAAATTCAGTCAAGTCATTTTCAAGATGGCATATCTACGGAACTTCAAATTGTGACAATTGCAAAATTTGACAACTTGATGTGTTTCCAAACATGATGTATTGTCTGTTACCAAATATCTTAGGTACTGCTGCAGCCTTCAGTTTCAAATTTCACAGGAATATTGATCATGTGACTGCTTAATGATTTTGACCTGCAGGTGGCGCTACTTTCAGCAGGCTGTAATGGTCTTTTCCGCTTTTATCCATAATATATCATTAAGTATTTATTTGTTATAATCTGCCAAAATAGAGTCTCCTCTGAGACTCTTGGACTGATCTTTCTGAAACATTTTTTAATCACCTGCCAAAATGCACAGTAATTTACAGGGAAAATTAGACCCCTGGGTCTCTTGTTTAAGAAACTGTTAGGTTGATTGGTTTAACCTTTACAAGAATTGTTCTATGGTATTGTTGTGTCACTTTTATAAGAATAGGTTGGGTAGATGCAGCTGTAAAAAAGCAGTGTAGCCAATTGAAAAAGGCTTTCAGTGTTGGAAAACAGATTTGGCAGCAAGGCAAGTTTCAACATGTTAGGTCAAGAGGTCAATCAGTGCACTCAGGTGCAGTCCAGACATCACCTTGACAATTGACCTGGCTCTGCCTGGTGTCCAGATGTGTCTAGACTCACCGTCTAGACGTCTAGAACCTGGCAACTGTGTCAGATTTTACAAAAGGAACAGTTACGCTCTGTATCTATGCATAACTTTGGCAGACTGCCAACCATTTCAGATTTTTCAACAGGTCAAGCTTCAGTCTGTAAGAGCCAGTGGTAAGTTTCAGTCTGTAAGAGCCAGTGGTGCGGTTACATGTGTCACATTAGGTACCCTTGACCTGAGGGAAAGCTGAGCCTCCATTGCCAGTATGCATTAGTAGGTGTGACTCAATACCAAGTCTAAAAGAGGAACTTGTTCTTAGATTTTACAGGGAAAAAGCTAAAAAAAATTTTTAAATGTTCTCCGAAACCATGCTGCCAAATTGTCTGTTCATCTGTCCCAATATCCCTCCCTGGCAAAAAGAACATATCGCAAATATCCCGACTGATACATCCTAGTATTAAAATGTCCTAGTCCGAAATGTGCAGGTCCGAAACGTCCATTTGGCTGTAATTATAATGACTAAGGTAGATATGCAAGACATGAGAAGATCAGTATTAAATTTTAGAAATAAACATTCATACTCCAAAACTTTGCTCAGGTTCGCATTAGGTCTGTAGGCCTTGTTATATCTGAAGTGAAACAATCATAATCGGCGGTTCATGTGTGCAAAGGAACGTGACTGCTGTAAAGGTTTAATAAACCACAATCTGATTTGAGAGATGTAATGTTTAAAATTAGATTTTTATTCACAAACGTTTTGGTCAGACTGTAGTGCTACATAGATCACTTGTCAGTGGCAAGCACCACTTGGAAATAGGACGTTCCTCCAAGTGGTGACGCCAACTTTATACCTCTGTCATGATTACATCACATAATTCTGAATTAGGAAATGATACTACGTCCATCGTTAAAATTTGCTGTGATATAATACGTTAAAAAGGCCAGCATATCAGCCTGGACAGGCCAAAATTGAATTTTCTTATTGCCATGAATGCCAATTTGATGTATCAATCTGCCTGTTTGACATTGTGTCTGTTTTATTTATGTATCTGCAACTTAGTTTTATTTTAAGTTCAGAATATCGTAACAAATAAATGTATGTTGCATGTTGAACGCTAAAATACTTGTTAGCTGGCGAATATGTCATATGCCGTACGTCCCAGCTACTCTCTGAGTATAAGTATCTAGTCCCAGTCCCCAAACATAAATATACTGGTCAACTGTGCTATTTTTAATGAGTAATAGTTTATAATAATATGTCGGATAAAAATACCTTGATTTTTCTTTCTCTTTATCAACTTTCTGTTCCTATGCAGTGTCACATTAATGCTCATAATTAAATCTCATTGCTTTACACAACTAACAGAATTAATACTTTTATATTAGGCATATTTTTCAGGATGTTGTGTGCCTGTAATATTCGTGATTTAAAGTTTAAACATTAAGATTATATATTCCGCTTATTGCGCGATTCTGTTAACATGAATGGATGAATTGGGGTTTATATTCTCGCGCGCACTTTATTTCGCATTATTGTCAATCTTATATCCCATTCCACAAAGGAATATCCGCTTTACAGCATTGTATGGTACGTTTTTGACATTTTGTAATCATTTTAAACACAGGAGCGCATATCAGGTTATGATATTATTACAACTTTCCACACAGACGATGTAGACTCTGATTAATTCAGTAACAGATGCTAAGGGTTCAGTATTCCTTGAACAGTCATCAAGAAGACCAGTAGTGACAAATATTTGCACAACACGTGGGCCACCTTTTATTAACTATTTATACACATCTGATTTGTACACAGATTATCCTAAATAAACCGTGGGACTTGTTTGTTCTCTGTGTTACGTGGATGATCACTGTTCGTGCACTCAGTGCCCACACTGCTGGATATGTATGTACGATGATATAACGAAATCACCGAACCTCGAATAATCATTGTTTTTATGTTTCTTTTAAAAGGGCCGGTCGACTGCTTGGTTCCTCTGTGGTAATTCTGCCTTGCAACATAAATCCCTTACAGTTCAATTAACCTGTAACTTTCCTTCTGTGGGAGCTAATATTTTACAAAACTTGAATTATCGTACTTAAATTAGCACAAGCATGTAAGGGTATGGTAATAAAATAATGAGATGGGTTATAGTGCAATATTTTGGACAAAGTTTAAAGAACTTGTGATATCAACTCAATATTAATCTCTCATCTTGTAAATCGCGCGGGATGTAAAGTGCTTTTACTTGAGCTAAATTCTGCATTCTTCAGCTCACGCTCCCACTCAAACCAGTTTGAGGCACAGAGCCACCGCATGAAGGCTTAAATTCTGCAACTTGGGAAATTAAATTTATTCTTCAGTATGAGTATATATCCAGTATAACGAAACTGTCAATACAGGCAACTAATCTTAGGTGCAGAGTTGCCAATGAGAATTCCCACACATCATTAAACCATGGCGTCTCTCTCTCATTCATTCATATATTTATATAAACAAATCCCCCTGCAACCACTACATTGGCTAGAAGGGTAAAGTGAATACACAATATACTACCCAATCACATGAAGTAAACAGTTTATTGAATATACTCCTGACAAATGTAAGATTTAAGTACACCTACAGTGCACTTATACATTATCTACAGCGATATCATTTGTCTATGCGTACACCGGTTATTATTACAGCGAGCTTCCACCTGGGCATGAAGTTATCAGATATAATTCCTTCCGGGTTCAGAGCCCCGTTGTCATTCAGTACTAGCTCAGCTACCAAGACAAAAAATAATTGATCCAACATTTCTGATCGATAATTTATGTGTTTAAAATGATTTACTAATTCACGAGGTCTGATGGCCAGCCAGGGTGATTTCTTGTACCGTTAAAAAATTCTTCATCCACTAATGTGAAGGCATTTGAATGTAGAAAAGGTTATGTTCATTTATTTAGTCAAATCATAATAATAATCAAAATATCCATACTAGGTGTAAACAAATGAGAAAAGCTGTAAATGAGAGAGAAGCCTATATTGAACTCATTTAGTGTGATTTGAAATAATACACCGGTAGTCAGGCTAAATCTTATAAGGGAATTCAACTGAATTCACAGATACACAATGATTCAAAAAGGTTTACCCAGGCTTCGATACCGCTTTGGATAAGACAAATTAACACAAGATGTTTAGCCTAAGCTCCAGGCAGGCCACCCATCAAGGTCACTCAATTTATACAATTGTGTCGTCAGACTAAGTCGGGGGGGGGGGGGGGGATTGTTTTAGCACGGCCTCACCGCCACAGTTATATCTTGCAATCCAGACAGCTCAAAACGTGCATGAATATGGATGAGAGGACGAAGCCTTTATAAAATGGGGTCACTAGGGGAGTAACCTTGACCTGAATACGTCAATTTTGTGGTGAAAAACCCACAAAACTAAATTCAAGAAAGGTTGCAGGGAACTTTCACATATGGCTTCCTGACAATAGGAGAAGAATATTTTAATTTTGAGACAACAAGATAAAAGGCCAAGTTTAGAGAACCTACTTCTTCAAAAGGCAGGGGACGCATTTTAAGGGAAGTTTTTATCCCAAACCTTCCTTTTTTCACTTATGGCTCGCCTAACGAAAGGGCAAGAACCATCCTGATTTTGATGTCACAAGCTAGGTCACGTTCACTGGACCATCTTAATGATTTATATGCTGGCCATGCTTACAGTTTACCACATGAGATTTAATTATGCTTCCTTTGATTGGGATGCTCCACTCGTACATCTTAATACAAGACTATTAGTGAATTTCAAAAGAATTCAATAGGCCTTTTGCGGGGCCAGTGTTCTAGTTACATGAAACTCGCTGATTTATGGTTGATCGTCACACACGCACACACACGAATATATATATATATATATATATATATATATATATATATATATATATATATATATATATTCCATGTTTAAAACGCAAATTTATTATTTAATGTAACTATTCATTTTCTGGAACTATCTTCAAACTGAACACTCGGCGAATTATGTTTTTCAGTGATTCATCATATTGCGAAAGTCTTTTTATCGCCTCCTCTATGAGGAGTAGAGGGTGTCGACTGCTCATCGCCAGCGGGCAATGTTGTGGTCAGCTTAACCATGAGTAAACAGTTTCCTTTGCCACCTCGACATATTTTTTTCTAGTTTCCCTCTGCCATCCAATCTTCTTTCCCCCGTAGAGCCAATCTAAAGTTTGCCTGGTGATGCTACTTGGCGGTTTATGTAGAGTATGATCAGTCTTACCCATCTTCTTTTCCTGATCTCTTGGTTGATGCACATGGGTGTTTGGTTGGTTTCCTCTCACAGAGATCCTGAGATTTGAGATCCTGTTCTTCCACTGGATTTTGAGAAGGAAGAGAAGGCATCTGTTGGTTAACGTCTGCAGCTTGTTTTATATGGCCTTGGTGATCCTACAAGTTTCGGGCCCATTGAGAATATCCGACTTGACATCGGTGTTACAAAAGGTCATCCACTTATTGCTTTGGAGTTTACGATGGGTTTAAGGGTTTTAAAGACACGTCGTGTCTTGCCAATCGTTGATCTCACATCTTCACTCGAATGTTCTCATGATTGAGACAATTCTGCCAATGTAAACAAACTTGTCGATTTCCGGAAGTTCGACTTCATCAAGCTGGATTGGTTTTCGCTGCTTGTTTTTCAGCTACAGCACCTCGGCTTTGTGGTGCATGGTTCAACCGGATTCCTGTTTTTACGGCTTCGTCTGCCAACTTTAGAGTGCATCAGTGGTTCTTTTGTGACAGCAGGCCTATGTCTTCAGCAAAGAAGGGATCCCCAGCTGAATTACACCGGTTTCTCACCTGGTGACGCTCTGTTGAGGATGTATTTGAAATGTTCCATCCATGGTTCGTGCTCCCCAGATTCACTGGTATTGGTCTTCTCGTCCTTGTGTTCCACCGGTTACCAAGGAGGGTTCCCGTGGTGTTAGTCAGCCGAATTATGTCCCTCTTGCCAGCCGCGTTCTCTGCTTCTCCTGCTAGGTCTTGTACATAATTTCTCTTTTCTTTGCGTGCACACTTCTTTGCCTTCCTCTTGGCGATCCTGACACTGGTTGATCAAATTTTTGTAGTTGCTGTAAGCCACTCCTTATGCTGTCGCTCCTTCTGGCCACGGGATTTGATGCATGAGGATTTCCCAAGTTTTGTCCAGTGGGCGTCTATAGTCTCATCACGGATTCAGGGTAGAGCACCAAACCGGTTCCTGGCATCGAACTGTAAACTCAGGTGCTACTTCCTTGAGGTTCCTAGTGTTGAATTTGAAGTGGGACCTCACTGAGCTGTCCAGGAAGTCATGCTTTCCCAACCACTTTGTTTCAAGCACGAGGTGGTGGTCTGATGCAGTGTCTGCTCCTAACTTTGGTTCGCTGTGTGTCCATCTGGCGATACGCAGCTTGCCGTGTGGATACGATGTACGGGAAGATAGTTCCCCTATATTGATCAGGTCATTGAAGGCACAACTACCACGTACTGCTATCATCATCAACGTTGGCTTTTGGATCCCTATAAGAAATCTGGTCGATTTTGCTTGCAGCCTACTGTAAAATCCAGCCGTTAAATGTTTTGTTACCAGCGTTGGTGTCCGGTTTACACCAGATGATGTTTGTCTTCCTTCCCCAAGGGTGCCTTTCGATCCATGCGGACCCCTGTGCGGGTCCCACATGGGTAAAATCCAACAAGTGTATTATCTTTGTCTCCTTTCCATATGTTTAGGCCCCGCATGTCGATCCTGCAGTGTTCGATTTCTGCGAGGGCCCGCATGCAAATGCTACATGCAGTATTAAGGTTGCTGATACATGCCCTTGTCTTTGGAAAAAATAAAAGAGCTGACAGTGTTTTAATGCTGAATAAAAAAATATAGGACAAATTTTCATCGAAATACGGCCCGGAAGCCAAAGCTAGGTAACGTAGGCAGGACCCAGGTAAAAAAATACTGCAGTATACCGCAGTATTCCTGCAGTTTACTACAGTAATTCTGTAGAATACCACAGTTTACTGCAGTATAACACAGTTTACTGTTGTAAACGTGCAGTATGCAAAGAGCTGACTGCAGTAATCCTGCAATATACCACAGTAAACTGCAGTATGCCACAGTTTACTGCGATATACCTCAGTTTACTGCACAGTCTGCAGTAAACTAACATCGTGCAAAGATTAAACTGCAGTCATACTGCAGTGTGCTACATTTTACTGCAGTATACCACACTTTACTGCAGTCAACTTGGATTATGCACATTGATTTCAACCGTATTAACAGATGAACTGCAGTATATCTCAGGTATACTGCAGTTTTGCTGCACCTCCTGAGGTATTACCGAAGTATACTGCAAAATTATTGCAGTATTAATGACTATTATCCACTACACCATACGCTGTTGTAATAATATGCATTATGCACTAGATTTTTTAAAGAAAATCATGTAGACTGATACGTTACCCAGTAAAGTGGGGCAGTTGAATGTATTAATTACTTTAATTATATGTTTAAATTTTATAAATTTAATATTTTATCAATTATATTTCAAATTATTTCACAATAATTGAAATCTCATCTGATTGAAATTGTTTTTTTTTTTTCAATCATAATCTGTTAAGAAGATATATATCAACAATTATTTTCAATTATATTAAAAAAGAATTTAAATGTCTAGAGTAGTTTTGATTTATTGGAAGAACACAAACGGCTGATTCAGTTACTATAAAAATATTTAATTTTATCATGTGCAAAAAAAAGAATAATTATATATATATATATATATATATATATATATATATATATATAGAGAGAGAGAGAGAGAGAGAGAGAGAGAGAGATAGTTACTTTATGGAAACAACACTTACATGAACGAATTTTTATGAAAAGTACGTTTCAAAATAACAATAATATTTATAATAATAATAATAAAAATAATAACAATGATAATAATTTTAATAAAAATAATTATTATTATAATAATATACTAATGTATGGCACCATATCATGAAAATTAAGTTATTATCAATAATTATTGTAATAATTATGAAAATACCGATAAAATTGATAACAATTTTATATCATATTTTATGTTTTTATATTATGATATCATTATGTAAGTATAGATCGATGTTTGTAATAATAATGATAATTATAATATAATATCAATAATATATAAAAAAATAAAATATTAATAATAAATTAATAAGATAAATATAATTTTATAAATTATATATATAATTTTTTTTTCTAATATATATATTATTGATTATTTTTAATGACATTTAAATTGATCATGTTTGCCATATATTCCATTAACTGAATGTGAGGAACTATTATGTTGATAACTATACACTAATAAGCATGGATTAGAAACCATGTTTACATATAAAATATAAAAAAAAAATAAATGGAATATGTTGCTTAAAATTATATTCCATATGTACAATTAATGCTGCAGTAGCAGAATTTTGTTTGAAATATGAAAAAATTGTATTATATAAAATTATTGAATAAAGAAATATTAAACAAAATATGAATTTACCAACAAGAGATCATTGTTTAATTTTAATCTATTTATCTTTTTATTTTAAATGAAAATTAATATATTTATTTATCTTTACAATAACATTAACTTAAATTGAATATCAGTGGTTAATGTGTCTAAATTTAAGGTAACCCTTAACTATTCTTCAAAATGTCCGTCTTTTTTAACTATCGTTAAATTTAGAAATACAACGTGCATACAATCTTACGATATATTTTTACCACTGAAAGGACTATTTTGTATGGCGTAATCCAAAGTCTCTTTGTATGACGTCACACAGCGCATGGGCCCGCGTAGTGATAAGAAATGAGTGCGGGTCATGTCGTCTGCTATGTCTGTGACAGACAGTCGAGGATATTTCGGCCGGTTGAACACAAAGTTCCGTCAAGAAGTTCAAAATTTTATAGTTTCTACGTACTTTAGACTTCATTTTCACGGAGGGAAAGATTATTATTGGATTACGCTTTCTCTACAACGCTTGATTAGCGGATAAACGCAGCCAGTTGTTGGGTCTTCGCGCGCCGACCGATGTCAAGGATGCTGGTTGAATTCCCGGATGTCCGGTGTCCGAAGTCGGTGGTGATGCAAGACGTAAATAAATTGCTATGTTTAGCAAAGGATTTCTGACAAACTTTGCTGTGTGACCATGAATAATCAAATCTTGCTTTTTTAAATTTCAGGAATGTTACCTTTTCACATGATTCATCTATTACCAAGAGATTGATGTTAATAATTATCATGTTCATGTACTTCTTGGTTGTTTACTGTTATTTTAATGTTTGACATTTTCTTTTCTTTTATTTGAATAACAATGTCATCGTGACTGAAAGGTATTAATAAGTATATACAAATGCATATTCTTTTTGCAGATGCCAACATATGCTGTCATATTGCTTTTTTTTATTATGCATAGCCATATGTTACAGATTTTCCAATGTTATTTGTTATTATTAGCTCAGCTGACTATAAGTCATCTGAGCTATAGTCATGGTCCATTGTCCGTCGTCCGTCCGTCTGTCTGTCCGTCCGTCCGTCTGTCCGTCTGGATGTCCGTCCGTAAGACTGGCACGTTTCGACACCGTTTGACCTACGAATCTGAATTTCGGCATACAGTTAGATGTCCCCATAATCTCCTACCATGCCAAAAATTGGGTCAATAGGACTTCGTTCCTTTGAGATATTAAGGAAAAACCTCAATTTTTTATTAGAAATCCATTTTCACACTTCAGGACTGCCTAATATCAAAACCACTCATCTGGTTTTCTTCATTTTTACCATGAATATTCCTCTATATAGTTCCTATGTACATGCCAGATATGAAGTCAGTATTATATAATTTAAAAAAGTTATGGGCCCAAACATAATGGACTTTGTAAAAAAATCAGGAAGATATTTGGTCACTTAAGACCAAAAGTGTTAAAGGTAGGGACTTTTTTCCAGTAATACTATTTTAAATAATCAAAATTTAATTGTATACCAAAAATTAGAACAAAATCTGTTAAATTTTTTTAAATATTGGCAAAAATATAAAATTGGTACCTTAAATTTTGCCCAACTTTGGCCATGGCACGTTTTTTTCCTGTAAGTACTGTGGATTTTAATTTTCACACCATGTATACATAAGGATTTAATCTGTTAAAATCTGAAATTTGAAAATAAAAGCTGCAAAATTAGGCTAGTTATTGAATTTTTTTGGAGGCTCTTGTTGTATTCCCTTACATTGTCAAGCAGTCCACTTTGATGACTGTAGGTCATTCAGTGCACATCTCTATGCTCCCCAGGCTGTTGACATAATTTTAGATGTCCCAAAAATCTCCTACCATACCGAAAATTGGGTCATTAGGACTTTGTTCCTTCGAGATATTAAGGGAAAAAACTCTGTTTTCCATAAAAAAAAAGCCATTGTTACACTTCAAGGCTGCCTAATATCAAAACCACTGATCTGTTTTTGATCGTATTTAGTATTCACATTCTTTTATACATTTGCTATAAACATATTAAAAATTAGCTCAGTATTGGGTATTATTTTGAAGTTATGGGCCAAAACATAATGCAATTTTTTTAAAAAATCAGGAAATATATTTACTCACCTAACATGAGAATTGCTGAACCTAGAGACTTTTTTCAGGAATATAACTTTATTTAATCAAGATTCAGTTGTTTACCCAAAATTAAATCTGAATTTTGCAAATTTTTCAAGTTATTAGCATAAATAAAAAATCAATACCTTAAATTTTGTCCAACTTTGACACTGTTGATTTAATTTTCCCAGCATATATGCATAAGGATTTATTCTTTTAAAATCTGAACTTTCAAAAGAAATTGATTGGAATGAATAGCTTTTATTCATGTTTTCATACACCGTGTCAAGTGTTGTTTACATCTAGCCCACCTAGTAGTACAGCCTTCACTTGCATTATGTAACCCACCCCAGGCAGCTTACCTTGGCCCAGCTTGGCCACTACTAGCAGGCTTCCCCTCTGCCCTGCACTCATCCCCCCAGCTGGTGCATAATCTAGATGAATGTTATAATTTTTCTGTATTTTATTTTATTCTTGGACATGCTACATTTTAGATTTTGTATTGAACCACCAGGGTTACAATGATTAAAGTGTACATTTAATTGTGTCCACAAAGTGGCGTATTGCTGTGAAAGTGTGGATGTTCATGAGATAAGTAATTCCTTACTTCAGAAGAGTAAAAACTTCACCAGGTGTGAAATTGACTATTAATTCCAGTAATTAATTAAAAGTGGGATAGTAATAAGCACAATGATATTGTTTGTCCCTCATTCAACCAACAGTGTGTATAGTTTATTTGAAAAGATGTTTTATTTTATCAAATTTACTTTTATTTTATTTTGGTGAATAAAATTAAGCATGTCCTGAAAACTCCAATGTGCAAAACTTTTTAATAGTGATTCAAGGAATATTCTTGTAGATGCCATGTTGTGGCATTATTTTCTTTTAAAAATCAGTTTAAACATTTATGATTTAAAAATAATAAAATATATGTGTATGCATAATATGACCCAATGTTTTTTACTCTGTATATATAATGATTGCAACTTTTGCAACAATTCTAATATTTTAACTTATATTTTCAGGTTTTTTTAATTAAAAATTTATAAACCTGTAAATAAAAAAATGATTCAGATAAAAACTTCTTAATGGAAAAAGTGGATCTGCTTAAAAAAATAGGATTATATATAAACTTAAATGCATTATTCTCTTGAAAGTGATATAAAGGTATTAGTCCATTCTGTCCACTTGCCTGTCCATCTGTAAATTTTCGTATGCAACACAGTATCTCAAAACTTTTACTGTTTTTCTTCATGACAGTCTTGTATTAGTTTGCAATCATATATTTAGAACTTTAATATAACCAAGTAGGAGGGCCCCTTTCCTCTTAGCTTTTCATATTCTTATATAAATGAAAAACATTACAATAGAATATTTCTACATCCACCTTCGTGCTGCCCTCACTTTTCCCTTCTCCGAACCCCATCCCAAAGTTAGCCTCAGTAAGCAAGAACAAGATGAATCAGATATATTCATACTTTAATATTTTGTATAACTATTCGTCTATAGGTACCTATGTACATGCCAGAAATTATGTCAATATTGTGTAATATGTAGACATAGTGGGCATCACAATAATGTACCTTGTCAAGACTAAAGAGATATTGTGTCATACAGTCACTTATTCATAAATCACTTCATCAGCATAGTTAATCATAACATCATATCTGTCAAATTGAACGCTTGCAGACTACCATACACTTTAGATCCTTCAACAAATAGCCTTATCATCATTCTACTACTGCTTATTACTGCTGTCATTGCATTCATATTTGCTCAAATATATCACAATTTTCAACCCCTCCTAAATAAATAAAAAATTAACCACTTTATTTGACTCTATTAATCCATCAGTCAGGTAATTTCATTTATCATTTACTCACATATTACATTACATTCCTTTATAATAGCCCAACATGTACATGATATTCATAAGCTTTATCGACTTGATATATATAGTATCACAGTGGAGAAACATTTATAGTCCAATCATGATCAGCTGAGCGCCGTGACCCATGGGTCCCTTGTGCACAATTGGCAACATCATAACCATATTAAAAAAGGAACATCTTTATACATTATGGTTTCAGTTTATTTAAATTTACATACCAATTTACACTACAAGAAAGTTCCATATCTTAAAAAAATAATATGCTTATTAAATTATTTATATTTTGTATATGTTTGAAAAAAAGTTCAGTTCAGGGCATTTTATCCAAAGGATTCTAGAAAATATTTAAATATAGTTTGTTTACTTTGTTATATAGTATGTTACTTTATATAGTATATTATGGTTTGTGTATTTAATATAAATTCCAATGATGGTGGTCAGTTATCATTTGACATTACTGATAACTGAACTGTAATGGTATTACAATTAAATTTTATATTAATATAGATTTGTTAATATTAATCAAAGTTGGATATTTGTTAGTGTTTTTTTTTTCAAGTTCATATAAAAAATTAAATATTTCAAAATATCTCAAATAAAATTTCTGCTTTATTTAGATGGAATATACACATGAAAAACAACACCCTCAAGAGATCTCAACCCAACCTCCTATTCAAGCCCTTCACATTTTTTGTCATTCTGGAGGACACTGCAATGAATGTGCAGGCAAGCAAAGTAACAATGGCACTGGACCCCATGTTCAAAGCAGTTGAAAAGTTTAATACAGAATACACTCATATGGATTCACAGCACAAGTTTGATTTAGTATGGTATGAGTGAAAACCTCACAAGTAACTCAGATTTTATGGACAGATATTTCTACTGTGTTCATTGAAGATTAAGTGATACCAGGAATTATTCTATCTTTCAAGACTCCCTTTTTTTCCAAAAGCTGGATTAGTTATGTACTGTTAATTTGATAGGTTAAAGGGGGAGCTGTTAGTGATTAATGGGGAAATTCTTGCTAAAAGAAAAAAAAACTCAGATGGAAAGGGGTACAAATAGGACCACTGAAAGGTGTAGAATAATCCCTGGGTAGATGGTACATTCAGATGTTCATTATCCATGATATTACTACATAATGCTTGTACTGAACAGTCTAGTGAAAATATAATAAAGTATAAAAACCTTACCGTTGGAATGTTCAGTGTGATTTATTGCTTTTACAAGTTTCCATTTAGTTTATGTCTAATTGTATTTTTGATAATTTGTTATTCCTAAGGCTAATGCATATACCTTTTATGTGAACGCTTACAAGTCAGTTGGGTGAAAAGAAAACAGAACAAATGTATGTGTGCACAATATAAGGACAACATCAGTAATTCTGAAAAAAAATGTTCTGATTATGTTCAAACTATATATGGGGTTTATTAAAGAAATCTCGAGCGGTTGGCTGGCATCTGCATGGCGACCTGGGCTCAATCTGAAGCATGGCAATGAGAATCAGTTGTAGTGGCCCATCTTGGTCTTTCAGTTTCCTCTTCCCCATAAGACTACCAAACGCAACTTTCCAAGCCAGGGATACGGCTTGCATTAGTTATAATGACCAGTTAAATCCATGTAAGATAAATAAGTTTATATATTTTATTCAAACACGAATATCTTATGTCAGGTTCAAGTTATCAGGAAAAAAATTGACCATACAAAATAATGCAGCATTTGAAATTGACATAAAAATAAGAAACAAAATAATTCTATACATAACTTACATAAGTTTATTAAAAACAGCTGAAAAATTATTAGCTCAGCTGACTATACGTCACCTGAGCTATAGTCATGGTCCTTTGTCGTCAGTCTGGCCATCTTTTAAAACTGTAAGAGTGTAAGACATACAATTTTTTAATATTCAGATGTGATTATATGACATGTTTGAATATATAATAAGGTGTAAATACTTTGTAGCTTTTCATTCTTATCTATTAAAGTTAGCTAGATAATGTTATGAAAGACACTTGAACATTCAGTCAGGAATACTTGGCAAACTATCATGGGATTTAATTTTTAGCTCAAATGGCCTTATATCTAACTGTTGAGAAATATATTTTGTCATTTCTGTGTTTTTGAAATGTATCTTTTCATATAACATTACTTTTCCTTATTGTATCATTAAATGGTTTCATACAACAAGTTTTACATATTACACTTTGCACATGCAGTGTATACCTAAGTGGCTTGTTTTAACTTGCTTGTCAAATTTGATTGATGCTAATTTGAAAATTGTAAAATACAAACTTTTTGCATTTGCTAAAATTAAAAAAATTCAGCTGAGCAACATGACTCATGGGTCCTTTGTACATTTGTATTAAAAATAACCTGTCTGATAATCTAGGAAACTGGCCATAAAGGAACATGCACCATGGTCAGTGTAATTACAAAACGTAGCGCTAGCCAATAATTTCAGATTATTTTGAAATTTTAACTCAAAGGATTTTGTACTAAGTTGTAGTAGGTGATGTTTTCACTTTCTGTAATGCATAATATAGTCTTATAAGGCAACTGGCCAATTAACTTTAAAAAATCAGTGTCAGGACAACTTTAGTACTTTTTTTACATTGATTTTGATTTACTGATTTAAATAAATCATACCAGCCCTGGTTTATTGTATAACGCCCTAGTATACTGTTGATCCAAAATAACTGCATGGCTGAGAAACACAACCTTTGTGAATCCACAGCACAGGAGAAGTGAATATGCAAATGAAGACAAACAAACTCAAGCCGAAACAAATGAATAGGCGAGAAACATACATTTTTGTATTGTAACGCAATTATACTGCAGTATTGTATACTGTGGTATATGTACTCCTGCAGTACTGGACTGAAGTGTTGCAAAGCAGTATGTTAAGTATAAATACTGCAGTATTTATACTGCAGTGCAGATATATATATATATATATATATATATTATACTGCAGTAATGTACTGCAGTCTGTGTGCTACAGTTTTGTACTGCAGTGCATATATATGGTATACTGCAGTATACTGCAGATATATACCAGTACCTGCCGTGAGCGAACCCGAGCACGAGCGGACACCTTCAATGTACGAACACTAAGCCATTGTCCGGACGCGTTTCCCATTAAAATTGACCTATCATGAGCGGACACCTGCTAAACGCGGACAGGGGACAGTAATATTTGGTTGAAAACCCTATCATGAGCGGACACCCGAGTCAGAAATCCGAACGGACACCGACTCACGGAGATCGTTTTCAGTACATGACCAGATGACCAAGGGGTTTCCCATGCTGACCAACCTAACACGCTTCAATGCGTAATACCAGAGAGCTTCGTCCGATAAGCTCTCTGGTAATACGCCACTCGCAGTCAATGCCAACAGCCAATAAAATGACGTTGTTTGATCACATGAGCCATCAACTGCTTGTAAACACGCGGTCCTGAGGGGTTTCCCCGAACTGACACGCTTCCCTTGTTCAATTTAACAATAACATCAATTCATAATACCCCTCTCTGAGTCAATGCTGACAACCAATAAAGTGAGACTTTTTGATCGCATGAGCCATCAACCGCTTGTAACACGTGATACCATGGGACAGGCTCTAATTATAAATACATGTTTCGGGGCCGATACTTGTTTTGACGGGGCCCTGAAACAAGCATCAGTGTAATGGAACAGCTGGTGCAAACTGGTTGATGCCGACTCCCGCTAAGAATACTTTTCCTTGAAAAATCACAACCATGACCCAGTTTAACATGAATATTTAGATAATTTATCATTTAACATATCCTGAAATGTGTTTAATACCCTATCTCCGTGACTTATGTGCTTGGCTGGGCCTTGGTTTGTCGGATTTTTCGCATGACCGATCACGCGAAAACGGGGCACGGCAATTCATGCCTTTGATAACCTTGATTTCCTTGTGATATGTATATGCAAATATGTTAATTTCTTGTACATGTGTTTAATTTCCACTCATTTCCTTGTGATATGTAAAAAATGTAAATATGTTAATTTCTTGTACATGTGTTTAATTTCCACTCATTTCCTTGTCATATGTATATAATGTAAATATGTTTATATCATGTTTTATTCTGGAATAAATCAATATCTATATTTAAGGTTTTTTTTATTTCAACTGTTGAACCAATATCAGTACAATTATCACCCCCCCCCCCCCATCAAATACTGCAGTACTTTTTACCTCATACTGCAGTAAATATACTGCTCCCGCAAAAACACTGCTGTATTCTGCAGTTTTACTGTAGTATTTTTTTCACCTAATACTGCAGTATTTTTCACCTAATACTGCAGTGTATATACTGCTTCCGCAAAAACACTGCTATATTACAGTAATTTACTGCAGTTTACTGTGAGTATTACTGCAGGATCCAACTTGTGCAGTAAATTTACTGCTCCCGCAAAAACACTGCTGTATTACAGTAATACTGCAATATTTTTCTGCAGTTCTACTGCAGTATTTTTTCACCTGGGGAGACAGCCTCCATCTAAGCCTAGATGGTGAAATGCCCGCCTCAAGCCTTGCGTCGCTAGTATAAATGTTTAAATTGAATATTGGATTAATATATTACAGTAAACTTTAAGAAATTATTATTATTAGTGCATTTGTTTACCACAATAAATTGGTCATCCGCATGCGGGGACCCGCACAATGGAAAGGGTCTATCCACATGCGGGGTCCCGCATGGACAAATACCCGTATGTATGGAAAGGCAGCCTAAGAGTTGAACCTTGCTGTCAAAATCCTGGACGACACTGGTTTCTACTCTATCAAGGCTCGTGAGGCATCAGGTGAAAGAAGGCAACACTCTGGCTGTGTTTATGGTCCTCGGCCTCATGGCCGGAGTAGAGGATAGTTTCTCTTTTTTTGATAGACTAGTTTGTCTGGCATCATTCTATCTGGTTTCACAAATATCTAGATTTTGCATCTCTTCCTCTCCCTGGAAAGCTGTTCTGTCCTGCCTGTTTCATGTAAGGCTCTGATGTTCTAGGTCCCTCTCAACGATTTTGCTTTCATCGTAAGAACATGAATAGGCTAACTGGCTTCTCATAGGCCTTCACCAGTTTGTGCCACATGTCCTCCTGAGGAAGAATCTGTCCGATTTGGGCCATCTGCCCTGAATTAGTTGTGGTTCATCTAACTGAAGGTATTTTATGATTTGGTTGTTTGGCCCAGGACAATTTTTTAACCTCCAGAAGAGGGCTACTGTCGTGTTAGGTCTTCATTTTCGAAGAGTTTGGTTACCCCTTCTAGAAAGGCTGCCTTCAATGGCTGGTGAAAGCTTTCTCTCTATACTGGCCGTTGTCGTCATCAAGGAAGATTCTCAACCCGGCGGATTACGCTTTGTCCGAGCTCTGCCCTTCTTGTATGGGTGATCCTGGCGTGGGTGACCCCGTCAGGTGCTTACATTCCCGCCAGCTTTGTCGTCCGGGTAAGTGACGGAGCCACGCAAGCCTCTCAACTACAACTGCCTGTTGCCCGTCTAAAGGAGCTGCTGAGAAAGTCACTTTTCCTCAGTTTCTGATATACATGCAAGTGCATGGCTGATGTTGACATAAGAAAGTTGATACTTTGTAACAGTCTCTTTTCAGTGCTGTCTTCTCTTGCGATTGGTCAAGGACATATCTCACAGTCCAAGAGGTAAACAAAACGTCTAGAACAGTTGGACCCCCTTCTCCAATTCACCGCGTTGTTGATATGTCTTGGGAACGCCTTTTCACTCTCAGCGTTTTTTGAGCTAGCGACTAGATACTCAGCAGATTCAGTACCAGTGACTTCATATGTGTTCACATGCCTCAGGCTACACAATTTTCCAAGTTCCTTGAAATGATTGGCAAGCTTATGGGACCTCCTGTTGCACACCGCAGTTCAGTTGCCCTCCGAAGCATCTGGATCCATGAGGTCACGTCACCTGCCAATGGACTATTCTCATTTTTCTAAGCCCAGTTAATGTCTGAATGTTACAATATCATGTTACCAATCAGTGGATTTTCTCATTATTTTTGGCTTAGCTCATAACTGTCTTTGAACGCATTATAATGTAATCCTACTAAAGCCGTGGTGTTTATTCCACATGTAATATTTACCGCAGTCCTTGAAGAATCAAGAGATTACGTGGAATTTCGCTTCAGGTCTCCACTCACTCAGTCCTAGATGGAAACGTGTGTGTATAGACAGAACATGAAAAAAACGGTAAATAGGACCGTGGTACACAATAGCGTTCTTACTTCCTTGCTGGTGAAGCTTGCTGTATAGTGTCTGCCTTATGTGCGACGGGTCAGTAGTTTAACCCCCACGAACAGCTAGTGTTTCTATTCCATGTAATAAATGTTTTATTTGGAACCTTACGGCTCCATTCGTATAAACAACGATTTGTTTCACATAACCAAAGAACTCTGATCCGAAGAAATACTTGCGTTTTCTACTCTTTTGTTTCTATTCAGTTTCTTGGACGGACAGCTTTCTAAACACAGCTGGCCTGTATATATGTGCATAGCAACGGTCTTCTTCATGTTGGTGACATGGGCTGACTGGTGCCAGACCGAGCACGCCTTAAGCTTACCCCTGCACATTAAGGCGACTACAAATCACAGAGTACAGTAGGCCTACTGCCTGCAATGACCGCTGATTTACCCTGCTCTAACAGATAAGACCCTTGGCCTCCGTGCTTAACGTTCACCTGTGCAAGTGCTGGGCATCAGGAATATGCTAATGCAACAACTCTTGCAGCGCCTGCGCCATGAGCGTTTCACTTTTAACCTGTCTGGGGAGTGTTTAATACCGCATGCATCCATTGCCTATTTAAGGATTCGATCTTTTGTAATGTGCCGCATTTCTAGCCGAATCAACATGGGATTTTCTTTCTCAGTTGTTTCAAAGACCAATATATAAATTTACATGCTTGCATGGGACCCCCCCCCCCCCTAAAAAATCATTGTAAATGATTGTATAACGTGCGTGAGTTATGATTTTGTGTTCATCAAAACCGGAGCATCAGATTATTTAATGCCACTTCGATGGCAGTTCGGAATCGGATATACTCCCTTGAAACCCATAAAAAAGTCAATAGGGCTACAACTTGTAGCCCTATATAGCTTATTTAAATGCAAATGACATATTTTCAAATGCAAATGCATTTGTCAGTAGGTATGCTTCAAGTCACTATAGTAACCATTATGATAAAACAGTTGTAATTATGGCATTAAGGCCCGCTCCTCTGCTTAAGATTAATAAAGAAATTAAAATTAAATTTTCAAATTGGTAAAAAAATTTTCCATGTGCATTTGTTTTCATTTCGTTCTCTCAAATGTGACATCTACAAATAAAGATTCAAGCAAAAGGCTTCGTGTCTGTGATTCAAATGTCATTTTTGCCACATCCCTGAACCGGTCTAAATTTTCAGAGAAGCACGTAAGGGAAGAATTGAATCGACATCCGACATCAGACCTCTAGGTTTTAAGATGTCCTCGGAAGTCGATACGTTTATTCCGGAAGTAAATAAAATGGCAACTGGGACTGCTTCACTTCAGGAAAACGGTGAGACGACGTCCGTACAGTTCTTCATGGAGCAGACGGCAGCGCTGTGGGACCCGCTTCTAAGTAAAGACTGGGACAGAGAGAAACCAACACCACAATGTATTCTACGAATCAAAAGGTTTGTAATATAATTATTACACATTACAAAGTTTGTCGAATGTCAGAAAAATATTATGAATATGAACGTCAATAATGACATTATTTACCATTGACTTATTTACAGTAGGCCTACTCACTAACTCAGTTGTACTGTTACCTGATTACTGTAACTCTTTACACTGATGGCAGTGATACTGTCAAATAATGTCATTATATAGATCTCCGCAAGGAACAATTAATATGAATTATTTTTGTTGATTGGTTACTGGGTTGTTGGGTTTGCCTAACAACCACCTTCGTGTAGCGACCACCTTGAAATAATGACCAATTTGGAGCAACTGGAGGATCACTCACGCACTGTCTTGGCGAGGTTATGAGTGTATACTGATGGTCGGTTAATGTTTGGGATTCATGTAATGGAGAAGTAAGAGGCAGATAAAAATAAGTGGCAAAATTAAAATACAACATGAAACGTTTTCTTTTCATTGAAGTGTTGTGCCTCAGGGAGGTGCATTATTCTACAATTGTGCCACTAATTTTTTCATCCTGGTTATTTTTATTCTCTTGCCATAAAGAGGGAGGACTACTTGAATGGTCTGCATCTGTCTGTCCATCCCACCCCATCACTGATGCCACACTATAGTCACAGTTGTGGCTCTGTAAGGGGTCCAACTATTCACCCAATCAGACCCCGATCAGACTCAATCAGACCTTGATATATATAGATAACTCTTTGTGAATCATATTTTCTGTTCAGATATTGCAAAAAAGGTCTTAATGTTTCAAATATGTTTTTCACAAAGATAATAACAATCTGTACCAGGGTTGGGTTCAAATGCAAACTACCAGTAGCTTTGCATATACATTAAAGTGATATTAGTATGAAAAATAAGGAAAGTCTACTGGGTACGACAGGCATTTGAGCAGTTCTGTGATGACTACAAATAACATGAGCAGTTTGTACAGGCTAGGAATCATGCAGGGTTCATAACCACTGTAGCTGATGAGTAGATCATTCCTGTTGGGGTAATGTGGTGATGCATAATTTTCAACAGTCTATAACATATTTAAGCTGATAATGATATTACTATTTCAAAACCTTTTTATCTTGATAATAAAAGATTTGAGATGCTGATGTACACCAGATTTAATGGGCACCTCATGTAATTAGTTACTGATGCTGTTATGTGATACGCTGTTTACACAGCGTTTTAAACTATAGGCCTAGTACCTATATCCCAAGTGCTATTTGTTATGACCTCGTATCCTGAATTGCTACACCAGAGGGGAGCACTGTATTTTTGTCCAATCAGGTGAGACTTTGTGCTGGAAGACGCTGCCAAGGGAGGAATATATGGAGCCAATCATGTTCATTTTGTTTTGATTGACAGCTCATTGCCCTGGTAACAGGCCACAGGCTCATGGTTTGCTTAGGGCCTTGGGCACATAGGATGCCCGGCCGGTGAGCTGTAATTCAAACAAAACGTAACAACAAAGGCTACTTGCATACCTCGCTTGCTGGTTTCAGTTCTACAGACAACAGATACATGGCTATGCTAACACAGTCATAATGTAATAATAGAATCGGTCGATGATGCGATAATGCAGAGGGAGCAATTAAAATTTGACCATAAACTCATCAAGCAAGAATGCAGAGGGAGCAATTTAAATTCGACCGGAAACTCAATAAGCGGCGCTTGAAGCGCAGCAATGGGCAGAGCCAAGATGCCTGTCGACTGTTTGTTGTTTATTTTCATCTTGTTGGCTGCTTGTCACATCATATGCACGTTCTTTTCAGTGGACAACGAACTACCATCTTGTGTCTAAATATATCATAAACGGTCAAAGCTGGCAGCCTGGAAATCAGTTGCTTCTTTAGAAGCGCAAGATTTCCGCTGCCTCGGGAGCGTATTATGTGAATGCAAACATACCTGTGGGCTTAATATATTGGTGTATAATTTTCCATAATCCATTAAATATTTTGAAACAATACACTGTTAATCAGGGATGGGCTAATAGTGATATATGTACTAGCAATAATTATAGAAAATTACAGGTTTTCACATGACATATTTGCCAACAGATTTGCAGCAGTGTCTGGTCAGTTTACACATACTGTGGGGCAAGTAATTGTCAGGTGAGGCTTGACAGTTCTGCTGCAGTAATAGTATTGGTGATGTTTGAGTAATTTGGGGCTAGATAAATGGTAAATTTCATGAAATTTTATGAAAATTCACTTGGTTGAGAATATATCAATAATATTTAAAGAAAGCTGACTCAATTTATATGTTTTGTAACCAAAAAGAATTCAAATGCATTTTTAAGTGCATTTGCAAATGCATTTGCACTTGAATTTGATATATTTTATTGCATTTGAATTTTATTAATTTGAGCCATTTGCATTTAATTGGCCCAAGTTGCATTTGAACCCTACCCTGATCTGTACCCTATATTTTGTTTTCTATAAAGGTAGCCTCTAATATTTCTATTAATGTGAAATTGGAAAATATAATAAATTCTAATCCCATTCCATACATGCACATATACCCCCAAGAAAGAGAATGGAGAAGCAGACCGAAGGGGACCTTGGAATATAAAGAAATTTCTTTACAAAAATATTTTTCACAAGAGGAAACTAAAATTTATAATTTTTTAGCTCAGCTGACTCTATGTCAACTGAGGTATAGGTAAGGGGCTTTGTCAGTCGTCCGTCTGGCCGTCCAATAGCAGGGCACAAATTGTAACTGCTGACCGTAGAAGCCTATAAATAAAAATGTAGGGAGGTCCATAAAAAATCTCCTTTGAAACTTAAAATGAGGTATGTCACTGCGACCTATATCCTCCAAGCTATGGGTCTTGTAAGTACCCCCCAGAATAATAAAAAATTTGATACCAAACCTCCAATATCTTGGTAATTAATGCATGGATTGTCATGATTCTGGCCTTGAATTTTTACCATGACTAATTTTGTCAGTTCCCGAAAAGTGGTGGCGCCACCTGTATTTTTTTCTTATATTTACAAATATTTTTAAAATTTATTTTACTATAAAATGACAGCAATCATATCAATTTTTCAACTGTGATTCCATCTAGTGTCCCAAAACCTGGTTTGTTTATTGATCACAAGTGGATACCCAGTAGTAATCGCCCGCCCTGTCTGTCTGTTCATCTGTCTGTCTAGTTGTCCATTCGTCCATCCAAACAAATTTGTTTCCAGGTGATAACTCCAGGTTGGATTGACATATGGATTTCAAACATGACTTACACATAGCTCACCACTAAAGAAAGAACCTGTACGATTTTTAGGTCAGAGGTCAAGGTCACAAGACTCACTTATTGTATCCCCCAAAACAAAGTTTTGCGGATACTGTTTTTGATCGGGTTCCGCCGCCGCTGCCGTATTCCTTTCCGGAGAACTCCTCTGCGACTACTGGACCAACTTTTCCGAAACTTACACCAATTATCAGGTCACATGTGAACTGGTGCCTAACCATTCTGCATTGACCTATGAGCTTTCCTCTCTCAAGTGCAACCATCTGTGCGTCTGTTTTGAGACATAAACCCACATATCTTCGGACTCGTTTGACCAATCAGGAAAAAATTTTAAACAAATGTAGCCCTTGGATAGTTTTATAATATACACAAAAATGGTGGTGCCATCTGCAGCCATTTTTGCACAGCGTTCATTTGTTCGTCTGCCTTGGGTTAAAATCACTCATATCTCTGCAGTGGTTTGACCAAATTACCTCAAATTCGGCATGCGTATACATCCCGGATAGCTTTCTTGATTGTGTGACAGGTGGTGCCACCTACATTCACTTTTATGCCGCAGACATCCATGCTTATATCTCCAGACTTGTTTGACGAATCAGGAAAAAAATTTAACACAAACGTAGAACTTGGATAGCTTTATAAGATACACAAAACTGGTGGTGCCACCTGCAACCATTTTTGCACAGTGTCAATCAGTTCGTTGGACTTGGGTTAAAATCACTCATATCTCAGCAATGGTTCGACTTATTCACCTTAAATTTGGCATGCGTATACATCCTGGATAGCTTTCTTGATTTTATGACAGGTGGCGCCACCTACATTCACGTTCATGCTGCAGTTATCCATGCTAATATCTCCAGACTGGTTTGACATACCTACCTGAAGTGAGGCATGTGTTTGGTTCTCACATATCATACAAGAAACTGGTGGTGCCACCTGCAACCATTTTTGCACAGAGTCCATCTGTTTGTCTGCTGTGGGATAACATTACTCATATCTCGCCAATGGTTTGATCTTTCCACCTGAAATTTTAAATGTGTATACATCTTGGATAGTTTCTCGTTCAAATAATATGTGGCGCCACCTACAATCCTGTTTATGTGGCAGACATCAATTATAATATGTAACATATCTATCTCTATTTCCCTTGTCACTCAATCCATGCCTATCTTCACCCATCCTACTCTGTTTTTGGCGGATACACAAAGTCACTTGTCGACTACCTGTATTCTAGCTTAAATAGGATATAGCTGCATTTTAAGCCTCGCTTTTTATTCCAAACTTTCCATCTTGCACATTCAGCTGACTTGCTAGTATGAGGAGAGCATAAATGAATTTGGGGTCAAAGGTCAAGGTCACAAGGGCCATCTGTTCACAAATTAGTTTCCAGATGTAACTCTAGTTTAGTTTGACTTATTTAAAATGGTTGTAGATGCTTTGTAAATCAAACTTTCATCCAGACCTTCCATCTTTTCCACATCTTACTTGCCCAAAGTGGAAGAAATCTGCAGATTTTGAGGTTATCTAGTCAGAGGTCATGGTCACTGGACCCACTTTTTTAGCTCAGCTGACTATAAGTCATCTGAGCTATAGTCATGGTCCTTTGTCCGTCGTCTGTCCGGCCGTCCGTCCTTTAACAGGGCACATTTTAAAGCCACTGGACCTATGAATCCAAAATTCTGCATACCATTAGATGTCCCCAAAATCTCATACCATACCGAAAATTGGGTGATTAGGACTCTGTTCCTTACAGATATTAAGGAAAAACCTCCGTTTTCCATAAAAAGGCTATTGTTACACTTCAAGGCTGCCTAATATCAAAACCACTGATCTGTTTTTGATCATATTTAGTTTTCATATTCTTCGATACATTTTCTGTGCACATACCAAAAATTAGGTCAATATTCGGTATTATTTTGAAGTTATGGGCCCAAATAAATGCAATATTTTTAAAAATCAGGAAATATATTTGCTCACTTAACATGAGAATTGCTGAAGCTGGAGACTTTTTTTCAGGAATATAACTTTATTTAATCAAGATTCAATTGTTTACCCAAAATTAGATCTGAATTTTGCAAATTTTTCAAGTTATTAGCATAAATAAAAAATCAATACCTTATATTTTATCCAATTTTGGCAATGGCACGTTTTTTCCCTGTAAGCACTGTTGATTTAATTTTCACAGCATATATACATAAGGATTTAATCTGTTAAAATCTGAAATTTCAAAAGAATTGTTTGAAAAGAGTAGCTTTTATTCAAGTTTTCATACACCATGTCAAGTGTTGTTTACATCTAGCCCACCTAGTAATACAGCCTTCACTTGCATTATGTAACCCACCCAAGGCAGCTTGCCTTGGCTCAGCTTGGCCACTACTAGCAGGCTTTCCCATTGCCCTGCACTCCCCCCCCCTCCCAGCTGGTGCATAAACTAGATGAATGTTATAATTATCTGTATTTAATTTTATTCTTGGCAATGCTACATTTTAAATTTTGTATTGTACCACCAGGGGTACAATGATTAAAGTGCACATTTAATTGTGTCCACAAAGTGATGTATTGCTATGAAAGTGTGGATGTTCATCAGATAAGTAATGCTTTACTTCAGAAGAGTAAAACTTCGGGACTACCTCCATTTCCCCAACCCTCTACACACAGGGCCCCTTTCCCTGTCGAAAGATATAGGGGCGGTGGTCGGGGCTAGGGATGGTCACCCGACTACAGCTAGCCATAGTCTGACACACACCCTTTATACTTGCTTATAAATTTACTTGAGACAGTCTGTGCCATGTCTGTGACAATCTTGTGACAGTGACAATCTTGTAACACACACCCCTTATACTTGCTTGTAAATTTGCTTGGGAAAGTGTATGCCATGCTTGTGTAAATCTTGTGACAATCTTGTGACACACTCTCTTTATGCTTGCTTGTAAATTTGCTTGGGAAAGTCAATGCCATGTTTGTGACAATCTTGTGACAGTGACAATCTTGTGACACACACCCTTTATACTTGCTTGTAAATTTGCTTGGGAAAATCTGTGCCATGTTTGCGACAATCTTGTGACAATCTTGTGACACACTCCCTTTATACATGCTTGTATATTGCTTGGGAAAGTCTGTGCCATGTTTGTGACAATCTTGTGACAGTGACAATCTTGTGACACACTCCCTTTATACTTGCTTGTAAATTTTCATTGGAAAGTCTGTGCCATGTTTGTGACAATCTTGTGACAGTGACAATCTTGTGACACACTCCCTTTATACTTGCTTGTAAATTTGCTTAGGGAAAGTCTATGCCATGTTTGTGACAATCTTGTGACACAGTCCCTTTATACATGCTTGTATATTGCTTGGGAAAGTCTGTGCCATGTTTGTGACAATCTTGTGACACACACCCCTTATGCTTGCTTATAAATTTGCTTGGGAAAGTCAATGCCATGTTTGTGACAATCTTGTGACAGTGACAATCTTGTGACACACACCCTTTATACTTGCTTATAAATTTGCTTGGGACAGTCTGTGCCATGTTTGTGACAGTGACAATCTTGTGACACACACCCTTTATACTTGCTTGTAAATTTTACTTGGAAAGTCTGTGCCATGTTTGTGACAATCTTGTGACAGTGACAATCTTGTGACTCACTCCCTTTATACTTGCTTGTAAATTTGATTGGGAAAGTCTGTGCCATGTTTGTGACAATCTTGTGACAGTGACAATCTTGTGACACACTCCCTTTATACTTGCTTGTAAATTTGCTTGGGGAAAGTCTATGCCATGTTTGTGACAATCTTGTGACACACTCCCTTTATACTTGCTTGTATATTGCTTGGGAAAGTCTGTGCCATGTTTGTGACAATCTTGTGACAGTGACAATCTTGTGACACACACACTTTATACTTGCTTGTAAATTTTCATAGGAAAGTCTATGCCATGTTTGTGACAATCTTGTGACAGTGACAATCTTGTGACACACCCCCTTTATACTTGCATGTAAATTTGCTTGGGAAAGTCTATGCCATGTTTGTGACAATCTTGTGACACGATCCATTTATGCTTGCTGGTAAATTTGCTTGGGAAAGTCTATGCCATGTTTGTGACAATCTTGTGGCAGTGACAATCTTGTGACACACACCTTTTATACTTGCTTGTAAATTTGCTTGGGAAAGTCTATGCCATGTTTGCGACATGTTTGTGACAGTGACAATCTTGTGACACCTACCCTTAATACTTGCTTGTAAATTTGCTTGGGAAAATCTGTGCCATGTTTGTGACGATCCTGTGACAATCTTGTGACACACTCCCTTTATGCTTGCTGGTAAATTTGCTTGGGAAAGTCTATGCCATGTTTGTGACAATCTTGTGACAGTGACAATCTTGTGACAGACACCCTTTATACTTGCTTGTAAATTTTCATGGGAAAGTCTATGCCATGTTTGTGACAATCTTGTGACAGTGACAATCTTGTGACACACACCCTTTATACTTGCATGTAAATTTGCTTGGGAAAGTCTATGCCATGTTTGTGACAATCTTGTGACAAGATCCATTTATGCTTGCTGGTAAATTTGCTTGGGAAAGTCTATGCCATGTTTGTGACAATCTTGTGGCAGTGACAATCTTGTGACACACACCCTTTATACTTGCTTGTAAATTTGCTTGGGAAAGTCTGTGCCATGTTTGTGACAATCTTGTGACACACTCCCTTTATGCTTGCTGGTAAATTTGCTTGGGAAAGTCTATGCCATGTTTGCGACATGTTTGTGACAGTGACAATCTTGTGACACCTACCCTTTATACTTGCTTGTAAATTTGCTTGGGAAAATCTGTGCCATGTTTGTGACGATCCTGTGACAATCTTGTGACACACTCCCTTTATGCTTGCTGGTAAATTTGCTTGGGAAAGTCTATGCCATGTTTGTGACAATCTTGTGACAGTGACAATCTTGTGAGAGACACCGTTTATACTTGCTTGTAAATTTGCTTGGGAAAGTCTATGCCATGTTTGTGACAATCTTGTGACACAGTCCCTTTATACATGCTTGTATATTGCTTGGGAAAGTCTGTGCCATGTTTGTGACAATCTTGTGACACACACCCCTTATGCTTGCTTGTAAATTTGCTTGGGAAAGTCAATGCCATGTTTGTGACAATCTTGTGACAGTGACAATCTTGTGACACACACCCTTTATACTTGCTTATAAATTTGCTTGGGACAGTCTGTGCCATGTTTGTGACAGTGACAATCTTGTGACACACACCCTTTATACTTGCTTGTAAATTTTACTGGGAAAGTCTGTGCCATGTTTGTGACAATCTTGTGACAGTGACAATCTTGTGACTCACTCCCTTTATAGTTGCTTGTAAATTTGATTGGGAAAGTCTGTGCCATGTTTGTGACAATCTTGTGACAGTGACAATCTTGTGACCCACTCCCTTTATACTTGCTTGTAAATTTGCTTGGGGAAAGTCTATGCCATGTTTGTGACAATCTTTTGACACACTCCCTTTATACTTGCTTGTATATTGCTTGGGAAAGTCTGTGCCATGTTTGTGACAATCTTGTGACAGTGACAATCTTGTGACACACACCCTTTATACTTGCTTGTAAATTTTCATGGGAAAGTCTTTGCCATGTTTGTGACAATCTTGTGACAGTGACAATCTTGTGACACACACCATTTATAATTGCTTGTGAAATTGCTTAGGAAAGTCTATGCCATGTTTGTGACAATCTTGTGACACAGTCCCTTTATACATGCTTGTATATTGCTTGGGAAAGTCTGTGCCATGTTTGTGACAATCTTGTGACACACACCCCTTATGCTTGCTTGTAAATTTGCTTGGGAAAGTCAATGCCATGTTTGTGACAATCTTGTGACAGTGACAATCTTGTGACACACACCCTTTATACTTGCTTATAAATTTGCTTGGGACAGTCTGTGCCATGTTTGTGACAGTGACAATCTTGTGACACACACCCTTTATACTTGCTTGTAAATTTTACTGGGAAAGTCTGTGCCATGTTTGTGACAATCTTGTGACAGTGACAATCTTGTGACTCACTCCCTTTATAGTTGCTTGTAAATTTGATTGGGAAAGTCTGTGCCATGTTTGTGACAATCTTGTGACAGTGACAATCTTGTGACCCACTCCCTTTATACTTGCTTGTAAATTTGCTTGGGGAAAGTCTATGCCATGTTTGTGACAATCTTTTGACACACTCCCTTTATACTTGCTTGTATATTGCTTGGGAAAGTCTGTGCCATGTTTGTGACAATCTTGTGACAGTGACAATCTTGTGACACACACCCTTTATACTTGCTTGTAAATTTTCATGGGAAAGTCTTTGCCATGTTTGTGACAATCTTGTGACAGTGACAATCTTGTGACACACACCATTTATAATTGCTTGTGAAATTGCTTAGGAAAGTCTATGCCATGTTTGTGACAATCTTGTGACAGTGACAATCTTGTGACACACACTGTTTATACTTGTTTGTAAATTTGCTTGGGAAAGTATATGCCATGTTTGTGACAATCTTGTGACAGTGACAATCTTGTGACACACACCCTTTATACTTGCATGTAAATTTGCTTGGGAAAGTCTATGCCATGTTTGTGACAATCTTGTGACACGATCCATTTATGCTTGCTGGTAAATTATGGGCCCAAATAAATGCAATATTTTTAAAAATCAGGAAATATATTTGCTCACTTAACATGAGAATTGCTGAAGCTGGAGACTTTTTTTCAGGAATATAACTTTATTTAATCAAGATTCAATTGTTTACCCAAAATTAGATCTGAATTTTGCAAATTTTTCAAGTTATTAGCATAAATAAAAAATCAATACCTTATATTTTATCCAATTTTGGCAATGGCACGTTTTTTCCCTGTAAGCACTGTTGATTTAATTTTCACAGCATATATACATAAGGATTTAATCTGTTAAAATCTGAAATTTCAAAAGAATTGTTTGAAAAGAGTAGCTTTTATTCAAGTTTTCATACACCATGTCAAGTGTTGTTTACATCTAGCCCACCTAGTAATACAGCCTTCACTTGCATTATGTAACCCACCCAAGGCAGCTTGCCTTGGCTCAGCTTGGCCACTACTAGCAGGCTTTCCCATTGCCCTGCACTCCCCCCCCCTCCCAGCTGGTGCATAAACTAGATGAATGTTATAATTATCTGTATTTAATTTTATTCTTGGCAATGCTACATTTTAAATTTTGTATTGTACCACCAGGGGTACAATGATTAAAGTGCACATTTAATTGTGTCCACAAAGTGATGTATTGCTATGAAAGTGTGGATGTTCATCAGATAAGTAATGCTTTACTTCAGAAGAGTAAAACTTCGGGACTACCTCCATTTCCCCAACCCTCTACACACAGGGCCCCTTTCCCTGTCGAAAGATATAGGGGCGGTGGTCGGGGCTAGGGATGGTCACCCGACTACAGCTAGCCATAGTCTGACACACACCCTTTATACTTGCTTATAAATTTACTTGAGACAGTCTGTGCCATGTCTGTGACAATCTTGTGACAGTGACAATCTTGTAACACACACCCCTTATACTTGCTTGTAAATTTGCTTGGGAAAGTGTATGCCATGCTTGTGTAAATCTTGTGACAATCTTGTGACACACTCTCTTTATGCTTGCTTGTAAATTTGCTTGGGAAAGTCAATGCCATGTTTGTGACAATCTTGTGACAGTGACAATCTTGTGACACACACCCTTTATACTTGCTTGTAAATTTGCTTGGGAAAATCTGTGCCATGTTTGCGACAATCTTGTGACAATCTTGTGACACACTCCCTTTATACATGCTTGTATATTGCTTGGGAAAGTCTGTGCCATGTTTGTGACAATCTTGTGACAGTGACAATCTTGTGACACACTCCCTTTATACTTGCTTGTAAATTTTCATTGGAAAGTCTGTGCCATGTTTGTGACAATCTTGTGACAGTGACAATCTTGTGACACACTCCCTTTATACTTGCTTGTAAATTTGCTTAGGGAAAGTCTATGCCATGTTTGTGACAATCTTGTGACACAGTCCCTTTATACATGCTTGTATATTGCTTGGGAAAGTCTGTGCCATGTTTGTGACAATCTTGTGACACACACCCCTTATGCTTGCTTATAAATTTGCTTGGGAAAGTCAATGCCATGTTTGTGACAATCTTGTGACAGTGACAATCTTGTGACACACACCCTTTATACTTGCTTATAAATTTGCTTGGGACAGTCTGTGCCATGTTTGTGACAGTGACAATCTTGTGACACACACCCTTTATACTTGCTTGTAAATTTTACTGGGAAAGTCTGTGCCATGTTTGTGACAATCTTGTGACAGTGACAATCTTGTGACTCACTCCCTTTATACTTGCTTGTAAATTTGATTGGGAAAGTCTGTGCCATGTTTGTGACAATCTTGTGACAGTGACAATCTTGTGACACACTCCCTTTATACTTGCTTGTAAATTTGCTTGGGGAAAGTCTATGCCATGTTTGTGACAATCTTGTGACACACTCCCTTTATACTTGCTTGTATATTGCTTGGGAAAGTCTGTGCCATGTTTGTGACAATCTTGTGACAGTGACAATCTTGTGACACACACACTTTATACTTGCTTGTAAATTTTCATGGGAAAGTCTTTGCCATGTTTGTGACAATCTTGTGACAGTGACAATCTTGTGACACACACCCTTTATAATTGCTTGTGAAATAACTTAGGAAAGTCTATGCCATGTTTGTGACAATCTTGTGACAGTGACAATCTTGTGACACACCCCCTTTATACTTGCATGTAAATTTGCTTGGGAAAGTCTATGCCATGTTTGTGACAATCTTGTGACACGATCCATTTATGCTTGCTGGTAAATTTGCTTGGGAAAGTCTATGCCATGTTTGTGACAATCTTGTGGCAGTGACAATCTTGTGACACACACCTTTTATACTTGCTTGTAAATTTGCTTGGGAAAGTCTATGCCATGTTTGCGACATGTTTGTGACAGTGACAATCTTGTGACACCTACCCTTAATACTTGCTTGTAAATTTGCTTGGGAAAATCTGTGCCATGTTTGTGACGATCCTGTGACAATCTTGTGACACACTCCCTTTATGCTTGCTGGTAAATTTGCTTGGGAAAGTCTATGCCATGTTTGTGACAATCTTGTGACAGTGACAATCTTGTGACAGACACCCTTTATACTTGCTTGTAAATTTTCATGGGAAAGTCTATGCCATGTTTGTGACAATCTTGTGACAGTGACAATCTTGTGACACACACCCTTTATACTTGCATGTAAATTTGCTTGGGAAAGTCTATGCCATGTTTGTGACAATCTTGTGACAAGATCCATTTATGCTTGCTGGTAAATTTGCTTGGGAAAGTCTATGCCATGTTTGTGACAATCTTGTGGCAGTGACAATCTTGTGACACACACCCTTTATACTTGCTTGTAAATTTGCTTGGGAAAGTCTGTGCCATGTTTGTGACAATCTTGTGACACACTCCCTTTATGCTTGCTGGTAAATTTGCTTGGGAAAGTCTATGCCATGTTTGCGACATGTTTGTGACAGTGACAATCTTGTGACACCTACCCTTTATACTTGCTTGTAAATTTGCTTGGGAAAATCTGTGCCATGTTTGTGACGATCCTGTGACAATCTTGTGACACACTCCCTTTATGCTTGCTGGTAAATTTGCTTGGGAAAGTCTATGCCATGTTTGTGACAATCTTGTGACAGTGACAATCTTGTGACAGACACCGTTTATACTTGCTTGTAAATTTGCTTGGGAAAGTCTATGCCATGTTTGTGACAATCTTGTGACACAGTCCCTTTATACATGCTTGTATATTGCTTGGGAAAGTCTGTGCCATGTTTGTGACAATCTTGTGACACACACCCCTTATGCTTGCTTGTAAATTTGCTTGGGAAAGTCAATGCCATGTTTGTGACAATCTTGTGACAGTGACAATCTTGTGACACACACCCTTTATACTTGCTTATAAATTTGCTTGGGACAGTCTGTGCCATGTTTGTGACAGTGACAATCTTGTGACACACACCCTTTATACTTGCTTGTAAATTTTACTGGGAAAGTCTGTGCCATGTTTGTGACAATCTTGTGACAGTGACAATCTTGTGACTCACTCCCTTTATAGTTGCTTGTAAATTTGATTGGGAAAGTCTGTGCCATGTTTGTGACAATCTTGTGACAGTGACAATCTTGTGACACACTCCCTTTATACTTGCTTGTAAATTTGCTTGGGGAAAGTCTATGCCATGTTTGTGACAATCTTTTGACACACTCCCTTTATACTTGCTTGTATATTGCTTGGGAAAGTCTATGCCATGTTTGTGACAATCTTGTGACAGTGACAATCTTGTGACACACACCCTTTATACTTGCTTGTAAATTTTCATGGGAAAGTCTTTGCCATGTTTGTGACAATCTTGTGACAGTGACAATCTTGTGACACACACCATTTATAATTGCTTGTGAAATTGCTTAGGAAAGTCTATGCCATGTTTGTGACAATCTTGTGACAGTGACAATCTTGTGACACACACTGTTTATACTTGTTTGTAAATTTGCTTGGGAAAGTATATGCCATGTTTGTGACAATCTTGTGACAGTGACAATCTTGTGACACACACCCTTTATACTTGCATGTAAATTTGCTTGGGAAAGTCTATGCCATGTTTGTGACAATCTTGTGACACGATCCATTTATGCTTGCTGGTAAATTTGCTTGGGAAAGTCTATGCCATGTTTGTGACAATCTTGTGGCAGTGACAATCTTGTGACACACACCCTTTATACTTGCTTGTAAATTTGCTTGGGAAAGCCTGTGCCATGTTTGTGACAATCTTGTGACACACTCCCTTTATGCTTGCTGGTAAATTTGCTTGGGAAAGTCTATGCCATGTTTGCGACATGTTTGTGACAGTGACAATCTTGTGACACCTACCCTTTATACTTGCTTGTAAATTTGCTTGGGAAAATCTGTGCCATGTTTGTGACGATCCTTTGACAATCTTGTGACACACTCCCTTTATGCTTGCTGGTAAATTTGCTTGGGAAAGTCTATGCCATGTTTGTGACAATCTTGTGACAGTGACAATCTTGTGACAGACACCGTTTATACTTGCTTGTAAATTTGATTGGGAAAGTCTATGCCATGTTTGTGACAATCTTGTGACAGTGACAATCTTGTGACACACACCGTTTATACTTGCTTGTAAATTTGCTTGCGAAGTTTATACTTGCTTGTAAATTTGATTGGGAAAGTCTATGCCATGTTTGTGACAATCTTGTGACAATCTTGTGACACACTCCCTTTATGCTTGCTGGTAAATTTGCTTGGGAAAGTCTATGCCATGTTTGTGACAATCTTGTGACAGTGACAATCTTGTGACACACACCGTTTATACTTGCTTGTAAATTTGATCGGGAAAGTCTATGCCATGTTTGTGACAATCTTGTGACAGTGACAATCTTGTGACACACACCGTTTATACTTGCTTGTAAATTTGCTTGGGAAAGTCTGTAATAAATAAAATGTATGTGTATGCATAATATGACCCAATATGAGCTACAATCTGGATATATAATTATTGCAACTTAGAATTCTAATATTTTAACTTATATTATCATTTTTTATTACAAATTTATAACACTTGTTAATAAAAAAAAATGAATAAGATAAAAACTATTAATGGAAAAAGTAGATATACTACAAAAATAGGCTTATATATAAACTTAAATGCATTATTCCCTTGAAAGTGAAATAAAGGTATTAGTCCATTTGGTCCAATTTGCTAGTCCATCTGTAAATTTTTCATATGCATCACAGTATCTCAAAACTGTTACTGTTTTTCTTCATGACAGTCTTGTCAGAGTATCAGTTTGCAATCATATATTTAGAACCTTACTATAACCAAGTAGGAGGGCCCCTTTCCTCTTAGCTTCTCATATGCTTATATAAATTTTAAAACATTACAATAGAATATTTTTAATATTTTGCATTTGCAAAAATTTAAAACTTAAGCTGGGCGCTGTGACCCATGGGTCCTTTGTTTATATTCTGGATTCTCAACATCATTGTTTGGCTAAAACTGAATAAATACCAGACATGGTGCGAATACTTTGCAAATGTTTTTGAATACGAATATGAATATGTACTCCTTTGTAAAATTTCTTGCATAAAGAATAGGAATTCAGGTAAAAATGAAAGTATTTGAATACCAGTGAAAATACTTTCAAAATGTATTAATGAATGCATTCATGAATATATTCTATAATATTATTTTAATAATCATTCCAGTTATATTTTATTAAAAAATCATATGATTCTCTTATTTTTTTTAATAAAAATTATTTTTGGCACAATATTTGTTATTAAATTTTAATAAATAGTTAAACTCTTATCTTATATGTGCTGCTTTTCAGTTATATGGCCAAGTCAAAATCTGTATGACAATAGCACTCCATTTGTTAATAAAATAAATGATATCAATCTCTTCCCTGTCTCCAAAGAAACTATCAAAATCATACATAATCTAAACACCAACAACTCATAATACAGCTTATATTTATTTCCACACAAAACCAGCATGTGCCTCATTTCAAAATCATATTTTTTATCATATATAACAGCTGAGCGCCGTGACCCATGGGTCCCTTGTTTAAAAGATAGTAACAATAATCTAAATGCTGCAAGTTCAGGGTTAATAGTTCTCAGATTTGTTGGTCACAAGGTCATTGGTTAAGGTCACAGGACCGTCATTCTAAAAAATTTTTGAAAAAATTCCCTTAATGACAAGTTCAGCTGAGCGTCGAGACCCCTGGGTCCCTATTTTAAGTAGTCATCAAATCGAGGTCCTATTCACTGTGCTCTGTTTACAGAGACATCATGAGTATTTACAATGAGCCTTCCCCGGGGATGTGAACACTGATAAAGTCTGATTAACTGTGCTCTGTTTACAGAGACATCATGAGTATTTACAATAAGCCGCCCCCTAGGATGTGAACACTGATAAAGTCTGATTAACTGCGCTCTATTTTCAGAGACATCATGGGTATTTACAATGAGCCTTCCCTGGGGATGTGAACACTGATAAAGTTTGATTAACTGCGCTCTATTTTCAGAGACATCTTGAGTATTTACAATGAGCCTTCGCTGGGGATGTGAACACTGATAAAGTTTGATTAACTGCGCTCTATTTTCAGAGACATCATGAGTATTTACAATGAGCCTTCCCCGGGGATGTGAACACTGATAAAGTCTGATTAACTGTGCTCTGTTTACAGAGACATCATGAGTATTTACAATGAGCCGCCCCCTAGGATGTGAACACTGATAAAGTCTGATTAACTGCGCTCTATTTTCAGAGACATCATGGGTATTTACAATGAGCCTTCCCTGGGGATGTGAACACTGATAAAGTTTGATTAACTGCTCTCTATTTTCAGAGACATCTTGAGTATTTACAATGAGCCTTCGCTGGGGATGTGAACACTGATAAAGTTTGATTAACTGCGCTCTATTTTCAGAGACATCATGAGTATTTACAATGAGCCGCCCCCGGGGATGTGAACACTGATAAAGTTTGATTAACTGCGCTCTATTTTCAGAGACATCATGAGTATTTACAATGAGCCTTCGCTGGGGATGTGAACACTGATAAAGTTTGATTAACTGCGCTCTATTTTCAGAGACATCATGGGTATTTACAATGAGCCTTCCCTGGGGATGTGAACACTGATAAAGTTTGATTAACTGCGCTCTATTTTCAGAGACATCATGAGTATTTACAATGAGCCTTCGCTGGGGATGTGAACACTGATAAAGTTTGATTAACTGCGCTCTATTTTCAGAGACATCATGAGTATTTACAATGAGCCTTCCCTGGGGATGTGAACAATGATAAAGTCTGATTAACTGCGCTCTATTTTCAGAGACATCATGAGTATTTACAATGAGCCTTCGCTGGGGATGTGAACACTGATAAAGTTTGATTAACTGCGCTCTATTTTCAGAGACATCATGAGTATTTACAATGAGCCTTCCCTGGGGATGTGAACACTGATAAAGTTTGATTAACTGCGCTCTATTTTCAGAGACATCATGAGTATTTACAATGAGCCTTCCCTGGGGATGTGAACACTGATAAAGTTTGATTAACTGCGCTCTATTTTCAGAGACATCATGAGTATTTACAATGAGCCACCCCCGGGGATGTGTGTCGTCCCAGACAAGGAGGACCTCAGTAAGGTTCGACATTTTCATTACATGGCACGTCATACAGTCTCATAACTCAGATGTTATTTTGTTGAATATCATCTTCAGATAAAATTATAAACACAACAACCACTGTGTTGCTCTTTCAATTTTCTACACAAAACTGCAAATACATTTTCCACCCACAGTTAAGAATTTTAATATGTCATTATTAAGGTGATACTTGTTATTCAAGATGTGAACTATTCATCATGTAATAGATGATGCCATGAGCATTACCTGATTGATTCAAAATTAAAGAAAATAATATATTTCAAGGAGAGAAACCTGTCATTAACCTCATCAGAGGCATAGACAGGAGATTTGACATTACTAGACAGATATTAATGCTTGGTATGTGCTATTGACAGAGTTTCAATTGTGTTTCTGATAAGATGGTTCATGGCTCACTCTTCCTGAAAATTTCATTGAAATCTAGTAGGATCTTAAGGAGATATTGTGCAGGCAGAATGTAATGAAAAAAAGTAATACTGAAGGTAATTTTGACATGATCAGTCATATCCTAGCCTAAAATTTATTTCACTCTCCCCAGATTTCAGCAGTTGTTCCCTATGCATATGTTTTTTCTAACTGGTAAAATCAATATTGCCAGTTTTGCATAAAAATATGTCTTCTTGAGATCCACCTCAGAATAATGATTTCTTGCTTCTGAATTTATCTTATTTGCAGAATATCCAACATTGTTAAGCCAATTGCTGTAGCTTTTTTCAAATCATTGGTAAACAATTATTTGCATTTATAATCACAAACAACATAGTCATTGAATTTAATTTTTCAATTCAATATTTATTTATTTTATACCTATATTCACACATGAAATCAGGTGATGGCTATGCCACATATAGAAAGATTAATTTGATTAAGCAAAGATTAATTCTTCACTTCTGAAAATTTTTAGCATGAATCAGTTTTGTCTTCCTATATTGATAAGATTAAATTTTTCACACTCTTTATTACTACCAGTATAATTGGATCACTTTCAAATTTTTAATTGGCCATTGTTATCTATGACCATAAGTCCTTTAGAAAAGTTCATTTGAATTTTATTACAGCTTGAAAAGCTGGTTTTGTCAGATACTATTTCTGTAAAATATCCCACTTAAACTCAGACATTGTGATAAAAAATGTTGAATTGTGCCATTAATATCAATGGTAAATAATCATATATATCCCATGTCATAATCATTAATGGTTTATTTGTACAAAAACAAAAGTCATCATTTGAAAATATGCATAAGGGTCAGTTGTTAATCAGTATTGATACTGCATGTACAGTTGTTTTAGCTTGTACTATTTAATGATCATTTAATGTTATTTTCACTTTGACAGATCCATGCATTGATAACAGGCCCATTTGACACTCCATATGAGGGAGGTTTCTTCTACTTTTTGATACGCTGTCCACCAGATTATCCAATCAGACCTCCCCGGGTTAGACTACTCACGACCGGTGACGGAAGAGTCCGTTTCAACCCTAACTTATACAAAAATGGAAAAGTGTGCCTCAGCATTCTTGGGTAAGGTTTGAGTGAATTATCGAAGCTGATTTTCAGTATTCAGAGTTAGGCAACTTGCAAAATTGATTGGTGACTGGTTGTGATATAAATGTAGGATGAGTAGCTGTATTGAGTAGTACTGATTATGACCTTCCTACATCTTAAAGAGAAATTATAAACTCTATACTCTTTAGTGCAACTCATAGTGATACAGGGCAATATTGATATCCTTGCCTATATCATTTGTCCATTTGGAACTTTGGATTTCACTTATTTTGAAAACATTAAACTTGTAATATAGCTTATTGGAAGTAATCAGCTATAAATTCATATTCAGTCATTGAAAGTTAAAAAACCATCAGTGATCGATTATTAATCAGTTATTGATAATTATTATTGAGTAAATGATATGCTGCATCATCTGCTTGTAACTTTTTTCATGTATTATTAGGACCTGGTCAGGACCAGCCTGGAGTCCAGCACAGTCCCTCTCAAGTGTTTTGATTTCTATTCAATCCTTACTCAACGAGAAACCTTATCACAATGAACCAGGGTTTGAACAGGTGAGTAATTGGCACAGTTGTTATGATTACAGAAATTCAGTCCAGCTGACTGTCAGTCATGCCTAGCTTTAGCAATCAGATGTCAGTCATTCATCCATAAATCTAACAGTAACAGTAAAAGTACAAATCTCAACCACTGGCTACGTGAAGTTCCTTTTGACATCCAGAGAGACCTTGATGAGATCTGCTTGAAATTAGGTTTCATTGACATACTGTGATTGACTTCTCCAGAGTAGTGGCTTCATATTTGTGAATTAGACTGTGATTTTGAAAACATGAGGTTATGGATGCTAATACCAGCAAAATATGGGCAATAATTTTAGAAGCAACCAATAGGTGGCATTACTTGTGATCAGTATACTGGAAATTACGATCATTTCCTCCACAAATTGAAATGGAGACAGGGCTAAGATGTATATTTGAGTTTCTGGACTGTGCAAATGAAATTAGTTTCAAAAGTGTTTTTCTTTGTTCCATTATTTTTAATATAAACAGACTCCTTTCAGTGTCACTTGCTGACCTTTGGCTCCAGTTTGTGGACCCAGTTGTTAGCTTCTTGGAGGATCAGTGCATCCTTGTCTGTTGCACACTTGAGACGTTGGTCTTTTAGTTGATTTGTGGTCACTTTCAGCTTTTAGGTCAACTGTGGAGTTATAATATAAGGAGGGCAAGCCTACCAGCAGCCCACCTGCAATGGTCAGACATCACCAACAGTGCCTTTTCAAATACAGGGCAACCTCACGAAGACACTTGGCTTTTTGATTATTATATAAGGTGCAGGGGAGTGTAAGCCAAAGGATTATAAAATGTTTCAGTTAAAAGTCATCACAAAAGATTGATCATGAAAAAGAACCCTTTAAAAAATATATAAAAAAAACATGAAATTGCTGCCCCACGGATATACAGGCAGCAACATGTCAGTGCATTGTGTGAACCATGGCAAGGAAACACTGTTTAAATCAGACACCTGTGGCTGTCAGTGTTCAAAAACAGAACATTTTATTTTTATTAATCACAAACATAAAATAAATTTTCTCATTCCAATCTATATCAGTGTCATTCTCAGAAATTTGAAGAGAAGAAAACTGACTGAATTTTCGTGAACAGGAATGAAATTTAAATATTTGGCTGGTCTGGTTATGTTGGTGTCTGTTTACTATGCATATTTTCCAGAGTGGGTTTAATGTTGGCCTTCTTTGTGACATAGATGTGATTTTTCTGGTGTTTATGTCAGCATTGTTTGCATTGAAATATGGTTAGTCTGGTTATTACATCAGCCATGTACGGACCAGCATTTAGTCAATGTGGTTACTTCAGAATGTACTGTGTACAATGTTTTGTTACAGGAGAGAAATGCCGGAGATGCTAAGAGATATAATGAGATTATAAGACATGAAACCCTCAGAGCAGCAGTCTGTGATATGGTGGAGGGCAAAGTACCTTGTCCAGAAACCCTGAGGTCAGTATCAGGCAACTGTCAAAATATACCATATCATGTAAATCTAAGGCAGGTAAGTATCACAGCCAACAGGGTGGGGGAAGGGGGATTTTGTGTGAAATCTGTAGCCCACAATGCACTGGGGTTTCTACATGCACAGATAGCATGGGTATAAATTAAGTGAAGACTTTATTGAGTCAGTTCAAGTATGATGGATGAGAAATGCTTTATGGCAAATTACATAAACATTGGGTGATTTTGTGGTAAGGACTTCACAGAATAGGTAACATTTTGTAAGCATGTACATGTGAAATGTAAATAGGTGTTTCCTTAAAATGTAAAAAATTTTGATTTTAAAGTTTAACAGTTGAGACAATTAGTCCTGGCTGTCCCACAGTGCTTAACAGGAAGAGGTTAATTTTTTAGTAGAAACAATTTCTGGCAGAAAGATGGACATTTTGCAGAAAACTGCTGCAAAGCAACATCAGAACCTTGTTTTAGTAGGATATGGTTTATATATAATGATTGAGTCCTGATGCTTATCATATTTTAAAATGTTTGTGCTTGACCTTTCAGGGAGGTTATAGAAACATCGTTCCCGGAGTACATGGATTACTATGAATCAACATGCAGGACAAACATGCACATGGATGGACAAAATATGCAGGTCAGGCAGCCGGAATGGCAGTCATTACTTTGAATTATCTTCACATACTAGTTCAGGTTAACTGCTGCAGTGTATTTTCTTGTTATATTTCAGTTTAATCTGCATTCAACCATGCCCCAGCCCTATAAGCACCCTATCAAGGTTTTATGGTTCTTGACAATCTGCCTATATAGCCAGCATTCCAAAAACATCATTCCTTTCAATCAAAAATTTTCCTGTCAGTCATATATTCATGTTCAAATGTAGAGGATGAAAACATAACTTAAATTTGACATTGTCAGGACAGATCAGGCTTCACATCACTTGGATGGTCAGTCAATTGATTTCAAATTGGGCAACATTGGGTTCCTGGAGGTTTGGGGGAAGAGGGAGGGGGCTCTCTAAGGATAGGAAATGTCACAAGATCCAATGATTTGCCCAAGGCACTTATTAGGTCAAATATGGGAATTTTTGTACCTACATTAAAAATTTACCTGTTAAAGGGTCAGAGTTTATAGGAATGAATTCATATGCAACTTTATTCATATCCAATTGAAATTCTTTCATCTCAAGGGTTTCCTTACATCTTTAGGTTTGGTCACTCTTCTTTAATTAAAAAAAAATTCTTTACATATTTTAAATGTTATTGCATTATATATGAAATATATGTAATTTACCTCAAATTAATCTGTGATTAACAGTGCAGGTATACCTTGTGGTAGTGGTGGGAGTTGGTTCCTTTTTCATAATCGATCATCGGTTTGGGCAAACCGATTGATGATCGATTATTAATCTGTTCAGACAAATATAAAGAAATGTGCAATTATTTGTGCAACTGTACTCCTTTAACCCAGCCCGCATGTCTTAGTAATTCTACCTGACGAAAAGAAGTTTTTGCCTTTTTTATATTTTCCTTTTATCATTAAGATATGCTATCCAAAGTTTCATTTTAATTAATTATTGTAATCAAGAATTAAATCACAGTCCAGGACATCTACTTGCTGGCCCTCATGAATACTCCCGCGTATCATTTTAACTTCACTACCAGGACTTTTATTTTATAACAATTTTGATGACTGCCGACATGCATACTGGTTTCACAGGTCTGACAGAAAAATTACAGGCCCATATAATTTTTGGTAAAAATTAAAAAATAAGTAATTGAAAGCTAAAAATATAATTACTCATGCGGCAGCGGCACCTGACATCAGTTGAGGAGATTATTTCTAAGAGAATCTTGCATAATTGGCATAGACCTGGAGCATTATGGAGCATTTTTACGCCATACCGCCCATATTTTGCAATAAACATCTCGTTAGAAAACTCCGCGCTAATTCTGCAGCTCCCTGCCAGTTCACAGAGGTTTAATAAGTCCTCCGTTCTCTCATCTACCGTGACACACTCAGTTAAATACGGAGGTTATTTGGGAACACAGAGTCATTATATGAAGCGCGGAATGTTGAAAAAATGGAGGAATAATTTTTGCCTATAACTTGAAGACATTCTGGTAAAAACAATCATGAGTATGATGTAATCGATAGTTGCCTTTCGTAATCGAGCGCTTGAAAGTTGCAGCAAACCGACTGACTTTTGAAAAAACTCGATGATCGGCCCACCACTACCTTGTGGGTATCCCTACCTGATTATATTTAGGTGCATTCTTAATCATTTATTTAGTGATTTTTTTCTGGATTATACATCAGGTGGTTTTGTCATATTTTAGATCCCATTATAAGGCAAAGTACATATTGCTAAAATGTATATGCATGTGTAAAAATCCAACACCTCCTTTGAGTCTTAGATATCTGCAGAAGGCTCAGGTTTTGCTGATTGATATGACCATTGGTATGCATAGTTTCACAAGGGTACGGTAGTTTTATAGCCAGACCATGAAGTGTATTTGATGCGTTTGATTTATTATTAATCATGGTTGATTTATATAAAGAAAAAGAATTAATGAACATAATGATGGTACATTTTTTCATCAATTTGTTTGTTGTAGGACCCTTTTGGAGAGCGGAGAGGAGCATTTAACTATCAGGTGTTAGCCAAGCGTCTTGAGGCCTTAAAAATCAAACATGGCAGACCAAGGGAAGACTCGTCAGACTTCAGCGACTCGGACATGGACAGTTCAGGAAAACCCAGCAGATAATGCTGGCATCAGTAGCATCCTCACTTCACCATCATTATCCTGTCATCTGATATCATTTCTTTATGCATACATTTTGTGTTCATTACTTGATAGTTAATGTTTTTATCCGCCTGCATGGACACTAAGTTTTCATGTGTGCCAGAGGCAGCGTTTTCTTCCTGCAGTTTTACACTGCTGCTCATTACCAGGGTCATCCAGCAGGTTTCCCGAAAAAAAAAAAAAAAGGCAGATACTAATGTGTGTGACCTCTGGCAGCTTTATAATATATAGGCAAGAGAAAGTAGGTGTCATGTATAAGGTCGAAGCAGCATATAGCAAAATTTGCTGGCATCACAAGGCGCCTCCTCATTGTTTTTATTATATATACCATTTGATAGGTAATAAACTATTTATACATCAGTGGTAGAAATTGGTTGTAAAATCCATATTCTGATTACTGATTAATTTATGTACCACCTTTATTATCATGAAATATGCTGTATATAATTAAACCTAAAATATTGACAGATTAAATTCAGTCAAACTTGTACATCATGCTGAAAGGTAATGGCTGGGTTTTTTACCTCTATTCATTACACAAGGTTAATTTAATGTTAACTGATGTTTATATATATAAAGGGAAGGACTACGAGGCTAAGTAAATAACTATAGTTAATTAACTCTGCACATATGGGGAAGTGACAGATACCACATTCTCTCACAAACAAAATTATCATTCATAGAGCACCTTTTAGATCTAAGAGCAGATTTACACTTTTCATCTGGTTAAAGCAACATTAAGTGGCATGTTGTGTGTGGAATGCAGTTAATGGAAGGGGTAATTTATTTGTGTGGGTATTTATTTTGTAGGTATTAAAACCCTGCAAGGTCTTATAACATGGCGATTGCGATGTTCACATCCACGGGATCGTTTATTCGTATACATTGTAACCAGGTTACATGTTCACTGGGCTGGACTCAGCAAGTTGATCCAATTCTTAATGCAAAACTCCATTTCTCCCCCATTTCAGGGTTTGCCATTTGTATGCACATAAATGGTAATTGAAAATTAATTGGTTCAAAAATCAAACTGATGACTGCCTGCTTTACACACCGCATGCGAACTTAATTTAGCTTAAATAGTCTGAAGTAAAAATCGGTCTGTGTCAGATATACATTATGCAATGTTATACACCTCTTATTGTTTTGTATATAAAAGTAAATATGTTATAGGAACTTATAATGAATGGGTTTTATAAAGGTGTGTGTTTGTGTACAAGATAAATGAATAAATATTTGATTGCTGTTTTTGACTGGGCTGTTGTAAGCCTTGGAGAGAGTGACAAATATTAAAACTGGTACCCTAGAGCTAAACCTAGCAGTTGTGCTGTTAGGTGCCTTTGGGTATATACATGTCTTTATGAATTTAAATAGTTCTGATATAAACCAAGTTGAGACATTAGTACTAAATCCCTCAGTCAATTTATTTGGTATCTCTGCCCAAGGCCTGTGTCTAAACGGACAGCCTAGCTACCGCAGTAAAGTTAACAAAAATGACTTGATGGTATGCACACAGGAAGATATAAGAACAATGGACAACCAAAAAACGGGCAGTCAACAAGCGACTACGTCCGCCATATCACAGAGGCAAAGGAAAAATAAGGTACCTGACATGACTCCTTGTGGCATCAGTGATGCCAATCAAACTCATATAAGTGGAATTTTCACCAAAAACATATACAGGTGGGTACAACATGCAAAATTTCAGGCCAAGACTCCAATCCACTACTGAGAAAAAGTGCATCAGTGGTTTCTGTTAAAACTGGAAAGTGGTGCCACCTGTCTGGCTACAACAAAGCTATCCAACAGATACATTCATCCACTCCTGAGATGAGGGATTTTAACCAAAAGCAAATGCAGGGAAGGACACCATACAAAATCTATTGGAGATGACGCCACCAGTCTGGAGTACGAGATGGGGGTATCTAAGAGCTATTAACATGCATAACTCTCCTGAGGAGAGGGCATCAATGTATTCTACGAAAACATGAATTTAGGTGGTGCCACCTGTCTGGTCTACCAGAAAACACTCAAAGGTGGATGGACATGCCAAATTTCAGACTAATATACATTGAACCACTCCTGAGATATAAGCAAACATATGGATGGTCACCACACGAAAATAATTACAGATAGGGCCACCAGTCTTAAGAGATGAGGTATCCCAGATCTATGGACATGCATGATTTCAGCCCAATATATTGAACCAGTGACCAAGACTAACAGATGGCAAAAGCATGGTTGGAAGCCACGCGAAAATCATTGTAGATTGTGCCACCAGTCTTGAATAGGAGATGAAGAGAACCAAGAACTATGGACATGCAAAATTTCAGCTATAAACATTGAACCAGTCCTTTGTTATGCACAGGTGAGCAAATACCTTTGCTGGCTTTTGGAAAGATCAGTCCAAGGGTTTCAGAGTTCTCCTAAAACTAACCTGGTGGTGTACAGCTGGAAACCTAGTAACTGCGAAACTTTTGGTGGATAAAATTAGATCTGTGCGACCTTGTTTCAGATTTAAAGTCAAACTTTCTGCATACCGGTCTACTGAATCTGGTCTAGTTTCCCAAACAAGTTCTGGTAATGCAGGAAAAGTACATGGCCAAGTGGTTAAGACATTTAAGGTCCACCTATGATCAAACTGCCTTGGTTCAATATATAGCTTGACAATACATAATTAAAATTTATTTTAATCAAATTATTTTTAATCCAAATGATATTTACATATTTGGAAACCCCAGAATATCCTTGGTTTGTTCAGCTGTATATATAAAAAAAAAGGTTTTGTTGTTGATGTGTTAATCTAAAGTTTAAAGCAAAATTTTCATTTTTTTTCCTCTGGGAATAAATAAGTTTTATTGTAATAACTTTTATTCATAGAATTTAATATAATAAAAAAAAATACCAGTAACACTTTGTTAAAATTACCAATGGCCTATTTGTTAAAAAAAAGTTATCAAGAAATACACATTAGCCTACATTATTTCAAACATGATTTTGTTTTGGAAAGCTTTATCCTTGATGGTTTAAGAGAAATATCCCTCTGAAGATGGTGGAAGGGACCAAATTACTGTTTTGAGAAATTGACAACAAGGCCTACAGGCCTAATGCGAACCTGTGCAAAGTTTGGGAGTATGAATGGAGGTTTATTTTTTAAATTTAATATTGATCCTCTTAAGCCTTGCATATCTACCTTAGTCATCATGATTTCAGCAAAATGGACGTTTCTGACCTGCAAGTTTCAGACTAGGACATTTTAAAACTAGAATATGGGTAGTTGACTCAATGTATCCGAAGAAATCAGAGTAGGACAGGTGAAGTGAGGCATGGATTAAGTGGCAAGAGGAATAGAGTGAGGTGTGTTGCATAATAGCATGGATGTCTGCAGCATAAAAGTGAATGTAGGTGGTGCCACCTGTCATAAAATCGAGAAATAGTCCAGGATGTATAAACCTGCTAAATTTCAGGTGGATAAGTCAAACCACATCTGAGATATGAGTGATTTTATCCCAAGGCAGATGGACGCTGTGCATATAAGTGGCTGCAGGTGGCGCCACCAGTTTTGCCTATGCTGAAGAGCTATGTGAGATCTATGCATATGCACAACTTTGGCCCAATCGGTCGAACAGTTCCCGAGATATGAGCTTGGATGTCCGCAGAGTAAATGTGAATGTAGGTGGCACCACTTGTCATAAAATCAAGAGAGCTGTCCAGGATGTATAAACCTGCAAAATTTCAGGTGGATAAGTCAAACCACTGCTGAGATATGAGTGATTTTATCCCAAGTCAGATGAACAGATGGACGCTGTGCATAAATGGTTGCAGGTGGCGCCACCAGTTTTGCCTATGATGAAGAGCTATGCGAGACCTATACATGCAAAATTTTGGCCAAATCAGTCAAAAAGTTTCCGAGATATGAGCTTGGATGTCCGCAGAGTAAATGTGAATGTAGGTGGCGCCACTTGACATAAAATTGAGAAACCTGTCCAGGATGTATAAACCTGCAAAATTTCAGGTGGATAAGTCAAACCACTTCTGAAAAATGAGTGATTTTATCCCAAGGCAGATGAACAGATGGACGCTGTGCATAAATGGTTGCAGGTGGCGCCACCAGTTTTACCTATGATGAAGAGCTATGTGAGATCTATACACATGCAAAATTTTGGCCCAATCGGTCAAACGGTTCCCGAGGTATGAGCTTGGATGTCTGCAGAGTAAACCTGAATGTAGTTGGCGCCACCTGTCATAAAATCAAAAAAGCTGTCCAGGATGTTTAAACCTGCAAAATTTCAGGTGGATAAGTCAAACCACTTCTGAGATATGAGTGATTTTATCCCAAGGCAGATGAACAGATGGACGCTGTGCATAAATGATTGCAGGTGGCGCCACCAGTTTTGCCTATGATGAAGAGCTATGTGAGAATTATACACATGCAAAATTGTGGCCCAATCGGTCAAAAGGTTCCCGAGATATGAGCTTGAATGTCTGCAGAGTAAACCTGAATGTAGGTGGCGCCACCTGTCATAAAATCGAGAAAGCTGTCCAGGATGTATAAACCTGCAAAATTTCAGGTGGAAAAGTCAAACCACTGCAGAGATATGAGTGATTTTAACCCAAGGCAGATGAACAGATGGACGCTGTGCAAAAATGGTTGCAGGTGGCGCCACCATTTTTAGTGTATGTTATAGAGCTATCAAAGGGCTAAATTTGTGTAAAATTCTTAGCCTGATCGGTCACACAGTTCCCGAGATATGTGGGTTTGTGTGTGGAAACAGGAAACAGATGCACAAATGGACGCTGGGTAGCAAGGAAAGGTCAGAGGTCAACAAAAAATGAGGGCACAGCAGTTCACATGTGACCTGATGATAAACCCGATTTGCTTAAAATGCAAACCAAGTTTTTTCTGAAAGATATAGTTCCAATAATCTGGAAATTCTGCTTCTACCAGAGCCAGGTCAGTTGCCATGGTGATGTCTGGACCCAACCTGTTTGTACTGAGTGACCACTTGACTTGGCTGATGAGCACAGCATGTGGTCAAATCTGTTTTCAAACACAGAATGCCTTTTTCAATTGGCTACAATGCTTTTTTAAGGCTGTATTTACCCAATCTATTCTTATAAAACTGGCAGAACCCTACCAAAGAATAATTCTTGTAAAGTTTAAATCAATCAGCTTAACAGTTTCATCATAAATCAGGGTATAAGCTAGAATTTACATTTTTGATAGTAAAAAACACGTCATTGTAGGTGGCCCCACCAATACCTCAATTTCAGATACGACATATGTGACCAACATACGTATGAAATTTGGTGATGATAGCTCTAGCCGTTTCTTAGATTTTTTTGGACAGATGACTTAAGTTCAACCTCCTGTAACTCGGCCAAAAATCTCCAAACTGGAACCATTCGAACAAACTTGAGAGAGATTGTTCCAGGGATCATTTCTGTGAAATATTGGACAATCTGGCAGGACAGTTTCGGAGAAGATTTTTAAAGCTTTTCCCTATAAAATCTAAGAAAATGCAGTTAGAAAAAAAAAATAAACAAAATCCGACAGAGTTTTTCAGATGACTGATTATTTGCAAAAAATTGGTGATATTAGCTTCTGCCGTTTTTGAGATAGCTATGGTTAACGTACAGGCGACGCACGACACACGACGCCGCACCATCGCATAAGCTCACAGGTTCGCTAAAACTGTTTTAGAAGAGTATTGACCGTGTATTACAGGAATCCATATTATTACCCAATTGAGTTCTTTCCCTCTTAATTAATCAATCATTTATCATGTAAATGATAAATAGATTTTAATGCCGTCTCAGAGTGTCCAACTCTGAAGAAGGCGAAGCGCACCTTCAGGGTCAATAAACAGACCCATTAGTAATTATTCTGAATCTGGTCCAGTTCATTGAAAAAGGTCTGTTCATGTAGGGAATTAGACCTTAACAATGGCACAGGTGACTGGGTCCCTACCTGGCCGGGCTTCAAGGAAACAACAGTGAAGTCTCGATAGAACCCCGGAGATTTGCTCAAATGTGTTAATGGCAGGTTATGACTGGATTTAAACATAATTCATATTTTATGGTTACATTATTCCTCATTTGGTAGAGCCACTTCAAGATTGGTCTTCTACTCAGGATGATCGCGTTGTCAAAAGTGTGATACAGGAGACATTACAGCACTTGGCATGGGTTTTTGGGTCTCCTGTTAATTCCCAAGGGATTCTGAGAAATCAAATATGTTCAGGAAATGATCAAGATGTACTTAAACACAGATATTTTTATTGTATCCGCCAAAACGAAGTTTTGTGGATACTTTGTTTTGACTGGGTTCCACCGCCGCCGCCGCATTCGTTTCCGGAGAACTCCTCTGAGACTACTAGACAGATTTTTCCGAAACTTACACCAATTATCGGGTCACATGTGTACTGGTGCCTAACCAATTGGCCTTGACCTCTGACTTTTCCTCTCTGCAAAGCGTCTGTTTGTGCGTCTGTTTCCACACATAAACCCACATATCTCGGGAACCGTTTGACCAATCAGGAAAAAAAATTGTACAAATGTAGCCCTTCGATAGCTTTATAGCATACACGAAAAATAGTGGCGCCACATGCAATCATGTTTGCACAGTGTCCATCTGCCTTGGGTTAAAATCGCTCATATCTCTGCAGTGGTTTGACTAATTCACCTACAATTCGGCATGCGTATACATCCTGGACAGCTTTCTTGATTTTATGACAGGTGGCGCCAGCTTCATTCACGTTCATGCTGCAGACATCCAAGCTTATATGTCGGGAACCGTTTGACCAATCAGGAAAAAAAAAATTACACAAATGTAGCCCTTGGATAGCTTTAAAACATACACAAAAATGGTGGCGCCACCTGCAGCCATTTTTGCACAGCATCTATCTGTTTGTCTGCCTTGGGTTAAAATCACTCATATCTCTGCAGTGGTCTGACCAAATTACCTGAAATTCGGCATGCGTATACATCCCACATAGTTTTCTTGATTTTATGACAGGTGGCGCCACCTACATTCATATTCACGCTGTAGACATCCATGCTTATATCTCCGGATTCGTTCGACTAATCAGGAAAAGATTTGTACACAAATGTATCCCTTGGACAGCTTTATAACATACACAAAAATGGTGGCGCCACCTGCAGCCATTATTGCACAGCGTCCATCTGTTTGTCTGCCTTTGGTTAAAATCATTCAGATCTCTGCAGTAGTTTGAACAAATTATTTGCAATTCAGCATGCGTATACATCCTGGATAGCTTTCATGATTTTATGACAGGTGGCGCATGCTTCATTCACGTTCATGCTGCAGACATTAATGCTTATATCTCCGGACTCGTTTGACCAATCGGGAAAAAAAATGTACACAAATGTAGCCCTTGGATAGCTTTATATAATACACAAAAATGATGGCGCCACCTGCACAGCATCCATCTGTTTGTCTGCTGTGGGATAAAATCACTCATATCTCTGCAGTGGTTTGACTTTTCCACCTGAAATTTTGCATGTGTATACATCTTGGATAGTTTCTCGTTCAAATAACAGGTGGCGCCACCTACAATCATGTTTCCGTGGCAGACATCCATTCTAATATGTAACACATGTAACTCTATTTCCCCTTACCACTCAATCCATGCCTCACTTCACCCGTCCTACTCTGATTTTGGTGGATACACGTAGTCACTTGTCGACTACCCGTATTCTAGTTTAAACACTTTCAGTCACCAAGATCCTTCAAATTAAACAAATGACACAGTAAACCTTAGAAATAACTGTTTTTGGCAAATGAAACTTGCAACAGAAAAAGGCAGCTGACATATTTATTCATAATGAGTTGATAAAAATGATCAAGACAATGGTTTGCTTGTGTAGTCATTTATTTAAATCTGGGTATAAAACAAACCGTTATGTACGCTATGGCATATTTGTACATAACTGCAAAAACATGAGTCATCCCGTCTATCATAGTGAAATAACATCCTGAAATAAATCAATACCAGCACTAATCTTAATCTTCAAAGTGCCAACCTTTCATTAACATGTAATCTGCAGTAATTAAGGAAGACCACTCACAATCCATTATGCTGATATAGTGATATCAAGAACAAATCTTATCAACTATGAACAAGGTACCCAGAAATGTTTTACACAGGTGTGCAACTAATGCAACATCTCCCACATGTTGTTTTCCCTATCCACTGATTGCACATGCTTGAGGCTCTGTCCTCTGGTAACACCGGGGTTGCTGCTCGGAAGCTGGAGGGGGTACCCATCACTTCAGGCAGTGACACTAAATAAACTTCTCACTCGTATGAAAAATTTACCTAGAAAATATAATTAATTTTTTTCTTTGATCTGAAATGCCATCATGATTTGATTTTATGTAACAATCATACAGAATAAGTATAGCCTGAAAAAATGTTATGGTCACACACTGACCCACTAATACTTTGACTTGTTAATCTTTGGCATTTTATTTGAGGAGACCTGTAATGGATTCGGTCGGTGAACAGGAGAAGCAGGTTTCTTCGTCAAATCTGGTTCTTTCCTGAAAAATGTAAAATATGACAGCCATGAGAAATGAAGTAACCAATTAAGGGAAAGGGTGTCCAGTGTTGTTGCAATGAGGACATCTTAGTTATTTGACAATTAGCATTCATAAGCTCAAAAATACCTTGTAAATAAAGCAAAAAATTACCAACAGACATCAGCAAAATTCAATGTAAGAGCAAATATACTCATGTAAGTAACCAAGGCTACAAATACATGTACATATTATAACTTTTGCATTTAATTAATCTGTCAATCACAATGATCATTCCACTGGATTAGAGCAAATGCCTCATAGTGTGGATCTTGAAATCTTTTTAAAAAGTTTACTCATTTAGGTTTTTCTGTGTGTATATACCACAGTAACAACCAATTATTTCTCTTTATTGAATAATATTAATAATATTATGTACCTTATATATGAAAAATTCAACTGAACAGGCAGTAAAATATTTTTGTTGTGTATTATAAATCATGCAGCAATACTTCATATAAATAGAACTAAATCAACAAATTTAGCATAATGCATTTGTACTTGCATTATCCTTCCTAAGTCTCACTCAGTCGAAACAAAAAGGCACCCATCCACTATGCTGGTATTACATGCAAAACTAAATATTTGTTAACTTGTTTTTATTTCTACCCCAAAATAAATTCCTATATAGTAAAATCTCTAATATTGCAAGTACATACAAGATCTTATCATTCTCTTTATGATTAGACCAGTTCTTGTATGCACAATATAAATTTTACTGTTATAACATGAAACAGATTCAAAATATACTTTTATGATAAAATAGATTCCTACTGGTGGAAAATGCACATGCCAGAAAATCCAGACACTTTAATTGAAAGAAACTTGAAAAAATATTTTTAAAAAAATCTTCAGTTTCATGAATTGTTTGCAAATCTTGTTTTTCAACAAAGCTGCATTGATGACCATTATCAACTGACATGAAAACAAATAAAGGAAACATAACTGCAATATATAAATATATAAAGTATGACAATCTATATTTGCAAGTTGCTGCATTTCTCTTTTTCATATTCAGTCGAACAAATAAATTTCTACATAAAAAAAAGTACATTTAGCATATGACAGGGGTCAAGATACTTGGCTGAATTCTACATGTAACTGAAAACCAATAAGCGCAAAAACAAACTCGAGTAAATAAAGTAGATTTATGTTCAAATGATCAGCAGCTAAACAACTATAGCAATCTTGTGTTTGTACAAGGCTGGATTTTGTGACTGGTTAAATTGCTTAGTCTTAGGTGTAACCAAATCTATCTTGATAAATATTTTAAAATTAAGATGACTCCATTGTTATGAACAATACTGATGATTTCCTGAATAATTTGTCTAAGATGGTAAAACATTGCTTTGACCTGAATATTAAATGTCGTTGATCTTTGGAAAATTGATTCTTTAGTCAATTTAGCCCAATGTCAGCTCTGTGGTGATCTCAAAAAGATCTAAAAACATCAACGTTTGTTTGCGATGAAATACACACTGCTTACAAGAAAGAATAGAACGGAAGCAGCAGGCAAAGCCTGATCAGCTAAGCTTGTTAAAATGTACAGGCAGAAATTTATAATTTATTTACATGTTTAATTATGAATTAATGTAGTACGATCTATTTTTCAGGTACACACAAATGGTTTACAAACTTAATGGGTACAACACAGGTTGATTAAAACCGTTATATAACAATAGTCTCAGGCTGGGCTGGGACAAAAAAAAAAACTGCCCCATCTTGCAATGGTAAAGAATCCTATAAACAAAAGTAACAAAACCATAACATTATAATACAGACAACCTAAAAAATTTAATGGATTATCCCTTTGTGTGTTTACCAAACCAATCAAAATGTGTTAATAACTTTTTGAGTTAATAAAGTGGCTAACAAACCAACCAACCTACCAACAGGCAGCAAAAAACAATACCTCCTAGTGGAGGTTTTTATTATAAATTTTTGGAGTTAGTATGCCTAGACTACAAACAATGCAATGAAACAGAAAGGCATGCAGTTAAAACCAGATGCAGTTACAAGGCAACTAGTAACCAGAACAGCCAGCAACCAGGACGCACAGTGATGAGGACACGCAATAACGCAGGGATGTGGTATACCTTGTGTGTGTATGTCCGCATGGACACCTACATGTGCTCCGGATGGTTCTTCAGGCAGTCGATGAAGGCTTTGGGAGGTAGCTCACCCAAACAGATCTTGTGGATGGCTGTGAACAGCGGGAACCTGCAGCACACAGAACATTGTTAACTGGTTACTTCACACATCTAACAGCAGAAAGTTGCTCAGGGCCCACAGAGTTCTGATGCATATGATATATGTAATATTATATTCAGTGGAACCTGTCTGAGAAACCACCTATCTTATACGACCACCTGTCTATCAAGACCACCCTTGGGTGAACCAAAAGCATTCACTTTTGTTATAACTGACCTGTCTAATAAGACCACCTGTAAATGTTTTGGCCAGTCCCATGGGTTGTCTAATAACACTGGTTTAACTGTATGTCCTTGTAATTAAGATAAGGTCCACAAATGAGAGCAACTAGTACACAAGTTAATTTGCCTGGGTATACCAGAATTTTAAACAATCATTAAAATAATCATAACTGATTATATGCTGATCCTAACAGACTTAACATCTTTTTTACTATATCATGCTTTTTAACGATTTTTTTCTTTATTATAGTGCTGAAACTCATAACAATATTTTTTAAAGATGGAACTGATAGCTGGAACAGATGGACGGCTGGGGGAACACTAGTCAGCTGTGTTACAAACCACCAGTCCCATTTTAAAAATATGATAAGCACTCAAAATATGTGTTTGTTTATGAATTTCCCATGTGTATGATGTTATTCTGACAGAGAAGGATGACATATTTGGTACTGTCCCTCTTTTGGCTGTAGTTATGCATTATCTCACTAAAATATGTACTGCAATACTTCACTGACAAGATGATACATGATATGCAAAAAGTACCAGAGTTCAGACGCCGTGTGACTGGTCTTCACCATGCTGTTGCCTCAATACATTGTTTTATTGTGAGGTGGTCAGCCAATCAGATAAAGATTAACTGATATCTGGCCAATTATCAATGTTTTGCCCTGCACACAAATGGTTGCTGACCATTACTAAATTCGAGAGGCTGTTCCAGCTAAATGTCAAATTTTCTGTTGGATTGCCCTCATGTGTGTCATGTTATACACACTGTGCAGACTCTGAGCACCAGTGTATTGTGAGAGCCTACAGGCCCTCATGTGTGTCAGGTTATACACACTCCGCAGACTCTGAGCACCAGTGTATTATTAGAGCCTACAGGCCCTCATGTGTTACAGGTTATACACATTCCGCAGACTCTGAGCACAAGTGTATTATGAGAGTCTACAGGCCCTCATGTATAAAATGTTACACACTCTGCAGACTTTGAGCACCAGTGTATTATAAGAGCCCACAGGCCCTCTATAGTGTCATGTTATACACACTGTGTAGACTCTTGAGCACCAGTATATAATGAGAGCCTACAGGCCTTCATGTGTGTTATATTATACACACTGTGCAGACTCTGAGCACCAGTGTATTATGAGAGCCTACAGGCCCTCATGTATGTCATATTATACACACTGTGCAGACTCTGAGAACCAGTGTATTATGAGAGCCTACAGGCCTTCATGTGTGTTATATTATACACAATGTGCAGACTCTGAGCACCAGTGTATTATGAGAGCCTACAGGCCCTCATGTGTGCCATGTTATACACACTGTGCAGACTCTGTGCACCAGGGTATTGTGAGAGCCTACAGGCCCTCATGTGTGCCATGTTATACACACTGTGTAGACTGAACACCAGTGTATTGTGAGAGCCTACAGGCCCTCATGTAAGTCATGTTATACACACTGTGTAGACTGAACACCAGTGTATAATGAGAGCCTACAGGCCCTCATGTGGGTCATGTTATACATACTGTGCAGACTCTTAAGCACCAGTGTATTATAAGAGCCTACAGGCCCTCATGTGTGTCATGTTATACACACTGTGCAGCCTCTGAGTCATGACAGTACAACTCTGCTGAGTCAAAATCTGACTCCCACAATGCACCGGGACTTCTTAATACACCAGGAGCATACGTTTAAATGTAGTGAAGAGGACATGTAATCCTTTCAAATGTGCTGGCTAAGAACTTTTTAAAGGGGCCAAATCACCTATCTGACCTTTATAAACTAAAGGTAGTAACTTGGAGCTTGTATAAAAATAGGCCAGAAATTGTGGGTATCACTGCAGACTGCATGGCTGCTTGTTTGTTTATATCAACCTGTTAATAATATGTTGGGGCCAGCCAAAATAATCAAAACAATTCAACAAGGGCATCTGGCAGCAAATCAGATAAGCCAGAGTTGGCAAATGGCGTTTTGCAACAAGTGACCTTTCTACCCTTGCATATAAAGCAACCTACCACCTTAGTTTACATGTTTTTCCTGTTTGTCAACATTGCTGTGTTTACAAACATGCTGTTGATAGACAAGTTCATACATCCTTCACGAAGGTGTTATAAGAACTTTTCACAACCAAAATTACCCTTAGATCATTAATATATTCACAGAGGAAGCCTGAAATCACATGAATTAATTCTTTTTCAAAAGGTAGGTGAATGGGCACCTTTAAGGATTTCAGACAAAATTTTGTGGCCTGGATCCCCCCTTTACTGGACCCGGGGACCTTTGTTTCAGGTTTTTCATTACTAGACATTAGTCCTCCTGGGTTTGACCCCCCTTTTCCTAAATCCTGGATCTGCCCCTGTGTTTCCTTGAAATGTACCAAATTTTTATTTTAAAGTTTGACAGTTGAGACAAATAGTCCCCACAGTGCCAAACAGAAGAGATTCATTTTGAGTAGAAAGGACCTCTGGAGGAAAGTTGTACGTTACACTCACTGTGAGATGTGTGACATGTTTTGTGTTTCTTACTTTTCTTCCATGTTCTTGCTCTTCAGTAAAACATTCACTTCAGCCGCTGTGGGTGGACCTTGGAGTTTCTGACCATTGAGCATTTCCCTTTCAAGTTCTTCAATACTCTACAAATGCAAGGTTTCTGGACAGTCAACAAAATTTCAATATTTAATGTTACAAAGGGCAAGAAACTACCATCTCTGTACATGTGAGTTTTCCTGGATGATTAGTAATAAATGCACACACAGAAATGACAAAGTTGATAGTTACAAGCAGAAACTACACTTAATTAGTTTTCTAAAACCCTGAATGGCAAACTAAAGAATTCCTTATAATCTGATCTACTACCCCTGTCTGAATGGCAAACTAAAGAATTCCTTATAATCTGATCTACTACCCCTGTCCATCTGTTTTTTTTTTTATTTTACATTTTGGCAAGTCAAATTGAACCAACGACAGAAAATGAAAAAAGAAGAGCATGATTTTAGTACCATACTTGGGTTGTGAAATAAATATTACTAACTTAATGGTCTGGGTTTATTTTTCATTGTATATATCTATGATTCATGGCATCTCTAGAGAGTGACCATTGTTTACCCTTAAGGGAAGTGGTTCTGATGTGTGACATAACAGTGACCCTTGTGCGTGAGATAACTAAAAGAATCACAATAAAAGTGGCCCCCAGTTCTTGATCACTGGGTGCATACTAATATGGCATCTTTTATAGAGAATGATCTTTTATGATGTCATCACCGTTCTCTGCCATGTCCATCTCATGGTTGGCGGAAAGATGTACAAGAAAATCAAGTAATTTTTGGTTTTCTAAATAACTGATTATACATTTCCATCTTTCTGCTCTTGGTATAAAAAGATTTTCTTGTTTGCTTTACCCAAAAATAAACACCAGAAAACAACAGGTGAACAAGAAAAGTGGAAAAGACTACAGCCTATTTGACCATTAATTTACAATAGAACCATGAAATGTTCTTCCCTGATTTTTTTCAGTCAGACTATGTTCAGTAAACCCTTGAAATTATGACCATCAATGGGACCTCGATTAAGTGGTCACATTTCTGAAGTGTTCATCTATGAGAGGTTTAACTAGAAAGGTTCTTAGAACAGCCCACTTGGCCAATCATAATCTTTATTGACCAGTGAGTAAATCAAAGCTAAGGGCATATCCATCAAGTATATAATTAACTGAAGCCTGATAAAATGTGATGAAAACTGTGACGCAAACATCCCTTGTCTTATCTAATCATCTGTGAACACACTTTGATATATTCCCTGCACTCGTTTGCTCTAATACCCTTTACAAATCTGTGGTGTAATGCATTGGTTTGTGGCTGACCCTTGGCTATGCCTATCCATGCAATGTTTACTCTGTACCAAGTGGTTGCATAATTGGGGTACAGTTCACCTATTGAAACCAAGATAAGTGCCTGTAAATTGCAAAATCAGGTACACCTTATTATATAAAATAAAGAGCAAAAATATTTTGGACACTGAAAAAGAAGTGATTATTTCTAGGTGGTGGCTATACTGAAGTGGTCAGTAGGCAAGGTTTTCCTGTATTTAAGTTATTTATCATTTAAGTATTTATTATACAGAATATCAGACTACATCAATCTCCTGCTGGAGACCAAGATAAGCTAACCATACCTTGCCTGTTTTGGCAAAGGCCTCCGCTACACGTCGATTCCTTCCACTGTAACACGTAGTCACCAGATCGGCAACACCACAACTCTCTAGGAATGTATCCGTCTTAGTTGCTGCAAAATAGAAGAATGTTTTGAGATATTTTCATAAATTGCTCTTGGTCAAATGGTTCAAATATGCTTTGATCATCTGTATAAATCTACCTTTCTTGCCTGTAAGTCCTTTGCTCTTTTACAAGTGAAAAAATGCAAGTAGAATCATAGATACTCATAGATCAAGAATAATAAATAATCATCCACTGAAAATAATATAATGAGTGACCCATGGATCATAGTGCTCATTGGTTCACAATTAACTGCTACTAAATGTCAGACATATTAACTTGAAAATATGAATTAATTAAACCATAACAAAGTGACTGTGACACTTACAGACTGTCAAAGATAAGTCCCAAACTAACAATGACGATTTTCAAATTTATCAGTAATTTTTAAATACCGAGCATATTATTAACAAAATTTTGAGTCCTAACTTAAATGACCTTGATATTTAAATGATGTAAATAATGATTCCATATGTAAAAGATGTAAATTTACATTTATTTTCATAATAAATGGGTTCTTTATCAGTAAATGATATATACAAGTATTCAGTTAAAACTCAATGCAGGTTGAAACCTCTGATTATGGTTCATAAAAATACCATGACTGCTAAAATGTGGCATATGTTATTGGTGCACAATTAAAACCAAAAAGAACAAACAGAGATGGTATGGCTAAATGCCCCAGTACAAAATAAGTTAGACTGATAGTTTAATACCCTAGAACTATAAGTTGCATGGCTAAAATAATAACCATATTCATCATGAAAATCTGGAATAAATATCCAAGCAAACTTCAACAGGTATCCAATAAATACAATTAATACAAACAAATACAATTTTTAAATAGTCTTAGATCAGTAATGTTTAACCTCAGATACTAAAATGAGTCAGCCCCACAGATGATTAAAAATGATGTTTTGGCCCAGTACCTTGAATAAAATGTCTCTGTGGCATAATTCAGGATATCTGAGGACATTTCATCAAGGCCTGTTAAAACAGTCTATATGTCTGAAACAATTTGTACCCTGTACAAAAGCAGGACTACAGACAAGACAAATGCTTGACTGATAGTCAGCTAAGCTAAAAATGTTATCATGTTATAATGAAATCCTGGAGTAATGCTAGATAAATAATTTCTCTGTGAATCATGGAAGCTGATTATTCAGGTAGCTTTGTAATGCTCAGGTGTGTGATAAAGAGATGAAATATAGGATGACCTAGTTTTAATCCTAACCGATAAGGTCTATTTAGAAAACTGGCACACAAACATTGCTTGTGGGACTACAATATGATTTGTGAAATAAACTAGAATATGGGTAGTCGACAAGTGACTACGTGTATCCGCCAAAATCAGAGTAGGACGAGGCATGGATTGAGTGGCAAGGGGAAATAGTTACATGTGTTACATATTAGAATGGATGTCTGCCACGTAAACATGATTGTAGGTGGCGCCACCTGTTATTTGAATGAGAAACTATCCAACATGTATACACATGCAAAATTTCAGGTGGAAAAGTCAAACCACTGCAGAGATATGAGTGATTTTAACCCAAGGTAGACAAACAGATGGAGGCTGTGCAAAAATGGCTGCAGGTGGTACCACCATTTTTGTGTATGTTATAAAGCTATCCAAGGGCTACATTTGTGTAAAATATTTTTCCTGATTGGTCAAACGAGTCCAGAGTTACAAGCATGGATGTCTACAGCGTGAATGTGAAAGTAGGTGGCGCAACCTGTCATAAAATCAAGAAAGCTATGCTGGATGTATACGCATGCGGAATTTCAGGTAATTTGGTCAAACCACTGCAGAGATATGAGTGATATTAACCCAAGGCAGACAAACAGATGGAAGCTGTGTAAAAGTGGCTGCAGGTGGTGCCACCATTTTTATGTACGTTATAAAGCTATCCAAGGGCTACATTTGTGTAAAATTTTTTTCCTGATTGGTCAAACGGTTCCCGAGAAATGAGCTTAGATGTCTACAGCGTGAACAAGAATGTAGGTGTTGCCACCTGTCATAAAATCAAGCAAGCTATCTATGATGTATAAGCATGAATAAGAATTTCAGGTGAATTAGTCAAACTACTGCAGAGATATGAGTGATTTTAACCCGAGGCAGATGAACAGATGGACACTGTGCAAACATGGCTGCAGGTGGCACCACCTTTTTTTGTGTATGTTATAAAGCTATCCAAGGGCTACATTTGTACAAAATTTGTTTCCTGATCGGTCAAACGGTTCCCGAGATATTTGGGTTTATGTGTGGAAACAGACGCACAAACGGACGCTGCGCAGAGAGGAAAGGTCAGAGGTCAAGGCCAATTGGTTAGGCACCAGTTCACATGTGACTCAATAATTTTCGGAAAAACCCGTCCAGTAGTCTCAGGGGAGTTCACCGGAATCGAACGCGGCGGCGGAACCCGGTCAAAAACATAGTATCCACAAACCTTTGTTTTGGCGGATACAATTATGACCTTGTAGTCACTCTGAAAACTTTGCCTAAGAAAAAGGACCCTTTGCTTGAACAGGATTTGTCTAAATATTGTTAAAACCAGTCATTTAAATGGCAAATCATGGAGCAGTGACTTTGTCATTGGGCAATACATACAAAAATTCATATTATGATATATACAATGGTTCAGAAAATATTTAATAATAATACTGAATATATTATTGGAATGGATATATATATATATATATATATATATATATATATATATATATATATATATATATATAAAACTCATGATCTTTGAAGATTTGTCAAAAATATATGTCCATGTTTATATTCTTTGTTGCATGCACCAATATTCCATACAATATGATACTGATAACAAATGTGACCTTTGCATGTCATTAACATATTATATACATATACTGTGCCAGCTGGCTGACACTGGGAGGAAAAGCTGGTCAATATGTTGATTACGGGTCGTTTAGTAGAACTTTTCCACCAAATTAATCTAACAATGCACCTTGCCCAGAGAGCAGCTCAACAAAGAAAGGAAAAACTTTTAAACATTTGATACTTAAATCAATAATATAATAAATAACCTGTCTGATGTTACTTTTTATTAACATGGTCCCTGTCAGAGCTCGTACCTGTTTACACTAGACAACACCTGTGGAGGAGATCTATTTAACTGATGTATTACATGAACAGTACACCGTGGGGGTGGTATACACTGAGCGACGTAGACACCTGATAACAAAATAAATACACTCTGGTCCCTCACATCGCATAAATCCTGGCTGGACATTGGAATGGCAGATTCATTACAAGATTACATTCAGTCACCTCCAGCCAGGCTGATAACTGAGCCCTCAACTGATAATATACACTAAATCCCTTGTAAAGTCCCACTTTTTATTATAGTGATCTAATTTTTCAAGGATCTATAAGCTAGAAAAAGGACTGCAGCTTAAGGATTTGGTAGAAGATGTAGGGCACAAATTGCAAGATGCAGCAAACATAAAATGTAGGTCTGTATAACAGCCTGGTATAATTTAGTGCTGGCCTATCTCAAGTGTGACCTTAAGGCTTGCTCATAACTCACACTATCACCATAAAATGTTATAAATGATATTAGCTATTGAAGACTTTGCTTTTATTCTGACTTTAAACACTGCACATGATTCTGTAGTCTTGGCAAATCACAGGATGAAATGATTGAAGGTACCTGATGGTGTTAACTCTGATAGAAACTGATACCATAAACAGAGGTACACTGGAACAATCTTTATCAACCCGTCTCCCAAATAAAGCAGTTAAATATGAAAAGATTAAAGAATTATAGATTCTACAGAATTTGTATTGTGAAAATACTAAGAGTATAAAGCTATCATTGATATATACATGTAGAAGGATTTACAGAAGACAGAGGAACCTATCTGAACAAGCACCTGTCTATTAAGACCACCCTCAAGTGGACCAAAAGCATTACATTTGTCATTACTGACCTACCTAATAACACCACCTGTGAATTAAGACCATTTTTTGGCCAGTCCCATGGGTGGTCTTATTATACAGGTTTTATTAAAAATCAGTTTAATGAATATACCAAGAGTAAAGTATCATTACTGCCATAGAAGATTTCACAGAATTTGACCATTTCCATGAGACCGAGTCGTATTACAGCCGCCTTTGTGTTATCTCCGTACCCTAGACCGTCAACAATTCCTGCTCCGACTGCTACCACATTCTGAAAGGAAGCATGCAAACAAAATCACAGCACCCCATCTCACAAACAAACTAACAAATAACAAGGGGTAAATCAAACAAACTTGTCTCTCTGGCACACACCGAGTCAACTTATAACACAAAAAGTTTTTTGGTTTTACCCAAGTTTGTCTGCTTCAAAAAGAGAATGTCACAGGTAAAAATTTTATGGACTGTGCCTGAAAAACAAAGATCTTGGGAGAGTGGGTTAAATTAATCTGTAAAGAAAGAAAGAAAGAGTGCAGGAGTTTACACAGGAGGGCCATCTCTGTCAGTATCATCAAATGTTCAAAAACTTAACATAAGAATCACAGGGGAATATAGCCCTGTATAAAATAACAAGTTCTAACAGTTTAATGAAATTTCAACTGTAAAAGGCATTCTAGTTTTGTTGAATTACAACTTTTAGTACATGTAATTGTTCCACAATGAATCAGTGACAACCTCAGTCACAAATGACACTGACTATGTGTACCTTCACTTTTCCAAAAGTCTATGATAATTTCCAGCCACCAAGGCAATGAGTGAGAACTTTACATGAACATGCTTTCATTATAATTAAATTATTGAAGTTCAAATAAATGCTCAATTTAACTTTTGAATAAAATTCAAAATTTATTACAAAATTTATGCTAACATCCTTTCAGTTGCATGAAGAGAATATCTGTTTCTACCTCTGTGTATGCTTCTATGGTTTTAAAACCTAACAAAGTGGCCTATGGGCCATGGTGCTCAGCTGATGTCAAAATTGCCTTTATACTGAGAAACCTGTAGTACTGACACATTCTGATCATAGGCTTAAAAAAATAGCGCTGGTCTGAACTGATGATAAGTTGTACTTGTGAGCCGCCAAACAGTGCAACCTTTGTTGTGAATACCCATTTAAATTTGTCATTTTGTAATTACCCAATAAATTACACAGCTACTAGATGGCTTAGCAGTGCAGTCAAACCATTATAAAATTTAATTTTTTAATGTTTATATGCCTGCCACTCACTGAAATAGAACCAGCATTAGAGGGGTACAGGTACTAATCATTACTTAACAAGTACCCCATATACCAGGGTGCATCAACTTGTTATTCACTTTTTTTATTTTATTGATTTTATGAAAAATTACCATACCAATGAATTAATGGACATTATTACATGACTACCTTTACATAATGAATTTTACATAAACAGTATTAAGTGAAAAATAAACTCCAGTCCTTTCAAACATGATATTAACTTCATTTCAGGCATCCACTCAGGGCATGAACAATGGTGAAAAATACATGAATTATATGTTACAAGTTAGTTTGGTATGGTAAAAACACTAGCAAAGTCATGTGTGAATTGAATATGGGGAAAAATACAAGGTAGAAAACACACTGGGGTGGAAAAAGTCAGGGTTTGGCAGGGAAAATGGTCACTGGAAATAAGTCTGGAAAAAAAGTACAAAAAAGACATGAATAGTTTCATCCATCAGCCTAGTGCTGTTCCCAGATCATTCATAACAAAGTATTAAAGTTGTTGAAATGATCACCTTTTTCAGGACATTTTTTATATATTCATATTAAACTTATTATTTTCCCTTTCAAACATCCAAAACATCTGTGATTTAGTTTCATATTGTGTGGGAGTGAACAGGAAAAAGCAAACACATTCCACGCGACAGGAGAAATGGGTGATCAAATATTCCAGGGGGAGCCACAGCCATGTGCTTCAAATCGTTAACTTGACGTAGAATATTCCTAAGGCTACCAATCCTTAACACAAACAGGTAAACAAGAATCTTAATTTCAACTTTCATCTATTTCAATACAAAGAGATATTGTACAAATTGTATTTATTCCTTTCTAAAGCTAAAAGCAAAATTCTGTGTAAAAAAGTGGAGAAAAATAGTCTATAAAAAAACAATGAGATTCAACAAAACTTTAAAACTTTGGTAGAAAAATATAATTCTGCTTCCAGTTTATAAACTATAATAAATTCTAGCCTGGCATTGTCAAGTACATCTAAAGCAAGGGAAAGATAAAAAGAGTTTGAAGCACAAGGCTGTGCTTTTGGTTATCTTCAAAACATGCTACAGTGAATCAATTTCAAATCTTCAAACAAAATAATACTAATGATTGAGTACATGGACTCCAGATCTCGCAGAGCTTTCTCATTTCCATTAAGCCCAGGCGAATCACTGCTGCTTTTGTGTTGTTTCCGTGGCCCAGCGCATCGATGAACCCTGCTCCTGTAGCCACCACGTTCTGCCAGCAAAGACATTCAAGTAAGTCTCCCATCTTGAGGTCCCTCCTGTTCTTGGGAAACATTTTTACAGCCCACAGAGCTCAAATGAATATGTTACAATATGATTTAATAAATCTTGTTTAAAAATTATTAAAAGTTTGTCATTTCATAATGCTTTTATCAACTTTCAAACCGTACACCAAATGTCAAAGTCCCATAGTAACCAATTGTTTTTGTTAGATTTCATTTATGAAGTTATCAACTGTATAGTTACATGTTCTTATGCCATTCTTTCATTCTTGTATACAAGAACTGTTTCTCCAAAAGTTTTCCCATATTATACTAAGATATCAGAAAAATGATTCCCCCATCACTTTATCTCCCCTTACCATAACTTGCAGGATTTCAGGATTTCTGATTGACAGAATAGACCCATGTTATGGCCATTTATAGTACATGTTCAGCTGCTGAAACTGCTGACTCGGGCAGATTTATACCAGTTGATCATTAAAAAGTTAAAAGGTTGAGTTTATAGTTTGATATCACTGCTGATGTCAGTCTCACCTGACCTTTACACTTTGCCTTCCCGGTCACAGAGTCTGTTCATTCTTGTGCTACCAGTAGTAACTTTTCTCAGCCAAACAGCCACAATAGGTGCATGAAGGTTTTTTGTTACAACTACATATGCCTGTTGTTCATGACCAGTATGTATTCATTCCCGGGTAGAGAGGGTACATCCTTGTGGTAAAAGAGTGGTTGGAAAAGCTGCAAACCCAAACCTTGTAGTCACAAGTCCAGGGCCAAAAACATCCGCCATGGTATTGAGCAGTGGTCAGAATTAAAATTACTTATATTATCAGAGTGGACATATAGGCATAATTCAAAACCACTAGGCGTAGTCCTGTTGTTGCAGGACTGAGAGTTTGGTACTAATTTCATTCACACGATGAGTATTTATCACTGGCACTTTTAGTTATAACGGCAAGTATTAGGTTTTAACTATAGTAAATCGACTTGGAACATTAAAGTTAAAATGATATAGATGTGGGTCGAGACAAGAAAGATAATATCTCTTGCAAATAGGGCATCCTCACCTACTCAGAGAATTCATGAAATGGTGCCTTTGGTTCTGAGAATTGTACTGGCATTGTCAGGCATCACAGACATGAGCAAGAATGCCACACATCACTGCTAGTAAATATACACTCTCCCACAACTATTTCTTCCGTCATGTTGCATGAAACTGTAATTGTTCTTAGATGATTCCATATACACAGTTCACATATAGAACATAACCCTTGTACACTAGCACTTTGGAGCCACAGGCTTTAACACAGACAGGAAGGAAAATACTATCAACTGATACTGAATCATTGCCATATGTTACAATCACAGAGACAGAGGTAAGACAGACCTTGAGAGCTCCACACAGTTCTACAGTCTCTTCATCCTCCACAACAACTATCCTGAAATAGTCTGTCTGCATCACACTTTTCAGCAGTTTACCCATCGCTGGATCCTTGCAGCCTGTAGTCACACAAACAACATCATTATGTGACCATTTTAATCTCACATTTTAGAAGTTTGACTTTTGTTTAGTTTAAAAAGACATGCAATGATATAATAAAATGTCAAAATAATCCTTAAATCAATGTTTTGGCTGGATAATTGAGCTAATAAACTAATATTAAATGACCTTTTAGAAGAATCAGTTAAAGTGCAATACCCTGTGGATATAACCACTAAACCATACTAATTAAAACTGAACACTGTTCTATGGTTCAACATACACATAATTATGATATATAATTATTTTCTTCATCTATCATGCATGTTTCTATGATGGGGAGTTGGGGGCACTTCACATATGACTGCTGATTTTGTTTTTAAATTGCAATCTGAAATATCAGTATTTCAAGAACCTATTATTTGCAATTTTTAAGATTGCACTGGTAGAAATAAAAACAGTAAAATCTGAATGTGTAGATGCTAAAGGGACTGAAAGGAAAATGTCACCACCAGCCTATTTGAACTGGTTGTGATTTCAATAAATTTTTATCCAGTAATGTTCATTTACCTATTGTGGCTTCACAGTAATTTTCCCTGGCAACTTCTGGTGCAATGTTAGCTCCCATGAGTACAGCACATGGTATACTGAGTGTATTACGGATGACATTGGAGATTAAATCAAGCCCCTTCTCACTGATGTCAAGTCCCTGAAGAACAGAAAAATCATTAGTTTTATCTTATATATTATACCCCACACATACAATGTACAAAAGCCTGTGAGGATTCCAAAGACATCATACTATACAGGATATACTTTCGTGTTTTTAAATAAATATAATTCAGACCATGCCCTTTACTCTTACCATGTACCAATTATTACAGACTATTCAGAATAAATCTTTCTGGAAAAAAAGGGTGCATGAAGTAATGGAGGATATGAATGAATGAAGACATTACGGTATTTATTCAATTACCAGTCCTACCAGTACAAATAATACTGATGGCTCCTATCAGGATAAAATTGCTGTTTTTGTTTCTTTAAACATACATCATATTCACTAAATGGTTTCATAACACAGAAGTTTATATTCAACTCTTTTCTACGGAGAGACTATTTTAAGTACGGTTCATCTGTAATTGTACCCCCTACCTCAGAAGTACCTACAATGTGTGCTGTAAAATGAGACCGAAAGGTCACTATCCTCAGCTGATATGGTTGGTTGATTAGTGCAGATTACATGCTCAGTTTTTCACATGTTTTTAATTTCTCATATACAGTCACCTATCTAGGACTAAGCCGCCAGCATGTGACTGATGATAAACAGTTAGAACATAACCCAGACCAAGCAGCATGCCAAGTAGAAAATTCAAAGGGTACCAATTGTCTGGTACAATTAGTCATGCTAAAAAAGGCTCAATTATGCTATAAGACTCAATAATTTAAGTTGAATTAGAAATCAGAAGTTCCATGTCTGAAGATAATTAAGAAAATTAAAAGCTTCACGTCAGAAATTCAAAGTTCAATGTCCAAAGTTGATTCAGAAATTATAATTTCCATGTCAGAAATTAGAAGTTCCATGTCTGAAGTTGATTAAGAAATTAAATAGTTCCATGTCAGAAATTAGAAGTTTCATGTCTGAAGTGGAATCAGTAATTAGATGTTTGTTCAATGTTTGTAGCTCAAAAATGATTACAAAGACAATATGTTTATCACGCTGATATACTAATCATATCACTGGCATATGGAGCATCTCTCAACAGCTAACACACAAATGACATGTACAGCTGTCAGGGGTCTTGAGTCTAGAAGTATATGCATTAATACATTTTTTTCTGTACAGGTTACAACTCGTCCTGCAATTAGTTTTCACCCAGAGCTCAACCACAACTCATAGAAAACTTTCATAAGGACCACACTTAAAGCTATACACTTGATTTATTTTACACGGATTGTACAACTAGTTATAATAACTAATATAGGACAATCTCCATGGGACAGTTGGTCGGGTTTGGTTGTCTGTAGAGGTGAAGGAAACTAGAGGCCTTGTAGAAAACCATCAAACTTGGATGGGCAACTACAACCCACTCTCAAAGAAATGCTCAGAATTAAATTGGGTCACCAGCGGAGAAAACCAAGCATTTTAAATGGACAAACTGTCCTGGCCCCTGGACTGTCTAGATCACTTAACATGTGAAAGTTTTCCCGACTCTAATGTAAAAATATGGGGCCATTTATAGAGCTGCAACAGGTGTAAAACATGATATAACCTATGATGCAAATGAATTAAGAAGTGGCAGATATACCTTTGTCTATGAGTATGACTTAAATATATGGCAATGACTACAGTTTCATGATCATAGGTCCTGAGCTTCAATTTGTGTAATTTACAACTGGATGATGTGTGTAAAGCTTTTTTTGTGCAAGTCAGTCTGATAACGAAAATGTTGATGAAGTCAGGTGATGCATGCAGATTCATTAGTGAGGAAATTAATTACAAATAGTGATCAATAGACGATGAATGAATACATCTGTCAATTAAAGTAGAACTCGTATTTCAGCAATAGTGAAAGGAACTGAAAACTGGGATTTTGCACAATAGTCGGAATGTACCAATATTAGGATCTGTTGCATAAAAAATAACCTGAACTGTGCATATGCCACTGAAAATCACTTATATCTTAAGGCCATAAAAGGCAAAAGCACAATACCTAAATATACAATTAAATTTGTCTTGAACAAGTGACACATGGGTCATGATGCTCAGCTGAATCTGACAATATCCAAGACATATGTTTTAAAAATCTTTATATAGATCACATAAACCATCACCATCATAATCTTTATACTCTGCATTTGAAAGGCAAGGTGCCAGATTGCTGATTAATTTGCATAGCAGTGACCGCTATACAAACTTGAGTTTGTGTGGTACTGTACCTTTTCAAATAGTAAACTGTCAAGAGAATCCCAATGAAATATTCCCTGAAAAATAAGTTGCAATGAACCCTGTAAACATACTATAACTTTTTTATATGAAATTCATACACTCATACCATTCCTAATTGAAAATTAAAACTGCAGTGCAGTATTATGTTGTGAGTCCTTGCTTTTAAACAATAAACCACTGAAACCATTGCTTTCAATGTAGCACATGAAATATGACAATTAAAAAAACATCTGGATGATAGGATGGGGATGCTGCATCAGCTGCTCTGCTTATTCTAATGATATAAGTGGTGTGTTTATCAGTTGTCTTGGACATTCTAAAGATAGTGGTGATTTTTTCAGCTGTTCTAGATGCCCTGAAGATAAGTATGTTTGTATCAGCTGTTCTGGATGCTCTGAAGTTAGCTCTGGGTGTATTTATCAGCTTTTCTTGATGCTCTGATGGTAGCCCTGGGTTTTTGTATCAGCTGTTATGAATGCCCTGATGGTAGCCCTGGGTGTTTGTATCAGCTGTTCTGGATGCTCTGAAAGTAGGTCTGGGTGTTTATATCAGCTGTTCTGGACGCTCTGAAGGTAGCCCTGGGTGTTTATATCAGCTGTTCTGGACGCTCTGAAGGTAGCCCTTGGTGTTTATATCAGCTGTTCTGGACGCTCTGAAGGTAGCCCTTGGTGTTTATATCAGCTGTTCTGGACGCTCTGAAGGTAGCCCTGGGTGTTTATATCAGCTGTTCTGGACGCTCTGAAGGTAGCCCTTGGTGTTTATATCAGCTGTTCTGGACGCTCTGAAGGTAGCCCTGGGTGTTTATATCAGCTGTTCTGGATGTTCTGAAGGTAGCCCTGGGTGTTTATCAGCTGTTCTGGATGTTCTGAAGGTAGGTCTGGGTATTTGTATCAGCTGTTCTCGACGCTCTTAAGGTAGCTCTCGGTGACTGTATCAGCTGTAATGGATGCTCTGTAGGTAGCCCTGGGTGCTTATATCAGCTGTTCTGGATGCCCTGAAGGTAGCTGTGGGTGTTTATATCAGCTGTTCTGGATGCTCTGAAGGTAGCCCTGGGTGTTTATATCAGCTGTTCTGGATGCTCTGAAGGTAGCTCTGGGTGTTTATATCAGCTGTTCTGGACGCTCTGAAGGTAGCTCTGGGTATTTATATCAGCTGTTCTGGACGCTCTGAAGGTAGCCCTTGGTGTTTGTATCAGCTGTTCTGGATGCTCTTATGGCAGCCCTGGGTGTAAGATAAGTGTGGTTGTATCAGCTGTTCTGGATGCTCCAAAGATAATTGTGTTTGTATCAGCAGTTCTGGATGTTCTGAAGTTAGCTCTTGGTGTTTGTTTCAGCTGTTCTGGATGTTCTGACATTAGCTTTTGGTGTTTGTATCAGCTGTTGTGGACGCTCTGAAGGTAGCTCTGGGTGTTAGATAAGTATGTTTGCATCAGCTGTTCTGGATGTTCTGAAGTTGGCTCTGGGTGTTTGTATCAGCTGTTCTGGATGTTCTGAAGTTAGCTCTTGGTGTTTGTATCAGCTGTTCTGGATGCTATGAGGTTAGCACTGGGTATTTGTATCAGCTGTTCTGGACGCTCTGAAGGTAGCCCTTGGTGTTTGTATCAGCTGTTCTGGACGCTCTGAAGGTAGCCCTGGGTGTTTATATCAGCTGTTCTGGATGCTCTGAAGGTAGCCCTGGGTGTTTATATCAGCTGTTCTGGATGCTCTGAAGGTAGCCCTTGGTGTTTATATCAGCTTTTTTGGACGCTCTGAAGGTAGGTCTGAGTGATTATATCAGCTGTTCTGGATGCTCTGAAGTTAACTCTGGGTGTCTATATTAGCTGTAATGGGTGCTCTGAAGGTAACCCAAGGTGTTTATTAATATCGGCTGTTCTGGATGCTCTGAAGACAAGGGTGTTTGTATCAGCTGTAATGGATGCTCTTAAGATAAAGATGTTTACGTCTGCTGTCCTGGATTCTCTGATGATTGGGGTGTTTGCATCAGCTGTCTTAGACCTTCTTATGATAGTGGTCATTGTATCAATTGTCCAGGATGCTCTAAAGATAAGGGTGTTTGTATAAGCTGTTGCACACAGTCTATTTGTGACCACTTTCCTGGATGGTATGGAAATGGAATGTTGGACGTCCATGGTCTTTGTATTTATATTGCGCTGGAATTATTACTTTGACTGGGCTATAAATGTTCATAACTAATGTCAATAATGGTCAAGGAATGAGTACCGGTAATTCTCTTGACAACACTCAACTCTCTTGATGTCACAGGTCAGGTCTCAGGCTGTTCTTGGCTTTTGGTTGTCTGTTGTAAACTGTACTGACATGAACTGAACTGCTGTGTCATTCACATGTCTAAACCCAGTCTTTTCAATACATTAAATTCACTTTTTTGATGAATTACAAGAGTTTAGGCTAAATGAGGACTTGAATCTGAACAACTGACATGATACTCATATAGATCCACACACACAGAAACATTTATTCAGTAAGTTATTCCTCCTTTGTTTCTAAAAAAATTTAAATAAAATAATAAATCAATTTTTTTTCAAAAATCTAATATGTACATATTTTGTCTCCTCAGTCCTGCAGTATCTTGGCTGAGAGCTATCAAGATATGGGTGTGAATTTTTAGTAAAAGACTGTGTCAGTTGTTCACAGTCTGATTCTTAAATTTGTTTTTAATTTCACCCTTAGATTTAAGATTACATTTCCTTGGTTTTGATTATTAATAAAGAGTTTACTCCGGGAATTCCACGATTTCTGTAACTGATTATTTACAGTGTCAGGTAATGGTCTGCTGCAACTCTACTTTCAAAACATTCCAGAAGATAAAAATTTCATGATTTAACAATTTTAATAACTGGTCTGATTTTATATATAGCCTCAGTGCTTCCATCTACCAAAAAGGTAGTTAATCAGTTTAAAATTTTAATGCCATTTATATGTTGCATTTTATGACTACATATATATATCATACCCAGTTAAAATCTATGTACATATACCACAAAAACGAGTACTATATGTGGCTTTTTGTTCAGGGTGGAGGGAGGAGTTTTAAATTTGTGATATTTGTGAAATGGAAATCTTTGTGAAAATGAAACCTTCATGAGTACCATGCCAATCCTCAGAGGTAAACAGTCATTTATTTTTTAGCCTCATTTGTATCCCATGTATATTATTCATGCCTGAAATGTTGAAAGATAAAATATATAATAAATTTTATCATATTTTATGTTACCAATAAATCAATGATAGGTATTATAAATAATATCAGATCTTTTACATCATTTACCGACAATCAACAAGACGTATTCCCTTGTTAAATGTTCTCTTGTCTAAGGTTTTGTCTAATTTTTAACATTAAAAACTTTCAAAGAACTTATAAGAGCATATGAAACCTGAACCTTCCAGCAAGAAAAGACTTTCTGTTAACTAGAAAACGGGCAGTCAACAAGTTACTACAGGTATCCGCAAAATCACAGAGGCATGGGTAAAATTAGGCATTGAATGCTACTGACATGACTTGACTTTTTTTGTGGCATCAGACAATTCAGAGATGCCAATTAAACTCCTCATATATGTGCAATTTTCACCAAAAACAGATCTACAGATGGATACGAGATGAAATTGACTGTAGGTGGCCCAAGCAGTCTTGTATACAAGAAATTGCAAATTTTCAGGAGAATACACCAATTTTCACTCAAAGCAAATGCACGGATGGGCGCCACACAAAAACAATTGCCAGTGGCACCACCAGTCTTTAGTAGGAGATGGAGGTATCCAAGATCTACTGACATGCATAATTTCAGACCAATACCACTAACCACTCCTGAGAAAAGGGCATTAATGTATTCTATGAAAACCGGGAGGTAGGTGTTGCAACCTGTCTAGTCTACGAGAAAACTCTCCCTGATGTACTGACTTGCCAAAATTCAGAGCAATACATTGAACCACTCCGGATGTACCCCGGTAGGAGTGATTTTCACCCAAAGCAAACAGATGGCTGGATGCCACACAAATACAATTACAGATGGTGCAACCAGTCTCGAGTACGAGATGGAGGTATCCAAGATCTATGGATATGGACAAATTCAACCCAATACATTTAACCATTCCTGAGATATGGGCTGTTATCACTAAGACACCAGATTTATACTGCACAAAAAGGATTGCAGGTGCCGTGGCACCACCAGTCTTTGTTAGGCACCAGTTCACATGTGATCGAATAATTATACTGGGTTTTAGAAAGATTGGTCTAAGGGTCTCAGAGGAGTTCTCTGGAAATGAATGTGGCGGCTGCAGAACCTGCGTGAAAATAGTATCCGCATAACTCAGTTTTGGCAGATACAATTATATACAAATACACAATAGATAATGTAATTACAGAACTGTTGTGAAGCTTCTCAATACCACTATTACCACATTTTGTATTTTGCTAACATGCTAAATTTCAGTCTGGGCAGTTACAAAGTGTATATACACCCCTCACACAGCAGTTATACACTGCCATCATCTGAGATCTCCTTGGCTATAAACACTGCTTTGTGTTTGTATCCTGGATGCTCTGAACACAGTGGTGTTTGTATCAACTTGAGCAGCCAGGTCCAACTTTTAAACATGTGATACCTGCTCCTGTTAGTTTGATTACATCGCCTCTTGCACAGGGCACTGAATCAGACCAATGACAGCGGGTTTTCCAGTGTAATCATGCCAATGAGAATGGGTGTCGCGTGTTTAAAATCTGGAGCTGGATGCACACTTTGATACCACTCTCTCATTGGTCTGATTACAATACTTTGCTCTGTGCCAAACCTGTTGGTCAGACCCAGAGAATCCTTGATTATACAAAGCAGGGGTTATAGCCAGGGAGATGTCAGACGACTGCAGTGTACAGCCACTGTGTGAGGAGTGTAAAGTGTACATTGATCATGGTAGCTACAGACTGATGGGACAAATGCTACTTGTTTGGCCCTACTGATGGAATGAAAGCTCAGAATTTCTCTCATAGCCTTTACTGAGCTTAAATTGCATACTTGACGGGTTTCAAAGACCTAACTCAGAGACATTCTGGTACTGATTTTCATGATCAAGTCTTCCTATGGCTGTAAAGAGTGAAAAGCATCAGCATGTATTAATGGACCTGGCCCGTGATTCTCACAGCTATGGCTTCACACAGACTCAGATGCCAGTTGGACACTTAATGTCCTAATGCTTTTAAACCAATACCAAAGGCTTTAATGGTTTGACAAGGTGAGTATTTCTAGACAAAGCAATCAGTAGGTACAATCAGCCGTAACAACTCCTATCACACAGACCTCTGTCGAAAAACACCCAAGTTAGGTTACTACCTGCAAGCTTATCTACACAGTATTAAAATTCACCACCGTCACAGGGAAGCATTAAACCAGGTTAACATGTTCCAATACAATACAAGCTGAGCTCAGCCTGGTACCAGACACAGTTTATTACAAACTAATGAAAATATCAGTTGGGCATTTCTAGAAGAAGAGCAACTGTGAGAGAAAGCCAAACATGACAGTGCTAACACAGAGGCACAGGAAAAAGACTGAGTATGCTTACCGTTACTGTCTGCCAGACAAATAAAAACACAAACAGCCCGGTCAGTTACTCTGTCAGTTTTAATCTCAATCAATTAACAATTTTTAAAGAATGAAAATTTGCTGAGAAACAGCTTGAAATAAGAATAAGGTCATCAATATTTCAATTATAATCATGCATTTGCCTTATCTAGCACATTTTTTGTACATACAGTGGTCCCTGCTTTGAGTGACCACACCCTCTGCCAAAGAAAAAAAATAAGGTCAGAGATTTCAGGTCAATCATCTGATAAAGGAAAGTGAAAATTGGTTATCATTTACATCTTGTTACAGTTTCACAAGTAAAAATCTGACCAAAGATGGCAATAATCCAGCAATAATCAGAGTATTTTTCAAATTATCCAGTATGTTAGTTTCATATTACTTTACGCTACATTTAATATTCAAATAAAGATAATTTTTTATTTTAAATATGTTATTCACCATTAATTTATCCATACAACGCGTAAGTTGACCATCCGTGTCAGTTGATTTGATACTGATTTTCGCCCACTGAAACGTGCTAGGATTAGTTTACAAAAGAAGGTAGTCTGAGTTACTAAAAACGGTCATATCATAAAAACTTGGAGGAGCTCCAATAGACCAATCTTTCGATCATCATTAACAACATTATCACCCTATCATCACCTGTTTATGAGTGAATAATCATCAGTTTTTTTTAGAAAATGGTCCCATTACAAACCAGGTAAAATTGAGAATTTTGAAAAAAATTGGTAGTCAGTGGTCAAGTAAAGCAGGTGGTTACTTAATCAAGATTTATTTTAATTTTAAATATCCTGGAAATGGGAAATTTTGTCATGATTAACAGTAGATAGTTGCTTGATGTGAGGGTTGCTCAAACCAGAAACCACTGTAATTATATTTTACCTTACAAACATATACACAAGTTTTACACTAATTATGCAAATTGGTTAATGTTCAGTGATACATCTCAAAGATGATTAAGCATAACCAATGATATAAATCTGTTTTTGCAAGCTGGAATGCAAAAGCACTTTAAAAATTGTAAAAAGTCTACAAAATTGCTTTTAAAAATGGCTAATACATGATAGAGATATGGTATTCAGACTTTTGTTAACATTTGCCAAGGTGACATTAAAGGAATTTGGATCCTGAAATATAAAGGGTCAGCTCATTTCCACAATTTTTTAAAGAATGGGAAAATCATAAAAATAAGCACAAGTAAATGTTGAAATATGAAATGATATATGATCTGTCATGTAATTTAAATATAGATTATATGGTAAAACAATTACATTCAGCAAATTTATAAAAACTGATGAAGGGACAGATACAACAAATCTAAAGTCCCAGATAATACTGAAACCCAGTCTTTATGTGTGGGCATATTTAAAGCTGTACCCATATATTACTGCACCCATGGTATATATTTTTACTAGGTATGTGTGTTAAAATGAATGCCTCTTTAACCCTTCCCAACCCAGAAGAGTAGTAAACCATGCATAAATATACAGGGTGCCACAAAAAAAATAAAATCCGGCCAAAACAAAAAGAAAATATTAAATGTTTGATCATTACTGAGGAAATTTGTAAAACAAAATATGTAATTTTGGTACAGTGGTTGCTTTATGACTTTCCATCCTTTAGTGTTGATGGCTGATTTCACTAGTGTTGCCTGTGGCACCAGGGCCCTATGAGGCATTCACAGAATCATTAATTACATATGTCTCTCATGGTTGTAATGTGGAGACAATATCAAAATGAATATGTTATATTAAATCTTGAATTTACGTCTGTGGCATCAGAGATGATGATATGTGGCACAAGTCTTATGCTGACAGTAAGAACAAGAGGGAGAGGTACAATGCTTCAGCCATAACTTTATCAAATGCCTTACTGTTGCTCATTTTACATTTGGAAGGCAACTTTATCAAATGCTTTACAGCACTAAAATTAACCTTATGACTGACTTGTAATTTTTGTGTGCAGCTTAAAAAATATTTTCTGGTTTCTTGTGTGGAGATTCTTCACAAAAGAGTTAAAATACAGAAAGCACTGTGACCTGTGACAATCGGACATAATGTCTACTGAAAACACCAATGTGAATGACAGTGTCTATGATGTTCAGCAAACACTGTTGTTGAACACATTTTCTTTTATGTTACTGGTGATTTGACCACTGATTAATTTCATATATGTCTTATCACAAACTTTTTCCTGTAATTAATTCAGTGTATATCTGGATTAGATGTGTTAATTTTTATTTCTTAATATTATGGTTTCACTGGAAAATCCAAGGACCTATTTCTAAGAAAATATAGAACATTCAGAACTATCTGCAGGGTCTAAAAATGCAAATAACATTATGAGAACAGCAGGTGGTGTTACCTGTAATGTGTAATTGACAAAGTTAAAACCATCAGTGACCACAAGCCAAAAAAATAGTTTTGTTCAACAACCACAAAAAAAATAACAAAGAATGTAGAATATAAGTTTTTAAGTTTTTGATAAAAATTCAAGCACAACACTTTGACCTAACCTAAGGTTTTGACAGAGATCTTGCCTAAGACTGTTTGTGTACTTAAGTTTCTTGCCCTGCTTCTAACGAAGGGGTGGTCCTTTACTCAGATACAAGTTAAAAGATCTAATTTCAAGTATGACGGAACTTGCTCAAAAGAACCTTAACATCAAACAATGAATTGATAGTTGGAAAAGATTGAAAATATGGCTTAGTAAAGGTTATAAAGATGGATAGCTTGCATGACAGTGAACAGGAGTTCAATTATTTTTGAAAAAAAATGTCTTAAATAACTTTCTGAAAAATAAAGAAACTTTCTGTAGAAGTTATTTGTGACCACGGCAAACTTATATAAATACAAGCTCTGAAGAAAAATATTCACAATGACCTAATCTTCATATGACTACATACCTCACCAGTAGTATTATAACTGTAATATGAAACCTGAAATAACAAACAGGAGTCTTCAAGCCTAGAGTACACCAACAAATAGCTGCTGATTTCACAGATGACCAAAATAGTGAAACTGTGCTAGAACAGTCGAGGAAAAGGCCAGGGCAAACTCCCTTTGTTCTACACTGAAGTGACATGAACATTGCAAGAGAATGCACTGGGAATGCAATTTTTATTGCCAATTCAAAATGATCTGACTGCCTAGAAATCTAAACTGCACCTAAGTTTTAAATTCAACCTTAATTACATCTACAAAAGAGATCAGACTTGTCTCCAGTTTCAAATACTAGAAATAGCACTGCAACATACAGTCTGAATAGCCCAGTCTGTAGAGACATTTAAGATATTACAAATAAGTCAGCAATATTAATAAATTTTAGAAGGTAACAGAACAATAATGTAGACCTACTTTGTACAAATCCTGATTAAAACACAGAAAACCTCGATTGGAAATTTGAAGGTAAACCCCCATGATTGTGTGGTTAGTATAATTCCCACAGTGACAAAACTCAAGCATAATAAAACACAATGCCAATAACACAGGGAGGGCATGGTAAGTTGATGAAGGGGGTGACAAAGGTTGCGCATCATTCTTTCAATGATCAACAACAGTTTAGATACAAACTCAGGGTGTAAATATAAAGCAAACAATTATTTAGAGTAAGCAGAGGTTTTATAAACACTGACTCATCAGAACATTCTTTTAAAAATAATAATGGCTATATTCCACAAGGAAGCTCACCCTAACAGACAATGCTACAGACTGGGAAACAATTTTATATATATATATATATATATATATATATATATATATATATATATATATATAATTAATTATAATCACAGAAGTGTATGAGAATAATAAAATTTATCCAAGACATATGAGCAAACTGTAAAATCTGACAACTATTGTAGCAACTTTAGGTATGATCAGTGCTTCCATTTTTCTAACAAGATATGCAGGTTATTTTTAAAAACCTGTTTTCTGATTTCCTCATTTTCCTGATTTACATAAGCCTACAAAAAAATACACTGCAGTATAGTAACAGCACCAGTATGCAGGGTGTACAATCATTTAGGCCCTGAATACATTTGACCAGCAGCAAAATTTGCTGTGTCATTCTTTCAATAGAGTTATATTCTCTATGGCAAGGGAGAACCATTATAGAAATAATATCTATAAACAATATATCACTGTAACCATACATGTTTGTCAAGGATTTATAAACAGCATTAAAACTGATAATAAACCAAGTAAAATTTTGCAAAAAATTTTATTTGGTGAAAACTAATTTTGCTTAATAACTCCAAAAATAAAATATTGACCTTGTTGCATTCTACCTGTCCTTGTTTATTGCAAAATCAAGGCATAATCCTGAATGAAAATCTTTTAAAAAACTTTAATTGTTATACATTAATGTTTATGCAGAACAACAAGTCCAAATGTGTAATAGCTATAACTTATTTATTAATTTAATGAAACCTGTTATCAGAACTCAGGCACTGGATGATGACAACAGCTCAAATTCACTTTTACATAGTCAGCTTCCCTATATAGCCAAGTAATCTGGACAGATACTGCATTGTAAGTTATTAAACACTGATACAAAAGCCAAATACTAATTTGCTGACCAGTCAAAGGAATAATATTGCAACAATTTAACTAATTTTTTGTTATGTCTACATCTCAAACTGAAATATCTAATGGACATAAGAATCATGTGTTTAAAGGGGCTTATTCTGAAATCTGAAGTCCATTTATAAACTAAAGAAAATCCCTTAAACCTTACAAAAATAGGCGAGGAAACGCCAACCCCACCACACACGCTGTTCACTTTGTTTATAACATGTGGGGGGCCTGCCAAACCCATTCATCAAGGACATCTGACAGCAGAGTGAGACAAACCAGGGTTTAAAAAAGGTGTTTTTCAACTGTGACCGCATATAGGCAACCAACCACCTTAGGTTACGTGGTTTTGCCATTTGTCAATATGGCTGTGTCTCCCAATAGATTGCCAATAAACAAGCTCAATTTAACATCCATCCAAGAGGAATTACCTCGAGTTCATTCATTTGAATGCAGAGTAAGTGAGAAATCACGTCAATTCTATAGAAAAGGTAGGTGAATCCCTGGCTTTAAGAAGCTGTACCTCTTCCAATGTGTGTTTACCCACATATCATCATCCCCCTTGACGTGGCTGTGTATACAGTATGCCTGTCTATACTGTGTACAATGTTTATTGTACACTGGTCAGTGTGCTGTATTAGCAGTATTTCAAAGTAATACCAATTTTGTTTTATTGAAGAATAAATTAATCATTATTCAATATGGTTAAGGTTTGTAAATGTCAGGTCATTACCATAAATAAGTAGGTTAGCAAACTCTGGGAAATGGGTGATGCGATGTAGAGGCAAGAGCAGTGGTGGAGAGTAACTTACTTTGATTAATGAGACAGCAATAGCGCCTTGTTTGACATGGCCCAGGACCTGCTTACAGATCCCTCGCATGAACTGGTGGGGCAAGACAAACACCAGGATGTCACTGTCTTTGGTTGTCTCGACAACATCAGGCACTGCAACCTGAAACCGAAATATAAAAATTAAATAATATTGAAGAAACAATGCAAGGAATTGCAAGCCCTCAATTAAATTGTAATTGATTTGTATCAATTCATATCTATTATAATTTTTTTGCATGTACCATATAAAGTCCTCTGTGAACTCTCAAATGTGAAGGAGCAGTTTGCAATTTCAAAGCTCTTTGTCTTATATGAATCCAAAATCTATCTATATATGTTTTGGTAAAATTGCTTAATTTATTAAAAGTCTGAAATTTACTACTTAAGTAATAATTGAATTCAAGGAAAGAAATAGGAATTTGAATCAATACTAAGGGCCCTAACAATTCACAGGCCTACCGGCTTATATAACATTGTCTACATTACTGTTATTCCAGGACACTCATTGACCCTCGCTTTATAACTCACTGACAAAATATGATCCAACTGAATACGGACCTTCCAAGTAATTATTTGTAAATTTATTTTCAACTGGATATATGTCAAACAAAACATTATGCAAAGCACCACTGAAGCAGACACTGGCTCTGCTGAATGGACACTCCAGGGAACAGGATTTCTTTATTTTATTTTTTTTTGTTCCTTAATGAAAATGCTAAAGGAGATAATTACTCCCTGATAGTAATGGCATCTAATAAAATAACATCTCTTGACATGCTCTGTCAAACATTCCATGTGATAAATGCCTGCTTGCAGTCAGATGAGATCATACCTGCATGCTTAGGAATTTTGTCACCAAGATGTTTAATGCATCAAGCACACGAGAATTAAGAGTACACACCAAGAATATGTTTAATGCATCACACAAGAGACTTAAGAGTACACACCAGGATTTTTAATGCATCAAACACACAAGACTTAAGAGTACACACCAAGATGTTTAATGCATCAAACACACAAGACTTAAAGAGTACACACCAAGATGTTTAATGCATCAAACACACGAGACTTAAAAGTACACACCAAGATTTTTAATGCATCAAACACACAAGACTTAAAGAGTACACACCAAGATGTTAAATGCATCAAACACACAAGCTTGTGAGTACACACCAATCCAATGCATCTTCCTGACAGCAAGGCTCTGGCATTACATTTAGCCCATCTCCAAAGTCTGTACTGCCTTTTAAATATTTCAATTTTTTACGGCATATTCCAAAAATGTTGAGCATTGTTAAGATTATCTTGTGTAAAATGTAGGGCTGTAATGATTCATCTGTGCACTGTTACTACCGACAAAGTCACATTTTGTATCAGCATTGCCAGGTGTCCTTGTATTGATACAATGAAGATAATGGATCATGTGTCAAAACAGCCTCTCAACACCATGTAAAACATTTATAACCTGAAAAGTCATTGGTCAGATTCAAACATCAGATTGGCATCTGATTTGGATAAATTTGTAAATCAATTTTATTTATGGTTTTGAAATGTATACAATGGAAAAGTTGGCTCGCAACCTAAATCATAATAATTATATCAAATATGTATCATGTAGTGTAAATATAGTGAGCAACATAAAATGATATGTTTCATATTTATTTAATTACGAGTGTATCCTTAGAACTGTAATGTAAGGACTACTTACCACATTAGGAGGAAGCTTATGGCCTGGCAAATATTTGATGTTTTCATGGTCTGTGTTGATAATTTCTGAGAGTTTTCGGCCATTCACTTCTTCCTCATAGACATACATTTTGACTTCTTCTACAAACTGTGAACTTCCCTTTACATTGTTGCCAACTATCTTTGCAATAACAGAACCCCTGCAACAAAAAAGTACAGAAACACCATTAAACACCTCATCTAAAGCAACTGACTACAAATAAGGAACCCAACAAAACCCTGAAAAATCATGAAAATACAGGGCCCATTGATCAATGATATGAAGGCAAGTACAGTACAGTACATGTATTACATGTTTTATAAAAGCGTAAACTGAGCAGGATCTCAGTGGAACTAGAATATGACATATTAATAAAATTAGGGCAAAAGTGCAAGGTAAGTGACCGACCAAAAGGACTCATCTGGCAGGTGTTTAATTTTTTTTGTGGAAAAGGTTGCAACTGGCAAATGTCAGATGTGTTTTTTTGTCTTTAAATATAAATATGTAAGTCAGGTTTTGGTTGATAAATGTGTCAGTCCTGTGACATTTGTTCTGGAAACAAGCCGTTACTGATGGCTGTCACTCTTATCATGACATTGACATTGCACTTTGAGGTGCCCACGTCTCTGAAAGGCCAATTACTAATTGGTTGACCAGTAGAGCTTTTACTCCTGGGGACAGGCCGTTTTTCATAATCCCTCTTTTTATGACTGTGTGACTTCTGTAATGCAATTACATTACGACAATTTTAAATTTAGCAGTACCCTCGGAATATAGCAGCTAGCCAAAGGCCCATCATCACTCATTGTATATGGCTGGCATCAACAATGATGGTGAATTGGGCCAGCTGCAGACCAATTAACCAATTTTTTTTCAAAGTACATGCCCAAGTGTGTGTCCCTTTTTGACACCCATTTTTGTGAAAGGACATAGAGGTTGCAGCCAACAAAAAGGGCTGCCCCCACCACCAAACGTGCTTTTGGGTAGGTCACGTGTTATTGCACTTTGACCATCAAAAGCAGGGCTCTCAAGATTCTTATACCAACATTGTTTACATGTACCAGGGGCAGATCCAGAATTTAGGAACAGGGGGGGTCCAACCCAGGAGGACTAATGAAATTCCTAAAAAACTAGATGTGTCGGAATGACACGAATGCCCCCGCCTGGGGCAAATTAGAAACATTTGATATTATTTGAAAATTTTTTTAAGTTCAGGAGGTGTCGTATGGTCAAAAGTAGGTCAACAAGGGCAAAATGTAAACTCAATCTGTAACGGGTGATTATCAAGCAACACACCAAAAATCAGGCCAGTATCTGCAGGCATTGTGAAAAAAATCCATACATGTGTATTTGTCATGAAAATTTATATTTTTCATGAAATTTTCTTTATGTTCAGGAGCCGTTAAACGGTCAAAAGTAGGTCAACTGGGACGAAACGTGAACTCAATCTGTAACTGGTCTATATCTGCCCACACACCAAAAATCAGGCCAATATCTGCAGACATTGCGAAAAAAGTCCGTACATGTGTATTTGTCATGAAAATTTCTATTTTTCATGAAATTTTCTAAGTTGAGGCGTTAAACGTTCAAAAGTAGGTCAACCGTGAAGAAACTCCAACTTGATCTGTAACTGGTCATTATCTGCCTACACACCAAAATTCAGGCCAATATCTGCAGGCATTGTGAAAAAAAGTCTGTACATGTGTATTTGTCATAAAAATTTCCATTTTTCATGAAATTTTCTAAGTTTAGGAGCCGTAAAATGGTCAAAAGTAGGTCAACCGGGACGAAACGCGACCTCGATCTGTAACTGGTCATTATCTGCCCACACAGCGAAAATCAGACTAATATCTGCAGGCATTGCGAAAAAAAAGTCCGTACAACTGTTTGATTTCAGAATGACGGAAGGACGGAAAGACGGACATGGGTAAAACTATATGCCCCGGCCACTTTGTGGCGGGGGCATAAAAAAGGTCATCAGGTCTGGAAAAGGGGGGGGGGGTCCAGGCCACAAAATTACGTCTAAAACCCCTTAAAAAAGGTTGCTTCAGGTGAGAAAGGGGGGTCTGGACCCCCTGGAAACCCCCCCCCCCCAGATCCGCTTCTGTGTACTGTTGATTAATATGATTTTTATACCGTTATGAAAAAACGCTAAAAAAACTAAGTATATTTAATTTCTGACATGAATGAGTGCAACTAAATAACATCTAATAATGATCAGTGGGGTATCATAATGTGAAACTGATAATGTCAGTGCACAATAAGCTTGACAATGTATAAGCTTGATATTTTGCAAGTTCCACCAGGTTCATGTTTCCCATGTTAAAACTTTATTAGAGGTACATTTTATTCCTTCCTTGCTGGTGATAACCAACCTGTAAGCACTATAGAATAGACTGTTCAGTTCATAAACTCAATAAATCAGAAACTAGCACTACTCACACTTCCATAACTTATTTCTATCCCTATTTGAGTTAAGAAAAATTATGCCCTCAACGGCCGAAAAATTATGAATGTCAAACCATTTTGAACAGAAATGCTATGGGTAAATCCACATTAATATATATATATATATATAGCAGAAAACTGACCTCGCTGGTTGGGTGCTATTCAGTGTACAGCGTGTCCATGAGCCAATGCTGTTATATTTTGTTACCACCCAGTCCACATGCTAGACCAAGTGTGCCCTTGTTAAACAAGTTCTAACAAAATTGGCTCAAGGTGGCCCTAGCTTAAATGCTTTCTCCCTACGCTTTATTTCCCTCTGCTGTGAGAGAGCCCTATTAAAAGGTGTTTGAAAACTGGAGACCTTCCAGTGGACAATAATACAATAATATCCTGGCTAAAAAGTGTCAGATATAAGAATAAAAACATATTTTATCATATGGTAATATAACATGCCACTTTAACATTGTTATGTCCCTTAAACAATTGAATCAGGCAGTCAGTAGTCTCCATCTCAAGTGGTAAAAAGACCTGTCTGGTGGGGAATTCCCAGGGTTTCCCCCATATACAACATCATACCAGTAATCAACCTCCAGCACAGAGTCAAGATCTGTTGTGTTTATCCTTGACATTCATGATAAATCTCCTGCATAGAGAATGATGCAAGTGATCCAACTTGTGGAACAACTGACAGGCCCAGGGAAGTTTAACTTTTGAGTACTATTTTGGCACTAAAGCAAAAATTTCAGCGAAATTTCTTGTTCATACAAATACATTCAAATGAGTATTTTCTGCCCCAGCATGCACAAGTTTCCCCGTCATACACAATATTTGATTCTATAGGATTTTTTGTCCAGTACAGGATTTTTGTTCTCTAGTTTTTGTGAAGCTTTTTCTGCGGAGAGTATCCATGGAACTTGGTACCTACACCGCATAATTTGCAAGTAGGCTCATGGGTGCTTCAGCAATAAGTGAATCCATGTGAATATGAGCGGACAGCATCCGACCAGCACAGACTATGATTAGACTGTGCTTGTCTGGTGTTGTTCACATTGATTTACCCCTGGTGTTTAGGTTTACAATGGATTGATTCCAAATTTTTGGGCTGATGGGTGCATGAGTTTCTTACACACAGGCAGGGTTAGAAATAAGCAGTGGGAGTCCGAGTAGCGCTTTTTCTGATTTAATGAGTTTATGAACTGAACAGTCTATCCTGTACTCTGTAGCTTTCCACATAGTCTAAACCAAGACTGAAAGAAAACCGAAAAGTCACATGATTGTTCAATGTCAGAGTTTCATGACAATGTCTGCTAGGCATTTGAAGGCAGGAAACAGTGTCTCTACGCCTATCATTCACAGACACTCTACGGAGTCTATACTTCAATTCATTACTTTTAAAAGAGGCCCATGTCTTTAATCTCATAATTGCCATATTGGAATGGAAGCATATCCTTTCGTCCTTTATAAACACTGGTGTGACACCGTAACTGGCTCTTCTCCAATCCTGAGGCACCTTATATTAGACTTTTGACAGACTGAGCTTCCACTGTGCACCCCCCCCCCACCCCAACGAGGTAATTAATTGCTGACTGCGTCAGTGATGCGGTCGTGTATGACACTTGACATTATAAACTTAGTGTGCCTGGATACGCGACCTCCAGCCTTGACAGGTAAAAAATAAGAAACAAAAATAACTTGATAAATTTATCTCAGCGTTCTGCAAAATAACTCAGATATTACTTACCAGTTCCCGGAGCCTATGATGGATATTCTTTTCAGACTAGAAGCCATTTTTACCCGTCTGACCTGTTGCCACAAACCGGGAGTAGTCACTCAAACTGACCGCTCCGCTGCTGTGTCAAACTCCAACACCAGCCTCGACCTTTGACACCATTCGAAAAGGTTCATGGGAAAAATGACCTTGACCATGACCATACACGTCACTGAAAATAGCACAAATTAGTACCGAAACAGGATTTTTATATCAAAACAGAAACACCTGTGAAGTTGTTATATGTGTTTATTACTGAAAAGTAGATTGACCGCCACTATGACTCACTCCAATAAAGTTAATATATATTTGAGCAGTATGGTTCACTGCTGAACTCCCTTTTTAATATTATTCATTATATCATTATGAGTCAAAACTGTGAAACATGGCAAGCGATATACGTATTTTTAAAAGGACATTTTTGGATCTAACTTGTTCCATTACAGTTCTCGCATTTTTAATTTTTTTTCATTCGGGAGAGGTTTTTCATTGCATGGAAATATATAAAAGACGTGACCATGACGTTATCATAAGGTCAAAGGTCGCTCGTAGATTGGTTCCAGTGTCATATCTTGCAACGAAACGCGTAACCATGACAGATGTAACTTCACTGAGGATGCCACTGAAGTGAAAGCGGACGTGGGCCTAGCCTTCGCAGTACATGATCAGATGGTTTACAGATTCTCGTGACTAATATAGTTTCCCTTCGAGAAAAAGCCAAAGAGGAAAGAAACCAGCCTAGGCAGCCTGCAAATCCGGTGTTACCGCAACTGCATTTTCATTTTTAAATACATGTGCTCTCCTTCGGCCCATGGAAAAAACGAAAACATTAAAATGTATATACGTTGAAGTTTTAGGATAGATCACGAATGTCTCGTTGCAAACTTCGGGGGTCATTTTTTTGCAATAAACCCAAATGCATGGTCCAGCCATTAAATAAAGGGGCTTAACAGAGTATACAAATTTTGGACTCGTTCGATGTAGGCATCATCCGACTCGAACTCGAGTGTTCGTTGCCATGGCTACATTGTAAATTAAGACGGTATAAATTTGGCTTTGTGATTGCTTCGAAAAATTCACGTTCACCTATTAAGTCCTAATGGAAAAAATAAATGAATTGCATCCCAGGTTCCGATACGAATTATTTAATAAATTTACAAGAAATTCAGGTTTGGGGCCAATTATTACGGAGCCCGGGAGACGACATGGTGAAAAAAAGGCCTATTTATTAATTCGTGCGCACGAATTACTAATTCGTGGCTACGAATTACTCATTCGTGCACACGAATTACTAATCCGTGCGCACGAATTACTAATTCATGCGCACGAATTACTCAGTGTGAAAAAATAAATTTCCAAGGTGGAAAAAATATTTATTAATTCGTGCGCACGAATTACTAATCCATGCGCACGAGTTACTAGGTGTGAAAAATATATTTCCAAGGTGGAAAAATATTTATTTTAATAGGATAACAAAGTAGCCGATAACGCTCCTGCAACTGCTCTCCTGGATATAAAATAAACGAGAGTGAAAAATTAACATGAATGTATATATGTATATATAAATGATCAGATTGGAAAAATGCACATATATTCACACACGATAAGGCCAAAATAAAAAAAAGGTATGGTATATATGTATATATATATATATATATATATATATATATATATATATATATATATATATATATATTATCATGTGCAGTTTGCAGGCTATTCAAAGGAAAGAAAAGAAAATTGGAAGGAAAGAAAAGCGACAGTCTTTCCGTGCGAACCTCGGTATCTTTAGCAAATGCGATTTGCGCGGACTGTATGGGGCTGATCATGAGATAGAGTTTGAGTTAATATATTAGCAGAAAATATGGAGCTAGTCCGTTAATCATTTCATAAAATGTTGATTGTATAGCCAGCCCTCTTCTTATTTTATACTTGACCATTAGAGCTCTTTTACCATAGCTCCAGTGCTGGAAGTGGAGAGCGCTCCAGTACATGTTAAACATGCTTTCCGTTGTATACTCTGGTTGGTATGACTGACAGAACAATTGTTAAATATTAAAACACCCCACTCCAGTACTAAACGTTTTAGTGATTTGTACATACGATCTAACACTTTCATAGAGAAAAGGAATTTATAATTCTTTGAAAATTCCCAAACGATTATTGGCTTTCAAACATATCATGTTTATGTGTTCCTGTCAGGAAAGTGAATCCCAAATATGACATGAGATACCTCAGTTTCTGTGAAGTTTATTTCACCTAGTTTATGAGTAATTTGCAATTTAGCATCATCGTCAAATGGCGATTGAGAACTGTAACTGTAGTTACTTTGTGAAGCAAAATAACTGTAAAAAATTTCAGCCTGATCGGCTTTGTCTATGATAATGTTCCCATTATGCCCCAACGATGATAAGGTAGGTTGTTGTTCATATACGAGAGAAAGCCTTAGAAGTTTTCCATCATGCACGGCAACTGGGTCTGTGAGTTTTATATTTATATTCTTTAAGTATCACTTAAAGTCCTTTCTATTTTCAATATTCCGAATTTTTCCAAGGTAGGAAGTCATGGAACTGTCGGAAGGCCGCTGAAACTGCCAGCCTGTGCCTAGACTGAGTCGTTGTGTGCTTGCTTCTCATTGGCTAGTAATTCGTGCGCACGAATTAATAACTCGTGCGCACGAATTAGCAGCCAATGAGCATTGAGCCAGCAACATAAGAGAGCTGTTCTCATTGGCCACGAATTAGTAATTCGTGCGCAAGAATTGATAAATATTTTTTCCACTTTTGAAATATATTTTTTCACACCTAGTAATTCGTGCGCACGGATTAGTAATTCGTGCGCACGGATTAGTAATTCGTGCGCACGAATAAATAAATATTTTTCACCATGTCGTTTCCCGGGCTCCGTAAATTACATTGAAAAGTAATCATAACAATTAATGATTTCCAAAAACCCAATTACAATTACAAATACAAATTACTTCAATTTCACAATGTAATGATTAAATCACAATTACTTTATAAATGTAATTAATTATTTTCAATTACTTTATACAAAATCTACAGTTCTAAGCATAGTTCGTGAAAAGTGTCATATATATTCATACAAGAAAGGAGAACTTATTAAAATATGTGAAGGGAAAACTACAAACACGCCTTTTAAAGTGCATGAGACCTATACCAAAGATAATATATATAATGGCACCATGTTCCTCAAATTTTTGATGGCTGGATAGAACTAATCGATTGCCTGAACAATGAACATCGCTCTTTTTGCTTGTATATTATTGAGTTGTAACTTTTTTAAATTAGATTTTTTTCATTAAGTATATGTAGGTGTATTAACTAAGTATTTCCTTGAAGACTACAACTATCACTTTCAAATATCGTCTGTGTAAAAAAATCATCTGATATTCTTTAACCACATATTATCCTTTACAAATGTATTGATAATATTGGCACTAATAAGATCACCTGTGAAAACAATTGTTTGCTCAAACCTCTGATGATCTAGAATCCTTAGCTACGGATCCTTCACATTAATCAACACGTAGATCCTAAAGTTTTTATTTACAATGTCAATGCCCATTAAAGATATGTCATAAATACTGAAATTTAAATACAATATGAATTTCACAAAACTCAGCAATGTTTATATTTAATATGAATAATATATAAAAAATATAAACATGCTGAATATATAATATATTATAATTGATGCAATGAAGTTAATTACAGGGAAAGTGAGCAAAAAATCAGAACATTCATCATGGTTATTTTCTTAGTGAATGATAAGTAGTGTACATTGTCGAGAGTCCCCATGCCGTGTATGTCATGCACAGAAAGCAATGAAGATTGTCTGCTACAGTCAGCCAACTGAGACAGCGCCGCTATCTTGAATGGCAATCTCTATTTACCTCATGGGCCACCCACTTGAAGTAATTCTGATATCAGCCAGCCCAGATCATTAGAATCTTTGTCCCAGTAACTCTCTCATCGCAGTTAATTAAATAAGCAGATAAACACTGATGTAATCAGATCAGTAGGAGTATGTTCCTGCCAGATAATCGTTCGTTCAAGTGAAAGTAATAAATGCAGCAAATTGTACTTGTCCTAGTGTAGCTCTACACATATGTGTGCATTAAAAAAGTCATTAAGATGGCAGCAGAGGCATTTGCGAGAAAAAAAAAACGAATGCCTCAAATGAAAGACCAGTATATGGCATACTACTTAAGTAGTTCTATTATTTTGTCTTGATAAACAGTACAAATGAATGAAGTTTTAAGTACAGTGCTCTATCATGAGTTTTGAAAGTTACTGGAAAGTGATTGAATAATAATTAAACTTGCATCTATTTTCATGTTTGTAATCATTACAATTACAATAACTTGTAACTGAATTTTGCCCAATTACTCATAACATTCAATTACTTTAAAAAAATGCAATTAATTACAGGTAATAACAATTACATATTACAAATACCCCAACCCTGAATAAATTAACAATAAATTACAAAAGTATGACACATTAAAAACACACTTAAGTGTTGTAAGAAAATTTAAATAATGCAAAAATATATAATAACATATATATAGAATTCTGAAAACCATTTTATCCAAACATGCAGGCATTTTATTATATATATATATATATATATAATTATATAATTTATATAATTACTGTTTATTCAGTAAAATAGGATGGAAAGGAAGAAAGAATTAGAGGAGGGAGAGGAAAAAGGATGAGAGGTAGGAAGGACGGAAGAGAGGACGGAAGAAAGACGAATAGGATGAGGGATGAAAGAACTAGAACACGGGCAATTGACAAGCGACTTCGTCTTTCCACCAAATCACAGAGGTATGGTAAAGTAAAGCACTGAATGTTCCTGACATGACTTGACTCCAAACTAGTGGCATCAGTGATATGCCAATTAAACTCCTCATATATTTTGCAATTTTCACCAAAAAAAAAATCTACAGATGCATGGATACACCATACAAACTTCTGACCGAGACACTTATCCACTTCTGAGAAAAAGTGCATCAATTTATTCTATAAAAAAAAAGGAACAGCAAGTAGCGCCACCTATCTGGTCTACAACAAAGCTATCAAAGACGGATAAACATGCAAAATGTCAGGCTGATACATCCATCCACTCCTGAGATAGTAGCGATTTTTACCCAAAACAAATGGACAAATGGACTCAACGCGAAAACAATTGCAGATGGCGCCACCAGTCTTGAATACAAGATGGAAGTACCCAAGATCTACGCTGGACATGCACAATTTCAGGACCATAACGCAAACCATTCCTGAGAATATGGCAGCAATGTACCTTACGAAAACGGTAAGGTAGGTGGTGCTACCTGTCCGGTCTACGAAAAAACTCTCTAAGATGGATGAAATGCCCAAATTCAGACCAATACATTGAACCACTCCTGAGATATGAGCAATTTTTACTTAAAGCAAACGTACGGGTGGACGCCAAGCAAAAAAGATTGCAGTTGCGCCACCAGTCTTGAGTAAGAGATGGGACGTATCCAAGATATATGGACATGCAAAATTTTAAACCAATACATTGAACCACTCCTGAGATATGGGCTGTTATTACTAAGACACCAAGATTCAAATTGCACAAAAAGGATTGCAGGTGGCGCCACCAGTCTTTGTTACGCACAACTTCATAAGTGAGCAAATCACTATGCTTGGTTTCGGAAAGATTGATATAAGGGTCCCAGAGGTGATCTCCGGAAACAAACGTGGTGGTGGCAACGGAACTCGCATGAAAACATAGTATCCACAAAACTGTATGGGCCGAATAATGGGATGCAAACACATGGCAGAGACTCGCATTCCTTAGAATGCGGATTTCTAGTTTTTAGCCATAGAATACATTCACCTGTACTTTTCAGGAATTCGAGGTGACCTCCAATGCTGTAATTAAAATGAAAAAAATTATGTTTTCAAACCGACTTCTGTTTACAAACAGAACTTGTTATTGAAAATATCTTGCACCCGTTTTAAGTCTGATCATCATATATGTATCAGTAATATGGGAAGGAAGGAAGATATATATTCCGATCGCGATTTGGTCTGGACCAGTTCCTGATTGAGATTCTATGGCAGACTAGAGCAGGCCTTTGCTGTAAACATTATATTCCAAAAGGTTAAGACATGAAAAAAAACATGTTTTCGGGAAAATTTATTTAATATATTATTATATGTAATAAAAATATGAATATACATATATAGCTGAAAATGTTAATAAGAGAACTTTTACGCGTGATCAATGAAAGCTTTTCTGGCTTCTACTATAGACATTATTTTTATATTTATAAAATTATGGAAATTAAGATTTATTGATGCTGCACAAGTGACACTGACACTTATAGCTGGGTTATTGGTAATGTGAATTTAAACAGAAGAAAATAGATTCTAATTAATTTACTAATTTAAAAACAACTGTTTGATTATTGACAATGTTTACTATGATAATGAAATAATTGTTAACCGATAAAAAAGATAAATAAAATAAAAATTACCAACAGACTACATGAAATATTTTATTGATTATTAAAAATTTAAAAAGGATATTCTTGACAATATCATGCATTAACAACATTTATCGGGATCTGGGCCTAGACACACACACACATATAATTCATTACCAATAGGTACGTTTTCATTCCGATATGTACCTTGCATCACCTGACTGTTCGTGTACAGTACATTTGTAATCAAGTATTAAGGTATCAGACGGTTGATGGGTACGTTTTTGTAAGTGAAAACGAATTTGTTGTAACACACAATGTAAATATTCCGCTTGCAAAACCGAATTTGTACGATAAAATGTCGCTACTTCCTTGTTTGTGTAAACAAGAAGGGGAAAACCCTGAGGCAGCCCAACACTTCCATTAAATGTCAAACAGATCTTAATAAATTGAAACTATTGAATATAAATTGATTTAAAGCATATATTCAAATGAAAAATCTGTCTTTTGTGTATCCCAGTGCACAATAACCTGTGAAAGTCTTGCCTACCGATGACGTCACTGTTCCCAAATACCCAGTGACTGGACACATTGACGGAATGAAACACAGACGTACCTCAAATTATTCATCATCTGGCCGTGACTAGACGCATAAAACCAGGACGAAAGTGAGTACGTATGTTAAACAGAAAAAGTCTAAACTATATTACAGATATATTAAGGGAAACGGTATTATTACAGGCAAGCCAGGGAGGTAAGTTCCACAACACAGATTGTCTGAATGATCTGACAGTGGTAATGGCAACATGTAAACAAAAAATATGCCCTTTTGGATATGGAACAGTGCTGTAGTGTAGACATAGTTCACCTTGTCATGGTCAGCTGTTCAAAGTCATATAACATCATGGACATATAATGTATAATAATTATACTTGGTTTGGATCAAGGTGTTTTACAGTTGGAATTTCCCAGGTAATTCCTTGGGGAAATGTTTTGGCCTCATGTAAAGAATCTGGTCAGTGTACTGATCAAGGCCCCCAAGGTTTTGCTGCCTATATAATGAACTACAGGTGTGGGCTCTTTATATATCCATGGGGCATTTAATTAATTATATTTTCGTAATTGTAAGGACATGCCATTTTATGCAACACCGCCTTACATACCACCTGTGTTTTAACTACATAACTATTATCACATAGAATATTTCAGGTACAAGTGTCCTTTAGGGCGTGTTTTGGTGTTCTGACTAAAGTTTGGTTATGTGTTTTATTTCGACAATATGTGTTTTGTTAAAGATTTTGGTTGAACCCCTGTTTTGACCAAGCTGAACCAAGAATGGCTGTTAGTTGAACTCAGTTCTGTGCAGACAAGAGATGGAAAAGAAGTCCTTCTTAAGAAATCAGTGTTCTGGGGCCTGTATATCTGTGGACATGGCCATAGAACAAGCATAAGTGTAATTGGGCTTTGATTGAAAATGGGTTGAAACATAGTCATGTAAGGGTCATTTTACCTTGGAAAAACACAAAACCACAACAAACTTAACAGGGAAATTGAGAATTGCAGTCTAGCAACCAGCTCTGTTCACAACCAACCAAATACATCACTGAAACACACCCTTGGGGAGTTTTTTTTAAGGCTTGTTTCACATTCATGTACACATTTTATAAACATTCTATTTACAAGTAACAAGTTGTATTATATAGGAGATGTATATATGTATATAAGAATAAAGGTTATATATTAAAATAATATATATGTGTTATTCAGATTGTGTGCTAATATGTCTTATTCATCACCGAATTCAGTGGTCAGTCATAAGTATAATATTCATGTCATTGACGTCACTGTGCAATGAATGGCCATGATCTGTTGTACACCCAGTTTAGATGCTCTGTTTTTTTATAAAATAGTAGTACATAAACAGTCACTTAAAAGTCAAAGAAACCTTCATCCAGTGCAATAGGACCATATCCCATGATTGAAGTAGTTGTGTTAAAGAACAAACACACATACACACACACCAGTTATCTGTTTTGAAAGTCTGTAATTAATACAACTTGTAACTTGCAATGATTTCATCAGTCTGTCTGATTATTTTTTCCGAGGAACAGTGAGACATGGCCATAAATCTTAATCCCTTATGGATGATATATCTATTTCATGGCTTCGTTGTCAGCTATCCAAAACAGAAAAACAATCTTTCTTTAAGAAAACTGAACAATCCAGGCATTTTTAACAGTCTTTACAACTGTCTGGTACAAAGCAGAATTTATTTTCTGTGGCCTGTAATTTTCCCAGACATGTGACCATGAGACATTGGGTGTCACATTTCTTATCTCTACCTTTGGTTTAGTAGTTATTACTCATATCAAAGCCATTGAGATCTGTTGATCTCAGTGAAACAGTGAGCTGACTACGTGATAGGTCAGTTGAAAATTGTGATACATTCTGTAGCCCTTGGTTTGAAAGTCAGTGCTCAAATCAAAGATCCGGTTGTCTCAGACTGTGAACCTCAGGTCCACAGCTTTTAAGTGAATATCAATACTTTTTAATGTCAAAATAAATAATTTTAGCCATATTGCAAAGTCCAGTTTTCGTCATACTTTCACTGGTATTACCCAGCTGGCTTCTTTAAATTGAGGTAAAGTGTGAATTTTGCATGTGCTAGTGCTCATTTTGAACCTGAGCATGTTTTATCTAGACTTGTTGAATACGTTCCTTGTCAGACAATATAGATTTTGGAACTTTGACCTTGTGTTTTCTCCAATTAATCTAGGTTCTGATCATATGTAACATACCTCTGTTTTCAAAACAAACATTGATTTTCTCTGTGTAAAATTATTTTGAAAATTAGAGTTTTAAAATTTTATTATTGGCCTGCATGGTTATGTATATATGAGCATATTTTTATACTGGCGTGTACTTTATGGGTGTTGACCATTAAACCTTGCCACTGTTATGACTGGTTTTATATCCTGATGTATGGTTATCTAAATTCTACTGAATGTGTTGTGGTTCATTTGATAAAAAAATGCAGGTGAAATTGAAAAGTATCAGTTTGTCCAGTCTGTAGTGGTTTGATCCATATGGCATTTATTCAAGTACCTCTGTGAGCAGCTACCAATATATCATCCAGAACTTTGTGAGCTATAACTTGCATCCACTGGTTCTTTGTCAAGTATTTCTTGGGAATTAGGAACTGTTTCAGATTCGTTGGTTAATATATATATATATGTGTGTGTGTGTGTGTGTTTGCAGATGAGATAATGAGACGTTAGCCATGACAACATGACACTCAGGCCTTCGGAAAAAAACTGATAGGGCCTGGAGTCATGATGGCAGTCACAACAGAACGCCCATTCTAAGGGTCGGATCAAATATTTCCTGTCTGGTATTATTTGGCATCACAGGCTTATATAGTCGTATTATATGTGCTAAATATCAAAGAAAAAATGTTGTTACACAAAAATAATTACAATTGTTACCTCCTTTCATCACTGTGGCACCGATTCACGTGAAGCGGTACTTCTCATTAAAAACTAAATGTGTCATGGCGCGGTCGTGTATGTAAACTTGGAAGCCGGAAACCAACGAAAGCAGTTTAAAGCATATACAAAATGCTAACGCTTCAATACGGTTTTATTTTTTCCCCAATAGAATAAGATCTTTTTTATTATTCTGTGAAGAATAATAGTTATCCATTGTTTAATCTAAACGTTATGGAAGATTTTGTGCTCGGAAGCCATCTCGGAAGTCAGTCAGAAGTACTTGGATGTTATCCAATGGGTGTAACTCGGAAGTCACAGAGACCCACTGTGCCCAAATGCAGTTTCATTATAATTATAGTTGCATACATATATTAAAATTGCTTATGCATGATTCTGCTTTTAATGAGTGTATAATACAATACATGATACATAATCGGAAAACTATGTTCTTAATTTTTTTATTTGTAAATTTAATATATATCTATAAATATATATATCGTCGGTGTTATTATCGAGAAAAGTGTGATAACGGAAATACTTGCTCTCTCATTATACTAGTATATATTTGGATGCTCTCTCAGTGGAGTAAATCACCAATTTATGAATTGGAAAGTAATAAATATAATAATGAAATTGCTAGGGAATAAAAAAAGTAATCTGGAAAAGAAATGAAAATTAAGAGATATCACGTCTGAACGAGCTTGCACCCTCTATGGATGCATCACTGAATAATAAATATGGTATTATAAACCCTTATATGGCATTAAAAACAGTTATAAATCAAGATGTCATTCAAAATAAAAAGTAGTAATATATTTTCCATACGTTGAGCAAATATGAAAATTCAATATATCCCAGAAGGTCATCGCTGGAACAATCATACATGTATCATATACAAAACGAAATGTCTTTCAATATGTTAGAGTTCAAAGATATTTAAAATAAAAGTTAAATTTATATCTTAGAAAAGGGATACAACAGTCCAGATAATATATAACATACTAATACATGTATTAGTATAAAATCTGATCGATTTACGAATTTAAGCAAATATTTTTTTAAGACTAAAATTCTTTTTCAAGTTTTTGACTCTTTCTTTCAAGCTTTATAAATCTCGATATTTATATTATAATAATTTCACACCTGATGTTTCAACATCACATTTCAACTTCAAATATATGGATATTTATTAATATATTAAAGTATGTTTGCAACTGATTGCATGATAAGGGCATATAACCAGAATGTGCTCCCTTCAACTTCATATTACTGTACGATAACAAGGATCTCGATAAGAAATTACAATTTTGTTTACATTATATATATATAAATCAATGTGTGCAACCGGACCATGAAATGTAAAACATAATTTGGCATAAAAAGTATTACATAATAGATAAGAGTCTAAGAGATTCATAATCCTGATGATTTTTTTTTGGTTAATGGAAGAGGAAAAGGTTTTTCAATTTATATATTTAAAATAAAATATTTTGTTCGAAACAACTTGTAAAAACATTAACAGGACGGTTTTTTGGTTCTGTCAAATTTTCTGTTTAAGTCTCTATGATATTATTAGGGTGATTTTTATAGGGGCACATGAATAAAATACTATCAAAACCTTTTTTTTTATATCATGTTTCCACCAACATAAAATGCGGTATCAGCGTAAAATATTGATTAGTTAAAATAATCTTGTTTTACAAAATGAAATAACATATCAATATAATATATTATTTAAAAAAACAGCATCATGAATGTTACAAAACAGATTGAGTTTATGAAAAATATATGATACTGAAGAAACTGAAAATGCTTCACACGTTTACTGACGATATGATGACCAGTGCATTTGCCATTACTGGCTTCCGAGTTTTACACATTTGGACCATAACCGGACATTTCCGAGCAAAAAATAGTCATTTACTTCGAATGGATAACTGTGATTATTTTACATGATGATAGGAAAGACCTTATTCTATCAATAAAAATAAAAAGGTACTTTCCATTGATGTAGTAGCATTTTAAATATGCTTCGATCATTGCTTTAAAAAAGTCCTTGCTTCCGACTTCGGACTTCCGAGTTTTACACATAGCCGTTTTGAAATCCCCTACCGGAAGTTATGGTTCTCCCGCTGATAGACGTGGAGACGAGTTTTTGGAGTAAAACCAGCCTCGGAATTAAAAACTGCTGCACGTTTACACGTAAGTCAACCGTGTATGTAATAATTATTATTTTCCCCAACAGAATAACGACACTTTTTGTCTTAACTCAGGAAAATGACAGTTTGAGAAGTAGATGAAAATGAAAAAGTAGTGTCAGAAATGGCGTGCACATCTGCACATACTAGAATTGATGCGAACCCAATAGCTTGTACTGTCACCCCATCGTCTTCAGCTCATCTAAAATCGACGTTTGGGGTGACAAGCTGTCGCTAATGAGACGTTAGCTGCTCAAATAAATAAATTGATATATTTTATGCCTACACAAAGTACAAGTGATCAGGTGAATGTTAGTTGAGACAATACCTTTGGACTTGTCTTAGGCCAAAAAAAAATTAAAGGTTTGGTTCTCAGGCACCGCCCGCATCAATTTTAAACCCCCGCATCAAAAATTTTTATTTTGATTTTCAATAAAAACTTTCCAATTTTGAGCTTCTGCCGCTCCGACATTTCTTTCAAGGAGATAAAACCATACAATTTCCTTTTTTTTGTAGTGCTTTTACTTATTTAGCAAAATAAAACTGTTATATTCATGCTTTTCCCTTATCTTCTGACATTTTTATCGAAACATACCAAAAAATTTAAAATAAAAAAAGCGCCCGCCCGCATTGATTTCTGAAAAAAAATGCCTAAGAACCATACTTTTTTTTATTTTGGCCTTATAACATCTGTTTATTGTGTTACACTGAAATATACAATAAGGGAAATATAAAACGAAAGTTGATAACATGTTGTAGAGGTCAGCTCGGGGTCAAGTTCTCCTTCTAGGAAAGCTGCCAGAGGATTTTTGGGACTGTTTTGTCACAAAATGTCTCCCATTTGTTCTGAATAACCAGGTCAGATTGTTTGCCAGACATTTCCCAATCAGCAGTTTCTTCTATTGAGAATGCAGCATAGTTACTCAACAGACCATCGTAAATTCTTTACAAGTATTATGAAGACCTGAATTAAGTTAATCCCTTGGAAAAGGAAGTGTTTGAATTGGTGTTAATAAACATCCCTGACCTTGTAGTAGCTGAATACACTGAACATGTGGGTACATTAAATGGGACCTTGGCAATCAATAGTCCTCTTTATGTGTTGGGCATGATTGAAATCATGTGTTTCAGCTTATCTGACCCCTTTCCTTGCTGCATGAACTTGCACACACACAAAAAGGGATGACCACTTTTTCATTGTCCTTTTTGTCACTGCAGTGAATGGCTGGTTGTACATTTGTTAGAAGTGTCCAAAACATAAGTGTAAGACCTAGGAAGTTCAGGGGTGACTTTATTCAACCTTGATTAATTTTACATGATTATACAACTAGTAATATTAACTAATGCAAGGCACTCCATGGCATGGATGGTGGTGTCTGAAATGTTGGATGAAAAAGGAGAATATGGAGAAAACCACAGACCTTGGACGGGCCACTACTACCCACTCTCATAGCCAAGTTGACTTGATATCTAAACAGTTCTATTGGAGATATCCCTGGAATAATATATGAAGTATCAAGTGTTCAGATATTCATAATCAGTGATACCTGTGTATTATTATTAAGACCACCCAAGAGACTGGATAAGGGGTCTTAATTCACAGGTGGTCTTATTATACTGGTCATTTATAACCAGTGTGAATGCTTTTGGTTCACTCAAGGGTGGTCTTAACAGTCAGATGGTCTTATTAGACAGGTGGTTTTTAAAACAGGTTTCACTCTGTGTGTATATATATAACAAAAATAAATATATATATATATATATTTATATATATATATATATATATGTATAGTATATATATATATATATATACACAAACACACACGTGATATGCATATTTATGTGAACCAGTCTAATATTTCACATTTAATGCTGTATCATCATTATTTGCCCTCCAGAATGTCTACTACCAGCTCTGACTACGAGGAAGTGGGGCTGACCACCGACATAAAGATATCCATGGAGCAGTCAGATTTCGCTCAGGTGATTTTCCACAATGTAGCGGAGGTTTACCAGACAGACACCCCCATCCAGTGTCACTACACCATCACCCCCAGCCTGCATCCCTCATCCAAGGACTGGGTAGGGATCTATCGCGTGGGCTGGGGCACCAGTAACGAGTATGTTCACTTTCAGTGGGCCCCGCAGCCTGACAACTATCAGCCTGGTACTGAGGTAGACTGCAGTATTTCTATTCAAGGTAAGAGTTTATCATGGCCATTTACTTTAAAGCTTTACAATAACAATATTACACTTTGGAAGGTCAGCCTTTAACATAAACTTCATAATCTCAGTTTATTTTGCACACACATTTGCATATTCTGAATAAAATAGGACATTGAATCCTCCACGAGGCCTCCTGTATATTGAGTTCTGTGAAAACCTCCATGAGGCCTCCTATGTATTGAGTTCTGCAGGCTGTCAGTCATGTTGAGCAGTGGTGATGGTTCTGTCACTCTGTCAATCCATTATTAAAACACAAATCGTAACAGTTAAACCTAGAAAGTTTTACCTTGATATATATAGGCCGGAAGTGATGAAACATCCGAGGAAACACAAAATTAGGTCACAGACCTATATTTTGTCAGCTTTGGCATGACAAAAAAAACAAAAAATACCCTTGGGAGTCAGACTATTCTTGGTGTTCAAGGCTGTTAGACAAAAACTTTTATTAGACCTTTTGATTGAAATAATTTGTCTCGTTCAAGCATTTATCCCAATGGGCCAGGGGCTGATATTTTGTAAATGTGAGGCAGCCATGTTAGATGTGGCACTGATTTTCTCACAGATGATACTTAATATGATAGGAGTTACAAACATTTTTACAACCTCTTCAATGATTTCTGAAGTCAAAGTCTTGGATCATGTCATAGTACTCCTTTTGTTATCAGCCAAGTACCTTCCAAAGGAAGATGGGGAATTTTACCAGTTTTGCTATGTGGCTCGGTCGGGACAAGTTCGAGGATCCAGCACACCTTTCCAGTTTCGACAGCAGCGCTCGGATGATTTTGTTGAAGTTGAAGATGAGGATCATGATGTCTTGATCATCAAGAGCAAATCTGTCGCTCTGGAAGACGACTTGAAGAAAGCTAACAAAGAGAAGGAAGAACTCATCAAGGTCAGTGTCTCAGCGAATTGCACTCATTCAGTGGAGTCAAGTCCACAGGAAATTTTAAAGTGGAAAATTTCTATTGGAATTTATGGAATATTAAAGAATATTTATCATATTCTCAAATTTAGGGAATAGTTATGAAGTAATATTGTCTTTTTACTATGAAAGACCAGGAACATGAAAGCTGTGGCTTCAAATATTTTTTTCAACCATATTGACTTCAGTGATCACCATGTGTCTATTACTTCACCAGCCAGATGTCCAAGAGCATTTTGTGTTTTAAATTCAATAGAATAGGGGATTTGATGATTGTATGACATGTTTACTGATATGATTACTTTAATCTGGCCCATGAAATGATCTGACATATAAAGGTAACCTTTTTCATCAACCGGGTTTGCTGATATATTGTTAGTCAAAATATTTGGCTAAAAGTATCCTTCATTTAGCTTCTAGAGAGGAATCCTAAAAAATTAAAATATTTGAAATTAAGTTTTTCATTAAATTATTTTCATGCATCATAAGTCATTCGAGTATGATCCTTTTTAGCAAACCTCTGAGCTTATGTGATGGTGTGGTTTTGTCTGCCATCCGTACGTTAACCTTTACTATCTCAAAAACGTAATGAGCTAACATCATAAAATTTTACGCAAAAAAATCAGACAACTAAAAATTCTATCAGATTTGGCTTATTTTATTGCTATCTGTTATGATTTAAATTTTCCAGGGAAAAAGTTAAAACCTTTAATAATCTTCTTCTCCAAAAAACTGGCCTGCCAGTATATATTTGTATCCCCAGACAAAGTCGGGGGATACTGTTTTCATACCGGTCCCGCCGCAGCCGCCGCTGTCGCCGCCACCGCATATAAATCTTGTTGGCATGATAACCCAAAAAATATTTCACGGAACTTTACCAAACTTGGTATATGTATAGATATGGGTAAGAGGATGACGCCTATTTAAAATGAGGTCATGACCTTTACTAGGAGAGTGTCCTTGACCTTGAATAGGTCCAATTTTGGGGAAAATAACACAAATTCTTTAATATCTCAAGAAATCTTGCATGGATTTATCCCAAAATCTAGTTGATGGAAGATCATGGATAGGGTTGTCATGTTCCAGAAACTGGTGGCGCCACCTATTATTCTTTACTTGTTTTCGTGCCGTTTAATACCCCCAAAATTGCCACCTTACAGTACTGTGAGCATTATAAGTCAAAACTAATGGACAGATTTCTTTTATATTATGCATATACATAGGTATGGGTTATGGGATGATGTTCATTTAAATTGGGGTCATGACCTTTCCTATGATAGTGGCCTTGACCTTGAATATTGCCATATATGGTGAAAATCACACACCTCTTATGATATCTCCAGTGTTGATAGCCATATGGATTTCAAACATGACTTATGTATGGCCCACCACTAAAGTAAGAACCCTATAGGTTCTAGGGTCATGAGGTCAAAGGTCAAGGTCACTGGACTGGCATTTTAAAAGATACTGTGGATGCATTTTAAGCCAAACTTTCATCCCAGGTCTTCCATCTTGAATATATAGCTCACTTGCCAATAGTGGATGATCCATATAAATTTTGGGGTCACAAGGTCACAGGTCAAGGCCACAGGAGCTATCTGTCCAAAAATTATTTTCTGGATGATAATTCCTGCTTTTATTGATGTATTGATTTCAAATTTGACTTATATATGTCCCATTGAAAAAGCAAGACTCCAATTGATTTTGGGTCATGAGGTCAAAGGTCAAGATCACAGGACACATCTTTAAAAAGATTGTGGATGCATTTTCAGCCAAACATTTCATCTCAGATCTTTCATCTTGCACATATAGTTCACCTGCCAAGAGAGGAAGACCCCTATCAGTTTTGAGGTCACAAGGTCAAAGTTGAAGGTCACAGGAGCCATCTGTCCAAAAATTTGTTTCTGGATGATAATTCCTTCTTTTATTGATGTATGGATTTCAAACTTGACTTGTATTTGACCCATTGGTAAAGCAAGACCCGAATTGATTTCTGGGTCATGAGGTCAAAGGTCAAGGTCACAGGACATATCTTTAAAAAGATTGTGGATGCATGTTCAGCCAAACAATTCATCTCAGGTCTTCCATCTTGAATATATAGTTCTCATGCCAAGTGAGGAAGACCCCTATCAATTTTGAGGTCACAAGGTCAAAGGTGAAGGTCACACGAGCCATCTGTCCAAAAATAAGTTTTAATGGATGATAATTCCTGCTTTTATTGATGTATGGATTTCAAACATGACTTGTATATGTCCCATTGGAAAAGCAAGACCCAAATTGATTTTGGGGTCATGAGGTCAAAGGTCAAGGTCACAGGACACATCTTTAAAAAGATGTGGATGCATTTTCAGCCAAACATTTCATCTCAGATCTTTTATCTTGCACATATAGTTCACCTGCCAAGAGTGGAAGACCCCTATCAATTTTGAGGTCACAAGGTCAAAGGTGAAGGTCACAGGAGCCATCTGTCCAAAAAATTAGTTTCTGGATGATAATTCCTGCTTTTATTGATGTATGGATTTCAAACTTGACTTGTATATGTCCCATTGGAAAAGCAAGACCCAAATTGATTTTGGGGTCATGAGGTCAAAGGTCAAGGTCACAGGACACATCTTTAAAAAGATCAAGGTCACAGGACCAACATTGTTAGATGGAAGAAACAATAAATATGCCAAGTGTCAGTATATGCTGCTAAAAATGGGGGTCTATTCTTAAAGGGGGGGGGGGGGGGCCTACTATGTCTGGGGATACTCTGGCACCTGCGGTGCCAAGAAATGTCTAGTTATATATGGTTATATTTCACAGAAATAATCCCTGAAATAATCTCTCTCAATTTTGTTCCAGTGGTTCCAGTTTAGGGATTTTTGGCAAAGTTACAGAAAGCTTAGCTTAATCATTTTGCCAAATAAGCATAACAAAATAATTTACTACTAAAATTACAATCTCAGAACTGGCAGGAGCTATGATCAACAGATTTTTTGCAAATGTTGGTCACATGAGTTATATTTGAAATAGATTTTTGGCTGAATGATTGGACCTTTAACAATGAAAGGACTGTGAGATACTTTGGTAAACAAGGCTAGTAGATTTATATTAGTAACAGACTGAGCTCTGTGTTATATAAACAGTGCTGTACAGGCAACATAAATGATTGGTGTCCATATCCAGCCTATGTGTAAGATAAATCCATTGAATAAAATATATCTGTATTCTTACTTTGCTTTCAATAGGCATCTGTTAATTAACATTTTGATAATAAAACTTAATGAATATGTCAGCTTGAAAAAAGCATTGTAGCCAAAGTCTTTCAGTAATATGTAAACAGATTGACGAACAGGCCAAGATTGTATCTGTATCTATAAATATCTGAGTAGAATAGACTGCCAACTATTTCAGATTTGGCAGCAGGCCAAGTTTCAGTCTCTATCTTACATTTATAGCTTTGGCAGACTGCCAACTGTATTAGATTAGGCAAAAGGTCAAAAGTTTAGTCAGTACAGCCAGGTACAGGTCAAGAGTTCACCCATTTCAGTAGCTGCACTTTGCGTTAGTTTCGGTTCTCTTGGGGAGCAGCTGCCTTCCACAGCTGAGCTTGGTCAGACCAGCGCACCTGACTCAAAAGAAGTTTTATGTATCGGCCTGAAATTTTGACTTGTCAATGCATCTTTGATGACTTTCTTGTACACTGGACTGGTGTTACCACCTTCTCAGGAGGAATTTGATATATCATCCTGAAATTGTGCCTATCTATACATCTTGGATAGCTATCTAGCTTTGTCGTATACAAGACTGGTGGTGCCACCTACAATAAATTTTGCACAGTGTATGTCCCTGCTTATTTCTCAGAAGTGATTTGACACATCAGCCTGAAATTGTGCATGTCCATACATCTCAGACAGTTTTGTTGTATACAAGACTTGTGGCACCACCTACCATTGTTTTTGGGTTTCATGCATCTGTGCACATAGCTCAAGAGTGGTTTGAAGTATGTGGCTGAAAGTTTACAAGTCCATACATCTTTGATGCCACCTACAAGCATTTTATGTGTTGTTTACAGACATGCCAGTAAAGGGGTGACGTTTATTTAATTGGTGCTTTTACTCAGGTTTAAATGTTTAGTACATGCATTGTACATGTACATGTCACACATATACTTGAGAGGTAACCAAGTACTCTTCAAATAATAGTCAGTCATGTTATCATGGAAGCATTATACCTGATGTATATCCCATTGCACAGGTTCACATAAGGCCTGTAGGCCTTGTTAAATAAAATATCCTGCATGGTAAGGGAAGTAGTTTTCAGCATTTCTAGCAAACACCTATGTGACTCTTGTGCTTTAACTTCTTCAAATTCAGAGTATTTGACTTTTTGCGAGACTGACAATATTTGTATTCTCTGCATCTCTTAGGATTAAGATTAAATGAATAATCTGTTTACAGTTGTCAAATTTGAAAAATAAAACATAGTTCTTCATTTTAACAATATATATCTTCATATTTGTGTTGCTGATTTATAGAACAAGAGCCTGCTGGAGACAGAGCGAGACAGTCTGCTGCGCAAGCTGCTGGAGTACAGCAAGAAGCTTCAGACTCAGGTGGACTCCAGCGAAGAACTGAAGGAACTGGTCCAGGTAAACTACTCTGACTCTCCTTACATATACTGCTTGATCAATTTAAATCTGCCAGATTTGGTGATCAGTTATTAATTAAATAATATTATTTGTCCTTGAGGAAAATTGATTTTTAAATTAGAAAACTGCATTCTAAGGAATGCAAGCCTCCACTATGTGGGGGTCCCTACTGTGGGATGCTCCCCAGCCTGTGTTTGCATTCACTTATTTGGCCCATATTCCCAAGTTCATTCATGCATGAATAACTGTACATTTGAGAATAAACATTGGTGATATTCCTGAATCTGGATTGTATGGCACATCCACACCATAATCTTAGCCTTCGTTGGCCTATTCCCTAAATGCTCTGAGAATTTCATGAGAATCTGTTCATCACTGCATGAGTCACTTTGTGAATAAACACACTGAAACACTTGAATGGGGATGAACATATACCCTCCCATTCAGCAGCTGTGTCAGTAAAGTGGTCAGTAAAGTACCACAATATGGTTTGTGCAGAAAGTGAATGAGGTTTGTGCAGAAAGTGAATGAGGTTTGTGCAGAAAGTGAATGAGGTTTGTGCAGAAAGTGAATGAGGTTTGTGCAGAAAGTGAATGAGGTTTGTGCAGAAAGTGAATGAGGTTTGTGCAGAAAGTGAATGAGGTTTCAGGATATCTTGATAATCTCAGGAGAAGATATCTGTCAGACTGTTAACTGAAGAAACTTTGAATGTTAGAGCACATCTGTAAATTAAAGTCCTCATGTGTAGACTTGCATTTTTAGCTCAGCTGACTATAAGTCATCTGAGCTATAGTCGTGGTCCATTGTCCGTCATCTGTCTTGTCTGTCCGTCCGTCCGTCCATAGATGTGGCACGTTTTGAAACCGTAAGACCTAGGAATCCAAAATTTGGCATAATGTTAGATGTCCCCAAGATCTCCTACCAAGCTGAAAACTGGGTCTTTGCGACTTCATTTCTTTGAGAAATTAAGGAAAAACCTCAATTTTTTATTAAAAACCTATTTTCACACTTCAGGACTGCCTAATATCAAAACCACTCATCTGTTTTTCCTCATATTTACCATAAATAATTCTCTATATAGTTCCTATGTACATGCCAGAAATTTGGTCTGTATTATATAATTTAAAAAAGTTATGGGCCCAAACATAATGCATTTTGTAAATAATCAGGAAAGAAATTTGATCACTTAACACAAAACTTGTTAAAGCTAAGCACCTTTATTCCAGTAATATAACTTTTATTAATCAAAATTGTATAACCAAAATTAGAACAAAATCTTTAAAATTTTTTAAAATATTAGCAAAAATAAAAAAATTGGTACCTTAAATTTTGCCCAACTTTGACAATGGCACGTTTTTTCCTGTAACTGCTGTGGATTTAATTTTCAAAGAATGTTTTTATTAGCATTTCAACTGTTAACATCAAAAATTTGAAACCAGTTGATCAAAAACTGTAGATTTTATTCAAGTTTTCAAGCACCATGTCACATATTGTTTACGTCAATCTAGTGTTATGCAGTTTGCTAGAGCTCAGCTTCCCAGCTTCAGCTCTAAGTTCCTTAAATTTGGCATACAGTTTGATGTCTCCAAATTCCCTACCATGCCAAGAATTTGGTCATTAGAACTTAATTCCTTCGAGATATTAATGAAAAACTTCATTTTTCCATTAAAAACCCATTGTTACACTACAGTAATACTTATGTTATTGAAGCTAGAGAATTTTTTTCAAGTATATAACTTTTTTTAATTAAGATTCAATTGTATACCCAAAATTAGATCTGTATTTTGTAAATTTTTTAAGTTATTAGCATAAACATAAAATCAGTACCTTAAATTTTATCCAACTTTGACCAAGGCATGTTTTTTTTCCTGTGAGTACTGTTAATTTAATTTTCACAGCATGTAAACATAAGTATTTAATTTGTTTAAATCTGAAATTTGAAAATAAAAGGTTGAAAATTAGGCTAGTTATTGAATTTTATCTTGAGGCTCTATTGTAGTCACTTGCTTTGTTCCAGATGCAGGTAGGCCACTCCAAGTCACTGAAAGTCAGCTATGCCAGGGTTCCTGATTTGTTACAGTCACTGGGGGAGATCCCCTGCTGTGACAGGTGTACAATTGTTCTCATATCACACCCCCTTTCCCCCCCCCCCCCCATGAATATATAAATATACATTTGTATGCCTGATGTGGTGTTATATGACAAGATTGAGATTTATGATGATGCAATTTAGAATTATGAATCAACGTTTATATTCAGAAATATATGTTATATTGGAAATGTATAAAAATTAAACTTAAAATAAAAAAATGAGGATATCATACAAGCATGTGTTTATTATTTTCAAGCCTCAGCAGAATTGGAGATCAGGCTTTGTTTGCCCTGAATGCCCCCCCTCCCCCAGCTGTCATTGATCCTTTGCACCTCACCATCACCTTTGCACTGGGACATTAGTTATTATTGCAAATGTGTACAATTTCTTTAATTTGAAAAATAATTGGATTAGAAATAATTAAGATCTAATTGAAACATATTCTTGCCTCAGGAGAATGGAACATTAAGTGATCAGCTCTGTTTGTCCATCATCTCTCAATTATCATTAAATATATATATTAATTATGAAATTTTTCCTTTAAGCACTGTTGAAATAACTTTCATATGCTGTATGTGTATGGATTTAAGCTATTAAAGTCTGAAATTTGAAAGCAACTTATGCATTCAGATATGTAATATTGCAGATGAAAAACTTTAAAATATTAAAATATATTATCAGCTTTGTTTGTCTAACAGTTTGTCTGTCCTTTTTTAATTATTATGTAATTGTGAATGAACTGTTTAATCATGTAAGTATTGTTGAATTAAGTGGAAATCCTATATGTATATACACTATATTAATACAGAGATGTTGTAACTCCCATCATTCCAGCCCCCCCCCCCCCCCCCCCCCCCCCGACCATTACCACTACCAAGTCCTTGCATCTGGGGACTAGGGACATCAGTTATATTTCAACTATATACATTTTATAAAATAATAATACATATATTTAATAATATATATTATGTAAAATAGACCCAATTGAGCAAATGTGTAAACTACTGAACTGTCAACAATTCATCAAAAAGCCAGCCAATGATCATGGTAATAATATACATCTTCTGTTCACAAACTGCTCACATGCTTCAATTTTGACATTGGAGAATGCATGGTTTGGTCACAAAATATTATTTGCAACAATTTCTTACTCATCAATACAAAACAATTATGTCAACCAGCTATGGCATATATTGCCTTTTCCTCCTAGACCTTATCTCTATTTGATATTATTTTAGATTTTACCTTCAAGGTCAACTTCAGCTAAGCACAGTGACCCATATTTATAGCACCATGTCTTGAATGTTTACATCAAGTCATTGGTTAACAGTGTTCTAGGCTGTTACATAACACCTTCACTCCTTACTCCAGTAATTACCAGAGAGCCTTTCTCCTCTCTCTCTTTCCCTTTCTCTCTTTCTCTGCCAGTCTAGTTCTCTTTCTCTCTCTCTCACCCCTATGCCTCCCTTGCTCCCTCCGCCCCTTTCTGTTGACAGGTACTATAAACCTGATTTATTAGATATATATGTTGATGCAATTAAGAAATGTGAATCAACTGAAATATTCACATATACATGTTATACTGTAAAAGTATAGTTACATTTTCAAACCTGGAAAAAGATGATATTATAAAAAAAGGAATTTATGTAAAAATTGTTCATAATTTTCTGGCTCAGAAGAATGGGAATTAAAATGATTTGCTTTGTTTCTCTAGCTTTCTGCTTGTGTTAAATATTTAATAATTATGAATAAACTTTTTTTTCCTGTAAGCACTGATTAATTAAATTTCATATCCTGTACGTATATGCAAGGGTATTGTAACTCCCACCATCCCCTTCCCCCACCCCACTAAGTCCTTGCTCTTTGGCACTGTAAACAATATTTCTATTGCTATAGCATAAAATTTAATAATTTGAAGAAAATATATACAGAGAGACAGAGGCGTTGTAACTCTCATCATAACCCCCCCATCAAGTCCTTCCGCCTGTGGAGTGGGGACTTTATAGCAACTGTATACATATCATTAAATAGAAAAAAAATTTATTAAAAAAATTGGATCTCATTAGACAAATGTGTAAAATGTTGAACTGTCAACAGCCTGTCAGAAAGGTATCCCATGGAAACACATGGTCAGATCTTAAAATATTATTTGCAACAATTTCTTCAATCATATAAAACCAACCCATGGCCTAGATTACCTCTTCTCTCAGACTTTATCTACATTTCATAATATTTTAGATTTTAACCTTCCAGGTGTTTAAGCACTGTTGAATGCTCCGTCCCTCTCTCTCTATCTCCCTCTATCTCTACATCCAACCCTCCTTGCTGCCCACACTGTTTCCTTCTCCGAACCCCATCCCAATGTCAGCCTCAGTAAATGAGAACAATATGAATCAGATATATTCATATATTCATATATTGTATAACTATTTGTTACCTATGTACATGCCAAAAATTATGTCAATATTGTGTAATATGTAGATGTGGTGGGCATCACAATAATGTACCTTGTCAAGACCTAAGAGATATAATGTCATACAGTCACAATTCATAAATCCCCTCTTCAGCATAGTTAATCATAACATTATATCTGTCAAATTGAAATCTTGCGGGCTTCCATACACTATAGATCCTTCAACAAATAGCCTTATCATCATTCTACCACTGCTTAGTGTACTGTCATTGCATTCATATTTGCTCAAATATATCCCTATTTTCAACAGCTCCCAAATAAATAAAAAGTAAACCCCTATATTTCTCCCTACTAATCCATCAGTCAGGTAATTTCATACATCATTTACTCACATATTACATTATATTCCTTTATAATAGCCTAACATGTCCATGATATTCATAAGGTTTGTCGACTAAAAATAGCATCACAATGGTGATACATTTATAGTCCAATCATGATCAGCTGAGCACTGTGACCCATGGGTCCCTTGTTTACAGTTCTTGTGAAATTTTTATATATTATTTATGTTTTGAGTTAGGAATATGACCAGTCATACTGTGAGTGTGAAAATCTTACCTGAAAGTTTGTGATGGTTTTACAGGACCAGGAAGACAAGATGACCAAGATGACTGATGAACTTCAGGAGAAGGTTGCCCAGCTACAGAGTCTGCAGGAGGACCACGTCAGACTTAACGAGGTACATGTAGGCCTATTGTTTCTAGATATTGCGAATGTATCGCATATTGTTGCTCAGGGGTTTGTATGTCCTATTGAAAATGTTGGCAAAAAATTACGAGAATTCTACGAATCTAAGTGGCTAGAAGAAATAAAATTAAAGCCAAAACTAAGAACATGCGCATTACTAAAACCTTCATTCTCTACTGAACCTTATGTCACTCGTTATTTAACGCGAGAAAAGAGATCCTTAATGGCACAGCTTAGATGTGGAATCTTACCGTTAGAAATTGAAGTTGGGAGGTTTAAAAATATTCGAGACGCAATCACAGGTAAATTTAGAAAATTAAAACCCGAGGAAAGAATATGCACCATGTGTGAGGACAATTCAATTGAAGATGAAATCCATTTCATATGCTCATGTCCAAAATATGAGGAAATAAGAGAGAAACTTTACAAATCTATTCATAACAGTGAAACCGAGTTGTTAGGATTATCTCCTAAAAGTCAATTTATATACCTGCTTCAAAACTGTGTTAAAGAAATCAGTGACTTTGTAGCCAAAGCATGGGAGATAAGAAAGAACTGTTTGTACGCCTGTACCACCATTATCGACTAGAGAATTGAGTGTCATATAAACCCCTGCGAGGGTTGGGTACTATAAGCAGACATTTATTATATTTTTCATGTATTATTGTACATGACACTATAATAAATAAACTCATACATGTTTAAAAGAGGTTTATATTCATTAAGTCTATAGGCCCTACAAGTATGCAGTATTACTTTATAGATTTCCTAACAATGTTTGCCAGTATATATGCCTGTGTGTTTTGTCATACATATTTGCCTTATTTGTTTACATTTCCTTATCTAATTGAATTTTAAACCATGGAGATAAGCAGTAATTTACAGACTTTTCTGTGGGCATCTTCTGTACATTAAAGGGGCCTATTCACATAACAGGTATGTTTATTATGCATGAAGCATGAAGTTTTCTCCTTAAAAGTGAATGGTATCATCCAGTACTTAATCTTAACACCACATGCTTACTCCTTTAGAGGAAATATGTAGCACTGGGCACGAACAGTGGCTCAAACATAATCATTGTGTTTGCTCACACGCAGATCCATAACAATGTATAAAACAGGTGAAATGAGATTATAAGTTCATGTGCTGGGATGGTTTGCTCGGAAAATTTTGTATTCAGGGCCAGGCAAAGTAAACAATTGGTCTGACAGAATTCACATATTATTGCAAATGTGTATGTACCTTTAACATAATTTAATAGCATTCCATCTTCACTCTGTATCCAAAATATAATATCTCTCAAATAAAACTATAGATCAAATGTTATTCACCATATCTAGAATATTAATGGAAAATTAGAGATGATTATTTAAAGGGTATGCACTGTCACCTTCGGTTGGATATTTTTTTGTGGCCAATCTTTCTGAAAAACTTTGTTGTAATTGCCTTAGTATATCTGTGGAACAATCAGCAATGTATTATTACACAGCTGAAATTTTGCAACATTTTGGTGATGACATCTTATTGCCTGAAAGTTCCTGTTAGTCACATGCAGACAAAAAAAACTGTCTTGACATAAAGCGATGATCATCTTCAATGAACTAATAAACAGGAAACAGTTCTTATAAAATTATAAACTCACATCAGCCTAGTTGTCTTACCTTCCTTTCTCCCCAGAGGCAAGAGGTGCCTGATTTCAGCCTACAGTTTTTCTTGAGTACTTTTAGTCAGGTTTTAATTTATGTGTCAATATATGACACATTTTAAATTACTCAGGATAGAATCGGTGATAATTTGAAGCATGTGATATCTCTGTCAGTTTGAGCTGCATGTATTTTATTTTCCTTTTTGTATGGTTTTATTAAGATCAGTTGATTCAAAGTCATCGGTCTAAGTGAAGATCAGCTGAGCGTATTGGTCAGCGTGTCACTTGTTTTACTCATTTGTGAAATGTGATTTATTTACTGATTGTCAGTGTTTGTTCTTTAATGATTGAAGGAACTGGCAAGTCTGAACGGTAAGCTGTTAGGCCTACAGGAGACCCTGGACCAGAAAGATGCTGAAATTAAATCCCTGACAAATGAAAAAGATGCTCTGCTTGGCAAGTGTCGCCTCCTGGAGGAGGAAAAAGAAATGATCAAAGTAAGTAATACTGTAATCAAATTTAATCAACGAAAGATTACAAGAAAAGAACAGAATCCCTTATTTCGTGTGCTTATGATATTTTTTCAAAAAATTATGTGGGCGCTTTACTTGGACCATATGTTTACCATATTCATGTTTATTCATGTAAAAGGGCTATAAATTTAGCCCCTACTGTGTTTGAATATCATGGAGTTGTCATGTTGACAAGATAATGTAAGTTATTGCTGGAGTTTAGCAGTCTGCCAGCTATCAGATTGTGACCTTAGTTGCTGAAAGCTCTTACGTTTAATCCACTTATCAGCCATAGTTTGTCACATATAGCCTTTCATGTTTAAAATATGCTCAGACTACAAGCATTAAGTTAGGTAGAAATGTAAGTGTGAATGCATTATATCTCATAGAACCTCCTGATCAAGTATCAGTTAAAATCTATATTCACTATTAATTCCATCACCATCTTGTAATCTCAGTTGGATCATATTCCTCATATTTTAGGGTACATGTTATGAACGTGCTTTTAATTTCTTCTGTATCCTGTCTCCTGAATGACAGACACACTGTTCAACATCAGAAGATCGTCTCCAAGGTTACATGCAGGAGGTTGACAAGCTTCAGAAAGAGGTGTATAACCAAGAACAGTCAACAAGAACCCAGACAGAAGAAGTCAGCCGTCTGACCCAGACACTGGCTCAGGAATCTGCTAAGGCGGCCAGTCTGCTGGAGGCAAAGGAAGCAGACAAGGTAAAGATATCCACTAACAGAAATTGTTTGCAGGAAATGTAGGGTTACAAACAATCCTGGCGGAAAAAAAATTGTGAAATCCTAAAATTGTAAACTTGTAAAAATTGTGAAATTGTAAATTTGTAACTTCATTCAAAAGATTCCTCGACTGTCAACATCTGATTAAAGCACATTCAATATTCAGTGTACATCTTGAAGCTGTGCACTGCAGCATGGGTAACTCAATATTTGATTGACACATTGAAAAGAAGGCATCCCTGCTCTGTTATACAGTTTGAATGATCATAACTATCATGTTTTTTGTCAACAGCAAACTATTGAGGACCTGACCATCAAACTGAAGGATACAGAAGACCAGTTGTCCACGATGGCGGGATGTATGGAGATGTCCAAGGAGGAAGTGTCAGCCGTCAAACAGGCTCATGACAAAATGGCTCAGCTCCTTGAGGTAACAGCAATTAGTCAGACAATAAGAATATTGGACTGGTCAGTTTTGTGTAGCACATTGTACTCAGTCTACACATTTTATATTCAGCTGGTAGCTTGTGTTGCACAAAATCCTAAAAAAAACATGCATGCAGTAAATGGAATTACTTCCATGTCACTTACATCCATTTTTACTGGACTTGCTACCCAGACTTTGTTCAATTGCTCCATTTCTGAGTACTAATTCTTGGCTACTGTACAGGTGGGCAGAGCTCAAATTTACTCCTAGGGAAAAAGTACCAGTCGAATATGCTTTATCAGATATAATGAGCTCAATATTTGAATATAGCAGCTGGTTAAACTGTAATTTAGATACATTTGTTTGAAGTTGAAACATTTCCCAGTTACAGCAGAATTGAGTTCAGGAGAGTATGAAGGAAATACATATTTTAGGTATGGTTGGTTGATATGGCACTAATGAAGAAATGTGCTTCAGTTTATGTTGCTTCAGGATTAAACAATTACACCAAAGTTCCTCTATGGTTTTGTTTCTACAGAATTGTTGTCCCAGTTAAACATAACATGTGAGTAAAGCACATAAGGATACATTTGAATCATTTATGGCTCTGATATGTAATACCAGAACACATGATCCTTAGATAAATTAAACAGTGTTTTACTAACGTAAACCACATATTACACAAAAATATTGAGTCTATATTGAGCCTATATGTGTCTGTATGTGTTTTTGACAAAAGCATACCAGTCATTGGTATGGATAATATTAACTTGTATTGTACAGATCACTGAGGTAAATGAGCCACAAAATTAAGTTAACATCATTCAGAAAATGGAACCAGTATATCAGCATTACATAGTGATGATTAACTCTATTGGCTTTTTAACCATATTGCAGCAAGCAAAGACAGAATCACACACACTCAAAGTCCATTGCGGCCGCTTAGAGACCAAGCAGAAAACCATGGAAACAGAATTTGAAAAGGAGACCAAGACCCTCAAGGATACTCTAAATGAAAAGACAAAGGTATTTTTTTCACTTGGAAGATCAGAGATGTGTCTAACCACCTTGGTCTCACATACATGTACAAGTTAAAGTCAGCTATTTGCTTATCTTTTCTGTAGAATTCATGTAATTTCTGGCTTACTCTGCTAACATATTAATGAACTCTTAGGTAAATCCTGTTAAAAAAAGTTCTTTTATCGCCTCTGTTATGGATACATGTGCTTGTTTATCTACAAGCTGTTAGTTAACACAGCAATATTGACAAACAGAAAAACCATATAACTCAAGGTGGTTAGTTGCAGAAATTTAAAGATCACCATTTGCTTTTGCAAAACTCTGGTTCATGTAACTTGGCACCAGATGACCTTGTTGAATCTTGATAATGTTGTTAATGAATGGATAATGTTGGCAGGCCCACATGTTATAAGCACCTAGATATAAACAAAAAATACGAATAGACCCCTTTAAGGACCATAACAGTATCCAGGGAATCATCTGTATCTCCTTCAGAGGAATTCCAGCCATGCTTATGTTTAGCTCAGCAATGAGATATTTGAAATTTAAATATGAATTTGTTAAAATGTACAATATTTGATGTACTTATGAATCTCTCTTACAGTGCTAAGTTTTACAACAGAATATTTTTGTTTTCATGAAATGTTTGAAAGAATATTTGGCCCTAATTGGCCTTCTTCAGGGAAGGACTGACATTTTACAACAAGATTAAAAATATATGTTTGTCTGTCTTTCCTTTTCACACCTGTGGCCTTCTTCTTTATTTACGATCAGGAAAAAGAAGATTTAGCATCTATGCTGGCTGAGGTAGAGTCCAAACTGAAAAGTGAAACTGAGAAACAACAGACATCAGCCAAAGAGAAGGAGACAGAGAGCTCAGCACTCTACCACATGCGCTTGGCCCAGTCTCACTTGAATGAGAGGTATGCGCGGCTCCAAAAGGAAAATGAGGAGACCAAGCGGCAGCTGGAACACACACTCGAGAGACAGGTCAGAGGTCATTTCAGCTCTGTTGTTATTGTTACAGTTGTAGCTCTAGAAGATAATGTATGCAGGAGGCAAATATCAATATGGCTTGCTGTGACCACTATAAGTTACAACAAAGCTCTCCAAGTACACTGATGACACCTGTCTTTTATGACTAACACTTACTCTTCAGGTCTGTTGTACCGGTGAGGAGATCATATTCTGTTTAGTGGTGGGCGGATCATCCAGTTTTTTTGAAAATCATTCGCTTTGCTGCCACTTTCAAGCGCTCGATTACCAAAGGCAACTATCGATTACATCATAATCATGATTTTTTTTTCCAGAATGCCTTAATGTAATCAGCAAAAATTATTCTTCAAATTTTTACCACATTCCGCGCTTCATATGACAAGTCTGTGTTCCCAAATAGGTCTTTATAAACCTATGTGAACTGGCAAGGAGCTGCAGAATTAGTGGAGAGTTTTCTAAACGAGATTTACATTGCAGAATGTCAGTGGTATGGCGTTGAAATGCCCCATAAATTCTCCAGGTCTTTGCCAATTTTGCGAGAATCTTTTAGAAATAATCTCTTCAACTGATGCCAGGTGCCGCTGCTGCTGTTAAAATTCTTCAATGGGGCTAACCCAGCCGGTCGAGTATTTGGGTTGCGGCTGAAATTCTTTTTGGACTAGTTTGCAATTTTATTTTGTATGACCTGCCGTAAGCGCACCTGGGCTCGTAAAATCTACCTTCATGAGCTAGAAAAAACAGCCCCTCTATAGGCCTAACATTCTTAGATGCTCTTAATATCCATAATGAAAGATATTACCTGACCTTCTCATAGGAGAATACCTGCTGGGGAAATTAGAATTATTAAGACATGCGGGCTGGGTTAAGAAAGTACAGTTTCACAGATAATTGCACATTTCTTTATATTTGTCTGAACTGATTAATGATTGATCATCGATCAGTTTGAACAAACTGATGATCGATTATGAAAAAGGAACTAACTCCCACCACTAATTCTGTTGATTTCAAATTATAAAAGTCATGAAAAAAATGCTTTTCTTGAAGGACGAGGTTCCTATTGAAGCTTATATTTTGTATCTGTTCTTAAACTGACAAATTCTGCATAGCTGACTCATTTGACCTGAACACAAAAGATAATCATTGCTCAATGCAAGTGCTCTTAGAAAACCTGTGTTATTGTATTACATGTCTGTTGGAAGCTTGTATATGATGATTTAGTGATCTATGGATCACTTAATTATCATTGCAGTACATGCCTGAAACATTCTTCTAACATATATCATTATATAATACAGTAAAACCTTGCCTAATACCCACCTCTTTTAAGCAACCACCTCAAAAAAGTGAACACTTTTAACAGTCTCATTACTTTTATTACTCTCTGAATCCAACCTCGCTTAGTAGACCACCTCAAAAATGCAACCACCTAATCAAGGTCTCCTTGGTGGTTGTAATTAAGAGGCTTTACTGTATTCCTTTTATATACTGAGAAAAATCAAAATGTACTGCCTGGGATTCTATGAGAAAGCTGAATATGAAGGTCCATGGAACTTTGTGTTGCAGGCTGCATGGCATGAGGCTGAGGCTGAAATGAAACGCGAGATCGAAGACCTGAAAGAGAGGCTGCAGATGGGAGCAGAAGAGTACAAGACCAAGTACATTGAATGCCGTAAACTGTCCTTTGAGGTCAAGAAGTTGACCAGACAAGGTAAGTCTCAAATACAATTTCAGCTCTAAGACAGTTAGAGAGAGTACATCCTTAAGCAGAGTGGAAATTCTAACAGATTTGTTCAGTCCTACACTTGAAGTCAGCTTGAGGTCCATGTCTGTCTGTGAAATCAAATTTATAGAGGAAAAATTAAAATATGTTTCTTATTGCCCATAAATGGCCACCCTGCTTTCATGATACATGTAATGGATGTTTTTTAGGCAGCATTTTGACAACTTTCTATGCAACATCTTGCAACATTTCCTAAGCATGTGCTGGCCTAGTTATTCATTGTCAGGTGACCATAAGGTCAGTAGCAAAAAGTAATTGCAAAGAAAAGTCACTAGAAGAACAAATGATGGTTTGACTACCCTCATCACCTCTGTTTGTCCTTACCTTTGACCATAGTGGCTATGCTGAGAGAAATGCCCATCGCTAGAGGCCAGTCAGAAATATACCTTTTTAAAACACATATCCCAGAATTCATGCATCATATGAAGAGAAGAACCTCAACCAGTACCTTTAACAAATAGTATCATTAACAGCTGTGAATTTTTTGTATATTTATTGAAAGGTGTCATATGGACTGTAGGTCACTGACTTAGCTAAACCAAGACTGAGAGGCATTTGATAAACACTGGCTTCTGTATTCCACAGTGTCTCAAGGTAAGGTCCAGCAGAATGGAGCCGCTGTGGTCGAAAAAGCAGAGAACCAAGCTGCAGGAGCCCTGGACAAATCTGAGGCAGAAAGCCAGACATCCATTGTATTTGGTGAGTTCTAGTAGATATCTGTCTTTCGGCTTTATTGGTATCTTCATCCATTCTCAGGCAGACTAAAAATAGCTCAGCTATGCATGATGTATAGTTGCACCAATGAAAAACATAAACAGCTCACATATATAAATACAAGTCATACAACATATAGCCTGAACTATAATCTGAGTTATTTATAAGGTATATGCAACTTTTATTTTATCTGATCGGGTATCGCTTTAAGTATATCGTGATATGTATTGTACCTGAATAGGCTGACCAATACATATAGCAAACCAGGTGAGTGCGTTATACATAAGAGGTTACCGGGTGAGTCTGGTGTGGGCAATTCACAGATCAGGCGAGTGCGCGCACGAGCCTGATCTGTGAATCACCCACACCAGACGAACCCGGTAACCTCTTATGTGTCACGCACAAACCTGGTTTGATATTTATCACCCCACTTGAATGTGTTTTTATCTATGAGAATGTGTTTTTATTTCAGTAAATTCAAAATTTTAAGTGGGACTATGTCTTAATAGTAAACATATTATGGAATTTCATTGATACCCAACATGTATTACAAGATTAGTATTCCTACACCCATGTGCATATTATTACACCGAACTAAAGTGATCCATATAAACCATAGGAATTTTAAATCTTTAGTCCTCTCTCACTCTATAAAAGAGCTTATTTTCAGTTTGAAAATTAAGGATGTAATTATCACTCACTAGCTACAATCATATGTGTAATTTCAAAATAATAAGTAGGACTATGTTTCTTGGTAGTAAATGTTTTTTAAGGAATTTCATTGATGACCTTCACCCACGGTGCGATTCTTCCACACACAGAGATCCATTTAAACCATAAGAATAACTAAATGTGTAACCCTCTAGATTGGAGCCAAAAATTGTCCAGAGGAACTCCCCTACATGTTTGATGTTGGGCCGAGCAGGTGAGGTATATATTAATGAGAAAGTGTGCTGGACTTTTAAAAGCTAAAACAAGTGTTTTCAAGCAGTGAAGACAAACATCAACAGACATACATCATGAGCACAAACGCAGGTTGCTAAGCGTCCTTGACAACATGAGAACCTGAACGAAACAACTTCAATAAAAAAACTTGTGTTTACATGATCTGACAATCAGTGCTAAGCTCCCTGTCATGAGTACATGTATGTACGGACGTTAAAAAATACTTAATTTAGTGAGGTTTCTAAGTTTAAGTAGAGAAGACGTTTGTGAATATTTTATTTAGTATATATATATATATATATATATATATGTATATATATATATATATATATATATATATGTATATATATATATATATATATATATATATATATATATACAAGTTACAATAATATGTTCTTATAATATGTTTAAAAATATAATTACATTAAAGACTAAAGATGGTAAATTGTATGGTTACAGTTGTGCAATATTTCGTTATATCCTGTCATAGGTCTAGATGTCAAAAAAATTCTCATAACATTCTTGTAACATTCTTAGAACATAACTATTAAAACATTTTCTTTAATTTGGACGTACTTTGACCGAGCTGTACAACTTATAGTAAAAGTATAATTAAAAGTCAAAGAGACTATTGATATATATGAGTAGATGACTAAACTGCCGGCAATGCCGGCTCTATTTAATAATGCCAGAAATTGAGCCACTTCCAATTAATATTATGACCTGTTTATTAAATTTCTTAAAACTACATTAAAATTTTACAGAAATTTATTACGATTACATACATTTTCTGCCAAGTCACATTAAAATGTCAGTATTATCCATTTCTTAATGAATCTAGACCATCCAAGAAATATTCAGGTAGGCCTAGAAGATCATTTGGATAACATTTTCTGCCACCTGAAGTTTCTGCTAGGTGCAGGGTAGGTATTAGTCCATACATGGACCTCTATGTCCTATGATACTTCTGCTGGACGGACATCACGTGATGTCCGTCCAGCAGAAGTATCATAGGACATAGAGGTCCATGTATGGACTAGGTAGGTATATGTCTTGGAACAACAGGCAACATATTCCATGGTGTCAAGCTATATCAGTATATGTATGTTAAAGGGGGCCCATAATTATTTAGTTCCTTTTTTTTATTTTAGTGTATCCTTACGTACATAGATAATTTTTGGTGAAAATATATTTTATCCGTCCCAAAACCCCTTGTCCGCATGTACTGTTCGCAAATAATATTTTATTTTTAACAATATTACAGTTTGGTTTAAAGTAATTATACAGATATTCTGCTTATCTTGTGTAAAGAGATATAATATATCATGTAAAAAAATATTTACTTTGCGGCTCTTTTGCGAAATTTATGCTGATGGACCGATATTGACTGCTGCAGTGCTTGAAAGTACATTCATCCATAGAACACTGTCCGAACACATTCCATGTCATGGCTGCGTGGTGTTTGTGAGACAATGTGACGTCACAATGATCGGTTGCGCGTCACCTTCATTGGACTGACGTCATCAGTTTGCCTGGCTTATTATTCAAGCCAAAGAGTGCATCAATCATATTAGGCCTACACTCTTTGTTCTGGCAATGAAAAAGTCATTCACGCTGTAACCTGTTTTGTCAATTTTTTTCGATTATTGATCTCTTACAAAATCAAAGCAAGGTGAGGTTTTATTCTTTAGCACCTGCAATCTTTTGACCAGAAAGGTTTACATTGCTTCACCTGTATAAAAAAATTATCCCGGAAAAAACTAGCGGACACCCTCACTGGGGCAGACGATACGTCGATACTTCAAAGACTACTGGGTGAAATGTGTTGAGAAAAAAATAGTTCCGACACTAGCATGGTATGGAAAGTAGTTTCGACACTAGCATGGTATGGAATGCCATACCAGGTTAGTTTGAAATCCTTGTATTTTCCCTTGTATCAGGTGACAACATGTGCAGTTGGGGTGATAACAAGCCCTACCACGCACTGTTGAGAATCCTGAGTATCTGACAGTCACATTGTGTTGTAGTTGATGAGAGTGAGGTGGCAGACTTGACAAACACAGAGCTGCAGTCACAGCTGGACGCGCTGGGCCAGGAGCTGGAGCAGAGGCACGCTAAGAAGCAGAAGTACAAGCACATGTACCACGAGGAACGCGAGAAAAACAACCTCCTCCACAAACATTATTACGAGGAGCTGCAGCAAAAACAAGATGAAATTGACCGTCTAAACGGCATGTTAGAAGACACTCGCAGTCATGTTGCGAGCCAGGTGCAGGCCACTCTGGCTGAGGAGTACAGACAGAAGGTACAAGAACTACAGGTAAGGAAGCTTCAGAATGGGGCAAGGAAAAGGCATTTATTGTGAGGGAAGGGGGTAGGACTTGGCCCAATGGTTAAGGTGGGTTGGATATGGAGTGAAAGATCAATGGTATGAACCCCACCTGTGCCTCATTTTGGTGACATCTCCCTAGAATCTCAGAGATTTGTTATGTCTTACTCACAGGACATGACTTCTGAGTTTTATACAGGGGAGTGCATCAGATCTGGCCATCTTCATGTAGACATTGTTTGGAAACCACAGGTTTCCCTGCCCAAATTATTTCAGAATTTCGCTGAAGCTGATTGAGGTCATTTTCAGTTAATCTTCCTAAATAATATGTTAGATCCTTCTAAAATTTACATAATCACACATTTACAGTTAGATTGCATCGTAACAGACATAACACATAGCATCACCAAACAAAGGCCTTCAATGGGCCCTCTCCACCAAGGATTGAATTGGTGCATACACATATTTATTATATCTTGATTTTACATTCCAAGCTGTAAGCTCTATGACAAACACCAAAGTTAGCAGTGGCAACTTTCAAGACCACAACTTTTAAACAAAATAATATATTCATAATGTAATTAGAGCCCAGTGGCTTGGCTCTTAAATGATAAGATATGACATAAGAGTTTCATATTTGTGTCCTGTAGTGCTTAGGTGTTTCCTGTTTTATTACCAGGCTGTGATAGCTGAACAGAAGAAGGAGATCAATGGGCTGAGGAGGCCCGTGGTTCTGCCCCAGCTACAGGTATGTTCAGCTGAATCCCTGTCATGTCTCACAATGCCATCAGAAAATCTGTACTGAAATCCTCTAAGTAATGACCTGCTTTGAACCACACAATTTCAAATCCGAAATAGTGGACTTTGGGTTAGACTGGTAACCACATAATTGTGCGGGGTACCAGTCTAATTTCTGGGAGGTGGTGTGGTAGGTTCCTGGACAGAAACACAATGGCCTTATTGGTTACAGAAGGTGTGGCAGCATGTACGGTGCCCTGGTAATTGTGTCACAGGAACTTGAATGTTACATTTTATTATACCATCTGAGTTCTTAACCAGATTGGTACACAAGCTTGTCCTTTTAGTACTATTTACTAAATATAATAGCATCCACGGAATATTTTTCTGTGTTCAGAAAAACAATTATTTTCAAGGATAACATGATTTTAGTGATTCACATGAAATTCTTTTGTGAACTCCTCATTATCATTAAATTATTGAACATGTATGGATACAGGTTTGTTTAAAATAACTGTTTTTCAACAAATTGATAGAATTGTTTTTTGAAAGCTGATCCGAGAACTGTTTGATATAGGTACTAAGTGATGTACAGTAACTTAACTGCTAGAAATGGAAATGTTTGACAGGACTAAGTGAGGTACAATAATTTATCTGCTGGAAAGGAAATGTTTGACAGGACTCCGTGAGGTAGAATAATTTAACTGCTGGAAATGGAAATGTTTGACAGGACCAAGTGAGTTACAATAATTTATCTGCTGGAAATGGACATGTTTTACAGGACTAAGCGAGGTACAATAATTTAACTGCTGGAAATGGAAATGTTTGACAGGACTAAGTGAGGTACAATAATTTAACTGCTATAAATGGAAATGTTTTACAGGAGAACTGTAAGTGAGGTACAATAATTTAAATACTGCAACTTTTAAACATTTGATAGGGGAACTAAGTCAAGGACAGTAATTTAACTAACCAGTAAGTGATGGTTAACATATGGACAAAGATGTGAGATTATAGATGAGAGACTATTAATATGAGACTATAGGTGTGAGACTTTGAAGTGAGACTATAGGTATGAAACTATAGAAGTGAGACTATAGATGTGAGACCATAAAAGTGAGGTTAGAAATGAGAGACTATTAATGTGAGACTATATATGTGTGAGACTATAGAAATGGGACTATACTTGTGAGACTATAGATGTGAGACTATAGATGTGAGTCTATAGATGTTAGACCATAAAAGTGAGGCTAGAAATGAGACTATAGATGTGAGACTTTGTGTGAGACTATAGATTTGAGACTATAGGTGTGAGCCTTTAGATTCGAGACTGAATTACAAACATTGTCTTTTTCAGGAGGTGCGCTATCCACCACAAGGAACAGCATTCCCTTCAATCCCATACCCACAGCAGGCACCACCAGTCGCCCCAACAGCTCCAACAGATACAACTGGAAAACACATCAGTCAGGTAAAGGAATCCATGTAGCAGTCTTGCTGACTAGTTATTTCTTATATGAACCAACTGTAGGTGGGGAGTCTCATCACAAACAATGTTGTCATAATATTACACAGAGTATAAACTGAGGCATGGATATATCATGGTAAGCCCTGGGTCCTTGATATCATGGAGATTAGGAGTGCATGTAGCATAGTTACGGTTATTCTTTTATAACAAATTTGTGAGGAATGTTAAATGTTTATCATAACTGGTAAATATTTAACATGAAAAAGGCTCAAGTGAATTCAGTGGTAAATACCAAGAACATGATACATTTAAAGTTAGACATTCAGTCCATAATCACCTGATGTATATAAAACATAAAAATTGATAAAAAGGGATCACAACAAAGGCATTGATAGTGCTATCTTATTTTCTCATGTTAAATAAATCAAATACCTTTTGAAAGGGAAAACAATAAGTATTTATATTTAATGATATACAAGAAAAAAAAATAATGTATAAACACTGAGTGACATTTCTGATTTCAGTTTTTGGACAAGAAATGCTAAAAGATAAATTGATTAATCATTGTAGTAAGCATCCTTCCTATATGTGGAAACAGCAGTACCATGACTTATAAATTATTCTGTAAGGCCAAAAAAAGGTATGTTTCTCAGGCACTTTTTTCCAGAAATCAGTGTGGGTTTGTGATTTTTTTAACCTTTTTTTGGTATGTTTTGATTAAAATGTCATATGGTGAGGGAAAAGCATGATAATAACAAACTTTTTGGCTAAACATGTAAAAACACAACATAACGAAAGATCTGATCAAAATTGTGTTGTTTTATCTTCTTGAAAGATATAAATCAAATCAAAATATTTGATATGGGGGTTAAAATTGACTCAGGTGGTGCCTTAGAACCATACTTTTTTTTGGCCTCAGCAGTGTTTGAGTTGACTGAGTAGTCACAGTCTGGCATGGCAGTTCATGTTCATAATCAAAAGGTCTAACAGTACAAAGCAAGGCAGTTTATGTTCATAATCAAAGGTCTAACAGTTCACAGCAAGGCAGTTCATGTTCATAATCAAAAGGTCTAACAGTACATAGCAAGGCAGTTCATGTTCATAATCAAAAGGTCTAATAGTACATAGCAAGGCAGTTCATGTTCATAATCAAAAGGTCTAACAGTACATAGCAAGGCAGTTTATGTTCATAATCAAAAGGTCTAATAGTACACAGCAAGGCAGTTTATGTTCATAATCAAAAGGTCTAACAGTACACAGCAAGGCAGTTTATGTTTATAATCAAAAGGTCTAATAGTACATAGCAAGGCAGTTCATGTTCATAATCAAAAGGTCTAACAGTACACAGCAAGGCAGTTTATGTTCATAATCAAAAGGTCTAATAGTACATAGCAAGGCAGTTCATGTTCATAATCAAAAGGTCTAACAGTACACAGCAAGGCAGTTTATGTTCATAATCAAAAGGTCTAATAGTACATAGCAAGGCAGTTCATGTTCATAATCAAAAGGTCTAACAGTACACAGCAAGGCAGTTTATGTTTATAATCAAAAGGTCTAATAGTACATAGCAAGGCAGTTCATGTTCATAATCAAAAGGTCTAACAGTACACAGCAAGGCAGTTTATGTTCATAATCAAAAGGTCTAACAGTACACAGCAAGGCAGTTTATGTTCATAATCAAAAGGTCTAACAGTACACAGCAAGGCAGTTTATGTTTATAATCAAAAGGTCTAATAGTACATAGCAAGGCAGTTCATGTTCATAATCAAAAGGTCTAACAGTACACAGCAAGGCAGTTTATGTTCATAATCAAAAGGTCTAACAGTACACAGCAAGGCAGTTTATGTTCATAATCAAAAGGTCTAATAGTACATAGCAAGGCAGTTCATGTTCATAATCAAAAGGTCTAACAGTACACAGCAAGGCAGTTTATGTTCATAATCAAAAGGTCTAATAGTACATAGCAAGGCAGTTCATGTTCATAATCAAAAGGTCTAATAGTACATAGCAAGGCAGTTCATGTTCATAATCAAAAGGTCTAACAGTACACAGCAAGGCAGTTTATGTTCATAATCAAAAGGTCTAATAGTACATAGCAAGGCAGTTCATGTTCATAATCTAAAGGTCTAACAGTACACAGCAAGGCAGTTTATGTTCATAATCAAAAGGTCTAACAGTACATAGCAAGGCAGTTTATGTTCATAATCAAAAGGTCTAACAGTACACAGCAAGGCAGTTCATGTTCATAATCAAAAGGTCTAACAGTACATAGCAAGGCAGTTTATGTTCATAATCAAACGGTCTAATAGTACATAGCAAGGCAGTTTATGTTCATAATCAAAAGGTCTAACAGTACACAGCAAGGCAGTTTATGTTTATAATCAAAAGGTCTAATAGTACATAGCAAGGCAGTTCATGTTCATAATCAAAAGGTCTAACAGTACACAGCAAGGCAGTTCATGTTCATAATCAAAAGGTCTAACAGTACATAGCAAGGCAGTTTATGTTCATAATCAAACGGTCTAACAGTACATAGCAAGGCAGTTCATGTTCATAATCAAAAGGTCTAACAGTACATAGCAAGGCAGTTTATGTTCATAATCAAAAGGTCTAATAGTACATAGCAAGGCAGTTCATGTTCATAATCAAAAGGTCTAACAGTACACAGCAAGGCAGTTTATGTTCATAATCAAAAGGTCTAATAGTACATAGCAAGGCAGTTCATGTTCATAATCAAAAGGTCTAACAGTACACAGCAAGGCAGTTTATGTTCATAATCAAAAGGTCTAACAGTACACAGCAAGGCAGTTTATGTTTATAATCAAAAGGTCTAACAGTACACAGCAAGGCAGTTCATGTTCATAATCAAAAGGTCTAACAGTACACAGCAAGGCAGTTTATGTTCATAATCAAAAGGTCTAACAGTACACAGCAAGGCAGTTCATGTTCATAATCAAAAGGTCTAATAGTACATAGCAAGGCAGTTCATGTTCATAATCAAAAGGTCTAACAGTACACAGCAAGGCAGTTTATGTTCATAATCAAAAGGTCTAACAGTACACAGCAAGGCAGTTTATGTTCATAATCAAAAGGTCTAACAGTACATAGCAAGGCAGTTCATGTTCATAATCAAAAGGTCTAACAGTACACAGCAAGGCAGTTTATGTTCATAATCAAAAGGTCTAACAGTACACAGCAAGGCAGTTCATGTTCATAATCAAAAGGTCTAATAGTACATAGCAAGGCAGTTCATGTTCATAATCAAAAGGTCTAACAGTACACAGCAAGGCAGTTTATGTTCATAATCAAAAGGTCTAACAGTACACAGCAAGGCAGTTTATGTTTATAATCAAAAGGTCTAATAGTACATAGCAAGGCAGTTCATGTTCATAATCAAAAGGTCTAACAGTACACAGCAAGGCAGTTCATGTTCATAATCAAAAGGTCTAACAGTACATAGCAAGGCAGTTTATGTTCATAATCAAACGGTCTAACAGTACATAGCAAGGCAGTTCATGTTCATAATCAAAAGGTCTAACAGTACATAGCAAGGCAGTTTATGTTCATAATCAAAAGGTCTAATAGTACATAGCAAGGCAGTTCATGTTCATAATCAAAAGGTCTAACAGTACACAGCAAGGCAGTTTATGTTCATAATCAAAAGGTCTAATAGTACATAGCAAGGCAGTTCATGTTCATAATCAAAAGGTCTAACAGTACACAGCAAGGCAGTTTATGTTCATAATCAAAAGGTCTAACAGTACACAGCAAGGCAGTTTATGTTTATAATCAAAAGGTCTAACAGTACACAGCAAGGCAGTTCATGTTCATAATCAAAAGGTCTAACAGTACACAGCAAGGCAGTTTATGTTCATAATCAAAAGGTCTAACAGTACACAGCAAGGCAGTTCATGTTCATAATCAAAAGGTCTAATAGTACATAGCAAGGCAGTTCATGTTCATAATCAAAAGGTCTAACAGTACACAGCAAGGCAGTTTATGTTCATAATCAAAAGGTCTAACAGTACACAGCAAGGCAGTTTATGTTTATAATCAAAAGGTCTAACAGTACATAGCAAGGCAGTTCATGTTCATAATCAAAAGGTCTAACAGTACACAGCAAGGCAGTTTATGTTCATAATCAAAAGGTCTAACAGTACACAGCAAGGCAGTTCATGTTCATAATCAAAAGGTCTAATAGTACATAGCAAGGCAGTTCATGTTCATAATCAAAAGGTCTAACAGTACACAGCAAGGCAGTTTATGTTCATAATCAAAAGGTCTAACAGTACACAGCAAGGCAGTTTATGTTTATAATCAAAAGGTCTAATAGTACATAGCAAGGCAGTTCATGTTCATAATCAAAAGGTCTAACAGTACACAGCAAGGCAGTTCATGTTCATAATCAAAAGGTCTAACAGTACATAGCAAGGCAGTTTATGTTCATAATCAAACGGTCTAACAGTACATAGCAAGGCAGTTTATGTTTATAATCAAAAGGTCTAACAGTACATAGCAAGGCAGTTTATATTCATAATCAAAAGGTCTTAAAGTTCATAGCAAGGCAGTTTATGTTTATAATCAAAAGGTTTCCTTACAGTTCACAGCAGGGCAGTTTATGTTCATAATCAAAAGGTCTTACAGTACATAGCAAGGCAGTTTATGTTCATAATCAAAAGGTTTTCTTACAGTTCACAGCAGGGCAGTTTATGTTCATAATCAAAAGGTCTTACAGTACATAGCAAGGCAGTTTATGTTTATAATCAAAAGGTTTCCTTACAGTTCACAGCAAGGCAGTTTATGTTCATTATCAAAAGGTCTAACAGTACACAGCAAGGCAGTTTATGTTCATAATCAAAAGGTCTAACAGTACATAGCAAGGCAGTTTATGTTCATAATCAAAAGGTCTTACAGTACATAGCAAGGCAGTTTACGTTCATAAACAAAAGGTTTCCTTACAGTTCACAGCAAGGCAGTTTATGTTCATAATCAAAAGGTCTAACAGTACATAGCAAGGCAGTTTTTGTTCATAATCAAAAGGTTTCCTTACAGTTCACAGCGAGGCAGTTTATGTTCATAATCAAAAGGTCTTACAGTACATAGCAAGGCAGTTTATGTTTATAATCAAAAGGTTTCCTTACAGTTCACAGCAGGGCAGTTTATATTCATAATCAAAAGGTCTTACAGTACATAGCAAGGCAGTTTATGTTTATAATCAAAAGGTCTTACAGTACATAGCAAGGCAGTTTATGTTTATAATCAAAAGGTTTCCTTACAGTTCACAGCAGGGCAGTTTATGTTCATAATCAAAAGGTCTTACAGTACATAGCAAGGTAGTTTATGTTTATAATCAAAAGGTTTCCTTACAGTTCACAGCATGGCAGTTTATGTTCATAATCAAAAGGTCTTACAGTACATAGCAAGGCAGTTTACGTTTATAATCAAAAGGTTTCCTTACAGTTCACAGCAGGGCAGTTTATGTTCATAATCAAAAGGTCTTACAGTACATAGCAAAGCAGTTTATGTTTATAATCAAAAGGTTTCCTTACAGTTCACAGCAAGGCAGTTTATGTTTATAATCAAAAGGTCTTACAGTACATAGCAAGGCAGTTTATGTTTATAATCAAAAGGTTTCCTTACAGTTCACATCAGGGCAGTTTATGTTCATAATCAAAAGGTCTTACAGTACATAGCAAGGCAGTTTATGTTTATAATCAAAAGGTTTCCTTACAGTTCACAGCGTGGCAGTTTATGTTCATAATCAAAAGGTCTTACAGTACATAGCAAGGCAGTTTATGTTTATAATCAAAAGGTTTCCTTACAGTTCACAGCATGGCAGTTTATGTTCATAATCAAAAGGTCTTACAGTACATAGCAAGGCAGTTTATGTTTATAATCAAAAGGTTTCCTTACAGTTCACAGCAAGGCAGTTTATGTTTATAATCAAAAGGTCTTACAGTACATAGCAAGGCAGTTTATGTTTATAATCAAAAGATTTCCTTACAGTTCACAGCAGGGCAGTTTATGTTCATAATCAAAAGGTCTTACAGTACATAGCAAGGCAGTTTACGTTTATAATCAAAAGGTTTCCTTACAGTTCACAACAAGGCAGTTTATATTCATAATCAAAAGGTCTTACAGTACATAGCAAGGCAGTTTATGTTTATAATCAAAAGGTCTTACAGTACATAGCAAGGCAGTTTATGTTTATAATCAAAAGGTTTCCTTACAGTTCACAGCAGGGCAGTTTATGTTCATAATCAAAAGGTCTTACAGTACATAGCAAGGCAGTTTATGTTTATAATCAAAAGGTTTCCTTACAGTTCACAGCAGGGCAGTTTATGTTCATAATCAAAAGGTCTTACAGTACATAGCAAGGCAGTTTACGTTTATAATCAAAAGGTTTCCTTACAGTTCACAGCAAGGCAGTTTATATTCATAATCAAAAGGTCTTACAGTACATAGCAAGGCAGTTTATGTTCATAATCAAAAGGTTTTCTTACAGTTCACAGCAGGGCAGTTTATGTTCATAATCAAAAGGTCTTACAGTACATAGCAAGGCAGTTTATGTTCATAATCAAAAGGTTTCCTTACAGTTCACAGCAAGGCAGTTTATGTTCATAATCAAAAGGTCTTACAGTACATAGCAAGGCAGTTTACGTTTATAATCAAAAGGTTTCCTTACAGTTCACAGCAAGGCAGTTTATATTCATAATCAAAAGGTCTTACAGTACATAGCAAGGCAGTTTATGTTCATAATCAAAAGGTTTTTTTACAGTTCACAGCAGGGCAGTTTATGTTCATAATCAAAAGGTCTTACAGTACATAGCAAGGCAGTTTACATTTATAATCAAAAGGTTTCCTTACAGTTCACAGCAAGGCAGTTTATATTCATAATCAAAAGGTCTTACAGTACATAGCAAGGCAGTTTATGTTCATAATCAAAAGGTTTTCTTACAGTTCACAGCAGGGCAGTTTATGTTCATAATCAAAAGGTCTTACAGTACATAGCAAAGCAGTTTAAGTTTATAATCAAAAGGTTTCCTTACAGTTCACAGCAAGGCAGTTTATATTCATAATCAAAAGGTCTTACAGTACATAGCAAGGCAGTTTATGTTCATAATCAAAAGGTTTTCTTACAGTTCACAGCAGGGCAGTTTATGTTCATAATCAAAAGGTCTTACAGTACATAGCAAGGCAGTTTATGTTCTTAATTGAAAGTTTTTCCTACAGTATCCTGATGCCCAGGAAGACAGAGCAGGAACTCTGCAGGCCAGAGGGGCTTCGACAGGGACAGGAACTGAGCGCAGAGGTCAGGAACCAGAGGGCGCCTGTGGAGGTGATTTATCGCAGACTGGCAAAGCGAACCAGGCTGCTTCAGTGTCAGACAGTGCTCTCCCTCCCCCTATTCTCCCAGAAGTACTCCCCTCTGCCAGGCTGGCAGCTATTCGAGCAGCTTGTAAGTGTCTGAAGGCTTTATAATAACCAAATACAAGAGACCGCATATATAGTCAAAATTACACCTTAAATAATGAAGAGAGAGCTTTAGAGGGACCTGTTTCAGCCAGCAGTTTGAATCAACCCAACAGCTCTGTACAACCATCACAGACAGCAGTCACTCAGAAAAATGTACCATTACAGGAAGACCTTTGGTTTACACTGGAATGTTATCAACATTTTCACATATGTTACAAGCCCATGATCCACTGCTGTAATTTGGTCTTAGTAAAACAGATAGACAAAAACAAGATACACTGACTGGGAGAAGCTTCATCGTACCCTTGATTGATATCTGGTTTCAGATCTTATGTCTCTTATATCTCCATCCACCTGCCAAATATGTCATAGGCTCAGTGTCAAATATTTACTGTAATGTGTTAAAACTTCTACGTTTTCTTACCAAAATTGATACACAATTCATTTAATTCCATTTTGTAAATATAATATTGAATTTAATTCTCCAACACTCGTTGTAAGGGTGTTCATCTGTCATAAAATGAGGATAGAGGGCACTATTCATTCATCTGAACTAAACATGTAATATACTAAAATACAATGTTAAAGCATATTTAGAAACTGCTTTTAGCCAAATGACTCATTCACGTAAAATTACAAGGTCTACAGAGGTGAATTTTGCATTTAATGTTTATTCTTTAAATCCAGACTGGCTTTGTCAGAATTTCATTGGAAGCCTAAAAATAAGGTTGGGGTGTCCTTTGTTCTGTGAGTCTGTGAAAGCATGATTTTGAGTTTCTTGAGAGTCATGCTCTTTCAAATAGCTGATAAAAAATTTGCTCTGAAGAATAAAGAAATAATGTACATACTTCAAACATGGAAAAAAAACCCCTTGATTATTGTAACAAAAAATTGCGAAATTATGATGGCCAATTTTGAGCATAATTCCATTCATAAGAATTGCTTTTTGGCAGTATATACATAAATTAGCCTTCTATTTTGGTAGCATTATCAGTGGCCTTATGCTGATAGTATTACCTACCATTTCTAAATCTAAAATGTATTTAAATTTATTTTTGAAAATTGATAAATCATACTCATGCACAGTTTCAGCTAAAGAATCAAGTACTTTTTATTGAAACATGATATTGTTCCTCATTTAAGCAAATTTCACTGTCAACTTGATAGAAACTTGATAGAAAATTGGGCCATCTGATTCTTCAAAATGTTAACACCTGACTGACACCCCATTTCCTGTCTTGGTAGGCCCCACACTGACAGCACCTGACTTACAAACCCTGTTCCTGTCTTGGTAGGCCCCATTTTGACAGGACCTGATCATGACTTAGTCCCCTTTTCATGTCTTGGTAGGCCCCATGTTGACCTCACCTGATCATCACATACTCCCCTTTTCATGTCTTGATAGGTCCCATCCAGACAGCACTGGACTTAAACACCCCTTTTCATGTCTTGGTACGTCCCATCCTGACAGCACCTGACTTAAACACCCCATTTCATGTCTTGGTAAGTCCCATCATGACAGAACTTGACTAAAACACTTCTTTTCATGTCTTGGTAGGTCCCATGTTGACAGCACCTGATCATGACTTATACCCCTTTTCATGTCTTGGTAGGTCTCATGTTGACAGCACCTGATCATGACTTGCACCCCATTTTCATGTCTTGGTAGGTCCCATGTTTACAGCACCTGATCTTGACTTACCGTAAAAACTTGCATATAAGTCGATCTCGCATATAAGTCGAGTATAAATTTTCAGGGTAAATATCAGGTAAAAATTTTTTCAAGCCATTCTTGAGGTCATAACAGGTCTGAAGCAGCATACATGACCATCGAGAGTAGTGTGACAGGCCACTGGGGAAAGGTGAATCATATGACTGGCCACTCGTTTTTTACATTCATACCACTCAAATTTTTTTTTAAACTGTAAAAATGTCATTTGTTTTGTAGTGCAATCTATTGAAAAGTTATTGGGCATCATAAAGACTCTAAGATTAATAAATATAACAGGTCGATACTTTAAGTATTTTGCAGAAATAAAGATCGTCTGACACCCAGATAGGCAGGTGCGCGATGATAGAACAGCCAAGGATTTCTCACACTTTCCGTCATTGCTCATTTATTTTAAACTTTTAATGATTGTTTTTGTCAGATATCAATAAAAACATGACTATTTAAACGTGTTACTAAAACGGAATTGTCGCGGACTTCTCTACATTTTATATAATCTAAGGTGAAAAGAACGCGCGAAGTTGGACCAAGCGAGTAGCCTGAAAAGGCCACGTGACAGTGTAAGCTGTCCTCAGCTTGGTCATATCTGTGGATCAAGGGCAGTAATTTTATTATCAGAGATTGTTATTATACATTCTGAAAAAACACAAGGCCGTAAACGACAGTTTTATTCAAGTTTTAATTAACTCCGGTCTTCCTTGCCTCAACAGACGGACGCATTAATGAACAATTACATGCGAAATAATTGCATATATGCAGCGTAGGTATCCAGCATAGCGAACCGCAGAGTGAGAGCACGGAAGCCAGGGCAACACGTGGACAACAAGTCAGACGTTCTTTGATCAAACTCCGTTTTCCTATCTTTTTGATGAAAGTTTTCGTGAATGAATCATATATTTCACATTCTGTGGAGTACTAATTTTGACTAAGTCTTGCAGATTTTGTTTTCGTTTGTTCATAGCGATATCGATGTCAGGTTGAACTTCGGTCTATTTTTTCCCCCGAGCTTTGCTCAGGGCCGCAGTCATTCACTACGATTTGGGGTGATTTTTAAGTAGGAACTTCTGAACGGAGTGATTATTTCTGCCGTGTCTAAGTACACAAGTGAACAGCGTGACCTACTTTAGGGCTTCTTGGGACAGGCAGTCATCCCCGTACCGAGTGAGGGCTAATCGGTGTTGTAATCAGCAATTTGTCACTTGTCTGTAGTTCAGAATATCACGGCCCACAGCCTTTTACCGTTTACATGTTTGCAAACTTACGCAAGCACCAAATGTTTTTGTGGGGGAATACTGTAACATAATTGGATGTCAAATACACAGGGGCCGATGCCCTGGATAAAATCCCAAATGATTACGCAATACCTGTGCCTCTTGCACTCATACTTAATCGCCCGTGAATGAAGCTCATTATAGCTAGACGTGGGTCATTTCCTGGTTATCATCAACCATGTAAATTGCAAACATTTTAAAATACTGCATTATCCAAATGAAAGAACAGCGTTAATGGTCAAAATTTGAAAAAAAAATATATTCGGTAACCTTATTAGACTGTATTTTTGGACCGAAAGAGGGACTTGTGTACCTGCCTTCACCGGACACGGATATCTAGTTGTCGATCAGTTAAGACATTCCGGCCGGCAGTTTGACTAAGTTCGTGCAAAATTTTGCCTCTCAGGCTTAGACCCGCACATAAGTCGACTCCCATTCCTTGGATTAATTTTTTTGGAACAAATTTCTCGACGTATATGCGGTTTTTACGGTACACCCCTTTTTCATGTTTTGGTTGGTTCCATGTTAACAGCCCCTGATTATGATATACACCCTTTTTCCAATTTTGGTAGGTCCCATGTTGACAGCCCCTGATCATGATATACAACCCCCCTTTCCTGTTTTGGTAGGTCCCATGTTGACAGCCCCTGATCATGATATAAATCCCTTTTTCCTGTTTTGGTAGGTCCCATGTTGACAGCCCCTGATCATGATATACACCCCTTTTTCCTGTTTTGGTAGGTCCAATTCTGACAGCCCCTGATCATGATATCAATCCCTTTTTCCTGTCTTGGTAGGTCCCATGTTGACAGCACCTGATCATGACTTACTCCCCTTTTTATGTCTTTGTAGGTCCCATGCTGATAACACCAGCATCTCAGACCAGCCCAGCGGCAGCTGTTGTTGCTGAACCAGGCTTGACAGCAGCCCCTGATGTCATCCCAGCTGCTCCTTCCCAACCAGACACCCTGCCACAGGATGTGCCAGACTCACACCCAAGACAGGAACCCCATGGACCTGACTCCCTGGAAGTGGAGGATGAACGGTAAGCTGTTGTTCTTGTTGTTGTAACATATTCACATGGCACATCATGACTGATCATGTTTACCTTTGAAGAGGTGAACTCTAGCGTGCTGAGTTGTGTAAACATATAAATGTCTTGTACACACACTGTGTGTTATACAGTTATTACAGATGTACACAACAGTGATTTCAACTCATGTTTTTAATTTGACTCAGAAAAGAACAGTTTCAAGTTAGAGTCATATGTATCAACTTTCTGAAGAACTGAAAAAAAAAGAAAATTTCATTACATGCAGCCAGAGATCTTTATATTTATTATCTTTTCCCAACAATAAAAATGAATGAACAACCAAAGCTACTGATGACTCCTCTGTTCCTAACAATAAAAATGAATGAACAACCAAAGCTTCTGATGACTCCTCTGTTCCTAACAATAAAAATGAATGAACAATCAAAGCTTCCGATGACTCCTCTGTTCCCAACAATAAAAATGAATGAACAACCAAAAGCTTCTGATGTCTTTACAGGTTCATGGACGCTGATGGAGAACCTCAGAAGATTTGCCCCGTTTGTGCGACTGCATTTCCTGCTGATCTTACCCAGACACAGTTTGAACTGCACATTGACAGCCATTATGGCAGATCCTGTCCGATCTGCTCTGAGTACTTCAGTAACGACATAAACCAGACACCCGCGTTCGAAGACCATGTGCAGCAGCACTTTGTGAATGAGTGAAGAGATTACAGAGATTGGAATGTTTTATACAAGAGAATGTTGAGTGCAGGTTAATGAGTGTGGGCAAATGGACTTACAGCTGAAGTGTATATGAATTATGATAGTTAGGGCTGATAGAGATATACATGATTCCATGTTTATATAAAATAAACTCTCACTGATTCACATGATCAAATATATATTAAGACAACCACAAACATATGTACTGTTTGTTCTATGCATTGATATTTCAGACATGTTATTAGATTAAGATATATTTATGAGTATTTTAAATGTTACTGTTTATAATATTAAGATTTTTCCAAAATTCTTTCAAGGGCTATTTGTGTATTATACATCCATTGCCAGCATAGTAAAGTTTATTTTGTCTCATTTACATTTATTTATCCATGAGTCACAGGTGAATTAGAATATATATGTATTTATCTTCACATACACATAAACAATTACAAAAAAAACCCAGTATGTCTTTGAGTAAAACCAGAGGATTAACATTTATAAAGAATATATCTTGTGTAAGACCATTTACCAGAACAATTTAAGTTGTATAACATATTTCAGTGGAGAGGTATAATCAAGTCTAGTTTTTTGTAATGTTTGTTAAGAGTGTATCAATGTGCAAGACCTGCAAAGATGTGTACCAATATAGGTTTGATCATATAAAGTAAGGCTGGATTATTCCTTAGTGGTCACTCACTCCTGGCAGTGATAGTCTTGTACTTTCAGAATCAGTCATTGCAATAAATCATAAAATTTCCGTCATTCATACTTGTATATCACTGTCCAGAGTAACAAATACAGCCTGATGAGCACTTTGTTGAAAAAAATTATTTTAAAAACAAATATTTCTCAGAAATAATTTAATATGTTTTGCTGATTTTAGTCTGCTTAAGGCTTGCTGTATCACTCATAAAAACTTGTGATGCCACCTATATTTCATTCAATTTAAGACAGTTCAATTTGTATTTTGAGACTGATATATTACAGCAGTCATATCACTTTTGGAGTTAAGAGTCAGGTTTATAGCTTTGAATCCAAAAGAATCAGCAGTATAAAGAAATATGTTTCCATGTCATGATGCAAAGTGGAAGAACATTTTACTGATCAAGTTTCAGAACTTTAGTGGACACAGGACTAATAGTTCTCAGATGACATTTACTCTCAAGTTTCACAGGTTGCAGCATTGGTCAAGAAAGTTTAATGTAATGTGTCTTGTGAATTCCATGTTAGGCCTGTGGCTATTTCTAGCATTAATACAGTTGTGTGGACTGTGTTGAGGTCAGGTTTAGCTTTATTACAGTTGTCTGGATTATCTTGATGCTTTGTTTACACTTTGCCATAGTCACTAGAACAGTTTTGATGCAAAGTCTAGCATGAACAAGGCTATATAGCGTTAGGACTTAGTTTAACTTTAACACAGCTTTTGGGCAGTTTTGGGGCCATGCATAGCTCTAATATACTGTAATGAACAGTTTGGATGCCAGATCTGTGCAATTACACAGCTATTATTGATGAGCAGCCACATGAAATGTGCTGAATATGAAGTCAGTTTTAAAGTTGTGGGCATACCTGAAGAAAAATGATACTTAAATGACCTGGTTATAATTTCATGGTTGATGAACCCCAAGAGTAAGTGGCTTTATCTCAAGTGAATGATTGACATTTGTTATACTCCTATATATGAAGCTTTGTTTTTAATGTATTCTCAGATTCTTATCACATAGACTCAAAATGATTTATAAATGAAAGCATTATACAGACTGTGTGCAGAATGTTGTTGATTCTTTTGACCATCACAACATTTTAATGTGTTGGATATGGTTACATTTCTTTGTCTGGAATATTAATTTCACTGTAATAAATGTGCAAAATATAGATGGGGATTTTTATTTATGGTAGGCAATGTAAAGGTGTATTGTAGCATTAAAAACATAATCCATCCCTCTGTGGAAACCCTCTTTAAGGGCTATCTAGGTCATTTCAATGCAGACTGAAAGTTATCTGAGCTATAGTGATTACTCTTCATCCATCATCTGTCCATCTGTCCATCTGTCTGCCCTTTAACAGGGCACATATCATAACCACTTGACCTAAAAACTTCTAACTGAAAACCAATGGAGGGCCATGAAAAATTCCTATGAAACTGTGACCTATATCCTCCGAGCTATGGGGCTCATAAATACCCCCCCCCCCGAATAATAAAAAATTTACTACAAAAGCTCCAATACCTGAATAAACAATTGCTTTGATCCTTTCCATGTATTAATCAAATGGTGTTTCATCATTTCCTGAAGACTGGTGGCGCCACCTGTATTTTTTCTAATGTTTAGCTCAGCTGACTGTAATTCATCTGAGCTTTAGGAATTACTCTTTGTCCGTCCGTCGTCTGTCCGTTAACAGGGCACAAATCGTAACCGCTGGACCTGGAATCTTCTAACTTGACATCCAGAGAGGCCCATGAAAAATCTCCTTGGACACCTGGAATTTGGTCTCTGTTACCGATATTCTTTGAGCTATGGGGCTCCGAAGTACCCCCCAGAATAATGGAAAATTTGATTCAAAAGCTCAAGTATCTGAACAACTAATGCATTGATTACCATGATTCTTTGCATGGATATTGATCATCGAGTGTTTCATCAGTTTCTGCAGACTGGTGGGTCCATCTGTATCATTTCTATTTTTACGATTTTTTTTCTATTTTTGAGACCTTTTAAGATGCAGTCATCTGTTAACAGAGCACAATTTATAATGAATGGGCCTAGATTCTTCTATCTTGATTTGCAGAAAGGCTCATGAAAAGTCCCCTTGGAAACCTAAAATTATGTCTCTGTTACCCTAAACCTATGGGGCTTCCAAATACCCCAAAGAATAATGGAAAATTTGATACAAAAGCTCACGTATCTAACAACTAATACATTGATCACCATGATTTTTTGCGTGGATATTTTTCATGGAATGTTTCTTCAGTTTCTGCAGACTGGTGGCGCCACCTGAAATTTTTCTATTTTTTAGAGTTTTTTTTTCTCTGTTTTTGAGACCCTTTAAAGATGTGGTCTTCTGTTTACAGGGCACAAATCGTAATGACTGGACCTAATTTCTTGTATCTTGACGTGCATGGCGGCCCATGAAAATACTCCTTGGAAACTTGAAATTAGGTCTCTGTCACCCATTAATTCCAAGCTATGGGGCTTAGAAGTACCCCCAGAATTACTAAAAATTTGATACAAAAGCTTTTGTTTCTGAACAACAAGTGCATTTATGGCCATCATTCTTTGCATGCATATTCATCATGGAGTGTTTCATCAATTCCTGCACTGGTATCGCAACTTGCATTTTTTCTTTTTTTTTATACGATTTTTAGCTCAGCTGACTAAGTCATATGAGCTATAGTCGTGGTCATTTGTTCGTCGGCTGTCCGTCCGTCCGTCCGTCTAGCTGTCCCTTCGTCCGTCCGTCCGTTAAACTGGCACGTTTTGAAACCGTTGGCCCTACGAATCTGAAATCATACCGTTAGATGTCCCCAAAATCTTCTACCATACCGAAAATTGGGTCATTAGGACTTCGTTCCTTCAAGATATTAAGGAAAAACCTCTATTTTCCATTAAAAACCTATTGTTACACTTCAAGACTGCCTTATATCAAAACCACTGACCTGATATTGATCATTTTTAATATATTAATTAGGGCCCCGCTTGAAAGGCGGGTGCCCTATAGTAATCGACTTGTCCGTTTGTCTGTCTGTCTTGCCGTCTGTCCGTCCGTCCGTCTGTCCGTCCGTCCATCCGTCCACAAATTCTTTTCCGGATGATAACTCCAGTTAGGATTGACGGATTGAGTGCAAACCTGAAATATGTATTAACCATCAATTATGGAAGATCCCTATCGATTTTGGGGTCCGGATGTCAAAGGTCAAAAAAGTTATTCACAGTTTGGTGTTAAATTTTAGGTCTCTCTTTCAGCAGGGCAGAAATCATTATTGTAACCATAATTGTATGTTACACCTTAACAGTAGGATAAGTAGGTTGCGCTCTCTTACATTGTTTACACAATAACTCGTAAAAAGTATTTCATATAAGGTCCCCAGACTCACGGCAGTGATAGACCTTTTGATGGGCTACATCATGTATGAAGATTGGTGATATTGATGGATTTTCAAGGTCACAGAGGTGATAATGCTAAAATGATGTTAACCAAATAGCTCGCAAACAATTTGACTAACACTCACTGAACTTGCACCAGTTATGTTTGTTATGAAGGGCTAGGTCAAGTTCGAAGATGGATGACCTTGACAGAGGCAATAATTCTCAAATGATGTTAATGCAATAACTCGCAAAGAATTTGATGAACAAGCAAATTCGTTTCTGCATAATAACTCCCCTAACATATGATGGATGTGATTCAAACATAAGATGTATCCCCCATGGCTTAAGGGAGAAGCTTATTGATATTGGGTGAGAAGGAAAAAAAAGTAATATACAGTTTGGTGTTCAGTTGCTGGTGTCCCCTTCAGCAGGCCAGAAATGGATGAATCTTTTTCGAGTCACTTGTGTACAGCGGCATTACATTTTCACAGCATATTTTGTACAGACAACTTGAAGATTCCCCGGAAAAGGATACACTGACCCAACGCACCACAGTGGCTCTCATTTAGACCATCTTTGGACAAATCTATCTCCACTTCCAACATCTCAAGGAATTTGGACCTATTATAGTGACCATCAACAAATTTACATTGATATTCATATGTAGCCATTCTACACATCATAGCGCATCTGTAGACCCAAGCCCAAGAATAGCTGAATCTCAGTTCAAGAGAATGACCATTTTATCACTACTAACCAGCAGCTGACTCTCTCTAATTCTACAAGGTTTATGTACAGACTCAAGCCTCACATATAATAAGGCCAATTCAACATACAAATACTGGGAAAATATTTGACACAGCCCAGCCAAGACTTCAACCAAGTATAATTGGCACAGGTAATACAGAAATACAGAAACTAAAAATGCATGCAGTTCTTTTATATCATTATTTTGATATCTTTGAACATTTTCATATTACCATATCTTTTCTTCCAGTTTATACATGTCAGCTGTTCTTTACAAGTTCTTTAATTTTCAAATATCACTCTATCAGCCCATGCTACCAAAGTACACTAAATTCACAGTACTTCAATTTATAATGACTGCATCATTTGCGTGCCCTTACTGACCTGTCAGTTTTCTAGTTCCTCTGTATTTCCTATGTACATACCAGAAATTAGTACATTATTTTTGTAATTCTTCAAGTAATGGGCCTGAACATAATGCATTTTGTAAAAATTCAGGAAATACATTTACTCCCTTAACTTGAGAATTGCTGAAGCCAGAGACTTTCTTTCAGGTATATATCTGGTATATAACTATATTTAATCAAGATTCAATTGTATACCCAAAATTAGATCTGAATTTTCAAATTTTATAAGTTATAAGCATAAATATAAAATCAGTACCTTAAATTTTGCCCAGTTTTGACCATGGCACATTTTATTCTTGTAACTGCTGTAGATTTGATTTTCACAGCTTGTTTTCATAAGCATATTATCTGTAAAGATCTGAAATGTGAAACCAGTTGATAAAAAACTAGATTTTATTCAAGTTTTCAAGCACCATGTAAAGCATTGTTTAGATCAAGCAAGTGTTTTGCAGTTTGCTAGAGCTCAGCTCCCCAGCTTCTCAGGCCAGCTCTCAGCTTCCAAAATTTGGCATACAGTTAGATGTCCCCCGAATCCCCTACAAAAAATAGCAAAAAGGTTGGTCACTAGTACTTCATTCCTTCGAGATATTAAAAAACCTTCAAGTTTCCATTAAAAATCCATTGTTACACTTCAAGACTGCCTAATATCAACACCACTCATCTGACTTTGATCATATATAATATAAATGTATTTGTATTCATTCTCTATGCACATGCCAGAAATGATGTCAGTACAGCGTAATTGTTACAAGTTCTGGGCCCGAACATAATGCACAATTTAAATATAAAGAAATACAGTAGAGCGTCGTTTTTCCGAAAGCGTCGGGGGACAAGCTTTTTGTTCGTAAAAACGAACATTCGGAAATGCGGACAAGGGTCTAGCGCAAATTAGTACGACAGTTAAAAATTAACTTAATGTCATTTTACCCTAGGAACACGGCGTTTCTTTTCGATATTCCTAATTGACGACCTGGACGTTTGGATATTGGATTATTGCTGAGCATTATTGGCAAAAATCAGTCTAACCTGCTTTATGGATACGTGCGTGCTCTTTTTCCATCAAATTCACTGGAGGGAAAGGTCAAATGACATCGCCAAGGAACACGGTGTTCCTATCGATCTACGTAATTGAAGACCGGGACATATAAAAGCTGCTCGAGCCTAAGCGTTTAATGAATTATACCTCACCAATGCTGACGCGAGTAAACTGCTCAGTTATTTGGCATGACATCCTGTCCAAAGCCAACGAACTATGCTTGCCTGAGTACAAACGAGATGTGATTGATAACAAACATGTGCTCTTGGATAAACTGCCGGTCGCTTGCTAGGGGTGCAGGGGGCCGAGCGTTGCGGGACTAGCTGTAGTTTTCACACCCTTGCCCCAGCGATATCATCGGCCCCAGAACTAATTAATTAGGGTCACCACTGGGCTTAACACGTTATCCACAGGCCTTGTGACTCATACTCATTTTAGGTTTTAACATACTTGAAATATATTTTGGAAATATGAATAAATTTTCGGTTCCCCATTTAAATTTTCGGAAAAACGAATTTTCGGAAATTCGGCATTCGGAAATACGGCGCTCTACTGTATATTCACTCCCTTAACTCGAGGATTGCTGAAGTTAGGGATTTTTTTCTTCAGGGATATAACATTATTGAATTAAGATTCATTGTATACCCAAAATTAGTTCTGAATTTATTAGCATAAATATAAAATCATTACCTTAAATTTTGCCTAAGTTTGACCATAGCATGTTTGTTTCCTGTAAGCACTGTTGATATAATTTTCATATCATGCAGAAATATGGCGCCACCTGTCATAAAATCAAGAAAGCTGTCCAGGATGTATAGACCTGCAAAATTTTAGGCAGATATGTCAAACCATCGTCGAGATATGAGTGATTTTATCCCACGGCAGACAAACAGACGGACGCTGTGTTAAAAAGGGTTGAAGGTATCGCCACCAGTGTCCGTATGATAAAGAGCTATGTGAGATCTATACACATGCAAATTTTCAAGAAGATACGTCAAACCAGTCCGGAGATATAAGCATGGATGTCTGCAGCGAACGTGAATGTAGGTGGCGCGACCTGTCATAAAATCAAGAAAGCTATCCAGGATGTAAACGCATGCCGAATTTCAGGTGAATTAGTCAAACCACTGCAGAGATATGAGTGATTTTAACCCAAGGCAGACGAACAGATAGACACTGTCTAAACATGGTTGCAGGTTGCGCCACCATTTTTTGTGTATGTTATAAAGCTACCCAAGGGCTACATTTGTACCAAAAAAAATTTCGATCGGTCAAACGGTATCCGAGATATGTGGGTTTATGTGTGGAAACAGACGCACAAATGGACGCTGGGCAGAGAAGAAAGGTCAGAGGTCAACGCCAATGGGTTAGGCACCAGTTCACATGTGACCCGATAATTGGTGTAAGTTTCGGAAAATCAGTCCAGTAGTCTCAGAGGAGTTCTCCGGAAAAGGAAAACGGCGGCGGCGGCGGCGGCGGCAGCGGAACTCGGTCAAAAACATAGTCTCCGCAAAACTTCGTTTTGGCCGATTCAGTTATATTGTTCTTTACTATTAGGGATTATATGAAGGAAACTAATAATAGACAAAGATGCAGTTGATATTATTAATCTACATTTCCTAGTCTTTTACAAGTGTTTCATTTGTTAATTTATATTATTTCAAAATTTAAAAAAAATTAAAATATGTCAAAATTTTTAAATTTTACTCAGACAGGTACTGATTAAAGATGTCAATATGTGTTCACTAATGACATTAAGACTTGGGCTGTATCAGCTGTCACAAAAATATATGAATAATAAAAATTTATATTACTGGTTCCTTTATTTCAGTTAATAAAAAATAAAAATAAAATTAAACCTTCCCATATCTAGTTTTCTCCCTGTATAATTTATAGGGTGTTCTTATCCTTCGGTTATTTTTTACACATGTAATGGTTTCATAGCTGAAATTACTTTAATTTTTTTCTGATACATTTTTTAAATAAAAATATTTGATCTTTGATCAGATCTTAGACAAGTTCTCATTAGGATTTCTGTAATGTTAATAATTGTCATAATACTCTTGCTATGTCTAGTGTGTAGCTTGATGTGAAGGTAGTCCAAAGTGAATATAATAGTTTTTTTTAATATAAATACAGTAAAAAAACAGGTACTTATGATCATTATTTAAATTTGTGAAATTTGTATATTCTGGATTCTCAAGAATTTTGTTTAGCTGAAACTGAATAAATACTAGACATGGTGCAGTACCTTGATAATGTATTTGAATGCGAATATTCACTTGTACTCCGTAATTTTATGCACAAGTATAAGAATAAGGTAAAAATGAAAGTATTTGAATACAACTGCATTCATGATTCATATTCTATAATATTATTTTAATAATCATTTATTTTAATAATATTTAAAAAATATTTTCAGATGATGCTGTTATTATTTTTAATTAAAACTATTTTTGACACATTATTTGTTATTAATTTCAATAAATACATTAACTTATATTATTTGTGCTAGTGCTACTCTAGCGTAGGGATAACTTGTAATTATTAAATAACAGTAAACTAATTTGTAAAAAGCATTATTAACATGACTGATAATGCACAGTTTTTTTTCCAAATAATTCTACTGCAATGTAGATAAAGTTATATGGCCAAGTAAATACTTGTGTGACATTAGCACACCATTTCCAACTGTAAATAATATAAATGACATTAATCCTCTTCCCTGTCTCCAAGGATCTGATCATAATCTAACATAATTTGAGTTAAACACTATCAACTCATAATACAGCTTTTATTACCACACAAAACCAGCTTTGCCTACCTCCTCTTCGCAATCAAATTTATGATCATATATAACAGCTGAGCGCCGTGACCCATGGATCCCTTGTTTTTCTCTGTTTTTGAGACCTTGAAAGATGTGGTCATCTTTTAACAGAGCACAAATCGTAATGACTGGACCTAATTTCTTGTATCTTTACTGGCAGGGAGGCTCTTGAAAAGACTCCTGGGAAACCTAAAATTAGGTCTCTGTCACCCATATTTTTCGAGCTTTGGGGCTCAGAAGTACCCCCCCCCCCCGAATAACTAAAAATTTGATACAAAAGCTCCAGTATCTGAACAACCAGTGCATTGATGGCCATCATTCTTTGCATGCATATTCATCATGGAGTGTTTCATCAATTCCTGCAGACTGGTACACCTGGACATTTTTTCGATTTTGTACGCATTTTTATCTTTATTTTTGAGACCTTTAAAGATGTGGTCGTCTGTTAACTGGGCACAAATTGTAACTATTGATCCTGGAATCTTCTAACTTGACATCCCGGGAGGTCCATAAAAAATCTCCATGGAAACGTGAAATTAGGGCTCTGTTACCCATTTCCCCCGAGCTCTGGGGCTCAGAAGTACCCCCCCCCCCCCACCCCCAGTATAACTAAATATTTGATACAAAAGCTCCAGTATCTGAACAGCTAATGCATTGATCACCATAATTCTTTGCAAGCTTTTTTAAAATGGAGTATTTCATCGGTTCATGCAGACTGGTGGCGCCCCCTGGATTTATTCAAATTTTTACGCATTTTCTCTCGATTTTTGAGACCTTTACAGATGCAGCCATCAATTAACCGGGCTCAAATCATATTCACTGGACCCAGAATCTTCTAATTTGACATCCAGGTAAGTCTATGAGAAATCTCCTTGAAAACCTGAATATGGTCTCTGTTTTCCATTTTCTTCGAGCTATGGGGCTTATAAACCCCCAAAATATATTGAAAATTTGATACCAAAGCAAGGCACAAATCTTTACCGTTGGTCCTAGAATCTTCTAACTTGACCTCCAGGAAGGTCCGTTAAAGATATCATTAGAAACCTGAAATTAGATATCTGTTACCCATAATCTCTGAGCTGTGGGGCTTATAAGCACCCCCCCCCCCCCAGCATAATTGAAAATTTGATACCAAAGCAGGGCACAAATCATAACCATTTGACCTAGAATCTTCTTACTTGAAATCCAGGGATGTCAATGAAAAGTCTCGTTTGAATAGTGAAATTAGGTCTCTCTATTACCCATATTCTCTGAGTTATGGGGCTTATAAGCAACCCCTAGACTAATTGAAAATTTTATACCAAAGTAGGGCACAAATCCTAACCATTAGACCTAGAAACTTCGTACATCCAGGGAGGTCATAGGCAAATCTCCTTGGAAACCTAAACTCATGCCACAGTGACCTATATTTTGCGAATTACATGCTGAAAACATGATTTTGAGCACCCAGAAAGGCCAAGAATCTTCTAACATGACATTCAGACAAGTTCTTGGTAAATCTGCAATGAATCCTCAAATCAAGTTATGATGACCTATATTTTGTGAACTTTGGGCCAAAAACATGATTTTTAGCACCCTCAGGTTTTATTGAATAAAAACGGGGAGTTTTATGGTATACCCACCGTCCGTCCGTTAACTTTCCGGGGATTTGATGGATTTTCACCAAACTCGCTAAACTACTAACCACCATATTATCTCGCCCAAGTTGGAAATCCACGCATATTTAATTCATGGGTCACTAGGCTACTTTGTGCTTTCGCCTTGAAAACTTACGAACAATATGAAGGATTTTGATAAATCTCATCAGAAATGTTAATCAATAAAATATCTCGCCTAAGTTGGATTTCCAGCAAAATCCACACATATTTAATGAAGTCAGATGTCACGGCACTTTTGATGCACCATGGTGACCTAACAAAAATCCTATGGATTTTCATGAAACTCAATATACATATTCGCCAATAGAGTTTTTCACTTGAATAAAATTCTCAGCAGTTTCCACGCATATTTAATGAGATCAGAAGTTACCAGGCTGTTTTGTAGTGTCATTATGATTGCTACTTTGAGCTGTCGCCGCGATAACTTACGAAGAATATTAAGGATTTTGATAAACTCATCAGAAATGTTAATAAAAAAAATATCTCGCCTAAGTTTGATTTCGAACAAAATCCAGGAATAATTAATGAGGTCGGAGGTCACCGCACTTTAGAGGCCTCGTGGTGACTTGACAAAAATCTTATGGATATTCATGAAACTCAATATACATATTTACCCATAAACTTTCTTACCTGAATTACCTTCTCATCAAAATTTATGCATATTTAATGTGATCAGAGGTCAACTGATACACCGCTGGCGTATTATGCTTGTTTGCGATGATGTTAGCTCAGCTTACTTACTCATACTGAGCTCTTGTGATGAGTCTTTCTCCATCATCCGCCCGTTAGCAGGGTATATGTATAGTAACCATTTTGACCTAGAAACCTCTCGCTCTACATCCCGGAAATTCATGGGAGAATCTTATTTAAAACTCGAAACTAGGTCATATCGACGTATATTCAGCGAGCTTCACAGCGAAAACATGATTTTTTAGTTCCATGAAACTCAGACTTCTTAAAGTTAGATGTCCTGCATAACTGGTAACCTTTACTTTTATGGAAGTATAAGATAACTTAAAAACATAACTTTTTAAATACTTTATATTTAATTTATAAATTTATAATAATTTATTCCTCAAACCTTGGGCCTATTCTCCCGAAATATAGGCTTATGAACCACATGTATATAGGTAACGCATATACTTTTCCCTCAAGTTTGATACACAAATTGTTTCAACCAGTTTCTCGGACGACTTCGAAAACCCTTGACCTTCAACTTGTCAAAGCTATGAAAATATAGTTGTATCGCCAGACATAGTCTGGAGATACTATGGTTTAGGCACGGTCGCGCCGCCGCCGCCGCCGCCGCCGCCGCAGAGATTTCTTTTGGACACAATAACTCAAAAAATATTTCACGGATCTTTACCAAACTTGGTATATGTATAGATATGGGTGAGAGGACGACGCCTATTTAAAATGAGGTCATGACCTCAACTAGGAGAGTGACCTTGACCTTGAATAGGTTCAATTTTGGGGAAAATCACACAAATTCTTAAATATCTCAAGAAAACTTGCATGGATTGATCCCAAAATCAAGTTGATCGAAGATCATGGATAGGGTTGTCATGTTCCAGAAACTGGTGGCGCCACCTATTATTCTTTACTTGTTTTCATGCCGTTTAATATCCCCAAAATTGCTACTTGACAGTACTATGAGCATTATAAGTCAAAAACTAATGGACAGATTTCTTTCATATTATGCAAATACATAGATATGGGTTATGGGATGATGTTTATTTAAATTAGGGTCATGACCTTTCCTATGAGAGTGGCCTTGACCTTGAATATTGCCATATATGGTGAAAATCACACAAAATCATTAATTTCTCAATAAGGGATGCATGCATTGGTCCAAAAATCAACTTGACCGAAGATCTTGGATAGTAATGTCATGTACCTGAAACAGGTGGCGCCACCTGTTATTCTTTCACTTGTTTTCGTGCCGTTTAATACCCCATCATTGCCACTTAACAGTACATTTATAACCTGTGAGCATTATAAGTCAAAAACTAATGGACAGATTTCTTTCATATTATGCATATACATAGACATGGGTTATGGGATGATGTATATATAAATTGGAGTTATGACCTTTCCTATTAGAGTGGCCTTGACCTTGAATATTGCCATATATGGTGAAAATTACACAAAATCATTAATATCTCAATAAGGGATGCATGCATTGGTCCAAAAATCAACATGTTCGAAGATCTTGGAAAGTATTGTCATGTACCGGAAACAGGTGGCGCCACCTGTTATTCTTCTACTTGTTTTGTGCCGTTTAATACCCCATCATTGCCATTTATCAGTACTGTGAGCATTATAAGTCAAAAACTAATGGACAAATTTCTTTCATATTATGCATATACATGGATATGGGTTATAGGATAATGTTTATTTGAATAGGGGTCATGACCTTTCCAATGAGTGGCCTTGACCTTGAATATTGCCATATATGGTGAAAATTACACAAAATCATTAATTTCTCAATAAGGGATGCATGCATTGGTCCAAAAATCGACTTGACCGAAGATCTTGGATAGTAATGTCATGTACCTGAAACAGGTGGCGCCACCTGTTATTCTTTTACTTGTTTTCGTGCCGTTTAATACCCCATCATTGCCACTTAACAGTACATTTATAACCTGTGAGCATTATAAGTCAAAAACTAATGGACAGATTTCTTTCATATTATGCATATACATAGACATGGGTTAAGGGATGTTGTATATTTAAATTCGGGTCATGACCTTTCCTATTAGAGTGGCCTTGACCTTGAAAAATTGCCATATATGTTGAAAATTAGACAAAATCATTAATATCTCAATAAGGGATGCATGCATTGGTCAAAAAATCAACATGTTCGAAGATCTTGGAAAGTATTGTCATGTACGGGAAACAGGTGGCGCCACCTGTTATTCTTTTACTTGTTTTGTGCCGTTTAATACCCCATCATTGCCATTTATCAGTACTGTGAGCATTATAAGTCAAAAACTAATGGACAAATTTCTTTCATATTGTGCATATACATGGATATGGGTTATAGGATAATGTTTATTTGAATAGGGGTCATGACCTTTCCAATGAGTGGCCTTGACCTTGAATATTGCCATATATGGTGAAATTCACACAAAATCATTAATTTCTCAATAAGGGATGCATTGATTGGTCCAAAAATCAACTTGAACGAAGATCTTGGATAGTGTTGTCATGTACGGGAAACAGGTGGTGCCACCTGTTATTCTTTTACTTGTTTTCGTGCCGTTTAATACCCCATCATTGCCACTTAACAGTATTGTGAGCATTATAAGTCAAAAACTAATGGACAGATTTCTTGCATATACATAGACATGGGTTAGGGGATGATGTATATTGAAATTTGGATCATGACCTTTTCTATGAGAATGACCTTTTCTATGAGTGTGGTCTGATATTAATTGTTGCTGAAGATGGGGGGCCTATTCTTAAAGGGGGGGGGGGGGGGAAATTGTCTGGGGATACTATGGCACCTGCGGTGCCAAGAAATATCTAGTTATATATGATCTCAATGTTCCGGTCTAGGGCCCGTTGGTACACACCTGCATGTGTGAGACTGCAAAAAAAGGACATTATTGTTTATATATTTATCCAAGGTAGCATGGTAAATTTGAAAAAAAAATTACCGAGCCAGGTCTTCAGAAACCTTATTCTTCACTTGAACAACCTGTGTATACCGGATTGAGGCGTCACATTGAGCCTTTGTGAGAACCATCACTTAAGCAAGAACCCTGTAGAAGTTGGTATCAGAAGCTCGAAAAAGAATTCATATGTGAAGTTAATATCAGTTTGGTTTCAGAGAGTAAATTCCTATTGTGGATGGGAGGTTATCCTTCCGTCCGTCCGTTGGCCGGGCACTTATCGTAAACGCTGTACCTACAAACGTAATGCTTAACATCCAGGAAGGTCTTTGAAAAGTCACTGCGACCTATATTCTCCCTATACTTTTAACAGTCACACTCAGACAAAAAAATTGGTTTCTATGAAAATGGTTTGATGTGTACACATCCGCATGTGATGGAAACGCCAGTGCGGTGAGACTATCCGGCTATATTTCGAATCCCTCTTGGAGCGAATTTTGCAGGTGACGGACATAATAGTACGGCGCCCTTCCCATAAAATGATGTCACTACCACCTAGCACGAGCGTCCATCCTAAGATGTATAGGCCTAGGCCTAGTTATTAGTCCATTAAGATGCCCCCAAAAGCCAGAATGTCTGCTGAAATTTAGATGAAATTTAATCGAGAGAACTTCCTTCTAGATACGCGATAATATAATCCAGATGGATTCACAAGTTGGATGAAATAAATTCCAATACCTTCCTTTCTGTCTTCGTCTTTGATTTATAAGATGGATCCAGTTCCCCCCCCCCTTTTCTTCATCTTATCAGCGTGGTAATTAAAGGCAAATGATTATATCATTTGAGGGACATCGTTGCCCATGAGGTCTACTGTGAGTAAAAAAACATCAAGTGATATTGCCAATACGATTGTAAATTTGTAAACGGGTACACCATAAACGGTTTGTGTACATAGACGGTGGCCTACTTTGATTATTTTCTCATACATATAAACGCGACAATATGTATCATTTATTTCATGCTTGCATGTAGGTGCTAATTAGGGAAAGGGCTTTTTCGTAAAGGCCCACATACCCCAAAAATCTTTATGTCTCAGGCTTTTACATGTATAAAGCCACTTTAAAATGTATCACAAACCAATTAATTTAAACAATAATGCACTTTATACCAATAAGAACAACATGAATTCACTTTATACATTAATACATTAAAGTTGGATAAACCTTTCGCCGTAGATATATGGGTATAACACAGGAGTTCTTTCCCATATCAGGGCATATAAGCTAAACCATGACATACAGTGGCATGTGCACGCCATCTGAAAATCCCATACGAGCCATCGTGTTTGTATTATATGCAGAGGTCATGTTAAAATTTGCATTTAGGGCTCCCATGAAGTATCTTGTGTCATATTTTAGCGAGTGGAACAAAAATAATATAAAAAAACTACAGCCATAAAATTGTGAAAATACGGTAAATGTAAATATGTGGAACATTACTAAAAACATGTATACACGGTGTATTATTGTTAAAAATAAGCCCTCGCACAACTTGAGCAAAAAAAGTAGCAACTGCTACATGGCTCATTACAGTAACACATGTCACCATCAAAACAATAACCCCTCCTCCATTTCAAGAGTGTTCTCCCTAGCGGTTTAGCTACGTTACACCAGATGTCGCCAATGTGTCTTTCCATGGCAACATACCCTGGGAAAAGGCAACCAGAAATCAATAATCCAAAAGTAGCGTCTGAATAAATTAACTGCTGCACGGTGTTGTCAATACTGTGGCAGGAAGGCAAGAACCATGGATGCTCGAGACGTTAACGCTTGTGTTCTGGTTTCAAATGAACTGTGGATCTCGTGATCGTGTCGATGTCCGGAGCAGCAGACGACATACCGTAAGTAGCGGTTCTCAAAAACCCGCAGACTGCTTAGTTCAATGTGGCAAATCTTAGTGCTGGCATTATACCGTGTGCACAGGTCCAAATACACGATGCAAACCTTCTGATTTCTCAGGAAAGATATGTAGTTTAGGGATCAAACTGTTGCCCAAAATAATATAATTTTGATAATAGATAATATTAGAAATGTATGATAATCACGTAATGGCCATGTGCACAGGTGTTAAGTCACTTGAAATAGGTCGTATCTGCATATCTATGTCCGCATGCAGCTGCTGCTAATAACCTGTCTTCACAGAAGGACAGGCAGTCCGAATGGTCCTGGCTACAGATTGATGACGGCTACGTTAATTGACCAGGTTAAAATGGTGTCATTTTATGAAGGACTGTTGAAGCTGTTGAAGGACAGGGGGCCAGGGTCATAAGAGATAGAGGCCTTTTAATTTTAATGTTGAAAAATTACCAGTTGATATCGCGTTTGTGACGTCATTTTTAAATCCTGAAAGAATTTAGATGATCAGAACTTAAAGAGGAGACACTTTACTATGTTGAAGCTCTTGATTTCTTGACAAATTTTGAAAAAAATTATTTGTATTATAACAGAAATAATCCAGAATGTTTACCAAATCATATAGAGAGACAATTCTATGGTGTATTGATATATTCAGATATCCAGTTATAACATTTATTTACTCATGGGTATAAATGTACTTTTTCCGTCTATGACTAGAACCAAACTTTACAGATTAGTAAAGCACAAATTCAGAATTCCAACTGCACATTCTCAATTTAAAACTGGACAAAAAGCGTCTGACTCCATGTTATAATATCGCCTGTGTATAAGCTCTTCACTGCAAACGGAGATAATAATGTATTATCACATTGTAAAATATATCCATTTATATACTGCATTTATACTGGATATTAAATAAATGAAAAACTCGAGTTTATTAAAACAACTGATTAAAAATCTTTTTTATATATATCACGCAACTTTAAACAAACTTTCTCACTTCACCTGTCGCCCTCGTGATGTCTCTGTAGTTTTGCTGATGGTTTATGGATTTATACATAAGGAACCTCCCTTATTTGTTTGTTTTTTTTCATATAATATCTTTTACACTTTTTATATGTATTGAGTGATACATTGAATAATAAAAGCAGGTGTAAATCTTTAACTGACAGCTGACAACTGTGGTGTCCGAAAAAACAGTAATATCTGAAAAAAAATGAGTCGATATTGGGGTTAGTGGAATTGGCGGGGCTAGTCGTGAGAGCGGGGTGGTCGTCAGGCCAGATTTCACGGTACTTCACTTGATTATGATGAGTATTAGGGACAGGAAACTAATACATGTGTTCAATGCAGGGGCGGATCCAGAATTTAGGAAAAGGGGGGTCCAACCCAGGAGGACAAATGAAAACCCTTAAAAAAGGTCTTCAGCTCTGAAAAGGGGGGGGGGGGGTCCAGGCGGCAAAATTTTGTTTGAAGCCCTTAAAAAAGTAGTTTCTGATGAAAAGGGGGGGGGGGGGTCCGGACCCCCTGGACCCCCCTGGATGGGGGTTTTTATGTCAAATCTGTAACAATCGAACACTTTTTGGCCATTTACCACTTCTAATATATATATATATATATATATATATATATATATATATATACTTACTTTATCTTTAAACGTTTGAGGATTCATGCTAAAATGTATTATTGGCCAAATATATATCAGCACATCGTTTATCTTCTCATATATTGCAGTTTCTAGATTTGTACTTGTCAAAATCTTTAGCGCCTTTCCCATTAAGCACTTTATATGATGTTGGACATTAAAAATTCCATGAAAATGACAATAACAGATGAACTTGTCGTTAAGGTACTTTCTGTGCAAAGAAATAACTCCCGAAAAGCCGCGAAGGTCCGGCGATGTTTGGCAGTGAGCCGGACGATCCTGATAGCCAGGTAAGATCCAGTATACCCTCAGACTGATTAACGCGTTCTTGATATAGAAAATCATAATACCCGTTACGGTTTGATGAGAAGGCCAATGTCTCTTTAATCTGCTATACGGTATTTTGATAAGGGTTAACGTCTCTTTAGACTGATAAAGCTGTTGTTGACAAGGACCATCGTCTCTTTAGATTAATATAATTTCGGGTTTAAAGGGACGATGTCTCTTCAGACTTATATACCTTTGGTTGATAAGGGCGATGTCTCTTCAGACTTGTATATCTCTGGTTGATAAGAGTCGATGTCTCTCCAGACTTGTATACCTCTGGTTGGCAAGGGACGATGTCTCTCCAGATTTGAATACCTCTGGTTGACAAGGGACGATGTCTCCTCAGACTTGTGTACCTCTGGTTCATAAGGGACGATGTCTCTATAAACTGACATATACGTTTTGTTAAGAACGGCCAAAGCCTCATTAGACTAATTTACGGCATGTTGGTATGGTCTTTGGAAATATTCACAGTATCTTTTAACTGCTTTTCTGTTTCAGCAAGACTTAGTGTATGTCGTCGGGACTGATCAACATGCTGTCACTCAGCTGGCGGAACTGGTGCAGATGCAGATCCTGGCGACATCTACAGGCCGCCATCGACTCCGCGAATGGCTGTATTCACAAACAGACTACGGTAGGAAGTATATCATGTAGTCTAGTGCTGTTTTAAAAGCATTCACGACATTTTGAACATGCATAGCGTCTGCTTAAAGCTTTTGATATTTTCAACGCAAACATGACTGGGTTAAAATAATTTTTTAAAATCGATCTACATGTGTCTGCTTTGTGTGTGTATATATATATATATATATATATATATATATATATATATATATATTTATATATATAATTATATATGAAGTGCAACGCATGCAACAGCTTTTGAGTACCTACATCGATCTTTGCTTTTAAATTCCAGAGGTACATCTACAAATTTGAATGGGGAGAGTGTGTGCATAACTGAGCAATATTTACCCTGCGAGGGAGCTTAGAGAACAAGGGAGTGAGTTTGAATGGGGATGGGTTTGGCTTACCCCTCAAAGTAATCTGAGACACTTCCACCTTGCAAGCTTAAAATATGTGCAGATCCTGAGAAAAAGGAAAGGCAGGAAGGCAAATGTTTCACAAATCATAGTCGAATATTAATTAAATTTATATTTGTAAATTCAAGCAGGACTGCTGGATTACCGTGCAGTTAAGGACTCTGATGTCATTTATGAAAATATTTATAACGTTCGAGCCTACTTTTAGTAGTTCAGGGCTAACAGGAGATAAACGTCTATGACGCTCAGAATCTCTTCCGGGTGCTTGGTTTTTTGCTTGTATAGCCGATGGGATCAAAACTTTCTATTTTAGCAAACATAACCACCTGAAACAAGCCAGTCACACATTGCGTTGACAACTGACCTTTATATGTCACTGTAATCAGATTGTCCTATAAACACATGATATATGACCATATAATGATATCATAATGTCGTAAAGTGTTATAAATTGATTAAATACTACATCACACAGCAAGATTTAACACGGAATTCATTCACCTCGGACGCTTCAAAACCCCATGTGAATGTCCTATATTTCGGTTTGACCATCGAGGACTCACCAGTGTTTTCCTATGTTATAATAACCCTCCCCCCATCCCTATGCCGTGCTGTCAGTGTATCAAAATGAAGCTTTGGTTCGCTCTTGACTTTAAAAAACTTAATCCATTAGCTTTCCCCAGGTGAATAAAATATAGTGTTACTATACTACACTGACAACTGTCATTTTGCTGCTTGCAATACAGATATATGTATATTACTTGGTATTCCCTAGGTCCGTTCGTGAGGTGTTCACATATTCTTCTCTGCATTGACGCCAGCCACGGCTCACTCTGCCTTAATGTGGATACGACCACGCTGCTTTCTCAGACGTATAGCCGCGCCAAAAACATCCAAGGCAAGTATATCTAGACCAAAAAGTACCGTATTTCCTTGATCAGACGCCTGGATGTTTATTTTTCTAGGTCCTGCTTTGACTGGGCGTCTAAACAAAGCAGGTTTCTATTAATGGACATCGTTTACTAAAAAAAACACTGTCAGGCTCGGTAGACAAAAGCTCAAAACAAAACGTCGAAAAAATAAATTCCACGTCACTACTTGGGAACGCAATCGAAGACTTCGCCGGTAAATTGACAGTTTTTGCGAAATACCCGAAGATATCATAGAGATATGGGACATACTCAATCTCCGCAATCGTGTATCATAATTTGATTTTGCGGGGAATCACAGCGAGTGATTTTGCAGCTCTCCACAAGAGCCAGATATAATATAAGTGACATGAAATTCGCGTGTTTAATTAACCCTTCGATGGTCAAATCGCTTTACTGCAAACACGTGTGCGTAGCGCTCACTTTGTAGTCATCAGGTCTAGTGAATGTTACTCAAAATATTAACGATTTTACTGTCCTCTAAACAATGAAACCCAATACCTTGTAAAAGGCAAAGAATGCTTATGAAGCTTTTATGCAGTCATATAACTATTATGTAGTTTCCTCGGCTGAGAGAAGGGCATCATCTCCGAGTGAGCTGGGCACCGTTACCTGGCCAAGCAACATCTGAAGTTCTGTCTGTGTTTTATTATTCGTGCTTCAGACGTGTTCTTTTAATTGTTAATATTTGATTAGGTTTTTTAAAAGATCATTATCCATGGAGTATCATCTGTTCAGAATAAATCCAAGGCTGCATGTTTCACCCACCCCCTCCTGAACGGCCATATCCAAAGTGCCCTGTCAGTGAAGCTGTATATGTGAAGGCATAGTGTGATCATGCATATTTACAAAAGCATTCAGTCATTTTAATGTATTTTATATGCAATATGTTGTTAAGGTGTCATTGTAGCTTTCCCCTAATGAGTGTGACTAGGTTCAATACCGCAAATGTAATAATGAATTGAGTATGTTATAACATGGATTATGCATTTGATAACTTAGACTATTGTTCATGTTTCAGCAAATGTCTTAGTATTGTTTTACAACCACCGAGAGAGCACAGGAATGACGTCATTATTACGTCATCCACACCTGTCTAGTCTATGCAGTCAAAACGGTATCCTGCAAAACCTTGACGACGAAGACCACGTGCTTAGCAGCGGGCCTCTTGATACGTTGACCTGGAACGAGGCTCAGTTAAACACGCTACATGAGTGGATATCAGGTGCGTGCGCAGCATAAATATCACTAATTTTTTTTTGTATCGCATATTACATACCTCAAGAACTGCTGTTTGTATTATCATTGGTCATGTACTTTCAAAGAAGAGACAGATAACAGTCACCCAAGTGCTGCTATTTTAATTTATAATATTTTTGGAGGATTAACACATGGCCTATAGTGGCATTGTCTAAACCTAGGAACGATTCAGAGGTGATAACCTGTCGTTAAGACATTAGAGTCAAACCTAAATCTTCTATCGAGATCTCACCATTCCTCCTTCAATCTTTCAGGGAAGATTTAACAAGGGTCCTTTCGCTCCGAAGTCCAACACTTGCATCACGCTATGTCCTACCTTTTATTAAAAAAGATAAAGACAAGACAAGGCAAGATAAGATAAAACAATATTCAATCATGCCATAACAATGGTAATCGTTGTGTTGAGGAAAAAACAGTAAAAATGTCTTAGAAATACAGGATATGTATGATCCATTATTAGATATATTATACAACTAAGATATATCAAAAGACTAAAATACATGAAACATGATACGACTATAATACACTCTGACATAAATATATTTTATTTACAAAATCTCGCACATAATAAAAAGAAACACCAAGTTCTTGGTTGATCATTCTGGTATGTTTTTTCACTAAGTGTTCAGATTACATTATGCTTATTATTTGCTAAGTCTCTATTGAATACGGTACAAAAGACTTGCAATCACTGTTTCTAGTCGCTCGCCTGGCGGTAACAAGTTATATACGCAGTGTAAAAGTTGGCCTTAGTCTTCAAATGTTTTCCGATTCTTCATATCCTTACACTAGATTGATTTAACTCCTTAGCATGTCGAATATAGTGTCCTCGGATATCTTACTCATAATTGCCGTTGCAATATTCACGACTTGGTCGTGTGACTCTGTTATCTGACTGAGATTTACTCAGTGTTAGGACAATAGAAGCGCTACAGCCTGTCACCAGCCATAATGATTCGGTGCGTTAACACTGAAGTAAAATACAGGAAAACGTTCTTACCGAACTAACAAGAAATACCCAACAAATATAAATACATTGTATACGCATCAAGTGCTCAGTTTAACGTACAATATTGCAGCATATTAACCGAATAACCTGGATTTTATTTGGCTTGTCTTATGGGACTGATAAAAGCATCACATATAAAAAATGTCTAAAAGCGAACGATCCCCAAGTTTTATACCCAACCCATTTCGTATGTATGTAATTTTATTTATAATCTGATATTGAAAAAGGATGAAGAGTAATAAAACCATATTAGTTATGGGTTTATCCGAGCATTTAAAGGATGTATCCTTTTGCTTTCTCATTTAAGTGAATGGGTGCGAAAATAAAACTTTATTTTCAGTACATTATATCATTAAATCCATGTAATGTTTTTAAAAATCAAATGCAATATACGTTTGCAGAAAAAAAACTCTTACTAGTTTGATGTGTCTTTGTTTATGGTGACATTCTATATTTACACGTGACGTATGTTGATTTTTAACAAAGAAAACTCCATTGGGAAATAAACCTTTTGATGTTTAATGGTTCTTTTTTCAACAGATGGACATCTCCTAGGTCAGCTAGATATGAACAGAAAACGCCCTGAGGATGAAAAAGTAAGCATTTAGTTGCTAGTTAACAATAAATGACTCAAGAGATCCATATTAAATCTATTTGTGGTGGTCGAAGGTTATTTAATATTTATTTGAGGCTAAGTATATTTAATTTTCTAGATTTGTAAATTTTATTAAACCATTGCAACACGTCAGCATATCAATGGCATATACTATAAAAAATGTGTTAGCAATCAAAACCGAGTTTTCGTTGAAATATATACTTGATATTTATGATATAATGATCTTGGAATCGCCTTTCTTATATTAAGATGATGTTTCATGTTGTATATCTTTATAACATATGATGTTTCATGTTGTATAACTTTTTTACAGATGGTGTTTCATGTTGTATAACTTTTTTACAGATGGTGTTTCATGTTGTATAACTTTTTTACAGATGGTGTTTCATGTTGTATAACTTTTTTACAGATGATGTTTCATGTTGTATAACTTTTTTACAGATGGTGTTTCATGTTGTATAACTTTTTTACAGATGGTGTTTCATGTTGTATAACTTTTTTTACAGATGGTGTTTCATGTTGTTTAACTTTTTTACAGATGGTGTTTCATGTTGTATAACTTTTTTACAGGTGGTGTTTCATGTTGTAAAACTTTTTTACAGATGGTGTTTCATGTTGTATAACTTTTTTACAGATGGTGTTTCATGTTGTATAACTTTTTTACAGATGGTGTTTCATGTTGTATAACTTTTTTACAGATGGTGTTTCATGTTGTATAACTTTTTTACAGATGGTGTTTCATGTTGTATAACTTTTTTACAGATGGTGTTTCATGTTGTACGGGAATCCATACCCGACATGAAGATGCTGGTCCGTTTGCTTGCGATGTCACTGCTAGGGGTTACCGTCGTCTTGGCTACGTTCGTCCTGTTAGTAATCATCACTCCAGGTAGGCTTTTGAGCTATTCTTCAAATATCAGTATTTCAGCATTATTCAAATGAAAAAAATACACCGCACCTTCCAAACTGCAGCAGAATCGGAGTCAAAAGAGTGCGATTCTACTGGTTTTGGTTTGTGGGTGTCGAAATCTGAACCCCATAATGCACAGCGGCTTCTAAATACACAGACGGCTTACGTTTAAACGTAGTGAAGATTGTAAAAAAGTACGTTCAAGCAGGTTGGACAAGAATTGTTTCAAGGCAAATTACATTAACATCGGTGTTTTTGTGGTAAGGTCTTCACGAAATAAGTAATATTTTGCAAGCATATGCATGGAAAATGTAAACAGGATGTCAGTAAACGGACGGTGCTGGATGGAACAATGGCCACAGTTCAGTGATCGGTTGTTTTAATTTCAGCCTCACTTAACATTTTATCCAATAAGTCTGATTGTGAATATTTATCGAATTGGTTTACTGTTTTATCACATATTTTTTCTCGATTTTTCTGTCTACCAACAGATGTACAGAAATCAGACGCCGATGTTGAGCGAGCCCGCCTTTACCTGGTTGAGTGGTTACTTAACCAGCGTACTGGTGACCTTGAATGGAACCATCGTCATGCGGCTTCCGCCATATTTGCCCTGCAATCACATGACTCTCACTGGTGCCATCACAGCGTGGAGAGTCAGAGGAGCGTGGACCGTATGGAGATGGGACTCCTCGCAGTCCTCAGCAGGTCAGAAATGTTGAATTCAATTACATATATCCTGTAGCTGGAAAAGAAACCCTTAAATTTTCGGAATTATATGTCTGTTGCTCATAGGTTAACCAAAACAAACATTACTTATTGAATATATATTTTATTAAAGATCATATCTGGTATCGAAGTTTTGCATCCAAGGAAAAGTTTAAAAATGATAATCAAACATAAAACATTTCAGAATTCGCTCGTCTCAAATTTAGTGGCACATGGTGTGTGATCTGTGAATTATAAACCCATACGTAAACTTTTATAAAAAACTAAATGATTAAATTCACGTTATAATTAATCTATTGTTGCATGATCAACTGTATAATAATTTGTATCTGTCACATTTTATTATTTAATTTCAGGATTTCCGATAGAATGACCCCCTTTCTTTTTGAATAAATAGTTCTACAAAAGGAAAAACATTGAGAAATCGAAAATAAACACAATAAATGTATAAACAGGTGCATGGATCGATCATTTCACTTAAGGTAGCACATTTATATGACTCCCTAACCGAAGGTTATATTCAAACATATTTATACCTCAGGTTTCTCCAGTGTTCATGATCTGAACGCCCAATTTTTGTACCCAGTAGTCAGTCACATCAAACCCGTCAGGTTATTTTTCCATAATTATAACCAAAATATCTGGTGATTCACTCTTCATTCTGTCGAGGATGGCATGATGACAGAAACTTTTGTATTGATTGTAAATGTCCCTTTCAAATGCTCCAATGTACAGTAACTATTGAAAGTAACATCAGACTGCGTGTTAAGAATGGTCCGTTGTTAAAAAGAGCGTTAATTAACGTGGAGCTGATCTAAAATCGCTTCACTGAGGCAATGCGGCGTTTCATACTTCCCCTGATTTATCTTTCATACCGCCGCTATTGTCTGGATACCACGATATTTCGATAGAATATGACAGCGTAATTTTTATTTCCATGGCTTATAGTCTTAAAATGACCAGCAGAATGACCAAATATTACGGATATGTAACTGTCAGATGAACATTATTACGGTATAATATAGGACAACTCGTTCATTGAGGAACGCCATGATACAGGAAAATACACCATTTTCTTGAATTCTTAGTTGACGTCTATTAAACAAATGAGTCTTTTTTGTCTGTGTCTCCGTCTTCAGGATAAGGCAGTACAGTTCACGTGAGCTGACTACGTCACGACTGTCACATTACATCATGGCGCTGACGTCAGTGAAGCACACTCCACGAAACTTCCACGGTCACAACTTGGTGGAGATCTTACGTCGTCACCTGAACCAGAGAGCCGTACACAGCATGGACTCGTACGCTCTGAGCTGGGGAATGCTCGGGCTGTGCATCACGGGAGAAGAACTCAAGTCCAGTCTGGTTAACAGGCTGCTTGGGGCGCACGGCCCTCAAGGAGGTTTCACCTTTGGTGTAGGTAAGGTAACGATGTGTACAGGAATCATATATTTATATTGTTTTCTTCTCGGTCTCTTTGCACTAAAATAATTTCAGATAAAGATCAATTAACTAGTCTCCACATACGACCGTCTCATTACTTTCCACTTAATTTTACTTTCATCACAATACTTTGCTACATCATGTGACGCATCAGTGGAAAGGGTTAATATAGAAGGAAAATAATGAGACCGCTGCTTAAGGAGTGTAAGGTCCAACAAATCCTGCCTGTAAACTATTTTTTATGTTTTGCGTCTGTTTTGAAGATATCTAAACTTTTTTCTTATAAATCATCTATATTTCATAGTGGAAATCGCACGGAAACTGTAAATGAGGATGAAATCGAAGACCATCCTTTAATTATTACTGTGATACGTATTTGTTTCTTGTTTTGACAAAGAATTATTGATGGAAGTATAAGCATTACCACTGAACGTCTATCGCTTATTATTATCAATTATACATCGTCAATTATTTCACAAATGTTTCAAGCAATCTGTTTCTTCTTTTACACTTGAAGATGTCATTTCCTATATCTTATTACTAGAGTAAAGGATGAATAATTATAGGTATTGCATGCTTCAGTTTATCATATATGTTTATCAGCTTTTGAGTCCAAAAGTTGTTCCAAACTGAAAATTATCAATCCCCTTCTTAAATTTTCAACTACCCCACGAAAAACACAATGGCTGACTAATGGGCGTTTCTTTAATAACCATATTTATTGCTTGTAAAGAAGGGCATTTCGCGGCTATGGCTAATTAAAATTGTGACATTGAATATGTGATGCTTGGTAATCCAACATAACATGGTGACATGTTGTCTCTGCAGATGAAGCCTCCCTGGTTGTCATGGCCCTGTCCTGCGCCCCTAATGATGCAGCCCGCACGAGCGTTGTGAACGCTTCCCTTCAATATATAACACGTCACCGGCGGATTGACTCGTCATACGGCAGTGTCTACTCTACGGCACTGGTATTACAGGTAGGCGGTGTAGAATTTCTTTATCTAAATCAATGGGTATATATATCAGCATGGCATAGGCCTTGTTTACTGATAATTTTAGTAGCTTAGATATTGTTAATAATCATCAGGCAGTAAATGACAGAATAAAGGCATATTTGGCTATTGACAATTGAAATATTGTCCTCAATGCCCATAATAATGAAAAGGTTTTTGAAGATTATTGAAGGTACTATACACAAATATTATACTTTACATGGACGACCACATTATATCCCAACTGCTATGTTAATAATTATGTTTTCCTCCTAAAAATGAGTGACTCAAAAGAGATTTTGTCCTCTTGTAAGGCAAAATAGGTTGGTTTGTATAAGGCACCGTGCGGGTCAATTGTGACCATACTCATAAAAGAATTTCTTTCATGAAATAAAATAAGATTTCGATAAAGTTTTATAAAATAATGAAATATCGATTTGATATCATGTGCTTTTATCTAAAACATGTTTAGTAAAACAATTCTGTTATTATCATGTTGTCCCCTGGTCATATTATGGCCTTTTATATCGGAAATATGTATAATATATAAGCATCATGTACACACAAAGCAACACGTATATATATATGTGTGTTTTTGTGTTTGTATTACTGCATCTGCCAGGAAGATCTTTAGGACTTGTTACACTGGGCCTCGCAACAAAACTATTAAAGCATTGAACAGGCTGACGAAACCATGCCTGTGAAGATTTTTTGCCAATCCACATGACAATCGTATCTCTTTTGAAATTTGGATTCCCTTATGTGACAACTCTCTCAATTGAGAGCCACGCGAGATCATTATATAAGAGTGCATGGGAGCAAGGTCATATTCATAAAGACAGCATATAAGTATAACCCTGTAAACATATGGAGTATATTATTTCCGATAAGATGCAGGTTAAAATTGCATTAAGCTTCGTGGCCCTACATATGAGACGGGCGGTGGGGTGGGGTGGGGGAGGGGGGTGGGAGTGGGAATATCAGCCGGTACTTTCATAGAGCCGGATGAATTTCTATTAAGCAGAAAATATGTTTGAAAATGTAGAAGACATGTATTAAATTTTAGGGCCCAGTCACCCAGGGCCTCTCTTGATAAACAGGTGTTGTGGCCCGGACGAAGCACGGAGTCCCACGTGCTGTGCTTATGTTTACCCCGGTCCACTGTTTTTAAACTGGTAAAAAGGTAAAGGGTAAGCCAGCCGTTTCAGGGCAATTTGTTGGCAGATGCCAGATATTTCAAAGAGAAGACGCTATTTTTCGCGTTAATTCAACATGCTTTATAGATGTCAAGCCTTTTTAATGGTCCACCTTCCCAGGTTCATTCGTGAATATGTGAATGCACATTTGTAAATATTCCTGTAAGTTCTTCTTGGGTCCAGATCATGAGCCGGACCTACACCAAAATTAAATCGACTCTTCATTGGTCCATTCCAGAGGTGCCCTGAAAAATATCATAGGATTCCACTCATTATTGCGCGAGTTATGTTGTGAACACACACACATATACACACGGGAATGAAGGCATACCCTACTGTGGCAACAATTTGTTTTCATTGAATGACAGTATAGTCATCGATGCAGCTTCCATTGCCAATCAAATATCTGTCAAAATATGTTACAATATGACACATCTGCAGTCGCCTTGGCTGAGGGGGCACCCGATGATCTATTAAACTCTTTTAAACGTTTATTATGTTCCTGAAAAATTTTTTTATTCTTCCAAGTTTCATTTAGTTGTGTCGTTATTGTGATAGTACTGCTGTTGATAATTCATATAGCATAGAGACAGACTTTGGTGTGGGTAACCTTTTATACGTTGCTTGCCTCGTGGTTAAAGGTATGCCGTCTAAGACCTCAATATGACTTTTTTACAGGTTATCATGGTGGATTAAGTACATATATGAGAATAAACGTAACATTAAATGCAGAAAAACAATGCATCCCTCTCTTTTAGTCCTTTTTTCAATACTGCTTCAATAAGTAGATAGCCTCGGTCTTAAACCGAATAAAGAGTTGATTAAATCCGTAAAACTGATTGGTTATATAATAACGAGAAAAGGTGAGGGGGCCCGGAAACTCTTTTGTACCCCCTCGAAACATTTTTCTCAGAGGTCTTGTAAGCTTTCAAGGAACATTCAGAAAATTTAAAAAAATCTCAGTGTAAGGCCAAAAAAAAAGAGGTATGGTTCTCAGGCAATTTTTCAGAAATCAATGCGGGCGGCCGAAATTTATTTTATTGTATGTTTCGATAAAAATGTCATATGATCAGGGAAAAATCATTAAAACATCATTTTTTGTCTAAACTGGTTAAAGCACTACATAAATTGACGCGGGTGGTGTGTGAGAACCACACCTTTTTTTTTTTGGGCCTAATATCTACTTGCATTTAGGTTTTGAAAGGAAAGAGAACTGCTTTTCGTCTTAATCAGTTACTGGTGTAATGTCAAATCCTGGCATCTATGTAGAAAAGGAAACGATGCTGTTTTTTTTTCTTTGTTTCCTTTTACTTCTTTTGCCATACCCGTCACTTAAGGCAGTATATACGTTTAGGACATGGTCCTAGATAACATGTTAAAAAGGGGGATAATAAAGCGTGCGTTATGCGCTAACTGTAGTAAGTCCTCGCTTCCATATGACGGTATGACATGAGCGTGCACTTTGCAAATGAATGTCCGCGGAAACTGTCTTTGCAAGTTAAGCGCCATGTCAATGGATCGTTCTCTTATCTAATCAGCCTTGAAAACAACGCGTGCAATGATGGCCGCATCTTTAACCGTTTTTCATTCCAGAAGTTCATCCTCCTCACTGCAGTGGAACAGCATGCTAGTCCTCAGAAGTGTGGTTTCAAAACTAAGTGCGTTTACACATTTGCTTAGTGTATTATCTTGTGTATGTACACAGTTCTAATCGCAAATGAGCAGTGATTTTATATTATTTGCAGGCCATTTCTCTCTCACCTGGATATTTTCCTATCGCTGGGACGGCGGACACCTTTCAGTGGTTAGTGAGACAGGTTCGCTCTGACATCACAGTCAGGAACGTCGACGTGGCGGCACAGGTCCTGATGACGTTATCAGGAAAAACAATCATCTCACTACGTACGGCGTCTACATCACTGGGTTAGTATCACACACACACACACACACACACATATATATATATAGTTTATACGTTGAGAATAAATGTATCCATTTCCAATAATAATGTCCTTGTTGTTGTATTATTCGATATATGATTTTATTTTTAAAGTCTTTATTTAATGTATTCGTAATGAAAGAACGTATCCACTTTTAACAACAAAATCCATGTTTGGAATTTATTTATGATACGATAATGAATATACATATTTACTTCTATTTACTTCAAATGCTTCTTTAATAGATTAATATAAAATTTAAAAATGCCACCTCCCCGGTTTGTTAGACATGCATTATGACACGAAAATTTTTTGTACAATTGCAAATTAACTAGTACAGATCCCAATTGTGATGTGCACTGGTATAATTTGCAATTTTACAAGTACAGTTGGCAATTTTGATTTGTACAAGTACAGATATCCATTTGTACCATGATATATATATGATATATATTTAAAATAACAAAAGTTTGATGAAATTATTCCTTTATGTTGAGCTTTTACCTGTTTAGCACAAAAAGAAAGGTAAGTTTAAAAAAACAGTAAAAAAGGTAAAAAGAAAAATCGGCCGCCGCACTCAATGTGAACAAAAAAATCCACAGAAGCAAATATAATCTCAAATACCTCATGATTACCAGTCTCTTATAAACCCAAAGTTACCTACCTCGTTCATGATAAAGGACAATAATATTGTAAAAAAATTATAAAACATTACATCATGCTGAGAACAGCCAACAATGGGTGCCATCGCTGACACTTATCTGCAGAGAAAAGGCATTCACGGTCCACCCACAGGGGACGCTGATTACGCTGTTTTCCTTTGTGGTACTTGCTTCAGACTTGTTTGAAATTAACTATACACCCTGGTACAAATCCGATTGACATCGTTGTCGTTATTAATCAAACATCTATAGTAGATATTGATATTTTACATAACTGTTTACGTTTTATTTTATTTTGCTGGGGACATGCATGGTTGATTTAGTCATTTCTTTTATTCATAATTATACTGAAAATTTGGAGCATATATATGTCATTGAGGTCTCCTACTGTTACAAATGAGTTTGTTTTTCTTTGACCTAGCTAGCCATCAGACAGTAGGGTTATCAGCCGGGTATCATTTGGTCACACTGTGTAGCGAGCTGGACGTGACCAGATGTGAAGTATGGCAAAATGTCCAGAAGCACAAACGTGAGTATCAAAACTAGGTGATGCTCAGACGATTGTCGTTAAGGTTAATCACTGCTCATTTGCGATTATAACTCATTTATTAATTCATTTGTACTCGGTATTTGTCAGTCCTGCTTAATAACGGAATGTTATAAAGTTTATAACATCTATCTGAGATAATGTGTGTCAGATATCTTCAACAAATGCCTCAGGTTTTGAAATCTGCCATTTTAAGATGTTAAAACAATAACAAAAAACACTGAGATAAATCTTGTAAACAAAGTATTGTAAACAATGTGTCTAGGTCAAGGTCCAAGAAATTTTCAAAATTATTCAGCCTCCCGGACAAGCCCACAATTTATGTTACTGAACCTTATAACAACAGATCACTGAGATAAAAAAGTCAGTGGTGTTTTGTTAACAAATAATTATAATTTATTCTTAGAACAATCCGTACAAAAACATTACCATACACTAAATCAATAAAATTACACATTATAACAATAATAAAAGTGTAACATACCAGAGTGTCCGGATCCTAAGCTTTAATTTCTGGATACCACCACTGTCACAGCTCAGCAAGAGTCCTTTAACACAAATAATCCAGATGAAGAGTTCATGTAAATCTTCTCAGAGAATAGTCCGATTTAATCTTGAAAAAAATCTATTGTAATCCAAAAAATCCCAAAGGCAAACTGAAGACAACCCGTATTTATTCTGTAAAAGTCCGTAGAATATCTGTAAGTTCCGCAATTATCGGAAAGGTAAAAAAAGAAAAACACTGACGAGAGAGTCACACTCTTCCGTGTCCGCTGGTATTTTCTCTCTTCTGGCTCTAAACACAGCCTCTATTTATAGCTTTTCCACCCGAAGCCCAGAAACTTCCATTCACGAACATTCCAAAGAACACAACAAAACACGCGCGCCCATAGCGCACGAACAGACCAGAAATATCCAGACTAAAACGAGCACTGTCTCTCTACACTCCAGAGTTCAGCAACTGCGTTCCAACAGCAAGGGCTAGCGCCTAACACGAATCACAATGCCAGCGCATTATAAACAGATACATGTAGCATATCCTTGACAACATGGCGCAAAGGTTTTCCTCTGCCATAAAGATTTCTGATTGCCATGAGGACCTTTACAACAACATCCGTTTATCTTGCGCCATTACCAGTCATACCTAAAATGATTTGCCAAAAATTTACACATTTTTTCTCTCATTAAACTGTTACTTACCATCTAGTGAAACACACACGTACGCACAGCATGTAATACACATTACATCCTCTTTACCAAAACAAACTTGAGTCTAAAAACCTGAACGACTGTGAATGATTGCTTGACTGGGAGCCATCCGGAGACTTGGCCGATCGTATTAATTAGATTCACCTCTGTATCAGTGTTGTTGACTGTCACTGCCAGGGGCGCTTCGCTCAAATTTACAGGGTCTGTTTTACACCCCCAGCTGCCCATTCTCAGAAAAAAATGTACTGTCCATCTGGATCAAAATGAACCCTTAAGTCGCCAATCATGCATGTAATCTTGAAACGTGAATGCAGGTGTATCAGGGCTTAACGAGAGCTTAACAAACTCATGCTAGATGATATGCTATTATATCAACATATGTGTGTATATCTTTGTGTGTGATATATCTTATATTTATTGCTTATTTCCAGGTACAGCGTATATTACATGGGGTTACAGCTATATATATCCAAACAACACCTCAATCCCTAGACCCTAGTCTTCCAGCCTCGCCGCTTCTGATACTCCTGAGAACATTTACATACCCCAAGGAGCATCCTCAGTAAGCTTGCATATTATTAGGTTTTTTTAATGCTCTACCTTCCTGTGGATTTGAAAAAAATGTATTTATGTTTTTTTCAGAGCACAAGTACCGCGTTGCAGAGCACAGAAATAAGAGAACAAGGACAACGTGCAGGAGAGAGCCTTTCATTCCTTCAATGTTCGCCACATGTCCAGCAAGATAGCAGCAACTTTTCCATTTTACTACAGATTAATGGACCTGTATAGAAATAATGCCTTAAGAGTCGTGCACGTTTGAATTTTTACATGCATGCTTTACTCGCTGATTTAATATTACAAAGATTTTCACCAGTTCATTATCACTTTCATCACGAACGGTACAAACTATGGATTACCTTTACGAGAGGTAGAATGTTCACGACAACAAGAAACATTTGTAGATGTATACATTGTAAACAAACAGAGAAAATGAGGATACAGTAACAACCTATGTGTTTCACATCAGAAAACAACAGTTTGGACGTCAATTTTGTATATTTTTAAACTATATGAAATAACAACAGACTATGAGTTAGCAGTGGGAACCTGGTCCATATGAACCGGGCCAAGCATCTTTTGTGACAATAGTATGTTCACCTTATCATGATGACAAAAAGCCTAATATAATAACTTTTTAACCAATTTTAACTCATGTCTATAATGGTTTTAATAAAACGATTATTAAGTAAAATAAAAGATACAAATTATTATTTGACTGTATGCCATTGATCTTCCATTTGTAGTCTCCAGATGGCAAAGTGGTCATCCACAGGAACCTCCCCGTATGACAGGAATTTCTAATAAAAAAGGCTGATAGCATCATGAAAAATTAATTTAATTAAAGATTATATATATATAAAATAAATATCTTATAAATAACTTATATTAGGGGTTTGTGTATATTCCAGCATACAATCCATCACTCTGACAGGCACCTGATTACAGTCAATTCTACTAGGACACCTGAAAGTATGTCATAGTGACCTAGTTCTCACCATTCTGTTATTTACACGAAAAGAACACGAATTTTGTGCACCCCGAAAGTAAGACTCTTTGAAGGAAAATAAGCAAAATTTCACTTTTTATTATTTTTTAAAATACATGGTAAATTTAAAAATAACAGTTTTGAACCTTACCTTTAAACCTTTAAACATTATCCGGTACATTTAAGGATTTAGAGTCAAAATTTATCTATTAATTTCAACATTGAAATAATGTACATTCATCTCATTTAGTATGAGAAATTATGCTGAAATTGAACGAAATTGGCCAGTCTGTACCTTGTCAAGAGGTCATAATAGATATATTTCATTATATACCATCAGTCCATTTTAATTAAAAGTTCACCCCAAAGCTAAAACTGTGCAATGAAACATGCATGAATCACCTTGTTATTGGCAATACTTATTGTCCTGAAGGAACTTTATCTCTTGAACAAGAAAATAACAACAACAAACTGCAGCTTTCCTAATTCATATGGATGGTTGGTACCAATAAGGGCTCCAGACCTATCGAATTACAGACTTTTCGGAATTCCAATATGGCTGCCACAACCTGATCGCTGATTTTCTTGCGCGCGCGATAACTTTACAGCAACATACTGCAGCTTTCCCTAAATTCACAGGGATGGTTGGTACCATTGAGGGCTCCAGACCTATTGAATAAGAGACCTGTCAGAATTCCAATATGGCCGCCACAGCCCATTCGCTGATTTTATTTCGCACGCGATAACTCAACAACAACCTACTGCAGCTTTCCAAAATTCACAAGGATGATTGGTACGTATGAGGGCTCTAGACCTATCGAATTACAGACCTGTCGGAATTCCAATATGGCCGCCACAGCACGATCGCTGATTTTCTTTCGCACGCGATAACTCAACAACAACCTACTGCAGCTTTCCCAAATTCACAAGGATGATTGGTACCTATAAGGGCTCCAGACCTGATGAATAACAGACCTGTTGGAATTCCAGTATGGCCGCAACAGCCCATTCGCTGATTTTCTTTCGCGCGCAATAACTCCACAACAACATACTTCAGCTTTCCCAAATTTACAGGGATGGTTGGTACATATGAGGGCTCCAGACCTATTGAATTACAGACTTGCTCAAAATCAAATATGGCTAACAGACTCCTTTCGGTGATTTTCTATTGCACACATTATTTCAGACATATCATTAATATCATTTGATCCAGTAGGATTTTTTCCCTCATGCATATGGATAAAACCTGTTTCTGTTTGTCATAATTTTCAAATTATCTTAATTTTTCACCCATATGTAAACTAGTCCAGCACTAGCAGAAACGCGAGGCCCTCTGAGGACCATTGTCCGATCACATGCATCTAGTTATTCTTATTTATATGCAATATTAATCATTTTAGTCCGTCGAGTTGTATTTTGAGACCATTTTTTTCTATGAATATATATTTGACTATATATAATAAAACTGATTTCAGGGTAATCATGCAAAATTTTGAAACGAAATTTGAACAAAATTAAGCAGACACGTTAATAACACGTGTAAATAGAACACATTATGAACCCACCATTTATATCTCTATTGATTTTACCATTCCGCTGGCGTCACATGCAAGCATTTTTACGCAAGTAAATGGTCAATTTTAGCCTTACTAATAGCAATATTGTCAGAATATTATTGAGGCAGTAATATATGTTTAGCATCTGACCATTAAAATGAATTGATGTGCTTTAATCAAATATTCCTGTAGTCTCGATATTTGTCCCAAGAGCATCCACCACGCCACCACGTGCAGATGATGAATACAAAAAGAAGCCAGATGTTCAGCATCAACTTGATACAGCATCGTCACGTTCTCAAACGCCTAAACCACTTCTCTCTCCTTTCCTTCAAAACAGTATGTCGTATGTCGTAATAAACTATTTTGCAGCACCGTCACGAGTGGTTTGGCGTAGGTGGGTGCACATACCACAAGTAAATAGAGCAGCCACACATAGTTTTCTTGAAGAAACTTGCTTCTGATTTATATGATAGAAAATGTGTTGACCTGCTCCTGGCGATAAAATATAACATTTTGGTAACAAGAGAAATATGTTTGTTATTCGATATTACATTAGCAATGGAATACATTTTTATCGATCTCCACAGCTTAATAGTTATTTGCTAACACATAAAAGATTGTTCGAATACATCTGGCATATACAAAACCAGTAAACATATACATAAAATAATAAGGCATACGTACATATAGAGCGATGCAAAACATTTTAGCAAATATATTTAATTGACTTTAACACAAGCGCACATGTCATAATACACACACATAAACACACATCGGTACCATTATATCACGGCGGTGTTTGCATGGACATGTGCTCTGTGATTATTTGGCAAGACCAGGGAAAACAACTCTGATAAAAATCTCGTCCCCATCTTATTAAAATTAACAAAGAAATCGCTAGTTCGCCTCGAAAGAGAGCACGTTGCCCCACACATTATTATTAATTTTTATTATTATCATTATTATTATTACTATTGTTATTGTTGTTGTTATTATTATTATTATTTTATTATTTATATTATTATCATTTTTATCATTTCGGGAAACTGGTACTGAAATGTTACTTGAGACTTGCAGTGGGTTGGAACAACTATCTGTCTATTGTAAATTCTGCATTTCTGCATTAATAATAATATTAATAATAATAATAATAATAATAATAATAATAATATGTAGTAGCTGTAGTGGTGATGGTAGTGGTAGAAGTATTAGTTATTGTTATCATTATTATTATTAGTGGTAGTTGTAGTAGTACTAGTATTAGTAGTGGTGGTAGTAGTAACAGTAGTATAGTAGTAGTAAACTGTACATGCACACATAAATACATACATACATATATATATATATATATATATATATATATATATATATATAAATATATATATATATATAACTGGAGTGCATCCCAAAATAGCAATTAATAAATAAATGTTCTTTGTATGTAAGTTGTGTTATGTGAGAGGATCTGACTTTTAGAAGTAGTTTTATCGCGTCTGGTATCGTGATGTACTGACCACTTGGGACTACAGCTAGCGGTGACGGTCTCCTGATCGTTACACGTCATATACAACACTCACCCTAAACAGACTGTCAGCGCTCAGGACCCCTTCCATTTGTCACGGACGAGCGGTCCAAACCTTAATGTATATGTATGGAGAAAGCACTGGGGCACAAAAAAGTTATTTAAAATGTTCCTTGAACTTGCTTACAGTATCGAAATACCATCCATTTGAAGGTTTTTCGATAAAAATATCTTGCAAAAATAACATTATATGCTTAATGCTAAAAAGCATCTTAGAATTGCCTAAAATTTTGCGTCTCGTGCCGTTTTCTTTCTTTTCCTTTTCCGTTTATGGAACTCTGGTCATGCAATTATGCTCTGGTATCCAGACACACATTGACCATGTTTACTCACACACAGAACCATAATAACACATAAAACAGATGAATGGTGCATGGATAGTAAGGTCGTGTGCCGAGATTGATCGCTGTCTGAGCTCTTGTGTTCAGCCAAAATAAACAAATGACATGAGATAATGCTCATATTATAGCATTTTTGCAAATGTCTATATATATATCTTTAGAGCTGGACCGGGCCCTCGTAGCATTTTTTATATCTTTACCTCTTACATATATTGATATTGATACCTCTTTGATATCAGTATTGACAAAGTCTATGGTAAAACGTCCATCGTGGAATCTTTAATATATAAAGCCGTCTACAGACTACCAAATTTTCATGTAGATAGATAGCGGACTAAATTTATAACCAGACATCGTTTAAAGCATGATCTCTGCTCCGTTTCCTTAAACCGTCGTCTGCGAAACAATCATATTCCATGTGTATAGAAGCTCAGTGAAAAAAAAAAATAAATGACAATGGACCTCTCATAACACACGCCACAACTATCTTTAATCGCTCAGGCCTGATCATCCTTGTGGTTTTTCACGGTTCCTTATGAAGAAGTATGCAAGCCAATGTGCCGTAAATCCCAGTGTTTGCGGTAAGGCAACCAACGAAACAAATAATCAAACATACACGATCAAAACGTGATCAGAGGCGGTTAGAAGACGTTAGAAGAGAGAGACATTCAGGCCCAAGTGAAAAAAAAAAAATGTGACAGGAATGTCAGTCAACAATATACATAATTCTTAGAAGCAGGAGTAGGAAAGAAAACTGTAAGACGCAAAATTTGGTGGGCACGACTATAGAAAAACCCACGTACCTCTCTGAGACATGACAGTTGTGTGAACAGAAAACGTTTTTATATTTAGCTCCATGAATCTTGATTTTGCCACTTATTTTAACCTGCTTCTAACTTCTTCATTGTATGAATTTTAATCATCATATCGTCCGTCTGTATATACGCTCATACCTTGTCAAGTCAGTGCGTGAGTGATTCTATAGTGGCTCAATTTGGTGTTTTTTCGCGTGATATTTTGTCATTTTTTTATGGTTTTGTTTAGGTTTAAAAGGGGAAGGCGCCCCATCACCCGCCGATGGTAACCTTTGCATTGGGAATATATATTTTTTTATTTATCTTTTGTTGTCACTTAGTGTATGTCTTGTTAAGGAACCTAATATCAACAGATCACGTATGCGTGACGAAGATAAACTTTGTCATGGAGATAAAAAAATCAGATTAGATTAACACTAGGCAGCGTGAAATGTCTAGGGGAATGAATAAAGAAGTCAGTAGTTTTTTGTTAACAAATAACTATAATTTATTCTTAAAACAACCCTAACATTACAATACACTAAATCAATACAATAACACAGTACAACAACAGTATAACAGCAAATCAATATAATCACACAGCATAATAAACAAAGTTTACAGTACCTGGTTACCACCACTGTCACAGCGACACGTCCTTTAAAATGTATAAACCAGATGAACAGTCCTCACAGATCTTCTCAGAGAATAACAGTCCAATGTAATCACAAAGTCAATCTACTGTAATCCAAAGTAAAATCCTGGCAGTGATCCGAAAGGCAAACTGAAGACTATATAAAATCCGTCACAAATTTAGAAGAAAATCTATAATTGCCGCACTTATCGGAAAAGGTCCACAACCGACTTACACGCTTCTGTGTCCGCTGGATTATTTCTCTTCTCTCCTCTTGGCTTTAAAACACAGCCCCTTATTTATAACTTTCATCTCAAGCCGAGAACTTTCCATTTCTCGAACAATCCAAAGAACCTAACATGATACACTGTACACACGCGTTACAGGAAACATCTAGAACAACATAGCTGTGTTTCTACATATCAGGGTTCACGCGTGAGCCGGCCCAGCTCGGCCAGGCGATGCTGTCATGGCAACGAGCTATGCGTGCTACACGAACCAAATGTCAACAACACATGGAACATCCTGCACATAGACATCTGTAACAGTCTGTATTATGAAAATGTTGAAGAAACCGGTTTGTTTCAAAAGTTCCTCTTGCAACCATGTTGATATGTTCGGTGTTCTGCCGTGCATACTGTGATTACCATTTTATTCGCTAGGGCTTCAAATTCGAAAGGATAATAAGGATATAAAATAAATTATAATAGATCTTGACTGTTCAAAGACCGATATTTAAATTATGTTAGATCTTTCATATTATCTGCCGATATTATAATAATTTCTATTAGTTGGATGTTTCCTTGGGCCCCCTTCCAAAAAAAAAAAAAAAAGGATTTGGCGCACATATATTTTCATATGATAATGGTTGAGTTGTGTGGGTTCATGATCTGATGAGATTATGAAAATGGAACCCTCGAGAACCACTGAAAATTGGAAATGACGAAATTTCAACCTTGCGAATATGAAGTCAACCATTGTATGTGCATGAGTAGTGTTAACATACGTTGTATATACCTTAGTCATTGATCAGCCATACATTAGGCAACATTGCGACCCGTACTACTACAGCTGTGAAGGCCGGTAAAACAAAAGGCAGGTGTGAATGCCAATGTAAATAGTAGCAACAAAAACCTCTGAAAAGAAATAAATCTTATCAACTCAGATTCCTTGCACCTCAAAAGGTAGCATTGTGTTGCCGTGTCTGGACTGGCGTGAGTCATGCATGGCATTTCCGTGACCGGCCGAGTGAGTGTTTGCGAGGTGATGTGACGGGTGTCCGTGAACATTCCTCTCGTGGCTTGCGGTGACTAACATGAAAACACTAGCAAGGAGTGGCAGTCTGTGACAAAGCAGGGGCGCAATTTCCATTCGTTGATTCGAAACCCCTCTCCCCCCCCCCCCCAACACACACATACAAACACAAAGGTTCTTGTACCACATTTAACCACTACCACTCCCCTCCCCCCCCCCCAATTGTCTCAAGATAGCGTATAATAATAATAATAATAATAATAACAATTATAATAATAATAAAAATAATAATAATAATAATAACAATTATAATAATAATAAAAATAATAATAATAATAATAATAATTATAATAATAATAATAATCATAATAATAATAATAATGGGTGGATCCATAACCCAGTTCGGGGGAGGGGGGGGGGCAAGTATTTTCAGTTTTTACAATTTTAATCATAATTTAAGAAATATTGAAAAGGTTTGAGAATAAGATACAGTGAATAGTATCTCTTGAGACACCAACATCAGGAAAAATAATTTCCTTCAAAATCTAAATCACTAAATCCTGAATGATTTTGGTTGAGTTGAGCGTTTAATGGCTGAGTTCCACAGTGTCGCGGAAACGGGGGAATCATAATACTTGTCATTTTGCTATTTTATTCATTTCTGAAAATTGATACTAAAGGATATTTGTGACACTGTGACACATTTAAGATAAAAATTTGCATTGCTTTTTTACAATGCAGTAAGAGCTTATGTATAATGACGAAATGACACTCATTTAATTAGCAAAGTGTGTATGTGTGTGTATGTCCCCCTGGTTGAAAAAAAGTTGTCGGGGGGGGGGGGGGATGCGCTCATGGACATAGGTACCACCAGGTATAGACAAGGAAACTCCTGCTGACTGGAGCCTCGTGTATTTGTTATTTGTCTGATATATCAATGGGCCCGCATCACGCAATGTGTTCTGGCATCCAGTATCCCGGCACAATCCACCTCTATACAAATGTGTAGTCAGGAAGGCGGGAGACCACTGCGCGTGCGCATGACTTTGTCCTACACACCTGTACTTTTATATCATTGTTCAGGTATTCGTATTATTTATTATTTACATAAACGGATCCGTGGGGTGGGGCGTGTGGGGTGGGGGTTTCAGCCAACGAAAACTATTTTTTTAAAGGGATTCAGACCAATATTTTTGCGGCCTGGACCCCCCCCCCTTTCAGGATCTGGGTACCTTTTTAAGGTTTAATCATTATTTATCCCGGGTTGGAACCCTCCTTTTCCTAAATCCTGGATCCGCCCCTGTTTTAACTAAACCACTTTGTTCCCAATGTTCACACGACATCACCTTGTAGCTGTCTGCACATTATTGAAAGTTATAGCCTACATGTAACCGATCTATTTAATTAATTGCATTCGACTCCATAGTGCTTTGTGTGCTTCATAAGGAACACACACGAACACACAAAATGTTAAATCTTTTTTTCTTTGCATTCTGATAGTGCCCAGCTGTCACCGCAGCCTCGGTCTGGTAGCGGAAGCGTGGTGGTTCCCGTGCAGTGTTTATCACAGCACACACGGCCACAGACAGTCAGACCAACACTACTCTTGCTGCTGGTAAGTTGTTGTGTTACTATGTAATGTATAGGTTAACTTTATTGAACTTAGTTGACAGGTGTACAGAGGCCATATAGCGCTTATCCTCACGCGTTCTTGGGCTGTTTTGACGTGGCGGATCTGTGTGTGTGTGTTCGCTTTCTGTTGAGGTTCAATAAGTGACTTCACTTCGATATGACTGCGTGTCTCTATGTGTGCGTCTGCTTAATTCAACAGTTTATTATTTATGTCTGTGTTTATGTCTGTGAGTGTTTTTAATCCATGCTTGTCTTACTAAATAGCCCACGACCAGGGGCGGATCCAAGATTTAGGAAAAGGAGAAGCCAATTAACCGAGGAGGACTAATAAAAAATTCGTGAAAAGGGTCCCCAGGTCCCGAAAAGTGGGGGTCCAAGTCCCCAAAATTGGTCTGATACCCTAAAAAAGCCTTAAAAAGGTATATATATATATATATATATATATATATATATATATATATGTATGTATGTGTGTGTGTGTTTGTGTGACTGATGTTTGTGTTTGTGTGACTGTGTGTATAACCTTCTCCAGAGTTCCAAAACATATTATTGAAGCCTATATAAAATATTTGTTTTACTCAGCAGTACTTTAGGGTGCTGAATGTATACAGAGTGCATGGGTCGAATGAATGTCCATAGGCCCTAATTCTCTATCTACGATGCATTCTGTTTAGTTCTGGCGTTGTGACCAAAAGGATACGTCTGTGCATGTGTATTTAACTCTCTGTTTGGTACACAGGCTCAATATTTGTACGTGACTTAACATCTCCGTGATGTGCTTATCACAAGAGCAACACTTAAGGGGGCCTGTGTCTGTGTTCATGCTAGAGATAAAGCAGATCGAAAGACGATGGAGAGAAACGAAGGGACAGCAAAAAATAAGGCATTGAGAGCCAAACCAAACATAATGACAACCAAAACAACGAGAGAAAGACGCAGATGGCACAATGAAACACGCCTATAGCACAGAGAAGGACGGAAATAGCACAGTGAGACGCATGTAGCATATAGAAAGACGCAGATAGCACAGTAAGACACTCATATAGCACAGAGAAAGACGCAGATAGCACAGTGAAACACTAATATAGCACAGAGAAAGACGCAGATAGCACAGTGAAACACTAATATAGCACAGAGAAAGACGGTAATAGCACAGTGAAACTCGTGTAGCACAGAGAAAGGCGCAGATAGCACAGTGAAACACGCGTTTATCAGTTTATCAGAGAGAAAGACGAAAATAGCAGAGTGAAACGCATATGTACCACAGAGAGACACAGATAGTATGGTTAAGCACGCGTATATCACAGCGATAGACGAAAAATAGCACAGTGAATAGCATGTAGCACATAGAAAGACGTAGATAGCATAATGAAACACGCATATAGCACAAAGAAAGACGCAGGTAACACGGTGAAACACGCTTATATCACAGAGAAAGACGAAAGTAGCACAATGAAATGCATATAGAACAGAGAAAGACCATATAAAACAGTGAAACACCGGTATAAGACAGAGAAAGAAGCAACTGGCACAGTAAAAGACGCGGATAGCACAAAGAAAGGCGCAGATAGCACAGTAAAACATGCGTATAGCAGCAAAATAAAAAAAATCGGCACAGAGACGGAGACAGTACAGATAAACAAATGTAGGTGGAACACAAAAAGAATAAGACATACAGACACATAGAAGCAACAAAACAGATAAAAAAGGAGAGAGAGAGAGAGAGAGAGAGAGAGAGAGAGAGGGAGAGAGAGAGAGAGGGAGAGAGAGAGAGAGGGAGAGAGTCAAAGGATGCACGGAGAAAGTCGGTCAGAAAAAGCTCACAGAATGTATTTTAAGAAGTTTTTCTTATGTTTCGTGTTAACATCATATATATACTGATTAGATGATTCATTAATATTACGACATGGGTTTATTGAAACACCGATAACAATTAAAAATGTAATGTAATGTATGTAATTTAGTCACACAAACACATTAGTTTGTCCCCTCTTTATTTCAAATCTCTTAATTCTATATCTCTTTGCGACAGCGATTAAAACTATTATATATTCATTTAAGTTTTCTGTAGGAGCGCCTCGGGCTTCCGTTCCTGGCCGCCCCAAGCTAGAGCGCTCCCCAGCTGACTTATAACTTCTTTTGATCTGATTTTGACCTGAATTTGTTCTTTTATTTGTTCCATTATTCTGTTCAGACAATGGATTTGATGAGCGCCTTGACCACACAGGCCTGGGAGCCCTCATCTGAGGATTCATGCAGTGGTAAATAAGTAAATAATATAATGTTGAAACATAGATTCTGATCGAATTTTATTATTATTATTATTATTCTACAGTTACATAATCATAAAGTTATGTCTAACATTGATTTTATGCTGTTAAATGAAGTATTGTTAAAAAAATATAATTTCTATCTTTTATAGTTCTGTCTTTTGATAGAAATATATATATCCATTTGAAAATGTTATCTAAAATCGTGTATTTTAATATAGGAGTATTGTTATGCGTAGAATAATTTTGTAACACATCAGCCCTTAATTGATCAAAAATAGTTTTATGTTATCTCCCAATAAATAATTCATTCAAAATCTGTTCGTATTCAAGCTTATATAATATATTAAGTCATGCTTTATTGGTTTTTAGATTTTGTTGAATACAACATTGGCCACAGACGGACTGTTGCAGACGGCACCTATCAGTACAGCTTGACCGACGTGAAGACGGGCGTTCCTAAACTAGCAACATTAGAGGGCGCAAGCAGGAAGGCTGACCCGTTGAAAGAAATCGCTAACTGCGCGCTTCGATTGGACGAAGAAAACCATGTGACTGGAATAAACGTTGCGGGGGAATGCGCCGTTAGAAAATAATTTGTTTTCATAAAATGTTAATAATTACAACCAAATCAAAACATTAGCAAAAATCAAGGAAGCGACATTAATCTAATATGATGATTCAAAAACTATATACATGCACAGCATCAACCACGCAGTTTCACTCGTCGACCTTTTCCGCTGAGAATATTGCGCAATATGATGGGCTTATTTTAACGTGAAATGGTTTACGGCAGCGTAACACAGCTCGGCCCCGAAAGAGAAAAACATATCTAGAGACGGAGATACGGAAGGATATCAACGGTAATGTGCTGATAAGTGCGCATGTACCCGTTGACACGTACAGCTGCAAATATGATGTACAATATATGTTTCACTCATAATACAGTTTGACATGGAGCAACCGAGAAAATACAATCCCTTTCTTCGCTTGGCCCTGGGAGTTAGAGGATACTTCCCTTTTTGCTGAGATACACTTTGCTCGCTTTTGTCGTATTTACAAGCCGTAGGTTGGGTATAAGGGCACCTAATTGGCTGCTATAACACATGATTCGTGAAAACAATTCGGATTTTGTCTTAATAATTCCTCTCAGACAATGACTTTTTATTTGTAATCATTCGTGTTCTGCTTTGTCCGCTTGTATTTATTACTGTTTGTTTATATGTGTAAAGGATAATTTGTAACTTAATGTTATTTTATGTGGTCATGAGCTTATTAAAATGTTGAGGGAACCCTTCTTTTTATGGTTTTCATGTTAAGTTTTTTTTATTTTCGGAGTTATGCGCTCACCATGTGCTACTAAGCTTAGCATATTTTAGATGAAGAGTAAAGGTCAATTTCTATGCCTCAATCCTCTGTTACATTCAACATTTGGCGCCAAATTTGCGATTCCTGTAGAAATTTCTTAGCAGGAACTAAAATATGTATTGTTATATGGTGTGGTGTTTACTGAATCTTTATTTCAGTCGAAAGACATCTTCTTTATTCATGGGAAGGTCCAAAAATTAACGAGGACCAAGAGTTATGGTTGTAACTGTGATCTAATGCTTGTATGTTCACAGTGTACCGGGAATGCTTGTAGACCTTCCAAACTCGTATAACTCTTGCATGCAAAAGTATGAGGAAGAAATCGCTGCGGGAGACAACATCCAGCGCCTCTTAATGTTATTAAGCGTATATTATTCTATTTTCCTCACTCCCCGCGCCGCCTCTAAATCTCCCCCCCCCCCCGGTTTGGTAATGATCCCTTCATATGTGTGGTGTTTCACACCCTTCCGCCAGAGGTCGTTTCTACTCAAACTAATCTCTTTCATCTGGGCATTGTTGGAGGGCCGGGACGACATGTCTCAATTGTCTAAGTATAAAGTAGAATAGCCCTAGATCCATATCAGCCTCGACATGCGTGTTTATATGCATACTGGCTTACTGTCGATCTGAAACAGCTGTAACTCCGCTTTTACTTTTTGTATCACCAGAAAACCTAGTTAACATACATATTATGAATATTATTGATGTGTAAAGTGCACTCAGGCATAACTGACAAATACATATTAAATACATATATCTGGACAAATGTTCACCAATATTTTATGTTTTGTGAGGTTTTTGATTGCCACTGTTTGTATTGAGTTTTGCTTATTGATAATCGTCTAATAGTTAATTTGAATATTACTTTGTTGACCATTAGGAGAAAACGTCTGACCTGATAATTTCAGACGAAAATTTTGGCGCCGTCTTCAGTTAGTAAGAAATTTTGTGTATATATACAAATGACATCATATATAATATACACTTCACATATAATTACATCAAATGACCTTACATTGTTGTCAGGTGGGCAGAATTTTGCATTAAATACTAGCAGACATCATTTTGCAGAGTAAGTAAGAATAATCCCATATGTTACAGAAATGAATTGTTCACAGTCAGTCACTTATTATACAATGATGTCACTCAGAGACTATTACCTTTTCTATGGATTTTGTATATTTTGAATGTCCTGCCATCGATCTCCACCAAGCACGGACACCTGTTGCGTTGAGTCAACACAAGTGTTTCTATGTTTATTGAGCGGCCCGCGGCGCGTCAGCCGTCAGCACGTGCTCCTCACATCCAAGGATTAACTGTCATCAGGGTACGGAGTTTAACACAGCAGCTCAGGTTATCTATAAGGATCAAAGTCGCAAAGGAGAAACTGGAAGCTGGAGATAACTGATGTTCCGCGGTCTACATTAAGAGTCGGTGTAAGAACAAATGTGCGCTTAAGATATTAGGCTTAACTTCATAAATTTAGATTTAGCACAAAAAACCCGTCATCTTCAGAAGTGCCAACACAACAACATCGTTATACAAACCAGCTTATTATACACGTGCGTTTACTGTATACTTTGTCTGTGCTGAACGCCCTCGGCTGTGTGGGTATATATTATACTTGCTGAGGTGGAGTGCTTCAAGATCGAGCGTACTGGCTTTCAAGTTGAGCAACAGGTTTCCTCACCCCCGGGTGATAATGGCCGATCAGGTAAAGAGACACAAACCAATATATATATATATATATATATATATATATATATATATATATATATATATATATATATATATATATATATATATATATATATATATGCTATTCTTCTTCACTACTGGTATGTATTAGTGGTGTGCAAATTAATCAATTATGTCGATTTTTCATTCATTTGTATATTGTCGATCACAAACGATTATTTGTATGTACATGTAAAGAAATAATTTTTAACCAAAAAATATTCTAATCCAGTCAGAGATATAAGAGAGACAGACACAAATAGCGAACCGCATTGAAACTCAACCCTGCATGTACAGCCAACAGGTGTTAACAACGGGCCGTTATACCTCGACCTTTCAGCATGGTGTACCAGTCAGTCTAAATTTACTTGGTCAATATTATAGGTATAATTCTATGCAGCATATTTTACGGTAGTATAGAAGGTAGATAAAATGATTGGTTAATAAACGATCACCGGCCGTTTGTTTTCTTTTAATCATCGAACATAATTTTACATTTTAATTCCGACCATTAGCATGTATATATATATATATATATATATATATATATATATATATATATATATATATATCAACATACTGATGTCTTTGCTGATTTGATCCCAATTTGTCATACCTTGAATCACATTTTGGTTTGAACTAGCCTTATCACCTGAATCTGCAATAAACTCACATTTTGCATATTTTTGTATAGCTGTGTCAACATCTCAGTAGCGGATCCAGAGAGAGAGAGAGAGAGAGAGAGAGAGAGAGAGAGAGAGAGAGAGAGAGAGAGGGGGGGGGGGTTCAGGGGGACTTTACAGCCCCTCTTCCTTTCAGAAATTGTAATTTTTTAAGGGTGCCTTTACCTCAACTCCCTCTTTTTATTAAGGGATATCTCATTAGTCTTGCTGGGTTGGACCCCCCCCCCCATCCAAAAAACTCGGATCTGAGCCAGAGTGTTTCTCTATGTACGTTGGCTTTTAGTATTTCTGTGTTACCGATGATCTGAGTGAGATGTTATGGGGAGGTCTGCGTTGGGGAAGAGGAATTTACATTTGTGCTCGAAAACCAAAAGTGAAAACAGGGTTTTAGTTATTAATGTAATGTATACAACTGTCTTTGACCAGTTTTGAAATAACTATCAGTGTTGACGTCAAGCGGTTTACAACTCTTCAGGCAGGCTGGCATTGAGTTTTGAGCGTTGACGGATGTATATGTTCTGTGAGTACAGCCTGCTTTAAGGTTAACTTGCATGGTGCTTTTCCATTAAATATTTGCGAGAAATTATATCTTTGCAATCACCACGTGTATAAGAATAAGTGGATCATCTTCGCTTTTTGGGAATCGCTTCCGTCTCGTTGCTTTATCAGTATGATTGTCCTTGTGCCTGATTTGCAATAATAATAATAATAATAATAATAATAATAATATAGTATTTATATAACGCCAATTCTCCGATGGTCGGACTCACAGCGCAATTCACACAGACACCTACCCCCATATAATTTCATGGAAATCTAGTCCCTTTTCTTGACCCAAGAAAAAAAAATTAAGCATATTAATAACCAAAAGCTTGCCGAAAGAAATACGTTTTTAAATTAGTTTTAAATGATACACAAGTTGGAGACTTTCTAAGTGTAATGGGAAGTGAATTCCAAACTTTTGGTTCTATGAAGCGGAAGGAACATTCACCAACTTTCATATTACACTTTGGTACTTTAAGAAGATTTCCGCAAGCCGAGCGCAGCGTACGAAAAGGCCGATAGGTTATTATTTTTCTCAGACACATATGATGGAAGTGAGTCATCAAAATGGCCGTAAATAAAAACAGCAATTTTGTATTTTATGCGGTACTTGACGGAAAGCCAATGGAGCTGTTTGAGCAGTTCATAGTCAATTGCCGGTTACAATTTATTTGACCATTTTATTATTTTATTTCTGCCATGCATTGCGTTTCTCCTATTGCCCTATCAGCTAGTTGACCATTTAAATTCAAGTACCGTTTCGATATCGGGTATGAATGATTTCAAGTATAGTCGATGATTACAAACAACTCATTTTGAACCATAATCCTTAGTTGATGTCGCCCCTATCTTCTGTTTAACAAAACCCAACCATGCACGAATTGTATGTGTTTTGGATGCAAATTCCTTTTTTTTAATAAAATCTGCAGTGAGGATAACCTGAAAAATACGCTGTTGTTGCTAGATAGTGCAATTAACAGAAATGTATGGTGAATATAAAATTATTATTATTATTATTATAATTATTATTGCTTTTGTAGTTGTGGTTGTTCTTACGAACGTTGCACCCGATCTGGTGTAGTTCAGGTAGTTCTTGATAGATGACGCTGTAACAGCCCTCAATTGGCGAATATTTTCTCAGGAGTTACGCAAAAATATGGAGACAGTCCACTTGACAATTAAATCATGATATTACGAACAACCTTCTAGCGCCTTTATAATAGGCCATAATGGTTGATTGGGTTGTATGCTACCTTGGGAGCCGAGAAAAGCTACAAGATTTACCAGGCCCGAAAGACCAGAAGGTGAACCCGGATGAGACTGAGGTTGTCGGTGATATAAGAATTAATCCCAACCTTTATTTTTCGGTTAAATGTGATCCATATTCTTTTATGAAGAGTTGAATAGGATGCACCGACGAAGCCGAATGTTTCGTCTGGTTGGGAAAAAAATTCCTGTACCGGGTGAAACTCTTACAGGGATGAGTCAGTTGACTCCGTCACTTCTGTTGACAGAGTGACAGCTGGTAATGAATAGGGTCGTTTATTTAACCTGACATTGATTCCAATTAAAGTCGAAAGTGGAATGTTTATATAAGAACACAGGTGGAACTATACACGTCAGATATCATCGATCAGGAAGCGTGTCCTCAATGTAATAAAATGTCAACTCTTTTGTTTGTCTGTCTCTCTTTATGTACTTATGCCTCGATCATATGAAATGTGCATGCGGTTATAACATATATATTGATTATATGCTTTCTATACCTTTGCAACAATTCTTATTTATCTTACAACGTATTGTGGGCCAGTGCATAAAGTACAGCCATATTGATTCTACCCTGACTTTTTAGAATCATCAAAGTTTTTATTTCATTATTTCTTCATGATCATCAGTCACTGTCTGTGTTAGTTTTTGCCTAGTTGTAGTTGCCGACGTGCTTCGTTGCTGTGTAAGTTTTGTGCTAGTTGTAGTTGCCGACGAACTGCGTTGCTGTGTTAGTTTTGGGCTAGTTGTAGTTGCCGACGTGCTGCGTTGCTGTGTTAGTTTTGGGCTAGTTGCAGTTGCCCACGAACTGCGTTGCTGTGTTAGTTTTGGGCTAGTTGTAGTTGCCGATGTGTTGCGTTGCTGTGTTAGTTTTGGGCTAGTTGCAGTTGCCCACGAACTGCGTTGCTGTGTTAGTTTTAGGCTAGTTGTAGTTGCCGATGTGCTGCGTTGCTGTGTGAGTTTTGGGCTAGTTGCAGTTGCCCATGAACTGCGTTGCTGTGTTAGTTTTGGGCTAGTTGTAGTTGCCGACGTGCTGCGTTGCTGTGTTAGTTTTGGGCTAGTTGTAGTTGCCCACGAACTGCGTTGCTTTGTTAGTTTTGGGCTAGTTTTAGTTGCCTACGAACTGCGTTGCTGTGTTAGTTTTGGGCTAGTTGAAGTTGCCGACGTGCTGCGTTGCTGTGTTAGTTTTGGGCTAGTTGTAGTTGCCCACGAACTGCGTTGCTGTGTTAGATTTGGGCTAGTTGTAGTTGCCCATGAACTGCGTTGCTTTGTTAGTTTAGGCTAGCTGTAGTTGCCGACGTGCTGCGTTGCTGTGTTAGTTTTGGGCTAGTTGCAGTTGCCCACGAACTGCGTTGCTGTGTTAGTTTTAGGCTAGTTGTAGTTGCCGCTGTGCTGCGTTGCTGTTTTAGCTTTGGGCTTGTTGCAGTTGCCCATGAACTGCGTTGCTGTGTTAGTTTTGGGCTAGTTGTAGTTGCCGACGTGCTGCGTTGCTGTGTTAGTTTTGGGCTAGTTGTAGTTGCCCACGAACTACGTTGCTGTGTTAGTTTATGGCTAGTTGTAGATGCCGACGTGCTGCGTTGCTGTGTTAGTTTTGGGCTAGTTGTAGTTGCCGACGTGCTGCGTTGCTGTGTTAGTTTTGGGCTAGTTGTAGTTGCCGATGTGCTGCGTTGCTGTTTTAGTTTTGGGCTAGCTGCAGTTGCCCACGAACTGCGTTGCTGTGTTAGTTTTGGGCTAGTTGTAGTTGCCGACGTGCTGCGTTGCTGTGTTTTTTGGGCTAGTTTTAGTTGCCCACGAACTGCGTTGCTGTGTTAGTTTTGGGCTAGTTGTAGTTGCCGACGTGCTGCGTTGCTGTGTTAGTTTTAGGCTAGTTGTAGTTGCCCACGAACTGCGTTGCTGTGTTAGTTTTGGGCTAGTTGCAGTTGCCCACGAACTGCGTTGCTGTGTTAGTTTTGGGCTAGTTGTAGTTGCCGACGTGCTGCGTTGCTGTGTTAGTTTTGGGCTAGTTGTAGTTGCCGACGTGCTGCGTTGCTGTGTTTTTTGGGCTAGTTTTAGTTGCCCACGAACTGCGTTGCTGTGTTAGTTTTGGGCTAGTTGTAGTTGCCGACGTGCTGCGTTGCTGTGTTAGTTTTAGGCTAGTTGTAGTTGCCCACGAACTGCGTTGCTGTGTTAGTTTTGGGCTAGTTGTAGTTGCCCACGAACTGCGTTGCTGTGTTAGTTTTGGGCTAGTTGTAGTTGCCCATGAACTGCGTTGCTTTGTTAGTTTAGGCTAGCTGTAGTTGCCGACGTGCTGCGTTGCTGTGTTAGTTTTGGGCTAGTTGCAGTTGCCCACGAACTGCGTTGCTGTGTTAGTTTTAGGCTAGTTGTAGTTGCCGCTGTGCTGCGTTGCTGTTTTAGCTTTGGGCTTGTTGCAGTTGCCCATGAACTGCGTTGCTGTGTTAGTTTTGGGCTAGTTGTAGTTGCCGACGTGCTGCGTTGCTGTGTGAGTTTTGTGCTAGTTGTAGTTGCCGACGTGCTGCGTTGCTGTGTTAGTTTTGGGCTAGTTGTAGTTGCCAACGAACTACGTTGCTGTGTTAGTTTATGGCTAGTTGTAGATGCCGACGTGCTGCGTTGCTGTGTTAGTTTTGGGCTAGTTGTAGTTGCCGACGTGCTGCGTTGCTGTGTTAGTTTTGGGCTAGTTGTAGTTGCCGATGTGCTGCGTTGCTGTTTTAGTTTTGGGCTAGCTGCAGTTGCCCACGAACTGCGTTGCTGTGTTAGTTTTGGGCTAGTTGTAGTTGCCGACGTGCTGCGTTGCTGTGTTTTTTTGGGCTAGTTTTAGTTGCCCACGAACTGCGTTGCTGTGTTACTTTTAGGCTAGTTGTAGTTGCCGCTGTGCTGCGTTGCTGTTTTAGCTTTGGGCTTGTTGCAGTTGCCCATGAACTGCGTTGCTGTGTTAGTTTTGGGCTAGTTGTAGTTGCCGACGTGCTGCGTTGCTGTGTGAGTTTTGTGCTAGTTGTAGTTGCCGACGTGCTGCGTTGCTGTGTTAGTTTTGGGCTAGTTGTAGTTGCCCACGAACTACGTTGCTGTGTTAGTTTATGGCTAGTTGTAGATGCCGACGTGCTGCGTTGCTGTGTTAGTTTTGGGCTAGTTGTAGTTGCCGACGTGCTGCGTTGCTGTGTTAGTTTTGGGCTAGTTGTAGTTGCCGATGTGCTGCGTTGCTGTTTTAGTTTTGGGCTAGCTGCAGTTGCCCACGAACTGCGTTGCTGTGTTAGTTTTGGGCTAGTTGTAGTTGCCGACGTGCTGCGTTGCTGTGTTTTTTGGGCTAGTTTTAGTTGCCCACGAACTGCGTTGCTGTGTTAGTTTTGGGCTAGTTGTAGTTGCCGATGTGCTGCGTTGCTGTGTTAGTTTTAGGCTAGTTGTAGTTGCCCACGAACTGCGTTGCTGTGTTAGTTTTGGGCTAGTTGCAGTTGCCCACGAACTGCGTTGCTGTGTTAGTTTTGGGCTAGTTGTAGTTGCCGACGTGCTGCGTTGCTGTGTTAGTTTTGGGCTAGTTGTAGTTGCCCACGAACTACGTTGCTGTGTTAGTTTAGGGCTAGTTGTAGATGCCGACGTGCTGCGTTGCTGTGTTAGTTTTGGGCTAGTTGTAGTTGCCGACGTGCTGCGTTGCTGTGTTAGTTTTGGGCTAGTTGTAGTTGCCGACGTGCTGCGTTGCTGTGTTTTTTTTGGCTAGTTTTAGTTGCCCACGAACTGCGTTGCTGTGTTAGTTTTGGGCTAGTTGTAGTTGCCGACGTGCTGCGTTGCTGTGTTAGTTTTAGGCTAGTTGTAGTTGCCCACGAACTGCGTTGCTGTGTAAGTTTTGGGCTAGTTGTAGTTGCCGACGTGCTGCGTTGCTGTGTTAGTTTTGGGCTAGTTGTAGTTGCCCACGAACTGCGTTGCTTTGTTAGTTTTGGGCTAGTTTTAGTTGCCTACGAAATGCGTTGCTGTGTTAGTTTTGGGCTAGTTGAAGTTGCCGACGTGCTGCGTTGCTGTGTTAGTTTTGGGCTAATTGTAGTTGCCCACGAACTGCGTTGCTGTGTTAGTTTTAGGCTAGTTGTAGTTGCCCACGAACTGCGTTGCTGTTTTAGTTTTGGGCTAGTTGTAGTTGCCCACGAACTGCGTTGCTGTGTTAGTTTTGGGCTAGTTGTAGTTGCCGACGTGCTGCGTTGCTGTGTTAGTTTTGGGCTAATTGTTTTTTGCCGACGTGCTGAGTTGAGTAACAAACTCAGAATTCGGATAGAATTGTAACCTTTTTATCGTCAAACCATTTTGGTTCAGTTAAGCTTTAAAATGTTTATTGAAATAACTTTAAGTCCCAATGATATATACATATTTTAAATCCTCTTTTAGATCTGCTATGTATAAATACACATCTTTGTCGTTGGTCTGAAGATTTTAAAATATAAATCTTAAATAATACACACATATCTCCAGACGTGTTTTATAGCTTATATAACTTTCCTTTTAATTACACCTTAATTCTAAAATTCTATGACAAATTAACAAATGATACTTTGTTTTAATTAACCTGTAACTACTTTTTTAAAAATAAGATATCGAATATTGAAAAAAAACAAGTTAGATGATGCGTTTTCAAACTCTGAAGATGGAGCAATCCACTGAAATAAAGTTTTGAGAAAATAAATAAAACTATTTGAGAAGAGTAAGTTTGTCCTAGTTTGCCGACTGAAATGTGAATACAAGTAACATGGATCCACATCATGATCTGACCTCGTTCCCTTCCACTTCTGTTGATCTTTACCGTTTTTCTTGTATAAAAAATGATTTTGATGCCATATTGCAAGTCTATGAGTGTCAAACTCAGAAGAAGGTGAAGCTTATGGTCCTAGAAGAAAAGATTCAAGAAACAAGACTCAAGCTGATGCATAACTGCCTGTTACCTAAATGATGGTTAAAAATAATTTGCATCTTCATAAACTGATTAAAAGACTACCTGTGTATATAATCACAGGATCAGCACGAAACCATGGTCTTTATAGCCGTAAATACACGACTCAGTTGCCATTTATATGTAGTGAACTGTAACATTCATCCATCCTGTTGCATTTATATCGTGATAAAAAAATTAGGGTACGAGTGATGAATAAACACAAGAGAATACATGTGAAGTCACAAAACAAAACTGAAAATCACGTCTCTGTACTAACTGGTCTCTACTAACTCTCTACTAACATGTATATATATATATATATATATATATATATATATATATATATGTATGTATGTATATGTTTAAACCGGGACTATGGTAGGATCCTGACTACACCAAATTTAATACACTTTCCTTCATCACGGGAGATAGAATAATATTGGATACTCGTTTCTATTGCACGCTTGGACCTATATAAACAGAACAGTCGTCAAGGCAACGAGGTGGACAAGTTTTTACATTTCGCTTTGACACACGTAATAAACAAATCGCATCGCTAGCGGGATCCCAAGGACACAACGCTCACTTGTAAATTTATTCCATATAACAATACTGAAAAAGGTGGGAATTATTCTATTTCACGCAAGAAACTTCTGGCAATTTAATTGATTTCAATTGCAAAACCTGTAGAGAATTTCCATAGTATATAGGAATTTCTCCCGCAGATTTGAGCAAGTTTAAAATTACTTGAATCAGGCACAGGTATCAACAACGAATACAACTAAATGAAGTTTGGTGAAACTGTGAGCTCAACATAAAGTCTACCTTTAATTGTTCATTATTGTAAAAGAGTGTACACAGTTTGTATCCTTTGAAAAGACATATCCCAGCGTAACGTTCTAAACTATGACTAAAACCATCCAGACAAATGTTTTTGACCGGGTAGAATATCGGATATTATTTTAAAGCGTATTTTACACTAAATGTTCAAAGGGTTAAATAATTAAATTTTCAATTTTCATCAATAAAAAGGGCATAGTTCAAGATTTAAAACATATATTACATTTGTGTTTCCATACACACAGCAACCATCAATATTATTCGTTTATTCCACTAGGCTAGTATCATTAAACCTCTGGCGTATTGACAGTTGACCAGGCCTAATCAACACAGCAAAAGAGGCTTTTCTAACATAATAGCTTGTCAATTGCTTACAAAGCTTCAAAGAAACATGAAGAAGGCACCGCGCTCTGCCATTAGTTCTCATATTTCCACAACATAATGATAATAAAACATTATTTGTCACTGAAACTTTAACCATACATGTGTGTAAACAGATATTGTGATTCTTTCTAGAAACGACGAGAGAACAGCGCATACCTTAAACAAAAAGAGGCGACAATACATTAAATAGTGAAACGTGAAATCCCTATTTTGCCTAGCCTAACTCTCCGCAAAATTTAATTAAAATCAAACAAAGTGAAATATAAAATACACTTACGAACAAAAGGCGCAGGCAGATAGAGGCCAAAAGAAACGTGTTAACATATTACACAGCTCTTTCTTATGTGACATTAACCTCTCTATGCACATTACGATAATAACGTTAGTAATGATGAAACCTGAATTGCCCCTCAGACCTGGCAAGTTTCAAAATGTAATGGATCGTTTTCAAAGAAATTATGATATCACTGACCGATCAAAGTCTTGAATCATCAGGCATGTGTATGCCATAATTTTTTTTTTTTTGGGGGGGGGGGAGAGAAAATGTGTCCATTTCCGTATATCTGTATAAATTATCCGTTGTTTATTCCATTCACTTTAATATCACTTAATATCACCCTTAACAGGACACAAATCGTAATCGTTGGACCTCGAATCTCCCAATTTGACGTCCAGGGAGGTCTATGAAAAATCTCCTTGGAAACCCGTTATAAGGTCTCTTTAACCCATATCATCCGAGCTGTGGGGCTCCCAAGTACCTCGGCAGAATAATTAAAAAATTGATACAAAAGCTCAAGTATCTGAATAACTAATGCATTGATGGCCATGATTCTATGCATGCATATTGATCATGGAGTGTTTCCTCATTTCCTGCAGACTGGTGGCGGAACCTGTATTTTTTTTTATTTTTTCGCAATCTTTATCTATTTTTTAGACGTTCAAATGAAGCGGTCGTCCGTCAACAGGGAACAATATCGTAACCGTTGTACCTAGAATCTCTTAATTTGACATCCAGGGAGGCCCATAAAAAATCTTCTAGGAAACCTGAAATTAGGTCATAGTGACCTATATTCTGCAAGATATGTGAAAGAACATATTTTTAGTACCCTATAGGACAGATTTGCATGATTGGTTACAGTTGGCCATAGAAACTTCTAATTTGATTAAGATCCAGGGAGGTTCCGGTAAATTCTGAAATAATGTCACTGTGACCTATTTCTGCAAGATATGTGAAAGAACATGATTTAACTTTCTATTAGTCAGATGGGCTCAAATGGTAGCAGCTGGATTGGTAATAAGGCCACTGTAACCTACACTCCGATCTATTGGCAAAATGCATGATTCTGAGAACTCTGTTCAAGGTTTATTTAATTCAGCTGAGCGTCATGGGTCATGGGCAACTTGTTTCCTGGAGGGAGTATGGCAGAAAGTAATGATATGATTTGCACCAATTAAGCCTACCTAGGTTATTCAGCTGCCGATTTGAGCTGTATTATTTGCTACATAGAAATTTATATGTAATAGGCCGGCTAATAACCTATACCGGAAAAATAGCCACTATGTAAAATTTGATTGTTTCATTGTCAATGGAGTGACAAAACTTTTCATATCTTCCTTTCCATTAACCGCATATACTGACGTTATTCAGAAAACCGATGGGAAATTTTAATATGCCTTTTCATGTTTTTTTTTTCTACAGCGCGTGATGTCGGCGACATTTGTTTTATTTCTCTCTATGCTGATTGTTCAAGGCCAAAACAGTAAGTATTATTTTTTACCATCAAAGAAAATTTCAAATATTGAGTTAAACAAGAGACGAATCCACCTTATCTGATATAGATCAATACTGTTTTGAAATTCAAAATGTAATCACATACATGTGAATGAACAATATCTTTCTGCTCAAATTATGTAAAGAACATTTAAAAATATTTCACTTCACACATACACACACGCATATATATATATATATTTGTGTCTGTTGATGCGTCCAAGAGCGGCAAATAGCTTAAATGGCTTAAAATCTAACGTTTAAATATTTTGCCTTTTTTGGTATTCACGTCTAATCGTATACATGTGTATGTTAACTGCTTTTTGTTCGTTCATTACAGCGACAGAATCCTCTGTGACAGCTGGTACATCGGATGTTAGTAAGTACTAAGTGAGGCTATTTTTATGCATTTTATCTAGGTGGGCTTCAGAAAAAGATTTTTTTTGCAATCTATGCGAGAAGTATTAATGGTATATGAATGAACATCGTGTGTGAGCACTAGTTGGTCCAGCTTTTCTAGACCATTTTTTATTGTCAGAACTGTCGGATACACAAATATTTTCTTGAAAGTACCACTCCCGAAAATTCGACCCACAAACACTTGGCTACAGTTTTGCATGTAAGGTTAGATCAGGGGTTTTAGCACTTGTCATTATAATCTTATTGTTATCTTCAGTTATGCAGCTCAAAGAACGTTTGTTGAACTTCAAGGCAAAAAGGAACGTCACTACTGACAAGATTTGTTTTTAGTATTGCTAGACTTGACAGGTAAATAAAATAGACATTAATAATTATATAATTTTTATATAAAATTAATTCTAGTTCTGGCAAAGAGAAAAGTCCACTTCTGTCTTTATTTAGGTTGACACAAAACCAAAGGTAAAAATGCATTTATGTTTATTTGACAACGGGTACTTTATGGAAGTGAAAAAAATAATAAGCGTGTTTTGTTTTCCCTTTTTGTAGCCACAGTTCAGCCAAATCCAGTGACGTCACCAACAGGCAGTAAGTGATGAACCTTGTCTCTATAGATGCATATAAATGACAACCATTGATTACATCAAAAACCCAGTGATTACCTCAAAAACGCAGTTATAATCTCTCAAACCGAGTGATTACCTAAAAAAACCCGGTTATTACCTCAAACATTCAGTGATTACCACAAAAACCTAGTTATTGACTCAATAACCCAGTGATTACCTCCAAATCCAAGTGATTACTTTAAAAAATATTTATTAAAAAAAAACAGATTTATTAAAAAACCAATGATGACCTCAAAACCCAGTGATTACCTTACAAACCCAGTGAATACATAAAAAACAGTAATTGCTTCAAAAACCCAGTGATTACCTAAAAGCCCAGTGCTTACCTCGAAAACCAAGTCATTACTCCAAAACCAGTGATTACCTCGTAAGTCCAGTGATTCATTCAAAATCTCAGTGATTCCATAAAAACCCAGTGATAACCTCAAAACTCAGTGATCACTTCAAAAACCCAGTGATTACCTCAAAAACCAATTGATTACCACAAACACCCAGTGATTACCACAAATACCCAGTGATTTCCCCTAAGACCCATGCAGTGATTACTTCAAATGCCAGTGATTATACTTAAGAAACAGTGATTGCGTTAAAAACAAGTGATTACTTCACAACAACGATTCAAAATCCGTTTTAACTTGCCCGTATTTAGACTATTTATGCATATGAAAGAGAAATGACAAGTACTTTCTTACAGTAAACAATGAGATTTTTTGCTTTGTAACTGCAGCTACCAGGAACGCTGTGAAAGCAACGAACGGGAGTAAGTGGAGAACCTAAGCAAATCACTTTAAAAGTCTCTGCTTATACCTGATAATGGTTTTCCGTAGACATCAATTTATTGTGCATAGATTTTCTTCTTCTAGATTTACCCCAGTCATTGATCAATTGATTAAGAGATTTTTATATCATCTAGCATTGTTTTTAGTCTAGGTCTATACACAGTACAGTCCTGCAAAGCTACCACATCAGAAAGACGAACAACCCACTATGACGACCACTTTTCTGGACAGACCGAGCAGATAACGATATATTACCAATAAAGTCCAGCTCATGCAGAGGTCCAATGAGTGGTCTTGACATTGCGATTTTAATGTGTAGAAGTATCGATAGTCAGTTAGGCTGTACTATGTAGAGGCCTAGATAGTGGTTTTGTTAGTGGGATTTTACTATGTAGAAGTCTAGATAGTGGTCTTGTCAGTCGGATTTTACAATGTTTCTTATCAAAATGATATGATCAGATGATAAATAAATCTCTGTAAAAAAGTCCTTTCTCTAGCCGAACGAAGTTAGTAACATAGCGACCACAAGAACAGTAATTATTACGAACTTCTCGAGGGAAAAACTTCTTTTTAAGCGTAAATATAACTAATTAATCTCTTATTTAAATTAACCTCTTACTTCAAACCAGAAATGTTGAAAACGAATCACCAAAGCCGTCATGTGACTGTAGGAATGGGCTGGATAAAATCTAAAAGACATTTGTCATGTTGATTTGTTCGCTGTTTGAAACCTAGTTTACAACTTGTAAAGTTCAATGCCGATTCATTTAGAAAAATGATTTGAAATTCAGTATTTACTTCAAAAACCCAGTGCTTACTTAAATATCAGTAATTCCATAAAAACCCAGTGATTACCTTAAAACCCAGTGATCACGTCCAAACTCAGTGATTACCTCAAAGACCCAGTAATTACCCAAAAGACCCAATAATTAGCCCAAAGACCAAGTGATTACTTAAAAAAAGTGATTCCGTCAAAACCAAGTGATTACTTCACAACAACTTTTGAAAAATCAGTTTTAACTTGCGCGTATTTAGACTATTTATGCTTATGAAAGTGAAGTGGCATGTCTTTTCTTACATAAAAGAATGAGTTTTGCTTCGTAACTGCAGCTACCGGGAAGGCAGTGAAAGCATCGAACGGAAGCAGTTCACTTATAACATGCCTCGGCTTATGCCTGATAATGGTTTCCGCAGACATCATTTTTTGCGCACAGCTTTTCTTCTTCTAATTTTTTACTTTCTTTTTTCATCTCTGAACGCTCAGTCATTTATCAATTGATTTAGAGATTTTTATATCATTTTGCATCGTTTTTAATCTAGGTCTATATGCAGTACAGTCATGCCAAACTATTACATCAGAAACACGAACAGCCGGCTATGACGACCACTTTCAGAACAGACCGAGTATAGTAGATAACGACTTATTACCATTAAATTAACTCATGTGGAGGCTCAGTTAGTGGTCTTGTCATTGCGATTTTAATATGTATAGGTATCGATAGTCAGTGGGATTGTACCATGTAGAGGTCTGGATGGTGGTCTTGTCTTTGTGATATTACTATGTTTCCTATCAACATAATTTGTTCACTGCTTGAATTTTAGTTTACAACTTGGTAAGTTCGATGCCGATCCATTTAGACAAAAGTCTTGAAATTCAGTATATTGCCACTGACCTCAGAACGTTTCTTTACTGATGCTCTTGTGTTCACGTCAAGATCCGCCCAGGACATTTAAAGGCAGTCCAAGAGAGTGTGTAAGTGTGTCATAATTGTCATTTTACTACCTTTAAATCGTACCCATTGGTATGTTTTTACATGATGCATTCATGGGAAATTATGTCATTGTCGGGCTTGATAGGTCATGCTATCATCGTCTTTTTAAACCCCATCCGGCTCATGTTTGAGCCGATATATGCATGTAAAGAACGTAAAATACACACCATAATGTTATCTTCTTTTTGGAGTTCACAAATGATGTATTAGCATGCGAAAACCAATGTTTCCGTCTCAGTTCGTATCTTATAATATATCTTCGTGGTCATGTGGTAGAACTGGACTTTTACAGGTTCCTATGATTATCTATCCATCCCGTGTGATTCTGACTACAACTGCACGGCTTCGAACAGTTTCTGCACGGACAACGGTACTCAGAAAGTCTGTGCCTGTGACATGCAGAAGAATTACCACAAAGTCTTTGGACGAAATGTCTGCCGTGAGTAAACATTCTACCTAACATATCTAGATAGTACCCTCGAAACACTCATAACAAAGATACCAATTAATTTCAGTCGATAAAGAATAAAGTACGAACCCCAAGTATAAACATTCAACTAAGTCGAAGATTTTCGACGTTTTCACCAGAAACTCATCCAAAGCATATTTATAAATGTTTATGATAGACATATCTTTTTCTGCAATGATAACAATGATTTGCATACATATATAACAGTCACATACACGTACTTTACACATAAAAAGGAATCTAATGTATTTTTGTCTAATAAAGAATTGTACCATCTTGCACAACTGTTACTCAGAACTCTTATTCAATCAACTGTATGAGAAACATACAGTTATAAGAAATTTACCTTTAAATAAAAAAAATGTTACCTAGGCTTTTTCTAAACGCTGATTTCCAACTGTTAAAAACAGTTGTGAATTCACAGCTTTGAGCACTGTACAGACGGCCATGACCTTTGCTATGCTACCTGCAGCTCCACAACCATTTCTGCTTTGTTTTTTTTTCTTTAGTTTTCAACAGCAGCTCAGATCGCTGTGCAAAGTTAATATATTATAAAAAATGCCAGCTAAAATCATTCAGCATTGGGTTAGCTATTAATGAAATTGACAAAATATTTGTTAAATATGCTCTCATGTTTTCTTATACAAGACAGCCTCTAATGGATAAGGAAAAGGTGTTATTTTAAATATATAGATATACCGACTGAAACTCAACTGAAACGGCCTGTTTGCTATATGAGTGGTTGTTTCAGTTCCAGATATATTCGGCCTTGAATATGTTTCTTAGTACCGACCGTAGGGTTAATGGCAGGAATTAAAACGTGCAGTTAAGGAATCCTGAAACGTTGTGGAGCAGTGCACACTGTTAGATTTATAACATATTAATTGAGGAATCTGCAACCTGTATGCCTCCAAAGCTTAACGTGTTCGTGAAGGCAATCGTTTATTTAATAAAAGATTGCAGTTTAAAAGCTGAAAGAGGCAGCAAGGAATTGTTTAAAAAATGTCAGCTTTTTACCTCTGGTGGCCGATTTCTTTAAACTGACACAGCCAATAGAAAAAAATGACAAGGAATGATAATACCACATCACATACTGTATTGTGTAACATAAATACATTCCATGGTTGCTCAGTTTAATTTATTTCAGTTCACCAGTCTCAGCTCGGTGACCTCTGTGACCCCAAAAAGACTACCTGTGTTGTCGTGAACTCGGAGTGTCGTTACGACAAGAGTAACTCCGGCGGCAGAACATGTCAGTGCAGAGACGGCTGGGTGACGTACACAGAGAGCGACGGCAGTCAAGCCTGTGGTATGTATGATCAGTTCAGATTTTTATTGCAATGACCGAAATTTTCTTAAAGGAGATTTTAATCACGATCCCCCCCCCCCCTTTTCGACCTATAAATTTGAAGGACAGAATAAAACTTTACGCATCCCGAGGAGAGCGCTCGAAGTAACGCCTCTCATCGGTTTCTTCTCTATTTCTGCAGGCGTGAGTTTTATATAAGTCTGTTGGCATTCCCGGCACGTTTTTTCACATGGCCGACGTTGTTGTTCGCCGCTTTTTAAGTCTCCTTTCCGTCCTGGTATGATAAGGTCGGAGTCTCAATTTGTCTTTCCTGTAAAAATTAACCGGTCTGAAGTCGTTTTGTGTTCAAGGTAACAAAACCTGATGAGCATACTTATGGTGCGTTAATTCACTCAAATGGCCTATAAATATGTCGACTACATCATGTGCGTGTTTTAACAACTGTAGGTGTTTGAATATTAAAACTTTTCAAATAACAAAACATTAAACACAGCTTTGCACAAACGTTTACCAGTCAGTATATGTTATACTGGATTAAATACAAAAAATACATACGGTTACATGCTCAGTGATTTTTGAAGACCAACTGTCTGTGCAGGAAAGGTGTTGACCCGGACAAAGGAGCCAAAGTGCAAGGACTGTGAGGAAAATGAAGGCATCTGCTTCCAGAAAGAAAAAGGAAAACTCCCCGTGGGTTGTCAATGCCCTGCCTCTAGGTCGGGGGAATTATGTGAAAAACTTCATGGTAAGTTCATAACCATCAGGGATATGTGAGGGATCAGTTAGATGTAATACCCGTATGCTACACCCAGACAAAAGTCGTAACGCAGTCTTCCAGAAATGGAATTTATATTATAAACAGGCACTATCCGCCCATTTGCTGTACGTCAAATGCTGTTCCTAAACGAAATCTGAAAGCCTTGTGAACAGGGTATAATATTATGGGAAGTTGACCCATATATATATATATATATATATATATATATATATATATATATATATATATATATTGTCACCAGAAATCGGTGACAATATGTACGGTGTTTTGTATCATAGTTTAACGAAGTCTGTTCTCTATTGATATTGACGTGAAACGTCATCCTAAAGCGTTGACAGATCTTGATTGTATATATATATATTGTGTATTCTTGTATGGAATCCCATCGGCTATCAGCTGATTTATCCTTGTCACGCATCGTGTGTAATTGTTACATTTGGTATGTGGGTCGCCATGGTGACGCTAACAGTCAAACTAGGTCACATATATCCTTATATGGGACACTTGAGAAATAAGCCAATCAGAGAACCGGATCGCCGTATTGTGACGACGATTGTGACGTCAGAGTTCAGGGAGAGACGCTGGAAGCTGCCTTGAGTTGGGTCTTGAAGCTTGAGGTGGCAGCACGCACGCACGAACATTGAAACGCCAGGAACGGCATAGAAGCAAGCTTCTGCATGAGGCAAGGACCCAGCTCATAAGAACTCAGCCGTGCTGCCGAAAGAGCTTCGTATTGGCGATATAGAGAGAGCGCGTTTGTCACCTGCCGGCCTAGTTCAGCTTGACCTAGATACATAACCGCCGTAAGCCGTGAACCCATTGCTACACGAGCAAGGTCAAGGACTCTAAGCTCAACGTAAACAAAGGGCGCTATTGCATTCATGTGAACGTGAACCTACCCGGGTCGCTGACAAGCAAGATCAGTTGAAGATCGCTAAACTCAGAAAGACTATATGCTGCTAACCACACGCTAGATTCTACACAAAACAGTAACCAGAGATCTCTGAAGGAACTGGACTTTATTGGTTTTTATACAAACCACGGACTCAGTAAATATCCTGTATTTTTAATGTGAAGAACTGTCGTATTGACACATCAACGCACACACTCAATGACTCACACTTGTGTCTCTGTAAGTATTGTCTTGAATATATTTGTGAATTTAACCTCATGTCTCATAGTTTCTATTGATCTGGGTGTATGATTGTCTGGTATTTTTTATACACGTCCTTAAAAGAACCTGGAAATGTCACCTGTAATGACCGGGATCTAATTTCTTGATTAATGAAATCAAGTGGCGAGCGTTAACCCATCCTATTGTTTTATAGGATATATCCGTTGTAAAGTTTTCACGTTAAGTTAGGGGTGACATTGTATGGCGAGCGCGCCAGGATATAATTAGCCTTAAAAAACTGGCTAATTACAGTAAGTTTCAGAAGTTTTGAACTAAGAAAACAGTACTGAAACCAGACATTCATATACTCAAACTAGAGTTGATCTGAATTAATAATTGGAAATGACACCAAACTGATGTTATAGTGTATACTTGCTCAATGAAATTACCCCACTATTAGGAGTTAATATTTATTCAGTGAGAATATTACCTGAAGCACAACATTGTTTCAGGATTAGCATATACCTTGAAGATTTGGCTAGAACACATGCATGTTTTGTGAGTAATGCTAGTTCAGTGATACCTGAACATCATTACTGATTTGATATAAACCCAGATTAGAGTGAAAATTTTTGATGTTGTTAGATACGCCCTGGTATAATTTTTCCTACACTGGTTTGTGATTGGTCACGTGGTAGGGTCTCTTTACAGGTAAGTTTACCCCTCCCGATTGGCATGGTAATCATAGGTGCATGGTGTTTATTGATATCTTGATATCCATCCGTCCATCCGTCTGACCCTTCGTCCGACCTTCCGTCCGTCCGTATAAGTAGATTTTTGATGCGTAGAGCTACCGTAGTGTTATTGTACGGATACCGCCGGTTCGTTAGGTTGGCTTTAACAGTACGTATTTACGAATTTTTAAGAGCGGATATTACTAGATACTGGAATCTTACTAGGTTAGAGCGTTACCATGGAAACGTTAGAGTCACTTGTTAGATGCGGACAGGCCTTGGGGCTTAAGGACCAGGCTTTACAAGATTATGTTGAGGCTAGACGGCGTGCGGATGAAGAACGTGAGGAAAGAGCCAGGCAACGTGAATTAGAGCGCGAGCGAGAGGCTAGAGCCCACGAATTAGAGGTTCTAAGGTTAAAGTCTGACTCTGGGGTTAAAGAAGAGAGAAGTAGGGATGTATTCCCGAAAATCCAGCTTCCACCTTTTGATGAGGCTCACGATCAGCTAGATGCGTTTCTTGAGCGATTTGAACGATTAGCTGTATGTCAAGGCTATGATAGGGAGAATTGGGCGTTACCCCTGAGTCCGTTACTGCGGGGTAAGGCGCTAGGGACTTACACACAGTTATCGGTTAGTGAGGCCATGGATTACGATAAGTTAAAGATAGCCTTGTTAAAGCGATACCAAATGACCGAAGAGGGTTATCGACACAAGTTTCGGACTTGTAGGCCTGAGCGAGGCGAAACGCCGAGTCAGTTTGCGGTGAGACTGAGTGGATACCTAGACCATTGGATAGGGATGGCAGGGGTCGGAGGTGACTACGACGGGGTAGTTAACCTGTTGATGTGTGAGCAGTTCGTAAACTGCTGTAGTAGGGATCTCTCTATGTTTTTGAAAGAGAGACGGTGTCGTGACTTTGATAGTATGGTAGACTTAGCCGAGAGTTTTACGGAGGCTCACGGTGTACACAGCCTTACAGCAGGTCCTCGTTATGGCAATAATGTGCCGCGTCCAGCGCAACCGGTATCTCAGCCTAGAGAGAAGCGAGAGGTTGAGCGCAGTCCGGGCGGTCAGACATTTAAGCCATCAGGAGGCATCAGATGTTATTTATGTAATGAACTGGGACATAAGGCGCGGGAATGTAAGACTAGTGCCCGGTCGAGGCCTAGGTCTTCCCCTCAAGTAGGGCGTGCTGCTGGCGATCAGCAGAGGTATAGGACTAATTTTAGCCCCCCGTATAACCCAAAACAGAAACCGGAGACTATGTCAATGGCAGTAGTCGAGGCGGAAACGGAGACAGTCGGTGCGGTGAAACCGGAAGTAGAGAGTCCGAGTCAGTCGTTAGGATTTGCTGCCCAGACAGAAGGCGGAATCTCGTTACCTGTGTGTGAAGGGCTGGTGAATGGTAAGTCAGCGAGGGTGCTGCGGGATTCGGGATGTTCCTCGGCAGGAATACGTGAGTCGTACGTGGAGCCGAATCAGTTCACCGGACACCAGGTCGAGTGTAGGTTGTTCGACGGGTCTGTAAGACAATTTCCTACGGCTAGGATTAATGTGGACTGTGCGTACTTTGTCGGTACTATCGAGGCAATGGTGGTCGGGGATGCTGTATGTGATTTAGCGCTAGGTAACGTAGCGGGAGCGCGTGGTCCGTATGATCCGGACCCGACGTGGAAGTCTGAGCGGTCCTCAGGCATAGTGTGTGACGGTGTAGAGTCACAAATGGAGGTGTCGTCCGCGGTGGAGACACGGAGCGCTGCACGAGAGAAACAGATACCGACGCGTAGCTTGAATGTTGCAAGCCCAGTTGCCGATGTGAGTCCGGCCGAATTTTTGAAGGCGCAGGAGGAGGATGGGTCTTTAGCGCCGTATTGGAGGCTAGCTAGAGAGGCTAGAAATGATAGTCCATTTAGAATTGAGGACGGATATTTAGTTCGGGTTGTGAGTGATAAACGGGGAGATCAAGATGGATCTCGAGTGGTGGTACCTCAGACGTTACGGTACGACGTAATGAGGATGGGCCACGAAGCGGTTATGGCGGGCCATCAGGGCATAGACAGAACGCACGACCGCGTGAGAACTCAGTTTTTCTGGAAAGGGATGTATAATGACATTGCTGAGTTTTGCAAGTCCTGTCCCATTTGCCAGAAAACCATACCGAAAGGCAAGGTGCCTGGAGCTACGTTAGGCCAGATGCCATTAATTGATGAGCCCTGGCGTAGAATTTCGATGGATCTGGTTGGGCCGATCCATCCAGCGTCTGAGAGAGGTCACAGGTATATTCTGACCGTTATGGATTATGCCACTAGATATCCGGAGGCTGTTGCTTTAAAGAACATAGATACAGTCTCTGTGGCTGATGCGCTAGTTGATATTTATGCGCGGTTAGGAGTGCCGTCAGAGGTGCTTACTGACATGGGAACACAATTTACGTCAGACCTCATGCAAGAAGTTAGCCGTGTTTTGTCTGTAAGACAGCTCACCACTACTCCTTACCATCCTATGTGCAACGGAATGGTGGAGAGATTCAATGGAACGTTAAAGTTAATGTTGAAACGGATGTGCGAGGAAAGACCGCGAGATTGGGATCGGTACCTCAGCGCCGTGCTTTTTGCGTACCGAGAAGCGCCACATGAGAGCACAGGGTTCTCACCCTTTGAGTTGCTCTATGGTAGGATCGTTAGAGGACCGATGCGGATTCTAAGGGATCTGTGGACCAAGCGAGATACTAGCGTCGAGACTAAAACCACGTACCAATACGTCCTGGACCTACAAGACAAACTAAGCGACACATGCGCGTTAGCTAGAGAGGCGTTGAACAAATCAGCGAACAGACACAGACTGTTATATGATAGAGGTAAATGCACGCGCAGGTTTGAGGCCGGAGACGAAGTTTTGTTGTTACTCCCGACGGAGCGGAACAAATTAATGGTACAGTGGAAAGGCCCCTATACTATTGTAAACAGGGTTGGGGACTTAGACTATCGGATTAAGATTGGCGATAAGGTTAAAACCTTCCACGTGAATATGCTGAAACGGTACCATGCTAGAAACGAGCCCCAGCATATTCTGGCAGCGGTAGCCAAGGGCGCACCTGATTCTATACATGATCCTGACGGTGTAGACGGGGAAACAGAGCACTGATAGACCTAAGACAAAGAAGGCTTTGCGAGCATTCCTAGGTCTTACAGGGTACTATCGTAAATTCGTGCCAAACTATGCGGAAATAGCGGTGCCCTTGACTGATCTAACGCGTAAAGGTCAACCTAACAAACTAGACTGGAAACCCGTACACGAGAACGTGTACTGTTCTCTAAAGGCTAAACTGTCAGACCCTCCCATACTGAAGCTACCTGATTTCAGTAAACGATTTTATTTGAAATGTGATGCATCTGATGTGGGTATTGGCTGTATCCTGATGCAAAGACACGAGGGGATCATGCACCCAGTAGCTTATGCCAGTCGTAAACTATTGCCCAGGGAGAGAAATTACTCCACCATCGAGAAAGAGTCATTAGCAATTGTATGGTCTGTACAGAAATTTGAGATGTACCTGGCTTGTAGACCGTTCACCATTCAGACCGACCACAAACCATTAAAGTGTATTAGCAAATCAAAATGTGCTAATAAGAGAGTAATGAGATGGGCACTGGTTCTACAAGAGTTTAGATTTGATATTGAAGCAGTGTCAGGTAAACTAAACCATGGACCTGATTTTCTTAGCAGACTGCCTGAGTGTTAGGATGTAATGAGCTATAATGTTTAGCCAGTTAAGTCTAAACATGTACAAGATTTTTGCCCTGTGTCATAGACCGTGGGCATGTACTAATGACAACTTGTTACATGACCCTTATGTATTGCTATGTATTGCTACATGTAAATATGTTTAGCTGGACCCTGTAAGATAGAACGATACGATGTATCGAGAAAATACTGTGTATTTTCCTTAAAAGGAGGGGGTGATGTCACCAGAAATTGGTGACAATATGTACGGTGTTTTGTATCATAGTTTAACGAAGTCTGTTCTCTATTGATATTGACGTGAAACGTCATCCTAAAGCGTTGACAGATCTTGATTGTATATATATATATTGTGTATTCTTGTATGGAATCCCATCGGCTATCAGCTGATTTATCCTTGTCACGCATCGTGTGTAATTGTTACATTTGGTATGTGGGTCGCCATGGTGACGCTAACAGTCAAACTAGGTCACATATATCCTTATATGGGACACTTGAGAAATAAGCCAATCAGAGAACCGGATCGCCGTATTGTGACGACGATTGTGACGTCAGAGTTCAGGGAGAGACGCTGGAAGCTGCCTTGAGTTGGGTCTTGAAGCTTGAGGTGGCAGCACGCACGCACGAACATTGAAACGCCAGGAACGGCATAGAAGCAAGCTTCTGCATGAGGCAAGGACCCAGCTCATAAGAACTCAGCCGTGCTGCCGAAAGAGCTTCGTATTGGCGATATAGAGAGAGCGCGTTTGTCACCTGCCGGCCTAGTTCAGCTTGACCTAGATACATAACCGCCGTAAGCCGTGAACCCATTGCTACACGAGCAAGGTCAAGGACTCTAAGCTCAACGTAAACAAAGGGCGCTATTGCATTCATGTGAACGTGAACCTACCCGGGTCGCTGACAAGCAAGATCAGTTGAAGATCGCTAAACTCAGAAAGACTATATGCTGCTAACCACACGCTAGATTCTACACAAAACAGTAACCAGAGATCTCTGAAGGAACTGGACTTTATTGGTTTTTATACAAACCACGGACTCAGTAAATATCCTGTATTTTTAATGTGAAGAACTGTCGTATTGACACATCAACGCACACACTCAATGACTCACACTTGTGTCTCTGTAAGTATTGTCTTGAATATATTTGTGAATTTAACCTCATGTCTCATAGTTTCTATTGATCTGGGTGTATGATTGTCTGGTATTTTTTATACACGTCCTTAAAAGAACCTGGAAATGTCACCTGTAATGACCGGGATCTAATTTCTTGATTAATGAAATCAAGTGGCGAGCGTTAACCCATCCTATTGTTTTATAGGATATATCCGTTGTAAAGTTTTCACGTTAAGTTAGGGGTGACATATATATATATATATATGAAATTATTTTGATATGTTTTGAAATATATATATATATATATATATATATATATCCATACTATATAAAGGAGTTTTATATAAAGAAAACGTAAATCACATATCAATGGTTTAAGGTTGGAGGCCTAATGACCCTTGACCTTCAACTGGTTTATAGTGGACCCCTTTTGGTCATACTAATATTATATGCTGACGGGGAAAGCTTGATCACAAGTCTGCGCAGTGATAAAATTTTCTGAACATATACCCTGTTTGTGAAAATGATAATATTGAACTGAGCTGCGGCTTGGAGGAAACAAGTGGCTGCCAACATTGCCAGCGTTTCATTTTTTTCACTTTTTTAAATATAAGACCCCTGAGTTTCAGCATTTTACCCAAGATTTACATGTATCATGTCAGAGACTAAAAGGCAACGCGAGAGTCCCCTTTTTCCACAAATTTGTTCAAACAAAATGGGCTCAAACGTTAATTTAAAAATCACTTAGACTTGTTCTCCAGGTTTGTCAATGTCGTCAGTTTTTCTCCAAGTGTTTGAGGATGATCAAAAGGTAACCAAAGTTGTTACAACCTTATATATATATATATATATATATATATATATATATATATATATATATATATATATATAATGTATATATATATATATATAAAGGTATATAAAGGCTTTAAAAAATAGGTATTATGTTTCCAGTGTAGGTTATTATATTAAAATATATATTATTTCAAAGTAAACTTTGAAATTGAACTAAAGTCTATTATTCTTATTATTAATACATTTCATTTCAAATATATAAAGATAATTCACTGAATAAATGGCGATGCCAAGATTGACCGTCCCCCTTGCTTAAAAGTGGGGGGATATATATACCCCCATCCCCCCCTGTATTGACACCCCTGAGTTATGTCGTTTAAATATTTTAAACTTCTCAACATATATTTTTGCAGTTAACGTGACATGCAAAATGGAAAACTTCACAATGAACATTTGTTATGATCCACACGACATCTTCAACTTCTCGGCGTCCGCCGTGATGCATTCAGTCGGTAAGGGCATGATTGCTGATTGTCGTGGCGTCCCTGATGACACCTGCGGACAAGGATACCAGGGTCTGACACTGCCGCTCCACGACAACGACTATCAACGGTGCGGAACACAAAAATATAAAGGGGTAAATATCTGATTAATGGTATCATTTTACTCAGTATACCGATGTATTTGTTCTTGCCACATGAAGTCCTCTTTTCTGACAGCTGCTTATATAAAATCTCGATGTTATGACCCCACAGAGGGTAATAACGGAAAGACTTCCTATCTAAATAACAGGGCTGATTATTAGTTTCCTGAACTTAATAAATAGAACGTTATCAATTGTGACAAATTAATAATTTTATTGCAAGGGAATAAAATAATATATAAATGAGATTTATCTAATACTTATAAAAGGAATTCGGTTCACGTTTGTTCGCAATGTTCTCTAAAACCGCGTTGTGTACAATATTGTGCCATACATTATTTTAAAGGTTATTATCCCCGCAGTGACATAGGCGATATAAAAATAAATAATTTTAAATATACCTATAATTTTGAGTGATTTTTCCGTTTTTTTACCGAGCTCAGCCGAACTGCCTTCGGCAATCACCGGAATGCGTGCATCGTGGTCACTCAACCTCTAATACTAAGGACTATTGTTCACATGAATAACGCTTGCTTTTAATGAGGGATTTGACCCACGTGCGTGGTCAGTAAAAGAGAAAAACACATTTCTCCCTTTATGAAATGGAGAGTTCAACCCAGGACAAAACCTAATTCAAGGTCCCAATTTCAGGAACATGGGATACGGACCCACTGCATGGAGTCCCGCTGGGTCCGCTTCTGCTAATTACGATGTATGCATATTTCTGTTTCCTTCTTCAGGAACAGTTTCCTTGCAACGTACATATAATTAATCTTTCAACCTATTCTTTATACGTCCAACGATAGAAACCAGTCAAATATCAACGAAACACTGTATGCCTCCGCGTCTCATACCGGTTCGCAATGTAAATCTTAACTGACCAGGTCTTCAAGGTTAACACACCGGGGTATGATTTCGCACGAGCACAGCGCCACAAAATAACAGTAAAAAATATTTGTACATATCGTATTCCCAGAGTACCCCACTAAAAATCTATATTTTCTTTTAACTTTCATAATAAAAAAATGAGCCAACATTCAATATCTCAGTAAATATATCTCAGAAAGCCCGGTATACCGGGTTTATCAGCTAGTTAATAATAACTGCCAAAAGAAATGAATAAAATGAGAGATGTTAGACCTCAACGGGGCCCCCTCTGGATCCGTGGTTTCTGGGCCCCAGGTCTGGAAACTGGGGAGGGGTCTAGGTCCATTTAAAAACGGTTGCGGGGCCTGAAAATGAGCCCCCCCCCCCCCCCCCCCCGGGTCCGCTTCTACCATTGTACAGATGAGGGCTACAGCACACACTGCACATCACTGTACTGTTATAAACAATGCTTGACATGGTGCATGATAACTTGAATAAAAGCTACATTTTTTTTATTTTTGCTATCATCTTTTAGATTATAAAAGATAAAATGCTTATATGTACATGGTGTGAAAATTGAATTTACAATGCTAACACAAAAAAATAAGTCCCGGTCAAAGGTCAGCAAAATTTAAGGTACTGATTTAACATTTAAGCTTTTAACGTAAACGTTTTCAACTCCACTTTTTTGATCATCTTTCAAGCATACAATTAAATCTTAATTAAATTTAGGTATTTGCTTTAAAAAAGACTTTCTTGCTTCAAGGTTCATTATGTCCGGTTGATAACTTCTAAAACTAACGCAATGTTAACGTGATGTTAAAGTTCTGGCATGTGAATAGGAAATGCAGTGGTGACCATATATGCCACTTATGAACAGATAACAAGTGGTTTCGAAGGTAACCAGTCCTGAAGTGTTGTAAAAGGTTTATTTTTTAATGAAAAATGGAGTTTTTTTCTTAAGTTCTCGAAAGAGCGAAGTCGCATTCGCCTTATTGTGGGTTTGGTTGGTTCAACAATGTCAAAACGTGACAGTCCAACAGACGGACAGACAAACAGACGGACGGACGGACGGACGGACGCTCACCAATCACTATAGCTCAGTTGACTTACAGTCAGCTGAGCTAGAAAACGATATGAGAACGTCGTTCGTGTATTTGCGTCATCCGTCCGACAGACCAATAAGAATTCATATGGATGTCCAAGTTATTATTACATTTTCTTTTTTATGCGAATGTCTTATACTGTCGGACTATATATCTTTTAAATTTTACACGGAAATACCGTATTAGTGTACACTTTTGATAACTGTAGGTTAACATTGTATTTATTCGTATATCCAATACTCGAGAGAGACCCAGCACGGTTCAGTAACTGGTGCCATAGATGGATCTGTCATTATAATCTTATTTATTTTACGTGAATTTCCAATTATTTTTGAAAATATTCACAGTTCTGAAAACAGTGGAACAATGCTATCCTTAGATATAGATCATGTTATATAATTGTGGTAATTGGTCTCATTTCCTTGTTTTCTAATTTGTCACATTTACTTGTTTTCTAGTTCGTCACATTTCCTTGTTTTCAAATTCGTCACATCACTTGTTTCCTGATTTGTCACATTTCTTTTTTCCTAATTCGTCTCATTTCCTTGTTGTCTACTTCGTCAATTTTCCTTGTCACCTAATTCGTCACATTTCCTTGTTTTCCAAATCGTCGATTTTCCATGTTTTCAAATTCGGCACATTTCCCTGTTCAATTTGTCATATTTCTTTGTTTTAAAGTTATGAAGATGATTAAAGGTCTGCATCTGTTTGTTTAAGGGGAACACGCTCCGGTACGAGAACAGCATCGTGGTGAAGCAGAACATTCAGCAGACAGTGTCAGATGATATCGTCTTCAAGACCTACTGCACTTTCGAGACGCATTCTAACACAGGGACCAGGGGTTTCGGTGTAATAAGGTGACTTATGGCATCATGGTAACAACAAAGTATTGCTAAAAATTCATGTAAAGATACATAAAGAACGGAGTGTAATTTGCCTGGGCAACTGGACGCCCTGGGCTACCAGGCTAACGACAGGGAAACCCGTGCTCAACAAACTAATCCCCTTCTTTATCTGAACAATGAGGGTGGCACTTTACTGAAGTTTAGCAATGACCGGTTTTTCATTTATTTCCTTTAATACTTTGACACAAATAATGTGTTAAACGCGCAGTTAACGAAATATTCATAGCAATGCTGCAGCTGCTACACAGTCAGTGCAGTTGTCAAGGCCAGTCTCCTATTTGACCCTGCCCAGATTCGTTCTATGTTTGAATACCCGTTCACAGAGTGCAAATCGTTTATGATCCCCATGGTATGAACACAAAAGAACATGCCACAGAATTTGTTATTAATTTAATCTGACATTGGAAAATTAATAGTTAAAATAGGATATAATGATAATTCTGTGATAGCAGTAACTGCTTCTTTCTAGCGTTACTCTGTGTCACACAGTTTGCATTAGCCAGCTATATCACCCGAGGCCACTTAGGACCCGCTGTTTGATTTTAAGTTTGGATAGTTGGTGATAACACCAATTCATGGTAATTAAAAAAAACTGTTTTCAGCAGGAGGCCGAGGTCCCCATGGACCTAGAGTTCATGGGATGCAGCCTGCTAAGTCAGTTTGTAAATCCGTCAATGAAAATTATTAAAAGTCTTCAAATTGATTCAATTTTAGTCGCCCAAAGAACGATAGGGGGCAACACCTGAGACCTACGCTATCCATGAAAGTTCTGAACCAGTTGCTTGATCCTGTGTCTGATGGCGCTACCCTCTCAATAGGTCAACAAATTTACCTGCACATTAATCTGGAAAAAGATGGTAAGGTCCGCCCTACATGTACCTATTTACAAGATGCACCATGTATTAATGTCACTGTATGCTTACTGTAGGGATGTTACAACAAATGCAGTGAGACGCACCTCTTTGCGTACGTTGGTGGTGTAAAAATAGCTGCTTAGTTCATTTCTATAGCAATACTTCATTCATATGTTTGTACGTGAACCTACTTAGGTCAACCGGATGCAAAACCACCGATTCCAATTTTTCTCCTTTTCCTTTCAGCCCACCATCCCCCCATTTTCGTCTTCCATTTTCTGTGTGCGCTAGATGTCAAATATGACTGATTATCAGTAGCTATAATTTTGGTACAATAAAAGTCCAAGGTGCACTTGATATTTATTTTATAGCCTTGACATATAAACATACATATAAACATACTGACATGTATGATCTACAGGTACGTATGATGCGGTTCAGGTACTCCAATGTTCGGCGTCAAATTCTCCAAGCATTCCTTCCTTCCGGGCAGAGTCAGTCCAGCTTATCCATGACAGGTAAGGCTGACCAACTCGGTTCCATAAAACGTCCTGGTGCATGCATTGCGTTCAGGTGAAAGAACGCATATATAACACAGAAAGAAGGCCAAACAAAATAAAGGGTATGGTTTTCAGGCACCGCCCGCGACAATTTTAACCCCCACCCCCCTTTCCCAGCATCAACAATTTTGATTTTGATTTTCATCTTTCAAGAAGATAAAATTATACAATTTTGATACGTTTCTTTGTTATGTCGTGCTTTTACCTGTTTAAAAAATTATGTTATTATCATGCTCTTCCCTGGTCGTAGAGCAATTTTATTTAAACATACAAAAAGGTAATAAAAAAAAACTGCCCGCCTGCACTGATTTATGAAAAAAGTGCCTCTGAACCATACCTTTCTTTGACCTAACTATACTTGTCGCGTAGTCCTTAGTCTGTCACACTGATTTACATAAAATAGTAACTATCAGGTCCTAATCCAACGCCACATATGGAACAACAATAATCAAGACGACTCTATAACACGTGTTAAATAGCTGGACGATTATATAGGAGAAGATAAATATGTATTGGTAAAACCCGGAATCGGCAGTAAACGACAAACCGGGTAACCGGATACTTGTATATCCTCAACATCTTCCCCTTTTTAAGTAAAGACATTACTGCTTAAACATCATCTAAATTACCCGGCCGTGATCAAAAGATAATTCAGCAAACCTTAGGAACAAATGCTGGTTGAAATCTTCGTTCTGATCTGAAGACGTGTGCGGTTATTAGAGTCAAGTCAACACACTTTACAGTATAGGTTATACTGAGTAATCTAACAATTACAGTTGTACTTCAACCAAGTTTGTGAATTGAAGATACTCTCCGTGATGTCAGACTAACATAATAATTATCATGTATTCATCTGATGGCAATAAAACGGCTATGTTACTTAACGATTACTCTGTTCACGTGGGCTTAACGGAATATATTATGGAGCTTATAAAGCTTTCTGGGAATACCGTAATTACTTATCGGAATATCGAACATAGTCCTTCAGATACACAGGATCCCTATTAGTATGCTGTGGTCTCACATTATTTTGAATATCTGTCTGAATTCAAGAATCAGGGAGGTGAAATATCAAGTTCTCTCAGTGTAAAACCTGTAGGGCGCATGTGTACACGATTTCGGCGGTATTTACCACCGTTCTTGACTTCAATGATGTGAGTGCAATAACCATCTAAATCTTCAACTTTTCCTAGGAACCATCCCTTCCAACTTTGAAGTTGGAAATATACGGACACAGTTTTCGCAAATTTCTCGACCTTTTATCATGAGATTTCTTAACACTGGCCTTAAATTTTGCCCGTTTCACATTCGCTTTGGTATTATGTACCTGGTTCTGCTTCAGCATTGGGTTGAAAGATCGGATTGGTCTCCCAAACATCATATACGAGGGACTTAGTCCAGTGTCTTGTCAAGGGGTATTTCTTAGTTCAAGCAGTGCTTCTGCTTGATCTTTACCATTAGATGGTTTTGAGCATCATATGCTTCACTACCTTTTCAGCTGTTTCAGCTTTTCTATTGGCACTGTAATCCTTTGGCGATGACATTACATGAGTGTCAGATCCCCAGTTTGTTCACAAACTGCATAAATTCATATGACGTAAACTTTGAGCCTTGATCGCTTACAACACAAGATGGGATACCGAATCGCGCAAATTGCTTCTTAAGTACACCTATGACCAGAGATGCAGTTAAGGATGGCATTAAATCAGCTTCAGAATCTATGAAGTTTGAGTAAAAGTCAACTGTAAAAAGGGAAGGACGACCTTTGATCTCAAACAAATCAGCGGCAATCTTGTCCCACGGACCTCTCCCATCATTTTGTCCTTCTGGTTGTTTGGTCTTAGTTGTTGACACGGCTCACGTCGACCAGCTGCTTTATTTCCTGAGCCAGCCCTGGCCAGAAAATCACTCCTCTTGCTCTGCGCACCATACTATAGTAACCAAGGTGTGCAGAATGTAGGCGGTTCTTTATCTCACTTTTAAGAGATTTAGAAACAAGGATAACCTCTCCTTTTAGGATGATAAGATGTCTTAAGAATGTCTCTCATATGATAACATGGTTTGGCCTTATCAGGAACATCATCTTTACGACATGGTTATCCAAACACGATCAAAGATAGCATATCCACTCATCTTATTTTGTTGCTTCCTTGACTTCTTCCAGTCTTGCATCTGGTACGAATTCACACGCATTGATATTCAAAATCCGTGGTCTTGTATCGGGGGTATCCAGATATGCTCTGCTCAAACTATCTGCTAACACAAGTTTAGATCCTTCTAGGAAATGGAAGTCAACATCAACGCGATTTATTCTCATTATCAAGGACTGTATCTGTTATGGGGCCATACTTAGCGGCTTCTGGAGGATTGACGCTAACGGTTTATGGTCGTTTTGTAAAACAAATCCGCGACCGTATGTGTATTGGTCAAATCTCTCTAAACCAAACACCAGCGCAAGAATCTCCTATTTGCGCCTAGTTTCGTTCCGCGGAAGTGCGTGTACGCGAGGCATATTCCAAAGGCCTTCCATTCTGTAGGAGCACAGCTCCAAGCCCATCTTTACTACTGTCTGCCTGGATTACAACTTTTTGTTCTGCTTCGAAATACGCAAGCACAGGAGCTTTCGTTAGTCTTTCCATGATGATCTGGAACGCATTTTCACAGTAAATAGTCCAGTTCCATTCAGCATCTTTTCTAGTAAGTGCTCTGATTGGTCCCAAGTCATTGACCAAGTTTGGCAGGAATCTAGCCATATACTGAACCATACCACAAAACGTTTCACTCCCTGTACATCTGTAGGGGGCTGGCATTTTATGAATGGCGTCTTTCTTTGAGGTGTCAGCCTTAACACCTTTATCAGTGAACAGGTGCCCATGGATTCGGATTTCCGATTGGTCAATTTCCTGTTTGTCCTCATTCAATATGATATGTCGCTGTTCACAGGTCTTATATAAGTTATTCAGCTTTGCCTTGTTGTCTTTCATGGCTTCTTCAGTTGTTTCACCACATCCTGCCACAGCAATATCATCAGCGATTGTGAAGATGCCATCAGGTCCACTTAATGCTTCTGTCAGCATCCTTTGGAAAATTTCACTACTAACCTTTAACCCGAAAGTCGGGCCCAACGGAATCGACCAAACGGAGTGATCATTGTTAAGTCGCTGTTAACAAGCTTTTAGCTATTCAGCATTGCCTTATTATCTTTCATGGCTTCTTCGGTGGTTTCACCACTTCCTGCCACAGCAATATTGTCTGCGGTTGTGAAGATGCCATCAAGTCCAATCAATGCTTTTGTCTGCTTCCGTTGGAAAATTTCGCAACTAATCTTCTATCCGAAGGGAAGTCGGGCACATCGGAATCGACCAAACGAAGTAATTATTGTTGTCAACAGGCTAGATTCCTGATCTAGCCTAACATGCCAGAATACCTCCTTTAAGTCAACCTTGCTGACCATTTTAGCGTTACCTAGTATAGGTAATACATCGTCGACAGTTGGCGATCGGTAATGCTCTCGCATGAGTGCTTCGTTTAGCGGTTGCGGGTCTATACATTAACGAAGCTTTTCAGTTGGTTTGCGTACGACTGCCATCTGGCTGACCCATCTGGTCGGCTCTTAGGGGTACATCAGGATTCATTTTAAGATATTGTGGATTAAAAAAATATCGTGGGTTTAAAATAACGTGGTTATGACCTTAAACACTATTCGTTGGGTTAAAACTTTCGTGGATTTATCGTTCCTGGTAGTGCATTTTATCAAAATTCATTTGTGAACTGACCTGAAAATAAATCAAAGATCAATGATTGTTCGGTAAAAATGCACTGAAAGTTTACAACTTTAAGACTAATTAAATCAAATGTCAGATCCATGCAATCCCCGTGCAATCGGTGTTGGCACAATGACACAACAACTAAAATATCGTTTGACTTATCCGAATCGTCGGTGAAAATATTTAGATAAATTTCGATAGATTTCTCAGGGATTATTCTACCTGAGTCCATTAAATGAAGTCATGCATTACTAGGTTAATGAGAGCAAGTCCCGGCGCTCGAGATTGGTATGTCCTTCTCTCAGAAAACACCCCGTTTCCACTCCAGTGGGGACCAGTGCACCTCCGGAACGAGGCCACAGTTAAACTTGGCCCCGCTCAAAATTTTGCTCAGCTGACCTTGACTCATCACCCAGCCCGGGGGTCTAACTAGATTATCTCTGCCGCACGGTTTAGCTCTTATTGTTTGGCCAGTATTTAACGGGATACAGCTAAAGGGTGCAGTTATCTGTTTGTGCCCAATATCACACGGTTCTTGCGCCAAAAACATGCAGAGGGACCGCCACTCCGTCACTCGGCCGCATAAGCTGCATGTCGGCTAAGCCTGTCATTACCGGCGTCCAATATGATTAATAAAAAAGATCAGTGTCCAGTGTTGTTTATTCAATTTAAAAAAAATGACATTACTCAAACAAACAATTAAATACGACGAGCAGTGCAAAATGACCTTAAACTACGACGTTTAGCGAGATTATATACGAGAGAGAGAGAGAGAGCAAGTCCACACCTACCAGTGTAAGGTAGTGCAGGCATATGCACTTTCAAACCGTCACTGGTACAAGTTGCAAATCCGACACAGTTTTTTTTATTTTTTTTACTCAACCCAAGGAAAAACTCAATATCTTTCCTAACAAAATGAACTTTATTAAGTTTTTTTTTAATTTATTGTCTCCATATCGCTTTCTGTACGTTTCATTGACCAATACCACTGATAGCATGGACGGTGACAATCACGATGTGATAACTCAATGTGCACACCGAGAATGTTCTTTAAAAAAAATTGATTTTCAAACTTTATGATGCATGAGTACTTGTTCAGACGATTGTGAACCGTCTTTGAACTGTGTGGTATACTGCTGCGGATTTGTTACCATTAATACTGTTATATGTAATATAATCTAATAACATTTTTTTTCAGTTGCCCTGCAGAAGGTCAAAGTATCTTTGATCGCAACAATGTATGGAAAAGGTACAGGGACCAGCCAAACGTTCTGATAACGGGGGTCGTCAAAATGTTTTCTATGGCACAAGGCGATGATGTTTTTCTACACTGTAAAGTCAAACTGTGTCTGTATGGGCAAGAAGACGAGTGTAAACCAGTAAGTGTAACTGTTGACCTTTGCTGGTCCAGCAAACGTATTCCAAATTTTATTATTTTATCATATAACACTCCGCCATTAAAAATATTTTTTTACAGATTATACAGATACTACCCATTTTCACGAAGGAAAACCTTTTGCCTATTTATTTTTTTTCACATAAAAACTGAGGGGTATGTTAAAAACCATCACTGTAAACTCGGCAGTGATGTCAGCCACAGGAAAACCTCCCTGACTATTTCATCAAAAGCTTAGTATTTCTGACACTGTCAGTCCCAAATTTTCAGGGTTGAATATAAACAACCTGTTTTGCTAGATTAAAATAATTTCTAAAGTTTTGCCTGTAACGTCACACTTTGCACAAGCCTATCACATTTGCGCAGAGATGCACATGTTACGTTTACCTAACCTGCATAATCCACTTTAAGTTTCATCTTACCTCGGTCAGCTGGCGAAGGTATCATGTTATGCCTTAGTTACTCGGCTGTGTCCTAGCAAGGGATTTCAGTTATGTTTGGATTTATCACACCCGAGGGACACACTGGAATTCTTAAGATATAAATATGTGAGCAATTTCATCGTCCTTGTCGAGAGCCAGATCAATTTCTAGTATTTGTGGCCATATGCAGATTACCTGTGAACCTTGTAAGTGTCTTTGTGAAGGCATCCATATATGCCTCAAGTTTCGTAACCTGTTTATTCTTTCTTTTGTTCTTAAATAAGGTGAGACAGTGAATGGATTTGGAGCAGATTTCATTTCCGGATTTAATTACAGAACTGTCGTTACATAATTTAAAGTTTAATATGTTGAATGCACACTGTCCAGGGCACACTAATGGAACACACACCTTCTCGAAAGAGGTTATGTTTAAGTCAGACAATACCTTTAGTCACTCTTAGACGGCACTTAATGGCTTGAAAACTCCTTAAATGACGTAAAACAATATTAGTGCAGTTTAATCAAGCACTTTCCGACTTGTCCGTCTTTATAGAATAATATTTGGTTATGTTAAATACTGTTTATGTTTACGTAATTATTGATCCTGGGAATTGGAAATTACTTTTAAACTTGAGATGATCGCTGTCAAGTAATTTACACATATAAACAACATTAACTTAGAAGCTTTTTTACTTAACTTGTTTAATTTTGCATGAAATACAGACACAGGTTATGATGAAAATTTTGACATAGAGTATAATAAAAGCCACATCAAGGTAGAGTCCGAATTTGAATACAATTAAAAATTGCCCAGTAAATCAAGTACAAATGCAATTTCATTTAATAGATGTAAGTTCTATAAATTCATTAATAATTGGTACACTCATAAATACACTTACATTTTCTTGTTTTTATTTATTTCGACAACACATTAAAGATGCGTGACACACAAATGGTCTGCTACAATGTCCCAGATATTGTAGAATATCCCTAAGAGGGCTCAAGAAAAGTATTGGAGACATTTCAAACTCTGTGTAAGAATTCTCCCACAAACGAAAATACAAGAACATAGCAGTTAACTTAAAGATCATCCAAATAGCCAACAGATCTGTCATATTTTGGAATAAATGTTAATATTAAGCCGAAACTGATCATTATGCTAGTCCTTGGTAAACGTCTTCAGCAGATTAAGAGGAAAGAGTCGCTGTTGCTGTTAAACCTCACAGCCGTGCAACTTTATCCGTGGGCTGCTAATTAATGGTTTGTCACCTATTGTACCAAGGAGATTTAATAAGATGGAGTTAGCACTGGGATCGCGGTTCGCGTCCGATGTTGCTTGTAATCCTGACAAGAATCCTCGCACCAAGGCGCGAAAGTTCTTTGATCTGACTACCGGCGCTTGCCCATTGCACTTGGGTTATCCCTGATACATCGTCCAGGATACCGCAGAATCGCTTGGCAAGGAAGCTGTCATATCATTCCTTTATTAGATAAATATTCTTTTCAGATGTAATGAATTTGTAAGATATAAATTTTAGTTGGCACTGTAACGCTGTGAGTTACTTGGTTTTGAATTAGTAATTGCCATTATTTACATCAATGGCAAGCAGATAAACTTAACTTTTTAAGAAAAATTAAATTAAAAGTGTAAGTGTGCGGTAAAGTCAGATACAATAAAATTCACAGTTGGATCCAATATTACAAATACACCCAGCACTGCATCGGTCTGGACAAGCTGAGTTTGAAAGCAGCGGGACTCCCAAATCACTCAGTGTGGCAACCGGTATATAAGGATTCATTAGCCGGTGACTGCGCATTTATGTCTTTTAATTGCATAATGCGAATGCACTAAATGTTGAAATCCGCTTGCCTAAAAACATCATGAAAATTCATGCGAATTATCTCGCACGCCATTGCTTTGACTTAGCCGCCAAAAGCAGGATCGGACGCAGCAATTGTACTGTCTGGCCTTTACGAGGTGTCGCGATAACGACAGACCGCGAGTACAAAGGGCATCCCCCGCGAGTACAATAAGAAGCAGCAGTTAAACCTCGGGGGCTCTCCACGCGTGCCCCTCTGATGCTAGACATCGATCGCAGTACTTACTCCACATTATTAAATCTCCTTTATCGCACTATACAGAAATATCAAACCTGAGCCCGGGGTGAGGATAGCCGGAAAAGGTACCGATTGGCTGATACATCAGGGAAGCCCTATTGTAATAGGAGGCTCGTGAGTTTGTCCACATGCAGGGAGGAAGGCTCGGGTATTCTACAAGTGCATATAACAAAACCAGTAATACAAGTATCATAGTGATCATTAAATAATCAAAAGGATTTGCACGAACAAAGAAGTTTTAAGAAAGATGTGCATCAGGACATCCAGAAAGCTAGACATATCATACTCAAAGATCATACGGTGAGACGACATTAACAATATATTACATACAATACATATTGAATAAAATATCTAGCTTAATTCCTTATATTTTTAGAAAAAAAATTCCAAATGTATAATTTGTAAATAATTTGGTTTTAAAAACGTTATCGTCTCATATTCGATATCCGACGTCTTTAAAATAAATCCCTTGGACTTTTCATAAAAAAAACCCAAAAAATACCACCCTAGTGTTCACAGGCCGTCAGTTTTTTGTTTATGTCGAGGAGTTCAAAACCTGCGGAGAGCTAGCCAAAATGGCCGCCGGTTATAATCCTATCAAATATAACTGGTGGCCTATCAGACGGATCAGTCTTTTATAAAAAAAAAAAAAAACGACTGTGTTGTTTTATATATTCCCACCACCAACAATAAGTGACCTTTCAACTACAATACATGTGTACTTTAAGACTACAAGTTGCACGTTTTTTTGGCAACAGTGGCTCAGAAATATCTCCCAGAATAATTAAAAATTTGATACAAATTTTACCATGAATACTAACCGCTTGAAATTAAATAAGCTCTTTCATGTGAAAGGTGCATTATAAAAACCTTTAGTGTAAATCTGCTTCAATGTCAAGACTGTGACCTCCCCTACTGGTTTTAAAATTGCATTTTTAAATGCTAATTTCACTTATGGCATATGAATAAATGTAGGGAGAAGATAAAGGCTATCCAAATTATGGATCAGGTTCGTTTCCAGGTAGATTACATGAACATGTTTTTATTATAATATGGACTTCATGAAATAAATAAATAATTTGATATGCATAGTTTTACCTCACAGGACATAATCAAAAGGACAATACCAGATGGCATATAAATGTTAACTATATATACACGTAACATACGAACAAAACACTTAGTTAAACAAATACAATGACAATATACAGTAACATAACCTAGTCAGCAAATTCCTATACAGAACCAAGAAAATCTTATATATAGAGAGACATAGATAAATTATTTTTTAGTAATTGAATCTTATATACTTCAGTGAATATAAATTAAATCCTGAGAGTATATTGACAAGTGTGAATCTGTGTACCTAAACAAACCTTTGTGTGTTCCAAAAAAGAAATGTATGTATCTAATTGAACAAACGACTAATTTTATATGCATGCTTATGTTCAATATAGAAGAACCTGTTTTGTTCTGTTCTGAATTTTCATTTTCAAGTATTGTTCTTGAGACAAGTAATCCTGGCCGTTCTCACAATCTATTTCTAACAGGAAATTGTTTGTTTTGGAAAGAAATGACCCCTTGCAGATATCATGTGACGCACCATGTCTCTGTTATCCAGGTCACGTGTAAAGATGGTGGTGGAAGGAAGAAGAGGTCCACAGAGGACGAAAACGTCTACGATCTCAGTAAGAAACTCGTTGTCGCCAGGAAGACGCCTGTTCCCGGTATGAAGCAACATTTCTGTGACCATAATAATAATAATAATAAACGTATATCTGTTTTAGTTTAGTTACCATTATCATCTTTACCTAGAAATATGTCACGCCGACCTACTTTCTTAAGCTACACGTTGCTTATTCATGGTTGATATGATGACACCCCATCGTTCAGCTTAGATTAAAATATATTCATGGAACCATATATAATTTTAATGAAAAAAATTATTATTATGATATATATTCGTGTTTTATGTACATATAGTATTTAGATGATCATTTGTATATATCTCACTACAGTTGGTCCATTCCGAGTAAGGATGCCTTTCTATACATGCGGGCCACCGCGCGAGATCCGCACGGGTAAAATCCAACAAGTGTATATAATCATTGTCCTCTTTGCATATGTGCGGGTCCCGCGTGCGGATTTTATAACTCCAGCAGTGCATGATTTCCAGTGGGGCCCGCCTGCGGATGCCACTTGTGGTATATAAATTGCTGAAATTTGCCCTTTTTTGGCAAAGATAAAAGAGCTGACAGCGCTTTAAGGCTGAATAAAAGAATATAACAAGCTTTCATCGAGATACGGCACGGAAGCCAACTATAGGTAAAGTGCGGCAGGAGATAGCCACCATGTAAGCCTGGCTGGTGAAATATTCAATATAACCCCCTTAAGGCATTGCGTCGCTGGTATAAATGTTTAAACTGAATCTTGAACTAAAACATTACACTAAACTTTAAGGAATTATGATTATTATTCCATGCATTTATCACAACAAATGGGTCATCCGCATGCGGGGACCCACGCATATGGAAAGGGGCTCCTCGCATGCGGAGTTCCGAGTAGCCATGACAACCCGACTGAGTAGGCAATCAGATAACTGGGCTGGTGAGCGAGTAATCTGGTCGTAATACCAGAGGGTTGATATGACGCTAAGATCCGAGGGGGTCCCACACGGACAAAAATCCGCATGTATAGAGAGGCAGCCTAACACTTCATACAAAAGATTTATCCATTATGGCCCTTTCGAATGTAATGGACTTTGACTTGTAAATTAATTAAGTTAATCAAATATGTATTTTGTGCAATTACTTTCACGCTGTCATAGCATGTTAATATGATCAATAACATTTTCCCCCAGTGTTGCTTTACATATGGATATTGAATATCGAGAAAGCTAATATAGGCAAAATAAACATCATTTCTTACTAAATAGTATACACAAACACGTTCGGAGCATATTTAAATCACAGGAGCGATAAGGGGTCTATATGGAACATTTCAGTACTATTTATTTAAGCTGTGAAGAAGATGTAACACGATAAATAAAAACTGAAAGGACGCTTGATGTTCAATCAAATATGAAAAATGATTCTAGACGATTAAAAACCCGAAAAGACCTAGGATTCAAGACGAGGGGAAAAAAGGAGAAAATGGGAAGGGATTCAGAATAAATAATGAAACCTCCAACATTGAATTGAGCTATATCAAACGTATGGTCATAACAATATGTATTCCTGTTTTACAGCTGGTGTGATACAGATGCAGACCTCTAGCTTTTCGGTGATGATGGCTCTGATGGCTCTGTTACTGGTCAGCTTAATCGGTCTGACAGCCGTCCTGCTGTACCGTCTGCGCGGGATTAACCACAAAGAAAAGGACCCCTTTTACCTGACAGCAAAACCACAACGGTTCGCACAACCCCGAATGGCCAGGACAAACGCTAGGGTTTAGGAAGCAACATTGTTGTGAAATACCGTGATATATACCCCGACTTGATATCAGTGGTTAATCAAACTGGGTTTGGGCTTTTATCGCACTCATTTACTCCTGAGGGTGATATTTATTTTTAATCTATATTGATAAATTGCTCAAAGCAAAGCATATGAATATCTTTTGTAGGCATGTGGTTAAAATGAAAATGAGATATATTTATTTAGCAGAATATAAATGTAGTCCGTCATGTGTTGCGGTCGGGTTTCCGTTGTTCCTCCGTTTTACTGTATACAGGGCACATCTATTATCGACAGGGTAAGATATTCAAAAAATTACAATTATATAAACAATTCAAAGTCTGGAGTCTGGATCACAAAAGACCAGCATATATTTGCCTTGTGTACCAAGTTTGGCACACAGCTCGCATTATCTAAAAAAAGACCGATGCTTGATTATTAATCGATTATTTTATATACCTTCAATGTTACCCGGAAATCTGCGCTATATAGAGTTATACCTAAAACAATGACCGAGTAAATTTAGCCTGGCCTCTATACCACTCTGAAAAGTCAACATAACGGCCTGGTTTTTTACATGTTTTCGTCGCACAAGGTTAAGTTTTAATGCTGTTTTAAGTTTTAAGTGCCCCAATCTGTCTTTCATATCGACATAATACGAGTTTTGTTATCTTGGTTATTTGACTTCTTCGGAAAGGCTTGGATCATAAATACATAACCTTTGTTACTTGGTCACGTTTTATTTCTATTTGTGCCCTGGCTTAATATAAGTCTCTGGATTTGACAAATTTTAGCAACACCCGTCCCTTGTGGTTCTTATCAGAGACTGCAACCAGCATGATTCGGATGAAACCGACTCTTTATTTGTAAAATGATATATTACACCTACACAAATGCTGATACCGGTCGCAACACAGAAAGAATGACCAGATAAAATGTCAAAAAGCATACATAACATTTATTAGCTCCTATGATGTACATTTTCTTATGGTATTTTAGCTATACATAGTTTTTGGCCTTGTTTCATTATGCCGTAGTGATCCAGCAAAGGCTGGTTTAACATTATTTTGTTACACACGGGTGTTAATTTGGAACCATGAAATCTTATGTATAATAATAAGCCGGTTTCATACAGGTATATGACGCCTGCATATGATCTTTGATGAGGGTTCGTTGTTCCTGTGATAACAGCCACAATACTCATTACGGTGGTACATGTATTTTAATAATAAACATATTCTATACAACTGTCATTGTTTTATTGTTTGTACGAATAAGTGCCATAAAATTATCTACAGTACTACACTTTTGAAGATGAATCATATATATATGAAAAGTTGTCCCTTAATTGAAAAAAAGTGTCAACCATGGTTATAAGGTTTTATTTATTTTTAGTAATATGTCCATGTTTGCCCAAATCATCTTATATTAGTTTACCAGTTAGGATTCCAGCAGGACATTATTTTACAGAGAACAAAATATAAAAAATAAATTATTATATATTATATTATTATTTTCCAAGAACTCCTGACTCATAAACTAAATCTTCCATGAAGTAATACTCATACGACCTTAATTAACTGCAAAGTAAGCCAAAAAAATGGTAAGCTTGATCTTTAATACAGTGCATGGTTGATGGCTTCTGGGCATCGTTTCCTGAAGGATATGGTGAAACGTAGTGTTTACATGCGTGTATGTCTATAGCTGGTGGAACACCATATATATTAGCTTGTAAACTTCTGGTAAAGTGATTAATTCATAATGAAATATATCATATTTTATTATAATTTATCAAGCGTTACGTGTCTGAGGAATAGCAATAACATCTGGCTAGACAAGAGGCACACCGACCTTCATAACGTTCACATATCAGAACTAATGCACAAATGGACTTACAAATTTCACGAGTAGTCTCACAAACATCACTAGTATCCGTTTTATACCTCTGAAGGTTGTGAGAGGTATCATGTTTTCAATTTGGTGTTTTACACAAACAGTTCTATTCAGGTTTGGAACACATTTTTGAAGGGTTATAACGCCGCCCCCCAAAAAAAACCCAAACTTTTTAAAAAATTTTAGGCAATCTTATATCACCATGACTTTTTTTTCAATCAATAGGGTTCCATTTTGATAAACGGCTATTATTTTCCTTGTCAAGGCATAGAGTCCTTGTTATTGAGTTGATCTGTAAATAGAGATGTTGAGACGTGACAGACATTTCCTGTGTTGAGTCGTGACAGACATTTCCTGTGTTGAGACGTGACAGACATTTCCTTTGTTGGGACGTGACAGACATTTCCTGTGTTGAGACGTGCCAGACATTTCCTGTGTTGAGACGTGACAGACATTTCCTGTGTTGAGACGTGCCAGACATTTCCTGTGTTGAGACGTGCCAGACATTTCCTGTGTTGAGACGTGACAGACATTTCCTGTGTTGAGACGTGACAGACATTTCCTGTGTTGAGACGTGACATACATTTCTGTGTTGAGACGTGCCAGACATTTCCTGTGTTGAGACGTGCCAGACATTTCCTGTTTTGAGACGTGACAGACATTTCCTGTGTTGAGACGTGACAGACATTTCCTGTGTTGAGACGTGCCAGACATTTCCTGTGTTGAGACGTGCCAGAGATTTCCTGTGTTGAGACGTGACAGACATTTCCTGCGTTGAGACGTGCCAGACATTTCCTGTGTTGAGACAGGACAGACATTTCCTGTGTTGAGTAGTGACAGACATTTCCTGTGTTGAAACGTGAAATACATTTCCTGTGTTGAGACGTGACAGACATTTCCTGTTATGAATCGTGAAAGACATTTCCTGTGTTGAGACGTGCCAGAAATTTCCTCTGTTGAGACGTGCCAGACATTTCCTGTGTTGAGAAATGACAGACATTTCCTGTGTTGAGACGTGACAGACATTTCCTGTGTTGAGACGTGACAGACATTTCCTGTGTTGAGACGTGACAGACATTTCCTGTGTTGAGACGTGCCAGACATTTCCTGTTATGCCAGAAATTTCCTGTGTTGAGACGTGCCAGACATTTCCTGTGTTGAGAAATGACAGACATTTCCTGTGTTGAGACGTGACAGACATTTCCTGTGTTGAGACGTGACAGACATTTCCTGTGTTGAGACGTGCCAGACATTTCCTGTGTTGAGACGTGCCAGACATTTCCTGTGTTGAGACGTGACAGACATTTCCTGTGTAGAGACGTGCCAGACATTTCCTGTGTTGAGACGTGCCAGACATTTCCTGTGTTGAGACGTGCCAGACATTTCCTGTGTTGAGACGTGACAGACATTTCCTGTGTTGAGACGTGACAGACATTTCCTGTGTTGAGACGTGACAGACATTTGCTGTGTTGAAACGTGAAAGACATTTCCTGTGTTGAGACGTGAAAGACATTTGCTGTGTTGAGACATGACAGACATTTCCTGTGTTGAGACGTGAAAGACATTTCCTGTGTTGAGACGTGAAAGACATTTCCTGTGTTGAGACGTGACAGACATTTCCTGTGTTGAGACGTGCCAGACATTTCCTGTGTTGAGAAATGACAGACATTTCCTGTGTTGAGACGTGACAGACATTTCCTGTGTTGAGACGTGACAGACATTTCCTGTGTTGAGACGTGCCAGACATTTCCTGTGTTGAGACGTGCCAGACATTTCCTGTGTTGAGACGTGACAGACATTTCCTGTGTTGAGACGTGCCAGACATTTCCTGTGTTGAGACGTGACAGACATTTGCTGTGTTGAAACGTGAAAGACATTTCCTGTGTTGAGACGTGAAAGACATTTGCTGTGTTGAGACATGACAGACATTTCCTGTGTTGAGACGTGAAAGACATTTCCTGTGTTGAGACGTGAAAGACATTTCCTGTGTTGAGACGTGACAGACATTTCCTGTGTTGAGACGTGAAAGACATTTCCTGTGTTGAGACGTGAAAGACATTTCCTGTGTTGAGACGTGACAGACATTTCCTGTGTTGCTGTGTAGTATGATTTGGATCCTGGCGGAGGTTGTGGCCGTGGACCACTATCTTGTTTTTCACTGGGGCCGTTTGGGAGGCAATACATGGCAATATAGTGTGCCATTCACGTAAGAGCGGTCACATCTGTTTAGCCTTTCAATAAGAACTGGTATTGAGACAAGAAAAGCCATAATCTCGTAGCTTTTGCTGTTCTTCTGCCCGAGGTCAAGGACAGATCCGGTAAGATGGTCGATCCGAATATAACAACAAAATAAACAATATCCGTAAAAACCTTAAATACAAACTATTTTTAATTCATTTTTGGAATAAGGCTGCATATAAACTGAACGTTCAGAATTTCGGTTACATTCAGTATTATAATGGACGGTGTTGCCACTCCAACTCTGTCACGAGACTCCTCTGTGGCCACGCATGAGAAATGCTTACGGTTGGACTAGAATTGTCCAGAGTAATGGCAAATAAGTCCCAAGGGGGCCGGGGGAGGGGGTCATCATTCATAGTACCAATAAATCCTGAGACTTCTGAGTATTTTGCGAAGGGGCTGTTGTGGCTGCTTATCTGTCAGAAATTAATCAACTCTACCTGTTGACTTCCGTCAGAGGTCGATCGTTTCTACTCAAAACGAACCACTTCCAGTTAGGCACCGTGGGACGGCCGGACTGCTTGTTTCAAATGTCAGAGTTTACTGTTAAACTTTAAAGTCAAAATTGGTTGCATTTCAAGGAAACACTGTTCACATGCGCATCCGTAAATAATATTACTTATTCCTTACTACAAAACACGTTTGTTTTAGTAATTTACCATAAAATAATTCATATCCAACGTATTTGAACGGGCTACATGATACTCTTCACTACAGTTTTACCTAAACCGTCTGTATATGTAGAAGCCCCGCTGCATGAATGGATTTCAAAGCATAAAAAAATAACCATCAGAGTAGTACTCTAGCGAATCCTTGCACTATGGTATTTTTTTCTCCAGTGGGTGAACTTGCAGCGCCATCTATCGATTAGGAAGGATATTAAATTAGCCTTGACGTACATTGAAATAACAAACGGGCACCGGTTATCTGTTATTTCTTTAAAAAAAAAGTGACCCATGGGTCATGACGCTCAGCTGACTGGGAAGAGATTTGCAAAAGGAAATTTTATCATCTGAATGGAAGTATATACCCATTCAACTGAAGCATCAAACAGATTAACCAACAGGCTGAGATTGTGTCTGTATTAATATATCTAAAAAATAGAGAAAAATGCGTAAACTTTAAAAAAAATACAGGTGGCTCCACCAGTCTGCAGAAACTAATAAAAAGACTTAATGGTCAATATCCATGCAAAGAAGCATGGTGGTCTCTGGATTAGTTGTTCAGATACTTCAGCTTTTGTATCAAATTTTTCATTACTCTGAGGGATACTTTGGAGTCCTATAGCATGGAGGATATGGGTAACAGAGACCTAATTTCGGGTTAGTTACTGAGATACTGGAGTTTTTGTATCAAATTTTCATTTTTAAGGGGGGGATTTTGAAGCCATGCAGCTTAATGGATATGAGTAACAGAGACCTAATTTTGTTTCCATGGAGATTTTTCATGGGTCTCCCTGTGTGTAAAGAATGAAGATTCTAGGTCCAGTTGTTATGATTTGTGCCCTGTTAACAGATGTTCATATCTTTAAAGGTCTCAAAAATAGAGAAAAAAAATTTCGAAAAAAACCCCGAACAAATACATGTGGTGCCACCAGGCTGCAGAAACTGATGAAACACTCCATGATCAATATCCATGCAAACAATTATGGTGATCTCTGCATTAGTTGTTCAGATACTTCAGCCTTTGTATCAAATTTTCCATTATTCTGAGCTGTACTTTGGAGTGCCATAGCTCAAAGGATATGGGTAACAGAGACCTAATTCCAGATTTCCATGGAGACTTTTCATGGGTCTCTCTGTGTGTCAAGAATGAAGATTCTAGGTCCAGTCGTTACAATTTGAACCCTGTTGACAGATAACTACATCCTTAAAGGTCTCAAAAATAGAGAAAAAAAATTGTAAAAATTTAAAAAATATAGGTGGCTCCACCAGTCTGCAGAAACTGATGAAACATCTCATGATCAATATGTATGCCAAAAATCATGACCATCAGTGATGTAGTTAATCAGATATTGAAGTTTTTTTTTATGAAATTTTTCACTATTCTGGGGGGTACTTTGGGGCCCCATAGCTCAAAGGATATGGGTAACAGAGAACTATTTTCTGGTTTCCATGGAGACTTTTCATAGGTCTCTCAGAATATCAAGAATGAAGATTCTAGGTCCAGTCTTTACGATTTGTGCCCTGTTAACAGATGTCCACATTTCTAAAGGTCTCAAAAATAGAGAAAAAAAATCGTAAAAAAATCGAAAATTACAGGTGGCGCCACCAGTCTGCAGGAACTGATTGAACATCTCATGATCAATATGTATGCCAAAAATCATGACCATCAGTGAAGTAGTTAATGAGATATTGAAGTTTTTGTATGAAATTTTTCACTATTCTGGGGGGGGGGGGGTACTTTGGGGCCCCATAGCTCGAAGGATATGGGTAACAGAGACCTAATTTCTGGCTTCAAGGAGATTTTTCATGGACCTCTCAGAATGTCAAGTTACAAGATTCTAGGTATAGCGGTTACGATTTGTGCCAGGTTAACGGACAGACAGACGGACAGACGGACAGACAGACGGACGACGGACAAAGAGTGATCGATATAGCTCAGCATGACTGAAAGTCAGCTGAGCTTAAAACTTTCTTGTCAATATTAACCAAAGATAACCTGAAATCTAAATGTCTAAGTGCATGATGTAATAGATGTTGATAAACTGGTGCCAGCTGGCCAGGCTAGATGTTACAGCATCACACAGCTAACATCTTTGGTAAAATGACTCAATTCAATCTCAATAATTCTGCCAAAAAATCATTCATGTGGAACCATTAATGACAATTATTATAAGAATTATTGTAGGAATTATTCTTGTAAAATATTTAACAAACTGGCTTCAGTGGCATCAGTCGAAAAAAACGTTTCGCAGGTTTATAACTCATATAGGACGATACAGCAAACTGGCTAAGTTCACCTTCCTGTAATTCAGCCAAAAAGCACTGAACCAAAACCATTTGAAGAACATTGAATTATCAATATCTGAGGATGATTAATGTGTAAGATTTAAGAATTTGGCCCAGTGGTTTTTGAGAAGAAGATCTTTGTAGCCACTGAGCTAAAATGGGCTGTTATTGCATATGACTAAATTCAGCTGCCCATAACTTAGCCAAAAGTCACTGAAAAGAGACCATTTGAACAAACTTCAGATAGCACTACCCAAGGATAATTTCTGTGCGATATTAAACATTTTGGTCATATGGTTTCAGAGAAGAAGTTTTTTGTAGCCCTCAGTGTGATACAGGCACTGATGACCCTGTACAAAAAAGGCCGATGCAGGTTGCGCCACCAATACCTCAATTTCAGATATGACCTATGTGACCAACATTGGCATAAAATTTTGTGATGATAGCTACAGCCGTTTCTGAGATTTAAATTTTAATATGCTTTTTTGTACAGTTAACGAAGTTCAACCTCCTGTATCTCGGCCAAAAATCTCCGAACTGGAACCATTCGAACAAACTTGAGAAAGATTGTTCCAGGGATCATTTCTGTGAAATATTGTACAATTTGGCTGGACAGTTTCGGAGAAGAAGATTTTTAAAAGCTTTTGTAACTTTTTCCCTATAAAATCTAAGAAAATGTAGTTAGAAAAAAATAAAAAAAAATCCGATATAGTTTTTTGGATGACTGATTTTTTGCAAAAAAAATTGGTGATGCTAGCTCCTGCCGTTTTTGAGATAGCTATGGTTAACGTACAGACGACGCACGACGCACGACAGACGCCGCACGACGGACGATGCTGCACCATCGCATAAGCTCACAGGTTCGCTAAAAAATCAAAATTGTCCAAGTCTAAACAAAGAAGAATTTATTTAACATTAAAATTAGAAGATTTGTCTTGTTTATTAGTCCTGTGTATCGAAGGGATGGGAGGGGGAGGGGTCTCTGTTGTTGTTGTTCATCGCTGGAAAAATGTGAAATTATAAGATTCATCTTGTTTAGAGTGCAGGTCTGTCAACAGAATGGGATGGGGGGGGGGAGAGAGAGAGAGAGAGAGAGAGAGAGAGAGAGAGAGAGAGAGAGAGAGAGAGAGAGAGAGAGAGAGAGAGAGAGAAAGGCTCCCTGTGGTATTTATGCTGGCAGCCTGATCAAGCTCAATAAGAGAGAGGGCATGCCTGAGTGATGGGATTACATAACAGCCTGGGGAGCATAGAGCTGAACTGAATGACCTACAGTGACCAAAGAGGACTGCTTCACAATGTAAGGGAATACAACAAGAGCCTCAAAAAAATTCAATAACTAGCCTAATTTTGCAGCTTTTATTTTTCAAATTTTAGATTTTAACAGATTAAATCCTTATGTGTACATGCTGGGAAAATAACATCCACAGTACTTACATTAAATTAGTGGCCCTTGGGCCACAGGCCCTTGGGCCATGACGCTCAGCTGAATTCAAGGATTGTTGAAATCGATTACAAGATGAAGAGATCCAAGATCTATATACATGCTAACTTTCAGCTCAATACATTGAGCCACTCCTGAGATATCAGCTGTTATCTAAAAGACACCCAGATTCAGACTGCCCAGAAAGGATTGCAGGTGGTGCCACCTGTCTTTGTTATGCACAACTACATAGGTGAGGAAACAACTATGCCGGGTTATGGAAGATCAGTCCAAGGATCTCAGAAACAAACACCGTTTTTGTATCGCATTTTTAATTATTTCGGGGGTACTTATGAGCCCGATAGCTCAGAGGATATGGGTAACAGAGAACTAATTTCAGATTTCCATGAAGACCTTTTATGGAGCTCCCTAGATGTCAAGTATGAAGATTCTAGGTCAAGTGGTTACGATTTGTGCCCTGTTACAAGATGAGGCTTTATTTGAAAGTCTCAAAATGAGAAAAAAATGCGTACAAATAAAAAAAATAGGTGGCGCCACCAGTCTGCAGGAAGTGATGGAACATCCCATGATCAATATTCATGCAAAGAATCATGGTGATCAATGTAGTAGTTATTCAGACACTTGAGCTTTTGTATCAAATTTTGCATTATTCTGGGGCGTACTTCAGAGCCCCATAGCTCAAAGGATATGGGTAACAGAGACCTAATTTCAGGTTTTCAATGAGATTTTTCATGGACCTCCCTGGATATTAAGTTTAAAGATTCCAGGTCCAGTGGTTACGATTTGTGCCCTGTTAACAGATGACATTTTCATTGCAGGTCTGAAAAAAAGAGAACATTCGTTAAAAAATGGAAAAAATACAGGTGGCGCCACCAGACTGCAGAAACTGATGAAACATTCCATGATCAATATCCATGCAAAGAATCATGGTGATTAATACAATAGTTGTTCAGATACTTGAGCTTTTATATCAAATTTTCCATTACTCTGGGGGGTACTTCAGAACCCAATAGCTCAGAGGTTATGGGTAAAAGAGACCTAATTTCATGTTTCCAAAGAGACTTTTCATGGGCCTCCCTGCAGGTCAAGTGAGAAAATTCTAGGTCCAGTCGTTACGATTTGTGCCCTGTTAACAGATGACCACATCTTAAGAGGTCTCAAAAATAGAGAAAAAAAATCGAAAAAAATCGAAAAAATACATATGGCGCCACCAGACTGCAGAAACTGATGAAACACTTCATGATAAATATCCATGCAAAAATTCATAGTGATCACTGTATCAAATTTTCCATTATTCTGGGTGGTACTTCGGAGCCCCATAGCTCGAAGAAAATGGGTAACAGAGACCTAATTTCAGGTTTCCAAGGAGTTTTTTTATGAACCTCCCAGGACGTCAAGTTAAAAGAATCTAGGTCCAGCAGTTACAGTTTGTGCCCTGTAAACGGACGGACGGCCGGACGGACGACGGACAAAGAGTGATCGCTATAGCTCAGATGACTTACATTCAGCTGAGCTAAAAACCATCTAAGGTTCTGTTGACAGACGGTGACCTGAATGTCTCCTGCCTCCAATATGTTTTTCATCCTGGGGTTATACCAGCTGTACGCATGGTCTCAGGAAGTCTGCGCTTGCCCCCAGTGTTCTTGGCTTCACAGAGCGTCTTTCAGGGCGGGTTCTTGCACCTGTTATTGCCTTGTCTCCGAATGAGACATGTCTGTCAGACTGTTTTGTTCTGTTAGTTAATCATTAATTTGCTCCCTTGAGATATGTATCATCTGTGATATATATCCCTTCTTCTTCTTGAGAAGCGTGCAGTTCTTGAGAAGCTTGCATGCAGCATGTATCTTTGAATAACTTTTGCTTAGGTTATATATAGTAATTCTGCATAAGCTTTTAGTAGATGCTAAGAAATATGAAGTCCCATCAGTGGTGGCACCAGGATTTTGCTATACAGGGAGCACAAGTGCAGGAAAACCTTTCAACCTCATTTCACTCAGCATATCCATAAATAGGAACATCAAATATTTATGAAAAAAGGCTATGTGTTCAGTTGTCCACATTTCCTTTGTGACCTTAAATAATGCCACCTGTTAAACCCGGGACATATTTGATGTACAGAAAATTGAGTTTATTAGCCCGGATGAAGGTAATTCATTGCCATGTAAATGAATTTTTAATAAAATTGCCCTTGTCGACAAATAGTATGAGCATAGGAATGACATCTGCTTGATATATCGGGCATGGGCCTTATTATTTTTTTTTGGGGGGGGGGGGGGGGCTGGACATTTTCCTCTCATTTTTTTAGTATGGGGACAAAAGTAACTTTCTTATTATACACACCATTCTTGAGTGGAGATAAATGGACTTTTTCATAAAAATTTACGATAGGATAATACTTAAGTCTTGAATGAGTGATCTAAAAAAATTATTCAACCACCATGTCAACTCGGCCCTACACAGTTTGAAATAAAATACATGACACTACAGTTTAACCAAAAGTGTATTCTTCAACGTTTTGGTTTGTCACATGAGTTATGACAACAGATGTGATGAATTCCTTAAACATTTCAATTATCAAAACTACTAAATTGAAGGCAGTGTTTAACGTGTTAAAACCTAAATTTACATGGGGTACCTTCTCTCTCTTCTTATATTAAAAGACTAATATTTCACGCAAAGTACATATAGTACATTGTAATATTTAATATATATATATATATATATATATATATATATATAATTAACTTATAATATTGTAAGGCAGCGTTACATGGATATTTGCTTTCTGTATAAAGTAGGGAATAGCCAGTTCTTTACTGAATTGAAAATTGACCGAGGGAGCCTCAATAGTTTAACAAAATTACCCATTTCTTTAACAACTTTATTTTAATTTAATTTCTTTTGTGTGGTCTAAACCTAACAGGGTTTAATCCTGCAATCCAAATTCCTCTTTTCAGTCTCCTTCACCATTATGAACGTTAAAGGTCTATTTCCATATACGCGTATTTGCATATGTGTGTATATGCGTGAAAAATAAATGTGTTTCCCTGTGCGTGTATATGCGTATATGTGTCAACTGGCAAACATACATATTTGTACAATGGATCAAGCAGGCCTTCAACAAGAAAATGGCGAAATGACGTCATTTTACCCTGAATCCCTGCCTTTACGCAGACTCTATGCGTGAAAATCGCTGCTGTGGCGATTTTACACATATACGCATATACGCTGACGGACACATGTAAACACTCTAGTTACAAAATCATATGAGCGATTTTTCACGCATATACCGCACATACGCGCCCAATGGAATAACCCCTTTAGGGATTACTCTACTATCAGATCCAAAATTGCGACTTATTTTCTCTTAAGCCTTTATAAATTCACATCATTGTCATTTCTAAAACCAAAAATTGTTGAAAAAAAAAGGAGAGCAATTTTGGTTCAATGATGATACATATTGATCAATTAGTTTTCTCAGATTCATTCCTTTCATCATCTGTAGTCATCGTGTATTCAGGTAAATTAATCACATTTTTTTTGTTTTGCAGTTCATTTGAAGATAGTAGAATAAAAAAATCAAAGCCCCAAAAAGACCATATTTGCTAAGATAAAATGTTGTCATCATGGACAGGGAAGTTCATAGTGTTTTACCGATGGATGTTGGGTTATTTAAAAGAATACGTCCAATAACTTTAAACTTCTCTACATAAAAACTACATGTAAATAGCCCTAATATATATGTTTCATTGTATCTGGGCATAAGGTTGTTATCTTTAATATGTATATATTTATATGTATATCCAATAGCAGGGGGGCTCTTCCATTTTTGAGGGGCCAGGGTGTGCAGACCTTTAGGTACCATGGTTTTGAAAAAGGTAAGAGAAAACTTCAATCTGAAGGGGACACTGGGAGAGAAACTGAAATATCGCCGATTACTTGTTATGATATAAAGTTTAACAGAACTTATTATATTTAAAAGAGTCGCGTCCATTGACAAGGAGGCCTTTTCAGTCACTTGATGCTTTGGGTTCTGTTAAGAGAAAGAATGACTGAAACATGTCGTGAGAGAAATTTTTAGGAAGGAGATCAACTTGAAATACACATATCGAAGCTATGTATACTGTTTAACTTAAAAGGACATATAAAATATATGTATGACAGCAAACAAATAAAGATGGGAACGCTAAAGGTGTGTGTGTGGGGGGGGGGGGGGCATGTGCCCCTGCGTCCCCCTCTGGATCCGCCTAGGCCCATCATGTTCATATCAACTGCCATACGTTCATTTTCTGTTTACTTCTGTCAGTCTTTGATAAAGGCATGTAGAAAGACTGGATGCCACCGGCTGGACGTTTTGAGAGCTGACTGACGGCATCCAAGACGGGTAGATTTACATCATGGCAAGGCAAAAACTGCGTTTTCTGCCTCACACTCCTTGATCAATGTCTTCTCCGGCTGGGTCTGTCACGTACTTGTCTCATTTATCTACATAGCGCGGTCAGTGACCTTGTAGAGTTATGAAAGAAGCTCTGATAAATAGTTCACAAATCAAATGATCGCTGTGCGGTTTTGACAGTACAAGTTTCTGCTCTGTTTTTGTTTTATTGGGCTCATTTCTCATGAAAAAAGTACAGCTTTAAATACAATACTGATTATGTGCAATCATACAAGTGTATAAAATATGTGCCATCTATGTTTAGGTATTTTCAAGAACCAAAGTTTCATGCCCATGGACATGTAAAACAGAAATTGATAATTGTATTCGCCAAAACAGAGTTTTGCTGATACTATGTTTTCAGTCGAACACCGCCGCCGCCGCTAAGGTTTCCGGAGTACTCCTCCGTAATCACTGGGCGGAATTTTTTTAAATTTCACGTGTGAACTGATGCGCCCTTATTTTTGGTTGACCTCTGACCTTTCCTCTCTGCCTAGCGCCCATTTGTGCGTCTGTTTCCACACATAAACCCACATATCTCGGGAACCGTTTGACCGATCAGGCTAAAAGTTTTCCACAAATGTAGCCCTTGGAAAGATTTTTAACAAACACTAAAAAGGGTGGCGCCACCTGCAACCATTTTTGCACAGCGTCCATCTGTTCATCTGCCTTGGGATAAATCACTCATATCCCTGCATTGGTTAGACTTATCCACCTGAAATTTTGCAGGTTTATACATCCTGGACAGCTTTCTTGTTTTTATGACAGGTGGCGCCACCTTCATTCACGTTAAAGCTGTGTTTCCATGTATCCGCAAAAAACGTGTCCGTTAAAGACGTACGTACGTTCCATAGTGCGCAGTCCGCAAAAACTGTTTCCATAAGTACGTACCTTTTTCTTGCGGATACCCTTTCACATGCCTCTTTTGAAACTGCAAGGACAACAGGCAGGAAGAAGGTCAATATGTCTCATCACACCTGGCTCCGGGGCACTGTTGGGAAATGTAGGCATTTTTGCCATCCGCAAAACGAATGAATCGCTAACCGATCCGTTTCGATGCTGTCCGTTTTTGTGGATACGTTTGCGGAGCACGTTAAAACGTACATATGGAAACAGTTCATCTTACAATGAGGGATCCGTTTTTTTGCGTACGAGACGTACGAGATTTACGGATGAATGGAAACACAGCTTAACGCTGCAGATATCCAAGCTCATATCTCGGGAACCGTTTGACCGATTGGACCAAAATGTTGCACAGGTATATTTTTCATATAGCTCTTAATCATACACAAAATTGGTGGCGCCACCTGCCACCATTTTTGCACAGTGTCCTTCCGTTTGTCTGCTGTGGGATTAAATCACTCACATACAAGTAGTTGTTTGACTTATCTGCCTAAAATGTTGCATATGTATACAATTTGGACAGCTTTCTGGATTTTGTGGTAGGTGGCGCAACCTACATACACATTTCGGCTGCAGACTTCCATGCTAATATGCAACACACCTCACTCTATTTCCCCTTGCCACTCAATCCATTCCCAACTTCACCCGTCCCACTCTGATTTCGGTGGATACACGTAGCCGCTTGTCGACTACCCGTATTCTAGTTTGTTATTATAGTCCGTTCCACTACCCCTGTCCACCTGTTTTTTCGCGATTATATTTTTGCTAATCAAAGAACGCCAAAACTTTTTGACCTAAGGACAGACAGAGGAAAAAGCTTAATTAACTTTAATGGAAATAATAGCCTATCTTATGTCCTTTTCCTGTAAACAATTTAAAACTATCTTATGATTAACTAATCTAATCTGTAGCGACATCTTGCCACTTATCTGTGAAAGGGGTATATCAGGGAATAGTGATGACGTCATAATAGACGTGACGCACTAAAGAGGCACCAACATTCACGGACCAATAATCAAGAGCTGCCGACCTCTGTTGACAGCGAGACTTGTATTCTCCGAGTGCACGCGCTTCACTGTTACGTCACATTACTTAATATCCATATCCAAGGAGGATAAACAATGGCCACTTATTAGGGACGCCATGAACCACGGATATATATGAGACATGTCAACCAGGCCGTAAAGTAAATAATATTTATATCGTGAGTAGGTAAGGTACCAAAATTACGCTTTTGCTTCTTTATGCCATTGGTGCAAATTTTGTTTGGAAAGTTTGTCTTATGTAGGCCTAGAGATAAGCACAAAACATCAGGTGGACAGGGGGTGTGGAACGGACTATAATAATCTGCTATAGCTATTTATTGTATACCTGTTGTGCTTATTTTCCCAAATGGTTCTACGTAGAGCAATAAAATATAAGCTGTTCACTCAGAACACTGCCAGACACCAGTGCAAGCTTGTAGCTTCCTGCCTTGTCTTGCCCTAGCTAATTATTGCCCTGGCTAATCACAAGGCTTTAAGTTGACTCTGTCCTCTATTTTCAGTGCCGGATTTACACATGGGCATAACGGGCTGAACCCAGGGCTTCACTATAGAGGGGGCATCAACCTCCTCGGGGGGTTAAAATTGACGCAGGCTGTTCCTGAGAACCATACCTTTATTTTTTTGGCCTTAATTAATTTCATTTGTAGCGTACAATTATGGTCACATAAATTTGTTCACTTCAGGACACATTTGCGAGACCGATATCCTAAAAGTTAGCAAGGCCCTCCATAAGATCGCAAATTTCATTAAATACAATTAATACCTAATTCGCAGCAAACAGTCGCGGTAATTTTTGAAAAAAAAAATTAGAAAGCAGGCAGAAATACTCTTCCGGCTGTAGTGAACAAAACTGTCAAAAGAGTATGAAATTATAAAAAAAAAAACACGACGAAACCTCATGCTTTTAGACATTAGTCAAATTTGAGGAATATTCTACTTCCAATGCTTAGCTAAAGAATTCTTTGAATTACAAAGGTAGATATAATGTATGAAATAATGTTCCCAGAAATAGAACTGTAGCAGCCCTTACCCCAGCACAGACAGACGTAGATACTTTGCATGGACATAAGCCGCTCGTGCGGAACTTGAGTCGATTTAAAGTAATACCGTTTAGTTTTTCTTTTCTAAACTTCGGAGAATCCGAGGATGGGCGGGAGAACTGGCAAATAATTTCCAGAATGGGATACGAGCAAAAGGGTGAGTATTATAGCATAAAAATGTAGCATGATCGAGTGGATGTATAACACCAGAACATCGCTTGTGAGGGCGTTAAAGCCTTTTTGACTGGATCAGTTCCATTTACATATAATTATTTTCAAAATTTTGAAAAAAAATTGTCTGAAGTAAACTTTGATAGATCGCAAAATTTGACAATTTGACGTGTTTGTGGACATGATGTAATAATTGTAACCAAATATCATATAAACGGTTGCAGCCTGCAACACAAAATTTTTGAGGAATTTTGATCATGTGTAACATGTGATTTTGAGCTGCAGGTGGTGTCACCTATGAGAACCTACTTACTGCAGACCGAAATGGTCTTTTCTTCTTTTTACCCAAGACAAGTCATAGTGTGTTATCATTATGGCTTTAATATCATAGTTATCGCTTCCTTAGAGGATCGAAGGGGAAATAAAATGAATATGAATTCAATAGATTTTTTTTCGAAATGGCGTTTTCATGGAACATCAAATATGGTTGATCGCAAAATTTGCCGATTTGATGTGTTTAAATGCATGATGTAATGTCTGTTAATAAATACTTCAAAAACGGCTACAGCCGTCAACGCCAAATTTAAAAGAAATATTGATGCGAATGCTTTGTTATTTTGAACTGAAGGTGGTGCCAGCTGAGTTGAACTACTTTTGTTATATTGTCCTCTTTTACCAAGAAAGGAAATGAGTATAAATATTCTGGCTGCCATGTCATAGTCAGGAACTGCTTTGAAAAGGGCAATAAAATAGCAGAAATTCAGTCACATTGTTTCAAAATGGCGTCTTTACGGAATCGATTTGAGGTCTATATACGAAGTCTATTACCAATATCTCTGGAAAATGCAGCCTTGCTCTAAGCTGTGTTTTTTTTTTAGCTACAGGGAATATTACCTTTATGGCCTACTTTCTGTGGCCCAAAGTGATCATTACTTTTTTACAAGATGAGAGATTAAGTGTTAATAATTTGACTTTCATTTCCTGCAGTTTCTCAGAGGAAGGGAAATAAAGTGACTTCATGCGGTCAAATTATTTTCAAAACGATGCCTTTATGGAAATACAAATTAGGCTGATCTCAAAATCTGCAAAGTTTAATAAGTTTATATGCATGATACCATGTCTGTTATCAAATATCTGACAAAAGGTTGCAGCCTTCGGCACCAAATTCCACAGGTATGATTACCATGTGATTTTAAGCTGCAGGTGGCGCCTTCTTTGCTGATGTATTGTGCGACCCAAAAATATTTTCCCCACTTTTCTATACTCAAGTGAGAAAAGATTAATAATTTAGCTTTCATACGGTGGTAACCAGTCCTGAAGGGCAAATGAAGCAAAAATTTTTCAGTTAAAATTGTTTCGAAAATCCGTTTTGGAAATTTAATTATATTATTCAATTTGATTGTGTAAATACCATAGTGGCTCTCACCAAATATCTCAGAAAAAGCTGCAGTTATTATGTGGCTGTAAGTATGTGGCTGAAACGGTATTTTCACTTTCAATGTTTTCAATATTTCTTAATCGCCATCTGTCAGGCACACTATGGCAAAGAGTGAACATTAGACTCCTAGGTCTCTTGATCAGATATTACATCGCATATGAAACAAACTTCAAACTTCAGAAAAAATCCAAAATCATTCAGATGTGACCAATACCTAATCAAGTTTGGAGACAAACAAGATACACTTCCCATATAAATCAGAAGTGGGAACCAGAACAGTTGTTTTAGATATTGCAGCGCATGTTTAATGTGTAAAATTAAGAATTAAAAAGTAATTATTACAAGTGGCTCATGGGCAATGACGCTTAGCTGAATTCAAGGAACCTTGAATAATGTGAAGAATTACTCCCAGAGTGCTCAAAATCATGCAGATGGCCAACAGTCCTCAGAAAACAGGTTATAGCACCCTTATTTAGGGTTTCCGAGAAGATTTTACCAGGAACTCCCTGGATACTAAGAAGTTTCTACGTTCAACTGATACAATTTGTGTGTATCCGACTTTCAGAATACTTTCTTTCACACAGCTTACAAAATATAGGTCAGAATGACCCGATTTCAGGTTCCCAAGAGGCTTTACAGGAACCCCCCTGGATCTTCATTAAATTAAAAGCTGCTAGGACCAGCTGTAACATATCTTGCAAACCAGTCTTATAGGGTGCTAAAAACATGTCTTTCACAGATCTTGCAGACTATAGGTCACAGTGACTTTATTTCAGATGTCCAAGGAGACTTTACACAAACCTCCCTTTACATTAAGAAAGACATTTCCAGATCAAACAGTTAAGATCTGTGCCATGTCCGACTTTCTGGGTGCCAAAATTCGATTTTCTGCTCATAGCGCACAGAATATAGGTCATCGTGACCTAATATCAGGATTTAAAGGAGACTTGCCAAGGACCTCCCCGGATCATGGGTGCCATATCTGAAGGTTCTAGGGCCAACAGCAGTTTTGTGTCCTGTTTGCCTGGGTGCTCATAATCATAGTTTCAGCCAGCTGCTCACAGAATACAGTTCACCATGACCTAGTTTCAGGTTTTCAAGATTAGCCCTAAATATCCCTGGTTGTGTTAGAAGATTCTAAACCTATAGGATACAATTTGTGTCCTGCCTGAGTGTCTGGGTGCTCTTTTCCATATTTTTGGCCAGATGCTCGTAGAATATAGGTCACCATGACCAAGTTTCAGGTTTCTTAGGAGATTTATCTAGGACATCCCTGAATATCATGATAGAAGATTCTAAGCCAAATGGATACAATTTTTCCCCTTACCCTCTGGGTGCTCAAAATCATGTTTTTGGCCCGTAGTTCGCAGAATATAGGCCACTATGACCTAATATCTGGTTTCCAAAGAAAATTTTATGGACGTCCATGGGTATTCAGTTAGAAGTGTTTAAGATTTTTTTGTGTGCCCCGTCACGGGTACTCAAAATCATCCTTTCGGCTCATAGTTACCAAAATATAGGTCACCATGACCTTATTCCAGGTTTCCGGGGAGATTTGCCTGGGACCTCCCTGAATATACAGATAGAAAATTCTAGGTCTAAGCGTTACGATTTGTGCCCTATTAACAGCTGGAGTGCTTCATTTGGTCGGTCTCAAAAATAGAGAAAAAAATGCGTAAATATTAAATTTGTGCCCTGTTGACGGATGAAGGGACGGCTGGATGGCCGGACAAAAAGTGATCATTAAAGTTAGACCACAAAGTATACAGGTCAGAAGACCACACTTCCTATTTAAATTAAAAGTGGATGAGCAATAGTTTTTGAGATATCGCATTTGAAATGTAGAATTTAGAATAAATAAAATCATAAAAATAATTTAAGTATGACCAAAACTTGATTAGCTCTGGAGATCCATACGATAAACCTGCCATTATAATTAGAAGTATATCAAAGTAAATCTTTTTTATATAATGCTGCACATATAAATTGTTTAAGGATGGATGGACTGACTGACAGACAGACCAAGCTTGTCACCATATTTCCACTTCACTTAGTTGGGAAATAATAAACCTAATGAGCAATTGGTAATAAATAACCATGTTTCCGATTTTGTAGCAGACCAACAGTCTGAGGCAGTCTATAGAATGCTACTAAGAAACAAATAAAACCATTTATTCCTGCATTTATTCTGGCATTACTATGACAAGAGGAGAATTTGGCACATTATTTTAATAACAGAGATATTTACAGTAACATGGTAACTGATATACATAAACATTATGATTAAACATAATTTACCAAATTTATCTGCCAACAGCTTGGGCATTCACACAAATATTTCTGCTTATAAATGACAGCCTTACACCAAATTAAGCGCTGACATGTTTGAGCTCTTGTAACATCCTGTTGACAGGATATCAAACCAGTGATTAAATGTAAAGACTACAAAAAAGCCAAAAACCTGTTGGCATGTGACAGGGAGAGAGTTCTGGAAGTTAAATGATGACTTAAAACCACCAGGTCTTCCTCCAGTACTGTTTAGTTCAAAATTAGTTCAACTGCCATCCCTAAGAAAACTGCTTTCCATACATCATGCTGCAGCAGACAAATGACACTATACTGTTGGTTAATCCATGTAGATATACTTGCATTAAATAATGAGAATAAAAAGTGCATAATCTTACCAGTATTAAAAATTCAGCATGAAATATCCTTCACTGCCTAAATGTAAAGCAAACTAACTAGTATTTGTCATATTTAGACAAAGGATCCATTTCTTATGTAAACTCCCCGGACACATGCAAATGCTTCATCTGTGGCACCAAAACAGTAATTATAAATATCTGCAGAAATATCCAGAAGTAGATCCTGGTATCCAATGATGCTACAGTTAGTAACAGGATCATGATTTTCCATGATGTAGTTCTAACAAAGTGAATACTGAAATTAAAACTAAAACTCTGAATTTATATAATGGTACAGCTGCATGGTAATTACACTGTACAGGAGTGTTCTGATCCTGAATGTCTTTACACAGGCAATGAAAGGTACAACAGTAATATCTTCCAAAATTGTTTTATCATTATTACAGTTGTGCAACAGTTACCAATTCCCAGACTTTTACATCATTACAGTTGTACAACAGTAACTTCTTCCCAGCTTTTTTTACATTATTACAGTTGTAAAACAGTTACCAATTCCCAGACTTTTACATCATTACAGTTGTACAACAGTAACTTCTTCCCAGCTTTTTTTACATTATTACAGTTGTAAAACAGTTACCAATTCCCAGACTTTTACATCATTACAGTTGTACAACAGTAACTTCTTCCCAGCTTTTTTTACATTATTACAGTTGTAAAACAGTTACCAATTCCCAGACTTTTACATCATTACAGTTGTACAACAGTAACTTCTTCCCAATTTTTTTCCATTATCACAGTTATACAACAGTAACCTCTTCCCATTTTTTTTTTACATTATCACAGTTATACAACAGTAACCTCTTCCCAGATTTTTAACTTCATTACAGTTGAACACAGTATCATCCTATTTGATACTTTTGACCTTTCTACAGTTGTAAAGTTTTCTGTTCCTTTAAGTTTTGCATTATTTCAGTTGTACAACTGTTTCCTCTTCCCAGATTTACACATTATAATAGTCATACAACAGTATCACCTTACTGGATTCATTTGACCTTTTTCAGTTGTACAAGATTAACATCTTCCATAACTTTTGTGTACATTTGCAAAGTGCTACAACAATATCCTCTCCAAGGCTGATTTCACACTGGTTCAGTTGTACAACAGTATCTCCCTACACTGTATTTATCCAAATCCCAAATGTAAGAAAGGACATTTAATTCACACACACTATATACAATAGTATAGCTGTGATCCTTGTAAACAGTATATATACAGTGTTAGATTCACATGGCCCTGACTATGACCAGATCCTAACAGTGAGGTCACTTCCTCCAGAAACGAGGAACTCTCCGGCTCGGTCAAACACCACACACTGTACAGCATCCTCATGTCCAACCAGGTTCGTGGTCTGAAACAGAAACATCAAGTCTTTTATTCAAAAGGATTTAGATCAGAATGTGGAGTCATTCTTACAAAATTCATTGATTTTAAATTGGGCTGCATATTATTCTGATTTGACACAGGAACTCTTAACTTATTTTTTTACACGGATTGCACAAATAGTAATTTAAAGTGATCACGGCACTCTCCATGGCTAAGATGATGGTGTTCAGTAGTCTGTAGATGTTGAGGAAACTGAATAACCCAGAGAAAACCACTGGCCTTCGTTGGGCAACAAAAACTGACTCTCAAAGCCATGCCAGGGTTTGAACCAACGGAGAGTGAAGTTTTAAGGGGCTGATATGAGGTGGTTTCCCAACACAATTTTTACCCTGGAAAATTATTAAATTGATGCTGGCATCATATGAACACAGGAAAACATTTTCTAGACATACAGGTCCTCTTGCTGTTACATTTAGGGTCACAATTAGACCCTCCAAAAAGAGGATATGAGGCTTAATTATGCTAGGTGTGTACAGAAACATTAAGAAAATTGGACAATTTGCAAATAACAATGAATCAATATGGGATCTCCCTACTGACTGATTGTACCCAATTAACTCATCCAATACAAATAAACATCTCACAAAAAAGTCTGGCCTAATATGAGCCTGGCTTAATCAGAAAACATCAAATTACTTACCTGGGGTAAGAAATTGTAGTATGAATTTCAAATGTAGTATGAATACAACTGAATAAGATGTTATTATCAAACACGGTCCAGAGTCTGTATTTTAAAAGCTACAATGCATGTTAGGAGCATTTGATATTCTACAGTCACATATACCCACATATATCCACACAAGCAGGCATTGCAGATGTATTGTTTGAGCATTGACTGTTAGTTATTTGTTTCAGCAGGTATTTATAATACAGCAAACATACCTTTCCATTAGCAACTTCATACATGTGTATGGTTCCATCATTACTGGCAACAGCAAGAACTTGTCCTGAGAGCAAAATAAATATTTAATACATCACATGACACACATCAACATATAAATGTTGATATATCGATATCAACAGCTATCAACATATCAATAAGAACAGTCTGTTACAAATGGCCTCTGGTCTTTGACATCAAATGGCATAATGTGATGGTAAAGTGTAGATGTGTAACATCTTAACTCAAAGAGTGTAGCCCCCACAATGCTCCTACCTGCTGGCTATATATGTATACATACTTGTAGCTTCAGTATGGTATTTTATGAAAATACATTTGGAAAATGACTGGAATTAAATAACTTATGAAGAAACATGATAAAGGTCATCTAGTATTTCTAAATGTGCTATTATTAATGATTTATGATTACTATGATTTACACTTGGAAAGAACATTTGGTCTATTTCTTTCACAATAATCCAGATGTGAAACAGTGAATATTGTTAAACTTAGAAAAGATTTAATAATGGTGACTGGTGATGTTAATAATAATGCCAGTGCTGCACTGTAGAATAGTTTTCATAACGTGTTGCTTTGTGCAAACATGAATATTTGTATGAAAGAATAACTTCAATAACAAGAAGTAAAATTATGTGCAAAACACAAATGGACTGACCATTCATGCCAAGGCCAGTTTTGTACAGAGTGCATGTACTTTGTGTCTACTTGATACAGTCACACTATATCTTACGTTTCTTTGCTTCAGAGAAAAATAAATTGCAAAATGAAACAAAAAATTCAGATGTTAGTAACACTAATGAAAATGTATATTTTATGATATTTAATGAACTGACAAATTGCTCTAAACAGAGTAAATGACATGGTTACGGGCCTGCAAGAACTGAACAATAAGGTTTTCATATCTGGGTGATTGTTTTACTGAGGGGGGTGGTTGGCATGATGCACATAAACATACCATGAATAAATGCATTATTGTATTAAAAACCATGCCATGCTAGAAAGTGGTGACAACCAGAGACAGATTTCTAGTATGGTTTGTGAGTTCACATGTATTCTCTTGGGTTAAATCATTACTTGTAGCACAATGATAAAATTATTGGAATATTAATGCAACAGGATGGATGACCATTGCAGTACATGCAGTACATTTTCTTGAATGGCTTGTATCATTCAAGTCAAGCTTACCAGTCCAATATAATTGCCTACTGAGTTGTGTATTCACAGCTAGTTGTATAATCAATGTGATATCAATGGTGCAAACACAAACCATGATGTATGATGTAGGATAAAACAAACATGTATCACAGACACAGCCCATGTTATAATAATATGCCGATTCATTTTCAATAAAATGAATATTCATACACTGACCTGATGGGTCAAATGCCACCCTATTTGCTGGGTGAGGACCAATATCAATGCTGGCCATGGGAGCGACAGTCCGGACATCCCAGAGTTTGACCATGCCGTACGAGTCACATGATGCAATTGTGTCTCCCTGTGATGAAAATATAGCGTACATTGTAAAATAAATATTACTGACTGACTTGCTGTCATCAAAGTCATTAAATTAATAGATTCTTTATAAATAAATACATTTTTCTAGAAGTGTTTTTTTTTCAAAATTCTGTATATCTATTAACAGACTGAAGTACATAATTTTGATATTATGATGGATTTTATCATGAATCTGCCTATCAAAGATGGTAAAAAACCTGTTTCTTTTCAGACTCCTGCAAAAGGCATAGGTAACCTAACTGTAGGAATCCTAGAAGATCTGGTCATACCTGTATGTGGATATTAAACTAGAGCTTTCCAGCAAAAAGCAGTTAAGATCTGGGCCCTATGAAAGATGGCCCTGCAACAGACAATGGGCCATTCCTAAAGCTCAGATGATTTTCAGTCAGCTGAGCTGAAAGAGGTAATAGGTGTTTACATTTTGGAAGTTGACAAATACTGTAAAAACTTGCCTGTGTATTTGTTTTTAAAATGCCACTGACAGAATGCTAACAAACTGGGCTGAAAGGTCTACGCCAGTCCAGGTTTATTATTACTGAGCACTTGTGTCCATAATTTGGACTCAAGTACTTGTGTGTACATGCAAATCTGAAAATCACTGCAAACCACGTCTATATTTATATATTACTGTGGGAGTTCAAATCAAACCTATGCTACTAAAATTAAGAGGTTTGTCAAATGACACTTTGTATCTTTTGCTACACTGTGATAAAAACCAATCAAATATAAAATGTCTCCCTTCATGCTTAGCAGTTTCTTGTGGGCTGCAACCTAGCACTCCAACAAGTCAATTTATACCTATTTTCATCAGCAAACCAATGCCCATTTATATTTTTTAAAGTTGCTATGGCAACCAGTACTCAAGTCCAATTTGGGTATTGTGTACCGAGTACTCTTGTGGTACATTTGGTACCAGTTTCCGCTGTACTAACATGTGTAAGAAAATCAGGTTAATACTAAGCAGAATAATAACAGGTTAATGTGACCCAGGATGTGGACTGAACTTTGCGATGTGGATGTCATGTTGATCTTCACTTACCTTGAGGTTGAAGATGACGTGGTTCACAGAGTGCATGTGTCCGTAGAACGTCTGAGCACAAAGACCCTACATGAAAACAGAACAGTTGTAGATCTATCTATATATAAAGACTGGAGTCCATGTTAAGTGTTTGATTTTCATATCAAAAGGCAGCATAAAAATCCCACTCTATTTTGTCAGTTCTTCCTTTTCTTCTAGCCATATATATCGTGATGCTAATGTACAGTGCTTGATATGAATGGTTAATCACTTGCCTTGGGCAAGTTAAAGTTCCAGAAAAAGATCAGCTCCTTCTGACCTGACTGTGCAAGGGGGGCATGACATTAACATTTACCAAAAGGAGTGAATCTTAGCTAATTTCTTCTATTTACAGGTTTCTATTTTGGAGAAATTCAATCATAAAGACAATTTTTTATCATAGTTACCTGTGCATTTGTCTGTTCAAAAAATGAGAACATGCAGTATTAACAAACAAATACTTGAGCATTTTTATTGTCTAACATGAGTAATGAATGCAACTCAATCATGTGGGACACACCTTATGTTCCTCCCTGATAACACTGATTTTGTGGGGCAAATAAAAATTCATGTGGGCAAGTATAAGCCAGATATTACTTGTCCTACTGGGCAAGTATCAAAAGTTATTGTTAATTTCTGCATATGTTCATAGTTTTAATCCTTTTTTTAACAGAAAATCTTTAATTCTCTGTTCTTTTCAAATGTGTATAGTTATGAACAACTTCTGGGTGCTTAATTTTATGAACTGACACAAGCAGTGAATGTGCTTACTTACATTACAAGTATGTTTATAATTATGCACCATAATATGTGTATATGAGTTATTATGTGTGCTCAAGTGCTAATTTGATTTATGTTGCTGATCAAAATGAAAAACATCAATGTAACATTTACAGCATTTTTAATAGCATACAGATTTGACACTGATGATATATTTATAGCATATTTAAATTTGAGTTTTCAAGGATGTTTTCTGATCTATAAATACTATTTACAAAGAATTACAGGAGTAACTCTGGTCTTAGACCGTGAGTACCGGACATACTTACTGTGCGAGCATCCCAGAGAGACACAGTCTTATCTGCAGAACAGCTGATCAACGTGTTAGAGAAAGGAAGGAACTGTATGCTGTTTACAGAGTCAGCATGGCCCCGCAAGGTGTACCTGCATCTCAAGCTAAAACAAGTCACAACAGGTGTTTCATGTCACCTTGTATTGACAGCAGATTCATCAAATTACCAATAATTATTACATCACAGCAATAACAAAAACCTACATTGTATTTAAATAGCTTATACTAGTATTTAAAATTATAACAAAATTCTTATTTTCTTCAAGTTAAAAGATACGTATAAAGCAGACATGTAAAAAGAACCTCAGCATCAGTGATCAGTGAAACTCAGCAAATCAGGTATCTATATATCTGAAACCTCCTAAACGTAAGATCAACATTGCAGAGATTATGTTAAGATCTACTCATAAAACAGTCCACTGCTATTTTTAATCTACAGATCTCTATCAGTAGATAGTCCTCTTAACATTTTCTAAAAAAAAAAAAAAAAACTTGGAAACAATATGTATCTAGCACTGCACTTGCCTGTTGAGATCCCAGACTTTAGATGTGTTGTCCATGGAACAAGAGGCCAGGAAATCTCCACAAGAGTGCCAGCTGCATCCCCACACTGTTAAGTAAATTAACCACAAAAGAAAATAAGATTAACCTGGGAAAGTTATGTACAATTCTGTCAACAGAATCTATTTGTGCAATCATGTGTAAAAAATAACCCAAACTGAGAAAATGTTAGAATTTTTTAATAACTGGATCAAAATACACTTGTATACATATTGTATTTACAATGTGCTCAATATCTAACCATTTATGGAATTTTAAATTATTAAAGTTAAATTAAAAAAAGGTTGTTTTATTTATTAAATAATACTTTTAATGTAAAATTTACAATATATATATAAATATAAAAACATATATTATTCATTTATTCAGCATTATATGATTACTGATCTGACAAACATACAAGAAAAACAACTTTTGCAAAGTGGCCACACAGGGGCTGACTGGGGTGGACAAAAAGGCCCAGGAACAGGACTTGAGTGAAAGTGCCATGATCCCTGGCTGTAAAATGAACCTAGATATACATATACTTTATAAAAAAAGGCCCAAGCACAGATGTGTGAACTGTCTTTCAGCTGTACTAAAATGTAACTAATGTAAGTAGTTTTTACTCAGAGAAACATAGACTTGGTAGGATCTCGTACAAAACCCCTGATTCTTACCTGCATGTGTATGGTCAGTGAATGTATGCACACACTCAGCTTTGGCGAAGTCCCAAACTTTCACAGTTGTATCCCCACTGGCTGTGGCAAGCTTGGCACCTCTGTCAAATCAATTATAACACAAGCAAACATGAAGAGGAATATCACAAAATTCACAGTTAAAAGTGAGAAATATGCATTGTCAATATTAATGATACAGTTAAGGCTGAAAGGAGTACTCGAGTACTCGAGTCCGGGTAATACTTACCAAGTACTCGAGTCCAACATTTGGACTCAAGTACTTGTGTATGTACATACATATCTGAATATCACTGCAAATTTACGGGCAGTCTGTAGGCCTATTTATTCATTATTGTAGCCTGGCATAGGGCTCTAAACAAATGCTAGTCAAATTAACAGAGGTCTTGTAATGACATATATCTATTCCTTCATTGGGATATAGTTAAGCCGTCACAAAGTCAAATTTATGCATATTTTGCCTCCTTAAAGAAATGTCCGTTTTATCTTTACAGCGTTGCCATGGTAACGAGTACTCGAGTCCGAGTCGGGTAATGCCTGTTGGGTACTCGCGTCCAAAATTTTGTACCTGTTTCAGCCCTAGATACAGTATAACCTGTTGATTTTATTGTTGAGAAAAAAAGTTAGGATGACATGTAAGGATGGACATGTTAGTGAAATATAATCTCAAATTATTATGTCATATAATGGGTAGAATTGGCTGCTTGAAAATTTTCAAGAAATTTCCTTCTGCATTTGTTTTTGTGAAACTGCAATCATGTTCAACAGTGCATGTGTAAGATGCAGGGACCAGACTGGCTAAACACAATATAACATAAAGGATCTGCATAATTAAATGACCTGTCATGAGTTCATGTTCAGATCTGGCAAACAGAGAGCTTCTCACAAATACACAAGTAAAAAATTATACTTGTTATTGCTTCTACCAGGAGGGTTTGCCTTTTGCATGTGTTTGTGTCTGTTCACAACACAGCTCACACAATCATACACATAATCTCATGTTATTTTCAGGGCATTTCAGAAATGGGCCAATGAGGAATCATTTAGATATTAGTGTGGATCCAGCCAATGATTGGGATTCAAGAACCTCATCAAGAAATATTCACTTTTGCATGAATGAACCTGGGAATATGGACCAAATAAGTGAACGGAAACACAATTTTGGGAACATTCAACAATAGGCACATGGCAGAGGCTTACATTCCACAGAACGCAGTTTTCTAGTTGTTCACCGAATGGTGGGATTAACAATAACCCCTGCCAGTATTGTTATTTTTTATAAGAAGCTCACTATAAAGGCTACATGACACAAACATGAAACTGCACAAACAGTGAAATGTTAATGAACATTACGTTGGATGGAAATCACAGTCGGCAACCCAGTCCGTGTGTCCTTCTCCTGTCATGATGATGTCACCACTGGGCACCGCCCACATCTTCCAGGTTGTGTCGTCACTGGTTGAAGCAAGCACATGCTTTCGAGGATGCAGAGCGACACTAACAAAAAAAAGTAAAGTGAAAAATATAAAGAAATACAAGGAGCGTAGATTATTTAAAATAAACTTTAAAATAAGGGGAGAAAAAGATAATGAATGTGTTATTTCCATACTTTTACTGGTAACTGAAGATTGCTGTTAAATTGCCTTATATGAATATCATGTGTTGTTATGATGTGGTCAGGATACATCATGTGAAAATGTAGAAAGATGAGAAAATAAATTTGTTTCAGACCAAACTATAAATCAATCCAAAGATAATGCAAGATAATCATCTTCTGATCATGAAAATATGCTCATGCCCTCCTATGGTTTTCTGGTTAATGGGCTTAGGTAATGCTGACAAAGATCACTGTTTGAACGGGTGACCACCAGGTTACTGCAGCAAAGCCTGTCTTAGAACTTGAAAATAGTGTGCTTTTTTTCAGCATTTTTATATAACCAGTGTCAGGTACGAAACAGGGAGAAACATGTGCCATCACCTTATTCAATGTTGTTCAGAAGGAAATGCCTTTCATTAAAACACCTGAAATTACTTACCTTATTCTCATATCTGTTAAACATGCAACAAACCTACCTGCTGACTGCGTGACTGTGAGCCTGGAAGGTGTTGGAGAGACGGAAACCTCCTGTTCTGGTCAGGTGACCTGGTGGTCCCCGCACTTGAGCAAGATGTGGATTAACACCAGTGTCAATGGGGAACTCTGTGTCCTATAGGTATAAAGAGGGGCCACTGAGAGAGGTCTTATAATACAATTATAAATGATAATACTGTTCATAAGAACTGATACATAGACATTTTGGCATCGGTTTCCCCCTGATTATAATATAGAGGCACTGTTGTGAACACACATACATTAAGACATGAAAAAAATCCAGCAGGCTCACAATGACATCTAAAGGGGCCTAATCATTTATCTGACCTTTAAAAACTAAAGGTAATCCCTTGGAGCTTTTATAAAATAGACCAAAAACGTGAATATCACTGCACACAGGCTGCTTGTTTTGTTTATATAAGTGTTTATAATATGTTGGGGTCCACCAAAATAACCATAACAAATTTAACAAGGGTATTTGGTGGCATATGACCTTTCTACCTCCGTATATATGCAACCTACCACCTTAGGTTACATGTTTTTCCCATTTGTCAACTTTGCTCAAGTTCATACATCCTTCAGGGAGGCATTATAAGAACTTTTCATAACCAGAATTATCCTCAGATCATTAATGTATACACAGAGGAAGCCAGAAATCACATAAATTCTTTTTCAAAAGGTAGGTGGGCATCTTTAAACTTCTGATGTGGAGGTCACATTTGCTTTAACCATTCCAGTTATCCACTGCTGGCAATGGCTGTCGCTGCCATATATCACTGTCAGGGCACTAGCACTGAGCCGAGATGTTCTGATCAATGAGTAAAGGGTAATGCAGATTTAGATACATATTTTGAACTTTGTATTCATTGCCAATGACTGTTAATGACACAACTTTTATTTAGCAATAAGGCAGCTCCCCCCCCCTAAATTCCCATGATTTATGTTCAAACCAGATTTGGAAATTTCTGTCCTTCAAAGCACTGAAGACAGCCCACAAAGAACAGTAACTGCCATAATCATTTTGTAAAAAGCTTGCTTATAGGAGAACTGCCAGCATGTCCAACAGACTATATAACTTCTTGCACAGTGTCAATAACACTTGTTTACTTTCTAATTCTGGAATAATTTGGACTGGGTAGCATCTATTTAAATAATCTAAAGAAACATAACAAGCCTGTTTAATTAAAATGTAATTAAAACTCTAAACTTAACAAATATCACACTGCATTTTTTATGTAAGTTAAATATGAAATTTAAACAGACATACCAGGAAGGCAAAGAGCTGCTGTTTAAGGGTATAGTTGACTGCTCTGGTCCATGGGGTTGTCGACCCTTTTTGTGTGTGCCCTGTATAGGGCGGGTCAAACTTATTGCCTTGTGATTGGGTAATTGGCAAAGGTCAATGATAGGCATGTGTCAATAAAGGCTGGATGTTACAACTTGGTGCCCTTGGCAGCCATATATGGCAAAGGCAGTCTTTGTAAGCTGAGGGTAAGTTGAATACATCAGTATGAGAGAAACATGACCACTTTGTACTGGGCGTAATCTGTTAATACAATGAGAGTTGAGGTTTTTACGTAGTTTCAACTTACATTAGGATGGGATATGTTCCTGTCATCGAAGCTATTCTGTGCCTCCCATTTCTCCCGTTCATCTGCCAGCTGACGATGTGTTGGGCCTCTGCCGTGCTTGTCAACCATGATGGCTGCACTTCCTCTCTGTTCAAGTCGCATACCTAGGAACACTTATAATGTTAGCAATGTTTGTTAAAAACATGTAAAAAATCCCAGACAATACTGCTAGCAGGCAGAAAATTGACACAATCCGGAGACACATGTAGAAAACAACAGTTTAATACTCGAACATGGCTGACAACAACAATATCCGGGCAATACGGCTACAGTGATGATACAGGGACTGGTCTGTATTTAATACATGGGAATAACAGGGATCAGTGTTTTATGAAACTCTCAACATTGTTAACTACTGAATCCTGAATATCACTCGAAATGTTAAAGAAAGACCAGCTTGTGTCCAGGTGGTACCACTTTCAGACAAAGAAGAAATCTGACTGACATTCCATTCCTTGGTGTAAAGCTCCTGTGATGCTCTTTCATTGCTTATGCAGATATATTGGTTCAAACAGTTAAAATAAAAAAAAAATAACATCTCCTAGGTGAGTCTCTCAGCATCACCATATGTTGCTCAAGATACATGCAGCTCTCAATAATACCACAAACTGTGATGAGAGGTGTATCAGAATCCAAAGATCACCAGTGTGTTCATAATCACAGCCAACTGAAATATAGCTGTAACCACGGCCATGTTGTGGGGTTTGAATTAACAAAGAAAACAGTGTGCCTGGTTGACATTAATTGATGCAGATCATCCTAGCAAAGAAAATAAGAGTTAATGCTATAATCACAAGGGAAAAGTTGGTCTGTGAAACAGATCTAGTATGTCCCCCGCCTGGTGTGGGAATATTTAGAAAAAAAAGTTGTAAATACATGTATGAAATTTGAGATGGGTCAATGTCACACACCAAGATTACCTTTGTGACCTTGAAAACTGCACGAAGGTCATCCATATTCAAACTTGACCTAGCCCTTTATGAGGTATGTCAATGCTGCAAGTTTGATGACTGTGCCTAAAATTTTTTTTCGAGTTATTGCATTAATATCATTTTAGCATTATTGCCACTGTGACCTTGAAAAATGTGTAAAGGTCATCCATGTTCAAACTTGACCTAGCCCTTTATAAGGTGCATCAATGCTGTAAGTTTGGTGACTATACCTCAAATTTGTTTAGAGTAATTGTGTTAACAAATGTGTGACAGACGGACTTACAAAAAGATGGACGCCCACACTGTATGTCCCCCACCAATGGCGCCTTGGGCGACGGCAGGGGAAAAAACAACCTTATCTTATATCATAATCCTAGACTGAAATAATACCTTTGACAATTTTATAATTCTGACTTCATCTATTTGATTGTAATGTTGAGTGAAAATATTACCTGTGGCACTCTGAGATGTGATGGACCCGTTATCTAGACTCTTGATTGTGCTTTGTAGACCAACCACTTGACCAATGGCTCTGTCTCTCTCCAGTTTAGTTAACATTTTTTCTTTCATGGCTGTTTCATATTTTTGTTTCAACTGCCTTAGTGTTGGTTCATAAGATGCATAATGATTCTTTAGCCTGAATAAAGAGAAAGAAAACAAACATGTACACATACAAAGCATGGGATGGTTTGTAATAAAAGAAAAAAACTTAGTTCAGATTAACCTACACGAAACCAGCTGTTGGCAATATGTCTTCTCAGCATGAGATTAAGGGTGTAGTCATATGGTATGGAGAAAGAAATACTGGCAAAATGAGGAAAGACAAGCTGCAAACAGTTTTTTTGCCTATATTTTACTTTCAAATGTTTTTAATTCAGTCCAAACTGAACTAAACTGCAATTGTAACACTGTGTTATTTTGTGTTAGCATATTACCCTTCATTATCTTGCAGAAAGTATTATTCCAAATACAACAGATGGCACCAAAGATATACTATGGATAAATCTCACTGCTTCTCAGTTGAAATTAGAACACACAATCTCCCAGCTTTGATTTCTGTGATCTACCCTTAGACCACATAAGGAACTCTGCATTGCTTGTATTTGTGAGCAACAAATTTATAAACAAGAGCACCGCAAACATGCATAATATGCCTGTTGTGTATCTGGTGACCTCTGACCTCATTAAATACGTGTGAATTTTGATGAGGAGGTAATTCAGGTGAGAAACTCTATTGGTAAATATGTATAATGAGTTAATGTGTCATGAGTCCATAGGATTTTTGGTAAGTAACCAAGGTGCCTCAAAATTGTGGTAACCTCAGACCTCATTAAATATGCATGGATTTTGCTGGAAATCAAACTTAGGCGAGATAGTTTATTGATTAACATTTCTGATGAGTTTGATCAAAATCCTTTTTATTCTTCATAAATTATCGTGGCTACACCACAAAGTAGCCTAGTGACCCCATGACCTTATTAAATATGTATTGATGTTGCCCATAATCAGACTTGAGCGAGATAATCTGTTGGTAAGTAGTTATGGTGAGTTTTGTTAAAATCCATCAAAGCCCCGGTAAGTTATCAGGGCGACACTAAAAATAAACAGACGGACGGCATGACAGACGAATCGTGTGATGCCATAATTTTCCTGTCATATGATGGGCAAATAAAAAAAATACCATTTAGAATAGAAAACACAGAATTTAATCTTATTTTTTTTTAAATTTTCCTAATATTTCTTCTCATCCAAGTATGTAATATCATTATTGCAATTTATATTTCCAGTGTTGGAGGTCTCGAGGCCGGTCTTGGCCTCGAGGCCGGTCTCGAGGCCGGGTTTTGCCGGCCTCGGCCTTGGCCTTGGCCTTGGCCTCGGAAGGCCATGACTCAGACTCGGACTCGGCCTCGAGCCCTCCGGCCTCGGTGACTCGGGACAGACGGGTCCGAGGCCGGCTCGAGGCCGCGCACGTTTGACCTTTTTTGAATGAACTCAGCTTGCATTTGTGAACAGGATTCGAATTTTAGGGGGCCCGCGGGCCAATCACCCTTATTTTTTGGCTCACTCCCGTGAAATGTGGAGGTGCAAGCTTGTTTGGCCCGTAAAAATCTGCCTTCAGGTGCTAGACTAATAGCCCTTCTATTTTTAATCTCCCTCAGTCTCCATGTAGATATTCTTAATTTCCATAATGAAAGCCTTTGACAGATATATTACCCGACGTAGCGGATCATTTAATTTGAGATTTTTAAATTAGTCTGATTGTGCTTACATACAAGGAACGATCGGTACACTCTCGTACGCCGGTGAGAAGGGGGAAAATTGCCGGTAAACCGCTCCCAAAGTTTCAACACTTGCAAGAGTGAAAAAGCTCCATGAACTGACTTATTAACATGCACAAACGTTATAAAAAATAGGAGGAATCGCGTAAATGGACACATTGAGCAATAAGAAACCATTCTCGTTGGATTACAGCGCAAGTTCATCGTTGTCGCATTAAATGAGTTCTCTCGACATTCGTAATGTAAACCGGCCATGTTGGCATTTAAACCATATATGGCACGTTGACTAACATGCAGTTGATTTGCATAGATCCGTGCCTAGCCAGTGCACGCATACGTGTGATTGGCGGAGAGATGAAGTGTCATAGACAGAGAGCCAATAAGAGGTTCGTAGTAAAATCCACCCCATGTGACTTCATTCATGACAATTTTGGCGGGAAAATGTTCACTGACATCGCTTCGCCTTCGGTTGTATTTTAGTGTTTGTTTTTCTAGCTAAGATTCTGGCGGCACCCTGAGTATATAAAGCAAATTATAAAGCAAATGACGCAGGGCTATAATGGAACCTGCAACTGACGATGTCTGGTGCACGATCTACACAAAACAGATGTTTGTAATTGCAAGAATTGTGCAATTTCTCCGGTTCTGTAACGATCACAACAGGGTTTTGGCAGCAGACGGTTTCTAGCGAATCGTCCCTATACCATCCATAACTGATTTGATTAATTTAAGCGACTGCGTATATCGTATACTTTTTGTAGTGTTTCGTTTTAACTGCCTTTGTTTACGTCAATTTATTTCATTTGATTAATAGCGTTTAAACCTGGAAGTTTATTTGATTTAAATAAAAAAAGAAAGATATTTCCCAGCCGTGCGGCGTTTCATGTGGAGACGTTGAAAGGATACAGAAGGTCAACAATATTTGCTAAGTCATTAATTAAAGAAAAATAAAATATAATCAACCCTAGGCAGCGCCGTGCCTGTCGTTGAATTTTATTTTATTTCTAGTCTTATGCTGGTACGTTATTTAACAAGTATTTTGCCCGGCTGACTATATAGTTAAGTGGATTTTCCAAAATAAAGAAATTGACAACAGACTGGGAAAATAGATCGAGAAATCAGTCTAAATGTCTGTGAGAGTAATATTATCTCGCCAATGTTCCATTCTGGGCAAAATCCACGCATATTTAATAAGGTCAGAGGTCACTAGGCTGCTTTGTGGTGTCGCCGCGATAACTAACATGGAATACGATCGATTTTGATAAAACTCAAAAGAAATGTTTTTCAATATGATATCTCACCTATAGATTTCCAACAAAATCCATCAATAATCAGTGAGGTCAGCAGGTCAGCAGACTTTGGTTGCACCATGCATGGTGACGTAAATATATTATTGGTGAGTAACAGGGTCAGTACAAATATTAATCTATGCAGTTTCTCATCTGAATTTAATTTTCAGCAAATTTCACGCATATCAAAGAGGTCACAAGACAGAAAACGGGCGCATTGTGTACGTATTCGGTGCTCATGTTTTTAAATCAAAACCAAATAAAAAAAATTAATACCATCGAGGCAGTGAACGATATACAAAGAGTACATATGTAGTTAATTATATTTAATCTTTTAACTATTTTTTTTAATTAAAAAAATATACGGGCCTGTATTTTTCTGGCGGACCTGTGTACACATGGGCGACTGGCCTTTATATTTTCAAGCCTTTTTTCTGTTTTTGCTCAGAACTGCCCCATAAATTAGCGGTTATTATAATGTCCATCACTAGACAGTGGCCTTTGTCCCGCAAGCAGAAAAAAAAGACGTTTCAATCTACAGTATCGGAACTATCAGAAGTATGCGGAATTTTGGAATGTATTTGTTTTTCACCAAAACAAACCTTTATCATGAACATTTGCAACTGTTAATTATCTCCTCGAAGATGTTCTATTATTAACTGTTATTAATCATAAATAAATAATTATTTGTGCATGAGTGGTTTTTTTTTAGCGGGATCTTTTCCAAGCGGGAATTCCCCAGAAATGTCACTTATTTGTGACCGTGCCCCGTGATTTTCCTGTTAGCCGGCGCAAACACTGCATGTGTGGACAGAAAACTTGAACTGGGTTGGGTAACGCGTGTGAGCAGAGCAAATGCATGAGCACAGCATAATCGCTGCTTTTTGAGTGTACATGCAAGGCACGGAGTATCCTTTGGAAACTGTGGACAAACGATACTACCCTTCTGGGTCAAACTACGTTTTATCAGCATAACTTTGTACAGTTTTGTATACTTTGTAACTTATGGATCCGGGACACATCACGACCTATAAGACCATCACTAAAAAAACATATACTTATATACAGACTATTGTGGCCCAAAATGTGCATTAGGGCGATGTTTCATGTTATGAAAACTACCTCGGGGTAAATACATTGCTGGCAGGAAGAATACCCTTACGAAAATGGAAAGTACTCACATATATGTGCCTTATATGCCCCTTATAAGGGCCTTATATGTCCCTTATATTTCCCATATAAGTGCTGTGTATGTGAGTTATATGTATATTGCAGCTATATGTTTAGTCAGGCATTGTTATATGTGAGTTATAAGGGAGTTGTATGTTTGTTATATGTCAGTTATAAGGGAGTTGCACATGAGGCCATTCTGTACATTTCATTTATATGTGACTTGTATGGGAGATATAAGGGAGGTGAACGTGAAGGGGTTCTGTATATGTCAGTTATAAGTTTATATACTGTGAGCTTACTGTTCTATAAGATAGGACTTAGACATTTTCCAAGGGAACACAAATGCTGCAGAAACTTCTAAGTCCCAGCTCCATTATGGTTTTAAGAAAATGAATTATAATTGAATAATAAATACTGAAGAAGTATGTTAAAATGGGTATCAAAATAACCAGCTTCCTCAGAACTTTATGTATATTAGAAAAATAATACTATAAATAATTTTTTTTTTCATCTGACTTATTCATTAAGAAGTGTTAAATATAGTAATCATGCATGCAGTAAAACATCATTTACACAAAACACAATACAAAAAAATAATTTGACTATATTTCACATTGGTTATAATTTAGGCCCTTGATAATTATAAGAAAAAATAATTCTTGTAGTGGAATGTAGTGTATATACAAGTACTTCAGCATCTTATTGCAATTGATAACTACTTCATAAATACAGAACAAAGGGTACTGATGTAGTGTGCCACTGACCAATTATGGGAATACATAGGCATTAACCTAATATCATATTGGTTTTAGAAACAGCTCAGCACACACACATTTTAGCAGTAAAATATTGCCACTGAAAATCAACAGCATTGATAAAAGCAGAGGTACTTAAAAAGAATAAGCATCTGCATTCTTATTGTGACAATAACCAGCATTCTAATCAGTAAATTTCACTAGTATATGTAACTCCCCCCCCCCCCCCCCCCCCCCCCAGCAGACAAGCTTGCTGTACAAGCACTCTCTGCAATGGGCCATTGACCTTACTGTACCCTACCCTGGAATAGTGGTGACGTCACATGAATACTGTACAGGCTGTGCACAACTAAGGCATGCAGAGTCAGTTTACATCTGTGTGATAACATCCGGTAACCTTTAAGGGAGTACACACTTTGAAGAGAAGTTCTTTGTCAAGCTGCTCAAGCGGAAGGGGAATGTATAGCTGAAAAAATGTCTAATTGGTAAGTAATCTTGCATTATTTAAGTTATTTTTGCATAGTAAACCAGTGATTGCATAAAGATGACTTCACCTATCTTGGTTTGCCCTGCAAAAACAGAACTTGTGTGTTTCAAGATAACATTTCCTATTTGGTGGCCCATTTTTACAAAATACCAAATTTTCTACAAAAAGCTGATGCTGTTGCCCCTATATAGTGACAATGTGCATGTTCTATGCACCAACAGGAAGCTAAGAACATATTCTTTTCAGTGGTGCTATTTACAATAGGGTGTGGAAAAATCAAGAGTCAGCAGCAGGCCCTAAAGTTACATATTGATTTAATTTCTGAATGTCCCCTACCTGTGAAGGGTTGATCAGTTAACCTACATAAAGCTTAAATGGCACACAAATGCTATGAGTACCACATACTACCATTTTATTTGTTGAACCTATACATGGCTATTGACCATGTTATTATTTAGCTGAACTCTGGGTCATGAAAAGAAAAGCTGCTACAAGGTAATTATATTCCTTTCCATTTTCCAAATTGACTTGAATTTTTCTGTCTTGCTAGAGTGCCCAAAAGTTATAATATGATTAAAAATGTTTAATTATACAATATTTATAAGTTTTTTTTTCAGGCAAAGTAAACATTAACACTGTTGATCATTGCTGAATTTACAGCCACTGTCTCAATTTTGATGAATGCTTTTTTTATAAAATTGAAGAGAGGTTTGCTGTACTCAGCCAAAACATATCAACTAATCAAATATTTTTTACTATTGGAGTCTATCACACAAAAGCTCCTAAATTAAGCTTTAATTTGGTAATATGCATTTCTACATGTCATTTACATATACTGTAAACACCAATTAATTAACAATTTGACACATAACACACTATGTTTCATAACAACCCATAAACCATTCATAACCATATGTATGAATTTAATCTGAATTTGACATCAGAAGATCAAGAACACTCTTTATAAAGGTCATGAGCACTTTAAAGGGCTTGGTCCTCTGACTTTTCTTTTCCTTTGAAGTTTTTCTGACATATTCACTTTCATCACAAAAGAAAAAGCATAATAATTTGGGAATTTGTTTCACTAAGGATCAGATGATTTCATTAGGTACTGTTTTGATTCCCAAAGAGAAATCAAATCCGGTTCAATTTACAGGTTAATCAAGAGTGGGTTTTTAGTCCACCTTGAATGATTCCTTTTTACATGTACATGTATTAGTGCCATTTCACCATAAAAGATCAAGACGTCATTTTGAACATTACTGACCACCAATATATCATTGATGTACTGTTTTAGCAATATTATTGATGTGAGGCCCTTTTTTAGTTAAATAATTTGTCTACTTAAATGTCAAAATATGCAAGACTCCATGTTCTTAATTATTTATTTCGAACAACCTTTGTTTCTATGATTTGTAATGATTTCTTTACTTTTCTTAGAACCAGTATGAAGAAATGGTGCAGAAAGTATAAGGAGAGCCCAGATATCTCCAGCCCTTGCAAGAATTGTCTGGTAAGCATATTCAGTTTATCATATGAAGGAACATTTAAATCTTTTAGCAAATGAGAAATGTTATGAATTGTAAGGTTTTTTTTATCAAATAGCTGGAACTTACCATATTTGAAGTGCAAATTTGGTGGTTAACATTTATTGTGCATATGGGATATTAATATAACTGCTTACATGTTAAAATTGTTTCAACTGAGTAACCTACTTTCTGAACCTATGAGCATCTTTAGTGTCTGTCCCGTGACCAGTATATTTAATAATCTGTATGTTTGTATATACTCTGCATAACTGGAAAACTCTTCCTCTGTTAGTAATTGAGAAGTCCAACTGTATTAAATTATAATCCTAAATGTTAAACAGGCATATTTTCAGAACATTTAAAACCCCTATATAGAGAGCAGATGTACTTTCAGTGAAATAAATTCTTTTCATTTTTTGACTTGTGTGTTGCCTCCAGATAAGGTAAACTAATGTTAATGTTAAGAAAAGCAATACTAAGCATCAATGTCAAAAGATTATCTTTAAACTGATGTAATAAAATAATTAATTTGAGCAATAATGACTATATGTGTATACTTAGACTGGTAACATTTGTTTTTGCAGGTCAAACAGGAGGGGACAGAAAAGGATTTAGAGTGTGGCAAGGCTGTATATTTCCTTCCAGCCTTCATTCCCTAAAATGACAACACTCTCAAATCTGACTGAACCAGGGAGTTTTAAAAATCTTATGAAAATATTATTTTCAGTTTACAAATGTGTAAATAAACATTAATTTTGGCTATTGTATTTTCTTACTTTTATGTTTCATGTGTTTGCGTCCATGTGACTGTGTGAAGTTGATGACCCCCAGTGTGACTGCAGGCCAGCAATGATTTCAAGGAATTGCACAGTGCAGGAAGCTCACCACACACACACAAAGCTTAATTTCTATCATCTAACGTAATTGCTTGTGGAATAAAGAAAAGAGTAAACACCTTTCAAAACAGAACATACAACAGATAGTAACTGAGCTATTGACAAACAGCACAGAAGGTGCATACACTGGACTTGTATGTGAGTTATATGTCATTTATAAGGGACATATATGGCACTTATAAGTCCCATATATGTCACATATATGTCACATATATGGAAGTTATAAGGCACATATATGGGAGTTATAAGGCACATATATGGGACATATATGGGAGTTATAAGGGACATATATGGGATATATGGGAGTTATAGGGGACCTATATGTGGAAGCCTTATAAGTGACATATAAGGCCCATATATGTGACATATAAGGCTCCTACCTAATTTGCATATAAAATCCATATACCAGACATATATGTGACATATATGGGAGTTATAAGGTTGGATATAAGGGACATATATGGCACATATATGTGCCTTATATGTGACATATAACTTTCACATATATGGCACTTATAAAAATTTTCGGTAAGGGGAAGAATAGGCCTGAAAATACGTGCAGCATTTCTCGGCAGGTCCAGATGAACCACAAAAAAGTTTTATCCGCTTTATCTAGGCATATATACGCTATATAGGCATATATATGGTACTTTTATGAATGAAATATTTGCCTTCTTAAATATAGGCAGTTTAACTGGTAGATCGCGGTGACACGGCCTCGGCCTCGGACATTGGTGACTCTGACTCGGTCTTGGCCTCGGATGGCGGTGACTTGGCCTCGCACGGTGGTGACTCGGACTTGGCCTTGGCCTCGGATGTTGGTGACTCGACTACAACACTGTATATTTCTATGCCCATTAGACACAAATTTCAAGATAATGACCCCTAAACTGTTTATTTATTGGTCTAGCTAAAGAAAATGCTCACCTCTTTATATCAGCAATGAGTTTGTTTTTCTCTTGAACTATTCTCTTGTGGTGCATCCTGTGATAGTCTCGCTCCTTCCTCAGCTTTACATATGTATCCCTGGCTTTTCTACAATACAGGGCAAGGCATTATACATGTAGTACTAGTGTAACTATCAATGATTGCTGGTCCTTTTAATTTGGTTTTGAATAAGGCTAGTGTTTAGTGCTGCAAAGAGGGGGGAATACTTTCCAAGGGAAACTTTCAGTGGTTTTGTATTCTGAAGATCTTAAGCCATACTCAGGCTGTATAAAAGGGAAACCAGGTCCAAAGGACTGATTGCTTACCTGTAAAATATATGCTTATGCAAATGGCAAAACTATTTAAAAGGAAAAATAGCAACTTTTGATACAGTAAATATATGGATAAATTTCATTATTCATTTAAATTGCCAAACTGAAGAGAAATTACAAGAAGTATTATTAATGTCATGGCCCAACTAAGGTGAGAAAAACTAGTGGCCCATGGGCCATGACGCTCAGCTGAATTCAAGGATTGTTGAATTTGATTACAAGATGGAGAGATCCAAGATCTATATACATGCTAACTTTCAGCTCAATACATTGAGCCACTCCTGAGATATCAGCTGTTATCTAAAAGACACCCAGATTCAGACTGCCCAGAAAGGATTGCAGGTGGTGCCACCTGTCTTTGTTATGCACAACTACATAGGTGAGGGAACAACTATGCCGGGTTACGGAAGATCAGTCCAAGGGTCTCAGAGGAGTTCTCCAGAAACAAACATTGTTTTTGTATCACATTTTTAATTATTTTGGGGGTTCTTATGAGCCCGATAGCTCAGAGGATATGGGTAACAGAGACCTAATTTCAGATTTCCATGAAGACTTTTCATGAAGTATGAAGATTCTAGGTCAAGTGTTTACGATTTGTGCCCTGTTACAAGATGAGGCTTTATTTGAAAGTCTCAAAATGAGAAAAAAAATGCGTACAAATTAAAAAAAAAATAGGTGGCGCCACCAGTCTGCAGGAACTGATGAAACACTCCATGATCAATATGAATGCAAAAAATCATGGCCATCAGTACATTAGTTATTCAGATACTGCAGCTTTTGTATCACATTTTAAATTATTCTTAGGAGTACTTACAAGCCCCATAGCTCACAGGATATGGGTAACAGAGACCTAATTTCAGGTTTCCATTGAGACTTTTCATGGACCTCTCTTGATGTCAAGTTAGAAGAATCCAGGTTCAGCGGTTACGATTTGTGCCCTGTTAACAGATGACAGCTTCTTTGAAGGTCTCAAATATACAGAAAAAAATTGTAAAATTGGAAAAAAAATACAGGTGGCGCCACCAGTCTGCAGGAACTGATGGAACATCTCATGATCAATATTCATGCAAAGAATCATGGTGATCAATGTAGTAGTTATTCAGATACTTGAGCTTTTGTATCAAATTTTGCATTATTCTGGGGGGGGGGGGGGGGGGGTATTTCAGAGCCCCATAGCTCAAAGGATATGGGTAACAGAGACCTAATTTCAAGTTTTCAATGAGATTTTTCATGGACCTCCCTGGATATTAAGTTTGAAGATTCCAGGTCAAGTGGTTAAGATTTGTGCCCTGTTAACAGATGACAGTTTCATTGCAGGTCTGAAAAAAAGAGAAAAAAAATTTGTAAAAAATTGGAAAAAATACAGGTGGTGCCACCAGTCTGCAGGGAGTGATGGAACATTCCATGATCAATATTCATGCAACGAATCATGGTGATCAATGCCGTAGTTATTCAGATACTTGAGCTTTTGTATCAAATTTTGCATTATTCTGGGGGGGGGGGGGGTATTTCAGAGCCCCATAGCTCAAAGGATATGGGTAACAGAGACCTAATTTCAAGTTTTCAATGAGATTTTTCATGGACCTCCCTGGATATAAAGTTTGAAGATTCCAGGTCAAGTGGTTAAGATTTGTGCCCTGTTAACAGATGACAGTTTCATTGCAGGTCTGAAAAAAAGAGAAAAAAAATTTGTAAACAATTGGAAAAAATACAGGTGGTGCCACCAGTCTGCAGGGAGTGATGGAACATTCCATGATCAATATTCATGCAACGAATCATGGTGATCAATGCCGTAGTTATTCAGATACTTGAGCTTTTGTATCAAATTTTGCATTATTCTTGGGGGTAATTCTGAGCCCCATAGCTCAAAGGATATGGGTAACAGAGACCTAATTTCAGGTTTCCACAGAGACTTTTCATGGACCTCCCTGCATGTCAAGTTACAAGATTCTAGGTCCAGCAGTTACAGTTTGTGCCCTGTTAACGGACGATGGACGGACGATGGACAAAGAGTGATCGCTATAGCTCAGATGACTTACAGTCAGCTGAGCTAAAAAAACAGGGAAGTTACAAACAGATTGTCATAGTGTATGTTTAACTCACAGTGCAGCCTCTTTGTACTTGATCATCTCCGCCCTGACATGTTTCACTTCTTGGTCTAACGTCTGGTTACGAATGTAAACATCCGGAACAATACCTATATCCTCAGGCTTCAGCTCTCCCCGCTCCTGGAGTTCATACCTGACAAAGGTAATGTCACATTCATTAATAATAGGGGAGCACTAATACCTGCCAAGACTGTGTACAAAATTAATGATACCAAATGAGGTACAAACTGAGGGGCTGCAAATGTTCAGCTGATCAAAAGGCATTTCATGCAATATAAGCAGTACCTGAAAATCATAAATGACAGTTTTGGATATGAATTGTGTTAATAATACATTCACAAACATAACAACGTGGCTTTGAAACATACTAGAGCATGCTTCTCTGCATGTGCTTGTATCAGATCAAGCAGTCTCCTGTTGACTGTGAGACATACAGTATATAGCTGTCACTACAACAGCATTAATTCACCACTCTATACATCAATTTATTTTTTTTTTTCAATTTCTGAGTGTACTGATTATGAATGTTCACTTCAGATTTTACTCACAATAACTTAAGATATTACCAAATCATCAAAGCTTACAATACACTCATCCTGCGGTGTCTGTACACTTCTGTTGTTCTAGATCTCCTTTACTTTAACTGCTGCATTGTATAGCAAGATTCTCCAGGTTTCACCACCAGGGCTGGCACAGGACAAGAATTATAATCAGTTAAATGGGAATGGATTTTCCCACTGTGCATCCAACAACAGGATTAAATGTGCAGCACCCCACTCTTGTTGGTCTGATTTTTGGATATGTGCCAGCCCTGGTATTGAGGCCCAGAAAAAACTTGCTAAACAAAGCAGTAGTTTAAACGAAGGAGATCTGGAACAAATGCAGTGTATTACAGTTGCATAAAGAGTGTATGAGACATTGTAGAGACAGCTTCTCCCATTAATGAACTTGTCCTACTGAGTAATTTGAATTTAATTAATAAATTAATAATATGGTTTATTCCATGCAATTAAATTGTTGTTAAAATTCAGAAATGAATGCTGTCATTCAAGAACAATTATGCTTAAATAAGAGAAAGCACTTATAATATCAATATTTTCATGTACCATGGCCATTTCACCTTTTCAACTGGATAAAGGGCTTTGCAACCTTTTAATACTGGCATTGCTTAATTCAAAATATGTTATATACTTGATGTTTATATATTGATGTAGGCTTAATTCTGCATGGTGTCAGATTTTCCACACTCCGCTATTTCATCTTAGCATGTGATCCATCGAACTGAATTGTGTTAAAGGCATAGCCTGAAACTTTGTTTGCCATGTGAGTGGCTGAGTTGTCCTCACAATATATCATTTTCCTTGGGCTAGCTTGCTAGTTCTGATGGATTTCACATACCATTCTGTTTGGAAACAATCCAATGTTCTGCTCATCCCCATGCGTACCAAGAAGTTCCTGACAAAGTCATCTGTCACCTCTGCCCTCTGACTGGAGGAAGGGCGGGGCAAGTTCCCTTTTTTAACCTGTCAATCAATAACAACAAGGTAGGTACATCCATGCAAGGCTAACGTTGGCCGTATTCTATCAATTGACATTTGACAGTGTAAACTATTTAACCATTCTGTTTAGATCAATTTTCCATTCTGGACAAATGATGACACTCTTTACATAAATTAACATTAACTGTTAAAGATGACATAATATTTGCAAAATTCTGTGTATGGCAGACCTGTAAACCATTCATTCAGACAGTCTGACTGAGAATTATGTGATAGTAAGCTAGAACTGGAGGACTCAATTTTTTGTAACAGTTTAACACAAGATAATTTGATAAAACTTATAATTAAGGCCGCAGAAGTTAAAAGATATATTATGCCAGTGTTGGAGAAATGTGTCAAAAGCCAGTTGAACACAAGATAAATGTGTCAAAAACCAGTTGAACACAAGATAAATGTGTCAAAAGCCAGTTGAACACAAGATAAATGTGTCAAAAGTCAACTGAACACAAGATAAATGTGTCAAAAGCCAGATGAACACAAGATAAATGTGTCAAAATCCAGTTGAACACAAGATAAATGTGTCAAAAGCCAGATGAACACAAGATAAATGGGTCAAAAGCCAGTTGAACACAAGATAAATGTGTCAAAAGCCAGATGAACACAAGATAAATGTGTCAAAAGCCAGATGAACACAAGATAAATGTGTAAAAAGCTAGTTGAACACAAGATAAATGTGTCAAAAGCCGGTTGAACACAAGATAAATGTGTCAAAAGCCAGTTGAACACAAGATAAATGTGTCAAAAAACAGATGAACACAAGATAAATGGGTCAAAAGCCAGTTGAACACAAGATAAATGTGTCAAAAGCCAGATGAACACAAAATTAATGTATCAAAAGCCAGATGAACACAAGATAAATGTGTCAAAAGCCGGTTGAACACAAGATAAATGTGTCAAAAGCCAGTTGAACACAAGATAAATGTGTCAAAAGCCGGATGAAAACAAGATAAATGTGTCAAAAGCCAGTTGAACACAAGATAAATGTGTCAAAAGCCAGTTGAACACAAGATAAATGTGTCAAAAGCCAGATGAACACAAGATAAATGTGTCAAAAGCCGGTTGAACACAAGATAAATGTGTCAAAAGCCAGATGAAAACAAGATAAATGTGTCAAAAGCTGGTTGAACACAAGATAAATGTGTCAAAAGCCAGTTGAACACAAGATAAATGTGTCAAACGACAGATGAACACAAGATAAATGTGTCAAAAGCCGGTTGAACACAAGATAAATGTGTCAAAAGCCAGTTGAACACAAGATAAATGTGTCAAAAGCCATATGAACATAAGATAAATGTGTTAAAAGCCAGTTGAACACAAGATAAATGTGTCAAAAGCCAGATGAACATAAGATAAAGGTGTCAAAAGCCAGTTGAACACAAGATAAATGTGTCAAAAGCCAAATGAACACAAGATAAATGTGTCAAAAGCCATTTGAACACAAGATAAATGTTTCAAAAACCAGCTGAACACAAGATAAATGTGTCAAAAGCCAGTTGACCACAAGATAAATGTGTCAAAAGCCAGTTAAACATAAGATAAATGTGTCAAACAACAGATGAACACAAGATAAATGTGTCAAAAGCCGGTTGAACACAAGATAAATTTGTCAAAAGCCAGTTGAACACAAGATAAATGTGTCAAAAGCCAGATGAACATAAGATAAATGTGTTAAAAGCCAGTTGAACACAAGATAAATGTGTCAAAAGCCAGATGAACATAAGATAAATGTGTCAAAAGCCAGTTGAACACAAGATAAATGTGTCAAAAGCCAGATGAACACAAGATAAATGTGTCAAAAGCCATTTGAACACAAGATAAATGTTTCAAAAACCAGCTGAACGCAAGATAAATGTGTAAAAAGCCAGTTGACCACAAGATAAATGTGTCAAAAGAGTGCTTTGCTTTGGTTTTTACAGACACCTACCGTAGCCTGGTCATCTTCTTCTGCTTCCCGGATAGTTCTTACTGCTGCCTCCAGATCCTCCTCCAGATCTTCAATAACATAACACATCATGATATTATCTTGTAAAGTCGAAATAAAAACAGTTCACTTCATGAATAACTCCCATGTTGCGTTTTAACCCACATCTATACACACATTAGTATATGAAACAACCCTATAATATTTAAGTTATGTGTATTAAAACTCAATGTAATTTAAATAGGAATGAGTTAAAAAAAATGAAAATTTTCTCGTAACATGTTTAACCACTAAATGTATCACCTGTTACACCAGATTGCTACCTTGGTCTAGGCAAATGCAGACCAGTCACTAAAAGGTTGAGAATACAAGAGCATAGACAGAAATATTTCTTTGCAAGATATTAATCCATACAATAACAGCTGAATCATGCCAAATAAACTACATTCATATGTAGGATGAAAACTGTCCAATAGAAAGACTTCTCTTGTGTCAAAAATTTAAAAAAAATCCCAAAATGGGTCACAAAATGACTGTTCAACACCTCAAGTAGAGTGATAGTAGAGAGTATTTATCCCCACAGACAAGTATAGTGATATAAGAGAATATTTATTCTTACAGACAAGTATAGTGATATTAGAGAGTATTTATCCTTACAGACAAGTATAGTGATATAAGAGAATATTTATCCTTACAGACAAGTATAGTGATACTGGAGAATATTTATCCTTACAGACAAGTATAGTGATATAAGAGAATATTTATCCTTACAGACAAGTATAGTGATATTAGAGAGTATTTATCCTCACAGACAAGTATAGTGATATAAGAGAATATTTATCCTTACAGACAAGTATAGTGATATTAGAGAATATTTATCCTTACAGACAATTATAGTGATATAAGAGAATATTTATCCTTACAGACATGATATTAGAGAATATTTATCTTTACAGTAAGAAGTAAATGCAGGATCATATTTTTGGGGCAGTGAATAAAACAGGAACCTGAGTGTGAACCAGTGTAATTTAATAAATGTACACAATTTTGCATGTGTTTACAAATGACAAAATGTCAGGGAAAAAAGCATGAACACATACCTGGAGGCAGAAAATCTTCGTCAAGTGGAACCTCCTCATAATGGTATTCTGAGTTTAAATCCTCTGGAATTTGTTCCTCTGATGAAGGTTAAGGTTGCAATGTTTTAGGAAATATCTCTAATAAACTAAGCATCAAGTGTGATCTTTCTTAAGCATGTTTATAAGAAATAATAATGCCTTTATCATAGACTGATTTTGTTAGAAAACATGTCTTTTTTTAAGCAGAATACATACATACTTAATAAAAAGATGCATTATAAATTACTGTGATGGTTGCACCATAACTTTCAAATTTTACAGACACTGCAAGAGTCAGATTTATCAAGATGTTATGATATTAATATATGATATATGATCTCGGTTGGTCATTTTTGTAAGTCACAAAACACTATTATGTATTACACTACAGTGTACCAGTGAATATTAAATAACTCTTAAAGGGGAGTCCTTTTCTGTATATAAATAAAAGTCTAGCAAGAGCCTACCAGTTCACTTGTCTCAGTTACTGTGATACTAGTCATTCATGAGGAAGATCTCTTTTTTTTCCAGAATGCTACACAGAAGACAGGCAGCATTTCAAACCCCTAGTTGCAAAAGTAAAAATTTTACTGTTGAACATTAAAAAACATTTATAATGAACTGTATAATTATTTCATATGAAATACAGCCACTAAACCAACCTTTTGGGCATTTGTTGTACAGTGTTCTTAACTTTCTCTGAAAACACAGTTCTGAGACTCCCATCAGTAAATATTAGGTCTATGAATTGAGAGGGATTGCAGAATAGATTCTGATTATTGATTCTATTTCTATACCTTCCATTCAATGCTCATTTCAATTGTTACTTTCAGACTTTCTTTTGAGTAAAAGCAACTATTTTACCACAATGGATATAAGTTAATTTCGGCAGGTAAGGAAACAATAATTATAGCTATCCCTCTATTTATTGAGATCCGGGGCACATACTTGATAAAAATTTTGACATGGCCACTTTCTCCAGCAACTTTGACATCTCACTGAAGGCTTCAAGTTGGTACATGCAAGAAAGAAAGTATCAAAACAAATCAGTTTCAATTAATAGAGGGGTAGGGTTTGAATGCATCAATTATCTGATGCATTGTTTCACACCTATACATTATAGTAAATATCAATGTCTGCAAGTCATGTTATCATGTAAAGCCAAGAGCTGCGTTTGTCACACAAATGCAGCTGGCTTGGACAAAAAGACAGCTGACTTTAGTAGTAAGCTGGGTTTCTTGGCTCGACTCAGCTTGCAAAATGTCGCCTGCCTTAAACTAACCTGAAAGCCTATTCATTTGACGATGATAAAAAATGCCCATTTTATTTAAACAAGTTATCTATATTACGTGTGTCATATTGCATCCATTTTACATTTTAATAGTTTGTGATTGAATATCAAGTATAGGTTATCCTGGTTTCATAAGCCAACACATTCATAAAACCATCACGCCGTTTCCTATCAGCAATAAGAAACCAAAAATATCATACCTGAAAATTTGTTTCGGGCATTTTACTTGTAAAAGATTTGTCATCTGTATTAATTTTATCTCAAGCCAAACTGAGCTGGACAAAATTGGCTCACTTCGCTTTAGTGAAATATTGGCGGCGCCTCCTGATAAACTCGCCTCAGCTTAATCTTAACTCGGTGGTGGCGCAAAATGGCAGTGGCACCGGACTTTTATTTTCATGGTTTTACTATTCCTATAGGCTTAGGTCAGTTCTACAATGGGATAGCTGTTTAGATGTAATGACAATGAATGAGTTGATATGGAAATTTATCTCTTACCGTTGCGTCTGTGCCCCTTATCTACAATGAATTTACCTGTTAAATGAACAAATAGTAATGTAATTACCTTGTAGAAAGTGCCTCATCTGCAGATAATGATGTACCAGGTATAGATAAACCAAAAATTAACCCAGCCAGTATCTTGTCTTCCATCGGCCCCTTGATAACTACTGCAACCGGTGTAAATCTCTACATTTGCACATCATAATCCTGTTTAATTGAATTAACTGTTTTGCCAGTGATATTCCTGCTAGAGTTTGAACACCATCATCAATTTTCTAAACAGGGTCCAGGATCCCCAAAATATTCTATAACCAACAATTTTCTCTTACCTTTTTGACATATTACTATACTCCATATTTGTAAAACAGGCATATTTATTTATGGCAATCCTAAATTTGGTGGGAACTCTCTGGCTGATTTAAAAATGGTGGACAACTCAGAGAATCTGTGGCTAGCTGGAGAATCCACAGAGAATTTCAGGGAGATAGTGGATTATGAGAAAGAAATATACACAATATAATGAAGTAATGTTTTATTATTACATAATATTAATAATAAGACATATATTCCCTGTATTAACCTTGTAAATAAGGCGTAAAACATGTAAATATGTTTGAATCAGGGTTGGCAAGATTTAGGCAGGAAGGTTTTAACCATAGGTTTTAACCTGGTTAAAACTGCCCTGTCTAAAACAGGTTTTGGGCAGGTTTTAGGCACCAAAAGTGCCTAAAACCTATATTTGTTTAAATTTTTAACTTAAAGTTCTATAAAACTGCCAGTTTGGCTGGGGTGATGCAGTCATAAGGCTTTGCTGAGCTTCTGGAAGGTTTCAGGTATTACAAGCAATGGATGATTTCCTGTTGGCTGGCATCATGCAGTCTTCAAAGACAAGGAGCCTGTGTAGGTTTCTTGAGCATGAGACCATGTTTGTGTGGCACATAATTTCATTGGCCAATGTAAAGTTATTATCAGGACTCTTTAGGTTTCCTAATGAGCGCCCTGCTACCTGGAATGATGTAATAGAGCCTCCAGTATGCCTCCTGTAACTTAGTGTAAGGCAGGGTATCAGAGAGGGGGGGGGGGGGGGGGCATGCTTGATTAGACCTGTTAATGACTATTTATCAGGGTGATGGGATAATAAGACCCAATGGTCATAAGTCCTACTACTGTGTACTAGTAGATATTCATGTGAACTTTCATACATAACTAGGATGATGCAATAAAAGCCCTTGCCCTGAAAACTGTTCTTGAGTCAAACTTTTTACTGAGTGATGCAGTCAGGGCCCCTGACCATGACATAAGGGTTTCTCAGGACTTTAGGTTGAACATGGCCCAAAAGTGATTATGAATATTCTGTGGTTTGCAACATATTCACTGCAATATATTTTAGCACTTTTCAGTTTTATACTAATTATAGTGTTTCATTAGGGTTCATTTTCACGATCTCATCATACAGTCAACAGAGCATTTCCATCATTATGTAGACAAGTATGTGCACAAAATCTAAAAAATTGACAATGGATGACCTAGCTAAGGAAATAAACAACTAGTGGAAATCTTGGTCATTATCAGATAATGTAAAAGATATTATCATATTTTAGTTTATGGCTAGCATAAAAGATCTTTTATTATTTATAAAATCAATCTTTTGCTTTTTGCCATTTGAAGCTACAGGCATTCAAAACATACATGTTATGTTAGTGAGACTACAGTATAAAGGACTTTTCATCAGTGTAAATGGAACAACTTTTTGAATTGGGGAAAAATTTCTTTCGCATATAGCACAAAATTTAATCCCTTGTGATCAAAAAGCCAATAAAAGAATCTGGTTATAAGCTTACAGTATTAGCATTCATTTATAAATTGGCAGTAATGAGGTAGGATACCTCAGAACATGATTTTGGGATACAAGCTAAAACTGTCATTTGGAAAACCTGAAGTAGTGTTGTATTCATTTTTTTTTTGCTTTTGTTTGTATCATGGTTTATTTGTTTAGTTTGAATAAAGTGTTTCTCACTTTTAATATGTTGAGCATATTTCTGTAATGCATTTAGCTGTGTAACAATAAAACATAGTTAAACTACAAGTCATAGGTGAGGGTAAGTAAAGTTTTAGGCAGTTAAAGGCAGTTTTAGGCAGGTTATAACCTATTTTAGCCAGTTAAAGGCAGGTTTTAGGCTCTGCCCTGCCGAAAACAGGTTTTGGGCAGCCTTAAACCCAACCCTGGTTTGAATGCTCTTGTTTACTTGATGACATAGGCAATGTCATGAACGTATTATGGCGGAATACATACTAGTTTTCTACTACATTAGTCCATGCCAATTTAATGGTGTTGACCTGGATCTATCAGCTTAGCCCATAAGAATGAACTCCTCAGTTGCTTTTTTTTCAGTGACTGACGCATTGTGGAGTCCATAGATTGCACCTGCAGTAAACTGTGATTATATCACTCCATACACAACTGTGAGATTTAACATATATCCATTGATTAATGTTCAGTACATCTATGTGTATTGTATATTTGACCACTAGAAAACATTACTGTTCTCTTCTCAGCCCTATTTTGCACCAAGGTAGTTAAAATATGAACATTATAGTACACAGGCCTAAAGCCTTATATAGGACTGCCACCAAATGCAAGATGTCTACCGGGGCTGTTAATGCTTCAATTCTCTCTGGACAAATACTATCAGTTGTTGATGTTACAGGTGCTTCATGCTTTCCAGAATTGTTACTTTTTATTACAGACCTTTCGACATACAACATTATGTGAACTTGGTTTGCTAAAACCATAGGAAATATTTTAATTTAATTTTCTTTCTAAGAGTAACAGATCGTATCGTGCTATAACCCCAGTTAGCCCTTTAATATTATTAAATATTTTAAAATGAAGACAGCATTCTGATCACTATACATGCTCTTTATACTGCCGAATTCATATTTTACATATTTTAAAAGAATCGGGCCAGAATGGGAAGGCTTTCGCTGACACTACCTGTGCCATTCAATATTTCACACAAGGCAAAAACCATAACACTTAGATCTAAAGCCAGTACTGCCAGTAGTAAAGACAAGTCGATCACTATCACAGTATCAACAGTGCCAGTGGAAATATGAAATGGACGTTTGATAGCCGTGACATTTAAAAAATATGAGTAACATACATGGTGTTGTTGGCCAGATCCAACGCTTACTTGTATATATTTTGCATGATCCGTTGTTGGTAAAATCTGCCTTTAAAGGATACTTTCTAAATAGAACTTTTCTGGTTCTCCAGCGCCCGCATCGACAGCCGCCATTTTTGTTGTCATGACAGTTGCTATGATGTTACCGCAATGGTACCAATGAAACTCGGACCCAACGTATACGAGAAAGACCCGCCACTAGATGGCAGCATGGGCTTGGTCGTGCAACTAACTGTGCAGGAAAGGTTCCGCACAAAGATTCCTTTTGCGTCAGAGAAATAATTTTTTGCTGGTTTGAGCAATACATTACTATGAGACATTAAGGCAAATTGCTTGCCTGCACAGGTGCATTGCAAAGATAAAAATTAACGGCGCGCACCGATGGACCATGCTATATGTATATGTTCAGTTACGCACGTTATATATATTCTCGGGCACGCCGCTACGTCACTTCCGGTTGGAATTCCCCAAGCTATAAGCCTACTCGGTGAAAACAAACCCACGTGGTCTTTGACATGACCTTAGGTTTGGATAGGTCATACGTGATTACGGTGTTGCTGTCATGTCGTTCGAGCATTTTGATAGCTTAGATCCCTCCGCTCGGTCGAGGTACGAGCTGAAGCTCCATTCTTCAGGCCTGACAACCTGTCCCTACAAACTGCCAGCAGGATCATGGGTAAATGAACCAACCAAGTGGCCGAAGGTGGAATGGTCTGACGTGTACTCATATCTGGTCGAGACCCCAGGTAAGTCATTTCTCTCGTCTTATTTACTAAGTAATTATTACTTACGTCAGTGACGTGGGTTTATAATCACAGCAGCAATTAACTAGCAGCATTATTAAACACAAGTACGTGTAACCCGTCTTTATTTACCTCCCTGACACGTACTTGCAATTTTATCTCGGACTGCCCAAAAAAAAAATCCCTGCCCCCCCCCCCCCCCCAAATGATTTCTCAGTTTAAGAAACCGCACGCAGTGGTTTTTACACACACCTGCATAAGTTTTTCTCAAAGTAGAAATTTACCAGTTTTGAGCTTCAACTAGCCTCTCACATTTCTTTCAACAAAATAGAATATTAAATTTAGATAAATTTTCATTTTTTATGGTGCATTATTACTTGTTTAGCAAATATATTATATGATCATGAGGTGGCCTGATCTTATGAAATTTTTATCAAAAACCTATCATAAAAAAGTATTAAACATTTTGTTTTTGAAAAGAGTGCCTTAGAAAGACACTGATACTGATGTGGAGCTAATGAGTAGTAGATACCATATGAAATGATATAAAACATGACATCTAAGCCATGGCATTGGTCAGGATGTTGCCCCAGGTCTTCTCCATGATTTTTATTTTAAATTGTACGACTCATATTCCAACATTTACCATTCAATACACAATATGAATTATGATATTTACTATTTCAGGTGTATTCACACGTGAAGCGATGAAGAACCACAAGAGTTTAGAAGCTCATAATTTTTTTGTTTCTGGATGGGTACAGACCATACTCCACTTTGAAATTCCTGGAACACAGAATTATGTTTTGAAGGCTGATGTACGTCCCTCTCAACGCATGAACAACCCACCTCACCATCCATGGGTTTCCTGCTCTAAAGATGGTACTGTAATCACTGCTCACTGTGACTGCAAAGCTGGGTATGTTCTCATTTCATATACATGAAATTAAGGCAGTTAATGTTTTTGTTATTGTTGTTTTCTTAATTTATTGACCTTCAGAAAATTCAGATCTACCTTCTACCAAATGCAATTTAACAGTGAAAATAATTTCACTTAACATGTACAAATCCTGCATTCTGTTGTTGTTTCTGTTTCTGTTGTTTCTGTCTTGTTTTTCAGGTGTCATTTCCAGGGAAGTTGCAGCCCTGTGACTCCCAATATGAGTATAAAAAGGTAAAAATGTTTTAAAAATCAGACTACACTGTTTTACCAACTTTACAAAAGAGATTTATCTTAACAATACTCATTCTTATAAAGGTAGCTTACTTGATCAATTTTAATGAACAATATATATATTTTATTTGGGAGTCAAATATGAGTATTCATAAAAATTCTGTTGTTGGCTTTATATTTGTGTGGCTGAAATTTTGTGATTTCTTCATGTTTGGTGTTTCGCTAGGGCTTCATTTTTACAGTTGCACCACAACCTAAATAATCTTAGTACAGCTGTATTAGTATTGATTTTAAATTTAGAACAAATCCTACAATACTTTGCTCCTTTCTTGTTCAGTCATTCTCTTATGACCGTTGCCACAGTTGATATATCTCTCATGCCATTACCACATAACTAATCTGTTTTTGCAGATGTTTTATCCACTCTTGTTCATCTTAGTTTATGGGGCATTTTCAACCAAGGGTTTTATAGTCATGATTTTCTCATATTCATGATTATTACAAAATTAAAACCCTTGGGAATATAAAGGCAACCACAGTAAATCCCTAAGCACTTTTTGGTCATTCATATGAACTGTACGTATTAATCATTGGTTTTTATCCAAGTTTGCTATTTTATCTTTAATTAATTTTCACTTTTAAGCTTAGTATTTATACTAATGTGCCTCTTGTTAAATACAATACATTTTGATGTATTGTACGATTGCATTATCATATATGTGTACTTGTTTAACAGGCTGTGCGAGTCTTGCTCCCATGTGGCAGCTGTCCTGTTCAAGATTGAGGCTGCAGTGCGAATGGGGTACACCAGTTTGGCTTGCACAGATCAGGTATGTATGTGGAATAAATGCTTTACAAAAAAAATACAGCCTGAAAGAATAGCTCAGATAAAATTCTTCAAAGACAAAGCTAAACAGCGACTTCAGTGTAGACAGACTCCTGTCATTCCACCAGCCACTGAGCAACAGCAGGAGACCTTGCTCAAGCAGTTAGCTCAGTGCTCCAGGCCACAGATTGCATTGAGCAGTTTTAGTGATTACCATCATCCGTTCTCAGTGAAACAGGTCGTACCAGTTAAGGAAATTCTTCCACTTGACCTGCGCACACTCTACCAACCAACAGCCGTGCCAGAGAAATTAGATGATCTCATTGCAAAGGCTCAGAACAGCATGAAAGTCACCGAGGCTGAGGTTGCATACCTTGAAAAGACCACCAGAAACCAGTCTTCATCAGTTGTCTGGCACCAGATGCGATGCGGCAGGATAACAGCATCCAGTGCATACCAGTTTCTCCATACTGACCCTCAACAACCAGCCGAGTCTCTTGTGAAAAAGATCTGCCTCCCAGGACAAAGCCTTTCAGTTCCATCTGTGAACTGGGGCATCAGCCATGAAAAAACTGCCCTGCAAAGCTTCAGTGATGCATTCTCCCAGATACATGATGACGTGAAAGTCAGAAATACTGGGATGAGACTTAGTTTGGATGAACCATTTCTTGGTGCATCTCCAGATGCAATGGCTGTCTGTTCATGTTGTGGTTCAAGTGTAGTTGAGATAAAGTGTCCTTTTGTGTTTAGAGATAGTGAACTGAGTGCCATGTACCAAGATACTAGGTGCTGTCTTACAGCAGACAACACTTTAAAGTCTAATCACCAGTATTATGCTCAAGTCCAAGTCCAGATGTATGTGTTTCAGGTGTCAGCAGCACAGTTTGTGTTATGGACTCCAAACTTTACCATCATAACTAAAGTTGCCCGAGATGATGAATTCATTGCAGAAATGCTGGACAGGCTGAAGTTATTATGGCCGGCTCATGTTCTTCCTGAACTGATAACCCGTAGCCTTGAGAAAAGACAGAAGAAAGCAGATGACTCACAGAACAGTGAACACACATACTGTTATTGCAAGAAGGACATTGGAGGGCAAATGATTGGGTGTGACAATCCATCCTGTCACATCAAATGGTTCCACATAACATGCCTGAAAAGGAAAACAGTTCCTAAAGGATCTTGGTATTGTAAAACATGTAAACCAAGGGCATCATAAGGCTTAATGGATGTGAATGTAAGGCCATCATCCTATGCCAGTCAGCTGAGCATCATGACCCATTGGCCTCTTGTTTCTCTGTGGTCCTAAGAGTACTGTGTTTGGCCTCTCTGTGAAACAAAAACGTATAGTCAATTAAACATTGTTGGTAGAATGGACAACTATAATGTAAGTGGTCAATGTCAGCAGTTTTATTTAGGCAGATGAAAAACACATTTAGGCATGCATTTTTTATCAGCTACATGACAAACCTGACAGATATATACTATATATGCACTTTAAGTCTTGGTTATGGTTTACTTTTTAACAGTTTGTCTTTGTTATAACAGGACTCTGCAGTCTGCTCACAAGGCTGTGGTCAGGAAGATCACCTGCAGTTACTTTCCAGCATTTTAAGTGATGAATGATTCATCACTGGTTCAGCAAGATATGATATTGTTATCTCCACAGCTTACTGATAATCCTGTGTATTCACATACATTTCACTTCACTTGAAGTTTGGGTTTACTTATCGGTTCATACTTTGTGTACACATGCTGCAAGTGCATATATGAAATATGATTTGAATACACATTCTTGTTATACAAGCCCATTATTTTATTCATTCTAGTATTGTTGCTCTTTATTATTAAATATATTTTGTTTTGGTACAATTTTATAATTCTGTGTACATGTATACACCAATAAATCACATGTATGTGATTCAGTACAACTGTGCAACTGTTTATTAAAGGTTATTTTTATTTGTTTAAAAAAAGCATTCAGTCTGTTTGAACAGGGGCCTTCAAACACACACATATCAAGTAAGTACTATACTATTTTGCTCACTGGAGACCCAACAGGACCTACATCAGCAAATGCTTCTAGCTTGGTGGTGCAAAGGCCTGTCCATCAGTGATAAGGCAAACCATCTGCATGAATGCGCCTGCATGGTGAATTCAAATGTTAATAAATAAAACCTAATTTTGTAATGAGAAATACCATATGACACATTTTAACAAAGACACAATTATTTTAAAAGATTTCCTAAGTGGTAAGTGACAACTTGTAGTTTCTTTATCACATTCTGTTTTGTTATGTTCATCTCTTAATGTCAACTGAGGTACAGATTCCTTGTGACTTAACAGGAGTTTAAATAGATGGTAAACTGATCTATGGTCAATCTAAAGCAAACCCTCTCTGTAGAAACCTGAAATTTAATAGGGATACAAAAAAGCTCAGCAAGATATTGCCTGTAATATTAATGTAAAATGCTAACGTTTCCCTGAATTATATATTTAAATGAAAACAGGAAATCAAATATACATTCAAATATACATTTCAGTTGTTACCAGGTGAAAACACAATTCCATCACCTAAGTTAACAAGTGCTGCACAAACAGAAACAATTTTATCCACACTAGACAACTTAGAATCTATGGCTTCATCTCTACATGACTTGATAACATTAACTGGCAAGGTTCCCTGTAACATAGCATATCTGTTTTTCATCAAACCAATTATTCTTTCTATATGTATTCGGATGGAGGCTATTTGGCGAGATGTTTCAACTTCCCGAGCTGACAACTGCGTTTTACCTTTTGTAAAACTTGGAATAATGAGGTGTGCACCACAACTTAAAGCAAAATCTTCCTGAAGTGTAAAACCCCTGTCAGCTAAAATTTGGTCACCTGGTCTGTGACGAGAAGGGTCAATAAATCCTGACTTGCGCACCAGTTCATTGTCAGATACACGACCACCCCAACCTTGTGAAATAAACGATACACATCCTTGAGGTGTGCAACCTATTAAAAACTTAACAGTGTTATGCTTTTTGTAATTTGAATATGTACATGCACGAGCAAGAAGGTTCTTTGGCTGGTCAATGAAGATTTCAAAACAATCAATTATACAAGTGAGACGAGGAAATTTAGCCTTGAAGTGAGGAGGTATAATAGCTTGTGATGTCTCATGGTCTGGAGCTTTAATAAGAAAACCAAGTTTAGCATGCATCACATCTATCCACTGCCAGAATACTTTAATTATGGTTGTTGTTGAGAATCCAGATCTTTCTGCAATAAACTGAAATGGCATACCAAAACGAAGTTTAATGAGTGTTACAAAGAACTGATCGATAGGAGACATGGATGAGATATTCTTTGATACAGTGTTACAAGGAATGAAAGTTTGCAAATACATGAAGACAGAAAAGAAAACATCCCAGTTGAGTCCTGTGTGAAACTTGCATTTCAAATCATCACCAGTTACTGATGCTGCAGTAAGTCGGACCTCATCTAGTTTTTTTTTAAGTCTCTCTGCATTTTCTTGGGCCTCATCACGCTCTTTCCTCAAATTCTGCATTTCCTCCACATACCTTGCTCTTTCAGAATCCGACAAGGGAGCCTGAAGACCTTGGCTGGTGACATCTTCATGACTGTTACCAGTATCACTGGAGGAGGTGGTAGGTACTGGCACAGAGGATGTTCTTCTGATCTTTGGCTGTGGCAAGTTGCAGCTGGCCTCACTTCTTCTCTTACAGGACTCGTATCTCTTTAGTTTCCTGGCTGAATGATCACTCAATCCGGATAGTCGATAAGCAAAAATTGTTGGAATGTAGTCTGGATGTTTTGGATCAGAATTTGGTCGACCTGAAAGTAATTATTAAAGATTCTTCTATTTATAGACAACTTTAACTGATAACTAATATTATTAATAATCATTTAGACTGTGCAGATGGTCAATTAAAATATGGGCCATTAGTTTGATACCCAGGTGCATAGGGGTCAGTTTATACCAATATATGATCAATTTAATGGTTGTCAGTAGTTATATTGTCACCAAACCTTCCCCAACATTCTGGACCATACTGAAATCTGATTAAATTCCTGCTTTTAAGATAAACATGGAAACAAGATATGGATTTATTACATTTACAATTCTGAATATTTTTTTTAATAATTCAAGCTTATTGAAAGGAAAAACAACATTCTTGGTCACTTAATGTTAGTCTATACTAAAAAATAGAATTATGTTACACTTACAGATAAACATTAACTCTACAGATATGATTAGATATGTTGCTTATATTTTTACCAGATATTAAGAATTAATACTCATCACTAAAACTGTCTTGCAAATTGGGGAATCCCCCTATTTTATTTAAGGCCCGGGGCCAGTATAAATGGTATGCCTATATTTTAAGCAGACATCAAGGGATTAATACTAAACAGTAAAACGTTCTTGCAATGTGGGGAATCCCCCTATTTTATTTAAGGCCCGGGGCCAGTATACGTACGTGGTATAATTATAAGGCCAATTAATGATCATATGAATTTTTATGTTTGTCAACTGATCAAGACTTGGTCTCTAGCTTTGAATTTTTATAGTAGCATCTATGTAAGAGAAGTGAACTATATTACAGCACTATAGATAATAACGACTTACCTTGAATGAAATGTTTACCGCACAGTACTGCATGTTTTGATGGTTCCCATTTGGTCCCGTCAGGGTTCACCCGTCTGACCGCTTGAATCCATTTGTCTCGTCGTTCCTGGGCCTTCGGAAACACGTGGAAAGAAAGTTTTGCCCCCACTTTCAAATTGTGACTCGTACAGTCGAGCTACGCAAGATTTCGGCATTTTGAGAAAATAAAACAAACACTAAATAGTAAATATTGCTACTTGGGGCGTGACCTTGGCTGTCCAAAAACGTGATAGAGGCTGCGCACGTGGTTTTGTTTTCACCGAGTTGCGTGAACCGGAAGTGACGGCGTGCCCGAGTATACAGTGAAACCTCGTTGTGTCGAGGTCGAAGGGACCCTAAAAAAACTTCGACATATCCGAGGTTCGACACAAGCGGGTTTTATTTGGTTTAAATGTAACTAGAGTTGTCCGGAATATCGAGTCTGTAACTTCGACATAAGAGGTTATTCGACTTAAGCGAGTTCGACACAACGAGGTTTCACTAAATATATATATATATATATGTATATATATATATATATATATATATATATATATATATATAGATAGATAGATAGAGAGAGAGAGAGATAGAGAGAGATAGAGAGGGGGGGAGAGAGGGGGACAGAGAGAGACGGAGAGAGACGGAGAGAAAAAGAAAGAGAAAAAGAAAGAGGGAGAGAGATATTCTGTGTATTCATGTTCCATAAATATATGAATGAATGATCATCTTTATTCTGCAAGTGATCAGGCTAATGAACAGATACAACATGTAGACATACATAATACAGTCACGTGAAAAAAAAAAAATAAATGATAAAATTTAATAAAAAAATAAATATCATGTATATAGTTTTTAACAATACACAATTATTTATTACAAAATATTAACAAAAAATCACTTTACATATATGTACTTTTGTGTGTATACAATACCTAGCATAAATCGTACTAAATATATAATACATCCAACAACATCTGGTGCTTTGAAGCAACATTTTAACGTTTTTGCAATCAGTAATGAGTCCATATCTTTGTCTCCTGTCGATGCAGTCCACGACTGGCAGCTGGCAGCTCATAGAACAAACCAAAGTGACCTAAAGACACATGATTAAAACTTTTCTGATCTTCCAGTATTCCTACATGTAAGACTATAATTAGCCTGCTATGAACCCGATATTCCGACACGACATTACATGTTACTCTGGTCAACCTTCATACACTTGACCTGATCTGACCCCGATATTCCGACATGACATTACATATTACTCTGATCGCTCTTCATGCACTTGGCCTGATCAGACCCCGATATTTCAACATGACATTACATGTTACTGTGATCAACCATCATTAACTTGACCTGATCTAATCCTGATATTCCGACACAACATGATATGTTACTCTGATATCGACCTTTATGCACTTGACCTGATATGACCCCGATATCCCGATATGGCATTACGTGTTACTGTGATCAATCTTCATACACTTGACCTGAACTGATCCCGATATTCCGACACAACATGACATGTTACTCTGATCGACCTTCATCCACTTGGCCTACTCTGATACTGATATTCCGACACAACATTATAATTTACTCTGCTCGATCTTCATGCGCTTGGCCTCATCTGACCCTGATATTCCGACATGGCATTACATATTTCTTTGATAGGATTTTAAACACTTGACCTGATTTGTGTTCTGATCTTATCCTTTAACGAGTATCCTTTAATATCGAATTACAAACAAGTGAAATGATAAAAAAAAAAGTTACACCAACATTCGGGTTTTATATCAGCAACAGAGAGACTGAGACTGTATGTACAGTGTTCACGTTCTGTTTGATCACGGTGAGTGCAGCAACATCAGAACAGCACAGCACTTGGTGATTACTTGGGAGTGAATTTGGTAAATGAATCATACATCAGTAAATTACAGTAATTTGGATTACTGGAAATTCAATATTATTTAACGAAACCCGCGAGGTGATATTTGGCAAATAAATGGGGTTATTCTGTCAAAATCATTAATGACAAAGAACCAAATACCCAAATATGTAACTATCTTAGGCCATTGCGTACCCTGGGTCGCACGATTAGACTGCTTTGTGGGTAATCCGGAAATACTCTTCTGATAGCACAAAGGGAAATAATGGTATATTCTGTTACCTGGCAACGGGATTTATATTGTGCTTATAAAATGTAAAGACTTGTTGGAGGGATATCCTGACTGAGTTATAAGCTTCCATAAATATCACATTATGGGTGAATCAATAGAAAACCAGCGGCGTGGTCTTGGTTTATGCTCAGTTTATGACGCTGTTGCAGAACAATTGTTTGACATCAATATTCTTGTGCTGGATTTAAAGAAAAATCTAAGGAAGTGTATAAATGTAATCTAAAAATTCACGTGATCTGATGTTTGTATTTGTACGTGAATCTGAGCTGGCGTTAAGAACGTCAGTTAATTATACCTTGATGTTCTGTTTGCGTGATGTGAAAAAACCTGTGTATTCTGATGATTTACGTATATTGCATGTGTACTGTTGAGCTGATTTAATTATCTTCAAGTCGGGGGCAATGATTCAGGGATATAGATTAGGGCACTTAGTTTCAATCAACACATTAAAATTAAAATATTCTCCCCCCCCCCCGAGTTAAAGTGTATTATATATATATATATATATATATATATATATATATATATATATATATATGTTATCTCTTTCAGTTGGTGCCATTGATGATAACCATGAGACCATATATTTTACAATACCATATAATATAATAAAACCTTTGTTCTGTATGGTTCAAGGAAGCAGCTGTAAGAAATATATTTTGGAGCAACATGAATACGTATGATTAGATGCCGCCAGATACAGAGCGTTATATAAAGAACTTTAACAAAAACATTTCGTTTCATCTTTTATCAGCGTGTGTTACATGGCCGTGCAGGATCTGATAAGAGCTTATACACGGTGTATCGTATATTTTTTTGCTGCGACATGTTTTCTCAATATCAATGTAATCGCACTATCAGCCCACCTGCAGAACACATACATAACAATAGTAAGTTGCAGGCCTATTCACTGAAACAAATTGAAATCAAATTATGTGTACCAATCAATAATTGTGGACTACAATGTTTATTGTAATTCTAGACCCTGATTTGTCAAGGGCCGATATTTAAACAAAGTACCCATCGGGCTATGCGCCGATGAAAATTACAAGGTAAAAACTAAAAATGAAAGCTATAAAAATATAAATATAAATAAAAATAAAAATAAATATAAATATATATCTTTGACATGGCACTGTCTGCTTCATTCTTATGACTGCGCTTCAGCATATACAGATTATAAATACCTTGGCTCGCAAATTCAAACTTAGTGGTGCCAGGAGGAGGGGGAATTTTTATTCCACGAGGTCACATTGTACATATTGTTTTCCCATCTTTAGGTGTTCAACTAAAATCTAAAAGTCTAGTTTAGTATCACAAGACTCTTATGACAAGTTTACGTAAGTAAGTTGTCTTTTTTTATTATGATCGACATATATAGTAATGTTAATTATGATTATAGATAGTATTTGGTAGCTTATATGTATTGGTGTTTCGCTGATACACTGAGTGCAGGGTTTTGTTTTGGTCCTTGCACTTCAGCACCTGCCGTTTGATTAACTATTCATATACCTGGGTATTTACTTTCTCTCTGATATCGGGGAGTGAGCTTGTCAGTTTCAGTACCCATCAAAGACTGGCAGGTGTCAGGTATCCGTTAAAGTGCTTATTTATTCATGCGGCGAGTGACGTTTGGTGTATATTCAAATATGTTCGGTTGAGTATGATGTAGAATAATGTATATGTAGATATGATAAGTAGGGGGTGATTACACGGAAAAGTGTAATATATATTAATATAAACTATATGCATTTTACATGGATTGTACAAATAGTTATAATAATTAATACGAGGCACTCTCCATCGCTCGGTAGTCTGTAAAGATGGAGGAAACCGGAGGACCCGGAGAAAACCACCGACCTTGGAGGGCAATCTCATAGCCACGCCATGAAACGAACCCGGGTCGCTAGCGGAGAAGGCCGAGCGTTTTACCACTCAGCTGTCTAGGCTAATAACCAGTTACTAGCAAGTGCAATAATGCTGTAAGCTTTTATTTTCGTTTAGAGCCACAGGAGACTGTAATGAGAAATTATTTATTTCAAGATTTTACACTTTCATTTCGACAGTATAAGTAATCGTTGGCCTCCAGTGGTACGATAGAAATTGAAATGGGCATTTAGCACACCTAACGTGCCTCCAAGTTTCATATGACGTTTCATTTTGAAAATTAAATGTAAGACGTTTCAAAAAGCTACACAGAAAACGGAGCGCGCTAGGACCGATAAAATACTGCCGCAAGTTGACAAGCACAACAGCTGGGAAATGATGAATGCACCTAGTTACTCAGGTAACACGAAATAATAAATTTATATTTTATTTTTACTCATAAAATGGCCATAAGTACTGAATTAAGTTTGTATATTTGTTAGCACCGTCAGAGAGTATATAGTGAGTAGACTGGACTGGATTCATATTCGCGAGGTTAAATATTTGTGAATTTCAATTTTCAATGTTTCCCCGAGGTTCATTATTTTCGCGACCTTACAATGCAGTAACCAACACATTATATATCTATTATAAAACTGATTATTTAATATGCACGCTTAATCTTAACAATTTGACGAGGATCCACGGCAATGAGTAGAACTTCTGGTCCCCTATCGGCAGAAAATATGAAGGTCTTTTATTTGGTAAAATGTTTAACTTTGATTTACAGGTAACATAAAATAATTTTTTTATTTACAGTCTGATTCTTTTGTCCATCCGACCTTGCGTGGTCGCTTGGATAACACACATCAAAACGGAAACGAGGCTATTATAAATGACCTTTCACCTATGTAGATGAGGCGTCTTATTCACGAAGGTTTCGTTTTCGCGATTATTTATCTTTTGCGAGTATCGCGAATTTGAAACCCTCGCGAACAAAGTGCCAACTACACTATATGACAACTTGAATAGCAATCAACAAAGCACATGCCTCCACCTACTGGATCACCCTATTCGGATCTACATTAAAACATAATTGGTTGAGTCTTCCCTGACCCATTTCCGTTTCCCTTTACAACCTTTCATGGATGTTGGTTTTATAGTTTTTCGGTAATGGAGCAAACAAACAACAAATCCAAACACAGACAACGAAACGATAGCACTCACAGCAGACGAAAACACATTGTGGTGAGTTGTTGTTAGTCTTACATCAGTGTCATATCATTTTATGAATCGGAAAATGAATTAGTCTGCTTCTGCTGCTCATTTTCTTCGAGGTGCAAGTCTCCCATGACGAATCAGCCATACGGTTTGTCTGGGTTGCCAGACGTTTTGCGTGGTTTAAGACAGCTGTCCCCGCCTTTCGTTTCCACAATTACTGTAAGACGTTAAAATCTCATAGAAGTTCCTGACTGCAAAGTTCAAAACAAATTTAATGTTATTTACTCTCTAAAGCGTCACCGTAATTCAGAAAGTTCAAGCACGCTCCGATCAGTTTACTAGCTGGGGAGTCTATTTGTTAAAATTAATCCAACTGTTTAAAGTGACGATGCATACACGAGAAGAAGTCCCAAACTCGCTCAACTCACAAGTATCCTATAATCTTTAAGGTTCATATTAGTTCGCAATAATATGTGTAATTGCTCATTTTGGCTTGATACAAAATTTGCAAGCAAAATCATCCCGAAATACGGGTTTATTACCGTTTTGTACGTTGTTATGGGACTTATTCCCTACACCAATATGGAGATCCTGTACTCTTTCCCTACATAAATATGGTGATCACGTTGCTCATTCCCTACATAAATATGGTGATCACGTTGCTCATTCCCTTAATTAATATGGAGATCACGTTGCTCATTCCCTTAATTAATATGGAGATCACGTTGCTCATTCCCTCAATTAATATGGAGATCACGTTGCTCATTCCCTCAATTAATATGGAGATCACGCTGCTCATTCCCTTAATTAATATGGAGATATCGCTGCTAATACCCTTAATTAATATGGAGATCACGTTGCTCATTCCCTTAATTAATATGGAGATCACGTTGCTCATTCCCTTAATTAATATGGAGATCACGTTGCTCATTCCCTTAATTAATTTGGAGATCACGTTGCTCATTCCCTTAATTAATATGGAGATCACGTTGCTCATTCCCTTAATAAATATGGAGATCACATTGCTCATTCCCTTAATTAATATGGAGATCACGTTGCTCATTCCCTTAATTAATATGGAGATCACGTTGCTCATTCCCTTAATTAATATGGAGATCACGTTGCTCATTCCCTTAATTAAAATGGAGATCACGTTGCTCATTCCCTTAATTAATATGGAGATCACGTTGCTCATTCCCTTAATTAATATGGAGATCACGTTGCTCATTCCCTTAATTAATATGGAGGTCACGGTACTCATTCTCTTAATTAATATGGAGGTCATTGTGCTCATTTCCTACATCAATATGGAGGACCGGTGCTCATTCCCTTAATTAATATGGAGGTCACGGTGCTCATTCACTACATCAATACGGCGGTCACGGTGCTCATTTCCTACATCAAAATGGAGGTCACGATGTTCTTCACTACATCAATATGGAGGTCACGGTGTTCTTCACTACATCAATATCGAGGTCACGGTGTTCTTACTACATCAATATGGAGGTCACGGTGTTCTTCACTACATCAATATGGAGGTCACGGTCTTCTTCACTACATCAATATGGAGGTCACGGTCTTCTTCACTACATCAATATGGAGGTCACGGTGTTCTTCACTACATCAATATGGAGGTCACGGTGTTCTTCACTACATCAATATGGAGGTCACGGTCTTCTTCACTACATCAATATGGAGGTCACGGTGTTCTTCACTACATCAATATTGAGGTCACGGTCTTCTTCACTACATCAATATGGAGGTCATGGTGTTCTTCTCTATATCAATATGGAGGTCATGGTGCTCATTCCCTTAATAAATATGGAGGCCCGGTGCTCATTTCCTTAGTTAATATGAAGGTCACGGTGCTCATTCCATTAATCAATATGGAGGACATAGGGATCATTCCTAACATTAATACGTAGGTTTTCGATGCTTATTCCATTACTCAATATGGAGGTCATGATGTTTATTCCTCACATCCGTAGGGAGGTCACGGGCCTCATACCCGACATCAATATAGAGGTCACGGTGCTCATTCCATGCATCGATATGGAGGTCACTGTGCCCATTCCCTACATCAGTATCGAAGTCATGGTTCTTATTCCCTATTACATCATTGTATATTTTGTTGTTTGATAAATTACTCTGTAATTCCGCAAAACAAAAATAAACCGATTGAAGCACGGCGACGTCCCGAACTTGTCAATGAGTGGTTTCAATTATAATCAACTATCTGACATTCTGCTAGAAAACATTGATAAAAACGTGAAGCTGTAGTAGCCAATACTGAATAGACAACGGGACATTAAAATGAAAATATGAAGATATATTTTTACTCTAATTATCTGTGCTTGTAATTCTATAAATCAAGATTATCTAATGTAGATGGAACTTTATTATCAGAATACAGTCATCTTACATTGACAATAAACAACTGTCTAGCCAATCAGATGTCGACATGAGATTGGGAGCATTATTTATAGCCTTTTTCTCACGATTGTAAGAAACCTGGGAAAATAATTAGTGGAGACCAGCCAAGAAACAAACGATCTTATTAACGAGAGCCGACTGCTAATAAAGCGTATTATGCCAAATTGGATATTGATTTTAGCAGTTAATAGCGCAGAGTTGAAAGAAATCTTCTCTTTGAATTCTTCATAATACCGAGGGTACTGTCAGCATTGATGCTTCAATTAGTGTAAAACTCTTTTGTTTATGACAGACTAATACACGCATATCAAATACAGTAATTCAATATCGAGACGAAGTCATTTTATAGCCGGGATCGCTGTTTGACTGTGGGTGAGGAGGAAGGGTGTACCATGGTTATATCGTTTTTCTGTCATATCTGCTTCGTATCGGTTTGCTTTTCTGTTCCCACCGGTCTGTATTCTGAATGTGTAAATTAGACTGTCAATTCTTTTCTCTTCCGCTTGCACAGTATTTATGTAAACCCTGTTGACCGTCCGGTTTATCCCCGTCGGTACCATATTATTATATGTGAACCCGATGATAAACCGGTTGACAATTCGGTTTACTCTCATCTGTGGCATGTCTATGTAAAACCAGTTGACAATTTGGTTTACTCTCGTCTGAGACATGTCTATGGAAAACCGGTTGACAATGCGGCTTACTCTCGTCTGTGACATGTCGATGTAAAACCGGATGACAATTCGGTTTACTCTCGTCTGTGACATGTCGATGTGAAACCGGATAACAATTCGGTTTACTCTCGTCCGTAACATGATTATGTAAAACCGGTTGACAATGCGGTTTACTCTCGTCTATGACATGTCTATGTAAACCGGTTGACAATTCGGTTTACTCTCGTCTATGACATGTCTATGTAAAACAGGTTGACAATTCGGGTTTTACTCTCGTCTGTTGCATGTCTATGTAAAACAAGTTTACAATTCGGTTTACTCTCCTCTTTAAAATGTCTATGTAAAACCGTTTGACAATTCGGTTTCCTCCCGTACGTAACATGTCTATGTAAAACCAGTTGGAAATTGGGTTTATTCCCGTCTGTAACATATGTCTAGATATTTTGATAGGGGCACAGATAAACCATGGGTTATATAACTTGGATTCAAAGGGAGCAAGGGAATAGGCGTATTGTGGTAACGATATTGAAGTAAAGAATGAAGGTCCCCAGATTGATCCCTTAAAGTGTCCACTATTAATTTTGAAATTTCGATAAAACCTAAGAATTTCGGTCTACCGGAATATCTAATTTCCTGATCGTATGAGGATTAAACGATCCTAAATTGTTATTCTAATTACATTGTCACCTTGATCGTCATTCAATAGACAGTGTTACCAACAGGGTATGGGCCTTCCCTTTAAACTTTATATTCAGTTTAAAGAAAAGATGGATCCATGGATATTGTAGGACAAATTCAGCAAGAATATATAAAGAAAACTGTGAGTTTAACTATCATGACTAATTTCAGATACACACAGATGTAGTTTCCAGTTTACTGTTTCTTTAACATTTTATCAAAGTATTCCTGATTGCACCGACCGTCAGAAACTATATCAATATAATTTAAAACCAACTAAAACATTATAATTTGTTCAAAGCATTAATGTAACACGATGTCTCAAATATATAGACAAAGTATCTACAGGGGAGTTTAAACATATCTTGGGCATGAAGATTAAAAAAAAAAAAATTGGGGGTGAAGGTAACCGCTTCCATTTTAGCAGCCGAAGGAGGGAGGACCACCAAAGTGGTCGGCATCCGTCCATCGGGCCGTGCGTCCGTCTGTCCGTAACATCCCTCCTTTTACTTGATAGCTCTAAAACCCCTGCTGATTTCTTGACCCAGTTTTACACATATGTCGGTCACATGACTGGCATTTCATTGTATCCTGCAGATGGTGCCACCCGTGTTACACCTACTTTTTTGCCCACAGTTGTGTTTTTCCTTTAAATTTGGGCTAGTGTGTAAATAAGAAAGCTATAATGCCTTAAACTGTATACACCGATTTCTGACAACAAGGGGGACTGAATAAATTCTAAATTTAATAGCATTGTTATTCCAATTATGGTTCCACAGGACTTTGAAATTTGGCCAATCACCCAGTTCTTTATTTTCAATATATTCATTTACTAAACAAAGCCCTGTGCGCTGCCCTTTTACCACAATAGCCCGTTATCTTCGGCATGATGTTTGCGTACCTTCATAAATGCAATAAGTATCCTTAGAAGGGGACCTGGATAGCTGAGTGGTAAAACGCTCGGCTTTCTCCGCTTGCAACCCGGGTTCGATTCCCTGTGTGGCTGTGAGAATGGGTTGTAGTGGCCCGTCCAAGGTCGATGGTTTTCTCCGGGTCCTCCGGTTTCCTCCACCGTTACCGACTACCGAGCGCCAACATCCGTGCCACGGAGAGTGCATAACTAGTTGTACAATCCATGTAAAATAAATAAAGTTTACATTTATCCTTAGATGTTTAGACGCATAGAGACATGTTAATTTAAATCTGACTGGCAGTGTGTATATTAATTCTACAAACTCAAATACGGAGACCAATTTTATTTCCTTATAACCGCCTATACATAATTAATGAGAATAATGATTAACTTTCAAAAGAAATGAAATTCTGGTGTTTAATTTAATAATAACAATCTTTGAAACAAAGTCTTAATCTGAAAGAGCTTGATGCTGTCGATACTTTCCAACTGGCACATGGCAAAACCGGCTATAACATAAAAAGTACGACAATGTAGCCGGGAAGAGGCCTGGAGCGAAGAAAAATACATTTATATCATAACTGACACAGTTAACACAAAGACAAATAATAATACACTACCCCATTTTTCAAAATGATATATGTTATAATCACAAATCAAGTGACCCATAGGCCGTAAGTTGAGCTGAATGAAATAAACACGTGTGATAAAACGTACAAGTAAACAAATACTGGACATGACCTGAAGAGCAGTCTGAGAACCAGCTAAAAGTAACATCTAAAAAAATGTGTCTGTGGAAAATGTATGAAAAAAAAACGTTTTTTTTTATAGAGTACGGCAAGGCATTGGCAATGGTTCCACTATTTCACTCCATTTGCATATTTGTTTATTCTTCTCTTTTAAAGTAATTTTTTAAAGATGCAGAAGAATACAAAATCTGTATTCTGTTCCATCAACTTTTTTCCACCTGTTTTCTAGAGATAATTTTCTTAAAGGTTTACATTTCACAAAATTTCCTAGAAACCTCTACATGGAAGTGAGAGCATTATATGAAAAATTAAAAAAAAAATTGTCCAGTTTATGTTTTATAACATTTTGGACTCTTTCCAATGACTTTACAGATCAGATGTGTCTCTGCTTTATTTAGCTGGTCATAATTTACACGTGAGGTGTTTACATGGCCTCATCCAATCAGCTTCTGTCAACTGGGGCTGTTTTTGCCTGTGACCAAAGATCTTGGTCGCCTGAAGTCGAACTGATGTTGTAAAATGTAAACTGATTTCTCATATATCAATATACTTCTGTTTCTTAAATAATGTCTAAAGTATGTATTTATATACCGTTTTAAAAATTAGGCCCACAAATCATCCATCTTCCATTATCATTCTCTTCTAAGAAATGTTTTTAACTTATATAAATGTTCAAAGAAAAAAAAAACAGGTGGACAACAGGTGATGAAATGGACTGTGGTTACAGTTTTCTACCGGAAAATTGTGGTGCCAATATTTCGAATTCTGAATTTTCTATAATTGCCGTTGTATTGCTGGGAATCGCAGCGGGCGTGATTAAATCACAAATACTACCATAGGTTTTCCAAAACGCTCTTCTATTAGAAAACTTTGCACAGTTAAGTTTCTAGAGATTCTGCTACACTTGGCAGGTTCACAGCCTGGTATATTCTACTCCCTGCAAACTCAGCAAAATAAACATACACAAAAGGGAACCCTGAACTTCTTATGATTTTATTTTCAGATGTCTGCTGATCTGGATTATATGATCTAACGTTGTGACGCCTATCCTTGTCTCTGGTGTGAAAGTGTAGACCACGCATGAACGTCCATTTTATCAACAGAAAGACAAAGATTACCTTCTGGTACCTTTCACCAGCTCAATGCAAGGGAAATTAGTTTAACCTGTATACCCGGAAAAAAGTCATCTTGAGAGTTCATAATAAGTTATGAGACAGATGACATTACTATAGTAATAACAGAAATAAGTAATGATTTTTCCTAGTATCTAATTCTTGAAACGGGATTAACATGTAATTAAGGCTTATTGCAGTAGAGCTCTACATCAGTGGCGGATCCAGAGAGAGGTCTAGGGGATTTGGACCTCCCCCACCCCCCACCCCCCACCCGGGCCCCTTTTTTTTAACCATCACACACTATTTCAGTTGTTTAAACAATATCTGCATTCTGCTCTCTCCCCCCCCCACCCCCCAACACACCCACCCACCTGTCCGGACCAGAAGTTTTGTTGTAAGTTTTGTTTCAGTCTTCTTGGATTGCACACTCCCCTTTACACATCCTGGATATAGAGTAAATGGTGCTACAGCTGTAACAATGTTTAACTTATTTGGAAGGTCATACAAATCGTATAAGAAGTTTTATAAATCTTGCACCTTATTCGAATCAGGACAGGTTCTCCGTGCCATAGAGTGAAAACCAATCCCTGAAGCGCCGGACGTTAGTTACCTAAGCTCGTACTATGTATTTTCAGATTCCCTTAACTTTTAATTGCCTCCGCTAGGAGGGGATGCGTTTAATCCCGTTCGTGTGCGTGTTTGCATGTCTCTGCGTTTGTAAACAACAAAACTCAGCGCTATCATGAACGGAATCTTATAAAATTTTCAGAGCATATCTAGAATGTGCCAGTGAGGAATCGATTACATTTTGATGTGGATCCGGCACATGGTCCGGATTCGGGAACGTGATAAAGGAATATTATTAAATGTAACAGTCACTTATGTTCGAATGCACTTGGAATATTCGCCGAATAAGTGAATGCAAAAACGGTTGGGGGAGGATTTTCAAGAACAGGTACTCCCACATGACGGAGGCTTGCATTCCTTAGAGTGCAGATTTCCAGTTAAGAATTAGGATTAAGTAGCGCAGTTCTGATAAAATTCCAATGATTATCCAATATCGATGATATTATGTGATCAAGGACTGGGTTAGCTATGTGAATCATGTGTCTTGTTTCAGAGAGATCAGGGGTGTATGCCCCCTTACTATTTTAGGGATGGGGACACAGTACCATTGAACCTCATATTTTAGGGGTAAAACAAAAAAAAATAAATTTCGTTCAATAATATTTTCATTATGCAACTCATATTCAAACAGTTGAACAAAAAGTGTATGCGTCAATAACCTCAGTGACTGGTCATAATAAGCTTATGTTTTTGAATACTAAAGTTAAATTTGAATTATAAATAAATAATATAGTGATGAAAATATTTGACTGTTACAAATTATAATACGGAAATTATTTCAGTATAATGAAAAAATATTTCCTATTATATGTGGTGGGAGCGAAGAATTGGTCTAAAATCTTTAAAAAAAGGTTGCAGCGGCTGAAGGGTCCGGACCCCCTGGACAATTCCCCTGGACCCGCTTTTTAGGTCCGCTTATGCAGGTGTCCTTATGCTGGTGGTGGTGATGGGGGTCGGGGGCTTCTGTCCGTATTCCTTTGGATTGTGCCCTTCACATTTTTGCAGCAAACAAGGCCCATGATAAGAATGTGCAATGATAATTTACTTCGTTTTTATCCTTAAAAGTTCGACACACGTTTAACCAATGAATTTTTGTTTGCTGATGGCACTTATACAAATATGTATGTGGTGACTTTGGTGGTGGCCGTGACATCATTGTTTGAGCACTTAATAAATGTTCTTACATTACAGAGATAGGCTATAATTTATTGCTTTAAAATTGCACTATTTTGATGGTTCACTGGTACATCAACCCAAAGACATTCAGACATCCAGCCCGAGCATACGTAGACCGCACAATTATGATGTTAGTAATGATACACAGAACATGTCTAACTACTTGATATTCCGAACACAGCGATCGCGGTGGCTCTGTCCCAATGCTCCAAGAAAACTTGATGAAAGGTTTGACATATTTTTTATGAAAATATGGAACGCAGGTGAACAGTTATATTTATCAGTTGCCACCCAATACATTGAATGTAGGCCAAAAAAATTAAAGGTATGGTTCTCAGGCACCGCCCGCGTCATTTATAGTCCCCGCATCAAATATTTTTATTTTTAATTTCTTTCAAGAAGATAAAATAATACAATTTTGATAAGATTTCCTTGGTTTTGTAGTGATATAACCTGCCCAGCAAAATAATTTCTGTTATTATCATGCTTTTTCTTAATCATATGACATTTTTATCGAAACATACAAAAAGGTAAAAGAAAAAAGACAAAAAATCGCCCGCCCGCACTGATTTCTAAAAAAGTGCCCGAGAACCATACCTTCTTTTTGGCCTAATGAACTAATATTATAGCATCATTTGCAAATTTGTATCCTAATTTTTATTTAAAAAATTAAGACTTATAATTCTATGTTGTATAATTTTAACTATTCATATTTAAAACGCCATTTTTCCAGCAAACAACCTGGCAAGGTTCATTGTCACAACCTCAGAATTAGCACCTTCCCTCCCGACAGATACAACTTTCACTAGGATCCAGCCTCGTCTGATATGTCTTCACACTTCACCGGGCAACTATTTGAAACATAAAATGCGACTGGTAACCAGTCAGAACCAACATATTATAAATGGTAGGAACAGTTCAACATAAATATCCATCTACGGCATCACAGAGCGTTATTATGGCGACTGGAATGTACTTATCACAAATCCTGACCGTATGTGTACATAACCTCAGGCGTGCCGGATATGACGTCATCCTTCTTATCCGGGGGTTCTGACTTCACGCATTTATTATCATTTGTATCCTCCTTTGATTGACAGTCTTCAGTTTTACTTGTTTCCATATCTGGATTGACGTCACAGTTGCTGCTGGTTACAACTTTCTCCAATGGAACATCAGTTCCAGAACCATCAGTGATAAAATCCTTGTTGGAATGTCTGGCCGCGAGCTGAGGTTCTTTGAGTTCACCACCATTTGTGTCTGTGGTATGACAGTCGACCTCTTCCGGCCCATCTTTGTCGTCCATAACATACTCACATTCTGGGGTCGCCTTTCTATGCGTTGAGGTGACGGCGGTGGCACCCCGGGATTCACAGCGTGAACCACCCGCACCTAGTGGTGGCTTGGACTCATTCACCGGAGTTTTACTGCTCTCCTCACTGCACAATAGTATATCCCCTTTTTGCGGTTTATTGTCCTCGCTACTCTTTGAAGAATCTCCGCAAGATTCTGATGACATCTCAGATACATCGATATATACAGAGTCAGGGGTAGGCATGGGAGAAACACGGCGCATTTTGAAATCATCTTCTCCGGGCATAAGTCCGTTCATTGAACCTGGACTTACACTTCTCTTCCTTCGAGAGGAATACAATGAATTCCAACGCCCTTCGTCCATATGGTCATTCTTAGAGCAATGTCTACTAATGAAACTTCCAATCATGTCAAGAACTGTCTCGGAGCCGGAGGATTTTCTTTTTTGGTGGCACCAGTCGTAGAACTGTCTCTGCTCCGAGGACATTGGAACCCTTTGTTCATCATAGCCTTGTATACCGGCATGCGGAACTGGCAGTGTCTCTCTGTGTTTGCTATTTATGGCACTACTGACAGCAGTTTGTCCCGGCACACCGATCATCGCCTGTTGTACAGACGGATGAGTTGGGTATGTGACGCCGTGCGACGGTTTACCCCTATTACCATGACCTGCAGGAGCAACTGGCGCACCCGAATAAACAAGTTCAGGGGCCCAACTAGGCATCATGGGCCGGCGCATATGATCAACAGCTGGTCGCTGAGCCGCAGATTTCATAGGGTTCTCTCCATTTGGATCTTTCAAATTCCCTGCATTAAACACTTCGAGCTGCGCAAACATCATTTGCACATCGGTGTTGTTCAATCCATGTTGTTGCATTGCTCCACGTACCTCGGTGACCGTGCGGACAGTAATATAGTCCATGCATAGTGGCACCTCGTGCGTGCGCGAAAAATGAGAGTACAGCGTAGATACTCGAGTAAAATAAGCCGAGCAAATGTTACACACTAAACATAATATGTCATTCAAGTTATATTTCATGCGTAACGCATCTTCAAGTGCCTTCAGTGATTTGGGAGTCCTCGGACGACCCCGACCACGTTTAAATGGTTTCGGAGGCAGGACAAAGTACGCAGGATGCAGATGAGGTTGAGATGAAACTGGATTATTTTGGTAATGTGGCGGCTCTTGGGCCTGGGTGTTGCGTACTGGGGGCACGTGGGGATCAGGTTTATAGGGACCACTACCGTTCTGAAGCACCCGTACGTCAATGCGATCAATATGTGGCTCTCTGTGCTGATCCAAGCGCTGGTTTTGCCATTGGAGATGGCGTCCGATGTTAGTATCCTCCATCCTTATTCTCACGGGCGCCTCGTGGTGTCGGTGTACCTCTGGTGTTGGTACGCGGTGAGGTTGCCCCACATGTGGCCAAGGATAAATTGGTGGGGGCTCAGGGGCCGGAGGAACTTTGAGATTTGTGGCCTTCACACTTAAATCTAAAGGCTCATCCGACACCCGTAGGTCTAGCGGTGACGCAGCGCTCTCGCTGTGCGATAATCTTTTATCTTTGCCTTCCACAGAGCTGTTACTATTCCTGTATGTCCTGTAGGGAGATTTAGTGTCATATCTCAAATTGGGTTCAGTTTCAGGCTGTGTATCTTGATAAGATTTTTCCTCTATTGGTATCAGAGGAGGTGGCCCTAAGTCTTTTGGTAATCCTGGGCCAGACCATTGACTTTGCTGTTCATACTGATTATCTAGACGTGGAGGTTCCGAAACTGAATGACTCTCGTCTCTCATGGTGGACTCTTTGTTTTGTACATGCCCCCATGTCCGTTCATGGTGATTTTTAACTATTGATTTATTCTGCGACGACAAAAGACACATCCCATCTACAAGATGTCTAGGTAAAGCATGGGGTGGCTTTCTTTTTGGATCCCAGGCAAGTTCACTTCTACAGTATTCAGAAGGGGGTGTCTCGTATGATTTATCGTGGTCATCTCTTAAAAAGTGTTCATGGTAAGGGGCGTGTCTGCTGTTGACGCTCCTCATATATTGGGCGTGTTCTGTCTCATTAACCCTCTCGGTAGAAACCACCGGACCTCCGTTTACGCTGCCCAGCGCTGGGCCATATTGTTGGTATGATTTTGGACTTGGTGGTTCGCTGCTTTGTGTCACAGTTTGCGTGTACCCAGAATCTGACTGTACTTGGATTCCAGAGTATTGCTTTACCGACTGTGCTGGAGAGGGGGCAGCGACATGTACATGTTCGGGAGGGGATCCTAATTGATTTACGCTAATATTACTGGTTTTACCAGAAGCCAGGTAATTTTTCGAGAGCTGTGTTTGATGCGGATCAGGTAGTATTTTCGCAGGCTTTGAAATTCCTTGTTCCACTTTTATTGATTTTTCGTCCACCCCGCCCTTGTTAGCCCTTTCTGTCGCCACTAACATGCGTTTTAAATACGAGTTACCGTTACACCCACAACCACAAGGTCCCTCAGTGGCGTACTGCATCCCCTGTCCGTGAACACAGGCCGGTGACACAAACGTGTCCGATTTCACAATATCCACAGCACTTGGTAATGAGGGCCGCACATTTTGTGGCATCGTAGTTCCATAATGAGTCAAGAATGTCTCAAAGACATTTTGTGCGTCACTATCACCACGTACTTCTTCATCTTTTGATAGAGTCTGCACCAAATTGCTGCTGTCTCTACTGTGGGTTTTTTGTACGCCGTGTTTCTTCATATGTTCTTGGTCATACCTAGAATTGCATTCTTCGCTTTGAAAATTTTCATAAAGGTAACGTTTTCGTGGATGCTGGCATTTTGCCGAATCTCTCTCTGCGTCGGACAATATAACTGCTCTCCCGTCAAAGGAGGTAACGCGTGGTAAGTTATTTCTGTCACTGAAGCTCTGATAACCGCAAGAATGGCCACAGCAAGTGGTGGGACTTCCTTGGCAACGAGCACATCCTTTTTCGCCTTCATCTCTAATGAGCACTTCAGCTGCCATCTTGGTAACCATTGGCCCCATGTCGGACTTGTGTCTGCAAAAGTCAACAACAGGTGGAATAAATAAAAAAAGTGCATTTTCTCAGGCAAAACACCACCAGATGGTGTGGTTTTACATATTTAGTATAGATTTATGATAAATTAATTATTGTCACATCAAGGTTGATGCAAGTTGTTTCACCAGCTGGTTTCTATAAGATTCGGTCACTTATATTTCACACCGTCACCTTAGAATTTCCTCTGTCATACTATCGCACTGAAAATTCGAGTTGTTGTTAGCATTGAAAATATATCAAACATTTCGATATTGAAAGGAAAAAACTAAATATGGAAATAGAGGTCTAATCACACAGGTTTGCATTGTTACTTGCACACTTTATAAAGCCAGAGTCACTGCATGGTCTCGAATTGGAGACCAAAATAGAGAGCCAGTCTGTTTTGTTTCGAGACTTGGTACATGAAAGATATCAAGACCAGCACCTCCCAGTCCGAAAGCGAGACCAGTTAATCTAGTCTCGAGAGCAGGACCGGTATCGAGACCTATACCACTTGTCATGGACATAAAGGAATGGCGACAGGAATCATTGTAAACGTATAACAAGGGCACCGCAAGCTCAGCGTCTCCTTGCACCGGATCATAATTATACTGGACGTATTACACAAGTGTGAAAATGACGAGGGCAGCTCTGTGACCGTGACTTTGACCCTGTGACCTCGAACTCAGTAGGGTTTTATCCGTGAGGGGTGGGCGATCCATATGTGAAAGATAAAAGGTTTTGGTCAAACGGTTTGGCTTCAAATCGGTCCATAAGCTTTTACAAGAAGTGGGTCGCGTGGCCTTGACCTTTGACCACGTGAACTAAAAACCAATTGAGTTCTTCATCTGTTGGTGGATAAGCAAAATGTGCAAGATGAAAGGTTGTTGTCAAGCAGTTTGACTTAAAATGGGTCCATAATATTTTTCAAGAAGTGGGCCCCGTGGCCTTGACCTTTGACCCCTCGGCCTCAAAATCGAAGGATTCCTCGCCCGTTGGTAGGTGAGTCATATGTAAATGATAACAGACTTTGTCAAACGGCTTGGCTTAAAATGGGTCCACAATCTTTTCAAGAAGTGGGTCCCGTGGCCTTGACTTACGCGACATAAAAATCGACAGGTTTCTTCACCTGTTGGTGGGTGTGACATATGTGGAGAATGAAAGTTTTGGTCAAAAGGTTTGGCTTAAATTCGGACCACAAACCAATTACTGACGGACGGACGGACGGCAAGACAGATAGACGAACGCACGAACAGAGGCGTTACTATATTCCTTCCTGCAACTTCGTTGCGAGAGGATAACAATCATCCAGGTCACAGTCAGCAATCCTGGTTGAGAGTATGCGTTCATTCCAATTCGTGTGTGTTTGTGTATGTGTTGGTTCACAACACAACTTATATAACTTGATCGGAATCCGATGAAATATTCGATTCGACTTTTGTGTTGGTCATGATCTGCATCCAGGAGTGACTTCCAGGAATATTCACAAATCTGCAGGCACATATGCACGAATGAACCTGGGAGTGTGGCCAATAAGTGAAGCAAAGACGGTCCAGCCTCGTGCCCTCATCAGGTAATCTGTCGGGCTGTTCAGGTCACGGTCGAGTGCAAAGTACTAAGGATTGAGGGTGCCCGGTGGTTGTCTGCAGTACGGCTTTTGTACACAGGCAATTTCAGCGTATGACCTTCAGCACCGGGGTTTAGATATTCGCAGAGCGTTTTTTAAACGTGTGCTCTCTGTTCGGAGGTTAGCGGCCGTCTGCCTCCCACAATAGGGACCCTGCATGGCGGAGGCTGGCATACCAAGGAATGCTTAAATTTAGATGTTTGATGTGGGAATTTACCTTTTCCGCGATCAATATAGCCATGCTACGATAAGACCACAATAATCCATCCACAATCAAATGGAAAATAAAACGGTATGTAACCGTTATTGAAACAGCTCAAATAAACGCATATACCTGTAAGGAACAGATCGGAGGTCCCCGGTCTGCCCGTTCACCAGTTTAATAGCCTCTGTCGATATACCAGCAGAGCACAAATTCAACATACTTTCCTTCAAATAAACATTACAGCGTACACCATTAACGCTGAACTCGCATTCTTGTGCCATATACTTTTTGTTCGTAAATTTATTTATAAATATTTGATTTATATCCTGTCCTACAGACTGCAGTATTGAATATAGTTTAAATATCATATTAATCATATAGGCCAAAGTGGTTGCGAAATGATTGATTGGAAAGGACGGAGTACTCTTAATAGTTTACTCTATAATGTGCATAAACTGTCATTCGTTATAAAACTTGTATACTGACGTACTGACCTGTTACAAATAGTTTATTGCAAAACCAAATAGAAACCTGCATCCCAATGGTTTGATGCCCCGGCCATGGGAACACAGGTTACAATAACGCCCTGCGAACAAAGTAGACTCCTAGCGAAGGCATTAACATACCGCCCTTTCAAGGTGCTTAAAAGGTGCACTGAAAACCAAAAATGTGTTTGGGAACACATTTAAATGTGTACGACACTTGTATCTGAGATGAGGCATTAAAATGTGTACAGAAACACATTAATGTGTATGATAAATTTAATGTGTTTTGTAACACATCATAGATGTGTTTGGGAAAACATATAAATGTGTTTCGGAACACACATAGACGTGTTTCGGAACACACACATGTGTTTGGAAACACATAGAGATGTGTTAGAGAGTTGTATCTGGGACGAGGCATTAAATGTGTACGGAAACACAGTAAATGTGTATGATAATATAAATGTGTTCTGAAACGCATTTGATGTGTTCTGAATGTGCTAAAATGTGTTCTGCAAAAGTTCCAAATACATGTAGCTTGCCTGGTCTTGAGACTGGAATAAGTAAGGAATAAAAGTATCTAATCCATATAATTCAGCTGTATATTCACCTTTAACACAGAAAACAAATAACAAAAGCAGTTACACAAATTTGAACCATTTATCATAATATTTTCACCGTATATTTATTCATTTAATGAAAAAAATATATTATAGTCCTTGTCCTTATTGAATACAGAGACACAGGTCTCTAATGATGTTTTTCTGTAGTATGCAGGCCAAGAATCTGAGAAAAACACCCCAGATTATAACTTAACCAAGTGATGCACATACTATAATATACAGAAATGGGGTATATATGTAGAGTGCAAGTTGCCGAAATGTCATAATATATGGTAAATATAAGTTCAATGAGTCTGGAGTAATTGTGCATTCATCTATGATGTAGCTCTCTTAATTGGATCACCAGCAGTCTTGAGACAGCCTCATTTCGCTCCTCTTCTTGAAGAGCATAAAGACTTGGGTGGGCTTAAGTCCTATAAAATAAGAAAACGAACGTATAAGAATTAACAGGCATGAAACATTGTGCAGTTGTATATTAGCATTTACTACTCGGGTGGGGAGGGGGGGGGGGGCATATATGTAGCTAAGTCACCAACATAACAAGAGTGTGGCTGTATAAAAGCACGCTGCGACTGTGACAACCTTATAGGGTTACAAACCTGACCCTGTTCTACAACAAGCTGCCTGCTGTCTTATCAGCAGTTGTTACATGTGCCCTGTACTGAGCGAAGCTTCATGAACTTTGTGCATGGCCCTGCATGCATACACATGCATATACAGTGAACAGTTGGAATTATATAATAATAACGTCTTTGGTAATGTTAAGTTGTTAAGTACGACAAAAATATGTTATATACATGTATAATATAAATCTCCTTGCACATTCCTTGTAAACTGCATGACTGTATACATATTATTTTAGGGGCAATGTCGCAGTCAGGCAGGCATGCAATGCAGGCATCATCATCTAAATCTGGATAATTAACACTCAGTGCTCTTACTGACTGTACATATAATTAAGACATTCCACATATAGCCGATTTTGAAAAAAAACAATACATTCTTAACTTACCTCAGACCTTGCAGCATGTACTCTGCCACTTATGTCTGCTGAGATGATGGGCCACCCGAACAAAGACCAGACTGTTTTTGAATTTGGCGGTTATGTATCACGTGACAACCAACTCCCTCTCGGGGAAAGGCGCATACACATTACATGTGTTTTGAAACACATACTCAAACACAGTAGATGTGTTCCCAAACACATTTCCAAACACATTTTGGAAAACAGATGTGTTTGAGCGGAATAATGCGTTTGGTAACACAGTGAGTGTGTTCTGACTAAACGAAACACATTTAATGCCTCATACACAGCAAAATTTGATGTGTTTGAGTTCCGGAACGCGCTAAATGTGTTCCCGTACACATTTTTGATTTTCAGTGTGCCATTATAAAATGTTAAATGCGCATTCCCCAAATAGATGAACAAGACATTTAAAATGTATAACGAACTAATGTAAGACCACGTTTCCGAACCTTCAATGTTTGCATTGACTTTTGGCAATGCATCAAAGTTATGATACCGCAAAGCGCCTCACGTGAACCTGTCTACCCATAATTTAATTCAGCACGACATAGGAAAAACTAAATTAACATATAAATTTAAAGTACGTAATATGAAAAGCAGATTACTGTATTAAATAACAATATTACAAGTGTCTTATGGGCCATGACGCTCAGTTGAATTCAAGGAGCCTAGACCAAATGGCAAAATGTCTATGAGAGTGCTCAGAATCATGCATTTTGAAAATAGACCTTAGATATAAGTTTCAGTGAACTTATTCTACACCTAGTTGCTACCATTTGTGCCCACCTGACTAAAAGAGTTTAAATCGAGTTCTTTCATACAAATTGCAGAGAATAGGTCAAAGTAACATTTCAGGTTCCCAAGGAGAGTTTTAGGGATGATCTGAAAGTCATATACGTGGATTTTAGGCCAAATTAAGTACAATTTGTGCCCCATCAGACTCACTGGAAGCGTAAAAAATCTTGTTTTCTCTCCTAATGTGCAAATATAGGTCACCATGACCTAATTTCAGGTTTCATGCAAAGAATCATGGCGATTAATGCATTAGTTATTCAAATACGGGAGTTTTCATATCATTTTTTTTAAATTATTCTGATGGGTACTCACAAGCCCCAAATTTCGGCAAAAATATGGAAAATAGAGACCTTATTCAGGTTTCAAAAGAGATATTCCATGGATCTGCCTGGATGTCAAGTTAGAAAATTCTAGGTTAATTCAACGGTAATGATTTCAGCCCTATTAACGGACGACCGCTTCATATGAATTTGAACAAGCACTATATGATCAATATGCATGCAAAGAATCATGGCGACAAATACATTAGGTATTTGGATACTGAAGCTTTTGTATGAAATGTTTTATTATTCTGGGGGGGGGGGGGGGGGGGTACCTACGGGCCCCATAGCTCGGAGAATATGGGTAACAGAGAACTTATTTTAGTTTTCCAAAAAGATTTTTCATGGACCTCCCAGGATGTCAAGATGGAAGATTCAATAGTTACAATTTGTGCCCTGTTAAAGGACGTCCGGGCGGACGGACGGACTGACGACGGACAGAGAGTGAATTCTATAGCCAAGATGACTTTCAGTCAGCTGAGCAAAAAACTAAACATGGGCCAGGGTGGACACAATTTAATTTTGGTTGGGATCCGAATAAATGGCTTATCTAGTTGGATTTTTTTTTGTCTTGGCGGAGGTATGCGCTCCATTAAAATGTCACTGATATAAGTGTGTTGCGTCAGCCCGTGTTCTTACTTTAATAGAATATTGTAATAGACAAGAAGCAGGCTTACCTGTATATATATATATAATGGATATTTTCATCAAATATCACGTAAATCATGTTATTTATATAATACACGTACAAGAAAACTACTTATACATATCTCGTCATATAAGGTCATGTAACACAACATTTCATATCAATACTTCAATTCTGCATTCCAATGAATGCAAGCCTCCGCCATTCACCTATTTGGCCCATATTCCCAGGTTCATACGTGCATAACTGTTTTTAAATTTGTTAAAATTCCTTGATGACTCTACTGAATCCGTATGATTTGCCGCATCGACTGCTGGCTCGCCGTGGCTTTGGAGAACACAGGATAGATATTCCCCGCTGATCCTCACTGATCAGTGCTTATCTAACGATATGTAAAGTAAAAAAAAATGACGGGAGTGTATTTTACATATGCTGTCGATACAAAAAAAAATTCTAATTTATGATGAAAACTACATTTTTTAGCTGAGATATCATAATGTTATCTTAAGTTAAATGTGTCTAGTTTTCTCAAAGGGTCTTCCAGGGCTCTCGCACAGTGCATGATTTACCATAGGTCTCCCTGTAAGTTATGAATTTCTATTTGAAAACTGCAAATGAGGAACACTGATGACTAAAATTATTCATCGCTATATCAGTTGCTTTACAAATTTAGATTGTAAAGTTGATGACGCCATAGACATGTAAAAAAAACTACAAGGCCAAATAAAGGTTTGCTGCTTATGCACTTTATTAGAAGTCACACAAGCGGACAATTTTTAAAAACATCTTTAATATAGGGTTTCGAATGCATTCTATTACAGAAGCGGTACATGGGAGGGGTCCCAAAACTCACTGAAAAAAAAACAAGCTTGTTTGCCCTACATACACTCTTATTCATTGGTTTTGATGGAGCTAAGTATATGTGTGCATTTATATGTGTAAGCATATACTGTGGTTGGCTTCATATTCGCGAGGCTTGAATTTCGCGATTTCTCCATTTTGAATGTTTCACGAAGGTTTCATTTTCGCGATCTCACCAGAACCTATATGAAATATTTGGTAGAGCCATACCTGTGTGTATTATAAATTGAGAATGAGTCATGAGTCTGTGATATATTCTACTCATATAACGATGGTCCCGTACACCCAGCACAGGTAGTTAAGTTCAAATTTAAGGTAACGTAATTTATTTTAACATTTCTCACTGTTCTAACCTATTCTCATACAGGTATTGATTTCACTGAATAAGATGGATATACTCAATGGGCCAATTATTCCCGAGGGTTTCATTTTCGCAATTATTTCCCATTCGCGAATATCGCGAAATTAAAACCCTCGCGAACAAAAAGGCAACCACAGTATGTATAAACTAAGTAAAATATACGTAAATGTCGCCGTATATGCGTACCAGTATGCCGTGTATGCCTGGCACGGCTTCAGGTGGGACTTTAACGTATGCATGGGGTGGACGTGAACTCGGGTATTCCCCAAAAGATATCGTCACTGCAGCATGGGTAATTTTGGATGAAGACTTAATAGATCGACCGGCCCAATATACGATTACAAACATATATACAAGTTTATACATATACGCACACATATGTTTATTGCTCAGTTGACTGAAAGTCAACCGGGGTACAGGTATGGCGGTTTGTCCGTCGTCCGTCCTGGCGTCCGGCCGTCCGTTAGCAGGGCAAAACTCGTAACTGCCGACCCTAAAAACCTGCAATTAACTGAATATATAGGACCGTTAATATAAATTCTCCTTGGAAACCTGAAATAAGGTCACTGTGACCTATATCCTCCGAGCTATGGGGCTTGTAAGTACCCCAAAATTTTTTTTTTTTCAATTGACACAAAATCTCTAGTATCTTGATAATTAATTGCTGATGACGAAAAAAATTGCTAAACTTGCTAATACGGTCTAAATGGCCGAAACTGCAAGTATAAAGGGGCGATCTGTCTCAAAGCTCAGTCGTTCAAAGATCGGGTTCGGCTCTCGGATGGCATGGCTGGGTCTCCGCTGCTGGGATCGGTAGATGGAATGTAGGTTGCTTCTGCCTTTGCGGCTTTGGATGCTGTAGCTTTCCTAAAAGGTCACCGGTTCGGGATGTACGGTGGCGGTCTCTCGCGCCTCTTTGCCTGGCTTTGTGTGGCATCAGTCTGTTGGCTCGGAGAACATGCTTAAGAAGCGCACAGGGCTGAGGTCTTGACCACAGGAGTCTGTAGCTGCTTGATGAGCAAAAACTTCTTCTGCTGCTGCTGCTGTTGATAATTAATGTATGTATTGCCCTGAATCTTTCTTTGAATATTGACCAGTTCCCGGAAACTGGTGGCGTCACCTGTATTTTTTTTTCTATAAATTTTTTTTGTTTGCAAGATCGTCAAATGACAACAATTTTGTCAGATTCTCAGCTGTTGTTGCATCTAGTGTCCCGAAATCTTGTGTGTTTAATGATTATGACTGATTTCTTCAGCTCCTGAAGACTGGTGGCGCCATCTATATTTTTTATTTGTATGCGTTATTTTCTGTATTTTGAGACTGCCAAATTATATTGATACAGAAGAGCGTCGTTAATCCGAAAGCCTCGGAGACAAGCTTTTTTTGGATGAACGATCATTGTTCAGATTTCGGATAAACGGTTGTCCCTTTTCTATTTCAGATGAACGATTTAACGGATAAATGGTGTTCGGATGTTCGACGTTTTACCTTAGAATTGCAACTGTATCTGTCCATCTGTCCGTCGTTCTGTATGTCCGTCAAATTTGTTTCCTCATGATAACTCCAGTTTGGATTGACATATCGATTTCAAACTTGACATATGTGGCCCAACCTAAAGCAAGAACTCGATTGATTTTGGGGTCATGAGGACAAAGGTCAAGTTCACAGGACCCACTTATTAAGAAAAATTGGGGATGGATTTTAAGCCAAACGTTTCATCCCAAACCTTCTATCTAGCACATATAGCTGACCTGCCAATGGTGGAAGAAACGTGTGGACCTAGGGTCACACTGTCAAAGTTTAAAGTCACAGGAGTCATCTCTCGACATATCTGTTTCCAGATGATTGCTCCAGTTCTGATTCACAAATGGATATCATACTTGACTAGTATATAGCCCGTCACTAAAGCAAGAATCTTATTGATTTCGGGGTCATGAGATCAAAGGTTAGGGTCAGAGGAGCAACTTCTTTAAAAAGATTGCGGATGCATTCTACGTCAAACTTTACATCATCTCAAACCTTCCATCTTCCACATGTGGCTCATCTGCAAATAGTGGAAATTCTGTTTGATTGTTGTTTCACAGGCTCAAAGGTCTAGGTCACAGGGTCCATCGATTCACAGATGACCAGTATAAATACACGTATATGCAAACACTTATATATTGATAAAGGCTATAGGCGTAATAGGACTAGACTAGAATGAATATTTAAAATGTATTCAGGCATTTCAGTACAAATAATGCATGGTGTTTGTGAAAATGAAATAAATAATATCAGCACAATATGTATACAAACCATAAGAAAGAATCACGATAGAATTTTCTTTAAAAACAAGTATTGCATGTTTAACAGTTTTTAAAGAAACAAGAGTATTATGGGAAGATCAGAGAGAATCAGATTACCGCAAAAAGGTTCTTGCGTTTTTATTGCATGATAAAATTGTCTATAATTCAGACTCTTGGCTAGAATCCAGCTAGTGTTATTCCACAATATAATCCAGTCGGAGTCGTACAAGCGTCACGCCGCTTACTTTTCTTTCGCGAGGGTTTTAAATTTGCGATATTCGCGAAGGGCAATTATCACGAAAATAAACCATCGTGAATGTGAGGTCCCGTCGTCAAAGGCAAAGTTGAAAAGTAAATGGTTGACAATATGAACATAAATAGATCGTGTATGTTCAAAAACTGCTTTTGTTAATGATATCAGATATATCCATTTGTCTACCATTCCAATATGTTTTGTTAATAAAATTTTACGCACATAAAATGTGATATATTTAATCCACATAATAATGATTATACTCGTATCATGAGACCGCCGAAAATCGAACCCTCGCGATAAAAGTGAAAACGTGAAAATTGCGAAACTTAAACCCCTCGGATATGAAGAAAAACACAGTATATTCTGGATTGCTAATATATAGTTTACTTTATCCCGTAAAGTTAAACCTTAGAACTTGCATTTGCTTCGAACCATGCATGCCGGGAAAACCCCACATCTATAAAAATCTGTATCTCCATTAATATGTCAATTCTTTCAGAATATCATAATCAAAGCTACCGTGAAATAGTGGAATTGGTATTTACTTGTATACTACATAGCACTGAGGTGGCATACGCAAGTTTTGATCAAAATTTCATTAAGGGACATTCTGTTTAAAATGTTCAGAATTGTCTCTGTTAAGTATAATGTCAGATAGACATGTAACCGTTGCATGAATCTATTAACGACATTATGAAACCACTTATATTTGCATATACACATATACACAAGATTTTATTCGCTCTAATAAGTTCATGTCACGCAATAATATGAACATACTTAAAGCTGTTTTCCCCTTTAAGTTAAGAAATTACTTAAAAGTGTTTGTTTTATCGTGCAACTTAAGTTCAGTCCATATTAGGAGTCATGTTTCATAATTAAGCATTATTACTTACAGTTCGTATAACTGAGGGTGTAACATTGCATTTATTTCATTTCCGAGTTATTGCCTTCTCATTTGTGTGTGGGGGTAAACATGATACAATATATCACCTGCCAACGGTCATGCGAATCATTGTTTAGTTAAATTGCCCAGTCATTCGCATATATTATTATTTGAGGCCCCGAATTATTAGTTTCCCTGTCAAATACGTAATATTGGATTTTTCGGTAAGCGAAGAAACTTCTCTGAATATTCTTATCCTTTTTATTCAGCGGTATTCATGTATGCTGAGCCACGTACATGCAGCTGAAAGGCTAGACCAAGTTGGGGTTCGATTATGAGCGGGGGTAATATAACAAAACAACGTTAATTACCTTCGACCATGTGAGACAAATCAGTTATATATACTTATATAATATAAGCATTGTTTACAGCCCAGTAAAATGTTTTGCAAATCGTAAAGGTTTACTCGGCGTGTCATTCGCGATGCCATGGGTGATCCACCTTGTAAAACTTAACGTGATGCATAATATTTCACATGGCTATTAACAATACTTATATTTTCAACACTTCAAGGCAGATAGACCCTTTAGTGTGAAGTTTAAGCCTGGCATGTGAAACATGCACGGAAGGTTTCAAATCAATATATATGATTACCTAAAGTCTGAGACACTGGAGTAAGCGAACATTTTCTAGAAAAAGGTACAAGGTTTTTTAGCCCTTTTGATTCAGAACATGTCCTGGAGAGAATAAGAGGTTTAAAGAAACTTTAAAGCGATAACGTTCATATTATCAAAGACCCGTCCATTATTTTTGTCATCTTGGGATTGACTGTAAACAAAAAAAATATATAGACTGGTACCCAGCACTATTGTGATAGCCGAATCACAAGGTTGCATATTATTCTGTGTGGATTTACCAATTAATGGAACCAATGAAGTGTCAAAGGAAGATGCTGTCATTTTAATTTTTTTTCATGTGAAAAGTTACTGCCAAGCATTATATACTGGTTTAGCGCTTAGAAAAGGGCAGGGATGGTTTATTTAGTTGATTGACAAATGTTAGGCCAATACTTAAACCAACACGGATTAACTTGTCTGTGTTATTATATTACCATTATGTTGCTGATTCTTCCATGTTTCCGAGTCCTCATGGTACATATATTGGCCGACGCTCAACGTGGCATTCTTAATATCCGCATGTGTGCACGTCAGTTGGTTTCTGTGGTCCGCTTTGAAATACTGAGCGGCAGATGTACATCGTACACTAATGGTAAAACTATCACTTTTCTTTAGGCAACAATCAACAGCGGTCGGTCAAGTCAATTTTTTTTATGTTACGCCTACGAGCGCATGTATGTCGTAAATTATCAGGTCACAAAACAGGTAGACCATTCGCGGTTATGCACCTGGTGACCTTTTATTCACGGTATAGCTGTTGTGAGGTTCAGTATACGCTTGATTTTGTACATTTTTCATCTTTCGTAAGATATAAAGTTCATGAATTGTTTTCAGTGGATCGAAACATGGGGCGTTTCTGTGCCAAGTTTAAATAAACACAGTACCCAATGTATCACGATATATGGATGAAACACTTTCAAGCGTGTATACTCTGTACAAGCAAAAGCATGTTATGCATAATTACCTATGAGGAAAGGAATCTTTTAGATGTGAGACGGCGACGTTATCTGATATCATTTTCAGGCATCTGGTTGACTAGCCAGGTCAATATACTCATCTGTATCAGTAAAGCAGTAAATAAGGAAATTCTTCGTGTAACCTTCAATATTCACACCTACGTCAATCATGTATTCCTTTTATCTATGAACAGTTCTAACTTGCTTTAAACTATAGTCCCTGATACAAGTCCTACTGACAAAGGGAGTCATTTTTACTTTATTGTACGTATTGCATATATTTACTAGGTTGCTTAGAGTATGTTATGAACCAACGGCACTGCGCCCACGGAGTCAAGAGATGTTATACGGTCCAGTAACCACCCGGCAGGCGCTGATTGGCCGAGAAAGAATAGCGCTAATTGGCTAATTATTGGGGAGAGTTTGCTGCGGCTACGATCCGCTGTACGTGTATAAATAGGACTCTGGGGCAGGGGGGTTCTAGCATCATTTCTAGAATTTGCGAAATCCTTGTTTACTTCAGAGCATTTAACCTACTTTTTTTATAATTTTGCCCGTTTACACTAAGCACACTGCATTGAGCAAACTGGGGGAACGGTTTACTTGAATGAAATCATCTTACTGTTCTTACCTTCAATTGTTTGGCTCAGGCTGATTCTCAACTAGGCAGTTTAAAAATGTACTTTTTAATTCCGAACTTGAAAACTTTTAATAGACAGAATTAAATAACTTAAATAATAGACAGAAAAAATCAAAACATAATATTTGTTCGGCTGTCTGTCTGTTACATTTATGTAAAGCCGAGACAGTGGCAAAAAGCTCACAAACAAGTATTTCCTCAATTGTTCATACGAAAGAATTTTTATATATTTTTTTAGCAGCACGATTCATGTAACAAAATATGACGAAACCTGTGGCCTTAAACGTGCACATGTTTGAAATGTATAAGTAATGTATGTACGTGTTGGGATAAAAAAGCATAACTAAAAGCAGACATTTTACGTTACCCGTATTTCAAAGACTGATGATATAAAGGGACATAATCAGGAACAATATTATGCCTATCCTTTCACCCATCAGTTCAGTTTTGCTTTCTACAAAAGTTTCCCAGCAAAATCATCCGAGCACACGGTCTCAGTACCTTGTATACGGCTGTCTAACACCTTGTTATAGCTTTGCGTGTTGGTAAACACAATCCACGCGTGTTTGTTTACCAAAACAAGGCCACGTAACTGGAGGTTGGATTGTTAGCCAGCGGGAACATGTATTTCATTTTTTGGGCCAAGTCAGTCAGGGCATCTCCTGATTGACGCGTGTTGCGGCTCCACGATGCACACCTCCCATGCGCTGTGTTTATGTTGACACCTGTGATCGCGCCCGGTCCACTGTTTTTAACACTCGTTTACAGGAGTAAGCAAACGGTCTTTAAGGCAATATTTTAGCAGGTACCCATTAATTTTAAAGGAAAGAAGCTAATTTTCTTGTTAATTCAATATGGTTTATAGGTGATTGGGCTTGTATATATCTCCCACCAGTGCTGGCTGAATTTCCACCTGTTCCATGTTCCCTCAGCTTTTGGTAAGATTACGCTCTTTACACAGCACAATTGGTAAGATTTTGCGTGCATATTAGGTAATTGCTATCATAATGATTGTATATATTGTGTTAGATACTCTGTGCTAAATCGTGAACATGAAAGCCTCGCGAAACACTGAATAAGTCAAAATCGCGAATGTTTGGCCTCGCTAATTCTACGCAAACCCAAGTATAGTGTAAACTAATACAGGAGCTCCTCGGGGATGTGTTCTATCATCCAGTTTATTCGTCGTACACTATAGTGATTGCAGGGCCATTTCTGACGGTTGTAAACTGTACAAGTTACATATGACACACTGGATTGGCTGGTGCTTGCAATAAATCAGATGTGGATTACAGGCTATAGAGGTACAAGGATTGAGACGTGGTGCAACAGTAATCTCTTGGAACGTAATGTAAATAAAACGAAGGGAGATTGTAGATTACAGGATAGGAAGTAAACAAGTGACCCATGGGTCATGACGCTCAGCTGACTGGGAAGAGATTCCCAAAAGGAAATTTTATCATCTGAATGGTAGTATATACCCATTCAACTGACGCATCAAACAGATTAACCAACAGGCGAGTTGTGTCTGTATTTATATATCTCAAAAATAGAGAAAAAATGTGTAAACTTTAAAAGAAATGTAGGTGGCTCCACCAGTCTACAGAAACTAATAAAAAAAAACACTTAATGGTCAATATTCATGCAAAGAATCATGGTGATCTCTGCATTTGTTGTTCAGATACTTCAGCTTTTGAATCAAAATGTCCATTATTCTGAGGGATACTTTGAGTCCTATAGCTTGAAGGATATTGGTAACAGAGACCTAATTTCAGGTTTCCACAGACACTTTTCATGGGCCTCATTGCATGACAAGAATGAAGATTTTTAGGTCAAGTTGTTACAATTTGTCCCACGTTAACAGATGACGGCATCCTTAAAGGTCTTAAAAATAGAGAAGAAAATTCGAAAAATTGAATAAAATACAGGTAGCACCACCAGTCTGCAGAAACTGATGAAACACTCCATAATCAATATCCATGCAAAGAATCATGGTGATCTCTGCATTAGTTTTTCAGATAGTTCAGCTTTTGTATCAAATTGTTCATTATTCTGAGGGATAGTTTGGAGTCCTTTAGCTTGTAGGATATGGGAAACAGAGACCTAATTTCAGGTTTCTACAGACACTTTTCATGGGCCTCCTTGCTTGACAAGAATGAAGATTCTAGGTCCAGTTGTTACGATTTGTACCCTGTTGACAAATAACCACATTTTTAAAGGTCTCAAAAATAGAGAAAAATATTCGTAAAAATTTGATAAAAAATAGAAGTGGAGCACCCAGTCTGCAGAAACTGATGAAACATCTCATGGTCAATATGTATGCCGAAAATCATGACCATCAGTGTTGTATTTATTGAGATACTGCAGTTTTTGAATCAAATTTTTCATTCTTCTGGGGGGTATTTTTGAGCCCTACAGCTTAAAGGATATGGGTAACAGAGACCTAATTTCAGGTTTCCATGAAGACTTTTCATGGGTCTCCCTGTGTGTTTAGAATGAAGATTCAAGGTCCAGTTGTTATGATCTGTGCCTTGTTAACAGATGTTCATATCTTTAAAGGTCTCAAAAATAGAGAAAAAAATTCATAAAAAAAAACAAACAAATACAGGTGGTCCCACCAGTCTGCAGAAACTGATAAAACACTCCGTGATCAATATCCATGCAAACAATTATGGTGTTCTCTGCATTAGTTGTTCAGATACTTTAGCTTTTGTATCAAATTTTCCATTATTCTGAGCTGTACTTTGGAGTGCCATAGCTCAAAGGATATGGGTAACAGAGACCTAATTTCAGGTTTCCATGGAGACTTTTTATGGGTCTCCCTGTGTGTCAAGAATGAAGATTCTAGGTCCAGTTGTTATGATTTGTGCCCTGTTAACAGATGTTCATATCTTTAAAGGTCTTAACAATAGAGAAAAAAAATTCATAAAAAACCCAAACAAATACAGGTGGTCCCACCAGTCTGCAGAAACTGATAAAACACTCCATGATCAATATCCATGCAAACAATTATGGTGATCTCTGCATTAGTTGTTCAGATACTTTAGCTTTTGTATCAAATTTTCCATTATTCTGAGCTGTACTTTGGAGTACCATAGCTCAAAGGATATGGGTAACAGAGACCTAATTTCAGGTTTTCATAAAGACTTTTCATGGGTCTCCCCGTATGTCAAGAATGAAGATTCTAGGTCCAGTCGTTACGGTTTGTACCCTGTTGACAGATAACTACGACGGACGACGGACAAAGAGTGATCGCTATAGCTCAGATGACTTACAGTCAGCTGAGCTAAAAACACGAACCACTTCTTATAAATGGTCAGATGGTGGAAACAGTGAGAACATACGAATATCACATCTGGGTTCTACAATCGGTGACAAATTCACCTTCGAAAATAATGTAGCAAAGAATTACTAAAAGGCCAACCTATAATAAGAAGTTCTTCTTGAGAAAACTGCACAGGATGAAAATGGACACAAAAATAATGGAACTTTTCTACATGTCAGTAATACAGTCTGTACTTACATTTTGTATTGCAGGCTGGTTTGGAAATTACAGTTTCCAGTCGAGAAATAAACTTAAGGAATTGTTTCTTTGAGTAAAAAGTTGGGCCTATGGAATGTAAAAATGTGGTATGAGCTCTACTGTTGCAATGTCACACGGAAACCAAAGGCTATATTGGTGGCTCCACTCTACGTTTGTCACGGATCTCCTGCTTGGCCATGCTTGCCTCGGATACACTCTTTTTGGACATGAACTGTCGGGAATGATGCCAAGTGTGTCCTAAGGGGGTCATTTCCCATACTGTCACCTAAAACTTGAGATAATTCACTGTATTCGGCCCCTCCGCCTTCTATCAAACTATACACAAGTAAAACATAATATGTTGTAAGTAGGGTTTGAAATGAATTTTTGTCTGAAGTATAAATTCATTCACAATTAAATTTAGTCATGTCATTCCTATAACCTGTAACATTCCTATAATAAAATTCTCCCCTGTCACGGATGTGTTGTTGTGCTATCTATTAATATCAAAATGGTTTAGCAAGCCTTCAATATATTAAAGCGCTATTATTATTGATTAAAATACTAACCTGGGTAGGATGTGTTAATATGTATAATGGGTGGTACTGGTAGACAAGACAGAATATACCATAACTAAAAATATGATGGGTGGAAACTGCATGAATAGACAGAAAAGTCAGGACAGATAATCTATTACTGTCCATATTAGAACTGATATTGTAACGATGCCAAGTATGTCCTAAGGGTAGCATTATCGTGAGTAAACATAAACATTTAGGATTTCGATAAAAAGGTCTATGACAGCGCAATTTGTCAGACACTACATGGTTTAGATCCCGGAAGTAAACGCGGCCCCTGGTCAACCCGTACCCCGGAGTCTATCTATGGACTAACTACACAATAACGGGCAATATGCTAGTATTTAATAATACTCTGTTCTGCGTTTTGTTATAATTAAGCGATATTCGTGAAAGTAAAATGATCGCGAAAATAAGGCCCCCATAAAAAGGACGTCTCATCTACACAGGTGATTATATACACTACAGGCTCAGCGACAGCGGCAAGCTTTATGGGTTATCCTTGCCTGTAGCGTCAATAGCGGAAATGCAAAAGGACTGATGTTATAGATTATTATTATCTTCTGTGTTGTCTGTATAATTTTAGTCAGCATTTAGGAAAAATATCAGATCTTTTATATTATCTCTCAACAATGAACAAGCATTTCCACTCCTAAGATGTTCCCTTGGGTCCTGACAAACTGATAAGATTTTGTTATCCGCATGCATATCAAATGGTAAAATAAATGATAAACTCTTTTCAGGTTAATTCAAGAAAACATCGCGAAAATGGATCCCTTCAAAAACTTTGAATAAATGCACATGAAGCCAACCACTATATACTATTATATTCACTTTGTAAATAGAGTTGATAATTATAGGTCTGACAGGTTTCGTTCAGGTATAATATTCCTATCCTGTTTGAATTATCTATATTTATCAAATCAAAATTCCACAGGAACCATGAGGTGATTATTGGTCGGAACTGAAAGTTAAAAAGAATCATTCATTAATATTGACAATCGTGTAAACGTGAAAAAATTTTCTCAGTGGGAAGAATTAAACGTTTTTTTTTTTGTTTAGATCGGTTGTTACACGGTGACAAAGTTTTGCTAAAATCTAATCAAGTTAAAACATAACTGAAAAAGTTCAAGTTGAAAGAATACTATGAACAATAGTTATAAAACTAATATATGCGTGGATTTTGTCTATAATCAAACACGGGTTAGATAATCCATTGTTAAATAGTTATGGAAAGTTTCGTTAAAATCCAGCAAAACTCTGGTAACTTATCGCATCGACACATAAAATAAAAAAAATGCACAGACATAAGGCAATCGCACAGAAAAGCCTGGTGACCTCTAACCTTAAAAAATATGCGTGGATTTTGCCAAGAATGTGATTCAGGTGAGGAACTCTATTTTTTTAATATTCATAATGAGTTTCGTGAAATTCCATCAAAGCCCGGCATGTTAATCGCGGCGACACTTGACGTTAACGAACGATTGGAAGGCACGACGGACAGACGGATCGTGGGTATACCATACTAAGTTCAGCGTATAGTATAAAAATATATCAATTAGAAGGAACTGAGAAGATATTAGAAATCAGCAACATTAACACTGTGGACTTTGTGTCCATGCGCGTAAAAAATAGGATCCGTAAGAAATAGGAGCTGAGATTCCTTACACTTTTTTTGTGTGTGGCCTACAATAAGGCAAAAAAGGTATGTTTTTTTTCAGAAATCAGTGCGGGCAGGCGGTATTTTATTTTTACCTTTTTTGTATGTTACGATAAAAATGTCATATGATCAGTGAAAAGCATGAAAATAACAATTTTGTTTTGCTAAACAGGTAAAAGCACTACGTAAATTTTATTATTTTTCTTCTTGAAAGATAAAAATCAAATTAAAAATTTTTTATGTTGGGGTTAAAATTGTCGCGGGCGGTGCCTGAGAACCATATCTTTTATTTATTTTTTTGCCTGAACGATAAAAACTAGGCCAATTTTGTCGTGCCATGTGTAACGGTATGGGGATATACAAGATGGCAAGCAGGGACATCTCAGAGCGGTACGATGTATCGGGCAAATAATCCGGACTCTCTTTATTCTTTGGTTCGCGGTCCTCGGACCTAGCACAGATACCAGGCTACAGGTCCACCAGGTGCGTTATCTATTGACCGAACAGGCGACAGTAAGATAACCGATATCTCCGGTAAATATGTTTTCCGTTTCCATGTGATAAACTGTACAAAACGGTACAAGAATCTAGTACACTGACAATATATAATACCAACAGACCCTTTTTATGGAAGATTTTTTTATCGATTATAAAGACAATGCATAAATATACAAACGAAAAAAATGCATTTTATAATGCAGACGTATACATAAAAGAGACCTTACGTTTGGACGTATAAAAGTTAAAGACTAATAAAAACAGCTGCACACATGGACAAAGTAATTTAAGCTACCAGTTATTCAATATAAACGCTGTTGAGTAATATCTTAAAAAATCAACAGAGTAGGTCGAGAATAATATCCAGTAATGAGTTCTTCGTTTGCTTTTTGCAATGTTGTTAAATGTATTTGGCTGTTTATATTTATTCGTGTCTTTACTTGACGGATCATTTATTTGAGAAAAAATAATGAAAGAAATATTTACATCGTATTGCCTCCCACCCCCCATTGCAAAACCCCGACTGCCTAGTTTTTTGTATCAAGGGATGCAAAACGTAATCGTTGACGCTCAACCATAGATTGGAGTGTCAGGCTGTGTGATCAGCACGGCGGCCTCACTGGGATGGCGTATAATATGTCAGGGTTACCACCTTGGGTACCTGCACTATGCAACCTGAGAAACTCGACGGGAGCACGAACTAAAATATCCCGTCAACATATTGATAAATATAGCGGAGGTGCATTACAAAATTAACATTACTCACTCTAGAAGTAATGTACACGCATATTAATTGTACAAATCACATACTTTTAAATATTTTAAACCGATAAACACAACCTTCAGGTCTTAATATCGTAAAAAAATCATAAAATGTTCATATTTCAGAAATATTGTGTACGACTAGGTGATTTATACCCACCGCATCACAAAAATATGTTATTGAAAATTACGTTCATTATTCAGGGAAAAAAAATATTATTTGATTTAATTATTGTAACTGACATGTCAACCCAAACTGACCTATAAACAGGATCACGTTTATTCCCTGCGTGAGAGAACCCACACTTTCTTAAATCACTGATTGGCTGGCAAAGAAACCAATGGTTCGACTGACACTTGGGGTTATGACCTGCAGTAGCAGTCTTTTAAACTTAAACACAGTTTGCTTATTTTGATATGCTTAGCCCTGTTAATGACACTTAATTAGTACAAGCCAGAGAGACCTAATTTGCTATTGTTGACCTGGATCCATAAGCTCCGTCATCGTCCGAGGATGACACTTACAGACTGATTTTTAACATCGAAATCCTTTTTTTTTTACCTGAAAAAAAGTTTAAGAGTTAAAAAAGAGGAAGGAGACAAAATCAGACCATGATGTGAATTCCTGTTATACAACTGTCACTTCCATTTTTATTCCAGTCAAAATTGTTCTTCCCAAACTGTTTTTGACCATTTCTCAAAACATTATTTCAGTTGATTATATTTTCTTCAAAGGGGTATTTCTCACAAACTATCGGAGATAAAGCCTTCAAAGTTTGCACAAATGTTTAATATTTTCAATTTAAAATTTAAGTAGAAGGAAAGATGACAGACATGCAATAAAAAACGCCGAGAGATATCTGCGTATATTTTAAGACGATGTTATTGTTGAAAGCATATACTTTCTACCAGATGTGCGATACATCAATTTTTGTGAAAATAATAATTTGCTTTGAATCTTAAAAATCTTCGGACCAACAACAAAAATTATATTTATTTATAGCAATCCATATTGAGGATATTTTGAAGATTCAAAATATGTATGTTTTATGCAGACTTAAAGTTATTTCAGTGCATATTTAAAAGCTACACTGAACATAGGTAGTTTTACAAAATAAGAATCTTAAAGGGAGCTATTCTGATATCTGGCATCTATTAAGTAAAGACAATCCCTTGAACCATTTATAAAAAAAAATTGTCTAGAAAATGCCGATCCCACAACACACAAGATGTTCGTTCTGTTTATATTCACTTGTTTATAACAAGGTGTACCCGCAAAAAAAAAATTAAATTCCACTTGGGTATCACAAGGTGTACCCGCAAAAAAAAAATCAAAGTTCCACTTGTTTATCACAAGGTGTACCTGCAAAAAAAATCAAAATTCCACTAGTTTATCACAAGATGTACCCGCAAAAAAAAATAAAAATTCCACTTGTTTATCACAAGGTGTACCCGCAAAAAAAAATCAAAGTTCCACTTGTTTATCACAAGGTGTACCTGCAAAAAAATAAAATTCACTTGTTTATCACAAGGGGTACCCGCAAAAAAAATAATCAAAATTCCACTTGTTTATCACAAGGGGTATCCCCCCCCCCCCAAAAAAAAAAAAAAATCAAAATTCCACTTGTTTAGCGGTTTCATGAACGCTAACTAGGAATATTCACATATGTGCATTTATACGTTTGCTCAAATGAACCTGGGAATAAGGGCCGAATAAGTGAATACAAACACGGGTTGCAGAGCATCCCATAATAAGGATCCCTACATGGATGAAAACTTGCTTTTCTGAGAATACAAATTTCTAGTGACTATTATAATTTTAAGCTGCAAAGTCATGTTAAAATCTGCACACCATTTATAGGCCATGAAGGTATGGAGGTATAAAGGAAAAGTAAAGCAAAACGGATGTCTAATATTGTTTCATCCATCCTCATGCTTCTGTTATAATGTGAACAAACAATCACAAACGCAAACACACACACAGGAACGGGAGGCAATAAAAGATCAAACGTAGGTATGGAGTATAAGTAAACACAGGAAGCAAAGTGGTTCACAGACAAACCAACTAACAAACCAGCCTACAGCGATGAGAACGACAGGCTGAGTACGAAATAATAAGTTCGTAAAACCCAAAAGAAGATAAATATAAAACATAACGTCATTACATGGTTAACGTTTTAACATCAATGTTTCATTACAGAAAGTACTTCCGCAATATTACCTTACTATGCAGATCGTTTGCACAGTAAAAGACTGAATAGGGTTTTTACCCTTTTTTAGGTTAATTAGATCACTGTATGTTTTTCCACATGGATTGATTCAATAAGGACGAGAATACAGGCAGCCGACAATGATTACGGCAATGCAGACCCAAATCAACGTGACTGAGCAACCAATTACGGCGCTAAAGATAAAAGCAATATTTACAGGCAGCTTTTCAACAAAACAGATACGTTTCCATAGAAACGACTCGAAATCAATTTATCAGACGGGATGTTTAGCGAGAAATCTTTTTATATAATTTCAACGAAATTAGAGCCCCAAAGGAGAAACTGTTTCTCTTATGTATCCGATCGATTGCGGCGGGTCTGGCGTGCCAGGTACACCCGCACTCCGCTGCCGGCTTCACCGAGATGTGACGTTTATCATACCACTGTTATTATGGCAGTGAAGGCCAGCATATATAGCTGGATACAGACTGATCCAAAGCTGCCGCAGCCAATGATCGGGCTGTTGTTTATTTAGTATTCTTGGGTTTATTTCAAGATATTAGTGATAACTCTGTATTATTACGGAATAGTAAAATCAATTTTAAGAAATTATTGATAACTCTATTCATGTATTAACTAAGTATTCTCAGTTTTGTTTCATGAAATGGTTTATGGTTTCCCCATAAGTCATGTTTCTCTAATGGTTTCCCCGCGAGTCATGTATCTCTCATAGTATCCCCGTGAGTAACGTATATCTGATGATATCCCCGTAAGTCAAATATCTCTAATGGTTTCCCCGTTAGTCACGTATCTTTGATGGTATCCCCGTAAGTCATGTATCTCAAATGGTTTCCCCGTGAGTCGCGTGCCTCTGATGGTATCCCCGTAAGACATGTATCTCTAATGGTTTCCCGACGAGTCACGTATCTCTGATGGTATTCCCTTGAGTCATGTATCTCTAATGGTTTCCCCGTGAGTCACTTATATCTGATGGCTTTCCGTGAGTCATGTATCTCTAATGGTTTCCCCGTGAGTAACTTATTTCTGCTGCTATTCCCATGAGTCACGCACCTCTACGTGTCTTTAACGTTTTTTTCCATGAGCCACGTATTTCTGATGGGATCCCCGTGGGTCACGTATATCTGATGGTATCCCCGTAATTCATGTATCTTTAATGGTTTCCCCGTGAGTCACGTATCTTTGATGGTATCCCCGTGAGTCACGTATATCTGATGGTATCCCCGTGAGTCACGTACATCTGATGGTATCCCCGTGAATCACGTGTCTCTAATGGTTTCCCCGTGTATCTCTGACGGTAACCTGAGTAACGTAACTATTCCCCTGCTTAGGAAGTACGGTATATTTAAGTAAAAGTTCATGAAATATCAACATTATATTTATGATATAATGAATACTTTATGAATTTTTTATTAGAGATGTTACGTGAAACACAAACTATTTTCCTTCTTTAAAGGGCAGTCAATAACAGTTTATAAAAAGAACCTCAAAATCATAAAGATAAGACATCCCTTTTACCAAAATGACTGTATAACCAATCAACAGTAGATAAGACCCTCAGACTTCTTTCTGTTTAGATGTGTGGTTCATTTAAGTAAAAATTTTGGAAAAATGCAAATAAACTGCGGCAATGCAAATTTTAGACCTTCTTATATGACTTTTATGGCTATCCTAATAAACCTGAATCAAATCAAACAATTTTAATTAAATTGAACGAGGAACTGTAAACGCTTAAAAATAGATGAAAACCTTTAGACAACAACCCACATTTATATTTACAGCTTTCTTTGTATTCCGAGTCTTGTGGTCGGGTGACATGGTAGCTGCCATGGACTGCTAACGCCGTTTTGAGTTAAATTTTTCAATATTTACGTGACAAAAGTAACCTGCATTTTTAAAATGTGCTATTAAGTGCATGCGACCAATGACCATGACTTTGGTCTACATCCATTTATCTAAACTTGCCACTCAGGCAGACGAAAACCTCCGGTGCGATGGGCTGAGGAACAAAAGTGTTACTGTATAAAGAATGATCTTCAAACAAAACTAGCTTATATACACCAAAGCATATTTTACACAGTTTATTTTGAAAAGTGTACACATCACTGGACAAGAGAGATCTAAGAAGACTCAATCGTCAGAAGTCAGACATATGTGTAGGCTGGCCAGATTAACCTGTTTTTTGTGTGTGTGGGGGACTGCCGTTTTTCAATAAAGAGAGATTTGATGTATAGAGAAAACGAAGATGAAGGAATTCCATTAAACATTTATTACTAATGGAAAAAAATTGTGAAAAAGTTTTGATATTTATTATGTCAAAACTTATCAAAGAAGAAAATATATATAAAAGAAAACTCTCTTTTCTGTGAATTTTAGAAGAATAAGTCTAAATATCATTGATGCATTTGTGTAAATAGATATGTATGGATAGATATGTGGGCTCATTATACATTTCTATATCTAAACTTTGAATTAATGTTTGCTGGATAGTAGAGATAACTGTTAAAGGGCTGCATTTTGGAAATGGATTTTTATTTAAATTTGGACATTAAAGATATGCATGATAAAAATTTTATCTTGAATTAGGAAACTATCATTTGACCAAGCTTTAAAAACATTATTTACTTGATAAATCACATAATCTTGAACATCTGAGATAAAGAGGTTTGAAAGACAAAACTTTTCATGGCTCATTGTATCACGTGCGGTATATCTTGATCTTAAAACATATAAACTACCAAAGGAATAATTGTAATGAACACAAATAGTAATACAGCACTGTACAAAATATTATCATCTCATACATACATTATCTTATTACGACGTTCCTGCACATCTTTCATTGCTTTCATTCCTGCACAGAGAGTTTACAAATGCCACAGAATGAAAACTAATGTATATGTCCCTGCAGTGTGTGAATCAGAAAAGATGAAATTACACACAATATATAAGCTTTATAGGATAAAATGTTCATTTGTGCATACATATAAAAGGCAATTTGCCGTTTAAATTCAAACAAACTAAAAGCAACCCTGCACCGTTAACGTCCAAGGAAATCTGTTTGTATTTAACGGGTATATCTATCAAACGCCATGGATCCTGGCATGCCAGGCACACTGTAATTAGAACTTATACCATAGTTATAACAGACTTTTTATCGCTCTTATACTTTCCCAAGTAAAACAACACACAGACAAAGGACAACCTAACTTTCAAGACATTTGAAATAAATCTTAGAATATGAAAAACTATATATATGTCAGATTTTATATGTAAAATAATAAATGTAAGATTATATATGTAAGATTATATTTGCACGATTATGCGAGAGTATACGCAAAATCATAATTTTTAAGAAATGAATGGCAGTAGACAAGGTGATTAGCTTTAATGAAATGTAAGAATTCAAGAAGCGTTGTCTATAGCACATTTAAGTAACGTAAATGTTATTACAGGCTTATTTACAGTGGCTTAAAGTCATGAAATATAGATTTTCATACACCAATTTTGACTCCACCCGAAAATATCTCTGATGGTAAAAATTTTAATTTTGAAATACAGTATGAATGTACAGATTGTTTTCTTTTAAAACAAACAAATAATGGAAAATATTTAAAAAAATGTCACTTGGCCTCGACAGCGACAAACGAATTATAGCCGTAACATAAAATGGAAAGGAAGACTTTGAAAGAAAAAAGAAACATCATATGATGGTGTTCAAGTTTGCCTACTGAAATGATATGAATTGTCCTCATCTAATCCTTTACAAGATATCAACAAGGTCTATTTTGAACTCGTTAAGGTGCGCGTAATGTTGCTAACGGACAAACCAAACAACCAAGGGTAAAACATATTACCTCTCGCCACCTGGCGATGGTAAAACCATGAAGCGTGTACATGTAGCATTTGAAAATTTCTTTTGAATAACTGTCATTTTTTCTTACTACTCTTCTGACTTACATTAGCAATTTTTTATACCTATTATGTAACGGCCATTTTTTGAACAGCTTTGAACAATAGCTCGTTGAGATGATGACAAATGAACTAATGACCATTGTTATAAGAAAGTTACACCTGCTGACCAAGCAAAATTATACGTAAGTGCTCACGATGCCAGTCGCATGGAGCCCTCTGTTGGACAGGTAGTAAACTACCTTAAAAACCCACTAATATTTATGATGGGTTATATGATACACGGAGGCACTAAAAACGTTCATCACTCCTACATATGTGCTTTTGATATGTTGCGCATACACATGTACACATACACAAACACGGGCAATCCCAATCAATTGAACGTCGCATGTGCTTTGGGGACAAATATATATATATATATATATATATATATATATATATATATATAAAGAGAGAGAGAGAGAGAGAGAGAGAGAGAGAGAGAGAGAGAGACAGACAGACAGACAGACAGAGACAGACAGACAGACAGAGAGACAGAGAGACAATAGAGCGACGCATGTGCATGGGAAACAAATATATATATATATATATATATATATATATATATATATATATATATATATATATAGAGAGAGAGAGAGAGAGAGAGAGAGAGAGAGTGAGAGCGAGAGCGAGAGAGAGCGACAGGGAATTATAACCTCTAATTATACGTGGAACAAATAATAATTCACACATTTTACAGGAATCTTTTTCACATCCGAGTATTTTCTACCTCTTTTTTTGGTTTCATGAATAATAGGCCTATTTATTTCAAATCACTTAACAATGTTTTTATTGTTTACAAGATAAAATTTCACCCCCAAAATATCTCAAGATGAAATTTCTCAAGTTATTCAAGTTCCTGCTGGACTTTACGCTCCCGAGGCAGCGGAAATCTTGCGCTTCTAAAGAGGCAACCGATTTTCACGCTGCCAGCTTTGACCGTTTATGATATATTTAGACACCTGATGGCGGTTCGTTTTCCACTGAAATAAACGTGCGTATGATGTGACAAGCAGCCAATCAGATGCCAATAAACAAACACTCGACAGTCATCCTGTCTCCGCCCATTGCTGCGCTTCAAGCGCCGCTTATTGAGTTTCCGGTCGAATTTAAATTGCTCTTTCTGCATTCTTGCATCATCGACCGATTCGATTATGACATTATGACTGTGTTAGCGTAGCCATGTATCTGTTGTCTGCAGAACTGAAACCAGCAAGCGAGGTGTGCACGCAGCCTTTGTTGTTACGTTTCGTTTGAATTAAAGCTCACCGGCCGAGCATCCTATGTGCCCAAGGCCCTAAGCAAACCACGTCAGGGGCAATTCTCTCTGAGCCTGTGGCCTGTTCAGACGGTTACGCTGGGGAATGAGCTGTCAGTCAAAAAGAAATTAATATGATTGGCTCTGTGTATTCCTCGCTTGGCTTTGTCTTCCAGCACAAGGTCTCATCTGATTGGACAAAAATACAGTGCTCCCCTCTGGTGTTGCAATTCAGGATACGAGGTCATAACAAACAGCGCCTTACGATATAGGTAGTAGCCCTATAGGTAAAGCGCTGTGTAAAGAGCGTAGCTGGACTTGTAACAATCATTTGACGCTTTGCTTCTGATCAGTTGAACGGGAATATTTCATAACATTACAAATTACGGTAGCTGTAAATGTTCGTCCTAACGCGGTTTACTTACTCCTGTACACAAGTCGAAAAACCGTGCAGAGGTAGCCCTGACAACCCGACTCAGTAGGCAATAGGATAATTGGGCTGGTAAGCCTACTCGAGTCGTGATACAAGTTATCTCTAGAAAATGTATCGCAGTGGACTTATATCAGGTTGCATTCATGTCGTGGTAAACGGCCCATAATCTCAATATTATGCTAAAAATAATGAACTTACACAATAGTATACATGTGAGCTGAAAACCAAAACTGAAACATCGTCTCCATGGACACGGGTCATTTCCTGTTTCGCCTGCAAGCTGCCTGCGTCCTGTAACCCGTGCGAGCCATGCTTGTGTTCATGCGGTCATAAATTCAACAAACACGCCAAAGGGTTTACCAATGTGCTGTGTTAAAACGGAACTTTTCTCGCTCATGTTTGGTATTATTAGAAAGTACACAAAACATGCTAACGATTGGTCTGGTTTATGTTGATTGACAGTGTACCTGTAGGCCACAAAGCGTTGTCAGAAATGACGAAAATATTTGCATCTTCATTAATGCGTTCCTCTGACATAGATGTCATGACACTCTGGCGCTATAGTAATCTGGTCGTAATGCCAGAGGGTCGATATGACGCTAGTGCAGGGGGCGATCAGTGCCGCAATACATAAACAAAACGCGCACGCCACCTGTCGGTTGACCGCGCAATTTAACAAATCAAGATTTTTGAAGCCTCCAACCGATGTTTCTTCCGTGTTTCTTCTTTCACGTTTCTTCTTCTTGTGTGAGAATTTTCCGCGCTTGGGCATGATCGGGTCTTGTTTTTGTACACAGATATACATGAACTCTGTTTACTCACACAGAGAACCATAATAACATATAAAACAAGTGAACTGGAGATATCAAGCCCGTGTTTAGGGATGGTTTTGCTGGGAAACTTTTGTATTCAGCCAAAATTAGCAAAGAACGTGGCACATTATTGCAATTGAAAACGAACCTTACATGAACGGACCGGCGACGAATAATAGTCCATGACTATATAGCTCAGATTACCTCTTGTCAACCTACCTAAATCATAACTGATTTAAATATGTGAATAAATGGTTTAAATAGTATTTCGATAACGACCGGTGGCAATTTTGCGCCCCCATGTCATAAACACGTGGATATAAACAAAGGGACAAACTGTAAAAAGTGGGATCGGTTCTCTTTTGCTCTAAACTTATAGTTGTTTTACAAACGTCAAATATCGGAATGTGTCTCAACACCAAAGTTGACAGGGTTCTTACATCAGTGATAAGTAACACATATTTGAAGACTGAATCAAACTATGACCGGTATATACGGATTGTACAAGAGAAGAAATAGATCAAGGTCAAGGTTATACCAGTTTTTAAACTCTCATCTGAAAATATAGACGAAACAAGTTGTGTGTCAAATTTGACGAAATCATATGCAATGCTTCAAAATTATAGAGGCCATAATAATATTGCTTAAATTCCGAGGATCTGAACTTGAAGACCAAGGTCCAGTTCACCATTTTTCGATCCGAGAATTGGCGAAACAACTCGTGTCAAAACTTAGGAATAATACGCAATATTGAAAAAAAAGTTATCACTTTCAGAAAAACAATCCTTCAGATCATGAAGTTTAACTATAATTTGGCGGAAATGACCTTGGAGGTCGGCCAAAGTCACCATTTTTTAGATCTCATCCAAGAACTTGGTTGACACATGTTGTATTGGGACACTTAATAAACAAACTAGATTTAAGGACACTAGATTAAACCACAGTTTAGAAACTGATACAATCGGTGGAATTTTGCAGTCTCAGAAATTGAGGGAAAATGCGTCAAAATACAAATAAATACAGGAGGCACCATGAGTCCCCAGGAACTGATGAAAACCAGTCACGATGAATAAATATACAAGGTTTCAGCACATTCGTGAAGCAGCAGCTGATAAACCGATATGACTTCTGTTATATGAAGGTCTCCAAAAGTCTAAGACCCTATCACTCGGAAAACATAGGTCACAGTGACCTAATTTCAGGAGATTTCTGAGACCTCTGTGGATGTTATGTGGCGTGTTTTTAGGCCAACAGTTAAGATTTGTGTCCTTTTAACGTACCGCTGGACGACCAGACGGCAGAGGACTTACAATCCGCTAAGCTAAAACAGCTTGCACGAAGTTGGCCCATAAGTCGTTACACATAAAGCTTTCAGTTTGATGCATGGAAGCCGTGGGATTACCAAACATTTCTTGAGGATTTTAAGACGTCCCACATGGCCATATATATATATATATGCATGCTTGTTCTGTACCATAACCGAGACAGGCCTCCGACTGTATGACTGTGTAACTGTAATTAACAAGTGTTCCAAATGTAATAGCATCTCTATATCTATACACTGGTATCGAAATATCTATATGATAGTATCCAGGGTCGTAGCTAAGATTTACGGAAGGGGGGAGGATGCCACAGTCGGCTCGGGGTGGGGTTCGGGGGGGGGGGGAGGGGGTGGCCAGCCCGCTGGCCAAAAGTACATATAAATATATTTATATACAAAAAGCAGCAGAGAAGCTATATATCGGACCATTTGTAAACAAGTACCCATCTATCTATCTATCTATCTTTCTATATAAATATATATATATACAATTTAAAGCATATCTATAAAGGCCGAAGGTTACAAACTTATATAGCGTCAAATAATGAGGGTGATTTAATATATATCAAACCCAAATAGAATCAAACACTATTGCCTAGTATTTTAAAAATCATCATAATGTTTCCTTGAACGGAATTTGATCATATACGATAAGTCATGTTCTTGAAAGTAAAACCTGTCTGGCCGCCAATTAAAGGCTAATAAGGTAAAACCTTAGATAAGCGTTTAGAGATAAATGAAACTGAAATTGCATGAACACTGACCTCTATTGAACAGGATGGCTGCCGCTTGTACGGCGTCCATAGTGCATGACAGCACACTGAAGCCTGACGTGTGGATCAATATACTATATCAAATGCTCTGCTGATGTTTTACGTGTTACACAAAATGCTATGTCTGGAAGGCAGATTGTATGTTACACCAGCTTGTATGTTACACATTCATGTGAATGCAGAACCCAGGCCATTATACATGCATCAGTGTCACGATAAAGATACCGAATATGTTAGCCTTGACATGAAATCACTCTCCAGTATCGTAATAACCGGGGGGGGGGGGGGGGTTCAGACCAACCCTCAAGACCTAACTTTTTATAAAGTTGTAAAACGGCCTTTTATTGCACATATACGTCCCTCCTCCTGAAATAAGGAGCGTCAATACGGGGGGGGGGGGGGAGTATATTCCCCCACTTACTTTTTAGCGGGGGGGGGGGGGGGGATTGCCAATATAATTGATTGAAAATGTCACAAAATTATATATATATATCTGAAGATGAATTGACGCCGTTGTCTGGCAAGAAGGACCTTTTTATTGTTTTTCTTTCTAATCTCAATTCGTAGATTGACAAGGCCCCCCCCCCCCCCGTTTGCAAAATCTTTGATTCGCCCGATCTCTCTCTCTCTCTCTCTCTCTCAGCTGTTAACCACACATAAGTAGGCCTATGTTTTTAACCATGAATCAATCTGCCATTCACCTTGGCATATATCACTGATATTCGCTGAATCAATAAGAGTGAACAAGCTGAAACATTCATTTATATTTGTTTCGGACTATCTACATATTAATCACGCGCTCGCATTTATGTTTGAAACTTTCATTTCAAATTAATTCAGACATACAATGGAATCTGTATTGACGTCAGCATCAATGACTGCGCCAGGTCACGGTCAGGACTTTTTGGTGTTTTACGATTCAAGATCAACGAGGGAGATAAAATAATCAATGAAATATACATCTCCCCAAGGCCGTCCCTGGTAAATTATGTCTGGTTGAGTATAAAATAAACCAACATACTTATATGGCAGACAGTCACGAACTGTAATTTAAACAATGTGTTATAGGCCTAGATAATACGCTGAAACATAAATATACGTGATGACGCATAGAAAACGCCGGGATGTTCACCAAACACAGGTGGCCCGGTGTGTCACATGACCCTGCCTTGGCAGGCGGTGCTCTGTGATACTAATTTAATGTACAAGGACAACAACCGATCAATCTGAAGTAAAAAAAAACCAAGGAGACGTCCTTGAAAACGACATATGTTTAGGAGAAAGGCGCGTGTACATTACGTGTCACAAAGAGGCGTGTCACTGGGGTCACATATTGGAACGTATATGTGCTCTGTTATAATATAAAGTTGGCGTGAAGTATATGTACAAAGTTGGGCGCGTTAGTGAACAAAGGCCTATTCTTTCTTTCTAGTTTTCTGTAATGGCTCTATCTCCCTGATATAATTTTTATAGGTCGTTGAACTATAGGTCGTTTCTCTGTATGCCTGTTATGCCATGAAGGAACATTAAACACTGCGCAGGGAACCATAACACGAATAAGACCTCAGTTAATAGTAGCTAATAAACATGGAATGTGTGCGTAACTTACAGTGTATTCAGGGTAAATATAAACTTTTACGGAACCTCCGTTATAGCAAAGTACCATGGGCACAAAAAAATATATATATTAGTGTGCGTCACCTGAAAGTTTACATGTACCCTTGCATCGCATGTAGACCACCTTAGAAATGTATGTGTATATATATATATATATATATATATATATATATATATATGTATGTATGTATATATATAAATGGCAGTGGACAAGTGACTACGTGAATCTACCGAATCACAAAATTTGGATTTATTGTGACATGGACCTCACACCTGGCCTGTCTGGTTCTTTTTTTTAGTACACGTAAACAGTCTAACAGCCTTAGAAAATATAAAAGGCGGAGGAGGCCCGCTACATAGGGATATCATTGCTGTGTACTTCCACATATTCCAATTATAACCTTCCTATGATTTGAAAAAAAACTATAAAAAACACATCAATATCATTATCCAATTTTACAAGATTAAACAAGTAGGAAATGTCGGACCGCTGGATGCCCCGAGTATATGACGTCACCCTTGTACCAGGCAATCACATCGCCGTGTTCTTGATGCTGTTCTTGTTTGGATGATTATCGTTCCGTCGGTATAACTTAATTCAGTTGTTATCAAGAGCCCTGGGAGACTAGTCTTAACTTAAATTTTGCATTCTGGATATACTTCGGATCTTTATATTACAGTTCAAATATCACAGCAATCGTTCAATGGATGACGCTGTTTCGGTAACACTATATTACATTTTCAAACATCATGATTTGCATGAACCTGCTTCGGCTTGAATTGTATTGGCCGATGTCAGTACTACTTTCACTACAGCCTTCCTAAAGAAAATTAAAAATGACGTTGCTTGGTCTAATACGTACGTAATACATACATAGTTTTATCGAAACGTCCGCAAGTAGTGAAAAACGATGGTAAAATTTCAACAGAGATGATTTTAAACACTGGGGTATCACAGGGCTGTGATATCACCAATACTTTAAGAATATCAGTCTATCCACCACCACCCCCCCCCCCCGGATTAATCTTACAATATCAGTGTTTAATGTATATACTTTTTCAGACAGTTGATAGATATTTTTGAATTTTCTCTAAATATATTTTCAGGTCTTGAATTCCTGCTTTAAGTATTGCAAATTTATAAATGTTAATATTTTTTTTATAAAATGAATTATGTGATAAAATATTAAGACCTAACACATCCACACATTGACATGTTTAAGGGGTTAATTATTGTTTATAGACACATAGTCCATAACACTCTTGTTTTTTTCGTGTATAGAAATAGATGCAAATGGTAAATGGAAATGCTGTAAATTGTTATGGGTTTAACCTTATAATGGGTAAATTGTAATGGGTTTAACATATCCACATTGTAGCATTGCATTCATATCTCTTAAAGCTGGTTACGAATTTCATTGCATAAATCTGGTAAACTCAACGAACCAGGAATATTGTTCAAACGTTAATGTAATTTAATAATAAGCTTAACCCGTTTTGACAACTATTTTATTGCATTCACACATCCATTTTGTTAATAATTTCACATAACTCATAGGCACATTACCATTTATCCTTATTGCATAACTCAATTGTTTCAGACCACAAATTTCTTTTATTACACAGAACAATGTTGCCTAACTGGCTTGTTTTAACAAGCTTATCCAAATCAATTTATTCTGTTTTGAAAAAAAAATGTTTACAGCGGTTTATTTTAGCTAGAATTAAATGCACATTATACTCAACTCAATCAGACTTTATTGATTATCCCCTTATTAACAGGGTAAACAACGGGTACTTCTACAGACATTACGGTGGCGAAGTTGAAATACTGATACTTATACAAATATTAATCATGACAGGCTCCTGCATCTTTCAAGAAGCCCACGAAAGTGCCCAGTCAACACGACCGCTGGAAGTTGATACAAATATTCTCAAAATCAATTTCAGCTAAGCGTCGTGACCTATACATGCCCCTTGTTATTGTCATGAATGAAATAAAATCGATGGGAAAATGAGCCTTAGACAAGGGATATGACTGACACATGGTTTTGTAAGTGTACCTCAGTTAGATGAGGTATATGACTGACACATGGTTTTGTAAGTGTACCTCAGTTAGATAAGGTATATGACTGACACATGGTTTTGTAAGTGTACCTCAGTTAGATAAGGTTTATGACTGACACATGGTTTTGTAAGTGTACCTCAGTTAGATAAGGTATATGACTGACACATGGTTTTGTATGTGAACCTGAGATAGATAAGGTATAATACTGACACATGGTTTTGTAGGTGTATTTTAGTAAGATAAGGAATTTGACTGACACATGGTTTATCCGTGTACCTCAGTTAGATGAGGTAAATGACTGACACATGGTTTTGTAAGTTTACTTCAGTTAGATAATGTTTATGACTGACACATAGTTTGTAGGTGCACCTTAGTTAGATAAGGTAATTGACTGACACATGGTTTTGTAAGTGTACCCCAGTTAGATAAGGTATATGACTGACACATGGTTTTGTAAGTATACCTCAGTTAGATAAGGTATATGACTGACACATGGTTTTGTAAGTGTACCTCAGTTATATGAGGTATATGACTGGCACATGGTTTTGTAAGTGTACCCCACTTAGATGAGGTATATGACTGACACATGGTTTTGTAAGTGTACCCCAGTTAGATAAGGTATATGACTGACACATGGTTTTGTAAGTATACCTCAGTTAGATAAGGTATATGACTGACACATGGTTTTGTAAGTGTACCTCAGTTATATGAGGTACATGACTGACACATGGTTTTGTAAGTGTACCCCAGTTAGATGAGGTATATGACTGACACATGGTTTTGTAAGTGTACCTCAGTTATATAAGGTACATGACTGACACATGGTTTTGTAAGTGTACCTCAGATATATCAGGTACATGACTGACACATGGTTTTGTAAGTGTACCTCAGTTAGATGAGGTATATGACTGACACATGGTTTTGTAAGTGTACCTCAGTTAGATGAGGTTTATGACTGACACATGGTTTTGTGAGTGTACTTCAGTTAGATGAGGTAAATGACTGAAACATGGTTTTGTAAGTTTACTTCAGTTAGATAAGGTTTATGACTGACACATAGTTTTGTAGGTGCACCTTAGTTAGATAAGGTTTATGACTGACACATGGTTTTGTTAGTGTACCTTAGATAGATAAGGTATAATACTGACACATGGTTTTGTAGGTGTATTTTAGTAAGATAAGGAATTTGACTGACACATGGTTTGTCTGTGTACCTCAGTTAGATGAGGAAAACGACTGACACATGGTTTTGTAAGTTTACTTCAGTTAGATAAGGTTTATGACTGACACATAGTTTGTAGGTGCACCTTAGTTAGATAAGGTATTTGACTGACACATGGTTTTGTAAGTGTACCCCAGTTAGATAAGGTATATGACTGACACATGGTTTTGTAAGTATACCTCAGTTAGATAAGGTATATGACTGACACATGGTTTTGTAAGTGTACCTCAGTTATATGAGGTACATGACTGACACATGGTTTTGTAAGTGTACCCCAGTTAGATGAGGTATATGACTGACACATGGTTTTGTAAGTGTACCTCAGTTATATAAGGTACATGACTGACACATGGTTTTGTAAGTGTACCTCAGTTATATCAGGTACATGACTGACACATGGTTTTGTAAGTGTACCTCAGTTAGATGAGGTATATGACTGACACATGGTTTTGTAAGTGTACCTCAGTTAGATGAGGTATATGACTGACACATGGTTTTGTAGGTGTACCTCAGTTAGATAAGGTTTATGACTGACACATGGTTTTGTAAGTGTACCTCAGTTAGATAAGGTTAATGACCGACACATGGTTTTGAGGGTGCACCTTAGTTAGATAAGGTTTATGACTGACACATGGTTTTGTAAGTGTACCTCAGTTAGATGAGGTATATGACTGACACATGGTTTTGTAAGTGTATCTCAGTTAGATGAGGTATATGACTGACACATGGTTTTGTAGGTGTACCTCAGTTAGATAAGGTTTATGACTGACACATGGTTTTGTAAGTGTACCTCAGTTAGATGAGGTACATGACTGACACATGGTTTTGTTAGTGTACCTCAGTTAGATGAGGTATATGACTGACACATGGTTTTGTAAGTGTACCTCAGTTAGATAAGGTATATGACTGACACATGGTTTTGTAAGTGTACCTCAGTTAGATGAGGTATATGACTGACACATGGTTTTGTGAGTTTACCTCAGTTAGATGAGGTATATGACTGACACATGGTTTTGTAAGTGTACCTCAGTTAAAAGAGGTATATGACTGACACATGGTTTTGTAAGTGTACCTCAGTTAGATGAGGTATATGACTGACACATGGTTTTGTATGTGTACCTGAGATAGATAAGGTATATGACTGACAAAACAGATGAGGTATATGACTGTGACATGGTTTTGTAAGTGCAACTCAGTTAGATAAGGTATATGACTGACACATGGTTTTATAAGTGTACTTCAGTTAGATGAGGTATATGACTGACACATGGTTTTGTAAGTGTACCTCAGTTAGATGAGGTATATGACTGACACATGGTTTTGTCGGTGTACCTCAGTTAGATAAGGTATATGACTGACAAAACAGATAAGGTATATGACTGTGACATGGATTTGTAAGTGTAACTCAGTTAGATAAGGTATATGACTGACACATGGTTTTGAAAGTGTACCTCAGTTAGATGAGGTATATGACTGACACATGGTTTTGTAAGTGTACCTCAGTTAGATGAGGTATATGACTGACACATGGTTTTGTAAGAGTACCTCAGTTAGATGAGGTATATGACTGACACATGGTTTTGTAAGTGTACCTCAGTTAGATAAGGTATATGACTGACACATGGTTTTGTAAGTGTACCTCAGTCAGATGAGGTATATGACTGACAAATGGTTTTGTAGGTGCACCTAAGTTAGATAAGGTACATGACTGGCACATGGTTTTGTAAGTGTACCTCAGTTAGATAAGGTGTATGACTGACACATAGTTTTGTATGTGTACCTGAGATAGATAAGGTAAAATACTGACACATGGTTTTGTAGGTGTATCTAAGTAAGATAAGGTATTTGACTGACACATGGTTTTGTAAGTGTACCTCAGTTAGATGAGGTATATGACTGACACATGGTTTTGTAAGTGCACCTAAGTTAGATAAGGTACATGGCTGACTCATGGTTTTGTAAGTGTACCTCAGTTAGATAAGGTATATGACTGACACGTAGTTTTGTAGGTGCACCTTAGTTAGATAAGTTTTATGACTGACACATGGTTTTGTAAGTGTACTTCAGTTAGATGAGGTATATGACTGTGACATGGTTTTGTAAGTGTACCTCAGTTAGAAGAGGTATATGACTGACACATGGTTTTGTAAGTGAACCTCAGTTAGATGAGGTATATGACTTTCACATGGTTCTGTAAGTGTACCTCAGTAGTATAAGGTATATGACTGACACATGGTTTTGTAAGTGTACCTCAGTTAGATGAGGTATATGACTGACACATGGTTTTGTAGGTGTACCTCAGTTAGATAAGGTAAATGACGGACAAAACGGATAAGGTATATGACTGTGACATGGTTTTGTAAGTGTAACTCAGTTAGATAAGGTATATGACTGACACATCGTTTTGAAAGTGTACCTCAGTTAGATGAGGTATATGACTGACACATGGTTTAGTAAGTGTACCTCAGTTAGATGAGGTATATGACTGACACATGGTTTTGTAGGTGCACCTTAGTTAGATAAGGTTGATGACTGTGACATGGTTTTGTAAGTGTACCTCAGTTAAATAAGGTATTTGACTGACACACGGTTTTGTACGTGTACCTCAGTTAGATGAGGTATATGACTGACACATGGTTTTGTAAGTGTACCTTAGCTAGACGAGGTATATGACTGACACATGGTTTTGTAGGTGTAACTTCAGTTAGATGAGGTATATGACTGACACATGGTTTTGTAGGTGTACCTCAGTTAGTTAAGGTATTTGACCGACACATGGTTTTGTAAGTGTACCTCAGTTATATAAGGAACATGACTGACACAAGGTTTTGTATGTGTACCTCAGTCAGACAAGGTATATGACTGACACATGGTTTTGTAAGTGTACCTCAGTTAGATAAGGTATATGACTGACACATGGTTCTGTAAGTGTACCTCAGTTAGATGAGGTATATGACAGACACATAGTTTTGTAAGTGTACCTCAGTTAGATGAGGTATATGACTGACACATGGTTTTGTTAGTGTACCTCAGTCAGATGAGGTATATGACTGGCACATGGTTCTGTAGGTGTACCTTAGATAGATAAGGTATAATACTGAAACATTGTTTTGTAGGTGTACCTTAGTAAGATAAGGTATTTGACTGACACATGGTTTTGTAAGTGTACCTCAGTCAGATGAGGTATATGACTGGCACATGGTTTTGTAAGTGCACCTAAGTTAGATAAGGTACATGACTGACTCATGGTTTTGTAAGTGTACCTCAGTTAGATAAGGTATATGACTGACACATAGTTTTGTAGGTGCACCTTAGTTAGAAAAGTTTTATGACTGACACATGGTTTTGTAAGTGTACCTCAGTTAGATAAGTTATATGACTGACACATGTTTTTGTAAGTGTACCTCAGTTAGATGAGGTATATGACTGACACATGGTTTTGTAGGTGTACCTCAGTTAGTTAAGGTATTTGACCCACACATGGTTTTGTAAGTGTACCTCAGTTATATAAGGTACATGACTGACACAAGGTTTTGTAAGTGTACCTCAGTCAGATAAAGTATATGACGGACACATGGTTTTGTAGGTGCACCTAAGTTAGATAAGGTTAATGACTGACACATGGTTTTGTAAGTGTACCTCAGTAAGATAAGGTACATGACTGACACATGGTTTTGTAAGTGTACCTCAGTTATATAAGGTACATGACTGACACAAGGTTTTGTAAGTGTACCTCAGTCAGATAAGCTATATGACTGACACATGGTTTTGTAGGTGCACCTAAGTTAGATAAGGTTCATGACTGACACATGGTTTTGTAAGTGTACCTCAGTTAGATAAGGTATATGACTGACACATGGTTTTGTTAGTGTACCTCAGTTAGATGAGGTATATGACTGACACATGGTTTTGTAAGTGTACCTCAGTTATATAAGGTATATGACTGACACATGGTTTTGTAAGTGTACCTCAGTTAGATGGGGTATATGACTGACACATGGTTTTGTAAGTGTACCTCAGTAAGATAAGGTATATGACTGACACATGGTTTTATAAGTGTACTTCAGTTAGATTAGGTATATGACTGACACATGGCTTTGTAAGTGTACCTCAGTAAGATGAGGTATATGACTGACACATGGTTTTGTAGGTGCACCAAAGTTAGATCAGGTTTATGACTGACACATGGTTTTGTAAGTGTACCTCAGTTAGATAAGGTATATGACTGACACATGGTTTTGTAGGTGTACCTGAGATAGATAAGGTATAATACTGACACATTGTTTTGTAGGTGTATCTTAGTAAGATAAGGTATTAGTCTGACACATGGTTTTGTAAGTGTATCTCAGTTAGATGAGGTATATGACTGACACATGGTTTTGTAAGTGTACCTCAGTTAGATGGGGTATATGACGGTCACATGGTTTTGTAAGTGTACCTCAGTTAGATGAGGTATATGACTGTCATATGGTTTTGTAAGTGTACCTTAGTTAGATGAGGTATATGACTGACACATGGTTTTGTAAGTGTACCTCAGTTAGATGAGGTATATGACTGACACATGGTTTTGTAAGTGTACCTCAGTTAGATGAGGTATATGACTGACACATGGTTTTGTAAGTGTACCTTAGTTAGATGAGGTATATGACTGACACATGGTTTTGTATGTTTACCTTAGTTAGATATATGGTATAATACTGACACATGGTTTTGTAAGTGTACCTAGTTAGATAAGGTATATGACTGACACAAAGTATCATGCATTGCTTCATGGACGATTGTTTTACGGTGAATATATACCAAATTCAACGATACCTAGCATTGACCAGGTCATTTTCGATGCAGTCACATTTAGCAACACTTTATCAACCTACATGTGCTACAGTTGGCAGATTTATTCTCCAACACGCGTGAAAGTAAGACACTCGTATTCCGGAATATGTTACTCAACCTTGAAAAAGTACTGGTGCACCTCATTAATTACAAGTACAGTGGTGCTTCGCGATATCAGTCTATTTTCGTCTCATGGGTACAGTTTTATGTACATTTATGTATGCACTATGTTTCAGCGCACTTTTTGTGTTCACTACCGGTTCACTAGTCGTTATCACAGTCCTATGTGATCTTGTAACCTGGTTCGTTTCTATAGTGGCCCTGTTTGAAGCGGTCCGGCGCAGATGCTACACTGATTTGTGTCGGAAGGTTTGGAGCACAATACTTAATTATGTAATATTGATCTGCTAGTTACCGGTACAAAGGGTAACAAAATTTAAAACGCAAAAACATGAATCATTCGCTCGTGCACATGTGTATAGTACATTAGCACATGAAGTAATGAACGGGCTTGCCTGACTGACAGATATGTTTGGTCAAATATGACCGCTGCTGTGTGTTAATTGTTGTAAAATGGACAATATTTCTATCATTTATTTGACATTGTCTATTTTATCCTGAACAATCCCCTTTTAATTATACAACGCTGACATGTTGATATGTTTCGGCTAATTAGCTGTGTATCACAATAAACTAAAATTTCTTTAAGAGAACACACTATATGACAATTTAACTTTCTATCCAGCTTTCCTGTAGGTGTTCCAATCTACACATATATTGGTAAAAAAACTTATTATTTCATTTACCTCTTTTGAGTCCGATTGAAATATTTGAATGCAAGTGGGAATGATTCGTAAAATAAAAACGTCTGACGTTCTATAAACACTGACACATGTTATTGTCATAACCAGTCTGTCTGAAGGTATGTGTTGATGATTCCTTTAAAAAAAATTGCCTTTAGGCATGGATACCAAAAGATTGTGTTTTTCCTTGCAATATTTGGCCAAGAGCTACTTTTAAAGATTGGTTTTCCTCATACAGACCGATAAGGGAAGTTTTTTTTGTAGGAAAATACATTTTTTAAAAATTTTCTCAGGAATTAACTATGATGTTGGGTCAAAGAGTGAATCAAAACCTAGATTTTCATATTTTATTGCCACGCGTTCGGTGTGCATTCTTATTTTTAATACACTGAGCTTGGCTGCCATTGATGAAAACCTGTTTATGACATTATCTTTTCAACAAACCATGGAATTTTGTCAAAACGACACCAATTCCGGCAACATATTTATGTTCATGCACTATGAAGAACAATTCTTAATTTGCAATAAAAGGGCCGCAATCGACGAGAAACAGCTTGTTCCAGTAATTAGAGAACTTACTCTGATATCCTGCAAAGCATGATGTATAAACCTAGGTTTTCATAGTCAAAGACCGACAAAATGTCATTTCTAGGCGCGTTCTGTGTATATTTTTATTATGCAAATAAGGCCCATCATTGAAGATAAGCCTCTTTCTGTAAATATGTGAGTGAAAGCCAAGAAATTATATGACGTATCTAGCCCAGGGTTTTATTCGTTCAAAAATATCACGGGAGAAATTGATCGGTGTTAAGTTTATGACCACACCTCATGTTGTATTCGAAGCCGCCCGACTCTACTTCTTTCAGCGCGACGACTAAGGTCAATGTTTCTTAACGACAGTTATTTTCGTTTTCCACTCTGATACCATCCAGAGATCTTGAGTATTCGCATATTGATTAATCATACATGTAATCAGTATATACAGTTCTTAGGACCTAAAGAATTTTGAAAATATATTAACGTATTGCGTTCTCCTTCTTGGTTTCGGGTTTTGATTTTATATGCTATAAAAAATGAAAACTGCGTCTCATTTAATATTTTTCGAAAGAGCTTGCCGCTAAAATTTAACACACCGAAAATCAAGCCCCAGCTTAGGATATCAGATAACAGAAAACGTGCATTAGCTACATTACTGCCTCTTTTGTCCCAAAGGAGTAAACTCAGTTCGCAATAAACGAGGTACATTAAGATCCGTAAAGTATCATGACAAGTAATTACTTTAATTTTTGTATAAGTTATCCTGGTATATATTATCTAACATGATATTTCTGTGATCTTGAAATGTATAACAGTTAAATAACCATACAACAATCTTACTGGTTTAGTAACTCGAGTATCCATTTTATTTATAAACATAATTATCCATGTCTTGTTTACATCAACACGTTTAAAAATACATAACAGGTTATTGTAACGGGAAAAATTTTTCTGAAGTATTTGACAGTAAAAAATCCAAGATGCCTTCAGTAGTCCGGCAGTTAAGTGCAGAATTCTTCAGATGGTGATACAAGCGCCATATTTTGTATGTGTATTCCCCAGGGCCTTCCTATTACATAAAAAAAAACGATAGCTTACACAAATTTCAAGATGGAGGCTATATTTCAAGATGGGCGCCATTGACCGCTATGAGATCAGGCTTTTTGGCACAAAACAAGACTCATAAGTCCGATTTTAATGACTTTTTACATCGATTCCTAGGATTTAGAGCATGCTGAATCCAATTCCAACCAAACGAAAGTTCAAGCATGTCTGCTTTTAACCGTTTCGTTATATTTAACGTATAAATGTTGACTTTTAAGTCCCATTATACCTTCTTCAGTTTGCTTCGTTGTTCGCTTAATATTTCAATTGTTGGTTGAATATCATTTCTTTGATAATAGATGCATCCTGCTATCAGTTGAGAATTTGGGCATGGTCCAAAGAAAGCATTATTCCGCTTTAAACTTTATCGAAACAGGTGTCCTTGCCATCAAAATCTCTCTCCGCCAATAGATTTTCTCTTGGACGCTCTCCTCTGAGTACTAACGTGTCCATCAAATCGCCCTTATTTCTCCCAGGTTCTCGAAACCGTGCTGCCATTTTGTATACATGCTAAATCACAGATGTACGTTACAGGTCGGATGTCGTAGTAATGGGTATAACGCTGGTTATTTAGAAGAATTTAACTGAATAAAGTATAGAAATACTCACATGATTTCTACTGAAACTTATTTAAATCAATCTTATCTTATAAAGTGTCTATTGAATCTCATATTGTTATTACAACAACAAATCATCTGTTGTGCCATCCGTAGTTTACATAAAAAATGCGCATGCAAATTATAAAGCAGCCACAAGACGTTTTATTTTTAAGTGTTTTTAGATTCCGTCTTTGCAAGCATAGACTCTTTTACACTAAAGGTTAAATAATTTTTTTTCACTTTGGAGTTAACATGAAGGTCTAATAGAGCATATTTTATTTCATTTCTATATAGGATATGCAACTGAGCTAAAATTACCGTATCCTCTATAGTTTTAACAAATATATATACCCTGCATTTCATAATGCATTTAATATCATCCGCTTAATCGTATTATTTTTTCTCTTCACAGCTCTACCTATCACCCAATTTGGTCTTTACCTGTAATATTCAAAAACGGCTCAAGTATATGGTAATAAATCTGCATCCATACTTGTTTTGTTGAACTTTAAAACGTTTTATAGCATTTAACGTTTATTTAAAATGACCAACAGAAATATGTCCTACTCTTTTTTCTGACTCTGTTAATCCTGATAAGGAATAGAATTAGTATGAAAAGTTATTCAACTTTACTGAGTTCAAGAAATAAAAAAATCTGTATTTTTCATAGCTCACAATTGCTCACAATAGTTTAAATCGTCGGATTACTAACATTTGGTTTGACATGCACAATGAAAATAAATACTACATTTTTGTCACTTCTTTCATTGTTAATGGGCTTTGGGAATGAAAAAGGAACCTGCGTTCAGCTCATATAAAATATAACAAGTTCCAGTCTGGATCTTTTGTATCTCTAGGCGAATGCGGGATACCCCAGAATTAATCTTTAATTACACTGTCTGTTAATTATAACTCCTTGTTTTTCATGACACCTGTATGAAACAAGAAAAGTATGACATTTATTATTTTTATCCTGTTGAAAAAATGAGTTTTTATGTATGTACAGGAGAGGACTCCTGTTTAATAAAAATATGAAGAAACTATTCACTTCAACGGAAATTTTATTCTGAATCAAAATTCTTCACTCATCATGTTTAATTTTCCAGCTCTTTTATTTTCAATCAACATCTTTCAGCTCATCTCATTAAGTGAATACACCATGGGAGTATTCATTGAAAATGTACCATGGTAACTTATATTGGGAAAATTCTAGTTCAGACAAATTAATAAAACACATTTAAACAGATAATTAGAACGGAGATTAAAAATAATGAGCAGCAAATAAAAGATTATTATAAAAGAGCTATTTATAAGATTTTTTTAAACTTAACTCCCAAAGGAAGATTCCTCTTATTAAATAGGATCATCTTAATAGTTATTGTTTGAGTACTGCAGCAGTTGTACTGGCTTACATAAACACAGGGTCAACATTTCAAGGGGCCTTCATATCAAAAGCCTGTGTTTTTTATGATTTTTATGTTTTAACTTGCCTAAAGAAACCTGAATTGGTGTACTTCCTTTTTTCTGCTTTGAACTTATTATATTAAGTTATTAAAACACACAAACACACACACACATATATATACGAAATATGAATAAAATAGGACAATGAATGGTGTGTTCAAAGTTTGCTGTACGTTTGCTAAGATATTTGAACTTGGTTTCTCTCTATCTAAGAGTAATAATGAATGACCAGTGAAACAGACATGGGATTGAAAAGATTTTTAATTTGACCATCAATATTTGAAGTTTATTCATTTAACAATTTAATAAAAAAAATATGATCAAGATGATAATGAGGTAGATTTGGTCAAATGAAAATTACTGTTATTAAAAAAGAATAAAAAATATAGAATATTAAAAATTCTAACTGTAAATATCGCCAACTTGAGGCAAAAAATGCATTGTTCTGATGAGCCTATGAAAACCGGAAACTACAGGCCCTGCTGACCTGTAACTGTTCAAATAAACATGCATATGATGTAACATACAATAAGAAGGTGACATAATTGGTGCAAAAGTTACCCTTAGTTAAATCTATAAGTCCCATAGAGTAAGAATTTCTATTCTGTAGCGGGTTTTCTGTCAAAAATAGATCTTATGACATTCTTTAATAAAAACATTCATGTCAGTAGATTCTTTATATTTCTTGTCATTGTTAATATAAATGTTCCTAGTGTCAAATTGTTTTACAACGGTTAAGGCCAACTACGAAAAACTTGCCTGACACACAGCATAAAATACCGAGGGGGCGTCCAGGCGCGTCAAACATAGTGAAGCGTAGAACATTTGATACCCTGTACTTTCCTTTTTGCATGATGTCATTCCCAGTACAGTATATCTCATTAATGTCCAAGTAAGTTTTCAACTGTCCTAAGTTCATGCATTTAATGCAAGTATCTTGTTATATCTGTTTTTGCATTTTACATAAATAGGAACTACTCAATCCCGAAGCTGGATCATAAAATATCAATGAGCATTTAACACTCGAAACATATTATAATCTCATGGTATACAGTATTATAGCGGTCACGTTTACAAGGAATATAAACCGACTGACAGACTGATTTACATATAGGTCAACGGATATACAAACCGGTGTAAGGGTCCTTATCACCCCCTACTTAAAATTGCCCCTTTTACAGATTAAGTATGACTATTATACTTGCAAAGCACAAAGGGAGGGACAATGGCGCCAATTGAGGAACTCTGTTTCTCTTCCATTGGTAAGTAACGCCTCTGATATTTACCATAATGGCTAAAATATGCATCATAGAACTTTGAACCTGGCATGATTGGAATCTCAATACATCAAACCTCCCAAATGATATAAAGATCATTGTCATCGAAATTCATATCAGAAGGGGGAAATTGGTGGCCACCTTTAAAAACATAGCGGCCATATCGGTTTTTTAACGGCTTTTTTTTCCTTGTATAAGGCTTTTGAACGAGCAAACATGCAAAATTTGGTGCTTGTATCACCGACTGATGTTCCGGCCATATTTGCACTTATCTGCTGGACCATCATCACGTGCTAATGTGCCATCGTGAGGTTTTCATTATAAAATATCAAAACCAATAATTTCTGTTATAGACTTTTTTATGTTCATGAATTGTTCATGTTGTGTTATGCCAGACTATGGCTGTGAGAACCTGGGATATCATATTATGTTCGACAAATTATATATTGGATGTTTATTTAGAATATTTCGAAAAAAGACTTCATCGAAGTTGCCTTAATTTGCATATAAAATGTCTTAATGTAAAATGATCGTCTGTAAATGTGATAATCTATTGCTTTTGGCTATAAAGTTCTGGTTTAAACAATATCTTGGATCTAACAACATGGCTATTTCTTACATTACTGAAGAATAAAAAAGTACTTCTAGTCAATGGTAGGCCTGATTTATACAAATAAAAAATAATGAAATTTGGAATTATATTCATGTATGAACATGCAAACCTAAGCCAAAATATAACTATTGATAAATTGTTATTGAAATATTGAAGAAATAGTTAAAAATAGCGCCGAAACATGTACATCACAAATGTGGTCAAGATAATGAAGAAGACAAGAAATTCAAAATGTATCAGAACATCCAACAGCAAATGTCTCTTGCATGACAGACGGTTCTGTATGGTTCGGAAGAATTAACATCATAACATATGAAAAAGTAATTCAACGGCAAAAGGCAGATGAGTATGAAAATGAAATCTTATAATAGCGATGGAAAATAAAAATAAAAGTATGTAGAAAGGATCAAATGACAAAGATAACTCCCCAACCCACTCCCCATTAGCTTTCCTGACAGCAATATTGTTGACGACTTAATTTTCCGAAGGTCTTTTTCCCATTATTTATATAGCTATGATCAGTATCTGTTAATGCTATAATCAGACAGCACTCTAATCGTTAGGAAGCACGTCTTGGATCTAGACTGATAGGTGATATAGCGTTAGACGTCATCGTCTTATTTTTATCTTTTCATCGATCCTGGACAGCAGCCAGCTCTTAACGACAACAATAAAAACAATATACATTACACCGTGCGAATTATCCCAATCCACTTTGTGCTGACAGTGCACCGGAGGTCGATATTAACTTAAAAATAGACGTAGCCATAGTTTCATTGAGTCAATTCATCTATATGATACACGTTTTTCTTTTAGACAAATAACTATGGTAAACAAACACCACACCTCGAAATTTGAGCTGTTTCTGTGAGCATGCTGTACTTAATGCTACAACTTGCAACCTCCCAACACTCAGGAAACTGCACATGCTAGCCGTCCCAAATCATTATTTACATACACGATCTGTTTTTAATACATAAGAAATGTGTAGATAGTCTTTTCGCATAATTTTATTGCTAAACAAACTGAATCATTTCATTATGTAGGTTATGTTTTACCCGTGTCTTTTATTGGTCTGTCTGTACGCAGAAGAATAAACTATTGAATCGATTTCTACACTGAACCGATCTAGAGAGACGAGGCATAGGTCAGCGGACACACCATTAAATCAGGTGAGAAGACTTGACGGACAAAGGTGGATACTTATCTGGCCTTGGCGGAGGTATGCGCTCTACTGACCGTCATTCTTTTTTATGACACATCTCAACAGAAGACATTTCCGAACGATTTCCAATTATTTAATCATAGGAACAGTATGGCTAAATAAAACTGTTACAGAGACAGACCTTCATTATCATTATTTTTAGACAACCGCCTCAATTTTAAAATGATAGCTTAAATAAGTATAAGTACATTTGCAGAATTCTGTTCCGGTTTCGGACTTCATGACAGGAGAGTTTCACAAGCTTCCTCTCATATCCTGGTGTTAACTAGGCCTGGTGACTCCTGCACCTGCGAGCCCAAGGTGTATTATAGTCCCCTTTGCTTGGTCATACTACCAAGGAACCCCTTAAAGGTGTACTCGTTTGTGAATGAAACACGGCAGTTGGGCACGCCTTCCCATTAAGCCTGCAGACCGTGATAAATTTCACCGCCTCGGCTGAGATTTGAACCCACTTTCTTACGGCTTTGAGTCCTGTGCTCTACTCACGAGCCACAGAAGCCAGTTACAGAGACATATAATTATTCACGCTGCCACCTTTTTAATAACCAACTATAGCCCCATCATTTTGCGTGTTGTTATGCTTTTTTGGTTGAAAACAAATTAAGGGTCCATTTACGGTCTTCTTTGGTAACTGGTTGAAACTAATATATAATGATAGCAATGAAATAAACGATTTTCGCATTACTTTTTTCCCAGGAAAATGTATCAATGTGTTTCTCTGGTCTGATTTTTTTTCTGTGCACGTGGTTAACCTCGAGTCCCTGCGTTGTGCCAGATTTATGGTTTAGAATTTATGTTAGAAAATTTTATTTTTGCTTGCAAAAGAAGCCACCTGCATCATTATCTTAGAGTCCTTTCATTCTCAATAACACAGACGTGTGAGACCACGTGTGAAAACGTGTGAAAAATAATAACGCCATATAATTATAATGTCATGTAATTAATGTCTGTACATAATATTTATAGACCAAATATAAACCGAGAGACGCAATTTCTGAGCCAATGCAGCCATACGTATAAGTCAGCCCCACACAGAAAATAGCGACGTGAGAATTCCAATAATTTACACAAACTACGAACATAGAGAGAAGATATCATATCTAATTTGTATGCAAAAGTATATACTGTGGCACCGACCCAATTATACCTGTAATGCTTATATCATGATTAATATTGTTATAATAAATATTACGATACCTGTCAACTGCTAACATAACTTAGAACGTGCGCGAATTATTCGATAAAATAATAAACCGGTCAAGTTCCTGAGACCAAGGTACACACCCACCTGTTCACCACAGATAATCAAACTGTCACAAATCATACAAGGGCTATATAACATTAATATAACATATAATAATCCTCTCTGTTAAAAGGCAAATAATACCTCAATAGAACTCATATAAAAAAAACACACTTTACGTAAGCTTTCTGTCTGTTTGTCTATCTATCTATCTTATCTAATCTAATTTAATATAATCTAATTTAGATCAATCTCTCGCTCTCTAACTCTCTCTCTCTCTCTCTCTCTCTCTCTCTCTCTCTCTCTCTCTCTCTCTCTCACACACACACACACACACACATACACACACATATATATATATATATATGAGAGTCGGGCCAGAACCAGTTATCTGTCATGCGTGTCAGACGTGTTGTTCTAAATTCATGACTGGTCTCAATCTGCTTTTTATACCATATATTTTATGGGGCCTTGTACTGCGTGGGAAGAAGTCCAGTGTGACAGATTTAGTGAGCAGAGATTTCTCACAATATGCTTAATTTCGTGTTTTTCCCACTGTATCTTATTTCTCATGCTGGATGACGTGCCTCGTTTAGGGCCTGATACAGAATTTTAGGGGAAAGGCGGGGGGGGGGGGGGTAAGCACCCTTGTACAGGTAAACAAGTGTGGCGGGAGTGGTAGTAGACCTTATACATAATGCTGAAGTATAGGAAAAAAAAAACCAAAGATGCTAATTTTTTTTTCTATTTTCCAGGTGTTCTGGTCGAAAAAAGAGAGGGCGGGCCCAATGTCGCCCCCCCCCCCCCCCAACATCCGCCGCTTTCAAATTCAGCGTGAGCACCAGTGGCGTAGACAGGTCTTCAGACCTGGGGAGGATGATCATATATATATATATATATATATATATATATATATATATATATATATATATATATATATATATATATATATTAATATATGCGTGTGTTCGTATGTATATATTTAAATGTGTGGGTGTTTGTGTACACGAGAATTTCATCGTATAATATATAGTGATAAAAAAATCGAAAGGGTACATTATAGAATGTTTACCTCGTGCATTTATAACTCTCAGTCTATCACTCTACTTTCAACAATAAACAAATTGTCCTGCACATTATTTCATGACAGTAATATTTTGTATTTTGTTTCTGATTAAATTATAACAATGAGAATCAATAATCATAAGATCAGGTATCTAGATATCATCTAGATCATGACAGTATACACTGCTACTTAATTTAGAACAAAAGTAGTATCATGTATATTTCTTTAAGTATTTAAGTCTAGAAGAAGTGATTTTGTTAATGAACAAATAAATGGATCCACAACCTAATGATTAAACCAATAAATAGATAAAGGATAAATCACCCGAAATAAAAATGAACGCTTTAAGCGCTAGATGTCGCAGAAGTCACCTAGTAAAAAAAAAATGCCCGAATGTTTGGCGCCTCCTCTCGCTTCTGTTTGCGAAATTTAAACGCAGTTGGTCAGTGATACAGTATGAATATATAACATGAGGCTTTGATACCCTTTTCTTTAAGAAAAGAGGGTTGCTTTTATTTTCCATTTTAGGCAAAAAAAAATTGAAAAGGTATTGTTCTCAGGCACTTTTTTTCAGAAATCACTGCGGGCGGGCGGTATTTTGTTTTTGACTTTTTTTGTGTTTCGATAAAATTGTTATAGGATCAGGGTAAAGATTGAAAATAACAGGGTTGTTTTTGCTAAACGGGTAAAAGCACTATATAACAAAGGAAATCGTAATAAAATTATATTATTTTATCTTCACGAAAGAAGGAAATCAAAATAAAAATGTTTGAAACAGGGGGTTAAAATTTACGCGGGCGGTGCCTGAGAACCATACCTTTTATTTTATTTTTTTTTTTTTTGCCTTAAAGGTAAACTTTCGGAAGAATGCTATACTTCTTACGCTGATACTCTGCCGTTAGATTCAGTAATTTACTACAGGGGGCAGAACTTGCCTAAAAGAAGTAGAAACTTGCAGGAATGACTTTATAACTCATCATTAGCCAAAATGGCCTGGATTTATAAAGAAATCCCTACAAGTGTATTTTATTGTCAAGTACATGCAGCAGTTTCATCCACTTTTTTGAAGCCAGGACACATATTTTCTCAGCAATTTCTATAAATGTCAATGTCTGCCCTTTACGGCCACAGTATATGATAAAAATCATGCCGAGCCAAACATTTGATAAAAATAAAGTTTCATTCATTCTAATGTGCTCAACATTTACTATATTACAGGGAAAATAATTAATTTTGATGATCCTAAGTTTTCTTCATAAAAAAGGGTATCAAATTTTTAGGAATGGTTTCCTCTTTGGTCATTCTATGTGAAATCAACAAATACCTCCTGAATGACCCTCTCTGATTTGCCTAATACTTCATGTTGATACTTTTAATTTTCCCAATAGCAAATCTGCCAAATTTTAAGCCATGTATCTGCAAAAATGTTGTAAATTTGGAGACTTTAACCTAACAAATGGGCAAAGCCCTTATTTCCTGCATAACAATTTTGCTAAATGTTAGAAGTTTCCGTAAGTTATTAATTTTCTAACTATCCATTCTAAATGCATGAAGCCTGTTCGGGTTGTTCTACACAATTATATGTCTTCTACTTCTAAGACTGATCGAAAATTATCGAATATTTACAAAGTGATACCCTGGTAAAAATAATGTAAAAAAAAAATAAATCCCAGCCTCTCTGACCCACTGTTTCTGACCCAAACTAAATATTACAAATTACATGTTACTAGTGCTTAGGCGTTTACTTAGCAACATATATGAAAGCAGTCAAATTGTTTTATATATAAGACATTACAACTGAGATTTACATAACTGATATATACATACATACATTTATAAACTTTCCAGATTTCTAATTTTGAAGCTGAGCTTTCACAACTGAACATTTATGATAGATCTTCAATCTTTTTTCCTCTTAGAGTTCCTTACATTTCTTATGAAAACGTCTGAAGAGCTTTTCTATATGTTTACTGATAAAAACTTAAAGAAAACATTAAAGCTGTCTACTTTATTTTATGACACGAATGCCTGTTTGCAATGATTCTATTTGGATGATTCTATATAATATATAGTTTTAAATGAGTTATAGTTAAAAGTATTCTGGCAAGGGATTTCTCTGGGTTTATCTCTCCTTTTTAAAAATTTCCCTTTATACATTTTGTCTATATACATAACTATGTCTGTTAGTTCAAGAATTGTTTGGTATCCTATATAAGCAATACACAATTTATAAACTATGTCTACACTGACCTCTCATATTGAAACGATTTTGAAGATATTATTATCCTTCAATAAAATTTAAAAATCTTGAAATATAAAATTTATTTAGCCTATTCAATCAACAAACTAGGGAACCTAAGGAAAAGAATGATGTATAGATTATAAAGATACCATGAATTAATTTTTTTGTAATGAAATTTTAATCATTTTTTGCTGGTTACCGTGCTTTTGGCATAATTAATTAAACATATTAATTCATATGATAAACAGATTATCATTAAGCTATAGAGCTATGGAGGTCCTAGTCTACATATTAAATTGTATACTAAACGATAATTGTAATTACGGTCAGACTGTAAATGAATATCATGAGTGTATCTCCTTTGCAGATACAAAATATACGGAAACCTGTGGTGAAACTCTGAATAACGAATTAAACGATCCTTGAATGTTTGACGACGCGAGACAATTGTTATTTCTAACACCTCAAAAGGTTCGTTATAAATATTATTACTAATAACTGGCATGAATTGCAAAATTACTATAGTTTTGCTTCCCCCCCCCCCCCATAGAAACCTGGAGGGATGATTGTACACCACCCCCCCCCCCCCCACCTAAAATTCGGAGGGGGGGGGGGGTATATATACCATTAGTAAATTAATTCGCATTCCGACAGGAATTTTTACTTTTGAAGGCTGTATTTATAAAGCATTCTAAATGAATGATTAGTTTCATTATTATTATTCCCCTTTTCCAGAAAGACAGATTGGCATCACAAACCGCATTACATATTCCTGTACAGGTCACGTTTTATAAGCTATTCATTCCAATCTCAGGGTACTTTCTTAAAATTTCATATGCAGATAAAATGGAAGTTGATTGAAAACATATAAAGGAATATTTAAAAAAACCACATTTAAACATGTTACTCATTTAGATAAAAAATATTTTTATTATTTCCTTCAATGAGATTTGTGCCTGGGTGAAATTTGGCAAATTATACGGAATTATATTAGTAATAATAATAATAATGACAAACATGTCGGGACTGTATAATTGCACGGGTATAGCCAGTACATTTCATCACAAGTCACCTCACGTACACACCTATATGCATGACACACTTGTCTGACCTGCTGTTTTCATTCAGGTTGTGCACATGCCAAAACTGAAATAGTTGTACCATGGCTGTGTCATCACCTCCGATATGTTTAGCCAAGTCCATACATTGCGCCATCTAATAATAGTGAGTCAAAATACAAACATGTATAGTCGTGTTGAAATCGCAAGCCTTTGATGCCCATGTACAAATTAGAAGATGGTCACTTTTTGTTATCCAAAGTTGAACAAGGTTAACACCGTTTCGTGGGGCCGTTGAGATCACCAAGATTTCCCATAGCGGACTACATTGTCTAGTGCTTCAGTACGAAATGTCTTACATTAATCATTAATTTATCCCTGCAATGAAAATATTTGTTTCAAATACTGTGTCAATCTTACATCATCTTTCATTCACTTCACGTCGGGCGCAATATTTACCAGGTGAGAACTCAACAGACAACCGGAAAAAAACACAAACAGTCGGCGCTACAATCAGTCCTTACTGCTGAGCGAACCTGACCGAGCCCGGTGAATGTTTACATGCGAGAGAATGCGACAAGTTATGTCACTGACCTCTGGTGCCGATATACAAAAAGTCGAGCAGACGGTGTCCAGTCCAGAGGTGGTACCGGCCACAACGTGAATCCTTGTACTCCCCAAGATCTTTAGGAAGCACAATACACGGCCGTCAGCTGGTGCCGAGAAACTGGAGCGGAACCTCGCGTCATCCTATCAAGTATGCGTGTACTTAGGCCTGCGGTTAAAAAAAAAGATGTTGTTTTTTCTCCTTTACCGAGTCTTGTGCGCCTGCTTATGGGACGGCGCTCGATGTAGGTCGGCCATTCACCGCGTGCCGACAAAATATAAACCGCAACCATTGAGCATTTCATTGAACGAGATAGGGGCTCAGTGTTTGGCTCGAAATCCATTATTCGGCTGTTAGGTTTTTTAAGCCGCTGCCGATTTGTTGTCAAGGTTTGCTTACGTAAATGGTGGCGCCATGCGGTTTAGTAGCTTTCTGGCGATTATACCCGGGAGCTTGAGTCCAGAACGAGGCGACTTAGACAATTTGGTTTCCTGAATGTGGCCATTTAACCCAAATATAACCCAACCGCCATACTGAGACGCTCTCCCGGTGTCTGGCGTTTTTATCTGTGTCATGTTTTTATTTTGATCCAAGGTCATTCCGAATCCAGGTTGAGCACTTGCCAGATGGGCCAATGCTAGTAGTTGTATGTTATATATGTGGCGCCGGCCCGCATAACACGGCTAACAAACCAACCATATTTTTATGGTGACTCATGGGTACAATTGACATCTTTTTCGATAGTGCTGTAAATTACCCAACGGTATTTTTTTAACTAAATCTCCACGGGGCTGCATGTTAAACGGCAGAAGTCTGAGAAAGTTATAGGCCTAAACGAACCAGTTTTATTTAAGACGACCGAATTATACAGAAAGGGTTTGATATACCCAAACTTCATTCTTTAGCCCTCAGCCCTCAGGCTGATGGGCTATTGTGGTCACACAAGCTAGCTGTCTACCCGTCCGTCCGTCCGTCCGGACGGCCCGTTCGTCCGGCGTCCGTTAAGTTTTACCTTGTGAGCGGGAAATCTCTTAAAGGGTTCACCGAAGGAATTTTATTTCTTCGGTGAAGATGTATATCGACAAAATCTCGGTCAAGCTTCAAAATGGGTGACCTTGACCTAATTTTCTATGTTTTGAGCTGATTATAGAAAAAAACTAATTTCTAAAATAAGCTAATTTCTTGGGAACCATTGGGTGGATTTTTACAAAACTTACCATGGTCTGTACCTGTAGCACAAGTTTCTAGGCGCCAACTACAATTTATGATTTTTAATGAATTTTTATTGGAACTTTTAAACGTTGGTCTTGTGAGCGGGATATCTCCAAATGTATACAACACAGGAACTTTATTTCTTCAGTGCTGATGCATATTAACAAAACCTTGGTCAAGTTCAAAGATGGGTGACCTTGACCTACTTTTCAAGGTCACAGAGCTTAGAATAAAAAATCACAGGAGCTTATTTCTCAGGAAGCATTTGGTGGATTGTTATGAAACATGGTATGCTAATTATGACTGATTGAGCACTCCATATCTCAAGAAAAAGACCGCATGGACAACTTTTGTTCTTCAAAGTGTTAGAAAAGGATTTTGCAAGTAATCCCTACAGTGTTTATCATCATATAGATGTTATAAGATTTTCAAGGACATTTCTATAATCATCTCTAGTTCAAGTTTATTACTTACTAGAGAGGTCTGTACAGATATAAATCCATTTGAGTACAGATGTTCTGCACTTGTTACTGTTACCAACTAAACACACTCCTGCAGACTGAGCACTGATATTCTATCTAGTAATGAATTTGTTATTGGCTTTTCAATGTTGGCTTTGTAAAGGGGATATCTCAAATTATTCAACACAGGATCTTCTTTCCGTCCGTCCTGATGTATATCAACAAAATCTTGATCAAATATGGCTGACCTTGACATACTTTTTCAGGTCACAGAGTTTAATATGATACAAAAAACCTTAGAAGCTTATTTCTCAGGAACCACTGGGGGTATTGTTATGAAACAGGGTATCAGGATATGCCTTGATGATCTCTAATCTGCATGAGATATGTGTTACCACACTTGCAAAGGTACTACATACCCCAGTTAATATTTATAACTGAGACATGTAGAGATAAACATCCATGTGAGGACAAATATTTCATACTTGGTACTGTTAACATCTATAAACACTTATTTTGGCTGAGGGCTTTTGTCAGCTTCTGCTGATATTTAGTTTTTTTTTTCAGCGCTACAACTGGCTGTGAATATTGGCAAGGAATAGAGAGATATTTAAAAAAATGCACAAATATATCATAGTTAAAATAAATGTATCTGATCCAATTAATATCTGTTTTCTTTTTTGACCAGTCCTGTACGTAGGTCTGTTTTACAAAGTGAATGTTATTAACTGTGTATTTGAGTTTGCCATCTTTAAAGATGCATGGCGTTTCCATAAAACTTTGCTTTATTATCAGGAGAGATTTATGAAACTTTTATTTTTTTCCTCATTTTACAGCTAGCTGTGTTACAATGGTCCTTGCCGTTCGAGTGTAAACAGTTGTAAATTTAGTCAATTCGTCCTTATTACAAAATATACTTTTATTGAAATCAACTTATATTAATTAACTGGTAGTAAGTTTACAGACAAACAAACACATGGACAGACAATCACGGCTGACAACATAGCCCTCGTCCACGGCGGAAGTAAAGATCCAAAGGAACCAAGGTATCCTGGATGGTGTTTGACTCGGACACTGAAGCCAACAAATCTGGGCAATTATGTAGGATCAGCGAGGTAATACTAATCTACGACATCCACGGAACCTGAAACATGACAGTTAATAACACTGGCTCATCATCAATAATGAAGTAGGTTGATTGGACTAGGATTAATTAATTTTGACTATGATACTGTTTTTACGGCGGGAAAGCTAACAGCGGTTGATTAAAACATGATTCATGGCGTTCTGGCGACCAAAGACTCATCTGGCCTATTTGGTGTGTTTCATATTCACCTGTTACTCAACGTTAAATTCCATCCCTGAACAATATTTGTAACAAGAATCGTTGATATAGGACTAGTTAAATTCCATCCCTAAACAAAATTTAGTAACAAGAATAAGTGATATAGGGCTCGTTAAATTCCATTCTATCCCTGAACAATATGTGTAACAAGAATCAATGATATATAACTCATTAAATCCAACCCTGAGAAATATGTGTAACAAGAATCAGTGATATAGGACTCGTTAAATCCGACCCTGAGAAATATGTGTAACAAGAATCAGTGATATAGGACTCGTTAAGTCAGACCCTGAACAATATGTGTAACAAGAATCAGTGATATGGGACTCGAGTCCGGACTTGGACCGTGGCCGGACCTGAGCTTATTTTTTTCATGGACTCGGACTTTGACTTGGGCATATGTGGTGGTCGTTGACTCGGATATGGTGGTCGTGGACTCGGACTTGAACATGGTGGTCCTTGGCTAGGACTTTGACATGGTGATCTCGGACTCGAATTGGACATGGTGGTCGTGGACTCGAACTTGGACATGGTGGTCGTGGACTCGGACGTTGACATTGTGGTCGTGGACTCGTACTCGAACAGGGTGGTCCTGGACTAGGACTTGGACATGGTGGTCCTTGACTCGGACTTGGACATGGGGGTCTTGGACTCGGGCTTGTACTCGGCCTCGGAGGTCAGACCCACGAAATCTCCATCTCGAGTCCAATAGAAGATAAACTTTGTCACTAAGGCCAAAATAAAAAAAGGTATGGTTCTCAGGCACTTTTTTCAGAAATCAATGCGGGCGGGCGGTTTTTTTATTTTTAATTCTTTGGTATGTTTCGATAAAAATGACAAATGATTAGGGAAAAGCATGATAAAAACAGATTTATTTTGCTAAACAAGTAAAAGCCCTACAAAAAAAAACGAAATTGTATGATTTTATCTCCTTGAAAGAAATGTCTGAGCGGTTGCAGCACAAAATTGGTAAGTTTCTATTGAAAAACAAAATAAAAATTTTTGATGCGGGTGTTTAAAATTGATGCGGGCGGTGCCTGAGAACCATACCTTTTATTTTTTTGGCCTAAAGGTCTGACTTTAAGACTGGAAAATATCCTACAAGACTAATATATGTACTCTGTTGGCTATATTACAAAATAAAATTTGAAATAAACCATCGAACCGTATTGATATTTGTATAAATCCACGGACTTCTAACTATATTTGATTACCTAACTTAAAAAAGACAAGCGCGCTGTTATACAAATATCCGTGTTTATCTCAAATCAATAAATTGTTATATTAAATAAAAATTATTGTTGGAGTCAAACTTGACCCAGTTTAAAAAATATTTAAATCATCTGATGTGTTTTCCCTCTATAAGGCTTTTATACCAATGTGAGAAAGGACATCTTGGGCCAAAGTAATTCAATGGTTTCACGCTAGGTTTTGTCCTATAAAGTTGACGTGATGCAGTTATTGAACCGGGACAAATATTTCTCTCATGTGTATAGCTGTGTTTACAACAAAATTTGATTATGATCTTGGCGGAGGGGGGGGGGAATGGTCTCCGACTCCTTTCCTGTTTTCTACCCACTGTAATACACTTATAAGTGGAAAGTGCTTCCACTATGCTCGATTTTGTCTTGATTTTAAAAAAATTACCTCATCTTAAGAGCAGGTCAACCACCCTTACAACCCCTTGTGTACACAACAAAATTTGATTATGATCTTGGCGGAGGGAGGGGGGATGGTCTCCGACTCCTTTCTTGTTTTCTACCACTGTAATACACTTATAAGTGGAAAGTGCTTCCACTATGCTCGATTTTGTTTTGATTTAAAAAAAAATTACCTCATCTTAAGAGCAGGTCAACCACCCTTACAACCCCTGGCTTAAACTCCCCTTGCTTTACACACCTTAAGGCATGTTCCTGTAAGGATAACTTCACACTTTTAGACATATTCACCTGAGGATAACTTCACACTTTTAGACATATTCACCTGAGGATAACTTTACACTTTTAGACATATTCCCCTGAGGATAACTTTACACTTTTAGACATATTCCCCTGAGGATAACTTTACACTTTTATACATATTCCCCTGAGGATAATTATAACTTTTACACATGATCCCCTGAGGATAACTTCACACTTTTAGACATATTCACTTGAGGATAACTTCACACTTTTAGACATATTCCCCTGAGGGTAATTATAAACTTTCAAACATATTTCCCGGATGATAATTACAAACTTTTAGACATATTTCCCTGAGGATAATTACACACTTTTAAACATATCCCCATTAAGGATAATTTCACACTTTTAGAAATATTCTCCTGAGGATAATTACATACTTTTAAGCATATTCCCCTGAAGAAAACTATACACTTTTAGACATATTCCCCTGAGGATAACTTTACACTTTTATACATATTCCCCTGAGGATAATTATAACTTTTACACATGATCCCCTGAGGATAACTTCACACTTTTAGACATATTCTCCTTAGGATAGTTACACACTTTAAAACATATTCCTTTAGTGATTATAACACACTTGTAAACATATTCCCTTGATGGTTATTACACACTTTTAAACATATTACCTGGATTACACATTTTTTAAATATATTCCCCTTAGCATTATTACACACTTTCAGAAATATTCCCCTGATGAAAATTACACACTTTGAGACCTATACCCCTTGATGAAAATTACACACTTTCAGACATATTCCCCTGATGATAATTACACACTTTTAGACCTATACCCCTGATGAAAATTACACACGTTTAGACATATTCCCCTGATGATAATTACACACTTGTAGACATATACCCCTGATGAAAATTACACACTTTCAGACATATTCCCCTGATGATAAATACACACTTTTAGACCTATACCCCTGATGAAAATTACACACTTTTAGACCCATACCCCTTGATGACAATTACTCACTCTCAGACATATTCCCCTGATGATAATTACACACTTTTAGACCCATATTCCCCTGATGAAAATTACACACGTTTAGACATATTCCCCTGATGATAATTACACACTTTTAGACATATACCCCTGATGAAAATTACACACTTTCAGACATATTCCCCTGATGATAATTACACACTTGTAGACATATACCCCTGATGAAAATTACACACTTTCAGACATATTCCCCTGATGATAATTTCACACTTTTAGACCTATACCCCTGATGAAAATTACACACTATCAGACCTATTCCCCTGATGATAATTACACACTTTTAGACCTATACCCCTGATGAAAATTTCACACTTTCAGACATATTCCCCTGATGATAATTGCACACTTTTAGACATATACCCCTGATGAAAAATACACACTTTCAGACATATTCCCCTGAAGATAATTACACACTTTTAGACCTTTACCCCTGATGAAAATTACACACTTTCAGACATATTCCCCTGATGATAATTACACATTTTTTGACCTATATCCCTGATGAAAATTACACACAATCAGACATATTCCCCTGATGATAATTACAAACTTTTAGACCTATACCCCTGATGAAAATTACACACTTTCAGACATATTCCCCTGATGAAAATTACACACTTTCAGACATATTCCCCTGATGAAAATTACACACTTTTAGACATATTCCCCTGATGATAATTACACACTTTGAGACATATTCTCCTGAGGATAATTAAACACTTTAAGACATATTCTCCTGAGGATAGTTACACACTTTTAGACATATTTCCTTGATGATTATTACACACTTTCAGACATATTCCCCTGAGGATTATTACACACTTTTAGACATATTCCCTTGATGATAATTAAACACTTCGAGACATATTCTCCTGAGGATAGTTACACACTTTTAGACATATTCCCTTGATGATTATTACACACTTTTACACTCATTCCCCTGAGGATAATTACACAGTCTTAAACTTATTCCCCTTATGATAATGTGGATATTGTTTGCTAATGTATCAGGTGTGAAAAATATTTTGGTTGGCCCGCTATCAGCCTTGGGCAATTTATGCAAATTAGCATAAAACAAAATGGCCGCCAAAATAATATGAAAATAGCAAAAATACCATAATTAACTTAACATTTGACATAGAGGGTTATCCAATACACGGATTTTGGGGTATTATAACCCAGGGAATTTATTTCTAGTATTATTGTATCCATAATGACCACCTTTTACAACCAACGCATCCCTCCAGCCCGTCTTTGAATATTTTCCGTTATAGGAACTTTAATACAGACGTGATTACTCGTATAAAAAGAATACTTAATTTTGTTTTTTATTTGTAAGGTGTATTATTAAGGGTCTACATACGAACGGATAATGCTGTCACCTATAGAATTGAGTGGTGTCCCAAAAACATTTACATAATTATGATTATAGACGGGTCGAAAGCATTACAAACAGCTCAGTCAAACTTAAAATCACCCATCCCTTTTCTCCAGGACCTTTCTCGCAGTCTTTACATATGTTGTCAAAGGTAAATTTAACTGTGGACCTGCATGAGTGGCCGCTAACATTCACAGACTCAGGTCATTTATATATTATTATGTTTTGTTTCCATAGTTGGTTATATTTAGCATCTTCAGTTCAAATTTTAAGTAAGTTGGCACACGCGGAAAAATCAGTTAAATGTTGACGAAATCATGACCACAATTGTGAGATTTCCCTATTCCACCTGAGTCCATGGTTATTTTGGCCTTTGTTGTAAAACTGACCTGTGGTCCAGCCAGACAGCTGGACACACATTTTCCCTGAAAATCACGGCACAGTTTGATGAGGATCCTGGCGGAAGTTGTGGTCTCTGACTACTAAAATGTAGCTGCACTCTAAGAAAAAAGGGTTCTTGATGGTTCTTTTAAAAACCCAAATATTTCTGGATAGAACCATGGTTCTTTCTGGAACTCTTTTCCCCGTGAATAGGTTCCAGATGGAACCTGGAGGTTTGTGCCACAACCATAACTCAAAATGAGGTTCTAGATGGAACCCGTGCTTTGACCGGATACCCAGATGATTAGGACGCGCATGCGCTGCTTTATTTGAACAAATGAAGTCAACGATCGGGTTGTTTTTGTTGCTCGATATATTAGGAGATGAAACAGTATATGAGGTAAGACTGATGTTTATATATAATTTAATTTCATGTGAAGAACGGCGAAGTTCTATGTCTAGAAATTAACTTTCCAGTGAATAAGTCTCTGTCTGCGAACGGATTTACGTTCAATTAATCTAAACCTGGACACAGTCCCTGATAAACATGCTTTTGCGTGCAATAATCTTTGCAGCAAAGTATTATAAGTTTTTATAGTAACACAAGTCACGTAGAATTAGAAACAGTCCCAGCATTGTAAAGGAACAGTCACCAAAAGAGTGTAAATCGGCTTGAGAGACCGAAACTGAACAAGCTGGAAGATTATACATGGAATACATTCATAACAACCTATAAACAATATTTACAAGTCTCTATCCTATGTCATTTCTTTAGATTGTACGACGAATCATTTATTATACATAAGGTAAAAGAACACAAGCCTTGCTATTTAAAGGTTAGTCAATAAATGGTAGAAATTCAAGCGCATGCTCTGCTAAGATCACTTTTATGATTAGCCGGTTTGAGTTGATAGGGTGTCTACCTGTTATGTGCTGTTTCAACCTCTTAACAGGCTATCATAGTATAGCTTTTGTAAAAGTATAGCAGCACTTTGCCACTATATATACATCAAATATCTTATGGAGACACAAGCCCCCTTCAGTTAATAAAAATATGTCTGTCGGTCAGGTAGGAAAGTGGCGGCATGGCTCAGACGGCACCTGTGTTGAAGGGTGTCTCAGAATCTGCCACTATACTCTCAACCCGATCGAAACGTACATGCACTCTCCTATCCATGAATTTGCTGTAGCATGTATTATTTTTAAGGACTTTCTGAGAAAAAAAAAGCTTTATGGGAAATTATTTCTGGACCAAATCAAGACCATATTTGATCTTAATTTCATTTATAAAACAGAGCATAATAGTTATTTAAGTATGAAATCCTAAATTTACACCGTAAAGTTCAATTCAGAATTGAAGATGCAAACAAAGAGGAAAACTGAAAAGAATATTTTTAAAGCCAAACCGTGTGTATTGACATTAGACTGTCCAACTGGCATATGAGTTTGACGTAAATATGAAAGTATATTTATATTCCTCTCCATATAGCAATAAGGAAAAATGTACATGGTGAAATTCAATAAATCTGTCTTCCCTTATGAATGCCACCCACAACCTAAGCTGTACAATGTAAATCGATTTTGTCAACCTTGATTAAAAATTGGAGTAAACTGATATTATTCAAAATCCTGAAATCAGTGTCGCCACCAACATTCAACGATTAGGTTGTACCGATATCTGCTGCAGTTTAAGGTCATAATTTCTTTATTTTAGGGGAAATGTCTATCAGCCCTCTTCGTGCTTTAATTTACCTGTTAAAAGCATTTATTTATATGAGCAATTATTTATGATTGTTTGAGTCACAGGCGTTCATGGCAGATTATTTTGCTGTTTGCATAAGTAATTTATCAAACAAGTAATTTTTAGGGCAATTAAATCTCTTAATTGTCTCACAGAACAAAATAAGACTGCTTATTAATTACGGTAAGTGTTTCTATAGTATGCACCAGATTAATATTATACCATTAATTGCAATTAACCTAAAGCTTTGGGTTTTTTGTTTGCATTTATGTGAATACATCTATATTTGCCGATATACATTCATCGATTTTAGGTTCAAATGTTCGGAAAATAATTTTTTATTTTACAATGATTCACAACACCAACAACATATTTCAGGGGGGGGGGGGGGTGATATAAAACTATTATAACCTATTGTCGTTATCATTATCATTTATATTAATATTAGTTTAGACGCTGAAGACAGCAGCTACTCCGGAGATCTTTGATAACAGAACTGATTTCTGAACAATCTATTCAATAAGATCACTTGTCATAATTTGCTATTGTCTAAATTTGAATGTTTCCCCGATGATACAATTTTCAAAACTGTTCCACTAAATCATTTGGTTCCTCTTCATTATAGTAAAAATTCTATACAGTATGAGTCTGTTCTGGTTTAGCAATTGATAAGTGGGAAAATAATTTCTCCTTGCACAAATAAGTCAACATATGTGATGCAAACTATAGTTCAAATCACATAGTAGACGAATAATCCATGGTAATATGATGCTGTTGGCAATATGATGCTGATGGAAGCCTGCAGCCGTATACCTGAGACATATGTTAATAGACTTGACATAATTATCATTTGCAAGCAAATATACAAATCGAACTTTCTGTAAAGGTGCCATTTTGAATTATTATGACTCAAATCATGCTAATTTACACCCCTCCCCCCCCCCATCCAACTAAAAAAAAATAGTTGTAAATATCGGCCCTTACCGTAACGCAAGGGTGACCATCGAAATCGTGAATAACGACAGTTTTACGCAAGTTTCGCTCTTCTTCTTATTATTATTAATACATAATGAACTATAAATAGGATATTATTCTTACTATGTATAACAGCTTTTTTTTCAGAACGTTTGGTGATCTGCGTCTTTACATCAGTGTTAATCAGTTCAATTTATAACCCTAGATCTGCAGACTACTTTGGAATACACGTACTAACCAAATCCAGTGTTCCGTTTATATTATATTTATGAGTGACACATTGTTTTTCAAATGACTAAACAACAAGTTTAAAAATTGTGATCATTTTTTTCTACAACAGTACTAGAAATGAATCCTCTGGGCCATAATACCCCAGAATCCATGTATTGGTTGACTCTCTATGTCAAAGATTAAGGTAATTATGGCATTTTTTGCTATTTTAGAATTATTTTGGCGGTCATTTTGTTTAATGCTAATTAGCAAAAATTCCCAAGGCTGACAGCGGGCCAACCAACATATTTTTCACAAGTGATATAAGGGCAAACATAATCCACAAAAAGAAAAAAATTAAGACCCGAAAACAAGGTTAGCTGCTGGACTACAGTGTTCAGCTTAATTAATAACACGGTAATTTTGGATAATGATGTTGCTATAGTCATGCGAGACTCACGTATGTCAAACTTATGTCAGCATTATATCATTTGAACTAACGACAGTTCAAGGGTACTGTAGTCGACTTTTTTTCGCGAGGGTTTTCAAAAATGCGCGATATTCATGAAAAGGGACATTATCGCGAAAATTGAAACATCGTGATTAACATGCTCCAACTACTCAGGTAAAAATTAATTTATACTACAACCTTGAAGACACCCTTTTAACATTTTCTATGCTTATAGGTTTGCGAGGCAACGTTTTGGCAACATTTATAATAGCAGATCTTTTACATTAAGCGAATTATGGTCAAGTATTGATATTATGATTAATATAAGATATTTTACATTGTCTGCCTATTAATAATGAACCATCATTTCTATACCGGTGTGATGTTTCCTGGGTCCTTCTCAAATTGTACAGATTTTTTTTTGGCGAATATATTAAATATTTCATGCAATAAAGAGCATATTCTGTTTATTATATGGAGAGATTGCGAAAATCTAACCCTCTCAAAACACTAAAAAAGCGGAAATCGCGAGTTTTAACCTCGCAAATACGAAGCAAACCACAGTATATGGGAGTCACACACTTAACCTACTAAATAATACAAAGGTGTTTCATGGAACCTAATAGTGTTTTTTCAGTTCCTGATGAAATCCAAGAAGTAACAACTGTACCTATTCACATTTTTAAAGTTTACACTCTACCTTGCCGCAATAACAAGACGTATAGCTTGCAGTAAGGACCAGTTGATATTCAAAATCATATGCACCAACACATCGAGAGTCTGACACAAACAGCGTGAACTCACCCTATTTGGGATAACCGCGGGCCCTTTTCTTGCCCTTGTTGTTTGACATCCTGCACATCCTGAAAAGAAGTGTAATTTAAAAGCGATAGCCATTGGTGGTGTCAAACAGTCAATCAAAGCAATATACAACAGTTATTAAAAGACTCCAGTTTATTTCTCTGTCGGTGCGTTGGAAATCGTTAAATTCCCTCGTTGACTGCTTAGGGCTTTAAAGCTTTTTTTCCCATCCTTGGCCGTTATTTCCATACATATTACTCTTGAGCATCTTAAACAAGTCTGTGATATTATAGCTAGGCTTGTGTTCCACACGAGGCCGTGTTCGTTATCGCCGTCCTCTATTCCAAGTCCTCTATTGTTCAAACGTAGCTTATATACATATTTATTTATATAACTTCTGTACTGTGCTTTATCCAAAACATATTTTAAAATGCAGGTCTTATGGTTATTTCCAAAAATGATCAAGCAGGTTACCTGGCTTCCATTTATAAATATGTGGGTGTCGTCGAGGCCTGCAAAATGTTAATGTCTGAGAAACAAAAGAAAATTATGAACAGGCCATAACAAGAATCAATGGATACACTGAGGCTCAGCACGTGCATAGCGTATGGCAATTTGTTATGTATTGTATTTGATATTTATTGATTTTAGTCATAAATAAAGAAAACATAAAATGTGACAGGTGTGACCGCTCCGCACCTCTTTATTCTGTTAGACAAATATGATGTAATGCTGCGCAATTTGACTAGGAAACGAGAGCGATATTGAATTTAGAACAACGGTTGAATGTTAGATATTGATCAATGATTTTCATGTCTGAATTGTACTTGATGAAACAATTAAGAAGCACTACGCATGCATAAGCAAACACCCTGTTAACCCTATAAGAATCAGGTTTTTGCTGATATTGACCATTTTCTTATTCCCTTAGAATTAATATAAACTATGATAGAGCCATCTTCTTCATTTTTTTTAAATTTAAGTCATTGAAGTCATTTAGGTCATGATTTTCAGTGTTTTATTCAAAATTTCCATTACCATAACAACATAAAATCTTAACAGGGACGGATCCCTGAACCCCCCCCCCCCCCCCCGCCCGCCCTCGGTCCGCTTCGGCTCCAATTTTTTCTGATCAACCAGTTATCAATTCGAATTGCAGCAATTACCTCTACAACTGGTAGAAAACAGCCACTTTAATAGCACGTAAAAGTTAATTAACGTTTAAAAAATGGTCAACATGTGTAAATCTACCTGAATCAAGTCGGGGAAATCACCTTATCAACCTTTGACACCATTCGATTAAATAACACACTTAGTTACCAAGCATGAATATTCATGTATATCTTTTACTCGCCACTGTGGTGGCGATCCAGTCCCAAGGGATTTAACAAAGCAGGCGTGACTATATACGTAATCTGAAGAAGGCAGACGTGACTATATACGTAATCTGAAGAAGGCAGACGTGACTATATACGTAATCTGAAGAAGGCAGACATGGCTATATACGTAATTTGAAGAAGGCAGACGTGACTATATGCGTAATCTGAAGAAGGCAGTTGTGGCTATTTACGTAATCTGAAAAAGGCAGACGTGACTAAATACGTAATTTTAAGAAGGCAGACAAGGCTATATACGTAATCTGAAGAAGGCAGGCGTGACTATATACGTAGCATGAAGAAGGCAGACGTGGCTATATACGTCATCTGAAGAAGGCAGACGTGGCTATATATAAGTGATCTGAAGAAGACAGACGTGGCTTTATACGTCATCTGAAAAAGGTAGACGTGGCTATATACGTAGCATGAAGAAGGCAGACGTGGCTTTATACGTCATCTGAAGAAGGCAGACGTGAAAATATACGTAATCCGAAGAAGGCAACCGTGGCTATATACGTAATTTGAAGAAGGCAGACTTGGCTATATACGTAATCTGAAGAAGGCAGACGTGACTATATACGTAATCTGAAGAAGGCAGACGCTGTTGTATACGTAATCTGAAGAAGGCAGGCGTGGCTATATACGTAACATGAAGAAGGCAGGCGTGGCTATATACGTCATCTGAAGAAGCCACACGTGACTTTAAAGGTAAATTGAAGAAGGTAATCCGAAGAAGGCAACCGTGGCTATATACGTAATTTGAAAAAGTGAGACGTGACTATATACGTATTTTGAAGAAGGCAGACGTGACTATATAGGTAATCTAAAGAAGGCAGACGTGACTATATTAGTAATCTGAAGAAAGCAGACGTGGCTTTATACGTAATCTGAAGACGGCAGACCTGACTATATATACGTCATCCGAAGAAGGCATACGTGGCTATATACGTAATCTGAAGAAGGCAGACGTGACTATAAACGTAATTTGAAAAAGACAGACGTGACTATATATATAATCTGAAGAAGGCAGACGTGACTATATACGTAATCTGAAGAAGGCAGACGTGGTTATATACGTAATCTGAAGAAGGCAGGCGTGGCTATATACGTAACATGAAGAAGGCAGGCGTGGCTATATACGTCATCTGAAGAAGCCACACGTGACTTTATAAGTAAATTGAAGAAGGTAATCCGAAGAAGGCAACCGTGGCTATATACGTAATTTGAAAAAGTGAGACGTGACTATATACGTATTTTGAAGAAGGCAGACGTGACTATATAGGTAATCTGAAGAAGGCAGACGTGACTATATTAGTAATCTGAAGAAAGCAGACGTGGCTTTATACGTAATCTGAAGACGGCAGACCTGACTATATATACGTCATCCGAAGAAGGCATACGTGGCTATATACGTAATCTGAAGAAGGCAGACGTGACTATAAACGTAATTTGAAAAAGACAGACGTGACTATAATCGTGATTTGAAGAAGAAAGACGTGACTATAATCGTAATTTTGAAGAATAAAGACGTGACTATATACGTAATCTGATGAAGGCAGACGCGACTATATACGTAATTTCAAGAAAACAGACGTGACTATATATGTAATTTGAAGAAGGCAAACGTGAAAATATACGTAATCCGAAGAAGGCAACCGTAGCTATATACGTAATTTGAAGAAGACAGACGTGACTAAATACGTATTTTGAAGAAGGCAGACGAGACTATATACGTAATCTGAAGAAGGCAGACGTGACTATATTCGTAATCTGAAGAAGGCAGACGTGGCTTTATACGTAATCTGAAGAAGGCAGACCTGACTATATATACGTCATCCGAAGAAGGCAGGCGTGGCTATATACGTAATCTGAAGAAGGCAGACGAGACTATAAACGTAATTTGAAAAAGACAGACGTGACTATAATCGTAATTTTGAAGAATAAAGACGTGACTATATACGTAATCTGATGAAGGCAGACGCGACTATATACGTAATTTCAAGAAAACAGACGTGACTATATATGTAATTTGAAGACGGCAGACCTGACTATATATACGTCATCCGAAGAAGGCATACGTGGCTATATACGTAATCTGAAGAAGGCAGACGTGACTATAAACGTAATTTGAAAAAGACAGACGTGACTATATACATAATCTGAAGAAGGCAGACGTGACTATATACGTAATCTGAAGAAGGCAGACGTGGTAATATACGTAATCTGAAGAAGGCAAACGTGAAAATATACGTAATCCGAAGAAGGCAGACGTGGCTATATACATAATTTGAGAAGACAGACGTGACTATATATGTATTTTGAAGAAGGCAGATGTGACTATATACGTAATCTGAAAAAGGCAGGCGTGACTATATACGTAATCTGAAGAAGGCAGGCGTGGCTATATATGTAATCTGAAGAAGGCAGACGTGGCTATATATATAATCTGAAGAAGGCAGACGTGGCTATATATACGTAATCTGAAGAAGGCAGACGTGGCTATATATACGTAATCTGGAGAAGGCAGACGTGGCTATATATACGTAATCTGAAGAAGGCTGACGTGGCTATATATATAATCTGAAGAAGGCAGACGTGGCTATATATACGTAATCTGAAGAAGGCAGACGTGGCTATATATACGTAATCTGAAGAAGGCAGACGTGGCTATATATACGTAATCTGAAGAAGGCAGACGTGGCTATATATGTAATCTGAAGAAGACAGACGTGGCTATATATACGGAATCTTAATAGGCAGACGTGGCTATATATACGTAATCTGAAGAAGGCAGACGCGACTATATACGTAATTTGAAGAAAACAGACGTGACTATATAAGTTATTTGAAGAAGGCAGACGTGACTATATACTTAATCTGAAGAAGGCAGGCATGACTATATACGTAATCTGAAGAAGTCAGACGTGGCTATATACGAAATCTGAAGAAGGCAGGCGTGGCTATATATACGTAATCTGAAGAAGGCAGACGTGGCTATATATGTAATCTGAAGAAGGCAGACGTGACTATAAACGTAATTTGAAGAAGACAGACGTGACTATATACGTAATTTGAAGAAGACAGACGTGACTATATACGTAATCTGAAGACGGCAGACGCGACTATATACGTAATTTGAAGAAAACAGACGTGACTATATAAGTAATTTGAAGAAGGCAGACGTGAAAATATACGTAATCCGAAGAAGGCAGACGTGGCTCTATACGTAATTTGAAGAAGACAGACGTGACTATATATATATTTTGAAGAAGGCAGACGTGACTATATACGTAATCTGAAGAAGGCAGACGTGACTATATACGTAATTTGAAGAAGACAGACATGACTATATACGTAATTTGAAGAAGACAGACGTGACTATATACGTTATCTGAAGAAGGCAGACGTGGCAATATACGTAATTTGAAGAAGACAGACGTGGGTATATTCGTAATATGAAGAAGACTGAATTGGCTATAAACGTAATCTAAAGAAGGCAGACGTGACTATATACGTTATCTGAAGAAGACAGACGTGACTATATACGCATTTTGAAGAAGGCAGACGTGGCTATATAGGTAATTTGATGAAGGCAGACGTGATTATATACGGTATCTGAAGAAGGCAGACGTGGCTATATACGTTATCTGAAGAAGGCAGACGTGGCTATATACGTTATCTGAAGAAGGACTGGACGTGACTATATACGTAATATGAAGAAGGAACTGCACCTGTGGTAAAGATAAAATAACCCCGGCAACTTTGACAGGTCATTTGACCACGATGTGCTTCTTTAACTCCCATTAAAGTTTGACACGGCCGCTCACAGTTATTCCTAATGTATTTATACTGAAAGGATTAAAAAGAAACACAAATTCCAAGGTCATGCATATAATGTTTTTTGGAAGGTTAATGTGATATAAGAAAATATGTGCATTGCAAAGAAAAATTCAGATGAAGGCAATTACTCGAAAATAAAAAGAATTTGATGATTCTAAGGAATGCAAGCCTCCGCCATTTGTTTGCTTTCACTTTTTTCGGCCAATATTCCCAGCTTCATTCGTCAATAACGACTGAGCATTTATGAATATTATTTGATGATGTTCCTGAAACCGGCTGTATCCACAGCAAATTAACATCGATTCTTCTTTGTCTTATTCATGAAATGCCCTGAAAATTTCATGAGATTCCGTTCGTGATTGCGTAAATTTTGTTTGTTTCAAAAAACACACACACTCACAAACACACACGCGAACGGGGATGAACGCATACCATTATGGCAGAAACAAATATGGAGAAAGAAAAGTATTTAACAAACACGCGTATGCAAGAGAAAAAGAGGTAAATGATAAGAATTGCCGGCTTCCACGGTCTAGAGGCAGATCATATAGGCTCAAAGCCGAGAGATCGCGAGTTCGAATCTCTGCCGGATTCACGGTCGAGATTCACGGTCGGCTCTCATCCAGGGTGAGCGCTCTGCAGGCTTAATGGGGAGAATGTGTGCACAAAAGTCGTGTTTCAATCACAAACGAGTGCGCCTGTCGGGGGTTCCTCTGTCTTATGACCCAGCGATGGGGATGACACACACCCAGGACCAACAGGAGTGGCACACCGAGCCTGGTTGACGTCGCGTGTACATTGTACATACTCAGTAAAACAAGCATTAAAATGGAAGCGGTTACTTCCATCAAAAATATAAAAAAAATTACAACTCTGGTTCAAATGAACCTGTTCCTTTTTATGTGGAAATGCCATTTTGTGAGCACAAATGTACATAGGGTTATATTCCATAGGCACCATTAGAAAAGACAATATTTTCCTTCAAAGAAATGAGTCTGACTATTAACAAAGTAGACAGTGGGCAAATAATCCGCAACAGGATTTCTAAATAGCGGATCTTTAACTTCCATTCAAGTAAGCAATCGCAATATTGTTTTTTATTGTCCTGACGTCCTACAAGTTTATTGAACACTGAAGATATTAAGCAAAATATTAGTTAACAGGGTCAACCATAGATAAGTATTGTTGATAATAAAGCATTGAAAATAGAAGGAGAATCTTTTGTATACAATCGCCTCGTCTGTGACGTGTAAAAACACTGCTATTAACAACGGGAAAGGCAATTTATTTTCCTGGGGACTTTGTCGTGGCTTTTATATCAATCAATTTCAATCTGATTATGCTATACACAAAGATTTAATCTTGGGCTGGATTTACTTCCTTCGAACTGGTTGTTATATTTTCGCTTTGAACTGTTAAATTATTATAACTACACTACTGACTAGTTCATATAAGCAGGAGGAACCCTGCTTGTAGATCCTCTTGCAACTTTAATATTCCTACTTTTTATCGATAATCTGGTGATAACAGTACAGGTAGATTAAAAGTTTTAAATAGATTGTTTTAAAAAAATCTGCCTTCAGAGAGTATGAGAAAAATAAATTAAGCCGATTTTATAAGTACACATCGCATTCTCAGCTGTGATGGCAAAATTACAGAATACTTAAGGCACTAAATGGTAACCAAAATTACAAACCCCTTGTAACGATGTACTTCAAAGTCCTACTATAATGCATCAACGTGGGCGTGTCAACCCGAGAGCGTTCTCTGACCTCTTCTCAGTCAGTAAGAGTCCAATCATCGTCATACTCTCCTTGAGACAAACTCCCAGCTTCAGGCTCTCATCGGTTTGTCGTATTTCGGGTCCCGTACCAAACCCTGACTGATTCATCTCTCTTAAGCATTTTAAAATTTTGAAATCGTATAATTAGAAATCTTTTAAACAAAATAAACCTGGATAAATAACCCGGATTACACACGTCGGAGTTAAGTATGAACCGCTGGTGATTTAAATTTATAAAATCATCCAAATAAATAATTATTGCAGGCAGGTAATAGGCACTGAAATTAACGATTATATGCTTTCCATTGACTTATGATTCAGTGTATTATGAATTGTATTCACCAATCGCAATAAATTGATATTAGGGTGCAGTTTCTCCCTTAAGTTCGCTTGTGTAATGAATAAAAGTTACGCTATTGGCTGTTTCATTTGAGAACTAGGAGCCCGGCAGGGAGACTGTATATGGCGACGTATTCATCACTGACTTTACCAATTTCTTTTTCGACAAACGTGCACCAGACGAGACCATTAAAGGATAGAGATATACGTCTGCGAAAAAACAGTGCTTATACGTTCTTCGCACAATATGTTTTTATAATATAAGCTGTTAATGATGCTTGTTTTGACCACGGAGGTTCGGGATTTAGAGGTTGACAGAGAGTGTGCCCATTGCATTTGTTTATATCGTGCAAATACAAAGTGCGGACGCATTCTATACTCTATCCAGAACAAAGAAAAAAAAAACAATTTTCATTCCGGTTTGTTGCATATACAGTTAAACCTCAATATTACGACCACCAACGGGACCTCGAAGAAATGTCCCCGAGGTGAAGAATTTCCGAAGTGGTCGTCAAAGCACGGTCTGATAAAACAAGTAACCCAGAAGACATTCACAAAACAAATTTTATCATCTGAATGCCATATTTTGTAGGTGGTATATTCACCTGAAGCTTAACTTGGAGGATATGGGTAACACAGACCAAATTTAAGGTTTCTTAGGAGATTTTTCATGGACCTCAATGGATGTCAAGATAGAAGATTCTAGGTCTAATGGTCACGATTTGTTCCTGTTAACAAACAACCACATCTTGAAAGGTCTCAAAAATTGAGAAAAAAATCCTTAAAACTGTGAAAAAACAAAGGTGGCGCCACCAGACTGCAGAAACCGATGAAACATTCCATGATCAATATACATGCAAAGAATCATGGTGATAAATACAATAGTTGTTTAGATACTTGAGCTTTCGTATCATAATTTTCCATTATTCTTGGGGATACTTTGGAGCCCCATAGCTCACAGGATATGGGTAACAGAGACCTAGTTTAAGCTTTCCAAGGAGACTTTTCATGGACCTCCCTGCATGTCAAGAGATAAGATTTTTAGTTCAGTCTTTATGATTTGGGCCCTGTTAACTTATGACCGCATTTAAAGAGGTCTCAATAGAGAAAATAATCGTAAAAATCGAAAAATAAAGGTGGCGCAACCACTCTGCAGAAACTGAGGAAACACTCCATGATCAATATCAATGCAAAATTCATAATGATCAATATAGTAGTTATTCAAATACTTGAGCTTTTGTATCAAATTTTCCATTGTTCTGGGGGATAATTTGAACCCCATAGCTTGAAGGATATGGGTAACAGAGACTTAAGTTTATGTTTCCAAGAAGACTTTACATGGGTCTCCCTGCATGTCAAGAGGGAAGATTCTAGGTCCAGTCGTTACGATTTGTGCCGTTAACAGATGACCGCATCTTTATCGGTATCAAAAAAAGAGAAAACAATTCGTAAAAAAAAATTGAAAAAAATACAGGTGGCGCCACACCCTGCAGGAACTGATGAAACATTCCATGGTCAATACTCATGCAAAGAATCATGGTGATAAATACCATATTTTTTCAGACACTTGAGCTTTTGTATCAAATTTTCCATTATTCTAGGGATACTTCGGAGCCCCATAGCTTAAAGAATGTGGGTAACTGAGACCTATTTACAGGTTTCCAAGGAGACTTTTCATGGGCCTCCCTACATAACAAAAGAAAAGATTCTAGGTCCAGGCGTTACGATTTGTGCCCTTTTAAAAGATGCCCGCATGTTGAGTTCGTCTCAAAATAGAAAAAAAATAATCGTAAAAATCGAAAAAATACAGGTGGTGCCACCATACTGCAGAAACCGATGAAAAATTCTATGACCAATATCTATGCAAATAATCTTGGTGATCAATGCAATAGATACTTGTGCTTTTGTATCAAATTTTCCATTATTTCGGGGGGGGGGGGGACTTCGGAGCCCCATAGCTCAGAGATTATTGGTAACAGAGATCTAATTTCAGGTTTCCATTGAGATTTTTCATGAACTTTCCTAGAGATGAAGTCATAGGATTCAAAAACCAGCGGTGCCTGGTTAACGTACAGACAGACGGATTGCCAGACGGACGGACGCCGGACAAAGAGTGATGGCTAAAGCTCATTTGACTTTCAGTCAGCTGAGATAAAAAGCTAAAAAAAAAGAAATAAAAAGAAATGGGATCGTGATAATGTGGTCGCTATTTGGGGTGGTAGCTAAATCTATAGATGTTACCGTACATAAAATATTATGACATGACAGGTTAGAATTATTATTAATTAAATGTTAAAACTTTTGGGGGTCTTGCTGGTAATGGTGCCGTTCTCATGATCGAGAGGTCTTGAGTTCGAATTCCGGTCAGACCCCCATGGGTACTATTAAATATTGGGAAGAAAACCTGCGATGGACAAGCGTCCCATCCAGGAGGAGTTTAACTCTTAAGTCGCTCCACGGTATCGAAACCGGGACAAGCTTCGGCCTGATGAGCCATTTAGCTCGCGTTTAAAAGCCAAACAAACTTTAACGTTTTAAAAGTTAGAACTTACGCTCCTTACCCGACTCAGATTCCTGTACAGATGCCAGACTGTAAACATGATTACACCCCTGCTGTGGCTGTCTGAGAAAGACGGCACATTTTTGTATTGGTAACAATGCATTAATTGTATAATGTAGTCGGAGATTTTCTGTCATATAAAATGAAGGTTTGACTGTCAGCATTATTATAGCTTCTTTGGTGCTCTTGTCTCTAGCAAATCAAATACAAAGTATATTTTTATGGTTTTTTTTTTATCAAAATACTTAAGTAGCATTTAACGGACGGATGGATTTATTACTGTTAGAGTGCACTCACAGCTATGCACAGTAATGCAAAGAGCAATTATTTGATGGTTTTCCTTCAATAAAAGTAATGACCCGCTACCCAGCCCTGTAAGAGGAATTATGCTGACAGGTATGATTTGACGTTAATTAACCGAGTTTACTTACCATGCAGGTGAGATATTTCGTCTGGTTTTAACAAAGAGACCGATCGGCGTTTGGCAGAATATTGTCTGTGTAGTTACTGAAAAGTCTTCCCTCCATTTAGTGTTCACTTTGATGTCAAAGAAACTGTTAACAGGGCAATCACTTTTCGATGGTCCGTTTCTTTATCAAAGTATATGACGGTAAACAGGGTTTTTAATAAAAACTATAGTATCTTTAATTGTCGTACACGGATTTCCGGCTTTAAGACCATAAAATGTGACCGTACTTTTGGTTCGGTTCTTTACAAGGAGGGGGCGCTGGGGGCCTGTTTACCCCAGCAAACATATGGTATGTTTTCTCCTGAGGTCCATTTTATATTATCCACAACAGCTCAACAAAAACCTCTAAAAAGCCTACACTACACTAACACTTTCCCACCAAAAATGTACCGGTAAATAGAAAATTGTTTAAGTTTTATATGACACTAAACGTGAGTGTTCATCACTAACTGAAAAAAAAGTACATATTAATGTGCAAAAGTATGTGCATTATCTCACATTATTAGCTAATATTTGCTGTATACCAAAGGTTCACATAAAAAGCCTGCCTAACCAGAGGTCCAATCTTTCACAAGGGCGACAATGCATAAAAAAAAGAAGAAACATGAAAAAAGAGACATGGAAGAAACAGCGGTTTGAAGTTTGAAAAGATCTTGACTTCGTGATGTTGCGCGGTACGGCCACCAAGGGGTATGTGCACTGTTTATGTTTTAAGCCAGTGATCGAGCCCGATGCAAACTTGTTTCCACTTGTGTGATGGAGTAAGCTGCAGGTTCTATTGATGGAATATTACCAAATATCTTAACAGTTTTAGTAGAACACACTGTAATTCATGTATATTTCGATATACCTGGTAGGTTAATAAGTTCTTTTAAATTCCCGCATTACAATTTTTTTGCAAAAAAATGGTCGCAACAGGATTATTTAAGATTTCTTCCCCTTTTCCTTCCCTTATTTGTAACGTTTTGGTGGAAATCTATGTTCTCTCCATTATTTGGAGCTGTGACCTTGAAAAATATGTGAAGGTCATTGAAAGTGGGTCAGTGGTATTGGATCTTTGCGACGCACGTACGGTCAAGACCTGCTGGAACAGAAATGACAGAGTAGAAAATATCTCAATACCTCAATAACTAGGATTTCTATCTATGGTAATAGGTGCAGACCAATTAGACCTTCGTTCCTTCATGCAAAACAAAAACAGAGCCGGGGTTAAAGATACTTTATCTCCAGTCTGAGAGGGATAACATTTAGAGCACTACTCTTTAAAGGCTTTTCAGCACTAGGGACTACCAAATAATTTCATCATTGATTCGTCTCATATTTTCTCAGCTGCAGGCACTCTGGCTGGACGGCTCCCCTGACAGCTGGAGGTGATATATTGATTCTTTTTAGTTCGCTCTTCTTCACTTCAAATACGGATTGCCAGTGTTTGTAAAACCGAATAAAATGCATGTCTATAATAAACCTCTTCTTTTGTTCTTTAGAATAGAGACCACTCCTAGAAAAGAATGTATCTTAGTGGTTTAGCTGCATTGTGCTTTTTGTAACTAAGTCACGTTTATATTTATGGCCAGTTGATGGACAGTGACAATTAAAATGTCATTTATATTACAATTAATTGTGTTATATGCTCTATAAGCCATCTATATTGAAATCAGCTGTTTGAGAATCGTTAAATGGTAAAATAAGTACATACACTTCCGCCCTACATAACCATTAAGCATTCATTTTTGTTTTCAGATCATAGACATGTTTCCAGCGACAGGATGCGGCACGAAGTTACTCCGAAGATAGCGTCAAGGGCAGGATCTCTCTGCGGGAGACAGTTGTTGACAATCGGGGCATGATTCAGCAGGGACGTCCAAAAACTCATTTATTCATGTTGGGTTGGACATGGAATGATCATACAATATTCCCAGTGTATAAATATTGTGATATATATAGAATAATATCTGAACACATTGCATATATGTTGATTCATGTAGCAAAACACTATAAGCGCTTCATCTGGACTCCACCCAGATAAAAAACGGGTCGTATACTGTGTCATAAGGACTGTTGGAAGCGCAAGTGAGTTCACTGTCTAATATCAAGTTTGCTCTCTAGAACATTAAAAGAAGGCTTATTTTATCATATAGTTTAAACATGTACGGTACCATGAATGAATACTTGCCTAGACATTTACAGTACTTCCATTTTCATTTTATTATATAATTGAGTAGCCCAGTCACCACACCCCAAATAATACAACACTGATAATTAAATTTTCCCTAATTTCAGACTCCAAATATCAGCTAATAGAAATAATAGCTTGGAAGTAATTTTTATTTTAAAAAAATAGACATGTTTAAGAAAATGTTGCATTGGTTTATTCTTATTAAGTAAAACAATAGGTAGAGGTACATCCCTGGGACGTTATTTCCAAATTCTTCAAATGAAACAACCATAAAATTTAAGTTAATGAATCATGCATTCCACACAAGTATAATGGACGTATAATGGACATATAATACAAGTTTAATGCAAATAAAACGCAAGTAAAATGCAAGTAAAAAGCAAGTATAATGCAAGTATAATGCAAGTATAAGGAAAGTATAAGACAAGTATATGGCACGCGAAGTCTTGACCAGAGAGTCCGTTTCATATTATCATCACGATTCAGCATTTATTCATGTTGGGTTGGGCATTGAATGAATCATATAATATTCCCTGTGTATAAATATCGTGATGTATACAGAATATTTCTGAACGCATTGTATATATGTTGATTCATGTATATATATGTATTAGCGCTTCATCTAAACTGCACCCAGATAAAAAATGGGTTGCATATTGTGTCAGGAGGACTGACGCGAGTGAATTCTCTGTCTAATAATTCCCAGTTTTCTCGCTAGGGGTCAGCAAACTTTGTCTTTATTAATGTGAGTCACGTCTGTGGGACACAGGATGTATACAAGTAATCTGTTTTATTGGATTCAACGGATATAGGAGAAGAAAATGAAGTAAAAACTAAGAAAACGTGACAGCACAACATACACAGCGCCGCTATTACTGATTCCCCCGGCTAATATATAAATCAAGAGATATATTTGATAATCTGACTGAGATATACTTGATCCTCTCTCTATGAGATATACTGAATCCTCTCATTATGAGATATACTTTTTCCTCTCAGGATGAGATATACTTAATCTTCTCACTTCGAGATACTGGATCCTTTCAGTACGAGATATACTGGATCCTCTGACTATGAGAATTACTTGATCCTCTCACTATGAGAAACTGAATCCTCATAGTATGAGAAATGTATTAATTTTTTAATTTGCCCTTTATATATATATATATACATATATATATATATATACATATATATATATACATATATATATATACATATACATATATATATATATATATATATATATATGTATATATATGCATGGGGATTTTGCGGTATGATTTTCAGTCATGCAAAATGGATAAAACTGTTCTGCTGTGTCGTGTTCATTTAAGACGACAGACATTAGGTATCAGGTATCAGAAAAACCTAATTTACTGTAAGTTAATATGGCTGGCAAGTGTAAAGCTTTAGCAAATCAAATTACACAAATAGTATCCAATCGCAGATTAAATGCTGAAACTGAGAAATAAGAGAAGCAATAAGTATTTCGGAAATTATTTCTGAACTAGAAATATTTTTAAATATATCAAATATTTCGTTACACAGTAAATATTCGTAAATCAGGTAACCTTACATTTTCTAAGGACGGAGCTGTTATTTTAATTCTTTGTATTATTCCACATGGAGATACAAAAATCAAATACAAAGGAAGCCGGTTGGTCACTCATGGGCAACTTAATAAAGTTCAATTCCTAAAAAAAGGGCATAAATAATTTAGGTTCAGTCGCTTCGCAAATTTATTCTCATGGATTGTTAATTAATGAAATATGTAGAAACGTCGATAAAAATTATGTTGGTCGAATGAAGGTTATGTTTGATCGCTAAAAGATATATATATATATATAAATACATATAAAAAATAAAGACATATATATATATATACATACGAAATGTTGGTGTACAAAGTCGTACAAAATGTATTTTTATCCTGTTATTTACCTTTTTAATTTTCTGATCTTTATATATACATATATGTGTGTGTGTGTGTGTGTGTGTGTATGGTGTACTTAAATAACGATCCGTTTCACGCACCGTGCCCTACCATAGCATGCTCTACATAGAGTATCGGGCATATATATATATATTTAAATATTTATGTATTTTTCTAACCTTTACATATTGACGTAAAGTAATTCTGGTTATCTCTAGCATGAAAATGGTAGGATAAATAATATCAGTTGTACAAATGCTAATTGCAAACGTGATCTTGTATATTTTCTGACACCAAAAACAATCCAATCATTGTGTGTGATAGAATGATCTTGGTATTTATTTTGTTAATGTTGTTAATGTTAATACAGTAATGGATTGTAAATCATGTACATTCACATACTCTTCATTATCAAATCATACGCGCACATCCTTATATAAAAAAACGAAGCCATAATGCCGAAACAAAACTAATAAACTTCAAGAAATGCATGCGTGTCATTCCAATACATGGTATGACACTGCAAGGTCGTTTTAAGTTCAACTATGACTTTTTCAATTATGACCTGAAACATCATTTTGGCCAATTACAATATATTAAAAGGGTATTAAGAGTCTTGTCTTGTTAGTATACTCAAAATTGACTGAATGTGGAACATTTAAGGGTTCTTACTGGAACCTTAAACACATGGTTCTTTTTGGAACCTCACGAGGGTTCTGTTCTGGAACCTTACAGGTTCCACCCGGAACCTATAAAGGTTCCGAGAGAAATTCTTTATGATCTTGACAGTGGACTGAGTGGGGAACCTTTGAAGGTTCTTTGTTGAACCCTAGGTATATGGTTCTTTATGACAAATTCAATGAAGGCATAAACATCGTTTAAATCCATATACGGTACCATAAATGAATACTTTCCCAGATATTTACAGTACGTCCGAGTTCTATATAATTACAACATAAACTGCATTCCATCCTATTTTAGTTGCGTAGCCAAGCCGCCCAAACCCTCTCACATTACAACAATGATAATATTTTTTTCCATAATTTCATACTCTAAATATCTGCTAATGAAAATTATAGCATCAAAATAATCTTAATAAAAAATTGAAATGCGTACAAAAGCGTTTCATAGTTGTTTTATTTCATTAACATCAAGATAAAAATCGGAACAGATATATCACTACGACGTTATTTCTGAATTCTTCAAATTGGAAAACCAAAGAATTTGAGTTAATGATTCATGCATACCGCACAAATGATTATCGAATACAACTTTTTTAATTAATTCACATTTTTTCAACCAATCTTAATTTCTGTTATGCTCCGGACACTATTTATCTTGTTCAGAAAAATTAAAAAAAAAATACAAAAATATTGAAGTTCGGCAGAATTAAAAATTTTCCTGGACTGAAGTCTCGATTCTCTCTCTCTCTCTCTCTCTCTCTCTCTCTCACACACACACACATATATATATAATATGTACAACATGTATGAATACGCAATGGCACCACTAGCCTAGCGCATGTATAAAAAATTCTCGGACTGGCTAAGCCCTTAATTTGTAATGAGGCTAACAATAGCCCCATTCGCATACACACATTTATCCATGTGACTATTTATACACATGTATGTAAATTTACTTATGTAGTAAGTATACGGTGTCATGTGGACAGATTTGCATATGTGAGTATAAATACTTCTGGAGTAATCTGACATGAGTAAAAGTATATTTGCACGACCTCAGGAGGTGATGCAAAAGTATATTTGCATGCATGTAACTTTACTTGTTACGTAAATTTTGTGATGTAAACAGATTTCTATTTGCGTATATAAGCTAACTGAGCTTTTATGTTACAAATTGGCCATTGATTACATATTCATTAATTTAAACCAGCAATTCAGTCGTCTTTCGTGGTCAAGATCGGAATTCACATTACGTGGTCAAAATCAAAACAAAAAACATATTGTTTATAGAGCTACGAATGCACTCTACATGTTATGATATGAAAACTGTTGTTGTTTTTTTTTATTTTTTAGACCTAGATTTTAAAATATTTAATAGATTTCTGTTATTTGATTAAAAATAATTTATTCCTACATGAATTGCCGATTAAGAATACCAATATGCATCATGTAAAAATATGGGTAAAAAGTTATACTTAAATATTTGGTTGTTAGTGGTACTTACATTCAAAATTATGGTTTTCACGGCATTTAGGTTTTAAATGTGCATGAATAATTGTTGTCAAATTTTCACCTATAAACGGCTTCCTGTTAAAGAAAGGCCCTACGTACGCATCCCAGTGCATATGTTTAATCGATATCTTGAAAACTGAATGTTTTGAGTCATACATGGCTGTAAGGTAAATAAGAAAAACCACAATATTTTATCTTTAAAAAATCAGCCAGTTACGAGAAATCATAAAGTTTTCATACGCCACATTGTAGGGAATATTCTTAGGTTTCTGAATATGTATATATCAGGTGATATAACCGCGGGACAATTTAAGATGGTAATAAAGGGGATGGGGCGGTGGTGAGATGGCTAAGGTGCCGGGCTCATGATGGAGAAGTCGTGAGTTCGAATCCCGGTCTGACCCCCACCGTGCCAAGACCCTTAGCAAGGTCCCAACCGCAAGTGTGCCTCTGTCCACCCAGCAGTAGAAATGGGTACCAGTAATTACTGAGAAGGTAACCTGCGATGGACTAGCGTCCCATCTAGGAGGAGTTTAACTCATAAGTCGCTTCACGCTTCCGAAACCGGGATAAGCTCTGGCCTGATGAGCCATTAGGCTCGGGTGTAAAAGCCCAGCAGACTTTACCTTTTACCTTAATATAGAGGGTGACAAACTTTAGTAATTTTGTCTTTGAGGCACTGGTGGGGAATGAACCAGGTACCAGGCTACAACCACCTATACCCGGCCATCCCTTTTAATTAAATATTTCACACATTACTACTAAAGATACAACTGACCTGTGAGCTATAAAGTCCATCCTTCATTCCGCTGTCTGTCTGTTAATACATTCTCTAACGGATACTCACAATTTTTTGTTATATCTGTATGTTGGGTCAAGTGAGCATAGCTAATTTGGTATCGTCACCTACAACTTAGTCTATATTTTGTGCATATTATGTGCGTATTTTGTGCAAAGGGCTGGTTGGAGAGTGTACATGTGGTATGCTATGTCATCTTGGTATAAGCCATAATAATAAAAAAATGAAAGTGTGGGCATCATCCTGACACGTATGCCTATTATTATGGAAATATGAAGAAAACTGTCCACACATATTTCTTTCAGTGACTGCGCAGACATTTTAGTGGTTTGGATTAGCCTAATTTGTAAACATCTTCATTCAATTCAAACCTTATAGCATTTTTATGCAAAAATGCATGTCCGAAACGTCCTTGTCCGGATGGTCCAAGTCCGGAATGTCCTAATCCGTCCGTCCTACATGCAATAGAATAATTCTTGTTCCTATAGCTGTTGTGTCTTTAAAGAAGAAATATTCAAACGTGAGCTTTGGGTCCTTGGGTCCTTGTTTAATTCTTAAAGTGTGTTTAAATGTCAATTTGTAAACATGGACCTTAATGAAATGTGAACACAATGTAAATATACTCAGAGTAGAATTTTACTTACAGGTGTAAATTTACTCCATATGCTAAAATAACTACACGAGTAAATGTCTGCATATAAATGGGGCTTAAGGTGGCATGAACAAAGTACAGGTGGGCTCCTGTAAAACGATTGATCACATTTCTTTTTTTAATTCGTTCATAGTAATAGCTTATCCACCGCAAATATCTGTCAGACATATTATGTCACCATAACCTCAGCCACTGCATCATATAAGTGAGAATTTCAGAAATGCAAAAAACAAGGTCACAGCCATTACTGCAATGTTTAGACGTAACAACAATGCTAGAATTCACAGACTGAATGTCACGTATGCTTGAAAAATCATTTCTATACAGTCCTTGAGAGAAATATATTTGATTTCAAATGGTAACAACATATCACAAAATGAATAAATACCTGTCTACAATATGCTTTTTTTCCCTTATGTTCAGAGGTTTTGAGTTGTTTCATGCAGATCAATATCTGACATTATACCGCAAGGCGGAGGAGGGTCGATGCTCTGGCGACCGAGGAGTCGGCTATTGTTGAAATTCGGAATATCACAGAACACATTAAATATCGATCTTTTCCTTCAGTAGGAGTCCGGATTCCTAAATGCCAGGTATCTGAGACTCAGATTCCAAGCATCATTAGATTTATGTTCGTCGGAGAATACTTGAGATTCCGTCAAGGACATAGCTCGTATACAATATCTCCCTCCTACGCTGCAGATATTCTGTATTCACAAACAAAATATTATTCATTAAAAACATAAGGATGGTCTGATAAGATGGTCAAATGATGTTCCTATAACAATAGCCCATGTTGTCAAAATATTAAAAAAAAAATTCATTTATTGCAATATATATATATATATATATATATATATAAATATATATATATATATTTATATATATATATCTGTTCTCTTCATCTGCCTCTCTTTGTCTCCTCTATTTTTGAATATATATAATAGATAACTTCAACATACTACCGAACGCCATCATCCAAACCATCGTATTAGATATAATAACAATTTGTACAATTCATGTAAAATGAATTAGTTTATAAATAAAATATATTATATTCATCATGGTACATTCTTTGGTACATCACATAGTTATCACACGTCATGTCTTTAAGAATGATCATTATATATATAGGGTGTATAACGCAACAACTATCTATATATCTAACTTGTTTTTAACCTGTTCTTGTTTGAAAACTCTTTTTTTGTTACTTAGTATCTAATTTCACGTGTTTTACTTTGATTACCCTTTGCATTACTTTTTTTGTAGGACTGCTCTGTGTCATACTTTAAAGGTGCTTTATTTATTGTTTTAACCGGTTCTTGTTTGAAAACTCTTTTTTTTTTGGTTACTTTGTATCTGACTTCACGTGTTTTGCTTTGATTACCCTTTGCATTACTTGTTTTGTAGGACTGCTCTGTGTCATACTTTAAAGGTGCTTTATTGCACTCTGCTTAACTTCGTGTCTTTTCCTTTGGTCGCACTGAACCTAACAGTTTTTGTTATTTATCCATGTTAATCTTTCTTTGAATTCACCTTATCATTTTCTTTAACTTATTTCATTTTTAGTTTTTTTTTGTCTAAAGTCTTATGTAATAGTTTGTCATTTGTCTACTATTACATTTATATTAGGGATCTATGTTTTGATCCTCATTGTATGTGTCATGTGCGTTCTGTGTTTTAATGCTCTTTGTTTATCCTGACAAATTTTATTGTTTAAAGTTAATTCTAAGTTTGTTTTATATATTACTGTGTCTAATTGCTCACTCTCTGACTTCAATTATGTTTGTATGACAAATCTTGTCAGAATATTTCATAATTTATTTATTACACGTTTTGATATTTTTGTTTGTGTCCAGAGTCTATCAGAATAAATGAAACAAAAGTAGATTACTTCAAGTTCGAAATTGATATGTTAAGCGTAAGACACTGCCTATAATTTCCATTCATTTGCTTTGGCAGAAGTTCTGATTGAAATACACATACTCAGATACATTGGCTTTTTATAAGTTATTGTTCATACCTTTAAGTCAACCTCATAAAACTACAAAATGTTTTTGAAAGTATTTACAATTTCCTCTAGCAGCACAGAATATCAGACACACTGACACATTTCCAATATAAGCCTCGCGAGGTCCAATCTTAGTCTCTCTCCTTTTCATCCATCCGAACACCTTAACCCTTTGTGCCCTTTTAATGTATTGTATATTATCCCATGCCATGGAGGGTCTCCTGGATTTCAAAAGTGCCAGTAACGTTTTCTATTATTATACCTTCTTATTCAGATCACTGTTGTATTATTGCAGATAATCGTCTTATTCTTACCTGTCAATTCGCTTGCCGTCACTCGCTTGGCTTTCATTTGGTCGTGTGTTCGTCAGACCGTCCATCAGGGCGCACGATATGGGCGCGCAAGGTGCTCAATACCGCCTTTTGACTGGTAACAAGCGCGAGAACAAATTCTTCATTGGTTCTAAGTATACAGTAACATTCGCGGTTAGTTGCTCCTCCCGATAATCACTTGTTTAATTGAAGCCCCGGAATAGAGCTCAGAGCACAAGGCTTTCTTTTTCCCTTATTATATCCGATCTGAATGCTGTTTCGTTTTGGGTTATGCAACGATCGTCCTTAAACTCAAGTCTTAACGGGAACAAAAATGTGGCACGATCGATAACCGGCCTTTCTCGCCAGACACATAAAAAAGGTCGCTATACCCGGGCGGGATGGGGCGGACACGGAGCCAAATCGCCTGAGAACCAAACTAGCCGAGAAAAAAAGCCATCATCCACAAAACAGAGGACACTGGGACTTTGATTCTGGCCGCTCTTGATATAATCTCAACTCAGCTTTGGTAAACGACTAATTGTATTTAAGCAGCCCTTATGTATTCCACTGGCCATCTCTTATGTTAACCTGCTGTCACGCTGGATGTGAGTTATCACTGGAAGTTGGGACAGTCTGCTAAAAACTGATGATGGCGGAAAGGTGGGACGAGACGCCGCAGACATCGCCTCTTCAATCTTTCCCTAATGGAGCAAGTTTAACAAAACACATCGCGGTCTGCCACCCCGGGTCAAGGCCAGGCGGTCCAGCCCAGCAACCAACAACTCTCACAACACATATAAAACCACAATTGTCACCTCTGCAGATCTTTAAAAAATACCACGTATAGCATGGAAAGAAACTATTCGCCTAGTTTTTATACATGAATCCCTTTATGATATATTTAACCGTTTTCCCTGGAGAAATAGCTTATACTCCCTTTTTATCAGGGAATTTTATCTTTTATGGCGGTTTATTAGTATTATTTTATGTGATCGTGACTTGTTCGTTTGGGTTGGTGAGCTGTTATTATCTCTTTTTTTTTCTTTATGATTCTTAGCATTATATTTCCGAGACTTTCACCGAAGCATATAGCAACCTTGGATTAAAAAATAAATATTTTTCGTTATATGAAAATTAAAAATCAAATAAAACTTTTCAATATGGGAAACATGTACACATAAATGAATCGGGTTCATTTCTTCATCAAATTGAACAGATTTAGTAATCCCATGAATGAAAAAAATGTGTAATTGTATTAAAAACGTGCTAATGTTATTCGTTATACATTATGAGAATTTAAAAGAAAAAATTGGTAAAATATGATATAATCATAGATATGGAGTCGTATATAGTCGTATTTATTTAATATAGTCGAAGATGAAATAAAGCGATTTCTAGAATGTATTTTAAGACACTAAGTAAATAATTAGTTAATTATTATTCATATGTGTGAGCTTAACATACATAATTGCAAACTGTTTGATATTTTTGTATTTTTTTTTACTTATTTCTTTTTTGTACCAATTTTTTACTTCAGTTGTACTTTCAATTTATTTATAAGCCATGTGCATCACCTAGGTTAAGCACCACAATTTATCATGTAAAGTGATGTTATGTTGATTATATGGTTCTATCGGCCGGAGGCCTTTACACCTGAATAAACTATTTTAATTATAAGTTAATTTTAAGCCTAAAGGTCCTTTTACGGTGGTGCTTTAACACTCCCCCTCCTGATAAGTACAACTATTTGTACATTCACCTTTATTTTTTACCGGAATTGTTTTAGCGAACAGTTTATTTATTAAATTACAGAATCAAACTGAACGTACGAGTTTTTTTAGTTATAATTACAACTAATACAGTATCTCAATAGTAACTATCAGGGCGATCTCTTTCAATGTCAGCCAAAACGAAAATATCTTATAAGATATGAAGAGATATATTTATTACTCCCTTAAAATATACAGGAATGCATGTGTTGTTGACAAGTTATTAAATCCGATGAAATGACGTAGTGTACTGAACTAGGACAGTAAATATAAAGTAATTATAAAGAATTATGTGCTAGACTACAATGAAAAAAGTCAGGTTACGATACATTCAAGTATTACTAAAGACGATTGTATACATATATTAAGATAATGACATACCATTAGAATATATAAAATAGGCTGTATAGGTTCAATACTGTAGAATACGCGTTACTTACTGCAGTGTGGACAACCCCGAATTAATTTAGTGATAGTTTGAGAGAGCATTAATCATATAGGTCAAGATTAATTGTGAGTAATCAAGATAGGGACAGCTGGCAGCTGGAAGATCAGGTTATAGTCCTGGAGTAAACCGAATTTACACATGTTTTATTTGTTTTCCTTCAAATCATATATATTATGTCAGATGATTGTAGCATATCAATTTTCCACCCAAGAAGGAAGGTCCCGCTAAAATATCATTCATTACGTTAAGACTGCTTATTTGTTCCCATGCTTAACTTTCGAAAAGAGGCAAAAGATGGTTTTGGGAGTGGCAATCAAATCTTCATCTTTATCGTGTGTAAAACATAAGATCTACTAATAGGTAAAAAATAGGTGGGTTTCTAAGACCCGCGCGAAAGCATTTTAACATTTCCATGTTAAATGAGACGGACTTTGACGCTGATTATACTGAGTACGGGTACTAACAGAGTCTAGAGTCCTATCCCATATTTTGGCTAAGGACCCGACCATGGGTGTTAGTATGAGGTCAGGAGGAGATACTATACGTACAAAATCCTGTGGACAGGAACCTAGGTGCAACATTAGACCAGAAAAATCAGTGGACCAACATTTAACTTACAGGTAAGATTTACATCTCAAAGATAAAATCTCACTCCCGAGATCCGTGCAAAAGTGTCCACGCTACAGTCACATCACACCTGGGTTATCACAGTGGCCTTCTCCTGGGCCTTCCTGACAAGAAGCTAGCCACACAAGCTTCGGTTGGCAGAGAATAATGCTGCTCAACTTCTTACTGGCGCAAAGCGCAGAGATCACATCGCACCTGTGCTATACAATCTTCAGTGGCTACCAGTAAGGCAATGGATCGTGTTCAAGACCTTTGTAACTACACGTATGGCCTTCCGTGCTGACATATCACCAACTCATCTGAGACAGCTTTTCACACTGTACCAACCTCGTACAGTATTAAGCTCTTTTTCAAACCCATGGAAACGTGGGATACCACGGTCCACAAACAAATAAGGTGTCGGATCCATATAATAACTTGGTACCAAATAATGGAATGAACTTTCATCTGACCTTCGATCTCCGATGTCGCATCATTCAATCAAGAAGCACTTGAAGACCTTGTTGTTTTAACTAGTGTTCGAATAAATATAGCATTTGGCCATCATTACAAGAACAAAGTGCAACGTACTTATTTATCTACTTTAAATGTAACTTTATTTTTCGTTATTATTTTAAATTTTACTGCGCATAGAAAAACACGTATTTGCAGGTTTACATCTGGATTCATTTGCAGCTTAAGCTACTGTTACACACTATTACTTTTCGCTTCACGTCCGTAACCGGTGTTTCATCAAATCATTAAATACAAATTATTTTCTTCCTTTTTTTCCCCCCAGAATTTCATAAATTAAATTGGCCTTTACAAACACAATTTCTGTTGACGACGAATGTCACTAAATGATTGGGTCTCTTATATTGCAAAAAATTGTATTCACCATATTTCAAATGAAAAAATCAAATAAAATCTCATTCGTACAGACGAAATTCCTGATGAAGTCTCCCTCTCATATTTATTGCTTCATTTACCAAAAGTTACAATACAGATTCATTTGATCCAAACGCCGCTTACGACTTGTGCATGCTCGTAAAGAAAGCTAAGTCTTTTGCCATGCCTCCCTTCCAGTAATACTTCATGTTCAGAACCTGTTTTATTTTTATAGGACTTCTTTTAGACTGATCTGAGTTGAATGTCATTAAAAGGGGCCTATTCCTATATGTGAAGTCTATTAACATAAGATAATCCACATGTTATAACATGTGGGGGTATTTTAAAAAGATTTAAAACATTCCGACGTTCTTGTATCCTTCAGAACGTAATCATTCCAGCGACAAGTACGTCTAAGAGGCAATGCCGGTTATGAGCACCGCACGTATACATTATACTGCAACAATAACCAGTAGAAATCGGGTTGGCTATAACCACCCTATTATTGATAGCAGCATTGTTCTGACTGGGAAAAGAAAGCTTCTTTCGGTTGAACAGACTTAAGCAATTCTTTTAATTCAACACAAGACAAAACTTAATGGTGAATGTTAACCCGGCAGAGGTTTTTCAATACCCAAGCATTACCTATTCGAAAAAAAACCATGATAATAATGTTCATAAACACAGAAGACATTTTTCATCATAGACGACTGTGGTGAAAGTGAGATTGCTGCTTAAAAACACAATACAAATTTCTTCATCTCAGACAGTTTGGATATTGAAAATTAATTCTAGCTACAAAAAAAACCTAAAAACAAAAAAAAAAACGAACAACATTTCTTTGTTCCGTCACAGTTTGGAGACCTCATCTTTGCCACGCCATGAAGAAAAATTGCTGTCTGACAGGAAAGATTCAGTTCAAGTAATGATGATTAAACACTATTAAAAACAGTAAACGTAATCAAGTTTAAACAGGCCAAGTCTAGATTAATCGTATGTCCAATCACTAAATAAGCAAAGTGGTTTTGTTAAGGTGCCTGGTAGATTATATGAAATAGAAAAGTGTATTAAGATTGAACGATTTACAACATGCCTTTAGATATGAAAAATCTGATGCCGGGGAATACATTTATATATTCTCGCTGGGTCTGCCCTGCCGGATGATAAATTACTCCTTTCAACCAGGATAAATAGCCAGGAGAGGCATACAGGCAGGTGGGATTCTTATGTGTTATTGGACTTTTCTTCTTTTAGTAAGGATTTATCTCGTAAGCTTTAGGCCTTGAGCAAGTCGTTTTGCGCATCGGTCTGATCATTAATTTGTCACGACGTTCTCTTGTTCATATTTTGTAATCGCAAAACGACAATTCATTTAATGTCTAGACAACAATCATGTTTTTGTACGCTGGCTGCTTCAGCCGGTGATTAGACATAAACCTGAAGTTGGTAGTGTATGGAATTCGCTGGCATATGTGCGTCATTTTAAATTCACAAGTCTTTAAACATCCATTGTCTGGCAATGAAAAATAAGCATTTTCCGCACCATCTTCACAATAGCGTTATCTCAAGCTCCTCCAATTTCAAGTATAAACATTTTTTCTTTCTCAGATGTGCATTCTAAACTCAATTACAATAACCAGGGGCGGATCCAGGTAGAAAAATAGGGAGGGGGTCCGGACCCCCTGGACATCCCCCCCCCCCCCCGGATCCGCTTCTGAGAACTCAAGCTTAGGAAAGGCGTCCATGCATCAGGGAAGACTCAATTGTAAAGAGCAACGGTTACTTTATTCCCCATGTTTATCTGTTATAAACCATAATGTCGAGTGTGTTCTGTGTATTTTTGTATGTGGACCGGCTCCGCTCAAGTTAAATGTTTCTTACGGCTGAGTGAATTCTACCATAAATCTGTATTGTGTGAATTCCTATTGTGTTTATTGAATCTTACCGTATATATATATATATATATATATATATATATATATATATATATATATGTATATATATATATATATGTATATATATATATATTTATATATATATATATATTAATAGCGAATATGAATCATTGTTCGTGAATCATAACTTATAATTATTCAGCCTAATCTTTAAAATGCCAATCTTATTGCAATATTATATTTATTATTATAATAAAAAATTAATACATTTGTAAACATTACCGATTTGACTGTAAAAACTTTTTACACTTAACTTTTAACAACATCTATTACAAAAAAATAACTACTGAACAAAATGTGTCTGTGTGATTAAGTGAACGGTAACAAAAGAAGGACTAAATCTGTGCGAAACAGCAATTATTGAGATGTAGAATAGCGCTTCCGCCCGCCGTCCTACTTTAAACAGAAGTATACGATCCATTCATAAAACGGAGTGTGTCCGCTGGACAGAAGACTACCTCAGGAATGGCATTACTGTAGTCTGATCCATTCCGACACTAGAGTTAAGCAATAATTCCAAATTTAAGGGCACTAGTTACTTGTGAATAAAAAAAAAAGTAAAAAGTAATTACGACAACACACAAGATGAGGCAGAACCAAATAATTATGTCGGCTGACTCGGAACAACGCCGCGTACGGGAGCCGAGTTGTGTCCTCGAAAAATGTTCCTCACTATCCAGAAGAAAGCTCAGATATTCTTACATTCCGGCATATAAACACCTAGTAGGCGCTAGAGCATTTCTAACATTTTCTGCCATGAGGAATCGTTTATTCTTACAGCCGGTCATATCAGCTTCGAAGAAAGACGGTGCAGCCTTTATATTTCGTTATATCAGAGGCATTCTTAAATCCCCCATAACAGTCCTCAAAAGAGAAGGGTGCCTTCTTCACATCTATATACAATTTCTTCGTATTTCAAGGAAACTAAGCATTCCTTTCATCCGACCATGGCATTCCTCAACAAGAATAAGATGCATTCACTACGTTCTGCATGTCAGACAAGCTCAACGGAGAAGATGGATCTGATCAACCCTGAGACGATTACAGCCCTCATATCAATATATATCAACCCTCAGAAAAGTCAGGGAATTCCTTTTAGCTCGTCATGTCAACCCTCAGAAGAAGTCAGGGATTTCCTTACATCTCGTCATATCAACCCACAGAAAAAGTCAGAGAATTCCTTACATCTCGTCATATCAACCCACAGAAAAAGTCAGAGAATTTCTTACATCTCGTCATATCAACCCTCAGAAAAAGTCAGAGAACTCCTTAAATCTCGTCATATCAACCCACGGAAAAGGTCAAAGAGTTCCTTATATCTCGTCATGTCAACCCTCAGGAAGAAGTCAGGGAATTCCTTAGATCTCGTCATATCAACCCTCAGAAAAATCAGAGAACTCCTTATATCTCGTCATATCAACCCACAGAAAAAGTCAGAGAATTCCTTATATCTCGTCATGTCAACCCTCGGAAGAAGTCAGGGAATTCCTTACATCTCGTCATATCAACCCACAGAAAAAGTCAAAGAATTCCTTACATCTCGTCATATCAAACCACAGAAAAAGTCAGAGAATTCCTTACATCTCGTCATGTCAACCTTCAGAAGAAGTCAGGGAATTCCTTACATCTCGTCATGTCAACCCTCAGAAAAAGTCAGAGAACTCCTTACATCTCGTCATATCAACCCACAGAAAAAGCCAGAGAATTCCTTATATCTCGTCATGTCAACCCTCAGAAAAAGTCAGAGAATTCCTTATATCTCGTCATGTCAACCCTCAGAAGAAGTCAGAGAATTCCTTACATCTCGTCATGTCAACCTTCAGAAGAAGTCAGGGAACTCCTTATATCTCGTCATATCAACCCATAGAAAAAGTCAGAGAACTCCTTACATCTCGTCATATCAACCCACAGAAAAAGTCAGAGAATTTCTTACATCTCGTCATATCAACCCTCAGAAAAAGTCAGAGAAGTCAGGGAATTCCTTAGATCTCTTACCTCAAGTAAGGACTGACTGTACTCTTCGTCACATCATATTTAAAGGAAAACCGTGATTTACTTGAAAGTAGTCATATTACCCCCCAGTCGGAGACAGCATCCGTTTAACTGATGGGCTACCAGGAATCCTAATCAATATGTGATGCGTAATATATGAAACATTGAAAATCTTACGAGGTGTGTCTACAGGATGCTTAGACTGTTTCGATATGGTAGTTCATCATTGCTAGAGTCTTACATTACGTTCAATGCATATGAGCATATTATGTCTAGCCATAATAGGTTTGATATTTTCTTGAATGGAAAACAAAAAATCCAGACAAAAGATATTCCTTATATATAATTAGGATATATTATTTAATGTTATAAATGTCTCAACTATCTTGAAAAGGTCAGTTTATTATAAGATAATGTGTTATAGTATTAACATCATTTTTTGTACTTAAGAGAGTGGCATGGGAACGGTTGCAAACAGATTTACGATCAGCTAAAAGGCCCATGCATAATAATTCATTTCAATGGAAGGCGAGATCTCAACCAAGCCAACGACCTCCATACCACAGTACTCAATGCTTCGAGAATTGTGCTTCCGAGGCACCGGCCATTTAAGCGGGTTGTGTTAAACACAAAGTTGATTGATTCAACATGCTAATCAACTGGTTTAGTTACAATCGATTCTTCATGAAACAGGCAGTGCGTGTCAAATTTTTGATATTATGGAACAGTGAGCAGGTGATTGAATGCTACGAACGTAATTAACCGTTTTCGACAGATCCACTTCAGAGGTTGAATAAAATCAGATGTTCCCGATATCATATGGGAAATGGTGGTGCAGGATAAATATCAGTACACGAGATTAATGCAATTAAAGGATTGGAATTTTATCAGACTGACAAGAAAAGAACTGAAGTTGATCTTACTTTGCACTGTCCGGTCTGCAGGCAAGGTTTGGTGATATACACTTGACGACGAGGATACAAACGTCAAGTGGCGGTCCGGTCTGGCTGCTGTCGGGAGGTTTCTGAAAACCACGGCGCTCCTAGCTTAACATATACATAAGAGAAAAAAATCTGTAATCATCCTCTTCTGGAGTCAGGAACCGAGAGGTCGTTGATGTTTAATATGTCTGCAGCAGCTCTCGCTCGATACACCAATTGGATCTGGCCTTGTCTCTTGTCCCCTTATGTTTGAGACAGTATAGCCAATACCATGCAGCCTCACACGACTGTCCTCCACTCGGACAATTCCTTATACCGATTTTAATATGGTTTACAGCCATATTCGCAGTCTAACAGTATATGCAAGCCTCCAAAACCGCTACATCAAATGACGGGACTTGTCTGGGCTGTATGCCCAGTTCTTGTTATACCGGTACCATGGCTGGTCCTAAAAAAACTGGCCTTGGTTCAATATGATTGTTCTGTTGTTGTAACTCCGACACGCTCCAATCCTCACCATTAAGTAGATGTTATCAGTTGCCACATGCCCAGTCATCTATTTTAATGTTAAAAACGTGCACAGCAAGGCTTACCGTGACTCATCCTCCTATTATAGCTGAATGGCTGGGGTTTTTACCGTCACTCTGCGGTAAACAGCCACTCAGTCAAGTCGCTCCACAAGGTCAAGGACTACCCCTCTGGTTTTATGGTGGCCTTCAGTGGATAATTTAAGCAGATTACATTTTTGGGAGATATATTATATTAATGGTCAAGGTAGAACATCAACCTTAAGAATTAATTCATGGAATCCTAAATTCTTTAATAGCTGCGTACATTATTATTCTAGGAATGACATGAAAATTAAATTATAAGAAATCTATCTCTATAACTGCAAAATTACATTAAAAAAATGCAGGAACATAAAGTAATACATTTTCAGCGGAAGACAGGCATGTACTGTGTGATGATGAGACTAAAATCAATTCTAAATTCAGACTGTCCTTAAACAATTTTGTTAATTTCAGACGTGATTTTTTCAATGTTGCATATTTATATGTTTTATGACTGAATATTCGATTTACGTAGTGTCAGCGTACTTAACACTGTATCAATATTGATAAAATAAATTGGACAAAATAAATATAATTGGATGGTTTGCTGGTGCTTATGTGTCATTTAATTCATGAGGTTTTCATGTTATCACTTTGTAATAGAAGTTTGTTGGTTTCTAGTACCAACATGGTCATTTTCATAAATGTATGGGATTTTATTCATTTATTTCGGACAAATCCTAGCAATAGAGTACATCTTTATCTTGGAAGTTTACGAGTGCCTATGTTATCTCATATATATTGTTTAAATTGCTAACGTTTCTTTTTTAATTTTGTATTACGCTGCTCATGATTCACTTTTAGAATAGTGTTTGCAAACTGGCCAATTGTCTAGTAATTTTGTTCGACATTTCATGTTTCCTTGCAATTATTCAGCTAAGGCTTATTTTTTCCCTGCCAAACCTTTTGTTATTCCCTTACACTTGATTGTCATTATTCGTTCTTACTTATCAGAAGGACGTTTTCCTGTACTTATTATTGAATTGACCATTTCTTATAGGACTCGGGTATTTAATTAAGTGCTTATGTCATTTGCTCGTCTTTGGCGTTGCTTACATTTTCATTTATCTTAGGACGTTGACTTTGCTTTTTTTATTCTACCTTTGAAGCTTGCAAGTTCTTAGTCATTCATATTGAACTGGAAGTCAACGAATTACATTCTGTTTCATTGTTCTTAATTTTTCCGGATCTTAGAGTTCTTGTATTTTAATTTTGATTCTGATTTTAGAGGTTTTTATTGTCTGTTTTTTTTTCTGTAAGATTTTTTTAACTTATGTTTTCATCTTGTTATAGGTTTTCAACTTGTTAAATACATTTTTATTTTTATTTTTACTCTCAACCAAATACGGTTAGTTAATTTGAGCGAGTTCAGTTAAAAATTGTCATTTGGATATAGGAGGTTTTCTAAAGCAAATGTGTTTTTAATTTTTATTGGAGTGTTAGTGAAATACTTCCTGTTCATTTATAGTTTTGTTTGTTTTATAAGGTTTGAGAATTCTTATATTTTCATTTTGGATTTATGTGAATTGTCCATTTTACAGAGCTATACTTTCACTCGTGCTTTCCTCTTGGCATCGGTTTTCAAATGTTTATATATTTTTTTAATCTTTTCGGATGTGGAAAATTATTGACTCTAATTTAATTTTGATATTGTAGTTGTCTTTATGGGCGATGTCAATGGTGCCATTTTGAGGTCTCACTTCGATGTTGATGGTTTTCCAAAAGCTTATGTTTTCTTTTTAATTGATGAGGTCCATCAGTATTTTACTTTCATTTTTGGAAATTTTAGGAGGATTTCTGGTACTGCTGATTTCATTAGATTTAGGTGTTTGATACACTGCATGTGTGATTATAATGGTTTTATAGGTTAGCAGCGTTCTAGAACAGTAACAATCAAGTGTAAAAGGGTATCCAAAAATGTACTCATCATCATCATCTCTTATTGCCAACATTAAATTGCTGAATTCTGTGGTTGCCTGTTTCAAATTCGCGATATTCAAAAAAAGGAAATTATCGCAAAAAAAATAAACATCGTGAATAAGCGGCCCCATCGTCGAAGGCAAGTTAAAAGATAAAATATATATATTACAAATAACTTAATCTTACCCGAAAAATAAAAAAAAATATTTCAAATAATATTATACCTTTCAAATTATTTGCCATTAATTAACATCAGTTGTTAACGTCAACGTATGTTGTTTGTATAAGAGTGAAAGAAAATTAGTAAACGAAGATAATGAAGAAACTTAAAGAAGTATAGAAGAAGAGGAACTGAAAGAGAAATGAAGGTCATGGGATTAGATTGCTTTTCTTTATAGCATTGTTAGAAATTGAAGATTCATTGCCTGAACAGCGCTGGGTCTGAGTGAGTGTAATTTATACCAAGGTGTACGTGGAAAGGAGAAAAACTTTAGCAGTTGAGGCGAGCGCGGACAGGGTTTTTAACATTATATTTCTCTTAAATCCATACCAAAGTTCAGGCAAAGAACACCTCACCTATACAGCAAAATCATAATAATTTTGGTCAATTATATATATATATATAATTACTTGCCTCACTTCACCCGTCCCACTCTGATTTCGGCGGATACACATAGTTGCTTTTCGCCTACCCGTATTCTAGTTTGCCTTTTATATTATGTGTATTTTTATAGCATAAGTGTATTTTATAGCATATGTGTATACAACTGAAATGTTCACTGGACCCAACCCTATTAAAAATCAACATACTGTGCAGAATTGGCATCCTGGTAAAATATCTTTGTGATAAATAATAAAATAATAAAACCACGAAAAAAAAACCTTTTTCCCCTGTTTTGTTCCAGCATCGCACGTGTACCCCGACCAGTCCAATTGTGCCCCAGAGAACAATAGCATCAGTGTCAGTCATTTACTTGCTCTCCCCGATACGCACAAAGGATAATCTCGTAATCCCGTAAAGCCTCGGCTTTTAAAACCATGCCGTTAGCTTCATTCTTACAACATTCACCTGAGGATCGGGTCGCATCCCGTGAAACAGTTTGTAGTGAATTTGCAGTGTTGTTTCTCTCCATCGTTTTATTTATATATATATATATATATATATATATATATATATATATCAGGGTTATAGCTTGACAAATTTGAGTCCTGGCTAATTTTACGGACAATGATGAAGCAAGCGGAGGTGGTCATGCCAGAGCGTCCAAGGGCCACTCGGTTTCGAAAGATGAAAACTTTATCTTTATCTTTAATATTTTAAGTTATTTTGACTCTCGATTGATTCATTTTTGTAAACATTTTTATTAATTAAACAAAGGTTCACTGCTGGTAGATGTTTTTGACAATTTTTAATATCTTTTGTGCCAGTCGATGGGTTGCAAATGTAAGCTTTGTGCCAGCCGGCAGAACACCGTCCCGGCTACCCCCGAACGGCGCGACCGGCGTGGCTATAACCCTTATATATATTGTAACAGGTGCCCTTTTTATTGTGCACATGGATGTTCCATGTGATGTTGGCATTTGGTTTGTGTGCCACGCCTAGCTCATGTTGTAGCGGCCTCGCCTTGCCGGATGGTGCAGGCTCAGTTTAATCCACATTGGTTGAACCCTAGATACACAGCGTTCTTTGTTCTAGTATGTTCTTTAAACGTGTGTACTTACAGCTGTCTTTTTGTTGTGTTACACGGGCGTAACTCATGTTGTGGCTGCCTCGCCTGGCCGGGTGTTGCACTCTCAGTTTAATCCGTACTGGTTGAACTCTCGTTGTCATGCTAGCTTGGGGCTTTCTCGCCTGGCCGAGCCCGGGCGAGCTCACGTGTGAACTCTAATATGTTGAGACACGGCATTCGTTGTTCTTGTATGTTCATTGAACGTGTGTACTGTGTTTGATTCCTTAGAATGTTTCGAACAATGGAAGGTTCTCGGCTGGAGGTGAAAAGTTATAAATAGGGGCTGTGTTTTAGAGCCGAGAGAGAGGTGAGAGAATATTCCAGCGGACATAGAAGCGTGTATGTCAGTTTGTGGTACCTATTTCGATAAGTGCAGCAATTATAGATTTTCTTCAGATTTTCTTCTGGATTTGTGACGAATCTTATTTGGTCTTCAGTTTACTTTCGGGATTGTTACAAGAGCTTTAACTTGGACTGTTATTCTCTGAGAGAATTTGTGTAAACTGTTCGTCCGGCTTATACATTTTAAAGGACTTATCTCTGTGACAGTGGTGGTATCCAGGTACTGTGCACTTTGTTTATATTGTGTGATTGTATTGATTTGTTGTTATACTGCTGTTATACTATGTAATTGTATTGATTTAGTGTATTGTAATGTTAGGGTTGTTTTAAGAATAAATTATAGTTATTTGTTAACAAAAAACAACTGACTTCTTTATTCATTCCCCCAGACATTTTACGCTGCCTAGTGTTACAGAATCTGATTTTTTATCTCCTTGGCAAGGTTTTTGTTCATCACGCATACGTGATCTGCTGATATTAGGTTCCGTAACATAAAATTTGGGGCTCGTCGGGGATGCTTAATAGTTTCGAAAAATTATTAGGACTTGACCTGGACACATTGTTTTATCATATGTTTACAAGATTACATATTGTTTACAATACATTGTTTACAGGATTTATCTCAGTGGTTTTTTGTTATTGTTTTAACATCTTTACATGGCAGATTTTAAACCTGAGACATTTTTGACGATCCCGGCCCTGATCATCTTGAACAGTTGATAAAGGAACAGTTGTCGCGTTTGGGACAAAACAGTGAAAAAAGCTTTGAGAAAGCCTGATGTCATTGCTAAAAGCATGCAAGTTCTTGTTAGCAAAGGATTAATTGAAAAGAGTGAAGTTTGAACATAAAAAAAATGACAGCCTTTCTATGCAATTAGAATTTAAAAAGTTTGAAATGCAACATGAGCTAGCATTAAAACAGTTTATATTAGAAAAACAAAGAGAAGAGAGGGAAGAACATGAAAGGTTAGAAAGAGAAAGATTAGAAACAGAAAAAGAAATTGAGTTAAAACGACTGGAGTTAGAAAAACTTAAACTAGAACAAAGTCTACGTGCTGCCCCAACTCACAGTTTTGATATTAAACTTGTCCAGCCTTTTCAAGAAAAAGAGGTTGATAAATATTTCTTACACTTTGAGAAAGTAGCTGAAAATTTAAAATAGCCTAAGGAAAACTGGACTATGCTGTTACAAAGTGTATTGACTGGCAAGGCCAGAGAAATTTATACAGAGCTTTCAGTAGAAGCTGCTGCTAAGTATGACCTGGTCAAACGGTTAATCCTGAAAGGTTATGAGTTAGTTCCGGAGGCTTGCCGCCAGAAATTCAGAAATTCGGAAAAGCACAAAGAACAGACCTACGTCGTTTTTTCTAGGACAAAAGAGCAGTTGTTTGATCGCTGGTGTAGTTCTAAAAATGTAATGAAAGATTATGGCAATTTGCGCCAGTTGATTTTGCTTGAAGAATAAAAGCGGTGCATTAACGCAGATGTTAAAACTTTTCTTGATGAGAAAAGTCCTGAAACACTTGACATTGCTACATAATTAGCTGATGATTATTCATTAACACACAAATTGTCCTTTACTAGCAAATCAAACCAGTCACTCACAAACAAGATTATAAATCAGTAAGGTCAAAAGAAGTTTAAAGCGCAGTCACCCAGTACTAGTAGTCCTGATAGTTCAGCAATGTCCATATTTAAACCTCAGTCCACGTCCACTGTGCCTGAATCCAACCAAGGCCAGTCATTTTCAAAGAAAATATGTAATTACTGCAAGAATCTAATAAAGAGTTTGATGCTACGGAGGCCCAAGTGCCGTCTTGATCCAAAGAAGAATCCGTAGATTGCGGGGTGAAAACCTCAGTTGATTCCTGCGAGGAATTTAATAAGGCTAGGTCCGTTCAAGACTCCTGCGAGGAGTATTCTTTAAATAAAAATAAATAAAACTAGTTCAAAGGGACTGAAACCCAAGGACTCTTGAAAGGATTCTCTGACAGCAAACAGCAATAGGTGGATTCCTTCATCCCAGTCTTTCTGTGTGTCATAGCAATAGGTCCTAATCATGTTTTTTAATGTCTGGTGAAAACTCTCGAGAGCGCCCTGACTTTAGGATGGTATGGCGAAGAGCTGTACTGTTTTATACCTAGCTCAAGCATAACTTGTTGGAATAACAAATAACTATAATTTATTCTTAAAACAACCCTAACATTACAATACACTAAATCAATACAATTACATAGTATAACAGCAGTATAACAACAAATCAATACAATCACACAATATAAACAAAGTGCACAGTACCTGGATACCACCACTGTCACAGAGATAAGTCCTTTAAAATGTATAAGCCGGACGAACAGTTCACACAAATTCTCTCATAGAAAAACAGTCCAATTTAAAGCTCTTGTAACAATCCCGAAAGTAAACTGAAGACCAAATAAGATTCGTCACAAATTCAGAAGAAAATCTGAAGAAAATCTATAATTGCCGCACTTATCGAAATAGGTACCACAAACTGACATACACGCTTCTATGTCCGCTGGAATATTCTCTCACCTCTCTCTCGGCTCTAAAACACAGCCCCTATTTATAACTTTTCACCTCCAGCCGAGAACCTTCCATTGTTCGAACATTGTAAGGAATCAAACACAGTACACACGTTCAATGAACATACCAGAACAACGAATGCCGTGTCTCAACATATTAGAGTTCACACGTGAGCTCGCCCGGGCTCGGCCAGGCGAGGCAGCCACAACATGAGTTACGCTAGTGTAACACAACAAAAAGACAGCTGTAAGTACACACGTTTAAAGAACATACTAGAACAAAGAACGCTGTGTATCTAGGGTTCAACCAATGTGGATTAAACTGAGCCTGTACCATCCGGCAAGGCGAGGCCGCTACAACATGAGCTAGGCGTGGCACACAAACCAAATGCCAACATCACATGGAACATCCATGTGCACAATAAAAAGGGCACCTGTTACAATATATATAAGGGTTATAGCCACGGCGGTCGCGCCGTTCGGGGGTAGCCGGGACGGTGTTCTGCCGGCTGGCACAAAGCTTACATTTGCAACCCATCGACTGGCACAAAAGATATTAAAAATTGTCAAAAACATCTACCAGCAGTGAACCTTTGGTTAATTAATAAGAATGTTTACAAAATGAATCAATCGAGAGTCAAAATAACTTAAAATATTAAAGATAAAGATAAAGTTTTCATCTTTCGAAACCGAGTGGCCCTTGGACGCTCTGGCATGACCACCTCCGCTTGCTTCATCATTGTCCGTAAAATTAGCCAGGACTCAAATTTGTCAAGCTATAACCCTGATATATATATATATATATATATATATATATATATATATATATATATATATATATATATATATATATAAAACGATGGAGAGAAACAACACTGCAAATTCACTACAAACTGTTTCACGGGATGCGACCCGATCCTCAGGTGAATGTTGTAAGAATGAAGCTAACGGCATGGTTTTAAAAGCCGAGGCTTTACGAGATTACGAGATTATGCTTTGTGCGTATCGGGGAGAGCAAGTAAATGACTGACACTGATGCTATTGTTCTCTGGGGTTTTTTCGTGGTTTTATTATTTTATTATTTATCACAAAGATATTTTACCAGGATGCCAATTCAGCACAGTATGTTGATTTTTAATAGGGTTGGGTCCAGTGAACATTTCAGTTGTATACACATATGCTATAAAAATACACTTATGCTATAAAAATACACATAATATAAAAGGCAAACTAGAATACGGGTAGGCGAAAAGCAACTACGTGTATCCGCCGAAATCAGAGTGGGATGGGTGAAGTGAGGCATGGATTGAGTGGCAGGGGGAAACAGAGTGAGGTGTGTTGCACATTAGCATGGTATCTGCAGCCGAAATGTGTATTTAGGTTGCGCCACCTACCACAAAATCTAGAAAGCTGTCCAAGTTGTATATATATGCAACATTTTAGGCAGATAAGTCAAACCACTACTTGTATATGAGTGATTTTATCCCACAGCAGACAAACAGAAGGACACTGTGCAAAAATGGTGGCAGGTGTTGCCACCAATTTTGTGTATGATTAAGAGCTATGTGAGATCTATACATATGCAAAATTTCAGGGGGATATGTCAAACCAGTCCTGAGATATAAGCCTGAATGTCTGCAGCGTTAACATAAATGTAGGTGGCACCACCTGCCACAAAATCGAGATAGCTATCCAAGATGTATAGACATGCAAAATTTTAGACAGATATGTCAAACCAAGATATGAGTAATTTTATCCCACGGCAGACAAACAGATGGACGCTGTGCAAATATGATTGCAGGTGGCGCCACCAGTATTGCGTATGATAAAGAGCTATGTGAGGTTTTAAGCAAAACTTTGGCCCAATCGGTCAAGCGGTTCCCGAGATATGAGCTTGGATGTGTTCAGCATTCACGTGAATGCAGGTGGCGCCACCTGTAATAAAATCAAGAAAGCGGTCCAGGATGTATACACATGCAAAATATCAGGTGTATAAGTTAAACCAATACAGAGATATGATTTTTTCCTCAAGGCAGATGAACAGATCGACGCTGTGCAAAAATGGTTGCAGGTGGCGCCACCATTTTAGGGTATGTTATAGGCTTTCCAAGGGCTACATTTGTGCAAAATATTTAGCCTGATCGGTCAAAAGGTTTTCGAGATATGTGGGTTTATGTGTAGAAACAGACGCACAAATGGACGCTGGGCAGAGAGGAGAGGTCAGAGGTCAACCAAAATTGAGGGCGCAGCAGTTCACATGTGACCCGATCATAATTCCGCCCAGTGGATTACGGAGGAGTTCTCCGGAAACCTAAGCGGCGGCGGCGGAGACGGCGGCGGCGGCGTCCGACTGAAAACATAGTATTCGCAAAACTCTGTTTTGGCGGATAGAATACACTACACTCATAACAAGTGGACTCGACTGAACAAACTCACCATGATGTAGTGGCAACGCGATGTCCCTCAACACTGCATGGTAGTGAGGGAACGGCTACCTGAACAGGTAAGTCTGCCCAGCGGATCCTCGTGAGGGATGGGTGTGCGAGCACGTTGAATATTTGTATGAATGCTAGGTTTTAAAACATTTCAAAGTGATTTTTATTATGGTGGCACTTGGAGAGATATATTTACTAGTAGTTTATGAGTGCTGAACGAATCCAACAGTGCTTTGACGATTGAGATAGCATGAAAACATTTTAATGTGTACCTGGCCATTTTGAATATAAATTCTGTATATATTTATAATATATATATATGTGTGTGTATATATATATATATATACATGTATATATAAATATATACAGAAACCGACGGTAGTGATTCAGATTCATCACATACCTTAACATATATATATATATTATATATATATATATATATATATATATATATATATATACACACAAACATTGATTGTCCAAACAATATGATGAAACATTTTTGTTTCAATATGATTTTCTAAGACTATTTGTCTCCTGATGAATTGATTCTATTCTATTCTATGCGTGTGTGTGTGTCCTGTACTCAGTTTGAAGAAAATCTGTCTTCCGTAACTGGATACCTCATCCATAAACTATTTTGTGAATTGTTGGGCACTGTGACCTTGACCTTTGACCTAGTAACTACAAAATCATAAGAAACCTTCCCCTATTGGCAGGTGCACCTGGTAGACGGAAGGTTTGGGATGAAAAGTTTGGCTTAAAATGTATCCATTATCTTTTTAAAGGACTGGGTCCTGTGACCTTTACCTTTGACCCCATGACCCCAAAATCAATAAGATTCTAACATTATTGGTTGGTCCAAGGAGTTTATAGTTCCAATAAACTCCTTGGTTGGTCATATATAAATCAAGTTTGAACCAATATGTCAATCTAAACATGAGTTATCATCCGGAAACAAATATGCTGACAGATGGCCCCTGTGACCTTCACCTCTGACCTTGTGACCCCAAAATCAATCAGTTTCTTCCCCTATTAGCAGGTCAGCTATATGTTCAAGATGTAAGGTTTGGGATGAAAAAGTTTAAGTTAAAATGCATCCACAACCTTTTTAAATAAGTATAGGTCCTGTGACAATAGAATTCTTGCGTTAGAGGTGGGCGATATATAAGTCAAATATGAAACCCTTATGTCAATCCAAACTGCAGTTATCATCAGGATACAAATTTGACGGAATACAGAAAGACGAACAGACGGACGGACAGGGTGATAAATATAGGGCATCCGCTTATTCAAGCGGGGCCAAAATAAACCACACATGGTTTCAGGATCCATTTGACAGCACATTTGCGTATCTGATAGTATCAATATAATTTGACAGTCTCAAAATAAAAGAAAAAATGCATAAAAATAGAAAAAAATAAAGATGGTGCCACTAGTCTTCAGGAACCGAAGAAACCAATCATAATCAATAAACACATCGGATTGCAGGACTTAAGATGCAACCCTAGCTGAGATACTGACCTAATTGCTGTCATTTAATGGTCTCAAAAACAGAAAAAAAAATCATTTAATAAAAAAAATACAGGTGGCGCCACCAGTTTTCGGGACCTGACAAAACTAGCCATGATCAATATTCAAGACAAGATTCATAGCAATCCATGTATTAATTATCAAGTTACTGAACGTTTTGTATCAAATTTTTAATTATTCGGGGGGGGGGCCAATTTCATGTTTCCAAGGAGATTTTTCATTTACCTCCCTGGATCTCTTAGAAGTTTCTTGGTTCAACTGCTACGATTTGTGATCTGTAAACGGCCGGCCGAACGCCATGCAGGACTGCCGGGCAGACGGACGACGGATAAAGCGCCATTCCTATACCGCAGTTGACCTTCAGTCAGCTGAGCCCAAAAGAATGAGCAAACTGTCTTTAATTACACATGGTAATCTCAAATTTCTTATAAGAATGATACTTGTAATGGACTTGGACTCGGTTTTCCAACGGCTCGGTCTTGAAGAAGGTGTCCTTATATTCGAACCTCAAGGACTCGGACTTGGACTCGTATTGCTTGGTCCACATATTTCTACACAATGTTCAACGGTGCGTCTTAACAGCTATTCACTGCAATCTAGGTGTTCAATCAGTGTTTTCTCCTCACTTAACCTTCATTTCTTGAGTTTTACTTGTATGCAATACTTACATCATGCTTCCTGAACCGTTATATTGCGGTACTTTGTAATATATATGTTTATAAATATATATATATACATATATATATACATATATATATATATATATATATATATATATATATATATATATATATCTTTATTCGTACCAACATACAAATGGTGTAAATATAAAGAGTAAGGAGGTGCTATAGTAATAACTATATGACACAAGGAACCATTATCTATGTTACAGCATCGCAAGTAGACAGATAGTTAATGATTTCTAATATATCATCATAAGAGCATCCATCTAATTCCATCTGACCGTCTCGACAATTTATCAGTTCTTTCAGAAACTGTACGTTATTTTTCACACTTATAAGTTTAGATTTAAAGTTATGCCTTTCCACTGTCTAATATTTGCTCGATTAATCGAGTACAGTCACTCTGCGCTCTCTGTGCAATGCAATTTACAACATAATTCTTCCTACAGGACATATTTGCATACATTTTAACAACCGTTTTTGGAGTATATCAGTTATTGGTTCAAAGCCACTGATCCCGTACACAATATCTGTATGTGAATTTCTATGAAGACCCCATACTCTACGTATAGGCATTCTGGACATTGTGAACATACGTTTAATTGACTTGTTATTAAGACACCACGTTTTACAAAAAAATGTGGAATGGTACATTCAACGAAACAGATGAAAGAGTTCCAATGACGCTAGCCTTTTAAAATTGCCATTCCATAAAAATCAACTGAATTCATAACCGAATAGAATTTGCAGTGACTCGTGTCTTATACTATTTTTTTTAGATAAAAACTAATTAGAAAGAATGTTTGGGAGGTGCAGAAGGACCTATCTTGGCTAGTGATATTCTATACAGCGCTTGCGGTTGTGTTTTGGATTGCCCCTCGAGCTGTATCGACCATGTAAATTAAGCTTGTAGGCATGCGAGCCTCATTAAGCATGATATCAAAACACAAAACACAAAATTTTACCTCTTGATAGACGTTGACCAACATGTTTCTAATTGTAAACGATAGATGGCGTAACGACACCCTGTCAAAGCCCACTGTAATTTCCGATGAGGGCGGGGTCATTCCCAGAGCGTTCCTCCGGCATCTACTTGAAAGATACGGGTCTGATGGCCGTCAAACTAGCTAAGCAGATATTTACCCACCTTGAGGCTATCATCGGAATACTTTCCTTTCGTATTTCCCTGCCCTTATCAAATCCTAGCCTAGCAAAAATTTCGAAACCGCTCAAGGAGGCTTTCATTTTTCGTACAGACTAAAACCCGGATCATGCAGCTAGTTTAACTAAAATAATTTGACTGAATAATCAATTTGTCTTTTTTGACTTTGGAAAATAGTTAAAATATAATAATAAAAGTGTTATTATCACAAGTGTAGCATTGTTTAGAATCTAAAGATTTGCTAAATAAGGAATTTTTACTCAGTTGGCTTGTTATTAGGCCACTCCCTGTAATATTTTAGTCCAGGCTTGAATGAAGTTTGGTTGAGGAGTACACAACTAACAACGATAACTGCTTTCTATTTTCACCTTCTATCCATGAGTGGACTAGATCCAAAGTAAGGCTTCTCGTGTGATTGAACGATTAAATGATCTTTTGCATATACCGATCAATGGAGGAGGATACATACGACTTTCGATGGATCTGCCAAGAATTAACTTTATAATCGGTAGCTTTGACAGTCATTTCGATCAGTACATCACAGCGTCTACGTTTGTAACACCCTTACAGGCGCGTAATTTTAGGGACGCAGTTTCCTTTCGCAATGTGTAGGCCGGGGGGGGGGGGTTGACCCCCACGTCCTCACTCACACATATATGCCATTGTAAAGGGATATACAGCATTAAACACCCTCACCAACACATTTTCTCAATATAACGTTACAATAATAATATTTATATTCTCAGTTCTGGTGGGGTAAAAAATATTTGCAGGGAATCGCGACTGTCTGGTGTGGGTAAAGGCTGCAGGGGTTGGGGCTGGGCGTGTCCCCCTAGTGTGGTGTTTTTTTTTTTTAAATTGTTGATAAAAAGTTAAGGAATAATACCGGGAATAATAACAGCGGGTTATATCGGTTCAGAAACGAACAAGAAGTAAAAAGTTTAAAACGCTGTCCCTTAAAATGCTAATCCATTAAGCCTGCATGATTTTCCCCAAACCTTTATTGGCTGAGTACCACTGTGTCATGGAAGGGTTGGGATCGTTTGATATTATCAGTGATATTACTATTCAATTAAATTCTGATACACTGCATTTCATTGATAATTGAGTTTTGCGACACTGTGACACCTTTTTGCTAACAACTTGTATATTTTATTAATTTGTAGTTACAGCCTACATTACTGTAAAATTTCATTCATTGAAATAGCAAAAAGTCCGGGGGGGCATTGTTATGTCTCCCTTGGTTGAAAAGGTGGGGAGTTGCCCGCCTCACCCTGTCCCCACCAAAATGCGCCCATGATAAATTTTACGGAATCTTTTGTCATTAATTAGCGATAATTGCCTCCGCCAGGAGGGTTTGCGTTTACTACCGTTCGTGTGTGTGCTTTTGTGTGTGTGTCTTTGTGTGTGTGCTTGTGTGTGTCTTTGTGTGTGTGCTTGTGTGTGTGTGTGTGTCTTTGTGTGTGTGCTTGTGTGTGTGTGTCTTTGTGTGTGTTTTGTTCACAACATAACTCACGCAATCATAAACGGAATCCCAAAATAAATCCAGGGCACATCGGGAAATGGGCCACTGAAGAAAAGATTAGATCTCAGTATCGATCCGGCTCATGATCCGGATCCAAGAAGGACTTCTAGGAACATGCACAAATGTGGAGTCACATATGCCCGATTGAACATAGACAAATTGGCCGAATGAGTGAATGCAAATATTAGTTTGGGGAACTAAGGCACCAATAAACCTTGGAATATGGGCCAATCAGTGAATGAAAACACGGGCTGCGGAGAACCCTATATTTACGACCGCCCACGTGGCGGAGGCCTGCATTCCTAAGGATGCATATTTCTAGTTATCAAAGTTTGCATTATTTAATAATAGCTACACAAGACGAAGTATTAACAAAGGCTGAAAATTGATTGTAGAAATCGACTTCCATGGCCCCGGGTCAGAGCATAGGTATCAAAGTTCAATTAACAGCCAAGGAGCAGTGTATCGTTCCACGTTCGACCCCACCAAGGGCGAGCGCTCCGCAGGCTTAATGGAAGGGCTGTATCCCACAACCGTGTATCACTCACAAATTAGAGTGTCCTTGTGGTTCCTCTGTATTATTACCCACAAATAAGGACGAATTCTTATACAGGTCCGCAGGTGCGGGAGACACTATGATAGTAAATAAAACAAGAATTGTATGTAACCTAGTCCAAAAACGAAATGAAACTCTGCCAGATGTACAAAATAAGGTTAAGAATTAAATAACTCCGCTATAAAAAAGAAGGCAGTGACTAGCTCCACCAGAAACATTCTTAGAAAAAAAGGAAAAAATCAGCTATAGAACAATTTCTTTTTTTTTATCTATCTATTTTATATATTTTTTTCATGTTTCAATTTTCATAACACTGAATTTTTCACAGCATCCTTACCTTGGTAAACGTTCAAATAAGCAAACGAGACATGATAAACAAGACGTGCATTATCATAGTATAGATAACCTTATGGACATGTGAACCGCTGTCATTACATTATTATGCATCCTGCTGTATGTTGCTTTAAATCAATCTGATTTTCCTTCCATAAAAATGGTGAATTACTTGAATTTTGTAACCTATATCATTTTTATATATAGTAAAAAAAAGCCCTTTGTTCCCTAGCTGGTTGATTTAATCTGTTTGAAATATAATATATTTCCTTCCCTTTGAAATATGTGACAAAACCGGACTATTTCATGGAGTAAATTAGGTTTGTTACACAGGTCCTGTAGCTCTGTTTTTGTGACCACTCTTCTAATTAATGTAAGCCAGGAATAATGTTACTGATTATGTAGGGCTTTCGGCAGATACAGGTACCGTTACACTGAATACAAATACAGCTAGATGTTTGGACACTGCATTTGCTATACTATGACAATATGGCCACGTGGGTCTGCAACAGACAGAGCTTAGCCTACATTTTTCGGGCCTACAATGTGCCCCCCCCCCCAGATTACCTTATTAATGGATAATACTGCAGATAATTTTTAGCTGCACATACATAGCCGTAAACACAAGACATATTAGGCATTTATATTGGGCTGGTAAGTCTAACTCGAGTCGTGATACAAGCCATACCAAGGAATGTACTGCAATTAATTGTCTTTTATCCTATTGCATTAATGTCGTGGTAAACCGCCGATAATCTTAACTTTATGCTACGAATGATGAACTAACACAAAAGAATATACATGTGAACTCACTACCCAAACTGAAAATCCGTCTCTTTGGGAACGAGTCTTTTTATGCATCCCGTACATGTTGGCTCTCGTCCAGTAACCCGTGCGAGCCATGCTTGTGTTCATGCAAGCAAATATTAAACAAACATGCAGCTCTATGTCTGGGATTTACCAATATGTTGACTTAAAGCGGAACTTTCTCGCAAATGGTAGGTGTTGTTAGAAAGTATACAAAAGAGCTAACAATAGGTCTGGTTTATGTCAAGTGACATCGTACATGTAGGCCATAAGGCGTTGTCAAAAATGACGAAAATATTTGCATCCTCACTGTGTGGTCCTCGTTGAAGTTAAGACACTCGACGCTACTATGTTGGTCGTAGACTCTCTAAATAATGTCAGAGGGCCGAAATTGCGTAAGCACCTGCATCGACCTGTTGCACGAAACATATCTCGTGCAGGGCATTGCTTTATCATTTTCACACACCGTAGCTACATCTCGTTTAGACGGCATATCAACATTTCGTGCACCTGACATAACTATATATCGTGCACCCGGGAAAGCTACGTCTCGTGCACAGAACATACCTATATCTCGTGGACATGGCAAGACTATATCTACTGTACACGGTATATACCCATATCTCTATTTTTAGTGCAACTGGCATAGCTAAAATATCCTTAGCCGTGACAACCCGACTCCGTAGGCAATCGGATATATTGGGCTTGTAAGCCTACTCGAGTCCTGACACAAGTAATATCGAGGAATGTATCGCAGTGGTCTTCATTCATATTGTGGTAAACGGTCCATAATCTCAATATTATGCTAAGAATAATTAATTAACACAATAGTATACATATGAGCTCTCAACCCCAACTGAAACACCGTCTCCATGGACACGGGTCATTTCCTGCATCGCCTGCAAGCTGTCTGCGTCCTGTAACCCGTGCGAGCCATGCTTGTGTTCATGCGGTCATAAATTCAACAAACATGCCGAGGGGGTTACCAATGTGCTTGGTTAAAACGGAACTTTTCTCGCTCATGTTTGGTTTTATTTTAAAGTACACAAAAATGGTAACGATTGGTCTTGTTTATGCTGACTGACAATGTACTTGTAGGCCATGAAGCGTTGTCAAAATGACGTAAATATAAGGCCTTAAATTGCGTTCCTCAGACTTAGATGTAAAGACACTCTGGCGCCAGTAATCTGGTCGTAATGCCTGAGGGTCGATATGACGCTAAAATGTCGTGTACACGTAAGGCACAGCTATATCTCGTGTACAAGGTATGGCTATATCTCGTGTACACGGCATAACTAAATCGGTAGCACACAGCATATAAGCTCTATAATGTCGTGAACATGGCAAATTATATCTCGTGGACACAGCATAACTGTATGATGAGTCTATATCTCGTGTACACAGCATAACTATATTTCGTTTAAACGGCAAAGCTATATCTTGTGCACACCAGCATTGCTTATCTCATGCACACAGAGTAGCTATATCTCGTGCACGCCGCATTGCTTATCTCATGAAAACAGTATAACTGTATTCCGTGCACATATCATAGCTATGTCTCGTGAAAACTGCATATCTTTATCTCGTGCACACCACATTGCTTATCTCATGCACACAGAGAAGCTATATCTCGTGCACGCCGCATTGCTTATTTAATGAACACAGTATAACTGTATCTCGTGCACATATCATAGCTATGTCTCGTGTAAACGGCGTAGCTTTATCTCGTGCACACCACATTTCTTATATATGCATACAGCATAGCTATATCTCGTACACATAACATAACTATATCTCTTGTTCACGGCATAGCGTTATATCGTGCACACGTTATACAGCTGTTTGGCTCTTGCACACGCAATAGTGACCTCATGTTACTCAATCTTTAAGATATAAATTAATGAACAGTTAAATCATTATAACATTTGGCAGACAGTTGCCGCGCATCCATCATAAAACGTACTCAAGCTCTTCGGGTGCGCGGTCGTTTACCCATGCACGCCTGCAGAAATTCACTTTTCACAGCCTTCCTGAAGCATCCATTAATAAACAAGTAACGCACTCATAGCTGCCGAACCATTTGCCGTGAAAACATTTTTACAGTCACCTTATTAAGCGTCCTCATCGCTCTTTATTGCCCTTGTGAATGGCTTTCATTTCTTTCTGGCCGTTTTTCTTTGTAGAAGTGTTATTCTGTTAGGTGCAGCAAGCAACAGAGTCAGGCCTGTCACATGAAAGCGCTAATTAAGACACACGAGCTGTGGGAACGGTCCCGAGATGGAGGCGGACAGGAACAGGTCATTACTAAATGGTACAGATGACCGCCCCGTGACAAAAGGAATAATACATTATCCTCCAGGGATCATATCACATTTTAATGCCATTATTTTCCTACCTGATTAAAAAAAAATCTTCTCCCATCATGACATTTCAATATTACATTTGTTGTTAGTGGTTTGTTCTAATTACAAATATTGATTTCACATCAACTGAACAGAGATTCCGCGATGTTTATAATCAGTGCCAAAAAAACTCATCACTTATTGTCCCAAATGTCGAAAATTAACATTCATCTATCTTGAATAAAATTGTGTTTCCTATACCTCGAAATAACACAGAAATGAGCGAATTGTTAGGCCAAGAAATACAATTTGAAATGCTTGTTTGAATCATGTGTTCTGTATGCAAATTAAACTTTCAAATATATATACGTATGGAAAACATAAAGCAAGTTTTTAGGTTATTCTTTTTCTGTCTCAAATGAACAATACCGTGTTTTTCATGAAAAATATTTTTATGACCAATTAAATGTAACATTTTATAGGCGTTATGGATACATGCGTACTTTTTTTATATCTATATTTAACCGGCGGGTGTGGGGGGGGGGGCACCATGTTGCCACGCAGGCAGAGTATTAAAAAATGATAGTCTCTTTTCATGAGAAATACTTTATAGATACTCTAGTGTCGATAATTTATGCAAACATCTCTCAAAATAACAACCAGCGTCAGAATATCAGCCCGCCAAAAACTGCTCCATAATGGTTATCAATTTTAATTTCTAACTACTAAATAGTGTCAAGCCGGCCTCCCATGCATCCTCCGATTTTTTCGGCTAAATCTTTGTCAGCCTTCAAAATCGAGAGGATAGATATGTATAGATGTGAGGCTGCTGTCTGCCCGAATCCTGCCGGAAACACCAGCTTAATAACATTGGTAAAGTTTATCCGGCCGATCTTTATAACGCCGGAAAATCCGTTTAATGTGATGTCCGAATCGAAAAAAATATCGACCTCTTCTCCCTCCTGTCTCACTTTTTTTATCATTCATTGAGAAAATAACAATTTTGGAGACGAAGCCAAAACTGACCAAAATGGCTGAAAAAAAAAACTGATGATATTCACGTGAAATTAGTAAAATTTTATACGGGCATGCGCCGGCCGGCGAGATCTCAGATTTTTCCGGTCGTCTAAATAAAATTTGCCGGTCAAAAATAAAAAAAAATCCGTAGATGGTAGACCTGTTTCTCTTGGAGTAATATATTACCATCTAATAGTTGTCAGAGAAACTCTTTTTATTTTTCTCTAGTGTAAAACTGTGGTACTACCGCCTCAGAAAAATAATTTTTTAATCATCAGTCATATTTTACTATTGTGTATAATGCACACACGCAACAAGTTCCTGTTAAAATGAATTATGGTCAAAAAAACGAAAAGCCTGCAGCGGCAATATTCAATTTAATCTTAGTTCTTTTGATGTTAAAATGCCGCAAACCACCTTGGAGGAGCGATGTGACAAATTCAGATCACCCTTTCAAAATTTCTTTTTTTCTATTTTTATTTACTTTTAATAACTATGATTTATTTCAAAGAATATCAAAATGTACAGTCGCCTATTCACGAATGAACCTGTGAAATTGGTTCAAATGAGTTAATGCAAATACCGAGCGGAGGCTTGCCTTCCTTAGAATGCAGATTTCTAATAATTATTATGAATTCTTTCATCTGGGTTTGAAAACTTAGGTTGCTTTTATAGATTTCTTACGTTTGTCGTGTGCCATGCGGTTTACATGGGAATGTGTGCGAGTCACATTTACTACGGAAAAATGAACAGAGTTAAAAATAAATACCATCGTTTACACCAACCCTCTTTTTTTTGTAAAACACATTACATGTAAAAAAATACAATACCAATTAAACACAAAGTCTCAGGTGTTCTCAGGTGTTCAGTATATCGCAGTCATTGTGAACTGTTTTGCTATATTTTGGATTTTTTTTGTCTCATACGAATTACGCGCCAGGTAAGACATTATCATTCACTTGGTAGTCGGAGGAATGGCTCCTGTAACCTTTGGCCTAGAACTTTTTATACTGTCTCCTTTGTATAAAAAATATCCCGGAAAACATGCCGACTAGGGTACTGGTACAGACTACAAAAGAACACGTGTTCTGTTTGGGAGAGGTCTCACAAATTATGCAAATTCTGATATTGTAAGGCGACTGACGGTTAACAGTAATATCGGCGACCTGATTGGTTGCACGGAACAGTTATGCTCATAATTATTCAATAAATGAATATGCTAAAAGGTCACGTTAAGTTCATGGTGAGGTCAAAAGTACGTCACATATAGCAACTTATACTGAAAACAAATATGTGTATTAAATTCCCTTCATTCAGATACCCAACTTCCGAGCTTTATCATATTTTGTCCTAAAATAGATTCCATTTATTAATTTTCATTTTTAAAGTTTTCTTTATTAAATACAAATGATTTTTCGTTTTATAGATATAGGCCTAACCATGAATAATGATATTATTTTCCTTCTGTTTACTTTCTTCAGGTATCCCCAAAATTAAAAATATGTTTTTGTGTAATAATATCTGGTGATATACTATATGCAATGCAGACATCTTGCAAAAATCTCTCAAAACAATATCACAACTTTGGATTATCTGTGATTCCAAACTGATGTAACTTTCCTTTATGATATTAAAAAAATTATACAGTATTTTATACTGGAATTAACCAATTTTGTTTTCCTTACACAGGCTAAGAAAATTTGAATAGAGAGTGCTCCATTCGTCTTCCAAAATATTATATTGAAAGATATATTTTAATTATTATTACTGATCAGAATTGGGTCTTAGCTGATAAAAAAAATAATAATCGTATACCTTACCATGAAGTAAAATTCTCAATAATAGCAGAACCCTGTGCTGTTTTACATATGTTCATATCAAGAATATCTATGACCATATCATTGACAATCCCCATTATATTATGAAGATGCCGTTGCTTTACCTTTTTAATCACTGATTTATATACTAAATAGTCTCTTTGTTTTGCACCATTAGCTAGCTAGTAATTAACCTTACATTAATAGTACCGTCGTCTTTAAATATCTGATTTTCACAGATCAGCCTGCTTCATATAAAGATTTTCAGAATATAGGTCTTCATTATATTGTTATAGATTTATTTATCCTAATAGTTTATACTGTTTCATCTTGAACTCTTGTATCTTTCCAACTCCTAAGTACATCAAGATAAAACCTGGGAATAATTCCTTATAAATAATCTTTGGTGTAGTTACAAAACTTTGAACAAAACTACAAAATGCTTTGAACTAAAATTATAAATAAATAGTTTCCAGTCTTTTCTGTATTATTAAAATGCATGGTTCTCGTAATCCACATAATTTTTTGCCCTTCGATATAACTATCGATGTGAAACATGTTCAAACTTCAACTCTTCACCCGTTTCACTAAAATTTCTCTCTTTACTTTTCCTTTTGTTGGATCTTTCCATACAAATGACCACAGTATTTTTTATTATCTCTTTATATTTTTTTTGTAAAATGTGTATATATATATGTTTAAAAACATAATGTTTTATTAACTTGAATTATACCTTGTAACGTTGGTTTCTTTGTTTCCATATGTTTATAAGTTCATAAATATCTTGTGCGCCTTTCGGGGGTTCCTCGGAGGTATGATCCAGCAATGGGGTCGATTACGCATCCAGGGCCCGCAGGTACAGTAGTCACCGGGCCTGGCTCACGCCAGGATATAAAATGAGAGGAAGCGTGTGATACTGCGCTGTCACGTATTCCGAAACCGGAACGGATTTTTTCAGATGTACATATACGTAGTTATGTTAGCATTAAGAAATGGAGGCGGTTACCTCCACATATATATATATATAAATATATATATATATATATATATATATATATATATATATATATATATATATATATATATATATATACAACCGTGAAATGAACTTTTACATTTTCATATGTTTCACCGTTCCAATTTTTCAGAATCATCAAACAGTTGATAATTGGCAAAAATGTTCAAAATGTAAAATGGCCGACAAAATTGTCATGAGGATAATTATGGGCATCTTTGGCACAAAACGGGAATATCTCACTTTCCCCAAACATTATGTGATCACCAGCGTAATTTCCTTTATCTTGAACTAAAATAGTTTGTTAAGTTTTCATCTTCTGTTATCTGAATCACAGAAAGGTCGTTTAATGGTATAAATAATAAGCGAGTGTCCATGAAAATAATACAAATGAAGTAGAACAATGAATAGAACTTTATTAAGTTCTATGCATTGTTCTACTTCATATGTATTTTATATATATATATATATATATATATATATATATATATATATATATATATATATATATATATATATATCTGATATTAAAACTTTGCAGATAGAGCCAAGGTGGGAGGGTTGGAGGGAAGGATGCGGGTGAGCAAAAGCCATATGAGTCTTAGGTCAAACCTCTTAACCATTGCACCCGCAATCAGAACAATCAGCGATCCTTCGTCATCTGATACCAAGCAGACTAATACTAAGTTGGGAGGAATAGTGGAGGTATTTTATGTAGCGAGACGAAAGAGTTTTGCTTATAAAAACAAAGAGAATAATGATGAAAGCACATCTGTTCGGGAATAATTAAATGGCGGGTCTTGTGTTTATTAACGCCTCGCCTGGATCTTCTCTATCTGTAATCTCAGGTAGCGACTAGACGTCTGTGTGTCATCCTTTTTATTTTCCATCCTCTCAACATTTTTCGTTCTAGTTGCCTCCATACTTCCCCCACGTCATACTGAATACATGTTTTCAGTGACTGTAAGATTTGAGGCCTAATTCCCCCAGAAATTACACCAACAATGTGCAGCCGCAATCAGACAAGAAATTTAGATTCTAATGAATTACCAGGTTCATACGTCCATTCATCCGGATCCACACCAAAATCTTAACGATTCTTGATTGGCTCATCCCGAAAAGTTCTAAAATGTTCATAAGATTCCTTTCATGGTTACGTGAGTTATGTTGTGAACAAACACACTTACAAACACACGAACGGGGATGAACGCATACCAACCTTGCGGAGATAAATATATAGATGTTTCTCCTTCACGGAGGGCGCTAGGTTTACAAATGGTCATTTACGGAATGTGTGTAACCTTCTTACAACAACCCTGCACTGTGCCATTCTTCAGTAATAAGAAACAACTTTACCAGATAAGGTGTAACCATTATTCAATCAAGGAATATCCATACAACAACAAAATACTCAATCGTGAACGCTTTCATGATAAACATTTCAATCAAATTAAATTGGCACTTAATATCGATGCATCCAAAAGTGACGCAGCCTGTGCCAGCCTTAATTTTTTTCTTTTACATTTTTTACTTTGGATTTGAATTGAACACATTATATTAAACTAGTATACCTATGGTCCACAATTATATATATATATATATATATATATATATATATATATATATTATTAAGGTATGTGGAGGTCACTACCGTCGGTTAAGCCTCATCGGCTCATGAGATGACCGAAAATCTACTGCTGCGATGTCGGTTTTTATCATTATTTTTTCGCACGGTTGGGTGCCCGACAGGTGGATATAATTTCGGAGCGTTTATTTAGCCAGTTCTTTTGTTTTGAGCTTAGGATTGTCATTTTCTCGGCCAAACACAAGTTGCACTGATTTGAAGAGGTCATGGATGTGTTTGATTGCTGGATTATAGACCAGGTGATGTTGAAATTTTGCAGCTTGTCTTTCAGGGTTCACACTTGTTTTGCGAGCTCTGTTTCGTTTGAGTGAGTCCTGTGTTTAAAGTGTTCGTTGTGGTTGTAAAACCATTGTGGTTGTACGAAATCGCAGCAGCAGATTTTCAGTCATCTGATGAGCCGATGAGGCGAAACCGGCGGTAGTGACTCAGATCCACATATACCTTAATAATATTATAATTCTTGGTTGCTAATCATTGAGCGCTGTGTGACCGCGGGGGAAAGACTGCATTCCCGCAGATTGTTTCTAAGTATAAATTCTGTTTCTGTGTTTGAAGGTTCAAATATATGTGGCCTTATGATTGTAGCATTTATAATAACTAGCTAATAAACCCGGTATACCGGTCTTTTTACCGGGGTTGGGGAGATATATTAACTGAGATGTGGAACGTTGGCTTATTTTTTAATTCTAAAAGCTAAAAGAAAATATAGGTTTTCAGTGGGATACTGTCCCAATAAGATAGGTACAAATATTTTTTACATTTAATTCGTGGCGCTGTGCTCGTGGCAAAAAATATCATACCCCGGTGTGTTTACCTTGAAGACCTGGTCAGTGATGATGTTTACCTTGCGAACCGGAATGAGACGCGGGGGCATTCAGGTTGGACGCATAAGGAATAGGTTGATGTGAGGAACACATGAAAGATTAATCAAATGTATGTTGCAAGGAAACTGTTCCTGAAGAAAGAAACAGAAATATGCATATCTCGTAAGTAGCAGAAGCGGACCCAATGGCACTACATGCAGAGGGTCCGAATCCCATTTTCAGCCGCCGCAACCTTTTTTTTTTCATCGTATCAGACCAATTTTGAGGCCCCTTGCTAAATATCATCATCTTTCAAAAGTAATTCTCGTGGTAAAATAATTGTTAAAATTTCCAAGTCGTATATCAAACTTTTTACCGGCTTTTCCTTAGGCTAACGGGAAGGCCGTGCCTCCCTCACAGGCGAATGCCGTTCAGGGGGTTCCTCGATTTTATGACCCAGCAGAGTGTACTAACAGAAAGACTCGCTATAGAAATATTTGGAAGCTATCATAATATGGACTCAATCACAAAGCTGTTCATTAATATCCTCAACTTCTGACTTGGAAAGTAATAAAATGTGGATAATTTTATAATCTTATTTCTAGGGAATTAAAAGGAATTGTGTAAAATGAACATAGATTACGAATAAATGGGAAAAGGAATAGATAAAATTTGAGATGTTTCAGCTCAACTTGGAGGCGAGCGCCGCGGGCGCCCCCCTCTGGATCCGCCACTTCAAAAGTGGATGAGAGCCTGGGTCCAATGACAGGCAAAACGTGCTCAAATCCCTCACTGAAAGCAAGCGTTATTCATATAAACAATAGCCCCTAATCGTGTGGTTGTGTGACCACGATGCACGCATTCCGGTCATTGCCGAAGGCATTTCGGCTGTGTTCGGTCTAACTTTCGTGCATGTCAGAAAAAGCTGAAAAATCACTCAAAATGATGTGTACATTAAAAAAATCATTTATTCTCATGTCGCCTATGTCACTGCGGGGACAATAACCTTTAAAACGAGGTATGCCACAGTGTCATACGCAACATAGTTTCAGAGAACATTGCAAACAAATGTGGACCGAATTCCTTTTATAAGTATAAAGATTGATGCAGCATGAAACCTCAGGTAGACACAAACATGTATAAAAAAACTCGACTCTAATGTGTACAATGCTCTGTCTGTAATCCTGCATGCATAGACCACTCTACCGCAAGGTGTTGACCAACATTCAAACACACCTACTCCCAGCCTCCGCCTGTTGAGCTCTCTCGACAATCAAGCGCGTCGCACGTCACTTAAATTCTGTTTCTGTGATTGCAGGTTCAAATACATGTGGCCTGATGATTGTCGCATTTATCATAAATGCAGAACCACTCGAATCCAATGTGTGTGTGTATATATATGTTTATATATATATTTATATATATATATATATATATATACATATATATATATATATATATATATATACACACACACACATGTAGCCTCGGAATCGCAGGGGCATAGACAATAATATGTGGAATGTTTCCTGATGTCAGCACCCTCGAAGTTCTTGGCACAAGAGATGAACATTATCTCCATACTATAGCAATATTTGGCAGCTTAATCTTGTAAGTAGGTCTTGTCTTGAGACCTCTTTCTATTGACTTGCTGTATGTTTGTGTCAAATGGGGTCTAAAGAAACAGAAGTGAGCCTGGTTTTTCAGGTCAAGGGATATATTTAATCAGGTCATAATTGGAATAGTGTAATAACATGTCATATTGTATTTTTTGTATAAATCTTTGGTCATTGCCTATAGGTGGCGCTATCTATAGGATGAGAATGAAATTAAACACAGATGAGGTATATATTGAGGAGGTATATATGCAATTTTAGTATTTTTTTTTTAATTTTTGTGTAATAATAATATGTCAAATTGTATTTTTTGTATAAATCTTTTGTCATTGTCTATAGGTGGCGCTGTCTATAGGATGAGAATAAAATTAAACACAGGTGAGGTATATATTGCGGAGGTATATATGCAATTTTAGTATTTTTTTTGTTTTGTGAAACTGAAGTACAGGCATGAGAGAAGACCAAGAGAAAATTCCTAAAAAATGGATGGGGGTCAGCCAGCTTCAAGTATTGTTGTGTAAGACAAAAGAGTTTATGAGGTAAATTTCTTGAAAATTCCTAAGTTTGAAATTCTAGAAATGTCCTGAAAATTCTCACGCTCATGATCTTGAGAGGGGAGTAACAAAGGACAGCGATCCAGCTCAAAGTAATCAAGTTACTCATCTATTGTACAAACTTACAAGTAGAGCTATGGTGATAAACTGAATTTGATCAATATCAGTATACTAATTATACACGCTACACATTACAATCGAGATACAGTTAACCCACCGGTCCCTGTAGTTTGCTGATTAATACGTCCGGAGACGTCATCAGATCTGTCATTTACAATCACAGTTGGATTCACAATGCACACATTTGGATTGAAAATGTCTGCTATTGGCCAACACAAAAGATCCAGGAACCTCCCATGATCACATATTTGTATATAAGTATTGTATATAAGTATCAGTATCTCAACTAAGGCACTGTAATATTCGACATGTAAATTATAAAAAAAGGGAGAAAGCGGAGATGATTTGACCAAAGTTAATAATCCATGTTAGATATGTTTTAACTGAAATAAGAGGGTATTAAAAATTATCTTAATTTTCCATTTTCAAATAGGAATAAACCACATTTGACAAGTACGTTAAAACAAGCCAATTAGGTATACACAGTCAAACAAAGAAAAATTGCTGCCTGAATCCATTTTATTATGCAATAAGAAAAGTTGGTAATGAGTCTAAGCGTATATATTAACTGAACTGAATCTTGAGTTTTCCTCATACGTTCACAAATACGTATTATATGATAAATGTATATTTGAAGAAATATAATTAATTTCCCATCGGTGTTAAAGAAAATATAAGATATTTTATATATACAAACATTTAAAGAATCATGTTAATAATATGCCACTGTCGAAGGATAATAAGAAAACCTATTATGGTTCATAAATGGACGAGGACAAAAAAAACCCCAGAAAATATGAACATTTAATGAGTTCCATTGTACTGGGTATGTTTGTGTCAAATTGGGTCTCAAGAAACCATCAGTTACATAAATCTTTATACATTATAAGCTCTGTAAGTAACATTATGGTCTACATTTTTAAGTATAGAAGATCGAAACCATATCTATCTGATGATTATCATGATAACAAAAGGGCTCAATAGGCCTAGTTTATGGACAAGAGGAAACAGTTTAATATATTTCGATATCACGTTAAATCATGTAAGCGCAACAGCTACTCTAATTAGTCTATACAGTTTGTACTGCATTTGAGTATTTTTTTTTATTTTCAGATCAGAATAAACAAGTCAATTATGTACACACTGTACGGTGTGATAAATGAAAATTGTGGCACGACTCCATTTAATTATACATTACGGAAAATGGTGGCCAGCTTAAAGTTATATGAAGATACATTTGATTAATAAAATAAATGTGTAAAAGTAATTAATATTTCTAAAAGCAACTTAATAAAACAGATGAGTTAAAAAGTAAATTCATTGGACGTTTACCAAATAATCCTGATTGACTGTACGCGTGTAATACACTCATGGACTAGCCAGCTTTAAGATAAATGAATGAAATACTACAAATTATACAGCGAAGTTGTGGGTTTAATCTCAATATTTCATTGCAGGAATTTCATTAAGGAAAATCAGCCAAGTAGATTATTCATGAGATAACAGATTCATAACATTTAGATAATTGCTAAATGAGATCTCCATAAGGGGTTCATATCATTTTATTAGACGACAACTTGAAATATATTAAGATAAATGTATAAAAACAAACCTAATAGAAATTATGGTGGAAACTAGAAAAACAGTTTGAAGAACACTTGCATTTATTTCAACACACCAAATCAAATTTATTAAAGTTATAAATATTCAACATGTTAAGCTTGAGACCAATGACATGATAATTTATTCTAATTCATGAATAATATTTTCAACATTTGTTTATATTTCCTCCATATATTTAATTTACCGAAACCTTGTATTACAAGATTTAGTTCACTCATGCTCCAGGACCAACTGAATATCTGAAACATTTGTGGAATCACAGATTTTAAGCTTATTTGAAGTACTTTATGGAAATAATGAGATCTAAAACCATAATACAGGACTGCTATGATAAAACAATGAAAATGTGTCAGTCTAGTAATGACTGGGTAGATTTTAAAGGGACTTATTCACAAACCAAGCATGTTAAATATTCTTGAAATATATGGTTTCTGCCTCAGAATACTATGATATCGGCCAAAATTTCCTACTAAACCCGTTTGCTCACTCCTGCACACGAGTCTGAACAAGTTTGCAGCAACTGCAATCAGTGGTCCAAATCATCAACAAAGAGCGCATACCACCTGATGAATCAATATTTTCAAGCTTAAAGTCAGTGTTTCTTCTTTCGGGTTTCTTCTCTTTGTTTGAGAGTTGCTCGCACATCTGGTTGTGCAATGGTGTTGTGTTTGTGGTTCTCAGGCATTTTTTTTTTCAGAAACCAGTGCCGGCGGGCAACATTTTATATTTACGAAAAAATATGTTCATATGTTCAGGAAAAAGCATGAAAATAAGAGATTTTTTTTTTGCTATACAGGTAACAGCACCTCATAACAAAGGAAATCTGATCAAAATTGTATTATTTTATCCTTTTGAAAAATGAAAATCACAATTTTTTTATGAGGAGGGGGCTAAATTCACGCAGGTGGTGCCTGAAAACCATACCTTTGATTGGTGAAGAGGCAAATGTGGACTGTGTTCTCATATACAGACCCTTGACAACGTATAAATCAAGCGAATAGATTGCTAGAAAAAAATTAAATTCAGCCAATATGAACTTATATTGCATAACAAACATATACTATTGCAAATGAATATGTACCTTTAAGGATATTTTATAACTGAACAAACTTGTAATCCTCATCCGCATAGAATAAGGCTTATAGATATGTAAGGCCAACCTGTAAAGCAGTTGAAACCAAAGGGACCAAAATAATCAGATAAACAATTCCTTTATTTTCATAGTTGCACCATTTCCAGTTGATCTCACATTTGTACATATAGCTATTTCTATATAATATGAATGTTTTGAATAAACAATAAATAAAAATAAGTAAATATAATAAATATCACAAAAAATATAACAGTTTTTGCAAATATAAACCAGAGCCATTTATCTGATGTACAGCTTTGATAAGAGCAGTTGATGAAATGCAATTATTTATGGATATAAAGGTCGTTTTTCAGTCTGTGATTAGAACAAAGTTATGAGAAAAAAAAATTAACAGCACAAATTAAGAATCACAACTGCACATTTTCAGGATGACATAAACATATATGTAAATTTCAATTTTAATTGTCTGATGCATACAAGATGTTTTTCATCAGAAAGCAAAGAGTATGTCAAGACTTGGCAATATCCCCTTTAAAAAGGCTCCTCCATGCCAAAAGAAGATTAAATAGGTAAGGTCTTTTCTGTGTGCCACATTTAGTGGGGAATACTTTTCAGTGTGTGATATTTGTTGGATGCTGGCTTTCTGTCTTTGTACCACATTGACTAGAGGCTAGTTTTCTTTACCGTACTTTCATAGTTTGGATATTCTTTCCCCATGTGCCACTTTTCAGTGTGCCACAATTACTGGTTTGTGGCATTTCACTCTGTGTGTTATATTTCTGGATGTTTATTTGATCTTTGGTCTCACTGCAAAATTTGTTTTCAGTCTTTGTGCCCCATATATTCCCCTGCTAGGAGGTATTCCTAGTTTTGTATTGTTTGGTTGGTCAAGTGTTTTGTTGATTTTGGTTACTTGGTTGGTTTGTCTATTAGCCACCAAGGAGTCACACCATGACACAAATAGTGGCTTCGGTAGCAGGTAACACTTAAGATCAGTGCGGGTCCAGGGGGAGGCAGGCATGTGGTCTCTGACTGCCTTTAGTTGCCTTTCCAATCTGTGTGGCAGATTTACTCTTGATTACTTATTTCTGGATGTCTGTTGGTGCCAGATACGGAAAAAATATATCAAGGAAACTGAAGCCTGCTGTGTCAAGTTAAAGGAAATTGTGTCCTATATAACTCAGATATACCTTTATTAATAATATTTCAGGAAAAAAAAGAGGAAGTCACAGAAATAAGTTGATTTCTTTAATAGCTGAAAAATTAAAATTGCATTATTTACTTAAACTCATTTTGACACTGCTTGGTCTGTGAGAAACCCAATACACCTAAATTTATGTGGATTTACATCATGCATTGTCTAGACAGGTATTTAATTTTCTTCTACCATGAACACCGTCTGTCTGTTTGAAAATAATACAAGTGACAATCAGGATCTTGTGCCTGCCGGACTGATTACCAGCGGTCGAAGCAATACAAGATTAAGTGATGGCTGGTTATATCTCAACACCTCCACCTTTCTGGTCACCTGCTGTAGAACCGATTTCATTTTCATGCTGTTAGAATTCTAAGAATTCCATCTTTTCAGTGTTTCACAAAGTTTCAATTTTTGTGATCTCACCATACAGAAAACTACACAGATCATATCATTTCTTGCCTGAATTATTTAATATGCTGGAAAAAATCTTTGTTCATTATGAACAGATAATGTCACAGATCTCATATTATTTTTAATATGAATAATATACCCATGGAAAGATCTGTTAATTTAAATAATAACAAACTTCTGCTTTGAATATAATTAATGTTTATGACATGTAGATTGGGCGTCTTAAAAAGTTCTATTTTCAAGATAAATCGCTTTTTGCGAATATCCAAAATTTGAAACCCTTACAAACAAAAAAACAACCACAGTATTAAGTCCTTTTGAAAATGAAACAGGCTGATAGTAGTGAGTCCAGCTTTACTCTTCTTTGACTTGTCTCACCGATACTGACGCTATACTCCGGAATGCTGATGGACCTAACAGCCGTATTTATCGGAACTGTATTGGACTAATACGAAGACCTATGCAATCTTTGCCAATTTCTGTCACCTGAAACAAAACAAAGATTCCCTTTCATCACCCTGACAAGCATTCTTTTACAAAGTAATATTAATTAAAAAAACAAAAGTATTTTCCAATTTTTAATCACCTGAGGACCTGGTTATCCACGTAAGTGTTCCCCATGGACATAGAACAACTCATTTGTATTCATCTTAACATTACCTTACTACACAACTAAAAATTATTTTCTTGAAAAGATTATATTTCTTAACAAAAAATATATTTTCCGTTGACGAGTTATCCTCAAGATATTTTTTCTTGATTTATAGGCAGTATGCTTAAAGTCAAAATATATCTAGATTTTCTGAAGACAAGATATATTAACTTATCATATGATGAACTTTCTTCATCATAATATCCAAAGACAATATTTCTTGCCATTTTATATCTATTTCTGATAACAAGAAATATTATCTTATCAAGAGAAAAAATTCTTATCATAAGAGAAATTTTCTTTATCTTGTCCCACTCCCTAGAAAATTTTCTCAAGTAAGAAATTATAGAGTGGGGCAAGAAAATTTATCTTTTCAAGAAAATTATTTTTGGCAGTGTAAATATGAAGATGAATAAAGCATTAATCAATAATTCAATTCTAGGGAGAACAACTTTGTACTCCCATTACTTGATTGAAATTGTTAAATAAGGACAATACTGTGACAGTTATTGTTAAAACAAGTTTATATTCACAAATGTCAATATCATAACATAAAACAAATTAATTTAGCGGACTGATTTTAAGTAATTTCCATTGTATTTTCAAACACTGATGAGGTAAATAAACTGTACCTGGGTAACCCTGCATGTTTGACCTTTGAACTCTGGCTGATAACAGGTGCCACTGAGTGGACATTTCGCCACAGGTTTTCCCCTGAAAATAAACGTATACATTCTATATCATGATGTCATCTTAGTTCAGTGAAATAAAAGAATATGACACAGAAAATGAAACCTAGACTTGAACTCCACATCATGATCTTTAACTGATGAAGAATGGTTGTCAAAAATAAGACTGGGTCACAGTTGATCTTTAAATCTACAGTTAATCAGTCAGACTGTAGCCTGCTTTTGTCAGCTACGATGCTGGTATCTTCTGTGATAATGGTATTAAAGCCTAGGAGATTACGATCAATGTCCAGCTCCCTTGCCTGGCATTGAAACATACTTGCATTCTATCATTGGCAGACTACCGTGACCTAAAGTTGATAGGTCAATGAAGCATGACACAAGACTGGATTGCTTCTAATACATGACCACTTATGAATCAGATTGCACTAAGTTCATGCCTCTATTGCAGCACAAACAGAAAAACTGTGTGGCAGCCTTTTATATAGGTTAAATTGTTTTACAGCCTGAAACACAAGCAAGTCAGTCTTGAACACAGGTGCAACTGTGTCACAGTTAGGACACAGGTACATCTGTGTAACAGTTTAGACACAACTAAAAACAAAACTTTATATCAGATAGACATAAACACAACTTTATATCAGTTAGGACACTGGCACAACTGTGTTACAATTTAGACTCAGCCACAACTGTCTGATAGACTTGACACAGCCATAACTGTGTAACAGTCTTGACACAGCAAAAACTATGTTACAGGGTTGACACAGGGACAACTATGTAACAGTCTACACACAGCTAAACTGTGTTACAGTTCAGACACAGCCACGACTCTTGACACAGCCACAACTGTGTTACTGTCTTGACACAGCCACAACTGTGTTACTGTCTTGACACAACCACAACTGTGTTACAGTTTTGACACAGGCACAACTGTGTTACAGTTATGACACAGCCACAACTATGTAATAGTCTAAACACAACCACAACTATGTAACAGTCTACACACAGCCACAACTGTGTAACAGTCTTAACACATGCACAACTGTGTAACATTCTTGACATAGCCACAACTGTGTAGCAGTTTAGACCCAGCCACAACTGTGTAAGTCTTGACACAGCCACAACTGTGTAACATTCTTTACAAAGCCACAACTGTGTTACAGTCTTGACACAGGTGAAACTTGGTAACAGTTTAGACATAAACACATCTGTATTTCAGTTTAGACATAGTCTGACCGACTGACTGACTGAAAATATTTTATGCTTTGTTGAGCAACTACAGGTTGTTGTAGTCAAGACTTCAGCCCTGTGCTCTACTTGGGCATAATTTGAGAATTTTTATAATTTGATGGAGCGGATAGATGTGATGCCACACAAGCCAAGCAAGGAGCCGCGAGAGAATGCCACCATTTTACCCATACCAGTGACCTCAGGAAAGCCACAGCACCCACAGCCACAGAGGCCAGGCGGGATACAAACATAGCCACAACAGTTAAGACACAGCCACAACTTTCTAACAGGGTAAACACAACCAAACTGTGTCAGACAACTGGGCATGGCTGAATGTTAACAACCTGTCTGACTACACTTAAAACATACAATTATTACGTAATGTATGGTTATTGCATTATAATATAAACTAAAGTTTAAAATAGAGGTCAACAGAACTGAGTGTGTACAAGGTTAAAGTATTTCTTTTCTAAACTTATTTAAAATAGCCTTTCGTAATAAAAGTGGCTTTGCAGTAGTTCAGAGGTGAAGGAGTAAAAGTTAAACCACAAAAGAAATACCGGGCATTTCCAACAATATAATTTATGAATTATAAAAGAATTGAGACATAGCTAGGTATACACAAGCAAATGTTTTTGACTGCAACAAAAACCTTTTTATTACGTTTTCAATTTTAAAAGGTCTCTGCCAAAAGTCATCTCCGATGTAGGCAGTGACAAATGTACACAAGAGAGAAATATAAACTGTGCTGTAGCCGGGCATTATCCACAGCCTCTCTCAATCCCCACAATTCATCCATCATTCCCCAGACTGCACAAGTAAATGGCATGGACGAGTATCCAATTCTCAGTATGTAACAGAATTTCAATAACGGCCAGAGCCCACAGCTGGGAGAGAATAACCAGACAGGTCTGACGCAAATACAAAAAACAGCATTGTTCAGGGAAATCAATACATGTAAGACCGGCTCAACAAAAATATCCCTCAAAAACATGGCTAGACTTGATAACAATAGGCAGTGGCCTTGAGCTGGTCATATATGACCTTTTGAGCTGATCTGCAGTAGATTTATTGTGGCTGCGAATCGTGTTCATCTATATGGCATCTCCTATTTATTGTCATTTCTCATACAGACCGGTGAGATGAATCACCATTACAAGTATACATTAAAAACACTAATTTGTTACAGAAAATGTTTGCTTCTCCTGGCACAAGGACATGGAAGATTAATTTGTGTCTGGATGAACATCACCACAGCTCAGGTCAATGAAAAAAGACCAGAGTATCTGTCCACTCTTAATTATAATGAGAAACGTTTTTATGCCTTCAGCGCAATAAACACTCAGGAATCTGTGAGAGGTTCAATGCAGTATTCACATCAGGTCAATCAGATGTTGATACCTGTCACCATTTGATGATCACTCTACACAGGTAGAATTTATTGAGCTCTTTCCTGCTTAATGTTACAAATCATAATCTCACATTTATACTCCTCACAGTGTTTAATTTTGATTCCAGCTGTAGATTACTTGGATAATATTAAAGTGTTTGAAGGTATTGATGAATAGCTATTATAATGGGCTGCAACTAGATACCACTGCACCGATCAAATATTACAATCGTATCATCAGATAACCATGTCACCTAGCACAGCAATATTTGATCATCCAACATCAGACAGAATGAAATGTCTAACAATCACCCATCCTTATATAAGGCATGTATGGTTGCAATATTTTATTAATTAGAAATGAGTTTGAGAGCAGCTGATCAGCTGTTTCCTATTAATTACATTTATATCAGCTAGAATATTATTCCTAATAATTATATCAGACAGAAAGCAATATGTAACAATTACTCAACCTTACGTATGGCATGTATGGTTAAATTATTTTATTAATTAGAAAGGAGTTTATTAGCATCTGATCGGTTGTTTCAAAATAATTATATATTGATTTGGAAATCAACAGGAAGTCTGTTACATGAACAAGAGGGAAAATTGGCTTTGAATCTATATTGATTTACGCAATGTGTTAACTATTGTATACTGTATTGTCAACATATTATATTACAGGATACTGTGTCATCACAGCCATAGTTTGGGTACCTGCTCTGTAGGACGTTCACCTGGACAATATTTCTTGAGCACCTTGATGCCTCATAAATTAAGCCAAGCATTCTGAATCTGTCATCAATCACGTGCAAAAACTGGGGAAACTCCCTTATCACTAATCAATAAAGATAATAATGCATGATCATAAAGAGTTTCTAAACACCGAAATTACTGACAACTCCATCAGAGCAGCCCTGATCCCTAATCAATTTAGGGAATAACCCAATCAGGGAAACACCCTACTCCCTGATCATTAGGGTAAACCCCCTAATAAATGATCTGGTAGACAAAACTCTGATCAGTTTAACACAAGAAAACTCAAATCCTAAAAATTCTGGCCATTTTCTAATCAGTTATTATTTCTAACTTTAACTTTGTTTAAGGCCAAAGACTAAGTCCAAATGTTGGGGTTAATCTAAAGAAAACTTACACAGTGCACTGCTTAACAATTGACAACTGCACTGTAAATATCACACACAATTTTATGTTGAATCATCTATTTCTGTATGAGAAAAACAGGCAACAGATTATCAATGCAATGCCTACATAAACTTAGGTAATTTTGGTGGTTTTATGCACCAAATAAAAGAAAAGTTGACTGGCCAAGCTAAAGGCTTTAATTTGAAATATGTGTTAGTCACTGTCAGTCACGCAAAACCACAACAGGTATAAAATACCAATAAAATACAATACAAGGCTCTTTCATCCAATAACTGTCAAAGAGTCTAATTATAAAATGATTCATGAAACTGCCAGGTTTAACTTGCCCGACAGGATGTCTTATTGTCTACAAAAACTTCAGCTTGGTGGATTTTAAACAAATTATACATGGAGTTCAAAGACCTGATGTCCTGTCAGCTAATGTCCAGGGGACAAAGCAAACTAATCAAGCAAACTACAGAAGCTGATAAACATAGCTTTACTGTGATACTTTAGAATAGAATAAAAATAAAATTTGTGTTATTGATAACTTCATAACATAAAAATGATGCAAATAAAAACCATGGAATCTGTAACATCAAATAAACAAAATACTACAGGTGTGGCTAAGACACACACTCTTCTGTCTGAATGGGTTGTCAGCTTATTATTTGTTCCCAGCTCAGACTGTGATACAACCATGTATTTATAGAAATCGCTTCTAAATATAACTGAATCACAGGTACAGTCACTAGTCTTATGAAACCAATGAAGTCATTTGTGAAAAGAGAAATAGCAAACTGTAAGGAAATCAATTCACCTGTAACTGAGAAATTTATTTTTTCTCCATGAATCTTACTGAATGGACCAAATATAGTGAAACTTCATAACACTTAGTGACATTTATTACTAATTATTTGCCAAGATTCGTTTGTACTTGTCATGATGTCTCACTGAAAGGTACATAACCCAATGCAAATTATATCATTAAATTGTGAAATTACTGCTAATTGTCCCTTTACTATTACAATTTAAACCTGCATAAAAAGAACTAAAGGTAGAGTCGCTAATCTTTTTTTTATTACTCAAAAAAATTAGAGACAGTAATAACACCCATGATTACAAGACAGTACACCAAAACAGTTACAAAAACAACACACAAAAAGAATATACAAAAAGGGTACTAAATACAAAATACATATATACATACAAATTAACCTGTTTGTTCAAAGTACAGTATGACTAACAATTTATCACATTTTCCATCTATATATAATTTTTGAAATACTTGTAATGTTAAATTAAACAAGCTCAATATTATTGTTTTCCTTTATATGTCAAATATATTATGTCTTACAAATTATCTATTGTGTAGTAATGGATCAAGTTTCCATTGTCCTTCTGATATTTTGCCACGAAAGTTTCCATTTTTTTTTGGGTTTTTTTTCTGCAGGCTTATCTGTACATTTAATCTTTCTTTGATAATCCATGTATTTTTTAAAGTTTTCAAGGTTTATCTGAACAGAATCTTTAGTTCTATATATAAAAGCTTTTGCATGTATAAGAATTTTATTTTCCATTCTCATATTCTTTTCAGATATTCCTAAAATAATATTCCTTTCTGTAAATAAACTAATTGGTAAACCATAAAAAATGCTTATATCTTGCCAAAACCTTTTAACAGTAGAACAATTACAAAAGAAATGCTCATACTTTTCTACCTCTGTTTGGCAAAACCTACAATATGGGTCTTCAGTAAAACCAAACTTATATAATATCTCTTTAAGATATAAAATAATGATGGAGTATTTTACACTGAAACTTGCTCCTTTTTCTTCCCACTCTTTAAAACTGACTGGATTCCCATTCACACCAAATAAGTGTTTTACATATATATATACCTGACTGATAAAGTGACTTACAGAAGAACGGTTTGCCTTTTATTTTAATATTCCTATTATTCCATATGCAATAAGATAACTCTGGAATACGAACTTGCTTCTATGCAATAAACATATCTATGTATACATCTTGCATTGAACCTTTTAGACAGTTTTTGGTATAATTACACTCTAACAATAATTTTGTGTTCCCATATATATCACAAAATGAGTCTATAAACAACTTCCAATCTTTTTTGGTTTTATCTAAATATCTTTTAATCCACATTACATGTTGCGCTTTTATATAGCAATCACTACTGAACATATTCAGCCCCCCATTTCCAAATGGTTTTATCAGTAGATCTCTTTTAACTCTTCCCTTTTTCTGTCTCTTCCATATAAAACACCATAATATATTATTTAATCTCTTTTTATAAGTTTCCGGCATATTGAAATTAGCCAAGAGATGAGAGAGTTTAGAAAAACAGTGTTTTAACTATTAAAATTCGCCCTTGCAATGTTAAATATTTTTGTTTCCACATGTTTGTTATATCATATATGCTATTAATTTTATTTTCAAAATTTAATGTATTACTCATTTCTGTATTATATGATATATGTGCCTCGCACTTTCACACATTTTGACCACACTAACCCTAAAGGTTTACTATTGCCATCTTTGTTTTTTTCTAACCACATCGCTTCAGTTTTATCATTATTAATGTGTAAACCTGAACATTTAGTAAACTCTCTGAACAAATCTAGAACAGTTTTAAGCGAGTCCAAATCTTTCAAGATATCAGTGGTGTCATCAGCATATAAAACCAAATTTTACCTCCTTATTTTAATCTTTATACCATGAATGTCTTGATTATTCCTAATATTAACTGCAATTATTTCTAAACAGATAATAAATAAATAAGGTAATAAGGGGTCTCCTTGTCTAACTCCTCTTCCTATTTTAAAATATCCTGAAGAATGTCCATTATTCATGATACAAGCTTCCACATCTTTATACAATACTTTAACCCATTAAATAAATGATTCACCAAAATTAAATCTTTTTACGCTGCAAAAATAAACTGCCATTCCACTGTATCGAACGCTTTTTCAAAATCGATTATTGCCAATAAACCATTTAATTTACATTTATCTATATAAAATAAAGAATCTTAGATGGTTCTAATTGCCTCTGTCATAGACGTATTTTTACATATCCAAATTTGTTTCGATGTATGATTTTTGACAAAACATGTTTAACTGTAAATGATAAGGCTTTAGTCATTATTTTTTAAATCAGTGTTTAATAACAAAATTGGACGCCAATTCTTTAATTTTGTTCTATCTTTATCTTTCTTCTCAATTAATGTAATTACAGCCTGCCGCTGTGATGGAGTCAGGCTACCCTGGTCAAGTGAAAAATTAAAACTATGCACAATTATAGATCCTATTTTATTCCAAAAGGTTTTATAGAACTCTGCTGTTAATCCATGGTTCCCTGGTGATTTGTCCTTTTTAAATGTTTTCAATACTTTAAAACATTCCTTAACTGTAAAATAGCCTTCACAGTACTCCTGATCTTCATTTGTTAATCTAGGAATACAATTGGTTTCGAGATTTACTGTATCATTAACTTGAGAGGAGTATAGGTTATGAAAAAAATACTTTTATCAGCTAAAATATTATTTATACCTGTTACAGAATTTCCATTATCGTTAACCAAAAGCTTAACATGTTTTTTATTTCCATTTCTTTTTTCTAAATTATAAAAGTATTTTGTACTTTTTTCACCATACTCGATCCATCTTATTTAAGCTCTTGTAATTCCCTGTACTTTTTTATCATAAAGCTCTTGTAATACTTGATATAATAATTCATACTTTTCCCTTTCATCTTCTTGGTCTTCCAAAGCTTATAGTTCACCAATGAGAACCAATTCCCTCTCTTTAGTATCTTTATTTTTACATTAACAAAATAAATGGTTCTTCTTCTAATTCTGTACTTAATTAATTCCCAAAAACTGTTAGGATTTAATTTATCTATTTCTTTTAGCCATTCATCTATCTGTTTGTTCATAAAAACAATAAATTCATTATCCTCTAAAAGTTGATTATTAAATTTCCAATAACCCTTCCCTCTAATATCCTCTGAAGGTTTCTTAAATGTTACAGTTATTCCTGAATGATCCAACTTAAATGCAAGGATAATATTAACATCTAGGACATAATCTTGTGAATGACTGGTAACGAGAAAATAGTCTATTCTACTATAGTTTTTTTACTTCTGTCGCCATGTGTATTGTTCTTTTTCTGGATATTTTATTCTCCATATATCTTTTACATTTAATAATGTTTTCATCTTCATGATTTCTTTAATAACTTTTGTTTTCAGCACCATTTTTCCCCTTTTTTATCCATCCCTGTAAGAACATAGTTCCAGTCCCTTCCCAATATAACATTATCATCTTGTGTCACTTGCATTTTTAAAATTTGTTCATATATTTTTTTTATAAAACAATATTTGTGATCTCTCTGTATTTGGAGAATATATATTTATGAATATAAATGAGGTATCACATATTTCTAATTTAATTATAATTAATCTTCCATCATCATCATTTAATGTTTCACTAATATTATACTGGAACTTATTAGACAATAAACAAGCCACTCCTCTACTATGGTTTGTACCATGGCTCATAAAGACTTTCCCACCCCATTCATTTTTCCACAGGTGATGATCCTTTTCTGTGTTGTATGTTTCCTGTAGTAAAACTATGTTAACTTCTCATGTTTTCGCGGCCAACTAAGAGTCGCTAATCTTAGGAAATTCATGACACTATGAAACATCAACTTGCACTGCTAATATCAAAGAAAGCCAGGCAACCAATAACTAACTACCGTATTTCCTTGATCAGACGCCGGGCCTTAAAAAGTCGCCTGCCTTGTTTAGTCGCCGGGGTAAAACAGTGTCCCAGAAAAATAAACGCCGGCCTTAAATAGACGCCGGTCTTGTTCACAGGCCTGGTGTCAGAGTAGTTTCCATGTTTGTCGCCAGATGTCTTATCCCTTCACTATAATTGGTGTATTTACCAGTCAAATTGACCATAGATTGTTGTATGAGTTTCGATTTGTGTTTTATTGATATTTAATTCTTCTGTAAATATGTTTTTATCTTACATGAATGCCTGTTTCAATGCACGAGGGACACCAAATATTCCCGATCCGTCCTTATGATTAAAGCCGATCACCGATCCTAATAAACGCTCCACAAATACGTCAGCAGTGAGAAGCTAACACTATCACTACTGTCAAGCTAGATAAAAATAGTACCGCCTGATACAAGCGGTTAATCTTGGTACGGTAAAAGTATACCTAACGGATGGTTGAACAGAACTGTTAAAATGCGTTTGGGCACATATTTCTTGTGTAGCATGAAGACACCAAATGATGGTGTCAAGCGGTACAATTTGTAGCTACTGTCAAGCCAAATTACGCTCCTTGCGTTCATTTTTAAGCGCTTTTATTGCGTCCCCATTGTTACCAAAACCAGGCTTCTGAGATAAACTTTAAAGTTGAAAATAGTATTACCGGTACTCTATATTCAGAAATATTCCCGGCAGTAAATGTCACATACAAGTATATACCAGGTCTGAAACGCTTCAACACGCTGTGTCAAGCTGAATCAGTTAAAAGTCGGACGGAAGGTGTCATGAAAACGAATTACGCAGTGCTGTTATACATACCAGCCCCCCGTTTTTCGATGGAACCAATATTAACAGTTCTCCACGGAGCACAGTTAATGGGAGAGCCAACCATGTTAAGTATGAACCAGGTCAGAAACACTTGATTACGCTGTGTCGAGCTGAATCAGTTGAATAGTTGACGGGTGGAAAGTGTGATGAAAAAGAATTACCCTGTGCCGTACCTAGACTGGTACCCTGCTCTATTATGGCACCGCTGCTCTTGGCCAATCATAGAGACGGGGTACAACGCCATCTTCAGGACTCCCGGCAGACTGGTTCCAACTCAAGCATGATTTATATATGATAAAGATACATTTTGTTTGGTCAGAGAAGTTGTTAAAGGTTGGCTGTACATTTCGTGTGACATTTATGATTAGATTAATAGATATTGATAATAAACCAATGCCACTTACAGTGGAATATCAAGTGTTCAGTATATCGTATGATTCGTATCATCTATACATCGATCGGTCAATTTTTGTGCAAAAACTCATTTTTCAATATTTGGAAACTTAAAATAACTAAAGAAAGTAATTTTATAAGTAATCTTCAAGGAAAACCAGCCAGGATCGCGAGAACATCCATGACAATCGGTGTGAGCATACAGACTGGAGTTGGAACCAGTCTACAGGTAGGTCAGGAGTTGCAACTGGGAGTACTTAAGATGGCGTTGTACGCCTGTCTCTATGCTTGGTTGAGGGCCGTAATAGAGCAGGGTACCAGTATGCCGTACCGACCCCCCGTATTTCGATGGAACCACTGTTACCAGTTGTACGCGGAGAACAGTTCATGGAAGAGCCACCCATGTTTAGAGGGAAACAACACGCGGTGTAAAATAAATGGAACAGCCACATGAAACACCTGAGGCCCGTGCTGACAGATTCTTGTGGACAACTGCAATCTCTCGCTGTAATTCTCCGTTAATTCTTATTATGGTGCGTAATTGTGGAGATTGCGCGTTTCCCATATCCCTATGTCATCTAAGGAAATTTCGTAAACACAATCCGTGTACCGGTAATGTTTTCAATTGTGTCCCTAAGTAGTGACCGGCGGGTTTATTGTTTCGGCGTGTTCTATTTTTTTAGTTTGTCTGATGAGCCTGATAATGTATTTTTTAATAAATGCCGGCCTTAAATAGAAGCCGGCCTTGTTTAGATGCCGGGTCAAAGCAGAGTTTGAAAAAAATAAATGCCCGGGCGTCTATTCAAGGAAATACGGTATTGAGATATCAGATCCTTAATCAAGGTACACTAAAAATTGACCATTAAGTGAACAGGCAAAATATATCAACTGTCAGCAACATTTCTGAAGGTATGGTTAACTGATTTTATTAATTTTTTTATGATAAGAGGAGACAGTTGAATAAATTATTTCATTTTAATGATCTCTGGCAAATCTGTTCAATTTTTCTGACCAATTAAGTAAAGCTGACTTTCAAGGAACTAGACTTAAGTGCATTTTGGTCCACAGAGCAAAAATATACATCAATCTGTGACCTATTTTCTGGTCTCCAAAGAGATTTCATTTTGATTTGTTTGTTGGTGTTATGGAGCCATAGCTAGTATGATATAGGTGACAATAGTTTTAATTTTGGAAGAGCAAACATTGTACAGACAAGGTTGTGTTATGCTGGGCCATATTTGTTAAATCTTAACACCAGCTATTCACCTACTTTCTAATTGTTTTATATATGTGATTTCTGACTTATTCTGCACGATTAATAACACTTAAAATCATGCACTGCAAGTAATTCCTGTTAGGAAAAGATTTTGTAACACCTTTGTGACAAGTTGTATGAGCTTGTGTACCTACAAGCTATTAGTAAACAGAGCACTGTTGACAAATAATAAAACAATGTTATTTAAGGTGTCTGTTTGCATATTTGTGGAAGTTGAAAGGTCACTAGGTGCAAAATGCCCTTTGCAAAACTCTGACTTGTCTGGTTTGCCCCCAGATGTTCTTGCTGAATGTGTTAGGATTATTTTGGTGGGGTTCCCATATGTTATATATGCTTGGACATAAACAAATTGATCAGCCTGTGGGCAATGTGACTGGCATTTTCTAGCCTATTTTAACACAAGGTTAAAGGAATTCTCTTCAGTCAATAGATGTAAAATATCAGACTAGGCCCCTTTGATGGATCTCATAGAAACAGGAAAATGAAGGATCAATGCTGTAGCTCTGCAAAATGAGTCAGCTATGCTAATAACTGATGTTTTGTTTATCTTCAACATGAATGAACCAACAACTGCCGTACTGGCCAGTCCAGGATTTCACATAAACTTTGCAGCATTGTGGCATGTCATTAACCTGTCTCATCAACTTCAAATTATCATATATTTTTTTTTCACATACATTTTTTTGTGTGAAAGATAATTATTTTAGACTGTTGTTCCTAGTTCCATTTAAAATGCTATGAAATGTGATCATGCCCACAGCTCACCTGCTCTTGATCACATTTCAATGCTCCTAATAAGCCTTTATCAATGCTCAATTTATCACAATAATGGGGTTTAAATTTCACAATTAGCCAATGCTTAAATTCATGCGGGGACCTCATCAAGTAAGTTAGAAACATGTGCTACTTAATATCGAGAAAAAGAAGAAATGGCAATAAGAGGAACCCCATCACTTGGAAATTAATCAAAATCCAGAAAAACATTGTAATGTGAATAATGGTGTAATAATGTGGAAGAATAAGGGACCTTGTTTTGTGTGATAAAAACATGTTCATGAAACGTGATACAGCCACAGCTGTAATACAACATTCAGACTGTCTTTATAAGTCAAAATGTACAAAATAATAGCAGTCTGTAAATGAGACTGACAGGTCAATAACTATACATTGACAACTTGATTGAAAAGCCAGTGTCTGGATGGGAATTATGCACTTGCTGCCATCTTCATTTACAGAATGGACATTAATTAACACAGCAACAAGAGATAAGGATTTCACATATTTTGTGTCACAAAATATACATATATATATATATATATAAATTTTATTTAGCAAAGAAAAAAAACCTTATATACTGCAGATCCTGAATTATTTGTGCACATTTAACATTTTTGTGTTTTCAAGTTCGAAGTTTTGAAAAGGAAAACAAACTTTTGTTGGAAAAGTATCAATAAAATGACATCAAACCAGGCCTCATTAATGAGCATGTGTAAGATTTCTATAACAGACAATCACAATAATTATGTGTTTATTAAGTGTATGATGATTCATTCTACAAACTTTAATATATATGTATATATACATATATATTTATCTAAGAATTTCAGTTCGTAAAATTATCTGAGTTTATAGTAACTGTAAACTCCTTAGAATTCTGATTTTATATGCAAAGGCATACATTTTTTAACCTTCATGACTTTTGTGTCATAGTTGTAGTGTATAAATATTACAGGACTAAAATAATCCAAATGTAACTTTCCCATTTGTCATATTAAAAATACAACTAAAATTATAAATAAACTAGTGTATGTGACACCAGCAGTCTTATTAAGGTTAAAGCTATCTACAATCCATGATTATATAAAATGTAAGGCTAACCCATGAAGACATCATAGCGATATAATAATTTTTGTTTGATTATTCACTCAAAATGAGATAATAATGAGCCTGATTCACAATATTTCAATCTTATAACTGAAATAAATATCACCAGGCAGCACGAGCAAAATTTACAGAGTACTTATTGAATAGAAATGTGAATATTTCATAATTATTGCATCAGAGACTGCCCATGGAATGGAGAAGAAGAACTAGAGATCTCTGGCATCAGATATGTTGTAGTGTCCCCAGACAAATAAGGCATACCCCCTTCTAAAATAGGCCTCTTCTTCTAACACATATGTTGACACTTGACAAAGCCAAGGCCACCATGGCCAAGGTCTCAAATGTTTGAACTTCTACGACATCTTGGATGGAGATTGTTGGGTCAAATTTGAAGGCAACAGAAGTAGTACTTCAAAAGTTATGGGGTTAACCAAAATTCTATGTCCACAGATCTGAGGACATATAGCTCCTGTGACTTTGATGTTCCACTTTGTGACCCACAAATTGATAGGAATCTTCACCTATTGGCAGGGAAGCTATATGTGAGAGATTGAAGGTTTGGGATGATAAATTTTGCTCAAAATGCATCCCAATTTTTGTTTTAAATGTGGATCCTGTGACCTTTACCTTTGACCTCATGACCCAAAAATCAATAGGATTCTTGCTTTATTGGTTAGCCATATATGAGTCAAGTTTGAAATTCATGTATCAATCCAAGCTGGAATTATCATCTGGAAACAAATTGTTGGACAGATGGCTCCTGTGACCTTCACCTTTGACCTTGTGATCCCAATATTGATAGGGATCTTCCTTTATTGGCAAGTGAGCTATATGTGCAAGATGGAAGGTTTGGGATGAAATGTTTGGCTTAAAATGCATGCACAATATTTTTAATGATGTGTCGTAACTGGAGATATCGTAAGAGGTGTGTGATTTTCACCAAATATGGAAATGGTCAAGGTCACTATACTATTAAAGGTCATGACCACATTTTAAATAGGTTTCCTCATCTCACCCATATCTATACATGAAGTTTGATAAAGATCCATGAAATATTTTTTAAGTTATCTTGCTCAGAAGATTTTTCTGCGGCAGTGGCTGGACCTTGCTAAAACGATAGTTTCCCCTGACTTTTTCAGGGAATATAATTATTATTCCTAAAAACCAAAGGGCAGTCCTTGATGGGATAGACTATAAGAAAAGTCTCACTTTTAAGGTTCTACAGCTGGTGTTTGTGTCACATGGCAATTATATAAAATCCACTGTCACTCGCACAATAATCTTTGCGGTCACTGTCCAAGAGATGCAGTTAACAAATACCCAAGTCGGGAGGATTAGCTTGGCAGTGCCAATTTCAGGGCATAATAACCCTGCTCTCTAATTAATGACAAAATCCTCTTGAACAGGGATCCTCTTTCCAGGTTTAAAATTCCTTGAATTTTCCATGCCCAGTCACTTTAATTTCCATTACTATCTTATGGTTCCATTACCCTTTGCACGGTCATTATTTTACTATCCAAATGTAATATACATGACTTAAGTTGCATGAGCAGATATTTCAATATTAGTGCAATATCAAGCTCCCTGTGATCATTATAAAAAAGCTCAGTTTATATGTTTGTTTTTTTTTTCAAAAACATGACCAGCATCTGCAAATTAAAGTTTAAGTTCATGCAAGAAAAACACCTGAACACAACCTTATGCAGGGGCATAGCCAGAATTTGCCCAAGAGGGTTGGCTGCAGGTTAACATACATAACCATAAGGAACTATAGTTATCTGTAGTACCAGTACCTGACCATCTTGAAAAAATGTGTATATTGTATGACTACGTGAGACAGTCAAGCTTGAAATCAATGAAAATTTAGTATTCTACCAATAATAAGCCTAGAATTTCAATATTATTGTGCCATTAATTTAAATACTCAAATCAAAGTTGCCAAAGCAAAATTGAAAATTGGAAATGGGTGAAAAAAACATCAATTATTACAAATCAACTTATTAATCATTTAACTCCTGTTTCTTAGTTATCCAATGACATATTCAGAAACAGCATTCCCCAGATAGATACCTATAGGTTTTAGTTCTTGCAAATGAAAGTGTACACTAAGTAATGAAATCTGACTTGTATCTTCATGATATTTTCATGATTGATATTTCTCCAAATTATTTTATGGATCCCTGAAGTTCTCCTATAAGGATCATTCTGGGTGTGCATTTAAAATGGCAGAAACATCCTGAGAGTGGAATAAGAGCACTCTAAGAGCTCTACTGACAGAATGAATCCTGAAAGTGGCTTCAGAGCACTTTAGAGCTCTCCTGACGAATTGCATCTGGAAAGCAGAATCAGAGCACTCTGGAGCTCTTCTAGCAGAAAACATTCTGACGGGAGAATATGAGCACTCTGGAGCTCTCCTGGAAGAATAAATCCTGAGGGTGGCATCAGGGCACTCTCAAGCTATTCTGACAGAATGAATCATGTAAGTGGCTTCAGAGCACTTTAGAGCTCTCCTGGCAGAACGCATCTGGAAAGCAGAACCAGAGCACTCTGGAGCTCTTCTAGCAGAAAACATCCTGACGGGAGAATCAGAGCACTCTGGAGCTCTCCTGGAAGAATACATCCTGAGGGTGGCATCAGGGCACTCTCAAGCTATCCCAACAGAATGAATCTTGTAAGTGGCTTCAGAGCACTTTAGAGCTCTCCTGGCAGAACGAATCTGGAAAGCAGAATCAGAGCACTCTGGAGCTCTCCTGGCAGAAAACATCCTGACGGGAGAATCAGAGCACTCTGGAGCTTTCCTAGCAGGATGCATCCTCAGAGCAAAATCAGAGCACTGAGCTTACATATATGGTAAAACAATTGACCCATGGGACATGAGGCTCAACTGACTGACAAAATAACCTTCCATAGGCAACTAATTAAAATAATGTAGGTGGCATCATAGTTCATGCATATAACCTCAAGTTCATCAAAAACTATAAGCACACCAAATTTGAATACAATCCATTCAGCTGTTCCTGAGGAATATGGCAATTTGTTTGTATTTTGTGTTATTTCTGAGCTTTCTAGAGCTTGACTGAAACTGCATCCTGAGATTGGCATCAGAGCACTCTGGAGCTCTCCTGATAGAATGCAACCTGAGAGTGGCATCAGAGCACTCTTGAGCTCTCCTGACAGAATGCATTCTTAGAGCAGAATCAGAGCACTCTGGTGCTTTTCTGACAGAATGCATCCTGAGAGTGGCATCAGAGCACTCTGAAGCTCTCCTGATAGAATGCATCCTCAGAGCAGGACCAGAGCACTTTAAAGCTCTCCTGGCAGAACACATCTGGAAAGCAGAACCATAGCACTCTGGAGCTCTTCTAGCAGAAAACATCCTGACGGGAGAATCAGAACACTCTGGAGCTCTCCTGGAAGAATACATCCTGAGGGTGGCATCAGGGCACTCTCAAGCTATCCCGACAGAATGAATCCTGTAAGTGGCTTCAGAGCACTTTAGAGCTCTCCTGGCAGAACGCATCTGGAAAGCAGAACCAGAGCACTCTGGTGCTTTTCTGACAGAATGCATCCTGAGAGTGGCATCAGAGCACTCTGAAGCTCTCCTGATAGAATACAACCTGAGAGTGGCATCAGAGCACTCTGGAGCTCTCCTGACAGAATGCAACCTGAGAGTGGCATCAGAGCACTCTGGAGCTCTCCTGACAGAATGCAACCTGAGAGTGGCATCAGAGCACTCTGGAGCTCTCCTGACAGAATGCAACCTGAGAGCTATACAATACTCTTTCTGACAGACTTAGCACTGCTTATTTGATCACTTTGGTACAACCATGACAAAATGTCTTTTTTTTAAAGTCCACTATTCCATCTAAGTATTTATGGACTGATTTGAAACTCGAACATGCCTTCACAAACACATCATCTGACACAAGCTATACAGTGCAGTGACTTAAGCTTAATACAAGTATATTCTGTTCCACTCCATCCCTCTGTCCACCTTACTTTCTTCACACTTATTTTGTCAGCTACTATAATGCAGCTGTTATCATAGGGGGATTTGTGGCAATTTATATATATATATATATACTTTGTGACACCAGGGCAGTTTTGTAATATTTAGAAAGAGCTATAAAATTTTAACTTATTCCTGGGGGGGGGATACTTACAAGCCTCATAGCTCTGAGAATATAGGTCACAGTGACCTCATTTTAGGTTTCTAAGGAGATTTTTCATGACCTCCCTGGATATTCAGTTATAGGGTTTCTAGGCTAACAGTGTCAAACGTTCCAGTCTCTTGTACGGATGGACAGACAGATGATCAGCTGAGCTAAAATTTTATCACAATAAAACAGGTGAAGAGGGGTAGAGGAATGGCGCATTCTTCATGAATGCAGAATCAGTTACATATAAGGAGGGCTCTAATGAGTGGCAGAGCTGCATGATTTAACTAAAAGTAACAAAATTACCTGTAAATTGGAGTGTAGGTGGCAGCACATACATCAAATGGGTTGTGTTCATCATATTTTAGCTGATGCTGATCTGTTGGATTCTTTTCACAGGCAGCTAGGATTTTTCTGGTCTGTTACAAATAAATAACATCTATTAAAGTACAACTGTGAATGTCCAAATACAAAGTATTTTTTTTTTTAAATTATTTACAAAATAAACTTCAGAAATAAATGTCCTTAACCATAATATAACTCCAAGTGATTTAAACATTCTTCAGCAAAATATTGCCAAATAAAGTCAAAAAAAAAGGTATGGTTCTCAGGCATTTTTTTTTCAGAAATCAGTGGGGGCAGGCAACAAATTATTTTTTTGTATGTTTTAATAAAAACAGTTTTTTTCTAAAAAGGTAAAAGCAATACATATATCTATAAGGAAATCTGATCAAAATTGTATAATTTTATCTTCTTGAAAGATTATAATCAAAGTAATTTTTTTTTAATTGATATGGGTGCTGCCTAAGAACCATGCCTTTTATTTGTTTGGCCTAATCATTAATATTTAAGAGAAAGATCCTTGTATAGTTTTTGTATATCTACTTTGTACCTTTTGTGACAGGTAAAAGCATTCAAGCAATATTAAATATGACTTACAAGCACTGAAAGTTAATAAAGATGTTTAAATAACAATAATACAGTTATTATTTCAATCTACAAGGCACTGGTGTTTTCTAATTCATTACAAAAATATAAAATATTTAGTGAGATAGAACACAGAAGAATAAATTTTAATCAACAAAGAATAGGTGTTTCCTTGAGTTAATCTTTGTCCATCTTCCAGAAAGTCAAGCTTAGGCAAGACAACCTTACCACAGATAAGAATTGAGGTACAGATATGAAAACAATTTTGACATATAAACAACAAGCAAGTTTGTTGAATTTAATGTCTCCCGCTTGTGCCTCTTTGTTATTTTAGCTTCCTGTAATCTTTATGGTTGCCTTCTCAAAAAGTTTAAGTTTTCATTTTTCCCTGAAGTTGTCTCCACATGTTATATGCCTGTGTTTTAGGTTCATTGTCCCCTGAAGATGTCTCCGCATGTCATGTTTTTTTTGTGAACATGTTATATGCCTGTGTTTTAGTTTCATTGTCCCCTGAAGATGTCTCCACATGTCATGTTTTTTTTGTGAACATGTTATATGCCTGTGTTTTAGTTTCATTGTCCCCTGAAGATGTCTCCACATGTCATGGTTTTTTTGTGAACTGGGAACATAAGGGAAAATTATTATTTGTTCTGGAGCTGGTGGCAATTAATTTTCAGACAGGCACTCCTAAACCAATCCCAAGCAAGGTATGCATGAGAGCAATCAGCGACCCAAATTTGAATGAAATAGGATAATATAATTGGAAAGTTATCACACAGAGAAAACCTGACGGACGACAGACAGAGAAACAGACAGACAAACCCAAATCAATGTCCCCTGTTCCGTGGAAGTGGAAGACAATAAAGTACATGAAATTGTTATGAAATACTGTCAAAATTGCATTATTTATCAATAAACAAAGCCATGAAACTGATTTCAGATAAGGTTAGTTCAGGTGACATTCTATCAATCCTCAGGTAAGACAATTAAGGTGCACAAGTCAGTAGGTTATACATACCTGTTGGGCTACTTCTGGTCGAGGTCCAAGTTCCAACAAACGGCGGGCAAATGACGCCGCTGTCTTGAAGTTTTTAAGTTTGAAAAAGAGGTTGAGAGCTGTCCTCAAAGTCAGTATTAAATGTACCGGCTGCAGGTTACAGTGTGTGAAGTAGGCTGCCATCTGAAAAACAAGAAACAAGGCACAGTGAGAAACATCATGTTTCAATCAAATATTATATCATTTTTTCCTGTATATAAAAATTATATCAGCTGGTCTGTGTAAAATAACATTAATATATTGTATAGTGTACGCCACATTGCTGTAACGGTGTCCAAACCATCCAATACTGACTGCAAATCTCAGTCTAGGCCACTCCAGTCAATGTCATAGTCCGAGAGGTTCCAGTCAAAGTCAGTATCCAAGTCAAAGTCATTTAGAAACTGAGTCCAAGTCCCATCCAAGTCCAAGTAAAGGTCATTTGGAAATTGAGTCCAAGTCCCCATCCAAGTCCAATAAAGTGTTCCATATTAAAAGAAACTTAAAATGGAAATTTGTGATCATCCTGTGTATTTTGTGCTTTTTACTTGAATGTTAAATTACATTTAGCTCTCAATGCAGAGCTAAAGATTCATATAGTTTTTTTTTGTAATATTCCGTCAGTAGTTCACACACGTATACAAGACTTTATAGTAAATGACTGAGGGGTTTTATCCCCACTGGATTCCAGCTGGAATCTGCTTCATTTTGTGAGTAGTTAGCTGCATATCAGAGTCCAGAACCATGTCCCAAATCTGAGGCCCTAAAAATATGGATTCAAGTCCAGACTTGAGTCTGACTTCAGTTCTATATCCCTGATATGCCATAGACATAAGCTCAGACTATATCATATATCAATTTCCCTGTGTCTCTGGTCTTGGATCTATATCACTTCTTGACATCTCCTGTTGATATTTTACTGTCAGTATTTTGTACTGAGTCACTTACCTCACACAATCTTTTTTGTTGTTCTAGATTCTCCTTCGGCATTGTTTTCCTATCTTGTTCCATTGTTAAGCCAAGGATGTACTCCCGACAAATCTCAATCAGCTGCTGAGCCTGAAGCACAAGAGAAACATAAGGTTACCTTTGTTGACAATTAAGTAAAACAAATATCAAATACCACAGAAGTGAGCTGGTACATCCTTTTGAAATTTCAAGAGAAGCATAAAAAATAACTATTAAAGTATAATGTACAAAGTTATCTTAGTAGATGACATGCCTGGTTTTTACAGTCAGTTAAATTTCTGTCACAATGGTAACATTCCTGTCACAATGGTTAAATTTCTGTCACAACAGTTAAATTCCTGTCACAACAGTTAAATTCTTGTCACAACAGTTAAATTCCTGTCACAACAGTTAAATTCTTGTCACAACAGTTAAATTCTCGTCACAAACAGTTAAATTCCTGTCACAACAGTTAAATTCTCATCACAAACAGTTAAATTCCTGTCACAACAGTTAAATTCCTGTCACAACAGTTAAATTCCTGTCACAACAGTTAAATTCCTGTCACAACAGTTAAATTCCTGTCACAACAGTTAAATTTCTGTCACAACAGTTAAATTCTTGTCACAACAGTTAAATTCCTGTCACAAACAGTTAAATTCCTGTCACAACAGTTAAATTCCTGTCACAACAGTTACATTCCTGTCACAAACAGTTAAATTCTTGTCAAAACAGTTAAATTCTCATCACAAACAGTTAAATTCCTGTCACAACAGTTAAATTCTCGTCACAAACAGTTAAATTCCTGTCACAACAGTTAAATTCTTGTCACAACAGTTAAATTTCTGTCACAACAGTTAAATTCTTGTCACAACAGTTAAATTCCTGTCACAAACAGTTAAATTCCTGTCACAACAGTTAAATTCTCATCACAAACAGTTAAATTCCTGTCACAACAGTTAAATTCTTGTCACAACAGTTAAATTCCTGTCACAAACAGTTAAATTCCTGTCACAACAGTTAAATTCTCGTCACAAACAGTTAAATTCCTGTCACAACAGTTAAATTCACAACCCAAACAGTTAAATTCCTGTCACAACAGTTAAATTCCTGTCACAACAGTTAAATTCCTGTCACAACAGTTAAATTCTTGTCACAACAGTTAAATTTCTGTCACAACAGTTAAATTCTTGTCACAACAGTTAAATTCCTGTCACAAACAGTTAAATTCCTGTCACAACAGTTAAATTCTCATCACAAACAGTTAAATTCCTGTCACAACAGTTAAATTCCTGTCACAACAGTTAAATTCCTGTCACAACAGTTACATTCCTGTCACAACAGTTACATTCCTGTCACAACAGTTCCATGCTGGTAGACCTTTACCTCTGAGATTTCTTGTTTGTTGTCGACCACCAGGAGAGGGACACTGAGCAGGATAGCCCTGAATCGGTCGATGGCGTCGTTAAACTTGCCCTGGGTGGTCATCTGGTACGCCTGCTGGAGTCGCTGTACTAGGTCATTTAGTTTCAGTCCTACAGCTGGCACACCAGCCCTGGCTCCAGCTTCCTTCCTGAAAACCAGGAACATGGGGAGGTTAAGTCTGCTGATTCAGCAATATCACTGTGACATTATGGACATGACAAATGTTTAAGAAACAAATTAGACCCTGCTGGTCCAAATAAAATGCTCATGTTAAAGACACCCTTTTTACAATGCTATAAAACGAGCGCATGATATCCTATCATGTATCTTGTGACCTCGATAAATTTGTGTAAAATTTTACCAAGAATTGAATTGGTGAGTAAGCCTCTGGTATGCCAGTCATTTGAGCTGTATCTTTCAGTTTTTCAGTACATACAGTATTATACATGTGTGAGCTGTACTTACCAGTTTCTGTGAGGGTTCCCAAACAGAGGTGGCAGAGAACAGTTAGCAAGGTAACAGGTCCATGCTCGGCTGTGTGTTAACATGAACAGCTGTTTGTAGGGTTCAAAGTTCACCACGCCAACCTGGTCATGGAGCAGCTGCAAAATAAGTCACAACCAGGTTTATGTTAAGTCTACATTCATACAGGTCACAGTGACCTAATTTTACAAAGAGAGTTCAGTCTAACACTGGGCACTGCACTTAAATCATGGAATTATCAATTTTATTGATTTTATATACTCTACAAATGCGATGACTTGATATATAGGTCTAATGCTTACCCTAATTGTCCACAACAAGGATTGCAATAAACAGAGTAACTGAGTAAAGGAGACAATGTACAATATCAATACATACCCTAAATGCAGTGTCGAAGGAGCCAGCCAATACATGATCCACAGGGAGCTGTGAGTTGTTGCACCACACCTGCAATACAATGGTAAGCTAAATAAACTCACTGACCAGTATGAGTAAACTAGTGCTTACACCTTAAAAAAGACAGAATGGACCACAATGTGAACTCCACAATATGAACAAATTATACCTGACTTCTGTGTAAGTGCTACTGATACCATAAACAGCAACACATCAAATTCATCTCAGGTGTTGTTTCATATGTGACTACATGAAACTTACAGGTGCATGAAGCTGTAAGTAATATGCCTATAATAGCACTCTGTTAGTTAATTTTTGCTCAATATAAAAGTTTCCCAGCAAAACCATAGAGACATATGGTCTTACTATCTCCAAGTCACCTGTTTTATATGGTGTTATGGTTCTGTGTATGGTTAAATAATTCAAAATCTGTCTGTTTACTGTGACAAGACCGCGTGACCAGAATTCCAATATAGCACACACAAGACAACTCCCAAACAAGGAGAAGAAAAACATGAGAGAAGAAACACCAGTTGGAGTCTTTAATAATTCTCAATTTGTGAAGTGTCAAGGTATGACCATCAAGGGACGTGCGTTGGTTATTGTGAAGGTCAATAATCGCGCCTGATGCATACATATTTCCCCATTTGTGCAGGAGTAAGCAAACTTTTTTAGTACATAATACTGACAGATACCATGATATTTTAAGAAGACACCACTATACCTCATGAATATATTAAACATACCTAGTCTGTGAAAAGATATATGCATGGGAGGGGGTTATATAAGAACATGATAGTTAATTTGTCCACACTACAAGTTGTTATACATGATATTGTATGATCAAGGAGTTTATATTAGATGGAGTTACAACTCCAGGTCTGGCCATGTTGAATGTTGCTGACAAAGGTTATACTCGCTGGTCAAAGGCACAGAGAGATACCATTGATAAGCTGGGTACTTAATGATACAGAGTGAGAATCCTCTCTTCAGTGTGACACCAGAACAACTCGTTATTTTCTGGAGACCCAAGGGTTTTTTGTCAGTTAAGTTAGTTTGCATATTTAAAGCTGTAACTGACCTGTCCCTGGCTGGTACCTTTGGTGGGTGGGACGTAGTAGCCTTCCTCTCCTCCTCCTGTCGCTGATCCAACATCCTTAAAAACATCACATCATACATCAATAATGTGTCATTAAACAGGTACTCCAGTTAAAAACATCACATATTGTGTCAGTAATGGTCTTTAGTGAGAATCAGTGAAACATCAAAACTTACGTGCAAGAGATCAACATAATGCATAAGATGATGGTACAGCACACAAAGATTCAAGTATTGATACTGGGTGTCTTTCTCATTTTGCCTGCAGCTTTTCACTTATTAAGAGAGTTGTGATAGGACTACAGTATCACTGGGAATGAGTTGGTAAGATAGGCCAATGTTAACAATTAATGGGAGGGCGTGATATGTTCACAATAAAATTTCTTATGATGCTGTGATTTGCCTACAATAACAATTTATGTAAGGGTGCCACAGGCCTACAATTTAATGTTACATGGATGGTGATTAATAGGCTTAGCATTTCACATGAGATTCAAGTAAAGCTATAACAGTTTCTAACATGATATCAATATTAATTTGGCAGAAGCAAACATGTAACCTTCACTGTTAAGCCTAATACCATAACTCAGCCAATGACTGACGAAAAATAGAGATAGATACATTTATTCATTTTAATCAAATAAATGTGCACACTTGATTCAATGTTGCTCCCATGATTACTTGCTGCCCTGGTATGAGGACTTTATTGTGGAATAAATTGTGACCAGCATGACATGTAAGCATTATAATTCCCATAATCACATCATTGGATGTCCATCTGCACCAAACTGAATTGAGTACTGAGAGATTGGTATAATTAGCCTCATGCAGATCAATAAAACTGAAGTACCATGTCCTAAACTACCACCTTTGTGGGGGAAGGGGTGGGTATGGGGAGAGGGATCAGGTTTTGTTTTATATATTTCAGTAATTTTCCATTGGATCATTGTTATGTGCAAGCAAGTAGCAATTTAACATGTCCAAGAACACCAAACATATTTTGTAATTGCACATGATGCCCCAGACTAATGACCTGTATATTCTGTGATGTGTGTTTCACAAACAGGTATCCCTGCACCTTGCACACACTGTCATGTGACCACCCTGCCCACAGTCATGTAACTACAATGCCCATTGTCATGTGACCAACCGGTCAAATCTGTCACTGCTCACACTGAGATATACACTAACCCCATACCCTGCCCCCACTCAGGTATACACCCTGCCCCCACTCATGTGTACACCCTGCCGCATTCATGTGTACACCTTGCCTACACTCATGTGTACAAATTGCCTACAAAGTCATATGTATCATATGCTAATATATTTGATAAGTGTTCAACTGCCCACACTGTTAGGTGCACCTGACACTCAAATAGTAACACCCCCACACTGATAATGTACCAGCCACCCACTGGTAATTACACCCTGTCCACAGTGCTGTGCACCAGATATTCACATAAGATAACCTCAGAAGCTGAACATTCTGTGCTGTGCACAAAACATTCACAAAACAGCTCTGCACCCTGCCCACACAGTGATGTTCACCAGACATTCACAACATATATCTCTGCACTCTGCCCACACAATGATTTTCACCAGACATTCTCAAAATATCTCTGCACTCTGCCCACACAGTGATGTTCACCAGACATTCACAAAATATCTCTGCACTCTGCCCACACAATGATGTTCACCAGACATTCTCAAAATATCTCTGCTCTCTGCCCACACAGTGATGTTCACCAGACATTCACAAAATATCTCTGCACTCTGCCCACACAGTGATGGTCACCATAATTCTCAAAATATCTCTGCACCCTGCTCATACAGTGATGTTCACCATCATTCTCAAAATACCTCTGTACCCTGCTCATACAGTGATGTTCACCATCATTCTCAAAATATCTCTGCACTCTGCCCACACAGTGATGTTCACCATCATTCTCAAAATATCTCTGCACTCTGCCCACACAGTGATGTTCACCATCATTCTCAAAATATCTCTGCACTCTGCCCACACAGTGATGTTCACCATAATTCTCAAAATATCTCTGCACCCTGCTCACACAGTGATGTTCACCATCATTTTTAAAATATCTCTGCACTCTGCTCACACAGTGATTTTCACCATCATTCTCAAAATATCTCTGCACCCTGCTCATACAGTGATGTTCACTATCATTCAAACACTATCTCTGCACTCTGCCCACACAGTGATGTTCACCATAATTCTCAAAATATCTCAACACTCTGCCCACACAGTGATGTTCACCATCATTCTCAAAATATCTCTGCACCCTGCTCACACAGTGATGTTCACCATCATTCACAAAATATCTCTGCACTCTGCCCACACAGTGATGTTCACCATCATTCTCAAAATATCTCTGCACCCTGCTTATACAGTGATGTTCACCATCATTCCCACACTATCTCTGCACTCTGCCCACACAGTGATGTTCACCATAATTCTCAAAATATCTCTGCACTCTGCCCACACAGTGATGTTCACCATCATTCTCAAAATATCTCTGCACCCTGCTCACACAGTGATGTTCACCATCATTCACAAAATATCTCTGCACTCTGCCCACACAGTGATGTTCACCATCATTCTCAAAATATCTCTGCACTCTGCCCACACAGTGATGTTCACCATCATTCTCAAAATATCTCTGCACCCTGCCCACACAGTGATGTTCACCATCATTCTCAAAATATCTCTGCACCCTGCTCATACAGTGATGTTCACCATCATTTATAAAATATCTCTGCACTCTGCCCACACAGTGATGTTCACCATCATTCTCAAAATATCTCTGCACTCTGCCCACACAGTGATGTTCACCATAATTCTCAAAATATCTCTGCACCCTGCTCATACAGTGATGTTCACCATCATTTTTAAAATATCTCTGCACTCTGCCCACACAGTGATGTTCACCATCATTCTCAAAATATCTCTGCACTCTGCCCACACAGTGATGTTCACCATAACTCTCAAAATATCTCTGCACCCTGCTCATACAGTGATGTTCACCATCATTTTTAAAATATCTCTGCACTCTGCTCACACAGTGATGTTCACCATCATTTTTAAAATATCTCTGGACTCTGCTCATACAGTGATGTTCACCATCATTCACACACAATATTCGCACTCTGCCCACACAGTGATGTTCACCATAATTCTCAAAATATCTCTGCACTCTGCCCACACAGTGATGTTCACCATCATTCTCAAAATATCTCTGCACCCTGCTCACACAGTGATGTTCACCATCATTCACAAAATATCTCTGCACCCTGCCCACACAGTGATGTGCACCAGACACTCAAGAATGATAAGACCCCACATTGCACCCTCCTTAAAAGCACTGTGCCCTTGATCCCAGTGCTTTTACCCCGTCCTTATTTACCATTGTTTGTGAAGAGATTTTGAATTATACAATACCCGTCTCTTGAAGATACATCATGCAATAGAAATCAACTTATTATTTCATGCAAATTTTAAATGTACATCAGGATACGATGTCAACCATGACAATATTTGATTTATCTTTGTTAACTTTTTATCTGTTGCCCCAGGTTACCAGGTGAACATTTATAAGGGATAAGACGTATTACTGACACAGGAAAAGGAGAGCCTGGGTTCGTCAATAACTGCCTTTTTGGTGTTGGAGATTATACAAAGGGGTTTAACTGTGTGGGTTTGGTCATCTGTTATGCAAATTTAAGAAATCCCATAATTATTCTGGGACCTTATAATGCTCTGACAAATCGTAATATAAAGAGCTTATCTAAGCTGCATAAACAGAACCTCTAACAGTCACTCTGATTTCATACACTGTATGCTTCAATAGTCATTTCAGTCTTAAATGACAGCTGGGGAAATTGACAAATATGTTAAGCTGGGAGTTAACACTGTGTACCATAAAGTGAAAATAACTTTTACTTGTGACATAATAATTTGAAATCATGTCTGTTGTTCAAAGCAAAGAATAATATAGACACAGATTAAGAGATTTAAAATCTAAGGGTTTTTTAATATTTTTGATTGGAGGTAAGCGCCTCCATTTTTTTTTATGCTAGTTTAACTAAGTATATGTACATCTGCAGGGACAGTATCACAAGCTTCCTCTAAATTTATATCCTGATGCTAACCTGGCCTGGTGACCACTCCAAATGCAGGACCTTGGCATGCAATCGTCTCCATTGCCAAGCCACACCACCAAGGTACCGTGCACTTGTTCGCAGGTGAAAGGTAAAGTTAACATTTTGAACATAAACAATAGCCATAAGTCAAAGTCAGTGTGTGCTGAAGATGCAATTCAGGAGCACATACCATTATAGATACAACCCGGCTATACTGGTTCTCACCCCAGTATCTTTATTGACTTATCTTAAACTGGCTTGGGATACTACAAACTATAAACCCTACATCATGTAACCATCAACTACTGATCCATTAAGTTCACAAGGAGTAATAGTACAGTGGAATGGGAGATCATGGGTCAAGAATAGCTAGCTTACCTCCTGAGGTAGTATGAAAGAAAACAGTGTCACACATATTTAGCTCACCAGGCAATATCAATACATCTTTTTTTGTGAACATGAATAGGAAAACATTGAAAACTATTACTTCCCATTGCCAGCCTCAGGTAAAAATAAATAGAAGAGTGGATTTTCAAGTGGGTTAGAATGATATTCAAAGAATGTGTGATGTAAATCTCCATCCATGAAAATTTATACCTGATGGAAAGTCATGACATATAGATGTTATTGAACAATAACTAAATAGACCAATAATCTATTTGTACCACAGCAAATGAATTTAAACTGGCATTTTAATTAAAATTAAATTAAGATTTTTTAAAATGATAGATATAAATATTTTAATATCTATGTAGTCACTAGATCAAGACAGAATATAACACAACCAGCCAACATTCTTTGAAATTTGTGGCCTCCTGTTTCTGACAAATTAGATATAGCTGAAGTGATAAATTTAAACCAAAAACTCACAAGGTCAGGAGGCAGGTCAAGGTCATCATCACCAACATCCCATCCGGGACCATCTTCATCTCCAACAGCCACCTCATCATCTCCAAACCCTTCCCCAGGTGTACCAAATCCATCTGTAACAACAACACAATGACATTATCATCCGGTGTACCAAATCCATCTGTAACAACAACACACTGAAATTATCATCAGGTGTACCAAATCCATCTGAAACAACAACACACTGACATTATCATCAAGTGTACTAAATCCATCTGTAACAACAACACACTGACATTTTCATCAGGTGTACCAAATCCATCTGTAACAACAACACAATGACATTATCATCAGGTGTACCAAATCCATCTGTAACAACAACACACTGACATTAACATCAGGTGTTCCAAATCCATCTGTAACAACAACACACTGACATTATCATCAGGTGTACCAAATCCATCTGTAACAACAACACACTGACATTATCATCAGGTGTACCAAATGCATCTTTAACAACAACACACTGACATTATCATCAGGTGTTCCAAATCCATTTGTAACAACAACACAATGACATTATCATCAGTTGTACCAAATCCATCTGTTACAAAACATGGATATTATCACCAAGTGTACAAAAATCCATCTGTAACAACACAATGACATTATCATCAGGTGTTCCAAATCCATCTGTAACAACAACACACTGACATTATCATCAGGTGTACGAAATCCATCTGAAACAACAACACACTGACATTATCATCAGGTGTACCAAATCCATCTGTAACAACAACACACTGACATTATCATCAGGTGTACCAAATCCATCTGTAATAACAACACACTGACATTATCATCAGGTGTACCAAATCCATCTATAACAACAACACACTGACATTATCATCAGGTGTACCAAATCCATCTGTGACAACAACACACTGACATTATCATCAGGTGTACCAAATCCATTTGTAACAACAACACAATGACATTATCATCAGGTGTACCAAATGCATCTGTAACAACAACACACTGACATTATCATCAGGTCTTCCAAATCCATTTGTAACAACAACACAATGACATTTTCATCAGGTGTACCAAATCCATCTGTTACAAAACATGGATATTATCACCAAGTGTACAAAAATCCATCTGTAACAACACACAGACATTATCATCAGGTGTACCAAATTCATCTGTAACAACACAGTACTCTCCCCAGGCAGCGGAAATCTTAGGCTTCTAAAGAAGCAACTGATTTTCACGCTGTCAGCTTTGACAGTTTATGATATATTTAGACACCAGATGGCGGTCTGTTGTCTGCTGAACAAAACGTGTGTATGACGTGACAAGCAGCCAACCAGATGCCAATTAACAAACACTCAACAGGCATCCTGGCTCTGCCCATAGCTGCGCTTCAAGCGCCGTTTGAAGACAGTTTATGGTCGAATTTTAATTGCTCCCTCTGCATTCTCGCATCATCGACTGATTCGATTCTGACAGTATGACTGTGTTAGCGTAGCCATTTATCTGTTGTCTGCAGAACTGAAACCAGCTAGCGAGTTGTGCACGTAGCCTTTGTTGTTACTTTTCGTTTGAATTACAGCTCACCGGCCGGGCATCCTATGTGCCCAAGGCCCTAAGCAAACCACGTCTGCGGCAATTCTTTCTGAGCCTGTGGCCTGTTCAGACAGTTACCAGGGCGATGAGCTGTCACTCAAAAACAAAATGAACATGATTGGCTCCGTGTATTCTTCGCTTGGCTCTCTTCCAGCACAAGGTCTCATCTGATTGGACAAAAATACAGTGCTCCCCTCTGGTGTAGCAATTCAGGATACAAGGTCATAACAAAGAGCACTTACCATATAGAAAGTAGGCCTATAGTTAAAGCATTGTGTAAAGAGCATACAACACAGTGACATTATCAGATGTACCAAAATCTATCTGTAACAACACAATAACACTATCATCAGTTGTTCTAAACTGTGTTAAAACACAACAGCATTATCATCAGGCAAACAAAACCAATCTGAAACAACACAATGACATTATCATCAGGTGTACCAAATCCATCTGTAACAAAACAATGACATCATCATCATCAGGTGTAAAAAACTGTAACAGCACAGTCTTACAATCATAAAGCATACTAAATCCATTTATAACAATGCAACATCATAATTATCAAGCATACAAAACACATCTGTAAACAAACAAAATCAAAACAACTGTTGTTTTCCTAAAATAATAAAACAATGCAAATGCTGGTTTCCCTATTATGGATAAGCTTGAGTTTACATTGAATGCTGATGAGTGTGCCACAAGATGTGAGGTATATGATGCCAAAACCTATCTGAATCTGTCGCAATGCTACTCACCTTCATCAAGGACCAGCTCGTCAGCATCTCCCCATGCAGCTCCTGCCTCCTCTGTATCCTCCATTGCCAGTGCGGATGTTGCACTTCCCTTTCCTGTAATAATTAACACTTTACCATTCTTACATTTTGATCATTCCAGTGTAGTATACACAGTAAGGATGTGAAAAGGATGCAGCAAAACAGTTCTCACATTTAGAGTGGTGAAGGCTTATCTGACATAAATCTTGGTGACCTTATTACGACCTGATATGTTACATCAATCCTTCACCACATAGAACAAAGCACAATGTCAGTATTACCTAAATGACATTTATTTTCCGGAGCTGAACTGAGTGCACTTTTATTCATAATAAAATTTGCACTGCACTAGCTGCTATATTCTGAAACACAAAACATATTGTACAACTCTTTGATTTGAACAAATAAATATTATTATGGATTATAGATTTTAAAACATCAATATACGTAGTAGATTTTTCTGAACACTGAACTGGAATGATTCACTTTCAATTCTTGTGATATCAGATATGCCACCATTTTTTTCTATTTCTTTCAATAGCACTTATTAGGTTTCAGACCAACATCTCACAGGGACCTGGTCAAAGGTTATCATGATAATCTTATCTTAATCTTCCTGGAAAAGAAAAAAGGTCTCAATCTCCCATTTTATGAAATGTATTATTTGTACAATAATTATCTGACTCACATTCCAACTGATTTACCTATTTATGTCATATCCATTTGTTTGAGATTCCCCGTAATAATAGTGATAGCATGTATAAGTATGAAAGGAAGCGAAGGCTTGGTCAGCTAGGGGAATAATTCTAAAATTAAACAAAGTATAAGTATACATTGACTAAACAGGTAATGACCCAAAATATATTTCTGTTCACAAATACCAGAGGCCACATGAACCTTCTAGATTTTATTTAGTATTAAGTAAAAGAACTTAAGCCTTTATTATGCTGTGTTTTTGTTACAAGAATATCTATCCAAGAACTTCTGGAAATCTGAGTTAAAAAAAAGGTATTAGCTTGTAACTTATGACTGTGACAGTGTGATAATTGCCATTATTGCTACAGATGAGAATTCAATAAGAATGCTTATCCTGGTGCTGTGAAATATGTAAAAAGTAATTTATTTTTACCGATGGCTGCCATTGCCCCTTCTATCAGTCCCTTGCTGCGAGCGAGCAGTGGCCAGTTGCTCTCCTGTTGCATGATGGGAACAGGAGGTTGCAGGAGCTGGGCATGTGGGTTGACCTCAGGTAGTTTTTCCTCAGGGTTAAAGCTTTCCTTGAGCTGCTCTGCTTCCTCTTGAATACCATGAGTAGCAGCCGTCAAGTAGGCCAGGGATGCTGGGAACAGAATGGTCATTTAGTGAGTATAAATCCAGACACACTGGTTGAAAAGAGTAGACCCTGGAACTACCAAAACACAATTTCTTTTTTATCCTGTTTCCTTTAGTGTTACTTTGCTCTTTAATAAATATTCTAGAAACATTTTGAACATGCCTCAGTTTAAATAGACAATTCTGTGAAATATCTCTGTTAATGAAAATATACTCAACTTAGGTATACCTGGAGATTTTAATATAGCATATCAACCATTTCTTTGAAGTAACCAATTCTGTTACATAAAATGATGCACTGTTATACTATTTTTAAGAAATTAAATTCCACAAACATTTCAGTAGTGTGAGATACTGGGACCTTCTTTTATTAAGCTAACTTACTTTGTCCACAGTTCTTGAGGATCTTCACTCTCTCATTGACGTCACCCAGGTAAAGTGCCGTCTGGAAGTGACCACTGGTGTCTTTACGGATCTCAGCTAAAAATATACAGCCCTAGGGTCAGCTTAGCTGGACTGATCAGCCAATAAAACTAAATATATCATAAGTGATACTTAATATGGTCATATCCAAATACCCTTATAATACATATTACCTAGACAAAATCACTGCACTTAATTTGTTCCAATTAATTGAGTTTTCCTTGTTAGGTACTCAAATTCTCTTACACATTTCCGAAATATCATCCAACTATAAATGAGTCACACCAAACTTTTCAATCTTCTGCATGTTTAATACTTCCCTCTGACTCACCGATTTTCATCATCTTGCGAAGTTTCTCCAGATTTCCTGTGATGAGGTACAGGAAAGACAGTCGGTCAAAGTTCTTGGTGCGCTGGTAGGCCATCTCTACGACCTGATGGTTCCCCTGCAGGAGGGCAGCCTCGCCCAAACGTTCCCAGCATGTCTTGTCATCAAGAGCACGAGCTGCCTCAAGGGCAATCTAAAAATAACACAGACTACATAGTGCCATGTTGTTTTATATACACAGTTTTGTGGAGTTGTGGAGACCACCTGTTAATGCCAGTATTGGATTGTAGTTCAGGTAAGATCCACCAGAGGGCACCAGTAATAAGCCTTTCAATTTCAAGGTATTGCACAGAAAATTATTTTTTGTTTAGGTTTCAGCAATTTTTCTTATATTTTAAAATCTAGACAGTCTCAAGAAATGCCTGAGAGACAATTTTACAAGTCCTGAAGGAGCCTTATAAAATACTTGCCTGTTCCATACAGTATTACCATTAGGGTTCTACATGGTGTAAAGCTTACTATAGTCAGTTCCAAGGTGGGTTGCCCATTGAATAATGGCAATCATTCTCTGTAACTTAAATATTATCACACACTTTGACACTAAAGCTGATGAGGGAGCAAAGGCCTAATATAAGATGTAACACTACATAACAAAAACCAACATTAATATTTTGCAACCTTTTGTTTTTTCTTAATCATAAAGCCAAGTGAAATGGCCTCTGCCATGGGTTAATAACTTAACTTTGACAATTACATTTTTAGAACATTTATGACACTCAACAACCAATCAGCAGCTTTTTAATGTAGTTTTTGGTGACATGTGATCAGTGACCTTGGCTTTTATCAGATTGGTTAAGATGTTGTAAAAATACTGATTTCTCATATAATGATTTTAATGAATGACTAAAATAGTATACAGGGTTTGATTTTGGTTTCATTCTAGTTAATTAGGACTATGCCTCATTCCTCTATTGCAGTTAATTTCTTGATATGATCTGTGAGTTGAAGAAAAGCTCAACACATTTCAATGGGCACCCAATTGTGGAACATACTAAAACAGTGAGCTTTTAAATCTGAAATAAAGATGACATGCCACTTGATCTAATGAGAATGAAAGTAACTGCAAAATTTGGCATCATTACTAACATTATTAATATGATAATTAACCTCTATATTTCAATGTTACACAGCAAGGTTAAAATGGTCTCCTCATATTTACCTCAATGTTTCCACATTCCAATGCCAGGCCAAATCTGGTCTTCTCATCCTTGACAAAATGCAGGGCTACTTCCGGGTAACCTTTCTGCTGGAGATATGCGATGATGGACTGTCCGACCAGCTTGGCATTACGAACCATGTGTAGAACCTGATGCAAAGAAAGGAAAAAGTCACCTATTATAACCTTTTTATCTCTAGAATAAATTTCAAGTAATATCAAAATTTCATGAGGCCATAACTGTAATGCTATGATGGGACGGATGTATAATACTGATAAACAACTTAACCCTTGCTTTGGACTGTTGATACACTCTTTACACAGAGCTTTTACCTATAGACCTACTACCTATATCTCAAGCATTGTTCATTTTGGAGTGGTTTTCTGAGTCCCTACACGAAAGGGCATCATTGTGTGTTGGGCCAATCAGATGATACCTGGTTGTGTAGGTAACATAGTCTATGATTGGCTGATATGGTCACATGATTTATATCAAATACAAATGTTGTTTCAAAATCTTTTTAGAGGTGGAAAAGGCCTTTGTGTATGAGCTAGACCAGAAACTGATTCCATAAATATCTATGGTCCTCTTGACGGCATTTAAACAATGCCCAAAATGCGACACACAACTGATGCGACAAGGAATCTAAATTATTATCAGGACATGTTGCCAGCAAAACAGATACCAGCCAAGCCAGGAATGCACGAAGCCAATGTTGTTACATATCGTTTTGAGTGACAGATCATCGCCCTGGCAACTGTTTGAATAGGCCACAGGCTCAGAGGAAATGGCCCGACATGTGGTTGGCACAGCTCCTTGTAAACACAGGGTGCCCGGTCAGTGAGCTGTCAACTCAAACCAATTGTAACAACACTGGCTCTGTGCACACTTCCCTAGACCGGTATCTATTTTGCTGGCAACAGATACATGGCTACACTCACATAATCTTAATGTCATAATCTGAAGATCATGTGAGAACAAAGATGGAGCAAAAATTGACCTATCATTCACTAAGAGTACCCATAAAAGTGTTATTTAGCGGCGCTTGAAGTGCAGCTATGGGTAGACCCATTTTGCCTGTCAAGTGTTTGTTAACTGGCATTTGGATGACTGCTAGTCACATCATATGCACATGTTTTTCAGCAGACACTGACCCGCCACCTGGTGTCTAAGTCCATCATAACTAGCTTCTTTAGAAGCGCAAGATTTCCACTGCCTCAGGAGTGTGGACTGTTGAGTAGCCGATGGATTTACATGTCCATGATTTTAAGAGAGTGAGCTATTCACTCTATTCACTTTGTTCAGATGTTATTTCATATTTTTCTTTGTACTACCCCTGATGTTACCCTCTACACCATAATACTACAACTAATATAGGAGCATGTCATGTGTAGATGTTCAGACAGCAGATATATTCGATTCCTCACACTTTAGATTTGCAGGTTTTCACAGTTATAGTTCACCACTTATAGTTATACACTTGCAACTAGGAGTTAGTATACTTCTGCCAGGTGACAAGGTATTATGTTTTCATTATGGTTATTTGGTTTGTCTTTTAGCGACTATACTCATATGGTTATTAACAGCTTTAGATGGAATTTTGTGGAGGGTTAGGGTCAGAGCCTGTCACTGGCACTGGTATATGGGGCTGCCCTTTCTCTGGAGCTTGCCTGTGATTCAACCGTGGAGTTGGTGAACTGTGAAACACATTTTTATGCGTGGCTTAAAGGAATGTTTGCAATCTAAGTGGAGATAAATTTGTGACTTCATTTCTTCTTTGGATATAACTTAAAATATAATTAAGGATGAACATTAGAAAAAACAAAAATATCTGAAGTATTTATTATTGTATTATTATTCTGGTACATACCTCATCATATTTCCTGCTGACTAGAGCCAGTTTGAATTTGAATTCAGTGGAATCAATCCCCAGCACTCGTGGTCGGCATTCACGGTCCAGGCAGTACACGCTGTTACCTCTGACCCGGGTGATGTAGATCGGGACATCCAATGTCCTTATGATTCCATGGTCACTGTAAGCAAAAACTCAATTAAAGAACTTCCAGGTACAAAAATGTTAAAGAGACCTATTCTGCTATCTGACAACTAGTAACTGAAGATAGTCCTTTGAACCTTTCATTAATTAGGTCACAAAAAGTAATCGCATGATACACAGGCTATTGTTTTGTTTATATATATGTGTTTATAACGTGGCATGCCCACCATTTACTCAAAACACATTCAATCATTTGAGATTTGCAAATGGTGTTTTGCAGCCAGTGAACTTTCACCTATGCAAAAACCACTAGATATGTTCTTTTTTTATTTGTCAACATGTTCAATGTACAGTATTTACAAATAGCTAGCAGATAAATAAGCTCAAACACCCACCACAGGGGCATTATAAAAACCTTGCTCAGAACGAATTATAAACAATTTATTAATTTGTGAGTAAGCTGGAAAATCATATAAATTATATAGAAAAGGTAGGAGTATAGCTGGCTTTAAATTTTGAAGTTATAATTCATATTCTGTATTAAGAATACCTAGTATTTCAACAAAATATTTTATCCTGCTGTACATTGCCATGAATTCACAATCCAAAGTTCTGCATTCTTGTCAGTCCCTCAACACAAAAATAATGTTTGCACCAATATCACACACATTATTCATTCAAGGGTTTAGAGCAGTTTACAAGCATACTATATTTTAGGATCTATTTTGATATATACAACAAATTCAAAAATTAAACTGAGATGTATTAGCTTTCCTCTTTTGGACCAATAAGATACACAGCAAAATATAATACATTTTCAATAAAAGTTATAATTTCAATTCAACAGTAATAAGGATGACTCTTTATATAAATACTCAAGCTTATGACCATATAGAGTAGTTTTTAGCCACTGGCAAATTCATTTTTTATGCAGAAATTATATTGACAAACAAATGAGCACATGAACAGTTCTTACCCATTGGTCAGAGCATATTTGATATGATTGCTGGTTGTGTACACAAACACACCATTTTCTTCCCATGCTCCGCTTTTCACTCGCACATTTTCATGGATTGTGCACAGGTTATCTAGTTTCCTGTTGCAAATTGCAATTGCTGGAAAAAAATTGGAAACATATTTGAAAATTACACCTGAAAGATACCAAACTTTAAACAGTGACAAGAAATGTATCACAACTGTAGACAAATTACTCAAGGGCATAACAGTGAGCTACCGAGTGGAACCAATACTGTGTTGTCTTGATATTCGCAGGGGTTAAAATTCATGGTTTATCCTTTTTCAATGGTTTTCAATGTTTCTATTTTTGTGATCTTACAATATAAAATCCCTATACACAAGAGTAGAACCAATATTGTGTGAATTATTATATTAAATATTTTGTGCACTAAAACTTATTAACAAAAATATTGTTTATTCCTGGCAGGCATCTGGCAAGATCTGATACCATTTAAAATATCAATCTTCAAACGAACACAATCTATTTTAAATTTGTAATGTCAACCTTTCACTTTTCAACTTTGCTTTGGATGATGGGAACTCTTGTTCATGAAGGTTTTATTTTTTAGAGAATTCCCTTTTGTGAATATTGTGAATTTAAACCCTGACAAACAAAAATGCCTACAATATTAGAAGTTGAACACCCTTAAAATATAACTTTACACTTTTAAAATTAACCAGCTGTGCATACACACAGGGTACCTCAAGTGTTGTGATTCATTTTAACATTCATACTGTTCTGTCCATCTTTTCTCAATATTATAACACTATGATGCCTGCAATGCACATACATGAAGCTATAACATACATACAATGGTGTAGTACAATTATTATAAAAAATCCATGACATGTGTAAAATTCCTACAATTTTAATTTCTATAGGAATTCAAGGTTAAATTTCAAAAGAATAAAATTATAAAATATGTATATTTAACATCAACATAGTTATGATAATGTGTGTGTACACAACAGTTCCATATTAAATGGCTAGAGAGACTCTGTCACTGGCAAACTGAGGTAGGATTACTCACTGTGTTTGGCCAGCAGAGCCACATAAGTCATGTCTGATGACCACACAACATACTTCACTTTGCTGATCTTCATCTGGGCCAGAGACCTAGAAAATTAATGATGCACACTTAGCACAATGATTTCTTTGACATTTGATCTGCCACATCATCTTCCTATCAGATGTATAAAGAATTTTTCTTTCTCTTTGCACATTGGATGACTCATAATATATAAAATGGTCAAATAATCTGCAATTGCGACAAACTTCTAGAACTCAGGTGGGAATTACTGAGAGGAATAATTGAGAATTACAAATTCTGTTTTAGATATAGGCAGCCAAATTATGATTTACAAATTATTTTGACCTGTCATTCCCATTTTCAGTCTGTAATAGTTTCTATTAACAAATTTCTTATTGTTACTGAATCCTCAAGAGGTGACCTGTGGCATAATAACATTTGTATCATCTCCACTATTCCAGAGAATGAAAGAAAGGGAGAATGTTAAATGCAATACCAATCCAACCCAGTAAAATGTGGTATATAACATACATACACATTTATAAATTACTTTCTTTATAAACAAGGCCTGTGAACCTGTGTAAATGGATATACCTTGGGTAAAATGCTTCCATGATGGCATGCTTGACTGTTACTTTTCAAGTACAATGCAAGTACTAAACATTTTGAATACAAGTAGAAGCACCAATTTCACAAACGTCACTCCTGAAATACTGGCAAGGCTGTACACAACACAAAATATAGGTGGCACCACAAGTCTTGTGTATGAGAAAGCCATCAAAGATGTTTGGACGGACAACATTTCAGGCAGATACTTCAAATCACTCTTGAGCTATGTGCACAGATATATGAAACCTAAAATAAAACAAGGGACCCATGGGTCACAGCGCTCAGCTGTTATATATGATAAAAAATATGATTTGGGAAAGAGGCACATGCTTGATTTGTGTGATAATAAATATAAGCTTTATTATGAGTTGTTGGTGTTTAGCTTATGTATGATTTTGATAGTATCTTTGGAGACAGGGAAGAGGATTGATTTCATTTATTTTATTAACAAATGGAGTGCTATTGTCACACAGATTTTGACTTGGCCATATAACTAATAAGCAGCACATATTATAAAAGAGCTGAACTATTTATTAAAATTTAATAACAAATATTGTGCCAATATAATTTTTATTAAAAAAAAATAATAAGAAAATCATGATTTTTTTAAATAAAATATAACTGAAATGATTATTGAAATAATATTATAGAATATATTCATGAATGCATTCATGAATACATTTTGAAAGTATCTGCACTGGTATTCAAATACTTTCATTTTTACCTGAATTCCCATTCTTATGCAATAAAATTTTTTTTAATGCAGTACATATTCATATTCGTATTCCAATACATTTGCAACGCATTCACACCATGTCTAGTATTTATTCAGTTTTAGCCAAACAAAGATGTTGAGAATCCAGAATATACAAAATTCACAAATTTAAATAATGATCATAATTTCCTGGTTTTATGGCTTTTATTTATATTTAAAAAAAATGTAATATATTCACTTTGGACTACTTTCACATCAATCTACACACTAGACACAGTAGGAATCTAGATTAATATTATCAACTGCATCTTTGTCTATCATTAATTTCCTTCATATGATCCCTAATGATTAGTAATGAATAATATGATTTATTTTTTTATCATTAAAATTTCACTGAAAAATACCATAGGTGACTGCATGGTGTTATTTGGAATAACACTGACATTGACATTCTATCCATCCATACAAGATTCTTACATCATCAGTAACTGCAAGTTAATTTTCTGTTACTCATCAACTATCAAATTCCTTTTCTATTAATTTTCTTTAATTTGTTATAAAAAAACCAATAAAAAATTATTAATTTATTGTTTATTGTTATGTTGTTTTTCAAAACAACTACTAGATGAGTTGGGTTGGACACCTGGATCAACTGTGGCTGGGCATTAGCTGCCTGGCTGCCCCAGTGTATGCTTCGCTCAAGCATGCATAATCTGATGAAAGGTCAACATGGTCAACATACAGGTGACTGAAGAGGGGCTGATTAAGCCTGGGTCTGACATGGTCTCATATAAACATTAATAAAAGCTACAATATTTGGCCAATTTCTTTCAGCTTTCTAAACTACAAAGATGAAATCCTTATGTGTGCATGATATGAAAATTATATCAACAGTGCTCTCAGGAAACAAACGTGCCATTGTCAAAGTTGGGCAAAATTTAAGGTACTAATTCTATATTTATACTAATAACTTATAAAATTTGAAAAATTCAGAACTAATTTTTGGTATTCAATTGAATCTTGATTAAATAATGTTACATCCCTGACTAAAAATCTCTAGCTTCAGCAATCCTCTTGTTAAGGGAGTACCGTAATGTCTACTTGAATTCGTACAGGAAAAAATAATTATTTTTCTCAGTGTGTGAATTATTATATGTAAAATATGAAAAATTAGAATATTGCAGGAGAGAAGATCGTTTGACACCTGAGAACAGGCGATGGGCGATAATAGATGATGTACGGCAACTCCCATGTTAATTATTATTTAACACATGTTCGGGAATATAAGTGAGCGCTGCTGGTGACGAAAAAGATATCCAGTTTATCCCGTAACTTGCATTTTATAAACCGGTGTTATATATATATATATATATATATATAAATATATAATATACAGGGTTTTAGCCGCGCCGGCGGGGGTAACCGGGATGGCCTGTACTGCCAGCCGTAATAGACTTAACATTCGTAACCCACAGACCAGCACAAAGGATCATAAAGATCGTCAAAAATCCAGCTACCGGCAATAGAACTTCAGTAATTCATTACCCCAAACTGTTAAATTTGTACCTCATTAGTATGTTTTTACAAATTTATTTGATCCCAGCTGTGGTGCAAACAAAATTGACAGGAGTCACTGATCACCTTAATATTACACATCAAATAAATTATTGGTAAACAAACAAGCAACGAAGTGTTTCACAGTTTGGACATGAAAGGAAAACAGCATTAGCCAGGGGTCTCTCACGGCCTACAGCGGTGCGTAGAATCTTTAGTGGTAAGAAAATGGGCTATTGTTTTGTAATACTTCATGGCAACATTTAATTCATTTACAAACATTATTTGTATGGATTGCAGAATACGCCCTAATAAAATGGTAATGGTGATTTTCTTAGGGCGTTAATGAAATTTATTCGGGGTGCCACCTGGCGGCAAGTGAAGTTATTACAGCCGTGAAAATGTAATCTCAGAAGATTTATTTATATATTTTAATCAATTGTTTATTTTACCCGTTTGGTAATTTCAGTGGAAAGAAATAAATGAAAAAAAAATATGTTTATCATATTTTTAAACTGGGACGGGGGAGTAACATAAAAGGGGGAAAAAATTGGTAGGTTTGAACCAGGGGCACATAGTTCACACTAAAAGCAGTTCATGCGCCTTTAACCAAATGGCCACAGTAACAAACGAATTGCGCGGAAGTTTTTATTTGGGAGATTCTAATAAGATTTATACAGCGGGAAAAAAAATAAATTATTTTATGGACATAACCGGGATTTATCAAATTAAAACCCTTGAAGACAGCGGTATATCCTTTGTAGCTGCAGTTCAAAGCACTCTGACGATCTCCATTTAACCTTTGATGTCTTGTAGCACCTGGTCATGCCTGTGATCAGCGGTCCGTGCGAGGTTTGTCCCAAGTGGATTACTAGTATATGATCATCAGCTAATGTGATTTTTTTCCCACTTTCAAATCCTTCTTATTATATTATTAAGTAAACAAAATATTATCGATTAAGACACATTTTTTACCTCGAGTTCTATTGTTCAAATCACATTCATGCTGTAACAAGTCTGAAGCAAAGATGGCCCATCGGTATCAGTTAAGCGACAGTTTTTCCTATTCACATACATGAAGTCGTAAATCTGATAAAATTGTTCCGATAAATTATCATGTTACTTCCTCGCACTAAGACATAAAGATGTGTTGTTATCAGGTGAACAGCGAAGACATTTGATTCATCTCCTTATGCAAAGCCGTTTTAATCATAGCTACAATTACTGTTCATACGGACTGCCGGTGGTCACTGGCAATAGCTAATATTGGCACAGTATGTTGGTGTACGAATTCATATATGTAATATAGAAAAATGATCCAGGAAATTTATAGTGTGCAAACTAATGAAGGATACGAACTGATGTAGACATTACGGTAAATATATTTCTTGATTTTTTAAAAAGTGCATTATGTTTGGGCCCATAACTTAAAACAATTACGCAATACTGACATCATTTCTGGCATGTGCATAGCGAAAGTATAGAAAAAATATGTATATTATATATGATCAAAGTCAGATCAGTGGTTTTGATATTAGGCAGTCTTACAGTGTAACAATGGGTTTTTAATGGAAAAATGAAGTTTTTCATTAATATTTCGATGGAATTAAGTCCTAGTGATAAAATTCTTGGCATGGTAGGGGGATTTTGGAGACATCTAACTGTATGCTAAATTTAAGGAACTTAGAGCTGAAGCTGGGGAGCTGAGCTCTAGCAAACTGCATCACACTAGCTTGATGTAAACTTGATGTGACATGGTGCTTGAAAACTTGAATAAAATAATCTACAGTTTTTGATCAACTGGTTTCAAATTTTTGGTGTTAACAGACAAAATGCTAACAAAAACATGCTGTGAAAATTAAATCCACAGTACTTACAGGAAAAAAACGTGCCATGGTCAAACTTGGGCAAAATCTAAGGTACCAATTTTATATTTTTGCCAATATTTAAAAAAATTTAACAGATTTTGATCTAATTTTTGGTATACAATTAAATTTTGATCAATTAAAGTTGTATTACTGAAAAAAAGTCCCTACCTTTAACACTTTTGGTCTTAAGTGACCAAATATCTTTCCTGATTTTTTTACAAAGACCATTATGTTTGGGCCTATAACTTTTTTAAATTAAATAATACTGACTTAATTTCTTGCATGTACATAGGAACTATATAGAGGAATATTTATGGTAAATATGAAGAAAACCAGATGAGTGGTTTTGATATTAGGCAGTCCTGAAGTGTTAAAATAGATTTCTAATAAAAAATTGAGGTTTTTCCTTAATATCTCAAAGGAACAAAGTCCTATTGACCCAATTATCGGCATGGTAGGAGATTTTTGGACATCTAACTGTATGGCACATTTCAGATTCATAGGTCCAATGGTGTTGAAACATCCCAGTCTTACGGACGGACATCCGGACGGACGACGGACAATGGACCACGACTATAGCTCAGATGACTTATAGTCAGCTGAGCTAACAATTGTGGGTGGCACCACTAGTCTTGCATACAAAAAACTTCAGGCTGATACATCAAACTTCCTTTCTAAAACTGCTCTTGGCTGACCAAGCTTAGCTGAGAAAGGTAGTTGCTCTAAGTGAAGCAATGGCAGGTGCAGCTCCTGTACTGACAGAACTCTTGACCTGTACCTGGCTGTACTGAGTGAACTCTTAGCCTGTTGCATGTCTGTTACAACTGGCAGTCAAAGAGTTCTGTTTGTTAATACAATAAAACTACAAGCTTTGTTTACCAAAGTATCTCACAGTCCTTTCATTGTTAAAGGTCCAATAATTCTGCCAAAATAAATGAACCCAATCTATTCTTATACAATGGAGAGAACCTTACCCTAAGATAATTCTTGTGAAAAATTAAACCATTAACCTTGACAGTTTCATCATGAAACATTTATTAGCTGAAAGAGGCTCAAATTATGAGGTTTTTCCACCACACAAACCTCAACTTCAAATATGAGTCTTTGACCAACATTTGCACAAACCTTGGTGATGTAACCGGTAGCTCCTATAATTTCTGAGATTGTTTTGTTTGTATGCTTACTTGGCCAAATGACTAAGTTCAAATTCTTGTAACTCGGTCAATATTCATCGAACCAAAACCATTTGAAGAAACTTGAGAGAGCTCATCTGTAGGATCATTTCTGTGAAATACTGAACAATTGGTCTGAATGATTTCAGAGAAGATTTTCAAAGGTTTTCGAGTCTTATCCTCGTAAAATGTAAGTCGATGCAGGTGGCACCACAAATCTCAATCCCACAACATATGATATGTGATTGATTTTTTTTCACAAAATTCGGGAATGCTAGCTCCTGCTGTTCCTCAGAAATTATGGGTAAATGTACTGATAATCAATGACCCCATACAAAATAGGTTGTTCAGGTGGCTCCACCAATACCTCAATTTCAAATATGGCTCATGTGACCAACATTTGCATAAAATTTGGTGATGATAGCTTAAGCCATTTCTGAGATTTCAGCCATTTCTGGCCAAATGATTAAGTTCAGCTTCCGATAACTTGGCAAAAATGACCAAACTGGAACCATCTTAACAAACCTGAGAGATTGTTCCTGGGATCATTATTGTAAAATATTGGACAATTTGGCTGAACAGTTTTGTAGAAGAAGACCCTTAAAAAGGTTTTTAAGCTTTTTCCCCTTTAAAAATCTAAGTCAATACAGATAGCAACAAAAAATAAGGAAAATCCAATAAGGTTTTTTAGATGACTGATATTTTGCATTAAATTTGGTGATGCTAGCTCCAGCCATCTTTTCAGATAGTATGGGTTTACATATGGACACAGCCACACTATTACATAAGCTCATAGGTTTGCTAAAAAAAAAAAGTAAAATGTAAAGTAAAATGATTTTGTATGAAAACATAACAACCGGGGTAGCGTGATCTCGATAACCTTGCCACTGACCGTTTCTGCTGTACATCAAACAGTGTGATACCGTCACTGTCCTTGAGGAGCAGACATCCTGTGCCGGCGTGGAAGATGTCGTCACAGTTTGGTGCCTGCACCTTCTTTGTGATCTCATTCTTCAAATTCTTTACCACAATCTGTTAACAAAATGTAACACAAATAATCAAAACTGGCCAAACAGGACAATAATATACTCACTGACTGAGTACTTGTCTTGAACACAAAAACAGATGTCTTACATATTAATGATAAACATTTCCTCTTGTTTATTGGTAGTAATAAAATATCAGCAGTAATATAGGTCTTTCAATTCATTTAACCTAAGCACTGAGCTTTAACTCTTTATTTCTGTACATTACATCATGATGAACTAATCAATAATAAAGATTCTGACCTTCAGTAAAGTACTTACATTCAAACTGGTGGTCAGAGGTGGTTGACACGAAGATTTTTGAATGCATTTACTGTTTGTTCTATCGATAAACTCAGAGGAATGATGTAACATTGACCTATTTTCAGATCAGTTGGAAGAACTTAATTTAATATAGCTTAAACCAAATTTCAACTCGGTAGCTCCCACTGCTCCTGGGAGAAAGTATTACCATATTGTTTGTGTGGGAAAATGTGTCGGCATATTCTTGTTTTATTCTTTAAAATGTTATAAGTTGCTTTTGTTTGGGCTAAGAAAGACTTACTGAGTGAGTTCTGTCCAGTACCGCAAACCTGTTTCTGGCAACCCAGACAGCAGACAAACCAGAAGATCTCTTCCCTTCTGGGGCTAAAACAAAAATGTTGTAGTCTGTATTTCAGGTTCAAAAGTATTTTGAAGGAATATCATAGAAAACTAATGCAATGTAGTAAGCAGATGCGCTGAAAATGCTGTGCCCAATCACAGATCACAAGTCACTGACACATTTGAAATATATAATCATAAAGGATAATATTTGTAAACAGAACAAGGCAAATTCTACAAAATCATACAAACAAAAATCTAAATATAATATTGTACATCCCAGTACTCAATTTCATTACAACCAGGCTGTGAAGACTAGAACAGCTCCTGAAGCAGTGGCAGTAAAGAGAAACAAACTTGGCTAGTTTTCATCTGTAAACATGCAATAAACAGCAGAGCAATTAATGTCAGGAATACTGCTCTACTCTACTACGTCCAATGTCATCATACACATGTATTGGCCCTCATTTACATTTCTCTCTAACCTTCTAACCCCCAATTGGTCTAACTCTCCTTAGTAATATCTAACCCTTTCCCCCAGTATTTCAGCAGTATTTTACACCTTAGCCTGTAAGTTATACTGCTTTAATATGCAGCTAAAATCCTCACGTACCATCAGGATTCTGAGAGTCACTGTCCTTCGGGATCTGATAGAGGTCATACGTGCTGTTCTCAACATTGCTTGCTCTCTGAGGAAAAACAACACAAGGTTAGTGAGATAGAAAGAGTGGAAAATGTGCTACTCACTGAAGATGATAATATGATTAATGGTCTGTTACATGGTAACCTTACTTCATGATCTGTGTAGATCTCTAAAGCCTTAATTCTCAAAATGTTCTGGCTGAACTCTTAACTGCACTGGCATATTACCCGTTTACTATGTGGCACTTGAAGACCAATAATGGAAAGACTGGGCTGCAGGTTAATCAAATGGATAGTGGCTCCCCTTGAGCAATTTCTTACAAACGGTGCTGAGATAGTCCCTTAAGCTGCTTGGCTAAATAAACCCAAATTTCTAAGGATTTTTGAGATTGTGGAAAATGAACCCCCATAGGACATTCTTGCATTGTTCCTGACACTTCAAGAACAAACACAGGATTTCCAAAGCATGGCCAAAGTGTGAGTTGCCTGACAAAAGTGGAGGCATCATTGTCAATAATAATATAAATGGAATATGGATGAAATAAAGCAAAAAATATGTTAAATGTTTAGAACTTACAGTGCACAGGAGGACAGCATTCTCTGCTGGGTTGTAAGACATGCTGTACACTGGACTCCTGGAACCACTAGAAATAAATATGAAAGAATTAAAGTCTTACATAAAAAGCATGACAATATTCGTTATTTTGATTTACATGTGGAGGTGTGATGGTAATTATCATCTTCTCATGCTTGATCTTAAAATCTAAGGTTGATCTAAGGTAGGAGACAATAAACTCCAACAGTAAACATGTGGTATAAACAATCAAGATGTACAAGAAAACAACTGGAAGATAAAAGGTTGTTTGACCACTGAATTCTGTGTTTCAATTTCATTATCAGATGAATGGGGTTTGTCAAACTGCTGTTTTCTTTTTGAATATAGAATAAAAAATGAAATTTCATCAGTAAAGTATTGTTCTGTGGGTATCTGAAGTTGCTATGACTTACAGCTAAGGCTAACAATTTTGTGGTGCATACAGAGTTTATTTTTATCATTAGATAAGCTTTCCAAAAGCTGACATTATTCCTCACCCTCGCAGCTGCATGACAGGAACGTCCTTAGATGTGTTGAAGTCCAGTTTGCGCAGGTACCTCTCCTTGACATAATACAGGATGTTCTGGTGGGTACTGTAGGCTGGTCTCTCTCTCTCCAATTTGAATATCACCATTCCACCATCATGACCTGGTTGAAGGCAAAATAACACAAGGAAATACCATAAAGTTCATGTAAATAGGTTGTATGCCATGCTTCACATTTTTTTTGCTTGATAGTTTATGCTTTTTACAATTTTTCATGAGGGACAAAATCTTTTGGTACTTTCTGGCAAATGTGCATTTAAATATGTTAATTCAATGATACTTCCCTAATAACCATTTCATGATATCAAGAATATTAACCTAAAAAATTTTATCAGAATTGTGAAATATATCATGGGCTCTTAATAAAGAGTCCAAATCATAATTCTTTCAACTCCCAGGATTACAGGCTTTGATGTTCACTTTTGAAAGACTTGAACACAGAGTGAGTAAAATCTAGCTTTTACTTGCTCTAAATGAATCTTTACTTGCCCTCCAAAAATTTAGTGAGAGGAACTATGAACAAATGAAGTGTTCTACAGGATTGTGTTGCTTTTATGCTGCACTATCATTATGCTTTCATTTCTCCAAGAAGAAAAATGGCTGATTATTTTTTAAATTCACACTTTTGCATCATGGTTTATGTTGGACCCATAATGTCGAGCAAGTAAGAGGCAACTTTTGGTTGCCCTACATTTCTTCTGGAACTTTCACTTGCAAGTGGTTAACTGTTAATACTGAGCCCTGCTCTCCCATCTGGTATAAGATTGTACAGAAAGTCAACATACCTGCTGCAAACAGGTTCAATGAAGGATGGGCAGCCATCACCCAGAATCGATCATGCTCTCGGCGGAAAGTGTGCATTGGTGTCCTGTGTACAAAATAACCATTTGATAAAATTTTCATACTTTGCATTCATAAATGAGTTTGATCAATTTTCTGAGTATAAGCATATGGAAATTATCTCAAAACAAATCTTGGTAGATACTATTATAATTCAAAGTGGGCACTATATTCATGTGTACCTAATATGTAGAAGAAAAGAATGAGCACCTTTAAGCTCCCTGCTGTCATTAAATCTATCTATAACATCAACACTTGCACAGCACAATAAGCAATTTGTTTTCAAAGCCATGGGCTTCAACCACAATTATAGTGGGCAAGCCCAATATTTCAAAATCTGCTAATCATGCCATCAAGAATCATTTCCATATACATCAATAAACATATCTGAATTATCACAGTAATATTTTATTACTTATATTGTAATCACTATTACACAGGTGTGTATGTATGTTAATCTACCGTAAAAGTCGTTGCAGAAGTCGCAACTTGTACTAGGAAATCGAATTCTAAAAACTAGAATTTTCTAGCAAAGTCGGGGTGCGACTTGGAATACTTATGTATCCTGTTTCCATGTACCGCTTTCTGGTACATGGAACGACGTCAGTTGAGCGATAATCGGCGATACCTTTAACCAGTGCTTTGTGAAACGTCTTTCCCCAATATTTTACACTTTTAACCATCTCTTATGCCTTATATTTTGTGAACTTACGGAATTTTCATTTTATTAACATTAAATGCAAATTTTAAATTTGCCCAGTTCAAGGCCTACCCGTTGTGACAAGTCGCAATTCAAGTGACACTTCCTGATCTGCGTTACTGTTATATCATGAGTCAATTTGACACATATGCCAGTCTGCCGCTCTTTGATGTACATTTTCTTTCTGTTTAACTATATGGGTATGCTTGTCATTATGAAAAACTCGCGGTTCCATATCCGTTTATGCATGTAAAGTTGCATGTCATTCAAGCTTGATCCACTACAGACACGTCGTGAATTCTTTTGCCTGCCCGGTTGACCTCTGAATACCAGCTGACCTTTGAAGCCATGTAGCAGAAGTTCAAGCCCCGGGTCACCCGTGCAATGACCTTTACATCCCCATGTCAACTAAGCCTTCCGTGACTGATATCCACAGTTAAAAACTCTCATATTAAGAACCGTTAGGTCACTGTCACCATCTCGTGGTTTTCAAGCGTTTTTGATAACAAAGTTATAACGTTTCACGTGAGCTGCAAATATACGATTTGCTACGTGTGTTACCCGTGTCTCTTTCAGGACGATCGTATGCCCGGTCAACAGTATGGCGGCACGCATGCATTACGGTCAATTGTGCGTTGACGTATTCGTGATTTTTTTTAATGAAGACACATTTATCAATACAATGAAATAACAAACACCATACAGGTATATATTTTATTTACTTAAAATGCCACATACGTACCTAAATTCCACGGGAACCGGCATTGTTCGGTGTCATCACGGGTCTAGTTCAACACGGCTGAGTTTGCCATGCATCCAAGCAATTCGAATATAATCACTGATAACGATGGAAATTGGGTTTTCGAGATAAAAGAAAATCATTAGTCTCAGTAAATATAATACCTGTAAATTCAATTATGTTTATTTTACATTAACTGACCGGTCAGTAAACCGTTCATTACCCCCTTGTTGACTGACATATATTTCAGTGATTTCAGTAATACCGTGCTTGTGCCGCGCCTAGATGGTAAGTTGTAACAATTAATTCAAGGGTTACTAAATTCAGTTTTAGAGCCCATTTCAGAAATTAAGTGAATAAATTCAAACTTAATTATTCTTTCAATCTTTCAGTTGTTTAAGTCAGTTAAATCATGCCCAATGCGACGGATTGGGGCTTGTCACGCGTACGCTAACTAATCATAGTCTAATGAATTCACCTTACGTTTGACGATCTTTAACGATTTAGAGAGTTGCTCGATTGTGATAGTATTTTGCCTCAGACTCTTTTAGTTTATTAATACAGTCATTTAACTTGATATTTGCATTCTAATGAAACTTAACCTAGTAAAAAACGGCAACAATGACATCGTTTCACAGCACAAAATGTTGTCCGACGCAGCTGACTTTGGCACTGTACAAATCTTACCTGACAATTGAACCCCGACTTTATATGTCAAGATTCTGTTGTTATTCCTTACATATAAGCATTTTATTAAAGCTGTCCAATTATTTTTATGTTTAAATGGTTTTAATAAGTTTATAAACCACATCAGTACTACTGGGACGTTGGTTGTAATCTTGCACCACAAGGAATGATACTCAAATTTCATATGTATCAGGTGGTTGGGATGCCTCTGAAGTCTAGGTGCGACCTATATAATGGACTTTTCCTGAAACTAAACTTGAACAGCTATTCCCCAGGGGGATCCTAAAAGTCAGGGTGCGACTTGTAATAAGGATGCGACTTCTGCAACAACTTTTACGGTAATGCTAGTTACCTCTTAGTCATATCCCATACACGGATGCTTTTGTCCTCAGAATTACTCATGATCAGCTCTTGTCTGGGATGAAACAGCACACAGGACACATTGTTGTAATGGCCACGGCAAGTGTCCACCTCCCAAGCTTTGGATTCTGCACAGAAGCAAGCAAAACTTATAATTTGCCACAGTGTGTAAGATATATTATAGCTATGACTCAGAGAGAACATTACAGGTATGCCTTATTAATTGATTATATTGATGACTGATCAATTTCTTTCACAACTGATTAAACTGGTTGCATTTTTGCATAATCGATCATAAATGATTGTGTGGGCATGGAAAGAAGACATAATCTCATTCTTAACATTAATACGCCTGTCCTGTATCTAGTGACTTCTGACCTCATTAAATATGTGTGAATTTTGATGAGAATGTTACTCAGGTGAGAAACTCTAATGGTGGTAAATATATATATAATGAGTTTCATGAAAATCCATTTTATAAAAATCAATCATTGTCCATTTTTGTTCTCATCCATAATTTTCAATGGGAACAGTTAAATGGAAAATAACTTCCTTACAAATATCTAATCCAAACAGGTAGTTCAAAGATGATAAAATTGGCAATCAATGAAACATTCCTACATTAAGTTTTTCTATAGGACACCAATATATAAAATTACCATTCATTCTCCAGAGCTTGACAAGTCTGTCATCAGCACCGGACACGATCAGAGGGAGTGTAGGATGAAACGCGGCCCAGTTCACCCCTCTGTCATGACCTTCCAGCACATGTTTTACAATGGCATCAGACTGCCCAAAGAGATCAGTCTGACCTGGATTACGCAGTCTGTCTTCCAGTCCCCCGGGACCGGGAGAAACATTCTTCTTCCTCAAGCCTGTAATGTACCAACCATCAAATAAAGGGGAATGTACATCCATGCTATTATAAACCCTGCAACTTGATTCTGTGTGTGTGTGGGTTAACCAGATATCTAAAGAATGGTATAACAGATGTTATTGAAATCAGACATAGCTAGGTAAAGTGAAAATCTACACGTGATTAAATATTTGTGTTGAAAGTACATTCAAAACCTTTGAAAAAAAATAAATAAATAATTTGGGACAACCATGACTGACCTGCTGATTAGTATTGCAGAAACTCAGTGAGATGATCCAATCAATGTATGAGACATATAATAAGTAGCTTGGTATAGCTTGGTACAAAGTCATGAATGGCAGTGTGCTAAAACAGATTTTTTTTTCTGAATGTTTTTATCAAGTTATCTTTGCTTTTTCTGTCATTCACAAAGTTACCTGAAATATCCCAGATGCGGACAGTCTGATCGAGTGACGCTGAGACCACTAGATCCTCACTTGGGTGAAACTGCGCGCACATCACATAATGGCTGTGGCCAGTCAATACACTGTCAAACAGAAATGTGATAACTGTTACTGCTGCCAGGCACTATTCATCTCATTTATTGTGCTGTTCAAACACTTGGGTTTTCCTTAACTTAGTTAAATAGTTAACAAAATTCCATCATAAATAAAAGACAGTACATTATAAATGTTTACAGAGTTGTAATGTTATGCCATGCTGTTTGCATTGGCAATGATATCATATATGAATGTTTTATGTACAGCTAGTTAACACACAGTTTTTTATGCAATTATATCACAACACATGCATCTGTTTTATTTCCATGTTCCATTGTTCCCATAATCTTATTTTAGATAATGGATCACTGGAAACCCAGCAGTAGCCAGAGAAATTGACAAATCTACCCGTTACCCAGACTTTCTGTGCACTTCTGCTGTAAATCACATATATGGAAAGATCTGAGATGACAACAGTTGATAATGAACATAATTAACCAGCTATTCATGTTATTAACTGGATACAGGAACCCCAGCTCATGTAATATGATGTGAGATGCCTAATTTAGGTTGTCTGTATCAGCCTGCTGGAATGCAATCAGGGTTACACACTCCGAGCCCTAGGAAGAAACTGACAAGCTGTAGACCTTATATGCCTATGCAGCAGTACTCAGGCCAATATAATATTTAACTATTTATTTTAAACTGATGGTACAAATAGTTATAATAACGAAGGTTAGGCTTTCTATATCACTGATGGTGGTGTTGATTACTCTCTAGGGGTGGAGGAAAAATGATGATGTATAAAACACCACTACATCAAACTCTTAACAACAGAAATTAAAGCCAGTACACCAGAGAGCCAAATCTGTGACCACTGAACTGTCCAGGTCCCACAATTGCTAAAATTTGAAGGCAATTCCCAGTAAAAGCAGTTAATAACATACAATTATTAAGAGTCAAAGTGTTATTCACTTACCACACACAGCTTCGAGACTGCCAGTTCCACACCCTGATAGTCTGATCATCTGATGCACTCAGAATCCAAGGGTATTCCTGTTAAGGGCACACCAAATATATAAAAGAAAATATTAGGCTGAAGCCAATGCAACCATGACAAATATAAACAACTATAAACTGAATGATTCATGGTCTTAATTATTTAATCAATCATTTCCACTTAAAAGCAGAGTAAATGAACATGTTACAGTCCACTGCAATGACTAATCAACATTCTAAATGTTATGGAATCCACTGACACAATAAAGAATATAATTGTTGTATATTGTTAATAAAGTTCAGTTGATCCAGCTTAAGAAATTATGTATAACAGACTCTCTGAATAGTATTCCCATCTTGGGATGAGTATCAGCAGGACCAGACCAGTACCAATTACCAACAAGAATCTGAATTTAGTTCTATGAAATTTTCTGTAAATTTGATCACAGCCTGTAGATCTTTCATTTCTGTATTTACACAAGCTGGATAAACCTGATACAATTAAGAGAGAACCAAGAATATTCCACTTACATGATGAAAGACAGTTGTTCTGATATAATCCAGATGGCCAAGCAGTGTAAAGATGCATCTCCTCTGTTTATAGTTCCAAACCTGGTAAAAGGAAAATGATACCTTTTTAGTAACAGGCATTTCTGTTACACTTACACGGTAGATATATTTAGTTATTTTAAATAAACAGGTAAATCCAGCCATATATTTATGTATGTGGACAAACAGCAATACTTGCTAGCTTCAAGAAATTATAAATCAACAGACCTGGGGTCAATTCTGAATTGAATTTGAATTGAAGGGAAAATCGAATGAATGGGAACTGAATTGAAAAAAAGTGAAAATGAAATGAATTGGAATTAAATTGGAACTGAAGTATACAGGCTCTACTGAATTGATCTGAATTGATGAACAAATGTTCAAGATCTCATATTTTCCTAAGTGTCGCTCATTGGAAGTCCTTCACGGTCACTGTAAAGATCGACCATGCAGTATTCGGTCAAAATCAAACAAAAATGCCTCTCATGGATGACACAAGGAACATGATAACAGCTTCAATGCTTCTTATTCACTGTTCCTGAAGTGTTTGTATCAAGAAATTTAGCACACCAGAGATGGGATAATAATATGATATATAGTATCATATAGATTTTCAAAGTAATAGTAATATAATATTTAATAGATATAAAACAGAGCTGTAATAGTAATGATAATAGAATAAGAGTAATATGTATTACTTTCTATTACTTCCCATTTCCTGCTGTGCCATAAAGCATGTAATCAGATGGTACTGAGCTGACTTGTTCTGGTCCAGTGACTTTCTAGGATGTGCTTATTGTTAGAGTACCCAGTATGCCTGGAGCTGCTCTGCTTGCCTTGTGTGCTTGGACCAGCTGTAATCTAGGTGGTGACCAGTGGTTCTGATTACATTGGGCACTTTACTGGCCAGAACAAGCAACAGCCATGATGACTTTGATGACTAAAATCAGTAAACTTCTATGGCCAAGAGTGCTCATGCAAGCACCAAGTTTGAACACCTTGTTATTGCAAGGGGATATAACAATGAACAGCGCCCCCCCCCCCCACCCCCCCATATGGTATGTAGGACAAAAACCTAAAAGTTGCCCAGCAACACCATCTTAAACTTTGCACATGAACTTACTATCTCAAATTCAATTTTATACATTGTTATGGTTCTGCATAAGTAAACAATGTGTTTTTCCAAGAATGTATGTTTAGTTGTTCACCATTACAAGAAGGCATGATAAGAGGTCTGATCTTGCATTGAGGCAACAATTCACAAACAAGAAATAAATTCCCAATCATGTACAGGATTAAACAAACTGTTAAGAATGAATATTGGCACATACCATACTATAATAAGGAGAACACGCTATATTATAAGTACATTTAACATGCCTGGTATGTGAATAGGTCCCTTTACTGTCTTATTGACATTTAACATGGACATTTCAAAAGATGAATAAAACGTACAGAATTTTAAGTGTAGTTAAAAATAACTGGGGGGGGGGGGGGGGGGGATGATGCACAACTGGGAAGGGATTTTGTCCTCTTTATAATTAAGGTTGGGGGGCCTTTGGCTGTACCCCCTCCCTCCCATCCACCCCATGATCATGAGAATGTTTTTCATCACCCCAAATACATTATTTGCATATATATTAATTGCATTAAGTAATAATGGCCACTCATTTGAAATCTAGATAATCTTTAATCTGAATTTGGGTAGTTTACCTGATCTAAAGGAATAATTGCCCAACAAAGCAAGTAATATCTGTCTGACTGCTATGACTTACCACATGAAATGGCAAAATTTGTAATTAATGATATTTCATTTAGCTTTGGACTGAATTCAACCAATTCTAAACAAAACTGTAAGTTTTGTACTAGTGCAAAAGTTAAAGAACTGTGTTAACACTCGTTACACATTAATGAAATTTATTCAAATGAATGCAACTTTTTGAATTGCGAATTGAATTTGAACTGAAAATTATTTGAATCGAATTGGAATTGATATTTTTCTCCAGCACACTGAATTAAATTGAACTGGAGTTGAAGTTTCATAAAAGTTCTTGAATTGGAATTGACAAATTTGAATTGACCCCAGGTCTGTAAATCAAAAGATATTCCATCCCTACTTAACTTTACAGGCAACTCTCACCAATACAGTGGAATCTTGCCTGACGACCACTCTGCTATCATGACCACTCCCCTAAGATAACCACATTTCTTGGTCCCAAATTAATGTAAATCATCATAAAACCTCCTGCTAACATGACCACACCATTAACATTACCACTCTGGCTGGTCCCTATGTGGTCAGGTTAGTCATATCACACTGAATGAACAATCACCAACACATGAAATGGATAATTAAAAAAAATTCAAGTCAGGCAGGTCTTACCTTGATTTTATAATCATCTCCACCGGACACAAAGAGAGGCTGTTGTGTGTGGAAGCTGATCCCGCGCACAGGCCCTGACAAAATGATATAGATAACATTATAATTTGTCTACTGAAAACCGTAATACTGGCCACTGGCAGCCAAAATTATATTGCAAGATATACTAATCAAAGTGGAGAAAATTTAATAGTAAAATTATGACTTGTGAAATTAATTTCAAACAGTTGAAACTTGTATTCTGAAAAATACATTTTTCTTTCTAAAGTTAGCATCAATATATGTATATTAAGCTCACCATCATGCTCATCAAACTTGTCAATCAGTGTGCACATACGATAATCCCACAGCTGAATAATGCCATTGTGTAAGCTGGCCAGCACCCATGGTCTCTTAGGGTGGAAGCAAAGGCCTGTAAAAAGATATAACAACATATATAAAGTGTTCTGGCTGGCAGCTCTACCAACCAGGACTGTAGTGTTTTAGACCCTTATCAGTTGCTTGGCTTGTTAGCTGTCAATCAAATCAAATGTAATAACATTGGCGCTGTGTACTCTTCGCTGGGCTGGTATGCATTTTTGGGGAAACGCATACACAGCTACAATTAAATAGTCTAAATGTCATAAGAGGTCGATGGAGCAGAAACATAGTGGGAGCAAAATTCGTCCTATTATTATATATAGTCCGTTCCACCAACCGTGAAACACTGTTTTTTCACGTTTTCATTTCTACCTTGATATATAATCTGTGTTCTTAGAGATAAGGTGAATGCCTAGAAAACGACCTAATTTTATATGAAGTCAGCGATAATGTATTGAAAACAACTTACATTACGACGCTGAGGTGTTGTTTATTCTTTATGTAATAAGTGCATAGCTAACTTGGCCAAACTGAACGGCGTTGTATATGAAATCTTTGCCGTCATAATGGAATGACGTAACCGTGACGTCACGGTCGTCACGTGAAATTTCCTGAATACACGTTATGAAGAGGTCAGCAGGTGTCACCGTGTTCAGTAGACCCAGCTAGGCACCGATATCTTATACTGTATACTGCCCGTCTTTTAATATAGTACACAGCGCCCTGGTCATGGCCAGGCAGGCAGTTTCATTCATGTAGCCTGTGGTCCAACTTGTCATTATATATTTCCGACATATATAAAAGGCATAATTATCCAAAACTAACGCAATTTATATTGCTTATTTTTATCCACGTGTCATATGTGTCTGAAGAACATTATTCATCATTGTTACCAGAGCCTGAGGTAAAAGTGTTTTGCACTGCCGGGAATCCTGTTCTTAGATGAGCTATTATATATTTTGTCAATTTGTAATACACGCGCGCAGTACCCTGTCATGAGAGGCGATGTAGCATCATGGCTACATGGCAGCACAAACTGTGGGTAACAAAGCAAGGATTGCAAATTAAGAAAATGAAAAGCTACCGCCCGTTTAATAGTCATGGTATTGAATTCACGAAATGAATTGTGATTTTATCATGAATGATCCATTTTTTTATCAACAAAATTCAAAAGAACTGGTACATTTATAATATATCAAGGTGTCAAACCCCTTTTTCAAATATTGGACTGTTCCAGCCAAGCTGAAACATTGTCCTATGAGGTTCGATCATACATTGCCAATACTTTTCCTGTCATTGTGACCATGTATAAAATTGGGTTGACGCATCTTCACCCATTGTTTTATGGAAATGTTACAAAATTTCCTCCGAGTAAACTTGATTAACAGGATATGGTGAAACACGTTTCGTTCGTTTATACAGAATGAAGCTGTGTTTATTTAACCACCTCATAGTTTCATTAGTGCTGTTCAACTGCATATATATCAGGGTTTCTGCGACCCTAAAATTTAGGCCGGTAAACGGACTCTTTCCCCCGCGAGGGTCATTAAAAATTCCCCCAGCCAAAGAGGCTGAGAGAGCTTAATAATAACTCAAGCACGAGTGTCGTGCTGTCTTCATCATCTTCAAACTATGTATCAGATTTGCGCGCCCCTGTTGCCTGTTCGGTGCCACTCAGTCACTGTCCTGACAATGTCTGAAAAACTTTGAAAAGAATAGATCAGTAAAAAGATTCCTTATACATGTACAACATCTGCACAAATAGTTTTTATGCTGTCTCGCCATTTAATTTTCTGGAGAAGGTAATGAGTTGTGTAACCATAGGTTGTGGACGTACGATGTCGGACGTACGATGTCGGCCCTGAACATGCGCTACCGGCCAAAGGTGTGATATTATAATTAATCGTTCGACAACCGTACATTCAGTCTCTGTAGTCAGTAAAAATGATAAACCTATCGATAATGGAAATTAAATTTGTTTTTTATTTGGTTGTGATGATATATTTTTCAAAATTTGAAGAAGGTGAATCATTTTCATCATGCAGTCGCTGTGGACATCGCTGCTTTGACATATTAACATACCGCGAGCCTTGCAGCGAGGTCACAATGCAAAGGGCTTTTGTCTTGACTTTACCGAACAAATTTCAAAAGGCCGGAGCGTAGTGAATGCCCTGTTCTATGTGCGAATATCCATGAGGGAATTCCCTATTGAAATAAAAACTTGTGGCAAATGCAGCCAATAGCGTCCGAGGAAGTTCTGAATAATTCAACTGAATGTCACACGTGCAGAAACAGGTTAAATGCTGGTCAATGATTGGGCCGTCTCGGACACGATCGCAATCAGGGATTTCGCAGAATCAAATGTTGGGCCTATAACAAGTAGGCCTAACACACTTAATTTCAAGGATATTGCACGAATTTTTAGTAAAAGCATGCGACAGCAATATATATTTTTTGTCATTTAACTTTGAGAAAAGCAGCCGGCCGTTGAATGCGTTGCAGCAGCTGACAAAACGCCGGCTGTAGTGCGGGCCCATCGTGAACACCCGGTCAGCGGAGATCACGCGGTAAGCACCAGGCACGGGTAATCTGGGAGCGCGGGAAACCGTTAGTCCCTGGAGGGGTATGTTGAATTGGTCAATAGCTTGGGGATACACAGGAAGCGTGCACAATATAATAAAAACAAACAATGTGGACATCGCTTGGGCAGAACAGGCCCTATATTTATTATATTTATCTTCGTCAATTCGGTTTGCGCAAGTTTCCAAAACAGATGTTTAGGCGAATCCTTTCCAAGGAATAGTTAAGTAAAAGGCCAGTTTGTGGGCCCACATATGTCAGGGAGACACGACTTGTACGTGCATGCTGCATCACATGAAGGCCTAACCAATATTTTTTTGTTTAACTGGTATATTTTTACGCCTTCCATGGGCGTGATACTAAGCTGAAAAAGAACATCAGAAACGTTGTTTTCAACCTTGATTTTGTAAAATTTCCACACCGTGGGGAACCCCCTCCCACACCCTCCCCCTGGGGGCGAGCCCCCACGCTAGGTTCACTCCCTGTCACAAAGTAAAAACGGACACACTTTTTCAACCCTGGCGGAAACCCTGTTTATATACATAATCATTTACATATATAGATATGCGGCGGATGTATCAAGTTTTATATCCACAGCCAGTCTGTTCAAATTTGTTTTAAAAAATGCAACTTTACTTGTCACCTTTATACCAAAGTTTCCGAAGTCTATGCGAATCAACATATTTATATATATATATATGGGCCAGGCCACTGAAAATGGCCCCAGCCAATGATCAGAATGTGACAGAAGCATTTACGTTAACTTGGCCAGGAAAGGTAATGTATTCATATGACTGTCACTGAGGAATTGTTTATTTATAATTTACGAAAACAAAGAGTTCACTAAAATTAACAATTTTAACCCTTGCGGAGCTTGAAATTGACATTGGACTGAATGGACTGTGTGACCTCCGCTCAGAGAGACGCCAGTGATACATTGTAAAAGGTGATGTTGCATGAGGATGCGCCTGGAGAAAATTTATAGGGCACACACGTGTACCCAAGTTTTGCCGTTTTTACCATTAATATTGTGAATGTTATTCACACTGCTTGTAATCACTGATAAGTTCATAAGGATAGTAATCTTTCATCGATGTTTAAATTATGGGTGGTGGTGGTTGAAATAACACTTGAATTTTGTCACTGTTATAAGCATATTCAGGTGATACATGGTTGTTTTGTGATGAATACCGACACCTTTTAAGCCGAGATGTTGAAGTTATTTTTTATGTAAATGTATCAGGTTTTTTTTTCAAACTTAAAAGAATCTCTTATGACTCTTAAACAGCGTATCGAAGGGAGAGAGCAGGGGTGCCATTCATCATTCATGTACAATGATATGATATAACAGGTGCTACATACATGTAACATGCTAGCTGTTATTATTGTTTGACCACCTCACATCGCCAGACAGCGGGATTCTATCTCCTGCAAAATGGAACACCGCTTATGACGTCACGCACGTGCGAGGCAGAAACTTGTCAGCTGACCATGCACAAAATGTCGAAAACAGCCCGTGAGTTTCTCGTGGATTTTGATTTTTGTTCATTACAGGCTATTCATCTCGGGTATGTTGCATTTTTCCTGTCAGAAAATTAGGTCGCGTTCTCAATTACCTCTGTACCAAAAATCTCTGTTCGTTCTCAATTCTTTTAAAAATGATCGCGAAAAAACAGTGTTTCACGGTTGGTGGAACGGACTATAGTATTAATAATAATAATAATAATATCAATTTTATAAATGTAATAAGAGTATATGAACCTAGGATCCATTCGTATAAAGATTATTAAATATAGAGGCATGATTATCTAAATGACTTAAATTAATTTTATCAGTACTCTACACTGAAAAACACTGAAGGGAACAGTATCACTGTCAGTATCAAAGTGTATGGACCGGCAAACCGGCACACCCCCTACAATTGTTCCTTACCATAACCAGATTACAACGTTAATGATAATATGTTTGTTGCAAAAGAAAGATTCCCTGGACCGATGGTCATACCTTTCACCCTTGCAGATTTTGTCTCAAATTTCGTCAACATGGTGCACCCAATCTATGGCTGCTACCTTGTGAGACACACCTTCAGCTGTTCACCGGCAAACAAGTGTCAAATCCTTCCAGCGTGGAATCAAAATGGTGGCTTCCACGTCACTTTGTTGTTATTAGCCTAAGCGGCCCTAACAACTGAAACCCTGTGTGAAAAGGAATTAAACTTATATGCACATTGTTGATTGAACAGGAATATCATATGATCGTCAGTAACTTTAATCGCAAATCACAGATTTGCATGGCAACAAATTTAATTTACTCTTTATTTTTTTTCTATGCTATAAGTAGAATAGATTGGTACCTTGGCTAAATAATTGTGTACGTAGACTGGTACCATGCACTATAAAATAATCGCGTTGCTCCTAGTTTCTTACACAGACACACGGTGGCGCTCTTCGCTCTTCTACTTTTACCGACCTGCCTCTCTCGATGAGCCTGTGAAATAACAGTCCAGAGCTGACAGGCTGATTTATAACTGTTTGGCCAAAAATGTTGGTTTCTTAGGCACATTTACATAAATCAGTGCAGGAGGGCAATTTTTGCCTGATAGTTGTAAATATTCAATACAATTTCATAAGGTCAAGAATTACTGAACATGCAGTTGTGTCGTACCATAAAAAAGAGACGGTGCTGTGCTTGAGATACCTGCAACCTGTTTTATTTTCCTCCTCCCTTTGCAGTAAACGGTTCGAAAAGGCCTCGCAAGGACAGGATCATTTGAGGCTGGAAATGATCATCGACTGAAGGGGGGGGGGGGGGGTACACTTACTTTGAATTATATTAGGTCATTACACTTAGCGGACTTTATTCCATGCAGCTTCATCAACCTATTATGTCTATTTTATCGTAGCCATGTATCCGTTGCCCCCAAAACAAACGGATACCAGCCCAGCGAGGATTGCCAATGTTGTTACATTTCGTTTTGACTGACAGCTAACCAGCCCGACAACCGCTGGTTATATAAATATATAGGCTTTCAAGTGAAGCCGGGGGTGGGGTGGGGCGCCCCAACTTTTTGGCCAAAGGGTTGTGGTCAGTGTGACCTTTGTTTGAGAAATTATGCAAATACCACCAATTTGTAAGGAAAATCCATTGTATTTATTCCCATTCTATACATGCCTTGCACACGTGAAAACAACATGGACTTTATTTCTCATTTTCGTGCGTTTAGTAATATATGTCATTATTGTGTAAATTTTAGAGGTAATTGAATTTTATAAAATGCAATTTATTTTAGTGAGAACGGTAGGAAATATTTTTGTCGGCTGAATATTTAAACTGATAGGCCTAACCTTATAGGTAGGTCTGCTTTGGAATATAACAATTTTGCATATAACTCAATGTATAATTACATAATTGAAATCAGGTACATCAAAGTTCTGTATATGTCAATGTTAATATTAATTTGATAATTACATCTTGAACTCCATGTAAGTTTGAAAATGCTATACCCTTTAATTGCTTCTAAGTATGTTTGTTTCGTGCTTCACAGTACCGTGTATGTCTATGGTTTTGAGTAAATTAAAAACACAATAACGGATCTGAAGTTTTATTTAGATTTTTAATTTGACTATATATGGGTATAAATATTATCACTTTGGCATACATGAATCTGTAAATTCAAAATTTTCTCATTTTTTGTGTGGTGCAGCATGTGATTGAAAGTGAGAAAATGGTCAAAACACTATAGTGAAAATACATATTGTACTTTTTTTTTTCAAATTTTCCTTTTTCCTAAACCCTACCCCTTCGGACGCTTACGTCCCCTCAAACTCGCTACCCTTGCATAATGCGGCCCCTACCCTTTCAAAAACGCTCCAAACCCTATGATATATATATATATATATATATATATATATATATATGTGTGTGTTAATAAATATTCCTGCAGCTTGGGACTATATAGACTTTGACCTTATATGTGAGTCTATATAGATCCTCTTATCTTGTGCAATTTGCTCTATCATTCAACCAAAAATAAAATACTGAAAGTTAAATTTTGCTTCCAAAACACTTTTTTCCCCGATCCTCATCATACTGAACACTCCGAATATCTCAATCGAATCTGTGCCCCACACACTATAAATGCATGTTAAGACATGAAACCGCGTAACGGGTCGATTATTTACATGCATAACGTAGTGCAGAACAACAGTTCATATTATAAACACACTCTAAAAACAGATTGGTCAAATATTTGACCAATTTGGTTGGTGAGATTATATTGGTTGTTTTAACTAACACATTGGTAATTTCAACCAACATGTCGGCCAACTGATTGGTGATTTTCATCAGTGGTTATTGGTCGATCATTTGGTTGCATATATTTAACCAATTTAACTGGCTTAGTTAAAAATTGGTATAGATTTTAACAACATATTAGTTATTTTTACCAACTGATGGTCAAGCAATGACCAAACCGATTGGTCAGTTTTACATAAGACACAAATTTGGTGCATATCAGTTAAGAGTGATGTGAGTATTTTTTGGCTGAGGGGCAAAACGTCTGATTTGTATGCGATCGGTCTCAGGTTCGATTCCACGCTGGGGCGGAATATGTTTCCCCCTTGAAAGCCGCACCGAAGCAAGTCGAATCTGAAGAATGGCCTGTAACAAGATTTCCAATCTATCTGGAGAATAAAACAACTGAAATAAGGAGTGAAAGTAGCAGTGCACACATAAACGTGTCCACTAGTCTGACCAACTGGAATTGATTGATGTGACCAATGTATTATCTTTTCATAATTTGTTTTGGTTGAACTCGACCTAACCAACGTTTTTTGGTTAAGTTGACCTTTATTTTAGTCTAGAAAAACTACATTAACCAAAAATGATGCATGGTTATTCCAACCTTAATATTGGTTGATATGACCATTGTCTGTATATCGGTTAAATTTAACCGAAACAAATTGGTAAGTTGAACCAATTATTTGTTCGGACACATTTTAACCAAGCAAATTGGTTAAATTAAACCAATATTGTAGTTATTTTAACCAATTCGTTTTTAAAGTGCAAGAGGATGCCCTGTAGACGGGACCAAGAATAATGAAAGGATAAAACTTGAACTGAGGTCGAGAGGGTAAAAAAATTTCTAAAAATGTGTGTGTGTTTTAATTTCCATGATAAAACAAATTTTAAATAGGCTTAACAAAACATAACAAAACAGCTATTTGAAACTTAGAAATATACAGACGGCAAGGATCCAGGTCCAAACACTAGCTGAAAACACGTGAAAAGTTTAAACTCATCACCTTGAGTAGTTTTACCAAGTCACTCTTTCTCCGGAAACAAACTTCCCACAAACTACTCAGTCTGAGAGGTTTTCTTCTTAAAACAGAAACACGTCATGTTTTTACCTTTACCGCGAGGGGACACTACTACCGATATGTGACATGATGCGATACCGCCCAATTTAACCGCTAAGGCAGCCATACAGACATGTATAGCACTGCACAGACAGCTGAGTGTTAGGGGTAAGTTAAACAATTGATTGTCTCCATCTGTTGTATCTGGAATATTATGTAGAACCAGTAGGAATTCCAGGCGTTAATTTAGTGAGATTCAGAAGGTGGTGGCAGCCTGTTTTGCTCCCAGAATAATATGTACAGTCATAAGTTGTATACTACTACCACCCTGTGGTGAATATGTATCCATAACAGTGCTCAGCTGCTGTAGCCGGCAGCACACAGCCTAAGGTCACATACTTAACCCCTGGTTGATGTTAATCTACGATGTGCTGCAAACTCAAGTTGAGGAATTTTCCTTGTAAAAGTACTCACTTAGAGCATCATCAGTCTGAGTAGTTTTAATTCATTAGGGCAATGAGTTTATATTTTCAGTGCAAGAGATCGATATTGAATCGTCGAAGTCTCTAATTGGCTGAGGTATATACTAGTATTGTTTGACAGGAGAAATCCGGTTGGTACATCAATCATGGACATATATATATATATATATATATATATATATATATATATATATATATATATATTTATATATCCTCTGAGACGGGTATTGTGGTTGAGAGGCTTGCGTGGCTCCGTGACTTGCCGAAGGATAGAGCCCAAACAAAGCGTGATCCACCGGGCGGGGAATTTTTTTCTTATGAAGACAACGGCCACTATGGGTAGAAAGGACTCATCAGCCATGGAAGGCAGTATTCTAGTAGGGTTAACCAAGCTCTTCAATTAAGCCCTAACACGGTATTGGTCCACTCATGGACTTAGAGTTTAAAAGGTTGACTTGGGGGTCAACAACCCCAATCGTAAAAACACAGAAACTACAACTACTTCAGAGCAAATATGCCTGATTTAAGAAGATTCTTCCTCTGGAGGATTTTTGACACAGGCTAGTGAAAGCCTACGGGAAGCCAGTTTGAAACAAGCAGGGCAACACAAGTTGCCAGGGAGATGAGGAGATACAAAATCAAGGTACTTGGCCTCTGCGAGACCAGATGGAATGGTGCTGGACAAACCAGGCTGGCAACAGGAGACAATTCGGCCACGAGGACGAAGACCATGAACACAACCAGGGTGTTGCCTTTTTTAATTCACCTGATGCCACACGAGCATTGATTGGACGGAAACCAGTGTCTCCCAAGATTGTGACAGCACTGTTCATCATACAGTATTATGCACCCATCAACGTTGCTGACAAAACTTTTCAGCAGTATACAGAACTCCATCGACCAGATCCCTGGGAGGGACCTTTAGATCCCATGGGTGATCTGAACGCCAAAGTGGATGAGGACAGTGGTAGGAAAGAACTCTTCATGGGCAAGCACGGACTTGGCACCTGCAACAACATAAAAGTACCCTCAAGGCAAGTTGGATTTCTCCAAATGGACACACATCGAACCAAATTGACCATCTGACCATTGAAGGGAAATTGAGACGTAGCCTGCACGATGTGAGAGTGAAGGGAGGAGCAGTCGCTGCATCAGATCAACACCTTGTACTTGGAACACTGCGGTTGAGACTGCGAGCCTTTCGTAAAACCTCAGACCGGCCCAGCCATAAATTCAATACCCACCACCTCAAGTACAGTAAAGTAGCAAAGGAGTTTGCTTCTGAGGTCAGAAACCAGTTTGATACTATAACTGGACTCTGTGAAGAGACCATAAACGCCCACTCGACCAAACTTCAAGAGACATGGGGATCCTCCACCGACAAAGACAGAGATCTTAAAAGCAATTAAATCCCTAAAGAACGGTAAAGCCCCAAGACCAGATGTTATTCCACCAGAAGCACTTAAGATAGTTGTAACAACGGCCACAGATATGCTGCACCAACTACTCCAGAAGACCTGGGATAAGGAACAGCTTCTTGCAGAGTGGAAAAGGGCTATTTATTCAAATTACCAAAGAAAGGAGACCTGTGCCTTTGCAACAACTGGCGTAGAATCCTGTTATTCTCCATCCACAGTAAGGTACTCGCAAGGGTTGTCCTGGAGAGACTGATGATTGCAGTTGACAAGACACTACGGCCTGAGCAAGCAAGATTCTGCCAAGACAAGTCCTGTACAGATCATATCGCCACACTCCATATCATCAACGAGCAGTCCATTGAGTGGCGAGCCTCACTGTACACCACCTTTGTTGATTTTGAAAAGGCTTTCGACAGCGTGGAACGAGGAGTGAACCGGAAGGTGATGCAGCACTATAGCCTACCACCAAAGAGAGTTTCAATCATCCAACAGTTCTGTGACATGGATCCACGACCCAGGTCATCCACAACGGGAAGCTGACAGACCCCTTCACAGTCAGACTCCTTTATGGCAGGAGAAAAATAATTTCTTTAACAACATCACTGAATAATATAAAGACAGCCGAACATTACTATCCGAGCCATGGAAATGGAGTTGCATTAGTTCTTATATATCGTTGCCTAATCCATGTGAAAGATATTCTTAATTTCTTCTTTTAAATATATATATATATATATATATATATATATATATATGCATATTATTCTTCTATCTCCCACTTCCCTTATCAATTCTATATCATGATCATGATATACAACACCTTTCCTATAATTATTCTTTCGTCATCAACAGATAAACATAATCACATTTACGTATGCCTAATGGAGTAGTTAATAGTCTTTACAATTTGGTAGATGTTGTTCCTTTGCACACAGGTAGAGACACTTTGACTTAAGGGTGTGTTAATATGAGCAAACGGTGAAATGTCACAGTTATAAGTAATAGCTTATATCAGATAAACCAAAACCTACAGAGCGTATATACAAAAATAATAAAACGGGAATATACGTCATGTGTCCTAAGGAGGTATATTCCATGTCTTTTCCATGTCATGTGTCCTTAATGAGGTATTTTCCATGTCTCTCCATAAATCCTGTTAATTTTGGGGCACGTCATCTATTAGAAACTTCGCCAGTGTATGCAACTGGCGACGTTGGCTGATGGAGAATCCATCACTCCCGAACCCAGCCAAAGTCGCGGGACCTGTCCCAGCACAAGAACGGGTCATATTCTGGTATCCAAATGTTAGATGGTACTTTATTCCCTTATGATATGTTTATTGAGGGAATGTTATTCCACAGGGAAGCTATATATGTATACAGTTGTGACGTCCCTTGGCAGAATTCTAAGTGTACACCGGAGAAGGTCTTTTCACTACTGATATATATGTACAATTTGTCCTATAATATCAAAAATTTAATATCAAAAATCAAGTATGGTAAAGAAAAGTTACAATTGTACGTCAGAAGGTTTATTTTCGATATAAGTTCCTGTCCTAATCCTCCTCTGGACAAGTTGAAAGCTCTCTGTAGATTTCATCAATTCTCTTGTACTCTGTCTCAAGATGGTTTATGATCCTGCGCATTTCTCTACTGGCTTCCTTTCTATTTTTTACCAGGGTCTGTATATTACTTCCAAGATTATGCACAGCTAGAGGCAACTCAATTGAAGTTATTATATTGCCGGCAAAGCGTTTGGCTGTTTGATCAGCAGCAAATCTTGCACTCCTTGGTGTCACGGCAGAAGCATTTCTTGCAGCAAAAAAAAACTCCTTCACATGCTTCGCAAAGTCTTTCGCCGCTTCAAATGTCTGTTCCCCACTGTAGAGGAATTCCTTTAACTCGTCTTTGCTGATTCCTGGGAAATGGTGCACTGCTTCATTAACATGGCGGTCGATCTTTGCTAGAGCGTCTTTTATCTCTTTGTAACGTTTGTTGTCTTCGTCTATCAACATTTGTGCCTCATCTCTCTTTCCAGCTTCTATTGCCAATTTGACAAGGGTAGTCCCAAAATCTGCGAGAGCACTGGCAACCCCTACACCCATAGCCGGCAGAACGAGAGGGGGGATTAGTATTCCTGCACATGCAAGTATAGGGCGCCCGCGGTTCCCACACCAGCGGCTGTAGTTTGGGCTATTCTGGCGTTTGTCTCATGTTTGTCCAAATCGTCAGCTATTTTATTCAGCAATTTTATCAATCGTTTTCTTTCAGGCAACCAGTTTTCTAAGGCACCGTGAAGTTTAATCAAATGTTGTTTTGCCTCTTTTACAATTTTAGACAAAACTCCATGGTCTTGAACTTCTTCGCCCATTCTCTTGTAAACCTTATGTAGAAAAAAAGTGTTACATTTTGTTATGGAGAAGAACTGAAGTTCTTCTAACACCGAGAAAATGAACAGTTTTGTACACTGAAGAAGAAAAAATGCTTTAATATTCTAAATTTCATCAGACACAGAACAACCCTTTTCTGATAATAAACAATGGGATTAGGTAACAGAGAGTAAGACTTTTACACGAAGATTTTTTTTACCTCACATGCATATGCATAGTACGATTGATTTCTACGATAATCCACGCTGCTATAATCTAAAAAATCTCACGATTTACTATGACTTTCTTAAAAGAAATTAAAAAACAGTCTGAGTATATGTCTCATGACAATATGTATTTGTTAACAATATGTAAATCGTCTGCGATTTGCAACAATTGTTTTGCAGCCCAACAACATTCAGGCGCGGGTCCAGGAATGTTTGCAGGGAGGAGTCAAAGGTGGTCATGCATAAAAAAATGTCTTAAAAAAGGTCGTTGGTTAAGAGCAGGGGGAAGGGGTGTCACGTCCCCCAAAACCCCCTGTCATGCATAAGATTTGTCTAAAAAAAAAGGTCGTTGGTAGAGAGCAAGGGGGGGGGGGGGGGTCCAGACCCCCCTCTGGACCCGCGCCTGACATTTGATACCATTTTTTAACAACTGACTACGGCAAGCCACGATGCATACACCATTTTATAACATGACCAATATTGCTACGATATACTCCGATTTCCTATGTATACACTTCGCTTTGGTACGACAGAAATATGTAGCCTATATAGTGGGTGCTGTAATACGCTCCGAATAGCACCGTCTGAGGTTGCGTGAGGGGAGATATCCTATTCTCTACCGTTCATGATATTACCCGTAACCGATTTTATATGTCGTAAAAACATATGCATAAACTGTACTGACATAATGTCTATGCAGTATGAGAACTTTATACCGATGCCAAAGAGCTATTCTAACTTCCTTATAATTATTTACACGTTTTATAGCCCTAATGTTACAACCAAGGAACAATCCATCAATAATTTTTAGGTATTCTAATTCAGTTAAACATTTTTTTTATTTAAAAGATTATACATATATATATATATATATAATTTTGACACAGGGCGATTCCTCGTCCATGGAGTCGGCTCCATTTATAGTTATTAGGGCCAGTATTTATTTGGCAACAGAGCAGGTAAAACCGTGTTAATAAGTGTGACACTGAAATGCAACACGTGAACGTTTGGGGGGGGGGGGGGGCATTCTTGTAGGTCATACATTTGTAAAGGGTGACCAACAAATAAGCTAGGTTGCTAAGTTGGAAGGTATTGTAAGATTCACGACAAGAATAATTTAGCTTAAAAATACAGTATTACTGTAACATGTTTATATAAAATTATTTATAATTATTTATAAGCATTTGTTACAAACTGTTTACGCACCAAAATGCACTGTCCACAGACGAGTACTTCTTCATTACCTCGGGGATTAATAATTATCAGTCATATAATACCTTTTTGAGAGACCATTTTAAAAACATCAACGTCTCACCTTAATTTCCTGTTAATGGACACGAAAATGTTCACTGGTCGGAGAAATGGATCCACAAAAATGGAGCGTTACTCCTATACACTTTTGTACAAGTCCTTGAATAAATACATTACGTCAGTACGTATATTGATACAGTTTGCTTTAGAACAAACACCGTCTGGCCTTGTTTACTTGAATAGGGATTCTATACAAATAGACAGACAGGAGCAAGTTTGAACAAGTTTCCACAAAAACCTATATTAAAGCGGTTCAATGAGTATAAACATGTAATTAAACGGCTGTTAAAACTTCGCTTGGCACTGACATTTTGCATTGACCTCAGCCACAGGCAAACAACATGACAATATATATATATATATATATATATATATATATATATATATATATATATATATATATATATATACATACATATATACATACATAGTTTCTATAAATGTATTGGACCATGTTTGTTACGAATCATTCATTGATTATGTGTAAAACAAGTGGTCTATGGGTCATGACGAACAGCTGACTAGCATGACATTTTAGCCTAACATTCACAGCAGGGATTTTTTTTTTCATCTGAAAGCCTAATTAAAATTAAATTAAAATCTCATTGATCTTTGACCAACTTAGTCTCAAGTCACAGGGTTCTTCCTTGAGTGATGGCTTCCACTTATAATTATGCGGAAACTGAATCCAATTATGACTGGTCTACACAGGTTTTACAAGAGAAGAAAAAGATCAATGTCAAGGTCACAAGTTTTCAAACTCCTCTGAGAACTTGAAGGAGTATGCGTACATTTTGTATATCAATTTTGACAAGACAATATAAGTGAACACGTTCACAAGAAACCCTAAAGATGGTGATGTTTTAGAATATTCTTAATGTTGGAAAACGAGTGTTTTTTACTCTCTTTAAGAACCTGAATCACTGGAGGGGGTTGGTGAACTCCGACTGGAGGTACAATAGCAGCTCCTTGTCTTCATCCTGAAAGATATACATTTTGTGACACTTTATATGTAACATCTGATGTTTACATATAGGTATCTATAGGTATTCATTTGACCTCCACAATTCATAGCACATGATTCATACGCATATATTTAATGCATTAATATTAAAATTAAGTTGATTTAATTGTTTATTTTAGAGATTACAGATAGATAAAAAGTCATTTTTTCCCAGATGTCATTACTATGATACAAAAGCCATATAACAATAAGATATATATACAAAGTTAATATGAAAGAATCAAAGGCATGTCAATTGAGAAATGTATATAAAGAAATAATTAAATGTAATTGAATGCGTTTTAAATGAGACATGTTTTCGAGTGGTAGTGTTAATCAGAGTCGGGTCCACAATGATGAAGTGTGATACATTTAAATGCTAATGCTATGTTGCTTTACGCAATACCGACAAATACAAGGGCTTTTTAGGTAATTGCATTTAACTGCATTGCAAATGGATTAAGATATTTATCAGGCATTGCATTTGAATGCAAAGGAAAATACATTTATATGATTACACATACAAATGCAAAATTGTAAGGCCATTTAAATACAAATGTTTTTCAGACTAAGTATGCTCTTGGTCTGTAAAAATCAATTTTTTTTTATTTTGCCACTAATATAATTTTGTTCATGAAACAACAAAATAACATGATCAATTGAACTGAAAACTGATCACAGAGGTATGATTATTAATTAAAAATTTTAAATCACATATTGACAGATCCACCCTCACTCAAGAAACGTGCTTTTACATCTGACAGATCCATAACATATAACTAACCTATAAATAATTATTTATAGCTATAGGCTTTCCAATAGTAGGCTTTGCTCAACCCTGAGGTACATGTATATATATATATATATATACAAAATTTAAATTTAATTTGTACCTAACTGTGGGCAGGTGTTTATATTACATGTGTGGAATCTTATAATACATTCATGCATATAATGGTGAATCTAAACATTGCTCAACGTTTGAGACTGCTTGGAGCTATATATACATCTTGGCATTATGTCAGTATTTATGTATAAAAAGCTTACAATGCTAAATACGTTCAGCTTTACCTGAACGCATTTAAGATGATAAACTTGTTAATCATGTATTTAAATGCTGTACGCCCTTTGCAAACACACTGTAAACTATTGTTGTCTTGACAGGCGCCGAGATATGTGCATCGCCATAAAACCAGGGGCGCAATTTCCTTTTGCAATGTGTATGTGTGTGCGTGTGTGTCGTGGGGGGGGGGGGGTCCTCCCCTTCTAGCCCCTGCATGCCACCCCACCATCTCACAACTAACACACAGGGCCTTGAAAAAATGTACACCATATCTAACCTTGCCTCACATTTTCTCAATAAAATAAGGTTATCAGTAGACTGGCCCAGTCGATGCAATAGTTAAAACTTAATCCTTTCACTAACAGAGCCACCAAACTTGTGCATGCTGTGTCGCGCAACGCTTAGAACGGTTACTGCCACCTCGCAGCAAATTACGGCCCTCTGGTCGATAGCTGGCACTCAGTTACGTCTATCGGTACATGGAATCACGTTTTATTTTAGAAATTTTATAAGCAAAGCTCAGGCAGAGCCAGGATATCAGTGATGTTATTAAGGTGCCAAATCATGCACTTACCCTTTAAAAATAATCTATATGATTTCAGACTTTCTCTGTGTATACACGTATATCAATGATTTAAGGGTAAGATTTTGATGTGAAGGATGTGTTTGTAAACACAGCAATGTTGACAAACGGGAAAAACATGTAACCTAAGATGGTAGGTTGCATATATGCGGAGGTAGAAAGGTCACTGTCAAAACGACATTTGCGAAGCTCTGGCTCTCCAGATAGACTGGGCCTCTTTAAGAGCCAAATTCGGGGAGAGGATAAAGTATTTTCAGTGAAGCGTGACTTTCGAAGTTGTATAACAACGGAATTCTATTATATTATATATAGAAACAGGAGGCAGTCTGGACAAGTTTCCACAAAAACTTTACCATGTTTATAAACGGAGGGACACTCGAAATATATTTGGAACTTGATGGAAAAAGAGAAAGTCTGCGCGCTACGATGGGATATAATGAATATATCAAACACGCACAAATGAAAAGACGGAGTGGGCAACTTGTGCCTGGATTAAAAGGTAATAATAGGTACAAACAATAACAATACACTCAATAAAATATTTGAATGTCCATTCGTGTGACCACAAGTGATTATTTGTTTTTTATAGTAATTTGCCAGTTTGTAACCAGCTGGTCTGTGCACAGCATGTGGCCATCTTGTGAAGATACTAAATGGAGATCCATCTATAGCTCATCTTACAAAAAAATTAAAAATATACTATTTGTCATTTTCAGATCCTTATACTTCCATTTAAATCCTTGAGTAATTTCAAAATTGTTATGTATTTTGTCAACGAGGTAGCAGAAACCCACAAGACGTTCACTTGACTTACAACTTTAATACCCGACTAGCGGAACACAACTTGATGACGTAGCATACACATTCCGCTACGTATTACACATACAAACTGGTGTCGCATATATGTTAGTCTGCAGAACGATTACACCTTGGAAATATTACGTTTAGTCATTATCATCTTTAAATAATTGCAAATACATGACATCTCCTCCCCACTTAATCTTATAGTGAGCAGTAATCTTCAAACTAGTATGTACCACAAAGAGATCTGTGATATTCAATACAATTACAGTCAAGCCCGCTTATTGTCATGTCGGTGGTGCATGCATAAATTACCCAGACAGCAGCCACAAACGGGCCCCATATGTGGTTGTCATGGGCTAGCCCAGTGGGCTAGACATGGCAAGCCACATGGGATCCCATGAAAATTGCACCCATTGCCCTAATGGGATCCCACGTGGGTAGCACATGGGCTGACACATGGGCATGGCGTGGGCCCCACATGGGCTCCTCTGGTACTGACAATGCTTTTTTTCTTACACATGGGCCCCACAAGGGGCCCTCTTTGACTAAGGAAATACTTTCATTCTCACACGTGGGTCCCACATTGGACCCATCAGTAATCACCCCTCTCACACAAGGGCTCCATATGGGCCCCTACTCTACTGACTCTCTGTCACACATGGGCTCCACATGGGCCCCTTCTGTTCTGACCACCTCTCACACATGGGCTACTAATGGGCCCCTACTGTACTGATTTCCTCTCACATATAGGTTCCACGTGTCCTTGTTGTACCCACTCTCTTCTTTGAGCCTCTTTATCATTTTCATGGTATGGCTAACACAATGATGATGGTTCCTTGTTTCTGATTCTTAAGTTGACCTCAAATTAAAATGAAATTATAACAACAACAAACAAATATTTCAGAGATGATTATGTTTATTCATCATACTCTCAAATTTTTACTTTGTTTTTCTGTCCATTGAGTTTATCAGTTACATTTGTAATAGATTGTTAATGTTGCTCTGCTCTGATCATGTTTGGTCATTCATACGGCCTGCACCTGAAATAACAAGATAGAAGTATCTGATTGTATTATCAAAGTTTAAAACTTTGTTTTAAATTCCTGCAAATTACAGTCAATCAATAAAATATTCAAGTAACCGTTACAAAATTAGACTAATTTATACACACCAGCCACATAAGCCCTTGGTATTCAGAGAAATCAAGATATTAAGAGATTATTTAATCATAAACGTATGTATATTTGAAATAATAAAAATATTACAATTGCATGAATAATAATATAAGGACTATATATTCTCTGTGTGGTGGCATGGTCCATGTACTTCACATTGTTCACAATTTACGACCTCTTCATAATCTTTTTTTTTATTAAAAAGTGACAGAGTTTACATTGTATTTTGAAACAATGTATTTCGCGTTTCTGCTAGTGCTGGACTAGTTTACATATGGGTGAAAAATTAAGTTAAATTTGAAAAAATATGACAAACAGAAACAGGTTTTTATCTATATGCACGAGGGCAAAAATCCTACTGGATCAAATGATATTAAAGAAGATATGTCTGAAATAATGTGTACAATAGAAAATCACCGAATGTAGTCTGTTAGCCATATTTGATTTTGAGCAAGTCTGTAATTCAATAGGTCTGGAGTCCTCATAGGCACCAATGATCCCTGTGAAATTGGGAAAGCTGCAGTAGGTTGTTGTTGAGTTATCGAGTGCAAAAGAAAATCAGCGATCAGGCTGTGGCAGACTTATTGGAATTACAACAGGTCTGTAATTCAATAGGTCTGGAGCCCTCATATGTGTCAACTATTCCTGTAAATTTGGGAAAGCTGAAAAATGTTGTTGTTGTGTTATCGCGCCCGAAAGAAAATCAGCGATCGGTTGTGGCGGCCATATTGAAATTCGTATTAGGATCAAAGTTTTTAAGTGTGGACTATGTAGTGGTAAATAGTGGTATAATTAGGGGATAGATAATGAATAATTGTTGTTTTGTGAAAAGAAGGGGCCTTTCATATAATGACAACCAATGTGAACTGACCGACTAAGTACTCATTGCATTACATTAGAAGTACTTGAAATTTAGTTCTCATAGGTACTCCTACATAACAGCTATGTTTTAGTGCAATAATCATTGTTACAGCAGCAAAAAAATCAAACAAACTGATTTTCAGCCAACTGTGTGTTGTCATCCAGCAGTAACATACATACCATGCAAATAGAAATCAGGCATTTCGTGTAATGACTGAGCCATAAAACCAGTCATTACACAGAATGCCTGAAAATTTTAGTAATTTCTTGAATGCCTGAGTGAATCAGTCATTACATGTAATCTATAGTTAAGCAGATGAATATAGCTAGCTTTAAATATTTATCACTTATCATGTCTTTTTGTAAAGATTTGTCATAGCGTATGAACTCTGTGTTGGAGAGTTTTGGGCCCTCATGCAATTCTACTGCTAAAATTCTTACCTCTGACGACTACCAGGGGTTATAAGGTAGAGACTGCCACTTTCTTGGTCAGTGTCACAAATGGCTTCAGGTTCGCCGTATATGGTGTTGTTGGGGACCGATTGTTGCGGTGTTGAAAGAAATAATCCTCCCAAAATTGTCTTTCTACTTGGTTCACTCCTTATAAGTAAGCTTTAGCTCTGAAATAAAATAAAATTACAGGGTCACATGGTTAATTGTCACAAAAAAATTTGAAAGAGTGTTAGTTCGGCATTCAGTGAAAACACCATTGCTAAACAATTTAATGAAAGCCACTGTTGTTCATATATAATTGTTTTTCCAATTCATTTGTAAGCTAGCAACTAAGATAAATTTACATGAAATACAGTCATTAATATAGTGATTAATGTCCATTATAATATATGTTTGTTTGCAATAGAAATCATAACTGTTGCATGCATGATATATATGTCAACTTAAACTTAACTTTAACTTTATATCCTTTTTAACTGTAAAAAAAATGTAATATTTGTGAATTAATCTCTTATAACTTCTTCTATAAACATATGGTTAATATACATTTATTGTAAAAATTTAATATTAAGACATGCACCAGCATCACTGGGAATGATCGCTTCCACATATTTATTATTTATTATTTATGTCATTATATTCTTTGTCACTAAACATGACTCTCAACATATGTAAAATCATGTGGTCTGGTGGTCCTCTGCAAAAATCATTTTGTGTATTCTTCACACAAGATTTATACTAAACAGTTAACTCATTCATCGCCTGCCATAATCAAAATAATTTATGGATACGTTACATATACACAATATGTTAACCACTAGACAGCTTACCCGGGAATTTTTTATGCTCTTTTATGTTATGCTGGTGTTCTCCTCCTTCTTCATGAGCGGCTTCATTATTCTTATGTTTTTCTTCACATCCATCTCCAACTTTGCCTTCATCTCAAAAGGCTTCACAGCATTGATGCCTAGGAGACATCTACAAATGAGTTTTCTTTAAGAGAATAATACTTTGGTATAAATGTAGATATCATAAATCCAGTGTATATGTATTTGTTCTCAAATTCATCGTAAATATTAAACTTTACATATATATATATATATATATATATATATATATATATATATATATATAAATATATATTTTATTTAGAGCGAAAGTAAAGATAAACAGTGACGCCTTTTAGATAGACTAACTAGTTTATTAACAAATAGTCTATCTAAAAGGCGTCACTGTTTATCTTAACTTTCGCTTTAACTACAGACTAACACGGCTATACCACTTATTATATATATATATATATGGAACCAAGGTCTTTAGACATTATTATTTACATATTTCATTTCCAATGTATAAATATTATTCTCTGAATATCAGGAAGGGGAGATGATACATTGACCATCTCCCCTTGCTCAAAAAGGGGGTGTATACCCTCACCCAGCCACCCCTCCTGTATTGACGCCCCTGGTCTTGTATTGCTAGGGTCAGGACTGTACATTGCCCAAACTTATACATTAATCAACCCTAAATTGTTTCAGTGATATATGTTATTCCATATTTGTTTGCCATGTTGGATATCAAAATTGTCATATGTTGATTCGTTATTACCTGACATAAACTGTTGCCCTGAACAGAACATGAGTGTGTAAATAATACAGCTAGAAGAAGCCAGCTGTTCCTTGTTTATATAGCATCTTGTATGGCTGGGTCAGAACTTAACATTCCATGTGTTTTATGAAGAAAAATAAATATTTTCAAGTGGGATACTCTGAATAATGAACAGTTTTATACTTATATCTTAACTGTACATATGAACATATAATTCATGTACTGACTTACCATATACTGATGGTTCGGCAAAATCGAGCTCTGTCAGAATGAACTGGATCATCTTCACTCACAAAAATTTTGTCAAAATCTGCTTGAACTTCCCTGTGTAGATAAATGCCCCACTGACCCCCACATAACCTTTCTTTGTTGTTCTGCTGGCTGGCGATCTGGTCTGTAACAGCATCTGGTATTACATAACACCCAGATGATGCAGCCTCCACTGGCTGGACAGTATATGTTGTAGGTCAGATCCAAATGCAGTCCAGTTTAATTAGAACTGGCCTAATAGTACAGATCAGGAATGGAATATATATATATATATATATATATATATATATATATATATATATATATATATGGGATGATTATATATATATATATAAATATGGGATAAATAAATATATATATATATGCAAGTAAAAGGGATATATATACGGGATAAATATATATATATATATAAATGGGATAAATATATATATAAATGAAAATATGGGATAATATATTTATATATAAATATGGGATAGATAAGTATATAAATATGATATATATATATATATATATATATATATATATATATATATATATACCCACTAGTAAAAGGAATTCTGCTTAAACCAATGGTTAATGACTGAAAGAAAAAAAGCTGATTATTGATAATCGGTTGAATATTTTTAAATTTATGTATCTTCTTTATAAAGGACGAATCGGCTGTATAGGATTTTACTTTAATATTGACCAAGTAAATGCTCGCTGAATGGTCATGATAATATATATATATAAATATTAAATATATATATATATATATATATATATATATATATATATATAATATCACTCTAAACAAGAACATTATTTCCATGCAGGAGGGCCAGCTGTCAACATTTAAATTTTCAATTACAATCTGATTTATACTCTCCACTGGCTAAAATTGTAGTATTCCACTTGGGACCCCAATTTATTTGATCAAATAAAATATGATATGGAATAGCACTTCCTAGATAATCTGGTATATGGGATAATATACATAACATCAGGTGATGCGCCAATTAATAGATTATATTCAATGATTGGTCGTTTTCTTTTATAATCTATTAAATCGGGTACATTTTTGCATAATCGATCATAAATGGTTATGTATACAAACATTCAGTAATAAGTTATATCATTCCAGTAAAATACCTATAATTAAGAAGACTGGATACAAAACAACGAACAGAATTCTAAACTTGCACAATCAATAAATGTTAAAAGCCCGACCATTGCTTTGAATAACAGCGGGATGTAGAAATTTTAACTTAATTTACTAATATTTTAGGTATAATCTTATAGAGCCGATTCACAATAATATAGATGTAACATATAATAATCGATTTTTACTCTATCATCTTTTTTTATCTTTCAAAATACCACTAGTGTATCACAAGTGATCACTACAGATTAATGAGCTTTACATAATACAAAATGTCCATGAAATTTTAATCATGTACATAAGCCGATCCATTGTGGAAACCCTCTATATGTACATATTTGTTCCCTTACTTCAAATATCGTCACGGTTGCTTTTTGTAAAAACAAAAGTCGATGACCCTTGTGACTTTATTAGTGTTTAATGGGATTGCTAGTGTTTTTGTAACATGGATTCTATGTGGACTGTAAGAGAATCCTTTATTTAATAAAGTAGTTAAGTCACATGTGAAAGATGGCAGTTTATACATGTCATCCCATAGTTTATTATTTTTATCTTAACTAAAATATTTAAGTCAAGAGTTAATTTACCACATTAAAAGGACCTTTAGATACTAAAACCAGTGCGATTTATTCTAAAGATTCAGTTTACTACTGCGGTACTCTGTAAACTTGAATTTGTCCCACAAATCAAGAAAGCAATTGAAGCATTTAATCCTGGCAAGGACACACATTAGCCCTAAGTAGTACTTTCAGGTGAATTTAAACTCCCGTGCTCTGAGAAGTACAACAAATCCATCATCAAACTACATCTATATGTTATGTGTGTAAACATGATAGTCTTTCACCCTAGCAAAACTCCGATACTCTCCCAAATGCCGGAATATTCATAATTCAAGGATGTCATCAATGTTGTCTTCAATGCTTGCTAGTTGAATTTATAGCAATATGCTTGTAGCCAGCTCACTTGAGAATTTTGTGGGCTTAATGACAACTCAATAATTTATTGTGATATAAAAGTTGAAAATTGGGAGTATTTAGCTTAAGTAAGTAAAATGAAAGTTGAAAATGGGGTGCATTTAGCTTAATTAAGAGCCTGATGGGCCTATAAATAAATGTGAAATTGAACTTGCACGGTCTGTCAGACAAACAGCACAAAATGTGGTTTCGGTCTAGTACGTCAAGCAGACAATCCATTGTCCGCAGTACATGGGCACAAGTTCAGTTGTACAATGTTTGCATGTGAAAATAAATTAAATTTGTCCTTCGGTACATAAGATCAGTATTAATAGATCTACCACAAGATACCTAAAGGAACTCAAACATATCCAGGCAGTAATTAATATAAATAAAACACTGATACTTATCAAAGACGCATCTAGTGAAAAATGGGTAAATTTTTCACTCATGTTAATGTTTTTATTGCTATAGCCGTGTAAGGAATTAAACCCATGTGGGAGCCTTGTGGGCCCCATGTAGGCCCCACTGATATTGTAGGCCTACTATAAATTTGCCTCTTCTGTTCTGACGGAGATATTAACAAATAAAGATTGAATCAATATATTATATCAAATAAACTGAAAGCATACCATGAATTGTGATGGGTTCCCATGCACGCCAATGCTAGCAAAATTAATAGACACTGAAACGCGCCCATGAAAGAGAGAGGCTTTGCCACGTGGGGCCCATGTGATGAACCCTTGTGGAACCCTCATATTCAAATACATTTTTTCTGAATGCTCTAAATTTTGTTTGTTAAACGAATCTTTAGGGGAATGTTTAAATATGTTACCAGCAAATTAGTTTCATATTTGTTAAACACTCACATGTACGAAATATAATGTTCTTTTTCTGACATGGGGCGAGCAAGGGGTCGACATGGGCAAACCCCGTGGGAGTGCCCATATGAATCCCTTCTGGGGCCCATGTGGCAAATTATGGCCCATCAATATCCCACGTAAGCCCATGTGTTCCCACATGGGGCCCTACTGAATCCCACCAGGCCATGCTGTTAGGGTATGATAATAACCGGGATGTGACATTTTGCGGGCTTTAACATCGTTTCCTTTTGAGTCACAGAAGAAGCATTATATCTCAAATTATATTAAATAAATCGTCAATAAGAAGGAAACAGAATCGTTTATGAATATTTGTTTTGCACAACGGCAAATTATGTTTATGCGCACCTGACAATTTATTTCCTGTAAGTTTTGTTCCGCATGCTGCAATAACTGAAAAAATCCGACTTGCCAACAGAAAGAGTCGTAGCGTCTGGGTCATGAGGTCAAATGTCTAGAAATATGTGACAAAGTTATAACGTTATGTAGGCAAACTATTTTACTAGATAATTATTTCTCCGACTAGTGCGCCTTATTTTCTGGATATCTTATTAATGACTCAAACTTCCATGATCGTCTTTATGACAGGATTGTCGGGGGAGCGGGCATCGTCATGCCATTGTCAACTTTCTGAAGTTTCCATGCGATTGAGGTTTTCGACTGGGTATCTCTTCCAGTGCTCACAATTAAACCTCCAGCTTTTCGTGGACCCTAAAAGGGGATTTCCGGTCGTAAGCAACGTTTAGAGCTCATGCTTCATATCATCTCTGCGAAACGTCACCGAGGTGTAAACCTTGCAAAGGCCAGGAGTTCATTATGTATGACATGTGATGGTACGCTCTTTACACAGCGCTTTACCTATAGGGCTACTACCTATATCGTAAGGCGCTGTTTGTTATGACCTCATATCCTGAATTGCAACACCAGAGGGCAGCACTGTATTTTTGTCCAATCAGATGAGACCTTGTGCTGGAAGACAAAGCCAAGCGAGGAATACACAGAGCCAATCATATTAATTTCTTTTTGACTGACAGCTCATCCCCAAGCGTAACCGTCTGAACAGGCCACAGGCTCAGAGAGAATTGCCCCTGACGTGGTTTGCTTAGGGCCTTGGGCACATAGGATGCTCGGCCGGTGAGCTTTAATTCAAACGAAACGTAACAACAAAGGCTGCGTGCACACCTCGCTTGCTGGTTTCAGTTCTGCAGACAACAGATACATGGCTACGCTAACACAGTCATAATGTCATAATCGAATCGGTCGATGATGCGAGAATGCAGAGAGAGCAATTTAAATTCGACCGGAAACTCAATAAGCGGCGCTTGAAGCGTAGCAATGGGCGGAGCCAGGATGCCTGTCGAGTGTTTGTTTATTGGCATCCGATTGGATGCTTGTCACATCATACGCACGTTTATTTCAGTGGAAAACGAACCGCCATCTGGTGTCTAAATATATCATAAACGGTCAAAGCTGGCAGCGTGAAAATCGGTTGCTTCTTTAGAAGCGCAAGATTTCCGCTGCCTCTGGAGCGTAATGTGATGGCAAACTTGCACTTGTCAACGTAGAAACGAGTGACCCAAGGGTCATGACGCTCAGCTGACTGGGAAGAGATTCGCAAAAGGAAATTTTATCACCAGAATGGTAGTATATACCCATTCAACTGAAGCATCAAACAGATTAACCAACAGGCCAAGATTTAGTCTGTATTTATATATCTCAAAAATAGAGAAAAATGTGTAAACTTTTAAAACTAGAATACGGGTAACCGACAAGTGACTACATGTATCTGCCAAAATCAAATAGTGAGGCATGGATTGAGTGGCAAGGGGAAATAGAGTGAGGTATGTTGCATATTAGCATGGATGTCTGCAGCCTAAATGTGTATGTAGGTTGTGCCACCTACCACAAATCCAGAAAGCTGTCCAAGTTGTATACACCTGCAAAATTTTAGGCAGAAAAGTCAAACCACTACATGTATATGAGCCATTTTTGCCCATGGCAGACAAACAGACAAACACTGTGCAAAAATCTTTGCAGGTAACCCCTCCAGTTTTGTGTATGATAAAGACCTATTATGAGATCTAAACACATGCACAATTTTGGCCCAATCGGTCAAATGGTTCCTGAGATATGAGCTTGGATGTGTCCAGCGTTAACTAGAATGTAGGTGGCGCCACCTGTCATAAAATCAAGAAAGCTGTCCACGATGTATAAACCTGCAAAATTATAGGCAGTTATGTCGAACCACTACAGAGAAATGAGTAATTTTAGGCCACGGCAGATAACAGACAGACGCTGTGCAAACATTGTTACAGGTGGCGCCACCATTTTTTGTGTATGTTACAGAGCTATCAAAGGGCTACATTTGTATAAATTTTATTTCCTGATCGGTCAAACGGTTCCCGAGATATAAGCTTGGATGTCATCAGCGTGAACGTGAACGTAGGTGGCGCCACCTGTCATAAAATCAAGAAAGCTATCCTGGATGTATACACATGACGAATTTCAGGTGAATTAGTCAATTCACTGCAGAGATATGAGTGATTTTAACCCAAGGCAGATGAACAGATGGACACTGTGCAAACATGGTTACAGGTGGCGCCACCATTTTTTGTGTATGTTATAAAGCAATCCAAGGGCTACATTTGTATCAATTTTATTTCTTGATCGGTCAAACGGTTCCCGAGATATGAGGGTTTATGAGTGGAAACAGACCCACAAATGGACACTGGATAGAGAGGAAAGGTCAGAGGTCAATGCAAATTGGTTAGGCACCAGTTTACATGTGACCCGATAATAGGTGTAAGTTTGGGAAAAATCGGTCCATTAGTCTCCGAGGAGCTCTCTGGAAACGAACGCCGCCGCGGCGGAGGAACTCGGTCAAAAACATAGTATCCGCAAAACTTCGTTTTGGCGGATACAAAAATACAGGTGGCTCCACCAGTCTGCAAAAACTAATAAAAACACTTAATGGTCAATATCCATGCAAAAAATCATGGTGATCTCTGCATTAGTTGTTCAGATACTTTAGCTTTTGCATCAAATTTTCCATTATTCTGATCTGTACTTTGGAGTGCCATAGCTCAAAGGATATGGGTGACAGAGACCAAATTTCAGGTTTCCATGGAGACTTATCATGGGTCTCCCTGTGTGTCAAGAACGAAGATTCTAGGTCCAGTCGTTACGATTTGTACCCTGTTGACAGATAACTACATCCTTAAAGGTCTCAAAAATGGAGAAAACAATTCGTGAACATTGAAAAATACAGGTGGCGCCACCAGTCTGCACAAACTGATGAAACATCTCATGATCAATATGTATGTCGAAAATCATGACCATCAGTGATGTAGTTAATGAGATATTGAAGTTTTTGTATGAAATTTTTGACTATTCTGGGGGGTAATTTTGGGCCCCATAGCTCGAAGGATATGGGTAACAGGGACCTAATTTCTGGTTTCCATGGAGACTTTTCATAGGTCTCCCAGTGTGTCGAAAATGAAGATTCTAGGTCCAGTCGTTACGATTTGTGCCACGCTAACAGATGACAGCATCCTCAAAGGTCTCAAAAATAGAGGAAAAAATCGTAAAAAATCAAACAGTACAGGTGGCGCCACCAGTCTGCAGGAACTGATCGAACATCTCATGATCAATATATATGCCAAAAATGAAGACCATCAGTGATGTAGTTATTGAGATATTGAAGTTTTTGTATGAAATTTTTTACTATTCTGGGGGTACTTTGGGGCCCCATAGCTCAAAGGATATGGGTAACAGAGACCTAATTTCTGGTTTCCAAGGAGATTTTTCATGGACCTCTCAGTGTGTCAAGAATTAAGATTCTAAGTCCAGTCTTTATGATTTGTGCCTTGTTAACAGATGTTCACATTTTTAAAGGTCTCAAAAATAGAGAAAAAAATTCGTAAAAAATCGAAAAATACAGGTGGCGCCACCAGTCTGCAGGAAATGATGTAACATCTCATGATCAATATGTATGCCAAAAATCATGACCATCAGTCAAGTAGTTAATGAGATATTGAAGTTTTTGTATGAAATTTTTGACTTTTCTGGAGGGTACTTTGGGGCCACCTAGCTCGAAGGATATGGGTAACAGAGACCTAATTTCTGGTTTCCAAGGAGATTTTTTATGGACCTCTCAGAATCCCAAGTTACAAGGTTCTAGGTCCAGCGGTTACGATTTGTGCCTGGTTAACGGACGGACAGACGGACAGACGGACGACGGACAAAGAGTGATCGCTATAGCTCAGATGACTTTCAGTCAGCTGAGCTAAAAAACGCAATGATGTGGATTACCGTGGTATCTTAAGACGTAAATTAGCTAAGTGACGGGGATCACTGCCGTGCCTGCCGCACACAGGTGGGGGATGTGATTGTTTGATACGCCTGACCGATTACAGGCTCTTAGCCTCGTTGATCGTCGTGTCGGCGCCTGATGTGATATTAACTGCGATCTGGTATCATTGCCAAGGGTTCTAAGCATGACAATAAGCGGGATTATGACAATAATCCATGATATTAAACGGTCAGATTTACCATTGTTTATATAGGAAATGGTTTGGGATTTCAGATTTATGTGACAATAAACGGGATTTTCTATTAACCGATATGACACAAAGTTGGCTCGACTGTATAGATCTGTGATATGAAATAAAGAAAACTGTGATATGCTGTTAACTGAGTATGTGTTATGTAGTTCCAGTTATACACCTTTATCTTTACATATTTTTACTATACTGTATTTTGACTTTTACAGCTTGTTTCTTTACCATATTCACTGTTACACTTTATACATTTACATAAAGTTATACAATGCCATGCACCTATAATGCAATGTTATCATAACATATAAAAGCATGTGAAAACCTTATTCAATAATGATAACTGAACATCTTATACTTTGAACTCATCATGATATCTGTTAGGAGTTCTTTACACTCTATCTGATTTTCTTACTTTCTGATCATGTGTTCTCTGTTCTACATTAGGTTTAGTGCTTTCAGAGTTAATGCTTTCACTTTGTACATCTGTTTCACCTGAATCTACAGTCTGAGATGTGCTGGGACTAATAGTCACATTCTGATCAGGAACCAAATTAATATCAGAAATAGCTGAAAATGCACCATCTACACTCTCATGATCATCACCAATTTCAGGATCTACAATATCAGAGACACTATCATCATCTACGCTTAGATTTTCACTATCACTAACAGATTCATCTCTTTCTCTCAACTGATCATTGTGCCTCCTGCACAAACGTCCATTCTGTGTTTCAACTTTATAATGTCTCAAACCACTACAATATACAACTCTCCCCGGTAATCATTTATCTCCATGGGAAAAGTTGCGAATCCAAACAGATTGTCCCACAGAAAGTTGACGTGCGGACTTTGGTGGGGACACCTTAAAAGTCTGCTTTGACTGTACAGGGGATGAGACAGGACGAATTAAACAAGTTTTGTACGGAGGGATCTGCCTACTAGCAACTTGGCAGTGTCTGTCCTGTGACTGTATGAGGTGTAATCCTATACCTTAACAGAAATTTATGCACCTTTTCATCAAGGGTAACTTGATCATTGGTTGCAGATTTCATAGCATATTTAAATGACTGCACCATCCGTTCTGCCAACCCATTGGTTGCAGGAAAATACGGAGGAGTAAGTACATGTTTAACTCCGTTGTTTTTCAGGAAAGTTTCAAAATGTTCCGAGACAAATTGAGGGCCATTGTCTGTCACGATCTGTAATGGTATACCGTGTTGAGCAAAATATCCGCGAACCGCTTTCACAGTCTCAGCAGCAGTGGTGCTCTTCATTATAGTAATTTCAGGCCATTTCGAGAAGGCATCAACAGCTACTAAGTACATATTTTGCATGAATGGTCCTGCAAAATCTAAATGTACGCGTTGCCATGGTCCAGTAGGAAAAGACCATGGATGAACTGGTGCTGACACTGGGATAGCCTGTACTTGTTGACAGCTATGACAACTTTTGGCCATTTTCTCAATCGCGGTATCAATGCCAGGCCACCAGACAAAACTTCTAGCTAGTGACTTCATGCGTACAGTACCGGAGTGTCCGTCATGCAGTTCTTGTAACACGTGATTGTAATTTGGAAGGAATAATAACACGTATGCCCCAGAGTAAACATCCATGATGTGAACTTATCTCTAGGCGGCGATTATAGAAAGGTTTAAGCTCAGGGTCTTTACCATGTTCCTTTCTCCAACCACTCATAGTAATTGTATATACCTTAGAAAGAAATGTGTCCTTACAGGTAGCTCTCTTCACCTGCTCGGCAGTGAGTGGTAATTGGTCAAACATAGACATATGAAACATTTCTACCTGGTCAGGTTCAGACTCACAACCTTTCTGAGTGTCCAGAGGTAATCTGGAAAAACAATCAGCATTAACATTCATTTCAGAAGTTTTGTATTGGATTGTGTAGTTATATGCACTCAAAGTTAAAGCCCAACGTTGCATTCGTGCAGCAGCGGGAGTCGGAATAGGCTTTGTAGGGCCAAACAAGGCAGTAAGGGGCCTATGATCTGTAACTAATGTAAAGTGCCTGCCATAAATATACTGATGAAACTTTTTGACACCAAATATTATAGCCAAGGCTTCCTTGTCAATTTGTGAATATTGCTTTTCAGTCTTGTTAAGTGTACGAGATGCAAACGCTATGGGTCGCTCTTCTCCATCAATCATGTGGGAGAGCACTGCACCTATACCATATGGTGAAGCGTCTGTGGCAAGTATTAAGGGCTTTGACATGTCATAATAAACTAAAATATCAGAGTTCACTACCAAATTCTTACTTTCCTGGAAACAGTGTTGACATTGCTCTGTCCATTCCCAGGTTGTGTTCTTCTGTAATAGAGTATTCAATGGATTCAACACAGTAGCAAGATTTGGAAGAAATGCACTATAGTAGTTAATCATCCCAAGATATGATCTTAACTGGGATACATTCCTAGGGACTGGTGCATCTAAGATAGCACGCACTTTCTCCTCTGATGTCTGGAGACCATCTTTGTTAATTGTATGTCCCAAGTATGTGACAGAGTCACGGAAGAAGTCGCACTTCTTACGCTTAACGCGAAGCCCATATTCTGAGAGTCTTTTTAACACAGCCTCAAGATTGGCTAAGTGATCCTCATCATCAACACCTGTTACCAATATGTCATCTTGATAACATAATACACGGGGTAATCCCTGCAAGATCTGGTCCATGGCCTGCTGAAATAGGCCTGGTGCTGATGCCACACCATATGCTAATCTGGTATACTGGTATAAACCACGAGAGGTGTTAATTGTTAAGTACTCTCTAGATTCAGGATGAAGTATCATCTGTTGGAAAGCATGGGCCAAATCAATTTTTGTGAATTTTTCGCCTCCACTTAGAGTGGCAAACATTTCAGCAATACGCTGGGTAGGATACTGGCATATATTCAAACACGGGTTGACTGTAACTTTTAAGTCGCCACAAATTCTAATACTAGAATCTGACTTAACAACAGGAACTATGGGCGCTGCCCATTCTGAATGGTCAACCTTTACAATGATACCGAGCTTTTCTAATCTATCCAGCTCCTCTGATACTCTATCCTGTAAAACAAATGGTACAGTTCGTGCTTTCACAAACTTAGGATAACTATTCTCCTTAACTTCAAGTTTAGCAGTTATGTGTTGCATGGTACCCAACTCATCACTGAAAACATCATTGTATTTCAAGTATCTTGGTACCTTTATCTTTCAAGCTATCAGAGCCTGACATGTGTTGTAGCAATGAACCTGTAAGACTCTGCCAGTTAAGTCTTATATACCTTAGCCACTGTCGACCTAGCAATGGCGGTCCTACACCATCAATTACGTACAGTTTCAAGCGCGACTTACTTTGTGAACCATAGACTACCTTTACATCCATAACGCCTGCGGGGCGAACTGGCTCACCAGTATAGGTATTTACCTGCAGCTTTGTGTTCATCAAATGTATATCACTAAACATCTCATTGTACATATCAAGAGGTATAATGGAAACATTTGAACCTGTATCAACCTCCATCTTTACCTGTTTTCCATTAATCTGCATATCAACCCATAATACATCATCATGTGAGTCACCATCATTAAAGAACATATGAGATAACACTTGTGGCAAGTCCATATCATCAAGGGGGTCATCACTGTCTGACATAATAGCATGTACAGAAGGTTTTGGTTTGTAACGTTTACGCTGTGTTGTCTGGGACTGAGTCACATTACCACTAGCAGAATTTACACCAGATTTTACACCAGACTTCTTAGCGCTCAAACAAGCAGAAACTATATGTCCAGTCTTTGAACATCCACGGCAGACATCAGTCTTAAAACGGCACTTGTTCGCTAAGTGTGATGGCGAGTTGCATCTGTAACAGCGCCGTCCCGGTGGACCTTTACTCTGATTCGACGGAAGATTGTGGACCGAAACCGAACTCCAGCAAATGGAGCCTGCTTAACTCACGGCTGTCCTTCGCAGCAGTCTCCAAACTTGTGGACAAAGTGATAGCTTTCTGATAGTCCAAATCACGTTCTGAGAGAAGTCGCTTCTGTATAGTTTCACTGATGATACCAACGACAAGCTGATCACGTAGTCTTTCACACAAGGTATCACCAAAGTTACAATGTGATGCCTGTTTCTTCAGTGCAGCAATATACTGTGAAATGTTCTGTTCATCAGTTTGATAGCATTTGTGGAACTTAAATCTTTCCACAATTTCTAATGGTTTTGGGTTGTAATGGTCCTTTAAAACCTTTATCAACTCTTCCAGAGTTTTCGTTTCTGGCTTTGCGGGAGCAAGTAAAGACTTTAAAAGTCCAAAGCATGTACCTCCAATTAATGTTAGAAAAGAGGCTACTTTCCTCCTATCATCTATGCCATTGGCGGTAAAATAAAGTTCCAGCCTTTCAGCATATGTCTCAAATTCTCCTGACTCATCAAAAGGTTCAATCTGGCCTATGAAACTAGCCATAGTGACCAGTATCAGTGTAACACAGTAAAAGTTAAGATTCATGAGGTTCCTAATTCCACGCAAAGTTCATGTAAATCAAGTAAACTGTAGTGTAAAGCACGTTATCAGTACACTCACTGACGTAAACAATCAAGCCGGTATATAAAAATGAACAGTCGTCTGTACTGGTGATGAAATTAGCAATGAAAAATCAGCAGTCAATGACACGTGGTCTCATGCATGACGCCATCTTGGCACCTTGTCTTGTACTCACGCAGTCCGTTAGAACAACACGATGAGCCACTCATCGGACGAAATCGCAACACAAACCACGAAACATCCATCACCAGACGCAAAGAGAGCCAATGTTCATTTTCAGTGGGTTTTAAATCCCGTCTGCGTCGCCACTGTTATGTATTTTGTCAACGAGGTAGCAGAAACCCACAAAAATATTTTCTTTTGCCAAGTTTTATTTGCATATCTTTTATCCGTTCTATGAATTTCCTCTAATTTTAGGTCTTATCAAATGGGATATATGTGTCCTCTGACATATATTTGTAGTCTGAACACACTATATGCAGTCTGGGATCACAATAATGGCTCCAATCGTCCCTTTTTGGTTGTATGTAACACAGCAGATCTATGCCTTCCCTAACAGCATAGCCTGGTGGGATTCAGTACGGCCCCATGTGGGAACACATGGGCTTGCGTGGGATATTGATGGGCCATAATTTGCCACATGGGCCCCAGAAGGAATTCATATGGGCACTCCCACGGGGCTTGCGCATGTTGACCCCTTGCTCGCCCCATGTAAGAAAAACAACATTATATCTCGTACATGTGAGTGTTTAACAAATATGAAACTAATTTGCTGGTAACATATTTAAACATTCCACTAAAGATTCGCTAGACAAACAAAATTTAGAGCATTCAGATAAAATAGATTTGAATATGAGGGTTCCACAAGGGTCCATCACATGGGCCCCACGTGGCAATACCTGTCTGTTTCATGGGCAAGTTTCAGTGTCTATTAATTTTGATAGCATTGGCGTGGGAACCCATCACAGTGCTTGGTATGCTTTCAGTTTATTTGATATAATATTTTGATTCAATCTTTGTTTGTTTATATCTCCGTCAGAACAGAAGAGGCAAATTTATAGTAGGCCTACAATATCAGGTGGGGCCTACATGGGGCCCACAAGGCTCCCACATGGGTTTAATTCCTTACACGGCTATAGCAATAAAACATTAACATGAGTGAAAAATTTACCCATTTTTGCAAAGTTCGAACAATTTTCACTAGATGCGTCTTGGATAAGTATCAGTGTTTTATTTATATTAATTACTGCCTGGATATGTTTGAGTATCTTGTGGTGGATCTATAAATACTGATCTTATGTACCGAAGGACAAATTTAATTTATTTTCACATGCAAACATTGTACAACTGAACTTGTGCCCATGTACTGCGGACAATGGATTGCTTGACGTACTAGACCGAAACCACATTTTTTTGCTATTTGTCTGACAGACTGTGCAAGTTCAATTTCACATTTATTTATAGGCCCATCAGGGTCTTAATTAAGCTAAATGCACCCCATTTTCAACTTTCATTTTACTAACTTTAGCTAAATACTCCTCATTTTCAACTTTCATATTACAATAAATTATGGAGTTGTCATTGAGCCTGCAAAATTCTCAAGTGGGCTGGCTACAAGCATATTGCTATAAATTCAACTAGCAAGCATTGAAAACAACATTGATGACATCCTTGAATAATGAATATTCCGGCATTTTCTATATATTAAACATTTTTTCTAGTTGGATAATGGGAGAGTATCGGAGTTTTGCTAAGGTGAAAGACTATCATGTTTACACACATAATATATAGATGTAGTTTGATGATGGATTTGTTGTACTTCTCAGAGCACGAGAGTTTAAATTCACCTGAAAGTACTACTTAGGGCTCATGCGTGTCCTTGCCAGGATTAAATGCTTCAATTGCTTTCTTGATTTGTGGGACAAATTAAAGTCGACAGAGTACCGCAGTAGTAAACTTAATCTTTAGAATAAATCACACTGGTTTTAGTATCTAAAGGTCCTTTTAATATGGTAAAACTCTTGACCTAGATATTTTAGTTAAGATGAAAATAGTAAACTATGGGACGACAAGTATACACTGCCATCTTTCACATGTGACTTAACTACTTTATTAAATATAGTATTCTCTTACAGTCCACATAAAACACATGTTACAAAAACACTAGCAATCCCATTTAATTTTAATAAAGTCACAAGGGTCATCGACTTTTGTTTCGACAAAAAGCAACCGTGATGAAATTTGAAGTAAGGGAACAAATATGTACATATACAGGGTTTCCACATAGGATCAGCTTATGTGCATGATTAAAATTTCATGGACAATTTGTATTTTGTAAATCTCATTAATCTCTAGTGTTCACTTGTGATACACTATAGCGGTATTTGAAAGATAAAAAAAAGATGATAGATTAAAAGTCGATTATTTTATGTTCCATCTATATTATCGTGAACATGCTCTATAAGATTATACCTAAAATATTAGTAAATTAAGTTAAAATTTCTACGTCCCCCTGTTATTCAAAGCAATGGTCGGGCTTTTAACATTTATCGATTGTGCAAGTTTAAGTTTTAATTCTATTCGTTGTTTTGTACCCTGTCTTCTTAATTAAGGGTATTTTACTGGGATGATATAACTTAATACTGAATGTGTGTATACATAACCATTTATGATCGATTATGCATAAATGTACCCGATTTAATAGATTATAAAAGAAAACGACCAATCATTGATATAATCGATTAATTGGTGCATCACCTGATGTTATGTATATTATCCCATATACCAGATTATCTAGGAAGTGCTATTCCATATCATATTTTATTATCAATAATCAGCCTTTCTTCTTTCAGTCATTAACCATGGGTTTAAGCAGAATTCCTTTAACTAGTGGGTATATATATATATATATATATATATATATATATATATATATATATATATATATATATATATAATATTTATATACATATTTATCCCACATTATATATGCATATATTATCCCATATTTTCATTTATATACATCATATTTATCCCATATTTATATATAAATATAAATATATATATATATATATATATATATATATATTAATCCCCTATATATTTATCCCCTATATATATCCCTTTTACTGGCATATATATATTTATTTATTTATCCCATATATATATATATATATATATATATTTTTCATATATATATATATTAATATATTTATCATATATATATTTATCATATATATATTTATATATTTATATATTTATCATATATATATATATATATATATATATATATATATATATATATATATATATTCCATTCCTGATCTGTACTATTAGGCCAGTTCTAATTAAACTGGACTGCATTTAAATCTGGCCTACAACATATACTGTCAAGCCAGTGAGGCTGCATCATCTGGGTATTATGTAATACCAGATGCTGTTACAGACCAGATCGCCGGCCAGCAGAACAACAAAGAAAGGTTATGTGGGGGTCAGTGGGGCATTTATCTACACAGGGAAGTTCAAGCAGATTTTGACAAAATTTTTGTGCGTGAAGATGGTCCAGTTCATTCTGACAGAGATCGATTTTGCCGAACCACCAGTATATGGTAAGTCAGTACATGAATTATATGTTCATATGTACAGTTAAGATATAAGGATAAAACTGTTCTTTATTCAGAGTATCCCACTTGAAAATATTTATTTTTCTTCATAAAACACATGGAATGTAAAGTTCTGACCCAGCAATACAAGATGATATGTAAACAAGGAACAGCTGGCTGCTTCTAGCTTTGTTATTTGTTCTAGCTGTGTTACTAGCTCATGTTCTGTTCAGGGCAACAGTTTATGTCAGGTTATAGCGAATCAACAATTTTGATAAACCAACATGGCAAAAAATATGGAATAACATATATCACTGAAACAATTTAGGGTTGATTAATGTATAAGACTGGGCAATGTACAGTCCTGACCCTAGCAATACAAGACCATGCAGGGGCGTCAATACAGGGGGGGGGGGGTTGAGGGTATACCCCCGTTTTTGAGCAAGGAGAGATGGTCAATGTATCATCTCTCCTTCCTGATATTCAGAGAATAATATTTATACATTGAAATGAAATATGTAAATAATAATGTCTAAAGACCTTTGTTCCATTTCTGAGTTTATTATGAAATGCATTGTATTATATATTATGTATTATAACCTAGTTTTAATTAACATATACTTGGGCAAACCTGGATTTGAATAAACATACACTGGAAACATATTACTTTATTTAAAAAAACCCTTATACTTAACTGTATTTGAAATATGTTACAGAGACCGAATATATATATATATATATATATATATATATATATATATATATATATATATATATAATAAGTGGTATAACTATGTTAGTCTGTAGTTGAAGCGAAAATTACGATTAACAGTGACGCCTTTTAGTTAGACTGTGTGTTAATAAACTAGTAAGTCTATCACTGTTTATCTTAACTTTCGATATATATATATATATATATATGTAAAGTTTAATATTTACGATGAATTTACGATGAGAACAAATACATATACACTCGATTTATGATATCTACATTTATACTAAAGAATTATTCTCTTTAAGAAAACTCATTTGTGGATGTCTCCTAGGCATCAATGCTGTGAAGCCCTATTGAGATGAAGGCAAAGTTGGAAAGAATGTGAAGAAAAACATAAGAATAATGAAGCCGCTCATGAAGAAAGAGGAGTACACCAGCATAACATAAAAGAGCATCAAGAATTCCCGGGTAAGCTGTCTAGTGGTTAACATATTGTGTATATGTAACGTAACCATAAATTATTTTGATTATGCCAGGTGATGAATAGGTTAACTGTTTAGCATAAATCTTGTGTGAAGAATTCACAAAAGGATTTTTACAGAGGACCACCAGGCCACATGATTTTACATATGTTGAGTGATCATGTTTAGTGACAAAGAAAATGATATAATGACATAAATAATAAATATGTGGAAGCGATCATTCCCAGTGATGCTGGTGCATGTCTTAATATTGAATTTGTACAATAAATGTATATTAACCATATGTTTATAGAAGAAGTTATATGAGATTAATTTACAATATTACAACTTTTTACAGTTAAAAAGTATATAACGTTACAGTTAAGTTTAAGTTGACATATATATCATGCATGCAACAGTTATGATTTCTATGGCAAACAAACATATATTATAATGGACATTAATCACTATATTTATGACTGTATTTCATGTAAATTTATCTTAGTTGCTAGCTTACAAATGAATTAGAAAAACAAATGTATATGAACATCAGTCGCTTTTATTAATTTTTTTAGCAATGGTGTTTTCAGTGAATGTCGGACTAACACTCTTTTTCTTTCAACAATTACAATACAGTGTCTACATTTAATTCCGGGTCCATATAGGATATTTGATAACACCTGTTCCTTTTTTTCAAATTTTTTGGTGACAATTAACCATGTGACCCTGTAATTTTATTTTATTTCAGAGCTAAAGCTTACTTATAAGGAGTGAACCAAGTAGAAAAACAATTTCGGGAGAATTATTTCTTTCAACACCGCAACAATCGGTCCCCAACAACACCATATATGGCGAACCTGAAGCCGGTTGTGACACCGACCAAGAAAGTGGCAGTCTCTACCTTATAAACCCTGGTAGTCGTCAGAGGTAAGAATTTTAGCTGTAGAATTGCATGAGGGCCCAAAACTCTCCAACACAGAGTTCATACGCTATGACAAATCTTTACAAAAAGACATAAATTTTAAAGTGATAAATATTTAAAGCTAGCTATTCACCTGCTTAACTGTAGATTACATGTAATGACTGATTAACTCAGGTATTTCAAGAAATGACTTAAATTTTCAGGCATTCTATGTAATGACTGGTTTTATGGCTCAGTCATTACACGGAAGGCCTGATTTCTATTTCCATGGTATGTATGTTACTGCTGAATGACAACACACACTGTTGGCTGAAAATCAGTTTGTTTGATTTTTTTGTTGCTGTAACAATGATTAATGCACTAAAACATAGCGGTTATGTAGGAGCACCTATGAGAACTAAATTTCAAGTACTACTAATTAATGCAATGAGTACTTATAGTCGGTCAGTTCATGCTGGTTGTCATTATATGAAAGGCCACTTCTTTTCACAAAACAACTATTCTTCATTATCTATCCGCTAATTATACCACTATTTACTACTACATAGTCCACACTTAAATACTTTGATCCTAATATGAAATTCAATATGGCTGCCACAGACGATCACTGATTTTCTTTCGCGCGCGATAACTCAACAACAACATTCTTCAGCTTTCACAAATTTACAGGAATAGTTTGTACATATGAGGGCTCCAGACCTATTGAATTACAGAACTGTTGGAAATCCGTATGGCTGCCACAGCCCGATCACTGATTTTTTTTTGCACGCGATAACTCAACAACAACCTACTGCAGCTTTCCGAATTTCACAGGCATCATTGGTGCCTATGAGGGCTCAGACCTATTGAATAACAGACTTGCTCAAAATCAAATATGGCTAACAGACTACATTCGGTGATTTTCTAATGCACACATTATTTCAGACATATCTTCTCTAATATCATTTGATCCAGTATGATTTTTCCCCTCATGCATATGGATAAAAACCTGTGCTGTTTGTCATATTTTTCAAATTTAACCTAATTTTTCACCCATATGTAAACTAGTCAAGCAGTAGCAGAAACGCGGGGCCCTCTGAGGATCATTGTCTGACCACATCTAGTTTTTTGTTTAATTTCAAAATCTATGAGGATGTGTGTGATCTGTTCCACTATGCCTATAAATATATAAATCAATACATTGTTTCAAAATATGTGAACTCTGTCACTTTTTAATAAAAAAAAGGTTATGAAGAGGTCGTAAATTTCTGAACAATGTGAAGTACATGGACAATGCCACCACACAGAGAATATATAATCCTTATATTATTATTCATGCAATTGTAATATTTGTATTATTTCAAATATACATACGTTATTATATAATCTCTTAATATCTTGATTTCTCTGAATACCAAGGGCTGATGTGGCTGGTGTATATAAATTAGTCTAATTTGGTAACGGTTTATACTTGATTATTTTATTACTTGACTGTAATTTGCAGGAATTTAAAACAAAGTTTTAAACTTTGATAATACAATCAGATACTTCTATCTTGTTATTTCAGGTGCAGTTTGTATGAATAACCGTACATGATGGATAACGCAGAGCAACATTAACGATCTATAACAAATGTAACTGATGAACAAAAAGGGACAGAAAAAAAGTAAAAATTTGACAGTATGATGAATAAATATAATTATCTCTGATATATTGGTTCGTTGTTGTTATAATTTCATTTCTAGGTCATTAAAAGACCAACTAAAGAATCAGAAACAAGGAACTTGACTGTCCTGTAACTGACACGCGGTTAACTTGTGAAATGAATGTGAATCAATTAGATTTGTTTCATGTTCACATCAAAGTTTAACACATATTTACAAAAAAAAAATTATTTTTACATGGTAACCATCATCATTGTGTTAGCCACACCATGAAAATGAAAAAGAGGCTCAAAGAAGAGAGTTGGTACAACAAGGACACGTGGAACCTATATGTGAGAGGAAATCAGTACAGTGGGGGCCCACTAGGAGCCCATGTGTGAGAGGTGGTCAGAAAAGAAAGGGCCCCTGTGGAGCCCATGTGTGACAGAGAGTCAGTAGAGAAGGGGCCCATGTGGAGCCCTTGTGTGAGATGGGTCAGTACTGATGGGTCCCTTGTGGGACCCACGTGTGAGAATGAAAATATTTCCTTAGTCCAAGAGGGCCCCGTTTGGGGCCCATATGTAAAATGAAAAACCATTGTCAGTACCAGAGGAGCCCATGTGGGGCCCACGTCATGCCCATGTGTCAGCCCATGTGCTACCCACATGGGATCCCATTAGGGCAATGGGTGCAATTTTCATGGGATCCCATGTGGCTTGCCATGTCTAGCCCATTGGGCTAGCCCATGACAATCACATATGGGGCCCATTGGGGGCTGCTGTCTGGGTTGAAACTTATACACTCTTCAAGGCCTAATTAATGTATTAGCAGAGGTGTCTGAGAGAATAGGAACGAGTTTTATTCCTCTCAGACATTTGGAAGGACTATCGGTTACATGCCCAACGTATGTCTTTGACCCGTTCACACAAGCAGCTTTTTGCATGGAGACTGGTTTCGGCTCACACAAGTCTGTAGTGTAAAGCTGGTATGCCAAGGCAGCTTAAACTCTGCTGACATGAAATAGCTGCAGAGCTCTAAGCAGATCAGTTATGCTGTATCATGCAGTGCAGCAGATAATGCTTTATAAACCTTGCATTCATCACAATCACTGTTAACGTTTATACATGAACTGCATGTGGCCTAGCTTTCTCTAAGTAAGGACGAGGGAAACCTCACCGATTTTACTGGTGATGCCTATGTGATAGGTTAAATATTTTGCAGGGGGAATTTCACAGAGGTAACACAGCCTGGTGGCATAACCTGACGGGCAACCGCGGTTTCTTGCAGCGGTTATTGAGCGAATAATTGAGCACAGCGTAACCGCTGCTTATGGAGTGTACGGGTCCTCCGGTCCCCCCCCCCCCCCCCCCATTTAAACACTACCGTACGCTACCATCCGAGCCATGGAGAGTACATCGTATTAGTGATTATAACCATGTAAAATAAATAAAGTATATATAGTTTATATTAAGTATAGGCCTGAAAAGCATACTTTCAATGTTGGGTGTTACGGCCTTGTAGAAGCAGCATTGACAAATATTGAATCAATTTATGTTTATTGTTATATCCTCATCCCGTTCACTATTGAAATTCGTATATTTAGTGATGGATTTGTGTATTTGCCCAATTCAGATAAAATTGCCGCTTATAATGAAACAATGTCAGATCTATAATCACCATGCATGAGAAAAAATGGTTGCGCTTCCCCCCCCCCCCCCCCACCCCACCCATCAATAAGTCACAGCTAGGGTCCTCCAAAAATGTTGTCGTTGATCAGTCAAGATAAAATTGTAAATATAAATAGAAAATGATTATAATAAACCTTTAGAAATAAATTATTAATGTATATACGCACTTTTATTAATATTGCTCTGATCAATACCATTTTATAATTTTTCTTTCACAACATCTAGCAAATGGTTTAATTATATATTATAAGTTTTGAAATTTGGAGATCGGAACAGCACAAACTGTTTCACATATTATTAATATTAATATTTTATATCACATTTCACATTTACAATACAATGTTCAATAAATGAATTTAAAAGAATATAAAGTGAAGTTGTACAATGTAGTCATACAATGTCTTTAACTAGGAAGATGTGATCATAGACATATAAAAAGATTTCTGTAAGATTTCTGTTCATTTATGCACCGTCCCCACCCACTACCTCACGCGTTTTAGCAAGTTTGTTTACTGTTGAAATCTTGGTGCATGCATGCGTGCACGCGTTTTAGTAACAACCACGGATCACAAAGCGACGGCCAGGCGAACAGCACTGTGTATTGTCAGATCGGAATCCCCGGCTCACCTAGCAAACCTTTATAATCAGACACGTAGGTGTATATGGAATAAGCTGACAATGTAATTGTGTTGCTTAATATGAGATCATACTCTTAATTGGGCAGTTGTTCAGAATCCGGCCTTAATGATCGCGGAGGCGAAACGAGTGTCGCATAAAATATTGTTTCCTTACAAAAGCCGATACATCATATTTGACAGAGAGCGTATTTCATTTTGCTTATACCTGGAGTTTATTATATTAGAAGAGGAGCGGTCCGGGGAACCTATGGCCAGAACTATAGAAACCGGGCTGCAGCCATTTGCCGGTACCATATGCACAACGGGTGTCGCATAGTAAATTGTTTTCTGACAAAGGCCGATACATATTATTTTCCGGAGTATTCCCGTATTTAATTTTGCTCATAACTGGAGTCTATTATATTAGAGCAGGAGGGGTCCGGGGAACAGGGGTTCCCCGTCTGAATGGGGGTGTGGCGCCCCCACCTTAAGCTTAATTCTCCTGTTCAAATAGTAAATGGTTCCCCATTTTTGCAATAGATGGCGCTTCAATCGCAGATATTAATGAACAGAACTCGCTCTTGCTGGTATCTCGTCTTCACAGCTCTCTTAGTATAACATGTAGGGCTCCTGGACTAGAGATTGAAGGTTCAATTCCCGATTCAGGCCACTTCTGATGTTTAATAGCTGTTATGATAGAAGAGTTGATATGAGTGTAGGGACATCTACAGGGAAAAGTACGAGTTAAAATTGGGAAAGAGAGGAGACAGTTTTATTTATATTTTCATGTTCCTCAATAGAAGTGAAGCCCACGTTCTATAATGGCTCCAAACTAGGTAACTCCGCCCCCACATTTACACTAAATTCTGCTGTTCTAATATAAAATGGTTCCCCATTTATGTGATAGATGGCGCTTCACTCAGAGCTGTATAGTCCGTCCCAAAACCTCTGTCCGTATGTTTTTTCGCAATAATTATTTTAAGAATATTCTTTAAAAAATGGCCCATGGCCTAAGGTAGATATACAGATATTCAGCCAATTTTTTGTAAAGTAGTTATTTATCATGTAAAACATATTTACTTTGTGACTCTTTTGCTTTATTTATGCTGAAATAACGTGGATGGCATCTTCCCGTCACTGCTGGATGGTTCATTCCTCTGTGGTACACTTTCCATGTCTATGGCTGCATTTGGTATTTGTTAGACAACAGTGCCGTCACAAAGATGTCCTGGTGATCAGTCACACGTCACCTTCAGTTGACTGACGTCATGATTTTGACTGATTTGTTTATTCTCAGTTCTCAGGCAAGGAATAAGTCGTAAAAGCTGTAGCTTGTTTTGTCATATTTTGGATTATTTGTCTCATACAAAATCAAAGCAAGGTGAGGCATTACTTTTTACGCAGGTAGTCGGCAGAATAGCCCCCCCCCCCCCCCCCCCCCCCGTATCTCGTCTTCACAGCTCAGTTAGTAGTGTGGAAGGCTCCTGGTCTAAAGATCGTCGGTTCAATATCGATTCAGGTGACTTCGGATATTCACTGGTAGTTCATGTTAGAATAGGCACAGGCCCTTAAAATCACTATTAAACATGTCAAAATGACCCCTATAAGACTATATAGCCTTATGCTACACTTAATATATAGCCAGATTTAATCGGATATCAATGAGGTCATCAAGTGCACCTGTTCGACTGTTCTTCTCTGTCCCTTCTAAACTCGCTGACATGCCCCTGGTTAAAAGGTCAGTAAATGTTTAAAAATGATGATCCAAGTTTAATTTTAGTCCGATAAAATTGGGCTAAGTAATATAAAGACAAAAGCTATGAAACGACATACGGAGGACCCTGCAGGATTTCAGCCAGAAAAAAAATAATAGGTACAAAGTCACAAGCACGAGGGGATGGGTGTGGAAAGGGGGGGAAGTTTCCCCCTTTCATGGTGTGAGAAAATTTTGATGATCAGACATAAAAATGGTATGTTTCGGTGAGGTCTGAGGCTTTGATCAGTTAGAAATGAATATGATTTTCTTAATACCATTTTGACAGGTGGTTTACATTATTTCATTGATGGTCCTTCATTATGTTAAATATTACTTGGTATAAAAAGGTTATTCTGTGACCATGTTTTGGGTACATTTCTTTACCCTAGCATTTTATTTTGGTACATAATTTTACCCATTCACCCTTCTGGCAGAAACCCTGACTCCTGAGTGACCTGCTGTATAAACTATTCATTTCTAACCCACCGACAGCATGGCACAAACTTATCTCTTGCATGCACACAAAATTAAACCAAATGGTTCCATTTGACGCAGAACTAACATTACGGTTCCTGGCTGCCCATATTTAGCTGTTTAATCAGGCTGAGCTGACAGTCGACAAATCAGTGGCACTCTCACTGGTCGGATATAAATAACAATCCCACGATGGTGCTTGGATGCTGCTTGGGCCACAATGAGTTGCATAGAGAGGCAGATCGCAAAACACTGTATGTTAATAGGGCACGTTGTGGTATCGCTGGACCTATGAATCTAAAATTTTGCCTACAGTTAGATGTGCCTAAAATCTCCTTCAATACCGAAAATTGGGTCACTAGGACTTCATTCCTTCAAGATATTAAGGAAAACCTCAATTTTCCATTAAAAACCCACTGTTACACTTCAGGGCTGCCTAATATATAAAACCATGGATCTGTTTTTGATCATATTTCATATACATATTCATCTGTATATTTTCTATATACATACAAGAAATTATATCAGTATTCTGTAATTTTTCTAAGTTATGGGCTGGAACATTTTGCACTGTAAAAAATCAGGAAATATATTTACTCATTAATCATGAGAATTTACTGCAGCTAGAGACTTTTTTTTTGGGATATAACTCAGTTTAATCAAGATTCAATTGTATAATGAAAGTTGGATCTGAATTTTGAAAATGTTTGAAGTTATTAGTATAAATATAAAATCTGTACCTTAAATTTTGCCCAAATTTTACCATGGCATGTTTTTCCCCTGTAACTGCTGTGGAATTAATTTTCACAGCATGTTTTAATAAGCATTTCATCTGTTTACATAAAAAGTTTGAAACCAGTTGATCAAAAACTGTAGATTTAATTCAAGCACCATGTCAAGTATTGTTTACATCAAGCTAGTGTTATGCAGTTAGCTAGAGCTCAGCTCCCCAGCTTGCCCTGCCAGCTCTCAGCTCCCAAAATTTGGCTTATACAGTTAGATTTCCTTAAAATCCCCTACCATGCCAAGAATACGCCACAGTGGCAGGCAGTTAACAAACGGCTAAGGGTAGATTTTTACGACATCCAGGGTGAACGTTGCAAACACTTTACAAAACTTAACCCTCATTTTAACAACTATGACCAATTCTCACACACACATTGACATTAGGTCAATTGATTCCTTCTGAACTTCCACACAATAGTAGATTTAAATATCCCCACCGGACCACTCATTAATATAATGTATTTATTCACATTTCTGTATAATGAGCAATTGGTCACTTTTTGTTTTGACCATTAGTTACAAGATGGCAGGATCCCTGAGTATGGATGATAAGCTGCTGGGAGAGAAGACGCATTATTACTGCAGCAGCAGCGAGGAGAGTGATGGGGATGAGGAAGATGGGGACCAGCAGCAGCAGCTCTCTGGAGCCACTCCCCCAGAAGTGACAGACTACTCAGGTCACTGCACTAATGTAAGAACATCTCATTATACTCAATAATCAGTCAAAAGGCCAAGTTCTCCCTGAAATGACCAGTAGTCGGGTCACTGCACTAATGTTACAAGAACATCATGTAGTACTCTGTAATTGACCAAAAGGCCAAGTTCTTCCTGAAAGGAACTATACTAATATAAGAACATCCCATGAAACTCGGTAATCAGCCAAAAAGCCTTTAAGTTAGTTCAGCTCTAATACAGATCTGTTAATGTTTTATGTCTGTATATTGTTCTTATTACAGATACTAGTATGTACCTAAATATATTGAAATATTAATTTCTTGCTCAAAGTACACAGTAATTAGCAAAACAAAAACCCCAATGGTGTTGCATTGCAAGTTTCAGTGCAGATCTATGAATATTATTGTATTATTGTAGGCCAGTCCTCTGACATCATATATTGGGAGTCCTGTCCTTTTAAGTAAACAAATTTCTATAATATAATTTTTATAAACAGACTGGCCCCAAAGGTGTTATACAGGACTGGAGAAGGTTCAAACAGCTTGAAACAGAGAAGAGGGGTGAAGCAGAACGGGAGAAACTGGAGCTGATGAAGAAACTCTCCATCAGCTGTAGATCATATGTAAGTTGTAAAGCACTGTACTCTGTAATGTATAAAGTAATATGAGTGTAACTCATCCTTCAGCTGTAGTTCATATGTAAGTTGTAAAGCACTGTACCCTGTAATATATAAAGTAGTATGAGTGTAACTTAGTGAAATTCTTCAGCTGTAGATCATATGTAAGTTGTAAAGCACTTTACTCTGTAATGTATAAAGTAATATGAGTGTAACTGAGTGAAATCCTTCAGCTGTAGATCATATGTAAGTTGTAAAGCACTGAGCCCTGTAATATATAAAGTAGTAGGAGTGTAACTTAGTGAAATCCTTCAGCTGTAGATCATATGTAAGTTGTAAAGCACTGAGCCCTGTAATATATAAAGTAGTATGAGTGTAACTTAGTGAACTCCTTCAGCTGTAGATCATATGTAAGTAGTAAAGCACTGTACCCTGTAATATATAAAGTAGTATGAGTGTAACTTAGTGAAATTCTTCAGCTGTAGATCAAATGTAAGTTGTAAAGCACTTTACTCTGTAATGTATAAAGTAATATGAGTTTTACTCTGTAATGTATAAAGTAATATGAGTGTAACTGAGTGAAATCCTTCAGCTGTAGATCATATGTAAGTTGTAAAGCACTGAGCCCTGTAATATATAAAGTAGTATGAGTGTAACTTAGTGAACTCCTTCAGCTGTAGATCATATGTAAGTTGACAGCACTGAGCCCTGTAATATATAAAGTAGTAGGAGTGTAACTGAGTGAAATCCTTCAGCTGTAGATCATATGTAAGTTGTAAAGCACTGTACCCTGTAATATATAAAGTAGTAGGAGTGTAACTGAGTGAAATCCTTCAGCTGTAGATCATATGTAAGTTGTAAAGCACTGAGCCCTGTAATATATAAAGTAGTAGGAGTGTAACTGAGTGAAATCCTTTAGCTGTAGATCATATGTAAGTTGTAAAGCACTGTACCCTGTAATATATAAAGTAGTATGAGTGTAACTTAGTGAAATCCTTCAGCTGTAGATCATATGTAAGTTGTAAAGCACTGTACCCTGTAATATATAAAGTAGTAGGAGTGTAACTTAGTGAAATCCTTCAGCTGTAGATCATATGTAAGTTGTAAAGCACTGTACCCTGTAATATATAAAGTAGTAGGAGTGTAACTTACTGAAATCCTTCAGCTGTAGATCATATGTAAGTTGTAAAGCACTGAGCCCTGTAATATATAAAGTAGTAGGAGTGTAACCTAGTGAAATCTTTCAGCTGTAGATCATATGTAAGTAGTAAAGCACTGTACCCTGTAATATATAAAGTAGTATGAGTGTAACTTAGTGAAATCCTTCAGCTGAAGATCATATGTAAGTTGTAAAGCACTGTACCTTGTAATATATAAAGTAGTAGGAGTATAACTTAGTGAAATCCTTCAGCTGTAGATCATATGTAAGTTGTAAAGCACTGTACCCTGTAATATATAAAGTAGTAGGAGTGTAACTTAGTGAAATCCTTCAGCTGTAGATCATATGTAAGTTGTAAAGCAATGAGCCCTGTAATATATAAAGTAGTAGGAGTGTAACTTAGTGAAATCCTTCAGCTGTAGATCATATGTAAGTTGTAAAGCACTGAGCCCTGTAATATATAAAGTAGTAGGAGTGTAACCTAGTGAAATCCTTCAGCTGTAGATCATATGTAAGTAGTAAAGCACTGTACCATGTAATATATAAAGTAGTAGGAGTGTAACTTAGTGAAATCCTTCAGCTGTAGATCATATGTAAGTTGTAAAGCACTGTACCCTGTAATATATAAAGTAGTAGGAGTGTAACTTAGTGAAATCCTTCAGCTGTAGATAATATGTAAGTTGTAAAGCACTGAGCCCTGTAATATATAAAGAAGTAGGAGTGTAACCTAGTGAAATCCTTCAGCTGTAGATCATATGTAAGTTGTAAAGCACTGTACCCTGTAATATATAAAGTAGTATGAGTGTAACTTAGTGAAATTCTTCAGCTGTAGATCATATGTAATTTGTAAAGCACTTTACTCTGTAATGTATAAAGTAATATGAGTGTAACTGAGTGAAATCCTTCAGCTGTAGATCATATGTAAGTTGTAAACCACTGAGTCCTGTAATATATAAAGTAGTAGGAGTGTAACTTAGTGAAATCCTTCAGCTGTAGATCATATGTAAGTTGTAAAGCACTGAGCCCTGTAATATATAAAGTAGTATGAGTGTAACTTAGTGAACTCCTTCAGCTGTAGATCATATGTAAGTAGTAAAGCACTGTACCCTGTAATATATAAAGTAGTATGAGTGTAACTTAGTGAAATTCTTCAGCTGTAGATCAAATGTAAGTTGTAAAGCACTTTACTCTGTAATGTATAAAGTAATATGAGTTTTACTCTGTAATGTATAAAGTAATATGAGTGTAACTGAGTGAAATCCTTCAGCTGTAGATCATATGTAAGTTGTAAAGCACTGAGCCCTGTAATATGTAAAGTAGTATGAGTGTAACTTAGTGAACTCCTTCAGCTGTAGATCATTTGTAAGTTGACAGCACTGAGCCCTGTAATATATAAAGTAGTAGGAGTGTAACTGAGTGAAATCCTTCAGCTGTAGATCATATGTAAGTTGTAAAGCACTGTACCCTGTAATATATAAAGTAGTAGGAGTGTAACTGAGTGAAATCCTTCAGCTGTAGATCATATGTAAGTTGTAAAGCACTGAGCCCTGTAATATATAAAGTAGTAGGAGTGTAACTGAGTGAAATCCTTTAGCTGTAGATCATATGTAAGTTGTAAAGCACGGTACCCTGTAATATATAAAGTAGTATGAGTGTAACTTAGTGAAATCCTTCAGCTGTAGATCATATGTAAGTTGTAAAGCACTGAGCCCTGTAATATAAAAAGTAGTAGGAGTGTAACCTAGTGAATTCCTTCAGCTGTAGATCATATGTAAGTAGTAAAGCACTGTACCCTGTAATATATAAAGTAGTAGGAGTGTAACTGAGTGAAATCCTTCAGCTGTAGATCATATGTAAGTTGTAAAGCACTGTACCCTGTAATATATAAAGTAGTAGGAGTGAAACTTAGTGAAATCCTTCAGCTGTAGATCATATGTAAGTTGTAAAGCACTGAGCCCTGTAATTTATAAAGTAGTAGGAGTGTAACCTAGTGAAATCTTTCAGCTGTAGATCATATGTAAGTTGTAAAGCACTGTACCCTGTAATATATAAAGTAGTAGGAGTGTAACTTAGTGAAATCCTTCAGCTGTAGATCATATGTAAGTTGTAAAGCACTGAGCCCTGTAATATATAAAGTAGTAGGAGTGTTACTTAGTGAAATCCTTCAGCTGTAGATCATATGTAAGTTGTAAAGCACTGAGCCCTGTAATATATAAAGTAGTATGAGTGTAACTTAGTGAACTCCTTCAGCTGTAGATCATATGTAAGTAGTAAAGCACTGTACCCTGTATTATATAAAGTAGTATGAGTGTAACTTAGTGAAATCCTTCAGCTGTAGATCATATGTAAGTTGTAAAGCACTTTACTCTGTAATGTATAAAGAAATATGAGTGTAACTGAGTGAAATCCTTCAGCTGTAGATCATATGTAAGTTGTAAAGCACTGAGCCCTGTAATATATAAAGTAGTATGAGTGTAACTTAGTGAAATCCTTCAGCTGTAGATCATATGTAAGTTGACAGCACTGAGCCCTGTAATATATAAAGTAGTAGGAGTGAAACTGAGTGAAATCCTTCAGCTGTAGATCATATGTAAGTTGTAAAGCACTGAGCCCTGTATTATATAAAGTAGTATGAGTGTAACCTAGTGAAATCCTTCAGCTGTAGATCATATGTAAGTTGTAAAGCACTGAGCCCTGTAATATATAAAGTAGTATGAGTGTAACTTAGTGAACTCCTTTAGCTGTAGATCATATGTAAGTTGTACAGGCTTATACTCTGTGCAGAGGTGTCAATATGGGGAAGGGATGGGGTAGAAAGGGGGTATGGTCAATGTATCAGATCCGCCCTGCTGTTCAGATAATATTATTTATATATTGAAAATGAAATATATAAAATATTAGAATTTTAGAGTTTCATTCCATTTCTGAGTTCACAATGAAATATTATATATCTAAACCTGATCTTAACAGTCTTTATTTTCAGTGCTACAAAAAATAGTGGTGTAACTGAAAATGAAACACTTTATAGGGAAAGATGTTGATCGTGTGTGAGTTGTAATATTACATTCTCTGCAGTACATACAAATAAAAAGTGTGACTAATAGATGTGCTCGTTATCAGTGGCAGATACATTCTACATGTTAACTATAAAAAATAACATTACAGATAGAGAAACTGATTTATTTGAGGTCCTGTTCACATAATTATAGATCTGTCATAGTATACTGTTAAAGGATTATGACAAGAAATAGGCAAAAAATGCAAACATTTGTGTTTTCAGCTGAATGAAGAAGAGGAAAAAGATAAAGATGAAAAGTTCCTTGAAAGTTTGGATGAAGACCTGTTAGAGGATGATTTTCTAAAAGAATACAGGGAAAGAAGGTTGGAAGAAATGAGGAGGGCTTTTGAGAGCATGTAAGCTAATAAATACTGTCATAATACTGTATATTTGTATGTTATAGAAGGAAGGGAGAAGGTCACTTGGACTTAATTGTGTGCCCTAGAATCTAATAATTTATTATTTTTTTAAGGTATTAATTTATTAGTCGGTTTATTAGCTTGTTATTGTGCTGTCCAGTCATTTGCTGATCAGGTCTTTTGGAATGGTCCAGTCATTTTTGGCTGGAACAGAGTTTGCCTTTGACCCAGGTAAGGCCTATTTTTACCCAAGTTTTACCTGTGTTTTACCCTGGTTTTGCCCAGCATATTACCCAAGCTTTTCTCATGTTTATTTTCATTTATCTATTTTTATATGCCCCTCTTATAAAGGGAATATTATGGTATACCCACTGTCTGTCTGTCCAGCCGTCCGTCCGTTAACTTTTAGTAACTCTGTGATAACTTGCCAGAGTTTAAATGGATTTTCGTGAAACTCACCATAAGTACTTACCAACAGATTATTTCACCCAAGAATAATTATGGGCAACCTCAACACATATTTAATAAGGTCAGGGATCACTTAGCTGCTTTGTGATGTCACCACAGTAACTTACCAAGAATATAAAGGATTTTGATAAAACTCATCAAAAATGTTCATCAATAAAATATCTCTGCTAAGTTTGAATTCCAGCAAAATCCATGCTTATTGAATGAGGTCAAAGGTCACTGCATTTTGGAGGCACCTTGGTGACTTGCCAAAAAAATCGTATGGATTTGCATGAAACTCATTATACATATTAACCAATGGGGTTCCTCACTTGAATTACCTTCTAATCAAATTCACAAATATTTTATGAGGTCAGAGGTCACCAGATACACAATGTTTATTAATGTTTGTGGTGCTCTTGTTAATGTTATTCATGATCCCATCTGATATGTTAATTGTAACTGTATAGATGCATAAAACAGGATTCATATCTGGTCTCATGTATTTCAGTGAATCTTCATGTAATTGCCCATTTTCATAACATTTTTCCATACAAGTTTCTAACTGTGCATGTGTAATTTGTTTCCTACAGCATGTATTCTTTACTTTCAGACCTAAATTTGGGAAGGTTTACAGTCTAACAAAAGCACAGTTTGCAGAAGAAATTGACAAGGAGAAGCCTCAGGTTACAGTAGTTGTTCTCTTATATGAAGATGTAAGTACAGAAGTCATCAGTGACAGATTCACTTTTATCTTATATAGCTAATGAAAACAGGAGAAAAGGCTTGAAAGATTTAACTGTTGGATGTCTACTCATTCATGATACCTCAGACTTGTGATATCACAGTTTTAAACATGTACCTCTTTGAGGACTATACTGATATCTGACGTCAATTAAATAAAGACGATACCTTGAACCTGTTAACCGTTTTTTTGACAGTTTTAGCTGCTTAATGTCAGCTAAAACTCTGAAATATTCAGTAAGAGCTAATGTTGTGCTTTATAAAATGCAAACTTTGTAAGGAAGCCCAAAAAAAACAGAGTATCATGTGTACTTTATTTTCAAAAATGAAAATCATAACATTGATGCAGGAAATAAATGAATATATTTATACACTGAAAACCCATGGTACATCACTGTGAGACCAGAGTACGGAATCCAAACAAATTCAGTATAGATTGGGTCTGCATTTTTGGAAAATTGTCCATACTGAGTTCAACCTCAATGACTAATAATCCAGCTTCTTTTGTCCTCTCAGAATTCCATAAATAAACACCAGCTTTGCTGATTTCTGTGTGCCAAGCCTGTTTCATAGCTTTATCAGCACAAGCCAAAAATTACTGAACACCCTCAGTGGCAGCTGATAAAGCAACTGAAGATTGTATAGTCACCATCAAGTAAAAGGAGCCATCAGGCAGGTCAGATGTTGAAAGCCTTTTGATCTCAGACTGATTACAAAAGTTAACGCTTTGTGCAGCTTATACCCCAAATAACAGAAACAAAACATGAGTTATCACACCCACATTAAAGCATGGTTTACACACTGTGGAATTTTGACTCATATGATACCATGTATTGGTTATGAGTTGTCCATATATTTAGATGAAATGCCTATAATGGACCATGACTCTAGATGGATTATAGAGTTTCAACCTTTTTTAAGCCATTTTTGGTGGCTAAAACTGACTAAAATCTGTTTTAGCCAGGGTTGTTTTACAGGTTTTATCAGCATGGAAACTAAGACCATGCAACCCTTTCTGGTGGCAAGCCAGACGAACCAGAGTTTTGCAAAGGGTGTTTTGCCTTTAGTGACTGTTCAACTTTCACACATATGCAACAAACCAACTTTGGTTACAAAGTTTTTCCTATTGTCAAAATTGCTGTGTTATCTAACAGCTTGTAGATAAACAAGCTCATGCATACATCACAGAGGCTTTTTAAAAACTGCTCTTAAATAGAATACCTGCAGTTCATTAATATAAACAAGGAGTAAGCCAGAAATCATCAAGTTCTACAGAAAGGGTAATCAAATAGCTGGCTTTAATATCATGCTTTTATTGTCCCTTGCTTCACTGAAAGGGTTTTTCTGTCCGTCATTTTGTCTGTCTTTCTGTCAGGTTTTCATTTCTGAGCGAGAACTTTCCTAAATCCTGTCCAATTTCATTTAAATTTGGATCAGTAATTGCTCTCATCCATACCTTGGTTGAGATTGGTTTGGAATGTCTGTCTGAAATTTATTCTTTCTAGCTCAAAAAAACAAAATTATTAAATTTTGTTCCTATTTCACAACCAAAATTGTGACATGTAGAGACATCTTCATGCCACCATGAAAACTAAACAGCCACTGACATGTGGAGACATCTTCAGGCAAACATGAAAACTGAAACATATTGATCAGGTAAGCATGAAAGGCAACAAGAGGCAGAAGCAGGGAACTTAAATTCCACAAATTTGCTTTTTTCCTACTTATAGTGTTCTTGTTATTGATTTCAATTAAAAACCATATATATTGCCTGTAAAGTGTTTTGGGGTAATATATGGTTAATTGGATCAATATTTCAATGAATTTCTTCTCCTTCCAGAGTAGCCAGGGTTGTGATGCCATGAATGGCTGTTTGATGTGCCTGGCAAAAGAATACCCCACAGTGAAATTCTGTAAAATCAGAGCATCTGACGCCAAGATGAGTTTGAATTTTGTAAGTTAATATGCAGAAGACATATACATACATGTATACATGCATGAAGTATGGGTGTGAACTATATTTCACTTTTTGGGATGGATTGGGACCCTGTTTTAACTTTTCTCAATGGGACAGGGACATGTCTCTGTTATTAATTTTTTGCAAATCTGTCAGCTTATGCAATGGTGTGGATTTGTCTATTATCTGTACATTAACCCATACTGTCTAAAAAAAAAGACGAGCTAGCATCACCAAATTTATAAAAAAAAATCTGTCATCTAAAAAACTCTTATTTTTAATAGCTTTATTTTTAGCCATCTGCATTGACTTAGATTTTATAGGGAAAAAGCTTAAAAAAAAACTTTAAAATTCTTCTTTCCCAAAACAGTCCAGTCAAATTGTTCAATATTTGACAGAAATAATCACAGAAACCATCTCTCTCAAGTTTGTTGTGAATGGTTCCAGGTGATTTTTTGCATAGTTACAGGCTGAACACAGTCATATGGCCAAAAAGCATACTATAATAACAACCTCAGAAATGGCTAGAGCTGTCATCACAAAATTTTATGCAAATTTTGGTCACATGAATTATCTTGAAATTGAGGTGTTTGTGGGCCCAATTGCATTGACCTTTTTTTTGTATGGCCAAAATCATTGTCCTTGAGTTTTGGTAGAGTCATGGAAAGCTGAAGTTGGTCTTGTGGCCAATTAAGCCTATATATAAAACTGTGGGCTGCAGAAGTCCTTTTTTGCAAAATTGTTGTTTCAAACTCTAACATTGGCCAAAAATTAATCTTTGATGGCCTTTGTTCAAGTTTAGTTAAATGATTTTGGCTGAATTATTGGTCAGTCACTGGGCTGTAAATAGAGCTAGTAGATTCAGACTGAGTTTTGTGGGTATATAAGCAGAGCTGTACAGGCAACATAAATTTTAATTCTTGTCCATATCCAACTTATGTGTAAGCTAAATCTATGAATAAAATATATCTGTATTCTGATTTTTTTTTTAATTGGCATCTATTATTATTCTTAACATTTTTGGTAAAAAATCCTATGAATATGTCATCATGAAAAAAAGCATTGTAGCCAAAGTCTTTCAGTATGTAAAAAAGAGATTTGGCCTAAGGCCAAGTTCCAGTCTGTATCTATTTATAGCTTTGGCAGACTTCCAACTGTAGACTTCCATCTTTGATGGCTTTCTTGTACACAAGACTGGTGTCACCACTTAAACTGATTTTTGCACAGTGCTTGTCCCTACTTATATCTCAGGAGGGGTTTGATATATCAGCCTAACATTGTACATGTACATACATCTTAGATAGTTTTATCATATACAAGACTGGTGGCACCACCTACAATATTTTAACAGTCAGTTTCCTTGCTTATTTCTGCAGAGTGATAAGACATGTCAGCCTAAAATTGTGCATGTCCATACATCTGGAATAGTTTTGTTGTACACAAGACTTGTGGCTCAAGCTTCAACAGTTTTGGGGTTTTATGCATCTGTGCACATAGCTGAAGAGGGTTTTGAATTGAAATTGAGCATGTTCATTCATCTTCGAAGGGCTTTCTCACACACAAGACTGGTGGCACCACTTGCAATCATTTTTGTGTTGTGTCCATCTATGTCAGTATTTCAGGAGTGACGTTTGTGTATTTGGTGCTTGTACTGGGGTTCAAAATATTAAGTACTTGCATTGTACATGTTCATGTCAATGTCACTCGTGTAACTGAAAAGTATTGCAGTGCTTTTCAAATAATGGTCAAGCATGTTATCATGGAAGCATTATACCTGATGTATATCCCATTGCACAGGTTCACATAAGGCCTGGAGGCCTTATTTGTAATGGGCTTGGGACACTGTTATACACTTTCTCTTATGTTATTTAGGACACTGTTATTAACGTTTTCTTACTGGATTGGAAAACTTATTCACTTTTCCTTATTGGCTGTGGACACTGTTATTTGTTTTCCCATAAGGGTGTGGACACTTCACTTTTTCCACTGTTACTCCTTTCTCCTATTATTTTCATAAGAGCATTATAGAGTAAGACATATTTTTTATAGGAAAAGGAATGAGCTTCATGGGAGAATAATAAACCCAGAAATAGTACTTAACCTAGTCTGATGTCAAAGGATTATAATTATAATCCTTACTGAAGTAAAAATTACATTCTTATGTAACTTGTAAGGAAAACCTACACTAGTATTTGAGATTTAAATCAATGTACAATATATTCACAACTATAAACGGTTTAGCAGTTTTTGTCATCACCAACCATCAACTTAAGTAAGTCAATCTCTATTTTTCTGAATAGCATCCTCAAATAAAGTACTGATTACTTTTAGGTGGCCAATGGCGTTCCAGCTTTACTCATTTATAAAGCGGGTGAACTAATTGGTCGATTCATCAGATTGACAGATGAGTTTGGAGAGGATTTCTTTGCTACAGATATTGAAAGCTTCCTCAAGGAGTAAGTTGCTATTTTCCAAAATGTTTCCTTATGGGCAGGTCCATGAAAATGAGACATAAACATGAAAATTTCATTTTCCTTTCCAATGCAAGTTTTATACAGGATATATTAGGATAGTCTTATTAGGATATATTTAAAAATTAAGTTATCTTAAAAAATGCTGGAGATATTTCATTTGCAATTTATGAATTTAAAAAATAATAATTGTTGTAAAAATACTGTATGAGGAGCTAAGAGAAATTCAAACAGGTGGATATATAAGTTACCTTTTTTGTATACAGTAATCTTTACAATTGTATGAGGAGCTAAATGAACATCAAACAGGTGGATATATAAGTTACTTATTTGTATACAGTAATCTTTACAATTGTATGAGGAGCTAAGAGAACATCAAACAGGTGGATGTAAAGTTACCTTATTTGTATACAGTAATCTTTACAATTGTATTAGGAGCTAAGATAACATCAAACAGGTGGACATTTTTCATGCAGTAGTGGTAGACACACAAAAGGACTGATATTATTTAGTTGATCAATCTTTGAGTTATGGGTCACATAAAATGTTTGCTGATAATAACACTACCTGTACAATAAATGTGAGATACCATTGAGGGTATTGAATAAATCGGTGAAGATGTGGCATCTTATAAATGAAGGTTTTATTTTCATAATAATATATCCAAAATAAATATAGTGAATTTAAACTCCTGAACAAAAAGCCAACCACAGTATACAATTACATATAACAAATGTAGCTGCTAATATTATCTTTGGCTGGCAGTTCAACCAGTATTTTGACATTTCAGACATGGCTACTTACCTGAGATGGTGACATCATCCATTATGGGAGTAAAGCAAGAGAACAACGGTGACAGTGACTTTGAGATTGACTGAGCTGATAATCTCACCTTGATCTGTAATCTCTTGAAAGTAAGCAGTTCTGTGGAGCTGTGAGTCTGGTCATGGCTGCAGGGTCAGCATCTTATCAGTTAGAACAACAGTCCCTTTGTCATATGGTCACTTAGTGACTTTTTGTAAGCTGATAAGTGGTAAATATAAAAAAATAACATGAAGAAAGTCCATGCTGTGTTTAATATTTATTTTTCAGTTTTATACACCTGTTTATGACAGGACATGTTATGGTATACCCATGGTCCATCAGTCTGTCCGTCTAACTTTTAGTGATGCCCTGATAAGGCTTTGATTGATTTTCATGAAACTCATTGTATCAAGTATCAATAAATTATCTCACCTTTGTTTGATTATACCAAAATCCATAATGTCCGAGGTCACCTTGCTACTCTGTGGTGTTGTTGTGATAACTAACCAGAAATATGATGGATTTTCATGAAACTCAATGAAAATATTAACCAATATAATGTCTTGCCTAAGGTCAATTCCCATGAAAATCCTTACATATCACAGTTATGCAGAGCAAATAATAGCCAAAAGAGAGTACCACCCAGTAGAGGAATCTTTACTGATTAGAAGTATTTTGCATGTAGTCTTTGTTTGGCATTGACTTATTGCAATAACTGGATCATCAGCTTTATCAATCAGGCTTTATTCTAAAAGGGACTGCTGTTAATTAGCAATATGTCCCAATTTGTCCATAACTGTTATATTAATGTTTTGTGAACATGACACATTGTGACTTCAATCCGATGGCAATCTTGAATTTGAACAAACATTTTAGTTTTAAATATACATTAAATCAGACAGTGATTAATAATTAATGAGTGATAGAAAGTGAAAAAATTAAAATTCCTACAATGAAGTCACAGTTATTGTATTTATTGATATGTCTTTAAAAATTGACTGAGTGTCACAGGTCAGGGTACTTGTAAGCAGAGCGTCATGATCATTGGGTCACATTTTCAATTTAGAAATCTTCACATTGTTTTTAGTAATTGTGTAATTTAGTTAGTCATTGTCAATCTGTTCTGAACTGCAGTTCTTTTAAGTTGAAATAGGTCAGCTTATTTTACTCATTGTTGTGTATATTTATTTATGGTGTATCATATTATTTAAGTTGTATCATTTGTGTATTGAAGATTTGTCTGTTTATTAAAGTTTTCTATATCCAGTGTTCTTTTTGTTATTGAATAAATCTTGCGAATACTTGAACTAAAGTAATTACAAACTCTGAGATAATTGTGCACATTTGGATTATATTGATCCAAAGAGGTGGACATCAACCTATAATGGATTTGTACAGTTTTTTTAGCATAGCTGATTGAAAGTCATCTGAGCTATAGCGATCATGCCTTGTCCCTCATCCATCTGTCCAGCTGTTAACATGAAACAAATCGTTACTGCTGACCATGGAAGCTTCTAAGTGAATATCCATGGAAGTCAATAAATAATCTCCTTGGGAACCTGACATTGGGTCACTACAACCCCAGTTATGAGGCTTGTAAGTATCCCCTAGAAAATATAATTAAAAATTTGATACAAAAACTTGTTTATCTTTTTATAATTAATGAATGAATCTTGCCTTGACTATTGACCATGACAACTTTTGTCAGTTCCTGAAACCTGGTGGTGTCGCATGTATTTTTTCAATCTCATTTTTACCATTTTTTTTAGCGAACCTGTGAGCTTATGCGATGGTGTGGCGTTGTCCGTCGGCCTTCAGCCGTCGTCTGTACGTTAACCCATACTATCTTGAAAACGGCATGAGTTAGCATTACAAAATTTTATGCAAAAAATTAGTCATCTAAAAATCTCTATCGGATTTTGCTTATTTTTTGGCTAACTGCATTTTCTTAGATTTTATAGGGAAAAAGCTTAAAAACCTTTAAAAATCTTCTTCTCTGAAACTGTTCAGCCAAATTGTCCAATATTTTACAGAAATGATCCCTGGAACAATCTCTCTCAAGTTTGTTCGAATGGTTTAATTTCGGTAATTTTTGGCCGAGTTACAAGAAGTTAAACTTAGTCATCTGTCCAAAAAAGCATACTTAAATTACAATCTCAGAAACGGTTGGAGCTATCATCACCAAATTATATGTGAATGTTTGTCACATGAGTCATATCTGAACTTGAGGTATTGGTGGCGCCACCTGCATCAGCCTTTTTTGTATGGGGGTCATCAGTGCCCGTGTCATACTGAGGGCTACAAAAAACTTCTTCTCTGAAACCATATGGCCAACTTGTTTAATATGGCACAGAAATGATCTTAGGTTACTGCTTTCTGAATTTTGTTCAAATGATCTCAGTTCAGTGACTTTTGGCTGAGTTATGGGAAGCTGAATTTAGTCATATGCCATGACAGCCCAGTTTAGCTCAGTGGCTACAAAGATCTTCTTCTCAAAAACCACTGGGCAGAATTCTTAAATCTCACACATTAATTATCCTTAGATGTTGATAATTCAAGTTTGTTCAAATGGTTTTGGTTCAGTGATTTTTAGCCGAGTTATGGGAAGCTTAACTTTCCTATATGAGTTATAAACCTGCAAAACATTTTTGACTGACACAACTGAGGCTAATTTGTTTAATATTTTACAACGACTGGAGCTAGCATCATGAAATTAAATGCAAAAAATTAACCATCTGAGAAACACTGCATTTTCTTAGATTTTATAGAGAAAAAGCTAAAAAAACTGTTTAAAATCTTCTTTTCCGAAACGGTCAAGCCAAATTGTTTAATATTTCACAGAAATAATCTCTTATACCATCTCTCTCAAGTTTATTCAAATGGTTAAATTTGGGTGAATTTTGGCCGAGTTACAGGAAGTTGAACTAAGTCATCTGTCCAAAATGGCATACTAAAATGACAATCTCAGAAACAGCCTGAGCTATCATCACCAAATTTTATGCCAGTGTTGGTTACATGAGTCATATATGAAGTTCAGGTATTGGTGGCGCCACTTGCATTCATCTTTTTTTGTACCGGGGTCATTGGTCATCTGTATATTAACCCATAATTTCTCAGGAATAGCAGGAGCTACCATCCCCAGATTTTATGCAATAATTTGTCACATATTATATGTTGTGGGATTCAGCTTATTTTTTTTTTATCTGCATTAACTTAAATTTTATAGGGAAAAGGCTGAAAAACCTCTAAAAGTCTTCTTCTTGTAAACAGTCCAGCCAAATTGTTCAATATTTTACAGAAATGATCCCAGAGGCAAGCTTTCTCAAGTTTGTTCAAATGGTTTGCATTTGATGAATATTAGCGGAGTTACACAAATTTGAACTTAGTCATTTTGGCCAAGTAAGCATACTGACATTGTAATCTCAGAAATGACAGAACCTAGCATTACCAAGAATTGTGCAAATGATGGTCACATGACTCATATTTGAAGTTTCAGATTTTGTGGTGCCACCTACATTGACCTGTTTTTTATGGGCAAAAACGTCATAACTTTAGCCTCTTTCAGCTTAAAATGTTTATGATGAAACTGTCAAGTTGAATCGTTCAATTTTTCAAAAGAATTAGTCTAGGACATGTTTCTTTCAATCATATAAGAATAGATTGAGATTGTTGATTTTTGGTTGAGTCATGAAAAGCTTAAGTTGGTCTTATGGCCATTATTATATTTATTTCAAACTGAGGACTGCAATAGTGTTCTTCTACAAAATTGTTTAGGTTGCCTTTGTTCAAGTTAACTTGAATGATTTTTGGCAGAATTATTGGACCTTTAACAATGAAAGGACTGCATCTTTTATTATTATAGATATTTTTGGTAAAAAGTTTATGAATATGTCAGCATGAAAAAAAGCATTTCAGCCAAAGTCTTTCAGTATGTGTAAACAGATTTACCAACAGGCCAAGATTGTGTCTGTATATTTAAATAGGTTAAGAAACTGCCAACTGTTTCAGATTTGGCAATAGATCAAGAGTTCATTCAGTGCAGCCAGATAAAGGTCAAGAGTTCAGTCAGTGCAGCCAAGCACAAGGCATGTGATCCCCTCATGGGTGACGTGAACACCTCATGGGCAGCATGTGATCACCTCATGGGCAGCATGTGATCATCTCATGGGTGTCATGCCCCTCAGGGCTGCATGTGGAGCCAATCTATTTATAGCTTTGGCAGACTGCCAACTGTATCAGATTAGGCAACAGGTCAAGAGTTCACTCAGTGCAGCCAGGTACAGGTCAAAAGTTCACCCAGTCTAGCCAGGTGCAGGTTATGTGTTCACTCAGTGTAGTAGCCTGAGCTAGCAAATTTGTCATAGTTCACTCGGGGCAACTGCCTTTCTCACCCAAGCGTGGTCAGCCCTATGCATCGGACTTAATGATGTATTGGCTCAATATTCTGACCTGTCTATTTGTCTTTGATGGGTTTTTTGTTCACAAGACAGGTGTCACCACCTACAATGACATTTGCAATATGACATATCAATAGTTAATCATAGTTAATTATATCAATAATTAATGATATATCATCCTGAAATTGGGCATATTTATACCTATTGTATTTTAATTATCGTATACTTGCGTGTACAAGACTGGTGGTGCCACCTACAATAATTTTTTGCACAGTGTGTGTCCCTGCTTATTTCTCAGGAGGGGTTTGATATAGAAGTCTGAACTTGGGCATATGTATATATCTGTGATAGCTTTGTTGCATACAAGACTGGTGGTGCCAGCTACAATCATTTTTAGCTCAGCTGACTGTAAGTCAACTGAGGTATAGGAATGGCGCTTTGTCCGTCGTCCGTCTGGATGTTCGTCCCACCGTTAGCAGGGCACAAATCGTAACAGCTGGTCTTAGAAACTTCTATGTGAACATCGTGGGAGGTCAATTGAAAATTTCCGTGGAAACCTAAAATTAGGTCACTGCAACCTTTTTCGTTCGAGTTATGGGGCTTGAAAGTACCCCCCAGAATAGTAAAAAATTGATACAAAACCTCCAATATCTTGATAATTAATGCATGGTTTGTCATGAATCTTGCCTTGCATTTTGACCTTGACTAGTTTTGTCAGTTCATGAAACGTTGTGGCACCACTTATATTTTTTCTTATTTTAACAAATATTTTTCTCTATATTTACTATAAAATGACAACAATCATGTCAGTTTCTCTACTGTCATTACGTCTGGTGTCCTAAACCAGGTGTGTTTATTGATCATAAGTGGATGCCCTATACTAATCACCCTGTCTGTCAGTCTGTCTGTTTGTATGTCTGTCTGTCTGTCAATCTGTCCATCCACACAAATTAGTTTCCAGATGATAACTCCAGTTAAGTTTGATATATTGGTTTTAAACTTAACTTATAAATGGCCCACCACTAAAGTAAGAACCATGTTGATTTTGGGGTCCAACGGTCAAAGGTCAAGGTCACAGGACCCATTTCTTTAAAAGGAATGTGTATGCATTTGAAGCCAAACTTTTCATTGCAAACCTTCCATTTTCAAGATATTGCTAACCTGCCACTAGGGGAAGATTCTTTTTGATTTTTGGGTCATAGGTCAATGGTCAAGGTCACAGGGCCCATCCATTCACAAATTAGTTTATGGATGATAATTCTGCTTTGGATAGACAGACTGGCTTCAAACTTGATTAAATAATGACCAACCACATATGTAAATTCATTTTGATTTTCAGGGTCCAGCGATCTGAGTTGAGGGTCACAGAAGCCACATCTTTAAAAAGATTGTGGATGCACAGTAAATCAAACTTTTCATCCTGAACTTTCCAACGTTCACACATGGCTTACTTGCCCAAAGTGAGGAAACCTGTAGAATTTGAGGTTATCTGGTCAGAGGTCAAGGTCACTTTTTAATATTGTTACAATAATCCTAATGCTGCAAGCTCAAGGATATTAAGTTCTAAGATTTTTTGGTCACAAGGTCATTGGTTAAGGTCACAGGACTGTCGTTCTGAAAAATTTCTTTCAAAATATCCTTATAGACAAATTCAACTGAGCGTTGAGACCCATGGGTCCCTAGTTGTGTTGTGTGCACCCATGCCAGAATTTCAGAATGTTTCTTATTCAAAATGTTTAGTACCTGCATTGTTCATATACATGAGAAGTCATGGTCCAGCATTGAAGCATTATACCTGGTGTATTTCCCAATGCACAGGTTCGCATTAGGCCTGTAGGCCTTGTTTCCTTTTGAGACCATAAAATTACAGCAAACATGTCAGTTTCTTAGCTGTGGTTTCATCTAATGTCCTGAAACCTGGTGTTTATTGATCATCCCTATAGTAAACACCCTGTCTGTCGATCTGTACGTCCATCTGTCCCTTCACAAATTTGTTTCCAGATGATAAGTTGAGTTTGGATTGGCATATGGTTTTACACTTTACTAATGCGTGGCCCACCACTAATGCAAGGACCCTAATGATTTTGGAGTTATGAGATTAAACGTCAGGGTCATAGGACCCAATTATTTAAACCAATTTGGAAGCATTTTTAGCCAAACTTTTCATCACAAACCTTCCATCTTCCACATATTGTTCACCTGTTAATAGGGAAAGATTCTTATTGATTTTTGGGTCCAAGATCAAGGTCATAGGGCCCATCCATAGAAAAATTAGTTTATGGATGATAACTCTGGTTTGGACAGACGGATTGGTTTTAAACTTGTTTTATTAATGAGCCACTACTATAAAATCATATTGATTTCTTGGTCCCTAGGTCAAAGATAGAGTTCACAGGACCCAGACCTTTAAAAAGATTGTGGATGCATTTTAAATCAAACATTTCATCCCACACCTTCCATTTTTGACATAAGGCTTACCTGTCCAAAGTTACGTGTTTAGAGGTCGAGGTCACTGGACCAACTTGTAAAAGATTTTTACAGAAATCATGGAAAGTTCAAGAATAGTTAGTTCTCAGGTTTTAGGTCACAAGGTAAAGGGTCAAGGTCACTGGATCCACATTTTGAAAAAGCTCTTAAAATATCCTTATAGTTAAATTCAGCTGAGCATTGAGACCAATTGGTCCTTATTATTTCTTTCTGAAACCCCGCTTTAATACCCACAAGTTAAACCTGTAATAGAATTTCATTGATTACTCGTATCATGGCCATTTGTGTTCGAACTGATCCCTTGACTACAGTATGAGTATGCCAACATTCTTTATTGTCAAACAATTGTAAATAAATTGTCATATTTTCATCCATAACCATACCCTTGACTCCAGTATGAGTGTGCAAACATTCTCTTATAATTAACCCTGTGCAAAGCAAGGGTTATTAACCCTGCACGAAGCGAAGGTTATTGTTTTCACTCGATTCTTTGTGTGTTTGTGTGTATGTGTGTTTGTCCGGACGATATCTGAAGATGAAAAACGGATTTTATTGAAATTTATCATATAGATTGGTATTATGAGAGTGTTTACGAAGTTCATTTTTTGTGTCAATCCAAGCGTAAATAAAAAAAAAGGTAAAAGGATAGAGTTTTTTATAGTCTGATATCACCTACGAGTGAGTGTTTTATGGGATTCTGTACCACACATGTTTACATTAGGATGCTGCATGTTACGATAAGGCCATCTTTGGAGGGAAAGTCATGACGTCACAGAGAACAATGACGTCACTCCATGTACCATTTCCCTGAAAGATGAAACCTGTGAATTTATGCGATTGTGTGGCGTCGTCCATCATCTGTCGTCCAAACATTTACCCATATGTCAAAAACAGCAGGAGCTAGCATCACCAAATTTTATGCAAAAAATTAATCATCTAAAAAACATTGGATTTTGCTTAATTTTTGCCATCGATATTCACTCAGATTTTAAAGGGAAAAAGCTATAATAAACTTTAAAAAATCTTCTCCAAAACTGTCCAGCCAAATCGTCCAATATTTCACAGAAATAATCCATAAAAAATATTACTCAAATTTTTTCGAATGGTTCCAGTTTGGTGAATTTGGCCGAGTTACAGGGAGCTGAACTTAGTCATTAGGCCAAAAAAGGGTAATAAAATTATAGTATCAGATATGGCTGGAGCTATCTTCACCTAATTTGGTCACATGCAAATGTTGGTCTCATGACTCATATATGAAATTGAGATATTGGTGGCGCCACCTGCATCAACCTTTTCTGTACGAGGGTCATCGGTCATCAGTACATTAGACCATAATTTTTCAGGAATAGCGGGAGCTGAATCCCCAAATTTTATGCAAAAATCTGTCACATATCAAATGTTGTGGGATTGAGCTTTTTTATGGCCCCACCTGCATAAACATATTTTACTAAGGAAAGCTAAAAAAAACTTTAAAAATCTTCTTATTCGAAATCATTCAACTAAATTGTTCAATATTTCACAGAGATGATCCCAGAGACTAACTCTCTCAAGTGTGTTTAGTTAGTTTGGGTTTGATGAATTTATCAGAGTTACAGGAATTTGAACTTAGTCATTTGGTCAAGTAAGCATATTGACATAACAATCATAGAAACGACATGAGCTAGCATCACCTTGTTTTGTGCAAATGTTGGTCACATAAGTCATATTTGAAATTGCTAGGTTTTTTTTTTTTTTTTTTTTTGGCGCCACCTAGATCAACCTTTTTTTCATGGGCAAAAATTGTCAAGCCTATTCGTTTAATTTTTCAGAATTATCCTAGCGTAGGGTTCTTTCAATAGTATAAGAATAGATTGGGTTTGTTAATTTTCAGGTAGAGTCATAGAAAGCTGAAGTTGGTCTTGCGGCCATTAGTAAACCTATTTCAAGCTTGGGATTGCAATAGTCATCTTCTGCAAAACTGCTCTTCTAACTTCTGTAACGTTGCACAAAAATGATTCTTAGGAGGCCTGTGTCCAAGTTTATTTAAATGGTTTTGGCAGAATTATTGAACCTTTAACAATGAAAAGGCTACCTATTTTATAATTCTAAACATTTTGATTTTAAAAAATCTAATGGATATATCATCTTGAAAAAAAGCTTTGTGGCCAAAGTGTTTCAGTATGTGTAACAGATTTACCAACAGGTGAAGATTGTGTTTGTATCTATAAATAGCTGGGCAGATCGCAACTATTTTAGATTTAGCAACAGGCCAAGGTCGGTCTGGATCTATTTATAGCTTTTGCCGACTGCCAACTTTCAGATTATGCAACAGGTCAAGGTTTCACTCAGTGCAGCGAGGTACAGGTCAAGAGTTCACTCAGTGCAATCGCTGCAGTTAGCAATTTGTTACGGTTTATTCGGGGCAACTGCCTTCCCCACCTGAGCTTTGTTAGCCCTGTGCACCTGACTCAAGAGGAGTTTGAAGTATTGGCCTGACATTTTGACTTGTCCATGCATATTTGATGGCTTTCTCGTACACAAAACTGGTGTCGTTACTTGCAATGACTTTTGCACAGTGTATGTACCTGCTTATTTCTCTGGAGAAATTTTAAATATCAGCCTGAAATTGGACATATGTATACATCTCAGATAGCTTCGTCATATGCAAGATTCGTGACGCCACCTACAATGATTTTTGCTGTGTATGCTCCTACTTTTTCCTCGGGTGTGATTTGAAATATCAGCCTGAAATTATACATGCCCAAACATCTCGGGTAGTTTTGTTTCATGCAAGACTTGGTGCCACATACAATTGCTTCACGCATCTGTGCACATAGCCGAGGAGGGGTTTGAAGTATCTGCCTGAAAATTTGCATGTCCGTACATCTTTGATGGCTTTCTCGTACACAAGACTGGTGGTGCCACCTACAAACATTTTTTGTGTTATGTGCACTGTTACAGATGTCTGTTACATGTGTTGTTGACACTTGGTTCGTGGGGCGCACGCATAGCTTGTTGCTATGGCAGCATCGCCTGGCCGGGTGCTGGCCCACGTGTGAACCCTAGCGTGTAAAGACACAGCGCTCGTCTGGAATATTCTTGGCTGTACGCGCTTTATGAGCGCGTGTTTTGTTTTGTTCTTTGGGAGCGTGTGTATTATGTATTGTTGGGTTCTTTGGATTGATCGTGAAATAGAAGTTCCTAGGCCTTGAGGAGAAAAATTTATAAACAGGGGCTCTGTTTAGAGCCGAGAAGAGAGAGAGAGAGAAATTCCAGCGGACACGAAAATTGTGAGTCAGTTTTGGACCTACCCAATAATTGCAGTTGTGTCAGGGATTCTACGAACTCTATGCAGATTTGGTGCGGCCTGCCGCCAGTTTGCTTTCGGGATTATTACAAGAGCTTTTCATTGGACTATTTGAACTGTTTAGGTGGATTATTAGTTTTAAAGGACTTATTGGGCATTGACAGAAAAGCCTAGGATCCGGACACTCTGGTACTGTACACTTTATTTATTATACTGTTTTATTGTATTGATTTACTGTCATACTGTTGTTATACTGCATGATTGTATTGATTAAGTGTATTGTAATATTAGGGTTGTTTTAAGAATAAATTATAATTATTTTAAAAAAAAACACTGACTTTATTCATTCCCCTAGTCATTTCACGCTGCCTAGTGTTGCAGAATGATTTTAATTTATCTCCGTAAAAAAATTATGCTCTTCACGAATACATGATCTGTTGTTATTAGGTTCCGTAACAGCATCCGTGCCAGTATTTCAGCAGTGACATTTGTGTAATTGGTGCATGTACTTTAGTTCAAAATATTCAGTACTTGCACGTACATATACATGTCACACATGTACTTGAAAAGTAATGGTGGACCATGAAAGCATTATACTTGATGTATATCCCATTGCACATGTTCGCATTAGGCCTGTAAGCCTTGTTTATTTTTGTTTTGTTTTGTTTTTGTTCGTTATGTTTTAAAGTCAAGGACAGTAATACCACGATTTTCAGGGTGTTTTCAAAATTCTCAGTTAAAATCTTAGAAAATCCTAAGAGATACAGGTTAAATTAACATTCCATGGCACCAACTTATAACACTATCTTTCGCGCTAGGTTTGCGTCCCCATATCGGACGCTTTTTTAATTGTATATAATTTGTTATATTATTATTCATAGTCAATAATATTCTAATGTTATATATAATAAATTATATATACATATACATGTATACAAACTCCAGATAAAATGGTTCTGGTTCAGCGACTACAGTCTTAAAATCTTAAAAAAAAAACTGATGTATCGATCAGCGATATATATAGTACGAATATAATGTTGACAGGGAACACCCGAGTATATTTTAGTGCAGTTCTAATGTTTCCTTAAAATGTAGGCTTACATTATGGCGAAAGTCAAGGCCGGATTAAGGGGGTGGCTAATCTGGCTGCTGCCAGGGGCCCCCTATATTTTGGGCCCCCGAAAATTAATGAACAAAAAAGTTTAAAATTAATTTCATTGCTAGATTGTATTGAGGAGGGCGTGCGGAGAATGCCGAATGTCGGCAATACGATGTGTGCTGGATAAGTGGAACTTTAGTGCGGTAATCTTATTGATGTTACATTGTGCAAAATACTTCCTGCTACGGTTACTTGTATATAATAATAATCATTCGCGAAAACGAAAGAACACCTGACTGACTGAAGATTTTTTTGCTTTGTCTAGCAGCTCCAGGTTGCTGTAGTCAAGACTACAGACCTGCGCGCTCCGTAAGCGTAATTTTGATGAGCATGAGCCAGTTATAATAGACGTGATGCCACCAAGACGAGCACGGAGTCGCAAAAGGCCGCCATCGTTTTACCCGCCCCGTTGACCGTGGAAAGCAACAGCATCCGCACCCAGAAAGCCCCGAGCCGGCCAGGCACCGGCACTGGCCGCAGCAGCAGAGACCAGCCAATCCAGACAGCTGAACTCGATCATAAAAGACTCTAACGAGCGATCGCTAATTTCGTCATTGGCACGAAAGAACACCCTATACTTTTCTTTTACATTTCCTCTATATCCTTACGTTACCTGATTGCCCATGTAAATCAAGAGGTAGGTTTGCTTATGCTCATTGTAATTTAGATACTGCAATAAAGTAGAAAAGCCAGTGTTCAAACTGATTTAAGTTGAGCATCTTTTGTGAGAAAACTGTCAAATGCAGAACTTAAATGAAAAATGTAGGAACATGTGCAAAGGCCAACAGGCGCCTGTCCTATATATCTGTAATATTTGGTAGCTCCCAGTTTCTTAAAATGCCCCGTCGGACAAAAAACCTTTTGGCAAATAACCTGCAAATGATCTTATTTGAAAATAATTCACCCCAAATCAGAATAGCTGTAGAGAATCTCGCACTAGCACGAGGTCAAACGTTTTACTCGATCAGTTTTTCACTATCTCTACATGTAATGAACGTCAGATTTAGTCAGAACATCCATATTATTAATTATAGTATATGCATATATTTAACTTGATGCATGTCTTTCATTATATTGTATATTAATTATTATATCCAAATTTTAAGTAATGTTTATATAATTACTAATTATAATATTAATTGCTTTAATGATTTACAAAAAAAAACTCCTTTGGATAATTCTGTTTTCAGCATAAATTATGGGAAAATCGGACATTGTTTTAAAAAAAGTTTAATGGGCTTCGGGTCCATGGTGTTCGAGCAGTACACACCGCCGGGTATCGCTAGCCAACTATAGTTTCACATGCTGTCCGTGATCAAGCTTGATCCAATTGTCGGTACTTATCTCTAAATCTTATTTTTTTAGGGATTTAGGGTATAAGTGCCTAGAAGAAGGGATATTAAAAAAGACGACATTTGACTGTAAATCCCGTTTTTTATTAAATTCATTTATCCAATACATTTAATTCATTAATGCTGATCAGAATACAAAAGATTACGGACGTTGTGTTGCAATTGATAGATCTTCACATACAGGCCTGCAACTGCTCAAATGGATCAGCGAAAGTGTATTTTATTCCGAGTCTGGCCCTATCCCTGAAATAATTCATTGGTCTTGACGTCGCCACTATTTACGTATTTCAACGATACCGGTACGTTAATTTTAATGAATTTGTACATTCGCTGAATTTTCAATGATTCAGACGTGCAATTTAATGATGTAATAATCAGTATGTCAACATCTTAAACCACATATTATTATTAAATAATGTTTACGAAAGTCAATAAAATTACAATAGTTTACAGTCTTTCTTTTTAACTTGTATACACGTTATTTATTTGTGAATAAAAGGACCTGCTTTAAGTACAGCAGTGGCCCCATGCAACCTAAAGCTGCCCCTGGCGGATGTGTAAATGTCGTTTTAATTGATAATTATTCAAGATGTTCCCAGATACTCATTTGAACATGAAAAGTACTTCCCCATATGAAATTGACAGAGACGTGGAAACTTATTCATTCTTAACTGAAGGGTTACACAATAGATCACTGAGTACAATTTCCACGAGCATGCGCATTGAACGCGTTTTTACCTGTCGCCTGCTGTGTTTGGTCAGCTGATCAGGCCATGCACCACGCGGTACAGGCGAGCATCTGTTTAGCGCATGTTATGTAGTCAGGTGCTGATTGGAAGCAACTCGTCAGAAAGTAAGGCAGGTAGGCACGGAATATTTTCAAACTTTGATATATTATCAATAGTTAAGTTAAAACTTTTTAAGGCATGGACCTTGTTTGCTGAGTAAATGTGAGGATGATCGAATATCCAGACAAAGGAGTACCGACTGGACCTTCCATCCAAGGAATAAGTTTAACTACTCTAAGTCCTCCCCCTTATGACAAACAGGACGAAATTCCTCTCCCTGTGTATCACTGATGCCTTCACTCTCACAAAATATCATATAATAAAAGTAGATGTTTTCAATCTCTGAAAATACTCGGCCCCCTACATTTGTTACTCATAATTTCAGTTTGATTTAAACATTAAAAATATTAGCTACCATTTATGACAATTCGTTGGGTCAGTTGAAACATACAATACCCTAAAAGTTCTTAATTTGAGATGCATAATTTGAATATAATTGAAGTGAAAACACCCAAACCAGAAGGCGTAGTGTAAGTCATCATCAACAGGTGTCGCTGGTTATATGGTCCGACTCGCCATGCATAATTGAAGCTTAGATGGTGAGGGCGGCAATAAATAAAAATAGGGCTGGAAGGCTCAGAAATAACATGCAAGGTGTGCCACGGGTACTTTTTTATTCATCAAGTGAAATCCAAATATTAAGCTCATTAATTATTTTTTGTTATCGTTGGGACGATTAATTTTGACCCACCTGGATTGAGAAATTACATTTTTAGCTCAGCTGACTACAACTGAGCCATAGTGATGTCTGTCTGTTCATCCGTCAGTCCGTCCGTCCATTAAAATGGCACGTTTTGAAACCGTTGGACGTACGAATCCGAAATTCGGCAAACAGTTAGATGTCCCCCAAAATCTCCCACCATACCGAAAATTGGGTCACTACCACTTAGTTCCTTCGAGATAATAAGAAAAATCCTCATTTTTCCATTTAAAACTCATTGTTACACTTCAAAACTTCCTGATGTCGAAACCACTGATCTGTTTTTGACGATATTTAACATAATTATTATTTTATATATTTCCTATGTACATACCAGAAATTATGTCAGTATTGTGTAATTTTATGAAGTTATTGACCGGAACATAATGGACTTTTTAAAAAATAAATGGTGACTTGCCACGAGATGCCCTTGTAGAATTTGTTTTTATTATTTGGCGGGCCCCACTTATTACAAACACGTTGATATAAACAAAACAAGCAGCATGTGTGCGATGACATCCACATTTTCTGGCCTTGTCTGTTGACCTTGAAACTGCAGGAAAAAATTGCAACATTGATTTTTAAATTGGTCTTGTCATAAACTTTAACATGATGTACCGGTATGATGCTTGCTTTCCTCATATAATACCCAAGGAATAACAAAAAAGGAAAAGAAAATATCGAAAGCATGCATGACCTTTACCTTGTTTATTGACATTTATTACATAGATAAAATGCGGCAACATAGGTTTGTAGACTGCTAAGGTTATAAGCTTTAAAATGATGAATGTTGTCAGTTATTTCATGGTATCCCTACGGAATGACAACTGACCATGGAAATATTCTAAATATCAAAACCCAATACCTTGACCTTGTTTGGTGACCTTAAAACTGCAGAGGGGACATTGCAACATGGATTTTTAGACTGAAAAGGTTAAAATATTTAAAATAATGTATGTTACTAGCTTTCTTCATTAAATCCCAAGGGAGTCTATAGCTTGACACCTGACCCTGGCCTTAAATATTATTGCAAATGTTTATCATAATCATGTCAAGACAGGTGCTGTTTAGATTCCCTAGAGACCTGGGAGGAGGCCTTTATGATATATATTTTTACGGGGTTTTATTATGGTACAACAGAAGCCTAGATGTCTGACACCTAGAAGGGCACAAATTATAACCATTAGACTTGGAAAGTTTGAATTACAGACATGCAGACTGGACAGGTTGTCAATGACCCATATTTTTAAATAATAGCTTTTGTTAAAGAGTCAGATTCAGCTGAGCGTCATTGCCCAGGTGCCATTAGTTTATTTTGGTATAAATACAACTTCATAATGTTAAGGAACATCGCATTTGAAATAAGTTGAACTTTTATTTGTTTAATTTTTTATTTAAATCTTCAAGAACATGCATCTCGCCCAAGTTTGAACATCCAAAAGCGTTTCATGATATGAACCGTTTCAGAAATAATTTCATTTCTTTAATGTAAAATATTTATAATTAATATGAAAAAAATAAATGATCCTCTTCATACCAAACATGCTGTGGCAGTTCTAAGCTCCGCTAACCGAATAGTCTTTAAATTTCATTTCAATTGGGCCAATATAATTAATATTCTATACAAAAGCTCTTATCTCAACAACTAAAGCATTAATTGCCAAGAAATTTTCTGTGCATATTATGTTTGATCAGCAATAATGTTATAGTAATTTACTCGTATTGTTTTGGCAATATATATATATATATATATATATATATATATATATATATATATATATATATAGGGCATATTGTACACCTGTTTAAGATGGGACAGACAAATCGTAACTTTTTATATTTTTTATTTTTTTGGTTGCTGGTCAATGTATTGCGGTGAATATGCTTATAGGCAATGGTAACAGTAGGACAAGCCAATTTTTTAGAAGGAAGTTACATCAATCGTGTTATTTGTTGAGAGCTGTCTCCATGTATTATCCTTATCTTGACCTATGACCATCAAACTGAAACATTTTCAGTTATCAAACTTACGTTCCCTTAATACTGAAACGTTTATATATTGATTTCAATCTACGAGGCTGAAACATTTTTTCTAAATAACATGTTACTAAAGGGTCTTAATATTAACTCATAATATAACAGGTCATACTTGACAATCAGTTAAGGGTTCTGACGAATGCATGCAATCGGGCAACTTGTTAAAATCGTGATTTTTAAAGTAGACACTAAAACTAAGGATACAGCTGATTCAATTGCATATACAGCTGATTCTAATAAACCTTGGGTTGGTGTAAAAACATCGAGGGCTTGATCAGGCATAAATTTCTTGTCTTTTTTTAAATTATCTTGTCTTGGCGTGACTTGTCTTATTCTGTCCAGGAACCAGAACTCATCCTGGCATGAACTCATCCTTCGTATGAAGCTACACCCACGACATTGACATGACAACTGTGAATGTAGCATTTTATTGTTTTTAACAACATCCGCTGGCGTATTAATACGTCGCTCTGGGAGTTCTACCTTACTCTCTCCGCTAATGTCCCTGCCTGTCATCTTGTATTATACATGATACACCACATCCGAGAAACCTGAAAATGGCAACGACAACCTTTTTATAAGGGTTTCCCCGTTTCAGGACCGAGGGCCCTTTTTTAGCGAACCTGTGAGCTTATGCAATGGCGCAGCGTCGTCCGTCGGCATTCGTCCGTCGCCCTTACGTTTACCCATGCTATTACACGGCAGGGCCTAGCATCACCAATATAATGTAAAAAATCAGTCATCTGAAAAATTTAATCGGATTTCGCTTATTTTTTATTTATTTATTTTTTTTTTGCTATCTGCTTTACTTAGATTTTATAAGGAGAAAGATAAAGAAAACCTCAAACTTGTTCAAATGGTTTCAGTACGTTGATAATTGGCTGAGTTACGGGAAGCTGAACTTGGTCATTTTGCCGTATATGCATACCAAAAATTACAGTATCAGAAACGGCTGGGGCTATCATCACCAAATGTTATGCAAATATTGATCACATGAGGCAAATTTGAAATTGAGGTATTGGTGGCGCCACCTGCATCGTCCTTTTTTGTACGGGGGTATACAGTCATCCGTACATTAACCCATACTTCTCAGAAATAACAGAAGCTAGCATCTCCAAATTTTATGCTAAAGTCAGTCGCATATCAAATGTTGTGGCATTGAGCTTTTTGTGGCGCCACCTTTATCAACTTATATTTTACGGGGGGACAAAGCTAAAAAAAATTAAAATCTTCTTCCCTGAAACCATTCAACTAAATTGTTCAATATTTCACAGAAATGATTCCAGAGACAAACTCTTTCAAAGTTTGTACAAATAGATCGGGTTTGATGAATTTTGGCATAGTTACAGGAATTTGAACCTAGTCATTTGGCCAAGTAAGCATACTGACATAACAGTCTCAGAAACGACAGGAGCTAGCATTACCAAGTTTTGTGCAAATGCTGGTCACATGACTCGTATTAGTAAGACTATTTCAAACTGAGGGCTTCAAAGTCTTCTCCTGCAAAACTGTTATTTCAGCTTGTGTAACATTGCACAAAAATGATTCTTAGGAGGCCTTTGTTCAAGTTTACTTAAATGATATTTGGCAGAATTATTGGACCTTTAAAGATGAAAGAACTGCATCTTTTATTATTCTTAACATTTTTATAACTAGGGACACATTGGGCTCGACGCTCAGCTGAATTTGTCTAAAAAAAGGATATTTTTCAAGAAATTCTTCAGAATGATGGTCCTGTGGCCTTTACCAATGACCTTGTGAGTAAAAAAATTTGGGAACTATGACCATGACCTTTGAGCTTTGGACCTTTGAACCCCAACATCGACAGGGTTCTTACTTTAGTGATGAGCCGTAAGTCAAGTTTGAAATCCATATGTCAAACCAATCTGGAGTTATCATCTGGAAACAAATATGTGTTGATGGACGGATTGACAGCCAGACAGACGAACAGACGGACAGACAGGGTGATAACTATAGGGCATCCACTTTATCAATAAACACACCAGGTTTTGGGACACTAGATGGAATCACAGCTTTTTATGTATTTGTATACACCACTTCTTTGCCCGCGTGGGTTCGGATCCCATCCTCGTCGCCACTTTTATGTATTTGTATACACCACTTATGTCCGCATTCAAGCACTATCTCTTCAAATACTCTCACTCGAAGCAATCTCAAGAACTACACGTTTTAAGCCAGTTTCATCACTTCCTGTTCTCTGCTTCTACACGCATGCTCCCTCCACCGGGCTTGACATTCAATACACTTCGGGCCAATATAAACATTCACTGCAGATCGGACCAATATATAACACAGCTGAGAAACAGACATGATTGCAGTCATTTTATTGTAAAAAAAAATGGAAAAATATTCGTAAAAATAAGAAAAACAAAGGTGGCGCCACCACTTTTCTGGAACTGATAACACTAGTCATAGTCAATATTCAAGGCAAGTTTCATGAAAATCCATGTATTAATTATCAAGATAGTGGAGGTTTTGTATCAATTGTTTTATTAATCTTGGGGGTACTCACAAGCCCAATGGTTGGGAGGATATTGGTCCCAGTGACCTAATTTCAGGTTTCCAAGGAGATTTTTTTATGAACCTCTATGGTTATTTAGAAAGATGCTTCAAGGTCCTCAAAATCATCCGTAGGAAGAAGTTCTTAAGATATAGGTTACCATGACCATGATCACAAGATTCCAATGAGATTTTTTATGAACTTCCCTAGATTTGTAGTTACAGGCTTCTAGGGTCAACGGTTAAGATTTGTGCCCTGCTAACGGACGACGGACGGCCGGATGGACGACGAACAAAGCGCAATACCTATACCTCAGATGACTTACAGTCAGCTGAGCTAAAACATCTTATGAATACGTCTGTTTGAAAAAAAAGTCTTTCAGTATGTGTAAACACAGGCAAAGATTGTGTCTTTATCTATAAATAGCTTAATCTATTTAAAGCTTTGGCAAACTGTCAACTGTATAAGATAAGGCAACAGGTCAAGAGTTCACCCTGTGCAGCCAGGTACAGGTCAAGAGTTTACTCATTGCAGTAGCTGCAGCTAGCAATTTGTTCCGGTTCATTCGGAGAAACTGCCTTTCGCATCCGAGCTTTGTCAGCCCAATGCACCTGACTCAAGAGAAGTTTGATGGATTGGCCTGACATTTTGACTTGTCCATGCATCTTTGATGACTTTCTCGTACACAAAACTGGTGTCGCTACCTACAGTGACTTTTGCACAGTGTATGTACCTGCTGATTTCTCTGGATTGATTTTATATCAGCCTGAAATTGGACATATGTATACATCTCGGATAGCTTCGTTGTATGCAAGACTCGTGACGCAAGATAACTTTTTAACGCATCTGTGCACATAGCCGAAGAGTGGTTTGCAGTATCTGCCTGAAATTTTTGCATGCCCATACATCTTTGATGGCTTTCTCTTACACAAGACTGGTAGTGCAACCTACAAACATTTTTAATTTGATAAAGAATATGTGTATGCCTCCGGGACATCGAACGCTAATTATTGATTATTAGTACATCGAACGGTATCTCTCAGTATGAGGGGCATCGGATTTCAACTTTTAACAACAGACCCAACGAACAGTCTCAGTTCAAATTGTTTAGACCAGACCACGGTCACTTTAATATCACGTTGTTTGACTATGTTTGTGTAAATCTCCAAATACGATTTTCTTGGTCTGTTTTTCCTCAAAAATATTTTATTCATATTATTACGGAACCTAATATAAACAGATCACGTATGCGTGATGAACAAAAATTTTGTAATGGAGATAAAAAAAATCAGATTCTGTAACACTAGGCTGCGTGAAATGTCTAGGGGAATGAATAAAGATAGTCAGTGGTTTTTTGTTAACAAATAACTATAACTTATTCTTAAAACAACCCTAACATTACAATACACTAAATCAATACAATTATACAGTAAAACAGCGGTATAACAACAAGTCAATACAATCACATAGTAAAACAATGCGCACAGTACCTGGGTACCAACACCGTCACCACGATAAGTCCTTTAAATGTAAACTCTCGGAGAATGACAGTGGGGTGTAAAGCTCTTGCAACATCCAGAAAGTAAACTGAAGTCCAAATGCATAAAATCCAGGAGAAAGTCTTCGAAAATCTATAATTGCCGCATACGTCGGATAAAGTCCCAGAAACTGACACACGCTTCTGCGTCCGCTGGAAAACTTCTCTGCTCTCTGCATCTGGTTCTAAAACACAGCCCCTTTATATACTCTTCACCACCAAGCCGAGATTTTTCCACTTCTCGAACAGTCTTAAGGATCCTTCACAACACAGTAAACACGCATTTCAGGAATTCTCTAGAAAACATCGCTGTGTGTATCTCTTCATACCATGGTCATCACGTGACCTCGGCCAGGCGTGAAAACCCCCAGCCAGCATGACAACGAGAGTTCAACCAGTACGGATTAAACATAGAATGTAATACGCGGCCAGACACGAGTGCCACAACAGGAGTTACGCCCGTGTCACATAATACAAAGAGCACCTGTAACAACATTTCCGCAACAAAAACGTTTGTTTATTATTGTGACATTTACATGCAAAATCAGAATACAATAACAATTAGAAAATTGGGACCCAGCAACAACAACACGATTTACGTCCGTGTCACACAATAAAAGGAGCACCTATAAAAATATCTGAAATTTTATTAACACCAAATGACTACTGCTGCAAAATCAGGACAAACAAGTGTGTTTTATACCACGTTAAATATATTATTATTGTTTAAACGGTTACAGTTCTGAAATACCGCTGCCCATACAAGCACATTCTTCCACTATAAAATTTGTGTATTTGAATATAAACCTCCCGATACCTTTATCCAATTTGTTATTATATTTTTTAAAATCTGTCATTAAGACGTAGTGGTTGCTACTCTAGACATAAACAATGATCGTGTGGCTGCACCATACCAACCCCAATGACATTTTGAATCCTCGTAATCAAGACTTTTCAGTAATGAAATGTGTACTTTGGCAGTGTGAACACCTTGATAATATACCCTGACAACGGGCTTTGTGGTAAATAACAGTAGCAGGTGATTTATAATACCATGAGAACATACCAACAGAGTGCGTTAATAATGCCGTCACAAGCCACCCTGGCATCCATGAATACCTCGCTCTTAAAGGTTGGCATTAGTGACACCTTGACAAGCACCACCCGGGGCGCCGGAAGTCGGATGTCAGGTCGGATATCATTAAGGAGCTCTTACCCGGAAGTGATGATGAACATCAGTAAGAGAAAATACCTTAGCGCCCTGACTGAAAGATCGGTATGCATCATAGGTAATTGAACTTCCCAGTAACACTTGTTTTAATCCCCAGGGCCACATTTTATCGATATATAACTGAAGTTGTGAGTTCGGGCTTAGAAGGCCTTCAGTGGTTTTCAAGAGTACCCATTTGAACTGCAAATCGCAGTGGCTGGAATCCAAGGGACATAATCAGGAGCAATTTTATGCATATTCTTTCACACTATCAGTTTACTTTGCTGTACACAGAAGTTTCCCAGCAAAACCAGCCCAGCACACGGTCTCATGCCGTACCTCCCTCTGAGCTGTATATCAGCTGTTGTGGTTTAGCAAACACAGACCACGTGTGTCTATTTACAGTTACAAGGCTGCGTGACCGGAGGTCCGATTTTGCGCATGCGCGATAGATTCCAAACAAAGAGTAGTCTAAACCAGTCCATACATAGACCTTGAAACTTCATTTCCTGTGATATATCTCTGCTGGATAGACATTACGGTCCAGCGACCGAACGTTAATTCATTGTAGAACTTGTCGCAACAGATTTGTACGAAAGGTCTCAGCGGGAATGACACGGATAACACAAGTCGTGAATCGTGTCGCAGGCCTTAGTCACCACAGCATGCGATAATTTAGCCAGCGGGAACATATATTACCCAAGTCAGTCAAGGAATCTCCTGACTGACAGGTGTTGTCCCCCGGGCGATCCACGCAGTCCAACCAGCTGTGTTTATGTCAAAGCCTGTGATCGCAACCGAACAACTTTTTTTAACACTCATGTACAGGAGTAAGCTAACGCTTACAGGGCAATATTTTGACAGGTAATTTATTTTAAAAAGCGACGCCATTTGTCCTGTTAATTCAGCATGCTTTATAGATGATAAGGCCCCTTTAATCATTTGCATCCAGTTTAATAAGACTACAGTGGTTTTAATGAGCACAAGAAAACCTTTTTACTTTTTAACGGGAATAATATGCCATATTTATGTAAGGCCGACCATGAATAAGCATATTTGATAGATTTCGTTTCCTGTTAACTGGCGTAGGCCTATAATGGCCTTTTTTAAAGCATTAAAACAGAAAAGCCCTCGTACCTCCCCCACCCTCATGGCAAACGCTAACAAATGCGTGTAAAGGAATAAAGTTATAGATAAATAAAGAGCGTGGAAAACCGGTAACGGATTTTTTGGTAGACTGGAGCTAATTATCCCCCCAAAAATATGATTCAGTCATATATGAAAACAATTTTAAATAAAAAGGCTTCATAAGATGAGATAAAATAGTTTATTTGTTATATATACATAATAAACAATATTAAATTCAAAAGTATTTGTCTTGACTAGCTTGTTGTAAAAGAGTACATCGAAAGAAGAAATAAATAAATACATAAAATCGTAACGAAAAGATAATTGTCTACAGATTAGATATCCGCAAAGGACTGGATTAGTTCACGGATGGCTGATACGTATAATACTTGTTTAAGTTATTTAATAATGTGGAAACGACCGGTAACGAACTCCAGATTTCGTTAATTGAAATAGATGGTGTGCTGAGTGATTAAAATCTTGAAAATAACATTCATTTTCTTAAGCAGCTTTCATGGTAAATTGTTGTAAAAGATGGTAAAGCGGTTAAAGAAGTCACTATTATCCTCCAAGTCGTTTTAACAACCCTATTAAGTTCTGTTCATCGAAATTGAAGCGTCCTCCCCATACAGTGACAAAGAGCGTCAAGACACATTCTATAACTCCTCTGTAAAATTTCAGCAGCACCGGTAAAGCCTTGTCCAAACTTTTTTACAGGTCGTTAGTAAAACCGCTGTAAGGCCTTCCTACAAGCATTTACAGTTTTCCCACTTTTTGAGGACATATGGATACCTAGAAATTTAAAATAATAATTTCTAGCGCAGAACCGTTAATTTCTATAGGCAAGATTTTTCATTCTTTACGCCGAAAGTCTTTAATCATCTCCTTGGTTTTCCTAACATCCAACAATAATTTATTGCTTTGCACACCACCCCTCAGTTTGATGTCAAGTTTCATGACGTCATTTTCTTTCGTTACCTCGCCGGATAAGCTCGGTAACGCTTTTTGCATCTGCAAATTTCACAATAAGACAATCATAAGAATTCTTGCACGGTCATATGTAAATATATAATGTAGATGATAACACACAGCCCTGGTGTGCCCCATTGGTTAGAATCAGCTCTTAAAAAATATTATCACCGATCTTCAATACTTATTGATGGTTCGATAAAAAAAGTCTTTTATCCAATTGATCATGTTGTATTTAGACCAAGTTCCGTCAGTTTGAGAATACGTTTCTTGAGGAGCATTTTAATAGATGCAGAAATAAAATCTATCAATAAACTTCTAGCATTAGTAGGTTCTCGCGTATTGAAATGTTTGAAAATATATTGGAGTGTTATCGAATTGGCTGTCATCCGTGGATCGATTGCTGCAATAAGCGAACTGGAAAGTATCCGGAATGCGACGTTTAAGATAATTTAAGACTTGTCTCTGAAAGGCGAAGCGACTGGATAGTATTCATTCAAGCAGGATACGGGAGATTTCCTGGTGACCGGAATGATAACAAATCGTTATCCTTGGAGACTTGGAGCACACCATAGCACACCTCGCGCCTTTAATTCGACAGTTTCTGAATTTCAGCGTATCAAGACAAGTATAAAACAGCAAAGTATGAGGGGAAACGGGCCATCAATAGTCCGGGAGCACGGACCCGGCAAAAGGGTCGTCGTTCAACCCACCACACAGCCAAGGTCTGTATTAAGGTAGCCTGACACCTTTAGAGCAATGCTAAGGGGATAATACTGTCAAACACCTGCTGCTGGTTTTTTATATATATTATCGAAATCTGCTGGAGTAATTTAATTTGTTCTTTAATACATGGCTACCAAAATGTCATGGAAACAAAAAACCATGCCATATTACAAGTCATCGCTTTAAATTTGAGTACTTCTGAAAGATTACACTTAATTGGTATTTGGTGAAACTGTCACACATTTTTGTGAATAACTCCTACTTACGGATTGAAATTAGAGCCTGTTTTGTGGCAAAATATTATTCTTTTATATGACAATATGGGGGAGGGGTGGGTGGAGGTAATACTGTATGGTAACTATGGTTGGAAATTTTGACTGTTCAGTTTGCCTCCACTGAAAGAATCACATTTCTGCAGATTTGTCCTTAAAGATGAAGGTCAAGGTCACCGGGTTTTACACTCTTCCGAGATTGTTGTATAATCAACAATGAGTGTTCAAAATTTTGGAGGAAAATATGCAGTCCTTCAAAAGTTATCGCGTTCAAAGGATCCTACAGACGACACCGACAACTGACGACGCCAGACGACGACAGACGATGGCACTGAAAACAACATGTCTCCCCTGGAGGGGGGAGACATAATAATAGTAAAAGGGAACAGTATCGTCTTTAATTTTCTTTATTTGCTCAAAATCAAATAGAATACTGAACTTACAGCTAAAAAAGTATATTAAAATTTGGTCTTTAGAAGTCTAACCTCTTGAAATACCACCTTATAGTGAAAGCATATGTATCATGACAATAACATATTGACTCTCTTACTTTTAAGCACCAAATTACCAATAATGACGTCAAAGAAAATTAACAGTCACAAATAAGGATATGGCATCAAATGAATTTAGGTCTCCAACCGTTAAGTTTAATACACGCTTAATATATTCGGCTTAAGGATTGTCAGAGATTGGGGGGGGATATATATAGTATAAAAAAAAAATTATGATAATCAGCGGAGTTTCCCTTAATTGTTTTCCAAGATAACTTGACAGTGACAAGCTTACTTTGTATAACTCTATCCGGCAAGGCTTCCACGGACTCCTTTATTTCTTATATTATCTTATGAATAATTGTCTAGTATAATTTCCTGTTGTTTTTTTTTTAATTCCCTGCTCTTTTGTAGACCTGTTCATGTATTGGTGCAGTTATACAAGAAAGCCATCTATAGCTCAACTAAACAAACCTTCAGGTGCCGCTTGTAGAACTGAAGGTAATGGAATTAAAGTAACCAAAATAAATACGACTCTGTAGTGAAAACGCCGATATTTGTCCTATATTTTTTTTCTGGAAATTCCTTTTAACCCCTTTAATTAGTCTCACGTGTTCCTATAATTTCCTGTATATGTATTTCTTCAGGAGCTTAGTGGATCCCCTTTTATGGAGAAAGGTTGAGATTAAAGTGGACATATTAACAGACATAAAATTCGCCTAACATGAGTGAAAACATTCCAGTTCAAGGTAAGGTGATTTATTTTATTTGAAAGAAAGATAAGTGAATTAAATATGTGTGAAGAGCTTCAAGGCATCATTCACAGAAAGAGAGGCAGTTTAGAATATATTGGGGTACTTTAACCGTTCCTTTTTGCAAGTACTCGAAGAAGAAGAATTATTCAATAAATCTAAATATAAAAGATTTAACAACAAACAAATGTTTATACTTAAGTCAGGTCTGAGGTCAAGAACATTGTATATTTAAACAAAAATAATCTTAATGGTGGGTGGACATTTATTCTAGGATTGTCATGATTACCGACAGATATACGAATGTAGCCATGACAAGGTTTGCCAAACATGTCTGATTATGGGACTGAAATAGGTCATATATAAGTAGACGACAATCATTAGCGTAGTTTAGATTTTATGTTTTTCATCTGTGGGCGTTTCTTGTAAATTTGATGAGGCAATAGGAGGGAAACACAATTTTATTCACTGAACTTAAGTGTCTACAAAACATAACATCAATGCAACGAAGAAGGCACGCAAAACCTCTTTTAATATTAAATGCAAAGGTATATCAGATAATTTATGAGCGTTTAGATAACATATATCGTCTGCCTCATATGTACTTTAATTGTTGATGCAGTTAGTTAGTTACATCACATAATCACATAAAATGTTATGCAGAAATTAACAATCTGAAAACAAAATAATTTTAATTTTATTTCCATTCTTGTATGTTATCCTATAAGTTTTCTACATGTCAAGATTGTTCAAACAATACTTAAACATTCTTAAATAGCAACTTTGCCTGTATACGTCTTTTCCTGCTTACTTTCGTGTTTAATTTTGTACAATATTTGTATATTGCGATGATAAAGTAAATAAGTATAAAGTGATAAAAGAGTACAGAAAATGAAATATTCATGATGCATTTGCCCTCAGTAATTTTTTTGTAAACTCTATTCGAAGTGTGGAAGACTGTTTAAAAAGTTTCTTACGGGCCCTCTCTCTTCAATCTCGTCGCACAAAGTACTCGGTGCTTATTTCATATCGGACACTCCGTTTTTATTTGCAGACAAACTTGTTTTCAAGGATGATAAAGTGTCATCAGTTAGATTTTTATTCCGAAAGATCTGAAGAACAAAAGCAAAGTATAAAATGCCTATTTTACAGTATATACACTACTTCAGGGTTCGGCCAAATATGCATCCCTATACCTACCAGACTACTTATTAGCAGGAGAGATTCCCGAACAGAAACAGCGAATGTCGTATCTAATAAAGTAGACCTGTAATTATCAGCGTAAAATAACGTAAATCACAATGGCAGATATTGCAAAAATGTGTTATTACTTGGACTTTAATATTGCGAGATATATAATTTTAATACGTGTATCAGCTGCTACTCAATCCGTTTCAATTGTTCTAGGTATTGCATGTATAGGCATGTTATCACCAGGAACTTCTCTTTTCTATTTATACAAAGTATATTGTATAATAAAGTATTCTCCAGCAAATCCACCGATCAACACATGAAAACTGCCTCAATGACAAAATATCGCGCAGCCCATTTTTAATCGTTATGGTATCATGAGACCTAATCATTGATTATGTGCAATATAAATAGGTCCAGTATATATTTTCTATCAGCATGTATAATTTTACGATAAAGTTTGAAAGCTTGAGCGACCATTGAATACGAAAACATAATAAAAATCCAGATTTTTTAATTAAATATGATATTTTTAGTTACAAGAAATGAGTGTATATATGTTTTATATATGGTTGTTACAAATATTGATAGACCCGTAAAGACCTTCCAGAGATTCCTTCATTATAAAGCTTTGTTGATTATAAGGCAAGATATTCACATTTAAGTTACCGCTACTCTTTTCATTTTCCAGCTCAAACGGTCAAGCGTCGGCTACAAAAAGGTCAGTAGCACAGACCTGTTACAAAATTTGACAGTACTACCTCACTAGCAGTGCTGTAGAGGTATAAAGCTACCATAATATCAAGTCAGACCTTGGATGTGTGGTGGGTTGAACGATTTCGTTATATTTTAGACCCTACAGAAATTTGCTCCCGGACTTAAGCTCACTAAGATGAGCTATTCTCAAAGATAAGAATCTGACATGCTAGAAGTGAATGATCCCAGGCAGTTGTTTCAGCGAATAAAGATATTCTTTCCATATAAGGCCAAGTAGAGTTCTCTTAATAATTCAGGCGACCTGAGTCTACCAGAAAAGATTAATTTTATGTCCGTTTGGATCAGGGTGAATTCCCTGCTGCAGGGAATGAAACTTGGGGAGAGGGTTTTCGTTTGTTTCAAAGTGCACAAGAACGCTGGACCTTATGGGATCCCATGCGTCATCTGAGAACCTGTGCATAACGAATTGTCCCAAAGTTCGCTTTTTTCCATCCGGTCCTCGCGAACGAGCACAATGTCGGACATTTTGTTAATACTATAGTCAGGTTCGGACAGTAAAGTATCTTTATCCTTTGATATCGTGATCTATGTTTAGTTCCAAATATTACAGTCATTTCTTTGTTAACTAATGATTCACTGAGTGTCTCCATGAAAAAAAAATTAAACGCAAGTTTACTTAAAATAAGAAATTAAAGTAGAAACGAGGGTGTACAAAGCAGAAATCATCTCATATAATCAGGACTCTTTTCCGTCGTGTGTAACTGTAGATAAAGGGATAGCACATGGTAACTGCTGATAAGAGGCATATTGCATGGTAACTGTTGATAAGCGCAGATCGTGTGGTAACTGTTGATAAGAGGCATATCGCATGGTAACTGTTGATAAGGGTGAGAACGCATGACAACCGCTGATAACAGGCACATTAAAGGGTAACCGTTGATAAGAAACACATCGAACGCTAACTATCCATAACAGGTCCATCACTGTGTAACTGTTCCTTACGAACACATCGAATGGAAAATGTTTATATCAAGCACATCAAATGGTTACATAAAAACACGTGAATAGCAAGGTAACAATAATAACAAGTTTACCAAAGAATGCCAGTTGGTATCCGGTACATAGAGCGACAACTGGTGGCAGCGGACATATCCAACGGTGATTACTGATAGCTGGCGCACGGATAGGTAGCTGCTGACCAAAGTCATATCGAACAACCCTTGGTAATGGGCATTGTGCTTTCAGTTTTGTTATAACACACTAGCTGAATAATTTTCGCTAGGTCTCACATGACCTCCGGCTGGCCATCTGTCTGTACTCTTGACTTTTGCAGGCCATTTGTTTGTCATCTCATTTTGGCTTCCACCCATTTGCTCTTCTGACTTTTGCTGGCTGAATGTCTGTCCGTATAACTTTTGTTGGCCAACTGTTTGTCCGTATGACTTTTGTTGGCCCACTGTTTGTCCATTATGACTTTTCCTGCCAATCTGTTTCCTCATATGGCTTTTGCTGGCCACCTGATCGTTCGTATGACTTTCGCTGGACAACTATTTCCTAGTATAATTTGCTGGCCACTTGTTTCCTCATATCACTTTTGTTGACCTCCTAATCGTTTGCATGATTTTTGCTGGCCAGCTATTTCCTAGTATAATTTTGCTGCCCATCTGTTTGCTCGTATGACCTTTGTTGACCTCCTAATCTTTCGTAAGACTTTTGCTGGCCATTTGTTTGTTTGTATGACTTATGCTCGCCAATTAATTGATCGGCAGACTTTAGCTGACCATCTGTTTGCTCGTCGGACCTTGGCTGTCCATCTGTTTGCTCGTCGGACCTTGGCTGTCCATTTGTTTGCTCGTCGGATGTTGGCTGTCCATCGATTTGCTCACCTAACACGGACTTGCCATTGACTTGCGCGTCTGACGATAAGAAGCTGTCTGTTGGTTCGATGTTAAGTACCACCGTTGCTGTTTTATAAGTTTGTATTGCGGGAGATGAGACATCCGTTTTCCTCAATAAGAAACACGTTCGCATGACACCTTTACCCTGAAAGATGTAAGGCACATAGCGTAACATTTTATGACACAATATGTAGAAATATTGTTTCAAGCGGAACGAATGGCCTGGTACGAAGGATGTTTGTTTTTGCAGTAAATAATTGCTTATGAAAAAGTTTTACATTTTTTTATTAAATTATTTAATATAAAATGTTGTAATTGCCAAAGTACATTTTACATCTTGGTATATTCTATATTGTTGTGGTCACATTTTGAGCGCACCTTGATTTCCAGAGGGCCTCGTGACTTTATTTGGAAGCCACCAAGCTGATCTAGCAGTTCGGCGGTGTTTTGTGAGATCTGGATGCACATGGGCAGGGAGGTAGACTCCATCCTACTGGCCGTGTTAACCGTGTCACCAAACAGACAATACCGTGGCATCTTGGTCCCAACTACTCCGGCCACAACGGGACCACTGTGGATCCCGGCACGTATCTTTACTTTACTTGAAGGGTCACGTGGTAAACTTATTGTGTTGGCAATTCCAACCAAATCCAGCGCCATGCTGCCTGTTGAAGACATAGATATTGGTTAACACACTGAGCCTACGAGAATCATGTATCCACAAAACATTCGGTAAAACCCATGCTCTTTTAAAACATGCACTTCTTAAAATCATCTTTGAACTACGAGTGTATTATTATCTGACTAGTCGTTGTTTTAGGGACCTGATAATTCTTACGTATGTTACACATTTGGTAAGGATGTGGACCTTTGATTATCCCCTGTTTGTTACCAAACTATATCTTCAAACATGGTTTGACTAACAACACACTAATAAAAAACAAACGTTACCATTTAAAGAAAAATAAAGGTGCATAAATATGTATCATCCCGACATACATGGCTGTCTGTATGCATTTGGCTATTAGTTTTCGTCAGACAAATTATTTCGCTTATCATGCATGCAAACAAACGGGGCCTGTCTTTGTGTGGAGTATATTCTTTTTTTTATATATATTTAAGGCATACGCCTAAAAAAGCCAGGCGAATACCATAATGATGGCCTTCCATCTATACCTGGTATATATTAACCAAATATCGCATATCAATGATTGGTATTACCCTTAGACCCCGTTATAAGATGGACGACTTACATATATGCATTGCGTGTAGGGTGCCGTTTCTCTTAGGTAAGCCGGAGACGACCATGTAGGCGTCACCGATAGTTTCCACTTTGTACACTTCATGTTTCCTGATAGTTTCATCAAAAACGGTATATAGATCATTCAGGAAATTCACAATCTCCATAGGGCTGCTGCTTGAAGCCAGGTTTGTGAATCCAACGATATCAGAAAAGAAAATTGTGACAGACTCGAAAGATTCCGGTTCTACCGACTGTCCCTGAGACAGAGCAATCGCCACCTCCGGAGGCAATATCTGATGGAGAAGATTCTCCGTATTTTTATTTGCGGTTGCCAACTCCATGGTCCGCTCAGCCACTTTCTCCTCCAGGTGTGTGACGTAACCCTCCAGAGATTCCATCATACAGTCCATAATACTCTTCTTTGATGGTCGTGACGATAAAAGAATCCTTTTCACTTGGGAAAACGATGGTCTTTTCTCTGGATCAGAATCCCACGCTCGTTTGATGACCATTTTGACACTGTCTGTGCCAAAATTGTCCAGTGACGGCCGGAGATTTTTGTTAATTATCATATTAATGATATCCACAGGGGTTCTGCTCTCAGACAGATCAGTGAAGGGGTCTTCACGGGTGAATATCTCCACCAGAATTATAGCTGCGCTATACACGTCTGATGGCTTGTTTGGAAAAGTGTTATTTCTCAGTAGTTCAGGAGCGGTCCAGTATTTGGCTTTAGCTACTATGTTTTCATCTTTCTCCGCAAATGGTTGCATCGGTTCAATCTGCGATTTACGAGGAAACCGGGACTGATTCTGGACTTTCATCAACTTATTGTACTCCCAGTCTGCTACTTTAACATTCCACTTTTGGTCGATAAGACAACTTTCTGACGTCAGATATCCGTGCACTAAACCCTGGTTGTGAATGAACTGCATGCCACATACAATATCAATAGCCAGAGAAAACTTTATGTTATCGTCAATTCTGTACTTATCATTTTGAACAACGTCCGAGAGGGTGCCTTTTGGGGCGTTCTCACTGACCAAGAAAATCTGACCGTCAACCATTGATAAGCCGTAAAATCTCAACACATTGGCATGCTGGCATTTTTCCCGAAACCAGAGCAGTGTCCTCTTTACTTCAGCGCGGTTCAAGTAAATTGTTCCTAACAACATATCTCTCATACAAACCGGTTTCTCATTAAGCGTGCCGACAGCAAACATGTTTTGGGTCATAGCATAGCTGACATTAGATATATTGGACATGGTGACAGAGACTGAGCTCCCGGGAACGCAAGCGCCTGTTGGGTTTTTATCCCATTGTCTGCTCCATTTGATTTTAATTTTCTCTATATCAATTTTCCATTCATCAGAGAGCAAAGCTCTGCGGAATTTGATTTTTTGCCATCCTATGTAAGAAAATAAAAACAAGATAAGGATCACTAACAGAGGAGAAGCAACTAAGACCGGGACCACCCAGGTCTGCTGAGACCACCATTCGTCGGTCTTCTGTTTCAGAACGAGTTGATAAACACTTTTTCCCTGACAGTGCATTTTTCTAAAAACACTGATCATAGCCCGGTTGGCTAAAGCTCTCGTAACCACAACCGTAAACATCTCAGCCGAATCTTCGCGCGCGAAGTCATTGAAGAATATCCACTCTGCATACCTGAAAAGCTCAACCGCCGTGTCGCAATTTTTCATTCTGCTCAGGTGGATTAAAAAATAATTTAAGCCTAATATGGGATAAGAATATGTATCATTATCGTCCACTAGGTCAACCTGCAGCTCGTCTTGGCCCTGAGGTAACCTTTTGATCATCGTTTCTTCAATAGCAGACACGTTCGGGTTCATGGCATACCCAGCTTTGTTAATAACTTTAGCCCATGGTATCTGTGCTGCGCGGGCCTCAGCCACAGACAGGTAGCCTATTGAAAAACGATATGAGAGGATTGCTCCAGACACCCCGCGAGTGGTTCTGCCGTAGAGGCTTATGACCCTGGGGTCCCAATGAATAGGGTAATCGGTTTCATTGAGACCACGGTTAAAGACCCCGAAAGTCTGGTTCCATTCTTTAGAGAAAGCGCTCAGAGCTCTGGTGAATATCTCCGTAGTGCCGGACTTGTCCGACCGCGCCACGACCCTGATCGGCTGGTTTGGAAAAGTCACATTTGGGTTGGTTTCCTGGAGCCAGGGGTCATTCCAGGTATTAAGGGTACCGTTGTAGATACCGACGATTTGATCACGTGAAAGAACCAACGATTCTACCCCCGGCAGCTTGTAGCCAAGGACAACGGGCCTGTTAGGAAAAGACAGAAAGAAGAATTAGTAAGAGAGAATACTTAAGTTTAAAATGAAATCTATAGACTGAGCATTTCTAGCAGGGCCTTCAATAGGCCGTATTTTGGATAATCAGAAAGTCAATGGAGGGTTCCAAGACATTTGGGAGATATCACAATAAAAAAGTCTACACCGTTTTGATTAACCCGCGGTCGCCGAAAGAAAACGGCTTTAAGATGTAAATCATAGTAATGATACAAATACATACACTGCAATAAAAATACACTATCATAAAAACAAGACTTAACATTTCCTACACAAGCAACAAAAAGATTTATAAATTATCTTTATTACCAAAACCCCATACATTCTTCGGACATTTTCGGAGAGCCACATCATTCAAATATACGGCAGCGACGTTGCCGGAGTAACTGCGCCTATAGTACTTACTTACCCAGCCAATATCGGCGCAAGGCGGAAGTTCGGGTCTTCGCTGAGTGCATCCAGTGTTGAATCCGTTGACGCGTAGTCCAGTTTTTCATGCCCGTTGCGAAAAATTCGTTTGCCTAGTCCACTTCCCAATGATTGATACTCCATGTTAAGATGTTTGAAGGGACGCCGGCGAGAGTCGTATGCCGGCAGCCAGGCTTCGTAGGTCTCCGTGGGCAGTGTCGCTCCGCCCCCGAGTAGACGGGTCGGTGTCTCTCCGAGCGAGGGCGATATTGAGAACAAGTACAGGGTTGACCAACAAAGTATGGCTTGCTTTCTTAGGTTTAATTTGCTATTTCTCATCTTCATTTATTTCTTAACCTATTTAATAGAAGGATCAGTGTAAGTAAACATAAAAAGTCCAAAACACTGAGCAGTTTTATATTTCTATTTATTTTTATACAGTCACAGGCATAATATGTATATAGTGAATATGAAACTCAGGCTATTTAAAATAGGTAATTGTAAAATAAGAGAATTAACTAAGTGGAGTTTTTTTTCAAATGCAAACATCAGACTGAAGCAGCTGTAGCGCAAAAACGTAAATACTTAAACGGACTTAAGTGAGTGGCCAAAAACCTAACCTGACTATCCGGACAGGAGCTGTTTTAGGAGTGTAGTAGAAATCTCTCAGATGTCTCGTCGCAGAAATCTCTCGGTTATCTCGTCGAGTCCTATCATCGTTAAGGCAATGTGGATTTATCCTGTAAGTACATAAATATTGTTATTGGACTGTAAAAAGTTGTAGTGAAGTCACATCATGTGAGGTAAAGTCACCAAGCTCAAGAGTATATGTTAAGCACATTTTAGAAATGCACAAATCTGTAATTATGCGTTCACTGTCAGCTTAAAATGAGGCCCCTAGCGCCAACATATATACAGCATCTGAAGATATAAGCCTTTTATGACTTAAGGTTAAACCGCTATTGTTTGATCTGGAGTTTTTATACTAGTATATAGCTCATTTTTTATAAATATTATGAAACAGTTATGAATGAAAAAAGCCAAAAAATACATAGACATGTATAACTATCACAGATATAAAACAGACTATTTTCAAAATTATATCAGAATCAAATATACTAGCATTGATGTATAGCATTGATGTAAGTACTCGATTAAATTGAATCATATGCTTATGGGTATTAAAGTGGGGTTTATCGTTCAGCTGACTATAAGTCATCTGAGCTATAGTCATGGTCCTTTGTCCGTCGACCATCCGTTAACAGGGCACGTTTTGAAACCGTTGGACCTACGAATCCAAATTTGGCATACAGTTAGATGTCCCCGAAATCTCTTACCATACCACAGAGTCGCTAGGACTTCGTTCCTTTGAGATTTTAAGGGAAAACTTTAATTTTCCATTAAAAACCCATTGTTACAATTCAAGACTGCCAAAGATCAAAACCGCTGCTCATATTTAAAATACATATTCCTCTCACTTGCTATGTAGATGCCAGAACTTAAGCCACTGCGTAATTTCTTGAATTTATGAACCCAAACATAATGCAACTTTGTAAAAAATCAGGAAACATGATTTTGCGATGAACAAGTTGCAAAATAATTCCTCAAATTTCAGAACATTTACATCAAGGGATAGTAGTAATAATATTTAAATTTCTAACTGTACAATGGAAAGACGTTACAGTAATTTACAGTTACAGATGATTTTCTTTTTAAAAATGGTTTAAAAATAGGATTAAGCCCGCAGCTACTACATGCTATGAACAATCAAACTATGCCCACCTTATATTTAGACAAAAACATTTTTTTCTGCAATCGACGTTTAAAATTTAATATAAAGCTTACTCTCTTCTTTTTTTCACCCCCTGTGATTTATAAGTTCACTAGAACGTTATAAAGATCACAGAGAGCGCATATCTCCCCCAACACATTGCCTGGATCCGCCTCCTGGTCCTCCATAAACATTAATCAGTTGTTTTTTTTTTTTTTTTGACCCGACTCTACATTTCAATAAAAAATCATAGATATCGGTTGACAACTTTCAGAGACAAACCATAACAGGTTAAGAATTTTCCAAACCAGAACCACCCAAAACTTTTTTCCCTTGGCCTTTGATTCACTAATCGACAAATTCTAAATTACGGAAATCAATAAAGATTTTTTTATTATCATTATATACATTTATAAGGCACAACATATCTAAGCATGCATGCTTATACCAAGGCGCCGTACATGTATTTTAACCTGAAAACAAATAACATACGTAAATCATGAAAAATAAATCGAGCATCACCTAAAACACATGAAACCACTAAAAACACGCTGCCATAAATAGATAGGGGTTTAAACGATATTTTAAGGGAATATTATGCGGACAACAAAGAGAAGATATACAAAAAGGGGTGTCTTTAGCTAGATACATTTCCGCCTAAATAACATAAATAACAAACCCACCAAAAACATTCCCCCCTAACCGATCACTTCAAGTTCATACCGAAATCATTCAAATACTTTGAGACACATTGTATGAAGATGTATTGAAGTACCAGGAGAGATCGTTTCTGTTCAAAACTAGCCCCTTCCAGTTATGGATTAATAGGACGGTCGGGGATACCTGTCTCTACTATCAAACTGCAAAATCAAATGTCAGAATTCAAGAAGAAAACTTGCTTTATACTGTGCATGCATAAGCTTGTCATACTGCGAAATCAAGATGTCAGAATGAAAAGCCTGTTTTATATTGTACATGCGTATGCTTGCCAAATATTATTTATTCCGTTTAATCCTCACCACAAAAATAATTCATGTTCACATAATATGCCTTGAATTGATTCTAATCCAGTATATTTTAATAATATTTACTTATTTATTTTACACGGATTGTACAAACAGTTATTAAACTAATCAAGGAACTCTCCATGGCTCGGATGATGGTTCGGTAGTGTGTAGGGTAAGAGAAAACCGGAGGACCCGGAGAAAACAATCGGCCTTGACGGGCAACTATACAACTCACTCTCATGGCCACACATGGGATCGAACCCGGGTCGCCAGCGGAGACAGCCGAGCGTTTTACACCTCGACTTTCCAGGCCCCTCGACTGTCCACGACTATATCTACTCTCTCAATACATTTATACTAACGCCATTGTTGTATTTAGATGCCCAGTGATTTCTTTACGTTCAAATTCGATTTGATTATCATTAAAAGGTATAAAAGAAAAATTTAAAGCTTAACATGTCATAATATAGGTACTGTTACCTAAACTAGCTGACCAGAGGTCCCGCGCTTACCGGAATCCAGACAAACAGTAATACCAAGGTCAAGGTCAGTCAGGGGAATGCATAGGGGGGGGGGGGGGGCGAAGGGGGCCAGTACTCGCCGGCTTTTCGGAATTTCATTTAGTCTAAAACTAATTAATATATATATATGCGCATTAGATTGCCTTTTTATCAGTGGCGGATCCAGAGGGGGCGCCTTCGGAGCGCGGCCCCCCACTGAAGTGCAATATCTCTCATTTTATTTAATTTCTCAATTTTCGTGATTAATTTTCATTTTTCATATTTCTTTTTATTAATTAACAATTAGATTTTATTTAAGTTAAATGCAATTAATTACTTTTAATTCATTAGTTAAAGGGTATTTATGGACAGCTACAGAACAAATGCAGAGCACCAGGTCCTGTAAGGGGTCAACCATGAACTATCTCCCAGCTCCTCTGGTGATATTGGTACTTGAACTCGCGATCTGTGCTCTTAGGAGTCCTGTGTGCTGTCGAGACCAGGGACCCCGAAAAAATGCAAAGTTTAACATAAGGCTTCATTATATAATTATTTTACTCCGAGCATTACATTTAAAAGATAATATTTTCAAGTTATAAAAGTAAATGCGCATTTGACATTGGATTTAACATATTGAAAACGATTGAAATTTATATCCTGATTTTGAAGAAATATAAATGTTAAATATTGAACTTCTCTACTGTTTGACTAAAATACGCAAAGACATAAGAGAACAGTTTTCAAGGAACAGAAAACCGTCATATTTCTTCGTGAATATAGCCTCAAAAAGTCCTCTTTACAAAGCATATTCAAAAAATTTTCCAATATGGGAGGGGGATACTCCCTCCCATACTCTCCCCATGTACCTGTAATTAACCTTGATAAAAAACGTTTTATAATAGAAAATTTAAAAAAAATCTATATTTTTATACAATATAACATAAAACGTTTAGTAATATTATATATATATATATATATATATATATATATATATATATATATATATATATATATATATATAAATATTAAGTATAACCTGGAATGTTCGTATCTCGTTTTCCCGAAATTCGTTTTTCATAAATTAAAATTTGGGAACCGAAATTTACCTTTATTTACCGAAACGTAGAAGTACGACATTCAGAAAATATGTTTTCCCAACTTACCGAGTGTGATTCCGAGAAGAAATGGATGAGTATCGTTATTCGCCTGTGAAAAATAACAAATGGCCCGATCAGCGCGTCTAATTAAGTTTAATGGGTTATTGAGAGCTTTTGTCGCTGCGTCTGCATTCATCTTATCACCTGTACATGAACTGATGTAACACTGTTACTTGCAATCCGCTTTAATCGTTTAGTGATTTATATAAATGGTCTACATCAGAGGTATTTACGTAGACTACCTTCTTCACCAGCGATATTTGATAGTAGTGATAGTATACTTATTGAAAACAATGGTGTACCTCGCATATCCGTAACCTTAAATATCAAAACAAAAGTCATGGCCCCCAAACCTTTCGGATATTTGAGGTTTGTAATACCAATACATCCCCCCCCCCCGGTTCTCGAATTTCTGGATCCGCCACTGATCATGGCCCCCTCCCTCAATCCTAGCTACGCCCCTGTATTTGAAAATACACATACAGCTTCCAGAATCATGTGTAAGTTACAAAGTGATTCCTGTAACACACGTAAGACGCAAGAACCAACAAGAAGGCGACAACTGACAAACAGACGGACATACTGACAAAGGGACACAAACTGCAGGGCAGTTGAATAGGCCAGGTCATGGAAAGATAAAGAAAATGAAAATGAACCATAGATTGTAAAAATAGGATCATTATTGACAAAGTTATGATGGAAATAAAATTTTGATATGTTTTGATGACCTTGACCTTGAACTTTGACACTTACAAAGTGAATCCTGCTAAACTGTGGCCTGTAGAATGCTGTATGTCATGCCAAAGAACAAGCAAGAAGGCGAGGACAACTAACAAACAGACAGATATGTAGAAGGTGTAGAGGAACAGATGAGCTGTATTTTATGTAGGTAGAATTAATATGATTTTGGAGATATGGCCAAAAATATTTTGAAGGGATTTTATGCAGCGCCCCCTAGCGGCTATTTTCCGAAAATGAAAAATGATTTTCGAGATATTAGTGTAGGACAAAATGTTTCCTGCAAACTTTTGGCGTTTACGGTAGCACTACGTGGTATCTCGCAAGATCTCGTTTGATGAGATATTTTGCGAGATATTGCAAGTCTTGTGAGACAAATTATATCCTACCTGATACAAAAAACTAAACCTCTCTAGCTTGACAATGTTAAAAAAACAAAACCCCTTATTTTCGAATATCATGATTTCCCACCAAAATGCATAACCACGGTTACAACGAATTTGAGTCAGCTACCGATCAGAAAAAAAAGCCAATAAATGAAGAATAAAATGACCTATGTTTGAAGTGGCTACGATAATTTGTGACAAAGTTATGAAGAAAAAAACATTTTAAGAATTTTTGTTGACCTTGAGCTTGACATTTGACCTATAATGACCAAAAACAAAAAGCTTCCAGGACCTTTGATTATCAATCGTGTAAGTTTGTAAGCGATTGCTGCAAAATTGTGGCCTGAAGATTGGGGACAAACAGACAGAAATACAGACAGACACATGGACAAACAGACCTACGCAACTGACCAACATGCTTGCAGAAATCTTCAATTTCCGGCAAGTAACAAGACTGAGTGAATTACATTCCAGAGTAGATATTGATATGACCGGCAGTAATAACGTTAGAAACATGAGCTAAATGTCGGAGGCATTCCCTTAGCAAAAGTTTCATTCTCTTGTTGTGCAGTGGCGGATATAGAAATTCGTGAACGGTGGCGGGGGGGGGGGAATTTAAAATTATATTTGCGGTCGATGGGTATTATGAAATGGTATGGGTATTTGTTAATTTAATATAAATATATATATATATATATATATATATATATATATAAATCAAAGATAATAACAAGTAATTTTAAAATATGTAATATAAATAGGAAATTTTAATACACTATTCACATGAAAATGAGGATTTCTATTCCGTATCGCTTGTTCCCTTAAATGATTCTACATAATGTAGTATAACGTTAGAGGGTTTCAGTATTTAATATAGGTATTTCTTCAAATTAAGATATATAGGCCTAAACTTTCAATCGTTTGCAATATGGTGATGTCATTGATGAAAATTGTATTCCATGTTCATAACTTGTAAAATATCATCTTTCAAATGTAATACTTGGGGTTAAAATAATAGATATGCTGCAGTCTTATGTTAAACTTTTCATTTTTTCGGCGTGTATGGTCAAGGCAGCGCACATACTCTGACAGCAGAGTACCGATCGTGAGTTCGAGTACCGGTTTCAGCAGAGGAGCCATGGGATTCTTCACGGTTGACTCTGTTACGGAACCTAATATCAACAGGTCACGTGTGCGTGATGAACATATATTTTGTAATGGAGATAAAAAATTAGATTCTGTAACACTAGGCAGCGTGAAATGTCTAGGGGAATGAATAAAGAAAGCCGGGTTTTTTTGTTAACAAATAACTATAATTTATTCCTAAAACAACCCTAACATTACAATACACTATATCAATACAATTACACAGTATAACAGCAGTATAACAACCAATCAATATCATCACACAGTAAAATAAACAAAGTGCACAGTACCTGGATACCACTGTAACAGCGATAAGTCCTTTAAAATGTATAAGCCGGATGAAAAGTTCACACTAATTCTTTCGGAGAATAACAGTCCAATGTAAAGCTCTTGCAACAATCCAGAAAGTAAACTGAAGACCAAATAAGATTCGTCATAAAATCCAGAAGAAAATCTATAATTGCCGCACTTATCGGAAAAGGTCCCACAAACTTACATACACGCATCAGTGTCCGATGGAATATTCTCTCACCTCTCTCTCGGCTCTAAAACCCAGCCCCCTATATATAACCTTTCACCTCCAGCCGAGAACCTTCTATTGCTCGAACATTCTCAAGAATCTAACACAGTACATACGTTCAAAGAATACCAGAACAAAGAACGCTGTGTATCTAGGGTTCAACCCATCCGGATTAAACCGAGCCTGCAACACCCGGCCAGGCGAGGCCGCTACAACACGAGCTACGCATGGCACACAAACCAAACGCCAACAACACATGGAACATCCGTGTGCACAATAAAACAATCATCTGTAAGACCGCTGCACACAATAAAAAGGGCACCTGTAACAACTCGTACCCAGACCTAGCGCTCTGCAGGTTAACAGGAAGGCCGTGCCTCACTCACAGAAAATTGCGACTTTGGAGTTTTCTCAGTGTTTTGACCCAGTAGAGTGTGTAGATTCCCTCTCTCAGTATAGAAATTTTGGGATGTTGTCATAACGAAGTAAATCACACAGGTGTTCATAAATATCCTCAACTTATGAATAAAAAATTTATGAACTGTGAATGACTTGATAATCTTATTGCTAATGAATAAAAGGAAAAAATGAAAATTATCATGAATAAATGGGAAAAGAAATAGAGAAAATGAGAAATGTTACAGCTCAACAGAAAGGGGGGGGGGGGGGATGGCGCGGGTGCCCCCTCTGTATCCGCCACTGTTGCATGTGAGACACTGGGTAGTATGGTTTGAAACTGAGATCTTCAGATAATAATGGTTCTTCAGGAACAAGTACAAATTAATTAGAAATGATCCACGTGCAAAACGATCTTATATCTGAATTTTGTGAGCTTAATCGAGCTGTGGACAAGGGTGGAAACGCCGCAGGCAACTGGCGATTACAAGCTGTTTAATAAGTATGGCTGAATCCAGAGGTCTATATCGGTGCAGGCCTATACTGGTATGCTAAAATCAAGATATCTCAAATCGAAACCTGTTCATATTCTTAAAACTATAGCATGAACGGGATATATTCCCCAAGATTATATCATAAAGCTATCACTAAAAAAAACTTATGATAAGATAGTAAGTCACAAGCAGATATACGGCCAGACCACCTTTCAGAATAATGATGTTCCAGCTCAAACCATCAAAAATGTTAAAGGGGCATAATCAGGGGCTAGTTTTTGCCTATTCGTTCACTTTATCAGTTCAGTTTTACTTTATACAAATGTAAAAATACAAAAATCCCAGCAAAAATATCCAAGCACACGGTGATATATCCTCGCATTCGGCTGTTTAACACAATGTTACGGCTCTGCGTGTTGGTAAACACAGTCTGTTTACCAAAAGAAGACCGCGTGACCGGAGGTCCGATAAAGAGGGATAACACGCGGTGTTTCAGCCAGCGCGAACATGTATTATATTTTTTGGGTCAAGTCAGGCAGGGCATCTCTTGATTGATACGTGTTTTGGCTCAGCGATGCACATGACCCCACGCGTTGTGTTTATGCCGACACCTGTCATCGCGCCAGGTCCACTGTTTTTAACATTCGTTTTCAGGAGAAAGAAAACGGTTTCAGGGCAATATTTTGGCAGGTACAGATTTATTTTAAATGGAAGAAGTTATTCTTCGTGTTAACTCAACATGCTTTATAGGTGATTGGGTCCCTTTAAATAATCTTTAAATACTTAGTTTTTTTATAAAGTCACTATTATAGCGTTTTTCCATTGGCAAGCGGACATTATCAGATAAAATCCACGGAGACGGCGGAGACAGGGGGGAAACACTATATCTGAAAGACTTGGATTTTTAATGACAATTTATCCCGCTCCACGGAGTCAGCGTTATCGCGACATCACTTAGCAAAGACTGTCACTAAGCGTAATTGGATAACACAATCTGGGTGAATATTTTACCTTGACAATCAATCAGGTTTAAAGCAACCTTGCATTCAAATTATTATTAAGGGAAATCTTTCTTACTCTTAACGGACTGAAGATTCATAAAGACTTGCCCACCTGGTATTGTGACAATGCATTCGTTGGCACTGGAATATTTGACGGCTAGCTGACGGATGAACCATGCTCCAACGTTAGTGAATTAAGCTGCCCGAAGCGGATCATCAATATTCGAGATAAGACATAGTTTGCTGTTGAATTTTGCCCGCTTTACATTTACTTTGTTCTTCACTGTAAGCTGAGACACCGGGCCGATCACGGTAGTTCTAAAAAGGACGTAATCCTTGTAACAATCAATCAGTCATAAAGCTCATAGCTTGATTTACGCTGCCATTCCAGAAGCATGACCATCAGCTATCTGTTTATATTAAAGTTATTCACATCTTATCTTACGTTTTATAAATAACTAGCTGGTATAACCGGTTACCTGGGGTTTCTACGTCCTTTTGGGGAAAGGGAGCGTGTAGGGATGAAGTGGGGAACATGTGCGTGTTAAGAAAAGAGATTTAATATACGTTACACGCAAAGAAGTATTGTGTACTGGCAGGTGTGTAAATCGTTAATATCAGATTAAGAGGGATGCAGACGTCCAGACTGTGGTTGTTAGCAATGTATGAATTGCAATATTGAAAATATCTGGATGTATTGGCGTAAGCTGAAAAAGATATAGTGTAGTCAGAGGGAAGGAAAACCATCGTTTGTGTTTTTTTAGGGATTTACGTAAACACGCGGCCGTTATTATAGGCTTTCTGATCTTTACCGAAACTAGTTGGGCTGTTTCCGGTAATAGCGTTCACGTAATTTAGAAACCATTCAAAAATCACTCCAAATGATGTGTTCATTAAAATGACTTATTTCATATCGGTGGGAAAAACTGCGGGAACCAGTGGCGGATCCAGATGTCTACTGCTATGTAGAGAACATTTTAAATATGTAAAGTAATAAGGGAATTATTTCACAAAAAAATGAGGAAATTCTATTCTCTTAAAGTTCTTTGCATAACGTAGTCACACTTTACGTGTTGCAGGCTAAAATATTAATATTTCTTAAACATTTAGATATTAACTTGAAAGTCCAAACACTGAATGGTTCATAACATATTGATATCTATACGGTGAAAATGTCCACTTACGTTTATAACTTGCAAAATATCATACCTTTAATGCAGTCGTCATGGTAGTATAATTGATATGTTCAAGTCGCATATTAAATCTCCGAGCAATTTACCGGTTTGTGGTCTAAGCAGCCCCACTCAATAGAGCACAGGTGGTGAATTTGAGTATTAGCCGAGGAGCCGTGAAATTTTTTTTCACAGCACCAGCTGTGCTCTGTAGCCTAATGGGAAGGCCTGGTCTCATTCACGGGCGAAATGGGGTGGAATTGGGGGGGGGGGGGTCGGGTATTTCTAGGTTTTACGACCAAACAGAGAGTAACAACGGACAGACTCCCTATCTAAATCACAGGGCTGATCATAAGTTTCCTTAGCTTATGAGATAGAATGTTATCAATTGTGGGCAAATGAATAATTTAATTGCTAGGGAATAAAATAATACATAAAAATGAAATTTTATTAATGATGACTGCGAAAATACATGGATAAAATGAGAGATGTTAGAGCTCAATGGGGGCCCCCCTTTGGATCCGTGGTTTCAGGGCCACAGGTCTGAAAACGGGGGGGGGGGGCGGAGGGGGGGGGGGGGGCGCTAGGTCTATTAAAGAAACCGGTTGCGGTGCCTGAAAGGAATTTCAGATCCAGCGGTTACGTTTTGTCCACTGTTAACGGACAGACAGATGGACAGACAGACGGAGGACGGAAAAGGAGTTATCGCTATAGGTCAGATGACTTTCAGTCAGTAGAACTAATACAAAACATCTATCCAAGAGAAACCGTAACACTTTGCTTGCTGGCCGAGGTATAATTTAAGTGCAACCTATATTAAAAAGTCTTATGTTCAGTTTGTTTTAAACTATATCTTCCGAGGAGTTTGAGTACTTCGGATTGAATTTAAGTGTATCGTACGCAATGTCGGCAGGGGGTATTCCAGGCTCATGAACTTGTAAAGGAAGACATTAAAGGGTTAATCGATCGACACATCTTTAGAAAAGGTAACCCTTTAAATTCTTTATGACCGGCTAATAAATGTGTATTGATGCTGGAAGGACCATTTCATGTTCACAAAGTTCTTTGGGAAGACAATTAAATTTGAATTGATTGGTCGATTTCATTATAGGGTAGTGTTTACAGTTTATAGGGTATAGTCTTTGAGTAACTAGTATTGTGTAAAATAGCGACAGTGGGTATTTGAGGTTCATATTAATTTAACAGAAGTCATTTAAACTCTAGTTTTATCATAATCCTCTTTAAGCCTCCCCTGTATGGAGCTGGTGGACTTTCTGAGGTCCATTGATTGAAGTGTTTTTAGCTCAGCTGACTGAAAGTAATCTGAGATATAGCCACCACTCTTTTGTCCGTTTGTCCGGTGTCCAGGGTAAACAGGGCACAACTCGAAACCGCAGGACCTGGAAACTTCTAACTGAAAACCTATGGAGGTCTGTAAAAGTCTCCTTGGAAACCTGAAAATAGGTCACTTTGAACTCTCTTCTTTGAGTTATGGGGCTAAACAATACACCGCTGAATAATTAAAAAAAATTGATACAAATGCTCCAATATCTGTAAAACAAATGCATTGATTGCCATTTTCTTTCCATACACGTTGATCAAATAGTGTTTACGCATTTCTTTTCTCAATTATGAGTCCTTCAAATGATATGTATATATATATAAAAAACACCTCATAATAATTCCAAACAGCACATTAATGTTTAATTCCAATTAGAAATATCAGTTATGCAAGATGAATGAATAAAAATGGGACCCACGGGCCACGGCGCTCAGCTGAATTTTGTAAAATTTCATATACTTATTTATATTGTTATTGTTTTTATATGTTTTGCTAATTGCAAAGCTAAGAGAAAACAATCCTGTTATTTGGTGATAATCAAGTACTAAATATATGATTGCAAAACTAATACTTTGACATGACTTCTATGGAAAAACCGCGATAGGTTTTTGAGATATGTGTTGCATATGAAAAATTTACAGACTCGGGTGGATAGACAGGACTGATACCTTTATTTCACTTTCTGTTGAGACAGGGAAATTGAGATTTTACCTTTATTTTAAGCCCTTTTTTAGCATGTCAATTTTTGGCAGGAAATAAAGATTTATGTAATGAAAAACTTCTAGCATATTAAATTTTTCAGATTAAAAATAAATCTGCAAATATAAGCACTGTCGGTAGGATTAGGGACAAGTAACATCAGTATGTTAAATATTATCTCAAATGTAATTTAAATCCTGAATTACTGAATTTCCCAAATGTTACTAAAGAAAGCAAACTGAAGCAACGAGTTCCTCTCAACATGCACATCCACACTTTTACAGCAAAACTAACAGTGATAATTCAATGTGCACTCATTGTAACCCCATATAATAAAAAACTCAAATAGGTAGCAAAAGTCTAGAAAAAATAAATTAAACATATAACATTATAACATTCATTTTATTTATTCATCCTTTATATGGAGAAGGGTGGGGACGGGAATTCCTGCTCTGCTGAGCAAAGGGAGCTAGCTGCGTGGACTGAAGTATGTTACATATCAGGTGGCTAGGTGAGGGCTCCGGCACTCACTGCACGCCACCATGCACATGATGTTGGTGTCTGAAAACTTGAATAAAAGCTACTGTTTTGGCTAATATCTTGCACATTTCAGTTTTAAAAGAGTAATTACTGATTTGTATAAATATTGATTTTAATTTATGCTATAAACTTGTAAACAAATACAAAATTTTGATCTAATTTCTGTATACGCTTAAAGTTTGATTAAATAAAGTTTTATTCTTGAAAAAAAGGTTCTAGCTTTTAAAGTTACCATTTAAAGTGAGAAAATATATTTCCTGATGTTTGACAAGGTAAACATTATGTTCAGATCAAAAACTTTTAAAATTAATGCAAAAATTTCCTGCATGTACACAGGCAGTATATACAGAGGATTATCTATGCCAAATATAAATAAAACGCTAGTGGTTTTAATATGAGGCAGTCTTCAAGTGTAAGAACAGGTTTTTACTGAAAAACAGAGGTGATCTTAAATTTTTTTAAGGGAACGAAGTCACAGGGAGCCAGTTTCGGGTTCGGTAGAGGAACTTAAGGCCATCTTACTGTATGTTGAATTTTGGATTAGTGAGTCAAACAGTTTCAAAATTTTCCCTGTGAACCGACGGTGGGCCGGCCAAACGGATGGAGGACAAAGGGCCATCGCTAAAACTCAGGTGACTTATTGTCAGCTGTGCTACAAATATCATATTTACAGGATCAAACCTAGTGAAATATACAAATAAGTCCCAGATCTACGGATATGAGTGACAGGAGTTACATGATTGTGTGTTTTTTTTTTTAATTTAATCGTAATAAGACTGTGTGAAATCCCGAGAGGACGAGGAGTATAGGATGCCACCCGGAAGAGGGGGGGGGGGGGGGCATGGCCCCCTGCGGCCCCCCTCTGGCTACGCCCCTGAAATAACCATAGAGATCCATGAAAAATCTTCTCAGAAACCTCTGATTAGGTGATGTTGACCTATATTCTGCGAGATACCGGCCGAAAACATGATTTTTAGCTCCCAGAGATACCGACGGGCCACATCTTATTTCCATTTGGCCTACAATCTTCTAATGTGACATTCAGGGAAGTCCCGGGTAAATGTCCTTGGAAATGTGAAATTAGGTCACTGTGACCTAAATCCTGAGCTATAGGAAACAAAAGATTTGAGAACCCTGCAACACGTGTCAAGCTACACTGAACAGTGCAGCAGTGAGTAGTAGATTCAATATGCATATGGCTGCCCTGTCACACGTCGATTTATAACGGTCACTCTACTCTGCTGAGCTGCCTAATATTTACTAAGAGGCCCTGCCTTTTGCAGTGGTCTTATGGTCAGTAGGGTTGATTGGCTTATAAACTGATGAGGTGATTTGCTCAGGCGCTATAAGCGGCTGGACAGTAATGACTGACTACATATGACTTTTCATCTGGACTTAGACTATTGTTGCCGATATGGTTACTGGTAAGTAGCAGCCAGTGGCGTCGATTAATCTTCGGGGGGGGGGGGGGGGTTGATCTAGGGGCATAGATTTGGGCACCTTTTTAAATAATCCCATGAATACTGAAGTATCATTTTACCGAGTTTAAAGTAAGTGTATATATATATATATATATATATATATATATATATATATATATATAGAAATGCTGGCATATCTGTTTATGTTGGTCCATCGAGCAGAAAGACAGAAATGGAACCTACGTCTATCATTCAAATTGTTCATGTTCAATTTCTAATATAGAAATCTTGTTGTCTAAATAGCTGAGGGGATGTCCTCGCTTGGTAAAGGGGGGGGGGGGATTTATACCCCCTATACTGACGTTACAGGTACCAGTATTTCTCACCGGGGTATTCCATACATGTATGGTATATAGTTTTATGATGAATATACGTTACTGTAAATGTCACACATGATATATAAGAAACTTAAGAATATATTTAAATAAACAAAATAAACAATATGTAGGAAATTTTTTTTTATCAAATCAGTCATATTAATGGTATTAAATGAAATGAATATTGCTAATTCAATTGTTCTACCACATCGTCAATTCAATGTTCAATCCTTTGCTTTCCAGATAAATTTTTTTATTTTAAAAATTCTGAAACTTTTTATTATCAATATTACATGTAAAATACCCCAAAGTTTTCATTGCATCTTCAAAAAATATCCAACAGTTATACCCCCCAAAGAGGGCTGTAGCTTTAGAAAACTTGATATCATTGGAACTTAAAATAAATATAGATATAATACGTGTCGCCTAAGAAAATTCAGCCGAACCAGGTGGTCCTATGTTTATCAAGCTCAGGTGTTTCTAAGGAGTGCTTTGAACATTGTTTCCGTTTTTTCCTTTATATTTGTATAACCTTAACTGTATCTTTAAAACTGTTCTTTAGCATAAGTTGTATGTGAAACCTATGGAATATCCATAAATGCTTGAATTTGTTTTAATAAAAAAAAAAGTATTATTAGTTTCATATGCACGTTTTTTATATGAGTCTCGGTCATTTATGTATCAAGATGTTCCATTTTCAACAAACTGAGTTGTAAATATATGTTCTAAAATGCTTAGGTTTGGCTTTCTTAAACGGGAAGCCTTTATGTGTGAAAATTTAAGAAATAACTTTAATATGTACATCCAAAACTGATATACCCCTTATAAACTTAGTTTTGAAAATTAACACCACAATTAAACATATCTTGGGGTTTTACTTGTGTTTTAACAAGATCCTCAGAGGTTTTCTGTAGCTGTTACAGCTTACCATACCACCAGAATTATTTATTTTTTATTATCTTATATTCATTAACATATTTAAATTCTGGATAAAATTTAAACATTCCATATACCTAAATTTCATTCTCATGCACATTCTCATGTTTTATTATTTATGCATGTCAAGGATTACAGAATGGAATTTAGTAAAATAAAAAATGAAAAAAATGAAGCCATGCTTACACACGTTTGTAAGACAGTTTTTAGAGGTTCTGAGACTTTAATAGTTGTTACATGGACTTTCAGCTGATGAATGATTCATTGTTAATTATGTCTTACATTGCTGGTAATCCTTAAGATAATGTTTTTGTTAAACATATATAAATATATATATATAAATATATATATATATGTGTGTGTGTGTGTATGTATGTGTGCACGCGTATGTAATAGGAACCAGTTAATAAAATTACTAAAATAAAATATCCATTGCATTCTATAACGATTACTGATTACCGAATGTTTGGTACTATAGTCCGTTTCATCCCCTGATGTCCACCTGTTTTTTGCTATGAAAATTTTTATTTGTTACATTTCAAGGGAAACAATTATAGTGTAGAGGAGAAGATTACAGAACCAAATTTTCAACCAGGTAACTTGATTCCTGCCTTATTCCTTATTTGAGTAACAGAATTTTCTGAAAATATGAGAAATCAGTCTACATTTTACAACAACCCACTTATGGCGGTCAAGGTCATTGGTCACATGCAACAACAGCCTCAACTGACAGCTGCTGATTGGATGATCTCATGTAAACACTCTAAAAAATATAACCAGCTAAAACAAAGATGGCTACTTATGGAGGGACACACAATATCTGCCAGATCATGATAAAGAGACTAAAATGTTGTGACACATGAACAGGGGATTTATTGTAAAATTCTTTACTGCCATATTAGGTTGTGACTTCCATATGTTGTTTACTTGGAAAATATTGAAAAATATAAACTTTTAAGTAAATCATCTACAAAAACAGGTGGACAGCAGGTGGTGAAATGTACTATAGTATTAACAAAAAATGAGTTGGTTCTTCTGAGTGAAATTCGGGTATTGACTGTACTTAAATTTAAGTCACTGCATGAGACGCAGACAGTTCATTTTACCATATACTTGCTAAAGTAGTTACAGGCGTTATATGTAATGCATGAGCAGTCCACTGTAACAGTTTAATACTCACATGTGCGTGCGTGTTCCACACAGCTTGTAAAATATAGACTTACTTTTAGAGTGAAGGCAGTATATAATCCTCATTCTTGATCACTGGTATCGTGGTCTGCGTTTGCGGTCGTTCTCCTGATTGACACTTCTACGACAGGTTCCGCCCAATAACACGTCAGAGTCGATCCGAGTGACCCCAACACGGTCAATAATGCCCCTTTAACTGTCCTTCCCCTTATCACTGTGTAAACCGACCCCTCTTTGAAGCCCTTGAAACGAGCGAACAAACTGATTAAATGCCCGATATTAACTCCCTGCGTGATGCTTTCGCGACGACCTGGACACTGAACAGATATTTGCGTGTGTGAAACACAGTGGCGTTAATTATCGTATAGTAGAAGCGAGGCTGCTACGCTGATCGACTCAGCCATCAGGGTTCCAGATAAAAGGGAAAGGGTATTTATGAAATCTGCATATAATAAATATATACTAAGCAGCAGTGTAAACCAATTAATTACGTGATATCACCAATGTCCCAAGAAATAGGCTTCATAGCCTTCCTGAGCGTACTCTATCCCCCTCCCTCGAATAAGACAAATACGTAATAGGTAAACAAACTAACAACAATGTCAAATTAATGCTAATTATGCTAACATATCAAATTTAAACGTAACATATCGGATTTAAAAAGAAGCGCAGGGTGTCCGTGCCCTCTTTTTAAACTGGAAAATCTGAAAAAAATAAACGCTTCATACAGAAAAACAGCTCCACAGTTTGGATCTCGAATCCTTTTCGTCGATTACTAGGGCTTGGGTTTTTACGGTTAAAAAGAAAACTATAATCTTTACATTATACTGTAAAATAATCTGTAAATAATCTCCGAGTGAGATTAAAACGATCAGTACAGATGTTTGACTAATGTGGAGTGCTACTGAGATTTGTTCTACTCATTCAGCACTTGTAAGGATTGTTTACATGAGTAACAACAGTGGGGTCACCATCCGAGAATGAGCCAGTCATGACAACCTGTCTGGAGAAATCTCCATCGGATCAAAGTTATGTAGACATCCTCCTTCAGACCCTCAATGAGTTCCCTGTGAATTTTTTTTTTTGGAAGTTTGGGTGCTACATGATCATATAGCCTGTCCATAAGTAAATAAATGTGATGGCTAAGGATGATGCAATAAAGATGAAACATCTAACTGAGAAAACACAGCTAGTAGAGTAACAGAAAAGGGGACCGCTACTCATTTTGTGGTTGCAGAGCATAAGCCAGTGGCCGCCGCTGACAAGGGAATCATGAACCAATTAATTAACCTTTGCCAATTTGACATACTTCATACTGTCAAACCTATTGTACATGATGCATATAGTAATAATTAAGATACCTAATTGGTCATTACTACATACTTTTGTTTATCTGAATTTGATCATTTCAGAAAATACATTGGTTTTTACAGTTTCTTACAAAAGGATGTAGAAAGCTGATTTTTTACATGAAGTAATTTAACATTAATTAATGGTGTAAATAACGGTAATGTTGAATACTTGCCCACCCTGTTTCAGGCAAATAAACGAGTCTGTTTAGCTTATTCAAAGAATTAATACCAAGGCATCACATCGGGATTGTACTCACTCGACACATTCATGTTTTCTCAAATTTGAGGTAGTTCAGACTCACGAAAGTGAACAGGTTATATTTTTGTAATGCCTGGTTTTAGTTTAACACTGATTTGTTGGAACATTTAAGTGATTGGCATTAAAAGCCAGTAATGGTCGGTGAAACGTCACTAATCATTGGGAAATTATTTGATGTGTTTTGGACTGTTGTAAGAATAAATGGAAATGAAATGAAATTAGAAAAGGTCAAACCATTGATCGATTAGATATAATGCATCCATATAAATATCCACTAAAAAACTGACACGAATATTAAGTGATTGGTTGACAATGACATTATTATTTGGCAATCAAATTAACGAAGGAGTTCGATACCCGGGAGAGATGATAAGCTTTTTGATTTAGCGTTAAGCCGACACAGTAATAGAGCGACAAACCTTGTATAGTTATGACTTGGTTTGTTATGAAACCGTCTAACCAAGTTTTTTTTTGAGACAGGTTTTTGATTAGAAAATATTACGAATATTTTCATATAAGTGTTGGCATATTTGAATTCTGATGGAGATGATGGCCCTAGAACTCGTGTTTTCCGAGTAAAATAGTCTTCTATCGGATAATGAATGATACCGTTCGAAACAAAGACTCGTAAGACAGGAACTGTATTCAATATGGAGGCCATATCACTCTAATTTCCCTGCCGACTCCAAAGTAGTTAAGAAAACATGCTTCACATGTGCTATTGTTAAGTGATCTTCGAAAGACACATTGACAGGCACTTTGTTATCCGGAATTGGCGGGGGATTACAATGTTGTTGCCGGGGTGACGGTGAGTGGTTGCACTGAAGAGAGAAAGATAAATGCAGAGAAGGCAAAACTTCGGTGCAATATTTAAAGAGCCCTCGTTCCCGAGACCCTGACCGTCAGGAAATTTTAGAATTGCTCCCCCGGAGGCGGACATGTTCCTACAAGTCCATTTAAACCAGGGAAGAGGACATATTTAGACTTCTTAATATGTGTTTTGTACGCACTGTCATTTATGTACGTACGAACCAATCTTTTGAAGTGTGATCGGTGTACATCGGTAGTCCGATAGATGTACCCAACCTGTATGGAAATCTTAACCGAACAATTACAATTTTAAATTGTTTACTACTACAACTACTACAAAAACTGCCATTTTGCTAATCAGAGTTGCTTTGGTGTAAATTGCTTTACATCTAAAGTAAACAAAAGTTTGTAGAATCGGCGAATAAACTGACTTTAGATCACCACATGAAATTGGCCACTTTTAGGTATTCTCACGGTATTTATTAGACATCTCGACAATCAGATTATCTATAACCTATAGTGTAACTTAAACTACACATTTAATTGTTCTGTAACCCCAATCGCACATTGATTGTTCTTTATATGTATGATGACTCATTAGCCCTTGAGAGCTGGGTCCCAATTTTCTAATTGTTATTGTATTCTGATTTTGCATGTAAATGTCACAATAATAAACAAACGTTTTTGTTGCGGAAATGTTGTTACAGGTGCTCTTTTTATTATGTGACACGGGCGTAACTCCTGTTGTGGCACTCGTGTCTGGCCGCATATTACATTCTATGTTTAATCCGTACTGGTTGAACTCTCGTTGTCATTTAAGCTTTGGGTTTTCACGCCTGGTCGTGGGTAACGTGATGACCCTGGTGTGTGGAGATACACACGGCTATGTTCTTCTCGATAATTCCTGAAATGCGTGTTTGCTGTGCAAGATCTTATAGACTGCATGTTCGAGAAGTGGAAAATTCTCGGCTTGGGGTATGAAGGTATATAAAGGGACTGTGTTTTAGAACGGAAGGGCAGAGGGCAGAGAAGATTCCAGCGGACGCAGAAGCGTGTGTCAGATTCTAGGACCTTATCCGAAGAATGGGGCAATTATACATTTTCAAAGACTTTCTCCTTGATTTTATGCATTTGGACTTCAGTTTACTTTCTGGGTTGTTGCAAGAACTTTCCACTGGACTGTCATTCTCCGAGAGTTTACATTTAAAGGACTCATCGTTGTGATGGTGTTGGTATCGAGATACTGTACCATTATCTTTCTGTGTGATTATATTCACTTGTTGCTATAACGCTGTTTTACTGTATAATTGTATTGATTTAGTGTATTGTGTTGTTAAGGTTGTTTTATAAATAAATTATAGTTATTTGTTAACAAAAAACCACTGACTTCTTTATTCATTATCCTAGACATTTCGCGCTGCCTAGTGTTACAGAATCTAATTTGTTTTTATCTCCATTACAAAATTTGTGTTCATCACGCATACGTGATCTGTTAATATTAGGTTCCGTAACAATGTTAAGTCGCTAAATTAACCGGGGAGATCGGAACAGAAATGGAAAACATTTAAAAATAATCCCAAGGAAAAATAAAGATCTTGGATTCATGTAATAATGAACTTGACCCACTTTAATTTCATTTATAATTGTTTGTAACATGTTTTCCAATTCAACTCCCCTAAACGGAATTCAACCTCTAAGCGAAACTCTATATTGTGAGTTATGTTACCGAGTCTTTTTTATATTTCCTGCACTTACAATGAAACCGTTGATTTGATAATGGAAAAATAACTAAAAGGTCTGCATCGCATCCTGGCGTGATCCATCTTTAACAATAGGAATCCTCATAAGCTGAACATTGTAGGAGTATTTTTTTTTATCGAAATGTATGGCATCACTAGACGTCCAGATATATGCATGACTGATGCACAACTGATTTCAACCTGGATCATGGATGATGAGTGTTTTTATGTAATTATATATACAAATCTGTGTTTGCCATTTCAAACATAAAGCAATCGGAAAAAAAGAAACTTGCGGGAATGGACACTCCTGTACATTTAGGACGATAACATGTTTAATATAAAGTAATGTTTGAGACAAAGTCAGGTAAAGCCGAAGGTAGTTCATGCACTGTTTGCTGCTTGCTCATTATATCCAATTCGAGCTGCTGCACGGAAGTTGACATTTCCTACAGAAACCTTGGCGCAGAGGGTGCCGGGATATGAAATAAAATACGAGTACTACAGAGAGGTAGCGCCGGATATTAAGTCTGGCATCGTTTACTTTGCTGCATGTCTGCATGCGAGTTATGAAAGCTATATAAAGCCTACAAGAACTTAATACACGTTCGTTTTCATGTGCCAGTGTACTGAGCCACCTTTTTCCGAGAAACAGGATTCTGGTTGATAGCGGTTGTGGTAACACACAGTCATTTCAAATTCTGCTAATGGCTGAAATTATTGAAGTTTTGTAGCTATTTTCATAACACCATAAGTACTTTTAAAAAACATCTGATGTAATCCATTTTTTTCGCCGTATGGATTGAGATGATGGGAGGATATATGACCACCAGTTTCAGCGGGAACTAATCTTTTTCAGCCTCGAATACACGAGAGCAGTCCACGACATCAGGTATCCGAATACATGTGTACTTTTAATTTTTTTTAATCCATATTGTATGGGCATGTTCTTTTATTTCCTTTATTTCCTCTATAACGTTCCAGTCAGGTTCTTACCTTAGCAGTCATGAGCACGAACAAATGTTGAATTTGTAACGGACATAGAACGTCACAGCAAATTTAACTCGTTTTCATAACTTGCACTAAATGGTTGCACTTGTGTCGGAAATAAATCTCATAAATGTTGCCTCTCAGTAGAATAATAATTTGCTAAAAAAAATTCTGTGAAACATTCATTTCACATTAAAAAAGTTGAGTTTTTTTTACGTGTGCGTGTCCTGATACTTTCCCAACAGGCTGACCAATATAAGGTTGACTACTGCCCTTCTCAGTAAGGGGATTTAATATTCAATTTAAAGAAGCGTCCGATATGGGCCGAAGATAGTGTTGAAAGTTGGTGCCCTGGAATTAATTAAACCTTTTTTTTTCCTGAGATGTTTTTTTTATTGACATATTTGAAAAACACCCGTGGACATCGTGGTGTTGCTAAACACAACGAACAACAAACATGGCCCTCATACTGTATTTTGATTTACTGACATCGTTCAGGGAAACGGCACGTACACGTGGAGTGACGTCATTGGCCCGCTGTGACGTCACGACTCCCACTCAAACGATGGCCATATCGTCACATGCTACGTCCCCGTGTAAATAAATGTGCTATACAGTACGATGGCCACTTGGGTAAAGTTTTCTTCAGCTTGCAACCAATGTGCGACAGATAGCGACCACTTCATCTGAAAAGCTTATTACCTGTAGTATGTGTTTTCTGAGATAGTTTCTATGGCAACTAATGCATATTTGGACACCATACACCACAGACAATAAAATCTGTCACGGCTTTAAAAGCTGTAATGGTAGAGAATAATACGACGTCATTACCGTAAAATGCGCTTCAAAATTCAAATATGGAAATATTCAATTTATTTCATGGACACAATGAACATTTTTACGATGATGTCCAACCGACATGAAACAGGCGTTTTATTTTATTTATTTTTTATTATACAAATAAACATATACAAAACAATGACAGCGTACAAATACACAAAACAAATAACGAACATAACACAGTGATACACAAACACAAGTTAGAGAATGTTAAATTGTTCATTTGTATGAACTTAAACGAGCATGTAAATATAATTCAATAAAGTTGATCAGTTTTAAAGCAAATTAAAGTTACAATATTTCCAGGTTTCTTGAAATTCTGTCAAACTTCCATGTTTTTCTGTAATTTCTCTCTCAATATCATAGTACTTTTTCAATCTGTGAATAAAGCAGTGAATAGTTTGATAAACATTACCAAATCTACAATAATACAGGTATTTTTCCCTTTTTATCAGGCAATGTTTTCCAGTTTTCTTACATTATTTTCTTCTATTTGTCCCAATATAACATTATTACATTCCCCCCATCTTATATCAAAAGAAAACAATTTACATGTTTCAACTTCATGCCAAAATGTTTTGCTAATTCCACACATGAATAAGAAATGTTCTAATTTTCCTCTTCCCCTTTACAAAAAGAACATTGTGCTTTTATACAGTAAGTCATTTGAGGTCAAGACACCATGAATAATTCTGTATTGTAATTCTTGTAGTTTTTTATCTCTTGTGAGATTCCTTGGCAATTCATATATATTCTTCCACTGCTCATCTGTAATGTTACACATTTTGCTATGTATCTTGACTCCAGCGCTCTTTTCTATTGGTTTTTCCCTCAGCAGGTTTGAGTATATAAATTTAGCAGTTATATCTGAAAGTTGTTTACTATAGAATTTAACGAAATAATTTAAGTTTTTCATATTCTGAATATTTGTGTGTCAAACTGGTCTATCATAGTCTTGGTCTGAGAAATAATGTTTCTCCAAAGTATATACCATTTAGTTTTACAACCTCTTTTTATCCACTCAGAAAAGGGAATAATATTCGTATCTTGATCCACCAAATCTGTTATATACCTCAAACCTGCTTTAAAAAAAATTGATTCTCCAGTTTTTCCAGTTTCCGTTATAAATCAGTTATTCCACACTTTTTCAATACCTGTTCTAAGACGTATAACCTCCCATACTTTAATAAGTCAAAATAAAAGGTTTGCAAATTTTGTAGTCTGGTTTCGGAATAATTACAATTGAGGAGAAATGACAGTGCACCATACCTTTTAAAAATCAAATCTACCACTTCCCTCCATTGTTTACACCCACCATTCACAAACCATTTTATCCACATAAAACATATTACATTGTACATTTATCTTCTCCTGACCTTCATTGTTATAATCTTCCATTAAAGTTCTTCGTTTTATCCGTCCGTTTCTTTTTCCTTTTCATATAAATTTAAATAACTCTCTTTCCATTTCTCTTATGTAACTTTATGGTATGTCGATGACTGAAGCAATAAATAGAAATTTTGAATATCCAAATGACTTTGATAATAAAATTCGTCCACTCAAAGTCAAATCTCTGAGCCTCCACATGTACAAACTGTTAAACTTCAAGGAGTTTTGGTTTAATATTCTTTTCAGCAATATCAATTTTTATACAGTGTAAATTTAGAATTTAGTTCTGACCTATCTGCATTGCTTTTGGCTTTTCTTCATTTACATTAAGACCGGATATTTTTGAAAATGATGATAATAACTTCATGAGTTTAATGGCTGATTTTTCATCTTTGATTAGAGCTGTCATCTGCGTAAAGAACCCTTTTAAGAATATTTTAGTTATTTAAAGGGATTCCTTGAATTTGATTATTCTTTCGTATTTTCTCTGATTATATTTAAATACAAATTATAAATATGTATGGGGAGAGTGGTTCCCCTTGACTCACATCCCTTTCTACTAAGAAATAACCTAAGGAGTATCCATTGTTCATAATACATGAACTTATGTTAGTATAGAAAAGTTTGACCCCTGATTTTAAATTCTCTCCAAAATTAAATAGTTTCAAAACCTCTGTCATATTTCATATTTTCATAATTCCATTCCAATGAATCAAAAGCTTTTTCAAAATCAACACTGAGAAGTATCCCTAGTTGATCTATTATCATAAGATATTCTATTGTATCTAAAACTGTTCTCAATGCTTCCCCTATATATCTGCCTTAAATTAAACCATGTTGATCAGTACGAATAATTGAAGGTAGAGTGTTCTTTATTCTTTCTGCAAAAACCTTGGATGCAATTTTATAGTCATTATTTAGAAGAGAAATTGGTCTCCAGTTTTTTTATTAATAATCTATCTTTACCTTTTTTATCATTAAGTGTTGTCACAGACTGTTTTGAGAGAGAGACGTTTCACCCTATTGAAGTGATGTATTAACGAATTAATAATTAAAGGACCAATTTTGTTCCATAAATATTTATAGAATTCTATAGTTAACCCATCAGTTCCAGGAGACTTATTATTCTTTAAATTTTCAATTATATTTTAATATTCTCCTGGTGTTATTGGTCCCTCACATAACTCTTTTTCTTCTGTTTTCTTTTGTTGTCAGTTTTGTTATGGTCGAATTGTCTAAAAATATTGAGCCTCCAGAGAATTTGTTCCGCATTCTATCTTTTATAAAGATTAGCATAAAATGTTTTAGAAAGATCCAGGATACCCTTCTTACTTGTAACAATAGAGCCTGATTCTAATTTTAATTTCGAAATTGTTTCCTATTGCCATTTCTTTTCTCCAATTGGTAGAAGTATCTTGTACTTATCTCTCCACATTCTCTCCACCTAACTTTAGCTCTAATAATGGTCCCCTCTACTCGTTTCATTTCAATATTATATATCTCCTCTTTAATATCAAAATATTTTTCTTATTAATTCGTTTACTTTCTTATGTTTTCAATCTCTCCGTTAAAAAGTAAAAATGCTGATCTGTTTCTTTTTAGATTTCTATGCAAGTATAATTGTTTCCTTCCTAATAGAATACTTAATCATTTCCCATTTGTTTCTAAAGCCCATATCTGAAAGCTCATCATGCCATATGTCTAATTTTTCATTCATTTATATTATATAATGTGCATCTTGTAACAGAGCATTATTTAATTTCCAATATCCCTTCCCCCGGTCTAATTCAGCAATATTTTCAAATTCTATTAGAACTCCAGGGTGATCTGACATAGCCGCTGGAAGTATTTCAGCTTTAGTGACAAAGTCTTGCATCTTACTAGATATGAAAAAAATGTCTAATCAACACTTTATTGATGGTAACTTAGATATTGCATACATAAATAAAATGGTCTTGAATTGAAGTTATTAGAAAAAGTAATCAACCTTCATTGTCGTAAAACATCCTGATAATTTCATAATCCAAACCCGATTTAAAAAAGTACAGCAATGCCTCTGCTATGACTGCTGCCATGGTTATATATCATATTTCCTCCCCATTCATTCCTCCATTGTCGTTCAACTATCTTTGTACTGTTTGTTTCTTGTAAGTTTATTATATCAGCCTTGGGTTTTCGTGCACATGTAAAGACACATCTTTTTTTAAAGTTGTTCAGGCCCCTTACGTTTAATGTAGCTACTTTAATTCTTGGAAACTTCTCGAATTTCTAATTTAGTCATATTTTCCTGAAGTAACACAAAAATAAAACAGTAAATGGATTCAAAATATATATCTTCCATTATGCGGAAGAGTATATATAAAATTACAAAATACCTAGCATTTTTTCTTGTAAAACTGGCAGTTATCAGCCATCTGATCAGTTGAACTGAAAGCTGTACCAATCTGTATTGGTATGAACCTTTTGAATATCACGGCAGCCATCATTTTGTTGAGTATCCCTCAGACAAGATAGAGAAAACCGTCGTTTGAGCCTTATTTCTTCACTGAACTAAGTTTCTAGCAATGCTAAAATACGCTGAATATTAGTACGAATGCTAGGTTTTAAAATATTTCAGAGTGAATTTGTTTTGATGGCGGCACTTTGGAGATAATTTCAGCTCTTGAGTTCAACAATGATCCAGGGGGGCCGTTGCCATAAGTAGCTTTTCAGACAAGTAGAGATCACACTTCCTAGTCCCACAGAAGTAAGGTGCTGCCTTGGCAGATATTTCCCAGGAGAGCTTGTAATTGATATTGTTGTCTTTTAGTGACCAAATGTGTTTAGACAGTTCAGTATTTTTAGCGTGGGATCTGTTCCGAAAGGATTGCTTGTGGTTATTGTATCTTGTCTTGAAATCACCTTCAGTACACCCTATGTTGTGTTTCACGTCATTGTCTGTTCTAACTGTTGCCTTATAGACAATGCATTTCAGCTGACATTCACCATTCATAGGACATTCGTCTTTTTTACGGCAGTTACATTGTTTTTGAGGTACATTCACAGCATTGTCGGTATTTAAAACCTTAATATTATGTTTGCTGATCAGGTTAGACATGTTGGGTAGACAGCTATAGCTAATTTTCAAATTGTTCCTGTTGAATAACCTGTGGTACCTGTGATGTTGAGGGAAGTGTTTTTCAACTAGTTTCATGAATTGTCTGCCAATGTTGGTTTTTACATGACGGCTGTAGTAGGGTGGATTAAACCATAATATTTTCCTTTTCCTGTTTCTTTTGCTTTTAACTGTGGGTTCAACATATTTTAAGCTTTCTGAGAACCCGCTTTTCGCTAAAGCTTTGTCATACATGGGTTTGGCTTTCATAAATAGCTCTTTATTGCAGGAGTTGTCAGATATTGCAGTGTGGTTGCCGTGGTATTCCAAATTATTTCGTGCTTGTCCACATTTGGGTCTGCCGGGTGCACTTTCACGCCGTATCCTTGACCGACCGCAGATCCAATGCTATTACACTGAGTAGCCATGACCCTCAATAAAACATTTCAATTCTAAGCATTGTCATCCACAATGCTATGTTCCAGTCTTGAAGAGGACAATATCAACAGTCTAAACATAAATGGACACATCCAGCATCTCATCTTACGTCTTTTCCTAAGGTGAAAAGGTTCTTTTTTTTAAAGTGAATAATTTTAAGAATTCAGTAAAGCATGTTACTTGAAAGTTGACTAGTAATAATGGATTACTTTGGATACACTAATAGAAGACTGAACACCATCGGTGGCAAAATCAAAAGGCAGCACTTGAAAGATATATATACTCAGTTGCAATGAACATCATGAAACTGTGCAATGATGAACATGAAACTGTTACTTGACAATACCAAAGAGAGGTGTCACATGACAATACCAAAGAGAGGTGTCACATGACAATACCAAAGAGAGGTGTCAAAGGACAATACCAAAGAGAGGTGTCACAGGTTTCATATAATGAAGGTCTCTTTTACCAGGGACATCAGAACAAGAATCGTCATAACTCCTTCACTCTCTGAGTCTTTTGCACAATGTGCTCCGTGTCCACAAGAGAACTGTGGTATTGTCACACGCCACCTCCGCAGCATGATGAAGGTCTTCAGCTCTGTTAATGACCGATTTTCCTTGAAGAACTGCTCGCCATTGTTACAGGTGCTCTTTTTATTGTATGACACGGGCGTGGCTCATGTGGTGGGGCTTTCTTGCCTGGCCGCTTGTTACATTCTCGGTTTAATCCGTACTGGTTGAACTCTTGTTGTCATGCCAGCTTTGGGCGAGCTCACGTGTACACCATGGTGTGGAGAGGCACCGCGATGTTTTTCTAGATGATTCCTGTGACGCGTGCTTACCGTGTATAATGTATTATTCTTCGAATGTTCGAGAGATAGAAGCTTGAGGTGAAAAGATATATAAAGGAGCTGTGTTTTAGAGCCGAAAGGGCAGCAGAGAAGATTTCCAGCGGACGCAGAAGCGTGTGTCAGTTTTCTGGGACCTCATCCGACGAGTGCGGCAATTATAGATTTTCTTTTGGATTGTTACAAGAGCTTTACAATGGACTGTCATTCTCCGAGAGTATACATTTAAAGAACTTATCGTTGTGACGGTGGTGGTATCCAGGTACTGTGCACTTTGTGTATTTTACTGTGTGATTGTATTGATTTGTTGTTATACCGCTGTTTTGCTACATAATTGTAATGATTTAGTGTATTGTAATGTTAGGGTTGTTTTAAGAATAAATTATAGTTATTTGTTAACAAAAAAAACACTGACTTCTTTATTTATTCCCCTAGACATTTCACGCTGCCTAGTGTTACAGAATCTGATTTTTTTGATCTCCATTACAAAATTTGTGTTCATCACGCACACGTTATCTGTTTATATTAGGTTCCGTAACACCAAACAATACGTTTTACTTCTTCATCAATTCTATCAATTGGTCATTTCCATATAGAGTTGAAAAAAGGACCAATCTGCATAATAACAAAATTCTTTTTCATGAAACAGCAGATTGGGAAACAATTTGCTTTTTAACCTGCCTGTCAGCCCTATTAGACCAGTAGTGAACCCCTTCAAGGTTGCTGCCAGTCAATGATTCAATGTGATGAAGCTTATCTGGTGAAAGCATCAACTGCCTCCTTTGTGCCACCTGATATCACAGTGTAATAACTGTCTTCTTAGTCCGCATTCTCCTCCTGTCTAAAGCGTACAATACACACTTAAGTCCTGTATATTGTCATGAGTCATGTTTGGTGTAAAGAGAATAATTCTGAGAAAAATCTTTCTGTTGGTTTTTATCCAGATGGGAGATTCTGTTTATTTATTTATTTTTAACTCTGCATGTTTGCATGTTGTACCCGTGCCAGGCAGACGAGGTCAGTCATTCAAGAAAGCAACGTCCAGACTTTCTTGCTTCTCCTGCCTCATTGTTGTTCCACTTATGTTACCCACTGATGACTCACTACACTGTTTGACCCCTAGTGCAAAGTCATTAATAATCTTTCCTACGTGATGTATCCCAGATTCTGTACACTGCCTTTAAATGTATTTTCATTTTGTAGAGAGACTATAAGAAGAGACCAAGAAGAAGCAGATCTTTGTCCTCATACAGTAGCGGCACGTGTAGAATATGCTCTATAGGCGGAATGATGCAAACTATGTCAGCCCAGTCTTAATATCTCAATACCAGCACAGTCTTTTAACACCTGACCGGTCTCACACATACATGATGAGTCGTCTTTCCGTCTGTGGTCACGGCCGTTGTCAGCATCAATCACTGACACAAACATCTTCTTATCTTGGCACAACCTGATTTTGTCACTTTGTTCAAACGATGATTCAACCTTATTTACATCATCATCAAGCAGAGCATCGCTTCTCTATTTTGTCTGCTTGGCTTATTTTTTTTTTTTTACAGTTTTTAAACTTCATTAAATCAATTCAATTTATTAATTTCTATTTTAGGCGTACAATTCATTTATCACTACAAGAGCTTATACATGAAATAGTTCATTTATATATAATTGAACCTATTGCAAAGAGGGCTGACTCATTAAGGAAATGTCCTGTAAATATTATCATTAAACATATAGCAGATGCAGACACGCTACAATAAGAAAACTAAACTTACACTATTCACAATACAGAGAAAACTAAATAATGAACTCATGATTGAGAAAATGAATTAAAAATTACAATAGATATGATTCTTAAGTGGAGGAACAAATATTCTAGACGAGCAACAATATTCCTTTAGACGCCCTTTAATAGTTGATATTGCACAACGATCAATTTCTTCAATAATCTTGTTCCAAAATCCAGAAACTGTAAATTGCAGTTTCACTGTATGTTGCTCTTTTACATACCGGCACATGGAAAAGTGCCATCTTCTAGTCCTGTAATAATGTATATTTAAAAAATTCATATAAAATTATCTGTAACATTTCATGATTAATCTTGAACATAAAAAAAACCACTATATTTGTAGATATTTTCTGGGGTTAATTATCTGAGGAATATAAACAGATACGAGTGTGTGAATTATAAGGAGATGAGGTGATCATTCGTATAACTCTCCTCTGCAGCTAGAATAGTGGCCGTCGTTCAGACACCCCTACAGATCCCTATACCTCGATAATGTCGGTGAAATATGAATTGACGAAAGAAAAAGTGTCAATAGAGTAGACTCTTGTAATATTTTCACAACTCCTTTACCTTTTGAAAGACTACTATTGATGTGTAGGTGCTTTGTTTGCTTTGACCACTTCATTTGTGAATCTATTACAGGCGCGGATCCAGGATTTTTTCCAGGGAGGGGTCAACGGGTGTCCTGCATAAACATTGTCTAAAAAAGGTCATTGGTTAAGAGCAGGGGGGGGGGGGGTCTCGACCTCGAAACCCCCGTCATGCATAAGTTTTGTCTAATAAAAGGTCGTTGGTCGAGTTTAGACCCCGCCCCCCCCCCCCCCCCAGATCCTCTCCTGTATTATTAATCCTCAAGTCTAGAGATGTTATCATTATTCAACAAAATACTATTATTAACCTTAATTTTTCGTTTGTTAAAACAGAAAAATATTTGAGCCTTACTGAATGATTTTTTAGTATTCGGTGTAATTTATTTGCAGTTTATTAAGATCAGTATTCATATAGTCGATTTGTTCGGATGTTTTTCATTAATAAAAATACTATTTCATCGGCAATTCATATAAGAAAGAGTACAAGATACATTTTCCATATCATTGATGTATAACAAGAACCAGATTGGCCCAAGTATTGAGCCTTGTTTAACTCCACATTGTACAGTTTCACAACTTGATGAGTTGAGACATGAAGTCTAGAGATGTCATCATTATTCATCAAAATACTATAATTAACCTTAATTTTTCGTTTGTTAAAACAGAAAAATATTTGAGCCTTACTGAATGATTTTTTTTTAGGATTCCGTAATAATTTATTTGCAGTTTATTAATATCAGTATTCATACAGTCGATTATATCGGATGATTTTCATTAATAAAAATACTATTTCATCGGCAATTAATATAAGAAAGAGTGCATGAGATACGTTAACCATATCATTGATGTATAACAAGAATCAGATTGGCCCAAGTACTGAGCCTTGTTTAACTCCAATTTGTACAGTTTCACAACTTGATGAGATATTGTAACATGATAAATAACTAAAAAACCATCTGTGGGCAGTACCCCTCAGTCCATAATGATTTATTTGTATCAAAAGCTTTACTAGAATCAAGAAATACTTTAAGTACTTTTTCATAATTTTGTTAATTAAAACAAAAAAAGCAGGAGTGGTTCCATGTGTCTTCCTAAAACCAAACAGATATTTATATAAAAACTGGTTTAAAATCAATTTCATCAATCTATTTTAACCATTTTTTCGAGAGCTTTTGAGAATAATGGTTTAGCTGACACAGATCTACAATTATTGATGAACATATTTTCATCACTTTTGAAAAAACGAAAGCACGTTTGCGATTTTAAGCTGATCCGGAAAACTCACTTGCTCAAGAGATATAGACGTGTCAGTATATTTACAAAAAATGATTTGTGGCTAATTATCATTTAAATTTCCTGTATTCTGTGCTTATACTTACCTGTACTCTCAGCTCTTCACATAAGGAGCTAAATATCATTGTCAGATTCCAATTTTCAGGCCGTGGGACACCAGTTAACATAGGTATGCTTATAAAAAGATACATGTTGGTACCTTGTCTGTAAAAAATGTGATAGTAAGTTGTAAATGAAATAAGAAAAATGTGATAGTAAGTCTCAAATGAATGTTTTAAAAACTGAAGAGGGACATGTTGGTACATTGTCTGTAAATATGTGATATTAGGTTATAAATGAATTTTTGGAAAATGTGACAGTAAGTCTCAAATGACTTGTTTAAAGATAAGATCAGTGAATAGCCTAGCCCGGTACCTCACGACATGGTATCTTTCCATGAATTTCCGGTGTACATCTGGATGCGTCTCTGGAAGATTAGGCATCATTTGTAGATAGGCATATGAAGATTTGGTATATATTCATGTCCAGATGCCGTCCGAAACCTAAAGGCAACATGGCACACATTATCATATGCATATATTGCAACCATAGTTTTGCTATAGGCATTTTCATGCTCCATTTGCCTCAAGTGTTTTATCCACAATTAAAAAACATTCAATGCACGGACCTCCTCTTACGGTAACTGTGAAGAAACAGATCCATCATATAGTTCTGATGCTTCGTTCAGGTAAGAACTATCGGAAGTCTCAGGAAGTGCACAACAGCTATCTTTGTTACATACTTTTCTCAATACTGAAACCTAAACATTTGTATTTGTACTTCTATGCCATGAGTATCACGCACATTTTCTAGACAGCACTTCAGATTGCACCTTGATTGGAATTAGAACATAGAATGCAAGGAAAATGGTGATGAGAACAATGTCTACCGGGCATGTGACCACGCACCGGTTTGCTACCGCCGGTTAAAATACGATTCAAAGATTTTCTGGCATGTACAGTTTCTTATAGAGTTTTTAAAGAACTAAGCCTGGCATCACGTGTCCGGCATTGCCACGGAAACTCGTCTCCATATGTAGTGGGTGGGTTAAGTGCATAAAATAGGCTGTTGACTTCATTTCATGATGCAAAGGTCCCCTTTGGCATAAAAGTACCTTACGGTCATAGGAATAAATTTATCCAAAGACACAAGTTAGATCTCCCTTAGTATGTGAAATATATGCAAATTATTCAAAATGGCCGCCGAAAATACTTCAAACCCCATATGCTTGCTGCTGTTACAGCTATAATTACAATTTTTGTGTCAATATATACATTTTCGTGATCAAGGAATCCAATGAAATAGGTTTCAAGATTTAGAAAAGAACGGTTTTCTCTGAACTATGAAAATTTGGAGTAAAACAGGCACATTTCATTAAATGTCATTGTTTTTCTTCCAGCAGGGTAACCTTAGACACTTCTTTGAGTTCTTATCTATGTGCTTGGCATTGGGAGGTATTAAACAGTTTGAATAGACCCCGTAGACGTGTCCCACTAAACACGATCCACAATCGACATACATAGAGCATAAAACCACAGCAAATTTAATGCATTAACTAGAGAGTTACTGGTGGCACTTATACTAAATCTGAGTTTAGGCAGTACAATAAGGCTATACGGTTAGCACAGATATACGGTTTATTCTTTTTTCAGAAATACCCGAGTGAAATATCCACATTTTTGGCCTTGCATCAATATTTCCACACATGGTTCTGTAAGTCGACACACATCGCTCTATATAAAACCAGCAAAATACATTAGGTCTTGGTAGCGGTTCTTCCGCATGTACTGCCAGTCCATGTAATACATTGTCTGGGTAATATGGCATAAAATGACCTTTCTCGAAAGTACAGCATGCATGAGATATATATATATATATAAAACCAGAGTACCAGTACACCCAGGAATGGGCAGACATTCCTGTAGCAGAACACAATAAAGTTGCCAATTGTGGTTCCTTCCCAGAATCTAACATTTTGATTCGACAGAATATATTGCTTGAAATACATCTTATCTATCTCACGATCTATCTCATGATGGCCAACCCATAACAGTAAATGATCAATGCTGAAAGCAAAAAAAAAGCCATCAGTCCTTGACATTCTTGGTGTTTATGCTTAGTTTAGGTTTTTATTGTGAAATATCCTGAAAACTTTGTTCACATTTCTATTTTTTACAAGTCATGTTAGGGAACTGAAGGAATTAGATGTCTTATAATTTAGTTGTGGGTGAAATAATTGGTGAAGTAATGGTGGCAGTGCTGACTGTTCAGGATGTGTTGCAGGTTATATCAATGAATCCAGTATTGTTCACAAAAACGGCAATAATGCTACCAATCATCAGCATGTTAATGATGCAATAATAAAAAACTTGCAACCGAAGTATAAGCAAAGCAAGAAGGTGAGATGCCAAGTCCGCCTAACATTGTTGGCTTTACCTCTAACTTCCGTGCTATATAACCTTTTTACACTAGTCATAACAGAGAAGCAGAAAGTGTTGAATGTAATGTCTAAATGTAATTCAATAAGGTTTAGAATTTGATAAATTGTAAATTTATTACTTAACATGGACCAAGAGAAACTACTGACCTGGAAAGGGTCACTGTCATCTGTTCTCATAGCTGTCCTGGGAATTGAACCTGGGTATAGCCAGCACAGAGATCAAAGTCTATTACCACTCGACTCCTATGTTCCATGTTCTCAGTGATTAGCACTTTTTTTAAACATTGCGTCCAAAGACGTTTCTTTCCTTTGCCTAAAATCAGCTATAATCTTTGGGCAAAAGGATCTCACATGTACTCCCTGAGGATCCAGTCACCTCCTGGTCCACATATGTTCCTGGTGTCCAATGTCCATTGGGAAGTAAATAATTTTCTTCTCAGTAAGACCAAAATTGAAGAAGCATGGTAGTGTCCTTCGTCATATAAAGAGATTAAGACACTAATTTACTTACATCATGCAATTAAAATACATCTTAAACCTAGAAATGCACAAGTTGTGGTAATGCATAAGTGAGAATAATATGTCATTTAACCTAACAATACCCCGAACAGACCTAGGAAATTAAGTTATCAGTACCTGGGAGTGTCAGGGCTTACACCAAGAGAATAACCCTTTTAGATCCATCAGTGGAAAACAATTTTTTTTAGGGTTGTAAAGCTGACCATTTGTCAATGATTCTCCAAAGTTAGGTAATCTCTGATGAACTTATTTGCAACTCCTATTCAGTCATGTCGCACCAGCAGCTTCGGTTACTATGTATAACCCTTTCAGGCATGGGCAACGTTGATAAACAGCAGCAGCGCCCGTCATGTTACTTGTGTGTGACCTCTTCAGCAAATTTTCTCACATTTCCAATCAAACAAATAATCTGGTTTTTTTTCAGAAAAACTAATTCTTGCTAATAAGTTTAATAAAATGTGTATGTTATACTTTTATAGTTGGTCACAACTAACCTGAAAAAGGGGCTCAAATTGCTTTGACGTCAGCAAGCAACAAATATCACTTAAAAGGCGAAGGGCCTATAACATAAACAGTACTGGACATTTTATTTAACCTATGAAGCAAGATATAGGTTTTCTTTAATTTATGCTGTGGTACCACCATGTGATAATTCCTATGCATACAATTCATTATTTTTAATTGGAGTGCAATGCTCCTAAGTTTTTCAGGGTCACCTGCCGATATTCTGCAGATAAATTTGGCAAGTAGGGCCATACCAGGTCACCTTTGGGTTTTTAGGGAGATTTCTAAGATCGTAATACATGTTGTGCTTACTCGTTTGAATTTCAACGGCTATCAGGCGGCTATTAAGTTCATTAGAAATAATAATAAACACCAAAGTCCAGGAATCACTCCAATCTAAAAGATAGATGTTTGAGGATATGGCTTCAGAAGTATACACACATTCTCAAATGCAGTTTGACTAGGTCTGTAAACAAACAATGTTTGGCCAGGTTTATCAATTTGTGACTGTCCTGTGACAACTCTGATAGTAGTACTGACTTTCTGGGCATAAGGAACTTTGACTAATGTGATTCGTGCAATGAACTTCACTATCCAGAATGCTAGATTCTGTGAAATAGGTGCTTCCATTTTTATTTTTTTTTAAATCTTAAATAGATTATGTGAAGATTATATCGCACAAGACCTGAAAGTTGTACAATGAAGCTCAAGCAGACGATTATATTCTGTTGGAAAATAAAGAAATTCCCATGTCCACTTTGTACAGCTGCCAGTACCTCTGTGTACTCCGTCTGTGACAGAGTGAAACCTACGTAAGCCGTGCAAAACGTATGGTTTAAGGGGTGTTAAAGATATTGTATTCCAGAACATGGCAGTAATTTCGGAAACTTACGGAAGCAAGACTATGGAAGTGTGTTCTTACGTTCAATTAAATTATATCTGATCATAATTATAAGCATAATTATATATTTTTGAATAGCATACAGCTTAAATATTTCTCCACGTAATACATATATGTTTATCACTTTGTTGTGGTTTTATGCTCTGTATGCAGTGAATCGCACAGATCGGGTACATATATACACTGCTATTAAATGCTCCCCTTTCTATATAAGGATAATAAACAAGAACTTATAAAGGAATATAATACAATACCAATCAAAGATATTAAAAGTTTTCATGATGATACTAAAATTTCTTGAAATTTGCATACTTTCCCCATAATTTCAAGGTAGGATGAATACTATTTCTTCATTACTTCAACAATCATTTCATCCACAATAAAACATAACACATCTAATTCCTTCAGTTACCTGACGTTACATGTAAAAATAGAAACACGAACACAGTTTTCAGGATTCGCAAAACCAAGAATGCTGATATTTCATTGGGTGATTCTTAAAAAAAAAGAAAAAAAACTGTATATCTGTCCTTTTAATACCAGAGTCTTGCTGTACTGCCTAAACACAGATTAAGTAAGTGCCACGTACCAGTAATTCTCTAGTTAATGCATTAAATTTGCTGTGGTTTCATGCTCTATGTATGTCGTTTGAGGACTGAGTTCAGTTAGTCTATTCACACCTGTTTAATACCTCCCAAATGCCAAAGACATGGATAAGAAGTGTCTCAGATAACCATCATGGAAGAAAGTCACTGATGTTTTATGAAATGTGCCCTTTTTACTTCAGATTTTCATGTTAATGAGAAAACAATAGTTTTCTCAATCTGGAAACCTATTTCATTGGATTCCTTGACCACAAAAATGTATATTTTGACACAACATTTGTCATTATAGCTGTAAAAGCAGCAAGCATATGGGGTTTGGAGTATTTTCGGCGGCCATTTTGAATAATTTGCATATATTTCACATACTAAGGGAGATCTAACTTGTGTCTTTGGATAAATTTATTCCTATGATCCTAAGGTACTTTTAGGCCAAAGGGGACCTTTGCATCATGAAATGAAGTCAAAAGTCACTTAACCCACCTACTAATGGAAAGCATCAAAATGTCGAACCATCTTGTTCAGATCGCTGTGGGATGTTTTGGATGTTGTTACGGAACCTAATATAAACAGATCACGTATGGGTGATGAATACAAATTTTGTAATGGAGATTTAAAAAATCAGATTCTGTAACACTAGGCAGCGTGAAATGTCTAGGGGAATGAATAAAGAAGTCAGTGTTTTTTTGTTAACAAATAACTTTAATTTATTCTTAAAACAACCCTAACAACACAATACACTAAATCAATACAATGATACAGTAAAACAGCGTTATAGCAACAAGTCAATATAATCACACAGAAAGATAATGGTACAGTACCTCGATACCAACACCATCACAACGATGAGACCTTTGAATGTAAACTCTCTCGGAGAATGACAGCCCAGTGGAAAGTTCTTGCAAAAACACAGAAAGTAAACTGAAGTCCAAATGTATAAAATCCAGAAGAAATTTCTTGAAAATCTATAATTGCCGCATTCGTTGGATAAGGTCCTAACACGCTTCTGCGTCCGCTGGTATCTGCTCTGCTCTACCCCCTGGTTCTAAAAAAAACAGCCCCTTTATATACCTTCACACCCCAAGCCGGGGATTTTCCACTTCTCGAACAGTCTATAAGGACCCTACTCAACAGTAAACACGCGTTTCAGGAATTCTCTAGAAAGAGATCGCTGTGTATCTACACATACCAGGGTCATCACGTGACCCACGACCAGGCGTGAAAACCCAAGGCTCACATGACAACGAGAGTTCAACCAGTACGGATTAAGCATAAAATGTAACAACAACACGAGTTACGCCCGTGTCACACAATAAAAAGAGCACCTGTAACACTCCCCCTCCTGTAAGAAAAAAGAAAGTTTTCTCGGAAAACTTTCTTTTTGCGACCACAATCACTAAAATTTTACATCTCAAAAATCATCTTATCTACAACATTACATAAACATCCTGTTTACAACATTTCATAAACATCTCGATAAGCAATCAGCAAGTACATTGTCTCTCCCTTAAATGTGTATGATATCAAGATTGTAATCCCGTAAGAACAAACTCCATCTAAACAGTCTTTGATTTTTACACTTCAACTTCTTCATGAACGTGAGGGGATTTTGATCACCGAAGACACTGACAGGCCTGACTGATGAAGTAACATAAACTTCAAAATGTTGCAACGCCAAAATCAAAGCCAAACATTCTTTTTCAATAGTGGAGTAGTTTTTCTGGTTTGCATTAAACTTTCTTGAGAAATAACAAATTGGACGATCTATGCCATCATTGCCTTCTTGTAACAACACAGCACCAGCAGCAGTATCACTAGCATTAACAGCTAACTTAAAAGGTACAGAAAAGTCTGGAGCTGCTAAAACTGGTGAACTTTGCAGAACGGCTTTCAAATTCTGAAATGCATTTTCACACTGAACATTCCATACAAACTTTTGTTTCTTCTTTAACAAATTAGTCAACGGTTCAGCTACATCAGCAAAATTTGGACTGAACTTCCTGTAGTACCCAATTTTAACAAAATTACGACAGGCTTCAAAATAACTTTAATACTTTATTCAAGAAATTGCTTTATATCTAACTACATGCCTCATCTCCGCAAACATATAAAACAGTATAAAAATCCAGTGATATGAATTACAATAAAAAGTTACATTAGAGTTTTTGCGCCATGCAAAGACGACAGCGACACCTAACGAGAAGTTAGGTATCACGAGAAAAGAAATTTCCGTAATTTCTCGCCTGTCTACAGTCATACCAAGAAAACGCATTATTTGCTTTTTGTTTTCTGGTCTAGGAAATGCAGAAATAGCACTTATTTTAGCATAAACAGGTTTTACCTGACCCTGCCCTACAATATGACCCAAAAATGTTACTTGTGCATGAAAAAACTCAGATTTTACTAAGTTGACGGTCAGACGTGCTTCACTGAGTCTTTCGAAGAGGTCGCGAAGAATTTCCAGATGTTATTCCTATGTGTCGCTGTACACGATGAGGTCCTCAATATATGCGTCGCAGCCCTGAATGTCCTTGACAACCATATGGATGAGGCGCTGGAACGTGGCTGGCGAGTTTTTCATGCCAAACGGCATAACTGTATACTAGTACAGTCCTTGCGGCGTCACAAATGCGGACACTTCTTTCGCTCGTTCTGTCAGCGGAACTTGCCAGAATCCTTTTAGCAAGTCAAACGATCCTCGGAATCGGGAACGTGTCAGTCTTGGTGACAGAGTTCAGTTTTCGATAATCTGTGCACATACGGTAACTTCCATCAGGTTTTGGCAAGAATACATGGTGAACTACAGTTACTGTTACTAGCTTCAATAAAATCATTGTCCAGCAAATATTGAATCTCATCCTGTAGATACTTTTGCTTTTCTGGATTCAGTCTATACGGATGTTGCTTGACTGCGCTTGCCTCATTAACATCGACGTCATGGCACAACATGTTAGTTCGCTTTGGAATGTCACTAAACAAATGTTCATAACTCACAGCAGGTTCTTGAGGTCTTGTTGTTGTTGTGCGGTAAGGTGTGACAGTTTGAAATCCAGGTTTTAAGCACGTCTGAGTTTTTTAATGGTACTGTACCACACTGAATGTCTACATCACACTTACAATCAGTATCTACTTTAACTGGGTCAGGATCAGTGTTTACACAATTTACAGCAGTAACATTATGTACAACATCTGATGTGCTATTTCTGTCATAATATGGTTTCAACATGTTAACATGGCACAGTTGTTTCTTCTTACGTCTATCTGGTGTCAACAGTATGTAATTTAAATCACTGACTTTCTTGTCAACAATGTAAGGACCAAAATACCTAGCTTGCAGGGGTCTGCCAGGGATGGGAAGTAAGGCAAGGACCTTTTCACCAGGCTCAAACGTCCTACTTACAGTGTGCTTGTCATACTCTGTTTTCATTTTACTTTGTGCAGATTTTAGATTTGACTTTGCAATCTCACAAGCATTGTGTAGTTTAATGCGAAAGTCTGAGACATACTGCAGTAAACTAAGAGAATCAGGATTTTCACACAAGAGTTTTTCTTTAAGCAGTTTCAATGGAAGTTCCGTTCGAGGTCCATGTCCGAAGATTAGTTCAGAGGGACAGAAACCCAAGGACTCTTGAAAGGATTCTCTGACAGCAAACAGCAATAGGTGGTTTCCTTCATCCAAGTCTTTCTGTGTGTCATAGCAATAAGAGCTGATCATGTTTTTTAATGTCTGGTGAAAACGCTCGAGGGCGCCCTGACTTTCAGGATGGAATGGCGAAGAGCTGTACTGTTGTATACCTAGCTCAAGCATAACTTGTTGGAATAAGCCAGACATAAATTAGACTGGACGGATTTTTGTAATCCAAAAGTTGTAAAAAACTTGGTCAGAGCTTTGACAACACTTTTGGCATTAATTTTGCGCAATGGTATTGCCTCTATGAACCTGGTAGATGTGCACATGATTGTCAGCAAGTATTCATGTCCAGATTTTGTTTTGGGCAGTGGTCCGACACAATCAACAAAATCCTACTGAATGGTTCATCAAAAGCAGGAATAGGCCTAAGTGGGGCCTTAGGAGAATTTTGATTGGGCTTGCCTACCATCTGGCATGTATGGTATGATTTACAATATTGTACAACATCTTTCCTGAGGTTAGGCCAACAGAAGTGGGTATTAACTTTCTGATAAGTTTTATTTATACCTAAATGGGCAGACAAAGGAGCCTCATGTGCCAAGCTTAGAACTTCATTGCGAAAGCTTTTGGGCAATACTGTTTGATGTTTGATGGCCCACTCATCATCAGCGCATACATCAGGTGGTCGCCATTTATGACATAGAAACAACCTGGGTTTTGTGACAGCTTATCTTTAGAAACTGCCCTGGGAAACAAACATGAAATATCAGGGTCCTTATGCTGTTCCGTGATAAGTTCTGCCCTTGAGAATGCTGCATCCTGTATGGGCGAGTCATTAGACGAGTCACTAGTAACTCCCAGAGTGTTATTATCTGGACCATTATCCTCATGTGTGTTTTTCTTGGCCATAGATCTAGTTACAGCACATGAAGGATACAAACCAGGAATTTCCTGACTTTCCGGATCAGTGTCCTGATCAAGTGACGTCTTTTCTGTCACTATTGGTACAGGCTGTACTTTATCACCTGCAACATCATTGCCTAGTAGCAAATGAATTCCCTTAAAGGGTAAAGTAGTTCTTATGCCCACAGTAATATTCCAAGAAATCAAATCTGACTTTAAATGGATACTGTGAAGCGGAAATGAAGTGTGCCTGTCTGAAAACACACCATTAACAAGTGCATTTGCACCATTAAAGGACCTATTAGAAAATGGCAAAGTGTTTGCTAACATGCGAGTCTGTCCTGAACCAGTGTCCCTCAAAAATCTAATAGGGATAGAATCTGAAAAATCACTTGAAAGTGATACAAAACCATCATGTATGAATGACTCAAATAACTCCATTTCAGAGTCAAGAGAGGAATCTACTACCTCAACCTCATCAAACAAAGAACTGACAATGACAGTGTCAGTCATAAACTCTGTTTCAGAGTCATCTAAGGAATCTACATCCTTACCAACTCCTCATGGGAGTCAACAGAGGAATTTTCCTCTGCAGAAACAAACTTTTGTTTGTCATAAGAGGACCTGGCCTCATTTGAAATACTCTCGCAAGAGTCATAAAAGGACTTAGCCTCATTTAGAGAACACTCCTCGCAGGAGTCTTGAAATGACCTAGCCTTATTTAATTCCTCACAGGAATCAACTGAGGTTTTTACCCCGCAATCTACGGATTCTTCTTTGGATTTAGACGGCACTTGGGCCTCCGTAGCATCAAACTCTTTATTTGAGTCAACAAAGGAGTTAAACGGTGAGCCTCTGGACTTAACTCATAACCTTCTAGGATTAACCGTTTTACCAGGTCATAGTCAGCAGCAGCTTCTACTGAAAGCTCTGTATAAATTTCTCTGGCCTTGCCAGTCAATGCACTTTGTAACAGCATAGTCCAATTTTTCTTAGGCCATTTTAAATTTTCAGCTACCTTCTCAAAGTGTAAGAAATATTTATCAACCTCTTTTTCTTGAAAAGGTTGTCCAATGTGTTTAGTAACATCAAAACTGTGAGTTGGGGCAGCACGTAGACTATGTTCTAGTTTAAGTCTTTCTAACTCCAGTCGTTTTAAATCAATTTCTTTTTTTTTCTAGTCTGTCTTTTTCTAACCGTTCTTCCCTCTCTTTTAATGCTAGCTCATGTTGCATTTCCAAATTTTTAAATTCTAATTGCATAGCAAGGCTATCATTTTTTTATGTTTCAACTTCAGTCTCTTCAATTAAACCTTTGCTAATAAGATCTTTCATGTTTTTAGCAGTGATATCAGGCTTTCTAAAAGCTTTTTTCACACTTAGCCCTAAATGTTGTCCCAAACAAATGTCTCAGGTTTGAAATCTGCCATGTTAATATGTTAAAACAATAACAAAAAACCACTGAGATAAATCCTGTAAACAATGTACTGTAAACAATATGTAATCTTGTAAACAATGTATGATAAAACAATGTCCAAGTCAAGGCCTAATAAATTTGAAAACTATTAAGCATCCCGGACGAGCCCCCAATTTTATGTAACGGAACCTAATATAAACAGATCACGTATGCGTGATGAACACAAATTTTGTAATTGAGATTTAAAAAATCAGATTCTGTAACACTAGGCAGCGTGTCTAGGGGAATGAATAAAGAAGTCAGTTTTTTTTTTGCTAACAAATAACTATAATTTATTCTTAAAACAACCCTTACAACACAATACACTAAATCAATACAATTATACAGTACAACAGCGTTATAGCAACAAGTCAATATAATCACACAGAAAGATAATGGTACAGTACCTCGATACCAACAATATCACAACGATAAGTCCTTTGAATGTAAATTCTCTCGGAGAATGACAGCCCAGTGGAAAGTTCTTGCAACAACACAGAAATCAAACTGAAGTCCAAATGTATAAAATCCAGAAGAAAGTTCTCGAAAATCTATAAATTCCGCATTCGTCGGATAAGGTCCTGACACACGCTTCTGCGTCCGCTGGTATCTGCTCAGCTCTGGTTCTAAAAAAAGCCCCTTTATATACCTTCACACCCCAAGCCGGGAATTGTTCACTTCTCGAACAGTCTATAAAGACCCTACTCAACAGTAAACACGCGTTTCAGGAATGCTCTAGAAAGAGATCGCTGTGTATCTACACATACCAGGCTCATCACGTGACCCACGACCTTTCTTGGTATTAGTCGTAGTGCAACGGTTGCACGAAACCTGACAATGATCGTCTTGGGGAGCAAAGCAGTAGTGAAGTCTTCCAAAAAAAAATATATTCTTGATGGAGCATCATCTGCTGTGATGTTCAACAGTGGCCGATATATCAATGGGGTTAAGGGAGGGGAATCATGAAATGTTCAGTGGTTGATACGACAACTATAACAATCGATTCAATTTTTTAAATAATCGTAACCGATTCATATATTTTTAAAGCAAGGTTTTTGTAATCGTATTCAATTACTCTCCCAATTAATCGTAATAATGAAAAATTAGATATTAATACACTGATTATTTATGTATTTTCCAATTTAAACAGCTATAGTTAATGTGTCCTTAAATTCTTATTTTTCATGTTTTCCACTGATGTAAAACATTATCATGAGTGAATCATTTAGCTGTTGTGACTATCAACTCATACTTCATACTAATGAAAGCTAGCTGGATTGTGTCTAGGAGCATTTTGAGAAAAAAATAATAGATAAAAATAATAAATAATAAGTAATAAATAAAATCAGTGTTTTAATAAAATTTCTATCGTGTTTTGTATGGTCATAATTTAATTTTTTTAAAATAGTGAAGAGCTCTTAGCTTTACCCACGTGTGCAATTAGTATTTTAAAATGAGCAGTTATAGTGAGCTAGTTATTATTCACCTGCCAGCTACCTCTTGAGTGACCTAGATACATTTGAATAAAGGTTAGAGCATACAATTCTTGTGTTGTCTTAGTTTTGACAATATTAAGGTTTGTAATCGTTGCTGTAATCATTCATGGTTTCTTTTGAAGTAATCAAAGTAATCGTAATCGTTTACATCCACTTATTTTGTTAATCAAAATTGTGATCGTAATCATATATTGTTTATCATAATCGTAATTGATTACAAGTATATAGTAAAAATCAAATGTCTGCTTCACAGAGCTCTTTCACGGCTATTTCCTTCTAAGGAATTGGCGTTTCTCTATCGTAGGTGCCTGTCGTTAACGCTGCAATAATGCCCATTCCATGGAATGTTTCTCTGCCATAAAGTGTCGCTGTGTTGCGGTCAACATTATGTGCCGTACATATTGTCTGTGTGAGGTATGCAGGCGATTCGATAATTCATTTCTCTGAAATGACCGCGGCATTATCTCATATCTGTTCACTTCAGAAAAAGAAAAAATGCTTATCTATGTAATGTTTCGATCGCGAGGTGACGGTGCATGTGCACTTCTTAGCCAAACACTCTCGAATAAGCCAATTATGACATCACAGCCCTCTCAATAAAATGTTGTTGTGGTTTTGTTTTCCTTATATTTCGCACTGAATAGTTTAAAGTGTGCGTCTTGAAGGAATCCTGTCATTTTCAAAAAAAATTGTTCTGGGATCGTTGTTTGGTGTTACGTATATTCATTTCAAGAAACTTTGCGACTTTAAGAAAGCATCTGTTCTCTCCATGTTCTTTGGTCTTCCGGCTGGAATAGGCCTACTCTTTATGCCTTATACAGTCCGGCATATACGTTTCAACGCGACCCAACTCAACCTAACTGGCCCGACTGTACAAGTTTCCTAAAATTTTCTACAGTTTCTCCCAGTTTTTATCCTGCAGACTGACGACAACTGGGGTGAATACACATAACGCCCAGACTAACTCAACAGGATCGACGCCTGAGGCGGTACATCCAAATCAACAAAATGTAGACAAGCTTGCGTCATATGAAAGCATAGTCACTGATACATGTCACTGCCTGCCAAAAATCTTCGATTTTCGCAAGCATGTTGGTCAGTTGCGTATGTCCGTTTGTCACGATGTGTGTTTGTGTGTTTGTCCCCACTGTACTGGCCACAATTTTGTAGCAATCGATCTGAAATTTACAGGGTTGATTGAAATCCTATTTCCTGGTAGCCTATTGTTTTGGTCGACATTTACCATCTGAGCAAGGTCATCTAAAAATGTAAAAATTCCTCCAGGCTTTCATTATCTAGCTGGCGGTACACTAATTCCTCACCTTACGTGGCCAATCTTTTACACCAAATCTCCTTACCAGGCTTTTGGTAAGTTTTGCGTAACGGTGATCAATCCCAATATCTCAGACAAACTTCAGAGCTTGGTCTGTCAGACAATCGACAAGTTTCTCCACACATTTACCATCAGAGCAACTATACCTCTTCCCTATGCTCCCAAACTGGAAAATAAATGTGTACCAGTCCCCCACACCACTAAATGACGGCATCCTGGCAGAGACTTGATGCCTACGTCTTCTGCTGTGACATCTTCGGTGGTTAGGACACCCCCAGATCTCAGTGCGCCGAATTCGGGTACCCACATGAGAATCATCGCTGTCATAATCTGACATCACACTAGATTCCCTGCTGATACTGTATGACGACTCGTCGGAACTATCGGGCTAATCTTGCCGCTGACCATTCCTCCTTCCCTATCTCTCATTACCAATACACACACATGTTATATAGCATAATCTGTTTTATTTTATAACATACTGATATAGTGGATACTTGAATATAAGTCGTCCTCGCAGATAAAACGAGGGTGATTGTAGATTAAAAACCTTGTTGGACTAGCTATATAGTTATTTCCATGTTCCATGGCGGGTCTTCCATAATCCTGGTTCCTCCTGAACCTCCGCTTAGACCAATGGCTACGCCGAAAGCCATCGGGCCAATGAGTAGCACGGGCACAGGCTCCTTGATGATTCCTAGAGTCCCATGAAGCATTACTACCATCATCACCTGACACTCGCCTCGGTTGGCCGGAACCGATTTCTCTGGGATCCTTTGAGGATCAATCATGATGGTTTTCGCCACGCCGCTCAGCGAGAGATCCAGGGGGTCTCTGTCTACGGACACTGGACTGCTCCTGCAGGTGACTCCCTTGATGGCTGTCAAAAGCGCTTCCACAGAATAAACCAATGGGGTAGTCTCAGGATTTTCGGCCTGGGTGGGGCAGCTAATCGGCAGTGCTCAGTGGATCGTATCTTTTGGACCAGTGGCGCCACCTGTAAAGGCGTTAAATACTAGGAAGGTAGAGAGTCCATGCGGGGTACAGTACAGGGTACAGGACCTGATGAAAGGTTGACAGGGTGAAGCCTATCATGGGAAATTTACCCCCATACATACTACTTCTGACTTTGGGACAGATAACTGTGTGCATACACTATCTGTATGGACCTAGTCCTGCTGGCACAAAACATCTAGAATTGCTAACCTGACATGTAGGGTACGCTCAACAGCTGTGGGTCTCTGGCATTTAGCACCTGGATTAAGCGATAGAAGGTCAAGGTCATCATCACTCACTATATGGCCTTGCCGTTGGTTGGGGCGGTTAGATGCATCACTGCATGGGGCAAGGTCGGATCAAGGTCAGAGTCAATTGCTTGAACTCTGGGTGAGGCAAAATGGGTATTAAGGGATGGAGAGTCATTGTCAGGTAAAAGTCTTGTCTGCCACTGTTCTCCCAGAATCTTTATATATATTAGATGTGGACCCCCAACGACACTATGCAGTTATACCCCCTTAGGACATAAGGGCATGATGATACAGCAAGAAACTGGCTGAATGCCTGGACGTGTGCACCAAGATTGAAACGGGCTAGTACCGGGCTACCCTGTCCCAGAACAGGGTGTGAGACAGCGCAGGAGCGAGAAATCGCAAAAACACCCGCAGAGAATAATTCGCGTCAAGACTTGGAAGATCTGCCCGAAATACGGGCTAATTAAATCTCCACATCTTAACCTATGGTGTTCATTATGCAGGCCCACTATAGCTCGGGCAACAAACTCTAGGAACAGAGTGGTCTTAGCCTTCATCATATCAGCTGCAGCAGGTGTACTTAGATCAATCACATTATTATCTCTACTGATCAAGGTCAAGGTCACAGAAGCAAATGTTACAAACAACTATTAGCAATAAGTATTTCTCTACTTCAGTATGCAATGCAAGCACATGCAGAATGCAAATCGGATATACATTGGCAGTACAACTGTACTCATATACATCAAAGTATAGTAAAAACTTAAATACACAGTTTGAATATTCATATCAATACCCATATAGGCATTGTTAATAGTATACATATAGTATTTTTGACCAGGTGTACATGTATTTACACTGACATATTAACCTAAATCCCTTGGCCAATTAATTGCAACCTACTTGATCCAATAAAACTATCAATACTATATCACACACGGTATATACTGTTTATACACGTGAAATGACAATGTCTGTAACTCGCAACAAAGTGACATGCAGTATATAGTTAAAACATCTTAGGGTTCGAACTGCGACCATGCTGCCATCTGGTGGTAATTCCAGGTACGATTTCACGCTGGATATTCTGACCGTGTCCACGGACCACGGTCATCATGACGACCCGGGGTTACGAGATACTCCGGCCAGGCATGCAGTTACCGCATGCACACTGCAAAACCTCAAAATAGTGGGTTTTTTTCAGGAAGTTCTTACATAAACTTGAGTTTTTTTTAGAGTAGTTCGTAACACAATTTGAAGGATTGCTCAACACACTTGTGAAGCTCTGTACGAAAGGATCATCCAGGATCAGTATTTCAAGGAAAGCAGGAATAAATGGGCGTTTGCAAACAGAAATCTGTTCGATCAGTCCTATGCTTAGTGGCCAATTACAATTGTCGGAACAGAAATGTTCGCACAGTGTAATTATTTGAATGGATACTCCTTGGTTCATTTATAATGAATAATAAATTACAGATCGTCTTTTAGGAATACATGAAATTTCAATCTTTCATTTTCAGTTAAGCAGAATCTGTCTTTGAATTATTTATAAAAAAACAGTAATAAATCATTATGTACCCAAATGACAAATTAAAGAAACAACGTGAAGAACCAAACAAAAATAAACAAAATCGGCCTACTTTGTCACACCTACTTGCTCACACGATTTCGAAAATCGCCCGATGAAATCGGCTGATCTTCTTTGACAGTGCCATACTCTTGGTGACGGCGATTTTTTAAGCCGACACCGGCAAAATTGCGTCGTTGGGGATGTCACACTACACGAAAAAGCCAGCGTATCCAACGGACTCCTGCCGAATTTGTGGATCGCCAGAAAGTCGCCGAATTTCAGGCCCGCCAGGGAGTCGAGCGCATTTGTCCCTTAAAATATACCCTGTCACATACTGGACGGGGCTCGGATGGTGCCCTCTGAACACAAATGATAAAAAATCATCCGGCGGCCGTCAGTAAACAAAGAGTTGGGCGAAGCCCCCTCGACATAATGGCGTGCGCCATCCCATTTTCGGTCGATGGTCAATTGGTCTGTTGGTCCGATACCCACGGGCAACGCCCGGGTAGGCTCCGCCCGACGTCCTGCCTGACGTCCTCGGACGTCCGCGCCTCCAGTATATTGTTACGGGTGCTCTTTTTATTATGTGACACGGGCGTAACTCCTGTTGTGGCACTCGTGTCTGGCCGCGTATTACATTCTATGTTTAATCCATACTGGTTGAACTCTCGTTGTCATGTTAGCCTTGGGTTTCACGCCTGGCCGAGGTCACGTGATGAGCCTGGTATGTAGAGATACACAGCGCTGTTTTTCTGGAAAATTCCTGAAACGCGTGTTTACTGTGTTGTGCAAGATCTTATAGACTGTTCGAGATGTGGAAAATTCTCGGATTGTGGTGTGGAGGTATATAAAGGGGCTGTGTTTTAGAACGGGAGGGGAGAGAGCAGAGCAGATTCCAGCGGACGCAGAAGCGTGTGTCAGTTTCTAGAACCTTATCCGACGAATGCGGCAATTATAGATTTTCGAAGACTTTCTCCTGGATTTTATGCATTTGGACTTCAGTTTACCTTCTGGATTGTTGCAAGAGCTTTACACTGGACTGTCATTCTCCGAGAGTATACATTTAAAGAATTTATTGTTGTGACGGTGTTGGTATCCAGGTACTGTGCACATTATTTTTCTGTGTGATTGTATTGATTTGTTGTTATACAGCTGTTTTACTGTAAATTGTATTGATTTAGTGTATTGTAATGTTAGGGTTGTTTAAGAATAAATTACGGTTATTTGTTAACAAAAAGCCACTGACTTCTTTATTCATTCCCCTAGACATTTCACGCTGCCTAGTGTTACAGAATCTAATTTTTCATCTCCGTTACAGAATTTGTGTTCATCACGCATACGTGATCTGTTTATATTAGGTTCCGTAACAATATATAGGGCATGTGAAAAATTTTTCACATCATATTTCTGATGTCTGAGAGTGTGAAGACTGCACAATTACTAGGTACTAGTGGCAAGCAAAGATGCCGCCATGGAAGACCAAGGGAGCAAGGAAAGCCTTTGATAAGATGAAGTTTGCATAAGAGTCTGAGTCCACTTCATCGGAGCATGAACAGGGTTAAATTCCTGAGTTGATATGAGGAGCCCTGACGGCGGTCCGACACCAGCACGGAGCGCGCTCGAAGCACGTTTGACTTTATACAAATCGGGCGGGATACGGTAAGGGTTCGTTCGAGAAACGTAGGGAGCCCATGCGGCGGCCGCGCAGCTCTGCCGAATTATAGAGCAAAAATATGGTCTTAAATCGTCGGATTGCTGCCCGAATATCGATCGAATGTTGGCCGATGCCCGAGCGACCTACGGTCGACCTGTTTACGAGCTCTGCGATCTCAAAATTCGCCATGGGAACATCGGTCAATTGGGAACAGGTTTCGGTGCCCTGTGATCGTTGGCCGACCCCTAAAATCGTGGCGGAGCCCGCAGTGATCGAGCAAACACCGGCCGTATTCCTGCCGAAAGGCCCTTTTTTATCTCGCAGAGAAGTCGGTCGTGCTGTTATTTTTATATGTGACGGCCCCTTAATATACCCCTGTCGGTACAAAGTCGGGCGATCCTATGAATCGGCCGATAAAATCGTGAAGTGAGCTACCGGCTTTTTAATGTTGAGTCCTGTTAGCTCGGAGTAGAACCGAAGAATCGTCATCTAGGGTAGCCGTGACAAACACGACTCAGTAAGGACCCCCTACTGACCCCCTACTGAGTCGTGACACAAGCCAAATTTAGAACCGCCCTGCAAGTCCACGCCACGTTTTATAACCTTATCTCCGCATACAGTCAGCAGGCAGACCGCAGGCAGAAATCACCAATACATGCAGTACAATATACGATTATATTGGGTTATAACGGAATATTTCACACACATGGAAGGTGTCGTTGCAGAGATAAGAAATTTATTTAAAGGTCTAGTGGGTTTATTTGAAGTGACATGATACTTGTAAGCAATGAGGCATTGTCAAAAATGACGAAAATATTTGCATCCACATGGGGCCTTATAATGCGATCCTCAGAGGTGGATGTCCAGGCACTCTGGCAAGCCAGTGAACTGGCCATAATGTCAGAGGGCCGATCTGGCGCTACATCTAGGGCATGTAATGCTCTATAGAGTTATTTATAACATCAACACGTGACCAATTATCGTGTTCACCAGTTTTTCGAAGAAATGTAACTAAACCCTGTGTATTAATTATGTGTTCAATAACTGAGTATAGTAAATAAAATATAGTAGGAGATCTGCATTAAAGAAGGAATATTCATCAAGAATTCACAATGGTTCACTCATTTATATACAAATAAACCTGGAAACATGGGCCGAATAAGTGAATGCAAACACGGTTTTGGGAGTATCCCATAATAGCTCCCCCCCCCCCCCCCCCCACACACACAGACATGGCGGAGGCTTGGGAGTGGAGGATGACGTAAAAGTATAGGTGTGTTAACTCGTTCCCGATAAGAGAGAGAAGTACGCTCTGGTATATAGAGAAAAACAGCTACCATACGAGTACGTGTACTATGGTTAAGGCCGAGTGTGAACATGGAGCAATTTCCCATGTAAAATGGTAAAAAATCATAGCAAGTCCTAGGTGTAAATGGCAACAATCAAGCAAATGAATGACTAAATATATGAATAGAATATTTGAATTTTACACGTAAAACACACTCTCACAAACACACACACACACACACACATAAAGATGATCGAAGTGAGAATAAAGAACGCCAACTACCGTCTTAAGATACTGTTTATTTTCACCTCAGTCCCGATATATCAGGACCATGTAGGTATTATTAGAGTGTGTATATGTATATATATATATATATATATATATATATATATATATATATATATATATATATATAACATGTCGATACGTACAACAAAATCTACCAATACTCTTGCGATGACAGTATTTACCATTAAATGGAGTATTTTATTATGTTGATCTGTTTTTGTTAATAATTTAGTGAGTCATCGATATTTCAACACTTCACTGGTTATCCATTTCAATAATTAGAACTGTCGTGTTGGCCTTTCATGGCAATTCGAAGAAAGTTCTGGTAGTGAAAAGATTAGCTTGAGGAATAAGGGTTAAACATGTATTAATGTTACGATTGAAGTTCTGCTGAGAATGTGTAAAGCAAAACACTGATTTGAAAGCCCCTGTTCTTGAATAATTTTAAATGAAATGCACGTCATTTGAAAATGCAGTTTCGCTTATATCGATACCACATTTATATATAAATGTCAAATACTTTAACAAGTATTTACATTCACATACATAAATATATATCAATATGATACAGCGTTCCAGTTGTACTACAAGAATTGCATATTTTCTATTCGTGTTCCCGCGAAAACAGACAAAAAATACGGAATGTTCTGTTTTCAAGGAAAAAAGGAAATACACAAAATATATAGGCGATTTTGTGTCAGAGAGCGTAAGGTGTGCTTGTGTGTACAAATGTCATATGAGCGTTTATTACATATCATATACATGTGAGTTTTGCATATACTGAAAAGCGAATAGAGTGCATACGACCATTTGCATTTTATGCATTTGCATATTCCTTGTATTTCATTATTAATATTAAACATATTTAAATTTGAACCCTACTATGAAGAGTATCTATCCTCTATTCAAGGTGGCGCTTTTGTGTAAACCCCTGTTGTCGTGCTTGCGCAAACACTTTTACTGACGCGGGATGAGGACCCTGCATTCATATTCCAAACCATCAGAAACTTAGTGACTGAGTGTATGATACGAATGATTTCATCACTTTAATGACGAACCCACCTAAAATTATCCATATAAATCTTTGCTGTTAGAGCTGATGATCTCTGCTTAGTTGGGATTTGCCGCGTGTTATCCCGTGATGTTCACGGTTATATATTATCACGACCTTTACAAGTAAGGCCATTTAAACACCGGGACCGCGTGCACTCAGAAAATCTGCATTTACACCAATCGCTTCTGTCATGGTAAATTTTAAATTAACCACGTTTAACGTACTCCAGTTGATAGAAAGCTGTCCCGCGTCCGGAAACAGATAGTGCTATAACATTCATCAATTTTGGCACTTATGCATGTTGCTGGACCAGCTTAAGTATTGAGGTTATAACTTGGATCTGTGACTTTGATCTCTGGTGATTGATAATAAATAAAGTGATCGATGCGTCTAAAAGAGGGAAATCCCCCAGCGTTCTAAATGCTTCTTGATGATGAGGCTTCGGCAGCCCTCCAGTACCTTCTTGATGTTGTCTGTGTCCACAGCGCATGTGTAGTAGTATTCACACGTGTGGCTATCATGCCAGTCTGATCCATGCCGCCCCAACCGCGGTCCTTGCACAAAATCCTGGAAGAAATATACATTCTGTTATTTTACTTCGGTGCAGGCCTATATACATTACTTTTTCGGCCAGTTGCGTACCCGGGGTGGGGGTGCGGGGGGGGGGATAAAAGTTAATGTCAGCGGTGACCAAGCCTTTTTGTAGCCAGGGGCGCTTTCAAAAATAGCCGCCTCTCTAATAAAACATATACAACATATTTAAACATATCATGTCCAGTTTCCTTGTTACAGATATTTAGTTGACAACAGTGTAATTTTATGGATGAATTAATCAACAGGGAATTTTCCGGCACACATTAAAGGCCAGTTACCTCTTTGCTAATGATGTAAATCAAAAGATCGCTCCGACTTTAAATATATGTCGTTATGAAGTGCACAGAAAACAATGAATTTTTACTAGAAAAAAAAAAATATAATGCATGATACACACACACACACACATATATATAATGAGTCAACTTTATTTTCATGTAAACACGATTTTTATGTAAACATGATTTATGATTAGCTAAACATGGTGAAACTCCATTTGCTGAGTGTTATTCAAATCTCAACGCATGCAAGTACAAATGTACCTTATCACTTCTATAATTACATCTCTTGTTATCGCACATGACAACAACTACACCTCATAGAGCGCTGCAATATGCATGGTGCTGCAGCAAGCAAGGCACTTTTAAATTTGTCTATACCCAAATTTCTTGAGTTTTATGTTTGTAGGGCATATTCAATATTTTCAGATAAAAAATCCAATGTTTGGATATACTGTGATTTTTAATTATTTATCCTCAAAGTAAAAGCCATGCTTTATTTCAAGGCAATATCGCTTTCATTTTAGACATAATGATTTTGTTTCAGCACTTTACGCAGTTTTACTTTTGAAACTATGATTATTTGTTATTCAAATTAAGATGTAAATGTAAAGTTATTATATCTTTAAAAAATATATTATATATTATATTATATGTTATGTATTGAGAAATGCACTCGACGTTATTTAACACAAATTTTTTATCATACATTGAACGGTTAAAAACAGTACAGGCAAATATATCTTTATTTCAGTTTTGAACTCTAAAAAGTAACACTGAAACTTGATAATAAATAATGAACGTGTGGCATAGTGGCTAAGGGTTTGAATCCCTGGACATCTATAATCGAATTATTTTTGAAAGTTATCTTAAAGGTATAAAAAAATTCATACTAAGGTCTAGGTGAAGGATTGTTATTAATCACGTTACATAAAATATGCAGTCATATTAACAGCAAATTCAATAACCAATGGTAAATCAGAAGACACCACAGAAATTTAGGTATTACTCAATATGTCCACAATGGTGTACACGTTTGTATTTTAACGAGATTGTTGTGGGGAATATTTGAAATCATGAAAAAAATGGAATTTCAGGTTATTTTTAGGCAATTCAGGCTGTTTGAATATCATGGGATAAATAGAATTCAATAATATAAATTATTTATACATTTCAAGGAAAGAACATATTTCGTCCTGGCAGGCAAGACCCCTTGTCTAACAAGAATGACATCAGTTCTGTATCTCTCCTTCCGTAGCGTTGAAAGCGTTCGCGAACCATTTGATTGGTTCCACTCACCAATTTATAATTCCTGATATGCTTGAAATAGGAGAACACCTAACATTAATTTTTTTCGACAATCTTTAAAAACACTTATACTACTATAAATTGGTACATTTTTGAGAGCTCATATCTAACTTCATTACACTATTTCCCGATATGCCGCCCCCCGCCATGTGCCGCCCGGGGCGGACCGCCCCCCCCCCCCCCCCCCCCGGGCCACCCACCCCCACTAGGTACGCCAATGAAAAAAGTGTTTTATTACAACTCGTATGTAACCAATACTCATTGTTTAGACAGAATACCAGCCATTTGTGAGTTGGAAACGACAGCCTCGGGATCCTAGACTGCAAAAAGGATCGCAGTACAGTAGCTGATATTCAAATAAAGGAATTTTATCTAACATGATATGCTGTAGTTTCTTGCAACATTTATTTCTTCATTGAAAACCTAAATGAAAAGTGTTGTAGGCTTGCTCCATTTCATGTTCACAATAAAAAATAAATTATACTAAGGCGTGCTTCTTCCACAAATTTATTCACAGGAAGCACATAATAGGACATATTTCACAGGGTATGCAATATCAAGACCAGCCTTGAAAACATGACTCAGGGGTCATTTTCAATTGGAGAGGTATATAATAATGGGATATCAAAAATACTTTGAATTATACTTGAATTATAATTGAAAATATTGTGGTGATTTAGATAACCTCCGAAATTAAAAGGATTGTTTGACAGGTGTTATCTTAACCGTTCACAAAATTTCAGCCAAATTTGTTTAGTTTTTTTTCTCGTAAAATTGCACAGAGTCAGACCGAATTACCAAGGGTTAAACAAAAGACATCACGCCAACTTTCGGAGTTAGACTTAGACTTAACCCAAACTGACATAGAACAATAAACATAGAACGCCATGCATCATCTAAGTTAGTGTAAAATAACAGCTATTTACCATAAATAATCTTTTAAAGAAGACAGCTGTCCTTATCACTTCTTCGTCAACGTCTGTTCGGGTAGAGGCCGTCCTTGACCTTCGTCTTCCTCCAACATGCGGAGAGGATCTTGGGAACGCTTCAACGAATTCCTTCCGTTCTCCGTCTGTGAACCAGTAAGGATAGCAAGGAGTTATTAAGGTTTGGATTTAGTGCTCTGAAGGAGCAGTTGTAACAGTAAATATTAACATTACATATGAAGAATGTGATTTTTAGTTTCACTTTTATTTCGAAAGACTGGCAGAACGGCAGGTGTAATAACAACAGATGACGAGTCTTTTGTCTCATTAGTGTTAGAAAATATATATTATTTGTTAAAATTTATATTTTATGAAAACCAATATAAACTCAGAAGCAGTATTATTATTTAAGGTATTTCCGACCTTTTGGAATATTTCGTATGATTTGACAAAAGGGAGGATAATCTTGCAGGAATAGCCGTGCATCTTTCTCTTTATTTTTATTTTACAAGCGAGTATAGAACCATATTAATCTGACTTGTCTCATATGACTTGATTTAATGTGTTTTGATTCTCTTATGTGCTGTAAGTGCTTATCACATGATATGATTTATTTCATTTCCGATTTATCTGTTTAAGTCCACAAAGGTAATATTGTTCCCGTATTTTGTTTGAAGGTTACTTGGTTTATTTGTGTGTTTGTTAGAAAGACTACACTAAACGCTGAAGCAATTACCACGAAAATATGTGGACCAGAGAATGTTTTATGCGAATCCCTTTTAGGAGCGAATCCAATAAGGTTTTTTTTGTTTGTTTTGGCGGATGTATACACTTTACTGAGTAGAAATTATAATTTTAATCAGGTTCGTGTCATTTTTTCATTATATAATAGATTTTGAATATCCCTGTTCCCTCAAGAAAGTACTAGGTTATTGAAAGTTAGAAAAGCCTCGACTGAAAAGATAAAAATGGTGATCAAATGTGTGCCAGATACCTTTAACTTTTTGCAGCTCTTGGAATGGCTGAAGCATTCTGTATGTTTCGCTGTGTTTTGGGAGTCCATCTATGAATTTGCTCAAGGTATTACCCGCTGCAATCTTTTCCGCCAGGACGTCGATTTTATTTATAAACAAAATGATGGATACATATCGAAGATACCTGAACAAAAAAGAAACAATGAAACAATGACCAAATGTGACCAATTACTTATTTAACATTGCCATGAAACATGAGCGTATCATTTATAAGCGCGATTATGACAATTTAGGTACATATATGTATATTTCCTTCTTTATTGTTTCTCATCTTATCTCATCGCAACTACAATTATGATGACATAATACGTAATAATCAAACTATATGTATTAATAAATGTGATACTTTGAGGCCACGGGTTGACGTTACCGACAGTTCTAGACCAAATACGGGCAACAGAGGGTTCCGTGAATAAACTTGAAAGGAAGAAACGTGAATTATAATATAGATATAGAATAAAGGTGTTTGTTAATTTGTCTTTCAGGCCACTTTGCCTCTCTTTCTGTAATAAGGAGGATATGTTTTGACCCACGTTGGACATGGGATAGGGGTGAACTCAGTACAACCTGACGTGGATACAGAGCCAGAGCTGGATGGTATTGCCATAGCGGAGGAGTGCTACACATAAGATCTGGATTGCGTGACAGTAACGTGTTTAATATACCTGTGGCTCCACACCTGCTGGAAAATTTCAGCAGCTTCCATCAGGCGGTTTTTCGTACTATCCTCACGGAGGACAAGGTCATAGCTGCTGCAGTCAAGGACAAACAAAATGGCAGTCACGGAATCGAAAACTTGGATCCATTTACGGCGTTCCCCTCGCTGCCCGCCAACGTCAAAAACACTACAATATCAAACAGAATCCACTGTCACAACGGACGTTTGATTGACGTCTAATTAATAAGTGGTTACACCAGATGCTTGATGACGCCTGCGCATTCATGTTCCCGTGAAATTAGCCGTGACAACCGGACTCAGTAGGCAATCGGATAATTGGGCTGGTAAGCCTACTCGAGTCGTGATACAAGTAATATCGAGGAATATATCGCAGCGGTCTAGCATCAATTTGCATTCATATTGAGGTAAACGGCCCATAATCTCAATATTATGCTAAGAATGATAAATTAACACAATAGTATACATGTGGGCTGAACTGAAACACCGTCTCCATGGACACGGGTCATTTCCTGTATCGCATGCAAGCCCGTGCGAGCCATGCATGTGTTAATGTGGTCATGAATTCAACAAAAAATGCCGAGGGGTTTACCAATGTTCTTTGGTAAAACTGATTTTGATCATGTTTGGTATTATTTAGAAAGTACACAAAAAATGCTAACGATCGGTCTGGTTTATGTTTATTATCGGTCTGGGCTGCGACAATTTTGCGACAAATTGCAAATTCATTCGCGAGAGAGTCTCAAACGTGTCGTAAAACATTCGCGGCGGTTCTCAGTTTCCTCGTGTGATTTGCAATGTGTCGTTAACTTGTCGCACAAATTTTGAACATGTTAAAAAAAATTCGCAAAACAAAATTTCTCACAAAATAGTCGCAGAGGCATCGCTTGTGTCTCAAACCCTTCTCAAACATGTCTCCAACTATTCTCAAGTCAGTTTCTGCGAGTCAGGAATTGCTAGGACTGCGAGACAACTTTGAGAGGGGTTTGCGACCTATGCAACTACATTGCGAATATTTGGAGATAAAAATGAGAATTTGATATTCTAGTCACGAATTTTCTTGCGAATATTTCACAAATGTCGTGCGGATGTCTTGTGAACATCGCACGACATTCGCACGACGGGTATACGAATTCAAGCCGAATTTTGGGCCAAACACTCGTACGATGTTCGCAAACATGTCGTAAATACGATTCAATGTGACTGAAAGTGAAAATTGTCGCTAATTCGCGTATTTTGTCGCAATTGTCGTGTCTTCAACTAGTCGCAAGCTGTCGCAGCCCAGTGAGATACTACCTTTAACCATCTCCTTACTTCTCAGATTTAATATATCTTTTACATAAACAACCCTCTGCACTTAAAACACGCTGGAACGCCCTGTTCATATCAATAACAGGTACAAATCTCCCATATCAATAGGATACGGATATTTTAAACCGCAGCTATTGAGGTTTTAAAAGTAAAATACAATCCGTTCTCAGGAATACGACAGCACCATCAGAATCACTGACGCTGGTGACAGTAACGTATGAGCGAATGGTTGAGGACGAATAACGCTGGTATGCTTTATCAAACACGGATTCAGGGGGCACAACTTATTCGTTATAAGAAATCCTGGAAAAAAAAGTAAAGAATACGCTGAAAACAGTATTAGCGCAATATTTCCCTTTGCGCGCCCACCATTTTCTTGCTTACTACTTCGTGGGAGTATTATACATAACGTCTACTGGCATTACCGGCTCATTTGTTCACCTCGGCCAGGGTTTTGTGACCCATTTATTCTTAAGTCCTCAGTCCGCCCCTAATTATTTACCATTGGAAACTCAATGAACATTACCGATAACGCTTGTGATCACATATTGACAATACGAGATAAGGTAGTTAGGTATAGCTAATACCGGTAACCAAAGTTAGAATAAGGCAGAACACATGGCCTCGACATTAACTGGCAGTGACTGATGTTATACTGTATTATCAGATAAATGTATAATAAATAATATATATATATATATATATATATATATATATATATATATATATATATATATATATAACGTCATTGCAATGCAGTTAAAAGTTGTTTTATATTCTTCATGAAATATTTGTTCAGTGGGTGATAACTGAAGAAATATTCAACCCAGAATATCAAATACAATTACATTGATAATTTCTTAGGATTCCATCTATATATCTGTAACATAATGGTTTGTTATCTTTATCAAATATTGTTAATCTTAATATTTGTTGTATAAAAGTGTGAATTATTCTCCTAATGTATGTATTAGGAGTAGACCCACCTAAACTGAATATCATATTTATTGTCCTTCACACTGAAGTCTATCCTTTGTATTGCATTTGTCATCACTCTGCACCTCAATATGTCCTTTAGGAAGAAAAAAAGACAAGTTTTATGTTCAAATGTTTCAAGTTAATATCAGTCAGCACCATTATTGAATGTCGTTTATATAAACTGGGTTACATAGTACTAATGTTAACTCATTTCATTATAAATGGCTTCCTACGAATGGAACACAATATTCTGTAGACTGACTTGATTAATTTCCATCATGTCTGTTGCATTCTAAACAATAAAATCTGCTGGGTAAAATTACACCATTTCATAACCGCGAAACAGTCATTCAATAATCAGTCTAATTAAATTGGACTCCTTGGTGTTATCCGATATTTTTATGCCTCTCTATAGGAAAAGGCAAAAATGCAGTGCGCATATCTGTCACCATAACTAAATGGCTGAACAAAAAAAATCCAATCATTGATGGACATTTAAAGGTGACATTCCAGGAATCAGCAAATTCTTTTCAGTTCTGATCTTCCTCACTGATATCACGTAATTACCACACGTGCAAGAGACATTATCTTGGCGGGGATAATATACGGCCATTAGTAAACACTATATCGATCAGGACAAAACACTTAACATTGTTCTGATAAGAATGAGGCCGTTTATCAGCGTACACCCAACCTTGCTTCACCACAGTCAGCAAGGTCGGAACCACAGGTTGGCCTAACCTGTGGACTTGCATTAGAATATGAACAACGCTATGGGAGGAATCCGTGAACAATCTACAAAAAGGAAATCGGGTGATCAACCCAGAGTTAGAAATAAAGCAGTCGTTTTTGACAGTTCCTCTCGATTCCCCTAGGAATTTTTATTTTCCAGCGAAATCTATTTTACTTATCCTTAATATGTCATTATAATACAGATGCAGTAGCTGTATTTCAGTGTCAACACAACTTCCATAAGTAACAATACTAAATATAAACAATTGACTAAACTTCCTTTAATGCAGTCCAGTGTGTGAAAATGTATTTATCATAAACATTTGGGAGTCCCTGGAAATTTAGAGGGTATCATAATTCGATAATTTATTTTACTTATCCTAAATATGTCATGATAATACTGATGCAGTGGCTCTATTCTAGTGTCAACACAAATTACACAAGTTACAATACTAAATATACTAAATATACTAAACTATCTTTTATGCAGTCCAATATATAAAAATGTATCGATCATATAATATGTGGTCTAACAATCCGTTCTAATGCCTGCTAATTAAAATGATATTGTAATTCGAGGATCAAGTTTTCATCTATATAATAGGAGACTCAAGAGAATGTTCCTGTTCCCAGAAATAAATTTTATCATGAAAACAAACTATCTAGAGCAAAGACCAGCTGTATGACAGACCACCCTCGGCTCTCACGCTGGGTCTGTTATCTTGGTGGAGAGCTAAAAACATTGTTGCCACTTGAACAGGTTTATCATGTTCTACAGGAGGACAGTAATGACGCATGGTTCGGACGAAAGAACAGGAAACGTCAGGAATGGTGCCAATACACATATGGTGACTTGAGGGATATGGTGACTTGGGGGAAACCTAAAATACAATAATTCCTGCCCTAATTAAGTAGTAGATCTGTTCCCTTATTTTGTGATATGGTTCATTGACCGCTGTGCCAATTCCACTCCATGGCCGGTCAACTTCTCAAAACATTTGCCAGTGGGTCTGTATATCCGGGTGCTTTGTCTACCTTATGATAATAATTTATTTTATTTAAGCGTAAAATCCACCAGTAATTGTGTCCTGAATCGCTGTAATCGACTAAAAAAGAAAGGGAAGAGTATAATTTAAAGTAGTAAAACAAGTTAAATTCAAAACAATATAATGTTGAATTTTCAAGAAAATTTTCCACAAAATCTGTAAAACTGTCTGATCTAATGGGTAGTCAAATGATATTCAAAAGATGACAGAATTGCTTGTGATCGCATTCATTATGCTAATTCTAATGTTGAGGACAGGCTACACCAAATGCATATGAGTTATTGTAAATGGAACAACTAAGAGATCCTGGTGGTATTTTCATGGTAGGGATGAATGACTTCATGTCGATAGCACCGAGCCAATGGAATTTTCAACATAAAAACAAGATCTAGAGCCTTTCAAGTGGATCCTCTGATACACTGGCAACCACTGAAGAACATAGAACACAAGTAAGATGTAAATACAATAGTTACCTTCATATTAGGGAGTGTTTCAAATTCGCGATATTTGCGAAAGGGAAATTATTGCGGAAATTAATCTTTCATGAATAAGAGGCCGGAGGCAAGTTGTAAGGAAAAGGTTTCTATTATTTATGATGTTAAACCTTTAAAATTATCCACCAATAATGAATTTGTTTAGTAATATGCCTTCATTTAAGACCAGCGATCATACTTTTGCACATACAAGCAAAAGAACAGAAAGAATGAGAGCTGACCTGGTCCGTGGGACAATAATCCTCTCTTCTCACAAGATGTATTCGGTCAAGAAAACTGAAATGAGAGCATGTGATATGTTCATATTACGAAAAATATGGATTCTTACCATGGATCTTTTAGTACAGGGAAAGTATACATAATTAAATTATCAAAATACGTCATGATGATATATCAAAACAGGAGACATTTATAAATTATAAGCACGAAAAATGAATATAGAAATTGACATACAAGGACAGTGGTAGAGTTCATCATGTTATGCAAATTTCAGGGTGTAAAGTAGAGTAAAAAATGGCGGAAGCTCCTCCGCTGTAAAAGATAATGCTATTACACGATTAAACGAGCCAATTAGCTCATAAAACAGTTGATGCTCACTATTTGGCGCAGTCTATTAGCTGATATTCGTTTGATCTTCTGAAACACTCTTGAACTCCTTCATCCCGCCACAGTCGTAGTGTGAAGTCGTAAAAAACCTTGAAAGCAAAGCTCATAATCATACCAAGGTTACTGTAAACGCTAATGATGGAAGTATGATCCTGGTCTCTTTAACATTGTAACTAGAGGAAAACGTATGACATCCTGAGGACCTATGGTATTATCACACTGCGGAATGGAAATGAATCAAATTACGTAGATGTACTCGCCATCTTTTCACAATGAAAATAGAAAAAAGGTTGCAATATTCAGAATCAAGAACTACGAATGATCACATCCAAACTGGATTTACATATATTCATGTTGTGGAAATTGATAACAAAGGCCTTTTCCATAGTTGCCCAAATAATACTTCATCAAACAAATCCTTTTCTGGGAAACGATATCAGAAACTGACGTAGCGTGATTCACCCACTGCACGCCCGAGGAAGAATATATCTTCAATAAAAGTACCAGTCTGTATTATCATAACTAAATATCTGCCGGACAAAAGGCGCCTGTTTCTCCATGAAACACATGCGACTGTTTATAAACAAAAAATAAAGCGGCCTTGTCTCACATACCGCCATGGCGGCAGTTTATTGAACCTGACGATCGCTTTTCTCGCAAAACTGTTGCGGAAAAAAAGACGAGGTACTTTTCAACCTCCGGACTCTTTATTTAAGTGTTAATTCAATCGTAGTACAAAGTAAGACATGACTTTGTTTTTCATTATATTTTAAATACTTCCACTAAGCAAATATTTTTATTCACACCTTTTGAACCGCTGGTGAACTGTGATTGGTATAATGACTCAAAGGCCACGTCCGTTTAATTAATTAAGGCTTTTGAGTCCTGTTTTTATGGCTACACGCGTCCGGAAGCGATTTATGCGCATGATGCCTACCAATACCCTTTCAAATTTCAGATTTTAGCATATAGTTCTATTCTTAGGCCGTTTTGTATGAACATTCTTTACTTTAACGGGTAAAAATTCCATTTCTAACGTCAATACACAACGTTCTTTCTAAATCATAAAAACGTTAACACCAGCACTGCGTAAAAATACTACTAAAATCTAAAGATCATTTTCAAAAATTTATATATTTTTATAGATTTAAACCAGCTTTTGCTGCTAATATGCAGACATTTATAACGTATAATATCGATTACCTATTAACACAGGGTACGCATCGTTCGTAATGAAAACGAGCCTTGCGGATACAGGAATAGGCATCTATATACATCGATGGAAAACCAACTTAAGATGATATAATCTCGAATCAAGGCCGCACTTGAAGTTTTTTAAAGGGGAGGGGAAATCGCTGGGGACTGATAAATGAACCGACAAACAAAAATCACTTTATAAAGAAAACTGTTTTCACACGTTCAGTAAAAGAGTAACAGGTAATGTCTTTGAAATTTGTGTAACTGAAATGAATATGTTCTACTAAGTCAGGAGTATTGTACACAGGGGAATGATCACGAAAATAAGGTTTGTGGGTATGAGTGGTAGCTTCGATCCTGCGCTACCAAATTAAGATGAAACCAAATAATATAGCTGGTCATTCACTGGAAAATAATAAAAAAGATACAGCTATCGGGACCACCTGCGGGACCAGCGAAAATGGTCGTGTTAGCGGAGCTGGTCGTGTTAGTGGGGCTGGTCGTCATAGCGGGGTGGTCGTAATAGCGGGGTGGTCGTCATAGCAGGGTGGTCGTCATAGCGGGACTGGTCGTCAGCGGGATGGTCGTCAGGCGACATTAAATGTATTTGCATGTTCAATTTTTCCTCTGAAACTAAACAATATGTAGTATGTCAGCCGGCCTTCTTACCTGAGGATAACTGAAGGTGTCTTTTATCGCTTCTTGCATCATGAAGTCTACACATTCTTGGTTTTGGTCATTTTTAAGTGAGATCCGGAGTTCAGGCATCGCCCCAATAATTGACTAAAACGAAAAAGCAAGAAATGAATTCCACAGTAGTCACCACATACAAATAGTCTTAACAAATTCTGTTACATGATTCTTAATGTAAAGAATGTACATAAAATAGAAGAGAAATAAAGTGCATCTATAGTCACAACTCACTGTTTTCAAACCGTGTTAATTTCCTAGCTAATTAAGAACTTACTGTTACTAATTTTTTTATTGTTTTCGTCCAGGTATTCCTTCATTTTCTTATGTCTTGCTCTATAAACTTTAATAATTATGAGTGTCATTCTGTTACTAGCCAAGACATGGGTTTTTTTATGCTCCAATACGGCTCTGTTTTGCACCTTCAGTCACTATCTGTGCGTGGTGTTCACGAAGCCATCATTATTACGATTGTCATAAATAAGACCGTCACAGGTTCCTGCTCATGACTGTTACATGACGGCCAATATAGAATATATATAAATACCTACCCACCAGGAATAGCCACTGGAAGATGAGACTTAGTTATTAGCAGCAAATAGAATAAGTCTAGACAGTACGCCAAATGTCAGCTTGCATTTGCCAACCTGATCTTACAAGGGGTGATAATATGGCTTACCAGTATCGAGTCCCGCACGTTTTTCCGTATATCTCTAACTTTCTCTCGTCTCTCGCTGTTAAATATAAGATACTGTGTATTAACTGTTATATACACATATAGCAAAAATCATTGCCGAGATTTACGCAAATATATCAGGCCTTTGATTACATTCCACCATATGAAAGCGAGGCCAAACCAAGGTATATATAGTTTAGCCCCTGAATCACCCACGCTTTTTCCATGGATTTATTTTTTCATAGTTATTGACATTTCTAACTGCTGTGTTGCGATCGCTTCAGAATTAGTATAACGAATATTTATAATGATAAGCATTCATTCATAATGGTATTATTAAACATTGATTTAATTTTGCGTTGTTTACACCCTTTCAAGCTAGGACCATTTATCGCATTATGTCCCGGCCGGTAAATTAAAATAAACAAATACATACTTTTAAATTTATGAAATATAAATACAAAATCGTTTTCTCGCATCATACGCTGTAATTTTACAGGAAGTAAAACAATTTTCTTTCCATGACCTTGAAAGAATAATGGATACCGCAAGATTAATTTAAAAGTTTTGCATTGGATGCTGCAGTTGTTTTTATATGCTGGTGTAAGAGTATTGGCCAGACTAGTTTGTACACATTAAAAAATAAAGATATAAACCGTGTCGTTTCTTCTTGTTTATCGTTGAGATAAGGAGAGATAATCGACCAAGATCTGCCAAATATAAACATTCCCGATAAGATAATGCGTAGAATCCCTTCCTGCTGAGGATGTCTCAGTTATAGGTGGCTGTAATGTGTCTTTGCTTGGGGAGTTATAGTGGATGTAATGTGCCTATGCTGGAGGAGTAACAGATGTCTGTTAAGTTTCTAGGCTGGAGGAGTTATAGGTAGCTCTAATGTGTCTATACTGGAGTTACGAATGGCTAGAAGGTGTCTATGCTGGAGGAGTTAGAAACGGCTGTAATGTGTCTATGCTGGAGGAGTTATAGGTAGCTCTAATGTGTCTATACTGGAGTTACGAATGGCTGTAATGTTTCTATGCTGAAGGAGTTTAGAATGGCTGTAATGTGTCTATGCTGGAGGAGTTATAGGTAGCTGTAATGTGATTATACTGGAGTTACGAATGGCCGTAATGTTTCTATGCTGAAGGAGTTTAGAATGGCTGTAATGTGTCTATGCTGGAGGAGTTATAGGTAGCTGTAATGTGATTATACTGGAGTTACGAATGGCCGTAATGTTTCTATGCTGAAGGAGTTTAGAATGGCTGTAATGTGTCTATGCTTGAGGAGTTAAAGGTGGCTGTAAAGTGTCTATGCAGGAGGAGTAGTAGGTGACTGTATTATGTCTATGCTGGAGTTACGAATGGCTATAATAAGTCTATTCTGGAGGACTTACCTGTCATCAAAACCATTTATATGTATGATCCGCATCTGTTTGGTTATCGTGCTTTTACCAGACTCCCCGGTACCTGCAAATACATAATAATCATAACAGTAAATATACAACTACTTAATTGTTTTTGCTCTCTTTGCTATAACATAAATATCATATGAAAAATTTATATATATTGGCCAAAATAATAAAAGGTATAGTTCATGGGCACCGCGTCAATTTTAACCCCCCCCCCCCCCATAAAAAAATTTTAATTTGTTTTTTATCTTTCAAAATGATAAAATTTTGATACCTTTTCCTTTGTTGTACAGTACTTTTACCTGTTTTAAAAAAGATGTTATTATCATGCTTTTCCCTGATAATATGACATTTTTGTCGATACATACAAAACAGGTAATAAAAAAACCGCCCGCCCACACTGATTTATGAAAAAAAGTGCCTGAGAACCATACCCTTTTTTTTTTGGCCTAATCTATCTTTATTGTGTTCCTCTGTTTGGTGTTTTCAAAGCTTTTTATAATGTGGTAATGCTTGAGGAGTAGGTGAGAGAAAACAGCAGTATTTTTAGAATAAATATTTCTCATATTCACCTTTAATTCCGACATGCAACTTGCGACATCCGCTTTTTAGGATGTACGAAGGGCTTATTTTAGCAAGTTCAAGATTTGATACGGAAGCACAACAGGACAGTATCAAGGTGGAAAGTTATCTGAGAGAGAGAGATGGTAGAAACTTGAACTTTAGCTCAGAAAATCTAATACACGCTTAAAAGCACCATAATATATATATATATATATATATATATATATATATATATATATATATATATATATATGCCTATATATATGATAAATTCTTTTTACACTAAGATGTAATTTCAGAAAAAGGGACTCCTGCTTTATCTGTTAATACAAGTTCAAGTGACAGCAGGCTTTTCTTATGTGTTCTTTCCATTTTAAAGTATCAATATCTAAAAAGCAAAAGTGTATTTAGCATGGCAAAACATCCTATCCTGTTCAGAAATACATGATTATTTTAGTAAAGTACATCAATGCTTCATAGGTGATCGTTATTTTTTATAAAAAGTTGCTACCCTTAATTTCATCATTTGTCTGAAATGACCCTGTAAACGTTAACACCGATATCTCTACAACATCGTTATGAGCTCTGACTTGTTGAAAGTCCTATATCATAATGAAAGCCTAAATAAAAATTCTGTCCGGCGAAAGATATAAAATATCTTCCGCCGGGAGGGTGTGCCTTCATTCCCGTTCGCGTGTGTATATTTGTTTGTGGGTTCACAAAATAACACACGAAATCATATCGGGAATGAACCAATGAAGAATCAAACAGATTCTGGTGTGGATCCGGTACATGATCCGGATCCAGGAATGTCATCAACGAATACTCACAGATATGCAGTCACTTATGCCCGAATGAACCTGGAAATCTGGACGGAATAAGTGAATAATTCATTTAAATGCAGATTTCAAGTAAAAAACAGTGTGAACCATTCGACCTTTTTTGGCATACAGTTCTAAAATATCCATGTTTCACAAGACTTAATATAATATACCCATTCCAGTCCTAAACACTCTTATATTACTCCTTCACAGTAAGACTGGGCGTCTTTGAGCATGGAGTTGCTTCGAATATTTCTTAAAAAAATTTATAACATAACAGTTGAAGAAAACCTATGGAAATAAAACTAGTGATGCACTTGCTTTCGAAATGGTGACCTTGTTATATGACTTTTGAGATATGATTCAATTTTTGTTAGTAGAACATAAATTATTAATATATAAGAAGCTTACTGGAATGTTCGAAGCAAAAATTATACTTTCTTGTTTAAACTATCCAGTCTTGCTATTTGAGACAAGCCTGTTTTTGACCTACCCCTACTTTAAACAAAGCCTATTTGTCATCTTAAATACCAATACATAACAAAAGGCCTACATCCTTTTGGTCGTGCACACTAATACATAACGAGAGGTCTACACCTTTCTCGTCCTAAATACCGATTCATGAAAAGAGGTCCACACCATTTTGGTCCTAAATACCAATACATAATAAAAGACCCACATCTTTCTGGTCGTACATACTAATACGTACATAACGAGAGGTCTACATCTTTCTCGTCCTAAATACCGATACATGACTGGAGGTCTACACATTTCTGATTTTAAATACCAATACATATCAAGAGGCCCACATCTTTTTCAGGTCTTAAATACCAATACATTACAAGAGGCCTACACCTTTCTAGTCGTAAATACCGATACATTACAGGAGGCCTACATCTTTTTCAGGTCTTAAATACCAATACATTACAACAGGCCTACATTTTGCTAGTCGTAAATACCAATACATTACAACAGGCCTACATCTTTCTCGTCCTAAATACCAATACATTACAAGAGGCCTCCATCTTTCTCGTCCTAAATACCAATACATTACAAGAGGCCTACATCTTTCTAGTCGTAAATACCGCTACATTACAAGAGGCCTACATCTTTTTCAGGTCTTATATACCAATACATTACAAGAAGCCTACACCTTTCTAGTTCTAAATACCGATGCATTACAAGAGGCCTACATCCCTTTCGTCCTAAATACCAATACATTACAAGAGGCCTACATCTTTCTCGTCCTAAGTACCAATACATTACAAGAGGCCTACATCTTTCTAGTCGTAAATACCGATACGTTACAAGAGGCCTACATCTTTTTCAGGTCTTAAGTACCAATACATTACAAGAGGCCTACATTTTTCTAGTCGTAAATACCAATACATTACAACAGGCCTACATCTTACTCGTCCTTAATACTAATACATTACAACAGGCCTACATCTTTCTAGTCGTAAATACCAATACATTACAAGAGGCTTACATCTTTTTCAGGTCTTAAATACCAATATATTACATGAGGCCTACATCTTTCTCGTCCTAAATACTAATACATTACAAGAGGCCTACATCTTTTTCGTCCTAAATACCAATGCATTACAAGAGGCCTACACCTTTCTAGTCGTAAATACCGATACATTACAAGAGGCCTACATCTTTTTCAGGTCTTAAATACCAATACATAACAAGAGGCCTACATCTTTCTCGTCGTAAATACCGATACATTACAAGAGGCCTACATCTTTCTCGTCCTAAATACCGATACATTACAAGAGGCTTACACCTTTTTCAGGTCTTAAATACCAATACATAACAAGAGGCCTACGTCTTTCTTGTCCTAAATACCGATACATTACAAGAGGCCCACATCTTTTTCAGGTTTTAAATACCAATACATTACAACAGGCCTACACCTTTCTAGTCGTAAATACCGATACATTACAAGAGGCCTACATCTTTCTCAGGTCTTAAATACCAATACATTACAAGAGGCCTACATTTTTCTAGTCGTAAATACCAATACATTACAACAGGCCTACATCTTTCTCGTCCTAAATACCAATACATTACAAGAGGCCTACATCTTTCTCGTCCTAAATACCAATACATTACAACAGGCCTACATCTTTCTAGTCGTAAATACCGATACATTTCATGAGGCCTTCATCTTTTTCAGGTCTTAAATACCAATACATTACAAGAGGCCTACATTTTTCTAGTCGTAAATACCAATACATTACAACAGGCCTACATATTTCTCGTCCTAAATACTAATACATTACAACAGGCCTACATCTTTTTCAGGTCTTAAATACCAATACATTACAAGAGGCCTACATTTTGCTAGTCGTAAATACCAATACATTACAACAGGCCTACATCTTTCTCGTCCTAAATACCAATACATTACAAGAGGCCTACATCTTTCTCGTCCTAAATACCAATACATTACAAGAGGCCTACATCTTTCTAGTCGTAAATACCGCTACATTACAAGAGGCCTACATCTTTTTCAGGTCTTATATACCAATACATTACAAGAAGCCTACACCTTTCTAGTCCTAAATACCGATGCATTACAAGAGGCCTACATCCCTTTCGTCCTAAATACCAATACATTACAAGAGGCCTACATCTTTCTCGTCCTAAGTACCAATACATTACAAGAGGCCTACATCTTTCTAGTCGTAAATACCGATACGTTACAAGAGGCCTACATCTTTTTCAGGTCTTAAATACCAATACATTACAAGAGGCCTACATTTTTCTAGTCGTAAATACCAATACATTACAACAGGCCTACATCTTACTCGTCCTTAATACTAATACATTACAACAGGCCTACATCTTTCTAGTCGTAAATACCAATACATTACAAGAGGCCTACATCTTTCTAGTCGTCAATACCGATACATTACAAGAGGCTTACATCTTTTTCAGGTCTTAAATACCAATATATTACATGAGGCCTACATCTTTCTCGTCCTAAATACTAATACATTACAAGAGGCCTACATCTTTTTCGTCCTAAATACCAATGCATTACAAGAGGCCTACACCTTTCTAGTCGTAAATACCGATACATTACAAGAGGCCTACATCTTTTTCAGGTCTTAAATACCAATACATAACAAGAGGCCTACATCTTTCTCGTCGTAAATACCGATACATTACAAGAGGCCTACATCTTTCTCGTCCTAAATACCGATACATTTCAAGAGGCTTACACCTTTTTCAGGTCTTAAATACCAATACATTACAAGAGGCCTACGTCTTTCTTGTCCTAAATACCGATACATTACAAGAGGCCCACATCTTTTTCAGGTCTTAAATACCAATACATTACAACAGGCCTACACCTTTCTAGTCGTAAATACCGATACATTACAACAGGCCTACATCTTTTTCAGGTCTTAAATACCAATACATTACAAGAGGCCTACATTTTTCTAGTCGTAAATACCAATACATTACAACAGGCCTACATCTTTCTCGTCTTAAATACCAATACATTACAAGAGGCCTACATCTTTCTCGTCCTAAATACCAATACATTACAACAGGCCTACATCTTTCTAGTCGTAAATACCGATACATTTCATGAGGCCTTCATCTTTTTCAGGTCTTAAATACCAATACATTACAAGAGGCCTACATTTTTCTAGTCGTAAATACCAATACATTACAACAGGCCTACATATTTCTTGTCCTAAATACTAATACATTACAACAGGCCTACATCTTTCTAGTCGTAAATACCGATGCATTACAACAGGCCTCCATCTTTTTCGTCCTAAATACCAATACATTACAAGAGGCCTACATCTTTCTCGTCCTAAATACCGATACATTACAAGAGGCTTACACCTTTCTAGTCGTAAATACCGATACATTACAAGAGGCCTACATCTTTTTCAGGTCTTATATACCAATACATTACAAGAGGCCTACACCTTTCAAGTCCTAAATACCGATACATTACAAGAGGCCTTCATCTTTTTCAGATCTTAAATACCAATACATTACAAGAGGCCTACACCTTTCTAGATCTAAATACCGATACATTACAAAAGGCCTACATCTTTTCCGTCCTAAATAGCAATACATTACAAGAGGCCTACATCTTTCTAGTCATAAATACCGATACATTACAAGAGGCCTACTTCTTTCTAGTCGTAAATACCAATACATTACAAGAGGCCTACAAATTCTGATCTTAAATACCAATGCATTGAAAGAGATCTACACCTTACAAGGGTCTTCATCTTTCTGGTCCTAAATATCGGTTTATTACAAGAGGCTTACACCTATTGGCTCTAAATACTTGTTATTTACAGCAGACGACGGCATAAGGTCCTAAATGTGTATATGTTTTATTAAGGTTTCCTATCCAACACATCCGTATAATACCACAGGCTTAACAGACCCTACACCATACGATTTCCCCTTCGATTTTCCTGCCAAAATCTTGACCACCCTCACGTAACATGATTCCGTTCAGTTATAAATGTCTGCCACTGTCTGGTATTTTTTCTACCACTCCAAATATGACCTGACCTTATTCACATGTTTATACGATTTCCTACGATATATCACAACCTTTTCATAAGCATTCTGAAATTAAGAAAACAGACGATTTCTTACAGTGCGATATGCTACGAAAGTTTGGTGTATGCTCACACACGGAGCGATTTTCCTTCGACTCTCTGCGACAACATAGTGTCAGACCTGCTCCATTCTTGTGTATTGTTTGTGGTTTTCTTAACAATTACTTCGGTTGAGAACTCCATGTAATATTTTTATCATAGAAAACCGTTGCTAATCGTGGGGTTGTCATTTCCACGCAGGTACCATGTTAAGGCCTCCTTTCCTGCTTTACTCTGTAATATGGTGGCCTTGGAAGTTGTGATTTTTTTCTATGATTCTATCATTCCCCTGACGAAGCCTGATTTCCTGCGATCACCTGCGACCTACTTATCGTTGTTATCAACAAACATATATGATTTTTTCAATTTTACTGAGATCATTCCTTATATGCGCTTCCATAATTTTAAACATTTCCAAAATCCCCTAACCCTACTTTAATTTCAGGATTTGGGCGTGGTCCAAAATTACGTTATTCCGATATAAACTTTGCTGATACACGCCCCTTGAGACCAAATTCTTGCCGCAGACAAGTCTCGTCTGTAGAATCTCTTCGGAGTACTTTCGTGTCGCAATCCCGCGTCCGTAGGGCACCCTGACGAGTTTATCCTTCCCACGTTCTGGAAACTGCACATCGGGACGGCCATTTAACGTACACACTAAAACCCGGATGCCACAGTTCGCATTTCGAAATTATATATAAACCGCATCGTTTGAGCCTTGTTTTATAGTTTATGATTTTATGTTTTTTTAAAGTTATCACATAATAAAACCATGTTTGGCCTGCAATGCTGCTTCGCGCAGTTTTGAGTTTGAGGTTTATGGTTATGGTTTCCCTGCTTAAAATCTTACCTGATACTCGGATAGACACTTAAACATCTCTTTAAGCGGAGATTATGTCCCGATGAGGTTGTTAATGACTGTATTTGTGGGTCTGCACGGTAGGTAGGCGGAAATCACCCTAACAGCACCGGACACGAAATACTTATTCTGTCTGTCTGGATCGCCCGCTCATGATGCATCTGACAGGGGGAGCGACGCCAGGCTACTCTCACCACGCAGAGGCGGATCCAGGGGGGGGGGGGGGGGCGGGCTTAACTCCTTTTTACAACCGCCGCAACCTTTTTTAAAGGAGTTCAGGCCAATTTCTCGGCCTAGACCACCCCCATCCCCCTTTTCCAGATCTGGGGACCTCTTTTTAGGTTTATCATTAGTCATCCTGGGTTGGACCCCTCCTTTTTCCAAATCAGGGATCCGCCCCCGCCAAATGTTGCTATTTTACCGATAAAATAGAAAAAATATTAAACAAACAAATATTAAAAAAAATGAAATATTATTGTGTTTATTGGTATGCCTTTCATTACTAATATACAACTTCCGTTTGGGGACAATAAAGAGGACTACAACAGTGCGTATGTGCGGGTGTGAATAAATCCTCGATATATTCAGAGACATTTTCTATTTAATTATGGAAAATGTTCGCGCTATAAATATACGACCGATCTATAAATAGAAAACTGAATGTGCTTCTTCACACATGCTGATCTAAAAATATTTGCCCTGTCATCGCGGACGTACTGCATCATCCGAAAATACCTAAGGATTGGCGTGGACACTATTCCTCTGCGACCTTCAACGGGCGAGTATGTGGACACATTAATACGTATACACAAAGTTTAACACGAAAATCCAGACTTAATCAGGTCTGTCACACAGATCCTTTTGTCGTATTCACTGTGGTAATATATGGCTAGGGTCACAAATAGAATAGTCACCGATAAGGGAGCTATATATAGAAGTCGCTATCTAACATGGTCGTTGGCATCCCGTGGTACGGCAGTGATTGTAGTTGCACACTGGTTGAAGACCTGATAACGTTATGAAATATCAATTGACAAACTGCCATACCTTTACTTGCTTATTGCACACTGCGAATGTATATTGTTCTTTCGTCATTTTTTAAAATTATATCTGCTGTAATTGTCATCAAAATAACCATCGATTGTTTAAATAAATACCGGTTTGTAAAAGTGTTATTGTTTGCCTTTCTAGTGAGCACTGTGATCAGAATTGTCCCTGCATGTTTTTTTTTTCAAGTCTTCTAACTGTTTGTATAACACGTTTTCTGATTGTGGTTGCATGCTAAAACCGCCGTCTGTAGTCGTGTATACTTGTGCTCACCCGTAATTTTTCGTTTTATTTATTACACGATGAACGCATGATATACAATAATGCTCAGTCATAATGTTCATTTTGTGTATACCCATTACACAAATAAGCATGGAAAAATCACGCAAGTATTAGTATCTGTTTAGTTCAGCAGTTGCTGAGAAAAACTGTCTACATACAGGATATGGACGAACGCCGCACCATTGCTATACTCACAGGTGAACCAGATATAACATTCAAATGTAATTTTATTATTTTTTAATCATTAAATTACTTCGAAAATTTTTAGATGTCAAGAGGTCATGCTGGTTTACAGGTCGGATGTGAGTCATACATCTCAAGAGGCATATTAGTACATACTTAGTACATCATACTTTCGGCGACGCACAAAAACAGACTATATCTACCCGGGTAACACGTACGGAATATCGAAACAAAACAATTGATATATAAAGCACGGTTATGCGGCACACATACTTAACTACATACTTATGACAACCAGCTTAAGCAAGTGGTCTCCATGTGAAAAAATCGCTTTTAATCGCTTAAGTTCCGATATTTAAGCCATGTTGTATTAACATTCTCTATTTTCGATTGCAATTAGTTTCATTTGGTCTTTTGATAACAAGTAGTATTTACGGATTTAAAAAAATTATATTTGCATAATCAGTTCCATTAAGGTAACATTCAATATTGCAGTCACTATTTTCATTGCCAGCATAATACCCGTTTTTGCGTTGGGCACGTCAGCTCGACGTTCTTCGGATTCTTCTCGGACAGCGAATTTGATAGATGGCAATAGACCGCGAAGTAATGTCGATTTATGAGCAAAAAAAAAAAGATGGAAAATGACACCAGCCCCCTAAAGTTAAACAATCGGCAGACTATCATAGGCCTACATGTACTTAATTAACCTGGGTAATATGTGAAGGTAAACTTCTTTTTAATATATTGGTAGGATTTATCGTTAAGGGTTCGTGTCTACAATATTTATCGATTTCGCAATTACAGATCTCGTTTTTTTTCTGAACATGAAAGGGGTATTTATATGGGTTAACCAGTATTGCTTTACATAGTAACAATAATCACCGGACGTATTAATATGCATGCGGTAGTATGTTTGCCAAATGACACAAGTAAGAATCGACCATTAACAGTATCATATGAAGACAAAGTTAACCAAATGTCTGTGATAAATATAAACTTTGTAAAAGAACATAACGTCATGCCAGCAGCTGTATTTACCTGGAAGAAAAGATAATCATGTGGAAGATGTACCGATTCAGACAGACCCTTGACGTCCCGCCTTGCGTGCAACAAGCCGAACACGTATGGCGTTTGTAGTCACAAGGAGATCATGAAAGGTAGTTAAACTTTTGAATTGATTTAATGGTCTCCTTGGGCATTTATAGTTTATCACCATCTTCTTTTGAAGACTTATCATTTTCAAGAGAAAGGTGGTCATTTATAATAAAATCTCTTTGAAGTTCATACGAAAGGAGGTATTCTCAAAAATCAAGAACACGCTGATCCAAAACTTGGCGACAAAAAAGTGCCGCTCTGAACATCAGTCTGTGGGGAATCTCTGCCTTAGAACTGAAACCTTTCGGCAGCAGGAATAAATCAACCCCCCCCCCCCCCTCCTCTCCCGCCCCCCTTACCCCCACACCCTGAAAAAATAAAATAAAATAACACACACATCTTGCATGGAGTGAAATCATACCAGTTAGACCAATAACCGGTGTATTGTGAACAAACGTGACCAAAGAAGCGTTTCTCTGGGGAAAAAAACGAATATGACAGAATAGAATATGACAGCATTCCTTAATCAGTAAATGCAGTAAAAATTCACCCTCCACCATCACCACCCACGTTAACCTTCAAGGAGAGGGTGTTTCCCCTCCTCCAGGCCGTCAGCTCGCTAACGGAAGAAAGAGAGAGAGAGAGAGAGGGAGGGAGAGAGAGAGGGGGAGAGAGAGAGAGAAAGAGAGACGGGAGGGGGTTAGATCTAGAACAGGGACATTTATTTGGATGTGTTTACCCTGATATGACCTACCTAGAAGCAGGAGTTTGACGACCTTCTCCTCCTCACGGTGCCAGTGTTTGAGCTGTTTAGACAGCTTCTTGTCGATGGCTTTACAGTGGGGATCCCCATCACCACCGTGGCCCGGAGAGACGCATGCGCACTGCATTCTGACAGGAAATGGTTATAAATCAGATCCGTGTTCCACTTTCAGCTTGTTTCTCTTATTTCTTCAGAAACCAAATATACATACTCCAAACGATGGTACCTTCCTTGGTAAACATAAAATCATGTCGAGGTTACATTCCTAGATCATTTTGTCCAAATTCGGTTACAAGTAGGACTTCTTTATAGTCACTCTGGCCGAGTCACCTTGACCCGGGCATATTTCACCCGACACTCGGGCTTCCTTTGACCGGCCGTCTGTCCTTCTGGTATTCCTTTGTGCTCTCACGGTTTAGTTTCCTAAAAATATATTTTCGATTTTAGATTCTCAAATAAGAAGTCCACCTTCTTGACCAATTTATTGTTTAAATGATAATTTCTTAGTCGTCAACGCGAAAGACAAGTATATGTGCGACACAAAATATGTGTTCTTATTCCACACATCAATATGAATTGTTCTAGAATGTTCTTTGTGACAATTTTTAATTTTAAATTTGACCTGATGGATGTTCCATATATCCAATAGCTCCTTAAAATGCAAAAACCAGCAAAAATAAGAATCACACTGCTAATATACATTTATTACAGGATTTCATTTAATATTGTATTCAGTTTATGTCTGACAAGCATGTTTTTACTTTTTATTTTTATTTATAACTGTTCTGGCCTTTCACTTCCCTTTCTTCTCAAAACTGGAGTTAATTGAGAGTCATTGTAGATAATAAATTCACATTTTGCAGTGATATGAAAGCGTCAGTGTGAGTGTGTGTGAGAGAGAGAGAGAGATCTTGTGTGACCTCTGCGTGGAGGGTATGCGTTCATCTCCTGTCGTTGTGTGTGTCTGTTTGTGTTCTAAACATAACTGACGTCATGAAGGGATTCTCATGAATTGTTCAGAGCATTTCGAGAATTGGCCAATCATTAATTGATTAGATTATGGTGTGGGTCCGGAACTATCCGGATTCAGGATATTCATCAAGGAATAATCACAAATGTACACTCTTTTGCACAAAACCATCCGCCAATATGGGCAAATACGTTTTCGGAAGCATTCCACAAAAGGCCCCCCCTCCACACACACACACACACATGACAGAAGCTCGCATTACTTTTAATTCATATATTTAGTTTCATGTATGTTAGTGTGCTACGGCCACATAACCACATAAAACATGTTTTAACAGAAAGAAGGCTCTTTTCCTTCACCGAATATTTTGAATGGACACCGAAACTGACTGTAGTCCTGTCTCATTCATTTCTAAGTGTTAATCAGATGTTATTGAAAATGAACTTCCATTCCCAGGATTGCACGCAATGAAGGACATTTAGCATTCTTACTGCAAGAAAGGCGTAACGCCACCTATTTTATCTCAACTGATGAATTAAAATATAACAAACAAAAAGCCCTATCGCTCCGAAACGTTCGGTATCAGAGTCAGCAGAACAATTTGTTTTCTGTTTTGGACAGCATTTAGACCCGCCATGAATGATCGTTTATTACGACTTGGTCACAGGTGTTTAAATCGGAATAAACTTGGTGCCTATGGTCAGCTTTCAATATTACCGTCGAATCTACATGAGATATAATCTTATATATATATGTATATATATATATATATATATATATATATATATATATATATATACGATTTAAAGAAATAGAGAATTTTCTTTAACGTGTCATTAATGTTTACTCACAAGCCAAACAAGCGCCCACACATTCTAGGGTGAACATTCTCATATAAATGTTGGTTTATATCTGCGTTTCGTCTGTTGTTAATTACTTTATATATGCATATTACTATAAACGTGTTAACTATATACATACACCGTGTACCGCTTCTGATATATGACAGCATATTATACCTGCACATTTAAGTCCAGATCGACTTATCTTAATATACATATATACTCTAGAATGAAGGTTACTTGTCTCTCTTTGCCTAGTTAATAAACGAACATTCTAATGACCACCCACTAGGGGATCAGGCAAACGGATACAAAATAGGAAACGGTTCACTCGTTGCAGACCTAGTTATCAAACACCACTTAAAAGCCAAAAGAAACATGTAGCACTGAACTGCTTACCTCGAGTTGAATGGGGACCCAGCAAGATGAACTCATCATAACAATAAGCCAGGGGGTTTGCTCATATACCTGTATCCGACATGTATATTAGTATTTCCACAACCAGGTAACGCCAGGGGATCAAACCCGGGGAACGTGTGTCGTAACGCGGACTGTGCCCTGACCGTCAGCTGTCCCATATAAGCATGGGATATATTTATACATGTATGCATATATAACTACACTGGCTGTGAAATTTATGTGCGCACGCAACCGAGCTACTGCAAAGGCCAAACTTCAATTGGGTGTCCGCGTGCAGGCGCTATCTGTCGCTCAAGATAGAAGCCAAGCGCTGATAGGCCGGGCCGTCTTACCTGTGCTTGTGTTGAGGATACGGATCTTGCGCTGATAATTGCTATTGTGATCACAACGCGGAATAGCGCGTCAATGTAAGAACATGGGGTCATATATGGGGTACTATATTTAATATGACGGGATAATAAATTTCAGATGGTACTCTCTATACATGTTTATAAACTATATATATATATATATATATATATATATATATATATATATATATATATATTTGTGTGTGTGTGTATATATATATGTGTATAAATATATATATATATATATATATATATATATATATATATATATATTGTTGCATTTCACAAGGTGGTCTAAAAAGTGTGACATGGGTCAAAATGACCATTTTTGGAAAAAGTTGATATGTTCAACCTCTGCCTAAGGTCTATTGAAAAAAGTAATGTCCAAGGTTAAAACCCCTTAATTAACCAAATATGGCATAAAAACTGTATTTAAATGCTATATAATATCATTTAAACTGCAACTTCAAACTGTTTCTTCTCCCGTTAGTATTTCTTCATAATAAACTGATGTATCTCAAGAATTAATTCAGATATTTAACTGAAATTTTCAGGATTAACAGAAAACATCATTTTCATTAACCTTTAATTTTTTGTTTGGCCACATTAAACTTTTCATAGGTATGAAAATTCATGTTTGTGGATACATGTTTTTGTGCAACAACAAAAATCGAAAGGGTAAATTAAGAATTAAAAACATGGAATCATTCAAAATTATGAATTTTTAAGTACACAAATGTACATGAAACAAGGTCTAACATCAAATAATGTAACTAAAACAGTACACTGCACAGGTATAATGGCTTGGTGGTCAGTAATGTCCTAAATGAGGTCTTACCTTTTTATTGGACATTGCCCTAGCTACTACATACTTAAGGAAATCATGGTAATTACATATCTCTCTTTTGTTTAACCTGTAAATTGATCCAGATTTCATTTCTCTAAGGAAAGCAAAGTAGTACCAGATGAAAACATCTGATCATTAGTGAAACAGTCCCATTTCATCATGCTTATTCTTTGTGATGCAAGTGTAGTGTCAGATGAACCCTTACATATGAAGACCAAGCCCATTTAACAAAGTCATCATTACCTTGGTGTGAGTGTCCTTAACCTTTTGATGTCACATTCTGATTAAATATAAGATACCAAATTAAAGCTAAATTTATGAGCATTTATGTGGTGGACTCCATAAGGAAAAATAACTTTACTGGTTGAAATGTTTGGGCAAAGTAACAGCTAACCTCTCTTCAGTTTTATAAAAAAAAATTGGTTGCGTTTCAAAGCATTCATCGAAAATGAGGCAGATGGTGTAAAACTAGGAATTAACAACAGTATGGGGCCTTTCGGGTAGAAGCTTTTTCTTTTAATGATTTAGAGATTAGTGAATAGTTTTAAAACAGGGTCAATACATGTAGGTCCATCAAATAATATGGTATTATGTGGTTACTGCAGCATTTTTGTGCTGATTAAGCTTTATGTACGTTTTTAGCTGATCAGCATGCCACAGGGGGAAATTCAGATCTTACATCAACATGTAACTTTAGGACCTGTTGATCCTGGATCTTTCCATAGTTACCTGCAAATAGCAGCACTGCAAAGGGTATGTTCTAAGCTTTCTGTTGATGTATAAACATGCCCTTTGTCATTTAACAGAGGCAACTGTATCAGCTTTTTGTCAGAAAACCTTACATTTTGTGAAAATGGTCCACCTAACGAAATGTTACCATATATATCAGGGTTGGGTCCAAAAGTACTTGCTCTCGAAGTACTCGTATTCATGAGTACAATTTACAGTACTCAGTACTCGAACTCGAGTACTTTCTTCGAAATGGCCGAAGCACTCATTCTAGTACTCGAGTACTATGAAAGAACTCGTACAAACGAGTCCTTTATGAGCACATTGAGTACTTTAGTATATGCACAAAATAATTATAAAATAAGCGGGAACACTCGTACTTGCACTCGAAATTGTTGTAAATACTTAGTACGCGTACTCAGTACGCATACAACTCTGATATATATACACATGCACACACACATATATATATATATATATATATATATATATATATTATACAGACGTTTCCCAGGTTACCAAATCATTTCTGCTTCTTTATGCCTCGTGGCAGATACATGATGGTTTCATAGTAACTCTTAATCTAATAATACCGGAAACAGTTCCTGCAAAAAGTCAACCGGCTGTGGAAAGCAGACCGCGCCCGCGGAAAGAGGATTTGGTCCTTAATAGGATTAGGACAACGTATCTGACTGTGTAGCCCAGGAAGTGCAGACGGCGATGTCATCCGTGCAAGATCTATATTCGATCAGTCCCAGATACAGCTGGGAATCAAGGCCCTCCACGTGAGCATTAGAATCACGTGCATGTCCCCTAGTAACAGGATTCCTGATGTAATAATGGTGCTTACGAATAAAATGATGCTCTGGTCTCCTGGTTGAGACTACCAGTTATGCACCAGTCATCACAGCTACGGTAATGGTAATCCAGGTTAATGAGATGGTAATGAGAGGGGTTTGGGTATATCTGTTATCAGAGGTGGTGTAAGTAGTAATGACAGTGGTGTTGGTGTCCCTGATATCAGAGGTGGTGTTAGTGGTAATGACAGCGGTGTTGGTGTTCCTCATATCAGAGGTGGTGATAGTGGTAATGCAGTGGTGTTGGTGTTCCTGATATCAGAGGTGGTGATAGTGGTAATGACAATGGTGTTGGTGTTCCTGATATCAGAGGTGGTGATAGTGGTAATGACAGTGGTGTTGGTGTTCATGATATCAGAGGTGGTGATAGTGGTAATGACAATGGTGTTGGTGTTCATGATATCAGAGGTGGTGATAGTGGTAATGCAGTGGTGTTGGTGTTCATGATATCAGAGGTGGTGATAGTGGTAATGACAGTGGTGTTGGTGTTCATGATATCAGAGGTGGTGATAGTGGTAATGACAATGGTGTTGGTGTTCCTGATATCAGAGGTGGTGATAGTGGTAATGACAGTGGTGTTGAAGTTCAGGATAACAGAGGTGGTGATAGTGGTAATGACAATGGTGTTGGTGTTCATGATATCAGAGGTGGTGATAGTCGTAATGACAGTGGTGTTGGTGTTCATGATAACAGAGGTGGTGATAGTGGTAATGACAGTGGTGTTGGTGTTCATGATATCAGAGGTGGTGATAGTGGTAATGACGGTGGTGTTGGTGTTCCTGATATCAGAGGTGGTGATAGTGGTAATGACAGTGGTGTTGGTGTTCATGATATCAGAGGTGTTGATAGTGGTACTGACAGTGGTGTTGGTGTTCATGATAACAGAGGTGGTGATAGTGATAATGCAGTGGTGTTGGTGTACCTGATAACAGAGGTGGTGATAGTGGTAATGACAATGGTGTTGGTGTTCATGATATCAGAGGTGGTGATAGTGGTAATGACAGTGGTGTTGGTGTTCCTGATATCAGAGGTGGTGATAGTAGTAATGACAGTGGTGTTGGTGTTCATGATATCAGAGGTGGTGATAGTGGTAATGACAATGGTGTTGGTGTTCCTGATATCAGAGGTGGTGATAGTGGTAATGACAGTGGTGTTGGTGTTCCTGATAACAGAGGTGGTGATAGTGGTAATGACAGTGGTGTTGGTGTTCCTGATATCAGAGGTGGTGATAGTGGTAATGACAGTGGTGTTGGTGTTCCTGATATCAGAGGTGGTGATAGTGGTAATGACAATGGTGTTGGTTTTCATGATATCAGAGGTGTTGATAGTGGTAATGACAGTGGTGTTGATGTTAATGATAACAGAGGTGGTGATAGTGGTAATGACAGTGGTGTTGGTGTTCATGATAACAGAGGTGGTGATAGTGGTAATGACAGTGGTGTTGGTGTTCATGATAACAGAGGTGGTGATAGTGGTAATGACAGTGGTGTTGGTGTTCCTGATAACAGAGGTGGTGATAGTGGTAATGACAGTGGTGTTGGTGTTCCTGATAACAGAGGTGGTGATAGTGGTAATGACAGTGGTGTTGGTGTTCCTGATAACAGAGGTGGTGATAGTGGTAATGACAGTGGTGTTGGTGTTCATGATATCAGAGGTAGTGATTGTGGTAATGACAATGGTGTTGGTGTTCATGGTAACAGAGGTGGTGATAGTGGTAATGACAATGGTGTTGGTGTTCCTGATATCAGAGGTGGTGATAGTGGTAATGACAGTGGTGTTGGTGTTCCTGATATCAGAGGTGGTGATAGTGGTAATGCAGTGGTGTTGGTGTTCATGATATCAGAGTTGGTGATAGTGGTAATGACAATGGTGTTGGTGTTCCTGATAACAGAGGAAGTGATAGTGGTAATGACAGTGGTGTTGGTGTTCCTGATAACAGAGGTGGTGATAGTGGTAATGCAGTGGTGTTGGTGTTCATGATATCAGAGGTGGTGATAGTGGTAATGACAATGGTGTTGGTGTTCATGATATCAGAGGTGGTGATAGTGGTAATGACAGTGGTGTTGGTGTTCATGATATCAGAGGTGGTGATAGTGGTAATGACAATGGTGTTGGTGTTCCTGATATCAGAGGTGGTGATAGTGGTAATGACAGTGGTGTTGGTGTTCCTGATAACAGAGGTGGTGATAGTGGTAATGACAATGGTGTTGGTGTACCTGATATCAGAGGTGGTGATAGGGGTATTGACAGCAGTGTTGGTGTTCATGATATCAGAGGTGGTGATAGTGGTAATGACAATGGTGTACGTGTTCCTGATAACAGAGGTGGTGATAGTGGTAATGACAGTGGTGTTGGTGTTCATGATATCAGAGGTGGTGATAGTTGTAATGACAGTGGTGTTGGTGTTCCTGATAACAGAGGTGGTGATAGTGGTAATGACAGTGGTGTTGGTGTTCCTGATAACAGAGGTGGTGATAGTGGTAATGACAGTGGTGTTGGTGTTCCTGATAACAGAGGTGGTGATAGTGGTAATGACAGTGGTGTTGGTGTTCATGATATCAGAGGTAGTGATAGTGGTAATGACAATGGTGTTGGTGTTCATGGTAACAGAGGTGGTGATAGTGGTAATGACAATGGTGTTGGTGTTCCTGATATCAGAGGTGGTGATAGTGGTAATGACAGTGGTGTTGGTGTTCCTGATATCAGAGGTGGTGATAGTGGTAATGCAGTGGTGTTGGTGTTCATGATATCAGAGTTGGTGATAGTGGTAATGACAATGGTGTTGGTGTTCCTGATAACAGAGGAGGTGATAGTGGTTATGACAGTGGTGTTGGTGTTCCTGATAACAGAGGTGGTGATAGTGGTAATGCAGTGGTGTTGGTGTTCATGATATCAGAGGTGGTGATAGTGGTAATGACAATGGTGTTGGTGTTCATGATATCAGAGGTGGTAATAGTGGTAATGACAGTGGTGTTGGTGTTCATGGTATCAGAGGTGGTGATAGTGCTAATGACAATGGTGTTGGTGTTCCAGATATCAGAGGTGGTGATAGTGGTAATGGCAGTGGTGTTGGTGTTCCTGATAACAGAGGTGGTGATAGTGGTAATGACAATGGTGTTGGTGTACCTGATATCAGAGGTGGTGATAGGGGTATTGACAGCAGTGTTGGTGTTCATGATATCAGAGGTGGTGATAGTGGTAATGACAGCGGTGTTGGTGTTCCTGATAACAGAGGTGGTGATAGTGGTTATGACAGTGGTGTTGGTGTTCCTGATAACAGAGGTGGTGATAGTGTTAATGACAGTGGTGTTGGTGTTCATGATATCAGAGGTGGTGATAGTGGTAATGACAGTGGTGTTGGTGTTCATGATATCAGAGGTGGTGATAGTGGTAATGACAGCGGTGTTGGTGTTCATTATATTAGAGGTAGTGTTAGTGGTAATGACAGTGGTGTTGGTGTTCATGATATCAGAGGTGGTGATAGTGGTTATGACAGTGGTGTTGGTGTTTCTGATATCAGAGGTGGTGATAGTGGTAATGACAGTGGTGTTGGTGTTTCTGATATAAGAGGTGGTGTTTGTAGTTATCAGGTGAATATGTATGCAATTTCAACATAAAATATAAGCGTTATATATGGAATGCCTTATCCGTTTATTTGTCACGAATTTATTATTTCTTTACCTTCATAAATGTTCACAAGAAGTCTATGTTTTATATGGATTAAATATGCGTTCTTTGTACGTGGGACTCTTGTTCCATATTGGAGGTTATAACATTCAATTTTTCACACTTGTTTCCCGAGCACTGCCAGCTTATTAATGAAGTTGTCAAAACATTTACTTGAAAAGATTTTATGATGGCTCACAGTGAGAGACTGACTGGGCGCAGTAAAATACCAACCCTGCTTCTTATTTCAGTTCACTTTCATTATCAGGAGAGCCAAGCTGTGGCGCTATGGCTGCGGTCCAAATCCTCACTTCTCTCCCTTTTTAATACTAGAAGGTACTTCAGCTGCAGAAGATAATACATGTATAATCAATATTGCAAAAACCGATGGCGCTGAATACGGAAATGAGGATTCTCTCTGATCCATCTAGGATTCAAAGGGTAAAACAGTCCGTGATTTTTATTATTTTCGTATATATTTGATAAGCAAATTTTCTATAGAGCAGTGTTTTCCTAAAATGACCCAAAGTTTCTTTTTATATACCCTAATAATTACCTTTAACCAAGCATATCATTAGCTACGTTAGCATTTTTTAGCAATTTTTAATTAAGCCACTAGATATCTTGTTGGTAGTAATCAATATTTATATTTTCGGATCCGATATATAGGGGTCAAACCCGGGAGGACTAATGACAACACCTTCAAAAAGTCCCGAGGTCCAGAAAAAAAAAGGGGGGGGGGGGTCCAGACAAATGTACCCTATGCGAACAGGAGATGCTACAAATCATCACGTACAAAAGAATTCCGCTCCTTAATAAACGTAGCGAATATACCTTAACACTTGCAGGCATCATAAAGCGAAAACCAGTCAACCACAAATAATCTTACACACGCACCCGAACATGAGCAAACACAAACCAACGTAACTCAGTCACTAGCCCGATTTAATCGGACTCAATATTATTAGGCCCTGCCAAAAATTGATAAAAAATTTTATCTTAGTCTTAGAGTCCGATATAATCGGGCAACTCAGTCACCTGATGAATGCCATGGAGTGTGCACGAAACCTGTGGGTAGTGACAGTGACGCATTGATGTATTTTATGAACTTATTGCAGCTCTAATTTTTTATGTATCGAGCACTTTGTTCCTATAATGGCAACCAAACCCTTTATATATATATAAATTCATCTTCTGTTTTTTCTGCAATAAACTCAAATATATGTGTGTATATATATATACATATATATATATATATATATTAATTACCATTCTTTACATACAAATAAATTTTTTACAATAAACTAACACCACGATTTTCATGTGACACAACTTATCATATTATTATCTAATAAATATATTGCAAATATGCACAACGGTTCTGACGACGAATGACGGTATCAAGACACCAAGACAGGTCAGCTGCAAGGAAAACATGTCACAGTTTTCACGCCCATGGCACAAAAGAAAATTAATTTCCACCTGAAATGTTTGTATTTAGATTGGCTATTTGTTACAAGTATCAACATTCAAATCGATTTGATCATCAGGTGACAAAGGTCCGAAAATCAGAAACAGGAGCATTAGTGAAAAAAATACATAATTGTTCTTTAAGTTTGGAAATATTTTTAGTTTCTTTGCCATAAGTGTAATCTGGGGGGAACGAGGGGACACGTTTTTAACCGGTGGATATGCCATGCTTTATTCTCAAACTGTTTGCAAATAAAAAGGTTATTTTGCAAAAAATAAATAGGCTCCAATTTCAATCCGTAAAACTATGAGTGATTTAAAAATCTGTAGCAAAGTTCCTCAAATATCAATGAACTGCAGTCTTTCATAATTACAGAAACACCAAAATGACTGAAAATATGACATTATTTATCCACTGGTAACCTGTTGTTAATATCAAGAAAGTGCGAGAGGAAGTTCAATTCCTTCTCGTCACATTTGGAAATGAAACTGTAGCTGTGACGTCTTACAAGATGACCGAGATGTATTTTTAGTCATCAACGCCCGAGCACCAACTGTGTGCTTATCTGGCATTAATTTGTCCGATATGGTGCGCGGCATTGTTTGAACGATTTGACCGTGCAGCAGGACTATGATTGGTTTGTCCAGTGCGGCGGTTTAACCTGTGCATGCTTTCATCAAGAGCTCTACTTTTAATACTGTTACAGGTGCTCTTTTATTATGTGACACGGGCGTAACTCCTGTTGTGGCGCTCGTGTCTGGCCGCGTATTACATTCTATGTTTAATCCGTACTGGTTGAACTCTCGTTGTCATGTGAGCCTTGGGTTTTCATGCCGGCCGTGGGTCACGTGATGAGCCTGGTCTGTAGAGATAGACAGCGCTGTTTTTCTAGAGAACCCATGAAACGCGTGTTGTGCAAGATCTTATAGACTGTTCGAGAAGTGGAAAATTCTCGGCTTGGGGTGAAGAGTATATAAGGGGCTGTGTTTAAGCAGAAGAGCAGAGAGCAGGCAGAATTCCAGCGGACGCAGAAGCGTGTGTCAGATTCTAGGACCTTATCCGAAGAATGCGGCAATTATACATTTTCAAAGACTTTCTCCTGGATTTTATGCATTTGGACTTCAGTTCACTTTCTGGGTTGTTGCAAGAACTTTCCACTGGACTGTCATTCTCCGGGAGTTTACATTAAAGGACTTATCGTTGTGATGGTGTTGGTGTCCAGGTACTGTGCGCATTGTTTTCTATCTGATTGTATTGACTTGTTGTTATACCGCTGTTTTACTGTATATTGATTCAGTGCTCTCGGTTCTTCTGCTTAAAATGGCAGATTTCAAACCTGAGACATTTGTTGACGATCCCGACCCTGATCAACTTGAACACTTGTCAAAAGAACAGTTGTTGCGTTTGGGACAACACTTACGGCTAAGTGTGAAGAAAAGCTTTGAGAAAGCCTGATATCATTGCTAAAACCATGAAAGATCTTATTAGCAAAGGTTTAATTGAAGAGACTGAGGTTGAAACATAAAAAAAGATAGCCTTGCTATGCAATTAGAATTGAAACAGTTGGAAATGCAACATCAGCTAGCATTAAAAGAGAAAGAAAAAGAAAAAGAAAGAGTTAAAACGACTGGAGTTAGAAAGACTTAAACTAGAACATAGTCTACGTGCTGCCCCAACTCACAGTTTTGATGTTGCTAAACACATTAGACTTGTCCCACCTTTTCAAGAAAAAGAGGTTGATAAATATTTCTTACACGTTGAGAAGGTAGCTGAAAATTTAAAATGGTCTAAGGAAAATTGGACTATGCTGTTACAAAGTGTATTGACTGGCAAGGCCAGAGAAATTTATATAGAGCTTTCAGTAGGAGCTGCTGCTGACTATGACCTGGTAAAACGGTTAATCCTAAAAGGTTATGAGTTAGTTCCGGAGGCTTACCGCCAGAAATTCAGAAATTGGGAAAGGCGCAAAAATCAGACCTACGTCGAATTTGCTAGGGTAAAAGAGCAGTTGTTTGATCGCTGGTGTAGTTCTAAAGATGTAATGAAAGATTATGACAATTTGCGTCAGTTGATTTTGCTTGAAGAATTTAAACGCTGCATTAACGCAGATTTTAAAACTTTTCTCGATGAGAAAATTCCTGAAACACTTGACATTGCTGCTCAATTAGCTGATGATTATTCATTGACACACAAAATGTCTTTTACTAGCAAATCAAACCTGTCATTCACAAACAAGAATGTAAATCAGTATGGTCAAAAGAAGTTAAAGCGCAGTCACCCAGTACAAGTAGTCCTGATAGTTCAACAAAGCCCAAAGCTACACCTCAGTCCACGTCCAGTGTGTCTAAGTCCAACAAAGACCAGTCATTTTCAAAGAAAATCTGTAATTACTGCAAGAAGGAAGGTCATCTAATATGTGACTGCTGGAAACTTCCGAATAAACCAAATAGCAAACCTTCTGGGTTTGTTTCAAAATCTATGCATAGCATAGTACAAGAGCCAGGCTCTTTTCATGTAAATAAGGGGTACAACTCCTTTACTGACTCTAGTAAAGAGTTTGATGCTACGGGGGCCCATGTGCCTTCTGAATCCAAAGAAGAATCCGTAGCTTGCGGGGTAAAAACCTCAGTTGATTCCTGCGAGGAATTAAATAAGGCTAGGTCCTTTCAAGACTCCTGCGAGGAGTATTCTCTGGATAAGTCCTTTTATGACTCTTGCGAGAGTATTTCAAATGAGGCCAGGTCCTCTTATGACAAACAAAAGTTTGTTTCTGCTGCGGAAAATTCCTCTGTTGACGCCCATGAGGAGTTTGATGATAAAAAGGATGTAGAATCCTTAGATGACTCTGAAACACAGTTTATGACTGACACTATCAATGTCAGTTCTTTGTTTGATGAGGTTGAGTAGTAGATTTATCTCCTGACTCTGAAATGGAGTTATTTGAGCCATTCATACATGATGGTTTTGTATCACTTTCAAGTGATTTTTCAGATTCTGCCCCTATTAGAATTTTGAGGGACACTGGTTCAGGCCAGACTCTAATGTTAGCAGGTCCAGGTCCTTTACTGGTGCACATGCACTTGTTAATGGTGTGTTTTCAGACCGGCACATCTCACCCTTTAAGGGAATTCAGTTGCTACTAGGCAATGATGTTGCAGGTGATAAAGTACAGCCTGTACCAATAGTGACAGAAAAGCCGTCACTTGAACAGGACACTGGTCCGGAAAGTCAGGATATTCCTGGTTTGTATCCTTCATGTGCTGTTACTAGATCTATGGCCAAGAAAAACACACATGAGGATAATGGTCCAGATATTAACACTTTGGGAGTCACTAGTGACTCGTCTAATGACTCGCCTGTACAGGTTGCAGCATTCTCAAGGTCAGAACTTATCGCGGAACAGCATAAGGACCCTGATATTTCATGTTTGTTTCCGAGGGCAGTTTCTAAAGATGAGCTGTCACAGAACCCAGTTTGTTTCTATGTAAAAAATGGAGTGCTTATGTGTAAATGGCGACCACATGATGTATGCGCTGATGATGAATGGGCCATCAAACATCAAATAGTGATGCCCAGAAGCTTTCTCAGTGAAGTTCTAAGCATGGCACATGAGGCTCCTCTGTTAGGCCATTTAGGTATAAATAAAACTTATCAGAAAGTTTATACATACTTCTATTGGCCTAACCTCAGGAAAGATGTACAATATTGTAAATCATGCCATACATGCCAGATGTCAGGCAAGCCAAATCAGAATCCTCCTAAGGCCCTACTTAGGCCTGTTCCTGCTTTCGAGGAACCATTCAGTAGGATTATTGTTGATTGTGTTGGACTACTGCCCAAAACAAAATCTGGACATGAATACTTGCTGACAATCATGTGCGCATCTACCAGGTTCCCTGAGGCAATACCATTGCGCAAAATCAATGCCAAAAGTGTTGTCAAAGCTCTGACCAAGTTTTTTTTACAACATTTGGATTACCAAAATCCGTCCAGTCTGACCAAGGGTCTAATTTTATGTCTGGCTTATTCCAACAAGTTATGCTTGGGCTTGGTATAAAACAGTACAGCTCTTCGCCATACCATCCTGAAAGTCAGGGCGCCCTCGAGCGTTTTCACCAGACATTAGAAAACATGATCGAGACTTATTGCTATTACGCACAGAAAGACTGGGATGACGGGATCCACCTATTGCTGTTTGCTGTCAGCGAATCCTTTCAGTAGTCCTTGGGTTTCTGTCCCTCTGAACTAATTTTCGGACAATGACCTCGAACGGAACGTCCATTGAAACTGCTTAAAGAAAAACTCTTGTGTGAAAATCCTGATTCTCTTAGTTTACTGCAGTATATCTCAGACTTTCGCACTAAACTACACAATGCTTGTGAGATTGCAAAGTCAAATCTTAAATCTGCACAAAGTAAAATGAAAACAAAGTATGACAAGCACACTGTAAGTAGGACGTTTGAGCCTTGTGATAAGGTCCTTGGTTTACTTCCCATCCCTAACAGACCTCTGCAAGCTAGGTATTTTGGTCCTTACATTGTTGACAAGAAAGTCAATGATTTGAATTACATACTGTTGACACCAGATAGACGTAAGAAGAAAAAACTGTGCCATGTTAACATGTTGAAACAATATTATGACAAAAATAGCACATCAGATGTACAAAATGTTACTGCTGTTGTGTAAAAACTGACCCTGACCCAGTTAAAGTAGATACTGATTGTAAGTGTGATGTAGAAATTCAGTGTGGTACAGTTCCATTAAAAAACTCAGACGTGCTTAAAAACCTGGATGCCAAACTGTCACACCTAACCGTTCAACAACAACAAGACCTAAAGAACCTCCTGCGGAATTATGAACATTTGTTTAGTGACATTCCAACGCAAACTAACATGTTGTGCCATGACGTCGATGTTGGCGAGGCAAGCGCAGTCAAGCAACATCCATATAGACTGAATCCAGAAGAGCAAAAGTATCTACAAGATGAGATTCAATATTTGCTGGACAATGATTTTACTGAACCTAGTAACAGTAACTGGAGTTCACCATGTATTCTGATGGGAGTTACCGTATGTGCACAGATTGTCGAAAACTGAACTCTGTCACCAAGACTGACACGTTTCCGATTCCGAGGATCGATGATTTGTTGATAGAGTCGGTAGCTCCAGATATGTTTCCAGGTTTGACTTGCTAAAATGATTCTGGCAAGTTCCGCTGACAGATCGAGCGAAAGAAGTGTCCGCATTTGTGACGCCGCAAGGACTGTACCAGTATAAAGTTATGCCGTTTGGCATGAAGAACTCGCCAGCCACGATCCAGCGCCTCATCCATATGGTTGTCAAGGACATTCAGGGCTGCGACGCATATATTGATGACCTTATCGTGTACAGCGACACCTGGCAGAAACATCTGCAAATTCTTCGCGACCTCTTCGAAAGACTCAGTGAAGCACGTATGACCGTCAGCATAGAAAAATCTGAGTTTTGTAATGCACAAGTAACATTTCTGGGTCATATTGTAGGGCAGGGTCAGGTAAAACCTGTTGATGCTAATACTATTTCTGCATTTCCCAGACAAGAAAACAAAAAGCGAATAATGGTATGGTATGGTTGTATACTACAGGAAGTTTTGTCCAAATTTTTCTCCTGTAGCTGAACCTTTGACTAATTTGTTAAAGAAGAAACAAAAGTTTGTATGGAATGTTCAGTGTGAAAGTGCATTTCAGAATTTGAAAGCAATTCTGCAAAGTTCACCAGTTTTAGCAGCTCCAGACTTTTCTGTACCTTTTAAGTTAGCAGTGGATGCTAGTGATACTGCTGCTGGTGCTGTGTTGTTACAAGGAGGCAATGATGGCATAGATCATCCTATTTGTTATTTCTTAAGAAAGTTTAATGCAAACCAGAAAAACTACTCCACTGTTGAAAAAGAATGTTTGGCTTTGATTTTGGCGCTGCAACATTTTGAAGTTTATGTTACTTCATCAGTCAGGCCTATCATTGTCTTCAGTGATCACAATCCCCTCACGTTTATGAACAAGTTGAAGTGTAAAAATCAAAGATTGTTGAGATGGAGTTTGTCCTTACAGGATTACAATCTTGATATCATACACATTAAAGGGAAAGACAATGTACTTGCTGATTGCTTATCGAGATGTTTATGAAATGTTGTAAACAGGATGTTGTAGATAAGATGATTTTTGAGATGTTGTAAAGATTTAGTGATTGTGATCGCCAAAAGAAAGTTTTCCGTGAAAACTTTCTTTTTTCTTACAGGAGGGGGAGTGTTACAGGTGCTCTTTTATTATATGACACGGGCGTAACTCCTGTTGTGGCGCTCGTGTCTGGCCGCGTATTACATTCTATGTTTAATCCGTACTGGTTGAACTCTCGTTGTCATGTGAGCCTTGGGTCACGTGATGAGCCTGGTCTGTAGAGATACACAGCGCTGTTTTTCTAGAGAATTCATGAAACGCGTGTTGTGCAAGATCTTATAGACTGTTCGAGTAGTGGAAAGTTATCGGCTTGGGGTGAAGAGTATATAAGGGGCTGTGTTTAAGCAGAAGGGCAGAGAGCAGAGAAGATTCCAGCGGACGCAGAAGCGTGTGTCAGATTCTAGGACCTTATCCGAAGAATGCGGCAATTATACATTTTCAAAGACTTTCTCCTGGATTTTATGCATTTGGACGTCAGTTTACTTTCTGGGTTGTTGCAAGAACTTTCCACTGGACTGTCATTCTCCGGGAGTTTACATATAAAGGACTTCTCGTTGTGATGGTGTTGGTGCCCAGGTACTGTGCGCATTGTTTCTATGCGATTGTATTGACTTGTTGTTATACCGCTGTTTTACTGTATAATTGTATTGATTTAGTGTATTGTATTGTTAGGGTTGTTTTAAGAATAAATTATAGATATTTGTTAAAAAAAAAACACTGACTTCTTTATTCGTTCCCCTAGACAGTTCACGCTGCCTGGTGTTGCACGATCTGATTTTTTATCTCCGTTACAGAATTTGCGTTCACCACGCATACATGATCTGTTTATATTAGGTTCCTTAACAATACGCTCTTCACACAGCGGTTATGCACTACAGTCGTCCCAGACATCCTTTCGTGTAACCGCTGCTTTCTAGGCAAGGTTCTTGGCAGGAACACCAAGTTGCACAGAGAGCGGATAATCGTAATCAGACCATTGAGAGCGTGGATTGAATTGCGCATCCAGCCCAAATTTTAATAACGCGACACCCTCATTCGTTGGTTTGATTGCACCCGGGGAAACACAAGCTCTCATTGGCCCGATTCTTGGCCTTATGCCAAAACGGATGTTAATTCATGCAGCAACCCTCTTAAGCCTTTTGCTTTAAAACTTGCCCACGGTTGTTCCCGGTATCATGTACAAAATGGAAAACAAGTGGACAGACAGACAGACAGACACACTGACAGGAGGACAGACATACAGACATGGCGAATATATAAGCTCTTTTTTAATGGAAATACTAGAAATTAGAAGAACGTGGAAGAAATATTCTAAAAAATAAAGAATACCAAGATTAACAGGCATATAAAAGTATGTTGCAGTTAAAGAAAATCGTAAATGTTACAACTCTTTCATTTGTTAAACATTAAAGATAAACTGAACAACCCTGACTTCAAGCTAAACAGTGGTGGAAGCTAACCCAATCACTGTTAGAGGATAAATATGTACGAGGCATACCGCCAATTGAGCATAAAAGACATAGCATTACTAATACAGTCCTTAAGGCAGAGCTCTTTAATAATTATTTTGTATCACAATATACTGTGGTTGCAGATTAGCTGTCTGTGACGAATATTTCCTCTATCTTCATCACTGAGCAGGAAGTACAAAATGTATGTCAAAAGTCAAGTTGAACAAAAACAGAAGACTATAGGTGGCATTAGTAATTGTATTCTTAGACAGACCTGTGATATTCTGTGAAAACCGCTGTGTAACTTCTTTAATTCATTTATCGCTACTGGAAAATATCCCTCAGAGTAGAAACAAGCACACGTGACCCCTGTGTATAAAAAGGGGCGTCCGACACAAGGTTGATACTTGAAAGGGTGGTCTATAGTAAATTATATGATTATCTAACAAAGAACAATTTACTCTCCTCCATAAACTCTGGCTGTAAGAAAAATGACTCTACAGTGTACTTGTTAATAACCCTTTGCCATGAAATGTTTATGGTTTTCGAGAAAGGTCTAAATACAAGACTTATTAGTTTAGATGCCACCAGGGTTTTTGACAGGGTCTGGTTTAAGGATCAACTTATTGAATTAGCTGCGCTTGTGATCAAAGGAGTAGTTTTCAAGTTTTTAAAGAGTAAGATAAGCGATCGACAGCTATCCAGTTATTCTCCTGAGTAACACTTCTAGCTTTCAATGGTTAGCATGGAGTCCCTCAGGGTTCAATACTTGGCCCTTCATTATTTCTCATTTATGGTAATGATATATTTCAACAGCTAGAAAAACTATACGAATGATTGCAGATGTCACATGCATCTACTCCACCGATGAAAACCAAGCAGTCACCGCTGCTTCCTATGAACCAAGATCTAGAATGGATTAAGCTGTGGGCTAAACAGTGGCATTTAATGTTTAACCCAGGAAAAACTCAGTTATCTGCTATACAAATAAAATATCGAACGTCAGAAATCCGCCACTATATTCCTATAATGCAGAATTGACGGAAACTACTAGGAATACTCACTTGGGAATAACGCTCACCCAAAATCTCTCATGGTCATATCATATAAGTCAGATATGTCTTAAGGCTGCAAAACGACTTGGAACCCTGAAATATTTTAAATATAGCCTCTCCATACGTGTTGCTTCCTCTTAATTAACAATAAAACTATCATTCGCCTGCTTCTCCTGAAAAATTCTATCATGAATAAACTATACTTTAATGAAATAATATAATAAAATATAAATGGCAATATGATAAGCATTCGTGGACAGTATTATCATTTTGAAAGCCCTTGAATCTTTTCTTTTTTGTATTCCTGATAATATTTGACTTTTTTTTACCAAAGCATATGACAGCTCCTCTTAGAGAGTTTCATGCTTAGAAATAGTTAATCCTGAAGTCTTGCTTCCAATCATCTGCTCAGATACATTCTTGATCATTCGTCATATCCAATTACGTAACCTTATAATAATTTCATCAAACTTTCAAACTTAGGTCCGCTTCCTGAGGCGAGTCATTCTAACAACCCGTATTAATATGGGCAAGTATCATTTAGAAAAAAAGGTATACCCTCTTCCAGAAATGGTTTTTTTATTAAGTACAATGACTGATCTTTATAGCCCTGGAACGACCAGACTTATTTCAGGAATTGATACAGGACAATACGGATAATTGTTATAATAATCATAACTTTGCACCTAACCTGACAGATTTCAAAACGAGGCCACATTGCAAGTACGGTCGTATCATTAAATTCACGTGACTTAGAAATCAGGTCTTACAATAGTATGGCTCGGCTGGTTACCAGATAAAAAAATCTTTCCAACATTGCACTTAGTGTTCTAATAAAATACACATACAAATATAGTGAGGTGGGTAAAGCAGTCCGTCCAAAGATGTTATGATAAGAATTATTTCAAGGCAAAATAAAAAAAAAATAAACATAGGTGTTTTTAAAGGACGAGCATGCATATTAGAAATGTAAATAAAAGATGTTTCCTTGAAATGTAACAAATAAATTTAAGGTTTGACAGTTTACAAGTAGTTCCAGCATTCCTCACAAATCCCACCTGGGAGAAATTTGAGTAGAAACGGTGGTTCATGGCTTATTTGATTATTGTGCCACACGCAGTGGGCCCACTGCAACAGTGGGTCTTTGTCTGAGATTCTTTCAAATATTTTAGATTATACAGCCCCCCCCCCGAAGTTCCAATAAACAAGCACTTTTGAATAGTTACAAATGATTCTGTTTCATGATTCTGGTTTTTTTTCAGTTTTTTACTGGTTGAAGGTCCTAAGTTGGTGGTGTACTCTTCTGCCTACAATATATAAAGGGGACATTTATATTTATATATCAACATTAGTTTTACAAGAAACTCTGGTTATTTTGATATTGTTTCTTTAATCGTATTAACGATATTATCTCATTTTTAATGTTTTGTAGGTGATGTGTCTGCATAATGAGCTATGATCGTCATCCAAAGCTCCATATAAAATGAGCCCTGGTACACTGTATTGCTGTATAGCGGTTGTACAGGGGCAACTTCTCCTTGCATGCTCTGTGGATTTTTGTTGGTTTTTATGCTTCAGCAATGTCAAAAATAATTATGGGCTTATTGTTTTCCTTTAAATTCACCGATCGAGGAACAATACTTTGAATTTTGTAAGGCGCCCGAGATACAATTATTACGACAATAAAAGGTGCATGTGAACCACAAGTTTAATCAACTTAGTGAAACACCATTACATATGGAACATTTGCTTTGGTTTTATATATATATATATATATATATATATATATATATATATATGAATGATATAAATATGTCAGAGACGAGGATTTTCAATTCGCCTAGACGGATGGCGATTGTGATCTTGCCTAGGCGAGATTGCGATTGTGATCTCGCCTAGACGGATGTAAACTCGCTTAGACGAGGTCACAATTAAAATCCATCATGGAGCAGGTCATGGAGCGGATTTTAAATTACTACAATACTTATATTAATAATACCATTTTCACTTCAAATTAATATTGACAGCAAAATTATTATGTAAATAATCAGAAGCAGCCCACATCACATATCATTTAAATATTCCATATACAATACCCATGTAAGTTTCTTATTTCTAAATTTATTAACAAAAATATATTAAAACATGTCTAAAATTTATGTTAATTCCATTAATAGTATAATATTCCGTAAATTTTGATAAATATATTACTTGTGAACTATACATAACCATTCAGTGCTAAAATATTGAAAGTCTGACTGAAAACATCTTTCATATGTCAACTACAATGCATAATATATTAGTTAATCAGATCGGATCACTATTAAACAGGCGGATATCAGGCAGATCTTTAACTCGCCTGGATGATACCAGACGGATTTTTAAACTCGCCCAGGCGAGGTGGAGCAAATATTCTTTTGGTTTAAAAGTAAGAGTAAAATAGGGCGAGTTAAATGTTTCATGGGACAATAAAAAATCAGTAGAATTAATTTATCAGATTACCTTGATTTGAAATGTCGTTTCATTGCGTGTAAATAAGTACTCGATTTTTAAAAGAAGAAACAGGCCCTTTTGCTGAAATTAGTTTAGATAATTTCCTTGTCTCAACCACAACGCGGCAACCTCCACATTTTGCGACATTTTCCATTTTCATTTCATGTGGGCTTGATTACAAGGCCGTCATGTAAAATCAATTTATTTCTTGCGTTTTTATGCTCCAGATTAAAAAAAAATATCAATTTACTTTATCCAGCTTTGGGAATAAAATATCTAGAAGTGTGTCAAGACTTGTTTCTGACCTACATATGAAAAGGCACGATTAAACAATGAGAGGGAAATGACCGTCGGTCTCAACCTTCTATACCAGTATTACATATTAAGCAGTGTTTCCATGTGCGCGTTTGTATTGTTACAGGTGTCTCTTTTATCGTGCGCTGTTGGCGAGTTGGCCTGGCACGCGTGTGGGGTCTGATGTGTAGAAAAACAGCGTTCTTTGTTCTCGATGTTTCAAGTCTGTTCCTGTAACGTGTGTATTGTTCTTTGGGATTTTCCATTTCTAGTATTTTCGGATAAAAAGTTATGAATAATAGCTGTGTTCAGAGCCGAGGTGAGCAGAAGGAGAGAGAGAAATTCCAGCGGACACGGAAGAGTGTGAGTCAGTTTGTGGACTTTTCCGACAATTGCAGAACTTATAGATATTCTACGAACTTGTAACAGATTTTATTCAGTTTTCAGTTTGCCTTTGGGACTATAAGCAACACTTTTGGATCACAAAAGATTGATTTCGAGATTACATTGAACTATTATTATCTGAGAAGATTTACGTGAACTGTTCATCTGGATTATATGTTTTAAAGGACTTGTTGAGCTGTTACAGTGGTGGTTTCCAGAATCAAAGCCTAGGATACGGACACTCTGGTACTGTACATTTTTACTGTTTTACTGTGTAATTGTACTGATTTAGTATATTGTAATGTTAAGATTGTTTTAAGAATAAATTATTATTATTTGTTAACAAAAAACGACTGACTTCTTAATTCCCCTAGACATTTCACGCTGCCTAGTGTTACATAATCTGATTTTTATTTATCTCCGTAACAAAATTGATGCTCGTCACGACTACGTGATTTGTTGTTATTAGGTTCATATCATTTATATTTTTATTTATTTATTAAAACATTCTGCAGGGTAGCCTACACTAGAAGAATACTGGTGTTGTAAGCAGGGTCCTGTGCCAGTTATTAAATGCCAAACAAATGTAATTACTATAACAATGATATGTAAATACAAGTTACAATACAAATGTAAATGAAATACTTAGAATGTAAAACTAACACAAAATAATAGATTATACTCTAAAATCAACAGATTATCACGTATATTTGGGTGAACTATAAGAGAAAGTACTGTGGATAGATTATCATGTAAATTTTAAGATAGGTTATACATGCCATTTATTGGAATTTTATAATTCCCATAGCTCCTGATGGCCAAATTAAGTATGGTAAATATAGTCTATATTTAATGTCTAATTTTCTGTTGGTAGTTAGCGCATGTATATGAGTCATTATATTATATGACAGGGCTTTTTTCTACTGGACTCGAGATGGACTCGGTCTGATTTCTCGAGTCCTTCCCTCCGAATCCAAGTCCAAGTCAGAGTCCAGAACCTCCGATTCGAAGTCCGGGTCCAAGTCCCTAGAAAAATGGAAGTGATCCTAAGTCCGGACAGCTAAGAAGGATAAGACAGCAAAAAACAAGCGACTCTGCTCGATTAAATGATTTTGGTATAGTACAGGTGGGTAAGGTGCCGCTGCAAAACTGATGAAGAATGAATGCGATATTTTTTAACGATGCAAATTTGGAGCGAACTTGTGGTTGAGGGAAAGGGCTTCCCAAGGGACACTGCCAGCATGCAATGAAGCACCCTTGAAGGATTCAGCGCTTTTTTTTGGAAGGATACAGTCATTGTTTTGGGTTGAGCGTGTGGGGGGGGGGTGGCTTTAAGACGGGTCAAAATAGGAAAATATTATTCAGCCCCCAACAAATTGCAAGAAATTGTTTGCAGTGATTTCCTGTACTAAAGGACAAGCTTAACAATAAAACAAAAGTTTACCAAAATTTGACTCCGGGAAAGTTGTAATTTTTAAGATGGTATACAAGATTGCCGCCAAGCCGCTCAGATGGCTAAAAAGCCATAAATTTTCATCATAGAGTTGTAATTTTAGTATCTACTACTAGGTTTGTGGGGTCCAGAAATCTGTTTGAACCAATATAAACATCATTACTTGTTTATATAACTGGCAAATCCAAGATGGCTTGCAAAAGTCCTTAAATTCCTTAAAATAGCCATAAAATATTTATTCATTTTTCATCGTAAAGTTGTAATTTTGGTATTAACGAATAGGTTTTTGGGTCCTGAAATCCATTAGCTTTGAATCTCGAAAGGTCCTGAAATCCATTAGAACCAACAAAAACATCATTACGTCTTTATGTCTCCGATAAATCAATGATGATCCCCTAAATGGCTGTCAAGTCCTTAACAATTGCCAAAATTGTTTTTCATGATAGATTTGTAATTTTGGTATCTACTGCTTGGTTTTTGGGGCTATAAATCCATTAAACCAACAGAAAATTCATTACGTATTTATGTCATTGAAAAAAATACAAGTACTTTTATCATAATGCATTTGATTATCCTCTATAGTTTGTGACATCTATGTCACTTTTGATCCTATACCATACTATAATAGTTTATTCAAAGACTGTAAGATTATGTGAATTAAGCAACCTTTCCTTTCGAGATTCAAAGCTAACTTAATGCGTACATATTGAGGAGGAGATTCATTAAATAATTTTTCATTAAACCAACATTTCTAACAGCCATCAGTTCACAAACTCCATTCATTGAGCAGCTAATGAAACACCGCTACCCCTCTTGCCACGCAAGAGACCCTGATCCCCAAATCTGGCAAGCATCCGTCTAGGGAGATCTTTAAAGACATCCTCTTTGGACGCAAGTATATGTTGCTGGTCGACCTAAAATGCCTCAGTCGGTACAGACTACAAAAATTAGATGGCCTGCCTGGCCACATGGCAATAGTATATGCTTCTAGATAAATTATAAGACAATGGTATGTTTTAATCATCTCTGTAGAACAATCTGACTATTACAAATACTTTGATAAGCAGAGAAATAGAGAATAAGTTGCAAGCATCTGAGATCCATACAATGCAACTTTATCTATTAAGCCATCAACCGAGGCTGCAATACACAAAGCCTCAGGATCACGGGGCTGTGCACGCAGACGAGTTTTAGATACACCACCGCCTGGTCAGATAGATCCTTACAATGCACACTACACCGTCCACAAGATAAAAACCAGGTCTTGTAGAGCATTCAGTATTGATGAATTTAAATGAACATATGTTCTTAACCCCTTTGCCACTAGCTTGGAAATATGCTGATCTCGGAACTCCATCAAGCTGACCTGGGGTCAATTCAAATTTCAAAATTCCAATTCAATTTTTTTTGTTAAATTCATATTTCAATTCAATTCAATGTTTAAGGCTAAAATATCAATTTCAATTCATTTCAATTTTATTCAATTAAAATTCAATTCACAATTCACAAAGTTGAGAACTAATGAACAAAGTTGAGTAGAACATATCTTAGGCAAGTGTGAAAAATAAATTTAGTCTGACATAAAATATGATCATCAGGGATATTATCTGATGATTATATTGAAAAGTTGGCATTTCAGTCCATTTTTGATTTGTTACTATGGTTATTGATTGATTTAAGTTGTTTTTCGCTTTGTCGAGCAGGTACAGGTTGCTGTGGTCAAGACCCCAGCCCTGTGCTCTCCTTAAGCATAGTTTTGAGAGCCAATAGACTTGATGCCACCAAGCCAAGCAGAAAGCCGCGAGAGACTACCAATGTTAAACCCGCACCGGTGACTTTACAGGAAAGCCACAGCACCTACAGCCACAAAGGCAGAAGCAGCCTACATTCCCTTCACCGATCCCAGCAGCGAAGACTCAGCCATGCCAATCGAGAGCCGAACCCGACCTGTGAAACGACAGAGCTTTGAGTCGATAGCCATTTCATACATTCAGTTTCGGCCATTTAGACCGTTTTAGCTAGTTTTTTTTTTATCAAAAGCTTGTTACAATGGATCGTCATCAACTCCTCAAACTCCCATCACTTAAGCTACATCGTTCTGGTCGAAATACTTTGCTTGCAAAACTAAAAAGTCTTTCTACCGGAGCCGACGAGGCAGAAATAGCAAGATACCTGCAAGCAAATTTGGGTAGCATGGGGAGTTCGGTGTGCTTACTCATCCAATAGATGAGTGAATCTGCATTATCAGGGAAGCTGATTAAGATAGCGGTCAACCTCAGAATCTGTAGGCCGTTTCTTTGATGCTCAAGAGCGGCTGCTGAGAAACGAAAAGAACTTGTTTCGCTTTAAAGGGGGAGAGTTGGTCCCCTCAGCTGTGCATGCATCAGAAGCTGATTTTACTTCTTGGAACTTTCCATAGAAAAGCTGGTGCATCTCATTCACCTTATCCTCCCTGCGCAAATCCGTCTTAAATCTGGGGTCTCAGGTAGCAGCCAGCCTGAAGTTATTATGTCTTCAAACTTTCCGATTCTTTACTCCATGGAGATTTGAAGTGTTGCAACAAGTTTAGAGTTGTATTTCTCCCATATACTTGATATACTAGATATAGATCTCAAACTACGTACACAGTTCACATCAAGGCTTGATCTGACCACTTGATCCCCCTGTATCAAGTCTTTCATCACCTCAAATGGCTCAAGGATTTCGCACAGTTCCTTGATTAAGTTTAATTCATATGGTTGCAATTTATAAGGGGTGTCAAGTTTGTCTAAAACAGAGGTAGGGATACGAACCATGGATCTGAACATTTTCAGCTGACTATTCCATCTGGTACTGTTTACCATCTGATGCTTTATTTCGCCTTCCAATATCCCTGTTACCACAGTTGATTTCTGCAGAAGCTGACAAGGCGAGCTTACTTGCTAATAACTTGTTTTACCTGGCCAGCTTTCCCGATGCCATCTCGCACAAGTTGCACAGTGTGAGCAAAACAGAAAACAGTGTGAGCAAAACAGAAACTTCGGTCAGGACTAAGGTAATCAAATTATGTGATTACACTCACGTCAGTCCTCTACATCAAGGGTCTCCGGGGAATGGAAGGTGAAAAGCCGACATGCTACCATGACACTCTGTAGAGTGTGATCCAAAATAAAATGTCCTGTTACACCAATAAATGATCTCAGTCTCTGTTTAACCACATGTCCATAATGAGGCAAATATGATCTATCTGCTGCATCTGCAATTTCAGCTGTGAATGGACCATTGCTGCTCCTTGAGGCAGCAACTTAGTGCTTAAGTGTTTTCGACTGATCATGATAAATCTGGGCTCAGCTGTCTCTATCAAATCACGAAAAGCATTACTGTCAACAATTGAGAGAGGCATTAGATCACTTGCAATGGGTGATGCAACACATTTTTGATCTGCTGCTGCTTTGGGTCAGTGGCTTTCAACTTGGTTGGTTTTCAATCGACATAATGTTTTGAGCTTTGCGTGGACGTCTCGGAAGTGTTACTGAAAAATTATCAAATATATAATAAACATGTGTCATATACAAACAATTATATTCTATATATGGAAAATTGACCATAAATGGACCCTATTAAATCAATATGTTTTAAGTCATACACATGGGTAGAAAATAAAGTGACAACTTAAGTAGAGCAGGAAGTCACTTAAGATAGGCCTTAAATTATAACCCAGAACATTATATATATATATATATATATATATATAGAGAGAGAGAGAGAGAGAGAGAGAGAGAACACACACACATTTAAATATATATATATGGAATAACAACTAAAACTGACCCTTTCAGTAAATATATATTTATATATTAATCTAATTAATCTAATGGTTGGACAGCTGCAGCCGGAAGTGCATTGAGCTTTGCATGAACGCCTTGGTGGTGTTTCTGAAAAATTATCAAATATATTATAAACATGTGTCATATACAAACAATTATATTCTATATATGGAAAATTGACCATAAATGGACCCTATTAAATTAATGTGTTTTAAGTCATGCACATGGGTAGGAAATAAAGTGAAAACTTAAGTAGAGCAGGAAGTCACTTTAGATAGGCCTTAAATTATAACCCAGAACATTATATATATATATATATATATATATATATATATATATATATATAGATAGAGAGAGAGAGAGAGAGAGAGAGAGAACACACACACATATAAATATATATATATATGGAATAACATCTGAAACTGACCCTTTCAGTAAATATATATTTATAAATTAACCTAATGGTTTACTGCAATAAACAACTGCTAGAGTGCTGTATTGTATGAAAAACTAGAGTTTTATAATTATACAATTAGAGGAAAACAGTGTAGAACGTTGCACAAAAGTTGTAGTTGTAAAAATGTCTGACAAAATTTGATTCCTCTATTTGTGTGTATATATATATATATATATATATATATATATATATATATATATATATATATATTATACATTTATATATAAAGAGAAACAGAAAATAAAAATTATATATATATATATATATATATATAGAGAGAGAGAGAGAGAGAGACAGAGAGAGAGAGAAAGAGAGAGGGAAAATGGGTCCGACAATACAAATATAGTTACTGACGGTGAAGGACACTTGATATGTTAAGATAAAGTAAGGCATGTCCATTATAATTGTATTCCCTATAATAACGTCTGCAGGATTAACCCTCCTTCCTAATGATTCAGTCATCAAAGGCCAGAGAGGTGTAGGAAGTTTACCAGTATATTGCTACCAAGTAGCCGAATCCCTCCTGTACAGTACCCATAGGTTATTAGTACTGTAGTTCCACAGCTGGCCTGGGTTAGCTCTTACAATAGGCACACCCCTGAATGTACCAACAACTACTGGACCAAAAAAAATTAATGATGAATGGCTCTCACAGAGAACATTATGTCAACACTACATGATCTAAATATATTGCAATTTACTATTGGGTATATATGACTTGATAAATGAACACCTTGATACTTACAACCTAATAATCACGTTGCATTAAATGAATCATGTATGGTATCTTCAGTATATGGTTAATTAATATGTTAATATAATGTTTACCGAGATTTGTCTGCCTTACAATGACCATAAAAGGTTATGGTCTTGCTTCTTAAGTCAAGTTCATAGTAAAACAGTAATTGGTTGCTTCTCTGGATGGGGTAAAGAAAAAATTATACAAGTAAGAGAATATAGATATATAATTAAAGGTATATTACCTCCTGATGTCGCTTGAAGTTTAAAGTTGCCTTCATGGATCCAGACACTGACTGGTTACAATGCTTACAAATGGCTTCCTGGTTCTTTGCCGAACTGCCAGCGGGCAATATATCAAAATGACTAAATACATTTGATTTGTGGCAGTTTGTTCATAAAAACTCCCCAGTACGTCACACTATTAAGTTCTGTACTTCAGCAATCGGACGTCACAGCGTGTCATCTCGAGAATTATATGGCAGGTGAACCTTACATGGCAACTTATATTAGAATGGAGGGAGCCTCTCATTAAACGGCTCAAATCAAGGCCTGTAATTAGTAAAAAACCCAGGCAGAAGAGCAGTTTTAATGATGACCTCACTGGTTTAACAAACCAATAGCAGAATCAGCTAAGTCTCCTCAGTGAGCACATCACATTGTAAGACAGAGAACTGCTCTTCGTGCTAATTATGACACTCATTTAAGGCATGCATGTTTTACCTGAAATATTGCTAAGCTGATCTGAAAAGTGAACTATCCAAATCAAAATGCAGATTCTAATAAAAATTAAGCATTGTTAAGCATTTCTTAAGAAAATGTGACAGCTCAACAAATTGTGTATAAATTAATTTCAATTCTTCTGAGACTGTGGACTTCAAATCCAATTCAATCCAATTCAATACATAATTGACACCAGGTCTGCTGTCAGGATCTTGTAAACAAAACAGAATCCAGTTCAGAATGTTGGTTACGGAGTCAACACTCAGTTCCCAAAAGAGTCTACCATGTTTATCTGTTTGAGAATGAACAAAGGCCTTCCTAGATTACAAGATATCTTTCACTTCTACAATAGAACTATTTTGAGCAGCCGAAGGTTGAATCCCAAGCAGCACAGTGAAGGAAAAGTAAGCATAGTGAGAGTAGAAATCCAGCACCATGCTGAAACTAAGACCTCGACATTTTCATCGGCTCCATCACAGCCGCATTTGGAACCTGCGAACAAAGTGCCACCACTCCTCTATACAAACTGCATGCACCATTAAAGGGAGGAGAGTCATCAATGAGAGAAATTTAAACACTTTCATGAACTCATATATATACTTACCACAGTCATTGCAGAGAAACCGGATCAGATCCATTAGTAATCTACCATCGATACGCTTGCCCCTGTTCCATATAACATAAAGTTTTGAAAGCTACCAAGGGTATTATGATCTGCAGTTTAACGTTACATTCTCTGTCGTATCTGAGAGGAAAAGGTCATGTCAAAACATTTCAAGGATTCAATCATTTTTCCCTGGACTATTAATATCAAGAGCAGCACATCAGTCAGCTCATCCGAGAGAGGCATATCATTTTGTCTGTTTCTGAGAAGATCTTGGCGTGCATCACAGAGACAGGAGTAGTGATGTTTGTTGTTTTTTAAGTACCGTCCGTTTTGGTCTCGGTCCCGGTCCCCCATTTGTAATGTACAGGGGGCGGTCCGATGACGTCATCAAAAAAATGGGAAATCCCCTTCGTGTTTTGGTCCCCTGTAGTTAAGCTTATGGGAGACCAAAAATTTGATACCGCTCTCTGATTGGCTGTTGGCTGGTCCCTTTCAGGGGACCGGCCAATGAGAAGGCGAGGATGTGGTCAGGTGATGTGAGAGGCGGGTTGGGTGGATGTGATGGACAGGAATACGTGTCTGAGTGCACTTTGGTGAATGTGAGTATGGTGTGTGTGTGAATGAAGGAAGAAAGGAGGACAAAGTAGCACGCAGGGTCTGTCCATAGCCTGTGTGTCTCAGCCGTCTTCTTTGATTCGGGAAGAGGGTTGGGTGTATGCTGTGCTGGTGGATTTTTCCTGCCTGAGACGGTCTGCTGTCCAGCTCAGGACCTGGTGGTGGTCTCGTCTCTTTTGTGCTTTGTCATCTTCTGGTAGGGTCCCGATGACCTCTGGGAGGCAGACCAACGTGACTTTTTTCTTCTTCTTTTTGTTTGGGTGGTCCATGGGTGTGTTGTGAGAGAGTAAAACAAACGCGTCTGTTTACCTGCAGAGCGGGAAGCGTAATGTGTCATGGGCAGTCACCGTGAGGTGGGGGAGGCGACGTGAGTGGGTATGCAGGTGACCGTCCGCTAAAGGGGATGTCCACTGACGTCACTCATGTGGAATGCGGACGGTCCCCGCTACAACTGGGTCCTTTCGCTTTTAAGGGGGTCAGATACAAGCGCATTGCACCAGGTCACATCCCTTTCACACTCACATACATACATAAGATAATACCTGAGATAATAATAATAATAATAATATACAAGATGGTTCTTTTTACTGCCTTTTATTGATGCATACAAATCTCCATGGATGGTGTGTGGAAATTACGGGTGCGGGTCCGTTCAGGGGAGAAGGCGGTCCGATGACGTCAGGAAAGAAAAACAAACGGACCAAACAGACGAAACGGACCATGGTTATAGGAGACTTGCACTGACGTCACTCATGTGGAATGCGGACGGTCCCCACTATAACTGGGTCCTTTCGCTTTTAAGGGGGTCAGATACAAGCGCATTGCACCAGGTCACATCCATTTCACACTCACATACATACATAAGATAATACCTGAGATAATAATAATAATAATATACAAGATGGTTCTTTTTACTGCCTTTTATTGATGCATACAAATCTTCATGGATGGTGTGTGGAAATTACGGGTGCGGGTCCGTTCAGGGGAGAAGGCGGTCCGATGACGTCAGGAAAGAAAAACAAACCGACCAAACAGACCAAACGGACCATGGTTATAGGAGACTTGATACCGGGCTCTGATGGGGCGTCGGTTGGTCCGTTCTAAGGGGACCGGTCAATGAAAAGGCGTTTTAATGAAGGATGTAAGAAAAAAGAGCGGAGATGGTCCGTTCAGGGGAGAAGGCGGTCCGATGACGTCAGGAAAGAAAAACAAACGGACCAAACAGACCAAACGGACCATGGTTATAGGAGACCTTTGATATTGATACCGGGCTCTGATGGGGCGTCGGTTGGTCCGTTCTAAGGGGACCGGTCAATGAAAAGGCGTTTTAATGAAGGATGTAAGAAAAAAGAGCGGAGTGGGTTTATTGGCTCATAATACTCAGGCTACGGTACTCTTGGGTCGTGTCTTAAAAAGAGGGACAGGTGTCATGGCGGAGACAGTTATTGTGTGTTTTGGACGTATCTCAAAAGTATTATAATTATTAATATTCTAATTACCATGAACATTTTCCATTCCTGCTGCACACTCACAACACGATCCACAACTCTTCATCATAATAAAAAATATGACAAAAGATAAATATATAACAGGCATAGTTTAATTTGTTTCCACCCTACGTTCGATGAATAATAAATATATTTATGAAAGCTATGCTTCTCACTGATATATTAATATAGAAAATGTTATGATGCGCGGTAAGCCTTCCCCGCCTGACTGCACAGGAAGGGGATGCGAGCGCGACCTGAACCCTTTTAGTATGCATGTAAACATATATTCTTATTGTAAAATAAATATTGTCACATCAACTCCAATATGATACGAACCGTCATGTCTCCTTGCAAATATTATATAGTAAACGATACAAATAAATATTATATATATATATATATATATATATATATATATATATATGTAAAAGCTATGCTTTTTCAGCATGAAACGGCGTAAATATATCACATCTATAGGTATTCCACACCTGGCTAAATAACATAGAACTTTTACTTGTCCCCATACAGGAGCGGGGACTGTCTCACTGATATATTAATATAGAAAATGTTGTGATGCGCGTTGAGCTTCCGCGCCTGACTGGACAGGAAGGGGAAGCGAGCGCTACCTGAACCCTTTTAGTACGCATGTAAACATATATTCTTATTGTGAATAAATATTGTCACATCAACTCCAATATGATACGAACAGACATGTCTCCTTGCAAATATTATATAGTAAACGACACAAACAAATATTATATATGTATATATATATAATTATTTTGAATAACTTCTTTATGCAATACTGGATCTGTAAATTGGATGCTTTCTTTTATGTTCGGCGGGTACAGAGTCCAAGCGTCCAAAGACTTAAGATGGTCACATTGAGTTAGAAGACAGCACATTTGATTACCAATACATCCAGGCAGTTCCAGGAGACTAAAATTATTAATGATTTTTAATATATTTTCTTCAGGTGAACATTGTATTAAACGATCCTTTACTGCATTCAGGATGTGGAATTGTAATGACTATGGGTTAATACTGTCCGTTGTTAATTGCCCCGCTCTGCGTCGTTCCAGAACATCGAGAAGTTGTGTCAGAGATTGTCGCCAGGGTGGAAATTGAACGATTCGGCAGTGCCTCATTTTGAAATGTTGGGTGAGGGCGCATTCAGCCTTTTTTTAGAAAAGTCTAATCAAGAAGGACATACAAAAACGTATGCCCGTACCACTCACCCATAACTGCAGTCACTGGAAGAATTCTGCGGCATACAAGTCCATTTCCTGAATATTCTTCCGGGCAAGAGATACTTGAAGACCAGTGACAATCAGGCACTGCTTTTCCGCTGTAATCTGTCTGTACGGCGTATCCATGGTTTTATTTAAAGAGAGAGTGAGAAGCACGTCCAGTTGCGGTCTAGTATAAAGTGTACACTACATGTGTACTTGTGTGGTGATACGGTTGGATAAGTCGGTCACTGGCATTCGCTGGGGAAAATTTCGCTGACGTCACAAAGGGGTTCGCCCATCCTTATGTGTCCTAAATTCAACACATAAACATTCGCCCACCACTTAAACATACCACTTTAGAGAAAAGACTGAAATAAAACGAATAAACCAGCATTTATTATTATTTTTATTTCAATACAATTTACAGCCGAAAGTATGGTTGTGTCTTATTTGAATGAAGTATCTTAATTGTCTGTGTGTGGGTGTATAATACATGATGCGGATCCCGTATCGTCACGGCTGACAGGGTCTCTGGTTGCACATGTCCAGACACATTTGAAACTTCTAAGTGATGTACAAGGAGATGTAAACGGAGGGAGAGAGATGGAGAGAGAGAGAGTCTATCGCCCGGGTAGATAGAGCCTTGACACATGGAGGCAGTGTGTGTGTGTGTGTGTGTGTGTAAAAGAATAAGGGATGATTTTACTACTGTTTTTATTTTTTTTCTTTTATCATCATAAGGATTGTCTATAAGTTTTAATACGGTTATTTTTTTCTTCTCTTGATTAATAATAATAATATTATTATTATTAATATACTCTCAAATGTTACTATTTTTAACGGTGTTATCTTTAATGTCCATTCTATTGGTGGTCACTAATACAGTATTGTCTTTACGATCTCCATTTTATGATAATGTCTTTAATGGAGTCTGATGTACCCAAAAATTACATTTTGTCACAAAAACATTCATCAGAATGGGGAACTTGCTCCATGCGTGAATGCAATGTAAGACATGAAATCCCTGGTGAGTTACTGAAACGGAACCCTTCACTTCCAAACAGACACATGTTTAGTGCCATCCTGTGCTCTCATGCAAGCGTATCGGGTATGGTCGACGGACACCTATATATACTAAAAATATTTTACAAGTTTTACAATTTATTTGTCCTCGACCTTAATGTACCGGATCTGATATATCACACACATACGTGTATATATATAAATATATATCTATATATAATTGTTTTCCATTTAAGTAATTCATGGAAATTTGAAATAACATGTCATATGCATCCAAGGTATACTCTCACCGAAGTTACATAATAATCATGGTATGTCTGATGATTGATTAGCCCACACATGAAATACATTTTAACGTGTGTGCATTTAAGCATTTGAGTACAAAACGCATCCATCCTTAACCGGACCATTTTTTTGTAGAAAAAAAATAATATATGGACTCATTTTCTTCATAAATTCGCAATTTTATATGACGACAGACCCTTTACAAAAAAATGTACACATATCGGAGTTTAGGCTATATGCTGTGTGTCCACCACGTTTGCTACAAGTTACACAATGGCAGGTGCTGCACAACATACGCTTGCTCAGCGTATGAACTTTGCCCATTACGAACGAATTGAAGAGAGCATACCAACATATGTTCCGTGGATTTTATCATGATACGACCAGCTGGAGGAATTTACATTGACAGTAGTTCACGAAGGTAGATACGAAGTACAGCCTGACAGTCATGAAGAATTATGTATAGATGAGGCCATGCGGTCACTGAAAGAAGCACACAGCCTTGATAAAACAGCGTTCACTGTTCTCTTTTCATTAAAGAAAGAACCGTTCCATGTGTATCAGTCTGGAGATATGCGATATTATATGTTGAATGCCTACGAACACCTGCCTGACGGAAAACAGAAAGCATTACGCCGCTTCAGACAGGTACAGCAAACGTGTGAGGCTGTCCTGGAAAGCATTCTACTCGAAGTACGATGGTCACAGGAGGAACACTCGCTGGTTGGTGAACTAACTGTGAGATTGGGATTGTACTATACCAGTGTTTACTGCGACACAACCACCAAAGTAACCTACCACTCTTAGTTATTGTTTGTACTCATACGATGGACTTCTAATATGAACTCATAGTTTGGATGTTGTTTATCCTTCATACTCTACAAGGGATATAAACATATAGCTTGTACATATTTGATATGATTAACAAGACAGTGAATATAATATACGATACGTTTTGTTTTTATTTTAATCAGAGTAACGTGTAGGCGTGTGAGTGAAAATAATGATTTTTATGGAGGTATATGAATGGTATCTACATGCATTTCTGATCATTCTGAATGCAAAGCGTGACGACCACTGATTCTGAACGACTGTATACATCGTGAAGGAAACATCTAAATAAATGTACATAGTGGGAATGAAATGACTCAAGAGGCTTACTTCACCAGTTCATGAAAAGATGCACACATCATGATAATTTTGGTATGAAGCTAATCTGATTTTTCCCTGTAAACGCCATACATCAACAATACATTTGAATGTGTGTGTGTGTCTTGTTTTTAACTGTTTGTGTGAACACGAGGGCAGGTATGTCATCATGCGTGAATGCACGAGACATATTACCCCGTCCATATTTGGGACACCGAAGGGGTGGGGCTCCTTTATGTGACCTTCGCGACATGCTCCCTTGCCATGTTGATGGTGTCCGTTACTTTGAGTTTGTTCAACTCTGACAGGATTGGATTCTTTGCATGTGCATACGTTATCGTTTTTAGTCGATTATTCAAAAGTGCAATCGATTTAAGCAGTCCATTGAAACTTAAAATGACATGTCATATGCATATAATTACCAATATTAAATGACAATAATAACAAATGATAATATAATATTGACAATATGATGAGGATATGTCTCTATGCTGTGAATATCCTCGCTAAACCTTTATGTAACGCCATCTACGTACACTTCTATCCAAAATTTACATTCTTGATTGATTGAATGTGCTATTATGAAAGGAGGTGGAGTAAACAATGTTATGTAGAAGGTATACTGCACATTGCTAGCGGAATTATCGACATAGAGGAAACATGTTTTCTTGCTTATTTCATGAAGAGTCTTAGGGAATATAATATTTTTGACCGGTCCTGACTTGTGAACATTCCATCACGCAGCGACCACCTGTCAGCTTCTACCAGACTCAAGCATACGCCTGGCTGAGCATGACCGGCCGAGGTCAGCCGTGTCATGAATACGGTCGGCGTCACCTCGGGGGTAGAAACTAGCAGTACATAATAATGCTGTATGTCATGTCGATACTGTCATGTCGGGAATAAAGTTATGGATTCCCACTTATGTCACAAAGCTACTTAAGAAAAACGATGACCATTATTGACATGTACATATGTCTTAACAGTAGCGATTTCAGCAGGGGCTTTTGAGCTGTTACACCTCTATCTTTATCTAGTTCTTTTCCCTGTTATTACTCTCCACATGTTATACTGTATGACTGAGCTACCACATGCAGAGAGACCAATGATGACCATCTAAAAGAGTACTTCACAGGAAACTTGATACTGCCTGGTCTATCTAGACGTTTTGAATTGAATGAGGTTCAGGGGACTTGACAACGTGTATCATAGGTTACAAAAATTAAAGTGGTCATATTATTCTCCATCGAATGTGAAGAATAACATGAAACAATTTTGCCACCCATAATCTAAAGATAAATAACAACATCCTTATTCACATAACCTATCAACTCTTATTTGACAGAGCAGGGTAGGTACCTAATAAACCTGTTTAACCTGTTCTCTTCCCAGACAGTGGACATTAGCAATACCTCCTAGCACAGCTTTGTATACATCCCAAGCAGCAGGGGTCTAATAGTTCCGACTTAAAACTATTAATTTGCAAACTGTCCAATCATTATGCAAACTTAAAATATAATTTATTCGGTTTTACACATTGAGGATCATCCGATGTGTGTGCATGGATTGAACACCATCTTGCGGTACAAACACTGTATTGTAATCCATCAACATCAAAGTATCACATATCATCTTGCTACACATACGAGTGTATTGAGGACCGGGCATGCGTGCAGGGACTGTAGCCGTTTCGGTGGGAAGTTGCAGCTATACAATGGTGTTGACCGGGTGAAGGGAATGGTAATTAATTTCGTTGGTCTCGTGGGTTCTAGAGCACACCTCATGTGAACATGGGGTAAGATGTGAAGACAAGTTAAACACTGGACAGTATGAGTCTATTTTAATTATTAAACTTTGATTTTCAGGCAAGTGCAAAACAGAAATGTACCATTTTGTACCTGCTGGCATACAATTTACATAAGGAAATGAGCCAGTGGTAGGGCTTGACTGTCACATTACCGTCGAGGTCATATTTTTAAATGGCGTCAGCAGGTGGATATTTTCTAGATAACACTGGATCAATTCCTTTTTCACACCAGGTTTTCCGTCCGTTTGCATACAAATTACATAAGGAAATGGGCGCGTCGAAACACGACCAGACCCACACATGTACACGATTTTATCCAGAATAGACTCACGACGACTGCACAGTTGGGATGAAAACAAGGATTCTTACTTACATTTGACCAACTCATTTCAATATTTAAGGCGGGATCAAACCAGATATGATTAATTTTGTACCAGTTGGCATACAATTTACATAAGGAAATGGGCCAGTGGTAGGGCTTGACTGTCACATTACCGTCGAGGTCATATTTTTAAATGGCGTCAGCAGGTGGATATTTTCTAGATGACACTTAATCAATCCCTCTTTCACACCAGGTTTTCCGCCCGCTTGCATACAAATTACTTATGGAAATGGGCGTGTCAAAAAAATCGACCAGACCCACACATGTACACAATTTTATCCAGAATAGACACACGACAACTGCACAGTTGGGATAAAAACAAGGATTCTTACTTACATTTGACCAATACATTTCAATAATGGGCAAAACCAAATTGTTGATTTCAGTAGTAGGGCAAAACGATCTAATAAACGACCGAGGTCAAACCAAGTCCAAAACCCTGCACACACACACACACACACACACACATACACACACACCCTGACACCCACAGAAAATGTAAACATTTGTAGCACAGGAAATATAAAAGAACACAAGAATTTAAGTTTACACCACCGAAATTCTAAAATACCTATCCGAATGTAGAATGTTTATTTCTTAAATGCCAAAACAATATACTGCCAGTCAGTGCATGTACGCTTTACTAAAGGTATGCATGGGTAGGTGGTAAAACAGGGTTGCAAGCAACAAACTCTGAGAGAATCCCCTGACCATTTCCTGACTTTCATTTGGAGAAATCTATTTAATAATCTTAATAATCTTTAATAATCTAAAACAAATGGTAATTTGGTTTCGAAAACGTCATCTAATAGCCAAAGCCTCATGGGAAATATGTATGGAACACCAGAATTTTACATCAAACCTCGCAGTTGAGCAACACCCGGCTGTTTTCTCCGTGTTGTGCCTCTGCCGAACATACCGGTGTGTGCAGGAGGCGGAACAGATATTTCCCCCCCCCCCCCGTAATAAATAAAAGTTGAAGTGGTTGTATCTATTCCACACATATATATATATATATATACATAAACACTGTAATATATTTCTCAGTTTGTCATAACTTTATGTCAATTTAACATATCGGTTATGCATTTGATTGAATAATTTGTATCTGTATATGTGGTACACAATATTTCAAGTAGAAACCTACCCACTAGATATATCAACGCTTCTTTTACACGACAACTATAAAAACTCTACATTTACATAAATTTAGCATACCGCTGAACCTCTATCCTTTAGTTCATTGCTCAATACTGCCTTTCTCTATACTATGAATGGACACACTCGAAGTAACGTATCAATTGCCTCAGGTTTTTACATTTCATGTATATCAAATACTGGTGATGCATACACGTGTCAATAAAGAAAATACATTAGTTCATTTTCTTTTTCACAATATAAGCTTAACACTCACATAAAAACAGGTTCTATCACCATCGCAACAGTTCCAGTAGTTGGACAGCCCAAGCTGCATCAAGTCTTTCAGGGGCACAGTTCTCTCAACAGCCATCCTTTCTTTTCTTTGTCTTGAGTCCGTTGACTCTCAGGGGTGTCTACTGTTATTCAACCCGCTACCTTTTTTATTAATATATATATATATATATATATATATATATATTATTTGTTTATCCATTCATTTAATTTTTATTCATACATTTTTCTTGACATATCATTCTTGGATGTCACTCTGCTACCCCTATCTCTACCCCGAACATCTCCTCCCCATGATTTGATTAAAACATACATATTGGACACCCCAGGCCACCACTGTCATGCCCCAATTTATTACTCTAATTTTCAAACATTCTTTCTACACGCGATCGCTCCCAACATGTTTTTATTAATTTATACTTCCACTACAATACATCACTCTCGGCGGAATCGTTCCTCCTCTATAACACTACTAGCACCCTGCCCTCTTTAACTACCATGTTCCATTTTTTTACGTTTGCACCCCGTACTCTGATTCCCCTTTATGTCTATAACAACACTCATCTTTATCTCTCACACCCTACATACGTTTCCAACGTCACGTAGACCAACCTTCATCATAATCAAATTCATCACTGTCCATCAGAGAGAATGCATACGACCTTATAACAGACTCTCCGTTACAGTCTGCTATTCGCCCCCCTCCGTACCGTTCTACCCAAAACATCACCCATATCCCTCTACACAATCTCATCGCCATCCTTCCAGTTTCCAATATACATTTTATTCAAGCTAAACCATTTATCGTTTTCCCCACCATTCTCGCTGCTGTGATTTCCAAAATGGCCACTTCATCCTTCCCTAAAACCTTAAAGCCTACATTATCCATCCACTCAACCTTTCTTTTGCATATGTTGAATACTTCTTCTATTTCCGGACTCATTTGAACATTATGGACATCATCACATCTATTGCCACAGAAATAACACTCCGTATGCCGTACTTGCATCACTCGCCTATACACCAATTCATTTCCCTGTTGCATAATCCAAGCACGCGCCAACTCTCCTTCTACACACTTAACCTCAAGCAAGGTCATCATTATGACTCATGCTGCCCTCAGTTCACACGTTTGCGCATGCTCCTCACACTCATTTTCCGTCATCCATGGCCACAGCCCTTGCACCTCGATCCAACATACACAAAACTCACACAAATACACCCATTGCCCATTTCGTCTTTCCAATGCATTTATGTAGTCTCCCTTTGTCACCTGACAGCTCATGTCCTCCGAATATACACACACTGAACTCGCTCCTTAATCAATTCCTTTCCCCGGAATCTCCAACCACCGTTGTATTAGTGCATAGGTCATTAGCATGTCTTCAAATTCCGTCAATATGGTTAAATTTTATCTCGGTCTCCTCTGTGCAATGGTCAGAACCAAAAAGGGCTTTCCCAAGTTCATTCATGACCCCTTTGCTTCAATATACATTTGTATTCTCGACCTGTTATTTTTCTAAACACAACACAGTGTTAATTCACCTGCTGTGGAACGCTTTGACGTACCCATCCTATATATCTCATTCCAAGATTTATCTTACGAGGACCTGACCTCAAACCCTCGCGTCAATTTCTATTATATCCTGGCTGACATTATTTACTGCGCGTATTGTCTGATCGCCACCCCGTTCGTCTAGGTACAACACCCCCATGACAAACCACTGAGCATGGCTCGCGTGATATAGCAGTACTCGTCTGTACCTGTCACACACACACACACATATATATATATATATATATATATATGGTACGATAGGCACAAATACCCTGTACTTATAAATCACTTATATAAGACTTGCGTTACATAAATATACACTTGATATATATGAACAAATATATATTTGTCACATGAACATATTAAAAAATTCTTTTGACATGTTTTTATCCCAATTACTTTATACTTTTTCTTAGTGATACTAATTATCCTATAAATGCGATATATATATATATATATATATATATATATATATATATATATATATATAATTGGAAAACTGTAATATACATGTCTCAGTTTGCCATGCCTTTATGACCATGTAATATAACTAGTCTGTACTTTATCCAATGCGTTGTATCTGGGAAATCTACACACTAGATAAATCAACGCTTCTCTTACAGAACAACCATAAAACCTCCACATTTTCATAAACATATCATACGTGAGGGATAAAATGATATATCAAATGGACTTAAAGTACCAATGTTCTCACTCATTCATTCAGTAACGTCTTGTAACTGACTAACTGGAATACAATCTTTAACGCAAACGGGGATTATTTGATACTGTGAGTGTACCAAGAACGTCTGTCTTCAACCCAGCGAGACACCAACATAAAAATAACATCAGTGTTGTGAGTAGTATAGAAGGAATTAATTTAGTAGGGTAAGTTTTCAACCATGTTTTGGGCCATTTTGTCGGGGCACTTTGGTCAAGGGTCACTTTTGGGCCATGTTTTGAGCCATGTTTTGTGGTAACTTTTGGGTAGAAATTCGAGGTCAACGGGTCCATAAAACCATATACCGTAAATACTTTTAGATAATACGCAGTTTATTACAGTGTGACATTTATATACAGATTTACAAATATACATATATATATATACTTTAATACATAATATATATTTATAACATATACATATATTCAATATATTATATTATATATATATATATATCTTTATTCGTACCAAGGTACATACAAATTGTGTTAATATAAACAGAAAAGATGTGCTGTACATGTACTCACAAATAATATAAATAAAGTAATAACTAAATGACACAAGGAACCATTATCTATGTTATAGCATCGCAAGTAGAGAGATAGTTAATGATTTCCAATAAATCATCATAAGAGCATCCATCTAACTCCATCTGACCGTCTCGACAATTTATCAGTTCTTTCAGAAACTGGACGTTATTATTCACACTTATTACTTTAAATTTCCATTTATTCCTTTCCACATGTCTAATATTAGCTCCTATGAATCCAGTACAGTCGTACTGCGCTCTCTGTGCAATAAAATTTACAACATAATTCTTTACACAGGACATATTTGCATACATGTTTAAAAACCGTTTTTAGAGTATATCAGTAATTGGTTTAAAGCCACTAATCCCGTACACAATATCTGTATGTGAATTTCTAGGAAGTCCCCATACTCTACGTATAATCATTCTGTACATTGTGGACATACGTTCTATTGACTTGTTATTAAGACACCACGTTTGACATCTGTAAAAAGAACAACTTGTGGAATACTAATTCAAAGAAACAGAAGAAAGAGTTCCGAAATTCGCCATCAACTTATTAACCGTAAATATAAAATCACCCCTTTTTCTAAATATATCTACGTCATCAGTAGCGGGGATAATATACCGCCTTGTCTCAATCCGTTGGACACAGAAAAGTAATTTTAAAGTTTGCTTTTCCATCTCACACATACATTTTGTCTCATATACATATCAAGTAACAGTCGAATGATGATAGCAGGTACTATTCTACGATAAAGGAGGTTAAATAATTTACCAAAATGAATTTTGTCAAAAGCTTTAGAAGCGTCGAGTAAACAACAGTATACATTGGAACCACGAGACATGTAGTTTGCAGCAAAATCCTTTAACACAGACGTACACATAATAGTGGAATGTTGCTTTGTGAAAGCTAACTGCAGATTTGATGTCTCAAGTTGTTTACAATTTCAAACAGTTTACAAATACTACTGCACAACGAGATACCTCGATATTTTCATTGTTTGATAAATTTCCTACAGGATCCTTTGGTATCGACAAAATAACAGATTCAAGTAGATAATCGGGTGTAAACCCATGTAAAAGCATCGAATTAAACAGAAGTGACAATAACACAAATAACTGATGAGAACCATGAATGATATGATCAGAAGACAGACCCTTATTTCTATCACCTTTTCCTGATTTTTAAAGCTTGGCTGCCTGTTTTACATGATCTACGTATATGGCACAGGTCTCATGGCAATGTGATATTAATCTGATTGTTTGTTGTCTTATACAGGCTATTTCATCATAATCAGTCAAAACACTGTTATACAAGTTACAATATTTAGTCTTAAAACACTGGACAATATCATCATCTTTGCACTGATCATCAATAATATTAGGAAGTATTTTATTTGATATTTTCATCTTCTTAAGCTCACCCTATAAGTCTCTCTTGTTATTAAAGCAAGCCACTTCGGACATACGACTTTTTCGTAACATGTTTTCATTTGTCTCCAAATGTTTTATTTCTGTTTATAATACAAGCATAAGATAAAATATACAGTTGAAACAAAAACTGTATGCTACGCCAAGCGTACAAAGTAATGCAAATAGTAGGTGAATATATTATATGTCATAATATATAATGTATAGTATATTAAGCTGTACAACAACTTTATACTACACCAAGCATACAGAGTGATGTGAATAGTAAGTGAATACATTATATGTCATAATATATACTAAATATATAATATAGACAAGCAATTGATGCAACAATAAGCTTTGCAATGATACACAATATATATATATAGTCGACATTTAAAAGTTTTTACCTTCCCATTTCTCAAAGCTGGTCAAGTGATACATGACCACCTTCATCACTTCTTTTGAAATGTGTTTGTCTCTGTATAATTTCTTCAAACGGCGTCCTGTTAGCACAAGTTTCGAAACCTTCTTTGCTGCAAGGTTTAGCAAAGATCCTGTTTCGAAAGTAAACAGTTGCAATCCCAAGTCTTTACTTACTACATGCATCATCCTGCATGCTTGAAATAGCATGTTGTTGTTTGAAGGGTTAAAAAAATATTAAACCACCTTCGGTGCAGGGTGGCGCATTGACTGCACTGGCAAATTCCAAAAGGATGACCGAACGGTTTAAAGAAATCTCCCTTCCACCATAAAAGATCTAACATCCACAAACTCTCATGGGATATCGCCCGAATCATTTGTCTACAGGGTATGTACATCTTTATATTTTTACATAGTAATAGATGATCTATATTTTGTATCATGATGTTTTGATCACTGTCCAAAATGGCCATTTTGCAAAGTCCGCATATGGAATAATTAGAATCGTCCAATTGCATTCGGCCAACAAACAATCCGGCCATTCCACCACATCCGTCGGTACACCGCTGTGGCCAAACAGGTGCAACTGCATCACGTAACTCATACGCCGCCATTGTTTTCTTCTTTAGTTTGAAACAGAACAAAAAATCAAATGTGTATGTTGGATCGAGGTGCAGACGAGTACTGCTATATCACGCGAGCCATGCTCAGTGGTTTGTCATGGGGGTGTTGTACCTAGACGAACGGGTTGGCGATCAGACAATACGCGCAGTAAATCATATCAGCCAGGATATAATAGAAATTGACGCGAGGGTTTGAGGTCAGGTCCTCGTAAGATAAATCTTGGAATGAGATATATAGGATGGGTACGTCAAAGCGTTCCACAGCAGGTGAATTAACACTGTGTTGTGTTTAGAAAAATAACAGGTCGAGAATACAAATGTATATTGAAGCAAAGGGGTCATGAATGAACTTGGGAAAGCCCTTTTTGGTTCTGACCATTGCACAGAGGAGACCGAGATAAAATTTAACCATATTGACGGAATTTGAAGACATGCTAATGACCTATGCACTAATACAACGGTGGTTGGAGATTCCGGGGAAAGGAATTGATTAAGGAGCGAGTTCAGTGTGTGTATATTCGGAGGACATGAGCTGTCAGGTGACAAAGGGAGACTACATAAATGCATTGGAAAGACGAAATGGGCAATGGGTGTATTTGTGTGAGTTTTGTGTATGTTGGATCGAGGTGCAAGGGCTGTGGCCATGGATGACGGAAAATGAGTGTGAGGAGCATGCGCAAACGTGTGAACTGAGGGCAGCATGAGTCATAATGATGACCTTGCTTGAGGTTAAGTGTGTAGAAGGAGAGTTGGCGCGTGCTTGGATTATGCAACAGGGAAATGAATTGGTGTATAGGCGAGTGATGCAAGTACGGCATACGGAGTGTTATTTCTGTGGCAATAGATGTGATGATGTCCATAATGTTCAAATGAGTCCGGAAATAGAAGAAGTATTCAACATATGCAAAAGAAAGGTTGAGTGGATGGATAATGTAGGCTTTAAGGTTTTAGGGAAGGATGAAGTGGCCATTTTGGAAATCACAGCAGCGAGAATGGTGGGGAAAACGATAAATGGTTTAGCTTGAATAAAATGTATATTGGAAACTGGAAGGATGGCGATGAGATTGTGTAGAGGGATATGTGTGATGTTTTGGGTAGAACGGTACGGAGGGGGGCGAATAGCAGACTGTAACGGAGAGTCTGTTATAAGGTCGTATGCATTCTCTCTGATGGACAGTGATGAATTTGATTATGATGAAGGTTGGTCTACGTGACGTTGGAAACGTATGTAGGGTGTGAGAGATAAAGATGAGTGTTGTTATAGACATAAAGGGGAATCAGAGTACGGGGTGCAAACGTAAAAAAATGGAACATGGTAGTTAAAGAGGGCAGGGTGCTAGTAGTGTTATAGAGGAGGAACGATTCCGCCGAGAGTGATGTATTGTAGTGGAAGTATAAATTAATAAAAACATGTTGGGAGCGATCGCGTGTAGAAAGAATTTTTGAAAATTAGAGTAATAAATTGGGGCATGACAGTGGTGGCCTGGGGTGTCCAATATGTATGTTTTAATCAAATCATGGGGAGGAGATGTTCGGGGTAGAGATAGGGGTAGCAGAGTGACATCCAAGAATGATATGTCAAGAAAAATGTATGAATAAAAATTAAATAAATGGATAAACAAATAATATATATATATATATATATATATATATATATTAATAAAAAAGGTAGCGGGTTGAATAACAGTAGACACCCCTGAGAGTCAACGGACTCAAGACAAAGAAAAGAAAGGATGGCTGTTGAGAGAACCGTGCCCCTGAAAGACTTGATGCAGCTTGGTCTGTCCAACTACTGGAACTGTTGCGATGGTGATAGAACCTGTTTTTATGTGAGTGTTAAGCTTATATTGTGAAAAAGAAAATGAACTAATGTATTTTCTTTATTGACACGTGTATGCATCACCAGTATTTGATATACATGAAATGTAAAAACCTGAGGCAATTGATACGTTACTTCGAGTGTGTCCATTCATAGTATAGAGAAAGGCAGTATTGAGCAATGAACTAAAGGATAGAGGTTCAGCGGTATGCTAAATTTATGTAAATGTAGAGTTTTTATAGTTGTCGTGTAAAAGAAGCGTTGATATATCTAGTGGGTAGGTTTCTACTTGAAATATTGTGTACCACATATACAGATACAAATTATTCAATCAAATGCATAACCGATATGTTAAATTGACATAAAGTTATGACAAACTGAGAAATATATTACAGTGTTTATGTATATATATATATATATATATATATATATATATATGTATGTATGTATGCATGTATGTATGTATCGTCATGAACTTTGTGTGGAATAGATACAACCACTTCAACTTTTATTTATTACGGGGGGGGGGGGAAATATCTGTTCCGCCTCCTGCACACACCGGTATGTTCGGCAGAGGCACAACACGGAGAAAACAGCCGGGTGTTGCTCAACTGCGAGGTTTGATGTAAAATTCTGGTGTTCCATACATATTTCCCATGAGGCTTTGGCTATTAGATGACGTTTTCGAAACCAAATTACCATTTGTTTTAGATTATTAAAGATTATTAAGATTATTAAATAGATTTCTCCAAATGAAAGTCAGGAAATGGTCAGGGGATTCTCTCAGAGTTTGTTGCTTGCAACCCTGTTTTACCACCTACCCATGCATACCTTTAGTAAAGCGTACATGCACTGACTGGCAGTATATTGTTTTGGCATTTAAGAAATAAACATTCTACATTCGGATAGGTATTTTAGAATTTCGGTGGTGTAAACTTAAATTCTTGTGTTCTTTTATATTTCCTGTGCTACAAATGTTTACATTTTCTGTGGGTGTCAGGGTGTGTGTGTATGTGTGTATGTGTGTGTGTGTGTGTGTGTGTGTGCAGGGTTTTGGACTTGGTTTTTACCATTAGAAAATATGACCTCGGTCGTTTATTAGATCGTTTGGCCCTACTACTGAAATCAACAATTTGGTTTTGCCCATTATTGAAATGTATTGGTCAAATGTAAGTAAGAATCCTTGTTTTTATCCCAACTGTGCAGTTGTCGTGTGTCTATTCTGGATAAAATTGTGTACATGTGTGGGTCTGGTCGATTTTTTTGACACGCCCATTTCCATAAGTAATTTGTATGCAAGCGGGCGGAAAACCTGGTGTGAAAGAGGGATTGATTAAGTGTCATCTAGAAAATATCCACCTGCTGACGCCATTTAAAAATATGACCTCGACGGTAATGTGACAGTCAAGCCCTACCACTGGCCCATTTCCTTATGTAAATTGTATGCCAACTGGTACAAAATTAATCATATCTGGTTTGATCCCGCCTTAAATATTGAAATGAGTTGGTCAAATGTAAGTAAGAATCCTTGTTTTCATCCCAACTGTGCAGTCGTCGTGAGTCTATTCTGGATAAAATCGTGTACATGTGTGGGTCTGGTCGTGTTTCGACGCGCCCATTTCCTTATGTAATTTGTATGCAAACGGACGGAAAACCTGGTGTGAAAAAGGAATTGATCCAGTGTTATCTAGAAAATATCCACCTGCTGACGCCATTTAAAAATATGACCTCGACGGTAATGTGACAGTCAAGCCCTACCACTGGCTCATTTCCTTATGTAAATTGTATGCCAGCAGGTACAAAATGGTACATTTCTGTTTTGCACTTGCCTGAAAATCAAAGTTTAATAATTAAAATAGACTCATACTGTCCAGTGTTTAACTTGTCTTCACATCTTACCCCATGTTCACATGAGGTGTGCTCTAGAACCCACGAGACCAACGAAATTAATTACCATTCCCTTCACCCGGTCAACACCATTGTATAGCTGCAACTTCCCACCGAAACGGCTACAGTCCCTGCACGCATGCCCGGTCCTCAATACACTCGTATGTGTAGCAAGATGATATGTGATACTTTGATGTTGATGGATTACAATACAGTGTTTGTACCGCAAGATGGTGTTCAATCCATGCACACACATCGGATGATCCTCAATGTGTAAAACCGAATAAATTATATTTTAAGTTTGCATAATGATTGGACAGTTTGCAAATTAATAGTTTTAAGTCGGAACTATTAGACCCCTGCTGCTTGGGATGTATACAAAGCTGTGCTAGGAGGTATTGCTAATGTCCACTGTCTGGGAAGAGAACAGGTTAAACAGGTTTATTAGGTACCTACCCTGCTCTGTCAAATAAGAGTTGATAGGTTATGTGAATAAGGATGTTGTTATTTATCTTTAGATTATGGGTGGCAAAATTGTTTCATGTTATTCTTCACATTCGATGGAGAATAATATGACCACTTTAATTTTTGTAACCTATGATACACGTTGTCAAGTCCCCTGAACCTCATTCAATTCAAAACGTCTAGATAGACCAGGCAGTATCAAGTTTCCTGTGAAGTACTCTTTTAGATGGTCATCATTGGTCTCTCTGCATGTGGTAGCTCAGTCATACAGTATAACATGTGGAGAGTAATAACAGGGAAAAGAACTAGATAAAGATAGAGGTGTAACAGCTCAAAAGCCCCTGCTGAAATCGCTACTGTTAAGACATATGTACATGTCAATAATGGTTATCGTTTTTCTTAAGTAGCTTTGTGACATAAGTGGGAATCCATAACTTTATTCCCGACATGACAGTATCGACATGACATACAGCATTATTATGTACTGCTAGTTTCTACCCCCGAGGTGACGCCGACCGTATTCATGACACGGCTGACCTCGGCCGGTCATGCTCAGCCAGGCGTATGCTTGAGTCTGGTAGAAGCTGACAGGTGGTCGCTGCGTGATGGAATGTTCACAAGTCAGGACCGGTCAAAAATATTATATTCCCTAAGACTCTTCATGAAATAAGCAAGAAAACATGTTTCCTCTATGTCGATAATTCCGCTAGCAATGTGCAGTATACCTTCTACATAACATTGTTTACTCCACCTCCTTTCATAATAGCACATTCAATCAATCAAGAATGTAAATTTTGGATAGAAGTGTACGTAGATGGCGTTACATAAAGGTTTAGCGAGGATATTCACAGCATAGAGACATATCCTCATCATATTGTCAATATTATATTATCATTTGTTATTATTGTCATTTAATATTGGTAATGATATGCATATGACATGTCATTTTAAGTTTCAATGGACTGCTTAAATCGATTGCACTTTTGAATAATCGACTAAAAACGATAACGCATGCACATGCAAAGAATCCAATCCTGTCAGAGTTGAACAAACTCAAAGTAACGGACACCATCAACATGGCAAGGGAGCATGTCGCGAAGGTCACATAAAGGAGCCCCACCCCTTCGGTGTCCCAAATATGGACGGGGTAATATGTCTCGTGCATTCACGCATGATGACATACCTGCCCTCGTGTTCACACAAACAGTTAAAAACAAGACACACACACACATTCAAATGTATTGTTGATGTATGGCGTTTACAGGGAAAAATCAGATTAGCTTCATACCAAAATTATCATGATGTGTGCATCTTTTCATGAACTGGTGAAGTAAGCCTCTTGAGTCATTTCATTCCCACTATGTACATTTATTTAGATGTTTCCTTCACGATGTATACAGTCGTTCAGAATCAGTGGTCGTCACGCTTTGCATTCAGAATGATCAGAAATGCATGTAGATACCGTTCATATACCTCCATAAAAATCATTATTTTCACTCACACGCCTACACGTTACTCTGATTAAAATAAAAACAAAACGTATCGTATATTATATTCACTGTCTTGTTAATCATATCAAATATGTACAAGCTATATGTTTATATCCCTTGTAGAGTATGAAGGATAAACAACATCCAAACTATGAGTTCATATTAGAAGTCCATCGTATGAGTACAAACAATAACTAAGAGTGGTAGGTTACTTTGGTGGTTGTGTCGCAGTAAACACTGGTATAGTACAATCCCAATCTCACAGTTAGTTCACCAACCAGCGAGTATTCCTCCTGTGACCATCGTACTTCGAGTAGAATGCTTTCCAGGACAGCCTCACACGTTTGCTGTACCTGTCTGAAGCGGCGTAATGCTTTCTGTTTTCCGTCAGGCAGGTGTTCGTAGGCATTCAACATATAATATCGCATATCTCCAGACTGATACACATGGAACGGTTCTTTCTTTAATGAAAAGAGAACAGTGTACGCTGTTTTATCAAGGCTGTGTGCTTCTTTCAGTGACCGCATGGCCTCATCTATACATAATTCTTCATGACTGTCAGGCTGTACTTCGTATCTACCTTCGTGAACTACTGTCAATGTAAATTCCTCCAGCTGGTCGTATCATGATAAAATCCACGGAACATATGTTGGTATGCTCTCTTCAATTCGTTCGTAATGGGCAAAGTTCATACGCTGAGCAAGCGTATGTTGTGCAGCACCTGCCATTGTGTAACTTGTAGCAAACGTGGTGGAAACACAGCATATAGCCTAAACTCCGATATGTGTACATTTTTTGTAAAGGGTCTGTCGTCATATAAAATTGCGAATTTATGAAGAAAATGAGTCCATATATTATTTTTTTTCTACAAAAAAATGGTCCGGTTAAGGATGGATGCGTTTTGTACTCAAATGCTTAAATGCACACACGTTAAAATGTATTTCATGTGTGGGCTAATCAATCATCAGACATACCATGATTATTATGTAACTTCGGTGAGAGTATACCTTGGATGCATATGACATGTTATTTCAAATTTCCATGAATTACTTATATGGAAAACAATTATATATAGATATATATTTATATATATACACGTATGTGTGTGATATATCAGATCCGGTACATTAAGGTCGAGGACAAATAAATTGTAAAACTTGTAAAATATTTTTAGTATATATAGGTGTCCGTCGACCATACCCGATACGCTTGCATGAGAGCACAGGATGGCACTAAACATGTGTCTGTTTGGAAGTGAAGGGTTCCGTTTCAGTAACTCACCAGGGATTTCATGTCTTACATTGCATTCACGCATGGAGCAAGTTCCCCATTCTGATGAATGTTTTTGTGACAAAATGTAATTTTTGGGTACATCAGACTCCATTAAAGACATTATCATAAAATGGAGATCGTAAAGACAATACTGTATTAGTGACCACCAATAGAATGGACATTAAAGATAACACCGTTAAAAATAGTAACATTTGAGAGTATATTAATAATAATAATATTATTATTATTAATCAAGAGAAGAAAAAAATAACCGTATTAAAACTTATAGACAATCCTTATGATGATAAAGGAAAAAAAATAAAAACAGTAGTAAAATCATCCCTTATTCTTTTACACACACACACACACACACACTGCCTCCATGTGTCAAGGCTCTATCTACCCGGGCGATAGACTCTCTCTCTCTCCATCTCTCTCCCTCCGTTTACATCTCCTTGTACATCACTTAGAAGTTTCAAATGTGTCTGGACATGTGCAACCAGAGACCCTGTCAGCCGTGACGATACGGGATCCGCATCATGTATTATACACCCACACACAGACAATTAAGATACTTCATTCAAATAAGACACAACCATACTTTCGGCTGTAAATTGTATTGAAATAAAAATAATAATAAATGCTGGTTTATTCGTTTTATTTCAGTCTTTTCTCTAAAGTGGTATGTTTAAGTGGTGGGCGAATGTTTATGTGTTGAATTTAGGACACATAAGGATGGGCGAACCCCTTTGTGACGTCAGCGAAATTTTCCCCAGCGAATGCCAGTGACCGACTTATCCAACCGTATCACCACACAAGTACACATGTAGTGTACACTTTATACTAGACCGCAACTGGACGTGCTTCTCACTCTCTCTTTAAATAAAACCATGGATACGCCGTACAGACAGATTACAGCGGAAAAGCAGTGCCTGATTGTCACTGGTCTTCAAGTATCTCTTGCCCGGAAGAATATTCAGGAAATGGACTTGTATGCCGCAGAATTCTTCCAGTGACTGCAGTTATGGGTGAGTGGTACGGGCATACGTTTTTGTATGTCCTTCTTGATTAGACTTTTCTAAAAAAAGGCTGAATGCGCCCTCACCCAACATTTCAAAATGAGGCACTGCCGAATCGTTCAATTTCCACCCTGGCGACAATCTCTGACACAACTTCTCGGTGTTCTGGAACGACGCAGAGCGGGGCAATTAACAACGGACAGTATTAACCCATAGTCATTACAATTCCACATCCTGAATGCAGTAAAGGATCGTTTAATACAATGTTCACCTGAAGAAAATATATTAAAAATCATTAATAATTTTAGTCTCCTGGAACTGCCTGGATGTATTGGTAATCAAATGTGCTGTCTTCTAACTCAATGTGACCATCTTAAGTCTTTGGACGCTTGGACTCTGTACCCGCCGAACATAAAAGAAAGCATCCAATTTACAGATCCAGTATTGCATAAAGAAGTTATTCAAAATAATTATATATATATACATATATAATATTTGTTTGTGTCGTTTACTATATAATATTTGCAAGGAGACATGTCTGTTCGTATCATATTGGAGTTGATGTGACAATATTTATTCACAATAAGAATATATGTTTACATGCGTACTAAAAGGGTTCAGGTAGCGCTCGCTTCCCCTTCCTGTCCAGTCAGGCGCGGAAGCTCACCGCGCATCACAACATTTTCTATATTAATATATCAGTGAGACAGTCCCCGCTCCTGTATGGGGACAAGTAAAAGTTCTATGTTATTTAGCCAGGTGTGGAATACCTATAGATGTGATATATTTACGCCGTTTCATGCTGAAAAAGCATAGCTTTTACATATATATATATATATATATATATATATATAATATTTATTTGTATCGTTTACTATATAATATTTGCAAGGAGACATGACGGTTCGTATCATATTGGAGTTGATGTGACAATATTTATTTTACAATAAGAATATATGTTTACATGCATACTAAAAGGGTTCAGGTCGCGCTCGCATCCCCTTCCTGTGCAGTCAGGCGGGGAAGGCTTACCGCGCATCATAACATTTTCTATATTAATATATCAGTGAGAAGAATAGCTTTCATAAATATATTTATTATTCATCGAACGTAGGGTGGAAACAAATTAAACTATGCCTGTTATATATTTATCTTTTGTCATATTTTTTATTATGATGAAGAGTTGTGGATCGTGTTGTGAGTGTGCAGCAGGAATGGAAAATGTTCATGGTAATTAGAATATTAATAATTATAATACTTTTGAGATACGTCCAAAACACACAATAACTGTCTCCGCCATGACACCTGTCCCTCTTTTTAAGACACGACCCAAGAGTACCGTAGCCTGAGTATTATGAGCCAATAAACCCACTCCGCTCTTTTTTCTTACATCCTTCATTAAAACGCCTTTTCATTGACCGGTCCCCTTAGAACGGACCAACCGACGCCCCATCAGAGCCCGGTATCAATATCAAAGGTCTCCTATAACCATGGTCCGTTTGATCTGTTTGGTCCGTTTGTTTTTCTTTCCTGACGTCATCGGACCGCCTTCTCCCCTGAACGGACCATCTCCGCTCTTTTTTCTTACATCCTTCATTAAAACGCCTTTTCATTGACCGGTCCCCTAAACGGACCAACCGACGCCCCATCAGAGCCCGGTATCAAGTCTCCTATAACCATGGTCCGTTTGGTCTGTTTGGTCGGTTTGTTTTTCTTTCCTGACGTCATCGGACCGCCTTCTCCCCTGAACGGACCCGCACCCGTAATTTCCACACACCATCCATGAAGATTTGTATGCATCAATAAAAGGCAGTAAAAAGAACCATCTTGTATATTATTATTATTATTATCTCAGGTATTATCTTATGTATGTATGTGAGTGTGAAAGGGATGTGACCTGGTGCAATGCGCTTGTATCTGACCCCCTTAAAAGCGAAAGGACCCAGTTATAGTGGGGACCGTCCGCATTCCACATGAGTGACGTCAGTGCAAGTCTCCTATAACCATGGTCCGTTTCGTCTGTTTGGTCCGTTTGTTTTTCTTTCCTGACGTCATCGGACCGCCTTCTCCCCTGAACGGACCCGCACCCGTAATTTCCACACACCATCCATGGAGATTTGTATGCATCAATAAAAGGCAGTAAAAAGAACCATCTTGTATATTATTATTATTATTATTATCTCAGGTATTATCTTATGTATGTATGTGAGTGTGAAAGGGATGTGACCTGGTGCAATGCGCTTGTATCTGACCCCCTTAAAAGCGAAAGGACCCAGTTGTAGCGGGGACCGTCCGCATTCCACATGAGTGACGTCAGTGGACATCCCCTTTAGCGGACGGTCACCTGCATACCCACTCACGTCGCCTCCCCCACCTCACGGTGACTGCCCATGACACATTACGCTTCCCGCTCTGCAGGTAAACAGACGCGTTTGTTTTACTCTCTCACAACACACCCATGGACCACCCAAACAAAAAGAAGAAGAAAAAAGTCACGTTGGTCTGCTTCCCAGAGGTCATCGGGACCCTACCAGAAGATGACAAAGCACAAAAGAGACGAGACCACCACCAGGTCCTGAGCTGGACAGCAGACCGTCTCAGGCAGGAAAAATCCACCAGCACAGCATCAACCCAACCCTCTTCCCGAATCAAAGAAGACGGCTGAGACACACAGGCTATGGACAGACCCTGCGTGCTACTTTGTCCTCCTTTCTTCCTTCATTCACACACACACACACACACCATACTCGCATTCACCAACGTGCACTCAGACACGCATTCCTGTCCATCACATCCACCCAACCCGCCTCTCACATCACCTGACCACATCCTCGCCTTCTCATTGGCCGGTCCCCTGAAAGGGACCAGCCAACAGCCAATCAGAGAGCGGTATCAAATTTTCGGTCTCTCATAAGCTTAACTACAGGGGACCAAAACACGAAGGGGATTTCCCATTTTTTTGATCACGTCATCGGACCGCCCCCTGTACATTACAAATGGGGGACCGGGACCGAGACCAAAACGGACGGTACTTAAAAAACAACAAACATCACTACTGACAGGGATTACAAAGGTTCATCTATGCTGGATAGGACCTCATCTGTATGGAGAACTCCCAAGCAAAACCTATATCTTGAATTGAGGTGAGGCAAAAGAAAGCAAGGAAGGACCAAGAAATGCTTTCAAACCCATGTTTTGCCAAAATCGTCATCGTTGAAGTCGCCCCAAATTTGATAGCAGTTAAAAAAAGGGCCGCCGATAAAGCATTTCGGAAGGTCAAAAGAGGAAAACTCCCGAAGTTGCAGTACTCACGGAATCGAGAGGATTCCCAAAGCCAAATACAGTTGTCAATGCAGGTGAAAAAAGTAGGGCTTCTGACCCACAACATATTATTATGACGCACATATACGTCAACGCCCGACTTATTAGATAACCAAAATGCCAGTGCTGTTGGATGGGAGGTTAAATAAATAAAAACATTAACACTAGGAGAATAAATCCAAAGCAAACGGTACGTACATAAAGAATTAGAATGATCAAATATTTTAACATTCTTTAACAGTTATACTTATGCATGTTACATATACATGTATTTGTTAGCAGCATGTTTCCAGTGTGTTCAACAGAGCTTGTTCTAATTGGGATGAAGCTAGATTGGGCCTAGATTTCCAGACCTGGCTTCATGCACAGGTACGAGTTTAAGACATTCGACTTCAGTTCCGTCCCTTACATCATATGGCAAAATTATTTGTTATTCCCGGGTATCCTCGTTTTACAGCGGATAAGTGTCCATATGATATTTTATCATTGGTATTATAGGTTACATGATTAGCCAATTATTTTTTTCTTTCAGGTTACATGATTACCCAATAATATTTTTGCTTGTCTTATTGTCTTCATTTGTACACCTCAAAACCTAGAGGTAGACATTAGATGTTTATGATAAAAGTAACTGCTCCTAACCGTATTAGTGTTGGTTTATTCCGCGGCCATTTTGTTTACTATCTTGGATGTATACGTAAGCAGTGGACTCAAGCTTCATTCACAAACTTTGTTTACCGCCGGGCAAATTTTTAACCCTTAAAAGAATAGTTATTGGAACCACAGTTACGGCAATAATATAAGGAGTGACTGTAAATGACGTAATCCGTAGCCATTTAAAGCCATCTTTGTTTTGCCAGTCCCATGACTACACAGCTATGCTTTACTTATTTTCACTCGATTTACACCAAAAATTATGATAGTACGTGCCAAAGTAACAACTCTGTGGTGAAAAATAAATGAAAAATGGAAATTTTTATGAAATGGGCGGCCATTTTTGACGCCATCTTGGATTTCCTTCCATTATTAATACGGAAAGATGTTTTATTGGTTCCAATGGATTTCTGGACCCAAAAAACCTGGTAGCAGATACCGAAATTACAACTCTATGATAAAAAATAAATGATTTACGGTAATTTTTTAAGGACTTGGTGGCTATTTTGGACGCCATTTTGGATTTATCATAAATACGTTATAACATAAATACGTTATGATATATTTTTTTTTCTAATGCAAAAGCAGTCACCTGTGAGGCAATGTTTTGCTTTAAGCCGTGCGGATCAATGTACATAGTAAGTATTCTTCCTTAACGATAAATGTTTTATACACTTTTTATAACCAGCTGTTTAATATCCGGATTCTTGTTCAGAATTAAAACTAAGTGATCGCTTCCTGAACTATTTATCTTCGACCATGAACTATTTTTAGCAATTTTTATTCTATTTGGTTTTTTTTTCTATCCCATTACACACTGTTAATGTTATATTTACGATCCAGCAATGAAAGCACAAATCAGTTGGCACTATACCGTGAAATTGATATTTATGATGTTGCTTAAATTCTTCAGTAGTATTTGGAAATATATAGAATTTACTATTATATAACATAAAGATAAAGAAAAAAAGGTATTTTCACCCTCGTATTTGATTTGTATAGCAGCCATCTTGGATTCAAAATGGACTTTCAACAGAAACCTAATTTGCATTCCAGCTATTGAATAAGCCAGAACCATGAAATAATATTCCAATGAATATATTGCAAATGATAAAATTTCCTTTCTTATTGGTTGTATTTGACACCAGGAATGGCATGCTTAATACGCATTTGAAGAAAATCGGACATTCTGGAAAATAATTCTCAAAATGGCATCCAACATGGCGGCAGACCCTAAATTGACCATATATCATTAAGTTTAGCCTACAGTTGTGATTTTGGTATTTAAGGTTTTAGGTATGTTATTCCTGACGTCAATAACGACCAAAAATAAATATTAAACACCCTTCTTTTGCCTTTCTTTGGGGGTTGAGGATTGAACTCTCTGTGTTGGCCAATTAGGTTTAAAAACCAATGTGACGCTTTAAAGTAATATATCAAACTTGTTTCAAAATTCTACTATGAAAATGTAACATTATTTTATCTGTTCCCTGATTTCGTTGATGAAACCCTGTGTTTTACCATAGGGCAAGAGTTAATTACATGGAAATTGGACCGAAAGTAAAAACAAAATATGTTGAATAGGACCAAATCCTAACGGTGGTCTGGGGCATCCAGAGATAATTTGCTAACGACAAGAAACAGGACGGAAGTCTCAAAGGGAAAAGAATTTTAAAGAAGTCATTAGAAAAAAAAAATCAATGAATGAATTAGTTTAAAGATCGAAGTAACGAAAAACATATACTCCTCCCAAAAGATAGATTATTGTACAGGGCATATTTTTAATCACGATATATAAATTTGCGGCGTCTTGGAGTAAAAGTCACACGGGAGACAAAAAAAAAGAATTTTTATTTATTTCATGAAATGTTTATGCTTTCAGTGACACCTTCGCTTATTAAACTATCGCTTGCTGGAAAAGCCTCGTAGAATTATCTCTTGTCACGTTTCACTGATAAAAATATCTTTGCTTGAGATATTCAAAAATATATCATATCTCCTATATATACACAATTTACTTTTGTAATTTGTTTACCTGAAACCATAATTAAATTAGTTAATAATGGGTACTGCGGTCACCTTGGTAACGGGCGTCAATCATGTTTTTTCGTCTGTGCAGACAAAGATAATCTCATGTTAACAAGTATCACGAAAACTATACCCGGAATTCAGCCTCAATTATGGCATATTATTTTCCTATGTTCAGTCTTTCGGTATTAGTGTGGCTTCCGACGTTAGGTCTTTATGTAAAGGTCATTATCTTCCTTCAGTGTTTAAAATGCCATGGTAAGTAAGTGTAATTATATACGGCATGCTTAAAATGATTGTGAATTTGGTGTAAAAAACATTTGAAATTCTTATCTCTGTAGAATACAGAGTTGTTTCCCTCTCATTTATCATAATGCTTACAAAAAAATCATACTGGATCTGTTAGTGAACGCACTGCAAAATCAAGCGGGACAGCATTAAACTCTTACGCTGCAATGTGTGTTTTATATCCAACATATTTTCTAAAGCAGAACAAAATTAATTTCACGCTGTAATTTCAGTTTTCTTTACAGTGAGTGTGTGTGTGGGGGGGGGGGGAGGGGGGGTTGTTGTATAGGCCCCACACTACCATGTGTCTTTGTGTGCAGTGTGTCAGGTCTCGTGCGACCGAGCATGTCTGTTTGTGATTGTTTCTTGATTGCGGTAGCTGATTTAGGACAGGATTTATTTTAATTCGAGATCTCAAAATAATATCTCGATATCTCTAGATTTGTTTCAATGCTAATAATCATATAATATGATAGAAATATTATAACAATTCTTTCAAACATTTTTAAATTTCTCGAGATTTCGAAATAAATTATATTGTGGTCTATCAATACTTTTCTCGAGATAATCTGGGAATTATTATTTACAATTTTATAATAGGTTTATATTATTATAATGTAATCATATCATTATAATTATAATAATAATAATAATTATTATTATTATTATTTTTTTATTTTTTTTATTATTATTTTTATTATTATCATATTTTATTCCGAGATCTCGTTATAATTAATTCGAGAAATAATTCATTGACCCCGACGTAATGCAAATTCCTTTCTTCCTTTCGGTTCCCTCCTATTCATGTGAAGCTTTGACTTTAAGAAATAAATTTGTCTCTCTTTGTGTAAACCCAGAACATACGCCAAGGTAAATCTGACAGAGTATTTAAGGCCGCAGCAATTAAGTATAAGTCATAGTGACTTAATTTTTCGTTTACACAATACAAGGACGATTTAACAGAACCTGTCTATATAAGAAGTTCCTTATATAAATACATTTCCTTTATTTTTAGTTATATTTTATAGGTGTAATGGTTATGATTTATGCCCTGTTAACGGATGGCCAGGCAACGGGCAACGAACCATGAATAAAAACCAGATTAATTTTAGTCATATGGTCATATTCTATATCAATAAATAAATGATGAAAATGTTCCCGATCAATGATCTCTCTACATGGGGTCTCATTGCTCCAATACCCGTTCGTGTGTGTATGTGTCAAGGGAAGAATGAGAATCTGGGAAGATCCGGAATCCTCCCTGGAAAAATGAGAATTCTGATTTTTCCCGGGAAAAATGAGAATCCAGAGATTGTATGAAGGGATTCCCATTCTTCCCGGGAAGAATGAGAATTCTCATTCTTCCTGGGACAAATGAGAATTCCAGTCTCTCCCGGGAAAATTGAGAATTCTAATCTTTCCCGGGAGAGATTGGAATTCAGTTTTGACATTCAAACCTGGGAAAAATGAGAATTCTCGTGCCTGGAACTAACATGAAAATATCTGGTTCATTAATTCATTTATAATTGTGCCATGTTAAACTTTTTCATGCATCCTTTTCATCAGTGTTAGAGATTAAAATGTGCAATAAGTATTTTACCCCAGTTACACTCTATTGTTTAGCATATAAAATAACTGGTATATGTTTTTCATGGCTGAACTTAACATGTATAGATGTCAGAACTTGTCAGATGTGTTACTCAATCTAACATAGATGTTTATCTTCACTGAATTATAGATTTAAAATATTCACATCTACAAATCTTTATAATTGAATGTAAATGTAAATATCAGTTGTGCTTGTTTTCAGCTTACATGTGATGGGTTAAGTACTATCGTGTGTGAATATAACTGATTTTAACAGAAATGTGTCAGCAATGGTCAGTTAATAACATGAAAGTTTGGTAAAAATACCGTAGTAAAATATGCAAACTTAACCTACATTAACTACTAAAAGAATATCATATAACAAATTTGTGCTGGCTGGGAAAAATAAGAATTCTGGTTTTTCCCGGGAAAAATCAGAATTCTCATTCTTCCCGGGAAAAATCAGAATCAAATCATAGTATGAAATGATTCTCATTTTTCCCGGGAAGAATGGGAATTCCCATTATTCCCGGGAAAAATCAGAATTCTCATTTTTCCCGGGAAAAATCAGAATTCTCATTATTCCCGGGAGGATTCCGGATCTTCTCAGATTCTCATTCTTCCCTCGACATATGTATCTGCGTGTATGTTAACACCATCACTCACGCAGTGATGATCGGAATCTCATCAAATTTTCAGGGAATTTCGGGATGGGGTAATGAAGAATCGATTAGACGTTGGTGTGGCTCCGTCAAATGATCTGGATCCATCAACAACATCAAGAAAAATTCACAGATGTACAGTCACTTAAACACAAATAAACCTGGGAATATAGACCGAATAAGTGAGAGCACACACGGGTTGGGGAGCATCCGACAATAATGCGACCACATGGCGGAGGCTTGCATTCCTTAGAATGCAGATCTCTATTTTATAATTGTTTGTATTTTGTAACAACAATTTCTTCCAAAATCTTGAACTTACTTTTATTTTAAGCTCGGCTGACTTTCATTCCTGCTGTGCAATAGTGATAGGTCTTTGTCCGTTGCCATTCTGTCTGTTCATCCGGCCAGCCATTAGCAGGGCACAAATCATAACCGTATAATTATAACCCATATTCAAGGTATAAGCTATGACGTCATAGTATTAGCTTCCATTGGGTCAGCAATTAGCATTTTGTCTTGGAATATGCTTCAAATGTGCTTCAAACAGGCATATAATTATTTGTGCCAACCTTTAAATTTTTTAACAATAAGGGCACACAATATCTTCAAAATGTGACTGTACGTGCTTAATATAAATTCATAATTTAATACCAGTTGTTCATGTTCGTCGGTTGGGCACAAACTGTTCTTTTTTTTTCGAGCAGCTACTTTAAGGAAAATTTGATATGAAGATCATTTGTATATTTTTAAAATAGCAAATTTAGCTGCCATTAAGCAAGGGTTATTTAGATATTAACAAGAGGGTTACAAACAATCTGACATGATATTAGTCATTTAGTGCCAGTGCCCGCGTTTTCGTTCTCTATGGCAGACTTTCAAACAATAACAATCAATGACAGAGACTAAATGACTAAGACAAATCAAGATTACAGTGAAGAGATCATAGTTTCTGATTGTTCAATGAACTGTTAACATATCTCAGTACAACACTGAAAATCGAAGATCTTGTTTGTGTGTTCTGGGTGACCTCACTTGCCTTTGTCTACATACCGGGTGCCCCCCTCAGTACGTCAGATACGAGTTGGTGACAGTTTCCTTATCTCTGCCCGTATAGATCACACAGTTCATTTGTTCATATCCAACGACACAAGAAGCAATTTAATTTACCAATAAACTTCATAAGTCCTTGTACTTGCGAGCAAAAAATATACACGCGTATATAAAGATACAGTGGTAGTAACTACTCCTCTCTAGCTTTTTTTTCGGATGAAAATAAATAATTATTGATATCATTGGAATCTTTTATTTCACTTTTTTCTATTTTCCATACACATAATCCTATGGTGAAACAATCGATCTTGATACATTTTAACAGTGTATCATTTTTGTATTTTTCCTCTCTGAACTAGAAATGAGTTTTAGCTTGTATAGATAGTGGTTATTAAGCCGATTGTGACCATATCGGGAAAGCTGCTCAAATAATCTTCTTGAACATTACTTGAAATACATCTTAAGGGCAGAAATATTCTTGTTAAGGGTAAGATGGAAGTGCAGGAAATAATCAAATAGAAATACGAGGTATTATTTTTTGGGTGCTGCACCAAGTTCTAAACAGCATTGTGAATATGTCTTTATGCATATCCTCTTTCTTTTGATATTTGTATATCTAAGCTACATCCGGGAGAGTTTAACTGTGATCAAATCGAGTCAGAGGGTTTGGTATTAACGAGGTATTTGGCTATAAATGTTCCCATATGTGTTAAGTGAATTTGGCTATCTTGGATTTTATTTGCTTAATTTTGGATAACGTCTAACAAATATGTCATGAGGTGGAAAGTATATTTTGGCCCTATTTTTATCGTTATAATATATATATATATATATATATATATATATATATATATATATATTTATATTATATATATAACATGCATTTTATTCAATACGAAATTTTTCCTGATGATTAATAGCGCGGGTTTTTTCTTCCTTGCTCAAAGCATAACATAAATGACATCATTTGTGATCACAGACACGTCCCACAGGGCGTTCAATGGGAGGACAATAGTGTATCTTCAGGCTGCAGAATTCACCTGAATTAAGTATAATTACGCATATTTGTTATAACGGAAACCTTAGCGCAACAAGGAAATGATATTTAATCTAACCTATCAATAGGTCCACTAATTGTATGTAATATTTGTACATGAAAAATATTGACAGCGTTCGCAGGAAAGTATGATTAAAACGCTGCGGCCTTTTTTAGAGAGCTAATCAAAGTAGCTCATCACAAAAAGAGAAGGGCTAATCGTGTCTGGAATGGCTGCTTTGTTGAAATCTTCTGATCCGGTTATCTTTTTTTACTCGCTTTGCGGGGTTGATCCCACGTGCCATGATGATTCATAAAACCCAAGATTTAAGACTACATTTTTATAGGACATGGAGTGCATGGTCACGCATAGATCAAGTGAACCGTCAGCAATTAAACAGTGAATCACACCACATCAGACCGGGCAATTGGAGGAGAGCAAGCTTTGTTAGCGTATTATGTACTTCAGGAATGACACTGGATACACGCTCATGTTCACTATGCTTGTTGACAGGACACAACGTCTTTTATTTATTTATTTTGTTTGTTTATACTTAGCTTACTTTTCTTTGTTCAATACATACATATTCCAATATTATAAAACTTTTTCAGTCTAAGTCTATACCTGCAAGTCTGATGAGAATGTCCTCCATGGTACCCTGTCAAACTCTTTGTTCTGGTCTATCAAAGGTATGTTAAGATTTGGTAACATGGCCTTTGAAGCGTTTTGGTATAAATTCATCATTCATACAGACGTCAGTACGACCACTTCACAAATAAGAAGGCACGTTACTGTGACAATTTCCCCAAAATATTGCCAAACGAGAACTTTTACACAGCTTTCTGTTAATATTTAATATTAACTTATTTATTTTACATGGATTGTACAAATAGTTTTAACTTATGGCGGCTCTCTCCATGGCGCAGATTGTGGCGTTCGGTAGACTGTAGAGTTGGAGGAGACCGGAGAACCCGGAGAAAACAATCGGTCCTTGACGGGCAACTACAACCCACTCTCATAGTCCCGCCGGGGATCGAACCCGGGTCGCCAGCGGAGAGAGCCGAGCGTTTCACCCCTCGACTAAAATTTGACCGTAAATTTTGTGTTGGGGCTTTGAGTAGACATGTTTCTATATCAAAAATCCAACCAGGTCTTAATTACAACTGACTTATATTTATGAAACAGAAACGGCACATTATAAATGTATAACATATGTATAAGAAATGTGAAAGTGTTTATGTTGAGTGCGTCATTCCCCTGGTTATCTAGTCGTACGGTCAATAAATGAGAGCGGTCGTTCCGCCTCTGTAATATCTGTGTCCGTATTGATAACATTAACCCCCGGAATATTTGTGTCCGCGTAAAGATAATAGTAGGTTAAGTCAGTACATAACCCCTTCTTAACGCACCCAGTAGCAATAATATCATTCTAGTTAATCAAGTTCACGGATGTTGTTTATATTAAATATGAATATTAATGGGTCTTATTTATTAAATTAAAAATATGAAAACATCGGATATTAGTCAGGCAACAGTGTTCAAGGATCCATGCAGTGATAACAATGAAAGCCCAAGTACCTTATAAAAGGCAGCCAATGTACGGAGGCTGCAAGAATAATGCCGTAAGCAAGGAGATTTAATAAAATCTAAGATCTTAATAAGAACTTCCTTGTTTATAAGCGACCGTTCAACTGTTTCCAAAGCTGATCTTTATACACTAAAGGTAATCCCTTGGAGTTTTATAAAAATAGGTCAGAAAACGTGGATATCACTGCACACAGGCTGCGTGTTTATGTCAACATGTTTATAATATGTGGGGGCCTGCCAAAATAATAAAAATAAACAAATTCAACAAGGGCATCTGGCGGCAAGTCAGATAAGCCGGAACTATGCAAATGGCATTTTGCAACAGCAAGCTTTCTACCTCCGCATATATGCAACCTACCACCTTAGGCTACATGTTTTTCCCCGTTTACAAACATGTTGTTGATAAACAAGTTTATACATCCTTCACGGAGGCCTTCTAAGAACTTTTCATAACCAGAATTACCCTCAGATCATTAATTTATACACATAGGAAGCCAGAAATGACATAAATTCTATTTCAAAAGGTAGTTGAATGGGCACCTTTAAGTTAAATGACAAAGTGTAGCGGCACACCAAATTTCAGAGCAATCCATAAAGATGAAGCCAAGCCCGAGAAGTTGATCTTCTGGGTGAACTTAAAACAAAACTAGGAATCTGCATTTTAAGAAATGCAAGCAGCATCCGCTGTGTGTGGGTGTGTGTGGGGGGGGGGGTGTTCCTATTGTGGGATGCTCCCAAGACTTTCTTTGAATTCACTCAATCGGCCTATATTCTCAGGTTCATTCGTACAGAAGTGTACATTTGTGAATATTCTTTCATGACGTTCCTGAATTCGGATAATGTTTCGGATCCACACCAACATCAAATCGTTTCTTCATTGGCCCATTACCGAAATGCCCTGAAAATTTATATGAGATTCGTTCATGATTGCATGACTCACACGAACACACAAACACATACGAGAGGGAACGAAAGAAAGCATGCCTTCCTGGCGGAGGCATTTGATCCAGGACACTCTCACATATTAAAACTTGACATTTATAAGATCTCTGTTCTTTGAGCCTTATCTGAGTACACGCATGTCTTATATCAAAGACATTAAAAATTATTTTTTTTTATAATCCTTCTCGCTGTTTTTTTTCTATGGGACAGCGGTGGGGCAGCACGTAGGTGCGCATACCTAAAAAAAATCGAGGCACTTCATAATTAAATTCGCGCGTTTTTACATCATTCTCTTTGGTATTCCGAGTAATCATACTGAAGAAATGTGAAATTTAATTATTTCTGTTAAATTAAACTTAATTTTTCCGACTACTTTACACAAGTATTTTTTTTTCGCAATATATTAAAAGTAACTTAATATTAATTGGTACCGCAGAATTATGTGGAGCTTTCCACAGAGCTTATTACACTTCACGTTATTAGGTTAAAATGCATATGCAGGGACTGTGGGTCTTTTAGCAGGAGGTGAATTTCGACAAACACCCACACCTACATACACGCACATATATATATGTAATTTATATAAAATATAATAAATCATAAAATAATAAAAATAAAAATGTAATAAAATTAAAATAAATATGTAAATTATATGTAAACTAGAAATATGCATTCTCAGGAATGCATGCTTGCGCCATATGGACAGTCCTTAGTGTTGAATGCTCCCCAACCCGTGTTTGCATTTACCTGTTCGGCCAATATTCCCTGATCATTCGTGTACAAGTGAATGTACATTTGTGAATATTCCCTTCCTGGACTCGGAGCATGAGAATGGGAATGAACACATACACTCCTGGCGGAGGCAATTATATATAAATATACATCACACAGCAGTCTGCATAATGCTCTCATTGGTGTAATGAGGGATAAGAAACTGGCGGTAGGCAAAAACAGGAGTAGGCCATATCAGGACATACCTGCCTGTGCATATGTGTCATATATATGATGTACAAGGGATAAGGTGACAGTGTGTGAAAATTAAGAGCTTACATGCTCTGTTGTGTTTACAAATGTACTATTTTATCAGATTATGTTATGTTCATTCTTTGAAAATTATCATTTCGCGTTATGACTGGGCATAAATTTCAGTCATTTTATGAAATGGCTGAACATTTTATTAGTCTCACGTAATGTCTGGTGTCGATCTCCAGATAAAGTTTACGGAAAAAATTGGAACGCCATCAACAGGAGCTGGCTGATAATGTTATTGTATCTGCCGAAATGGAGTACAAAACTTATATCAAATAAGTGGTTCGACGACAACGTTCTGTGCTGACATTATGCATATCCATAGATCTTGGACACTTATATCTCGTATTCAAGACTAGTGGCGCTATCTGCAAACTTTTTCGCGTGGCATCCTTTCATATGTTAGGTGAAAATCAGTGAAATCTCAGGAGTAGTTCAGTGTTTCGGCCTGAATATATCGCAGGTCCATCCATCTTTGATAGCTTTCTCTTAAACATGAAAAGTGGCGCCACCTTAAATCACGTATTCGTAAAAGACATTCATGTATTTATCTCAGGAATGGTTCAGTGTATCAGCATGGAATTTGGTATGTGCATAGATGATCTAAGATAGCTAAATCAAGGCACTCTAGACTGGTGGCGCCATGTACAATCGTTTTGAAATTCACACATATTTCTGGAGTGCCAGTTCAGTATATCGGCCTGAAATTATGCCCATATCCATATATAACTTGTCTAGCTTTCTCATACACTAGACTTTGGCGCCACCTTTAATCATGTATTCGTAAAATATATTCATATTTTAAAATTGTATGGCATTATCTCCCATGCAAGATAGGTGGCACCACCCACAACCGTTTTTGCATGCTGTTCATCAGGATGAATATATTTGGTAAAAATTACTCGTAGCCAAGGAGGAGTGTCATGTATCAGCCTGAAATTTTGCCTTCCCAAAGATCATTGATAGCTTAATTGTGTACACAACGACTGGTGGTGCCACCTACAATTTCTTTTAAGTTTCGCCCATCCGTGTGTCTTGGGATACTATGGCATCTCTGATGCAAAAACTTTGGAGACCGGTAACGTACGTCGGGAGACATTGCATGATATTCAGGAGACATTCCAAATTCATGCCTCTTTGATTCGGCAGATATGTACTTCAATCTCAGACAATGATTCCAATGGGTCACAGATCGAGTCTACTTGTTAAAGGAATCATATTACAGAGATCATGATCATATGTTGTCTCGTGTGGGGGGTCACAGAGACCTACTGTCACAGCACAAGACTCTTTGGTCTCACGTCAGTATTGTATCCGAGGTGTTCCACTTTCATAGCAGGGGCGCGCTTTATTGCACAATCCAGAACTGTGATACAATTAGATGGAGGGAAGTGGAGCAAATCGGAATAAAGCATCTTTTGACGAGCACCATAACGGCCCCAGACTATAAGACCAGATTACTGACCTGCTGACTGTCAGTGAGAGGGCCTACTAAATCGTGTTTGTCACGGCTACGGCGTATATATTGCAGTAAAACCCCTCTATTTCTAACCTTCCGACGGAGTGGCACGAACTTATCTCTTGCATGCACATTAAATTGAACCAAATGGTTCCGTCTGACACAGAACTTACTCGCGTTACGGACCCTAGCAGCGTATAATTACCTGTTTGATCAGACTCAGCGGAGCACTGTTTATTGTCCTCCTCTCCATTACAGTCGAAGAGGCCCGAGCGGTTTTCGACAGATCGGCGGTGCCCTGATTGGTCGGCTATGATAAATAATCCCAAGATGGTGCTCGGAAGTCGCTCGGGCCTCGTGTCTTCCCTCCATTGCAGTCGACGAAGCCCTCGTATAAAGTGAGACCTGTAGGCCTGCAGAGGGTGCCTGCGGGTCACAGGCACAGCAGAGACACGTGCATGACGAGTCAAGTACCAGATTTCTGAATCTCTCCGTCTCATGTTCAGTAGTAAGTTAGAATCCGGATGGGTTTGAGGTTCTCCATCTCAGCGCTACTCAGGTTAAATCGCCGCACTGGGAAAAACCTATAATATGCCTACTTCATTGCCAAATCGTTCAAACAGTACCGCGCATCATACACATTTATGCCCGATTTACACTCAGCTAGAGCTCGGGCGATGATTACTCGCAACATACATCTAAGGCGTCTTCTATGAAGTCACACAACAATTTCCTTTCGCAATGTGGGGATGGGGAATTCGCATCCCTTCCCCCTCCCTCCCACATACAACCCCCCCCCCAAACCCCTGAAACTGTGCAGCCAAATTGTTTAATATTTCAAAGAATTAATCTCTGAAACAATTTCTCTTAAGTTTGTTCGAATGGTTCCAGTTCGGTGAATTTTGGCTGAGTTACAGCTGAACTTAGTCATATGGCAAAGAAAGGTCACTAAAATTACAATCTCAGAAACGACTGGAGCTTTCATCACCAAATTTTATGCAAATGATAGTCATGATTCATATTTGAATTTGATGTATTGGTAGCGCCACCTACATCGACTTCGTTGTACGGGAGTCATCAGTCATCAGTACATTAACCCATAACTTCTCAGGAATAGCTGGAGCTAGCATCCCCAAATTTTATGCAAAAATCTGTCACATATCAAATGTTGTGGGATTTTGCTTTTTGTGGCGCCACCTGCATTAACTAACATTTTACGGTGGAAAAGCTAAAAAAAATTAATTTCATACTTTTCCCTGACATTTCGGAAATGAAATGTTACGTTTTCCATGATTTTCAATGAAAAATTAGATAAGGACATATCATAATGGTATTTTTTGTGGTACCATGATGAGTTTTTGCATGGGAAGATAAACAAAAGGGGTTACTAGCGGTCTTTATGGCTGACCAATAGTCCTTGGACATTCAAGGGTAATGCTTGTTTTTATGATTGGCCAATAGGATTGTGCTGCCAGAAGGAACAAACTACAGAGCCTGGTCCATATTGGCTAGCAGTATTTAAGATGGATGTGTCAGTTTGTTCTGAACAAGCAAAAAGGCAACAGAAATGAAATATATGTGTATGTAATCTCTACATATAATTTAGTCATACCCTGAAAGTGTGATATGGTCAAGTAAATCATAGACAAAATGAAAAGGTACATGTAAACACCAAGGTTCAGCTATTTTGCAATATCATAAATACTGCACAACCTTGACTTGGGTGCACATGTGGGGTGTAGAACTCACCAATATGGTTTTGTAGCAATCCTTGTTACACTACAGGAACTATTTGGAACTGATGAGTGACGTCTGTGAATTCCTTATGTCCAACTTGACCAGAAGAAAATTAGATCATAGATATTCAATCTTTAAGTTTTGAGTCCAAAATATTTTGTGAAACTCCAGAGAACAGAACTTGAATCCTTTTACTTGTCAGATAAGTCATCACTGAAGCCAGCATGCTTCTGGTTAAAATAGAACAGCAGCCAACCTTAATTAAAAAAGTATTTCACCAGCCGACTCAGTTGATTCTATAACTTAAGTCCCAGCAGATAACTGCAAACTCTAAACTGTAACAAACGACAAATGTGAATCTCTGAGGTTTCAAAGTTATTTGTCCATGGATTTAAGACCCTCTTCAAAATAGGTTATTTGTTTCTCAACATCAGCGACTTCATTCTTTTTCTCTTTGGGCCTCTTTTGTAGACTCAACATTTTTTCCATTCCCCTGCTTTTCTCAGCTTTCTCTGTCTTTCACTTGCATTGTCCAGAAGTGTCTTAATGTCATTCTCAAGACATTTTCGTTTTCTCTTGATTTCCTGTATTTCATCTAACATAGCCTGTCTTTTTACAACCCTCTCACTGCTGGCTTTGTCCTTTTTCTGTTATTCAAGATAATTTCTGTATTTCTTCCTAGCAGAGCTGACATAACTCAAGCATTTAGGTGTGACATTAAAGTTCTCGAATCCACCAATGTCTGTCAAATGATCAAATACCAGACGCTGTGAGGAGACAGATTTCTCCTTTTTGACAAGAATTTCTTCGTTATATGAGAATCCCCTCTCACCCGGGTTTGTTCATGCGATATAATCAGCAGTTGTTTTACCACACCACGGAGGCTAGGGAAATTTGACAGTCTTTCATAAAGAAAAATGTCCAGTGATTCACATTTGGCTGGGTCATATTGAGAGTATTTTAAACGGTTCTTTCTTGTAAGGCCTACAACATGCACTAAAAATTAATCAAACTCTTTTTTAACAGTTTCGGCAGTTTTTGCAAGCCTTGATTTTCATTTCATGCGGGCCTCCATGATCTCTCTCTCTCTGAAACGCCCTTTGCTACTTTCTTCAGCTCTGCTTCAGCCCTAAAGCCAATTTCCACAGCTTTACAGGATAGATGGTATTCTGCCTTTTCAGGGTCTATTTTCATCAGGTTGCGCGCATTGGTGGCTGTAATCAGCAACTTTTACCAATCTTTTCATTAGAGCCCTCACCATCTTTTCATGATGCATGGCTAGGAATGGCACCAGAAGGCGTTCACTTTAAAACATGCTCAGGAATGGAGTCATCTGGCTTGAAACTGTTTGAATAAATGCTAGCTTGACCAACATCAACTTGTCATCAACAGCATTTTTCACAGTAGTGTAGGAGTCGCACATGGGTTTCGGGTATTTTGACTTCTCTTTCCTAACTTTAGCAACAAATTTAACTATGTTCGGCCAAATTCCCAAAGCCCGGACTACAACTGGCCTGTTTTCAATCCAACGGTGCCCACGAAACTGCAATTACGAATACCTCTGATTTGTAATGCAAGTGTAGTCTGCCCTACGTGCATCAGAATCTTTGAAAAGCCAGAACAAAACCTTATTTACAAGCATTTAAGCCAGATATTTTACCCTATTCTAGAAGGCATTGTGCGTTGTGTGCAGACCGCAGCTACCAATGTTTAGCAGTCCAGTGAGCTTCCTGAACTGTTTCCAGTTTACTGCAGGACCATCCATGGAAAGTTGAACAAGTTTCTCTAGGACAAATTCAGTCACAGCACTTAGTAGAGGTTGCAGAAGATCCTCAGCCTTTCCATGCCCAAGAAAATCCGACTTGAGGTACCTTGAACGGACACAGTATTGGACAGGATCCCAAAACCTAAAGTGTATGTCACGCTTTTTGTTTGTAAGCTTTCATTGTGTCACATCAAACATCACCACAAAATCATCCAGTTCCTTCTGCAGTGCAGAAGTTCTGCAGTATATGGGCCAAGGCCAAATGCTACTTTGTACGTATTTTGTTCTCGCCACAACTCAAATTTTGGGCTATGGGACTGTTATGAAATGCCCTCTTAAAGAATCGGCCAACATGCTTACAACAAATATAAATGTAGTGACAGTCAACACATGTTACAACCCATAGAATCTCTGCTGTTGCTTCATCTGTACTGTGAAAATAGGTATCCAAACACACGCTGCTAGCAGTACCACCGTGACATTGACCCCGACCTGAACCCAGGAATGGACCACTTTTTCTCTCATATGCTGCACCGTCAGTGTCGGCACCAGACTGACCAGTTTTATCATTATCATCCCTACTGCTATGAAGCCATGCCGATACACTCAAGTTCCGCCCTATTACTCCATGTTATAATTCATGTTTATCACCCTTTTGAGGCGACGTGATCGCCGCAATACCCATATTCCTCACGCCTCTACACAAGTCTTGTCTTGCACCTCTCTGAATATTCATCGTTTTTCACTCGCTCGATCCATTCAAACTTCTCCAACCACTCGTCCTGTAATTTGCATGCCATTGTCCGTATTTCAGATCACGATCATTCCGCTAAATCGGAGACATTCGAATAGAAAAGAGCTAATTTTAACTGATACCGAAGTTCACCGATTTGTTGAATGACTGGCTACCATGGTGACGAACTCGTATGCATGAAAGCGTTAATCCGATTGGTACACCTTCCATGTGCGTGTGTATATGAGTAAACGATATACCATTCAATTTGACAGAAACATTTTATATATGATTAACTGAAAAATCTTATGTTTCCCCCTGCTGGGATCACTAACCGATCAGCGAAACTTGTATCACTTGTATTACGTCGGTCTTCTGCGTGTTTTGGTGCGTTTTAAAATATTACTGAAAATTTATTTAGATTAATCAGCAAATTGATTTTTGCACACGAACCAAAACAGCCCGGTCAGCCCCATGGTTACTACACATGCATTGCCCTTTGCCTAACTTAATGTGACCTCTTATTTCAGCCAATGAAAGTGTGAGCCGACGATGCCAGAATACATAATATATAGGTCAACCAATGGCTGACCGGTTAGATCTCTAACGTTTATGCAAATACCTCTTGGGTCAAATGGCATCGTGGGCCAGACGGTGTCAGATAAACTGTGTAACGTTGTTAATTTTTACGCAAGTTTCGCTAAGATACAATAAACACACTATAGGTCAGAGAATGGGCGACCGAGAGTGATTCTTGCGGTTATAAAAAACTATTCATATTTTAATAAGAGGTCACCGGCCTGAATAAGCAGCTGATAAACAATAAATATCGAAAGGTCACAGTTGATATGTTCCTTTTATGGGATATGCACTCGGAAATTTGAGCAATGAACACATGGCAGGATCTGCGCACACATGCATTTATGGTGCTCATTTTGCATACCATGGCATGACTTGGGGTCGTAACCATAGTCACGAAACTTCTTGGGGAACGCGACTAACAGAGAATCGTTTGAATTTACTAGCAGAAAATTGTGGAAAAATTTTTTTCTGACAAAGAAACAAAAATTCCATGGTTTTCACTGACTTCACTGATAAATTGCAAAATTCCATTTTTTTCAGCCATGAAGGAGAACCATTATTTTAATTCAAGGATGTTCCATGGTTTTCAAGAGGCGCGGGAACCCTGTTAAATCATTCAGCCAAATTGTTCAATATTTCACAGAAATGATCCCAGAGAAGAGCTCTCTCAAGTTTGCTCAAATGGTTTCGGGTTAATGAATTTTGGCTGAGTTACAGGAATTTTAACGTAGTCATTTGGCAAAGTAAGCATACTAACATAACCATCTCAGAAATGACAAGAGCTAGCATCACCAAGTTTTGTGCAAATTTTGGTCACATTACTAATATATGAAATTAAGGTTTTTGTGGCGCCTCCTACATTGACCTGTTTTTACGGACAAAACATATAAAATTTAGCCTTTTCAGCTTAAAATGTTTTATGTTGAAACTGTCAGGCTGAATGATTTAATTTTTCACAAGAATTATCCTTGGGTAGGATTCTTTCAGTTGCATAAGAATAGATTGGGCAACATTTGATCTGTATCTATAAATAGCTTGGCAGTCTGTCAACTATTTTAGACTTGGCAACAGGAAAAGTCTCAGTCTGGATCTATTTATAGCTTTGGCAGACTGCTGTTTCAGATTATGCAACAGGTCAAGAGTTCACTCAGTGCAGCCAGGTACGGGTCAAAAGTTCACTCAAGGCAGCCAGGTGCAGGTCAAGAGTTCACTCAGTGCGGTAGTTGCAGCTAGCAATTCGTTCTGGTCCATTCGGGGCAACTGCCTTTCTCACCTTAGCCTGGTCAGTCCAGTGCACCTGACCCAAGCGAAGTTTGATATATTGGCCTAATATTTTGACCTGTCTGTGCATCTTGGATTGTTTTCTCGTACACAAGACAGGTGGCGCCACCTACAGTAATTGTTGCAGTATATGCTCCTGCTTATTCCTCAGGAGTGATTTGACATATAAGCCTGAAATAATATATGTTGATACATCGATCTCGAATATTTTTGTTGTACACAAGACTTGTGGCACCACCTACAATTGTTTCATACATCTGTGAAGATAGCCGAAGAGTGGTTTGAAGTATCCGCCTGAAATGTTGCATGTCAATACATCATTGATGATTTTCTTGTACACAAGACTGTTGGTGCCACCTACAAACATTTTTGTGTTGCGTGCACCCATGTCAGTATTTCAGCAGTGATATTTGTGTAATTGGTGCATGTACTCGGGTTCAAAATGTTCAGTGCTTGCATTGTGCATATACATGTCACACTTTTACTTAAAAAGTAACTGTCTGGCATGGAAGCATTAAACCTTATGTATATCCTATTGCATAGGTTCGCATTAGGCCTGTAGGTCTTGTCTCAATATAAACAATGTTATCTGCGGTGGATCCAAAATCAAATGCATGGGACCAAGTATTTTCAAAGAAGCACGACAGCCGATAGTGCATATGTTAAAAGCCTAGGGGTTCGGTGTCCCCCTCGTGAAATGTGGATAGTTTTTACAATTTTTATTCATAATTAACGCAATTTGGAGCAATTCGGAAATAAGAGCATTCTTGCTTGAGAAACCAACAACAATTAATAAGTGACCCATGGTCCATGACGCTCAACCGACTTAAGCAGCTTGTAATGTGAAAATTTTAGAATGCTAAAATCACACAAAAACCTGTTTAACCCGCAAAATATAGGTCACAGTGACCTCTTTTTGGTATGCAACAAGATTTACCAAGGACCTACTTTATACCAGGATATTACGTAAAAAGTTTCTGGGTCAAGCAGTTACGACTTGTGCCTTGATGAATTTGGCCAGTCGTAATTTCTGATAAAAAAAATACAATAAAGAAACGTAAAAACAAGGAAAATGTAGATGGCACTACCAGTCTTCCAACGCTAAAAGGGCTATCCATAGCCAATCAGTCTGCTTAATTTCAGAAAGATGCATGCTATCATCACTTGGATATTTTATCTAAAGTATGAATTTCATAAATCAACAGCTGAAAATATTAAAATTTTACAATTGTGTCTACGAAAGTTCTGAAGAACTGGCTGGGCCGATTTTTTTCCATTTTACTGCATGATAAGTATGGTATATGTTTAGTAAAACTATTGCACAGTTTTTTAATTTAGGGTTGAGTGCAGCCCAGAACACTAACACGTACAAGTCTGATTATCTAAGTGATAAATACACATAAAAACCGCGTGTAACCCACAAATTATAGATCACAGTGATGTCAAGTTGGAAGTTTCTAGGTCAAACGGTTAAGATTTGTGCCTTGTTAACGGACTGACAGAAAGACGACCAGACAGATGGACGGACAGACGACGGACGGGGTGATTGTTATAGCTTAGATGACCCATAGTCAGCTGAACTAAAAAACCTTTGCTCAAAATTCTAAGGCAACTGTGCCCCCATGGATCCGCCATGAGTAGTTTCACTATAAAATTTGATTCACTTATGATTTTAATCCATAAAACCTGAATGAATTATTCAATTTGTGCGGTTTAATGGCCGAGTTTCACGTTACAGCATCTAATTACATTAATTTAAGGTGGTGATTTATTGTTTTGTTATCAGTAAACCTAAAGATATAGCATTTTGTTTCCAAACCGCATATACATGTAAGCACTTTGTTTCCAAACTGCATACATTCTTCTTTAAGAAGCCAGGCGGCGGGGTTACTGGCCATCGGTTTCTGTGTATAAGTGCCGAGTTACCAGAAGTCTACCCTGACATTTTTGTAACGTCCAATGCATGGTCTAGGTAATGAATATAAAAAGTAATTTCGGGGATATCTCATGCACACGGGAACCCCCTCAGCCAGTGGACTTTTAATCCTACAATTGGGGAACCTGCCAGCTTGTGAATAATCTTTATCTGTAAGTTTTGATTCGAACCTGTATTCAGGCACATTTATTTTGCTATATATTTCTTCTTCTAATTTGCATATTAACTGCCACATGCTCGGAATATAAGATAGGGTAAACGAACTAAACAATAGGGCAGATGATTAAAGACTGCTGGGTCCAGAAGTACAGATTCCGATTGAAGGCAACTGGGTCAGAAGTACAGATTCCTGGACAAGTGAAATATTTAGGAACGTGATTTTAATCTAATATCTTGTGGAGACCCAGATCTAGAGGACGGTACAAAGTACCAGAACAAGGCTCTCTTTTCGGTGAAAAAAAGCAGTCATATATAAAGACATGCCTGTACCTCATAAGATAACTCATATAGGCAATTAATGCAATCAGCAAAGAGTCTGATTTATGTTAGGAGTTTATTATTGTGCAATATTATACAGATCTAATAAAAGGAGCGGTCATGATTTCTACAGATATTTGACTTCTGGTTTATACTTTTATACTAAAATTTAAAAAAAAATCACTTTTAGCTTACATTGATATCCAGCCATCGTTTCGTATGATCATAACATTAACCTTGAATTAATATTATAAATATGAATGACAAATATGCGAGTCCAGCATATGCATGCAAGCAATGTTAGGAAGGGGGTACTTCAAAAAGGAACATGCATAGGCCTACGCTACTGGCCTGAGGCCGCGGACCACAACAAGGTTTGATAAAATATACTATGGAAAACAATTTCATTTAGGATATGCGCAAAAAAAATCAAGTGAGTGCAAATTTTGCAATTCTCGGTGGTACTTGTAATAGCAGCCGACATCATGGTGCAGTCACTTTCTTATCTTCTTATCTTGTCTAAAATGTGACCATTGATGTGTGTGGGATCTTCTTCTGGGCTGGATTGTTAAAAAACATACCCTCCCACGGTTTGGAATAATAATACATATTGAGTGCTTTTTAATGGCACTTACTGCAGAGGTCAACGGTTAACTAATTATTAAAGCTGTCGTTACAAATGTAGGCCTAGTATATGCGTGATTAATAGACTAAAACATGGGTGAAAGAAAGTTTTCCTTTAATTTTCTGTGATTGGAACAAATCAAAATATTCAATCTGAAAATAATTTAAAAAAGCAAGGCAAATATTTAAATGTATGTTTTCTCCCATAAAGTAAAGGCCTCAATTATACTCGATTGACTTTAGTTTATGGCGTCGATTGACTTTAGTTTATGGCGTTATTATAAACAAACTTGTCCATCGGAAGAACCCCTTTTTTATTTAACTATCTGATATGAAGATAAAACATGTGAATTGTATATAATTTAAAATACATCATTACTTTATTAAATAAGAACAATTTTGGTTGATCTGTTGGCCTAAATGGGATACTAATTTAAGTTGCAAAGTGTCCCTGGGACCGAAAGGCTCTTGTGCCGAGTATCCATGGGCCGACATTTCCAGCGTGAACGACACCTGGTGGGGACTGGTCGAGCAAGGTGAAGGACACGGGATGACAACTGTCAACAACAAAGGGGGTTGGGCACTCACACAGTTCACTTTGACTGATCTGTTCATTGTTAAATACGTGGAGGCGACGTCGGCACTTGTCATTTAGCGGACATTGGTATTTGCTGCTTAATATGTTGATAGAGGCTCTATTATCACCCTTGCCTGTCTTTTTCTCCAACAGACCCAGTTGTGGGTCTGTTGTAAACACAGACAGAGGCAGAGCCACAGGGGAAATTCACTAATTCAGTAATTGTGTAGTTTAGGGTTTTTTTTAGCTCAGCTGACTATAAGTCATCTGGGCCCAAGTATAGAATCCGGCCTACATTTGCGTCTGACAAGAATGGGTCTTAACTGGCTGAAATCATTTAATAATCACCATAAGCCATCAAAGAATATTCATGAAGTTACTTAAACTTAAGTGTTATCAGTCCTGTCCTTAATATGGGAACTTCATATACTTGCTGTTTCTTTTCACCTCAACTTCAACTAAGACGTAACGTATCCATCCATCACTGTTTATGCCTCGCCCTGTTGTGTTTCCTTGTGCACAAACTATGCTGACGTCATACACAACAATCCAAAGGGGGTGACTTCAGCCCCCATTTCATTTATGACTTCTGTCTTTTACCACATATTCTGCTTTTTATTTTGCTTCACATTCTCGTTTACCATTTCTGAATTTTAGCGGGGGTGTGGGGGCAGCCAGCCCCCAACTGAAACACATTATTACATGTACTATTATTCACCTTTGACATTTGCGCAGTTATTCATTCACAATAGTTTGAATAGTCTTAAATTTCCTGGCTTTTCTCTCACTTGCAACTTGCCTTTGTGGCACAGTTAGTTACGCAGACGGCTTCTGGGCGTGCAGTCGGTGGTTCGAATCCCATTGTATTATCACATCTTTGCATGTTCTCAATGTACTAATATCTCGCGTATTTATCTCATGTTTCAGATTGCGCATACAACCAAGGTGAGAGAACAGAGGTCAGGGAACAGAAAACAACACAGAACACAAAATCAATCCAAAAAACTTTATTAATTTTCCACCTTCTTCGATGTAGGCCGGATTCTATACTAGCTCCGTCATATGAGCTATAGTCGTGGTCCATTGTCCGTCGTCCTTCTGTCTGTCTGTCCGTCCGTCTGTCCGTCCGTAAGACTGGCACGTTTCGACACCATTGGACCTACGAATCTGAAATTCGGCATACAGTTAGATGTCCCCAAAATCTCCTACCATGCCGAAAATTGGGTCAATAGGACTTCGTTCCATGGAGATATTAAGGAAAAAACTCAATTTTTTATTAGAAATCTGTTTTCACACTTCATTACTGCCTAATATCAAAACCACTCATCTGGTTTTCTTCATATATACCATAAATATACCTCTATATAGTTTCTATGTACATGCCAGATATTAAGTCAGTATTATATAATTTAAAAAAGTTATGGGCCCAAACATAATGGACTTTGTAAAAAAATCAGGAAGATATTTGGTCACTTAAGACCAAAAGTGTTATAGGAAGGGACTTTTTTTTCCAGTAATACAACTTTAATTAATCAAAATTTAATTGTATACCAAAAATTAGATCAAAATCTGTTAAATTTTTTTAAATATTGGCAAAAATATAAAATTAGTACCTTAAATTTTGCCCAACTTTGGCCAAGGCACGTTTTTTTCCTGTAAGTACTGTGGATTTAATTTGCACAGCATGTATACATAAGGATTTAATCTGTTAAAATCTGAAATTTGAAAATAAAAGCTGCAAAATTAGGCTAGTTATTGAATTTTTTTGGAGGCTCTTGTTGTATTCCCTTACATTGTCAAGCAGTCCACTTTGATGACTGTAGGTCATTCAGTGCACATCTCTATGCTCCCCAGGCTGTTGGCATAATTTTAGATGTCCCCAAAATCTCCTACCATACGGAAAATTGGGTCATTGGGACTTGGTTCCTTAATGTGAGATATTAAGGAAAAAAAACTCCGTTTTCCATAAAAAAAGCCATTGTGACACTTCAAGGCTGCCTAATATCAAAACCACTGATTTGTTTTTGATCATATTTAGTATTCACATTCTTCCATACATTTTCTATGAACATACCAAAAATTAGGTCAGTATTGAATATTATTTTGAAGTTATGGGCCAAAACATAATGCAATTTTTTTTAAAAATCAGGAAATATATTTACTCACCTAACATGAAAATTGCTGAACCTAGAGACTTTTTTTCAAGAATATAACTTTATTTAATCAAGATTCAGTTGTTAACCCAAAATTAGATCTGAATTTTGCAAATGTTTCAAGTTATTAGCATAAATAAAAAATCAATACCTTAAATTTTGTCCAACTTTGGCACTGTTGATTTAATTTTCACAGCATATATACATAAGGATTTAATCTTTTAAAATCTGACATTTCAAAGAAATTGATTGGAAAGAATAGCTTTTATTCATGTTTTCATACACCATGTCAAGTGTTGTTTACATCTAGCGCACCTAGTAGTACAGACTTCACTTGCATTATGTAACCCACCCCAGGCAGCTTGCCTTTGGTCAGCTTGGCCACTACCAGCAGGCTTCCCCTCTGCCCTGCACTCCCCCCCCCCCCCCCCCCGATGGTGCCTAAACTAGATGAATGTTATTATTTTCTGTATTTGATTCATTCTTATTGTAGGCTATGCTACATTTTAGATTTTGTATTGTACCACCAGGGTTACAATGATTAAAGTGTACATTTAATTGTGTCCACACAGTGGTGTATTGCTATGAAAGTGTGGATGTTCATGAGATAAGTAATTCCTTACTTCAGAGGAGTAAAAACTTCACCAGGTGTGAAATTGACTATTAATTCCAGTAATATATTAAAACTGGGATAGTAATTAGCACAATGATATTGTTTGTCCCTCATTCAACCAACAGTGTGTATACTTTATTTGAAAAGATGTTTTATTTTATCAAATTTACTGAATCTTTTATTTTATTTTGGTGAATAAAATTAAGCATGTACTGAAAACTCCAATGTGCTCAAGGTAAGTTTGATGTATTGGCCTGATATTATGACCTGTCTATGTGTCTTTGATGGCTTTCTCGTTCACAAGACAGGTGTCGCCACCTACAATGACTTTTGCACAGTGTATGTGCCTGCTTATTTCTATAGAGGAATTTGATATATCATCCTAAAATTTGACATATTTATACATATTGAATAGCTTTGTCGTATACAAGACTGGTGGTGCCAGCTACAATCATTTTTAGCTCAGCTGACTGTAAGTCAACAGAGGTATAGGAATGGTGCCTGTCCATCCGGCTGTCCAGCAGTCCATTAACAGGGCATAAATCATAACAGCTGGTCCCTAGAAACATCTAAGTGAAGATCCAGGGAAGTCAATAAAAAATCTAATCAGAAACCTGACATAAGGTCACTGCGACCTATATCCTTCGAGCTATGGGGCCCCAAAGTAACCCCAAGGATAGTAAAAAATTGCCAATATCTTGATAATTAATGCATGGTTTGTCATGAATTTTGCCTTGAATATTGACCATGACTAGTTTTGTCAGTTCCTGAAACGTGGTGGTGCCACCTGTATTTTTTCCTGTTTTAATGAATATTTTTCTGTTTATTTACTATGAAATGAGAACAATCATGTCAGTTTCTCAGCTGTGATTATGTCTGGTGTTCCAAAACCTGGTGTGTTTTTTTATCACAAGTGGATGCCCTATCACCCTGTCTGTCTAGCTGTTCATATGTCTGTCTGTCTGTCAATCCGTCCATCCACACAAATTTTTTTCCAGACGATAACTTCAGGTTGGATTGGCACATGGATTTCAAACTTGACTTACACATGGCCCACCACTAAAGAAAGAACCTATCTGATTTTGGGGTCATAAGGTCAATGGTCAAGGTCACAGGGCCCATCCATTCACAAATTAGTTTATGGCTGATAATTCTGCTTTGGATAGACAGACTGGCTTCAAACTTGATTTAATAATGACCAACCACATAAGTAAATTCATTTTGATTTTCAGGGTCCAGCGATCTAAGTTAAGGGTCACAGAAGCCACATCTAAAGAAAGACTGTGGATGCTCTGTAAATCAAACTTTTCATCCTGAACTTTCCAACGTTCACACATGGCTTACTTGCCCAAGTGAGGAAATCTGTAGAATTTGAGGTTATCTGATCAGAGGTCAAGGTCACTTTTTAAAAGATTGTTACAATAATCCTAATGCTTCAATTCAAGGATATTAAGTTCTTAGATTATTTGGTCACAAGGTCATTGGTTAAGGTCACAGGACTGTCATTCTGAAAAATTTCTTTAAAAATCCTTATAGACAAATTCAGCTGAGCGTCGAGACCCATGGGTCCCTAGTTTTGTTAAAGGCCTATATTACCAATTGTTAAGGCACTATTCCCAAATTTGTGTTGTTCTATAATAAGAAGAAATGAACACTTGTATAAGAATAAGGCATATATATATAGTTTCATAACCAATATATTTTATTTATAATGACATAAATTGCTCCAATATTATATTGTGTATATCTGTATTTTACTTTTCAGAGTTTTTTCAATGGTCTATAGTTCGTCCCAGTACCCATGTCCGCATGTTTTTCCAGGATAACTTTTTATACATGTAAAGCAGTGTAAACCTTTCTTGTCCAAAGGTTGCAGGAGCTATTCCGCCGACTACCTGCGCAAAAAGTAATGCCTTACCTTGCTTTAATTTTGTACGAGACGAATGATCCAAAATATGACAAAACAAGTTACAGAGTTTACGACTTATTCCTTGCCAGAGAACTGATAATAAACAAGCCAGTCAAACTTATGACGTCAGTCAATTGAAGGTGGCGCACGACCAATCACTGTGTTACGTCTTTGTGACGTCACTGTTGTCTAAAAAACACCAAACGCAGCCATAGACGTGGAAAGTGTAACATGGAGGAATGTACTGTCCAGCAGTGCTGGGAAGACACCATTCACGGTGTTTTAGCATAAATAACACAAAAGAGTCGCAAAGTAAATACATTTAACATGATATATAACTTCTTTACACAAAATCGGCAGAATATCCGTTTATCTACTGTAGGCCAAAGGGTATTTTTAAAGAATATTTTTTAAATAATTATCGCGAAAAAACATGCGGACATGGGTTTTTGGGACGGACTATATTTTACAATATTTATCACAAATTATAAACAAAATTAATATTATGTAATATAAAGGAGATTTATACCTGTAGAAAAATAAGGGTTATTTCATGAAAGGTGGTGTTGTTTGAGAGCCATTGACATTGTGTCTCCTGTAGTCAAAGTGTTAAGTCAAATTTATTGACTCAAACTGAAAGGTTCATCTTACGCCATAACATTAATTCATTGTGCATGATGTTAATGATGTTGCCAAGAATACAAGCTATATTTGAGCATTTTTGCTCATTCCCTTTCAAACATCTTGGTGATCAGACTATGTAAGCTTTATTCCCTTAGCAAAAAACGAGCTTGCCGCGCACTGTTGCTGCAAACTTGCTGCAGCTTTGCAGCAACCTTGCAGCAAGGTCACAGTTTGCCATGCAAACTAGTTTGCGGCAACCTTGCTGCAGGCTTGCTGCAACCAATGTTCCCGCAGCCCTTTTCCTGCAGCCTTCTCCCACACTTTCCCGCAGCCTTCTCGCACACTTCCCGCAGCCTCGCACACTTCCTGCAGCTTCTCGCACACTTTCCCGCAGCCTTCTCGCACACTTTCCCGCAGCCTTCTCGCACACTTTCCCGCAGCCTTCTCGCACACTTCCTGCAGCCTTGCACACTTCCTGCAGCTTCTCGCACACTTTCCCGCAGCCTTCTTGCACACTTTTCCGCAGCCTTCTCGCACACTTCCTGCAGCCTTGCACACTTTCTGCAGCTTCTCGCACACTTTCCCGCAGCCTTCTCGCACACTTTCCCGCAGCAGGGGCCAATTAGATAGCAGCCATGATATGTATAAACAACAACACGTGGGCTCAGTTATTGTGTACAAGCAGACATGCCATGTCATTAGTCAGTGACTGTCTCTGCTCCAAATATAAATGCAGGTTCTCAACAGAACAAGCTCTCATGAAACTCCATTTAATTTGCACATACAATTAAACCTTAATCCATAATGGCTTTTAAATATAAACCAAACTTAATCAAGCTTTGTTAGAAATTACACCTTGATGAATATGAATCGGAGAACACACTACACAGTCACACGAATCCTGCATGAAGTTGTGTAGCTGCATAGCTGAATAAAAGTTCTGGGTGAGTTTATTGTCAGGCCAAGGACTGGAAACATGAACCACAAAGTGACATTGGGTTGCTTCAATATTGTTAGGAATTTTCCGTTTACTTAGGGTGACATCTATAGACATAAGTCGAACAGAATTTAGCTTAGCCTGAGAATTTTAAAGTTTGTGTGAAGATGAAAACAAAACCTTATTTAAAGTTACTGTTTCATATTCAAATCAATAAAACTCAAAATGCATTGGAGTTCAATAAATGCATGATATACGCGTTAACCACAGAATTTTTTTTCATGCTGCCTTTGATATATCTGCCTTCCAGCTTGAATACATCTTTCAATTCCACCATTAATCTTAGACTTAGTTTTTACTTTTCCACAAAATAAAATTTAATACTACACTTTCTGTGTATAAAATTACTTGAGGAAAAATCAATCTTATCAGTCTTGGGCAGCCCTTTATCAGTGCTAGCTGCGGCAGCCCTTAGGGTACAAATATGTAGTTCAAACTTACTGGTGGTAGTAACATAACACCCTCTCTTTGTTCCTCCCATCAACTAATTGTATGTTCTAATTAATCCAATGAGTCCTCTGAACATGCTGGATCTGTTGAATGTTCCTCTTACTTGAGCTATTTGGCACAGATCTTCATATTTTTAGAAGAGCTAACAAAGCACTGTCTTTTCCTAATTTTGCAAAAATGGCTGCCTTCCCCTCCAAAATTAGTTTAGCCAATCACAGCAGGGTAAGACAGAAAATAGTAGAGCAAATAAGACTGCGGCTAGCCGCAACCGTCCTGCAGCCTTCCTGCACACAGCATCCAGTTAACTCTATGAGGCTGCGGCTAGCCGCAACCCTCCCGTAGCCTTCCTGCACACAGTATTAAAATACTCTATAGGACTGCGGCTAGCCGCAACCCTCCTGCAACCTTCCAGCACACAATTCAGATTTGCTGCACACTTTCCTGCAGCCTTTGCCAGGCAGCAGGAAGCATGCAACTAGCCACAGGCTTCCTGCACACTCTTCTTGCAGCCTATTTTGGTTTCTGCTGCTTTGCAGCACGGTTGCAGCAAAGCAGCGGCAAACTTTTCATTTTGCTAAGGGTTCTTATGTAAGTGACACTTCTCCTTATTATAGAATAATAACATTTTGGATAATAATGTGGTCACAAGTTGACATTCCTTACACAAGTTACATTCATATAAAGTCTTGGACGAGGGAACCAATGTTTTATCTGCAGGCACCCGCGCAAACTATGAACAGAATGGCTGAAAACAAGTTTAATTTGGTGAACATAATGCACAAAAGATCAAATATGGCTTTACTGAATATCATGACACTTGAGTGTGCATTTCAAAACTCCCTTGAATCCTCCATCATTATATGCATGAATAGAGGACCCATGTATGGGGGTTAGCACTGAGTGACAAGACTACACAACCACAGGTGAAACGCTTGCCGGAAGTTGAAATGACAAACAGACGGAGAGACAGAACAAACTGTCAGTTTTCTAACAATTGAGTGACTTTCAGAGCGACTGGTGAAAAGTTAGGCCTGTTGAATGACATATATCACACAAAAGAACATGAAAGCAGACATACCTGACAACAAGTGACAAACAGACAGACATACTGACAAAGTGACAAAAGCTTTAGACAAGATGACTTAACCAGGGTATGGATAAGACTCAGAGGAAGAAAATAAAATTTAATATTTGGGAAGGTCATGTGCAGCGCCCCCTAGCGGCAATATCTGGAAAATGAAGACTCTCATTCAAGATATTAGTGTAAGACATAATATGTACCAGTTTCAAAAAGATTGCTTCAAAACTGTGGCCTGGAGAATGGTATATGTAAGACACAAGAACCAGCAAGCAGGCGAATTTGAGGACAACTGATAAACAGACAGACATACTAACAAAGTGACACAAGAATGAGACCACATGACTTACTCCGGTTATGGGGAAGACCAAGAGAAATAAAATAAGCCATAGTTTCTGTAATTGAGAATTATAGTTATGGAGATATGGCCAAAAAAAGTGATATGTTGGGGAGGGTCATGTACAGCGCCCCCAAGCGGCCATATTTGGAAAATGAAAAATTCGTTTCGAGGTATTAGTGTAAGACATAACATGTACCAATTTCAAAAGGATTCCTTTCAAACTGTGGCCTGAAGAATGCTATATGTAAGACACAAGAATCAGCAAGCAGGCGAATTTGAGGACAACTTACAAACAGACAGACATACTAACAAAGTGACTCAAGAATGAGACCACATAACTTACTCAGGTTATGGGGAAGACCAAGAGAAATAAAATAAGCCATAGTTTCTGGAAATTGAGAATCAGCAAGCAGGCGAATTTGAGGACAACTTACAAACAGACAGACATACTAACAAAGTGACTCAAGATTTAGACCAGATGACTTTCCAAGGTTATGAAGAAGACCCAGAGGAAGAAAGCAAGCTATAGTTTCTGTTACTGAGGTTTATAGTTTTGGAGATATGTCCAAAATATGATATGTTCGGGAGATTCAAGTGCACCGCCCCCTAGTGGCCATATCAGGAAAATGAAAAATCCATTTGGAGATATTACTGTCAGACATAAAATATATCAGTTTCAAAATGATTCCTGCATAATTGTGGACTTTAGTCTATCACTAAGTGATATCTGGAAATATCTCGTTTAACGAGATATTTTACGAGATGTTGCAAGACTTTTAATATAATCAAATAACACTAATTAAATACTACCTGAAGCAAAAATTAGACATCTATAGCTTTAAAACTGACAAAGTTAGAAAAATAAGACCATTTATTTTCGATTATCATGAATTTTCCCCGAAAATATGTTACCATGGTTAAGGCCAATTTAAGTCAGCTACACATGAGAAGAAAGGCCTTGGATTGACGTTTAAAATGAGCTACAGTTGAAGTAGATACGACTAAGGGTGACAAAGATATGAAGAAAAAAATGTTTTGCCAACTGTTGATGACCTTGACCTTTGACCTATATTGACCAAAAACGTTAGGCTCCTGTCATTTTACATTTTCCATCAACTGTGTAAGTTTGTAAGTGATTGCTGCAAAATTGCAACCTGTAGAGAGGGAACAGACAGACAGACAGACAAACAGACATCCGCGACTGACCAACCAGCTTGCCGAAATCGGAGATTTCCTGCAAGCAATAAACGCTAGATATGTCCTCTGTTTTAGGTAATTATCATAAATACTGCTTTATATGAAGATGTTATTTAGCCACCAAAATGTCATCTACCATTTGATCTTTCCATCGCAGTAAACTATCTGGTAGAAACGTTTCAGAATTTGTTTGCTTTTCCTTCATTATGTATGACCCTGGTTGAGGGTCGCGCTGCAGATGATTTTCCTTATGTAGCATGCATGATTGAGTCAGAGTCTGTGTCTGTCATGGTACAGGACATTTTGGAATGTGTTAAATGGTTAAATAATCCTTTTAAAAAACCTTTTAGATGCACATTTACTTGAATGAATTTCAATGGAATGTTGTGGGAGGGTATATATGCTTGTATATGCACTTGGCCAAAGTTGCAAGGAATAATTGTAAACCCAGAAATATAAAGACTGATTAATTTGTTTACACATCAAGCCAAAGTCTCCTCTTTCTGTTTTCCACACCCTGCCACTATATAGGACTATATAAAAAAATCATGAAAGTTCAGTGACTTGTATTTTGTGGAAAGGAACGTATGATTTAGACCCAGTTGTGGCTGTGAAGTAGTCAGGACTGTAGTCAGGGATCATAATACTTTGAAATTTTCACCTTTCCAATGGATCAGCATTAATACAGGTTTGCCTTTTACGCAGAAAAATTTGCCTTTCCTCAAACGATGCATCCTACCATCATATCAAAGGTTCTTTTATGGCCCCACTGCTCTTTGCCCATCTAAAAGCTCGGCAACAGCTGTACCAATGCAGCTGGGGATTTCCAAGATACACTGTCCTCATCTTTGAGTATTCTCAGTTAGGATACAAATTCGGCTGAGGACTTCCGAGAGTCCAGGTTACTGTAATGCGTGAAAATATTTAGTTTTTGTGTTATGTTTGTTACTACAAATCGGCTACTAATGTGGAAAACATCTAGGTGTTCACCTTTCCAACAGATTGGTACAAAATTAAAAATGCCTTTCTGTGCATACATTTGCCTGTCTAAAATGGACAGAAAGGCATTATTTCAACCCCTGGTAGTATGTACAGAGCAACATGCCTCTGCCTTCATTTATTTAGCGGCCTGAGTGCATACAATGGTCTGCACAGCACTTGTTGTGACTGTGTGTTGGGTTCCTGTCATAGTGACCGGACCACTGGTTACACAAGCGATTGTTTCAGCCTGCGAGGTTCAATGACTAATTATATAATATCACAGCCATGGCACACTCGAATATTATTGGTCAAACAGTTGATAAATGGTTTGTAGGAAACTGGCAGAAGGCCCCCTTTTGTTGCAAAGAATCAAGTACTTACTTTCACTTCCATGGGCTTTCTCAAATCGCAAAAACCACCTTATGAAAATGTTATTTCTTTTACATTTTCAATATTTGCTTCCCATTAATTCTTTACCTGCTCCACCACAAATCAAGGTACATCACATAGAAAATGGTGGCCTGGTTGTCTTATATTATCTTTCCACTTCTTTATGTGTTTGGGTGAAAATATATTGTTGTGTTACTAATTAATGCCAATGTGGTTTAAATTATCCTTTAATTCTGCAGGGAGTCCTGTCCGTTCAGGTCCACATGGGTTTTGCTGAGGAAAAACGGGAAGAATCATGGAGCACAACATACAACCAGAGTATGATGGAAGTGGCAGTTACATGAACATGATGAGCTGGAATCAGAATTCACAGCAATTAAGTAATGATGGAGGGAATGTGACAAGTACCAGTCTTGCTTTTTTACCAGATGGAAGCCCTGTACAAGCCACACCTGGTCAAATTTCTTTTGTTGGTTCAGAACAAACACTGTATTCTCCATCAATCCAGCCTCACCAGTTTGGAGATAACAAATATGCATACCCTTCATACAGTAGCCCACGTTTGAACCGGTTCCAACCATACAGTGGTACACATAGGAACCAGTTCCAATCACACAGTCTGTGTGAGAACCAGGCCCAGCCATACAATCATCCAAGTTTGAACCAGTTCCAACCATATAGTGGCATATGTGTGAACCAGTTCCAGTCACAAAATCTGTATGAAAAACAGACCCCACCATACAGTGGCACTTGTATGGACCAATTCCAGCCTACATATTATTACCAGCCTGAACATGCAGTCAGTCAGTCAACAAGGACTTCAAATATTCATATAAAATCTGAAAGTGACCATGATATTGAGTGTGCAAATTTCTGTCCATCTCCTGTAACATATGAATACAATGAGTGCATGAACCAGGCATTGACTAAACCATTTGTGAAAGAAGAAAATACAGTTTTGACAAATTCTTGCCAAACAGCAGGAGAGGGGCGAGCATTTCCTCCAGTTCCAACACTTGGTACTGTTGCTGAGCGTTTATTATATATTGAGCGCTGCCTTAGTGAGCGCCTGAGGGGGCTCCCTCTTCCTGATAGTGTTACACATGTGTATAATCCGTTACAATATGCACAAGAACCTCACGCACAATTTATGCATAAGTTTTGTGATGGACCTAAAAGAGTTTTGTTTCTTGGAATGAATCCTGGGCCATTTGGAATGGCACAGACAGGGGTCAGTATAATTAATATATATATATATATATATACATATATATATATTTATATATATATAACATTAAAAGGCTTAAGTTTCACGTACTCTTTCTTATTTTAAATTATCCTCAAACACTGTCTTGGTTTCAAATGTTTCATATACCAATAATTTTATCTAAAGAATCTGTTACAATTTTATTGTCACCAAATTTCTGAATCGTTGAAATTCGTGAAATTTATTTAAGAGTTTTCTGTAAATTTGATCCAGAATGGATGTTGTAGGGGGCAATAAAAACACCCAACAATTTTAAATTTGTGTCCATGTTTGGCCTTTTCTATGTACAGTAGCTGAAATACTTCCCCCCCAAAGTCTAACTGCAACTCCTGTTTCAGGGTATACCAAATCTTTATCTCTTTTGAGGGAGAATTTTGTGTCCCATTTTGTAACCAGGCCAATCCCATTAAAAATAATACAAAATTTATTTTTGTTTCCTTAATCAACCTAGAGCTAAGAATTAAATTTAATTGAGCATACACAAAAAATATCAGTTTCTCATTAACAATATAATAATTATTACAATTATTTATAATTACATGTATATTATAATTTAATAATAAGAGACCCAACTCCTGGGATGAATAAAGTTTGGCTTGATTCTCTGTTATGTGGATATCCAGGTTCCTTTTGGGGAGGTCAGTCTGGTGCAGGAATGGATGTCTATCAGTGGTGCAGTGGGTAAACCAGAAAAAGAAAACCCAAATCGACCAATCTTGGGAATGAGCTGCAAACGGAGAGAGGTCAGACTATATTCATGATATAAACACAACATGCCCATATTGTTAAATAGAATTCCATAATCCAATGTTGACATCTGATTATTTCAGTAATTTTATGGTTGAAACAATGAACTGAATAATCCATCAATTGATCAAATAGTGATTAATTATTAAAATTCACTTTCCTAGTATTTTTATGTATAATGAGTTAGTTTGTTGCTTTATCAGACAATTATGCTTTTATGAATTGTTACAGGAAATCAGGGTGGCTTTGGAAAAAATGCCATTTTGCTTGAAGTGTCATGGCAACTTTTTGTATTTTTTGTCCTTCAAATCGGAATTTGTATCCCCAGACAAAGTCGGGGGATACTATGTTTTCATACCGGTCCCGGGATGATGTTTATTTAAATTGGGGTCATGACCTTTCCTATGAGAGTGGCCATGACCTTGAATATTGCCATATATGGTGAAAATCACACAAAATCATTAATTTCTCAATAAGGGATGCAATGATTGGTCCAAAAATAAACTTGACTGAAGATCTTGGATAGTAATGTCATGTACCGGAAACAGGTGGTGCCGCCTGTCATTCTTTTACTTGTTTTCGTGCTGTTTAATACCCCCATCATTGCCACTTAACAGTACTGTGAGCATTATAAGTCAAAAACTATCAGACAGATTTCTTTCATATTATGCATATACATAGACATGGGTTATGGGATGATGTATATATAAATTGGGGTCATGACCTTTCCTATTAGAGTGGCCTTGACCTTGAATATTGCCATATATGGTGAAAATTACACAAAATCATTAATATCTCAATAAGGGATGTAAGGATTGGTCCAAAAATCAAATTGATCAAAGATCTTGGATAGTATTGTCATGTACCGGAAACAGGTGGCGCCACCTGTTATTCTTTCACTTGTTTTTGTGCCATTTAATACCCCATCATTGCCACTTAGCAGTACTGTGAGCATTTATAAGTCAAAAACTAATGGACAGATTTCTTTCATATTATGCATATACATAGATATGGGTTTATGGGATGATGTTTTTTAAATTGGGGTCATGACCTTTCCTATGAGAGTGGCCTTGACCTTGAATATTGCCATATATGGTGAAAATCACACAAAATCATTAATATCTCAATAAGGGAAACATGGATTGGTCCAAAAATCAACTTGACCAAAGATTTTGATTAGTGTTGTCATGTACCAGAAACTGATAGCACCACCTGTTATTCTTTGACTTGTTTTCATGACATTTAATACCCCATCATTGCCACTTTACAGAACTGTGAGCATTATAAGTCAAAAACGAATGGACAGATTTCTTTCATATTATGCATATACATAGACATGGGTTAGGGGATGATGTATATTGAAATTGGGGTCATGACCTTTTCAATGAGAGTGACCTTTTCTATGAGTGTGGTCTGATATTAATTGTTGCTGAAGATGGGGGGCCTATTCTTAAAGGGGGGGTGGATTAATTGTCTGGGGATACTAGGGCACCTGCGGTGCCAAGAAATATCTAGTTTCTTGTTGATTTGATGTCAGTGCCACATTATGTGGTGATCAGTGGAATTTTGATAAATAATTCCTGCAAAATCTGATTTTCATGACTTTTTATGACCAAAAAATTCTGATTTCTGATGTCTTTTAAAGGAACCTAATCACCTATAATTCATGTTGAATTAACACAAAATATTGCGTCTTCTCTTTGAAATATATTGGTACCTGCCAAAATATTGCCCTGAAACCTTTGGCATACTCCTGCACAGGAATGTTAAAAACAGTGGACCAGGCGCAATCACAGGCGTCAACATAAACACAGCGCATGGTCTCCATGCAATTGTCAGGGCCACAACACATGTCAATCAGGAGAAGACCAGACTGACTTGGCCCCGAAAAATGTAATACATGTTCCCTCTGGCTGAAACATTGCATTTTGCGGTGACTCAGGCCTGGGTACCTGACCTACCCTTGTCATTTCTACAGTGGCCCCTGGACCTATCATACAGATCTGTTGCAACAGGTTCTAAAATGAATTTACATTCTGCCCATGGACCAAAATGTCCATCCAGCAGAGATATATAAGAGGACATGAAGGTCCATTTATGGACCAGTTTGGACCACTCTCTTTTGGGATCTATTGTGTATGTATAAAATCACACCTCTGGTCACACGGCCTTGTTTTTGTAAACAGATACAAGTGGACTATGTTTACTAACATGCAAACCGATAACAAGATGTTAAACAGCTCAAAGCAAGATACTGAGACCATATGCTTGGATGGTTTTGCCTAGAAACTTTTGAATATAGGAAAAGTGAACTGATAGTGTGAAAGAATAGGCGTAATATTGCTCCTGATTATGTTCCATTAATAACTTAATAATAATCCCTTGAACCTTTTATAAAAATAGGCCAGAAAATGCCACCACACACAGGCTGTTCTATTTTGTTTATATTCACATGTGTATAATGTGAGGGGGGGGGGCAACAAAAATAATCCAAACACATTCAACAAGGACATTTGGAGGCAAGTAGGACAAACAGCATATACCAACTAGAGAACTTTCAACTTTAAAATGCATGCAACCAACCACCTTTGGTTACGTGCTTTTTCAGTTTGTCAACATTGCTGTGTTCACTAACAAATTGTAGATGAGCAAGCTCATACATAAGTCCAAGAGGGGTTATAAGAACTTTTCTCAACAAAAATTACCTCGAGTTTATTTATATGTAAACAGAAATCACTTACATTCACTACAGAAGGTAAATGAATACCCGGCTTTAACAGGGACTGCTTTTTAATTTATCAAACTACAGAGTTGCCATTCTCCCTTCAGTTGCCTTCTTTGATATCCAGTCACTTTTGAAAAAAGTTCACTTAAAAACTTCAAATCATTGTGACTAAGATTAGGAAAGACTAAGAACTACTAATATAATGTACATGCTGAGACCCTCCAGTATCATCAGTGAACTCGCATTTCAGGTGGGTCCAAGGGCATTGTGACTCCTGTTTTATTCCAGTCCTTAAATATACTTGACAGTAAGCAAGAACCGTCAAGAGTTGGTATAATGCACAACAAGTGTCACTCATGCTGTGTGAATTTTCACCAGAAGATTTCAGTTTATTTTGATTGGGCAGAATTAGATATTATAGACTTATTTTATCTCTGTTTTTTACAGGTCAGTGGATCAAGGTTCTGGGGTTATTTTCAAAAGAAGTGTCCCGATCCTCACACTTTCTTCAAACACTGGTTTGTCTACAACTACTGCCCTCTCTTGTTCATGGAAAAAAGTGGTAAAAATGTCACACCTCCAAAAATAGGTGCAAAAGCAAGAAAAATTTTAATGTCTGCTTGTGACCAAGCCTTACTTGAAGTCATCCGACTGTTGCAGGTAAAAAGGGTAGTTGGTATTGGAAGATTTGCCTCAGAATGTGCATCAAATGCGTTAAGGGCAGCTGACATTCAGGATGTAACAGTCTCCACTATTATGCATCCAAGCCCAGCAAATCCTGCAGCAAACCGTGGCTGGGAAACTGTGGTTGAACAACAGTTGTCTGATCTGGGTTTGTTGAATCTGTTTTCACAGATACAGGTTAATGCAGTTCATCCTTACAGTGGTAGCAGCAACAGTCAGAACTGATGAAATCCATTGTGAGATAGTGAAGCCAGTCTGGAGGTGCTATAATAGATGCCTGCACACTGAGACATCCAAATGTATGAGGCCACTGACCAGCTTGCTTAAAGGGTTGAAACATTGCCAGACATATAACTGACCTGTACTGAGAAGAAAATGTGAATATGGTCACTGAGGAAACCCAACCCCATCAGTGAAAAGTATCAGCATCTTATACCCATCAAGAATGGCCACATTTTAGGCTGTGGACTTATGTAGGCACAACTGTCTAAACACATCTGCCAGAAACTAGAGGTCCACCCCCTTCACACCCTGCAACAGTGGAGCCAAGAGCCAAATTCTTAATCAGTGCCCAGCTTCTAATGAGCTGAGGAGATCCTTGAAAATGAAGACCATGCATGGTCTGTTGCAGGCAGGAGCAAACAGCCACTGGAAGGAGCTGATGAAAAGGAGCCCAAACCATTCTGGCTATTGACCTTCCAGATTCACAAACAAGATCAAGAAGAAGAAACTGAAGCAACTCCATATGTCGTGGAACAAAATGTCAAATTCTGCAGCTGTAGTTGTGAAATTAGACAGAAAGGACCCAGTCACGCCTGAGCAACAATCGCTTGCACCTTGGATTAGTCAAAGAAAATAGGCAGCGGTGGCAACTGTCTGCGATGTTTTCGCATAAAAACAGTTTCAGTCACACAAGGAAAAGACTTCTGCACAAACATCACCTGTGACCTATCTGATGACCAGTGTAAGACCATTCGTAACAAAAATCTGACTAGTTGACTCATGTAATAGATTTGCTACTGTTGTGAGACCATTTTGCGACTGATCCCTGTTCATAGAGGCATATTAATAGTTGTAAATGGGTAAGACTGTTGCAAGATAGGTGAACAATAATCCGCCACCACACAGACATCTAGACAACGACCAACTACGACCACCCATGACCATGCCAGTCATATGGTGGGTTTAGTAGAGGATCAAAGACAACCTTATGACCAATTTTTCTCCTGCTACTGGGGTCACCAGTGACTTGCTGAACGACTGTCATATGATTATTCAGAGTTTCCCTCAGTTGCATGTCATAACTTGTAATGTCCCCTGGTGTGAATGGGACTAAAAACGTATCACTCAGGGGATGTGTTCCAGATTGTTGAGGCAGTCTGATATTTTTTGACAGGGCAGCTGATCTGCTCCAGACTTGTGGAACAGAGAAAAGTTGCAATTGTGTCCATTAGATTAAATCATGAAGACCAATTTTGCTGCATTATAATAAGCCATGGCTTCTCTGATATTTCTATATTAATATATGAGATAACTGCCAGTACCCACAGTCAATGCAAAGCCATCTGACCATGGAGGCATGTTCTCAGAAAAAGCAACCCACCTTCAACCATCCACTCTTTCTGCCAAAAAAAACTATTGGAGGCCTTGATTAAGCCAGTATACTTCAACACAGAATCAAGAAGTACAAGAGGGAGTAACTGTATGGGACATGCCTGTCAAACAGAAGAAAGCCCAAACGGGGGTAGACAAGTCTTGTTACTAATGAACTCATGTTTTTCATATTCTTCATATATGTTACCAGCTGAAATATGTTTTGCTATTTCAATTTGTTGTAGCCAGGATTGTCTTATTGTATACACTGTGCTGACACCAACAGTGCACACCTTATTATGGACACATGTCATACTTATTGTCTGGGCATGTATGCTCATTAGCCCCTGGTCTGATGCACATGTAGTTACTGGAGTTGTATGAACTGAAGTGTGAACTTACAATATCATGAACTGATAATTAAAATATTAGCACAACATATATTGAGCACCTCATCCTTGTATATGTTCACTGCTAACAGGTGTACACATAAAAACAGGTAGGTATTGTAAACAGGTATATATTATATAGAATTCCATATTCTGATTGTTCTTCAGTGTATCTTAAATCCTTGTGGGAGAACTATGGAGAATGCGTTATTATTATTTATATCAGGGAGCATATGCTCTATATCATGCAATAATATAATTGTTACACAGACATGTTGGGCTTGTATTTATATGCTTTTGTTAACTCTCTTGTAGATTTCAGAAACTACTGTTATACTTTTGAAAAAAAAAAACCCACACACTGGGTCATTACTTTAATTGAGAGAAAGAGATGGATATATATATATATATATATATTTAATACACATGTATGTGTAAATGTATATGATGTTTAAATACCTCTGGTTTTTAGCTCAGCTGACTGAAAGTCATCTGAGCTATAGCGATCACTCTTTGTCCGTCGTCCGTCTGTCCGTCCGTTAACCAGGCACAAATCTTAACCGCTGGACCTAGAACCTTGTAACTTGGCATTCTGAGAGGTCCATGAAAAATCTCCTTGGAAACCAGAAAGTAGGTCTCTGTTACCCATATCCTTCGAGCTATGGGGCCCCAAAGTACCCCCCAGAAAAGTAAAAAATTTCATACAAAAACATCAATATCTCATTAACTACATCACTGATGGTCATGATTTTTTGCATACATATTGATCATGAGATGTTCCATCAGTTCCTGCAGACTGGTGGCGCTACCTGTATTTTTCGATTTTTTACGAATTTTTTTCTCTATTTTTGAGACCTTTAAAAATGTGAACATCTGTTAACAAGGCACAAATTGTAAAGACTGGACCTAGAATCTTCATTCTTGAGACATTGAGAGGTCAATGAAAAAATGTCCATGGAAACCAGAAATTAGGTCTCTGTTACCCATATCCTTCGAGCTATGGGGCCCCGAAGTACCCCCCAGAATAGTCAAAAATTTCATACAAAAACTTCAATATCTCATTAACTACATTACTGATGGTCATGATTTTTTGCATGGATATTGATCATGGAGTGTTTCATCAGTTCTGCAGACTGGTGGCGCCACCTGTATTTTTTCAATTTTTACGAATTTTTTTCTCTTTTTGAGACCTCTGAAGATGCAGTCATCTGTTAACAGGGCACAAATCATAACCGCTGGACCTAGAACCTTGTAACTTGGCATTCTGAGAGGTCCATGAAAAATCTCCTTGGAAACCTGAAATTAGGTCTCTGTTACCCATAACCTCTGAGCTATGGGGCTCCGAAGTACCTCCCAGAATAATGGAAAATTTGATACAAAAGTTCAAGTAACTGATCAACTATTGCATTGATCACCATGATTCTTTGCATTGATTTTGATCATGGGGTGTTTCATCAGTTTCTGCAGACTGGTGGTGCCACCTGTATTTTTTCGATTTTTACGTGTTTTTTTCTCTATTTTTGAGACCTTTAAAAATGTGAACATCTGTTAACAAGGCACAAATTGTAAAGACTGAACCTAGAATCTTCATTCTTGAGACATTGAGAGGTCAATGAAAAAATGTCCATGGAAACCAGAAATTAGGTCTCTGTTACCCATATCCTTCGAGCTATGGGGCCCCGAAGTACCCCCCAGAATAGTCAAAAATTTGATACAAAAACTTCAATATCTCATTAACTACATTACTGATGGTCATGATTTTTTGCATGGATATTGATCATGGAGTGTTTCATCAGTTCTGCAGACTGGTGGCGCCACCTGTATTTTTTCAATTTTTACGAATTTTTTTCTCTATTTTTGAGACCTCTGAAGATGCAGTCATCTGTTAACAGGGCACAAATCGTAACCGCTGGACCTAGAACCTTGTAACTTGGCATTCTGAGAGGTCCATGAAAAATCTCCTTGGAAACCTGAAATTAGGTCTCTGTTACCCATAACCTCTGAGCTATGGGGCTCCGAAGTACCCCCCAGAATAATGGAAAATTTGATACAAAAGTTCAAGTAACTGATCAACTATTGCATTGATCACCATGATTCTTTGCATTGATTTTGATCATGGGGTGTTTCATCAGTTTCTGCAGACTGGTGGTGCCACTTGTATTTTTTCAATTTTTACGTGTTTTTTTCTCTATTTTTGAGACCTTTAAAAATGTGAACATCTGTTAACAAGGCACAAATTGTAAAGACTGAACCTAGAATCTTCATTCTTGAGACATTGAGAGGTCAATGAAAAAATGTCCATGGAAACCAGAAATTAGGTCTCTGTTACCCATATCCTTCGAGCTATGGGGCCCCGAAGTACCCCCCAGAATAGTCAAAAATTTCATACAAAAACTTCAATATCTCATTAACTACATTACTGATGGTCATGATTTTTTGCATGGATATTGATCATGGAGTGTTTCATCAGTTCTGCAGACTGGTGGCGCCACCTGTATTTTTTCAATTTTTACGAATTTTTTTCTCTATTTTTGAGACCTCTGAAGATGCAGTCATCTGTTAACAGGGCACAAATCGTAACCGCTGGACCTAGAACCTTGTAACTTGGCATTCTGAGAGGTCCATAAAAATCTCCTTGGAAACCTGAAATTAGGTCTCTGTTACCCATAACCTCTGAGCTATGGGGCTCCGAAGTACCCCCCAGAATAATGGAAAATTTGATACAAAAGTTCAAGTAACTGATCAACTATTGCATTGATCACCATGATTCTTTGCATTGATTTTGATCATGGGGTGTTTCATCAGTTTCTGCAGACTGGTGGTGCCACCTGTATTTTTTCGATTTTTACCTGTTTTTTTCTCTATTTTTGAGACCTTTAAAAATGTGAACATCTGTTAACAAGGCACAAATTGTAAAGACTGGACCTAGAATCGTCTCTCTTGACATGCAGGGAGGCCCATTAAAAATTTTCCTTGGAAACCTGAAACTAGGTCTCTGTTACCCATAACCTCTGAGCTATGGGGCTCAGAAGTACCCCCCAGAATAATGGAAAATTTGATACAAAAGCTCAAATATCTGAACAACTATTGCATTGATCACCATGATTCTTTGTATGGATATTGATCATGGGATGTTTCATCAGTTTCTGCAGTCTGGTGGCGCCACCTGTATTTTTTTGATTTTTACGAATTATTTTCTCTATTTATGAGACCTTAAGATGGGGTCATCTGTTAACAGGGCACAAATCGTAACGCCTGGACCTAGAATCTTCTCTCTTGACATGCAGGGAGGCCCATTAAAAGTCTCCTTAGAAACTTAGAAAAAGGTCTCTGTTACCCATTTTCTTTGAGCTATGGGGCTCCAAAATACCCCCCAGAATGATGGAAAATAAAAGCTCAAGTATCTGAAAAACTATTGCAATGATCACCATAATTCTTTGCACGGATATTGATCTTGGAATGTTTCATCAGTTTCTGCAGTCTGATGGCGCCACTTGTATTTTTTCGATTTTTACGAATTTTACAGGGCACAAATCGTAATGCCTAGACCTAGAATCTTCTGTCTTGACATGCAGAGAAGCCGATAAAAAGTTTCCTTGGAAACCTCAAATTAGGTCTCTGATACCCATATTCTTCGAGCTATTGGGCTCAGAAGTACCCCCCAGAATAATGGAAAATTTGATACAAAAGCTCAAGTATCTGAACAACTAATGCATTGATCACCATGATTCTTAGCATTGATATTGAACATGGGGTGTTTCATCAGTTTCTGCAGTCTGGTGGCGCCATCTGTATTTTTTTCAATTTTTAGCTCAGCTGACTGAAAGTCATCTGAGCTATAGCGATCACTCTTTGTCCGTCGTCCGTCCGTTAACCAGGCACAAATCGTAACCACTGGACTTAGAACCTTGGAACTTGGCATTCTGAGAGGTCCATGAAAAATCTCCTTGGAAACCAGAAATTAGGTTTCTGTTACCCATATCCTTTGAGCTATGGGGCCCCAAAGTACCCCCCAGAAAAGTAAAAAATTTCATACAAAAACTTCAATATCTCATTAACTACATCACTGATGGTCATGATTTTTTGCATACATATTGATCATGAGATGTTCTATCAGTTCCAGCAGACTGGTGGCACCACCTGTATTTTTTTATTTTTTACGAATTTTTTTCTCTATTTTTGAGACCTTTAAAAATACAGACACAATTTTGCCCTGTTGGTTAATCTGTTTGATGCTTCAGTTGAATAGGTATATACTACCATTCAGATCAAAAAATTTCCTTTTGCGAATCTCTTCCCAGTCAGCTGAGCGTCATGACCCATGGGTCACTTGTTGTTAGATATCATTAGTACTGGTATTTTCAATTACAGATTTTGTCACACACATTAGACTTGCACATACAGCATAACTTAGTTGCTGTATTAGTGAAAAAAACATGCCTTGTTTCTAATTTGCAGCTTGGTATGAATACTTGGTGAATATATTAAAGATAATGGCTGCAAAACATGCCTGTTAATTAACACACAGACAGAAATCGGAAAGAGGGGGGGGGGGGGGGATATTCAGTATCACATAGTTGACTTAAAGTTAGCTTGAAAAAATACAACAAAACATGCACATATAAATAATGTGTTTATTTTTTATTACACATCCTTGTATAAAAACCAACACCATAATATTACCTTTCATTGCTGAAGGTCTAAACATGCACACAGGTATACACAGAAATGATCAGTCTGCATATGTACATAATATTTTGGGTTCTTTTTCAATTCTTCCCTTGACTGCTGCAACTGGTTACTGCTTGTGAATTTAGACTATTTAACAAGGAAACTTTTAATTAATGCAGATGACCAGTGAGCATTTTCATTTATATTTGTAAATAAGAAAATGCTATATTTGGTATCTGTCTCAAGGGTATCTTAAAAGATTTATGAATGATTACATCAAGGTAGATCTATCTGAAATACAATGAATTGTGGCCTCCTTAAGGCTTCCTGTAACTATTGGGGATTTTCTGTTCCACTGGGCACCTGGCTTATGATAAAAAATACAGAATTTTATATACAAAACTTTTCTTATACAACACATTTAGTGAAAACATTTCAGCTGTAATATGTTTCATCCAAAATGTTCATTTTATTATCATATATCAAGAATCTGCAACATATTTGATCTGTTACAAAAATGAAGGCTAAGAACAGTGCCTCGCTCTGTATATTATTAATAAAATTTCACAAGATTCAGAACAAGATTTTGTCATAATTTCAATTTAGCTCAATTACTGAATTGTAGGAAACCAGTAAAGTAATTCTTTATCATGAATGGTCCAAATCATGTAAAATCAATGATGATAAAGACAAAATGAACTGTGTCTTGCTTCAATTTAAGTTATAAATAAGTGTAACAATACCAACTAAGTTGGGGAAAGTATTGATATGTAAATAATAAAATCCAAAACCAATTCCAGGGACGGATTTAGGGGGCACAGAGGGTTTCTGCCCACCCTTTTTTACAAAACAAAATTTAGAAATAAAATAATACATGCTCAATACTGAAAAACAGCACTGAAAGTACCCCAGATTGTACCATAAGAACAATTTTTTAAAAAATTCTACACCAGGTGAAGGGGCTCCCCATGGGAGGGGCAGCCCGTTCCTTCACCACCCTTCTCTGCATCATGATATAAGCCCCCATATTGCGATATCCTCTATCGGCTCTTTATGATCTCATGTGTTACTTTGTAACTACAGGACATTTCAGTGTATTGTTTGGTTAAACAGTAAAACACTTTAGCTGTCCATAAACTGACAGTATTATAAACCAGTGGCAGTGAACTGATGTTCCAATGACAACGGATTATTTGTCTCATCCAAATTCAGTGCAAGATAAAAGATGAAATTATTTTTGGTCGGCAGAATAGCTCCAGCAATCTTTGGGCCAAAAAGTTTTATATTGTCTCGTTTATATATCACAAAAAAAAACATGCTGACATGGGTACCGTAAGACTAATATAGTTACTGTATCACACCTACCACTGCAAGTTAATCAGTCAGTTTGAAATATATTCCACTTAAATAAAAATTTACAAATAAAAAGAAAAAAAAGTTAACAAAGTACATTCTCCACAGAAAACAAATATATATATATATATATATATATATATATATATATATAATTGTGAAGGAGAGAAAGAGAGAGAGAATTTGTACATCAATGAGAAACGGCTACAATAATTTCATATGCATGGACAACCAGGCCATTTTGCTATAAATCACAAAATGGTGAAGAATTCGCTAACAAGTGTAAACTTCAATAGATATATGATTAAACTGTTTAATGAATGACACTGTCTTGACAAACATATCTATTTAAATGGGATAAACATATATGTTTAAAATACAGCCTCTTTGCAAAGCACATGAACCTGAAAGGGGCATTGCCACCGATGAGCCTACAAAGTCTACTGCTCCAAAGTTTGTGCAGCAATGATCAAAACGGCTTGATAGCACTGGTCATTATAAATCTAAGACCAAAAAAAAGGGTATGGTTTTCAGGCACTTTTTTTAGAAATCAGTGTGGGCTGGCGATATTTTAATTTTTACCCTTTTTTTATGTTTCGATAAAAAAGTCATATGATCAGAGAAAAGCAGGACAATAATAATTTTTTTGCTAAACAGGTAAAAGCACTACATATAACAAAGGAAATCTTATCAACATTGTATTATATTATCTTTTTGAAAGTTGAAAATAAAAATATTTGATACGGGGATTAAAATTGACACATGCGGTGCCTGAGAACCATACCTTTTTTGCCTAACAGGTTAAACACTGATCATATAAGGGAACATCACATTTACTCTCTAACATTCATCCTAAAGCATCTCGGGAATTCATCACAGTGACTTCACTTGTCCTAGAACAGACCTTAACCTACAGCAGCTGACTAGGTTATAAACAGATGTAGCACCAACAGTGAAACAATACAATGTGCTTAGATTAAAACTGTGAGAAAACCAAGGTGATTCTTAGCTACAGGTTTTAGAGAGGTCTAGGGTGCCTTTCAATACATGCTGGATCTGTGCACGTTTTCCTCATGGGGAAAATCCAACTAGTGCATTATCATTATCCCTTTCCACATGTGTGGATTATTTAAATACAAAACGGTTGAATTTTTTGGGGGGCCCTAATGCAGTATCCACATACAGTATATCAGTTGCCAGTATGTGCCATGTCTTTGGAAAAGACCAAAGAGCTGACAGAACTTGTATTTAAAGGAATATAACCAGTCTTTGCTGGAATATGGGCTGGAGGTAATAACCATGGCAGAACCAGGCCACCATGCATGTATCCCTGCCTTAAATGAGATGCAATATTAATCCACCTACAATCCCTCCAAAGTAAAAAGGTTTAAACTGAATATTGGAGTAAACATTACACTAAACATTAAGAAATTGAATGATTATATGTGCATGTGTTTCCTGTATAAATTGGTTATCTGCACGCATGGGCCCACACATATGGAAAGGGGCTAACCACAAGCAGCAACTGGGAGGTTTCCATTTGGATCCCACATGGACAAAAAAAAACCCACATGTACAAAAAGGCCCCCTGAGAGTGCCCCAAGCTTAACATTAGTATATCATTTATCTGTAAAAATGTGTTTGTTACTGGAATTGACAATGGCCTCAATTTCATTTTGAGCGATAAGGTGGTAGTCACAATTCCAAAGGATTTGATACTTCAGCCAATAAATAGAATATGCATGGCCTTAAACAACTTTGACATAAGAATGTTCATGCATGCCAGTCTGTCTTCTTTGCACCACTGATTACAACATGAATACTTTCTGTGGTTTTAGCAGGATTTTTTGTTGAGCTAAGTGACACCTTGAAAATTAAAACAAACATTAAATGCTGGGCAGAATCCCATAACACAACCGTGATGATATGAAAACACTTCTGGGTGACTTCTGGCCAGCCGATAATTCTGCGAGGAAGCAGTGTAAAATTTAATACATTAATTTATTACTTAACATTACTTTTAATCATTACATCAGACAAATATAATGTACTTTCATTATCCTGGCACTTGATGATATATTGCTAAGAAAAACCATGGTTATATGTTTCTCATCATGGAGAAGCTGAGTATTTTACAGTAATACACTTAGTATTTATAATTACAGTAATTAACACATGTATTTATAATTACAGTAATAAATACATATTTGTATGATTACAATAACCATTACATGTATTTTTTATTACAGTTATCATTTCATTTATTTATATTTACAGAAGTCATTACATGTATTTATGATAACTGTAATCAAAACATGTATTTATTATTACAGTAATCATAACATGTTTATTATTAGAGTAATCCTCACATGTGTTTATAATTACATCAATCATTACTGTTTATTATTACAGTAATTATTACATATGTTTATTATCAGTTGTTATAACACATGTTTACCATTAGAGTAATCATTGCATGTATTTAATATCTATCATTATTGCAATATCTTCAGCTCATATGTCAGCTTCTTAGACATCATTCTAGAAAAAAAATACATAGATTACATTACAAGATGGACACATCTTCAAAGAATAAATTTGTTGAGCTGAACATGATGGAATAACAAATCAAAGTTGTTCCAGCAAGTCAGAACAGTAGCAATAAAATAAATAAAGTATCTGGGAATCTAATACTGGTAAATATATAGGGGAAACACACAGAATTTTGAAGCATCGCAACACCCAAAAGTCATTTCATGGGTCCTTGAAACAGAAAATGAAACCAGTACTTATTAAATTAATTGATTGCTGTTACTTTAAACTTTATTTTTTATTAATACAATCCCTTCAGGATAATAGGATTACATATATGTTCATGCATCGGACTGCCACAGGTAAGGACAATCAGGCCAAATAAATCTAGGATGCCAGCATGTCATGCCAATAATCTTTTAAAATTATTTTCTTGTAACATTTGTCTACAAACAATTTGTCCCAAATAACAAATAGCATTATATGAGAGCTTCTGTATGAGTTGAGAAATGAAGATCATGGACCCATGGGTCACTGTGCTCAGCTGAAGTTGACCTTGAAGGTAAAAATCTAAAATAATATCAAATGGAGATAAAGTCTCAGAGTAAGAGGTATTATAGGCCATGGCTGGTTGATATGATTTGTTTGTATTGATGAGTAAGACATTTTTTTTTACCTGACCATGTGTTTCCTAATGTTGAACCTGAAGCTTGTGAGCAGTTTGTGAACATCAGATCTATATACTATTACCATGATCATTGTTGACAGTTCAGCAGTTTAAACATTTGTTCAATAAGCTCTTTTTTTTATAATATATCATATATATATATTTTATTTTATAAAATGTATACAGTTGCAATATATCTATTAAAAGTTCATTCACAATTACTGAATATTTAAAAATCGACAGGCAGACTGGTAGACAAACAAAGCTGATCACTTTATCTCCCATTCTGCTTAGGCAGGAAAATATTATGTGAAGTTTCAATTATATCTTTATTTTTTTTATTGTATCAATTTGTTTTAAAGTTTATAAATTGTATACATTTGCAATATTACACATATGAATATATAAGTTGCTTTCAAATTTCAGACCTTAATAGCTTAAATCCATATAAATACAGCATATGAAAGTTATTTCAACAGTGCATATAGGAAAAAAGTTCATTAATATATTTCTAATGATAATGGAGAGATGATAGAAGACAGAGCTAATCATGTTGTGTCCCATTCTCCTAAGACAAGAATATTTTTCAATTATATCTTAATATAAAATATTTCTTAAATATAATTATATCTGAATATAAAAGTTAATTCATAATTCTAAATTGCATTATCATATATCTCAATCTTTTCAGATAACACCACATTATGCATACAAATGTATTTTTTTACCACAAAATATATCATTCAAATTTGCAAAACAATAAATATCTGGAAAAAAACTTGATTCAGAATTCACAATTTCAAAATCTGCTTTTATTTATCCATAATTTGGCTCATATATTATCAATTTATGCATACTGATGGGTTTAATTATATTTTAGTTTGTTAAATTATTTAAAGAAAACTGATTTCCTTAAAAGTGCTACATAAGCTCAATGTGGCATGCATCTTCTGTATAATTCCTTGAATTACTATTTCAAGAAAAGTTTTGTATATTGGAGTGGAAACTGCATTACAATTAAGGAAATACCAAAATCATTTAAGTAAACTTGAACAAAGGCCACCTATGAATAATTTCTATGCAATGTAACATAAGTTAAAACAACAGTTTTGCAGAAGAAGACTATTGCAGCCCTAAGTTTGAAATAGGCTTACTCATGGCCACAAGAACAAATTCAGCTATCTCTGACTCTACCAAAAATCAATGAACCCAATTTATTCTTATACAATTGAAAGAACCCTATCCTAGGATAATTCTTGTGAAAAATTAAACCATTGGACTTGACAGTTTCACCATAAAACATTTTTAAGCTGAAAGAAGCTAAAAGTACAAGGTTTTTGCCCGCAAAAAAATGGTTGAAATAGGTGGCACCACAAAAACCTCAATTTCAAAGATGAGTCATGTGACCAACATTAACACAAAAATGTTTCTGAGATTGTTATGTTAGTATATATGCTTACTTGGCAAAATGACTAAGTCCTAATTCCTGTAACTCGACCAAATGCCATGAAATCAAAACCATTTAAAAAACTAAAGCTTTGTGATACATTAGAAGTTATGCAGTTCACAAAAAATTTATATTTTGACCTATTTGACCTTGATGCTGAAGGTCAAGGTCACCCATTTTTTCAATTAATCCAAAGATATTTGTTGAAACAATTTAAATTTCAAATTTCATTAAAAAATGTTGAGTTGTTAAAAAGTTATTGCATTCATAAGAAATAACACAGACACCACCAACGATGACTATGACAACAGACAAATCATTATATATCTCCCCCATTTGAGAGGAGACATAATCAGAGAGCAAGCAAAGGAAAGACCCCTGCTGGCAAACAGATGGTGAAGTACAGACAGACACTGATAGTTTATAAAAATGATCAAACAAAGTAACTGAACACTGACCTCGACACTGTGTTATCAAACAACAGTGTATAAAGACCAGGTTTCCTTGCTTGAAATTGACCTCTGACCTTTTCTTTGTGGGAACTACATTTGCATAGTGGGATAAGCTGCTCTGACTCTGAAGTGTCTGCATTCAGACCTCGATACAAGGCACAAAATGATATACCCTGTCAAAATGTAACAACAACAGTTAATGAAATATCTGTAAACAATTATTTTAGACATTAAAAAATGGCAAAATCACTAGTGGTGTGCCAATTAATTACTTATATTGACAATTGGTTGTTTTCTTTCATAATCAATTAAATTGGTTTCCTTTTTGTATAATCAATCACAAACGATTTTGTATATTATATATATGTGACATGCAATTAATTTATATTAACCAGAAAAAAATCTAATCCAGTGTAAAAAAATAAGAAAATCGGACATGAATTAACCAGCAGCATTAAGACTGGAACCTGTGCAGTGAATACGGGTCAACAACTTGGCCATTACCCTGGCCATTACAATGATGTTAGACAGAATTCACTTGTTCAATATTTTAGATATGATTCCAAAAAGCAAATTTCAGGGTGCAATAGAAGGAACAAAAATTAATTGATTAAATTCTTATCATACCTTGGATTCTGTGGCAAAGGCCCAGTCAAGAGTGAGTCCCTGCTGGCTGATCTGTACGACCACAGCATACGACTTCCCTGCTCTGATCCACAACTCTCCCTCAGGCTCCGCAACTCCCAGCTGTGTGATCTGATCCACTGTGTACGTTATGGAACCCTGAAGACTGTAAAACATAGAGAATGTAACTGAAGACTGACTGTAAAACATAGTGTATGTAACTGAACTCTGAATATATGATATAGCTTATGTCAAACTACCGTAAAATCTCCACTTAAAACCGCACTTCCGATTAAAACCGCACCCAGACTTCGCCGAAATTCCAGGCGAGACACCGCGAGGGGCTCAAATACTAAGAACCCCCCTTTAAAACCGCACCAACTTTCGCTACGGAATGATTTGACAAAAGACGCAATCATCTAGAAATGAACACGCGTAGGTTGCGACTCGGCCATTCCTGTCCACTTTAAAAATTCCTTGGGCATTTTATTTAAACACATCATAACACTTTTTTGCAGGGTCACTCAAGCATGAAGTTTGGGAAGACGTAAGGGCCGGTGAACCTCTGCCTGTTTATACAGATTTTATATTCCGTGCCGTATTCTTGTTTGCTACTGATTTGTCATTATATTTTGGAAAAAATATTCTGCTGATCCATTTCAAGTCACTGTATATTTTAATTCTAAAAGTAATATTTTGAAATCTTAATTTTTGATGAAAATTCCATTTTCTGGAATTACTCGGAAGATTCAAATCATTTTCATACCGGTTACTTCGGTATTATCTTCGTCACATCGTACGTTGACATCGCTCCATGTCACAATTTGCTGGTGCGTTTGAAAACATCGCTGGTCAACTTAACTAAATATCGAAGTACTGAAGTTACCTTTTAGAGATACGCACGTATAGGAAACATGACGCTTGAAAACGAGTGATTTTAAGGTAAAATTAAAGTGGCCAGTCCGGGTTAGCAAGTTTTTTTCCTGAATAAAGTTTCCGTGTGGAGAGCCATTTTGTCAAGGCAGTGTTCGCGCAAGGCACGCTGGGACGAAATAGGTGGCTGTTCTATTTACCACCCACCGCTTACAGCCGTTCAAAATATTCTTAGCAGAATACCGGGGTGTTTCAGCACATGGCGGCACTCAAACTTGATTTTAAAACGATCGTCTGCCATTGTGTGACTCTTTACGATGTCAGCTTTTTATTCATTTTACGTTTTAAACAAATAATCATTGCTAAATAATGCCGCAAATGGGTTTAAAGTAGGCTTTTATTTCAATTTTGCTTGACCATGCCCAACGAAGTGGACCGCTGTGTGTAACAGCAGGGTTGTTGTAAACGTATTATTTGGTGACAATTACCAAGATTTTATAACAAGTTATATATCACACGAAAACTTATCAGCAATATTTAATTTATAAATAACAAATAATCGTAAATAATACATTTACACACGGCTCCCATGCATGCTAAGAACAGCCTTCGAAAGTTGCAATATTATCGCCCACGCGCCGGCGCAAAAACGATGTCTGTCAGGAAGATATTCAGGAAACCCTTCTAGTATAAACCGCACAGTGCTTTCAGGAAATCAACCTGATTTCAAGATTTTGAATTTCTTGATTAAATCGCGGTTTTAAGTGGAGATTTTACGGTATGAAGGCTGTGTAACATGGTGTATGTCACTGAACTCTGAATGTATAACATAGAGTATGTCACTGAACTCTGAATGTATAACACAGTGTATGTCACTGAACTCGGAATGTATAACACAGTGTATGTCACTGAACTCGGAATGTTTAACACAGTGTATGTCACTGAAATCTGAATGTATAACACAGTGTATGTCACTGAACTCTAAATTTATGACATAGCTTATGTCAAACTATGAAAGCTGTGTAACATGGTGTATGTCACTGAACTCTGTATAACAAAATGTATGTCACTGAACTCTGACTGTATAACATAGTCACTGTCACAGAACTCTGACTGTATAACATAGTCATTGTCCCTGAACTCTGACTGTATAACAGGGTGTATGTCACTGAACTCTGAATGTATTACATAGTGTAAGTCACTGAACTCTGACTGTATAACATGTCCACTGTCACTGAACTCTGACTGTATAACAGTCTTTGTCCCTGAACTCTGACTGTATAACTTTGTATGTCACTGAACTCTGAATGTATTACATAGTGTATGTCACTGAACTCTGACTGTATAACATAGTAATTGTCCCTGAACTCTGACTGTATAACATGGTCACTGTTACTGAACTCTGACTGTATAACATAGTATATGTCACTGAACTCTTGAGTGTATAACATAGAGTATGTCACTGAACTCTGACTGTATAACATAGTAATTGTCCCTGAACTCTGACTGTATAACATGGAGTATGTCACTGAACTTTGACTGTATAACAGAGTGGATGTCACTGAACTCTGAATGTATTACATAGTGTATGTCACTGAACTCTTGAGTGTATAATATAGTGTAAGTCACTGAACTCTGACTGTATGATATAGTGTATGTCACTGAACTCTGGACTGTATAACATGGTCACTGTCACTGAACTCTGACTGTATAACAGTGTGTATGTCACTGAACTCTGAATAATTACACAGTGTATGTCACTGAACTCTTGAGTGTATAATATAGTTTAAGTCACTGAACTCTGACTGCATGATATGGTGTATGTCACTGAACTCTGGACTGTATAACATGGTCACTGTCACTGGACTCTGACTGTATAACAGTGTGTATGTCACTGAACTCTGAATAATTACACAGTGTATGTCACTGAACTCTTGAGTGTATAATATAGTTTAAGTCACTGAACTCTGACTGCATGATATGGTGTATGTCACTGAACTCTGGACTGTATAACATGGTCACTGTCACTGGACTCTGACTGTATAACAGAGTGTATGCCACTGAACTCTGATTGTATAACATAGTGTATGTCACTGAACTCTGATTGTATAACATAGTGTATAGCACTGAATTTTAAATTCTATAAGAATTAAGCATTTTTATATATAAATACAGCTAAAAATACTTTTGAAATCATAACCATTCTTTGGCAAATATGTGCAAGAATCTCACCATTTTGCCCAAACAAGGTAAAACCAGGTATATTACAATACTAACCACCAGGCTACATCCTACCTTACTATTGCATAGCTGTATTGTCAAGGCTTGTAAGTGGATATCTCACTATTGTGTTGCTGTAATGCAAAGGCTATACAAGTAGGATAACTGATGGTAACACACACACAAGTAGTGTATTGTATGATCCTAATTCCTGAAGATTGTATTAAACTTAAAACTTGTGTCTTTCACTTAACTCATTTGAATATATTTTGATATATAATTTGAAAGGAGGATGTTAAAACTAGTAGTGCTTCAACTGATATTAAATGAGTGAATCAATTTGCTGGGTTCTAATTTGTTTCTGTAATCTACTACTTACTTAGGATCATTCACAACAGAACATTCATGGACTGATCTTGACACTTCATCTGGTGTGATCACATCAAACGTCTCATCTCCCCGGACTAGATCACTCCCTCTAAAACAATCAAATAACAGAACATTCATGGACTGATCTTGACAATTCATCTGGTGCAATCACGTCAAACATCTCGTCTCCTCTGACTACATCAATCCCTCTAAAACAATCAAATAACAGAGCATTCATGGACTGATCTTGATTAAGTTACTTTGTCTGGTATATTTACATCAGGTATTTTTGTTGGCATGTCACACCTAGGGTCGAAATGTTGCTTTCCCACTTTCCTGTGGGAAAGTTATTATTAGCACGAGAAAGCTATGTCAAATCTTACTTTCCCAGCAGGAAAAGCTCTGAAAACATGCAGAAAATTAAAAAAAAAAACTGTTTGGGAAATCTTTACAAAAGGTTACTTTCCTGCAGAACTGCATGACACAACATGGACAAGCCCAAACTTGAAATCATATCTATACAAATTTTTTCCAAAGTTCTCCCTCCCTTTTTTTTGCTAATATTACAGAAAGAAACAGCTATATTTGTCTTTTCAATGGCAACCATGTTTGTTTTTTTTTTTTAATCCTCAGCCCTGATGAGGCAAGTTTCCCACTGTACACAAATTTCCCAAGATCCTGTACTTCAACTATCCATGATGATTTACCATCTATTTATGAGTATAATCTATTTTTAAAATAAGGGAAATCAATTGTTACCATTGCTTTACCAGGGAAAGCTATAATTTTCAGGGAAAGTAATACAACAAATCACTTTCCTGGCAAGGAAAATAAGATTTTCTTAACATTTTGACCTCCAATGACTTATACATGTATCATGTACTGCTGATACAGATTCTAATTTCAGTGATATGCCACACCTACAAGGACACTTGACTGATGCACTAGCTGTATACTTCTGATGCTTCCAATGGTGGATATATAGAGTGGATAGATCATACCTACTGGGACACATGATCTACCAGTATGTATACCATGTAAATCTGATACTTCCCATTGCAGTGGGCATAGGACACCTGCAAGGATTCATGACATAGGTTCCATGTTCTACTGATACTTCTAATTACTGTGGATATATCACACCTGCAAACATTCATTACCTGCAGTGAAACCTGTCTGAAAGACCATCTGTCTTATTAGACCACCTGTCTATTAAGACCACCCTTGGGTGAACCAAAAGCATTCACACTGGTCATAACTGACCTTTCTCATAAGACCATCTGTGATGTAAGACTATTTTGGCCAGTCCCATACCCGTCACATAACACAGGTTACACTATAAGTCCCATGTACTTCTAGATCTGATTCTTCCCATTACAATTGACATTACTTTGCACACATTTAATGTAACGTTCTCAGATAGACAATGACCGCGTACCTGTCTGTCACAGCCTGGGCTCCCCGCAGTAGTTCAGCTTTGTACTCATCTGTTTCGTTGATGAAATTGGCTGCACCACCAGCATGGTGACTTGTGCTGCCCCCTGGTGGCTGACCTGGTGCTACATCAGTCTCAGCTGGATTGGGAAGCAAACTAATTATAATATCAAGTCATATCTGAATTGATTCTGCTTATATATACTTCAGATTTGAACTGCTATGAAACTGTACATTGCACTGGTGTATGGGTTACAGATGGAGCTAGCAAGGTTAAAAAAATAAATAAATGTTTAATATACATATTAATCCTGTTAGTATAACAAGACTGGTCAAAATAAAAAATAAATACAGTTACTGATCAGCCAGATGACATATTCATATATAATATCTTCGGATAGAATATCTGCCATGACAACATTATTAAGAATATAGGCTGAGGATACTTAATCTGACTGCATAATGAGTAGATCAGCTGTGTCAATACCAGCCAGGACCACACCTATGCCCAAGCACATTAGGTGAACACTGACACCTCTATACGTATCTTAAATGTAAGTACCAGTTTAATTTAGATTACTGAAATTTCATTTTGAAGAGTCCTGAACAGTTGCTACCTTGTCTTTACTTAATCTGTTTACTATTTGAAACTGAACTTTAATGTATATCTGAGTCCAGTTTCACTTATCCAAAATAGATCCTCAAGATATCTTAAAACTGAATACAGTATATACAGAAACAGGAACTCTGGGCTCTGCCAAGACGGCCTGTCAATTGCCAGCTGGTATATGGACTGCTTAGGCAATGATCATGAAACATTGACTCATATTCATTCCACTTGTCAATTGCTTGCAAAGGCCATCTTTGTAATATACAGGTAATAGTGCCCTGGCCTAGGATGTTGTGGCCAATATGAGCAAGAAATGTTTATTTCTGCTTCATTCAGGTTTGCTAATTTCATACTGGTAACCTGTTTATGTAATTTGGTGGTGGCCAAGTGGTGGCATCATTCTTCTCCTCTGACATATGAGAGTCCATCAAGAGATTAAAGGGACATAATCAGGAGCAATATTATGCTTATCACACAGTCTCAGTATCTCGTATATGGCTGTTTAACATCTTAAGCTTGTTATGGGTCTGTGTGTTGGTAAACACGATCCACATGTGTCTGTCTACTATGACAAGGCCGCGTGACCAGAGGTCCGAATGTAAGCCTTAACAGGCGGTGTTTCAGCCAACAGGAACATGTATTACGTTTTGTTTTGGCTAAAACAGTCAGGATATCTCCTGATTGACGTGTTGCGGCAGGGCTATCCCTGCGCTGTGTTTATGTTGACTCCTTTCAGGGGCGGATCCAGGATTTAGGAAAAGGGGGGGTCCAACCCAGAGGACTAATGAAAATCCTAAAAAAAAGGTCATCACGTCTGGAAATGGGGGGATCTAGGCCGCAAAATTACGTCTAAAGCCCCTTGAAAAAGGTTGCTTCGGGTGAAAAAGGGGGGGTCCGGACCCCCTGGACCCCCCCTGGATCTGCTTCTGCCTTTGATTGCGCCCGGTCCACTGTTTTAACACTCATGTACAGGAGGAAGCAAACGGTTTCAAGGCAATATTTTGGCAGGTACAAATTTATTTTAAAGGGAAGAATCTATTTTTCATGTTAATTCAACATGCTTTGTAGATGATTGGGCCCCTTTAAAAGTAATGAAGCATTTTACTAGTGGTTAAAAAGCATGAATGTTAAAGCCAAGCTTTCTTCCACACATTCACTTTGACAAAAGCAGTCACTACTACATCACCACTACACCTAGTTGTTAATTATTTTTATTTACAGGGAAACCTCCATATATGGGCATGATGTGGTAATGTGATAAACAGATTCAGTTCTCTGTAACACTTCTCTAATACAGGTTCTAATATATGTATAGTAGAACTCTTGTTTTTCCTAAGGCCATTTTAACAAAAAATTGTTTTTCCTAAATTTTCAATTGAGAACTGGAAATTTATTTCTTTTTTTTTTAAATAATTTAGGAATATAAATACTTCACATGATCATTTGTAATTATAAGTCACCATGGTCTGTAGTCTAGACATCTGCATATCTGAAGCTTTTGTACTTTAAGCATAAGAGGTTCTTGTGATTAAAGCTCCTAGAAACATTGGCAAAAAACATTAATGCTAAAATCCCTCATCTACAGCGGGTTCATTTGCTGTGCTTATTTGCAGCATATCTTAAGAGAAAAGAAAAATCAGGACAGAAAAATGAAATTATAATGACTAAAATTCTGAAACTGTGTCATACAAAGAAAATAATGACAATAAATTAAAGATGATGTTCTTTGTCCCCCTCCCCCCCCCCCCAAAAAAAAGGTCCTTAACAGAGGTGAGTTATATTACTGTTAGTCAGGCATTGATAGGGTTTCACTACAAATAAAATAAAAATTACCTTCACTATCTGTAATTGTGGCAAAACATGAATTATTTCAGATATAAGTAAAGTGCAAAAACATTATGCAGAATCAGAATTTACACACTCGTAATTGTGTACAAAATCCATTCGATAATTATTTTTATTCTTAACATATTGTTATCCAATATATAATATTTGCTGAGCAAAATTATTCAATAACAGGATCAATCCTGGCCTTCAAGGTCCTAAATTTTAAATTTATGTTTTGACTCTTGGAAAAAAAAAATAAACACCGTAAACATTGAAACTGAACTTCCAACGATAGATAAGTGTCAACAATCCTGCTGTTACCTTGACCTTTTAGCGCGTTCATAAAATGAGCTCTGTTATTAGTCCATCCTTTTAAATTTGACTGCCCGTCTGCTTGTGTTACCATACAATCCAGAAGACACCTCAAGACAGGTATGATTACTATGATAACATGATTTATCATGTTTTTATGTGACTGAATGTACTGACTTAAATTAACATATTTACAGAAATACCGATGGTGCATCAAATACTGTGGTTGGCTTCATATTCGCAAGGTTAAAATTTCACAATTTCCAATTTTTCAATGTTACATGAGGCTTTCATTTGTTTGCTATCTCACAATACAAAAATACTTTACTCCATTATATAACCATTATTAGCTGAATTAATTATATAAGATATAATGTGCACAAAATCCTCTGAACAAAAAATTTTGTTCATTAATGGCAGATAAATTTCTAAAGATCCTATATAACATTCGAAATATCAATCTTTGAACATACATGATATATTTTTCACATAATGTCAAACTTTACTTTTCTTTATTTTATTTTCATGATGATTAAAATCTTGCGAATATCGTGAATTTTAAACCCTCCCCAAACAAAACCACAGTAACTGATTAATAATTGATCATTATTTCCTCTCAATTACCCATGTTGTATGTGTTGGTTTGTATGTGTTGGTTTACCTGTGTTGTATGTGTTGGTTTACCAGTATTGTATGTGTTGGTTTACCTGTGTTGTATGTGTTTGTTTGTATGTGTTGGTTTACCTGTGTTGGTTTGTATGTATTTGTTTACCTGTGTTGGTTTACCTGTGTTGTATGTGTTCGTTTACCAGTGTTGTATGTGTTGGTTTACCTGTGTTGTATGTGTTGGTTTGTATGTGTTGGTTTACCTGTGTTGTATGTGATGGTTTACCCATGTTGTATGTGTTGGTTTGTATGTGTTGGTTTACCTGTGTCGTATGTGTTGGTTTACCAGTGTTGTATGTGATGGTTTACCTGTGTTGTATGTGTTTGTTTTTATGTGTTGGTTTACCTGTGTTGGTTTGTATGTATTTGTTTACCTGTGTTGTATGTGTTGGTTTACCAGTGTTGTATGTGTTGGTTTACCTGTGTTGTATGCGTTTGTTTGTATGTGTTGGTTTACCTGTGTTGGTTTGTATGTATTTGTCTACCTGTGTTGTATGTGCTGGTTTAGCTGTGTTGGTTTACCTGTGTTGTATGTGTTGGTTTGTATGTATTTGTTTACCTGTGTTGTATGTGTTGGTTTACCTGTGTCGTATGTGTTGGTTTACCAGTGTTGTATGTGTTGGTTTACCTGTGTTGTGTGTGTTCGTTTTCCTGTGTTCTGTGTGTTGGTTTACCTGTGTTGTGTGTGTTTGTTTACCTGTGTTCTGTGTGTTGGTTTACCTGTGTTGTATGTGTTGGTTTACCTGTGTTGTGTGTGTTTGTTTACCTGTGTTCTGTGTGTTCATTTACCTTCATTGTATGTGTTAGTTTACCTGTGTTCTGTATGTTGGTTTGTATGTATTTGTTTACCTGTGTTGTATGTGTTGGCTTACCTGTGTCGTATGTGTTGGTTTACCTGTGTTGTATGTGTTGGTTTTTGTGTGTTCTGTGTGTTGGTTTACCTGCGTTGTATGTGTTGTTTTACCTGTGCTTGCCGTGCTGAGCAGACCGTCTCTGTGGTTATTCCTCGTCTGTCGCTGAGGTAGTGAGTCGTCGTCTGTGTCATCGCTCTGACTCTCTGACACCTGGCCTGTGCTCTTTCTTCCTGCACACTCGTTACATGCCCTCTCCTTTTTACTGTTGACAAGAAAAAATATAATCAATTAATGCTATTCAAACTTTATCTACAATACATAATGTTATCTATATAAGGTCAGGACGGGTGCAACAAAAGGTTCATAGCCTTCCATATGGGCTGAGTGATGCTTGAAAAACTAAAATAAATTAAGGACCTGGTTACATGTAGAGACACAAAAAACTGACTCTTAATAGTATATAAGTAATAGATTTTTTAACCTTTACATCAGATGAAAAGTTTGGCTTAAACTGCATCTACAATATTTTTAAAGAACTTGCTTCTGTGACCTTGACCTTAGACCTTGTGACCTAACAGTCTACAGAGTTCCTACTCAGTAGTGAACAATATAGAAGTGAGGTCTGAAACCAACCAGTCAAACTTGAGCTATTTGTGGTCAATGTGTTCATAATTTATAACATACTGATCACTACTACCACCACCTATCAGTAGCTTCTGAAATGATTGCTCATTCTTAGCTGGAAAGCATTCATAACCATATGGTTTCAAGTTTGCTCCAATTTTCACCAACTGCTATTATGCAAATTTGTAGCCATTGCAAATAAGCAGACAACCACAGAAATCAAGAATTCAGAGCAAATCTCTGAGGCTCTACTGGGATTTCATCATTTTGCCTTTGAGGCTCTCATGGGGCTAAGACTGGTCTCATTCTGCTCTAAAGCCCAGTGCCTGAACTGCTCAGCTATGTCCTACACAGAGTTAGAAAAGTTCACAATTTTTTTTAAAGATTTTTTTTTTACTGGAGGTAACTATTTTTCAAGGTGTTCCCTGAGCTGCTGTCTAGATATGCCAGTTCACCTTTAAATTTTGCTCTTCTAGGAGATTTCAATTTCCACTTCGACGTTTGTTCTGATCAGCAGGTAAATCGTCTGAAAACCATGCTGAGCGATCACAGCCTCACTCAGTTGGTCGATTTGTCGACACATAAACACAGACATATCCTCGACTGGGTGGTTGTACCCAGTGGCTCAAGCATGTTGTCCCTGGAGGGAGTCTATGACTGCGCCGACTTGTCTGATCACAAAGTCATTATCTGCATGTTATCCTTCGCGAAACCACGTCCAAGGAAAAGACCCTTGACTTCGAGGAATATCCGCGCGATTTCACTACCTGATTTCCGGTCTGATATACAGATGATGACTAGATCTGCCGGAACGGACAGGGTGTATGTTGCCGACCTGGACATGTTTGTCGACAAGTTTAATGTCGGCCTGAAGGATATCCTGGACCGGCACGCACCGGCTGTGACCAGACTGGTCAGAGACTGACCTTTGGCCCCCTGGTTGCCTGACGACGTCAGAATGGCCCGTCGTAAAAGAAGGAGAGCTGAAAGATGATGGAGAAGGACCGGTCTGTCTGTCCATAGAGAAATTTTCGTCAGTGAAAGGGCTGCGGTGAAAGCTGTAATTCATTGTACGAAGAGCAAGTTCTACATGGACATGATTTCCACAAGTTCTTCATCCAGGAAGCTGTTCTCTGTTACCAGTGAACTTTTGGGGAAGTCTCGAACAACACGTCTTCCAACTCATCTGCCTCGCTGTGACCTCCCAAATAGCTTTTGTTATTATTTCTCGGCGAAGATTGAACGCATTCGTCTTGAACTTGACTCTGTTGCATGTTCGCCCCCTAAATTTAATGTTTAGGATGGCCCCTCATTGTCCTGTTTTGCCCCAGTAACTGATCAGGATATCATTAGCATCATAATGGCGTCGCCAACCAAAAGCTCTACACTCGACCCAATGCCCACGGCTCTTTTGAAGCAGTGCATTAATGATATTGTTCCACTGATTACTTCAATTGTTAACATGTCTCTCTCTACAGGTTCAGTTCCGTCTCAATTTAAACACGCTGTAGTGACTCCACTGTTGAAAAAGCAAGGGTTAGATCCGAATGATTTAAAAAATTATAGGCCAGTCTCTAACCTTCCATTTGTTTCAAAAATCCTTGAAAAGATTGTTCTAAAGCAGTTACAATGTCATCTTCATAACAATAATTTAATTGAAATCCATCAATCGGCTTACAGAAGGCATCACAGCACAGAGACCGCTGTGTTAAGTGTTTTGGATGGTCTTCTTACGGCGACAGACAAGAAACACGTTTCTTTGATAGCTTTGTTAGACCTAAGCGCGGTGTTTGACACGCTAGATCATTCAATATTGCTTAAAAGACTTCAACTGACATTTGGTATACATGACACAGTACTTTCATGGTTTTCCTCATATCTGAGAAACCGCTCCCAAGCTGTTATTGTTGACGGTAGATTGTCTGACCCATGCTCTCTATTGTACGGTGTCCCCCAGGGTTCCGTGTTGGGGCCTGTACTTTTCACTTTATATTCACCACCTTTGTCTGATATTATAACTGCTCATAATTGTGCTTTTCATAAGTATGCGGATGACACCGAGCTATCTAAAAGTAACGAACCGGACCAATTTAGTTCTGTACAGTTGAGTATACAGAATTGTATTGAAGATGTCCTCTCTTGGATGACCAGCAACAAACTTAAACTGAATACTGATAAGACCGAAGTTATGCCAGTTGGCTCTCACTCCTGTCTTCAGATGATTAACAACGCCCCCCTTAGCGTTTGTGGTAGTAATGTCACTTTCCAGACTTCTGTTAAATACCTCGGTGTGAAAATTGATCGAACACCTTCCATGCATGATCATATTAATAACGTGTGTCGTGCAGTTTTTCTTGAACTCCGACGTATTGCTTCCATCCGGCGTTTCCTAACCTCCAGCGTTTGTGCTAGGCTAGTCTGTGCTACTATTACATCACGCCTTGATTATTGTAATTCAATTTTGGTAGGTTTACCGTTAGAACAAATCTCACGGTTGCAAATGCTTCAAAATAATGCAGCCCGTGTTATTCTTAAAAAACAAAAAAGGGACCATGTTACGCCGTTACTTAAGGAACTCCACTGGCTGCCAGTTCAGCATCGGATACAATACAAACTCGCAGTCCTTGTTTATAGATATTTTGATGGATCACTGCCACCATATCTTTCGTCAAAACTATGTATTTATCGGCCGGTGCGCACCCTACGCTCTTCTAACGAAAGTCTTCTAATATTGCCTAAGTGCCGTACGAAAGTCGGTGAACGTTCTTTCAGTTATATTGCCCCTAAGATCTGGAATTCCCTTCCAGCTGAACTTAGAAAATCCCCTACTATTAATACTTTTAAGACAAATCTTAAAACATACCTATTTCTGCAGGCATTTTGTAATTAGCAACATTTACCATACATGTAATCTCGGGTGTGTGTGGGTGAGTAGGGGTGTGTGTGTGTGTGTGTGTGTGAGTGTGCTTATATATTTATATATTGTATAACTGATGTGTAAAAATGCAAGCGCTGTGAGTCTGATCTTGGAGTTCAGCGCTATATAAGTACTATTCATTATTATTATTATTATTTTTTAATGTTTGCTTAATTAAGTACTCTGTACACCTGCAGAGTTCCACTCCAGTTTCAGACTACGTGACAGCAGCTTATACTCAGCTATCCTGCTGTCAACAAGGCTCGGTGTACCACTCCTGTGGGTCCTGGGAGTGTGCCAGCCCCACTGCTGGGTCATAACACCTAGAAACCCCCAAAAGGAACACTCGTTTGTGAATGAAACCTGAATGTTGGGCACAGTCTTCAAATTAAGCATGCAAAGTGCTGGGTGGGTGCAAACCCTGAAATATCTGACCGCCTCTGCTGAGGTTCTAACTCTGCTTTGAACCATGTGCCTTTGAACCATGGCTTTGAACCATGTGCTCTACACCTAGACAAAGGAAGCTGGAAAAGTTCAGAATTACCTGCTGTGAGGTGTCTCTAACCAGTTGTTGCAACAGTTGTAGCAAAAGATACGTCCACAGAGCCTGCAGTGGTGCTGGAAAAAAAGAAGTTTGTGGTTAGTGCAATGTAGTATTTGTAAGAGTATATGATAGTATGGTTGACCTTTCTTTCATGAGTGTTTCAACTTCACAATATTCATGAGAAGTAAATTACTGCAAAAATAAAACCTTCCTGAATAAGAAGCCCCATCAGTAGAGGCAAGTCAAAAGGGAAAAGAATGATATTATAAATGATGTAAAATATTCAAAAATTATCTGCCAGTAAAAAAATGATTTTCTACTCATTCAATGTTCACTTGGATCCCAGTCTAATCATTTTGATTATAAACATATATTATTTATGACCTCCCTGAGTCTGAATGAGAACTCAGCAGCACAGCCCAGACAGTAAGATACTGACCTTCCTGAGTCTGAATGAGAACTTAGCAGCACAGTACAGACAGTCAGATACTGACCTTCCTGAGTCTGAATGAGAACTCAGCAGCACAGGCAGTCAGATACTGACCTTCCTGAGTCTGAATGAGAACTCAGCAGCACAGCCCAGACAGTGCTGGACTTCCTTGTCCTCCATCCACTTTCCCTCCAGCTTCAGCCTCTGCCAGTACTCCAGCTGGTCTGTCTTCTGCCACAGCGAATCCTTCTCTCTGATATACAAGAAAACATTTGCTGTATGGTTCATCTATCAGGGTTAATCATTTACTGAATAATATAGGTGATATATCTTTAATATAGCTTTTAAGATAATCATACAAATCACATATATCTGCCTAATTTTAATTATCATTTTATTTTTAAAATTTTCCTTTTATAACAAAATGGGTATCAGACTTTTATGATCAGCAAATCAATTTCTTATTTTAGGTTCAGACAATATGTCTATAACCTTTATCAAGCATCCCTACACTGGCTTGGTGATCTGCACCTATGGGTTTCTGCACTGGCTATTTATGGAAAGAGTATATTGATGTCACCTTTCATCAATTTCAGGTGCTGCCTCTGAGGCATAGTCTGAACTGGAAATGCAAGACTGCAAATGTCCAAAGTACTTTGTTAAGCCTGCACTTAATAAACAAGAGACTGGTACCTCCATCATAATGACCTGAGCACCAGCTACTGATGCTAAGACTTACCTGAGGAGCTGAATGAGTTTCTTCTTCAAGTTAATGATGTCCTCCTTGTGTTCTGCCAGCTCCTTTTCCTTGACCTTCATTATCTCTTGATGATCCGTTGCACTTTTCGTCAATTTGTTCTAAAAAACAACACCATTATGCAGTAAACTCTGTGCTTCAGCTAAGCTTACGGCCAGCCATATCTTTAACACCAGCCAGTGATTAAAAGATGTCCTAATGTCCAGCATGAACCCATTTCTTTTAGCTGTTGGGACATAATTATAAAATTATGGCTTCAACTGTTATAATATTAGCTGAATGAAAAGGTTACACTGCTGGAAATTATTAAGAAGAGTTTTCTTGTGTGTTAAGAAAGACTTGTTTTTTTTGGATCTATGTATATAAGTATGCATTTGTCAATATTTGATTTATACTCCCTAAGGAATATAAGAATATAAGATAAAATTACCTGGTAAACAAAATATCATAGGCCTTAATCACTCTTCTACATAAGATTGTGTCTGAACTGTATAGGTATCGCCTTACTGGATTTGTTTCTGTTCATTGTCATTGGGTCTGTTTTTGTGCAGTGTGTTAGTATATGTGTATCGTTTCACATGTTCATTATTGGTACTGTCCATATGTTGTTTCATGTGATGTATTCAATAAATAAAAAAAGGGTATATGAACAAACTGTAGCTGGTTACAAAATTTTGAGTTTTTAGTTTTCAATGTTGCAAAGAGAAAAGGTGACAATTACCAGGTACTTAAGGACAGACAAACAATAAATCAGGAGCGTTTGTTTTAATTCATTTGGCTGACCCATTACCTGCCAGTCAACATACAGTAAATACCACATTCCTCAGACCTATATTTCACCTCACCTTATATTTAATGACCAAGTCTCTTTCTTCATGAAGCATTGATTTATTCTGCAATAATATAAATTTTTATGATAAAAATATGGTAAATGCATAACACACTGACATTCATTATATATAATTTGGTTGGAAGAAAATGTTTCCTTTAGAGAAAAGTATTAAAAGAAAGGGCCAAGTTTCCTTAATCACTTAGGCTAAACACAATCTTCAATATTCATCACACAGTGTTATCACTTTAAAATGAGTACATTTATAATCAAAAAAATTATCAGTACAACATGACCTGCCTTCAGTGTCTTGATTTTAGCTTATGTGAAGCAAACTGCAGTGCAGATGCAAAATATGCAATCACCAGCCTGAAGTAAAACTAGTTTAATATAATCAGGATTAGATGCAAACTATCGCTCCAGCTGCCTACCCTCTTCAGTTCATCATGTAATAGTGTACACTCCTCTTCTCGCTGGCTCAGCGACTGGCGCAGCTCTTCAAGCTGAAACAGATGTCCTTCAGCTGAAATACTAGGACATGGCTTCATACTAAAACAAGTCTCGATTTCTTGTTTTAGTGCCATAGATGAAATACAATACACAGCTTTTCATGTTACTCCCTTTCATACTTCTATGAGGAAATGATCATGAAATTACATCACAATAAATAATTTGCAGCCTTTACTTATTGAACAATTTGTATTTATTCTGAGACATCCTAAATGGTAGGTAGCTCTTTTAAAAATTATAAATAAAATAATTTATATTTAATTGTTTTATATATATATATATATATATATATATATATATATATATATATATATATAAATATATATATTTATTATTATTATTATTATTTTTATCATCATCAACCAAACATTTAAAGTATCTAACTCTAAACAAAAACACACCAATTTTACATTTGTCAAAACAAAAGATAAAATCTGAGCTATATATTAATGGTTAAGTCAACTGATTTGGGAAGATGTCACATGACCTCTTTTAAAACATGTCACTTGTTTCTACCTCTCGCCAGAGTTCCTGTTGTTCTTGTGCCCGCTGACCTCGTAGTTCATGCAGCTCTTCCTCCAGGCTCTCAATAAGGCCTTCCTGGTCATTCAGTTTCTGGGTGAGTGCATCTAGGTCAGTGCGCTGGTTACTGTAGGTCTAGGAAGGTCAGAGGTCAAGGCAGGTGAAGGTCAAGCAAGTAGAGATAAAGTTTGGGATATTATCCAGGACTTAAGCTGCATACCCTATACTATGAAAAACTTAGGAAGTAAACCTGTATTATTAATTTTTCTAAGGAACAAAATGTAAATGTTGCAATTTCAGCAAGAAGTTTTTATTATATCTGGTCTGATGTTATAAGATCTTGCACACTGTGCTGTTATTTTGTCATGACCACTGTATTTTTAAATGACTTTTTATACACTGGTTGGCTTGGAAAAATTTTTGTACAAAAAAAATGAAAATTAGTGCTGCTGAAGAGATAACTGTTCTTACATTACAACTGTTTTATTTGCTACATTCTATTTATATAATTCAAAGGTATTTCAGATGTGCATAAACTCAGTTCTTCCAATGACTTAAGGAGTTGGTATGCAGGTGGTGAAAATACATGTTTAGAAGCACAATGTGTCATATAAGGTGGAGCATAGTCATCATAATTACAGGTAGGATACCAACGTAGATTTAATATCTTTTAAATCATTTATGGTATAATTTTATTATGCTTATGTATTTTTATAAATACATGATGACATGTAACAACATCATGTAAGAATTTATGTTGATTTATTAATTATTTTTTTATGTAGGCATAATAGCATAAAAAAACATAAATGTCTGGTGAAGAACTGAATTTCATTACCAATCAAATAAATAAAATTAATGTCCTGCATTTATAACATGATTTATGTCAGCCACACATACACTCTCAACCCCTTTTCCTAACTGCACATTAATTGTGTGGGTTCATTATCTAATTCATAACTAATTTCAGCAATCATGCTGTCCATTCACATCAGATTGTTTTGATAATCTGGTAAAAAAAGACAGGAAACTGGCTAAATAAACTGGGCAGAGTTAGGGAAGCAAGTGCTTAGCACTAAAACCAGACTTACCTTGATGGCGGTCTTATGAGCCATCTGCTCAGAGCTGAGTTTAAACTTGAGAGCTGACACTTCAGTTTCGTAAGCGTCTTTACAGCTGTCAAGCTTCTGCGACAGCTCCATCAGCTTCTGTTCTACCAGCCGTTTCTCTTCCATTTCAGCCTCTTGTGCAGCTTTTAATTTCTGAAGATTAATCAAAAGGTCAGATTTTTCTTCAAGTTCAAGAGCCCTGAGTGATTTAACTTTCTCTAGTTCTTCCTGTAGAGACTTCACCTGGCCAGCCAGAGTGTCTCTGTCAGTCTCAACATCAGCAAGCTTGCTGCGGACTTCATCACTTGACTGATGCAGAGTTGCTGTTGCTCTTTCACTCTCATGTTTCATTTTCTGTAGATCAACGTTAAGTTCGTTACATCTTGTCTGAAGCTCTAATAATTCTGCTTCAGATTTTACTTTTTCTTCTTTCGACGACTCTAAAGACATCGCAAGTTCTTTCACCTCTGCCTCTTTAATCACTACTTCATTTTTCACTAAAGCGAGGTCATTTTTTAAAGTACTTATCTGTTCACTACAAGTCTGATTTATCTCTTGTAAGTCTTCCTTATCTTTTCTCAAAGTAGAAATTTTACTCTCTTGGTCTGCCATACAGGTTCTCAAAGTATCCCTTTCCTCAACTGTAGCGGTGACAGTTGTCATAAGTGCTTTCAGTTCATCTTGTATTTTATCCTTTTCCAAAGCTAGCTGTTTGTTTTCCATCTCTAAGTTTTTAATGTTTTCCTGGAACTTAACTTCTGTTTCCTTTAACGTATTATCACTTTCCACTTTCAGTTCATCTCTTCTGTTTAGTTCCTGCTCTAGCTCCCCAACCAGTGTCTTCTGAGACTCCAGTTCATTTGCCACAGCACTTTTGCTTTGTATTTCTTCCTGTAATTTCTCCTGAATGTCAGTGAGCTGGCTGAGGTGATCCTCCTGTAACCTTTGCTCCTTACTTTCAAACTTTTCTCTCAGATCATGCCCTTCTTTTATGGACTTCTCTAATTTGTCAGACAAGGCTGACTTTTCCACCTTTACATTTAACACCTCCTCCTGAAGGGTGTGCACTAGGTTTTGTGCTTTTGACAGTGCAACCTGGGATTGTTCAAGATTTTCCTTTATTATTCCTATTTCCATTTTTAATTTTGTATTTTCTGTAGAGAGCTCACCCTGTCTTTCTTTAACTTCCATCAGCTCCTCTATTAATCTTTCATTTGAGCCTGTTGTGCTTTCAATGGTATCGTCTCTTTCAGCTATGATCTGATGCAGCTGTTTCACTTCACCCATCAGGTTGCTGACAGTTTTCTGTAATGTTTCTTCCCCATGTTCCTTCTGTTCCAGTTCCTTGGTTTTGTTTTCTAAATCAATTTTCAGAACCTCAACCTTTGACCCAAGGTCAGCAGCCTCCATTTCATTTTGACTGATAAAAGTTTTAAGTTCTGCAGCCTCAAGATGACTGTGAGTTAATTCTGTGGTCATTTCTATAATCTTCTGCTCAGCTGCCTCCACCTGCAAAAAAAGCAAATATATTAAAATTCATACAAAATCATAGTTTAAGATGACTACAATCTGATCACAGCCATAAAGTGAGAATCCTATACTTATTCTAAACCTTATTTAATGCTAATGTGTTTGAACTATGGATAGTCACAAATCTAAGTCCAAGACTTGTTGGACAGATTGTATAGGTAATATTATAAACATGGCCTACAGGCCTAATGCAAACCTGTGCAATGGGATATACATCAGGTATAATGCTTCCATGGTGGACAATTACTTTGCAGGTACAAGTTTGACATGTATATGTACAATGCACATACTAAACATTTTGAACCGGAGTCCAAGCACCAATTACTAAAATGTCACTGCTGAAATACTGGCATGCATAATTTCAGGCAGATACTTCAAACCACTCTTGGACTATGTGCACAGAAGCCACAGATGCATGAAACAATTGTAGGTGGCACCACAAGTCTTGTATACAACAAAACTACCCGAGATGTATTGACATGCATAATTTCAGGCTGATATGTAAAATTACTCCTGAGAAATAAGCAGGGACATATACTGTGCAAAAATTATTGTAGGTAGTGCCACCAGTCCTTGTACAGGTCAAAGCTATCCAAGATGTAAACATATGCCCAAATTCAGGCTGGTATATCAAATCCCTCGTGAGATATAAGAAGGCACATACACTTTGCAAAAATCATTGTACATGGCGACACCAGTCTTGTGTACAAGAAAGCCATCAAAGATGCATGGACAAGTCAAAATATAAATAAAACAAACTTCTCTTGAGTCAAGTGCACTGGGCTGACCGAGCTCAAGTGAGGAAGGCAGTTGCCCTGAGTGAACCAGAACATAAAGCCAACTGCAGCTACTGCACTGAGTGAACTCTTGACTTGTTGCCTAATCTGACACAGTTGGCAGTCTGCCAAAGCTATAAATAGATACTGACTGACCTTTGGCATTTTGCAAGACAGTTGGCAGTCTGAAATTATGGGTTAATGTAGTGATGACCGATGACCCCTGTACAAAAAAAGGTCAATGCAGGTTGTGCCACAAACCCCAATTTCAAATTTAACATATGTGACCAACATTTGCATAAAATTTGGTGATGAATGCTCCAGCCATTTTTGAAATTATAATTTCAGTATGCTTTTTTGAAGAAATGACTATGTTCAGCTTCCTGTAACTCGGCCAAAAATCACTGAACTGGAACCATTCTAACAAACGTGAAAGAGATTGATTCTGGGATTATTGAACAATTTGGCTGGACAGTTTCATCAGAGATTTTAAAAGGCTTTTTAGCTTTTTTCCTATAAAATCTAGGCAAATGCAGATAGCATATAATAAGCAGAATCCGATGGAATTTTTAAGATGACTGATTTTTTGCATAAAACTTGGTGATGCTAGCACCTGCCATTTTTGAGATGCCATACCATTGCATTAGCTCAAAGGTTCACTTGAATGTACTCTTATTGTTCCTCTGAGTTCCGTATCTGTTTTCCTGAGTGCTCCACCCGTATCTGTAAGTGCTCCAACTGTTTCCTAAATGCTTCACCTGTTTCTATAAGTGCTCCAGCTGTTTCCTAAATGCTCCATCTGTTTCTCAAGTGCTTCACCTGTTTTTTAAGTGCTCTGCCCATTTTATAAGTGCTCCACCATTTTTATTAAGTGCTCCACCTGTTTTTTAATTGGCCCACCTGTTCTTTTATGGGTTCAACCTGTTTTTAAGTGCCCTACCTGTTTTCTGTGTTGGATGACCTGTGCTCTACCTGTTTTCTTGGTTGAATGACCTGATCTCTACCTGTTCTCTGAGTTGGATAACCTGTATATTAACTGTTTTCTGGGTTGAATGACCTGATCTCTACCTGTTTTTTTTAGTTGAATGACCTTTGCTTTACCTGTTTTCTGAGTTGCATGACCTGTGCTCCACCTGCTTTCTATGTTGGATGACCTGTGCTCTACCTGTTTTATGAGTTGGATGACCTGTGCTCCACCTGTTTTCTGAGTTGGATGACCTGTGTTCTACCTGTTTCTGAGTTGAATGCCCTGTGCTCTACCTGTTTTTTTAGTTGAATGACCTTTGCTCTACCTGTTTTCTGAGTTGCATGACCTATGCTCCACCTGTTTTCTGAGTTGGATGACCTGTGCTCCACCTGTTTTCTGTGTTGGTTGACCTTTGCTCTACCTGTTTTATGAGTTGCATGATCTGTGCCCCACCTGTTTTTTTGGGGTTGAATAACCTTTGCTCTACCTGTTTTCTGAGTTGCATGACCTGTGCTCTACCTGTTTTTCTGAGTTGCATGACCTTTGCTCTACCTGTTTTATGAGTTACATGACCTGTGCTCTACCTGTTTTCTGAGTTGCATGACCTGTGCTCTTCCTGTTTTCTGAGTTGCATGACCTTTGCTCTACCTGTTTCCTGAGTTGCATGACCTGTGCTCTACCTGTTTTTTAGTTGAATGACCTTTGCTCTACCTGTTTTCTGAGTTGCATGACCTGTTCTCTACCTGCTTTCTTAGTTGCAGACCTTTGCTCTACCTGTTTTCTGAGTTGCGTACCTTTGCTCCACCTGTTTTATAAATTGCATGACCTGTGCTCTACATGTTTTCTGAGTTGAATGACCTGTGCTCCACCTGTTTTCTGAGTTGCATGATCTGTGTTCTACCTGTTTCCTGAGTTGATTGCCCTGTGCTCTGCCTGTTTTCTGTGTTGGTTGACCTTTGCTCTACCTGTTTTTTTAGTTGAATGTTATTTGCTCTACCTGTTTTCTGAGTTGCATGACCTGTGTTCCAACTGTTTTCTGAGTTGGATGACCTGTGCTTCACCTGTTTTCTGTGTTGGTTGACCTTTGCTCTACCTGTTTTCTGAGTTGCATGACCTGTGCCCCACCTGTTTTTTTTGGGGTTGAATAACTTTTGCTCTACCTGTTTTCTGTGTTGGTTGACCTTTGCTCTACCTGTTTTTTTAGTTGAATGTTATTTGCTCTACCTGTTTTCTGAGTTGCATGACCTGTGTTCCAACTGTTTTCTGAGTTGGATGACCTGTGCTCCACCTGTTTTCTGTGTTGGTTGACCTTTGCTCTACCTGTTTTCTGAGTTGCATGAACTGTACTCTACCTGCTTTCTATGTTGGATGACCTGTGCTCTACATGTTATCTGAGTTGGATGACCTATGCTCCACCTGTTTTCTGAGTTGCATGACCTGTGTTCTACCTGTTTCCTGAGTTGAATGCCCTGTGCTCTACCTGTTTTTTTCAGTTGAATGACCTTTGCTCTACCTGTTTTCTGAGTTGCATGACCTGTTTTCCACCTGTTTTCTGAGTTGGATGACCTGTGCTCCACATGTTTTCTGTGTTGGTTGACCTTTGCTCTACCTGTTTTCTGAGTTGCATGACCTGTGCCCCACCTGTTTTTTGGGGTTGAATGACCTTTGCTCTACCTGTTTTCTGAGTTGCATGAACTGTGCTCTACCTGTTTTCTGAGTTGCAGGACCTGATTCTCTGCCTGTTTTCTGAGTAGCATGACCTGTGCTCTACCTGTTTTCTGAGTTGCACGACCTGTGCTCCACCTGTTTTCTGTGTTGGTTGACCTTTGCTCTACCTGTTTTCTGAGTTGCATGACCTGTGCTCTATCTGTTTTCTGAGTTGAATGAACTTTGCTCTACCTGTTTTCTGAGTTGCATGACCTGATCTCTAACTGTTTTCTGAGTTGGATGACCTGTGCTCTTCCTGTTTTCTGAGTTGCATGACCTGTGCTCTACCTGTTTTCTGAATTGCACGACCTTTGCTCTACCTGTTGTCTGAGTTGCATGACCTGTGCTCTATCTGTTTTCTGAGTTGTATGACCTGTTCTCTACCTGTTTTCTGAGTTGCATGACCTGTGCTCTCCCTGTTTTCTGAGTTGCATGACCTGTGCTCTACCTGTTTTTTTAGTTGAATGACCTTTGTTCTACCTCTTTTCTGAGTTGAATGACCTGTGCTCTACCTGATTTCTGAGTTGAATGACCTTTGTTCTACCTGTTTCCTGAGTTGCATGACCTGTGCTGTACCTGTTTTCTGAGTTTAATGACCTTTGTTCTACCTGTTTTCTGAGTTGCATGACCTGTGCTTCCTCCAGTCTCAGCTGGTTTTCCAGGAAGTTCTTCTCCTGCATCACGGCCTTGACCTTGCCCACAAGAGGATTGTCCTTTCCTTCCTGTCAATTATTAACATCAATCAGATACAAATAATTCAGATTATATAATAACAACTGCACTGGGAATGTATGAACCTCTATCTATTATAGAATAAAGAAGAAATTAGAAATTAGCTGAAGTAAAATAATACACATTAAATTATTTATTGTTGTAAATAAAATGCTTTTAAATTTTAATATTTTCTATTTTCAAATGAGCATTAACTGCTGATAAGTACATATTGCACCGTGTAATACATGAAAATTGTGACCTGAGACCAATTAATAATACAATAAGGAAAAACATTAAGGGGAGTTGTGGGGGACAAAAAGTAATAGCACATGTAGGTACATGAAATGATTAATAATCAATTTTTGATTGCTTTTTTTCTCAATCATCAAATAATTTTACAAATGATGCCTTACACTAGTCCTGGTCAGTAATACCTTACCTCACTGTCCAGGGTAACACCATACCTCACTGTTCAGGGTAACACCATACCTCACTGTCCAGGGTAACACCATACCTCACTGTCCAGGGTAACACCATACCTCACTGTTCAGGGTAACACCATACCTCACTGTCCAGGGTAACACCATACCTCACTGTCCAGGGTAAAAACCATACCTCACTGTCCAGGGTAACACCATTCCTCACTGTCCAGGGTAACACCATACCTCACTGTTCAGGGTAACACCATACCTCACTGTTCAGGGTAACACCATACCTCACTGTTCAGGGTAACACCATACCTCAATGTTCAGGGTAACACCATACCTCACTGTTCAGGATTACACTATAGCTCACTGTCCAGGGTAACACCTTACCTCACTGTTCAGGGTAACACCTTACCTCACTGTTCAGGGTAACACCTTACCTCACTGTTCAGGGTAACACCATACCTCACTGTTCAGGGTAAAACCTTACCTCACTGTTCAGGGTAACACCTTACCTCAATGTTCAGGGTAACACCTTACCTCACTGTTCAGGGTAACACCTTATCTCACTGTTCAGGGTAACATCATACCTCACTGTTCAGGATTACACTATAGCTCACTGTCCAGGGTAACACCTTACCTTACTGTTCAGGGTAACACCATACCTCACTGTTCAGGGTAACACCTTACCTTACTGTTCAGGGTAACACCATACCTCACTGTTCAGGGTAACACCTTACCTCACTGTTCAGGGTAACACCTTACCTCACTGTTCAGGGTTACACCTTACCTCACTGTTCAGGGTAACACCTTACCTCACTGTTCAGGGTAACACCTTACCTCACTGTTCAGGGTAACACCATACCTTACTGTTCAGGGTAACACCATACCTCACTGTTCAGGGTAACATCTTACCTCACTGTTCAGGGTAACACCTTACCTCACTGTTCATGGTAACACCATACCTCATTATTCAGGGTAACACCTTACCTTACTGTTCAGGGTAACACCATACCTCACTGTTCAGGGTAACACCATACCTCACTGTTCAGGGTAACACCATACCTCACTGTTCAGGGTAACATCTTACCTTACTGTTCAGGGTAACACCATACCTCACTGTTCAGGGTAACATCTTACCTCACTGTTCAGGGTAACACCTTACCTCACTGTTCAGGGTAACATCTTACCTCACTGTTCAGGGTAACACCTTACCTCACTGTTCAGGGTAACACCTTACCTCACTGTTCAGAGTAACACCTTACCTTACTGTTCAGGGTAACACCATACCTCACTGTTCAGGGTAACATCTTACCTCACTGTTCAGGGTAACACCTTACCTCACTGTTCAGGGTAACATCTTACCTCACTGTTCAGGGTAACACCTTACCTCACTGTTCAGGGTAACACCTTACCTCACTGTTCAGGGTAACACCTTACCTTACTGTTCATGGTAACACCATACCTCACTGTTCAGGGTAACATCTTACCTCACTGTTCAGGGTAACACCTTACCTCACTGTTCAGGGTAACATCTTACCTCACTGTTCAGGGTAACACCTTACCTCACTGTTCAGGGTAACACCTTACCTCACTGTTCAGGGTAATACCTTACCTCACTGTTCAGGTTAACACCTTACCTCACTGTTCAGGGTAGCAGCATCCACTGTCTCAAGTTGACTGAGAACTTTCTTCAAACCCGTTATCTCAGTTTCTAGATGTGTGATTTCTTCTTCTCGTTTTCCCAGTTTTTCTTCCATCATACCATACAGTTTTTCACTTTCATTTAGCTGACTTTCAAGTAATGCTACCCGCCCTTCCACTTCAACTTTTGATTTCTTTTCTGCCACCAATTTATCTTCAGTATCCCTCTGTTTTGATGCAAAGATTTCATTTTCGTCCTCCATCATTTTTAGTTTCTTTTGTAGTTCTGATATGTATTCTTGCTTTTTTTTTAAAGCTGTTTCATGTTCTTCCTCTGCAGTGTCATGCTTGACCTTGAAATTATCATAAGCCTCCTGAAGAGTTCTTAATTCTTTCACTTTTTCGTGAACATTAATTAACAGAGATTCCTCAGATTTCTTCAAATTATCAAACTCTATTTCCTTTTGAGCAAGTACAGATTTAACATCTTGTAAGTTTTTCTCCACTTCAAAAAGTTTCTCTTCATGAACAGGTTTTTCAATATGAGTATCTTTAATTTGTGCCAACTGCTCATTAACTGCTGCCATATTTCTCACATGTTCCTCACATGTCTGTTCCAGATTTTCAATTTTCAACTGCAATTGTGTGTTCATCCCTTTGTATTGAATGACCTTCTCTTTTGCAGTTGTAGCAATCTGAGCACCTTTAATTTGAGCAAAATCAGACATTTCTTGGAGTTTTCCATTGGTTTCTTTGAGTTTTGCGATAACCGTGTCCTTTTTCTCCAGCTGGTTACATAACTCATTAATTTTGTTAGCATTCTCAATATGTTTCTTCAAACTGGACTCTTTATCTTGCTGCAAGTTTGTGTTTTTATCCGTCAGCACTTCAGTGTTTTGTTTTAGCTCAGCTATTGTCAGTCCAAGCATTTTGACGATTTCACATCTCTTGGTATCCACCTGCTTACCAAGTTCTATCTCCCTCAGTAACTGTTCCACCTGCTTTTTCTGGGCTATGCATAAATCCTCACTTACTTGTAGTCTGACTTTAAGGCCCACTGATTCTGTCACATATCCCTCTAGCTGGTCCTTATTTCCGAGGCTCGCCTCATCCAGCCTTTTCTGCAGTTCATCAATTTTGCCATCAGCTTCACTGAGTTTAGACTGGTACTCTCCCTCCTTTTCCTTCCATGATTCTTCTCTTATTGCTAGTTCCTTTTGTGCGGTATTGATTCTGAAAGAAAACAGATACACAAAAACGTTAAAACACTGAGGGATGCTGTTCCCCAAGGCAGGAACGCATACAATGGCCTGCAGGTTATTAATACAACTACATTTGAATTAAATACTTTGGGATTTAAAATTCAAATGGTGCTTCATGAATAATATACATCTTATTAGTTTCATTTATAATCTACAGTTTGTTTCTGTATGGCGTCTGTAGACCTATCACTGCTGTACAAAGAGACAAAACCATGCATGTTGTTACTATGATACTGCAAGTATAACTTAATTGACATGAGAACTGAATACTTCTTTTTACAAAAACATATGCTGAGACAAATGATTTAGACCACCCAAAAATAATTCTATCATGGAAATGCCTCTCATGTCTTCATTTATTTTAGTTTATTATGAATGTCAGCTCAGTCCATTGAGTCCATTGAACAAGTTACATTAATGTGGTCTTAGCTTTAGAGCGTGTCCATTTTCTGTAATGATTCTGAGAGAAGTTAACACTCTTCCAACACTCAGTTCCACCTGTGAGTGCCTATTGAAATTAGGCAATTATTCCATTAGACTTAAATATTATCACATCCTTCAACACTTAACTAGATGAGGGAAATATTATTATCACATACTTCAACACTTAACTAGATGAGGGACTAAAAGTGGAGATGAGAAATTTTGTGAAATGAACCAACATTTATATTTTAACCAAGAGCACTGCAAACGTACATAATACACCCATCTTGTATATAGTGACCTCTGACCTCATAAAATATGCGTTAACTTTGATGAGAAGGTAATTTAGGTGAGAAACTCTATAGGTAAATATGTATAATGAGTTTAATGAAATCCATAGGATTTTGGGTAAGTCATCAAGGTGCCTCCAAAGTGCGGTGAAATCTGACCTCATTCAATATGCATTGATTTTGCTTGAAATCAAACTTAGGTGAGATATTTTATTGATTAACATTTCTGATGAGTTTTATCAAAATCCTTCATATTCTTCATAAGTTATCACGGCGGCATGATAAAGTAGCTTAGTGACCTATGACCTTATTAAATATGGGTTGATGTTTCCCATAATTAAACCCTGGGAAGATTATCTGTTGGTAAGTAGTTATGGTGAGTTTCATGAAAATCCATCAAAGCCCCGGTTTAAGTTATGGTGGTGACACTAAAAGTTAAAGACGGACGGACAGACGGATGGTGGGAATTCCATAATTCTCCCATTAAATGACAGGTACATAAAAACCTTTCTAGCTTCCACTGGGCTTTAAAGTGGAGTGACATGGTGTCTCCCCTCAATGGCCATTCCCCTTTTAATAAATGTTTTTGTCTAGATTATTCATAACTTTATAAAACCAAGGATTTAAAATGAAAGCCCTGCCAGCTAGTCTTTGCTGCTCAGCTGAGTGCTAACTGCTATTAAGACATCTTAATGACGCAGTTCGCTGAAGTTTGTCTCAGAGTGACAAAACCAGAAGCTGAGCAGTAAACCACAGGAGTGACACTGACTAGATTTATTAATGCTCAGAATGTTTGGTTTGTCAGGAATTAAGGGCAACAGGTATATTTAGAGAGGTCTTATGTTGGGAATTCACTGGAGTAATTTTGGAACACATGCAGTCACTCTTTATCAATATTTGTAAAGATAAATGATGGACCACTGGTAAGTATAGACTGTATTTCCCTTGTATAAATATCAGATTTCCGTAAGTTCACTTTAGACTACAGACTTCAAACATGTATTAATTATTAATTTTGTTTCATAATATCTCATTGATGCCAAAACATTATGTCACCCATGTAAAGATGTCCATTATTTAAAAAGAAAACTATCAACATTCAACTGATGTATCATTAATGTTGTTATTCTCAAAGTAACGCCAATGTTTACTGCTGCCCTGCAACGGCTCATTTTATTGCATCTCTAAAATATTTTGCAAGGTATGTTCTGGTTTGGTCCATGTTAATTAAGCCTATGCCTCTTTTCTATGTTGCAGCTTACTTTTTAAACTGTTCTACCAATTTATAAAATATTTTCCAACTTCAGTGGCCACACTCCTTGGTGTTAATAATGCAAGTGAAAGTTCAGGAATACATAATATTATGTAACACCAGAAGTGTGAGTGGAACCCTAGGAGATGGCGCCATCTTGTGGGGAGGGCGAAGAAAGGAGTTTGAGAGTGGGAGAACTGTGAGCAGGTGGACTGGTGGAACGAGAGAGCAAGTGAGTGATATCTATGCCAATTAACCCTTGGCGGTACTACTCTAACTCATGGAGCTCTGGTACCTGACTTGGTATTCATTCTCTCTTTGTTGCAGGTCTTGTATTTGTTCCTCCAGGTCCTTGTTTTTTGACATTATATCCTGTCGTTCTTGCTCCAGATAGTCCAGCTGCTGAGACAGGTCCATCTTCTCTGCCTCCACATCAGACAAATCTTTTCTCATTTGATCTACTTGTAGGTCTGGAATGGGTGATGATGCTATGCTGAGGGAAGCATTCAGATCCTGTAAAAATAATAACAACCTGTAATCCTCTAAACATCAGATAAAACTAGAATGAGGTTGATTTTGCAATGCACAAATAGATATATATATCCCCTTGCTATGGAGCTATCCCCAAATTTGAGGGATACAAACCAACTTCACGGCATTAACAAATAATTTTTATTCCGGCTGATTTGACCTAGAAAATTCAGGTCAAGGTCACCAGTTTTATACGTCTTCAAAGAACATGTCTAAAACAATCAGTGTTTCAAATTAGAGGGAAACATATGGGAGGCTTCAAAAGTAATGGGGTACACAATACATTTCAGCATTATCTGACACTGATGATGAAGGTAAAGGTCATCAGTTTTCAAACTAGTCTGAGATATTGATATGTATCAGATATTGATAACAATTTAGATTTCAAATAACATGAAAAAAACTGAGTCACAGGAAATGATACAGACAACAGACCAAACACTATATCTTCCCCATGGCAGGGGAGACATAACAACATTGAGGTTTTGCCTGTTGTCTAAACTCAAAACACTCCGTCTAAATTTTGTCTCTAAACTCAACACAATCAGCCTTAATTCTGTCTCTAAACTCATCACAATAAGTCTTAATTCTGTCTCTGAACCAAACACAATCACCCTTAATTCTGTCTCTATACTCAACACAATCAGCCTTAATTCTGTCTCTAAACTCAACACAATCAGCCTTAATTCTGTCTCTGAACCCAAAACAATCATCCTTAATTCTGTCTCGAAACTGTACAGAATCAGCCTTAATTCTGTCTCTGAACTCAACACAATCAGCCTTAATTCTGTCTCCGAACCCAAAACAATCAGCCTTAATTCTGTCTCTAAACTTTACAGAATCAGCCTTAATTCTGTCTCTAAACTCAACACAATCAGCCTTAATTCTGTCTCTGTACCCAACACAATTAGCCTTAATTCTGTCTCTAAACTCAAAACAATCAGCCTTAATTCTGTCTCTAAACTCAAAACACACAGCCTTAATTCTGTCTCTAAACTCAACACAATCAGCATTAATTCTGTCTCTAAACTTAACACAATCAGCCTTAATTCTGTCTCTGAACCCAACACAATCAGCCTTAATTCTGTCTCTAAACTCAACACAATCAGCCTTAATTCTGTCTCTGAACCCAACACAATCAGCCTTAATTCTGTCTCTAAACTCATCACAATCAGCCTTAATTCTGTCTCTAAACTCAAAACACACAGCCTTAATTCTGTCTCTAAACTCAACACAATCAGCATTAATTCTGTCTCTAAACTCAACACAATCAGCCTTAATTCTGTCTCTAAACTCAACACAATTAGCCTTAATTCTGTTTCTGAACCCAAAACAATCAGCCTTAATTATGTCTCTAAACTCAACACAATCAGCCTTAATTCTGTCTCTAAACTCAAAACACACAGCCTTAATTCTGTCTCTAAACTCAACACAATCAGCATTAATTCTGTCTCTAAACTCAACACAATCAGCCTTAATTCTGTCTCTGAGCCCAAAACAATCAGCCTTAATTCTGTCCCTAAACTCAAAACACACAGCCTTAATTCTGTCTCTAAACTCAACACAATCAGCCTTAATTCTGTCTCTAAACTCAAAACAATCAGCATTAATTCTGTCTCTAAACTCAACACAATCAGCCTTAATTCTGTCTCTAAACTCAAAACAATCAGCCTTAATTCTGTCTCTAAACTCAAAACACACAGCCTTAATTCTGTCTCTAAACTTAACACAATCAGCCCCTAGGCTCTCAATTCATCATTTTTATAATAACAATCATCAGCTTTAATCTTCACTTAAAATAGTGGGGAAACCATGATAGGTCTAAATCATCTCAACATTTTAGAAATGTAAAATATCATTCTACCTTAATTATATCAACAAAAGAATCAGGCAAAATTAATGCTCCTTAATGTTATATTTAAGAGCACAGTCATTCTCCAATATGAATTAAGCCTCTCCTCTTAAGATTATAAGTAGTTTGTAGAACTAGATGTGGTAGGACAATGGTCCTCAGAGGGCCCCGTGTTTCTGCTAGTGCAAGACTAGTTTACATATGGGTGAAAAATTAAGTTAAATTTGAAAAATATGACAAACAGAAACAGATTTTTATCCATATGCATGAGGGAAAAAATTCTACCAGATCAAATGATATTAAAGAAGATATGTCCTAAATGTGTGCAACAGAAAATCACCTAATGAAGTCTGTTAGCCATATTTGATTTTAGCAAGTCTGTAATTCAATAGGTCTGGAGCCTTCATAGGCACCAATGATCCCTGTGAAATTGGGAAAGCTGCAGTAGGTTGTTGTTGAGTTATTGCATGTGAAATAAAATCAGTGATTGGGCTGTGGCGGCCATATTAGAATTCTGACATTTCTGTAATTCGACAGGTCTGGAGCCCGCATAAGTACCAATCATCCCTGTGCATTTGGGAAAACTGCAGTATGTTGTTGTTGAGTTATCGTGCGCAAAAAAAAGTGTCACTGATGGAAGGATGGACGGACGAAAGGACGGACTGACACAGTGATCACTTTAGGGCACCACTTGTCAAGCATGGCCCCAATAATCACCACATACCTGTCCAATAACCACTCAATACACAATTACAACTAATACAAACTTTCAAGGTGTAAATGTATGTAATTTTGGCCTGGCTTACCTGGGTTGAGATGCTGGCCAGGCTGCTGATACTTGTGCTACGACTTGGAGGTCTCCAGCTGCCGAACTGCTTCCTAAACAAATACAATAATATAAAGGGGAGCATTATCGATGGATCAATGATTCAACTTACTCGGCCTTCCATACCCAATGCTTGCTGAGGAAAGCAAGAAATTGGCTAGATATTATCTTCATTGCTGCATTCTTTAAAGGGACATATGACTGAAATAGATTAAATAAAAGCAAAATTTAATAAACTGAAATTAACATACCTTTTTTTCACAGCATTAAAATTAACAACCTGACAGTAAGCAGTTTCTAGAGCATGAAGCAGATTATGTACATTGCCAACACAAAATTAATGGGAAAGATTCTATTTACATTTTCTAGTTTCAAGAAATTACTTAAAACCTATTTTTTAAGCTCCATTTTGAACCTGTACATTGGCTGCAATGATTCATAGTTGCACACAAGTGTGTGTGTGTGTGTGTGTAAATATAAATATATATATATATATATATATATTAATATTTTTAACTTTTTACTTCTATCAGTCTTCTTAATTCTCTCTTTTATTGTTATCTCGTGTCAAGTCAAAAGATCTCTCAGTATTTAAATGTTTAATCAGTTTATACTGGATAAGATTTAGTCATTATGTAATTATGCATTTTGACAGTCACCTATATAGGGTTTATTTCATTATTATATAAGAAATGTACATTGTAAAGCATTTTTGAACACTCATTGGGTGAAAAGAGTGATATGTGGCCTGTTCAAATGGTTGCCGGGGCGATGAGCTGTCACTCAAAATGAAATCAACAACATTAGCTCTGTGTATTCCTCGCTTGGCTGGTAAACTGTTTTGTCTTCCAGCACAGGGTCTCATCTGATTGGACCAAAATACAGTGCTCCCCTCTGGTGTAGAGATTCAGGGTACAATGTCATAACAAACAGTGCTTACAATATAGGTAGTAGGCCTATAGGTAAAACGCTGTGTAAAGAGCAAACTGGCTGGCTGGATTCAGTTCTGCAGACAACAGATACATGGCTACATGCACTAAGATAGTCGTAATATCATAATCGAATAGGTCCATGATGCTAGACTGCAGAGTGAGCAATTAAAATTCGACCATAAACTGTCATCAAGCGGCGCCTTAAGTGCAGCTATGGGCAGAGCCAGGATGCCTGTTGAGTGTTTGTTAATGGCATCTGTTTAGCTGCTTGTCACATCATTTTTTCTCAGCAGACAACGAACCAGCACCTGGTGTCTAAATGTATCATAAACGGTCAAAACAGGCAGCAGGAAAATCAGTTGCTTCTTTCGAGGCACAAGATTTCCTCTGCATCGGGAGCATAAATGATGACCTACAGGTAGAGATTATGCAAATCTGACCCAATGAACATAATAGAAGCATGAGATCAGCCAATCCATCATGATATCATACATACTGACCTGGCAAAAGTAGGCCAAGAGCTGTCAAGGTCATAACCCCTTGCTGAAAGGTCAAACTGTATGTCGTTGAGGTCATACAGTGAGTTGATGAGTTTGCTTGAAAGGTCATGTTGCAGCCATACTGATCTGGGCATGTACCAGTCACTAAAACAGACGAGAAGAATGTTGATATAACATTGATATGTTGACATATAGACATATATAATTATGAGGATGCAAATCCTGTGCAGAAGATAGTTTTGAACATCTATCATACAGTTCTTGAGATATCATGCAGACAAACACATACAAAATGGACTGAAGACAATATCCCTTGCTTCATGCAGGTTAAATATTCCTATTGTTGACCTGTGATTTTATTTCATATTTTATAAAATAAGTCTTAAAAATGTATACATTTTCCTGATCACTTATTCATATTTCATCATTTCATGCTGTCTGCACATTTAGTTATTTGAAACCTATTTTAAGGTTCAGTGTCCACTGATCGTCACATGCATGAAAGATTCAGACCTTTAGGGCCCTCTGTTCTTGAATCAGACATTATACCTTCATTAAAGTTGCTTCTGTAACTGTACCTGGTGACCTTGCCATCACACGCACACTGCTGGATGGTATCTGCCAGGCGCTGGTGAACAAGACAGAACCGCAGGAAGGCTCGACCCTTGCCTAGGGGCGTCCTCAGCTAAAAAACACATCAGTCTATGCACACACTTTATATTACACAGGGATTTATGTTCATGTGACTTTATTATGTCATTCTAGTTTAAGAGAAAAACCTTTAAATTTGGTCATCTATATTTTGACAGGTACCTCACTATAGAGAAGTTATTCTATAATAAATTCCAATAACCCATGACCTCTTTTTTCACTGGCAGACTTTTCCTTGGGTCAGTGTCTGCAAATTTAGAGGTCTAACTGTATTTTAAATTCTGATATAATAAGAAGGATTTGTCCATAGCTCTCTCAGGTGCCATTGTCATTTCAATGTTCTTCTGACTATGTGTTAATTCTTTGGCAATCAATGACTTCTTATGTAATTCTGTCCACTCATTCAGCACTTTAAGGTCAACCGAGAATACACATGCGCACTGGAAGTGACATTTTGTGTAGCCATCTTTGGAAGTGTTAGGAAGCAAATGAGTACTACTGTTTTTAATCAAGGGCCATCTGAAGTTATTTTTAACCTTTTCTATATTTAGTGATTGCATGTGTTGACTGACGCCCTGGATCACTTCATCAGTGACTTTTAAGAAGGAAGAACGGCTCAAATCAAGTGAAAAGGCCAATCAAATTTGGTTTGTAATAGCTGACTCCGCCATGGACAGCTTCAGTACTAATAACCCCACCAGCTCATTTCCTAATTGTGACCAGGTTTGGTGCATACTGCAAGTCAGTGCAGCCAGATGCTAGGAATAAAAGTTCCCTAGACACGTCTCAGGCATGTGAGAGAGTGACCCCTACTGGAAAGAAATCACACCAAAAACAGCATAAATCAGGAGAGAAACCCAGGGAGAAAAGTAGGTCACACAGTATTTATTCACATCACAGCATGTCTGGGCAACACAATATAACATTTATTTCTTGATTAAGTGGATCTATATACTGTGGTTGGCTTTATATCTAGAAGTTTAAAACTTCACTTTTTCTTTATTTTGCCAGAGTTCCTTTTTCACCAACTTACCATAACCAAAACAAGCAAATTTGTGGAATTTGTCTTCCGCTTCCGCCTCTTGTTGTCCCCTTTTTTCTTCTCAATATGTTTTAGTTTTATTTTCCCCTGAAGATGTTCTCCACATGTGTTCTCCACATGTCATAGTGGCGGTGTTTTAGTTTTTATTGTCCCTGAAGAAGTCTCCACAAGTCCTAATTTTTTGGGGTTTGGGGAACAGAAGGGAAATATTTTTGTTTGGAGCTGGTGATACCAATTTTTCAGACAGACACTGAAAAACCAATCCCAACCTAGTATGCATGAGAGCAATCACTTACCAAAATTTGAAAGAAATTGGATAATATTTAGGAAAGTTATCGCACGGAAACAAAAACCTGATGGACAGACAGACAGACCCAAATCAATGTGCCCCGTTCCACAGAAGCAGCAGACAATAACCTACACAGAGTATATCCAATATTTTTTAATATGAATTACATTAAATATTATATGCACAAAATGTATCAAAGTGACTGGGGCCCTAAACAAGGGACCCATGGGTCACTGTGCTCAGCTGAAGTTCAATTTGAAGGTAAAAATCTAAAATAATATCAAATGGAGATAAGGTCTGAGAGGAAGCAGTAATATAGGCCATGGTTTGTTGATATGAATGGTTTTTATTGATGAGTAAAAGATTGTTTCAAATAATATTTTGTGATCTGACCTTGTGTTTCCTAATGTTGAAACTGAAGCATGTGAGTAACTTGTGACCATAAGATCTGTACTATTACCATGATCACTGGTAGGCATTTAATTAAGCTGTTGATGATGTAGCAGTTTACACATTTGTTCTAAAAGATCCTATTTTTTTTTTATTATATACCAATTTGGTTTTCTTCAATCTTTAATGTATACTGTTGTAATATAACTAACATCCCAAGTCAACAGGTGCAGGGAATTTAAAGGGGGGGGGGGGTGGGCGATGGGAGTTACTTGTGTAAGTTTTTCCTACCTCTGATAGTGATTTAACAAACTTGACAGCATCACCAAGTCCTTTGTTGGAAGACTGACAGTCCAGAAAATAATGCCAGTAGTCTTTTTTCCCTCCCAGTAATCCTGTTTTCACTGTAACATAATAACAATTGTAATGATTTTAAAATAAAGAAGAAAAGTAATGTTGACAATCCTGGGTTCATTCACTGTATAAAGAATAAAATCATATAAATTTTTCTTTAAGATAATTCAACGCCCTTTCACAAAAGAAATTCTCTATATAATATATATCTACACCAACATCACTGTGTAATGATAAAGGCAGATCAATCTACACCAACATTACTTTGTTACGATGAAGTCTGATCATTTTAAACCAGTCCTATTTGTCATATACAGTAAAACCTCGTCTAAAGACCACTTTGTTTAGCGACCACCTCCAAATAATGACCAGTTTTTCATGGTCCCAATTCTTTTTTGCTCTTTATATCAAACCTCCCTGAGACTAATAACCCCCTCCTTTACCTTTTTTTAACCCCTCCTGACTAACTGGGAAGAAACTAAGCTAGGGCCCACCTTTATAAAGCAGATAAACATGGGGGTAATAAACTGAGCAAAACCCTGGGCAAACCTGAACCAGGATTTACCAACTGGTATGATTAAAATAGATTTTACCCGGGATTGCAAGCCCTGATACCATGTAAATCTTGTTTTCATTACCTTTAAGCCCAGCTTGTAGAAGATGCTCAAACTTGACAAAAAACCTCTGTAAGTGTTTGCTGTCATCAGTGATGGGGATCTCAGCATCAAAGTACTCTCTCTTCAGCTCAATCACACACTCTGTAAGGATGAGAGAATCATGATGTCTTCAGAACACATGTCACTTCAGGGCTTGACATTAATGATTAACAGCTTGCCCAGGGCAAGTGTAAGTTCCAGAAAATAGTAGGAGAGCAACTGAAAGTCACTTTCATACTTGCCTGACTTGACAAGTGGGTCCAACATTAACCTTTACATAAAGGCCTGAAAAAGATGTTTGTGTTCTTAAATACAATCAGTGATTTTTTTAAGGCAAGTAGAAATTCATGTAGGGCAAGTAAAAGCTAGATGTTACTTGCTTGACTGGGCAAGTACTTTCAAAAGTTAATGTCAAGCAAAACACTCTAATAATAGCAGTTTGAACCAGTTGGCCAGAGTCTGGTCTTGTTTATCTTTTTTTTAATTTTTAGGTGGAGGTTATAGTCTCCATTTTATATGCTCTCTGATCTTCTTCTTAATCTAAGTCTGTACATCTGCAGGGTTCCATTTTGGTTTGGGACTACGTGACAGGGCGATAGCACTTGCTTCCTATCAGATTATTTTTGTATCCCAGTTTCTACTGCACCTGCGGGTCCTGGGTGTGTAATCATCCCCAAGCTGGGTCATAACACCAAGGAACCCCCAAAAGATACACTCATTTGTGAGTGATACATGGCTGTGAGGCACAGCCTTCCCATTAAGCCTGCAGAGCAATTACCCCGGGTGGGAGCCCAACTTAAAAAAATCTCGATGCCTCGGCTGAGATTTAAACTCACAACCTCCTGGCTTTGAGTCCTGTGCTCTACCCCTGAGCCACAGAAGCTGGTGAGTCTGGCTGTGTTATGATTTTCTAAAATTTCTGTTAAGCAGTATAAAGTATAGGTAGTATGCAGTATTAAGTAGTATACAATATTAAGTAATATAGAGTATAAAGTTGTATAGAGTATTCAGTAGTATTAAACGTATCAACCATTATACAGTACTAATAAGTATAGTATTAAGCAGTCAACATTTGAACATGTAACTATTCAGTACTGCATTTCTGAATATATACATGTAGGACTTGATGTGATCATACTTTATCTCAATACAGTTTATCAATTCCAGACCATGAATTTTGATCAAACTTCACTTAAGGTAAAACTTTACATTCATGCAAACAAATTTTTAAAAAATTACAAAATTTTGACCCAATTTCTCATATACAATTAAATTTTAATAAAATGTAGTTATGTATGCTTTCTAAAATGCCTTCTTAAATTAAAAGGACTTAAAATTAATGGCAGTACCGTTTGTGGTATACTATGTTTCTGTTACTATTCCACTATACTGTGTCCATACTGACATTTCAAAACACTTACTTGACCTGTAAGACATTTCTTCATATGTGTAAGCTTAATTAAAGCTTAATGACTGTCATAATAAGGAACATAAATCAGATGAAAAGACAATGCTGACATCCTACTAGCATCCTTTCTGGAGGATGCTAAGAAGATACAGTTTATTTTTTTTAAAAACATTTACTGAATCTCTTACAAGGCATAGAAAGTTTCATCAATTGGACAACTCTTGAATACATGAAAATATCATTATTTTATTTTATCTTTAAAGCAGATGAATAGATGTTAGGCATCCTCACCATGGACATCAGCGACTGTCTTGTGCATCTGAGCTCTCGGTGATGGGGCCAGCGGATTCTCCATGACTGGCTCTGCCATCTTGCCTGTTGAAACATGAACAGAACAAATGTGTACATACAACTAAAAATGTTATCTTACACACAGAAACATAAACATACAATTTTAATATACAGTTAAAAATCACTGTCTAGTTTGTTTTGTATAATAGAAAATTGTTTACTGTTGTTTCTTTTGTTTCCAATCTGTAAGATCTCAAGCATGAAAGTTATTTATTATTGTTAAATTCCCAATATAGAAAGAGGCCAAACCTGGAGTTCTTTACATGAGCACAGGAGGGGTCCATGGAACCGGGGTTCCTGCGACATCCCCCTCCCCACCAGTCATGCTTCAACATACAAAAGCGACCAGGTACCAGCACCTGGTCAAAAGGGTCAGGGGATCATAGACAATTAACAGTTATTACTCTAATTGATCATAGGGATTACATGATTACATGTGTAACACATTATATTTCTTGAATCACAAGAAATTCAATTGTCAGTGAATGTTGTGAGAATAAAGTTGCTACCTAATGGTCTTAATTCTGTAAAACGTGCACTTGAAAGTACATTTGCAAAAACTGTCATGGTCATCTTTGAAATTCTCACGTGGTATGGGTTATTTTTAAGTAGCCGTCTGCATTTAATTAGCTTGGCCACTACGAATGCATCTCTGTTTGTGGTTGCGTTAAATCAAGCAGATTAAGAACACAGCCATGAAAGTCAGATCCAACACATGCAGCAGATTAAAAGTCAGACCCCAATCACACAAAGCCCTCTGTAATGTAAAATATCTGAAACAGTTTTTCTGTTTACTGGGTCAATAGCGCTTGGCAGCGAGACATTAATAATCCAAAACCACCTCAGTTGGATTATTCACAGAAAACCACCAAAAACCACAGAAATCCACCAAAAATCGACCCTAAAACACTTAAAATCAACTAAGCTCTTTGGTATTACAGAATATTTTGTTTAAACCAATAACTAACATAAAATAACTAGAATTTCTTGGCACCACAGGTGCCGTAGTATCCCCAGACAATTATTCCCCCCCCCCCCTAAGAATAGGCCCCCAATCTTCAGCAGCATATACTGACACTTAGTTTCCACCATGGTTTCTTCCATCTATCAACTTGAGAAACAATATTTTCACCAAATATGGGAATACTCAAGATCAAGGCCACTCTCATAGGAAAGGTCATGATCCCAATTTAAATATACCTCATTCCATAACCTATATCTATGTATATGCATAATGTGAAAGAAATCTGTCCATTAGTTTTTTTACTTATAATGCTCACAGTACTGTCATGTGGCAATGAAGGGGGTATTAAAAGGTGTGAAAACAAGTAAATATATGGGATGAGATATATATGAGATGAGGTATATAAATGGGATGAGGTATATAAGTATACCTCATCCCATAACCTATATCTATATATACGCATAATGTGAAAGAAATCAGTCCATTAGATTTTTTACTTAAAAGGCTCACAAAATTGTCATGTGGCAATGATGGGGGTATTAAATAGAACAAAAACAAGAAAAGGATAATAAGTGGCGCCACCAGTTTCTGGTACATGACAACACTATCCAAGATCTTCGGTCAGGTTGATTTTTGGATCAATCCATGCTAGCTTTCTTGAGATATTTAAGAATTTGCATGATTTCCCCCCAAAATTGACCTATTCAAGGTTAAGGTCACTCTCCTAATAAAAGGTCATGACCTCATTTTTAATAGGCTTTGTATTCTCACCCATATCTATGCACATGTCAAGCTTGGTAAAGAACTGTGAAATATTTTTTTAGTTATCTTGCCTGAAAGAAATCTCTGCTTCAGCAGTGGCCGCGGAGATGGCGGAGCAACCGTGCCTATAAAACATGGTATCCCGACTTTGTCTGGGGATAAAATAAGATTAATATATGTAAATGAATACTACACTTATTTCTTTCTTGATAATCTGCTGTTGGTAATGTAAGTAACTGATTTGGCAACAGGTGGCGATATCTTTCCCTCAGTCAAAGTATAAGTCACCAAGCAGGTACAAGCAGAGTTGATTCTCCTGTCAGTATATAAATCATTCCACTGAATTATAATTTTTTATTTATATATTATTGCCTCAATTTATTCCTATGTTTTTGGAATATTTTTTTTTCAAATTTGTCATAATTATGTTTATTACACCTTCAAATTGTGAATGAAATATATATATATATATATATATATATATATATATATATATATATATATATATCATGTAAATTATTTAATCTATTATTTATTATTGTAAATCATACATTTTACCTATTAATCTTATTATATCATGCTTATTATCAGTTAAACAACTAAAATATTCCAGAATGTCAAAAAACTTTGTTGATTTCAATTGGTTTTGGTTGATTTTCGGTAGTTATCTGTGTTTTCCGGTGATTTTCTGTGGGTTTTCTGTGAATAGCCTGATTTAAACAACCCCCCTTCCGTATCACATCTTCCAAAGGCTCAGTTGAGGGAGTGTGGGACTCCTCATAATGTGACTGAGGGTTCAAATCCAGAGAGTTACAACTTCTGACATTCACTGACAAATCATTTTCAGAATGCAGAGACATCTGGTGGAATAAACATGAAATAAATTAGGAAAGAAACAGAAAAAAATGTCTTTATTTTTCACGTCTCATCAGGAAGACCGGATTTTGAACTAACTCCAACATGACAAATTGGTCTACCTGTTACTAAAAAAATTACAAAATTAGAGTAAACTTGAGATCTGGCGAGATCTACAACAAAGATAGACTGATTAACAGATCATGTATAACATTAACAGTATATGCTGATTGCCAGATGTATCTATCAGTAAGTATAACACATAAATTGACTGATATTTACTGATAACGAGTTTCAGGATATGTTTATGGCAAATATCTACATGGTGTATGATCCATGGACAATGTTATGTCAATATACCTTATGTCAAGGAACTTTATATATGTCAACTTTTTAATTCCGTGTCACCCATGCTCACAGCTCCTGACATCTCGGTGGGCGCTTCCTATTTGTTGTGATCATGTGACCAGTGCTTTGTAGTACAAGTCAATTCGTCCAATGTAAAATACGGCCGTGTAAAACAAGGGGGGGGGGTTACCGTTAAAACGCGTGCACGCATGACGCTTACGTGCACGCAGATCTCTAGCTGAAAATGTGTGACCCTGGCACAATGGGATGGGGTGGGGGTTAACGGTCTACCTTAACACATGAATGACTCAGAATACCCCGAAATACCGCCTTGTTAACAGTAATAATGTTAAGATATACCCTTCTAAATTATAAAATATTTTTTTTTTATACAGTAGAGTGAAACGATATATTAATTGTCTATAGTTAAGGCAGGATGTTCAGAATGTATACCAACAAAAAATCGCACTAAGCGATTGAAGGCTAGTGTCAGTAAGACCTTTATAAGACTTATTTTCTTTAACAAATATATATTTTTTATATATCTCAATTTAATATACAGGAATAAAAGAGGATCATTCCTTACATACTACGTTTTACGTACGTTTGCTGATTACTCTAAATATTGATTCAAATAAACCAATAGGTCCTCATTAAGCTCATTTATATCTATTTTATGTACTCTTTTGCCGGCTATTGCTGTATTTGTATCTGTCATTGCGATCGGTGTTCATTTCCGTATATAATACGTGGCAAAGCATGCATCTTTTTATCATAAAAGTGTAAAATCATTTATACAAAGCTTTTATTGGCAATAGGCCCACACCGGTAATCCCTTACCTAACTGACAACTATTGCGATCTCCAGCTTAGGAACTCACTGAGCAACTTACATTTCCCGCCAAAATCAAAGAACACGTGAATGTGTGCAAGCCATGCAGTCGGTGCGCGGGCACATACATTTTAATGGACACTAAATTTACATAGGTAAATTTCCTTTGCTCGAGTTCACAAAATGTCCGTGATAAAACAACAGCGGTGTTGATTAAATTTGATACGAGTTATATATTTGTTGACGTACGTATTTCCGCAAGTATTCTGAGGTTGATAGCCGCGCGAGAGCCCCATTTCCACTTTGAAAACCTTAATTGCATATCTTGCTGTATTAGTGCAATCTATATAATATTCAAAGACCACCAGTGCTCCCCCCCCCCCCCCATGATGTATAATATAATTCTGTGATTTGCTGGTAACATACAAGCTCTATCTCTATCCCTATCCTTATTCCCCTTTCCACTGGTCCATCTCTGATGGCGCCTCTTATTTACGAACATCGCCAATTTAAAACCCTCGTGAACAAAAAGAAAACCACAGTATTTGAAAGACGGCGTTCGCCTTTAGTGCCCTAGCTAGTTCGTGTAACGAGGCTGGGATATTGGACTCGCGATATCCACTTAATGTCTTTAAAAAATTATAAAAATATCAATACACTTAAAACATAAGGGACCCGTGGGGTCATGGCGCTCAGACGAACTTTGTAAAATTTTGAAAAATGCAAAATCTACTTATATATATATATATATATATATATATATATATATATATATATATATATATATATATATATATGGGTCATTCTACGAAAAACGACCTATTTAAGCAGGTACAACATCTGAAAAATAATTTATCCTAATATTTATTTTATAGAGTCTCACATGGAAATAATGAAACAAGGCCTTTGAACTGCCTCCAAAAGTACATCAATTCATAAGCCGACACAAACCCGCACGGGTCACTGCTTCACGGGTCGTGCTGTGGGCGAATTCATATAGATAACATGCAGTAATTAGCAGAAGCCACGAGCAAGGAACATGATCACTTATAATCCTGGCGATGAAGACGCTCCGTTCCAAGAAGTACTGCTCACGGGTGTTTCCACGAGTACAATCAAACCCCCTGTACAAACTTGTGAGCACCACGGTGGTAAGTCCAATATTTCTGTATACGAGATATGTACCTGTATGTGTTATACACTCTTTTTACGTTCTGTGAACCAGACACATGACATCCAGCAGGGATTATTTCCAGCGCGTATCTTCGTTTGAAGAAATATTGCCGATGGTAATGAATCATCATTGTATAATCTAAATGTAAGGATGGGTGTAAGATTTTTTTCCCATTTCATTAAATAGTTTATTTGTAATTTTTCACGTGCTATTGCCTTGATAAATAAATGTATACTGCTTGAAATTCATATGTATTTAATAACACTGTGATAAAATTTGCAATTTGACAGAAATCTGGACAGATCCAGTTAGATGCCAAAGGTAATACTGAATAACTTGTGCCGTTAATACCCATGTTCATCACTGATCTGTTATTCCAAAATATCGGTCTTTATATTCTGATTACAGGATCATTAAATAAAATGTAAATGTGATTAACGTATCTTCCACATTTCCCTGTGAATTCTCGTCGGTTTAATTATATATATATATATATATATATATATATAGATATAGATATAGATATAGACATAGATATAGATATATATATATGTCTATATATACACCAGTGAGTGTATGAAAATCAGTCAAATGCCTAATATTTTCAGTCAATTTACGAAGTGTCTGATTCACTCAGGCAGTTTATAAAATGAATGAAATTTTCAGGCATTTTACTAATTGACTGAAATATCAATAAGTTTATTTGACAGATTGAATCGATATGAAATATAATATTAAACTGACCGAAATTTTTAGGCATTTTAAAAATTGACTGATTTTACACATTGACTGTAACAGACATACATACATATACATATATATATATATATATATATATATAATATATTTTAGCAATGAATTATTGTCATTTTACTTATTCCTAATAACTCATACTTTTGAATAAATACAAAGACCGTTTTAAAAGTTCATTATATATTTATATATATATATATATATATAGATATATATATATATATATATATATATATATATATATATATATATATATAAACTGCATCGCGTTTACCTTTTTTTGTCTTATTACTTGAGGAATTGCGGACCCGACAAAAGGCGTTAAAAAAACCTATACGAGAGACCAGGGACGTCGTCCACTTCGACTAATGTGTCAGCACCCACGCTGACCAAGCCTCAGCCAATGCCAACTGGACCAGCAGCTTCTGTATGTGATACTGGCCCATTCACCACGGAGAGGCAAATATAAATCATACAGTGTTAAGGAGAAGCTGGTCGTGATACAGGAGCGAGGCAAAGCTTTAAACTTGGCATTAGGCCTAGTGTGATCACGCTTGCCACGTGGATGAAGGCTAATTATGACGATGTGACGTGACAAAGAAGAGTGGGCGGAAGACTTTCGGGTGCGGGCCGTATAAGGAAATTGCGGCATGGATTTTAGTCCAGAGCGACTTCATTGCATCTGTCGGTCACACTTGAGATTCTGTGCAGTTATATGCGCGTAAGACCATTACAGAGAAATTACCGTGTTTAAATTCACGGCTTCCCGACGAAGGCTGCACTGCTTCCTAAAGCGTCACGGGATGAAACTGCTCGCCCGTAAAAGCATGGAGCAGAACCTTCCTATGCAGATAGAAAATAAATTGAACAGCTTCAGTGCCTTTGTCCATAAACTACGCGTTCAAGAAGAGATAGCGGAGGAAATGATACTTAATATGGACGAGACGTCAGTCTACTTTGCCCTCGTGCCCGGTAAAGGTGTGGACCACGGGGGAGCGCGGGAAGTTCGAGTTCAAACAACGGGAGCAGACAAGCGACACATCACATTCGTCCTAACATGCACAGCGTCGGGAAGAATGTTGCCAAACGATTGAAGCAAGAAGGACATAACTCGCATAACTCTGTTGGATAGAACTCCATACAACATAACATATTAGTCCATGGGCCAAAAAAGTGAATACTCCCCCCACCCCATAGGGAATTTTCGCGACCCCCCTAGTTTTCTTCCTTGCGGCGAACTTTACTCATTTCCAGGTTTTTCCAAACATATAAATACTGCAAACACCTGGAAATCAACTTTTTATAAACCGCGTCCTCAATTTGAAAACTTTTTTTCTGGTGCGACTTTCGATTGGTCCATAACTTTATTTATCTACATCATAAGTGCACAACTGTGACATCAATGAAATTGGAAGAACATATAAGCTTTATAATGGTATATAATTTGGCCTTGAAAATGTAACATGTGAAAATTCTTGGGCAACTTTTGTACCCCTAACCCTTATATTTTTCTTTTAAAATGACTTTTTTGTTAGATATTATGGACACCAAAGGCATATTTTAAGATTTAGGCATATCCTAAGGTCTTAAAATGTTTAGAACATCTTGGGTAAAGGACACCTCAAAGAAAACAACTATTCTGCTTATTTGACATCACATTATTTATACACATGTATTTATATATTTTTTTACAATATATATACATATATATATATATATATATATATATATATATATATATATTAACTTAATAAATATAACTTCTAAATTCTAAATTGCTTCATTATTACTCCCTAATTCGGCTGATATGTTATCAAATTTTTCTTTCTGATGAATTTAATTCATTTGAATAATTAACCTGTTTAATTTTTTTAAAAAGGAAATTATATATTTTAATCCTATATACAACAGCATAGCATCACCTGAATTTCTCCCTGCAATATTATTTAAGAATACCTTTTGTACATTTGAGTGTTAACATCTTTACATTTAATGAAATACAGTTCAAACAACAATTATTACATTACAACACATGTTGTATATTGCAGTTTCTGTGTGTTGGTGGGCGGGGGGGGGGGGGCGTATATGAGAATAATTTTACACCTGAAACACCAGGGGTGCTCCCCCAGTGAAGCATTACTAATCAGGTATTACCAGGCAGAGCAGTGACCAGAAGCGGGCTGCCTGGCGCCTGACTGTGCAAAATACATTACAGCCCGAAATACGTCAACAACTAGCCCTAATTTTGAGCTATCATTTTCAGATTATAGAAATCAAAAGGTTTTGTGTGTATGCATAAAAATAAAGCAACAGTGCTTACAGGGAAAAAAGTGCAGGGGTCAAAGTAAGGCAAAATTTAGGGTACTGATTTTATATTTAAAATATTAAAAAAATTCGGATTTAATATCTGGTATACAATTGAATATTATAAAGTTATATTCTTTAAAAAAGTCTGTAGCTTCAACAATTACCATGTTAAGTGTCAAAATATATTTCTCGTTTTGATACATTACCTAATGTTCCGGTACATAGCTTTAAAAATTTCATAATACTGACCTACTTTTTGATATGAAGAGGATATATATATATATATATATATATATATATATATATATATATATATATATACATATATATATATATATATATATAGAGAGAGAGAGAGAGAGAGAGGAATATTTATGCTAAATATAAACAAGTTAGTGGTATTTTCTGTGACGTGCTTTCGCTTGGGATTGGCTGAAAAAGGATAATTTAGGATCCAAAGGTGGCTTGTGTAATGGATGCAACTGAACAAGAAGAACAGGCACACAAAACGACCACTATACTGGTTGTACAAGAGAAAAATAAGATCAATGTCAAGGTCAACAGTTTTTGAACTACACTGAGAACTTGATTGAAACACTTTGTCTGTCAGTTAAATAAAAGTTATCACTTTCACGGGAATTCTTAAATATGATGAACTATTATTTGGCTGATTTGGCCAAGGTAAAGGTCACCAGAACTCTTCTGAGTACAAGGCCAAAGCAACTGGTGTGTCAAATTTGAAGAAAACATATGCTGTGCTTGCAAAGTTCTAGAATTTTTAATAATCCTAAAATTCTACAGGTTTGTCGAAGACTTGCGACACCAAATACGACAGATGATGGGACTGAAAATAATATGTCAAAAACAAAATAATAAACACACCAGGTTTTAGGAGACTAGATGAAACCAGAGAACTGACATCTTTGCTTAAGTGCTATCTGTATCAGGAACTAATAACACTAGTCATGGCCAATAAACATACGAGGTTTCAGGACGCTAGACGAAACCGCGGATGAGAAACTGACACCTTGCTGTAACCTGACAGTCTACATATAAAGAAAGGAGAAAATGAGTGTAAATAAAAAAATGCAGGTCGCGCGCGCCACCAGGGTCCAGGAAATGATAAAACTAGTAATGATCAATAAGAGTATGAGATGTCGGGACACTAGATGAAACCACAAAGGGGAAACTGTAACCTTGCTGCAATTTGACAAGTCCAAAAATTAGAGAAGAAAATATAAAAAATATCAGTGGCGCCACCAGTCCTCAGAAACTGTTAAAACTAGTCATGATCAATATTCAAGACAAGGTTAAGTTAGAAGATGCCAGGTCCAGCGGTTACGTTTTTGCCCTGACGGCCAAAGAGTGATCACTTTAGCTCAGATGACTTTCAGTCAGCTGAGCTAAAATGCATAAAAATTAGAAAACCTCATAGGTGGCGCCATCATTCTTCAGGATATTATCTTACACTCCAAGATCAATATGCATGGAAAGAATCATGGCAATCAATGCATTAGTTATTTAGCTACTGGAGCCTTTGTGTCATTTTTATTTATTATTCTGGGGGTGTACCTTCGAGCCCCAGAACTCCGAGGATATAGGTTAAAGTGATATAATTTCAGATTTCCAAATGGATTTTTTTATAAATCTCAATTCGAGTTCATTAAGAAATTTCTAGGTCAAGCGATAATGATTTGTGTCCTGTTTATGGACGGGACAGACAAAAAGACGGACATACGAACGGTCGACGGATAAAGAGTGACCGCTATAGCTCAGATGACTTTCAGTGATCTGATCTAAAATTGGACCTATTCAAAGTCAAGGTCACTCTCACAGGAAAGATCGTGGCCCCATTTTAATTAGGCTTCGTCTTCTGGCCCATATCAATGCGCTTGAAAAATTAGAAAAGATCAGTTAAACCCTTCACGAGTTTTCTCGCTCACAAGATTTGTATGCGGCGACGTGACCGTATCAAAACCATAGTATCCTCGACTTCTAAGTCTGAGCATACAACAAACTTTGCATATGCATTTTATTTCTGTTTAAACACATATTAAGGTCACGTGCATTTAATTTCTCTTGCTCCAGGACAGATGTGATCAATAGATATGAATTATATAGTTGGCATTTCAAGAAATCAGCATGGGTTAAAGAGTTATCAAGTAAAATGGGTGGGACAAACGGACGGTCGGACGAACAAGGACCATTTTAGTAGTTCTCCGACGGGGGACTTATATTTCTATTCAACATAGTATTCATTGAATTCCCCTAGCTCCAAGAAATCCTTTGCATATGATTTGAAGGTTAAAGTGTTTTTATTTACTGACTTATCTCAAAGATAGTGAAAAGGACAGTTTTGGAGTGGAGAAGGTCGTTAAACAGAGTTGGCGCAATCTGCAAGTAAAAATCACGTCATTCATGTGCTGAGTAGGTCTGTCAAATTAGTGAAGTAAGCAGCAAGGGTCTTAAAGAAAAGTGGTAAATGAAAGTTGCGGGACGGACGGAAGGGAAATCTGAAAGCATTGTGATCAGCAAATGTTTTAACTCTGGTGGAAATATCATTCTGAAAATAATTCTATTCAATATAGTATTCACTGAATTCCCTTGGCTCCATGATTCTTTACCTGTGATATGAAAGCTAATGTAATTTTATACGGACCTTTCTGAAGGAAAGTGTAAAAGACGATTTTGGAGTGCAGGAAGTCTTTTAACAATTGGCGCAATCTGTAGGTTATAATCACGTTGTCATGTGCTGAGTAAATCTGTAAAAATTGGTGAAGAAAGCAGCAAGGGTCTTAGCCATATATGGTAAAAGAACGAGACGTGACGGACGGACAGATGGGCGCGGACCATTTTAGTTGTCCTCCGTCCTACGGCGGCGGACTAAAAAGAAATGTGGTTTTGATATTATTTAGTCTTGAAGTGTAACAAGTGTAACATTAAGGAAAAATAATGCTTTCCTTAATTTCTTGCAGGAACAACCATTGACCCGGCTTCTTTGAAGTTCAAAATACATAAGTGGAGGTCAGACTCCCACCTGGTGTAAAGCAGACCGTTTCTTAATACAATCAATTCCACCGATCCCACCATATTTCAAAACAGAATTTTAACTCTTCCCATTAAAGGCGAACACCTGCTTCCTGCTTTCTTTGGAACATGCTTCAATGTACTTTTCATCCTGTTCGATGTTTGCATCATAAAATGAACCCAGTAGGATGCCCAGGGCAACATCTTCCTTGCATCGCATCGGCCATGTGTAGGAGCGACACGTGTAACCGTGGTTCCTTCTTTGACCAGGTTGATCACCAACTAGAATAAACTCGACTTTTGAAACCATCTCGCTAGATGTCCTTGAGGTTTTTTGGTCTGAAAAAAAACAAACACTTCAAGGTAGCATGGTTATAAGAAACTGTCTGTCAAAGAGAAAGTTTTTTAAATATCCCTCATGTACACAACTACAAGGAGCAGTTTTCGCTTCCTGCTTTAGATAGTTCCACTTCCATAAGCGATTGCCCCTTGAACTCCATCTTGGACTTATGATAAGACACTTCCAATGGCTACCCCTCTGCTGTCTGTGTCTTAAAAGAACCGGACATTTGCTGAATTATCTGGGAAGGCTAAAATTATAACACTTGTAAGCTTGTATTTCAAGGTGGTCATTGCTTCTTCACACTTATCGGTCCATACATACGGAACTCTCTTCTCTGTTAACTGTTGAAGCGTTTCACTATGCGAGCAGATAGAACCAGTCCAAAAACGGTGGTGACTTCTGCTTGATCCTTGGGTTGTGATTCGGATCTGTACATATCCAATATCTAGAAAAAAGTGTCCAAGAAAAATATCACCTCTTCCTGTAACAGTATGCAATTACGAGGTCTTAGTTTCAGCGAGGCAATCTTAAATCAAAAGAAACCTTTTGAAGACGTTTAAGGTATGTTTTAATTGTTCTGGCAAACACATCTTGAAACACAACCACTGCTTGCAAGGATAACTATCCCAAAACTTATTAGTAAACGTTGAAAAGTCGATTGCGCGTTGCACTGATTGAACGGCAATGTCACATTCTCAGGTAATGTCCGCGTACCGTGACAATTAGCACTGTCTCTCTTTTTGTTAATATCGCGATGTCATGTCTAACGTTGAGAAATAGTTCGAACCTGCAAAAGCATCAAGATTGTCCTTCATCCATTAGAGTAGGTGTGGGTGCTTTAATTAAAAATTATTAAGTACCCGATAGACTACACAAATTCTGTGGGCATTGTCTTTCCTCTACCACACGATTTCCAGCGATGTAGCCCATGGGCTTTCCCATTCTTCTATTGCTGACAACGATCCTTTGATGAAGGGGGACTTTTTTTTAATCTCCACAGGAGATTTCAGAGTTCCACCTTTTCTTCCTCTCTCAAATTTTGGCAACTTCCTTCATACAACTGCCAAAGATGATCTTGAACACTTTCTGATGAAGACTCGATCTTTCAGTTAAACGTTGAGCCCACACTAAGGTGGTTTACTTTGACCTCGGCAACAAGCTCTACAAAGCCAATATTGTTGTCCCTTTTTGTAGTGTTGTTGATTCGAGTAATACATTGCAAAGCCATACTGACACTTTCCTAAATTTAAGTTACCACTACACAGTTCGCCATAGTAATGCCTTGTTGGCTGATGGCTTCATTGTCTCTTTGTCCTCAGGAATGGACAGTTAGCTACAAAGTGCTGGTCATAGTCATATCCATTACATCTTCGTCGTTGTCTGTACACCTGGTTTGTTGTGAGGTATAAGGTCTCCTTATTCTCTTTCTCTCCTTTCATATCATTAACATTGAAGAGTGCGGCAAGAAAAATGTCGAACTACTTGCCATATCGCCCTTCAAAATCTCTCTAAGCTTCCTTCGCTAAGCTCAATTTCTGTGTTTCTTACCGGTCATTGTGTCTGTAACCAGGTATCGGTTTCTGTTACTAAAACAGCTTCCATGTCCGATGTTCTTGGTTTATTTTGCACAATGACTTTCTTAAGATCAACATTGTCAGGAGCATTCTTAGAGCATTATATTGCAAAGTCCTCCTGAAAGGAACTGCGTATCCACAGCAGCAGGCATAGACGAACATACAGTATTTACACTAGAAGTCCGAACATTACAACTGTTGTTGTGCTGAAACTGATTAACAGTTTGCTGTGGATTCAACAGATCACTACCTAGTTATGTACCTGCAGTGTCCTGAGTTTTACATGACACAATTTTGCTCTAGAACACATATTTCTGTGTCTATATTCGTAATCTCCGGTTGCAGAGAACGACGAAAGTGCTTTAAGTAAGTCCAACGAGTTCCCGGTGTAACATCCTTGCTTGAATAACCCCAACTTGAATAAGTACCAAGTCAGCCATTTGATGGCAACACAGGTATGCATACAAAAAATAATCCCTGTACTCATAGCATAAAAAAGTAGCCCCATATTATGTTGTATGGAGCCAATACAATAGAGCTGAAACAATAAAGCCATGTATTAGCCAAGTCAAGTCTTTATTTGTGCTTCATACAAGACATTATACCTATTTCCACTTTAAACTACAGATCTGTAGGCTGACTGCTGAGTTGGGGGGGGGGGGGGGGGTTATTAGCGGATTGTCCTTTCTCTCGCCGTGTGTACTCAGAACGTCCCATCCAAAGCATTTCGCAAGCTTCTGCTACAGCACAAGTATGCATGGTCATAAGGAGGCTGTATATACATGTACACTAAACAAAAAGTGCATTGGCATCCATTTAATTTCAGATTTGAAAAAAAGAAAACAATCATATTCATTGTCAAACTCACACCTCAGCCAACTGATATTCTCCGGTAGCTGTGCATCCGAGTGATTATCACATTAACTGACAATTAAATGAATTTGCTTGAAATTGATATCATTCAATGCAGATAACTTGTAAATTAACATTCTTGGAAAGAAATGAACCGGGCAAGGTTTGGTGTTTCAAGCTATACTTGAAATTTGCATAAATTAAGAAAAGGACCAGCAGGCGAGGAAGTTTTTTGACAAATGAAGCAGTATATAGGACACAACTGGGCCGGAGCTAGAATTTTAGGGGATCAATTAAGATCCGGGGCATTTCTGCGAGTTCCGAATAAAAACAAAATGTGTAGACTGAACAATTTAGGGGTGTATAGCCTAAACACTGATAAAATAAACGATCAAAGTAACTTAAAGAGCAATTGGTGAATGAAATCCTTGTTAATATTAAATATATTAAATGATAATTATGTCATTCATCAATTCCTATACAGGCAGGGGCACACGGGCACACAGCAGGTGTGCTCCACTTCGCCATATATCTATACCAAATCGCAAACTTGCCCTCCGGTACACTGTGGAGGTGGCCTGTTCCCTGATCTGGATTACTCATAAATTATGTAGTATTACCCCCCCCCCCCCTGAAAACTCCCATACTTGACTAATTTTCTTTGGGTAACTGCATTAGAATTTCAGAACCAATAGCATAAATCCATGTATTCATGGTATATTTGAACATTAAATCACCAGTGATTACAAGAAAACAATATGCGATTGTCAAAGTATAGGGTGAAATTCATGCATGGTAGTGATTTTACATCTGTTGATTACTATATAAAAATACATTGAATTTTTGACCTTATCTCTGGTGTATATACTTACATCTTAATCAACAATATATTTATTTTCTGGATGAACTGAGCTCCAGCTTAAGCGGTTAACATATTAATTTAGTAAAAAATATTCTCGACTAAACATATGATCCAGTCCCTTATTTTTTAATTACTCGATACTGACTTAATTTTCCTCATATACAACGGACATATAATGAAAAGCTCTGTGCCTTAATTAGAAAAATACAAGCTAAACATTTTTTTATATAAGGCAGTCTTGAATTTGTATAATAGGTTTTGAATGCAAACTGGTTTAGTTTAATTTTTCAAAGGAACAAAGCACAGTGACCTATAGTTTCCGGTTTGGTAGAACTTCTGTACATCGTACTATGTGTAAAATTTCAAATCCATAGGTAACGATGTAAAATCGTGCTTATCTAACGGGCAGACAAAATGCTGATAGGACGACTATAGACAGTGGATCATCGCCATATATAGTAATAGGCCCTCCTTTTAATTTGCAACACCAACAAATCGAAAAGTTCCATAAATTCATTTATAAATCTCTATATTATAAATTTTAACTTTTTGTTTGACTTTTTTTCTTTTATTTATTATTCTTATGGAATCAGGTTTGGTTTGGACACGTATGTCCCCTGTGCTCTATTGTCAAAGTGGTCTTTGTAACATCCTTTGGCCCGGAAACAAGAGGGTGCTACTGCCCTCTTTGCATAAGACGGGGCAATCAACTATTTTCTCTTTTTCCCCTCTCACACGGCAACAAACATCCAGTTCTTAACTGTACTCAGAAGCAAGCAGTGAACGGGTTATTTAAAGCTTGTTTCAGACTGAACACCCCCCCCCCCCCCCTTCCGCCCCAGCCCACGGGCCTGAACTAAGTGTGAAGTCCTTCAAGACATAGTCAAAATCACCATATACAACAATGAATGAATAGAAAACTCTTAGTTTTCTGAGGAAATATATGAATTTTTCAGACAAACCAATAGGTTTCAGTTGTATAATAACTTGTTATATGGCTTTGAATCTGAAAGTGTGATAATATCCAGGCTTTAAATTGATATCTGCAAGATTTATGTTCATTAATACACCCATGCGTTTCGGCAAGTTTGTTAACGGGAAAATCTACATGCACGCATGCGTGCTAGCGTTTTAGTATTTAACAAACAAGCGTTACTTTGCGCATCAAGGCCGTATTTTAAACAGGCCGAACTCGCTGCAGATCAGTCGTACGCAGTCATGTGACCTTAAGTCGACGGTTTTTTTCTGACTCCGTGTCTCGAGACCGGTAAACAGCAGGGCACCAGACTATATGATGACTACAGCAAGGTGAAGGTTGTATTTATTGGCCGTGCTGAAGTTAATGAAGTCTACGTGTTGTCATCAGGTTGGAGGAAACAGCTGACTCGGAACTAGAAACTTCCTCAGAATTTTTCAGGATGAAATGGTTTAACGGCACGATCCCTGAAGCCATACAGAATGCCAAGGCTAACAAAGTTATTTTTGTTGTCTACATCACAGGTGAGACCACAGTTGCAAATGGTAAAACCCGGAATTTCCTCGGGGATTCCGAGAGAAAAAAAAGTGCAACTTGTTTACACCCTCATAAACCCATTTTAATTTCCCTATCTAAATACATACATACTTCATTTGCCATTTTAAGCCTCGTGAGGATGTTAATTAATCCAAAATTCTCTGTCATCGCCCGAGTATAGAATCCGGTCTTCATTTACAAGATTGGTCTCAACTGACTGGACCGTCTCATATTAGAGTAAACCCGGAAAATATCGGACACCCGGGTAATATCGGACACTTGCCTATAAATCCTCAGGAAATGGTCATTTTTGGTAATCCTGACCGACAGCATGCAACAAGTTAAAGTTTATGATTTGTTTTGTTTACAACTTCCGTTAAATACAGCCAAAAATTAAAAAAAAGGTCATTTTTTATTGGTTTAACACGGCTTCCATGTAACAAATGACCGGTCTCAGCCGTCCTGGAAAGTTCAGGCACGACACACGTGATAGGCTTGACCCAAAAACTAGGTCAAGTTTTGACAGTCAGAAGCGATGTCATGACCTGTTGACCAGTTTATATGGTATAGGGACATATCGGCCGCCTTCGACATCGGCCGCCGGCCTCAAATGAACCATATCGGCCGCCGGCGCCCAGCGGGACGCAATATCGGCCGCCAGCTGCAATTGCCCACAGGCCTGTATTAACTCTGTCAAGTCAACCATATCGGCTGCGGAAAGAACTAGGCTACCATATCAGCCGCCGCTTCCTCATTATACGTTTCATTGGATAATCTATAGTCTCTCTCTCTCTCTCTCTCTCTCTCTCTCTCTCTGTACATATATGTATATATGTACATATCAATTTTCATTCAATATTCTATATGAATTGAAGCTTTTTTTATTCAGTGTGACCACGAGCATTTTGCAAACGTTTTCAACTCCACCTCAAACACGCACAAACTCCCAATCGGAAAACGACAAATTACAGTAAATACACATTTATTAACAGAAATGACAATAACCATTACAAAAACTGACCAAAACTACTGCATGATAAAAGCATCACAGCGACATCTCAATAAACTATATATATATATATCACAATACTTCTACGCTAAAATCCAACCCAATAAAATCTTACTTAAACGTGTTAACAAAAGAAAATCTTGGTACTTATATTTACAAAGAATATTTACAAAAAAATGTAACAATATACATGGAAAACATTAATCTCATTTAAATCCAAGGAAAGCTATATGTATATATATATATATATATGTAACTAAAACCAACTTACTAATACACATCATCATCACCTCTACATAAAACTAATATAAAAGCATATGAGAAAAAAAGATATCACAGCCAATATTTATACATGTATCTCACAAGATTAAAAAAATAAGAAAAACAATAGCTCAGGCGATCACTTGCTGGTCCTCTTGCTGCTGAGGCTCGTCTGCGGGTTGCAGACTTGGTTTTGGGGAATTCAATCTGCTACCAGCAGCCAAGAGAGAGGTTGCGCTCCGCTCCCCATCCCCATACTCTCTACATAAAGCAAAGAGTCGACTGTTTACGTCACGGCTTCTGTGTGACAATATCCTGGAGACTTGCTCCCTTGACACTAGTTCAGCTGTCATATTCACAACCTGTGCCTCCTTGTGCAGCAACTTGACCAAATGGCCTTTCTCCCAGTGCTGAGGGTTCGTGGAAGGAACCGAGGTCTTCCGCATACAGACTGGCGTCCTGTGCCTGTGTTTCCTCTGGGGCTGCATTAACTGCTTCCTCCGGGGCTTCCTCCACGGGTTCGGGCTGATGCAGATCTATGAGGGCTGCAGTGGTTGTTTCCTCCTGGGTCTCGTCCAAAGGTTCGGGCTGAAGCAGATCTATGGTGGCTGTAGTAGCTGCTTCCTCTGGGGTCTCGTCTACAGGTTCGGTCTGAAGCAGATCTAGGGGGCTGCAGTAGTTGCTTCCTCTGGAGTCTCGTCTACAGGTTCAGGTTGTTGTTCTTCACGTTCGGCGGAATTCTCGGCTGGCGATGTCGCCATCTGTCGGCAAGGCTGGCACATCCATTCAAGCCACCCTTCTCTGGTCGCCTCTTCATATTCCACAACTGACACTCCTGTATTACACTTGAGGTGCTGCCAACCATCACAGCAATCAAACTGGAGGGCGTTTTATTCAATATTATCTATCTGGAAGATAACCTGATGTATACTTGCATAATTAGTATGTTTATATATATATAAATATATATATATATATATATAATTTATATAATTTATATCAAAATACATTAATTTTTATATAAAATATATTCATGTTAAGCCTTGATTTATTATATTGATTTAGTATTTATGTAGGTATGTGTATATATATATATTTTTACATACATTACATATATAATATGAGAGAGAGAGAGACTATAGATTATCCAATGAAATGTATAATGAGGAAGCGGCGGCCGATATGGTAGCCTAGTTCTTTCCGCGGCCGATATGGTTGACTTGACAGAGTTAATACAGGCCTGTGGGCAATTGCAGCTGGCGGCCGATATTGCGTCCCACTGGGCGCCGGCGGCCGATATGGTCCATTTAAGGCCGGCGGCCGATGTCGACGGCGGCCGATATGTCCCTAAACCGTTTATATCACTGTCAGACTGTTTATTTTTCATATGTGGCATTTTGCTTGATTTAAAACAAAGATATTTTAAAATTTACTGTAATTTGTTAAGTGTCCGATATTACCCGGGTGGCCAAAAAGGAACCTGGGTAATATCGGACACATGGTACCATGGAAAATTGCAATCATTATATGGGGCTCTTTGAAGGATAAACAACGACACATTGCCGCTCAAGCAAAGATGATTAATTGTTATAATATCTGGAGTTATTTTTATAGCAGAACGACTGTATATAAGTTCATAGTACACGCGGTAATAATGTCCATATTTGCTCTATATATTGGCATTTAAAGTTGCTTGGATGCAACTTTTATAACTGAAAATTTTACTAAAAAATACAAATATTAAAATGTTATACTTGTATATTATTGTTTGCATATAATAATGTTAATTTGCATTTTTGCATATAAATTATCACTGTATATTCATATAGGGTAAAACTATTAGTTCCGGCATTTTGCATGCATCTGACTCACCGTAATAGAAGTCTTCAATGTATTTTAGAATAACCAGAAATAAAGGTATTATTGATTATAGACTGGGACATATTTTATCGGCATTTAATCTAGGGTGTTAGTTATTATTGATATTTTATACCAAAAAAAAACAGCTGAAAATATTTTAGTTTGCAAATTTCCGCAATCTGTGAGAATTGCCTTTCTGTGACGAATCGTCTGGCACTTTGCCAGTAACGATCACGCAGTAAGGTCCATAGAATAAACCCACAAACACAGCTAATCCACGGGTTACCATTGGTAGAAAAACTGATCAAATGAAAGATTTGACAATGTTTTCCCATAAAACCATACGTTTTGTGCTTGTTATTGCATCTGTGCCAGCTGTCAACATCAGTTTTCCATGATATAATTGCCAACCCCTGCGCAAATTATCGCCGTTTGGCCCCATGTCCGATATTACCCGGGTGGTGTCCTGTATTACCCAGGTGAACCTCCGCGGTGTCTCTTGCAAATTTTTTGTACTAGAGGGCGCTTGACCTCTACGTGTTTGGTCTTAAATAGATCTCCTGTTCGTGAGGTTTGAAATGCCACCCGGAAACCGGCGTTGTTTTGATTAGTCATGGAACGGTTAGCAGACGAAGTCAAAAGTGTCCGATATTAACCCCCCTTACTCTAGTAGTAATCAGCATTTATAAGCCATGACATGCCTGATGATATGACATCAACATGCCTCTTACTTCTCCATTACATGAATCCTTAACATCATTACGTCCGTCTGTATACACACATAACCTCGTATATGTAGACTGGATTCTATACTCGCTCCTATATCTTCCTTGGGGGGGGGGGGGGGAGGGTGTTGGTGTTGGAGTTTTGGAGGTGGGGGGAGTGGGGTAGATGACCAGTAATTTTCTCAGCTGAGTGATGTCTGTCTCTTTAGTAATTTTATTTTGTCCTAAAACCACTTGGTCCTTGGCACAAGCCATAACCAGTGACTTCAATGAACTTCAAAGCATATTCGACGTTCGATGTTGGATATTCAGATTCAGAACTTCATTGACGTTAATCAGTGTAATCAGATCAGCAAGAGTGCAGTCACATGTTAAAACTTTATGCACAATGCAATGACACATTCTAATTATGGATTCGGTCCTTGACACAAATTTTGTGTTTATCAGTGATGTTTATTAAATTTATAGACTTTCTCCATTATTTCTGCTAAAAATTAGGGAAATCTTTCACAATCTTTTACTTAACAAGATAAATTGAGGGAAAACCTAACAAAAATGCTGTGGCAATGTGTATTATGGACTATCTTCATTAATTCATGTAAGTCAATTTCTGATAAAATATGGTGTTTTGCGGCAGGTTGGCAAATAATGATGAATCATGTAGAATCGTTTATCTGAACGATTGCTTATCTGAACAGAAACCCTGTCCCCCAAGCTTTTCTGATAAACGACACTGTACTGTATATAATGGGTAGCTTTAGATGGTCTGTGTCAACTCAGGACTTAGGCTGCTATTCGTTTGCCATTATGAGTCCTTGTAAATCATGGTAAGTGACCTGAATATATATATTATATATATATATCATTTACTTTACATTGCAAATTTTATACATGTATAGATCTTCTCTAATCAAGAGATGGGAGAATTGCACAAATGTTACGCTCCATACATACTGGGTAGCGGTTAAACACTACAGTCATCCAAAACATCCTGTCTGTAACTGTTGCTTTGTAACTCATTGTTCTGTGGGTTAGAATACCAGAGCACAGAGCAAAGAATTGTAATCAGACCAATGAGCAAGGCATTGTGCTTCCACTGTTCCAGCCCAAATATTAAACATGTGACACCCATTCTCATTGGTCTGATAACACCCATTTTGGCAAAGGGACATGAATCAGATGTACATAAATGTCACTATAGATGCTAGTAGACTATCAGTTGTTTACGTTTTTTAATATCTTTCATAGTCCATAGTCTGAATAATGCTCCATCTGAATTTTTGCTATGCTCCCAAGGCAGCTGAAATCTTGCGCTTCTAAAGAAGCTACTGATTTTCCTGCTGCCTGCTTTGACTGTTTATGATGCACTTAAACACCAGATGGTGCTCATAGGCCTGTCTGCTGAAAAAAACTGCTGATGTGAATAGCAGCCAACAAACACTCAACAGGCATCAGGCTCCGCCTAGAAACCATGTGTGGGGCAATTCTATCTGAGCCTGTGGCCTGTTCAAATGGTCGCTGGGGCAATGAGCTGTCACGCAAAACAAAATGAACAACATTGGCTTTGTGTATTCCTCGCTTGGCTGGTAAACCATTTTGTCTTCCAGCTCAGGGTCTCATCTGATTGGACCTAAATACAGTGCTCCCCTCTGGTGTAGAAATTCAGGATACAAGGTCATAACAAACAGCGCTTACGATATAGGTAGTTGGCCTATGGGTAAAGCGCTGTGTAAAGAGCGTAATTTTTTTAAGATTAAATTCATTAGAAAAAATTCATCTTTTTTTCATGTGTTGCTAAAGCTGCCCATATTCTCATCACCATGAAAGTAATTAATTATTTTTTTTACTGTTTCCAGGAACAGATGATGTTTCCAAGGAGATGGATGCTACATGGGAAAGTCCCAGTGTTTCCAGTTTGTGTGATGAGGAGGGTTTTGTGGCCCTTAAACTAGAGGCTCAAAGGTTTTGTATGACTTTTCTCTTAAGAAAATAAAGATACAATTTTTAATTAAAACACTCTAAAACAGTAATATGGAGGAATATGCTTTCAGTGTGTCACACTCCTACTGTTCAGATTAATTTTGCATTTTTCCACATTTTGACATGAATCTATATAAGAGACATTAACTTATTGTAGTAACTGTTAATCACTAAATTTGAATGGGCATCTTCTAGTGAAACAGACTTTAGTGATGTTTATTGTTAAGTTGTAACCGCTATACTTTCTGACCTGTCCTTCCTTAAGTGGCATACATATATGATGGGGAAGCACTTCTTCTTAGTCTTAAAAGATATTTTAACTTAAACTGTTGTTTTGTGCAAATCATGAGCACCTGTGTACTTATCAAGACTAAGATGATATGCCAGTAATTTTATAAGAAGTATACACTAAACCTCAGTGATCAGTCAGTGCTCCACACCACCTGACTGCATCATACCCAGGACAATAATGTTGAAGATATTAATCCCAATGTAGCAATTCTTGCAAATTTCTTGTCCCAGTTCATCTGAATTTTGCAACACTTATTGGGCATTAATCTTGTTTGTTTGGTATTCATTGGTTGCAAATAATGGTTGTTTTGACATGTTATTTTGGGTAATTTCTGTTTGATTTGTTTTGCAGTGATGCCAGTGCACAGTTCTCTGCAATCTGTATCCTTCAAAGAACACCTTGACATGAACAGAATATCAGAAAAATGACTTAAGCATGTTGTGTCCACTGTGCTATAATAATTGAGAAACAGCAGCTGATTGTATATAGTGTACAACTATTTGAAACAGCGTACCCCTAAGCTGGGTTTTCCTTTTTAATTTTCTTTAGTCAGTTGAATGGATAATATAAAATTCCTATGAATAGTCAGTTAACCAGAACTTGGCACCATGACTGTTGTTCTTCAAGAGTAACTTGTTCTCATGTAATCCCTCTCTCTGTGTATGTGTTAGTGCAAGTTTGATCTTCAGCTAGGAACTAATGCCAATTTAGCACATGTTGATGAGCATGTGTTTACAAGTAAGAAGTTTTATTCAGCCTTAACAAGTACCAGATCCCGTTGTTTGTATACCGAGTACATATTTCATCAGTAACACAGGCATTCCACTTGAGGCCGCTGGTGGACACATGGAAGCTGACACATTTATAGAAAAGATCAAAGCTGCCGTCAAGGTAACTACAAACAGGGCCTCAATGTAATACTGATCCGAACAGATACAAGACATTGAACCATGCTAAATCAGGTTTAGGTAAACAAATTTATTTAAAATGAATTATGACCAGGTTGACTCTATTACTAACCCTTAATGTGTTTTTCTTTGCCTGTATAAGTAACCAATAGTAAAGGGGCTGCAGCACCAGCCAGGCAAACAATTTAATCTATTAATTTTTTAATGGAAGATAATTTTATTGCATTTTATTAGCTCTGCTGACTGAAAGTCATCCGAGCAATAGCGATCATTCGGTGTTCGTTGTCCATCCAACGGTTCGAAGTTATGCCAATCTGTCCGTTAACAAGGCATAAATCGTAACCGCTGGACATGGAAACTTCTAAACAACATCCATGGAGGTCCTTGAAAATCTCCCTGGACACCTGAAATTAGGTCACTCTGACCTACATTGTGCAAGATATGTGAAAACTTAACAAATGTTTTTTATCAGATCTTAACATTAACAATTACGGTGAACCCTGTCTGAACAGCCACCTGTAAAATGTGGGCAACTGGCTATTACAACCACTTGATATCAGTCCCTTTTGAAATTTCATCATATTACCTATAGATAAACCCTGGAAAATACTATCACCTGGCTATTACAGATTACGGGCAGTTTATTTCTGACCAAAGCGATATATAACTTATAAACTGACCTGCCTAATGCTCTATTTGTGCTACTCTTTTACAAGCTCTGACCGTCACCTGTATGTCAAGTTCAGCTGAGCATCATGGCCCATAGGCCACTTGTTTGGTATATTGTCAGTTTATCAAAAAAGATATGTTATTAGTATTGTCTTTATTTCATTCTTGTATGTATGATTTGTAAAAATAAGAAAACCAAGATGCAAGAATTGTATTATGTTGTTATTAAACTTAAAATAATTCTCAATTTTTTTTGTATTCAATGCAAACCTTTTTTTCTGCAGAGATCTGTTAGACTGCAGAGAAAGTTAATATTTCTGCTTCAAACTTGATATAAGATTTAGCTGTGATGTTGTGCAATTACAAGATTGTACCAAGATGTGTCAGTAGCTGCAGGGGCTGGTTTAAATGTCTCTCCACCTACAGATGCACAAAGAACAAATAGGAGAAGCCTCACATCTGCAATCCACAGTGACTGATACAGGCCCAGTGGTGCCACCTGGAGGAAGCACAGAGGAAAACTCATCATCCAACACAGATGATACCACACCAAGGTAGTCTTTCCTTCTGTACTCACGCAAAATTACTTAAGTAAAGTGTTAGGTCAGCTTTTTCCATAAACAAGGCTTGCTAGATGTGGTTTATGTAAGTTAGGACCAAAGGATATATGTGCGCATGATTGTCAGATGTTTTAAATACTACAAAATGCAAAATGTTCACAGCAGAATGTAGGCACAGAGTTAGTAAAAGAAGCATTCATCTTTCTAAAAAGTATCAGTTTGACAGCTGTCCCTGACCAAGACCTCTGTACATCATCAAAGCTGTTCAGTAAAAGAAGTATTCATCCATCTGCAAAGTAGCAGTTTGAAAGCTGTCCCTGACCAAGACCTTTGTACATGGTCAGTGCTGTAGAGTAAAAGAAGTGTTCATCCATCTGCAAAGTAGCAGTTTGAAAGCTGTCCCTGACCAAGACCTTTGTACATGGTCAGTGCTGTAGAGTAAAAGAAGTATTCATCCATCTGCAAAGTTGCAGTTTGAAAGCTGTCCCTGACCAAGACCTTTGTACATGGTCAGTGCTGTAGAGTAAAAGAAGTATTCATCCATCTGCAAAGTAGCAGTTTGAAAGCTGTCCCTGACCAAGACCTTTGTACATGGTCAGTGCTGTAGAGTAAAAGAAGTATTCATCCATCTGCAAAGTAGCAGTTTGAAAGGTGTCCCTGACCAAGACCTTTGTACATGGTCAGTGCTGTAAAGTAAAAGAAGTATTCATCCATCTGCAAAGTAGCAGTGTGAAAGCAGTCCCTGACCAAGACCTTTGTACATGGTCAGTGCTGTAGAGTAAAAAAAGTATTCATCCATCTGCAAAGTAGCAGTTTGAAAGCTGTCCCTGACCAAGACCTTTGTACATGGTCAGTGCCTTTGGACCTCAAGCTGAAAAATGTTGGAGTGAAAACAGAAATGGAGGGCAAAATTACATTTTTTTTATAACCAGGATTTCTGATAGCTGAGGGTACAGCCCGCTGTTATTAAAATGATGAATTTATATTGTTATACAAAATACAGAATCAAGAACTGAAATATATCTTTTGTACACTCTTCAGTAAAAAGGGCTCATCTTTTCATGGACTTAAATGTAAAAGTTTACTCATTTTCATGTGTTATATCTGCAAATATTAATCAACTACTATCAACTTTATTAGATTACCACCTAGACAGGCACCATATATGGTAGTATCCAGGTTCCCCCTAAACCTGCCCTTATGCTCTTTCACATGATCTGTCTCAAGAACCTTTCCAGCAATGTCCATGAATATTATACTGAAGATTGACACCTGTTTTAGGATGTAAGCTTTTGAATTTTAGACACATGATCAATCCAACAGGGCCACTGGGCAGCAGTCTTGGAATTCCTTATGCATAATATCTCAATAACTGAATGGGCAATTGCAGCGAAAATTTTACTTAAGATAAAAAACTGTGAGAGTCAGGCTCTTTTGAATTTCAGCCCCATCAGAAATTTGATATGGCCACCAAGAAGCTATCACTGAAAACCACATGTGATCTCAAGAACTATACAATAAATTCCCTGCAAACTCCAAGTTGGTATTTATGTGACATATTGAAGCCCTAGTTGAGGACATTTATACTCCCAATAACTTAGCTGATTTTCAGTTTGTTTTAATTGGTTTAAACTCCTTACGCAGCAGTTATACACTATAGTCGTTCCAGATCTCCTTCGCTTTAGCCGCTGCTTTGTAAAGCAAATTTTTGTTGGGTTTCAAAATTAGAGCTGGCACAGAGTCAAGAATTGTAATCAGACCAGTGAGAATGTGGTACCACTGTGTGCGTCGAACCGATGAGAGCAGGTGACTTAGTTTTGAAACTTGGGAATTTGATGCAGCATGCTGTCATTGGTCTGATAACAATTCTTAGCCTGAGCCAGCCTGGTGGTGAAACCCAGAGAATCTTGCTGTACAAAGCAGCGGTTAAAGCAAAGGAGATATAGATCAACTGCAGGGTACAACTGCTGTGTGACAAGTGTATATTGCTTTGACACAATGAATTATTGAATTCTGATATTGCAGCCCTCTGAATTTGCCTGCCGAGACAAGTGGAGGTGTGGAGGTTTCCGGAGTCAGTGATGAGGAGACGGGTATCCCAGCATCAACAGAACCATCTTCATCTGATACAGCAGGGGAAAGAACAGTGGAAGAAAGAGTTCAGAGGTGGGTCATAGTGATGCACGATTACACTGTACATATATTCTGCAAGACTGTACTTAAGCATCTTGTGCCCAGTCCCCATAAGGTCAGGGATACAGAGGTTTCAACATGGGGTCTCGTATAGCCAAAGCATAAAAAAGATGTGATGGGAATTAATTTATGGATTTCTTTGAGATTCTGTATGTCAAGAATACTGTGGTTAGCTTCAATTTTTTTTAGGTTAACATTTTGTGATTTCCACATTTTCAGTGTTTTGCAAGGGTTCAATATTTGTGATCTTACCATACAGTAAACTTCACGTTTGATTTATTTAATATGCTTGCAAAAAAAATTTTTCAATTTGAGAAGAATTTAAGAAACATTGAAAAAGTGAATGTTTCTTATTATTATAGGCAAATAATGTAAATGATGTTAATATAATTTCAAATTAATTTCTGTTTTGCCAGGCCACAGCCAGAGTTAATGTATATGAGATAAGTAGTTTGGGCTCCTTGTTCGTGAGGTTTTATCTTTTTTAAATATTGCAAATTTGAAACCCAAACAAAAAGCCAACCACAGTGTTAGCTGTTTGGGATGATCTGCGGTGTCCAGATATTTTGTTCTGATTAATCTTATTGCCAGGTAACCACAATTGATTTAAAGAAGAGCAGCATGGACAGAAGTTATTTATTAGATTACATGACTTTATATTTAAATTTTTTCTGCTACAGAGCAAGAGAACTGATGCGCCTGAAGAAGGAAGAGAAGGAAAGACAAAAGAAGGAGGAAGAAAAACAAAAAGAAAAGGAGAGAATACAGATGGGGAAGAACATGGGACGTTTACGGCAGAATCGGGAGGAGATGGAAGCCCGGGAGGCCAAGGAACAGATGAAGAAAGATCGTGAAGAGGAGAAGAAAGCGAGAGAAAGAGTGAGGGAACAGATTGCCAGGGACAGGCAAGTAAAGAAAATGCCAAATTAAACCACAGGGCTTACAGAATATTGACAGTGGATGAGTAGAAATTGGGAAATGATATACAATGTAAGGTGAAATCTCACTAGCAAGACCACCTTTGGGACCAGGAAAAGTGGTCATGTAAGCGGGAGGATTTTATGATGATTTACATTACTCTGTGACCAGAAAAAGTTGTCTTACAGGGGGTGGTCATCATGGCAGGGTGGTTGTCTTACAAGGGGTGGTCATCATGGCAGGGTGGTTGTCTTACAAGGGGTGGTCATCATGGCAGGGTGGTTGTCTTACAAGGGGTGGTCATCATGGCAGGGTGGTTGTCTTACAAGGGATGGTCATCATGGCAGGGTGGTTGTCTTACAAGGGGTGGTCATCATGGCAGGGTGGTTGTCTTACAAGGGGTGATCATCATGGCAGGGTGGTTGTCTTACAAGGGGTGGTCATCATGGCAGGGTGGTTGTCTTACAAGGGATGGTCATCATGGCAGGGTGGTTGTCTTACAAGGGGTGGTCATCATGGCAGGGTGGTTGTCTTACAAGGGGTGGTCATCATGGCAGGGTGGTTGTCTTACAAGGGGTGGTCATCATGGCAGGGTGGTTGTCTTACAAGGGGTGGTCATCATGGCAGGGTGGTTGTCTTACAAGGGGTGGTCATCATGGCAGGGTGGTTGTCTTACAAGGGGTGATCATCATGGCTGGGTGGTTGTCTTACAAGGGGTGATCATCATGGCAGGGTGGTTGTCTTACAAGGGGTGGTCATCATGGCAGGGTGGTTGTCTTACAAGGGGTGGTCATCATGGCAGGGTGGTTGTCTTACAAGGGGTGGTCATCATGGCAGGGTGGTTGTCTTACAAGGGGTGGTCATCATGGCAGGGTGGTTGTCTTACAAGGGATGGTCATCATGGCAGGGTGGTTGTCTTACAAGGGGTGGTCATTATGGCAGGGTGGTTGTCAGGAGAGATTTTACTGTAAATGAAAATACAGCTTGAGAGGGCATGAACCTGTTTCAAGGAAATGAAGCAAAAATAAATAGATAAATATTGCAGAACTCTAAATGCTTTAAGAGTTTACTGGGTATGCTCTGGTATATGAATACACTAAGGATTGGGTAAAGTGGCCCAGGATAGAGTAATTCTATCAGCAAATCTCCAGAGGTAGACAGGTAAATAAGATATGTGGAAATACTGAGGCTGTCAACTTTAACCTCAGGAAATTAAGTTAGGTGGCTGTAGCAGGACTCAAACGCCAGAAGTTCAGGTCTGGGCCTGAGGTGAGATTTTTTGGTCAGCCCCCACCAAGGATGAGCACTCTGCATGATAAATTTGAAGGTTGTGTCCCACAGCCATGCATCACAATTACAAGAATACCATTTATCTTAATTAGGGAAGTTTGTTCTTGGCAATAGTGTCAGAGCTGGATAATGCAGAGTGCCAGATTAGGACCTAAAAATATAATGGAGGGAATTCTGCAGTCAAGGATTATGCCCACTTATGCAAAATGCCAGATTATCAAATGCCAGATTAAAGAGATTCAACTGTACATTTTAGTTTGTTTACAATGAATTCCCACATTCAGTAATAAAACATTGTTTTGTTTACAGGGCTGAGAGATCAGCAAAGTTCCAGAAGGAAAAGGAGGATCGTGAGAAAGCACGTCAGTCAGCAGCTGAAGCCAAGGCTGCAGCCCAGCAGGAAGCTGATGCACAGGCTGCTAGGGTCAGAAGGTTAGTCTCCCATCCCGAGCAGTATATGTGGAACTGTTCAAATAATGGTCAGCCCTGTGCATGATAACTGTAATAAAAGTAGTAAAACCTTCATGAATTTTCAGCATTAGACATACTCTCTGAAGTTATTGCATAGCCAAAGTTATAAATTAATCATGTCTCTTAAATTTGGGTGCATTATATGCATTTTCCTGTATCTTTCTGAGAATGAATGACTTTTTTTTCTGGATTGTACCACATCTATATTATAGTTGCTTGTGGTACCAATGGACTTTATTCACTTAATTCCTCTGTGGCCACGCCTCAGAAAGGCCAATTTTCACCTTAAACTGTTTGGAATGGTACCTAGTGTGTCCTAAGGGGAAGGGGGGAGTCATCATTTCCCATACTTTCCAATAAAAGATTGACATTCACTCAAAGGGGTTATTGCAGTGCCATCTGTCAAACACTTTTTGAACTATACAAGAAACAGTAATATGCTGGTAATTATTTTTTAAATAATTCCAACCTGAATGGAATGTGTCCAGATCTATAGCAGTGGTTATTTCCCAGACCTTTTATCATTTGTAGAAATTACTGCACTTGTAAATATTATAATTTCATGGTGCTGCATTGCATTGCACATAGAGAGTGTATTTCAAACCTTAAAGGGACATAATCAGGAGCAATGCTATGACTCTTTTTTTCATATTATCAGTTCAATATTGCTTATGCAAAAGTTCCCATGCAAAACCATCTCAGCACACAATCTCTTTCCTCCCCTTCTGTTCCTGTACAGCTTGTTATGGTTCTGCATGTGAGTAAACATGGTCCAGTGTGTCTGTTTACCATAACAAGGCTGCTTGACTGGAGTTCTGATTTTGCAGATGCACGACAGATCCAAAGCATGAAGTAGTCCAAGCATGAATGTAAAACTCCGGATGTAAGTTTGAAAAGAAAACAGAAAACACAGTTTGCGCTATATTTATGTTGGCGCCAGTGATTGCACTTGGTCCACGTTTTTAACACTCATGCACTGTAGTAAACCAACAGTTTCAGGACAATATTTTGGCAGAAATCAATTTATTACAAAGAGAAGAAGCTATTTTTCGTGTTGATTCAACATGCTGTACGTGATTTGAGATTTGTACGTGATTTGGTCCCTTTTATTAAAGTTATGTACTTGTAGTGTGACAGCTTGCCTTTGGTTTAAACTTCATTCTTTGTTAATGTAATGTATTTGTAGTGAGACTGCTCGTATTCAGTTCAGGCTGCCAGACGGCTCATCAATTACTCAACAGTTCCCTTCCAGCGACACTTTGGACTCTGCAAGGCAGTATCTACTTCAGGTAAATTTATCAGTATCAGACCACAGTAAACATGCCAGCAAGCATTGTTTAATTTTGTTATGCGTGTTTTATAATGGTTAAGGCACTGGATTTGTCACCTCGAGGATGTGGGTTCCAGTCCTGCTCTTCCTCGCTAAGACTTCTCGCCAAAGTCTTTGCCATAAGAGTGAGCCCTCTCCCATCCAGGAGTGAACGGGTATTGTACCTGGATGGGTGGCTGAAAAAATGTAGAATGGGTAACTCTATTGTATCTATGAATACATGTGTTGGGGTATACGCTCTCCCAGGAATACAGAAAAACTATAAGAATGAATAGGCATGATGGTCTGGAAGACAAAGTGTAAACTCGCATGAGATTCTCTCTTAATGATAAAAGACATGATATGGTCAGACATCAAATATTTGGTTAATATTTAGCACAGCGGAGGCAAAGGCAACAGATGACATTAAATGAACACCTGTTTTTATAATGTAAATGATATGATTATTTCTTATCCACAGGAAATATCTAACAGGTACGGCAACCCACGTTTGACAACAACCTACCCCCGCAGAGAGTTCACAGAGGATGACATGTCACAGACTTTACTTGACCTGGAGCTGGCTCCGTCGGCTATCATCGTTGTTCTTCCTGTGAGTAAATTTACCTCTCTGGCTTAAGACCTGAGGGTCATAACTCAATATACAGTCCATGTGTCTGTTTTCATCGGGTATTTTGCAACAGTTTTCACTCAAACCCTGCTCAAGTTAGGTATCATAAGAAAATTTGAAGGTTTATATTGACTTTACCATGTTTGTTCATAATACATTGACGTGTGTTTTTTTAGCTAAGCTGACTGAAAGTCAACTGAGGTATAGGTATGGTGCTTTGTCCATCGTCTGTCCCGCCATTCATAAGCAGGGCACAAATTGTAACCACTCGACCCAGAAACTTCATCCAGTGTACATCCAGGGAGGTCAATAAAAAATCTGTAATGGAAACCTAAATTTAGTCTGACCTATATCCTCCAAGCAGAATAATTAAAAATTTGATACAGAACCTCCAGTATTTTAAAAGTTGCCATGAATCTTGCCTTGTTTATTGACCATGACCAGTTTTGCCAGTTCCTGAAAGCTGGTGGTCCTATCTGATTTTTTTCTAAATTTTTAGGTCAGCTGACTATAAGTCATCTGAGCTATAGTCGTGGTCCTTTGTCCGTCGTCCGTCCGGCCATCCGTCCATTAACAGGGCACGTTTTGAAACCATTGGACCTACGAATCCAAAATTCTGCATACCATTAGATGTCCCCGAATTCTCCTACCATACCGAAAATTGGGTCATTAGGACTTTGTTCCTTCAAGATATTAAGGAAAAACCTCTGTTTTCCTTAAAAAAGCCATTGTTACACTTCAAGGTTGCCTAATATCAAAACCTCTGATCTGTTTTTGATTATATTTAGTATTCATATTCTTCCATACATTTTCTATGCACATACCAAAATTAATGTCAGTGTTGGGTATTATTTTGAAGTTATGGGCCCAAACATAATGCAATATTTTTTAAAATCAGGAAATATATTTGCTCACTTAATATGAGAATTGCTGAAGCTGGAGGCTTTTTTTTCAGGAATATAACATTATTTAATCAAGATTCTATTGTTTACCCAAAATTAGATCTGAGTTATTAGCATAAATAAAAAATTAATACCTTAAATTTTGTCCAACATTGGCAATGGCACATTTTTTCCATGTAAGCACTGTTGATTTAATTTTCACAGCATATATACATAAGGATTTAATCTTTTAAAATCTGAAATATCAAAGTAATTGCTTGAAAAGAGTAGCTTTTATTCAAGTTTTCATACACCATGTCAAGTGTTGTTTACATCTAGCCCACCTAGTAGTACAGCCTTCACTTGCATTATGTAACCCACCCCAGGCAGCTAGGCTTGGCTCAGCTTGGCCACTACTAGCAGGCTTCCTCTCTGCCCTGCACTCCCCCCCCCCCCCCCCCAGTTGTGCATTAACTAGAGGAATGTTATTAATTTCCTATTTTATTTTATTCTTGGCTATGCTACATTTTAGCTTTTGTATAGTACCACCAGGGTTACAATGATTAAAGTGCACATTTAATTGTGTCCACAAAGTGGTGTATTGCTATGAAAGTGTGGATGTTCATCAGATAAGTAATGCTTTACTTCAGAAGAGTAAAACTTCACCAGTTGTGAAATTGACTATTAATTCCAGTAATAAATTATAGCTGAGATTGTAATTAGCATAATGATATTGTTTGTCCCTCATTGAACCAACAGTGTGTATACTTTATTTGAAAAGATGTTTTGATTTTATCAAATTTACTGAATCTCTTATTTTATTTTGGTGAATAAAATTAAGCATGTACTGAAAACTCCAATGTGCAAAACTTTTTAATAGGGATTCAAGGAATAATCTTGTACATGCCATGTTGTGGCATTATTTTCTTTTAAATTCAGTTTAAACATTTGATTTAAAAATAATAAAATATATGTGTATGCTTAATATGACCCAATATGAGCTACACTATGGATATATAATGATTGCAACTTAGAATTCTAATATTTTAACTTATATTTTCAGGTTTTTTTATTACAAATTTATAAAACTTGTTAATAAAAAAAAATGAATCAGATAAAAACTATTAATTGAAAAAGTGGATATGCTAAAAAATAGGCTTATATATAAACTTAAATGCATTATTCCCTTGAAAGTGAAATAAAGGTATTAGTCCATTCTGTCCACTTGCCTGTCCATCTGTAAATTTTTCATATGCATCACAGTATCTCAAAACTTTTACTGTTTTTCTTCATGACAGTCTTGTCAGAGTATTAGTTTGAAATCATATATTTAGAACTTTACTATAACCAAGTAGGAGGGCCCCTTTCTTCTTAACTTCTCATATGCTTATATAAATGAAAACATTACAATAGAATATTTTTCATATTTTGCATTTGCAAAAATTCCAAACTTAAGCTGGGCCAGACATGGTGTGAATACTTTGCAAATGTATTTGAATACGAATATGAATATTTACTCCATTATAAAATTTCTTGCATAAGAATGGGAATTCAGGTAAAAATGAAAGTATTTGAATACCAGTGCAAATACTTTCAAAATGTATTCATGAATGCATTCATGAATATATTCTATAATATTATTTTAATAATCATTTTAGTTATATTTTATTTTAAAAAATCATATGATTCTCTTATTATTTTTAATCAAAATTATATTTGGCACAGTATTTGTTATTAAATTTTAGTAAATAGTTAAACTCTTATCTTATATTTGCTGCTTACAGTTATATGGCTAAGTCAAAATCTGTATGACAATAGCACTCCATTTGTTAATAAAATAAATGCATTCAATCTCTTCCCTGTCTCCACAGAAACTATCAAAATCATACACAAGCTTAACACCAACAACTCATAATACAGCTTATATTTATTACCACACAAAACCAGCATGTGCCTCATTTCAAAATCATATTTTTTATCATATATAACAGCTGAGCGCCATGACCCATGGGTCCCTTGTTTACAATTTGTTTCTGTTTTTAAGACTGTCAAATGAGAGCAATTATGTCAGTATCTTTGCTGCGGTTTCATCCAGTGTCCTGAAACCTGGTGTGTTTATTGATTATGATTGGTTTCTTCAGTTCCTGAAGACTTGTCATGCCACCTGTATTTTTCTATTTTGATATTTTCCTTTATTTTGAGACTGCCAAATTATATTGATACTATCAGATTTGCAACTGTGGTTTCATCTGTGTCATGAAACCTTGTGTTGTTTATTAGGGCGCTGCTTAAATAAGCGGATGCCCCATATTAATCGCCTTGCCCGTCCATCTGTTCATCTGTTCGTCTTCCTGTATGTCCATAAAATTTGTTTCCTGATGATGACTGTAGTTTGGATTGACATATAGATTTCAAAGTTGACTTATATATTGCCCACCTCTAATGCAAGAAATGATTTTGGGATCATGAGGTCAAAGGTCAAGGTCACAGGAAAGATTGTGGTGATTATTTAGAAAGATTGGGGATGCATTTTAAACCAAACTTTTCATCCCAAACTTTCCATCTTGCACTCATAGCTGACCTGCCAAAAGGGGAAGAACTTGATTGAATTTGGGGGTCACAAGGTTAAAGTTCAAGGTCACAGGAGCCTTCTGTCCACATTTTAGTTTCCATATGATAACTCCAGTTTGGATTGACATATCAGTTTCAAACTTGTCTTATATATGGCCGAGAACTAAAGTAAGAACTCTATTGACTTTGGGGTCATGAAGTCAAAGGTCAGGGTCACAGGACCCACTTCTTTAAAAAGATTGTGGATGCATTTTAAGCCAATTCTTTCATCCCAAACCTTCTGTCTTCCATGTGGCGCACCTGCCAATAGGGGAAGGTTCCTTTTGATTTTAGGGTCACTAGGTCAAAGGTCATGGTCACAGGTTCCATCCATTCACAAATTAGTTCATAGATGATAACTCCAGTTTTTTTGTAGACAGGTTGCCTTGGTAGACTGATCACAGGACCCATATTTTGAAAAAGCTCATAAACTTATCCTTATTGACAAATTTAGCTGAGCATCGAGACCCATGGGTCCCTAGTTGTTTTGAAAAGTGAAATGTTAATGAGTATAACTAACCAAGCTTGTGTATTATAACTGTTTATGTATTGCTGTGGTACCATGAGTTCCATTTATGTTTCCTGTTACAGATAATTCATATTTATTAAGACAAGAATTGATCATTTTTAACCTGCAAATTTTAGAGGAGTTTAATCCTGTGATGTGATTTATAATCAGCAACAAGGAGTTTCAGTACTACAGGCAGTTTTAACAAAGTCTACTCAGTTCACTGTAGTGAACTAGTGTGTGCAAGCTGTAAAAATAATAATTTGTTTTGTGAGTGTTTTGAAATAAAAAAAAATCATCTTTTTCATTCCAGGGAAGTAGAGGAGCTGTGTCTAGGTCAACAGAGAACTCAAGTGGAGACGGTTTTCTCATGGTGATATTGGGTCCTTTGATAGCACTGTGGAACTTTATCTATAACTTCCTGTTTGGTGTGCCCAGCCAGCCACAGGGTTCCTACAACAGAAACAGTCCTGCAGCACAGCCACAGGAAGGTTCCTCACAGACCAGTGACAGACAGTCAAGACCAAAATCGTAAGCTATTACATCTTACCATCTGACTTGGCTGAAGTAGGTTTTTTGCACCCTCCTTTGATGTGATGTATAATGGTATACCCATGGTCCATCCATCTGTTCATCTGTTAAGTTTTAGTGTAGCTGCAAACGTACCTGAGCTTTGATTGATTTTGATGAAACTCGCCATAACTACTTACCAACAGATTATCTTGCCTGAGTTTGATTATTGGCAAAATCCATGCAAACTTAATGAGGTCAAGGGTCACAAGGGTACATTGTGGTGTAAATGCAATAACTTACAAGGAATATGATGGATTTTGATGAAAACTCAACAGAAATATTAAGTAGTATAATATTTTAACCATGCATATAATAGTAAAATCCATGCAAATGTAATCAGGTCAGAGGTCACCAGACTTTATGGGGCTGAGATAGATTTTGATTAAACTAATTATAAAAATAACCAATACATTTTTCTCACCTGAATTCCATGCTCAGCAAAATTCAGGCATATTTTATGAGGTCAAAGGTCACAAGACATACAGCTGGTGTATTAAGCACCTATGCATTGCAATTGTTGTTTTAACTTTTATTATTCTTTATATGGCTTACTATCAGGAGCAGTTTTCAGTTACATAAAGACGTTCTTGACATTAACAGTTCATTGCTTCTCTGGGCAAGTAAAATACAAGAAAATGGTGGTAGGGCCACATACAATATTTTCCACATTTTTGCACCTTTAAAGACCCCCTTCATTGCCATTTGACAGTAGTGGGAACATTATAATTTATTGACTAATGGACTGATTCCGTTCATATTATGCACATGCCCAGATGTTTGTCAAATTATGAAGCCTATTGAAATTTTAGTCATGACCTGTGCTATGAGAATGGCCTTGACCTTAAATACACCATATTTAAAATCACAAAAAAGATTATATTTGTCAAATGCACAGATTTATTGTTAAAAAAATTAACAATATAAGAAGTCAAATAGTAAGTTATCTGATTAGTTTGAAAAACAGTGCCCTTGACCTTGATCAAATTAGCCAAAATCTAGGATAATCTCGAACCCCTAGCTTTTGAAGCACGGCATATTTTTCTTTCAAATTTGAAACACAAGTTGTTTCCACCAAGACTTTTGATATATTTTAAGACTGGTGACCTTCCCCTTGGTGACCAAGATAGAATTTGTAGAAATATTGAGTTTTTTGTGAAGCCAATCAGTTTTTAGTAGTGCATAATTTTCTTCAAATTTGACACTCAAAATTGTTCCCTCCAGGATCTAAGACATGTTTGAAAATTGAAAACCTTTACCATGGTGATATTGACCCTGTAAAGTGTCAATATGTGCTTCAGAACAAGGGGGTGTATTTTGAAGGGGGTATACCCAGTCTGGGGATACTATGACATCTACAATGCCAGAAATTCTAGTTGGTACAAATTTTCTAATAATTGCTGCTGTCACATTACGGTGTGAGCTGACCAAACAAGCAGTTTGTATTGAATCAGAAAATATGAACCCGTGCCTCATCCACATTTTTTGCTCTGCCACCTTGCAAAATGTGAATATAAGCGAGTAGAACACCTCTGCAGAACTGCCTTTAAATCACCGTTAATAATGTTAAATTATCTTCAAATCTGTATTGCAGTGTTTTCATATTTTGTGACCTTTCACTCAGGTCTGTATGAATCAGTTGTCATAACATGAAAGTATCATCACCTGAGCAGCATGGCCCATATGTCAGTTGTATTTGTAAACTAGCTCCTTATTACTGCAGTTCCTGTCATGCATATTTCTCAAATGATATTAGAAATAAAATAACAAGGGTAATCAATTCAAACTAATGATGAAGAACAACCATAAATCACAGGTATGCATTTGTGTAATTGTAAATGTCATATTTAGGGAGACAAATTTACTCAGAAGGTAACACATCGGATAGTAGTAACTTATTTTGACTAATATGACTTTACTTCAGGGCAAATGGTTTACGGTCAAGAAAAGATGGCAACATCCACCGGTTATCAAACAATGACGAAGACGACGACATGGCAACGTGGAATGGCAATTCAACGCAGCAGATGTAAAATATTAAAAAATATGTTACTCATGCCCAGCTGAGGGGCAGAGTATGTATACAAGACAAAGTTTGTATTTCTAATAATCTTAAACTGTCAAGATGCTGTCATGCATTTAAAATTTGTTGATGACCTGCAAATCAATGCAAATTTATATTTAATGCAGAATTTCCTTGTAAATGTTAATACCTTTAAGTATATAAATGTAATTTTTATGTGACAAGTTATTCATTGAATACCATTAGGAGACTGTTACAGCTTGGTTCATTTTCACTTTGTTTTATTGACTGACATAAAATTACAAAACATTCCCCAGGTTGCAATATTTGAAATTTAGTCTTACACAAGTTGTCCAAAAGTTAGTTACAATTGTATAGTATATGTTGGGCACAAGTAAGAAGTGACACAGTTTTCTTAGGAAAATTGTGGTTTGAAAGAATTTAAAATGTACATTTAAATGCTCCATAAAATGTAGAATAAGATATCCACAGTAAAAATTAGGATTCAGCAGAGTCCATATTTGTTGGAAAAGTTGAACTATTTAATGATTATAGCATATGTTCTTTTATTTACTGAAGATGATTGAAAAAGGGGGGTAAGTTGGTAAATAGCCCTTGTTTATTGTATTGGTTAGGATTTTAATTGTATCGCCAGACATAGTCTGGAGATACTATGGTTTAGGCACGGTCGTGCCGCCGCCGCCGCCGCCGCAGAGATTTCTTTTGGACACAATAACTCAAAAAATATTTCACGGATCTTTACCAAACTTGGTATATGTATAGATATGGGTGAGAGGACAACGCCTATTTAAAATGAGGTCATGACCTCAACTAGGAGAGTGACCTTGACCTTGAATAGGTTCAATTTTGGGGAAAATCACACAAATTCTTAAATATCTCAAGAAAACTTGCATGGATTGATCCCAAAATCAAGTTGATCGAAGATCATGGATAGGGTTGTCATGTTCCAGAAACTGGTGGCGCCACCTATTACTCTTTACTTGTTTTCATGCCGTTTAATATCCCCAAAATTGCTACTTGACAGTACTGTGAGCATTATAAGTCAAAAACTAATGGACAGATTTCTTTCATATTATGCAAATACATAGATATGGGTTATGGGATGATGTTTATTAAAATTGGGGTCATGACCTTTCCTATGAGAGTGGCCTTGACCTTGAATATTGCCATATATGGTGAAAATCACACAAAAATCATTAATTTCTCAATAAGGGATGCATGCATTGGTCCAAAAATCAACTTGACCGAAGATCTTGGATAGTAATGTCATGTACTGGAAACAGGTGGCGCCACCTGTTATTCTTTTACTTGTTTTCGTGCCGTTTAATACCCCATCATTGCCACTTAACAGTACATTTATAACCTGTGAGCATTATAAGTCAAAAACTAATGGACAGATTTCTTTCATATTATGCATATACATAGACATGGGTTATGGGATGATGTATATATAAATTGGGTTCATGACCTTTCCTATTAGAGTGGCCTTGACCTTGAATATTGCCATATATGGTGAAAAATTACACAAAATCATTAATATCTCAATAAGGGATGCATGCATTGGTCCAAAAATCAACTTGACCGAAGATCTTGGAAAGTATTGTCATGTACCGGAAACAGGTGGTGCCACCTGTTATTCTTTTACTTGTTTTGTGCCGTTTAATACCCCATCATTGCCATTTATCAGTACTGTGAGCATTATAAGTCAAAAACTAATGGACAAATTTCTTTCATATTATGCATATACATGGATATGGGTTATAGGATAATGTTTATTTGAATAGGGGTCATGACCTTTCCAATGAGTGGCCTTGACCTTGAATATTGCCATATATGGTGAAAATCACACAAAATCATTAATTTCTCAACAAGGGATGCATTTATTGGTCCAAAAATCAACTTGAAGGAAGATCTTGGATAGTGTTGTCATGTACGGGAAACAGGTGGTGCCACCTGTTATTCTTTTACTTGTTTTCGTGCCGTTTAATACCCCATCATTGCCACTTAACAGTACATTTATAACCTGTGAGCATTATAAGTCAAAAACTAATGGACAGATTTCTTTCATATTATGCATATACATAGACATGGGTTATGGGATAATGTATATATAAATTGGGGTCATGACCTTTCCTATTAGAGTGGCCTTGACCTTGAATATTGCCATATATGGTGAAAATTACACAATATCATTAATATCTCAATAAGGGATGCATGCATTGGACCAAAAAATCAACATGTTCGAAGATCTTGGAAAGTATTGTCATGTACCGGAAACAGGTGGCGCCACCTGTTATTCTTTACTTGTTTTGTGCCGTTTAATACCCCATCATTGCCATTTATCAGTACTGTGAGCATTATAAGTCAAAAACTAATGGACAGATTTCTTGCATATTCATAGACATGGGTTAGGGGATGATGTATATTGAAATTTGGATCATGACCTTTTCTATGAGAATGACCTTTTCTATGAGTGTGGTCTGATATTAATTGTTGCTGAAGATGGGGGGCCTATTCTTTAAGGGGGGGGGGGATTAATTGTCTGGCGATACTATGGCACCTGCGGTGCCAAGAAATATCTAGTTATATATATGATCTAGGCATTGATTTAAGGATATAATCAGTTCCACAGCTGCTTTGTTAAAAGCTATTGAACTTTGTACCTGGTTATTTAATTTAAACAATAAACTGACAAATATGAGAAAATTGTTCCTGTCTCTCCTCATGGAATGCAAGAGTGCACATTGTGTTTAATTATACATGCTTTTTCAGCTCAGCTAAACTTGAGTGAAGCCCTGTGTCTTCTTTGTATGTCTTTATGTTTGAACATGCTGGTATTAATTTAAGACACTTCTAAGGAGCATTATGATTGAAAATACATTTACCTACCTTCGTTATATAATTTATTTGATTTCTGGTTTTATCTGCATATATAAATGAACTCGAGGTAGTCCTGGTTTGTCTGGTTGCTTGTTGAATGAGTTTGGATTATTCTGACGGGCCCCCCACCTGTTATAAATACATGGATATAGACAAAACAAACAGCCTGTGTACCACTGGATGAGCCTTTTCTGTCCTATTTTTATGAATGTTCAGTTGATTATCTTTAGTTAACAGTTGTCAGATATCAGAATAGGCCCATTTAAACATGTCAGATTTCTCTACAAGATTCTTGAGGAATTACTGATTATAGATTTTTTGGTCAGTTGATCTATAGAGATGACCCTTTGGTTTTTAGCTCAGCTGACTGAAAGTCATCTGAGCTATAGCGATCACTCTTTGTCCGTCGTCCGTCTGTCCGTCCGTTAACCAGGCACAAATCGTAACCGCTGGACCTAGAACCTTGTAACTTGGGATTCTGAGAGGTCCATGAAAAATCTCCTTGGAAACCAGAAATTAGGTCTCTGTTACCCATATCCTTCGAGCTATGGGGCCCCAAAGTACCCCCCAGAAAAGTAAAAAATTTCATACAAAAACTTTAATATCTCATTTACTACTTGACTGATGGATATGATTTTTGGCATACATATTGATCATGAGATGTTCCATAAGTTCCTGCAGACTGGTGGCGCCACCTGTATTTTTCAATTTTTTACAAATTTTTTTCTCTATTTTTGAGACCTTTAAAAATGTGAACATCTGTTAACAAGGCACAAATTGTAAAGACTTGACCTAGAATCTTAATTCTTGATACACTGAAAGGTCCCTGAAAAATCTCCTTGAAAACCAGAAATTAGGTCTCTGTTACCCATATCCTTCGAGCTATGGGGCCCCAAAGTACCCCCCAGAATAGTAAAAAATTTCATACAAAAACTTCAATATCTCATTAACTACATCACTGATGGTCATGATTTTTGGCATACATATTGATCATGAGATGTTCCATAAGTTCCTGCAGACTGGTGGCGCCACCTGTATTTTTCGATTTTTTACGATTTTTTCCTCTATTTTTGAGACGTTTAAAGATGCTGTCATCTGTTAACGTGGCACAAATCGTAACCGCTGGACCTAGAATCTTGATTCTCGTCACACTGAGAGACCTATTAAAAATCTCCATGAAAACCATAAATTAGATCTCTGTTACACATATCCTTTGAGCTATGGGGCCCGAAAGTACCCCCCCCCCCCCCCAGAAAAGTCAAAAATTTCATACAAAAACTTCAATATCTCATTAACTACTTTACTGATGGTCATGATTTTTGGCATACTTATTGATCATGAGATGTTCCATCACTTCCTGCAGACTGGTGGCGCCACCTGTATTTTTTGATTTTTTACGAATTGCTTTCTCTATTTTTGAGACCTTTAAAAATGTGAACAGCTGTTAACAGGGCCCAAATCATAAAGACTGGACCTAGAATCTTAATTCTTGACACACTGAGAGGTCCATGAAAAGTCTCCATGGAAACCTGAAATTAGGTCTCTGTTACCCATATTCTTTAAGCTGTATGGCTCCAAATTAATGGAAAATTTGATACAAAAACTGCAGTATCTCAATAACTACAACACTGATGGTCATGATTTTCGGCATACATATTGATCATGACCTGTTCCATCAGTTTCTGCAGACTGGATGCGCCACCTCTATTTTTTTCAAATTTTTACGATTTTTTTTCTCTTTTTTTGATACCTTAAAAGATGTGGTTATCTGTCAACAGGGTACAAATCGCAACAACTGGACCTAGAATCTTCATTCTTGTCATGCAAAGAGGCCCATGAAAAGTGCCTGTGGAAACTTAAAATTAGGTCTCTGTTACCCATATCCTTCAAGCTATAGGACTCCAAAGTATCCCTCAGAATAATGGACAATTACATACAAAAGCTGAAGTATCTGAACAACTAATGCGGAGATCACCATGATTCTTTGCATGGATATTGATCATTAAGTGTTTTTATTAGTTTCTGCAGACTGGTGGAGCCACCTGTATTTTTGTACCTGCCAAAATGAAGTTTTGCGGATACTATGTTTTTGACCGGGTTCCTCCGCCGTTGCTGCGTTCGTTTCCAGAGAGCTCCTCTGGAACTTGATTTTATGAGCTTTCCAAGCTCATATCTCGGGAACCGTTTGACTGATCAGGAAATAAAATTTATACAAATGTAGCCCTTGGATAGCTCTATAACATACACAAAAAATGATGGCACCACCTGTAACCATGTTTGCACAGTGTCCATCTGTGAATTGACTAATTCACCTGAAATTTGACATGCGTATACATCCTGGATAGCTTTCTTGATTTTATGACAGGTGGCACCACCTACATTCTCATTCACGCTGATGACATCCAAGCTCATATCTCGGGAACCGTTTGACCGATCGGGCCAAAATTTTGCATAAGTATAGATCTAACATAGCTCTTTATCATACGCTAAACTGGTGGCACCACCTGCAACCATTTTTGCACAGCGTCTGTCTGTTTGTCTCATATCTCGGCAGTTGTTTGACATATCTGCCTAAAATTTTGCAGTTTTATACATCCTGGATAGCTTTCTTGATGTTATGACAGGTGGCACCACCTACATTCACGGTCACGCTGATGACATCCAAGCCCATATCTCAGGAACCGTTTGACTGATCAGGAAATAAAATTTATACAAATGTAGTCCTTGGATAGCTCTATAACCTACTTTCTCGTTCTCGCTGATGACATCCAAGCTCATATCTCGGGAACCGTTTGACCGAATTGGCCAAAATTTTGCATGTCTATAGATCTAACATAGCTCTTTATCATACACAAAACTGGTGGCACCACCTGCAACCATTTTTGCACAGGTCTGTCTGTTTGTCTGCCGTGCAATAAAGTCACTCACATCTTGGCAGTGGTTTGACATATCTGCCTAAAATTTTGCAGTTTTATACATCCTGGATAGCTTTCTTGATTTTTTGACAGGTGGCGCCACCTTTATTCTAGTTTATGCTGCAGACATCCAAGCTCATATCTCGGGAACCGTTTGAACAATTGGGCCAAAATTTTGCATGTGTATAGATCTCACATAGGTCTTTATCATACACAAAACTGGAGGGGCCACCTGCAACCATTTTTGCACATTTTGCACAGCGTCTGTCTGTTTGTCTGCCGTGGCCTAAAATCACTTATTTCTCTGTAGTGGTTTGACATAACTGCCTAAAATTTTGCAGGTTCAACATCCTGGACAGCTTTCTTGATTTTATGACAGGTGGCGCCACCTACATTCTAGTTAACGCTGCACGCCTCCAAGCTAATATCTCAGGAACCATTTGACCGATTGGGCCAAAATTGTGCTTGTGTTTAGATCTCACATAGGTCTTTATCATACACAAAACTGGAGGGGCCACCTGCAACCATTTTTGCACTGCGTCTGTCTGTTTGTCTGCCGTGGGCTAAAATCACTCATATCCATGTAGTGGTTTGACCTTTTGCCTAAAATTTTGCATATGTATACAACTTGGACAGCTTTCTGGATTTGTGGTAGGTGGCACAACCTACATACACACTTAGGCTGCAGACATCCATGCTAATATGCAACATACCTTATTCTGTTTCCCCTTGCCACTCAATCCATGCCTCACTTCACCCGTTCCACTCTAATTTAGCAGATACACGTAATCACTTGTCGGCTACCCGTATTCTAGTTTTAAAAGTTTACACATTTTTTCTCTATTTTTCAGATATATAAATACAGACTAAATCTTGGCCTGTTGGTTAATCTGTTTGATGCTTCAGTTGAATGGGTATCTACCATTCTGATGATAAAATTTCCTTTTGTGAATCTCTTCCCAGTCAGCTGAGCGTCATGACCCATGGGTCACTTGTTTAGCGAACCTGTGAGCTTATGCGATGGTGTGGCGGCATCCGGCGTCTGTATGTTAACCTATACTATCTTGAAAACGGCAAGAGTTAGCATCACGAAATTTTATGCAAATAATTAGTCATCTAAAAAACTCTGTCAGATTTTGCTTATTTTTTGGCTAATTGCATTTTCTTAGATTTTATAGGGAAAAAGCTAAAAAAGCTTTAAAAATCTTCTTCTCCAAAACTGTTCAGCCAAATTGGCCAATATTTCACAGAAATGATTCCTGGAACAATCTCTCTCCAGTTTGTTTGAATGGTTTAAGTTCGGTGATTTTTGGCCAAGTTACAGGAAGTTGAACTTAGTCACCTGTCCAAAAAAACATACTAAAATTACAATCTCAGAAATGGCTGGAGCTATCATCACCAAATTTTATGCCAATGTTGGTCACATGAGTCATATCTGAAATTGAGGTATTGGTGGCGCCACCTGCATCGGCCTTTTTGTAAGGGGTTCATCAGTGCCCTTATCATACTGAGGGCTACAAAAAACTTCTTCTCTGAAACCATATGGCCAAATTGTTTAATATCGCACAGAAATGATCCTAGGATAGTGCTTTCTGAAGTTTGTTCAAATGGTCTCAGTTCAGTGACTTTTGGCTGAGTTATGGGAAGCTGAATTTAGTCATATGCCATTACAGCCCATTTTAGCTCCATGGCTACAAAGAACTTCTTCTCAAAAACCACTGGGCTAAATTCTTAAATCTCACACATAAATTATCCTTAGATGTTGATAATTCAAGTTTGTTCAAATGGTTTTGGTTCAGTAAATTTTGGCTGACTTATGGGAAGCTTAACTTAGCCATTTTTCTGTATTTTGCTATATGAGTTATACACCTGCAAAACGTTTTTAGCTCAGCTGACTTTCAGTCATGCTGGGCTATAGCGATGGGTCTTTGTCCGTCGTCCTTCCGTCTGTCCGTCCGTTAGCAGGGCACAAATCATAACCGTAGGGGCAAGGGCCATGAACCCTATGCAGTCTTAAAGGTTCTAAAAAGATCTCCTTGCAATCTTGAAATTAGGTCACTGCGACCTATATTCTCGAAGTTATGGGATGTGTTTGCACCCCCCAGAAATAATTCTTTTAGCCAAAATTTTCATCCCAAACCTTCCATCTTTCACATATAGCTCACCTACCAACAGGGGAAGAACCATAATTATTTTGAGGTCAAAGGTCAAGGTCACAGAACCAACTTCTTTGAAAAGCCTGTGGATGCATTTTAAGCCAAACCTTTCATCCCAATTCTTTGATCTTTCACATATAGCTCACCTACTAAGTGGGGGAAGAATCCTATAGATGTTGAGGTCACAAGGTCAAAGATCAGAGTCACAGGATCCACTTCTTGGAAAAGGTTGTGGACACATTTCAGGCCAGACCTTTCATTCCAAACCATTCAGCACTGATATCGCTTCTCTGCCAACAGGGGAAAAGACCTGTTGATTTTGAGGTCAAAGGTCAAGTTCACAGCACCCTCTTCTTGCGTGGAGTCATTTTCAGGCAAACTTTTCAACCAATATTTTCCATCTGTCATATATGGCTAACCTACCAATAAGGGAAGAAGCCTATTGATGTTGAGTTCAAAAGGTCAAAGGTCAAGGTCACAATATTGTTCTAAATGCTTGTGAACATATTTTTTTAAAAGGTTGTGGACACATTTCAAGCTAGACTTTTTATTCCAAACCTTCCAGCACTGATATTGATTCTCTGCCAACAGGGGAAAAGACCTGTTGATTTTGAGGTCAAAAGTCAAGTTCACCGCACCCTCTTCTAATGTGGAGACATTTTCAGGCAAACATTTCAATCTATACCTTCCATCTTACATATATGACTTACCTACCAATAAGGGAAGAAGCCTATTGATGTCGAGTTCAAAAAGTCAAAGGTCAAGGCCACAATACTTAATTGTTCTAAATGCTTGTGAACATATTTCTGGTGAAACTGTTCAACCCAAACCTTCAGTCTTTCACATATGCCACATCTGTGCATCACTCAATTTGATCCAAACTTCATATTTATGGGTCTTTTTGCTTGAAGAAATAACTGATTGATTTTGGGGTCAGCTGGTCAGGAGGTTAAAGGTTGCAGTTCAAAGTTATTCACTCATTGGTTGCCAAGTAATTACACCAGATTTAAGTGGTTAGTAGTTTCCCATCATTTAGAAAGAATCCAGTTGATATGTGGGCAAAAGGCCAAGGTCATTGGTCAGGGATGTTCGCAATAACTTCATAATATGTGGATATGTACCTGGATTAAGGGTGGCTTTTTTCCATTACAAGACTCTTAGTCATGCTTTCTGCATTTCATTTCTTTCAGGTTTTGCAGTTTACCTACCCTGCTGACCCCATTGAAAAGCAGAGTTATAATAAAAAAATTTAGACTTACACTTTTTACTTTTGCATATCTATAAATCTGATACGAGGGCCTTAACATGCCTTTTGATTTGTTTTGGACATTCATTACTGTACCATCCTTTGGAGAATTTGCCCCAAGTTTGGTCTCTTATTGGAGGATGTGTGATATCAAATGTCTGACTTGTCAGAAATCCATTATGTCTGCCAGTTAGCCACCTTAGAAATCCTTTTTTTCAGTGCAGTTTCAGTGATTTTTCTTCAATGTTTGATCCAATTCAGAGAATGATTGTTGTCTGATTTCAGACCTCTCAGAAGTTGAATATGGCCACCAGGCAACCATATTCCTTTTGATCATATTATCTCAAGAACTGTTAAAGTGAATGCAGTTGGAAGTATATTAATCTTATCTTGCAAAGGATTGGGTCAAATATTTCTTAATAAATATTACCATCATTTATACAGGTGCAGTACAGTTGGCTTGTATTAAATAAAATTTAAACAGAAGCACCCATTTCTCAATAATTCTTTCATGGATTTCCTTGATTTTTGCTATATATGTTGTTCTTATATTTGCCCTTTGTGGTGTTCCTTTTGAGACTGACAGGTATCAAGAAAGCTCTGGGAATAGTTGCTGATAGCGTAACAATCAATATTTTCCCTCTGACCATAAATTCACTGTCTTTTAACCAGTGATATATATTTCTGTTGCTGAGAAAATTTCAACATATTGGCAAATTGGGTCTTCAAAATTTAACTGGAATTTGTGAATCTCAGCCCATGATGTCGCAGGTCATGCTTGGCAGCTGAGCGTCATGACCTATGGGTCACTTGTTTGACTGACACCACTGAGGCCAATTTGTTTAATATTTTACAGGAATAATCCCCTGAATAATTCTTATACTAATTGTCTTTTATGGTTCCAAAGAATGAATTTTGGCTGAATTATAAAGATTGAATTGAGTCATTTTACCATATATGTTAGCTGTGTGAAGCAGATACATCTAGCCTGGCACCAGTTTATCAGCATCTGTTACATCATGCCTCTAGACAATTAGATTTCAGGTTACCTATGGTTAATATTGACAAGAATGTTTTTTAAAAGCTTTTAAAAAATGTAGATTTATGATTTTAGATATTCCTCATGCCAGGCAATGTTTACAATCACAGGTATACAGCTCTCTGTGGGTATATAAAGACGGCTGTACATGGATTATAAATAATTGGTATCCATACTCAACTTTATTCAAGATTTTGCCATCAGTGAGATGTATCTGTATTATAATTTTGCATTCAATATGCGTCTGTAGTAATTTTTAGCGAACCTGTGAGCTAATGCGATGGTTTGGCATCGTCTGTCATTGTTGTTAACCCATACTATTTCGAAAACAAATGGAGCTAGTACCATGAAATTTAATGTAAAAAATTAGCCATCTGAAAAACTCTGCATTTTCTTAGATTTTATAGAGATAAAGCTAAAAAACCTTTAAAAATCTTCTCCTCCAAAACAGTCACACCAAATTGTTCAATATTTCACAGAAATAATCTTTTGTACCATCTCTCTCAAGTTTGTTCTAATGGTTCAAGTTCGGTGAATTTTGGCTGAGTTACAGGAAGTTAAACTCCGCTAACTGTCCAAAAAAGCATACTAAAATGACAATCTCAGAAACGACCGGAGCTATAATCACCAAATTTTATGCCAGTGTTGGTCACATGAGTCATATATGAAATTCAGGTATTGGTGGTGCCACCTGCATTGACCTTTTTTTTGTATGGGGATCATTGGTCATCTGTACATTGACCCATAATTTCTCAGGAATAGCAGGAGCTACCATCCCTAGTTTTTATGCAATTATCTGTCACATACCAAATGTTGTGGGATTCAGCTAATTTTTTTGCTATCTGCATTTACTTAGATTTTATAGGGAAAAAGCTGAAAAACCTTTAAAAGTCTTCTTCTTGTAAATGGTCCTGCCAAATTGTTCAATATTTTACAAAAATGATCCCAGAGGCAAGCCCTCTCAAGTTTGTTCAGATGGTTTGCATTTGATGAATTTTAGTGGTGTTACATGAGTTTGAACAGTCATTTGGCCAATTAAGCAAACTGACATAGTAATCTCAGATATGACAGAAGCTAGCATTACAAAGTATTGTGCAAATATTGGTCACATGACTCATATTTGAAGTTGCAGATTTTGTGGTGCCACCTACATTGACCTGTTTTTTATGGGCAAAAACCTCTTATAATTTTAGCCTCTTTCAACTTAAAATGTTTATGATGAAACTGTCAAGTTGAATCGTTCAATTTTTAGCTCAGCTGACTATAAGTCATCTGAGCTATAGTCGTGGTCCATTGTCCGTCGTCCGTCTGTCTGTCTGTCCGTCCGTCTGTCTGTCCGGATGTCTGTCCGTAAGACTGGCACGTTTTGACACCATTGGACCTACAAATCTGAAATTTGGCATACAGTTAGATGTCTTCAAAATCTCCTACCATGCCGAAAATTGGCTCATTAGGACTTCGTTCCTTCGAGATATTAAGGAAAAACCTCAATTTTTTATTAGAAATCTATTTTCACACTTCAGGACTGCCTAATATCAAAACCACTCATCTGGTTTTCTTCATATTTACCATAAATATTCCTCTATATAGTTCCTATTTACATGCTAGATATTAAGTCAGTATTATATAATTTAAAAAAGTTATGGGCCCAAACATAATGGACCATGTAAAAAAATCAGGAAGATATTTGGTCACTTAAGACCAAAATTGTTAAAGGTAGGGACTTTTTTCCAGTAATAAAACTTTAATTAATCAAAATTCAATTGTATACCAAAAATTAGATCAAAATCTGTTAAATTTTTTTTAAATATTGGCAAAAATATAAAATTGGTACCTTAAATTTTGCCCAACTTTGGCCACGGCACGTTTTTTTCCTGTAAGTACTGTGGATTTAATTTTCACAGCATGTATACATAAGGATTTAATCTGTAAAAATCTGAAATTTGAAAATAAAAACTGCAAAATTAGGCTAGTTATTGAATTATTTTGGAGGCTCTCGTTGTATTCCCTTACATTGTCAAGCAGTCCACTTTGATGACTGTAGGTCATTCAGTGCACATCTCTATGCTCCCCAAGCTGTTGGCATAATTTTAGAGTCCGCAAAATCTCCTACCATACAGAAAATTGGGTCATTAGGAATTCGTTCCTTCGAGATATTAAGGAAAAAAAACTCTGTTTTCCATAAAAAAAAGCCATTGTTACACTTCAAGGCTGCCTAATATCAAAACCACTGATCTGTTTTTGATCGTATTTAGTATTCACATTCTTTCATACATTTTCTATGAACATACCAAAAATTAGGTCAGTATTGGGTATTATTTTGAAGTTATGGGCCAAAACATAATGCAATTTTTTTAAAAATCAGGAAATATATTTACTCACTTAACATGAGAATTGCTGAACATAGAGACTTTTTTTCAGGAATATAACTTTATTTATTCAAGATTCAATTGTTTACCCAAAATTAGATCTGAATTTTGCAAATTTTCAAGTTATTAGCATAAATAAAAAATCAGTACCATAAATTTTGTCCAACTTTGGCACTGTTGATTTAATTTTCACAGCATATATACATAAGGATTTAATCTTTTAAAATCTGAAATTTCAAAGAAATTGATTGGAAAGAATAGCTTTTATACATGTTTTCATACACCATGTCAAGTGTTGTTTACATCTTGGCCCACCTAGTAGTACAGCCTTCACTTGCATTATGTAACCCACCCCAGGCAGCTTGCCTTGGGTCAGCTTGGCCATTACCAGCAGGCTTTCCCTCTGCCCCGCACCCCCCCCCCCCCCCCCCCCCCCGGGATTGTGCATAAACTAGATGAATGAAATTATTTTCTGTATTTGATTCATTCTTATTCTAGGATATGCTTCCTTTTTAGATTTTGTATTGTACCACCAGGGTTACAATGATTAAAGTGTACATTTAATTGTGTCCACAAAGTGGTGTATTGCTATGAAAGTGTGGATGTTCATGAGATAAGTAATTCCTTACTTCAGAAGAGTAAAAACTTCACCAGGTGTGAAATTGACTATTAATTCCAGTAATAAATTAAAACTGGGATAGTAATTAGCACAATGATATTCTTTGTCCCTCATTCAACCAACAGTGTGTATACTTTATTTGAAAAGATGTTTTATTTTATCAAATTTACTGAATCTTTTATTTTATTTTGGTGAATAAAATTAAGCATGTACTGAAAACTCCAATGTGCAAAACTTTTTAATAGTGATTCAAGGAATATTCTTGTAGATGCCATGTTGTGGCATTATTTTCTTTTAAATTCAGTTTAAACATTTATGATTTAAAAATAATAAAATATATGTGTATGCATAATATGACCCAATATAAGCCACACTCTGGATATATGATGATTGCAACTTTTGCAACAATTCTAATATTTTAACTTATAGTTTCAGTTTTTTACTGTATATATAAAGATTTCAACTTTTGCAACAATTCTAATATTTTAACTTATAATTTCAGGTTTTTTTATTAAAAATTTATAAAACCTGTAAATTAAAAAAATGATTCAGATAAAAACTTCTTAATGGAAAAAGTGGATATGCTAAAAAAAATAGGATTATATATAAACTTAAATGCATTATTCCCTTGAAAGTGAAATAAAGGTATTAGTCCATTCTGTCCACTTGCCTGTCCATCTGTAAATTTTCATATGCATCACAGTATCTCAAAACTTTTACTGTTTTTAGCGAACCTGTGAGCTTATGCGATGGCGCAGCGTCGTCCGTCCGTCGTCCGCCGTCCAGGGCTGGCTTTCCGCCGTCCATGGCTGTAAGTCAGAAACTGTCTGAGCTAGCAGCTCCAAATTACATGTAAGAATTCGTCACATGTGAAACTTGGTGCCCTGGAGCTTATTATTGGGTATCTGCATTAATTTAGATTTTATAGAGAAAAAGCTTAAAAACCTTTAAAAATCTTCTTCTCTGAAACTGTCCAGCCAAATTGTCCAATATTTCACAGAAATTATCCCTGGAACAATCTCTCTCAAGTTTGTTCGAATGGTTCCAGTTCGGAGATTTTTGGCCGAGTTACAGGAGGTTGAACTTAGTCATCTGTCCAAAAAAGCAAACTAAAATTAAAATCTCAGAAACGGCTAGAGCTATAATGACCAAATTTTATACCAGTGTTTGTCACATATGTCATATCTGATTTTGAGGTATTGGTGGCGCCACCTACATTGATGTGTTTTTTACAAGCGAAAATGTAATTTTAAACTCTTCTAGCTTATACACTGATTTATGATAAAACTGTTCAGCTGATTGGTTTAAACTTTACAAATATTTATTCTATGGTAGGGTTCTGCCAGTTTTATAAGAATTGATTGGGTAAATACAGTTTTAAAAAAAGCATTGTAGCCAATTGAAAAAGGCTTCCTGTATTTGAAAACAGATTTGACTTCATGCAGCCAAGTCAAGAGGTCACTCAGTACAAACAGGTGGGGTCCAGACATCACCATGGCAACTGACCTGGCTCTGGCGGGGTGTCTAGGGTGTCTAGACCATGTGTCTAGACGTCTAGACACAGCGTCTAGACGTCTGGACACAATGTTTAGATGCAGAATTCCCAGATTATTGGAACTATATCTTTCAACTGTTTGAAAAAACTTGGTTTGCATTTTAAGCGAATCGGGTTTATGATCAGGTTACATGTGAACTGCTGCGCCTTCATTTTTGGTTGACCTCTGACCTTTTCTTGCTGCCCAGTGTTCATTTGAGCGTCTGTTTCCACACATAACCCACATATCTCGGGAACCGTTTGACCGATCAGGCTAAAATTTTGCACAAATGTAGCCCTTTGATAGCTTTATAACATACACTAAAAATGGTGGCGCCACCTGCAACCACTTATGACAGGTGACCAATTGGGCCAAAATTTTGCTAGTGTATAGATCTCACATAGCTCTTCATCATTGGCAAAACTGGTGGCGCCACCTGCAACCACTTATGCACAGCATCCATCTGTTCATTTGCCTTAGGTTAAAATCACTCACATCTCAGCAGTGGTTTGACTTATCCACCTGAAATTTTGCAGGTATATACATCCTGGACAGCTTTCTCGATTTATGACAGGTGGCGCCACCTACATTCATGTTTACTCTGCAGACATCCAAGCTTAATATTGGGAACCATTTGACTGATTGGGCAAAAAATTTGCATGTGTATAGATCTCACATAGCTCTTCATCATAGGCGAAACTGGTGGCGCCATCTGCAACCACTTATGCACAGCGTCCATCTGTTCATCTGCCTTTGGATAAAATCACTCATATCTCAGCAGTGGTTTGACTTATCCACCTGAAATTTTGCAGTTTTATACATCCTGTACAGGTTTCTCGATTTTATGACAGGTGTCGCCACCTACATTCACATTTACTCTGCAGACATACAAGCTCATATCTAGGGAACCGTTTGACCAATTAGGCCAAAATTTTGCATGTGTATAGATCTCACAAAGCTGCAGACATCCATGCTAATATGCAACACACCACGCTCTATTCCCCTTGCCACTTAATCCATGCCTCACTTCACCCGTCCCACTCTGATTTATGCGGATACACATAGTGGCTTGTCGACTACACATATTCTAGTTTTAAAATTTTCTAGTCCGAAACTTGCAGGTCAGAAACGTCCATTTTGCTGAAATCATAATGACTAAGGTAGATATGCAGGACTTAGGAGGATCAATATTAAATTTTAAAAATAAACCTCCATTCATACTCCTAAACTTTGCACAGGTTTGCATTAGGCCTGTAGGCCTTGTTCTTCATGACAGTCTTGTCAGAGTATTAGTTTGCAGTCATATATTTAGAACTTTACTACAGTGGAGCGCCGTTCATCCGAACATCTCGGGGGACACGGGTTTTGTTCGGATAAACGAACATTCGGATGAATGAACTTCTGTAAAATAAAATCATTTCATCGATGTTGTCATCCCGGTATTACTACTAAATGGTGGTATGGTGTCACGGACTTCGGTTAGCTTTCAGAGTTATAAAAAACGTGAACAGAACTGAATAATGTGTTATAAATACCTTTTTACTATCAAATCAAAATTTCAATCAAGCTATTATAATATCTTTAATTACTTTATTAAGTTTTTTTGTCAGTAAAGTACACCTGCAGAAATGAACCGGTGATGCATTCATAATTAGTCGGGACCGACCGGGAGTAAATACACGAGCCATTATCAGTTCTTCTTATTTAATAAACATTATTTTTATATTTCCAGATTTTCAAAATTACGGATAAACGGTCATTATTTCGGTTCTCCAGTTTTAATTACGGATAAACAATTTTACGTATAAACGGTGTTTGGATGAACGGCGCTCCACTGTATAACCAAGTAGGAGGGCCCCTTTCCTCTTAGCTTTTTGTATTCTTATATAAATGAAAAACATTACAATAGAATATTTCTACATCCACCTTCGTGCTGCCCTCACTTTTCCCTTCTCCGAACCCAATCCCAAAGTCAGCCTCAGTAAGCAAGAAAAAGATGAATCAGATATATTCATACTTTAATATTTTGTATAACTATTCGTCCATAGGTACCTATGTACATGCCAGAAATTATGTCAATATTGTGTAATATGTAGACATAGTGGGCATCACAATAATGTACCTTGTCAAGACTAAAGAGATATTGTGTCATACAGTCACAAATTCATAAATCACTTCATCAGCATAGTTAATCATAACATCATATCTGTCAAATTGAAAGCTTGCAGACTACCATACACTTTAGATCCTTCAACAAATAGCCTTATCATCATTCTACTACTGCTTATTACTGCTGTCATTGCATTCATATTTGCTCAAATATATCACAATTTTCAACCCCTCCTAAATATATAAAAAATAAACCACTATATTTGATTCTATTAATCCATCAGTCAGGTAATTTCATTTATCATTTACTCACATATTACATTACTTTCCTTTATAATAGCCCAACATGTCCATGATATTCATAAGCTTTATCGACTCGATATAGTATCACAGTGGAGAAACTTTTATAGTCCAATCATTATCAGCTGAGCGCCATGACCCATGGGTCCCTTGTTCAAAAGAATTATCCTAGGACATGGTTCTTTCAATCATATCAGAAAAGCTTAAGTTGGTCTTATGGCCATTATTATGTCTATTTCAAACTGAGGACTGCAAAACTGTTCTTCTACAAAATTATTGTTTCAATTATAACTTCTGTAACATTGCACAAAAATTATTCTTAGGTGGACTACCAACTGTGTCAGATTATGCAACAGGTCAAGAGTTCACTCAGTGCAGCCAGGTACAGGTCAAAAGTTCACTCAGTCTAGCCAGGTGCAGGTCATGAGTTCACTTAGTGAAGTAGCCTGAGTCAGCTAGCAAATTTGTCACAGTTCACTCGGGGCAACTGCCTTTCTCACCTAAGCGTGGTCAGCCCCATGCATCAGACTCCAGATTAGTTTGAAGTATTGGCCTGATATTTTGACCTGTCTATGTGTCTTTGATGGCTTTCTTGTTCACAAGACAGGTGTCGCCACCTACAATGACTTTTGCACAGTGTATGTGCTTATTTCTACAGAGGAATTTGATATATCAGCCTGAAATTGGGCATATGTATATATCTCTGATAGCTTTGTTGTATACAAGACTGGTGGTGCCAGCTACAATCATTTTTGTGTTGTGTGCATCCATGCCAGAATTTCAGCAGTGATGTTTGTGTAATTGTTTCTTATTAACAAGTGACCCATGGGTCATGACGCTCAGCTGACTGGGAAGAGATTTGCAAAAGGAAATTTTATCACCAGAATGGTAGTATATACCCATTCAACTGAAGCATCAAACAGATTAACCAACAGGCCAAGATTTAGTCAGTATTTATATATCTCAAAAATAGAGAAAAATGTGTAAACTTTTAAAACTAGAATACGGGTAACCGACAAGTGACTACATGTATCTGCCAAAATCGGATAGTGAGGCATGGATTGAGTGGCAAGGGGAAATAGAGTGAGGTATGTTGCATATTAGCATGGATGTCTGCAGCCTAAATGTGTATGTAGGTTGTGCCACCTACCACAGATCCAGAAATCTGTCCAAGTTGTATACACCTGCAAAATTTTAGGCAGAAAAGTCAAACCACTAGATGTATATGAGCGATTTTTGCCCATGGCAGACAAACAGACAAACACTGTGCAAAAATCTTTGTAGGTAACCCCTCCAGTTTTGTGTATGATAAAGACCTATGTGAGATCTAAACACATGCACAATTTTGGCCCAATCGGTCAAATGGTTCCTGAGATATGAGCTTGGATGTGTCCAGCGTTAACTAGAATGTAGGTGGCGCCACCTGTCATAAAATCAAGAAAGCTGTCCACGATGTATAAACCTGCAAAATTTTAGGCAGTTATGTCGAACCACTACAGAGAAATGAGTAATTTTAGGCCACGGCAGACTAACAGACAGACGCTGTGCAAACATTGTTACAGGTGGCGCCACCATTTTTTGTGTATGTTACAGAGCTATCAAAGGGCTACATTTGTATAAATTTTATTTCCTGATCTGTCAAACGGTTCCCGAGATATAAGCTTGGATGTCATCAGCGTGAACGTGAACGTAGGTGGCGCCACCTGTCATAAAATCAAGAAAGCTATCCTTGATGTATACACATGACGAATTTCAGGTGAATTAGTCAATTCACTGCAGAGATATGAGTGATTTTAACCCAAGGCAGATGAACAGATGGACACTGTGCAAACATGGTTACAGGTGGCGCCACCATTTTTTGTGTATGTTATAAAGCAATCCAAGGGCTACATTTGTATCAATTTTATTTCCTGATCGGTCAAACGTTTCCTGAGATATGAGGGTTTATGAGTGGAAACAGACCCACAAATGGACACTGGATAGAGAGGAAAGGTCAGAGGTCAATGCAAATTGGTTAGGCACCAGTTCACATGTGACCCGATAATAGGTGTAAGTTTGGGAAAAATCGGTCCATTAGTCTCCGAGGAGCTCTCTGGAAACGAACGCCGCCACGGCGGAGGAACTCGGTCAAAAACATAGTATCCGCAAAACTTCGTTTTGGCGGATACAAAAATACAGGTGGCTCCACCAGTCTGCAGAAACTAATAAAAACACTTAATGGTCAATATCCATGCAAAAAATCATGGTGATCTCTGCATTAGTTGTTCAGATACTTCAGTTTTTGTATCAAATTGTCCATTATTCTGAGGGATACTTCGGAGTCCTATAGCTTGAAGGATATGGGTAACAGAGACCTAATTTCAAGTTTCCACAGGCACCTTTCATGGGCCTCCTTGCATGACAAGAATGAAGATTCTAGGTCCAGTTGTTGCGATTTGTACCCAGTTGACAGATAACCACATCTTTAAAGGTCTCAAAAAAAAGAAAAAAATTCGTAAAAATTTGAAAAAAAAATAGAGGTGGCACACATAGTCTGCAGAAACTGATGGAACAGCTCATGATCAATATGTATGCCGAAAATCATGACCATCAGTGTTGTAGTTATTGAAATACTGCAGTTTTTGTATCAAATTTTCCATTATTCATGGGGGGGGGGGTATTTTGGACCCATACAGCTTAAAGAATATGGGTAACAGAGACCTAATTTCAAGTTTCCATGGAGACTTTTCATGGGTCTCCCTGTGTGTCAAGAATGAAGATTCTTGGTCCAGTTTTTATGATTTGTGCCCTGTTAACAGATGTTCATATCTTTAAAGGTTTCAAAAATACAGAAAAATTTCGTAAAAAAAAAACGAACAAATACAGGTGGTGCCACCAGTCTGCAGAAACTTATGAAACTTTCCATGATCAATATCCATGCAAACAATTATGGTTATCTCTGCATTAGTTGTTCAGATACTTTAGCTTTTGTATCAAATTTTCCATTATTCTGAGCTGTACTTTGGAGTGCCATAGCTCAAAGGATATGGGTAACAGAGACCAAATTTCAGGTTTCCATGGAGACTTATCATGGGTCTCACTGTGTGTCAAGAACGAAGATTCTAGGTCCAGTCGTTACGATTTGTACCCTTTTGACAGATAACTACATCCTTAAAGGTCTCAAAAATGGAGAAAACAATTCGTAAACATTGAAAAATACAGGTGGCGCCACCAGTCTGCACAAACTGATGAAACATCTCATGATCAATATGTATGTCGAAAATCATGACCATCAGTGATGTAGTTAATGAGATATTGAAGTTTTTGTATGAAATTTTTGACTATTCTGGGGGGTAATTTTGGGCCCCATAGCTCGAAGGATATGGGTAACAGAGACCTAATTTCTGGTTTCCATGGAGACTTTTCATAGGTCTCTCAGTGTGTCGAAAATGAAGATTCTAGGTCCAGTCATTACGATTTGTGCCACACTAACAGATGACAGCATCCTCAAAGGTCTCAAAAATAGAGGAAAAAATCGTAAAAAATCAAACAGTACAGGTGGCGCCACCAGTCTGCAGGAACTGATCGAACATCTCATGATCAATATGTATGCCAAAAATGAAGACCATCAGTGATGTAGTTATTGAGATATTGAAGTTTTTGTATGAAATTTTTGACTTTTCTGGGGGGTACTTTGGGGACACATAGCTCGAAGGATATGGGTAACAGAGACCTAATTTCTGGTTTCCAAAGAGATTTTTCATGGACCTCTCAGTGTGTCAAGAAATAAGATTCTAAGTCCAGTCTTTATGATTTGTGCCTTGTTAACAGATGTTCACATTTTTAAAGGTCTCAAAAATAGAGAAAAAAATTCGTAAAAAATCGAAAAATACAGGTGGCGCCACCAGTCTGCAGGAAGTGATGTAACATCTCATGATCAATATGTATGCCAAAAATCATGACCATCAGTAAAGTAGTTAATGAGATATTGAAGTTTTTGTATGAAATTTTTGACTTTTCTGGGGGGTACTTTGGGGCCACATAGCTCGAAGGATATGGGTAACAGAGACCTAATTTCTGGTTTCCAAGGAGATTTTTTATGGCCCTCTCAGAATCCCAAGTTACAAGGTTCTAGGTCCAGCGGTTACGATTTGTGCCTGGTAAACGGACGGACAGACGGACGACGGACAAAGAGTGATCGCTATAGCTCAGATGACTTTCAGTCAGCTGAGCTAAAAATGTTTAGTATTTGCATTGTTCATATACATGAAAAGTAATGGTCCAGCATTGAAGCATTATACTTGGTGTATTTCCCAATGCACAGGTTCGCACTAGGCCTGTAGGCCTTGTTTATTATGTTTTTAGCTCAGCAGACTATAAGTCATCTGATCTATAGTCGTGGTCCATTGTCAGTCGTCTGTCCATCAGTCCGTCCGGATGTCCCTCTGTAAGACTGGCACGTTTCGACACCATTGGACCTACGAATCTGAAATTCGGCATACAGTTAGATGTCCCCAAAATCTCCTACCATGCCAAAAATTGGGTCAATAGGACTTCAAGATATTAAGGAAAAACCTCAATTTTTTATTAGAAATCTATTTTCACACTTCAGGAGTGCCTAATATCAAAACCACTCCTCTGGTTTTCTTCATATTTACCATAAATATTCCTCTATATAGTTCCTATGTACATGCCAGAAATTCAGTCAGTATTATTTAATTTTAAGAAGTTATGGGCCCAAACATAATGGACTTTGTAAAAAAATCATGAAAGATATTTGGTTACTTAAGACCAAAAGTATTAAAGGTAGGGACTTTTTTTCAGTAATACAACTTTAATTGATCAACATTTAATTGTTTACCAAAAATTAGATCAAAATCTGTTAAATTATTTTTAAATATTCGCAAAAATATAAAATTGGTACCTTAAATTTTGCCCAAGTTTGACCATGGCACGTTTTTTTCTTGTAAGAACATTTGATTTACTTTTCACAGTCCGTATATATATAGATTTAATCTGTTAAATTCTTAAATTTGAAAGTAAAAGCTTAAAAAATTTTCTAGTTATTGAGGTTTTTCGAGGCTCTAATGTATTTACATATTGAACCTACAGGCCAGCCATGTCTGGTCCCTACAGCCTTGCCTGGGTGAACTTATTTGTGATGAACCCCCCCCCCCCCAAGCCCAACCAGATATATTGCATTCATTAATTGCATTGCTGTTTCCAATCCAATGTATACAACTTTTCCTGAATCAAGTGTTATTTCTGATATTTATTATTTTGCAAATTTCAAAAATATATTTTAAGAAAAAATAAAAACATCTGTGTGTATAATGTGACGTTGCCTGAGCGGATTAACTATAAATGTTGATGCAATTTAGAATCTTTAATCAACTTAAATTTTCAAATATAATTGATATATACTGTAAATGTATAGTAAAATTTATAAATTTTGTTAAAAATTTCTCTTAACAAAAAATTGATGTATATAATAATGTATTAAGACTATGTTCTTTACACAGTGCTTTACTTAAAGGCCTACTACCTATATCCTAAGACGTTTGTTTTGACCTCATATCCTGAATCGCTAGACCAGAGGGGAGCACTGTATTTTTGTCTAATCAGATGAGACGCTGTGCTGGAAGACAAAACAGTTTACCAGCCAAGCAAGGAATAAACGGAGCCAATGTTGTTCGTTTCATTTTGAGTGACAGCTCATCACCCCAGAAACCGTCTGACAGGCCACAGGCTCAGAGATAATGGCCCAACATGTGGTTTGCCTAGGGCCCTAGGCATATAGGATGCCAGGCCTGTGAACTGTAATTCAAACAAAATGTAACAACAAAGGCTCCGTGCACACCTCACTGGCTGGATTCAGTTTTGCAGACAACCGATACATGGCTACACGCTAACATAGTCGTAATGTCATAATCAAATCAGTCGATGATGCGAGTATCATAAACGGTCAAAGCAGGCAGCGGGAAAATCAGTTGCTTCTTTAGAAGCGCAAGTTTTCCGCTGCCTTGGGAGCGTATGGGTAGACAGGCCGTGGATTGGGATCATTCCATCCACACTGTATCATTTACTGGCAGGTGATGGGGATATTGGCAGCCACAGAGTATCAGTTACTGGGAAGACAGGCCAGGGATTGGGATCTTTGCATCCACACAGTATCATTTACTGGCAGGTGATGGGGATATTGGCAGCCACAGAGTATCAGTTACTGGGAAGACAGGCCAGGGATTGGGATCTTTGCATCCACACAGTATCATTTACTGGCAGGTGATGGGGATATTGGCAGCCACAGAGTATCAGTTACTGGGAAGACAGGCCAGGGATTGGGATCTTTGCATCAACACTGTATCATTTACTGGCAGGTGATGGGGATATTGGCAGCCACAGAGTATCAGTTACTGGGAAGACAGGCCAGGGATTGGGATCTTTCCATCCACACAGTATCATTTACTGGCAGGAGATTGGGATCTTTGGCTACCACACAGTATCATTTACTGGCAGGGAATAGGGATCTTGGCATCTACAGAGTATCAGTTACTGGGAAGACAGGCCAGAAATTGGGATCTTGGCAGGATGGGGATCTTGGCATTCATACAGTATTATTTAATTGGAAGATGGGTAGGTGATGGAGATCTTTGCATCCACACAGTATCATTTACTGGCAGGGGATGGGGATATTGGCAGCCACAGAGTATAAGTTACTGGGAAGACAGGCCAGGGATTGGGATCATTCCATCCACACAGTATCATTTACTGGCAGGGGATAGGGATATTGGCATCCACAGAGTATCAGTTACTGGGAAGACAGGCCAGAAATTGGGATCTTGGCAGGATGGGGATCTTGGCATCCATACAGTATTATTTAATTGGCAGATGGGTAGGTGATGGAGATCTTTGCATCCACACAGTATCATTTACTGGCAGGGGATAGGGATCTTGCCATCCACACAGTAATAGTTACTGGGAAGACAGGCCAGGGTTTAAGATATTGGCATCCACAGAGTATCAGTTACTGGGGAGACAGGCCATGGATTTGGATCTTTGGCTACCACACAGTATCATTTACTGGCAGGGGATAGGAACATTGGCATCCACAAAGTAACAGTTACTGGGAAGACAGGCCAGGGATTGGGATCTTTGGCTATCACACAGTGTCATTTACTGGCAGGGATTAGGAATCTTGGCATCCACAGAGTATCCGTTAATGGGAAGAAAGGCCAGGGATTGGGATCTTTCGCTACCACACAGTATCTTTTACTGGCAGGGTATAGGAATCTTGGCATCCACAGAGTATCAGTTAATGGGAAGACAGGCCAGGGATAGGGATATTGACATCCACAGAGTATCAGTTACTGGGAAGACAAGCCAGGGATTGGGATCTTTGGCTACCACACAGTATCTTTTACTGGCAGGGTATAGGAATCTTGGCATCCACAGAGTATCAGTTAATGGGAAGACAGGCCAGGGATAGGGATATTGACATCCACAGAGTATCAGTTACTGGGAAGACAAGCCAGGGATTGGGATCTTTGGCTACCACACAGTGTCATTTACTGGCAGGGATTAGGAATCTTGGCATCCACAGAGTATCCGTTAATGGGAAGACAGGCCAGGGATTGGGATCTTTCGCTACCACACAGTATCTTTTACTGGCAGGGTATAGGAATCTTGGCATCCACAGAGTATCAGTTAATGGGAAGACAGGCCAGGGATAGGGATCTTGGCAGGATGGGGATCTTGGCATTCATACAGTATTATTTAATTGGAAGATGGGTAGGTGATGGAGATCTTTGCATCCACACAGTATCATTTACTGGCAGGGGATGGGGATATTGGCAGCCACAGAGTATAAGTTACTGGGAAGACAGGCCAGGGATTGGGATCATTCCATCCACACAGTATCATTTACTGGCAGGGGATAGGGATATTGGCATCCACAGAGTATCAGTTACTGGGAAGACAGGCCAGAAATTGGGATCTTGGCAGGATGGGGATCTTGGCATCCATACAGTATTATTTAATTGGCAGATGGGTAGGTGATGGAGATCTTTGCATCCACACAGTATCATTTACTGGCAGGGGATAGGGATCTTGCCATCCACACAGTAATAGTTACTGGGAAGACAGGCCAGGGTTTAAGATATTGGCATCCACAGAGTATCAGTTACTGGGGAGACAGGCCATGGATTTGGATCTTTGGCTACCACACAGTATCATTTACTGGCAGGGGATAGGAACATTGGCATCCACAAAGTAACAGTTACTGGGAAGACAGGCCAGGGATTGGGATCTTTGGCTATCACACAGTGTCATTTACTGGCAGGGATTAGGAATCTTGGCATCCACAGAGTATCCGTTAATGGGAAGACAGGCCAGGGATTGGGATCTTTCGCTACCACACAGTATCTTTTACTGGCAGGGTATAGGAATCTTGGGATCCACAGAGTATCAGTTAATGGGAAGACAGGCCAGGGATAGGGATATTGACATCCACAGAGTATCAGTTACTGGGAAGACAAGCCAGGGATTGGGATCTTTGGCTACCACACAGTATCTTTTACTGGCAGGGTATAGGAATCTTGGCATCCACAGAGTATCAGTTAATGGGAAGACAGGCCAGGGATAGGGATATTGACATCCACAGAGTATCAGTTACTGGGAAGACAAGCCAGGGATTGGGATCTTTGGCTACCACACAGTGTCATTTACTGGCAGGGGATAGGGATCTTGGCATCCACAGAGTATCAGTTACTGGGAATACAGGCCAGGGATTAGAATCTTTGCATCAAAACAGTATCAGTTACTGGCAGGAGATTGGGATCTTTGGCTACCACACAGTATAATTTACTGGCAGGGGATAGGGATATTGACATCCATAGAGTATCAGTTACTGGGAAGACAGGCCAGGGATTGGTATCTTGGCAACCATCAGTATTATTTAATGGGCAGATGGGTAGGGGATTTGGATCTTGGCATCCACACAAATCCAGTTACAGGGAAGGCAGGCAGGGGGTTTGGATGTTGGCATGAACACAGAAGCATTAACTTGAAGGACAGGCAGGGGATGTGGATATTGGCAGGCAGGGGTTGGGAACTTGGTATCCACACATGATCAGTTCCTGGGAAGACAGGCCAGGGATTGGGATCTTTGCATCCACACAGTATCATTTACTGGCAGGTGATGGGGATATTGGCAGCCACAGAGTATCAGTTACTGGGAAGACAGGCCAGGGATTGGGATCTTTGCATCCACACAGTATCATTTACTGGCAGGTGATGGGGATATTGGCAGCCACAGAGTATCAGTTACTGGGAAGACAGGCCAGGGATTGGGATCTTTGCATCAACACTGTATCATTTACTGGCAGGTGATGGGGATATTGGCAGCCACAGAGTATCAGTTACTGGGAAGACAGGCCAGGGATTGGGATCTTTCCATCCACACAGTATCATTTACTGGCAGGAGATTGGGATCTTTGGCTACCACACAGTATCATTTACTGGCAGGGAATAGGGATCTTGGCATCTACAGAGTATCAGTTACTGGGAAGACAGGCCAGAAATTGGGATCTTGGCAGGATGGGGATCTTGGCATTCATACAGTATTATTTAATTGGAAGATGGGTAGGTGATGGAGATCTTTGCATCCACACAGTATCATTTACTGGCAGGGGATGGGGATATTGGCAGCCACAGAGTATAAGTTACTGGGAAGACAGGCCAGGGATTGGGATCATTCCATCCACACAGTATCATTTACTGGCAGGGGATAGGGATATTGGCATCCACAGAGTATCAGTTACTGGGAAGACAGGCCAGAAATTGGGATCTTGGCAGGATGGGGATCTTGGCATCCATACAGTATTATTTAATTGGCAGATGGGTAGGTGATGGAGATCTTTGCATCCACACAGTATCATTTACTGGCAGGGGATAGGGATCTTGCCATCCACACAGTAATAGTTACTGGGAAGACAGGCCAGGGTTTAAGATATTGGCATCCACAGAGTATCAGTTACTGGGGAGACAGGCCATGGATTTGGATCTTTGGCTACCACACAGTATCATTTACTGGCAGGGGATAGGAACATTGGCATCCACAAAGTAACAGTTACTGGGAAGACAGGCCAGGGATTGGGATCTTTGGCTATCACACAGTGTCATTTACTGGCAGGGATTAGGAATCTTGGCATCCACAGAGTATCCGTTAATGGGAAGACAGGCCAGGGATAGGGATCTTTCGCTACCACACAGTATCATTTACTGTCAGGGTATAGGAATCTTGGCATCCACAGAGTATCAGTTACTGGGAAGACAGGCCAGGGATTGGGATCTTTCGCTACCACACAGTATCTTTTACTGGCAGGGTATAGGAATCTTGGCATCCACAGAGTATCAGTTAATGGGAAGACAGGCCAGGGATAGGGATATTGACATCCACAGAGTATCAGTTACTGGGAAGACAGGCCAGGGATTGGGATCTTTGGCTACCACACAGTGTCATTTACTGGCAGGGGATAGGGATCTTGGCATCCACAGAGTATCAGTTACTAGGAATACAGGCCAGGGATTAGAATCTTTGCATCCAAACAGTATCATTTACTGGCAGGAGATTGGGATCTTTGGCTACCACACAGTATAATTTACTGGCAGGGGATAGGGATATTGACATCCATAGAGTATCAGTTACTGGGAAGACAGGCCAGGGATTGGTATCTTGGCAACCATCAGTATTATTTAATGGGCAGATGGGTAGGGGATTTGGATCTTGGCATCCACACAAATCCAGTTACAGGGAAGGCAGGCAGGGGGTTTGGATGTTGGCATGAACACAGAAGCATTAACTTGAAGGACAGGCAGGGGATGTGGATATTGGCAGGCATGGGTTGGGAACTTGGTATCCACACATGATCAGTTCCTGGGAAGACAGGCAGAGGATGGGAACTTGGCATCCAGATGGTATAGTGTACAGGGGACAGGCAGGGGATTGGGATCATGGCATCCACACAGTATCATTTACTGGGAAGACCAGCAGAGCAACCACACAGAAAATTTACTTGCAGGGGATTGGGATCTTTGAATCCACACAGTATTATTTACTTAGAGGACAGACAGGGGATGGGGATCTTGGCATCCACATGCACAGTATCATTTACTGGAAGGACAGCCAGGGGATGGGGGATCTTAGCATCCACATGCACAGTATGGTTTACTTAGAGCACAGACAGGGGATGGGGAACTTTGCATCCATATATGCACAGTATTCTTTACCGGGAGGACAGACAGGGGATGGGGAACATTTGCATCCACATGAACAGTATCGTTTACTTAGAGGACAGACAGGGGTGGGGATCTTGGCATCCACATGCATAGTATCGTTTTCTTAGAGGACAGACAGGGGATGGGGATATTGGCATCCACAAAGTATCATTTACTGGCAAGGGATAGGGATCTTAACATCCACACAGTATCATTTACTGGCAGGGGATGGGGGTCTTGGCATCCACACAGTCTTCTGTACCGGCAGGGGTTTGGGATCTTAGCAGCCATATAGTATCAGCTACTGGGAAGACATGCCGGGATAGGGTTTGGAATCCACACCGTATCCTTTACTGGCAGGGGATTTGGGTCTAAGCATCTACAACAGTATCATTAACTTGCAGGGGATGGTGATCTTGGCGTCCACACAGTATCATTTATTGGGAAGAAAAAACAGGATATGGGGATCTTGGCATTCACACATTATCAGTTACTGAGATGACAAACAGGGAATGGGGATCTTTGCATCCATAAAGTATTATTTAATGGGCAGATGGGTAGGGGATGGGGATCTTTGCATCCACACAGAATCATTTACTGCAAGGGCATTTGGATCTTAGCATCCACATAGTATCATTTACTCCGAGAGGATGGGGATCTTGGTATTCACACAGTATCATTAACTGGTAGGGGATGGGGATCTTTGCATCCACACAGAATCATTTACTGGAAGGGGATTGGGATCTTAGCATCCACATAGTATAATTTACCCCGATAGGATGGGGGATCTTGCCATCCACACAGTATCATTTATTGGAAAAACAAACAGGGGATGGGGATAGGAATCTACACAGTATCATTTACCGGCAGGGGTTGGGGATCTTTTCATCCACACAGTATTATTTACTGGGAAGTCAGGCAGGGAATGGGGGATTTGAATCCACACAGTATCATTTAGTGGCAGGGGATTCGGGATCTTTGCATCCATACAGTATCAGTTACTGGGAAGACGGGCAGGGGATAATGAATTTGGCATCCACACAGTATCATTTACTGGGAAGACAAACAGGGGATGGGGATCTTGGCATTTACAGAATTATTTACTGGGAAGACAGGCAGGGGATTGGGATCTTGGCATCAACACAGTATCAGTTACTGGAAAGACCGGCAGGGCATCCACACAGTATCATTAACTTGCAGGGGATGGGGATCTTGGAATCCACACATCAACACTTACTTAGAGGACATATGGGATGGGGATCTTGGCATCCACATGCACAGTATCTTTTAGTTAAGAGAACAGACAGGGGATGGGGATCTTAGGATCCACATGCACAGTATCCTTTACTAGTAGGAGAGACAGGGGATGGGGGATCTTAGCATCCACATGCACAGTATCCTTTACTGGTAGGACAGACAGGGGATGGGGATCTTAGCATCCACATGCACAGTATCCTTTACTGGTAGGACAGACAGGGGATGGGGGATCTTAGCATCCACATAAACAGTATCCTTTACTGGTAGGACAGACAGGGGATGGGGATCTTAGGATCCACATGCACAGTATCCTTTACTGGTAGGACAGACAGGGGATGGGGATCTTAGGATCCACATGCACAGTATCCTTTACTGGTAGGACAGACAGGGGATGGGGATCTTAGGATCCACATGCACAGTATCCTTTACTGGTAGGACAGACGGGATGGGGATCTTAGGATCCACATGCACAGTATCCTTTACTGGTAGGACAGACAGGGGATGGGGATCTTAGGATCCACATGCACAGTATCCTTTACTGGTAGGACAGACAGGGGATGGGGATCTTAGGATCCACATGCACAGCATCCTTTACTGGTAGGACAGACAGGGGATGGGGATCTTAGGATCCACATGCACAGTATCCTTTACTGGTAGATCAGACAGTGGATGGGGATCTTAGGATCCACATGCACAGTATTGTTTACTTAAAGGACAGACAGGGGATGGGGATCTTGTAACCCACACAATATCATTTAATGGCAGGAAATGGGAATCTTGGAATCCACACAGTATCATTTACTAGGGCAGAGGGGATGGGAATCTTGGCATCACAATATAATTTACCGAGAGGACAGACGGGGGATCTTTGCATCCACACAGTATCATTTACTGGGAGAACAGGCAAGGGATGGGACTTTTAGCATCCACACAATATTTACTGGGAGGACGGGCAGGGGATGGGAAATCTTTATATTGACGCAATATAATTTACTGGCAGGGGATGGAGTTCTGGCATCCACGCAAAGGGATTCTTAAATCTCCTCAAGATTCACAGGTTTTTAAGGACTACGTTACTATTAAAGAAATTACCATTAAACAGGTTACAACTCCTGTCAATTGAATGTCATTTAACAGGCATTTTGCTCCAGTCACTGACACTTTACACTTTAGGTCAAAGGAGCAGGAGCCGTCTCACGTAACGTCTGAACATGAGGACCTACTGGGAGGGTAGGGATGTCAATGGCTGGACACCCTTCTGTAGAATAATAAACAAAATGATAAAACAACAAACCCAGGCTAAGTTGAAATGTGGCAAACGTCCACTCTTTAATCAGAATTCATGCTCCAATGCTACACTCCTAGGAACCCTCTGTCCTGATACTCTGACACGCTGGCGTGCCAACAAGAGACCATCAATACTCAACTCCCTTACGACACTGGTCCAAGCCAATGCATGGCAAGCTTGTAGTGAAACAAAAAATATATAATTCATTTTGCAATTAGTTGCCTGAGATCACATTCAAATAACAGGAAGACAAAATCATAAGCACAGAAGGTTGTACAGTACACTTTGTTCAAAGCAAGTATCATCCAGGTAGGAGTGAAAGGAGAAATAGTACCTTGTCCTATCCCATGTCATACAGTGCTCAGAAGTTTCAGTTAGATGCCAAACTGGCGTATTCATACAATAGCCACTTTTTCTATGTACCATAACTGGGCAAAATTTTAAAATCATAACCTATAGTAGTAATGTCATAATTTAGTCACCTGATTTAATGTATCTCCAACAAAGTCTGTTTCCAAATAGAGAGGAAAAAGAAGTTAAGGAATATTTGATTCACAAGTCAATAATATGTCTACATTATAAAGTACAAATATTGTGCATCTGGTCCATTTATTACATAATAAACAATAAGAGTAATTTCAACTCGCATAAACAGAGATGAGTTATTAACCCTCCATGTTTGCCCAGTTATTTATGACTTATTGAGTTATTCGGGGAAAAATTATACAATTCACATTTTTGTAATTCCATGACCTTAACATTGTATAAATACCAGGAAAATAATTATACCTGTGAAATCACAATTGAAGAAGGTATAACTTAATGTAACAAAATTTTTAATTCTTCCCTATTTGCGTTTGACAGAACATCTCCATGCTCCTCTTAAAGTTAAACAAACCAAGAATACAATTCCAACAAAGAACATTTTAAAGGTAAATAAGAAAACTTACATCTTGAAATCACTAGACCATCTTGCTAACCAAATCATTATCAAATCTTAATTTTTTAATCCCACTGATTAAGACTGTAAGGCTAACTGGAACATAACATCTGATTCATTATATTAAAACACAACTTTTAAATTTCTTGTGGCAAAAGACAATTTCAAAAGAAAAGATCTGGATTTCCAGAGGAATTAATAATTTAGTGGTTCGCCAGTTCATTAAGCCTGGCCATCGTTCAGTACTGTGCCATGTCTTCAAATACAAATTCCCAAGATTCCTCTCTCACTGCCGACCTTTGTTCTCTCTATCACGTGCACTTTCCCTCAAATCCTACCATCGATTCCTCCACACTATCTTATGATAAAATATATGTATATATGTGAATCAATCCAAATTGCATAAAAATAGAAGTGCTTAATCCATGAAATATCAATAAACCTCTACTCAGTCTACATCCAAATACATCACACTACCAAAGGTAACACTACCACAAAATGACAAACCTGAATGTGTAACTGCTTAAGGATAATGCACGCATGCTCAAATAATCTAAGCAGTGTGAATAACAATTGTAAACAACCCAGCAATACTCGTACAAGAAATCCTCACGCGTACACAGTGTTACACAAACCTACACAGTACACTGCCTGTGATAGCCATACCCTTTAAAGAAGCACCGTTTCCGTTCAGCCCATCGGCGAGTGAGACACAATCTGCTCACTGCCCTCTGACGCATTATCTTTCATGAGACGAGATAATTTTCTTCCCAGGAAAATCAAGTCACTTTTTTGAGGGGCTTTCCTGTAGAAAACATTTCAATTTTACTTATTTTCAAATGTGATCTGATGACCCCTACAGCAACTCAAGCTGGACTTTAAAATCTATTAATCTGCAGCCAATATTCCATGCAGGGCCCCCCAGTAGAGCATTCAGTGGGCAAAGAGCATACCCCATTTAAGTCTCTGGCCTAACGCAACAAGTTCAAGTTTCGTTGACCAGCGAATGCCTTCACCTGAGTACTTTCCTGGCCCCAGTTTGGGGAACAGGACCAAATGCAAAACGGTCATGACCCCTCGCAACCATGTATAAACCTACCTGTATCACCTATGGAGCTGGTCCGACAGCATAACTGATTTGGGAAACCCCTCTTTCTACTGTAAACTGTATCTAGCAAATTTTAATGCACACGTTCAAAGTGATGGAACAAATCTGATGATAGTAACATGATAAGGTACATCGCTAAGGCAACACACCCGCACCCTGGAAACCTGGTTAAGATTAATTAATGCACAAAACCAATTTAGCAGTTTCAGTTTCCTGACATTACTGTGACTGTCCAACCTGAACTCTATCCATCATGAACACTATATCAGTGTAAAACACTTGTGCACAGTTCTAGAGACCTCATCATTCACCTTTATTCGCAATACTCCCATCCCCCCAATTATAAAGCCACAGATTAAACATCAACAAATAATGTCTGCAGGATATACAATACAGGTAATAATAACAATAAGCTACTGTTTAAATGCAACCTTTGAGATAAAACACATTCTGGGTTAATAGTTACCATGGGAACTAAATGAATACTATCACAGTCCAACATGCTACCCCTACCTATTGTCTCTGTACCTTTGGAATGTCTAAGTGCCACACCCACTAGCTACAGAGGCGTCACAGCTCGCTAAGTAATAATTATTATACAGGACAATTTGGCACAATATTGTTTGGTCTACTACAACTCGCAAATACTATAAACGTCCTAAGAGTAACACTTTTATCCAATCTTAGCCTTATGTGATAATTTTACAGCATACATATACACATTATAAATTTGACATCCTGTTCTAGAGAACGGTTTCAGTTACAAGTGGCTGAAAAACAAAAGTGTCTTAGTTTGAATAAATTGTATTTATTAAATGACTTGCATTCTAAAATTGAAATTGTTAACTTCAAAGTAAAGGAACTATAACTAAATGAAAAGTAAATGTTCAATCTATTATTCCCAAATCTGTTTAAACCAAGAGAAAGTATTCAAAGAAAGTATGGTCAAATTCAAAGAAAAGGGACCTTTAAATTGAGAAGTTTGTGAATAACAATGTTCCTTTGTCACCAGCTCCACAGATGAACAATCCTAACATTTCAAACAATCCAAACACACTTTACATGCACCCAGGGCAATACAGCTCAACCATAATATACAAAGCATTTTGTGTCCTATAATATTTCATACAATGCATTATATAAGAGAAGTCTATGTCAGTGTACAACCACATTATAAGTACGGTAGTAGTCTAATGTACATTGCCAAAGCAGCCATAATCACCTGAGCATAATCCATACGTGACAACCCTCACCCATCTGACTGAGACATCTTAATTTACATATTCATGATCCATCACGGGTTGGTCAATAACCCATAAAACCACACATTTCTATTAGGTATAGCTACATTTACACGGTCAACCCCATGTGCGGGCAAAACAAAACTCGTATTCAGCCATATTCTTTCCCAGGTGCAGTGTCAAAAGCAGCAGTCTATTTTTTAAATGTATAATTCTCATCAAATTAAGCAGCTATTTCATATTAAGCAACAAAGCTATTAATCACAGGCATTTTTTTAAACAAGCAATGACACTGCTGAATTGTATATGCCATTACTCTAGTGCATGATTGCATAGTCAAAAATTAAAATAAAACAGAATTTTTCAATCCACAGGCAGCTGTTCTGTGAGATCAGCAAATCAAGGTAACCTCAAATGAAATTTGTCAACTTTCATGCTCCCCTCGCGAAGTATGTGTACAACAAATGTATGGCACTGACCATGATTGTGTAAACTGATTATGTCACAATATATCCATATACGAAACCTTGTATATCCATTCCAGGGCACCAAAATATGGCCGGGAACAGAAGCAGTTTACTATTTTACATGTATTATTTTAATCCTGCAGGTTTTTGTACCGTTATGGTCTATGGAAGTATTCACACATGCTAGCAGACTAGTAAAGCACGTACTGCATACAGTTACAACTACTATATTCATAAATGATTTCTTTTCTAGTTACATTAGTGACCCCTGTCTCAACAGGCAGAGAGCACTCCCCTTTACAGTGTGCATCTGCAGCAATATGACATTTTTAATGTGGAGTCAGCAGGAACCTTAAATAATTTCTTGCAACGCTGTGATTTAGCATAAAATTACTTAACCTGAGGTAAGAAACCCTCTCCCTCACTTGTTCAACATGAAAATGCAACACTATACACAAAGTGCACTTTTGAAATCCTGTATGTTGACCGTGTAGTTTCCAGTGGCACCACGTGTGGGAACATTAGGTTTTACAAATACAGTAGACCCTCATTTATCTGAAAAGCTTGGGGGACAGGGTTTTTGTTTGGATAAACACTCATTCAGATGAACCAATTCCACAAGATTCACCGTGTTTGCCATTCTGCCGCCGAGCACTTGAGTTGACCAGAGATTAACATACATGAATTAAAGAATCCTGTCCAAAATAAACATTGGCAACAGCATTTTTGTTAGGTTTTCATCAATTTAATCAATTTATAATGTAAAATACATTGGAATTATTGCTAATTGAACCTGGGAAATCAGAATTCAAATCATTGTTGAATATTTTTTCCATTGTTAGGATTTCAGATGAACTGTCAAAATATTGGTTCAATTTTGAATAAACGACTTTCAGATAAACAAAACTACTGTAAACTATTTATTCCCTGTAAACATGCAGCATAAAAGCATATTTTAATGGTGGAACGTAAATGTGCGCTCTCCACTCGGCAGAGTTTTGTTGGTACCTTCCCTTCTCATTATAATCTTTATAACAAGGTTTAACCTCTTGTTACTGTAAAAGTGGTTCTTTTCCTTCAACTCTCTTATCTATATTAATTACCAACATTTGGTGAACATATTTCTAATGAAATATTTCAGCAGCTCATTTTAACTGCAATAACAACAAACAAAACCTGGTACATCCACTGCAAAACACCCTTGATGAGGATAACCTTACTAACAACAAATCAAAATACACATAATCTTGTGCTGGATAAATTGTGCATCAACAATAAAATGCAAGTCTATAAGAATAAGCTGTAGAAATCAGCTGTTACATTTGATAAACCCAATATGTTCAATATAGGAAACTTCTCTACAGTATTGTTTAAAAATTTTCTAACAACTTAACTCCTATAAATACCAAAAGAGGCATAGTAATAATAAAGTCAGCATACAACAAGCAACTGATGCAACATGGTTAAAACAGAATACTCCGGGTGCACAGAGCAGGTAGACCTTCAACTAACAGTGCGTGCCTCTTGGAAAAGTGCTAGTAAACGCACCCGACAAAATTCTTGGGCCGGTCTTACCTTAATGTCTAGAAAAGCAACTAATCACTCCCCAACATCAGACTCCTCTCTAATGATAATGGGAATATCACCTGCCCACGCTGCCCATGGTTGCCTTCAATAACCATATATTAAATATCAATATATATTACACATCTAATGTCTGCCTAGTCAACACCATCATCATCATCATGAACAGGCTTTGTCAACCCTACCCGTATAGAAATAAAATTTTAAAGCTGAGACTATGACAAACCTGTGAATAATTCATATTTAGTCTAGGTACCCATTAGGTCACTGGTACAATCACCATGGGCTAGCTAAGCATTGCACTTGGGGGTAATCCTACTGTTTTTATCATGCTCACTGGGTTAATAGCTCTGTCATACAGCACAATCATAAAACCAATCAACAAACTTTACAAAGTTCATATTCTTATCTACAATATATATATATATATATATATATATATACAATCTATTTTGATTTTAAAATTATCTGCCCTGACTAGTACACAAACAAAAACTTTACAGTGTTACATGATATGTATATAGATAGACAATGTCGGGGATATTAAAACTGAAATAAGCTGAGGTACATACAATTTAGTTAATGGAGTCATCAATAATCACAAATAGTACCTTCCAGAATGGATGCATCATGATTGAAGATGTTTAGTTCCGGAAAAACTAATATGGCATAGTGGAGGATCCACATACCAACTTAGTAGCAACACATACTGGTGGTTCTCAATCTGCAGGGGGGGGGGGAGGGCTAAGAAAGTACAATACTTTCTTCATTAAGAACTGGGACCACCTGGTACATATTTGCACATTTTTGTTTAAAGCTGAAGGGCATCTCTACAGTGACTTTTTCCCTTAAGGATTATTTTATTTTAGATGTATCTATCAGTGTTTCAAGCAGGTAATGAACTGCCTGCCAGAAAAAGAAAAACAGAGATGTGATGTTGCTGGAGTCCACCCAGAAATATTTTATAACATGATCAAACCAACATTAATTACTGATGAAAGGCAACTGTAAGACGAGCCATACATTTGGTGTAACAGAACTAGATATATAGTTGTGCTGTTCAATGCTATATTAGACTACACATCCTAAAGTAAAGTAACCAACCTTATCACCTAGCACAGCATGCATGCTGTGTAAATTGTGGTAGGTTTATGTTCATAATATTATTTACTGACATATTGCACTAACATCTGGCATTGTATTTATTTACCCTCAGGTTTTCATGATTTTTTTATGAATATAATTTTTTTATTTATTTTTAAATCAATGGACTTTATTTAATAAAATAGAAGGTATTAACACTCATGATATGGTGCCATCAGATACAACCAGCCAATCAAAGGAGTGAATGTGCTATGTATGTGTGTATGTGGGAGCCCCACACACCTGAAGTATACATGGTTATTACTTGTCGTGTTTGTGCATTACGTCAGACTTTTGCTGATTGACATAAGCTGCCCTTTAATCAACTTCTGATGACATTAACTGTGCATCAGTGTGCATTGTCTTCAATCATACCAGTATAGTCAACACAGTATTTGGCCAAGTTTGTGCTTGGTGTTGTACCAGTAGTCATTTAACATGAAGCACACTCCCATAAATACAGGGTAATAAGTTAACATGAAATGCATTAGTAGTTGTCAGTACACTGTACATGTCTACACTATTTACACACCAATCGTGCAGGGACCACTCTCTGGGATTGCAAGAAGTTACTGTACACCTTCATTCTACGACATATCTGTACAAATCTTGCATTGATAATGTTCAAGGCCCACCTTCGGGGAGGGGGGGTCCCCTGGTCAACAATACAATCAGCTGCACACAGGCAAATCTTCACCGATATCGGAAACTAAAGGACAAACTGCTAGTGTGCTGTTAAAGCAACACCTTCACAACTGTTACAGCCTCTCAACGAAAGCTCACATGAAGCTAGTTCTGCTGATAGGCTGATGGTTGCCATGACAACAACATTCAAGGCATATAGGTCTTACCTGATTGAGAGATATCTGAAGTGCCAAGCTGCCAGAATTATCCCCATATCTCACAGGGCAAGTGCAAAACAAAATTATCAACAAACTACAAATGACAAACTATGGCTCATTTCAAGCACTTTCCACTGGCCGAGACATTCTTCTGAAGTCTTTTCATTTCCTTGAAGTCAAAATTAAAATAGTTGCTAGAAAAAATAAGGTGTGCCACACAAAACGAGTGTCCATGTTCTAACACCCTTTAACATTATATTATAATGATATTTACAGATAGGTGGCCAAGGGTTCAAGCAGCAAAGAAGTGTACACAGGACTAATAATCTATGAAACAGCACACATAGGAAATGATGAAAACCTCTCGCAGCCCAAGAATAAGGATTTCTCAAAATGTCCTGTTCTATTATTAAATTTCAAATAATGCTTCATACCTTTCTTGAACTCATAAATTGAGGAGATTTCAAATATTTTTATATTCTGAGAGTCCTTTCCTTATTCAAAAAGCACCAGAATGAATTACACACAAGACCAAAGAATTAAAGGAGTCTGTCCCTACTAAAAACTCACCCTGGAACCCTCGTTTCAAAGATGAAGGTCTACTTTAACTCCAATGAGCAAATCTAGAGCTGCACCAGCTATTCCACAGAAGCTTGTAATCGTCTGATATCTAAGTAATACTAGGAATTATCAGGGCAAAACACTTTTAAGAAAAGCAACAAACTTTAGTACAGAATTAATTTAAGTTTGTTTCAGTTTCAAACTAGAACTTGTATTAAGACACTGACTTGGGCAAATTCTAAGACAAATCATATTCTTTAATTTGTAAAAATGTTTCTGGCCATTAGTAAGGAAAGTAAGGGGAAAAAAATTTCTTTTATATAAAGGGTATTTACTTACAAATATACTGTCAAGAATCTATTCCAATATAAAAACAAAAATAACTGGACATTCAAACCTTGATGTTAAAGAAGAAATTAGATTTGAAGTAATTACATGTAAAACCTTTCAGAAAATAAACCCTTCATTAAACTATGTAAAAGATGTCATGCAGCTGTGCTTTACATCAAGACACTGTTTGCAAATATCTGTGCAGATATCCATACACACAAACGTTGGTTGCTGACAGGTTTCATGTGAGATCCTGCAGGCCCGACAAAGTTTCACGAATTAGTCAAATCCATCACAACACAGTCACAAATCTAGCCAAAGCACTACTGATGACTTTAGCACATATTGTGGACGGACAAATATTGTTGATGAATAAATTCTAAGATTTTTTTGCCTTCAGTGCAGCAGAATCATAAACTTTTCATGATCCATTTTATAGATGATAAAATGATTACAATACAAAATTCCCATAAAGCAACTCAGTAAACTAATTGGCAAAATTCCTTTGGAAAAATAATATTGACCAAACAGAAAAATGTTAATACTACTGAAAAGACATACCCAATCAGGCATTTTTCTCAGCAGATTAAGATAAAAATTGTCATCTTTAAGCATGAAATATTACTATTTCATCAAGCTATAGCATTTTTTGGTAAATTTAAAACTATAATTCAATAAATAGGAGAAACATCACTTTACTTAATTCCCAAAATCAGTTATGCTGAAGGATGGACACGCATGCATATCATTTTCCCTCAGAATTCTTTTTGAAACTTAAGGATGTACTCTCCTGATACATGCCTTTCAGTTCCTTTCCCTTTTTATGTGCCACAAGTATGCATTTTTACCCACCAATTAAGGTTAAAGGAACTGTCAAATGAAAGTTACAGTTCCTTTTTGTCATTGTTAGATGTCCAACAATATGTGCAAGAGCATCAGCAAGTGTAGTCCTTGCTACTACTACAATTGAAATTAATGCCCAAATTGTGCCACACAGCAAAATAGAAAATAAGTGTACAAAACAATCCACACGAGGAACCCTGTTCTTGAGTAATCCTGCCCACACCGTGTACAGGCCTGTCACAACATTTCACATTTAGGTACAAATGCATATTTACATAAATTCTCTGTGTGCTTTCTATCAACCGGTATCAAAAATGCACATAAACAGATCATTTCACCAGATACCATATATATAAACATATACAATGTTTGGTCAAAATGCTTAATTAATTTGACACAAAATTGGTAAGGCTGTCAATGCCCATGAATTTCACCGGAGTTTTGAGTCATCCAGCATTCAGCTACAGACTACAGCTAACCTCTGCCCTGCAATAAATCTGAGATCCATACAAAGATGAAAAATACGCTTGGTAAAATACAGAGCTCACCACAAGGTGATCCTAATCAAATCATGGTCCACTAGAAACTAAACCTAAAAGCTCATTACAATTATTCTAACAGCCTTATTCATTACAAATTCTGGGCATATAAAAAGTACAAGGTGACATAAATACAGGAGGGCTGAAGCAGGCCGCTCTATGTAGCAGTGCAGCAAATGAACATCTCTGTCTGAACCAAGTCACTAGTTCACAATACAAAGAGCAACAAGACGATGAATCACACACGAGCTATAGGCTGGTAAATCTGAAAAAGTGCACGTTCTGATTCAGAATGATAAGACTAGTAATCAAAACAGTGAATCATACCAGATTTCTGGGCATGAATGGTTACTCTTATTATGCTCAACATCAACAAACTCTGATTTCAGTCATCTCAAATAAGTGGCACATCACTGCCTGATCTAGTGGATCAACTTGTGTATCCTACAGGCTGGTGACAGTAACACCATGTCTCAGCAGGCTTACAACAAGTCACCACTGTGTGCTGCTTCTACAGAAAACCAGAGCAAATTTTCATCAAGGCACAATAGAATTAAACATCAGTAAATCATTCACGTTTATGGGATTCTTACCAGCAAAGCTTAATTTATGACTTGTCACCTGAAGTTCAAAACAAACCAGATTGATTCTGACTAATTGACTAAATCTTATCTCTATCAGATGGTCACCTGCACACTATTTAATCTAGTAAATATTGCTCTATCTTCACAACTACTTGTTTTCCTCTTCTACTCTTTTATCAAGGTTTAATCATCCGTACTCATTTTCCTACAGCAATTACACAACTAGTCAATAGGTGGTTCACTTCATTTGATATAAAGTCTACTTTGTCTATTGATCTATGGTTGATGCTCAGCTGCTCTCGCCTACCATAAACATCAGTATAAATAATTACAGATATACGGCTGCCTCATATATATTTACACTGGGACTTTAAGCGATAAACAGTCATCCTCTAATTTAAATATATTTCTTGTCATCCCTAAGATACTAGAAATGGTGCATGTAAGTGCAGGGAGAACTATGTATACTACAAATGCTATCTGGTTACACACAACAAAACAAAGTAACATAACTCTTCAACCTTCAGTACACTTGGATGTCCTTATATATATATGTAGGTATATATGTATATATCTGTATGTATTTGTGTAACACACACATTGCACAACCTTGGTTAAGTGAAGAGCAAATCTCTGTAGATGATCTACAGGTAATTTGCTTTAGCCCTCACTCTGCTTCTCTCTCCCATCTCAATGTGATGTAGACTCGTCCCTGGGCACTGTGTTGTTGTTTGTGTCCTCTCCGGGTTCCGCATCTTTTTTCTCTGGTTTACTACTTGCCTCCTTGCACTGTACCTGTTGTTTGCTGTCTCCAGCACTACCTGCCCCCTCTGCAGTCTTGAGATCCTTATAGTGTTGTGAAGGATTGATTCTCAGTTTAGCCAGAGCTTCCTGCAGGCCTGTCAGAGAAGGATTGCTTGCTAACTGTGGAACATCACTGCTTGATATCTGAAGTGCACACCAGAGGGCAGTACGTGCCTTGCGGGTGTGTCCTGCCAACTCACTGATAGCCATAGCAAGTGCAAGGACATCTGAAGTAAAGGAAATGAAGAAACTTTGACTTGGTTTGCCAAGTCCACTTCTGTCTTAGTCTACAGACCATCAAAACAGTAGTTTTATTGACAATGAGAGCTTTATTAACCAAGGTTAGTGACGCATTTGATTGCAATTTATACAGCAGTTGTTTGATTGCAGACTCAGAGAGGTCTGCAGCCCATGGTAACAAGGAACAAATGTGTCATGGCACTCCTCTGACAATGATTATGAGATTTAATTGCATAAATATTCTGACAAATGGTGAAGAGGCAATATGTAAAGTGTTACTGCCATTTGGCAAGTCTTTACTGCATAAATAATTGTTTTCTTTCCTTAGGCCTACAAAAAGTTATTTGTTTCCAATTACACAGCAATAACAAGGGACCCATGGGTCACGGCGCTCGGCTTAAGTTTGAAATTTTTGCAAATGCAAAATATTCTATTTTAATGTTTTTCATTTATATAAGCATATGAGAAGCTAAGATGAAAGAGGCCCTCCTACTTGGTTATGGTAAAGTTCTAAATATATGATTGCAAACTTATACTCTGACAAGACTGTCATGGTGAAAAACAGTAAAAGTTTTGAGATACTGTGATGCATATGAAAAATTTACAGATGGACAGGCAAGTGGACAGAATGGACTAATACCTTTGTTTCACTTTCAAGGGAATAATGCATTTAAGTTTATACATAAGCCTGTTATTTAAGCATATCCACTTTTTCCATTATAATAGTTTTTATCTGATTATTTTTTTATTTACAAGTTTTATAAATTTGTATTAAAAAACACTGAAAATATAAGTTAAAATATTAGAATTCTAAGTTTCAATCATTATATATCCAGAGTTAGCTCATATTTGGTCATATTATGCATACACATATTTTTATTATTTTTAAATCACAAATGTTTAAACTGAATTTAAAAGAAAATAATTCCAAAAAACATGGCATCTACAAGATTATTCCTTGAATCACTATTAAAATGTTTTGCACTTTGGAGTTTTCAGTACATGCTTAATCTTATTCACAGAAATAAAATAAAAGATTCAGTAAATTTGGTAAAAAAAAAACATCTTTTCAAATAAAGTATACACACTGTTGGTTGAATGAGGGACAAACAATATCATTATGCTAATTACAATCTAAGCTATAATTTATTACTGGAATTAATAGTCAATTTTTACACCTGGTGAAGTTTTTACTCTTCTCAAGTAAGGAATTACTTATCTGATGAACATCCACACTTTCATAGCAATACACCACTTTGTGGACACAATTAAATATTCACTTTAATCATTGTAACCCTGGTGGTAAATACAAAATCTAAAATGTAGCATTGCATAGCCAAGAATAAAATGAAATACAGAAAATTATAACATTCATCTAGTTAATGCACCATCTAGGGGGGGGGGTGCAGGGCAGAGAGAAAGCCTGCTAGTAGTGGCCAAGCTGAGCCAAGGCAAGCTGCCTGGGGTGGGTTACATAATGCAAGTGAAGGCTGTACTACTAGGTGGGCTAGATGTAAACAACACTTGACATGGTGTATGAAAACTTGAATAAAAGCTACTGGTACTCTTTTCAATCAATTCCTTTGAAATTTCAGATTTTTTAAAAGATTAAATCCTTATGTATATATGCTGTGAAAATTAAATCAACATTGCTTACAGGGAAAAAATGTGCCATTGCCAAAGTTGGACAAAATTTAAGGTATTGATTTTTTAGTTATGCTAATAACTTGAAAAATTTGCAAAATTTTGGGTAAACAATTGAATCTTGATTAAATAAAGTTATATTCCTGATAAAAAGTCTCCAGCTTCAGCAATTCTAATCTTAGGTGAGTAAATATATTTCTTGATTTTTTAAAAAGTGCATTATGTTTGGGTCCATTACTTAAAACAATGGACCTATGGGTCACGGCGCTCAGCTGATATATATGATAAAAAATATGATTTAGAAATGAGGCACATGCTGGTTTTATATGGTAATAAAAATAAGCTGTATTATGAGTTGTTGTTGTTTAGCTTATGTATGATTTTGATAGTACCTTTGGAGACAAGAAAGAGGATTAATTTCATTTATTTCATTAACAAATAGAGTGGGATTGTCACACAGATTTTGACTTGGCCATATAACTAATATAAGCAGAACATATAATATAAGAGTTTAACTATTTATTAGAAAAATTACAAATATTGTCCTAAATATAATTTTTATTAAAAATAATAAGAGAATAGTATGATTTTTTCAAATAAAATATGACTGAAATGATTTTTAAAAATAATATTAAAGAATATATTCATGAATGCATTCATTAATACATTTTGAAAATATTTGCACTGGTATTCATATACTTTCACTTTTTCCTGAATTCCCATTCTTATGAAAGAAATTTTATAATGGATTACATATTCATATTCGTGTTTAAATACAATTGCAAAGTATTCGCACCATGTCTGGTATGTATTCAGTTTTCACCACACAATGATGTTGAGAATCCAGAATATAAAAAATTCACACATTTAAATAATGATCATAAGTACCTGGTTTTATGGCTTTTATTTATATTTAAAAAAATGTAATATATTTATTTTGGACTAATTTCACATCATTGTACACACTAGACACAGTAGGAATCTAGATTAATATTATCAACTGCATCTTTGTCTATCATTAATTTCCTTCATATGATCCCTAATGATTAGTAATGAATAATATGATTTACTTTTTTATCATTAAAATTGAACTGAAAAATACCATAGGTGATTGCATGGTGTTATTTGGAATACATGACATTCTATCCATCAATACAAGATTCTTATATCATCGGTAACTGCAAGTTAATTTCCTGTTATTATCAACTAACAAATTCCTTTTCTATTTTTCTTTAATTTGTTATTAAAAACCAATAAAAATTTATCAATTTATTGTTTATTGTTATGTTGTTGGTTAAAACTACTAGATGAGTTGGGTTGGACACCTAGATCAACTGTGGCTGGCCATTATATAATAAGCTGCCTGGACGCCCCAGTTTATGTCTAGCCTCAAGCATGCATAATTTGCTGAAAGTTCAACCAGGTCAACATACAGGTGACTCAAGAGGTGCTACAGAGAGCCAAGATCTGACATGGTCTCATAAAAACATTAATAAAAGCTACAATTTTTGGCCAATTTCTTTCAGCTTTTCAAACTAAAAAGCTGAAATCTTTATGTGTGCATGATATGAAAATTATATCAACAGTACTCACAGGAAACAAACATGCCATGGTCAAAGTTGGGCAAAATTTAAGGTACTAATTTTATATTTATACTAATAACTTATAAAATTTGAAAAATTCAGAACTAATTTTGGGTATTCAATTGAATCCTGATTAAATAATGTAACATCCCTGACAAAAAATCTCTAGCTTCAGCAATCCTCTTGTTAAGGGAGTAAATATATTTCTTGATTTTTTACAAAGTGCATTATGTTTGGGCCCATAACTTAAAACAATTACGCAATACTGACATCATTTCTGGCATGTGCATAGAGAATATATAGAAAAATATGTATATTATATATGATTAAAGTCAGATCAGTGGTTTTGATATTAGGCTGTCTTGAAGTGTAACAATGGGTTTTTAATGGAAAAATGAAGTTTTTCATTAATATCTCGAAGGTATTAAGTCCTAGTGATCAAATTCTTGGCATGGTAGGGGATTTTTGAGACATCTAATTGTATGCCAAATTTTAGGAACTGAGAGCTGAAGTTGGGGAGCTGAGCACTTGCAAACTGCATGACACTAGTTTGATGTAAACAATATGTTACATGGTGCTTGAAAGCTTGAATAAAATCTACAGTTTTTGATCAACTGGTTTCAAATTTTTGGTGTTTACAGACAAAATGCTAAAAAAAACATGCTGTGAAAATCAAATCCACAGTCCTTACAGGAAAAAAACGTGCCATGGTCAAAGTTGGGCAAAATTTAAGGTACCAATTTTTTATTTTTGTTAATATTTTAAAAAATTTAAAAGATTTTGATCTAATTTTGGGTATACAATTTAATTTTGATTAATTAAAATTATATTACTGGAAAAAAAGTTTAAAGCTTTAACATATTTTGTGTTAAGTGATCAAATATCTTTCCTGATTTTTTACACAATGCATTATGTTTGGGCCCATAACTTTTCAAATTTTTATAATACAGACATAATTTCTGGCATGTACATAGGAACTATATAGAGGAATAACTATGGTAAATACGAGGAAAAACAGATAAGTGGTTTTGATATTAGGCAGTCCTGAAGTGTAAAAATAGGTTTTCAATAAAAAATTGAGGTTTTTCTTTAATTTCTCAAAGGAACAAAGTCGCAAAGACCCAGTTTTCGGCTTGGTAGGAGATCTTGGGGACATCTAACATTATGCCGAATTTTGAATTCCTAGGTCTTACGGCTTCAAAACGTGCCACATCGACGGACGGACGGACGGACCGACAGACGACAGACAATGGACCACGACTATAGCTCAGATGACTTATAGTCAGCTGAGCTAAAAAGTGACCCATGGGTCATAACGCTCAGCTGCCATGCATGACCTGTGTCATCATGGACTGAGATTCACAACTTCCAGTCAAATTTTGAAGAACCAATTTGCCAATTTGTTGAAAATTTTCTATGACAACAGAAATATATATCACCTATGTCTGGTTAAAACACAGTGAATTGATGGTCTGAGGAAAATGCATGATTGTTAAGCTATCAGGAACTATTCCAACAGCTTGCTTGAAACCTGTCGATCTCAAAAGGAACTCCACAAAGGGCAAATATAAGATCAAAATATATAGCAAAAATCAAGGAAATACATGCCAGAACTAGAATACGGGTAGTCGACAAGCGACTACGTGTATCCGCCTAAATCAGAGTGGAACTGGTGAAGTGAGGCATGGATTGAGTGGCAAGGGGAAATAGAGTGAAGTGTTGCATATTAGCATGAATGTCTGCAGCCCCATTGTGTATGTAGGTTGCGCCACCTACCACAAAATCCAGAAAGCTGTCCAAGTTGTATACATATGCAAAATTTAAGGCAGATAAGTCAAACCACTACATGTATATGAGTGATTTTTGCCCTTGGCAGACAGATGGACGCTGTGCAAAAATGGCTGTAGGTGGTGCCACCAGTTTTGCGTATGATAAAGAGCTATGTGAGAACTATACACATGCAAAACTTTGGCCCAATCGGTCAAATGGTGCCCAAGATATGAGCTTGGATATCTGCTGCATAAATGTAGAATGTAGGTGGCGCCACCTGTCATAAAATCAAGAGAGCTGTTGGGGATGTATAAACCTGCAAAATTTTAGGCAGATATGTCAAACCACTGCAGAGATATGAGTGATTTTATCCCATGGCAGACAAATAGACGGGAGCTGTGCAAAATTGGCTGCAGGTGGCACCACCAGTTTTGCCTATGATACAGAGCTATGTGAGATCTATACACATGCAAAATTTTGGCTCAATCGGTCAAATGGTTCCCGAAATATGAGCTTGGATGTCGGCAAAGTAAACGTTAATGTAGGTGGCGCCACTGCCATTAAATCAGAAAAGCTGTCTAGGATGTATATGCATGCCAAATTTTAGGTGAATTAGTCAAACCACTGCAGAGATATGAGTGATTTTAACCCCAGGCAGATGAACAAATGGACACTGTGCAAACATGGTTGCAGGTGGCGCCACCTTTTGTTGTGTATGTTATAAAGCTATCCCAGGGCTATATTTGTATACGCATGCTGAATTTCAGGTGAATTAGTCAAACCACTGCAGAGATATGAGTGATTTTAACCCAAGGCAGACAAACAGATGGACACTGTGCAAACATGGTTGCAGGTGGCGCCACCATTTTTTGTGTATGTTAAACAGCTCTCCAAGGGCTACATTTGTGCAAAAAAATTTTCCTGATCGGTCAAACGGTTCCCGAGATATGTGGGTTTATGTGTGGAAACAGACACACAAACTGACGCACAGCGCAGAGGATAGGTCAGAGGTCAAAACAAAATCGGGGTGCAGCAGTTCACATGTGACCTGAACATAATCCCGGGTTTCGTAAAATTCCGCCCAGCGGTTATGGAGGAGTTCTCCGGACACCTACACGGCGGCGGCGGCGTGCAGCTAAAAACATAGTATCCGCAAAACTCTGTTTTGGCGGATACAATTATTGAGAAACAGGTGCTTCTGTATGAATTTTTATTCAATACAAGCCTACTGTACTGCACTTTTATAAATGATGGTAATATTTATTCAGAAATATTTGACCCAATCCTTTACAAGATTACATAAATATACATCCAACTGCATTCACTTTAACTGTTCTTGAGATAATAGGATCAAAAGGAATTAAAAGATGGTTGCCTGGTGGCCATATTGGACTTCTGACAAGTCTGTAATCAGACAACAAACATTCTCTAAATCGGACCAAACATTAAAGAAAATTACTGAAACTGCACTGAAGAAAGAATTTCTAAGGTGGCTAACTGGCAGACATAATGGATTTCTGACAAGTATGACATTTGATATCCCACATTCTCCAATAAGAGACCAAACTTGGGGCAATTTATCCAGTAATGAATGCCCAAAATAATTCAAAAGGCATGTCCAGGCCCTCATATCAGATTTATAGATATGCAATAGTAAAAAGTGTAAGTCCAATATTTTTTATTATCACTCTGCTTTTCAATGGGGTCAGCAGGGTAGGTAAACTGCCAAACCTGAAAGAAAAGAAATGCAGAAAGCATGACTAAGAGTCTTGAAATAAAACAAAAAGCCATCCTAAATCAAGGTACACATCCACATATTATGAGAACAAACACTTGCTTTTATATGTGGTGATATATATTAAAATATTCAGATATCTAGGAAACTAAGTTTATTGCTAGGATTCCATAAAACAAACTGCAAAATGTTCCCATCATCTTATAAATCAGTAGCTAAACCTTAATACTATACTCTCATAGTCTTAATGCCTGGCTGAAGCATTCATGCAACAGTGTTTTTGTTTTGAAGTAACGAGGTACTTATCACTGAGCCTTATCACTTAATAGGCTGATACAAAAGGGAGTCATATGTCACCAGTGTCACTCAAAATTACAGCCACACAGGGAGATGTACCAGCTGGAGTGGGATGGTTATATATACAAGAAAAATAGAGATGGTCTATAAAATAAGTAATTGTGAACATCCCTGACCAATGACCTTGGCCTTTTGCCCACATATCAACTGGATTTTTTCTAAATGATGGGTAACTACTAACCACTTAAATCTGGTGTAATTACTTGGCAACCAATGGGTGAATAACTTTGACCTGCAACCTTTAACCTGCTGACCAGCTGACCCCAAAATCAATAAGTTATTTATTCAAGCAAAAAGACCCATAAATATGAAGTTTGAGTCAAACTGAGCGATGCATAGATGTGGCATATGTGAAAGACTGAAGGTTTGGGTTGAACAGTTACACTTGAAATATGCTAACAAGCATTTAGAACAATTAAATATTGTGACCTTGACCTTTGACTTTTTGACCTCAACATCAATAGGCTTCTTCCCTTATTGGTAGGTAAGCCATATATGACAGATGGAAGGTACAGATTGAAAAGTTTGCCTGAAAATGACTCCATGCAAGAAGTGGGTGCTGTGAACTTGACCTTTGACCTCAAAATCAACAGGTCTTTTCCCCTGTTGGCAGAGAAGCGATATCAGTGCTGAAAGGTTTGGAATGAAAAGTCTAGCTTGAAATGTGTCCACAACCTTTTCAAAGAAGTGGATCCTGTGACCCTGACCTTTGACCTTGTGACCTCAAAATCTATAGGATTCTTCTCCAACTTAGTAGGTGAGCTATATGTGAAAGATCAAAGAACTGGGATGAAAGGGTTGGCTTAAAATGCATCCACAGGCTTTTCAAAGAAGAGGCTCCTGTGACCTTGACCTTTGACCTTTTGACCTAAAAAAAATTATGGTTCTTCCCCTGTTGGTAGGTGAGCTGTATGTGAAAGATGGAAGGTTTGGGATGAAAATTTTGTCTCAAAGAGTTATTTCTGGGGGGTGCAAACACACCCCATAACTTCGAGAATATAGGTCACAGTGACCTAATTTCAGGTTTGCAAGGAGATCTTTTTATAACCTCTAAGACTGCATAGGGTTCATGGCCCTAGCCCCTACGGTTACGATTTGTGCCCTGCTAATGGACGGACGGACGGCCGGACGGACGGACAGACGGAAGGAAGACGGACAAAGACCCATCACTATAGCCCAGCATGACTGAAAGTCAGCTGAGCTAAAAATTACACTATACTGACATCATTTCTGGCATGTGCATAGCGAATGTATAGAAAAATATGTATATTATATATGATCAAAGTCAGATAAGTGGTTTTGATATTAGGCAGTCTCAAAGTGTAACAATGGGTTTTTAATGGAAAAATGAAGTTTTTCATTAGTATCTCAAAGGAAATAAGTCCTAGTGACCAAATTCTTGGCATGATAGGGGATTTAGGAGACATCTAACTCTATGCCAAATTTAAAGAACTTAGAGCTGAAGCTGGGGAGCTGAGCTCTAGCAAACTGCATAACACTAGCTTGATGTAAACAATATGTGACATGGTGCTTGAAACGAATAAAATCTACAGTTTTTGATCAACTGGTTTCCAATTTTGGGTGTTAACAGTTGAAATGCTAACAAAAACATGCTTTGAAAATTAAACCCACAGCAGTTACAGGAAAAAAATGTGCCATGGTCAAAGTTGGGCAAAATTTAAGGTACCAATTTTTTATTTTTGCTAATATTTTAAAAAAATTTAAAAGATTTTGATCTAATTTTGGGTATACAATTAAATTTGATTAATAAAAGTAATATTACTGGAAAAAAAAGTGCTTAGCTTTAACAAGTTTTGTGTGAAGTGATCAAATTTCTTTCCTGATAATTTACACAAGCCCTACAGGCCTAATGCGAACCTGTACAAAGTTTAGGAGTATGAATGGAGGTTTATTTTAAAAATTTAATATTGATCCTCCTAAGTCCTGCATATCTACCTTAGTCATTATGATTTCTGCAAAATGGACGTTTCTGACCTGCAAGTTTCGGACTAGGGCATTTTAAAACCAGAATATGGGTAGTCAACAAGCCACTATGTGTATCCGCAGAAATCAGAGTGGGACGGGTGAAGTGAGGCATGGATTAAGTGGCAAGGAGAATAGAGTGTGATGTGTTGCATATTAGCATGGATGTCTGCAGCTTAAACGTGAATGTAGGTGGTGCCACCTGTCATAAAATCAAGAAAATTGTCCAGGATGTATAAACCTGCAAAATTTCAGGTGGATAAGTCAAACCACTGCTGAGATATGAGTGGTTTTATCCCAAGGCAGTTCAACAGATGGATGCTGTGCATAAGTGGTTGCAGGTGGCACCACCAGTTTTGCCTATGATGAAGAGCTATGTGAGATCTATACACGTGCAAAATTTTTGCCTAATCATTCAAACGGTTCCCGAGATATGAGCTTGGATGTCTGCAGAGTAAATGTGAATGTAGGTGGTGACACCTGTCACAAAATCGAGAAAGCTGTCAAGGATGTATAAACCTGCAAAATTTCAGGTGGATAAGTCAAACCACTGCTTAGATAAGAGTGATATTATCCAAAGGCAGATGAACAGATGGATGCTGTGCAAAAATGGTCGCAGGTGGTGCCACCAGTTTTGCCTATGATGAAGAGCTATGTGAGATCTATACACATGCATAATTTTGGCCCAATCGGTCAAACGGTTCCCGAAATATGAGCTTGGATGTCTGCAGAGTAAATGTGAATGTAGGTGGCGCCACCTGTCATAAAATCGAGAAAGCTGTCCAGGATGTATAAACCTGCAAAATTTCAGGTGGCTAAGTCAAACCACTGCTGAGATATGAGTAATATTATCCGAAGGCAGATGAACAGATGGACGCTGTGCAAAAATAGTTCCAGGTGGCGCCACCATTTTTAGTGTATGTCATAAAGCTATCAAAGGGCTACATTTGTGCAAAATTTTTAGCCTGATCGGTCAAACGGTTCCCGAGATATGTGGGTTTATGTGTGGAAACAGATGCAAAAATGGACACTGGGCAGCAAGGAAAGGTCAGAGGTCAATCAAAAATTAGGTTGCAGTAGTTCACATGTGACCTGATGATAAACCCGATTCGCTTAAAATGCAAACCAAGTTTTTTCAAACAGTTGAAAGATATAGTTCCAATAATCTGGGAATTCTGCATCTAAACATTGTGTCTAGACGTCTAGACCCTGTGTCTAGACGTCTAGACACATTGTCTAGACACACCCCCCCCCCCACCCTGAGCCAGGTCAGTTGCCATGGTGATGTCTGGACCCCACCTGTTTGTACTGAGTGACCTCTTGACTTGGCTGCTGAAACTCAGTATGAAGTCAAATCTGTTTCCAAATACAGAAAGCCTTTTTCAATTGGCTACAATGCTTTTTTAAAACTGTATTTACCCAATCTATTCTTATAAAACTGGCAGAACCCTACCATAGAATAAATCTTGTAAAGTTTAAACCAATCAGCTGAACAGTCTCATCATAAATCAGTGAATAAGCTAGAAGAGTTTAAAATTACGTTTTCGCTTGTAAAAAACATCAATGTAGGTGGCGCCACCAATACCTCAAAATCAGATATGAAACATGTGACAAACATTAGTATAAAATTTGGTCATTATAGCTCTAGCTGTTTCTGAGATTTTAATTTTAGTGTGCTTTTTTGGACAGATGACTAAGTTCAACCTCCTGTAACTTGGCCAAAAATCTCCGAACTGGAACCATTTGAACAAACTTGAGAGAGATTGTTCCAGGGATCATTTCTGTGAAATATTGGACAATTTGGCTGGACAGTTTCAGAGAAGAAGATTTTTAAAGGTTTTTAAGCTTTTTCTCTATAAAATCTAAATTAATGCAGATACCCAATAATAAGCTCCAGGGCACCAAGTTTCACATGTGACGATTTCTTACATGTAATTTGGAGCTGCTAAGTCCGACATTTTCTGACTTACAGCCATGGACGGCGGAAAGCCAGCCCTGGACAGCGGACGGCTGACGACAGACGGACGACCCTGCGCCATCGCATAAGCTCACAGGTTCGCTAAAAATGCATTATGTTTGGGCCAATAACTTTTTTAAACTAGATATTTCTTGGCACCGCAGGTGCCAGAGTATCCCCCGACATAATACGCCCCCCCCCCCCCCTTTAAGAAAAGGCCCCCATTTTTAGCAGCATAAACTGACACTTGGCAAGCAATTATTGTTTCTTCCATCTATCAATCCACAATCATTTTGAAGATGTTGGTCCTGTGACCTTGACCTTTGACCTCATGACCCCAAAATTAATTGGGGTCTTGCTTTTTCAATGGGACAAATATAAGTCAAGTTTGAAATCTATACATCAATAAAAGCAGTAATTTATCATACAGAAACTAATTTTTTGACAGATGGCTCCTGTGGCCTTGACCTTTGACCTCATGACCCCAAAATCAAATCGGGTCTTGCTTTTCCTATGTGCCATATACAAGTCAAGTTTGAAATCTATACATCAATAAAAGCAGGAATTATCATCCAGAAACTAATTTTTGGACAGGTGGCTCCTGTGTCCTTCACCTTTGATCATGTGACCTCACAATTAACAGGCATCTTCCTCTATTGGCAGAGGAACTGTATGTGCAAGATGAAATGTCTGAGATGAAATGTTTGGCTGAAAATGCATCCACAATCTTTTTAAAGATGTGTCCTGTGACCTTGACCTTTGACCTCATGACCCCAAAATCAACTGGAGTCTTGTTTTTTCAATGGGACATATATAAGTCAAGTTTGAAATCAGTACATCAATAAAAGCAGGAATTATCATCCAGAAACTAATTTTTTGACAGATAGCTCCTGTGGCCTTGACCTTTGACCTTGTGACCCCAAAATTGATATGGATCATCCACTATTGGCAAGTGAGCTTTATATTCAAGATGGAAGACCTGGGATGAAAGTTTGCAAGTCCAGTGACCTTGACCTTTGACCTCATGACCCTAGAACCTATAGGGTTCTTACTTTAGTGGTGGGCCATACACAAGTCACATTTGAAATCCATATGGCTATCAACACTGGAGATATCATAAGAGGTGTGTGATTTTCACCAAATATGGACACATTAAAGGTCAAGGCCACTCTCATGGTAAAGGTCATGACCCAAATATAAATAGACCTCATCCCATAACCCATCTCTGTACATGTGTATAATATGAAAGAAATCTGATCATTAGTTTTTGACTTATAATGCTTACAGTACTGTCAAGTGGCAATTATGGGGGTATTAAAAGGCGTAAAAACAAGAAAAGGATAATAGGTGGCGCCACCAGTTTCCGGTATATCACAAGGCTATCCAAGATCTTCAGTCACCTTGATTTTTGGACCAGTCCATGCAAGCTTACTTGAGATATTTAAGAATTTGTGTTATTTTCAGCAAAAATGGACCTTTTCAAGGTCAAGGTCACTCTCCTAGCATAGGTCATGACCCCATTTTAAATAGGCTTCGTCCCCTTCCCTATATCTAAACAAATGTAAAGTTTGAAAAAGATCAGTGAAATATTTTTTGAGTTATCCCGCTCACAAGGTTTTTCTGAGGCTGCGGCGGCGGCAGGACTGTCGGGACTTTGTCTTGGGAAACAATTATATAATACAGACCTAATTTGTGGCATGTACATAGGAACTATATAGAGGATTATCTATGGTAAATATGAGGAAAAACAAATGAGTGGTTTTGATATTAGGCAGTTCTGAAGTGTGAACATAGGTTTTTAAAAAAAAATTGAGGTTTTTCCACCATTTTTGGTGTATGTTATACAGCTCTCCGAGGGCTACATTTGTGCAAAAAAATTTTCCTGATCGGTCAAACGGTTCCCGAGATATGTGGGTTTATGTGTGGAAACAGACGCACAAACGGACGCAGAGCGCAGAGGAAAGGTCAGAGGTCAAAACAAAATCGGGGCGCAGCAGTTCACATGTGACCCGAACATAATCCCAGGTTTCGGAAAATTCCGCCCAGCGGTTACGGAGGAGTTCTCCGGACACCTACGCGGCGGCGGCGACGGCGGCGGCGGCGGCGTCCAGCTCAAAACATAGTATCCGCAAAACTCTGTTTTGGCGGATACAATAATGAATGACAACTTCCATTACCCATGTTATCAGTTTGTATGATTGGACGCATAATCCTTCAATTTGTAATATAAATATAATATATATATGGCATTCCAATGGGAGAAAATGTCAATTTTAGATGCCCATATGATGTCGTTTCCCAATTCCCCAGTAGATGGCGACAACACAGAAGTTATAAAACTTTGAGAATTGACAGAGCCACGGAGATATGACAATTTCTAAAAAGGCCGTAAAACAGAGCTTTGTAGAAGATTTTATGAGCATATAAGACTAAAAAATATTCATAATCCCTATCAAATCTCTTCATATTTGCAGGTAAAAACTTATCTAAACTCGTTTTTAATTGCCTTTCCGTTCAAATGAAACTCTCCCAGAATATTCCACATCAATTTTCTGATTTTACAAAATGACTGACCTCGCATCAGGCACATGTGAACAGCCAACTGTACGGCTTAAAAAACAATCTTTTTTTGTTAAACAATTATAAATTCTATCACATTATCAGGTATAAGTGAAAATATTTGTTCATATTCAATGATTCTCGAATTCCTTTGTTGTTTAATGCTTGGGAACGATTATATACTGTACAAATCTGGGATTCTGAACAATCAGTCAATGCATTCCTGCTTTTGCCAGTTTTGCCACATAATTTTTTCAATAAATTTTAAAGGTTCCTGGTTTTATTTAGGGTTGGTCGCTTAACTGGAAACAAAGAATTAATTTATTTTGGCCTTGTTTCTTATAAACAACAGTGATCACTGTTCCAACGAAAGAGAATAGCAGATTTCATATTTGACGTTTATCTATGACTACTAAAATAGTAAAGTGACTGTCTGTCTGTCAAATGGTCTAGCCACCACCCCCCCCCCCCCCCCCCCCCACATCCTTGATGCCACACTTTCCAAGGGGACAATTTGTGCCTCCAGGCCATTAGCTTGTTTAAATATCTCAAAGTGTGCATAGAGTCGGTGTGCCAAGTTCATCATGCGTACTATGATCACTATGAGGTGACAAAAACCAAACAAAAAATTTTCATACAGAGCACCTAGTATATATATACGAGTTGGTAAATATTAAAAAAAAATGTTTTTCTTGGATAAAATATCTCTGGTGCTTGTTTTTCTTATGATTTAATGTTATTTTATCAATAATAGAAATACCTTTTTCTTCATGAATGCGTGGGCCCCCATTACGGTTGCGGTTAGCCGAGTTGACAATTTCCTCTTTCCTGCGGGCTTGAACCTTACGGATCCCTTCAATCCAAGTTTCCATGGCAGAAAAGATGTTGGTGTGTAAGTGAAGCTCTCTAAGCTGTTCCATCTTTGTCAGGAGTGTCACCACCTGGAGCAAACATTATCATACAGTGACCAAACACTGTGTATTTACACTGACTGTTCACTCAAAAGAGCTATAAACTATATGGTATAGTTGGCTTCATATTTGTGCGGTTAAAATTTTGAGATTTTTATTTTTTCATTGTTTCATGAGGGTTTCTTTTTTGTGATCTCATCATACAATAATTTTCACGGATTATATATGATTACATATAAACTGATTACTGTGGTTTTCTTCTTATTTGTGGTGGTTTCAAATTCGCGATATTCGCGGTCGCCCTCTGACCGCGAAATTGAAACCACGCAGTTTTGAATGCATATATACCAGACAATGATCATTAATTTCAGAAGCTGCCGATAGTTTGCGACAGTTGAGATTTATCTTCAGCCACGTAGTGATGTCCATCGAGCCTGGTACATATACGTTATGTGATTCAGGGAGAATGACAGGGCCCATTTAAAATAATACCGGTTGGCTTAGATGCAAAAACCGGGACCCTATGCCGGCGGACCCGCCCAGCAGTTTTTCCTGTCCCCCGGTACATTACTGGAAATTGTCAATGTCCGCTGGGCACTAATATTTAAAAATTACGTGTATGTGTGCCAAGTTAGATGACATCCAGTGCCGCTTAAAATGAATATTGAGTAGAAGGTCCTCTTTCACATTGTGCCGTATTTAGTCATGTAAATGAATAAAATTTGCCACTACAGTAGTGGTTGCGCCACCTTGTAACTGTATTAAGGACTAATTCTGTGAAATCATGACGCGCCAAATGATGTATGATTGGCTATAGTGATTATGAATATATTTGAAAGGTTCACAGTTCATTTTGGCACCAAAATGCCGTAAAACAGTGGGATATTATGTTTCGCTTGAGATTTTAACCGTGAGAAACTGAATACGGTTCCTTCTTCCACCTTTATGGAATTAATTAGCAACATTAACGGCACTCAAATTATTCTGGGCACATCCCTGCCTTTGACACTGAAACAAGGGGGCTACCTACAGGCGTCCCTTTTTGGTTGAGCAGGTGATTACGACTCCACTTTTAATTAACAGGAGTAAGATACCCTTATCAAGACAGTTTCCCTAAACAAACTTAATATACGGTTTTGTAGTTACAGGTTCGTGTCTCGACACACCTTCATAACATTTGAGTTGTTTTAATGAGCCTTGGTTCTGAACTAATTACAGCTAGGGGGGGTCAATGCTTCCCGCAGACGACGGCTCAGCCGTCTGTGAAGGTTCGAACATGCGATATCCGGACAGAGAAAAAGTAGACCTAGATAATAGTGAAATCACCGGTTAATGAAATTATTTTTGATAAGAAAATATACTACTAGACCAATGATAGCTAGAGCGCGAAAAAGGAACCCCGTGAAACTTTTAAGAATATAAAAACCGCGAAAATTCAGCCCCGTCAATATAAAGGCAACCACAGTATATTAAATAATAAGTGCATGTGCAAAATCATTATAACTGGAGGGGGAATTCAGTGACACTAAAAACAACAAACGAGTTTTAAACTATTGTTCATTAATTCCAGATAATTTGAAATATCTGGTATCGTTTATAATAGTAATTTTTTATTTAAGAATAAAATACATGATCTATCATTTTTATAGCATCAATCTTTTTCCTTGATACTTGCCTTCAACCACAGGGCTTCATATTAACGAGGGTTTTAATTAATTTCCCTTTTGTTAATATCACAAATTGAAACCCTTGTGAACAAAATGCAACCACAGCATTTATTCTACAAATAAATTGTACAAATAGGTATTATTACTAATGGAGGTATTCTTAATGGCTCAGATGGTCGTGTTCATTGGTATTGGAAACAGGAGAGCACAGAGATAACCGCTGCCCTCCGACTGGCAGCTATAACCAACTCTCATAACCACAACCCAGGCTGCCAGCAAGAGAGCCAAGTGTTTTACCTCTAGACTGTCCAGACCCAATAATGTTTAAAAAACATGTAATATGGTCGTTAAATTCAATGGGGAGACACATGGAGACCTGAGATTACCCATAATTTTGAGAGCCACAGGAAAAATTGCAAGTGTTCAATAAACAGGGCTTTTGTTCTTGCTAGAGAGATAATGCCCGTACAAAAATTTGATGTGATGAAAATCTACACATGCATGTGTGCAAGAATGTTAACATTTGCAAAACACTAATTTTTATCACATATTAATGTTAACATTTCCCAAACACCGATTTTTATAAGTAAGAAATAAGAAGAATTGCTTCTGACATTGTTATGTCAGGTACTGAAGTTTATTATTGGCCATTGCCCCATTTAGTGTGGTGAACCTAATAAACAAAGAGTTAACAAATTAAAATTCATGAAAAGGAATAATTCTAATGAAATCCATTTACCAAAACACTTGAAGCATGGAAAAGTTTGGCTTCTAGGCACAATTTATTTTACTAAGAGAAAAGCAGTTCTGGCAGGCTTACTCGTCTGAGGGTCAACATTAAACTGGAACAAGCAGGTACCTTGGCATGCTCCCTGAGTGAGTCTACCACCAGGCGGTCCACTCTCGAGGGGTTAGACGGCAGTCGTGGGATGATGATGTTATTGATGCTGGACACCTTCTTCCCAGGATTCTGCCTGGCCAGCTCTGCCTCAGTCTGTCCAAAACAAACACTGTATTAATGAGTATTTTAAATTCAGAACACGGTACTGCTCTAGAATGAAATTCTTTACTAGCACTTATCCATTAAAACTGAAGCAAAGCAACAATTCTACCATGAATGACAAATGCTCTGAAACTGATAGCCCAAATTTCATCATATAAAAATGTTGCTGTAAATTAAAAATACTTGTTAAACTGCTTATTCGGTTAAGATGCTGCACTTCTATATGACTGCATCACTTAATTCAAAAGAGCTGTGTGTTTTCCATAAGTTTATAGGTTTATATTACAATAATTACTCAGCAATACCAATTATATTGAAAACACTAGTGTGCCATTAAAAATGAAGGAATATATAGGAGATTACGGTCTAAATGCTGGAAAATGTAGGAAATTATAGGAAACATTTTTTTACTAGGATAATACAGGATTAATAATATAGGATTCAGTGGGAACCCTGTAACATATTGAATGACAGTCCAGTTAGTCAGTGCTGAGAAATGGTAGGAGTTAAAAGCAAAGAAGCTCCTGTAACTTTCATAATCTGCAAATTGTACATACACATAAAATATTTTTAACAAAGAAAGGATATTCCCTTCTACTTGCCTTTTTTCTTTCTTTTTCCAGATTTCTAAACTGATCGCAGCATTCCTCTAGCCGAAGATGTAGCTCATTTGATGGGCCGCTACGCCTGTAAACATAAAAACAACAACTGCTTAAACAGGAATAAAGTTCCATCCATTCTGATTAAGTCTCAGCTTCACTTATGATTTTGCATTTAATGTGAAAGAGCACAAAACAGCTAACAAAATAGGTCACATTCTAAAAAATACTGCCACTTTTCATTTTGTAAGTTATATAGCACTTGTTAGATGAGGCTGCCTTCCAGTGAAAAACCAAGAACATGATGCAGAGAAGTGTAAAGGCCAAAAAAAAGGGCATGGTTCTGAGGCACTTTTTTCATTAATCAGTATGTGAAGGCGGAATTTTATTTTTGACCTTTTTTTTAATGTTTCGATAACAAGGCCTACAGGCCTAATTCAAACCTGTGCATATGGATATACACCAGGTATCACGCTTCAATGCTGACCCATTACTTTTCATATATATGAACAATGCAAGTACTGAACATTTTGAACAAGAAACAATACACAAACATCACTGCTGAAATTCTTGCATGGGTGCACACAACGAAAAAATTATTGTAGGTGGCACCACCAGTCTTCTATACGACAAAGCTATTTGACATGTATAAATATGCCTTATTTCAGGCTGATATATCAAATTCCTCCGTTGAGTTTAGCAGGCACATACACTTTGCAAAAGTCATTGTAGATGGCGACACCTGTCTTGTGAACGAGAAAGCCATTAAAGACACATAGACAGGTCAGAATATCAGGCCAATACATCAAACTTACCTTAAGTCTGATGCACGGGGCTGACCAGGCTTAGGTGAGAAAGGCTGTTGCCCCAAGTGTACTGTGACAAATTACTGGCTCAGGCTACTGCACTGAGTGAACTCTTGACCTGCACCTGGCTAGACTGAGTGAACTTTTGACCTGTACTTGGCTGCACTGAGTGAACTCTTGACCTATTGCATAATCGACACAGTTGGCAGTCTGCCAAAGCTATAAATAAATCCAGGCTGACCTTTTGCCTATTGCCAAATCTGAAATAGTAGGCACACAATTGCAGAAGCTCACAGATTGGCTCCATATGCAGCCCTGAGTGGCATGACACCCATGAGGTGATCACATAATACTCATGAGGTGTTCACATGCTACCCATGAGATGATCACATGCTGCCAATGAGGTGATCACATGCCTTGTGCTTGGCTGCACTGACTGAACTCTTGACCTATATTTGGCTGCACTGAATAAACTCTTGATCTGTTGCCAAATCTGAAACAGTTGGCAGTTTCTAAACCTATTCAAGAAACATACACAATCTTGGCCTGTTATGTAACTCTGCTAATATTTATCCAACACAAACCATTTGAACAAACTCTAGAGGGCTCACCTCTGGGATCATTTCTTTTAAATATTGAACAATTTGGCTGGGCCGTTTACAAGAAGAAGACTTTTAAAGTTTTTTTCAGCTTTTTCCCTGTAATATCTAAGTATATGCAGATAGCAAAAATAAGCTAATTCCATCAACATTTGATATGTGACAGATAATTGCATAAATTTTGGGGAAAGTAGCTCCTGCTATTTACTGAGAAATTATGAGTTAGTGTACAGATGATATGTAATATCATAAATCTACATATTTTAAAAGCTTTTAAAAACATTCTTGTCAATATTTTCCATAGATAACCTGAAATCTAAATGTCTAGAGGCATGTTGTAATGGATGCTGATAAACTGGTGCTAGGCTAGATGTATCTGCTTCACACAGCTAATATATATGGTAAATTGACTCAATTCAATCTTTATAATTCAGCAAAAATTCATTCTTTGGAACCATAAAAGACAATTATGATAAGAATTATTCAGGGAATTGTTCTTGCGAAATCTTAAACAAAATGGCCTCAGAATCATCAGTCGAAAAACATTTTGTAGGTTTATAACTAATATGGGAAAATAACAGCAAAATGGCAAAGTTCAGCTTCCCATAACTCAGCCAAAAATCATTGAACCAAAACCATTTGAACAAACTTGAATCATCAACATCTAAGGATAATTAATGTGTGAGATTTAAGAATTTAGCCCGTTGGTTTTTGAGAAGAAGATTTTTGTAGCCACTTAGCTAACATGGGCTGTTATGGCATATATGACTAAATTCAGCTTCCCATAACTCAGCCAAAAGTCACTGAACTGAGACCATTTGAACAAACTTGAATTATCAACATCTAAGGATAATTGTGTGAGATTTAAGAATTTTGCCCAGTGGTTTTTGAGAAGAAGATTTTTGTAGCCTCTTAGATAACATGGGCTGTTATGGTATATGACAAATTCAGCTTCCCATAACTCAGCCAAAAGTCACTGAACTGAGACCATTTGAACAAACTTGAATTATCAACATGTAAGGATAATTAATGTGTGAGATTTAAGAATTTGGCCCAGTGGTTTTTGAGAAGAAGATTTTTTTGTAGCCACTTAGCTAAAATGGGCTGTTATGGCATATGACTAAATTCAGCTTCCCAAAACTTAGCCAAATGTCACTGAACTGAGACTTTTTGAACAAACTTCAGAAAGCACTACCTAGGATAATTTCTGTGCGATATTAACCAATTTGGCCATATCGTTTCAGAGAAGAAGTTATTTGTAGCTGTCAGTATGATACTGGCACTGATGACCCCCGTACAAAAAAGGCTGATGCAGGTGGCGCCACCAATACCTCAATTTCAGATATGACTCATGTGACCAACATTGGCATAAAATTTGGTGATGATAGTTCAAGCCATTTTTGAGATTGTAATTTTAGTATGCTTTTTTGGATAGAAGACTAAGTTCAACTTCCTGTAACTCGGCCAAAAATCACCGAACTTAAACCATTCGAACAAACTTGAGAGAGATTGTTCCAGGAATCATTTCTGTAAAATATTGGACAATTTGGCTGAACAGATTTGGAGAAGATTTTTTAATTTTTTTTAACTTTTTCCTTATAAAATCTAAGAAAATGCAGTTAGCCAAAAAATAAGCAAAATCCCATAGAGTTTTATAGATGACTAATTTTATGCATAAAATTTTGTGATGCTAATTCTTGCCGTTTTCAAGATAGTATGGGTTAACGTACAGACGACGGACGACGCCACACCATCGCATAAGCTCACAGGTTCGCTAAAAATGTCATATGACCAGGGAAAAGCATGACAATAACATATCTGTTTGCTAAACAGGTAAAAGCACTACATAAATTGCATCATTTATCTTCTTGAAAGATAAAAATCAAAATAAAATTTTCATTAAATATACATGGATTCTGCCAATAATCCAACCAAGGCAAGATAATCTATTGGCAAGTAGTAATGGCAAATTTTGTGAAAATCCATTGAAACCCTGGTATGTTTTCGCGGCAACACTAAAAGTTAAGGGACAGTCTGACGGATGGACTGTGGGTATACTATAATACATCCAGTCACAGACAAGCCTCTAATAAAAAGCATAAAATTAAACATATTAAGTGACCAATTCTTTGAGGTCTGATACTCCTACCTTTGGTGTTTGATGCCATGGAGGAACGGAGCTAAACCCAGGAGGTTCTGAGGCAGAATATCAAAGAACATGTCTGGCTGCAGAAAATGTGGCGCATGTGCTTGTGCCTGGGCGATTCTTCCCATCAGGTATGGGTCCAATACAGGCATGTACTCCAAGCCTTCGTATTGAGGAACGTGGCCCTGGTGGATCAGATCCTGTAACTGGAGAGCTGGTATGAAGTACGGTACTTTTGGTGTTCCAAAACGTAGGAGATTTGCTTGCTGTAAGAATGGATGGGGAACAGCTTGGTGAACTTCAGGTACAATCATGTCTTCCAAGAAGGGCGGCCTTGGCAGCCCCGTTTTGAAATCACGCAGGTATATGGGGTCGATTTCGTGTTGTGGTGGTGGTTCGTGCATGCCCATGTGTGGCATTGTCATCTGCGCTTGTCGTTTCTCAGCCGCTGCTGCTGCCGCTGCCATCACCAGCTGCTGTAGTGCGGGACTGTGCTGCTGCTGAGGTCTTGAATCGAAGTTCTCGCTGGAATGTCTCTGTCTTCGGTAGCCTGGTCCATATTTACCTCGCAGGAAACTATTCCCCCTGATACTGTTGTACATATTATTGCTGAAACCACCACTGAATGTGGCAGACTTGTTTCTGAAGCCTCCCTGCAGGGGGAGCTGCTGTTGCTTTGGAAAGTGAAGGTGGTTTGGGGTTAAGTTTGGTGTTGAGAACACAGAGGGTCCATCGTATGCTGTCATGTGTGGGGGAGTATTGTCAGAATGCTGTGCCCGGGGACTAGCCCAGGACGAGTCCTGGTTACCTGTTGCCACGGTTATCGGGTGGTGCATGGCATTTTTTATTTTCTGGTAATCAGCCACCTGGGGGGTCGCACTTGGGTTGTCTTGGGTAAAAATCGGATCACGCTTAAAGACCTGTGCTGGTGAGCCTCTGCTGGTGTACGGAGACTGGTCCAAGGACGCGTGGTAAGGTGCTGGATAATCATCTTTGTCTGTGGCACAGCTGAATGCTGATTCTGTGGGAGAATACGGTAATTTTGGGTCAACTTGCTGCAGAGGTGACATCATGTGGCCATTAAGAGACATTCGGTTTCGGATGTGAGACATGCTTTCCTGAGGTGTGGCCGAGTACCCCACTTGGTTATCCATTGCCTTAGGAGAATCGTAGTATTTTGTGCTTGCTGTGATGCTACCATTGTTAAGACCAGGAGAGCTGTTGGCTGCGAACGGGTCTAGCATGTGACGACTTGGGCTGCCAGAGATGCCCGCATCTCCACTGCCCAGGTATGTACTGGGGTACATGGCCTCAAAGCCATCATTTGGACTATCATTTCCGAACACATCAGGTCCCTGTGGAAGAAATTTATATTCATCCTGTAATACAATAAGAAATCACTACTTGTGTGAAACTTATGGAACTAAGAGGACCAAATTTTTTGTTGAGTATAGCTTGCTGGATTTATCTTCTAACTTTTTGTTAATGAACAGATAAAAAGGAAATCTGAACTATTAACTGAAATACATGGTGCCAACAGAGGAATGTGACTCAATTCTAGACACAGTCAAGTTGAATAACTGGTGGATTTTATTTAAACATCCATTTCTTCTATTTTTTTGCAAGTAACACCGTTTCAAGCATAGAAAAATATGTTTGTTCCGACTGGATGCACTCAAATATTTCACACTTGGTAAAATGTCATCACACTTGAAACAAAGGCCGACAACAACAATGCAGTCAGTAGTCTCTGAAGTGTGCTGCTACAAATAAAATACAATTAATATTGCACACACAGACTTTGAGGAATGGTAAAGAGACCAAGTGAAGTTTATCCTTTAATTTTCACCTGTGTCACAAATCCACTGTCCACTCCTTGATCACCAAGCAAGCTGTCTGCCTCTCCACTCACGTCCATCAGGCTGGACTGCCATGGCTCACACAGCTGGCCGTTACCCTCTAAGCTGCCGTAACTGATGGAGCTGCGGTCTCTCTGCTGACATCCCTCTAGAGACTGGCCCACCTGATCTCCTGCATCTGATGACCACACATTACCAAATGGCAGCTGTTCACTGAAATTATCATCCTTTTGTCAATAATCAAGTAAATAATTTCCAAAAGCCATGCTGTCAGTTATTTCTTCACCATCAGTCTCAACAGGTAAAATAAGATATTTTTACTAAGTACTATGAGAATGCATATACAGACGACGCCACTTAATTGCAAGTCGGTTAACAGAAAATGACGCTTACTTGCAAGAAATTCTGAAAACCAAAACCATTTCCTATATGTTATGATCAAAAACGCGCCGCATAATCGGAAGCCTCATAATCGCAAACTTCCGATTAACACAAGGGAAAATATGGGCAGAAAGGTAGAAAAACTCACATTAAATGCAAGTACTTCAATGAGTCAGTGAGTTGTGTTTGTGTTATCACAACAATGATCATAGACGGGAAGTTCAAAAGTAGCCGCTGTGATAACTGCAGGTGCACATGTTTACAAAGGACCTTAATTACCATTGCTCGGTGATGCAGTTTGATACGGTCACAGCACACATCTCTTTGAACAATGGTAGGTTAAAAATACGTCACGCTTATTAAACACCTTTGTTTAGAGAACAACTCTTTAATTAGCTTGAGATTGTTTGTCAAACAAACTTTGTGTGCTAGCTGTCCCATGGTTTGTTCCTTTGATGATACTCATAATAGAATTGTCAAAGGCTCTTATGTAAACTTATATTGTTAACCCCTTATGTTCGTTATGTCTTGTCAAAACATCTCTTCTATAAAAGACCAGCAAATTTCGAATCATGTCACCATTCAATCCTGAGTGGCAAGCGCAAACACAACAATCTCTACTTCTTTATCACAATACGAATAGTGTTACAAAACAAATGCCATATTAATTAGATATTCGGCGGTCCAATCGATCATTCGGCTTCCCCTTACACATGGTAGACGGTGAACTTCGCCTAAATGCAACTTCGGTTAATTGCAACAAATTTGATTGACAAAAGCCTCTTGCAATTAAGCGGCTTTGTCTGTATTTCTGTTATTTCCGTAAATGCCTCATGGCCTATAAGTATGCTGTCACTTGACATGAACCAGACAAATCCTTAGCTTTTTCAGTATATTATCTAACAACAACCCCATATGTTTTGTATCATGACTCAAGTTATGAATGCCTACTGAGTCGCGTATTCATGGCTAGTTCCTTACCTGTTCCAAGAGAAGGCATCGTAACCACCATTCCCTTTGTCTTGACTGGTACCACTGTTGAAACTGTTTAAGCCGAACAATGTGGGATCATCATCGATGATTCTAGAAACCAAATCATCAAGTGCGAGTCCAGCACTTGATGTACTGCTGTTGAGACCAAATTTGTCACTTGAGGTACTCTTGTCAAGTCCATGTGGGTCTACACCTGTATCTGGTGTCTCCCCGCAGCTGTTCTGTTGCAGCCTGGCTAACTCAGAAGCTATAGAGTCCACGGGAACAGACCACGGATTGTAGAAGGATAATGGATCTGTGGTCTTCTCCAGGCCACCATACTGACCATTTTCTGTTACTCTGTCTATATTAGGCGGCACCTGCAATGAACAAATAAATCATTTTCTTCCAACAGAAGGCAAATAAAAATTTAGCAGTAAGCCTCTGTTTCATAATTCACTGATTTTCATGATAAAGAGTGCTCAATTAAGAAATGAGAATGCATTGAGTATAAAGTGACCCATTGGTGAAATGTATTACAAGAAAAGTCTAAAAATAATTTTTTTCACAAATGATGTTTTTGTGTGCAAGTGAACCTTTTTGTTCACTTTGTCAGGATAATTCATGTAGCTTAAGAAATCAAACCCATATATTAAACATTAGTTTTCTCAACATATAACATACTGACACCATGTGACACATTCCAAAGTTAGAAAAGGACACTCATGGATATCTTCTAGTGGTTTGCCAGTTAATTGATTATATATATATACTAATGATTGGTCAACTTTGTTCATAACTGATTAAATGGTTGCATTTTTGCATAATCAATCACAAATGATTATGTGTATACATGCAAAGAAGGAAGCCATTTTAAAAGAAAAGAAATATTCTTATCCCATCAGATAATATGAAAGACAGGACATCAAGTAACAAACAGGATGAACACTTGAAGCTTGTGTAGCAAACAAGTGTCAATAATTTGTCCATTATCTCAACCTTTCAGCATGACATACAAGATGGGATTAATTTACTGGTATAGGTATATTATACAGGGCTGAACTTCAGGGGGCTGACACAGTAACTGAACCGACCTTTTCATTTAAAACAAGGCCTACAGGCAATGAGATTACACCAGGTATAATGCTTAAATGCTGGACCATTACTTTTCAAGAACATGTGTAACATGTATATGAACAATTAAAGTACTAAACACTTAGAACAAGAAACAATTAAACATACATCACTGCTGCAATTCTGGCATGGGTGCACACAACACAAAAACTAGAATATGGGTAGTCAACAAGCATCTACCTATATCTGCCAAAATCAGAGAGGGAAAGGTGAAGTGAGGAATAGATTGAGTGGCAAGGGGAAGTAGAGTGAGGTGTGTTGCATAATAGCCTGGATGTCTGCAGCCGAAATGTGTATGTAGGTGGCGCCACCTGTCATAATATCAAGAAAGCTGTCCAGGATGTATACACATGCAAAATTTCAGGTGGATAAGTCATACCAATGCAGAGATATGAGATCTATACACATGCAAAATTTCAGGGGAATAAGTCAAACCAGCCCTGAAATATAAGCCTGAATGTCTGCAGCATATACATAAATGTAGGTGGAGCCACCTGCCAAAAAATCCAGAAAGCTATCCAAGATGTATAAACATGCAAAATTTCAGGTGGATAAGTCAAACCACTACTGAGATATGAGTGATTTTAGCCCACGGCAGACAAACAGACGGACGCTGTGCAAAAATGGTGGCAGATGGCACCACCAATTTTATGTATGATTAAGAGCTATGTGAGATCTATACACATGCAAAATTTCAGGGGGGTATGTCAAACCACTGCTGAGATATGAGTGATTTTATCCCAAGGCAGATGAACAGATGGACGCTGTGCAAAAATAGTGGCAGGTGGCACCACCAGTTTTGCATTTGATAAAGAGCTATGGAAGATCTAAACATATGCAAAATTTTGGTCCAACTGGTCAAACGGTTCCCGAGATATGAGCTTGGATGTCTGCAGCTTAAACATGAATGTAGGTGGGGCCCCCTGTCATAAAATCAAGAAAGCTGTAAGGATGTATAAACCTGCAAAATATCAGGTGGATAAGTCAAACCACTGCCGAGATATGAGTGATTTTATCCCAAGGCAGATGAACAGATGGACGCTGTGCAAAAATTGTGGCAGGTGGCACCACCAGTTTTGCATATGATAAAGAGCTATGGGAGATCTATACACCTGCAAAATTTTGGCCCAACTGGTCAAATGGTTCCCGAGATATGAGCTTGGATGTCTGCAGCTTAAACGTGAATGTAGGTGGCGCCACCTGTCATAAAATCAAGAAAGCTGTCCAGAATGTATACACATGCAACATTTCAGGTGGATAAGTCCAACCAATGCAGAGATATGAGTGTTTTTATCCCAAGGCTGATGAACAGATGGACGCTGTGCAAAAATGGTTGCAGGTGGCGCATAGTGTATGTTATAAAGCTTTCCAAGGGCTACATTTGTGCAAAATCTTTAGCCTTATCGGTCAAAAGGTTCCCGAGATTTGTGGGTTTATGTGTGGAAACAGACACACAAATGGACGCTGGGCAGAGAGGAAAGGTCAGAGGTCAACCAAAAATGAGGACGCAGCAGTTCACATGTGACCGATCATAATTCCGAATTTAAAAAAAATTCTGCCCAGTGGTTATGGAGGAGTTCTCCGGAAACCTATACAGCGATGGCGGCAGGGTCGGCGTCCGACTGAAAACATAGCATCCGCAAAACTCTGTTTTGGCGGATACAATGATTGTAGCTGGCACCACCAGTATGTCAAACAAACCCATCCTATGAAATAAGCAGGGACATACACTGTGCAAAAATTATTGTAGGTGGCGCCACCAGTTTTGTACACTATAAAGCTACCCGATATGTATAAACATGCCCAATTTTAGGCTGATGTATAAAATTCCTCTGTAGAAATAAGCAGGCGCATACACTGCAAAAGTCAATGTAGGTGGCACCATCTGGCTTGTAAATGAGAGTACCATCAAAGACGCATAGACAGGTAAAAATATCAATCCAATACATCAAACTTCCCCAGAGTTTGATGCACTGGGCTGACAAGGCTTAGGTGAGTAAGGCAGTTGCCCCCGAGTGACCTGTGACAAATTGCTGCCTCAAGCTACTGCACTGAGTGAACCCTTGACCTGCACCTGGCTAGACTGAGTGAACTTCTGACCTGTACCTAGCTGCACTGAGTGAACTCTTGACCTGTTGCATTATCTGACACATTGGCAGTCTGCCAAAACTATAAATAGAATGCAGCTACTGCACTGAGTGAACTCTTGACCTATACTTGGCTGCACTTCTTCCAATCCTGGCACTATGCCAAAACTATTTATAGAGCTGACATCATCTTGGCTAATGGCCAACATCAAGGCACTGGCAATCTGCCAATGGTAAACCAAGTGCTGCCATCTGTACACAAAAGTGGTCCCTACTTGTAATAACTTTGAAATTTATTTTCCCAATACAAAATGCTTTTCAGCCGACTTTTTATGAGCAAGAAATCAGGAATATATGTAAAATTATTATGGATACATACTGAATGCAGATATATCTCACTGATGCCAAATTTTTTGATTAAGTTGAGTAGGGATACCAATAATTTATAATCCACGTACAGTTGTCTTTATATAGCCACAGAGAGCTGAATATCCATGATTGTTACATTGCCTGGTATGATGAATAACTTAAATCATAAATCTATATATTTTAAAAGCTTTTAAAAAATATTTCTTGTCAATATTAACCAAAGATAACCTGAAACCTAAATGTCTAGTGGCATGATGTAATAGATGCTGATAAACTGGTGTCAGGCTAGATGTAACAGCATCACACAGCTAACAAATATGGTAAAATGACTCAATTCAAGCTCCATAATTCAGCCAAAAATCATTCATGTGGAACCATTAATGACATTTATTATAAGAATAATTGTAGGGATTATTCTTGTAAAATATTTAACAAACTGGCTTCAGTGGCATCAGTCGAAAAACGTTTTGCAGGTTTATAACTCATATAGGAAGATACAGCAAACTGGCTAAGTTCAGCTTCCCGTAACTCAGCCAAAAAGCACTGAACCAAAACCATTTGAACAAACTTGAATTATCAACATCTGAGGATAATTAATGTGTGAGATTTAAGAATTTGGCCCAGTGGTTTTTGAGAAGAAGATCTTTGTAGCCACTGAGCTAATATGGGCTGTTATGGCATATGACTAAATTCAGCTTCCCATAACTTAGCCAAAAGTCACTGAAAAGTGACCATTTGAAAAAACTTCAGAAAGCACTACCCTAGGATCATTTCTGTGCGATATTAAACATTTTGGCCATATGGTTTCAGAGAAGAAGTTTTTTGTAGCCCTCAGTGTGATACAGACACTGATGACCCTGTACAAAAAAGGCCGATGCAGGTGGCCCCACCAATACCTCAATTTCAGATATGACTTATGTGACCAACATTGGCATAAAATTTGGTGATGACAGCTCCAGCCGTTTCTGAGATTTAAATTTTAATATGCTTTTTTGCACAGGTAACAAAGTTCAATCTCCTGTAACTCGGCCAAAAATCTCTGAACTGGAACCATTCGAACAAACTTGAGAAAGATTGTTCCAAGGATCATTTCTGTGAAATATTGAACAATTTGGCTGAACAGTTTCGGAGAAGAAGATTCTTTAAAGCATTTTTAGCTTTTTCCCTATAAAATCTAAGAAAATGCAGTTAGAAAAAAAATAAACAAAATCCGATATAGTTTTTTGGATGACTGATTATTTGCAAATATTTGGTGATGCTAGCTCCTGCAGTTTTTGAGATAGCTATGGTTAACGTACAGACAACGCACGAAGCACGACGTACGACACACGACGGACGACGCCGCACCATCGCATAAGCTGACAGGTTCGCTAAAAAACATGGGTTCAATGCTCAATAGGCTTCTTCTATAGCCTATTATAAATAATATATTAATATTTGTAGAAGTTTTATATGAAAAATAAGATTAATTTCTTGACTTATTTTTCGTGATGTGATATATGTACACGACATAATTGACAACTAGAATACAGGTAGTCGACAAGCGACTACGTGTATCCGCCAAAATCAGAGTAGGACAGATTAAGTGAGGCATGGATTGAGTGGCAAGGGGAAATAGAGTTACATATTAGAATGGATGCCTGCCACGTAAACATGATTGTAGGTGGCGCCACCTGTTATTTGAACGAGAAACTATCCAAGATGTATACACTGCAAAAGGTGGAAAAGTCAAACCACTGCAGAGATATGAATGATTTTATCCAACAGCAGACAAACAGATGGGCGCTTTGCAAAAATGGCTGCAGGTGGCACAACCATTTTTGTGTATGTTATAAAGCTATCCAAGCGCTACATTAGTGTAAAATTTTTTTCCTGATTGGTCAAACGAATCCGGAGATATAAGCATTAATGTCTGCATCCTGAACGTGAATGAAGCTGGCGCCACCTGTCATAAAATCAAGAAAGCTATCCAGGATGTATACGCATGTTGAATTACAGGTAATTTGGTCAAACCACGTACTGCAGAGATGTGAGTGATTTTAACCCAAAGCAGACAAACAGATGGACACTGTGCAAAAATGGCTGCAGGTGGCGCCATAATTTTTGTGTATGTTATAAAGCCATCCAAGGGCTTCATTTGTGTAAAACTTTTCCTTGATTAGTCGAACAAGTTCGGAGATATAAGCATGGATGTCTACAGCATAAACGTGAATGTAGGTGGCGCCACCTGTCATAAAATCAAGAAAGCTATGCGGGATGTATACGCATGCCGAATTTCAGGTAATTTGGTCAAACCACTGCAGAGATAAGAGTGATTTTTACCCAAAGCAGACAAACAGATGGACGCTTTGCAAAATGGCTGCAGGTGGCGCAACCATTTTTGTTTATGTTATAAAGCTATCCAAGGCCTACATTTGTGTACAATTTTTTTCCTGATTGGTCGAACATTTCCAGAGATATGAGCTTGGATGTCTGCAGCATGAACGTGAATGTAGGTGGCGCCACCTGTCATAAAATCAAGAAAGCTATATAGGATGTACAAGCATGCCGAATTTCAGGTGAATTAGTCCAACCACTGCAGAGATATGAGTGATTTTAACCCAAGGCAGATGAACAGATGGACACTGTGCCAAAATGGCTGCAGGTGGCGCCACCATTTTTTGTGTTTGTTATAAAGCTATCCAAGGGCTACATTTGAACAAATTTTTTTTCCAGATCGGTCAAAAGGTTCCCGAGATATGTGGGTTTATGTGTGGAAACAGACGCACAAATGGACACTGGGCAGAGAGGAAAGGTCAGAGGTCAAACCCTATTGGTTAGGCACCAGTTCACATGTGACCCAATAATTGGTGTAAGCTTTGGAAAAATCTGTCCAGTAGTCTCAGAGGAGTTCTCCAGAAAAGAACGCGGCGGCTGCGGCAGAACCCGGTCAAAAACATAGTATCCGCAAAACTTCGGTTTGGCAGATACAAATATACCATATGTGGGTTCATCATAAACATATATAGATCCACAAGATCATGAAATGAACCCACATTTTCTTTTTTAAATGTGAATTCAACGCCTAATAGGCTTAACTATATATTACTATAATTAATATATAACAGTATTTTATAAGTAAAAAATAAGTGTTACTTCTGGACTTATTTTTCTGGACATGCTACAATGTCATTGACAAAACTACCAAAAGGGGGTTCACTTTGTACAAAATAAATTTGGGTTCACGGGCAGAAATGTGGGAATTTGTAAAAATAAAAACTTATGTTCACTAGTCGAGTGTCTATTACGCACTGAACCCAAATTATTTCTGCATAAAATGTGGGTTTACTTGTTTAAGCCCCCTGAAGTTCAGCCCCAAATAATGCACCTACACCAATTTACTTTGTTAATATTACAGGTAAAATGTTCTGAAGCAAATTTCACTGAATTTTGGCAAGTAGCGGTACATAAAATGAATGATTAATAACTGATCGTCAGTCGTTTGTTTTCTTTCAATTTTTGAGCATGATTTTACAAACAGTTCATATAACTAATATTTTCCCATGACATAACAATAACAAATGTCCACCACTGGTAAATGGCCATTACTTTGTGTACACAAACCTAGAGATCCTCCTGAGCATGGGTGTGACTAGAGAAAGTGTTTGCTGGGTGTGAGAATGATGCAGGTTCCCAAACAGTAGATAAACGCATCTGTATTTGTCAACCCATCCATAAATATCTCACTAACTTTTGTCCAGTGTCACATCTTTGATTTGTTTATCCACAGGACAAAGTATGGCTTTCAACATTTTAACTTACAGATTTCTGCTGTATTACATGTCCACATAAACAAGTGTCTGATATGGATCTACAAAACCCTGCTCAGAAGATGGCCCTACTAGGAAGAATTGTTCTGGGAACTCTTTTTTTGAGAGATCTCAGGGACATCAAACTGTATGCCAAATTTCAGATTTGTAAGTTCAACGGTGTCAAAACATGCTAGTCTAACAGACAGACGGACTATGGACACTCACTGACTGCCATAGAAGAGAAAGCTAAAAATATCTCGAGCACTACAAGTCATGTAGCAATCAGGAAGTTCTATGCTAGGTTGACACCTGTATAAAATGTCATAAAAACCCACATAATAGACCACCTGATATGACATACATATACCATAGTATATCACTGACTCAACAGCTCTAGATTTAACTGCATTCTAGTTGGCATGTTGCCACCAACTCAATCAAAATTTTTTCAAATGTGCTGGGATATTTGATTCAAACTCTGATTGCTAAAAAGAACTGACTGTACAAAATTCCTTATATCCAACGAATGAGTGGAATGGTGCTGTAAGTCTTACTTATTGATGCAAGTTACATGGAAGTCAATATTCTTTCAAAATTTCATGACAAATCAATATTCACTCAAACTTTCATGACAAACCCTGTGGCAATGCATGGGTGATGTTACAATAAAGTCAATATGAACAGTGTATGAACTATTCAGGCAGGAGTTATCTAAAACACTTTTAAACACTTTGTCTGTACAAAGAACTTCTCTGAAACCACTGGGTAGATCTTTCAGAAACCAAGCATCATTATTAGGTCACATTGGAAATGGTGCCCAATAAACACTGGTGGCGCCACCTACAATCTTTTTTCATGGTGTCAATCAATTTGGTCCATCTGTTCACATATATCAGGAGTGGTTTGATGAATTGGCCTGAAGTGAAATACTGCATGTTCAAAGATCTTATGCAGCTTTTTCTCATAACCGAAGATTGGTGGTGCCATCTACTACAAGCATTTTCATGCTATGCTCATCCCTGCAATGGATGTGTATGAGAAATCTACATGAGAGGGATAACAAGCGAAATTTCTGGCTAATACGCCAGACTGCTCCTGAGAAGAAGGGCGTCAATGTATTCTACATAAACATGATGCTAGGTGGCGCCACCAGTCTAAGTCTACCACAAAGCTATTCAAGATGTATGTATGTATAGATTTTTATACTCCAATTATTTATTTTAACAATATTCAACTGCACTTCACAAAGGCTCTAATCTGTGTAAGCTAGTGTGAAATAATGCCACTTAAATTTTCTTGAAGGCAGAAATGTCATCAGTTTGTCATTATGACTTTGGCAGAGCATTCCACTCCCTGGGTGAAGCTGCATGAACAGCTCGGTTCCCCAAAGGACTCAGCTTCCATTTCATCCAGGGCATCCTGGGCACCTCCAGCATTATGACATTAATAGAGTGGAGTGGATAGACAAGGCTGTCTGATCTTAAACAAATCCTTGATGTAAGTTGGGCCTTGACCTTGCAGAGCACTGAAAGTTTTAAGCCAGATCTTATATCTGATCCAAGGCAATAGGGAGCCAATGGAGACTCTTCAGGACTGCTTTATATGCTAATGTCTTGGTACTCTGCACAACACATGGGCTGTGGAGTTCTGCACCCAAGTTTCTGTATATTGGTACTTGGCAGACCTCGGGTAGGGCAATGCAATAATCAAGATGGCTGAAAACCAGAGCATGTATGAGAGTTTCTTTACTCTTCTGGTCTAGGTATTTGCATTCTTTCCCATTTTTGTGGAGTTGTTCGTACGCTGCTTGACACTTCGTCCTGATGTGCACTTCCATAGACGTGTTTGTCTACGTATGCACCCAGGTTGCAGACAAACTCAGATGGCTCAATACTACTGTCCCGATAGTGATAGATATTTAATTATTGCCAATAACCATGTACTCGGTCTTGGCATCATTCATTTTAAGTAATTTTTTGCATCCAAACTTTGATATCCTCGGTGTATCCACTCCTGGAATTTTCACCCAAAACAGATTTATGGTTGTCAGCAGCTATGTCCAACTTGCCCCAATAAAACAACTTTAAATTCAAAGTTGTTAACAACAACTAGATCTAGTCAGACAATAGTCCTCAGAGGGCCCCACATTTCCGGTAGTGGTGGGCTAGTTTACATGTGGGTAAACAGTTAAGATTATAGTTTCAAAATATGACAAACAGAAACAGGTTTTAATCAATATGCATGAGGGGGAAAATGCTACTGGTTCATATCATATTAAAGAAGATATGCCTGAAATAATGTCTGCAATACAAAATCACCGTTGTGCTGTGGTGGCCATTTCAGAATTCCAAAAGGTCTGTAATTCGATAGGTCTGGAGCCCTCATATGCACCAATCATCCCTATGAATTTGAGAATGATCAAGCATGTTGTTGTTGCGATATTTATGCAAAATAAATCACCTATTGTGCTGTGGTGGCATATTGGAATTCCAACAGGTCTGTTATTTGATAGGTCTGGAGCCCTCATAGTTACCAATCATCCCTGTGAATCTGAGAAAGCTCATGCATGTTGTTGTTGAGATATTGCGCGGGAATGAGAGCGTCACTGAGACGCGATGGACTGAAGTATGGATGGACAGACAGACTGACAAGTTGATCACTATAGGGCATAGCTTGTCAAGCTGGGCCCAAATAACTAAAATCAATATGCTTGTTTAATTTTACCCTCAGAAATATGTTGAATAGGGCCTAAATTGTCAGCTTTAGGACCTCATTAACATCAACCCTTCAAGTTGAAGCATTAAACAAGTTGTAAAGTATAAACAGTCAATATTAATCTGAATAAGATATAATTCATTCTCTTCTGCCAGAATGCTCACAGTGTAACATACTGATCAGAAATATTTCTTTATTATTAGTATATTTTAAACACTCCACCCATAGTTCCTGTGCTCTGTTCTTACGTTCGCCGTACCTGGATACCTACACCACATTACATTCAGACGCTGATCTATGGGCACTGGTCCTATGGTGGAATGGACCACACACAGGTTCTTATGAATAACAAACCTTCAGATTCCTTGGCAATTGCCAGGGATCTTTATTTTTGCTAAAGAATAAATTTCGTAGCTATATAAGGTTACAACTAGAATCTAAAATGGCTTGTTTTTGCACTTGCAAAAAAAGATGTCTACCCTTATTGCATATAGGTTGTATCAATAAAAACATTAGTATTTGCGAAACTCTTTTCTGCCGGTCCCCCTGTGGTTTGTTCCCCACAGTTTCTAATCAAATATGGTCGAATGACAGGTCCTGGATGCTAAGTAATTCACCTAAATGCAATGCCTAACCTGAACTTTTCTAATCACTTATCACCACATGCTGCTAGAAATAGAGACCACTTTTCTGACACATGGTCATTTACTTATAACTTATAATGATTACAAGATATATTTATCACAAGAAATGATACAATTTTGTAGACTGGTCCAAATACTGATTATAATTTTAGGGCCAGGTACTGACAGAAATGTTAAAATTCATCACTGGATCAAGATTATAACAAGGGAACCTTGGGTCACATCGCTCAGCTGAATTTTGGAAAATATTAGTAACTGCAAAATATTTTTATTTCTTTTGGTTTTTCATGTATATTATTATCAAAGCTATGAGAAAATGGCCTTGCTAAAATGAAACTCTGTAAATCATAGAATAATGGACATGAGCTAAACCATTTAGTGATGCACCAAGGGAACAAATAGGCCTCAGTAAGTGTTATATAAAAGTAATATTTCATAAATAAATAATGTGTGAAGGTAATTAAGTTTTCAAAAAAATTTTATATCGCCATATGAGTTAAAAATTAATCCCACAAAGTTTGACCAATATTCCTAATTTTAATACTAAGTTAACAGTGTTATTCACACCTAGGCCCTGCCAACTTTAAGAGATGTGAATGAAATACTACGAAGTATTTATATCTTCTTAAATCTTGTCAGTTAGCACTTACATTAGATCCTAATATTTTATCACATTTGAATATTAGGATTAAATTCCTGAAATTTATTTCTTTAAACAAGGGACCCATGGGTCACGGCGCTCAGCTGTTATATATGATAAAAAAAAATATGATTTAGAAATGAGGCACATGCTTGTTTTGTATGGAAATAAATATAAGCTGTTTTATGAGTTGTGGGTGTTTAGCTTATGTACGATTTTGATAGTATCTTTGGAGACAGGGAAGAGGACTGATTTCATTTATTTTATTAGAAAATGGAGTGCTACTGTCACACAGATTTTGACTTGGCCATATAACTTATAAGCAGAACATATAATATAAGAGTATAACTATTTATTAAAAATAATTACAAATTGTCCCAAATACAATTTTTATTAAAAATAATAAGAGAATCGTATGATTTTCTAAAATAAAATGAAACTAGACATTTCTTGGCACTTCAGACATAGAAGGCCCCCCCCCCCTTTAAGAACAGACCCCCATTTTTAGCAGCATATACTGACACTTGGCATATTTATTGTTTCTTTCATCTAACAATCCACAATCTTGTTGAAGATGTTGGTCCTGTGACCTTGATCTTTTTAAAGATGTTGGTCCTGTGACCTTGACCTTGGACCTCATGACCCCAAAATCAATTTGGGTCTTGCTTTTCCAATGGGACATATGCAAGTCAAGTTTGAAATCTATACATCAATAAAGCAGGAATTATCATCCAGAAACTAATTTTTTTTTACAGGTGGCTCCTGTGACCTTCACCTTTGACCTTGTGACCTCAAAATTGATAGTGTTCTTCCTCTCTTGGCAGGAGAACTATATGTGCAAGATGAAAGATCTGAGATGAAATGTTTGGCTGAAAATGCATCCACATCTTTTTAAAGATGTGTCCTGTGACCTTGACCTTTGACCTCATGACCCCAAAATCAATTTCGGTCGTGCTTTTCCAATGGGACATATACAAGTCAAGTTTGAAATCCATACATCAATAAAAGCAGGAATTATCATCCAGGAACTAATTTTTGGACAGATGGCTCCTGTGACCTTCACCTTTGACCTTGTGACCTCAAAATTGATAGGGGTCTTCCACTCTTGGCAGGGGTCTTCCACTCTTGGCAGGTGAACTATATGTGCAAGATGAAAGATCTGAGATGAATTGTTTGGCTGAAATTGCATCCACAACCTTTTAAAAGAGGTTTCCTGTGACCTTGACCTTTGACCTCATGACCCCAAAATCAATTCGGGTCTTGCTTTTTCAATGGGTCAAATATAAGTCAAGTTTGAAATCCATACATCAATAAAAGAAGGAATTATCATCCAGAAACTAATTTTTGGACAGATAGCTCCTGTGGCCTTGACCTTTGACCTTGTGACCCCAAAATTTATATGGATTATCCACTATTGGCAAGTGAGCTATATATTCAAGATGGAAGACCTGGGATAAGAGTTTGGCTTAAAATGCATCCACATCTCTTTAAAAATGTGTCCTGTGACCTTGACCTTTGAACTCATGACCCCAAAATCAATTTGGGTCTTGCTTTTCCAATGGGACATATAAAGTCAAGTTTGAAATCCATACATCAATAAAAGCAGGAATTATCATCCAGAAACTAATTTTTGGACAGATGGCTCCTGTGACCTTCACCTTTGACCTTGTGACCTCAAAACTGTTAGGGGTCTTCCTCTATTGGCAGATGACTTATATGTGCAAGATGAAAGGTCTGAGATGAAATGTTTGGCTGAAAATGCATCCACAATCTTTTTAAAGATGTGTTCTGTGACCTTGACCTTTGATCTCATGACCCCAAAATCAATTGGAGTTTTGCTTTTTCAATGGGACATATATAAGTCAAATTAAAAAATCAATACATCAATAAAAGCAGGAATTATCATCCAGGAACTAATTTTTGGACAGATGGCTCCTGTGACCTTCACCTTTGACCTTGTGACCTCAAAATTGATAGGGGTCTTCCACTCTTGGCAGGGGTCTTCCACTCTTGGCAGGTGAACTATATGTGCAAGATGAAAGATCTGAGATGAATTGTTTGGCTGAAATTGCATCCACAACCTTTTAAAAGAGGTTTCCTGCGACCTTGACCTTTGACCTCATGACCCCAAAATCAATTCGGGTCTTGCTTTTTCAATGGGTCAAATATAAGTCAAGTTTGAAATCCATACATCAATAAAAGAAGGAATTATCATCCAGAAACTAATTTTTGGACAGATAGCTCCTGTGGCCTTGACCTTTGACCTTGTGACCCCAAAATTTATATGGATTATCCACTATTGGCAAGTGAGCTATATATTCAAGATGGAAGACCTGGGATAAGAGTTTGGCTTAAAATGCATCCACATCTCTTTAAAAATGTGTCCTGTGACCTTGACCTTTGACCTCATGACCCCAAAATCAATTTGGGTCTTGCTTTTCCAATGGGACATATACAAGTCAAGTTTGAAATCCATACATCAATAAAAGCAGGAATTATCATCCAGAAACTAATTTTTGGACAGATGGCTCCTGTGACCTTCACCTTTGACCTTGTGACCTCAAAACTGATAGGGGTCTTCCTCTATTGGCAGATGACTTATATGTGCAAGATGAAAGGTCTGAGATGAAATGTTTGGCTGAAAATGCATCCACAATCTTTTTAAAGATGTGTTCTGTGACCTTGACCTTTGACCTCATGACCTCAAAATCAATTGGAGTTTTGCTTTTTCAATGGGACATATATAAGTCAAATTAAAAAATCAATACATCAATAAAAGCAGGAATTATCATCCAGAAACTAATTTTGGACAGATTTTTTTGGCCTTGACCTTTGACCCCAAAATTTATATGGATCATCCACTGGGATGAAAGTTTGGCTTAAAATGCATCCACAGTATCTTTTAAAATGCCAGTCCAGTGACCTTGACCTTTGACCTCATGACCCTAGAACCTATAGGGTTCTTACTTTAGTGGTGGGCCATACATAAGTCATGTTTGAAATCCATATGGCTATCAACACTGGAGATATCATAGGAGGTGTGTGATTTTCACCATATATGGCAATATTCAAGGTCAAGGCCACTATCATAGGAAAGGTCATGACCCCAATTTAAATTAACATCATCCCATAACCCATACCTATGTATATGCATAATATAAAAGAAATCTGTTCATTAGTTTTTGACTTGTAACGCTCACAGTACTGTAAGGTGGCAATTTTGGGGGTATTAAACGGCATGAAAACAAGTAAAGAATAATAGGTGGCGCCACCAGTTTCTGGAACATGACAACCCTATCCATGATCTTCCATCAACTTGATTTTGGGATAAATCCATGCAAGATTTCTTGAGATATTAAGGAATTTGTGTGATTTTCCCCAAAATTGGACCTATTCAAGGTCAAGGACACTCCTAGTAAAGGTCATGACCTCATTTTGAATAGGCGTCGTCCTCTTACCCATATCTATACATATACCAAGTTTGGTAAAGTTCCGTGAAATATTTTTTGGGTTATCGCGCCAACAAGATTTATATGCGGCGGCGGTGGGACCGGTATGAAAACATAGTATCCCCTGACTTTGTTTGGGGATACAATGATTATTAAAATAATATCAAAGAATACATTCATGAATGCATTCATGAATACATTTTGAAAGTATTTGCACTGGTATTCATATACTTTCATTTTTACCTGAATTCCCATTCTTATGCAAGAAATTTTATAATGGAGTACATATTCATATTTGTATTCAAATACATTTGCAAAGTAGTCGCACCATGTCTGGTATTTATTCAGTTTCCAAACAATGATGTTAAGAATCCAGAATATACAAAATTCACACATTTAAATAATGATCATAAGTACCTGGTTTTATGGCTTTTATTCATATTAAAAAGAAATAAATGTAATATATTCATTTTGGACTAATTTCACATCAATGTACACACTAGACACAGCAGGAATCTGGATTAATATTATCAACTGCATCTTTGTCTATCATTAATATCCTTCAAATTATCCCTAATGATTAGTAATGAATAATATGATTTACTTTTTTATCATTAAAATTGAACTGAAAAATACTGCATGGTGTTATTTGGAATATGTGACATTCTATCAATTGATACAAGTTTCTTATATCATCAGTAACTGCAAGTTAATTTCCTGTTATTATACACTAACAAATTCCTTTTCTATTTTTTTTTAATTTGTTATTAAAATCAATAAAAATGTATTAATTTATTGTTTATTGTTATGTTGTTGTTTAAAACTACTAGATGAGTTGGGTTGGACACCTGGATCAACTGTGGCTGGCCATAAGCTGCCTGGCTCCCCCAGTGAATGCCCCGCTTCAAACATGCATAATTTGATGAAAGGTCAACAAGGTCAACATACAGGTGACTCAAGAGGGGCTTGAGAGAGCCAAGGTCTGACATGGTCTCATAAAAACATTAATAAAAGCTACAATTTTTGGCCAATTTCTTTCAGCTTTCTAAACTAAAAAGCTGAAATCCTTATGCGTGCATGATATGAAAATTGTATCAACAGTGCTCACAGGAAACAAATGTGCCATGGTCAAAGTTGGGCAAAATTTAAGGTACTAATTTTATATTTATACTAATAACTTATAAAGTTTGAAAAATTCAGAAATAATTTTGGGTATTCAATTGAATCTTGATTAAATAATGTTACATCCCTGACAAAAAATCTCTAGCTTCAGCAATCCCCTTGTAAAGGGAGTATATATATTTCTTGATTTTTTACAAACTGAAGTGCATTATGTTTGGGCCCATAACTTAAAACAATTACGCAATACTGACATCATTTCTAGCATGTGCTTAGAGAATGTATAGAAAAATATATATATTATATATGATTAAAGTCAGACCAGTGGTTTTGATATTAGGCAGTCTTGAAGTGTAACAATGGGTTTTTAATGGAAAAATGAAGTTTTTCATTAATATCTCGAAGGTATTAAGTCCTAGTGACCAAACTCTTGGCATGGTAGGGGATTTTGGAGACATCTAATTGTATGCCAAATTTTAGGAACTGAGAGCTGAAGATGGGGAGCTGAGCTCTTGCAAACTGCATAACACAAGTTGATGTAAACAATATGTTACATGGTGCTTGAAAACTTGAATAGAATCTACAGTTTTTGATCAACTGGTTTCAAATTTTTGGTGTTAACAGACAAAATGCTAACATAAACATTCTTTGAAAATTAAATCCACAGTACTTACAGGAAAAAAACGTGCCATGGTCAAAGTTGGGCAAAATTTAAGGTACCAATTTTTTATTTTTGTTAATATTTAAAAAAATTTAAAAGATTTTGATCTAATTTTGGGTATACAATTTAATTTTGATTAATTAAAGTTATATTACTGGAAAAAAAGTCCATAGCTTTAACATGTTTTGTGTTAAGTGATCAAATATCTTTCCTGATTTTTTACAAAATGCATTATGTTTGGGCCCATAACTTTTTTAAATTATATAATACAGACAAAATTTCTGGCATGTACATAGGAACTATATAGGGGAATATTCATGGTAAATATGAGGAAAAACAGATGAGTAGTTTTGATATTAGGCAGTCCTGAAGTGTGAAAATAGGTTTTTAATAAAAAATTGAGGTTTTTCCTTAATTTCTCAAAGGAACGAAGTCTCAAAGACCCAGTTTTCGGCTTGGTAGGAGATCTTTGGGACATCTAACATTATGCCGAATTTTGGATTCCTAGGTCTTACGGTTTCAAAATGTGCCACATCTACGGACGGACGGACGGACGGACAGACAGACGGACGGACGACGGACAATGGACCACGACTATAGCTCAGATGACTTATAGTCAGCTGAGCTAAAAATTAACAGATTTTGATATAATTTTTGGTATACAATTAAATTTTTATTATTTAAAGTTGTATTACTGAAAAAAAGATTAGATTCGTAGGTCGAATAGTGTAAAAAAATGCCAGTCTTACAGACGGACATCCGGCCCGACGGCCGGCCGGCCGAACGACGGACAATGGACCACGACTATAGCTCAGATGACTTATAGTCAGCTGAGCTAAAAATTTAGAAGATTTTGATCTAATTTTGGGTATACAATTTAATTTTGATTAATTAAAGTTATATTACTGGAAAGAATTCTGTAGTTTTAACATGTTTTGTGTTAAAATTAAATGATCAAATATCTTTCCTGATTTTTTACAAAATGCATTATGTTTGAGCCAATAATTTTTTTAAATTATACAAGGCCTACAGGCTTAATGCGAACCTGTGCATTGGGAAATACACCAGGTATAATGCTTCAATGCTTGACCATTACTTTTCATGTATATGAACAATGCAAGTACTAAACAATTTGAATAAGAAACAAGTGACCCATGGGTCATGAAGCTCAGCTGCCAAGCATGACCTGTGACATCATGGACTGAGATTCACAACTTCCAGTCAAATTTTGAAGAACCAATTTGCCAATTTGTTGAAAATTTTCTATGACAGAAATATATATCACCTATGTCTGGTTAAAACACAGTGAATTGATGGTCTGAGGAAAATGCATGATTGTTAAGCTATCAGGAACTATTCCAACAGCTTGCTTGAAACCTGTCAGTCTCAAAAAGAACCTTACAAAGGGCAAATATAAGATCAAAATATATAGCAAAAATCAAGGAAATACATGCAAGAATTATTGAGAAACAGGTGCTTCTGTATGAATTTTTATTCAATACAAGCCAACTGTACTGCACTTTTATAAATGATGGTAATATTTATTCAGAAATATTTGACCCAATCCTTTACAAGATTACATAAATATACATCCAACTGCATTCACTTTAACTGTTCTTGAGATAATATGATCAAAAGGAATAAAAAGATGGTTGCCTGGTGGCCATATTGGACTTCTGACAAGTCTGAAATCAGACAACAAACATTCTCTAAATCAGACCAAACATTTAAGAAAAATTACTGAAACTGCACTGAAGAAAGAATTTCTAAAGTGGCTAAATGGCAGACATAATGGATTTCTGACAAGTATGACATTTGATATCCCACATTCTCCAATAAGAGACCAAACTTGGGGCAAATTATCCAGTAATGAATGCCCAAAATAATTCAAAAGGCATGTCCAGGCCCTCATATCAGATTTATAGATATGCAATAGTAAAAAGTGTAAGTCCAATATTTTTTATTATCACTCTGCTTTTCAATGGGATCAGCAGGGTAGGTAAACTGCCAAACCTGAAAGAAAAGAAATGCAGAAAGCATGACTAAGAGTCTTGAAATAAAACAAAAAGGCATCCTAAATCAAGGTACACATCCACATATTATGAGAACAAACACTTGCTTTTATATGTGGTGATATATATTAAAATATTCAGATATCTAGGAAACTAAGTTTATTGCTAGGATTCCATAAAATAAACTGCAAAATGTTCCCATCATCTTATAAATCAGTAGCTAAACCTTAATACTATACTCTCATAGTCTTAATGCCTGGCTGAAGCATTCTGACAACAGTGTTTTTGTTATGAAGTAATGAGGTACCTATCACTGAGCCTTATCACTTAATAGGCTGATACAAAAGGGAGTCATATGTCACCAGTGTCACTCACAATTACAGCCACACAGGGAGATGTACCAGCTGGAGTGGGATGGTTATATATACAAGAAAAATAGAGATGGTCTATAAATAAGTAATTGTGAACATCCCTGACCTATGACCTTGGCCTTTTGCCCATATATCAACTGGATTCCTTCTAAATGATGGGTAACTACTAACCACTTAAATCTGCTGTAATTACTTGGCAACCAATGGGTGAATAACTTTGACCTGCAACCTTTAACCTGCTGACCAGCTGACCCCAAAATCAATAAGTTATTTATTCAAGCAAAAAGACCCATAAATATGAAGTTTGAGTCAAACTGAGTGATGCATAGATGTGGCATATGTGAAAGACTGAAGGTTTGGGTTGAACAGTTACACTTGAAATATGCTCACAAGCATTTAGAACAATTAAATATTGTGACCTTGACCTTTGACTTTTTGACCTCAACATCAATAGGCTTCTTCTCTTATTGGTAGGTAAGCCATATATGACAGATGGAAGGTACAGATTGAAAAGTTTGCCTGAAAATGACCTCACGCAAGAAGTGGGTGCTGTGAACTTGAACTTTGACCTCAAAATCAACAGGTCTTTTTCCCTGTTGGCAGAGAAGCGATATCAGTGCTGGAAGGTTTGGAATGAAAAGTCTAGCTTGAAATGTGTCCACAACCTTTTCAAAGAAGTGGATCCTGTGACCCTGACCTTTGACCTTGTGACCTCAAAATCTATAGGATTCTTCTCCAACTTAGTAGGTGAGCTATAAGTGAAAGATCAAAGAATTGGGATGAAAGGGTTGGCTTAAAAATGCATCCACAGACTTTTCAAAGAAAAGGCTCCTGTGACCTTGACCTTTTGACCTAAAAAAAATTATGGTTCTTCCCCTGTTGGTAGGTGAGCTGTATGTGAAAGATTGAAGGTTTGGGATGAAAATTTTGTCTCAAAGAGTTATTTCTGGGGGGTGCAAACACACCCCATAACTTTGAGAATATAGGTCGCAGTGACCTAATTTCAGGTTTTCAAGGAGATCTTTTTATTACCTCTAAGACTGCATAGGGTTCATGGCCCTAGCCCCTACGGTTACGATTTGTGCCCTGCTAATGGACGGACGGCCTGACGGACAGACGGAAGGACGACGGACAAAGACCCATCGCTATAGCCCAGCATGCTCAAAATTACACAAACTCTGCTGAAATTCTGGCATGGGTGCACAGAACACTAAAATATTGTAGCTGGCACCACCAGTCTTGTATACAATGAAGCTATCAGAGATATATACATATGCCCAATTTCAGACTGATATATCAAACCCCTCCTGAGAAAAACGCAGGGACACACACTGTGCAAAAGTCATGGTAGGTGGCAACACCTGTCTTGTGAGCGAAAGAGCCATCAAAGACACATAGACAGGTCAAAATATTAGGCCAATACATCAAACTTACCTTGAGTCTGATGCATGGGGCTGACCAGGTTTAGGTGAGAAAGGCTGTTGCCCCGAGTGAACTGTGACAAATTGCTTGCTCAGGCTACTGCACTGAGTGAACTCATGACCTGCACCTGGCTAGACGGAGTGAACTTTTGACCTGTACCTGGCTGCACTGAGTGAACTCTTGACCTGTTGCATAATCTGACACAGTTGGCAGTCTGCCAAAGCTATAAATAGAATGCAGCTCCTGCACTGAGTAAACTCCTGACCCATACCTGGCTGCACTGAGTGAACTCTTGACCTGTTGCTTAATCTGATACAGTTGGCAGTCTGCCAAAGCTATAAATAGATCCAGACTGACCTCTAGCCTGTTGCCAAATCTGAAATAGTAGCCACACCATTGCATAAGCTCATGCAGGGGCCCTGCCCTGAGGGGCTTGACACCCATGAAGTGATCACATGGTGCCCATGAGGTGTTCACATGTCACCCATGAGGGGATCACATGCCATGTGCTTGGCTGCACTGATTGAACTCTTGACCTATATCTGGCTGCACTGAATGAACTCTTGATCTGTTCCCAAATCTGAAACAGTTGGCAGTTTCTCAACCCAATTAAAGATACGGATTTAATCTTGGCTTGTTGGTATATCTGTGTACACATACTGAAAGACTTTGGCTAAAATTTTTTTTTTCAAGCCGACATATTCATAAACTTTTTATCAAAATATCTAGAATAATAAAAGATGCAGTACTTTCATTGTTAAAGGTCCAATAGTTCTGCCAAAAATCATTCTAGTAAACTTGAACAAAGGCCACCTAGAATAATTTTTGTGCAATGTTACAGAAGATATAATTGAAATAATAATTTTGTAGAGGAACACTACTGCAGTCCTCAGTTTCAAAAAGACATAATAATGGCTATAAGACCAACTTAAGCTTTTCACAACACAACCAAAACTCAACAAACTCAGTATATTCTGATATGATTGAAAGAACCATGTCCTAGGATAATTCTTTTGAAAAACTGAACAATTCAACTTGACAGTTTCATCATTAAGCTGAAAGAGGCTAATATTAGGTTTTTTGCCCATAAAAAACAGGTCAATGTAGGTGGCACCACAAAATCTGCAATTTCAAATATGAGTCATGTGACCAACATTTGCACAATACCTGGTAATGCTAGCTTCTGTCATTTCTAAGAGTACTATGTCAGTATGCTTACTTGGCCAAATGACTGTTCAAATTTGTGTAACTCCACTAAAATTCATCAAATGCAAACCATTTGAACAAACTTGAGAGGGCTTGCCTCTGGGATCATTTATGTAAAATATTGAACAATTTGGCTGGACCGTCTACAAGAAGCTTTTTCCCTTTAAAATCTAAATATATGCAGATAGCAAAAATATAAGCTAAATCCCACAAAATCTGATATGTGACAGATTATTGCATAAAATCTGGGAATGGTAGCTCCTGCTATTCCTGAGAAATTATGGATTAATGTACAGATGACCAATAACCCCTGTATAAAAAAAGGTCATTTCAGGTGGAGCCACCAATACCTGAATTTCATATATGACTCATGTGACCAACACTGGCAAAAATTTGGTGATGATAGCTCTGGCCGTTTCTGAGACTGTCATTTTAGTATGCTTTTTGACTAAGTTCAATTCCTGTAACTCAGCCAAAATTCACCAAACTTGAACAATTGGAACAAAACTGAGGGAGATGGTATAAAAGATTATTTCTGTGAAATATTGAACAATTTGGCTTGAGTGTTTCGGAGGAGAAGATTTTTAAGGGTTTTTTTTAGCTTTTTCTCTATAAAATTTAAGAAAATTTTCAGATGGCTAATTTTTTGCATTAAATTTCATGATGCTAGCTCCAATCATTTTCAAAATAGTATGGGTTAACGTACAGAAGACAAACGCCGTCACACCATTGCATTAGCTCACAGGTTAACTAACAAGGGACCCATGGGTCACGGCGCTCAGCTGATCATGATTAGACAATAAATGTATCACCATTGTTATACTATATTGAGTAGAAAAAGCTTATGAATATCATGGTCATGTTGGGCTTTTATAAAAGGAATATAATGTAATATGTGAGTAAATGATATATGAAATAATCTGACTGATGGATTAATATGGAGTAAAATATAGTGGTTTATTTTTTATTTATTTGGGATGGGTCGAAAAAAACAATTTATTTGAGCAAATATGAATGCAATGACAGTATACTAAGCAGTGGTATAATGATGATAAGGCTATTGGTTGAAGGATCTATAGTGTATGGAAAACTGCAAGCTTTCAATCTGACAGATACAAGGTTATGATTAACTATGCTGATGAGGGGATTTATGAATTTGTGACTGTATGACATGATATCTTGACAGGATCGGTCTTGACAAGGTACATTATTTTGATGACCCTCACATCTACATATTACACAATATTGACATAATTTCTGGCATGTACATAGGTACCTATGGACAAATGGTCAACATTACTGAACCACCTAGAAGGTTAAAATATTAAAAATATGATGAAATGTAGATAAAGTTTGAGAGGAAGAGGTAATTTGGGCCATGGTTCGTTTATATGATTGAAGAAAATGTTGCAAATAATATTTGAGATCTGACCATGCCTTTCCATTACTTACATTTTTGATAAGCTGTTGACAGTTCAACAGTTTACACATTTGTCTGATGAAATCCAATTTATTTGGTAAACCTTTTTTATCAATTTTATGATATGTATACAGTTGCCATAACGTCCCCACTCCACAGGTGCAATGACTTGATGGGGGGGGGGGGGGGGGGGGGGTTGTGTTATGATCAGAGTTACAACGCCTCTGTCTCTCTGCAGATATTTTCTTTAATTATTAAATTTTATGCTATAGCCATAGAACTATTGTTCACAGTGCCAAGGAGCAAAGCCTCAGTGGGATGAAGAAGGGGATAGTGAGAGTTACAACTCCCTTGCATATACATACAGGATAGGAAATTTAATTCAACAGTGCTTATAAAAAAAAGTTTATTCATGAACATTAAATATTTAAAACAGACAGAAAGATGGAGAAACAAAGCAAATCATTTTTTCCCCATTCTACTGAGCCAATAAAAAATTAACAATATTTGCATTTATTCCTTTTTTTATTACATAATTTTTATCCAGGTTTACGAATGTTACTATAAATTTACAGTATAACATACATGTGATTGTGAATATTTCAGTTGATTCACATTTCTAAATTGCATCAACATTTATAGCTAATGTATCTAGTTTATAGTACCTGTCAACAGAATGGGATGGAGGGAGGAAGGGAGGCAATAAGGGTAAGAGAGAGGGAGAGAGAGAGAGAGAGATAAAGAGAGAGAGAGAGAGAAAAAGCAGAGGAGGAGAGAGAGAGAGAGAGAGAGAGAAAGAGAGAGCTGGACTACCAGAGAGAGAGAGAGAGAAAGAGAGAGAAAGAGAGAGTAAGAGAGGCTCTCTGGTAATTACTGCCTGACCCAGCCTGACCCAGACACTCACAGTGGCAGTAGGTCAGACCTGAAGGTGTTATGTAACTGCCAAGTACACTGCATTTATACTGACCTGATGTAAACAATGAAGACTTGGTACCTGGAAACTTGAATAAAATCTACAGTTTTTGATCAATTAGTTTCAAATTTCAGATTTTAACAGATGAAATGCTAATGTGTACATGCTGTGAAAATTAAATCCACAGTACTAACAGGAAAAATTTAAATATTTTTATTTTTTTCAATGGTATCAGGAAAAAAAGAAAAGTATTCTCAGCTATGAAACTAATACATGTGTTAAAATTAATCCAAGGATCAAAACACCCAATATATTATACCAGGAGTAAACTGGGAATGTTTAATTTTATGAACTGAAATAAAGGATCAGCAATATAAATTTTGATTATTTAGCCAGTATCATGTAACAACTGATACAAACATGAGTTATAAGTCAAAAAAATTAAAATCTTTAATGAGCACTCTGATGAACATCCACACTTTCATAGCAATACATCACTTTGTGGACACAATTAAATGTGCACTTTAATCATTGTAACCCTGGTGGTACAATACAAAATCTAAAATGTAGCATAGCCAAAAATAAAATAAAATACAGAAAATTATAACATTCATCTAGATTATGCACCAGCTGGGGGGTGGGGGGTGGGAGTGCAGGGCAGTAGGGAAGCCTGCTAGTAGTGGCCAAGCTTAGCCAAGGCAAGCTGCCTGGGGTGGGTTACATAATGCAAGTGAAGACTGAATTACTAGGTGGGCCAGATGTAAACAACACTTGACATGGTGTATGAAAACTTGAATAAAAGCTACTCTTTTCAAACAATTCCTTTGAAATTTCAGATTATAAAAGATTAAATCCTTATGTATATATGCTGTGAAAATTAGATCAACAGTGATAACAGGGAAAAAACGTGCCATTGCCAAAGTTGGACAAAATTTAAGGTACTGATTTTTTATTTATGCTAATAACTTGAAAAATTTGCAAAATTCAGATCTAATTTTCGGTAAACAATTAAATCTTGATTAAATAAAGTTATATTCCTGAAAAAAGTCTCCAGCTTCAGCAATTCTCATGTTAAGTGAGCAAATTTATTTCCTGATTTTTAAGAAACTGCATTATATTTGGGCCCATAACTTCAAAATAATACCCAACACTAACCTAATTTTTGGTATGTGCACAGAAAATGTATGGAAAAATATGAATACTAAATATGATCAAAAACAGATCAGTGGTTTTGATATTAGGCAGCTGTGAAGTGTTACAATGACTTTTTTATGGAAAACGGAGGTTTTTCCTTAATATCTCAAAGGAAGGAAGTCCTAATGACCCAATTTTTGGTATGGTAGGAGATTTTGGGGACATCTATTGGTATGCAGAATTTTGGATTTGTAGGTCCAACGGTTTTAAAACGTGCCCTGTTAACGGACGGACGACGGACAAAGGACCACGACTATAGCTCAGATGACTTATAGTCAGCTGAGCTAAAAATTAATACAGATGCATATTGAATGCAAAATTGTAATACAGATACATCTCACTGATGACAAAATCTTGAATTAATTTGACTATTGATACCAATTATTTATAATCCATGTACAGCCGTCTTTATATACTCACAGAAAGCTGTATACCTGTGATTGTAAACATTGCCTGGCATGAGGAATATCTAAAAATCATAAATCTACATTTTTTAAAAGCTTTTAAAAAACATTCTTGTCAATATTAACCATAGATAACCTAAAATCTAAATGTCTAGAGGCATGATGTAATAAATGCTGATAAACTGGTGCCAGTCTAGATGTATCTGCTTCACACAGCTAACATATATGGTAAAATGACTCAATTGAATCTTTATAATTCAGCCAAAATTCATTCTTTGGAACCATAAAAGACAGTTATTATAAGAATTATTCAGGGGATTATTCTTGTAAAATATTAAACAAATTGGCCTCAGTAGGGTCAGTCAAAAATTTTTTTACAGGTTTATAACTCATATGGGAAAATACAGCAAAATGGCTAAGTTAAGCTTCCCATAACTCAGCCAAAAATCACTGAACCAAAACCATTTGAACAAACTTGAATTATCAACATCTAAGGATAATTAATGTGTGAGATTTAAGAATTTGGCCCAGTGGTTTTTGAGGAGAAGATCTTTGTAGCCACTGAGCTAAAATGGGCTGTTACAGCATATGACTAAATTCAGCTTCCCATAACTCAGCCAAAAGTCACTGAACTGAGACCACTTGAACAAACTTCAGAAAGCACTACCCTAGGATCATTTCTGTGCGATATTAAACTATTTGGCCATATGGTTTCAGAGAAGAAGTTTTTTGTAGCTGTCAGTATGATACCGGCACTGATGACCCCCGTACAAAAAAGGCCGATGCAGGTGGCGCCACCAATACCTCAATTTCAGATATGTCTCATGTGAACAACATTGGCATAAAATTTGGTGATGATAGCTCCAGCCGTTTCTGAGATTGTAATTTTAGTATGCTTTTATGGACAGATGACTAAGTTCAACTTCCTCTAACTCGGCCAAAAATCACCGAACTTAAACCATTCGAACAAACTTGAGAGAGATTGTTCCAGGAATCATTTCTGTAAAATATTGGACAATTTGGCTGAACAGATTTGGAGAAGATTTTTTAATTTTTTTTTAACTTTTTCCTTATAAAATCTAAGAAAATGCAGTTAGCCAAAAAATAAGCAAAATCCCATAGAGTTTTATAGATGACTAATTTTATGCATAAAATTTTGTGATGCTAATTCTTGCCGTTTTCAAGATAGTATGGGTTAACGTACAGACGACGGACGACGCCACACCATCGCATAAGCTCACAGGTTCGCTAATAATGCAGACCTAATTTCTGGCATGTACATAGGAACTATATAGAGGAATATTTATGGCATATATGGGGAAAAACAGATGAGTGGTTGTGATATTAGGCAGTCCTGAAGTGTGAAATAAGGTTTTTAATAAAAAATTGAGGTTTTTCCTTTATTTCTCAAAGGAACAAAGTTGCAAAGACCTAGTTTTCGGCTTGGTAGGAGATCTTGGGGACATCTAACATTATGCTAGATTCCTAGTCTTACGGTTTCAAAACGTGCCACATCTAGGGACGGACGGACGGACGGACTACAGACAATGGACCATGACTATAGCTCAGATGACTTATAGTCAGCTCACTCAGCTGAGCTAAAAAAGTGTTGATATTTTTATGAAAAGAACGTCTATATAATATACTAACAAATCCAAGTAAACCTCGCCTTTACAGCAACGTACCTGTACCATATGAACAGTAGAAGCAGTAGCACAATGTCTAAAAAAAAATAAACAAGCAAAATCTTGCGCAGACTGTCAAATATTTATTTCAATCTTTTCTATAAAATATGGATAAGGAGTAATCCAAAACATATTTGGTTGGCTGTACTTAACTAGTTCATATAAACTGTATTTAATTGTCAGCGACATCATTAACTGTATACATAATAAAGAAAAAATTGCATGGATTATCAGAGCAATTGATATTTGAATCAGTACTGATTGATAAACAGACTGAGATATATACTAAGATATATACTGCCCAGCTAAGCTAACATGTCATCATTCAAAGGAAGAATTTCACTTTACAGTGAAATCTGTGTTATAAGACCTCCCTTTGGACTTGGCAAAAGTGGTCTTAATTCAAAGGTTGTCTTATTAGATAGGTCAGTGATGTCAAATGTGGACAATTTTGGTTCATTCAAGGCTGATCTTGATAGACAGGTATGTTCTTATTAGACAGGTGGTCTTTCAGAGGGTTCAACTGTACTGCCACAAGCATACATGCCATCATCAATTTTTTTAGTAATGTTGCTGACAGACAAACCAACGGTGCAAAAACATAACCCCCGCCCCTTGGCGTAGGTAATGAACACACAAACAGCATTGTGGATATAACCCCTGTCTTGTGATCCATGACACTGAATGGCATTATAAAGAATGTGAACAAAGCTGTGTGGTGACTGTGGTCCTACCTTGCCGTTTCTGTAACCATTGCTATGTTTGGGATGCATGTCATAGGAAGCGGTGCTGCCCCCACTCTGCAGGGCCGGACTCCTTCCTGGCTTTGACAGGAAGACCCTGGCATCAGAGTCGCACTCCAACAACTGAAATAAACAGAGGCACTTTTAAACCCACCACAATATACACTTGATCTAATGAAGCAACAATCAGTGTTACAAATTTTATAACAACTATTATTCCATATTCTTACTTGAAAATATTTAAATACAAGCATGCAACCCCGAGAAAGCTCCTGAATGGAAGCTGTAGTCTCTGCCTAGAAGAAAAAGTTCAAATTATAAATTTCCCAAAGTAACAAAGTCTTAGCAAAAAAAAACTCTCAAAAAAACTCATTTCAAAATGCAGGCATAATTCTAATTCCCATCCATTCCCACCAGACCATGGCTGATCGAGTGCATCAACTGATGCATTTAATTTTACATAAGTTACATCAACTGCCTGTTAACAATAACAGACCACATCTGATGATTGCGTTTGCAGGAAAACATATGTTAATGTGTAACTGACCATTTTTGTAACAAATACTATATATATAAAATTGTATGTGTGTATATATATATATATATATATATATATATATATACGCTATTTACCAGTCAGAGGAGAAATGATTTTACCTGCAATGATGTCACTATAAGCCTCCCTGGCAAGTCACTATTTAAGTCAGTCATGGTGAACCAGGAGCGTTTATAAACAATCGGTGAAACGCTCCACAGATTTTATCTCGAGTGCACTAAAAATTCTCCTGTGGGCAAGTTTATTATAAAGCTTTCCTTTGCTTACCAGCAGTCCTCAGTCCTTGCTGAAATGTATTCAGGTTACAGATCAACAGATCAGCACTGACTGAACCCACACTGTTAACTGTCAAATTACCTCAGGCAGGCACAGATGGCCTTAAGCGCAGTCAGTGTTTGCCTGGTGTGACTAAGTGCACCAGCCTTAGTATGAAAGGAAAGACCTGTATGGTCTGATCTACAGAGGAGATTCTCACTTTGAAACACCAGAGATGATGCTGAAATAACATATGAAACCATGAGCTCAGGTCTGTCAGCAGTACATAAAATTCAAAGAATGAGACTGCAAGAGTCGATATGTACCACGACACCACAACAGTTATATACTGTACAATCAAAGGTCTGCATCACAGCATGCCCTATTAAAACTTTCATCACACCTGGAAGCCTTCCTTCAGAGATTCATCCCCCTAAGGCACACAGTTATATCATAGATACAGCGGCTATAAACGCCCATATCAAAGGACACCTGATACAAACACTTCTCCCTCAGACCTTAGAGTCATTATACAGTCTGCTAATTTCTGAGATATGATATATTCCACACAGACTCAGACAGATTATTAATCCTCTATGCCAGAGAAAGGTCTCATCAACTTGATAAACAGGAACAGTGTTCTCAACAGAAAACAACTTGGCCCAACAGCGGCTGAAGAGCGCTCAAGGTCAGCAAAACTGACAGTACAAGTCAGTCTAACTAAAACAGAGATAAATAAAAGACCAGGGTTACTGACTTGACAAAGGAGACTAAGTATACTGATCTGAGCATGATTATAAATGTTACTTTAAGTTCTGGCCAATCATAGGAAAGGTGGGGGGGGGGGGTGAAGAGTAGAGAGCTGATAAAGGTTAAGAAATTTAAATAGTGTACCTTTTATAGTTAACTTGACAAATGTATATAATATTTCAATGTTACAACAATAACAAGCAATTATAGCTATTAATACTGTCTCTACAAACGTTGCGGGTGACCATGATTGAATTAAGAATACATGCCTGACATAAATGATTTACCAAACAAAGCTTTATTATCGTATTGTCATTTCTCATTGATCCCTTGATTTCTGGCAATATTAGAGATTTAGAGAGGGGATGAGTGACCTTTTTCTAACTTGCAGTCTCATTGTCATAATTACATTTTTTGCATTGATTGCTATTAACAAGTGACTCCTAGGCCACCATGCTTTTTTTGAAAAAAAAACACTGCTAACTGGGGAAAGGGCCAGTGTTATAAATGCCCCCAAAGTGTTTAAAATTTAGGGTGGTAAGGTTTCTCATATCAATATGTTTGAGTGATCACTGGTAAAAACCTGTAGTAAGGCTCCCCCACTAAAGATGAACTTGACAAAAGCTTTGATAACTTACAAAATAACTAAGTTCATTTCTTTACATGAGGCATTTAATTTTCTTTAACTGCAACACATAATGAGTTAAGCAGGCTGGATGGAGTCGATCTGGACCTAACCCAGCAATTTCATTAAAACAGCATGAAAATGACTGCAGGTGGTGCCAAAGATCAGGTTGATTCTCGTGCAAGTGCAACAGGTAAAGTTATGATTGAGGCAGTGATGAAGGATTCCAGTCCAGACTTCCGCTTGAGTCCGGACCGGAGTCCACTTTTTATGGTACCCCTATCTGAGTCCACTCGGACTCAAGGGTCATGGACTCTTTAAATTGTGCTGGGACTTGAGGCAATGACTGTATCTGTTCATCTTGTGCCTAGTAGACAAGAAAACCCTGACACATATTTTATAAAGATTATGTACATGGGTGAACTACCAAAATTAATATTACAAAGAAGGCCTACAGACCTAATGCGAACCTGTGCAATGGGATATACATCAGAAATAATGCTTCCAGTTCCATGATAACATGATTGACCATTATTGGTAAGTACCTGATTACTTTTCAAATACACGTGTGACATATACATGTACAAAGCAAAACTTGTATTAAGCATTTTGAACCCAAGTACAAGCACCATTTATACAAATGTCACTCCTGAAATACTGGCATGGATGCACACAACACAAAAATGATTGTAGGTGGCACCACCAGTTTTGTGAATGAGAAAGCCATCAAAGATGTATGAACATGCAAAATTTAAGGCACATACTCCAAACCACTCTTGACCTATGTGCACAGATGCACAACAACCAAAAACAATTTTAGGTGGTTCCACAAGTCTTGTATATGACAAAGCTATCAGAGATATACATATATGCACAAATTCACGCTAAAATATATCAAATCTCTCCTGAGAAAAAAGTAGGGACAAACACTGTGCAAAAACAATTGTAGGCAGAGGGTGACGCAAAGCCATGACATAAGCTCACAGTTTCGCTAAAAACAAGGCTATACATACCAAGTTTTATCTCTGCATCAGGGGTAATTAAACATCAAAGTAAAGGACAACTGTAAACTAACAAAAAATTTGCAATATTATCTAAAATATCAAATATTCAGAATAATATAATTTCATTTAATAAGAAGATTTCTACTGTACTCCGACTCTAGTTCCAAATGACTCTGACTCAAAGAAGGTGGACTTGGACTTGAACCTCAAGAGCTCTGACTTGGACTTGAATGGCCTCGGCTTGGACTTGCACTTGGACTCACATGGACTCTAAATAGTACATCACTGGATGGAGTATCATCCATGAATGCAGCCAATGCTAAGTGATCTGATCTGTTGTAACTTGCATATGGTCTGATCCATGGCAACGTTTGCAGGAATTGCAATAATTCATCACTTGAAACTGGTAATGGGGATGCAGCAAATGATGAGAGAATGCTGCAACATACCCAGTGTGTCAGATTAACTGATTTTTTTTTCAAAAACCTTGACCAATAATAACATTCTGATTTAGTGGTCAAAATAATGTTCTACCCTAGACTGGGTCTCTGTGACCAAGTTCTAGGTTTCAAAGGAGACTTTATCAATTTCTGACCTGCAGACAATGAGAAAGATGACAAACAAATATCCATTGCTATAGCTTAGTATGACTGAGTTTCAACAGAAGATGCAGAACTAAATATTTAACAATGAACAGTTGTCATCATATAAACCGCCTCCATTGTTTCATGCATGCTTAACTGATCAAGCACAACAATTTATTTTCCAGTTAAGAATGCCTGACACGGACTTGCACCGAACTATCACGCAATCTTCCTGGCGTCACCCAGGGTGGGTGTACCGCTCCTGAGGGTCCCGGATGTATGTCATCCCCATTGCTGGGTCTTAACACTCAGGAACCCTCAAAAGGCACACTCATGAGTGAAATATGGCTGCTGGGAACATTCTTGCCATAAAGCCTGCAGAGCATTCACCCTGGGTTCGTACCGCCTCAGCTTAGATTCGAACTCACAATCTCTCAGCTTTGAGCACTGTGCTCTACCCCTTGACCACAGGAGCAAGTGGCATAGAAAATTTTAAGCTGACCTGACTTGGTTATCATGAAACTAGAATACGGGTAGTCGACAAGCGACTACGTGTATCCGCCTAAATCAGAGTGGAACGGGTGAAGTGAGGCATGGATTAAGTGGCAAGGGGAAATAGAGTGAAGTGTTGCATATTAGCATGGATGTCTGCAGCCAAATTGTGTATGAAGGTTGCCCCCCCACCACAAAATCCAGAAAGCCGTATCAGTTGTATACATATGCAAAATTTAAGGCAGATAAGTCAAACCACTACATGTATATGAGTGATTTTAGCCCGTGGCAGACAATCAGAGGGACGCTGAGCAAAAATGGTTGCAGGTGACGGCACCAGTTTTGCGTATGAAAAAGAGCTATGTGAGAACTATACACATGCAAAACTTTGGCCCAATCGGTCAAACGGTTCCCAAGATATGAGCTTGGATGTCTGCTGCATAAACTAGAATGCAGGTGGCTCCACCTGTCATAAAATCATGAGAGCTGTCGGGGATGTATAAACCTGCAAAATTTTAGCCAGATATGTCAAACCACTGCCGAGATATAAGTGATTTTATCCCATGGCATACAAACAGACAGGAGCTGTGAAAAAATGGCTGCAGGTGGCGCCACCAGTTTTGCGTATGTTATAAAAATCCCCAACGGCTACATTTGTGCAAAAAATTTTTCCTGATCGGTCAAACGGTTCCTGAGATATGAGCTTGGATGTCTGCAGCGTAAACGTGAATGTAGGTGGCGCCACCTGTCACAAAAACAGAAAAGCTATCCAGGATGTATACGCATGCCAAATTTCAGGTGAATTAGTCAAGTCACTGCAGAGATACGAGTGATTTTAACCTAAGGCAGACAAACAGATGGACACTGTGCAAACATGGTTGCAGGTGGCGCCACCATTTTTTGTGTATGTTATAAAGCTCTCAAAGGGCTACATTTGTGCAAAAAAATTTTCCTGATCGGTCAAACGGTTCCCGAGATATGAGCTTGGATGTCTGCAGCGTAAACGTGAATGTAGGTGGCGCCACCTGTCACAAAATCAGAAAAGCTATCCAGGATGTATACCCATGCCAAATTTCAGGTGAATTAGTCAAGTCGCTGCAGAGATATGAGTGATTTTAACCCAAGGCAGACGAACAGATGGACACTGTGCAAACATGGTTGCAGGTGGCGCCACCATTTTTTGTGTATGTTATAAAGCTCTCCAAGGGCTACATTTGTGCGAAAAAATTTTCCTGATTCGTAAAACGGTTCCCGAGATATGTGGGTTTATGTGTGGAAACAGACGCACAAACGGACGCAGAGCGCAGAGGAAAGGTCAGAGGTCAAAACAAAATCGGGGCGCAGCAGTTCACATGTGACCCGAACATAATCCCGGGTTTCCTAAAATTCCGCCCAGCGGTTACGACAGAGTTCTCCGGAAACCTACGCGGCGGCGGCGTGCAGCTGAAAACATAGTATCCGCAAAACTCTGTTTTGGCGGATACAATTACTAATAGGGAATTCCTGCCCTGGGAAATATTCCCTTCTGGGAATTACCACACTGGGAAATACTCATTTGCTGGGAAATTGAAAAACGTGGCCCTTGGGGTCATGACGCTCAGCTGACTAGCATGACATTTAAGCCTTATATTTACAACAGGTTTCTATCTAAAAGCCAAATTGAGATTGACCTTATAAATATATGATTAAAGCTATGCCCAAAAGTTCTCTGTCTGACATATGTCTGAGTACATGTTACAACATATATATATTAGGGTGTGACTGAAACAAACTGGATATTTCTAAATGTAACAATTACTGTGAAATTGTCTCTTCTGTTAAGTTCTGTAGGGAATTTATAAAACATATTATAACAATGTTTTTTTTGCCAAGGGTCAAACTTTTCATGAAAAAGACAAAACTAATAACCTAATTTGAATTGTTTCTCTATAAAACCACCAAACATTAAGGATATGAAGTTTTCTTAACCCCCAGTAAAAAGAAAATGTGCTGTTTTATTTTCCCATTAAAATTTAAAGTCAATCTATGTGCATGTGTTTGACACAAGATTCATTTTTATTCAAACTTTTGGGTAAAGATTTTAAGTTGAACCCACTTGCCCAGTCAGACAAGTATATACAGTGAAAACTCATTGTGCCGAACTCGCTTAAGTCGAATACCCCGCTTACTAGTATGTAGAAGTTAATTACAGACTTGATATTCCAGACAACTCTAGTTAAATTATTACCAAATAAAACTCACTTGTGTCGAACCTCAGATGTGTCAAAGTTTTCTTAGGGTCCCTTCGACTTCGACACAACCAGGTTTCACTGTATATATAAGATGTGTGACTTTTGCCAGTTTTGGTCGTGAAACCATCATTTTCTGAAATCTTCAGTTGCCCATGGCAAGTGGTTAACCATTAATAATGAGCTCTGGCTTACATAATATAAACATAAAATGTGGTTAGCAGATGTCATCATCAACATATGGATGATCACCAGAAACTAGTATTATAAATGGCTCCATACCTGGAACCTGCAAGGCTGTAACCAGGAAAAAGGCGTTGCCTCCATCACATTTTGAAACCACAAGAAAGAAAAAATAACTAAACCACAGCTAACCATGACTGATATAGTGATATTATGGGTATTTATCTTTATAAATGTGGATGAATTAGAACAGATTTAAGAACAAGAAGGCTAACTGATGCGACTGATGTCTTTGTTTACATGACAAAAATCTGTCAAATCACTGCTGTGTGGTTGTCCGGTACAATGTCAAGGTCGGTCATGAAACCGCCACATATTGCGGCCACAACCTAGAATTTTACCAAAATCATTGAAGCTCATCGATTCAAAAGAAAGACACGGGCAGTGATTCTTGCAAGCGCTGTGTATTCTGATTTTCAGACTTAATGATTCAATATAAAGCGAGATATCTTTGAAAATTTGGCACGAATTTCTGCGACGCCATAGACATCTACCGATCACCTGTGCCGTGCTGGAGGATATTTATAGAATTTTCCAGTATTTCATAATCTGCTGTGCTCCGAAATCCAAGACATCACAGTGTTTACTGTCCATTAATAGTAAATTCTATGTTCCAGGGATTTTATTGTTAAAGTTTCTTCAAAATTTACACCAATATTTGACTAACTACCTCATGAATGAGGAAGCAACTCCATTGTTTTGATCCTGGGCATTCGCAATGTGGAAACCAAACAACACCAAAACATAGGAACTATGGCGATGACATCGGGCGCTCCAGGAAATTTGAGGAGCTGATAGTCCCTGAAAACACACACACACATCAAGTAACATACCTGCTCTTGAGAGTGCTTGTTTTCAATATGTTTCATTGGCCCCGTGTCGAAATGTTCATCTTTTTCGCCTTCCCGGTGAGCCGAGAGCGCCATTTGAGACCATTTTGCTGCGTTCACTACTGAATATGCAAATCAGCTGTCCCTGTCACCGCCCCAACATAGAAATGACATAAACAAACCCTATTGTAACCATTGACGAATTGCCAGGCAACAAATGGAATGATTAATTAATTTATATGATTAAACTGAGGGGAAAATGTACACTGATTACGGAAATAGCCAGTACAACCGATATGCGTCACATATTTTGACCAAGCGGGTACAACGGAACGTCCAAAAGCTAAACGTTGATTGGTTGTTATGACCTCCAAGGTAAACAGCTGGTACATAGACACACGTGCACTGGAAGAGATGTAAACATAACCCAGATAAACTCCAGTGCTTGCACCATGTGGCCTTGTACTAAACCCAGGCCAGCATCAGAGATGTGCAGCGTGCGCAGTTTGTTTACGCGCTTCCTGGTTACATCATATTTCGCAACGTTGCTATTTTCAAACGTGAACTGTTGTTCTTTGTGATTTTAATGAAAATGAATAAAAGAAGGAGCCTTTGTATACTTATTGGTTTCGAGATATCCTATATGTCTACAAGGTTTTTTATTTTAATTACTCAAACCCCTGCCCGTCAAATGCGTCATTCAGTTTGAATTTAAGTTTATCTTAAACGTAAGAAAATTAAAATTGCCATGATTTATAATGATAACATTATACATATAATAATATACTTGTTTCATTCGCTCATTGTTTTATTTTCCAGTAGCAAGTTCATCCAGCATTATAATGCAATGGATTATTTACGCCATTTGTGTATATATTATAAATACGATTCAACATTTTTTTATTCAACACAAGTGATAAAAACGCATGGTATTTTTTCTAATTACCTGCAAAAACTATATGGCCTATATTTACTACATATTTTTGTCTTTAAAATGTGTATGTCATCAAACTGAACTGTATTGCTTATATACGGTAAGTATAGGCAATATTTCTATCTGTAAAGCCCATAGATGAAGTGATAAGGGCTGAATGTTATTATATTTTGTTAAACTCAACCCCAATCTAACTCCCCCCCCCACGGAGCTTATATAAGGCTTTTTACATGTGCCCGGTCCAAAAGTTAAATATATAGATGCATAAATATGTTACATTACTTAAATACATCTGCTGTAATTAATCACATGACCTTATTGCACTGCAAGGGTTTTTTATATAGAGATTAAAAGTGAAATGATTAGGATAATAACTATAATGGTAGTCCTGTAACTGCTCAGTATACACAAAATGACAGACTTTTACATTGTATTAGCCCAGATAATATTGGCTACTAATAATTTGAGTTCTTCTTTTATTAAAGCTGACAGCTATTTCGGAAAGTTGTCAAACTTTCTGCTCCCATCAGCGTGTATACAGTACATATAGTAAGACCCTCATAAATAAGGCGGACCGACATCGCGCGACGTTGTTAGTGCTGTACTGGTCATTGGGACAGCCCCGGAACCAGCGAAAGTCGGCCGATGTTGCATGCAATAATACGTTCAAGAGATATAATGAGTAATGACATAGTAGCATATTTCATATGTCCTTTAAATAACTGTGTACAAATAATAATAATAATAATAATAATAATAATAATAATAAAGATGACCAAGTGGACTTAAACTGTATATAATTTGTAAACGATTTGTATATAATATTATTTTAATCATCTTTGTGACAAATTTCGGCTTCCAAAGAGATAAAAAAAATCATTGAATTAATAGGCTATTCGTAGATTTTTCGTAAAATTATGCCAAATTCTGCCTTATTGATGGGGAAAATACGGAAAATACCCCCTTACGACACACTTGGCATCGTCCCCATGACATTAGGTCCACGTCTTTTTTTCCGAGGTGTAGCTTTAGAAAAATTGAGGATTTGCCACCAACATCAATAATCTATATATTAAATGACAATGGCCTGTCTTTTCTGCCTATTCACTTACCATCAGTCATATTTTTAGTAAAAAAATATTTTGTCTTGTCTGTCTTCGCAGTTTACAGTACCATACATTATACATATAGCATAGTGCCAGTGTTTGGACACGTCCGAGGGACTTTAATTGCGTATGTGCGGGAGGGCCTATTGGCAGACGAGTCGACGTGGATTAAAATCATTGTGAGTCCATTATACCCGGGGTCACAAGGCTTTGAGGATGAAATAGATTATTCAACAGTTTAACAGGTTATGGTTGGCGTAGCCATTATGAGAGGTGGTATTTAAAAAAAATGTTTTAAATGTTATTGTCATAATCTCAGCCATAACTGAAGGTGTTGGTCGATTATTTGTTCCAGTCTGTCACCAGTAGGGGCCTTCAAAGGCATGGCATATCCAAAATTTCGGACTGGTTGGAGGGGTCACTCTGAATCGCTGCATACACCCCAGAATTGTGTGGAAATAAAGAGACCCATGGTGTTCGATTTATCAAAATTTACTAATTATTCTTTTTAAAGAGGCTGAAGCGCACTATTTTATAGTGATGTAGTGGTGTCCCATTGTGGTAAAATAGTGCACTACAGATATCTTGAATGACCTGGTGTAGTTTGATAGAGGCGCTGCAGTCGCCTTTTGAAACAAGGGACCCATGGGTCACGGCGCTCAGCTGATTGTGATTGGACTATAAATGTTTCTCCACTGTGATATTATATCGAGTCGATAAAGCTAATGAATATCATGGACATGTTTGGCTATTATAAAGAAATGTAATGTAATATGTTAGTAAAAGATAAATGAAATTACCTGACTGATGGATTAATAGAGTAAAATATAGTGGTTTATTTTTTATTTATTTAGGAGGGGTTGAAAATTGTGATATATTTAAGCAAATATGAATGCAATGACAGCAGTAATAAGCAGTAGTAGAATGATGATAAGGCTATTTGTTGAAGGATCTAAAGTGTATGGTAGTCTGCAAGCTTTCAATTTGACAGATATGATGTTATGACTAACTATGCTGATGAAGTGATTTATGAATTTGTGACTGTATGACACAATATCTCTTTAGTCTTGACTAGGTACATTATTGTGATGCCCACTATGCCTACATATTACACAATATTGACATAATTTCTGGCATGTACATATGTACCTATTGACGAATAGTTATACAAAATATTAAAGTATGAATATATCTGATTCATCTTGCTCTTGCTTACTGAGGCTGACTTTGGGATGGGGTTCAGAGAAGGGAAAAGTGAGGGCAGCACGAAGGTGGATGTAGAAATATTCTATTGTAATGTTTTTCATTTATATAAGAATATGAAAAGCTAAGAGGAAAGGGGCCCTCCTACTTGGTTATAGTAAAGTTCTAAATATATGATTGCAAACTAATACTCTGACAAGACTGTCATGAAGAAAAGCAGTAACAATTATGAGATACTGTGATGCATATGAAAACTTACAGATGGACAGGCAAGTGGAAAGAATGGACTAATACCTTTATTTCACTTTCAAGGGAATAATGCATTTAAGTTTATATATAAGCCTATTTTTTTAGCATATCCACTTTTTCCATTAAGAAGTTTTTATCTGAATCATTTTTAATTTACAGGTTTTATTGATTTTTAATAAAAAAACTGAAAATATAAGTAAAAATATTAGAATTGTTGCAAAAGTTGCAATCATAATATATACAGAGTAAAAAACAACTGAAACTATAAGTTAAAATATTTCAATTGTTGCAAAAGTTGCAATCATTATATATCCAGAGTGTAGCTCATATTGGGTCATATTATGCATACACATATATTTTATTATTTTTAAATCATAAATGTTTAAACTGAATTTAAAAGAAAATAATGCCACAACATGGAATCTACAAGAATATTCCTTGAATCACTATTAAAAAGTTTTGCACATTGGAGTTTTCAGTACATGCTTAATTTTATTCACCAAAATAAAATAAAAGATTCAGTAAATTTGATAAAATAAAACATCTTTTCAAATAAAGTATACACACTGTTGGTTGAATGAGGGACAAACAATATCATTGTGCTAATTACTATCCCAGTTTTAATTTATTACTGGAATTAATAGTCAATTTCACACCTGGTGAAGTTTTCACTCTTCTGAAGTAAGGAATTACTTATCTGATGAACATCCACACTTTCATAGCAATACACCACTTTGTGGACACAATTAATGTACACTTTAATCATTTAATTGAAACCCTGGTGGTACAATACAAAATCTTAAATGTAGCATAGCCTAGAATAAGAATGAATCAAATACAGAAAATAATAACATTCATCTAGTTTATGCACCATCTGGGGGGGGGGGGGGGGTGCAGGGCAGAGGGGAAGCCTGCTGGTAGTGGCCAAGCTGAGCCAAGGCAAGCTGCCTGGTGCGGGTTACATAATGCAAGTGAAGGCTGTACTACTAGGTGGGCTAGATGTAAACAACACTTGACATGGTGTATGAAAACGTGAATAAAAGCTATTCTTTCCAATCAATTTCTTTGAAATTTCTGATTTCAAAAGATTAAATCCTTATTAATATATGCTGTGAAAATTAAATCAACAGTGCTTACAGGGAAAAAAACGTGCCATTGCCAAAGTTAGACAAAATTTAAGGTATTGATTTTTTATTTATGCTAATAACTTGAAAAATTTGCAAAATTCAGGTCTAAGTTTGGGTAAACAATTGAATCTTGATTAAATAAAGTTATATTCCTGAAAAAAGTCTCTAGGTTCAGCAATTCTCATGTTAGGTGAGTAAATATATTTCCTGATTTTTTTTTTAAATTGCATTGTATTTTGGCCCATAACTTCAAAATAATATCAAATACTGACCTAATTTTTGTGTATGTTCATAGAAAATGTATGAAAGAATGTGAATACTAAATATGATAAAAATCAGATCAGTGGTTTTGATATTAGGCAGCCTTGAAGTGTAACAATGGCTTTTTTTTATGGAAAACGGAGGTTTTTCCTTAATATCTCAAAGGAACAAAGTCCTAATGACCCAATTTTCGGTATGGTAGGAGATTTTTGGGACATCTAACATTATGCCAACAGCCTGGGGAGCATAGAGATGTGCACTGAATGACCTACAGTCATTAAAGTGGACTGCTTGACAATGTAAGGGAATACAACAAGAGCCTCCAAAAAAATTCAATAACTAGCCTAATTTTGCAGCTTTTATTTTCAAATTTCAGATTTTAACAGATTAAATCCTTATGTGTACATGCTGTGAAAATTAAATCCACAGTACTTACAGGAAAAAAACGTGCCGTGGCCAAAGTTGGGCAAAATTTAAGGTACCAATTTTATATTTTTGCCAATATTTAAAAAAAATTAACAGATTTTGATCTAATTTTTGGTATACAATTAAATTTTGATTAATTAAAGTTGTATTACTGAAAAAAAAGTCCCGGACAGACAGACGGACGGACGGACGACGGACAATGGACCACGACTATAGCTCAGATGACTTATAGTCAGCTGAGCTAAAAACTAAGTAAAATGTCATAGAATTTCGGCGAAAATTTGTCAAGATCAAAACGCGCATGAATATCCGAAGGGTGTCCCACTGGCCACGGGGGAGATGCGTGAAAAAAGTCTTGATCTAGTGACCATCATCAGTTATATTATAATATAATATTCTTATTTTGTTATTTTAATTATTTATATATCTTTATCCCGGATTACTTCTTCAGAATATACTGATCTTCCACAAAGCCCTGACAGTAATTGAAATTTCAAACATAATCAAATGGCATGACAGTATTATATACAAAACAATACAACATATATGTGCAGAACATTGTAACTAAATATATCATATATTGTTAGTATCTGTACTATAGTATGACTATTATTAAGAGTTTTTTTTTTTAAAGAATGTTATTCAGAAATCCGTAGGGTGACCCATTCAGGTTATTAACTATGTTCATAACATTGTATGATATAAGGGCAGAGAGACCACAAGTGCTGTGTGTGCAAAATTGACTGGGGCCTGGGCAGTCGAGGGGTAAAACGCTCGGCTCTCTCCGCTGGCGCCACGGGTTCGATCACCGGTTTTGCTATGAGAGTGGGTTGTAGTTGCCCGTCAAAGGCCGGTAGATTTCTCCGGGTTCTCTGGTTTCCTCCACCCATACAGACTACCGGACGCCATTATCGGACCCATGGAGTGCCTTGATTAGTTATAATAGCTATTTATATAATACACGTAAAATAAATAAGTTTATATAGTGTTGTTGGTTTTTCTTTACTTACTGGTATTCTTAAAGCATATTTAATGTCAACATGCACCCCTTGTATAAAGAGGTAAGGGATTTATTGCTATTTTGTCAAGGGATCAAAGAATATTGCTAATATAATAAAAACAGTGTCTCCAGTCATTCCCGGCACACTTATTACCTGTGCCATGGTGTTGAGACCCCTTTTGTAAGACCCTGCGTCCGCCCCTAGTATGTATATATACTTATCCTGTTGAGTAGATGTACGGACCGGGCCGCCTTGAGAGGTCCGGCCCATAATTTTGTGCTGGACAGTACCGGACCGGACCGGCAACACAAAATACCGGACCGTCTACCCCCTGGACCGGACCGGCCCGGACCGACCGTTCTGAAATTTAATTGTTTGTGGTATTGCTGAATTTCTTTCATGTGAGAAGTTTCAACCTGAAGCCCTTGTTTTGAACAATGTGCTTGTGTTTGTAGGTAGTTAATACGTTAAGACTCCTTAACCACAATAAATGTACTAGAACCACATGTAGAAATTTCGTTTCGAGCAAGATGTTAATTCCAGCTATAGTTCAGACATAGACTTTCATTGTCTATCAAGCGGGTTGATGGAGTAAACTGGTTTATTTACTTAATAATAATAATAATTAATATTTTTTTTTTGCCTCAGCTTGTATAATCTTATTATTCATCTTGTCATAATTATATTTTTATTTTCAATTTAAAACAGTTAAATGATTAATAGTTATGAGATAAATTGACCGGACCGACTGGACCGGTCAAGCCTTAGTACCGGACCGTCTACAGCTGGACCGGACCAGCACCGGACCGCTGTGGTGATGGACCGGACCTCTACTGTTAAGAGTAAAAAATCAAGATGCGTATTATACAAATAAAGAAAATATCTTTTGATGCGCGTATGGATGTGAAAAAATATCAACTTATACCAGTTTCGAAATCTAAAATGTTCAATTAATTGTCAGACTCTAGACAAAATATGAATAGGTAGAACATTTTTATTTCATTTTAATTTAGACTTTTCATGAAAAATGATCCTGTTGACTGGACAGGAAATCTATAGTCCGGTCTGTCATGTTCCATATTTTCCCCAGACTTTGACAAGTTAAGGTCATTTGACACAAATAAGAGCAGAACATGCGATGAGTATGGTAAGGTTTCTCTGTTGAGAGGCGTCAACTGTAAATAGTGTGATCTGGTGACACGTTACTTGGTTTGGTTTTCCTTTCCAGGGAGCAATACTATCGTGTAAAGGTTTCAGATCGGATTCTACGTGACATGAGATGACATGTTATTAGACCGTGCACGTATAAAGACATAATATCTCAACAAATGGTGTGTGCTCGTTCCTGAACAGGTTTATGTTTGGTCAGGAATAAAACTGAAAGAGAGGGCGACTTGCATGTATCCTTTTATCATTTTGTTTCTACACCAGATGGCGACAGTGCCCAGCTGAGCTCTGACGACCATACTCAGAATGGCTGATTGAAGCAGTAAGGGATTCAAGCAATCTTTCAATCATTATTACTCCAACTAACTACAAACCGCTTATCCACATCTTAGGGATGAATTTGAAGTAAAAACACGCCACGAGGGCACTTATACTAGCATAAAAAAACAATACATACGAGAGTGACTACCCCCTGAGTTTACAAGAATAGGTATATTCATGTCCAATGGATGAACTGTCAGTGGTCAGTCTGTAGACATCAAATACACATGATATTTTCATTCATTTAATATAGGTCAAACAAAACTGATTAAAAATGTAAAAAACGCTTGTTACCATGTCCTCGTCTCTATATTACAAGGTCCAAGAACACAAAAAATATGCATATTGTTACGGAACTTAATATCAACAGATCATGTAGTCGTGACGAACATAAATTTTGTAATGGAGATAATAAAAATCAGATTCTGTAACACTAGGCAACATGAAATGTCTAGGGGAATGAATTTGTTAACAAATAATTATAATTAATTCTTCAAACAATCCTAACATTACAATACACTAAATCAATACAATTACACAGTGTAACAACAGTACAACAGTAAATCAATACAAGTAAATAAATAAAGTGTACAGTACCTGGATACCACCACTGTCACTGCGAAAAAAAGTCCTTTAAAGCATATAATCCAGATGAACAGTTCACATTAATCTTCTCAGAGAATAACAGTCCAGTTCAATCACAAAATCAATTTGTTGTAATTCAAAAGTGAAGTTCCTGTTATAATCCCGAAAGCAAACTGAAGATCCGTCACAAATTTAGAAGAAAATCTATAACTGCCGCACTGATCGGAAAAGGTCCACAAAACTGACTTGCACTCTTCTGTGTCCGCTGGAATATATCTCTCCTCTCTCTCCCGGCTCTAAACACAGCTCCTTATTTATAACTTTTCACCTCAAGCCGAGAACTTTTCATTTCCCGAACAATCTAAAGAACCCAAGATACACACGTTACAGGAAACATCTAGAACAACTAACGCTGTGTTTCTACATATCAGGGTTTACATGTGGGCCGGGCCGGCTCGGCCAAGCGAGAAAGCCCAGACTATAGCATGACCGCTGTTTACACGTCAGACCCCACGCGTGGGCCGGGCTATGCCGCCATAGCAAGGGCCAATGCTAGCGCTGCATATACACATGTAAGACTGCTGCATACAATAAAAGAGACATCAGTAACAATATATATATATATATATATATATATATATATATATATATATTGTGACAAAAGCATTTTAAATCAACCTAATGATATGTAGGATATATTAAGGTTATTTTTACGAATTGGGCCCCTGATTAGCTACGGATTGCAAATTTCCTGGATTTTTGGCTCTATACGTCGAAGGGGAAGCGCTTCTATGTAGTTAGTTTACCAGTTATACGTGACAACTATCGAAATGGCGTTGTGTAAGTGAGCAGAACCGGCAATTATAGTTTAGAGTCGACTCAAAACTATTTGGGCGTTGCTACGAATCTCAAATTTATGTAACCCTTAGAAGCGCTTCGTAGAGCCCAAGGTAGGTCGTAAGGCTTTTGTAAAATATTCGATAGTTAACTATTCAGGTGTTTGTTGATTGCCTACCCGGCGCTGTGTCGGTAATTTACAAGTACGTAGCATCAGGTACTTACCCATACTGCGCAGACTCGGACTCATAATAGCACGATTTTCGTTTCGAGTAGAAACGACCTCTGTCGGAAGTATGGTAAATGACACAAAGCACTAGGAATCCACAAGAAGTGGTAACGATACAGCTAATAGTTATATGTACCTATAAGCAGTACTTATAAGCATAATTCCGAAATAGCTAAATATCATAAAGACGTACTACCAGTTACGCCGCAGTATAAGGAGTATTTATGATGAGTATTACTGGGGGTACAAACATGATACCAAGCGCTACAAAAAAAAAAAAAAAAAAAAAAAAAAAAAAACAAATAAACAAACAAAAAACAAAAACAAAAAAACTGTTGTCAAGCTCTGTTCGGCTATAAATAAGTGTCAGTGGCGTATGCATTGTCAAAGGGTTAGACTCGTGTCTACAGAAAGAGTCAACCTTTATTGGACCCATGGAACCAAAAAAGAAGTCTGCAGCAGAGACAGTAGACAGTATAGACTGACATGCAGCAGGTGCTGATATATAGGATGACGAAGAGTGCCGGAGGAAGTGTAAGAGAAGGAAGTTCCGAAGATGTGCATATAACCCTTACACCCAAATACCAGATCTATCGCTGCTATTTCTCTCTCAATAAAAAGCCACAACTCGTCCATATATATTGTGTCAGTAAATGGAAGTGAATTAGCAGTATACGAGTCTGACTCTCTATGATGCAAACCTCTGTCACTCCTCATTTAAATATGTTCGCCTTAACTTATCGTTGCGTTTAGCATTGTGAAACGTAGCAACTTCCAATAAAGTTGATTGAAAGAATGGTATCTGAAGTGTATATAGCTAGTGGCATAAGCCTATGTTCGGAATATCGTATGTAATGTCTAAGTTAGCAGAGCGTGATGCCTCCTTGCATATATTAGTATTAAATCTTACCTCTTAAGACAAAAACTGTAGATTTATTGTCACGAACTGGTACTATACTAACTGTATTGTTTCGTTCCTGATTAGAAGCAACACCATTGGACTTCTTAGTGGCTTTTATTTATGAAATATAAGAAATGATTTTTTATATCTGGAAAAGAAATAAAAAAATACATAAATTAAAGTAATTTAAGCTATTAAAAATCCAGTCATCTAATGTTCAAATGAATGTGCGAAATATTAATTTCAGTTAAACATATTATGTAAAACCTCGAATTGACAGAGAAATTTTATGAGTATAAAGAATCACAACAGCAGGTACAACCACCATGTTGATATGTATGTATTATATGTATATATGATATATATATATAATCTTAATAATAATAATAATAATAATAATAATAATAATAATAATAATAATATTAATAATAATAATAATAATAATAATAGAAAATTAGATAAGAGCAATACAGCGATATAATACACGCCCAGGAAATGCGATAAAAGATTAAGGATATTGTCAAGATAAAACTGTTTTTATAAGGGATATACATATAATTACAGGGATTGATGTCAAAGAGGAAAATATGAGAAATGGTCATTATGTGTCATTTCAGGAGGTAAATATGCCGCGATCAGTTGATACAGATTACGTTGTATTGTCACACCAACAATCACAGTAGCAAAAAAAGCGATTTTCAGGGGTCAGGGAGGTTGCTGTAACAGCGTCACGTGACTGGTTTTAATCCGGTATGTCTGTATGAGGGCCGTGTACAGCCGTGCAGTAACCAGCTGTAAAGGGACAATGGATAACATTACAGAAACCTATACTCCCAGGACCACTACTGGTACAGTGAAAAATACTGAACTCGTCACCACTGCCGTGCCAACCACAAAGCAGACTCCAGGTAAAGGACATATATATATATAAATGAATATGAATGTTCATATATATAATCCATAAACATTCATCGAAATATCAGTTTAAAAAAACTCCCCCTCCCCCTTGGCACCTGTGCATCCATATAGTGTGATTTTTGTCATCACCTCAAGTATTTTCCGAGCAATTGTTATCATCACCTATTTATATTGCATCCATACTTCACAAATATTATCAAAGCAGCGATACTTTTACAAATATTAAACATGGATTTACATTATATCGTCGCAAATAAAAAAAAAAACCCATAAAAATAACTTGCTACATGCAATAATATGAATATCAGGCGTTATGTTAGTAAATAAAAAAAAAATAAAAAAATAAAATAAATCGGTGAAAGTTTCCTGCTATGTAATCGTTCCTAAAATCTCGAAAGCTTCTGTCTATAGTTCAGCCACAACACAGATAGATGTCCAAGTTTGACTCCTCCCAAATTATCACTCGTGGTAAACATTTATATTGTTGATATTTACAAGCCTGTAGTGGTTTTTAAAGTAATACTCATGGGTGTAATTTGATAATAGCGTTCATTTATTTTAGATATACCCACACAAATTAACAAACATATACTTAAAACAGACTATAAAATCAGTGTTGCGTGGAAAATTAATTGTTATGATGAACTCTTTGTAATTCTAGTTGGGGCAAGTGTTAATAAGAATCAATAACCAGCCGCGGTTTAATAAATCAGTGAAAACATGGAACTATAAAAAAATGGCCGTATATGTTATATATATGGTTTTACATGTACCCCGTGCACTTATTCATCATAATTATAGAAGAATACACATTGCATGGATGTAACAGTCAACATTTTCTAATGTGCTAGATCAGACATAAATGCCATAGTTTTTTCAAGCTCTCTGCAGACATCATGGAATGCATGCAAATACATCAAACCTTAATTGTGAACGTTAATTGTAATATTTACACACTGAAGCAGTCGGGATGAGGTGATGATGCAGGGTACAAAGTTAAGCATAATCACCGACCAGGTCTCATCACCAGCCTTGCGGTGAACATTCTGTGGTTTACATGTATGTATAAAGGCCGTCATCATGGTGGAGACACCGAGCGCGTGGTCCCCCTGATGTCTGTGTGTGGGCGTCAAGTCGCACGGCGAAATACATACGCGTACAAGAGGAAATATTAAGAGAAAATTCTAAGAGAAAATTGAAAGAGAATCTATAACTCAGGCTGGAAAACTTCTGAGTAGTTAAACAGACTCGCGCCAGCTCACAACCGCAAACATAAACAAAAACTGGAGAGAGCGAGAGACTTTACGTTGATCATTTTATCTTTGGGACTGTTCCTGTGTATGTGTACTCATGCATGTGTAATTACAACCATTATACGAACTTCATGTATATGAACTAATTATATTGACTTTATTCGGGCAAATAATTATTGAAAACCGTAACATGTACAATCATTTTAGAAACAAAGGTAATGAATTGATTCGTACTTGCGTGTTTTATCTGAATGTGGTTTAACCAGGAATTTCCAAATATCAAGCTTGTAACATATCACGGATTATAACCATAATGTGGTTATCAGGTTCATAACTGTCCTGTCTACATCCCGAGCATGGTAACATACTGCTGACGTACATAAAGATACCGACAATGTTAAATATATTCTCAGCGAGTCAAAGCATTATAAATCACTGATATGCGTGAAATGATCGCTATTATAAAGTTATGTGGGCGAGAATTTCCGTGCCATCAGATATATTTGAAGTGCTAGGAGTTTGTATACTGGTCATACTTACCCTATGTAACAGCGTTAAAACAAATATGACCCTGTGTCTGTTCTTCTGTTAATTTCTCCCTGTGTCTGTACTTCTGTTAATATAAGCCTGTGTCTTCACGTCTGTTAATGTGACCCTGTGTCTGCACGTCTGTTAATATAACCCTGTGTCTTCACGTCTGTTAATGTGACCCTGTGTCTGCACCTCTGTTAATGTGACCCCGAGTCTGCACAACTGTTAATGTGACCCTGTGTCTGCACCTCTGTTAATGTGACCCTGTGTCTGCACGTCTGTTAATGTAACCCTGTGTCTTCACGTCTGTTAATGTGACCCTGTGTCTTCACGTCTGTTAATATAACCCTGTGTCTTCACGTCTGTTAATGTGACCCTGTGTCTGCACGTCTGTTAATGTGACCCCGAGTCTGCACGTCTGTTAATGTGACCCCGAGTCTGCACGTCTGTTAATGTGACCCTGTGTCTTCACGTCTGTTAATGTGACCCTGTGTCTGCACGTCTGTTAATGTGACCCTGTGTCTGCACGTCTGTTAATATAACCCTGTGTCTTCACGTCTGTTAATGTGACCCTGTGTCATCACGTTTGTTAATATAACCCTGTATTTTCACGTCTGCTAATGTGACCCTGTGTCTTCACGTCTGTTAATGTGACCCTGTGTCTGCACGTCCGGTAATGTGACCCCGACTCTGTACTTCTGTTCATATGACTCTGTGTCTGCACGTCTACGAATTTGACCCTGTGTCTGTATGCCTGTCAATATGACCCTGTTGCTGCAGTCTGTTAATATGACCCGGTGTCTGCACGGCTGTAATTGTGACCGTGTGTCTGCACGCCTGTTGACATATATGTATATCTGTTTAATAGTGTTTATTCAATGTACATTGTACCTACACGGCTGTTCACGTTTTCCTGTGGGTTCGAGTTTATTCACCTAATGCTTGGTCTTTTCACGTGACTTTGTTTAAATGAACAGGTACTCATATGGCGAGGTGGCTCTATCTGCACGATTGTTCCGCTGAACTTTATCATTAAGAACCAAAGGTGAAGTGCCATAAAAAAGCATTTTTAAAGGAACCCAATCACCAATAAATCATCTTGGATTAAAACGAAAAACAGCTTCTTTCCTTTAAAAAAATCAGTACCTGTCTAATTATTGCCTTGAAACCGTTTGTTTATGCCTTTAAACGAGGGTTAAATACAGTGGGCCGGGCGCGATCACAGGTGTCAACATAAACCCAGCGCGTGGGGCCGTGTCAATAACACGTGTCAATCATGAGATACCCTGACTTACTTGGCCCCATAAATGTTAAACATGTTCCCGCTTGCTTAAACACTGCGTGTTGCAGCTCACAATCGGACCTCAAGTCACGTGGCCTTGTAATGGTAAACAGACACACGTTGACTGTGTTTACCAACACGCAGAGCCATAACAAGGTATTTAACAGCCGTATGCGAGGTACTGAAACTGTGTGCTCGGTTGGTTTTGCTGAGACACTTTTGTATAAAGCAAAACTGAACTGATATTTTGAAAGAATAGGCGTAATATTGCTCCTTATCATATCACTTACCGAAAAGGTCATTTACAACAACTGGACCAACTTACTTATAAGGGGAGAGCTGTCACCAGATAGATCTACAGAAAAACCAACTCTCGCCTCAGTAGGCGTCCTTTTTATATAAAACATGACGTCATTACAAAGTATCTTATATTGTCTGTTCCGGGATTATCAGAAAGCAGACCTATATCGGACTGATACGTTGATTGCACATTGGTTGAAATAAACACCTTCACCATTCGTCACGCTCCATCTTGCGTGTCAGAAAATACTTAGACCAGAAAGCAGTCGGAGACCGCATGAATATCCTTCCACTAACGCTCTGGGTCACGATCACCATATAGTGCCAGCAGATTAAATTTAATTGCCAGTGATGTTTCCTTGGATAAACTTCCTTGAACATAATATAGGTCTGAGACATATCCTTGACTATTAATGTATAATAATCTTGAAAGGCACTTTTAGAGTTTACACCTAGGCATACAGGAAGAGAACACACTGAATTATGTGAACACAAACAATGGCCACGTGTAGGGTTCCAAACAATGGTACTTTAGTTAATCAGAGACTGTAAAACAGTACAGTGTGTAAGCATGCAGCGCGTAAGAATGACACTCATATTACTCTACCATAAAGGGCAGGATATTTTTGACGGCAAAAATTACTCTGATGAAAAGTTTACAGAATGCCAGGCCGTGGACACACCTAGTGAACAAATGCAACCTGACACCAAGCCCTGTGTTAGGAAGGTGCAGGAAAGCAGTCTTTCTATTTTGACAATTTTTATAACCATCATACCCCCAGAAGTTATCGACAACGGTGCCACTCATTCGAAAAGCGCCAGCAGAGTTCAAAATAATACGAAGTTCCAAGTCGGCACGCTAGGCTGATGGTGAATCTCACCATTGTGTAACCTGTGAAACTAAATAACAGTCTCACGGAATGACCAAGAACTCATGTTCTAAAATTTGGTTGTTTAGACATTGGGTGATCCCATACTTGCTGCAACGCTCTTTATGGAGAAATAATGACATTCACACAGAAATATCTGAATATGAGGTTTTACTCCAATTTGGATCTGTTAGAGTTTATGTAGTATCCATACGGCTCCTGTTTTTCGCGCTCCTGCTGAGACTTCTACTATTTTGCTGTTGGATGTGTCAGTGTGTAAGTATGTCCGTCTGTTTGTCAGTTGTCGTGAATTTCACCTGTTTGATGGTTCTTGTGTCTTACATATACCATTCTACAGGCCATAGTTTTGCAGGAATCCTTTGGAAACTGGTACATATTTTGTCTTACACTAATATCTTTTCATTTTCGGAAAATAGCCGCTAGGGGGCGCTACACTTGAAACCCTACAATATATCATTTTTAACCATAATTCCAAAATTATAAACCTAAGCTACATAAACTATAGCTCAAAATGTTCCTATATTCTGTCCCCAGTTGATGGTCTAGTAAATTATCATCTCGGATCTATCAGTGTGTCGGTATTTCCGTCTGTGTGTCAGTTGTCGTCATATTCGCCTCCCTGTTCGTTTATTTTCGTCTGATATATGGCTTTCGACAGGCCAGATTTTATAAACAATCCCTCTGAATGTTATACTCTTGATAGAATACCTAGTGTTCTAGAATTCCTGATGTCTTTAAGAGTAAATTGTCCTAAGGTAAATGTCAAGGTCATTAAAAAACTACACCATATCTTCATCAAAATTTATCGAAGCCGCATAAACTGTAACTCATTTTACTCGCTGTAGTATAGCGCTAAAGTTATATGAGCTGGAGAGTGGGTCAAAGTTAAAAGGTCAGAGGAGAGACCTGAGCTAGATGGCGGGCACGCTGGTCGTGCGGGCAATTTAGAGATTTGATGTACGATCTAAAGCTGATTAAACCTTCATGTTACACATCAAGATGGTGTCATTCTTTATATGATCGATCTAACAATTTGGCGAATAGGATAAAAGCGACCACAATTCATCAGAAAATTGGAAACGGACTGTCAAACACGGCAGGATGGCCAGCGCTCACCTATCATCGCCCGCCCCGCTCAACATGGAAGCCATTGATCTGTACACGGAATACAAAATGTGGATGGAATCTTTTACAATCTATGAGGTTGCTAGTGGACTGAATAAAGCTAAAGATGAGGTAAGACGAGCTACCTTACTGCATTGTTTAGGAACACCTGTACAGCGAATTTTCACAAACCTAACAGGACATAAAGACACTTATGAACAAACGAAATCAGCATTAGATGCTTACTTTACCCCACGCAGAAATGTTGTACGGGAACGATATGAATTCAGACAAAAGGCCCAGTCTCATGAGGAATCTGTCAATGCCTATGTCAATTCTTTGAGAGAACTAGCCAAAACTTGTGAGTTTGGACCACTTGAATCAGATATGATTAGAGAACCAGCTGGTCGAGAGATGTGCATCTAAAGGGTTAAGAGAGAAATTATTACAACAGGAAGAACTTACACTAGAGAGGGCCTTGACCTTAGCCAGAATATTTGAATCTGCACAAGCTGAATCTAAAGTGTTGTCTGATCCTCATCAAGGGTTGAATGAATGTCTGGTGAATAGAACACGACAGTATACTACAAGTGAACAGGCAAACAGACAAAAGCCATGGACTACTACTGGTAAGAAAGAACAGACACAAACAGACTGCTACAGCATGCGTTGTGGTAAAGCGACGCATTCTCCAGATGAGTGTTGGGCGAAGACAGCCAAATGCCTGTACTGTAAAAAGGTTGGACACTTTGCTAGAGTATGTAGAAAGAAAGTGAAAGCAAACAGAAACAAAGAGACACGAAACACAAAGGAAACAGGAAAGCAGTTACGTGTTATTCAGGAGTCATCATCAGATTCAGATAGTTCGGCATATGCTGTAAGTGGTAAATTTGAAGGAAAGGAAACTGTGATAATTAATGGACAGAAGGTACAAATGATAGCTGACACAGGCAGTGGTCGAAATTTTATTGGTGAAGATCTGTTCAGAAATCTGTTTTCAGACCAAAATATTGAACTGTTGCCTTCAAAGAAACGTTTCTATGCATATGCTCAGACTGATCCTTTGCATTGTTTGGGATATTTCACAGCTGAATTGAAATTGACATAAAACTGTACAGTTGATGAAGTGTATGTGATAAAAGGCAATGTTGAAGCTCTGTTAGGAAGAAAGACTTGTTTTGACTTGAATATATTGAGCAAAGGAGAGAATATTAATCATGTAGAACAGTCTGCTGATAGATTTGACAAACTTACACAGGAATACAGGACTTTATTTACAGGCTTGGGACAAATAACAGGGTACACCCACAAAGTCACTGTTGATGAGAATATAAAACCAGTTGCACAAAGCTTGAGACGTGTACCATACCCTATGATAACAGCTGTAAATCAGGAACTAGACAAAATGATAGATGAAGGAATTATAGAGGAAGTGCATGAAGGAACAGAATGGGTGTCAAATATTTTACTAGTTCCCAAGAAGGACAGTGATGATGTCAGATTATGTGTGGACTTAAGAAAAGTTAACAAGGCTGTTGTCAGAGAACGCCATCCAGTCCCCACTATTGACAGTATTTTGCATGCTATGCAAGGTTCAAAGGTTTTCGCGAAGTTAGATGCCAGAAAAGGTTTTTGGCAGGTGTCACTGTCACCAGAATCACGCAATTTAACAACCTTCATCACTCACCGGGGTTGTAACAGATTCAAAAAGGTCCCGTTTGGCCTTTCTAGCGCACCGGAAGCATATCAGAAAGCTATGGATTCTATGCTTGAGGGGATGTCAGGTGTAGTATGCTACATGGATGATGTTGTGGTATTCGCTGAAAATGAGAATGAACTAGAAACCAGACTGCGCCAAGTATTTGACAGATTTCAAGAAAGAGAACTTAAACTGAACAAAAAAAAATGTTGTTTTGGCCTAGACCAGATTGAAATATAGGGTCACATTATTACAGCTGAGGGGATCAAACCTGATCCTAAGAAAATTGAAGCAGTAGTCAGAGCACCTCGACCAGAAAACCTCACAACGCTGCGCTCCTTTCTCGGAACCTGTGGTTTCCTCAGAAAGTTTATACCAAATTATGCTAATATAGCAGAACCACTCAGTAAATTGACCTGAAAAGGCGTTGAATGGAAATGGACCACAGAAACAGAAGCTGCGTTTCAGGAAATGAAACAATCATTAATAAATGAACCTTGTCTCGCTTACTACAAGCTAGGAGCACGAACAGTTGTAATAACAGATGCTAGTCCTGTCGGACTTGGAGCCATATTACTGCAAGTGCAGGACAATGGTCTCCAAAAGCCAGTGGCCTATGCCAGTAGATCATTGACTGCCACAGAGAGAAGATACTCTCAAATTGAACGAGAGGCGCTAGGGTGCGTCTGGGCTGTGGAACATTTTCGACAATATCTATGGGGAGGAACATTTCTACTGCAAACGGACCATAAACCGTTGATTCACATGCTCAATCCTGATAAATCAACTATGTTACCTCCTAGAATTCAAAGATTGAGCTGGAAACTTCAGCCCTATAACTATTCCATACAACACATTGCAGGTAAAACTAATGCAGCAGATTCGCTGTCAAGGTTGCCGTTACCAGAAACTGACACTCACTTCTATGTTGATGAATATGTCACCAAAGTTCTGTCTGTAAATACTTCAGATCTGACAGCCATATCACTAGAGGAACTGAGAAATGCTACATGTCAAGACTTGCTGCTCCAGCAGTTATGTGAAATAGTGCAAATAGGAAATTGACCAAATCCTGTACCATAACAGTTAAAGTCATACCACAGATTTTCTTCTGAATTATCGACACATGAAGATCTGATTTTACGTGGCAGTCGCATCATACTTCCAAAGAGTAAGATTGACCAAGTGCTGAAACTTGCACATGAAACACACCAGGGAGAAGTGCGTACAAAACAGTATCTGCGCAAGAAGTTTTATTGGCCTAACATGGACTCCGACATTGAACAGCTTGTGAAAAACTGTACTGCTTGCGTTTTAAATCAGCCGCTTCATGAGGACCAACCGTTACAGCCGGTAGAGTTTCCTCCAAGACCTTGGACAAAACTTGGTATTGACCTGGTAGGTCCTATTGGAAATGAGTACATCTTAACCGTTATTGATTACTATACATCATACCCAGAGGCTGTGGTCATCAAAGATATATCTTCAGCTACAATCATAAGTAACCTTCAGAATATCTTCGCTCGTTTTGGATATCCTCTCGAAGTCGTTACGGAAAATGGTAAACGGTTTGTTAGTCTAACTTTCAACCGCTTCTTGAAAACGTGTGGCATAAAACATATCCGTGCTTCTCCTTACTATCCAAAAAGCAATGGAAAAATAGAGCGATTTCATCGTTATCTGAAGAAAGCATTTCGAACTGCCACAAGTGAAAAGAAAACTTGGAGCAATGAGTTGCAAAAATATTACTATCATATCGGTCTACGCCACATCGTGCATCAGGAGAGGCCCCTGCGTATCTCCTATTCTCCCGCAATATCAGAACAAAGCTTCCTGAGATCGACACCGCAGACTCTGGTAGTCCGGATATCGCTACTCACCATCAGAACTACAAGGAAAAGATGAAAATGCACGCCGATCAAACTCGTAGAGCACAAAACCACAATTTCAAGATTGGAGATATCGTGTTTATTGCAAACTCTGACCATGGCAAACTTGATTCGAGATACAGTAACACGCGTTATGTTCTCCTGAGAAATATCTCTGATAACTCGTTTGAACTGGTTAACACCAAAGATGGTTCTGTTATAGTGCGTAATGTTAAGCTTTTGCGTCATGTGCCTGATTGTGATTTGCTTGAGTTGCCAACAAGTAAAAACCCAACCACGGCAACTGATTCTTTTGAACTTTGTACAGAGAATGAGACTGATACAAGTGACTCTGATAATAGTGATATTCATGTACCTGATGTACCAAGTAATGTTGAACCTCGACAAACCCGCAGAGGTAGAATTGTGAAAACCCCAGCTCGATTTAAAGACATGCAGATGTTTGTATGAATGTTTTGATTTGTAAGTGGTAACTAGATAACTATAAGTAAACAGTTATTCAGATTCATTTAAGTGCATATTAAAATACACATTTACAGTTAACAGTTAAAATGAGTAGACATAACAATAAAGCAGAACTCGGGATAGAGACTTTATTTCTAACAAGGGGAGGAATATGTAGTATAGCGCTAAGTTATATGAGCTGGAGACTGGGTCAAAGTTAAAAGGTCAGAGGAGAGACCTGAGCTAGATGGCGGGCACGCTGGTCGTGCGGGCAATTTAGAGATTTGATGTACGATCTAGAGCTGATTAAACCTTCATGTTACACATCAAGATGGTGTCATTCTTTATATGAACGATCTAACACTCGCCATTACAAGGCTTTTCTTCTGATATGTAGCTGTCTAACTTTGCTGTTACCATGGTTATTCATTTTTGGGGAAAATTCATGATATCCCAAAATATGGAATCTCATTTATCTAAAGTTGTAACTTTTAAAGCTAGAGAGGTCTTCAGGCACCATTGGATAAGTTTTACTTGACTTTACACCAAATTTTGGGAAATCTCGTACCATTTCTCGTCAAACGGGATATAACAAAATTTCACCTTTTTCGCTCTACAGGCCACAAATCTCAAGCAATTGCTCTGAAAGTTATACATTTGATAGAAAAACAAAACTCCTGCAAGTCTTTTGTTTAAGTGGAGAAAGGTCAAAGGTCAAGGGTAAGGTCATCGAAAAAAATATTATATTGGTCATAACGTTGTGCAAATTTGTCCTATCTACACATAGTCTTTGCATTCTCCATTCTCTCTGTCTGTCCTATTTCAATTTTCGGCAAGCGCTCGACCTACGGTCGTCTAGTTTGAAGTATACATTTAATTTAATGTAAATTATAATTACTCAGCTTAAGACTACCCCCATTGTACTAGACAACTTTGAAGTGTATGAACTCTAGCAGACAGCGGGGATATTGGTGTAATAGATAAGGTGCTGGGCTGATGATCAAGAGGTCCCGAGGTCGAATCCCGGTCAGAACCCATAGTGAAAAGACCCAAGGTCCCAACCGCGAGTGTCCCTCTGTCTACCCAGCAGTATATATTGGTACCAATAAATACTGGGAAGGTAACCTGTGATTGACCAGCATCCCATCCAGAAGGAGTTTAACTCCGAAGTGGCTTCACACTACAGAAACCGGGATAAGATCCAGTCTGATGATCAAATAGTCTCGGGTGTAAAAACCCAACAGACATTAATTAATTTAATTTATTGAAAAGTATAATTACTCAGGTTAAGATTAGCCCTATTTACAAAACATCCCTGAAGTGTATGAACCCCAGCAGAGATCATCCCATTTATTCAACTACAGACCACACTGTACAAACCACACTCCAACCTGGACTGTGTGTAATCAAGTTGAGTTCATCTTAATTCCTCACCTGGAGACTATCTCAGTAAGCCTCACAGTCAAAATCATACCCTTGGCTAGTATATCATATCCCTAGGTTTGTGAGCAAACTCTTTGTAAAAACAATGCCTCTGATTTGTACTTATTTCAACTATGTAATTTTAACAACATAAATGACATTTATGTTGTGACTATATTTCTTCTTGGGAGTGAATGGTGGGAAACAAGTATTTTTCTCTTTATGGCAAAAAATAAATCTTTCTTCATATTGAAATTTACATGTCCTTATCTTCCTTATCATATTGCATTGCATTTTGCCCGCAAAATTATTTATGCAACCCGCCCCGCCCCGCCCTGAACTTCTCAGTCTTTAACCCGCACCCGCCCCGTGCGCGTGGTAGGTTGAGGCCGCGCATAGCTCTAGTTCCTATGTTTTTGGTAGGCATTGTTTTCTGAATTTTTCTTACAGAATTGTCCTGCATCATTCAAAAAAATTTGCAAAACCTGTTATGATGAAATACTTTTATAAAAAGCAAGGTTAGCACTTAGTAAGTAAAACACTATTATCAATTAGAAGTTTTAATTAAGTAGAACTCAGCCGTTTTATCTTTTTAAGCCTTTTGTCTCTCCTTTGTGCCAGGAAGGATACTGGGTCTGTTAATTCTATGCAGAAACACTGGTAACTGCTTATACAGAATCACTCTGAGGATGATAGGAATATGTTAAAAAATTCTTGTTGTTTTTCTTGTAGTTCATGCATTTCCTGCAGCAAGCTCAAACAACATTGTTAAAAAATACTGGTGTATTGAGAGTTTGCCATGAATTGTGATGAGAAATTATCAGTTCATTTCATGCAGGGAATAAAGGAAAACAATATGGTGTTGATTTGGATATTAGGGTCAAAATAATGAAAATGAAAGGAGTTGCAAAAGTAAAGATTAAGATTGTCCTTATTTATTTTACTGTAAACAGGGCTTTCCTGATTCTTTTGATAATACTTATATTCTTTTGGGATCCAAGCAAAACAGAATAAAATATATTTTATTTTAAACTTTACAGGTATTAAAAAATAAACCATGACCACCATTACAAAAGGTTATTCATCATGTATGATCATTTTTTTACTGTTTATGTTTTGTTGATCATCATTTTTTTTATAAATCTGTGCTATACTGTTTAAAATGTGTTATATTGTTTGTTCAGTCTGTGAGTACACTTTGATTCAACAATGTTTATAGCACGTTTAGAGGTTATGTGGTTCAAATGCAAATATATGTTTTATTTCCCTATAAATTGAGTATGATGATTTGCATCTGAATATATATAATTTGATTTTTCAATAAAAGTGATCTTGAATGCTATAACTGATTATACTTATCGATGCCTAAGGCAGATTGGTTAATATCCTATGAAAAATGCACTATTTTTATAGTGTTTTTTTTTCTTGTTTACTTTGTTAATACAAATGATATTCCTGTCTCTTTTCTTAATCTGTTTTAATCAAGGTAGTTTTTTTTTAAATGTCAGAAACATATTTTTATATTTTTATTGTAAATAAAATGCTCTTATTTACTTATAGAATATGGTAACTGATTGCTGTTCATACTTTCATGTTTATCAAATGATCCGCAATTATTATATCCTATCATATTTTATCATTATCATAATTCTTTTTATTATTATTACCGTTTAGCATATATTCTAACATGGGAGTGAGATGTAGAAAATCCATTCATTTCTAGCACAGGTAATAAGGAACACAGTACTGTTAGCTGTCCATATAAGAGTTCCCTATCTGTTCTATAATACATACCTGCACCCTACTACATCCCGGACCACCCTGATTCAAGGGAGCTGTATCCATAAAGTTGCTGACATACAAGATAAATGTCATAATGTATGTAATTTTTTAAAATAATTTTATCCAGTATAATGTTAACTATATATATCTGATACAAAAAAAATATAAACTTAAAAGATATGAAACTATGCAATCATCGGCTCAATTTGTACAGTTATTGGTAGGTAATTCCCATCATGAATGGGTCTAACACAAATAATTATTACCTTGTGACTCGGAGTTACTGTGATTATTTTATAAAAAAAAATGTCCATTTTACATTAAATCCAATGTATATTTATATATATGGGAAATACCACTGTTTTAAACTGAAATAAAGAAAGTTAATGCTTGTGCATCTAGTGAATAAGAAAATTTTCCACTAATGTCTACGAACTCAAAAAAAAAAAAAAAATAGGTTACCTTTCTTCTATATGATAATCATTAATTGATTCTTGATTAGTAAGTGGACTGATGACCTAAATTGTTCTCTTAGAGAAAAACAGCTGATTGGAAAATCAAACAGTCTCATACTGGCAATACTGTGTCTTGTTAATAAATCACAAATGCAGTGCTGGTGATTGAATATGACTTTCAAAACTTCTTGTTTCTCATTTAGAACCAGATCCCTTCAATGATGACTTGTGCAAGTCTTTACAACGTTGTTTAATATGTTCTCAAAATCTGACATTGCAATCACGTCGCTTGTCAGAGACTTAATTATCTATAATATGCCGATGAGTGTTTTAAATTAAGATTGCCTGAAGTGCTTCAGCAGCAACCACAAAGAACCGGTGAACTGGCATTTATGACAGTATCTGACACCAAGTGGTGTTTTTTTTAAACATTTGGCGAAAACGCTACATTTCAGCTGCACATAATACGCATTTGTAAAAAACTTAGTATTATAAGAGTATCGTATTATATTTATTGTGAAGCGTTAACGCCTCGTGATATTGGCCGAAGAAAAAATAAAGACGGACTAATGTAGCAACTAGTACAGGACGCCGGAGACGTAAAAGTGTAATAAACGGCTAAATGGAGTAATCCGGAAGACCCTCCATGAGGTGTGAGTGAGGCCTTTTTATTGGATTTATCCGAACTGATTTCAAATGCCAAAGCGTAGTGAATGTGCCTAAACCATTTCGATCTTCACTTTAACGGCGACTACCTTGTTAGGCCTACATAAAGTACTGTTTTAAAATAATTTTTAGTCAGAACTGTATTACATTAAATGTCTGGATAGCTTCTTTTTGAAACCGTGGCCATTTTGGGGCCTTCTGATAAGCTGCAGCTATGTATCAAATCTGGTTCCACTCTCTCCAGTCTTTGTGTGTGTTTTCTGATGAGAAATGGCGTAGAAGAAATGTGTGCCACGGATGTCTGACTTTGTCATGCTCTGCTTGCCAGTAAAAGGCGACTCACGTTAGGAAGTGAAATTTCCCCATATAAATGACAACGATCTCGACTACTTTATAACAAAATCGCGAAAAATCCTTTGAAAGAAAACATATAATGTTAATCCAGATTACCTCCAAAATTTAACAGTTGGTTTCCCTCGTGAGTTTATTAATTCTCTAAAATATCATCCTAATCCATTAAAAGCTTTATTGAGTAAACTTGCTAACAATCAAATCATCAGACTATGTATCTAAGCAAGACCAAAACATAATACAGCTTGCTGTGGGTAAACATTAAGGGGCTGTTCACGGAATAAAATTATATCAGAGTAAATAAACAAATATGTGTTACGGGTATTCTCCTGTAACAGATTAATAACTAAGGGAAGAAATGGAAGTTCTACCAAAACTTGCTTATATATATATATATATATATATATATATATATATATATATATATATATATATATATATATATATATATATGCTATTAGCTTAGCAGTTGCGAAAGGAAAAGAATGATTCCGCTATATAAGTCATTTATAAAACGTAATTGCATAATTAGGTGGATTACTTGAAATATAAACAACTTTGGACAAGGCCTAAGATTGTTAATAACATTATATTTGTTCTGATGAGGCGGTTATGACGACCGAAAGTTATTTCTGTCTGTTATTCATGAAAAAAAATTTATTTGTACGACTTTTTTTCCGCAATTACGCAAAAGTAATTAGGACAGTATTGTTTTCCCACAGGGTATTCCTTTAAGTTATGATTTCACCAGGTCGGCAGGACTAAAGGGATGATGTTACATGTACACATGTCACTGCTTACCGAATAAACCCATATATAACCTTAAACAACACAATGGAACTTGTTTAAGTGGTGTTTATCATGTATAAAACCATGTAAATATAAATATACAAACATATCAATTACTTTAAGTATAATTTGTGTACATACTATTTTAACTGGAGAATCAGGGCCATAACACAATGCAAGACTTTTTTAAATCTTGCTAATCGTGCGCTTATGATATTTAATAAGGAAATGATTTAGTAACATGCTTAGACAATACAATATGCATAGTAAAAAATAAGTAAGATAAATAAGTTCATGAAAGACAAAAAGAAACAGACGCTCGTGTATATATATATATATATATATATATATATATATATATATATATATATATATATATATATATATATATATATATATATACATATATATATATGACAGGATTACCTCAGCTATATATATATACATAATTATATTTTGTTTGATATCGGCATGCAAATACTATTAATTCATACGTATTTTTTTATAAAGAAATCCTTACAGACAGTGCAACATATATAAGCAATATATTTTAACAATAAATAGACCTTGGTCTCTGATTTTACTTGTTTGCGTTACAGCTCACAAGGTGCAGATTTTATCCTGTAATATAATGAATGGTAAGATCTGACTGTATATTTTATGCCCGTCTTCCTCTCTTTCCCCCTACCATTAAAACAGACCTACGCTCATCACGTTTATATGTTTCTAATAACTTATGGGAATAAATATTGATCATTACAGTTTAGTTGGTGTAGATACACCAGTTAGGAGTATTAAGCGAATTTTGAACGATAATTTTCTTGTCTTAGTTGTATTAAAATACTCCCAGCTGCTATGCTGTACTTTCTTTCTCTTTTGCTCTCTTTATATATATATATATATATATATATATATATATATATATATATATATATATATATATATATATATATATACAATCTAGCACCAATCTAGTACCAGAACCATTCGGGCATCATACTTTCCTTTTAGCTACCAGTGCAGTTGTAACTATACTGCTGGCAACAAATATCGAACACCAACTGAACACAATTACATATATATTTATTTCAACTATTTTAGCTGATTGCCCGGGTGAGGGTGGTTGTCTGCTGTACAAGGCATTGACGTTCACGCTTGGAGCAATGGTGATTGTGCTTGCAGTCAGTGGCGCCATCTGTCTTCTAAAGAAAAAACTACAATGCAAACGGTAAGGTAATATCCAATTTATGTAAGTATTCTAGAAAAAGATCACTACGAATTCCACCGTGAATCTTTTCTCAAGGCTGCTCAAACAAAAGCATTTCCAAGACCAGTTATAAATTTCGAAATGGCTACGAAAAGTTAAACATGTATAAACTACTACAAAATCACTGAAGAATACAGCAACTTTCCCTCACTCCACCACAACATTACATTGGACCCCTGTCTAACCACGCCATGATCTTGCAAGCACATTTCCCCCTAAAGCACGCCATGATATTGGCCCCCTTCTAAACTTACTCTACCCCATTACCTCTTACCCATTAAGTCATGATATTGGGATCCCTCCCCCAGCCGCCACTTAATTACTACCATTACATCCCTGGACTAAACCACACCACGCCATCCCTACTTAATCATGACATTGTAACCCCTCTTCCGGCCACTGAACAACGCCATGACATTACCCACTTATAAAACCATGTTACCTCCCCACCCCCTAAAAAAAGCATGCCATGATATTGCCCCCCCCCCCCATAACCAACTAAACTTCACCAAGATATTGTACCCCATTAAATCACGCAACTATGACCAGTCACAAAGTACTATGACTAGTCACGTAGTAGATTGGAGCTAATCAAAGAGATTGGTTTCATGACAATCGATCAGGGATACGTTAACGTCTTGTCTGTTGTAACTTATCAATGCATAACTGATTTAGCCCCTTCGTATATGAGTGATAAGTTTGCTATGGCTTATGACACCCACCGTTATTCCACATGCTAAACCCATAACAATAACTTTATCCTTCCGAAAAACCACGTATCGAATCTTTCTTCAATTCATGAACCACGTCATAAAACTGGCGACTAAACCACTGTATAAATTTTGCCAACCACTAAACGAAAACATAACAGTGTGCCCCCCCCCCCACACACACACTGAAAATGGCGTTGTCTCCATAACCACGCAAGAAATAGCCTTTAAACTCTTTTACGTAGCCCAAAATAAATCCCGGCATACAGCTGATCCCCTACAAAACCACAGACAGACAATGACCCTCTGCCAAATAATTTTGTGTAGTAGTTTGCTGTCGCGTTGTCTTCGGTAATTTTGATATATTTAAATATATACAACATGCAAAAATGAGTATCTAAACAATAAAAATGTCCTTCCTAGTTTAAGTATCACGTTGACAAAGGCTTATACGTAGAACTACTATTTCTACCATAATTTGGATGACAGTAAGTTGACCCAAGTCGTCTGATTTTTTCCAGCAGGCGGAAGAAAGCAAGGAATCGAACGGACTCCTATTTTGACAGTGGATCATTTGACTCCACGCCCACAGGAACCATGACAGACGGGGCTGCTCAAGCAAATAAACCTAAAAAACATGAACCTCAAAGAAAGAGCTCGCACATCTACGAGTCCATTGGCCAGAGCGTACGGCTCAAACAAGCAGGGATAGATCCTGAAAAAGGAGTACGGATGTTACGCAAGTCCAAAGCTGAGAGAGTGCTGGGGATTACCCCAGAGGACATCCGGGAGAGTGCAATTTCCGGTGGCTATAAAACAATGATCAAACCGGAAGCTGTCCTGGCTGCCGGAACCGCTGCCCATGCCGTCCTCACCGCGCCACTGATGATTTCGGATGAGACCTATTCTCGCGAGTTTTCAACACTTCCCCTAGCGAGCCGGATGATGTACAATGACCAGTGGAACTCTTTACCAAGTAGTGGGTTCAACGATATATACTCAGGTGGATTTACTAGAAGGGCAAGTGTACTTATGAGAGACGATCTTGGCAGCCACACAAACTCCATGATTTACCCACGCAGTTCTCATGGTTCACAACATGACACCGGCAGGTCCTCAACCATGGGTCCCACGCACTTCTTGGAGACGGGCGGAGAATTCGCTTTGTATAATGAACAAGGAAAAACAACGCAGATACTTGCACCGGACCTTCCGACGAAAATACGTAAGAGTTTGTTTGGTGATGCTATATATGAACGCATCGACAGGCCAACGCACTTCTCGGCTCAGTTTGGACTAAACACCAACAGCTGGTGCCAAAGGACAAGTCAGTTCTACTGCAGCATGTCAAATGCTAAAGTGGATAGTGACGACGGGATCTACGACACGCCCCAGGCTCTACTTAGTAGTCACACCACACCAAGTCCAGTACAGGAACAAACCAATGACCTACCAACTACAGAATCACAAAGGGGTTCTCAGGGGTTTCTCCTATTGCCACCTAAGAAGGTTACTAGAGGCAACTCCCCTACTCCCTCTGCCGGTACCAACAGAAGTAGCGCCAGCTCTCAGCGATACCAATCTGAAACCGTCCAACCAAGCAACGAAACAGAGTCACCGGGACAGCCTTCCAAGGAGGACATAGATAGTATTTATGACGTTGCACCAAAACCTATGCAACGACTGTTACCGGGGCAACGACCCCCAAGGTCACCAATACGTTCTGGCTTCAACAGTTACGTTGAAACTGCCAATCCACGTGTATCAGAACTGGCAACGAAGCCCCCTGTCCAGCAACGCGTGTCAGAGTTAGTAACGAAGCCTCAACATTTTGGTTTAAATGAAATGTGTGACGTTATTGACGTTGAGAAGCATTGCTTAGAGCAAGACCGCGAGCAGTTGTATGACACGCCACTCCGGCCATCTCGTGGTGACGTCACTCCGTCCTATCTACAGCCACGTGTCGTGGAGGACCCGGATGCGCTCTATGATGTAATAAAGCCGTCTTCGGGAGCGTCAGTTGGACCAAAACCTTTACCTCCTCTTCCATCTGGCGGCGACAATTATTTACCAGAGGTGAACCCTCCTCTAAACAGCGATACATCTCCGGTAGACGGCGACACTGTTTTGTATGATACCCTTAGTAGTGCAATGGGAGGGAGGGTGGTAGCAAGCTTTCAAGTGACGGCTGTACAGGACCATGGCGTACCAAAATAGACTGTATTACTATTAACCTTTTCCACCACTCAAGCGACATCTGCTGAAGAATTCGGGTCCGTTAAATCGACGAAGAAAATTAAGGTAGTATTCGTTATGTCTCCGATGAAAAAGGTGAAAATGACTTTTCATTTGACGCGAGTTCCCGTTTGAGACTCTTGCATGTATCTCATTTTATTGAATTAAACGCCCAGTGCTGTCGCAAAGGACCCAAACCAGGCAGACGATCGTTGCGCAGTGGCATGCTTTTAGGAAACGGTTTATCATGAAGAAATCTAACAGTCGAAGCTTGAGTGAAGGATATTTTTGACTGAGGGCATTTATACACTTATGTAATTATGTATATGTGTATGCATGAAATTTCTGAAACGTGTCTATAAAATGGATAATGAGACCGTCAACTTAATAGGTATTTTCCCCTTAAAGAAAGAAATTTTCATAACGTCAAGTCCACCTTTCCGAACCTAAAATCTTGACTTTATATGCATTTGTATTATTTATATGAAGGATATCTTGCAATATAAATATAAATTCAATATATGTTTGATACTATTCTTATTTAATGTATGTTAAATCAAGTTTTGTATAGGCTGACCTCCTTGAGTTAAGGTAAGGACGTGACAGTCACTCAAAACACTTAGAGAGCAACCGTGATATGGGTTAATTAAGGAACGAATGAACATATGTCCATGGTTCAGAGTGATTTTGCAAAAAAATAGAAAACGCTTAATAAAATGTCTATAATAACGAAAAAGGCCATATAAAGTTGTATGTTTTTGGGTTGACTGTCAACAGTAAAGCAGAAAATGCATTAAGTAATATAAAAATTATAGACAATGAGTTTGCGTTTGCATTCAACTGTAAATAAAAGAAGTAATGATAAATAATATTATTATATTCCTTGGTTTTGACTGTTTTGCAAATGCGTTTACTTCTCATGTTAACTGCATTACCTGAACTGATATCAAGGAAAGTTTACACACGGGTGCGTATATATGAATGTTCAAGAGATTTTATTTTGATGGCGCAAGTTCATGCATGTTTGTAATTGGGACAATCGATATATATACATGTAGGCTGCTACATGTATATATATATATATATATATATATATATATATATATATATATATATATATATATATACTTTGATGCAATGGTAAATACATATACCCAGCTGCAAAGCATATGTTTCTACGATCATGCAAAATCATAAGAAAATGGGTTGGACTATTTCCCATGCAGAATTGTTATCAACATAATTTCAAACCACACACTTATTTTATGTTTCTAGATGTTTACTTTTAAGGGGGCGTCTCGATATCGGGGGTGCTCGCTTTGTGACCCCCTGACCACCATTTTTCTATGTGCTCCGTTCCTAGCGCTTCTAATGTGTATGTCAGTCTGGCCATTTTCCAGTATATTGTTATCTTGTGAAATACAGCCCACCTGAAAAATAGACAGATGCTGGGTGTCAAGGCACTATTGGTATCATCATCAAATATATGTAGTCTGTTCCATTAATGAAATTTTGCAAAGCATTTTATTTATACCCAGATAATACCACAAAGTAAATTTCAAGAAAGAAAAGACTTTATTAAACAGAAATAAACAAACACATACCTTATTCAGTATTTTAGAAATGTAATAAAATTAATATATAAGAAAAAAGTCTATTTTACAACATTTCAATTACAATAACGATAATCGAATTCATTTGTTACATGCACAAAAGTAACCAACTTTGCTTGTTAGGTGCAATAAACATTCTAAAATTTAATTAAGATCGTTGAAATTCATTATCCTTGTCACCTGTCTTTTAGTACCAGTCCCAGAAGGTTGCAATATGTTAATATTGCCGTTTATTGAGAAGCCTTTCATATCATTTTAAGCCTTTATACCCTAATTCAGTTTTATCATATATTATTTCAATTTGAAACAGAATTACCAAATTTCAGGAAGAACCCGTTGGTGGAAGAGAGCGTTTTAAACTTGTGTCTTAACCTGTGTTGTGTCTAGATCCCCAATTTCCTGTATTCTCCATTTCAGAGAAGTCAGGCAGGATGAAACAAACACATGCACCAATAGAATATAAAAGAAAAATTACCACTTTAAAATGCAAATACATGTATTTGTCGTGGCTGGATTCCGTGACCGTCCACTGCTAAATGGCCATACTCCTTGTTTGCACAAAGTCACCCAGGCAGTGTTATAAAACACCCTTATTAGCACATAAATCATACATCCTTCTTAGTGGACCTGTTCCCTCTTGATTTCCGCCCAGCCTCGTTATCAGTCTTAAAGTTATAAAGGAAATACAAATCGCTCTACGGATCCCAGGACCCACAACATACAAAATTATATACGAAATAATTTAACTACATACAAATATAGTAACATGCTACCATATAAAGAGTGTAGACACATAGAAATTACATCCAACCCCCGGCGTATATTTTATTGTCCTAATGTGGCTGGTGAGTATTAATGACCCTGAGAGGATGCCCCCTTGTCTGACGATGCCTGCACCACCTGCATAGTACACCCTAAGTAAAAAGGGTTCTTGTGGGCTCTTGCAAGAACCCACATGGTTCTGTCTAGAACCATAGTTCCAGAAGGAACCATTGTCTCAGTGAAGAGGTTCCATCTGGCACTTAGAGGTTCTAGCCCTCATCATCTAATACTTATAAAAGGAATTCAGTTCACGTTTGTGCGCAATGTTCTCTAAAACCGCGCTGTGTACAATATTGTGCCATACATCATTTTAAAGGTTATTATCCCCGCAGTGACATAGGCGATATGAAAATAAATAATTTTCAATATACATATAATTTTGAGTGATTTTTCCGTTTTTTTACCGAGCACAGCCGAACTGTCTTCGGCAATCACCGGAATGCGTGCATCGTGGTCACTTAACCTCTAACACTAAGGACTATTGTTCATATGAATAACGCTTGCTTTCAATGACGGACTTGACCCACGTGCGTGGTCAGTAAAAGAGAAAAACACATGTTTCTCGCTTATGAAATGGAGAGTTCAACCCAGGAGGATTAATGACAAAACCTAATTCAAGGTCCCAATTTCAGGAACATGCGTGGGGTGGGGTGGGGTGGAGTGGTGTCTGGGTTTTCAGGCCTCAAAATTTGTCTGATACGATGAAAAAAAAAACATTGCGGCGGTTGAAAATGAATACGGACCCTCTGCATGGAATTCCGTTAGGTCCGCTCCTGCTACTTACGAGGTATGCATATTTCTGTTTCTTTCTTCAGGAACAGTTTCCTTGCAACGTACATTTAATAAATCTTTCATGTGTTCCTCACATCAACCTAATCTTTATACGTCCACCGATAGAATCCAGTCAAATATCATCGAAAACCTGTATGCCCCCGCGTCTCATTCCGGTTCGCAATGTCAACACCATCACTGGCCAGGTCATCAAGGTAAACATACCGGGGTATAAATTTCTTGCCACGAGGACAGAACCACAGAATGAATGTTAAAAATATTTGAGCGACTGCAGGATCACTCACGTACTGTCTCCACCAGATTTTGAGTTTATACGGACGGACGGTATGATGTTAAGGATTCATGTAATTTAAAAGTAAGTGTCAAAATTAAGATACAAGCAGCTGTACATAGAAACGTTTTCTGTTCACAGAAGTATTGTTCCTCAGAGAGGTGCGTGAGTTATTCTGCAGTCGTGCCAAAATGTTTATACATATCTTATGGAAACATTTCCCCACTGAAAACCTATATTTTCTGTAAACTTTTAGAATAAAAAAAATGAGCCAACATTTAACATCTCAGTTAATAAATCTCCCCAACCCCGGTAATAAGCCCGGTATACCGGGTCTATCCGCTAGTAACTTATAATAAGGTTCCAGATGGAAGCCGTGAATGTCAGTGGCGTCAGCTTATCTTCAGGGATGGGGGATCATTCGCAGGCGTGTGAGGGTAGTTAAAGTTGGGACAACTCTTTATTAGCTTTTAATTGTCTGTGTTACACATTTCAAATATATGACAATTCAATATAAAGTTAAAAAAGGTATGCATCCATTACCGGTACAGGTTAACTCTAAATCAGGTTTAGAAATATAATATTTCATAGTAATCTCAGAAATGAAACCAAAGTCTAATTTTATATAAGTATCAACTTTAGTATATAAATATTATTATTTGGGGGATAATTACATAGAATACGTGGAATAATTGATGCAAATACCTGGCCGTCTTTTGTGAAATCGAATAATCATTTAAAGGCCATTTCGATTGAAAGAGAAATGGTCGTATTTAAGTGATGTCTGGACTGGTGCATTGTAAATGTGAGGCAAAATGAATATGCAGGAGTGCATAAAACGTATATACATATATATATATATATATATATATATATATATATATATATATATACAGTGGAACCCCACAATTACGACCACCCTGGGGACTGAGCAAAGTGGTCGTAATTTGGGGGTGGTCGTATTTGTGAAACTCTTATTGTGGTCGCATATAACACGCTGATATTTAATGGGTATCAGAGTTTATCTATTGCATATCTTTAATGTGAATTTTAACAAAATATTTTACTTAGCGGAGGACCCTTATTATGATTTTTTTTTTTGTGTAGCTGAACATATTTATTCATGATGAAAATTAATACACATGTACACATACGTAGTGACTAATGATGAACAAATAATAACACTAAGGCAATACGATTACAACCTACTGAATGCATATTGAACATAATACGTGTCTGTCATATATTTAGCCTTCCGCTTGAGTATATATTGCGTGCACTTCAGCTTTCCCGACGCTAAACTGCTGAGCCATTTGGTGCTGACTGCGCGTGGTGTTGCCGCCTTGATTAACGCTACTTTATTCTTCAAGGAGAGCTCTTTCAGAGGCATGGTTGCCTAACAGCAAGCAATTTAAATGCAAACTTAACCAGTAGAGAAATAAATTGACAACGATCTATCAGAAAAGGCAAATTAATGTGAGGGATTTTCCCCCGATGCAAGCTTTATTTATACATTTTACTGACTGCTCAATACTCAGTGTCAGTAAGGTATGAACACATTTAGGATTAACTAGGTCGTTAATTTTACCAATTAGGATCGAACAATATGTGATGAGTTGAAATATTAAGCCTGCAACCCCACACTTAGGGTAGCTGTAATAAAGGTGATCACTGAGGGGCAATTAGCATCTGACCCCAGGTCAGACCGGCTCGTTAAGTAATCAGGCCGGTGGTTACCCTCTTTGATCTATAACCTACACCTCAACGAGTCTCAGCGAAGACACCGAGTCGGGAAGATATGCGGGACCAGATTAACACTCGGGTTAAGAAACCTTGTTACCCGCTTTGATCTTTCGTTAAGGCGCCTGTGACAAGACGCAGCCATTGACTCGTGACAAATGTTGTTTCAGTACTTCTCCGCGGTGGTCGCATTAGCGGGGTCGCATTAGCGCTAGGGCCAGGAAATCTGGTCGTAATTCTGAATTCAGGGGTGGTCGTAATTTTGAGTCATTTTTAAACATAAATAAACTAAAAAAAATTCGGGACCAAGCAAAATGGTCGTAATTGTGGGGTGGTCGCAATTGTGGGGTGGTCGCAAGGCGGGGTTCCACTGTATATACATATTGTTACGGAACGTAATATAAACAGATCACGTATGCGTGATGAACACAAATTTTGTAATGGAGATAAAAAAATCAGATTCTGTAACACTAGGCAGCGTGAAATGTCAGGGGAATGAATAAAGCAGTCAGAGTTTTTTGTTAACAAATAACTATAATTTATTCTTAAAACATCCCTGATAATACTATACACTAAATCAATACAATTATACAGTAAAACAGCGTTATAGCAACAAGTCAATACAATCACACAGAAAGATAATGGTACAGTACCTCGATACAAACACGGTCACCACAATAAGTCCTTTGAATGTAAACTCTCGAAGTCCGAAAATGTATAACTGCCGCATTCGTCGGATAAGGTCTTAGAATCTGACACACCTTCTGCGTCCGCTGGTATCTGCTCTGGTGTCTGCCCCTGGTTCTAAAAACAGCCCCTTTATATACCTTCACACCTCAAGCCGGGAATTTTCCACCAAAAACCCAAGAAAACCCGAGGCTCACATGACAACGAGAGTTCAACCAGTACGGATTAAACATAAGATGTAACAACAACACGGGTTACGCCCTAGTCACACAATAAAAGAGCACCTGTAACACTCCCCCTCCTGTAAGAAAAAAGATAGTTTTCACGGAAAACTTTCTTTTTGCGATCACAATCACTTAAATTTAACAACATCTAAAAAATCATCTTATTTACAACATTACAAAAACATCTTGTTCACAACATTTTATAAGCAATCAGCAAGTACATTGTGTTTCCCTTTAATGTGTATGATATCAAAATTGTAATCCTGTAAGAACAAACTCCATCTCAACAATCTTTGATTTTTACACTTCAACTTGTTCATGAATGTGAGGGGATTGTGATCACTGAAGACAATGATAGGCCTGATTGATGAAGTAACATAAACTTCAAAATGTTGCAACGCCAGAATCAAAGCCAAACATTCTTTTTCAATGGTGGAGTAGTTTTTCTGGTTTGTATTAAACTTTCTTGAAAAATAACAAATTGGATGATCTATGCCATCATTGCCTTCTTGTAACAACACAGCACCAGCAGCAGTATCACTAGCATCTACAGCAAACTTAAAAGGTACGAAAAAGTCTGGAGCTGCTAAAACTGGTGAACTTTGCAGAATTGCTTTCAAATTCTGAAATGCATTTTCACACTGAACATTCCATGCAAACTTTTGTTTCTTCTTCAAAAAATTAGTCAAAGGTTCAGCTACAGCAGGAAAATTTGGACAAAACTTCCTGTAGTACCCAACCATACCAAGAAAACGCATTATTTGCTTTTTGTTTTCTGGTCTTGGAAATGCAGAAATAGCACTTATCTTAGCATCAACAGGTTTTACCTGACCCTGCCCTACAATATGACCCAAAAATGTTACTTGTGCATGACAAAACTCAGATTTTACTAAGTTGACGGTCAGGCGTGCTTCACTGAGTCTATCGAAGAGGTCGCGAAGAATTTGCAGATGTTTCTCCCAGGTGTCGCTGTACACGATGAGGTCATCAATATATGCATCGAGGCCCTGAATGTCCTTGACAACCATATGGATGAGGCGCTGGAACGTGGCTGGCGAGTTCTTCATGCCAAACAGGATAACTTTATACTGGCACAGTCCTTGCGGCGTCACAAATGCGGACACTTCTTTCGCTCGTCCTGCAGCGGAACTTGCCAGAATCCTTTTAGCAAGTCAAACTTGGAGACATATCTGGAGCCACCGACTCTATCAATACAATCATCGATCCTCGGAATCGGGAAAGTGTCAGTCTTGGTGACACAGTTCAGTTTTCGATAATCTGTGCACATACGGTAACTTCCATCAGGTTTTAGCACAAGAATACATGGTGAACTCCAGTTACTGTTACCAGGTTCAATAAAATCATTGTCCTGCAAATACTGAATCTTATCCTGCAGATACTTTTGCTTTTCTGGATTCAGTCTATATGGATGTTGCTTGACTGCGCTTGCCTCGCCAACATCGACGTCATGGCACAACATGTTAGTTCGCGTTGGAATGTCACTAAACAAATGTTCATAATTCCGCAGCAGGTTCTTGAGGTCTTGTTGTTGTTGTGCGGTAAGGTGTGACAGTTTGGCATCCAGGTTTTTAAGTACGTCTAAGTTTTTTTATGGTACTGCACCACACTGAATGTCTACATCACACTTACAATCAGCATATACTTTAACTGGGTCAGAGTCAGTGTTTACACAATTTACAGCAGTAACATTATGTACAACATTTGATGTGCTATTTCTGTCATAATATGGTTTCAACATGTTAACATGGCACAGTTGTTTCTTCTTACGTCTATTTGGTGTCAACAGTATGTAATTTAAATCACTGACTTTCTTGTCAACAATGTAAGGACCAAAATAACTCGCTTTCAGAGGTCTGCCAGGGATGGGAAGTAAGGCAAGGACCTTTTAACCAGGCTCAAACGTCCTACTTACAGTGTGCTTGTCATACTCTGTTTTCAATTTACTTAGTGCAGATTTTGGATTTGACTTTGCAATCTAACAAACATTGTGTAGTTTAGTGCGAAAGTCTGAGACATACTGCAGTAAACTAAGAGAATCAGGATTTTCACATAAGAGTTTTTCTTTAAGCAGTTTCAATGGTCCGCGAACGGAGTGTCCAAAAACTAGTTCATAGGGACTGAAACCTAAGGACTCTTGAAAGGATTCTCTGACAGCAAACAACAAAAGGTGGATTCCTTTATCCCAGTCTTTCTGTGTGTCATAGCAATAAGTTCTGATCATGCTTTTTAATGTCTGGTGAAAACGCTTGAGGGCGCCCTGACTTTCAGGATGGTATGGCGAAGAGCTGTACTGTTTTATACCTAGCTCAAGTATAACTTGTTGGAATAAGCCAGACATTAAATTAAACCCTTGGTCAGACTGGACGGATTTTGGTAATCAAAAAGTTGTAAAAAACTTGGTCAGAGCTTTGACAACACTTTTGGCATTAATTTTGCGCAATGGTATTGCCTCAGGGAACCTGGTAGATGTGCACATGATTGTTAGCAAGTATTCATGTCAAGATTTTGTTTTGGGCAGTGGTCCAACACATTCAACAATAATCCTACTGAATGGTTCCTCGAAAGCAGGAATAGGCCTAAGTGGGGCCTTAGGAGTATTCTGATTGGGCTTGCCTACCATCTGGCATGTATGGCATGACTTACAATATTGTACAACATCTTTTCTGAGGTTAGGCCAATAGAAGTGTGTACTAACTTTCTGATAAGTTTTATTTATACCTAAATGGTCAGACAAAGGAGCCTCATGTGCCATGCTTAGAACTTCACTGCGAAAGCTTTTGGGTATTACTATTTAATGTTTGATGGCCCACTCATCATCAGCGCATACATCAGGTGGTCGCCATTTACGCATAAGCACTCCATTATTTACACAGAAACAAACTGGGTTCTGTGACAGCTCATCTTTAGAAACTGCCCTGGGAAACAAACATGAAATATCAGGGTCCTTATGCTGTTCCGCGATAAGTTCTGACCTTGAGAATGCTGCATCCTGTACGGGTGAGTCATAAGACGAGTCACTAGTGACTCCCAGAGTGTTATTATCTGGACCATTATCCTCATGTGTGTTTTTCTTGGCCATAGATCTAGTTACAGCACATGAAGGATACAAACCAGGAATTTCCTGACTTTCCAGATCAGTGTCCTGATCAAGTGACGGCTTTTCTGTCACTATGGTACAGGCTGTACTTTATCACCTGCAACATCATTGCCTAGTAACAACTGAATTCCCTTAAAGGGTAAAGTAGTTCTTATGCCCACAGTAATATTCCCAGAAATCAATTCTGACTTTAAATGGATACTGTGAAGCGAAACTGAAGTGTGCCTGTCTGAAAACACACCATTAACCAGTGCATGTACACCAGTAAAGGACCTACCAGAAAATGGCAAAGTGTTTGCTAACATAAGAGTCTGGCCTGACCCAGTGTCCCTCAAAATTCTAATAGGGGCAGAATCCGAAAAATCACCTGAAAGTGATACAAAACCATCATGTATGAATGGCTCAAATAACTCCATTTCAGAGTCAAGAGAGGAATCTACTACCTAAATCTCATCAAACAAAGAACTGACATTGAAGGTGTCAGTCATAAACTCTGTTTCAGAGTCATCTAAGGAATCTACATCCTTACCAAACTCCTCATGGGAGTCAACAGAGGAATTTTCCTCAGCAGAAACAAACTTTTGTTTGTCATAAGAGGACCTGGCCTCATTTGAAATACTCTCGCAAGAGTCATAAAAGGACTTAGCCGCATTTAGAGGACACTCCCCGCATTAGTCTTGAAAGGACCCAGCCTTATTTAATTCCTCGCAGGAATCAACTGAGGTTTTTACCCCGCAAGCTACGGATTCTTCTTTGGATTCAGACGGCACTTGGGCATTCGTAGCATCAAACTCTTTATTTGAGTCAACAAAGGAGTTGTACCCCTTATTTACATGAAAAAAGCCTGGCTCTTGTACTATGCTATGCATTGATTTTGAAATAAAACCAGAAGGTTTGCTATTTGGTCTATTCGCAAGTTTCCAGCAGTCAGATATTAGATGACCTTCCTTCTTGCAGTAATTACAGATTTTCTTTGAAAATGACTGGTCTTTGTTGGACTTAGACACAGTGGACGTGGACTGAGATGTAGCTATGGGCTTTGCTGAACTATCAGGACTACTAGTACTAGGTGACTGCGCTTTAAACTTCTTTTGACCACACTGATTTACATTCTTGTTTGTGAATGAATGGTTTGATTTGCTAGTAAAGGACATTTTGTGTGTCAATGAATAACCATCAGCTAATTGAGCAGCAAAGTGTTTCAGGACTTTTCTCATCGAGAAAAGTTTTAACATCTGCGTTAATGCAGCGCTTAAATTCTTCAAGCAAAATCAACCGGCGCAAATTGTCATAATCTTTCATTACATTTTTAGAACTACACCAGCGATCAAACAACTGCTCTTTTGTCCTAGCAAATTCGACGTAGGTCTGTTCTTTGTGCTTTTCCCAATTTCTGAATATCTAGCGGTAAGCCTCTGGAACTAACTCATAACCTTTTAGGATAAACCGTTTTACCAGGTCAGCAGCAGCTTCTACTGACAGCTCTGTATAAATTTCTCTGGCCTTGCAAGTGAGTACACTTTGTAACAGCATAGTCCAATTTTCCTTAGGCCATTTTACATTTTCAGGTACCTTCTCAAAGTGTAAGAAATATTTATCAACCTCTTTTTCTTGAAAAGGTGGGACAAGTCTAATGTGTTTAGTAACATCAAAACTGTGAGTTGGGGCAGCACTTAGACTATGTTCTAGTTTAAGTCTTTCTAACTCCAGTCGTTTTAACTCAATTTCTTTTTCTTTTTCTAGTCTGTCTCTTTCTATTTCTTTTTCTAGTCTTTCTCTTTCTAACCGTTCTTCCCTCTCTTTTAATGCTAGCTCATGTTGCATTTCCAACTTTTTAATTCTAGTTGCATAGCAATGCTATCAATTTTTTATGTTTCAACTTCAGTCTCTTCAATTAAACCTTTGCTAATAAGATCTTGCATGATTTTAGCAATGATATCAGGCTTTCTCAAAGCTTTTTTCACACTTAGCCCTAAGTGTTGTCCCAAACGCAACAACTGGTCTTTTGACAACTGTTCAAGTTGATCAGGGTCCGGATCGTCAACAAATGTCTCAGGTTTGAAATCTGCCATGTTAAGATGTTAAAACAATAACAAAAAACCACTGAGATAAATCTTGTAAACAATGTACTGTAAACAATATGTAATCTTGTAAACAATGTATGATAAAACAATGTGTCCAGGTCAAGGCCTAATAAATCCGAAAACTATTAAGCATCCCGACGAGAGCCCCCAATTTTATGTTAAGGAACCTAATATAAACAGATAACGTATGCGTGATGAACACAAATTTTGTAATGGAGATAAAAAAATCAGATTCTGTAACACTATGCAGCGTGAAATGTCTAGGGGAATGAATAAAGAAGTCAGTGATTATTTTGTTAACAAATAACTATAATTTATTCTTAAAACAACCCTAAGAATACAATACACTAAATCAATACAATTACACAGTAAAACAGGGTTATAGCAACAAGTCAATACAATCACACAGAAAGATAATGGTACAGTACCTCGATACCAACACCGTCACCACAATAAGTCCTTTGAATGTAAACTCTCGGAGAATGACAGTCCAGTGGATAGCAGAAAGTAAACTGAAGTACGCATGTAAGAAAATCTTTGAAAATGTATAATTGCCGCATTCGTCGGATAAGGTCTTAGAATCTGACACACGCTTCTGCTTCCGCTGATATCAGGTCTGGTGTCTGCCCCCTGGTTCTAAAAACAGCCCCTTTATATACCTTCACACCTCAAGCCGGGAATTTTCCACTTCTCGAACAGTCCATAAGGACCCCACTCAACAGTAAACACGCGTTTCAGGAACTCTCTAGAAAGACATCGCTATGTATCTACACATACCAGGCTCATCACGTGACCCACGACCAAGCGTGAAAACCCAAGGCTCACACGACAACGAGAGTTCAACCAGTACGGATTAAACATAAAATGTAACAACAACACGAGTTACGCCCGTGTCACACAATAAAAGAGCACCTGTAACAACATATATGTGTGTGTGTGTTTTGTATGGGCATGTATGTGAATGAATTATTCATAAAAATGAAACGTACATTTACAGAATAGTATAAAGACATAGTTTATCTGCTTTCAATAGACTTAAACACCCGTACATAATGAAACCCCAGTTAAAGTGGTATTCAAAGTTCTTGAATTTCGGAAATCCGAGTCTATTGAATCAAACTGAATAATCAAGTAATCCCTGCTGCTCATTCCACTTCTCGGTGACAGCGGTGAGAAATACACGCGTGTTCCTGAGAGCCTCGGAAATATTACCACATGAAACAGTTTAAATAGTCATATTTAATATTGAAATAGCCGGAACTGCCATCAAGCCAACTGGTCCTCACCAGCTAGTGTCAACACGTGACGCCCCTCTCCACTTGGCTGGCCGGGTTATGCGAGGCGGTTGGTGGTATGAACAAATGGCGACTGGTCGTACCGTAAAGACACCACATGTCGGGGTATGATAATCCGCCGACCTCTTGATTCTTAAGTGGGTGATGTGGAACCCTAGCCTTATGTCGCACGTGTCACGTATTGAGTGTTAATTGTTGATCTGAATAAATTCGTTTAAAAGAAACAGTAAGCAGCTCTCCTCCCCATGCACGTTCTCACAATATTTTCAGTAGCTGCTGAATGGCCAGAAATGGTTTAAGCAGCAGATTAATATAACAATTTGTTTCAGTTCAATTAATTTGCCTTTAACATAATAACTGATCCATCTCGCCGATGTCAACTGTGTCAGGTAAAACGGACGGTACTTAATAAATTATTAAGTACATTTTGCAAAATATTTATGATGAAATACAATACAACTATTACCTTTACACACAGATATATGTTAACATATATGCTATTTACACATACAAATGCACATACAATTATATATATATATATTTATATGTTCATATTATATATATTTAATATATAAATTATCTATATACCTTCTACATGTGGCTCAGGGATAGAGCACAGGACTCAAGCCAGGAGGTCGTGAGTTTAAATCTCAGCCGAGGCGGTGAGATTTTCACGGTCGACTCAAACCCAGGGTGAGCGTTCAGTAGGCTAAATGGGAAGGCTGTGCCCTAGAGCCGTGTATCACTCACAAATGAGTCCGTCCTTGGGGGGGATGGGGGGGGGGGGGTCCTCGGTGTTATTAACCAGCAATGGGGTTGATTATACACCCAGGACACTCAGGTGTAGTGGACACCGGACCTGGGTGACACCAGGGTACAAAAATAATATGATAGGAAGCAAGTGTTACCGCCCCGTGACGTAGAACCAAAACCGAAATGAAACTCTGCAGAGGTACATACTTAGATTTAAAATTAGAGAAGGGAGTATAAAAAATGGAGGCGGTTACCTCCACAAAAAAAAAAAAAAAAAAAATAAATAAAATAATTTTACATATATACAATTTAAATATATATATATATATATAATTCACAAACACACACATATATAAATATATATGTATATATATAAACTTAAACTGACTTGGCGGTGGTTGGAACACATATTTTATAATGGATATTTTCAACAACGGATGAGAGGGGGTTGTTTATACAGGGCAATGGCAATCTCAAATGGTAGGTGGACACAATTTTATTTTACCGACGTTTGATGTTGATAACTTTAATAAAATATACCCATATAATGTTCTTCCAGTAAACTTATTCGTTCACATTATTTTCTTTCTTCCTCACTAAAACATATATAATGCTTAATATAAAATTTGGAAAAAACGGATCTAGCATATTAGCATATTTCATTGCCCGGGTCCGGAATCATATTTTTCTGACACTGTTTCCATGTAAAAAAATCACGTTTCATTCAGGTGATGAGTGCCGGATCAGTGCATGGAGATCTCCATGGTCAGTGTACAATGCTGGGTCGACCAAAGGTTGCGGAAGTGATTAGAATCCCAGGATGAGCGAATCACGTAAAATGAGTTTGAGTAAATCATCTTTCTTTGACAAAAAACATACACTCAAACATTTGAAATGTCGACTATCTTTGAGAATTATGATAAATATATTTTTTTTTAATATATTTAGGCAAATTACATTATTTATATATGAGAAATTATCTTAGATATGGATGTTTATAATATACTAGTATTCAAAGGTTATTTGTTTGAAGCATGCATGAGTTAAATGACACTTGCTCTTTGTAATTACTGTATTAATGGTATGTTATGTCATATGTCTGTAAGGATGAGGACGTTACATTTAAACAAATACAATTTGTTTATATGCGCGAAGCCCTATTTTCAATCTGCCATAATTATATTTTGTGTCATTAAACCCACACTTAGACATCATATATTTAGATAAATATATAAAGTTTGATTTAAAAGAGATATAGATGCCTAATTTAATCTGTTGACAATTTTGTCCAGGGCCTGCCAAGAGGAAATCTTTGAGGTGGCCAAGAAGGTTCCCGGGCCCCCTTACTGAGGCCGCCACCCCCCCCCCCCCCCCCCGCCCCAGCTATATGGGTTTCATCAAATCAGGGGGCCATGCCCCCCCCCTTTCGCATCCAGTACTCGCCGTCTTTCGGAATTTCACTTAAGCTGATATATATATGCATTAAATTGCTTTTGGTATAAGTGGCGGATCCCCGTTGAGCTGCAATATCTTTCCTTTTATCTAATTTCCCGAATTTCGTGATTAATTTTCGTTTTTCATATTTCTTTTTATTAATTAGCAATAAGATTTATCTGCAGTTTAATACTTACAATTTCATTAGTTGAGGATGAGGAAATTTATGAACAGCTGCAGAACAACTGCAAAGCACGAGACCCTGGTTGGGGTCCACCGTGAACAAACTCACGGCTCCTCTGGTGATCTCGCGATCTATGCTCTTAGGAGTCTTGTGTGTTTTCCTGACCACGGACTCCGGAAATATGCAAAGTTTAAGGCAAAAAAAAAAAAAAAAAATAAATAAATAAAAATAAAGGTATGGTTCTTAGGCACCGTCGGCGTCAATAATTACCCCCCTCCCCAGCACCAATTTTTTTTTAAATTTTGATTTCATCTTTCAAGAAGATAAAATAATATAACTTTTGATAAGATGTCCATTGTTATGTACTGCTGTTAGTTTCATGCTTTTCCTTGGTCATATGACACTTTAATCAAAACATACAAAAAAGGTAAAAAAAAATAAATAAAGTAAAAAAATTCACCCAGCCACACTGATTTATGAAAAAAATGCCTAAGAACCAAACCTTATTTTTTTTGCATAACATAAGAATTAAACATATCAGTTATTTCATTTCGAGCATGACATTCAAAAGATAATATTTTGCAAGTTATAAACGTAAATGCGCCTTTGCGCCATTGACTTAAACATGTTGAAAACGATTGAAATTTTATATTTCAGTTTTGAAGAAATATAAATAGTAAATAATGAACCTCTCTACTGTTTGATTACATAACGCAAAGACATAAGGGAATAGTTTCTAAGGAACAGGAAATACTCATTTTTTTAATTGCCTCAAAACGTCCTGTTTAAATCAAATTAAAAAAATCATAATATGGAAGGGTGATACCCCCTCCCATACCCTCCCCATGTACCTGTAACTAACCTAAATGACACTAATTGGTAATTAAAAAAATACATGTTTTCATACACTAAAATATATAACGTATAGTCATAATAATAATAATGATAATTGTTACGGAACCTAATATCAACAGATCACTTAGTCGTGACGAACATAAATTTTGTAATGGAGATAAAAAAAATCAGATTTTGTAACACTAGGCAACGTGAAAGGTCTAGGGGAACGAACAAAGAAGTCAGTGGTTTTTTGCTCACAAATAATTATAATTTTATTCATAAAAAAATCCTAGCATTACAATACACTAAATCAATACAATTTCACAGTACAACAGCAAATCAATACAAGTATATAAATAAAGTGTACAGTACCTGGATACCACCACTGTCACAGCGATAACAAGACCTTTATAACGTACAACCCAGATGAACAGTTCATATAAATCTTCTCAGAGAATAACAGTCAAGTTCATTCACAAAATCAATCCGTTGTAATCCCAAAGTGAAGTTCCTGTCATAATTCCGAAAGCAAACTGAAGACTATACAAGATCCGTCACAAATTTAGAAGAAAATCTATAATTGCCGCACTTATCGGAAAAGGCCACAACTGACTTTCATGCTTCTGTGTCCGCTGGAATATTTCTCTCCTCTCCCTTTTGGCTCTAAACACAGACCCCTATTTATAACTTCTCACCTCAAGCCGAGAAATTTCCATTTCTCGAACAATCCAAATAACCTAACATGATACACAGTGCACACGCGTTACAGGAAACACCTAAAACAACATCGCTGTATTCCCACATATCAGGGTTCACACGTGGGCCGGGCCGGCTCGGCTAGGCGAGAAAGCCCCAGACTAGCATGACCGCGGTGTACACGTCAGACCCTACACGTGGGCCGGGCTATGTCCTCATAGCAACGGCCAACGCTTGCGCTGCACATACACATACAATAAAAGAGACATCTGTAACATAATATATACATACATATACATACATAGTACCCATACATGTATATTAGGCCCACCCCCGTTTTCGAATATCTGGATCCGCCACTGATCATGGCCCTCTCCCCTCCCTTAATCCTGCCTACGCCCCTGTCAAATATATGTATACAGGTATTTCAGAAACCGGCCTTCAGGAACGCGGGGGTTAGCGTCTCTGACGCTCGAAATCTCTTATGGACGCTCGGTTCTAAGGGTTAAATCGCCCGGCGGGACGAGCAAATTTCTGGCTTTAGGATCTTGTAGCAGTCAATTACCTTTAGCGGCTGCCTCAAACCAACCTGTCAGTGGTGTAAACACTGATAACTATGGCTTACATTTCGATATAAGCATATATTCATATACTGATACTATTTCTAATCATATAATGATATGATAGTTACATAACATACGAAAAAGATTCAATTTTTACAAAACCCTTCAAAATTGGACATGTATCATCTCCCCTAGCGACGCTCTAAACTCAGATGGGACTCCCCAAAATTTATACCTGAATGTCCCGGACTCTTCAAATTGTCTTCCAATTGAAATCCCAGTGTGTGTGTGTATATTATATATATATATATATATATATATATATATGTGTGTGTATATATATATATATAATATGTATTCGTTTGTAGGCCGACGCATTGTAGCCTACGGAAAGGTAACAGATAAATTACTATATACATGAGCGATGCACAGGAATACTTGACTTCTTTCTGCATTTGAGATCGTGTATAGTATGTTCTCATGTATATACTTTCTCCGCTATGATCATGTCATTATGGAGACCTTATTAATACAGAAAAATGCAAAAATCATATCATGTATGAAAGCTATTTTTACTCTGATAATTTTCTGTATTTTAATATAATATTGTCCTTCTGTTATATTATTAACGTAGACCAAACCTTAACCTACTTGACAGAATAGGCCTAATGGTTCAAGAAACCAAGTTAGAATAAAATAATTGAAATTGTATTCATAGCTAATTACGCAGGCATCACAGCAGCCTCAATGTACAAGAGGTTACCTACAAAACAGTATATGTACCTCTTATGCTATCTACACTATCAACAAACGTATAGTTTTCACCCCCCCCCCCCCCCCAAAAAAAAAAAAATTTGAAACTTGCAAGTATTAAAAATTACGTGGACATTAACAGCAGTTTGATAGATTATTATTATTGTCTTATAGGTTACAATGTAGGCGTTAGTCTGCCGCCTAATACCTGAAGCAGCAACGGTTTTGCCCCTTCAAAGATATACCCCAAAAGGATAGGCGTTAAATAAACATAGCAAGCGGTACCGATGACTGCTGGTACTCTGTGAAAGACTCGATTTCTTACATGAAATATATACAAACATCTCACGGCTCACATATATCAGCATCCTGTTCTACGAGACACATCAAACCTACCAGCAAACTTGTTTGTTTATATATTCTGAGGACATCCACCATGTGTGGGGAACGTTTGAAATAAAAAGACCAAGCATATATTTACTTTATGTTGAATGTGTGGCATGTATATCCATAAAACGCATCCATAAAATGGTCCCAAAATAAGCTACATGCATGCGTTCATGAAAAGTTGATAGTCGACATCATAGTTTATCATATGGAATAAAGGATTTATTAAACATATTTAAAGCGAGTCTACCCTTCAAGCATTCTACAGCCGACATATACACACACGTAAAAAGGATGTCGGTCACCACCCGATGGAATCATTTTTATTCAGCACGCATCATTAACAATTTTATTGAAAAAAAAAACACGTGGCTTACTTTCTTACATCATAAATGTGATATTAATTTTAATTTATTAATATGCTAACATTATTTATATTAATAATTATATTAATGTTAACTTAAAAAAGCAGAAAATTAATATATTCAAATTTAAAAAGACCAAAGGAAAGACTTCTGGCCGATTCAGAACTGCCGGTACGCTTTCTGTTAGAAAGCCCTGTTAGATAATTGCAAATAAAAATATTTTTTTAGGCTAATTTATTCCTCGGATGTATCGTACCGCATACTAAATATCAGCCCGAAAATTCTGCCTGGCCAGTATGATATAATCAAAAGTTTCCAATCACTCTGGAATTTCCACATTTTCAAGAATTTGATTGGGTCATGCATGTGAACTCTTTGCTCGACCGGACCCCATTGTGCCCACTGCCAACCGGATTAAAATCTATATTCATAAGCTAACTAACACAATTAGATTTCCTGTTTTTGTTCATGCATTTTCTTGTATCTTTGGAAACTCCTGGGCCCTAGCTGTCTGAGTCCCTACTTAGTACTCATGATTAAATCTGTACAAGTTATAACAAAGACAAATCAAATTCCGCATTTTCAAGGATTAAAATATGCCCTTGAAAGCTCCACAGTTGACCCGGGCCCCGTTGAGCCACACACCCTGGTATAAAAGCTACATATGTAATTTAACACAAAAGCCAAAAAAGACGTCCTAATTAAGCAATTTCTAGTTTCATAAAGGAAATACTTACCCGTCTAATGCATGCCCCTTCGGGTAATCCCTCAATAACAAACTGTATTTTAACTGATATAATTATCAAATGAGACTACCTTAATTTCCAGGCGTTTACTGGTCACAATATGAAACACAATTACTTCCCCAGGCCCCGATGGAAAAAAGCACGAAGATAAACGAAATTTTCGGATTTTTAAGTGGCTTACAGGACACAGTCTGGTCGGCGCGGGCCCTCTGAGACTATCTTGACAAAATTATATAAAAACAGAAAATGAGACTTCTACATTTTAAAACAGTTTTTTATTTCCTAAAACAAATTATTGGCCGACCCGGACCCCGTTACGAAGTATCGGCTGACCCCCCCCCCCCCCCCCCCCCCTCCTCATAGGGCCTAATTTTGTCCATGAATATAATGCCATATATGTTACTTTTACTTTTGATACTAAATTCTACTTTCTACACTAAATGTCCTGAGGCATTTTACAGTGTATATTGTGCCTATAGAATAAAAAAAAAAATCTGTAAAGATGTAATCATTTGTCAGTATATGTGTAGGTAAAATATAAGATGAAGACTGAAACGAGTTTAACATAATCAGTTAGTTGTGAAAGAAAAGAATCATTGATCCACAGTTAGGAAATAAATGAGTTTGCTGAACGTTCACCTTACAAAGGCCCCAGACTTGACAACACTTTCTGTGTGTTTCGCCTTTAATGAACTCGTGTTTGTCACTGATCCACAAACGACATCGTACTATGAAGGTTTCCTCTGCTTTCCTATATGTTCAGCCATCGTTGCACAGTTTCAGAAATTCTTTGATCCAAGCAGCATTACCCGGTTGGTTGACAGAAGAGACAAAGGCCTATAGGCAAAAGCGCTCCCCTTTAAGTGCAAAACAAAAAAAAAAAAAACTAATCCAGTATTTACTGAAACTATTTTCCCAAGTAACATTAATAAGTTCCCAAGTTTATAAGTTTTCTTATGATCACTAATATGTATAATGGATTACTCACTAACTTTAATCTGTTTATTTGAAATATTTTAAGATACTTTTAATTTTCTAGCGGTATAGCGACTATATTGAACTGATATTTTTTTTAACGAAATCATGTGTTAATCACTGAATTAACAAATCTGTTTAGCTTTTTCATTCAATAAATCACACATAATTTTACTTTCTGTCTTTCTGACATATAATGTCACAAATTTAATATATGAAAACCTGTTAATCTAAAACAATTGAAACTTTCATAAATATTTCAATACACTTTTAACTGTTTTACTTTCAGATGATGTGATTAACTTTTTCAACTAATTGCACATATTTATATATGATAGAATAGATTGGTTATATGCAAAAAAAATATTTTGTTGTTGTTCGTCCTCGCTATCTTTTACTCTCTCAACCACAATTTAATTATAATTAATATATTAAATATATTTACATTTTATTATTTAATGAAAAAGCTGGACATATATATACACATGATTAACATATAGAACATAAATTAACGTTTATTTGATTGAATGACATATATTTTTCTAATAAATTGGCGTTGTTGACACAGTTTAACATAAATTGACGTGGATGTCTCATTTTAGCATAAATTGGCGTGGATGACATAGTTATACATACATTGGAGCAGATAAACTTGTATTTAAACTATATTATAATGGCATACACACGTAAGTTAAGATAAAAATGATATACCGTAAGGATAATTATGATTTTGGTCAAGGGTGGTATCCTAGTATATAAAAGGGGGCTGGTTTTCGCCCGATTATGATATCCGTTAACAATTGAGATTTTCGGCTTTCTTCAAATGGGCCTAACCTGAAACATTTTTAAAATTACGACCGACAAAAAATGAATAAAAATAATAACTTGGCGAAAGAACAAATCACTTACTCAAGCAGACAATCCGTTTAATAAAATTTTATGTCATTTAAAAAAAAGAAATTAATTTAAATATTATTTTTTAAATATCGATATGATATTAAGATCAAACTCGGTAATTTCTTCATTGCTTTGATAACTTTTAAAATTTAAACCCTATGAATCCTGCATTTGGTAAGTGGTCGATGTTTTTACTGGGAACAAAAGCTGGAAATATCAAATTTCACTGATACACATTCTCGTCAACACATAAAACTGTTAAAATTTGGTCAAAACACAATTGATCAGAGACGCAGGTAATTCGTTGTTTCTTATTCATACTTTTAGCCGTCGGCGTTGGTTCTTCACTCCAGACGACGGGTGTAGCTGAATCCACCGATTAAGCTCCTTTTTATCCAGATTTTCTCCGCAACATTTATTTTCTCTCCAAGCTATTTCCTCTAACAACAACTTGCCACATCATTAAACACTAAAGCTCTTGGGTCGCGGAATAGATGAGTCGGAAATCTGCCTATAAACCATGGAACCTTACAGCTGGTCAAACATACACGGAGAACGACATTAGTGGGCCTGGCTGGGCATACCGCGTTAGAGAAGCCCCCTCCTATTACCAGCTATTTGTTGTAGTAATGAGTGATGGATATTGATCTCATTAAGGGCCGAAATCAAAGTACTTAACCCTGCGCGCCGTCTCAGTGACGGCCCGGACTTGACAACACTTTAATTAGTTACTTCAGATCGTTAGTCTTTCGGTATTGGTGGATTTCACGCGCTTGTGTCCGGACTGACAAAAACGCGGGAAGGCTCCCCGTGTCCTGCAGAACTTCACGTGTCTGACGCGGCGTCAACAACTTTGAAGACAGAACTAGCGTACGTGGTTTCCGCCTAATTACCTGTTTTACCAAATGATTAATGAAACCTGAACTCAGGTCTTTACATATTACCATACGTGTGTGTGTGTAGCCGTAGGCGCAAGGACATGGGTAATTTAACGATATTTTTTTAATTCATCTTTAGAACTTGCAGCGCATTATCTTGAGGTGGAAGCAAATCAAACAAACGGAGGGGTCAATATATTTTATTTTTCGAAAAGCAGCTCGGAACATCTGAGGTTTTACAAACAGAAGACAATCGATGGAGTCCGGTGCGTTGTCTGGTTCCCGGGAAGATGCGGAGGAGACGACAGAACGTGGATCTTCCGGCTTGTCTCCGCCGCCACCGGAGGTTACCGACAGAGTCGCCACAGATTTCTCCATCAGTAGCATCCTAGGACAGGCGACAAAAACTACAACAGACTCACCGACAGACATCGAACTGCCACGGCTAGTCCACACGGTGCCCTCCGATGCCCTGTACCCAGGGTTCCCCACTCACCACCTGCCCGGCGTGCTGCCGAGTCCGAGTCCGGCGGGTCTGCCCCTCTTTCCGCCCACAGGGGCGGTGACGGTAAACGAGGCGGCGTGGGCGCTCTACAGGAACCAGATCCTGGGATTACAAGGTTAGTCTCACTTAACTGTTCAGATCACACTTCTGTTAAAATAAATTATTATATTTATTTCTCTATATAGAGCACATGTTCAGCCTGGTCTGCTGGTGTCAATATTCAGAAACTTGTGTTGTGAGCGCGGGCGTTACACACATACATATTGACACACACCTAATTAAAGAAAAAAATAAGAAGGTACAAAAATGGTAGAAAAACAAGACAGGTGTCGATAAAGTATTTTTGGAAAACTTCGAAACACAGAGTTATTGGAGAGGAGTTTTTTTACCATATTATATTCACCATCAGCATGGTTTTCTTTAGAAATCCATGATGTAACTTTAAATATGTGTAAATAAAAATACTGATTGTAGTCCACCTTACATCACTATTATTGTTAAGTATAATAAACTGCAAACCCGGATAAATTATATGATATGGATGGCATTTTTGATTTTAGCACCAAAACCTATCGGCCGACGTGCAAGAAAACCCGGAGTCGACAGGAAACCCAGACAAGCTTACTCGTCGAAGCAACTGGAACGACTAGAAGCCGAATTTAAGGTGAGACATACATTATATTATTAAATTTTAAAAAATTATCAAATATACAACTAATTCCGGTTGTCCGAATTTTATCAAAATAATAAAGTTAGAATGTACTACCGAAAAAGAAGACCATCTTTTAATCATATACAGATATTGAAACTTAACATTACAAAAATAGAACAATGTAAGACCTATGTATATATAATGGCTCCTTGTATACAACCGAGAATTATGTGATTTTTCTTGTTACTGTTATATAATTGTTAAATATGCATATAAGAAAATAAACCGCCGTCAGAAGTTGTCATAACTTACTATATCATCTTTCGGGCGAAAGAAAATGTCGTTAATACATTCATTAAGAAAAGAAATGTTTATTGCGCAGCCAATATATGTAAAAAGGAGAATAGGCCGATTGTCCTGCAGTCTTTATACCACCAGTTCAATTGTTTATATATAGGAGCACAGGATGCATGAGGGCTATATATATATATATATATATATATATATATATACTATTCATGTAGGCAAGGATCAAAATTTTTTTCAGCTGACTTGTGGATTATGCAACATAAATTTTCTAAAAATATACCATAAATACACAATTTACTATACTGTTTAACACAATTTTATACAAGGTATTATAAACTTGTTATAATTGTATAACTGTCCCTGGGCTTCGGCTCATTACATTTCGTGCCAACGATTTACTACCTGTTATCATCAAAAGTGCGTTTTATCTGTTCATATATATAATATTATCTATTACTGGATATCACTGAAAATCAAATGTAACAATTTTTATGTATTGACCAAAGCATGCAGAATATAGTAACAACTTGAATATTCCATGTGTTACCGTAGGCCTATATAAACTCCTTTATTTGAATCCTACATGTATGATCGAGTTTTATTGTTTACCCAAAAGTCCTCAATGATAAAACTTTTCAGTTTGGTGCTGATACGCAGGGAGATTACTGGCTTCTAGTTTAACAAGATTTTCTGGGTATGGCCCCAATGCATCTTCTGATCCCGCTAGAAAAAATTGAATCCGCGCCCGATATATATATATATATATATATATATATATATATATATATATATATATATAATATAGATATCATTTAACTGAATCGTTAGTGTTATAACAATTTGTCACTTTTGGCAATGCAGGAGATGCGATGGCATAACTATTAATTTAACTAAAATTTAGGATTATTCCTTTTTTCAGTTTACTTCGTGCATGGCGTATAATGTGTTATACCTCCATGTTTTGTGTAATAACAACTTAATATTGTTAATTTATGTTTGCAGGCCGACAAATACCTGAGCGTCAGTAAACGGATGGAGCTGTCACAATCTTTATCCCTCACAGAAACTCAAATCAAGACATGGTTTCAGAATCGAAGGTAAGGAGATGATGTTTAACCACTTAGCACTTAGCTTAATTGGTACACCGGTTTTTTACGCTCATGACAAAAGGAAACGAATAGAGGACGTATCGGAATTTTCTGCCTGATTTGACCTGGTCCATACACACCAGTTAACACATTCTTTGAGCTTTTCAGGCTTTGTTGAGCACGCTAAAATACCTAATTTTTTATCATAACACCTTAAGTGTTCTTTTTTATTTTTAAAATAAAATTATTGGTGTGTTCAACGCCTTAGTATCGGTCACACAAGCCACTTCATCTGGTAGATAAAGCTACCTGTGCATTATAAGATTTGTTGGTACAGGTTTACTGGTGGGTTAGTATGTTATTATGAGTTTTAAGCTGGTTTACGTAAACATACTTTTATTCAATCTCGATAAACATGTGCAGAAATAGTACCAATCTTCCCTAACATGTCACACTTTCAGATTTATTAGACGCATTGAATGTATTTTTAACTAAAAATGAAAGAGGAAACTAATTGACACAATGCTTAATTCGGAAGATTAAACTGATCTGCAATTTATAGCGTCGGTTTTCGTAGATAATGACAAGAGGAATAAATGTTCTCTACAATAAATATCGTATGTCTAATGTATGCTGGATTTTGTGCGTGTTTGTGATCTCACTGAAAGAAAAAGAGAGGGAAAAGAGAGACCAAAGCAAGGGGGTAAATTTTCCAAATAATGTTTTTCATTAAATGATCTGTTAATGATAAAATAAATTAGTTTAACATGTTGTTAACAATATGGTCAATAGAAAAACTAAAGAGCGTCAGTGTTTTTCGACAGGTGGATGATAATTCCCCTTTTCATTGAGATCGCTCAAATTGCAGAGGAAACATTTAATTTTGCTGTATTATTTTGTATATACAGTTTAAAACTATCTGACATCAAACTTAACGTCAAATTGACGAAATAGGTTGTTCCCTAAATACCTAGAAATTTTCTATATTTTTTCTATAATAATTTCTATAAATAATTTTTCATTACATTTAAATTAAAATACACCTTTCATTAAAGTATAGGCATTAAGGCTAGGACGGATAATTCCTAATGCGTTGGTTTACTGAGCAGAACTTGAGGTCCCCAGGTGTAGCATTTCAGATTACCCCCCTTTAAGATTACCGGGGATAATTTGAAATCGATTTTAGATTACACCCTCCAATTTCAGATTACCCCCCCCCCCCCAAAAAAAAAAGTTTATTTATGATTATTTAGATACTTATCTTTTACATTAACTAGTAACATATGTGAATATTGCAGAGAATCGAACTTATGCGAAATACTTTATTTGTACATACTATTAGTGAGTTTCCTGAAAATCAATCAAAATACTGGTTGGTTATCGTTGCGATACCAATGGTTATTGAAATCAGGTTCAGGCTACCTTCGGGGGTAATCTGAAATCGATTTAAGATTACCGGGGGGTAATCTGAAAGGGGGGGGGGGATCTGAAGTCTTTACACCGGGTTCGACCCGCACCAAAGTTGATACAAAGAAAATTGTTACGGTGATATCCTGAGATAACCTCAGAGAATCGCTTAACGACAGGTCTTTATCTCTGCCTTTGTGCATATAAATACTGAATCCCTGAGTAAGCAACCCAGATGACAATGTCAACCTTAGTGTATATGATTACACTGATCCCTCTATCCATCAGGCCAGGGACCGATCCTTTATTTAGAATAAAAAAAATTGTAATTCATGAGTATGAAATAAAGAATGTAAAAATGATATCCATATTCAATCTCATGAGGTAAATAGATTTTAAACTACATTTAAATATCAGAATCAAATTTTATATTAAAGTATATTATACAATCACTTTTTTTACCTCATCATATTTCTCTCAGTTATTTTACTCAATAGAAGTTATTTTAATCCCCACATTTTCTCAGTCACTTTATCAGAAAGGAAAAGTAATCTCAATCCACACATTTGAACAAATATGTATATATCGCTGAAAATTTATATTTTTTAAAAGCAACTGAAAAGTAAAATAGAATAAAATGAAAAGGCTAGGTAAAAATCCACTTTCAGTTATGCTTTAAAATTGTTTTAAAAATATATGTACATTTTTTAGGACAAAATGGAAGAAACAGATGACAGCAAGACTGAAAATGGCACAACGGCAAGGGTTATGGTCAGCGCCGTACTGGTCAGGTCCCCCAGTGACGTCATTTCCGCTTCAATTTACACCGCAGTTTCAGTTTCCTGTTCCATACCCACCTAGTTCCTGTACGTAGACTTATCCTTAAGTGTGTCTATAGCTTTATTGTTTTATGTTTTATTCTTACATATTACATTGATAGAAATTTAATACTCCACATGGAAAACGTTTTATATTCCTGTGGCGTTTTTTAATATAAATAAAAATGTTAAGTATATTTTCGAAAAATAATATTCATTTTTAGGAAAGGTTTAGGTATTAATTTGCAGCCACATATTAATGTATGGTGTCCGCTCTTTTGCATTTACCTCTGGTCCCACGGTCCGGGTGTCAAAAGTTTGCAAAAAAATCCGGGGAATTCTTAGAAACATCGAACACAGTTTTCAATCTGCCTTTTGCATTCTTTCACTCTAAATTTGGTTATATTTATTTTAGAATTCTTTATAAGAAAACATTGCCAAAAAATCCCATTTGTAATCTTAAAGATTTTTTATATATTATTTTGTCAGTTGTATAATATAGTATTTTGTTATATTTTGTCATCTATACTGCAATAAAATTCCTTTTGACAAAATATTCGCCGGACATTACTTTCAATGTTCACTTTTGTGAGACAGATTTAAGTATATATACTTTAGCAGAGCATATATATTTATAAAGATTCTGAGGTGTTTACTTACTTTCGTGTAATTTTCATGCGGGCTTTTTTTAAGCCATGGGTTGTATCATGTTGCGTTCAGTGATTTTCTAGTCATTTCTAGATGTGGATATTTTTGCCTTTTTGACAAGGACATTTGTGTATTTGTGGATAGCCATGATAAATGGTCTAAACTTACAATGCAAGATGTGTAGTTAATCAATTATATATATATATATATATATATATATATATATATATATATATATATAAACAGTAAAACCTCAATATAACGACCACAAACGGGACTTTGATTAAGTGGTCCCAATATATGTATAAATGTATATATATTTATATATATATTTATATATTTATATATATATATATTGACACTTCATTCTATGAATAATGTATTGAACTTTAAGGGGTTTTGGATTCTGAACATTTATTACGTTGTTAATTCTATGAGGTTAATTTTCCTATATCGAAACTGTCGATACAAGCAAAGCCCAGGATATCTCATTGGTGCATTCAGATTAAACATTTGTATATTGTGATAGAAAAATTGCCAGAACATATGTGTTTGAGAGTATGTATGCGCGCACAAGGACAGTCAGTTTTGTAATTATGATATTGTATGTTACAAGATAATAACTACATATATATATATATATATATATATATATATATATATATATATATATATATATATATATATATACTTACTGAGGATTTTTTTTGTTCTCGAGGGTTATATGTTATAGTAATATAGGTTTATCCAGTTTTATCCAAGTTTCTATATTTACAGATCAAACTTGCATTTACATTGTATTAATTTGCGTATGGTGCTGTGCGAAAAATCAGTCGTGTTGAAAGTTTGTAATATATAATATTTTTTAGTTTATTTATATTATATGCTAGTCATATTGTTTATACATATACATTTCCTAGATTGCAAGATAAATATGTGAATAAATTGACCTTGTAAATATACTGTTTCTGTGTTATATTTAACATTTTGTATCTGTACGAAGCGGTCTTTTATCTGTGTTTTGCATGGGCAACCAGGTGATGAGCTATATATTTACATAACCATGGACGTGTGCATGCGTATGAGTTAAGGTGTTTGTGTATATGTGTGTGTGAGAGAGAGAGACCTGGGGGGGGGGGTACATAGTCCATATAGAGCCGAATACGTGATCACAGAAAGGGGGGGGGGGGGGCAGCACTATGGAGTAGGCAAACAAGCTTTTAGGGAATGCAATAATTAACTTTATTTACATAACTCTCGCATGCAAAAATAAAACCGTGCGAGAAGCGAATTCCTGAACTGCTAAGTGTATATTATTCTTTATTCAAGACTATTTAGGCCGGGGAAGAGGATGCACGCATCCCCCCCTTCTTATCCGCCACTGATATAATAGTTTATAGGGTCCATTTAAGATATTGAAACTCACGCCTACCGCGCACACTATTTTAACAATACGCAAAAAGTTCACGTAAACATTAATATTTATAAAATTCGTCAAGGTTTTATATAAATTATATGAAGGATAGTATTTCGTCAGCAGTGATGAGACCTTTGTATTTGATGTGCTGATCAGTCAGTCTGTGCTAATCTATGCCTTGTTTTAGATTTTGTTTCATCTTTGACCATAGATTTAAAACATGACCACAGATTTAAAATAAGCACAAAAAATAACTACCTTCCACAATAACAGCAATTCCAGTTAATGAAGCAGCTGGAATAAGTTATTATTTTTCCTAACATATGAAAAAAAAACTATTGATTTAATTATGTCTGGTTAACAGCCTTAAAAAAATACCAGTTAAAACTCAGATAGGTGTGGTATATAAGCAGTTAGGTTAGGAATTAAAAAAAAACAAACAGTGAAAACATAAACCATGTAATGACATATCATTTAATCACTTCTAAGTGCTATTTCCTAATAAATTTTAGAAAAAAAAGTAAGAAAAAAAAACATCTTTAAGGATAAGTGCATGGATACATTTTAATGGATCATATCAAATACTAGTAAAATATATACATATACAAGTGAAGTATCCCTGAAATGGGGCCGCAGGTGGCGCTTTTATAAAAGATCTACTTTTATATTATTACATGTATGAATTAAGAGAGGAGCGGAATATATCATTAATCAAGAAGGAGATAAAAAAATACTTAAAACATGACGCTATATACCAATGGGTCACCGGGTGTTTGATATTTTCTCCTCTTGATAAAAACCTCTCTCTGTTTAAGACGTTGAAGAAGCAGCTCATTTTTCATAAAAGGGCAGCCATTTCACCAACAGGCGGACGAAAATGATGTGCAAATGTCGGATAATAAAGCTGGCAGTTTTTAAACCGATTAGGTGTAATGTAACAAATCCACAGGCGAAGTCGCTGGCGGGCGCGGGACAGGACAGGTGTGTATATAAGGCCTAATGGAGCTAGCCCGGGTCTAATGGTCCAAAGCATCAATACCAATTAAGCGAGACCAGGTACATAAATGAACCCCACTGAGGGCTAATTGATTTTACGTGGATTTATGCAGGCGTGTTGTTTAATTATCGGATCTAAATGCGCATTTCCCACCCCGTGCCGAGCGGGTGTATGGGCCGCGCTTCCCACTGTGTGGGACACCGCCAACTGGTCGTGGAATGCGCGCCAAGCGGCTGCCACCCCACGGCTCGTTCACAGACGATCTTCTTTAGCAGCATCCTCACATACAAAGGTGAAGCCTTTTTACGACATCAGACTTGGGTCCCATTAAAGGAAATACAGTTTCGTGTCTCATCTGCGTTTTTTTTGTAAAACATATTCGGTATTTAGTCTTTTAATTTGAGGTGTTACATCGACACCTGTGACAAATCACAGATTACTTAATAATCAATCACTCTTTAATTATCACTGTTATGTTAATATAAAGGGGAATTTAAATATTTATTTGGTTACATCATTGATTACTTTGTTGAGACAGGTGTAAAGGAGAGTGCATGTACTTCGAGACTAATTAAACGTAGATCGTCATATTGTGTCGTAACGATTGGCAGTTTAACATCCGTTTCACTTACTTTTTGTATAAAGTCACTAAATGATATATATATATAATTTCAATTAAAATTTACTTAAGTAGAAAAAAGACCTGAATCTTTGTTACCTAACCAGGGTTCCCTTTAAAACGCAGTGTACACCTAAAAAACTCTAAACAGGTTAATCTTCGTGACATACAATCAGTACCTGAAATTATAGTTTAAAGGAAAACAGCAATACACGTTATTATTAACAAGCAGTCATAACATTCATCAGTATATGTACAGGTATAATAAATTTTACTAAGTCTCTGAATGGTTTATAAAATGTATGATATAGTATTACTTAACAATAACAGACAGTAAATTTTCTCACATTCAGGGTTTAATATGATCTGTACAGCCATAAAGGTATATTTACTAATTTACTCTTTTATTCCTTTTAGTTGCAGTTTAACTATGTCATTCCTTTTTATATTATGATTATAATATTATTGTTAATTGTAGACGTAATGGTGATCGAGTCACAATGACAGTTATGGTAGAGCTTTATATCCTTGTCAATCCTATAAAAATATGCTTGAAATTCATTTTATAATGCATTGATGTAAACAAATACGTTTTATCAGGCCTACCTTCCTTAATTGAACATAATTATGAGCTAAGTATAATTGTATCGTATTTTTTCGTACTTTATCAGATGATATGATTAATTCATTAGGCGTTTAGTTATAACGGATGATATGTATCAAAATGTATCAAATTTATATAGGTTTAAAATATTCAAAATGTTTATGAACTATGGGAGGTGGTTTCTCCTCCCGAAGCCTCCCCCTCTGACCCCCCTAATCTTAAATCCTGTGTAGGTCCCCGGCTCCTGTTGTTACCCGGAGAGACGAACGGCAGATAATGGAGGAAATGATAGTGGTGGGCGAAAACCAGCCCGTGGCGCCTCCTTTCGAGGAAAAATAAAATAATTTCTCCTAGCAAGAATTGTTGACCTTCTGTCAAAATTACTCAATAATCATGTTACATAAATGCATATGCAAACGAACAAACACAACAATAGTTAAACCAAGTATTATAGTTTTTACAATTTACGATTAATTATATATTTTCTTTAGACCTATGCGTTTTTCACAACGTACTTATAAAACGCTTTCGTACATCACATACAATGAATTTGGTTAAATCGACTTACACCAATGTTAATATTTAAAAAAAAAGTAACAGTGGAATTCACTGAAATAAAATTTAAACAAAACGACGTTTAAAAAGATTGACGTTCTCGCGAGGCATAGGTAGACATTGGGCAGACTTCATGTCACCAAATAACCTGATTATAAGTAAAATTGTGTATGTCTGTATATACAAGAAAAAAGAACCACCTAAGACATATTTTCTAACTATATTTACAAGCAAACACCTGTTTAAAAGAAAAACGAATCCGATCATCATGCGATATTCACGTGTGACCAAACAGCGCCAAGAGCTCTGTCTAAACAGTGTTAATAAAAAAGTACTGGGAAATTCTGCTACATCATTCTAGCGGACAAATACGGACTACATATGGGGCATTTTTGTACAGAGCTTATACAGAATTCCCCGGAGAACCAGTGTCAACGCTTCAGCTGAACACCCACAGTCATGTACTCGTAGTTTAATTTAGAAAATCTTCATGTATTTTGCTTTTATAGATAAACCCAAGTGTTCTTCGCCTACAAACAACCTGATGAACTTGCATCTCGCAAATTCTCTCTCCATTTATAAATGGTGTGTATGTTTCAGTGTCTCTCTAGTGTAAATGAAAATATTAGGGCTGGGATTTTCATAGTATCAATGATTTGTTTTAATTGTGTATGTGCAATATTCGAAACATCGGAACGAAAACAGGTAAGGAATGAATCCCGCAGCCATATTTTAATTTAATGCAATTGACATTCACATATCGCTACCCTTATTTAATATCTCAAGATGCAATTTTTTGTGGTGTCATATCTCATCGATAACAATGCCAGGTGATAAACCGCATCATTTTAATCATTGTTACACCTTTTTAGACATATTTTTGCATGCAACACCCGGGAGCCCTGGGAACGCCTCGATGCCGAGAATGTGCCCTGGATCTAGTTTCAGCGCTGTCGCCGGTAGATCGCTTCACTTGTATAGGAACACAGATGCCGGCGTAAAGCAGAGGGAGAGCTATACATCTTCCTTTATTTGCCAAAATGACCTACATTTATTGTGGTGAAATTTATTAATTAAGTAATAATTGAATCAAAGGTACAAAATCGATAAACGAATCGATTCTAAGGCCTCTGACAATTCATAGGGCTACTTTAATATAACGATTTTTGGTCCACGATGTGACACAAGAAGGATGGGTTATCAATTGTGAGTTTATCATTTATCGATCGAGCTCCCGCTAAGGGTCCCGTTAATTATATATATATATATATATATATATATATATATATATATATATATATATATATATATATATATATATATATATCGGCTTTGATCATGAAAGAGGGTAACAAGCGTCACCTGGTGGATATTGTGCATAATAAAAAGTGCATATACATTTTGACATTTGCTCTCTGTCATACAACACTTCCGCACTCGCTATCAAAATCTACTTAAGAAAACAATTTAGATTCCTTGTCGTATGGCCGTGCCGTAAAAAAGATGCAATTTTAATAAAGACTTTTTCCATTTATTCCATTAAATGTCAAGTGTTATATAGGAAAATTTATACCAGCTAGTTTTCCACGATTCCGGTCGCTGATCATTAGTGAGATTAATCCTCATTATGTATATTTTAAATGTACTGACTTGGTCGTAGTAGGGTCACGGAGGCGGAGACGAGGTCGCGCATATTGATAAGGCGACAGTGTAAGTATTGAATGAGTATTCACCATACACGTCGATCGATGAGATCATATTGTAACAGGTCAAAGTCTCATAAATATAGGGAACTAATATTGTCAAGTGACAGTGACAGTGAGATGGCTAGCAAAACGGTGTTATGTCACAGCTGCTGCGATTCATTAAGCTTACACTGTTATGCAAGCGAAACGCAGATTTAATTTACAGTTTCTCACACGTGCTTGCCACTGAAAGCGATGAAACTATAAGCCATTACGTCGAATTGCTGATATGGATATAGGGAGAGAGGGAGGAACGGAGGTTGTTTTGAGTGGAAGACTTTAGAACGACTGTGAACAAGCAACTTAACTGTTGATGGTTCACCTTTAGTGCCTTCAGTCCAATTTGATAATTTTTCCATTTGTTATTGGACTTGGATTAAAGGCTCTCAAGTTTGAAAATAAATAACCGAAAACGAAACAGGCTTTGCGATCAGGTAACCGTGACAACATGGTGTGTGGGAGAGAAAAATCGTTTGATAAACTGTCGGAGCTTGACGACTCTATAGAGAAGCTTCAGCCTCCTATAATCGCTTACAGCAGACGCTGGTACGTGCTGGCAGTCTTTACAGTGCTGGCGTTTACACAAGGAGCTGTGTGGAACACCTGGGGTCCCATCTCAGACTCAGCAATAAAGGTGTTCAAATGGAATAACGCAGACATTGCTACGTTCGCCAACCTCGGCAATATCGCCTATTGTATCTCTGTGTTTCCTATATCCTACATGCTGGACACTATAGGTATGTCACAAAAAAGTTCTATATAACTGTATTATAGAAACTATAATTATAATATAAATCTGTAAAAGCTTAAGTCTATCTTAAATCATACGTAATTCCAAGTAAATAACACAACTAGAAATCTGCTATCTAATTAAGGAATGCAAGCCTCCGCCATGGGGACCGTGGGGGGGGGGGGGGGGGATTCCCTGTTGTCGGATGCTCCCCAACCGGAGTTTTCTTCCACTAATTTGGCCCATATTCCCAGGTTCATTCGTGCAAAAGGGAATCCTTGATCACCCTACTGAATCTGGATCTTGTGCCGGATCTACATTTTAGTGTGATCGATAGTTCATGAGTTTCCGCTAAAGTTTGCGTGAATAATGTTGTGAACAAACACACACACACTCAAACAGACACACGAACGGGGGGGGGGGAACGCAGACACTCCCGGCGGAGGTTATTATTGTTATTATATTTTATATGATAGAACCAGTTATTTATTAAGTCATATATACGCGGGGACCCAAGTTTCTCACAGAGCACACATAGTTACAATTTACATTCCAGTTTTATCAAATGATGATATTATGAGGTATGTGGTACTGAATAACAATAGGATACCATTAATATTTGTTTAATGTTATGATAATGATGTATTTATTAGGTATGAGGATCGCGTCGCTGGCTTGCTGTGGTATGATTCTAGTTGGCTGCGTTCTCCGCTGTATTTCTTCAAATGCCATTGTACAACTCTGGTAAGTGTCCGCGTTAATATGAGAGATAACTCCTTCTGTCTGCCTTATTGATGCTTATAAGAGTTGATTCAATTATTAGATTAACTATTTTTTTGCGGAGTAGGTAGGTCCTTTTTTAGGTCCCCCCTTGTGCAAAACCATCGACGAGATTTCTAATTTCCGTGTTCCACTTATTTTTAATCTTTGCAATATGAGGTTAAATAATAAATATCCAAGATGTCTCCGCAAGAGAAGCCTCCCCCGGAAGGTTATCTTTGTAAGCGACGAGTTGGACCAGGAGTCTCTTCTCGATACTACAGTCTCCTCAAATTGAGACAATATAACTTAACCCTGTTTTGCAAAGGGGAAGTAGACAGTCTAAACTCAGGCCAGTTTCCGTACATATAATAAGCATCCTTCAAATCCTCTCCTCCATCGTCCTAACAATGGCGGCCTAAGTGGAAATGTAACACACGATATCATGGCTAGCCTATCTCAGTCTAGAATATACTAGCTGTCCGACAATGCTTTCATGAAGTAATAAGTCTGTGTCGGAGCTTTTAAAACTTTTTAAAACTGTACTGGCAATTTTTTAAAATATATAGGCTGTCACTATAAAACGGATTTGGCACTTATCAAAATGCGATAGAAAACATTCCGGGACACACTTGGCGTCCCTCAACGCCATATTAAAATACCATGGACTCAAATCTTCGTTTTCAAAGATTAGCACAACATCAAGTGAAAATAACTGTATACAATAAAACTAACTCTATAAATAAAGGCATACTATACTATCAGAACGAAATGACTTTTCCGGTGGTAGGACTTAAAGTATGACACCGTTAACTACCACAGGATGTCTAACGTGGCCGCCATCTTGTGCGGAGCTGCTGGTCCGGTCACATTTGCTGGTCCCGCGCTGTTCTCGTCCACGTGGTTTCCGGCGGATCAGCGTGCCACTGCCACTGCTATCGTATCACTCGGCAACTACATGGGGGTTGCAATCGCTTTTGTTATAGGTAAGTGGAAAAAAGCACTGCCCGTATTAAAAAGTTCCCATAGGAGAATACAGAACAATGTTAAAAATATCGAAATATCGAAGCAAAATAAAGATAAATAATTTTGTGAATTTAAAGGGATACAACCTAGGTCGTTTTGCCCTAACGAGGTAAAATACTCTCATATTTTGCCTTAGGATGCATGCATATCTCATAATGAAAAACAGATTTTATTATATCTGTTAATTTGGGGATACAGTACTTTTTGTCCTGTCAACCCTAACGGGTCGTTTTGATATTTTATTAGGACCACTTTTAGTCCCGAGTCGAGCAATTCACCCTGACCACGGGAACTCCAGTATCAGTAACCAGTCAATGATACAAAACAGCTCTGCAAACAGGTCTGCCGCGACAGGTCAGTGTAGCTAATACATTTATGATATATATGTACGGTGTATTCCACGAAAAATGCAATTATGTGGTAGGGTAGAATAAATTCGAATCTTTGGGTTAATGTAAATAGTATACAAAAGATACAGTTAGTCATTTTCTGCCTTGAATGCGAGGGCTAATAATTGCAAGAATTGCATCGTAAAGGTAAGAGGAAATACACTCGCAAATCCATGGATATTAAAAGGAAAATGACTGCTTGTATGGTCCATAAACTGTTATTTCAGGTATTATTATAGGCATACATAAATCCAGGTCGGCGGCCTGACGATGCTAACACGTGGTGTCAACATTATAAATCTGGTCAGGTTTTGATGCCACTTTTATACTGCTTATAGTGATGTATCTGTTATCTATTGTTTCTGATAAATATAATAACTCTTTAATAAGCATTATTACCATATGATTTATTTTCTTTCAGGAACAATTATTGCACAGGAGAGGTCGGACATCATGCGTTTGATGTATATAGGTATGTTGTATATATTGTATTGTTTTACTCACTTTAGACAGTCGATGCAGTGGTTAAGGCTTCATAATTACAGACCCACCAAACTTGCTCTTGCTGGGCACAAACGCTTGGAACAGGTATTGCCACCTTGCGGAAAATTATATAACTAATTTTCGGCTTTTTTAACGACAAGACCTGGCACTTAGCTCGGCTATCGGGACATGGAAAGGCTGAAATCACATTATTTTACGTATTTTAGTAGGAAACATAAACACTAAGGCCCAGGTAGGGCAATATGTTACACTGGAGTGAAGATTTGATATTTTATAAATATTAAATTTGTATGGCGTTTATACCCCAGCATGAATAAATAATTGTGACGCGTTCATGTTCTTAAAGACAGCTATTCACTTGCTAATTTTTTTGAACTTATAAGATTTCTGGTTTACCCTTGATACATTAGCTGTTTTCCGAGAGAAAAGAATTGTCATATGCTAACCTCCGGTTGTTTGATTTGCCACTAGATGTTCTTCTTGGACTTGTTCGATTACAATCAGCGGCCATTTAGCCGCCCCCCACAGGTTATAAACACGTGGATAAAAAGAAAGCGCATGACTTGTACACCATGGGATCGGCGATGTTTGGCTAATTTTTATTTAAGGACAAAGGGATTGTTTTTATTAAATACACGTTTAGGTATAGGCCACTTTAAGACGCTGGTGAGCATGATTCTCACCATTTGAATATATTTCACGGAAAATATAATATTACTAATGCCGTTAGAAACATAAAAAAGCAATATGTACAGATCCTTTTTCACATAAAGTTTAAACCACTTAAATAATCGCTGACTTTCAGTTCAAATCCCAAATCGTGTTATTCGTTAAGTTTTATTGGACGTTTGGCCGTCAAGATAAACATTTAAACACGCGGGCGATATATGATGTTTAGGTCATCTTGTATTCTTTTTATCATTTCTCGGCAGAATGTGGATGGACGGCTGCTCTGTTACTTCTTATCATCGTATACTTCCCCGCACGACCGCCAGCGCCCCCTAGTATGTCTTCCTTCTCCGGACGAATCAATTTCCTTGCTGGAGTCAAAAGGATGGTCATGTGAGATAAAACATTTCTCCTGTGTATTAAAACGTAACATGATATTACGGAGCTGATAAAAGTCATATATCCAAGTATTCAAGCGTTATTTTGTTATATTTTATTTTATACATTTCCATAATCATATGAATAAATGGAAATTGCGAAATTGCTTATATTTATACCTTTCGTGCACCCCAGCATCAGAGCTATACCTTGTTATGGAATTTCATTCTATGTTTATTAGTAAATCAGACCTATGGCGCTTCCAGGATTACATTACCTATTACTGCGTTGCTGTAATGTGTTGCTGTAGGTCTAACCAGTTCTGGTTTCTCGCACTGGCCTATGCACTGCCGACAGGACCCTTTGGAGCGTGGAACGGAGTCATTAACGTCACTTTCTTCCCCGTAGGAGTGTCACAGGTTAAAATTATTTTTATTTATTGTTATCCTTATAACGGCACAAATGCTTACCCCCAAGAGACAGTTCGACAGTTTTATGCCCGAGTAATGTTTACCTATTATGCGCCAGCAATATCAGCACGTAAGTCATGAGCATTAGATATATCGCAATAAGTAATTTCATCATGAAAATTATAGACGTCGCACAGTATGTACAAAACAACAAGATAGCATAAAAAACTATCACTCTTACCTGGGCAAGGTTTATATTTCAAATGACTTTATAAGGAAATGAACGCGATCTTTCTCAATGGTAAAAAGAACCCTTCTGTGACGTAGATCCTAATATAATCATAATGCATGCAGACTTATATCTAGGACTCTCTTGTGAAGTGCAGACTTTAACCACTTAATTTGTAGTCGAATTGCGGCTGGATTGGATTTGGCTCCACCATGGCCTCCTGTTTGATGGGACTAGCTATATCAAGGTAGGATATAGTGTAATATACTTTGGGTAATGTAAAATATACCAAACACTATGTCTTGCGATAAGGTTCTAGGGGCTGCTCGCATAATCTAGAAACCACTTACGTTAGGCCTGAAAGGAGTACTCGAGTAATCGAGTCCAGGTAATACTTACCGAGTACTCGAGTCCAAAATTTGGACTCGAGTACCCGTGTATGTACATGCATATCTGCATATAACTGCAAATTTACGGGCAGTCTGTAGGCCTATATATTCTTTATCGTAACCTGGCATAGGGCTCTAAACATATGCTAGTCGATTATTCATATAACAGAGGTCTTGACTCTTGTTATGACATATATCTATTCCTACATTGGGATAAAGTTAAGCCGTCACAAAGTCAAAGTTATGCATATTTTGCATGGGTAAACGGATGTCTGTTTTATCTTTAAAGCGTTACCATGGTAAAGAGTACTCGAGTCCGAGTCGGGTAATGCCTATCGGGTACTCGAGTCTAAAATTTTGTACCCGTTTCAGCCCTACCTTACGTGTAACTCACCTGTTGTTCTAAGTTTCGAGGCATCCATGCATGTGACACCATATCTAATTTTGCTATTTTAAAGGTTCGCTGACGTATTCTCCAAACACATGCGAGCCATTCTGATCGCTTTCTACATCGCTGGGTCTGGATGTTTTGTGTGGGCCATTATGCTGAGACAACAATACATCGGATTTTCATTAGGTTTGTGATATTATTATGTCTTCCTTTTTCACATCATGTATGCAGATGGTCCTAAAGTTATCCATTACAAAATTAAATAAAGCTATCTCTAGCTTAACTCCCCGAGATAGTTTATCATTACCCGATTCCCATGCAAATATCCCCGGGACATATTACCCTTGCTATATCCCCCAGGACATACTCCCCTGCTATTACACCGATTCATATTAGGTAGAAAAAAGTGTTGATTCTCAGGCGCCGCACGCGTCAATTTAACCCCCCCCCCCCCACCCCAGCTTAATTTTTTTTTATTTTTTAAATTTCAAGAAGATAAAATAATACAATTTTGATAAGATTTCCTTCGCCTATGTAGTGCTTTTACGCTGTTTAGGAAAAAAATATGTTATTATCATGCTTTTTCCTGATCATATGAAATTTTTATTGAAAAAAGGTTAAAAAAAAATAATAATGAAATAAATCGCTCGCCCGCACTGATTTAAAAAAAAAGTGTCAGAGCCGTTTTTCATGGCCTTACCCTTGCCATTATCTTGCCGGTCAATATCTCCAGGAAATAATCCCCTAATATTATCCTTAGGATGTACTCTCCTTACCATTTCCTGCGTGCCAATATCCCCACTGGCTATTAACCTGTGTGCCACGATATATTCCCCGTGCCCTTATCCGGCCTGCCAGTATCCCAAAAATATATATCTCTTTGTGATATCAAGCGTGCCAGCAATCCCAGGACATATCCTCGATATCTTTATCCTGTGTGCCAGGATCCCCTGAACATCTTCATCTTGCAAATATCCAGCGTGCCAATTTCACCTTGACATATGCCCCTTGTTGTTATCCCCAGGAAAAACTCACCCTGACCGTACTATTATCTCTAGGATATGTTCATCATACTTTTATCTTCACGACATTCCCTGTAGCATTATCCTAAAACCACAATTCTCCGAGACGAAATATCCCTAGAATACATTCCCACGTGGGCGAAACTCCATTATCTCCCGTGCCAGTATCTCCCGTGCCAATACCTCCCATGTCAATACCTCTCGTGCCAATTCATGATGTACCTCCCGTGCAAGTATCTCTCGTGCCAATGCCTCTCGTTCAATACTGAACGAAACTTCCATGGCCAAAGTTGTGTTTCACTGTTTCTGCTTCAGTGTCACTGGTCTTTATATAAACTGAAAATTCCAGTCACAATAATTTTAAATAAATTCCACGACTGACGTAATATTAAAATAACTTTATCAAATTGATAAAAATATAGTGAATTTCTCCTCATATCATTTCCTTTTATCTTTTATCTGATTCCCCCTTGACGAATAAATCATGGCCAACTTTGTGTTTCACTGTTTCCGCTTCAGTGTCAGTGGTCTGTAAATAAACTGCAAGTGCGAGTTACTATAATTTTAAATAAATGCAATATTAGAATAACTTCATCAAAAAGAAAAAAAAAAGAACAGATAGTGACTTCCCCTTTTTATCTTTTCCCTTTCTTTATGTAGCTCTGTTTATGATTTGTTATTAACTCTCGACCATCAGAAGCATGTGTGTTTTAGTTTTTGATACTTTACTCTTTCAGCTCAGCTTTATGTGTCTGTCATTTTGGCTAACACATTCATCAATGGCGCCGTTCCTTTATTCTATGAGCTGGGGTCGGAGGTGTGTTACCCGGTGTCGGAGGGGATCGTCGGGGGTGCTCTCACTTTCCTTAATAATTTACTCGGGACCATATTTCTGGCGATAGTCACAATTAAACAGCTCGGTGAGTCTGGTTTATCTTTCTCCGTATACTTTGTTTGAACGCTTTTTGCGGTATTAAAACATGAAAAAGAGACAGTTACCGCTTGTTACGGAACCTAATATCAATAGATCACGTATGCCTCACGAACATAAACTTTGTCATGGAGATAAAATAAAAATCAGATTGTGTAACACTAGGCAGCGTGAAATTTCTAGGTGAATGAATAAAGAAGTCAGTGTTTTTTTTAACAAATAACTATAATTAATTCTTAAAACAGCTCTAACATTACAATACACTAAATCAATACAATTACACAGTATAACAGCAGTATAACAGCAAATCAATACATTCACACAGTAAAATTAACAAAGTCCACAGTACCTGGATACCACCACGGAATAGGTCCCACAAACTGACTTACACGCTTCTGTGTCCGCTGGAATATTCTCTAACCTGTCCCGGCTCTAAAACACAGCCCCTTTATTGATAACTTCTCACCTCAAGCCGAGAACTTTCCATTTCTTGAACAGTCAAAAGAACACAATAGTACACACGGCCCGGCCCGGTTCGGCTAGGCGAGCTTAACCGCTGCGTACACGTCAGACCCCACGCGTGGGCCGGGCTATGCCGTCATAACAACAGACAACGCTGGCGCTAGCGCTGAACAAACACACTGCTGTATACAATAAAAGAGACATTTATAACACGCTATAAAAGTGGTGGTCAGGGTAATAATCGATGAAATAGGAACAACAGTGTTGTCGACTGCAGTGGTTTTTTGAACATACAGTCCGAATAAGAGACCCGCCAAGACATCTATTTAGTACCCATCACTCACATGACCTTTCTTAAGAATTACCATAATCATGTTCGTGGTATATCCGACATAATTCCATCCACATGAGTGTATTGTTACTTTGTTTACTGTGTCAGGTACCAGCTGGATCATGTGGTCACTACTGGCCTGTGCCGTGGCCTCTCTACCGCTTCTGTTGCTGCTAAAAGAGACGTACGGCAGACTGCAGGTAGATACAGGCGAGCAGGAGGACGAAGAAAAGAAGCCCATAGCGTCGCCTGTCGACGAATCCACAAACTACGGCTCTGCCAGCCATCCCATAGCGTCACCTGTTGAGAAAACAATAAACAATAACTCTGCCGAACAGAAATTTTTGCACAAAACCTGTCAACCCTGATTTATGACAAGTTTATAAAAGAGTGAAGAAAAACTAGAAGGAAAACTAGACAAGATAATAATAATAAGACTAATTAAAGGACTGTAAGGATATTTGTAATGTTTAAAGAGAAAACATACCGCATTCTATCTGTGATATACACGGGTGATGGACACGCGACGCGGTGACGCATGATGTATCATTTTATATACTGAGCCCTATCGGGACAGCGATATTGGACTACTCCAATTGTCTCCTGTATGCTATAGCACCGTAACAATTGTCAAGACTAGAAAAAATTAATATATATATATATATATATATGCTGCTTAACTAATATGTGGTGGCAATACGGGATGTCACCAATGTAGGGTCTCGTGTTGATGGAGGAGAAAAACTACTTACTCTACCGGATATCCGTTTAACAAACCTGATTAAGCCGGACACTCATTAACATTGACGAAACTGTCTTCATGTCTTTATAGACCTGCGGCATAGAGGGGCTAATTATTGAAACAGGCCTATTATATACAACAGATTTTTATTCAGATCCCACGGTGCACAGTTTATCTGTTTTGTTTAACTCCATGTGTTTAAAACGGGGGGGGGGGGGGGGGGCAAAATGGCCCCGCATCATCAAAACAAGGATATCGGGTGGCAATTCGGGCAAGTTTAATCAAATATTGCCTTGCGTCACATACTCTCGCCAACAACAGCTTGTGATCTTTCAATTCATACCTTTAACCACACGCATGGTTCGATACGTTGTCATATATCCTTCACAGGGGCATTAAAAAAACTTTCTCAAGGAATTACAATGACTTCATAAATATGTGCCTAGCAAACATTAAGTGAGAAATCACACAAAAAATCAATAATTTAGACAGGGGAATACGTACCTGTAACAAAGTATGGGATGTAAATGTTAAAATAAGAAAGAAAGTCCAATTATAAATAAGACAGGGGAATAAGTATCTTTTACGATGTATGGGATGTAAATGTTAACATACGAAAGTGTATAAAAAATACTTACCTGTCTGTAAGTGGTAAGATTTCAAAATGTGGAAAGCTCTTCTTTACTCTTTTCATGTAGCTGGCATGATGATGAGAGTTACACTTATGCCGTGGCATCACAATGTTTAACACATAATAAATTTTGATGGCATCAGAGAAATGTATTTTGCAAGTCTGTCCATTCTAGGCCATCAAGTCACCTTAATGCAACTCAAGTCACCCCTAGACATTATACTGGACTTAACCCCCGGTAAGCCCGGTAGAGGACCTAAATATCAGTGTTACAGTTGTGACGTCATAATGGTAAAAAATTTGACTCAAAATTGCGACTAGGCTTAAGGCACCTACATGACTTAAGTCGCCTTATTGCAACTCATCCCGGGTATTTTACCTTTGTGACGTCACAATGGTTATAACATCATAAATACCAATGATATATTACAAGGCTGCCATTTCAGTGTTCTTACTGTGCTACGTCATAAGGTTATGGCATTACCTAATATGTAAATATATACATATACATAAATATACATCATTTATGTAATAATATATGTATATATATGTATACATCACTTATATAATAATATATTTAAATATATGTATATATATATGTATATATATATATGTATATATATATATATATATATATATATTTATATTATATTATTGGGTCGAGGGGGGGTTAGGCTACGATGCAACTCATTCCATTTAAAGCTAATGCAAATGTTTCAAATAAGTCAAATGCATATGCTATTGTAACTAACCAAATACACTTTGAACATTTCTAAAAAAACCACTTGTTTTTTTTTAACCCAACATTTATATATTTATGTATTTGTGCTTATTTATATTGACAATCATTATAAATAATAATGATATCATACACACCTGTAACATTTTAATGTAGCATGCACACATGATATTTTATAAGTGAGAATAATGAGAAGTGTTTTCTTTAATATATTTATTAAATTATGAAGTATGTTATATTTATGCATGTATATATTTAAAAAAATGAAGTAAAAAATATTCAAAATCCTTTTGGTCAAGATTACCAAACGTAGCTGAAAGTAGATTCATGTGAGTAAAAGCAGTTACCAAAATAGATCAGCAATGTTCAGATGAATTAAGAAGGAATGTAATCTTTAAATACATTTAACTCACATCTTAAGTACACCTTATTTATTTAGTAAATAACATTGAACATATCAAATTTATATTAAACAAATGAAGTAGATAGTATAAACATATTTATTGAACAAATCCTGTTGTGGTGTAAAACTTATTACTTCAAAGTAGAAACAGGTTACACTATTATATACAAATTTATTCTATGACTTTTGTTTCTATAAGTAAATGTTCCTATTTTCACAGACTTAGCCTAATTTGCATATCTATTTCTGGCTATACTCGATAAAGCCTGGCATATTTGATATTTATCTATTTCTTAGTAGCTGGTCTTTTCATCTGATCACATTTTGTGGCTCCTTAAGTTTATACATTTGCAAAACTACCGTTTGTTTACTCCTGTAAACGAGTGTTGAAACAGTTAACCAGGCGCGATCACAGGTGTCAACCTTAACACAGTGCGTCGGGCCGTGCGCTGCGCTGAGCCACAACACGTGCCAATCAGGAGATGTCCTGATTGACTTGGCTAAAGAAATGTTATACATGTTCCCGGTGGCTGAAACACCGAGTGTTGGCCCTCTTAATCGGACCTCCGATCAAGCAGCCTTGTTATGGTAAACAGACTGTTTACCAACACGAAGGGCTATAAAACAGTCGTAACAGTTAAACAGTCGTATGCGAGGAAATGAGACTGTGTGCTGGAATGGTTTTGCTGGAAAACTTATTTATAAAGCACAACTGAGCTGACAGTGCAAAAGAATAGGAATAATATTGCTCCTACCATTGTCCCTTTAAAGAAATACCACATGTAACGTTTCTCCAATCATCATGTATGCGAGTCAGTTATGTTATAATCTGTGCTAAATGCAGCTGTTCATGTTCTTGAAATATATATATATATATATTTAATTGAGCAAAAGTCATTGAAGATTTATCCGTAGTGAATATCAGGATGATCGGTAATGTAAAAAGTTACGCTCCTGCACAACTGCACACGCAATTATGTTGAAAGGATTGCTGGAAAGACTGGACGTTAGGTGGCGCTAGCTGTGTGCCTGCAGTTTTTCAGGCAGACAGTCATTAACTATACGGAGTATTGGTATCAATGATATCCGTGAACACGTGATCCCATATCTTCAAGCTTTGCATTGGTTACCAGTCAGATATAAGCTGCGATCCAATGTGTTACTGCTGCTCCAAAGAAAAATCGACAATCGACAGCTTACATAAAGGATCTTTTGCATCCTTAGTCCGCTGGGGAGCGTGTATAGGATCCGGTCTACACTGGAGAAGGTGTGAATTTAATAAAGTTTCTTGGAGTGACGATGTGTTCTGTGTTACTTTCTATGTTCCGGGACCTATGTTCTCTAACCTCGGTTGTATCTGAAATCTGAAACATGAGAGAAATACGTGAATCATAAGTTCATTGAGAATATGCAAAGATGTGATAACAGAACGGGATTCGAACCACCGACCGCACGCCCAGAAGCCGTGTGCGTAATCAATTGTGTCACGAAGGCTGAATAACTCCGCAATTGTCCACAGGAGCTCAACCCAACCCCACCTCCCGCTAAAGTCATTCTCCTCACGCGAGATCTCGTCTATGAAGGCTCAATAGACCTTTGACCCTATACGGAGGTTGCGCTTAAATCACCCCCTTGGATTGTCGTGTATGAGTTTTTATGAGCATAGTTTTCTGCACAAGAGAACACAACACAGCGACACATAAAGTGGTAGATGGATACGTATGTTGAGGTTGAGATGACAAGTAACAGCAAGTATATGAAGTCCACATATCAAGGACAGGACTCAATACACTTACTTTTTAGTTACTGAATAGCCTTTCATGGCTTATGCCGATTATTAGCCGGTTTCAGCCAGTTTAGACGCATTTTGATCAGCTGGAAATTCATGTTCTGCTACCTTGTTAATATGTTTTTAAGATTAACTATGGAAATTATCATACCTCACAAAATGTAAGGTTACTTTTTAGTGCTGCTTTTTCATGGCATTTTAACACTTGCAGATTTATGAATATGATTTTGATAGATATATGTATTTACATTTATCCATTTTATTGTGATCTGTATGTGTTGATGTTGTGAATAAAATATATCTATCTATTCTATACTCGCGCCTCAGCGAGTTGGTCTCTACGATTTAAAAATAGTAATCTGCTGAAACTGCTAAAAATCCGAATGGCTACATATAATGATTGCAGATGCATGCGTGCAACGCCCGAACTTTGGAACGGCTTGCTACTTTCACTCAGGACAATAGGATTCTTCGTCTCTTTATAAAAAAGGATAAAACGATCCCTTCACCTGTGGATATAGGGTTTAGTATTTTTATCGTTTTATATTTTATCGTTTAGTACTGTCATCGGCTGCCAGTAATTTGAATGCTATATGTCCGGTTATAGTATTTTAACATATGCCTTTGTTAGTAATGCATACTGTTTCATTGTTAAGCGTTCTAGAGCCATATCACCTTGTATAAAAATGCAAAATAAATAATCTTTTCTTCCTTTAAAATACTGATCATAGTATTTCTACAATATTTATTAGGTTCTTGACTCTGTGTGCTTAAATTTCCGTTAAAAGTTGCGCATGCGCCGACCTGAGTAGTCAGACAATTGTACTTGGATTTTACTGGATTTTACTCTCTTAAATCGATACGAGCACCGGATTTAGAAGATACACTGAGAATTGCCATGTATACTTCTACTCCGTGATGCGAGGACCTCTGAGAGAAAATTTTGCTGCAACACACCATTGAAGACGTTGCCCCTGATTACTGTCAACAAAAACCAGGCCCAGAAACCTCACTTTTCGAATAAATACAACCAGATCTCTTTATTGATATTCATTTCAGTGTATGCGCAAAGGAAAACACAATGTCTGGTGAATCGACCAAACAATCCCATATACTGCTTGATAGCCTGTGTCAATGAAAGACAAACTCGAACAAACCATCAGAGATATAACACATAACTGTAAAATGTGAAAAAAATGACCTGCACAAATTCTGAGAAACAAAATTCAAGCCAGCATTACAGGTTGAACTTGTCAATATAATTCCGTCGCTACCTAAACCAGTACCGGTATTTGAATAATTATTTTTAATGGCATAAACAATAAAGTTCAAGCCAGGTTTCGTAAAATCAGTGTTGCGATCACCCCTAGTTCCTCCATACAGAACAAAGTGCCAATACCACCAGTAAATATCCTGGGGAACTAATTCCACAAGGCTTCAAGGGTTTCAAGCCCAACAATTCCCGTGCATGAAGGGCTTGAGCTTGATTCTTCAATACCACCTCTCCACTATCTCCACTTACGACTCTCCACTATCGTCTGTCTTTAAATCGCCTGTATTACATCAAGATCTCAGTGTAATGTCACAACCGGACCTGAGTGAAAATATTTATTCTTTTCTCTCTTTAAATAATGAGGGGAATATGAAAATGAACACCAATAAACCAAATTCCCGTGGAGTTTGTGATCTTCATAAACGTAAAATGAAAAAGGATCATCAATGAAAACCGAACGAAAAATCAACCTTGCAATATCTGCAGCAACTAACGATCAAATTGAACCATATTGTTCAGAGGACTGTGTCTATGATCGTTCGTTGCTGCATTTGCATGGGTTGGTATCATACCGTACGTGTAGGAGAAGACCATTCTATACACTTGGTATATAAATCGTGCAGAAACTTCCCATACATCATCAAGACACTTGCTTCCCGTCTTGAGTCTCTAATTGTCTAACTGAATCTCAATGTCGACCTTCAAAGCAAGATTAATGCCTACACGCAGAAACATAATATTCCAACCCTTCCAACTAAATTCTGTCAATGCAAAGGTTATAATACAACAGACTACCATACGTCAACGCCACCAAACGATCTACAACCTACCCCTAAAATCAAAACGATGGGGACATAAACAGCTCTGAACACCAGCACACCCATTGCTATTCTCGACGCTACATCATTAAGTCAAACGACCGAGGACTTGTCAAGAGCTGCCTCAGCCATATCCTTCTGGGATGAATCCCCAGATGGATGTCCTACCACAAAATCTACAACAGATTGTTCCATATAGAACTGCAAAACCACCTCCGATGTAAACCCAGCATCTCGTTTTGTAAACATAGTTGAGAAGCAATCAGAGTACTCAACGCTAACGTCCTCACGTGTACAAGGAAATCCCAAAACAACGTCTGGCCTATTTTCTTACGTTACTGTCCTGGGGGACTCAATGACAAAGAACTTTGATTCTATTGACCTCTCTTCTGCAACCAATGTTAATGTGCATGTGGACTCCGGTGCATTTACTTTTGAGCATGATGTTGATAAGATTAAGCAAGTCAAATCTGACCATCTTCTCATACACATTGGTACTAATGTAAGCAATGAAAATGCAGACACAAGTATCCGAAAACTTCGCAGGATTGCACCAGTAATCAAACAGAATTCTAGTATTAAGCATGATACTATTAGCACTGTCATTATCGACCCTCAATGGCTCATTTTAGAAGAATCCGTCTTCTAAATGCAGCACTAGACATTTAAGCTGAGAAAAAAGGATGGACACTATTTATCAATGATAACCTCGGTCCATTCACCCCTACCACATCTTACACGAAAGACACAAAGGCTTTTCGTTCAAATATATGTGATGTAATCGAAATTGCAACCTCACTTAAACATTTTTACAAGCAATCACTAAGCAATCACTAAGACCACTGACATTGGGTTTAGGCATACGCAGCGGAAAACATTGACAACATGGGACCAATAGGCAAAATGTGGTCAAATTTAGGAAAAAAATCCGGAAATCGGGGAAAAAAGAGTGTTCAGTGGACATCCTGGTGACTCTTTGTGCACAAGCAATGATTCTTGTAGCCCAAGAATTGCACAGGTGTTTACGAGAGAAGACTCAACGTCATGGCCCTTTTTTTTACAGGATCAGCAAGAGGCCTAAAGTGTACTCTAATGCAATTCAGAGCTAATGGCCTAGAATTCGCAACTCATCTTTGGAGAGAAATTTTACAAAGAGCTTTACAAAAAAAAATGCCAAAGGGCACAAACACAGGTCGAAATTAAGAGGGAACTTGGTGTTCATAAAAGGAGGGGGACCCAGACAGCCCTTTCAGGCTTAAAACCAGGTCTGCCAGTAGGTGGCCGGATCAAACATTTCAAGACAGACTGGGGAAAAATCACCCAAGACCCTTGCATATTACGGGCTGTAGAGGGGGTTCACATTCCATTCATACAACCACCAGTGCAACATTACCCCCCCCCCCCCCCCAAAAAAAAACCCCACTGACCTTTCCAGTTCAGGAACAAGACATAACAGATGTAAAAATCCAAAAGATGCTAACAAAAATGCAATCAAAGTTGTGATAGGACCCGACCCGATTGGCTGTCCAGAATGATCTGAAGGATGCCTATTTTTGCACCCCCATTACCCAGGCCAACAGGAAATTTCTAACGTTTCCCTAGAAGGGTCAAATCCTACAATTCAGAGTCCTTCCCTTTGAATTGGGAGGCGGACCATATCTATTTACAAAACTGCGAAAACCAGTCATAGCAGTGCTACGGCGACTGGACATCAGGCTGTTGATATTGCTGGACGGCGTTTTGTTGATGAATCAGAGTCATCCAGATCTTGTCAAGGACATTTTGACAGTCCCTGGCTGTTACAGTCAATAAGCCTAGTAATCGACTGGGAGAAACGCAATCTCCATCCAACACGGTATTTAGAATATTTGGGGTTCATGATAGACACCCAAAACATAACATCAGCTCTACCAGACCGAAGGTACAGACCATCAGGCAGGAGTGTCACAGTCGCAAATGACAGCAAGGGAACTGGCTCAGATCATTGGCATATTGACAGCGTCAGTCCTTGCAGTTCTGCCAGCACTATTGCGTTTTCATTGTCTTCAGATTCAGGAAACGAAAGCCCTCCTGGAAGGACATCATTCATGCGAGACTCGCATCAAATTAACGGACGACTGCAAACAGGAGTTGAAATGGTGAACCGACCATTTAGACTAGTGCGATGGCAAGACACTAATAGCACCAACCAAAGACCTCTTAATCACAACAGGTTCGAGCAAAAAGGGGTGGGTGCAGTTTGCGGGACACTGATACCACAAAGTCAATAGAGTGTGTCAGAGAGCACACATCATATCAATGTACTGGAACTGACCGCAATTCTTTTTGCAGTCAAATCATTCGCAAAGGACAAAAACACACTGTCCCATACATGTCCAGTCAGACGACACAGTAGCCGTCCGTGAGATACGTGCCGTGGGGGGGGGGGGGCCCGATCTCTGAATCTGTTAGTCCCTTTGGGAGTTTTGCTTGGTACGAAAGATCACAATTACAGCAGACCATCATCCGGGTCAACAGAACCAAATTGTAGACACGGCCAACGAGTTTTTCAACGACTCAAGCAATTGAAAACTGCATCCCATGATTTTTTATGGGATTCAGATTCTTATAGGCCCACTGGAGGTGGATCTCTTTGCAGACAGACTCAATGTCAAACTCCACAGGTATGTGAGCTGGAAGCCAGATCCCAGTGCAATAGCAATAAATGCTTTTTCTCGGTCATGGACAGAGTTCAAGGGTTATGCATTACCCCCGTTATGTATGATATCGAGGTGTCTAGCGAAATTTCAACAAGGAAGCGCCAACCTTGGATCTAGTGACCCCAGTATGGTAAACACAACCCTGGTATCCCATAATTTTGAAAATGAGTGTCAGGCTCCCAATCTTTTTGCCACCACACCGTCAGTTATTGACGTGCCCACAAAAGGAGGTTTACCCAATCCAACAGTAGACGCTTTCCCAAGTGGTGTGATCGGAACTGTCGGAACATTCTGATATTAAGGAATTATTACAGGGAATGTTCAATGAGAAAACCCCGGAACCACGATATTTCGAAACTTGGAATGTGGAGAAAGTATTTGTTCATTTGAAATCCATGGGTCCCAATAAAAATTTATCCTTACAGGATTCAATAATGAAGGTAACTGTGCTGATGGCTATCACAAGTATGGCAAGGGATTCAGAATTACAAAAGTTGAATCTACATTTCATGGAGCGGGATAGCAATAGGATCTGTTTTCGGTTTAAAGTGAAACTTAAACCAAACGACCTAGTAAACCCAACAATTGTTTCCATGAAATACACCCAGGACCCGAGCTTACATATGGTGAGTTATCTTAACACATACCTGTAGCGCACAGGTCATTACAGAACACAGGCAAATTCAAATGTCCCAGGTGCTGGTAAGTTTTGTCAGGCCCCACAAGCCTATTGTGCCATTAACAATAGCCAGATGGCTGCAGATGATCATGGCAAGAGCGGGAATTGATACATCTACATCCAAAGCCCATTCCACTAGGACAGCTGCAGGCTCTAAAGCCAGTTTACAAGGGTTATCTACTGAACAAATATTTAGCAAAGCGAATTGGTCCAGAGCAAGATTTCACAGATTCGACCACAAAGATATTGATACAATCTCTGTTGACAAATTCCAAGGTCCTGTTTTGACACTGCACTCATGAGCCTTGAACACACAGTAGTAACTGCGGAAGATTAATGAAATGGAATTTTATATTTTCATCCGTGCCTCGTAGAGGTATGCAATGAAATTGGAATTCCATGAGTAGCAATTATTATGACAACCACTTTCCCACCCTCTTTAGTGACATGACAAGATCGTGCAGCGACATTTGTTGTTATCTTTGCAGATACTGAATGCCAATAGCTCCTTTGACGGCTACCTGTAGATAAGAAGTTTCACCTATCAAATATTCTTCATAGATTAGAAGTTTCAAGGTTCTACTAGTTACGTTTGAAGACAAGTGCTGAAGTTATCCTATCGAGTTACCTAGAGAGAGGGCGGCTGTGGGGAGGTTTCACTCTTGGTGGGAATAATCAGGTCATGAATTAATCTCTGTCAACTTGTACAACAATTAGTTCTTGTACAAGTTGATAACTTATTGAATTTAGCGTTGATTAGCAGGAAACGAAGGCCGGATGTGGATTTGAGGTCACACTCGAATGGTTCTTTCTCTTAATTTTTTTAAAATGTGCTAAAACCTATAGGCATATTAACTCTTTGAATTCCAATTTCATTGCATGCCTCTATCAGGCACTGATGAAATAATAAAATTCTTTAGGTTTGGCAAGCTGCCAAACACCCAGTACGTTTGCGCTAGATAAGCTAAAATCTGATTGGCTCAGCGTGTGAGGAAACATGGCTGCGTCCATCCCAAGGTCGTGTGGCACTGCAACAGAAGAAATATGCAAACATAACTGGCCACACCAGCAAGTCAGTATAGAGACTTTATTGAAAGGTGACGATTGCATCGTGTGTATTCCAACGGATGGTGGAAAAGGTCTGTGCTACCAAGCAATTTCGAGCGAAGTGCAGATTGACCGGCACCTAGAAGAACATGCGATAGTGCTGGTGATACCTGCAATGTGATTGGTTAAAGAGATGTGATCTCAGCTTGGAATCTATGGGGAGATGAATTCCTGGCCATACGTAATACACGCGCACGGAAAATCTAATGTAAATCTACCGTCATTTATCAATTGGAGGGATTCTCATGTTCCATTACCTCCGGCAGATGATGCTTTGGCCTTCAGGCTTCCATGGATTCAGATCCTTAGACTATCGACGTTATCCGGAGATGCCAACACAAAGGGAGATGTTTGTCTGCACCATTGGAAGATTGAGAAGGACAGCTGCAGATGTCCTGACATGGATGACGGAAAACTCAGTTCCAGAGTCCAAAGTTACTATCGTCGATTTATCAAAGGCTCTGCTCTCTCCTGAAGGGAATCGGCCTTAATGATGTAGGAAAATTCCAATCCACCCTGCTGGAATGGAATTAATCTGCACAATATACATTTGACTTCTGAATCGCTTGCTGTCAGAACCACCAGTGTAAGAGTATGCGGATTATAGTCTGTCATTCACTCTTCATACCGATGCATCTGCAGATGGTTAGGGGCAGCCTTGAACCAGAACCAAAATGGGAGCGACCGAGTCATCGCTTACTCAAGTCTCGGCTTGAATAAATCGGAAAGTCATTATGCGGCTCATAAGCATGGATATCTGGTACTGATGTGGGCGGTCTGTGAAAAAGTTTCATGATTACCTCTACGGCAGACTATTTGACGTTTTCACGGACAACAATCTACTGAATTACTGAAATACCAGCGCGATGCTGGATGCAACCGGTCATCGATGGCTAGCAGATCCCGCCAATTTCGACCTCACCATCCACTGCCGCTCGGGGAAGAAAATCCTCGACGCTGATCCCCTTTCCCGGATTCCGAGATCGATCCACGTCAGTTCTCCAACACTGTAGGCAGTATTCCACAGTCATCAAACCGATTTTCTCGTAGAATTAGTCTGTTTGTCCCAGTCACCTATTTTACGTAGCAAGGATCCAGTGACAGACGATGAAATCTCCAGTATCACCCATGACCAGTGATCTCGGTACCAAGTACCTGATGACATCATTGGTCCAGTGCTTGGTTCTTTTTAGCGGGGGAGGAGGTCGATAGATGGACCAGCTAGAGCAGAATCAGATTTTAGGATACTTTTTCAAGGATGGGATCGACTGTGTTTGAAAGATGGTGTTCTCTACCGTCGTTGTACCATTTCCGGCCAAACGAGATATCAGTTGATACTTAGTAGATGTCTTCGGGAAGAAGCAATCAAAAGCCTCCATTATGACAGTGGACACATTGGTTATGAGCGCCTGGACGACCTTGTACGTTCCAGATTCTACTGGCCTAGGATGGCAAGGGATGTCAAGATGAGGATACAAGGTTGTGAACGATGCGTACGACGAAAGACTTCTACCACTAAGTTATGTGCATCTATGATGAACACGACATCAACCTATCCCATGGGACTCATCTGTATAGATTAGATGTCTTTGGAAGAGTCAAGAGGCGGAATGCCCAACATTTTAGTTATCACGGACCATTTTACAAGATACGCCATCGCCATTCCAACGAAGAACCAAACTGCTTAAACAACTGCTTATGCCCTATTTCATCATCTTTCAGTGCATTACGGCATATCAACCAGAAGTCACAGTGACCAGGGCCGGAATAAGGGACTCATTAGGGACCTCTGCAAAATTACTGGGATAAGGAAGAGTCGAACCACTCCTTATTATCCCATAAGGTATGGGATATGCGAGCGCTTTAACTGAACTTTGTTTCAGACACTTGGTACACTTTCGGAAGACAAAAAGGCAGATTGGAAATCATACGTTCCGAGTCTCGTACACACCCATTATGCCACAAAGCACGAAAGTACCAGATTTTTGCCGTTCTACCTAATGTTTTTGGCAGACATCTAAGACTACCAGTGGATGTAGCGTTAGGGATACGTCCGGAAAAAGAAGAGAAAGAATGATACCCATCGGAGTTTGTCCGTGATTTCCGGAAAGGATGCTGTATGCATATGACATCGCTCCCACTGAATCAGAGAAAGCAGCAAAAAGATTAAAAGAGCGATACGATTTAAATGTTTGCGAAACGCAATTACACCCTTCGCCTGAAAAGGGAAGCACAAACTGGCCGATCACTGGGAGAAAGAAGTTTACATCGTTGAGGCACAGCCAATTGAGGAAAGATACCAGTCTACATTGTTCGCAAGGAAGATGGAAAGGACCAAAGGAGGACTTTGCACAGAAACATGCTGCTTTCGCTAGCAACAACTACCGGTTTGTGATCAGGCAGACTCAAAGAAACCCCGGAAAGGGACCGTCACGAAAAGAGATTCTGATTATGATGTATCAGAGTAGGAGGTTGAATCCGAGGACGAGCTCATGTTGACAGAAACAGAGCTAAACCCGTCAGCATGGGAATTTGAACCTCACATCGTTGACTCTCAGAATAATGGAAGTGAGAATAACGATACCAGGGTTGATACTGTTGGAACGGTGAGAGACTGATATGTGTTGAAGAACAGCCCGTCCACATCACCCGGACGGAAGCGATGCGTGAAACACCGATTCCTCGAGCACAAACTACGACGGGCCAACCCAAAGTGATCATATCTGGATCATCGTAGGTCATCCAGGAATCGAAAGCCACCTCAGTGATTCAAGCCTGAAGACTACAGTTTGTCTCATATTAGCACATTCCCAAAACACCTACCTTGACTGCGGCCATTATTGTTCGCAACAGCTAATGTATGAGGTGATGAATGAGGTATCTTATATTATGATTATTGTGTAGAATAAGTGATCATTTTAATGTTCATTTGATGTTAATTACCTGCCAGGAAGTGGTCATAAGCTCTTGGTCCGGTGCACGTGTAACAAACAGTTACTCCTCTTATACGTATTGAGCTGTGCACACACGTTGGTATAGAATACATCTCCTGTTAACGGGATTCCTAGCACAGGGTAAGTTATAAGTTTAGCACATATTATAATTAAGTTATATGGCTATTGTGACTGTGAACACACTAAATGGTCAGATATTAGTAACAGGTCAAAATAGCATTCCATTCTCAGAACCATTAAGGATGCGTTATTTTTGTTATTATTATCACCTGGACTGCATGTTCTTTGTCTTGTTTTGCTGGTATCGTATTTATATATTATTTGTATTATATTTGTAGAATCTAAAACCAATGTTACAACATCCACCACTGAACAAACTGTTATTCCTTCCCGTGCTTGGTCAGTATTGACTAGCTGCTCTTTGGTATGAGAGAGACGGCATCATCTGGATTCGATCCCATGTTACTGAAAAATTTCGCGCAGGGGAAATATTGGGCCGATCCCGGATTCGGAGCCATGTCGGTGCCGCAAATGTCCGGCGTTCAAACTACTTCGCTAGAAAAGGAAGGTTCACCGGCGAGACAGTTCGGTCCGCTTTTTTATGTGCACCCCGTAACACCCACACTCTTAAGAGCGTTCTGCTTTCAGAACAAGATTAATTATCCCAGGAGTCTTACTATTGGTGAATTAGGTGGCGGTAAGTACTCAATTACTTCAAACAACCATTCCCCGGGCCCCAATGTTGGGTTTAATCCCGGACGAGCCCCCATTTGTAACGGAAACATTTTGCTCAGGGGAAAATATTGGACCGATCCCGGATTCAGTGGCGCACATGTCCGGCGTTCCAACCGCTGCGCTAGAAAGGAAGCTTCACCAGCGAGACAGTTCGATCCGGTTCTTTATGTGCACCTCGAAACACACACACACACACACACACACACACACACACACACACACACATATATATAGTATATGCTTGTAGAACGAATCCAATTCAATCTCATTTCAAAATGCAGGCATAATCCTAATCCCTTTACATTCCCACCTGACCATGGCTGAGTACATCTGACCATTGCGACAGCATAAAAACGCATGTTAATATGTAACTGGCCATTTTCGTAATATATATATATATATATATATATATATATATATATATATATATATATGCATGCAAACACAGTGTAATGGATATGCTTGTAATATAATATTATATAACAAAATATCCTCGTTGTTTCACCATATTGCACATAAAAAAACCTAGATAAAATATCGTAGATTAAAACATTTATCGTAAAATTTAATAAACAGAAGATTTGTACTCAAGTAATAAAAAAAAACATAAATCTTGGCCCATCTTTAATGTTGTCTCACTAAGTAGTGGTGTTCTAAAGCCAAATTGAAGACACACATACTTGAGTAGCTTTATTCACTGGTCTGTAGATTTTTCTGTGACTACATGCTATGACAGGGACAAGCTGCATCATATGGCCGCTACTGGCGTGTGTCATGGCCGCTCTCCCGCTGTTGTTGTTGCTTAAAGAGACGTACGGCGGACTCCACAGAAGAAGCAAAGGATCGTCTTTTAGCGCCACCTGTTGAGAATACTGTTAATGAAATTTCTACACGTGGCTTTTTTATTGAAAAAAAAAAAAAAAAACCGTAGCCTAATACATGTCAAGGTAAAACAAAGGAGGAAGAAAACCTTTCGTGTGTGGACTTTACCTTAAAGTAAAGATAATTAGAAATTTGTGTTGGTCCGCATTCGTTTGCATTTTGACAAATAGTCAATAATCATTATGAGTTTTCTTTCATGGAATGATAGAAAGTTGCATTATGAAGGCATTTATATTTAAAATATGTTTAAGCGTATCATAATGATGACTCCATCGATAGTATACCATCTATGGTAAAATCGTGTACTCACGGGCGTCAATACTGTGTGGTATATATCCCCCTTTTTACCAATAATCGGGGGTGGGGTGGGTGGGGGGGGGGGGGGGTGTGGTCAGTGTAATGATCCCCGCTGCTATTCAGAGAATAGTATATTTAGGAAATGAAAATGAAAGATATTAAAGACTAGCCTTTTTATAGACTTTGTTTATATAAGCTCAGTGTCATGTCACTCTTCTATGTTGACGGGTAATAGAGGACTTGTCACACATTCTTATATCATTGTTATATGTTGAGCGGTAATAGGGGGTTTGCCACATATCATGTCATTGTAATATGTTGAGCAATAGTAGAAGGTTTGACCAAGTCTGGATATAAATACAGAGCACGTGAGTGTCACGGCGCTCAGATGAAATTATGAAAAAGTTTGTATAAAGTAATATATGGATCGGGAACAGTTTATTTTGTTTATCACTATTTGATAATTGCACATAATACATACATATGGAGTTGTCTGTGTCCTAATATGGACTACATGACAGATACCAAAGCTACTCAAAATCACAGTATCAGTAACAGTATCTCAACTAAGTGACTGTAATATGCATGTGAAAATAGCCACTGGGAATGTATGAAACGATGTCAGTTATAAACAAGGAAGAAAGAGGAGATGAGTTGATCAAAGTAAAACAATATATATTAAATTTACTAACTCTTAAGATGGTTTTAAAAATAATCAAAATATTATATTTTTTAATTAGAATAAACTACATTTAATAAGCATGTAAAAACGAGCTATTTAGGTATACCGTGTGAAAAAAATGAAAATATTTTCGTGGATGAAAGATCAATTTCAAGACACAAGATTTAAAAGGACACAGGAATGTCATAAAGCTCCTACGAGCACCCATTCCATTCTTCTTTTGTACTACAAAGAAATCTAATCAAACCAGATATATAACAATATTAATAGAATTCTTTTAGATGTGTAATTCCTGTGCTGTTACATCATGCAATGTTTGTAGACCGAATCCATGCATTTAATTTTGCAGCAAGTTCAAAATTGTGAAGAGCCCCAGCAGATTTTGTTAACTATATAATTTTACCATTTTGTATATCGTCAACTTTTATTTTAAACGTTAACCAATGTTTATTACGATACACGTGTGTTTGGGAAATAATATTAATCCATATGTTCCAGAGAAAATATATCTTTCATAAAAAGATTTCAAGAATCATCTGTCTTATATATATATATATATATATATATATATACCTTATTGCTCATTATGTATATACACACAACAATGAAAATTCAGGGAGATGCAAACTTATTTTGAGGTGCAAATCCGCCACCCGTCACTTTTACTCGAACCAAAGAGAACATATAAAAAAGTTAGGCTATTTTAGATCAACACACAAAGGGATAAAAATATATAAGAACACAGGGAAATTGGTACTTTTGCACTGGGGTCCTAACGGGTCAACTTGAAAAGAAAAATCTGTAAGCTTAAAAACATAGATTAATTCATTAATTCTATAATTTCTGATGATTCTTTACTCATGGAGGTTGTTTGTATCCCTCCGTTGTCCGACTCATCTAGATATGTAAAACTCTATTTAGCCGAGCCTGTATTGGACAAATCCACCGTCCCGGGATGCCAGCTTCAATGACATCTTGGGATCAGCTTCTCTATTTTTCTGTCATTACTTCCGTCTTCTCTCCTGGGAAGATAAAACCCTCAGTTCTGAAGCCAGGGGCATCGCTCATGATTGAAGCCTGTGTCATTCATCAGGAAAGATTGGCAATGCCCAAGAAAGTAATTGATGTTCTACATAAAACCGCCGTCCTCAAGTCGGATGATAGATATGTCCCTCTTCCGGGTGTAATCACCCCAGCCCAAATTTTTTTTTTATTTTATAACCTATTCTCCGTGGTTTTTATTTCTGGCACTTAAGGAAGAAAACTTGGCTTGCATGGGTACGAGTCAGCACATGAAGCAAAAGTTTTCCTGTGGTGGTGATGGATTGTTTAGCCTGAAGGGGACGGTTGCCTGTTTTGTTTGGCCTCTTCGCTTTTGTTTCCCTGTTCTAATCTCCCTATAAACTCCTTTCCATCATGTTTGCAGCTGGTTTCACTGAGGCGTCCTTGTAGTAGTATTGATTCTGCTGATAATATCCATTAAAACCGATTGTTTAGCAAGAAAGTCCCGTCTCTAGAGGCGTAAACGTCAAACTAAGCGACTCTCAACACGATTCTACCACGATCACGAGAATAGCGAGACCTACAATAAACATAATTTGTGACTGGGTAAAGGTTTGCTGACTGGCATTGTAATTTGTCTTTTTATTAACAGAAGGCGCAAGTTTACACATTTGAAACAGCAAAGTACTGATAAGAACCCAGAGAGAATAGGTGTTAATAACATAAATGTAATTGTTAAAGAAACACAATTGTAACAACTTTTATGCTCCTGCCTATATAAAAGAAACAGTGGCGTCATTGTGGCGTGTAGCTGGCGGGACGCAGCCTTGTGTTATACATAGTATTAAATTAATGAGTTTTTTTTCGCTTATTGCTTAATGCTCTTCCATAACACGACGATAAACACGCCGTTATGAGACCACACTAAACTCTGCGGCACCACGACATCCTGCTGCATGGATAAACATCTCCAACAGCAGTGGATAATCTACGCTCCCAAGGCAGCGGAAATCTTGCGCTTCTAAAGAAGCAACTGATTTGCGATATAGGTAATAGGCCTATAGGTAAAGCTCTGTGTAAAGAGCGTATGGATAATCTTTCATAAAAATATCATTATTTTACATTTTCCGTGTCACACGTTTTCAAACATTTTACCGTAAAATAATTTAAGATCTGTGTTCAGTCCTTGGTTTGCACATACATAGCCGAGAAAATGCCCTTAATATTATTTTCTTTTTATGATAAAAATCGGAAACTTACCAATGCCAAACTCATGTGTGAACACAGACCCAGAATTCATTAACACGTAAGTGGGAATGCTGAACGCACGCCTCATTGATTTTATTATATAGACCAACTTGCATATAGTTACACATACAGAGTGTAAACACCGACCAATTTACAGTGGGTTCTTCAGAGAAGAAATAGTGCAGCGCAGGTTGTCACCTCACGTCAAAGAGCCCTTACCGAGTTGTTTTTGGCCAAAAAGTGGACTTTTCGGGCAAGATTCGGCCGGACATTTTTTACCCGGACGAGCCTCGTCAGTATTTTAACAGCTCGTTGGGGAGCTCGTGTCGGCCGGGTTTTTAAAATGGGCGAGTAGCTCGCTGCTCGGTCGATTTTAAAAATCCACCGGAGCTCGGCCGGTAATGTGACTTAAGCTTCTAAACATAGGTCCGAATGTTCTATTTGTACTTTTTCACTGATTTCATACATGTTTTTATTAAATAAAAGTTAACCATCATAAGCTTAAAACAACATTTTTTTTATACCAATAAATCTGCAACGCCCTGATTTCACTGATTAAAACAATGGTCTTTTTTTAAGATCGGGTGCTATTTAACTTGGGCCTAAAAGGTAATAGAGCCGGCCTATTTGGGTCACCCTTGCCTTAAGTCAACTCTGTCTATATTATGTTTTTAATCTTGGATGTTGCAGGTATCCATAAAACATCTGAATACGTTCATGTAACGAAACACTTGCCTCTTAATTAATAATGCCAGAGCATCAATCACCGATCGGGGTTAGTACGATGATGAAAACGAGAATAAAGTAAGGGACTATAACTGGAAAAAAAGATATACATGCACTATAACTGGGAAAAGGGTTATTTCATTATTCGTTGGTTTATTTAAAAAAAGGTTTTGAATCATCACCCACCCTTGCAGAATATAAATTGACGCTACTGGAGTCAAGGACAGAGATACGAAAAAATGAGGACCAACCGAATGCCTGGATAACGGAATCTTAACATGGGGAAGAACCGGTCTGAGCTTGAATCTATATGTGGCAAAAAAATCCAGGGATGAAGTAAAAGGGTTCATCTGCTTTGTCAAACGACCAGGCAACTGCATTAAATCTTTACACTTCTACAGGCCTTTTACACAACGAAAAATAGGTAGAACACATTTTTTAAATTTACCAATTCATTGGGGAATTAAAACGCATAAGCCGGTCGTTGTGTTGAGTGAACAGGTGCGGACAGCTATTGGCTAGGGAACTTTGTTGACGTTTGATGTCCTGCGGGACTTCAGCGTTCCTTTCCATATGAAGTTCTTTCTGTCATGAACACTGCTCATAATTCATTTTGTATGTTTATTGTCAGTTTATAGACGATTCCGTCAAGTCTACATGAATGGCCAGGCATTCAAGTTTTAAATGAAGTGTCTTGATCCCATTGTTAAGAAGCGTTCTTCCGTTTGATAGCTCAAGACGACCTACCCGGTTAAACTTTAGATCTGAGGCCTGCTGACAAGCCTCGTTGTGATCAAGTGATCAAATTGCTTTAAACATCGCTGCATTTGTTCTGAGCTCGCTCTCGGAGTCAATCACATATTTACACATGATAGATCGTGCATTTAAGTATTTCAACATCTGATGTATAAAAGGCGTAAGTGTTGTTTATTTTTTATTTTAGTCGTAAGTTTACAGGGCTTTCAACGGGAGAACACTTTGAAGAGTACGGAACGCGCAGGCGAACATGTTGGAGAGTCTCATTTGAGCTTTGAGCGAACCAATTATAAGGGGAGATGGTATGTGTAAAATTTGGAATGGTTATGTTAAAGTGAACCCTGAATAGTATATTCTGTGAACTTATGCGATGGCGCAGCGTCAACCGTCAACTGCCCACCGTCCACCTACTGTTAACAAATATCTCAACAGCCGCAGCAGCTGCCGCCATAAAACTTTGTAGAATCACTGATGATGGGATTAAAATGCAAATATAAGCTTTTGGTGGCGCCACCTATGTTGACCTACTTTCAGCGGACCGAGATGGTCTTTTCCATTTTTCCATAAGATATAAAGTATTAATATTCTGGCTTTCATGTCATAGTCAACAGTTTCCTAGAGGGAGGGGAATAAAATGGGTATAAATTCAGTATTTTCAAGATGGCGTCTTTACGGAAGTTCAGATGTTTGCGATCGCAAAATTTGAAAGCTTTTTGTGTGTCCATTTATGATGTTATGTGTGTTACCAAATATCTCAGAAACTGCTCCACCCTTCAGCACCAAATTTCACTGGAATATTAATCATGTGAGTGCTGTTTCATTTTGACCTGCAGGTGGCGCCTATTGACTTACTATCTGCATGCTGTTATGGTCTTTTCTGCTTTTCCAAGACATGTCATAAGGTATTAGTATTTTGGCTTCATGTCAAAGTAAACAATTTGGAATCTGATAACATGAAACATGATAATTTTACCTCGACCTAAGAATATGGGAATTCGAATTCTGATAACATGATATATGGTAATTTTACCTCGTCGTCGGAATATGGGATTTTGGAATCTGATAATATGATATATGATAATTTTACCTCGACGTTAGAATATGGCAGTCTGAAAGTGGCAAATGACTTCCAAAGCCCGAATTTCGATCTATAATTTCTATTTGTATGTACTATATAGGTAATCTGGAGAATTTTATATTGCTTTCAATAGCACTATAATGGTAAAGGTAATACAAGTCGAACCTTTCTATCCCTGTCGTTAGAAGAATGGATACATCATTTAAAAGGGAAATTTGTCATAATTATTATTAATGCAATATAAGGGGTATGAAATATAGGTCTTTAACTTACTGAAATAATCATTTTTCATTTCTCATTTTATTTAGTAATTCCGGGTGTTGTGTATAATGTGCTCATTAAAATCGAAAGCGTCCATTTTGAAATGCAAAGCGAAACCATTGAAAACTGGTTTCTCCAGAACTGAAACTGGTTTCGTATTTTTCGAGTGGGGCCTTGCGATCTGCAAATGTGACAGTGAGGCACAGAACTGGCACACCCCGCAAAGTTGCCCTCCTATGATAGATAAGCATGTTTAGAAAATGCGATCACCTTCAATCCAGAAACACTGTAATTTTATCTGTGATTTCCCGAAAGGTTTCTTCCCGCACTGGATAGGAATTGTAATTTGAATAAGGAGAATGAAGTGGTGCTCTACAAGTAATAATATTACATAGAATACTTTATGCTGATCGTGAGGCTAATTATGTAGAAACACTCTTTCTCAGATTTGTTTGAAATAGGACTGGGTATCGGTCTGCCTGTTCAATACATATTTCGATTCACTTAATTTGATACCCGATATACGTATTGACGATACGCTCGATTTTCTTTATTATTTTCTGAATATAAGCTCTGAGGATAAAATGTTTCTCAATTTTTTTAATACACTGCATATCTTATTTTATTCTGCATTTCTACTGGACCTAAATATCACTTTTACTTTAAAAAAAAACTAGAGCCAAATCCTCGATACACTGCAGTATTCTTTTAAGGCAATCATTTTCTCAGGATGAACCCATTTTGTCGTTTGATAAATGGCTTAAGATACGTAATTTGTGGGCAAAAACATTTCTAAAGCCTTTTGCGTTAACCTCGTTTACAGAATAGACTAATGAATGTCAAAATCGAGATCTTGTTTGAATCCTTTGCAGAGGTTTAAATCCTTTGCTATTTTGAATTTGGTCTGGAATGTCAGAGGCAGTTTTAATGTCATGAAATTGCACATAATATTTGTATATTTCTGGGAATATGAATCCATGAATTAATCACATGTTCGAGCTTTTATCTGGTTTTCCAACGAGCTCTCGATCATTTACTTCGTCTGATGTGGAACACTGAGTTCCAGGTAACATTTAGCCGGTATATGAGCACCTCGAGAAATCCTTGTGCAAACACCTGAATCAAGTGGAGGTAAAATGGTGGATTTAAAGCGAAATACATGTTTTGCTGTGATCACAGAATAGTTAAATAATTATTTTAATGGTAGCAATATGAAATGTGAGTATTCATTTCATTAATAACGGGGAACGTCAGTAATCATTGGCCCCGTTTCAGGGATCGGGACAGGGACACAAAGTATCATTTTTGTAATAAAATACTTTTGAAATATTACTTTTGTGCATAACAATTTAGACATAATTTTTCCCTCTTCCATTCTGTAGCTTCTTAAATTTATCTCAATCTGCTTTCAATTATGCATCTCATAATAAGAAAATTTAGAATATCGCTTGCTCCAATGGCCTTAATAAATGTAAGCCTCTAGAACTATCTTGAATGTTCAAATCACCAAGTGTTAACTGAGGAAAAAAGCATCACCATAATATATATTGTTCAGAAGACAAATTGCTCAGAGGAAATATTGGGCAGATCCAGGATTCGAACCCATGTCGGTGGCGCACATGTCCGGCGTTCCAACCGCTTCGCTATATATATCTATAGAGAGACAGTTCGGTCCGCTTTTATGTCACCCCGCTGTACCGTATTATGTGTTGGAAACTGAAACAAAGAAATTTTGTTATTCTGGATCTGAGCTATATATACTGTCCTCATTGTCATGAGAGATGATTTTGCAATGGATTGGGTGGTCAGGTCAGGGGCTTCTTTCCGTACCCCGGTGGAGTGTCCCCCTCTCATTTCCTCAGCAAGCAAGGCTCATGTCAGTAATATTTCCCTTGTATCGCTCACAAACCCCAGCATATCATTGAAGCCCCTACATGCGTTTCTATATTTTTCATCCAGTCGAATATATGGCAAAATATTTGTCTTGCTTCAGTCTGAACAGCCAAAATAACAAAGGTAAAGTGGCTATACAGCTTTATATGCAGTTACGGCTGCAGATTAAGTTAGAATTTTATCAATATTTGTTTCATATTTGATATATAAATATCACAGGTAAATTTTAATTGGGTCATTAATAGCATGAGAACACTTTAGAAGACATAAAACAAAGCTAACGATGGAATTTTCCACCACAACAGGGGAACTTAAGAAAATCATTCAGACATGACTTGAATATTTGATGAGTGATAAGGAGACCGTATATAATGCCACAGAGAGGGAAATGCTATAACTGGGGGCTCGTTTTAGACCGGGCATACTCTGATTACTGTGGTCGTCTCCTGGACTAATGACAAGAGAGGTTTTAACAGCCGCTTAACTGCTCACATTGTTACAGTCCTCCTCCCGGCCACTGATAACGTCCCGGCAGCCATGGCCGTCGTCTAGACAACCAATTAAGCCATACGTTTACGTGCTATAGACATGTCATTAGATTCATTTGATAAAAGTATATGGATACCAAAGGACAATATAGTTTTATTGTAAATTCTTAAGTATACACTGTACCAGGTTAGGTTGTTTCATGAGTGGAAAAGATATGCTGGCAACTTCGATATTGTATGGTCTTTGGACAAAAGTCAAAACCAATGTTAGAACACTAATGTACATCTATGTATATATATATATATATATATATATATATATATATATATATATATATATATATATAACCGGATCTAGGACTATTTATGGGGATGCGGCTGTTTGGGACTGATCCATAAAAAGTCGATAAAATATGCTTTATGACAAACTTTGTATTACAAGTCAAATAATAAAGCTGTATCATATGGTATTTCAGCTGGAGATACCTTTAACGCAATGCATTACAGACACAGGAAACTGATCACGGATATTTCAAAGGTTTGTAAGGGTAGCGACCCAAACCCCCTGGATCCGGCCATATATATATATATATTTATATATATATATATATTATAAATATTTAGTGTCATTTTGATGAAAATATAATGGTTCAACTTTGAATATATAATGCGTAGTTGTCGATATATATATATATATATATATATATATATATATATATATATTAAAGACTCTTAAATAATTTTAAAACATATTAAATAATTGAAGGATATATATATATATATATATATATATATATATATATATATACATATATATATATATAGTCCTCGAAATAATACGCGAAGAATAACGTAAAACTAAATTGTATATAGGAGGAGTCCATGCATTTTGGAATCAAAGGAATCCGTCATGTCATCTAAAATATACACATTTCTTTCTGTCACAGAATTGCCCCTATGACACGTTAAGTACTTGCTGACTTGTTTCTGTTTGCATGGAACTGTGCATCCACGTGCTGTATTTGATTATTTGATGATGAAAGAACCTGGGGGCAAGGTACCTTAGGATTGCCTGGGGTTTAAACCTTGACACTTTCACACAAGTCAAGGAATCTGGCGAAATCCAATAAAAACATACTATTCTATTGTAAGTCAACGTTCGTCTGCAAATCCTGCGGGACAGGACACATTTATTCTTTTTTTTCTTTCCTTGAAAACTGTCCGTATGATTAAAGTAAATCCGTGCGTTGGTTACTTTTATATTACCCGGAGAATTTTCACGTATTGGTGCAGTTACGGTGTTGGTGAAATGATGTTATATTTAGAAACTGACTTTAAATCGCGATGCTCGTCAGTTAGCTTTTCTTCCCACTCTCTACCTGGTTTAGTTTCCTTTAAGGACTTTTCCGCCAATAAATAAACCTGCATCCAACTTACTTCGGAAACAGCCGGATCAAAGTAACATTTGATCCTGATATTTATTATAATCACCTGGCAGCAGTTTTATTACTTTTTAACGTGGACAGATATATATGTTTGAATGTTTGATATCGTGAGCTGCCAGACAGCGTCACATCGTGTGGTCGTAATATTTCTCGTGAGCCGACAGTTTGATTTAAGGTGTGAGCTGATCTTATCAATGAACGTGTGTTCTGGTCCGTGTTTGGTGTTTCTTAAATAGGCTTCTTGTACAAAGTCATCTCTGTTTGATGTGACGCTGCCCTGTATCGTTGAGGGCATATTGTGGTTGTCATAACAACGACTCTTCCATGCTGTTGACCATGAATTCCTGACCCTCAAGTTCCACGGGTACCTCTGTTGAGCTCGGCTCGGCGGCTGTGGGCGTTTGGCACGGATCTTCATACACCGTTTCCTCTCTGTCGCCATCTGGTGGGCATTCTTGATCCTCATCGATGACGTCATCTTCGTGACCTTCCTCGATGTCTTCCAGCGAGTCATCATCGGAATCGCAGCACGTGCAGCACGTGACCTTGCTGCAGAACCGGACGGTTGCTATGGATATCACAAGGAGGACCACGAATGCCACAATAACGATGATGGCAATTTCCATGGGAGGTAGCACCCGCTCCACCTTTTATGGTTGGGCATGAACACACCAGGAGAGAAGATTATCTGAAATGAAAGATGAAGATAGGTCAAGGTGCAAAAAATCGTAAGATCCGAAGAAAACAGTATACATGTTAAGCGTAGTGAAAAGTTATAAGCAGTTATAGGTAACGCACCTTCTGGTTTACTGCACACACACATATAACCAAGCTGCTACATATAGATAGATAATATTATATATATATATATATATATATATATATATATATATATATATAATGAAATGGTTGGCAAAGGCAATTGAAGCATATATATATATATATATATATATATATATATATATATATTACCTCGCATGTTTTTATTCCAATTGGAAATATCGGTTGTACCAAACGAAAAAAAAATATCATATTTGCAGGATCAAACCTATTCAAATGTAGAATTATCAATAATCAGTACATTAATTACTGCATGTGCAATGCTTCTTATTGAAATAAGTCACAACCTGCGAATACCAATGACATTAATTTTATTATTATGTTTTAGATAGATTAATCATTATTAGACTATAAGTGAAACACCTCCCCCTCTGGCTACGCCCCTGTGTATATAATCATAATTGTTTCATCAGGTCTTAGGTAAGACAAGGCGTAAAGAAGGGCGTGTGACTTGGCGGAAAAGAGGGAAGCATCGTAAGCTTAAATTGGAAAACTTAGGAAATGTTTAGTGATCCACACGAGACAGACAAGAAAATAATAACATAAAGATATCCATAGCTAAGCCACCCTCAGCCTTCCTGAGCAGTGGCCGTGCCTGTTAAAATCCAGTTACTTGCCGGAGGGATAAGGAAAAGCTCCAGGTCCTGTTTTTGACTTAATACATCGATCAGTTGGGGGTGAGGCGGCTCAAGTTCACAGGATTTCTTTAATCAGTTTACGGAATGGTGTTATGAACTGACGAATCAGTGACAGTCCCAGGGATCAGCGAAATACGCTGCTGGGCACGGTAAAGGGAAACCTCCGGGGCACACAATACAATGACTTCCTGGTGACAGTTGGATTGCATTAGTCTGTTTGATCTTTCATGTCATGAAATGGCTGAAAGCTTAGGAAAACTAGTTTTCTGGTTCTCCCTGCCCCGTCGCCGAGTCAAAGACCCTTCCCGTAATTCACTTATCTGGGACGTGAGCTACCCATCTCCTATTTTTATGCATTACTGCTTTGAAAAGGATCTGGGTGTAATAACCGGACTGAGCCCGCGGTTTTATCAGTCCTCTTTCACTAATGCTAAACTTAATAACGGTGGCGATGACTAATGATTACGTTTGCTACATTTGTTGTAATTTTATCAGTACCTTACATGCAAATGCCAGCTCAAGATGGAAATCTGCAGGATATACCGATAGTCGGGATATACCGACAGTCCGGATGCCTTTACGTAAGCAGGAAGGGATAAACACATGTTCTTATAGAGTCAAAATAAACATATACAAAATGTTAGATATGAATTATGATATTTTAATATGCTTACACTTCTTTTTGACATTGGCGGCAGCGTTTAACACGTTGTTGATATAAAATTTGAAAATGAAACTCACTATGATGACGTAACCATGGACGGTCTGTACACTCTGGCTACTGTTGACGAGACAAACGGTTTAAGTGAGCTAGTTAAATGAAAAACTTACATTTTCTTAAATAGAATGTCTTTATTACTAATCTGTTTTACTGATATAATAATATACAGCATAAATGAAAAAAAAAAGAAAATAAAAAAGAAAATAAATGGATATATATATATATATATATATATATATATATATATATATATTTATATAAGGATATGTTGAACAGTTTTAAATTCCGGTCTTTCCGACGGCGTTCCCCTATTTATGCCATGAACGGACCAATGACAGCCCAGTAACCAATCATGACCAGGAGGACAAATCTGAACGAGACTGCTCCGCAATATTAAGCAGTTATACATACCGACAAATGACTATGGTGTGAGCATTATTCTTTGTTCTCAGAACCAATTAATTCAATTTTTTCCACACACGAGATTATTTAAATTCGTGTTTATCGCGATATAATAATGTACAGCATAAATAAAAATAAAATAAAATAAAAAATAAAATAAATGGATATATATATATATATATATATATATATATATATATATATATATATAAGGATATGTCGAACAGTTTTAAATTCCGGTCTTTCCGACGGCGTTCCCCTATTTATGCCATGAACGGACCAATGACAGCCCAGTAACTAATCATGACCAGGAGAACAGATCTGAACGAGGCTGCTCCGCCATGTTAAGCAGTTATACATACCGAAAAATGACTATGGTGTGAGCATTATTCTTTGTTCTCAGAACCAATTAATTTAATTTTTTCCACACACAAGATTATTTAAGTTCGTGTTAATCGCGAATTCAATGACCTATGGTTGATACCAAGCATAAATGATTTCCGATTCTTTTATGAATTTGTATTTTTGCGGTTTTTGTGGCTCTCACGTAACAGGATTGTTTCATTACCCCTTCAGAACAGACTCATTTTAGGAACACCACCATTCATAAAATGTTTATGTTATAATTCTTCCAGGTATTTGTTATTCTGTGTTGTTCCTGGATCCACCAGAGTTCGTTTTTATATTGAAATGAAATTTGCCAATTGAAGACCAATGGGTTTTACGGCTGTCAGGCGTCATTAAGTTGGTTCCGCTTAATGGCAACTGCTATTTGCCAGGGTCGAAATGTCCGTTGTACCAACCGCTTCGCTAGAAAAGCAAGTTTCATTAGCGGAACAGTTCGGTCCGCTTTTATGTCACCCCGTAACAATATGTACAGCTACATATAGGAAAGAATTACCGCCAGTTACTTTATACTTGCGGTAACGGACTTCTGTGGTATAGGCGTCGAGCGCAGTTCTCAAAGGTGGTAGCTTTCTTAATGGGAAGCCCACAGTGGTATGTCACTTGGAAGTAAGAGCGCCTTTGGGGGGGGGGGGGGGGGGGGGTTGCTCGGTGTTCTGACCTTACAGTGGGGTTGTTTACACAACTGTGGCCCGCAGGTGCGGTACACCGTGACTGGATGACGCCAAGTTAATCGTGGAGCATGGATTTCTGCAGATGTACATGTGAGGTTAAGGTAGCATGCATTAAAACATGTGGAGGTGGAAACTCCACCAAACAAGTTAAAAAAAATAAAAAAAATAAAAAGGTGGTAGATCAAACGTGATTTAATCAAAGATAAGGTTGTATCAGTGCATAAAAAGATATTCCCCTCACAAATCCCCTGCTCATTGAAGCATATCAAAATCCAAGGATGTTCAGACCAATGATGATGGGTTTTGTATTTTCTCGCAGTACTGTTGCAATATCATTCTGATCATACGTACATTCAGTGTATGGTCTATAAAAGCTTTCCTCTTTCCCACAAAAACGAAAAACAGTTTGATCTTTCGCATTTGTACAGTCATAACAAAAAAGGTCTATACTCAAAATGTAAATGGGTCTCTCAGTTTAATTTTTTTAATTATTCTAAATAAATTATTTATTTTGCTGTATATCCCATGTTAGCATGCTTTCAACAGTTTCTAAGTGGCTTTCTATGTAATAATGCGAAAAGACCTAAGGTTAATGTCATACCAGCTCCCTTTAATCTAACTCCTTTTTAAAGCGGACTCCAGGGAACTCGAACAAAGGCAAAGGGAACTTTGAATGGACAGGCGTTCAATATTCTTTAACTGCCGTTTTAAATAGACAGAGTGAAGTGTTAGAATTTTCAAAAGGTCCACACTCGCTCAGATGCTACAGGCAGCATCAAGTATTCCGAAAACAGAATAACGAAGTGCCACAAATTCTCCCTATTTTTTGTATTATTTAAGGGAGAGATCGTCCTACGTTTACATTAAGGCGATCCTGAGCAACTGTTACAGCACATCATTCGGAACTTTTCATAATCGGGTCATTTGACTTTCGTTTGCTATAACATTTGAACCTAAACACATGGTTTACAAAATAATGATCGTCTTTACTCCTCGGTTGTCTTCTCACCCTGGTCTTCCCTGAGTATTTGGCTTTTGGGAGTTTCTGTTACTTATTTATATTTGTATAACACGTTTTAACCTCTAATGTGCGTGGTTCTGTTGTTTACGAAACGCTTGGGACAAACTATAGCAGCTGATTACATAGCTTAAATAAGATTTTCTTTCTGTAAACTGATCATAAGGCAGTCAAGGTATTCCTCTCCAGAGCACATCCAACACTAGCGGACGATACACAGCCAATTTTCTATCATGTGTCCCCAACCCTCAGGATTTCAAGGTAATTTTGATATAAATCAGAAATTTACCTAATTTTAAAATCTAGAGATAAAACACAGCCGGATTTCAGTGATGATAAATCAACACAGAGGAATCTTTATCGAATGTGTCACGAGATCTTTATCCTGAAAAATAATGCCCAAGAACGTCAGTTTTATCTCATGCACTTGCTACATCATGCACAATTGGTGTATGGACCATTGAAATGCACTACGAACCGATTGTCATTATATATGGTTTAATTTTGACTGAGATATGTTTTAGTTTTCCAGATCATAAAGAACTGTTAAAACCATCAAAAGATGTGGATCTTCCCAAGCAGAATGACATGACTATTAGTTGTTCATTTTTAAAAGTCACCTCCAGAATAAAGAATGAACAATCAGCATGTTTTGAAATTTCAGGTGGTTTGATTTAGATTACAGTTGGTTTAATTATAGAAGCTGACTTACGTGTACCAATGTATATCCTATAAAAGGTGGGTTCGGAGTAAAATCCAGTATGCGGCGCCAAATTCCGATGTTGGCGCAATGCTGTCCTCACGTAACTCTGGACGGCATTAACAGCGGCGTCAAAATGTTTGTGTCACTCTAGGGGCGCAACAACCTTTGCAACGTGGCAGAGAAACAAGTTTTACTTAATTTCCGATTAATGAGATATTCCGGGTTACTTTTCTATCCCTGATTGTCGTGAGACCATGTTTCCTTTGACTAGTTTATGATCTGGCTCTCTGTGGTGTCTCCTCTGGCCGGCTGTCGGCTGTATCGATTCAGCACTTCCGCAGTCAGTTCCTCGGAACCTGTAACGACAGCAGGGAACAGTTAAAGCGACGCTCATTCTGCTCTCCGGAACAGTTAACAGAAGCAGATCCGGGCCCCCCCCCCCCACCTTTTCTTATCCGAAGCAACCTTTTTTAGAGGGACCCCCCCCCCCTTTTCCGGACATGGGGACTTTTTTTTTTAGTTTTTCATCAGTCCCCTTGGGTTGGAACCCCCCCCCCCCCCGCTTTTCCTAAATCCTGGATCCACACCTGGTTAATGTGACGCTCATCCTGCTCTCTTGAACAGTAAACCTATGAACGATAGCGGCTCAGCTATGGTGTAACACATCAGTATTTACCAAAAGCTGATTAGGAACAGGTTCAGTGCAAGCGATTATTTATTGGTCAATGTATTCACTGTTATGTACATCGATTACTACACCATCAACAGGGCATCACCTGTGTGATATTAGATTTGGCATTCACATCGATCACAACGTCACCAACATGACCTTAAATCTTTCATTTACGTTAGTCATTACACGTGACTTCCCGTGTGCGTTTATCCAGTTCGTGATTAATACCAAATACATATAGTCTCCGTATTATTGCCTCCGCCAGAACGGTATACGTTCATCCATCTTCATGTGTTTGTGTGTGTGTGTTTGTGTATCAGTTCACAATATAACACATGTAATCATGACAATAATCTCATTAACTTTCAGGGCATTTCGGGAATGGGCCAGTGAAGACTAGCTTTTTGTGTGTATACAGCTAATAATCCGGATTCAGAAACGTCACCAAGGAATTTTGACAAATCTGCAATCACATATACACGAATGAACCTGTGATATACGCAGGATAAGTGAAGACAAAAACGGTTTTGGGAGCATCTCACAATCGGGACCCTCCACATGGCGGAGGTTTGCAATCTTTAGAATACAGATTTCTAGTTATTTCTTTTTTCAAGATGTGGATAAACGTTATTCTAGCACCACTGACGTCAGCACTTGTATAGTAAATCGTATTCCAAAGGCTTGACGCAGCCGCCCACTCAAATGAACAATCGAACCGGACGAAAATACCTATGCAAAGAGTAAAATCAGAATTAGTCCTAAGATTAAGAAAACACTAAAAACAAAACGTTTTTCGTCCGCTGCTCAAACTCCAGATTATTTTAGATATTAATGAAGTATTCCTATGTGCGTACAAAACGATTTCATGGAATTGTTACAAAAATCAGTTTTGAAATTAAAAACATAAAAGGACAAAAAACCGATGGTGCACCACAGCAACACAAATCTAAATAGCAGCATGAAAATATATTGCCACTTCAAATTGCATATCATTATATCCGTCATTTTTCACAGGAACCGGAAGTGACCAGAAGCAGTCATAACTCTGGAGAAATTAGAGGGATGTCTTACTTGGCGCAAGACCTCATTTGTTATTCTGTCTACTACTGGTTTGAGTGCCTCCTTAATGACCATTATCCGCAGAATTAATTCATTGATGGGTCATTTATACGCATCAGGCCGCAGAGTATTCAAGATAATCTAATTTTTCTAGATGCCGTAAGGTTGTTGACCCCGGGTCAAAAGAAAACCTTAGCATGTATATGGCGCGGTCTATTGAATATAGATAAAGATAACAACACAGAAAGAAGAGGCGTATTCGACTGATTGATTTTGTGTGGTACATTCTCCCCGTAGTACATATTTTATATTTGGTGGGTAGCTTGTTTTGTTGTACAAACTCCCCGAGAATGTAGAATAAACTCCTCGAAATGCCTCGTGCAGTAAAAGGAATAAGTCACGTGATCGGTACTTTTTCGTCACCGTCAGCCATTTTACTGGACCTCCTACTCTGACTTCTTTCGGCAGGTTAATTTTTACTATTTCTTGTCTACTGCACAGTTGCGAGGAGCTTTATTTAACAAAAGTAACAGTCGACCACGCCTAATGTTATTGTTATATCATTATTAACACTTCCTGTTATCAGCTTACATCAAGAAGTGACATCAAGAAGGTGTAATGGAATTAAAACGTCTTGGTTACATTTAACCCAATTTGCAAACGTCAGAACGTGTCGTTGAAACATAAAACCTAACCGTTGATGTTTTGTTTAGGCTGTTTAATTTTGTCATTTTGGCGCTGGAAGCTATCCATCTGTGGAGCTGATCTTTGAAATCCTAGCCTTTAAAAGCTGGTGTTTATCCTTCATCAGGTTTGCGTTATTTTGGGAAAACATTCAAGTTACAGCAAAACCTCGTAAGAATCATTAACGGGACCTTGATCAAATGGTCATATTTTCGAGATTGTCGTCTAATAGAGGTTGGGCTAGAAATGAGAATTAGCACAATTTTCAACGAATTCCTTTGTAAAAATATTATTCTATAAAAATGATATTAAAGCTCAAACTGACTGTGGAACACCAGGTTACTTGTAGACAATTCCATATTATGTTTATGAATACTTGCTCAAAAGTTTCAACTGATGACTATTTTCTTTCTACGATATGTTGCGCAGTACTAAACAGTCATTGCATAAGCGGTTCAAGGGGAGGGGTCCAGGGGTCCGGATCCCCCAACCATTTCGCAGCCGCCGCAACCTTTTATTAAGGGTCTCAGACCAAGTTTTTGCGGCCTGGAGCCCCCTTTCCGGACCTGGGGACTTTTGTTGGCTTTGTCTAAAGTCCTCGAGGGTTGGACCCCTCCATTTCCTAAATCAATTTCTGCTCAATGTCCGGCTACACTTAGTCCGACAATGTTTACTTAGTGTTAATTATTCACAGTTCCCTGCTAGGGACCCAAACAAATCGCCGAGAAATGAAAAAAATATGCAAAAATACAAAAAAATGAGCAGAACCTAAAACAGTGGTCATTATTTCGAGGGGGCCGCCAAAACGAGGTGGTCTTTGTTGGAGGTTTTATTGTATCATATTAAATGACAAGGTCAGCCTCGAGATTAGGTTATAGGATTTATATTCATTACCGATGATTTATTGTCAATCATTCAACCGTCTAATTTAACAGAAAATATAAGTGATAATTAAAATGTATGCTTATCTTCAGATCTACTGTTTTATCAGCGTGTGTTTGTGTCCAGAAACAGATAAACAAAAACCGTGGTCCCTTTCTTAAACGTAAACAAGTTTAATTCTCCAAACCTTCCTCCCCCCCCCCCCCCCCCCCCCCCCCCGACCGAGTAGGTCAGACGTTACGCCGAGATATTTTGGAGTTCCTGGTTAGTGTAGAATCAATAGAACCAAGCGGTCTTAGCTCCCCGCCAGTAAGGTAATACAGCGGATTATTCCACCGGCATCGATTAGCTGTGTACGACCTGACTATAAATTGCCGTACTTACAATACTGTATATCTTTCCTTGATTCAAATCACTTTTCCAGCCATTCCTAATTCCAGTTTTATACCTCAACGCGGTCTCAATCGCACTGTCTGGTCACAAATCAGTTTCTCTGTGATCTTCTAGCGGCTATAATCTCCAAGCCATTAAGCCATCAAGAAAAGGGGGAATCAATTTTCCTTAGTCTTAGATGTTTGATCGTAATGGCAGAAACAATACATTAGTATTTGTAATAAGAAAATCCCTGCCCAAAAAATGTACCAGTGACTGTTTTTTTATATTGAGTGGTATACGGCATCTAGGGAAAACTAGAATCCAATTGTCAACAAACCATGTGTTGATCTGAATTCTGATTGCATTTGACTACACCCACTGTGGTAATTGCCTCCGCAAGGAGGTATGAGTTCATACCCGCTTGTTTTTGTTCACAGCATAACTCGAGCAATCAAGAACGGAATTTCGTTTAATTTAGGCCATTTCAGGGATGGAACATTAAAAAACCGATGAAAACTGATTTTAGTGTGGATCATGCACATGATCATGATTCGGGAACGTTATCGAAGTAATATTTACTAATGTACAGTTACCTAAGAACAAATGAACCTGGGAATGCTACTGAATAAGTGAATGCAAACACACGGCGGAGGCTTTCATTCCTTGGAATGCAGATTTCCAGTTCATTTTGATGTTTTTTGAAAGTCCGTCTGGTGATGTGACGGTTTAGGGATAACATGCTAACCGACTCAAGAGCTTAGGTCTCTCCCCCCCCCCCACTCTCTCTCTCTCTCTCTCTCTCTCTCTCTATATATATATATATATGTATGTATATATATATATATATATATATATATATATATATATATATATACGGGATAATTGATATCGATTATTAGCAAGGCAGTGCTGAACGGAATCATTATAATAAAGAGTGTCCTAACACAACACCACCATGAAAGCATCGTCGATATTTAAGATAACGAATAACGATGTTTCAGAGCTTGAATCGATAAGGTCAGTCTACTGATAACCCGCCAGTAACCCGGGTTGTATGTCAATGGAAGTTCGTAATTTGCTTTCACGGAATTGTAATTTATTTCCTGCTGGATATCGATTAACTTTTTCTCATATTGCACAGAGGTAGCGGAGCTCTTCCTTGTTATGAATTTACATAACAAAACTAGCGTGGAATCTGAGCCTTGAACACTTGTATGCGTCGAGAAGCTTCAATTTTATCAGATGTGATCTTCAGAATAAACTGGGACATGGCATTTCAACAGGAGTCTTTGTGTTGGTGTTTTCTTGGTGTTACGGTTTAGGGATAACATGCTAACCGACACGAGCTTCTAAAGGTCTCTCTCTCTCTTTCTCTCTCTCTCTCTCTCTCTCTCTCTATATATATATATATATATATCTTTTCTCTCTTTCTCTTTCTCTCTCTTTCTCTCTCTCTCTCTCTCTCTCTCTCTCTCTCACACACACACACACACACACACACAGAATGTATGATTTCGTCTGTTGTCAGTCACACTTGCACTCTACTTGATAGTCTTATTTTGCCTATTCACGGATGGTCTATATAAAAAGGATTGGCTGTACTAACTTTATTTAATTCTACCATTATTTAGGCAAATGATTCTTAATATGCCGCTTGGGGATAACGATTAGCCGTGACAAACACGACTCAGGCAGGGCAGGGATGTGGCCGTAATGTCAGAGGGCCGATCTGGCGCTATGATAACGATGTGGTTGCTGTTTAAACTTTATATATAAGACATTTTCGCTTACGTTCTTAAAACGATATATATTACCATGCAATAATAATAATACCGATGATGATAATAATTATTATAATAATAAAAATAATAATAATGAAAATAAAAATAAAAAATGAAATAACCGATTATGGGACCTGGTTTTTGTTTAAGTATGACTTATTACATTATATTGTTTGATATTAATGGAGGTGGAAGGATCACTCGGATGAGTTAAGCTTTAAATTGCATTTATACATGGCAACACCCATGAAATGCTTGAACTAGTTTAAAATAGTGCAATGAATTGTATGCAAAGGAAGTTGCTGTTGAGATATTTGAAGCCATATCAGTTTAAATTAAATCAAACATATAAACAACAAGCGTTCAGGTTATAAACTGGTTTGATCTTACATACCGACGTGCCTATTCTTCAGTTGTGACAGAGATGATATTACAAACCAGGGTGCACTAAGTTCGTACTGGCTTTTATCCGTACGCCTGATTTGAAGTACCCAGCCCGATAAAAGGAGCGTCAATCGTATTATACACGGCGAGCTGAACACGTTAGGGCGAGGTTGACATCGGCAGATGGGACCTCTGCGTGGCAGACTTGAGTGGTGTAGTAGAAGATGACAGGCATCAGTAAGATACATGGGTGCCTCAGCACACAAATTAACACTGATTGGTTAGTCACTGACTCCTGTGTTAAAGAATCATTAATTTGGTTGTATCTCATTACTTGCTCAGCAATCAAGATACGATGGCTACCCGAACATCCCAGTTTGACTCACGCTGCACTTTCAGTGTCAAAACAATACAAGTGGCATTCCATATACGCGTATGCGGTAGGTGTGCGTATGCAGCTAGAAATCGGACACATTTTATTTACTTGGAGTGAGTTCATATACGCTTAAACAGTACGTATGCGTATACACGTATGGAGCACGTTTCGGTCGCTCAATGTAGCGATTTAAAACGCATATACGCATAGTAGAAGCCGGGGGAAATTCCAGATTTTGATATGATATTCAATCCTCTGACAGATGATTTCTTTGCTCATGCAGTGCTTTACTTTATCGCTAGCTTTGCTGCATATAGTACCGAATTAACATACGTTTTAATGGAATCAAAGGCGTCTGTTTTCTAGCTACAAACGCAAACGTATAATGCATACGCATACGTATTACCAACGCATATGCTAACTTATAAAGCTTATAAAACTCAAGTCTTTCCAAAGATTAGCATAAATAAGTAATACATCTTAAACTTAATATGAGGCAACCGAAGGGATGAAAAAACCAGCCCACAGAGGTCTTCATACGAAGGGAATGTATAATGACCTATTCATTAAACAAACACAAAGTATTAATCTGACAGGTTCCCAGTACAAGCTTCGTAATATTCTATTAGAAGTACGTCTATGTTATCGTTAAGGAAAGAATGTATCAACCGTAAACTTGCCAGTGCCACTCTCCAAGATGGTTTGTTTTTGTATATATGTAATATGTGAGATATAAAGTGACACCATACCTTGAGATCAAATCCAAAGCTATAAAATATCCATGTAATTGATCCAATATAACTGGTTCTAAAAATAATGAAGAAGAGAAGGGAGAGAGACTTTTTGTATACCATATATATAATATTCAGGTTGCCCAAACGAGTTATATAGTATACAATATTGTCTCAACAGCATGCCTGTTTTCCCGCCCGATTCTCCGTTATTCAAAATTAAACCTTAAATTGGTGCAAACGAGAACTGGACAGGCGTCGACCTCTTCAAGTATTTTACCCAATGATATGCACGAAAAGCAACACGCGATGATTCTTGAATCAATTTGTGTCTTTTTTCTTAAATAAAAAAACCCACTGTGGTATGTTTTTCTTGATATCAATAATTCTTTATAATATTTTATAGATTGTATATATAATATGAAATTAACGTATTCTGTTGTAAGACCGAACGCGGTATTTTGCTGGCCACCATTAAGATTAACTGTAGATAGTATTTAATCTGGTTACCCAGGAAATAAAGAAATGAAAATAAACGGTAGGCGAATCGTCTTCATATTAGCACTGAATGTTAACCCTGGGTTATTTTGACATTGTAGCTCACCAGATGCTTTATCGACAATTTAATAAATATAACAGATATAAAAATGCTTAACATATAAAATCAATATCTGTTTAAGTGAAAGTCCTATCTACTAAGATTCATTCATTTGTTTGAGTATCATGTTATTTAACTACCCTCCCGGAATAGACTTAACAGTGAAGTCCTCAGACAATTAAGCTATACATCAGTAACTTTCACTGTTGGCATGCGCGTCTCCTCAAATTTTTTTATGATCTCATTAATAATGAAATATTGCTGTACTTACGTGACAGAAAAACTTAATATACATCCACATATACGATCTGGTTATAGACCACAAAAGAAAGTAGGAACATCCCTGACAGGATATGACACAAACGGAACGTCGTTAAAAATCTCTGGTCCTCATTTATGACAATAGGAGTGTTCATGTTCATGAAACATAGCTACCTAAGTCCAAAAAATATAAAAGGTGCGATTCTCAGGCACCGCCCGCGTCAAATTTATTTTGATTAACAATAGAAACTTGGCAATTTTGATCTCCAGCTGCTCGGACATTTCTTTCAAGAAGTTAAAATCATACAATTTTGATAAAATTTCCATTGTTATATAGTGCTTATACTTGTATAGCAACATAAAACTGTTATTATCATGCTTTTCCCCATATCATTTGGCATTTTTACCGAAACATACAAACAAATTTAAAATAAAAAAAAAACCGCCCGTCCGCATTGATATCTGAAAAAGTGCCTAAGAACCAAATTATATTTTTTTGGGCCTAAGTTGGTTCAATGTTCCCAGGCTTGTTGGTGACTGGACGCGCATTCCAAATATCGCAGGGTCTTTTATACATTAAAGTTTTTTTATTAAACATTGTTTATGCTATTTTTACATTCGAAGAATTATAACGATGTAAACATTTATATTTGTTGGGTTTATATTGTCAGCTCTCCTAAATTAACCGGTCTCCCGTCCAATTTTTAAGCTGTCCGAAAAATCTTCAATTCTCGCCGGCCGACGAGTGCCCGCACACCTACCGATATTCCGTGCTCATCACCAGATTTAAGGTCTGTTTGGTCACTTCTAATTCGTATCCAGGATTGTTATTGACGTCAGGAATGATAAAAAAAAGGACATGAAGGCTGAAAATCAGGCGATTGTTTTCCGGTCCCGTCATCACTTCCGGTCGGATAAAAATCGACTTAAAAAATCGGCAGATGGGAGGCCGGTTTGAAGAATAAAATAAAATAATAAAAACAAAATATCCACGGCATTTTATACTCAGGCTACGGCAGCGGACATGAACAATGGAACTCTATTCGTTGATTGTGTTGTAAATCTTATCTTGTAGATGACCCTGGTGAGAAAGGGGTAGACCCGCAACTTTATCCATGTCAACATGTGTCTATAAACCAGCGTGGCCGAGGTGTATGTGACGGCCGGGATGATGACATGGGTCAGCATGAACAATAAACCATGCAGCCGCAGCAGTTTGAAATGACTTGTTTGTGGACACATACAAATCTAAATACTAATTGGAGCTCGCAAAATTTACTGAGGTGGTTGTATTATTGAAACTACGCGTGTCCATCACACCACACATGCTGCTTTATTTATGTTTTACTAAAAGCTTCTAATTCAGACTCAAATAATTTATACTATCTCCTTGTTCTCATTGTTATTTCAACTTTAAAAAGAGCTGAAATAATATCAGTTTGAAACTTTCCAAGGGGTATTTATGGCTCCTAATTCCCAGATATATGCCACACACACACACATATAAATATATATATATATATATATATATATATATATATATATATATATATTTGTGTGTGTGTTGTTCTCTGAAGTATTTTTGTATGTCAGCCTCGCTTTCATTGGAAACCAAGGACGCTTCCACGGCTGTTCCTGTAATCAAAATCGTGTTTTCAGAACCATAAATTGGCTAAGGCGCACCATTTGCCTTTGAAAGGTAAAACACAATCAAGAACGGCGTCGAGAGGGAGATTTCAATTCGAGAGGATGTTCCGACTGTCGTGTATGGCTCACTTCTTTTATTTTTCATTCCGTCATTCGGATGCACTCTGGAATAATGTGACCCATCTTTTTGCAAAATTCATTGGTGCAATGGGTAAGCCATTCGTCAAAGTAAAAATATATTCCCGATGTTCCTGTTAAAGGTGTCACATTACTCAACGTATGTTTTTTTTAGTAAAATACAACCTTGATGCAGGTGGATTGTGTTCCATGACTTACCAGAGGAGCCAAAGTTTTTTTTGGAAAAAAAAAACATATGACACATGTTCAGTCTTTGTCTATCATTATTAATTTCCGTTAAAAACGTTTCTGAACTCTTATTGTAATGTGATTGCAGCGTGTCAGAACCTAGTTAAACTTGACTGTAACAATGTGTATCTCTCTCAGGAGGCAATGGGATTGAGGGATTAAACAAAAGCGATAATTGATCAGCTGTAAAAATTTAATTTTTTTCCGTCATAGCCTTAATCAACATACATCAATTCATTGGTTACCGGGTGGGTCTAATAAAAAATAACAAGACAGACGGGAAAATGGTGTGACGGCTAGAATGTAATGGATATAAAGTGGTCAAGACGCAAATGAATTAGAATCATCAAAGTTTTGGGGGTTATACGTTTCACATTTTGGTTGCCTGATTATGTGCCATATTACACAAATTTTGATGAGGTTTCTATTCTGCAATATGTGTCACGTATGAGATTATTGCGTCATGGTCATCATTCACAGACGTTTAATACTATATTGTGATAATACCTACGTTTCTCATACCTAAATATATGTTAGCAATCCTTGTGTATATACATGTACATTTACAGTGTAATACTTGAATGTTTTTTAAAAATGAAGAGGGTATCATCCAAATGTATTTGGGTACTTCTTCAGGAGAATATGGAAAAGCGTTTTTTTTTCGCAGTGCATGGTATTTATTTTTCAATATATTTCAACAGGAAATCTCATCCAGCAAATAATGTTTTCAAAGAGGTTCTGATACAATTTAAAACATGAGATACAATAAATTGTTACGAAGACAAATTGCTCTGGGGAAAATTCTGGGCAGATCCGGGATTCGAACCCATAACGGTGGCGCACAAGTCCGGCGTACCAACCGCTTCGCTAGTAAAAGCAAGCTTCACTAGCGGGACAGTTTGGTCCGCTTTTATGTCACCCCGTAAGACTCCCCCCCCCCCCCTTAAGAGCGTTCTACTATCAGAACAAGACATATTATCCTAGGAGTCACACTTTGAGCTTATTCCCTGGGCCACAAAGTTTTACCGTCATCGTTGGACGAGCCCCCATTTTGTTACGAAGGCAAATTGTTGAGGGGAAAAATCCTGGGCCGATCCGGGAGTCGCACCCAGTTCGGTTGCGCACAAGTCCGGCGAACCAACCGCTTCGCCAGAAAAGCACGCTTCACTAGCGAGACAGTTCGGTCCGCTTTTATGTCACCCCGTAACAAAATACAAATGATAAAACTGCAGGAGTACAATGTAAGGGTAGGTGACATAACTGGCAATTCAGGTGTGTTTTCAAAAAAATTATTTGAGCTTAATTGAGTACATTAAATATGGAAACAGTCAAATATATCTAATGACTACATGAATTTTCGCTAATAGCTAAAATATAACAAGTGTCTCTATATAAAGACAACACTTAGATGAATGTCAAGTTAAACCGTAGAAGGGGTATAAAAGGTTTTAAAACATTATAGAATTAATTTTTGACGAGTGTGCGTTTCAACATTCTCTTGAAAGACGGAATAGACTTTGCTTCACGGAGAGAAGTTACATGATGGGTCTAGTGAAAATTTCCTGAGTATGACAATGAAGTTTTGTACTTTTCTGTGTTAGGTTACTGGAGTACAAAATTACCTCTGCAGGCATCTATAGTTGCATACCTATGACCACATTTAGATTTAATTTATAGAGTCAATTAAAGAGGATGGAGCTATTCCATGATAACATTTGATTACGAGTTGTTACAGAAAGTAACGGTAACGTATATCCACTGTATATACAGTGGTATTCAATTATTCAGGTGATATGAAACACTAAGCTTTTATGTGTGTCACTTAAGAGAAGCTTCATAGTAGGTTCTTGTCTGCTTCATAGGCCGTCTGTTATGTCAATAGCAGATTATTCGTCAGTCCCTAAAGGCAGTAAATATTCTATAACCATACATCCTGAACAAATTTCTTCTGCCACATCCCATCGACCCACAAATATAGTCATAGTAGAATGTGTGTTGATCCCCCCCCCCCCCCCCTTTTAAGTGATGCTGCTAAGCATTTGGAGGTCAACTCCATCGGCAGACATGTATTAAGTACTCCCACGTAAAGTCAATAAATATAAATGACCTGGAATTTGTCATGTGGAGGAAGGCATACACCTGGTGGGTTTGAATGGATGTTGAGAATAAAATTACCGATTACCATTGATCACCACAAAGCGAACAATTACTGGTGCAACTGACATTACAGTGTTGGGGAATGGCGACACACAATAAGGTAATACATCTTGAATTAAAGCACAGGATTTCTATATATTCTGGAGGAATAAGTGTGGTAATTCCTTTTTTTCCAGAGTCCTTTTTTCAAGGTAATCGTTCATTTATTCTACTATGACTACTATGAACATTTGAGTAATTATTAGCCAACAGTCAAAAGTTTCGTAATTCATCCTGGACTCATTTGCAGATTTGCATTTTTTTTCTGTTCAAAAGTGAACAATTTAGAAAAGTCTCATTTTACAGGCCTGCCAAAGATAAATGACCGAAAAAAAAGTAAGTGCTCCAAAAAAAAGAGTAGACGTCTTTGAAATAAAGATTGAAAAAAAGAGTAAAATTAGCGTCAAAGACTGAATGTGTCTGTGCTTTGCATAGCACAGTTGAAAATATATATCAACGCATATTCCCTAAGTAAAAAAATATACATCGCGCATATCCCAATTCATGAAAATAAGGGCGTTTTCCACATGTTTTGACACATGTTGGACATTTGCACACACACAAATTTTAAATGTCCCATTCTTGTTCTAACTGGACTGTTAAAGCAGGAGAGAAATAATATAAATTTAAATTCTTTCATAAAAAAGGAGGAAAAAAGAATGCTGTGAATAAAAGTGAAATAAGAGTGATTAGCGTCATTTTCAGGAAATCCTTAAAAAAAAGAGTGACCCTTTTTTTAAAAGAGTGATTTGGCAGGCCTGCATTAGTTTACAACAGGCATTTTGATTATTCATCTTGAACTAACTTATGAATATTTCTTGTTGGTCCTCGGTAGACATTAAAAAATCGTCATTGATTAAATTTTTACTATATATTCTAAAAATAATGTACATTGCGACATTTGGCTAGTTTGTTTTATGTGTATATGTAAACGGGTAAACAAAAAGCAAGATGTACGAGACTAGTGTTGTTAAATTAAAAAGAAATCTGCCATTTCATAAGCAATATTGTTAAGGCTGCCAACCTGTTATTTCACTCGCTACATGTTTGTTATTAATTAATCCTGAATCCTTCCAATATAGGTTGTGTTGATGAAATGTTCTAAAAACTTAAAAATCAAGAAGCACGTTCCTAAAATGTGTGGATGTAATAAATCTATAGATTTTAAATAACTGGAATTACAGTTAAAATAAAACAAGGTTTAAGAATGAATTGAAAACACGCTTAAGAAATCAATAAATGATCTGCCAAATCAATTGACCGTCAAGTGCAAAGTCAAAATGAAAGAATAAAGAGCCATAAAACTTCAATCTGGAATGTATTGACAGAAATGGAGCAAATATCGATCTATGTTCAATTAAATATGAACACATGATATGATAATAGAGACAATAGCGATGAGATTCGATTCGTTATTGGTGACAGCAAAAGCCAGTAAACATCCATACGAATCCAGACAATGCGGCGATTTAGATAAGGACACCGCAAAAAAAGGACATATGGTACTGTCCGTAATTATTTGGCAAACGAATACATAAATACTTGCAAACCAACGGATTCAAATGGATTAAAATAGAATTTTTATACTGAACTTGCCATTATCGAAAATTGTGTATTGCAGATAAACATCAAACGAGGCTATACGCAATGTGTAATATTATAAATGATAGACGAGTCGTCTTGAAGGTAGCATTGTGTCTTGTCGTTGTTTTGTGTTTCTTGTATTCTAACACTCATTGCGTCATGGACGATATTTATTGATTTTTCATAAATATAACAGTTATTCCTTGACTGACCTATAGATTGATGTCATACAATGTGTTGTGCAGTCTCATGTTCAGCTTCAGTCTGACATACAGTCCTGTCGTTCTGCTTAGATAAAAAAAAATGGTTATTGAGAGGTAATGACCAGATAAATAAATGTATGCTAATAAACATAACATCACTTGCTTCCTATGGTGGAAGGTGTAACACACAAAAGGGCCTGTTCATGTGACAATAATAAACACGTTGTAATTAGCTCCTACAAAGAATCCATAGCGATTTCAGGCTGTTTTTCATCTTTGATATACAACTAACAAATTTTACCGTTCGCAAAGTATATGAGCAGATACACAGAAGCATTGCTAAACACCTATTTCTACAAAAGACCCTTCGACGAATGACTTTGGTGTCCTATTTAACCTCTGTTCACTGTATTTTGTTACATCCTGTAGTCCCTGGTCAGTTGTCCAGTGACTACAGGATGACTTTGGTGTCCTATTTATCCTCTGTTCACTATTTTTTGTTACATCTTGAAGTACCTGGTCAGTTGTTTTCATTTAGGTGAGGCTCTTAAATACATTGTGCTCTTTTCCACCAGGGATGAACATGTTCGTGTGGTATGCTTTCTGGTATAAGCAGTTGTCAGGACAGAGAAAGAGGTATGTAAAATATTTCGCCCGGCTTCTGTGGCTCAGGGGTAGAGCACGGGACTCAAAGCCTGGAGATCGTAAGTTCGAATCTCAGCCGAGGCGGTGAGTTTTTTCACGGTCGGCCCACACCCAGGGCGAGCGCTCTGCAGGCTTAATGGGAAGGTCGTGCCCAACGGCCGTGTTTCACTCACAAACGAGTGCGCCTTTCGGGTGTTACTCGGTGGTATTACCCAGCAATTGGGACGATTACGCACCCTGGGCCAGCTGGTCCAGTAGTCAACGGGCCTGGTTGACGCCAGGATACAAAATGAGGGGAAGCGTGTAATACTGCCCTGTCACGAAGTTCGGAACCGGAATGGAATTCTGCAGATGTACATATACGTAGTTAAGTTAGAACTTAAAACATGAAGGCGGTAAACTCACCCAAAAATAAATATTAAAAACAAAGAATTAAAAAAAACTTTAAAAATACAAAATAAGTACATTTGTATGAAAAAAATATTCTACTTTTTATTTATTACTATAATATGTACACAATGTATTGTTTAATTTCATTTGGTGGTTTTATTTCAAATAAATATAAACAGCATGCAATACAAAGAACAATTTGCATAAAGGATCGTGAAGTATACTACCCTATTCTTTGATCAGACGGACCTAAAATAGTTTAATGAGTGGCCGGGTAAAAAAATTGTCCTAAAATTTAACGCCCTACATTGACGTCGGTCTTATGCAGGGACTGTACAACAATTGTTCCCTTATTTACCACCAGATGACTCTGCCTGTATCTGGGCTGCTAAAAAAAGTGAGCATTTGCGGTTCAAATTAACCTTAGAGTACTGATTATTTTATTGAATAAATACTTTTGTTTTAATAATTAAACTTATTAGTAAGTCATAGAATTAGCTAAACAATGTTTTGCTGAATTGTGCATAGTGATCTGTCTTATCACGCTTTGTATGGGAAAAGTTTGACCCTGTTTCAGAAAAATAGAATATTTGTGCAATGTCCGTCCTTCTTACTTGTGTTTGTAAAAAAAAAAAAAAAAGAATTTCCCGAACTGCTAGAACACTTAACACATTCGCTGCCAATGACGTGTATACACGTCGTTAATATGGTCCATTCGGTAACAGAAAAAGATCGTGTAGCCATTAAAATGTATACTTTCTAAAATGAATCTCTGCCATCGATATTCGGTCATAGAACAATTAAACAAATTCAACGTTTCTGCTCTTTGCTCCTCCCTTAAAATGTTAAATTTAACTTTGCCGGCTGAAACCTTTTGTTGATGTCAGCAGCAGAGCAAATTAAAGTTTTCCTCGTCCAATCCTACAAATAGTAATGCAAATACATGGAATATTTAAGAGACTATTGTTACAGGTGCTCTTTTTATTATGTGACACGGGCGTAAACTCCTGTTGTGGCACTCGTGTCTGGCCGCGTATTACATTTTATGTTTAATCCGTACTGGTTGAACTCTCGTTGTCATGTTAGCCTTGAGTTTTTACGCCTGGTCGTGGGTCACGTGATGACCCTGAGAATACACACGGCTATGTTCTTCTCGATAATTCTTGAAACGTGTGTTGTGCAAGATCTTATGGACTGTTCGAGAAGTGGAAAATTCTCGGCTTAAGGTGTGAAGGTATATAAAGGGGCTGTGTTTTAGAAAGGAGGGGGGGGGGGCAGAGAGAGAGCAGAGAAGATTCCAGCGGACGCAGAAGCGTGTGTCAGATTCTAGGACCTTATCCGACTAATGCGGCAATTATATATTTTCAAGGACTTTCTACTGGATTTTATGTATTTGGACTACAGTTACGCTCCCGAGGCAGCGGAAATATTGCGCTTCTAAAGAAGCAACTGATTTTCAAGCTGCCAGCTTTGACCGTTTATGATATATTTAGACACCAGATGGCGGTTCGTTGTCCGCTGAAATAAACGTGCGTATGATGTGACAAGCAGCCAATCAGATGCCAATAAACAAACACTCGACAGGCATCCTGGCTCCGCCCAATGCTGCGCTTCAAGCGCCGCTTGATGAGTTTCCGGTCGAATTTAAATTGCTCCCTCTGCATTCTCGCATCATCGACCGATTCGATTATGACATTATGACTGTGTTAGCGAAGCCATGTATCTGTTGTCTGCAGAACTGAAACCAGCCAGCGAGGTGTGCACGCAGCCTTTGTTGTTACGTTTCGTTTGAATTACAGCTCACCGGCCGAGCATCCTATGTGCCAAAGGCCCTAAGCAAACCACGTCAGGGGCAATTCTCTCTGAGCCTGTGGCCTGTTCAGACAGTTACGCGGGGCGATGAGCTGTCACTCAATACGAAATGATCATGATTGGCTCCTAGCATTCCTCGCTTGGCTTTGTCTTCCAGCACAAGGTCTCATCTGATTGGACAAAAATACAGTGCTCCCCTCTGGTGTAGCAATTCAGGATACGAGGTCATAACAAACAGCGCCTTACGATATAGGTAGTAGCCCTATAGGTAAAGCGCTGTGTAAAGAGCGTAGACTACAGTTTACTTTCTAGGTGTTGCAAGAACTTTACACTGGACTGTCATTCTCCGAGAGTTTACATTTAAAGGACTTATCGTTGTGATGGTGTTGGTATCCAGGTACTGTGCACATTATTTTTCTATGTGATTGTTTTGACTTGTTGCTATACCGCTGTTTCACTGTATAAATGTATTGATTTAGTGTATTGTATTGTTAGGGTTGTTTTAAGAATAAATTATAGTTATTTGTTAACGAAAAACCACTGACTTCTTTATTCATTCCCCTAGACATTTCACGCTGCCTAGTGTTACAGAATCTGATTTGTTTTATCTCCATTTCAAAATTTGTGTTAATCACGCATACGTAATCTGTTTATATTAGGTTCCGTAACACCATATCTTCATTTTGGCACCCTTATTGTTAAATAAAGTGTTAATTGGAAAATAATTCGGTCTATAATTCGTATTCGTGCTTTAGTTATATTCGTTTTTTTATTCATTACTTTAGAAAGAAACAGTCTACAGATTTTCTGAATAATTGCATAAGGTTGGTGTAGTATAATGCAAAGTAAGGGTATTCTTATGACTCAATAGTAGTGACATCTACTGGCAAGCAGAACCGGTCCAGCCGGCAGAGGAGTAGCGTGATACCGACCCTCTGGCATTACGATCAGATCACTGGCGCCAGAGTGTCATTACATCTAAGTCTGAGGATCGCATTATAAGGCCTTATGAAGATGCAAATATTTTCGTCATTTCTGACAACGCTTCATGGCCTACAGGTACACTGTCAATCAACATAAACCAGACCATTCGTTAGAATATTTTGTGTACTTTCTAACAATACCAAACATGAGCGGGAAAAGTTCCGTTTTAACCCAGCACGTTGGTAATTTATGACCGCATGAACACAAGCATGGCTCGCACGGGTTACAGGACGCAGGCGGCTTGCAGGCGATACAGGAAATGACCCGTGTCCATGGAGATGGTGTTTCAGTTTGGGTTGTGAGCTCACATGTATATTATTGTGTTAATTCATTATTCTTGGTATAATATTAAGATTATGGGCCGTTTACCACAATATAAATGCAACCTGATGCAAGACAACTGCGATACATTCCTCTATATCACTTGTGTCACGACTCGAGTAGGCTTACCAGCCCAGTTATCCGATTGCCTACTGAGTTGGCTTGTCACGGCTAGCTGAGGAGGTACGTTGACATGAGTGGACGAAACTGTGACTATATCCGTTTGACCACCTTCTATTCGCCTGTTTTTTTTTTTGTAGATAATTTTCTTAAAAGTTTATATAATATAATAATTTCCTCGACAACTACATATGAAAGTGACAACCTAATATGGCAATAAGAATTTCACCATTAATCCCCAGTTTATGTTCCACAACTGTTTAGTCTCTTCATTATGATCTGGCATATATAATGTGTTCCTGCATGAGTAGCCATCTTTGTTCCAACTATTTTTAAGAGTGTTTACATGACATCATCCAGTCAGCAGCTGTCGATTGAGGTTGTTTTGCATGTGTCCAATGACCTTGACCGCCAAAAGTGGATCTGATATATTGTAAAATGTAGACTGATTTCTCATATTTTCAAAATATTATGTTTCTTATATAAGATGCAAGATAGGTATTTATTTACCATGTGGAAAATGGAATCCTCTACACTATATAATTGTTCCCCTTGAAATGTTACTGAAAAAATTTTCAGGGCAAAAAAAAAAGGTGGACATGAAGGGATGAAACGATAAAATAATAAGAATGTTTATAAATAAAATATGGCTATTAATGTTTTTTTACTTTTTTCAGGGTTGTTTTTGATCAAGTATATCACAGGTGTTTCATACATCAGAGGTTAAAAAAATCTGTTTATTTCTTTTCATCGAAGAATGATTACAATGTATACGTTTTATAAGATTATTTTGCCATCTGTCATAAATTAGGGAATAGAATAAATAAGTTTATTTAATCCAGGAGGCCACGACAGCTGACATATTCATGGGAACACTATCAGCTGATGGCGGCTTAACCTTATCATGCTGACGACCTGTGCATAGGGTTAAGATCTTCGACACTATCCGCGCTAGAAATGTGTCCATAAACTAGCTTTTTGATATGTTTTTTAAAGGCGTGCTGTTACAGAAAGGTTAGGATGACATGGGTCAGGAGGAACATGTAATAATCATAAAGTCATGTTCACAGCAGCAGTCTCTAACAGTGATTTAAAGCGGACCTCTTGAACCCTCGGGAAATTTATAAACCTAAATACTGATTGGAGCTGGCACAAAATACCGACACCGGGGTGGTTGTATTATCTTAAACTTTGCAACGCCTCAGACATGCTGTTTTATTTCTCGCTTAACATAGGTGCCACTTCATTCCATATATGCCCTTGACTACACACACACACACACATATGTGTGTGTGTGTGTGAGAGAGAAAAAGAGCAGAGACGCGCTCACCGCCGTGATTTCAAACAAAAACTTTCCCGGAGACGTTTCTATACATTTCTGGAACTAGAAACCCCCTCTGTTTCGCATGGGCACTCCTTTTGTCACAGGTATGATATGCTTACAGAACAGCTTGTCGTAACTTCAGTAAAATGTGCATACAGATAAGCGGTTTTTAAAGAGTAATTATTTTTACAATATGATTTGTCACAGAAAACATCATCATGTCTGACGGTTGTTGTAACCCGTGCCATAGCCTTTCAATCGGAACAGCTTTGAATGTAACAATCCTCATAATGGTTTCGTTTTGAAATAAATCTCACATTCAAAATTTGTGTTTGTTGCACATTTACATAAAATGCACCATTCTGTCTGTCAAACTGAAAAATGAAGAATTGTATAAATTAATATTATCACATTGGAATTCGGCTCTGTTTTGTCTGGAATTATATGCTACTGTATATGACACTTAACCTGTTTATTGATACCAGAGAACACTCTGCCTAACCAGAGACATGATGAACAAATTAAATAATAAATAAAAGTAATTTTATCTTCATGTTTATACGTGTGTTATATTTTGCATTCTGTTCCTAGCTGAGTAACCAGTGTGATATATATGGAACAGTAGTTAGTTTACGGGACGTAATCCTTATTATATCTATAGTAAAAGAAATTTCCAATTTGAAATAAGGCTGAAATCGATCTAGTCAGTTAAAATAAAACTAGCAAATTTACAATAAGTAGCTGCTTTTCAAGTTGCTGCCTGTATTTAGAGCTAATGGAAGTACACTACCTTCCAAGTAATATTCTGAATCCAAGAAGCCATCACGTTATAATGAAATGTGTATTATCTCAGTTTTCAGGTTCATCACCCTTGCTGTCTTCCAACCACTGGTGGTGCTCTCTTGTGGGCCTTAATGGTTAACATGTTCACTTGATGCAGGAAAACTTATCGATTTAAGCTCTTTGGAACATCACCTCCGTGATTTCCGTAACCAGCAGGTGGCCACGTTAATCATGTTAAAATTCCGCAAACCATAAGAAGGAATTTTTTTACTAAATCCTGTGTCAAAGGATACTTTTGCAGGAACAGCGGGGTACTAGCTTTAACTTTGTTTCTTTTCTAATGCCCCTTTTTAATGACGTTAATGACCGTAAGGAATGGTTCGTCACATTCATTTCTACAAACCTTCCACTTGATGAACAGAAAGAATAAATTAAACGTGTGGGCACTAAGGTAAAATAAGTTTATTGAAATGATACATTAACGTTTTGACATTTCACGTAACAAGTTAGTTAAGTTTGCATGACTGCTCGCATAGCGGTACACCAGTATAAGAAGAATGTTGCTGAGTCACGTTTATCTGATGACTGATGTTAAGAATGCAATTCTTTAATCAGCTCTGAACCATAAAGCAACATCACAGGTGTTTTCTCGGTGCCTTGCATTTTACATTTTTATAGTTGCAAAGTTAAAGGTGGTTGCAGCGGAAATACAATTTAATATGGCGTACTGTATGTTGACATATTGTCACCAGTTTCTCAGTTGGTCTGCATATTTGGCGATTTAACGCCTTTAGCCTTGAGACTGTGAACACTGGACATTTACTCCCATCCCTTTGCTACAAACGCTCTTTTTTACATAATTTTTCAGAATGTTGTTTAGGTCGTTTGCTCACTGTATGTATGCTGCTTTCCACTTTTTGAAATGATCCATTTCTGTCTTGAGTCTGGGCAGTTTCTTGCTCCTTATCATCCTGCAATTTAGTAAAACTAAGAAAACAGGAAGAACGTGTCTGGCATCTGTGATTTAATGCAGCCGGCTTGGTAAAATCGATACACCTCCGGGACAGTTTAGCCGCGTCCTGCCTCCTCAACTACAGCCAATCTGTAAAAGTGGACCTCTGATAACGGGTTACGAAGCTAATCGTTACAGGAAACGTGTTCAAGGAATGGATCGAGTATGTATAAATTGTCAAGGGATAGACCAAGACCTGTACGTAGGCAGGGATGGAGCCGGAAACTGTATGCAGTCGGTTTGTCAGTAGCTTTCCCCTACACTCTCAGTTGTCGGATAGCGCCATATCGGCCCTGTGACATCACGACCAGATTACTGGCCTGTCAGAGTGCCTTTACATCTAGGTCTGAGGACCGCATTATAAGGCCACATGAGGACTCAAATATTTTCGTCATTTCTGACACCTCATGGACTACAGATACTCATTCAATTGACATAAACCAAACTAATCGTTTGCATTTTTAGTGTACTTTCTCACAGTACCAAACATGAACAAGAAAAACTCCGTTCTAACTCAGCATTTTTGTTGAATTTCTGACCACATGGATACAAGCATGGGTTACTGGGTGCAATCAGCATGTACGCAATACTTGAAATAACTCGTTACCATAGAAACGAGGTTTCCGTTTCGGTTATGAGTTCACATAAATTCTCTTGCATTTATGCATCATTCGTACTATAATATTTAGATTATGGGCTGTTTACAATGCAACCTGATGAAAGACCACTTTGAAGCATTCCTCGATACTGCTTGTATCACGACAAAATAGGCTTACCAGCCCAATTGTCATTGCCTACTGACTCGGGTTGTCACGGCTTAGTTGTCGGCCTGAATGTCTAGTTTTTATTATCCTGGTGGCGGTTCACCTCAACCTAATTTCCACCAGCATTATGCATTTGTTCGAATTGAATTTATGTTCCAGACGATTTAATTAGGTACGACATACCTATACCATACAAAGGCTTATTCATCTCTAACATACATTCTCAGTACATATATAGTAATGCATTATAGGTATTGTGGCTATATCTGTTTGATGCTATATCTTTTTTACTGTTCTGCATTTCAGCTGTACAGTTAAGTGTTAAGGTTATTTCATCAGAATTCAATACTATACACATACAGTGTTAGCACTTCATACATTTAGTAATCAAATCATTCAAATGTCCTTGACAAAAATCTCCTCGGAAAAAAACAACGTGTAAGCGCACTAATCAAGATTTATGTTCCAGGGAAGACCAGCAACCCTTTTACGGAAAATATATCTAGGAATTAGTATTTTCAAAAAGGGGGCTACGTAATCATTTCATATGTAGTCCGTATGCGGAAAGTTTGTTTTCCACAAGTTCGTATGCGTAATCCGTAGTCTGTATTGATAGGTACTTGATGGCTACAGATTTTCTTTTTTTTTCAAAGCATTTCACTATATATTTATAAGCAACAAAAGTCGGTATAAATGAATCAAAATGTTTATAATTTCGAAAATGATCTTAATAAGTTATATTTTGTACACGGTGCTGATGTTTACGCTTCAAACATTTAGAAAACACGTATATGATACAGGAAGGAAAAAAATTCAGTTTAACGCCAGTATGTTTGGTTTCCCAGAGACGGATGTCAGAGGTACCATTTATACCAGGTGGAAAAAGAAACTGTTATTGCAACAAAGGCCTGAATGGGAAAATGCTATGCTACAATCGGAGATTTAGAAAACGGGTGGTACGCGTTGTGCGCAAAAATCGCTCCAGTGATACGGACTTTACGCACTACGCATGCGGGCGTACACATATACGGATATATGGAAACAACGTAGTTAAAAACTCTTCAAAGTAATTTTGCGGGCTACCCATGCGGAGTACGCATACGGATTACGGATACGGACTACGCACACATGGAATCACACCATTATCGAAGGTGCTGTGATGTTGATCTGCCTACTCTATATGTCCTTATCTCAACTTTCAATTTTTCAAAATAAAGTTGGCTCGTCTATTAAGTTGATATGACACACAAAAAATGTGCCACATATATATATATATATATATATATATATATATATATGCGTGTGTATATATATATATATGTGTGTGAAAAATTAAGAAATATAGAGATTTGTCCGATTTAAACAAATGTTGCAAGTGACAGGCAGGCTGGTTCAAAAAGGTAACAAGAAATTACATGAACGCCACCCTTAATAATTGTCACAATACTGGTACCAAGTCACGTCTACTCGTACATTTAAAGGATCGGTAACATGGTCCAAATAGGAAAACAGCTTTACCACAAATTGATTACGCAATCACAGACACTAAGCCGATGCATATAAATATCAGAATAAAAAATCCCTTACCGATGCCTCGTGACATTTATGTTACTCTTATTACACATATGGTATAACGGCCGAAACAGGGACAAAATTTTGGACCCGAGTACCCGATAGGCCTTACCCGACTCGGACTCGAGTACTCGTTACCATGGCAACGCTGTAAAAATAAAACGGACAACTGTTTACCGACGCAAAATATGCATAACTTTGACTTCGTGACGGCTTAACTTTATCCCAACGAAGGAATAGATATATGTTATAACAAGACCTCTGTTAATTTGACTAGCATACGTTTAGTGCCCAAATGCCAGGTTACGATAATGAAAAAATAGGCCAACAGACTGTCCGTAAATTTATAGTAATACGCAGATATGCATGTACATACACGAGTACTCGGTAAGTATTACTCGGACTCGAGTAGTCCTTTCAGCCCTACATGGTATGATATAATTAATATACAGTTTAATGACCAGTTTTTCACAGTAACAATGACCAGCATATGACTAGAAGGTTCCTATGTATCCTGAGGTACATGCGAATTGACAGACGAGTAACCATAGCAGACAGGTTAACCTTTGACAAACTTGTAGTTTCACAGATATGTGGACAATATTTATGGGTTTGGGTGCCCATTTACCTAAACCCTATAACCCTATATCCCGGGTTCTGATTTCTATATAGGGTATCATGGGGTAGTCTTTGGAGACAGATACAGTTTGTATCAATCTGCATTCCAACTAATATCGGCAGTCGTGGAAAAGATCTGAGCTGTGATGGAGGAACATATTACCCCTTGAAAGGCGACTTTAGGGTAATTTGTTCATAAATATTTTTGTGGTTATATAATACTAGTCAACTGTAATAATTAATTCTTTGAACAACCCAACTATTATCCCCCAAAATCGTATTTCAACAATGACAATCAGTTTTTCCAGGAAGATAAAAGGGAATGGTAGTCTTTTGGCTTAAAATGGATGAGAAAGATAATTAATTGTCAATAGAGCACATTAGAACGTCTGTTAAAAGAATGGAAGAAGCATAGGTGGGATCATCACAAATAGAGCCGTTAAAATATTTTATTTAGCTAAACAATGTGATGGGGTTTTTAAATGACCCTACTTGGTCATTTAAGTCGCTAAAATAGCTTGGTCGCTTGAGGGTTAAGATATGTTAGCTGGAAACGGACGTTTGGCATACAGCAATATCAATGTCATACAACACTATACAACAATCTGGTATTTAGTGGACTGATCCCCGATTTTGTGTACAGCAAAGGTAAATTCTAAAGTTTTGGCAGATAATCATTCAAATAACATGATGTATATAAAGATAGCATTGTCATCCGATTCAACAGGATTGTGATTTGGAATTACGAGGCAAAAGGGCCAGTATCAATAAATATTACCTCATCTAAGTACTGAATTTAAAAGGTGCACTGCTATTATACATTTATAATTCTGAAACAACACCGTACGTTAAATAACAAAGTCGGTTCTTATCCAATCATTAAATGAATTTTGAATTATTTTTAAAGATTGAGACGTCGAATCATAAGACATGACACCCTAGGTCTCAACTATGTACTATATTGAAAGTTTCGCTGAGGGGGCATGTAAACAACGGAAAGGTTCGCTCAGGGGGCATGTATACAACGGGAGAGTTCGCTGATGGGGCATCTATACAACGGGAAGGTTCCTGAAGGGGCATGTATACAACGGGGAGGTCCGCTCAGGGGGCATGGATACAACGGGAAGGCTCGCTCAGGGGGCATGTCTATAACGGGAAGGTTTGCTCAGGGGGCATGTCTACAACGGGAAGGCTCGCTCAGGGGGCATGTCTACAACGGGAAGGTTCGCTCGGGGGCATGTCTACAACGGGAAGGTTCGCTCAGGTGGCATGTCTACAACGGGAAGGTTCGCTCAGGGGGCATGTCTACAACGGGAAGGTTCGCTCAGGGGGCATGTCTACAACGGGAAGGTTCGCTCAGGGGGCATGTCTACAACGGGAAGGTTCGCTCAGGTGGCATGTCTACAACGGGAAGGTTCGCTCAGGGGGCATGTCTACAACGGGAAGGTTCGCTCAGGGGGCATGTCTACAACGGGAAGGTTCGCTCAGGGGGCATGTCTACAACGGGAAGGTTCGCTCAGGGGGCATGTCTACAACGGGAAGGTTCGCTCAGGGGGCATGTCTACAACGGAAAGGTTGTAAACTAATGGCCTCATAAATCTGTCCCTTGAGACAGCTTACTTGATCAACTGTGGAAAAGGTTGTTGACCCCCAGGATTATTCGTTCGGAAATAATATGGCCATAAACCAGCTTGTTCCGAATGTATGTGACGGCGTTCTGTTACAGAAAAGCTTGGAGGATGGCTTGGGCCAAGAGGAAGATGTAACAACCATAAAGTCATATTTAATGCAGCAATCTGCAATGAACGTGTTTGGTTTACCAGACCCTCAGTATAAAAGGCCCTAGGAACGTAATTCTACAGGTCAGGCAGTAGTCACGTATAAGAAAATCTATTACACTCATATCATGCACACAATCAAGATGACTGATTTACTATATGAGTTTGATCTAGAGAGGTTGTAAAATAATTAAGTTTAAATGGAAAGGAGTGAGAAGAATATATATATGCTAAATGAAAACCATGCAGATAACAAGGAAGAGATTATAGTTGCTGGAGAGAGATCGAGAGATCATAATATCATTATATAATAGCTGTATAACAGTAAGTGTGTGTGAACATTTATGGGGTTGCCTTGGAATATAATGGTTTGTGCATGAGTGAAAGAGACATGTAACGAGTATAAACTGACGTAAAGGCTGAAGAAAGCTCGGGCCTGAGAGTGTGTTTGTCACCCTTTGACCCCTTAGAAAGCACACCACGATCTGCAAACTTTTCAGCCGACTCAGTAAGATGTATACATAATGAGAAAATGGAGAATTAATCCAGGAACCAGGTGTTTATACTGTTATCTGGCAAGATGGTTATCAAATATTAATTTTGTAGACCCAATGCTCTTTTGTTAAGCATAAGCAGTTATTCCCGTTTAAAATAAGCGTTGACCACAATCCAACATCATGGCATTTTATATCTAGGCTGACGTTATTACGATAACGTTTTGCCTCTACTGGGCATCTTTTTTTTGTTTTTTTTTTACCAAAGCAATACTTGTCTATGAATAAATCAATGCATACATAAGGCAAAACCATTATGGACTCTGACAGGCATATTGTGCACTAAGAACAGAATGCTTGAACAAATTTGATTCGGAGTGTCAGGTCCGGGATTTCAATTATTGTGGGCACATATCTGTTAAAGCAAAGCAAACTTTACCGACTTTAGGAAATATATTCAGACAGAGAAATATAAAGTCTTTGCGGTTTCAGTTTTTAAAATAATTCTAATGGATTTCAGAAATCCTCTTAGTCATGTTCTACCAATTGTAACCAAAACGTCTGTATCTTAAGCCTTGCATGACATTTACGGAAAGTTTTTTTTCCAATGGTAACTGGTGATCAGGGATATTACTCCCCTCCCCAGTATTACACATTTCCCGCTTTATACATGCTTGATAAGCGCAATCAAATATAATAAAGTTTGACTCTGTCCTGTAAAGTAAATTTAAAAAAAAAAAACTGCAGCTCGACGTGCCTCCATGAGATGGACTAATGGCATGCCAGCAAACAGCCGTCATGGCGATTGATTATAGACTCCACTGTTTCCTGCCCTGATTTCCCTTGGGACACAAACAGCAACCTTGAATAAACGCCTATGCTCGTGGATTATTTACATTTAAAAAACGAGTCCAAAAACGATCCCTACAGGCAAATCATGAGATATTTTAAATCACCAAGTACCCCTGTAGTTTTGATCGTTAAAAATTAACAACAGAGAAAGATTAGTTTTCAATCTACAAGCTTTAATGTTAAACACGCGTTTTATCTTGGACGTGCTTCATTTTTGTGAAAAAAAAGCAGCCAGTAAAGAATCAGCATTAATATATTTGATGTAAAAATAACTGACAAGTCCCTTTTTATTTACTTAAGTTATTTATTGCAAATTACAATTAATATTTACAGTAGATAATCTCACTTGGCAATATCTGGTTCATATGAATCTTATCCTTGCTTATGACAGATTATTAAAAAGTATTAATGCTTTATTGTAACGCTGAAAGAAGTTTTGTAGGAGTTTCAACAAAGGAATTAAACAAGTAGATTCCTTATTTCTTTGTGAGGGCCGTAACACACTTGGCGATATCGAATACTATATATATGTTAAGAAGATCGAGCCGATACTATTGAAGGTTTAACACATTCAAAACGTTGGACCTGTTGAGAATCGTCAGGCGTTTTTAGACATTGGCCCAGCATAAATCTCCCATAGGCATAAGTTATGCACTAATGACCTCCATTAATATCGCTAGGGACTGCTTGAGCGCCCAACAAGTACAAAAAAGAAACAAGAGATTCAGTCCTTGAGAGAGTAATATGGACTGATATCGAATCCAACGTCGCTCAGCTTCTAAATAGATTGATTATTAAAAAAAGGATTCTTTATAACACATATTGAATTTATAGACCCTCATAATCCAGCCGTGTATGTAATTAATTGACATTTATAGGCCGTAATACCCACCTCTGTTAGTAATTAGATGACACGACGCCCAATTATCTGAAGAGTATCCCATTTGATAATCTAAAGCCGTCATAACATTATCAAGTCGGCCATTAGCGTCATAAAGCAGGTGGTTATGAATTATCTTCGGTTCTACTTTACTGCATTGAGCATCGAATTAAAGTCTATTACACCAAGGGGGGGGGGGGGGGCTGGCGATAACTCACAGCTTAATTAAGAAACAGCATATGATATGGCCATTTGGTCCAACATAATCTGCCAGTTATTTCGAACATTCGAAGCCGAAAACATGTTGCTATAATCATGACTCCATGAACGCATGGAGCTGTACCAGGAACTTCTTATTTTAAACGGATACATTCAATTTTACATTAGATTAAGTGTAATCGGTAATCAATATTCTTTATTTTCTTTCTTTGTTCAGCGGATTAAGCGCATCATGTAATAAGTCATACTCATATGTCCAAGCAATCTGAACATTAAAAGAAAAGACCTCTTACTACAATAAGCACAATGCGGCAGTTAGGCAGGTTTTTTAAAATAAAACCAGATGTATTTTGCATCAGACATGATCGTTCTATGACAAACAGGATTGCCTCATTTTTTTTTTTTTGGGGGGGGGGTTGGGGAGGGGTCTAGATCTGATTACGATACATGGTGGGTTTAACATGTTATTGCTTTCTTTCATATATTAAAAAGACTATCAGCATTAGTTACATTGAGTGTAATAGGAATATTTAAGGCAATCGAATAATGAATGAAAAAGGGGAAGACGGTGCTCGAGCTGAACTGTTTCTACGGCCAAAAGGCACCCAGCCAACCCCCTAAACAATATCAAAGTGGATAGTTATGGACGTTTTGGTTCTATTTTGGTGTGATAAAAGAAGTCATCATGAGTAGATAGGGATGAGACAGCTAATATTTTTTGTAGATATCACTCCTAGCCAAAAGGCAAAAATTATCGACGATGTGTGTGCCATCATCTGGTCACGCGAGACTGAGGGCAAGAATCAGCAGAGCAGCAGTTCCCACGCCTATTTACACAGTAAGATCACCCCAGCCACCAGCATGCAGACAGTTTGGCGCTTGCCTAGATCGCTGACAACAATAGATTTAAGAGAGATCTTTGTTTTCTTCATTAGCTTAAGGCAACAGATAGACTTACTTTGATAACACGATACATACTTAATCAAAGATAGCCAGGGTAAAGCAAACGAAAGTAAGCGGATAGTTGGCCGCACAAATGATATCAACTCATAATAGCGACTCGGAGAACCTGCTCTCCGGCCCGGTACGTGTGAAGGCCCTCTGGTGCAGTCCCCAAGAAAAAAACATACGATGAGAAGGCAGATTTTTAGGCAGAATATTGATGGCGGAAAGCAGATCGCGAATTCGGCGTATAAATAAATACAAAGAAAAGGAAATCAATGAATTTGACGAATAAACAGGTGGCAAATAAACGAGAGTGGACTAGCCCATGCCGTTTTATTCCAATATTTAAAAAAAGGCAACCGAAACTACCGAAAGTTTTCGTTATCTGAAAACATATTCATGTCCTAGGTTATATGGCTATGAGCAAAGTGCCCTATTTATTTATCGTTCTGTCTGGTAAAACCTCGAAAATCCATCGGAGTAATCAGAACGCTCTTAATAACGACGTACGAGACAAGGGCCGCGGGCTCGTCTCCTGAAACGGCGTTAAAAGCACGTGTCTTGTAAATGAATTGCCTACTTAAAGCGCAGGTTCGCACCATTAACTGAGATAATATCTGTTTATAATCCTCAGGCCGATTAAAACAGTGGAGATGTCGGAGAAATAATGCCGATACCGTGAAGTAGGATTAACTGAGGGTATTATGCGGTTGGAACCCATGGCCTCTGTCATTATGATTTAGTGTAAATATTGAAGGAACCTGCCTACCCCCAGGCTTTCTCTGCTTGTGCTAGTAAGCATGAGCTTATTTTAGTAAAAAAATATTTTAATTTTCCTTACCGGTCACAATATAACATTTCTCTTGATTAAACGAACTGATAGGTTTTAGCACCAAGCAAAACTGTAATGAAACCACTGACCTATTCGGTTCAGAAGCGAAATAGTGCGAAATGAACGCAGTATGCATATATTTGTGATAAAAGTAACACGAACGGAACATACAACTCGCATAGATGTATCACTGACAATCAGTGTAAAAATGTCTGTAGTTCAAATTTAAATTAGAGATGATTGTAATAAATCGACCTTTGCACGTCTTATAAACTGTCTTATAACAGAAGGGAAACGTACGAGAAAAGGGCCACAGGCTAGCCTCCTGAAACGGCGTAAAACGTGTCTTGTAAATGAATAGTGTACTTACGGCGAAGGTTTGCACCATTAACTGAGATAATATCTGTGACAGTGGAGATGTCCAATAACGCCGATACCGTAATGTAGGATTAGCTGTTGGTATTCTGCGGCTGGAACTATGTGAAGATAATCAGTCTCAAGGGATCACTTGTAAAACAAGATGTCATTAGCAAAGGTAGGGTTAAAAATGACCCATCCTTACTAAGATTTCCTTTATTCATCTGCCACGCACAAATTAGTACCAACGTAAACATTTTAAAATCCTGCTCATCGGATGATTTTTTACTAAAAAGATCTTTGACCTTGAAGAGTAGTTAAAGATGACCAATCTTGGAACTTGATCAAGACTACGTTGATATATATCTGCCATGAAGAAATGTAGTTCCTTCGATAAACTCAAGTATGACCTGTTTGATGTATTAGAATTCAACGAACACCTGGTATAAACGCTTCATAACGTAACTGATGTTACATAACAACGGCAAAGGAAGAAGGACGAAAAGTATGTGTGTGTCGGGGGAGGGGTCCTTACGCCGAACTACCACAAACGCTAGCTGAATCCAGCAACCAGTACATATGTAAACCAGACGAAACTATTCAAGAGGTCAGAATCATAGATAGCTCAGTTTATGTATCCCTGCAATGTCGTGCTCGCTTTCTTTAAAAAAACCACAATCACCTAACAGTAAAAAATTATAAAATTACAAAAGAAATAGAAATTAGCTGTGTGTCGGGGAGACAACGAGGCCGATCACCTTGAAACGTTCACCATACTGTGAGAACATAACATAATTGACATTGTCATGGGACCTGTTTTATATGTTTGTTGATACAATATAACACGTGTTAGCATATAAAATCATGATTGTTCAAGGTGATATCGTTAACTTGAAAGGGATTCTTACGTCTTGAAACAACAACACAGTCTAATTTTTGTGTGAAAGGCATTGACGCTGACGTTAAAAAAATAGGCACACAACGTGTTTAATGTCCTTATGTTATGTCTGACGTTTTCTGTAAATCGTTCAAAACGTAAACAACAAAACACAAATGTTCTTTTCATCATTTTCAATATGAAATCTCGGCAATGATATATAAATGTCATAAACAGCTTTGCTTTTTTCCATGTACAGACAAGTCCGGGTTCCTTGGAATTTAACATTACTACATCCAAATACCCCAGGGACTTTCTCTGACCATTAAACTACACAAAAGAATGTGTTAAAGTGAGTTTGTCCACTTGGGAACAGAAAGAAATGGTTTAAGTCAGTTTTTTTTATTTATCCAAAATGTAGGAGCCTTTGGGACAGCGTATGCTTTTCACAGGAAAAAAAGTAAAGGCCTTCTCAATCCGAGCAACCTATTTACATGTTCATTATTTTCCTTTGTTCTTCACTCTCATTGTGCAGTGATGTATTTGTCATTTATATGATAACCGCAACAACAAAGTTAATATCACTTAATACTTTACTTGAGATTTCTCAAATTGTTACTCTAAGAATAAGTAGTGCTTGATTATGGAAATATAACGGCCTGCGTGTGTTTGGTAGTTACAAAAGGAAATGAACATCTTTGTATAACTGTCGTTCGAAAGTCACGGATCTCCCCATCCCCGCGGATTCTCCGCTGCTTGTTATTCACATTGATCAATATTATTCGGTGTGTGGGGTCGTTCCGTGTCCAAGTAAGTGAGATTAGTTAAAAATAGTAGAAGATAGCACAAAACCTAATTTGTTTTGCCAAGTTAAAATTACTTTTTGTAATTTGCATGTAACTGGGAAAGAAAAACAAATATTTCTTTAAAAACTTGTCACTACACTCATACTTTTTTAATGACAGAGGTTCTTATAAGTTTAAAATAAGCTTTCTAAGTGAAGCAATTCACGAGATGCGTGTCAACTGAAAATGCAGAGTCATTAAACTCATAACACTTTTTTTGGCATAGAAATTGGGACGACTAGATTTCAAGCCATTAGCCTTAACTGTCAATAAACTCGAAGAAAAGCGACAATATAAATCTGGAACAGTAATATTGTCGCTCTGTTGCCGAGGTCAAGGTCACTGAAACGGGGGCAAAGTAACTGGGCAATTTTAAGGTACATCCTAGGTAAAAGTAAATGAAATAGGGGAAAATGTCAGACTAATAATTATAATAATAATGGCAAACGAATACCTCCAACAATTGAAAGGTAGAGATAATTAAACCAAGGACTGGCCTCATTTGTTTCTTTTTAATGAGAACAATGATATATTATTTTACATGTATAAAGCAGCACAAGTCATTGAATATTTCAACCAATGAGGTTTCTTGAAATCTTTAACACAATAGATCAGAGACTTTTAACGCAGCACAGACCTGCCCGTCACCCTTATTGTTGGTGCTTTCGTAAATTATAAATGTTGGGTCCGTTGGGATTCCATTTACCTGCGTAAAAAGACTTCTATTGTTGGTCACCATTAGTGTGTACCATTGTTCTGGGACTGTTCATTTCGGTTAGTTAAAATTTTTTTGTTTCATGACGTGTCGGACTAGTTTGAACAAAGGTTCTTATCACAGTACCCTTGAATCACACCTGTTATATCAGAGGCACTATCGGGTTATCAGCGCCATATTTGGTTAAAAAAGGGTTTAACCAACTGCCATTTGGGAAGCACATATACGGACAGATAGAATTTCCTGGCGCCGAGGCAAGAAATTAGAAAAAAGGTAGACAGACTGGCACAAGGTTACACCAAAGACTAATTGTTGAAAGAAGCTTAGGCTTATTTTACGAGTCGAGATTAAATAAAAAACTAACGAAAGAAGATTTGGTATTACCAGCCAGGCTGCTAAACCAAAGGTTCTTTGACTTGCGGCAGCTTTTATTATGGTGGAAAAAAAAATTAAAGAAGTCACATCAATGAAGCTTATGTGTTAAACAAGATTCCACATGCCTATACAACGTGCTGCGGGCCCATACAGTGTGAATGGGCAGCTAGTTAAGCATATCCTTGAGTTAAACTGAATATTCAAAATTTTGTCACGGTATATATATATGTAAATTAGATTGTTGCTGAGGTGGTTTTAAAATGCAGACACTAATAAATCGAAACACAAGCAAAATCTGAAATTAAATTGCAAAGGGTGTAAAAAATATTCCAAAAGATTAAACATATGTACAGACGTTAGAATTATAAATTTACACATTTTTTAGGTAAGTAAGGTGCGTTTCAATGAACATATTAAACTATTATAAAAACACATCCCGAAGAAGATAGTTGGATATGGATAAAGATACTTATGTTAATAACTTGCAGATATATTGTGTCATATGAATAAAGCATCTTTCACGTATCCCTGATCCCAATACCCACGAAATTCACAAGGGGTTATCTTAATCATGCGGTTTTTCTCGATTTAGCCTTTGGCATTCAGTATCATGTTTTCATGACTACCATAGAAACGGCGTGTTGTTCACGCAGACGTTGGAGTCATCTTCCGAATTTTATGTTTTTCTCCTGCACCGATATTAATATGACATTTCAAACTTTCATATGCGTTCCAAGTTTGAAAGTCATCATACGATTTATTGGAGATATTTAAAGTGGTTGAATGAAGATTGTATAATATATGCGGTTTGGCATTCATGGAATGGGTACCATTAACCTCATATATACACAAATATATATATATATATATATATATATATATATATATATATATAACCACAAGCAATCCTTTCGGAACAGATCCCACGCTAAAAATACTGAACTGTCTAAACACATTGGTCACTAAAAGACAACAATATCAATTACAAGCTCTCCGGGAAAATATCTGCAAAGGCAGCACCTTACTTCTGTGGGACTAGGAAGTGTGATCTCTGCTTGTCTGAAAAGCTACTTATAGCAACGGCCGCCCTGGATCATTGTTGAACTCAAGAGCTGAAATTCTCTCCAAGTGCCGCCACCAAAACAAATTCACCCTGAAATATTTTAAAACCTAGCATTCGTACTAATATTCAGCGTGCCCCCTTAAACCCCCCTCCCCCCCCCCAACGAGGATCGGCTTGGCAGACTTACCTGTTCAGGTAGTTGTTCTCTCACTGCTTTGCAGTGATGAGGGACATGGCGTTACCACTACATCATGGTGAGTTTACCGAGTGGATTGCATTTGGTATGAGTATAGTATAGTATATTTGCCTTTTATATTGTATATTTGTCTTGTATATTGTGTATTTTCATAGTATATGTGTATTTTATCATATGTATACTACTGATATGTTCACTGCTTCCAAGACCCTATTAGAATCAGTTCAATATGCTAATTGAGCATCCTGGTATATATCTTTGTATTATATATAAAATTTACAACAATAAATAACCTCTTTGCCCTGCCCTGTTATGTTCCAGTATCGCACGTGTACCCCGACCAATCCTATTGTGCACCCGAGGACAACAGGATATATATATATATATATATATAGTGGTATCGTATGAGTGACGGCTAATGCTCACATAGACCTGACAATGTAAAAAAAAGAAGAAAAATATAGAAGTTTTAAAATGTTTCTTCATACCTCACCTAAAGTCGATAGTTGAATGTCATCGGCTGGGTCTGGTTTCGTATTTATAACAGCATTCTTCGATTTAGTCGTGTCCCATGGGTTATACAGCTATATACTTTCCCGTGTCCAGGTGATTATTAACTATCCAATCAGTATCACGTCAGGTATTCAAGAAAACACACTGTCATTACAGCGTAGAGTCCGCTCGTGGAGCACTGTTCTCAAGCTGTAGTTCGCCAGTAATTTTCCAGGGGATCCTGGGAAGCGTATTGATTTAGTTCGGCGGAACACGTACACACCTGCTAAGGGAGAATACAACAGCCATGTAAACCTGAAAATAATCACATCCATTCAGGAGTAGAGTTCTTAGTACTTAATCGCAAGAAGGTATATTTTCCCTACTGTATTACTGTAATTAAAGTGTTTATTAAATATAAAAAGGACAGGTGATATTGATCACCGGTCAATTTCACTAAGTCCTTGTGTTTTCTTTCAAACCTTTAAGCAAATCAGTCCTTTCACCAACCGGTCGATGACCTTACAAAATGAAATGCTGATATATTATTACCACGTTTACAATTTCCATCAATGATCACTCTTCTGGTGAATTCTTCTGAATTGAGAAAAGCGTCTCATTCAGCAACGTAAACATTGGAGTAAGAGTTATCACAAAATGGGTATTAGTGTATGGTGTATGTTAATTAGGTGATCAACGATGCAGTCCGTCTGTCCGTCCTTCCGTACTTCCTTCCGTCAGTGCGCTTTCTTTCGCGCGCGACATCTAAACAAACCAAGCTTCGTTTTTTTCAAATTCACAGGGATGATTGGTACCTATGAGGGCTCCAGACCTAATAAATAGAGATCTGTCGGAATTGCAATATCGTCACCAGAGCACAATCGGTAATTTTCTTTCGCGTGCGATATCTCAACAAGATGACGCTTGATCTTTCTCAAATTCACAGGGATAATTGGTATCTAATAGGGCACCAGTCCTTTCAAATTACAGATCTGTCCGAATTCCCATATCGTCACCAGAGCACAATCGGTAATTTTGATTTCACGCGCGATGTATCAACAAGAACAAGCTTCATTTTTGTCATATGCATAGGGATCATTGGGGCCTATAAGGGCTCCATCCCCGTCAAATTACATACCCGCCAAAAATCCAATATGGCGGGCCAGCCACAATCGGAGATTTTCTGTCGCAAACACAAACAGAATACCCTTGATATTTTTTAAATTCACAGTGATGATTCATGCCTATAAGAATTTAATTACAGACTTGTACAAAATTAAATATGACCGAGTACAATCGGTTATTTTGTATTGCACCCATTATTTCATACATAACTTCTTTAATGTGATTTGAACCAGTAATATTTTGTCATCTCATGCATATTGAAAAAACATGTTCTGTTTGTCATATTTTTAAACTATAAACTAAACTTTTTTTACTAATACGTAAACAAGTCCAGCACTACCAGAAATGCGGGGCCCTCTGCATGAGGACCATTGTCCGACCACATCTAGTTGAAGGTAAACTTAAACAGAGAGCGATAACACCTAAATCTTTGTACTATTTTATTATCTTACACTGTTTGTTGGGGAAATGCCCTTTCTGAGTAGTTACACTTTATTCTCTTGGTTCTTTTTGAAAATGGTAATGTAAGGGTCTTTGTTGGATAAGGATTCTTGGAATATGTACCTGTCAACCACAATACTTTGGTTCCGAGGAACGGACTCGTCGCATTTCTCTTAAAAATCACACGGGCACGCTCATGAGCATGCAAGAATGTAAAAGGTATATTTTTTGCAAAACAGTGGAAAAAGTATCTCTTAGTTTTATTGTAAATAAATTGGTTATTTTTCGGTCATTGTAAGAACAGAGAAATTTAACAAGGAATCAGGCTTCTTTACCACTGGAATACCAGTCTAGATGAGTCTTGGGATCAGCATTTATACATTGCTGCAAGGTCAACACTGAAATACATATGCACAATGTACTCGTAAGTGAATCCAATCCACGTCAGAATATGGTATTTACTTTTGTATCGAGGACTAAAAGAAAACGCGGACCAATGTATCTGCTTTTCACTATCATTTCTTTCATATTCTGTGAACAACGACTCATTGACATAGGCGAGGTACATTATTCCTGCATTGGCAGGATAGCTGTTTTGCATATGTGGTCCCTAGATTTTTTAAGGTATGTTCTTGTTCCGAGTAACTTTAAAAGTCAAACAACACTATTTATTTATATTTATTTATTTATAATACATATTTAACCAGGATAGCCTATTCAGCAAAAGCTGTTTTTCAATAGGGTCCTGGTCTAGATGATATAGATAAGTACACAGATAAAAAAGCAAATATGAAAGAACTGAAACTAAAATACATGCATACATAAAAAACAGTTATACATACATGGTTTAAAATGATACTAGAAAAAAAATTCTTAAATGATATACACGAATATTGAGTAAATAAATTTAAATAAGAGGCCTGACTAAAAATTAAAACATGTAAGATCATGATTTCACAATAAATATATTACATAATGACACAGAAAAGGCACCTGTGAACAAGCTATGAAAAATTATATGGCATTAATTGCTTGTACAATGATTTAAACTGGCAGAGACTGGTTGCAGATTTGACACTTACAGGTAAAGAATTCCAGTGGATGGGACCAGCATATGCAAGGCTTGCTTTGAAGGATTCTCTGTTTGGTTTAGGTAATGATAAATTGAAGCCCTGAGAAAAACGAGTATTATATGCACTATTAACACGGTTGAACGTATGCGTAAGAGAGGGAGGGACATTACCAGACAAACATTTAAAGACCATTAAAGAAACAAAATATTGGTATCTCTGTTTAACATTCATCCAACCCAATGTTGCAATCAATGATGTAGAGGATATATTGGTATCATAAGTTTTAGTAACAATTCTAGCAGCTCTATTTTGAAGTTTTTGGAGTTGTAATAAATACGTTTTGGAGGAATTACCCCAGACAGATATACAATAATCAATGTGACTCTGAATTAAGGCATTGTAAAGTGTGTTTAAGCTAAAGACATCTAAGGTTTTACTTAATCTGAAAAGGAGACCTAGTTTTGATACTATTTTGTCGCACACCAGTTGAATATGTTTTTTCCATGTAAGACCAGCGTCGATGATAACACCTAAAAGCTTTGTGTGTTCAACCGGCATCACTACGAGATATAGTGTTTTTCTCAGCAGGGGCGGTAAAAGATTGATCCTAAGGTATGAACCCGAAATGGTCCAAATATAAGTTGCAGGGTTGAATAATACGAATGTTTCTGATAGAATTTACATTTTGGGTCGTGTTAGAACCGGGGCTGGGTTTCAGTCAGCCAAATAGGGTACAATACGTGTTGCGATCATTTTCCGATTTACATCTCTGTGAATAAAGTGTTTCGTAAGCAAATTAAAAAGACATATATATATATATATATATATGTGTGTGTGTGTGTGTGTGTGTGTGTGTGAGTTTACATATATACATGTATTATATATACTATTTATTATTTATGATATACAGTGTCCACAGCGGGGGTGGGTACGTACTCAATTTCAAATGATGGGCCATTTCGTTCGTTTCATTAATGGTATAACATATGTTATATTTAGATACAAATTATCTCATTTTCTTTAACCTCATATGCTTAATACAGAATTAAATATATGATATTAAAATTTCCATCTAGTTTTTTAGTCCTTTCCCCATCTCTTCCGAATTATGTTTGCATATAATGGGGGAGATTATAGGTTATATTTTTTTATGTGATGTGATTTTTACACAGTTTTCCTGTGTTTCTGGGAATGGGAATGTCATGAATCACATTTTCCCTCAAATAAGTATCTGATTTTCCTCAGGGCTTTTACCACTAGTTACACTTGTTGTCGAACATGTAGTCCAGAATATGCAAGGGGAAATAGGCCTCGAGAAATTGCCTCGCTTACATTTAAAACAATCAGAGATAACAGAGATATAAAGTGAGATACATGCCCTGTTGAGAGCATAAAATGGAAAAAACATGCAATACATATTTTGATGTAGAAATGTTTTAAAATAAGCAACGATTCAACACTAACGAGGGCCGTTCGAAATACCCGTCTATCATCGTTTGCACAGGTACGTTTGTCAAGGAGGCACCGACAAGTGTATATTACTGTATATAAATCCCTCTTCCAGTCGATCATACGATAATACATGTGATCTTGTTTTCAAAGGCCAACATAAGAAACAAAAGTAGCTGAAGCTTTATAAATACTTCATATTTAGTGTTTAATTTTGGGTTATATCTGTATTTGTTAGCAGTCATTGTGTTTCATCGATACGATTATGCAACATGCAAAGCGTATGGGTAACCGTATCGACGTGGCGTATCAATATGTATCGATGTATTGATACAGCCCTAGTTAGAACACACAGTTTTAATTATTTTTTCCCCAGCAAGACCATGACACAAATGTCATGAAATAAAAAAATGACATATGCAGCAGTTATATCCAAATCATATAATTATCATGAACACCAAAAGCGTCAATAATACGGTAAGTTAAAGAAATAGCACCACTGCATTTACACCTGGTCCGGAAGTGTAAAAATAATTTAAGGTCTGTCTTAAACAAAAGCTATGACCGGTTCCTCACTAACAACCGAAGGGCGTCACTACAGCCCGCTTGTGTTATACCGACATGGACTTGGAGTGAGCGTCGATTGCATGATATGAACTTGAATTATTATGCTTAACAAACAGTCATAAATAAAGTATTTACTGTACGGTCCTCTCTTCGCTAATATCCTCCCTTTTGTTAAATTAATCTCACCTGGTCGCCCTTCCTAATCAGACCTTCACATATTGGTTTGATAGTGTTATTTGTAACCGAATACTATTGGAATATCATATCCCACTTCGGTAAATTTGAATCCCAAGCTATCATAGTTAACGTAATGACTGACTATTTGGCGTATAGCGATCGCATCTCTGGCAATCCCGCTACAACAAAGCTGCCGTTCTTGCTGGACACATTTGCAGACATATTGCAATTTTAAAGGTACAATCGATTTTAGAACATCTCACTTACGAGATAACGACATTCCCATTAACATTCTGTTTGAAGCCTATAGCTGGATATCTAGTAGATAACGAGATACCTGGTATGAATGAGAAACGTTGAAGTCTGTGTGAACAAAACTACTAAACAATGACAAAACCTATTAACTCCATTTGTAAAGCGCCTGAACAGACCGCTGGTTAAAAAACAATCTATTATACCGCAAAACATTATTATATCGTTATGACATGCTAATTTAGTTAATCAAAGTCTTTACCTATAGTGCATTCGATCTCAAATCCCTTACTGACAACTAGGGAACCATGGGTCTCGACGCTCAGCTGAAATTGTCTATTAGGATATGTTTGTGTAATATAATAAAATATGGGTCCTATGAACAATTTAAGGCGAACCTGCCCACCCAAACTGGAGTTATCATACATTAACTTATTTGTGAATGGATGGGCCCAATTTGACCTTGACCTTTGATCGAGCGACACCAACATCACTTTCTCTATTGCCAGGTGAGCCACATGTAGAAGACGGAAGGTTTGCGATGAAATGCTTGGCTTAAATTGCATTCACAATCTTTCTAAAGTAGTGGGTCCTGTGACCTTGCCTTTTGATCTCTCGACCCCGGGAATTAAAAGAGTTCTTTCATTAGTGGTGGGCCATATATGTCAACTTTGAAACCAATACTTGAAACGAATTTTTTTTATTTATTTTATTTTTTAAACAAATATTTCAATCCAAATTGGTGTTATCATCTAGAAACTAATATGTGGACAGATTGCCCCTGTGACCTTTACCTTTGACTTTATGACCCCAAATTACAATTAGGTTTATTGGCAGGTCAGCCATATGTGCAAGATGGAAGATTTTGTATGAAAAGTTTGGGCTAAAATGCATCCGCAATCTTCCTTAATCAGTGGGTCCTGTGACCTTGACATTTGACCTCATGACCCCAAAATCAATAGAGGTGGGCCATATATAGGTCAAGTTGGAAATCCATACGTCAATCCAAACTGGAGTTAACATCACAACATTTGAAGGGCATAAAGAAAGACGAACATACGAACAGACGGACGAACAGGGTAATTAACATAGGGCATCTGTTTATTCAAGCGGCACCCTTATAAACACACACGGTTTCAGGACACAGATATATGAAACCACAGTTGCGTATCTCATAGTATCAATATTAGTTGGCAGTCTCACAATATAGAAAATCATGCATCAAAAATAAAAAATAATACAGGTGGCGCCATTGGACTTCAAGAACTGAAGAACCTAATTATAATCAATAAACACACTGGGTTTCAGGACACTGGATGAACCCATAGCTGTTACTGCTGTAATTTGATGGTTTCAAAAGCAGAAAAAAAATCTTTACAATTAGAAAAAAATACAGGTGGCGCCACCAGTTTTCCGGAACTTACATCACTAGTCATATTCAATATTCAGCAACCAGTTTTCGGGAACTGACAAATCTAGTCATGGTCAATATTCTAATAAAAATTCATGGCAATCCATGCATTAATTATCAAGATTCTGGATGATTTGTATCAACATTTTGATTATTCTGGGGGCACATACGAGCCAAATAGCTCGAAGAATATAGGTCGCAGTGGCCTAATTTCCGCTTTACAAGGAGATTTTTTATTAACCTACCTGGATATTTAGTTACATGTTTCTAGGGATAGCGGTTTACGTTATATATATACACACAAACACACACATATATATATATATATATATATATATATATATATATATGTATAAATAATACGTTGGTGCGTCAGCCTTGCTTTAGTGAAAAACATGTATAATATGAGAAAGCGCAGAGCTCATTTTATGTGAAAACCATTCTGCTTTACCGTTGAGGCTGAACTGACGTTTTCTCTACTCATGTAGAACAGAGAAGATGCATACGCCGGAGAACATCTGTATGTTAAAAATACATGTTTATATAAAAAAAATTGATATTAAAATGTACAAAGAAAAATGAACCATCTTCCTGACTGTTATTAGCTACTTTGCCTCGCCCCATTGTTTGCACAAAGAAAAGCAAATGGGCATTGGATTAGTAGATATTCCCCTAGGAAACCGCGAAAACTGTTCTGAAAAGATCAATGGAAAGGAGATGTGGAGAGAGATGTGATGGTGAATGACACAAGGGTTTTGTAGTAAATTATGTACGAGGCTTCTCTCACAAAGCCGGACCCATTGACCGTGTCATTAAACAACAACGAGGAAGTAACGCCGCGGCCTTGGATATTTTTTAGAGAGATTGCTCAAATTGTACAGGAGCCATAGTATGTTTAATAACATACCGTTTTTACTTTCTTGTTATTTTCTCCGCCAATTGGTAAGGGGGGGGGGGGGGGTGGTTATGTTTGCACCGGCGTTGGTTTGTCCTGTCTGTTTGTCTCTCTGTTAGTCTGTTAGAACATTACTCAAAAAGTTATTGACTGATATTGATGATATTTTCAGGATAGCTCGGCAATTGTACAACAAACAATTGTTCACCGGCTTCTGTGGCTCAGGGGTAGAGCGCAGGACTCAAAGCCGGGAGATCGTGAGTTCGAATCTCAGCCGAGGCGGTGAGGTTTTTCACGGTCGGCCCCCACCCAGGGTGAGCGCTCTGCAGGCTTAATGGGAAGGTCGTGCCCAACGGCCGTGTATCACTCACAAACGAGTGCGCCTTTCGGGGGTCCTCGGTGGTATGATTACCAACCCAGGGCCCGCAGGTGCAGTAGTCACCGGGCCTGGTTAACGCCAGGATATAAAATGAGAGGAAGCGTGTGATACTGCCCTGTCACGTAGTCCGAAACCGGAATGGAAATCTGCAGATGTACATATACTTAGTTAAGGCAGCATTAAAAAAAATGGAGGCGGTTACCTCCGACAAAAAAAATATTAAAAAAAAATTAAAAAAAAAAAAATAAAAAACAATTGTTCACATGTTCGGGTGATCTGGATCACCAACTGGAGCAAGGTGTTCTTAAGGAAAAAAGCTGCATTTCTGAGGATGCCACATAGGAGCAATGAGTTGCCTTAGCGGAGGACTGCGCTCTCTCAGTACTTTACTACTTTGTTTATCGTAAGCCATGGCATGCAATAATCATGATGTTTTAATGTATCCCATCAGCCCTTATATAATTAAGGTCGGTTAATGTAGACAAAACAGTTAACTGATATAGATAGCACTGTTAATACGTTTAGGCTCTGATTAAATCGCATTAAATGTGCACATATTACGTGATAGTTAGCACGGAATTCCTGCACGTGCAATTGTGGCAGTAGTTTCCTCGTTTCGCAATGTGTCGAGAAAAATATAATATTTTTTGTCGGAACTCTCGAGTAGTCAGCAAATTTTGTAATTTTTTTTTTAGAATCTTGTAACAACATATTTTGACGATATAGGAACAAAAAATTGCCTTAAATGAATACACATGTAACTCAAGATCTTCCTTTTTTTCTTTGCTCTCCAGCTATGGATACATGATTTGGTATTACGTATTTGTACTCATGGAAATAAACCATTATTTTTAAAACCAAGGAGAGGATCAATCATGGTGAATATGACAATTCAATGTTGTTTAAATAAAAAATAGAAATTACGCTTTCCTTTTCGCTGATATTCTTACACGGATATAACTACAAACCTGATATGATGAAAAAATCGATATATCAAACTTAAAAATAGGTTTAAAAAAACATGCCGACTGGGATATTTAAATATAATCCACCTGAAGAAATGGTAAATGTTTTTGTATTGGCTGGAACAATGGTTCATGGAAGCGCTGTCTTGTAACAGCTGACCAGTATAGTGGCGGTCAAATCGATGTGTGTTTTTCTTTAAGGGATGTAAATATCATCCGGTGGCCATTGAAACTGCTTCTCAGTCATAGAGTCCAAAAACAGGTTACCCAGACCATCATTCCATTGTCTGCTTGAATACAAATTCAGACCATTCTTGAATAAACACATCATCTTTCTTTACGTCTTTCAATAACATCAGTATATGAGGTAAATTTGTCACATCGATTTTCCGGCCCGATCCTGAACAAGTTATTTGAAAAGGCCAAGAGTGTCTTATCGTATCTCTAGGAAAGCATGGTCATATTTACGGAAAGTCATCCTTGAAGCGATACTACAAACCTTTTTAGGTACGCACTTTTACAGGACTTTGGATTTAGCTAAACTAAGAGTTATAAAAGTCGTGACAAGTTTCCAACATTAAGGGGAAACGTTTGAGCGCTGTTACTTTTCCTCTTACTTTTGGAAAAAAAATGAGTAAACGGGCATCCAGTAGAACAAGGAATTTCTACTTTACCACTATTTTTCCAAAAGACTTATTTTCACAAATCTCGTTTATCATGCTGGAAACCAAGAGGGGCACAAATGTGCAATTAAAAAGACACGCTCACACAGTAACTTCTGGATTTCTTTGTTTGCATTTTAAAATTACTGAAACATGTTCTCTGTTTAACAACGCATGTTATTCTGCAAATATTATTTTAATAAGATCAATATTAAGCTGTTAGCCTAAAAGAGCACGAACAGATTTCAATAAGCTCAATATTAAGGTGTTAGCCTTAAAGATCACGAAAATTTTTTTAAAAAGCTCAATATTAAGCTGTTGGCCTAAAAGATGCTATCTATTACATCTTATAATAAATATAACGACGTTGCGACTTTTCTTTCCATGTTTGAAATTATGTTATTTTCTCTTATAAATAAGCTGAAGGCAGTCAGTCATAGAACACATATTTTTACATATATACACTTTTTCCGAAAATAATTATTAGATCTAAAATATTTAAAATATCTAAAATATATAGACGTTTTATAGTGCTTGATGGTTATGTTATTGCAAACATACGGTTTTGTTATTGCATATTCCAGACTAGAGGACTTCAGTTGTAAGGCGACCTCGGGAGACGCCGCCCTCAACTTGGCGATAAAAGGCAACAGGCAATATACGGTAGGAGCAAACATGTCATCTGTGAATATTATACTCTGGCCGAAGATAAGTTTAGAAAGATTAGTCGTATTGCAGTTCTGTCGCGGAAACGCGCGGTCCTCTTGCATTTCGGAAATTCATGAAATCTCAAATGTAAATAAGTGTATAGAAATAAACCCATCAATATATAGTGACTTCCATAATAACGATCATAATTTAAGACACTATAACTAAACAAAAAAGTATGGGTGCTAGGAAAGAATAAATTGCGTCATGGCAATCAATTATTTTCTATATAAATTATACAACAACAAAAACTCTTGTCTCTACGGACTAAAAGGATCGGAACTACTCATACCTGTTAGGAACATTTCTAACACCACTCCCATCCACAATGTGATTTCCAAAGTCGTCACCGGGAATATTATTTAGTAGAAACTGTAGAATATTTGTCAATGTTAAGCGGTTTTAGTTTACTGTTGCTAATAGCTTGTACTATGGATGTGTGACCAGGAGATTAACTTTCACGTCCATCAAGCTCAGCCCAGTCGGAGAGTGACCGGAACAATTTAAAAACATATACAATAATTAACTTATTCATGATAAATGGTCCTCTTGGAATTTGGAAGTTATCACAGATGATGGTTATATAATAAATAACTAATTCATAATGAATTGTCATCTTTGAAGATGTAAGTTGATCATTACAGTCCTCGTCAGATGGCTTTGTTTTAGCTTCAAGGGCAATTAACTAATTAATACATTGCCCATGTATGTGTATTTATACAGAAATCTTGTCACATATTTCTGAATCATTACTCTGGGAGGATGATTCTTCAGTTTTTTCGTTCGCAGGAAGTGTACGTCGTCTCCCGCAATCAGACAATGATAGCCATAAGCCTATGTAACGTTGATTCAAGGTAAAACATAAACAACAGCGCAAATTTTATTTTTCATCTCTGAATAAGAAAGGTGAAAGTTAACTTTCGAAAATGGTCGTCGGTGGTTGTACAATCCAGACCCAAATTTCAATATAGAATTAATCCCATTTACCTCTATATTAACCGTCGCTCCAGAACAGGGGGGGGGGGGGGGATAAATAGTAAACTACCGACTGAAAGAAAATGTAACTAGATTTGCGCGTTTTGGAGATGGAAATATACCTACAAAATCCGTTATTACAGTCTCCATAAGTTTCCTGCAACAAATATATGAGCAGTACTTACATAATTTGCTTTGGACTACACAATTTAAAGAGAAATTAAAACCGTGGCACTACTGATACCTCTAGTGACAATATCTGACGTTTACTTTATGTACGATGCTTGGGTTTTCCGCTTTTGTGTTATAAAGTTTAATGATCTATACAGGCTTGCAGGTCACATCCGCCACTACCACTGACACGAATATTAATCGAGACACCTCTCTGGTCACTGGGCAGCAGTACTTCTCTGGACACTCTCAATGGGCGGCACCTCTCTGGTCTCCGGCGGGCTGCACTTCTGAACTTTGCAGGCTCCATATACTGTCTGTCCTAACTGAGGATGCACTCCTTAAATACACTACTTCCCTTGAGGATTATTTATATTCATAAGACATATTCAAAGCCTGGCCTGCTTTTTCTACTGTAGTCCTGCTATATTCATAAGCACGCTTAATACTAAATTGGCTGGGAACAAATGCACGCTAAATTTTATTGAATACTGCCATTGTCTAACAACACAATACTCTGACCGGTGCGTCGAGTGTCGCTCCACAAATACAAACACTAGCAATGCAACATATTTATCGAATTCCCACCGGGGGAGATATTCCGATACCTGAACATGTATATGTGACAAATCGTACAATAAATATGACAAAAAGTGAAAATATTTGCTAATGGAGATGTATTTAAACAAGTGAAAAGTCGGATATTATGATGTATTGTAACGTTGCTATTTATAAACGATTTACTTATTCCCTTTTGCTTATTCTTTATACCTGCTTATCTCAATATTCAAAAAGCAAAATACAAATATGCAATAAAGGCCATCTAGTACAATGTAAGCAGAGGTAACATCTCATAGGTGACGTTTCTGTATTCCCACAAATATACATAAACTTGATATATGAATGCTTCCATAAAATTCCGATTTATCAGATGTCTGTCCTGGCTTGTTGTGACAGTTCGTATTATTCTGGCATACAGCTTGTCTCATGATAATGCGAGTGTCTTTGTTGGATTTCTGCAGTATGCCAATGTCACCGTGAACACTTTGAATCATAGAAACTGATCCTTCGGATTTGACTCCTTATAAATCCAAGGGCACGCATGAGAGCACACTAATGATGCGATAGTACGTTAATTAAAAAAGTATTACGTAGAGCTTTATTGTTAAAAAATGTGATTTTAGGTCGTTACTAGAAAATTCGATAAAAGGATTAAAACGAGGAATTACCACTGGAATATCAGCTTGAAAAGTCAAGGGATCTGTTTTGATACATTCCTGCATGGCAAACACTGAAGTACATATGCACACTTTATATTACAAGTATGCGAATTCAATCCCCGTGAGAAAGTGGTATTTGACTGATGTCTTTTAAGGAATAAAGGACAATGTGGATCAATTATTATGCCTGTAACTGTCATTCTATTTATTTCCTGTGGACAGCTGCTCAGTGACATAGGTGAGGTACTATTTCCCTGCAATAAGAGGATGGTTGTTTGCCATATATAGCCTTTCATCTTTTTATGACTTCCATTTTAAACATATTTACTCGTATCGAGCGGACCTTTTATTGGCGGTCAGCGAGTCCCGTTGTCTGTTTCCATGTAGTCTCGTTCTCGTTTCGTGTAACTTTACACGTAAAACAACGCCACTGCTGCACTCCATTAAAATGTTTATTTTCCACAAGGGGCGGTAAAACTGCCGTATAATTCCATAGCTGCAGGCGTTATGGGCATCACATATGTTGCAGGATTAGAATAAGGAATGCTTTTGTTAGAATTGTTTATTTTGGGTGGGGTTGGAACACGTAGTTAGCATTATATTTTCATTAGAGCAAGATCATGATACAATGTCATGAAATAAAAAAAAATATCATACGCGGAACAGTCCTGTCCAAATCAAATATCAATCATAATCACCAATTGCACAAAATTATTCTGAAGGTCCCAGTTTAGTTTCACTGATCCCTTCGAAGTTGTTATAAAAAATCAAGCGTCACTAATACGGTTAATGCAACACATATATTCAATCCTCTTACACATGGCCCAGAATTGTCATAAATCATAATTAACTGCCTGTCTAACACGAAAACTATGACCGGTTCCTCACTACCCATAGACAGACTTCACCACAGCCTGTTGACATTATATCCATTTGATATGTAGCGTGGATTGCTCATGCATTAAATGAACTTGAAATATCACGCTAAATGAAAAGTCATGACTATATAGTATTTACTGAACGGTTCTTCTCCTACTTTCCTCCCATTTGTTTAATCAAACACACCTGGCCGGCCTTGCTAATCCGATCTTCATATCACGCTTTTTTGTACTGCTTTAGGTAACCCAATACTATTTAATAATATTTTGTTACGTTTGAATCTCAAGCTATTGTGGTAAAAGTAATGAGAGACCAGTTGATGTTTAGTGATCGCAACTCGGGCAATCCCGCTACAACAAGACTGTCATTCGTCCATTTTCTGTCGAATACCTAATATGCAGATATAATAATTTTTTAAAGATCTAACCCATTTTACTATATAACAGCTTCGATTCTAAAACAACGACATTCCCATTAGCAGATCAGACATATCCTGTTTCCAGCCTATATCTAGGGATCTAGTTGATAAAGTGGATACCCGTATGAATGGGAAATGTTGAACTTAGTGTGAACAAACCTACTGAACAATGACAAAACTTATAAGTTCCATTTGTACCGCGGCTGGTTAGACCGCTGGTTATAGCAGCAATCTATTATACCGCAAAACATTTTTGTATTAAATATCATATGACTAATATTTACACTATTTACTCGGATTATGGGGACTTTTTAGCTAATCAAAATGTTATTTATTCCAATGGTGCATAGGTTTTCTGATTCCGTTCATTTATTTATATTGACTAAAAAACCACATAATTGCACATAAGTTCGCCTTGACCAAGAGCGTTGACAGTCACAATTGAAATAGAACCCTTTTGACACTAGCATTATTCTGATATTCCAGCCTAATTACGGGCCATGTAACAAACGTAATCAAGAAGCTCGTACGACTTCAGGCGAGTACATCGGTAGAGGTTAACAGATTTTATATATATTCTTAGATCATGACAATAATCTATAAATTTACTTAACTTAATCTTTCTTATTCGTACTCTACTTAACTTTGAAGAATGTATAACTAAGCATTTCACTGAAAACTTTGGCCTTTGCTCTTAACACCCACACCTTATATGGTAAATCGCTGTGCTCATGTTACGGGGAAACTATTCAACTTGACAGTGGACGAGGTTTGAGGGTAATCTGAGGTTTTCTCTATTCATGTAAAACAGACAGGAAGCATACATAACAGAATATCTTTATATTACAAAATATGTTTATATAAATAATTAGATATTAAAATGTACAGAGAAAAATCAACCGTTATTTCCAACTGTTATAACTGACTGTTATTTGCTACTTTGTAATCCCCCATCGTATTGCGCAAAGAAAGAAGGACATTGGATTAGTAGACATCCTGCGAGGAACCTGCATACACTGTTCCAATGGATCAATGGAAAGGAGTTGAGGAATGAGATGTGTTGGTTAATGACACAGGGGTTATTGTAGTAAACCATGTACGAGGTTCCTCTCACAAAGCCGGGCCCATTGGCCGTGCCATTAAACAACAACGAGGAGAAAACGCCGCGGCCTTGAATCTAGATAGATTTATCAGCCAGTGAAGGGATGTTCATATGTTTTACACGATACCGTTATTATTTCTTCTTATTACCCCCGCCAAGGATTATATTTTTGCCGTCGTAGGTTTGCTTGTCTGTTTTATCTGTTAGCAACATTACTCAAAAGGTTTTCAATGGATTTTGATGAAAATTTTAGGATTGCTCGGCAAAGATACACGAACAATTGTTTACATTTTTGTGGTAATCCGAATCACCATCTGGGTCCATGAATTTTTTAAAGCAAAAATGCTGCATTTCTTACGATGCCATATAAGGTAATAAGCTGCATTGGTGGAGGTCTGCGTTCCCTGAGTGCTTTTCTACGTTATGATTGTTTATCGTAAGCCATGGTATGCCATATTCATGTTTTAATGTATCCCTAAACCCTAATATATTTAGGGTCCGTTAATGTGCATAAACTTGTTCACTGATATAGATCACACGGTAAATTCGTCGAGGCTTTAATTTGTTTGCATTAACTGTGCCCATATTACGTAAAAGTTAGCGCTGAATTCCTACAATAAAAATATAATCCATGAGATTCACGGGTTGTTAGCAAAAGGTGCTTGTTTGTTGGTTGTCTTTGTTATTTGTTATGTTTTATACAGTTATGTATAACGTCAATATTGCATTTCCACAGAGGTGTGGCAGTAGTTTCCTCGTTTATCAATGTGTCGAGAAAAAATTAAATACTTTTGCCGGAACTGCCGGGTGTCCAGCACATTTAGTAATGTTATTTCTTAAGAATCCTGGAAAAAATATAACTAGAAACCTGGTATCATCAATAATCGATATATCAAACCCGGAAATAGGCAAAAAAAATTATACTCAAATCGCCTAGGCTCTGCTCAGAATGTGATTTTCTCTGATTAAGCTATCGTGCCAACTTGGATATAATTAAATATAAATTTTATGAAAATATTGTATTTTTTTTGTATTGGCTAGAACCATGGTTCATGGAAGCGCTGTCTTGTAACATCTGGCCAATTGATGTGTCTAACGTATTCTGGTTTTCTTTAAGGGATATCTGGAAGCCGTTAAATCGCTTCTCAGTCACAGAGTCTGAAAACAGTTTACCCCGACCATCATTCCACTGTCCGCTTGAAAACAAATTAAGATAATTTCGGAATAACCAAATCTCCTTTCTTTTCGTCATTCAGTAACATCAGTATTTGGGTTATATTTGTCGCATCGATTATCCGGCCCGCGCCTTAACAAGTTATTTGAAAATGCCAAGAGTGTCTTATCGTTTATCGTATCTCAGAGAATTCTTGCTCACATTCAGGTTTGTCTTCCTTGAAACGATATAAACCCCCTTTTTATGGCAAGCACTTTCATGCCACTCTGGATGAAGTTAAACTAAGAGCTATTAAAGTCGTGATAAGTTTCCCTAATAAAAGGAAAGCGTCTGAGTGCTATTTCTTTTCCTCTGGTAAGTTCCTGTACGTTTAAGGGACAAATGTGCATCCAGTGGCACAAAGAATTTCTATTTTACCGCTTATTTTGTAAAAATTTATTGTTTCATAAATCTCGACGAAATGAACTAATAAATGCGCAATTAGAAAGAAACGCTTACACGGTAGCTTAAGAAATTCTTTGGTTGCATTTAAAAATCACTGAAACCTGTTTTATGTTTAACCACGCCGTAATGTTATTAGGCAAATCATATTTCAATAAGGTAAATATTAAGCTGTTAGCCTAAAAGATCATGAACAAATGTTATCTACAGCACATTTTATGATAAACTAGCTGACAAACACGGTATATCGGGCTTTGTACCAGGGTTTGGAAATTTGAACTTGAACTTTATTGATCAAGGCATAATACAAGTAAAAACTTCAAAACATAATGATATTTCTCCAACAAATTTACATTTTAAGCCCTCGATCAAGGGGGCTCGACCATAAAGAACTATATGCCTCTTTACTTATAACAGTACAATTATTAATCAGAGCAAACAGGAAATATTATGCACTCAGAAAACTGAAAAAAATATACTAGACTGTGGTCGATAAACGGCTGAAGTGATTATTCTTAGAGCTTTTGTTTAAGTTTAATTAACATTTCAAGATCATGTTTTTTAGCAGATTCTCAGACTTCAATACAGTAAGTAAGTTATTGACATATAAAGCTATTATGCAATTAAACCATGCCATCATTTTGGTAGCACTTTACGAGCTTTATCAAAAATTCCTAATCCTCTAGAGATTCTGTTACGTAACATCATAATCTGATCATGCTTATTTAATTTATCATCCAAAATAACACCGAAAATCTAGTTTTTGACACTTGTTGTAATGGGATATTGTCAATCAATATTTTAATGTTTTCTTCTAACTCTAGTGTTTTTTTCCCAGTTTTCTTAAATAACATAAAGTGTGTTTTATCAATATTCATAGATAACTAATTGACATTAAGCCACACAACCAATTTAGATAATTTATTGTTTAAAATGTTTGCTATATCAGTTAAGCTTTTTCCATTGACAAATATATTTTTATCACATGCAAAAAGTATCGGAAACAATATATTTGAAATATTAAGCATATCATAAACATATAACAAAAAACAGTAAAGGTTCCATTATTGAACCTTGAGGGTCACCACAAGGAACAACCTAAAGTTCTGAGCTAGTCTCCAACTGAACTCGGTTTTGTAAATAACTTAAAAAAATCACATGCAATTCCCCTGATACAATATTTTCTGAGTTTTCACAATAAATATCATGATATGTAGTGTCAAAGGCCTGTGAAAAATCTAAAAAGAGACCTTATATGAAGAATGTTGGTTCAGTTTCTTTATTCTAAAACTTAAAAGAAAATAACGATTTTCAGTGGGATACTGTCATGATAAGATATGTACAAATATTTTTATGCATTTATTTTGTGGCGCTGCGGTCATGACAAGAAATTCATTTGCACCGGTATGTATACCTTGAAGACCTGGTGAATGATAATGTTTATGTTTGCGAACCGGAATGGGACGCGGGGGCATTCAGGTTTATTTGAGGAAGACATGAACGATGAATTTAATATATGTTTTAAGGAAGGAAACTATTCCTGAAGAAAGATACGGAAATATGCATAACTCGTTATGCAGATCATTACCTCCATGCAGATCATAAAAATCACTCAAAATTATGTGGACATTAAACATTATTTATTCTCATATCGGCGAGGACACTGCGGGTACAATAAACTTTAAAATGAGGTATTGCATAGTATCGTACGCAACGCGGTTTTAGAGAAAATAGCGAACAATGGTGGACCGAATTCCTTTTATAAGTATTAAATAAAAAGATCTGTCTTGCCATATTAGTATTTATATGTTTCTTTTCTCTAATGAATAAGCTGAAGTCCATATACAGTCATAAAGCATGCATGTTTAATGTACACAAGTTTAAAAAAATGAGAGTATACTATAATATTCTGGATAGACAATTCATAGTGGTGGGCGGTCATGTTGGCAGCTTGTATAATGCAAATTTCAGGCTAGAGTTCACGATTGTTGGGCGACCGCAGGAGAGCTCTTGTCCCCAACAACATGCCGATAAAAGGCAACAGGCTATGTAACTTACGTCATGAGCAAATCTGTCGTCTGTGAACATTACTGTGGTCAAGCTCTAACACGATACACAGAAAAAAGGAACCGGAAATGGTTGTTAGTGTTTTTTATTTGGAAGCTTTTTAATCTGAACATTAATTTAAATATAAAAGTAAAGCCATAAAAGCCTACATTAGGCTTAATAAGTAACTGTCCAATTTAAAGGAAATATAATTAAATAAACGTATAAGAGAGCCAGGAGAATATAGCTCCAAAACCCGTCATGACACTCCTTAATAAGGATCCGCCATATCAAAGAGGCATGGGTAAAGTAAGGCATGGAATGTTCCTGACATGGCATGACTCCCTAATTTGTGGCATCAATGATGCCAATTAAACCTCTCAAATATGTGCAATTCTACCCAGAAACAGATCCACAGATGGATACACTATGCAAATTTCAGGCCGAGACTCCAATCCACTACTGAGAAAAGTGCATCAATGTATTCTATAAAAACACGACAGCAGGTGGCGTCACATGTCTGGTCCACAACAAAGCTATCCAAGACGGATAAAGTCCCAAAAATTCAGGCTGATACATCAATAAACTCCACAGATATGACCCGAAGCAAACAGACGGATGGACGCCACGCAGAAGCAATTGTAGATGGTGCCATCAGTCTTGAATACAAAATGGAGTTATCCAAGCTCTATGGACATGCACAATTACAGGCAAATACGGCAAATCACTCTTGAGAAAAGGGCATTAATTTATGAAAACGGGAAGGTAGGTAGCGCCCCCTGCCTGGTATACGAGAGAACTCTCCAAGAAGTACATGCAAAATTTCAGATAAATACATTGAACCAACCCTGAGATATGAGCAATTTTCACCTATATCAAACGTACGAATGGTCGCCACACAAAAACGATTGCAGATGGCGCCACCAGTCTTAAATACGAGATGAAGGTATCCAAGATCTATAGACATATATAATTTTAGGTCAATATATTGAACCATTCCTGTGATATGGACTGTTATCAAAAGATTTACACTACATTATAAGGACTGCAGGTGGCAACCAGTCTTTGTTAGGCACAACTACATAGGTGAGCAAATAACTATGCCGGGTTTCGGAAAGATCAAACCAGGTGTCATAGAGGAGTTCTCCGGAAACGAACGCGGCGGCAGCGGAACCCGGTCAAAAAAGTTTTGCGGATACAATTATATAACCATAATTATAATTGTCTCTAGGGAGTGATTGAAGCCTGAGCACAACTGACACCTCTGAGAAACTTTTCCAACAAAACTTTCTGCCACAAAGGAATTTCCTTGCAGGCAGTGGGCGTGTGAAAGGCGTCACCGCCACTGTTACGAATATTAATTAGTAACAACTGCAGAATATTTGTCAATGTAATCGGCTTTGGATAACTTTTGGTAAAAAACATTAACCATTGATGTGTGACTAGGAGAATACTTTTCCCATCCATCAAACCCAGCCCGTCGGCAAGTGACCGGGGATAATTAAAAACGTATACAATAAATTACTTATTCACGATGGATTGTCCTCTTGAAATTGGGAAGGCGAGCACATCAGAGGGCTTTGTTTTATCTTCAGGAGGAAGTGACCAATTAATTTCCAATGTATGTGTATTTGTACCAGAAATTATGTCGCAGCTTTTAATACCCTGGAAGGATGTTTCTTTAGTTGTTGTATGCCTATTGTAGAAGTTCTTTCTCGTTACAACTTTCAGACTACAGATGTACAACGGTTCAGCGATTGCAAGAAGCGCACCCCGTCTCACTAAAGTAGCCAATGATAGAAGTTTGTTTATGTAGCGTTAAACAAAAAAAAAATGGGTGCAAAAGTGTCGTCCCTATATATTACTCAGGTCAAAGGTTTGGTTTGAAACCACTGTATTGGCGATCTAGCGAAATTATCGAGCGCAAATATCGGCCTAAGAAAGGGTGGAGGTGGGGTGCGGGGGGGGGGGACCCATATAATGTGATATAAATAAATCAATTAACCTATGTAACCCCCCATGCCTGACGGGGTGGGGATTTATTAGTAACGGAAACTAAAAAAATGTAACCAAAATTGCGATCACTGTAGACAAGAATGAATTGAACTGCAAAATCCCTCATTACAGACGCCATGAATATTTTCTGTAATAATTATATAATCATTGTCTACATAATTTTATTTATCTAAACCGCTACCGGATTCTCTGGCGAACATTTCTGACGTAATCGTTCTGTACGAGGCTTGGGTGTAACGGTTCCGTGTAATGCATTTTAATGATCTACATGTTTGAGTCTTACATGTCACCAAGGCCATTTTATCCATCAAAGAATTTCTTGCAGGCAGTTGGGGAAAAGATATGCATCCGTCACTGCCACTGGTACGAATATTAATTAATAGGTGGGTGGTGCGAAATATTTGTCCGTAAATGGTTGTTAGATGAAATCATTGCATGGCACATGTAACTGTGACCTGGAAAGTCAATAATATATCCGCAAAACTAATAACTGAAATATATACACTTTAAACCTAATTTATGATGAATTGGCCTACTGGAATGGGGAAGTTGATTACCACATTTCACATCAAAGGGCCTTGCACAAAGCAATAATATATATTACAATAAGTAATACAAAAAGTGACAATATTTGCTAATGGAGATATATTTAAACCAGTGAAGAACAGGAATTGGACGATGCATTGCAACAGTATTATTTCTTAAATTTGCGGGGTGACAACCCACATCAGGTGTGTAAACATCCGTCACTGATATGAATACTGAAATATAGCTACTGCGAAATATTTTCAGTTAATGCTTGTTTAGATGAAACCATGACATGGCGCATTTTGACTTTGACCTGAAAAATAAATTTTACATCCACAAAACTCAGCGGGTCATCGAGTGACAGCGACTAATTGAAAGATATACTAAAAGCCTTGGTCATTATGGATCCCTTGCTGGAAAGGTGAAATTGATTACCACAATTCACATCAAAGGGCTACGAGCAATAATGGTTTATTAAAGTCTCAAATCAGCCATATGTATAAATCGTCGGATAATTTACATTACCTGTAATTGAAAATCATGCGTATTTTTTTCAATTTTTATTAAAATCCGTTGTCCTTTATGTATACATTTGCTCCATCAAATGTACACTTATGAATATGTTATGTTAAGTAAAACTGATCAGAGCACTGAACTAAAAGAAACATCTATTTTCATATTTTCATTTTTATAATGAAAATTATGACCTTAGGCTACGAGGAATGCTGAACAGAGAAAACAAATAATTCAATCAAAGGTTCAGCAAGTGAGGGTGACGTCACTATGACGTATAGTATAACTAATGCAATCTTTTGTTACAAGGAATTTAGGTACCAACAGAAAGGTATACGTGTCACGGGTGACGTTTCTATATTTACATAAATATACATAAATATTATACATGAATGCCTCCATAAAATCCCGATGTATTAAATGTTTGTCCCGGCGTGTTGTCCCCGATAATCGTGGCATATAACTAATCTGACGTATGTCAGATAAATCTGAACCACGCATCTACCAGCGGAGTGACAGTGCACATCAGCTGTGATCAGGCTGCCTAAAGTCTCGCCTAACGACCATATCGGTAAAGCGACCACCTCGAAATTACAACCACTTTTTCATGGTCCTGATTTTTTTCGCTTTTTTTTATCATATATTTAAACCTCGGAACACCTCGTCCGTTATATATTAAACTGAAATAGCCTAGAAAATTTTCATTCAGATATTCTTTGTGTAGACGAACGGACACATATTTGAGCTGCATAAAAGAACTCAGATATGATAACTGATAGTTTGGGGGCACGTTTTGGATTCTTGTTTGTATGCGTGTGTGTGTACAACATGAATATAAATCCAGCAGGATTACAACATCTCCCACAGAATATATATATATAAATATATATATATATATATATATATATATATATATTAATAGAGATTATTTGTAACACGGATTTCAAGATTTATGACAGAATGGCAGATAAAGATGACATGAGCGGCACTAGAAACAGATGAGAAAGCAGAACAAATAACCTTTTGTGTTGCAAAAAAAATATTGATTAGTCAAATTAATCCGACATGAGGACTATTTATATTCACCATGGATAACATCTAGCCGCTATTCTCCAATACGAGATCGACTTATAGTTGAGGTTCAGCTAAAAGGGCTTAATAAACTATTATTTAATGATGAAAAAATGATGAGAAAGTCATTAATGTTCATCTTCTTCTGCTTACATTGTTGGGTCTGTCTTATCCATTCCAAGATGTTTGTCGGGAGAATGAATGTGAGAATTAGGACAAGAACAGTGGAACATCAATATTTGACAGGCAAAGAATATCACTTAAGTATGGCTCATATTAGATCAATGTTCAACGGTTTCTCCCTGCCACTTATTAATACCAAATTCCATCAACAGTCAGTCGTGTATTACAGACTTCAAGCAAATCTATGATTTACGTGTATAAATTTAAAGCAACAGGCATACACTCAGCGCATACCTTTGACTGTGCGTTCTGATCCTTCCGTAAAATGTACAATGCATTATACTACTATAATTTGAGGAACTGGACGTGGTAAAAAAAGCGTTATTCCGCTATGAACTTTGCCGATACTCCTCCCCTTGCCATTAAACTCTCCCCCCAGATAGAGGCTTCCTCAGAGCATTTTCGGCTTCCCCCGTCATTATTATGCCCTGACGGGTTTATTTCTCCGAGTTTCTCGAAACCGCTCAAGAGGGTTGTATTTTGCGTAAACACAAAACCTCGGATGTCACAGGTCGCATGTCAGATTTATAGTTATAACGCCAGTACATACTAATTGGAATGCAAAGGAATTAATATTTCTCGTGATTTGACATATTGTTTTAATCATTAACATATTTCAGCTGCACAGAATGTGGTGGGATACAACTAATTAAAGAATAAAGGGGATACAGGTGATACAGATCTCAGATGATATATCAAGGTGATATATTAAACGAATGCACACCTGGCATAACATAAAAAAATTAATATAATGGGACAGGTTATAGTCTAACGTGCAGCTGACACGTACTTGTTCAGTTGTATATGGAAAATGTGTGGTTGTAATCATTAATCTGTGCATTTCTCAACAAACTTAAATCCCATGAGTAAATTAATAATTGAATTTTTCACTCAAATCATGATATCATTGATATCATATAATGAAACAGGAGGACCACCCTGACATTACCGAACACTACAGGAGGACTACTCTGACATTACAGTGCGCTACAGGAGGACTACTCTGACATTACAGTGCGCTACAGGAGGACTACTCTGACATTACAGTGCGCTACAGAAGGACTACTCTGACATTACAGTGCGCTACAGGAGGACTACTCTGACATTACAGTGCGCTTCAGGAGGACCACTCTCACATTACAGTGCGCTACAGGAGGACTACTCTGACATTACTGAGCGCTACAGGAGGACTAATCTGACATTACAGAGCGCTACAGGAGGACCACTCTGACATTACAGTGCGCTACAGGAGGACCACTCTCACATTACAGTGCGCAACAGGAGGACTACTCTGACATTACAGTGCGCTACAGGAGGACTACTCTCACATTACAGTGCGCTTCAGGAGGACCACTCTCACATTACAGTGCGCTACAGGAGGACTACTCTGACATTACAGAGCGCTACAGGAGGACTACTCTGACATTACAGAGCGCTACAGGAGGACCACTCTGACATAACAGTGCGCTACAGGAGGACCACTCTCACATTACAGTGCGCAACAGGAAGACCACTCTGAGATTACAGTGCGCTACAGGAGGACCACTTCTCACATTACAGTGCGCTACAGGAGGACTACTCTGACATTACCGAACACTACAGGAGGACTACTCTGACATTACAGTGCGCTACAGGAGGACTACTTTGACATTACAGTGCGCTACAGGAGGACTACTCTGACATTACAGTGCGCTACAGGAGGACCACTCTCACATTACAGAGCGCTACAGGAGGACTTCTCTGACAATACAGTGCGCTACAGGAGGACTACTCTGACATTACAGTGCGCTACAGGAGGACCACTCTCACATTACAGAGCGCTACAGGAGAGGACCACTTCTCACATTACAGTGCGCTACAGGAGGACCACCCTGACATTACCGAACACTACAGGAGGAATACTCTGACATCACAGTGCGCTACAGGAGGACCACTCTCACATTACAGTGCGCTACAGGAGGACCACCCTGACATTACCGAACACTACAGGAGGACTACTCTGACATTACAGTGCGCTACAGGAGGACTACTCTGACATTACAGTGCGCTTCAGGAGGACCATTCTCACATTACAGTGCGCTACAGGAGGACTACTCTCACATTACCGAACACTACAGAAGGACTACTCTGACATTACAGTGCGCTACAGGAGGACCACTCTCACATTACAGAGCGCTACAGGAGGACTACTCTGAAATTACAGAGCGCTACAGGAGGACTACTCTGACATTACAGAGCGCTACAGGAGGACCACGCTCACATTACAGAGCGCTACAGGAGGACTACTCTGACATTACAGTGCGCTACAGGAGGACCACTCTCACATTACAGTGCGCTACAGGAGGACCACCCTGACATTACCAAACACTACAGGAGGACTACTCTGACATTACAGTGCGCTACAGGAGGACTACTCTGACATTACAGTGCGCTACAGGAAGACCACTCTCACATTATAGTGCGCTACAGGAGGACCTCTCTCACATTACAGTGCGCTACAGGAGGACTACTCTGACATTACAGAGCGCTACAGAAGGACTACTCTGACATTACAGTGCGCTACAGGAGGATCACTCTCACATTACAGAACGCTACAGGAGGACTACTCTAACATTACAGTGCGCTACAGGAGGACCGCTCTCACATTACAGTGCGCTACAGGAGGACCACTCTGACATTACAGTGCGCTACAGGAGGACCACTTCTCACATTACAGAGCGCTACAGGAGGACTACTCTGACATTACAGTGCTCTACAGAAGGACCACTTCTCACATTGCAGAGCGCTACAGGAGGACCACTCTCACATTACAGAGCGCTACAGGAGGACCACTCTCACATTACAGTGCGCTACAGCAGGACTACTCTGACATTACAGAGCGCTACAGGAGGACTACTCTGACATTACAGAGCGCTACAGGAGGACTACTCTGACATTACAGTGCGCTACAGGAGGACTACTCTGACATTACAGTGCGCTACAGGAGGACCACTCTTACATTACAGTGCGCTACAGGAGGACTACTCTCACATTACAGAGCACTACAAGAGGACTACTCTGACATTACAGTGCGCTACAGGAGGACCACTCTCACATTACAGTGCGCTACAGGAGGACTACTCTGACATTACAGTGCGCTACAGGAGGACTACTCTGACATTACAGAGCGCTACAGGAGGACTACTCTGACATTACAGTGAGCTACAGGAGGACTACTCTGACATTACAGTGTTCTACAGGAGGACCACTTCTCACATTGCAGAGCGCTACAGGAGGACCACTCTCACATTACAGAGCGCTACAGGAGGACCACTCTCACATTACAGTGCGCTACAGCAGGACTACTCTGACATTACAGAGCGCTACAGGAGGACTACTCTGACATTACAGAGCGCTACAGGAGGACTACTCTGACATTACAGTGCGCTACAGGAGGACTACTCTGACATTACAGTGCGCTACAGGAGGACCACTCGTACATTACAGAGCACTACAAGAGGACTACTCTGACATTACAGTGCGCTACAGGAGGACTACTCTGGCATTACAGTGCGCTACAGGAGGACCACTATCACATTACAGAACGCTACAGGAGGACTACTCTGACACTACAGTGCGCTACAGGAGGACCGCTCTCACATTACAGTGCGCTACAGGAGGACCACTCTGACATTACAGTTTGCTACAGGAGGACCACTTCCCACATTACTGAGCGCTACAGGAGGACTACTCTGACATTACAGTACGCTACAGGAGGACCACTTCTCACATTACAGAGCGCTACAGGAGGACCACTCTCACATTATAGAGCGCTACAGGAGGACCACTCTCACATTACAGTGCGCTACAGCAGGACTACTCTGACATAACAGAGCGCTACAGGAGGACTACTCTGACATTACAGAGCGCGACAGGAGGACTACTCTGACATTACAGTGCGCTACAGGAGGACCACTCTCACATTACAGTGCGCTACAGGAGGACTACTCTCACATTACAGTGCGCTACAGGATGACCACTCTCACATTACAGAGCCCTAAATGAGGACCACCCTCACATTACATAGCGCTACAGATTGAAAGTTCTAACAGTGTAGAACCAGTGGACAATCATGACTTTGCTGACTGCTATTTGATGTCTGAGGACACCGTTAACTATTTGAAGGTTAGACTCTGTTTCCTTGGGTACTTAAGCAACAAACAGGCAATAGGTGATCAATATTCACAGCAAAATGTATAAATGTATTTTTAAACACTAACATTGTGGTTTGATGATATTCTAAGGGGTTTTAACCGTCTTTTTTGACATTAATTTGATTATTGACTGAATGGAGTGAAGATGGATGGAAATAAGTTGGACTGCAGGCAACGATGTCTTGATGCTGCAGTAACGTCCTCTGTATGGATACTGCAGTAACATCATTAAATTCAAATAAGACCGGAGATGAGATGGAATAAGGAGCATTTTAGTGTGCCCCCTTATCATGTATTGATAGGAACGAGACTACTTTTTATCTTCTGTTTAAGTAATTAGGCCTACTTCCGCAAGGAGGGTATGCGTTCATCACCGTTCGTGTGAATTTTGAGATTGTTCACAACATATCTCATGCAATCATGAACGGAATCTTATGGAATTTTCAGGTCATTTCGGGAATTAGCCAATGGAGAATCGGTCAGATTTTAATGTGGATCCGACACATGATCCGGATTCCGGAAAGTTATCAAAATATATTTACCAAAGAACAGTCACTTATACACGAATTAACCCGGGAATATGGGCAGAGTAAGAAAATGCAAACACGGTTTTGGGAGTAAAGCGGTGGCTTGCATTCCTTAGAATGCAGATTTGTAGTTGATGTCTCATAATCCCAAAAATAACCCAACATTTCAAGTTGAAAATCCGTATCTGTCTCTAGTTCTGTTTGGATTAGTGCTGATATTTTCTAGCCATGTAGCTTTCAATATTGGTTCGTCATTTACCTAGGAGATAAACGACAATTTCTATGTAGTTTCAAGCATGTTAGTTAAGGGTAAACATTTTCGCCCAGCGTTCCTAAAAAATCAGTATACAAAATAATTACCAAAGAGATTTCTTAATAAACCTCATATACTGCTTCAACTCGGTTAACCGAAAATTAAAAAAATACAGACCCATGTAGCATATATCTTCCTACAGTGAATGACTATGTCAATCGCCTTCAACATGTCAGTGCGATTTTGCTGCATCCCATGTATTATGTAGAACGTACAGCGTAGTGTTAAATAAAGTATAAGTGTTTGCTTATTCAGGTGCTTGATCTATTGGCATAATGCGTGGGTCCAAAAATTCAATATGTCATGTCTGAGAGCTGGTTTGCAGACAGACAGGTAGTCCGTGGTTAGCCTGCAGGCCTGCTTGATGAACAGACTTCAATATACAAGGCTAATTTAATAAAAAGCGTAGGGCATTGCTACCATTATGAATATAATATAAAGCGGTCTGCTTTGTGAACAGCATATACGCTGTCTGAGAAATACGCTTATCATCATCTACTATCAGCTTAATCAGTAGATCGCAATCGTGAAAAAAATTATTTTCGGTGTCTGTGACCGGGCTTTATGAGCAATGAGGCTACAAAGTTATTGATGTATCAGCGGAAAATAGCAGAAAGTGTAGCAGAAAGTTTTTCGTAATAAGATTACTCTAAAATTACCCTTAATTCTATATTTGATTATTTTATAAATAAGATTTGTCATTGAGCTGGGGAAAACCTTTTTTTATTCAATACCTCGAAAATCTTTAGATTTCATATTTGTTACTTTTATTGACTCCGTACGATAGTGAAGACGCAATATTCGCATTTCAATTATGACCGTGAGGGTTCTGTTTTATCAGCTTGTCTTATCTTAATGTATTGCTTGAGAACAGGGAAATACTGTAGATTCAGAAATGTCGTCGGTCGTGGTAATCTAATGCAGGAGTTCATGAAATCGAATCTTAAATAAAAACTAATCATATTTTAACATACCTTGAGAATGATCCTGTCGGCAACTACAAGTGCTGACTTCAGCCAAACCTTTTATATTAATTAGTTGAGAAGTTTTCAATAAAGCCATCAAAATTGCATTTGTTTTCATTCTATTGATGGAATCGGTAAACCATTTATTATAAATAATGAACTTAAGTGCTTATCGTGTACACGTTTAAGATTGAGTTGTGTAATCCATTATAAACCTCAATCTTACATAGATCATCCATGGCCCCTAAAGCGGAGATAAACGTGTACATAATAAAACATCCGCTTACACAAAGCAAACATACGACCTTTAGGCTTTACAAAAAATAAAAAATAAAACATTTCCAAACGTCTCTTTATGAATATTTAACAACACTGCCCCTTTTCTATCGACAATATGAAAGAACTGTTGACACGTTAGAAATACACATGATAGTTACCGCGTAACGGCTCTTCATTTGCCCACAGACTCATATAACCTCACTTATATTACCCTGAGATGGGGGTGCAATTCTTCCGAATATTGTCAACTACAATGCCGTTCATAAGAGTCAGCCATTAGGCCAAAAAAATAAAAGATAAGGTTCTCAGGCACCGCCCGCATCAAATTTAAACCCCCACATAAAAAAAATTATTGTGATTTTCTAAATATTAGCAATTTATATCAGACATTATTTTGATTTTCTAAACTATTAGCAATTTATATCAGACATTTCTTTCTATCAAAAAAGTAAATTTCCTTCGTGGTAGCATTTTAAGTCATTTTATATTTTAAAATATTTTGGGAAATAAAAATCTCTCGAAACGGTCCCTTTTCGTTTTTTTTTTTCTGACAGCGTGTTAGGATCGGGGGAACTTGGTCCGGCATAAACTGCTCACGCGGCGTACGTAGGATCCTCAGTGGAGCGATTGTAGAGAGAAGGGGAAATGGGACCAGTCCGACAAGTGTCCGTCGCCGTTAGTTAGTTTCCTTGGAAGGCAAAAGGAGGTCGAGTTTTATTTTAAGAACAGAAACCTCGTGTAACTATCCGATGAGTGTGCCGCTTATCAAAAGAATGCCGGCGACAATCTAATCAACAATAAATGTTGGTTCTTCTTTTCAAATTCCAACTCGCCTACCAGTTGCAGAAGCGGATCCGGAGGACCCCCTTTCCGGTTTTATTTAGGTTTTGTCACTAGTCCTCATGGGTTGGACCCTTTCCTTTTCCTAAATCCTGGATCCGCCCCTGAGTTGCTCTGACATGAATGTTAAGGGATGCCATGCTTACGTAGGCACACGTGTTTTTGAACCTAAATAAATTTCATTGATTGAAATATAAATATGCTGCATCAAAATATAAAAATCCCCATTTGTCAACTTTGTTCAACTCTAAGATTATTTCCTAGCTGAAGAAAATTGTGAAGTTTCTCCGCTTTCCCAAAAAGTTTTTGTTATGGCCGCCATTTAAAATATCTCTAAACAGAAAACAATTTGCAAATATGGCCCCTTTAAAACAGAAATTGCTATTAAGTGGAACTTGATAATACCAATATTAATAACTTCATCAGTAACATCATGTCTTTCATGTCAAGTCCATTGGTCACAAAAAAACTTGATATTAGATTGTATTTAATACAAAATATTCAGCAGTGAGATGATATGTTCTTAAACCCACGTACAAACCAGCGGCTCCAAGCGATTCGATCTCACAGCATCGTATCTTTAAAGTGGCACGACATCTCATAAGAAATATCGTATTTTATTCGAAAAAGTAAGAGCACTGTTGAATGCTCAAGACAGAACCAACAAAACATTAATTTAGTATAAAAAGTATTTAGTTCTGTAGTGTCTAACCTCAATAAAAGATATTATTTACATATAAAACTGAGGTTAGTCACTTGGATGTTTTAGTCAATCCTTTCGTTGCTATAAAGGCTCCTACACAACCTAGTATTATTGAAATAGTTATTTAATTCGAACACAAAACATTTTTAAAGATATTGTGCGCTTATTAATGACTTGTCTTTTTGCAAAGCAATAATTAATCTTAGAATAAGATATAGACATAAAATATTTTAATCTGAAAATTCTTTTGATGGAATATAATTTTATGACCCATTCAGGACTTCTGTGCTTAATTGTATTTTTATTTCCAATTAAGCATACACGTAACAAAAGCATGGTCACTAACAATGCATCGTAAGTTTCTGATCTTCATTGTTAAAGACAATCACGGGGGCGTTCTTTCATCCCAACTTATGAATCACTACTTGCATTATGTCTTTAGATTACGTCTGTATTCTCCACCTCGCTAGCGCATGACCACAATAATTTTGAGATAAAAAAGAAATTGTGCCTTGGGCAGCGTTTTCTATTTTATGGTAGTCCAAGGGAACTGGATCCGCTTTAAGAGAATATATTCTGAAACAACGTTACATTCAGATATTGACCAGGGATGTCAGTATAATATATATAATAAGTATGGCGGGTGGGTAAGGTGTTGTTCTGTTTAATCCCCCCTCAGCTACTAGGAAAATAAGGAATATATATGTATATATATATTATATATTTTATATATTATATTATATATATTTTATCGTCTTTGAATCATCCTCCAACCTCGAAGATAAATCTACGCCACTGATATCGACTGATCAGGACATCCTTAACATAGAATTTTCATGCCGAACATAACGTCTTCATCGGTTCCGTTTACACGAACATTTACACCGGCGTCTTAAGGTATTCTTAAATCATCTGGATATTTTAATATTACATTTCGCTCAGTCAATGCCCGCTGTTCGGTCCTTTGTTCTGGTAATGTGAAACCGCAGTAACAAGACTCTTTCTTAACTAGGTCCTCTTGTTTTAAACAGCGGATTGGCGTCGGACAAGGTACTCGACAACAAAGCATTTACACTGACTGACAAAGACAAGGGTAGATATATGACTCTCATTAAGAAATAAAGCTTTATGAAATGGAATCTAACGAATGCAAGCATCCGCAATTCACTTATTCTGTTCATTTCAGATGTTCACTGGAACAGAAATGACTGTGAATTTGTGATTTTTCCTTAATGATGTTCCTGAATCCGGGTCATGTTCCGGATCCACACCAAAATCTTGTCGATTCTTCCTCTGCCCATCCCCGAAATGTCCGGACAATGTTCTGAGATGCCGCTCATAATTGCGCGAGGCATGTGAAGAACAAACACGCACACACGCAGACAAGCACACACGCCAACACGAACTGGGATGAACGCATCGGTCATGGCGGAGGCAACAATGATGCTATTTTTATATATGATAGGTCCCCCTTAAGTAGAAGATCACAAACCTCGGATGCAAAAAAAAAAAAAAAAATCACAGAAAGTGTTATTTGGTTTTGTAAATAAAGATATACTATAAACAGTAGGTCCTTCAACTTTTACAATGATTAACGGAATGATATACAGATAAATAAAGAATCACACTGGTTTTGTAATGGCCCCTCTGCATGAAAAACAGATTTAATGGAACACTCCAAATTACATATTACTTATTTCAAATGGACTACATAACAGGATTTAACCGTATTTACTATTGTGATGAGTGAAAGATGGACTCCTTTGTTATCAAATAGTTGTACATCATATATACATTAAATGTATTTTTTATCTTTATATTTATCGCTTAACAGCACTGTTTTATCATAACTTTGGACACTTTGAACAAATATAAAATAAAGACAATCAAATATATGACAAATATAAGTAAGGACCGTTATCCACCGTTATCCCGCAGCGTTTGAGACATGATACTGATTTCTTTGTAAGAAAGTAAAACAGAGCTTCATGGAAGGAATAATTGATTAAGTGAGGAATGAAAAAGCGCCAGCACAAGCTGCGTGTATGCGGGATTGACTAGGATGACATGTCATTGGGTTCTTCGGGTGACATCCTGCGATCGGGATCGTGAAAGGGCTTTATACTACAAGAGAGGTTTCACATGTCTAGGTATTCGTTTTTTTCAGGCCAATAGCATTAACCATGCTATTTTTCAAGTGATAACCTCCGGATTGGTGAGAGATTTATGTGTATATAATCTCTAAGGAGATTTAGTTACAATGTCTCCAAGCATGGTGCATGGTCCACGACAGTAGTTTCATGTGAGAGCTAAGGAAATACTACAAAGAGAAACTTTGGCATTTTTATTATCACCACCAGACCGATACAACCAAAACAGGCACAGGGGAGAACAGAACTTCCTCCTACGTGAACAATACAAGGCAATAACGCATAGCGCTTGGTGTATGATCATACAATAATGGAAACGGGAAAGGCAATCGCTTACCTTTATTTGTAAGTGGGTGTCATTTTCTTGATTAAAAGCACTGAGGATAGATCTTTTCTCAATCATTAATGTTTTGCAACAATATGAAATAATCAAACACGACAAAATTCTTTCAATACAATAATTCTAATGACAGATATTTCTTTCACAATTTTACTCCACGTTTTTGTAAAAGGTACCGTAACTTTATGATTTTACGGTATTGTATTTTAGTATCCACCTTCTAAACAAGCCACATAAAAGCTGAAAAAAAAAGGTTTTGTGTTAATCTAAAGTCACCGAGGATATTTAATTACTATACATTTTGCGGTCATGCCTTCCTTTTCCTCAGAGAGCAAACACTCGATCCAGCCATACTAGACGCCCCACGAGTATTCGTTCCACATAGACTGCCTCCTCTTTCTACCAATTCACGTTTGTGTGTACAGGCCGCATGTCCTCTTAAGGCTGAAACCCAGAACCGGGGTATTTGGTTTTAGCGGGACTTAAAACCCAACCTTATAGTCACAGGTCCACGCTTCAATCAAAAATATAATTAAAATATATCGGCAAGACGATAGTAAATGAAAAGATATATCAGCAGACGATCATCTGCACTAATACCTCTTACTTATTACATTTTGTGTAGGGGTTGGGGTAACTCCCATGAAAGAATCAATGAAGGGAATTTTGACCACCATAATAGCATATTCTTTAAATTAACAACTATTAGAAAATGGTCGTATCGCATATATATGGAGAGTTTTCAATACAGGAGTGATATGATCTCTTCTTTGGGCTCCACTGATGACCCGTGAGGCTGCGTTCTGGACACGCTGCAGAGGGTAAAGACTGGACTGAGGCAGGCCAAGTAGTAACGAATTGCAATAGTCCAATTTCGATGTTATAAATGCATGTACCAACTTCAGAAGTGAGTCATCTTTCAGAAACTTTTTAAGTGTAGCAATGTTCCTAAGTTGTAAATATGCACGCTTACAGATATTCTGAATATGTGGTTTCATACTTAAACAGGAGTCAACAATGACGCCTATGTTTCTAGCTTGCAAAGACCTATCTACTGTGGATCTACCGACTTTGAGTGAGGGAACCAGATCCATCTGCGGTGTTTTGGAAGAAAATACCAAGACTTCAGTTTTAGACTCATTCATTTTCAAAATATACTTGTTCATCCATTCTTTGACAAGATGAATGCAGCTTTCTATTTTTAAAACCGCTTCTGTTGATGATGCTTGGTCAAAAGAAATATATAATTGTGTGTCGTCTGCATAGAGATGATATGGTATTCCTTGCGCACGCAGTAGTCTGCCTAGTGATGCAGTGTATAAAGTAAACAAAATTGGACCGAGGACACTACCCTGAGGCACCCCACAAGAAAGCTCCTTCCCCTTGGACTGCATGCCTGATAGACAAATATGCTGTGAGCGATGCATTAGGTAGGAATCAAACCATTTCAGCACTATGTCTGATAGACCCAACCTAGCGAGTACAGTGAGCAGCATTTGATGACTGACAGTGTCGAATGCTGCTGACAGATCCAATAGTACCAAAATGACAGACTTCTTTTCTGACAAAGCCAAGAGTATATCATTTTGTACCCTCAGGAGTGCAGACTCTGTGCTCTGTGCTATGACCTATGTAACCGTGGAGCGAGTGAATCGTGGTTCATATTCCACACGGCTTAAATCGATATATGTTCTGTTTACCACAGGCCTCGAGAGGTTTTGTGTATGTAGTCTCGAACTCCTTTACGGGTTAAGTCCTCCCCCGTTTTTTTCCGGTTTTGATACTCCTGGAACACGCCTATTTCCCTCCCTTTTGCATTCACCAGTACACATCCAGCACCATATGTCGTGATTTGTCTTGTCGTCTGTTACTTTTAAAACTCACCCCTCACGGCAGCGGACCAAAACAGCCCATATGCTCCGCCCTTTTAACCTAATTATAATACTGAGCCCCCAAAACCCTCCTACACAGAAATCTTCTATAATCCGACAATAATTAAGTCACAAAAAAGATGACATATGACGTCACATTAAATGACGTCATCAGTAATCGCTGTTCTCCACTAATGAATATATCGCAGTCATTCTAAACTTTCTTGCCATTTTTTTAATTATTTGTCTCGTACGAACTACGTGCCAGCTAAGACATTATTATTATTCACTCGGTAGTCGGAGGAATGGCTCCTGCAACCGGCCTAGAACTTTTTATACTGTCTTCTTTGTATAAATAAAATATCCCGGAAAGCATGCCGACACGGGTACTGATACAGACTACACGTGTTCTGTTTTGCAGAGCTCTGCCAAATTATGCAAATGTTGTGCTTGTCAGATGATTGACGGTTTACAATGCCAACAATCCCTTGATTGGTTGCTCATTAGTCCAATGCTTATGATTATTCATTGAATGTATATGCGATTAAGGTCACATAGAATTCCTGGATAGGTCAATTAAGGTGTACGCAATGCTTTGTAATGCATCGGATTAGGCCGTTACAAACGGTGGAACCTCTCCTAGTGAGCACTCCATAAATTGGCCACCTCTATGTTGTAGGCACTTTTAGAGAGTCCGTTTTTTCTATCCCTTATCGGATTTGGAGTTATGACTATCGTATAACGGGCATCTGTGTAAAATTGGCAGTTTGGGCCAGTCCCAAGGGTACCAACATTAAAGATGTTACATAACAATACGCTTTTAAGTTAGGCGATTTGCTTTGTGTTAGGTTGCCCAATTATGAATATAGAATGATAAAATAAAACATTTCTACTGACATTTAGCATTGAAACAGTCCATAATTTAACTGGAATAGAAATTAAACACAGCACATTCGTCGCCGCATTACAAACTGGAGAGAAATCAATTTTAATAACGTATCTGGTGGTCATTTGAAATTACCGTGGACAAGAGACAGATGGCAGGCTGTTATCTTGTTACGATCAAGGCTCGTCAAATCCTCTTACTCTATCGACCGTGTTAAATGCGGATTTTATTGCACGGCTGCACAATGACCTGGCCTTCAAGATGAAGATTCCTCGGTGTTCTGCGCAACGAGATAGTATTTGATCACGTGAGCCTTTGACCACAGGTACTTGAATTGCTATTGGTGTTAAATAAGTTCCTTTTCTTGGTCATTTCCTTATAACTTTTACTTATCTGACATTAAGGAAAAATAGGAAACAACAGCTTATTTAATATTTTGTTAAATGAAGAGCTAGTCAAGTACAATTAGATTCATGGTTGGTAAATGTGATATTTTATCATCACTTAGTTTATCACTCAGAAAGATTAAACAAGTCATCAATTAGGCCTCTAGTGATAAATACTATACCATAAAATACGGAGAGTGATGTATGTTCAAAGCACAAAATGGGATTTTTTAACGATTTTATACACGGTATGGGTGTTTTTTAGAACTGTTAAACAAAACAATACATTTGACAGATCAGGGCTGTGTGTGATGAATGATGTGCAAAGCTGAAAAATGGCTACGGCACAATGACGACTAAATCACACGCATTATGAGGAAATTATTAGATGTTCTGATAAAGAGTAGTGTTATGTTTATTTTTTCTTCATGATTCATGGTCCTGGTTAAATCACAAAGAAGGGCTGTGAGTGGAGTTTTATTGCCTTGATGGATTACTCCAAGACCAATCTGCATTCAGTTTGTCTGAAAAACGCCGAGTGATTCTCAAAGACAGTTAGCGTGTATTGGTTAGGGTTCTTACCCTCTAACATTCGTGCCAGGAATTATATACTATATTTATATAATTATATATCGATAAATTATAATATAACTTTAATATGATTATATATTATTGTATAAAATTAATACATATATTTATTTTTCACTGGTCAGTATATCTATATGTCTATATATTATTGAATAACTGTTATATATATATATATATATATATATATATATATATATATATATATATATATATTACAGTTATTCAATAATGTATACTTCATCATATGTTGAGTAGTTTAATAGAATAAAATATCCTTAACCTTATTGTTCATTTATTGTAAGCAGTATATATGTTTATCCGTCTTTGGTACAATCGAACAGTCGAAAAAATATGTATGTTTATTTGTCTTTAGTACCATCGGATGAGAGTGATATAAATGATGTAACAATCCTTATGTAATTATGTAAACTTACATGCGGTAACATTGAACGGTCTGAGTAACGGTGTAACCGATGTTTAATAACCGGTGGCAAGGTGAGTTGTTTAATGAGCATATACTGCATGGCATGTTTTTTTAATCAATATGAGCTTTACCTATATATTTTAACTTAGGTTTACAGGTTTCTTAAACGTCGTAAGTGAAATGTAATGAAACTTTAAATATAGCATACTTTGGTATACAGGGTGTTTGGATATTGCTGCTTTTTACAAATCTACACCATATTATTTATTACAACGTCGGATACATTGTAAACCTGTAAATTCACTTCGATTTTCCTTGCCCAGTCGTATCAAATATGGGGGGGGGGGGGGGGGGTTGTATATGTTTCATAATGAACTCACAGGTATCCTTTTCCCGAACTTCGCACCTATTTGTGTTAACTCTTTGATCTAGCTACCAGCGCTTGGATCTTGCTCTATCGCTATCCCTGATATATCGCGTTGTTTTCTCCGAGTATCGACGTTGCCTGGCAACGAAGCTATAAATAGAGTCCCCTACTGGATATATATTCAATATAAATATAATGAAATTGTAAGACGTATGTTTTCTTGAGGATTGTTACGATGTGGTCACTTTGTATTAAACTAGCATTTCACTGACGCTCACAATGGGTTAGCTCGCATGAAAAAAAAAAATGGGCGAAAATAAGTTATTATTTGGGCACGCCCACTCATTTTTCGGCCGGGATAGACCAGTCTTTATGATTGGCTTACAAGCATAACATCACAGCATACAGGCTTAACTTCAAATAAAATAAACAGTGTAACTGCATGGTTAAGTGAGATATAATCAAGATTTTCACAGTGATGTTCAAGATTACCTAGCCCGCACTGCTTCGCATTGAAGAAACTGAGAGTGAATATGGCGTGACTCTTAAACACGAAATATGGATGTTGGTATATAAGTGTTCCTCTACTGTGGAATGCCCATGGATATGTTCTTTAAATATATTACCTTCGATTTCAACTGTAAAATATCAGGTAAACTGTCCTCCAAAACAAGGCTTGCTGTCAGCGGCCAAGAACAGCATAGGACGCAACAATTGCGCTGTCTGACTTTCACGAGGAGCCGCGATCACGATGGACTGCGAGAACATTAGGCAGCAGCAAGAAAACCCCAGGGGCTGAGAGGCGGGACTCTTTGATACCTTAAGATGTTTCAACTGCATGCCAGAATCGGGGACATGGCGGTTGCGTTACAAGAGGACTGCAGGTGACAGACTCCTGGAGGAATCAGTGGTGTACCAATGTGGTTAAACAGGAATAGCTGGCCCAGGGTGTCACCTGGGATCAATTATCTGAAAAGAAGGTGCCGCACTGACACACCCCGAAATGGAGTCCATACAAAAAAAAAATTAAATGTAAGAACCATTGAAGATAACCTTGACAAATAATACTAAAGTATTTAAAAAATACGCTCTCTTCTACCTTGCAACTCCATATGGTATAACCAAACGAATTAGGAATTTAGCAATATCGCAAGAGCGAGAAATCAAAACTTTAACAAACAAAACTGATAAAAGTGTTTATCTAGATTGAAAGAATACTTGCCTTGCTAGGTCTGTCTAGTAGTCAAACGTGCGAGGGAAGATTTATAGTGCCTGTGAAAGTGTACGATAGATCAGATATACACTTACCTGGCCAGGGCCGTGAAGAAATATATAAGACCGGGACAGAGGTAAGTGTCTATTGATACCTCAATCTGCCGGAGTCCGCCAGAGAGATGCCACTATCATGGCTCACTTAACGGAACTTGATCAACAAAGGGCAGTTCGTTCAGCGCCTCTCTTTTCTACCTGTTTAGCTGATTTCAGTGAATCCAATGGGGTAGATTAAATTTTCGGGATAAGTCCGGTACAAGAGTTGGCTGCGCCAGCTGACTAATTTTTCTAGGTTGATGTTAAATTAAAGGACGGTCCTCGGCCAGACAAAGGTGGCCCTGATCCACCCGGGCACACGGACTTCAGGTATGTCCCTCTATATTGATTTTCATTTTCCACAGAGTGCTCGCTACGTCTTGCTTAAATATAGTACTGGACTTCATATCACATATTGGCAATAACGGACTGTGTTTTTCCCGCCAGGCATGCTTTATAGGTAATCGATATAAGCTTTGTAAATGACGAGAGATATAGGAGCGAGCATAATGGACTGATAACTGATTTCAGGGGATGAAAAATGGCGTATGGCTTGAATCAAAATATAAAATAAATCAAAATAAAAAGTCCATATATATCGTGGCATGTGTTCATCAACCAGTTGATAGAGATCACGTATTTTTTAGGCGGAAAATGAGAAACCAGTATCAATGTTATATATAAAAAAACGCACACATTGTTGACCAAAATAGTATCGTTTCAGTTTACCGGAACGTTTTCCGGCCATGGAGATCATATTATAAAGTTATAATGATGATATTGGACACTAACCTTGTTCGTAACCAAGGCAACTTCTCAATCATATTTGTTCGTCATTCTAAACATGATACGGAATTCATAACTGAAGCCAGGCAGGAGAGACGTTATCCATCCGGTCAATAAAATGGTGTAACAGGAGATCGCACAGTTCCTTTTTTATATCCCCGCCACTTATTTAATATAATTTCTATCTATTTCTGTCAGCTCACTGTAGAATTATAACACCACTTGCCTTTTCAAATTTATTCCAATATAAATAGGCTCTCAGCACAATGGCATTTAATTGCTGGCGGTCTGGACATTAAATTGAACGGCTTTTGGTAAACAGAAAGAATACCTTGGATATATTGAGAGACTTTACGCGAATATACGTTAATCGGAAACAGTGAGAAGAATAAATCTGGATTTTATTTAGTACCAGTCGCAGAAACATGACAAATAAAGGGAACCCTTTACTGATGTGCTTTTTTGTAAGTTGGAAATCTCTTTATGTAAACTTTACGTAAAATAGTGATGAACGGATTTTAATTATACTTTATGGAGGATAAAAGTTGATAAAAGAAATTCATTTAATTCAGAGGGTATCAAGATCATTGCAATATGTTTTAGTTCAAATTATTCTTTCCCATTGTAGGGAATTAGAATATCTTTATCCCGGTTAACGGTGAGAGTCACCCACTTTTATCACTGGCTGCCCTTTTTTCTGCAAAGCACATGTGGCCTGTGATGCAACCACCTATTCATTATCAGTGATGTAGTCTAGTTCATACTATCGAAGTCCATGTGTAAGTCCAAGTCCGAGATCACACCATCCTTGTCAGAATATAGGCAGATCAAGAAAACCTATCATGATTTTGTAAAAAATATGACAAACATTTGAAAATATTTAAATAAATTCCGTCTCTGGACTTCTGTCACCGATTTATATAAAACTGTCTCCATCTTACATGACTTATTGCCTACAATGCCTCGGGTTCAGATAAAAAAACTTTTTCGGATAATCTCACATGACTTGAAGACTCGTATTTTCTTTATCCACGTTACCTTACAACTATATGTGCTATATGTGGTATGGCGCCAGTGATTGGTGTTGACAGGCTGAAGGTTTAAAAGTGTCAGGTATGACGAATGCGTTAATAATGGGCGATACAGGAGGGCAGAGAGTTGACTGGGTCTGATAAGAATACCTTGGAGGATGATTACATTTCTAGGACCTGCATGCGCAGTTAAGACCAGGGCAGCATTTTACACAGCAAATATAAATAAAAAAAACTCTGTGTCATTTTACCCTTGGAGTCCACATACGCACACGTGGAAACTTGTATGATCCCTAAAAGGAAGACTCTTTGTGATCATAACTTTACAATAAAGGTGGCTGATATTAAGAAGTTTAGTTTTGAAGGTCCATATAGTTAAAGCAAGATGATATAAACATATCGGTTTGACAAAGAGAAATAAAAGGGAGATGCGTAGCGAACTTTAGTTGTATCTTGCTGGTGTTGTTAACCTAGTGACCTAGAGGTAATCAGGAACAAGCAGATCAATGTGACCAAAACCGAGTCTAAAGGGCCGGTTGATCACCTTAACTTTACTAATCAACAGTCAGTGACGTGTCCTGATGTTCACTGACCATAAAGTTTGTTTGATTGACTTCGAACCTCGGCACATAATGGTCATTGATTTCTACATTAGTCTGATTATTTAGTTACAAAGCATTGACCGGGCACCACTCGTTACACCTCATAAGTCACGATTATGAGTGAATTCATACAATACAAGACCATTCTATGATCATCAAGTGGTAACTGGCATCAAGTGATACTGGTGATTTTACACAATAAACTATCCCTCTTTAAATATTTCTTGCATTCATATAACCATAACTGTGAACTCTCCGTTTGTCCCGTGGACTCGGAATAAATAAAAAGACTTTCCCTAATGAGATGAATTATTATACGCTCTGTAAGTTCTTTCTGAATACTATAGTTGTTTTACTGAGGTTACTTCACACCGTTACGGTTACCTCACATCGACAACTAAATACATTTTCTTATACACAGTCATAACTGCAAACCCTTAGACACTTCCACACACACACACACACACACACACGCACACATATAGACACGCACGTACCAAGGGCGGATCCAGGATTTTTTGCAGGGAGGGGTCAACGGGTGTCATGCATGAAATTGTCTCAAGATAAGGTCGTTGGTTAACCCTACCCCCCCCCCCCCACCCCGATCTGCGCCTGCGTACATATATATATGTATAAAGAAGTTCTTGTCCACTATGGCATCAGTTGTCTTATGGTTCAAGTGACCAGCTTAACTGAGTCAGTAGTATGACTTGTGCGAGTCTTATAGATATCGATCAAAAGAACAGAACAGAATAGGAGAGACAAAATAGACCAGCTGGTTTCAAGTCTGTTCTGGAGGATAGTTCCCCAATAATCTAACATTAATAATCTAACAGTAATATTTATTGGTGCCCTATACTGGTCCTGTCCGATGATCTATTATATAAAATAAAACGATATTTTTCGAATGACAGAATAATTATCCAAGTTAAATAGAAGGAACGCCTTCTGCTCTGGACATTGATTAAAAAGGGATAGTTCTAAAACCGGGCTGAGACAAGCGGCTTTGTTTGGATTAACAAGTATTCATTGTTGACGGAAGTGGATGTACCCGGCAGCTGAAGCTGATTGTAACTCATATCCGTCTCGTCCTGGAGCACATTTCAACAAGGTCTGAGTGGCTTCACGCGGGGGCTTCGTTAATGTGATAATTAGTCGGGGCTGGTTAAGTGGCGGGACCTGACATTACTGATGGAGGAGGTGGGGAAAATCGATAATATCTACGTTTGATCCTGGCCGTGGCCCTTTAGTCTCAGGCGCCATCGGCAGCCTCGTGAGACGAAGCATTGTGGAACATAAATAGGAGTTTTAATTTGAACACCTAAGGTGTTTAATGTTACAAAGAAAGAAACTACTACACATTTTGAAAAATAGGACAAAATAATGCAATATATTGTATTTTCAATGTGCAAGCTTTGGAATTTAGAAGTATTGGTGGAAAAAATATCCAATGCTTTGTATTAATTGTAGACATTGTATTTGATGTGGTCGTGTACGAAAAAGTATGAAATGTGTATTGTATGAGCTTTGCAATTAAAAATATATATAAAAAATAGAAGTAAGAAAGAAACACATTTCTTAAAACACACGGCTTAGTATCTTGTGCGCAAGATAGCTTATTTTCTCAGGCGAACATTTTTAGCCTGAGAACACTTTTATTAACTAGTATTATCTATAACAGGTGATTAGTTATTTCGAACAGGGCTCAGTAATGTAAAAATAATAATACTAAAGTTACTAAAAAGTTACTACAATAATATGACAGGCAATAACAATTTTCAATGATAATTAAAAAAAAATATTGCTTCTTTAAGTTAAGAAGAACAATCACCAAACTGTAATTTTTTTAACAGAGACTTTACTCTTTAATTTCAACTATAGATTATTATTCAGAAAAATGTTAGGCCTATCATATTATTGCAGACACCCTTAAACGCTTCTTTTCCGGAATGAGCACGATAATTATTTTATTTTATTTAACATTCCTCTGTATATATTTGATTCCGTCACCGATTCAAGACAATATCATTCATTATGACAGACTTCCATATTGGCTTTTCTAAGAGAAGAATGTATCGTTTATTGGAACTGCCTGACCACTTAGCTCACTAATAACCGAGTTCATAATTAATTCTAGGCGGTCAATATGCATGGCTCACGACCTCATTAAATTCTTAATACTACAGCTTGATTGCAACTTATAATTTACGAGGGATTACAAACAGGTAACCCGTCCATCAATAACTTTGTTACAGCTTCAAGCACCAGAAGGGCACTAAGCCCTAACATAGTTTTGCTCAATGGTTGAGGTCTGAGGGGCCGTCAATCAATGTGCTACTAAAATAAAATGACAATTATGCCAATAGAACGTGACAACCCAAGTGGCATGGAGAGGTTTAGAGTACCGCCATTTTGCCCTTCTGACATACGAGAGTCTGCCAACCTGTAGTATAAATGTCCAGTATAAATTAATAGTGGGTCATGTATTCATTGCTATGTGAAGACAAGGGTCGTGAATATTTGATATAGCATCGATAAAATAAAGTCCATAGTCGGTCTGCACTTTTTCAAAACCAAACCACCAATGCAATTAAGTGGTTATGAAGTTGATACTTTTATTCAATAAGCAATGGTATAATTATAATGTACAAAATGCATATAATTCAGTTATAAGATATGCATGCCCTATGAGGCTAATAAAAAATGCAAAAAGATTATACAAATAAATAATGGCGTAATCAGGAGATTCTGAACAAAGTGGATAAGGAGTCTAATTCATTCTACAAATAAGAGAAATTATAAACCAAATGATGTAATAAAAGCATATGGTATTAACAGTATATAATAATATATTTACATATGGATTTGTTCCAAGTATGTTTGCTTTCTTTTAACTGACTGCACCGGGACAAAGGGGCCAGTGTTTCTGCCCTGGCAGCAGCTGGCAGGAACTGTTCGGTTTCAACATTAAACTGGAACGGCTTAAACCAGTGAAAGAACTGTTGCTCCTGGCAACTATTTTAATAAAGCCGCGTTGTCCCTCCCCCCCCCCATACAAACACTTGGAAATTTGTTATTTAGTTCTATGTAGTGCTGTTCCTTGTAAAGGACGGCCTCAAAGGCAATGTCATTTAAGCATGCGTTTTATTTTCCCTCAGTGTTTCTCTCTCTCTGTTTTTCTCTTTCTTTATACTCCCTTATTACAGAAAAATATGTCTAATGCATATATAGAAAATAACCAAAAATATAAATAAAAGTCGACAGAGGCGTCTTGCTTATAGTGAAATGCCAGAGGGACGGGGTATTTAAAATGACATTTGGTAACTTATGAAAAATGTTTTGATGGCGGGACTAAAGAGATGGTGTCAGCTTTCCCTTATCCACCATTTACTAGAAATGGATTATTGATAGAAAGAACGCACTGTCAATTAACCTCTTCCAATCCAGAAATATTTATTATTGGCAAATATTAATCTGACTCGATCACAGTGTCATTCCATGTTACATGCTATTTCCAATGCCGCTCATTTAATACGGGAGCGACTAATCCGGAGAAAATGCATGATTTTTTTGTTTGGACCGGCCATCCTCTAAGTCTGTAATGTATATTTTTCCTTCTCATTAAAGTCCTTTACATGGACATTTATCCGACGCGATGTAAACGGATTATTTTAATAACATCACAGATTGGGGATTATTTTAGCTTTTTCTGCTTACAATTTAGTGGACTTGTATATCAAGGACGTTTAACATTTCCTGACATCTTGCATGTATATCAGTTTAAAATAACATTAGAGTAAAGCCATGTTTTCTGAATTCATTTAAAAAACTATAAATTTCAAAGCTTACTGAAAACATAGAGGAATATTAGAAAAGTAACAAAATATTAATGTTTAAGAGTCTCGTATTTCTTCAGCTATTTGACATGGCCTGTGTTGTCTGCTGTTGCCGCCTAGAATAACAATACATGTCATCAACAATCAGTTGCAGATCCTTGAAAAAACAAAAACCCTCAGCATTTACAACCAATATTCTCGAGGAGATATCTTTTTTAATATATGTCAATATGAAAACAGTAGGCTGGATTGATTTACTTCGCATTTATTATAATCGTGTGATTCAGCAGTATATATTACATAAAGTTTTTAACCGTACGTCTGTCTATCGATATGATTTTCTTATATCCATTTGATATTAATGCGCATGAGATAAAAAATGCAGGGCCATGTTGCAACCACTATTGTACTAGGGCCAATTAGTCCTCAACGAGTGTTCTTTCTTTGGAAATAGACACTGAAGCCAAAACAATGGCTCCTTGATACTAAACACAATGTTTTTGTCCTTTCATGACATAAAAAGAACACTCAAATCAATTTACACAGGGGCCTTTAACCGGTCCCTTGTTTATTTTTGCATCTGCCAGGTGACCACCATGCAAACCGAAGGCGCCTGTGTGGAACTTTTTGTACTTTTATTGGCATCCCGGGACGCCTCAGGTTGGGTCAACTCTTACCTGACAGCTTACTGACAGCCCCATAATTATTTGTATTCTGTGATATTTGATACAGCTGTTCAGTTGACAAATACAGTTTGTTTTATTCCGTTTTCACGTAGCGTCTTCAGGGAAAGAGACCAGCTGTTTATCTGACAGGTTTATCGACCTGGCAGGTATCACCTGCCGACTGGGTGCACATAAAATTTCACTCACGCAATATGTGTGGCCTGGATGTTATCGCATATATTTTGCTCTCCTAAAGAATAGGGAAGTTTCTACGGTTTTACTCCTACGAACATAGAGATTCTGGAACGCCATTTGTTACCCGGATTTGGAAACACCAATGACAACGCGAAATGCAAGATCTCCGAATTATAAATCGGAAACTCTGATGCTCTCCGTGTCTAAATCCCGAGAATCCTGCAGAGTAGCACAGGCGTCGTGTAGTTTCATTAATAACGACTTCCCCTCCGAGGCAGGAATTAACGTAGGTATATCTAAATTCTGTGTGCTGAATCAGAATGTACAATACTTACTGGGTTTCCGGTATTTAAACGACAAAGAGTACCCCTGTCTCTGGTTGTCAGGACAATCTGCACAGTAACGTCAGCTCACCTGTATTGGAAAAGGTATAGCTGTTATAAACGCTGACCACCACGAACACCCATACCTTAGAATTACAGATTCTCAACGGCACAAATAATATATACCCAGTGGGGCACAAAAAATGTATAGCTTTCCCAACGTTATGGAAGTGGTTGTCCGTTTATCAACGCAGTATCTTTTATATATATTTCGTAGACATTTTGGATATATCATTGTATTTGCGTACCTTTGGGACGGAACAAAAAAGTTCAGTGCACACGTAAGTCTGGATCATACGAAATTCCCTTCTCTTTTAACTATTGCTTCTAGTTTTCCATGCAATTTCCCCCAAATTACATTAATCGGCATATATAATTTACCAAATCATTCTTCACCAAATATTCATTTTTGTCTAAAATGTATATTTAATTGTGTCAGAACTGCTTAAGATATAATGTTGACAAGCTGACAAAAGTAGACGGGTTTTTATCTCTTACACGGCCTCGAGTGAAACAGTGACGTCCTGTTCATGTGGGAGTGTGATAAAAAAGTGACTTCTCGATGAAGTATTAGTATCGGGAGTAAGAAGCCATTACATTTACTTATCTGACGCCGACGGATTTCCCGTTTTCATTATATAATCAAAACCAGCTAGGCGAACTCGCGGATGAAGCAAGATGAAAGTCATATGTATTAACTCGCACTGCCAATGGAAAACATAAAACACGGATCACCACTATGTACATCGAAACCTATAATCAGAAGTGTGATTCCAAGTGCTGTCTAGCAGTGGGATAAACCAGATATGCCACTACCAAATTTCCTACAGGACCCAGTGAATGACATATCGGGATAAAAATGCCGCGTATATTCACAGTCCATGGAAAGAGATAACAGTGTCAATGTCACAAATGCTGGTCAGATAACCAAGAAATCTTCTTTTAAAATAAAACAATGATGATTTGCATTTATCTTTAAACTGTAAACTCGGCCACATTTAATCTTAACGAAGAAAGACATTGATTAAATATACCTAGTATATAAGCAAAACTAAATAAAATAACAGACGCTCTTACCTATAAGATAATGGGAACATCATTGCTTAGTATATACATTATATTTTAGCCTCGTCTTAATAGCAGAATTTCCAGAAGTAAGTGACGTAATGTAATGTAGGTGTTTTCGTTCGTAAATCGAGTTCTTTGTAATAAAACATATAAGGCTAACACAGAGCGGAAGAGAAAACTTAAGATTGATCAACATATGGCTGCCTTCAATAATTCAACCGCCACAGGAAGGATTTTAACTGTTAGCGTATCCGAGACCGACGTTCTCGTATTTCGCAGACTGTTTTGTAGGAATTTTAAAGCAAAGGACACTAGTGATATTTACCTGTCATACATTATTCAAGTGGCACACGACAGTTCCTTAAAACCTTTATCTCTGTGCGCGGACCCTCATATTAAATCAGGCCATATCCCACCTATGTCAAAAATGTGTCAGTTATTGTTCTGACTGTAAACAATTGCACAAATGTTCGAAAAAAGAGATCACAAACCTGATGGACACTGTATTATACATTAGTGCAAAATGTAATGAAAACCTGTGCAGTCATTGCCGTGGAAAGCTTGACACAAGTATACACAAGGAAGAACAAAGAGAAAGAGAGATAAATGTTGGTAAATCAACCTGAACGATAATACAGTAACCCACTGACAACCTGCAATAAACCTCAAAACAAAATGTTAAACATCCCTAATGAAAGCTCGAATGGTGACATGAATATAAAACGGTTATGTAAAGGTCAAACTTGAGTAACCACGTATGGGCAGCAATGAAGGGATTATACGCAATATATTGGGCCAGTTTCTTGGAAATTACTCTATTTCCAGGATTAGTTACAAAAATGGACAAATGGAAAATGATAAAAAGCACAAAATAACCGGAAGATGGTCAATAAACCTATCGTTTACACATAACCTTTCATGAAGATGTCTAACTTTAAAAATTTTTTAAACTTTTTTTTCAGAATTTTTATTGCTTTACTCAAAACACTGCGATAATATGCTGTTTTGCCGTAAGGCGACCTACGAGTGCATAATGTTATAGAGTCTGTATTCTTCTTTTTGGGTGGTTGTTTCAGGGACAGGTCTCGGTTGAAAGTGAGACATACCCTGAGGTGGATATAACGTACTTTATTTGGATGTCTTCTTCGGAGATGATCACACATTGATTTGCTGATTTACCGGGGAGAGCCTTCTATTTTAGTCTTCTCTCAAACCCACGTGTCATTTTTCTTTATAATGCAAGGAAGGACTGCTACAGGCTGCCTACAGCCTTGGATCAGGGGATTTTACGTGTGAAGAGAGATCTTTAACCCAGACGCAGTCTCTCCTTGGGTCAGCAGAGCGATCACCCATCGGGATGATATGTTAAAGCCTCGGTCTGTCACGGGATTTATCATGCAGGGTGTCTGGTCTTATATGCTCTCACTGCTAAGTAGCGTTCACGAAAAGAGACGGGATTTATCTCCTAGTTATATAGCTGCAAAGGGGATCCGTTTCAGACCTGATGACAGATGTTTTGTCTGTTACATATATATGTCACCACAAGTTTAAATCCGCCGATGGATAATACTTACACTGAAACATTTATATTCCTGCGGTTCTTCATGCTCGTCACATCAAATATCCCCGCAATTTTTAGGCAATATTGAATTAATTTTTAATAAAGCACTGCCTATTCTGCCAAAATTAAAATCATCGATGGTCTTAAAATGACAAAGATTTAATGGCTCCAGTGGATCTACGAATTAGTGACCAAAATCAAACTTAATCTTCTCGAAATAGCCTACTGATCGTTTATTTATAAGCTAGGAGCTTGCACTATAAAAAAGGAGCGGAGCTGCATCAATTCATACAATCTGGAGTCAATTCATTATCTCGGGAAGTTTTTATACCAGCTTTTCCTAAAACCACTTGAATATTCATCCATGTACTACATAATTTTCACTTTGTGTTCCTTTAGGATACATACACACCTTAAACTCTGAAAACCACTCTGAAAGTGACAAGGTTTATTCGTTTTTATCAAAATGGTATGCAAAGACTGCAACCTCTTGCTGATAAACTGACAATGTGGTTCTTTGCCTTGTTTCTGCTTTGGAAATAAGCACTTAATTGTAATAATTCAGTTCAATAAGTAAATACTGAACTAAGTTAAGAAACTTGATGTGATTACAATATGTTGCCAACAGTTAAATATGGTGTACTTTAACCAGGCAGTAAAAGGGAAGTATGGCTCAAGAAAATAAGAGGACTAATATTTTAGGTACTCGTGCCATTGTTAATGGAATGGCATGCAAACAGTTGTTGGTTTTGCATATTAACCACCCACGGCTAAAACCGGACTACCTCGCGTGCGAAAGTCAACCTGTCACCGGTTCAGGACACGCGGCGGTAAAGTGACGTCACAGAGGGCACACCTGGCCGTATAGTCATTGCCATTTCATTTTGTGAAATTTATACGCCGAGATTTACTGTGTGCACCGGGGTGGCGTCTGGCAATCATTTCTCCGGATATGTCGTATGAATATTATTTTTCATACTTTTTGTGATTTATAGCAGGTAGTTTGTCCGTCCGGAACATTCATCATTTGAGTAAAATAAGCGCATTGTTAAAGTTAAAGGGACGTAATCAGGAGCAATATTATGTCTTTTCTTTCACACTATCAGTTCACTTTTGCCTCAAACAAAAGTTTTCCAGCAAAACAATCCTAGCACACAGTCTTATTACTTTGCATACGGTATTTTAACACGTTGTTATGAGTCTGCGTGTTGGTAAACACGGCCCACGTGTGTCTGTTTACCATAAGAAGGCCGCGTGACCGGAGTTGCGATTGTGAGCCACAACACGCGATGTTTCAGCCAGCGGGAACATGTATTACATTTTTAGGGCCAAGTCAGACAGGGCATCTCCTGATTGACACGGGCAGGCTGGCGATACAGGCGCTGTGTTATGTTGACACCTGTGATCGCGCCCTGTCCATTGTTTTTAACACTCATTTACAGGAGCAAGCTAACGGTTTAAGGGCAATATTTTGGTAGGTATAAATTTATTTTAACGGAAAGTAGCTATTTTTCGTGTTAATTCAACATGCTTTTTAGGTGATTGGGTCCCTTTAAATGTTGCAGGCTTTAATTTCCCTTTCCAACACTCCATCACGGGCTCAAAAGACTTTACAATTAAATCCCCGTTTTAGCTCCCTGGGGACGCTACAGAGCCATCACTCGGTGTTTAGGTCGCTAGGGAACGCCATACGCAGATGGCACTTAATCCGATACCCATTTGTAATGCTGGATAGACATAAGCACACTTGTTGATGAGAACTTGCTCAAGGGTCTAAGCAAAGATGTGAGAGGCTACGTGTTTGAACCCATGACCGCTTGATCACAAGTTCGGCACCTTTGCCATTACACCATCACCATCCACATTGTATCGATAATGTTCGCCATTACAATACGGACAAATTTGTAATGGTAGGAAACGTTCTCGATATCATTTCCACAGACTCTTAAAAACAGCTAAAACACTTGTGTAAATGTCACAAACCGACCAGGGATAGCATAGCTGCCACTCCTGGTCAGGACGACATATCCAAAGGAGACCGCTCCGGCAAATTCCGCACTAAGGACCATAACCATGGCTTCGTGTTCGCATACCTTTTTTTAGTTGAGACAAGTTACAAGTTATTCTATCTCAAGAATAATGTAAGAGCTGTATTTGTAAAAGTCACTGCGCCGCTGGTCGGCAATATAGAGTTTATCCTCTTTCCTTCCACCCGACTAGTAAAGACACGTTATTCTTCGTGTAAGAATATTGGTAAGTATTATTACTGATACAAAGGTGTTTTCAACGTATTATTTTTTAGTTAGCCCATATAAGTAAGGACATTTCAACAAGTTTTAAAAGTTTTATCAATGGCGTTTCCGACATATTATTATTAGTGCGAGTATGGGAGTAACTGATATGTAGACAAATGTCTTTGGTTCTATCAACAGCGTTTCCGTTGTATGGCCGATGGCTAGGCGATGCCATGAATAATTTCAAATTGGTCGCAACGTTTTATATTTGTGCCTTTATCCCAAGACAACCATGGTTAACACCGCGCAAATATATATACGCTCCCTCAGGTGGCATTTCAAACCAGCGAGAAAGCAGCTTGTCGATGAAATGGACAACCAGGAATTTATGCGGCCGCTGCGTGAGGAATGAAGTATTTTTAAATGCCTACGTGCATCCAAAAGTGTACCCATAGTACTCCTTTAGTCGCCCTAAAGGATACAACGACGCTGGCGTTTAGACGTCGTTTTGTATGCTTTCGCTGCATTTAGAAACCCAACGGATCTAATCGCCCAGTATTGAGTCCTTATGCATTGTTATAACGCAAGAACTTCATACTGTGTCACACAAAATTTAGTCACTATCACTACCCAGCCTTTCATTCTATAGTTATGACCACCAAAACGCCATTTTAGAACAGACGCACACAATGGACATTCATGCATTTGATTATTGAAAAGAACTTACCTGTAGAAATGTATATTATGTATAGCTTGGTTTGGCGTAAATTCCAGTATGCCACGTCAAAGACCAATAGTAGCACAGGTACTCTTCTCACCGCACAATGTACAGCATGAACAGTGGCGTGACAGTGTTTGTTCGCTAGATAGGCGTGAAGCGATTTGTGAAGCAGTTCTTGTACCGTCGTAGGAAAAAAACTTGTGTTTAACAAGGTATCCGATTAATGAGATATTCAGGTTATTTTTCTATCCCTTGTTGTCGTGAGACCATGTTTCCTATGATCGGGCTTTCTGTGGTGTCTCCTCTGGCCGGCTGTCGGCTGTATCGATTCAGCACTTCCGCAGTCGGAACCTGTAACGACAGCAGGGAACAGTTAAAGCGACGCTCATCCTGGTCTCCTAAACAGTTGACCCATGAATGATAGCGGCTCAGCTGCGGTGTTACACACTGGATCACACACCGAAATTGACCAAAAGCTGATCGGGAATTAATTCAGTGCAAGCGATAATCTATTGGTCAATCTCTTCACTTGTATGTACATCAATCACTACACCATCAAGAGGGCGTCACCTGTGTGATATTAAATAAGTCATTTTACATCGATCACAACGTCGCCATTATGACCTCACCTGTGTCATATTAAAAAGTCTTTTACATCAATCACAACGTCACTATTATGACCTCACCTGTGTCATATTAAAAAAAGTCATTTACATCAATCACAACGTCACCATTATGACCTCAACTGTGTCATATTAAAAAAGTCATTTACATCAATCACAACGTCAGCAATATGACCTCACCTGTGTCATATTAAAAGCCTTTGATGTCACAACGTCACTATTATGACCTCACCTGTGTCATATTAAAAAAGTCATTTATATCAATCACAACGTCACCATTATGACCTCAACTGTGTCATATTAAAAGAGTCATTTACATCAATCACAACGTCAGCAATATGACCTCACCTGAGTCATATTAAAAAAGTCATTTACATCAATCACAACGTCACCATTATGACCTCACCTGTGTCAATAAAAAGTCATTTACATCAATCACAACGTCACCATTATAACCTTACCTGTGTCATATTAAAAAGTCATTTACATCAATCACAACGTCACTATTATGACCTCACCTGTGTCATATTAAAAAAGTCATTTTTATCAATCACAACGTCAGCAATATGACCTCACCTGTGTCATATTAAAAAAGTCATTTACATCAGTCACAACGTCACCATTTTGACCTCACCTGTGTCATATTTAATCAGTCATTTACATCAATCACAGCGTCACCATTATGACCTCACCTGTGTCATATTAAAAAAAGTGATTTACATCAATCACAACGTCACCATTATGACCTGTTTTCTGTTTTCCTACATTTGATTGAATGTTATTCTGACCGCACTGACGTAAACATATTCTAATCCCAAGGCTTGCTAAGGCCGCTGATACATATGAACATCGGGCAGTGCTTATCCTATTAGTAAAATGATCATGCTTTTGTAGTCTCCAGTATGCATTGCAGCAGATTTACACTAGTACCCAACAATCCAAACACAAATCGTAAATTTGCAAGAAAGAGAAGTTAAGGACGTGTCGTTGGCAGTTTTTAATATCAACGTTAAGTTTAAACCTGTTAATAGTGCGTCTGCCTTTCATATCTTTCCCTTATCAATAAAATACTTTCCAGTCAATATGAATGTGCATACGTACACGAGTACAATGATGTTGTATGATAAAAACAAGTGTAAAGACATTTAATATATTGATTAGCATATCAAAACAAAACTAAATAGCAGCATTAAAATATATCAAAATATCAAAAATGCAAGTATGCTGAATGATGATCGGCTGTCATCATTTATAGGAACCGGAAGTGCCTTTGTGATCATATCTCCGGAGAAATTAGAGGAATGTCTTGCTCGGCTCAAGACCTCATTTGTTATTCCGTCAACTGCTGGTTTGAGTGTTCTCCTTAGAGACCATTCTCCGGCCAAAATGCAATTTATACTGCTTAGGTTGGACGTTATTCAGGTTGATCTAATCTTTTCTGGATGCTGTAGCCGTGTTGTCCCACAGACAAGTGACCTTTTAAAGTGTTTTATAAATATTTAAAGAACAGACCCTTTCTCTGTTGATTGCGTGGTCTAATGGACATGGTTGGAGTTAACAATATGATAAGAATGTTACTGTTGTAACATGAATTACCCTTTTAGGTTTTAGGTTTTATTTGCGCAGGATTAGATGCAATCCAGACGTTAGAATGTGTCCTTTGTTCCGGAATGTGTCATTGAAACAATAAAGCGAACCGTTGAGGTTTTGTTTAGAGCATTTCATTTAGCCATTGTGACGCTGGCGGGGATCATCCATCGGAGGACCGGTAGCTTTGACATTCAAGCCTTTAAAAGCTCGGGTTCATCCTTCATCCCAGGTGAATTATTCTTGGATAACATTGTCGGTCAGGTCATAGCTAATCCTCAATAACCACAAACGGGAACTTGCCAAAACTGACCTCTTTTCGAGGCGACCGTCCAACAAGAGTGTGGCTGGAAAGAATCTAGCAATAAATCACATGGCCAAGATATTGCCAAAAATGAAATGAGCTTTGGTCTTATAATGCTTAAAAACTGAGCATAATTTATAAGAATCATTCTGTTAAAAAAAAAAACAATATTTGGAAAATAACGAAGATTAAGCTGAACAGAGGACTTTTTGAAAGTCATGTGTTGACCTTCATACGTCATGTTAATGAATGCTTGTTCGATGGTTTCACTTGATAATTCAAAGCAATGCGGTTACATGTAACCTTTCCGGGAGTCTCAAAGGCACCTGTTACCTATTCAATTTTAAATGAAAATGATCGTCCCTTCAAATGGTGAAAGCTGTGAAAACCGTGAAATACATCCAGGTCTGAATACCCATAATGTTTGACCTGTTGTACTTCTTTCGTACGTTGCTCTGTGCTACTTAGTGATACATTACGTCCTGCCCAATGCTCACCTGCACTTAGTCTGTAATGTTTAAGCAACATTTCGGGTTTTCAAAATGAAGTTTCAGGTCCCCGTTAGGGCTCCAAACATATGCCCAGAAAAGGATAAATACAGGTTTCCGCCATTTAAATGTTAAAAATGTTTAATGACAAGAAAAAGTAAAAAGAGAATTAAAAAGTGGTCATTATTTCGAGGTGGTGGCCAAACCGAGTTGGTCGTCGGAGGCGGTTTACTGTTTGATATAAAATGGCAAGAGAAAGATTGGGATTTCAATACATTAAGTGGATCGATGTCTTATTATTATTATTATTTAATCGTAAAGTGTTTTATAAAATGTTGGTACTAACATATTTTGTAACCTCCAGGTCCACTGTTCACCCATGTGTGTTTCCAGAGAGAAACAGTTACCGTGGACCTAGAGACTGATGATCTATGTTCTCCGCCAGTAAGGTATTACATCGGATTATTCCACCAGCATCGATCAGCTGCGCACGACTTGACTATAAATTACCTTACTTACAATACTGTGTTATCTTTCCTTGCTGCAAATCACTTTTCCAGTCATTCTTAATTCTAGTTTTATACCTCAGCTTTGTCTCAATCACATTGTCTGGTCAGAAATAAGGTTCTCTGTGATCTTCTTGCGGCTAATCTCGGATCCATTAGACCGTCAGGGAAAATAGGAATGAATTTTCCTAAGTCTTAGATGGTTGATGGTAATGGGAAAACCCATACACCAGTGTGGCCATAATAAACACCCGACTAAACAACTGTACCAGAAACTCTTGTATATCGAATCTTCAGAAATATAAGGCAAAAAGGTATGATTCTCAGGCATTATTTTTTAAATCAGTGCGGGCGGGCGATTTTTGTTTACCTTTTTTTGTATGTTTCGATAGAAATGTCATATGATCAGGGAAAAGCATGATAATATTTTTTTGCTAAATAGGTAAAAGCACTACATAACAAAGAAAATCTAATCAAAACTGTATTATCTTATTGAAAGATGAATATCAAAATAAAATTTTTTGATGCAGCGGGTTAAAATTGACGCGGGCGGTGCCTGAGAACCATACCTCTTTTTTGGCCTAAGTTGGGATTTTACTTTCGTGGGTCACGGTAATCCACGAATTCATGATTCCATCGATAAAAAATCCCCAGTTTTATCTATACTTATATCCGCTGGCTGACGAGTTTTCAATAAAGGTATATAAAACTGTCTATTACTATTTTATGAATGCTATTTGTGCATATCATAAATATCCTAATTTACTTTTCCAGTATATTATCAGTAATAATTCTTGATTTATAAATATTCTGTTGTCCATTCCATTATTTTCTCTGATATCGGACATACAAGGTCCCCTAACACGATGATTAAGGATGAAAATAAAACAGAATAAAAATCTATACTTAAAACTTACTACACATATTTCAGTGTTCGGTACGATGGTTACGGCTTTTCATTGACTTAAATGTCAATGGCTATATAAATTGCATCCCGGGGCATTGCAAATGTACAGAACACTTATTCCGAATATTGCCGACCACAGCTGTGTGCATAAATGAGAACCATAAATAAGACATATGGTACTGCTTCGAATATTTATAGGTGTCTATAAGATACATGTGAGCCGTATAAAAGCGCCACTGAATAGCAGATGATTAAAATTCCTATCTAGTTGCCAATTTGGTCGATTTCTATGCTTTTGAATCTCCAAATAGTTGAATGGCTCTTTCCGTGATGTACAGGTGCAGCATATATATAATGTTGCAACATAAAATGTTAAAACCTTCTTTCGGACGGGTCCAAGTTTAATTTTCCTTCGATCAAGTGAGGGTTTACGTTTCCTGTGGACGTGGCGTGATAACTTAAGAGCCGATGAATCGGTCTGTACGTGTCGGTCACGGCTGATTAATTTCCTCACTTGATCAGACTCGCAGGGCGAGGGGTTGTTTGCTCAGCCCTGACCGTGATGCAGGCGCACCGGGTGATGAACATCTCAGTCGAGCCAAAGGTATTTTACATGTGTTCATGTTCTGGTCTCCATTAATAAATTTTCATTTTCTTTCAAAAAATTTAAATACCCCAGGATAATTGTTTTTAAATTTGAAGTCAACGGTATTATCTGAATCTATAAAATTGTTATAAATATATAAAATCACAGTTTGAATGAATATGTGGGTGAATCTGAGGCTTGCATTTGACCTAACCCACTGTGGTCATCATAGTTAACCTGATAAGTGTGTGTGTATGCATATTTAAGTGTGTATAAAGTTTGCCTTTTTATATACAAACCTCGTATTCACAGTTACCTATGTACATTTGTGTGTATATATATATATATATATATATATATATATATATATATATATATACACCTCGAAATAACTACCACCAACGAGACCTTAATAAAGTAATCGCATTTTTTCGTGTTTGTCGTCTAAGCGAGGTCTGATATAAAGAGGAAAAAAAATAATTGGACAGTTAAAATGTAGACGTTATTTCGAGGGGTTCTCTAAACTGAGATGGTCGTTAGGCGAAGTTTTACTGTATGTATGAAATATATATACTGTAAGAATCGACTTCAAATGTATTAAATCCGTGAACAAATGACAGAATAAGAGTAGTGATTGATATCGATTATCAACAGGCCAGAAGCACCGCAGAACTCTATTAATCCTGAGTGCCCTAACACAACACCGCCATGCAGTCATCGTCAATATTTAATATAACGGTATAAATGATGCCTATGACGCCTGAAAGGATGAGGTCAATCTAATGATTACCCGGCAATAACTCCGCTATTGTGTCAATGGAAGTTTATGAAATCTTGACATGTCTTTCAGGATATTGAAATATGCTTTCCGGTGGTTTTCAATCAAAAAAGGCAGATTGTTTTAGGGACAGGAGATCTTGTGATATTTCCACATATAATGATTTCGTCTGTAGTCTGTGACACATTTAGGTGAATACAAGTTCCTAATGGGGTTAATTGTGTTTGTGTTGGAAGTATAATGGATCGGTATAAACAAGTCTTCATATTCTTAAATTATTTAGTATTGCTGTTATATTTGTTGATATGTAATTTTCCGGATGATCGCTGTGTTATCAGTACGCAAAAATATATATCAAACATTTATTTTCATTTTGGTACTTAATTTGATATATATGTCAAGGAATGCCACACCGGTGGATGTATCCTTCGCCCAAGTTTAGCTTTCAATTGCAGAGTTTATTTTCGTATATGAACAACAACCTTGAAATTCTTTCAAAGCGATGTTTTGGTCTTTGGTAGAGAAAGAGATGTCTTTACAAGCCATGGTGCACTTAGTTCACTCTGGTTTTTATCCGTAAGACTCATTTGAAGGACACAACACGATAATCACATTACCCACAGCGAGCTGAACATGTATGGAGCATGCCGACATCAGCAGATGGGACCTCTGTGTGGCATGCTTGAGCGGTTAAGAGAGGTGATAGTAATCAGTCATATACTGGAGTGTCCCAGCACGAATCAACACTGATTGGTTTGTCAGTTTGTCAAGGATTCTCCCTTTTAAGTACCACAAATGTGGTTGTATGTCATTATTTCTGCAGCAATCAAGATGCATTGCCTACTCCCAAAACTTCATTTCAGTGAACACGCAAGGACAATCCAATTTCACTTTGTTAACATAAAAATCAACTCTTTTCGAACACTAACATGAATATTAATTTCGTCTGAAACTTAACATTCTTCCTGATGAAAAATTAACATAAAACACGTACAATCCTCTCGCCAATGATGTGTTTATTGTACATAAAAATGTATTAATCGGACAACTTTCCAGGACACACTTAATAAAAATCTTCCTTAATATAGGTGACAGGGGGTATATTGGATGGAAAGTATGTTTATGTTATCTATAAACAAAGAATATTACACCCGTAAAGTTGTCAAACCTACTTTCCTTGATGGTTTATCTTTGTCTTTAAGTAATTCCTCAGATACCATCCGTCAAAGCATACCTTTAGATCAAAGGCATAACTAGATATTAAAGCAAGTAAACATAATGCAATCGATAGGCGCTAAATATAAGCATGAGGAGAATGTATGGAGAAGAAGTTATACAAAACATAAGTAGTTTTGTACAGTCTCAACAGCTCTCGGTTTCTTCTCCACGATTCCCCGTCAATCCGAGTAAAAACTTAAATTAGTGTCAAACAGAGCTGGCAGTAATAAAATACACTCAAAGTGACACTCGATGCCACACGATACCCCGTGGGTAACTTTCAGGGATAAATAATATTTCTCGTTTATTGATCATTCTGTTTATAATTTAATATTAGATCGTATATAACATGAGACAAACAGAAAGGCTGTTATATCAGACACATTATTTTAATATTTTATAATTACAAGTTGCTAATATAATATTTTATAAGATATTTGGCAACATTTGAGGATATTTATTAGTTTGAGCCATGCAGTATGAACATGTAACGAGACCACAAGACAGGAAATATAGTCTTTAGTTGATACAGTAAGAGTATACCTCGATATGATGATACTTAGAGTTACAACTTGTAGGATATTCCCCTATGTCGAATTAGGATAACAAGATGTGAATCTCCAGGAACAAGCCTCAGATAAACAAGCTGTATATACGGATTGCCAACACAATGATGCTTGAAAGCCTTGTTTTTTATTAATATTTTCCTCTGGGTAGGAAAGATGCAAAAGCAAATAAATAAATGAATGTGCATCCAATGTGTAAGGGAAATTGTAAAGTATATATAGAAATAATTCCCGTTGCAGTCAGATAGGATTGTTGCAGAGGCACCTATTCTACTAAACAAAATGCAGCGATATTGTAAAAGTTTCTTCAATTATATGAAACATCAGCACGACGATATGATACTGAGTTGTCCACACAATGCGAATTGTCTTTCTTTTTTTTTACAGATCCATGTCTGTAAAACGTACTTTGGATCTATGTGATTATGACCAAACGGAGTGGCAGTGTCAGTGGGAATTTCTATCATTTAATAAAGCCTGTTTTGGTATAGGTAATAGTAAATTATACGTTGGTCATAATTTGACAATGAAATTAATATTATATACAGTCACACGATATTTTCTTAATTTTTTGTTGTTTTCATAATACACTGGTTCACATACCATCTATAAAACAATGATAGTCCTGGCAAACAGAGGATTCTTGCCATGGTCTGAAAGCTGTTAAGATTGAAAAGAATATGTTCGAGATTTGTCGGGATATAACTTACGAAGAGGATATCACGAGGAAATGGTTGTCTGTAATGGTGTTCAAATACAGGTCAATTTCATGAGATCCATGGGATCACTTCGAAATAAGATCGTGATAAGAACAAGTGACCCAGGGGTCATGACGCTCAGCCGACATGGAAGACATTCACACTAGAAATTTTATCATCTGAATGTTGAATTTTCAGGTTTCCAAGGAGATTTTTCATGGACCTTCCTGGATGCCAAGATATTCTATTTGCAATAGTTCCGATTTGTACCTGTTAATAGACGACTGCATCTTTGAAGATCTCAAAAATAGAGAAAAAAGCCACCAGTCTGCAGGAACTGGAATAACATTCCATGGTAAATATACATGCAAATAATCATGGTGATCAATGCATTAGTTTTTTTGAATACTGGAGCTTATGGACAATTTTTTTTATTATTCTGGGGGTACTTCTGAGCCCCATAGATCATAGGATATGGGTAAGATAGACCTATTTTCAGGTTTAAAAAATCCTGGTGGCACCACCAGTCTGCAGGAACTAATATAACACCACATGATGAATCTGCATGCAAGGAATCATGATGATCAATGCATTAGTTGATAGACAATGGAGCTTTTGTATAAACCTAATTTCAAGATTCAAAGGAGATTTTTCATGGACCTCCCAGGATGTTAAGTTAGAAGTTTCTATATCTAATGGTTACGGTTTGAGCCCTGTTAACAGGTGACCACACCTGTGAAAGTCTAAAAAATAGAGTAAAAATTCGTAAAAAATTTGAAAAAAAAAATTACAGGTTGCGACACCTGTTTGCAGGAACTGATGAAACATACCATGATCAATAAACATGCAAAGTATATATCATGGTGATCAATGCATTAGTTATTTCGATACTGGAGCTATTGTTTCAAATTTTTAATTATATTCGGGGAAGGGGGGGGGTGAGTACTTTTGAATCCCATAGCCCAAAGGATACGGGAAACAGAGGCCTAATTTCAGGTTTACAAGGAAATATTTAATGGATGTTCTTGGATGTCAAGTTTACAAGATTCTAGATCTAGCACTTACAATTGTGCCTGGTTAATGGGCGGATGGACAGACGGACGGACGACGAACCAAGAGTGATCGCTATAACTCAGGTGACTTTCAGTCAGCTGAGCTAAAAACGGAGCTTAAATATTTATCATTTTTAACAACTCCATTGTAGGTCTAGATGGGAGGCCATTTATTACGTCAATGACAAAACTCTTGTTCGTCTCTACAAGCAGTGAATATTCTAGCCATGCATCCTGCAGACATATTTCTCCTGCCGCACCTATCCGCAAATATAGTGTTTCTTTTAGGATGTGAATAAACTTTTCCCTCAGTGATGCTGCTTACAGTAGGAGGTCAACACCACAGGCAGATCTTTATTGAGTAACCCCTAGTTAAGACAATAAATATTAATGACCTGGAATTTGTCATGTGTACGAAGTCATTCACCGGCTGCTTTTGAATGGATCTTGAGAATAAGGATACAGGTCATAGACAAATGAGAAAAAAATCACAGTAAACCACCTGATATAACAGTCTAGACTGTCAAGGACTGCTGTAAACAATATGGTTATAAATCTTCAACTAAAATACAGTGTTTGATGATTCCATCCTTGGGAAATAGTTAAGTAATTCCATTTGGCTCCCATTAAGTCGTTTGTTTAAATTCGTCTTGGACAAAAGTGATCAGTTTGCTTATTCAGCAATAAGGTTAATTTTGACTAAAAGCCAAACGGCGCGAAATTGGTCTTTGGCTTCACTTGGCTAATTAATAATTTGTCTGTGATCTGAGTAAAAAGATGAGTCTTATTGGTTTAAATAATGCATTTTGGAAACTTCTCTTGAAGTAAGCTTTCTTTTACTTATTTTTCATCATACTCTTTCTGAAGATTATTTGGAGTTAGGAGCTCTTGCTGACCTATTGATACCCGTAAATTTTACCGTCTTGGCTAAAAGAATATTCACATCATATTCATAAAAGAATATAAACATCACGCAATGTTTTATCAAGAAGGGTGGGTCTCTGATATCGATTCCCAGTACGCCGTCATGGTATATGTATATGTGATATTCTTCAAAATTAAATCGCTAAATCGATATAGGCACATGGTTTTATGTATTTAGTGTTCTCTTCTGTGACCTACTGCGAAGATCTACTGAAGTTGCGTTATTTATGGTATAACTGTAACTTATGGTATAACTGTAACTAGCAGTAAACTGACATCCGTATATGCAGTATGTATCACAAAGTGCTTAATGGTTGTGATTAATTGAAAACAAATTTTACTCATTACCCTTTTGAATAAAAATGCCTTAGTGTTACCTCGCATAAAGAGCTATATGGGCTTGGATTTAAAATGTAGATTTTATAAAATATATACTTCCTGTTACATACTCCCACGTCCAACTTCGTAACCAGTTGGTTAGCTACGGGTCACTTCCGTCTCTTTTTCTTTCCTTTCCCGCTATTCCCACTGTATGCATGGAATGTATACCAGACAAATCTCGCAATGATACTAATGTTTCAAACGTAATTCATTTTATACCTAACAAAAGCGGGTGGAAACTCTCTTCCTCTTCGATTGAAGAACTTTTATCGCTTCTCACGGTTAACACTTGTGTTAAATCTAGGTAAAAACTGCTTGGTGTTGACCTGTCACCACCTTGATTCAGTTACCACCAGGTAGGCTTTTTTGATCCTGTCAAAAGTCCACGAAATCGAAGCAGGAGAATGTCTAACTAAACCTGTATGACAGGATTATTTTCAAGGAAAAACCGGTTATAAGCGGTTTATAAAAGTTATATACAAGTTATGTACAATTGAAAAAAATACTGATGACGTCATACGGACTGACACTTCCCATTGTGTTGTATTTGAAAATAAAATTCAAATAAAGTATTTCGTAAAATTTTTTTTCATGTTAACCAGTGGTTGCCATTAAACTCTACTGAGATAATTAATAGTAGACAAAATCTTTTTTTTCGGGACTTTGAATCGCATCATTCTGTTCACTGCAGGTATATTGCGTTTCACTATTTGATTTTTTTTTTCGTTCGGGCTCGGCAGTTTCAGAAGTGGTATCATCCACAGGATTACGTTAGCCTAAGGCAGCATTTGGAGCGTGTCTGTGTTATCTGTGATGTAATGCAGCCCGCTTCACAAAATCGATCCACCCCTGGGAGAGTTTGGCAATGTTATGCCCCCTAAACCACGGCTAATCTGTAAAATGGTGACCTCTGATATGGAACTGAGAGTTCATAGAACGGATGTCGCCTGTTCCGAGTTATGTATAAGTTGTCTAGAGAGAGACCCTGGTCTATACGTTGGCAGGGGACATGGAGACACATTGTTTATGTACTGACGGTCTGCCAGGGTGTTCCTCCATACCTTTTGTCCCAACAAAGCAATCTCAGTTGCCACACTTTCACATAAACCAATTCCAATTCACCCTCTTTTCCACTGGCATTATGTTTTTATACAAGCTGAGTTCTCAGCATTAATTCAATCTTTATTATTCAAACTAATGTCATTTACAATACAATTTGAAATACCTATTATCATACTTTATGTAAAACAAACCCATATATGGTATCTTGTTAAAAGATCTACACATTATATATCGAAGTTAGATTCGTTAATTATGATAATATTATATAATTTATATAATTCGCATTTATAGCTATATAATTACGGTTCATAGTTTTATACCTCAGATTTTCAAAATATGTTACAGCTGTGAAAAATGTGTTTTCTGTTAGCAATAATTATTAATCATCATAAAACAGGCTAGGGACCTTTTCCCGTAGAATTACGTTTTGGTAACGTCTTTCTTTGCTAATGAGCTCAACCTTTTTCTCTTAACATTTTACAGTTTAACCATAATAATTATTTTGCAGTAGAAAGTTCTTCGGCTTCTGTCGCTCCGGAGTAGAGCACAAGACTCAAGCCTGGGGTTCGTGAGTTCGAATCTCAACCAAAGCGGTGAGATTTTTCATGGTAGGTCCCACCCAGGGTGAGCGCTTTGCAGGCTTAATGGAAAGACTACATGTGCCCGACAGTCATGGTTAACTCACAAACGAGTGCGCCTTTCGGGGGTTCCTCGGTGTTATGACCGAGCAATAGGGATGACACACACCCAGGACCTGCGGGAGTGGTACATCGAGCCTGGTTGACTATTGGATAATCGAGCGTAAGCCTCTGTCTCATAATCCGAAGCTGGAATGGAAATTTGCAGATGTTCACAGTACTTAGTCAAGTAATCATTCAAAACTGGAGGCAGTTACGTCCACCAAAAGAAAAAGCTCTATTAAAATTGAAATAGAACCAGGATAATACAATTTAATAAAGACAGGTGACATGGTCATGCAACTGGTTGCACGCTGAAAGCAGGGTACGAAATATTTTATGATAAACATTAATATTATTATTATTATTATTATTATTATATCATATTCATTTAGCAATCTTTTCACCCAATTATAGTGTTCAAAAGTGCTTTACATTGAACATTTCTTATATAATAATAAACAAAATGTAAATAGCTTAATATCAAAATACAAATTATACAATTACTGAATCTTACGCAGTATAAACTGATTAAACATTAAAAATACTAAGAAATTTTTGAAAAAAAATATGCACAGTCATGTTTTCTTATTTTATTTCATACTAAGTATTTCGTTACTAGATTTATTGAAATTTACATAAAAAATCTACCCAGGGTCTTAATAGAAGAAGCTATATTTTGTTATGTAAGTAAATAGTCACGATTACCTGAAAAAAATAGTCGTATAAACTCCTATGCAACATCTTTGCTAGATTGCTGAAGATGATACGTGGAAGTTTGGCCGTGTTAATAAAAATAACGCACACAACCCCAATTGATATTAAATATTTCGTTACTAGGTTTATTGAATTATACATGAAAAAGTACAGTACACAGAAAGCATGTTAATCCTTTCATATTTGAATGTCATACTTTTATCGTTTGCAGGATGATGCTATTGATCAAAGTGATTACTCAAAATACTCAACAAAAAGAGTCGGAGGCGTGGATTCCGTAGTTATCAAATTCAATCCGCAAATATTGTTTGTACAACTCTTGTGCAGTAATCTTCCGGGATAGGACACTGTGACAGCAACCAATCCAGCTGTTTCGACGAAATGTCCTCAGTTTCGATAGATTTTATTTCTTTCGGAATAAACACTTTAACCAGTAACGTGCTGGTAATATCTCTCTCTCTCTCTCTCTCTCTCTCTCTCTCTCTATATATATATATATATATATCCTAGTGTTTCAATTACACTCGTTGTAGAAAAGTGCTTAATGCAGCTAAGCAGAGCATGTTTACTGAGCATTAAATACGCCAAATCATTTTGTAACAAAATGATTTGACGTGTTTAAACTCAGGTATATATATATATATATATATATATATATATATATATATATAATAATAATAATAATATATATATATATATTGTGGTCTCCTAATTACATGTTTTGATATATTACACAATATTTATAATTCAACTATCTCAGTATCAGAAACAGGTAGTATACCCTGATTGACATGTCTGAAGGATACGTGACTTTGGTAAAGTTTGATTATCGCTAGTTTTCCTGAAATTATTGGTAAAAACATTTGTTTTATTGATACATCCTTTTGATCTATCGGGCAAGGTTACTGAAATATGTAAAATAATGGGACATTTAGAGCTTCCAGGAAACACAGAGGCCTACAAATGTTAAATGATGCATGGTTTAATGTGTCCTTTTGTATAATCATAATTGCATTTGGAATTGCATGCAACTACCTGGGAGATCAATACTTAAACTCAGAATGTACTAAATAGTACGCCCTACAACTCGTGTGTGTTTTATTAAAAGGTTAAGGGACGTGGTAATATACAACGGGAAGGTTATATACAAATGGCCTCATAAATCCGCCCCTAATGACAACACACTTGTTCTAATGTGAAAAGGTTGTATAACCCACAGCTTATCCGTGAGAAAATGTGACCATAAACCAGCGTTGTGGCTCTGTATGTGACTGCGTCCTCGTACCGGAAGACGATATGGGTCAAAAGGAAGATGTAACAGTCATAAACCTTTATTTAATGAAGCAATCTGCAACGAAATTGTTGAGAATTACATCCCCTGTTAAAATCCTTCAAGCTAATCTGCCCTCCCGAATACGAACAGGTGTTTACCCAGCTAGCCAAATATAGTTACCTCAACGCTGTACTAACTGTCGTGTTTTAGTTTGGATAGTGTTTTTCCTTTAACAGCAAAATAACGTGAATCAGGAAAGTTTTATTGCAGAAATACTAACTTTTTTTCACAACAAACGTTGCCAGAAGGTTTTGATATGGAGCGTATCTGATGTTTCTGCAATGTTGTAAGGGCGTGTTTAGCTAGTGTTAAATACTAATTGTCGTGTTTTAGTTGGGTAATTATTATATTAATAACCTAATTAACATGCCGTAAAATGTGGGGTTCATTGTCGCTGTAGTTTTGTGAGACTCTGATTATCATTTATCCAAACACTTAAAAGGTCACATAAGTAATCGGTGAAATCTTAATAACAACATTAAAGCAATGATTCTGAATACTCTTTAACAATTAATTTAGCTAATACCATGATGGAATTTTAGAATTGACATATTATATTAAATTACAATAAACATTAGGACATCACGATTTATATTAATATTAATTTAAAATGAATAAAATTTATATGAATGTGCTCTTCTACTGAGTTTATTATATACAGATCACTTGGGCTGGCCAGATATATTATTAAATGGTCAATGACAGTTGAACGACATATTTTGATCGCTTTGTCAATAAACAAAATCGATACAAATTGGTAGAGCAAACCGAACTGGGTTTGTTTTCAACTAAATCTCAATCGTAATCCTAGCAATAAAGGCTTAAGTATATGCGAGGAAGCCTGTAGATTGACATTTTAAGTATAATGGAATTAGTAACAAAAATGTTCGCTTAAAGAATTATATATAATGGTCGATAACAATAACAAGTTTGAAGAGCAAGATTAAAAGTAAGTTTCAATCAAATCATAAAAACGTTTGATTCAAAAAGGTAAGGTTCTTCCATTATACTTTCAATCACATGGCCTGGAGTTCTTGGTTTGTTTTACTGATATAATTTTGGCCCAGAAGTAGAATTTAATACAATTCCTACGAGGTGTTAGCTGTATATCACGGAAAGTTTTAACTAACGTGTAATTCAATTTTTAATATAAATGTTACTTCTTTTCATTTCAATAACCTGTTTATGGTGGCTTTGCACATTTTACTTTTACAGAAATTTAAAATATAGCGAATATATAAATCCTATAAATTTATATAAGTCAAATGTTCTTATTTACAAATCAGGAGTGACCCATATGTTCAAAAGGCTGTAAATAGTAATCTGGTGATCCAATGAAGGCTTTAATAAGTTTTATATAAGTTTTATAGAAAAAGATGTTCAATAACACAGAGGTAATAAGATTGACGTTATTACACGACAATGGATGTGTTTAGTAAAAATTAGTCAAACATTATATATAGATCATTACATTAAAATGATTCAGGAGTATGAATATGTGCTCTTTATAGTTCTCGGGCAAAATTACTGTTTGTGCGAAAATGAAAGAGACAATTTACATAATTAGGGTTAATTCAAGGAAGCCTGGATTAGTGTGCGTGTGACTGCTCCTTTGGCCAACTGCTTCGAGCACATTCCTCGTCTGTCTGTCTCAAGTCTGACACTTCATTTTGCAGAATATAACATTTTCCTTCCGGGAAGAAAACTTTTAAAAAGGTCTTCCTTGTCGAGTTACACTGCTACATCGTTTCGTGTTGTACATTTATTTCGTAATTCCTAATTTGCACAAAAATGCCTACTGTTGTTATGAAACTATTATGTATTTAGATATAACCTAAGTACAATAAAGTCAATACTTAACCCTTTCTACAGTGGCAAAGTAAAAAATTGAGAATATACAGGAAAACAGGTCTGTAATGAATACATCAAATAAATAAAAATGAAGTATGAAGTTTAATTGTATATTTTAAAACTTGATAACAAAATATGAGTGAAAACTTGTCCAAACCGTAAAACAATCTGTCACCATTTCCTCTAATATTAAGTGAAATCCAAAAACATTTCAAATTCTGAAAATATTTATGAAAATAAGAATAAAATGCACGTAAATACAGCATCCTTAACTCAATATAATTATATTTCAGTTTCTGTGTGTCGGAGAAGGGTACCTTTCAAATAAAAAAGATTTCTGGAAATTCATGTTAGTGTACTTTTGTCCACTTTCTTTTCCAAATGAAGAATGTGTTGTTTCTTAATGGAAATTTGCATTTGTATGAAATAGGTTAAAGAAACAGGTTTTTAGTCCCTGAGAATGCTACAGATCCCACACACGGTTTGAAGGTCGCTAGGCCCCACCATACGCAGATTGTACTAAATCCTGTACCCATTTGTAATGGGTAGACATAAGCACATTTGTGGCTGAAAACTAAGGGGTCTTAACGCGGAAGTGAGAGGAGGCAAAGTGGATTCGAACCCATGACCGCTTTATCACAAGTGTCGCACCATTGCCATTTAACTAGCATGCCCCATTGCACCACCATGTTTAAGGAAAAGAACGGAGTTGTTTTGTTTAATAAGCTTTCCTTGTAATAAATGCCTACTGTTGTTATGAAACTATTATGTATTTAGATATAACCTAAGTACAATAAAGTCAATACTTAACCCTTTCTACAGTGGCAAAGTAAAAAATTGAGAATATACAGGAAAACAGGTCTGTAATGAATACATCAAATAAATAAAAATGAAGTATGAAGTTTAATTGTATATTTTAAAACTTGATAACAAAATATGAGTGAAAACTTGTCCAAACCGTAAAACAATCTGTCACCATTTCCTCTAATATTAAGTGAAATCCAAAAACATTTCAAATTCTGAAAATATTTATGAAAATAAGAATAAAATGCACGTAAATACAGCATCCTTAACTCAATATAATTATATTTCAGTTTCTGTGTGTCGGAGAAGGGTACCTTTCAAATAAAAAAGATTTCTGGAAATTCATGTTAGTGTACTTTTGTCCACTTTCTTTTCCAAATGAAGAATGTGTTGTTTCTTAATGGAAATTTGCATTTGTATGAAATAGGTTAAAGAAACAGGTTTTTAGTCCCTGAGAATGCTACAGATCCCACACACGGTTTGAAGGTCGCTAGGCCCCACCATACGCAGATTGTACTAAATCCTGTACCCATTTGTAATGGGTAGACATAAGCACATTTGTGGCTGAAAACTAAGGGGTCTTAACGCGGAAGTGAGAGGAGGCAAAGTGGATTCGAACCCATGACCGCTTTATCACAAGTGTCGCACCATTGCCATTTAACTAGCATGCCCCATTGCACCACCATGTTTAAGGAAAAGAACGGAGTTGTTTTGTTTAATAAGCTTTCCTTGTAATAAAATAACACATTTTCTATGTTTTCAAGTTTTATCAATCGTGACTCAAAACTTAATCATGTAACCGGAGGGGTTTACGCTGTTTAAAAGATATAAATTACTTTACAGGAGTGCATGTAACGCTTATTCAGTATAGAAATTAAATGATTAGGTAGTGGAAATAAACCTATAACTGAATCATGAAGTTTGGTTTTGGATCTTCTTCAAAATTTGTAACGAATTTTATATAGTCTTAAGTTTGCTTTTGGGATCACTACCAGAATTTCACTTTTGGATTACAACAGATTGATTTTGTGATTGAACTGGACTATTATTCTCTGAGAAGATTTATGTGAACTGTTCATCTGTATTATACATTTTAAAGACTTATTGTCGCTGGGACTGTGGTGGTATCCAGGTACTGTACCCTTTATTTATTATACTGTGTAATTGTATTGATTTGCTGTTGTACTGTTGTTGTACTATGATATTGTATTGATTTAGTGTAATGTTAGGGTTGTTTTAAGAATAAATTATAGTAATTTGTTAAAAAAAAACACTGACTTCTTTATTCATTCCCCTTGACATTTCACGCTGCCTAGTGTTACAGAATCTGATTTTTAGGTCTCCGTAAATAGTGAACAGATCAGAACGAAGAACGTTAAATTGGTAATAAAACGTAACAGCATCTTATATATATAGCCAGTTCATTCTGGAGGTTCAAACCGTAAGTTATTGCCTCTACCCGGGCAGCTACATTAACTTTTGATTTCTTTCCTAAACCAAATAGCTTGTCTATAAATAAATCGACCCGCACATATAACCAATCATTTTGAACTCTGACAGCTTATAATGCAGCAATAACAAAGTGCTTCAGAATATACGATTCAATGTGTCAGATCTGGCGCTTAATGTATAAATGGACAGCACATTTCTGTCGCTGCTGTACACACTCTATCAACTCCACGTAACAGTTTAAATTAGATAAAAGTAGACTGCATTATATCATTTTTTTCAGGCAATCCCAGGGAACTCCCGACATCATCTTTGTCATGTTCTACTAATTGAAACCTATAGGTCCCTAACAACAAAAACCTTACATGACATTTATTGAAAAAAGTAACTCCTGATAAATTACGGAACCTTGTGATCAGGGATATATATCATCCACGGAAAAAAAAAGTTTTACCCATTACACACGTGCTCAATACGCGTAATCAAATATAATTAAATCTGGACTCGATCCTGTTAGGTAACTTTGTAACAAAAGAGCAAGTGGGCGAACCGCCGGAGATGAACTAATGGCACGCCAGCGGGCAACTGACATAGCGATTGATTATACCCTCAACTGTTCTCATTCTTGATTTCCCTTGAGGGAGAAACAGAAACCTTGAATCAACACCTAGACTATACTGTTGGATTATTTTGAGCCCAAAAACTGCCTCAAGCAGATGGAGACTCCGCGCTCCCCACTTTAAGAACATAACAATATTTTATATGGACACGTAGTCCTGAAGATTTTGATTGGACACAAAGAGGTTACTTCTCAGTCTTAAAGTTTAATATTAAACAACTGCTTTATCTTTTGTGCGATTCCTATTTTTGGAAATAGTATACTCCATTAAAAATTTCTCAATGTACACATTTACCCGTTAATTTCAATGGCCGAACGACGTAGAAACCTAATTTTCAGATTGAAAGAATGCAAAATGAGTTTCATAAACAATGTGGTAAAAGTGGGTTCCTAACAGTACGATACTCTACCAGTTTATTTTTCAATTCGTTTCGTATATACATTTAGAGCGCATATACTTAGGGATTGTCCTAAAGCTTGAAAGGACTCTAGGTAAAAAAAATTCACAAGAAATTATGGTTGTATTCGATATTTATACACATCCAGTTTAATTTTTAACATTTCGGGATCAATTAGGTTTACTTATTTATCACTAGGTTAACATATGTTCTTATATATAGTAATAATAGAAAGACTTAGATTATATTCATTCATTTGAAAATAATCTGAGTATATACCTTTGTGAGACTAAAAGCCGTAAGAACAAGGTGACACTGAATGCTACAAACCGTAAGAACAAGGTGACACTGAATGCGATGTTAAAAAGAACAGTCGATAGTGTTTAAGGTATACCACAATCAAAGCGTCTGATTTGGGATGCATCCTAAGACGTTGGTAGTCTTTGACACAGTACGCTTCATGCATAGTCGTAGTTGAACACTAACGGCTCCATGAATATCGCTAATGACTGCAATTAGGGCACTATAAACTATAAAGTATTATAAACACAAGAGTATCGATGTTTTAGAGAATTAGCACATTAAAGGACGGACTTATATTTAATTTTACTTTGCTAAGACCTTTCTCTACTGATCTAAAGTTGCTAAATGTGATAAATTGATTAAACAGGCACTAATATTTCAGCCATTTTAGTAATTAGATAATATGACGGCTTATTATCTGACGAATATCGTATTTGATGATCTAAAACCATTATCAAATTAGGAGGCCGCCAGTTAGCGCCAGGAATGAGGTAGTTATGAATGTCTTTGGTTCTTCTTTATTGCCTTTTACGCCTAATTAAGGAAAGTCTATCACAACGAAGGAGGGCGGAAATAGTTCATGGCTTTATTAGGGAAGAACTAGAAAATGATTACCTGTTAATGCAATATAATCTGTCATTGATGTGGAGTAGATTACGAAAGACTCAACATTCGGAGCTAAAAAGTAATGGCGTTTCGACGTGAAACGTGTCACAGGAGCCTTTATTTTGAAATTTATCAATTTTATTTGAACATGAATTTTTACCACTAATCTGAAACTTTCTTTATTTTTATCTTCTTACCTTATGCAGTGTAAATGCGCCTTAGACGAACTCATACCCATATGTAACAGAATGTTGAGAGAGAATCTCTAAACGCATTATTCAAAGCGCAATGTTGCAGGAAAATGGTAAAGATCAATTTGAGGAATCGTCGTATAATAACATACGAGGGGTTAGACGAAATGTTGATTGTAGAATTACCTTCCTCAAGTGATTGAAAAACACTTACTTAAAACACAACAAATTATTAACTTGGTGTTGACTCGCAAGGTTCTTTTTGGTGCATATATTTTAGTGGTGACTATTCAATGGAGGTGAGATCTGTAAGATTTGCAGCCATATCTTGTTATCTGCTACGGTAACAGTGTAAAAGTTGATAGGGACACAGGGCCCGGCCCTCTTCTGTCATGGTATTGTGGTTATTGATATTGATCGTCACTCACGAAGACAACTGACAGCAGATATGTTAAAACGGTGGTGATAAGGGAGACATTAGTATTGTGAGTATTAATATTGATTGTCGCCCACGTAGGTAACTGGCAGGAGATGTGATCGGACTGCAGTGATAAATGAGACCGTACGATCCCTGTCCTGTGAAATGTCACCGCCTCGGGATACATTTTTCTTCAGTAACAGCCCAAAACTAGCCCTCCCAAGTCCGGTCATCCGTAAGTCTTGCATAAAGCGTATGTCTGTGTGTGTTTGTGAGAGAGAGAGAAAGAGAGAGAGAGGGAGAGAATGACGTAGTAAGTGAAAGTGTTGTGAATAGTGTTGTGAAATTTACAATCTTTCAATATCAAGATTTCCCAAAATAATAAAGTAAATAAAAAAGTAAATAATTGGTCTTGCCCTTTATACGCTTAGACTTTTTTGGGGTAATGAGCTGCGTGGTTCGTCACCGTTCAGTGATATTAAACCATGACGTTTTTTATATTTTATTGTATTATATTTTTTACATGGGCTTGATCGGTTAATGTGCACTTATCGGGCCGGAGTCGAAATGCACAGATTCAGTAACTTTTATTAGCAAGCATTGGTTCTATCAGGCGTTATCACCTTTTGCACAGAAGAGGGTAACCAATATGGTTTATCTGCTGGTAGGTATAATAAGGTACCCAGCGCAACATCACGCCATCCATTTTTAAAAGAGGTCATGATAGGTTAATGGGTCATTGATGTGTCCTGCTGGCGATAACTTTGTACAGAAAAGACCGGCCGTGGAATGAGGTAGGTGTCACATGAAAGAGAAACTGGTGTCAGTGGTGGGGTCAGACAGGGAATCCCTTATATAGAGGATCTGCCTGTTGATGAACAATTAGTAGAAAGCAAGTTTATACTTCTTCGGGTCATTTTTTAAAGATCCCTCAATATTTTACTTCTGTCATCGTTATGTGTTTCGATTTTTTACCTTAGGTATGTAGTCATGTACAGAAGAGATATGAACTTTTTTATGAGCTTTTATATGCATGTAAATTACAATTACAAATTACCATACATTACAAATACCATTTCTTATTAAATCACTGAACCCCAACGCATTATGTTTTATTAAAGCCCTCTTTCAATTCTTCGATAACTGTTAAGAATTGGACAGTTGATATAGTTATTTGACAAATCGGTTATAGTTAAACGGAAACGTTGTATTTTATATGTTTATGGCATATACGGACTTGCGAAACATGGGAATCTCGAATATAACTTTTAAGAGCGCACACCTTCGCCAAGCAAAACGTAACGGCCCCCTTATTAGTATTCGTAAAAGCATGTTAATTGTAGTCGAGTTTCCAGTAGGGTTACCCATGAAATGTCTGAAGTATAATGTTCATTTATCGATTTTTGTTGTTATGGTTCACTGATACATTTAAGATTGATTATCTACATGACGACCTTGAGCAGTGTTTCTAATATGCAAATTACGACGTCCGTATAGGAAAGTTCTATTTTCTAAAAACAAAATCAATAAAAACGTGGAAATAACCATGATAATTTGCGGAACAATGCGTCTAGAAACAGGTTTCCATGGTAAAACGCTCGACCTTCTCCGCTGGCGACCCGGGTTCGATTCCCGGCATGGCTATGAGAGTGGGTTGTAGTTGCCTACGGTGTACGCTCCCGAGGCAGCGGAAATCTTGCGCTTCTAAAGAAGCTACTGATTTTCACGCTGCCTGCTTTGACCGTTTATGATGCATTTAAACACCACGTGTTGCACATGGGCCTGTACGCTTAAAAAACTGCTGATGTGACTATCAGCCAACCGAATCAACCAAGTCAACAAACACTCGACAGGCATCAGGCTCCGCCCTGAATTTCTACCACGCGTGGGGCATTCTCTCTGAGCCTTTGGCCTGTTCAAACGGTCGCCGGGGCGATGAGGTGTCACTCAAAACGAAATGAACAACATTGGCTTCGTGTATTAACCGTTTTGCTTCCAGCTGAGGGTCTCATCTGATTGGACCAAAATAAAGTGCGCCCCTCTGGTGTAGAGATTCAGGATACAAGGTCATAACAAACAGCGCTTACGATATAGATAGTTGGCCTATGGGTAATGCGCGGTGTAAAGAGCGTAAGGTCGTTGGTTTTCGCCTGGTCCTCCGATTTCCTCTACCCTTACTGACAACCAAGCGCCAACATCCGAGCCATTATAACTAGTTGTACAATGCATTTAAAATAAATAAAGTTTATATTTAAAGATTGAAATGAAACCATCTAACCAACGGCATAGCTCGTATTTCAAATTTAATTATGCAAAACAGGACAGAATTATAACAAAAGACATAGATGACAAAATATGACGTTGCTCCACATGGTCTAACCAACAGGGACCAATGATGTTTGGATTTATTTGATTTAATGCTGTTCGCCTGCTATGATTCCTGACTACTGACACCAGGAGCGTGCGGAGATGGCTCACGGTGAGATCATGAAGGATTATTGAGATCAGGCGATGACAGCAAGTTTTATACGAACTCTCATTCTGTCTGCCGGTAGATCGGAAAATAGATAAAGTCATGACATGACTGTGTAAATGTCCCTCTTGTGAATTAAGTCTGACAACAAGCTTAACGGAGTGCCAAAACTGAAATAACATATAATATATCTGTAAATGTAGAATTTCTCAAGAAAAATGTGAACAGTTTTTTTTAATATTTTTTTTTTGGTGGAGGTAACCGCCTCCATTTTTAATGCTGACTTATCTAATTCTTAATCTAAGTATGTACATCTGCAGAGTTTCCATTTCGGTTTGGGACTACTTGCCAGGGCGGTAGCACTCGCTTCCTATCATTTTTTTTATTTTGTATCCTGGTGTCACCCAAGCCCGGTGTCTGCCGCACCTGCGGGTCCTGGGTGTGTAATCATCCCCATTGCTAGGTCATAACACCGAGGAACCCCTCCCCCCCCAAAGACGCACTCGTATGTGAGTGATACGCGGCTGTGGGGCACAGCCTTCCCATTATTAAGCCTGCAGAGCGCTCAACCTGGGTAGGGGTTGACTGTAAAAAAAACCTTACCGCCTCGACTGAGATTCGAACCCACGATCTCCCGGCTTTGAGTCCTGCGCTCTACCCCTGAGCCACAGAAGCCGGTAAAATGTGAAACGTTTGTATACAGAAATGATAGCTGAACTTTGATATGAATAGGACTATTAATCTTCTTGCTTAAGAGTAAGCATAGTAAAGGTAAACATTTCAACAAAACATACTTGGATTCTCATATGTCAAATAAGTGTGGATTTTATTTCAATAAAATACAGATGAAGCTATATGTCTGAGCCATTCCAAGATCTGATCTTATAAATTTACGCCTGTACATTTCACAATAAACTTTTTGTTTGTTTGTGCATTATTAAATTTATGGCCTTAGAAACAACAGAAACGAACGTTCCATGAAGACATTTGGTGTTTTGTTTAAAAATGTATTAAAAGGAATCAATTATTGTTTGCGCAACTCATTAATTAAATAATGATAATGAAAAATGTTATACGTTCTTCAATTTTACACGTTTGCGATCAATCAGTTCTGATTAATGAGTAATTATGATTCTTCTCCTGAACATGCAAAGTTTTTAACAACATTGCACATACCATCGGGTAGTTCAGTTCATTAAATGAATTAGATTTTCTTTGGCCCATAAATTTTAATTCTAGGCTTAAATGTTCTTAAGTTTTTATTGCGTTATCATGCAAACTCGTATACTGGGTCCAAATGTTCATTGTCTGTCTGTCCTGGGAGAATAATACTTTACTGGTTCACACTATAGCTGTACTGGTTCACACTAGCTGTACTGGTTAACACTAGCTGTACCGGTTCACACTAGCTATATTGGTTCACACTAGCGAAACCTGTTCACAACAGTTGTACTGTTCAAGCTGACCTGGTTCACACTAGGTGCACTGGTTCACATTAGCTGAGGGAAAATCCATTAGAAAGATTTTCCAAATAATTATACGGAAATTGATAAACAAGCCTCGTATGATCAGACTAGTTGCTCTAAAAACACGTATGAGTCTGTCACATGTCTAAAGGTGATAGGGGTATGTGTATAAAAGCATCGTTTTTAACCCAGGGGAATATATTATGTTCACAATAGATTGATGTTGGAGATGTAACCTGAACATTTGTTCTATTGATGATTTAATCATCCTTCCCAAGGGGTAAACGTCGATTTCCCATCGAGAGGGGAAAATAACCTTTTATGTATACCTAGAGTCCGACAATCTGCAATTCCACAAGCATATAAAAAATTAAACCACAATTCCCTCCGAAAATGCTGATTTCGGCAAAGAATATCTAGAGTTATACGCTTTACAGACGAAGCGACTATTTTGTTTATGGCTCTGTCTGAGATAATCCCGGTATTAACCGGAGCAGTCAGGCCTCTCATAATAATTGTGTACGATACAGGGGCCTCGGGCTACTCTCCTGAAAGTAGGCTAAAAGCATGTGCCTTGCATACGAATGTTTACTTGCAAGGTTAGTATATATCCCCAGAAGAGAAAATCGCAGTTTATAATCCTCAGTCCAATTAAACAACCTAGATATCTGAAGGCAAACGGGGATACCGTAGATATGGATTAGCTGTGGATTTGTAGAGTCACTGTCCTTAAGATTTACTTATCATGTTGAAAGAAGCGCCTGTCCTCAAATTTGCTCGGTTCTAATCTCTGCCGAGTGTTATTCTTCGATCAGCTCACATTTACCTATTTATTTTAACAGATCCCTCTTTAATGTAATGTGACCACTTACGCAGCCGGTGGAAATATACCTTATATTAATTATTAGTCGCTGGTATACAGAGCCAATAAGTTCCTCCTAGTGGGCCTGCCTTTTAGCCTTCGTAGTGAGGTTTACAATCACTCTACATAAATTATTGGTATGCAAGCGAGGACAAATATTTTAAATAAATCACATAATTACCAGGGTCTGTGAACCATTTCTAATCGGTTAAAACAAGAAAATGTGCTAGTAACTACCAGCTTCGCTTGGAGCCATTATTTTTCTGTTTAAGTCACAAGATGGCACTGTTTTAGGGACCAGGCAGTAAATCCTATGCCAGGATTTCCATGATAAATGAGCCTGAAACCCAAGGTGTCTTAGTTAAGGGTTTGTTAGCTAGATTATGTTTGGTTATGTGGCCAAAGGAGGGACAAATTGTGTTTAATTCAGTTTTAAGCAAAATGTTGTGGTGTTCAATGTCATTCTTTTTTATCACCTTTGCTTAAAAATATCGCTTCTGCTACTGTCTGAAATATTTGGTAACACGAACCATTTACACTTTGTAATCAATAGCTCCGTCAAAATTAAAATTACAGAGACCCAGGTTATCAAATCATGGGGGTCAATAAGAAGTTATTCTGATACATAATGTATGAACAACATCGGACGACATATGATTATATATCAAGTCAAGCGATGTACCGAACTACGTAAAATTTACTTTCATTCCCTGTAAGGTATCTCAACAGACAACGTACAGATCTCCTAAGTTCAGACCATCAGGCCTTTTCATTAAAACAGTGAATAGGTGTTAGATTTCTGACATTATGGGTTAACACAAGGTCTCATCGCCTCTTTTAGGTTATGGCCTGTTTGACGTATATTATCTTTTCGTCTCTTCCTTATTTCCCAAGCAATTACACATACGCTTTGCTCCAAAACGAAAATTTCGGAACCGCGTAAGTTTATACACGCCATTAGTTTTATGACCAGATCCCGGACATTAGAGGCACGCCTCAAATAAGACTCGGGTGGGGGGGGGGGGGGGGGGGGGGGTTTAGTCCAGTCAACGAATGACTAAGTTGGACAAAAATGTTATCAAAAATTTCTCACCTGAAATGTATAATTTATGGTGTCTTAGTTCACAAATAAAACCCCACCCGATTCCACCCATGGCAAAATGTAATTTTCACCCCAAAGCCAAGATGGCCGCCATTATAAGGGGTGAAATGTTTAAATGACCATAATTCAATAACTAGCTGACAAAGAAACACATTTCAGGTATCATTTCCAACTAACATTGGGATGCCCGTTCATTTGGTGACACTTTTGAGGTCATAAATGGTACACTTTCGGTATAAGGTCAAGGTCAATGTCAAACTTTGCAGAAAAAAGCCAAAATCGCCATGATATGGCATGTTGTACCAACCAAATGTTATAAAAACATATCTCATGTAGTATTTTCATTTGACATTAGGCTTCCCATTCATTTGGTGATACCTCTGAGGTCATGAAAGGTACATATCATGCATTAAGGTCAAGGTCAATGTCCTACTTCCAAGAGAAAAAGCAACAGTCGCCATGGTATAACGTTTTGCAAGAAGTGGCACAGAAATGCATTTAAGTTGTGATTTCTAACTAACTTAAGAATGCCAGTGCATTTGGTCGCACTTCTGAAGTCTGACAATGCATATATCATGCATCAAGGTCATGGTCAAAGTCAAATTTGGAAGAAAAAAGCAACACTCGTAATGGTATTGTACTTTTTTCAACGTGTTACAGAAACATATGTAAGTGTCATTTCCTCTTGACTTAAGGCAGCTGAGGATGCCCATTCATTTGTGGATACAGTAAGGTCATAAAATATATCTATCGAGCAATAAGGTCAAGGTCAAAGCCAAGCTTGGATGAGAAATAGTAACAATCGTCATTTTGTAGCCTGTTTTTGCAGGAAAGTGACATAGAAACATATACAAAGGGTCATTTTCATCTTTTTTTTAAATGCACATATTCATTTGGTGATAGTTTTGAGGCCAGGAAAAGTTCATATCATGCATAAAGGTCAAGGTCAAGTTCTTAAAAACTGCAAACTGTCCATGATATGATATATATTTGCAAGAAAGGGACATTTAAAACGTTCAAAGTGTCTTTTCCATTTAACTTTAGAATGGACTTTCATGTGGTGATATTTCCTAGGCCAGAAAATAACAGGTTCCTATCATGCATTAAGTTCAAGGTCAAGTTCTCAGGAAAAAAGTAATACTGTCGACGATAAGGCATGTTTTTGCAAGAAAATGACACAGAAAAAAATAAGGGCATCACTTCCAGCTAACAATAGAATTCCCACTCATTTGGTAATCTTGCTTAGGTCATAATTGCAACATATCATGCATTGTGTTTCAGGTTTATATCAGATTTGGTAGGGGAAATAAGCCAAACTCGCTATGATATTCTACATTTTGGAAAAAAACATATGACACTCATGAGGTGTAGTTAGGCCTTATAATTGTCACTGTTACTGTTTTGATTATACCAAATCATCAAAAAGGAAAACAAATTTCACATTCGCATGTTATAACACGTTCCATATATATGCATAGTTCATTCCATGAAGTTGGGAACCTTTAGCATTATCTTCTTCAAGCGTATCCCTAATCTTAGTTTGTGTTACATTCAAGTAAGCATTTTTTTAGCATTAGCCACTTACTGTTTTACACAGCAGATCATCAGGTAAACTCTAATGAGATCAGGTTCCCCCTGCAGTTGCACTTTACCATTTTGATATGTTCAGGTGCTGCTGGGTGTGTAACCCTGATAGGCAAAGGAGCAATGGGAGATAATTTCAAACCCCACACCTCCGGGAGATGTTATTGTCACACAATGTTAGGACCTGATGATATTTGTTAGGAGATCCAGGAGAAGGATTTAGTTGACATCTGTCAGGATAAGCCGCTGATAAGAACACTGGAAATCCATCTGAGTTCTTACCCCTGATGCATTCTTGACAGGGTTAAAAACTAGAGTCATTGTCAACTGCAGAGTCTGATAGGTATCAGTGATAGGCTTTGCAGAAGAGAAGGTCAGAGTAAACATTTACGATGAGCATTCAGAAGGAAATGCAGAATGCCAAATCTGCACGACAGCGTATGTAACCTTTATTTCTGCTGCTAAAAGCCAACAACTGTTGTTGCAGAGGTTGCTGATGAATTAATGTCACACAGGCACTATTCCTGTACCACAGGTAAGATGATTTAGTTTAAACCTGTTTATGATAACATCAAAACGGACAATTTGTGTGACTACATGGAAGAGTAGTTATATTTTGACCTCGCGAAATGACTACTCCCCCTGCATTCTTTAGGTAGGTGCGATACTACCTGAAGCCCATGTGGCATTGACAAAGTTCAGTCTTCCATAATCATCGCATATATCATCAGGCCAAAGCATCATGATGCACATTTTTGGTGAAAGTCGAAGAACATAACATGTAGAAGTTGACACTGAGTTTTGTGTTGATGGCAGTGGAAGAATATACCCTGTATAAGTTGAGACTCTGGGTTGAAACTTTGCAACTCGAGCAGGTATGGGGTTTTCCGGGGGTTTCCCTTCATCATAAGTAGAGCTTCCTTGATCTAAATGCTTGCCATTCTAATATTTTGGGTAATCTGGAGACATGAATTTAGTAGCTGGCGTTTTTTTTTGTGTGTGCTGCATACTGTCTGTCCTTTAGGGGGATATAAATTACAAGGATATTTTGTGGAGGCTTCTTCGGTGTAGTTATACAAACTGACTATTTTGCTGTTACTATGAATAGGTTAAAACTATTACCTGTGATGTCAACATGGTGTGTGTAACTTATATACATTAGAACAATCTGCAAGAAATGTTTGGAACCTTAGCCGAGAAATACGCCGTCATGCAGATTTAGCTGTCGGTATCTCCTTCTGCATACTCAACAGAGATATTTGCTTTGACCATCATTCCTGCAAAGGATCTCACTAAACCTGTCAAGATCAGCCGCTGATATAGACGCTAGGTTTAACCTTGTCATGTAGGCTTCGGGGGAACGGTTTCCATCTTCATTTTGTCCTTTGTCTATCAGGGTTACACAACAAGCAGCACCTGAATATTTCAAAATAATTAAGAGCAACTGTTAGTGTTACGTGATAAAATAAACATGTACCTATCGTAAGGAGGAGCTGAATAAACTTCACCAGCATGTTACCAATGCACAGCAATTGCTTCCATGAAACGAACACAAACTAAGAGCAGAGATACGGATAATGATGATTATGATTATGACGATGAAGAAGATAATGATGGTATTCTAAATGATGAGTAGGTTCCCAACTTCATTGGTTGTAGATATGCATGTATGATATGAAATGACGGATTCATATCAATTAAATTATTAATCGCATGTATTGTTACAAGCACATATCAAGTTTGTTTTCAATGAATGGCGCGATGTTAACAAAATCACGGGGATGGGCATTTTCCTGTCAAGTTTGATATTGACCTTGACCTTAATGCATGGTATGTACCTTACCAGACGCCAGAAGAACCACCGATTCAATGGGCATTCTGATATTAGCTAGAAGTTACACCTTCATTGTTACTTTGTTGCAAAAACATGCCATATCTTGGGCAGTACTGGTGTTTTTCAATCAAACCCGACCTTGACCTTGATGCGTGATATTGACCATTCCTGGCCTAGAAACTATCACAAAAAGAATGAACAATCTAAATTTAGAAATGACCCTTAGAATGTGCTTCTATGTTACGTTCTTGCAAAACAAATGCTATATCATAACGGTTACTTTTTTTCTTCCAAGTTTGACTTTGCCCTTGAACCTTTCTTGACCTTAGAATTACCGTGCCACCAAATGCACGAGAGTACCACAGTGAGTTAGAATTGACGACATGTCATTTTCTTGCTAAGACATGCCATCTCATGGCGACTGTTGCTTTTTCTCTTCCAAGATTGACCTTGACCTTACAGCATGATATATATCATTTATTCCTGAGATGTATCACCAAATGAGAGGGCAGCCTAATGTCAAGTGGAAATTATACTTGAGATAAGTATTTATAACATTTGGTTGAAAAAAAAATGCCATAAGATGATCACAAAAAAAAACGCCAGCAATACAAAATCATAAATAGAAGGTTTTGAATTAAGAAATTTATATTCTTATTGTAGGTGTTATAAGACCGATAAAAAGGATGCATGGCTCGCAGAACATGCTGTTCTGCCCTGCTTTAAAATTTTGCTCGGCCTTTAATTCTCGCGTCAGTGCTATGGTAAGAAGACTAGCCAACTCTTGGTTAATACATTGGATCTCTTTGAATATGCTTGTTAAATGGTCTGTGAAGGTGATAGGATGTCTGTCCAATTTCTTCTTTGAATCTTTGCAAAGTACAAATACACGAACGCATTTCGGATGCCAAGTTGTTGAGGGTTTCAGCTGCGCAAAATCTACCAAACACTAGGGATTGACACGAGAATATGCCCAAGCATATCAACATTTTATTGTGCTGTATGTGCACGGTGACGTTTCAGTATTTTTTTCAGTTTTTACTATTTTAAAACCGCTGCTTTACGTCCCCCAAAGGGCAAGTGGAGTTACAGCGCGAAACGTTATGTTACTATTAGAAAGGAAATTGAATAGGAAAAGTTCTGGTAGTAGGTATCTTCAAATGTTGAGGTTACGTTGTATGTTGTACGGCCTGTTAACACAGGTGATTATTCTGGAATATCTGGAGCGCTTATGACAACAATAATTGGTTGTTTAGTCCAAAAAGAAATGAAGCATATACGTCTTAGCCGCCTTGTTGGTATTTCTTGAAATGGGGCGCCACTACGTATTTTATGTAAAGAAATGTATGCTTGGACAATCTCCACAAAGAAGGGTTATCTGTTTAACCCAGAGGTCTTATCTTTGTTAAAAAAAATGGTGCCATCCATGTTGAATGTCACAGGTTTCCTTAAAAATATAGACATATTTTAATTTCTCTTGGTTTCAATGGGGCCGTGAAATATGAAGAAAAGTATTTTAATGGTCAATCATTCACCAGACAGATTTCGTCGACAGATATCATAGGAAATATTTAGTCTTACTAATGAGTAACAGTCCTAAGTAACTGCAGGGGCAATCTGTGGACTCCACATTGCGACAGTCTCTGAAAGGAAGGCAAATGAAGAGTACATTCTTATGGGCTTGGTAAACGCTAAAATCATGGTTACATATAATAATGGGATAAGAAGTCAGTCGACTATAAAACATGATACATATACCTTGGCTAATATTATACATCTGACGCTATATGTGCAGATCCGTGAATGAACTGGTATTTTTTTTAACAATGTGTCTACTCTTACAAAAGTATTTCTTCGCGGATTTCTCTCCGCATGTTGTTGATGTCTCCTCCTGTTAAATTCATCACACCTATTCGGTCTCTCTTTAGGATAATCTTCACATAATCATTTGAAGTTAATGGTAACCCTATACCAGTCTGAAATCTTTTGAATCCTAGTGTTCACCCCTTGTATTCAAGTTGCACAGAGAAAAGGCAGAAAGGGAGGTGTTTATACTGCATTCCCAAGGGTAACCTGGTCCAATTTACCAACAGATCAATCAAACAGAAGTGAAAAGGGAAGTACGATGGTAAACGACACAGAGTTGGTCTTGTAGTTAAATATGCAGGAGGGTCCTATTACAACGCTCGGTCCATTCACCTTGCCATAAAACAAAAGAGAAAATGCCACCTCTTTGTGCTACGGCAAATAACTCATATCTTCCTACCTTGGTACCAGCCTGTAACGGGTGATATGTTTCTCCCCAGAGCTTGCCATTTCACGTCTTGTCTCTTGTAATTTAAAATATATGTGGTCATGGCTATTTTGTCTTTTTAAGTTATTTTGTACGTTTATGGACTGGAAAGATGTATTAACCTGACCTTAGTTGACTGCAGGCAGAGCAGAACTGTAGTTATATTACCTATTTTATAGATACTAATCTATGTCACACACAAAAAAAAACCACACACGATTCGGAAAATGTTTGCTTTATGCGCAACTATGAGTGTTAGATATAGTTTTTAGTATTATTTTTGTTAGGTACTTTTAGTGATGTCTCATATGTCCTCGTATGAATATGACAATGAAATGGTAAAATCAATAACAACAATATTGAACTATATCCGTAAATACATTTTTTGGTTCTACACTATTGGCTATACTTCAGCTTAGTCACTGTTTCATTTGTTTAAAGAAGCCTAACAGGAAAGGCTTAAAATATGTATAAAATAAAGAGAAGTGGAGGCCAAAAAAGGATCAAAGCTCTCAACATTATCATGAGACACATCATTGTACTCTGTCGGAAATAATTATACAATCTTTCTCGCTATCCGTTATCTTGTCTCTAGAGAGATACTTCTGATACCTAGAGTATATATTACTGAAGTATAAAGATTAGACGCACACTTGGTCTTACGGCTCGGTGTGAAAATTTTTTTCTGATCTAAGAATTTAACTTTACATATATTTCTATAAACACAGAGAGCATTAATAAATGCGCCATTATATTAAATAAATGTAAGATTGCAAAAAAGACATTGAAGTGATATGAAGTTGAAATAACTTAATGTATGTGTCAATCCCTTTCACAAGGATAATTTATCTGACGGCAGTAAAATGTCTCAACTTCAGGAGGTTAATACTAAAGATGATTTTGAGACCAGGATTCTTTATGTTACCAGGACAACAGGACCTTAAACCTCGCTGCTTCACGTTTGCCGTTATAAAACTACATGGACTCTTTAACCAAAAGTGCTTGAGTATGCGTATGGTATATTTCTGAATGCCGAATTTACTATATTGAAATCAGCGATCAACTGATGTTGAGTAAGTGGTCAATTATGTTATCACAACTGATTTCACATTAGCGGAAATTGGTTAATATCACGCTTTGTTTATAAACACTCTAGGAGATTATTATAGAGCGCAGGACTTAAAGCCGGGAGATCGTGGGTTCGAATCTCAGCCGAGGCGGTGAGGTTTTTCACGGTCGGCCCCCACACAGGGTGAACGCTCTGCAGGCTTAATGCAAAAGCTGTGCCCCACAGCCGTGTATCACTCACATACGAGTGCTTATTTTGGGGTTCCTCGGTGATGACCGAGCAGTGGGGATGATACCACACCCAGGACCCGCAGGGGCGGTAGACACTAGTCCCGGGTGACACCAGGATACAAAATAAAATTGATAGAAAGCGAGTGCTACCGCCCTGTCAAGTAGTCCCAAACGGAAATGGAAACTCTGCAGATGTACATACTTAAGTTAAGAATAAGATAAGTCAGCATTAAAAAAAACAAACTTTACTTCTTGATATTTTTACATGAATCAACGAGCCATTTGCAGAAAATAATACATTCTTTTTAATATTTTCTTTTCGCACTGAACCACATGGAATTAGTACCAGTCTTCTTTTAAAATAAAACATTTTTATTAAACAGAACTAAAATAGATCTAGGTACCGTTTCAAGGGTAACAAGCATCAGGCGAAACACTAAAAAGTAACTTCAGCACGATTACACACATCTCATGCAAAATCCATAGACATCTATGTTTTTAACATGGGTTAGAAGATTTGTTTTAACTCAAGGCTAATAAAGATGGCGCCACTGGTTCATCCTTAATTAACTTCCAACCTGAAGCAGCTGAAAAAGCTGAACAATTAAACCTGCGTGTTGCAATAAACCTTCAGTTTAATTCCACTGGAGGCCTTTTTCCACCCACTTGAGTAAAATCTTAGAGCTCCATTCCAATAAAGATCGACTCAAAGTTGAGGAGCCACCCGAAACTGATACGTAACGATCCATTAAGGAAGACATTATACTTTATCTTTCACCTCATATCTAATCATATTGTCCGGGGATAAAAATGTTAGACTTATAATAAGAAAACATCATTATCAATATTTAATTGGCAAGAAAATGGCTTTTAGTAGCTAAATAATGAACGGTGCCATCCAGTTAATCTTCAACACTAATTCTTATCCCTTTCCCTATCGTATTAAGAGGGCAATGACCTCACAAATGGTACTACATCATGCAATGAAAAAACCCGGCCTGATAGGATGCAGAAATAGGGCGTGAGTTTAGCAGCAGGACTCTGTCGTTACGGAGACCTCGTCTGAACTAACTTTTTTTCACGTTTGAAATATCCTCACATTATCTGGTGCTAAAGAAGCTCATCCAGATATTGCAGGTGCCACAAGAGAACTTTTCTGATATTTCGGCGTACCACGGGAGGAACACAGAGACATTACATGGTGCTTCAGAAGAACAACTCTGATATTGCAGGATGCTAAAGGGAGTCTGCAGGATAATGGAATCTACAGGAGAATATCTCTGATATTACAGATTACTGCGTTACCGGGAGTTACGTGAGAATCACTATGACATTCCAGGGTTCTGCAAAACAATGAGCCTGATTTTACGCGCGCTGCGGACGTTAGTGATATTATATGGTGCTACGGTTGAACAACACGGACAGGTAGCCTCGGATGGACAATGTGCTAATTGGTGACCACATTGAAAATACAAGTGACTAAAGTAAGGTTGCTTTTTGTACTCCTGGCTAAAGACCTGCTGATAATACAGCAAGGTGGGTAACACGCATTGTTAAACGCTGTCCTTGTGGTTGTGGTTCTGAGACATTCTATCCAAACGGCACTTCACTTGAGAAAAGTTATATTTGTTCTTACCGTCTATATCCAACAAGAATTTGATAACATACGCCTGACATCCAGAAACCGGAGTAATGAAGGATAGGATAACAGCGGCGACCTCGAGCCGTATTATCATAATCAATTCAGACACGAGTTGAATTGGCTTAACGGGAAGTTACTAATACACTTACATGATCCACGTTATCTACAGGGTGATGCACAACCGAACGATTTTTTTATGATTGGAAATACATACATATTCAGGAAGAAGTAAACACTTAATAAATGTCTTATATAACAATTATGACTAGATATTTAGAAAAAAAACCTACATTTGTTGTTATTAATAATAACCACTGTCGTTAGAATTCTCAAATGAACACGTTCTAAAAAGTTCAACATGATTTATAAATGACGACGATATTAATTTTTTTATATATTTAAATCAGTTTAAGTTTTCTGCCTGCCTGAATTCACGTTAGCGGGCGTCACGGTCTCACTAACTGATGCCACACACCGTCTACCGTAACATGAATACATGCTGAGATTAAGATTAGTATGTTTTCTTATGTTCCACTTAAATGTGTTGCTCCTTTTAAGCCGAAAGAATTTGAATCCCTGGTTAAATATATCGTTCTCCAGGTGAATGAGCATAACCTTATTTTGCAGTTAGAATAAAACTCAAAGATATAAAAAGGTATACATAATTATTAAGGACGTGAGAGCATGTGAAATAACTGATAAAAATATAAATATTGGTTCATAGGAGACCTTTTTATCTTTTGGGGACATTATCAACATGTTTACTCGGACAACCAACGACTGCAATATTTCTTTTTATAAGAAGTACGCATGCATAACCTCTCTTGTAGCTTTTGCTGCTGTGTATTCAATGACCTAAGAGAATGAGGACTTTTTCTATGAAGCTCTGTCGAGTATTCGGGGTAGTTCTTACAAACGCATCCTAACTGTCTAGAAGTAAAGATTTCATCTTTCCTGTTTAAGGTTATAGATTCTCTTGCCTAGTCTTTACAGAAAATATTTCACAATTCGGTTTGATAACCTCTTTAGTTTTCTTATTAAACCTCAGAATAAAAAAAAACTAACGACGCAGCCACATGTGTATGAGACACCAGTGACCTCTCTATTATGAAAGACATAATCACTATAATGCAACATCTAAGTGCGAGTTTGCTGCTATTCATGTATAATAGAGAACCTAAAGTGCAGTGTTAAATCCAATTTAAATGTTTTGCTTTTCCTGTGGCAAAATTATCCATTATTTATATATGCCATGTCTGAGACCTGGTGTACAGACCACAGCTCAACCATTCCTCTCATATATGGGTTATTTACATACAGATGGAGGTACAAATTATGAAAATAAGATTAAGCGATCTGCTTTGTGAACAGACTAAACACTACTGAGAAACTTGCTTATACGAGCATGATGATGTCTCTATCAGATATAAACATTTGGGGATGACAATTATGAAAAACGTCTATATTGATTATTGTAAATGTAAAAAATATACTATAAATGTTTATATAATATAACATGTCGTTTATATTTCTTCTGGATATATCGTATTTATTGCCATACCTAAAAGGAAGATTTTTCATACTGTAGTTGTAAATAAATATGAGCAGCCATTCTCTTCACAGAGATTCAAATGCCCCACGAGATGCGTTTTAGTCGAAACCAACGATATCTGTAGCCCATTATTTCAATATAGAGTAATAAGGAAATTCATCAATAATAAAAATAGTAAACATCTCAGAATTTTGCCATAAAATCATATATACTGATAACAGTGTCTTTCATGGACAAATAATGAAACTGATCACAAAACCTCAATATTTTATTGTGTTGAAACAATAAATGTTCATCCCACATTTATTGAGAATCATTATCCCTTTTCGGAACAGTAAACCCCTGACTGATTACTGCAGAAAGAACCAACGTAAATTAATTAGACATGAAAAAAAACGAGTAGACGAACAGGTACGCTCCCGAGGCAGTGGAAATCTTGCGCTTCTGATGAAGCTACTGATTTTCACGCTGCCTGCTGTGACCGTTTATGATGCATTTAAACACAAGATGGTGCACATGGGCATGTCTGCTTAAAAAACTGCTGATATGACTATCAGCCAACCAAATGCAAGTCAACAAACACTCGACAGGCATCAGGCTCCGCCCAGAAACCACGTGTGGGGCAATTATCTCTTAGCCTTTGGCCTGTTCAAACGGTTGCTGGGGCGATGAGCTGTCACTCAAAACGAAATGAACAACATTGGCTTCGTGTATTCCTCGCTTGGCTGGTAAACCGTTTCGCTTCAAGCACAGGGTCTCATCTGATTGGACCAAAATACAGTGCTCCCCTCTGGTGTAGAGATTCAGGATACAAGGTCATAACAAACAGCGCTTACGATATAGATAGTTGGCCTATGGGTAATGCGCTGTGTAAAGAGCGTAACGAACAGGATATTTTCTGTAGTTTTGAATCATAATACTGTATATTATATTAAAACCTCCGGTAAACCTGTTATCTTCTTTAGTTCATTCATCGCTGCTGTTTGTGACTTCGAAAAAGCCCCTGAGCTTTTGACAGAAAAAAAGTATAAAAAGTGTTAAATCTATAGACCCTACTATGCTAGTACAAAAGATGTTTAATCTGTACACATAACACAAATCTAAAGACTTGGCATTTATGGATGACTATTTTTTTGCATTTTCTTATCGCAGATTATATAAGGCAAATTGCATAAACTGTTCAATTGAGGAAATTCTTTAGATTTTATGGTAGACAATTGAACACCAACATGTATGAAATATTGTAATCAGGAAATTCTCATATTTAATATTATTTTATGAATCGGGCTAATATATATTGCGGTGGTAACTCGTTTTCTAATTCCCAGTGATACGTCCAGGTTATAAACTTAAAACATGGTTTATGACAAAGCAACGCTGTTTTCCATTCTTCAAGGCTGAATAATCACCTGGGTATTTCGTAATTATGAATCACCAATCCCGCTTTTGGATTTCGTGTGTTTGCTCCATTTCCCGAGCGCAGGACAATTTTTTTGTTTTTTTTTTGTTTTAACTGAAATGCAATGAGCGACGCCGTGTATAACTATTCCATTTTATTACATTTAAGGGGTCTATATCTACTCTGACAGATTAAAAAAAGAAAGCAAAACAAAAAACAAATTTCAGTGTATGGTACGTGTCGTATGGTCATCGGCTTGTCCGGACCTCCTCGATCAAACATTTTTTATGTTTGTAATTCCGTACACGTGGGTTATATAAACAAGATTGATTTACATGTATATGCAAACTTCGTCGTAAGATGGTCTTTTTTATTTTGAATGTGAAACACCTCTCTGGGTCGTGATTAATTGCCGCTGTTTGTTCCTTTTAAAAGCAATCACATTAAGCCCGGTCATTTGAAGCTGCAGTAACAAGACCAAGGCTTACCCAAGTCTTTTCGATGGAAAAGCAGGATGGCGTCATACAAAGCCTGCGACGATAATGGGGTTGACCGATTGACCGACAGTGGTCTTTATCCATCATTTTATTAGTAAAGAGGTTTATGAATTGTACTATTTATATACCTGAGATTTTTCTTCTACTGAGGTGATGTATGTCTAATATAAAATCTAAAGATAACTGGTAAGAATGCGTTCTGGCAAAATGTTTATTTACGAAATCGTTAAAATCCAATATTTCCATGTCAAAACTAGTTTTACAAATACAGTTGAATATGTATGTCGGACCCTCAACATATACATACATAAATTAACTAATCAGTCCACAAACTGGACACACGGGCAATCTTAATGTGTGTGTGTGCGTACAACCCAGTGTTATGGAGTGTCTGTTATACTGCAAGGCTGATGGATCGCGTTATAGATTGGACTCTTTATATATTGGACTGTTTATATATACTAGATGAAGTAAATTTAAGAAATATTTCGTTAAGAATCAAATACTAACATAAGAAGTCAACCGTCGTAAGGTATACTATTTATCCTGTGTTGTGTGTATACCATCCTGGTTGTATAAGTATAGAAAAAGTACCGATACCTTGCATTGGAGATGAACTTCATCGAAAGAAAAAAATGACCCAGTGAAGTCTGAAAAAAACCTTTCGTTTGCAAGCACCGTCATAAGCCTAACATGTCCGGGCAACGACCTGGACCTTCTGGTGATCTATCGATGTCTGCGTCGAGATTTATAAGACAAGGTTTCAAAATAAATGTGTTCACGGCTAGGTTTCTTCAGGTCGGCAAGATGGACCACATTATTTATATTGTGAAATGGACCAGACGGAAAGAGATTTAATAAGTTTTTTTATCCCTAAAGGGATCTATAAATTTTGTCCCAAGTAAGATCGTCAAGGACAGGTGCTCCCATTTTTAAATAAGTACCAGTTTTCCTGCACTTACATCCAGATGAGCGCTTAATGGCAGTCATGATGCACAATATGGCTTCATGAGAAATTAAGTTGTTTATTTAAAACATATACCAGTTCGTTGTACAATATTTGATCTTTTCATGCATTCAAAGGGCTTCATGTCGACAAATTCTTGGCCGTTCATCCTATAATTATTGTGAAGAAATTGGTCTTTGACCGGTTTCTATTTACCTCTTATACGCGGAATCGATAAACTCTTGTGGTGGTGACCTTGGCCACTGGTTAAAGGGTGGTAGGCGAACAATACCTTGATTCCCCTCGAGATTAGCAGTCATAAGTAAAGCGTCCTAACCAAGCTCGAATCGCACAAATAAAACTCAATACTTGAATCATCTTCAGTTGACTCGTAGTTATAGTCTCATCGATGTAACGGCAATACATGCAAAATATAACAAATACTTAACAGTATCGAGGATATCAGTTTGAATAATAACGTATCTGGGAGCTATACTTTTCCATAGGAATGTAATTGACCTGGGCAAGTGCTGGGTTATTATCACTGGCTGTCTTATCCTCTTACTGTATCGATTGTGTAACGAAAAGTTTTCAGACCCATGACTTCACGATGGCTTGGTCTTCATGAAGAAGATATATTCCTCGGCGGGTTTGTATGCCAGATGGTGCCAGATCAATTTACTCATTGAACTTGATGAACATATGAACTGTCTGAACCACGGTCTGACAGAAATGGAATTCTTCAAGACAAACTATGTTCAGTCGGTTACACAATGATTGTATACCTGGTCTCTTTAAAACAATGCCGGCGAAATTGAACTGATATAACATGGAGTAAGACTGTTCTTAATTTGGTTACTTAACAGGTGTTGTTTCTAGGCAATTTTCTTCCACAAAGGATACGACTGATATCTTAAAATGAAAAACTTTTTTGTGTTCATTTTAAATTAACGAGTCCAGGTAATCCGAGATAATTCTCAATATCACTCAGGTTTATACGAGGTTTAACTTAAAAAGAGCATGATTAACTTAATCATTGTCAAGTTACATGGGCTACGTATCCAAACAGCTCTAAAACCTCTTGCAAACGAGATTTACATGTATATTAGGTAAGGACAATTATTTTAATAATTAATAAATAATTAATAACATAAAAATGTAACCTGTTTATTCTTGATAAGCATATTCTGTGTTTGCAAAAAGGTGGGCTAAAAAAGTGTCGATAAGTTTATTTATTTTATGTTTTGTTCTGTTGTCATCACCAAAAAGATGGCATAAGGTATATCATAAGTACAGTTCGATATTATCCTTTCTAAATATAATTACCTTCCCGGAGTGATACAAATTACAATTTAAATATATTTAACGATTTACTCCATGGTTTCTGGAATGATGCTATATTAAATCACAAAGTATAAGATAAGACTATCGTATCCTGTCAAATATTGATAGGAATGATGAGGAAAGAAGAACACTGGTGACCAATCAATGACAGCTTATACATCCCTTCGATTGTAAATACATTAGCAGCTGTTCTGACAAGAACGTGTTATATTCCATTCGTTATATCATTCATCTTCTTGGTTAATCACAAGGGGAGGCCGTTAGGTAGTATTTTAATGCATTGATGGATCATTTTCCCAAAAATCTTTTTTAATGAATATGAAAACGATAGTGTCAGTTATTATATGTATTATATTATGGAAAATATATTCGAGCAATCTTAGCATCCGAATTGCAAATAGCATTATCTAATGTACTATTAACACACTTATGTTTCAAGCCTTTCTTAGATTCAACGGTCCAGCAAATATTATTATGCACCATTAATGACATGGCGGAAGTTTGAATACACGGTTTGTTGGTTGGCTTATATTTTTACAAATTAACGCTATTTAATGAAATTTTCTCAAAAGCAAGAATAACAACCGAGAAATAAACAAACAATAATTTGATAATATAAGATGTTTATACTCTCAAAGCTTCTTTTCAACTGAGAGATATTTCAAATTTATATATATATATATATATATATATATATATATATATATATACACACACACATATTATTGCGACTGAGGCCATCTCTCGACCTGGATTGATGGCCCCCGCATGGATCTCTCCCTGTGGTTTGGACGCCTTTGCGGTCTCGGTCATTATTTGTTGGAAGCAAGCAACCAAGCATTTCACAAGTTCTTTCTTCTGGACAAAGGACACCACACGGAAAAAGATATAGCACAACAACACAGAACTGGCCCTTTTACCGCCCTGTACCGTACAATAAAGAGGGCTGGCCAGCGAGACTCGTGGAGGACTGTCTTATTTACGACACGGGAACTTGGTTGGCTGTCGTTCGTTTCTCCCGACAGCAAAAATGTGGGCTTAATATTATTATCCGTCGGCGGACCTTCCATGAACTGAACCTTTGTGAGCTTCTACAAGATTTCATTAAACCTTGAAACGAACTTTCGTTGAACAGTGATTAACCATGTACGTTATGTGATCGTCGAAATGGACTGGGTTTCAGTTAAGGAATTCTTTATGTTACAGGGTATACCAGAGACTGTGTTTAGCTTTCATTATGTGTTTATCCTATAATTTTGTTTGTTATTGTAAACTTTGTATATACTACCATGAGTATGATATATAGAGCACCTTTATAGCTCAGGCTTCTTCGTCGGGTGGTAATTTAAGTTTCCACCTGAGGAAGGAACCTTGGCGCTTCGAAAGCTCGAGTGTTAATAAACAAGTTATTCCATCTAAATAGCGTCACTCTTTCTCTTTACCTACAGAATAACACGACATATATATATATATATATATATATATATATATATATATATATATATATATACGTATTTATATTAAAGACACAATGGAAAAGCTGCCACATATCCAAATATATTTCGATAAGAATATTCAGCCCTAAAACAACAATGGTATTTGAAACTTAGGTAATATTTTTTTATAAAATATATTTTTCATGTGAAATGTCACGATTCTATAAAAAAAACCTGGAACTGGTCACCGGGTACTTGCACACAGGTCCCTTCTCCGCTTCCTCGTATAATTAAAATTGTAACATGCAGCATCTGTTTGACCCATACACACATGACGAATTGAACACATCTAGTGTGTGGTATTGAAATTATTTACAATTCATAAACAAGAATTCGCTCCGTATATCCCATATATAACTGTCTAGATGTCTAGACATCTTCGTTTCTCCACAGCTCGAAACTTAAAACTACAACATACCAGAGAAAAAAACATACCAGAGAAGAAAGGCTTTCTTATGTATAACCATTGTTACGAAGACAAATTGCTCAGGGGAAAATACTGGGCCGATCCCGGCATACCAACCGCTTCGCTAGCAAAGCAAGCTTCACTAGCGAGACAGTTCGGTCCGCTTTTATGTCACCCCGCAACACACCCCCACCTTAAGAGCGTTCTGCTATTAAAACAAGACTAATTATCCCAGGAGTCGCACTTTGGTGAGCTTATTCCCTGGGCCACAAAGTTAACCTTCACGTTAGACGAGCCCCCATTTTGTTACGAAGACAAATATATGTGGGGAAAATCCTGGGCCGATCCGGGAGTCGAACCCAGGTCGGTGGCGCACAAGTCCGGCGTCCCAACCGCTTCGCTAGAAAAGCAAGCTTCACTAGCGAGACAGTTCGGTCCGCTTTTATGTCAACCCGTAACAGTCAACCCGTAACACCATAAGATGTAGGAATTCTGCAGATCGCAATTGTAAAGAAAGCTAAGCTTTAATACTAAGTAAAGTCGGCGAATGTGTATTTACCTGAGCGAATCAATCTATGGTTAAGCAGGTTCTTAAAGAAAACCATATGGTACAATCGGGAGTATTTCGTAGAATATATCTATACTTAGCTGGTCAGATCTAAGGTGAAAAAGATGATAAAGTACCACTGAGAGTGTACTGTAGACAATATCTATACTTACCTGGCCAGGTCCGGGACAGAGGTTAAGTCTATTGATATCTCCATCAACCGGGGTCCCCTAAAAAGCTCAAGATGCCACAACTGCACTTAAGTAAAAGGATCTTGTTTCTCAAGAGCAATTCGTTTAATGTCTCTCTTTTTCTATATGCTTAGCTGCTTTCTCTCCCATGGGGTAGAATTTACAGCCGGGATAAGTCACTCTACATAAAGCGGTTGTGCAAACTTTTTCTGTAAGGCTAATGGTAAATTGATGGACTGTCCTTGGCAAGAAGAAGGCGGCCTACATAAGCCGGCCACGGGACGTCAGGTGTATCGCTCTGTATTGATTTTCTTTTTTTCCCCTCACTGAATGCTCTCTAAGTCCTGCTTTAATGACCTGTTCGATTTCATATTACATATTGCCAATAACCAACTGTGTTATCCCGCCAGGCATACTTTACAAGTAATCGATATCCACTTTATATTTTAGACGAGATATTGGGGCACACGTAACGGGTTGATGACAATTTCACATTATGAAATTAATAATAATTAATTATGTCTAATTAAGTGCTGGACTTTGTATCGCATGGTAATATTTTGTCAGCATAGTGATACAGGACCATTGACTTTGTACCGCAATATATCCGTGCGCCGGATTATCAGTACAGCCCTACGTTCTTAAAATACAACTATCAATTACCCGTGCTACGCACGATTTGGTGCGAACACGACAATCCGTTAGGAGGTACCGGAAAACCACCGAAAATCCGGACATACGGAAAATCACACAAATCGCGTTACACTATTAATATATAGATCTATTATATATAAGGTGTTTTGGATAAAAAAACTTTTAGAACATGTTTTAGAACAGCGTACAGTCTCACACGGTCGACCTAAGCCGGAGCCTAACATTTGGTCGGGGTCTTTGACAGATAGTCACCTTCACATGTAGCATGTGACATGAGAAACTGATTAACAATATTACATATACATACAAAAGAAACCGTCCATGGAATAGACCTTTGAAGAAAATGCAAAAAAAATTATTTTTAAAAATTTAGTTTTATTTCTAAAAATAGTAACAATGACTTGCAACAATAAGCATACATACTGAATGAAAGAATAAAAAGTCTTTAAAATCAAAGAGTATTACATAAACTTTATTAAAAAATAGATGTTTTACATTTGTAACTGAAGTAATGAGAAAAAAATCTCGATTTTCAAAACATTTTAAGTCAATATTATGTGTTTACAACTTTGGTGGTGCCACTCCACACAAAACACTGTACCAACCACGACGTGAACTTGGATAACATTTTATTTACATCTATTAAATATTAGGCCTACATGTTCTTGAATATGTTTCAAGGACCTCAATCGCATGCAAGGTTTCGGACTTCGTGCGAGCGTTGGCGACTGTGTTAAGCCAATAAAGAAATAAAAGGTATTCTTCTCAGGCACCGCCCGCGAAAATTTCTAACCCCCCCGCCCCTCCCCCGCATCAAAAACATTTTATTTTGAATTTCATCTTTCAAGAAGATAAAATAATACAATTTGATTAGATTTCATTTGTTATGTAGTGCTTTTGCCTGTTTAGCAAAACAATTCATGCTTTTCCCTGTAAATATGACATCTTTGTCGAAATATACAAAACAAAGGTAAAATATCGCCCGCCCGCACAGGTTTCTGAAAAAATAATGCCTGAGAACCATACCTTTTTTGTCTAACCATCAAGATTTCCTGCGACACGGTAGATATGCACTCAAGCATATCAGTTCATGTGAGCGGGTCGCAGGAAGGAGACCGGGGGGTCGCACGAAGACCTGAAAGACAATTCTTTCAAAGATCCCCCTTTTGAGAAGGGATCGCCGATGGGGATTATTCCGGACCGATGACCGCGAATGTACGAAAACCCCAGATAGGGCCCCCGGAGTAAAACTCGTCATCACATACTCTATGGCCACGGTGTTACCGCCCCCGAAGACTGATAGAAAAGAGGCGCCCGCGGGGCAGCAAATATTAAAATAATTATTTATGCACGTAATACGCAAATATTGCACATAAAAGTTGGTGAAATCTCTTCGGAAAAAACCGGAGCATATGTATGTCGAAAATCACAGCAATCCGTACGGTGGCATCAGAGGAGATCCGGAAAATTACAAAAATCGCCTTGAGCTATTAATATATTGATAATTAGAAGAAAAGTCGCTATAATCCAGCTGCCTTTCTCAATAAATTGTCCAAGGAAATACGTCGGGTCAAGATAATTAGAAACATGCTGCGGCATTTCTATTCTGGCACCACATAGAAGCAGAGGGTTCTTTGTCTTGAAACGCTCTTAGAACGAAAGGGACTAGTCGCGAAACTCTGCAAAGACAGTGATCAAAGTGTGCACTGGAAAGTGAAATAGGTTCACAGCGTAATGGCATTTAGTGGCGGCGGTCTTTACGTTATATTCAATCGGTAGGTGCAGACAAAATTTAAAATGACATTCCGTGTAAAATGTGAAAAACCGTCATGGACATGTTAGAGCTTTAAAAGTTATGAACAAACTTTTTATTTACGTTCAGTGGTAAGCTAGGAATAAGGATGTAGGTTAATAAACGGAGACATTTCGGATCACCATTCTATGTTTGATTTTAAATGATTCTTTCCCATTGTGAGAGAGGGCAATTTGTTTATCCCGACCGACAGTCATTTCTGGTATTAATGTCCGCCCTGTCCTGCTCGTCGGTACAACTGTGATGGAGTACTAAGCAGTGACACAATCATATTTTTCCAGGAAGCGCTTATGCAGCACACACCAAAGTTTGATCCTGATCCTAGTGAGGAGGTATTTTTGATCTCTTACCAGTTTCTGGATTAATATACATTGTACTTAAACAATTGTGGAGAAAATTTAAAACGAACTTTGATCAAAATACACTGTGGGAAAATAAAAGATGCAGTGGGAATAAATTTTATGCATTCTTTTTATAATACTATACAGATGTTCCTATATCGCGCTTTTCTGGAAATAGTGTCTTTTTCAATATATTTATACTTCAAGATTCCAAATACACATGCATAAAACAATCAATCCCTATTCCCATTCAGGAGCGGATCGAGGATTTTGGAAAGGGGGGGTGGGGGGGGGGGGGTCCACCCAAGGATGGACCTAAGAAAAGCCGTAAAAAAGGTTCCTATGTCCGGAAAAGAGGGGGGGGGGGGGGCAGGCCACAAATGTTTGTCCGAAACCCTTGTAAAAATATTGCGGCGGATGAAAAAAAGGCCGAACCCCCTGACCCTCTCGATCTGCTTCATCAATCTGAACGTGAGCAGCATCACTTCGCCTTTTTCTTTATTCACTTAATTTGCAACATAATAATTCGTAAATTATAATATGATTCACGATTTTTTTATTATGTGTAATAGCAGTACTACAGAGGTCTGGTACCTTACGGATATTTGGATTTATCGATGGTATGCATGGCGAAACTCTTTATATAACTGGCCACATATTAATGCAAAATGTAAACTCCACGTATTTTATGGTCACCCGCTTTTCTCGTCGTTGAAACGAAATTTGAATGAAATCGGATAATATTTAAGAGCTTTATCGCACGGAAACGAAAACCTGACGGACGGAAGGACAGAGGGACAGACAAACCCAAATCAAAGTCCCCCGTTCAGGGAAGCGGGAAACAATGAGAGAAATATGAGGTGATGTGAAATTTATCCTGTCATAAATTTATTTAATTCCTCGGTCTCTTACATCAGTAGTGTTTGGTCAAGATCTTCTGAATATATATTCTTTAAAAAGAATTTATAGTTTCAACCAAAGTTCAAAACCTCTGTTTAACTGATACATGATACCGATATTTACCGGACAGATGAAGGTTGCAAAGTATAAAATTTGACGGACGCTTTAATAATGGGTGAGACAAGCGTTAGGAGAGCTGACTGGAACTGATGAATTGGCTAAGGAATGATAAACAAAACACTATAGACTCCCCGGGAAACATAAAAATGAATTAACTCATTACTAAATCATTGAAAAGACAGGAGTCGTACATCAAATATCCAGGGCGCATTATGGGAACGTTCCAAAAACACCTGTAATAAAGCTTTCGTTCATTATTCAGATCATGCTTCATTTTTAAGACTAATAAGAGCCTGCCCTGCCTCACCATAAAACGTAAAAGTAATCCGCGTCTATCTAAAACACAGTGAACCAATTTTAACTCGTATACCCTTGAATTTACATGATATATTTATAATATATTGGGCAGACCCGTCCAGGTATATACCGCTTTATAATGTAAGTAGCCGACGTTTCCAGAAGTGAAGTTGTAAAATCAACATAGGCATGTTTTAGTCTAGATATAATGTTTAACAGCGGTATCGTATTTTTAAATAAAAAACCCGTGGGTCTAGCATTTAACTAGATGTTGTCGGACAATGATCCTCAGAGGGCCCCGCATTTCTGGTAATGCTGGACTAGTTTACACGTGGGTGAAAAAATAAGTTAAATTTGAAAAATATGGTAACCAGAAACAGGTTTTTATCCATATGGATGAGGGAAAAAATCCTATTGGATCAAATGATATTTAAGAAGATATGTCTAAAATAATGTGTGCAATAGAAAATCACCGAATGTAGTCTGTTGGCCATATTTAATTTTGAGCAAGTCTGTAATCCAATAGGTCTCGAACCCTCAGTCACTAATAATCCCTGTGAAATTGGGAAAGCTGCAGTAGGTTGTTGTTGAGTTATCGCGCGAAAGAAAATCAGCAATCGGGGTGTGGCAGCCATATTGGAACTCCAACAGGTCTGTAATTCAATAGGTTTGTAGCCCTCATAGGTATGAATAACCCTTGTGAATCTGGGAAAGCTGCTGTATTTTGTTGTTGAGTTATAGCGCGCAAAAGAAAAAAAAAATTAGGATCAGGCTTTGGCAGCCATATTTGAATTCCGACAGTTCTGTAATTCAACAGTCTTGAGCCCTCATAGGTACCAATCATCCCTGTAAATTTGGGAAAGCTGAATAATGTTGTTGTTGAGTTATCGCGCGCAAAGAAAATCAGCGATTCGGCTGTAGCGGCCATATTGGAATTTTGACAGGTCTGTAATTCAATAGGTCGGGAGCTCTCATAGGTACCAATCATCCCTGTGAATTTAGGAAAGCTGCATTAGGTCGTCGTTGAGTAAGAAAGTGTCACGGACGGAAGTATGGATGGACGGAAGGACGAAAGGATAGACTGACACGGTGATCACTAAAGGGCATCGCTTGTCAAGCAGAGCCCATATTATCGAATGTTCCAGGAGGCAAAATCATAACCATATTTAGCATACAAAAGAAATGTAATACAAAAATTGGTCCACTCAGTGGCGAATGTGAGCCGCAGACAAAAATATACATGCGTGAGATTTCGCTCTGAATAATAACCGACATATATGTCTAAGTGTGGATCTCCTACAGGTAAGCGGCAACTAACTTGTTAAAGCTTGAAAATTACAGCTGACCGTGTGGCCTGGACATTTCAGTACGTGCAGGGCTCTCTAACTCGGCCAATCCATTGTTTGTTAGTCCGGAACAATTAAGTTTTATGTAAATAATAATTATTTTGGAGATATAACAGGCTTGTGTATTGGCGAATCATATCCATGGCATGCGGTTACGTACCATACAATATTATACTTGTGCCTTTACTAACCCCAACGTTAAGACATAATATATAGAGATGTTAATGTTTGATACAGAAGTTGTTACGTGGTGACATAAAAGCGGACCGAACTGTCTCGCTAGCAAAGCTTGTATTGCTAGCGAAGCGGTTGGTACGCCGGACTTGTGCGCCACCGTTATAGGTTCGAATCCCGGATCGGTCCAGTATTTTCCCCTGAATAATTTATCTTCGTAACAAAATGGGGACTCGTCCAACGTGACAGTAAACTTTGTGGCCCAGGAAAAAAGCTCACTAAAGTGTGACTCCTGGGATTATTAGTCTTGTTCTGATAGCAGAACGCTCTTAAGAGGGGGTGTTAGGGGTGACATAAACGCGGACCGAACTGCTGGCGAGGCGGTTGCTACGCCGGACTTGTGTTCCACCGTTATGGGTTGAATCCCGGATCGGCCGAGTATTTTCCTCTGAATAATTTATCTTCGTAACAAAGTATACTCATCTAAACATTTCCTTGTGCACAAGCTTCTCAAAGTTTCATTAACACACAAATTTGTTATTAATTCAATTTATGAAATTATTTAATTTATAAGTGATTCGAAATTGTTCAACAAGATTTTGAACGGAATTCTTTCTTATCAATCATATGTAGTTTAAGTTTTCCTCGCCTAACAATCACTGTATTCATTTTCAATTCTCAAGAAGTCATGCATTTTATATAATTGAACAAATTTAAAAAACTCCTGTTTGTCCTTAAACTAAAGAATGACGTGAAAATACAACCCTGTAAGTATGTGTAATTTGAATCCTGTACCTTATATAGAATAATTGCTGATATTTTTTTGCAAAGAAGGATTTTTCATGCCCGAACAAGAACTACTCTGCAGACTTATTGGGAAGACTGTGCCCACCGGCGTTCCGACTGTGCCCACCGGCGTTCCTTGGTGTTATTTACGGTTTATGTTCAGGGATTAATTCATAGTTACATCACAATCAGGACCCGCATTTTCAGTTTACATCAGTGTGTAAGATGACAATAAGCGTGTGCTCATGCCATGTGTCAACTCGTATTACTCTTAATCCTTACCCGAAATGGATTTCTACAGATGTACATACCAAGGTAAAGTAAATTATTAAATGGTTACCTAACTAATAAAAAAAATAAAAAAACTCTCTGCGCTTAATTTGAGTCTCCATAATCAAATGTCTGTTACTATATAGACATATAGATAGAAGGTAGAGTTACCCTCCGTTGTAAAGTGCTCTATGGACTACATTCTAGGACAGAGCGGTATAACTTCGAAGAAAAACAACACTGTAAATTCACAAATGTCTGTTTCACGGGATGCGACCCCATCATCAGGTGAATGTGGTTAGAATCTACCCACATTCACCTGATGATCGGGTCGCATCCCGTGAAATAGACTTGTGAATTTACAGTGTTGTTTTTCTTCAGAGTTAGACATATAGATATATATTATTAACACTGAGGCAGAACAACTGAAGGCATTTACTTGGACTATTGATTTATAACCATAAACTAAATCTTAATATATTCGTATTCATTTTTAATCTTAATTTTTATTCTTTCAAAGAACAGATGATTAAAGTAAATCATAATTTAAATTTAAAGATGGCAGGAATGGTTTTGGATTTATACGCCAATTCAGCCTGAGTTATACAGGGAAAGTTATGGCCACATTCATTTACAGCAATCATTTTAACATAGTCATCCAGGGTAAGCGATAACAGGCAGATCAATGTTATCATAAGCTAGTTCATTAAGCCGTTTGCTCACCAATAACTGTAAATCAACTGTCAGCAACTTCTGATGTTCCTTATTGGCCATTTAGTCAGATTCATCGTCACAGGATATTCCATCAAGATCCCCTACTGGTCATTGATTTCATCATTTGACTGAATATTAAATTACAAAGCTCCGTCCATGTACCACCTGTTACCTTTTCAATTCACTTTAATGAGCCGATTCACATACTGCAAGCATTTATGGTTAAAAATCAAGTGGCAACTGATAATTACTTGTTACACTGTGAATTATTGAATACGCAAGGCCCAGTTAACAGTTAACTGAAGGACAACATCCAGCCTGACATTTAAATATAGTGGGCGATAGATAACCAGCGATAATTGAAATATTTTGGTCGATTGAGAAGTACATGTATTCATTCTCTGATGACGGAAATAGATATACAAGGTAGCTGTCTTTGTTTGTAACTCATATTCGTCCCGTCCTTGAGCACTGTTCAACTGTCTCGGTTGGGTCCAAATCGAGGCTCTCGTTAATGTGAATAGTCGGAGATCGTTGGAGTGGCTAAATCTGACGCCACTGACAGAGGAAATGAGATTAAATCGATAAGCTCTGCTTTTGATCCTCGCCGGGGACTTGTAGACAGGTTTCTGCAATGCTGTGTTGATGAACACGACAAACATATCTATAACATGCTGTCTGTACTTGTTTGCAGTGTGTGTGTTTATAACGGTGTATATCGTTAATCGTAGTGTTGAGCGATTATTTTAACTGGTCCCAACACTAATTAATATAAAAATATTTATATATCAGTGTAATATAAAGTGTTCTCTAGAAAAGAAGATAAAATACACACTACATCAAAATTATGTCAGCGGCTATATTTTCAACATTTCTCTTTTTAGAAGTGACTAACATGTATTGGAACATTATGCACTCGACAGGTTATGCTGATCCCGAGGCAGCGGAAATCTTGCGCTTCTAAAGGCCTGTAGGTAAAGCGCTGTGTAAAGAGCGTATCGCCAGATTAACAGAAGAAATGTGCCTAGGATACATGGCGTTCTACACTCTCATACAAATATTCCTATTCTTTTTTCAGATTATAAATCATTTCGCGTTAAATTGCATGTGAAAATAGGGTATATGGCCCTGCCCTATCTATTGTACGACGATCACTCTGTAACCCGTAATAGCTGTCGTGACCGTGCAGAACATCAGTAGAAGTATTAATAAGAAGGCCATATACTCTCTAATGTTACTAAGAAAAGCATAAAAGCCTCCCGTATTCACTGATTTATCGATTTATCCTGGGGTCATCTTTCTGTCCTCAAATGCGTGCACGACTAAAAATTTCATACGTATCTCGGTAGCTTATTTTTTCCCCAAATCCGCATATGATTTTTTTCCCCATGTACAACACTCTATAACACGTCTGACAATATTTACTGGTGATTAAATCTAAACGGAGGTGAGCAGTCGAACAGCGGTTCGTAATGTATAAAAAAGTGGCTTTTTAGTCTGAACTTAATAAGGGGCTAGTACGAATATTGTATTACAGTCCAACATAAAGAGATCTTCTAATTACAATTAGGTGACCTCCAGCCATTACCTTTGATGCGGAATAATAATCCATGCGGGCAGGAACATAACTTTGCCCTGACCGGCTAAGATCTCTCAAGCAGTGAATATGAAACGGCAACAAAAAACCTTAGTAAATGGGAACCTGCATATTAAAAAATTAAACTCATTAATAATCACTTCTATAACAAACGGGGTAAACGAGGTAATATAATAACAAATAAAATTTATGTCCTCCGCTTCCGCCTCTTGTTCTGCCTTCTCAATATGTTTTAGTGCCCTTGTTTTAGTTTTCTTTGTCCCATGAAGATGTCTCCACATGACATAATTTTGGGTTTGAATTGGAAACAAAGAGATTACTGACCCAAATTTGAATGAAGCCGGAAAATATTTTGGAAAGTTATCGCACGGAAACGAAAACCTGACAGACAGATAGAGGGACAGACAGACGGACAGACAAACCAAGATCAATTACATATTAAGTATATGACGTAAACATTAGACGGAAACCACCATACGGACGAGTCCTGTGGGTTGAACATGTAACGTGTCTTGTTTCTTTAAAAATACTCTTCGTCTCCGGTTAAACTTTGACTAGTGTCAGCGACCTAGCTGTGGCTGGCAAGAAATGTTTTAAAAATAGACTGGCTTGGCTTGAAAGGGTAAAGAAACTAAAGAATGTCACCGTGATACACCGAGGAACAATTTAAAAAAAAAAAAACCCTTGTCTCCATGTATACTCTCGAACATTTATTATTCCGTTCTATGTACTGCTTTTCCGTGTAAGGGATACCTTAACCCCAATGCCTTTTTACTAAGTCAAGCTTATCTATAAATCTCTCTGCCTGGGGTTTCCGTCTGTCACTTTATCTTCCCGGGACGTTTAATACATCCTAACAAAAGGCAGAATGTACCTTAATGCGAACACAAAATAACATGTAATATGAAAAACATTGTACTCGAAATTTTGCTCCTGGTAAAATGGCAGAGGAGACAATTTATTCGACGTTCGATTGGCGAAGGTTATGCGTGTCACTCTTTTTTCTGATGGCGGCCCTAACAAGCTGGTGACGACAAGCTTTTTATCAACCACTGACTAAAGATGGATTGTGAAATTAAGAACAGGCTGCGAATTATCCTCCCGGTATCCGGCAATATTTATTAATGGCAAATTAATCCGTCACGGGAACAATATCATTGTCAAGTTTTATCACAACAGCTCTTATTTCTGCTATTTCTTATCCAGAGAAATCGCCGGACTTTTATTTATACTTGTCCTTTTTCGTATCTTGTTATTTTTTGTTTCTTGGCCTTTACGAGTTCGGTAGAATCATTATTGAAACATGTTGTAATCGGATTAGCTTTAAAATCATTAAGGGTTACTTATTTAACATGGAGGCTTCTTCTGTTTCAAATCGAAGTATGTAGATTTGATTATGCATAGCGAGGGACTTTATCATTTTACAACATACTGCATGTTTATCACTTAAGGTCGTAAATAATGAAGTAAATTCAAATACGAAAGTAAATGAAAGTAAATTCTGTGTTCTGAAATCAAGTGTCAAAACATTCAAATGTTCAATTATCCGGGCTCACAGAGAAGATAGATGAACTTTGAAGCAAGAAAAGAAAGTTTCGGTATTTTGTTTGATATGGAACTTTTGTTTGAATGTTGTTTGATATTAAAATAACAGTCAATAATACCAAAGAACAAACACACTCATCGTACAAAACTAATGTTCACGAGGAGATACGTATGTAAATATTTGACTGTAGGAAACAGTAAGAGCGGCTTTAATATGATCTTATTTCGATTGCCTACGCTAGGGACGTCACATTTAAAATATTTTTTAAGGTATATTCAACCGGCGCTGCCTGACCTTACGAAAGTCTCATAATATTAAAATGATTGTATTTTATGACATTGCATGCAGCTGCACAGTGAAAGAAACCAGGCGTCCATCTGCCGGGATGATAGAGCAGCTGGTAACCAAATGAAGGGAAATCTATTATGGCACCACATGAACAGATAGTAAGACTCTTGTCTGCAACTCTGATTTAAAAACAAACATATAAAACTCAAGATTCCATAGAACAAACGGATACTCTGATAACCGCAGTCCATGTCTCGATCTGGAGAATCATACAGAGCAGCAAAGACGCCGTGTAATTACAAAAATATTGATCTAAGAGGCAGATATAAACATATGTGCGCCATATGTCTTTGTGCTGAATAGGAATGAACTTCTTACTGGATTTCTGGTCCGGACTCAGATTAGACGTCTCGTTCCCAGGCTGACAGGGCCACTTGCACATAAATGTGGCAACTAACTAACTTATTTCGTCTGGGTGATTTGAACATTGCCTTCGTATACCCCTTTCAGTCAGATAAAAAAATAATATTTCTGATTTCATCTCGACATCCATGCTGCATCCATGTACGGGACGACTAAGGAAAGGCTTTATCTTTTTTTGAATGGGTGTCATGTTCCTTGACATGTCTGCTACAGTAGCAATAACTTAAATGTCATTAGATGATTCCCTTTTTTTATTATAATAAGGACAAAATTGATAAAAATCCTTACTAGACTTGAAAGTGGTCAGATTTTTAGTTTATAAGTCAACGGAGTTCTTAACCTGAAGATTTTTAGATTTTTTAAGGTTTAGTAAGACCAGGGGCGACCCTTCTATATTGTACCCCGTTTTAACTGGATTAAAAACAAAACCTTAAAATATGGTATAACAATATGGGGCATAGAGAGGTGGCCACTGCAGCAAATGAATGTAATGTGTTATAAAAATCCTTGCAGTCAGTGATGTGGACAGTTCAAGAAATAAACCTTCAAAGCGCAAAGAAAACAAAAAATGTAGGTGACAGCGTCTGAGTGATATTACGGTGGTTAATCGGCAAGATGCCCTAAATCACACAAGAGTCATAAAAACATCAAAACATCCCTTATAAACATCCCTGATGACAGCTGCATGACGACGATAGATGATACATACGGATAACCGTCAACCTCGTGTGTGCAAAATATATGCAAACATTAAGGGGGTATTCACCAATCTAATATAAAAAATTTCGAGAACACCGAGTCATTTCTGGGAACACCGACAAACAAATTTAAAGATTATAAAGGAAGCACAGACTTTAACCCGTCAGAAGTTAAACTACAAACAATGCCGAATAATTGTTTCGGAAAGATTGTCTTGGTGTACTTATAATGCACGTAACCTGCTCAGCATGCACATCTTGTTATTTCCTACTTCTTGGGAACAAACACAGCAGCCACGTTTATATAACAAATTCTCACCATACACATAATTAGCCAGAGGTCGATGATCTAAATAAAGACGTTGTTATATAAATAAACAATTAATGTCGCACACATGCACATGGCAACCGTTAACACGTTTTAGATATAATATAAAGCTCCGGACCGTAGGACAGCAAATCAATGCCTTGCATGTATAGCAAATTAAATTGAGTCTGCAACCTCTAATCGGGCGGCTACTTTAGTGACAGATATATTTTTTTTAAATAATATACATTATATGGTCGGCTTATTGAACGATGATCACACATATATTTCCTGATTTGCTAGGAAGAGAGAATTGTGAATAAACCCTGTGAAGAAAGGTGTTTAAATCAGACGATTCCAATCCCGTTGTGGGCAGACGACCACCCTTAGGACGATATGTTAAAGCTTAGGCCTGGCAGAGAATTCGTCATGTCGATTTTCTGCTCTGAGAATCCCCTTCTAGGCGGAGGTCTTGAAAAGAAACTGGATATGTATGCTCATATCTTATAGCAACAGAGCCCAGTACCAGACTTCTTGGCAGATTTATCTCTGCTGTCTGTAAGATATATAATTTATATAAAATTTGTCTACAGGTTAATTTATAGTTGTAATTAATTACACACATGTTATCCTTTATGTCAAAATTTGGTCATACCTACACTGAAAAAAAGAATCAGGACATACTAAAAATGATTTGTTTCCAAATTTCGTCGCGAATGGATATGTGGAGTGTGAAGTGAGCATTTTCTATTTGCACAAATAAAGCAATCAGTTGGTTCTGATAGCTACTAATAAGTTTATCCAGTATTTTGGAGAGATTTTTCTAGCAGTGTGGACTTAGAAAATGGTGCCGTCCTGGCTAATCAAAGCTTTGTTTATAGCAACATGTATGAAGAGTCATTCGGAAAAGGTGTTTTATGCTAATATTTGCTTACAGCACTTGTACACTCACGTGTTAAATCTTTTGCAATAGACCAAAAAGAGAAGGTATTATATTCAGGCCCTTTTTACAGAAATCAGTGCGGGCGGGCGATTTTTCTTTACCTTTTTTGTATGTTTCGATAAAAATGTCATTTTGATTAGAAAAAAAGAATGATAATAACATAAATTTATTGCTTAAACGGGTAAAAGCACTACATAACAGAGAAAAACTTATCAAAAAGGTATTATTTGTCTTCTTGAAAGATGAATATCAAAATAAAAAATTTTCATGCGCGGGGTTAAAATTGACGCGGGCGGTGCCTGAGAACCATACCTTTTTTAGCCTTATGTTCACCATGTTTCCTAGTAGATGGGACCGAATACTGAATCCCAGTTATACCCAAGCTATACTCCTCCTGGTCCATTCACAAATGGCTGTGGCAACATGTTCAACAATGATTTGATGGACTCTATCCACAAATTGTAGAACTAATGATGTCATTCCCATTTTTCATGCACCAATTACAGTCAGGGCGTTTGAAAGATCATTTGACTCTACGCTTAAATGCTGTACTAATATAAGGTCAATGCTTTGATGATTAAATCCTGATAGCACTTGTATATTTAGTACTATAAATATGCAGTAAAGAGCATATGTATATTTAGTACTATAAGTATGCAGTAAAGAGCATATATAGTTCTGAGCATGATAACGACTAGTAATTTGAGGACACGTGTAATTAGTGAGAGAATGACATAAAACAATTGTTCATTTGTGAGAGTGCACCTGTAATTGAGTGAGGACAGGTCATGGCACATTTACGTCACAGAGGGCACACCTGCCTGTATGGTAATTGCAATATTATTTTCTGAAATGTAACCGGCGTGATATACTTTATGGACCAGGCTAGCATCCTGCAATGATTCCTTCGTTATAGATTTATAGTATTAAAAACACTTTTTCGTATTTTGTAGCAGTGAGCTTGTCCATCTAAAATATTACTTATTTTATAACAATTTTTGAGGTAAATTAAAGGTATTTTCGAAACTTGGTGAAATACTTTTTTGATGCAATTTTGTAATCGATGAAACTCTTGAAATCACTATTAATACCTGTTATATGCCGAGAGCTATGCAAACCGACCAATGATAGCACAGCTGCCACTCCTGGCCAGGGCGACAGCCCTAAACAAACCGCTCCAGCACAGTCAGGACCATAACCTTTGCTTCGTGTCACCATTCTTTGTAGATCAACATTATTTAGGTATTTTTATATCTGATTGTAAGAGCTTTGAATGATTACCACTTCGCCCACTGAGAAACTTACAAAATAAAGATTCTCGGCCATTCTTTTGAGATTCTGTATTTTTTTTCTTTACCTTCGTTATCAGTGGTTCATGTTTTTAACATATACCTGTAATAACACCACGCTATCATGACTAATATCTTTAATATACATGACGAAAGTATTTATGTTTTGGTGTATTAACGCAGAATCCAGTGACGCCAACATCCTTTTGTACAGCATGAATTTTCAAGCCTCTTTTGCTTACCATTTGTTAATACTTGTCAAACATACATTATTTTAAAAGAAACAGCTTTAAAAATCTCCATTGAGTTATTGCTTATAAATAGCACAAATGACATAAAAACGTGTCTCGGATGTTTTTCCGTGATAACGGAATGTTTCGGTCTGTTACTGCTCCGACAGACGTTTACAGACGCTTGGAAGAAAACTAACAACTCTCATACACGGGTAGTAACAGGAAATAAAAGATACAATTTGTTGTGTGCCGAAAATCGAAGATTTCTGCAAGCATGTTGGTCAGATGCGTGTGTCTGTTTTTCACGATGTTTGTTTGTCCCCACTCTACTGGCCACAGTTTTGTAGCAACCGCTTTCAAACTTACACGGTTGATTGACTATTACCTTTTTTTGGAAGACTATTGTTTTATAGGTCAAGGTCATCGAAAAAAGTCAAAAGTAAAACTTCGTCAAAAAGAGGCCTATCGTCATATACTATAGCTCTTTTTGTTCCTCTTAGCTTTTTCAATGAGATGGTATAGCCAAATGTCATCTCAGATGTGTCAATGTGTCTGTCTGTTTGTCAGTTGTTGTTAAATTCGCCTCCCTGTTTGTGCTCTCGTCTGTTATATTGCATTCAACAGGCCAGATATTTTATCAGTACCTCTGAATCCTATACTGTACATAGAACCCCTACATATCTGGTAAGGGTCAAGGTCATTAAAAACCCACAAAATTGTTTTTTTTTTTCATATCTTCGTCAACATTTATCGAAACATTAATATTTGGTTTCCCTTTGCTCTGTAGATTATGACCCATCTGGATAACACTATATAGTATTACTTTAAGTCCCTCCCAGGTGCTTTCCATGTACGCGTTTTGCAAGCGTTTGCCGCGCGGCGAAAATCCAACCAGTTAAAAAGTCATGTGCTATTTCCATGTATGCGATTGCCGCGCGGCAAACGCATACAAAACGCTCACATGGAAAAGGACTGGCCGCGCGGCAAACGCATGCGTTTGACGCGCGGTAGTTTCTGCCGCGCACATGGAAAAGCACCCTTAGTCAGATACGGTTTAAACCCTTAGTAAATGTCTCAATACATAAATATATGATTACCCACACCGAGGATTACATTATCTCGATATTCTGGCCCAATCGTATGAATATTTGTTTCTCCCTGCCCCTGTCATGTAAGCACACGATTATCCACATGATTAGCTTTGACCAGAGACAGGTACATCTGTACAGCTGGTTTGTCGTAGAAAGCCGCCTGGGGTCATTTAGATCTTGCTTTTTTTTTTATAAATTTAATCGTTCAAATATATCTTTTATTGTGTGTGAAACTTAATATTTGGACAACCAGCTGAAAAGTATAAGTGCACTTTTATTGCAGGAGTCGACATGCATTTTCTCGCTTCCTTTAAAAAACCTTATTGTTCTAATCTACATATATATGCTTATTTATCATACGAAAATAAGCTAATTCATTTTCAATGCTTTTTTCTGATGTACGAAAATGAAACGCTGAAACAATATATATTATAAATTTTCTAGACGTAAATACATGTATCCACATACTTTTCTACCATAGCGCACCTTTAGAAAAACAATCAGGAACAATTAAGGAATAGAACTTGCCTTCACAAATGTATCCTCTTTACCGTAAAATCCAGTATGCTGCACCGAAGTCCGATACTATTATAGGTTCCACATAAAGAGAGGCTGGGTAATGAAGCGGGTTCACTGTGCAAGCGAGACAATGTTTGTTATGCTATTCTTGCACCGTTGTAGAGATTAAAAAGTTTCACTTTGTATCCGTTTAATGAGATACAGGTTACTTTTATATCATTGATTTTGGTGAAAGCATGTTTCCATCGACCTGTTTATGATCCGGCTCTGTGCGGTGTCTTCTCTTGCCGGCTGTGTCCTTTATTGATTCAGCACTTTAGCAGCCAGACCTCCTTTGGACCTGTAACGACAGCACGGAACAGTTAAAGCGACGGCTACCCTCCTCTCCAGAACACTTATACACGGCCCAGGTGAACCATCACACAGGCTGGATTACATCATCATCCCATAACCTTTTTATATCAAACCCCTTTTTTATATAAAATATTACACGGTGATTGAAACCTCATTACAATACATGGAAATATCACTGACGAAATCTTATTCGTATGTCATTATTCCAGGACTTTTCGCCACCTGTGTCTGAACGGACGTCAGTTATCACAAGATGAATTCTTATCACGAATAAATGTCATTTTAATTCATATATGCAGTAATTATATCCTTTCAAGAGACGTCGCTTCACTTTGTGTTCCGACAAACGTCGACAGCTAATTAATTCTAAAAGGGGAACTAAGAAAAAACGTATATTTTCACTCACGTCGAACTTTACGGAGATGATCAACAGTTTCAAGGTTCGAAGTTCTGTTTAAACATTTTTTCCTATTAGAAGTCTACCTTCCTTAAGCTACCTACATAGATAACATATATTTTCTCTTACAATGTTACTTCCTTTCATTTGCATACATAATCGATTACTCTCCAAAGCCGCAGACATATTCAATGATGAAGGAAAAACCCATCCATTATATCCATCTATTATCACACTCACACAAAATAATTAGCATTACTAAAATGTCCACATCAGGACTGTGCTTCATCTTCTGCAAGAACGAAAATGACATTGTATTCACATCTCCGGAGAAATTAGAGGAATGTCTAACTCGGTCTAGGACCTCATTTCTTCTTCCATTAAGTGATGGTTTGAGTGGTCTCCTTAGAGATCATTCTCCCACCATGATCCCGTAGGAGGGTCATACATACAGCTCGGGCCGTGTGTTATTCAGGTTAATCTAATCTTTTCTTGTCAGCCACATGTTTAGAAGACATTGACATGAGGTAGGCGCGGTCTACTGGATACTGTCGACGATAACAATTTGGTAGGAAATGTTATTGTTATACCACGATTGTCCAGTTATAATATAATCCAGACTTCAGAACGCGTCTTGTAGAGGCAAAGAGCGAACCGTTGATGTTTTATTGAGGGTATTTCAGTTTGTCATTATTGCATTGTCGAGGATCCATCCGAGGGCTTGAATCTTTGAAAATCTTGCCCTTTTGCATTGGGCTTCGTCCTATATCTTAAGGTAGATATATTAAGCAACATTGTCGGGACAAAAACTGTCACTGTAAAATTGTAGTTAACTCCGTAATTACTTCAAATGTGACCTTGATCAGATGGTCGCATGTTCGAGGTGGTCATCTAACAGAGGATAGGGTACAAAAGATCCAGAACAGATCCGTATCACATTAAAGTTTGAAAAATATGGTTGTATTATTTTTGTTGACTTAAGCTGCAATCATGAGACCATGGCTACTTCAAGATTTCAGTTAAACGCAGCATAAAAACGTCAGTGTGATGTTTTGCAATTACTGAAAACAATATAAAAAATTAATATGACAATCAGTAGAGGGAGGCAGACCCCCTGACGTAGAAACATTTACATTTTATCCCCTACCCTATGATAAACTAGAATTATTTGTGATCTAATCAGGAACGGTTGTAATATTATTACTTTCCATTAAGATCTCTTCTCCAGAATAAACTGGAACAATTTGTGATCTGATCGGGAACGTTTGTAATATTATTAGTTTCTGTTAAGATCGTGACATGAAACTTTATGCTTTCATGTTTTTTATATTTGATTTGAGGCCGACTGTGACGTCAATGCCAGAATATTCGTCTGCTTAAAACAATCTCTCATCTCTCTTCTCTTATGGATTAAACGATATATATGGTCGTCTTTAATGGGAGTTTTCCCCCTCACGGATGCTGCTTCACAGTAAGAAGTATTCAGAAACCATTGATTAAGACAATAATTATTATATAGTTGTATTTCTTATGTGGAAGAAGACATTGACCAGCTAAAATTGAATGTAATGTAGAAAATGTGGACAAATCCCATTGACGATTGAGAGAACAAGTGGCCCATGGGCCATGACGCTCAGCTAATTTTAACTGGGTGCTCATGTTTTTCTATAAACGTTATATATTTTCTTTGAGAATAGCCTATGGCTTAAGTTACATGGTTGAAAAAAGGGACAGAAAATTAAATTTCAGGATTCATAGGAGACCTACCCAGGACTCCCCTGGATATCACAATAGAGGGATCCAAGGAAAATTGATACAATTTGTACCCTGTCTGTCTGGGTGGTCAAAATCATGTTTCTAGCAGAATATAGGTCACCATGTTCCAATTTCAGGTTTCCAAGGAGAATCGCCAAGGATTTCCCTGAATATCATATGAGAAGAGTCTAGGGCTAATGAATACAATTTGTGCCTTGTCTGTATAAGTGCGCAATACCATTTTTCAGTCCCTAGGTCACACAATATAGGTCACGATGACCCAACTTCAGATTTCCAAGGACACTTGACTAGGACCTACCTAAATTTTATGTTAAAAGATTCTTGGGCTAATGGCTACAATTGGTGCCCTGTCTGACTGTCTGGGTGCTTATATGACATCTTTTTTGATAGGTCGCAAAATATAGGTCATAGTGACCTAATTTCAGTTTTCCAAGGACACTGGCCAAGGATGTCTCAGAATGTAACATTAGAAGATTCTTGACCTAACAGATACAATGTGTGCCCTGTCTGACTGTCTGGGTGCTTATATGACATATTTTCTGATAGGTTGCAAAATATATGTCATAGTGACCTAATTTCTGTTTTCCACAGACACTTGCCAAGGATGTCTCAATGTTACATTAGAAGATTCTAGGCCTAAAAATATAATGTGTGCCCTGCCTGACTATCTGAGTGCTCAATATCCTGTTTTCGGCCAGTAGGACACAAAATGTAGGTCACCATGACCTAAAAGGAGATTTGCCTAGGAACTCCAAGGATGTTGCATTGGAAGATTCTAGGCCTTACAGATATGATTTGTGCCCATCTGACATTCAGGAGGCTCAAAATCAGGTTTTTGTCTTGTAGGTCACAAAATGTAGGTCACCATGACCTAAATTCAGGTTTCCAAGGAGATTTGCCTAGAGCCTCCCAGGAAATCGTGTATGAAGATGCTAGGCCTTACAGATACGATTTCTCTTCATCTGACATTCAGGATGCTCATATGACATCCTTTTCCTATAGGTCACAGAATATAGATCAGAGTGACCTAGTTTCAGGTTTCCAAGGACATTTGCCTAGGATCTCCTCATCCCCATCTGACATTCAGTGTGCTCGAATGTTTTCGGCCTGTAGGTCACAAAGATATAATTCCAGGTTTCCAAGGTGATTTGCCTAGGACCTCCCTAAATGTCATGTTGGAGGATCCTAGGCCTTATCGATTCAATTTCGGCCCCGTCTGACTGTCTGATGTTAAAGCCTTGTTTTCGGCCGGAAGGTCATAAAATATTGGTCTCAATGACCTTATTTCAGGTTTCAAAGGAGATTTGCCTAGAAACTAACAGTATAATGTGTTAGAAGATTCAAGGCCTCACAGATACGATTTTTCCCCATCTGACATTCAGGGCGCTCATATGATATCTTTTCCCTATAGGTCGCAGAATATAGGTCACAGTGACCTAGTTTCAGGATTCCTAGGATCTCCCAAAATCAGGTTAGAAGTTCTAAGCCTAATGGATACAATTTGTGCCCCATCTGACTGTTTGGGTGTTCAAAATCATGTTTTCGGCCCGTATGTCACAAAATATAGGTCACCATTATCAAATTTCGGGTTTCCAAGGAGATTTAGCCAGGACCTCTCTGGATATACAGTTAGAAGTTTCTAGGTCTAACAGTTACGATTTGTTCCCTGTTAACGGCCAGACGGCCGGACAACCGGACGGACGCCAGACAAAGGGTGATCGCTATAGCTCATTACAGTCAGCTGAGCTAAAAAAACTACTGTAATGCGTCTGTGATTACAGTTTTGAGAATCCGTGCTGGACTTCTGCATCCGATAATCAATCTTTATCTAGGACACGGGATTTGGTAGTCTTCAGGGGGGGGGAAGGGTTTTGTAATTTGTTTTTGGGCAACAGTATGTCTCTTGTTACTTTTGACAAAAGTAGTCGGTTTACGTGTCCGGCTTTGACTATATAAATTCTTAGGTAGTTAGTGGAATCCAGTTATATCATTCCCAAAATATGTTAGCTAAATTTAACAAAATAGTAATATTTCTTGGACTACATTGGACCGTTTGTACAAGTCGTATTGGTTTACAGTACCCATTTTGGTTATTAATCGTGAGTTATTCTAAATGGTCTACAATGTACAACTTGGTTATTCTTATTACTCCATGGGGAGCTTCTTTAACTAGTCTTAAATTGCAATTTAATTATCTAGGCAATTAACGTTATGAAATTTACATTACGGCAATTTGTTAATGGTTATAGATAAACGTTTGTGTGGAATTTGAGCAGGATTGAACTTTCTCATTTTCAGAGTGAACAGTGTCATCAACCACTTTTAGTATCCGACCAATTTTCGTTCTCAAACGTTAAAGGTCAATGTTTTGAATTTATATATATGGCATGACACATACGCTAATTAACAATATGAAATACATTTAAAATAAAACACGGTTAAAAAGATTATTTAAAAACCTGCTATGTGTAAAAACACCAAGAAAGCACAGTGAAACGCGGAGAGGAAATAAACCTGTACCATTCTTAAACAAGAGACTTTCTTCTTTTATTTATTGGTTGATTTTGCGTTACTCAGTCAACATTGATCTGTTACCAGACAAAACATTTATCACTTATTACGAACTACAAGAATTACTTGGGCAATGAAATGGTATGACTTACAAATCAATGTTATAAAAGATTTACATTCAAATTTGCGTAACTGCATAATGTCAGGTTTGATCTTCACTGATATACTGCAGAACAATATCCATCTCGACTATTCGCATTTTCTAAAGAATGATAGAAATCAGCACTGAATGTAGATTGTAAGTTTATTTGTAGGTTTTCTGACATTGACGTCATCAACATTTCCATTAATATCCATTCAGTTTAATGATTATTTAATTTAAGACTGACAAATTAAAATAAACAAAGCAGTAAAATGGTTTGATCCAATCCGACATATCGCTCTGCCATCCTGCACAGTTTACATACATGTCTGTTTTGTATATAATAATGTAACAGCAGAAGAGCTCACAACTTCTTTACTCCTCCATTGAAAAATGACTTTGAATCCTAATAAACCCCTTTCGCACTGTATACTTTCATGCTGCATCAATAGGTCCTCATATGGGCGAGTGCTCTGAAAAAAAATCGCACCCTCTTCCACGTTAAAATATACGAATGATTTACATCCTTTGATGCAATGTGCGTCTGTAGCTGTGCACAAAATTATCTATAATTTTCCTACAAACACCATGCCTAAGAAATAATGTTATATCTGTCTAGACACTTAAGAAATTTGGACTTTTGAAATCCAATGAAAAAGCAAGAGGTAAGGCATTCATTAAATAAATAAATAAAAATAAATAAAATATTGTAATCAGTGCAATTATCATATCGTACATGTTACAAATATCTTTTGCAAGATGCAAGCATATACATCAGTTATCAAATTCATTACCTAAATGAAGGCAGTAAAACGGTAAGACGGACCAATACGATGCGTGCCTTCACGTATATTTTCTCTAAGCAAAACATGTTGGGCACCATACCTTGTTACTGCATAATATAAAGTAAATCAAACAAAGGAGTTCTACAAGAGTATTACAGGGATCACATGGAGTTCAAGAGCCGCAAATGCATGAATTAGCAAACATATTTTTATTTCTAACACAGTGTACAGTCCAGATTAAAACACATCAAGATTAAGAAACTGAAGAATGTAAAAACGAGAAACGCGCAAGTATTTACTCAAATCTATGTAATGCGTCATTGGATCCATATAAGATGATGGTGTCAGAATTGTCCAAATATATTAATCATTAGAACCTAAAATATACGCTCAGAGCTATGATACAGAACAAGCATTTTGCTAAATAATCTTTTAAGAAATGTTACAATATCTGTATGTCTGAATCGATAACCAATGTATTTCTCGATAGTCATGTTTACGTAATGGAATTGTATACCACCAAAATTTTATGTACTGTCAAATGTCTAAAAATGTCTTTTTGAGTAACACGATGCTGCTAATGCTTGGAAGTCATTGCGGCTGCATGTTCAACTAAAACCAACTTAAAGATAACGGTCCTTACCTGCATACTGCCATCTTATATAATATTGAATCAGTTTGAAATAAATGAATTTAATCGGATAAAACTTCAATGATTTCATTAAATAACATGCAAATGCAGAATTATTTCAAACTGTTATAGAGTCATTGCAAACATATATATATATATATATATATATATATATATATATAATATATATAAATATATATATATATATATATATACATATATATATCTGTTTTCATGAAGTCGATTACGCTTAAGGCCAAACGTTACTGTATTACGAAATCAACATATAGGGTTTCTTCCTAAATTGAAATTTGTTGTTTAATCCTGTCCATTCAAGACAACAGTACGTGAATACAAGCCCCCAACGATAGAGACCATACATTCTCAATTTAGTTCTCAATGTAAATTGAAATGAAGCTTAATCAAACATACACAAAATCTCAACAACGATAAAAGCATAATCGCCCTAAATTACCTTGGATTAAAAAAAAAGTAGAATTTGTCGTGTTCTCCGTACTTACGTTACGTCGCAAATCAATGGAACTGATTAATTGAAGCCCGAGTCAAGAGTTTGGCCTTCTGGCAGCATGCAACGATTACCTTTTCGCTAAAGTAAACTTTTAACTAGGGTTCTGAAACTAAATAAGAAAATATTTTCTTGGAAGTATTTTTGCAAGGTACAGTTTAGGTCTCTAACATAAAGGTAAGTAGTTTGTGCATGTACAACGGATATTGTTAGCTTTGACACATTGGTCATATTTTACTTTTCATTTAATTTCAGAATGCCCTGTATTTAACAGAAAAAATGTATGAACAGATGTGTTTCTTTCGGCCTTGTGTAGAGTATCATGGGTATTTCTAAACCAGAAGTCTACGTGATTTCCCGTTTTAGTTTATTTTGCCCTCACTGTCCTTTCATACAAGGATTCTAGAAAGTGGTCCTAAGATTTTCTCACTTTCGCTCTCGTTATGATAAACCATTTCCAGATGCGTAGCCAGGATTGAGGGAGGGGAGGAGGCCATGATCAGTGGCGGATCCAGAAATTAGAAAACGGGGGGGGGGGGGGGGGGTGCTAATATGCATGTATGGGTACTATGAAAACTGTTATATATGCGTGTATATGTATGTATATATTATTATTATTACTACTAATGTTTTTACTATACGTTATATATTTTAGTGTATAAAAACATGTTTTTGTTTTTTAAATTTTCAATAATGAACCATGGTTAATTTCATTAAGGTAAGTTACAAGCACATGGGTAGGGTATGGGAAGGGGTGCTAAAATGCATGTATGGGTACTATGAAAACTGTTTTATATACGTGTATATGTATGTATATCTTATTATTTTTATAATTATTACTATAATTATCATAACTACACGTTATATATTTTAGTGTATGATAACATGTTTTTTTTTTAATTTTCAATTATGAACCATGGTTACATTAAAGCTACTTACAGGAACATGGGGAGGGTATGGGAGGGGGTATCCTCCTGCCATATTGGGATTTTTTTTATATGCATGTTTTTGTTTTTTAAATTTTCAATAATGACCATGGTTAATTTCATTAAGGTAAGTTACAATCACATGGGTAGGGTATGGGAAGGGGTGCTAAAATGCATGTATGGGTACTATGAAAACTGTTTTATATACGTGTATATGTATGTATATCTTATTATTTTTATAATTATTACTATAATTATCATAACTACACGTTATATATTTTAGTGTATGAAAACATGTTTTTTTTTTTAATTTTCAATTATGAACCATGGTTACATTAAAGCTACTTACAGGAACATGGGGAGGGTATGGGAGGGGGTATCCCCTTGAAGCAATTTTAACAAAAAAGAGGATTTCCTGTTCCTGAAAAACTGTTCCCCTATGTCTTTGCGTTATGTAGTCAAACTGTACAGAGGTTCAATGTTTACCATTTATATTTCTTCAAAATTAGTATATAATATTTCAAACATTTACAAAATGTTAAAGTCAATGACGCAAAGCCGCATTTACATTTATATCTTGCATAATATTATCTTTCAGATCAGCACGGCAAGGCGATATTTTTTTTTTACCTCTTTTTGTATGTTTTCATAAAAATGTCATATGAAAAGGCAAACGCTTGAAAATAACAGAAATTTTTGCTTAACAGGTTAAAGCACTACATAACAGAGGAAATCTTATCAAAATTGTATTATATTATCTTCTTGAAAGATGAAAATCAAAATTAAACATTTTGATGCGGGGAGTAAAAATTGACGCGGGCAGTCCCTAAGAACCATACCTTTATAATTATTTTTTGGCCTTAAACTTTGCATTTTACCGGTGTCCGTGGTCTCGACAGTACACAAGACTCCTAAGAGCACCGATCTCGAGTTCGAGTACATGTATCACCAGAGGAGCCGTGAGATTGTTTACGGTCGACCACAACCAGGGTCATGTGCTCTGCCGTTGTTCTGCAGCTGTTCATAAATATCCTAATCCTCAACTAATGAATTTGAAAGTAATAATAATAATAATAATAATATATATATATATATATATATATATATATATATATATATTAGTATTAGCTTAAGTGAAATTCCGAAAGGACGGCGAGGACTGGATGCGACCGGGTGGGGGGGGGGGGCATGGCCCCCTGCGGCCCCCCACCCCTGGCTACGCCCCTGCCATTTTAATACAATCAATGTTTTACACCCACCGAAATTGTCGATATTTTTTTTGAGTGAGAAAATTTTTTAAACTTACCCTCTGGGCAGCAAATCTTATCAGATGCAGCCCGCTGTAAGTTCGTTAGAACATCACGACCGTGGCTTCTTTAATCACCAGGTGGACCTTTTAATCATGCCAAGGGTCTGCAAAACGGTAGCCTGGGAATTTATTTTCTCACATTAAGTATCGACGGATAATTAATAGATGTACGGTTTACTGATATTTAATTTCTTTCATTCTGATCATTCTCCTAATGGATTTGAAAAAAAATAATAGCTTTAGTGGAAGTGATTGATGGTTCTTTACATTCAACTGCTGAAGATGACGCTTTAAAGTATAAACGGCAAAATAGAATTGGTGGAGATTAAGTTTTGATCTGTTTATTGAAAATTCCAAAGTAAAGGTAACACTCAAACAATTCTCGAAAAAGGTATATAAAGTAAGAGCGACTTTACCCAGGACAGTACATGCGCATAGGTAGGCTGTTGCTCTATCATGTGTATTAGATAGGTAACATTAAGAAAAGTTCTTAAGCATAACCAATCTTAAGCATAACCTCTGAACAATGTAGCAGTAACGCAGGTGCCATTTCCCTGAATTGCTCTAACTGAAATAAAGTTTTAATTAAGGTTGATCCTATATTGGTGAGGGGATCCTATTGGTGATATAGCAACGCCTGTTTGGTGTTTGTCATACTGTTAACACAGGCGCCTCTTTAAATATGATTTATCAGGACAGTGCATTAGGTAAATTGTTCACTACATTTAAGTTGCACTTCACCATTATTAATATTTCATTTCTATCTGGATCTTGGCTGTTTCTTGCTCCTTATCATACAGTTAACTTCCTCAGATTAAGACAACAGAATAAGGGTGTCTGTGGTATATGATATAATGCGTCAGTCTCCGTATATCGACACGCCCCTGGGACTGTTCAGCTGCGTCGTGCCTCCTCAACCTCAAACGAATCCGTAAAACAGGATCCCTGATAACGGCTTACGACGTTACCGGATACGTGTTCAATGAACGGATGTTTCTGGTTCCGGGTTGTGCATGGATTGCCTAGAAACAGTGTTTGATAAGTTGAAAAAGAAGAGAGCGTGAGAAAAGTCGGTTTATATGCAGTACACAATTCAAAAGAGTATGCAGCTGGCGTGCCTGACCATTTCGTCACAACGTTCGTCCTAACTTGACCACCTTGTCAGACTTCTGTTTGGATGTACATTTCTTATGACCTGTTATAGTCCGTTCTACCAAGGTGTGCCCACCGTTTTTTTTTTTTAGATTATTCACTTACCACTCACTCCAACATGTCCAAACTTTGTATGCTGCTGCAACCATACATCTGGCAATTAACAAGTTTATATTATCTAATATATATGGCTTACTTTCCAAATAGCGAATTAATATAAATATATGAGAGAACAGTCTAGAGGTCACAACATGTTTACAAACGTGCATGGTCATCACTGAGGTCAAGGACACAGTTCATGTGCGGGATGGGTCAGCCCAATTTGAGCGAAGGAGTGGTAAGTAACTCTGAAAGTTGATACAGCACAGTAGTTAAAAATGACCATAAATGATTAATTACGTACATAATTAGTTAGTAATACAGAATGATATAATGATATAATGAAAATTAAGATTTGTTACATTAAAATATGCTGTTATGTTAATGGGCCATGAGAATTCCATGATCTCCATACTTATTGTACTACAATTAAGTATTTAGGACCGCTGATAATAGGCCTAGCTGGAATGGTAAAGAACAAATCTACACAATACAAGGTATAAATTTAAAAAAATATATTTTATTAAGTGTTATTATTAAATGTGATAAAAATGTCAAGTTGAAAGTACAATAGAATACACGAAATATAACAAGAAAATAAGTAAACGTCAAGCTGTTCTCTAGCTGAGCACTGTTGACTACCCGTCCCAGCTTGTGTACTGGATCTGGAATGAAATACTGATTTATGAGTACATCAATGATACAACCTATGAATATTTTATTGCTGGTGCTATGCTATGCTATATATATATATATATATATATATATATATATATATATATATATATATACTTACATATGTGTATGTGTGTGTGAATGAGAGATGAGATATAGTTATATAATTTTATATTTTGAAGAATGTATTATAAGTATTAATAGTGGTGTCAATTTATCTTAAAGTATTGGATGACATGAGAAAGAACAGTCTAAAAATCACGACATGTTAAAAATGTTATTTAAAAAAATTATGTTTCCAGTATCTAGGTTAATTCAAAACCAAGTTTTGATATATGATATTTCATGATAAATTGAGAAATAGGGCTTCTATGATTTGAATTATATTTTTATATTTATATTTTTTATGAATTTTTCATTTATGCATAGAGATAACTTGCTTCTATTTTTTATGTATGTTTCATTTATGCATAGAGATAACTTGCTTCTATTTTTTATGTATGTTTCATTTATGCATAGAGATAACTTGCTTCGTTAACGCAGCCACTCCTGCAGATGGTTCTTCCTGGGTTGAGGCTTGTCTCCATCCTCAATCATTGAATGGTACGACGCATGGTCGAGGAGGATTACACTTCTTGGAGGAATATTCGGCAGAAGTTGAACCTTCAAAATTTACACTCCATTAAATATTTTCTTAAAACACATTTTTGTTATCTACTATCACGCATGTATATACACGGGGTATGTGTACAGGATATAAAATAAGCATACAATTGCAAATTATTTATAATCAAATACGAGTATTTGTTAAGAACATTAAATAAATAAGACAACTATTTATATTTTTTTAGGTGGCCATTTTTTAGTGCTGACTTCTCTAATTCTTAACTATGTACATATGCAGAGTTTCCATTTCGGTTTGGGACTGCTTGACAGGGCGGTTGCACTCGCTTCCTATCATTTCTTTATTTTTGTGTTCCGGTGTCACCCAGGCCCGGTGTATATCGCACCTGTGGATCTTGGGTGTGTAATCATCCCCATCCCTGGGTTGTAAAACCAAGGAACCCTTCAAAGACGCACTCGTGTGCGAGTGATACACGGCTCTGGGCACAGCCTCCCCATTAAGCCTGCAGAGCGCTCACCCTGGGTGGGGGCCGACCGTGAAAAACCTCACCGCCTCGGCTGAGATTCTTACCCACGATCTCCCGGCTTTGAGTCCTGCGCTCCTCCCTGAGCCACAGAAGCCGGTTACGATTATATATATATATATTTTTTTTTATAAATAATGTTCATAATTTGAACCATTGGCTAAACTTGTCTCCATCCACCTCCTCATGGTAGTCGGCAGACTTCCCGCTTCTATAAACGAGCCCTGCCCCCTGAACAAAACCGTCCTTCGTTCCAGCATCTATAATGATGATACGCTCTCCTCTACCTCGTCGTCATGCGAACATCCTCCCTCTTCCTTTACTGTAATAGTCCCGATATTCAACTTTCATTATGTTTATGATGCTTTAATAGCATGATATTAATATTCTCACAAGTTTTATTGGTCATATTCTAGTATATATTTCCCCCATTTTCTACATTGCTGGGTTTTTCTTTAATTACGATGCATTGGCAAAATTGAAATTACGTAATTACCTCATATTGTGTATCATTATTATATATAATACTAATAAATATGTTATATGGAGATGTGGATTGGTATGTTTAAATATTGGAGTTGGTATCGATATATATGCCAGATGCAGATGTTGAACGACAATTGTTTTATTATGTTCATGACACGTGTCATAGCACAATAATATATAGTTTTTGGTGGCATTAAATTGCTAATGGTAATAACAACATAGCTCGCCTGTCCAACCACTCTTTCCCAGGGCAGTGGCCGGTGTTAAGCCATATACCAGGCCTACCCTCCCTCCTGCATCTCTTCACGTCACGGAGGTACCTCGCCCACCATCAGGCTACCTCCTCCCTCTCCATAACAGCGAGGTCCAATCCCTTCTTCTGAAAACCAATTTCCCCGTATTAACATTCCCATTATATTATTTTAATGTTATAATCAGTTGACCATGGAAAAATGTATATATTTATATTTTAAGTATTCTGAAAATGTATACAGCATTTATTGTTTATGCAAGACATAATACCATACGGGTTTGCATGCGTAAAAAAACCAAGCTTTGTGCAAATACTGATTCAAATAAAATATATATATATATATATATATATATATATATATATATATATTAAATCTAAAGTAAATAACATAAAATATATTTTACCAACCAAGTGTTAATTTCTTAACAAAAACTATTTGGTAAAACACAGTAAGGAAAACATTATCCAAAACCTTTTCATGGCACAAAAATAATTTGGTTATATGTGATTAGTTTTTTTATTATAAATCAAATTACCTTAAACACAAAACCACTCTTCTTCAGGAAGCGGTGCAGGGTTGTCCTAGAAACGCTGATGCCGTCAGCTTGCACCGCTTCCCTCAGCTGGCTCAGAGAGACATGGATCCCTGCCTCCCACGACTTGTAGATCCTTCGTCTGCGTGTGTATGATGTTCTCGTTTATACCATTATCAAATGTCTTTTTTAACCATTTTACTATTTATTAACAATAATTTATATTTAATAATAGCCCAGTCCAAATTTATGTAACAAAAGTTAAATATTTTTCTCACATAGGCCTGTACTACATCGAATAACTTTACCATCATATCTTATCTGATATAGATAAAATTTTCACTCGCATACATCGATGTATAAAAGTACACATGTACATGGATATTGGATAGCTATGTACTACTGATAGGCCCTTTATCTTCCCTTTATATATATGTGCGTGTGTGTGTTATTATATATTCATTTGTTATATACAGACGTGCCTTGACAATCCAGACTTTATTCATCCGGAAACCTTGCAATCCGACGTTTTTTAGTAAAACACCAATGGATCCCATAGAAATTAGCCTTGACAAACCGACAGCCTTGGATTACGACTCCGACATAACATTTCCCGACACAAACAAGCATACCGACGTACAGACGCGCCTTGACAATCCGACCTGAAACCCATTCCCTTTGATGTCAGTTGTCGGCCCAGGTGGCACGCGCGGCCCCGTGGCTGATGCTGCCTAGCCCAGCTAATTAACTACGGATGGGAAAACAAACATCGCTGGCCTCCCGGTATTGTCACCTGACCGCACTAATTACATTATTGTATCACTTTGATGGTAACAACCGTTGTCCCCACATAAACATAGTGACATTTTTTTTGGTTCTTTGAAGATCTTTAATGTCTAAGAAATTAAAGTACGCAGTGACATGTTTTGACACCTGAGCTGTTTCCGTGTGAGCACACTGTATCTTATATAAACTGAACAAATATTGAAACCATCATTCATACAGTCAGATCGCTACTACTCAGTTCTCTGCTGTACTTAATCACGCTTTTGCTGTCGATATTGCCAGATATTTACACATTTTCACTGTAATACTCACGCACCTACATGTGCGATCATGGAGGGACCAGCGAAAAGAAAACGTACAGAGATCACAGTTGCAATTAAGAAGGCTCTATGTCAGTATAAGAAAGACAACCCTAGATGCTCCCAAGAAAATCTTGTCAAGTATGCAGAGGAAACGTATTCTGTGAGAATTGGATGTTCCACTATCTCGGACATCCTCAAGCAGAGTGAAAAGTGGTTAGCCTGTGAAACAGTCACCAGCGCCGAACAGAAATCGACACGGATAACACAGCCGAAACACGCCAAGTTTGAGGATGCCTTGTTCTTGTGGTTCACCAATGCTACTGCCCATAACATCGCTATAAGCGACGACATCCTGATCTTGAAAGCATCCTGACATCCTGAACTTGGTGACCTCATACGAGCACTCCGACTAGCTGATCATGTGACCGCGGAAGAATATGTATCCTGGGATAGCGCAGAACCAACGGAGGCCATGTTATCAACGCCTGATATCGTCTCACTGGTCAGCTGCACATCGACAGATGGAGGTGACAGCAATTCGGATGAGGATAGTGAACCCCCAGAGCAAGTAACCGCAAAAGAAGCCATAGCTGGCATTGAGTCGGGGCTCCGTCACATGGAACAGGAAGGCTTCTCAGCCGAGGATATTGACGCTATACGCGGAGTGTTACGGAAGGTAAAGGAACACAGCATGAAGAGAGCTCGCTACCAGACGGACTTGTTTTCCTTTTTTAAACGTAGATAGACACACCTTGCATTGTATGTTGTTTACAGGGATGCAAGGATACCAGATCATAATAAATATTATAGTGCCAGTTACATCTGTTTCCGACAGTAGCCTACCCGCCCCAACCCCCGTTTGACACTTTGACGTTCGTGATTTAACAAACCGACAGCCTTGTAATCCGACATAAATATCACATTCACAATTGGTGTCGGATTATCAAGGCACGTCTGTAATTATATTAATGGGCACATACATTTATTTATTATATACATTAATAAATTAACACATGAGTACCTGATTACGTCGCCGTCAAATAAATCGATGGCTCGGTGCTTGTTGACTGCCGCGGTCACACTTGTTTCATCCGAGTCCTCCTCAGAACCATGCACAAACCTCTTCACGCTTCTTCGAGATAACCCCACCATCGCGCACACCCTCTCCACCACTCTTTGCAAGGAGAAGGGCAGGCCATGCCTGGCTTCATCCATACAAAATTTAAACACTCCTTGAACTATAGTGGCTGCCATCACGAAAACTCAAAAGGTTGACGCCCCCAAAGGCAGACGACACGGTGCCGCCCCTACGCAGAAAACATTTGGACGAATCTTATGTATATTCATGACAGTCATCATTACGTCACGCAGTACTCACGCACTACCCATCAACATGGCTTTCCCAAGTGGACGCAACAACCTTGCAGCCGAGGGATGAGAATATGGACAAATATGGACAGCTTTTTTTATTTCAAATATATTCATACTACCATAGGTTGCCGCAATGTGGATGCATCAAAAGCATGCGCAAAGTGTAATTAGTCTATTAGTGGTGAGTGAATAATCTCAAAAAACCGATGGGCACCCCTTGGTGGAACGGACTATAGCCGTCTCTTAATCTCCGCGAGGTATAATTAAACACAGTGATTTTTTTACCCCTTCAGATTTTACTTTAAAAATACTGCTTATTTGAAAAATAGCACAATAATATTAATGTTCTTTTAATAATTTAGAATGATATTTATTGAGCACTTTCATTTTGTTTCTAATTTGAAGAAAGTTCCTGTTTAGAGACACATAAAGGTAGTGGATAAAACGTACACCAGTAGAAATAAAATTAAATCATACAAAAACCAGCATGTTGCAGAAAATGGGACACTGGCCTCAACAAAACGATGGAATATTTAACACATACCACAAATCTCTTCTTTCAATAAATATAAATTTCCACATTTTACTTACTGACGACCTGAGTGCCAAATCCTGACATTTGTTACAAAAGTTGAAATGATTGCTAATTGTTTAGTCTGGTATTGATGTATTGTGGCAAACATAATGTAAACAATTGTCATGTTCACAACGTCGATGTCTAGCAATCGCCTATAAAAGAGCGGACCGGATGAGAGGAACTGATCGTGTAAACTACCCATGTGGTGGAATCTCTTTGCTTCACGGTTTCATGTGAAAAACTATAATATTTTACAAGTTTTAAATATTTCATATTTTATAAAATGATATAATATTTTGCCATTAACGAAATTCTAAGATCTCATCTAAAAATTTGAAAGCTAAGGCCGTGATTCATTCATAATTATCAACTTTCCATGTGAAAATTAAAGTGTGTCGTCGGACTATAAAGCCTTGTGTGAGAAGTTAATAAACTCTGTATACATGGCGAGGGCATATACAGCTTTAAGAATATTATAACCGCCTGATTATACTCCGAAAAACGGAGTCATGTGTTTACTTAAAATGTGATTGTGATTGTGTGCATCGGAATGATACATATGATCACATTAGTAATAAAATGCTTCGTTATTTCGCCTATTGATTGTTCAAAAGTGCCACGGTATTTTAACCGGTTCTCTTTTTCCTGAAATGAATAAGCTATACATAAATGTTATTCTGTACAATATTCTACACCATGAATCGCACTCTATGGGTGTGTAATATAAATTGGATAAAGAACGCAGACATTAAGAACAACAAAATTGAACAAAAACGGAATTTCTGCAAACTAAATTAATAAGATTACATTGACGGCCCACATCTCTGCTTTTTCCAAACGAATTATAATAGATTGGTAGAAAAAAAATTCAAACTAATGGGACAATTGAAATATGGTAACCAGGTAACAGGTGCAGGTGCTGTGACGCTGATTTAGCCTGTTGTAAATGTTATCACTGTTGGTTTGTGCGATTTGCATAGCTACAAGGGCACCCGTTATAAAATGTTAAAAAAGGCAGTAAATAATGCTTGTCAGTAACTTATTTGTATAAATATACATAATAAGTTACTTACAAGCATTTTTTACTGGTTTAGCGCTTAGAAAGGGCAGGGATGGTTTATATAGTTGATTGAAAACTGTTCAAGTCAAAATTTGTACCAACAAAGATTCGAGCGCCTGAGCTCAGTCCCAACGGTATCTTTACCTAAGTATAGCAACATGCAATCGTCCATGAGCATATCACCGGGTTGCTTGAAACATGACTTCTTCTGAGCACTTGCCATATTTGTATTTTACAACAAAACTGCTGAAACAACTGTTATGAAATTCTTTCGCATCATCTGCTATGAAGAGGTTCAAATCCTCACACTCATCATATACTTACATGAATTTTGACTTCTGTGCCTGCAACCTCCCATTATTAACTATGCACTTTATTGCGAGACTAAAGCAAGGTGCATGTATACAACATAAAGGCCATTAGCTAATCGCCTCATAAGTTGGCTCCTACTGACGGCTTACTTGTACACCTGTGAAAAAAGGTAGCAGCACCCACCGACTTATATGTGTCTTATATGTGTCCATAATCCAGTCTGGTTGACGTGTATGTGATGGCGTTCTATTACAGACCGGGATGGCGAGTCGCAGAATTCTGTAACAGAAAAATACTTCTTCCCGTGTCCTAGCAACAAAAGAAAGAAGACGCTAGCCCCTTCAAGTGAGTCCCTTGTATATTATATGAATATGGTGAAAAACTTATGAATATATAACAAAGTATGCGTTATGACTTTATGAGAAATGAGGACGTAACCGTGTAATCAAAACGTGAAATAAACAGTTGGTAAATTAAGTTTAATTGTTTACGGCTAAAGTTAAATGTCCTTGCAAAATTATGCTTAATTACACACACTTGTATTAAACAAACACGGCATAAAATGTAAATAGTGTTTGCAATAGACTGAATCTAAAGCGACAGACACTGTGTTTTTTATTTTTGCCAGCCAGAAGGATACCATGACCACAAACAAGCCATAATTATAGGTTGCTGGAGACATATATATCACGAGTAATTGAGAATTTTACCTCGATGCTACTGTTGCCATATATACCTACGTTTCTTTATTTGTATGAAATGTTTCTATAAGATATTGTGACATGAAATACTTTGATTCTTTCATACGAAACGACAAGAAAATGCAGAATGAAATTTTACCATGACGAGAGAAAAATTAGAATAAGGAAATAAAGAGGCATCATACAGATATTTAATGAATATAATTATATGCACATTTATAGTAGCCCAGTTGTTTTTTGTATATATTTAATGTATATGAGAGAAAACTTACAATGTTGTCCATGTTAAAAGAAGCCTAGCTTTTGAGTCAATAACTGCTCCTTGAGCCAGATGTTTACAAATATATGCCTTAGGTCTGACACATCATTTAGTAGGATATCGCCTTTCCCTGTCGGGTTCATCGATGTTACAATGAAACGGCCTCCTTTGTGGAATTACACCTATACATCGGGTCATTCTCTACATTTATTTCATAATTCAGCATATCGATTTACACATCAATAAATGTATTTTTTCCTGAGGAAACTATTATGTAGTTATTACCAAAGTACAGCTTAGACGATACTTTACCCTTGCAAAAATGCCTTTATTTATTCATGAACAAATTTGATGAGGTTGTTCATCACTGGGGTAAATACACAGTACCTTATTGCTTCCATCGGACATTCACTATACCTTTAATTGTATTTTCCCCCAATCCAATACCTTGCCTATAATTAATCAATACATACACATGACAAACTTATTGATAGACATGACATTGATAGACATATAATGCAGCAATAAAACGTTGCTTGCGCAAATATTGTCCGTTGTGTCTGGTCCAGCATTTCCAATTTAAATGAACTGCAAATATCTATCGCAGAAGAACACCGTTAATTCCATAAGACAATGTAAAATAGAGAAAAATTAAGGTTTTTTAAGTAATTCGAATGAATTCCAGAAAAAAAACCCCACTTAGTCATGTTCTACTGATTTCAACCCATACTTTCGTAAAATAGCCTTGCATGACATTTAAGGAAAGTATATTTCTTATATATCACATACCCTGGTGATCTTCTTCACACTATATACGTGCTTAATAAGCGTAATTAAATATAATGACTTTGCACTTTATCCTGTGAGGTTACTCTGTAAGAAAAGTGCAAGTCAGTGCGTCTCTAGAAATGGACTTATGGCACGCCAACGGGCACCTGACATAGGGATTGATTATACACTCGACGGTTCTCTTTCCTGATTTCCCTTGACGCAGAAACAGAAACCTTGAATTAACGTTTATACTCGTGGATTATTAACAGCTCAAAAACTGCCTCAGGCAGAAGAAAACTCAGTTAACGATCATCACTATCAAGTCAAAATATTTTATATCGGCACGTACTTCTAAAGTTTTTTTTGGCGGATATGAAAATAGAAAGAGTACTCATCAGTTTAAGCGTAATATTAAACATGCGCTTTATCTTGAGCGTGTCTTAACTTAGGTGCATGAATAGCAATTTAATTTTTTTTTTAAATATGCACATTTGACTAAAGTATTATTGTAAGTTGCAATGAACAGTTGGTAATTCTCTTGACTTAATCCCCCGCATTTTTCGGAATTTCAGCGCTCTTCAGCCGTTGCTCTGGTGATCTTATATTCATTAAATGAAATGTTTTAGCCAGTCTACACCTCAGACGACATGACGACATCGTGATCACGGTCGGTATTGTGGAGGAGGCTGGGATGTTCAACAGAACGTTATAGTATTAACTCTTTGCCAGTCTACATCATTAATTGTGACACCTTAAGGACACAAACAGAAAGAATGCCAGGAACTGGCGTAATTAATGCATTTGGTTACTGTTACAGGTGCTCTTTTTATTATGTGACACGGGCGTAACTCCTGTTGTGGCACTCGTGTCTGGCCGCGTATTACATTCTTAGTTTAATCCGTACTGGTTGAACTCTTGTTGTCGTGCTGGCTTGGGGCGAGATCACGTGTACACCATGGTGTGTTGAGGCACGGCGATGTTTTCTAGAGAGTTCCTGAAACGCGTGTTTACTGTTGAGTAGGGTCCTTATAGACTTATCGAGTAGTGGAAAATTCTCGGCTTGGGGTGAGAAGGTATATAAAGGGGCTGTTTTTTTTTAGAACCAGGCAGAGAAAACAGCAGACAGATTCCAGCGGACGCAGAAGCTTGTGTCAGTTTCTAGAACCTTATCCGACGAATGCGGCAATTATAGATGTTCTAAGACTTTCTCCTGGATTTTATGCATTTGCACTTCAGTTTACTTTCTGGGTTGTTGCAAGAACTTTCCACTGGACTGTCATTCTCCGAGAGTTTACATTTAAAGGACTTATCGTTGTGATGGCGTTGGTATCCAGGTACTGGGCACATACATTATTTTCTCTGTGGTTGTATTGAATTGTTGCTATACCGCTGTTATACTGAATAATTGTATTGATTTAGTGTATTGTAATGTTAGGGTTGTTTTAAGAATAAATTATAGTTATTTGTTAACAAGAAAAACCACTGACTTCTTTATTCATTCCCCTAGACATTTCACACTGCCTTGTGTTACAGAATCTATTTTTTTATCTCCGTTACAGAATTTGTGTTCATCACGCATACGTGATATGTTTATATTAGGTTCCGTAGCAGTTACATGATCCACTGTGGACTTAAATGACTCCAAAATTATGTCGCGCGTAAGAAAAATTATTTCGAGTGTACTACTTCCAAGTATAAATGCTACATAGTAAAGCGGCTAATGGATAAGCAAACATTTGTCCTTCAGTTGTCCTAGCCATAATATACATCAGTCCATGGTGAAATGTGGTCAACAAATCATTAAGGTAAAACGTATGAAAATAAACGTGAACATTCTTCATTCTTCTTCCAACCAATACAAGTAATAGGTTCTAATCGTTTCACAGTAATATGTCTTAAAAAATCTTTGTTCATGAAGTCAAGAACAATAGTAGTTTGGACGAATAATTAAGGCTTAGGCTATTGGCGGCTGGTATACCCCTGTTTATACCCCTGTTAATAATTTATCAAAGAGGATTATAGAAGCATTCATGGTCATTGTATACAGTCTTTTTCATTATTTCCTATGTTTTGGTAAACGTTAAGCCCGTTTCATAAATCATCCGTTGACAAATCAACTGTGATGGATGTCAACGTTACATTTCGAAACCAAAAGACGGAAGGGGAAGCTGATTTAAAACCTCTTGACGAGAGGTATTCTCAAATGATCTGTATATATAAAATGTCGTTAATCGTTAATTATATTTAAACTTTGTGCTGCTATTGTATTGATAAATCAACTTATATAATTATGTTGAATCATTGAAGTATAGAGAGGAAACAGCAGAAATCGTGCTTCTTCCTCTCACTGCCTTGTCTGTATTCTCATTAACAGTTTCGCTGCTGATTACGGTACTTAAAAGTTTTGGGTGTAGTAATACGACTACATGTACTTACTAATGCAGTGATGAGTGATGCGAAACTGTACTTTTGTCATTTATTAAAAGATTAATATTTGCTTTTCATACAATGATACAAGTCATCAAGTGTAAAACAAATCGATCATTGGTCCGTGTTATAATTGGGTACTTAATAGTGTAGCGACTCTTCTTTCTAGTTGATGTTTGAATAATATATGTGTGTGTGTATTCTAGTATTACATGTATTCTAGTATTAACAGAAGCAGACTGTTTCATTACCGATCAAGGGACAGCCATTAATAATAAGCCATGGCAGAATTCATATTTCATTGTGGTATAACTTGACAAGTTTTATTAGAAATCTTACCAGCTAATTCATACTTATTGAGCATTAGGTCAAATGCACAGATTCAGTGACTTATGTGAGCAGACCTTTGGTTCTATCAGGCGTTATCACATGTTGCACAGAAGAAAGTAATCAATATGGTTTATCCGCTGGTAGCCACCAGACACCCGGCGTGACATCACGCTATCCATTTTTAAAAGAGGTCATGATCGGTTAATGGATCACTGATGTGTCCTGTTGGCGTTAACTATGTGCAGAAGAAGCTTCATAGTGTCTCATACATCGAAGAACGATCACTTTGTGTTATGGACATTTCTTTCTCAAAATACACAAAGACTTGTTGAAAATTTATAGTGTACCTTGTAAAGCCTAGGCTTGAATTATATATTACAGTTTACATGTAAATATAAGTAGGTAATGTAGCGTTACATACACAACTGAAAAGAGAATTGTCAGTCTATTTGCTTCTTAAAATATGTTAGTATGATAGACTGAATTATATCGAAATGAAAATGGATAGACAAAATGTACTGACTTGTCTTTTAAGAATATTATAAACCACTAAGACATCATGAACATACAGTCATATCAATTATTTCAGACTTTTAGGAAGGGTCATTAGCAATTCCTGATCAATATAACGCTTCCGCCTCTCTGTAAGTGGACAAAATAACATTCAACAAAACGAACTTCTCAAACAAAACATGTAAAAAAACATGTAAAAATAGTTAGAAATATATACCGAATTAACTCGGGGCCGCAAATACTGAGAATCACTTAATGCTTTTGAACAGACTTTTGGTTTTAACGGCACAGTATAAAACAACACCGTCTCCCTTCATTCCCGATTTCGGATAATAGAAGCATGTGGTGGTTGCTCACAGTTTGTTTGTGAAGGATTACTGAGATCAGAACAATGACAGAAAGTTTTATGAGAACTGTCATATTGTCTGCCGGTAGATCGGAAAAAAAGAAAACGTCATGACTGGACTGTGTAAATATCCCTCTTGTGAATTAAGTCTGGCAGAAACATTTATAGAATGCTAACACCGTGAAAAAAAATATAAAAATATCACATATATATCTGTCACCTCGAAATTATGTTGGACAATAAATACAATGAATTTTAAATTTAATGACCGACTGGTTTCTCCTATTTTATTTGCCAAAGTAAATATAAATCGAGAGGCAAGTGATCACGTTTTTAAAGTAAAGGTCGTTATAAGGTAAGCACAAGATTGCCATTCTCATAACTCACACTTGTTATACGTGTAGCGGAGACATTGCAAAAATATATGAATTTTTATGCGAGTACAATTTTTGACCCTACGATTTTGCGAGTATCCCGAGCATGTCGACTCGACTCACTTAGGGCGCTTTTGGGGTGAGGCAAGTGTTGATCTACAAATGAGCTTTCTCCTCGTTTTGAAATTTGTCTGATAAATAATTGCATTTTAGTATCTTATTCATTATAGGTGTGCTATAAGAATTGTAGAATATATATTATATACGCTAAATAGCAAATATTGGTTCGGTGCATTACTATTTGAGTTGTGATACATTTTAGTATCAGGTATCACGAAGTATTATGAAGAACAGACTAAATGATGATGAAAGTTTCAAAGCAAATGGAAGTAGGATCCTGAATGGGGTTCCTTTGAACATGATTATTGTTATTTATGGTAACTCCCGCATTTGCGTATCAGCGCCATCTAGTATTCAAACTTTGAACGATTTAGAAGTTTAAGATATCCATCTTTTCGATTAAACGTTATCTCTTATCATATTTAAACTCAATGTAGTGAAGCTTTATGTATTCCTGTTGCATACATCTCGGCTATGCTTCTCCCCGACTCTGTCCATCTTCGTCTGTCGTCTCTCCTTCTGACCTACATGTTAAATGCAAATCCTAGCATATTATTAGAGACCGGAATGAATAAATACTATAATTAACGTGTATTTTGTACCTAAAACCTATGGACATGTCTTTTACCACTTCTGTCTCATAAAACGTTGAATAGAGCATTTAAATGGGAAGAAAACTTATAAAGCCTCCGCATTTCCATTCAACATTACATTTGTGTAGTGCTTTGATGTTTTTAATATGGGTACATTTAATGTCTTGGTCAATTCAATTAGCCTGTCAAATTTGATAATACAAATATGTATCTAACATATATTTAAGCCCTCAGCATTTAGCCTGCTTACTTGGTTTACTGTAATAATCTTATTATATATATATATATATATATATATATATATATATATAAATATGTATAATAAATCTATATTGGCAATGTATTCTTCATAATCAGACGCTGTCTTGCTTTTCAAATTTCATTTTCATCGTGACATTTAAGCAATATCATCTACTTACTGTATGTCACGGTAAAATTTGTTTTCTCGTGTATAACAAATTACAAACAACATGCTCGAATATTGCATCATATTTAACCAGTCATGCTAATACCTCTATGCGCCACGGAGTCTCTCATACATTCAAACTACAGATATGAATCTTTTAAATTGATATTCCATTGCCTTTGGAACAGTTTACATCGATCTATCTGAAGTGCAGAAGCCTTTGAGATGGCATATAAGTGTAGAGGCTCTCAGTGTCTGAGAGCTGCCCAAAAATATTTACATAATTTGATTTGTCTCTAATATATACTTTACTCTCAATAGCCCTTTACATTATTCAATTGGAGGAAAACTGGGACAATGTTGAAGAGTAAATCTCCTTATACTAACACACAATTTGTTACTCTTAGGAAAGACATTTCCCGTAGTAAACATAGGTGTGTGTCAGGCGGTCAAAGCAAGGACATATTTAATTAAACCAAGAATTGTCCTTAAGACATATATATATATATATATATATATATATATATATACAAACAAATAAAATATAAACAATATAAAAGAGATGATTCATGTTGTGCATAAACAATTTCGTAATGTAAAGTATTACACGTTGACTCGGAAGACTGAGAATTGACTGAAGGTTTAGTATCTGCGGTTTATTATTAAGCCAGCTATAAACATCAACAGCTAATATACACGCACAAACACACACAGGTGTTGTTACGTAAAGATAATGCAAGCTAATAGACAAACGAAAGAATTAATGAGGAAAAGACAGAGATACAAATGATGGCACCTACTCACTTCAACTGGTTAACGCTTAGGGCTGGATGCTGCTTCGAGCAATTAATGTGTAATCGGTTTTAGCGTCAATTGTCCTTGTCCTGGTGATACTCATACACTCAATAAGTACTCACGTACAATGTGTTTTCACAACTACACTATCGTTTCTGTTAGAGTCGTCTCGGAGAGCTCGGTTCAAAGATGATTTCCCCGGAGATCCTGGGACGCGTATTGATTTAGTGCGAAGAGACCGTCACACTCCTAAGGAGGAGGAGTACAACAGTCCTGGCTAAAGGGGAGATCAAAATAATAATATCCCTTCAGCAGCCAACCCGGGTACTCCATCATATAGAGTTAAGAAAAATAGAAATGTTACCAGAAATATAAATGATACCAGAAATAGGCTATGATAAAATGGTATCATGAAAACAATATTCTAGTATAGGTGGACTAGTACATATTTGTATAATTTGTATAGATTCCATTTAGTTTGGAAGTGTTTAGCATTTGCTACGTGCTAGCATTACAGCTTATTAATCTCTCTTAGTGTGATGCTAACTATTTGTTATCCTAGATAATTTGTTACGTCTTAATGTTTTTTCTGAGGTAAGAATCTTATTTCCTTATTTCGAGTATAGATTTCAATGCTCTGTCTTATGCATTCTAATCTTAACTGTTTAACTTCATAATAAATAACAAGAAAACATACACTTGCATAAAAGTCACCTTGACCTAAAACATTTTCAATAACAGTTCAAACAGCGCCTTCTAATAGGTGTCTGATACACCGATATCTTAATATTCTAGGCCATGATATACGGAGTAATAATAGGTCACTACACCGGATGTTTTTTATATGTTTTGAAAAAAAATTATTCTATTTACATATCCATCACTGTGTTTTAATTGCATTTCATACCTGAAGTAGACTAGGTCGCACATTTGCAAGAACCATAACCATTATCATGTCTTTTAACGTTTCCCATTATGCCCAATACGTTTATTTCCCACAACAATGTAGACGAAAAAAGTAAACAGATAAAGACACCACTCTGAACTCGTAGGTGCTATAATGTCATAAGGCAATATTGATTAATATGTATGTATTCTATAAATGTATGTATGTTTGTGTGAGACAGCCAAACAAGAGCAACTACTTCTCGAACCAACATTAAAAATTAAGGTCCAGTCAAACGCTGACGATCAATATCTTACCCGTCCGAAGTTGACTTCAAACGAGGTAGGTTCAACATGGAAAAATATTTGAAATTAGGTTTAGTTATTATTTAAAATATCCGATAATATTGTTTATATCATTAACTTACGCTATTTATGCAGGGGAGTAATTTTCTGGAACCGTTACGCTGCTTTCCTTTTCAATTCTAGTGTCGGGCAAGAATCAGCCCAGACCACCAATTCACTAATCGTTTGAAAACGAATTCCGGCATACCGCGGATAGACAAATCACTTCTCTTTCAGTACGCTCTTTACACAGCGCTTTAACTATATGCCTATTACCTATATCGTAAGCGCTGTTTGTTATGACCTCGTATCCTGAATTGCTACACCAGAGGGGAGCACTTTATTTTTGTCCAATCAGATGATACTTTGTGCTGGAAGACACTGCCAAGCGAGGAATACACGGAGCCAATCATGTTAATTTCGTTTTGAGTGACAGCTCATCGCCCCGGTAACCGTCTGTAGTTCAAACGAAACGTAACAACAAAGGCTTCGTGCACACCTCGCTGGCTGGTTTCAGTTCTACAGACAACAATTACAAGGCTACGCTAACACAGTCATAATGTCATAATCGAATCGGTCGATGATGCGAGAATGCAGAGGGAGCAATTACAATTCGACCGTAAACTGTCACGGCGGCGCTTGAAGCGCAGCTATGATCGGAGCCAGGATGCCTGTCGAGTGTTTGTTTATTGGCATCTGGTTGGCTGCTTGCCACATCATACGCACGTTTTTTTTCAGCGGACAACGAACCGCCATCTAGTGTCTAAATATATCTTAAACGGTCAAAGCTGGCAGCGTGAAAATCAGTTGCGCAAGATTTCCTCTGCCTCGGGAGCGTACTCTTTCAGGTGTTTTTCTTTCTTTATGAGTATATATGTCATATTGATTTACAAGCTCGTGAATGAATAAGCAATTTGAATAGAGCGCGAGTGTCTTTTTATAATTGTGTCTGAAAAAAGCATTTTTATATATTAGTTCCGGGTGCAATGGAATGACTTTGCATTCCTACATATAACAGGCATTACGTTTTGGATGTAAGGAGTAATATAGAGTTATAGAAGTCGTGACAAGTTTCCTATTACTACAGGAAAGAGTCTAGGCGATGTTTCCCCCTGGTAATATCCTGTACTATTAGAAAATAATGAGCATGGGAAGCATAATAGAAACCTATTTATCTGGCCATCCAGTGGTGCACGTATCTTTCTACTATATCACTTATGCCAATTTGTTCACGTATGATTTGACGTATGTAAAAAAACACTTCATGTTTTTTTTTATGCTAGAAAGCAATCAGAACTAATAAGCTAATTCCTGGTCCGTTTCAAATCACATGGTTTCTCAGTATTGTTGATATTTGTTGATGCATTTAAAAAATCTTGGACACATACAGGCATAACCGTGCCATTTTGTTCTTTGGCATAGTTTATGCCGTCGTAAAATACACCATAATTATTTTCTACTACATTATTATTGTACATAGTATTATTTAATTATATAACAGTATGTCTCATCAGGTTACTACTTTCTACCAAAGAAGCATTTCCATACAGATTTTAGGCGTAGGACAAATGTATATGCATCGGTCACTTTTACGGTTATGGATATTAAAAAGCAAAAAAAAGTGGTATATTCATCAAAGTGGATTGGCTTAGAATACTGAAATGATAAAGATAAATAAATCGTGGCATGGTGCATGTGAAGGCCAAAATGGGAATTAAAATAGCATCCGTCAAACACACCCCGTCAGCGAGGAGCGGTGTATATTTCACAAAAAAAGGATATGGAACTAATGCATGACGAATTCTCCTCTTGGAACTGTTTATTCACTAATATAAATTCGCATCAAATTGGTTTTGTACTGCCTTCAGAACAATGAATTACAATTTTTTTTACCAGGGATAATGTCCTATTTGAGTTAATATGGCCTGATAGAATGAGAGGTCCTAATGTTATATAATTTCTAACTGCATTACACTTAGATTACCTGCATGTAACCAGAGGTGAATACTTATCATTATTTTCACAAAAATTTGTTTTCTATCGATGAATTAAGTTTCTGCATTTATCATTAATACTTAAGTTCATTAACACCGAAAACCCTCAACAAAACACAAAAGCAAGGAAAAATAAACACCGTAGGTGTTACTGAGCACAGTTTAAATGAATAATAAAACACATCTTAACCACGTAATGGTGACGTCATCCTGACATGTTTTCGTGCAACCAAACTTTTTTGCCGGGTTGTTTATTCTTGCTGTGATTAGATAGGGATTAATCAATTAATCTGAACTACAGATAATCACGGCATAGAGGGCCACACAAAGTGTTATCCTTCATGTTATCAAATGCAAAGAACAATATCATGTTTATCATAATCTAGATGACTTTACTTTGTGATGGAAATATTCTTGAATGTTTTATATAAGGGGATAGTATGATGCATTTTAACACTACTATTGTCAAACGACATATTATCTCTCTTACATGTGTTCTACCTAATTATACACTTGAAGGTCGATTACATACATCTTTCAGGGGTTAGGTAAGTTTTCATGTAACAGGTAACTTTTTTCTCTTGTTTGATGCATGAATAATAAAATATTTTGTTTTAATGTCTCAAATGTCGGGCCCTGTGTGTGCTGTGGCAGGAGGCAGTATCCGCGCGGGCTTCCAAATGTCCATCAAGTAGACGTTTTATACTTAAATACCAGGACGGTCAGGAGACACATATTTTGTGATTTAGGATTAAGGGATTAGCGTTATTATAACTTCATTCGCCCCTGAAATTTAACTGATCGTTCCTCGTAAATTACTTCACCAGGTTAACTACCCTTACCTGTATTGCTGCTTACTATAATATTACGATGACATCCCGAGGATGATCTTTTGTTTACTAACACATAAGAAAATCATAAAATGTCTACATAATACGGGGAGATCGATCAGGGGTTTAGACACCGTGATTACAATAGACATAAAGTAACCCAGGGCAACATTTAAGATCAACAGTAGCAATTTGTAGAAAGTAGAAAGTTGTAGCAATGTCGCCTCGGCAGCCTTCCCTTAAATTATATTGATAGGGGATATAGTGAGTGAACAGGCAAAAAATACGGTTTCAGTCATGTTAACTATATTTTGACGAAACGACTTGCTGAGTGTCCGTTGACAGGTTCCAAGGTACACAGAGCCTGCATTTATATTTGCTTTACGAATGAAAAAAGGAAACCTCATTGTTGATTTTTTAATTAAACACAAGACAGTTTAAAGGCGATTCGCAGAATAATCTATACTCATATCCGAAAATATTCGGGAATTCATAGAAGTAATAAATGGCCTCTTAATTACACGAAAAAGGTTTAATTGCTGTAATTAAAAAGTTATGTTTAAATCATTAAAAAATGTTGTGTAAGTACAATAAAACAAATTCAACATAATAGCATCAACATCTGAGAGAATTTATGGTCATAATGAACATGGAAGAAACATGATGTGGTACACAGCATAAAGAAACATAACTGAACCGCAAATAAGAATGACATGAATAAGTCTCATTATCTTAACTTTCAACTAAGAAAAACCGAGAGAGCTTATCAATTAACCTTTCGTTTGCAATAAAACATTGATTAGTCAAGTTAATCCCACTGGAGGGAAATGTCTGGCCACTGGGGATAACATCTCCCAGCCGTCCTCTAATAGATCGACTGGTAGTTAAGAGGCTGAAGAAACTGTTACGTAATGATCCTTAAATCTAGACACTCTTCTTAGTCTCCTTCAATAAAACTGAAAATTTTCCAAACGCATGTGATTCCGGGGATTAATTTGTGAGAAGTAGGGTGAACATAAGCCTATAACTTAAGTATAGTATTAAGTGGTAAATGTAGAATGGTTCCTGTGAGTCAGTAATGAACTGTAATTTTCTGGACCTTAGATGTAATTGAAACTGGGCACATTGATACATTTATGACTTGCAGTTGTTCCTTTGAGAGGAATTCTTAGCTTCCTATTCTGACTTTAATGCATTATCATACAGAAGGACGCAAGTAAACGGAGTTAGTAGTGGGACAGCTTGAAACAACAAAATTAGTCGGCCGTTGTGCTGATGTCATCAATATGAAATCAGAATTTAGATACACTACTCAGCCCACATTCCAATATCCTCCTAGCCAACATTCCATTGTCCTCCTATGTAGAACAATTCACTTTTAATACTTTTCGGAATTCCTGATGTTTGGAAAATGATTTCAGGCGGAAAGATAGTAAGACTTATTACATAGTTTGTTTTACATATCTGTATATAATCTGTTTTACATATCTGTATATTATCTGTATATTATCTATATATTATTAGTATGATTGCGGAAAAATTCATGAGCAAATGATTCGATTGATGGAACCCTTATTCCTTTGATTATGATAAATGAAATGCAATATCTGTAAAATATTAGATATCGTTTCATATTTATGTTTTCTTAGTAAATAACATAGCACGTTTCTGGGCATCACAGCTACACTAACTGATTTCTTGTATTTGTAGTAAAAGCCTAATCGTGTACGTAAATATTAGGATATTAAACTAGCCTGATTATTTTACCAGACTTTTGTTTGTTGGTCAAATTCAGAGCAATAAATTAGAATCTATGTTTAAATATGGCAACATTCCGCTGATCAATTACCAGCCCGGCTGTTCTTTGCGGTAAAAGCATAACATAATTGTCCTGTTTAAATAACATATTGAAAGATAAGATTGATTACAAATATGAATGATTATTGAGGACTCTATTAAATGGGCAATAGCTGAAAGGAAAGAAAATATTGCTTTAAGTTTTGTTTAAGTAATCAATATTTTTTTTTTGCAGACAGCCACCATTTCCATGACGGAAACTCAGTTTTGCCATGGCTTCATACTATTATGACGCATTCGTTCCTGTTAATTCAGTTATCTAAGAGATAAAAGGCCATTTCTATGAAGTTCCATTGTGCCTAGGTGTTGCTTCTTAGTAAAGGTTACATTTCTTCCGAATGAGACAGGTTATATAAGTGAACCAATGATAATACACATTGCCTTTTCCAAACAGTGCCGACTGATTTTAAATATCAGCCGTACATAAATTCCATAAATTTTGCAAAATTATCTGATCATTTTATGGGATTTAAATATCACTGATAGGAATATTTTTTGGTAATCATGCACTAGTTTCTGAAATTTCGAATTAGTGAAATCCCTAATCTATTAGGCTTATCAACTCGTTTTCTATTATAAAGGTTTATAAAAAATTAGTCAAAGGGCAAACAAACCTATCGTCTGACGCCCCACCGCGAATTTAGGTTTCGAACAAAACCACGATTTTTTCACGAAAATATCTGTAGTAAAACAATTCTCCCACTAATAATAATATCTAAAAGAACATTAATATTGATTCAACAATTTCTGAAACGAAATTAGGAAATTTGGATTGGTTTTGTTGCAGATTTCACTTAATCACAGGATAGACCAGTCCTTTTATTATTGACAAGAAAGTCAGTGATTTAAATTATATACTGTTAAAATGAATAGGCGTAAGAAGAAACAACTGTGCCATGTTAATTGAAACCATATTATGACAGAAATAGAACATCAGATGGTGTACATAATGTTACTGCTATTTATGTGTAAACGCTGACCCTGACCAGTTAAAGTAGATACTGATTGTAAGTATTATGTAGCCATTCAGTGTTGAACAGTACCACTAAAAAACTCAGACGTGCTTAACAACCTGGATGCCAAACTGTCACACCTTACCGCACAACAACAAGACCTCAAGAACCTGATGCAGAATTATGAACATTTGTTTAGTGACATTCCAACGCGAACTAACATGTTGTGCCATGACGTCGATGTTAGCGAGGCAAGCACAGTCATGCAGCACCCTTATAGACTGAATCCAGAAAAGCAAAAGTATCTACAAGATGAGGTTCAATATTTGCTGGACAATGATTTTATTGAAACTAGTAACAGTAACTGAATTCACCATGTATTCTTGTGACAAAACCTGATGGAAGTTACCGTGTGAGCACAGATTATCGAAAACTGAACTCTGTCAGCAAGACTGACACGTTCCCGATTCCTAGGATCGATGATTGTACTGATAATATCGGTAGCTCCAGATATGTTTCAAAGTTTGACTTGCAAAAAGGATTCTGGCAAGTTCAGCTGACAGAACGAGGGAAAGAATTGTCCGCATTTTTGACGCCGCAAGGACTGTGCCAGTATAAAGTTATATCGTTTGGCATGAAAAACTTGCCAGCCACGTTCTAGCGCCTCATCCATATGATTGTCAAGGACATTTAGGGCTGCGACGCATATATTGATGAACTTATCGTGTACAGCCACACCTGGGAGACACATCTACCAATTCTACGCGATATCCACGAAAGACAGAGATGCACGTCTCACCGTCAACTCAGTTAAATCTGAGTTTTTCATGCACAAGTCACATTTTTGGGTCACATTGTAGGGCAGGGTCAAGTTAAACCTGTTGATGCTAAAAGTAAAACCTGTTGATGCCAAAATAAGTGCTATTTCTGCATTTCTTAGACCAGAAAACAAGAAAGCAAATAATGCGTTTTCTTTGTATGATTGGATACTACAGGAATTTTTATCCAAATTTTTCTGCTGTAGCTGAACCTTCGATTAATTTGTTAAAGAGGAAACACAAGTTTGTATGGAATATTCAGTGTGAAAATGCATTTAAGAATTTGGAAGCTATTCTGCAAAGTTCACTAGTTTTAGCAGCTCCAGACTTTTCTGTACCTTTTCAGTTAGCTGTAGATGCTAGTGATACTGCTGCTAGTGCTGTGTTGTGACAAGAAGGCAGTGATGGTATAGATCATCCAATTTGTTATTTTTCAAGAAAGTTTAATGCAAACCAGAAAAACTACTTCACTATTGAAAAAGTATGTTTGGCTTTGATTTTGGCATTGCAACATTTTGCAGTTTATGTTACTTCATCAGTCAAGCCCGTCATTGTCTTCAGTGATCACAATCCCCTCACTTTCATGAACAAGTTGAAGTGTAAAAATCAAAGATTGTTGAGATGGAGTTTGTTTTACAGGATTACAGTCTTGAAATTAGACACATTAAAGGGAAAGACAATGTACTTGCTGATTGCTTATCGAGATGTTTATGAAATGTTGTCAAAGAGATGTTTATGTAATGTTTTAAATAAGATGACTTTTTAAATATTGTAACAATTTAGTGATTGTGATCGCCAAAAGAGGAGGGGGAGTGTTACAGATGTCTCTTTTATTGTGTGCAGCAGTTTTGCATGTGTCTGTGTAGCGCTAGCATTGTCCGTTGCCATGGGAGACGCGCGAGCCGGCCCGGCCCACGTGAGGGGTCTGACGTGTAAAAAACACAGCGCTCATGCTAATCTGGAACTTTCTGAGCTGGTCGCGCTCTATGGGCGCGTGTGTATTATGTATTGTTGGGTTCTTTGGATTGTTCGTGAAATAGAAGTTTCTAGGCTTTGGGATGAGAAGCTATAAATTAGGGGTTGTGTTTAGAGCTGGGAGAGAGGAGAAAGAAATATTCCAGTGTACACGGAAGAGTGTGAGTCAGTTTGTGGACCTTTCCGATAATTGCAGCAGTTATAGATCTACTTCTAAACTTGTAACTGATTTTATATAATCTTCAGTTTGTCTTTGGGATAATTACCAGTATTTCACTTTTGGATTACACCAGATTGATTTTGTGATTGAATTGGACTATTATTCTCTCAGAAGATTTATGTGAACTGTTCATCTGGATTATACATTTTAAAGGACTTGTTGTCGCTGTGACAGTACTGTTAATATGCTGGGTAATTGTATTGATTTAGTGTATTGTAATGTTGGGGTTGTTTTAAGAATAAATTATAATTATTAGTTAACAAAAAAAAAACACAGACTTCTTTATTCATTACCCCACACATTTCACGCTGCCTAGTGTTACAGAATCTGATCTCCATAACAAACTTTATGCTCATCACGACTACGTGATGTGTTGATGTTAGGTTCCGCAACAATGTTTTCCGAAACGCCATAACTGCTGGGATTTTTCTTTTAATCTCAAATTTTGGTTCTGGCTCCTTTTTTTTCACAGCCTTACGTGACATTAATAAATTTTACAAGAACAATTTTCCAAATGTGACGAACAGACACCAGCTGGTCCGGATTCACTAGACATGGTATTTTCATGTCGGACATTCTGTCTCCTCAGATTCCATTAACCGAACAACTGTTATGAAGAAATCCGTCAGTTTATCGTCTGCACTTGTTCAATGTTACGCTCCCCTTTCTGAGTCGTGATTAATTGCCAGTTTGTCGTTCCTTTTAAGGCAATCACATTAAATCCGGTTATTTGAAGCTGCCGTAATAAGACCCCTGTTTCTCAGGGTCGCTTGGATGGATCAGCACATTGGCGTCGGACAAAAACCTAGACCATAATGGGTTTAAATGATGTACACGGAAACCTCTTATTTTGATATGTGTGAACTAAATCTAAAACTTAAAATTCTCATCATGCATTTCAGCTAGATTCAGACAAATTTCAGAGATAATTGGCATGGAAAATTACCTGGGATGATCCTTCCATAAGAATTCAACATTGCCCTATCAGTTAATAATCTCTAAACAGGGCTGGTTCTAGAAGTAAATCTTCATTATTTTTATACAAAGCCCAAAATACAGCTGAATATACTAATTTCAATAAACTCACTATAATATTTCATGGCAAATTCTAATTAAAATGTTCTAAAAAGCAGGCCTTGTTGGCCTTTAAATGAACCAGTTCCCAGCAATCAACCTTTAAAGAAATCCTGCATCCGGCTTTGATAAACATAGATACAATATAAGCATCATGTCTTTCAATTGTTTTATCTGGACCATTTTACATAACATTATGATACGTATAATAACAATAGATGATTGCTAAAATTATTCTCAATAACAATGAATAATTACTCCGTAGAACTGAAGTATTGATTCCTTGTCGTACTTGATGCAAAAAAAAAAACAATTTATATATTTCAAATCATCTGGTTTTCATTTAAGGAACTCTCCTATAATCTTTACATCTACTAATTGGTATATTTTTTAAGTGTTTCGAGAATTAAATTGCGGTTTTATGCATCAGCCATAACATATACTGCATACGAATGACGTTTCGCCATAGTTGCTGTTGTGTATAAATCAACCTTTTTATACATTTTTATGCAATTCAACTAAATAATTGCTCTGTATTATCATAATATTCTCATTTTGGACAAAATGAAATAAACTGTTCTGTATATAATACGGAGTAAAGCTTAGTTCTCGCGCATTAGTAAATGGTAATTAATTAATGTCGTGAAAACGGATTTAATAATCTGGACCTTTGAGTGTTTGATAGAAGTCCGAGCAATTCCGAAAGAAGTGAGAATTAAGGAATCTTTTTTGTTCAGGTAAACCCACCTGATTTAGTGATTATCTAGGTTTTAACGATACTTGAATATGTGACATTTGCGGGCGATGCATAGGGGATGATGGATGTTTGCCCTAAACTTAATCTTCGGCGAAGACATGATTTATTAATTCATTAACACTCATTAACACTCATTTGTTTCATAATCTCGTCTTGATAGGATATACGGACACAAAAAGGTACTTCGTCGTTTTTTCTATCCCATAATGTTTACTATAAGGATACAAAGCAGAAATTCTCCAAATAAATAATATGAAGAAAGCAAGGGGGAAAATACTTGCCTGGCCAGGTCAGTCTTAATGGTCCTGGGAGAATTTGATTTAGCACATGTGAGAGTATATACATGTATGTAGGTAAGATGTAAATTTAACTGCTCAGGTATAGGTAAGTTAAAATAGTACTGGGAGAATTTGATATAGTATACTGAATGTATACTTTGATCAAATGTATAGTTGCTTGGCTAGGTGGATCTAGTTTTAAACAGTGCCAGAAATGTGAATATATAGTACCGGTGACAGTGTATACTGTGCAAGAAAAAATAGTTTATCTGGCAAGAGCTTTCTGGGTTATTTTTAGTACCGGGATATGCTAACGTCTGTTGATATCCCCTGGTAGCTGGAGTCTATCCGAGTGCTCAAAATGCCAGTGTTGCGGCTCACTTTACAGATCTTGTTCCACAAAGGGCTATTCGTTCAATGTCTCTTTTTTGCGTGTTTAGCTGATTTCGGTCCCGCGGGGTAGATTTAACATCCGGGGTACATCACGCTACATAAGACGGTGAACCTGATGACTTATTTTCCCTAAGTTAATGTGAATTTAAAGGATGGCCCTCAACCAGAATAAGCTAGACCTGATCCAACCAAACCCAGAACTTCAGGTAAATCCCTCTCTATTTATTTTCTCGTTTCACTTAATGCACGATATGTCTTGCTTTAATTTATTATTGGATTTCCTACCAAATATTTCCAATAACCGACAATCCCGCCAGGTATCTTTTTTCCAAGTACCTGATATTCACTTTGCAACTGACAAGAAAGATAAGTTAGGGAACGATTGGTCTCACAATATGACACTAATTACATCAGAATAAAGCTCATATACATCACGGCTTGTAAAAATCAATCATAAAAAAGGAAAGGGAAGGGAAACCGAAACAATATGGAAGTAAATAATATTTTGGCTAGGCCTGAGACGTTCCGCCATTTTTAACTAGCGAAGGAGGACCAAGATACTAAATCGTGTATGTTACCATGGCAACAACTCGATCAGTTTTGTTTCTGCTTCTAATCGCCATTCAGATGTGATGAAGGTAGTCACTGCAGGAATGACTTATCACACAAGGTATATATGTAATGTTTGAAATAAAACGATAAAATGGCACACCAAGACTTCTAACAGTTGGTGCATTTCCCTTGCTAATTATGCAATCAGTATTATATTGCGAACAACTGAATTGGCCAAACAATAACATATCTGCCCACCGCTAATCTTAATGTTTGACATATATATTTTAACATAATTTACTATACCCGTCCAAAGTGTCATGATATGTAACTTCAGGTGACATGATTACTAGAACATAAGATCCAGATAGAATTGAATTAGGGGATGGGAGAACTTAAACTCTCTCAGTGTGGAATGTGATTGATCAGCATTTATATTCCTCCATTTCACCACGTCTACGTTACCTTGTCTACATGATATCCCATATATTAAACATTCATTGCAAATAACCGACAAATGTAAAGTTAATGCTATTTTTGTATATCGTATTATTGACCATAAGGTTTCTATTAATGTCTTAGAGCCTAACGTAGACTTAAGCGTCATAATACATATGCTTAATACATTATTTTAAGATGCTTAATTCAATCCAACATATTTTGTCAGCTTCCTGTAAGACTGAGAAACGTCTTTGTAAAAATACACTTTAACTTCTGTTTCAGTCGTGTAGCTCGCAAATAATAGGTAACCTAATTTTATCAGAACTTGCATAATCACACGAAAGACTGCAATGAACACTAAGACAGTTGCCCCTAAATATAAATCGGTCTAAGCCACATTGAGACTAATTTTGACATTTTAGTTCAATATTCTCACATCGAGCAAGAGCCCAGGGGCACGTACTCTTTAGATTCTCTTTCCAATGAAGGGGTTAAGCCGTGGACTTCTCCCAAGGCAGCGATCCATGTGTGCACTGATCGGTAAAATAGGCTATCAGCACCATGGCGTTTAGTGCTTGCGGTATGGACGTTTTATTGAATAGCTACGGATACACCGAAACACCAACTTGCATATTTTGCTGGACCTTACGCGTATACATTAAAACCTTTGAACGTGGGTAACAGTAACACATGGGAAACAATTTTTCAAAATTCGAAAGTAAGCTTTCTATTAAATTATATCTTTTTACTCAAATGATTTATACTATTGGGATAAAGGACAGAGCTGATTTGTGATACATCCACCCGATAAGTAAAGTGAAGTTTTTTTTGTGTTGCAAATCTGATCTGGATCCTGGGGACTCGAATACATACGTGGTTGCCAGTTTAATAAACTATAATAATTATGAAGGGAAATACATAAAAAGCCTGTTTTCTAATGTTCTTGCGCTGCTTATTTAATTACTTAAAAAACTAACAAACAGTGGTAACGGGAAAAAAACGATACAAACAGTGGGAACGAATATGTAGCAGATTAAAAAAAATATGGATACTGGCATCGTGAGTACTGTATTCATTTTAATAATATTTCAACGTCCCACAAACACTAATTTTGTTTATATGTGATAGATTTAGGCAGCAATGTGCGTTATTTTTTTAATTGACATTAGACTAAATATCCCTTATTTTTATAATAAGAAAAACAAATTTAGTTATATTATCCCATATAAGGTAATCCCCGGGACGTCTTGATAAAACCGATGTTAACACGGTGAAGCTGTTTTATGTATGTGGCTTTACGTTAATGCAAGTTTGAAACTCTGGGCGTTCCTTTATATGAAAATTTAAAAAAGAAGTAGTTTTCATCATTTCATCTTCATGGCTATGACCTTCAAGATGAAAGCAAATGCACGATTTCCAACGGGTTTAATTCTTTAAATAATTTACAGTTATAGGGTTCAACTGATCATGTATTGTGCAAAAATCGTACTGAGGATCAATGTAATGAAATTAAACAACTCTTTGAGTCAGGGAACGTAACCCAGAAGCCGCATGTTGTGGTTGTGAACACATCCGTGGATCGTAGAAAAAAACGAAATGTGTATAGCCCGTCCCAGTACCCGTGTCCGCATTTTTTTTACTAGAATAATTTTTCATACAAGTGAAGCAGTGTAAACCTTTCTCGTCCAAGGGTTGCTGGAGCTATTCCACCGACTGCGTGCGTAAAAATAATGCTTTGCCTAGCTTTGATTTTGTAGGAGACAAATAATCCAAAATATGAGAAAATATGTTACAGCGATTACGACTTTTTTCATCGCAGAAGAACTGACAAGCGAGACAAACTGACGATGTCCGTCAACTGAACGTGATGCGCGACCGATCAATGTGACGTCTTTGTGACGCCACTGTTGTTCTACAAAGACCAAACGCAGCCATAGACATAGAAAGTGTACTATGGAGGAATATCCCGTTCAGCAGTGCCACGGTCTATCAGCATAAATAACGCAAAAGACTTGCAAAGCATATATTTTCTATATGATATATTACTACTTTACACAAAATCGGCGGAATATATGTATATCTACTTTAGACCAAATGGCATTTTAAAGAATATTCTTAAAATAATTATCGTGAAAAAAAAAACATGCAAACAAGGGTTTTGGGACCTACTTTACGAGGCAGCATCTTATCCTAGAACTAAAGGAATTCAAGAGGAAAATATAAAGATTCATTGGAATATGAAATGTATTTCATATGTGATATGAAAAAGGGGTTTGTCTCGGGACTCGGGAATTTAGAAAAACCTGTTTCCAACTTTCGTGATACATTACTTAAAAAGTCTGTGATAAAAATATACTTCAAGTCAATCTCTTCTCAATTTATATTTATTTCAAAAGAATGATTAGATTCACCAAATATCTTTTCAATTTAATTTCTACAAACATGCTGAGATACGTTGATAGTGACTTGAGCGGACATCCTGACGGTTTTGAAATGTCAGATTTGACGAATGCGTTAATAATGGGTGAAACATGGGGGCAGGGAGATGGCTTAGTCTGATAAATTGGCTCCTGTATGAGAGACATAACATCATCGGCTGACAGGGCAACTTCCAAAGAAATTAATCCATGACTATTTCATCGTAAAAGACAAAAATATTACATGAAACAGTCCAGGCATGTTAACAAAAATGCTCCAACGATGCCAGTAATGAAACTTCTTTGCATCATCCCGATACTGCTTCATACATATTATGATATAACCATGATAATGCTTCATATATATATATATATATATATATATATATATATATATATATATACATATATATATATATATATATATATATATATATATATATATATATATATATATATATACTGACTAACAAATATTTTTGTAAACATCAATTTTAACTTCACATACATAAAAAAAATTATACGATTTTCGTTTATATTGTGTAAATCTATCCAGTTATATATCGGTTTATAAATAATCGATCTATTTTGAAGTAAACATATACAGCCAAAGGAGGCTCAGTAGCTCTTGATAGTGTTTTTTTGCATTAACGTGTTTCATTATAATAACACGTGGGTCTGGCTTTGATTTATGGATTTGGCTAGGAGTTAAAATCGTTATTGCATTTAGAGAAAAGAAATACAAGAGACCCAGGGCTCTAATGTTCGCTCTGCGAATTACTGTGCATGATGGCGGGTGATTAAAAGAAAAAAAGTTAATCTGAAAATATCATTCATTCCTTTCCAAGTGGAGCCGGTTCTATTGCACAAAGTAGGCGGCGCCACCTGTCTGATTTACGAGACAACTTTCCAAAATGGATGCACATGCCATTTTTAGACAAATGCTCCTGAGATATGAGCAATTTTCACCCACAGCAAATTTACAGATGAATGCTACGGGAAAACGATTGCAGATGGCGCCACCAGTCTTGAGTACAAGATGGAGGAGTCCAAGATCTATGGATATGTGCAATTTCAGGCTAATACCTGAAATCGCTCCTCAGTAAAAGGTATTAAGTTTTTTCTACGAAAACAGGAAGCTAGGTGGCGCCACCTGTCTGGTGTACAAGAAAACATTTTCAAGATGGATGGACATGCCAAATTTCCGACAAATTCCTTCAACCACTTCTGAGATATGAGCATACACAAAAAAGAAAATGTACCGATGGACGCCATGGGAAAACGATTGCATTTTGCGCCACCAGTCTAAACTACAAGTTGGTTGAGTCTCAACCATCCAAGATCTATGGATATCCACAATTTCAGCTCAATACGTTGAACCACTCCTGAGATAAGGGCTGTTATCTAAAAGATACCCAGGTTTGTACTGCACAGAAAGGCTTGCAGGCACCACCCGTCATTGTTACGTACAACTAAATAGGTGAGGGAACAAGTATGCCGGGTTTCGAAAAAGATCAGTCCAAGGGTCTTAGAGGAGACTCTGTTTTGGCTAATTATAATATATAAATACTTAATGACATATCTTGGAAAAAGCAGAGAAGACCATTACAGCCTGCTGAAAGTAGCTCAATACAGATTGCGCCACCTGTAGGTCAAAAAAATTTAGCAGTCACATGATCAATATTCCTATGAAATTTGATACTGGAGGCTGCAGCAGTACCTAAGATATTTGGTAACAGGCAATACTTCATGTATGGAATTACATCAAGTTGCCAAATTTTGCGATCTACACATTTGAAGTTCCGTAGAGATGCCATCTTGAAAACAACTTGGCTGAATTTATACGCAAAAATTTCCTCTTCCTCTAAGAAACTGTTGACTATGATATTGAAGCCAAAATATTTATACTTTATGACATACCTTGGAAAAAGCAGAAAAGTTCCTTACAACCTGCAGAAAATAGGTTAACATAGGTGGCGCCACATGGAGGTCAAAATCATTTAGCAGTCACATGATCAATAAACCTGTGAAATTTGAAACAAAAGGCTGCAGCAGTTCCTTAGATATTTGATAACAGACAACACATCATGTATGGAAACACATCAAGTTGCCAAATTTTGCGATCGACACAATTTGAAGTTCCGTAGAGAGGCCATCTTGAAAATGACTGGACTGAATTTTTACTAAACTTATTTCCCTTCCTCTAGGGATCTTTTGCAAAAAATATTTATACTTTCTGACTTATCTTGGAAGAAGTGAAAAAGACCATTTCGGCCCGCAGAAACTAGGTCAACATAGGTGGTGCCACCAAAAGCTTATTTTTGCTTATTCATCCTATCATAAGTTTTTTGCAAAATTTCATGAAGGCAGCTGCTGTGGCTGTTGAGATATTTGGTAACAGACGGTGAACGGTGGACGGCGGACGCTGCGCCATGACATAAGTTCACAGAGTGAACTAATAATGAAACAGAATGAGCGGATGCGGTCCAGCCAGAACAAAACACGTGTGAGATTTAGTTTCCAATATTGGCCAACATATCATAGTTTTGTTTTTTCCTTATGCATAATTTGGAAGAGCTCTCCCTAACAGAACACGTGTGGTCTGTATCAGTACCCATGTTTACCGGGATATGTTTTTATGCAAAGGAGACACTATAAAAAGTTCTAGGCCAAATGTTGCAGGAGCCATTCCTCCGACTATTGAGTGAAAACAGTTACGAAGACAAATTTCTCAGGGGAAAATATTAGGCCGATCCCGGATTCGAACCCATGTTGGTGGAGCGCAAGTCCGGCGTACCAACTGCTTCGCCAGTAAAGCAAGCTTCACTAGCGAGACAGTTCGGTTTGCTTTTATGTCAGCCCGTAATACACACCCTCTTAAGAGCGTTCTGCTATCAGAGCAAGACCAATTATCCCAGGAGTCACACTTGATGAGCTTATTCTCTGGGCCACAAAGTTTACCGTCATCCCGGACGAGCCTCCATTTTGTTACGTAGACAAATTGCTGAGAGGCAAATATTGGGCCGATCCCTTATTCGAACCCATGTCGGTGGCGCGCAAGTCCGGCGTACCAGCCGCTTCGCCAGCAAAGCAAGCTTCACTAGCGATCAGTTCGGTCCGCTTTTATGTCACCCCGTAACAATACTACTGTCTTACCTGCATGGCACCTAATTTTTATGAGATAAATAATCCAAAAATATTGCAATACGGTAAACAATGACAGCGATATATCCATCGATGTAGCGATTCCAGTTGATGACGTCAAAGGCCATCTAGCATATCAGTTTGTCTTATTAAATAAAAGACTCAAAGTGAATCAGGAGAGATGAACGATTTAACCATGGCTATACCCTGGGCGTACCAAGAGTAAACATCCATGTAAATTACCTAAAATATAATATCGCCTCCGACAGATGATATTTTAATGGTTGAATGCCAGACGAACGAGATATTTAAAATGACATTTGGTTAACGAAAGTAATTGAGGAAAAACGCTTTCTGACAGCGAGACCAGCAAAATAGTGTCGACTTCCTCTCATCAACCATTTACTAAAATAGATTTATATAGAAAGAAAAGGCTGCCAATTAACCTCTTGCGATCCAGAAATGTTTATTAATGGCACAAATTAATCCGCCTCGAGAACAATGTCATTCCTTTTCAAACGTTATTTTGATTATTACTCCTTCAATACGCAACTGACTGATCCTGAGGATTTGCAGGATTTTTGTTTGTCCGCCCTTCAACTCAGTCTGTAATTTATTTTTTTTTCTTTTCCTGTATTGCGATTTCTTTCTTTACACAGACTGTAAAATCATTTTTCAGCTTGAACGCTTGATAACTTTCAAGTCTAAATTATTGGACTAATTGTTTTAACATAATTATTTATTATTTTACGACATATTGCATGTAATCGCAAATATGATTACACTCACCTTGGATACTATGTGCTCATGCAGTAGTATTGCACTCTGGTATTTGTGATCAGGTATATGTTGTTCTCTGAAGTTTGGTGGGGGGGGGGGGGGATTAACGGTTTTCGGCCGAAAGACAGAAATTATACTGCTGTCGCATTTTTTTATTTGATTTATAAATTAAGCTACAAAATAAAACTGTAAATCACTTACAAAAACATATTCTCGAAATTTTTGTCAGTGTCCTAAGCAGGGAACCTTTCACAGCAAAATCGATGTCGCATACATTAATTAATATGGACCTACCTGACAGTCGCCTCTAGGTCAGTGTGCTAACTAGAAATGCACTTAGTACCTATATGGTATATTAATATAATTAATATATTTTAAACTATAATGTTTGACTAATAAGGCAACAAGCACTGATTCGACTAAAATGAGGCTAGATCAAGCCAATTAACATAAAAAAGTAATGAATTACTTCTTATATATATATATATATATATATATATATATATATATATATATATATATATATATATATAATTGACTACTTCTGTTGCATAAAAGACACCAAAGTTTGCAAAACTATTCCGCTGCGTATAGTTTATATAAATATGTTATAAAATAAATAAAATCATATTAATTGTCTAGATTTCGCCGGGAGTAATGCTGACCCGATGAATATTAGTCGGTCTAAAATTTTCGTTTTAGTTGTACAATTAACGACAACAGTTGGGCACAATGTGCAGTATTCAATAGTGTCCAAACCTTCCCAGCAGTAAGCACTGTCATGAAATGCAGGTGTGGTCCTTGTATTAAGTGTTACATGATGAAACGATAAGGATGTTGCTGATACAAAGCAAAATGGGTGCAATATCGCAAAGCAATGAATATCAAATTTGATAACAAGGAAATATATATAATATAATCCAAAATCATTATAGAATAATATGTTTCACACTACAAGCTCCTTTCACATATGATAAAATACTAACACAATATATGAAGAAGAGCATACATAATCAGCAGGCTGGCATCATATTAATGTAACGGCTAAAGCCTGGCTTTGAGTCCCTTTCGGACTTAATATAATGCAGAGTGTATCTTTGGTATAAAACATACGCGGGCCTGAAAAAATACAACATCAAGGAGTAATTTCCTGCACACAGTAGAATATGGTTTTGACTTCATTACCTATCCTTATGGAAATGATCTTACAAAACTGTGCTCCCACAAATCCTGTTGACCTAGACGCTCTCTGTCCCGAACTAGAGAGAGCGACCACCCCTGAGTAGATTATTTGAAGCACAGGTCTGGCAGGGAGTTCAGGTCGATTTATCTGATCCGAGACTCTCCCTTCTAGTGAAATTAGATGTATTTCCTCAGGTCGTGCGGCAACAGAGATCCGTTACAACTTGCTGATCAAACTACGTATATGTTCTGTTCTTTGAATATATATATATATATACATATATATATATATATATATATATATATATATATATATATATATATATATATATATATATGTATATATATATATATATATATATAAGCAAAGAGAAAGTGCCGATTATTTAAAATACATCATCAGGTTTGTCTGTCAGGGTATTAATTATATCCATCTTGTGATTGAAAGCAAATTTGGTCACACCAATATTGCTTCATACAAGGTTCGGCGACAAATATGTTAAAGTAGACATGACACCATTGTGCTGTCTTGGACCATGCAGTTGCTACTGAAAAGTCGAGGAAATTCAGTGTGAATGTAAACTGTGGCAATAGTCCCGCTTCCTATCTAGCGCCATATCGGCCCTCTGACATAACGGCCAGATTACTGGCTGCCAGAGTGCCCCTACATCTAGGTCTGAGGAACGCATTACAAGGTCCCACGAGGATGCAAATATTTTCGTCATTTGTGACAACGCCTCATGGCCTACAGGTACACTGTCAATTGACATAAACCAGACTATTCATTAGCATTATAGTATACTTTCTTACAATACCAACTATAAGCGACAAAATTTCCGTTGAGTTCACATGTATTCTCTGGTGTAAATGCATTATTCGTAGCATAATGTTAAAAATATGGGTGTTTTACCGAAATATGAATGCGAAGTTACGGAAAACCACTGCGATGCTTTACTCGAATTTGCTTGTATCACGACTCAAGTAGGGTTACCAGCAGAATTATCATTGCCTATTTTGCCGTGTTGTCACGTCTACATCCTATATCTCTTGGACACTTGGAAAATAAAACAGCCTGACTTAAACAAATCTGTCCGGACTTATACCCGTAAAAAAGGGCCGTTTAATAAGGAAGCTTTTAATTCCAACTTTTGCTCAAAGCACTGTCAGATTCATCAGCTGAATTCATTTCATCATGTTCACTAAGTGTTCTGATAGAATAGATGCATCACTGAAACGGTCTCACCCAATCACTAGCAAAAGGGATGTGACAGCAGGTTTATCTTTTGTTATTAAGAATGACCGTCATGGACTCTGCCCACAGCTTAGAGAGCTGATATTGCCATTCGTGATCTCATTGGTTTTTTCTAGCACCTGATATAGTTAGGTGCATGCAAATAAATGATGGGTTAAAACATTAAATCAGTATACGTATTTTTCGTTAATTTGCGCAACACTAATTAAGAACATTTTGTGTTCATAGTAAATTTTCTTGATATAAGTTCTACGGTCCTTACAATAATCATAAACACTTGTTTAAATGCCGCGTGCTCGCATGGTTTTATAAACCGGCCAATGAGAGTACAGCTGCCACCCTTTGCAAGGACGTCATATCTAAACGAGCCGGCTTGAGCAGATTCAGGACTTATAGTACACTACAATCTCTCTTGTTTCATGTCAACAGTTAGCCTAAGCATGTTCCGTTTATTCTATCTGAAAGTAAGAAGTATATATATGTCACTTCCTCCGCTGATGGCATATATGGTAGCGGTATAAAGTTCAAACATCGTCACCCTGATTTATGACTCGGTAATAGGTTACAAAGTCCATATGGCCTACATTCATATTTTCTCGGCCGGTTGTCTTTTTATGAGGGTTCACTGTTTTGTATAAACGTCCCCTTCAGAATAAACGCAAACAGAGACATTTATTCCTCGAATCACGGAAAAGAAGTATCCATTCCTCGAATCATGGAAAAGAACTTACCTGTACAATGGGTTTATTCTCTAAAACCCAGTTTCCCAACTAGATATTTCTTGGCACCGCAGGTGCAATAGTATCCAAAGACAATTAATCCCACCCCCCTTTAAGAATAGCCCCCCCCCCATCTTCAGCAACAATTGATATCAGATCACACTCATAGAAAAGGTCACTCTCATGGAAAAGGTCATGACCCCAATTTCAATATACATAATCCCATAACCCATGTCTATGTATATGCATAATATGAAAGAAATCTGTCTGAAAGTTTTTGACTTATAATGCTCACAGTACAGTTAAGTGGCAATGATCGGGTATTAAACGGCACGAAAACAAGTAAAAGAATAACAGGTGGCGGTACATGACATTACTATCCCAGATCTTCGGTCAATTTGATTTTTGGACCAATCCATGCATCCCTTATTGAGATATTAATGATTTTGTGTGATTTTCACCATATATGGCTAAATTCAAGATCAGGGCCACTCTAATAGGAAAGGTCATGACCCAAATTTGAATAAACATCATTTCATTACCCATATCTATGTATATGCATAATATAAAAGAAATCTGTCCATAAGTTTTTGACTTATATTGCTCACAGTACTGTCAAGTAGCAATTTTGGGGGTATTAAACGGCAAGAAAACAAGTAAAGAATAATAGGTGGCGCCACCAGTTTCTGGAACATAACAACCCTATCCATGAACTTCCATCAACTCGATTTTGGTATCAAACCATGCAAGATTTCTTGAGATATTTAAGAATTTGTGTGATTTTCCCCAAAATTAGACCTATTCAAGGTCAAGGACTCTCCTTTTCAAGGTCATGACCTCATTTTAAAAAGGCGTCGTCCTCTCACCCATATCTATACATATATCAAGTTTGGTTAAGATCCGTGAAATAGTTTTTGAGTTATCGCGCTAACAAGATTTATATGCGGCGGCGGCGGGACCGGTATGAAAACATAATATCCCCCGACTTTGTCTGGAGATACAATAAAACCAGTAAGCCGCGCAAAGGTATGTTTCTTACTTCACACTAGACGGCATGGGCAGCTGCATGACAATGTTTGTACCACTCTACATGCAGGAGAAGAGTTGTGACGTTGTCCTTGCACCGTTGTAAAGACGAAAACCCCAAGTTTTATTGGATATCCGATTAATAACTACTTTTCGTGAGAGCGTGTTTTCTTTTACGTGTTTATGATCTGGCTCTGTGCGGTGTATCCTCAAGAAGTCTGCATTCTGTATCGATTCAAAACTCCGGGAGCCAGACCTCCAAGGGCCCTAAAACGATAGTAGGGACTCTTGTGCTGAAGACACGACCATTCTGCTCTATTGAACATTCAAACTGTGAATTAAAGCGGCCAAGCTCCCCCGTATATGACTGGATCATGTCATTCTTTCTAGCGGCAACTCAATAATATAATCTATAATACTTCTTCTGAAGAAATAGGGAAGTAATTTCGCAATATCAACGATTTTCACACTATCAGCGTGACGTTACATCATAAATGTGCTATACAAAAATCATCATTTGTACCAATCGTCACATTATCATAAAATTTCACCTGTGAGCCTGTTTCATACTTAGGTTCGAAGTAAAGTCATCACACATTAATCGTGGCCATACCCGTATAATTTTAAATCCCTTAATACAATCAGTCATCCGAGCACGATGACCTCATCAGTTTGATGTTACTCTAGATTCAGATATTATCGTTAGCTTAAAATTTCGTGTTTTTTTTGTGATAAAAGCATATCGTTGGGTTTTTGAATTAAATCGTGGTTCATAAATTCTCACGTTCATATTTAGTAATTCAAGTGCTCCGGCCTTCACTCCGTCACGGCATTGTACTGGTACTGATTCAACTGAGTCTCGTAACCATTCCCTGGTAAGACAAATGCCTTTAAAACCGTCGGCGGATCACTCGTTACGAAACCTCGGGGTCCCTTCAGAACCTTAAGTTCGGCACCCACGTCATTCTACGTTGGTCAAGCCCTGAACCTCGTTTCGGGATATCAGTCGCCAATTCCATCGCCTGTCTACAGACCGCCTTACGACAACAACCAACATTGTAACCCTGTTAATCCCTCCCCCACATTGGACCGGTCCCAGTCTTCATGGCCTGAGTCTCTGACGATTGATTGTTGGAAAGTGAATGGATGGACGGACACCAATAAAGTTTTACGCTCATAAATAATTTTGAGTTTAAATTACATTTTATGGTTTGTGTGAGCCGATAATGAAATTTCTTTTATCGGTTATAAATGATTTGGTTATAATAGAGAGCATTTACTCGTAAAGGCTCAAAAAGGATCTGGATGGTGTAGGGGTTTTTCTGAATGTCAGACTTTTGACTTCTTTCAGGGTCCAGGTAATTGACCGATCATATACAGGTATACTGGGTCAACACCTGACTCATGTGTCAAAAAAGTTTACTTGTGTAATTTACTTGTATAATTTTCGTGTGCTATCTTCCTCCCGAAACCTCACTCTAAGGGCGAAATTCGGAGGGATTAAGAATCCTTGCCTACTCAAAAAATGATGAATCTGGCTACAGGAATAGGTCAAAAGCTAAAGAGGGCGATATATTTGATGGGAATAGAGTAAAAAAAATGGGGTATGGATTTTTGGGTATATTATAAAAAAATAAATACGTTTGACTACTCTCTGTGTTGTTTCCTTCAAGTTCCTCCACCTGATACCAGCTCTGATCTGTCTCCCTTACTTCCTGTGACACCCCTAGGGTGAGTCTGTACATCATGATGAATTCGGGAGAGAAATTATGTATTACTAGCAAATACCCGTGCTACGCACGGTTTGGGACGACACGACAATCCGTACGGTGGTATCAGAAATCCACAGAAAATCCGGAGATACGGAAAATCACACAAATCGCGTTACGATATTAATATATAGATCCATTATATGTATGGTGTTGTGGATAAATATCTTTCGGAACAGCGTTCGGAACATGTTTCGGAACAGCGTACAGTCGCACACGGTCCCCCGAAGCCAGTGCTTAATATGTGGTCGAGGTCATTGACAAATAGTCACCTACACATGTACCATGTGACATGAGAAACTGATCATCAGGATTACATATAAATACAAAAGAAACCGTCCACGGAATAGACCTAAGAAGAAAATGCAAAAATACCAGTTTTATTTGTGAAAATAGTGTAAATGATGGCCATGACTTATACGAAATAAGCATACATACTGAATGAAAGAATTAAGTCTTTAAAAACAAAGAGTATTATATAATCATTATTGAAAATCAGGTGGCATATGCATGTAAAAGAAACAAATACCAGTACAAACGTATCAAATATACATTTTTACAGGAGTTACACATTTGTAACTGCAGTAATGAGAAAAAAAATCTCGATTTTCAAAATATTTTAAGTCAATATTATGGTTTACAACTTTGGTGGTGCCACTCCACACATGGACACATCACACTCTACCAATTACGACGTAAATTTGTTTAACATTTTCATTACATCTGTTCCATTGTAGGCCTACACGTGTTGGTGAATATTTGTCAAGGACCTCAATCGCATGCAAGGCCCTGGACTTCGTGCGACCAAGTGCGACTGTATAAGACCAAAACAATTAAAGGTATGGTTCTCAGGCACCGCCCGCGTCAATTGTACTCCCCCCCCCCCCCCCACATAAAAAAATTATTTTGATTTTCATCTTTCAAGAAGATAAAATGATACAATTTTGATCAGATTTCCTTTGTTATGAAGGGCTTTTGCGTGTATAACAAAACAATTCTGTTATTTTCATGGTTCCCCTGATCATATGAAATTTTTATTGGAACAAACAAAACAAAGGTAAAATATCGCCCGGCCTCACAGGTTTCTGAAATAAAGTGTCTAAGAACCATACCTTTTTTTTTGGCCTATCCATCACGATTTCCTGCGACCCAGTAGATGTGCACTCAAGCATATCAAGTCACGAAGAGGGCTCCTGCAAAACAATACTTTCAAAGATTCCCCCTTTTGAGAAGGGATCGCCGATGGGGATTATTTCAGGCCGGTCACCGTGAAATATAAGAAAACCCCAGATAGGGCCCCGGAGTGAAACTCTGTCCCGCCATCACACACTCTTTGGCCATTGTGTTACCTGGCCCGAAGACACAAAGAAAAGAGGCACCCGCGGGGGAGCAAATATTAAAATTATTAATTATGCACGTAAAACGCAAATATTGCAAATAGAAGTGGGTGAAATCTCTTTGGACAAACCCGGAGCATATGCATGTCGAAAATCACGGCAATCCGTACGGTGGTATCAGAGGAGATATGGAAAATTACAAAAATACGCTATTAATATATAGATTACAAACATGCAAACAAATAATAATACAAAAACCCCACGTTGAGCTCGATCCAGTGACCTTTCGCTCTGCAGGCAGGAGTTTAACCCCTATGCCATCAAGGATTGACACCAGACCTGGGAGCCAGCCGTTGACATGTAAATCGGCTGGCTAGAAGAAAAAATGGCTGGCTAGCCGGCTGAGCCGGCTGAGGTCTAAGAACAATGATGATGGCTGAGTGGACAACGTTGTGGCTGGCTAGCCGGCTGAGCCGTAAAGATGAGGCAAATATTTAATGAACAAAATGTTGTCTCAGTCTAATGCAATTATAATTATATGTACAATAATATGAAACAAACTTAACGGATATTTTGACAAGGTAATTACCCTTTGGATAAATTAATTTTATTCAATATCACGCCAGGCGTGTACTAGGACAGTGAGTGGTTACGTGAAGGATGGGGGTTCCCTCATTGTGTTTTCAAATCTGACAATATTGCGTGTTTTGGTGAAGTTGAGCGCTTATTTGATCAGATGAAAATTGTTATGATTTTCCTCATTTCTTTTGACAGACATTGGGTACACATGAATTATTTGATCTCAACTGATATAACGTTACATTGCTAAAGTCATCTTGGAAAATCGAAGGTTTCAATTCAGCTTCTGTGATATATAGATATCATTGTTTGCATCCGCTGAGCAACTGTTTTCGTGCGCTCACTTGTATGACAGTTCAACCGGATAATCGTTTTTCGTGTGCCGGAAAGTGTCATGGCTAGACGTACTGTTTGCTTCTTTTTTTTAACTGTATCACATGGGGTTATATATATATATATATATATATATATATATATATACAGTGTAAAGAAAGTTATGCTTCACCCCCGAACTCTAAAAACACATCGGTTATAATCATAACCGATTTAATCGGTTATTCCAATATCAGTTACTTTTAACTGAGAAATTGGTAGGCTGCCAACTGTTTGGGTGGTTGGTAGGGCAACTGATCACATCGGTTATAGTCTCAAGACCGATGTATACTATGCCTTACTGTTCAATTAAGTTGAGAAAGATCTTATTAATGGTAAATTTGTTTGAACCCAGCTTCTATCAGCACTTTCAATCCATGCATTTAATATTACACCCTGTTATTTGTGTCAGCATATGCCTGCTAACCGTTTTGCATGCCATATCATCAAAGGGGGGCTAGCTAGCTGCGTGGTCAGTGCTGACGCGGTAATCTAGGTCACTGACAGCCCTTTGTCCATTCAAGCCAGCCAGCAACTTCACGTGTTTTCAGCCAGCTCCAAGAATATGGATGAATTTGTGGTCACTATACTCACAGAATGGGGATTTGACAGTTTCATTGAGCACTTTAAAGGTAAGATATATATAAAGTATAAATATTAATACATAAATTTATATTAGATACAAAATACTATGCAGCATTTAAGGAAACTGCTCGGGCGATATTAGGGTTCATTGAATGGTAGGTTTGTTGTTTTATTATGTTGAACACTCTTTCAAGTATACTGTTGTTTTAATATTAAATTATTTTTTCCAGTTAGGTTTTTTCAAAAGTTATCTCAAAGCAGACGTTATACGTAAAATTACACATAAACAACACTTGCCCTTTTTTCCTACCACTGCATGGTTTATTGAATAAGTATTTTTATCGTTCATAATTTAAGCAGGCTGACCCATGCACTAGTAAAAGCATAATAAAATCATCTAAATGTATGTATGTATATATTTATAAATTTTTTTATTATATATTTTATATTATATTTTATATTATACAATGGAATCAATTTATCTTCCAGCACGGGGGTTCGAGAATTTACTAAGGCCCTATATATATATATATATATATATATATATATATATATATATATATATGTATATCTTTTTATTGTCTGTATGAAACATTTCATATGTAGATATATTAACATCTGTATGACACATTTAAAATATATATACCTAATCACATTTCAAATAAATTTTGCAATTAACTATAGGGTTTAAGAAAATAAGGTATTATTTAAGTTTAAGTTCATTATAAAACAGGTTTCGATAGGCAAATAATATTTCATGGTAAATGCATAAACGGAACAAAAGCATACAATTCTATTAATTAATTTTATTTGCAATATATAAATATTATTATCTGAATAGGGGGGTGGGGGGGGGGGGGGTGATTAGATTACATTCGCCATCAGCTGTTTGCCAAATAGTTGGGGGGGGGTATGTATACCCCCCTCCACCTATAATGACGCCGCTGATAATATATATTTATATCACACACACACGTGTATATATATATATACATACATGTATATATATATATATATATATATATATATATATATATATATATATGGCATACAGTTCATGCTTATTTCCACTCAGCCTTCTGATTATTAAATGATGTTGCAGTCTAAGCATATTGGTCGATAAATTGACCAAACTTTCGTTTAAATTCTTTCAAGTTATAAAAGCAGGTCTAAATTATTGTTTGTTTGACAAAATTCTGTTTAATGTAATTCTTTATGAGCATTTGGAAGACATACATTCAGGTTCATGAAACAATAAAGTTTATAACTAAAATTCCAAAATGATCATTCAGTGATTTGGTAACGAAAACAGGTTAACTCCGGTAACATCCAACAATTGGCCACCGGCGTCGTTGACTGGTTCCAACCTTACAAGAACCAATGTTTTCGCCAGTATACAAAAACATGTAATCTTCTAAAGCCTACTCAGTTTTATATATACATATGTCTTCAGGACTAATAATGTCATTTGCATTATTTCAATTACACCCCGCACGGTGTATACCTAACCTGTTGTTAACACAACACGATCCGTCACCAGTTGACACTAACCTCCAAAAATCTTATTAGATTTTGCTGAATTTAACACCAGACATGTATTATACTTACTTTTTAGAACCGGTTCTAGAAAGTGAGAATATGCAGTCCACCTGCAAGTCCAGACTGGCCTGGCGTGGATTCATGGTGAAGACCAGCCAACTTTCTGCCAGATTCTCAAAATATGGCCGAGATACACTGATGTAGATCTGGGCCATCTGGGCATGTATGGATGAGTTTCAGTCTGTTTCTCATGTTCTGTTAAAATGTTACCAATCAGTACCATCATGACTGCAAATGTAATTAACTGATAAAAATGTTGAATAAACTGACAATTACTGGGGTTACTCTGCTGAGCCATGCTAATGGTCCTTTCCTTAAGCCGACTGAGTATAGAATCCGGTCTTCATTTCCAAGATGGGTCTAAACTTGTCTCGTCCCAAGACGTGTGATTCTGATCCACTCTGCTCCTCTCAGTCAACAAAGTATCACAGTTGTGGATCTAAACTGACTGGACCAACTCATATTAGTAGTAGTCAACATAAGCCATGACATGCCTGATGATATGAGGTCGACTTGCCTCTTACTTCTCCATTACATGAATCCTTAACATCATTACGTCCATCTGTATACACCCATAACCTAGTCCATGTAGACCGGATTCTATACTCGCTCCCTTAAGCCTTAAGGTTGTCCAGTTATAGAACAAATACTTTGGGATCACCTTAATACAGAACAGGTAAGTTGGCAATTCATACTTAAACTGTTGGTGCCACTCTCCCTCCTGCGCTTTAAAAAATTATACCTTCAGTTTTTTGTCCAGCGTTAAGAACAAATTTGACAAAATAACTATGACAATAACAAGGACACAAAGCACTCAGGTTCTGATTTTATGTCAAGCATGTGCAAAGTTTATGTATGACCATAGGAAGAGATGTTTGCATGCATATAGATTCACCACAGATCTTTAATTCAGCTGAGTGCTATTTATTACAAGAACACTAATTGTTAAAGGAAAATATTAGCAAGGCAACAAATGCACTGCTAGTCACCACTGTTTTTTTAGAGAAAATCACATTTTGCTTTGTAGATAGAGAAGACTTCAGGAACCTCTACACTGAGTACTGAGGAAATCTCAAACAGATTCACCCACAGTTGGGAAGACAGCAGCAACTAATTGAAATGGTGAAAGTTGCGTTGCAGGAGCTTTCAGCCAAACAACTCCTGGATGATTTGATGGATGCACATATGTTGACAGGTACTGAAATATTTGACCTAAAAAAATTCTAGCTAAAGGGTGTACCATAAACAATTATGTGTGCTTACAGCAGAATAAGAAAAATCTCCTGAAGTTTTTCTTCTTTTAATGCCATGCCACTCAACAAGCTTCTAACAGTAGTTATATATGAACACTATATTCTTTATGCACAAATATCATGTTTGTAACCTACAAAACCCTGCTCATGTTGGTCCAATACATGCTTGGACCTGTGCCCTGGTGGGGAAACCCAACAAACCCTATCATGTTAAGGAAAGAAGTATGCAAAATGTTATCACTGCATTTAAGGATTGTCACCACTGAACAGGCTTTAAAAGCATAACTCATGTTGGTCTGAGGAAAAAATTAACTAGTTATTTAGTTTGATTTTTACAATAACAGCAATGCAGTTTGGAAGACCATATTCTCATTTTCGATGATTTTTTGCAGAAGATATCAGCACAGTGGTACCATACTTGCGACCAAATCTGCTGACTTCTAAGCTGGTGCCCCCCAGGAAAGAAGTTCAGGCGCACAATTCCAAAAGTAGGAGAGAGCTTCATTAACATTAAAAAGGTAGAAAAATGTCATTCATAGATTTTTATTAATTCAGCTGAATGGGCTGTAGAAATACTCTTTCATTTGTTTTTAGTTACTGTTGCTTTACATGTCATCTGTAAATCATTTATCAATGTCTTAAATATCAGTTTCGTGAAAAAGTATTCAAAATATATTTATTATGGATATTTTTTACACTTTATGTCTGTCATAATTATAATTACTTGTCAAGATGAACCAATCATGGACGTACAATATTAATAAGATATGATTATATATGATTAATTTAGGTATGCAGCAAACATATTCCTTCCATGACAATAATACTATTTCCTGTAAATATTTACCAGTTTTTGCTCATTTCAGCATTCTCCTATTTGTTACAACTTCAAGTTTAAATGCTCAGTGTTTGACATTTTTTATTTCACAGGTTGGGACAAGTGTAGAAGAGTTGCGCAAAGATAGGAGGGAGGCCTACCAAAAGTGGGAAATATTGTTGCAGCCTCAAGTGATGGTTGTCCTTAACTTTAAACAGGTTTTTGTTTTGCTGGAGGATGTAGTTATCAAGTTCCAGTACTGCTTAAGGCAGTGGATTTGTGCTTCAAGGCCATATTTTTGTTTAATCTTGAATATTCACTACCAGTTATGGATATTTTGTGTTACATCCAATTGGTACTGTATGATATCCATACCAAGTATGACAGACCCAGTTCCTGGTTAAGGAACTGGTTTGTATGGATTGAAACATCATTTAAATGTTTGATATTTCCATTGTTTTCCATTCTATTAATCTTCTATTAGATTTCTTCCACCAAGACAAAGCCTGCTCATGGTCTTAATTGTTGTCTGAATATATTTAAATTACATTTTTGTAGTTTAAATTTTGCTGGTATTCTCAATGTATTCACCTGGACATTTTACAACACAGATAAATTTCAAATTTCATTTTCTTTATATTTAAGATTATTAGGAATCAGATCTTTTATGTGTTTTGTGTTTGATTATTGTATTTTTGATTGTTGTATTTTAGTCTATTTTTCCTGGCTTTTGCATATTAGTGCTTGAAATTGGTTGTAATTTTTGATTGACCATCATTTATTTACAGATATTGAAAGTAATCCATTGTTTAAATGTATGAGATCTTTAACCATATGCAGATCTGTACATTTTCCACTGATATATAGTATTACATTTATGCTAATATATGTAATAATTCTATATTCTGTATGTGTGTCTGGTAACATTATGTATGAACTGATTAGCAAACACAATTTTTTAAAGTTTGCTTCTTTGGTATGAACTCATGAGTAAACACAGACTTTTGCAATGTTTTTATGTGAATGACATGAAAGCATACATTCCTGTAACACAAAGCTTCAGTTTTGTGATAAACTTTGTAATTGTTTATGGCACTGCAATATCGAAGATCAGATGGTTTTGCAGTAACCGACTTGTTGAATATAATTTTATATAAATGACCATTGAATATAAATGATAATCGCTATTGTATATATTTGAAAAGTACTGCTGTTCATTGTATATATGTTACTCTCAAAAGTTTGTGTCAGTGGGTTATAATTTCTTATTGTTGTATATAAAGAATGCATACCCACATATGCATACAAATCATTGTTAATATTTTACCAGTCTTTATTATCAAAACCAGTTACACATGCAATAAATATTCCATAGTGTATCACAATACTTTGTTGCAGTTTTTCTTCTATTGCTTATTAATATATTTCTTAAGGGAATAGATACATTGATAAGGGAATAAAGACAGTGGACCAAACCATTTGTTCCTCCCTAATGGATCTAGTTCACATCCCCTGTATTGCTTAATGTCTTCCCATGTTTAAACATACCTGTATTTACACAAAGGTAATGCCAGAGAATTTTCCCAACCAGAAGGGTGCAGGCACCGGCTAATTCTTTTTCCAACCGGTAAAGATTAACTAACCAAAACCGGTTATTTATAAATCGGTTAAAATTAACCGAATATATCGGTTGTTTGTAACCGGTCAAGAGTAACCGATGAAAAGCGGTTATATAAAATCGGTCATACTCAACCGAATAAATCAGTTGTTTATAACCGAAATATCGGTTAAACTTTAACCGTTTCAATCGGTTGAGCAGCCTACCGATTGTAAATCGGTTATGTCAACCGTTTAATCGGTTGGATGTATGTTGAACGATTGAATCGGTTGAAATCAACTGTTTTTTCGGTTAAATTTAACCGAAGTGTTTTAAGAGTGCGAGTGTCTCTAAATAAATCTTATAACATATGGTAATAATCTGTCATTTGAGGAGGGAGAGAGGTGAGTCAGGTGACATGATCGTACAAAATCGAACCCCAGCCAAAGAGATTTTATAATAATCTTGAAAATTTGATTACTTAAAACACATATTGTAAATTCTTCTTGATGTAATGTGAACAGACGAACGAACTGCCACAACCACGAAATCCCTGATTCCATTTGGCCTAGATTGAGATCGACATGCTTTTTTCCTGCGCTGAACTTTCCCGGTCGCAATTGAATACGTAATTTGCACGTGTCTTAATTAAAATAGGAATTCTGTCATGAATGTTCGCAGGTGTCAGCCTCAATCATCCCCTTGACCTCTGTGACCCTTGACATGTTCATGCGGCAACATGTTTGTCAGTGGTTGAAGCAGCCGGTGTCTGCAGCTGTTTGACACTGATTTTGTCTTGCGTTTTAACTTCAAATTGCAAACCAATTAGACTCGCTTAAAAGTTTAGTTTCCGCTCAAGGATTTAGTGACATTTATCCATACAATTAATAGGTGTTTACGCGAATGACATTTGTAGCATGATTATAATATGAGGTAGTTATGAGCGGTCGCTGGTTGCCGACTTCGTTTCACGGTAATACGTACACTAAAATGGCTTATATTGGCTGGAAATAATAATAACAAAAATGCATGCATATTTTTTCCATACATATAAGAGCTTTTCCCTATGGTTTTCGTTCATTTAATCCTGAATGTTAACCGAGCAGTATATTATTTTTTTTTAAATATTGCACATCGACCTAAATAACTTTAAATGACCAAGAATCAGTATCTGACTGAATAAACTTGAGAATGATCTGGATTTTGGTACTTTTTCTCTTCATTTCTGAGCGGCAACCGGGGTTAGAGAAACGGCATTATTCAAATGGGGAATATGCCAGTTATCCGGTCTGAAAAAGGGGCTTGCGGGAACCTTGTTAACTGTCTAACATGATGACTTACAACTTCCACAAAATTAATCATGCATTAGGCCAAAATAAAAAAAGATATGGTTCTCAGGCACTTTTTTTCCGAAATCAATGCGGGCGAGTGGTCTTTTTTTTTTTAATTTTTTGTATGTTTCGATAAAAATGTCAAATGATAAGGGAAAGGCAAGATAATAACAGATTAATTTTGCTAAACAAGTTAAAGCACTACATAACAAAGGAAATTTATGATTTTATCTTCTTGAAAGAAATGTCCGAGCAGCTGCAGCTCAAAGTTTCTAAAGAAAATCAAAATAAAATTTTTCATGCGGGGGTTTAAAATTGATGCGGGCGGTGCCTGAGAACCATACCTTTTATTTTTTTATGGCCTTACCATTGCGAAGCCATGCAGCTTGGAGAAATCTGCTGAAGATGGGTTCGTGTTAACATGTTACTGTAGTAACTTTTTACAATCTGAAGTATGCAAGCGAATATACTTTTTTTTCATCAGCTTATCAGTATTTCACCGGCGGCTGAGCCGGTGTTTAATAATCGGCGGCGGCTGGCGCAATTCGGCGGCTCAAGAAAACTATCGGCGGCGGCTTGCTAATTAAATTAACGGCGGCGGCTGGCGCAATTCGGCGGCGGCTCCCAGGTCTGATTGACACTTGCCAGGGGTCGGGGGTTGTATTTATGTTACAGGTCGTGCAGTGCTTTCGTTCACTGGCGTTGAATAATAACACTAAAGGGGTTATGTAATATTTAGGGATGTAATATATAACGGTCAAACTTGTCAAGGCAGTTTATCTTTTGACGTTCACAGTAGGCATGATGTCGTCAGACAGTGAGTTTAAGTCGTCGAAAATACGGAAATTTAGGAGCAATTTAGAGAGGATAATTATGTTATCGTGGTCACTAGTTGACATTCCTTGCATAAGTTACATCCATACAACGTCGTGGACGAGTGAACTAGTAATGTACCTGCATGCAGGCGCCCGCTCAGACTGGGAGAGGAATGACCGGAAACAAGTCTTATCTGGTGCACCTAATACACAAAAAAGGTCAAATATAGCTTTAATAAATATCATAAAACACACTTCTTAAGTGTGTACTTCGAAGCTCCCTAGAATCCTCCATCATTGTACACATAAACGGAGGACCCGTGTATGGGCAGTTAGCATTAAGTGACACGAAAATATGCTAGACAGTGTGGTATTATAGGTAATTATCATAAATACTGCTTTATATGAAGATGTTATTTAGCCACCAAAATATCATTTACCATTTGATCTTTCCATCGCAGTAAATTATCCATTCGGAACGGTTCAGAATTTTTGGGTTTTTCCTTTCATAATGCGCGACCTGTTTTGGGGTCGCGCTGCAGATACTTTCCGTTTGGAAGCGTGCATGACTGAGTCGGGGCCCGTCTCAGTCATGGTACAGGACAAGGTAAAATTTATGGAGAATTGCGGTGAAGAACAAAAACAGACACAATCGTGCGGCAAAAAAAAAAAGAAAACATAACTAAAGAGGGCACAGGAATCCGAAGAAAATGAAAGTGACGCTATCTGACAGTTGTAGGGGTTCCGTGAGGTGTCGCAGTGAAACATCTGTGAGGCGTCCAAAAGTGACGTGTAATACCAAAAGCAGCACAAGCACACACACCGCAGTGAAAGACAGAAAGGGAGCTATCAAAGTAAAGAGATCCCTAAATTACATGACATATCTTGGCAGACCTTAATGCCAAAAATAATCATATCAAAAGAATGTACAATAAATTGGTTGCTGACTGTGCAACTGATTAAACAAAGGAGAAAGTGCTATAATTTTGATGGTGATATGTCCCTTGTTGGTGCTAATGAGTCGACATCAAGCGATGGATATAAGTGGCGGTGTCAGATTAAGCAGCCGGTCAAACATGATGGTCAGTTATTGAATCGACATGGAAGTTGGTTTTGTTTCGCCAACTTGACTATAGAAGAAATAATACAACTGACTTATGTGTGGGCAATCAACATGACTCAGACACAAATGATCAATGAGCTGAAAATCAACAGTAATACCATTGTCGATTGGTGTAATTTTTGTCGAGAGGTTTGTGAGCACAGCATCCTCTCACAAAATGACGATGTCCAGATAGGTGGTGAGGGAATAATTGTCGAAAAAGATGAATCAAAATTTTCAAAAAAAAGTTATATACAGGACACATTGTGAAAGGTGACTGTTTTTTTTTTTTTTTTTTTTTTTTTTTTTTTGGGGGGGGGGGGGGGTCATGAACAGTAAGACAAGCGCAAGGTTTTCATGTTTGTTGTACCAGACAGGTCGCAAGCAACTCTTTTGCCCTTATTAAAGAAATATATCAAAGCTGGATCTATCATAAGATAGGACTTCTGGAAATCCTATGATTGTGTCAGTGCACATGGTTACGTACATGAAAGTGTGAATCACAGCCCGAATTTTAAGGACCCAGTGACTGGTTGCCACACCAATTCAACTGAGGGCGACTGGCAAAAGGTAAAGAGAGGAGTAGGCATGACAAGGTTCGGGGTAAAATCGTCGCATCTCCAAAGTTACATTCATATTTATATAGGTGATATATATATGTAAAATTGGAGAATATTGAGGGGAGACCCCAGAACCCCCCCCCCCCCCCCTCATCCATAGAAGTGTGTAACAGAAAACAGTAAATGAAGTAAGAAAAAGATACTAGAATATAAGTGAAAATATGAGAATATTGGGTGGAGATCCCCCCCCCCCTCCACCCCCCCCCCCCCCCATCCTTCTCTTCAATAGCAGTGCGTAGAAGTAAAAAGAATCGTACGAATTAAAAAGAGTGCGTACAATGATATAGAAAAAGATTGAGCGCGTACTTGTTCGTAGCGAACACTTATGGGAAATCCCACAAGTGCACCTCACAAAATAGAGCATTCAATAGGGTGTGTTAGAGTTTACCGAACTAGTTATAAGCTTCCAACATGGCGAAACTGGATACCTTTGTACCGTGAGCCCTTAGATTTAACAAGAAGAATCCTTGATAGAATTCTTGGTCAAATCGAAATTTGTATTTTAAATGGAAGGATAAACAAACCCATTAATGATTTCACTCATGTAAATCTCTGGTCGACTATGGTATTGTGGTTCACAGGATGTTGGAAAATGTAACTAGCTTAGTATTATCCAAGTTGCTGATAATATTGGAAAAAGGGATTTGGTTAATCATTTGGCATCTTGCTGTAAGGATCCAGACCATGCTATTATATCTATCAATATAAATGTTAATATGACATATTTGGATCGCTTACCTCTACAGGATAATCATTGAGAACAACCACTTATTTGTAACCGAAAATATAATTTTAATCGTATGTCTGAAGACTTTATGGAAAACTCGAGTTTCATACATTGCATGGACGCACAGGTGTCCGTATTGGGTAGAGAACATATCGATGAATGTATAGCAACATGTGTAAAATATTATTCGACGAGATGGATAAATTTGTGGACAATTATAAAATTAAATTAAACGTTCATGATACTAAACGGATCCGCTCTTTGAAACCTTACAGGGAATTGAAAAAATGTCAGGTTGGAAATGATAGAAAAATCTTTAGAAAATTAATGGTCCAAGGGATGAATGGTCATCCCTTTTAAAAAATCTAGAAATACTTTTAACCAATTATTACATCATAAAGAGAGAAAATATTATAGAAATAAACTACTAGATTTAGACAGACTTTCAATTCAAAATAAAAACAAGTGACCCATGGGTCATGACGCTCAGCTGACTGGGAAGAGATTTGCAAAAGGAAATTTTATCATCTGAATGGTAGTATGTAACTATTCAACTGAAGCATCAAACAGATTAACCAACAGACTGAGATTGTGTCTGTATTAATATATCTCCAAAATAGAGAAAAAGTGCGTAAACTTTATTAAAAATACAGGTGGCTCCACCAGTCTGCAGAAACTAATAAAAACACTTGATGGTCAAAATCCATGCAAAGAAGCATGGTGGTCTCTGGATAAGTTGTTCAGATACTTCAGCTTTTGTATCAAATTTTCCAATCTGGGGGGTACTTTGGGGCCCCATAGCTCCAAGGATATGGGTAACAGAGACCTAATTTCTAGTTTCCATGGAGACTTTTTCATAGGTCTTTCAGAATGTCAAGAATGAAGATTCTAGGTCCAGCGCTTACGATTTGTGCCCTGTTGACAGATGTTCACATTTTTAAAGGTCTCAAAAAAAGAGAAAACAATTAATAAAAAATCGAAAAATACAGGTGGCGCCACCAGTCTGCAAAAAACTGATAAAACATCTCATGATCAATATCCATGCAAACAATTATGGTGATCTCTGCGTTAGTTGTTCAGATACTTCAACTTTTGAATCAAATTTTCCTTTATTATCAGCTGAACTTTGGAGTGCCACAGCTAAAAGGATATGGGTAACAGAGACCTAATTTCAGGTTTCCATGGAGACTTTTCATGGGTCACCCTGTGTGTCAAGAAGGAAGATTCTAGGTCCAGTCCTTACATTTTGAACCCTGTTGACAGATAACTTCATCCTTAAAGGTCTCAAAAATAGAGAAAAAAATTGTAAAAAATTGAAAAATACAGGTGGCACCACCAGTCTGCAGAAACTGATGAAACATCTCATGATCAATATGTATGCCAAAAATCATGACCATCAGTGATGTAGTTAATCAGATATTGAAGTTTTTTTTATGAAATTTTTTACTATTCTGGGGGGTACTTTGGGGTCCCATAGCTCGAAGGATATGGGTAACAGAGACCTAATTTCTGGTTTCCATGGAGACTTCATAGTTCTCTCAGAATGTCAAGAATGAAGATTCTAGGTCCAGTCTTTAGGATTTGTGCCCTGTTAACAGATGTTCACATGTTTACAGGTCTCAAAAATAGAGAAAACAATTCGTAAAAAATAAAAAAATACAGGTGGCGCCACCAGTCTGCAGAAACTGATGAAACATCTCATGATCAATATGTATGCCAAAAATCATGACTATCAGTGATTTAGTTAATCAGATATTGAAGTTTTTGTATGAAATTTTTCACTATTGTGGGGGTAATTTGGGGCCCCATAGCTCCAAGGATATGGGTAACAGAGACCTAAATTCTGGTTTTCATGGAGACTTTTCATAGGCCTCTCAGAATGTCAAGAATGAAGATTCTCGGTCCAGTCTTAATGATTTGTGCCCTGTTAACAAATATTCACATTTTAAAGGTCTCAAAAATAGAGAAAACAATTCGTAAAAAATAAAAAAAATACAGGTGGCGCCACCAGTCTGCAGAAACTGATGATACATCTCATGATCAATACGTATGCCAAAAATCATGACCATCAGTGATGTAGTTAATGAGATATTGAAGTTTTTGTATGAAATTTTTGACTATTCTGGGGGTCACTTTGGGGCCCCATAGCTCGAAGGATATGGGTAACAGAGACCTAATTCCAGGTTTCCAAGGAGATTTTTCATGGACCTCTCTGGATGTAAAGTAAGAAGATTCCAGGTCCAGCGGTTACGATTTGTGCCTTGTTAACGGACAGACGGCCGGATGGCCGGACGGACGACGGACAAAGAGTGATCGCTATAGCTCAGATGACTTACAGTCAGCTGAGCTAAAAAAACATTTTGGAATGCTATACAGAAACTCGGTAACCGGAATAATTAATACAGGATTTCATCGGTTAAAGTGAACAATGAGTATTATATGATCAGGACGTTATACGACACCATTTGTATGATGAATTTAGTGATTTACACAGTCGCCCACTAAATCATACGGGCTCGAAGTTTAGTACTAATATCGTAACCGATATAAAACACAGAGTGGCAACACAAGAGAGTTGCATGCGATATGAAAGTTATGAATCAAATTTATTACTAAATGAAAATATATCTTTTGATGAAATGAGAAGGTATTTAAACGTCTTAGGAATAATAAAGCTACCGGGCATGACGGTGTGCCAAATGAAGCTATCAAAAGAAAGCAGTTTATAAAATACCTATATATTATATTGGTTTTTTTTTTCAGTAATGGTATTGTTCCTTCAGTGTTGACATAGGCAATCATTGCCCCGATACTTAAAACCAACAAAGACCCTTGTACACCATTAAGTTATAGAGATGTAAGTCTCCTGCCTTGTATTGGTAAAGTTTATACATCAGTCTTGGAGAGAAGACTTGTGAAATATTGTGACATGTGTTAAATATAAGTGCACATGAAAAAAAAACGGATCGATCTAGTTGTGATCATATTTACTCTTTAACTTGTATTTTAAGAAATAATCTGGCAACTTGTATTTTAAGAAATAATCTGGCACAAAAAAAAAAAGAATTTTTTATTGCACTGGTCGACATGGAAAAGGCGTTTGATTTGATAAAGAGGTCTCTCTTACTCTATCGCCTCTTGGAATGTTATATTGATGGACAAATGTACCATGCCATAAAATCTCTGTATAAGCACACTCAGGCATATGTTAGAATTAATGAGTCTGTTAATACTGATTGGATCTATGTGCCTAGTAGCGTCAGGCATGCAAATCCTGTATTTTCAACACTTTTCAATATTTTTATAAATGACTTAGCGGAAAATCTGAAAATGTTAGATGTTGGAGTAAGAATTAATAGTGAAACTGTATGCACATTTTTTGTCTGCAGACGATATAGATTTAATCGCAGAATCCGAAGCTGAGTTACAAACACTGTTGAATGCTCTTGAAAGTTGGTGCAAATTTTGACTTCTGAAAGTAAATTTCCACAAAATTAATGTTATGCATATCAGGAATAAAGGTTAAAAGCGAACATATTTAAGTTTACGTATGACAGTCAGCTATAAGATTAAGTTTATCAATATAAATATTTAGTTTGGATTAATGGATTTTGATTATAATGCGACGTCACTTGGCGAGGCTGGTTCGAGGGCTCTTTGAGGAATAATATCTAAATTTAAAGAATATAAAAAATATAACATTTGATACATTTACTTAGTTAGAAAACGCTAGTGTAGTGTTGCCCTAGTAATTGAATATGCATCTGGAATATGGGGATTTTCAAAAGCACAGTCATTTGACAAAATAAAACAGAGAGCAATGCGTTATTTCTAGATGAACACAAATTTTGCCCTTTACCAGCTCTTTATGGAGATATGCGATGGTATTATTCCAGAACCTGTTGGTCTTATAAATATTTTAAAATATTTGAAAAGGCTACTTAATATGTCCGATGAAAGACTAACTAAGAAAATTTTTAATTATGATTATGACAAGTGTGTTGGGGGTTTAAGGAACTGGAATTCTGAATAGAGAGCATTTTGACTGATGTTAATAAACTGAATTTGTTTGCAACGAGAAATTCATGATGATTAGAAATGATAGAACGGACCCTTTATTAAACTGCGATAAAGTCTGGATTGAAAAATGTAGAAATAATCCCAAACTACGAACAGATTTGCTTTTTAAAAATTTGATTAAGACTGAAGAGTATTTGAATGTTAATATGACACGTCGATGCCGCTCATTAATGTCCCTATTAAGATTTGGCATACTTCCACTTAATATTGAAACAGGTCGATTTAAGAACATAAAAGATCCACAGAGTTTACTAGATCAGAAGAACGTATTTGTAAAAATTTGCGAATAAATATAATAGAAAATGAATTCCAATTTGTGTTTGAATGTAACGCTTCAATGTTGGCTAATAGACGTGAAGTATATTGTACAAAAACATACAGGTAACATGCCCTTAACTTTGCTCCTTTAGATGACTCAAGTAAGTTCTTATATCTCATGAAACATGAATGTAAATTATTGTCACGGTATATATACGATTTATGGACAATCCGTTCGCAGATTATATAAAACCAGTAGTGTTGCTCCACTTGCAAATCCATTACTTCCAATCTGTTTCAAATGAGTATGGTGACATATAAGCCCTTTGGGACTGGGTACCAAGTATCTATGTTTATTGTATTCTGATATTGTTTGTACATGTCACAATAATAAACATTCTAAACTATGTGCTTCCCCCGAAATCATTCCATAAGTGTTATACGAACAAGGGTAGCCCGCTCCCTTAGTAGTTTCATCGAGTGTTCGGCCTAGTGTTTAATTTGTGAGAGAAACCTACACCCTAACATGTGCACGGATAGATAAACAGGTCGGTGAAACCCCAACGAAGCTTCCCTGCTGACTAGACTCCCCCCTCCCCCCCCCCCCCCCGCCCCCCCCGTGCATCCCGAGAAACCCATATCATTAAAACTCAAACAAAAAAGAAGCCCATCTATGAAACCCCCTACAGTCGTTGCAATGATATGCTCTTTTCGGTTTTTTTTTGTCACTTGAACCAGAGACTGCCTCAACGGCCCTTTTTATTAATACACCCCCCTCCCCATACACCTGGTCATTCACACTTCGATCACTTCAACTTTGAACCACGTCATTTGTTTAAAGCCTTAATCTCTTCTATATTGCCTACGATGTCACTCTGAATTGGCTGAAATCGCCAAAGCCAGTAAAACGACCCAGTTCGCCATGCCTGCCAAATCCAAAGAACTGCGACACAAAAGAGGATACTCTCCTGCTCGAGGCTACAAGCAACGCTGTCGAGTCCAGCGAGTTTGTCACACCCACCAGCAAGCGTCGCCGTGGTGACTACAGACACTATTCAGCAGGTGACAGAGCCAAAATTGGACGGTCCGCAGTTGAGATCGGTGTGGCCAAAACTGCGAGATAATTTTATACAGATTTTTGGGGAAAAGGCTGTCAGAGACTTCCGTACGCAGCATTCGTGATCTCTACGGCAAGGTGAAAAAAACATCTCTACAGTGAACCCACTGCCCTTCAACGGAGCATACGAGGACGACCCCTGATGCTGGGCGATGTTAAAGTACAACGTTACATCAACGCATGTCGTAAGAATGATGCTGTTGTCACATTTAGAATGGTTATGGCTATAGCTGATGGAATAGTCCAGCACCGTCTCAGCTTGCTTTTGACGGAGGCCTCATGTCATCACGATGACTGGGCCCGCTCGCTGCTGCGCCGGATGGGATTTGTTCAGCGGAAGGCAACTACGGACGTCATACACCCACCAAGCGATTTCGACTCCAACAAGGCAGAGTACCTCCAGCGCATTGATAAAACGAAGAAAGGAGGGCGATATTCCTGATGAGCATGTCAACAACTTTGACCAGACAGGCTGCCAGCTCACACCTGGAAACTGGACAGTGGAGAAAGAGGTGACCATAGCGGGGAAAGATGATAAGCGCAGGTGCCGTGACGAAATCAGGCGCACTGTTGCCGCCCCAGCTCATCTACGCCAGCAAAACAAACGATGTTTGCCTAAAGACTCATTCTCAGGTGACTGGAACGTAGCATGCTCACCCAGTCATTGGCGCACTTCAGAGACCATGATGGAATGTGTGAGGAAAATTCTCGTGCAGTATCTCACGCATTATCGCACAGAGCTTGGGGAAACCAAGACAGACAGCCCTGGTGATTTGTGATGCTTGTAAGGCCCACCAAAAAGTAGAAGTCCGCAAATGTCTGGAGGCCAACAACATCTGGATAACCTACGTCCTGCGTGTTGCACAGACAAATTACCGCCATTGGACTTAAGTCTGAATAAAGAGTACAAACAGGAGCTGAAGGCGCTGTATCATGAGTGGTACGACAGACAGGTGATGTCTCAGCTTGATCAGCGTGAGGGGGAAGTTGGTGACGACATCTCTGTTGATTTGGCACTTGAGCGCGTGCAGGTGGATAACCGTTTGTTTGTGATCAAGCCTATTCACGGTCGTGGATGAAAAAGGTTCACCATCTGATGGGCAGTCGCTGCAGCTGGATCCACGATGGATCCACTCGTGGGAAACGGATGTGCTTTCTTCATGAACTAGACTTTTTGAATGTGCTTTTTTTGTGAACTGACGTTTTGACGTCTGAAAAATTTTTAAAGGCGCCCATTCACTTACATTATGAAAAATAATTTATATGATTTCTAGCTTCCTGTGTATATATTAATGATATAAGAGTAATTTTGGTTGTGAAAACTCCTTATAACGCCCTCGTGAAGGATGTATGAACTTGTTTATCAACAGCATGTTTGTACACAGCAATGTTGACAAACGGGGGAAAAAAACATGTTACCTGAGGTGGGAGGTTGCATATATGCGGAGGTAGAAAGCTCACTTGTTACAAAACGCCATTTGCAAAGCTTTGGCTCATCTGACTTGCTGCCAGATGCCCTTGTTGAATTTGGTTTGATTATTTTGGCGGGCCCCCATATATTAGAAACCGGTAGATATAAACCAAACCAGAAGCCTGTGTGCGGTGATATCCATGTTTTCTGGCTTATTTTTAAGCTCAACTAAATTTCATTTAGTTTATAAATATCAGATAGGTACAATATTACCCGGCACCTCTCTTCAATAAATATTTATGGATTATTCGATGGTCGAAATGAAACTTTCAAGGTAAAACATCCATTATTACCGGGGGGGGGGGGGGGAGGGTTTCGAGCCAATGGGAGCGGCCGGGTTATGCGTCTACTTTAACTCCCAGTACACCTATAACTTAACTGCATACTGTGGACAATTACATTTCACCTATGAAATCTTATGTTCTAGAAAATCTGTGTTACCAAAAAGAAAAATTATTCACAGAGATATTTTCGTGAAGACCACAAAATGCGAGTTTGAAACTTTTCAATAATAGGAATTGGTATTATCGCCTTTTTGCTCCTCGTGTATTCACTGAAGGATGAAAAGTAAAGAAAAACCTTGACTGCACAATAGTTATATTTACAGCTATAACCAAACCTAGTTTTATTCATGTGAGACCCAGAAATGAGTCATGATGCTGCCGGTAAACAGCGAGTTCTTCAGATACGGAAATTAATGAGAGACCCCAATTAAAGCTTTCTAAAATGAGCTCACCAGGAGAAAACTATGAAGATTTGTTCAGGGAAGTACTGGCTGATCTGAAAGATCTTAGGTTGGAATTGGTTTCTTTGAAAGTTGACCAAGAATCAATAAAAGCGAATATCACAGATAGAATAGAGAAAATGCCCCAGGATACGTAGGACCAATAGATACTAAGTTTTCAGAACTTAAAAACAAAAGTAAACAATGTTGAACAGTCAGCACACAGCTTGTCGAAAGAACCCTAAGATTCTGATGTTACAGTAATTGCACAAGTTGTGGCCCAGAAACATGGAGAAAACCCTCAGGTAATTGCGTGTAAACTCATACGAAAAGGTATTGGTCTTGATGATGAAGCGAAAGTGCGAGCGATTCGTTTGGGATCCAGAAACAATAGACCAGGTCTGTTGAAACATTGAGTTTCTTTCAAGAGAAGACAAGATAAAGATCCTTAAAGTAAGACCAGTTTGGGGAAAGTCGGACAACTACAGTTCTGTCTATCTGCGCTCATCTCCGACAGATGCAGAGAGACTAATTCATTTAAATTTAAGAACAATTTTGAATGAGCTACCAAACAGGGAAGAATACAGAATCACTGGCCACGGGAAGGCCGTGCGTGTTACAGACGAAAATAGGCCGAATAATCCGGGGTCAAAGGGTCCTAGACAAAAGACGATACAAAACTACAAGAACGCACAGGTGAGCCCAAATTCCAATATGCCCCGAGCCCCGTCACACATGCAATAGATTACGAGAGGTCATGCACCTGAGGTCGTCAACTTTTCACGAACAAGCGCCTAAAATAATGGAGGGTTAACGGCTAGCCAGTCGAGCGTGTCAGCTTATATGACCACATCCGACGGTCGACCTGCAGAGTTTGGGAAACAAACTGTCCTCCCAGTATTTTCCCAACCGTATTACGGTAGACCAGACGTTCAAATAGTCAATTCGTGATCACTTGCCCAACGCCGAATCAAATGGTTTATAGTATACTTTACTCTCAATTTATGCCAATGCAATCCTCACAGGAGACCAGAGACGCACTGCAATGCCATGTGTTAACTCCTAGGTACGATTCGGTAGAAACCAATGGAACCAGTTAGGTTTGTTCACTGAGGGTTGTTCCCGACCCTCAGTGAACTCTGAAAATACACTTTTGCTGTGTGGAATGTTAATGGGTAAGCTCCCGAGGCAGCGGAAATCTTTCGCTTCTAAAGAAGCAACTCATTTTCACGCTGCCAGCTTTGACCGTTAATGATATATTTAGACACAAGATGGCGGTTTGTTGTCCGCTGAGAAAAACGTTCGTATGATGTGACAAGCAGCCAACCAGATGCCCATAAACAAACACTCGACAGGCATCCTGGCTTCGCCCATAGCTGCCCTTCAAGCGCTGATTGATGAGTGTTTATGGTCGAATTTTGATTGCTCACTCTTGATTCGACCGATTCGATTATGACATTATGACTGTGTTAGCGTAGCAATGTATCTGTTGTCTGCAGATCGGAAACCAGCCAGTGATGTGTGCATGCAGCCTTTGTTGTAACGTTTTGTTTGAATTAAGGCTCATCGGCCGGGCATCCTATGTGCCCAAGGCCCTAAGCAAACCACGTCTGGAGCAATACTCTCTGAGCCTGTGGCCTGTTCAGATAGTTACCGGGGCGATGAGCTGTCCCTCAAAACGAAATGAACATGATTGGCTCCGTGTATTCCTCGCTTGGCCGTGTCTTCCAGCACAAGGTCTCGTCTGATTGGACAAAAATACAGTGCTCCCCTCTGGGGTTGCAATTCAGGATACGAGGTCATAACAAACAGCGCTTACGATAATAGGAAGTAGGCCTATAGGTAAAGCGCTGTGTAAAGAGCGTAGTTAATGGGTGGACGAAGTCAAACTATATTTTTAGGACCGGGAATTTGCTGAAGAAAAATATTGATATCGCTTGTATTTGTGAAAATCACTGAATAATGAACGATGAGGTAAACGTACCAGGTTGTAAATGGTACGGTCATAATAGACAACAGGTAAATGTAAGAGCTAAAAGAGGTTCTGATGGTACTGGTATTCTTGTTAAACATGTGAATACTCAGATATATGAAATTAAGATTATTGATAAATCGATCGTTGGGGTAATTGGCTTACCGCTTACAGATAACCAAACAGGCTTTATACTTATATTTTATTGTTATTTGCCTCCATAAAACATATACTGGGGAAGAGATTCACATATGTTATTTTCACATCTTACTCATCAGGTTTATCATTTTTCTGAAGCAGATTTCTTTTTGTTAGTAGTAGGTGACTTTAACGCACGCTAAGGGAATTTTCAGGATTTCATAGTTGGGGTTGACGATATATCACCAAGACTCGTAATAGATATTACCTGTAACATGCACGGGGAGAGTCTGTTGGATTTTTTAGAGAGACCAAAATGTGTATTTTGACCGGAAGAGTATGGAAAGACGCTAGTAATTTTACTTCTGTGTCCCTGAAAGGTAAATCTGTGGTGGATTACATAATAACGAGGCAGGAATTAGTCGACTATTGTCTGGATTTTGGTAGCTTTGGTTGAGCTAAGTAATGATTTGATCGACGAGTTTACCCTGGGAAGTCTGGTTACGGAGCTTTGTAAAACGCCGGACCACGCACTGTTATGTGTACGGGTTCGTATAAAGGACGCAAATAATATATCATTGTCCATTGCTTTAACAATGGAGTAGTGCCGTCGGTTTGGAATAAAGCTGTCATAGCCCCGATTCTTTAACCCGGAAAAAGATGAATTTGAACCGTTAAATTACAGAGGTAAAAGCTTACTGTCATGTGTCGGAAAAATCTATAGTGCGCTTTTAGAAAAAAGAATCGCCAGTTATTGTGATATTTTAGGTCTTACAGCTGAAAAGCAAAACAGATTCAGGAGAGGTAGATCTTGCGCAGAGCATATTTTTGCTTCATCCTGTATTATCAGAAATAGAATGGACACAGGTTTAGATTGATTTATTGGATTTATAGATATGGAAAAGGCTTTTGACCGAATACATAGAGATTTAATGTTTTACGTTAAGATGTGAATTTCTCCAGTATAATCAAAACCCCATAATAAATAACCCCATCAAAATACATGAATTAACGAATAAGTTCATGTGGCTTTATTGAGAATTCATCAAACAGCATTGGATGAGGTCGATCCCGTGTTGCCATTGTTGTCACTGAATCCAGGTTGCTCCTCAAGGGATGTCATTTGATAATCGGTCGTATTTTTATCGTTGGAATCATGATTTTGTGGATTATCTTGACCCACGAAAACCACGAAAATAATGACCAACTAATATATCTGAATCTACAGTATATCCGTGATTTCTACCAGTTTCACGTATCTCCTCTATTCGTTACCATTTGAAGGAACAATAGCCATTTGACTGCACTAGGGTTTATATGTTATGTTTCATTATATTGTTCAGTCAAGGGCATGCCGCCACTCATAAACCGGAACGGCAGAGAATACCAAAACTAATAATGCCAAGATATATTTTGCATTACAATAACTAGACACCTATTCCCACTTTAGAGAGACTTCAGAGACTTCCGTACGCAGCATTCGTGATCTCTACGGCAAGGTGAAAAAAATATCTCTACAGTGAGCCTACTGCCCTTCCACGCAGCCAACGAGGACGACCCCTGATGCTGAGCGATGTTAAAGTACAACGTTACATCAACGCATGTCGTAAGAATGATGCTGCTGTCACATTTAGAATGGTTATGGCTATAGCTGATGGAATAGTCCAGCACCGTCTCAGCTTGCTTTTGACGGAGGCCCCATGTCATCACGATGACTGGGCCCGCTCGCTGCTGCGCCGGATGGGATTTGTTCAGCGGAAGGCAACTACGGACGTCATACACCCACCAAGCGATTTCGACTCCAACAAGGCAGAGTACCTCCAGCGCATTGATAAAACGAAGAAAGGAGGGCGATATTCCTGATGAGCATGTCATCAACTTTGACCAGACAGGCTGCCAGCTCACACCTGGAAACTGGACAGTGGAGAAAGAGGTGACCATAGCGGGGAAAGATGATAAGCGCAGGTGCCGTGACGAAATCAGGCGCACTGTTGCCGCCCCAGCTCATCTACGCCAGCAAAACAAACGATGTTTGCCTAAAGACTCATTCTCAGGTGACTGGAACGTAGCATGCTCACCCAGTCATTGGCGCACTTCAGAGACCATGATGGAATGTGTGAGGAAAATTCTCGTGCAGTATTTCACGCATTATCGCACAGAGCTCGGGGAAACCAAGACAGACAGCCCTGGTGATTTGTGATGTTTGTAAGTCCACCAAAAAGTAGAAGTCCGCAAATGTCTGGAGGCCAACAACATCTGGATAACCTACGTCCTGCGTGTTGCACAGACAAATTACCGCCATTGGACTTAAGTCTGAATAAAGAGTACAAACAGGAGCTGAAGGCGCTGTATCATGAGTGGTACGACAGACAGGTGATGTCTCAGCTTGATCAGCGTGAGGGGGAAGTTGGTGACGACATCTCTGTTGATTTGGCACTTGAGCGCGTGCAGGTGGATAACCGTTTGTTTGTGATCAAGCCTATTCACGGTCGTGGATGAAAAGGGTTCACCATCATCATGATGGGCAGTCGCTGCAGCTGGATCCACGATGGATCCACTCGTGGGAAACGGATGTGCTTTCTTCATGAACTAGACTTTTTGAATGTGCTTTTTTGTGAACTGACGTTTTGACGTCTGAAAAATTTTTAAAGGCGCCCATTCACTTACATTATGAAAAATAATTTATATGATTTCTAGCTTCCTGTGTATATATTAATGATATAAGAGTAATTTTGGTTGTGAAAACTCCTTATAACGCCCTCGTGAAGGATGTATGAATTTGTTTATCAACAGCATGTTTGTACACAGCAATGTTGACAAACGGGGGAAAAAAACATGTTACCTGAGGTGGGAGGTTGCATATATGCGGAGGTAGAAAGCTCACTTGTTACAAAACGCCATTTGCAAAGCTTTGGCTCATCTGACTTGCTGCCAGATGCCCTTGTTGAATTTGGTTTGATTATTTTGGCGGGCCCCCATATATTAGAAACCGGTAGATATAAACCAAACCAGAAGCCTGTGTGCGGTGATATCCATGTTTTCTGGCTTATTATTAAGCTCAACTAAATTTCATTTAGTTTATAAATATCAGATAGGTACAATATTACCCGGCACCTCTCTTCAATAAATATTTATGGATTATTCGATGGTCGAAATGAAACTTTCAAGGTAAAACATCCATTATTACCGGGGGGGGGGGACGGTTTCGAGCCAATGGGAGCGGCCGGGTTATGCGTCTACTTTAACTCCCAATACACCTATAACTTAACTGCATACTGTGGACGATTACATTTCACCTATGAAATCTTATGTTCTAGAAAATCTGTGTTACCAAAAAGAAAAATTATTCACAGAGATATTTTCGTGAAGACCACAAAATGCGAGTTTGAAACTTTTCAATAATAGGAATTGGTATTATCGCCTTTTTGCTCCTCGTGTATTCACTGAAGGATGAAAAGTAAAGAAAAACCTTGACTGCACAATAGTTATATTTACAGCTATAACCAAACCTAGTTTTATTCATGTGAGACCCAGAAATGAGTCATGATGCTGCCGGTAAACAGCGAGTCCTTGAGATACGGAAATTAATGAGAGACCCCAATTAAAGCTTTCTAAAATGAGCTCACCAGGAGAAAACTATGAAGATTTGTTCAGGGAAGTACTGGCTGATCTGAAAGATCTTAGGTTGGAATTGGTTTCTTTGAAAGTTGACCAAGAATCAATAAAAGCGAATATCACAGATAGAATAGAGAAAATGCCCCAGGATACGTAGGACCAATAGATACTAAGTTTTCAGAACTTAAAAACAAAAGTAAACAATGTTATACAGTCAGCACACAGCTTGTCGAAAGAACCCTAAGATTCTGATGTTACAGTAATTGCACAAGTTGTGGCCCAGAAACATGGAGAAAACCCTCAGGTAATTGCGTGTAAACTCATACGAAAAGGTATTGGTCTTGATGATGAAGCGAAAGTGCGAGCGATTCGTTTGGGATCCAGAAACAATAGACCAGGTCTGTTGAAACATTGAGTTTCTTTCAAGAGAAGACAAGATAAAGATCCTTAAAGTAAGACCAGTTTGGGGAAAGTCGGACAACTACAGTTCTGTCTATCTGCGCTCATCTCCGACAGATGCAGAGAGACTGATTCATTTAAATTTAAGAACAATTTTGAATGAGCTACCAAACAGGGAAGAATACAGAATCACTGGCCACGGGAAGGCCGTGCGTGTTACAGACGAAAATAGGCCGAATAATCCGGGGTCAAAGGGTCCTAGACAAAAGACGATACAAAACTACAAGAACGCACAGGTGAGCCCAAATTCCAATATGCCCCGAGCCCCGTCACACATGCAATAGATTACGAGAGGTCATGCACCTGAGGTCGTCAACTTTTCACGAACAAGCGCCTAAAATAATGGAGGGTTAACGGCTAGCCAGTCGAGCGTGTCAGCTTATATGAACACATCCGACGGTCGACCTGCAGAGTTTGGGAAACAAACTGTCCTCCCAGTATTTTCCCAACCGTATTACGGTAGACCAGACGTTCAAATAGTCAATTCGTGATCACTTGCCCAACGCCGAATCAAATGGTTTATAGTATACTTTACTCTCAATTTATGCCAATGCAATCCTCACAGGAGACCAGAGACGCACTGCAATGCCATGTGTTAACTCCTAGGTACGATTCGGTAGAAACCAATGGAACCAGTTAGGTTTGTTCACTGAGGGTTGTTCCCGACCCTCAGTGAACTCTGAAAATACACTTTTGCTGTGTGGAATGTTAATGGGTAAGCTCCCGAGGCAGCGGAAATCTTTCGCTTCTAAAGAAGCAACTCATTTTCACGCTGCCAGCTTTGACCGTTAATGATATATTTAGACACAAGATGGCGGTTTGTTGTCCGCTGAGAAAAACGTTCGTATGATGTGACAAGCAGCCAACCAGATGCCCATAAACAAACACTCGACAGGCATCCTGGCTTCGCCCATAGCTGCCCTTCAACCGCTGATTGATGAGTGTTTATGGTCGAATTTTGATTGCTCACTCTTGATTCGACCGATTCGATTATGACATTATGACTGTGTTAGCGTAGCAATGTATCTGTTGTCTGCAGATCGGAAACCAGCCAGTGATGTGTGCATGCAGCCTTTGTTGTAACGTTTTGTTTGAATTAAGGCTCATCGGCCGGGCATCCTATGTGCCCAAGGCCCTAAGCAAACCACGTCTGGGGCAATACTCTCTGAGCCTGTGGCCTGTTCAGATAGTTACTTGGGCGATGAGCTGTCCCTCAAAACGAAATGAACATGATTGGCTCCGTGTATTCCTCGCTTGGCCGTGTCTTCCAGCACAAGGTCTCGTCTGATTGGACAAAAATACAGTGCTCCCCTCTGGGGTTGCAATTCAGGATACGAGGTCATAACAAACAGCGCTTACGATATAGGAAGTAGGCCTATAGGTAAAGCGCTGTGTAAAGAGCGTTGTTAATGGGTGGACGAAGTCAAACTATATTTTTAGGACCGGGAATTTGCTGAAGAAAAATATTGATATCGCTTGTATTTGTGAAAATCACTGAATAATGAACGATGAGGTAAACGTTCAAGGTTGTAAATGGTACGGTCATAATAGACAACAGGTAAATGTAAGAGCTAAAAGAGGTTCTGATGGTACTGGTATTCTTGTTAAACATGTGAATACTCAGATATATGAAATTAAGATTATTGATAAATCGATCGTTGGGGTAATTGGCTTACCGCTTACAGATAACCAAACAGGCTTTATACTTATATTTTATTGTTATTTGCCTCCATAAAACATATACTGGGGAAGAGATTCACATATGTTATTTTCACATCTTACTCATCAGGTTTATCATTTTTCTGAAGCAGATTTCTTTTTGTTAGTAGTAGGTGACTTTAACGCACGCTAAGGGAATTTTCAGGATTTCATAGTTGGGGTTGACGATATATCACCAAGACTCGTAATAGATATTACCTGTAACATGCACGGGGAGAGTCTGTTGGATTTTTTAGAGAGACCAAAATGTGTATTTTGACCGGAAGAGTATGGAAAGACGCTAGTAATTTTACTTCTGTGTCCCTGAAAGGTAAATCTGTGGTGGATTACATAATAACGAGGCAGGAATTAGTCGACTGTTGTCTGGATTTTGGTAGCTTTGGTTGAGCTAAGTAATGATTTGATCGACGAGTTTACCCTGGGAAGTCTGGTTACGGAGCTTTGTAAAACGCCGGACCACGCACTGTTATGTGTACGGGTTCGTATAAAGGACGCAAATAATATATCATTGTCCATTGCTTTAACAATGGAGTAGTGCCGTCGGTTTGGAATAAAGCTGTCATAGCCCCGATTCTTAAACCCGGAAAAAGATGAATTTGAACCGTTAAATTACAGAGGTAAAAGCTTACTGTCATGTGTCGGAAAAATCTATAGTGCGCTTTTAGAAAAAAGAATCGCCAGTTATTGTGATATTTTAGGTCTTACAGCTGAAAAGCAAAACAGATTCAGGAGAGGTAGATCTTGCGCAGAGCATATTTTTGCTTCATCCTGTATTATCAGAAATAGAATGGACACAGGTTTAGATTGATTTATTGGATTTATAGATATGGAAAAGGCTTTTGACCGAATACATAGAGATTTAATGTTTTACGTTAAGATGTGAATTTCTCCAGTATAATCAAAACCCCATAATAAATAACCCCATCAAAATACATGAATTAACGAATAAGTTCATGTGGCTTTATTGAGAATTCATCAAACAGCATTGGATGAGGTCGATCCCGTGTTGCCATTGTTGTCACTGAATCCAGGTTGCTCCTCAAGGGATGTCATTTGATAATCGGTCGTATTTTTATCGTTGGAATCATGATTTTGTGGATTATCTTGACCCACGAAAACCACGAAAATAATGACCAACTAATATATCTGAATCTACAGTATATCCGTGATTTCTACCAGTTTCACGTATCTCCTCTATTCGTTACCATTTGAAGGAACAATAGCCATTTGACTGCACTAGGGTTTATATGTTATGTTTCATTATATTGTTCAGTCAAGGGCATGCCGCCACTCATAAACCGGAACGGCAGAGAATACCAAAACTAATAATGCCAAGATATATTTTGCATTACAATAACTAGACACCTATTCCCACTTTAGAGAGACTTCAGAGACTTCCGTACGCAGCATTCGTGATCTCTACGGCAAGGTGAAAAAAATATCTCTACAGTGAGCCTACTGCCCTTCAACGCAGCCAACGAGGACGACCCCTGATGCTGAGCGATGTTAAAGTACAACGTTACATCAACGCATGTCGTAAGAATGATGCTGCTGTCACATTTAGAATGGTTATGGCTATAGCTGATGGAATAGTCCAGCACCGTCTCAGCTTGCTTTTGACGGAGGCCCCATGTCATCACGATGACTGGGCCCGCTCGCTGCTGCGCCGGATGGGATTTGTTCAGCGGAAGGCAACTACGGACGTCATACACCCACCAAGCGATTTCGACTCCAACAAGGCAGAGTACCTCCAGCGCATTGATAAAACGAAGAAAGGAGGGCGATATTCCTGATGAGCATGTCATCAACTTTGACCAGACAGGCTGCCAGCTCACACCTGGAAACTGGACAGTGGAGAAAGAGGTGACCATAGCGGGGAAAGATGATAAGCGCAGGTGCCGTGACGAAATCAGGCGCACTGTTGCCGCCCCAGCTCATCTACGCCAGCAAAACAAACGATGTTTGCCTAAAGACTCATTCTCAGGTGACTGGAACGTAGCATGCTCACCCAGTCATTGGCGCACTTCAGAGACCATGATGGAATGTGTGAGGAAAATTCTCGTGCAGTATTTCACGCATTATCGCACAGAGCTCGGGGAAACCAAGACAGACAGCCCTGGTGATTTGTGATGTTTGTAAGTCCACCAAAAAGTAGAAGTCCGCAAATGTCTGGAGGCCAACAACATCTGGATAACCTACGTCCTGCGTGTTGCACAGACAAATTACCGCCATTGGACTTAAGTCTGAATAAAGAGTACAAACAGGAGCTGAAGGCGCTGTATCATGAGTGGTACGACAGACAGGTGATGTCTCAGCTTGATCAGCGTGAGGGGGAAGTTGGTGACGACATCTCTGTTGATTTGGCACTTGAGCGCGTGCAGGTGGATAACCGTTTGTTTGTGATCAAGCCTATTCACGGTCGTGGATGAAAAGGGTTCACCATCATCATGATGGGCAGTCGCTGCAGCTGGATCCACGATGGATCCACTCGTGGGAAACGGATGTGCTTTCTTCATGAACTAGACTTTTTGAATGTGCTTTTTTGTGAACTGACGTTTTGACGTCTGAAAAATTTTTAAAGGCGCCCATTCACTTACATTATGAAAAATAATTTATATGATTTCTAGCTTCCTGTGTATATATTAATGATATAAGAGTAATTTTGGTTGTGAAAACTCCTTATAACGCCCTCGTGAAGGATGTATGAATTTGTTTATCAACAGCATGTTTGTACACAGCAATGTTGACAAACGGGGGAAAAAAACATGTTACCTGAGGTGGGAGGTTGCATATATGCGGAGGTAGAAAGCTCACTTGTTACAAAACGCCATTTGCAAAGCTTTGGCTCATCTGACTTGCTGCCAGATGCCCTTGTTGAATTTGGTTTGATTATTTTGGCGGGCCCCCATATATTAGAAACCGGTAGATATAAACCAAACCAGAAGCCTGTGTGCGGTGATATCCATGTTTTCTGGCTTATTTTTAAGCTCAACTAAATTTCATTTAGTTTATAAATATCAGATAGGTACAATATTACCCGGCACCTCTCTTCAATAAATATTTATGGATTATTCGATGGTCGAAATGAAACTTTCAAGGTAAAACATCCATTATTACCGGGGGGGGGGGGGGACGGTTTCGAGCCAATGGGAGCGGCCGGGTTATGCGTCTACTTTAACTCCCAATACACCTATAACTTAACTGCATACTGTGGACGATTACATTTCACCTATGAAATCTTATGTTCTAGAAAATCTGTGTTACCAAAAAGAAAAATTATTCACAGAGATATTTTCGTGAAGACCACAAAATGCGAGTTTGAAACTTTTCAATAATAGGAATTGGTATTATCGCCTTTTTGCTCCTCGTGTATTCACTGAAGGATGAAAAGTAAAGAAAAACCTTGACTGCACAATAGTTATATTTACAGCTATAACCAAACCTAGTTTTATTCATGTGAGACCCAGAAATGAGTCATGATGCTGCCGGTAAACAGCGAGTCCTTGAGATACGGAAATTAATGAGAGACCCCAATTAAAGCTTTCTAAAATGAGCTCACCAGGAGAAAACTATGAAGATTTGTTCAGGGAAGTACTGGCTGATCTGAAAGATCTTAGGTTGGAATTGGTTTCTTTGAAAGTTGACCAAGAATCAATAAAAGCGAATATCACAGATAGAATAGAGAAAATGCCCCAGGATACGTAGGACCAATAGATACTAAGTTTTCAGAACTTAAAAACAAAAGTAAACAATGTTATACAGTCAGCACACAGCTTGTCGAAAGAACCCTAAGATTCTGATGTTACAGTAATTGCACAAGTTGTGGCCCAGAAACATGGAGATAACCCTCAGGTAATTGCGTGTAAACTCATACGAAAAGGTATTGGTCTTGATGATGAAGCGAAAGTGCGAGCGATTCGTTTGGGATCCAGAAACAATAGACCAGGTCTGTTGAAACATTGAGTTTCTTTCAAGAGAAGACAAGATAAAGATCCTTAAAGTAAGACCAGTTTGGGGAAAGTCGGACAACTACAGTTCTGTCTATCTGCGCTCATCTCCGACAGATGCAGAGAGACTGATTCATTTAAATTTAAGAACAATTTTGAATGAGCTACCAAACAGGGAAGAATACAGAATCACTGGCCACGGGAAGGCCGTGCGTGTTACAGACGAAAATAGGCCGAATAATCCGGGGTCAAAGGGTCCTAGACAAAAGACGATACAAAACTACAAGAACGCACAGGTGAGCCCAAATTCCAATATGCCCCGAGCCCCGTCACACATGCAATAGATTACGAGAGGTCATGCACCTGAGGTCGTCAACTTTTCACGAACAAGCGCCTAAAATAATGGAGGGTTAACGGCTAGCCAGTCGAGCGTGTCAGCTTATATGAACACGTCCGACGGTCGACCTGCAGAGTTTGGGAAACAAACTGTCCTCCCAGTATTTTCCCAACCGTATTACGGTAGACCAGACGTTCAAATAGTCAATTCGTGATCACTTGCCCAACGCCGAATCAAATGGTTTATAGTATACTTTACTCTCAATTTATGCCAATGCAATCCTCACAGGAGACCAGAGACGCACTGCAATGCCATGTGTTAACTCCTAGGTACGATTCGGTAGAAACCAATGGAACCAGTTAGGTTTGTTCACTGAGGGTTGTTCCCGACCCTCAGTGAACTCTGAAAATACACTTTTGCTGTGTGGAATGTTAATGGGTAAGCTCCCGAGGCAGCGGAAATCTTTCGCTTCTAAAGAAGCAACTCATTTTCACGCTGCCAGCTTTGACCGTTAATGATATATTTAGACACAAGATGGCGGTTTGTTGTCCGCTGAGAAAAACGTTCGTATGATGTGACAAGCAGCCAACCAGATGCCCATAAACAAACACTCGACAGGCATCCTGGCTTCGCCCATAGCTGCCCTTCAGGCGCTGATTGATGAGTGTTTATGGTCGAATTTTGATTGCTCACTCTTGATTCGACCGATTCGATTATGACATTATGACTGTGTTAGCGTAGCAATGTATCTGTTGTCTGCAGATCGGAAACCAGCCAGTGATGTGTGCATGCAGCCTTTGTTGTAACGTTTTGTTTGAATTAAGGCTCATCGGCCGGGCATCCTATGTGCCCAAGGCCCTAAGCAAACCACGTCTGGGGCAATACTCTCTGAGCCTGTGGCCTGTTCAGATAGTTACTTGGGCGATGAGCTGTCCCTCAAAACGAAATGAACATGATTGGCTCCGTGTATTCCTCGCTTGGCCGTGTCTTCCAGCACAAGGTCTCGTCTGATTGGACAAAAATACAGTGCTCCCCTCTGGGGTTGCAATTCAGGATACGAGGTCATAACAAACAGCGCTTACGATATAGGAAGTAGGCCTATAGGTAAAGCGCTGTGTAAAGAGCGTTGTTAATGGGTGGACGAAGTCAAACTATATTTTTAGGACCGGGAATTTGCTGAAGAAAAATATTGATATCGCTTGTATTTGTGAAAATCACTGAATAATGAACGATGAGGTAAACGTTCAAGGTTGTAAATGGTACGGTCATAATAGACAACAGGTAAATGTAAGAGCTAAAAGAGGTTCTGATGGTACTGGTATTCTTGTTAAACATGTGAATACTCAGATATATGAAATTAAGATTATTGATAAATCGATCGTTGGGGTAATTGGCTTACCGCTTACAGATAACCAAACAGGCTTTATACTTATATTTTATTGTTATTTGCCTCCATAAAACATATACTGGGGAAGAGATTCACATATGTTATTTTCACATCTTACTCATCAGGTTTATCATTTTTCTGAAGCAGATTTCTTTTTGTTAGTAGTAGGTGACTTTAACGCACGCTAAGGGAATTTTCAGGATTTCATAGTTGGGGTTGACGATATATCACCAAGACTCGTAATAGATATTACCTGTAACATGCACGGGGAGAGTCTGTTGGATTTTTTAGAGAGACCAAAATGTGTATTTTGACCGGAAGAGTATGGAAAGACGCTAGTAATTTTACTTCTGTGTCCCTGAAAGGTAAATCTGTGGTGGATTACATAATAACGAGGCAGGAATTAGTCGACTATTGTCTGGATTTTGGTAGCTTTGGTTGAGCTAAGTAATGATTTGATCGACGAGTTTACCCTGGGAAGTCTGGTTACGGAGCTTTGTAAAACGCCGGACCACGCACTGTTATGTGTACGGGTTCGTATAAAGGACGCAAATAATATATCATTGTCCATTGCTTTAACAATGGAGTAGTGCCGTCGGTTTGGAATAAAGCTGTCATAGCCCCGATTCTTAAACCCGGAAAAAGATGAATTTGAACCGTTAAATTACAGAGGTAAAAGCTTACTGTCATGTGTCGGAAAAATCTATAGTGCGCTTTTAGAAAAAAGAATCGCCAGTTACTGTGATATTTTAGGTCTTACAGCTGAAAAGCAAAAAAGATTCAGGAGAGGTAGATCTTGCGCAGAGCATATTTTTGCTTCATCCTGTATTATCAGAAATAGAATGGACACAGGTTTAGATTGATTTATTGGATTTATAGATATGGAAAAGGCTTTTGACCGAATACATAGAGATTTAATGTTTTACGTTAAGATGTGAATTTCTCCAGTATAATCAAAACCCCATAATAAATAACCCCATCAAAATACATGAATTAACGAATAAGTTCATGTGGCTTTATTGAGAATTCATCAAACAGCATTGGATGAGGTCGATCCCGTGTTGCCATTGTTGTCACTGAATCCAGGTTGCTCCTCAAGGGATGTCATTTGATAATCGGTCGTATTTTTATCGTTGGAATCATGATTTTGTGGATTATCTTGACCCACGAAAACCACGAAAATAATGACCAACTAATATATCTGAATCTACAGTATATCCGTGATTTCTACCAGTTTCACGTATCTCCTCTATTCGTTACCATTTGAAGGAACAATAGCCATTTGACTGCACTAGGGTTTATATGTTATGTTTCATTATATTGTTCAGTCAAGGGCATGCCGCCACTCATAAACCGGAACGGCAGAGAATACCAAAACTAATAATGCCAAGATATATTTTGCATTACAATAACTAGACACCTATTCCCACTTTAAATAACAAATGTTGAAGATTACATGTGGCCATAGAGAAAGGCGTAGGGTATGGCCGGGTGGTTGACGGTTCCGGGGTTAAGGGTCAAGTTTTATCATTGTTATAGCTACTCTGTATCCGGCCGTCGTATGTGTGTGACCGTTGATATTATTTTTTTAAAGATATCGACATTTTTGCATGTGCATACATAAACGAGTTGCTCAAATTCAACCGATTATAAAGAAAAATGATCAAAAATTTATATAAATCTATCGATCAGCACATCAGCTAAAGTCTGTACCGAAACACTTGTCCGCATGTTTTCTGTGATAATTGTTTTAATTATAATCCTAAAAATTTGCCATTTGGAATAAAGTATATATACGTGGTGACGCTGTCGTGACAATGCCGTAGGAAAACGTAGATGACAGTAGCCGTACCGTAGAGAGAACTTGGCGAGCACTGGGACGAAGAGGGCCTATGTTCTCCTACGGCAAGACACGTTTTACCGTCGGAGAACGTGGTCATAACGTCTCATTGCCGAAGCAGCACCGTAAATGAACGTGATATACCGTGGAGAGAACGTGACGAGAACACGGTTTTCAATTTCGTCAAGTTCATTCACGACACTGCACTTTCTGGCTTTACGTATAGTTGAACAATGTTCTGTTGAACAATAGATCCTTTAAGGGCGCTATCCTTTCTTACTTTATAGGACCTCGTAATTTAAATTGTTTTGTCGTAGTTTATTGAATACAGAACAAAACAACGATATGATAAAAATGGTAGTGTTAGGTTACAATTAAGCCTGCCTGATTTCAGGTTTTGTGAGCAGTATTAGATAAAATAAAAATCATAACCTATACTTCAAATATTTTTCATGATTATTTCATAACCTATACTTCAAATATTTTTCATGATTATTCTTTGTGAAGGGTTCGCCATCTTTGCTCTTGTGGCACAGGCGGGCATACCATCAAAGCTCTGGAGTTCTGGGCTTTATCCTAATATATCCAAAAGAAATTATAATTTTTTTCATAATATTCTCAGCACTTAAACATAAACTGATCGAATTATCATTTAAAAGGAAACAGCCTTTCTTCAGATACATTATATATATATATATATATATATATATATATATATATATATATATATATATATTTTATATATATACGTGATCGATATTTGCTACTATAGTGGAACCCCGCCTTGCGACCACCCCACAATCGCAACCACCCCACAATTACGACCACTCTGCTTGGTTCCAAATTTTTTTAGTTTAATTATGTTTAAAAATGACTAAAAATTACGACCACCCCTTAATTCAGAATTACGACCAGATATCCTGGCCCCAGCGCTAATGCGACCCCGCTAAGTGACCACCGCCGAGAAGTACTTGTCACAGGCGTATTAATAATTTATACACCAAAAAGAAGTTATACCAATATTTATGAAAACAAAAACATATTTGCACATATTATTAGGAAAGGTAAATGTACGAAACAGTACTTGAGAAACAATTTGAATGATAATAGACCTTTTCAACGAGCATGCGCACTGCACGTAATAGTCGTCTGCTCGGTTAGCTTCCTCTGAGCCAGGATTGCGGGTTTTTAAATGAAAGCAGACAATAACTAACACTTAAATCTAACGATGAGATAGAATTGTATTCCACCCATCCTTTGAGATACAGCAGTTTGCTGAAATAACGGACCCGATCCGTCGGTGTCAATCGTCGCCAACATATGTCACTCGTGTTTATGTAAAGGTATATTAATATTACAAAATTTAATTGTTCGAACCATGTTAAAATATGAAAAAAAATAATCATTTTTTGAGTAACTTTCTTTGAACCTGACAACCCAATATGCCCTACTAATCTTGTAGGTAAGATGTACTCCGAGACATCAAAGAGTTCCTGGTTGTGTAGAATCAATAGAGACCAAATACCTATGTTCCCGGCCAATATTTTAATACTGATGCTTATTCCACCGGCATCGATCAGCAGCTCAGGACTAGACTCTAAATTACCTACTCACAACACCCTGTTATCTTTCCTTGCCAAAAATCACTTTTTCCAGTCACCGCTAATTCTAGTTTTATACTTCAACGCTCCATCAATCACATCGTCTAGTCACAAATCAGGACCTCTGTGATCTCCTGGCCTCCATTAGACCAGCAAGTAATATAGAGAATCAATTTTCTTCTGCCCTGTCATATCATCAGGTACGTTTCTCAGCATTTACGCATAGCAAAGGGATACGTGTCATATTTATCTATTCCATGTAAAATGTCTTCGACTTGTTCACTAGTGTACGAAACTATAACCAAAACTTTGAAAATCGAGCATATTCTCAGCAAAATAATCGAATCTTTGAGCTTTTGATGCAAACTGCGAATACAAATAACCTTTTGGACTGCGTCTTTGAATTTGAGTTACACTCAATGATAAATGATAATTCGGGTTCAAACTAATTTCATGGAAATGGTTTTATCAGATTCAAGCATGTCATTTATGGTGTTAGTACCAGCAAAATCTTTGAAATTCCTTTTGCAATATTTTTTTACCTGATATTTTTTTGTATATTGAATAAAGTATTATGCTGAACGATTTAAGCAATTTTAAATCAGAACACTCAGAAAACTAATAAACTATAACAACTTCAGTATAACGTGGAGTTTTAATTTTCCAATCTTGCAACCGGACCAATAGTGTTCGCAGTTTTCGTACAGAGTCAGTCGCAGTCCAGTTTATTTATAATTTATTTCAATTTTAATTGAATCAAACTTATGAATATGAAAAAAAACTTGCTTTGTTCTTCTATTTCTATTCTTTTATGGACAGGGGGGCATTTTACATACCAGGGTGCACTAAGTTCCTTCTAGCTTTTGTCGAGTACGCCTGATTTGAAGGACCAAACCCGGTGAAAGGTGTGTCAATCGCTATTCCGTAGGTGACCTGAACACGTTTGGGCCAGACTGAGACTGGCAGTTTAGACATCTGTGTGGGTCGAGTGGTTAAGTAGGAGGTGATAGTCACCTGCACACGAGTCAACACTGACTGCCTTTTTGTTTGGAAAGAAAGCCTTTAACATATCATCAATGTGGTTATATCCCCGTACTTGTTCAGCAGTTAAGATGTAGTGGTTGTCCAGTTTTTGCACTGACATGTCGGTGTCATTTTCGTCGGTACATATGGAAACAAATTTATAAGGCCAACATAATGGAGATACTTATCAGGTGCATACTAACAAACAATTCTATTTAAAAATCATAACTTAATATCATGCATCCGAAGGGATAAAATCACGACTCGTGCAACATATAATAATAATTTATTGTACATACAAAAAATATTAATCCAGTAAGTTCATAGTGCAAACATGAAAGTTTTCTTTTATGTAAGTTCGGGGAATATTCGAATGGGAAATTTTAGCGATTGTTAAAGAAAGGTTAATTACAGCCATAAATACATTAAGACACTTTCCATCACAGTTCGTCTTTGCTTTTAATCAATATCAAACGTTCAAACAACAGGCCTTACAAAGCGACCAAAGACATACCATAATACCCATGTAATTAATAAGACACAAGCGGTTTGAATGGAAATGTAGAGAAGTATGCAGGGAGACATAGGTCTGATTTGTATACCATGCACACAGCATTCAGCTTAACCTAAATAAAGAAAACATGTTGCAGGGTACACATTAATGGTGTAAAAATAGCTGCAGACGTCCCCTTCATGGTTCTTTTTAAATAGAAATAATAAATCCAAAATAAGTGGCAATTAGACTTCAACGATCCTCGCGCTTTCCAGGTGTAATATGTAATGGCATTGTAATGAATTCATGTATGTCATTTATTATAAGTAAAATCATCATTGATTACGTTTTGGGTTCATTAATAAGTGTGAATATTATTTAATGTGTCATATATCATGCGAGGCACACAAAACAAGGCTGAAACGTCAAATCAATTATTTCAAATTAACATTCTCACCATTTGATAAAGTATATAGTTTTGGCGCACATAGAACGTGATATTAAGATATTTTTGAAGATCATACATTTTAACGCGCTAACCGTCTTGGGTAAAATAACCAGGGAAGGAAAGTTCAGGAAATAAATCAATCACGCAAATGTGGAATTGGGTCCGTCCGGTACTGATATTGATATTTTCTGACATTTAGAGAGGATAACTTCATTTTTTTGTATTTAAAGCAATAAATATGTTCCATATAACTAGGTTAATTTCATATATATACATTTTATTTAAGAAAAAGGATAACCAGGAAAGCGGGAAACGTGTGGCAAGGATGTCAACTTAGTAATTTTATTAACTTCGTGAAGTTCATTACTGAATGGCTTCCTTAAGCTAATTACATTGTCTCATACATTTCCACACTGCTTTTTTGCATGTGTGAAACGGGATAAAAAGTAGTTGCAAATTGTTTTCATTTCTCATCAAGCATACACCCATATAGGAGCAAAATAACATTGTTTAATCTGATGCTTTTGTACATTTCTCGGATAGGTTGAATGTATTGTGGTTCTTTTTTTTTTTAAAAATGCCATCTTTTTCATGTCTAAGTATTCATAGGGGGTTATAGCAACATAAGCAAAGGAATTAAATTGGCAGACATATCTATAGACGCAACGATCCGCTAATATAGTCTTTTTTTGTAACCTGACTGGTCCTGGAAACACCTGGTAAAGACAATAAATATTAATGACCTGGACTTTGTCAGATGGAGGGACACTTGCAGCACCTGCTTTAGAATGGAACGTTGAAGAGGACGACACAGATTTTCAGTGATTACCACTGAAGAATGAGAGACAAAATACAGAAATTCCTCTCGGATCAGAGTTTGGAAAGTCAAGGACTGCTGCACGCAGTATGGTTATTGCTCTGGAATGATTCCTCCAGGGGATTGTTTAATAATTCCTTTTGGTCCTTCGTATGTTGTTTGTCCATTCCTGTTTTACAAAAGTACTCGGTTAATATTATTCTGCTTTCTCTCCTACACATATTTGGGTGATTGGTGGTCTACAGTAAAATGTATTATAATTCGTCATAGAATACATTATACAAACTGATAATTTTCCAAAAACTACAGTAAACAATTTGGTTTAAAGTAAACCTTGTATTACAGTAAACCTGTAGAAAGTCGAAAGTTTTGAAATTCTTGTTGGGCCATGGTACACGGTCCACTCCATAAATTTCGAAAACTCGTGATCGAATGACAGTTTTACTATCAGGGTTAGAGATATACATTTTACTAATTTGTTACATGCTTGAGTGAAATGGAAGCAAGTTGAAAATAACACATTCGGAGTGAAAATGTCATTAAAATAGATTTAATTCTTGAATTTATCTGCAGTTTTGTAAAGATCGTAAGCCTGATCTTAACTCCTTACAGGCTTGTTATTTGCCCATAAATTATTTATAGTATCTAGTCAATATATGCTCTCTTGTTTAATCGTCACAAACACAAGGTGACAATATTGTAGGTTTTTTTTAATTACACGAAGAACGAAAATAAAAATAACTGGAATTATAGTTCAAATGAAAATCGTGTCACGATGAACTGAAAACACAGTGAAAATTCAATAGAAAATCTGTGTTTTATGCCACATAAACCAATCAATAGCCGATATTTAGATTAAGCAAAGCCGAAATGGATATTGGTCAGAATTATTATTAAGGTCGAATAAACAAAACACATGCAATATGCAAATTTGTATTTTTACCCATTTGGCATAGCTTTTATTTGTAATATTGGCTATGCATTCGGCTATATAGCAACAAGTAAGTCAGTTGTTCTGCTTCTGAATATCTACAGTCCATTCTCAATTTTCGTGAGATATATAAAGTTTTTACTGACTGGACGAGCCAATGGCCGGCAAAAAAAAACCATCATGAATTTGTACAACGGACACTATTTTCAAATGGCGGCATGAATTTCATCTTGCTCACCAGACATAGTTACTGCCAGAAATGTGTTTTTAACGGGACAGTTTTGCCGCATCCTGCTTCCTCAACGAGAGCGAATGAGTTAAATTTGACCTCTTATAACGGGTTACACAGCCACAGGTGTTCAAGGAACAGATGCAGCTGGTTTCAGGAAAAGTGCATTAATTATTAATTCCGTAGGAATAGGCTAAGGCCTATCCATAGGTAGGATACGGGGAGGCGGTCAGTATTTATAGTTCCGCTTAATATAACGTACCCTGGAATATAACTTTTTATTGTCCGAATGGAAGACATCAATGCTTAACTAGCCTATATTACAACTTAACAAGAGAGGAATTTATTCGCTGATTTTTTTCGTGAATAAAAATACTGCAGAATTACCACAAGAAATGGTGAAGACAATAACTCCGCAGTTCAAGTTAATCAAATTTAATCCGCCAACGTCTCCTTGGCTTGCGGATATCCTTTTTTCTTTCTTCCTGAACAATAGATCATTCAATCTAGAGTAATGTCGACGTTGGCAGGGAACTCGTATTCAGTAGACTATTGTTATAGAACCATGTCTGGTAATTGGCATTTTTATTAAAAGGGAAATGATTATGGCAATGAGTTACATATACCCGCCTACTCTGTGTATTTGTCACAATAAAGAGGGCCGATCTACTAACATAAAATGGTACTCATTAAATGTGAAAGGTCAAACACACACATAGATATTTCTTATATTCCCTCTTATCCATGAGAAGTCAATATCAAATATATTAAATGTATAGAATATTAAATCTCAGAAGTGTAGAGCTGTCTCAATATTACAAGTTTCTCTGCATACATATACGAATACGCCTTATAAGGCTGAATTCAGCAACACTCGGTCCACAACAACCGAAGAGAAAGGATCTCCAGCAGAAGCGGCAGATCTTCGAGTGTCATCGAAAGATTTAGGTTAAAGACCTGTAAGTTGTTCTCACTTGCAACTTTCTTGTAAATGTAATTCTAGATAATTAGTCTAACTCACAGTGTAAACACAGTTTGTAAATACCGAGACTTTTTAAATGAGGGTCCTTTTCAAACTTTATTCAAAAATTTTTAGATCAATGTTCCGTGGAGTAAACGTATTTGAAATCGCCACGACAAAGTAGTGTTGAGAGGCAGATATTTTTAGAAATGAAAACGGATCATAGTTATGAGGTAAATACGGGGTTTTTATATAGGTATCGCAAATTTTGTTGATGAAGCCACGTACTGTGACATGTAAACTGTGTCCAATGAGAGACGTTATGTGTCCTGAGTAGGAACTTTTCAGGCCCTCATGGCATACATGCCGTGATACTTGACATGGCCGTAGAATTTATTAGTATTTTTAGCGTTTGTTTTTCTGATAGCTCTTTTCACCCTATTTACCCAGGCGAAGCCGAATAGCGCAGGGCGCTTAGTGGGTGTACCCTCCAGCATACGGAGAAGCAGATATCCCGGGATGGTGGATGGTGTCTGGTGGGACGCAGACCAGCACCGCAGAACCATGGGGGTCGACGGCAGGGTTCGTCAACGATGGCGAGAGAGGGCGCTCAAGTGTGGCCGGCGGGAGAGAGAGATTCGTCAGAGGTGAGAGACGAGAGATATCGAGATACGGCTGGTCCGGGTAGTGACTAACCAGGGACTGAGGGCGCACGAGTCCAGCACAGTAGAGCTGGTAGTCTGGTTAATGAAGTCTGAGTGCAGCGGATCGTGTGAGTGTTCGCAAGAGATCTCGTGGTTTTACTGTGTAGATAGGGAATTTTTGTATTAGTTAGGGTAAACGCATAAAAGATAAGTTTATCTTATATGCTGGTTTCTGTCATTCATAGGAGCCTTGAGTGAGTGTGTATGTGTGCCCGACCGCGTGGTTCAGCCAGACAGTCGAAATTATATTCGTGTGTCACCTGAGTCACCTAACTGTTCATCCAAAGCAGCCACATGGATATCCCTTTCTAGGTTGGGGGTTAATTGCAAGGGACATGTATATAATGCGAAGGCAATAATCAAATGGTCTCATAAATCCACGCAAAGTGACTTGTACAACTAGAAAAAAGGTTCTCTACTTTTAAGGCTTTCCAGTGCATTAAACGGAATTGTTTTTCATGAACAGTGAAGGTCCTTTGAGCTAGATGATTGATTCCTGTTATTGTGTCGTTGGATATAAGGACATGGTGATAAACTGATGATTATATTTTCCACGCCTTTTTGTCACACGGTGGACATGACACAATGAGACACAGTAGAACATGAGCCTGAGAATCGCCATGGATTGAACATCCCTACCCCGCTAAATTCATGACCCCCATGTACGTAGCGGGACGACGCAATGTTCGCAATCCATGTAATCATTACCGTACATGCAGGGACATTTTTATCAAGAATCCTTGAAACTGAGGTGCGGTGGCGCTAAAATAACCTTCGATAATTAGGATATTTTTTACAATTCGTCTAATCATCTTATCCTGAAGTTTCTTTTTTAATGGAAAGATTAATTTTTTTTATCTGTTGCAGTAATGAAATACACAGTTTACGACATATTTAGCCAATTGTACGCATTCAATTTAAGTAAATATTTAAGCTGTGATTCTTGTTGCAAAATGAATGATCCTCTTTTTTATGCGTCCATTACGTTTGAGCGTGGGATGGATATTGTGCTACTGAATGGTACGAATTGCTGATTTTAGCTCAGCTGACTGAAATTCATCTGAGGTACAGGAATGGCGCTTTGTCCGTCGTCCGTCCGGTTGCTGGCCGTCCGTTAGAAGGGCACAAATCATAATCGGTATCCCAGAAACGTGTTACTGAATGTCCAGTTAGGTTCATAAAAAATCTCCTTGGAAACCTGAAATTTGGTCACTGTGTCCTATATCCTTTAAGCTATGGGGTTCGAAAGTACCCGACAAGAACAATTCAAAATTTTATAAAAAAAACGTCCAGTTTCTTGATAATTAATGCATAGATTGCCATAAATATTGACTTTGAATAGTTTTGTCAGTTCCCAAAAACTGGTGGCGCCACCTGTTTATTTTCTCATTTTACGATTTTTAATTTTTTTTTGGACAATCAAATGACAGCAGTTCTGTCAGTTTCCAAGCTGTGTTTTCATCCCGATACCCAATGTGTTTATTGTTACGAATGATTTTTTTCAGTTCCTGAAGACTTGTGGCGCCACCTTTATTTGATCTATTTTTGATGCATGTTTCCCTTTATTGTGAGACTGTCTAAATATATTGATTCTATCAGATTATGAACTGTGGTTTCAGCTGTGTCATGACACCTGTATTAATCACCCAACCCGGCCGTCTGTTCGTCTTTCTGTATGTCCGTCGAATTTGTTTCCGGATGATAACTCCAGTTTGTATCGAGATATGGATTTCAACTTGATTTGTTTTTGCCCACCTCTAATGCAAGCACTTCGTTCATTTTAGGGTCACGAGGTCAAAGTCACAGGACCCATTTATCTTGAAAGATCGTGCATGCATTTAAAGCCAAACTTTTCATCCCGAACCTCCTATCTAGCACTAGCCGTGACAACCCGACTCTGTAGGCAATCGGATGATTAGGCTGGTAAGCCTACTCGAGTCGTGATACTAGTAATATGGAGGAATGTATGGCAGTGGTCTTGCATCTGGTTGCATTCATATTGTGGTAAACGGCCCATAATCTCAATATTATGCTTAGAATTGTGAATGAACACAAAAGTATATATGTGAGCTCGCAACCCAGACTGAAACACCGTCTCCATGGGCACGGGTCATTTCCTGTGTCGCCTGCAAGTTGCCTGCGTCCTGTAACCCCAGCGAGACATGCTTGTGTTCATGCAATAATAAATTCAACAAACGTGCCGAGGGGTTTACCAATGTGCTGGGTTTAACAGGAACTTTTCTCGCTCATATTTGGTATTATTAGAAAGTACACATAAAATGCTATCGGATGGTCTGGTTTATGTTGATTGACAGTGCACCTGTAGCCCATGAAGCGTTGTCAGAAATGACGAAAATATTTGCATCTTCATAAGGCCTTATAATGCGATCCTCAGACGTAGATGTCATGACACTCTGGCGCTAATCTGGTCGTAATGCCAGAGGGTCAGTATGACGCTAATCTAGCACATATTATAGCTGACCTGCCAGTTGGGGAAGAAGGTGATTTATTTTGGGGTCACAAGGTTCAAGGTCAAGGTGAAAGGGGCCATCTGTGCATATATTTATTTCTTGAAGACAACTTCAGTTTGGATGGACATATAGGTTTCAATCTTGACATATATGTGACCATCCAGTAATGTAAAAACCCTTTTGATTTTGGGGTCATGAGGTTAATGGTCAAGGTCGCAGGACCCACTTCTTTATAAGGATGTAGGATTCCAGTTTGGATAGACAATTTTTGGCTTTAAACTGATCACAGGACCCATATTTTGAAAAAGCCCATTAACATATCCTTTAGACAAATTCAGGCCCATGGGTCCCTAGTTCTTGCACTTCTGTAAAATGCATGATTTACACACAAACTGAGAAGATAACTATCCATGTTAAAGAAAATCTGGATATTCAAATGTCAATGGAGTGTTTAATCATTATCTGAAGATTGTTGGCGCCATCGGTATTTTTTTCTACTTTTTACGCAATTTTTTCGCTATTTTTGAGACCTTCAGATGAAGCAGTCGGTCCGTTAACAGAGCACAAATCGTAACTGTTAGACCTAGAAACCTCTACCTGTACATCAAGGGAGGTCCTAGGCAAATCTTGAAACCTGAAATTAGGTTATTTTGACCTATATTTTGTAAACTAAAGGCTGAAAACATGATTTTGAGCATTAAGTCAGTCAGAGGGGCACATTGTATCCTAGAATCTTCTGACAAGACATTCAGGAAGGTCCTCAATAAATCAGCTTGGAAACCTGAAATTAGATCATGGTGACCTATATTATGTGAACTCGGTGCCAAAAACATGATTTTTATCACCCTGAAATCAGATGGGCACAAATTGTATCTGCTGGCCCTGCAATGTTCCAATGTCATATACGGGAGGGTCTTGGGCAATCTCTACGGAAACCTGAAATTAGGTCATAGTGATCTATATTTAGCGTGCTACCGGCCAAAACATGTTGGGCAGTCCCCATAGAAACCCTGATTAGGTCATGGTGACCAATATTACTGGCCAAAAACATTTTAAGTACCCAAAAAGTCAAACAGAGTACAAAACTACCAAGTAGCTTCTGTCTTGACCTACAAGGATATCCTTCAGAAATGAGCATAGACATTTTTAGCTCAGCTGACTGTATATAAAAAATGCTAGATTTCATGGGAATGGCTGGAATTAATATCATGAAACTTTTATTCTTAAGTACTTAAATAGCTACAGTTGAATGGGGACACCACCTACGAAATTGGCATGCAGATGATAAAATTGATTTTGTGAATGTCTTCCTAGAAAGCTGAGCGTCATGACCAATGGGTCACTTGTTGTGTGGAGGTAACCGTCTCCAATTTCTAATGCTTGCTTTATAAAGTACTTGGTACATCTGCAGAATTTCATTCCGTTTTCGGACTACGTGACAGGGGGTTAAACGCGATGGTCATGTTGTCAACCAGGCTAGATTTACAACTCCTGTGGGTCATGGGTGTGTGTCATCCATATTGCAGGGCTATAACACCGAGAAGCCCACTCAAGGAGCATACATTTGTGAATGAAACACAACACTGGGAAAAGTCTCCCCATTTAGACGGCACTATGTTTGGGGGCTGACCATGAAAAATCTCCCTGCCTCAGCTATGTTTCGAACTAAAGATCTCCCTGCTTTGAGCCATTGGTTCTACCTCATGACCACGGAAACCGGTGTGTGTATATATTTATATGTCATTGAAGGGAGTTTGGTTTTGTAAGTATATAACTGCCCCTCTGGCCTGCTGTTTTCAAACATATTCCTCGTCCGTCTTCCTCAGGTCTGACACAAAAGATTACAAAACCTCCCTCTGTCGGGTTCAGCGATTTCACAATAAAGACTCCTTCATGGAAGTACCAATATGGAACGCCTAATACGAAACATATATTTCGTGATTCAAAATATCGATTAGCAAATTACATATTGCCTCAGTATTTCTATACTTTTTGGGAAACTGTTATGTATTTTCTATTTCTAGTCAAGTCAATATTTTAACTCGATACAAATGCAGCTAATTTATCAAAAAGAAATAAAATTTACAGGGAAATACCAGTAAAAAATTACAAAATACTTTATAAAACATGTTATATGTTATTCATCATTTGAAATGGTTCACTTATGAAGAGCAAACAAAGAACTTAGGATGGTCTCAATTTCAAACCATTTTACTTGCTTTCCGAAAGAAGAGAATCCATCATAGTATGTGCAACCTAACCTTCTGAATGTTTGAGTATATAAATAATCTATTGCATGTATGCCTCAGTCAAGTAAGCTAAACAGAATTATATTTTACAATGTATATCTTAAAGAGCTTGCGTACATAGTGTAGGGATAAGATTGGAGAAAGATGAACTGAAAACTAGTTTTATATGGTCATATTATAGAGGCTAATGGGTCTTCTTACTTGACGACTCCCTTATTGTCAGATATGAAAATATGAAGAACTATTGTTATCAGTTTGTCACCTATTTATACCAAGGAAAGCACTTAATAATCTGAAAATGTTTATGATTCACTCAGTTCTATACGGAATGAGACAAATGAGAAATTTATAAAAAAAATTGGCTGCTTATAAGGTTTTACAAGATAAAAAAATTATCATATAGAAGACGGTTATTAATCATTAATTTGAACAGTCAATGGCAGTTGGTAAAGCTTGACAAGCTCTATATTTTCGTGTAAAATAAGCTATTAAACATCGAAGCATTTTATGTCTAAGATGCTCTCTACTGATGTTAATAATCACTCACTTTATTTACAGTACTGGGATAGCACTGCATCTCTGTTTTCTTTCCTAAACCAATACCTTCTCTCTAAATTTATCAATATATGATTTAACAAAAGTGTCTCGGACTCTGACAGGTTAATAAAAACAGCAATAACAGATTGCTCGGACAAATATGAGCTGGCGTACCAGGCCCGATTTCCAATTCAAATTGACTGCGCGTTTCGCAGAAGAACAAACTCTATCAACTCGCGAAAAAGTTTTAATTAGAAAAAAAAATGTTTTTTCTTATGTTAGTAGTTCGAGTGAATTCCTGAATTCTCTAAGTCTTGTTCCACTAATTGGAACCTATACGTCCGTAGCCTAAGCCTTTCATGACATTTTCGCAAAGTACATTCCTTATAAATTACGAAATCGGGTTATCTATGATATATTCTTTTTTAAGGTTAGACATATCCCAACTATATACGCGCTTAATAAGCGTAATCAGATATAATGAGATCTCTCTATCCTGTTAGTTAAGTCTTTGCAACAAAGATGCAAGTAGACGTACCACCTGAGATGAACTAATGGCACGCCAGCGGGCACCTGACATAGCGATTGATTATACACTCGACTGTTCCCTTTCCTGATTTCCCTTGAGGCAGAAACAGAAACCTTGAATTAACGCCTTTACTCCTGGATTATTTACAGCTCAAAAACTGCCTCGAGCAGATGGAGACTCAGTTAACAATCCCCACTATCAGGCAACAACATATTTTATATCAGTTCGTACTTCTAAAGTTTTTGAGAAAAGACGAACATAGAAAGATTAGTTCTCAGTCTTCGAGCGTCATGCTACACAGATGTTTCATCTTTAATGTGATTCATTTATGGGCGAATAACAAAGCCAAAAGAAAGTTTTATATTATTTTAGTACACATATTTAACTGACATTTTGATAAGTGTCAAGGAACCCAACGATGGTAGTCATTGACACAGAATACGTCTTCAGTGAAATAGATCTGCGCTAAAGACCTCACAAACCGAAACAATGAAAGTGTTCACGACAGAAAATCAATCTATGATAGGATATTTAAAAGGACATAATCAAAAGCAGTGTTGTGCCAGTTATGTCACACTATCAGTTCAGTTTTGCTTTATACAAAAGTTTCCAAGCCAAACCATCCCAGCAAACAATATCAGTCATCGCATTAGGATGTTTAACACCTTGTTATTGTTCTGCGTGTTGGTAAAACACAGTCCACGTGGGTCCACGTGGTTTACCATAACAAGGTCCGATTGTGACCCGCAACACGCGATGTTTCAGCCAGCAGGAACATGAATTCATTTTTGGACCAAGTCAGTCAGGCCATCTCCTTATCGATTCGTGTTGTGGCGCGGGCCTTGTACGCGCTGTGTTTATGATGACGTCTGTAATCGCACGGTCCACTGTTTTACACCCTCGTTAACAGGAGTAAGCCAACGGTTTCAGGGCATTATTTGGCAGGTAACAATTTATAACTAAGAGAAGGCGCTTTTTTCGTGTTAATTCAACATACTTCATAGGTGATTGGGCCCCTTTAAAGATGGACTGATATAAACTATTCTTAAGTCACTTAACTTCATCAGAGCTTAATTATGAATATATGTCAATTTCAGGCCTTAATTTCTGAGGCGTCTTTGTAATTTGATACAATGACAGCTAATTATCTGGAGAATATCCTATTTGATGAACGATACCATCGTCACATTAGCAGGGTGCCAATTATCGCCAGAAAGTAGGAAGTTATGAATGATCTTTGGTTCTACTTTATTGCATTATGTGTCTAATTAAAGAATGTCTGCCACACCGAGGGCGGGCGGCGATAATTCACGGTTTATTTAAAGGCAAAATAGTATATGATCAAATATAATCCATTATTTACGGTGAACACACAAGACTAAACAAAGTTCAACTAGTCTCTTTCGACATTTGAAATTGAATAATTCAGGGAACCATTAGGGTTAAAAAAAGAATTTGTTAAATAAATAAGTAATATTAAAACAAATTTATCTTTAAGCATTACCTAAGCAAATTTACTGTATAAAATACTGAATTCTTCTATTCATCCGTTAAGCTGAGTATATCACAATATATATTAGACTTCTGTCCGGCTAATTCATACCCATTTAGCCTGAGTTAAAATGCACAGATTCAGTGACTTGTATGAGCAGACCTCTGGTTATACCAGGCGTTATCATTCGTTGCACAGATGAAAGTAGTCAATATGGTTTATCCGCTGGTAGCCACCAGACACCCGGCGTGACATCACGCAATCCAATTTATAAAAGAGGTCATAATCGGTTAATGGATTATTGATGTGTGCTGTTGGCGATAACTGTAAGCAGAAGCTCCACCCAGGTGTCCGTGTGATCCGCACTGATCATGTGGCAAAGATCATAAGTTTATGAAGATGTGTAGAAAAATTCAAAATGATTTTATAGATTTTTTTTTATTTTGAGTGAAAACGACATCCGATTGCCACAGTTTTCTGTTGAAATTAATGACTTTGTCGGAATTAATTAATTTTAACTGAGTTTAATCATTTGATCGGCAGAAAATAAGGACAATTTATTTAATGCATATTTCCAAATGTCATAGTTTTGATGTATTATGATTTGCAAATATTTGCAAAATTTCTTCTCTCTCACTCTGTCCCCTTGTCTTACTCTTTGGGTTCATCCCTCTGTCTTTTTTATCTGTCTCTCTATCTCCGTTAGTCTGTTCGTCTGTTTGTCGTTATCTCCCTGTATTCCTCTTGTTTTGCATGCTGAACTTCTACGTACAGAAGCTTTCACCAACGAATGAATGGAAAAAAAGTTTCATAACGTCGTTGATTTGGCAGTGAACTATACGCGTGTGGTGCATTATTGTTATTTACTTCGACAGAAGGTTGTGCCTTCATCCTCGTTTGCCTGTGTGTTGTTCGCGAAATAACTCACGCAATCCAAACGGAATTTCATAAAATTTTCGGGGCGTTTTGAAAATGGACCAGCGATGAAGCAATTCGATTTTAGTGAGGATACGACACATTTTACGGATCCAGGAACGTCGTCAAGGAATATTCACATATATACAGCCTACCCCTTACCCCCCCCCCCCCACGGAGGATTGTATTCCTTGAATGCAGATTTCTCGTTTAGATTTAAGCTTCAATTTCTCAGCCATTTCAGATAGGGAATAAAAAAATTACGTATCTACTTTAATGCGCAATTGTATAATTATACAACACGTTTAAGGGTAATGATGTTGTAGTCCACAGGTTCTGGGGCCAGTTTCACCCGGGCACTGTACCATACAGTCGGACATATTAAATTAAAATAAAAATAAATAAGACTAATTATGATATTGTTTTTAGAACTAAGCCTTTGTAAGCACCTAGATACAGTAAACGCGTGTCAAAATATGGAATTGTAATTGTCTAGGTGGTCTAATGAGATTTAAAGCTTTTGTTGCAACCTTTCAAACTCAACAACAGAACGTGTTCTTAGTATTGACAAAGCATATATTGGCATTTCGCAAAGAGACAGCGTTACAATACAATGTATGGTTGATACTCTGCTGTTTTGCATTAACTTGGTAATTCATATAATCACGTTTAATGGAGAAACGATATCCTGTCTTATCATTTAGATTTATTGTTATCGCATTCACGCAATATCATTAAATAAACTATGTTGTGGATAGTTAATCACATACAACATGCTCGACGGTTACTTCATTTCTAACCAGTCATGTCATAGGTAAATGCTACACGAGTCTGTCAGTCATTCAAAGTACAGCAATTAATGTATTAAATTAACATTTCATTACCCACTCAGAATGATATAAGTCGTTCCGAGTGTAGGCGCCTTAGGAGGGGCCAATGTTGCTAAGAGTAAGAAATCATTAACAGCAAAAAGAAACGGCCCTATCCGTGTGTGTTTATTGTTACAGGTGCTCTTTTTATTGTGTGGCACGGGCGTAACTCGTCTTGTGACACCCTCGCCGGGCTGTTTGTTACATTCGCAGTTTAATCCGTACTGGTTGAACTCTCGTTGGCATGTTAGCCTTGGGCTTTCTCGCCTGGTAGTGAGTCACGTGTGGGCCCTGGTATGTAGAGATACTTACAGCGATGTTCTTCTAGATGATTCCTGTAACGCGTGTTTACCGTGTAGAATGTATTATTCTTAGACTGTTCGAAAAGTGGAAAATTCTCGGCTTGGGGTGAAGAGTATATATTGGGGCTGTGTTTTAGACCCGAAGGAGAGCAGCAGAGAAGATTCCAGTGGACGCAGAAGCGTGTGTCAGTTTCTTGGACCTTATCCGACCAGTGCGGCAATTATAGATTTTCTAAGACTTTCTCCTGGATTTTATGCATTTGGACTTCAGTTTACTTTTTGGATTATTACAAGAGCTTTACACTGGACTGTCATTCTCCGAGGGTATACATTTAAAGAACTTATCGTTGTGATGGTGGTGGTATCCAGGTACTGTGCACTTTGTGTATTTTACTGTGTGATTGTATTGATTTGTTGTTATACCGCTGTTTTACTGTATAATTATATTGTAATGTTAGGGTTTTATTAAAGAATAAATTATAGTTATTTCTTAACAAAAAAACACTGACTTCTTTATTTATTCCTCTAGACTTTTCACGCTGCCTAGTTTTACAGAATCTGATTGTTTTTATCTCCATTACAAAATTTGTGTTGATCACGCATACGTGATCTGTTTATATTAGGTTCCGTAACATAAAATTGGGGGCTCTCCCGGGATGCTTAATAGTTTTGACAATTTATTAGGCCTTGACCTGGACATAGTTTTATCATACATTGTTTACAAGATTACATATTGTTTACAGTACATTGTTTACAGGATTTATCTCAGTGTTTTTTTATTGTTTTGACATCTTAACATGGCAGATTTCAAACCTGAGACATTTGTTGACGATCCCAACCCTGATCAACTAGAAAAGTTGTCAAAAGAACAGTTGTTGCGTTTGGGACAACACTTAGGGCTAAGTGTGAAAAAAGCTTTGAGAAAGCCTGATATCATTGCTAAAATCATGCAAGATCTAGTTAGCAAAGGTTTAATTGAAGAGACTGAAGTTGAAACATAAAAAAATGACAGCCTTGCTATGCAATTAGAATTAAAAAAGTTAAAAATGCAACATGAGCTAGCATTAAAAGAGAAAGAAAAAGAAAAAGAAATGGAGTTAAAACGACTGGAGTTAGAAAGACTTAAAGTAGAACATAGTCTACGCGCTGCCCCGACTTACAGTTTTGATGTTACTAAACACATTAGACTTGTCCCACCTTTTCAAGACAAAGAGGTTGATAAATATTTCTTACACTTTGAGAAGGAAGCTGAAAATTTAAAATTGCCTAAGGAAAATTGGACTATGCTGTTACAAAGTGTATTGACTGGAAAGGCCAGAGAAATATATACAGAGCTTTCAGTAGAAGCTGCTGCTGACTATGACCTGGTAGAACGGTTAATCCTGAAAGGTTATGAGTTAGTTCCAGAGGCTTACCGCCAGAAATTCAGAAATTGGGAAAAGCGCAAAGAACAGATCACGTCGAATTTGCTAGGACAAAAGAGCAGTTGTTTGATCGCTGGTGTAGTTCTAAAAATGTAATGAAAGATTATGACAATTTGCGCCAGTAATTTTGCTTGAAGAATTCAAGCGCTGCATTAAAGCAGATGTTAAAACTTTTCTCGATCAGAAAAGTCCTGAAACACTAGACATTGCTGCTCAATTAGCTGATGATTATTCATTAACACACAAAATGTCCTTTACTAGCAAATCAAACAAGTCATTCACAAAAAAAGAATGTAAATCAAAAGAAATTTATGGTCAAAAGAAGTTTAAAGCGCAGTCACCCAGCACTAGTAGTCCTGATAGTTCAGCAAAGTCTATTGCTACATCTCAGTCCATGTCCACTCTGTCTAAGTCCAACAAAGACCAGCCATTTTCAAAGAAAATCTGTAATTACTGCAAGGAGGGAGGTCATCTAATATCTGACTGCTGGAAACTTACGAATAAACCAACTAGGAAACGTTCTGGGTTTGTTTCAAAATCTATGCATAGCATAGAACAAGAACCAGGCTCTTTTTATGTAAATAAGGGGTACAACTCCTTTATTGACTCCAAAAAAGAGTTTGATGCTACGGAGGCCCAAGTGCCGTCTGAATCCAAAGAAGAATCCGTAGCTTGCGGGGTAAAAACCTCATTTGATTCCTGCGAGGAATTAAATATGGCTAGGTCCTTTCAATACTCCTGCGAGGAGTATCCTGTAAATAAGGCTAAGTCCTTTTATGACTCTTGCGAGAGTATTTCAAATGAGGCCAGGTCCTCATGACAAACGGAAAGTTGTTTCTGCTGAGGAGTTTGGTATTAAAAAGGATGTAGATTCCTTAAATGACTCTGAAACAGAGTTTATGACTGACACTGTCAATGTCAGTTCTTTGTTTGATGAAGCTGAGGTAGTAGATTCCTCTCCTGACTCTGAAATGGAGTTATTTGAGCCATTCATACATGATGGTTTTGTATCACTTTCAAGTGATTTTTCAGATTCTACCCCTATTAGAATTTTGAGGGACACTGGTTCAGGCCAGACTCTCATGTTAGCAAACACTTTGCCATTTTCTAATAGGTCCTTTACTGGTGCACATGCACTTGTTAATGGTGTGTTTTCAGACAGGCACACTTCAGTTCCGCTTCACAGTATCCATTCAAAGTCAGATTTGATTTCTGGGAATATTACTGCGGGCATAAGAACATCTTTACCCTTTAAGGGAATTCAGTTGCTTCTAGGCAATGATGTTGCAGGTGACAAAATACAGCCTGTACCAATAGTGACAGAAAAGCCGTCACTTTATCAGGACACTGATCCGGAAAGTCAGGAAATTCTTGGTTTGTATTCTTCATGTGCTGTAACTAGATCTATGGCCAAGAAAAACACACATGAGGATAATGGTCCAGATAATAACACTCTGGGAGTCACTAGTGACTCGTCTAATGACTCGCCTGTAAAGGATGCAGCATTCTCAAGGTCAGAACTTATCGCGGAACAGCATAAGGACCCTGATATTTCATGTTTGTTTCCCAGGGCAGTTTCTAAAGATGAGCTGTCACAGAACCCAGTTTGTTTCTATGTTAAAAATGGAGTGCTTATGCGTTAATGGCGACCACCTGATGTATGCACTGATGATGAGTGGACCATCAAACATCAAATAGTAATGCCCAAAAGCTTTCGCAATGAAATTCTAAGCATGGCACATGAGGCTCCTTTGTCTGGTCATTTAGGTATAAATAAAACTTATCAGAAAGTGAGTATACACTTCTATTGGCCTTATCTCAGGAAAGATGTTGTACAATATTGTAAATCATTCCATACATGTCAGATGGTAGGCAAGCCAAATCAGAATCCTCCTAAAGCCCCACTTAGGCCTATTCCTGCTTTCGATGAACCATTCTGTAGGATTATTGTTGATTGTGTTTTATCACATACTTGCTAACAATTATGTGCGCATCTTACAGGTTCCCTGAGACAATACCATTGCGCAAAATTAATGCCAACAGTGTTGTCAAAGCTCTGACCAAGTTTTTTACAACTTTTGCATTTCCAAAATCCAACCTGTCTGACAAAGGGTCTAATTTTATGTCTGGCTTATTCCAACAAGTTATGCTTGAGCTAGGTATAAAACAGTACAGCTCTTCGCCATACCATCCTAAAAGTCAGGGCGCCCTCGAGCGTTTTCACCAGACATTAAAAAACATGATCAGGACTTATTGCTATGACTCACAGAAAGACTTGGATGAAGGAATCCAACTATTGCTGTTTGCTGTCAGAGAATCCTTTCAAGAGTCCTTGGGTTTCAGTCCATTTGAACTAGTTTTTGGACACTCCGTTCAAGGTCCATTGAAACTGCTTGATGAAAAACTCATGTGTGAAAATCCGGATTCTCTTAGTTTACTGCAGTATGTCTCAGACTTTCGCACTAAACTACACAATGCTTGTGAGATTGCAAAGTCAAATCTAAAATCTGCACAAAGTAAAATGAAAACAAAGTATGACAAGCACACTATAAATAGGACATTTCAGCCTGGTGAAAAGGTCCTAGCCTTATTACTCATCCCTGGCAGACCTCTGCAAGCTAGGTATTTTGGTCCTTACATTGTTGACAGGAAATTCAGTGATTTAAATTACATACTGTTGACACCAGATAGACGTAAGAAGAAACAACTGTGCCATGTTATCATGTTGAATCCATATTATGACAGAAATAGCACATCAGATGTTGTATAATATGTTACTGCTGTTAATTGTGTAAAAACTGACCATGACCCAGTTAAGAAGATACTGATTGTAAGTGTGATGTAGACATTCAGTGTGGTACAGTGCCATTAAAAAACTCAGACGTGCTTAAAAACCTGGATGCCAAACTGTCACACCTTCTCGCACACCAACAACAAGACCTCAAGAACCTGCTGCGGAATTATGAACATTTGTTTAGTGACGTTCCAACGCGAACTAACATGTTGTGGCATGACGTCGATGTCAGCGAGGCAAGCGCAGTCAAGCAACATCCATATAGACTGAATCCAGAAAAGCAACAGTATCTACAGGATGAGATTCAATATTTGCTGGACAATGATTTTATTGAACCTAGTAACAGTAACTGGAGTTCACCATGTATTCTTGTGCCAGGACCTGATGGAAGTTACCGTATGTGCACAGATAATCGAAAACTCTGTCACCAAGACTGACACGTTCCCGATTCCGAGGATCGATGCTTGTATTGATAGAGTCGGTAGCTCCAGGTATGTTTCCAAGTTTGACTTGCTAATAGGTTTCAGGCAAGTTCCGCTGACAGATCAAGCGAAAGAAGTGTCTGCATTTGTGACGCCGCAAAAACTGTACCAGTATAAAGTTATGCCGTTTGGCATGAAGAACTCGCCAGCCACGTTCCAGCGCCTCATCCATATGGTTGTCAAGGAAATTCAGGGCTGCGACGCATATATTGATGACCTTATCGTGTACAGCGACACTTGGGAGAAACATCTGCAAATTCTTCGCGACCTCTTCGAAAGACTCAGTGAAGCACGTCTGACCGTCAACTTAGTAAAAATTTGAGTTTTGTCATGCACAAGTAACATTTTTGGGTCATATTGTAGGGCAGGGTCAGGCAAAACCTGTTGATGCTATAATAAATGCTATTTCTGCATTTCCTAGACCAGAAAACAAAAAGCAAATAATGCGTTTTCTTGGTATGGTTGGATACTACAGGAAGTTTTGTCAAAATTTTGCTGCTGTTGCTTAATCTTTGACTAATTTGTTAAAGAATTAACAAAAGTTTGTATGGAATTTTTAGTGTGAAAATGCATTTCAGAATTTGAAAGCAATTCTGTAAAGTTCACCAGTTTTAGCAGCTCCAGACTTTTCTGTACTTTTTAAGTTGGCTGTAGATGCTAGTGATACTGCTGGTGCTGTGTTGTTACAAGAAGGCAATGATGGCATAGATCATCCAATTTGTTATTTCTCAAGAAAGTTTAATGCAAACCAGAGAAACTACTCCACTATTATAAAAGAATGTTTGGCTTTGCTTTACGCGTTGCAACATTCTGAAGTTTATGTTACTTCATCAGTCAGGCCTATCATTGTCTTCAGTTATCACAATCCGCTCACGTTCATGAACAAGTTGAAGTGTAAAAATCAAAGATTGTTGAGATTGAGTTTGTTCTTACAGGATTACGATCTTTATATGATACACATTAAAGGGAGAGACAATGTACTTGCTGATTGCTTATCGAGATTTTTATGAAATGTTGTAAACAGGATGTTTATGTAATGTTGTAAATAAGATGATTTTTGAGATGTTTAAAAATTTAGTGATTGTGATTGCAAAAAGAAAGTTTTCCATGAAAACTTTCTTTTTTCTTACAGGAGGGGTACTGTTACAGGTGCTCTTTTTTTTGTGTGGCACAGGCGTAACTCGTGTTGTGACACACTCGCCGGGCCGTTTGTTACATTCGCAGTTTAATTCGTACTGGTTGAACTCTCGTTGTCATGTTAGCCTTGGGCTTTCTCGCCTGGTCGTGAGTCACGTGTGGACCCTGGTATGTAGAGAAACACACAGCGATGTTCTTCTAGATGGTTCCTGTTCCGTGTAGAATGTATTATTCTTAGACTGTTCGAAAAGTGGAAAATTCTCGGCTTGGGGTGAAGAGTATATAAAGGGGCTGTGTTTTAGAGCCGAGGGAGAGCAGCAGAGAAGATTCCAGCGGACGCAGAAGCGTGTGTCAGTTTCTAGGACCTTATCCGACCAGTGCGGCAATTATAGATTTTCTAAGACTTTCTCCTGGATTTTATGCATTTGGACTTCAGTTTACTTTCTAGATTATTACAAGAGCATTACACTGGACTGTCATTCTCAGAGAGTATACATTTAAAGAACTTATCGTTGTGACGGTGGTGGTATCCAGGTACTGGGCACTTTTTTTATTTACTGTGTTATTGTACTGATTTGTTGTTATACCGCTGTTTTACTGTATAATTTTATTGATTTAGTGTATTGTTATGTTAGGGTTTTTTTATGAATAGATTATAGTTATTTGTTAACAAAAACCACTGACTTCTTTATTCATTCCCCTTTACATTTCACGCTGCCTAGTGTTACAGAATCTGATTTTTATGCCCCCGCCACAAAGTGGCCGGGGCATATAGTTTTACCCATGTCCATCATTCCGTCATTCAAAAATCAAACAGTTGTACGGACTTTTTTTTCGCAATGCCTGCAGGTATTGGCCTGATTTTTGGTGTGTTGGCAGATAATGACCAGTTAAAGATTGAATTTTGCGTTTTGTCTCAGTTGACCTACTTTTGACCGTTTGACGGTGCCCTAACATAGAAAATTTCATGAAAAATATATAAATTTTCATGACAAGTGCACATGTACAGACTTTGTTCGCAATGCCTGCAGATACGGGCCTGATTTTTGGTGTGTTGGCAGATTATGACCGGTTACAGATCGAGTTCACGTTTTGCCCCGGTTGACCTACTTTTGACTTTTTGACGGCTCCTGAACATAGAACAATTAATGAAAAGTAGAAATTTTCATGACAAGTGCACATGTACGGACTTTTTTTCGCAATGCCTGCATATACGGGCCTGATTTTTGGTGTGTGGGCAGTTAATGACCAGTTGCAGATTGAGTTCGTGTTTTCTCCCAGTTGGCCTACTTTTGACCTTTTGACTTCTCCTGAACATAGAAAGTTTCATGAAAAATGGAAATTGATATAACAAATGCATATGTACGGACTTTTTCCCCCAATGCCTGCAGATACCGCCCGGATTTTTTATGTGTGGGCAGATAATGACCAGTTACAGATCGAGTTTGCGTTTCGTCCCTGTTCACCTATTTTGATTTTTTAACGGCTCCTAAACACAGAAAATTTCATGAAAAATAGAAGTTATTATGACAAATGTACATGTACAGCCTTTTTTAGCCCTCAATTTTTAATTTTTAATCAATTTTTATCGGATTTTTCAATTTTGGCCTTGTGAGAGGGATATCTCTAAAAGGGTTCACCGTTGGAATTTTATTTCATCAGTGAAGATGTATATCAACAAAATCTTGGTCAAGTGCGAAGATGGGTGACCTTGACCTAATTTTCTTTTTTAGAGCTGATTATACAAAAACACTCAGAAGTTTTTATGTCAGGAACCATTGTGTTGATTTTCACAAGATTACTATGATCATTAACCTATGACCTGAACTTTAAAAAATTTACAAAATTTAACAAATATTTCTAATTTGCTCAAGGCGGGGGCATTCGTGTCGTTCCGACACATCTAGTTTTTATCTCCATTACAAAATTTGTGTTTATCACGCATACATGATCTGTTTATATTAGGTTCCGTAACAGTATGCCAACCTGAATTGAGCCAAGGAATGATCTCAAGAATGTCCCTTGTACCAAATCGGTGTAATTATACTACCGAGAGCAGATTGTCTTGGGTTTTAAACTTGTGGCTGGATGCAAAATACAATACCATGCACGATCTCATTTGAATAATTATAATTCTATGCCCCGTGCCAGCTCTGGTGAGACCCAGAGAATCTTGCTCTACAAAGCAGCGGTTAAAATCAAGAAGACCTGTAAAGAATGTACTATGTAAAAGCCGCATTAGGAGTGTACATCATAGGCAAGATAGGAAGTTTATCTCGTCCCAGTGTAATACGGAGTAACGACTTTACTGCACATATATAACATATACAACATATAACACCAGTAGCTGGTGTTTGTATCTACCCCTTTTACCCGCATGATATTCATAATATTGTACTTTTAGGTCGCATGTTGTCGCTCACTGCTATAGATTTTATGTAGCATGTGTATATATTGTTCAGTATGGTTTTATGACACGCAGGAGCAATTCACTTTTGCCTGAGCGTGAGAACTTGTAAGGTCAGGATAACGCTTATACCTTCCATCCTCATAGACGACAGACCTATCGAATTAAAAGAAAGAACACACAGAGGTGTAAACGTTTGCATCTACTCACCTAAGCTGATTAACGTCTCAAGGCCTGGATGGTGAATATGATCGGCAGGACACTTAACTATATATCGCCTTAGGTTGTCCTGTACTTTATATATGTCTCATCGGGTTACATCTACACATTCTAGGTGATACTCTACACTCATCCGGTATAACGTCACGTGCTCACGACTGGACAATCGTTTCTGTTAGAATCCACTCGTACAGCTTGGTTCACAGACACATGGGCGCCAGTGATTTCCGTTGGGGCCCTACTTCGGCAAGACCCTTACACATCTGCAAAGAAGAATACAGCATATATCAGATGTAACCAGGAACCATCCTAGTTACTTCATCACATGCAGGTGCGAATATAAGTAAATATATATGTTGCCTGAAATGCATGATGACATTAAAATTATTGTAAGAGGCACTGGTTTATTTTGTATGCATTCCGTAATAAATTAAACCATTAGAGCAATGTTTATGCAAAAATGTGTCGAATATTTATTTACAAAAATTAATGTATGTAGCGTAGTTCTACTTCACTACAAGGAACGGCCTTCTCTCAGGTTAAACTGGTTAGTTACAGAATGTTATTTATTTAAATTAAGTAGAACCGACACATGCAAGATGACAATTCGAAATGAATTCGCAAGATAAATTTTGTCGTTTATAAATGATTGCTTTTGTTTATATTAATACGTCAAATTTTATACAGATTTCCGATCATCCGGTCCTTTAAAGTCCGGTACCTTTAAAAGAGGGTGAGAGAGAGCCCCCCTGCAAACGAAATGATAAAAAATAAAAACAAATGAATATACTATGCAACATCCACATGAAAACCTGCCATGCTAACTTCACAGCAAATTGTTTTCTCGATTCTCGATGGGAAATAGACAAACAACCTCTTCTTTCCCAAATCCCTTGTACGCACTTTCTCCATATATTGTATCTATAACGTTTAATGTCAATGACACATACGAAATACGTAACTCAAATTGAAATTCTCATTGAATCTTCTGAAGGACCAAACTTTCCTTTGAGTTGCACTGAACAGTTTCTACACCTTGGTTTCACTTCGGCAGATAAATTAACAACAATTTCAGAGAAACTTGATCCTGAAACTGAAATGTTGCCTAAGATTTTTAAATATCACCAGAGAAGTTTAAGGTACATCTTGAATGTGAACCGAAACTATCAGGGCACATGACCTTACATAGATACCATCAGAACATCATTCATGCGTCATCTGAAGCATGATGGCACGTGTCTTTAAAATAATATATCCAGGGACCTAACCGGTTTTCGGCTTTGTCGTCAGAGGCTTTGCCGTTTAAATTGTCACCTCACGAAAACCCGCTATCACATCTCCAGAGAAATTAGACTAATCATGTGAACCTCGCAGGCCTCGTTTATCATTCTTGTCATCTCCTGGTCCGAATGCCCTTCTAGTGCACGAACTCGGCGCCGAAATCTCCATGGATGTCAATTGTACAATCTTGGCCGGATTTTTGTTTGTTATAAACTTCCTTTGTGGAAACATCAATATTTTTGCCTTTTAGCTAAGTAACAGCTTTTTCAACGCATAATGGGCGATAACCTGGCAGGCTTTTGCCTCTGTTGTATATTCATGTGAATATTGGAGATTTCTGGAATAATGGGCTAATCAGCTTAAATCGCAACTAATGTTTTAGAATCTATGCAGCTTGTTTCACCTGTGTCACATAGTTTTGGCAAACACTGAAGTACAGATATAGTCTGGTTTGGAGGGAGGAGACTATAGAAATCAACCACTGGAAACGGTGATTTATTTTTAGTTCCCTATTCCTCTGTCACTTTACATCCTACTCTTGAAGTGTAATATATATCACTGTGCAGGGAGTTAGGTACGCGCTCTTAGTCATGTCTCGTGCATTACTTGTATGAATATTACTACAAATCTGGCAGTATCAATAATACACATATAAAACTAAAAAAAGTGTTCAAAGACGCATTTTTATATTATGTTCAAATCGCAATCGTTCAGCTGATAATCTGATCACATTAAAAAAAGCTACACACTAGGATTTAATTAAATATGTCACCTGACACAAAGTTTGTGTCGTTAAGGGTAGAAACCATGGTTCACCCAACATGATGTCTCGTAATAGCCATGCATTAACGACCCTCCAAAGCTGCCAAGTGTTTTTTTTATTTTTATAAAGGAATATATATATATATATATATATATATATATATATATATATATATATATATATATTTCACCTCGAACCGGTTTAAATGCAATTTCTTTCAGTCCAATAGTCGGAATATGTTCAAACTTGACTATCAATAGATTGTCCGTTGGAAGAAAAATTCAGCCAATTTATGAAAAATAAATCCCCTTTCTCTTTGTAGATTCGGTATGTGACATATATTAATCGTATTGGTTTCTTAAGAGTATCTTATTAAGGAATGCATAGTTAAAGTTTAGGCCTGTCATCCTTTGAACAATAGCCTCTCTTTCATGACATGCAAGACAATTTGGACGAAATTATAACGTCGTGACCAGTTTCCCTAATCAAAGCAAAGCTTCTCAGCGTTATTTCCTTTCCTTTAGTTATGTCTTCTGTTTTTGGGACACAAATTCAACGGCGAATTCAGTGATGCAAGAAAGTTTCTGTTCGCACAAATCAAAAGAAACGCTTACACAGTAGCTTCGGGATTTCTTTGAAGTCTAAAGACTACTGATACCTCTGAGAAACATTTCTGACAAATATAATTTGTACGAACCTTGTGTGTTACGGTTCTGTGTAATGGTATGTAATGATATACGTGGATGTGTCTACCCGGTCACCAACACAACTTTCATCCATAAAGAATTTTCCTTGCAGGTAGTGGGCCTGAGACAAGTTGTCACTGCCACTGTTAGGATAATTAAGATAAGTAGCAATAGCGGAATATCTGTTTATATAGTGCGGCTTTGGATAATTTTTGCACGAAGATGAAACCAACCATGGATGGAGCCTTTGAGTGTGAATAGGGGAATACATTTCACATCCATCAAACCCAGCCCGTCGGAGAGCAACAGCGGCTAATTAAAAATAAAATAATTAATAGCTAATTCATTATGGAATGTCCGCTTGAAATTTGGAAGATGATCACAACAATTTACATCAGAGGGCTTTGTTGTAGCTTCAAGGGGAAGTGACCAATTATGAATTTCTCATGGGAGACAGCTTAATTAGGCCCCCAAAGATGCTAGTCAGGCTAACTTTCCTGCTTGAATAAACATGATTTATTAGAAAATATATTATTCTGATCTTTGCGCATGACAAGTTTGTATGTTATATTTTATGCGTTGTGATAAAAAGATAATGGTCTATTTCAGTCTTGAAGTAGTTTCACGTGGACATGTCGGATTTCCAATGGGTCTGAAATTCAATAGCGCACAATTTTTCATAGCTGTCGATCTTAGGCAAATCTTTCATGATAACTGCTTTAACGGTTCTTGAAATAATTCGCGCGAAATGAACTCTATGATCGCTGTGTGGTAGCAATATTTTGTTCTTGGTGGGTTTGAAATTCGAAAGCGCATACGGATGTAACAAATTTTAGTTAAATTTTCACGGCAACTGCTTGAACGTTTCTCAAGAGAAAGCATAAGAATGAACGTGACGAACGGAAGACGGACAGTCGGATGGACGGAAGTCCAGATATTTATCGGGCGCCTCGGTGAGACCCTTATAATTACACCAATTATTAAATACGTGATGGTATCGTCAATTCTATGAGTTCTACATTCAACGGTGCAATGTAATTTTTTGTGGACATAACTGGGGGGAATCAATAGATCCTATCCAAAGAATATCACAGCACAGTCCACGCAACGTGTTATCCTCCGATTCCTGTATATTATACTTAACAGACACTAGCAATTCATCAGGCTAATCGTTTTCCCGCCGAGGGAGACATTCTAATGCCGGAATATTTACCTAAGACAAACCCTACAGTATGTATTACAAAAAGTGACATTATTGGCTGACGGAGGTATTATTGTACGTCGAAGGGATGAAAGCAGAATGATACATGGTAACATTACTATTTTGCAACGATGTACCTATTTCTTTTACGTGCTTTCTTAAATCCTGCTTGCCTCAATATAAACAAACTAAAGTAGAATGATAACGATCTAGTGGAGTGTAGGTACATGTAAACATGCTATAGATGACGCTTGTAAATTACCTGAACTTCACATAAGCTTCCATAAAAATACATATGCTTTATTTATAAGCACATAGACAAATCCTGATGAAAAAAATGTCTGTTCTGGTCTTTGTGTTAGTACGCAGCACATTGTAAACAACTGATACTATGTCTGCCAGGTGAGCCTGAAATACAGACGTTCCAGTATGACAGCATGATACATCATCGGTTATCTGCAGACTTTTTAACTTTTACTCTTTTTTGCCCCAAAATTTTACTGAAAATATCCTTAGAATAACCTCATCGAGGGTGACGTCATTGTTGTTTATCACTCCGTTTACTCTATGATGACGTGACTGACCGTGATGACCAACCACTATCCATACAATTACCTATCTACGTTTTACTTAAACATTCTTAATAAAACAATCAAACTTAAGTGTATGCACGTGTTCACATCATTTTGCATTGCAATCAGTGCAAAAAACTTAGATAAATACCATTTTTTTTATAAATTGACAATAATATCCTATCTGTTATACTTATACATGTGATTACTAAGGCATTTAACAAGGCGCCAATATTTGGGTATTATTGTATTATATAATGTTAACATATCGCAGGGACGGATCCAAGATCTTGGAAAAGGGGGGTCCAACCCTGGAGGACTAATGTCAAAGCCTTAAAACAGGTCCCCTGGTCGGAAAGGGGGGGGGGGGGTCCAGGCCGCAAAGATTGGTCTGGAACCCATTAAAAACGGTTGCGGCGGCTTAAAAAGGGAGGGGGTTCCGGACCTCTTGGACCCCTATTGGATCCCTCTTCTGTACAAGGCTCTGTATGGAGCGTATAAGAATTCTAAACATGTCAGTGGTGATAGTGAATCCCCTGAAACAGTCTTTATAATGTCTAGATTATCTGCATTTGATATCCGGATTGATATTATTACTTGACTGAACAAAAGAAACTGTCAATCATTATCCCTCTCGTCTGTGTGAAAATAGCTTTTTTTCACTTTTACATTGGCTGATATCAAAATATACTCTTTCAATCCCGATTTTCATTGTTTTTCCTGTAACATATTTCCTCTTTTTAACTAAAACCTGAAGTGTTAAATGTTGATTCAATTCAAACTTTAAATTCATCTTTTTAACATGCAAGAAACAAGGTGTTTTGATGTTATTGGTTGCGTACAATTTAAAAAATAAAATTTACAAAATTGTTTATCAATTATAATTGTGAATCAGAAAGAACATAACATCAGTTTTGAAATGATAAGCAACTTGGATTTGATATTGATATTTAATGATTTTTGAAGTAATTTTAATTCAAAAGAACTTTGCCAGGAATGTTAATAATAGACTGAACGACCAGGAGTACCTATGTTAACGTGAACGACCAAGAGTACCTATGTTAACGTGAACGACCAAGAGTACCTATGTTAACGTGAACGACCAAGAGTACCTATGTTAAGGTGAACGACCAGGAGTACCTATGTTAACGTGAACGACCAGGAGGACCTATGTTAACGGTGCATATCTGATCAAACATGACTCTGAAAAAATGTTTCAGAATTCAAATGGACTCTGCGATAAACCGCAGAGTAATGGAATGTCCAATAAGTGAGGGCAGACTTAAAGGTGTCCATTCACCTACCTTTTGAAAAAAATATGTGATTTCTAGCTGCATTTGTGTATATATTAATCATCTAAATGTAATTTTGGTTGTGAAAAGATCTTATAACGCCTTCGTGATGGATGTATGAACTGCAACACAGCAATGTTAACAAACGGGAAAAACAAAAGCTGTAACAAAAGGTGGTAGGTTGCATATATGCGGAGGTAGAAAGGTCACTTGTTTGAAAAACACCCTTTTCAAAGCCCTGGCTTATCGGACTTGCAGCCCGATGCCCTTGGTTCAGTTTGTTTTGATCATTTTGTTGGCCCCCACACATTATAAACGCATTGATATAATCAAAACAAGCACACAGCGTGCGGTGATAACCACATTTTCTGGCCTGTTTTTGTAACAGCTCAAGGGTATTACCTTTAGTTGATAAAGGTCAGATAGGTGATTGGGTCCCTTTAAATACTCATTTTTATAAAATTATTTTATAAATTAATTATTTTTTTTAATTTGCAATGTAACGATTTTTATACAAGTGTTCCTGGAGAATATTTAACGATGTCACTTGTTATTTTACTTCTGATACACCCAGTTTATTCTCGGTCTAAGGTGAAGAGGGCATCTTAAAAGACACATCGGAAATACACAAGAATCGATCTAAATTATTCTTTTTTTTATATATGAATAGGAAATTTCATATATGAAAAGGAAAGGAAATTTCACTGTCTATCTTTTTGCATTTAATCAACAACCATGAACTAACAGGCCATTTGCTGGATAAAACATCCTCTTCCAGGGTTTTGTTTTGCGTACATCCCTGAAATTTTCAAGACTTCAAAGAATTAATTGTTAGTCGATCATAACATAAAACAGTTTCTTGCAAGTACACGTATTCAGATCTGGATGATTAATGCAATGGCATTTTAAACATGAAAACAGGAACGAAAATACTTTAAAATAAATTCAACACGACTGCAAACATCTAATTTACAGGCAAATTCTACACTCAAGAAATATGATTCATAACACGGGTTTAAAGATTTATAAAATTACGTCAAATAAGGATGAATGGATCATGTAATATCAACTTCTTACGAGAAACAGCTGAGAAAGCTGAACAATTAACCCCTCATGTTGCAATAAAACTGATTGATTAGTCCGGTGTGTTCTGCTGGAGGGCAATATCCGCCCAACAGGGATAACATCTCCTTGCCGTTCACTAATACGAGATCCAGTGATAGTTATATAGGGCTCAAGAAACTATTATGTAACGATTCTTCAAGAGAGTGTCTTATGTTTATGATCTTCTGATAATGTTATTTGGCTTTGTCTTATTCACTGCAATTTGGCCGGAGGTGTAGTTTGAGAATTAGGTTACGAAAAAACAGTCGAATATCAATATCTGACAAGCCCTACATAAGTTAATCATGTCATCTATTAGATTAATGGCGTCCCCAAACCGCTTATCTCTGATTTTCGTTCCTAGTTTGCCTTGTATTGCAAACTTCAAGTTAACCTATAGTTTAGATGTAAAGCAAGACACTAAATATAAACTTGTTACTACGCATTCATTACTGCCTTTGTGAATTATTCATATAATATTCATTGCATAATATATAGCAAGTTTTCTCGTGATTTTACATAAACTGTTAAAATCATTAAAGAATGCCATCATGAAAATATGGGGTACGATATGAATGACTTAATAAAAGAGTGGATGCAGATGATACAGAATTGGCAGATGATATTCTAAGGTGTTGTATCAAAAATGCAAACCTCGAAATGCAGGGTGCTCATTCTTGGCAAAGGAGATATGTCAGCGAGATGTGGCAGCATCATAAGAACTTTACAGGATGCTGCGGATGGACTACCCTTATATTACAAGGAACATGGATTAATTACCGAGACATTACAAGTGTCATGGATGGAAAACATTGACCAAACAGTGAGTTACGGATGGACCACCCTGACATACAGGGTGCTACGGGTGTACTACCAAGACATTACAGTGTGTCACGGATGGACTACCCTGACATTACAGTGTGTCACGGATGGACTACCCCGATATTACAGGGTGCTACTGATGGACTGATGATCAATATTGACTAAATACATATTATCAGATTCCCTATGCGCGGACTCGGCATGCAAAATGCGAATCAGACAAAACGAATCGCTACATTTAGCGACTTTTGCCGGTTCCGCATAAGATCCCGGAGCGACACAGAGAAATAATGCATGTTGTTTTTCTGGTACATATGGAATCTCTCCTTATGGAGTACCTTAGGAATTTTAGTTTTATATGTACAACACTGACCGAATGACAGACACACCATGTTACAAAAATATCGGCTGAGCCGAGGGTGTGTTGAAGGAACTCATATTTATACCATTTATGTAGCTTTCTTTAAGCCGATTGCGAACATTTTGCCAACCTTCAGAACCAAGCCAAAGAAATAGGACCTTATGTGCAAATTTTTAAATTTGTCCCCACACATTAGGTTTATGGCAGAAAAATATATAGCCCTAGACATGACATACGAAGACCGAATGCACGGTCAAACGGTTCAAACTATTCAATTTCTGGAATTGTACAACAGCACCACAGCTCCTAAACAGCACGAAACCTTTTAAGAAGCACTGTCCCTTTTTCGGAACAGGAATAATGTTACAGATTAATTAAGATAAAAACCAACATAAAATCGACAAGTCAAATAGAAAAAAGGCAAATAGATTTTTTTCCTGTAGACTTTAACTATACTATAACATATTATATTAAACATTGTGGTTAAACATTTGTCTTTTTTATTAAGTATTAACATTGCTCCTGCAAAAGAAAAAATGAAATTCCTGAACATGTCAGTTTTATTTTTAAATTCATTTAGTTTGTACACATAAAACATCTCTGATGGCAGTGTGCGCGAATAAATGACTTGACCTTTTGTAAAGCAATTATTAAAATTGTTGTACAAATTGTATTTTATGATTGATTATGGAACGTCAATAGCTAAAAATGTTTTTATCCGGATTTTTTTTGGTGACTGAATATAATTCTAGGACTAACTCAGTACCTCTATGGTTATTCGTATTCTTATTTCCAGTAAACCTTTTATGTGACCAGAAAAAAAACATAATTACATATAAAGCACCATTAGTTTGTATTCAATACTGCATGGTTCAAACAATCATGGGGGCGATTCTTCCTCCCGACTGTTGAATCACCACTTGTATTATCTCTTTAAGGTTTCGTGTGTGTGTTCCACCTTGCGAGGGCATGACCACATTTCTAAATTTGACTCCGCCAGGGGTATGCGTTCAATCCCAGTACTGTGTATGCTTGCGTGTGTTTGTGTGTTTGTTCATAACATAACTCAAGCAGTCATGAATAGAATGTTATCATATTGTGAGGCCATTTCGGGAATGGGCCAGTGAAGAAATATTATGATTGTAGTGTTGATCCGGCATATGGTCCAGATTCAGGAATATTAACAAATTTACCGTCAATAATGAACGAATGAAGCTAGGCATATGGTCGGAAAAAGTGAATGACCACATGGCGGAGGCTTGTATTTCTTGGAATGCAGATTTGTAGTTGTTAGATAAAATGCAGTGAGCAAAAATATTTCAATTTGGGCAAGAATAAAGGCTAGAGGATGATTTTTATTACAAAGTTTGGAAATACAATATATTTCTGTCATTTCGTTTTCTCTAAAGTTATAATAAACATATCTTTTAAGCGGGAACACAATTTTATCTAAAAATGTATATTATAGATATATCTATATGGTAAAACATAAATTTACCTATAAAGTTGAATAAAATAAATCCATAACGTAGAATTCAAATACATTTATAAAAGATAGAATACAGATATGTATAAGGTAGAATACAAATTTATTTTAAAAAGTAGAACAAACTCAATTACAGATTATATCACATTGACTGCGTTATAGGATTTAACATTGCCATCTGTATTATCCTCTAAACCAACAAAACCTGCAGAAAAAATTTTGGACAGACAAATGATATGATATGATAGAGTTAATTTATAAAGCGCAAATATAATATACATTGCTATGCGCTATGCGCATTTCTATTTCTTTCTATTTCATCCATTACAGACTCCTTAAATAAATGTTGTTTTATCATCAAATGAAATTTGTACATTAAATGGGTATTTCTTACAATTAGTTGTGCCGTCTTATAATGACAATCTCAATTTGATCATGACAGAATTTACTTCATCAAGTGGTAGGTATAATATTGGTAACTAGGGTAAGCTAGACAGAGCACGCAGCGCTTGAGTGCCAGGACTTGAGATGGAATTGCTTGTTAAAAAAATGAGAGTCAACTCATGGAAATAAAATTGTTTAATCTAGCCTGAAAAAAAAAGCTCTATGGATCACTGATTGTTAATAAAAGCGCATGTTCGTCCTGCAATGGTCGGGTCCAGGGCGACATTTAATTGGAGTCTTGGGTGACATTGTAAGATCTCAGACGTGGCTGGGCTTAATATAAAATGACACGATATCGCATACTTCGTTGTTTATGGCTGGTTTTCTTCAGATCGGAATGATTAACCACGAAACAGACAAGAAACAGATATATTGAGATTATGTGAGCTAGATGTTACCTCTGAAGTATTAATTTATTTTTCCCCCAGACAAGGTCGTCCAGGCAGGTGTCCCACGTGTCTCTTCGTTTTAATTTTAGATGTACTTTGTTGCATTCGGAAAGCAGTAAGGGCGCACAAATTCTGGTAAAACCCCTTTTTTAACGGTAATTGAAGTACCTGAGCTCGTGTGTTAACTCCCGAAGTTTAGATGTGAACAATAGCGTGCCTGAAATTTGTTTGAATCATGCATGTATAATATTAACGGCCTCCGGGATCAAGGAAAAAACGTATTTTTCGTCAATAATTTAAAAAAAGAATATATATTAAATGACAATGTTTACAAGCAGAATATCTGATAATCACATTACTTATGAAGCATAGTAAAAATCGGATGAAAATGGCCTGATGTTGACCAAAAAATAGTTACCACGCCCGGTATAATATAAGCGCACAGTTCATGAGCAAAGTCAAGATATTTACATATTATAAACATAGTTTTGTTCCTGAACGTGCTCATGTAGAATATGTTTTCTTTATTTGCATGCATGCAATGACTGTCATAATAAGTTTAATGGCACTCTAAAGAAGTATTTCTCTGTCATACTTTAATATTGGATCCGCCCTTTTACCCTGATTTGCACCAGAATCTATGTTTAAAAAAAACCAGATGTGTCGGAACGACACGAATGCCCCCGCCTGGGGCAAATTAGAAACATTTGTTAAATTTTGAATTTTTGTTTAAGTTCAGGAGATGACATATGGTCAAAAGTAGGTCAACAAGGGCAAAATGCAAACTCGATCTGTTACGGGTCATCATCAAGCAACACACCAAAAATCAGGCCAGTATGTGCAGGCACTGTGAAAAAAAAGTCCATACATGTGCATTTTCCATAACATTTTCCTGTCTTTCATGAAATTTTCTATGTTTAGGAGCCGTAAAACAATCAAAAGTAGGTCAACCGGGATGAAACGCGAACTTGATCTGTAACTGTCATTGTCTGCCTACACATGACAAATCAGGGTGGTATCTGCAGGCATAGAGGAAAAGTCGGCACATATGCATTTGTTATGAAAATTTCTATTTTTCATGAAACTTTCTATGTTCAGGAGCAGTCAAATGGTCAAAAGTAGGTCAACTGAGACAAAACAAGAACTTGATCTGTAACTTGTCATTATCTGCCTACACACCAGAAATCAGGCCCGTATCTGCAGGCATTGCGAAAAAAAAGTCCGTACATTTGCACTTTTTTTTATGAAATTTTCTATGTTAGAGCACCGTCAAACGGTCAAAAGTATGTCAACTGGGACAAAACATGAACTCGATCTGTAACTGGTCATTATCTGTCCACACACCAAAAACAGGCCAATATCTGCAGGCATTACGAAAAAAAAGTCCGTACAACTGTTTTATTTCGGAATGACGGAAGGACGGAAGGACGGAATGACGGACATGAGTAAAACTATATGCCCCGGCCACTTTGTGGCGGGGGCATAAAAATTGGTTATTTGGTACATCTTGTTTCCGAAAATTCGTTTCTCCAAAACCTTCACAGATCCAGATTCATTCCCTACCCCGTTTTTGTGGAAAACGATTCAGAAATATTTGCGTAAACACCCTAACAGACTAACAAATCAGCAACATACCCGGGTGATAACATTAACTCCATGGCCTAGGTCATCAGGTTATAATACAAAATCGTACTGCAAACTCTACCGTCGACGAATAGATGTAAGATGAAAAGAACACCGTTATGTAGATGAACCTCTTTGAGGATACCTTGTTAAAAGGACTGAGTGTTTATCGTTAATTTATGATTATATAATTTACGCACGATATAATACAATCAAGCGAAAAAGGCTTAAAAAAACAATGAATCTGGTGTACCTGTACTAACTCTATATTTCTTTGTTTTATAAAAAGAATAATAATATTTAGATATGCTGCTACATGGGACGATATTAATTCTGTTGGTGTTTTACTTCTAACCAGACCAACGATTAATGACAGAAACGAAAAAGATGTCTTGACTGTGTGTTGTAGCCTGTCTGATCCCTTTGGGACATTACAACCCAAACATTTATGAAAGGCACTAGAAGGGAGGGGGGGGGGGGGGGGAGGGGGTCAGGGTCCTTCTACATTTACCTGTCGCCTATAACAGTACCCAATTCACTCCCTGGTGCATAGGGCGCATCGCGTGGTGAGACCTTGGCCAGGGGTTTTAGGGCGGCGGATAGTTTCACCGGGACACTAGGTAGGACACAGGAAAGAGATCATCATCCCCTGTATTCCTGACATGATGAAACGTTTACAGTGCTCTGGTCATCATGTTCACTACCACGCTCTTATTTTTTTGCATTTAATAGTTTATTTCTCCTGTGGGATGGGGTGGGGCGGGGGGGGGGGGGGGTGGAACATTTTAAATGTTTGCTAAGTATTATGGAAATCTGAAGAACTCAACTCCGGTTTTGAACTATGTAAAAGGGGGTTATAAACAATTATTCGGGCGTGAGCCAGGTTCATTTTACCTCTCCTGCGGGTCATGGGTGTATTTCCCCAAGGAACCCTCCAAAGGCGCACTTGTTTTGGAAAGAAATGCGACCGTTGGTTATATACAGTCTCTCCATTTAGCCTGCAGAGAACTCACCCTGGATGGGGGTCGACCGTGAAAAAACCTCACCCCGCCTCGGTTGAGATTCAAACTCACGACCTCCCGGCCTTGAGCCCTGTGTCATACCCCTAGTCCACAGAAACGGCCGGTGCTCCTGCTTAAAGTGAAATCAGCCTCCTGTGACACATTGACATATTGTAAAGCCAGATGAAGGTTCAACCAAGTGACCTCTTACAGATTTGGGATGTCCACATTTTTCAAGCGAGGAAAATGAATATCAAACGCAAAAGAATGGAGTTGATGTGTTATTTAGATTTCCAATTTCAAACGGAAAACAGAAATTCGAAATAACATTTCTTCTTCATTCTGTTTCTATTGACTATGTCGTCTGTGTTCTAAAGAGAAGATTCTGTAAAGTGACATATCCTATATTGCCATGGAAACGTTCAATCATTTAACGCATCGATTTTTATCAACATGAGTCCGTGAGCTGCTCTTATCCATCGCATGTGGTATATTCACAGGCGTCCCGGCAGCTATTTATTAAGTGTGAAAATCCAATAACCTCGCTCGTATATCACTTATCTACGTATATTTTGAACCAGTTGTGTATAAGGGAGAGTCGACCAGCCTTTTTATTCATACCACGCTTCCGATAGATCCCTCAGTTCAAATCCTAGTATAATTTGAGCATTTGGGCTTGGTCCAAGAAAGCGTTACTCTAAACTTAACGTCCCCTTGCCATGTACTCTGTCCGCAGATCGACCCTTTTGGGAACCATGTCCTCGAAGTACGCTCGTGTCGCATCTCCGTAGCCTTATAGAACACTGGCAGGTTTATTTCTCCAAGTTTCTCGAATTCTTTTGTTATTTTGTGTACTCATTAAAACCAGGATTTCAAATATTGCGTGTCGAAATTATGGGTTCACCGCTAGAATAAATAATACAAGGAAAACCTCCCCGAACGGGCACGATACTATCACGGACAGCTCTTTGTTTTAGAAAATTTGCATTGGTCTTCAGATGAGTTACAGAGGGAGCATTCCTCGGCCATTGAAAAAAAAACCAGGACCTTCTGAGTTCGTTATTGGGAGTTTGTTTGTATTCCTAAAAGCATCAGTGAAGGGTAAGGATATAAACATAATGGCTCTTCCAGGCCTGACCGTCCAACGCAATTTACAGATAACGGTTAAGACCTTCATCCAGGCTTACGAGCAGCAAGCCTGCTCCTGGTCACTGGTAGTGTTTCATCCTGTCAGCAAGACAGAGGATGATGATATCTTTCCTGTGTCTTACCTCTTATTAATAAAAAATTACCTTGAGGTAGCCTGAAAAACAACTATGAGTGCCGGTTCTTCACTTGTGCTCTAGCAAATCTTTTTTCTCGTTTTGAGAGAAATATCAACATTTTCCAATAATATTAAAGTTCTAGGACGAACTTAAATTTTACTGAACTTCAAGAGAACTTGAAGAGAAGCAGAATTCAGAATAATGATCCTCAAGCAATCATATTATAAACTTGGGAAATATCACTAGAAAAAGGCGTACTAATTTTCCATTAACATGCTTTATGCCATCATAAATTTGATTCAATGGTCAAGCCGGTATTTCTTATACATCATTAGGCGTACTAATGACGCCACAATGTTCTGCTGAATCTCTGTTTAACGTTAGATAAGGGCATTATCCATCAGCCAGAAATCATACAGCCCAAAGTCGGACCATGATTGAAACTAGAGCAAAGTACCGTTGAGCTGCTGTCACATTTTCGAAAAAGTCAAACGTTATACTTTATCAAATATTGTCTTCTTACAGGACAATACTGTAATCAAATTACAGTAATCAAGAGGACAGCTTTGTCAACGTAACCATCATGCTGCCTTCCGTCAAATTACAAATCTCATACCCGAGTTCTCGAAAACTGCCCAGGACCTTCTATGGCTGTTTGTTTCGCTTGGATAGTAATACGTCCTTTCACGATATCATGTTGTGGTTGTTACTCTTTTATGATATAATGTTGTGGGTGTAACTCTTTGATGATATTATATTGTTGGTGTAACTTTTTTATCATATTATGTTTTTGGTGTAACTCTTTCAATATATTAGGTTTGGGTGTCACTCTATTATGATATTAGGTTTTCCTGGTATTTCTTTTGTGAATCGTGTACAAGATAAATAATATCACTCCTTGAGCATGAACCACGAGGATTGTTGAAATCCAGTCATGTCTTGGTGAAAAGTGAACATTCACTTTTGTTGTCCATTATTTCGGTCTTTGTGGTAGGTCATCTTTGAGGTCTCCATGAAATTTAGACATTCAGGTCACTCTTTCAATTCATCATTCTGGTTACGCTTGAAGGTCGGCATTCTCGTGACTTTGGTAGGTTACTGTACATTTCACTGTTGAAGGTCACCATTCAACTCATTTTGTAAATACAGTTCGTGTACAAACATATCAACAAACCATGATTGACGAATCATCAGTCTTTGTACAACGAATCCATTTAAAATCCATTTCGTGTGTCGTGTTGTCAAATACTCACCGAAAAGGTCTATAATGTCGTAACTTCCATTTAAGTCTTCTTATGATTATTCTGCATTATCTGGCCCACCTTAATTCATTTTTATAGATCTGTTATTAACTCCATCCTCCAAAATGACATGACGCACAATTGTACATGCAATATCATAAATATACATGCGTATATATATATATGTGTGTGTGTGTAAAAATATAAAGATTAGAAAGAGGCTAGCCTATTTTGTTAAATAAAATATCTGTGATATATTCAGTACGACGATCTTGTTATCGTGTGAGTATATATTTTGTATGCAGGTTAGTTAGTTCACATTATTCCTGTCGTGTCTTTTGCAAGGCTCCTGGTTGTTACTTGAAGTAAAATTATTTCTATTTATTTAAACCGTGCTGGTTGCTATAATGAACGTTATTTCAGGAACAGCATGAATTTATCTTAGAATTCAGACTCTGATATTATTTTGATAGACCACTGCTTATTAACAACATCCTACTAATCTACCTTGGAGGGTAAGATCCCACATTTTGTTAGTTTGGAAAAAGAAACAAGGAGGACTTCACAGGGATATGGTCTGCATTTTCTATTTTCCCCGTTAATTCAATAAAATCTGTTCTGCAAGTATTATATATATATATATATATATATATATATATATATATATATATATAAATATATATACATGTAAGTCGCTTTTATGTCTTTCGTGCATGTTTTATAACCAGTAGCCGGCACCCTTTCCTCTTTTGTTTGTTTTCGGTTTCACCTTTTTCCGAACAATGATTTTTAACTTCCATATCGGCGATACGGTAATGGTTCTGTTACAACAAGTAAAAGGCTAATGACAGTATTTGACATATAATATGAAATATATTCGTTATGGAAAATTTAATCGAGCGTTTAATATTACGTACCTGGAGTTGACCATTGTATAAGGATTCAAAATAAGTATAAATCTAAATTAGTAAATGTCACGACATATACATCATAAACAAGCCTTCCTATAGAATATGTTCCATATATGAGCACGATTAATTGTAAATTATGAATGCATGTAGTAAAGGGCGTGGAATGATTTCGAAGTTATGAATAACAATTTATTTAAAATATCTCTATTCCTTTTTTGCTAGATATCTAGATGTCTATCGTTTCTTCATCGCTAAAGCAGAAATAATCCCTTTGTTTTAGTTGCAAAAAATAAGAAAGCCCAAAAGAGAAGCAATCCTTAGTAAAATCATACAAAAAAAAACCTCAAAAGGGACGCCATATATGCCCCAATTCCAAGACACGTAATAGGTTTGCGTTTACGGGGATATCCGCCTTCTTTAACGTTTTCATGGGGTATCACGCGATTTCGCTTGCGACCCTGCACGTCTTTTTGGCACGAAAATATCTGGAACCAGCGTTTCTGCTGTATTTTTCCGGGTTTTTTTTTTTTTACATTTTTATGTCTTTTCCCTTACGTTTCATGCCTCATAATATTCGTTTGGTAGCGTTTTCGTGGCGTTTATCTGCAATAACACAAAATAAATATAGCCAATATGTCAAAAATATTTAATCTCTGTTCTTGTTCTACTGCATGTCCTGCGTTCCGATGCGTTTATGAGCGATTTCATCCTTTGGCATGTGATTTAGTCAGACGTTTTAAGACGAATTCACATTGCGAGTAAAAAACGGGAGAAAAGAAAATCGTCGAGTTGTGATGGACGCTTTAGAATAATTTATTTTTCAATCCAGATGTGGAAGAACGCATGCAATTTGATTCTTTGCCACAATCATATTTTTCTTCGATATCGCGTGTGTGAAAAAGACAAAACTGTAATAATATTCACAAAAAAATCCTTGTGACTGCATGGTGGATATCTTAACCTGACAAGCATATGGTAACTGTGTAACTGTGACAGTGGCATAGATGAGCTGAAAACTTACCTGTACAGATCCATCACGTTACTTTATAGTGACGTTACAGAGATTAATGTCTACTGATATTTCCATCTGTCTGAGACCACTTGCGAGCTTGGGATGCCACTGCAGCAGCGCATTAAACAAATCTCATTCGGCAAACCGCTACTGGTTCAATATCTCTCTTTTTCTGCGTGTTTACCTGATTTAGTCCAGCGGGGAAGATTTAACAGCCGGAGTAAGTCACGCTACATGAGACGGCCGCGCCAGCTGACTTATCTTCCTGAGCTGATGTTAAATTGAAGGACGGTTCTCGACTGGAATAAGGTGGACCTGATCCAGTTGGACCCAAGACGACAGGTGTATGCCTCAGTATTGATTTTCTTACTTTCCACTGAACGCTCGCTTAGTCTAGCTTTAATATAGTACTGGGCATCATGGCACACATCACCAATAACCTGCTGTGTTATCACGGCACGTTTGATTTAAGGATTATCGGTACACTTTGTAACTGGCAGGAGACATAGGGGTACGCACATTAAGATATGATTGATTACACAATACGAAAAGAATTAATTATGACATAAGCCAAGAAATACATATGTGCCATAGCCAAGTTCAAAGATCACAGGGGTATAAACAGGTTTTTGAGACAAGACGGAAAACTAAAATGAAAATAAGTAATTAAAAAATTAAATAAAACATGATTGTCAATGAAGGGGTCTTTTCCGTTGACTACGGGAGAGATAATGTTACTGTAACTGCATTTTACTTCCAAACTGAATGGATAAACAGAATCACATATTCTATATTAAATTGAAGACGGTGCCATTCAACCATTGTCACGAAGCTGCTTAATGACAACACCTCGCAAGTACCTCGGAATTTCGATTGTAGCGTTGGAAACTATGCCAAGTTTGTCATATTCATTATTTTTCCATAATTAAAATACTTAACTGATCTCATCCCGCTTAAACCAGGCTGTGGTTTATATCCTAGACAAAAATTCAAACAATGTAACAATCTAGTAGTCACAATTCGTTTTGCTCTAATAAACTGAATATATTGCAGATTTACTTCGATATTCAAAAAGTACTTTGATCTGTCACTAAGGTGGTGGGATAACAGAGAACCCGGATCGATTACAGCAGGTTCGTCGAATGTTTGATCATCCACATGAAGGCGTTATAGGTCTATGCAGGATGTAATGTGTCAGTACACGATATTATACGTTTTATCATTTATACGATAGTCTGCTTATCTTGATATCCTATGTACATTAAATCTTTATATTATTATCCTACCGAGGTAGAAATGCTCGGTTTCAGGTAAAAATGTTAAAATCCTGCCCATATCTTATATTAAATCCATAACATTTGACAGTTCAAGGTAGCTTTATTGCACGGTATTCGTATTCGCCAAATATATCATTCACTCTATGATGACGAGGATTTATCAGAATTTTGTGAAGACGTTTTTAGACTCATATGAGAACTTAATATGTCCAACGGTTCCGATTTAAATGTGCAATGTTAACGGCCAGACCCGACAGACGATGGTTAAAAGTTGGTAAAGCTTTGCATGACTGACCTGAACTTTCTCACTATTTTTGTGTCTATCAAATATGTATCGCACTATTTCTTTGTTGAACAAAAAAAATATTTTTGTCGGTTGCGTTTGCGAAAAAGTCCACAGTATTTTCATAAAATAAGGATTTGAATACGAATGAAACCACTATGAACAATACCACAGGATGGGTTGATCAATGACAACCATTAGTCCTGGGCCTCTTCCCAGACAACGATCCATGTGTGCCCTGACACGTGAAATAAGCTATGGGGGATGATGGCGAAGGTCTCCACGTTAAATTGAATGGCTAAGCATACACCAGAACCCTACCTTGAATATTTCGATATATATATATATATATATATATATATATATATATATATATATATATATATCGTCCTGAGTAGGTTTCAGTGCTTGCAGTGTAGTACTCGATACAGGTATGGTTGAGCGATTACCTAAATATTGTTATAACAAGTTGCTCCAACGTGCTAAACATTAAGGCTGGCGGCCTGTACAGCTGAGTGGTACTCTGCTCGGCCCTCTCCGCTGGCGACCCGTGTTTGAATCCCGGCGTGGTTATGGGAGTGGGTTGTAGTTGCCCGTCCAAGGTCGATGGTTTTCTCCGAGTCCTCCAGTTTCCTCCACCCTTATCGACTTCCGGGCACCAACATCCGAACCATGGAGAGTACCTCGTATTAGTTATTATAACTAGTTGTACAATCCATGTAAAATAAATAAAGTTTTTATTATTGTGTATATATATATATATATATATATATATATGTGTGTGTGTATGTATATATATGTTTTACCAAGAATCTGTCAAGGTATGTGGTCTCACAACCTGTTAATTTATTACCCTCTAACGATTGTGATGAAGTATAAAATATGGAAAGTTGAGATGAAAAATTTGAAATGAGAACAAAGCTGCAGTAGAAATATAGTTTTTTTCATAATGTAATGCTGATATACATTGTATAGGTACGTATAACTCTTTAAAATAGTTAATTCACCCTTCGAATTTTATTCTCACTTTGCTACACGCATTAAGAATAATCAATTAACAATTAAAAATGCAGATTGATTTGAAAAATTGTTCTGCGGAGAGGCTTCTAAACTGACTATTTGTGTCAGGTGTGTATATAACGAATTATTAATAAGAGCCCCTTTCACCAGTCGATATTGAGGTGCGTACTGAGTTTGTTCTGAATATTATAAAAAATAATATATACGAAACATCACCTTATACCTGAAAATAATTTAATTTTAGTTTCAAAATAAAATATGTAAAATATTCAGAGATATGATATTGGCTTCTTTCTCCCGCTTTATATCACAGATTTAAATAAAACTGTTTAAATTACTAAATGCCTCGGGTTCGGACAATCACTTCTGAATTTATATTTTGAACAAATCGAATAAAAGATTCATCAACCAAATCCATCGCTTTTATGCACGCCAGTTTCCTCAAACAAGATGTGACATGGCGTTAGTGATTTGTGTGGACAGATTGAAGGTTTAAAAGTGTCAGATTTGACGAATGCGTTAATAATGGGTGAGACAGAAGGTCGGGAAATTGGATAGGTCTGATAAATTGGACCCTGAATGAGAGACATAACACCATCGGTTCCCATGGAAACTAAAAAGAAATGAATTCATGACTAAATCATCGAAAAAGGCAGAAATGTTTTATTCAGAATTATTACATCAAATAGCCAGGGCATGGTACAGGAAATTTTTCCTGACGAGACCAGTTATGAAAGTTTCATTATTGCCTGCGCCGGCACGGTATGGGTTCATCCCCGTTCGTGTGTGTGGGTGTTTGTTTGTGTTTGTTTACAACATAACTCAGGCGATCTTGTACGGAATCACATGATATTTTCAGGGCATTTCAGGAAAGGGCCAATGAAGACTCGTTTAGTGTGCACAATCTCAGTTGGCGTAGAAATTAACGTATGAAAACTGCATTGGTAAGAGTGTTTTATACGTCCGCCAGGTGATTTTATTTCTTTACCCTCGGGTTGTCTATCACACAAAAAGCTTTTGCTACATTTTGTGGAGGGTTAGGAAACACCCAAGGAACAATTTAATAAATTTTGAAAACGATCTGTATCATAATTTAAAAAATATTATTCAAAGGTTTCTGCCAAATGAGGATAATCCGGGGGGGGGGGGGGGGGGGTTGATATCTCCGACGCCTTTTTTTATATTTTTTTTCTGTGCACGTAGAGATCCTAACTTTATTATGTACAACTGCAGAATTCAGATTTTGGTTTTAGGTTGATGAGTAAACTGTAAAGGGGGTAGCACACGCTTACTCTAATTTTATATGCTGTTGCTAAATGAACATGCTGGACCTGAATGCGTAATCATTCCTCAATATAGAATATAAATATCACCGAGTAACGCCCTAAAGTCGCACTTGTTTGTTAGTGATACACAGCCTTGGGACAAGGCGTTCCTATTAAGCCTTGTGTAGTCCGATCGGGAAGAATCTCACTCCTCCTAGATTCCCATTTTTTTGTCCTGTGCCCTGTAAATATCCTAACACACGTCCCATATCCTCGAATATTTAATTGATAAATGATACTTAATCGCCAACATATTTTATATTGAACTATCAGGCGATAAACAATTAATTCACGGTTAACCAGCTAATAAACTGACGTCTCCTTAATGAATCTTTTTTTAATGCCACGTTCCTCCAATGTCACTATTCGTTATTAGATATCTGCATTCTAAGGAATGCAAGCCTCCGACATGTGGGGGTCCGTAGTGTGAGGTGCGCCAAAAACCGTGTTTTCATTCACTTAATCGGCCCATATTCCCAGCTTCATTCGTGCACAAGTGACTGTGCTTTTGTGAATATTCCTTAACGGCGTTCCTGAATCCGGAAAATGTCCAGAAACCACACTCGTTTTGTGAACATTTGTTGACAAACAACTCGAGGGTAAAGTTAAGTAGGCAGTCTTCATACGTTGATTTCTACGGCAACTGCATGAAATTGAGCACCCTGATCGAGACAGTGAAAATTAAAGTACATATTATACGCACATTTTCATTTAATTGGACCGTAAAAAAAAATCACAACTTGTAAAAGATGACTTGTGATTTGAATTATTTAATTCGTCAATTTAATTTAGGCATGAGGAATAAAGGTAAGATGCCTAATACAGCCTGGTTTAACAAAGCGAGATACACTGGGTGAAGCTATTTAGTGCCGTTGTTATCTCGAGTGACCCATGAGTGAACAGTAACAAGCAGAACATTGCGATAATAACCCCGTCTACCGGGCTGGTTGATCATCAATAGTTACTAATTAATAGAGAGCGACTTCTCATTTTCTTCACAGACCATTGAATCTGACTGGTTTACTTTGATTACTTCTAACCCATCCCACTTGATAGCCATTGACTTCTACATCAGTCTGAAAATTTTAAAACAAAGCATTGTCCGCTCACAATTCTTTACACCTATACTAAAACACTATAATGAGTGAATTCATACATTACAAGCACTTTCTATAAAGTTCTGGCAACTGATATCATGCGATAATTATTTATGATTTTACACTTTGAACTATTGCATTAACTAGGTCCATTTCGAGAGATAAGGGAATGAACAAAACCAACAAACATTTAAACGCTGTGTGGATAAATAATAAATATTTTACCTTTTATCGTATGGCGTATCTTTTGCTTATCATGTATTTCCTTTTTCAATAACATCCATATCTATTATCCATTCTTCTTTGTCATGTGGATTAGAAATAATATCACAAATGTGATGAATTTTGCACGTTGGCCCATAAACGAAAGGAAACCGGCTTAATCCTTAATTCTTCTGTTAATTATAAGTCAGTCAGCACATGGAAACATTAGATGAAAGGATTACGAATTCGTCACTAAACACAAATAATTTAGTATTTATTCGAATTTCTTCTCAGCAGATTTAAAAGAAAATGCAAGACACGTCTTTTCTAAAGTCACACAATAAAGTTCATGTGCAAATTACCATTGGCTGTACTTGAGAGAAGGTCTTGCATGCGGCATGAATGGGGAAAGAAATCCAGAATTTAGGTCAGTTCAAATATTTCGAAAACACAACCGCGTTTAGTCCTAATATTTACAATGTGTACAACTGATTATTGCTATAATATATTTAAATTTTTTTTTTATTATTTCATTTAAATGCCATTTAAATTGAGGAGATAATCGCTCCCAATTTTAATGGTTTTGCTTAAGCCAAAACTACGAAGTTTATATTATGCCAAAACCCTTGAGAGACCACTCTGGTGCCTTATTCTCAGGTCTGCATCCTCACTTAAGACGTCATGTCTACTCGACACAAACTTCTCCCTGTCGGGCACTGTGGGACGGCCGGGACTACATGTCTCAACTGTCACACTTTAATAATAAACTTTGTAACAATTCAAGAAACGCCTTCTGTTTACATTTAACATACGCATGCTCACAAAATATGACTTATTCCGTGAGGCCCATAACACCAAACGCCCATGTTTATATAATTTGCCTTCAAACCATCCCCGTCCAGCTTACTTGAACGGACCTCATTATCGTCTTCACTACATGTACCTACGCCTTCGGCGTTTGTAGAAGCACCGATGAAGCTCACAAACCCGTACGCTTGTGAGTCTGCGTAGAGTACCAGGTCTCTGCAAAAAACAAATGATTTTTACCCGGTGGAACACCCGCCGGTTAATTCGAATCGGCTCACCGTGAGTATAAAACAGTTGGGCATCTCCATCTCTCACTTGCGACATGACAACCTATCTACTCCCAGCAAGGCTGGGAATGCGAGACACCAGAAAGCATTGCTGTCTCATAATCTCCCCTTTTATTCAAAACCGGCAGGGGCCAACACTTAATTGCCATTTTCATTTTCACATGCCTTCCAGTGCAATAGTCCGACCAGTTACCTTAATTTTGTTAATAACTGTCACCTTTGAAACATAACTTCACTTTGATATAATATTTCTGTGTCAAATCGTCGTAGAGTTTTTAACTTGCTCAACATGATGATGACATATATAACTTCACGTCACCAGATATCATCATTATATCATTGCTCATAACAATTGTATTGTTAGGATATATAGGTAATAAAACTTTAAAAAAAAATGCATTCTTAGGAATGCAAGACTCTGGCCTTGTAGGGGGTCCTTATAAGGGATGCACCGAAAACCGTGTTTGCCTTCATTAATTCGGCCCATATATCCAGGTTCATTTGTAAATAAATGAATCCGGACCATGTCCCGGATCCACCCCAATATCTGATCGATTCTTCATTGGCCCACTCCCGGATTGGCCTGTAAATGCAATGAGATACCGTTCATGATTCTATGACTTATATTCTGAACACACACACACACACGAACGGGGATAAAAGCATATCCTCCTGGAAGAGGCAACAAAACTATTTACTTTTCAAACAACAATTATAATACTGGTGTCGTTTTTAGTCGTCTAGAATGTATTAAAAATGTTTTTTTCTTGCTCGAATGGTCAAAAAACTTAAACGCCAGGAATATTTTCGGCTTTGAACAATCATTTATCCCATCGAGGGATGATTCCAAAACTGGGCCGAGTGGGTCGCCTTTGGTCTGGTTGACAAGTGTTCATTGTTGACGGAAGTAGATGTACCCGGCAGCTGAACCTGATTGTAACTCATATCCGTCCCGACCTGGAGCACTGTTCAACAAGGTCTGAGTGGGTTCCAAGTCGAGGTTCTTCTTAATGGGATAATTAGTCGGGGCAAATTTAAGTGAGAGATGAAGTGAGGATGGATCGATAGGATCTACGCTTGGTCCTCGCCTAAGATTTGTAGTCCCACACTAGACCAATCGTGAGGTGCTCTGTATTTTTGTCGACGTTTGTATTTTATGTTGGTCCAAGCATTGGCGTGTGTTAACAGTACTTCATACAGTGTTTGCACATTACTTTGCAGTTGTGCAGTCAGAGTGCACCATTTAATGGTAGAATCTAAATACATCTAGAAATTATGGTCACATGAAAGGTCTTCTCCGGTAAATATATATACACATGCCTTATCGCGGCAAAGTCCTTGCGTTTATTATTTAATAAACATATTTGACATTGAAAAGAAGAGGCTTATTGTTTTTAAGGCTTTCCTCAGATGGAGATTTTACTTTTCAATATCTTATCGATTTTCAGAATACAAATATAGATGGCAAACTTATGATCACGGCGTTTGCAGTACCGTCGGTACGGTAAATTGGCAGATCACAGTCATAGAGGGGTGTTACAACCCCTTACACGACTTATGATTTCATCTTGCTAGTATTTAATGCTATAACTAAATGGTACCAGAGCAGAATAATATAACAATGTTATGACAATTAAAGTATAGAGTACTTCAAACCTGTATTTTCGCGAAACTCATATTTCGCGAATTTGCAGATCAGACCTTTCAGGAGCATGTCATTTTTACGAATTGCTTGTGGTTACATTTTTCACACACTAAGAAAAAAAAAATAGATAAACTGAGGTAGAAAATATACGTTAACAAAAGTCAGGTTTGGTTATGGATGATTGTGCAGGTTAGTTACGAATTTGATTGTGCATACACAATCTGGCGGGCGGTGTTAGGGTATAATTAGTGTTTAAACAATGCCCTCGTAATAACTACTCCGGGAGGAGAACTTATTAAGGGCTTGTCATAAGAGTCATACATCCATAACTCACTTTGATGTGCTAAGAGTCATCGTATCATTGTGCTGAGGAGATCAAATTATCGGCTTTCCACAACTTTTTATGTGAACTCCAACATGTTTCATCCTGCTTCTATTAATGATATGTGCTTAATTAACATTGTGTGATAACTACAAATTTCATGAGCTGAATCATGTTTTTTTTTCTATGTTCAGTTCCCGCTGACACTACACCTAGGTGCAGACATGTAATCATGTTTTTGTGTGTCTTTTTTATGACACTAAACGTATTTTCAAATCCGTGTTTATCACCTGAGTAATAAATATATATTTATAAATATTTAAATCAAAAAGGTCCAGATATATTGAACCTCATATTCCTGCACTGGGAATGCTTAACTTCCTGAGTATTACTGAGTATGGCATGTAAGTTTTGCGAACTTTTAGGTTTCAGAAATCAAGATTACCTCGCGAAATTCGCGAAAATTACATGCTCGCGAATATTTCCGGCTCTACAGTATCACCAGGAGGCCGGAAAAATGTAATAAACGTAGACGGGGAAAATCGGTTGAACACAGGCGCTTGTCTTATTGTCTCCGCCAGGATGGTATACGTTCATCCCCTTTAGTGTGTGTGCGTGTTAGTGTGTGTGTTTGTTCGGACTGGCTTGTTCAATGGCTCGGACACGTCGTGGGAATGGACGTCGCCAAGGATCTCCTTTACGGTGCACTGATACAGGGTGCACGCCCCAAAAGTAGACCCTAACTCCGCTACAACGATGTCTGCAAGAGAGACCTGAAGGCCATGGGTATCGAACTGAACAACTGGGAAACCACCGCCTCAAAACGAACAACCTGAAGGCAGACTGTACAGAAAGGCCTCACAAAGTACGAAGAGACCCTAGCACAATCCAAAGGCGAGACAGAAGAGGATAGGGAGAAGCCAACCGACAGAACAGCATCAGCGTTCCTGTGTACTCTCTGTGGGAGAGACTGCCACTCCCGTACTGGCCTGACCAGCCATACAAGACGCTGTTCCAGAACATCCATCCAGGGCGTAACTCCATGGTCTCCTCCGAGACTGAAGGATGCCTGCTACTTTATTCACACCATAGCTGACGCAATCATGGACGGAATCTCATGAAATTTTCAAGCAGGACATTTCGGAAGAAAACAAATGAAGAATCGATTAGATTTTGGTGAGGAACCTGTACATGAACAGGTTCCAACAGCGTCATCAAGGAATATTCACTATATTTAGTCACTTATGCACGAATGAACCTGAGAGTATGGTCCGAATAAGTGAATGCAAACCGGTTTTGGAAGCATCCCACTATAGGGAATCCTCATATTGCGGAGGACGGCATTGCTTAGAATGTAAATTTCTAGTTTTATTCATTTTCCAACCGGTTAACCCAGGACAGAAGCATATGTGGTACTTGACTGTGGCTGGTAAAAAGTATTCAGCTGTAGCAGCAAATTTGCTTGCATTGAATCGATCAAAGAAGCTATGACCCGCAGTTCACGCTGGACTATTTGTTATTTCTATATAGACCGCACACGTAACACTTGTCTATTTGCTCAAGCTTGCGTTTCAATATCTTTCCCTGTGTTTTCCATCTCTCAATGTTTGTCTCTCTGTCTCTGTATATATGTATATATGCAAATGTATACTGTGGTTGCCCTTTTGTTCGCGAAGGTTTATTTTCGCGATATTCGCGAATTGGTATTAATCGCAAATATGATACCCTCGGGAATAAGATACACTGAAATCAACAAGATGGGATGATGCATCTGCACTGATGGATTATTGTCACACCTCTGGAAACAGGTTCGTTAATCAGCAACCTGTTCTGTGCATGGGATTGGTACCGGCCCATGTGAACACACATTAATTATTATAATAATAAAAAGACTGTATCAGAAATAAATGAGATAGTGTGGGATTTATTCATATAATATAATAAATACAAACACTAGTGTACTTAATTTATTTTTCTGATGCGATCGCGAACATTAAAACCCTCGCGTAAAGTCCAAAATGAAGAAATCGCGAAATTTCAGCCTCGCGAATATGAAGTCAATAAACGATACCCTTAAATATAAAATCGTATTCGATATAAGCCGTTTGCTGAGTGATGAATGCCTGACGTTGGGATATTTACTTAAATTAAGAATATTTTATCTAATTTTTCTAATGTCAATTAAGAAAAATGTTATATATTGATTGAGAAGTTAGTGATAATTTGATCCTCAGACCTGTTGCCCCTTTTACTCTAAATTGATTGCGACCGGAAGCTCCCAATCTACCCCCTGTAGTCCAGCAATATTTATTAACTGCACAAATATAATCCGACTCGAGAACACAGTCATCCCTTTCCAGATGCTATTTCCAAAGCCGCACTTTTCATGGAAAATCGACCGATCCTGAAAAATTGCCGGATTTGTGTTTGTCCGCATCACCCGCCAAGTCTGTAATTTATGTTTGCTTTTTCCTTGTTTTCTGTTAATCTCTTGTCATTTTCATGGAGTGTCAGCTCATTTTTCAAACTTGTTCTAATCGGATCACTTGTTTAAGGAGCAAAGGTTAGTGATTAGTTAAGCGATCATGCTGGTTGTTTCCAGTCGTGATTAGTTGACTGGTGAATTTGGCATGCCCATAACGTTTATCACTTTATGGCATTCTGCATGTAAATCATTTTTTTGTCTTTAATAAGATTACAACAATGGGCATTTTACACGATTTTTCCGTCATTATCTTTCATTTATCTGTATCTATCATTTTTTACTTTAATCCCTTTGTCCCAGGTCCATCACTCAAGTAGGAATGAGGAGTGACTAAACAAGAAACGGAGCACACCTAAATATCATTAAAAATGTCGAACTTGCGACGTACTTGGTAAGGGTATCATGTACTAATGAAAATCAGTCATCTACGTCGATAGTTACAGATATAAAATGAAATAACTTGCTGCAGGAAAATTTACTTTATAAAACCAGGAAATGGATCTCCAAGGGAAACACGGAAGAGAAAGAAAACTCCGGAATTCTACAAAACAAAGTCGACGGATGCAGAACAAAATCGACGGATGCCTCAGGCTAACAGAAAGTGACTTCTCCGTCATTTAAAATATATATATATATATATATATATATATATATATAAAAGTTAGTTAACTAGTGTAGATCTGTGTTTTTGATGCCAGATGGCAAGTGCCATAAGGATACACTGGTTAAACTGGTTAAACTACTGTCGCACAGTCTAGGAGGAAAGCGCTCGGCTCTCTCCGCTGGCGAACCGGGTTCGATCCCCGGAGTGGTTATGAGAGTAGACTGTAGTTGGCCTTCCAAGGTCGTGGTTTTCTCTGGGTTCTCCCGTTTCTTCCATCTCCAAAAAACACCCTACACCACCAAACGTGCCATGGAGAGTGTTCGTATTAGTTATTATAACTAGTTGTACAATCCATGTTTAATAAATAACATTTATATAAACAGTTGTCGCTTTATCGAGTGTTATGGTGTTTTTGTCTGAAGATGCCGAGGCCTGATAACCAGCTACTTCATCATATGAAATTTACAAATTTTTTTTCTTTCGTTAGATAAAAGATAAATTAAGTGCACAAGAGACCTTTCCCAAGGTTTTTAAGTGCCCGTGATTCAGAGAAGCCGTTCTCTTTTAATTGTGACGCGAATAGACTGCCTGGGCTGCCATAGATGTGGTCATCCTTGTGGTACCGTATAAGATAACATTAGTAGCACTCTGTGACATACTATGTAGTTCCATAAGAGACAGAAGCGAGCCATTTATTTCAGAAGATGGTTATGAAACTGAATGTTTTACCTTACTTTATGTGCTCAAGTACCATTTCGCTGTTTGTGATTAGATATATTTGTCCTCAGAATTACAAGGAACACATTTAACGGGATTACTCTAACAGAAACTCAGGTCTTGGACGCCGCATCTGTAACTATTGAAACCAGAAAACGTATAAAAAGCAATATATTCAAAAACAAAACAGATTTTTCCTATAATCTCTGTCCCTGTCCTAATCCGGAGAACTGTTCAAAGCAACACAGGCGTCGTATATATCCATTAAAAACGATCAAGGAGGCAGGGATTTATATAAAGTTCGCTGTTGGTATGTGTTCTGCGTAGGAAAGTCTACAAATAAGGTCTTGTTCTTGTCTCAGATTATCCCTGTATCTTTTTGTCAGAACTATTGGAACATAAATGTCACCTAAATCACACGATGCCGTCCTAGCAATCCGATTTAATCCGATTATATAACGTACCTCATCCAGCCGGATATGAAAATATGATATTACTCATTTCTTCTGGATAACTTCTAATGAAGTCAGTATTACAGAAAGGCCCCAAGAGGCTTTCTTATTTTTAGAATGAACTTCTTAATAACGCCTACTGTGAATCTTGCTTGTCATTAATTGATATTTTAAGGCCAGAAAAATTAAAGGTATGGTTCTCGGGCACTGTCAGCATTACTGTTAATCCCACGCATCAATTTTTTTTTATTTTGATTTTCATATAAACTTTCAAAATTTGAGCTCCAGCCGCTCGGATATTTTGTTAAAAGAAGATAAGTTAGGAAAATAAATTTACTTTCTTATGTAGTGCTTTACCTGTTTAGTGAAAACAATATGTTATAATCACTATTTTTCCTGGTCATATGACATTTTTATCGATTCATACAAAAAAGGTAAAAAAAAAAAAAAAAAAAAAAAAAAATCGCCCGCCCGCATAGATATCTGAGAAAAGTGCCTGATAAACAAACCTTATTGTTTGGCCTAAACTAAAGCTCGGTTGGTTTTGTTGGTGTGTGTATTGATTTAACAAATGAATCTTGGGTAATTAAGAGCTGCATCTTTTTGTGCGTAGAATATTGTTTTAATTCTTGCATAACACAAATAATACATTTATAGAATTATAGAATTTTATTATAGATTACGGAACGCCACCATCTGAGCCATTGAGAGTGCCGGGATTATTTATATAATAACTTTTTATACAATCCATGTAAAATGAATAAGTTTATATTATTTCCTCTCCATGCAAAGTTGGTGTTGGAGGTAAATGTCTCTTTGTTCGTGCAATATATCGTAATTTCCTTGATGATTTCAACAACATTGGCTGGAAAGAGGTACCATGACAATTGCTACACTTTTAAGAGAGCAGTTAAATATAAGCAAACATCTATCCTAATCAAGGATATGCAACTTTTGTCTACTGCTTATATTTTCCTGAAAGCATTTTCATAAACATGGGAACAGCAATAGTGTATAAAATAAAGCTCTTAACCATTAAAGAGCTTCCTTGTGAGTGTGTAATAGATACACGCAGGCGGATGCTTCCGAGATAGGTCTTGGCTAAAGTGAACGATAACCTGAGCTGGATATAATGTACCTTATACATGGATATATCGCAGGGAGGTAATCACACATTGATTTGCTGATTTGGCCGGGGGGCGTATTCGTTTAAAGCTGTTCTCAAGCACCCGTCTCCGTTTTCTGGTTGATGCATGACAACCTTCAGCTTCTTATATCCGAGGGCTTTATATTTGTATAGAAAGGCTTTTAACCCAGACGCTCTCTATCCCTCAGCGGGCAGACCAACCACTCCTGGGACGATTCGTTAAAACCTAGGTCTGGCATGGAATATGTCAGGTCGATTTTTCTGATCTTAGGCTTTCATTTCTATGTGGCGGTAATATAAGAAAACTATATTTATCTTATACTTTGCAGCAGCAGAAATCCCGTACAGATCAGCTGTTAGATGTTTATGTTCTGTCTGTAGTATAGAAGGTAGTAGAGAGGGTTCTAATTATAAATGAGATTAACTATTGTTACGGAACCTAATATAAACTGATCACATATGCGTGATGAACACAAATTCTGTAACGGAGATAAAAAAATCAGATTCTGTAACACTAGGCAGCGTGAAATGTCTAGGGGAATGAATAAAGAAGTCAGTGGTTTTTTGTTAACAAATAACTATAATTTATTCTTAAAACAACCCTAACATTACAATACACTAAATCAATACATATCATACAGTAAAACAGCGGTATAGCAACAAGTCAATACAATCACACAGAAAATAATGTGCACAGTAACTGGGTACCAACACTGTCACAATTATAAGTTCTCTAAATGTGTACTCTCGGAGAATGAAAGTCCTGTGTAAAGCTCTTGTAACAATCCAGAAAGTAAACTGAAGTCCAAATGCATAAAATCCAGGAGAAAGTCTTAGAAAATCTATAATTGCCGCATTCGTCGGATAAGGCCCTAGAAACTGACACACGCTTATGCGTCCGCTGGAATATGCTCTCCTCTCTCTCTCTGCCCCCCGTTCTAAAACACAGCCCCTTTATATACTTTCACACCTCAAGCCGAGAATTTTCCACTTCTCGAACAGTCTTAAGGATCCCACACAACACAGTAAACACGCATTTCAGGAATTATCGAGAAGAACATAGCCGTGTGTATCCCCACACACCAGGGTCATCATGTGACCCACGACCAGGCGTGAAAGCCCAAGGCTAACATGACAACGAGAATTCGACCAGTACGGATTAAACATAGAATGTAATACGCGACCAGACACGAGTGCCACAACAGGAGTTACGCCCGTGTCACATAATAAAAAGAGCACCTGTAACACTATATACATTTTATCATAGGTTTACGTTATACATATTATCTTTAAATTTATCATGCAATAGTGGTTGTTTTTCAGAGCACCCTTACAACGAGTATTATAGAGTGGAAATGAGAATTGTTTATTTTGCTTACAATAAAATCATTGATTTCTTCAGATGGTCACAAATTAGTCGACCCAGTATTATGGAATGATCAATGAAGTCGCCACTGAAAAAAAATGGAATGTTATCTATAACTAGAAATCTGTATGTAAAGAAAGCAAGCCTCCACCATATGGGGGCCCATTACCGAAATGCACTTTAAATTTCATGTGATTCTGTTCTTAAGTGTGTGAGGAATATTGTGAACAAACACAAAGGCACACACGAACGGGGATGAGTGCATACCCTCCTGGCGGAGGAAATCACACTTGCTTTCTGTAAGTTGTTGTATTTCAATAAAGGACTATGAACGCGAAGCTTGTGTACTTGTGAAAAAAAAAAAATGGAAAGGAGGCTTTAATAATCACCTTTCACTAAACCATGCACTTAACCTCTCCAGTTTTACCTAACGTTACTCGGACCCTTCACTGTTTGGAGTTTGGCAACATGTTTATTCGTTGATTTATCAAAATGTGTTTTATGGACTGTGCCCACGAGTTGTAGAATTGATATTGTTAATCTATATTTCATTTTAACCTTTTATCTTATTAATGCTAGAAACAAGCACTTGGTATAATTCAGGTGTTTTATTTAAATTATCATGTTTAAGTCCACCTGTCGCCAATCCAGGACACTCTGATTTCCCATGACATCTCATAGGGCACACATGGCTGTATCGTAATTGAAATATCATTTTATGAAATTTAACAGCCAATGTGGCGTGGGGCACACATTGCTGTATCGTAATTGAAATATAATTTTATGAAATTAAACAGCCGTGATTGGCTATTTACACATGGGTAGCATCTTGCAATTATTCTTATATAATATATCGAATTAATAATTAATTATTTTCAAACTTTTTTTAGTAACCTGTAACAGTGAGCTTGCCATTGCGTGAAAGATTGTTTTAAGGTAAAATAAGCGTGCTTTCGATGCGCCATAACAATTAAAAGGACATTTTGCAGTCGTAGGAAATGTTCTTGACATCAGTTGTGTTGGCATTGATTTTGTACGTCGCCGAAACTTTCTAGCAGTAAATTTAGTTTCTGCAGGCAAAGATACACCCTTAAATGTAATTGAGTACCCTGATCCTCTTGAAATCACATTAATAGGTTCTAGCGCCAATAAATAAGATTTTCCCCCTGACTGTCAGGATACTCAATATAATATTTTGACCAGCACTACAAGAAAATAAGTGACAATGTCTTAATTTCAGGTTTCTATGGAGATTAGCCTAATTAATACCTATTAATAATTAATAAATATGATACAGGATAAACGGATATAATTAATGGCCATCTGATGTTCAAGGTGCTGACATCATCAACTTTTTTTTCCCAAGACAAACTCACAGAATCTTGAACAAATTGACCTCGTTTTAAGTTTCGAGAGATATTTGCCTAGGACCTCCCTGGAAATGGAGTTAAAAGTTTCAAGGTCTAAAATCTACCTTTTGTCCCATGTTAACGGGTAGACTGCCGGACAGCGTGAAGAACGACGGACAAAGGGCGATTGCTATAGCTCAGATGACTTCCAGTCTTTTTTTATAAAAACACTTATTCCTTTGACGGCAACATCCTATTGCCATTGCAGCATTAGCACGATCTATGAGTTTTGATCAGACCAGACCAATCTCCTAATCTTTTGTTAATACGTGAAGCTTTGTGGGGAAAATACGTCACAAGGCTGTCCTAAGAAAAACGCAAAAACAAATACAAACATGTTTCGGATTTTTTAGTTGTGACACTATTAGTCTTTACTCTTATCGACGTTACATAAAATTATGCTCTTGAATGCATGAAAGAAAGATATCGCGAAAAACAAAATAAATAGAATATATAAAACGGTTAATTAAGCGCTAAACTAAGGGTAAAATGGTGTCGCATTCAATTTGTAAAGACAGGGAACTCTTTTTATATCTTAAAAAGTGTTGCCACATTCTTTGAAACTTATTGTTTTTATGAATAATCAATTTATTCCCAGTGGATAGACTACCGGAGGCATTGTTTTAACCATCAACCGATGGGCCCGTCTGGATAAAACTAATTAACAGAATTGATGGAAAGAATTTCTATGATTAAATGAGAAAAAGAACCAATTTTTATAATAAATTAGCATTTATTAAGAAAAAAAATAATAAAGACAAGAAATATTTAGCTGTTTAGGCTACTTAAGTAGGAATATTTAGGGATATCAAGCATTCTTGTAAAGACCATGTTTTAAAATCAGATAATTCCTCACCAGGAAACCGGGGAATGTTAAGCCCTGTGATCAACAATTACTGGTACAAACAGGATTGCTTATTATATATATATAAAGGAACACGGACATCATGAAATAGTGTCAAATACTTTTTATATACGACAATGTGATTTGCCTCGTCACAATTATTCCCTTGAATTCAATAAAGTCGTAGGCCACTAGTTTATAATCTACGTTTGATTTCAGAAGATAGGATCGGCTTTATGGGTAGATACAGTTAAAAGTTAAAAAAAAATCGAAACAGAATCATTGTTTGAATGACGGCGTATTACAATACACTGAGGGCAAAGACCGAGTCCCGTATAGAAGCCGTGACATGGTCATTGTCGAGGTCTAGGCCACTAAAAATGATAATACTAAAACATATCGGAAATCTGACTGTGTCTGTCAAAATACATTCACAGCACCTTTTTTCCCGAGATAAAACCCTCTAATCTGAACAATATGCATAAAAACGATCTAGCCAATAGCAGCGAAGCAGAGAAAACAAGATTTGGACATTAAGAAGATATGAGTGGAGCTGGTCCAGGCACTTGAATGATACATAATAAAACATAATTTTCTGTTGTTTTTTTTTTAAGTTCCATTTTAAACACGTGCTTTATATTAGATTTTCTGGTGTCCTTGGGTTATTGGTTGATCTCTATATTCCGTAAATAAGAAATACGGTAAACAGATTACATCAGGGTTCTGTTAGTTATACTTTAGTCAATATTAGTCCTTTTGCCCGACACCCTTTATCAATAAAGGCCAGTCACTTTGTAAAGCGTAGCCTAAAAGGGTTTTTAAACAATTATTCTTTGGTAACCTATACAGCAAAGATAACATTCTCCAAAGTTATTTAACCAGTCGTATAATTGTTTTTTTTCATCTTGAACCTGTCTTACAAACTACGCTGAAATGATTGAGTGTTATTTTCTGACCTATACTGGACAAAATACATGCATATGTGTACATCTCGTTTGCATTATAAACACGCATGCAGTTATTAAGATAAAATAAAACATCAGATCATTTGCATATTTTCTTTTAATGGGAAACATAAAATTGATGCATCCGGCTAGAAAAAGTCTAAATCCTTCAGTACCGAGTCCTGAATCACTGGTTATAAGTCAGTACTACAACCTACTGGGCATTATATCATCTATTCCTCATATTATGTTAAAGGAATGCTTTTTTTTAACAAAAAAGTTATTTATATTACCAAAAATGGTATTCATATTTTCACGTAATATTCTCCAAAACACCTGAATGCAATAAACAGCGGACATTCATTGCAAAAACATAGAAAAGAACTTACCATGTATGAATAAACTACGAAGCTGGATTTGATGAAAAAGCCAGTATGCTGTTCCAAAGTCCGATACCAATCTAAAACAGTGTACCACATAAACAGAGGCGAAGTAATTTCTGTTCACTGGTCCAGGGAAACAAACTTGTGACAATGCTCTTGTAACGCTGCGCAGAAGCAAAAACCAAGTTACAATAATGATCCGATTAATGAGACTTTCTGGTTAAGTTTTCTATCCCTGCTTGACGTGTTTATGATCTGGCTCTGCGCGGTTCATCCTCCAGCAGTCTACCTGCCAAATCGATTCAAAACTCTGGGAGCCAGACCACCTAGGGACCTGTAACGAGTTAGGGACACTTGCATTAAAGCCAAGCTCATCCTGATCTCTTGATCACTTAAATCATGAATGATACCAGCTGTAACATTACACATTGGATCACACAGTTTTTGCCAACTGGTTAGGACTAGGTTCAGTACATGCGACACTCCATGGATTACCTTCCTCGTCTTAATTAAGTCAAATATGACGGTATTATCATGGCCTAACCCGTGTCACATTTAAATATGTCATTTACTTCAATGATCACTCCATCATCGAGACCTCACCGTGGATGTAAAAGCACAGTCGGATACACCTTAACGTCCGGTAAAACTTCATCTCAAAATATGGTACAATTTTTTTGCAATTATATGTTTTTACGAATAATTTTAGATGAATAAAAACTGGTAAATTATATTTGACAGGCAAGCTATGTCATTTTGGCAAAGAGTTCTGCTATTAGTAAATAACAACAGTAGCGAAGCATATATTCTTTACCTTGCACCGAATCATAAATCAGTTCATTCTCTATAATCTGTATACTCGACACTGATAAATAAATCCAGACAATTTGAAATGTAAAAAAGAGGATGATACTGGAATTTACAGTGGACCTCGTCAAGGGAACTGCTGAACGACATCATATATCAATTTTGACCCTATTTGACTACGCCCGTTGGGGTCTACACTATCAGTTTGATAGTCCGGATGCAAATTTGATGTTTAAGGATGCAGCGTGAACCACAGCCCTATTCTGTCGTTTCTGAGGGTTATCATACTGTAAAATAGTACATTAGGAGAATGGCTTGACTTGCCTGAAGCAAAAATACAACACTCCCAAAGGGAATCATACGAGACGGAAAGTCTGTCTGCGCTGAACGTGACAGGACTTAATCATGCTGTTAATGTTTGGTGTCAGTGGAATATGATGTATTATAAATCAGTATCCTAAACTGTTTAATCTGATGGTAAAAGTGCATTTTATATGAAGACAATTGAAACATTTTTTACCATGTAATGTATAAAGTGGCTCTTATCATTTTGTCATTCTCCTGTTTCCCGATCCACTATGCATCACTGAAAAAAATAGATTAAAAAACCTTCAGCAGTGTCATACACCTGATCTCTTGGATCATTAAGCTGCCGACGCACTCTGATCAAAAGACGTCATGCTACGTTGACTTAGGACGCAGTATGCAGAAAATGAACAAGGTTTCTTCGCTCTTGTTATTTTTCATAAATTATTTTTGCCCGAGGTGTGCGACTTGCGGTAAAATAGAGAATTGAACACACAAACCGGGAGCGAAATATTGACCACGAGACCTGGTTACCATGAATTTGACCTTCAAATGCAGCGCGAATGATCTAGCGACCTTTTCATCATTGGGCCTATACCGCACTGTTTTACCGCCTGTCAATTAAATGCCCCCGCATTCCGCTTTCTGCTGCCGCAACCCACAAATCGCATACCGCACCTAAAACACAAGTTTTGAATCTAGCTCTCTTAAAGGCCCATCTTGAAAGCATTTTCTGATAAAATGCTTATTATGTTGTGCAGTAATATCTTGGAATTCGATTGTCGGATAGGTTCTTGATTAATAAAAGTAACATTAACCGATAGGATATGTGTTGCCTACCTATATACAATACCTAATCCTTAAACAGGGAGACTCCACCGGCGATGCATTAGATATTAGTTTGCAGAACAAGTGTAATTGTTACACATTACTATTCCTACGACTCAACTAATTTCAACAATTAAGCAGTTTCCATAAGATGGACGTGTGTTTGACAAATCCATCGTCTATGAAGCATGTAATTGGATGCATGGATGTCTATCGAGATTCTTTCGTTCAATAAAGATCCACATTGATCGAACTTGAGAGAATTTTTAATTATTTATCAAAATATCGTTAGACAATTCAAATTTTCCCACCCGATCTTTATACGCGTATATCTGTTGAAGAAGTCAGAAATACTCCTACAGCAGTAATAAGTTAGTCTAATAGCTTCCGTTATGACGACAACGCAAAAACTAAATTTTATACGTATAAATTGTACCACTGCATGCAATCGAAAAACTACCCTCAATAAAAATAAACAGAATAACAAGAAATATATATCTTATTAATGTTATCCCATTTTTGATAGTTTGCGGTTACTTCGAGTTAGACTATTTCAATATCATTATTACTTCCATTATGCTACAAAATGATATCCTGGTTTGGCTAGATATAAAACTGTAAAGCAGCATTATTATTTTATTTCCTTATTTTATTTACCAATCTGTATTTCCAACTTTTTGGAGACAGTGTCGCTCCACTGTCTTCAATAATGGAGCGTTTATATGATCAGATTTTCTTGGGTATTTTTAATTCCACTTGTTACCTTCTAAATATAGTGTAACTTACTTTTAACTTATAGGGATCGTGTTCTTAAATACTGTCATCTGAATGAATCGACTAGCTCTCCCTGTTTAAAGTTTAATTAATGAGAATATTTTTTTTTTAAAGTGACCTTCTGAACTCTCATTGTGGTACGTGAATAATTAATGCTGTGGAATAAGAAATCACGAACTCTAAAGGTACAGGTAAATGATAACAATGCATAATTGCATGATCACATTTACTTGGTGGGTTTATTATTGATATGTGCCTTTCTGAAAGGAATCAAAACTGTGGAATTGACAAGTTTAAAGTCAGATTCAGGGTGAACTTTAAGCCTTCCTGAAGAAATCTAGAAGTGAAATGTCAAGACGTTTTTATTGTATTAATGAGAAATTCCAGAAATTTCTATGTTGGCTACGTTCTTGATTGATAAATCTGAATACCTCCTGTTTCAAGTGTTATTGTAAACTGTCAGCAAATAATGAGACAAGGAACGCTGATAAAGTCAGACAAATTCTTAATATGAGCATTGATAGGTGATATAGGTGGTTCCCTATGCTCAGTGAACAAATAGCTAAAATTGTATATAAATGAAAGAACGTAAGAAATTTTAGAAAATAGGTAGTTTTGGAAAATTGTGGAAAAAATCATGACAAAAAAGGAAGGAGACCACATAACTTAAAATAACCAGATGTATTTGATTGAGCGTTGAAAGCACATACCTTTTGTATTTCTGTTCTTTGATCAGAGGAAAGCTGTCATTATAAACCAAGGTGCACTAAGTTTTACCTGGCTTTTATCAATACGTTTGATTTGAGCACTGAACCCGACGAGACGGAGAGCCTCAATCGTATTATACACAACCAGCTGAACTGCGAAACTTACATCCGCAGATTTAACTCGAGTGGTAGGTGACAGTCAATAGTTAGGTACAAGGGGGTGTCAGCATTGGATTGGTAAGTCCATGCTGAATGTTAGTGTCTCATTAATTTCGTATTAGTCGAGATTAGATGACTCCCCTAATAATTCACAGATAAACCTCTGAACTATATTTGCCATTTGCACTTCTACATGGAAAAAATATAATTTAAAAATAAATTAGATGCTACGATCTGCAAATATCTGAGTTTACATTTTCACAGAAATGATGTTGTTTAACAGAAAGGAAACTATTGTGAGGCCAAGAAATATGAATAACCTGCAAGGAGAAAAGTACCAGCTGCTTATGGAAAGGAAGTAAAAAATAAGGACGTAGTGTTAACCAATGACGAATGGGAGAAAAATACAGTAATGCATTGAAGATTAAAGATGGGAATTCGTCTTCGATTTCTGCAGTGTGGTAATTACTCCGGGGCTGCGAATCACACAATTCTTGTGGTTAAAAAATTGTAACCTTTTGTATTGGTAAATCCGTGTTATAGTTAGAAAACATTTTCTTAATTCTGCATAGCCTTAAACAAGTTAACCAATAATTCTTTTTTGCCGTAAACATATCCTGTACAAGTTGCCTGCGGTACGGTAAGGCGTTTGCTAATTCACCTTGGACTTAAGTAAACTGTTTCAAATGTCTACAGGTTACTCTGCTTAATCTGGAAATTATATAACTGTACATTAAATATTTTGGTATTATTCTGCTTACTGCATCATCTAAAGTAAAGAATAGTGAAGTTTTCTGATTCTGTATCTTTTATTTTTTTCTTAGATTGAAATGTAACGAACACTATTAAACGGTAGTACATTTTGCCGTTTGAAGGAGATCAGAATAAAGATTCCTCGTTTTATTCTTCAGCATTCTAATTTTTATGTTTATTATAAATCATCAGCAAAATATATGCTCTCCTGTGCATGAAAAAAAAAATTCTTAAAGAATGAGATTGTGGGTGTAATTTTTAACATAAACATATGGAAAATAAAGAAAAAAATGAAGACACAGTAGGGAGAAACTGAAAACATGCTGACGATGAACTTCAAACACGGTCAGAAAGTCACCCACAAGCGCCTTCTGTTGACATTTTATGTGAAGGACCACAATGAAGGGCGAAATGAAATATCGTAGAGTCAATACACCTTTTTTTAATGAGAACGAAACAAATTTGCCTGTTGTATTTATGGACTGAAGTAACGAGAGTAAATGAACGACGATACAAGACAAAATAATGTAGTTATTTAGGTAAGGGCAGATATTTAATTTAATTTTTTTTTAAAATATCTGTCTACCATTTACAACAACAACTGGAAACTAATGTCACAATTTACTTTGTCAAGTTTTGTACAAAGATATTGATCGGCTTTGTACATATCCGTGTTCTGTATGAAATTGATAGTCTATATCATAGCTATTTATAACAATATCGATGAAGAATGCATGGTGATAATATCCGTTCAAAGGCACCCAGAATATAACAATTAACAGCATGTGCATTTGAAAATATATTGTTTATTTTTCCCGGCAACTGATAAAACATGCCGGGTAAATTTTGCAGTGCAGCCACTATAATCAGAGAAAAATGTGTCGTGCAATAGTGTTTCTTTATTTTATTAAATTCACATTTATAGTTTTATTGGTCGCGGAGAGGATGTCAGTCCGGCTTAGCCTGTCAATGACATATTATTATGCTGATTAATTAATAAATAACTGTATGTTATATAATATTACAACATTTTGTCACGGGATATTGGGTAATGCTTGTTGCCATTGATGAAGAAAAAGGCTTTGCTTAACGAACCTCTGCCGGCCGATATTGTTCCAGTAGTGTCTTTAATCGATATAAATGCTCCGCTTCATGCTACACTTCTCTGGTTTGGTTTATTAAGGAATCATACATATTTCTCTTATGATAGTATTAGACCAAAACTTTCCTAAGCAAAAGCCTGAAGTTAGTCTTGAAACTGTCTTTTCAAAGCAAGTTTCTCCCTTTTACGACTCGCAGCAGCAATGACATATTCAGGTTATTACTATCTTTTTCATAGGAGGCTCTTTTAGATCTGTCTTTGTCGTATAAACTGATCAAATGTATCTGTTTGCGATGCACAAATACACACCCCGTGTAAAACTTGTCAATGACGCAATAATAACTTCAGTACAAACTAACTTGAAACTTAAAATATGAAAAATATATAAAATATGATAAGAAAATGACTGTAATCAAATCCAGTATTTCACCATTTAATTTACCTCATTAATCATGTAATATTATTCAAATAATAGTTAAAGTTATCGTGTAAATTGAATTCCTCTCTTTTGAGGCAGAGATTAGCCCTTTTCTCACCGCATCTGAAAAAAAAACGCTTTAGTTACCGAAACATTTGTGGTCATTATATATAATTTATATAAATTATTTATATTTAGTATTTGAAATTTTTCAAACTGAATTATATATATATATATATTATATATATATTATATAATTATATATATATATATATATATATATATATATTATTGAGAAAAAAGACTAGATTTAAGGGCACCTCAGGAAAAGAAAGAAAATAGACGGTGGAGTCTTTGGCAATCTGAACAGAAATCGAAAAGTTATGTTTAATAATGAAGCTTGGTTGTATAGACTACAGATATAATGGTACAATACATCCTCATTTCAGCGAAGCCTGTCCCTGGGAAGGCCTGCCTTTGAACAGAATGTGTGTTGTACATCAATGTTTTATAAGACACTTCATGAAGAACTGTAGCAATGAACACATTTTATGGGCTGTTTTAAAGGGCATCACCCCTATACTAAAGAAGGTCTCTTACATAATGTTAACTGCAGGGACTCGAAATTAATGCTGGAGGCCACGACCACGGACATATACAACCAAACACTATTAACTAATAAAGGCATATATCCAATATTGTAGATGGCTCTGAGGAGGAAGGCGCAGACCCGCAACCTCACCCTTGTCATAAATATTCCCATAAATCAGCGTGGTCGAGGTGCATGTGACGGCATTCAGCTACAGTTAGGTCAGCAGAAGCCTGAGGTAGCCATAAAGTCATATTTACAGCTGTAGTATGAAACGGCATTTTAAAGGTGTCCTTTTGAACCGTCGGTACTAATACCGACAGACACCTCTATTGGAACTGGTATTATTGGCTGTTGCAGTTTCCTTCAGTTTTCATAAGTCGTTATGATATCATCATAGCTTTAAGGGAATTGTAAATCGTTGTGACAAGATTTGCCACAATATTTTGCTCACACATTTTGTAAGTAACGTGATAACATCATAATAATCAGATAAACTTACCTGACCGGGACATTCTAGATTTCACATAAATCTTGGCTCAGAATTTTTATCGCATAAACACGGATGTAATCAGATTATCTGTATTGGGACGTTTTATTATTTGCACGTTTTCTCTCATCCAGAATTATATATATAGTTATTTATAAAATAATTATGATTGACATATTTATAAATATAAATATATATATAAATATATTTATATATAAAAGAATGAAAGATTGACAGCCATGTCGTGAGAGGTTTTTAGACGAAAACTGATTCGTGATCTTCCAAGTTTGTTTTAACATCATAAATTAGGCATGCTCCCACCCAAAACCTCTTGGTAAGGGACGCACAAAGTGAGTTCTGTACCTTACCAGACAGAAAAGCCTTTTCGTTTGATTTTTACCATTAGGTAATGCTTATCTTAATACTGTTATGCCAAAATGGTTGTGTTTTATTGTGTAGAACTAAAACTTGCATGTCAATATAGTTTTCTTTTCCAAAAAGGTGTACTTGTTTCGACTCTGATTTAACCCTAAGTTTCGGCAAGTTTGTTTTCCTGTTGGTGATAATAACTGTATCAAGCTGCATTATTGAAAATGTTAACATATCACCAAAGGGTTCCTTTTTGTCCTTTTCGATGGGCTCTATTTGGAGTTTAAGTGCATTTCGTGGTCACTGGTCAAACATAATTTGCAATTGGGCATAAAAACGTCCAAACGTCTCTCACAAACAAGAAAGGGTTTTAACTTCAAGCGCGGAACAAAGACCACATGACTCCCCTTTCAAATTGGGGAGCTTTTCAGTTGGATCATCACAGGGAAATGCAATTTCGGGGGGGGGGATGGTAGCATTTGACATATGTTACATGATCCATAATCTTCATTGACTTTGATGTATGTAAGCAGTACATCTTCTTGAAGATGGTAATCATTTAAATAAGCTAGAATGTGTGGTTGGACCTCAAAATATCCACGGAATATTCAATCAGACTTCAGTGTGTTCATTTACACATGTTTCATGTGTAATTACTGTGTATTTTCACTTGAGCAGTGGCAGAAAAAACCTCTGCCCCGAATACCTAAAAATAGGAAATTTCAACAATGGGGGCAACAGAACTACTCGCTTTTATAAGTTTTTAAAAAAATGAAGGATCTGATATGATGAAGCAGAGAAAAAAAAATTGAATTAAATATGTACGTGTAAAAATTTTATAACACAACAAATCATTTTGTTATCATATCCATGAACTACATGGAACTTCCTGTGATCATCTCAGGATTAAAATAAGCGACATACATTCAATGCCAGTCTGCCAGCGTATTTTACCCGGGTGAAACTAGTAATAATTTTATAATAATAATAATATATATATATATATATATATATATATATATATATATATATATATATATATTTGTAAGAATTGCGAGTTACAAAATGTCTTTTGCTGTAAACTTTCCCAGAGGTTAAATGGGATGGTTCTCATTATGTTTCAATGAACCACGCCCTTAAAGACTGGAGAAAGGGGATGAGAATGGATGGAAGCTAAAGAATTATAATACATTATTAAGTTTCATTTTTTCTTACTTTTATATTGCGGATGAATGTGCGCACCAAAGAGCCTGAGTAAAATGTCGATAGCTCAGAAGAAAAGTTCACCAACTCCGATAGAATCGCCTCAGTGGCATCAGTTATATCACATGCATCAGTTATTTAAAATAAAAATATTTCAGATCAGAAATGTTGGCTTTCATGACATTCCTAGTCATAAGGGTTCTAATGGTGGTCTGCTGCTTCAGTAGTGCCAGTTCCTATTTTATGATAATTTAAGAATGATATATCAATTCTTCACGACGTACTGAGGGTCTAGACACATATATATTTTGTATTTCTTCATTTGAAATCATTCATTTGCCTGTGTTTCATGCTGTATCAGCCAGGTAGCTTCTGAAGACTAAGACAACATAACGGAAGCCTCTGGGGTATATTTGATTTAATGCAGCCGGCTCAGTAAAATCGATACACCCCTGGGACAGTTTATCCGCGTCCTGCCGCCTCAACCACAACGAATCAGCAAAAGTGGACCTCTGATAACGGGGCTGCGTAGCTGAGCGTTACCGGAAACGTGTTCAAGGGACGGATGTAGCTGGTTCCGGGTTATATACATTTGTTTTTTTAGAGAAAGGGGAGGCGTTATCAATAGGTCGGTATCATAAGCCCCAGTTCAGATAATGGGGGATATTGACAGTTTACCTTGTGGTTTCGCCAAATTTTACTTGTAGCCTAAAGAACTTGTCAGATGTAGTGCTGTATGTTCAGTTTATATGCGGTTAAGTATACCGTCATTTTCAAACACGTTATATGCATATAACATATAATCTTATGCCCCTTGTTGTTAAGTCTTACTTTTTTTAAATCAGGTACGCTTACATATATACATATAGAGTACCACATATTGGCTTAAGCTTGATAATATATGACTTCCTGTACAGATTCACGCATTAGGCATTGCAGCTGTATACGTTACATGCTATGGTTGTATATAATTAGGCAGTGTGATGGTGAAAATGGAGGGCTGCAGATATATTCATCAGAGCAGAATACAGTATTATCACTGTTTGCATAGATCTTATGGCTGTAATTGGTCCAACACTTGTTTGACGTTGATTGGCCTAACGTTCGTGTTCTAGTCATTTTTAAGTTGGCCGTTCAACCATGCTACGAAAGCGCGTCAACAATAACTCGCGAAAAGACCACTTAACCTAGTGCTTCTAGAACAAGTAACAGAAAGGAAGGCGACCTCCAGATGCAGGCGACGTCCAGATACATTGTTAACACTATTTTAGAAATACAACAGTACGTACAGTTATTATGTAGTGTGATTGAAACACTCTTATCCTGCATGCTTCAGAAATGTATACCCATACTTCTGACACTGTTGTAATATAAATCCCTTGCATTTTCTAGGTATATCAGATTTTGTAAGGTTAATTAAATAAAACTGTTTATTCGTTTTGCTCGTTTATCCAGCTTCTATAATATAGGCCTCGTCTATTTGTTGAAAAGATTTAATTGACTGGAATGAATCTCTATTTTCGTAATGAAGAATTTGTCCCCAGAGAAAGACGGGTCTTTCAACCAGTACCATCTCTGATAAATGACGTCACTACGATACTCGATACCTGGAGGCTGGTGTCTCTGATATAAAACATGTTTTTAAAGCTATAAATCTTATTATAATAAAAATTAACTCCTTAATCCTGATTTATATTACCAAAATAAATAGTCGTACAGAAGGATATTAACGATATGCATAAGAAAATGAATATAAAAAAACACCATAGGACAAGACTTTATTAAAAGATCATTCTCGACTTGAAGTGAAAATAAAACATACCTATCAAGGGTGTCTTATTTTATTTAACTCCGCTAAAAAAACATGTATCTGACATGTTTGTTGTGACTTTGGAACCTGTCTGCTAAAAACGGATTCGGGTGTAAGACAGGATTAACAGCATTTACCATAAACTTTGCCATTTTGAACGACTATTTCGTCATTTTTCATACTGGGTTAGTATGTGCTTGGGGGAAACAGCAACAAGCCATGTAGGACAAAGCAGGCATTTCAGACCCGGCATTACGCGGCCGGTTTACAACTTTAATACAACTAGGTCAAGTGGATGGGCCTTTCACGTGTCGTGAGTGCAAAATACTAGGATATATTCGTGTCGCGAGTGCAACGCACTCGTGGGGGGGGGGGGGGCTCTTTAGTCAAATTTATAAACAAGGTGGACAAGAATTACACACCGGTGATGTTCAGGGCTATGTCCGGTAAATAAATTTTGTATAAAGGTCTTCTCATTCATCAATAATATGCACTTCATATTGGACATCATTTATGCCTCAGGCGTCCATTCTTTAGCTTATATATTGACTAGTGTAACGCTTTGTTTATACAAGGAAACACTCGTTTTTAAACGGCAGTGACACGTCTTGTTAGTATTATGTAATTTACCTGGAAGGTCATAAGAAGGGCATGTATACAAAAGAAAAGCTATAAGCTGATGGTCCCATAAATCGAACCCTAATGCCAACCTACTTGAAAAAGGTCATAAACCAGGCAGACTTATCCATGTCCGAACTGTGTCTATAAACCAGCATGGTCGGGTTTTACGAGACGGCGGTCTGTTATAGGCCCAATATGGCGACATGGGTCAACAGCAACATGTAACAGCCTTAATGACACATTTAGAGCAACAATCTGCGACAAAATTGCAATGGTTACATATGCCGTAAATATAAAAGGTTGCGATGATCCTTCTTTGCAATCAGCTAGTCGTAATTGATTACAATAGTTTATGGTTATATATGACGTTTTTCGGACTTGGATATCCCACAGGTAGTTAAATTATTATTTATATAATATTTTTATATAAACATCTAATGTACTCCAACGAGACATTTATATTACAATAATGGAAAGGGCTAAATTAAATATAACTCCGCTTAAGCCGATACATCTTCCCCATTTCCGTTTAGTTGGAAACATCTTTTAAGGATTAACGGAGTATTTAGATAATTGATTAATATGTACAATTCCCATACGAGTTCCGTTGATGGTGACTCTGGTGAGACTGGTTGTGAAACTCAAATGTGCATTTAAAAAAACAGTTTAGAAACACGAACAATCGTTCAAATAACTATTTAACGGATGGAATTTCAACGAGTATTTTAAAGAGAATGGTATCATTAAATTTAAGTGACATTGCTCAGTTTTTTCTGTCTTTATGCATATAGTGCGGCACATGCCATGAAGTTTTGATACTTTTTTACCAGGTGAGGTCAGATAAATATATAATGGATTTACATAAATCAAACCTAAATGTGAAGATAACCAATGAGTAAATCAACTATGGGTTAATCATAGCATATTGTATTATACCAACAGTCAGCTCTAACGGTTTTAACGCTGTATATAAAACTTGTTATGTTATGATGTTAAACAACTTCTGATACTTTTGATCGCCAATAACATTAAGCGCTGCTGAACTTTGCTAGTATTACTTTTTATTTTGTAAATTATATTTTTTCACCATGAATCTATGGAAATCACACATGACCACCTTCATGTAAAATAATGTACAACCAAAGGATATGAGGGAGCGACGGTCCTTGGATGTTCAACAGACACTTTGGAACCTGGAGGTTACATGACATGGATAACATGATGTAACATCCATAATTGCATCTAACATTTCTTTGAGCAAACCATTGAACAAATCCATATGATGCATCATTTTGATTAAGAATTATGGAGCTGAATTCGGTCTAGTGGTGCTGCGTAACTTCTTAATTTTCTAAAGAGTAAACCATATTGGGATTCAGCATGACTCTCACATGGGTTATATTGATAATGTTCGTATGCATCTCAATTGGTATTACAGCTGGGGTTTATATCACTCGCATTTGTTATTTCATATTTTCCCTCGCCCGTGTTTCACTATAGAATTCCTTTTTTTAACAAAGTTTTATTTAACAAAATAATTACAAAGCCTTTCCAGTCGGTACAAATGTATGTTATGACGTACATAAATTATCATTAACCACCTCTGCAATTTCCTCCAATACATATCTCCAAACAATATAAAACGATATAAAAATGAACCACATTAACATGTAGAATTCCGCTTCATTTTAATAAACATTGTAATATCGACCACTTTTCCATTAAATAAGACACATTCCCCTTATTTTTTTTTTTTTTTTGCAATTATGTATTCTATCTTTATATAATGTTTAAGATAATACTAGTATGCTCCAATATTTAATTCTTCCTGCTTACATCTACATCTATAGACGTATCTTTTTCCCAATGTTAGTAGATAATTTTTTCTAATCATCACCATTTAAATCTCCTATGAATACTGTTTTCATATCATTGTTAAAGTGATCAAACTACAACTTATTTCTACTCCACTTTTCCACAGATATCCAAAATATTTTTGTAATGTTACATTCCCAAAAGAGATGCGGTATATCCTCAGTGGCAAATTATTTACAGAATGAACATTTGTTATCTTCTTTAAGCTTCCATTTTTCAAACCAATAATTAGTGACAAGAATATTCTGAAAAAAATCTAAATTGAAAAATCTGAATTTTCACATCTGTAAACACCCGTTTTTGTAGTAAGTATACCGACGACCAGTCACAATCGTCTATATTCAAATATTTATTAATCCGTGGTGGCTTTAGAGTAAAGCCTACAATTTCATATTTAATGCATCTATAAATCTGCTGAGACGAGGCTCTGTTTAATATATTAAGTTTATCTTCAGCTAGGAAAAGGAAAGTAAGGGGTCTACTCAGAGATTCTCTCTCAAAATCATATCTTTTCGACAGTAATAAATATACCAGTGAGTACCACCTAAAGAAATACTTCTCGTAAAGACCTCTTTCATTCCAGTAACGACCTTAAAACCTTAAAGGACCTTACATTATTATTATTATTATTAAACAAGTCTTTTGCAATCATAATTCCGACTTTAAAGAACTCAATCCAGAAGATGATTATATTATTAATTTGGACGTTTTTATTTAACCAAAGTAACTGATTTCCAACATCCTGTTGTTTAAAGTAACCGGCCCTTACTGAATGGATACTTTGTAAAACCTCTCTATAAAATGGTGATGGTGCCAGTTTCGCTTTCTCCAAATTTATGTTATGATTACTTAATAACAGTAATTCAGGTTAGCTTATGTAAATTAAAATCCCATAGCTCTCATAGAATTCCTGTGTAACATCGAGTGCCACAAAGTCAGTGTAAAGAGTCTGAATTGTAATCACAACAAAAATAAGCAGACTGTTGTCAAGCTTAAATTGCCATGTCCCTGCAGAATGGAGTTTTACAATATGTTGACATTTATTTCACCGTTGGCCACCCAATGAGTCTTTATGAAAATATTTCGTTAAATGTGTATTGATTTCAGCTTAAGTAGGCTGGGAATGAAAGAGAGGTAATAGGATTTACGTATATTAGCCACTTCATTAAGATTTTCCTATGCGTGCCTGGACCGAGCATGACGCAGTATCATTCAGCCCTCATTGAAACATGTAAAGCTTAAGAAGTCTGTAAAGCTACTAAACCCGCATTTCATAAGTTTCTTTTAAAAATGACAGACATAAACTCAGTAATATTTCTGATTGGCGCCGGAAAATTAAATGTGACATTTACAACCTCCATTTATTGACATGTATGATGTATAGGTTTCGTGGGTTTTGACATCGATCATGTTAATTGTATCCATACTGTCCTTTGATCGATTATACTGCGTAAAGCCGTGAGATTTATCGTCTACAGATTTATGAATGTCACATTGCAAACCAAAAGAGTAAAAGAATATAAAGATTTATTGAAACAAATACTGATGACTGCAATTGCAATCTTGTATTTTCCATACGCTTTTTATTGTCACTGACTTCCAACTGTTTTTTAACTTATACAAATTATATGTGTATATCAAAACTATGATTGGGACACGGCATTTAAATCCAATATATGAAAGCAAGCAGTTGTTTATAAACATTTGGTTTATAGGTACGCATGTCCTTTATCGTCCTTCTCAAGAATTATGGAAGCCTAGTTTCGAATAAACTATCAGACATACTAATGAATGAATAATTAATTTGTTCCTTAAAAAGCTGAAAAGACCTTTGTAAGTGTTCATAGGGAATGAAAAGAAAAAGAAAACTACAAATCGGATTGAACTAAAGATCACCTGTCAATCAATGCGGATCGCTTCGTCATTTTCCAATTATCGTTAACGCGCTGTAAAAACGTCCTGACCACATTATTGACAGGAACTGATAAATCCAGATACCATGCCCTATGGGAAAACGGTACTGTAAAGAAGACATCTGGACAATGGCACGGAAAGTGGGACAAAAAAAATTCGGCTTCCAAAAGTGTGAAATTATTGAAGCTTGAGATACCAAGTATGAAAGGGTGAGTTATTTTGGAATGTTAAAATTGGTGATGCATACAAATAAGTGATGGAAAATGCGTTATCCAGAAATTCGTCAGATCACTTGACTTGTAGGTTCCGATTTTCATGGAAAGTGTTATGTCATCATTTCCGGCTTATAAGTGGACTTTACTTATTTTAAATGTTTAGACTGAGGATAAACTAAATATACAAAAATCCTGATCACTGTTACTCCAATCCTTTAAGCCAATTAAGCTTCTTCATAAACGTGTTTACGGACAGGAACGGAAAATGTGACAAGGTATGATTTTGTTTGCCAATGTTTTAATCACCGATATTTGCATTGTCTTTTGTAAAAAAGCCATTTAAAATATGAAATGCGACAAAATCTCCGTGAATTGGGCCTTAGTGTAAGAAATCGTCCACTTTAGGAAAGCTCACTTTAATCATAATTAAGTCACTAATATGTTCATCATGTTAGCATATCCCTCTGATAAATCCCAGTGAGGTTGTATGTCTACCCACGTCCCTGTTTGACCTTCACAGAACTAAAAAATTACGACGTTGTTGCGTCTTAATTAAAATGACCATTTTTATCATGTTTGTTTGAAATTGGCAACTAACATCCGTCTCTTTCACTTAAAGAGACATATTCCGACACCTGATCTATATTATCTAAATGAAATCATTTGAATAATTCATAAAAATAGTTATGAAAATGCTTATCCCACGGCACATAGGCTGTTCGTTTTTTTTTTTGCCAAACATCAGAGGTTTGTAAATGGCATTTCCAACTAGAAATGTTTCATCTCCTGTACAAATGCAACACACTGCCCATAGTGACATGGATTACTAACAGGTTTGTAGATACAGAAAATCGTATTATCGTAACACGGGCGTTATAAGAACTTTTCTATGCAGGAAGTATATGTAACCAGAAAACCAGAAACCACATAAATTAGTAAGACAGGTGAAAAGCTGGCTTTTAACACAGTAAGAGGAACATGTACAGAGTAAGATGACAATGCTGCGGCTTAAAGCAGCAGATAGAGAGAGAAAAAAAAGAGAAAATGGTGGGGGGGGGGGGGGGGGGGTTAATGAAAAAGAAAAATAACGTGATGTGTAGGGAAAAATTATGTGGACGTTCATGAAGCCTCGGTATACCAATGTGTAACTACTCTTGGGCCAGCTTGTCATAAACAGCTTACTCTTCTATCTGTTTCAGGTCTGACCCTGCATTGAGCCGATTTTACAGTGAGACGGGCTACTCTTTAGAAACACTCCGACATATCAACTACTTTTGTAGATTTATTCTACAGATTATAAAAATATGCAAATATATCGCAACATTTGTATCAAGTACGTACAGTAATTAATGTATTCATTTATGTCTGTCTATCTTCATGTCTGTATGTATTGAATAGTAAATGCTGTCAAATATACATAGTTTTTCTTGGCCGTATTAACTCCTTGTTGTTAGTGATAATTAGGAAATGTGATGGCTAATTATCTAAGGAATTTTTCTTGTGATAATCTAAAGCCGTCATTCCATTAGCCCTGACCAATTAGCGCCCCAAAGCTGGTAGTTATGGATCTGGGTCTTACTTTACTGCAGTAGGCAATTTGATGATGATTATAATCATATGATTAAGAAAGTCTATCACACCATGGGAGGGCGGCTATGAATCACATCTTCATTATTAGCATTAGAGAATATAATGACCTGCCTTTCCTCTATAATTTGTCATTTACAGTGAACAGACTGGCATCGGCAACATTCATAAAACAACTGAAAAATGTTAGAACACAAGATCATTTAACTTGAAACTCTGTACACTTGAAGTAATGTGACAGGACGCTTTTTACTTGAAACTGATAAACTGTATATCAGCGTACGTGCTTTCACCACATAAACAATTAAATCTCTATGATGAAAATATTAATCTTCACCCCCCCCCCCCCCCAGAAACACACGCTCATGCAATGGCAATTTTGAAAACAAGTTGAAACCGATTATTTAAGTAAAGCAGGGACAAATCTGAAACGCCGGGCAAGACATCTCCATTATTTTATATTTTGTTTTAAATGTTTTAACATAATATGTAGGCTATAAATAAAAGTTTTCCTCACGTTTTTGGTCAAATTGAATTTATTATTTTTACACGACAACTATTAAGTAATCTTTTGCGTGGAAAACATTAAAAGTGAAGTTAATTTTCCTTGCAAAGTCAATCTTTTTATCTACGCCCTAGTATTAGGCCTATGTTTTTTAATCGAAGTATTATGTATCAGACTTTCGGGCAGACTTTTCATCATTTCCCACTTTTTCTCTTTGTTCTATATTCCACTCTTTCTCCTTGTTCTTTTCCAAAAAGCAGTAAAGACTGAAAATTAAAAAAGGTATTATGTATCAGATTTTGGGCACACTTTCTCTGTCTATTCCCTTTCCAAACTAGTTAAGATTGATGGAGCCATGAGCCACATCCCTCATCTGTTGTAGGACTGTGGTTATTAATATTGATTGTCTCCCCCGTAGACAAATGACAGCAGATGTGTTTAGGCTGTAGTGACAAGGTAGACCTCACGAACTCTGTCACAATCGCTGGTGCTGAAATGTCAACGCCTGGGGATACATTGTCCTCAAACAATATCACTCTATCGGCTCATTTGATTCACATCACACATATGAATCACATCACACATCTGATTCCCATCGCATATACCAATCGACGTGGTGTCCCTATCTCGAACAGTGGAAATAGATAAGCTAGTGTGTGACAAAGGGGGCACCGTTATCTTCCACCCGTATTTATTAGTATGTATTGAGTATCCTGAGACAACCACATATACTAATGCACTGGAGGTAACTATGACAGTTTATGTGTCCTTGCTTCGAGTTGATCTTGATGACCCATGTTCTTGGAATAAAAAATAAACAAAAGTTTACAGGTAAAGTTTTTAGTTAAACATATATCATTTAACATAATTACAAATTAAAATTGTTTATTCATGTTAATTTTGTGTTGTTGCTCTTAGAATAAAAAAAGTTAAAAATACCAATAACCATAATGGTTTTAAAATAAGCTGAATACATTAAAATAGTATTTTAATGTATTCAGCTCTTAAATCATCAATTAAGATATCAGTGATTAGTTTTGCTCACACAAATGCAAACATCCCGTCTCTCCTAAATGATTGCGATTTGAAATTGCATTGACCTTAATCTCCAACCCTTGAGTATCATCGCAATAAGGCATTTGGTCTGTTGTTACACGAATGGCCACCAATAATACTAAGCCATGAAAGTGTTAATGTTTCAGTGTCGCATCAGGCGATAAGTTTGGCCGAACTTCCGGCACTCTGATTTATACTTATTGAATGGGAGTTGAACTGTAGAGGTAAAGAATATTCTATTAGAAGACTTTTGCTTCTAGCACTTGTTGCACAGAAGAAAATAATCAAAATGATTTATCTGCGGTGATCCACCAGGCCTCACGGCATTGCATCGCGTCATCCATCTTTATGAAATATCAAACCCGGTTAAAGGATCAGTCACGTGTCCTACTAGGGATAATGATGACCGGAAAAGCCCGACTAAAGTGTCTGCATGGGTCGTTGCTTCACATTGTCAAAACAAGTTTCGTTTTTTCTAATACACTTGTTATCATATTAGCAAATATATCTTATATACTTGAACTCCTGAATTACATTAAACGGTACTAATTTATTGTAATAATAATAATAATAATAATAAGCTTAAATTTAATAATAACTTTTTTATACGCTGGAAAACTCAAAATACAAATTGTTGATGACATTCAATTGAGAAATATTGCATCGGAGACGTGTAAGGGTATGTTAATGTAAAAAATATAACAGACAGTAAAATGTTTATGATTGTTTTGTTTTCAAGAAATCAAACAAATCCAGATATTACGATAATAAAAGGAAATTGTAGTTTTTTAGTCCAAAATTATAAATTAACAAATGGTCCTTATACTTTTTACCTGAGACTTATAATTATATTTAATTACTGAGTTCACATTAATTTTTCACAATCTTGAGTCAGTTCTTCATTAGCGATCAATGCATGAATTATTGCGTACATACGTATTTATGAAACAATAGGTTGGTATTTACTGCCGTTTCTGAAAGTTCGTTTCTGGCGCAGTATTGATGTGTCATTCTATCTCACGAAACCGCACAACGAGGTTTCACCAAAATCTGAATATCTCATGTATATCTTGAATCTGAATCTCATTTAATCCAGAGCCCAGAAATAATTGAAACAAGAATCACCAAAACGATTGAAAATTTCCATTACCTGCATCCACAATCATAACATGAGATGTAAGATTGACAGACAAAGCGGTTATTTTATTTACCGCTCAGTCTGGTGCAATCTTGATAATCCATCGGGGACGCTAGAAGCTGCCATGGATCGCTCTTAATAACAACGTACGAGACGGGCCGCCGGCTATGCTTCTGAAATGGGATTAAACACATTTGACCTGCATATGAATCGTCTACTTATAGCGCCGGCTGGTGCGCGTACCTGTTAAAAGATCATGTTTTTATCCTCGGACTGATTAGAACAGCACTTGTATGGGGAAAATAATGCCCATAATGTGGACTTTACGTTATTTCGTCTTTTTTTTGTCGTATTCGTGTAACGTTAACGTTGGTCTCTTATATATAAACATGTTCAGTCAGTCTGGTCCGTTGGTTCTGTCTTGTCCGTTTCTGAACTTGAATATGGGTCTAGGTATCAGCTTATTATTGCATTTCTTTCAAAATATTATTCTAAGTGATCAATACAAAATCGACATGTTGTTAATCGAAACGGTATCACTCATTACTTTATTAGTATAATAAGTGTCTGGTTGGGTTTATATACAACAAATATGATATATTATTTGATATTCTATTTTTTTACAGAATCATAAATAAACAAAATAAGACGGGAACATGAGAGACAAGTGGTGAACATTGAGGTATGGTAAAATATTGCTTAATGTCTTAGCCGTTATATATTTATTACAGCATTTGATATTCGCATGAACTGTAATCATTCATTGGAAGTCTCTATACATATATTATATATTTTAAAAAAATCACAAAAGCAAAAAATGTTATACTAAGGACAGCCCCCTTAATTCCTATTTAAAATAGTTATACAGAAAATACCCTATTCAAAATTCACCTTGTATACATTAATAATAATGGGGCACTAAGTTTCGTGTCCTATAATTATAATTATATAACGTGAGAGTTTGCGGGACAAGCCCTACTTTTCCTATCATTGTCATATATCCCGGTTAAAACAATACTTAATCGGACCATATTAAGCCTAGTTCACAGATAATTTGACGTCACACACAGAATAAACGGTGAAGATTTCATGCACTGCAAAAACAGTGTTTAGGGCCTAAACACATTTCTAAACGCCTGATTTGTCTCCACTTTTACCACACGTTTAGCTGCTACACATGTTTAGATTGCATGTGCTTAGCCCTGAAAGTGTTTACGGATGATACACGTTTAGCTGTTTATCATGTTCAGGGGCTAAACACATTCCTAAACGCCTGATTTGTCTCCACTTTTACCACACGTTTTGCTGCTACACATGTTTAAATTGCATGTGCTTAGCCCTGAAAGTGTTTACGGTTGAGACACGTTTAGCTGTTTATCATGTTCAGGGCCTAAACGCATTCCTAAACGCCTGATTTGTCCCTACCTTTACCACACGTTTAGCTGCTAGGCATGTTTAAAACGCACGTGTTTAGCCCTTAATTCATATACACAAGGGATGTATATTATCAAGACTGCCACAGATAAATTACAAAAATCTATATTGCCTGCTATTCTACTTTACAGTTTGTTAACAACAGCTAATTTTCAAAATGTTAAAATAATTGAGCAAAAATCATTTTTAGCATACCAAAAAAAAAAATATAAATTGTGCCCAAACTCTTCCACACATCACACCTATCCCCTTCTAGTGCCCACCATTAGCCACTAGCCTTGCTCATTTGTTAAATACACTGGGTATCTGAATGTTTACATAACAAATGATTTTACTTTCAAAATAAACATTTATTCAAACAAAAGGTATTTATTAACAAAGGATATGTGTGGTTCCAAGCAGCTTACACAAAATACGGCCTGTAGGCCCAATGCAAACCTGTGTAATGAAATAGTAAGTACACTGCTCTTCACTTGTTTCCCCCTACAATATATATTTTTCAAGTTAATGTATTTATTTTAACTAGATAAATATCATGAGCACTAAATCTCCTGCCAAATAGGAATGCAAGAAATGTGAACTTTGACTGGTATAATACTAGAGAAATTTATCAAAGTTAATAAGAATGCAATGGAAACCCAATAAAGTGAGAATACCCATACACATGCCTTAAACACTAGGTATAGAGGTTGATCAAATGGCACTTATGACATACAAGATCACATATGAATTACATAAGTCAAAGTTAAAAAGACAATCATTCAATAGTTACTAAAACCTCATCAGCTCAGGAGACCCATACAATACACATGACATTATTATTAGAAGTAGGTATGAGTAAAATGTTTTGAGATAACACCTCACATATGAATTATATTAAAACTGTTAAAAAATAAATCAATTAAAAAATATGAAAATCATTCAAGTGTAACCAAAACATAACCAGGTAAGAAGATCCATAGACCCTCTTACAATTTTATTTAAAAGTGGACATGAGTTCCACTTTTTGAGTAATCCCATACATGTCATGTTTGATTTAAATCTTTTTTTAAATCATAAAAAATTAAAAAATCTTTCAAGAATGACCAAAACGTAATTATCATTTCCATACAGAGAGCTTCAAAAATATTACTACTAACATATACTAACCTAATACATTTCTTGGCATGTTGCAATAAATGTTGATAAATGTATGCCATGGCACATGTTACAGCTTCTCAAAGTCAACATAAAAGATAAACTAAGTAATAAGTCCAATAACTAAAACTAAGTCCAATAATTCAACCAAAACACTGCAAGCAGAACCATTAAAAAAAATTTTAAAAGAATTATTCTAGAGACAACTCCCTTGTCACGCTAACCAATACAGACCTTATTCTTAACTGGAAAAACATTTTGCAGAACGACTCTAGCATGTTTACAGAATATAATCAAGTTTTAGTTTCCTGTGACTGGCCAAAGGTACTGAACCAAATGCATATGAACAAAATTACAGAATCAGTTATATGACTTTTTTTAACTGCAGTCATATCCTTGAATACAGATTTACAACATTTACCATGTTTATGCACTGGTGTCCATATGTCATCTAGTGATACTTAAATTTCATTAAATTTCTTTTCAAATTTTATTTATAAAGATGACTTGAAGAAAGGATTTTTGGTGTCACAGATCATGTATCTCTGAAGAAAACCCAAAAGTTGATACTCCTTTGGGTATGAAAGGTCCCAGGCATAATATGCCCCTATCAAGCAGTAGAGCACCTGAAATAGACACGAGGTGTCTAGTGTAATTTCCATTGTGTCTGCCACAAGCCAAGCCTGATCAATCCTTGTTCCATCTTTGGTGATGATAACCCTTGGAGAAGACTTTGCAGCACATCCTGTGTCCAAGTCCACTGCCTGCAAATTGGTTAAACTTGCATCAGAGCATCGTAAGTAATCTTGAATAAAGGGCTAAACTGTAATATGTGATATACTTGTTTAACAGGGGGTTGATTCTTTTAAGATTCTTATGTTATATGACACAAGTTACTTGACTAATTTTTCAAAACACCATGAATTTGGTCTTTTCGTAAGTAAACTTTTATCCATGTTAGTCAAGCCAGTTTTGTAATCCTAGCATTCATAGCTAAAACTTTCTCATCTGGCCCAGGCATTCCATTTGGTCAAAATGAATTTCATAGTCAGTGTACTAGTAACTGTCCATTTACACAGTTTCAACTTGTTAATTTAAAAGTTTTCACCTTTTACATATTAAGATACCACTGGTAAATGTGAAAGATCATTCCTATGGCAATTTTGTTTGATGGATCTGTCCGTTGCACAATTTGTTTTGCTTAAAAGCAGTTTTATACACTTGTATACAAGGATCAACAGTCACCATTATTGATTTTGATACAAAATCTGACCATACATCATTTGTTTAAATATGTCCCTTAGTTGAGTTTTGTTGTGCTCTCAAGGATAAATGTGGCAGTGCATGCCAAGGCACCGGCCATGGTATCCCTTGACTTTTCTCAGGGGACGAAAAACATTACATATTATTTCCACTTGATCTGCTCATAACTGAATATAAAAAAAGGTCAGCTTTTGCAGTTATTCCATTCTTACAACAATATTCCATACTGCTGAAGATATGATGACATATTTTACCCATCCATGGCCATCATATGCTTTTATCATTTCGGGTAGAATCAGTAAGTTTAGTATGAGCAGAATCATGAAGAATAAAGTTTTACAGCAAAATAGCCTGGTGTCAAATGTTTTATTAAGAACATGGGCAATCAGCTGAAAATATTTTTGTGGTTTTAGAATTAATCAAGGATATTAAGTTTTCAGGTTTTCCTGGTGACCATAATACTTGACTTCCACACACCAAATATATCTGAAATGCCAGCATATGAGGCAACCAGAGACAGTAAATTATATAACTTCTGAACATAAATATCCCACTTAAAGTTCACATCAAGTGTTCATCAAATATTTAAACTTTTAAAAACATATTTTGTCTCCATGACAATACTGATAAACAATAAATAATCAAGGTTGTTCTGTAGATAATGACACCTAACTCCAAGAGGCGAACTTGTTCAAGCAATAAGTAGCAGTGAGCCAGTACTTACATCAACCACTTCGATTGCTGGCTTCATCTTGTTCTTGAAGCTCAATCTTTTTTGGAGGGCAAGAATTACTTCAAGCTCTTCCTGTTCTTCATTATACATGTCATCCTGAAAAAAAGACAATTGTGATTAGCCCAACATTTCACAATAATGAAAAATAAAACCATCTTTTTTATGTGTTAGATCCAACCAAAACTAAAAATACAAGATAAATGATGTAATTTTACAAAAATACAACCCTAAAATAAGGTATAGGAAAGGATACCAAAAACACCATTTAATAAACTCTGGGCCCTAAACTTTATTACCACAAATGTATAAGCTTTTTCCATTTATTGTACACAGGTTCTATAAATACACTGATGATGATAGAGTCAAGAAGTTCTATAAAAACTGTTCTTTTTTAGAATATTAAATTCCCTTTCTAGTGTTTTCTCCCTTTAAACACTGGAATTTCAAAAATGGGTTTTACCTCTTTCTCCAATTCAGTCATTGAAATGGTCACATCCAGGATGTTGGTTAGTTTGTCCATCATTTCGTTGTATGATGCTTTTGTATCATCCATTTGAATGAGGCTTTCAAACTCCAGTACAATCTGAGAAAGGATTGAAGCTTTTTATAGAATGTTTGCACCTTCTTTTAAAGGCATTTAAAGGGAGTGACTGTTATTACATTAGCAAAAGTAGTCATAGATGCTTTAATTCAACATATCACACTAAGTTTAACACAAACATACTACTACATCAGGGTAAAGGAAAGCAGGCAATCTCATAGACAAGTTTCAGTATTAACATGACTTAAATATAAAATAAAAGACCCACAGTTTAGTGTGCTCAGTTGAATTGAATATTTGTATAAAATCCTAGCATATGGTAAAGGATCAACAGTTATTATATATTTTCTATATCCAGGTCACTGAAATATTTAAGTACAGCTATTTCATATACAAGAATTACCTTTATCTCACTTCTCATTTGACCACATAAAGACAACACATTTGGTGTTGAATGGTGTTACTTTGGAGCCCCATAGCTAAAAGAATATGAGTAACAGAGACCTAATTTCAGGTTTCCAAGAAGACATATCATGGGTCTCCCAGTATGTCAGAAGATAATAGGTCCAGTCATTACCTTTGTATCCTGTTAACAGATGACCACTTTTCAAGGTCTCGAAAAAATACAGGTAAAAAACTGTAAATAGTCGAAAAAATAAAGGTGGTGCCACCAGTCTGCAGAACCTGATGAAACATCCCATGACCAATTTCCATGCTAAAAATCATAATGATCCATGCAATACATGTTGAGATATTTAAGGTTTGTATTTAATTTTCCATTATCCTGGGGGTTACTTTGGAACACCATAGGTAAAAGAATATGAGTAACAGAGACCTAATTTCAGGTTTCCAAGAAGACATATCATGGGCCTCCCAGTATTTCAAAAAAGAAGATTCTAGGATTAGTCGTAAACTGTGTGTCCTGTTAACAGATGACTGCATTTTTCAAAGTCTCAAAAATACAGAAAAAAATGGTAAAAAAATGAAAAAAATAGATGGTGCCCCCAGTCTGCAGAAACTGATGATACATCCCATGACCAGTATCCTTGCTAAAAATCATGATGATCCATGCATTAGTTGTTGAGATATTTGAGGTTTTGTGTTAAATTTTCCATTATTCTGGGGGGTACTTCAGAGCCCACTAGCTCGAAGGATATAGATCAAAGTGACCGAATTTCAGGTTTGCAAGGGGAATTTTCATGGTCCTCTCAGAATGTCAAATTACAGGATTCTAGTTCCAGCATTTGTGGTTTGTGCCCTGTTAATGGACAGAGGCCCATTGCCAGACAGACAACTGACAAAGAGGGTTTGCTATAGCTCAGATGACTTACAGTCAGCTAAGCTAAAAATTGCTTAGGCCCACAAAAGGTTATTTTTCACCTACCTTTTTTCAGAAACAAGTGCAGGGAGCCAATTTTTTACCTTTTTATTACTTCTTTTTTTTTAAATTCAATAACCAACCTAATTTTTTAGCTTTAATTTTTAATTTTAAGATTTTAACTGATTAAATACTTACATTTACATACTGTTAAATCAACAATACGTACAGGTAAATAATAAGTCACAGTACAAAATTAGCAAAATTTTTTGTGCTGATTTTAAATAACTTAAAAAATTTACAAAATTAATCTTATTATTTATACAGAATTGAATTTTGAATAAATAAAATTATATCCCTGAACAAAAATCTATAGCTATAGCTATTCATAGGTTAGGTGACTAAATATCTTCTTGATTTTTTACACATTGCATTATGTTCAGGCCCATAACCTCTAGAAACTAGAATACGGGTATCCGCCTAAATCAGAGTGGAACGGGTGAAGTGAGGCATGGATTAAGTGGCAAGGGGAAATAGAGTGAAGTGTTGCATATTAGCATGGATGTCTGCAGCCAAATTGTGTATGAAGGTTGCCACCCCCCCCCCCCCCCCCCACCACAAAATCCAGAGGGCCGTCCCAGTTGTATACATATGCAAAATTTAAGGCAGATAATTCAAACCACTACATGAACATGAGTGATTTAAGCCCGTGGCAGACAATCAGATGGACGCTGAGCAAAAATGGTTGCAGGTGACGGCACCAGTTTTGCATATGATAAAGAGCTATGTGAGAACAATACACATGCAAAACTTTGGCCCAATCGGTCAAACGGTTCCCAAGATATGAGCTTGGAAGTCTGCTGCATAAACAAGAATGCAGGTGGCTCCACCTGTCATAAAATCAAGAGAGCTGTCGGGGATGTATAAACCTGCAAAATTTTAGCCAGATATGTCAAACCACTGCCGAGATATGAGTGATTTTATCCCATGGCAGACAAACAGACAGGAGCTGTGCAAAAATGGCTGCAGGTGGCACCACCAGTTTTGCGTATGTTATAAAGCTCTCCAAGGGCTACATTTGTGCAAAAAAAATTTCCTGATCGGTCAAACGGTTCCCGAGATGTGAGCTTGGATGTCTGCAGCGTAAACGTGAATGTAGGTGGCGCCACCTGTCATAAAATCAGAAAAGCTATCCAGGATGTATACGCATGCCGAATTTCAGGTGAATTAGTCAAATCACTGCAGAGATATGAGTGATTTTAACCCAAGGCAGACAAACAGACAGGAGCTGTGCAAAAATGGCTGCAGGTGGCACCACCAGTTTTGCGTATGTTATAAAGCTCTCCAAGGGCTACATTTGTGCAAAAAAATTTTCCTGATCGGTCAAACGGTTCCCGAGATGTGAGCTTGGATGTCTGCAGCGTAAACGTGAATGTAGGTGGCGCCACCTGTCATAAAATCAGAAAAGCTATCCAGGATGTATACGCATGCCGAATTTCAGGTGAATTAGTCAAGTCACTGCAGAGATATGAGTGATTTAAACCCAAGGCAGACAAACAGATGGACACTGTGCAAACATGGTTGCAGGTGGCGCCACCATTTTTTGTGTATGTTATAAAGCTCTCCAAGGGCTACATTTGTGCAAAAAAATTTTCCTGATCGGTCAAACGGTTACCGAGATATGAGCTTGGATGTCTGCAGCGTAAACGTGAATGTAGGTGGCGCCACCTGTCACAAAATCAGAAAAGCCATCCAGGATGTATACGCATGCCAAATTTCAGATAAACCCAAGGCAGACAAACAGATGGACACTGTGCAAACATGGTTGCAGGTGGCGCCACCATTTTTTGTGTATGTTATAAAGCTCTCCAAGGGCTACATTTGTGCAAATCCGTCAAACGGTTCCCGAGATATGTGGGTTTATGTGTGGAAACAGACGCACAAACGGACGCAGAGCGCAGAGGAAAGGTCAGAGGTCAAAACAAAATCGGGGCGCAGCAGTTCACATGTGACCCGAACATAATCCCGGGTTTCGTAAAATTCCGCCCAGCGGTTACGGAGGAGTTCTCCGGAAACCTACGCGGCGGCGGCGGCGTGCAGTTGAAAACATAGTATCTGCAAAACTCTGTTTTGGCGGATACAATTACATAATACTGACCTGGTTCCTGGTATTTTCAAAGGAAAAATATAGAGGAGTATGTATATACAATTTGATAAAAAAACGGATCAGTGGTTTTGACAACAGGCAGTTTTTAGTGTAACAATGAGTTTTTAATGAAAAATTCAGGTTTCTAATTTATATCTCAAAGGAATAACGTCGTAACAAAAACGCAGTTTTCAGTATGGAAGGAGATTCTGGGGACATTTATGCCAAATTTTTGATCTGTAGGTCCAATGGCTTTTGTATAAAATTTTAATTTTTACTCAAAATGGAATAATCACCACAATTTTTATCTTTCTTTAAAAGAGGTGGATGGCTAAACTCTGCTAAACTTTGCATGATGGCAGTCTGTCTTAAACATCAACTTGAGCAACATTATTATATTTGATGAACAAACAGATATTTGTTCAATAGCCTTGATCACTGGCAAGCATTTGTGTGAGTGCTACAAAATGTTTTTTGCCCATACTAGGTCACAATGACCTAAATTGGGCATCTAGGTCTGAGATTTCCCGGGAACCCTGGATGTGGAGTAAGAAATTACTAGATCAGACAGTCGATATGTTACCTGTTAACTGAGTTGGCCACCAAGATGACAGACAAAGAGAATCACTTTAGCTCAGGTAACTTGAAGTAAGCTGAGTTGATAATGATACAATATAATAAAAACATAATACATGTATATATTCACAGTGAAACCCCGGGCTATGGACACCCCTCTGGGATGGACACCCCACCTAACGGGCATTTTTGGGACAATCGAGCATTTTTACTCTTTTAAGAACAACTCTGGGGGAGACACCCCGCTATTCAGGACAACAGACACTTTTTGTCAGCCTGATGCCTAAAATCACCCCGGCTAACCATATAAAACCGTAGTGTTTTGATGCCGTTCCTGGGTCACAGTGTTCAATACATCATTGTGGAGCTGTCATAAGTTGATGGAAAAAATTAATGCATTATTCACTACCAACCAATTTTGTGCACACTATATGAATGCCATAAAGATATATATATATATATATATATATATATATATATATATATATATATATATAAAATATATATATTTTAAAAGAAAATCCACACCGTGCACACCCTCCCCTCCCCCTCGGGAGTAATTAATATCTCAGATTAAAATACAGAAGCGGTTCCAAGTTTTTTTAGGGGCTTCAGACAAAATTTTCCCGCCTGGACCCCCTTTTTCAGACCTGAGGACCTTTTTTAGGGTTTTCATTTGTCCTCCTGGGTTGGACCCCCCTTTTCCTAAATCCTGGATCCGCCCCTGAAATATGTAGGCAGAATTGGCCAAGCAGACCAAATGACCAGTTCAGCAGTTGAAATGATCGTATCGGGTCAGAACAAGGGTGACTGAATGACTAGTCAAGTACAGTATCAAGGTAGAAAAATGACCTGAATCCATCTGGTGCACAATGCACCCAGTTCTGGAGTTGAGAACAACTTAATAAAATCCTCGCTTCCCTCTGTCAGTACGATTAGTCTCAATATTCTGCACAAACAATTTGTAACAGCAAATGACAGGAAGAACAATATACTTACCAATACATGAAGAAAGAAATTTAGAATGCACCGAGTAGAAATGGTAGGCCTACTTCCGCTCTGATCAACAACTGATGCCGACTTCTCACACTGAATCCGAAAGGCGCGGGGTCGTCAGCAGCAACAACCAATCAGCACTGCCCGCGGTGACGACACCAGCCTGACTGTTATTTATAACCGCCCGTCTGCCCGCGTGCACTTGTACTTAAAAGGTTCTAAATGCGAAACAATTGTAAAACATAAAAGTATATACATTATGATAGGCCTACGTGGGGGTGTTATTAAGATAACCGTCTTTCGTTACATTTAGGTAAAACAGAGTCATTGTTGTTTGGTTCAAAACATAAAGTCAAAGCTAATCCTTCACTTAATGTTGTCTGTAACGGTACAAAGATTAAGCAATGTACATCTGTAAAGTATCTAGGTGCAGAACTAGATCAGTCTCTGGATGGGGAAAGTATGGCAAGAAAGGTTCTTGCCAAAGTGTATGCTAGGTTAAAATTCTTATATCGAAATTCTAAATTCTTAGATCTAGACACCAGAAAATTGTTATCATCTTCTCTAGTTCAGTGTCATTACGACTACTCAAGTTCATTTTGGTTCTCATCTTTAACTCAATCTACCAAATGTAAGTTGCAAATATCCCAAAATAAATTAATTCGGTTTGTTCTCAACTTGCATCCTAGAACTCATTTGTATTATGAACACTTTAATCAGTTGGGCTGGCTACCTGTTGCACAGAGAGTCGACCAGCTCAAACTTAACCATGTGTACAGTACGCTGAATGGCCAGGCTCCTGCATATCTATGTAATAGTTTTACATGTACCTCTAATGTTCATACTCATGTTACTAGATCTAGTCATCATAGCCTTATCATCCCTCATCATGGTATCCATGGTAAACATAGCTATAGTGTAACAGGTGCTAAATTATGGAATAATCTTCCGGTAGATGTAGCAAACAACAGTCTATCAATTTCAGTTTTTAAGAAAAAAGTAAAAAAAGTATTATTTAACCAGATTCATGATCTCGAAATAAACGACTTTGTATTTTATTAGTATCTCATATTCGTGCTATGGAATAAGTTTTTTAGATTTGTTATATGTCGCAATATTTATTATTTTATAGTTTACACATAATTCTTTTACTCTCTTTCCGTCCGTATCTTGTATCATTTCATAGAGGACCACGATGGAAACAAGTTTTTTAACTTTTTCGTGTCATCCTCGATTTTATTCAGTATTGTATCACAGGTTTTATCAAATTGTGTATTTTTATTTCCATATTACCATATGTATATTTTTTATTTTTTGGTACCAGTTGATATTGTACTGAATTGGATCTAAATAAACTATACTATACTATACTATACGTAACATGCCACGTAACATGCCACGCTGTTGGCACTAAGGTTTTAATTTTTTTAAGGTATTAATTTAATAGGCCCGGTGGCGGAAGGGAGGGGGGGGGGTTAAAATTGATAATTAATTTTATTTATTCTTTTTTTTTTTCTTTTTTTTTTGCCGGACAAAACTCTCATATATTATTTGCTTAACAAATAAAAACCGATTCTACTACCAGAAGCAACAGGATTTTGAAAAGGGAGGTGTGGGGGTGTCAAACTCAGGTCCTCTATAGCTCGTCCGGGGAAAGGGGGGGGGGGAGTTAGGAGTCTAGGTGGCAAAAATTTGGTACTAAACATTAAAAAAAATATATATTTGGGCTCGAAAAGAGGAGGTCCAGACCCTTGGGACCCTCTTTACCCCTGAATCCGCCACTGCACACACACACACACACTCATACACAATTATTTTACACACACATAAATCTATAATAGCCTATACTTGTTATGCTAAACACATTGCTATATGGATGTATGAATACCGATGTGTTTAAACGCTAAACACGTTTAACCTTCAAACGAGCCGCACCATGGTGTTAAGCATTGGAGGTGTTAACTTAACCATGTGCCTTTAATTATCATTAGGCTAAACATTTTGTCAGACATGTAACGCTGCTAAATGTGTTTTACAAAATGTGTTTATACGCTAATCACGTTTAACCTTAGAACGGGTCGCACCATTGTGTTTAGCAATCGAGGTGTTTAGCATTTGTGTTTAGCATAACCATTTGCTTTATATAACCCTATATAATTGTTAGGCTAAACATTTTGTCAGACATGTAACGCTGCTAAACGTGTTTTGCAATATGACACATTTCGTTTCTAGTGGACCTATATATGTTTTGCTTTAAAACACATTCCTAAACGTTTATAGGATTAAAACATGTTCCAGATGTGCTTAAATGCTAAACACTGTTTTTAGAGTGTGGGGGCTTGGAGTCTGACTATGATGTTGACCCCATTATCATTTATGAAAATAAATCCGCCCGGTCTCCTCAGACTGTCATGAACGAGCTATCATCCGTTCTGCATGGTCTTTTTTCCTTTCAATTTGTTATCAATATACTATCGAAATTTAATGTACTGTTTTATTAGTTTAATGGGTCATTGATATTATTGAGCCAGGTGATCTACTTTAATCATGTCAAAATCAGCTAACCTTTCTCTTTGATTACATATGAGAAATAGGATGCTCTCAGGATAATTACATTTTAGCCAGTTATGTAAGAAGCTAATGTGCATGCTCAGACATAAACATTCAAACTGCTACATATAATTGTGTAAAGGGTTCATGTATTACGACAAAAAGTTAAGCGTTTGAAAATGGGTTGCTCCGTCCATTTCATATAAAGGTACGTTTAGGGAGACTTTGGTTATAAGAAACCATTTAACATTAAAGGTAAAGTCTGTTTTCTTGCAATCGAATTAACCTAATTAACCTATGCTTAATTTCCATTTTCTGCCTTGACATTTTAACTTTTGTGATACCTGTAACAGCTCATCTTCTTGTAGGTTTACTAAATTTTACTAACATTGCCAGTCTTGGAATCTTTAGGATTATACTCCATAGACTCCTAACGTTACAGAGACCAGTTCCCTACTCATCCAAATTGTTCTCGTGAATTGTAAATGGGTGTCCATGAAATATGCAAAAAAAACCTATAGCATGAGTAATAACTACCGATAGGCAGTTACTCAACGAAAATATTAACATGTATTTAATCCAAACGGCTGTCTGATACTTGTTCTTCCAATTGTTGGGTTGTTGTGACTATTAAGAGAGATGTAACAAAATAGAAAAAAAGTAAAATCATTTCCGGATTTCGAAAAGATAAAGATAAAAATGGGATGCCGTATTTAAACTTTAAATTCTACTAAAACAACATTCTTTTTTTTACATGCAGTACACTATAGTTAATATTTAATGAGTATTGATCAGTCACGGAATATCTACTTTATATAAAAATAAAACATGTTTTTAGCCTGGCTTAAAATATAAAAAAATACGTTCTCTAAATGAAATAATGCATTTTAAAAATATCTGATCAGGTCGTCTCTAGGGAGAATTATTCTAGTCTATTATTGTCTTTGGCACCTGACAGGTTCTTTTGTACCGGAATTTTTACTTATTTGTGCTTTCGGAGAAAATGGCATCCATTACCGTTAAAAAATATTTGCCAACAGGGATAACTGGGTCAGAATCAAGTTCGCTATTTATATGCTACCTTTTGAAAGGGTTATTACCTCACGTAATCAGGTGCTGCATCAGAAAACGACCAGATCCAGGTAAGCAGTAAAAGAGAATCGATAAAAGATTACACTGAATCAGAAAATGTTTTAGGGAACATTGGAAACTCCAGGACGATATGGATATGGTGAATAAAATAATTTATTATTGAACTATGGAATCTTTATTGGCCTTTTTACCACCTTGGTTCTAAATTTACAGCGGGTATTTTTTCCGAGTTCAGAACACCATGTTGTTACGGACTTGTTATAATGTGAATACAATCTGAATACATTAACATAAAAAGGCATCAACGAACAACTGAAGCCAATCCAATAAACAGTGAATAAAAAGACCGTTATATATATAGACAAAATATATACAAGACTGGTTCTTTGATTCAAGCAATGAAGTAACCATTTTTTTATACTTCCACAATAAAAAGAGTACCATATTCCACTATACAAATTCGACATGGGGACATTGCTTTGGTAAAACTGACCTGTTTATGTTTAGTGTTAATTTCATGTTACACATTAAACCATTATAAAACGGTGTAGTTTATGATGCACAGGTGTAATAAATTATGCTAAGAATCCTTCACACGCAGCCAGTGACATACAAAATATGTCAATGAATAAATAGTCCCATTAAAATATTATCCCTTTAAACACATCTGACAAGTAAACCTGCAGAATGCATTCTAAATAATGCTGCCTTTAATTTTGTTTTAACTGGCACATATTGAGCTTGAAAGCATGGAGTGTATCCGGAGGGATTGCCGAGAATGTTGACCAGGTTATATATTCGATATCCGCATCGCTAACGTTTATAATTATATTACATTAACAACAAGTGGCCCCTTGGGCCATGACGCTCAGCAAATTTTGACTGGGTGCTCCTGTTTTCTTCATTAATGCTATATATTGTCTGTGAGAATAGCCTGTGTCTAAAGTAACAGAGTTGAAAAAATGGACAGAAAAAAAAATTCAGGATTTATTGGAGACCTGCCCAGAACCCCCCCCCCCCCCCCCCCCCCCGGACTTCATAATAGAGGGTTCCAAGGAAATAGATACAATTTGTACCCTGTATGTCTTGGTGCTCAAAATCATGTTTCTGGTCCATAGCTAGCAGAATATAGGTCACTGTGATACAATTTCAGGTTTCCAAGGAGAATTTCCAAGGATTTCCCTGAGTGTCATGTTAGAAGAGTCCGGGGCTAATGGATACAATTTGTGCCTTGTCTGTCTGGGTGCGCAAAACCGTTTTTCAGCCCATTGGTCACACAATACAGGTCACCATGGCCTTGTTCCCAAGGACACTTGACTAGGACCTCCCTGAATTTTATGTAAAAAGATTCTAGGCCTAATGGATACAATTTGTTCCCTGTCTGACTGTCTGGTTGCTTATGTGAATCTTTTCTGATAGGTTGCAAAATATAGGTCATGGTGACCTAATTTAAGTTTTCCCAGGACACTGGCCAAGGACGTCTCAGAATGTTACATTAAAAGATTCTAGGCCTAACAGATACAATGTGTGCCCTGACTGACTGTCTGGGTGCACAAAATCCTGTTTTCTGCCTGTAGGTCACAAAATGTAGGTCACCATGACCCAATTTCAGGTTTCCAAGGAGATTTTTCTAGGACCTCCAAGGATGTAGCATAAGAAGATTCTAGGCACAAAAGATATAAATTGTGCCCATCAGACAATCAGGATTTTAAAATCAGGTTTTTGTCTTGTAGGTCACAAAATGTAGGTCACCATGAACTAATTTCAGGTTTTCAAGGAAATATTCCTAGAGTCTCCCAGGAAAATGCGTAAGAAGATTATGGGCCTAACAGATACGATTTGTCACCATCTGACATTCAGGGTGTTCATACGACACCTTTGTCCTATTGGGCACAGAATATAGGTCACAGTTACCTAATTTCAGGTTTCTAAGGACATTTGCCTAGGACCTCCCTTAATGTCATGTTGGTGAATTCTAGACCTCATGGATACAATCTGTGCCCCATCTGGCCGTCTGGGTGCTCACAGTCATGCTTTCGGCCCAAAGGTCACAAAATATAGACCTAATGGATACAATTTGTGCCTCGTCTGACTGTCTGGGTGCTCAAAATAAAGTTTTCGGCACAAAGGTAACAAGTTATAGGTCACCATGACCTAATTTCAGGTTTTCCAAGGAGATTTGCCTAGAAACTCCAAGGATAGATTCTAGGCCTCACATATACGATTTGTCCCCATCTGACATTCAGGGTGCTTGAAATCATGTTTTCGGCCTGTAGGTAAAAAAATTAGGTCACCATGACCTAATTCCAGGTTTCAAAGGAGATCTGCCTAGGACCTCCCTTAAAGGCACCTTGGAGGGTTCTAGGCCTTATCGATTCAATGTGTGCCCCGTCTGACTGTGTGATGTTAAAAAACCTTGTTTTCGGACATCTTTTCCCTATAGGTCGGAGAATATAGGTCACAGTGACTTAGTTTCATATTTCTAAGGACATTTGCCTAGGATCTTTAAAATGCCAGGTTAGAGGTTACTAGGCATTATGGATACAATTTGTGCCCGGTCTGACTCCCTGGGTGCACGAAATCATGTTTTCGGCCCGTAGGTCATAAAATACAGGTCACCATACCCTAATTTCGGGTTTCCAAGGAGATTTGCCCAGGACCTGCCTGGATGTACAGTAAGAAGTTTTTAGGTTACGATTTTTGCCCTGTTAACGGACGGACGGACGCCGGACAATGGGTAATCGCTAAAGCTCAGATGACTAACAGTCAGCTGAGCTAAAAATGTATGAATATATCACATATCAATATAAAAACAGGCTTTGTTCATATTGTGATTTTTTTTCCTTCTGAATATGATTCATATTATTTACCTAGCGCAATTATCCTTTAAGCTGCAGGTAAGACAATTAGTAAAATATACATTAAAATGAACATAACAGTAATGCTAAAACTATAATTGATAAAAGATAGATTAAAACTGGACCTGGTAATATTTTCTGAACAAATATTAAGAATCCCTTTGTAAACAATTGAGAAAATATTAGATTCCAGAAAAAAATAATTAATGCGTAAAACACAGATCCCGCGGAAGCCTTTGGTTTATTGATTGAGTTCCTCGGGATGCTTATATACCTGCAAAGGGACATCACCGCAGTCCTTGTTAATAAAATGCTCAAAATAACAAGGCAGGTAATTATTAGAAATAAGCTGGAACGAACATCATCCCCTCTGAATGAAGTCTCCTTGATTCAACATGTAGGTTTTGCTCCCAAAGGGTTTTTCCTTGCATTCTGACTTTTTATCTCAAGAATTTTAACGTACGTCCTCTTTGTATGTGTGAAACAAAATCTAGACATTATTTCTGAGTCTTGAACGGAAAGTAACACGGGAAGTAAAACTTTGTAATTATTATGCGCTGCCGTAACCGAAGATTAATGTCACGTGGGTTGGAACAGAAACTTCAAAAGAAATGGAAGTGTCTTTGAATATATAATGTTATAAAACCTGCAATCACATCTCCATAAATTTAAGAGGTGTGTCTCATTTGTTATTCTGTCAGCTTTTGCTTTAGTGGTCTTTCTTGTGGACCACCTCGGCGCCCGAAACCGCCAGAGAGCCATTTGTGCAATCCATGCCAGCTGTTTTGCTTGCGTGAAAAAAAAACTGTATCGCGCTGCAGATATAACAAAGAAATACACAAAACAGTTGCAATTTGTGCAGCACTATCATTGACAGGTTGCTAGTATTTTACATCAAGTATTTATGATGTTTAATACTTATATTAAGTCTTGCTTTGGTGCTGCGTAAGCGTTAAGCAAAATTATGTTTATGTTCTTTGAAAACCCACTAAATTCGATCAACAAATTTAGAAAGAAACGGTTGTTTTACTCCATTTGGTCTGTAAACTGAAGTAAAATGTAAGATGATAATAATGTAAATGCTGCTGCGAAAATTGGCTAAACGATGTGTTTCTATTATGGCACAAAATTTTTGCTATTTAACGAAACACGGAATCAAACCAATTTAACTTTATCTGGCTTGATGGGACTTTGGATTTTAATTGCTGGTCGACACTGAATGTTGGGTAAAATGGACGGTAGTAAACGAATCAAGTATAAATGTTGATGTGGTCGGATTATTTAAATGTCTTCATACACATTTTCTGGGTTAAAATTATTCAACCAGGTTTCGAAGGAAATATGGCATTTGTATTCTAGTTTCCCCCTCTGACCTCTCGTCACACAGACAGTGTTATTGGTACCTGTAAGTGCGGGTCAGCGATGGTATGGTTATTAAGCATATGTGTGTGTATTTCTGCATATATCTGTATTATAAAAAAACTATTCTTTGATATGTTTTCTTTGTGAATGGATAGGATATATGTCTGGTATTATTTTTGTCACTGCATACAGATCTTCGATGTCATATAACGTGTTTATATTCATATAACCTGGTGCCACCAATATTAAAAACTCCTTTTTTGTTTGCATTCCATGTTATTAGTTACGTTTTTCACACAGCGCTTTAATTATAGGCCTACTACCTATATCGTAAGCGCTGTTTGTTTTGACCTCGTATTCTAAATCGCTACACCAGAGGGGAGCACTGTATTTTGGTCCAATCAGATGAAACCTGGTGCTGGAAGACACGACCTCTATGATTAGCTGAAATGGTCATATGATAAATTAATAGCAAATATAAATGCTGTTGGCAAAAACCTTTTTAGGGGTTGGAGAGCCACTGTGTTTGAGCTAGACCAAAAACTTATTCCATAAATATTTGTGGTCCTCTTGACTGCGTGCAAACAATGCCCGATATGCGACACACAACTGATGCGACAAGGAATCTTTATTATTAACAGGACATGTTGCAAGCAAAACGGTTAACCAGCCAGGTGAGGAATACACGGAGCCGATGTTGTTAATTTCTTTTTTTTTTTAACACATTTATTCTCATAAAACAAAGAAATACAGCAAATACAAATTACAAGACAATTACAAAGACACAACACACATATACAAAGACGTGTTGTTTACATGTAATTTTACAAACATAACATATTCTGTGGTCGGTTCTGTGTTCCGACACAGAAGATATTATAAAGATAAACAACATGAACGCATAAACAAGAACAGACACCATTTACCCATGGCAATGATAATACTTATATAAGGAAATCTCAGTCAGAAATTTTCAAAACATCAACTAATTTACCCCATTTCTTTAAATGATTATAAAATATTCCTTTGCTATTTGCAATGTAACTCTCAACCCTTTCTGTATCTTTTAACCTGCTTTTAAACACTGCAAACAAGGAAGAACTATGTTCCTCTCTTTGCTTGTAGAGGACATATTTATACAGTAACATAATCTGATTTTGCAGCCTGTTTTTATCATCAACTGGTATGATACCATACAATATTTCCCAAAGTGATATGGCTGGGAGATATAATTCATAATCTTGCAACCATGCCTTTATTTTGAAATAAAAATTCCTACTGACCATACATTAAAAAAATAAATGTACAATATTTTCGTGATCATTGAAACAAAATGAACATCGAGAAGTTTCTTTTATCTTCCATTTAAACAGCTGCTCATTCATAGGTATATAATTGTGCAATATCTTATACTGAAATTCTCTAAGGTATGTATCTAAAGTTATTTTATATATAGCTAGATATGCATTTTCCCATCTAATTTCAATATCATTCTCACTGTTTATAATATTCCACTTTTCTTGGGCTGTGGGCTTTTCCCATATATTTTCTACAAGTGTATCATATATCATTCGGGATTTCAGACTATTCAGTGTCGCTTGTCCTCCAATAGTTAAGATTGTTTCCATATTTGAATAGTTTCTTTCAACCTTATGATTTAGAATACATTTTTTCCACTGATTCGGAATAACTTGTCTCAGTGACATACAATTCATGTAATCTATAAATTTAACATCAATATGATCTTGCTTAATGGCATTCCAGGTCTTCCAGGTTCCTTTTTCATCAATCATGTCTTGAATATAATATAAACCCATGCTATGCAACTGTTTATTATACACTGCTTTTGAGTTAATCTTTATATATTTGTTGTTCCACAGGCACTGATATATTACATCATCTGGTTTGTTGGGTTCCACAGATACATAAGACGACCAGTCTTCAAAACATTTTCTATAAAACTTTGGCAACCTATTTGGCAGTACTGTGACATCAAAATTACTTCCCATGCATGTTAAACCTCCTATATTCTTTAGTTTATAATTTAATATCTCCTTGATTACCGAACTTTTAGGTTCAATGAGGCGCTTTGCCCACATTACTCTCTGTGTCTTAATTTTACAGGCAACATCAGGTATGTTTATTCCTCCATTTTCAATTTTTCCAATGACTGTTTTGTATTTTACCTTGGGCTTTTTAGCTCTCCAGATGAAATCACAAAGAAGTCTCTTTATGGATAACACAGTATTTTTTGGTGGTATTAAAACATTTCTAACATAATATATTTTTGAAATGAGCAATGAACGTACAACTTCTGCTCTGCCATATAATGTGAGGTTTCTACATTTCCATAATGATAATGTAGATTGTAAACCATTTCAACTCTCTTAAAATTTTCTTTATGTACAATATCTTTATTATATGAAAACCAGATTCCAAGTATTTTCATACATGATTTTGTCAAGTCTATCCACCTTAAATTATACACATCATTCACAAATTTCTTCTTTGATCCAATATATGCAGCCTCAGATTTTGCTAGATTTAACTTAAGTGATGAAAAATATTCAAAATGTTTGATAACAGAAAGAACCTTGTCCAATGAATCAGTGTTTTTAACAAATATAGTAGTATCATCTGCAAACATGCACATATTAACCACAGTATTTCCAATTTGAATTCCATTAATATTTCTATCATTTCTAATCATTATTGCCAATATTTCTATAGCCATTATGAACAAATATGGAGCCAGAGGGTCTCCCTGCCGGGATCCTCTATCTAAGTTGAAATAACCAGTTGTATAACCATTGTTTAAAACTGAACTTTGCATATCATGGTGTAAAATATTGACCCACCTAATAAAATTATTATCAAAACCAAAATATTTCAATGTTGCAAATAAAAAGTCATGTTCTACACTGTCAAAGGCAGCTTCAAGGTCTGCTGCAAATATAATTCCAGGCTTGTTTTCCACATCAGTATAGTGTAAAACATCCCATATTAGTCTGATAGTTTCTCCTATATATCTCCCTCTGACAAAAGCATACTGATCCGGCTTTATTATATCTGAAAGATGTTTTTCTATTCTCATAACTAAAACTTTACTCAGTATCTTAACATCGACATTAAGTAAACTGATAGGTCTCCAGGCATTTAAATACTTTAAATCCTTACCTGGTTTAGGTATTAGTTTCACAAGTGCTTGTTTCTGAGAAGTTGTTAGTGAACCAGTATCAAAACTTTCATTCAAACAATCAGTAAGACATTGTCCCAGTTCACTAAATAATGCTATGTAAAACTCTTTTGTCAGCCCATCATTTCCAGGTGTTTTATTATTTTTCATTCCCTTTAAACATGAAAACACTTCAGTTTTTGTAATAAGCTTGCCACATGTCTCTGTCTCTGTCTGTTTTAATTTGCTTTCAAACACAGGGAGATTCTGAAAAAAGTGTGTCAAGTCTGATTTGTTACTCACTGATTTCTTCTTATACTTTTCTATAAAGGATTCCCTAATACATCTCATAATTTATGTGTGATTTGCTATATCTCTTCCCTTATATGACAATATGCGTATTGTAGATCTATTTTTATTACGTTTTTCCAGGTTAAGGAAATATTTTGTACCCCTTTCACCTTCTTGTAACCACTGTGCCCTAGATCTAACAATAATGCCTCTGGTAACATTATCATAGTATTCTTGCAGTTTTTGTTTTAATTCACTATATAACTCCTGTGATTCAGGATTCCCTTCACTCTGTATAGCCCCTTCCATTTCAGATACCTTCATTTCCAAGTTTATACCATATTCATTACGATTTTTAGCTTTAGCTTTACTGTATTTGATGGTGTATTCCCTTATCTTATATTTCAAATATTCCCATATACCTTGGGCTGTTATCCTATTTACCTCTTCTTTCCATTCATTTATTTTACTTTTCACATTTTTTTATATAATCTGTGTCATTTAGCAAATCATTATTCATACACCAGTTTGCAGGTCCCGATTTTGTTTCTTTGGCTATATCAACTTTCAGCACCACTGCTGAATGGTCCGTGTTAACACTCGGTATAATTTCACAACTTGAAACATAACATAGTAGGGTATCTGACAACAAAAAATAATCAAGTCTCCTCTGAATAAAGGGTGTGGTTGAGCGCCAAGTATAAGCTTTTACAGAATCATGTTTTATACGCCATACATCACACAGATTTAATGCTTCCATTATATTAACAATCTTATTAACTGAATTATGTTTAACACTTAACCTTCCTCCATCAGCATCTAGTTCAGTGAGGTGTACATTAAAATCTCCTCCACATATAACTTCCACGTATGAATCCCTGAGAATTTTATCTATTTGCTGAGAGACAGTTTCGTAAAATTTAATTTGTTGACTTTCAAAATTTGGTGCATACGTGTTTACCAGGATTCAGTGCAACCCTTCAATTTCACATTCTACTATAATATATCTACCTTTATCATCTATAGTTTTACTAAGCTCCTTGAAATCAACATTTTTTCCAATAAAAATACATACTCCGCATGACTTTGTATTACCAAAAGAAAGATACATTTCACCTCGCCATTGTTTTGACCAAACATTTTCATCTTGTTTTACACAATGACACTCTTGTAAAAAACAGACTCCTTTATGTGACTGATGTTTCACCATCCAATTGAAAATTTGTCTTCTTTTTACATAATTCCTTAGTCCTCGTACATTTAGTGAGAGGATTTGAAATGTAAACTTATTTACCATAAATTGTATAAACAATATATAACACTCAAAATAACAGGGGTTTTCTTGTCATTATAACATATTGTTTTCTTTCTCTCTACAATCCATAAGTAAAATATCATAAGTATTATACCTGTATATTCAGAGTCACTGGCCTTCAAATTAACACATATACAAATTGGAAACATATAATTCATTACAGATATCAGGTCATTTAAGGCCTGGCAGTATACATATATAAAAAATAACATGGACCATCACTCCGCTTTTGGTAAATCAGTCAAAGGTTCACCATATCTTACTGTATGAATGTTTCCCTCCATATCTTTAACAAATATCTTGCCATCCCAAGTCCATGCATCTGTTACTCTGGCATCATTTCTCACTCTATTGTACAATTCATGTAACTCTCTACACAAATCATCCACTATTACTATCCCAGTGTTTTTTAATTGCCTTCTCTCTTTCATCCCTAATATTTTAACATCCCGTCTGACAAACTTCACAATGATTGCCCTGGGTTTACTATCATGTTTGTTTCTGTTATACTTTCCAGCACGGTGAGCAGCATCAATATCTTTGGGATCAACTTCAAACCCAAGTTTTTCTCTACACAGCTTTTGTACTGTTTCTGAACAGTTTTCACCCCCTTTATGCCCATGACCCCTTTCCTGAACACCAAATATTCTTATGTTTGATTTTCTTGAGTACTGCTCAAGTTCAATGGTTTTTTTTCATTGCCTCTTTAATCTCACTGTTTGATTTACCATTTTGCTCTTCAAGCTCACTCATTTTACCATTTAGTTTTTCTATATCAGTTTTTAATTGTTTATTCTCTGTCTCTAGGGTTAAAATTCGACTGTTCTTTACTAAGAGTGTCTGATAAAACTGACATCAAGCGGCGCTTGAAGCGCAGCTCTGGGCGGAGCCACGATGTGTGTCGAGTGTTTGTTAACTGGCATTCGCTTGGCTGCTAGTCACATCATACGCACAATGTTTTTCAGCAGACAGATCCAACTCCTGGTGTATAAGTGTATCATTAATGGTCAAACCAGGCAGCGGGAAAATCAGTAGTTTCTTTAGAAGCGAAAAATTTTCGCTACCTCGAAGTAATTGGTTAACATTACATGTTCAACATATTCAAACAAATTTTTATCATATGCAAACTAATTTTCTCAAGTCCAACGATTTAGCCATGATACACCGAGAGGGTGTAATGTATTATATATCACCTGACAAAATGATAAAGTACATATGATATGTGTTCATTTGTGCTCCATTCCTTACAACGGGAACGCTCGGTAGCGATCCTTACAAGGCGTCAAACAGTTTTTTTCAGAGTTATTATTATAGTGTGGAGCCCTTTAACCTGCGCCGCACCATTGTCTAGAGATCAAGAAATATTTAACCCTGATCATTAATCCACTGTCCGTTTGAATAAAAAATGTGTTCATTCCGTGGAAAATCGACCATCTTTTTTTGTCGTCTATCTGTAACTTGAGCATGTGTGGTATATTGGTCATATCGATTTATCCCTCCCTCGGGTAAATAAGTTTTATGAAAAGGGCATAGATGTTTCTTTTTTTTTTGTTTCTCGAGAAATAGGATTCCCTTTATGTATATGCTGTCCTTGAAAGATTTAGCACCCCTGCATAAGTCTTTAGGTGTGAATTATATGAATGTTCTTCAAAGTCATGACTAGCTTTCCCTTACCGCAGGAATGTTTTTCCATAAATGTTTCTGTCTCTGTCTCAGATGTGAGGTTAGTAGGGGCGATGCGAGTTATTTATTCCATGATTATTTCTTCTCCTATTGCTAGATTTACGAGCATGGGGTTAAATATTGATAGGACTATTTAATAAAATGGAACCTAATTCACTTCAAACCAGGCTTACTTATTCAATGATCACTTTTAAAAAGAACAAAAGCTTCCCCGGACAACGTTCTCTTTCCACATTTTAAATTTAAAACTAGCTGGATTATAACCATATGAAATCACATCTGTCCTTACAAGCTCATTTTATGTCCAAAAAACCAGCCGTTTAGCCTCGGGTCACTCAATGTACAAAAAGCTAGCGGTGTAGCCTAAGGTCACTTAATATACTAGAAGTGTCGGAACGACACGAATGCCCCCGCCTGGGGCAAATTAGAAACATTTGTTAAAAATTTTGTAAATTTTTTAAGTTCAGGAGGTGTTGTATGGTTAAAAGTAGGTCAACAAGGGCAAAATGCAAACTCGATCTGTAACGGGTCATTATCAAGTAACACACCAAAAATCAGGCCAGTATGCAGGCATTGTGAAAAAAGTCCATACATGTGCATTTTTCATAAAAATTTCTGTCTTTCATGAAATTTTCTATGTTCAGGATCTGTCATATGGTCAAAAATAGGTTAACTGGGACGAAACGCGAACTCGATCTGTAAGTGGTCATTATGCGCCCATAGACCAAACATTGGGCCAGTATCTGTATGCATTGCATTGCGAAACTAGAATATTAGCAAAAGCTGATAATCAGTTATAAATTTAAATTGGAGAGGTATGTACCATGTTTTATAACAATCCACCAAATGCTTCCTGAGAAATATCCCCCTAAGTTTTTTTCTATACTAAGCTCTGTGACCTTGAAAAGTAGGTCAAGACCACCCATCTTTGAACTTGACCAAGATTTTGTAAATATGATGCAAAAGCACTGAAGTAATGAAGTTCCTTAGTTGAATACCTTTGGAAATATCCTGCACAAAAGGCCAAAATTGAAAAATCCGATAAAATTTCATTAAAAAAAAATTGCAGGTGACGCCACCAAAATTGTGCAGCACGTACAGACCATCAGTCCCAATGATCATAGTAAGTTTTGTGAAAATCCACACAATGGTTCCTGAGATATAAGCTTCTGAGTGTTTTTCTATAATCAGCTCTAAAATGTAGAAAAATGGGTCAAGGTCACCCATCTTCGAACTTGACCGAGATTTTATCGATATACATCTTCACTGATGTAAATAAAATTCCAACGGTGAATCCTTTTAGAGATATCTTGCTCACAAGGTAAAAGTTAACAGACGTGGAACGGACGGACGGACGGACACCGGACAGACAGATGGACGGACAGCTATGGTGACGACAATAGCCCATCAGCCCATGAGCTGAGGACTACAAACGGCTGTACATGTACATTTGTCTATGTTTAGGAGCCGTAAAACAATCAAAAGTAGGTCAACCGAGACGAAACGCGAACTCGATCTGTAACTGGTCATTTTCTGCCCACACATAAAAAAATCAGGGCGGTATCTGCAGGCATTGCAAAAAAACTCCGTATATGTGTATTTGTCATGAAAATTTAAATTTTTCATGAAATTTTCTATGTTTAGGAGCCGTAAAACAATCAAAAGTAAGTCAATCGAGACGAAACGCGAACTCGATCTGTAACTGGTCATTATCTGCCCACACATAAAAAATCAGGGCGGTATCTGCAGGCATTGCGAAAAAAGTCCGTACACGTGTATTTGTCATGAAAATTTCGATTTTTCATGAAATTTTCTAAGTTTTGGAGCCGTAAAACGGTCAAAAGTAGGTCAACCGGGACGAAACACGAACTCGATCTCTAACTGGTCAATATCTGCATACACACCAAAAATCAGGCCAATAACTGCAGGCATTGCGAAAAAAAAGTCCGTACATGTGTATTTGTCATGAAAATTTCTATTTTTCATGAAATTTTCTAAGTTTAGGAGCCGTAAAACGGTCAAAAGTAGGTCAACCGGGACGAAACGCGAACTCAATCTGTAACTGGTTATTATCTGCCTTCACACTTAAACTCAGGCCAATATCTGCAGGCATTGCGAAAAAAAGTCCGTACAACTGTTTTATTTCGGAATGACGGAAGGACGGAATGACGGACATGGGTAAAACTATATGCCCCGGCCACTTTGTGGCGGGGGCATAAAAAAAAAGCTAGTGAAAGACCCTCTTTTCTGTATGTATACTAAGAACTATTATTTTCATTTTCAATGAGTCTCTTAGAACTGGTGTATTCCAAGGTGAATGGAAGAAGCCAGGGTTACTCTTGTTTACAAGCAGGGTAACAAACATGAATTAATGATTATATACGCATATTGCTTTTGGGTTGTGCAGCTTCACTTAAAAAAAGACAGTCAAAAGAGCACTTTACTCTTTTTTTTCAGAAGAATAATTTGTAAACCGCCAAGAACTATTGGTTAAAACTTCAGATAGTACCAGAATCCAGTTACCATATATAACCAAAAGAATTTATAAAGAACTTGATGAACTTCAAATAACATTTTTCTACCTCGATATAAGCAAAGCTTCTGACAGGGTTTTCCGCAACCGGCAACTGTATTAACTGCATTTTTGGGAATACACGGGGTATTATTGCAATGGTTTAAACCTTACATATCACAGAGGAAACCACGTGTCTGCTAAGCAGCTGCAGCCTCAAATAGATTGTAGTGCCAACAGGTGTTCCTAAAGGTTTAATATATTTGCCAATTCTTTTTCTTAGTATTCCTAATTATATTGTAGACAACACTGATTCTGAGATAAAATTGTACGCTGACAATATTTCGATATTACGGCCCTTTCGTGACATACATTTTTGTGATGAAACAAACCATGATCTTAATAAAATAAACATATTACGCAATACAAAAAATGAATCTATGATAACATCTCTCGGACATAAGAATGACCACTCAAATATCAATTTGTATAATTTAGATACGTGTTTTAGGTAAGTTAAGTCTCTTCTTGGTCCGGTGCTTATGAAATATCCTTCATATCAATATGGCAAATCACACGTGCATATCGATAACAATACATGCCCAGAAAGGTATGTCTTCTCTATTTAGAGTAAACCATATGCTACCTAAGAAAGCTCCGAAACAAATTGAGATTTCTGTGATACGTCCTCTAGTAGAATATTGCAATATTGTCTTTGGCAACATGTCGGATTATCTATACCAAATGTTAGAATCGGTTCAGGGAAGAGCAGCAGTACTTTGCAAAGGTGCTATAAATTTACTAGAACGAAAAAATATTGGACGAAGTTGGTTGGTGCCCCTTGAGTGACCGGAGTGAATTGAATCGACTTAAATTTTTCCATGAAATGAGAGACAATCGGACGGTTGTAATTACTAACTGAACAGGAAAGTGTTATCTAAAATATAAAATTTTATCAATAACATGAAGAGATATATCAGTGACATATTACAGAACAAATGCGCATTGGTTTCTATATTTGTTGAATTGTTGTCATTATGATCTGTATTGTGACTCATTTCGTCAGTCACATTTAATATAACGTTTCGGGATTTTTATTGTTAGTTCAAATTCATTCATTCGTTTTATTATTATCATTCATTAAAAACAACTGTAAAACAACCGCTTCATTATTAGGGCAGAACGTGCAGTATTTCGAGTGAAATGCATTAGATGCAAAGTTTTTTTAGAGAACATTGGACCATGAGACTTAATATTTCTGGTTGATTAAAGGTCGAAGATAAGAAGAGTATTTAAGAAACCCTCTGTAAGAGAAAAAAAGGTAATTGCCCATAAACTAAATTTCACACGATATCCTACATCTTCCGCAGAATGTATTAGTTGACAGGAAGAAAAGGTTGATTTGTATACAGCATGGCGTGTTATTAGTGTAACAGGACGACAATAAGAAAGGACGATTGACTTCTCTTATCCTTACTTCCGTCTAGAACTTAACCTTTCGAATTGCAACTATTAAATTAATATTACAGGAGGGCAATATCCGCCTTTTGGAGATAACATCTCGCGGCTGTTTTCTTGAATCAAATTGACTGACCATAAAGCAGTGATGAATCAAAACTCGCATTATCTCATTAGTTTTCATTTGTATGGACCAGCTTGCGAGCAAAGGACCATATTTCAGTCATGTGATATACAGTTGTTGAACTCTTCTACTCTATATTAGTCCTATGGCATTTAAAGGGGCCCACGGGATTTAAAGGGGCCCATTCACCTATTTAGCATATTGAATTAACACGAAAGTAGATTCTTCCCTTTAAAAATAAATTTAAACCTGCCAAAATATTGCCCTGAAATCGTTTGCTTACTCCTGTAAACGAGTGTTAAAAACAGGTGTCAACATGAACACAGCGCGTGCGTCGCCCGGCCACAACACGTCAATCAGGAGTGACCCTAACTGACTTAACCCAAAAAATGAAATACATGTTCCCGCTGGCTGAAACACCTCCTGTTAAGGCTCAGAATCGGACCTATTATCACGCGACCTTGTTAAGGTAAACAGACACACGTGGACTTTGTTTACCAATACATATACCCATAACAAGATGTTAAACAGCCGTATACGAGGTAATAAGACTGTGTGTTAGAGTAGTTTTGCTTGGAAACTTTTGATTAGAGCAAAACTGAACTGAAAGTATAAAACAATAGGCATAATATTGCTCGTGAGTATGTCCTTTTAATCTACAGTGAAGGGAAATGGCATAAAAATATGGTCATGTGACTTGTAGACATCAGGTGCACCTGATTTCTTGGATAGAATAATTTCATTTCGGACATCTCGTTTTCTGAGCTTTCATTGATAAACAATTTGATAAACACTTGCTCTTGAATCTTTCGGACATTTTTTAATATAACACACCTCTCTGGGTCGTGATAAATTGTCCGCTATTTCATTTAAAGGCAATCCCATTAAGCACGGTCATTTGAATCTCACGGAACAAGACCTACGCTTACCCGGGTTGTGTGGATGAACACAACGTTGGCTTCGGACAAAAACTAACGACAGGCTTAAGATTGCAGGCCTGAAATTTGTTACTCTGGTATTTAATATTAACTAAATTTTTATGATTTTTACAATTTATGTATGAATTTTTTCCACTGATTCAGAAAATCTCAAATTAAAAATCTTCAGGATTTCATACATACATGCATTCTTGGGATTACTTATTTTTTTATCTTGATCTTTCATATTTTAGATATTAAATAAATCCCCCTTGTTTAATCGGTGCTTAGTTCCCTCAAGGTTTGTAAAAATGTATTAGGTCATATTTAGGTCATTAATATACACTCTCCAAAGCTTCTTATTCCCTTAATAATTTTTATATCCGTTTGGTATTATCGAGGAAGCACAAAATTATGACATCCCTTTTCGCTGGGAAACATAGTTTGAAAAAGGAGGCTCAAGGTAAAGCGTTTGTAAATACATGTACTTTATTATATAATAAAATGCACTTATGTCCATTTTGATATTTTTCAGTGAAATGTCTTGAACTTTGTTTCCGATCCAACACAGTAATCCTCAACATTTAGAAATGACTGCGAAATGAACATAACATGTACCTGATCTCCATATGGTTCTATGGTTATGTAATTACCGTGGATAAGAGACAGGTGCCACACATTTGGTTATATCGACCATCTTGGTATGGATATTCTCAAACTGCCTTTCACTGACTTGGCCTTCAGGGAGTCATTCCTCCGGGGGTCTGCTATGGCAGACGGTGTCACATCACGTGACCCAATGACCATTTTGGACATGCAAACTATATCAATTACTCAAGTAAAGCAGTCGGCGTACAGTTTAAATTAACGATTCGGTATTCATATATATTGGAACGATAGAACCTACTTTGACAGCTATATAAAAGTTCTTATTCTTTTAGGAGCAAAATGCAGATTGCATTCATCGGGTCACTGGCGTTGGCGCATTAATACTTACAACCGGCACCATGGGAGTAAATTGTTATATCAAGTGACCAGGGTGGGTGTTATTACATGATATATGGTTCTGATAAGATCACAAAAAGATACCTTGATTTTTTGTTTGGTTGCTTTGCATAATGTCCCTGTAGCAATGTCCATCATTCATTTAAATCCCTCAATATATATATATATATATATATATATATATATATATATATATATATATATATATATATATATATATGATGCACGCCAATAACATCCGCCAGAGAAACCATCCGAGATATGGGGAATGTCTAATTTTCCTCTCCAGGTCATTTAAATCTTTAATACGTTACTGGTCAATTCTGTTCTTTTTATATGCACATGAATTATAATATAATGCATTTTCGAGATTCCCCATACCCGCTGTTCTGACAGGACATATGCCACCTCATTTTATTTTTTATGTTTTCTTTGTTCAAACCATTCAAAGTTTTATCTTGTAAAAACATGCAACCAATTGAGATTTCGCGAATCCTTAGCACCAAGGATGGAAAGCCTGTAAAACCGGATCAACGTATGGCCATTTGTATCGAAGATGAGAAATAAACTTACCTGGCCAGGACATCGAATGTGCCGGCAGGGTAATTACGGGCAGATGGTACCTCGACTTTAATCAGCCGGAGTGAGCCAGAGAGCTCAAATTTGGTATACTGCAGCTCTTAACGGGTCGTGTTCCAGGGTGTTCCACAAAAGGCAATTCTTCAGTGTCTCTTTTTTCTGCCTGTTTAGCTGATTTCAGTTCTCTAGGGTAGATTTAAGTCCGCTGCATGAGACGGCTGCGCCAGCTAACTTATTTTCCTGAGCTGATGTTAAATTGAAGGACGGTCCTCGACTAGAATAAGGTGGACCTTATCCAGCTGGGCCCAAGACGACAGGTGTATCCCTTAGTATTGATTTTCTTACTTTCGACTGAATGCTCGCTTAGTCTAGCTTTAATATCGTATTGGACATCACAGTATATATTGTCAATAACCGACTGCGTTATCACAGCAGACTTCCTTTATAATATACAATATAGTCAATATCCACTAAATGATTGACAGGAGATGCACTGTACAAATAATGACATGCTTGGTTTCATAATATGAAAGGAATAAAGTTATCTCTGAAAAACAAATGATCAAATAAAAGGACATTATATATCATGCCTGGAGGTAATCATCTAGGTCACGGAGGATACCTACATGTGCCCAGAGCTCATGAAAGATAAAAGATATCAAAATACGTAATATCTTATGACTCAAAATAAGAGAGAACTTTAAGTGTTCCCGATATTCCTACAAACAAATTTGGTATATCCCATCACACTATCATTTTGAACAAGGATGACCTCAGAATTTACACTAGTAATCCATTATCCCTGCATAGAGCCCTAATACATCATTGATCTTGCTTGTAGGATAAATAAACAGAATAACATGAGATCAAGGGAATGGTACGAATAATGTCATCATCCAATGAAAACAACACTCTTTTGCCCAGGATTGTTTATTCTATTCAAACAGGTTTTAAGTAAAATGACTTAAAAAGCTGTGGTCTAATGAGTTCAAGGGATCATCCGATAAGAACTTCTTCACCTTATTTTGGATAATATTTCTTTAAACATCAGTGATCTTTGGATTGCTTGCATACTGAAGTGGTTTTAATGGAACATGGTTGACAGTAATTGTCGATCGGCCTTCTAATCAGAGCATTTCATTTGTAAACAAGAATCCAAACTCTTTTTTCCAAACATTTGATTTTTGACATCTTGCCGTTCATATTCACGCTTAAGTCCCAGCTGTTGAATTCTCACAAACTTTGTGGCGGTGAATGTGACATTTTGACATGTCGAACGTGCCTTTGCGTTTTGCCGAGGAGGGGTGCCCATTTTACCTCGAAGCCCGTACACCCACCGCACACTTACCGTACGGCCGACTTGAGGCAAAAATGCCGCACGACTTCAAATACACTGTGCGATATTTCTAGTCTCTCGGGTTGCCACGTGAGTCCGAACATCACACGGGCATCCAACGACATCTGTATGACGAGTGTACGGTATCCGTACGGAGCCCGTAAGGATATAATGTTCCTGCGGCCTTGATAAAAGGATAGTTGACGTGCGGCGACCGCGCGAAATAACCCAAAAGAATCACTGTACGGTGACCGTGTCACGGTTGTGACCGAGGCTATAACATGGTGACCTTTAATCTCATGAATGGCGTAAGACGTAATACCAGCTGTTAGATATTGTCTTGCTCTTTATAGTACAGACGGCACAAAGAGAAAATTGATATTTTTGTGATTGCACGAGTTTCTAAAACATTCATTGGTATCGAAAAAATAATAAGAAGAATTAAAAACGACCTCCTTGAAAGATAGGAAGGCAATGTTCGAATTCCAACATCTATGAAACGCCTTGATATTTTGGTGGTATCTTTTATTCATAATTCTGTCAATGTTAACTTGATGATGATAATGAAGCTACCATGTGACCTGAAAACGAAGCGCTTTGTCTTAAGACACTCTTCAATGAAATCTGGACTTTTTATAATTGTTCACGAAGGATAATCTGGAAGATAATGCCAAGAAATGCCTAACACTTTACTAGCGCCCCCTACTGATGACAATGCAAATTAAAAACTCTGACCGAATAATATTATCATGCGCCTATGCATTTCGCCGTTTGTTGCTAGAAATAACTTCATTGTTTGAGTGCTCCATTTTAGAAGAGTAATCAGGATGCATTGTAATTGTAGGTACTTTCAGGGAGATAACTTTAATTATTAATTATATAAACAAAAACACATTTCGACTTCGTAATTTTCAAACATGTATCATCAAAAGAGTCTTAAATGCACTAAACAAACCACCGCCGGTGGTGGCAGTTGCAGGATTTTTCAGTTGTAATTTTTTTCTAAAAATAGTACATATATTTAACAAAACTGTTGTTAACAATACTGAAAGTGTAAATCTAAGGAGATAAAAGGCATATACCCTTATTATTGTATGTTAATATACCGTATTTCTTTTGATATGGGCATATTAAAAGCCGATCACAGCACCCATTTATGTGTGGACTGCCTCAATGCCTCACAAATGTCAGCGCCATCCGTGAGACGTTTAGGAAACTAGTAATTCTAAAAATGTTCACTTTATTTCATGATATATCAAAATTTAACCCACTGTGTACACATATTTTTTCTTTTAATAAGATAAATATTTAACTTGCAGGTTAATGTAGAATATTAAGAAGCAAAAAAAGAAAAAAACTATGGTTAGTATTCTAGAATTAGTTCCCCCTTAGTTAAAATAAAAACCACCACAAGTGTCCAGTTTCCAATTCATATTATGCACAAACAAAGCACATTGATCCCGAATTGTTATTTCGTAATTTAACAAGGCATGACATGTAGATACCATGTGCAAATATTAAAATTTCTTTTGGCAGAAAAAAGTATAAAGTTTTCCTTAATGAACATTTATAAGGCGGGACGAAAGTTCAATAATTAAATGTTATTCAGAATGTGGATAATCTGTAAATCCGCCCCTGACTTTTGAGATATAATTTATATTATTGAGATATAATAGCCGAATTTTAATGAATGTTTTGGGAAGATTTTACTTATACCTCCGTGCTGTTGTGGACTTTTCAGAAGAAAGCAAATACATGACTGTTATTTTAAATTCACCAAACAAATAGCAAGCTTTCTCTTGTATTATCCGTGTCTATTGACCATGATATAATATAATGTAAATACGAATTGGACAAAATACTTAACCATATAAGCAGAAAAAAAGTCAATATCTGTCGGTCAGTTGGAAAATGTCATAATGAAACTGCTTTGTTCAACACTACGTACACAACAGGAAAAAACGATATATCAGACATACATCAAGGTGATAGAACGTACTCAGAGAAGTCTGTACTTTTACCTTGAAGAATATAATAAAATATGAGAAGGAACGAAATTGGGTTCAATTTGGATTTAAATAAAATTACTTCCAGCTTCCGTGATGCACTGTTTACGATGCTTTAGGCCCAGATTGAAATGCTCTTCGAACTTTTTTTTCCTGAATTTATATTCATACCATAGGACTCATAAGTTCATTCAAACGCCACCGCTTTTATCAAATATCAGTTTCCAAAAACATGATATGGCGTCAATGATTGGTACTGACAGGCGGAAGGTTTCAAAGTGACAGATTTGACGAATGCGTTAATAATGGGTTAGACAGGACGTAGGGGAGCTGACTGCATTTGAAATAAATTACCCCTGAATGCAAGACAAAACATCATTGCTTTCCAAGAAAACTTGAAAAGAAATAATTCTATGACAAATTCATCGAAAAAGGCGGGATCATTACATAAAATAGAGCAGGCGTGTTCAACAGTATTCCCAACGATCCCAGTTATAAAACTTACATTCATCATTCAGATCACGCTTCATTTTGATATTTAATAAGAGCATGTTTTTGTTTAAATGGAAAACTCCGACGTTGTCCGCGTCTCCCTAAAACGCTAATATTGTATCAAAGTTACTTTGATAAACCCTCTGGATTACCTGATATCCCTTCATATATTGCTCAGAGCAAGGAAAACCTGTGTAACTGAGAGTAAATACTCTAGATGTTGTGTTAAGTTTAAATGCCGGTAACGAAATATAATTTCACTGCGCTTCTCTTGCAAAGATAATTATCTGTTTTAGGGGGTGATGAAATTGTTATTTCTAAAAGAGATTTTGATGTAATGAGGGCATTCACGCACTGTCTAAAAAAAATATGCATAATTCGTTCTGAAGTTGCATAGCAGGTTTGGTGAAATGGCTGCAATTGCAATTGGAAAAACATTAAAGAACAGTGACATTAAAAGGTTTAACAATATTAATATCACTTGTTGCCATAAAATGATATTGTGAAAACCCTGGAGTTTATTTCGTTTTAATCATGACCTTATGAATTTGATTTAATGAACCATTTCAAGTTGTTTAAACTGCTACAATATATAAAGCACCAAGTTTAGTTATATGGTATCTTAGTAAACACAGAACAGCCCACGCGAAAGACCGATAAGTCGCGCAATGAAGTCAAATCAGTTGTTGAAATTCGAGAATATATGTTACAATATTTTTCTAAGAAACAACTTAATGTACTGAAATTTAATATTTATGAATACATTAATGAAAAAAAAGAATAATGTAGACAATTTACACATATACCAAACCTCCTCGGACATTTACTACATGTTGCATCCCACTCAAAAAGATCAGGCAATTGATAAATTTTAGGAAATCTTTTGATTGTCCTTAATATTAAATGCTTTACTTTAATTGCTTAGTTCCAATTATTAAAAACTAGGCGCATACCAGACATGTTTTTTAGGAGATTCAGTCGCAAGTGACAGTTACTGGCAAAACTATAAGAAACATAAACTTAATCATTGTATGTTAACAATCTATCAAAGTGTATTTCATAGGCAATTAGGCATGCTGTCATTTAACGTTTTCTGAAACCTCCTTCTGAACCGTCCATGTCATATTTTGGTTTTAGCAGAAAGTGTATTATATATGGACAGTGAGGATATGATGGGAGACGGACTAGCGGGTGTGTTGGTTTAAAGTCAGATGATGGACGATGAATTAAGATTAATTAATAATTAATCGTTACATGTCGGTAATATGTCGTCCCGGGATTTTCGGGAGATCTAGTCATCCTGAAATCCCCCTATACAGTCAGATATGTACAGCTATTTACTGAGGCCTACAGACACAATATCCCATTCAACGGATACAATGTTTCAGAGCAATAATATTTTTCCTTAGGGCCTATGGCCGTTTCTCCATGTAGCAAAATTTAATTTTTTTATGGTTATGAAAAGGCCATTGCATGACGCCTATAAATCTGCATTAAATCAACTTTGGTTCATGTTTTACCAGAATGTTTTCAAGAATATGTAACGAATGCTTTCTGGGCAATTTTTGATGAGGTAAATTCAATTTTGCACAAATATTTAAGGTATACCTTTGAAACATAAGGTATTACCTTTTAATAATTGTGTGCGCCTTTAGAGAGTGGAAATATATCGATATTTAGGAGTACTTATTGCAGGTCTTGATCTTTTTGGGACCTGTGTTTTTATTATTCAGTATACTGCCTTTCATTGGCAATCTGAATTGTCTCCGAGTATAAATTTAATTATGCCGCTGTCAAATTTGCCATACATTCTTTGGTAATGCCAGTTTCGACGGATCCACCTCTGACTTCTGAGCATACATTTACGGTTTTCCCCAGGGACAGTCGCTTTGTCACTTGAATGTCAAGAGTTAGATACTGTCAGACGATATCCTTGTGGACATCATCATACAAATTATGTGACCTTTCTGCCACCCAGTAACATAACAAAATACACCAGTCAGACCAGATATTTTAAAGCATCACGTAGAATGCAAAATCAGCAGAATGTTTACCATAAAACAAGGCTTGATGTCATATGATATATTCTTACCCTAGAGCCCTTCTTTTAATATTCAAATAAAGTTGCTAATACTTCAAGTGATGATCAAAAAGATGTGACATCAAAACGGGGTATACGGTGCAGTGTTCTGATGACAAACATAGTTCCTAATTTGTTTCAGACAGATTACTAAACTGGACTGAGATACTCGTCTTTTGTTGGAATGAGGATAGACGGAAGAAGATGTACCAGGCACCTCGCTTTGATTGTTACTCTTATCCATTAGTCCTAGGTCACTGTTTAACAAGGTCTGGGTGGGTCCACATTGGGTTTTTTGTTGCACCGATTAGTGGAGGCTGAGGTAAGTGGTAAGACTTAACATCAGTGACAATGGACGTGAAGATAAATCGATTAGATCTACGTTTGATCTTTGCCAAGTTCTTATGTCTTGAGCCCTCACCTGTATCCTTTAGATATACTCTGATTTGCTCATCATTACATCATACAAAACAAATTTGAAAAGCAGTGTACTGTTAGTTGCCTAGCATGTTGATCAATATCACTCTTTATATGTCAATCTTGCTATGTACATCATACTGTAGTGGTTATTATGAACATTTATGAACTGGTTGCCGTATCTGTCATTAGATGGTGCCAGATCACAATGGGATATGTGAAGGCAATATACAAGTTTGTAAATGTGTTGTGCTTCCCACCTCATTCTAGCTTGGTAATAATTGATTATGTGGAAATACGGGACATTTAAAGAATGCAAGCTATTCTAATGAACTAAAGTACATGGCTGATAAACTGAAGCAGCCACCAACAAGAAAAATAAGAATATGAAGACTTATCGTTTGTAGATTACAAAACCGGGGATTATAATACATAAAATAGACTGATACCAGATTACCGTTAAACAACAAACGTACAGTGATACATAAATTTATAAAGTTTTTCTTTAATCCACTGAATTCGTGAGCTTGAATTATTTTGATGAACACTTTTTGCGACCGATTAAACCAAGACAGAAGACCGGTGTGATTGCCCTGCTGTGCTGGAGATAAATGTTAAGCTTAAAAAGTAAAATAAACTGATATCCCTTGTTACCCTGGGCAAACATTTTAATAGTTAACCACCTTTACTACCCTCTGCTTTCTGGCATATTTGTTTTTCAGTTCTTTTTCTAGCAAGTGCTTTGTGAGGGAAAAGGTCTTACGAAATGCTTATTTATAGGGACAATACTGAAATTTGAATCTCTTCAATACCTTTTACCATGTCTGAATGCTGCTATCTGCCTTTTTTCACCGGCACGTTTGTGCTGTCTTGCTACAAGATTTATAGTAAATCTTTTTTTCTTAAAAGTGTCCATAAATGGATTTAAAAAAATATATTCATATTTGATGAGGCTGTTTATTGTTGTTTGGCTGTTATATATAGTGATATATGATTGACGAGAGTCTAATTAGAAAAAAAAAAACAATACTTTCACAATAATGTAAGTTATAATTATGTAAGTGTCAAGACGATGCTAATTTAACTGATAATCCTCGACTTAGCTCTGTTTGAATTTGATAGAAATAACTAGCTGCCATTTATTGATTACAACAATGGGTCATGACGCTCAGCTGACTAAGAAGACATTCAGAAAACAAATTTTATCATCTGAATGCCAAATTTTGTAGGTGGTATCCCCATTCAACTGAAGCTTGGCTCAGAGGATATCAGTAACAGAGACCTAATTTAAGGTTTCATAGGATTTTTTTCATGGACCTCCCTTGATGTCAAGTTAGAAGATTCTAGTTGCAAAGGTTTACGATTGGTGTCCTGTTAACAGACAACCACATCTTTTTCAAGGTCTCAAAAATTTGGAAAAATATGTAAAATTTGAAAATACGCAGGTGGCGCCACCAGTCTACAGGAAATTATGAAACACTACGTGGTCAATATGCATGCAAAGAATCATGGTGATCAATGCACTTCCAGGTAGTCGTTCAGATACAGGAGCTTTTGTATCAAATTTTAATTATCCTGGGGGGAACTTCTGAGCCCCATAGCCCAGAGGATTCGGGAAACAGAGACCTAATTTCAGGTTTCCATGGAGATTTTTCAGGAACCTCCCTGGGTGTTAAATTAGAAAATTCTAGGTCCAGTGGTTTCGATTTGTGCCTGGTTAACGGACTTAGTTTATGATTACTGGCACATGAATCATTTTGTCTAATAAGAAAGAGTGCCAAAGGCACTTTTACACAATTTATGTTTCTGTTTTCCCCGACGCCCCTAGAAATATGGCTCACGTAAAAACGAGAAATCCAATTACGACATAACGCGAGAACGGTTCACCGTGGGGCCGATAGACAGTGATAAAATGGGATAATCGAGAACTAAAACACAGCGTATCTGTGGTTTAGGATTTTATTCACTTAGTGGAATGACTTACAAGTATAATGACTTCTTATAATGCAGATAAAACCAGTAAACGTTGCATAGAAGCAAATGGTGAATTTCTAAAAGCACGTGTTACAGCGATACGTTAAGAATATAGGGGGAGGGGGAAATCTCTGCAATGTTTAAAATAAATCAAAATATATCTGGATAACTCAAACTTCCCTTCCGACAGGAAACGCCATTGTACATATTCTGTCATTTCCAGGGAAAAGGGGGTAATATGGTTTGGAATATTTTACGTTCAACGGTTGACTTAAAAATGTCTTTCATGTTTTCGTCTTTTCAAACTAACATACACAAGGTTAGTAAATCAACGTAAAATTGGTGAACAAGTATTAGCACGGAATCATTTAAATTGGTGAACAAGCATTAACACGGGATCACGTGTTTAACTCTTTGCATCGCTTATAGATCCAACATGCCCGCTGAGACGCCCCAGTTGGAGCAGGTATCCTCATGTAATTATGATAGAAACAGGGAACCCGGGCTGCAACTGATGAGTCCTTTTCTTAAAACAAAATAATAGTATTCTGTGTTACAAAATTCAGTTTCATCACTGAATGATGTTCAGTGATGATTAACATCAAATTAACATGATTCTTAGACATTTTTGTAAATTGGGAAACATATCAGCCTTGAATTAATTGGTTTATGGGGCTGTTTGTTTAAATTTTTGTACTTAGAGCTAATATATTATTTTTGTCAGGTAGCATGTGTACAGGACTAGCTATACCTTTTACTATATATTTCAAACAGACAAGCAACATCATCGGGACCAGCTATACCTTTTACGATAAATTTCCAACAGACAAACAACATCATTGTGACCAGCTATACCTTTTACGATAGATTTTAAACAGACAAACAACATCATCGGGACCAGCTATACCTTTACCGAGAGATTTCCAACAGACAAACAACATCATTGAGACCAGCTATACCTTTTATGATAGATTTCCAACAGACAAACAACATCATTGGGACCAGCTATACCTTTTATGATAGATTTCCAACAGACAAACAACATCATTGGGACCAGCTATACCTTTTATGATAGATTTCCAACAGACAAAAACATCATTGGGACCAGCTAAACCTTTTATGATAGATTTCCAACAGACAAACAACATCATTGGGACCAGCTATACCTTTTACGATAGATTTCTAACAGACAATCAACATCATTGGGACCAGATATACCTTTTACGATAGATTTCCAACAGACAAACAACATCATTGGGACCAGCTATACCTTTTATGATAGATTTCCAACAGACAAACAACATCATTGGGACCAGCTATACCTTTTACGATAGATTTCTAACAGACAATCAACATCATTGGGACCAGATATACCTTTTACGATAGATTTCCAACAGACAAACAACATCATTGGGACCAGCTATACCTTTTACGATATATTTCCGACAGACAAACAACATCAATGGGACCAGCTATACCTTTTACGATATATTTCCAACAGACAAACAACATCATTGGGACCAGCTATACCTTTTACGATAGATTTCTAACAGACAATCAACATCATTGGGAACAGATATACCTTTTACGATAGATTTCCAACAGACAAACAACATCATCGGGACCAGCTATACCTTTTACGATATATTTTCAACAGACAATAAACATAATAGGGACCAGCTATACCTTTTACGTTAGATTTTCAACAGACAGACAACATAATGGGGACCAGCTATACATTTTACGATAAATTTCCAACAGACAAACCAACATCATCGGGACCAGCTATACCTTTTACGATAGATTTCCAACAGACAAACAACATCATCGGGACCAGCTATACCTTTTACGATATATTTTCAACAGACAAAAAAACATAATAGGGACCAGCTATACCTTTTACGTTAAATTTTCAACAGACAGACAACATAATGGGGACCAGCTATACATTTTACGATAGATTTCCAACGGACAGACAACATAATGGGGACCAGCTATACCTTTTACGATAGATTTTCAACAGACAAACAACATCACCGGGACCAGCTATACCTTTTACGATAGATTTCCAACAGACAAAAAACATCATCGGGACCAGCTATACCCTTTACGATATATTTTCAACGGACAAAAAACATAATAGGAACCAGCAATACCTTTTACGTTAGATTTTCAACAGACAGACAACATAATGGGGACCAGCTGTACATTTTAGGATAGATTTCCAACAGACAAACAACATCATTGGAAACAGCTTTACGTTTTACGATAAATTTCCAACAGACAAACAACATCATCGGGAGTTGCATCTGTCACTTTACTTTAAAATCAAGAGACACTATTTAGTCTTAAGCCTTCAGAACAACAAATGGATGTACATTCCTTATATTGCTCCATTGTACAGTTTAATTAATTATACCCTAATAACAAAAGGACCGCTCAGTTACTGATGGGCATGCTTCGTCTGACTTCTGCGTTTCAATCTTACACCTGACCCAGATTATTCTGTCTTTTGTTTTCCGAGCCAGAGGAACATTTATGTTGGACAAGCAACAAAATACTTTCTATGTATTTTGACCCAAGCCCTCACATTACCTCATGCAAAGATATATGACAATACAAAATTTCTGAAACTATAATATTTCCCTTCATTTAAGCAGACATGAAAATATAACATTTCCGATAATATAATATTTCTCCTGGGTGACCCCTTATAAAGCAAACCCTAACCCGCATTCAAGTACTGGACCTCGCATAAAGTATCTTTATATTTATCAAATGATCAAATCAGTGACGCCGGCTGCCCATCTGGTTTGTAAAATAAATATTGGTAATGTTTGAGAGATCAGGTATATTGGTAATCGCAGATTAATCAGTTGCCGTTGACTAGATGCAAATTTATATTACCATTTTTCTGATTTCTTTTGTCGAGGCTACCACCTGTATTTCAATACTATTTTTATCTAAGTTATGCTTATATCTGTCATATAACCAGGCCCGGTGACCTAATTATTCATAATCATCCCATATATTCATATTCAGGTTTCAAAAATTGTATATAACGTACCCAAACAGAAATGCTTCATTTTTTAACATCGTGTATTATTAAGGAACCAGATGTGGAGCTATGGTCATATCCATCTAAAACGAATATAAGTAAGAAAAACTGTAACAGCTACCTACTCATTAAAGTGGTACGTTTACTTTCATATGTGAAATTTAACTGTTAAAGGCAACTAGGTTTACTCTCAGGCTTAAGATAGGATAGAAAATAAAACACAAAGCCTCTAGTAGCAACCACAGGACGTACTAACGGAAGATAGTGGAGCGCTAAACATCACATTTTCCAGCCGTATGGTGAATATAATATCATCTCGTTTTATGCATATAATTAATAATGTGGCTTCCGATATAGTAATACAAATTATAGTCGTGCTCCAAAGCAAAAGTCGCTTACTTATTTTTTTACACCAATTACTATACCGCTTTCATTGCCGGCTAACAGTTACAATCGAAAGAAATGGCTAATTTGTGCTTATGTTCCCTCTGGGTCTTCGAAAGGGAAATTTCTACTACTTTGGCTACATGCGGGTTCAGAACTGCTGAACGTATCATACTGTACATGCTCTTTGGAAGCATTTTACGTGGCCCACAACACACTGAAACGCAAAAATAAGAATAGATTTGTTATTACCTGTAAATAAATATGAGTTAACAGGTAACATGCGTAAGGTAATAAAAATCTGGACTAAAAATCTGGCACATCGCTCATGTGTTCAACAATTTCAACAAATTAGACACATGTTGGGGTACAAGATAAAAAAGATCATGCTGCTTGAACTCAAAACCCATAATTGGAATTGGTTTTTAAAGATAACAAAAAATCGTTCACAATATTACAGACGTCGTAGCAAGATAGCACAACTACCCCTCCAATTAAAAACACTGCGAGGCTTATCAATTTTGAAATCCAAATATAAAACCTAACAGTCCTCGGTCACTAACAGTAACTTGCTGTACAAGTCAGGTTATGTACAAAGCAGATTATGTATATATCAGGTAACGTACAAGTCAGGGTATGTCCAAGGCAGATTATGTATATATCAGGTAAGTTACAAGTCAAGTTATGTACAAGCTATGGTATGTACACATCAGGTTAGGTACGGACTAGGTTCTGATCGGCAAACACTATGTAAGAAATACCGAGCTGCCCTCGTGTTTCCCGTAAAATGGGAAACAAGGGACTCGATCGTTGGAAGATTATTGCAAAAACAAGTGTGTATATCTGTTGTCTAAATTGTTATAAATTATAGATATAGTTTCAATTCTTATTTAACTTAGACTGGCAATTAACATTTAAGGCGTACATAACATGAACAGAATTGAACGTTGTTATCCGTGAAAGGGCTTGTAACATTTTACAGACTGGAGACAAAATCAAGAGGATAATTCCAATTTGATTACATGAAATGACACTGGGTTTCAATTTACAATCCGATCTGTCAAGCTAATAATAATCAATTGCAAAGTACTGCAGTGCAAATCCAAGTAAACTTTAAAAGCACTGGAGTGGGTGTGTCTCAAGAAATTTTGTATGCCTTGCGCATTTTAATTACTATTTGTTCACTTTACAATATATTACGCTTATGGTTCTAAATCTGAGCAAAGTGCAAAATTTAAGCATCGCATGGTGATATGCTTCATAATGTATGATAAAAATATCATCTATACCATGGAGAGATTTTGGTCTGTCTAAAGGGTCACTTGCAGCAAGTCCAGGTTCCCGGTATCAAGTGAGGCTTGCTCTAAGCTTGATATAATGTACTTTATATGCGGCTAGCATGGAGATAATCATCCAATGATTTGTTTATATGGCTATGGGAGTATCCGATTAAGACTATTTCGAAACTGACGGTTTCATTTGCTTGTTAAAGCATGACAAACTGCAGCGGTCTTTGATCCAGGGCTTTTATATTTGGGAAGAAAGGTTTTTAACCCAGACGCTCTCTATCCCACAGTAGACGGAGCGACCACCTCTGGGACGATATTTTAAAGCCTAGGTCTGGCAGGGAATTTGTCATTTCGATTTTGTTTGGTCTCAGGCCCTCAGCCCTCACCTCAATGTGACGATTATGACAAGAAACAGGATATTTGTTTATAGCTTTAATGGCAACATGGGTTTATTAAAGACATGTTGATAGATAAAATATGCAGCATCTACAAGAGATCAGGATTACGTTACTTACATCATGGCCATGATTTGATGTCAGATCAACACCCTGCATATATATACAATGAAGGTTTATATAATTAATACATGTAAAAGGAAACACTGTCTGACATTATTTGACAATTGCGTCCATTTAACAAGCTTCGCTCCATTAACTTCAAATTTCCATGCAGTGACTATTAAAAAGCATTACACGACGTCAATTTTTATGCTAAATTTAGCAAGGACCAATGTTATTGCAACAAAAAAAAGTTCCTTGTTATTTTTGCCAAACCGCCCTTAAGACAATTGAACAAAAGATTGAGAACTGAAAGAAACGAGAGAGTTCCATTTGCCATAGAAAGTGTTTACCCCTATTCAACGAATAACCTACACTTTTATCTTGAGCCACTCATAGGTTTTCCTAGCCAGAAGTGATTTGTGTATATTAACTAGATTATGTAATGTAAAACGAAGTACAATTTTTACCTATAAATATAACTATGCAAACGTGTTGTGAAAGTTAAATGACACATAACACATTGACACAGTAACAACGCTGGAATGATTTAATCATTATGTTATTCATGCTACAGACTAGTACATTAAGCAGGCTTACGGATCATTCTAACGACAGATTCAATGAAACAATCGGTGGCTTTGCATATTACAACGGTCGTGCTTGATACTAGATTCGTCTGCGTGTATTACCATCTGATGCTGGTAAAGGAAAGGTAAAGGTGAGTTGACTGACGTTACAGATGGAAACTCAGGCTCTGTGATGCTGTCCTGCAAAGAAACAATTGAAGGAAGCACTTCTTTAGCATTTTCCATAGCTTTCTATGTAATGTATTGCGTTTATTTCAATTTACATTTTTGAAGTGCGAGAGCACATGTCCCGAAAAAGGTAACTCTTGATTGTAATCACTTCTGGCTAAAAATATTTTAATCACTTCTGTAAAATAAAGGATATCATTTTGTCAATGTCTGCATAACAAAATAAAAATTGTAGAAATTTCAAGGTAACATGCAGTTCAATTGAAGCTGTACAAGAAGCTGTGGGTAACAACCTGTTTTGGTGAACAGTCTCTGAAGCCACACGATTAATACTGCTTGCTCACTGGAAGCAAACATATTCCTCAGACTTTGGCAAACCTCCAGGTAACCGCAATAGCCATAGACTTTTGATTTTTGTCGTGTCACAGACATTAACGAGTATAACACAACATTACGATACTTTCAGTAAGCACATGTTTCAGCTTATGGATACTAATAAAGCATTGAAATAAGCAGTTTGACCCAAGTAAGTAGATAGTTCAGTCTCCAGATAACTAACATTTTCATTTTAAATACAAACTGCTACCTTTTTTAGCTTCAAGATTTTTCCCTGCCTAAATCCCAGGCCGCACGGAGAATTATCACGTGTGAAATTAAATATCGTACAGGCAGGTAATTAACCAATTCAAATCATTTGCAGCTTGCTTTAGATGCTTATCTGTGGGTGGAGTGTCACCTCAGGCATATCTCATCAGTCACACGGTCTTCCGGTACCACTGGCACACTGTGTACATTTACAGTAATCTAATCGTCAGCACAGAACAAGTTAAATTGACTTTAAAATTCAGAAACATGTGAATCAATTATTCCAAGCTATAGAAGACCATCATTGGAGATCCTATAATAAATCGATCTCGTGTATTACAGCTCTATGATTTAAAACTTGCAGGATATGTAAAATCAGTAAATTTTGAAAATTTGTACAGTAAAATTATAATAAAATAATAACAGAAATTTAGTGAAGACTCACCTAAAAGTAAAATAAAACGTTTTAAATACCCCGAGTTGCTTGAATACTAACACAGTTCTGTATCGATTTTAATCTGACATTATCTGTTAGGATTTCGCTTTTGTAAAACATATATATATATATATATATATATATATACATATATATATATATGTATGTATATATATATATATATATTAATTGCTTTTTCACATGCTTGACAAATATTTGTCTTGATATAGTCTAGCTTTATTCAGAACACGCCGTCAAAACTTGTTTTCGGTGTTATTTTATTATATAAATAGAAAAGCACTTCATGTCTTAATGAAAGCATGAACAAACATGTGACGTCAATACCCGTTTAGATAACAGGTTGACATTTAAGAAAAAGCGAGATGGAAAGAGGTGTTGCAATTGATCTGACAGGCCATTTTCCTTTATAATTTTGAGTAAGGGCTGACAGATAGCTTTATGGAAAAAGATAAATAAGTCATAAGGCATTCCAGTTTTTAACCTTAAATGGACACCAGCATATAAGGAACACGGCAGCAAACATATCTGGGATTTTTCATTGTGAAAATATGATTTTTTTTCGTTCACTTCTTAAAGAAGTCAGCTTAATATGCTTTGAAGAACGTGATGACGTAAAACAAAATATTGGCATATAGCCAGCCGTGGATCAAGCTCTGAGCCACTGGTAATTGAGTGTTGAATTCAAATATTACCATCTGTCTCCTTTGATATCCCTTCACAATTCTTTTCGTATTTATTTATTAGCAACTTATTTATTAATGGTCTGCAGTGATGGTGGAGGCGATGTAGCTAAGACACGTTTGGTGTATGGTAAATGTGGGCTTATATCTGCTTATTTTCCTTTACATTAATGTTTTTGTAAACAAATGTTTACAGTGAATATGATATTGAATCATGATGTGTTTTGTAATACCGAGCAGCTCGTACCATATTTGATATTATATTTTACCTATTTCTTGTATAGATGCATTTTTATCATCTTATCTGCTATCTAACGTTTGAATCCTTAGTACGTTGGGTGTCAGCCAGGTAATGGATGTAATGGTGTCTTGATCGGACGTCTTGTATCATGTTAATACAGGTATGATTGCGGCATTGCATTCACTTTCATTGACAAATCTACCTAAAATCCGATAAAGCTTTCGGATCCACACACCTGTCGCAACAACTGTTATGCGGGTCCATGTCTTTTCTTTACTGGAGGTTTACATTTTCGGACAAAATTACAGGGATTTTATAATGCAGTTTGTTAATGAATCAGGCGTCTATTCCATTATCTTAACACTTCCAGACCAAATAATATTGGATTAATTACCGGCCGCGCAGAAACCATGCACTACAGATGCGTTGCCGAGGTATAGGCCATCTAATATTGCTAAGATTAAAAGAAACTGATGATCAGCTGGCATTACCACAAAAGACGATTCAGGTTTCAAATGTTCAGTCTCATTCTTAAAAATAACAAAACGACACAGACATGTTCTTGCTTAAAACATTTTAGCGTATACTCCAGGTAAAATAGCAGGGCTTAGGCCCGGTACAAGTGACAATTCCTAGGTACAGGTACTTGTGAAATGGCCGGGTACAGTTCTAAGCATAGGTACAAACTTTTTTTAGAGTATCTTAGTGCGGGTCCAGATACTTTAGAAAGTACCTAAGTACAGGAACAGGTACTTTTCAAAGCCATTCGAACTCACCATAAGTGTATAAATTCCATCTAGATATGCGATAATAAGTCTTGTAAGAACGGCAGAAAATATTATTGACAAGTATTAAATGATCACTTGCTGTCTTTATGAAAAATATTGGCATTGTAAATAGACTAGACCGCCCTGAGTAAAATTTATAAATATACAAAGTTGAGCCAAAAGTTGCAGGGATATAATATGTATTTTCTTCAATTGATCATTTTCTCTTATCACCAGTGTTATGGGCATACTACACCACTATCTACATGGGGCATGTTCATATCCATTGCTGGTTGTGTTGATAATGCTACAATAAACTTCATGCAGCGGATGGAGGTAGACCATGCGTGGTAAATACCCCTGCCTAGCTCTTGGGGCTCTCGGCTTCCCTAGAGGTTTTGTTGAACTCCTCTGCGTCAGGTGTCTAAGTTGGGGCGCACGGGCGCTGTCGGCCTTACGCCGGGGCACTTACCGCACCGGTCGTATGAACCCTGCGGGGTCACAGCAGTAGGGGGATTGGGAGTCGGTCTTCCCTGCCCGCTCGTGGTGGAGCACTGGACCGGGGACGGGGATACGCCTTCTCGTTCCAAATAAGTGCGCATCATGCCTCGGGGTTCCGAGGATGAAGGTAGGTAACTCATCTTAAGGAGATAGCTTTGTACATGTAACTGACCAAAGCCTGATGTCCATCCAAGTATCACACATGTACCTGGAATTCCTCATACCAGGTACAGGTACCTTAGTTCAAGGTACCAGATATTTCCTATTCATGACATGCAGGTACAGATACAGGTTTTCTGAATTGTGTAACTAGGTGCAGGTCCAGGTACAGATACAAGTACCTGGCCCAAACCCTGTAAAACAGTAATATCGTTCAAAAATATGTTTAACTTCCAACGACACCTGTCCTGGACACATAAGATTCATTCTAAGTTCTAACTCCAAAATATATTGGTAAATGTTAATGCATTTTCGTCCCCCGCCTTTATCAAGCATGAAAAACAACAAGATCCCAAAGCGGGGGACATTAATTCCACGAATTTGCTTGTTTTTGCTACAGATATGCATATTTTAGGGACTGGATTGCTATGAAAGCAGTATACATATCTGTGAACAATGTTCTTGTAGGCCTTTACCGAAAAAAAACATGCATTAAGTTATTCGGTTATAGAATACTATGGATACTTTCTGTCCTTGATTTCCATCAAATCATGTTTATTTTAACATGTGTATATGGTCTGCAAATTTCAGGTGGCACTTCCACCTGACAGTATGTTGTATAGAAACTGTTAAAACCCCAATGAACTGATAAGACAACAGTTGTGATAAATCAACGATCGTCCTGATCCCTTGAACATAAAAAAACTGAAAAAAGTAAGTGGTATAAGCTATCTTTTTGCTGTAAATTTAATCTTAATTTGTGACTTGTGGATATTTGATGTAGTATTTATACGATAAGATATCTGACATTTGCACTTTTAGAACCATTATTGATTATTGTTTTGTTTCGTTTGCTGATTTATTGCAAGTAAAAAAATCATGACTTGCTCAGCTCAATTTCTTATTTCTTTTTAAATTAAAATTCGCATGGATGCATATATATATATATATACTTAACACAAAGGTTTTTGAAAATAAGGTATTATGTTTCCAGTATATCAGTTGATTCAAAACTACGTTTAGATATAATATTTCACAGTAAACTCACAAATGAAACCAAAGTCTATAATTTTATTTATTAATATATTTAAAAACGCAATATATAAATATTATTCTCTGAATAGTAGGGGGTTGATTACATTGACCATCCCCCCCATGGCCAAAAAGTGGGGGGATATATATATATACCCCCTCATCCCCCCCCCCCCCCCTATATTGACGCCCCTGCAAAAACTAAAACTCCGTCGAACTACCGGTGAAAATATCTTTACTGCAAAGGAAACGGCGGGTTTATGAGATATAAAGAACGCTTATATCAGACGTAAAGAAACATTTTCCAAGCCGAAACTTTATTCATATGTAAATCTCTACAATAGATGTATTTACGACAGCAGTTGAAGCTTACTTAATCATAAATGTTTATGGCATTATCAGTTGCCATAAAGGATATAGAGAACAAAGGCACGACTGAAATATTCATATGAACAACCCACATTAACTAATCAGTGGACCTCTCAATAACTGATTAAACATAGGACTGCAAACGATACAGGCGATGGTCTGATATTCCAATGCAAGGACTGGAGAGACAGTATTCCAGAGTTATAGAGATACTGCAAAAGAAGAACATGTAAAAAAGATCGCTTGCAATTTTATAAAAACAAGGCCTACAGGCCTAATGCGAACCTGTGCAAAGTTTCGGAGTATGAATGGAGGTTTATTTTTAAAATTTAATATTGATCCTCCTAAGTCCTGCATATCTACCATAGTCATTATGATTTCAGCAAAATGGACGTTTCTGACCTGCAAGTTTCGGACTAGAAAAACTTTAAAACCAGAATATGGGTGGTCGACAAGCCATTATGTGTATCCGCATAAATCAGAGTGGGACGGGTGAAGTGAGGCATGGATTAAGTGGCAAGGGGAATAGAGCGTGGTGTGTTGCATATTAGCATGGATGTCTGCAGCTTAAACGTGAATGTAGGTGGTGCCACCTGTCATAAAATCGAGAAAATTGTCCTGGATGTATAAACCTGCGAAAATTTCAGGTGGATAAGTCAAACCACTGCCGAGATATGAGTGATTTTATCCCAAGGCAGATCAACAGATGGATGCTGTGCATAAGTGGTTGCAGGTGGCGCCACCAGTTTTGCCTATGATGAAGAGCTATGTGAGATCTATACACATGCAAAATTTTGGCCTAATTGGTCAAACGGTTCCCAAGACATGAGCTTGGATATCAGCAGAGTAAGTGTGAATGTAGGTGGCGACATCTGTGATAAAATCGAGAAACCTGTACAGGATGTATAAAACTGCAAAATTCAGGTGGATAAGTCAAACCACTGCTGAGATATGAGTGATTTTATACAAAGGCAGATGAACAGATGGACGCTGTGCATAAGTGGTTGCAGGTGGCACCACCAGTTTTGCTTTGCCTATGATGAAGAGCTATGTAAGATCTATACACATGCAAAATTTTGGCCCAATCGGTCAAACGGTTCCCGAGATATGAGCTTGGATGTCTACAGAGTAAATGTGAATGTAGGTGGCGCCACCTGTCATAAAATCGAGAAAGCTGTCCAGGATGTATAAACCTGCAAAATTTTAGGTGGATAAGTCAAACCACTGCTGAGATATGAGTAATATTATCCCAAGGCAGATGAATTGATGGACGCTGTGCAAAAATGGTTGCAGGTGGCGCCACCATTTTAGTGTATGTTATAAAGCTATCAAAGGGCTACATTTGTGCAAAATTTTTAGCCTGATCGGTCAAAGGTTCCCGAGATGTGTGTATTTATGTGTGGAAACAGACGCACAAATGGACACTGGGCAGCAAGGAAAGGTCAGAGGTCAACCAAAAATGAAGGCGCAGCAGTTCACATGTGACCTGATGATAAACCCGATTCTCTTAAAATGCAAACCAAGTTTTTTCAAACAGTTGAAAGATATAGTTCCAATAATCTGGGAATTCTGCATCTAAACATTGTGTCCAGACGTCTAGACGCTGTGTCTAAACGTCTAGACACATTGTCTAGACACCCCCAGAGCCAGGTCAGTTGCCATGGTGTGTTCTGGACCCCACCTGTTTGTACTGAGTGACCTCTTGACTTGGCTGCATGAAGTCAAATCTGTTTTCAAATACAGAAAGCCTTTTTCAATTGGCTACAATGTTTTTTTAAAACTGTATTTACCCAAACTATTCTTATAAAACTGGCAGAACCCTACCATAGAATAATTCTTGTAAAGTTTAAACCAATCAGCTGAACAGTTTCATCATAAATCAGTGTATAAGCTAGAAGAGTTTAAAATTACATTTTCGCTTGTAAAAAAACACATCAATGTAGGTGGCGCCACCAATACCTCAAAATCAGATATGACATATGTGACAAACATTGGTATAAAATTTGGTCATTATAGCTCTAGCCGTTTCTGAGATTTTAATTTTTGTGTGCTTTTTTGGACAGATGACTAAGTTCAACCTCCTGTAACTCGGCCAAAAACTTCGAACTGGAACCATTCAAACAAACTTGAGAGAGATTGTTCCAGGGATCATTTCTGTGAAATATTGGACAATTTGGCTGGACAGTTTCAGAGAAGAAGATTTTTTAAGGGTTTTAAACTTTTTCTCTATAAAATCCAAATTAATGCAGATACCCAATAATAAGCTCCAGGGCACCAAGTTTCACATGTGACGAATTCTTACATGAAATTTGGAGCTGCTAGCTCAGACAGTTTCTGACTTACAGCCATGGACGTCGGAAAGCCAGCCCTGGACGGCGGACGGCGGACGGCTGACGTCGGACGGACGACGCTGCGCCATCGCATAAGCTCACAGGTTCGCTAAAAAATCAATTGATGAGTCCACTGGGATCACTTCTTTCCAAGATCGTGATATGAAACCGTGAGCTACATGAGAGTTACTTTTTATCAGTTTCATAGTAAAATGGACCGCCCTCTGTTATGTCAGTGGCTGAGCATCCATTTGTCTTTTCAAGAAGTTAATATTCTAGCTCTGTTCCACACCAAATATATCCAACCATATAACAAGGCTCTAGCCATAGCTGGGGTTTAAGCGTTTGGTCGTCTGTATGGGCAGAGGAAACTGGATCAAATAACGCGACCTGAACAGGTCACTGCCATCTACCCAAAAAAACCGGGGGTCAAACCAGGGTCACCAGCGGGGAGCGTGAAGCTTTTAACCACTCGACTGTCAAGATAAGTATTAAATGAAAAATTAATCAACTGTGTCCGTAAGTAAAATTTTGTAGTTTTATATTATCATCCCAACAAATATTCAGTCTTACAAACAAATAAAAACAGAACTCTGTTATATATTTAAAGCATAAGTCTAATGTAGATGGATAGACATATTGGACCCATATGGAGGAATATTAATAAAGTAAACGTTAGTACCACATAAGTTAGTTCCACGGACTCTTAGGCGAAACCGTAAATTCAGGCAAACGGTCATATACAAGAAAAGTCATACTCTTAACTTCGATAATATATATATTCTAGACTATATTCGTAGAATACCAGGTACCTAGCTCCTATTTTGAATTAAAGTAAACAAACACAAATTGTTTTTAAATAAACAAAAAACAAGCGAATTCGTAGAATTAATGTCACCCGCTTTGGGATCTTGTTGTTTTTCATGCTTGATAAAGGACAGACAGACGGAGTGACAGACAGACAGACAGAAGCCAGACACTCCAAAACAAACCCAACCAGGGTATGCATGAGAGCAATCAGTGACCAAAATTTGAATGAAATCGGATAATATTTAGGAAAGTTATCCCACAGTAAAAAAAAACCTGACAGACAGACAGACAAAGTGACAGACAGACAGACAGACAGAAGCCAGACACTCCAAAACCAATCCCAACCAAGGTATGCATAAGAGCATTCACTGACCTAAATTTGGATGAAATCGGATAATAATTAGGAAAGTTATCGCACGGAAACGAAACCTGACGGACGGACAGACAGGCAGACAGACAGAAGGACAGCTAGACAGACAAACCAAAAACAATATCCCCCGCATCCGCGGAGCGGGAGACAATAAAGTAAACGAAAGTAAAGTAAATTTATAGAAGACACTTCCTGTTATTTCTCTCCCTCAAAGTTAAACCAGTGGAATATAATGTAGGCACAATGACTTTTTGTCTTTGAAAGAATGTATACACAGAACACTGATAAGAAATGCTATTGTCAGTCATCTTTTTATTGATATTTCTCTTTCATGGCCTCCTGAAGGAGCAGTACCTGGCCAATAAAGAAAGAAAGAGTGACAGCTGTAATCCAGTTATACACAAAACATATTATATACACGGCTTTTCTTTATAAACTTTGTCCAAAACTAAGATGTTAGGGTTCATGTTTCATGTTTCAGACGCACAGCTGCGTTGACTTAAATTGGCAGTACCTATTGTTGTCACTTCCATAACTTTTAGAAACACGATTCAGAATCGTCCGTATTCATAACACGCATGCGGCACCCAGAACAACGATGACACGGATGGAACAATATCAATTCTTCATAATTATTTTTACAATATACCATGTCACTTTTTCTGATAAAATCTATATATGAGAAGCGAACCATTTGAATTCAATGAAATAAAACGAAGAGTTTTTTCTAGGCCTGTGTTCTTTCGCGAGAAAATACAGATAATGTTTGATTGAAGCTGTCCTTGTGTGTGATACTGAAGGAGGGTACAAGCGTATGACGTAAGTCTAGAGATTGATATAATACAATCTTACAATCTAAACGATACAAAAGACAAATGCATTTAAATAAGCTTCTGCAGGCGACAACGCAACCACCACTGGCATCATCATAAATGTTATGATATGTTAGATAGCAGCAGTGATTCACAAATCATGTCGAGACAACTGTGAAAAAAGGCCTAGCTGATGCCATCCAAAACCTCCCATTTTCGGCAGCGGAATCCAATTTAAAGATTACTGCTAAACGTATACTCCGACACTGTCATTTTTAATGTCCATATTTTGAAAAAAAAATAAAGTCGTACAAGAAACAATGTTTCACCACACTGGCCATGTTGATCAGCTAGGTTAAAGTAGATAATGATTTTATCGGTACACCCGATTTGATATAAGCTTATATTGGAGAATAAATGTAAAACAGAGGAAATATCATTTCAAACATAATTTGACACAAGGGTCGCAACAAAGCATTTCTTCAATAATTTAGAATACATCAACTTTTATGTATAACCTTTATCCACCGTCCGGAGGTCGTAAACAACTTAAACCAATTTGCCTTCCTATAAACTTCCGTGGCTTAATTTAAACCCCTTTCCAATGATAGACCATTTGACACGAAGCTTTTATGTAAACAGAAGCTTCTCCATAGTTGATCACAAATAAAACAAAAATGAAAGTACAATGTGTAAACCTTATTACGCATAATGCGTCAATGAAAACGTTAATGATTTATTTTTAATAAGTAGTGTCGGTGGCCCTTAGCTATTAAAAAATAACTTATTTTAGGGATAGAACAATTATCTTCTATAAATGTGAGCTCCAAATTACCAAGACAAAAGCCCTATCCCAGTACTCATCTTATCTTGCAATATTAAAGTTGTATCAGTTTGAAAGTATAACAGACGATTTCATTAATAAGGCACTAGTCAGGGGACTATTCTATCGCAGATGAATACGGCCTTTCTATTTTCACGTAAGTGATTACTAACCTACTCTGGCCTTAAGCGCATACTGAAGGTTTGTGTTAACTTGTAATTATCCATTCTATGTCTCCATATCTGTAGAAATCCTCAGGTTGCCTACATAATTATTTTCTGTATATTTTTCTCTAGGCTTGGACTACATGGTGATTTTACTCATGGCCATCTTTGCACAATTCCAGAACTGTGAGTTAATCACCACGAATCGCTTGCAGTGTTGGGACTTGTTGTTCTTGTGCAGAAGCGGATCCAGGGGGGCACCCCCCTTTTTTCATCCGAAGCAACCTTTTTAAGGGTTTCAGACACATTTTGCTGCCTAGAACGCCCCTTTAGACCTGGGGACCTTTTTTTTAATTTTTTCATTGGTTCTCCTGGTGTGACCCCAGTTTTCCTAAATCCTGGATCCGCCCCTGTTGTGGCAAAGAAAGCGAAAAACCAATGGTGAGTGTAGATTATAGAGGGCAGTTCTTTAGGTTAATGGGTGATATAATCGAGTGCTACCGACCGCGGGTGATTTTTGGTTGAGCGAAGATGTTTTTGCATTACTATACATGGATATCACTATAACAGGGTATTTCTAATGGGTTGACTCCTAATAGCAGCTCCTTGAACCAATACCAACGTCATTTCTGTAACCCATTGATCATAACAACAGTCCTCGAACCGGAAGTATTTTTTTCATAATCTGTTCAAAGGAAAGATCTGCAGGAGATAAGGATTACTGACAAATTTGAGAAATTACTTGGAGTGTAGGACAGTTAACGATAATGTTTTAACTTTTTTAAACTAAAATATTGGGTATGAATCAGTATGCGTTTCATAGCACATCGGTACAGTTAGCGGAGTTGTTGCTTAGTCATTCTTATAAAGGTGATGACGATTAATAAAACACTGATAAAGAGAACCATAGTTAATCAATAATGATGACATTGAGGCATCAATGGCTGGCATATCACGATTTTTACCAAATAAAACATTATTAAGTAAAGTGTTCCATTTAAAGATATTTGGAACATTATTTAGCATCTGATGGAAACCCTTAATTTCCTGTCAGCTGCCAGAGCTAATTCAGGTTGCAGTTTTATACCATACGGTCAGGTTCCTTTAAAATGGTTTCCTCTGTGTGTGTGTGTGTGTGTATCCTGTTTTATTTCATAAGTCTAAAGAAATGACGTCTCTGTGATATATTTAATTTAATGCAACAGGCTCCGCAAAAACGATACACTCCTGGACAGTTAAACAAAGTCCGTCTTCTTCACTCTAGCGAATAATACCATTGGTATTGGGTTACGAAGATGAGATTTATCGGAAACGTACGTGTTCAAGTAGCGGGAGAAGCTGTTATGAATGAATTGTCAAAGTAGGGACTACACGGTAGAACAATCCGTCAGCACTTACAACAGGATAAAACATATAAACTCAATACAAATCTTAACAAATGACGACAAGCATACAATAGCCAAAAATAAATTCATTCCTCCTGTAGATATAATCCCCTAACCACATCTTATGTAGAAAGAGACTAACGTCACATCCACTTAGCAAGCAGCCTTGTAAATTCAGATTGATCTTACCCTGCACCCAGTTTAATTTTATAGACCTTAGCTTATTTATAGACCTTAGCGTATCATCTCTATCTACTCTGAATTTCTCCAAATCTTTGGGCCTAATAGAAAATAGATAATAATTAAACATTCACTTAGCTATCATCTTTGTCGTTGCTGAAGGATCGCCTGGGGCGGGGGCCCCTGACTTCTTCAAATACGGCGCTCGAGCGCCATCTTTTCCATCTTAAAAATAGACCAAGGCCTGTACGGGGGCACGGTAAACGGGGACGGTATATTACGCAACTTTATAATCGAGGTGCAATGCATTTCTAGTTTATTTCATGTTTGCAAGAGTTTCAACGAATTATCTTTTTATTTTTTTACATCATCCTCATTTTCATATTGAATTTCAGTTCCTTCCATACTTTATTTGACCATGTTTAACCGGCAAAGAAAACATTGGCTATATCCAATAGAGGTAACTGGTTTGTAACTGCATTTGTTAGTCCTGTTTTTATACATTTTGTATATTTGTTTGATCTCTGATGCATTAGCTATATATAATACATGTCAAAGCTGCACTTTTGATGCCCCATGTTCATTTACATTAACAACCTCACATTTCTTCGATATTATGATTTTTAATATTTTATTAATTTTTTTAATCAGTTCGAGTGGAAGAAAAAAGGAAGAAAAAAGACTAAAAGGCTTCTGTGATTGGATACCAACTAAGAAAAATGACAAGTAAGGAAATGAATTTTATAATTTCTCCTTATTGATTGGACAGCATGGATTGATTGGACAGCATGGATGATGACTTTGCAGTATTGATATTGTGTTTTTTTTTCTTTTTTTTTCATAAAACTCTTCTGTAAACTCTCAGAATTGTCTCTACAATACTGCACCTGGCCTCTCTTTTATAATCCATTAGAAAGGCTAAAAACTAATGGCCTCGTAAATCCGCTCAGAGTGACATTTCTCTTGTATAACTATGGAAAGGTTTCAGACATTCCAGGCTTATCCGTGCCCGAAATGTGTCCATAAACCAGCGTTGTTTGGATGAATGTGACGGCTGTGTTACACAAAGGCCGGGCTGAAGACAAGGGAAAACAGAAACAGTGATACGTTGAATATAGCGGTACAATATGTCACCTCTTCGTTAGGCGTTTATATGACGATAATGATAAAGTTATTATTAAATATGCGACGCCTTTGGTGTTTAAGACATGCAAACTGAAAAATTGCCTGTTTAGCATTTTTATTATTCCCTCGCAACGAAGTTGCAGGAGGGGATGTAGTAACGCCTCCGTTCGTGGGTCCGTCTGTCCGTCCCTCTGTCCGTCCGTCCGGAATTGGCATGTGGACCGATTTTAAGCCAAACTATTTGAACAAAACCTTTCATCTTGCACATATGTCTCACCCATCCACGGATGAAGAACCCTGTCGATTGTGGGTCACAGAGTCAAAGCTCAAGGTCACAGACCCACACCATGAAAAAGCTTGTGGACCTATTTTAATTCAAAAGATTTGACTAGAACCTTTCATCTTGCACTTACAATTCGCCAACCAATAGATGAAGAACCTTTTCGATTTTGAGGTCATGAGATCAAAGGTCAAGGCCACAGGACCCACTTCTTGAAAAAGCTTATGAACCCATTTCAGGCTAAACCTTTTGACTCAAATTTTTCATCTTGCACATTTTGCTTACTCACTAACAGATGAAGAACCCTATCGATGTTGCGGTCATGGGGTCAAAGGTCAAGGCTACTGCACCCACTTCTTGAAAAAGCTTGTGGACCCATTTAAATCTAAGCCGTTTCACCAAAACCTTTCATCTTGCATATATGGCTCAACATCCAACAGATAAAGATTTTGGGTCACGGGTTAAAAGGTTTAGGCCACAGGACCCACTTTTTGAAAAAGCTTTTGGATGCGTTTTAAGTCAAACCGTTTGACCAAAGCCTGTCATCTGGCTCACCCACCTTTTGATAATGGGTTTGAGGTCACAGGGTCAAAGTTCAAGGTCATTTAGATGGGCTCCTCATTTTCACACTGTGTAATACACCAAGTATAATTATGCTCCCGTGCGAGGGGATGCTCCGCATTGCGATGCCCTTTTTTCATCTGGATTGTAGAAATAGCGCTTGTTCGCTCATATGAACTCTTTCCAGTTTTTTTTTATTAATAAGCTGTACAATTAGGCAACAAATATATTATATCATATTTTCATGTACTAATAAAATTAACACAAGTCAGGTTAATTATTATAACATTCATTTCTTATTTTATTGCGAAAGGTAACACCGATGTACGAATTGTGATATCACTATATGATAGTGATATTATGCTAAATATTATCTCACATGCATCCACTTACAATGTCTAAAGTTATCCTATGACAACGGGACTTTATTGGCGAAGGTTTGCGCTCTGTAAGCGCTTTCCTATTAATAACGTGCTCTTCGTCAGCAGTAAGCAAGGCGTTTTTTTGTCAACTAATCCCACGTACAAGATCTCAGGTTCTGGTTCTCACTTCGCTTCATATGAAATGAAGTTACATCCAGGCTTTATTCAAATCAAATTTTCATAGAAACAGATCAGTACTTATTAATATTTAGATTAAACGACCGACTGTATCGAATTGACGCTTGTCTGAGATCCAATTGGACCCATTTTTACAGAAGAAAAATACTATAGGAATGTCTAGAAAATAAGTCGTAAAATGATCATGGGGGTTCCCAATATTATTTGCACAATCTCTGCAAAAGGGAGAGAAATATAATATGTGTGAGCTGATGGGGGACTTGATAAGTATGTATCTGCTCTAAGGCCAGATGCTTACAGACTCCTCCTCTGTCTTCCTCAGGTTTGACACATCATTTGAGACGATATCACCTTTTTCTATCGGGTTCAACGATTTTACAATAAAACGGACTCTTTGCAGAATTACTCCGATACATCGCCTTGTAGTGCACATTTATCCCGAAAACGTAAACTGGAAATCGATATTTCCAAAGTAAATATTCTTTGATAACTGTTTGGTATGTTGTTATCTAGGTAAGGCCTAGTTAATATTTTAACTCGTATCACAAATGCTAGATTATATGTATGGAACACACAAAAACACATTTGAAATGGCTTCTGCCTGCTGTTTAATGCACATATGAACCATTTGATGGAATTTATCCCAGAATCATATTGATGCTGTTCTTTTCAACAGATGTTTGTTAAAACGAATTCAGTTACAGTGAAGTCCAGCCGCGTCGGTTAAGTATGATAAGCCCCATACAGATTCTTTAAATCCCTAGGAATGAAGAAACTTTCGTATCAAATGAACATTGTTTTATATCAAGGCTGTTATTTACCGAAACTAATATACAATAACATAATGCCTCTTCCAAACATTCATTTTATTTGTTATTGATTTCTTCCCAAAAGCAATAACTTAGCTGTAAATAAATCATTCTAACTTGGCTGTAAATATATAATTCTAAATGCATTAAAACAGCTCTGAACCCTGGCAGGCTAATTATGTAGCAATAACATATTGCTTAAACAAAAATGTGATCTGATGTATCAAATTTAACATTTCAAACTGAATTGGAGGGACTTTTCTTCGCTGCAGAACTCATTCTATTAGTTCTGCAAAAAGTCCAACATAGAGAAAAAAGGACTCCTCTGCTGTTTTAATATATTGAAAGATTTCAGTCAATTCCGGAGCGATATCTTCTTATGTATATACCCATTTTATCAGGTCCCTAGCGTAAAGTCTCTGTGACATTTTGCACCTGGTTTTCTCTCTGATAATCATAAAACCTGGCGATCCAGGATATAACACTTTTCAAATATCTTGCTTATTTATCTCTCTCTTCGTGCTCAATAAGCATTATCATATCTAATCAGTTTTGACCGTACCGATACAAAGTACACCTTTGTAACAAAAATGCAGGTAAGCGCGCCTCCTGAGATGGACTAATGGCACGCCACTGGAAAGGTGACATTAAGACAGATCATACACATTACTCTTCCCTTTCCTGATTTCCACTGAGGCAGTAAAAGAAACTTTCAATTAATTCCTATACTCATGGATTTCTCCTGGTGAAAAAAAACTGCCTCAAGCGGATGAGAATCCCGTTCGTTATATCTACTGTCATACCAAACCGAAGCTTTAATATCATCATGCAATCCAGAAGTTTAAACAGGGAATGTTATTTCTCAAAAAAAAGTTCAAACATATAGTCAACAGGCGTCGAAATTTTCCATATGCATGAAGTTACTGCTGATCAAAGGTTCTTGTTTGAGGAAATATCCACCCTATAACCTTTAACATTTATAAGCATCTACTGTTAATGGCTGTCGAACACCTTGGTAACAAATGCCTGTAGCTGATATCCTTCCTGATAAGGGTAGTTTAAGTGATAAACGTAAATCCTAATAAAATTGATGACATCTCGAAGTGTTAAATAGGTCAATGTGCAAGGGAGACCATATGATACATCAAGGTTCTAGCTTAATCCAGAATTTAAAATGAAAACAATCGGTATGTGTTTGTAATAATAATAACTAATTCATCAATTTCAAATATCATATATTTATGAGAAGGAAAGAAATAATTAAAATTGCGTTAGGCTAGGTAATCAGTGATTTTTAAAATGATGCAATGTATACGGTATATAAAACAGGAGAGTTAACACTATATTACTTTGTTCGGCATATGTAGAACTGTTTACAGTTGATCACAATGAAAAACATTCAGTATAAAGTAGGCGAAGTAGTGACACAGAAAACTTGGAAACTGGTTTTAATCTATTCATAAACCAGCAATGGGCGAGTTTGGGCTAATGGCTAATGTTTAGAATTAAGTGACAATTTCCGATACACTTATCAAAATAGGGACATAAGGGGAACTGCACATCATATAAGACATCCGCGATTTTATAGTCTTTATTTGAAATACCTTCTGTGTGTAATACTTTTATAAAGCATAATCATGAAATACAATACTGTCCTCTTCTTACGACAAAACACTAAAGAGCACTTGTTATACGATTCCCAGTCATTTTGAAGAAAAGGCAGGCTATTCTGTTTTTATAGGCTGTCGTGTTTTGTTAAAGCTCTTTTAAAAACTCTATGATTAGAAAACATCCACTAATTGAAATGAGATAATGGTTTTCCCTTTGAGGACCAGATAATGAGAAAAGATACTCGGTAAAGACTTAAGAACTTTTAAGAACTCTTAAAGCTCTAATGGTCTGTAGACTGGATGTTCAATGGGCCGTTAATTATCTATGCCGTATTATGAGACTTTATTATATAGATAAGAAAAGTATCTGATGGTGGTTTCATTATTAAAGCACGGGGAAGCACAGTGGGCGTGTGTTTCATTTCCTGGGTTTATCACAGAGTTTCATCTATATCCTCATTAACAAGTTCTTTGTTATTTACAGTTTCCTATCACGGCCATCCTTACTGGTTATGTATGACGTATTATTACTTCACTAGCTGGAATGGCGCAGTGTGCAAAAAAATAATGTAATAATCAGTGTATTTTTATTTAAATATGTAAGCTTAGGTGAGGAGCCATAAGATTTGAAGACATGATACTCTTGGACACTACAGACTTATATGGCCATGGTTATAAATAACTATTCGCTTGGTTAGAAATACTTTCAGTGTGCGAGAAAGTACAATATTATAACGCAAAACATGTTTTAATATTTCGACGCAAAGCTGGAGGATCACAGAGAAGAATCTTACAAGTGTAACATATCGCCATGTCTGAGGAGGTGATCCTTGCTGTTTTGTGTTATCGCGTTATGTGTATTCCAGTTTTGCGGTTCCCATCGTCAGCTTTGACTCGCCAAAAGTGTTATTGCATGAGAACCATGCTCAATAGGGTATGGTCTTTTCAAATATGACATATGTCCATTTATCACCGACGGTAAAAGAAGCAACAACACATGCAAATATCCATTTCTATTGGCAGTAATGTCTCAGCATCAGTTTCTAATTACATAATCTAATGGGCAATTGTCCCAAAATGTTCCTCTTGATAATCACATTATCCGGGCTAAATTAGCGCCCGAGGAAACGTAAATGTGAATTATCTTTGGTTCTACTTTACTCACTTTGGTGGCTTTTTAAAGAACGTTTATCACAAGAGGGATTTCGGAGATTAATCACATATTAATCAAGGAAAAAACAGCTGAATCTTTCTCACCCAATATTATTTGTCACCTGGGCGACAGCTTTGGTCAGCAGCAGTGTTTTAATATTATATTTGCAGTATTTAAAGCTTAGCTCGCGGAACACCGTATTTTCTCAAAGTGACGCCTTGGTTTTGATATGGATGAATAACCGTTATATTGTTTTATCTCTCCGCTGAATTGACCATTATTCCATAATTCTTTCTTCTAGCAAGGTAAGCGTTCTATTGAAGATCATTGTAATCGGTACCACCAGAAAAGGCCGAAATGGAGATTTGTTGGCAAAATAACATTCCCGAATGATAATCCAAAACCAGCGGATTGTATAAGGTATACAAAGCGTTATAGAAAATGAATCATTCTCAAGGAAAATCTGTTTGTGATTGTGCCAGTTTAACAGGGGAAAAAATGGCTGTAGATAAATACATTTCTCGTTGGTCGGTATCAAATATATTATTCAGCTAAGGTCATATTTATTGAAATTCGTAGCTAAACATTTTTCGGATAATCTTTTCCAGAAACTTTGCAAAAATGAAAGGAACATGCGCTCCATTCTGTCCTCCATTACAGGTTTATGGTAATTGATATTGAGTGATACCAGTGTAGATAACTGAGGTGGTCACATTGCTGTGACAATGGAGACCTTTCGAATACTGTCACAATCTAAGGTGTAGGATGTTCACATGTGGTAACCTGTGGTCCTTTAAGAACAATATCAAACCAGTTCATCCGCCTCTCATTCCATCACATACTACGTGATGGGACTAATATATGTCAACCAAATGCTGGGCACACAGACGCCAACTCATATTTCCAAAGCCTTCGTATGAGGTCTGTGTACGGAACTTTTCATACGCATACAGACTCATAACACATATGTGTATATAATGTCCCTGCAGGCCGAAACATACACCCGAAATGAACTACAGTCTGGCTTAATATTGTTTTCCTTTATTTTGTCAGGGGACACATTGTTACTGTTAATACCATTGTTACAAAAGGAAGATCCACTCTAATCTAGAATGATATGCATGTCTTTTTACAGGTTTGGGGTACTTCTTTGAAACAAACTACAGCAGATAACAACATATACAGCATATGTTATTATGTCTCATTTCGTATGTCTCATTTCGTAACTGTGTTTGAAAAAAATATTACATTAGTCTAAATTAATATTGAAGAACATTTTTATCTTTAAGCAGCTCTTTCAGTTACACTGTAATAACTTACGTCAGTTTAAAATATTCTGGTTAAATTTAACACGCGCATGCAAACGTTTTGAAAATATAACTGTGCCAATATAACTCATAAAATATTTAACGGTAAGTTTACAAATTCAATATAATATTAAGAGGAGGCTAATAAAATTTGTTAACCCTTTCGTAGATAGTGTCAAGAAAGAGGAAATGCAAGTAAATACCTATAACACTGATTTTTGAAAGTTCACGCTTCCTTGACGCTAAACCTGACCAAACGTTTGATTAGCTTATATATGCTAAGTTAATATACGCTGAGTTAATATTCAGGGATCCTATGACATCTATTAGAATTCCATTGCCTACTACTCTGCATCCATGGGAAGAACCTCTATGTCACGCCTACATACGCCCATAAAACGAGGGTTGCGCGTCCTCACTTTCGATGTACCATGGCCTTCTCCTCATGCATTACGTCCTTGGTCTATGATTAAACCATCGTAAATAAAGTCAGGGTTCGTTAAGAATATTAAAATCAACAATGTTGCATTTTTATGAATTATATATTAATTGTGTTAAATAATTTTGAAACGAAATTAAATGAACAAAAAAAAAGAGTCACCGTAATACGCAAACAAAAATTGCAATTAAAATGTGTGTTAACTAGTTCTTCTACAGAACCAGGTTATTATAAATACCAATCAATATAACACAAATACAAAATTCTATGATAATTTAAAATTGTGTCGGGTCGTTAATGTCTCTAAGAATCCGCAATATGGCAGATGAACATATAAATCTAGGGTCACAGGTGATGGGAGACGTGATTAACTAAGTTTGTGCGATAATATTGCTAATACATGTGTCCCTCGGAAACTTTAAACAAGAGGTATCCAGTAGAGTGTAAAGAGTTACTGAAAAATTGTTAATCTAATGTGTGATTCAAAAACTCAACCGTCGTTAATTCTACTTTATACAAAATGCCTGCGTGCCTCATTTCATTCATCAAAAAGTGCTTCTTATATGTGGTTGCTATTATAACTGCAAACACCACGTTCCCAATAGGCCATATGTGAACACGAGATGAAACAAAGCCATGATAAAAAACAACCACTCATCCAGAATATATAGCTTCTTATCACAGGGCAGATTGGGTCAGGGTTACCAATCCCTCAAGTCTGATCATACATGTAGCGAGGATATACGATCTGACATAGAAGGCTTTGGGTCAGAATCAATTTTTTTTTACAAAGGGTTATTATTAGGTATTTGTCACCTGCAAATGTTTTATTTTCCAGTTCACAAGTCATCAAAACACAGCGTTGTCCCATGTTCACAGATATTCTGGGAAGGGAAAGAAGCGCAAGACAGAAGCCACCCAGTCGTCTCACATTTCCTCTTCAATTCAACACCAGTGTCCTTCATGTTCTAACGTTTGATCGTTTTTTATTTAAAAAAACAGTAATTTTACTTAATACATCACTGAAGACAGGTCAACGTTTTGTACAGCACACAGTGTCCAGCTCGCTCAATGAGTTCAACGGTTATTCTTTTTTAGATGGATTGCTACAGGAGGTGTATTGCTGGTGGCCCGAGCATGCAGCCAACCTGAACCAAGTCTGTCGCCGGAAGATAACTGATAATAACATCACTGATAAAACCAACGGAGAGAGAGAGAGAGAGAGAGAGAGAGAGCACAAAGGGGACAAAGATCAGGGTGACAAATAGTTTAAACACCTTTCGTAACATTTTCAGTACTGCTGTATTTTTAGTTGTCTTCCTTTTTAGAGCTAGTTGAAAGGCGCCCTTCCAAATGCTGAAAGTGGATTTTTCACAAAGAAACAAAGCACTGTCTTCTACACTGCTCACATATGCCAGACTAGACCAGGGAATGGAAAACAAAACCTACTGAAGGTTTCATTATCAGCGACCACAATCGATTCTATTGCTCTTGTTCAATCTAGGAAGTCTAAATGAGTATTGCTTATCACGATTATTCACGAGTATTCTTAATCATGATTTAAGAAACGACCAACAATCCCATAAACCAATATTATAAGCATTTGCCTTGCATATAAATTTTCCACTTATAGAGACGTCATTTACCGAAATAATATCCGTAAATTCTATTCATACCGATTCAAACAGTCCTTTATCTTTATATATATATATATATATATATATATATATATATATATATATATATATATATATATATATATAAAGCGGTCAAAGCTATAAAAATGCTCCATTGCCGGGCCATCTAATATTGCAGTGGCACGATACTGTGGAGGTTGATCTGTTGAACAGGAAAACTCGCTATATGGCGGAATAAGCAAACATACAGAAAGAAGTAATGTAGTCGGGAGCTCTCTGATTTGGAAGCAACTCCATGAATCCGCTGTATTACAGGAAGTAATCCGTACTTGTGAAATTAAGCTATATTTTTTGGCACGGAACTTATATAAACAGATCACGTATGCGAAATGAACACAAATTTTGTTATGGAGATAAAAAATCAGATTCTGTAACACTAGGCAGAGGGAAATGTTTAGGGGAATGAATAAAGAAGTCAGTGGTTTTTCGTTAACAAATAACTATAACTTATTCTTAAAACAACCCTAACAATACAATACACTCAATCAATACAATTATACAGTTAAACAGCGTTATAGTAACAAGTCAATACAATCACACAGAAAGATAAAGGTACAGTACCTCGATACAAACACCGTCACCACGATAAGTCCTTTGAATGTTAACTCTCGGAGAATGACAGTCCAGTGGAAAGTTCTTGCAACAACACAGAAAGTAAACTGAAGTCCAAATGTATAAAATCCAGGAGAAAATCTTTGAAAATGTATAATTGCCGCATTCGTCGGAAAAGGTCTTAGAATCTGACACACGCTTCTGCGTCCACTGGTATCTGCTCTTCTGTCTGCCCTCTGGTTCTATAAAACAGCACCTTTTTATACCTTCATAACCCAAGCCGGGAATTTCAACTTCTAGAACAGTCTATAAGGACCCTATTCCACAGTAAACACGCGTTTCAGGAATTCTCTAGAAAGACATCGCAGTGTATCTACACATACTGGGGCCATCACGTGACCCACGACGAGGCGTAAGAACCCATGGCTCACATGACAACGAGAGTTCAACCAGTACGGATTAAACATAAAATGTAACAACAACACGAGTTACGCCCGTGTCACACAATAAAAAGAGCACCTGTAACAATTCTTTTTTGTATTTTAAATACAGAATATCATGAGAAAATCGGCCCATGCAAAGCTCCTGAAATTTTATTTTTACTATTTCACGATGAGTTTAACCTCCCCTTTTTCTCTTTCTCTGTCTGTCTGTCTGTCTGTCTGTCTCTCTCTCTCTCTCTCTCTCTATCTCTTTTGTGCAGATATGACCAGGAACCAGATCAGTGAATCATGATTGTGACCTACTGGGATTTACTACAATGACAACATCACAAATATATATCTCCTATTCTGTTTGACCTGGACACTGGGTAATGTGTACCATCTTCTTAAAAAAGTCAGTTTTTGCAAATTTTTGCTTTCCTGCCTATGCCATATGATAGAAAAGTAAGATGTCCCCCGGTTCTTTACAGTTGGCCCAGTCATGCGTATAGCTCAATACACCATGGAGTCGTTTAGGAATTCAAACTGAGCAACTTATTTTAAAAAAGGAGATATATTTTGTCCCACAAGAAATATTAACAATGGTTTAGATTCTTCCGTTTGAACGTAGAGACCATTGGGACTTCATATTTTAAAAGAAACTACTTAAAACAAAACTGAAAAACAAAAACAGAAAAAGCCTGTCAGTTTAAGGACAAAAGAACAAATCTATTTACATATTCATGTATTTTTTTCTGAATTTGTTGTTCACTCTTCGGGCGCATTTTATTTTTATTTCTGCTTGTAATATTTGAAACAGCGAGAAGCAAAATGTTTAGTGCTTTTTTACTTATCTTTCTTCCGAAATTTACAGTATCCTTCACACACACATGCCTATGAAACTGCTTAATCTGAATTCTATAAATGTGTAAGAAATAAAGATTAATTCAGTTGCTTATTTTCTATTTATTACTTTGCCATGTATTTTTCTTAATTTTTAACCCATTTTATTCCATTAATATCATATATGGAAGGGCTAAATCTTGATTAATGCAGTTAAATTAACTTTCTATAAGATATCCATCAGCTTTTAATATTGTGATTGTGAACTTATCACTTTAAATTGAGCTGATGTCGGCATATATTTCCTCTAATACCGCTCACTTAAACGCTTCTAATCAGCAATGAGATTTTGAATGACTATGTTCCCAAAAACAAAACTATGGAACAAAATATGTTCTTAATTATTGTTTGATAAAATAACAGCAAAACTACACTTATACAAGTGTTTGGTCGGTGTCTAAGCGTTCAAGTCCTGTCATAATATGTCTTGTCGTCAGCCATAAAGCAGAGTTGCAACGATGCGCACATTTATATGCGGTGTACTTTTTGTTTTGGCACAGGCAACCACCATCGACGTTACCGGGGAGTGAAACGTCGGGACGATTTTAGCGCACTTTGTGTTGTTTACTCATTTCAATGAAGTAGACCGTAGCTCTTTTGCTGGTCAGTTGTTTGCCACTTTCTCCATTTTCAGCATTTAAACCTTAAATTATTTTAACTCTTTTTTTTCGATTTACAAAACAGATCGGCAGACAGGCTTGTGTTATCCATAAAGCCCCCTCAGGAGCACCGGCCGGTGCTAGGCGGAAATGGGTTCCCGCCAAACCATACAGCACGCACAGGATTAGAAATGTTACATGTACATAAAATATCATGAGGGCTCATTGGCATTTTCGATAACTTTCTTAACCCGTATTTAACCTTAAAGTATTAACCCGTTGTTTGTCTAGTGATAAACGTAAAGAGATACATGATTATTTGGAGTATGGACATTCCAATTTGCGATGCAATAGAAGGCCCTTAGAAAATAAGGGTGTTTGAATCTCGTATTGGATAACAATTGTAATAATCATGAAAGTAAACGTCATTTATTTATACCTTTCTGAAAATGGTAGCATTTTCTATTTATTTTCATTTTAAAAACAATTTTAAATCTGCAGTTTTAAATATACGACAACTAGCATCCCTTTTTATTTATGAATTAACATCTTAAACTCATATTGGATCAAGTAATTATTTTTTTTTATAGCAAATGACACTGTAATACCTTCTATTTGTATTCGTCTCATACGTACAACTTTAAGCTTCTTCCTTGTGACATGAACTTGCATTTGCACAAAACTCGCCATTTCGATGAATACTCAACTACAGAAAAGTTTACAGTTTGGTTCGCTAGGTATCCTACGAACTACAGGCAAGTCTAGAAATAATGTATCTTGAGCGCACGTTTAACTGAATGAAGACTGCCCTAGGGTATTTGCGAAAGTATTGGATAGAACGGCATGAAGGCAATGACGCGTTTACAGCCAAGAGAGGGAAGAGACGATGTCAAATTAAGGTATGAACAACAAACTAAGGGGAGATGTGCCCAGGTGTAGTCTCGTAAAGGCCCTTAAATCTTTGATAAATATAGCAAAGTTGATACAAAACATTTTTAGACAGGAAAGATGTGAGAATTTCATTAAATTCATGCCTTTTAAGGGCGTACGAACCCTGTTATTGTTAATAATATTTTGTTCGCATAATATTTGACGGTTCTCAAATGTTTATACTCTGTGTATAGGTCTTTTGTACGGTGGCTGATTTACTTTTGCATTGTGAGATCGCGAAAAGAAACCCCTCGCGAATCACTGAAAGAGTGGAAATCACGAAATTCTAACCCCGCGAATATGAAGCCAACCATAGTACTATGATCAAGTCCATTAAGTAATTCAGAAGAGTCTATTCGAGTCTGAGCAATTTTAAGTAGCAACAGTCAGAAAGTGATTTTTCTTGAGACCCGGGGGGGGGGGGGTTATTGATTTAATTCTAAGGGACCTAAGTGCATTTGTGAATATTCCTTGAAGACGTTCCTGGATCCGGATCAATGTCCGGATATAAAACGAAACCTAATCAAGGTTTCAATGGCCCATTTTCATTTTCGAAATGCCCTGAATATCTCATGAGATTTCGTTCGTTATTGCGCAAGTTATATTGTGATCTAACACCCACATAAAAACACTAACGGAATTGAATTCATACCCTCCTGTCGGAGGCTAAATTAGTTATAATAAGCGTGTGAGCATAAACTGAAATACAGCGGAAGGTGTTTACTCTTACTCCTGGAAAAATAAAAGGCTTACGACTGGACGATTTACAGGTCTGCCGGCTGAACAAGAAGCACGAAAAAAAAGCCATTCCTCACTGGAGATATGGTGGAAATGAGAGGTGAAAGTATACCATCTAACTTCCCTTGTTATGATCTTTCCTAAAAAAAATGATGGCGTCTTCGTCGTTGACAGGAAGTAATATGTAATGTTAAATGTTAATGTTAAAATATGATAAAATATCTCCATATCTAAAATCGTTCGCCCAGCGGGCGTAACTTATTGTGGAAATATATCCCGAGAAAGCTCATGGAAGCCTAGGTCGCTGGCTTGAAGTAACATCGTCTTTAAAAGTATCATAAGAAACATTCTGCCTACGTCTGAAACGTGAATCAGAAGTATAATAACACGTGATGTTGTAACAAGACTTGCAGAGACATAATACTTGCAGAGACATAATTTTTGCTTTCCGATGTCAATGATGAAAAAAAAAGAATAAAGAAAATGAATTACTGAGGCATCGGATAAGAGAGAGAAAAAAAGGTAGCTTTTGTTGTATTGTCAAATGTTTATGAATTTCGATCACTTTCCTTTTCAATTAAGTATATATTTATGTAACAAATGACACCTACAGAAGTTATATTCTGATAAGTTTACATGTCTTAGGCCTACGCATATGACTTTTTTCACACTTAGAGATATAAAGGACTAGGCAAAAATTTTCGGAATGATATGAGAACCGAGATGTCATTAATCCAGATCTCAATGTTAAGCAAAGGGAAACGGAAATAAGTTGGCTTTGCATTGTAGTAAATGATTTTGTTTATAACAAATGGAAGGGAAGTTGAAGTAAATGCTGCTGCTCCTTAGGTAGTATTTTAGAATCTCGTTTGTTTGGGGTTTTTTTTCGAGTCAGGTTACTGTTGTCTCTATTTGTGGGTGCTAGGGTATTCAACCGGATATGTTAGATGTACACAGAAGACAAATATTGCGCATGCGGCGGTTGATTTCCATATTCTTGGTGTTTCTTTCCTACAGAACTTTTTTTTTTCGTTCTTGGTGTTAGCCGTACCGATTCTCAGGGGTGGCCTTCTAATACAATATGATCTGGCAGATGATTTAACAAAAGGAAAAGACTGAAAAACGTGGTCTCGGTTGTGAGTAAACGTGGTACAATTATAGTGATATGGGTTAGTAGTAAAAATATTCAGTCCACATTGCAATTTTTTTTATTTTTTTAAAATAAAAAACATGACCTTATTAATATGCTTGTATTCTTGTTAACTTTCTCAACCATGGTAGATGGTTTAAGGTTCATTTACACACAAACAAATCTTTCAAGCACGATGTTCCGCTGTTTATCATTGATTGGGTGTTTTTTTTTACACATGTGGCAGCTTTTCTCTTCCATTAAAACAGACATGGCAATGGTCCAGATATTTCTTTTCAAAGAGTCGACTGTGGAGGAACTAGTTTTCGCCACATGGTGCCATTTTTGTATCTGACCCCTTAGAACTAACCGTATCAAACAGCGCCATCATAATACAATGCTTATGTTTTTTTTAAATCAAAACAATGGCTTTAAATCTTTGACCTTGCATTTCCGACAACCAAGATATAGGTTGCAGGGCTGGAATGAATTACTCCCGGTGCATTTTAGAATATTCAGGAACAACATGTTGCTTTCGGGCCAGAAATTATCCTTTTTATTTGCATTAAAGCTATAAGGTAATTTTGGTCGTGACACCATAACCAGGAATGGTATGGATAGTAATTAAGAAGAAATATACACAATATACGAAATATAAGTTGCTTCCTAAAACCAATGCTTAGTTGAGTTGGTATATGTCAGGCTCAAGACAGTTTATGAGATGATTGTTCAGCTGAAAAATTATTTTTTTTTACCTGAACGATATGTCCGTAATACAGTATTTACCCGTTTCGTAAACATCACATCTGAGACTAATCCGTTACTGTTAATGGATATTACGTTACCAATTCTCGGTTATACATATCTTATATATATATATATATATATATATATATATATATATATACATATATAAATTTCATCAAGTAACAATCCATGAATGAACTAGTACTTTAACGTTAGAATATCTTTTAGTCCTGCTCTATTATAATTTTCTTTTCTTATTAATTTCTGTCGACGCCTTCTGTTTAATTAATCACACCTGGTTGCGGCTTCAAACCGTCAATGAACGCTTTGATAGGATTAATGGTATTTCTAAACTTCTCTTTGAACTATCCGATCCCTAATTTGGTATGTGAGAAGAGTTAGTTAATTTGGATAAAAGCAATGACAGTGGTGACAGTTTTATAGAACTGTGTGATGGCATCTCCGGTATCTGCGCCTGTTCGTTTTATTCTAGTCTTTTTTGTTAGGTTTAAAGGGCGTTCTCCTAAAATTTTCCATTTAGCAGATCAAATTTACACTATGATTCAAGAGATTACGGCCATGCACAAAACTTAAATCGATGGTAAAATGAAGATAATCAATTGAGCACAAGATATTAGAACAAGTCAAGTAAATAATAAAAAAGAAAAATCCTACCATTGCATAAATTTATCTTGGGGTCATTAAAACATCAGAAAGTTTAGTATTGCTCTCCTTAATTTAAACTTTAAATGTCAGATCAACTTCCATCTCAGAATAAAGAATCGAGGGACCTGGTAGATTCAATCTGGAATTAAAGTTGCTATAAACGTTGCTTACTGGCTGAATAATTCTGTATGTAGTTCACACGTTCTTCAAGTACTGTCACGCACCTTAGTAACAATACTGCAAACATTTCATATCTGAGAACACATTTTTCATCAAACCAGCAATTTCACTGTTAGCGTAAACTGAACAGTGAATGGCAGTTTCCATTTCCTTGTTACATTTTGCACATTTTCGTTCCATGTTACTTTGTAATGGAAATGATTATAGTAATAACTGTATCCATCACTCTGTACCATTTTTGTAATACATTTCTACTATACCTGACGGCGAAGATACAAAAAAGGCACTCTGATCTTATTGATACGCTGCCATGGCAAAATAACCCAAACGGATATATAGGAAGCGGACTGCCCGCGTCTGTTACAGGGTCGCAAGTGACTGACAAGGATAATGCAGGAAAACACAGGGCCGGCTTCACCAGTTGCAAAGAGGAAGACGGTTTTAGACCTGGGGCTGTTGCGTTTTGGCTCTTCGTCTTTCTCAGTTCATCCTCAAGGGTGATCCGGCTGGTGTTCTCTGGAAACGTCTTGGTGGATAATAAACACGTATTGCCCGTCGGTCAGTTGCCATTATTGACCGCCAGCAATGATTTGTTTGACATGATCAAGGAGCTTTCTTGAGAAAATATTTGTGTCTTCGTTTGCGTGCCTCTCTGTCAAGGAGGTAAGGGGCCAGTTCCCCACACAGCGCAGTCTTTGGGAGGCAATGATCCTCTATCCTTTTAACTTGCTCTTCCTAAACGTAGCTGTATCTTTAACAATATAGCCAGGATACTGATGGCACCAATCTGATCAAGGATTTTTAACTTTTGTGATAAGATCACACCTGTGGATGTTGAGGAAGGTGCGGAGGCAGTGCTGGTAGAAGGGATCCAGCAGTCTTGAGTGATTCCAGTAGATAATCTGTTTTCCTTGTCCAAGTGTTTTCGACCTCTTTGACGATATTGCATCAAACGAGATGATCCAGTCTAGGTAGATAACCTGGTTCACTGATATCGGATCTGTCTCGCCAATGTTGAGGTAATGGCTGAAATTATTTTCGAGGTTTAGGTTTGGTTGAGCATTTTTAATTTCAGTAATTACTTCACGTCCAAAGCAGGACGACCAGTGCTTCAGGCCCCTCACTGGTTGTGTAAAAAGGGCAGTATCATAACCGAACAGACAATTTTGAACGAGTTGTTTCGTAGTCTTTTGGGCTTCAAGTGTCTCTCAATAAACAAGCTGCCATCGTGGGTCTTGTTGGGAAACCACGCTTAAGAATATAGTGGAAAGGACCGGGAAGAGGGCTCAGCTTTTCTTCACACCATATCTGCCTATGTTGATCTTCATACAGCTGGATGACAATGCTGAGAAACTGCAGGGGTTCACGATATTCGTTCTATGATTTGCCATTACCTCTAGTGCACACCTTGCATTGTCATATTTTATTAATATGTATGCAATCAAGAAATAAACAAAAAGAAACAACAACGACCGAGAGGCATAAATAATCCCCCGCCATATGTTTAACTTAGAATGTGTGGCATCAGTGGTGCGAGACTGACGAACGGCACGACGGACAGACGCGGACCTATTGAATTGTCCTACCTCTTTATGAAGGGGGACTAATAACATTTTATAAGCGCTACATTTGTTATGGAGACGTCTTTTCTGTTACTCATTTCTTTGTAAAATTATATTTAACCCTCCTAGTAACGCATCTTTACATGACATAATGTCTTTTTAGACTGTTCCAAATAGATGCATTTTCTATTCATATCATACCCAGCATATATCACTTTTTCACCTGATTATGAAATACATAAATGATCAGAAACCGTCAGCAATAATATTAACAGCCTTATATACTTATTGCTCGGATAAGGGGAGGTGATCCACCTTTATGAACCCTTATGACAGATTGCTTCGGTCTTGGTACATTTGACAACAATCAATAAAAGCAGACGTTTTCCCCACACTCTTTAAATTTCACGTCTCCTTTCTAGAAATTATAGTTATATATGTGTGTCGTGATGGTCATAGCTATGTTATTCTCTTCCATAAAGTCTAATACAATATGACACACTATAATACGCTACAAAAGGGAGGATCTGATACAATGTTGGATCAGTTTATTCTCTTATGAACATAAGAAAGTTATATATATTTTTTAATTTTCTATATTGAATCTTACAATAAAACGATTATTCATGCATTGGATTATTGAGTTTTGACGTTAAGACTGTCGTTTTCAGGGACACATGTCTTAATGTTGGAGCGTCAGAATCACCTATAGATACATATTTATTTTATACCTTACCATTATTGAGTTAAAGCACCTGCCTTACAAAACTGCTCTTTAAAAATAAGAAAGTCAGTGTAACCCCCTTGAATAATTAAATTAAAGAAACATTTGTAAATTTGTTTAATGTGACCTAGCCTCGCCAAAACAGTCGACATATGTCGGTTTCTATTATTTTTTTTATAACAGTCACTATGCACAAAGCAATAATTTACTCTTTATAGAATTAGAGATATGTGACTTATGGGTCAATAAATATGACACCCATAATGTGTTAGCAGCAATTAACAATACAAATAAATAAAGGAGAAAAGACGTAAGGAGTGTTGAGTCACAATTTTTCCCTTTAATTTTTTATATGGTTGTGGGTTTTACAAGACATTTAGGATGCCAGCTAACATAGTTATAAAAAGTGCCTTGTTTTCTGTTTGTAGAAAAGCATGAGAGCTCTGGTTATTTTTCTGCCTTTGGTTAAATGAACACAGGGAAGCATGTGGCAAAACTACAATTTCCGAACCAATGGGCGACCAGTTGTGGAAGTACGTTGTTTTTTTTTGTTATTGTTTTTATAATATTGTCAGTTTTTTTCCCGCTAACCTTTGCCGTGAAAATCTTTTAGAAATTTTACCTTTAATAGCCGGTTTGAAAGTTAGTTTATATGGAGATTTTGATCTAAAAGAATGAATGAATTGTGCAAAAGACTTCAGATTAATTTTTTGAGCAATACTTCGGGGGTGTGAAAGTACTGGTTTAAAAATAATATATGTAATGATTTTAAAGAGCCTCGTGCCATAAGGTCGGCGTGCAGAATATATATTATGATTTATTGATCTATATGCACCATGGGTAGGTTTATATGTAATAGTTCACGCAGAATCTTTGTAAAAATTTAGATAAGATATTTACCGAGACATCGGTATGTAATGATTTTTGTGAGCTTTATACCAAGAGGTCGGTGTGTAAGTACTAGTTTACGCAGAATATGTGTAATGAATTTAATAAGCTATGCCCCTTGAGGTCGGTGTTCACGTTCTTGTTTACGTTGAATAAATGTAATGATTTAATTAGCTTTGTACCATGAGGTCGATGTGCAAGTACTGGTTTATGCTCAATACATGTTATGATCTAATTAGCTATGTTCTATGAGATCGGTGTGCAAGTGCTGGTTTACGCATAATGTATGTAATGATTTAAATGAGCTGAGTATCATGAAGTCATCAACCCCTCTTTCAACCACAGAGGCATTTCTGACCGGCCATTAGGCATAAAAAAGGTATATCCAATGACATGCAATTTCGTCAGTCATCGTTTATATCAATCTTATTGTGGAATCCTTGTCAATGAAGAGTGGCTTTGAACCTTTGCACAACAAAGATGTAACCATGGTGACATTAAGGATGTGACTTTGGCCAGGACAATCAATATCACATCCGTCAAGCACAGCCCTTTAATAAGAAATACCGAATGATCGAAAAAGTAGTTCGTCCATCAGAGGGAACTACTTCATGATGGATCATCCGCCTTGTACTAGGAAGCTGATCACTAAAATAAATCCACCTCAGAGGGGTTTATACTAGATCCGGGGAGGGATAAACAATAAATTACTTAAGTAATACATCTTTATATAAGCCATGGATATTTTCCCGATGGAATTAATGTGATCAATTCCCAAGTGGTTTGCTTTGGTATATTCGGCCCTTTTTCAATTAAATGGCCTGTGAAAGGTTTGAAGCAATTTAACGAATTAACGACACACACCTCAACAAAATTATGCGTTACATTATCTTATGAGAAAGCATCGCTTTTCCATGTCTATATTCAATTATGTCCACCGTAATAAAATGAAGTACTGATCCATAACAATTGCTGTATAAAAATATACATTATTTCAGCAGGACAACGTGGCACTTATCACCATGACGATTTCGTAATAAGGTTTACGTATGTTGAAAAAAGTCCATGGGCTGTTGGTGACACTGTTAATTCAATGTGAATAAACGTATCCATACCATAAGAATGATACGTTGTTATAAAGCTTTCTGGATTTCAGTTTTATATATATACGGGGTTAGGAATAATCCAGAAGTTATTTCTTGTCGATAAAACATTGGAACGAATCTCTCCGTTCTAGTGAGATTTCACCTTTATTTTAAATGGGCACAGGCGGGGTTCCAACTATGGAACTTAAGCTCCGAAGTCCAAGGGTTCCCCGCAAGCTAAGTTTGCGAAACTAAGTTATTGATTCAATTATCGAATTGTTAAAGATATTTTCCAAATATCTGACGTTTATTGATTACAGATAAGTCAATAATCAAGCTCTTAAAGATGTTTGTTCCAATATCTGACGTTTATTAACTACAGATAAGTCAATCATCAAGTTGTTAAAGATATCTGTTCCAATATCTTACGTTTATTAACTACAGATAAGTTAATCACCAAGTTTTTAAAGATATATGTTCCAATATCTGACGGTTATCAACTACAGATAAGTCAATCATCAACTTTTTTAAGATATCTGTTCCAATATCTGATGGTTTTCAACTACACTACAGATAAATCAATCATCAAGTTGTTATAGACATCTGTTCCAATATCTGACGTTTATCAACTACAGATAAGTCAACCATCAAGATTTAAAGATATCTGTTCCAATATCTGACGTTTATCAACTACAGATAAGTCAATCATCAAGTTTTTAAAGATTTCTGTTCCAATATCTGACGGTTATTAACACAGATATGTCAATCATCAAGTTTTTTAGATATCCGTCTCAATATCTTACGTTTATTAATTACAAATAATTCCTTCTACCCTTTTACAAATATGGGTAAGAAAAGGCAGATCCAATTTACCCATGGCCGTGAACTTTATACCATCAGCATTATCTTCACGACCATCAGGATTTCTCAATATATATATATATTAAATTTTACCACTCTTGATCTGCTTTTGGTAGTAGTTTTAAAAGATAAATATTGACATATATACATTTATTTCCTTGTTGTACCTTGAGATCCAGCAAAATTATGTTCTTGGTTTGATAAACATTTTTACTTTTTTTTTAAATTAAAAGTATCCTTTATAATTATTAAAATTATTATTATCATTTATAAATTATTATGATTACTTCGGTACTATCCGCAAGAGAGGCGTGCGTTATCAGAAAAGTTTTACACTAAATATCGAACCTGTCCATGGTTTAATTAAAAAAAATATGAGACAATCATATTTGATGGCGCGTTTATAAGTAAGAAAGGAAAATTAGATCACGGGAAAATAATTTACTTCCAGATAGTCCGGTGGCTTAGCGTCAAATTTTGGTCATATTGTTACAGACCGGATAAAAGCACCAAATTTTGTATATGGGTAGAGTACACCAAAACGGATGATTTCAGAGGGGGTACCCTCTTTTCGCATGAAAGGGGTAGGGAAGGAAAAATAATCTTAGATCCACTACGATTTAATGAAATATAGTAAATTATATATCAAAAGAAAGCAAAAGAAGTGTTCTTTCTATCATTACCGTTTACATTGTTCTATAATACACCTGTAGCCCAAAAAATGTAGAATGATCACGTGACAATACCTTTTCTCAATTTCGGGACTAGGAAAGCTACATGCAACCATTAAACCAAGATATTAAGTGTAAAAACGAAAAAAAATGTGCAAATATTTTTCTTGTTTACTATTGTTGAGTTTGTGATTCAGTTTTTGGGAAAGTATTAAATGTTTATAATAAAGGATAGTTGCGTTAGCAGGTACTGGTGTTTGAACTAAATATGACCAATAAACCATATTTCCGTTCATATTTATATTTGTTCTTGTTATTCATTACAACTGATCTCTGTAAATTATTGCAAATTCAAAATGTAAACCTCTGGGCCAGCACTGAATTTTATTAGTTTGATTGCATTAAAATCTCCTTATATCTTTTGTCTGAGTTGGAGAGTATAGTCTATTAGGAATTTTTGATAACTGTCTTTGCGGCCATTGTAGTTGACTTTAATTTGGGATCCAGACTTCGCATATAGTCATGTTATATGCTTAAATGCCATAGCAAAATATAAACGTTATCAGTCTGCAGTTATCCTGTCGTGTTCTTTATGAGCCGGATAATATACGCTCTTAATCTCCAATACTTAATTGTGGATAATTCAATATATCCTGCCTTTTAGTCTTCCTTGAATATTGTAGTACTTTTTACAATAAATATGTCTTGCATTCTTGTTATGCAGCAAACTCGCTTGTTTATATAGTGGTTTTCTACAATGGCTTAATAAATATGGTGTTAATTAGTTATTCATTATTTCATCTAGAGACCATGTCCTGTCGAATATTAGCCTACATTTCTTATTCTTCTCTTATTCCTGCATCCCATTACTCTTTAACTTCATACCTGTTTTTTTTTATTTTGGGAATGTAAAAATAAATACCATAGAAACATGATTAATTTCTTCTATATTATATGCAAGCCTGCGGTTTAATCAATTTCACAGGCCATTCTATTTCCCGTATCAGGTAACAAATATCTTTATGAAATGATTTAATCGCAAACAAGATGTCTATTAATAAATGAAAGCTTGAAAGTATATGTCTGAATAACGAAATCCACCAATTATATACCAAATCCAATATATGTGTTATCTGTATCTCCAAACACTCTCTGAAATTCACCCTAAAGTGTTTTAGGTTTAGAAATCCAACATTGACAAACACCTCTTAACAACAAAATGTGTAGGTAAACGTAAGACAAAGCCCCCTTTTCCTGATAGATATATCGTGTTTGCTTCCACAGAACTTTAGACTTACACTAAAATGGCGGTCTCAGCATTATAATACAATTTTAGGACATTCACATTCACTTACATAACTCTTGAAAAGTATTTATTTTGTATTCCAAATAAAAAACATCGCAAAGCACTTGCTAAACTTCGATGCTCCAATCAAGAATTGGCTATAGAGATAGGTCGTCATAATGATAAATCTCGTGAAGAGAGAATCTGTAAATATTGTTTACATCATGGTTACAGTATTGTTGAGGATGAAGCTCACTTTATGCAAGAATATATTTTATATAATGATTTGAGGATAAAATACTTGAGACAAGACTTTCATTGCCCCAGTGAACAAAATTTTATTAAAATATTCAATTTAGACAATCATATTGAAATAATGAATGTTGCTGCATATGTATATAATTACTTTTTGAGGAGACGAAGAATAACAGGTGGTTAAACTATGTGTTTCATACTCACTGATGATGGCAATATAGATACATTGTGTACTAAGGTATACAGTCATGTTACATGTGTTTGTTACATTATATATTAATTAATAAGAAGACTGCTACTTTATGTTCTATTTATGCAATTATTTGATTGAATTATTGTTGAAATGTTTGGAACTTTAGGCCTGAGGCCTTTTACTCCTAAATAAACTTCTTTTCTGTTCTGTTCTGTACATAACTTTATAATCATAAACATTTAAAGTTAACTCAGTCGGACATTTCCTCATCTGTCTAAACAACTTTGAATGTAAACATTGGTCTAAACAACGCAAACCGATAATGATACTGACATTTGTTTTTATAGAGACATATTTATTCTAAACGAATAAAACACCTAACTGATCTTCATAAGTCCTCATTAACTGAATTTGTACTGTAAAGATATCCACAGTCTCACAGTGCATATAGATCTGAACAAAGCCAAAAGCCAAATTTATCATTTCAGTTAAATATTATTTTATGATAAGTGTAAACAAATGCTGCTTTATGTTGCAATTATAAGAATTGTCTCGCTTGTATATCATTGATTGTGGCTGAAATGAATAAATGAACAGCCCCTCAATGATTAAATATTGAGGCAGCTCAACAAATTGTTTCAATATCTGTCTTCTTTGTAACTACGAATTTAGACACAGCAATTAAACAGATGGTCTTGCTGGAACAGACGACGAGTGTATGATATGATACACTTAAATTCTTAATCAAAATGTGCGGCCGCCAAAATTACTATATATACAGGTACCTGTTTTCCAGTAAAAAATTATCCAGTCCATGTCGACTGCAAATGTAAACTCCAATCATACACTGAGCTGCCCAGATTGCACCTGTACTAGTATGATCTTTATCATCCAAACAATTATGCAGTATTGATATATATATATATATATATATATATATATATATATATATATATATTTCGTAAAAGCCGAGCTCCAATATTTTACTTTTAAAACGTGGGACCAATTAAAGGATGAACGGATCACGTGACTTTTGACCTGAAGCTGGCTACATTTAACTAAACTGGTTTTGGTCATATTTACTTCAACAGATGTTTGCTATATTTAGGTGTTCTTATATCTATATTGATTCAATGAAAATGAAATATAGATTCAACCGACTTTACCGCAACCGACTTCTTTGTTGTAAAGGTCTGATAACGTTTTGTTTTCCTGATATTGTTGACTCTAGCCTGCTGAATGGGCACCTGAAGGACTAACCTGAAGACACTTCTGACAAAATTTGGTGTTTTTGTTCGATATGTAAGATAATTCCGTTAAGTTAGCTGTCTATTTGGACGTTTGAAAATATAATGTTTTACCTACGAAACTTTAGACTGACGCTAACATGGCGGTCACATCACCTTGATACATCATTAGCATATTCATTTTACCTAAATAAATAATTATAAACAATATTGTTAATGTAGTCAGACATTTTCTTCAGTGCAAAAAACATTTAGTATAGACTAGTTTTTTTAAGTAAATAAAATGTAAATAAATACCGAATTTTTTGATTTAGTCTTTTCCTGGCAAATTGAAGTTGTAATCAGTAAAATAAATTCATAATTAATTAGGAATCATATAGTTATATAAAATTATCAGCGATGTAAGTATTTATTAAATATATGTACAAACCATAATTCACTCTCAACACAAAAAAAAATACAACAACAGGTGACTAAACGCCACTGCAAGCTCCGTTGTATTTAAATTTGATCTAAATTGCTACCATCGATAATTTTACTGCAATTTATTAATTTCTTGGAAATGTTATTATTCCAAACATATATAAATACCCAACCGATGTTCAAGAACCGCCCATTATCTTATTATATACTCAATAAGTCCATGGATGTGCTTGTAGCTCTTTTCCCTCCAGATAGATATTATTTTGGATAAGTGGAAACAAATATTGCTTCATGACACATTTTTATTATCGCATTTACTATATTTTATAATCGAGATGTATTTGTGCCCTGATAAATAATGATCAACGGTGTGGACAATTCAATAAATTGTTTCAATCACCTAGGTTCTTCGTCAATACGACTTGAGATATAGCTTTCAAAAGGGATGGTTTCACTGGAAATGTGTATATGTACTAGTATATTCCCTATATATTTTAATTATATGGGTGTTTAATCTTTATAATCCTAACCATTATGCAATTCTATTTTTTTTATTGAAATGATATTTTTCTTAACTTCTCCAATATTTTCACTTCAGAACATGAGGGCATTTAAATACATTCAAAGGATACAGTTTCACATCAATGGATGACGTGACCTTTTGACCTCTTGCGACCTACAATTATACTTTAACATACATTTCGTCACAAATAACTGTTCATTATATTTCATAATGGTGTTCTTATTACGTATATTGATTAATTTAAAATGAGTTTTAGAGTCAAATAAGTTTACATCATTCCTTATATTCTTGTAAACTTGTAAAATTGTACGTAGAATCCTGTTATTTTGGACTCGGGCCTGCTGAAAGAACCAGAAACGGAGTTCGGGTGGGCACCACCTCCAGAATGATCAGGATTGACCTGAAGATACTTCATACAAAATTTGGTGCTTTTATCCGGCGTGTAACGATAATTCAGTTAAGCCACCTGACTAAGAGCGGTAGGAGATCTGCCATGAAAGCTGGCCAGCCGTCAAGGAACATCTCTACGTTCGGCGTCTGTAAATTGACTATAATTACAGCTTTTAAATACTAGTAATTCAGTTGTAGAAAAATTATTAAGTTGTCGACTTAATTAATTAGGTGGAGTTTACCAGTCGCGTGTTATACACAGCCTACTGAAGAGTCAGCCTCGGTCATTGGTTTCGATAGTTGTTTGAAGATTTGATTTGAAAGGATATAAAGTGTAATAATCTAAGAGAAACCCCAGTAACAAGCAATAAATAAATACATCTGGTAACAATAATAATGCATAATATAACGATTTGAATTTAGCCTCATGTTGAATGAATGGTTAATTATGTTATCACAATTGGTTTTATAATCAAGAACACCCTACGTCATGTATCAGGATAACTATATATAATATTGCAGTTCCAAGAGAACATAATACAGTTTTCGTTACTTCCCTGGTATTCAAAGACAGAACCTGATAATTCACTGTTGGCAGTTGTTTTATTCTGCACAAAATATTAATGACCACGCCAAAATGACTCCCTGGAGTTTTATCCAGGCATTTAGCCCACATCTTCAAGTAATTGGGACTTCATCAATTTAATCAATAGCGTTTTATGACATAAAACATAGTTTTTGTGAAGTTGATCGAAAGATTAATCTAAATGAACGAGACAGCTGTTTAAAGATAAAGACAGGCTCGCACAACATGCCTTTAAAATAAAAAAAGACAAATCATTATAATAAAGATTATTTCTAAAGAATAGAACGTCAGATAAGAAAAGCTCCACTATTGTTAACAAGTAAAACGAAACGTAAACAATACGACAAACAAATATCCCTTCATTCTGTAATAAAACTTATGAATGAGTGGAACTAATCCCACAGTAGGACAATAGCCGCCGCCTGGGAGTCATTTTTCTGCTATTCTTTAATGTGATATGTCGAAAGCTAAAGAGCTCTGGCAAGGGCTATGCAAAGATTCTTCTGGATAAACTTCCGTCTTTCGCCTCTAACTAATTATCGCGTATCGGCTTCTCTCAAAGACAGGTTGTTTTTCCTGGATAACTTGTCAAAACTGTGATAATTTCTTTTGTCGATATTTAAAAATCAGCGCAGCGGTTTCACCACTGCAGTTTCTTGTTTTTAATTTGAACGAAATTTCAGAGTCATCTGTCAATTATTTTCATTTATCGCCTTTCATGTAAGACAAAATACGAATTAAATTGCATGCAAAACAGAAGATAATATTGAACAAATCTCTACAACTGTGCATAATGACCTTAATGTTAAATGTTTTATACATTGCATACATATTTCTCCGAACTAATGTAAAGCGTGTTACACATGTTACAGGAAGTAATACAGGAGAAATGCTTCTGCATGATGTTAAAGGAAGCCCTCTTTCCACGCTTACACTGTAGAATGCTTCAGTAGAACCTACTGTCACTCAAACCTGAACACATATAATGAAAGACCACTCCATTCTTTAATCGCAAATGAGACACGATACTTAGACTCTACTTATTATTATTAATTATTTTTCATTATTATTATTATTATTTTTATTATTAATATTATTTTTAAAATTATGATTATTATTTTTATTATTGGCAACCACCTATTCATTGCCCAAAGCTATAGGAGGACATCCAATGAGGTGAGGACCATTATGAAAATACAGGACACCTTGGAGGACGTTATAGCCTACAGGAGACCGTCCCGGCGAGCTACAGGCAGGCTCCATGGCATAAAATGTGCAACAGCAGGGCCTTGTTAACATAACAGGGAAGCATTCGACGTAACGTTTAGACATTGCCCTTTCGTTCCCTTGCCTGCAAAATGGTAAAGACACAATGTAGGTTATATGGAATTTATTGGTACACCCTATGAGTGCAGCCGTAGAAACGTATATTACCAAACCACTAGTGCGCTATGAAAAAAAAATATTAAATGTGCCAGTCCTAAAGGGACTCGGGCTGTCCTCATCTGAGTTGAATGTGATTGATGATGGCATTATACGATTACATGGGGTATAGATGGGTGGAAATAACACCTGGAATTTCAAGTAGAGTTTCTTCACAGTTTGTGCTCAAGCAGTGTCCATAAAATAAAATCAGATCTGAGATGAAGTGGCCTAACTAGCATTAAAGCTTTCTTGTGGGACTACAAATATACTTAGAGGATTCTCGTTATATAGAATGTGAGGTAAATTCTAATCGAATTCCTGTAGCTCAGGAATAAAAAAAATACTAAACGAAATGGAGGCTCTTCTATTAATAATGTACTTTAGCTTTAACTAGGATTATATGTTGCAAAGACCAAAAATGGCAGCAATCCAGGGCATGGCATTCTAAACGTGTGTAATTTATTTTTATTGGCAATTAGATTTCAGATTATTTGCATGGTTTCACTGGGATCCAGGATTTAGGAGAAGGGGGGGGGGGGGGTAAAGGTAAAAAAATTTTGTCTGAAACCTATTTACTCCCCCCCCCCCCCCCCGGATCCGCTTCTGTGTTACACTGGTGGTATTATTAAAGTTAAAGCAGGAATGGGTAATAAGGAGAGGTAAGACCATAAAAAATAAAGGAATGGTTCTCAGGCACCGCCCACGTCAATTTTAACCCCCCCCCCCCCCCACCCCCCGCATCAATTTTATTATTTTTTTTCCTCTTTCAAGAAGATAAAATAACACAATTTTGATGTTTATGTTTACTTTTTTATGTAGTGCTTTTACCTGTTTAGAAAAAAAGTTATGTTATTATCTTGCTTACCCTGATCATATATAACATTTTCATCTAAACATACAGAAGAATGTAATAAAAAATCCGCCTGTCCGCACTGATTTCTAAAAAGAGTGCCTTAAAAACATACTTTTTTTCTTTTTTGGCTTAATACACTTCAAATAAACCAAGGAAGTTTTGGTTCAATCGAGTCTTTTTAATAGTGTGCAGGTTATTTGTAATTTCAAGCAATCACGAATTTCAAAATGTCGTTTTAAACATTTACACCTGCTCTGGCATTAGATAACATAATACGTCAGCCAGCCACATGTATGAGTACTTATAACTGTTCCCACATAACATCCTTCTGCGAGTAACCAAAGATACGGAAAACATTGTTCTATGTGGGTCCAAGGTACTGGTACGTAGGTGTCGCATAGTGATTTTAGTATATCTGTTGACCCTTTGAAAAGAATTAATGTTTTCAGTATTTTTTCTTCATAGAATATAATTCAAATTTGTTACAGCTGAAAGATATCAGAGTTTTTCTGCGTCCCCTATTGTCTGCGAACGAAGGGATTTATTTGAATAATACAAGAGATGTGTATGAGAAGACCTTTGTGCACATGGTGACATCTACATAGTTAATCATGACCGACAATATATTGCTGGGCCGCTTGTTGAAGTCATTTGGCTGCAACCCACGCTTTAGGTAGAGCTTACACTGCAGTGTTAAAATACAGTATAAAGTATTTGTATATCGTCGGAATTGTTCGTTTGATAAAAATGTCTGGGTCCGTAAAATCAATAAGTCGTGTCAGACTCTTGATTTGCGGACAGTCAAGTAATCCGTGCCCAGACAACAGCCCCTGCACAGCCAACCCTTCAATATACAAGGCTTCAATCTTATTTAAATAAAATGGAAAGGCATACTCCAATTAGGAAAGAACATTTAGGTAATCTACTCAGTGAGCAGCAACTGAGCCTTATTTAGGTAATATAGAATTTTCATGACAAAGAAGAAAAAAATAATAACCTGTTCAACTACCGTGATATATATATATATATATATATATATATATATATATATATATATATATATATATATATATATACAGTGAGACCTGTCTAAAGCGGACACTCAAGGGACTCAATCATTTTGTCCTTAATAGTGAGGTGTCCTTATTAGGCAGGTTGACCTTGGTTGATAAATGAGGGATTATAAATATAATCAACGAACAGCTGCAAGAACGTGTTTATTGTATTAAATAAGATGTCATGTATATGTACAACATATTTATGCACACGTCATGCATTCAATATTCATATACAAACTGTGATTATTTTTACTTATCTCAGGCAGTGAGCAAAATGAAGAGAAAAGTCTATGAAGACATCTGTAAAAACAATGTTCACATGCTCGCGTACGCTCTTTTTCCCTGATTCACTCAGTCGATAAGCTTGACCTTTTCAGATAGCGTAAGCTCCCGCCTAGGAGTACGTGTGGTGCCACCTGGCAGCTTTCCCTAAAACTCTCCTTGTTCAGTAGTCTCTCCAACAGACGCCAGGTGCCGCTACCGCTCTTGCACCAGTACGTCTGTTATTGGACGCCATTTTTTTCAAGAATCTTGAAAAACGGAAGTGCTGTTGGGCATGCGCAAGGAAACCCCCTAACATATTGTGGTGAATCCAGAATGGATGTCGCCTTTGCACAAACCCGGCAGACCCCAATAAAGACAAGTAAACAATTTTGTTTGGTTGTGTGGCAAAAATAATCCACTTTTGCTTGTCTATTGCAAGGGTGGTATAGTAGGGGGATTCCTTGCGCATGCCAAACAACACTTCCGTTCCCAATAAAAATGGCGTCCAATAACAGACGTACTGGTGCAAGAGCGGTAGCGGCACCTGGCGTCTGTTGGAGAGACTACTTGTTCAGGTGTTCAAGTGCGATAATCTCAAAGATAATGACGACGTTGATAATGCGAAGATTGTAATGGCTGCTAACATTGGAACATTCGTTTTTATAGGTGAATGTAGCTTTAGCCTAAAATAAACTTTCTTTGATGATGGTTGTTTGGTTTGATTTGCTTTAGTGTTGAAGGCACCCTAGATTAAACGAACGCCGAGGAGCTTTTGCATTGGCGGCACGGTACAAACAGCTACGGAGCGAGCAGATGTTTGACAATGAGCAGATCAGTTTGAGATATATTGAGCAATGCCGATTAATTAATATCAAACAGCCTGCTACAACAAAGTGGCTAATTTTACAGTTATATATTGCGTGGTGAGATCAGTGTGAGTGATCAACCATGAAATAAAGTGAGATGATGTTTACCGCTTAATATTTGCTGTGTTTATCTTATGAGCAAATCGCACCGTGACATGAGCACGCCAACGCATTTAGGTTACAACTGGGGACTGCATAATCCTTTGTGTTCCAGTCCCGGGAACAACATTAGTACAGGTGGTTTTTGATGTTGCTCGGGGCGAGTGATCAGTGTCCGCCGAAGGTGACGTATCGTGTCCGCATTCGTCAGGTTCATTTACTCTTAGAATGTTGGTTTGAGTTGAAATTTGCTGTCAGTTGTCCGCAATAGTGAGGTGTCCGCCTTATAGAGGTTCCGCTTATACATAACATATAGGGAATTTTATAGGGACTTAACTATCTTGTCCCCTATAGCCAGTTGTCCGCCTTAGTGAGGGGTCCGTTAGACCAGTTTTCAATGTATGTATATATATATATATCTTGATAGACTAACAATCTTTAAGAGTAATTAAATACATTTTCTTGCTGAACATTTTTTTACTACAATATTGCTTTTTCTCCTGCCAGAAATAAAAAAAATGTATTTTTTTTCAGAAATATAAATAACCGTTTTGATTCTTTCCACAGTCATCAACAGACAAATCTCTCCTGTTCCTTCGATACATATTCATTTAAAGAAAATCTTAAAGATAAGCCTTCTTGTATTGAGTAGTGCATGAGTCTCTTATGAAAAGGAGGGATCCAGAATTGCTGTAAAATATCTTCTTAGACTGATTCCAATACAATTTCATTTTTCGTAATAAGTAATATTTATCACGTGGTCAAAATTTTTTACGTTTTGTTCAATTACATACGCACTTAAGAATTTGAATTTTAAACTTAGAATTATTCACCCAAATGTAAATGATAAAGACCTTATATCCTTGAATGACAGAAAAACTTCTGTCCTATCAGTCTATTGATTTTGTACAGGATATTATTTATATGCAATTATTTACACTCTTCAGAAAATCAGGATTTTTAAAACATTGGCAGAAATTTATTAATAAAAAAAACATATTGAAAAGCGTTTAATATGCACTTTATCTCCTTGTAGGGCAACACGTCTTAAACAGAACATGTCTGAAGATTTCAGAACACTGAAATCATGACGTGGCTGATCACGAGAAATGCATTCATGAATAAAATCAAGAAAGTTAATGAAGTCGGCAATGGCTCCTTAATTTCAACCAAAATATCATATCTGAAAAACTCCTGGGCATGCTTGAGATATATTTATCTAATCTACACACATAATAAAAAGAAACATTAAAATATTTCGATCGCTTGTTAATTAATGGTCCTTTCGCAAATCCTTTTGTATTGACATATTTCACCATTCCACCATTGGCAAGATCTATTGATATAAAATATAATTAATCAGGAAATTCTTCAGATTAAATATTATTTCAGTGACCAGGCAGCATTGTGTAGTTTTCATAATTTCATTTCATATGAATCCAAATAAAATAAAAGCATGGTTAATGACAAAGCAATGTCAGTTAATATTCTTTACCGCATGGATACAACATTCTGGGGGCGTTTCGCTTTTTAGGGAAGAAGCGTGTCTCCTTCCATTTCCATATTTCTATACTTCTTAGATTACAATCCAAATAGCGGGGTAGACGCAAAATAATCTTCATTTTAGAGTCTTGGGAAACTATATCCTCTTTGACAGGTCATGACGTAAAACAAGAATGAAACGATTTTCGATATGCTACGTCACGTGACAGGATAAAAGCGTCACGTGACAGGATAAAAGCGAAGTAAAAATATCAGTTCCTCGAAACAGCAGTGTCATTTCAGACATTCCGTCTCCATTGGTTTCATTAAATATAAACCATACTACCAATGGTGTCTTGAGATGTTCTGAATATTTTAACACCTAACTGGGTCATAGTAAACTGACGCTGTTTTGCCTTTAAATGGAATCCCAATAAACCCGGCCACTCGAAATGGCGGTAAAAAGACCCGCTTGGATGCAACTGCAAATTGACGTCGGTAAGAACCCTCGACTAAAATAGTTCTTTTTACTGGTAGGCAGTCATGATCTATAATTTATTTTCTGCAGTCATTTTCTATCATTTCTTTTCTGCAGTCATGATCTATAACCTCAGTAGAAATGAAACATTAACTAGTGATACCATTTTTTATTACGATAATCTATCGTATATCACAGTAGGTATGAAAAAAATACACATCTGACGGACGGCAAGGAAATATTGTCTTTAAATTAAAATGGTCATGGATTGCCACTAAACCTTACAAAAGTGTAGGTGTATCATCAAATATATTATGTGTGTTAGCAGAGTTATCTATTTATGGATGTCTTATCATGACAACCTCGAATGAGCATAGTCAAAACTACTGAATCCCTTTAATGAAAGGCATAATACAGAGAACTAAGATAACAATTACCCCTTACGCATGCCGGGCCGGGGAAGCAGAAACCTGAGACTATTTTGTTTGTAAAAGAGGCGTGACAACAAGCATGGAGAGAGCAATTTTGTTCAGTGAGGCCTGAAAAAGCTGCTGCTTCAGGTGTTTAATTTTTAAGCACCGTTACAGGCCGTACGTGTCTGGGAATGACCCGGCCCAGGAATACATTTAATTGAGTGTTTATATAATTTATACGGGTGGCATCCTGAGATTAAGGCTTGACTTCATATTTTACTTCGATTTTGTCTTTGATTCTATCCGGTGTATTCTTCCTGCGACAGAATCGCGATGGAATGAGTTTTTCATTAGAATATCAGCTCTAAAGGTGTCTATTCACTTTTTTTCTCCACGCACGGTTGTCGAAGCAAATGTTCCTCTAACAGCACAAAACAAATCGACAAGTAAAACATGTATTTGCACCAGAAATCTCCACTTTCCTATTCATTATGCACCCACAATCTGGTCTTAGCATAGGCTTGTTATTTAAACACGTTTATATGGTTAAAACATGCTTTATATGCAAGGGATTGTGAAATATACGGGTAAACGAATCATACTCGTTTGTTTGATAAACACGATTAATACTGTATTGGACAAGGTAATTTTAACTCGAGGTAACGATATCGTTGCTGGAACTCAAGGCTATGTATGAAACGTAAATGAGGAGCTCGCCAATATGAAGAAATTATATGAGAACAAATCAGTATAAAATGTCAAAAAGTAATTATCGCTGGAACATACGGCTAACGACAAAAATACTTGCCGCTAAATACTGTTTACCAGGCGGATAGTTAAGCTCTTTAACGCTGACACATATAGCCATATATGATAGAGATCATATTTGGCATATGCCTATATATTTGATGCGACTGTGGCAGCTTATTACACTTAAGTTAGCGATTAGCTAAACAAAGGCGAGATAGATTATGCAATTATGAATACTACATTTTTTCATTTAACACAATGATATAGATGGTGATATTAAGTACGAAATATTCTTTATCTTAACTCGAATTGGCCTCCAACGACATATTTGTCGATGAAGCATTATAACTACGGCGGAATCAAATTAAAAATAATTTAAATGGTTTCCACGCGCTACCAGATGGATGTAATTAGCGTGGATAAGTGTCAGGTGCCAGGCTGATATCTTGTTATAATCATGGCCCGTCAAATCCTCTCACTGTATAGACCTATTTCGTACAGATTCAGTAACACGTCTTCCCGTTGACTTGGCCTTGAAGAAAGAAGACGTATTCCTCAGTGGATCTGCTCTGTCAGACGGTGGCAGATCACGTGACCCAAAGACCATGATTTACATTTGAATTATATCAATGACTGTCTGGCGGATAGCCGTTTTTCAACAACAATAGATCCGCAGCCGATAATAAAGCGATTGCATATTTTACTTTTATTAAAATATTGGCATCATATTTTGTTGAACACGCTTAGGGAAGGCTTGCTTTTTATTTATTTTCTTCGTTGTTAATAGCAGTTGCGCGCTAATACCGGTTTATGGATGATATCAAGTATAGTGTAACAATTATTAAATGTCACTTTCGTGTTTTACCCACAAGGGTGTTAAATAGAGCGATGCAGACGTTTATCATTTAATGAGATTGTAAATTGTCATATAATGGGTCTTGAATGTTCAGGTAAGCCCACCTGCGTATTTGATTTCACTTCAAGTAAAAAATGATTAATCTATACGTGAAATCCAATGCAGAAAAAGTAATATTTGGCAAGAGATTATATTATTACCATATTGGCAAAATTGCATTGTCATATAGGCTGCGTATCTCAAACAATTCTAAAAATTCTGATCTGGGGACTAATCTATGATAATTAAGTCACAAACGCCTAGTATATATTAGTTTCAAAGAGTATGAAGCTGACAGACTATATGATACAACGAAACTACTGTGTGCTGAGCTGTTAAACGGATGGTAGCCAATAACTCAGCTGATGTCATTTTTTTACATAAATATAATTGGATCTTTCACATAACACATGACATGATAACATCCACCACTCGATTACAATGCAGAGAACGATATAGGTTGCATTTTAATTTTAACTACAAAATATGTGACAATGTATATTAGGAATACAGAAATCGACAAAATAAAGAGCTTGTCGTTCTGTAAATCAAGCTTATATCAAATATCTTGAAACGAGTGAGGTGCATACAAACTAAGATGACCCAACAATATCAACAATCAGATGGTCTGATAACGATGAGTTTTTTGTTGTAACAAGAAAGGAACGTGAGCTTGTGTGTGTGTTTTTTTTTTGCATTGACAGATTTACTCTACTATTGATCCTATTAATTAAAACCCGTCGTGTATTATCGTGTGTATTTAAAGTAAACCGAAAGTCAGTGTCGTGCTATTTTCATATTTAAAATGCGGCATGTTACATGTTCAAAGTAGCGACATATTTTGCATCATATAATAAAATATCCCAGATATACTTTAATTGATTTTCTCCAAATTTTCTATCTAATTCTATTTAGGTAACAATGACGGAACGGTAGCTTGTGTTTTTGCTTTGATAGATTTAATGAAATATCCCTGCTATGTTTTAAATGACTTCCTGGACATGTTTTTGCATCATATAATGAAATATCCCCGATATATATTAAATGATTTCCTAAAAATTTTTCATAATCGATTTATGCCAGTTCCACGGCCAAAATGAAGAATATATTTCCAAGAGTAACAAATGATTAGCTGCTATATAACTAAACACCCAGTTTCTTCTTATCCCCAAGTATTTATGTTGTTATATTTTCATGAAACATTGAAACACGAAAAAGCACTCTAATGAGACATGATGATCGTATTTACATCGTTGTTCGATGGAATTGTACAGAAGAGTGCCATAAAAGCAATAATGCTGTCTACCCGTGTCCCGATTTGATTTTCTTTCATTAAATTGACCGCAAGGACAGTAATGTATTTCTAACGTTATACAGACTAATAACCAAATGGTTTGAAAGAGGAAACGTTCTGCATGTATATTGTCACGAAACTCATAATATCAAACTCATATCTGGTGACTTTTTACATTGATGTCAGATCCTTTGTATACTTCTTGACAGGATAACCCGATTGTAGATTATAAATCTTCTAGGCTAGATGAAAGTTAAATTGATATGCGTCACCAGTTGGTCTACTTGTAGATTTTTTTTATCTACAAGGTCACGACTAATCGTATATAAGAAGCTTGTATCGTTTGGACAAAGTAAAACAATTTGCAATTTATAAAATTAGGAGCGTTTCCCTGTATTTCAGGATATCTCATCATTTAATGAAACACCTTTCATTGGTGAAATCTTTGTTCTAATCACTCAAAGAAGGCATGCTGCAAAACTACAGATATAACACGATTAACAAAATATCAGTGAACAAAGGTGTCTTAAAGATTAGAGGAATACTTACCAGGAAATCACAGATTATATAACGCACAGTGAGAGCGGTACATTTATTGTCCCCTTCAGCCAAAGTACATCAAAGATTTCAAAATATCACTTAACGAATCTTGTTCCTCAAAGGGCACTTCGTTCAGTGCCTCTCTTTTTCTGCGTGTTAAGCGGATTTCTGTCCCCCAGGGTAGACTTAAGTCACGCTACATGAGACGGTTGCTGATTTATTTTCTTCAGCTGATGTTAAATTGAAGGACGGTGCTCGACTAGAATACGGTGGTAAACTAAGCCGGGTCAGGGACATAAGGTGTATACCTCTCTGTATTGATTTTCTTTTTCCACCGAATGTTCGCTAAGTCTTGCTTTAATATCGTATTGGACTTCATATCACATATTGCCAATACCCGACTTTCTTAACACGGCAGGCTTGCTTTACAGCTAATTGAAAACCAAGTGATCATCAGGATATACAGGCGGATCACACGATATTGGTATGACTGATTTCACATTATATACGGAATCAGGATCCGGTGTGTAGCATCAGTCACAATTAAAGAAATCAAATAATATGCGCATATATCTTACCAGAATGTAATTAACCAGATCACAGAGGTTGCGTTCCCATTGGCTGGAAGGAAAGGGGTTCTCTTTCGTAATCAGGAAAATGATCCCTCTTCATATACTAGATTTGATGTTTATGACTTTAAGGCTGCGTGTGAGAATATATTATTGGTTGTAAAAGAGAAGAATGATCTGGCCATTGTTATATCCAAGGAGGAAATACTTCTCTTACTGAACAGATGTAAGGATGGTAAATCATGAGGTCCTGATAGAAACTGGGGCAAAGGTGCTCACATTTTGTGCATCTCAACTGTCAACACTAGTACATTTATGTACTGTTTCAAGCCTCATTAAATCATAGCATTGTACCTGATATATGGAAGCTATCAGAGACAGCTCCCGTGCCAAAAGTGAGGTTCACTGTTGAGAAAAATGATACCAGACCAGTTTGTCTGACATTACTGATCATGAAATGCCTAGTACATGTTGTAAAGAAATACATATGTATAAATGCTGATGAGATCATGAATAACCTACAGTTTGTATATCGTAAAAGGAGAAGTATGCAAGATGCAAACTTAACTGTCCTACACATAATTACAGAGCGCATGGAGAAAACAAACTCCTGTGTTAGAGCTTTATATATAGATTTCAGCAGCGCTTTCAGCACCATACACCCACATTTGCTGCTACAAAAGCTGCTTACTATGAATGTAAACATGACACTTATATGTTGGGTGTACAGCTTTATGTAAGACTTGATTCGAACAAGAACAGGTGCTCCACAAGGTTGTGTCTTGTCGCCTCTACTTTTTTACTGTATACAAATGATTGTGTTAGTAAATATGACAACCGTTCAGTCATAAAATATACAGATGGTACTGTTATTATTGGTAAAATAACAAATGGAAATGAAGATTCATATCTTGCACATATCAGAGAATTTTCAACTGGTGTAACCAGAACTTTCTGAATCTAAAACAAACGAAAGAAATGTATTGTGACTTCAAGTAAAATCAATGCGCACCATCCCTAGTGATCAAAAATGAAAATGTTAAAAGAGTGAGAAAATATAAATATCTGGGTGTTATCATAGATGACAAGCTATCAGTTACATAGAACACAAGGCTGTTGTATACTCAATGTATTCAAAGAGGCCTAGGGCCTGGACAGTCGAGGGGTGAAACGCTTAGTTCTCTCCCCTGGCGACCCGGGTTCGATCCCTGGTGTGGCCATGAGAGTGGGTTATTGTTGCCCGTCCAAGGCCGGTGGTTTTTCCCGGGTTCTCCGGTTTCCCCCACCTCTACAGACTACCGAACGCCACAATCTTAGCCATGGAGAGTGCCTTGATTAGTTTAATTACTATTTTAATTACTATATTTACATTCCATGTAAAATGAATAAGTTTATATTTTAGAGTCCAAAGAGTAATTAGAACAAATCGATTTAATAATGCATTTGTATGTAAAGAAATCATATTATTTTAACCATGTGTCATCTCTACACTAGCATTAATCTGTAGGATTTAATTGTTAAAAATTTTGATATAAGGCTAGTCACTGGGCAATTGTGTGATAACTAATAAGTAGAATAATCAACAACACTTATGCAATGTTTACATAGGTGTGAATAGGTGCTTATAAGTGCATTGGTGTTCTAGGTATTCTATGAAACTAGGTGCTTGTGTATAAGGCGATGTGCTTTTAGATGTAGTGAACAATGATACTTGTGAGCTCTCTCTCCACAAAAAGTTTTAAAATGTATCTTTATGTATTGGAAAATAAGGTATTATTCTATTATTCTATTCTATTCTATACTCATCAGCAAATTTCAGGACGAGGTGGTGAGCGGTCCATGGTTTAGCAGTGTCGCATAAAGAGCTCTCGGGACTCAATTAAAGTCTGGTCCCGATCTCGTCTCGTCACATCCGCTCTGATTTATGGCTTACTCAGCTTACATGTTAATAAACGGTAGGTGAATATTGTTATGAGTAGCTCTTATATAGTAACGGCTGTATGAGTGTGTTAATGCAAAAGCTATTAGTAAAAACGGTACATGGTCAAATGTTGACAAACAAACAAAAACACGTAACCAGAGGTGGTTGGTTGCATACGTGCGGTAGTTGAAAGGCCACTAGATGAAAAAACCCTTTGTAAAACTCTGGTTCATTTGCCTTACCGCCAGGTATCCTTGTTGAAAGTGTTTGGGTTATTTATGTGGCCCCCCAACGTTATAAACAGGTGGAGATAAACAAAACAAACAGAAATTATGATGGAACAAGGCATATTATTGCAATATAAATTACCCCATTTAAACGATTTGTTTAGAGAGGAAGAGGCCACTACTCAAGATACTTAAACGTATCTGTCAACCCTATGGCATGCATAATATAAGTGTAGCATTTCCTATTAAAATTTCTCCAGGATCTGTCTAATGATTATAATATTGTGTCAATCATACGGCCTTCCAGGCGGGACACAAGTAAGACGGACGCAGTTACTTTATAGGACAGAGAGTGGGCTGAAAAATAGTTTCTCGTTATTTCTTGTATATATTACGAAAGAGAAATCCATACCTTTATAAAAAATGAATGCAAAAATATCCATGGATATTTTTAAATATACTAAAACTTGAACGACCACTTTGACCGGTAATTGGTTTTGCTAGACACCATTAGTGAAAGTATTCTGTATATTAAAGTCCATAACAAATGGTAATGCACTGTGCACTAAACCCCGTAAAAACTAACGTCAAAGAACATTAAGGCAAACTGCGGCATTGTAACAAAATCCGACATCTAGCAGATGATGAAAGAACTGTAACCAAGACGAGTCACCTGGAGGAGCATTTTTCTTTAGACTTTCTTTCAAGAGGTGAGGATTAGTCCGGGAGAGGAATCCATGTGTGTATTGAACAGTGAAATCGGCTATCACGGATGGGTGGCATTAAGTGGCAACTGTCTGAACGTTTTATTTAATGGCTGGGCATACACAAAAACCAACTTGAAAAGACTTAACCCCTAGAAATCTGAAGACTTAAACAGACTTAGTGCGAAACAAAACTCTAAATTTTGTATATATCTTGATGCATTTAAGTAACATTTGACAATAGATTTTACCAATTAGAGAGGAATAGATATATTTTCTTTTTAAATAAAATTTTGCTGATATCAAGTCTTTTCTTAAAAATAATACTTTATTCATCATATTTGAATTTTAACAATTTTCCGTTGTTGTATAATCACTTGGTAAATCTTGCTACATGCGGAATGAAAGTTGAATTACATGTAGAGTTATTAAGATTATTTTCAATGTGCCGTTCTGATCTATTTAGACAGCACTCTTTCTTTATAAGTCCTGCATTATTATAACAAAAAAGAACACGTTTAGTAAACCATTGAAACCATAGTTTATGACACTGAGATTCACTCTACGTTTACACCATATACGTAACAATTATATATTTCGCAATGATTAAAGTTAACAGATCAGGAATCCTTTTAAGATTAAAAATTAATAAGATGAGATATGAAAGGGGACCCTGATTCTGTATTTATGTCACAGATTTGATAAATCTGTTCCAGACTTCCGCCATGCAAAGCTTACTTCCCTTCGTGCTCAGATAAAGTTGATCTTTGGCAATTTTTTTAATTCTTTATATTCTGTAAAGAAAGTTCTCAAAACATTCTGTAAAAGGTTCTTAAAGATTCATCTCAAGTACGCCACCTTTATTCATTTTTTTTTCAGATCGAAGATGTGACACGGCGTCAGGGATTTGTGTGGACCGGACGACGGTATAAAATCTACCAGATTTTGTGGAATGCGTTAATAATGGGGAAAGCGACTTGCCTGTATCTGATAAATTGACTCACGAATGAGAAACACTACATCACAAACTGCCTTGGAACCTTAAAAAAATTGATTCATGACTAAATCATTCAAAAGAAGGCATGGACATTACATCAAATTGCCAGAAAGTGTTCAAAAAGTTCCCAGCAGTCCCGTGGAATTTGTTTTCATCATTCAGATCATGCTTTATTTCTTAAAGTCTAATAAGACGAAGTTTTGAATTCACCAAATAACTTTAAGATAAGCTGCTCCTCTCTGAAAATCTGTAAACAAGAAAATCATATACATTTCAACATTGCATTTATTACATTTCATTAAAGCAATGTTGAACACGATATCTTTTTATACGTGCATCTATGACGGGAAGTATTATAGTGTACCCACGGTCCGTCCGTCCATCTGTCCGTTAACTTTTATTGTCGCTCCTATAACTTAACGGGATACTGATGGATTTTCACGAAACTCAACATAGCCACTTACCAATAGATTATACTGCCCGAGTTCGATTATGGGGAAAAAACACGCAATTTTAATAAGGTCAGAGTTCACAAGCCTATTTTGTGGTGTCGCCGCGAAAACTTGCGAGGAATAAGTTGGATTTTGATAAAACTCAACAAAAATATTAATCAGTGTAATATCTCGCCTAGGTTTGATTTCCAGCAAAATCCACGCATATGAAACGAGGTCAGAGGTCACCAGACTTTCGTGGCATCACAGTGACTTACCCAAAATCTTATGGGTTTTGATGATACCCTTTATATTTACTTACCATTAGCGTTTCCAACCTGAATTGCATTCTCAGCAAATTTCGCGCATATTTAATGAGGTCCGAAATCACCAGATAAACGATGGGCGTATTATGCACCATTTGCGGTTCTCTTGTTATTAATTGCGTTAATCCAGCCTGTCGTTACTGTGCTTAAAAAGATTAGTATGTGGACCCATTAATGAACGTATAAATAAAGGAAATGCTCAGCTGGATCTAACTATCGTGTTTTGCGCCTGCAATGTACTGACGTTTAATAACATATGTGCCAAGCTCCTGTTGAAATATCATATATACGGGAAAGTTGAAGCATAATAACATTAAGGGTTAAAACGAATGTACTTCCCAGACAGAGCAGACGTGTGCTCTCAGATACAACTGAAAACACGTCAGCCCTATGCTTAAGCCCACATGGCCCTATTTAGTTACATGGCACGGTGTCACGATTCCGTGACATAGAGTTGTTAATAGTTTGGCTTGCTTTGGTAGGATCCAACCATTATGTCGGTAGCCTTGAAACACCATTGACTAATTTGTATTTAATTACTTTTAGCAAAATTTTAATAAAATCTGACAGAATCGGTCAAATATTATTTGATCTATGGCTAATCAAAGACCTGTCGAAATATTTGTTTGAGAGTGCTTGGAGGGGGTCATTTTCGAACAAACAAAACCTGATATCCTTTGCCTTTATTTCCTGTAGAAACAACAAATTTTCAGGTAAAAAAAAAAAAAAACTCAGAATATATTGTTTAAGTTGTACAAAAGGAGGCCCAGAATTCGGAAAAAAAATAAATACAGCAACGTGTCCTCAATAATATAAATCCTCACATCTCTTACTAGAACATGACATTTTAATCATCCCTCAGGGAGACCCTATTTATCAGTTGGTTAAACCTAAAATAATCAGAATTGCTTGCTGCCTTGACGTTATCAGTCGATACACGGCGCTCTCATACCGGGAGGTCATTATCTGATAATCACTGACAAAGGATGGGCGCAGCCAAGTGTAATGAGGACAACCCGAGGGATATAAAAGTCTTGTGTTAGACGACATTATATTGTGTTGTGACCGAGGGAGTGGAAAATTCCTGTACAAAATTCCTAAGCGTGTTATCTTTAGTTCAAACGATATATAATTAGATTTTAATAATTCGTTTATAAACGAGAGGCTAATGTTAAGAGGGTGGCATTGGCTACATTCTTTTTATAATTTCATCTTGTTATTTGAACACATACACACACACATATAAATAAATATACATATATATAAACACATTTGAAATTTATTATAAAAGATATATAATCAACGCTTTTATTATTTTGTATCCGCACGTAACGAGAGAAAATTAATTTAAATCGTGGTTAAACATGCAAGTCACATACAAGGAAAAATACATGGCATAGGTAAAACTTAAGCCAACATTTGTAGAGGTAATGGAGAATATCCAAATGAAAACCAAAAAAAAAAAAAAAAAAGTTAACCTATATTTTTTACTGATGATGTCTTTGATCTCTTTTGTATATGATATAGTGCTACAGTTTGAAAGATAAAGTTTCAATAAACTTGAGTTTACTTTGTCTTTACATACGCACTAATTCTAATAATAATTGAAACAAATATTTTTACATCGATCAAAGATTTTTTTACTTCTATTGGTTATATCATGCACATATTTACTGAGCAAGACACTTTTATATTATTATTAACATAACATATTAGAAGAAAATATGCTACCTGGGTGGACCAAGGTGTCTCTTTGTGTAAGTTCAAGTTTTTCGCCACTTATAAAAAAAAAACCTCTAAAATATGACGCTGGAGTCAGTATCAATACTGCACAGAGACCACAAAAGTCACGTCAGAAACAGACAGGAATCTCTTTTGAATATAATGGGTTCTACCAAGGCTAATTCTACAGCGTCTGACCTTATGACCACATTTGATGTTCAAGACGTTTTTTCATACAAAGAAGTCGAAAATGTGAACCATTAGAGTGTCTATATACATCGATATTTATGAGTATACATAGAGGTCTTGACCTTTATGGCAACAGTGATCTCATGGGCCACGTGACTGTCTCTCCTGGGTAAGTATATATATAACATGTATGGGTGGATTTGTGAGCGTGTTTTTTTCTGTTGGAAAATATTTATCTTTTTTTTATTATTATTTTCACATTTTTTCCCAACCCCTTAGAAAAATGTCCCTATATTACCTCATTCTTTTCTTATTAAATTTGTAAAACATTCTTTCGCTCTAAAGCATTTTTTCATAGTGGCCTTTGACCCTTCGTTTAAATATTTCACTGGTGTGGTTGTTAGGTCATGTAAATGTCGTAAATATGGTCAGATGTTATAAGACGACATTCTTGCGGACGTGAACTGATCCCCGCTTAACAACAAGACACTGACAAATAAAATTTAGACAGGAGAGCTTCTTACATATAATGCTTATATAAAAAAGCATGGGGTGTAGTCATATCAATATACACAACATGTTTTTACATTTCAGTTCATAAAGTTTTCTTAAAATACCAAATAATACATTTACTGATCCCAAAATTATTGTAATGCTGGTTTCGTGTTCAGTCATCTAATGATCAGCTGAAAATACAACGATATCGATATGTCTGGCAAATAAAAATAGAGGAACATTTGCTGTGTTGGACTATTGCAATTTCATTCATTGAATGGTAGATTTTTAAAACCTGAGAGAAACGTTAAGCTTTGGTCCAGTTATTAAGTATCCATCATTAACGGGATTGGATGTACCAGCCAGCTTGATTTGGTTGTAACTCATATCCGTCTCCTCTTGGGATACTGTTCAACAGGTCTTAGTGGGTGCACGTTTAGGTTCTCGTAAATGAATTTATTAGTTTGGCCAGACGAAAGAGGCGGGATCTGACATCCCGATAGTACTTAAAATAAGATGAGATATGAGCTGTTCGATCACCCTATCGCCCCATGAATGGCGCCACTGTATACTTCAGTATGAATCAATAAGATTATTGATTGATATGCTTTAACTACCAATATTGAAGATACATCAATGTTACATGTGGAACACAACGTGAATTAATGTTCAAATAAAATTCAAAGTAATTAAACAAGTATATATACAAACAACTGTATATCAATGCTTACACACGTGCACACATGTAATACATCAAACATATAAACATATATATGTGAATATACGTACATACGATCTCGACATTTTATATATATAAACATATGCACCTACACATGCATACATACAAATACGTAAACATTCATATATATTGACATAAACACATACATATACCCATATAAATAGGCGGTTAAATAAAAATACATGTATAACAATGCACCCGTAATTTATGTCCATGTACATACACACATATGCGTATCTGTACCTATTACTTTACTGTTTATCGTGTATCTGGGGGAAAATAACAAAATACATTTATATTTATATATAGATACATATGTGCATAGATATGCACACATACACATATATACCCATATACATGATACATTTTGAGACCAGATAATGGAAATTTGATTACCAGGCATAGGTCTAGGCTCGGATCCAGGGTTTTGCAGGGAGGGGTCAACTGGTTTCATGCATAAAAATTGTCTTCAAAAAGGTCGTTGGGTAATAGCTGGGGGGGGGGGGGGTGTCTAGACCCGAAAACCCCCCGTCATGCATAAGATATGTTAACCTTTATCCCGGAACATTGTTCCATATAAAATATATAAATATCTAACTGAAAATCGAAAAAATGGAGTGTTAAAAAGACGTGCAAAATACATAAATATAAATAATGAACCCGGATACATAAGAGCGACTTTCCATACAGGAAGCGGACACGAACAAACAGGCATGATGTTGTAGAATGTACACATATGATCAACCATGGAAACATTTTCCTCGTATGTTGATTGTTCAAAAGCATTCACTGCTTGGGTTACAATACGTTTCCATGCATGTTTACATGGGAATGATCCACAGTTAAGATAATACCACGTTAACTCAATTGTGACATAAATTATAACTTAATGTTTTGTATGCATGGAAATATTTGCACTTACTCTCAAGAAAATCAGATAATTGTCACCTGCGTCCGCTCTTGGCAAGGCATGTTGGGAAGGTTTCAGAGGGTCTATTTTTGTGCAACGTCATCTGGGTCTACGAGGGAACCACCATTTATCGCGTGTTTTTAGATAATTTGCATAGATCCCCCTGTTAATTTGCATTGATTCCCGTTTGGAGTTGTGTCGAATCAGAGGGGAAACTCTCCTCAGAGGCATTCAGACTTAATTCCTATGAATGGAGGCTGAATGTTCGGGCTATAATAATTCCTACTATTGTGGTCGGCAGACATGAATAATTTATTTGAATGATTACTTACTGTATTTTACAGCAGATGCAAGATCACCAATTGATAAAAAGAACATGTAAGGATAACCGATTATACTTAGGTAACTTAGTGCTAGTGACAGTGGAACACCAGGGGATAATATTGTGTTTTCCCTTACATGCTCCCTGGGGTGCATGTATTTAAATAAAATGCATGGTCGAAAATCTCGAATAATCTATTATTTTTTTAAACAAGTCTATAAGAATTAAAAGCCTGCTAACGACCGTTAAATCAGAACTGTAGTGAACCAAACCAGGTTCAAATTTAACACAAGAGAAATCTGAAAAAAAAACATGAAAGGTTTTATGTATTATGCACTTCTAATGCAAGCTGTGTTGTCATGTTTTATAAACTACTCCTTGTCACTGGTACAATCAGAACAGAAGCACGACTGTGACTGCCCTGACTGTGGGCTGTGACTTACAAGAAATGTTCAGCTGTGGCGGCATGCTACCTCGGCTTAAACCAATAAAAGAAACTCACCGACATCACCGTGGCAACCATTGTAATAAAGCCACCTTTTCCTTCCTATGCACACTGGGACATTTGTTCCTTAGTTCTAAACACCGCTGTGCCTGGCAAAGAATGATTTCAGTTGCAATCCTTTACCACTGCACGGAATTTGTTGCTTCCGCCAGGAGGGCATGCGTTCATCCCCGTTCATGCGCGCGTGTGTGTGTATTTGCTTACAATATAACTCACGAAGTCATGAACGGAATCTCATGAATTCTTTGGGCATTTCGGGAAGGGGCCAATGAAGAATCGATTAGATTTTGGTGTGGATCCGGCACATAATCCAGGGACGTCATAATGGAATATTCTCAAATATACAGGCACTTATATCACTTATATTATATCACTTATGCACGAATGAGTCTGGAAATATGATCTGAATAAGTAAATGCAAACACGATTCTGGGAGCATACCACAATAGTGATTCCACCTCTAGTGACCTCCACACATCGGAGGCTTGCATTCCTTTGAATGCAGGTTTTTAGTTATTTCAGTATTTGTTTTTTTTTTCTCTCTCTCTCTCTCATAGTTAATGATCTCTTGCGACAGAAAATATCTGAGATAACAAGTATAATATATATTATGAAACATTCGACATTTGCCATTGGCACACGCGATCGTATTTACGAGGGCCCTCAGCGATTTTGATTAAGAAAAGTCATTTGTGAAAAACGTTTTTTAGATGGCGGGACTAACAAGATGAATAAAACACGCCCCTCAGTCCTAACGCACCATTTACCAACACGATTTGTGGTCGACAGAACAAGATCCCAATTAACCTCCCGTGATCTATCAATTCTTATTGATTGCACAATTAATCCGACTTGAGGACAAAGTAATCCCTTTTGAGATGCTATTTCCAACGCAGCAATTCTAACACAAGATCGGCCGATCCTGAGAAATTGCTGGATTTTTTGTCTGTCCGACCCGCATGCTCAGTCTGTAATTTACGTTTGTCCTTTTCCTGTTTTGTAATAACCCTTTGTCCTTACCATGGACGGTAACATCATTAATCAAACGTTTTGTAATGGGATAACTTATACTGCGATCACAGGTTAGTAATTACACAGGCATGGTGCTGGCTCTGTTTCTAGTCAAGATTAGGGGATGAATGGTATTGCCGCCGTGTATCAATTAAGGACACCTTGCATACATATTATTTTCCGTCGCAAATTAGAACTCAGCAAAAGACATTAAACACACTGTTCTTCTATTTTACAGTTATTCATTTAAATTTGTTCTGTATTATCATTTTCTTCTCTGTATTCTCCCTCCCCTTTTCAGAATAACGACCCATGTGGAGAATGAACAGTCCAGTTTTTATAATACTAAAAATCGACGGATGAAGACAAACTTTCGCGGGACTGGGCCTCAACGAAGCCGATAATGGGTGAACAAAATGAACTCACGGTAAGCAGAATATTGAATCAAATTATCGTTATATTCCAGTGTAAGTCCTAGTGCACTTCGAAATTAAAGAATGGCAGTCATGAATGTCAAACGTAATGTTGCATTATTAAGCATAGGCTTCCAGTACCTTCAGATAATCGAAATCACATATGGATCTCAAAAGAGTGAAATCATAAAAAAACAGTTTCTTCAGCCATGCCTTTAAAGATATTACAGAAACCTCCCAGATTCATTTATATCACTCTATATATCACGTGCGTGTGTTTGTTTATTAGGGCCAATCACCGTGTCAGTCCGTCCTTCCGCACTTCTGTCCTTCCGTACTTCCGTCAGTGACACTTTCTTTCGCGCGCGATAACTCAAAAACAAAATACTTCAGCTTTCCGAAATTCACAGGGATGATTGGTACATGCGAGGGCAACATTCCAGACCTATTGTATTACAGACCTGTCATAATTTAAATGGCCGCCACAGCCCAATCGCTGATTTTCTTTCGCACGCGATAAGTCAACAACAGAATACTTCAGCTTTCCCAAATTCACAGGGGTGACTGGTACACATGAAGGTTCCAGACCCATCGAATTACACACCTGTCGGGAATCCAATATGGCCGCCACAGCCCAGTCGCTGATTTCCCTAATGCGCGATAATACAACGAAAAATATACTTCAGCTTTCCCAGATTCACAGGGATTATTACAAGGGCTCCGTCCCTATCGAATTTCTGACTCGCAAAAATTCAATATGGCTGCCAGAGCCAAATCGGTCATTTTCTTTTCGCAAGTCATATTCATAAGAGAATATTTTATAGAAACCTTGTCTGATTTTCACGTCCGTACACAATACCTAAAGTTCATGTTCCTCGCATGGTGTTCTTCACTTCAGTTGTAACCTATTTTAATGCTTAAGAGTTTATTCAGCGGTCATTTAAGGCAGTTGATCTTATTAGACTGGTCGGTTTTAGACGAGTTGCACTATACACCAGTTCACTCTGAGGACCATCGTCCAATTACATCTGATACACACACACACACACACACATCTATATATTATACATGTCATATAAGTTAGATAACCAACAAGTACCGCCTACGTAATCTGATGCAAGACCTCATTCAATCTGGATATGAAATTAGATGAATTCTGTGAGATGAATTCTTATAAAGCCAATGTTCTCATACAAACCAGTGTAGATTTTCCACTAAAGGCTTACTCATTCTTAAAATGGCCCTTTTAATGACGCCAACTACAATTTGTATTCAGAAAATGCTCGCCAATTAAGCATTGTGAGTTATGGTCTGATATATGCGCTTCAGCAGCAAATATATCCGTCAAAAAAAGTTTGAATTATGTCATATATTCCATCAAAAGTATTTCCCTTTACCAGAAGGCAGTATTAACGGATACATGTTTTTGGCGTATCTTCGTCACTAACAAGAAAGTAAGCCCTCCCTGCATGAGCAGGCTCCGTTTCGTCAGATAAAATAATTCTGAAGTAAATGAAGAATAAATTATCTATATTCCATCTACATTAGTTATCCTAATTGGTTTACATGACACCATAGACTTTCTAAGGTGAGGTTTCTTTGTAGGTTCCATGAACAACCATAAATCTAGGGTTCCACAAAAAAACCTTTTGTTGTTCCCCCACTCAGTCCACTGTAAAGAACCTTGAAGGGTTCCTCACGAAACCTTTGAATAGGTTCTGGATGAATAATAATAATAATAATAATAATAACTAGAATACGGGTAGTCGACAAGCGACAACGTGTATCCGCCTAAATCAGAGTGGAACGGGTGAAGTGAGGCATGGATTGAGTGGCAAGGGGAAATAGAGTGAAGTGTTGCATATTAGCATGGATGTCTGCAGCCAAATTGTGTATGTAGGTTGGGCCACCTACCACAAAATCCAGATAGCCGTCCAAGTTGTATACATATGCAAAAATACTACATGTATATGAGTGATTTTAGCCCGTGGCAGACAAACAGACGGACGCTGGTTGCAGGTGGCGCCACCAGTTTTGCGTTTGATAAAGAGCTATGTGAGAACTATACACATGCAAAACTTTGGCCCAGTCGGTCAAACGGTTCCCGAGATATTAGCTTGGATGTCTGCTGCATAAACTAGAATGTAGGTGGTGCCACCTGTCATAAAATCAAGAGAGCTGTTGGGGATCTATAAACCTGCAAAATTTTAAGCAGATATGTCAAACCACTGCCGAGATATGAGTGATTTTATCCCAAGGCAGACAAACAGACGGGAGCTGTGCAAAAATGGCTGCAGGTGGCGCCACCAGTTTTGCATATGATAAAGAGCTATGTGAGATCTATACACATGCAAAATTTTGGCCCAATCGGTCAAACGGTTTCCGAGATATGAGCTTGGATGTCTGCAGCGTAAACGTGAATGTAGGTGGCGCGACCTGTCATAAAATCAGAAAAGCTATCCAGGATGTATACGCATGCCGAATTTCAGGTGAATTTGTCAAACCACTGCAGAGATATGAGTGATTTTAACCCAAGACAGACGAACAGATGGACACTGTGCAAACATGGTTGCAGGTGGCGCCACCATTTTTGTGTATGTTATAAAGCTCTCCAAGGGCTACATTTGTGCAAAAAAAAATTCCTGATCGGTCAAATGGTTCCCGAGATATGTGGGTTTATGTGTGGAAAAACGGACGCAGAGCGCAGAGGAAAGGTCAGAGGTCAAAACAAAATCGGGGCGCAGCAGTTCACATGTGACCCGAACATAATCCCGGGTTTCGTAAAATTCCGCCCAGCGGTTACGGAGGAGTTCTCCGGACACCAAAGCGGCGGCGGTGGGCTGAAAACATAGTATCCGCAAAACTCTGTTTTGGCGGATACAATAATAATAATATATTCTGATAATGCGCACATATCCAGAATACAAGACCCTGCTCAAGGCGCATAACAATAAAATATATAAATAGCAATCGCATACATTTAAAATAAATGACAAAAGTTAGTATATATTTAAAAACATAATGCCAGTGTTAAGATCAATAAAATGTCATAATACTTAATACTAAAACATGGCATATAATCCAACCCTTCCATAAATATTATTATAGGCTTGCTTAAAAACAGTGAGTCTCAAGTGCGCGTTTAAATATATCAATGGAATCTGATTTCTTTATATAGTCCAGCAAACTGTTCCAGAGCACAGGAGCACAACAACTGAATGCTCTTTCCCCATATGTAGATAGTTTACCTCATTGATCACAAAGACGCATGTACTTATTACTTGATCTCAATGCACGATGTGTAAAATATAACTGGAGTAATTCTGTGACATAAAGAGGTGCTTTCTTACATAAAAGATTGAGAGTCTTATATGTAAGCAGCAATATTTTAAAATTAATACGCCAGTATCCAGTGCAACTCGAACAAGATGGGTGATATATGACTACGTTTTGGACATCTGGATACAATGCGTGCCATCTGATTTTGAATTCTTTGCAGTCTTAACATCTGAGATTTGGGTACTCTACTCCATATATTAGGGAATTACAAACACCTAACAGTTGACTTAGAGAGATATTTGCGGATCCGCCCAAGGTTGTACAGATTGAAATAAGCACTCTTACATATTAAACTGAGTTGTGCCTTTTGTTTCTTTTGATCGTCAAAAATAACTTCCTAGATTTCGCACTTTCCGGGTTGGTTTTATGACACAGGTACCAATAGTAATGCAGGGATTAACGACTTTCTGTAACTGCTTAGCTGAACCAATAATAATCCTCTAAAATTTGTCACTGTTGAGTTTAAGCTTGTTTTTTATCATCCAATGTTGAATATGGTTCATTTCTCAATTTTTCTCAAGATATAGTCCAGATCACTAGGCATGATGTGTACAACTGTGTATCATTTGCATACAGAACATATTCTAAGCCATGTTCTCGTATGAGGTTACCAAGGGTTTCGTATACATAGTAAAAAGAAAAGGGCCTAAGACAGACTCTTGAGGTACACCATATTTTAAAACTGATCCATCCGATACACTTTCGCCAGTGACAACTGACTGTGTCCTGTCACTGAGGTACGCCTTACTCCAGGCAAGAGCTAAATCCTTGATACCATACATATCTGACAACCTTGATACAAGAAGCTGGCGATCAGTTGTATCAAAAGCAGCTGACAAATCAAGGAGGATCAAGACTGTGACTTGTTGTCTGTCAATACTTCTCAGAATATCGTTTTGAACACGCAACAGAGCTGTTTCAACAGAAGTTACTATACGATAAGCCGACTGCATTGGCTCCTCCAGATTATTCATTTTAATGTAAGAAACCAGTTGTTGTGCTACAACTATAGTGGGCCGATCATCGAGTTTTAACGAAAGTCAGTCGGTTTGCTGTCACTTTCAAGCGCTCGATTACCAAAGGCAACTATCGATTACATTATAATAATGATTGTATTTTTCCAGATGCCTTTATGTGGTAGGCAAAATTTATTCATCATTTTTTTACCATATTCCGTGCTTCATATAATGAGTCTGTGTTCCCAAAAAACTGCCGTATGTAACTGAGTATGACACGGTAGATGCGAGAACGGAGGACTTAATAAACTTATTATTTGTGAACTCGCAGATAGCTGCAGAATTAGCGGAAAGTTTTCTAACGAGATGTACATTGCAAAATGTGGGCGGGAAGGCGTTAAAATACTCCATAAATTCTCCAAGTCTATGCCAATTTTGCGAGATTCTTTTAGAAATAATCAATTCAACCGATGCCAGGTGCCGCTGTTTAGGCCGTCCTTAAAAAAAATCTTTGTTAGGGCTAACCCGGCCGGTCCAGTATTTGGATTTCAGCTGGAATTTTTTTGGACTAGTCTGCAATTTTTTTGTATGATCTGCCCAAAGCCCACCTGGGCCCGTAAAATCTGCTTTCATGTGCTAGAAAAAACAGCCCCTCTATAGGCCTAACATTCATAGACGCTCTTGATTTCCATAATGAAAGATATTACCCGTCGTTAAATTTGATCGTTAAATTAGTCTGATTGTCTTAATACGTGGAAGGATCGTTACATTCGTGCGCGAGAGGAGAATAACTGCCGGGGAAACGCAGGTACAGTTTCACAGATAATTGCATATTTCTTTGATAATTGCATATATTTGTCTGAACCGATTAATAATCGATCATCAGTCGGTTTGCTCAAACCGATGATCGACTATGAAAAAGGAACCGACTCCCACCACTAGCTACAACTCTTTCTATTGCCTTAGAAACAAATGATAAATTGCTGACTGGTCTAATGTTCTTGAGACATTCAACATTTGAAGGAGGTTTTTTTTTTAACAGTGGTGTTACCAAAGCCTCCTTCATATTCAATAAAATACTACCAGACACCATTGATTTATGAACAATTTTTGTGATGATTGGTGACAGTACAACATGCAATTTCTGCACCAACCAAGTTTGAATAGGATCAAGTTAACCTGATTTATTTGCCGACTTACAAATAATCATTCAACCTCTTCTTCAGTAGGTAGACGAAAAAACAGCAGAGATGGCTTATTAATGTCTAGGTCTTGGGACTTAAATTTTGAATATATATTGTGTTGGACAGCTGGAACAGGACACCTTGGACAATGAACGTGATCTAGTTCATCTCTAATCGATGTAATCTTCAAATCTAAACTGATTTGCCCAATTCAAGTCATCCCCAGAACTTGGTAAACATTTAACTTTCAGAGAAACCAGAGAATTTATGGTCTTGAAAAAGTTTAGCATCAAAGGCAACAGTTTCTAATTTAGATGCAATTTACAAATATTTCCCTGTGTACTATCAATTTTGTCCGTCTCCACTTACGATCTGTCTTCCTAAGATCTTGCTTTCTCTGCCTTAATTCTTCATCATACCGCGGTGCATGTAGTCTGTTCATAACCGATCTAATTATCTGAGGAACATGAATATGTAGCAAATCAGTAAGAACTTTGTTGTAAAATTTAATCATTTGTTCTATCGTACTATCTGCATGATCTAGGCTACTCTGTGGAAAGGATACACTGACAGATTTTGCAAATGACTCCATGTCAAGGTCACCCCTATACGTGATTTTGCTTGTTTGGTGATGCGTTTAGATTTAGCTGTTGATATGTGCCAAATTACGACTGCATGATCTGAAATAAATGTGTCAACATACATATTTTCTGCCAATGGTGAGGGATCTCGTGCTATAACTATATCCAATATATTTCCCCTAATATGTGTGCTTTCATCAACCATCTTTTTATAATGAGTACACTGTAGAAAAATCAAGAAATTTATTAAACCTGTAGGGTATCATAAAAGAACCCTTGGGAGCTTCCAAAAGGTTCCCCACTCAGATGAAGGAGCAGGAGACATGTCGCCCTCATTTATTCATGTGTGGAGACAAAGTTTCATTTGTTTCTCTCAATTTTTAGGTAAATAAAAAAATTGTGTGTATACCGCTTTTGAGATCATATTTTCGTTTTCCACTTTCTTGTTTCTTTATATTTACCTCAATATTTTTGCGTTCTGCATCTGATTTTAAGAAAATTCAGGATATGGCCTGCTTTAATTGCCTTGTTAAATCAAATCCAAAATTTATTTTCAAAATATATGTGCCGTATTATGTGGTGGAAAATGAATTGAATAAAGTTTTGAAAATGAATTGAATAAAGTTTTGATACATGTATTCTGGTTGGGGCCCACTTTCCCTATGTGCGGTGCTTATGCTCAAGCTGGGTGGGTGCGGAGGGGGGAGGGGGGTGGTTTTTGCAAGTATTCTGGTAAATTGTCCTCCTCACATTTATCGGCAAACAGGGCCCATGGTGGGTGAGATTGCAGCAAGTGGTTATTTGTCAGAACAACGATTTAATCTTATAATACTCTCAACCAATTCCATTAAAATTAATTTAGACCAATTTCATTAAAATTAAGTTTATCTTGTTGTGTATTGCCGTCCAGCAAATTTAAAGAAAAAACATCCTCCTCTTCAATAAACTGTCATAGTAGCGGATCGAGTGGGAGTTCCACTGGATTAGAAAGGGGTCAGGGGGTTTGCAATGACTCCCCCCCCCCTTATAAACACGCCTTTTTTAAGCGTTCTAGACAACTTTTGTTGCCTCAATCCCCCACCCCTTTTCATGACCTCAAGGCCTTTTTTTAAGGTTTCCTCATTAATCCTCCTATGTTGGACCTCACCTCGTCCAACAAATCCTGGCCACATCCGTCACAAGTCAATTAAATGTCTGTTATACGATACAACAATACTATATTTTTCCCCTTTTTTCAGTAAGTGGGAACGTCGTTATCCCAATTGCTACCTTCGTCTACAGCAATGATTCGTGTGGAGTTATAGTTGGGCTCGTTGTTGTGACGTTACCCTCGCCGCTTCATGCAGTCTGAGGGTATATGTTTAAGAATCCGCCGTTACTGGGAGACAAATAGGTCAACTTATACAAATTCAAGTTTTGCACAACAGGATTCGCTCTTTTTGACTCCGGCTTATTATTTTATGATCCAGGTTCACATTTGCAACTCTATCATTTTCTTTGTACGCCCTGTTAAGCTTGTTATAACTTAAAAGAACGGGAAGGGTCTGTCCATTTTCCGTTTCACTTCAGCTAATGCAACAAAGATTTTTATTTATTGCACACAGTTAACTACAATATGTTATTAGGTTGGATAAATAGCCCGCCCTTTCCGTGGCGACGCTGAGCCCAACCAGACATCTTGTTTATCAGAGGGGCTGTGAGGCGGGATCATGGGTCTGTTGATGCCTTACTAATACTTCAGAAATCCCATATCGATTCCCAGGACAGACCAGACCTTTAATGTCACCTGAACGCCGAATGTACCGGTTGTTTTACTGGCAAGTCTTCATAAATTATGATAATTTTTCAGGCAGGTATTGACTTTTGTTTTCTTTATAACAAATAACTTTACGTTTTATTAGTTTAGCTTCAGTTCATATGACTTCTGCAAAATATGGTCTATATAAAGTGAAAAAAGGGTAAATTATAGTTACTCACATTTCAGTTATTAACCTATGCTTATGTTTTACATTATAAACCTGGTATTTGGTATCAGGTAAAGAAATTATTCCTCGAACATAACCGGCGGCTGATAATTTTCTGAATGTTTGTCCTCTTTCAGGAACCAAAATTGTTCTCAAAGTATTTGTCGTGAAATTAGCATGAGGTCGACATGATGACACAATATATTGTATATTTGTTCGTTTAATTTGTACTGTTCCCAGTAAAGCGCTGGCATTTACATTAGCTACATTCAATTATATTATATCCATTATGGAGTATCAGCACCACACACAAGCTTCATTCATGAAAAATGTTTCCTGACCGACAAAAATGTAACCATAAATTAAGGACTTCCATATTTATAACAAAGTAATAAATAACGGTAAAGAAGATATGGCTTATCATAAGAGCCCCTACATAATTCAATCATACCAAAAGAAAAAAAGTTAAGCCAAGACAAAACCAAGGTTACTCTTCCTGCCTAGTCTGGTTTATTGGTAATATATCGCACGGGGGAAGTGGTGTGTTTCATACATTATTCAGTGCCACCGAAGAGTCCAACATTTTCTTTCCGTCTTATCGTTACAACCCGTGAAGTGCCTAGACTATCACATATAGAATTCAAAAGATGTTTTTTAATATTCCAACACGTTCCTGGATCAAACATGAATGTTACGGTTTTGCATAATGCACAAACTAAATATTTTCACATTTAACATCGGGGAAGGAATTAAATGAGCATTTCCATGAGCTGGGTGTATCAAATTCATCCTGAATCAGGCAAATGTTAATTTTAAAGCTTCTTCCAGCTATGTTGGTTAAAGTGTAAATAAGGAGATGTGAAAAGTGATGAAATTAATGGTTTACGCATCTTACACACTTGGTTTTGCTGGTCCTGTTTGTTTTGATTGTATTGGTATAAACTCCTTATCACCGAAAGTAGAAACAGAAACAATGCTATAAATGCTGAGAATCAATGTCTATAACTTTACATCCCATCCACCTCCACACACACAAATTTCTCTATATAAAAAAAAAACCTTATCAGTGGTAGATCCAGAACCCAAATCGGGGGTCGGGGATTGCAGGTTATAGTGTCTGGTACATTCGGGAGTCGCAACTATGAGCAACTATGTTTCTGTGTGCATCTGCACATAGTGCCCCTAGACACACAATAAATTATTCATCTCTTATGTAATTGTGACGAACTAAACTGAAGAAGCTTTATAATACAAACGCTTAACCCACTAGGTAGAGATGAAACAAATATAGCTTAAATGTCGCGGAAAAGCGATGCAAAAATCATGTTACTTATAATCAAAACTAAGAAAGGCCTATTCGTCACATAAAGGAATTCTGCTCATCAAACTGGGACGATGTACCAAGCCAGCTGAATTATAGCTCTGTTCAAAATGCCCAGCAAAGCTAGCAAAGCTGAAGAAGAATATCGGAATTAAAGGGTCGAACGGGGAGGGGGGGGGGGAGGGATCTAGGGGGTTTAGTTGCCGCAATAATTTTTAAATGGGTTTAGTCCCAATTAATGCGGCCTAAACCCTCTTCTTTTCCGAACTTGAGTCTCTTTTTTCCAATTTTCTCATTAGTCTTCCCGAATTAGCCGCCTTCAAACTTTTCAAAAACCCTTGATCCGTCCCTTCTGGACTACAAGACTTCAAGGTACCATGCTAACAAAAAGCAAGATTCATGGCCTTACAAGTCGCGTTACTGCACAATCCAGGTTATCCAGTTATGTAGCAACGCCATATTTGGGGTTCTGATCGGTAGATATTACCATGGAAATGATGGGTCCTCTCCGTGTTCTTTTTTGAAAGCAGCCCTATCAGAGGCACCGCCAGATTATTGTTGAAATTTCTGTTCATACCAAGACTACTTGTCAATCTTGGTGACACAATTCATCTATAGATGTCAATGTTCTACATATTTGGTGTTCTTTATAGTGAAATATACAAAGATGACCAGAGTCCGGAGACCTTCTATAAACGTTGAAATAATATAATATTTTTCCATGCCACTTGTAATTACGTATATATTACCTATGTATAATTAACTCTCACTGCAACGATGTGTAGAGCAGTTTATAATTACCAAATATATTGATCATAGGGATTTGTTAGCATCTGATTATTGCCTCCACCATAGGGTATGTGTTCATTTCCGCTCGCGTGATTATGTGTTTGTGTGCGTGTTTTTTTACAACATATGATCCGGATTCCGGAACGTCATCAATCCATATTCGCTAAGTATTGTGACTTATGCACCAATAAACCTGAGAATATTGGCCGAAAAAAAGTGAATACAAACACGGGTTGGGGAACATCCCTCCCACAACAAGGACCTCCCCCCCCCCCCCCCCGCCATGAAAATCGTGTTACCATCCTGTCACCTAGTCCGAAACAATATCTGGATGTATGCAATAATTGTATTGTATTTTAAAGTATAAGCAAATTAGAGGCGGTTACCTTTTTACATTATGAGATTTACTTCCCAGATGTTACAGTTATCGAAAAGTCTTGGTAACAGCAAAAACTGTGTGGTCAAAAAAGGACCGTTGTTTTACCAAATATGCCTCAACTCATTGACCACCACAATTCTTCTCACAGAGTATGCAGATGGTTCTACCGAGATTAGTTATTTCAAGAAATATCAACTTCTGATTACCAAAAAAAAAAATACTCCAGCTTCAAAACATTTACATTGGAGAATTACTTTGCAGTCTGTGTAACATTACAGTTGTAATAAATAACAAAGACTAAAATATTGAAAACGGTGGGGATATAACCGCATTTTATGAACAAAAATACGATGTTCAAACCTTTCTTATACAAGAGCAGAGAGACATCACGCCGCACTCGAGGACTAAATGTTACGGACATTAGTCCGTCCCTAGCGGTCTTTGGTAATATATTTGTATATATTATTGTACAACATATAATAATGGCACAAAAGCAACAAAGAAAATATATACAGGCGTGTGGTGCAGAGGTCAAGCAACAAACGTTACACCAATTTAGATATGGTCATTCAAAGGATGCGAAATTTAAAAAAAAAAACTTTTTCTCCGAATGATTAGTTTTCCTTGGGGAAAAAAAAATGTGGGGTAATATCCTGTAAATGGCTTATTCACCGAATGTATCATAACGCGGGTTCCTCCAAGCGACAAAACAGCCGCATGGAATTTTAGTACTTATGCAGAGTGCGTACACAATCAAAACACGCAATTTAAAGTCCATTAAATACAGACATCCTTATTTTCAAACCCATTTAAAACTGAAAATTTAAATCAAGAGTGAATTGAAGAAACATAATCGGTGACGTCAGTCAGTGCATAAGCTATTGATGGAAGGCAACTTACCTATACCTAGGATGGCGGAGTCAGTCATGTATCTTGTCTGGCCGGTTGCTTCCGTAATATGTCTTGGTTAATGCTAAAACACACTCTGAGCTGGAGATAATGTACTTTATATGGGTGGCTTGTAGGCAGATAATCACACATTGATTTCCTGATTTGCCGCTGAGTGTATCCGTTTTAGGCTTCTCCCAAGCACGTCTCCTTTTTCTGGTTAATGTATGAAAAACTGCAGGAGGCTTTGATCCGGTGGATTTATATTTGCGAAGAAAGGTCTTTCACCCAGACGTTCTCTCTCCCCGTGTGGGCCGAGTGACCACCCCAGGGACGATATATTAAAGATTAGGTCTGGCCAGGAATTTGTCAGGTCGTTTTTCTGATCTCAGACACTCACTTTTATGTGGCGCCCATGAAATGAAACTGGATACCGTGGTTAGCTTTATATTCGCGAGGCTGAGGTTCGCAATTTCTTCATTTTGAACTTTTCGCTAGGGTTTCATTTTTGTGATTGCACCAGAAAAAATAATATGTAAGTACACCAGTAATATCACCCACACTATCTGATTTATCTCTGTTACAGTCGTTATGTTATTATTATAATTAATGTGTGTTTGTATATGCCGATTCCGATATCATGCACAGATTAGGTTGCTGATTAAAAGAACATGTTTCCAAATATGATAACTAATTTTTTGTGCATATGCATCATCCCCTCTTATTACTCTTAAGTGTATTAGGCATCTTATTTCCAAGGGTATCATATTCGCGATTATTTCCCATTTGCGAATATCGCAAAATTAAAACCGTTTCTCCTGAGTAATGTTAATAAAAATGCGCTACAGACCAGGTATGCATCTGTTTTGTATTTAACGTATTTTAAAGTGAGGCAGATTAGAGCTGCTGTACTTGATAAAGCACCTCACCACCCGAGTCAGGTATTATATTTAGTTATTATAACTGTTAACATGATAGTTTATATATATTTTTAAAAATTGGCGTTCATTTGTTATCTTAAAATCAGCCACATTTTTTAATTGGCAATATAAGAGACATATATACTTTTCTTCATAATCTGTTACATCAAAAATGTAAATACTTTTAAGTTTAATTACAAAATTTTGAAATAAATCTTATTTTTTAACTCATCATATGCCAACATGACATCTAGTTAGACCATGTGGCCGTTGAAATATCCCTGCGGGAATTTATTCTGAATGCAAGCTGTTGTAAAATACAGGTATTTACAAGAATTAACAAAAGGAAGCAAGTCCAGCATGACAGCCTTGTTGCCCTGTATGTACCTGTAAAATGAAAAAAATATAACATCGTTCTTTTAACAAAGCAATATTGTGCCAACTGTTCATCTAATAATATAACACGTTTTTCTAACCCAACATAAATTTCTCTACTCAGGATCACTGTATCATATCATATTCACCGACTCTTTCTTTCCAACGGAGAGGTCGATTTTTGTCATCTCTATACGGAAATACAGCTATATCACAGAAGGCTTAAGCAACAAAATCTTTATTTGCTCATTGATGTTAATGGTTTTCACTGCCTTTTCTACAAACTCTAGAACTTATAATTTCTTCATGGTTGCAAAGCATGACACCAAGTACAAAAACGAGTTAACACTAGGGGAAAATGATGTGTTTACAGGACAAAAGCTGAACCTACCTCAGAACTATGCTTGAATTATCAAATTACGATAAAAGGTTATTTGTTGCACTATAACCATGCAGTCCTTTGCATAGTGGGCGTTTAGGCGGACTTTGGTCTGATAAAGATTGGATATGTAAGAAACCGTGCAACTGTTGGTGCATGAAAGAACGTAGAAACAATTGTTTGTTTTGCATAATTTTGTCATCTTGCCTGAGAATGGCGTTCCTTGCGTGATATGTGGGACGTGCTCCCGGTACAGGGCAGGCTACTCTAGGCACAGTAACATCAAAAAGGGGCACATGGCCCTATGGCAACTGGAGTATCATTTTATTAAATATAATCACATTGAGCTTGGGTATGCATGTGGTAGTGATCCAGTTATTTCTATGTAATATGGCATGTTCGTTCCAAAGTGTTGGAATCTACATGTTGCGAGCTTACCCAACATTGGCACGAATTACATTATTAGATTATACAATTAGATTTTGCTAGATTATATTTAATTATTTCTGTGTTATTAAAAAGCGACAGTTTCTAAATACTTATAACTGTAATATAAGAAATATTTTGGAAGTCATCCCATAAGTCCTTTAATAAGCATTTGGTCTTGTTTAAATACCTCGTAGTCACAGGGGTATACTTCTAAGACAATATTGGTAATACAGGGCCTTCGGAGATAATGCCTGCTTCCGACCGTAGACGTAAGGACGATCTTAACTATTGGGTGCAGAGGAAAGCTCTACTTAATCCGACTGTTAATTTATTTAAGCATTTATGAATCTGACCTGCCGGGCAGCTGATTACAATAAGTAAACTCTAGCCCTTATAGGCACATATATTACATAGATTCTCTGTATAACGGTTTGTTAAATTCAGTTTTTATTCAATATGAAGGGCTACTATTATTACATGTTAAATACCCTATTTCATGTAACTGTGCTTGGCAGTATCTTTCATGCAGTAACACATGGGTTTTGGTCCATTTCTTGTTAAAAGCACGTTATCACCCATCTGTAAATTATCTAAAAATATTTTTTGCATGATGAGAATGAAGACAGTTTGGTATCGTTTTGACGTAACAATGAAGATGCACACGAAGTATGATTCTCAAAATACTTGCTTCTTATCATTACGACATCGGCATTATGTTCCGATGACAATTTATGACATACATTACAATGAGTTAGAGTGAACAAGGCATTGGCTTAGTGAAGAAACGTAAAAATAAACTACAGACATATCCGTGGTTGTAGTGGTCCACGGAGAATGCTTTAATTAGTATTGAAGACCATTTGTACACTCCATGTAAAATGAATAAAATGTTAAATATCGTGTCTTAATGATCGCTGACTGAAGAAGTAACACCTATAAGGCTGCCTAATTATTTGGAATTAGACACGTGTATATTGATATGACCATACGTCTGACACTCCGGCTTCCAATTAATATTAGTGTTGCATGGCCGTTTTTGCTGCGAGTATCAAGCGTCAAATATTTATCATGGTCCAGGGTACATGCTCTACACGCTTGGTGACCCATGGGCCTTGTTTCCAATTAATGCATGTCCCCCTTACGTTTGTAAGGGGGAGGTGGGGGGGGTTGTTAAAGTACTTTTTCTCCTCCGCACGTTTTATGGGAATGAATTGCCTAATTGAAACATAGAGATTTTGAGGCCAAAAAAAAATTACTGTTTCTTATATTTACCTGAATAATCTTTCAAAAATGTGCTTCAAGGACCTTTCATTATCTCCACCTTTCCTTCTTCTTCTTCTTCTTTTTCTTCTTATAATTATTCTGCCACTTTTTTTTCGTCCGATTTCATTCATATTTATAAAAATTGTACACTCGCATGGTCCGAATAATGTGACCCAGTTTCAGTGACCTTGGCCCATTTTGCAAGGTCAGAGAGTTCAAAAAGTGCATTTTTTTTTCGAAATTTCAGTGGATGAAAAATCCTCTTTTATATTTGTTTCCCGATATTCTAGGGAGTACCGCTTTGATTTCACTCATGCAAAACCCTATGAGATAGGTGACTCAGCATGATTTCAAGCTACGTTTCCGGATAACCCATATGACCTAAGAAGTTAATTCCTTACAATGTATGAGCGCAGTGGTAAATTTGGTATCGATATCTTTAAAAGTTTTGGAATAATATGCAAATTACTAAAATGTGACGTCTACAGTTTCAGCTCATCTCTCAAAACACAAGAAAGAACGGCCAAATTTCATTTGTTTTGTAGGACTGCAGTTCTTCTAAAACTAGAACAGGTGGATAAAACATAAGTAGGAGATCTGTAACCGTCCCATGACAGTAACAAGAAGTCTAGTTTATCTTGCTTTCGAATTGTCAAAGGATGGGCCTTTTTGGAACTTTTTTGGCATTAACGCCACAACGGTACTTATTTGTAGTTTTATACACTTTTTAGTTCATAAACGAGCAGGTCAACAGGTCTTGATTAAGGTTACAGCTTTTCGTATAAATTCAATGCACATGTACTGCAAGATGCTGAGGCTTATCTGAATATCCTAACAGGACCATAAATTTGCCACATATGATATCAATTTTTATGAGCAGCTTGGTTATATTTATATAGTTTTAACTATGGTGTGTTTTTATTATGTTACGGAACCTAATATCAACCGATCACGTATTCGTGACGAACATCAATTTTGTAATGGAGATTAAAAAATCAGATTCTGTAACACTTGGCAGTGTGAAATGTCTAGGGGAATGAATAAAGAAGTCAGTGTTTTTTAGTTAACAAATAACTATAATTTATTCTTAAAACAACCCTATCATTACAATACACAAAATCAATACAATTACACAGCACAACAACAGTATAACAGCAAATCAATATAATCACACAGAATAATATACGGTGCACAGTACTTTGATACCACCACTGTCCCCGCGACAAGTCCTTTAAAATGTATAAGGCGGATGAACTGTCTACACAAAGAAGCTAGCATGATACACAGTACACACGCGTTACAGGAAACATCCAGAACAAGAACACTGTGTCTGTACATGTCAGGGTTCACACGTGGGCCGACCCGGCTCGGCCAGGCGAGAAAGCCCCAGACTAGCATGGCCGCTGCGTACACGTCAGATCCCTCGCGTGGGCCGGGCTGTGCCGTCACAGCAACAGACACCGCTAGCGCTGAACAAACACACTGCTGCATACATAAAAGAGACATCCATAACAATTAATACCTTTTGTAATGGTGATATAAATGCCGAGTCAACTAAAACGTTAAAATGTTATAACATATATGTTGGCCAATCCTCCTCCTCGAATGTCTGACGCTGTATCCAGAACATACAAGGTGTTTAATATTTCGATATCTGTAGCAAATAGATGATTTTATAATATATATAGTCACCAGTAGGATATGTGATATGATGTTTTTGTAATTATTATTATATTAAAAAAGTCAATCGAATAAATATATCTCGTAAATTATGCACATTAAGTATGATCTCGCGTATTAAGTAAGATTTTTTTCCCGTGCGGACCAAAGAGAAACCGCTTGAATGATTTGCTCATATTTTGATATATTGCTCCCTCGATGAAACTGAAACACGCAAAAGTGTAACTTTTCTTTGTTTGATAACAATCTCATATTGGCCGTATCCTATCGTTAATATATATCATGCTTGTTTAAATCTAATATTTATGTTGCGGAAGAGCAGAGATAGCCACGCGTGTCTGTATTTGAAGTCTTATTTGAACAGATATGTTCAAAGCATGATTATATATGCTTATCTTTACAGAACTGTTGATAATATAGCACCAAATTTAAATTTAAAACCTTTTTAACTGTAGTAACATTCTTGCTAAATTTATGTTTTTATTCATTTATTTATGATGTATTTATCCTAAGTCTAGGTTTCTGGTGGAGGTAATATCGCTTGATTTCGTTGACTTATGACAATTCTCAGTTCAACACCCAGTTGAAGACACTCTGTGATTGACTGACTGGACTCGTGTTTGCTGTTTTATTTATATTGTTTTATATAAATATATATATATATATATATATTACCCTTTCCTGGCTTATATTTATCATATGGTCAGATGAATTAAAAAGAGAACCCTTGAAACTGGAACAAGAACTAATGGGTATATATATTATGTCCGGATATATATTGCATTAACACACTGATTCATGAATGTTAACCGATCTAACTGGCAAAGTGTTACCGCTGTTAATATAGTTTCATATAAATTTTTGACCATCAGAACGTAGGCTTTGACACAATTTTTGACCAGTTACCTTAGTTAGCTTTTGATATAAAAGGGGAAGGTGGAATTTTCATCAATGGCGGTCCTTATTTACATATTGAAATTTAAAATACGAACTGAACCGTTGTTAATATGGTTTCATTTGAATCTTTGACCATAAAAATTAGGTCTACACACAATGCTATCTGAAATAACTACCAATGATAATTGGTCAAGCATTGTGTCAAGACCTAGGTCAAGCATTGGAATTTAGACATAAATTTATATGGTCAAAGAATGTTAAAAGACCACCGGAACAAATGCCCAAAGATCATTTTTTTAATGGAAATTACGGTAGTCATTGCGGTAAAACTTTGTTTTTCCAGTATATATTTAAAATATTGATAAATCGTCAAATATATTTGCTAAAGCTGAGGTTTCTTGGTCGGAGATCAATTTGAAAAGCTAGGATTGAGTGGTCGGTGTACAATTTAATCTAGATGTAAGACGGGGTGTACTTTCAATGCCTAATATTATGATGTAGAATCATAATGTATAGTGCATCAATCATTTGTATTCATATTTCAAGAATGGTAATGGATACTTCATGAAGCCGTTCCATTTATTGTTTAGTTCCACATAAAAGGTACCTGTTAATATATTATCTCCTTAACCTGGCTAGTATAAGGAGAGTATGACAAGATATATAGATAAATGTATTAGAAAAGCATATTAGGATATAAGAACATTTTACATTAACGTTCTTTATCGCCATTTGCCCACTATTTCTTAGTGACAACCCAATATGACGGTGCAAACAGTTTTGTCATCATTTAATTTATAGATAACACAGTCCTGTGTACAGAAACCAATTCTGATCTACTGAAATAATTATTCGTTCAAAGTTATTCACAATATCACCTCTTTCGCTTTACTGACAAATTCGATATATTGTTTGTTTATTAATGAAATTGAAAAATTATTTTTTTTCTTTTCACTTAACACAGCTGGGTTGGAACAGCCAACCTTAAGATATCATGACACCTTTCAGTCTATTTTCCAATATTTCGAGAAGTCAGAATTTACTAGAATATTTAATAGAAGCAAAAGAATCAGTATTTATATTTGTATACACGGCGAATATGATTGGACAATGAAGTATTATGATACTTAGTTCTGATAGTCATTTTATACGCGGATGTCAGGTGATTTTATTGGCATTTGGCCTGGCATTATAATACCGATCATGTAAAATACCCGACTTGTCTGATTTTACCATAAGCTACCATATTTGAAGTCCAAGGTAGACATTAATCAAGTCCTAGGGTTGGAAAATGCGTTAATTTGTACATGTTTTTGCCTATCTTGACATGCCTTTAGCAATCTGGCGGTTTGATCTTTTGTTCAACATATTCGTTTTTATATAATATACTACATTATATATGTATGATTAAACTTCTTCATTTCTCAAACACTGATGACTATTCAAAACGGAGCATTGATTTTGGCCTGCCTGATCCGATATAATTTGATCGGATCTGGTAAAGCTCTCTCATTCAACGAAAGAAAACTAGCTCCAGAGATAAACTAGAATACGGGTAGTCGACCAGCGACTACGTGTATCCCCCTAAATCAGAGTAGGACGGGTGAAGTGAGGCATGGATTGAGTGGCAAGGGGAAATAGACTTAGATATGTTACATATTAGCATGGATGACGCCACCAGTTTTGTGTATGATAAAGAGCTATGTGAAATTTAAACACATGCACATTTTCAGGAAGATACGTCAAACCAGTCCGGAGATATAAGCAAGGATGTCTGCAGCGTGAACGTGAATGTAGGTGGCGCCACCTTTCATAAAATCAAGAAAGCTATCCAGGATGTATAAGCATGCCGAATTTCAGGTGAATTAATCAAAACACTGCAAAGATATGAGTGATTTTAACCCAAGGCAGACGAACAGATGCAGGTGGCGTCACCATTTTGTGTATATTATAAAGCTATCCAAGGGCTACATTTGGGCAAAATTTTTGTCCTGATTGGTCAAACAAGTCCGAAGATATGTGAGTTTATGTGTCAAAACAGACGCCATATGGACGCATTGAAGAAAGGAAAGGTCAGAGGTCAACGCCGAATGGCTAGGCATCAGTTCACATGTGACCCGATAATTGGTGTAAGTTTCGGAAAAATCGGTCCAGTTGTCTCAGAGCAGTTCTCTCCTATCCTGAAAACTTTGTTTTGGCGGATAGAAAAATAATTGACAGTGGGCGAGCTTCTCGTCTCCTGGTCTTGAGATTCACTAAAAATACTATTCAGGGGCGTTGTCCAAAGCCTCAAACAACAAGACAGGTGATTACAACAGCAGTTTTGTCGGGTTTATATTAACCTGTCATTTTTACCTATCCTGATGATTTATGTTACTAAGTGCAGACATCCAATGTTATAATATGCATTAAAGCTAACAATATACAACCGTGATTACAACTATATAATGCAAGTTACCATTTTTTACCAAACATTAACATTTTAATATTTACACTGAGATTTTTCCGTAATGATTTAATTTTTGCTTGTGATCTTGAAAAAAAAATCTGTGACCAGGAGGGCTTACTGGTCGAAAATATCATGTTTCGTAGATTTAATGTGCTGAAGATGGAACTCTACATTGAAAGAGAAAAACATGATAATATGACATGTAATTTGGCCTTTTAATTAATTTAAGAATATCTGACTTAAACCGGCTTCTGTGGCTCAGGGGCAGAGAATAGAACTCAAAGCCGGGAGATCGTTAGTTCGAATCTCAGCCTAGGCGGTGAGATATTTCACGGTCGGCCCCCATCCAGGTTGAGCGCTGTGCAGGCTTAATGGGAAGGTTGTGCCCAACGGCCGTGTTTCACTCACAAACGAGTGCGCTTTTCGGGGTTCCCCGGTAGTATGACCCAGCAGTGGGGACTATTAGGCACCCAGAGCCCGCAGGTGCAGTAGTCACCGGGCCTGATTGGCGCTAGGATAAAAAATGAGAGTTAAGTTAGCATTTAAAAAAAAATTAAATTACCTCCACCAAAAAAAAATTATTGAAAAAAATATCATATGCACGGGGCTGTGAAAAACACAGTCATAACCGGTCGTGAAGACATCAGACCGAAGCCCTGAGGGCATTATTGGGGATTGAACCGAGCCGCTACGAGGCCGAAAACAAACGCACCAGCCACTGGGCTTCGTCCGTGTCAATTCATATTATCAAAGTTTCTTACTGAAATATTGCAGAATTCATTTGTTTACTTAACAGTAAATGTACTTAAAATCGTACTTAAAGGGTTTTGTTTGAATCAATAACCGTTAAAACCTAAGTCTTGATATAATGTGTGAATAAATATTGTGGCTAGTTCTTTTGATAATCTGAAGATTATCTGAAAGTCTTTTCCCGATCGCCTTTAATCAATCTTGGCCATGAAAACCTAGGATATCATGTTTGACCAATTATCATGGTGAGTGTTTGACATATCAAAGAAATTAGCATCTTCATCAAATGGCTGCCCTAATTTGCATATTTACATTTGAGATGCTGACTAAACCATTGTAGGTGTTGTTTCACATGAATCTTTGACCACAAAAACCTAGGTCTAGATAAAATAGTCGACAAGTTATCATGGATAGTTCTTGAGATAGCAAAGAAAATAGAATTTTCATCAGTGGCTGCCCTAATTCGCATATTAAATTTTTAAATACGAAAACCTAGGTCCAGACATGATGTTCTACCAGTTATCTTGTTTAGGTTTTGAGATAGCGAAGAAAGTAGACTTTTCATCAATTGCGGCCCTTATTTGCATATCAAAATTCAAAACACGAAATAAATTGTCGTTGCAGCTGTTTCATTTGAACCTGTGGCTATGGAATTCTAGGTCTAGACACACTATACGACCAGTTATCATGGTTTGTTCTTGAGATATTGAAGAAAATAGAATTTTCGTCATGGGCGGCCTTAATTTGCATGTTGCAAAAATTCCAAAAGTTCATCGGGAGAAAAACCCACTTCAGAAATATCAGAATATACCATCATAAATCCATAAAAAAACCTGGTACCTTAGACAATTCATAGGTTCGCTACGGAATATATATAGGCGGCTACTGGACTAGAACGGAAAACTTGAGTTTTTCAGATGTTCATCATTTTTGTGCCGTTGACTTTAAGTTGCCCATGCAGGGTTTTATAAACCAACGTGTCAGTCAGGTAAGCATTTAGTGTTCCTAACAGTGATTTTAGTCAAAATAATTAATTTTACGATTTGTGATTAATTATGCTACCCCCCCCCCCCCCGCCCCCGCTCAGACTGAGAAATTATGTTCGTCATTCGTCGTCTGTAGGATTTCTTGTGGATACGAACCTTTGATGTATTCAATATTTATTCCTCAAATTTGCGAACTAGCAAATTTTCGGACGATTTAAAAATTCTAGTGACCTTGGCCTTGATTTCCAATTTCAAATCCGTCCAAATAATGCTCATTGTCTCTAGCGTTACTTGTAATGCCATAAAGTTTGATGTATTACATATGTTTCCACAAACTGTTTACACATATATTTCCTACCCAAATATCGGATGAGAATTTTGGTAATTTTGTACTTGACCTTCAGTGTCAAATCCGCGGTAATCTAGGATTGCTGTGACCCCCTTTAACTTTTGAAATTCTGGGGCTTTTCCCTGAAAGTTCTATGAGGAAATCGAAAACTTGTGAGCTTTATCGTCAAAATGAATTCAGTGGCAATCATGGATCTATCTGGGTTTCCACCAGTTTTCGGTGAGCTCGACGAGCCCGTGTCTTCAGGAACAAATCAGCAGAAATATAGTTGATCTTGGATATATAGTGAACGCCACAACTTTTAAAGTATTCCATAATTTTGTACACGTATTTTCCCACAAATTTGACAAACGAGTTGTTTCTAACAAGATTTTTTTGTGTGGAAATATATACTTTTTTTGTGAACCTAATACCTTTCCAAGTCCTGCATATATAAAAATTGTGTGGTATCCAGTAATACCGAATGTACATTAGTGTGATATCCAGCCTTCTTTGGACAACAGAGTTTATGTTACTAGAGGACCGGAGATGATGGGCTCTGTGAGGAGCACGTGTACATGCGCAGTATGGTCAGTCTCAGTGTGTTTAATCTACGATTCAAGATTACATATAAATATATGGTTAGGATACTGCGTATCATACTACTATACACGGGTAACTAGGTGTTGTGTGAAAAACTGATTCACAAATTTCCTTTCTCCTGACGTTAACAATCAACCCACGCACGTTCATTTGTTAAAGTTACCGTTGGCTCATACTCTCTAATCAAAGAATCGACACATGAAAGAAAGTGATTTGTGTAGGCTGATCCGCCTTGCGTTGAAAGATAAAGTCCGCTCCAACAAGAACCGGTGTCTCTGATTAAAGGCCATGCTTCAGGCTTATGGAAACAAAGTGTTGCCAGAACCCCAAAATAAAAATGAAGTTCCCAAAATAGGAAAATTACCGCTTTGGATAAGGTTGGATAAGGTCAGACTTGAACCGCACTGTAAGGCTCGATGAGAATGCAAATACTTTCGTCTCTTCTGACGATGCCAAACAGCTTATAGTTACGATGTCAATTGACTTAAACCACACCTATTGTTTGCTATGTGTGTTTACTTTCAAAAACAAGAAAATTCTATTCTAACTCAGGGTATTTGTAAATCCGCCTGAAACCGCAGACGGCACTCTTTTTAGGCCAGGTAAAATTATACAATAAAAAATAATATACGCTTAATAAGTAAAAATAGCGATACATTTTGTCCCTGGTGCAGCTGTCTTTCACATACTTCTGCATGCGAGAGTTATGTGTAGTCAACTAGCACTCCCGGCACACTTACTTACTCTCTGTGAGTGTGTTGAGCCCCCTTTTCTATGACCCTGTATCCGCCCCTGGTGGTATAATAAAACACATTGTCTTGGATGACTAAGCTCCAATCTGAACCATAAACTGATAGCAAAAGCTGCATAAATTAATTCAAAACCTGTCTCCCTATTTCCGAGATAGAGTATTGTTTCCTGAAAAAAAAATCTGTTCTTCCGGTCCTAAACACCTGCATCAAGGAATATATGTTGTCTCCCGATATACATTTCCTAATCACATGTGAACATAAACAAAAATGACAGGAGCTTATCTTGGCTTTGTCGTGTCTGACAAAGTCACGTTAAATTTTACATCCACAAGTGCATGATGCTCTTTTCAAACTAAATATTCTTTCAAAGTTTGACATTGAGTATACTTTATTTAAAAAAAAAAAATATAAAAAATAGACCATAACATTTCCGTTATTTAATATTTAGGGCTATAGCAAATTCTGAAGGAACATCAGATGCCTTTGACGTTAATTGGGAGAAACCACAAGAACACACCACAATCAGATCGTCCCTCATGCAGTGGTAATTGCAGATAATTATTTTGTATAGTACTTGTGTATTTGGTTCGGTATACAGTACTTCCTGGTGTTGTTCTGGAGTTATTTTAGAACGGATCCACTCGGATACATTTTGGAAAAGTAAACAATGTAATCCAGTTGGAAACTAGTGCAAATAAACCGTGTGTAAGTTTGTTTACAAGCTTTTGACATTAAAAATCGCAAAATTTGAACTGCTTAGTAGCAAACAGTTACCGCTCGTGTTTTTGTGTGTGTTCACAAGATAACTCACTCAAACATGACATGAATCAGTTGAAATTTTCAGGGAATTTCGGGAACGGGCCAATAGAGAATCAGTAAATTGTTATATTTTGGTGTTGATCCGGCACATAATTCAGATACAGGAAAGTAAATAGTATTTACAAATGTACAGTCACTTAAGCATATTGAGAATATTTGGCTAATAATTTTATACAAACAGTCGTTGGGAGAGCCCCCCCCCCCACCCGCACCCTTCCCCCCTTCGGCACCCCCCCCCCCCCCAAAAAAAAAATTTTGGAAGCTTGCATACCTCAGAATGCAGATTTGTATTTGTATATAGGGGATTTGGCACGGTATATGCAGAATTATTACCATCTCATATATGCTTTCGCAGTACATAAATGATTTGTTATTCATAACCTTGAACGTCATAAAGCAATATTCATAAGGGTATATGGTCACTTATGCATGAATGGACCTGGCATTATGGGCCGAATACGTGAATGGTAGAGGCTTGCATTCGTTAGAATGCAGATTTCTGGTTTTTTTATATAAATGATCCAAGAGATAGTTTTTATTTAATACACCTCACATGTCGGAATAGAGCCCCTAAGCGTTAAAAGATCAGAACACTGCTACTGGATTAAAAAAACAACTCGTGAAGTTAACATTACAACATAGATAGTAACTTCAGTGGTTAACTGGAAAGGGCCAAAAGAGCGCAGACCTCCGAAAATGCACTTCCATTTCTACAGATTGTCTTTATTCATATCATGGTTGTTCTGTGATAACGTGTGGCATATTGATGAGATGTATGCCAGATAATATTCAGTAAAACATCTCTATCAAAATATAAAGTTAATTTATTTTACATTGATTGTACCATTAGTTATCATCACTAATAAGAGGCACTCTCCATGGTAGTCGGTAAGGGTTGGGAAAAACGAAAAGACCCGGAGAAAACCTCCGGCCTTTGACAGGCAACTATACCGCTCTCATTAACACGCCGGGAATCTTACTGGAAGCGGAGAAGGCCGAGCTTTTACCACTCAGCTGTCCAGGCCCCACAATGATACCACAATTAGTACAGCAGTGTTTTGGCGATAAAAATTAATATTTATGTTATGATAATTCACCTTAGTTTCACCGAATTAAATAATTCACCTGATATTATATCGTCTATGAAGGGATGTCAGAATATATGTTGACATCTGTCCACAAATAGGGCACACGAACGCTATTTGTACTATCCAAATGAAACAAAAATGTTTAAATCAAATGAATTCCAAACCTGAACAATAATTAATGACTTTTTTGTATAATTTCCAGAAAATAAAACCCTTGGGTTCCCTCTTAATCAGGCAGCAGACTGTTTATATAGCGCAGTGTGCGATCCACATAAAGAGCAAGGAGAAACGTGTGTCACGGTTCACCAGCTCGATCCAGTCTATGGTTATACCTCTAAAAATGCCCCTGCAAGGACCTCGACCACGATAAAAGAAAAAGCCGTATGTAAAAAACGGAAAGGCAGCTTTTGAATAAAAAAGTGAACTATAGAACCTCCAAAAGAAAAAAAAGCATGCATCCAGCCCTAGGTACATTGGTGCCAGTCTGAACACGGAAACAAAGGCCAGTATTTTATATTTAGGACAGTCTGTTGTTTATACACCCGGAACTTTCCGAAATTATTAATTCTGAACCACCCGCAATCAGGGTCCTTTTTTATTTTTTTTAAATAAGCTCCTTTATGTCCCTCAATGTAGTTCATTCTGACATAGCTGGTATGATGGAGATAATTTAATGATTTTTAATTCAACGATGACCATAATCTAATTATTTATTATAAAAATATTATATTATTATGATTATTATTTATATTATTTATATTATTTATTTTATTTTCATCTTTGGCTAATGGTTGTATATAATTTAACATAAATGTTCAAAATACTAAAAAATAGTAAAAAAAGAGGAAAAGAGACTCGTTAAAAAATGAAAATAAATGTGTTGCATAATCATTTCTGCTGGATCCACTGCGCCGCAGTATACGTCAAAGCGCACATAGAAACACACTTATTTTTCACGCATATACGCACATACGCTTATACACGCATGCACATGGAAACACAGGTTAACTAAGACCATTCATGAGTTCCATGTGACACAAGACGTGAACGGGAAACTTGGCCTGATTACTGGTCTGTTCAACCATTGACCCGCGCGCACTCATGATCATGACCTTTGATAAAAATTTCTCCACTCGCACCATTCACTACACTTCGGGCTTTTGATATCAACTCGGCTGAGTCTAAACAATACGTTATAGCCGAACTGATTTCAAAGGACCGGAAAGAAGTGAATTCTAATGCACCTGTTTGGCATACATCTCTTAAAGTGCTGCACTTTTGAACGGTGTGACCCGGGGTTGTGTACTGAAATCTTTACCAAACCAATGTTGTAAGCCGTGAAAGTGAAAAAACAAGTGACCCATGGGTCATGACGCTCAGCTGACTGGGAAGAGATTCGCAAAAGGAAATTTTATCATCAGAATGGTAGTATATACCCATTCAACTGAAGCATCAAACAGATTAACCAACAGGCCAAGATTTAGTCTGTATTTATATATCTCAAAAATAGAGAAAAATGTGTAGACTTTTAAAACTAGAATACGGGTAACCGACAAGTGACTACATGTATCTGCCAAAATCGGATAGTGAGGCATGGATTGAGTGGCAAGGGGAAATAGAGTGAGGTATGTTGCATATTAGCATGGATGTCTGCAGCCTAAATGTGTATGTAGGTTGTGCCACCTACCACAAATCCAGAAAGCTGTCCAAGTTGTATACACCTGCAAAATTTTAGGCAGAAAAGTCAAACCACTACATGTATATGAGCGATTTTTGCCCATGGCAGACAAACACTGTGCAAAAATCTTTGCAGGTAACCCCTCCAGTTTTGTGTATGATAAAGACCTATGTGAGATCTAAACACATGCAAAATTTTGGCCCAATCGGTCAAATGGTTCCTGAGATATGAGCTTGGATGTGTGCAGCGTTAACTAGAATGTAGGTGGTGCCACCTGTCATAAAATCAAGAAAGCTGTCCACGATGTATAAACCTGCAAAATTTTAGGCAGTTATGTCGAACCACTACAGAGAAATGAGTGATTTTAGGCCACGGCAGACTAACAGACAGACGCTGTGCAAACATTGTTACAGGTGGCGCCACCATTTTTTTGTGTATGTTACAGAGCTATCAAAGGGCTACATTTGTATAAATTTTATTTCCTGATCGGTCAAACGGTTCCCAAGATATAAGCTTGGATGTCATCAGCGTGAACGTGAACGTAGGTGGCGCCACCTGTCATAAAATCAAGAAAGCTATCCTGGATGTATACGCATGACGAATTTCAGGTGAATTAGTCAATTCACTGCAGAGATATGAGTGATTTTAACCCAAGGCAGATGAACAGATGGACACTGTGCAAACATGGTTACAGGTGGCGCCACCATTTTTTGTGTATGTTATAAAGCAATCCAAGGGCTACATTTGTATCAATTTTATTTCCTGATCGGTCAAACGGTTCCCGAGATATGAGGGTTTATGAGTGGAAACAGACCCACAAATGGACACTGGATAGAGAGGAAAGGTCAGAGGTCAACGCAAATTGGTTAGGCACCAGTTCACATGTGACCCGATAATAGGTGTAAGTTTGGGAAAAATCGGTCCATTAGTCTCCGAGGAGCTCTCTGGAAACGAACGCCGCCGCGGTGGAGGAACTCGGTCAAAAACATAGTATCCGCAAAACTTCGTTTTGGCGGATACAAATATACAGGTGGCTCCACCAGTCTGCAGAAACTAATAAAAACACTTAATGGTCAATATCCATGCAAAAAATCATGGTGATCTCTGCATTAGTTGTTCAGATACTTCAGTTTTTGTATCAAATTGTCCATTATTCTGAGGGATACTTCGGAGTCCTATAGCTTGAAGGATATGGGTAACAGAGACCTAATTTCAAGTTTCCACAGGCACCTTTCATGGGCCTCCTTGCATGACAAGAATGAAGATTCTAGGTCCAGTTGTTGCGATTTGTACCCTGTTGACAGATAACCACATCTTTAAAGGTCTCAAAAAAAAGAAAAAAATTCGTAAAATTTTGAAAAAAAATAGAGGTGGCACACCCAGTCTGCAGAAACTGATGGAACAGCTCATGATCAATATGTATGCCGAAAATCATGACCATCAGTGTTGTAGTTATTGAAATACTGCAGTTTTTGTATCAAATTTTCCATTATTCTGGGGGGGGGGTATTTTGGACCCATACAGCTTAAAGAATATGGGTAACAGAGACCTAATTTCAAGTTTCCATGGAGACTTTTCATGGGTCTCCCTGTGTGTCAAGAATGAAGATTCTTGGTCCAGTTTTTATGATTTGTGCCCTGTTAACAGATGTTCATATCTTTAAAGGTCTCAAAAATACAGAAAAATTTCGTAAAAAAAAACGAACAAATACAGGTGGTGCCACCAGTCTGCAGAAACTTATGAAACACTCCATGATCAATATCCATGCAAACAATTATGGTTATCTCTGCATTAGTTGTTCAGATACTTTAGCTTTTGTATCAAATTTTCCATTATTCTGAGCTGTACTTTGGAGTGCCATAGCTCGAAGGATATGGGTAACAGAGACCAAATTTCAGGTTTCCATGGAGACTTATCATGGGTCTCCCTGTGTGTCAAGAACGAAGATTCTAGGTCCAGTCGTTACGATTTGTACCCTGTTGACAGATAACTACATCCTTAAAGGTCTCAAAAATGGAGAAAACAATTCGTGAACATTGAAAAATACAGGTGGCGCCACCAGTCTGCACAAACTGATGAAACATCTCATGATCAATATGTATGTCGAAAATCATGACCATCAGTGATGTAGTTAATGAGATATTGAAGTTTTTGTATGAAATTTTTGACTATTCTGGTGGGTAATTTTGGGCCCCATAGCTCGAAGGATATGGGTAACAGAGACCTTATTTCTGGTTTCCATGGAAACTTTTTTTTTATAAGTCTCTCAGTGTGTCGAAAATGAAGATTCTAGGTCCAGTCGTTACGATTTGTGCCACGCTAACAGATGACAGCATCCTCAAAGGTCTCAAAAATAGAGGAAAAAATCGTAAAAAATCAAACAGTACAGGTGGCGCCACCAGTCTGCAGGAACTGATCGAACATCTCATGATCAATATGTATGCCAAAAATGAAGACCATCAGTGATGTAGTTATTGAAATATTGAAGTTTTTGTATGAAATTTTTTACTATTCTGGGGGGTACTTTGGGGCCCCATAGCTCGAAGGATATGGGTAACAGAGACCTAATTTCTGGTTTCCAAGGAGATTTTTTATGGACCTCTCAGTGTGTCAAGAATTAAGATTCTAAGTCCAGTCTTTATGATTTGTGCCTTGTTAACAGATGTTCACATTTTTTAAGGTCTCAAAAATAGAGAAAAAAATTCGTAAAAAATCGAAAAATACAGGTGGCGCCACCAGTCTGCAGGAAGTGATGTAACATCTCATGATCAATATGTATGCTAAAAATCATGACCATCAGTCAAGTAGTTAATGAGATATTGAAGTTTTTGTATGAAATTTTTGACTTTTCTGGGGGGTACTTTGGGGCCACATAGCTCGAAGGATATGGGTAACAGAGACCTAATTTCTGGTTTCCAAGGAGATTTTTTATGGACCTCTCAGAATCCCAAGTTACAAGGTTCTAGGTCCAGCGGTTACGATTTGTGCCTGGTTAACGGACGGACAGACGGACAGACGGACGACGGACAAAGAGTGATCGCTATAGCTCAGATGACTTTCAATCAGCTGAGCTAAAAACAACTGTACTCTTGTGAATTCTATGTGGAAATATGAAAGAGTCCACCAGAAAAATATTCCCCATGGTGGTTGAAGGTTCTGACGGGTACAAGGCCAGAGTCAAGTTACTTACGGATACAACTATTCAAGGCGTACATAAAATGATATGTGACATTATAGCAGGAGGGAAGTCGTATATCTGCCCAGCAGAGTTTGTAGACTATGACGTATTCCGTCGGTTTGTAGCGGCATCGACAGTGGCTACTGGTGTGTTCGACTTTAATACCGATCGGCCGATAGGCTTCATGAACGTAACGCCACAGCAGATCCAACGTAGCGCCTTCCCGATCTGCAGTCGTGGCAACGTCATCATTTTGAAGGAATACATACAAAAACGTATTGCTATGCCTGTGTATTCTGTATACCTTAATGTTATGTTATGCGAAGGATATTCTGGCGTTATCAGGAGATCCCCGGACATCGTCAGGGCAGAGGCTGACTTGGACCGGGATCATATGATTTTTTGTTCCGTCATTCCAAGAGGTGTTAACCTAAGTGGAGAACGGTGGGCTCATGATTACATATTATATACTTCAGTGGATCCATTATCTTTGGACCATTGTAACGCAGAGGTAAACACATTCAGATAAATAACCGCTATGATTTTACCCCTTTCATTCCTTAACTGTATCCAAACTGTTTCAGAATCCGGTTTGTTGCTTTCGCACGGCAGATAAACCAAAGTAAAGCTACGAGGCCTAAGCCCGTGTGTCAGGTCATGCTTCCAAATCAAAAACGTTATGTCAAAAACAGACCACGTGATTGACGTCACTTAAGTGTATTTGACGTTTTAAAAGGGGTTACATAAAACGTCAAAGGGGTTACTTTCGATTTGGCCAAAAGGGGTTCAATTTGCGTTTTATTATCTTGTGAAAGCCAAATGCGGACAAAAAAACGTGTCGAAACCTTTATGCATTTGCCGTGTGAAAGGGGTGTTAGTCTAATCATGTAAAGTTTATTGTATACATAAAACCAACAATACCCGTTGATGATAGCAGCTAAGCTGTTGACCCTCAGATTGGAGTGAATGCCTCATATCGGTCATGATGTTTGAGAAAAATCCCAAGGTTCCACTGTGTGATGCTTTTTAACCTCAAGTTATTTTTTACTTATCATAAAACCGGTCACTTATGTTATTAACACTGTAATAAAAATACGATCCTGTTGTAATCTTTTTGCTCGCAAGATTTTTAACTTCGAGATATTCGGGAAAGGGAACTTATCTTTAAATTAAAACCGTCAATGAGAGACCCAGTCGTCTACAATTCGAAAGGTAAACTAGTGATGTTATAAATAATTTTAAATTTTTTAAGTATAATAAAATCAAAGATTAATTCTTTGTACAATGGACCCCCGTTCTAGTTGATACGTTTTTGCGAAATTATCACTTTATATGATTCATTTGTATGAAAACAGATATACTCCGTGAGGGTTATTTTAGGCTATGGTAAAGAAAGAACCCTCGCGAAACAAAGAAAAAGAGCAAAACGCGAATATACTAATACCACCGGTTATTGGTGCGTAATGTTGTTTTACGACCATGTGTTCATTTGTTTTACGGTTCCTATGTGACTAGTGAAACTGACAAGGGGTTTGATACACGTTCTCATTCTTGTATTAATATAATTTATATGAGAATTATATAAAACTACAAGAAATAAAAAGCATGGTATAGATATTTCGTTAAATGATACCCCCATCTACCTCAGTTAAATGGAAACTGACATAGTTGAGTGACAGAACACTGGAATTTACTGATATCAATTATTTTATTTTTCAAAATTGAGCAAATCAGGGTTCTACAAGGAGAGTGTGTGTATGTGTGTGTGTTGGGGGGGGGGGGGTGGTAGGGATTAGAAATGCCAAATACTCAGAATGTAAAATGTCTGGGACGGTCATTAGTTCAACAATGGTATTATTTATTTTGCCAACACAGTGTGCAATATGCTGTCTTAATTCATAACTGTTCAGTTCTACTTTGAAAATTCCTAACATATATTCATTTAGCATATATAGTCTACAACTTTGCATAATATGTATCTAATTAAACAGTCTTAAGTAAGGGAGCTTTAAGAATAAGTTCTTTTTTACTGAAAGAAGACATGCTCCTCAATTCAGTTTATCTTTCTGTACCTCCAGGTGACGGAAGCGGAAGTTATATCCAGAGCAAAAACTGCAGTTATCCCCCCGCCATATTTTCGAAAAGATGTTGATATCCGAATTGAATCCACGATAGTTGAAGAAGGAGAAAGAACCATGATCATACGTCCTTCAAGAGAAAACGAAATTCGTTCATTGTTCAACATGCTAACAACAGCAGCTATGAAAGGAGATGGGTTTGGTGTAGATGAATTCCCAACTTATGAACTTTTCTGCAAGAAATTCCTTCTTGGGAGAAAACTCCATGTTATTGAGATACCGCACAGCTCTGAAGTCCTCGGTGTCGCCGTCGTGGGACCTTCTCATTTTATCCGAGGGGAACCGGATGTTGCTATGATGTATATTTACATACTTCCTGGATACCGTTGTCAAGGTCACGGATCAAAAGTAGAGGACGTTATCTCTGATCATCTATGGGAGCTCGGCTATACTGGCGTGGTGACGGACATGCTTTGGACCAGAAGGAACGCGTATCACGTGGCCAGGAAAAAGGGATATTCAAGCTTAGGTCATATACCGTTCAGTGCATATGTGACGGGAGATGGATGGACAGATGCAGTAGTTCTACGGAAAATATTTCTCTCGATACCTCAAGAAAATGTGAAAGCAAAGCTCTAAATTTTCCTCAGTTTGGAACAGATTACATTGTATACACTATTAAAATAAGAATAAATTAAAATCTAACATTAGAATTATTTGATACAACAAAATATATGACTGTTATAGCACAATTAAAACCTATGCTTTGTATAAAGTCCAGGCAGTGTTGGCATATCTGCTGAATTTAATAGGAAGTTTTAGTCACAATTTGGTTTTAATTGTAGCTTTTGTTTCGCAACCTAATATAAACAGATCACGTATGCGTGATGAACACAAGTTTTGTAATGGAGATAAAAAAATCAGATTCTGTGACACTAGATAGCGTGAAATGTCTAGGGGAATGAATAAAGAAGTCAGTGCTTTTTTGTTAATAAATAACTATAATTTATTCCTAAAACAACCCTAACATTACAATTCACTAAATCAATACAATTATACAGTTAAACAGCGGTATAAGAACAATACATGGTGGTAAAGCGGTCATTTTCCATCTAGTAAACTTATATAATATGTGTATTACAACAGGATTTGTCCCTCACTCCATGAAGGTAGGGTTGGTTGAACCCATCTTAAAAATCATTTAAAGAGTCATTCTTTACCTGGTAATTATAGAGGTATAACGCTCCTACCCTGTGTGTATAAATTGCTGGAAAAGTTACTTCTTAGACGTATCTCAATTTTTACTGTGTTTAAGGGAATTCGGTTCCCAGACCCAATGCAGTTTGCTTACTCGAAAGGGACCGGTGCACTAAATGCTTCTTTCGGCTTAAAGGAGACTATATCCTTTAACACTGAACGACAGTCCAAGGTTTATGTGTGTATGCTGGACAGTTCCAAAGCATTTGATGTTGTGTGGCACACAGGCCTTTTTGTTAAACTGTACCATTTTGGTATATGTGGGTTAATATGGCGCCTTTTACTTAATGCGTACACAGAAATGAAAAGTGCTGTTATGTTTTTGAACAGAACAAGTCCTCTTTTTAATGTTAGACAGTCCGTACGTCAAGGGGGTGTTCTCTCGCCTTGGCACTATTTGTTATTTATAAATAACCTTCTAATTGAACTTCGTCAGTCCCAACAAGGAGCACTTGTAGATGGCATTTACGTGGGTTCACCCACTCAAGCGGATGACATATGTCTTGTGTCCTTGCCAGGAGGTTTGCAAACTATGATTAACTTTTGCTCTAATTATTCCTGTAGGTGGAGATTTAATTTTAACTCTGATAAATCTGCTGTCATCGTATTTCAATCATACGCGACGCGTTTGGCCCCTTGGGCTAATGTTATAAAACAGGTACGTTCTCATAAACACTTGGGTATTACATTAGAAGCTAAACTTTCTTCGAAAGAATGTGTTATGGATGCCTGTAGGAAAGGTAAAGGTTCTCTGATCTCACTGATTGGGACTGGGGTACGGCCATCTGGCCTCAATCCTCTTACTAGTTTAAAGTTATATAAAACGGTAGTGCTTCCGAGAGCCCCGTACGGATGTGAACTTTGGTGTTAACTTACTGTTGCCCAAGCGAATTCACTTGAGCGGATGCATCGCTTTTGCCTTTAAGTAATGCAGGATCTTCATAAGAGAACCCCTACTAACATAGCTCTAAGCTTGTTAGGTGCACCATGCTTATCTGCGTTTTTGGAAAGATTGAAGTTTCTTTATTTCGGACGGTTGTGTAGAACTCGACAAGCAATGGTTCCTGTTCGTATTCTTAAATATAGAATATTTTATGCGCTATCACGCAAGTAGTGTGGCAGAGTTTGTTTCGCTAGTTTTTAAATATGGGCTTGATTCTACATTAATACAATTTCTTTGTAAAGGCGTTTTTCCGTCAAAAGGGCAATGGGACGAACTTGTTACAAGTAAAATAGTAATAAACGAAGAAAACTTGTTCTTTAACAGTTTAATGGATTCTCCAGTATGTAAGCGCTTTAGTATTGTAAAAGAGGACTATTTCACACCATCACTGTTATGGCAATATGCAGGACAGATTCCAGGAACTCTTGGCGTGTTCTCTTTCTTGATCAAATTACTTGCCCACTGTGGTATGTTTGATGATAATGACTCATCTTATCTGTGTCACTATTGTGGTAATTTGTATACCAATCCAATTTTTCATGCCACATTACTGTGTTGTGTTACAAAGTCAGAGAGAGATAACTTGTTGGATTATCTTACTGATATGTTCCCTGTACAGAATAGTGTTTTTCTGTTTAGTTTAGAAGAAGAACAGTTGTTTAATATATTGTTAGGCCTACCACCTGGTCTGTTAGATTTCAAAGATCATAAAAACCTGATTCACAGATCGGCAGTATTTTTTAAGAACATTAAGCGTATTATTTTTGATCTGTGGCCTAAGGATTTCCTTTGGGCTTCCGGCCACCTAAAGTAAAAAAAAATGTTGTCTGTGGTTTTTTGTATTGTTTAATTGGTTATTAACGATCTGGATTTGTTTCTTTTTTGATTCTGTACTATAATCATAAATATATCTTGTATGTCAAAACCCATTTAGTACGGAACATTGTTATAAAAAAATAGTCTCTGCTTATCATATATATCCTACGGTGTTCTCTGTCCCATTTAATTCAATAATTATTTAATATTCAGACCCATAGATCTGTATTGTATCTTAACCTATCACTTCTAACTGTATACTGTACAAATTTTGATTGTTCATGTATACCCTGTTTATATTTTTACAGGATATATATCCCATATTTCTGTTTACATGTATTTTGTTTATTCATATATTACTTTTTTACAAATACTGATTGTAATCTTCAGCTTCTGGAGGAAATAAAGAATATCGATTTTAAGTTCATGCCGCTTTAATGTTTTGACAACAGATGTGCACGGTCCAACAACCATACCTACGGCTGCGATGACCAATTACATCATTAATACCGACAAGGATCTTACGCAACAAGCTAAATTATATCGTTTCAACAAAATAAAAAAGATGAAAAGAAATAATAAGAATAAATCTTAAGGATTCACGCAAACATTTGTGAGAATTATATTATATAGGCCCTATACATGTGCAGTATTTATCGATAATAATCACGGCTGAAGAAGGTTGAATATAATAAACACCGGATGTCTTGAACTTCGGTTTTGTCGAAGTAAATTCACCAGTCCCTTTGACTTCGATACAATGAGGTTTCACTGTATATATTTATATATACAGAACCACTGCCTGTCATATCTGGCATGCCGGCATAGTTTCAGTTTCCAAGAAAGATTTTAAAGCCGAAAGATCTTGTTACAATTGTTGAGATATCCTGCAATAGTGTACGCGATCAAACTGAATTTATTCAAACATCAAACACACGGCTATTCCATGACAGGGAATTGCCTCAAGGAAACCATGTAGGGGGTCTTGTGATGCGCCGGACGTATGCCGCATAACGCACTCCGTTGTAGAAAATAGTTCTTAGGTATGCTACTGCTCAGTTAGAGATTCGTACATACAGTTGCTTATATTTACTTGTTTATTACACATAAGCATACACAATAAAGGTTACTGAATAATTAACTCAGTTGTTGAAACGTCTTGATGAAAGAAAATATAAACATAAACACGTGTGGCAGTTAAGCGATATTGGTTGATAAATTATACTTCTATTGTATTATATTCTATTCATTGACATTCATTGACATTCCGAAAATAACAGTCCGAGGGCCGGCTCTGCATACCAAGAAAGGAAATATTGGCTGATAACTACACAAAGTATAACCTCTCAAAACAAAACGTGATAAGCACGGATGTCGACATCAAGCTCACGCGGGAGCACCCATGTTGTTTACTCTGGTTACGATAGGCGACACTCGTTGTCGGTCAACAGAGACCGATAAACAATCCGAGGACAACCTACAGGTCAAGCAAACCTATTTCAAATCTCATTAATATGTTAAAATTATTAATTTTTTTATTATTATTATTAATTATTAATGTTTATTAATATATTAAAATATTAATAAATATTAACATAAAATGAGGCAAGTTCCTGGAGGAAAAACATTTTTTCTATCTGTTTTCCACCAAAAAAACATGAGGTTGTGTGATATGTTCAAAACTATTGGCACATCTATGAGCTCAGTCAACTCGGCAGTGACGTACGTCACACACTGGGATATCCTCTGTGACTAAAATTTCTAGATCTCAGTAAAAGCACAGTATTTTCTACCACTGTCAGTCCTAAATTTTCAGGAGGGAATAAAAACAACATGCTTTACTAGATCTGATTTGTTGATAAAATTCAGTCCAAGATGTTACATGTGTAAGAGCCAGTGAAACAGGGCAAAGTCTGGGATCCTGATGAAATCCTCAACAAACATACGTGGAATATGTTCACTTAACCTACATGGTGGGAGAGAGGTTTTATTTACCGTAAGGACAAAGGTAGCGTAGCGTTAATATTTTAGTGGACTTTCTCCTGATCAGGCTTTTTACTAGCTCTCCTGGTGCGTGGAAACATTTATGACAAACATGAAACTCTCAACAAGAAAACTATTTCCTCTCACCATTGAAGGCACTCAAGGGCGCGAGGTCAGAGTCGAGTTACTCACCGACAAAACTATCCCAGGCGTACATAAAATGATATGTGACATTATAGCTTGGGTTAAGTCCTTTATCTGTCCGATAGAGTTTATGGACCATGATGCATTCTGTCAGAATGTTGCAGCATCTATAGCAGCCGCAGGTGTGTTCGACTGTGAAACCGATCGCCCGATTGGATTCATGATCATTATACCCCAACATATAAACCGAAGTGCCTCCCTGTGTGTAGCCGTGGTTACGTCATCATCCGAGATGAGCATATTGAAGACCGCATCGGTTTCTATCTGTTTGGTGTGCATTATGACGTTGCGTTATCTGAAGGATTATATGGCGTCCCTTCAGATCTCCAGACATCGTCCGGGCCGAGGCCGATTTTGGCCGGGATAATATGACATTTTGTTGTGTTATTCCAAGAGGAGTTAAAATGTACGGAGGTCGGTGGGCTCACGATTACATCTTCCATATTAGGCTTAGTCCAAATTCACCGTACCGTCCACACACTGAGGTAGGCTCTGTCAAATTTTCTTATAACCCGTTAGAAGCTAGATAACTCTCACATTAATAGTATTGTATACTCTCCTCACGCAACGGTTATAGACCTAAACTGCAGTCGTTCCAGATCTTCTCTCGTGTAATGGCTGCTTTGTATATCAAAACTTTCTTGGTTTTAACACCGGGGAGAACACAGTGCAATGATTTGTAATCAGCCAAATGACAGCGTGGTTTCGCATTGTACATCCAGCTCAAAATTTTAAATATATGAAACCCACTCAACGAGAGCGTACAAATTGGGAAGTTAGTTTATGTTCCGAATATAAAGGGTAAATAGATGTTTACTCAGATTTCCATTGTAAATAGATAAATAGATGTTCTCGATTTCAAAACTGGTGAAGTTGTACGATGTACAATTAAAAAATCTAGAATCGACCTTTCATACTACCGTCAATACATCGTTAAATTTATGGTGAACAAAGTTATATTAAAATATATCTTAGAAATGTTGACATTGATATATATACATATATATATATATATATATATATATATATATATATACATGATATTTTAATATATTAAACCTGAATTTTATTCTTGATGTTTATATGCTGTCTGTTTGTGTAGAAAGACATCAGAACAGAGTATGCATGGACTGTGGTTTATTAAATATAAATTTACAAAAACATATGTTCTTGAATAACGATAGCTCTCTTTTTGTGTACCGAGATGAACGAATCGGAAGTCATTTCAAGAGGTAGTTCAGGATGGAGAAAAAACAATTATAATACGACCGTCCAGAGATGGCGAGATTCATTCGGTGTTCAGCATGCTTACGACAACAGCCATGAACGGAGATGGTGTTACGACCCATAATGTAATAACTGGCCCATAATGTAATAACGGCCCATATTGTAATAAAAACGACCCATAATGTAATAATAGCCCATAATGTAATAAAAAACGGCCCATATTGTAATAACTATATACCCTGCCCATATTGTAATAAAATCGCAAGTGGTTAAAACGGCCCATATTGTAATAAAATCGAAGGTGGGTAAAACGGCCAATAATTTTATAAATCAAAGTTCATGCAAATTAACTTAGACAATTCAAACGAATGTGTAAGTGAACATACAAGTATGAAAAACCATTGAATTACATAATGACTTTTTGTTTAAAACGGTGACCAAGCTAATATGAGCGAAATATGGCCATGATTCATGATTATTCTTTTGTTGAATCAGTGTTTAAATAGGGTGATAAAGTATTTAAACAAGATAATATATATATATATATATATATATATATATATATATATGTATATCGCCAAAATGTAAATATTTTTGTCATTTTTAACAGATAAAATATACAAAACTCATTATCGATACATTTTAATGTATTTTAATTCTTTTTAAAATATAAATGAAAGTTTAAATTTCAGAGCGTTTTGCTCAATGTATCATAGAGAATATTTTATATGATCTCTCGAAACCTCCCGAGATTCGGAAATTATAAATGGAGGTACTGCTGCAATTTTTTGGTGCCTATATATGTATTGGTTAAGATGTCTAAGGTTAACATGTATAACACGTCGCATAGATTAAGAGCTTTCAACGCACGTATTTGAATTTAAAACCTGGATGCGTCATTCGTGCGATTCAAGAGTTTACAATTTAATTTTTAAAAATAATTAGCCCAAACAACAAAACAACAATTTGAAAATGCCGGTTTCTGTGTTCTAGAGGTAGAGCATAGGGCGCAGAGCGGAGAGATTCAGGGGCGTAACCAGGTTTGAGGGAGGGCAGGGGGCCACGATTAGTGGCGGATCTAGAAATTCGAAAGTTGTAAGGGGGGGGGGGGGCGCTAATATGCATACATGGGTACTATAAAAACTGTTATATATATGTGTATATATATAGATATATATATATGTATATATATATTATTATTATTATTATTATTATTAAAATAATAATAATAATTATTATTATTATTATATTATTATTATTATTATTATTATTATTATTATTATTATTATTATTATTATTATTATTATTATTATTATACGTTATATTTTAGTGTATGAAAATATGATTTTTTTATTCAATTGTGAACCATGGTTTCATTTCGGTTAGTAACAGGTTCATGGAGAGGGTATGGGAGGGGGCAGGATATTATGTAAATGACACTAAGCGTGTGCCCTGTCATTCTTGAGCTTATAAACATATGTTATTACAATTTAAATATGTTATTACAATATGGGTCGTTTTTCCCACTTCCCGTTTTATTACAATATGGGTAGGGTATGATTATTACAATATGGGTCGTTTTTATTACAATATGGGCCGTTATAACAATATGGGCCGTTTTTTATTACATTATGGGCCGTTATTACAGTATGGGCAAGTTTTATTACAATATGGGCAGGGTATGATTATTACATTATGGGTCGTTTTTATTACAATATGGGCCGTTATTACATTATGGGCCGGTTATTACATGGGTTGTAACAGATGGTTTCGGAGTAGATAAATTCCCGACTTATGAACTTTTCTGCACGAAATTCCTTCTAGGCAGAAAACTCCATATTATGGAGAGACCGCACAGCTCAGAAATTGTCGGTGTCGCCGTCGCGGGACCTTCCCATTTTATCCGAGGGGAACCGGATGTTGCTATGATGTATATTTACATACTTCCTGGATACCGTTGTCAAGGTGACGGATCAAAAGTAGAGGACGTTACCTCTGAGCATCTGTGGGACCTCGGCTATACCGGCATGAAAACCGACATACTTTGGACCAGGAGGAACGCCTATAACGCAGTAAGGAGGAGGGGATATTCAGTTCTTGGTCACATACCGTTCAGCGCATATGTGACTGGAGTGGAATGGGCGGACGCTGTAGTTCTTCGGAAAACGTTTCACGCGAATCCTGTAGAAAAAAATTAAACAAAACTGTGTTTTTTTTCTTTAAAAAATAGCTTCACATTCAGGGTAATTGTCAGACACTTTATTATAAACATTTGAAATGAACATATTTACTCCCTGTTGTCTTCTAGCTTCATGTTATGTTATCACTTTCCTAGCTGCACAAAACTGCACGATTTATTTCGTGTGCGGACTGCTACGACAGTCATTATATATAGGGTATCTGTTATGGGCACATAAAGCTTCCCCTGATGTATATATTTACAACCATACTGTGTATGTATGATTATTTTGCATATAGTCAATATATGATCGAATTAAACAACTCAGTCTGGACTGAACCTAACCGGAATCTCAAGTCTCAAAATAAAAAGACGTCAATGGTAAAATTGGCTCTGCTTCGTTCAAGTGAGAGAAAAAAATGGCACACAATTCAATCACGTTTGTGTAGGCTCACTGATGATGTTTTGTCTAATAACGAATTAATAAAAACCATATTGTGTGGTCATTTTTCTTCTGTATTATGTGCTCTGCTGAAGGACTTAGATATTAATATACTGCTGTGCTAAAGAGGTAGCTCTATCAGGTCTCAACTCATAATAAAGTAAAATTAAACTTCAGGTGCACGGGCCCATAACACCTTGAATAATGGAGTACCGCTCCCAAGGTTAGTGGCCCCGGCCGTCAAAGGTCATGTTAATAATGTCTTCATTACCGTGTGCAACAGCGTACAAAAGGTTTAACCCCTTCGTTAAGCCAGCAGTTAAATTTTACAGGGGTTCCCACCTGGCGTAAGGAGTGAGGTTATAGCTTCACCACCTGATATACTCATTAAGTCACCTGACGTACAGAGTTTATATAACAACTTGTCATCTGACGTACAGATTATACAGCAGCTTGACGTACAGATTATACAACAGCTTTATCACCTGACATACAGATTATACAACAGCTGAATCATCCGACGTAAAGATTATATAACAGCGTGTCCATCTGACGTAAAGATTATAAAATAGCTTTTCATCTGACGTCCAGATTATACAAAAGCTTGATCACCCGACGTACAGATTATGTAGCAGCTTGTCCATCTAACATACAGAATATGTAACAGCTTGAACAGCCGACGTGCAGGTTATATAACAGCTTGTCCATATAACGTACAGAATATATAACAACTTTTCACCTCATGTACAGCTTTTATAACAGCTTTTCATGTGACGTACAGATTATGTAAAAGCTTTTCATCGACGTACAGATTATACAAGAGCTTGAACACCCTACGTGGAGATTATACAACAACTGGTCATCTGACGTACATAATATGTAACAGCTTGCCATCTGACGTACAGATTATATAACAACTTGTCATCTGACCTACGGATTATACAAGAGTTGAACACCCTACGTGGGGATTATACAACAACTGGTCATCTGACGTACATAATATATAACAGCTTGCCATCTGACGTACAGATTATATAACAACTAGTCATCTGACGTACAGATTATGTAACAGCTTGTCATCTGACGTACAGATTATACAAGAGCTTGAACACCCGACGTACAGATTATACAACAACTGGTCATCTGACGTACATAATATGTAACAGCTTGCCATCTGACGCACAGATTATACAACAGCTCGTCCTCTGACGTACTGCTTATACCACAAATTCATCACCTAACGTACAGATTATATAACAGCGTGTCGAACTAACGTACAGAAAATGTAACAGCCTGTCATCAGACGTACAGATTATATAACAGCTTGAACACCTGAAGAAACAGATTATATAACAGCTTGCCCATGTAATGTACAGATTATATAACAACTTGTCATCTTATGTACATATTATATAACAGCTTGTTCATCTTACGCACAGAATATATAACAACTTGTCAACTGACGTACGGATTATATAACGCCTTGATCATCTGAGGAAGAGATTATACAACAGCTTGTCCATCTGACGTTCAGATTAAATAAAAGCTTGTCCGTCTGACGTTCAGATTATATAAATAGCCTGTCTACCTCACGTTCCGTTTAATGTTACAGCTTGTCATCTGACGTTCGGTTTAATGTAACAGATTCTCATCTGGAGTACGGTTTAATGTGACAGCTTGCCATCTGAAGTACGGTTTAATGTAACAGCGTGTCCAGCATGCATAAAATTAATGTTACAGCTTATCATCTGATGTATAGACTGATGTTACTGGCGAAATGATTTATGTCTCAAACGTGTTCAACCGGCGTATATAAGATTAAGAACCCAATCATGTCCACCTGAAGTACAGGGCGGAGTAATATAATCTTGACATACAATTTACAGAGTGAATTTCACACTTGTCAGCTGCAGAACGGATAGAATAAAGTGACATAGGATAAAGTAAAAGCAAGCTTATCAAACTTGAAATTAAGGAAAGAGTAACATTACATGTTAGGAAATGAAAGCATATATATCCAAGTTGTAAATATAACTTGCTTTAAAGGGCATACCTTTTATCCGTATCCGCACTAAAATTTTAATGCGCCCTTCCCTGGCCCATGTCCACTTCCTCCAAAAAGGGTAGTGAAAATGGGACCACTTTAGCCTTTAGATAATAATTTAACAAACAAGCCGATAATCTAATAAAAGAACAAGTGGTAACAAAAAAGGCAAGGTTTTAAAACATGACCTCACTGTAGAGACAATATGCTTGCATATTGTGACATAAGCACATGTTAATTAGTGAATAAATGATAAATCAAGTAAAATCATTGAATAATTTTCATTTATAACGCGGAATTTCTATATGCTGCTTCGTTAAAATGATAATACGACAGGTATATTTAATAAGGTAATAAGGTACGTATGACAGGATCTATGTTACCTTTATGTTGTTTCCTGACAAAGTTTACATAGGGTCTGAAATTGTTTGAATTTTACAACAACAAAAAAGTGTGGAAAAAAAAGAATCCAAGAATCAAACCAAACGCCATAGAAACAGGCAACAAATATTCCCGTCGGTAACCCCATGTATGGATATCCTATATATAATCAATTCTTTATTGCCTCGAGCCCCCCGACCGCCCTTCACAATTTTAATTAAATTCGTGCATATCTGTTTTAGGTATATTATAAGACAAACAAACAAAAAAAGCAGGCAGTCAGGTCTGTAGTTATGGCTTTCCGGTCATTGTATATATCTAATGCTAATAGATTCAAGGTAAAGCGAGAGTTACAGATACAGAGACCGACATATTCCTATAATTATAAGACCAGTCTTTACTGAGAACCGCCCAGACGACTAACAGATGTCTGCTGTATGAATGCACATTTTGATAGCCTCGTGATAATTATTATTCTCCAGCCAAAAGTCTGATCAGTGAGATTCTGTCTGTGAGCAGAGCCCCAAGCGAACTTTAGGTGGACCAGTTTTCAGCTGTCTAGACACCAGTAGCTGATTTAGCTGATTTGGCATATCTCGGACAGGCGCCCTGATTTGAATGAGCAACAAACTTGGATAGCGCGGACAAAAAGTAAGAAGTTTTTTTACAGTGGAATAATTTAATCATGCATTCGGTAAAACTTATTTTTACATGTTGATGTTTCATACATCATATATCATTTTCTGAATGTTTAAAATCATAATATTATGTTACGCGTCCAAACTGTATGCTTTAATGCTTTAATTCTATACCCGTTAATGTTGGAAAATGCATCATTTGATGTCCGAACCCGTCTGCATTATTTTTTTTTTTTGTCATTTATTTTATTAAGGATGATGCTAGAGAATGTCTTAAAATTGATTCAGACTTTTATTCAGGCACTTGTGTGTGCAAGTTTATGCGGGTGTGTATTTTTGTGTGTGTATATGTATTTTCTCTGTACGCGTTTGCGGTTGAGGTAGTGCAGATAGTCGCTTATAGATTTGTTTTAGTGCTGTGTGGAGGTAGCCACTTTGTGTGTGTGTGTATGTGTGTTTGAACGTTAATTTGTACGCCTGGTGGTGTGTTAGTGTACAAACTGTGGACGCCTGTAGACGCACTTGTGTACCAGGATATTCGAGTGCGTGTGTGTGCGTGCATGTGCCTAACCTCCGGGTTTCTATTTCTTCATAATAATCCAGAGCCTGTGGGACGGTAACCACAGACAGCCCTCGATCAATACAGACGCTATATAATTCTCCATGAACTGCTTTTCCTTGACAAGATGTAAGCTATGATTAAGTTTCCTTGATCTAGTGGCCAACACATACCTGATTAGCAAGTCTGAGTGAAAAATGGCATATTGCCCAAGTATCATGGTCTGGGTATCCGCAGCCAAATTGTGTAAGTTAAACAGTTGCATTTCTAATTAAGTCATTCTTTTAAAAGAAATCAAATTAAGATAAAAATTAGTATTTTTTGTGCTACCACTTTTGATTTGTTTGATTTTGTGACAATTGGTTAGGATTTCATCGGGAATGTAGATGATATTCCTCGTAATTTATGAACATATTTGTCTTTTGAAGTATTGGTGTTATCTTTACGTTTATCTCACGCTGATATCATATATGAAAAAAGCAGGACAAATAGTATTCCTTCAATTCTAAACCCATGAAAGTAACGCAATTGAAAGAGAGTTGAAATAAGGTGTTTTTTTTTCTTAGTTTCTACCAGATAATAATTATTTTCGTTTATGTGTTAATGTCTAGTATTTATTAATCCGATCGCTGCCTTGTATCAGCTTATTTTCAAGTCAGCCTCAGATAGTCACTTTGACGCCACCTTACATTTTATAATTAGATGTATCTGCAACATATTATGCTTGCCCTTATCTTAGGGATCAGTTGCCACTTAGTGGGATTTCTGATTTTTACCAAGTTTTTTTAAGTCCTTAAACAGAGTTTAATGTAACAGAACATTTTAAGATTTATACATATACTTACCTTATGTTTGCCATTTCTATGAAACGCTCCAGAATGTGTAAGAAATTATTAAACTTATATTGTGATATGTGAGCTTAAATCACACTTATTTAAAATAGGCCCGATCATGGTTATTTTAGCATTTCTGTATTCCAGTTGTTTCATGATTCAACTTTGTATTCAAATTGTATTACAAATATAAATACAGGAGAATAATTATCTTATATATGTTCTGTATGAAAGATATGCTGTGGTCGGATTTATATTCGCAAGGGTTTCAAATTCACCATGTTCGCGAAGGGGAAATTATCTTGAAAATAAAGCGACATCTGCACATTTGGACAATAATTCATTCTATAGGCTCATTGACATCCCACATATATTTGACAGGTAGCGTCGATATTAGCGTAATTGTAAGGTTATGCGTAATTCATAGATTGTTTTTGATTTAATTAATATCAATTATATATGCCGAGGTTGCATGAAGAATTTCCACCTGTTAGATGTTCCCTTACCTCCTCGTGCGATTGTTCAGATTTTGCGCGAATATTAGGTCCTTGATATAAAAATGGTTATGTACATTGTATGGAAAATAAAAAATAAAATAAACCCTTGCGAAATACTGAACATTTGAAAATCGTGGAAAATAATTTACCTCGCCAATGTGAAGCCAACCACCAAAAGGTTCGTAGTCTCTTTCACTTCCACCAGGTGACGCCTCAAAGCGGATATGGTAACCAACGTTCCACGGGCAGGTTGTCAATAGAACCCTCACGTCTGCTTGGGAAATCCTAGTTATGTTCACATATATGCGTGCTCGTGACGTTTCTATTGCGTCATCTACATGTAGTCAATAAGATATTTTACAAACAGTAGCCACACAGATACCGTACTACAGTGAGAATGTTGGCGTCAGAAGTTCTTAAGAGAATGACAGGGGGCGCGGTATCCACAGTATCCTATATTCAATCGTTTATAATAGTTACGTATATTAAGAATAACTTTATACCAATATAGACTTTCTTCTGTGGGAGCTGGTTGTCTTGTCTAAAAGACAGACTTGCTTATTGCAGATCGTGTATGTGTGTTTCTTTAACTGATTTGCATGGCATTTTAACATGGATTAGGTGGGCAAGAGATGAATTGCTACAAATGGGGTGGGGGGGGGGGGGGGAATAATTTGGGGGAAATCAGGTACTGAACAATCCATTTTCTTTTTGCATTTGCTTGTATGTTTATGTATTTTTGTTCACAGCACAAACCACGCACTCCGTAACGGAATCTCATGAAATATTCAGAGCATTGCGGGAATGGGCCAGTTTAGAAACGCTTCGATTTTGCTGTGGATCCTGCGCTTGATCCGGATCCAGGAATGTTATAAAGGATAATCCACAAATGTACACTCACTGTTGCACATATGGACCTCTGAATATAGGCCGGTTGGGTAAAAACACGGCTTTTTGGAGCATTCTACAATAAGGGACTATTCTCAAGGCGGAGGTTTGCAGTCTTTTGAATGCAGATTGCTAGTTTCCAAACTGATTTCAATGGATAAAACTGTGAACAGTAAACCACGCATCGTTGGATATTGAAGTGCCATATCAATACGAGATGATAATGGCTTTCTTAAACTGTTTACATTATTTTCCTGTCAGAATCGATCGAGATTTCTTTGAAATATATCGATAAGTCTCTGCAGACGAGAGAGTTTGCGTTACATCGCGGTTGTATAAGAAGATTTTAAACTTGACTTATAAATTGAAAGTCCAAACGAATTTATTTTCATTGAAAAGATTGCATTTACTTCCGATTCAGATTCCGTATTTTTATAATTTCTGAACTAATGGTTTCGCAATTTCAGCAATGACAGAATCACACGAACAATAATTTATATCAATTTAAATATATGGATTCCAATTTTTCTAATTCTGCATCAGTCATCGTAAAATCAAATCAAAATGACGCGCAATAATGTTAAATAATTTTAATTAAATCTTAATTTTAAGTTTAATTTTACATTCTGCATTCTTTTTATCTTTAAACTAAACGTTTGAAATTCAAGAGTATAATGAGAAACCGAAACGTACTTCAATATATGGTTTCGCATGTACTTTGATCACATCAGAGTCATCCTCCTATATTAAAAAGCAATTTCACGTAGAATCATCATATTTTATAAAATAAGCCATGTATTCCTTAAAACCATTTTGTAAACATTTAAAAAATAAAGTAAATAAGAGGTTACGCGACTAGCGTTACGTGACAGGGATTTATCTTTTAAAATTTTATAGTAAATTTACAAAGTTTATAGAGCCTTAATCAATATCATTATTTGTTTATCACATCTATATTAGAACTGACGATGTTGCACTTGACTTTTTGTTACGGAACTATTCTGTGACCATTTCATGGATGTACACCATTTTGGTCTTGAACTATCAGGTATGATGCAAAGTGTGTCCCAAGGGGATTCTTTTCTAATTTCTCCATAAATTCAGAGATCGCTCAAATTATTGTGCGTAGAGGCTATCGCAGCTCCACCTGTCGGCAAATTTGATCGTGTAACAATACAACAAATAAGTTGTTACCCTGGATCAGGGCCTGAGGCCCTCCGCCCAAACGTTGCGACCTGTATATATGATGCGGTTCTTTTGTTCCACTTTAAGTATTGTAAGAAGAGGACAAATAGTTCAAGATGAGATTTCATAATGCGTCGAACGTTAAATAACGAAATTTCATTTATAAACATATACACAGTGTTTGATGTGTAAGGGCGAATAACCTTTCCTAGATGTACTTTTGGACTTGAAATGAATGTAACGGGTCCTGATATCGCCTGATAAAACAATGTACCTTTTCGGGGGGGGGGGGGATGTGGTGATGTGTTATATTTTAATATTTAAAGAGGTGGGTCAGTCTTCGTTTTATGAGAGCGCCACCTGTCGTATTTGGGATAAAACTAAACTGGGCTTAATATGCAGAAAAATGAAGGGGTGAGTTAAGCTAATTACCCAAATAAAAACAAGAACAGAGGGTTGAAAAATTTATTGTCCTGTGACCGAGATCCATTGAGACAGAGTATGACAGGATAACATATATGACTATAAAAATCAGCAAGCGGGATTTTGCTATACGAGATGCTGTAATCGGATACAAATGTTTATATTATATAAACTTAAAGTCCAACGTCAACAGGAACATTATCAGTTCATAAAAGAACAAAAAATATTCTTTAAGTCAATATTAAAAAAGTCGTCATACTCTCCACATTAGTTGACACGATATTATATCACATAATTTATACACAGGTTTTCGGAGGCTTAGGGCATCAACGTAATATGGTTGGCAAGCAGTCATTCAAAATCTCAGGCAAACTTATGAAATATATACATCTGATTGTTAATGATTAATGTCACAGATCGGTGTGAGCTACTTCAGACCCTTGCGTGTAAGTATGGGTCGTGACTGTAGATTGCTTATGAAATGTTTGCCCACCGAAAACTGGTTGACTATAAAACTGTTTTTGCGTTGTTTGAGTTTGTTGTCTGAACCCAGTGGGTGGCGATGACACCTTGTCGTCTGCCTTTGTGTAAACCCCGATGGCTTCCAAAGCGCGTGCGCGTGACTGTTGCCATGGTTTCGGTTTAACAAGAGCCCGCACACCTTCATCATCATCATACTCCATATCCTCGTGTTTGCTCGAAACGGTGATCTCACCAACTATGTTGCGAGGCCGAGGCACCGTGCCGAAATTTGCTGGCCGGGAAGCCGCGGGTTTTGTGGGGTCGAAAACTCCAATTTCCGCGCGATCTCGAGCCTTCGTCGGGTCAAATATTCCAGCACGAGCGCTGGTGGGAACGGTGTAGGATTGCTCAAAAACACGTGTCTGAGGAGGACCCCCGCCTCCCTGCGTTGTCTCTAGGCGTCTTTGTCTAATTAACAATAAGCCTTCATTACCACCAGGTTGGCCGTACGTTGTATGAGTGGTGTATTGACCCGTTTGCATTCCGTAGGGCCCTCCGATTGGCGGGCCAGAGTGGACCGGGTAGTTGCCCGTTTGGGATTCATAACTTTGTCCAAACGAAGGCATACCTCCAAGTAACCTCTGGAGAGCTCTGAAATCTTCTGTCAGCTCCTTCGCTTGGATCCTAGCCGAGTAAACTAGTGCCTCGCCCCCAGGGGCGATCTTGCGTTCACCTGCCATTTCGTCCACTATCTGCGTGACTTCTGCAGGCTTGGCCTCGGCCTTCGCTTCTTGCTCAGCCTGTGCTACTTCCTGAGCGGTCGACAGCGCGCCCATTCCAGAATAGTGAAAGAGATTATCGTAAAAGGTTTCTGGAACTGGCTTGTACTCATACACGGGCAGCGAACTCTCGGTGTAGGTTTTACACATTATAACCTCAGCTTGTTGTTTCGCCAGTTTGTCATTGTCCGCTGCCACTTTTTCCTCAAGCTCGCGCATGCTTTTGAATATGGTGCTGACTTCCTGGTCAGCTTGTTTCTCTGACTGATCAACATCCACCGTGGCAGTGATGGTTAAACCTGCCGCTGTTTGCTCTCCTTCCATCACCTCCACTTTCGTCTTTTCCTCAGTAGTAATCTCAGATTTTTCCTCAGCAGGACTGATTTCCATGGTAACTTCAGCTTCTTCTGTTTTGGCTTCATCCGTCGACACCTCTACCTCCATCTTCGTCTCTGCTTCTTCCTCAGTGACTGCCACATCAGCAGATATCTCCTCAGACGTTGCGACGGTTACCTCGGCGACTGCTTCCTCCTCTTTAGCCTCCTCTTTAGCCTCCTCTTGGGTATCCATGCTTACCTCGGCTGATATTTCTTCCTGCTTTTCGACTTCCGTTTCGACAACTGCTTCCTCTTTCTGTGTGACCTCCTCAGACATTGAAACCTCAAAACTAGCTTCCCCTGTCTCCTCTTTCTGATCTTCTTTTGCCTCCTCTGATGTGCTTATATCTACAGAGAAAGCTATCTGACCTTCAGTCTCTTGAACATCTGCCGACACCTCAGCACTTTCTTCTGTGACCTCAGTGACCTCTGCCTCAGCCTTTTGTTCCGTAACCTCACTGACCTCTGACGTGACCTGCTGAGAGTCCGTTTCATCCACCGTACCAGCCATGGTGACCTCACTTTCTGCTTCAACGGTCACTTCCTCGGCTGGTTTAGCTTCTTCGGACACTTCTGTGTCTACCGTCATCTGGATTTCCGGTGCAGGCTCCTCCTTTGCTTCAGCACTCTCTTCTGTTGAAACATCGGCGGTAAACGTAAATCCAGAGGACGTCTCTCCCTCCGTTGTTTCGGTAGTTGTTTCTACAACAGTCTCCTGCTCGGACTTGACTTCACCACTCTCAGCAGCTGATGTTTCTGTTACATCAGTGTCAACGGCCACAGTCATTGCTGTTTCACCGGCTGTTTCTTCTTGCTTCTCTTCAGCTTGTTCCTCTGTTGAGATGTCGGCCGAAAACGTGAAACCACCCGAAGTTTCTCCTTCGATTGATTCTGTGGTTTCCATTTTCTTTACCTCACTTTCTTCCTGGACATCCACTTTTACAGAAATTTCTGATTCCTCCTCTATTTTAGCCTTCTTTGCTTCTTCTTCGTCCTCTTCGGTACCTTCCGCCTTTTCTGCCTCTTCTGATGCTTTCTTGCGGAGCTTTCTTGCTTCCCGTCTCTTCACCAACATTTCTTTCTCTAAATGCTGAGCTGCGGCCACATTAGCCTCTAGCTCAGCATCAAGGTCGAGCTCCTCCTCCCCGTGTACTTCCTTTTCCACCACCACTTCTTCTGACTTGGCTTCGACACTTTCTGCCGCTGCCGCTTCTTCTGCTGCAGCACTTTCGACCTGCGTCTCGGTGACAGTCTCCTGAGATGTGATGCTGACAGCCGCCTCTTTGTCTGCTTCTGGTTCTTCGCTTGTCGTTTTAACTGTTGTTTCTTCTACGACAGTCACAGATGATGCACCCTCGCCGGTTGTTTTCTTGGTTTTTTTAGTAGTTTTAGTTTTCTTGGTCTTCACAGTCTTGCCTGATTTCGTTGATGACTCCGTTACTGTTTCTGTAACCTCCTCTTTCCCCTCGGATTTCTTAGATGTCTCTTCTTTGGCCCCCTCTTCATCTTTTTTACCAAACTTGGACTCGACCTTTCCAATTCGTTTACTTGAGCTGGAACTGGTAGTTTTAGAGGATTTGGAAGATTTTCCCCCTTCAAACATAGCCATGCGGTCCTTAGCGGACCTGTAAAAAAAAAGAAAATAAAAAATATGTAATACAACATTGCCCATTATACAGACAGTGGTAAGAATGATGGATTCCACAATAATGATAATAATAAGAAAAAAAAATAATAATTGTATTATTATTATTATTGTTATTATTATAATATTATTAAAATTTTATTAATTTATTATTAAAATATTATTTTATTATTATTATTATTATTATTATTATTATTATTATTATTATTATTATTATTTTCATTATTATTATTTTATTATTATTTTTTCTTTTAAATTATTACAGTTATTTTATTGCATTTAAGGTGTTGGTGCGTTTCTGAGAGCTGCTTTTGTTTTATTATTATTATTATTATTATTATTATTATTATTATTATTATATATATATATATATATAGAGAGAGAGAGAGAGAGAGCGAGAGCGAGAGCGAGAGAGAGAGAGACGTGTTATGAAATTTCACGTTTACACTTTACGAACATTACTTTGAGGTCAGATACAGATTATATAATCATGGATTTCATAATAGAAAGCATTTTTAATAGATAATAAACATTCTTAAATGCGTCTGGTAAGTAATTCACAGATGAAATATCGGAAATCTTTGAACTCACATTCCATATAACGCCATGGTGCTTATGGATCGGGTACTTCCAAATAGAAAACAAATACCAAGTCGGTGGCAGCCCCGTGGAAGATAATTTCACCTAGATCCCGATGGTAAGACGACTTGTGCGAACGGCCGCCCTGTGCCACTGAAAGAAAAGGGAAAAGCTACCTGTTAGTAATTTGTACGCCAAACCTGACACCCAGAACGGGCTTAGATATGTGTCAAAGTTGGTTTTTGTGTCTGTGTTTGCAGTATGAATACTCAATTTGTTTCTAATTATACTGAACCCCGCTAACTATTCTACTTGCAAACTTAGCTCCTGAAAACCATGGCAAGATATTATATCGTTACATTTTTGTGTCTTGACAATATGTGGCTATTATGAGATTACCATACCCTTAGACGTTCTATTTATCATGGGAAATAGGATGTGACGGCTACCTGCCGCCTAGTTAAAATACCCGCCCACTATGTTGGCCTTTTTCCTCATTTACATGTGGATATAAAGTATACCCTGGAAACTGCAGCGGGAGGAAACGCTGTACCACATGCTGCCATCTGGCGGGAGACGTCGGAACAAATGAACAACAGTGCATATCCAGGAAAAACAAGGGTTTAATTTAACTGGCTAAAGATATAAACTTTTATTATTACACTAATTGATAGCTGAGAAGTTCGGAGATAGCAAGCCTCACAAATTAGCCGTTGTTGTATATCTTATAGATATATTTTTCGGCGTCAACAGAAAAATGTAACATCAAGCTGTATAATGACCCCCCCAATACCCTAAGCCTTGCAATAAACAGCAAGCCACGTGCACTTACTTGTGAATGTTAATATAATATGACAGGGATATATACCTGTATCAAAGGGTTCAACCTCTGATACGTAACGCTGTTGTGAACAAAGCTTTGATTATAGGTCAAGTGTTTTCTTTCTGGTAAACGTTTAGCGGTTTATCAGTTCATGCCGCAGATATAAAAGATACAACATATAAACATGTCAGAATTGGTTTCAAGGACGGGTCTGAATTTGAAACCTTTCCCTTTTTTTTAGAATTTACATTCTAGGTAGTTATATTATTTATACACCTTTCCTTAATAAGAAAATTGGAGGGCAGGAAGTAAAACGAATCATTCTTCTGGTCTGGACACTTGAGGTTGCCCTGACTAATACATTGTTACATACCTTTCATCAAACGGGCACCTGCCCCTGTTCTCGGCTTCAGTGCATCCGACGAAAACTATTCTGAAAAACACGAGACAGTGTTATATTTAATGTTGATAGAAAACATCCGTTATTAAGAGAACCCAACCGGGCAAGCCTGTTTATGGCGGTGTAAAGCTATCACAAAGGTACTGAGTTATTTAACTGGTATGAAGGACTGATGCATATATTTTTAATAACATGATTATGCACTTGAGGAATGCCGTGGTTTACTGTTACATACATGAATATATAGTAGAAAAAATTATACTGAAATTGCCTCAGCCAAGAGGGTTTGCATTCATTCTCTTTCGTGTGTATGTGTTTGGGTGTTTTTTTCTGTGCTTGTTCACAACATAACTCATGCTATCGTGGAATCTCATGAAATTTTCAAGGCATTTCGGGAAAGGGCCAATGAAGAATCGATTAGAATTTAATCTGGTCCTGGTACATGATACGGATGTAAAACCGTTATCAAAGACTATTTCACAAATGTACTGTCACTTTTGCATGAATGAACTTGGGATCATGGGCCGAATAATTGAATGCATACACATTTTTGGGAGCAACCTACAGAATGCAGGTTCCTTAGATGCTTTCCTTAGAATGCAGGTTTCTGGTTATGATTAAGGTTAAAACTCTGTTTGCTTCGCTCGCTATTGGTTGTATTAATTTTATTCGAACAGTATTAGATAACATTGGTGTTAAAGTACTATTAATAGTGATACCTTCAAATGCATCTAGAAAAAAAAAAGAAATTAAATTATTTGAACCGCATATTGATCCTTTAGCGCGGACTTTACGGATGGAATTAAATAACGTTTTAGTCCTTCACTGTTGTGAGTGAGTATAAGTTTTTATTCCATTCACCCTACAAATAAAAAACTAGATTTTGCATGGACTTTTCATCTTGTTCCGAACATATTTAACGGCTGCGTTGACCGGGCGCGGTATGCGGAATGTGGAATGCGATATAAAATTGTGTGGGGCATTTACTTGGCGGTATGGGCCGTAGTAAAACTGCGATATGGCCCGATGATGTAGCGCTGCATCGGTAGGTCAAACATTATGATAACCAGAGCCCATTGGGGCTACTCCGCGCACCGTATGCGGATCCAATTTTCCACTGAGAATTCCATTTTACGGCGTGTCTCATACCGCATACCGCATACCGCGGGCCTGGGTAAACGGTTCCTAATAAAATAACCAGAGCTTATCCATTTCGCAGAGTGCATATACCGGGCGTCCAGTAAACGCAGCTGCATTGACTTGGCCCGCGGTATACGGCATATGCGGTTTTCTTCATTTATTTTATCCTAAATCATTTATTGGAATGCGGATTAAGAAGACACGTGGTAAAATGAAATTCTCAATGAAGAAGTGGACCCGCATACCACGCGCGGTAGAGCGGCTTCTGAGCCAGGTTGTTTACCAAGGGATGCAACGTGATTTAGCAGGTTTTGACATCACCGTCGCACACCGCATGATTATGCCCGTCCGGAATTAATACGGCACTGCATACCGCGTTCGGTCGCATACCGCGCGATAACTAAACGGCGGTTCACCTCGAAAGAATGTGAACTACTGTGAACGTATTACCACCTGTATACCATATCAACCCCAGTCCTATACTACAAGAAAATTTTGGTTCCCATTTTAACGTTATAAGCAGCATGCAACTCCTGTCATAATTATTTTACACCATAATCATCTTAATGTTGTGTAGCAATCGGATCATGTTACAAATACAGTGAAGCCCGCTTATTGTCATGCCGCCCGCACATGTTTATATTATGATAATAAAAGGGATATGATATTATGCGGGCTTCAACAAGGATGTCCTTTTCAGTCACAGAAGAAGCGTTATGTCTCACATGGTATAAAATAAATCGTCCATAAAAAAGTTTATAAATCTTTTATTATCGGACAGCATATCGAATTACGTTTATGCCCATATATGTAAAAGGTAAATCAAGTATGTGATAGAAAATGAGGTATGTAACAAATTAAAAATGTTATGAGAACCGTATCATCAATATCTATATGTAATAAATTTAACTAAACAATAATATTACCTGTGATTCAATGATATACGTAAGGAGAATAAACATTACTAATTCTCATAGAGTGACTGATTTAAATTTCTTTTCAATGTGTATATAAATGTGAAAAGAAGAAACCAGGATTTTACTCTACTAGAAAGATTCCAAACTGGCTCATAAAGTTTTGTTAACACCTGGGTTATGAGAAAGGCTGGTTCTTTCAAGTTTGATTAGGTAATTCGCCGTTCAGATCAGTAAATTGACTAAAGAGGACTGTGCAGATTGCCGCTAAACTGCTATTTTCATTTTTCATTTTTAAGAATATACAAAGGCACAGAAAATTTAGATAAAAAACACATACAGAAACTGTTCCCTGATTACTGACCCCTATAATGAGAGCAGGGCTGAGCATAGACCTTGCAGCAGAGAACTTGCTCCAGAGAGACTCCGAGCATGCTATTTCAAGAATTGTTGACAAGACAACTGACCAATCAGGCGGCTCGTGTACAGCCCGTCTACGAAGCAGGTAAAACAAACCTGTTGCTATTCTGACCAACCATCTGCCGATGGGAGACTTTATCTATAGTCTGACTAATCATATAAACGCTTGTATAACAAATAATATTTACACTCCTTCTTTACTACAGTCGTGCCCTATCTCCGTCGTTTTAACCGCTGCTTATTTAGCAAGTTTTTAGGGTGTCTCAACACCAGGGCTGGCCTTGGGCAAAGAAAAATAAAAGAAGGAGAGCGGGATGTCTCGGATTTAAAACTTGGAGTTTTATCCCACGCTCTCATTGGTCTGATTACAATTCTTTGCCCTTGCCAGCCCCAGTGGTGAAACCCGGAGAATAATGATATAAAAGCAGCTGTTAAAACGAAGGAGATGTGGATCGACTGCAGAGCATTACCGCTTCCTGAAGAGTGTGAGTGATATTCCGGTGCATGTGTTCTTGGTATAAAGCGTTACTTTTTATAACGATTGATTTGATTGGCCCTTATGATTTCGGCCCTGATTGTTTAAATTTATGATATCGTAGGCCAGTAGGTCTGACAAAGCAATTTGTCTGCAAAACCAATCAAATCCAGTTATAAAGGGAAATAAGAGCGAAACAGGGGCGGAGACAGGAGACCGAAGAGATCAACACCCTGACACAAGACAAGAGTGCCGGTGGTGCAAACAGACTTCAAACATTCTGCATGGAAAATGTAAAGGGAAGAAAACGGACGCAAATATGGAGCTAAAATATATTTTGGTATTTTTCTGTATTTTTTGGTCGAAAAAGACAGGGCGCCCCCTCCCCTTTAAATCCGCCCCTATTGAAACCTCGTGCTGTTATCATAATAATCCTACCGCATTTATAACAGGTTCAGCATGTTAAAACCAGATTCATCATAGACCTTTTTTCCATCATCAGTTTTTACCAATATTCTCTGGTTATTTCTCGTCAGGTGAGGCGTTATGGGTTCATATTACACAGTGTTTATCCAGTGAGTTCTGGGGGATACACATTTCTTGCCGGTGTCGATATTACAGGCCAAGCAGTAGTTGCAGGCCGTGCTGTCTGACAGCCTAGAAGCAGCCACTGTGAAGGGCTGCATCCCGTTTTTACAGACCGCCTGCCTTGCAGGTTATATATCTTGGTTACATGTCAGCGCCAGTTTTGTAACATAACTACCTGCCCCAACGGCCACCATACATCATTAGTCATGACACGTAAATAACGCCACCTCAACTCATTCACCCCCTTTGTCTGTCTGTCTGACCGTCTGTATGTCTTAAGAGAATATTAGTTTTCATCATGATTAAATTGATAATAAGGGTTCGGATCCTTTATCCCTACTAAAAATATATTCCATGTGTCCTTCTTTCTGTTTGTCTCTCTTTCTTACCATATTATTTGCACCATTAATATGTTGTCTGTCTGTCTTTCTGTTTGTCTCTCTCTCATACCATATATTTTTAATAAGTTGAAATGAAGAATTGGCTCCTATCTCACCTATCCTGTCTCAAATAATACTCAGTTCTACTTGTTTTTGCACTGAAAGTATCCTTAATGTGTATCCACCCACCCGTCATCGTATGCTCTAAGTCCAACCCCCGGGGAGCTGGGGACTGGGTCCGTGTACACCCCCGCGCCTGTATATAATTACACGCCTGAGATAGCCGTGTGGTGTACCTTTAATCCCTGCAGGCGTCGTCACTTCTTCTGACTGATTTGTTAGCGTGCTGAGGCTTCACAGACACAATATCTATATCCCATAGCAAGCCCGCCTGCCGAAACAGCAACAGGGCACGTGCCAAGATACACAGATCCAGTTACCTTGGAAACGTGTACCCGCTCAAACTTCAAGCACCAGGACTATGACGTAGCACTCTCCTTAAGCAAACATCAAACGATGATACAGCTAACATATAAAAATGAAATGTTCAGCACACCTGTAAATATATGTGGATATACCTTGGCGAGTTCATCTTCGTCTGTATAGAGAAGACACACATACGTATATATATATATATATATATATATATATATATATATATATATATATATATGTTGACACCTGATTAAGAAGCTATAAGCTTCGAAAGCTCGTGGTTGAATTAAACAGTTAGTCAACATTAAGGCGTCTTCATCCTGTTATATATATATATATATATATATATATATATATATATATATATATATATATATATATATAGTGGAACCTCAAGAATACGACCCATAACGGGAACTTTATAAAGTGGTCGCAATTTATAGGTTGTCGTCTGAGCGAGGTCTGATATAAAGAGCAAAAACTAATTGGGACCTTAATAAAATGGTCGTTATTTTGAGGTGGTCGCTAAAATAAGGTAGTCGCTAGATGAGGTTTTACTGTATATATATATATATATATATATATATATATATATATATATATCCTACAGAAGGGTTGTACGTTTTTATTCGGAAGAAAATTGACATTGAGTTCGAGTCCTATTATTACATACTTCACTGCCTCGATATCACCTTGTTCAACCGTAGATTATCAGGTCTTTAATAAATAAGCTTGATTTAGTGTCAAATTGAAATTTAAAGATAAAACATACCGAACAGCGCACACGAAAACAGACGGTTCTATAACAGAGTTGTTAGATTCAGTCGTTCATATATACAACAAAATAATTTTGAAACGAGGATTCCAGTTAAACTGGTCGGTCAGTAAGTTGTATAATTATTTCTCCAGAGAGGAAATCCCCGCATTGATGTTTGCCCCAGCAGACTTAGTGTCTCTATTTACTGAAAAGAAAACCACCCTCTGCCCCTTCGTCCGAGGAGGTCAGGACCTGGACGGAATGGAAATATCCGGCAGTTAGTTTGCAAGGTGTCGTATATCAAAATAAACGATGTTTCCCTGCGGGTCCCGGGCAACAGGATCTCCTCACTCGCATATTCACACACACACACTTTTAGATGCCAATACACGCAAAACAAAGGTCACAAAACATTTTAAAGGGCAGTCATAAAGAGAATGTTTTGTGTGATGGCTTGGGAATTTTGATAGAACCGTTTAAACTTATGATAAAATTGAATACGATTTCATTAATATGACTGTAACCCATCCAAGGATATAAAATCATTAAAAAAATAATATTAGAATTTTAGTCCCTACATTGTACATATTAATAAGAGGAGTACTCGTTACATGATTATGTTCTCTGTGATCAGTGCAGTAACCTTAATTGCACTACTGGATAAACCACACTAATCCTATACATCTAGTTGATTAAACTGAAGCCAGAAGTGACCAACAAGGATTCCAATGGACTGTTTGAATCCTGCATATACACTTAATAGACTACCTCAGCTTGACTAACTTTTTCACAAATCAAGTTAATAAAATTTGCACTTTTACGATGGGATACATGTACAACAGTGACTGATAGCTTATTTCGTCAACTACAGTGACAATGTGATCACCGCTTTCGCTGAACTAACGTTAAATCTAGTTAGTAGGGTGAATTCTATAATAATAAAATAGGCATTCTATTTACCATCTAGAACCTGCATGACACGCGGGTTAACCGGAATACAATCTAGCAGATCTAGCTGAGCTACTAAACTGAACAGCCCGGTGACTGAACGGGATCTCTTGATTTTCCCTTACCAAGGACGAGTATCAAATATTAATGTCTTCTTCAGCTGAACTAAACATACCAACCTGATTCTGTATACTAGCCACAAGAGAGATCTGCAACTAGGGCATAGAGTGTGGCTTTGTAACATAAACATGTTTTTTACGATATTCCTTTGGAAAAGCTCCCACCGACCTCGTGAAGTGCATTGATAAACGATGTTCATTGAAAAATAACATCCTTCAATTCAAAATACAAAGAAATTTAAACTAAATGGAACTGTCTATTTCCATACCATGTATCTCTGAATATCCAATATTCCATCCGCATCCTGGCCAAAGCATGAGTAAAAATACATGAAGATAAACAGTCTCTTTCATCGACAAGAAACGATTTTTTGTTATATTCCTGAAGAGTGATGTTCTCCCTCTACTGGTTCGGCGGATATAAACCTAATGTTCCTGACATAATAGCTGCCGTCGGCCAAAGTGGAACGCCATCATTTGTAGCCGCCAAATGAACATGTGGATCACGTGTTAACCAGGAAACCAGAACACACATCCGCGCACCAGCTGAATAAAGAACTGGGTACCAGCCTTGGGGTCATGGCCACCACCTCCGAGGAAAGTCATTGACAAAAAAAGGGCGGGTTAGCTTTATAGGCTGGAACCAGAGTTTAAAAACCCTGCAAGACCAAATGATCCCAAAACTTGAGAGATCGTTAGTACACTATCAAACGGAATCTGAATAATATTTGTCGTTCTTAGTAGATGTAATTACGTTTATCATTAGACCGACAGTGCCACAGGTACCTGAAATGTAAATCCAGAGATCCAAAATAAATCTAAACAATATTCACATTCTCTGAGTCAGCAATATAAAAACTTTTGTGTATATATATATATATATATATATATATATATATATATATACAGAGGTTACCTTAGATGTGTGTATTGTGTATTGTTTATATTTTTAAAGACTACTGAATCTGGTTTTACACGTGAGTTGCTTATTTTTAGTGCTACGTAAAGATTGAAAAATTGACAGGAATACCCTTTTTCGTGTAGGTTCGAATATCATGTGATGGATGCAATTTTGACTGACCTACATTTTAGATTGCGAATAGCATTTTTCAACGGGTAGATGACCGTTATGTCTCATTTTCAATAGTTGGTATTGCAATTTAAGAAAATAGATAATGCAAATACATTTTAAATTAAATGTTACCTGATTTTCTTGGTATATTTTAAAATCCTGACCACGTCACCCCTCTCTCTCTCTCTCTCTCTCTCTCTCTCTCTCTCTCTTGACTACTTGAACGAAGCGAGGGAAAGCAGATTGCTATGTTACTATCAAAACACTACAACTATAATGCAATACGAGAAGCGTAATGCTGTATCGTAAATTAACTGAGACGGTAACATATGTCCTGCACTAACCTGTCCCAGGCGATACCCACGAGTATCAGAATGGACCAGCTTTAAACCCGACGTACAAGACACCTCCATGTTCACTGTCTATGGTATGTGAGACGGGGGAGGCATCCACCAACGGATTCTCAAGGTCAAATTAATACAAACATTTTCAGACATTTTTCTGTCGGGCCCGCAAGAAATGGCGAGTTTACATTCTCATAGTTTTCATGACGGGCCTCTGGCCGCACGTGCTGGCCACGTGCTCCCCACCAAGCTACTTGACATGAATGACCTGGCGGCACACCGATCTTACCTCAAACTCATTATCAGTCAATGTGTGATTTAGTTAAGGTAATATCCCTGTTAAAGTGTTAAAATTTCACCTGAAGTCAATGTGAAAATCATAAATACATATACCAATAAAACAGCTCTGTACCAGGTTTAAAATGATATATATATACTTTATGGAGTCTGACATGCATCTGAAACAGCTTTCAAATCTAGGGATTTTTGCCAGGGCTGCTACCTTCATGATGCATAAACTGTGCCTTCACCATAAGTCCATCATTTGAGTCCATCTTGCTCAAATGATCAAATTGCATTTCAACCAGATCAGAATTTAGGCAGACATGTTCGGCAATAGTGGCTATAGCAACAGACAACAGCATAAACATTAATGATTCTAATTTTGTTATATTCTGTAATGAAAATATGTTCCGCAACCTAAAAAGTGTGACTTGTTTCTTACCATCAGTTTTGTTCTGCTTCTATCAGTGTTTACAAGACAAATTTTTCTCTTGCTGGAACGGATCCTTAAGTATTATCGATAGGAAATTTTCATACGGTGCCCAGTATTAAACCGTCTGGAAGCCCTTGTTCAAAGATTCACGAATCTGAATAAAAAAGTCTTTTCTGTATCGGATTGCCCGAAAAAGGATGCGACTAATCAATACAGCATTCACCTATGGAAACAGCTAAGCTTTGCCTTCCTCCCTCGCAACTGATGGGTCTAGCCAGGTAAGTAACCTATTTCCTGCTGTTCAAGTACCAACTTACCTGTAAGTACCTGACAGTAAGTGGCTTTACCTGCCTATAGCCTCATTCCGATACATACAGACCTTCACTAGACATCAGGTGTTTTGCTTCTTGAAGGAATGTAACATTTCAGTTTACACAGGTAAACCGTCCAACTCGTGCAGACAATAATATTTATAACAGAGAAAAGATTAAAAAATATACAGCAAGTAAACGTATAAATGGATAAATGTGTTTCAGTTCCTCAGCCGCGCTGCAGCTGAACAGCTAGAATAAGATCCGTCCGTTATTTTGTTTTTAAATCCCTGCTGAGGCTGTCTCCACGGCTGCAGATGCGTTGGAAGCTATTCTCTCAGTTGGAGAAATAAAATGATTTAATTCCCTCTTATTAAAGAGGGCTTTATGAGAAAGGCCTCGTATCAAAATTTAAAATGCCTGAAATAACCATTTCTGATGACCTAAGGAAATAAAATATTAGGACAATATAAAAATATAAAATCTTGCCCCCTTATTGTCTGCTTAAACCGATAAGTAATGTACGGGTATTAAAAATGTAAAAACTAAAAGTAAAAATAATATCCCCTACATTTTCTCGAAGGGAAGCTGGCCATGCAAACTCCTTACCTTATTTCCTGGACTACTCACCGTTTAAAAGGAAATATTTGGAAAATTAAAAGCTATATCATTTACATTTAATAATATTTTGGTACAAAAAATAGTTGCCTGCCAGACAAACAAGTAGACACATAAACGCAACATCAGGTAGAGGCAGCGACCATGTTCTTTTGTCCTTCATTTATTGGGAATGTTTTTACCTTAATCCTATATAAACTTTTACCAGAAAATGTTCAAAATATTACCATAACTTAATTAACTGACGACAATTACCTTACTTCTTATTCTGTAACTTACTGTTTATTGTTATTTTAAAGCCAGCCATTCATCTGTTAAGGAGTATCATAATCAAGACATGCTCCTTGAAACAGATCCTGAATATCCAGTCCTACTGGAGGTAAATCCACTGATAGTACAATACAAAAATAAAACTTCTTCCGTGCCTCTGGTGAGAACAAAAATCTGAAGGTAGGCACAGCTTGAGATCATTACAGTAACCAGATCACCAGTTCAACGTTGCTGAGCAGAGTACTCCGGATCCTATAATAGACGTGAGTACACGACACAGTAGGCACTTATATTTGGCTGGTAAGCCAAATTTGAGTCGTGATACACGCCATACGGAAGAATGCATTGCAGTGGTCTTCCATCATATTGCCTTGGTATGCACACCATAATCCTAACATTAGGCTACGAATGATGAATTAACACAAAATAATACATGTGAACTCACAACCCTAACTGAAACTCAGTCTCTATGGTATCGAGTCATTTCTTGTAACGTGTACAAGTTGGCTCTCGTCCAGTAATCCGTGTGAGCTGTGCTTGCATTCATGCGGTCAGAATCTAGCAATCCTGCAGACGGATTTAACAATATGCTGAGTTTAAATGGAATTTTTTTTTGCTCTTGGTAAGTGTTGTTAGAAAGTATACTAAACAGCTAACGATCGGTCCAGTGAATTTTCAAGTGACAGCGTACTTGTAGGCCATGAGGCGTTGTCAAATATGACAAAAGTATTTGCATCCTCATAGGACCTTAAATGCGTTCCACGCTTTATGATGAAAAGGCACTCTGACAGCCAGTACGATGGTCGTAGACTCTCTAATGAAATGCCACTATCCGGATCCTAGAGTAGCCGGATCTCAAACTACCGGTGCAAAGGAGATGCCAGAGACCACTAGGTCAGGATACACATGGTTGCTGTAGCGTCAAGAGACTGTAACGTGCCATATGACTGAGCTGATGTTACGCGACTCACAGGTGGGGAAGCGGAGGGATGAAGTCGTGTTGTATGATACCTTCGGAAGTCTTAGTGGGTAAGTCTATAACAAACAGTGGCGCGTCGATTTATTTTTAAGGGTGGGGTACTTACTCGCAGGCGTGGGAGGGTAATCAGAGTTGGGACACCTTTTATTCTTAACAAATATATATATATATATATATATATATATATATATATATATATATATATATATATATATATATATATAGCCCGCTTATTGTCATATCGATGGTGCATGCATAAATTATGATAATAACCGGGATGTGACATTATGCGGGCTTCAACATCGATTTCCTTTTGAGTCATAGAAGAAGCGTTATGTCTCAAATGATATTAAAAAAAGTCAACAAAAAGGAAACAGAAACGTTTATGATATTTTTATTGCACATCGGCATATCAAATAACTTTTATACGCACCTGACAATTTGTTTCCTGTAAGGTTTGTGCCGCATGCCGCAATAACTGACAAAAATCCGACTTGCCAACAGAAAGAGACGTATCGTCTGGGTCACGAGGTCAAATGTTTGGAAATATGCGGCACGGTGACAACATTATGCGTAGGCAAACTATTTTACTAAATAATTATTTTCCCGATCATTGCGCCTTATTTTCCGGATATCTTATTAATGACTCAAAGTTCCATGAGCGTCTTTCTGATAGGACTGTTGGGGGAGCGGCCATCGTCATGACATTGTCAACTTTTTTAAGTTTCACCGCGATTGAGGTTTTGGACCGAGTATCACCTCCAGTGCTCAAAAAACCTCCAGCTTTTCGTGGCCCCTTTAAGGGGATTTACAGTCGTAAGCAACGTTAAGAGCTCGGCGAAACATCACCGAGGTGTAAACCACGACCTTGCAAAGGCCACGAGTTCATTATGTATGACATGTGATCGTAAACATCGCCCTTGTTAATGTACGAAGAAACGCAATGATCTGGATTACCGTGGTATCTAAAGACGTTAATTAGCAAAGGGACGGTGAGTGACCTGTATGCATCACTGCACTTGCCTGCCGCACACAGGAGGGAGATGAGATCGTTTGATACGCCTGACTGATTGCAGGCTCTTGGCCTCGTTGATCGCCGTGTCGGCATCTGATGTGATATTAACTGCGATCTGGTATCACTGCCTAGGGTTCCAAGCATGACAATAAACGGGATTATGACAATATTCCATGATATTAAACGGTCAGATTTACAATTGATTATATAGGAAATGGTTTGGGATTTCAGATTTATGTGACAATAAACGGGATTTCTATTAACCGATATGACACAAAGTGGGCTCGACTGTATATATATACAGAGTGACATGGAGATGTAAATGCTTCATATAAGTAGACAAACACTTGTTCATTAATGAGGCTGTAAACCTTTCAGCAAATCTCAAGCGGGAAAACCACTTGTTAAGCCGGGCTTGAAACATGCGACATACCTATTGCATGAATGCCGCCCCTGTGAGCTACACAGGGTATATACTCTCTTGGCCCTATACTAGACTTATGAACTCGGTCCCAGTTTATTTTTATCCAGCACTTCTGACTTGACATATGTCCAAGGGAAAGAAGATTAGACCAACAGGTTAGAGACGTGTGTATGTGTTGTGTAAGGAAAGGAGCGAGATACAACCCCATACGGATCAAAATTGTAAGTAGGAAAATCCATGGAGTTATAATTCTGGGAAACGAGGGGGATAAATTCCACAGTAAATAACAGAAACCAGATCAGACAGCAAATCTTCGGAAATATTTTCGAATATTGTCCCCAAGCATATCAATAATTAAAGTATATTCTAATATTTATAAAAGTAATTCGCTCCACCTTTGTCCTCAATGTTCTCTGAAACCGCATTGCGTTTGACGCTGTGCCATACTACACTTTAAAGGTTATTGTCCCCGCAGTGAAATCAGCGAAATGAGAATAAATAAATTTAATGTACAGATAATTTTGAGTGATTTTCAGTTTATACTGAATTCAACTGCCTTCGGCAATGACCGAAATGCGTGCATCGTGGTCACTTAACCTCAAACACACGATTAAGGACTATTGTTCATATGAATAACGCTTGTTTTTAGTGAGGGATTTGAGCATGTATGGCCTCACATTTGACCCAGGCTCTCACCCACGTGCGTTTTCAGTAAAAGTAAAAAACAAATATTTCTCGCTCAATGAAATTGAGTGTTCAACCCGGAAGGATTAATGACAAAACCTAATTCAAGGTCCCAATTTCAGGATTAGGGGTTGGGTGAGGTGGGGTTGGGTGTTGTTGGGGGTTTCAGGCCTAAAAATTTGTCTGATATGATGAAAAAAAAGTTGCGGCGACTGAAAATGGAATACGGACCCTCTGCATGGAATCCCGTTGGGTCCGCTTCTGCTACTTAAAAGGTTTGCATATTTTTAGGTCTTTCTTCAGGAACAGTTTCCTTGCAACGTACATTTAACTAATATTTCACGTGTTCCTCACATCAACCTATCCTTTATACGTCACTCGATAGAAACCAGTAAATTATCATCGAAAACCTGAATGCCCCTGCGTCTTGTTCCGGTTCCCAATGTAAACATCATCACTGACCAGGTCTTCAAGGTAAACATACCGGTATATGAATTTCTTGCAACGAGCACAGCGCCACCAAATAAATGAAAAATATATTTGTACATATCTTATTGTGACAGTGTCCCACTGAAACCTATATTTTTTCTTTTAACTGTTTGAATAAAAAATGAGCCAACATTTCATTTCTCAGTTAATATATCTCCCCAACCCCGATAAAAGGCCCAGTATACCGGATTTATCAGCTGGTAATAATAATTTGTAGAAGTAGTAATAGAAGCAGTAGTACTAGTAGTGCTAAATATTTTCAACCTCACTATGTATGTTTCAATATCATTTTCGTTTTCGTTCTGACCATTTATGATCTATGTTCTTTAACCTGCAAACATGCTGCGCACCCTAAGTTTCTGTTGTATTTGTAAGATGCCAAACCAAGCAAAGCGCAAAGGAATACAAGATTCCTTCCTAGGTTAGCTCCAGAGCACCCCCGGTCAAGACGAGCACCGAGATCAAGAAGAGAAGTCAAAAGAGGCAGTAGAGCAACCACAACCACGCCCACTCCGCGCCAAGCCATCCGTATTTCAGTTTGGCGCTAGTCTAGAACCTTTATATTGAATGAAAACAGATTTTTTTTCATTAGCAGTAGATCCATATCGTATATCAAGAGGTCGATCCTACTCTAAAAGTCAAATAATGCTCTCTTTCTAGATAAGGGAAAGTAACTATAAAAGCGTGATTGGGCAATTAGGATCTTACGCGAAACAACTGCAGGAAGAGGCTTTAGTTAGAGGCTTCATAGCAAGGGGTTCTATTGGACTGGTGATCTTTAGAGACACACGCACAAACGATACTCACACAAACCAAGTATTAAATCCTTGCTACCTTGGCACCATTTGGTGAAGAAATGCTTATAAAAAAACAGGCAAAAACCCGTGCACCTTAGATCACTAAGACTCTAGCTTAGCTGCATTAACGTTGTGTTACTATATATGGACGACGGGTTCAGAACAGAACAGAGAGTTCCTGGTTACTTTTACAATCATATTGCCTCCACAAGGAGGGTGCACGTTCATTCCCGATCGTGTGTGTGTTTTTGTCTTTTTGTGCGTTTGTTCACAACATAACTCATATACAGGAAACCCATGGAATTTTTAGGACACATCAGAAAGAGATCAGTAAGAATCGATTAGATTTTTGTGCACACGGGTCCGGTTCATGATCCGTATCCAGGAAGGACTTTCAAGAAGATTCACAAATGTTCTGTCACATATGCACGATTGAACATAGGAATATAGGCCAAATAAATGAATGCAGAATATTGCAGACAGTTGTTGGGGGAACACTAATGAACCTGGGAATATGGGCCAATACGTGAATGAAAAAAAAAACGGATTGCGGAGTACCCCACATTAAGGACCGCCGTCATAACGGAGTTTTTTTATTTCTAGTTTATAAAAGGTACGCATAATGTTAGCATTTTTTACTATGAGAACAAGACTCTGTTTCCATCTGGTTAAAGATGTTTTAAAATTTTCTGCCACACCGTATATGTTCAAATATGTTTGTTTTCCTTCTGAATAGTTATGCTCTGTGTTAAGCTGCGGTGTAGTTTTATTTTATAACAAACGCGCTGCGCACCCTATGTTTAGAGGTTATGACTCAGTCTTACTTAGCTTGAGAATAAACAGCGCCCATCGTGGGCTGGGGATATTTCATGTTTTGAGCATCTGGTCTGTACTTTTTCAGATAACAATTCTGTAATACAAGAACAGGAAGCACAGTGGTTTATACACCTATCTCTATTCTCTTTCTCAGGTATATGGATCAAGGAAGAGTGAATGTAAAACCTCGCCATATACTTTTCTTATGACTAGATGTCCAAAACTGGAAACTATTGATGTATATGAGCTGATTCAATCATGTATACAAGGGTACATTGCTAAGATGAGCAAATGAGCTGCAGAACTTATTGACTGATATGTCAGATGTTCCAGCTTAACATACAGAAAAATTAAGTGGAATGTTTTGTATTTGCTCTCAGCTTTAGTTGTTCATTTAGTAGTGCTCTTAGATTTTCAAATCTGATAATCGATCGTTACTGCTGATTATGATGATGATGATAAAAATTAAATTGTAATCATTAATTGATTTATACAGTATAATGTTTAAAGTCTTCCAACTAGATTATAACGCAAGTCTCTGATATGTTTATAACTTTAAAAAATTACAAAATTAAACCTTAATTAGATAAAGATATCACTGAAAAAAAAATGTCTCCATATTCAACAATTATAATGTGAAGTGAGTTAATATCTTTCCTGATTTTTACAAAGTGCATTATGTTTGGGCCCATAACTTTTACAAATAACATAATACTGACCTTATTTATGGCATGTACTTAGGAACTTTATAGTGAAAAATTTATGGTAAATGAAGTAAAACAGATAAATATTTTGATAAAGGCAGTCTTGAAATGTGATAATAGGTTTTTAATTGAAAATTGAGGTTTTAAGTTAATTATTTTGAAGGACAAAGTCGCACTGACCCATTTTCGGTTGATAGGAGATCTTGGGGACATCTAACAGTATGCCGAATTTTAGATTCGTAGGTCTAACGGTTTCAAAATGTGCAAGTCTAACGGACGGACGGACGACGGACAATGGACCATAACTATTGCTCAGATGGCTTATAGTCAGCTGAGCTAAAATTTGTTACGAACACATGTGAAACTTAACCATTTATAGATACAAATGTGAGAAATTTTCAAATGACAGGCTGCTAGGTAACACTTTCTTAATAATTGACAAGTATAAATATAGAGGTGGTGCCGGGATTTTTATATACTTAATGACCGAGTGATGGACCTGCATTATCTATACATATTATCTACCGGAAGCTGCTCTACATACTTCCGGCACGTGATCTGCGGTGTAACTGGCTATTTTATGCTAGCCGCTAGAGTAGACCCTAGTGACATTAAGTTTACTGTGCACTTAAACATTTACAGTATTTCCATGGGAAGGCTGACCTTTCCCTGGCCGTTTGGATACCTGAGCACATCGTCCGTTATACATAGCTCAGAATTCTGTTTGATAGAACAGGTGTGGGCTTTTTATAAGAAGGTCTCTCTAGCTCTGGGTTTTCTGCTTGATGGCTTCACCTGTAGCAGTATAACTCACCAAAACTCGTGTTCAGATTGAGGTTCGCCGTCACATTCCAAGATATATTATTGGCCCGTTCTACTCTTAACGAAAAATATTCTTCCCTCAGTGTCAGAAACCTCAATAACAGCGACAGCGATATATGTAACCGTGTAATCTCAGGCGGATCGATGGACTCTTATGTTCCTTATATGAAATGTATACTGTATTTTGAAGTAGTCAGTTCTCCGTCCTGATGATAGTGGTAATTTCGGTTTCTTGAGAAAAACATTGGTTTGGGGTATATCAATGGTTCATATATATATATATATATATATATATATATGTTGCCGTTATATATAGTTCAGGGAGTCTGCCTTCACAGCAGTGCTGCCACCTGAAGCTAATTTATTTTCTTAATTATAGGCAATCAGTGCCACCTACCAGTTATTTAATCATTTAGTTTAACCCTTTAAAAGCCTGTGTCAGTTATCCATTGGTCAAACTTGGTCATGTGACATGGCAACTGTGTTGACCAGGTTACTTGGTAACTCTGTGTATTTTTCATTCTGTCTGTGATTCTCTGATAGAGAAGGCTATGATATCAGCTCGTTGCAGTTTTAAGACACCTGGCACAAGGTAAGTTATTTCATTTAATATATTTTACTTCATTTATCTCTCAAATATTCATTAGTTTACTCTTTAAGTGTGTCTCTTTCCATTATTGATATTGTAACAATTGTCTGTGTAATAATTACTATAGCCTAAAAGGTTTATTGTTGTAATGGGTCAAGACCATGTGCCTTAAAGACTTGAAGGAATGTTTCTGTTATATTTAGTTTGAAGAGAACAGAATGCAAACCTTTACATGTTATGCGAAATGAATTAATGTACGCGCACCGTTATACACATTTATTTATTAATTTCATAATTTTGCATAATTGAATTGTAACCTTGCAAGTACTCCAGAATAAAAAGCTATTCCCTACAAAACCGAATTCTTGACTGTATCAAGCCAACCCATCTACTGGACCGGCAACATATATATTTAAATATATATATATTCTTGACTAAGTTGAGATATTGATAATAATAAAAAACTTTAGTTGAGAAGATATTAAAAATGTGTCCTTGTATATCGAAGCAATGCAACAGTTGTACGTCATTAAAAAACACTAATTTAATCCAAAGTAATATTAAATTATAAACCAAGCTTTCATGTTTTATTTTTCTATAGAAGACCATGCAATCAGGATTTCCGTGTCTATTTCCCTAGACGAATCCAGCCATCCAATACTGAATGGTCAGCCACGCAGAAGTTACCGCTTACTGAGAATGAAGTACCCTACTTTCACTATTTATGTTTCACAAGAACGGTCCTGTAGCTAAGAACCCCCATTCTATTATGATTGTAGTTGCTTGTCTGTCAGGAAATACAAAACAGCTGAGTCATGCATTGGCAAAAATAAACACATCAAAGATGGCTTATAAATAAAGTCCTAATCCTCGGCCGGCATACCGGCATGGGGGAAATTCTCTGTACAAACCGTCAGTAATTATGTTGGCCCACAAGTCAGAAGTAATGGTCGGCTGTTAGCTCACCGTGAGAGAGATTTGCAGGTCAGCAGTCTACCTCCATTGCTGATAGTGTTGTCAATGTCTAACCTATTATAGCTAACCCGGAACTCCGGCTGATAACAGGACCGACCGGGGTAGCCTGTTACCTTGTTAATGCTCTAACCTATTGAGATGATAATGTGATGAAGAGGGGGCAGCTCATGTGGTTTTATTCACAGCCCCCGCGGTGCGCCCGCAGCCACCGTGCGGTTAAAGACTACACACCTGTAACAGGTGCGAGGAATGCAGCTTCATCAACGCACCGCGAGACAGATCACTGCCACAAGCAGCATTCAGTCGATTTCAAGTAACTTGTTCATGCGTGCCGCAGGTTTCACAGTATTTAACTTTGGGATATATGGTCTCAATAAATGAATTTGAACAATCCCCAGTAACTTTTCTTTATATAGTGCAATAGAATATATTTGTTGCCTCTGCCATTAGGGTATGCGTTCATCCCTTCTTGTGTGTGTTTGTATGTTTGTTCACAGTGTAACTCACGAAATCATGAATGGAATCTGGTGAAATTTTCAGGGCGTTTCGGGAATGGGCTAGTGAAGAATCGAAAAGATTTCAATCTGGATATGGCACATGATTCCGATTCAGGAACGTAATCAAAGAATATTCATAAATGTAGAGTCACTTATACACGAATATACATGGAAATATGGGCCGAATAAGTGAATGCAAACATGGTAACTCAATAGGACACCCCCCCCCCACAACCATGGCGGAGGTTCGCCTCTCTTAGAATGGAGATTTCTTGTTCCTTTTTTTGCCCACTTTGTCAATACATCTTTGTCATGCGCAAATCTGCACACACGTACACACGTAGGTTACGCATTTATTAACAGATACATTCATATATGTATTTTAAACTTTAGATATCCCATTTTTTTTTTAAAGTTATTGCAATAATGTTTCAATCAAATTGAGGACCTGCCCTGTTCATATAGGAATAATAAAAAGCAGGTACGGTAATGCTATTTTTAGACATCAAGGAAATAATTCATGTTACGTCATGCATAAAACCCAAATTCATTATGACTTATAATCGCATATGGCACAACGGTATAAGTTTTATACTGACAGGATGTTATATGTGTGTCACTTTTATAACCTCTATGAATAGAAAGAAAATCTGATGTGCGTCTGGACGTCTAGACTAAATGTGTGTAAAGAGAAAATATATGCAGACCTATCCTCACTAATACATGCTTTCATGCTAGTTTAGGCACACACAGGCACACACAGACAATAAAATATAACTGTCTGTCATTGCCCTGCATAACGTTAAGGTGAGCGTTGTTGATATCTACGGAATGCGTGTTGGGGTTATGGCGCCAGGTATTACGCAGCGAGAAACCCGGTAATTGGTTTCATCAGTACCCTGAATGTGTGCCAAGTGTACACATACGTGCAGTGTATTCTATTGTACATGCTGTGTTACAAGGACATCAGTACATATATGCTCTTCTATACCTAGGCCAATACCGTGATTAATAATAATGATTGATAATAATGATTATGATAATAATAATACAAATATAAGCTTGGCTGAAGCTTGCATTCCTTGGAATGCAAATTACTATTTTTTTCTTCAGTGATCGCTATTATAAATATCAGTACTGGTAATAACTACAATAAACATGGATACTACGATTGTTATAAAATCCTTAATTGCCATTACTTATCCGAACGTTCCATCTCGATATGTCTTTACAAGTCAACCAGCATAGCGATCTCGGGTGCACAGGTTGAAAAGGGTATTCCGCTGACTATCCGAAAGAAACTGCTAGCCTTGTAATGAGTGCGCAATAGAAACTCAAAGCAAAATATAGCAGTCTATATTCTAACAACTTATTTCGTTGAACAAAAATGGAACATGTTGATGACGAAGTATTCTATTATATCGCATTATCTAATCTTATATTTATGACACTTTCAATCCAGCGGAATCAATTAATATAGACATACAGAATGTTATTTTTTTAAAAAAACAACTGCTTCATACGCCAGCCTTTTTACTCTAACTGAATAAAACTAGCATAAACTGTGACAGACACTTTCATTGACCTAATACATAGTGGCTAAATTACACGTCACAAAACTAACGACGTCGCAATTTCTTCTTAGCCACAATTTTGACACTCGATTCACGATCCTTGGTCATATATCCACTCAATCTGGGAAATACCTTTATATCATATTCTCTTGCTTAATGGTTGCCCTATAAAAAATTACCGAGCATTTCCGAATACATCCGGGCCCTTATGTTTTGTGAGCAATAATGCATAACATTTTGTTTCGTACAATATAAGGCCTACTTGTGCCCAAGCTTATATGAAAAGTTGGCTTGTTCCTGGTAAATCAACACCCATGCGTGTCCGTTTGTTTAGGCATTCCGAAAATAATTTCCGTCTAACTCACCATTAACAAAATTTTCGTGATCGAGATAATTACAGAATAGATTGATGATAGCATTTTTGCCTTCGACTGCCCGCTGTGAAGTGAATGGCAAGCAGCCCTGTCGTATGTAACAGTGGCATATGCCTGGCGATAGGACAAGCGGATTACGTCATTGGGACGTCACGATTCGGTCCACTGGAGACAGGCGTTGATACTCCGGTCACGTGACTTCTGGTAGTATATCATGAAGGTGACACGTGTGTTTTGCAAACAACATTTGTTTATGTTTATAACCGCATTACATTGAAATACAGATCCACAGCCGTTTTACACTGCATCTAATTAACTAATTGTGGCATGACGACATATTTTTTTTTACCAGCCTTACAGATACGGGGGGTGGGCTATTTTCAAGCACAGCCTGACTTCATACATCGTATTTTATGACTCCGGGAGTAACCAGTTATTTAAGTAAGCTTAATAAGGGATTCGTTTTGCTTACTTACCGGCCGAACAGCAACCTTGAGAGATCTACACCAGTTTCCTCATAAACAGCCAAAAGCAGAAATAGGGTTACGTTACACCGCTGGTAGGTTAGACAGTTATAGAACGACTGCTACAGCGCACCTACAGAGTGAGAGAGGGGGCACTGGGCGGAAATGGGTGAAGGATGAAGAAGAGACGGACAGTAACAGTGCTAGGATTCCATTAAGATGACAGTGCGCCGAATGGGTCGGTGTCTATTGTGTTCTGTATGTTATGAGTTAGCATCCTGTGTTGTGGCCACGGCAGACTATCACTGACCCGGTGATAAGTGGAATGTGTGCTTACCTTTGTTTCAGCGGGCACAGGGAGTTGGCAGGATCAGGCGGCGAGCGGAGGACAGGAGCCGTGCAGCAACGGAGAGGCTGTTTTCGCAGCAGCGCAGCCCCCTATTTCGGGGAGGCTATATTTAATCCGGAGCAGTAACGGTGAGCAGCACTATGAGCGAAGCTCCAGCCCAGGTGAAGTGACGGGCGCAGGTACAGAGGCAGAGAGAGAGGGAGAACAGCTGCCCCCACATCTCCTCTTGCTGTTCCCTCCAGCCTCCGGATAGATAAATATATCATCTTTACTGACTGTGAGGTCCTGGCAGATTGCACAAGCAGCGCGGATCATCATATCTCTGTGGATGTAACACACCGACATTGACTTCCCTAACACCTATCATATGCCGGAATCACTCTGAACATTAACACAAGCAGTCACATTCTACTGACCTCATGTTTACCTTTATATTGTCATAGATCTTTAGGAGAAGATACTCTGGACCGGCACCTTTAAGTTGATCCAAGACGCCAGTTTATTACCGGGAACAATTTGGTCAATTTTGCTTATTACGTGGATAATTACTGCATACGCCACAAACATGAACGGAATCTCATGAAATTTTCAGGGCATTGCGGGATCGGGCCTATGAAGAAAGGATTAGATTTTGATATGGATCCGTTGCATGATCCGGATTCAGGAACACCGTCGAATAATATTCACAAATGTAAAGTCACTTATGCACGAATGGCCCTTGGAATATGGCCCTAATAAGTGAATGCTTACACGGTTTCATGGTCATCCAACAATATGGAATGCAGAATTCCAGTTAGATAAATGAGATGTCACGAAACTGAGAGGGGTGACAGGAAGGACAACAGCGTTAGGGGATATTTTATATGAAACAGGAACCGCCATTTTTCTATTGCGTTTCGCATAAACACTTTTCACGTACTATCACGTCCAGAATATTTATTTTAATAGAAAATGCTATAATAATCCGTCCACATTCAGAACCCAAGATTCGTATCTTGTCGTGGGCTGTTTTCTTCTTTGCTTTGTTTATTGCTTGCAATAAACATTGTTTTTGTTGCCGTAGTTAAATGTTCAAGACGTTTAAAGTGCAATTTTTAAAAAAACTGGTTACCTAGATTTGCCTCATACTATAACATTTTCTGAAAAAATATAAATATAAATATAAACACTAATAATCTTGAATCTACACTTGAATTTTTTCATATGAAATTATTATTATTATTATCATTATTATTATTATTATTATTATTTTATTTATTCATTTATTTTAATATTATTTTTTTATAACTTATCGAACCTACATCTTATAACGCCTGTGTGACCAAGTTTCACATCATATAACCCTTCACGTAATGTTATATCTCATGACGCATTATGGATCGAATAGTACCCTTTCGAACGCGTGACTTATCAAATGGTACATGTCATATCATCTGATTTAATACAGATATAACGCCTGACTAGTCAAATGCGACATTTCATAACGGCTGATGGTTCAAATATAAATTCCATAGCGCCTGATCTATCAAATGCTATATCCCATAACGTCTGTGTTATCAAGTATTACCGTACATAATGCCCGAGTAATCATTTGCTACATGCCATAATGCCTGAGTTATCAAATGTTACCTTCAAAAACTCCTCACTGAGCAAAGTTCATACCAATGACTGATTTAAATACAAATGACTGTATTCCAAATCTTGCAACGACTGGCTGACTAAGATAGTACATTCCATAATGCCTGATTGAAATGTGACGCGTCACACCTGACCGACCATATCTCATTAAACCTATTTCATCGAATGCTTAATCCTGTAAGGTCTAACTGACAAAAATATGACCGTCACGCCTGACTGAAGAATGCAATATCTGAAAATTTCCCAAAATAAAAAAAAAATTACACAAGGACTGAGTGACAAAATTTTACATCCACCAGGGTCATGCGGAAAAAATGTTCCGTCGCATGACAGACAAAATGTTACCGCTCGTTACGTCTGACTGACCACATCTTACCTCTCACAACGCCTAACTGACCACATGTTATCGCTCGTAACGCATGAATGACCTCGTGTTATCTCTCATAACGACTGAATGACCACAGTTACCTCTCAAAAGGACACATCTTGCAGCTCATAATGTCTGATTGACCACATGTTACCGCTCATAACATCTGACTGACCTCGTGTTACCGCTCGTAACGTCTGACTGACCTCATGTTTCTTTTCTGCTCACAACGTCTGACTGACCGCATGGTTCACGTTCCTGCGACGAAAATGTATTTCTGTCTGCTCTTTTTTTCAAACCACCTATGATAATGTTAACGACATTTGTAACGGATATCAGAGTGGCAGCTTAAGCCATATCCGAAACTGCGCTGAAAATTTCATGCGTAGAAAAACTATTTTTGCATCACCAAAACCGTAACAAAATTCTCTCGAACAACATGCAGCATATGTCAGTACAAAAGTTCGTCTACCCTTAGCTTTATGGCTGACAGCTAAGTCATAGGCGTATAGAAATGGTACCGGTCACTGTGGCGATGGGATTTCCATTATGTTTTCTACGGTTTATGTTTATTTGTCCAATATTTTCTGACAAATCCTGACTTTCAGTTATCAATTTTACGTCTTCGCACAGAAATAACTTTTGCGATAGATGAACATTGTGCACAGTGCAATCGTGTATTCATGTTTAGAGTGACAAAATACGTAACCACCAGAACCACATTTTAATGTTCTTAGTTCTACATGGCCTGTAGCTTTATTCACAGTTCAGCATGTTCTGATGACCTGACTAATGTTACCCACACATCATTTGTCTCCCCATCTTGTCGAGACCGCAAAATTCGTCCTCATCGATGGTAAACGTGCGCGCCCCCTGGCGGCTTCATAACACATAAAAAGCTTAGACCTAACTTCATGTAAACTTTATTATTTGGAAAAGTTAACAAAAGATGGGGCCCGGGGGGGGGGGGGGGGGTTGGGGGGTTATTAATACACAGCCATGTACGTCACTAATTTTGAATGACCTGTAAGTTCCTTTTAGATTCCCTTCAGTTAAAAATCATTCACTCTCAGCGTTGATACAGGATTGAAGTGCATAATAGAACAAATACAATATTGCGAGCATGGACCTTGTGAATTTAATAAAAACTTTGACGTAAAAAATCAAGAATCTAAGCCGTGGACACTGAACATAAATTTCTGATCACCCACCTGAATGCTATTATATTTATTAAGTTTTACTCCACATACTTTTGTATAACGCATGGGTCATATATTGAATGTTGCAAGATATAAAAGTTTTCTCGTGCCATTTTTCAAAGCCCAAACACAAGGCATGATGACATTTTTTTCACCTATTCCTTACAGTGTCTGACATCTGGTGGTAAAAGAAAACACAATTGTTTGCTTGAACATTTTCTTTGAACTTTGTGGTGATCAAAACGCTATGCTGACTGTCGTGTTTTACCATATGTGTTGATATTCGTGTGTCATGATATGCTGACATGACAAGTTAATGTACAGTCTAACCTCTTTCATTCGCCAACCTTTGGACCGGGGAATTTCGTGACGGTAAGCGAGGGTGGCGGTTGATCGAGGTCGGGGGGGGGGGTCCAAATGGCATGGGCAGGGTAGTTTAAATCGGGCATTTATTAGCCTCTTCTTTAAATAGTCATATTAAAAACAACATTTTAAAACTGTGTACAAATGTTATTACTTTATTCACATAGAAAGAACAATTTACAAATAACTACAGAAAAATACAGTGTGTACAAATTATTTACAAAGATACACATGTATAACATATACGGTAAAAATATAAAATTCTCCATGGTTCTCCTTGTGCCGTTTCTCTTTGATCCGAGTCTGCCCCTAAAAAATCCGTGATGGAGCATTGTGTACCAGATTGTTTCCACAATATCTTGATCGCTCAAAGGCTGTGCCGTTCCGATGTTCTGATCAGCATTGACGAATTCCTGAGTAGATATACGTGCACTGTGGTCAATCCCCAGGCTATCCGTAACTCTTTGTAGTAGCGGAAGGATACTGTTTGCTTCTGGACCGTCCTGCCGATCAACACTGGTCACTCGAATGATGACTGCTGTCCCCAAACAACTCAAGGGTGTTAAGTTATTTATTAATTAGTGGCATCGGGTACTTGACCTATAAACTTGAGGCGTGAAATGTTGTAAAAAGAGACGCGACCAAGTCAGCTGAGCCCGAGCGATAACACGTCGGCTTCATGAAATATTCCCGACTTGTCTTAATTTGGAATCAGTAAGTTGGCGAATGATAAAGGGAATGTGGTACATTAGGGTAAAAAAACACCTGGCGGATAGCGAGGCTGGCAAATGAACGAGGTAAATAAGTAGTATGGAAACTGGGACTTTGTAGGCGGTAGGCGAGGTTGGAGGATAAAGAAGGGGCGAACGAAAGAGGTTAGAGTGTATTTTTACTTATGGCCTCCGCCAGGAGGGTATTGATCATCTCTGTTCGTGTGCGTTTGTAAACAGCACAACTCAAGCACTCATCAAAGGAATCTCATGAAATCTTCATGGAATTTCAGTAATGGGATAATGAAGAATCGATTAGAATTTGGTGTGAATCCCACACATAGTTCTGTGGCAGCCATATTGGTGTTTGGATTGGTCTGTAATTCAACCAGTGATTGGACTGCAGCTCTCATGGGCACCATTCATTTTTTAGCTCAGGTGACTATAAGTCATCTGAGCTACAGTCGTGGTCCATTGTCCGTCGTCCGTCCGTCCGTCCGGATGTCCGTCCGTAAGACTGGCACGTTTCGACACCATCGGACCTACGAATCTGAAATTAGGCTTACAATTAGATGTCCCCGAAATCTCCTAACATGCCGAAAATTGGGTCAATACGACTTCGTTCCTTCGAGATATTAAGACCTCAATTTTTTTATTAAAAATCTATTTTCACACGTCAGGACTGCCTAATATCAAAACCACTCATCTGGCTTTCTTCATATTTACCATAAATATTACTCTATATTGTTCTCATGTACATGCTAGAAATTGAGTCTGTATTTTATCATTTTAAAAAGTTATGGGCCCAAACATAATGGACTCTTTAAAAAATCAGAGAAGATATTTGGTCGCTTAAGACCAAAAATGTTAAACCTAGGGACTTTTTTTTCAGTAATAAAAAATAGTTAATCAAAATTTAATTGTATACCAAAAATAAGATCAAAATCTTTAATTTTTGTTAAATTAGCAAAAATATAAATTTGGTACCTTAAATTTTGCCCAAGTTTGACCTTGGCATGTTTTTTTTTCTTGTAAGAACATTTGATTTACTTTTCACAGTCGGTATATATATAGGTTTAATCTTTTAAGTTCTGAAATTTGAAAGTAAAAGCTTAAAATTGTTCTAGTTATTGAAGTTTTTATGAGGCTCTATTGTATTTACATTTTGAACCTCCAGACCAGCCATATCTGGTCCCTACAGCCTTGCCTGGGTAAACTTATTAATAATGCAACACTGCTGTCACAAATGTAGAATCATGTGGCATACCTGACCTCCCCCCCCCCCCACCCAACCAGATATGATGCATTTGTTACATTCTTTAATTGCATTACTGTTTCCGATCCAAAGTATACAACTTTTCCTGAATCAAGTGTTATTTTCAGATATTTAATAATTTGCAAATTTCAAAATATATTCTTAGAAAAAAATAAATACATCTGTGTATATAATGTGATGTTGCCTGAGCAGTTTAACTATAAATGTTGATGCAATTTAGAATTGTTAATCAACTTATATTTTCAAATATAACTGATATATACTGTAAATGTATAGTAAAATTTATAAATATTGTGCAAAATTTCCCTTAACAAAAAATTGATGTATTAAAAAAAATGAGGATCTAATGCAAACATTCGTATAGTATTTTTCTGCCTCAGTAGAATGGGAATTGAAGTGATTTGCTTTGTTTTTCTATCTCTCTGTCCTCATTACAAACTTATCAGAAATGATCAAATAGCTGTCAGAGGAACAACAAACGATAGACCACCTCATGGTTTAGCCATTTATATACATGAACAGCTGAGTCCCCACGTAACCCTTCACCACCACAAAACACCAGATTTTGAGTCATCTCTTCTCTTTATTCACACTCAGACTCAGTCACTTCAGATTGTTTTCCTCTATAGGTCACCCGCATGTCCCATCAGTAACTTCGTCTCTGAACTCCAAGTTTTAGTCTCTCAAGTTGACCTCAACCTGCCTATAGTGATCATTGGCGATTTCAATATTGACATTTCTAATATAATATATGACACCAAATTGACACAATTATGTCAACTCTTTAAATGTCAATAACTAGTCAGAGAACCAACCAATGACCATGGAAATACTATAGATCTTGTCCTTACTAACTGTTTAAATGCTTCAGTTTCAACAATGGAAAACACATGGTCAGATCACAAGATATTATTAGCAACAATCCTCCATTCTTCAATTCAGATGAAACATAGCAACTTCTCATAGCTTAATCTACTATTTCTTCTCTATAGATACTTTTTGAGACATTCTGTTTCCTCTCCCATTCAGCAACAACTGCTTCCCAAAACATATCAGTTTTCTACGTTTCGATAATTATTTTGATTTATTAAATGTGTATTTTTATACTTGCGAATCTCTACTTCCTTCCTCTGCAATTAACAACATCTGGTCATTTCCAATGCAATATTTTAGACACATATTATTGTACATATTTGAAATACTGATACTTTTCCGCTCAACTACATAATTAATACAAAAAAATTACATCTGTCAAAATAAAATCTTACAGACCTACATAGAACCATTGTGATACAATTATATCTGTCACATTCAGCTGAGCGCCGTGACCCATGGGTCCCTTGTTTTATTGCGTGCTCTGTCGGCCATGTTGATATTCGGACAGGTCTTGAGCCCTCATAGACACAAATTGTCCCTATAAATTCAAAAAAAGATCAGATGTGTTCTCATTGAGATAAAGCGCGCGAAAGAAAGCGTTTCTGAGAGACGGACGCCGTGACGGATAGACGGAAGGACGGGCGGACGAACAGACGGACAAGGCGATCACTATAGGGTACACTTCCAAATAGGGCCCTAAAAAGATATACAGATAACCTTATATTTTCGTTCCCGGTTCATACCTCTTGTCAATGTGATACCGTAAGGATATGTTTGGTTGTTGATTGAGAACTTAGTCATTATGTACATGAAAGAAAAGGAATGGAACAGTTTGGTAAATAGCTGAGTAAAATGAGTTCACACATTTGGGAGAAATGATACCAATTTACAAGGAACACTGGAAAATTCAATCAAGTTATATATTTTATCATGCATTAAAAAGTTAACAATGGATTATCTAGATCAGGCCAGATCTAGTAATATTTGAAGAAAACACAAACAAAACTTACTTACAAAAACCTCTTATACAAGTCAGAAAATAAAGTAACTAGCAATTTACTGAAATTGATTGAGTATCGCGAATAAATACTTAGATTTCTCTCTACAATATTCTTGCTAAAATCCCTAAACCATTTCAAGCTTACTAGACAAATAATGGGCTTTAATGTCTTCATGAAAGAAATTCAAGCACATTCAACAAACGCCTATAGCGGGGGTTTGTAGGAGGGATGTAACAGCCACAACAGCCTGGTTCCGGCCACTATAATATAGGCCTAATAACGAGGTTATTGTTCAGTGTTCTCGTTTACTATCCAAGAAAAATGAAACCATGGGCACGTCAGTAATCTTTGTGATGGATTACCTTTTTTCTATCCTTATTAACGTCCTGCGTCGTTGGCTTCCTGTTCTGTTAATTTTAAACTTTTAGCAAATTTGCCTTATTATACATAATTATTATAGCATACATAATCATGCTATCTAAATTAACTGTCGTGTAGACTTTTATCAAATTAATGCATTATAATATGTGCTGCTACACGTCCCTCATAAAAAGGTATTTTAAATTATAACGTGTATATAATCATATTTATCTGAATAGAAATGCAGTCGCAGCCTACATATTCGCCTGCCAGGATCCTAATTCGATGTTGTTGTGTGCTACACACTGTCAAGGCTCAAAACGTTACGGTATGATCACATTTAGAGATAGGTCAGAACAAAAGGAACCCTGATACAAATGTATTTGCTGAACTCAGCATGGATTAATCACTTATCCCTTCCCACAATGGCATATAATCCTTAAAAAAGATATAAAAATCCATAAGATTGTTCCTTGTGTTTTACCCTGACTTTCATCTAACTCCGTTCATAATTGTTTGAGTAAATTTGCTAACGGATAAACCAACTGAGTAACCTATCAAGGGAAAACGTGAAACATGTACCCCCCCCCCCCCCCCACCCCGTGGAGGAGGTATAATGTACCCCAAATGAAAGTAAAATATGTTGATAAAATAAAAAGATAGCATCACATACATATATGATTATTATGTACACGAAACGTCATAGGTTGTACCGCATGTTGAGGTCATGCTTCAGAAATGCAGCGGTTAATGCGGTGCAGTTTATACCTGCTTGTTATACAACATGTATAACACGTCTGTGTTGGTATGATGAAGTGACGTAGGCAGACCTGTATTATAAGAGCTGGGATCCAGTCTACTCATACAAAGGAAATTAGACGACCCATGAGAAAGCTGTCGGATAACCATGGTTTCATTATACAGAGGTAAACAATGTTTATGATTTCATCTGACGACATTTATTTTACAGGTACATGATCATTTCCACTAATGTGTGTACTGTGAGCTCATTTGGCTTAATACAAAAGTTTACCAGCAAAACTATCCCGACACAACGACTTTTAATTTATACTTTTAATTTCCAAATGTCTGTTTTAGTCAACACAGCGCACGTGGGTCTGTTTACTATAACGAGATCATATGAACAGAGGTCATATCGTGCGCATGCTCGACATCTCCGGAACAAGGGGAAGATATATGAAAGAGGACCAAAGAAACATCGAACATTTGAAGCTTGAAAAATTATGACAGTGAAGCTTCTCGGTACGGCCAAGGAGTGACATGCGCGTTATGTTTATGTTCAGCACCACTGATCGCGCCCGATGCAGTTTATTGCCACTGGTATATAGTAAGCGAACGGCGTTTGAACGAAATCTTGACACATACCAGGGGCGGATCCAGGATTTAAGAAAAGAATTAACAAGAAGGAGAGACCAACACTTTTCCCGCACAACTTATCTTATTTAAGGTTACATGGACTATTCAACAACAAGCCCCAGACCTGTTATTTGATATCTGCTCTTTTGTTTGCTACAATAAAATATTATATCATAATTAACGTCTCGCGTCTTTGTAAAGGATTTAGGAGACGATGGAAACATGCCCTTATTTACGCTCCCGTTCTCTACTTCCTTGTCGATTAAAGTCACTTATTTAGTGCTAATTTATCATTGTTAACTTTAAAAAGCTGTATTTTACATGATTATGCTACCTAAACAAGTCATCCTGTACTGTTGATTATATAAATTACACAATAGTAGGCACTCCACTTTTAATCAGAAAACTACTGATGTCACTTTGTTTCAGGTGGCTCTCTTATTAGTCAAATGCCAAATTATCTGGATAGTTCAACAAAATAAATAAAAATAATACTATTTTAACACAACTTGTAAACAGTCCTGTCCAATACTTGTTCGATATACATTTGTAAATTTTAGTCAAAATACTGATTATTATCCATGATATTTACATGGCAAGACACTAGTTTATAAATGATGTTTGTCTTGGTTAGTCTTATGGACGTTATAGTCTAGTCAATAAACAATTTTTATCAATTGAGGTTGGACAAAAATGTTATCAAAGGTTTCTCACCGGAAATGGATTCACCGATGTTGTCGTAGTGCACAAATAAAACCCCACCCGATTCCACCCATGGCAAAGTGTCATTTTCACCCAAAATCCAAGATGGCCGCCATTATAATGGGTGAAACATTTAAGTGGCCATAATTCCATAACTAAATGACATAGAAACACATTTAAGGTGTCATTTCCATCTAACATTAGGATGGCCGTTTATTTGGCGACACTTCTGAGGTCATAAATGGTACACTTCCGGTATTAGGTCAAGGTCAATGTCAAATGTTGCAGATAAAAAGCTAAAATCGCTATGATATGGCATTTGTTTCAACCAAATCATAAACATGTATATCTACAACCCATGAAGTTGTGAACCTATTCATTATTTATAATACCATCATTATCTTCTTCATGATCACAATCATAATCATCATTATCCGTATCTCTGCTCTTAGTTTGGGTTCATTTCATGGAAGCGATTACTGTGCATTGATAACATACTGATGAAGTATGTACAGCTTCCCCTTATTATTGGCATTTGTTTATTTTTTTTTCACATAACCCCTACAGTTGCACTTAATTATTTTGAAATATTCAGGTGCTGCTTGTTGTAACCCTGAGAGACAAAGGACAAAGTGAAGATAAAAACCATTCCCCCGAAGCTTACATGACAAGGTTAAACCCTAGCGTCTATATCAGCGGCTGTTTCTGACAGGTTGAGTGAGATCTTTTGCAGAAGAGATGGTCGAAGCAAATATCTCTGTTGAGCATGTAGAAGGAGATGTCGACTGCTAAATCTGAAGGACGGCATATTTCTTGACTAAAGTTCCAAACAGTTCTTGCAGATTGTTCTGATGTATTTAAGTTACACACACCATGCTGACTTCACAGGTAATAGTTTCAACCTATTCATGGTAACAGCAAAACAGTCATTTTTGTATAACTACACTTAAGAAGCCTCCACAAAATGTCTAATTTATGTGCTTGTAAGTGGATAAGATACCCGCTCAAGGACACACAGTATGCAGCACACAAAAAAGCCAGCTGCTAACTCCATGTCTCCAAATCACCTAAAATGTTAGCATGGCAAGCATGTAGATCAAGGAAGCTCTACTTATGATATATCCCAGAGTCTCAACTTCCACAGGGTGTGTTTTTCCACTACCACCAGCACAAAAACCAAAACTTCTACAGGTAAAGTTCTTCGACTTCCATCAACACAAAATGTGCATCACGATGCTTAGGCTTAATGATATATGCGATGATTTTAGAAGATTGAACTTTGTCAATGCCACATGGGCTTCAGGTGGTAAAGTATCTACCTAAAAATGCAGATGGAGAAGTCATTTCATGTGGTCAAAATCTGACTACTCTTCCATGGTGTCACACAAATCGTCCGTTTTGATGTTATCATAAACAGGTTTAAACTTCATCTTCTTACCTGTGGTATCAGCATAAATGTATCAGTAACCTCTGCAACAACAGATTGGCTGTAAAGTAGCAGAAATAAAGGTTATATACGCTGTTGTGCAGATTTGGCATTCTGCATTTCCTTCTGCATGCTCATCAGAAATGTTTACTCTGACTTCTCTTCTGCAAAGCATATCACTGCTACCTATCAGAAAGGCCATTGACAATGATTTTTAACCGTGTCAAGAATGCATCCGGGGTAAGAATTCAGATGGATTTCCAGTGTCCTTATCAGCGGCTTATCCTGATAGATGTCAAATAGACCCTTCTCCTGGATCTCCTAACAAATATCATCAGGTCCAATTACCCAAGCATTGTGTGAAAATAACATCCCCGGTGTTGGGTTTGAAAATATCTCCCATTGCCCCTTTGCCTATCAGGGTTACACAACAAGCAGCACCTGAACATATCAAAATAGGAAAGTACAACTGTAGGGGGAACCTGATCTCATAAGCGTTTACCTGATGAACTGCTGTGTAAAACTGTGTGGCTAAAGCCAAGAAATTGCTTGCATGAATGTTACACAAATTAAGAGTAGGGATACGCTTTAAGAAGATACTGCTGAAGGTTCCCAACTTCATGGAATGTACATGAACTATGCATATATATATGGTAAGATACATTCATATTAATCTTGTTATTCAAACGTATTATAACATGCGCATGTGAAATTTGTTTCCGTGTTCGATGATTGGGCATAATCAAAATAGTCACAGTGACAAGTTAATAGATCTACCTACATCTCATTACTGTCATATTTTTTCCAAAATGCATCATATCATAGCAAGTTTGGCTTATTTCCCTAATCTAATATGATATTAACCTGGAACATAATGCATGTTATGTTCGAATTATGACCTAAGCAATATCACTAAATGAGTGGGAATACTATTGTTAGCTGGAAGTTTGGAAGCTGATGTTTTTCTGTGTTATTTTCTTGCAAAAACATGCCACATCATTGACAGTTAGCTGTTCTCCTAAGAATTTAACCTAACCCTTAATGAATGATAAACCTTTCCTGGACTCAGAACTATCACCACATTAAAGTCCATTCTAAATTTAGATGGTAACACTTTGAATGTTTCTATGTCATTACCTTGTAAAAGCATGTCATATCATAGATAGTTTGCCTGTTATCCTAAGGGGGGAACTTGAATGCATGATAGGAACTTATAATTTTCTGGCGTCAGAACTATCATCACATGAAGGTCATTTCTGAAATTAGATAGAAATGACACTGAGAATGTTTTCTAGGTCAGTTTCCTGCAAAAACATGCCATATCATGGACAGTTTGCAGTTTTCCAGAGAACTTGACCTTGACATTAATGCATGATATTAACCTTTCCTGGCCTCAAAACTATCACCAAATGAATATGTGCGTTTAAATTTAGATGGAAATGACCCTTTGTATGGGTTTCTATGTCACTTTCCTGCAAAACATGCTCTATATAATGGCGATTGTTACTATTTCTCATCCGAGTTTGGCTTTGACCTTGACCTTATTGCTCGATAGGAACCTTTTATGACCTTTTATAGTTTTAACAAATGAATGGGCATTCTCATCATCTTAAAGTCAAGTGGTAAAGACACGATAACACGTTAGAAAAAAGTACCATACCATTACGAGTGTTGCTTTTCTCTTCCAAATTTTACTTTGACCGTATACTTGATGGATGCTATATGTACTTTCAGACCTCAGAAGTGTCACCAATACATGGGCATTCTTAAGTAAGTTAGAAATGACAATTTTAATACATTTCTATGCCACTTTTTGAAAAAAACATGTTATATCATGGCGATTGTTGCTTTTTCTCTTGGAAGTATATGACATTGACCTTGACCTTTATGCATTTAATGTACCTTTTATGACCTCAGAGGTAAAAAAAAATGAATGGAAAGCCTAATGTCAAATGGAAATATTACTTGAGATAGGTTTTCATAACATTTGGTTAAAAAAAATGCCATATCATGCCGATTTTGGCTTTTTTCCTGCAAAATTTGACATTGACCTTGACCTAATACCGGAAGTGTACCATTTATGACCTCAGAAGTGTCACCAAATGAACGGGCATCCTAATGTTAAATGGAAATGACACCTTAAATGTGGTTCTGTGTCAGTTAGTTATGGAATTATGGCCACTTAAATGTTTCACCCCTTATAATGGCGGCCATCTTGGATTTGGAGTGAAAATGACACTTTGCCATGGGTGGAATCAGGTGGGGTTTTATTTGTGCACTAAGACCCCATCAGTGAATCTATTTCAGGTGAGGAACCTTTGATAACATTTTTGTCCAACCTAAGTCATTCGTTGACGGGACTATTACCAATATACACAGTCAGGGCGAAAGAGACGGGTAAAAGCAATGTATCGCCAATGTTAGGTGCTTGAAATAGAATATGTTCATTCTTTTAAGATATATGTTCAAATGTTTCCTAATTTATTGTGAATTTGCTTAATTATACTTAGTTATTACAGCATTATGATTAATTTATATATTATTAATAATCATGCTATCTTAATTAACTATCTTGTAGACTTAGATCAAATAAATGCATTATAATATACGCTGCAAACCATTTACACGTCCGTTATTACATTCAGTTTCCTATTGTGAATCCTTTATCAATACAATATTATCAGGACTGCTTATGTAAACCCTGGATCAAACTTATTTATAATATAACATGTATATTATAGTATTTCTATTAATAGAAATGCAGTCTGGGCCTACATATATGCCCGCCAGGATCCCAATTGAACTTTGCGAGTGTTGCACAATGTTAACGTTCAAAACGTTACGGTTTGATCACATGAAGATAGATCAGAATAATAGGAACCGTAATACCGATGTATTTGCTGCACTCGGAAGGGATTGATAGCTTGTCCCTTCCCATAATGGTATATTATCCTTAAAGTAAAAAAAAAAATATATGGTGATCTAGATTACTTACAAAATTGAGTGGATCCTTCCAATCATATTTTTTTGTGACAAGCTACTAACTAACCGGGTAACCAGCAAAGCTAACATAAAACGTGTATATCGCCCCCGGCGGATTGATAATAACCCAAAATGAAAGTAACATACGTTGAAAAGATAACCAAAATAGATATGATAGCATCATACATGTATGATTATTATGCATATGTCACAGGTGGTACCGCGTGCTGAGGCTAGGCTTCATAAATACAGCGGTTTGTGTGGCGCAGCTTATACATGCATGTTGTACAACATGGGGACGATAACCGCAAACATTCCAGAGAAAACATAACCCGTCCCAACTGTGTTGGCCGGATGAACTGTACAGTAAGAGAAGGATCCAGTCCACTCATACAATGGAAATTATAGGACCCATGACAAAGTTGCCTGATAACCATGGTTTAATTATCCAGAGGAAAACAATATTTCTTATCTCATCTTATGATATTACATGAAAGGCACGTATTATTTACACTAATATGTGTGCTTTCTTATGTTATTAACTCATTTTGGTTTAATACAGAAGTGTCCCAGCATAACCACCCTCGCCAAAAATACTTGCTATCTCCAACTAACTTGTTTTATACGTTATAATGGTTCTGTGTGTGAGTAGACACAGTGCACGTGTGTCAGTATTATCTGACAGGAGGTCATATGCGCATGCACGACAATCTAATTGTCACTAAGATAATGTTGAGGTGTGAGAATTAATTTATAATTGATCATTTTCTTAAAAAATGAATAAATAGATTTTTGTGGCATAGTCGATTCAAAACGATCATGCATGAACATGCAAATAATCTAATCCTGTCAGACGTATACGAACACAAAATAACAAACAGCATCAAAACAGAAACTTGTGCAGCCAACAATCATCCGATGGCAAGCGGACCTTGGATGCGGGTGGATTGATGGTTTTGTTATGAATACCGATGTACATATCACACTTTTTACGGAGGTCAATATTTTAGGTACTAGTATACATCATCAAGGTAATATAGGAAGTACATAAAAATTATGGAATAACAATCAATCATCGGTCGATTTTAATTTTTGATCATTGATTATAATTTTAAAACCAATTCCTTTCACTAGTATATAGTACACGTAATATTGTAATAACATAATATTTATATATATATATATATATATATATACACCAAAATATTTTCAGGTGAAACATTATTTGATGTACATTTATATATAACATGCCTGTATGCGAATAGGCCTTTAAACTCGCATGGACTGTAGGTATTACATGTAACCAAACATAAACATTACTGCAGTATGAGGATCAGACTAGGCAAGCACAATACTGTTAAATTTTATTATTTCAACCATTCAAATAAATTAACCGACAGGAGAGACAACCACCAAACCCGCACCGCACCTTAGGTTTACATGTATCATTCAATAACCAAATATATTTCCCAAAATAAAATATTCATATCCTTCTTAACTTCTCGCGTCTTTGTTGATTATTTTAGAGACCGTGGGAACATCACCTTACTTACGATCTCGTTCTGATACTTCCTTGTCCATTTTACTCACTTAACTATCGCTAAGTTATCTTTGTTAACTTATAAAGCTGCATTTCACCTGAATACATAATCTACAAGAACCATGATCTGCTGTTTATAATATTTGCACGGTATATACTCACTGCACTTTTAACCATACCACTACTGATAAAAACATGTTTCATTTTGCTCTATCATTAGTTGGATTAAATGCCAAATTATCTGGACTATCGGACTAAATAAAATTGAAATTAATAATATTTTACTGTTCAACATAATTAAGAAAATAATGGTCCTGTTCAATACTTCATCGATATTCATTTGCTAATTTTTTTTAGGAAACAAAGGACCCATGATGTTTGCATGACACGATACTAGTGTATTAGTGGGGTTAGTCTTACTGACGTGACCTTGTTCATTATAAGAACATAGTCAGGGTGGAAGCGTAATTAAAACACTGTATCAATGTTATCAGGTGCTTGAAGGAGAATAGATTCATTTTTAATACAAATATTCTAACGTCCATTATTCTTGTATATCTATAACACTACAAATTATTCACTACAATTTATTACAAATGAACATTTTTTTTCACTACTTGACTTCTTTTAACTCAAATGTTATAGTAGAGACTAGTTACTAGCCCTGACCTAAAAATAACCAGTTGAAAAAAAAGACGCTAACAAAATGGTGCTGTAATGTGACAGCTATCATACATCTTAACTAGGAAAAACTGCCGATAATTATATATCATATGGTTACATATATATTTAACATAACATATTGTTGTTATCTACACTAAGCTTTTTAGTTGTATCATATGGTTTCATATTTATTTGACATAGCATGTTGTCAACTACACTAGGTTTTTAAGTTATTAACAGAACAGCAGCCCGGTTAGTTTTCTTCCCTGTTATGTTTTTACATGTGTGTTGGCAAACATAATTTCTCCAGGAGTTTATATTAGTTGTGAATACAACAAAACTTTCATTTTTTTCTTTAATATTCCTCAAACGTATTTTACTATACGTTAGTAAAGGCAGGGATGGCAGCCGATGTACACTTTTAAAGGGGATGATTCAGCAAGATCCTATGCGGAGGTATCCGTTTTATGTGGATTTTTTTAGCCTTATACTGTTGAGTCAGCTACCTGCGAGGGGTATTGCAAACTGGCATATTGTTAAACCATTTTATATCCTTCAATGGACAGTGTCATAGACGCTAAATTCTATTGCTCTCTGATTGTTACCTTTAACCCTCCTTTCAAACCATATACAACAGTTCAGTTTTGGTTCCAAAGGTTATAGTTTGTTACGGAACTTAATATCAACAGATCACGTAGTCGTTACGAGCATAAATTTTGTCATGGAGATAAAAAAATCAGATTCTGTAACACTAGGCAGCGTGACATGTCTAGGGGAATGAATTAAAGATGTCAATGGTATTTTGTTAACAAATAATTATAATTTATTCTCAAAACAACCCTGACATTACAATAGACTAAATCAATACAATTACACAGTATAACAACAGTACAACAGCAAATCAAAACAATTTTCTTCTGACAATGTTTCAAATCATGCAAATATATCAGTTCGAAGGTTACTTCTCCGCCTTTCCAGGGTATCCTTGGAATTCCTCATTATATTTTTCATCTCTGCCATTGCATCGGGAATATTATAGCGTCCCTCTTCATCACTGCCCTCTAGACTGGCCATTTTGCTTGGCGTATCTGGAACGTTTTCGTCCGCCTTACTATATTTTTTACGACTTTTTCATATATTTGTCAATGTCCCCGCTAGTAGTATCACTCCGTTTTGATTTTCTCGCACGGGCATGTGTCATAACGGTCCCAAACTTTTAACAGTGCCACGTATTGCGGAGCACCCTCACAACACGTCTTTACCGTGCAGCCATGACACCCGAAAGACAAGATGATTCAAGAATTGAATGATCGTTTAAACAATTAACATAACAAAATAAAATGGTTTCTTCGGGTACTAGGTGTCGGGCAGGAAAGCCGGACAGAAATTTGCAAAGAGACTGCTGCTAAAATTATTTCAGACCAAAAACTTTTAGGGGATTTGGGAAAAGACGAATACGAGAGAAAATAGAAAATGCACACAGAGTAGGTCGACGGGGCGAAAGACCGAGGCATATTATTGTAAAGCTGCATGAAAGGCCGGATAGAAATGAAATTTTGCGACGGAGTAAACAACACCAACATCTGACGGGTCGAATTCTCTTCGTCGAAGACTTGACACAGCAAGACTATAAACTAAAACAAAACCTTAAACAAAGAATGCAGGATGAAAATAATGGTGGCAACAAAGTGAGATACAGGCGAGGCAAGCTTATAGTGAATGGTGAGGCTTTCCAGTGAAACCAGGTGTCGACGAAAACAGATTATGTTCATTTACACGTTTAGGTACCAGCTGCGACTGAGAGGACTGGTGTCAATCGCACTGTGACGACGAACCCATTCACTTTCTGCTCATGCGTTCATTTTTATGCAGTCACACTAACTCCACACCGAACTGTTTCGGTCAAAGGTTAAAATGGACAACGGAGCAACCAGACCAGTAGGCTGGGATACTATCACAGCAGGTTATATACGAACAGTGGAAAGATTTCCTTGTTTACATGTATGTTTTTTCTTGTTATATGTCATTCCTCACTTTGCTTTACTAATTGAACAATACTTAATGCTAGATTTTACATATTATATACTCAAATTTGATTATGAAACATTTACCGTCATGCATTATCGCCAAAACTGGTCAGATCACTTGTTGACACGAACATCATTGCTCTTAGATATTTTATATATATATTCAGGACTTCCGACATATAACTCAACGTTAATTTGTTAAAGGTTCAATATAAACGGATTGAAACTATACATTTGGGCTGCTCTTTCTTCCTTTTAATTAAAACTGACTATATGAAAGAGAGAGTAATCTGATTGATGTTTGGAGGGATTATAACCGCAGTGTAAGGAGATATACATGGTCTAGAATTGAACCGAATCCAATTTACTGTAGACTAGACTATTATTTATTTTCTAAATCAATAGGAAACAAAACTATTTATGCAGACATTTTGCCTAATTATAAATCAGATCATTCAGCAATTAGTCTGGGAATAAAAATAGGTAAAGAACCGAGAGGTCCTGGTATTTGGAAATCAAACACCAGCCTTTTAAAAGAGAAAAATTATATTGAAACTATTGAAGCAACAATAAAGAACACCGTAAAAGAAATTGTGGATGTACTTCAGCACTTATGTGGTCGACTATAAAATGTGTATAAGAAGAAATTCAATCAGATACTCAATTCAATGGGCGCGTGATAAACAAAATTAAATAAGGAACTTGGAAGATAAATTAAAAGAGCTGTATGAGAGACATGATGTCCACAACAACGCAGAAATAAAATTTTATGAAGAAAGACTAGAAACTATTATAAAAGAGAAACCAGAAGGAGCAATTATAAGATGCAAGGTTAGATGGTATGAGCAAGGCGAAAAATCAAGTAAATATTTTTTTAATTTAGAAAAGAAAAATTTTAATAATAAAAAGATAAACAAGAGTAGATTACTAGATGGGGCTGTTACGGAAAACCAGGATGAAATCTTATCTGTGGCTAAAACTTCCTTTAGCTCATTATACAAATCGACGAAGACAGGACATAGTGAAGGTTTTGTAAATAAATATAATACGCCATCATTAGTAGAATTGCCCGAGAACTTTGAAGAATGGCTAAACTCACCTTTACGTGAAAATGAAATCATAAAGAGCTTGGAAGTACAGAAAAATAATAAAACTCCTTGCAGTGATGGCATCCCAGCTGAGTTTTATAAAACATTATGGCAATCTTTGAAGCAATTCTTTATCAAAGCATTAGACTACATATATGACAACGAACAATTAACTTTTTCCCTAAAGCAGGCAGTTATTTGTCTAATACCAAAAAAGATAAAGAAGAGTTGGACATTAAAAACTTGCGGCCAATTTCTCTTTTAAATGTAGATTATAAAATTATTGCTAGGGCCATCGCAACAAGACTGAAAAAAGTTTTCCCGATTTAATACACGAAAATCAAACCGGATTCTTGAAAAGGAGATACATTGGAGAAAATGTCATCAAGGTATTAAATAGTTCATATTATGCCAGGAATACTTCTATAAATGGACTTTTCATGATGGTGGATTTTGAAAAAGCATACGAAAAACTGGAATTCTCATTCATACAGCAAACCCTAAAACACTATAGTCTTGGTGAAATAATAGAAAAATGGTGTAAAATTTTATATAATAATATTAATAGTTGTGTCACTAACAATGGCTGGTGCTCAGACTATTTTAAAGTGTCAAGAGGTGTCAGGCAAGGTTGCCCTCTATCACCTTATATTTTAATTCTTTGTGTTGAAACCTTAGCAGCCAATATACGTGAAAATGCAGATATCAGTGGTTATTATGATAGTAATAAAATCGTTCAATATGCAGATGATACTACCCTATTTTTCCAAAATATAAGCTCATTAAAAGAATCAATTAAGGTATTTAAAGAATTCTGCGATAAATCAGGACTTATTATTAATGCAAAAGAAATTAGGAAAATTAATTTTGAACCATGTCTATAAAAAATTAAAAATATTCTTGACATTTGGTCATATAGGAATCTTAGCTTACTTGGAAAAATCACAATGGTCAAAGGAGGGTCATTTCTGTTTGAAGGTAATCTGACCGTGAAAGACCTATCCCTGTATTTTAATAATACAAACCCATTTTGGAAAGAAGTTTTTCTGTCCTGGTGTTCATTTAATTTCACTCCGCCAGATACAGAGGATGATATTATCAATCAACCAATTTGGTTGAATTCACATATCAGGGTTGATAACAAACCCATTTTCTACAAACAATGGTATGAAGCAGGTATTACCAAGTTAGGTGATCTACTTGTAATTGACAGGAAAGGAAACAGATTCATCAGATATGATGAGTTGCAACATATAGTAGACACAAACATTAACATTTTGCAATATATTGGGGTACTGAATGCTATCCCTCAGAAATGGAAGGAAATCATTATTAGCAGTGACAACAGTAAATTGATTCAGCTATTAAAACTTTATTAAATATCAAAATTGGTGTACAGCGAACTAATTAAATCGGTTTTCGCTGAACCAAGGGTCGCTTGTAACAAATGGGCAAGAGATTTAAATATATCTGCACAGGTCAACCAAATTTTTGAATCCTTCACAGAAATACTAAAGTTGACAACCTCAACTGACTTAAGAATGTTTCAGTTTTCTTTATTACAAAGGATTTTATCTACTAATAGGTTTTTATAGTTAATTAAGGTCAAAGACTCTGATCTCTGTACATTTTGCCAAAACCATTCTGAATCACTTGTACATTTGTTTTGGGAATGCCAGATTTCTCAAGAATTTAGGCAGACATAAATATATGGCTGGCACGTATAATAAAATAAATCCACTTTTAATATAGATTTAAAGACAGTGATTTTGGGAAAAAAATAATGAAAATGTGTTAAACTTCGTGTGAGTAAGTCTGAAGCGATATATGTATGCATGTAGAGGCAAAGAAATAAATCCCAGATATACTGAAGCAATTCAGCAAGTAAAGAAAATATACTATTTGGAAAAATGTATTGCACAGCAAAATAATTTTTTGGAAAGACATAACGAAAAATGGAGGGGTTTTCCTTCCATTGGTGATTATTAGTGGTTGTTTATATCTAGGTACCAACCTTTGTAAAACAGATTAAGAGAGAATGTTAATTGACATTTGAGTTAATTATGAGGATTCTGTGTGTGTGTGTGTGTGTTTCTTTTCTTTTCTCTTGATATATTTGAACTTGCTGTAAAGCAGTAAATATGAAGAAAGCTATCGTTTACTTTAAATGTTTATATAACTCCGTACAACATTCCGTACGGGTCAAATACAGACTGATTGAATTGTAAATGTCATCATATTTGTCTTTTTTGTACTTTGTCATGTACTGTATATGTTTTCGTCGTTGTAATAAAAAAAAGATCCGCTGAAAGTAAGTAAAAAAAAATCATACAATTACACAGTATAATAAATAAAGTGTACAGTACCTGGGTACCACCACTGTCACAGCTCATTAAGTCCTTTAAGGCATATAATCCAGATGAACAGCTCACATAAATCTTCTCAGAGAATAATAGTCCAATTCAATTACAAAATGAATCTGTTGTCATCCAAAAGTAAAGTTCTGGTAGCAATCCTAAAGGTAAACTGAAGACTATATAAAATCCGTTTTCGAAGAAGACCTATAACTGCTGCAATTATCGGAAAGGTCCACAAACTGACTAACACTCTTCCGTGTACGATGGAATATTTCTCTCTCTCTCTCCTCTCGGCTCTAAACACAGCCCCTTATTTATCACTTTTCACCAAAAGCCGAGAACTTTCCATTTTACGAACAATCCAAAGAACGCAACTAGACATACGCGCTCATAGAGCGGGAATAGCCCAGAAAATTCCAGATTAGCACGAACGCTATGTCTTTACACATCAGAGGTCAACAAATACGGATTACACCGAGCCAGGACCCGGTCAAGCGAGGTTGATACAGCAACGAGCCACGCCCGCGCGACACGAATCAAATGTCAACAACACATGTAACACCCCTGCACACAATAACACAGACATCTGTAAAATGTACAGTACCAGAGTGTCTGGATCCTAGGCTTTGATTTTTGGATACCACCACTGTCACAGCTTAACAAGAGCCCTTTAACACAAATATTCCAGATGAACAGTTCATGTAAATCTTCTCAGAGAATAATACGATTTAATCGCGAAAACAATCTGTTGCAATCCAAAAGTGAAGTTCTGGTAATAATCCTAAAGGCAAACTGAAGACAATCCATATGAAATCTATTATAAAGTCCGAAGAATATCTATAAGTTCTGCAATTATCGGAAAGATCCCAAAACTGACGAGAGAGCCACACTTCCGTGTCCGCTGATATTTTTTCTTTCTGCCGACTCTAAACACATCCCCCATTTATAGCTTTTCCACCTGAAGCCCAGAACTTTCCATTCTTGAACATACCTAAGAACATAACAATACACGTGCGCCCACGGCGCCTGATTAGACCCAAGCAACTAGAACACAAAGAACGCTGTGTCTCCACGTTTCACACTTCACACGCAAGCCAGAGCCCAACTCGCGCGCCTCCCATAGCAACGAACAGGGCTAACGCCTAACACGAATCAGAATGCCTGCGCATTATAAACAGATACATGTACCAAAGTGCACTACCAGTCGTTGCGGACCACCTGGGACTGATATATCAGAGTTTTCCACATAACAACAGGTTTCGTGTTCCATTCATAAAAATCGTGCCATCTAAAGTTAGCAATAATATAATTAGCAAAAGGAATTGTTGATAACTTGCATTTCAAGCATCTGCAGGTTCCAAAATAATGATTTTGTAATTTTTTTTATTATTATACTTTTTAAAACGGCACACAAATGTAATATATAGCAAATATAAAATTATGAATAAAACAGAGATAATAATGTAAAATCACATTGGTGTTATTGCTTAACTTGATGTGAAAATATGTACTAAAAAATTAAAAAAGCCTCAATAAAGTACCATGGCGGCAGGACGCGCCATCGCTCGCTCTCTTTAAATTTTGAGCGATGGGGCTAACCAGACACTGTATTTACAACTATTGATAGTTATAAGAGCCAAGAAAGACATGCAAAGGGATAAGGTATTTGGTGTTTACTTTTGAAATATTAAACATGGAAACAGAACCACATGTAACAGACCCTAGTGACATCATTCGCCCAGGCACGCCTAAAAAGAACAATTTCGGACAGCTCACTGTCCCAAAGTATGTCACAGTCTTCAGAGAAAAGGCCAAAGTCACTTGCAAACATGCATCCTATTAAACGGATGCTAGAAAGCATGGACAAATCTGCCCCCTTAACCGTAGGAATCCGTGCAAAATGTTTGACCATACAGTCTGAACACTTAATTTGTATGTTAAATGATAAACTTCGCCAGCAAGATGATATCATATCACAACAAGGTTGACAGATCTGTGAACTTAAAGAAAGAGTGAAAGTCTGTGAAGATAAACAGAATGAAATAGAACAGCTTAACAGGAATTATGATGAATTACACCAATATAGTAGGAGGAACTCTGTTCGTATATCTGGTGTTAAGGAAGAAGTAGGAGAGAATATTAAAACAAAACAAACACCAGTTCTTTACTGAGACACTGAACACAAAGATCGGTCCACAAGACTATTGTCGCATACATCGGCTCGGAAAACCAACAGAGAATACACTGGAAGCACCACGATAAATCCTGGTCAAATTCACAAACCACAACGCTAAGCGCAAGGCTCTTGGTGCGCGAAACTTTGCCGTACTATTGGCGGACCAACAAAAGTTTTCATCAATGAGGATCTCACACGGCAACGAGCCAGTGTAGCCTTCCAAGCCAGAGTACTAAAGAGAAACAAGAGAATTAAAGACACCTGGACGTCTGATGGCTTTATCCACATCAGGATGTTGGACAATAACACCATGCTATTTACACAAACATACGACGTTACGAAAGTGTTCCCATGATGTAATCAGGGTCCTTTTGTTGCGTCGAGGTCCGTAGTTCTTGTGCACACTCAATGACCTCTAACATGTTTTCATTCCAACACATTACACTTGTCTTGTCCGTGCGCACATCCATTGATTATTTAACTTTTCTAACACATTATGTATATTATACCGCATCCGATCAATATTTAGGAACATTTTTTTTAATATATCCACGCTTTATACCACAAACCATTAATAGCTGCATTTTTCATGCAATACCATAAAGTTACTTTAATAACCTCCGCGTTTGGGGGGTGGGGTGGGGGGGCCCTGTTGTGTGACGCTGTCAAACCTTGTCTGCATAAACTTATTAAGCCCATATTCCAAGGTTGATCTATGCATAAGTCACTGTTCATTTGTGTATATTCCTTGATTTACGTTCCAGATTCCTGATCATGAGCCATATCCCCAACAAAGTCTGGTTCTTCATTGGCACATTTCTGAAATGCCCTGAAAATTTAATGAGATTCAGTGATTTAGCTCATGATTACCTGAGTTATGTTGCGAACAACACACATGTACGAGTGTGTAGGCATACCATCCCTAAGGCAACGAGCAACAACGAGCAAAAACGAGCAGCATAGATACATGTGTATCAATCTGAGGAGGGGAAACTGTTTCTTGTATGGGTAGCACACCGCAGCTCAAAGACAGTCTCTCTACCAACGTGATTTATCTGACAATCAACTGGTCCCCATTCTATCAAATACCGTTTCAACTTGGTTAAAAATATGACCTTTATTGAATGTTATTATATATGTGTTGTTTTTGTACCGTCTTGTAATCTAGTATATGATTGGGTAACCCTATGCACTGATAATCGCATGACTTACACATCACGATTGTGCATGTTACAGCCGCTGGTCTTTGGCATAAATATTAGTAATGTCATAGACTGTATTTACTATAATCTTGTACTGATTTTATGGCTGTGACAATAGAACAATACCGTGAAAGGATCGGTAATTGTCACATTAGACAACGTACACGGTCTATGAAAATATGGCAAATTAAGTCCATTCATTACTGCAGTCTTGTTTCGTTATATATTTTAGTAAAAGCTTTGTGAAGTCGATATAAGCACTTGGCTCAGATATTCACCCAAATCCAGGACCTGCACTCCCGGTTGATAAAACAATCAGGGTGGTTCTTGGCTTACTTTCAGTCATTTGAATAAATACGTAGTATACTAGCTGAGCGTAAGATAGACGAGCTACATTATCTCTGTGAAGAAAAGAACATAGGTGTTCTAACTGACGACTCTTTGATAAAAAGGGAAAATTTCAAGGATCCCCTGAGGTGTGACAGGTCACGGCATGGTGGCGGGGTGGCCATTCAAATTAAAGACTCCTTGCCTTACTGCAGGAGAAACGATTTGGAGCCGCATGGTATTGAATGTATATGGTCACAGATTTTCATTGGAAATTATTTTATTCTACTTATTATACTACAGACCTCCTGGCCAGCCTGTAGACATATCCGATAACTTCCTAGAAACATCAGCGTCTAGTATAGAGTTAGCAATGAGTGAAAAACCTTACTCTGTATTCATCACGGGCGGTATTTAATGATAGATGTTCAAGCTTGGACTTCGATCACATTCAGAGTGACCTGAAAACTAAGCTTGTAGAACTAGTGGCAGTAAATGGATTGTTTCAGTTGGTGAATCAGCCAACTAGGATAACAAAATATACATCTTCGCTATTAGATCTTGTAATTACAGAATCGCCCGGCTTAGTAAACGAAATTGATGTTCTGAGTCCTATTTCTGCTTGTGATCATAGTATTTTAATTTGGAAAGTTTCTTTCAGGCATGTAAAACTTAATGGGTATAAACGTGAAGTATTCTCTTACAACAGAGCGGATATGATGGGACTCCGGGATTCATTAAAAAATGCACCTCGGGATACTGCTTTTGAAATATTTGATGACGTGTCAGACGTACTTAACTTTTATGATAACATTCTGACAGGTTCAATTAAAGAACACATTCCCCACAAAATAGTATATATTAGACCAAATGATAAATCGTGGATGAACGGAGCTGTGAAAAACCTTATTAGAAAACGAAACAGGCTCTGGAAAACATACATACGGACGAAAGATTATACAGATTATCAAGCATACAAGAGGATTAGGAAAGACGTGGTCAAATTAAACCGAAGCATCTTTAATGCTCATATGTTAAAGATTAATAATGAATTATGTGATCGCGACACCTGTGCAAAATGCTGGTGGAAGTTATCCCGTTCCTTATACGGGGGTAAATTAATATGAGGAACATCGTCACTCGAGAATGAGGGCAACTTTTTAACAAATGCTTTTGATAAAGCTGAGTTATTTAACCAATTTTTCGTGTCACAATGTAACATCACCCAAAACGTTCTTGATCATCAAGAAATACAGTCTGAGCACGATGAATGTATAACTGATGTATTTATTACTGAAGAAGAAGTACTGGATGTAATGAAAAATGTAAAAATAAAAAAAGCTACAGGTCCTGGTGGAATAAATAACTTTATTATTAAGAATATGTCAGGAATTTTGAGCAAGCCTTTTTGCAAAATTAAAATTATTGTTTAGGAAAAGGAGAGTTTCCATCTGGCTGGAAAACCACATATTTTACCCCAGTATATAAAAAAGGAACACGACACAAGGTGGAAAATTACAGACCGATATCTCTGCTAAATAAAATTTCCAAAATTATGAAACGAATAGTTCATAACAGACTTTATGAGTACCCTGAGCAAAACAGCCTTCTGTCATTAACACATTCAGGGTATAAGAAGAATGATTCGGCCATTAATTTGATTATTTCACTCTGTCATGAAATTTATAGCGGTTTTGAGAGAGGTCATGAAACCCGACTTGTATGCCTCGACGAATCTCGGGCTTTCGACAGGGTGTGGCATAAAGGATTATTTTATAAACTAGATTGCCTCGGAGTAACGGGTTCTCTGCTTAAATGTATTGAAAGCTACCTAACTAATCGGAAACAGTACGTGGTTCTAGAGGGCTCACAGTCGAATAGTTTAAATATATATTCAGGTGTCCCGCAGGGTTCTATACTGGGTCCACTCTTGTTTCTTGTTATCTTAACGATACTGATTAGCACACGTTAGATAATTTTAAAATGTATGCCGATGACACCTGTATATATCCTGTTACTGATAACCCAGTCTAATCAGCGAAGTCTCTCAACCGTTACTTGCAGCGCTTGAGCCAGTGGGCTTACAAATGGCATTTACAGTTCAACCCAACAAAAATTTAAAGTAAATTCAAGTAAAAGATCGTACAAGATTTATCCACCGCTGTATTTTGACGACGTGAAACTGACTGACGTTACCAGCATTGAACACCTCGGGGTGATACTTACTAAAAACTTGTCATGGTCCGAACATATTAATAATTTATGTCTTAAAGCTTCCAAAAAGATGCCATTTAAAAAATATTATAAATTCAAAATGTCTATGAAAATACTGGAACGGTTGTACAAATCAATGAAATAAACACAATATATACACCATTTGTGAGAGAAGAACAATATAAAAGATCTTATTTGCCTAGTGCATGTGAAAAATGGAATAAATTGCCCATTGAAATAAGAAATATTAATTGTCTTGAATCTTTCAAGCTCGCCCTAAAATTTCATTTATTAAAAAAAGGAAACCCGAAGACAGATGTTTCTATTTTAGCGTCAGAAAAGACGAGTTAAATATCAATAGATTAAGATTCGGGGCTTGTCCTTTGAATCAGTACTTATTTAAAATCGGGAAAACGGAGAGTCCATTTTGTAACTGTACAGCAGCTGAAGAAAGCACGGAACATTATTTATTACAATGTTCAAGGTACAGCCGATGTCGATCCGACATATTCACGCTCATAAAAACAGCATTTGACGAAGAAAAATACGATGTCAAATGCTTCATCAAACTTGATCCTACAACTAAACCTGAAAACGAAAAGTTAAAGGAATTCATATAACATGGGAGAAATGCCCCATCAGGCTATATAAGAGATAGGAGACGCATAGCCTTAACACGGTCTATAACACAAACTAAACGTTTTTAAATGATACCATGTATTTACCACAGTGCTACACTACGTATTGTCTCTAAACCCGCTCCTAGTGCAGTCTATAGTTAACGGTTATCCTGCATGTATTGTTTTCACGTCTTTTTATGTTTAGTCATTCTGTAAGATTATTTGTCGTCTATATTATGTTGTATATATTGTATCACATGCTTATATAATACCTTATGCTTATATGTCACCTTATGCTTAAATGTATATATGTTGTTATCGTCATTGTTAACATGTTACATGTTTACAGGAGAGCATGTCTATTAGCCAATGGCTACTTTTGTAATCCTGTTAAAATAAATATGTTCAAACCAATTAAGAATTACAGATTTTTCTTGAGGCCATAGATTCGGGGTCCGTGAGGTCCGGGTTTTACAAACTGCCTGAATGCCGTGACTGTCTCACCGGAATACATTGGCTCAGCTTTCAAACAGGAAAGGATTTGGATTTGCGTGAATTTTTTTATTAAAACATATGCAGCCATTTAATGTACCACATAATATAATGCTAACACGAACTTTTGCACAGCGGGATTGCCTGACCATATGTGTGCTCAGTTTCTGTGCGTGAAAACGGGAATCCAATTATCGAGAACTCGTCTCAGCACTATTATACTACAATGCAAGATAACAGGTTTATTTACTGGCGGAAGACGGACTCGCAAGGCAAATTTAAATAGCGATTTTTTCATATAAAAATGATTTCATTTATCATCTTCAGTTAGATTTTTATGCATAACACCATGCATATAATGGATCATTATATTAATAGTGTAACGCAAATCGAGTAATTTTCTGTGTCTCCTCTAACACCAGATTGCCTTGATTTTCGACATACATATGCTCCGGAGTTTGTCCGAAGACATTCAACCATTCGTACAGGAACGTATTCCTCCAAGTCATCTGGACTCGGACACAAGGTTTCTTGATTGTGTTAAATAAATAAAAAATGAAATAACTTTTTATTTAAAGCAGAATGTTTAAACGACCCAAGGCTTTAATATAATATTGTATAATTTTCACTTTTTAGAGATGTGCGACATTGAAACACACACACACACACACACACAAAACACATATATATAAAATTAAAAACTATTGTTAATACAAGCCCCTCAGTTATCTAAGTAGCACTGCATAAAATATTTTATTTAGCACAGCAAGGTTTGTAGTATTGGGAAATCAGCAATGGTACAGCCATTGTGCATTAAGCGGTACTTCCTTTTCTTTAAAGTTAATTTTGACTCGATTCTTTTCCATTGTTTAATGAGGTTTCTAAAGTATTAGTCTTTCACAAACATATAAATATGTGTAATACCATATTCCCAATGGATTCCTATTATACTGAGGGGAACTATTTTATTGAATTTTTAAGTACAGCTAATTTTCAGAAAACTTTAGCAAGAGCAACTTAGAGCAGGTCCTTGAAGGAAAGTATTACTTATATTCTGGTAACATATTCTTAACGTGTTGTTTAAGTGCATTCAGCCATACTAGAAGGAAACATTTTTTTCAGCTTACATAAATGTAACAGATCCGAAAATACCCTGCCCTCTCCCCATGATAAAAAAATCATAAAATACTTCCATAATGTATCGGCCAAGTCACATTAAGGCCAATACACTTTTGAACAGTTACGATTGGAAACGACGTGCATTGTTGGTAATTCATGGACAATTGTGAGGCGGGCGCACTTAAAGTAAAGGTGATCGCTTGAACGTGGTATCAACGCACACAAGTAAACAACGGTCGTAAAGAGGTCTATTGGCGTGCAGCTTTGGTCTTTGGTTGTCGCAGTTAAGCTTAAGTTGTATTTAAATCATACAGACCATCGATCTTATGGTCTTACAAGGTCGTATTCAACGACAACGGCGAGTCTTCGGTCATATAGGTGGTCTAACGCAGTCGTATGGCAAATACGTCAAGCCATTTACAATTCAAGATGAGAAAATATTATTTTCCTCAAATCGTCGCAGAACTTAATGGCAATCATAGCTCTATTAAGTGTAAAAAATAATCAAAAATCACCAGAATTTGCTGAGTTAATACTACCCTAACCAGACGTTTATAGTGTTATATAGGTAATTAGGAAAAAAACCCAGAATACTGAAGGTCATGTTCTCAAAATTAAGAATCTCAGTGCCAACTTGAAATCTGTTTGTAGTTTGTCCACTAGATAAGTGAAACATGCAGCAAATAGCATGTAACTATAAATGAACTCTATATGTTTTTTTCGCTGATCAATATGCATGTGCAGATAGGTATTGATATTACACAGGTATTTCAGTATGTACAGTCCTATAAAAATGATCAAGATTGCTAAGGACCATGCGTAGTTTGGTACGTAAAAAGTATAAACAAGCCATTTTATATTCATATATATATATATATATATATATATATATATATATGCAAATGCGTCGCCTTGTTGTAGTCACGAGGGTGTTTTTGCATATTGTATTTACATACGGTACGTAATTCAGACAATAAAGAATATTATGGTTATAATTAAAGAAACCAAGCGCAATTTATACCAGATATTTATCACTTATAAAACATAAGCAGAGTTAATTTATGAAAGTTATCCCTTCCTGGTCGGCTGTGGTTATACATGTTGAATTTTGCTGTGTTTTTTTATGATAGTGGACCATATCATAATGTTAATATTCCTCTTTTACATTTTACCATGAAATATGGTGACTGTTCCTCTATATTATACCTTCCCCAAAAATTGTGAAAACATATTTGAAAACCTCTTGTGTTTGATTTTAACGAGGGTGTGTCAATACGAGGTGGAAGTTTAAACCAGAATCTGTGAAATCAAAGTATACACTATTTGCATTTATTATATATAAAATAAATAAATCCCACAATACTTCACTCAATACCGATATAGTTATTGTATAACGACCTGTGTCATAGTATATGTTTGGACAATTATTATTGCATGTTTGCATAAGAAGGTTGCGATACCATTCACATATTATGTTGTTGATTAACAAACCATGTTTCCAGAGGTATGATACTAACTATGTGTGCAGATGCATCAAAACCTCTTTTTCATCTTAGATAAAAGTGTAGCTTATTCCCGAGGGATTGATATTCGCGATTACTTTCAAATCGCGAATATCGCGAAATTAGAACTCTCGCCAACACAAAGGCAACCACAATTTATAACAGTTTACGTATGATAAGTACAACCGTTTCCAACGCTATGCGCAGTCGCGTAACAGCATGTTTTACACTTGTTATAAAGGTTTAGGGACTCCGAAACAATCTCTTTGATCGTCATCTTTCATAATAAAATCAAGTACAAATAAATATTACATTCACTTTACAATGGAGACATGAACTGTGCGATATACAGAAATAAACAGTTGCCATGTAATACACAGTGTCTCACAGTAGATATCACACACAAAAATATCAGAGGTTATGGCTCAAGCGTTTATTTATTAAATAACATACATGTATATTCGGTACATAACAAATCCAAATTTTAACTATGCAATCTCTTTCTTCATCATTTAAACAAAAGTTGCATATACTTTCATTTTCCATTTCCTGTCGCTAATTTAGTATTATTAACATAACTGTAATCTCGGTTCAAGTAACTCTGTTCTGAAACATACTTCTATGCAATAGGTTCAACAGTTTATAATATTCTTTGTATTGCTTCTTTACACTAATAATCGTCCCTGTAAATGTGATACTAATGTTTTGTTGAAGAATAAATACCATTGGTTTCTTCATGGTAATACTTTCTACAGTCTTCAATTATACATGGGATATTATGTATTACATGTTCGTCAAGTATGTCTGAATGAAACGGTACAAAAGATAAATTATTGATAATATAGAATATGCACATATTTCATTCGCCGAAGATGCATGGGCAACTTGTGGTTATACAGAGTGGAGGTAGTGTAATACACTTATCTCATGTTTACAACGCTATCCCGACAGTCATTTTGATCGGAATGTAATATGGATGATGTTATATTAGTTTACTAAAACACTGATATTAAGGTCTAATCATCACATCATCTAATCATCGTCAAACAACCTTGGTTTAATTTAGCTTTAGAATTCATATCAATAATAATTTTAGACACAGTGAAGTATATATATTTAGAATCCTTAGAATAATCTCTATCAGATGATATATATTTAAAAAGTGTAACAGTGTCCACTTTGAAAATTTAAAACTTGAAATGATTTAAAATTATTTTTTTTAATTGGATATATCTCAAAATTGGCATAGGGTATGTATGTGGAATTAGTATCATTTGAAACTACATACAAATATCTCCAGGCGTTTTTTTTTTTTTTGTTATATATTTATTGTCTTTTTTCATAATGAATTTTAAATTTAAAACAAAAATGTGCGATGTTAACAATACTTATTTCGTTTAAATAACGTATTTCTACTACACTAAAAACGATATAGGAAAAAGAAAAAAAAACACATTTTAGAATACTTGTTGATTTACCTATATGCAAAATTTGAAGACTCTATATTCGATAGTTTTTGAGAAATATCGCTCTGAAGACCGTGCAGTCTCCTGAGATACTGTTTTGAGAAAACGGCCAAAAACTGTTTGGGAAGAGAAATTTTGTTTTGAGTGGAAAACAGGGATATAAGCGCAAGTGACAGTTGTATTTTTTCACTAAATGTTCCCATGAGAATCTGTTTCAATATATAAATTATAAAATTTAATGGTTTATCAATGTTAAAAACAGGATTTTATTAGGCATCATGACAACTGGAGAACTGTCAAACTGAAGTAGGCGGAGCTTACTGGTCCGAGGGGTCGGTCATCGGTAATCAGGTCATGGGCTACCGCGCCGGGGCACGCGTCAGGTGTGAAGTGACTGATAAGAACGATCACTCTGTTTACTATGCGCTCTCATTCAGACCACCATATACCCTAATCCAATTAACAGCTTCTCTCTCCCTCTCACAATTATATATGAGACACTACATAGCTAGCAGCAACACATCTCTCTCTCATTAGATTTATTTACACCAGTCATATACGCGCTAAATCGTGCTGCGGCCGCTCTTCCTTTACCGATCGCTCTCATAGCTAAGACTCCGGTGCGGTTCACTTCGCAAAATTTGTTAGAAGGCGACGTGGTGGTGTAACTTGGTGCCGCGTTCCTCTCACAAAATTCTTTCGTGCAACGCAGTCCCATATTGCTGCACCACCCTCGGCGTTTATCTACATCTTCCACTGACGATAAATTTCCTTCACGGCATATGGCACTGAGGCTGGAACTCCCGGTTGTACTGATTCCATGTTTTCGTTACTTACTCAGAATCGTCATCTCTGTGTAGTTTCGTGACGGACACGGGAACCTTGTGATCAGCAGTATGTGACTGTCTCTCGTTCAAATAGCGAATTTTATCTTCGCTCATTCTACTCTATTTTCTTCGACCCATGACGTTCAGTTTGAAGATAGTGTATATTATAGAAGAAGGAATGATGTATTCGGTAATGGTTTTGGCGATGTAATGATGGACCCTGGGAGAAATGTTATAGTGTATAACAGGGTCAATATTACAGAAATAACAATCGGTAAATTCATATTTCTGGGTATATTCTTGGTGCCAGGACCATTATTGGGTGACACTTACATATTTTAGGGCAGTGACATAGACATTATTCGGCGACTTGAGGAGTACAGTTTGTACAGTTAATACTGGGTTAGGCGTATAGGGGGGACGTGTTTGTATTAATTAGTGCCAATTAGTAAGTGCCGGTAATAAAGATAAGCTCTTTCCCGGCTGACTGATCGCGGCTTCCCCACGCCTGTCAATCAACCATTTGCCTAATACCAGGAGCGCATGGTTAACCAATAAGCAACTTACACGCTGCTAACTCTCGCCGAGCTGACAGTTGGTCCTGTTTGCGCCCCACGTGGGGTTGACATCTGAATTAAAATACTTATTTTTCTAATTGATACAATATAACCCCAGGAACGTGTTTTTGTGAAAAGATAGATATAGCAAACATCTATAAAACCAGATGCTTTCCAGAAAAATGTAATCTTCATGATTTTTGACGATGATTAGACCTTAACTAAAAAAGAATAAATCGATTTATTATCTTTGATAATTTATAACTCTGTATCTTTGCATCAAACGTACTGGTACTTTTACGTCTCGAAAAGGCAGTGTACATGTCATGTCACGTGGACGTTTGTCTGTCCGGTTCTTGTTCCAAACAGTCTCGAAATCATGGATGATTGTCACTGACAGTAGAAGACCATATAGTCAATAACTATGATCCTAAATGAAAGAATAAGCACTTGGGTAAGACTTCATGGAAATGGAAATTTCTTATCCACACAAATCTGGATCATTATCCTTTTTTTCACATTCTTGCCTCATATCATTACATATGAGCGACTACAGGGTCCAATATACTGGATCATCCGTCAGGACTGTCTCTTCGTCTGGTATGACTTCACCCGTGTGCGTCCCTGGGTCTACCTGGAGCATTTTGCAGATTCAGTCATTTGGGTTCCAGGATCGTGACAGCCTCTCTCTGGCCCGAGCTATGGTTCACGCGGTCTTTTAAGAGTGTACATTGTTCACATTCTATTTGAATGACAGAGCGTATCCTGTCCATCGGAATCTCACAGAACTGGTCACGGGGGGAATCTGTCTGGTCAGGCATTCGGAGATTGTATTGTAAAGTTGTTGTTGTTTCAGTAATTATCTTTCTGAAAAAATTAAAACAGACGGGAATGCGTGGTGTCCGAACGGTTATTAGAAATTTGCGCTTAAAATTACAGTAATATGGAATCCCTTACATATTCTATGCATGCAGTAGTTATCCTGGAAAAATATTATAATTGATATAGCCCTGCTTATCGTCATCATCAAAATCCACTCAATCTGGTCCAAATGTCTTATTCAAAATGTCAATTTTTTTTCTAAGGGTAACTAGGTAATCAAACGCAAATATTCACAAGGTTTGCGCTATTTAAAGCACCTCATTCGACCTCATTCCGTTTAATTTATGTCTAACTAAATTTTGATTCCTTATTTGTAATACCCATCCGAACTGAATATGCCCGGTCCACGTAAACACCTCAATATTTTCATCTGCGCCTGCTCCCTAACCCTCGATCTTTTTAGTGATATTTAGATAGGCTAGAATCTGACGAGGGAGGGGATGCAATAACCTAAGCATGAATTAAGATAAAAACTTCAAACAATATGAACAGCTGATCAGGATCAATATATCTGCAGACGCACAGGTACTATTTGGGAACAAGATTCTAGAGTTAATCCAGCATATCGAATTCCCTGTTTTGCCATTGTATCACTTATACCCACTGATTGTTCACCCTGGACTACCTGAAAAGTACCCTGTCCTGTAAGAATACTCTAGATTATTCAGAATATGGTGTCCTTTAGAGACATATTGAGTTTATAGCGCTAGGCAAAATATCTTTGAAAGAAAGCCATTTATAACAATAACATGTTGCCTAAAATTAATACCATGAGCACTTCTCACCGCAGACACCCTAAGAACCAATTCATTACAAATGCATTTCTCGAGACAACTGATTCTTGGTGACCAGATATGAAAAGGGCAAGTCACCGATATTATTTTCCCGTAAATACCTATTCCCAATTGATAGTGCTACAATAATAAAATGATATGGCGCCGGAATTAAATGTTTACCATTGAGGTTCGGCAAATTGAAGGGTATACTTTAATATTTCAATTTATGAATTCCCTAAAGACTGAAATTTGAAAAAAAAGATTATGCAACTTACCCTCCAATATTTTTCTAACATCGATAGAGGCAGAATAAAATCCATGATACCGGTAACACAATAGGAAGTACTATTCCGAAGCCAAACCAAGGAAAATGTGTCAGGGACACAGGATCAGCTGCAAAAAAGTATATTTAATTATTTATTAAATTTAAACTCCATTCTTTACTTGATTCCTTAATGTCCATCAGTAATTTATGATTATCTGTTTATCTGATTTATTTCATCTTTATCTTTAGGTTCATTGAAAACCACTAGTATTTAAATATAATTTAAGACATGTCATACAGCTATGTCAACAGCAATTCGTAGACTGTACGCCCTTGGCGTAAACAATATTTTAGATGTTGTTTTTTTGCCTATAGCATCCCTGAGTTTTTGTCAAGAAATATATTCTAACATTATAGACTGCATTAATAATATATAAAAACACAAACATTAATTAAACACAAAATATACATTGAACAAGCGTTTTTTACGTATTAAACTGCACTACATATATTGTAAAACATAGTCTCCAGAAATAAATGTATACATGAAGTATTATATACTTTATATGATATTTGCCAGATCTAACTCAGGTCTTACTGGCGGACTGGACAGAGCAATTTGAATAGCATTGATAACCATAGATAAATTATAATAAATAAGAATAACACGAGGTCGCGCCACAATAAATTAATCCTTGCAACACTCTTATACACATTCTTCTCATACGTTTCCTGTTTCCACTTGAATAAATCATTTTTCAATCTCTGTATCGAAATAATTAATGTCAAGTTAACCTTGCGGCTTTAAATTGCAACCAAATTCCATTTTGCTCATGCTATAAAGGGAACCATACCGATCTTGGTAACTTCAGCTTTCATCGGTGTCAAATTTCTTCCTAAATAAAATATACATGGAATGGAACACTTCATATTTATAGGGAGGAAAGAATCAAGGTTGTTTAATTGATAACGAAACAGAAGAATATCAGATTAATAAAAAAGTCGTATTTTATTTTATATGAATCGACTTCATATATTTTGGTACAAGTGATCTTGTAGAGCTTACAGTAAATGATCACAATCGTAGTTATCTAAATATTTAATGATAACGACATGTTTTGGAAAATTTGAGAATAAATTCATGTATATAAATTTATTTACCTGGCCATGACTGACACAACACATTTGCCGTAGAATAACACCTTTCTCGTCGCCATTCCTGACTGACCCGATCCAGGACGACACATCCACCGGTCTGGTCGTAAGCCTCAGTACCCCAAAAAATTCGATCCATCGATACGTTGACTTGGAAATAAGGGGAGAATGATGATATAGAAGACTATACAATTGTCACACATTTTAACAACGGAATTAAACTCAAAAATCTTTAAAGCTAACATGCAGTTTATACGGTGTGAAAATGTAAAATATACGTGCTTTTAGATGAAACAAAAACCCAGTCAGTTTTTCTAATCCCTATTGGAGTGGTCCTAGCATTCTTTGGCTGCTGGGTTCTTTGATAAAATGTGAAATTAATTCTGAAGAGAAGTGACTTTGGTAGAGTCACGAGGTCACTGCCGTGGGCTCTACACATTTCACGAGCGGCATACCAGCTGAAAGCGCCGTGGTGCAAGCTGAAGGTCATATTGTTCTCCACGTGGCAGTAATTTAGTAATACGGTACTTGGACAAGAAGTATCTAAAATTACAAAATATTTTAACAAATCATACTGTACATAGGAAAGGTTATACTTGGGGGTGTGAAATATTATTGATATATCAGAATGCCGTTTTCAGGTTTCGATATTTTGTTAAACGGGACAAACAAATTCATTACAAAGCAGAAAATTCTCTGTTACAAATTAAGATGCCTTAATCTGTGGGATTAGTAAAACCGTAATAGTCCAAGTTAACTGCTACCATTTCTATAGAGACAGTTCAACTTTAGAAGGAAATTTTCCGGTCGGCTGGTCAAGTCATATTTAAATGTGTTTTATATATTATATGGTCTGTACTACATAACAATCTCGCAATGTGAAACAATGAGCGTAAAATGTATGTTTCAATGAAGGTCTAAATAATGACACGAAAAAAAAAATAGAAAACGTAAGGTATTTAACCCACCTGGATGCTGGCATATGTAACTGACCGGCATTCCACTAAAGCAATTTGTTCCTATAAACATGTTTCTGTGCAGATCAACATCCAAGCAGTCCAGCGGATATTGGTAATTATTTTTCACCATTGCTGATGACAACAATATATATATATATATATATATATATATATATATATATATATATATATATATATATATATTTATATATATATATTTACATGTGATAAACGATACACAGAAATATATATACATTCATATGATATATTTTATATTATATATACATATAACAAATTTTCGGTGATAAAGAATCAAAATGAGATCTGTTTGTATTAGCACAAAAATTACCAAAAGTTCCATCCAGTAAGGTCCAACTTGAGAAGGTTACTTGTTTCAGTGAAAGCCAGATCCTGTTAAAATTTAGACGCTCCATCACATCTAACAGACGAGAGTGATCAGCAGAATCAAGATCCATCGGCAAAGTCACCTGATCACCACATGCTTGACACAGATCCAGGGCGTCAGACCAGGGGTAATTTGTCGTCACGTTATCATGATAAACGTAAAAGTCTGATGCTGGCTGGCACCCTGAAAACATTATTTAAGTACGTATATTCAAATAATTCTAATTTTTATTTTCTCTGCAGTCATATGATTTTATTTTGTATCCTAACTTCCGCCCTAAGCGTATTTAATATTGAAAAATTTAAATTTATATATTTTGATTAATTCCTCGGCTGTTAAATAGACATGCCCCTAAGGAGTAATATAAACCCTTTTTGCTTAGCAAAGTTTACCATTTGCGCACCTTAGCCCATACAAATACCGAAATATTAAGGAAAATGTTTCTAAGGTTTGATGGTTTCTTAAAAGACTAATTGTAAACTGACCTTCCACATTATTTTCTGAAGATGTCCTGATATATCCTATTGTCAAATGTATAAATGTAAATAAAGACACTTTAACCACAGCCATTTACGCGGGAAGTTTATTCTGAAAACATAAACATTAAAATGGTCTAAACAGCAAATTATAGAATAAACTAACTAAAACAAGGCATGCATGGCAAGATTTGTTTCTGGAAAACAAAACAAAAAAAATGAAATTAATTATCCGTGTGCGTGTTACTTGTTTTTAATGTCTTTGTTATATATTAAATTAATACGTCATAATATATTGCATCAACAAATATAACATTTTTATATTTTTCCAAGAATCTTACAAAGAGTAACATATCCTACAAATGTATGCTTACCACAGTGTCCTCATGCAGGGCATTAAACAAATTCTGATAATATTAGGCCTACACAGTCCATGCACAGAGTTGCTAGCACAGCTCGTCTGCAGTACGTGTTACCGAGCTAAGAGTAATACCATAGTTATGACTAGGTTATTAGAAGCTCGCAATAATCTACAAACAATGGGTCGGCCCAGGCTTAACAAGGTAAATATGTCAAATAAATGTGTGTATACATTCATTAACATGATAACCTTATTTGCGGACATGAAGGTAATACCAAGAAACATATAAAAGATATCCACAAGTAATGTGTTTTTGTTTGATACATTGAGCTATTTAATTATGATCGTGTCTATTTCATTAAAAGTTCTATTATCGATTATTGTAGACCAGATTTTAACAACAATTGGATGATATAAAGAAGCGTTTGACACTGTTATCCCTCATTTTAAAGGTTATTGTTCTCAAAGTGACCTCGCCGATACGAGAATAATTAATGTTAAATGGACACATCAATTTGAATTTTTGCTTGTTCTTATAACTACCACCGAAAAGAGCCGAACTGTCCTCGGCAAAGACCGGAATGCCTCAACAATGCTCGGTCGGGATCTTCATAACGCAAGTCGGCATGTGACACAATCGCAGGATTAAGCTATATTGTGCATATGAATAACCCCTTCTGGCAGTGACGGATTTAAGCATGTTTAGCCTGACATTTGACCCAACCACTGGGCCGCTTGGGTGGTCAGTAAATGTGAAAAAAGCATGTCAGTATTGATTTATAAAAAGGTGGGGTTCAATCCAGGAAGATTCATGACAAAACCTTATATAGTCGGTTCAAAATACGGAAAATATAGCTCAACCCCTAACAAATTGCAAGAAATTGTTTTATGGTGATTTTCTGTACTATCGGACCAGCTTAACAATTTATATAAAATTTGCCAAAATTGCACTCCGGGAAAGTTGTTATTTTCAAGACGGCATCCAAGATGGCCACTAAGCCCCTCAGATGGCAATAAATGATTTAGCTTCATCAAAGAGTTGTCATTTTGGTATCTACAACTAGGTTTTAATGGCCCAGAACTATTTTGGAATCAACCAAAAACATCGTTATGTATTTATATCACTGGCAAACCCAAGATGGCGTACAAAGTGGCCCCAAGGCCCTAATGAATGGCCATAAATCATTAATTTTTCATCAGAAAGTTATAAGTTTGGTATCTACTACTAGGTTTTTTAGGGTCATGAAATCCATTGAAACCAACATAAAAAAATTACTTATTTATGTCACGGCAAAAAAAAATCCAAAATCACATCCTAAACGGCCGCCATATCCTTAAAAAGGGCCATAATCGTTACATTTTCATCATAGAGTTGTAATTTAATCTTATCTACTACTAGGTTTTTGGGACTTACTAGGTTTTTTTTTCGTGAAAGATTTGTAATTTTTGTATATACTGCCTGTTTTCGGGGGCCAAGAATCCATTGGAATCAAAAGGAACAGCATTACATATTTATATCAATGAAACATCGTTGCGTAGTCATGTGACTGGCAAATCAAAGATGGACCGGCGCATTTCTATTAGATCGGTAATAAAGGTGTTTTTTTACTCCAAAACTCTCTTGGACAAAATAGCTGGGGCCTCTTGAAATAGGATTGCACGATGAGCGTCATCACGGAAACATAGTTATTCGTATTTGGTTTTTATTTACCTGCAAAATCTGTAAAATGCAAAATTACCATCCTAGATCTTCCATTATCTTGCTGTATTGAATGCTGCATGTGTCCAGTTTAGCAGGTCCAAAAAAATGCTGGTATAGTCCCAAACTCCTACAGGTACATTGTTCTATTAAGCAGCGGCTATGGATCTTCATAAGACTACAACCATACCAGCCAGTAACAGAATCAACCGATTGATTATCCTCAAAGCAGTTTGTCACATCTGTGTCACTTTTGTTCCAAGACTATACCATAACAATAGATAATTCAAAGAAAGAAAGTTTCAGTGAAGGATATAACCGTTCCTTTTGAGATTCAAAGCTTAAATAATGCTGACATATTAAGGAAGATTCATGGGAAATAAATTGCCATTAAACCAACATTTTAACATTTATCTGTTCATAAACTCCGATCAATAAGCAGCTGATGAAACACTGCTGCCTCTCTTTACACGCAAGCGAACCAGACCTCCTAATCTTGTCAAGGTCTATGGAGATCTTTAAAGCAATCCCCTTTGGAGACAATCGCATGTTGCTGGTCGACCTAAAATACCACAGTCGGTACCGACCACAGAAATTAGAGAGGAGCACCTTATCCATATGGCAATAGTATATACTTCTATATAATGGTCTGTTCTAAAAATCCCTGTAGAGAATAATCTGACTTTCAAAAACACTTCTTTCAGGCAATTAGACAAAAAAGAAGCATATGAGATCCAAACGGTGCCACTTTATTTACTAAGTCATCAGCCGAGGGTGCGACACACAAGACCTCAGGATCACGGGGCTGTTCACGCAGCCAAGTTTTAGATACACCACCGCCTGCTCAGATAGATCCTTACACTACACACTACACTAACAACCGGGTCCAATTGAACACTTAATATTGATGAATTGGAACAAATATATATTCATAACCACTCTGCCACTAGCCTGGAAAACAAGCTGACCTCCCATGGAACTCTGTCAGGAGCTGGTAAACAAACCGGAAAACAGTTAAGAGTTTTGGCTAAGGAGACGGTGTCTTCATTTCCGGAAACGGTTCCCAAAAGAGTCAACCAGGAATACATGTTTCAGATGAACAAACGCCTTCATTGCAGAATGCAGAATGATCAACCCTTTTAACATTATTTAACACTTTTACATATGTATGTTACATATACATGAGCAGTATGTTTTACAGTATGTTCGACAGAGCTTGTTCTTTTTGGACTGGTGCTGGATTTAGCCCAGATTCAGAGACCTGACTTCATGTACAGGCCTGAGTTCAACACCTTCGAATTCGATTCCGTCCCTAACCATATGGCTAATTTACTTTTTGTCTCCGGGTACCTTCGTTCTATTTTATCCACTAAATTTTACTGTCTTTACTGTCATTACAGTGAATTAGTGGCCATCTTGTATATCATATTTGATATTTTAGACTACATGATTACCCAATCATATTTTTCTTGTCTTATTGTCTTAAATTGTACAGCCAAAAACTTAAGACAGACATCAAACTCCCGTCTATGATAAAAAGTAATTGCTTCTAGCCGTGTTAGTGTAAGATTATTCGGCAGCCATTCTGTTTACTATCTTGGATGGTTAGGTTACCAGCTGATTCAGGATTTATTCTTGATCTTTTTACCCCCGGGCATCTTTTAAATCCTTAAAAGAATAATTATTAGAGCAAAAAATTCGGCATAAATATAAAGAATGACTGTAAATGACGTTATCGGTAGCCATTTTGAGCCATCTTTGATTTGCCAATCATACGACTACACAGCAATGCTTTATTGGATTTACAAACTAAAACAAATGTAATTGTACATGCCAAAATTACAACTCTTTGGTAGAAAATAATTAATTTATGGCCATTTTCAGGACTTCGCGAATATTTTGGACGCCATCTTGGATTTCCCAGATATATAAATACGGAAGGATGTTTTCATTGATTCCAATGGATTTCTGGACCCCAGAAACCTGGTAGAAGATCATAAAATGACAACTCTATGAGGAAAAATCAATGATTTATGCCTAATTTACGGACCTGGTGGCCATATAGGACGACATCTTGGAATAAGGCTGTTTTGAGGACTTGGCATCAATCTTGGCTTTGCCAGTAATATAAACACGTAATGATATATTTTATTGGTTCCAGTGGATTTCTTGACCCTATAAACCTAGTTGTAACTCTTTGATGAATACTAATGTATTTATAGCCATCTGTGGGACCTGGCGGCCATCTTGGATGCTATCTTGAAAATAATTTTCCCGGAGTCCAATTTTGGTAAACTTTTGATATATTGTTACCGCTTGTTACGTTTGATTGACCACATGTTACCTCTCGCAGCGCCTGACTGACAACATGTTACCGCTCGTAACGCATGATTGATCACATGTTACCTCTCATAACGCCTGAATGACCACATGTTTCCGCTCGTTACATCTGACTAACCATATGTTACCGCTCGTAACGTCTGAATGACCACATGTTACAGCTCGTTACGTCTGACTGACCACATGTTACCGCTGACAACGTCTGACTGACCACATGTTACTGCTCACAACGTCTTACCGACCATATGTTACCACTTACAACGTCTTACTGACCACATGATACCGCTCACAACGTCTTACTGACCATAGATTACCGACCAGAAGGTCTAAATTATCGCATGGTTTAGGTTCCTGTGACGAAAATGTTTTTCTGCCTGATCTTGTTTTCAAACCAGGTTTTCTATCAAAGATAATGTTAACGACAATTAAAAAGGATATATGAGTGGCAGCTCAGGCCATTTAGGAAACTACGCTTAAATTGTCGATGAGTAGAAAATAATTGTAAAAAATTGTTTGGTTACTTTCGAACAACATACACCATGTCAGAAAAAAAGTTCGTCTCCTATCAGTTATATGGTTGACCGCTAAGACTTTTTTTGGTTTAGAAAAAGTGCCGGTCACCGTGGCGATGGTATTTTAGTTTTTCCAATATTTTCTGACAAATCCTGACTTTTAGCTTTTAGATAAAATTCTCGTCTGTGTACAGAAATAACTTTTGCGATAGATGAACATTGTGCACAGTGCAATCATGTATTCATGTTTAGAGTGACAAAAATAATTACTTGACCAACATTTTAATGTTCTTTGTTTTACATGGACTGTATCTTTTTTTTCACTGTTCAGTATGTTCCGATAACAGTTTTAATCACACTTCTTTTCTCTCCCCAGCTTTGTGAGAACGTAAAATTTGACCTTATCGATGGTAAACGTTCGCGCCTCCTGGCGGCCTCATAACACATTAGGCAAATGATATGCAGACAAGGAAGTCATCCTTTGACTGATGACCTGAGGAATTCAAAATTATAGTTGTTCGACTGATCAAAACTAGAAATATGAACAAGGTTGGAAAATACAAGCTTAGACTGAACTTCATGTCAGCTTTATTATTTGGAAAAGTAAACAAAACATTGGGCGGGGGGGGGGTTATAAATACACTGCCTTGTATGTCACTAATTGTGTATCACCTGTTAGTTCTGTTAGTGTAACTTTAGTTGAAAAGTCATAATTCACTTTCAGCGTTGATACAGAATTGAGGTACATAATAGAACAAATATAACATTGCGAGCATCAACCTTGTGAATTTTTATATAAACTTTGAAGTAAAAAATCAAGAATCTAAGCCGTGGACACTGAACATAAATGCCTGATCACCCACCTGGAAGCTATTACATTTATTCATTTTTACTCCACATACTGTTGTATAACGCATGGCTAATATATTGAATGTTTTAAGATATAAAGGGATTTCTCGTGCTATTTTCCAAAGCCCAAACACGAGGTATAAGGATATTTGTAACACCTATTCCTTGCAGTGCGTGACATCTGGTGCTAAAAGAAAACACAATTGTTTGCTTGACGAACATTTTCCTTGACCTTTGTGATGATCAAAACGAACATTTTCCTTGACCTTTGTGATGATCAAAACTCAATTCTTACTTTCATAATTCACCAGATGTATTGATCTTCGTGCGTCAGGATCTGCTTAATTGACAAGTTAATGTCTTTTTACGTATGGCCTCCGCCAGGACGAACAGACGGACAAGGCGATCACTATAGGGCACCGCTTCTCAAACAGGTCCCTTATAAGATATACAGATAACCTTATATTTTCGTTCCCGATTCATACCTCTTATCAGTGTGATACCATAAGGATGTCTGGTTGTTGATTTAGATATTAGTCATTATAAACATAAAAAGAAAGCAATGGGACAGTTTGGTAAATAGCTGAGTAAAATGAGATAACAAATTTGGGAGAAAGTATACCAATTCACAACGAACACTGGAAATTTCAATCAAGTTATATATTTTATCATGCATTACACAGTTAACAATGGATTAATTAGATCAGGCCAGATCTAGTATTAATTTGAAAAAAAAAACACAAATAAAAATTACTTTCTAAAACTGGCGGTCAGGTGACAAGATTGCGACGGCATAGTCAGGACGGAAACAGCCAAAAAGTTAAGTTGCCATAAATTGCAATAAATTAGTTTAATAAACTAGAAGGCAGTGTTGCAAAGGTTGACAATGAGTCTTCCTTTGAGAAAATCTTCCGGAACAGTTTCTGAAACAAGTCGGCTACAAAAAAACACAACCATAAATTAACGAGATACGCTTGGCAGGTACTGTATTGGAGGAGGCCCAAGTGAGAAAAATGGAAAAACGTAGACATGAAAGCATGATTAATAGAGGCCATGAAGGAAATGAAAGTTTAAATTATTCAACATGTGGAACAAACAAAGGAGGATATTGGGACCCAGATTAGTAAAACACAAGGAACAGTCAAACAGTTAGAACATATTATTGAATTCGCACACAATGAAATTACAGAATTAAAGATGAAAGTAGAACAAACCGAGAAGGAAAGCAGTAACTTGAATACAAAGGTCCAGACGCTCGAGGCACATATAAAGAAAGTTGAAGAGACATTGAGAGATTAACATAAGAGTAGGAGGAGTACCAGAAAGACAGAAAGAAAACTGCCGTGCTCTGGTAGTGAGTCTAATGCATGATAACAAACTGCTGAGCTGTGAAAAAAATGAGATAGACGATCTAATAGAAAGTGCTTGAAGAGTTGGGAAAAGGGGGACAAACGGAGACAGGCACATTATTGTAAAATTGTACAGTCGTCCTCTGCGCAACCTTATGATAATGAGAGAAAATGAAAACAAAGACTTTTTGTTTATGGAGGACTTGACGAAAATTGACTATTTATTATTTTAAACAAAAAGCAAAACCTCAGATGGAAATGGCATACAGAAACAAGTGGAAAGTGAGTTTTTGGAGAGGCAATTTATTTATAAACGGAGAGCGAGTCCCCATCAACAACACGTAAGCATCGAAGCTGGGATGCGATACGATTCAAGCCCATTAAGGTGCCTCCGGCTTGCTCAGTTTTAAAGGTGTTAGCCTTTTCTTTTGAACTCGGTGGGGGCTACTTTAGATTGTCTTTTATAACATGTGTGTTGAGTTTTGTGTCACCTCTTGTAAACGGTTTTGTGTCGTAAGGTTTACTGAGGCAAGACGGCAGCCTGATGACTGGTGACGGTTAGAATTAAGTTAAATGCAATCCCCCTTCCCCGGGAAACTGTTTGTGTTCTTTTAGAAGTGATAATTTTTCGAGACATTGGATGTATTCGTATTTTTCTATTTTGAGGGTTAACAAACAATGCGTTTTTAAAAAGGTTGTATCAGACTTTGTGATATGGTGGGATACGTAGAGAGAGGTTGCTGTGAGTACAATATTTGTGATAAAGATAAACTTAATTTCTGTAATAAACTTTGTCTACACTAATCGTGTTGCCATTTTGGGCTTGAATTAATATAAGGTTAAGGTTGGTAGCCATAAATGTTGTTAAATGAATTCATTTATATTCATCATTTATTTTCTCCGTACTTAAAGACATAGGGTTTTAGCCCTATACATGTTGGCAGGATTGAACTTTCTGCAATAAACCTCGTCTACACTTACCTTGTTGCCGATTGGGTCTTGAATAAATTTTCAGTTATGGTTGGAGGGTATAAATGTAGTTTTTTATAGATTCATTTATATTCATCGTTTATTTTTTTCTGTATTTAAAGATATAGGGTATTAGCCCTATACATATTGCGATGTTAATACTTTAGGTAAAGTTTGTTCATGGGAACATCAAGTCAGTCCCAAACTGCAATTTATTTATTTGTTTTTTTAATAGAGACTATCACGAGATGTATGACAAAAAGTAATAAAACCTAGAGGAAGCACGTTTAGCTATACTTGGTGTGAGATCTATGCTTACTGGATTTATTAGGATAGCTCAATATCCTTCCATATTTATTTAAAAACAAATTCAGGAAACCATCCAGAATAACATTATTTATACCATACAACCTATCAGTAAATATTAATGAGGGTGAGAACCCAAACTGAATTTGGATTATTTGTAAAATATCACCTATAAAATTATTGTTTATGATGTACTCTATAACAGATTTACCTGTGACATTTAGAAGTGTAGGCAACAGTACATAATAGTATATATTGTATAAAAGCCTAACTGAATATTAAGAGCTGTACAGTTTTATCAGTGCCGAATGTAACTTTAGAGGCATACAAGGACATTAATATTATTAGTGGTATACAGCTTATCTGTTAATAGATAAAGCAGGATTGAAGGATTCAAAGGAATATCTAAACCTGAGATTTTGAGATAAAATGAAGCAATTGCAGGTATGATGATTTACCTGCTAGATTTTTTATATCTTGGAATTAGAGGGCTGGAGATTATTTAAAATATGTGACATATTAACAAAATATATTCATGTGAAAAGGTGTCCTTTATCAACTTTGATGCTAGAAACTAGTAGATGCCAGGGATGATGACACAACACATAGAATATTATTTTACGTAATGTTTATTATAAAATTAATGAATAAATTGTTTAGCTAATGTTATAATTTACATATGCAATGCGATAGAATTTACTAAATCTTTTATAATTGAACTGAGCTATGTTTATTATATATATGGTTTCATATGTTTTAGGAGAGAAAATAATGAATGTGTATGTGTGTGTGTGCGTGTGTACGTATATTATATTTGGAGGTGTAAATATACTTTTGAGTGCATATGTAAAACAAATACAAAACGAAAAAGTTCATGTTACTAGAAAGAAAATCAAATCAATATGTTCAGGTTATGCCTATTTGATTCCTTGTAAAAAATATGGAAATATTTTAACAATATTTCATTTGTTGATTATAAATCAGAATATTCAAATCCTTAGGTCCACTTGGGCATATTTCCATGTATACATAGAGACAAATGAAATCTGTTAATTCACACTCATGTTTTGAATTTATTTATAAGTATGATTTTATTTTTTATTTATACTTTTTACTGTTGGTACTAAGTTAAAGTGAGGATAGGTGTTTTTTGGGAAAGGATGTGGATGCTTTTAAATGTTTAAAATTTTTAGATTAGTGGCACACAGGAATAGACGGGGCAGGAGATATAATAACATTATTCACTAAGTTTTTTTCCCTTGGTAATTTTGGGAACACCATCTTGGCTGCATTGTTATATGATGTTGAGATATAGGTAATAACATTATTTCTTAAAATTGTAAACAGGTGGATACAGCACCGGATATTTAATTCCATTATTTGTTGAAAAATATAGGTGTATATGCAAGATTGTAAATTTCATGGAATAAACAGATGCACATGTACGTGCATCTAAGTTTTCTTTTTTCTTTTCTTATTATTTTGTTCATGTATATTTTTATCATTTGGATTTTATGGAACAACTGGAAATTCTTGAAAGCTCGATACAAATAGTAAAAAGATATTAAGTGTACGTTCTGTGTAATGATGAGAATGAACTTGAATCTTTGATAAGGGGTGCTGTTACCCTGAATTAAATATTGGACGTGTTATGTTTAACACTTTGGGATTGTATGTGATAATACTGATACATTAAGCTCGATTATAATATAAACTGATGATATGTTATTGTGGAAATTACTTTCAAATTGTATTTATCATGAGATTGATGACCATATGATATATTACAGCATGTAGGATCTTCATCAATGTTAATGGTTCACGGTTTACTTTTTGAAGATTAGAGGTGAACTTTTAGGGTTTTAGGATATTAAGGCGTACTGTTCATTTAATGTGTCGAATTATGCTGTGACCTGATGTTATAATATTTAGATTATTATTTTTGAGATGTTCAATATTAGAATGAAAATTACATCCCAAAAGTAATTATTTTTAGGATAGGAATTATAGAAGGCAACATATAAAGTAGGTACATATATATGTACAGGTGTATGTTTATACACATGTATATATATTTCCATTTTTTAACTATTATTGGGGTTTGGTAAAATGATCCTACTAAACCATGACCTGCTGCCAATTATTGTGTAAAGTTAGTTATTTAAGTAGTTATATTTGTTTTTGTTTCATGAATATTTAAGGAAAACTACCCAAATATTCTTGGGAATAAGGGATCCTTACTTTAACTTAATTCACTATACCAACTATTGGTAGAGTAAAAAAATCAATTCTTAATATTGTCAAATTAAATGTGAGAGGTTCCGAATAATAAAGTGAAAAGAAGAGCTATATTCAGATGGGCAAAGCAATGGAAAACAGATAGTATGTTGTTACAGGAGACGTACAGCTCTAACAAAATAGAAAATATGTGAAAAAATGAATGGTATGGTAAAGTGTTTTATTCGCATGGGGAAACTAAACGTAGGGGAGTAGCTATATTTGTTAAACATGAATTCGATTTTAACTTTAATAAAATAATTCACGGCTCTGAGGATGGCAGGTTTCTCTTTTTGGATATAAGCGTGAAAGACATTAGATATAAAATATGTAATTTATATGCACCTAATAACTATCAAGATCAGATCAAGTTTCATGATTTTCTCTTTAAATTCATAGAGGAAAATACCTGTTCTAGTGACAATATAATCCTAGGAGGTGATTTTAATATTGTCCTTGATCAAAATTTAGATAAAAAGGGCGGAACAGTGAAAAAGAAGGATAATATTTTGAACTATCTTCATAATCTGTTAACAAGCAGAGATTTGGTAGACATATGGCGTCTTAGAAATCCAATTAAGAGATCTTTTACTTGGAGACAACCAACATTGAATATCACTTGTAGATTAGATTTTTGGCTAATATCAGATTACTTAAAGGATGATGTCAAGAATACACAAATCATCCCTAACATAAAATCCGACCAATCAGCAGTTACTTTGACAATGAAAGAGTTCGATACTAAAATTTTGTATGGAAGAGGTCCTTGGAAATTGAATTCTGCTATATTAGATAATGAGGATTTTGTTAAAGAACTTAAAGAAAATTGGCAATTATGGCTTAGAAAAAATACTTTTCAAGATGCAAGGGCAAAATGGGAATATTTGAAATAAAAAATTATACTTTTTTGTATCAGGTATTTCAAACGGGCTAAAAGAGTAATAGATGAAAAAGAAACACAATATGGCACTAAATTGACCGAATTATATGATCGTCTGGATAACTGCACTGACATCGAAATACATAACGCACGAAGGAATGAAATACATTCTTTAAAACTTAAAATAGCAGAAATAGAAGATTATAAAGTTGAGGGTTTGATTTCAACATCCAAAGAACGTTGGTTTGAATTAGGGGAAAAAGTAATACATATCATATCTTTTTTAATTTAGAGAAAACTAAGGCGAATAAAAAGAATGTAAATAAACTTCAAAGAGAAAATTAAACGTATACTACAGATAGTAAAGAAATATTGAACATGCAAAAGTCATATTATGAAATTCTATATTCTTGTAAAACCTTTAAATCACAAAGAGAAATAAAACAATATTTAAACAGAGTAAACTTACCTATACTTAAAGAAGATAACCAACAGTTAGATAGCCCGTGGGAAGTAAGTGAGTGTTATAATACCTTAAAAGCATTTAAAAAGAATAAAAGCCCAGGCAATGATGGACTTACTGCTGAGATTAACAAGAAATGCTGGTCCATGCTTGGACCAGTAATGTAACATTGTTTTAATAAGAGCAAACATAATTTCGCCCAGAGTTTATATTAGTTGTGAATACAACAAAACTCTCATTATTTCTCATATATTCCTGAAACGTATTTTACTATACTTTATTAAAAAGCGGAGGTGGAAGTCGATGTACACGTTTAATAGTCCAGATGCCAGGGGTGGATCCTTGTTTTATGGTCTGCCCAATGTTTTTTTTTATGGTTATACCCTATTCTGAGGGTGCTGAATTCAAATCTTGATGATGGAACTCTAGCATCCTTAAGGGTTTTGAGATATTCAAGATGGCCGCCAAGATGGCTGCCAAATATGAAATCATCATATATTTGCAATTATATGATGCATATATGTACTGCAAAGGGTTAATTTGCAATTAATTTGGTAAGAAGATCAATTATGTGCAATACTGTGAACAACTAATAAATACATTTTTGATTTTACGCCAAAATGGCGTCCAAAATGGCCGCCGTCACATATAAAGAATGTATATTTTGAAGGAAATGAAAATGTGGTGTGCATGACTCGCACACGAGTGGTTTTGGCACATACATTAATAGTTTACGCTATTGTAAACAACCAGAGGTTGTCCTTTAAAGATAAAATGACAGTCAAACGACCACAAAGTTGAATAAAAGTATATTTTGGCAAAAAAGGTACAGACATCTGGTGACATTGATTTTATATAAGGGTTCATGAACAGACAGAATTTTTTTGGTTGAGGGAACCACCTCCTTTTTTATGCTTTCTTATATAATTCTTAATCTAAGTATATACATCTTCTCGGTGTCTACCCTGCCTGCAGGTCCTGTGTGTGTAATCAGCCCATTGCTGGTTCATAAGAACGAGAAACACCCAAAGACGCACTCATTTGTGAGTGATATACGGGTTTTGGTCTCCTCAACGTTATCTTTTAAGCCTGCCGACCGTTCAGCCTGGATGGGGACCAACCGTAAGGACCAACCGTAAAACTCTTACCTCTGCTGAGGCTGAGATTTGAACTCACAACCTTTGTGCTATGCTTTTCCCTAAGGCTAAAGAGTACTGAGATTTACCCTAGACCACTTGAGCTAGTAAAGTAAGTAAAAGTTAATATAGCCCGGTACTGATTTTGGTAAGATTTAGAAAATAATAATTCAGCATCCAAGATGGCCACTGATGCCCGAAATATTTAGCATACCAAACATTATATAAAACTTACAGAATATGTAACATCAGGCATAGGGCATGTATATTTATTCTATATGAAGTCCCAACTGCCAGTAACTCTCAAGTTTTAACCCTCTGTGACCTCGAGGAGCTCTTCCTCTTCCTCACTATCTTCATAGTCACAACTGATGTTTTTCTGTCTTGTCCACCCGTTGTTACAGTTTCCAGCACTATTGCATGCACAGAAAACTGTACACGATATCTGTGCTGTCATACAACTGCATTCTTAGTCTTAGAAAAAGATCAAATGCGGTTGTGCCAGCGATACACCATGCAAGACTGCTAAATGCAGTTGTATGACAGCACAGATATCGTGTACAGTTTTCTGTGCATGCAATAGTGCTGGAAACTTTAACAACGGGTGGACAAGACAGAAAAACATCAGTTGTGACTATGAAGATAGTGATGAAGAGGAAGAGCTCCTTGAGGTCACAGAGGGTTAAAACTTGAGAGTTACTGGTAGTTGGGAATTCATATAGAATAAATATACTTGCCCTATGCCTGATGATCAATTATGTGCAATACTGTGAACAACTAAAAAATAAATCTTTGATTTTAAGCCAAAATGGCGTCCAAAATGGCCGCCATAACATATAAAGAATGTATATTTTGAAGGAAATGAAAATGTGGTGTGCATGACTCGCACTCGAGTTGTTTTTGGCACATAAATTAATAGTTTACGCTATTGTAAACAACCAGAGGTTGTCCTTTAAAGATAAAATGACAGTCAAACGACCACCAAGTTGATAAGTATATAAGTAGCACTGCATTAAATATCTCATTCAGCACAGCAAGGTTTGTAGTGTTGGTTTAAATAGCAAGTGTGCAGACATTGTAATTTTAGGGTTACTTTCTTTTAATAGGGTTTCTTTAAAGTTAATTTTTACTCTTATATTTTCCATTGTTAAATGAGGTGTCTTGAGTATTAGTATTTCACAAAAATATAAATAGGAGTAACACCATATTCCCAAATGGATTACTGTTATACCTAGGGGAACTATTATGTTGAATGTTTAAGTACTGCTTATTTTCATTAAACTTTTGCAAGTGCTACTTAGAGCACGTCTTTGGAGGAAACTATTGCTAATATTCTGGTAACATATTCTTAACGTGTTGCTCCTGTGCATTCAGCAATACCAGAAGGAAACATTTTTTTTTCAGATAACAGAAATGTAACAGATCCGAAAACACCCTGCCCTCTCCCCATGATAAAAAATCATAAAATATTTCCATAATGTAAGGGCCGAGTCACATTAGGGCCCAGACACACTTGAACAGTTCCGATTGGATACGACCTGCTCTGTTAGTAAATCATGGCAAAAAATGATCGATAAGCACCTCCTTCACCAGAAGTAAACAGTGCTATATAGATAATTAGAAAAAAACTAGAATACGGAAGGTCTCAAAATTATGAATCTCAGTGCCATCTTGAAATCTGTTTGTAACTCTGTCCACAAGATAAGTGAAATATGCAGAAAAAATAGCACCTCCAGTGTCAACATTACAATTGTGTTGGAAATTACTTTCTTCGCTGATCAATATGCACGTGCAAAAATCTATAGTTATTACACAGGCATTTCAGTATGTTCAATGTTATAAAAATGATCAGGACTGCTAAGGACCATGCTTAGTTTGGTACGTAAAAAATAATAACAAGCCATCTTATATTCATATATATATATATAATTATATATATACATATATGTATATATATATATATATATATTAAAGCTTCAACTCAGTCACGATGGTGTTATTTGTATAATTCATTTACATACGGTACGTAATTTGGACAATAAAGAATAGTATGGTTATGATAAAACAAACCAAGTTCAATTTGTACCAGATCTTTATCTCATAAAAAGAAACATCGTTAATTTATGAAAGTTTTCCCTTCCTGGTCGGCTGTGGTTATGCATGTTGAATGTTGCTGTATTCTTGTTTTTCTTTCTATGACAGTGGCCCATATCATTCTAAAACTATTTGAATACTTATGTTTAATCGAACACACCTTGTGCTTGTTTAATCGATCGTGTGACACTATGAGGTGGAAGTTCAAACCTAGCAGGCACAAGAATCGAACCAATGTATTAGGAAGACATAGTTTCTATTACTTCAATTAGGTACCTTGATATCAATGTTCTTCCAGGGCGCCTGATAGGATAAATGACAGTTCATATACAAGTACATGAGAGTTTACGCATGATAAGCAGAACCGTTCCCCAAACAATGCACAGTCGCGTAACAACAGGTTTTAAACTTATTACAAAAGGGTTAAAAGGTCTTAGAATCGATCTCTTTGATCCACATCTTTCATATTTAAATCAAGTAAACATAAATAATAAATTAACTTTACAATGAGGGATAAATTGTGCGAAACACAGTAACAAGCAAGTGCCATGTAGTTTACAGTGTCTCAAAGGAGATATTACACATACAAATATCAGATATTATGGCTCCAGCGTTTATTTTTAAATTAACATATATTCGTTACATAACAATTACGCAGTTGTGCTATGAAATCTCTCTCTTCATCAGGTAATAAAAAGTTGCATATACTTTCAATTTCCATTTTCTTCTGTCGCTAATATGGTATTATTGACATAACTATAATCTCGGTCCAAGTAACTCTGTTTTGAAACATACTTCTATCCAACAGGTTCACCAGTCTTACCTTTGATAATTTTCTTTGGATTATTTCTTCACATTAATGTTCGTATCTATAAAAGAATTAATACCTTTGGTTTCTTCATGGCAAAACTTTTTTACAATCTTCGATTATTCCTGGGATATTAATGTATTGCATGCTCTTCAAGGATGTCTGAAACACTGGCGGTACAAAAGATAAATAATTGATATTAATAGAATATGCACTTGTTTGATTTGCCGAATGTACATGGGCAACGTGTGGTTATACACAGTGGATGTAATGTGATACATTTTTTTCAATGTTAACAACCCTATCCCTTCAGTCATTTTGATCGGAATGTTACTGAAGTATATGCATATATTCTATTTTCACCACCATATATATATATATATATATATATATATATATATATATATATATATATATATATATATATATATAAACAACCTAATACATATTAGCCGTTATATAAAATGGATGATGTTATATTAGTTTACTAAAACTCTTACATTTACTAAAATAGAAATAAATTCATTTATTACTATTTTATAATTTATAACTCTGCAACTTCGCAATAAACGTATTCGTACTTTGACGTCTCGAAATGTCAGTGTACATTTGATGTCATTTGAAAGTTTGTCTGTTCGGGTTCTTGTTTACAACAGTTTCCAATTCATGCTTGTTTGTGACTGAGAGTAGAGACCATGCAGTAAATATATATGTTCATAAAATATATCATAAGAATTTGGGTAAAACTTCGTGGAAATGGAGATTCCTAATCTACACAATTCCGGATCATTATGTTTTTTTTTCCATTCTTGCCACATATCATTACGGATGAGGGACTAAAGGGTCCCATATATTGGATTATCCGTCAGAACTGTCTCTTCGATCTCATCGTCTGGTATGACTTCACTCGTGTGCGTCCCTGGCTCTACCTGGGCAAGGTTTGATACATTTTGAAGATTATCAGTGATTTGGGTACTAGGGTAGTCAGGCGTATTTCCTGTAAGACCTGGATGAGTGGCAGAATGATCTGAGGACTCTGGCGGTTCCACATTCAATGGAAAATCATAGTAACCAGAGTTATTTTTTCCTTTAGGGCAGGCAACTGTGCTGTGAGGACCCGGTGCGCCTCGTTTGCAAAATGATGTATTTTCAACATCATCGTTACCTGGCAACTTTGTGGCCCAATAAATATGATCAGCGGAAACGAGGCTGCTCCTGTGACAGCCTCTCTCTGGCTCGGGCTGTGGTTCACGAGGTCTGTTTAAGAGCGTACATTGTTCACATTCTATTTGAAGAACAGAGCGTATCCTGTCCATCGGAATCTCACAGTACTGGTCACCAGGGGAATCTGTGTGGTCAGGTATTCGAAGAGAGGAACTTTCTTGTAAATTTGTTGAAGTTGCAGCGACTTTCTGTCTGAAAATATCATTAACAGACGGGAATGCTTGGTGTTCGAGTGGGAATTAGAAATTCAAGCTTAAAGTTTCAGTAATCTGAAATCACTTGATTATTCCATGCATTCTATAGTTAACCCGAAAGCATATTTCAATTGATATAACCCTGTTTATCATCAAAATCCCCTCATAAAACTGATTCAAAACTAATTCAAACAATGTAAACAGCAGTTAAGGATCAGTATCAACATATCTCCGGACGCACAGGTGCTATCTGGAAATAGGATTCTAGATTTGTTACTGCATATATTCCCTGTTTTGTCATCAGATCACGTAGACCACTGAATGTTCACCCTGAACAACCTGAAAAGTACCCTGTCCTGTTTGGATACTCTAGATTATCCAGGATAAGGTGTCCTTGAGATAAATATTGAGTTGATAAAATTGAGTTGGGGCAAATAATTTTTTTGGAAAGAAGACATTTATGCCAATAAAATTGTTGCTTAAAATTAAGACAATGAGCACCTAAATCACCGATCCATTACAAATCACCGATTTATTTTCATGTAAATACCTATTCCCGAATAATAGTGTTACCTTAATAAATTGATATGGCGATGTAATTTAATGTTTACCATTGACCTTCGGCCAGTTGATGGGTATACTTCGATTTTTCCATTTATAAGTTTCTTGAAGACTGAAATTTGAGAAAAAAGATTATGCAACTTACCCTCCAGTATTTGTCTTGCATCTATAAAGGCAGAATACAATCCATGATACCAGTAACAAAATAAGAAGTAGGATACTGAAGCGAAACCAAGTAAAAGGTGTCATGGACACAGGCTCAGCTGCAAAGAAAAATAGATTTAATTATTTATGAAATAACTCTTTCTTTACTTGATTCATTAATATCCATCAGTGTTTTCTGATTTTCTGATCAAATATATGATTTATTCCCTCTTTATCCTTAGTTTTCATGAAAACCATTATTTAAAATTTATGCATGTCATGATTATTGTAATAAATGCAAAATGTAATTTTGCAAAATTCAGTAACATAAAATCATTATTCATATACATTTACACGACGTTCATGAAATAAAAATTGTAAAATATAATATATAAAAATGTCACACAGCTATGTCAAAAGCATTTCATAGAGTGAACGCCGTTGCGGTAAAAAAAATATTTAAGATTTCTATATTATTGTTTTTTGCCTATAGCATTCTTGATGTATCAGCAACAAATATATTCTTGTATTATAAACAGCATTAATGAAATATAAAAGCACAAACTTTAAGTAAACACAAAACACGCACTGAACAAGCTTTTTTCCGCGTAAAACTAAACTACATATTTGGAAACACTACTGGCCAGGAAGAAATGTATACATGAAGAATTATATGATTTATATGTCAGTTCTTACTCTCAGACTAGACAGAGCAATTAGATCAGCATCGATAACCATAGATTATAATAAAGAACACGAGGTCAAGCACGATAAATCAATCCATGCAACACTCTTATACACATCCTTATTTTACATTTCCTATCCCCACGTGAATAAGTCACTCTTCAATCTCTATCGACATAAGTATTGTGAAATTAATCATACGGCTTTAATTTGCTACCACTATCCATTCCGCTCATGTTATAAAGGGAGCCATACCAGTCGTGGTAACTTCAGGTTTCATCGATGTCTGATTTCTCTCTAAATAAAAAAGACATTTAAAAGAACTCTGCATATTTATAGAGAGCATATTTACGGTTGTTTATTTTAGATAACGAAACAGAAGAATATTAGATTGATAAAAAAGTCGTATTTAATTTTTTTATAATGTTTTCTATGATTGATCACAATTGCCGTTATCTAAAAATTTAATGATGTTTTGGAAAATTTGAGAATAAATTCATGTATATAATTTATTTACTTGGCCATAACTGACACAACACATTCGCAGTAGCATTACACTGCTCTCGTCTCCATTCCTTACTGACCCGATCCAGGACGACACATCCACCGGTCTGGTCGTAAGCCTTAGTACCCCAAAATGTTCGACCCGTCGGTACGTTGCCTTGGGAATAAGAAGATAATGATAATATAGAAGAATACAGGGTTGTCATATATTTGAATAACAAAACAAAAACCGAAAAACTTATTAAGCTTATATGCACCTATTACGGTGTATTAAAAGGTAAATATACGTGCCTTCAGATGAATCAAATACCCAATCGGATTTTCTTATTCCGATTGGAGTGTTCACAACATTCTTCGACTGTGTATTTTTTTCAACAAATGTGAAGATGATTTTCAAGATAAGTGACTCTGGAAGAGTCAAGAGGTCTCCGCCGTGCGCTCTACACATTTCACGAGCGGCATACCAGCTGAAGGCGCCATTGTGCAAGGTGAAAGTCATATTGTTCTCAACTAGGCAGTTATTTAGTAAGACGGTATTTGGACAAGATGCATCTAAAATTAAAAATTAAAAAATATTTTGGAAATTATCCTGTTCACAGGAAAGTTTATACTTACGGGGGTGTGGGATATTATCAATAGATCTTTATATTGCAGTAGAGTTATCCTGTGTTGATTTTTTTTCAATAATTTGTCAAACCTGACAAACAAATTCATTGTAAATAAATTAAGGTACAATCGAGTAATATCAGCAGAAAGCTTGTACGTCACAATTTAGTGTACAAATTTCATGTGTGAATTGAACTTATATTTATATATTTTATATGAAAGTAAAGTAACAACTTAGGAAATGTATATTTATAACTACAAATCACAAGTATTTCCTCGAAATCGTATAAAAATACGAATGCGAATCATAATACCCTACCAAATAATGCCATAGACTGCAATATGAAAATTGTAGGCGATACCTAGCCCTCATTTAATAGTTTTTGGATGTATTATTTATTATATGCTTTGTGCAACATTATAATCTGGCAACACTTTAAATAAAACGATGTAATTTAAATGTCTGATTCACCGAGACACTCTTAGGCCTAATTACTGACACCTCATTCTTAGGAAATGTAAGGTATTTGGCCCACCTGCATGCTGGCATATGAAACTGACTGGCAGGTCACTGAAGCAACTTGTTCCTTTAAACATTCGTATTTCTAAATCAACATCTAAGCATTCTTTGCCATCCATTGGATATTGGTCATTCTTTTTCACCATTGCTGATAGCATCGACATGTATATATATATATATATATATATATATATATATATATATATATATCTGAATAATTGTTATTCATACAGATAAATGCAGACAAATGATATGCAGAAATATATATCCTTATATGATACATTTATATTATATATACAAATAAAAGAGTTATCGGTGATAAAGACTCAAAATGATATCTGTTTGTATTAGCACAAAAATTACCAAAAGTTCCATTCAGCCAGGTCCAATTTGAGAAGGTCATTTGATTCAGTGAAAGCCATATCCTGGTAAAGTTAAGACGCTCCATCACCTCTAACAGACGAGAGTGATCGGCAGACTCTAGATCCTTCGGCAAAGTCACCTGATCACCACATGCCTGGCACAGATCCTTGGCGTCAGACCAGGAGTAATTTGTCGTCACGTTATCAGGATAAACGTATAAGTCAAATACTGACCGGCATCCTAAAAACATTATTTATTAACATGTATTCAAATAAATCTACTTTTTTATTTTCTCTGCAGTCATAAGATTTTATTTTGGTTCCTAAGCGTATTTAATATTGAAATTATATGCACATAAAAATATCGAAATATTAAGGAAAATGTTTCTAATGTTCGATGGTTTCTTAAAAGACTGATTGTAAACTGACCTTCCACATTATTTTCTAAAGATGTCCTCATATATATCATTGTCAAATGTGCAAATGTAAATAAAGACACCTTAACCACAGCCATTTCCGCCGGATGTTCATTCTGAAAACATAAACATTAAAATGGTATACACAGCAATTTTTAGAATAAACTAACTTAATTTAAGCATGCATTTCAAGATCTTGTTTCTAGAAAGCAAAACAAAAATGGATATTACTCATCCGTGTGCGTTCTCACTGTTTATAATGTCCTTTTGTTTATAGCAGTTATGCTCACAATATATATTGCCTCAATATATATAACGTTTTTGCCTTAGCCTTTTTTCTCTTACAAAGAGTAATATATCATGCAAAAGTATGCTTACCACAGAATCCTCAGGGCATTTAATAAATCCTGATAATGTAAGTCCTACACAGTCAATGCACAGAGCTGCTAGCGCAATACATGTGTTACCAAGCTAAAGATAATACCATAATAATAACCAGGTTATTAGAAGTACGTAATTGTCAATAAACAATTGGCTGGAACAGGCTTAGAGATAAAAATGGTGAATAAATGTGTGTGTACATTCATTAACATGATGACCTTATTTGAAAACGTGAAGGTAATTCCATGAAAATATAATAGAAATCCCCATTTTATATATGTCTATTTGTTTGGTACAGACGGATATTTAAGAATGATCGTTTATATTTATTAAAAGTTATATTAAAGATAATTGTAAGCATTAATTTAACAAACTTGGGATGATATAAAGAAGCCTTTCAACTCTATATATATTTTTATATTTATACAACAACTTTTGTACTTTGCAAAGTAAATCCACATGAAATATTCGTAAAAAAAGATTTAGCATAAATTATATTTCATGTTAAACTAAAAAAAAGACTAAAATTTAACAAGTATACTGTGGTTTGGAAAAATACCACTAAATACTGAAGAATATGAAAAGTTGCAGCAGCCAATATCATGTAACTCCCAAATGCAGAAAGGTGTTCACAAACCATTTCAACACTCAATAACGCTCCTGCTCTGTTGATGTCTCAAACGCAACCGGCAATATCATTAAATATAATTGATTATCGAATGTAATGGCGCACACTGTTATAAATGTTAACCCGATACAAACGACATGACTAAAAATGCTCCTTTCCCTGGTGTATGGATTGAGAAGCGTTACAGTAGCAACGGGAATCATCAGGCATTGTGATGTTATTTTTTTCTTGCACGGTAATAAAGCCTGTCAACTTTACTCGCATTATATACAAATACATAGTACGTTTAAACAAAAAAATGAATATGCTGGTTGGTGACAGTATAGGCGATTCTTTATATCTGTTTTCTCTGGAGGCCAGCATAGGCTTTCCAAAACAAGAGCCTTTGCCCAGTGATTATCAAGAGAAAGAGTGATGATGCCTTCCCTGTGAAGAAATATTTCATGACGCCATATTCAAGGAGAGGTATGCCAAGAGAAAAGCAGATCTTCAACTACAGAATATCCAGACGGATACGTTAGGTGGAGAATGCCTTTGGATTTATTGCTTTGACTTTCAGGTGCCTCCTGGGTACATTACAACAGGGACCTGACACAGTGACAGAAGTTGTGGAAGTTTTTTTTCTGGGGCAACACAACCTGCTTTAGCTGCAGAATCTAGTCATTCCAACACAGGTGATAAACCATGAGGAGGGGAGGCACAAGCTAATTGCTTTTAACTGGGTGAGAGGTAAACAAAAGCACCTACTGTTCACAGGAATACAGGAAGTGGAGATGCAAAGCAACAAAAAGAGTACCCCAAGAAGTACTTCAATGGTGGTGAAGCTGTTCCCTGGTGGGATTCGATATCCTCTTGTAACAAAAAGTTATAACAAAAAACACATACTTTTTTTTATCTCAAACTTTCATTTATTCAACTTAATTAACATTTTATTATAATAAACCCTTTATTGTTTTCAAAACAAACAAACTAACAGTTCAAATGATCTTTTGTAAGGAAGTGGTGGTCCGAGAAAGGCCTTTGGGAACTGCAGTCCAAAAAAATAAAGACAACTCACTGCTGCAGCCAATAAATAAATAATGGTATTTCCTAAATCAGAGACCGGGCCTTAAATAGTCGCCTCCCTTATTTAGTCGCCGGGACAAAACAGTGTCGCAGGTCAAAAAGCGCCGGACTTAAATAGATGCCGTTCTTGTTCACAGGCTTGGTGTCAGAGTAGTTTCAAAGTTTGCCACCAGATGTCTTTTCCCGTCATTAAAATTGATTCATTTACCGGTCAAATTAAACGAAACTAGCTGTATAAACGTGGTGTTGGTATTGATAATATGTTTAATTCCTCTATAAAATATTCCTTTTTTCTTACGTGCATGCCTGTTTCCACAAGGGAAGCAAAAAATTCCCGATTCGTCCATTATGATTAAAGCCGATCACCGATCCTAATAAACGCTACACAATGCATCAGCAGTTAGAAGGCTAACACTATCACTGCTGTCAAGCAAGGTACCTCGGGGATTGTTGAACAAAACTGTTCAAACACATTTGGGCACATATTTCTTGTGTAGCATGAAGACACCAAATGATGGTGTCACGAGGTACAATTTGTAGCTACTGTTAAGCCAAATAGTGCGTCCCCAATTAAGTGCGTCCCCAATGTTACCAAAACCACGCTTCCGAGATAATCTTAAAAGTTAAAAATATTATTTACTCTTGTCGACAATTATACATTCAGTGAAATATTCCGAGCAGTAAATGTCACATACCAGTATATACAAGGCCAGAAGCCCTTGAATACTCTGTGTCAAGCAGAATCACTTAATATTCGGAAGTTAAAAAACGCAAGGAAAGTGTCATGAAAATGAACTACGCTGTGCTGTTATATGTACCAACTCCCCGTATTTCGATGGAACCAATGTTTTCAGTTGTACGTGGTGCACAGTTAATGGAAGAGCCACCCCGTGTTCAGAGGGAAACAATGTTACCAGCTACACGCGGTGTAAAATAAATGGAACAGTCACACGAAACAACGGGGTACCTAGTAACGAGAGGCCCGCGTGGACAGTTTCTTTTGGACAACTGCAATATTTTGCTGTGATTCCCCGTAAATACTTAGTATAGTGCGTGATTGTGACGTGTTTTTATTTTTCAGTTTTTTTTTCTGACGAACCAGAAAATTTTTTTTTAATAACGCCGGCCTGAAATAGAAGCCTTTTTAAGACGCCGATTTAAAGCAGGGTCTGAAAAAATAAACACCCGGGTGCCTGATCAAAGAAATACGGCATATAAATAAATAAGCAGAATGAACACCTAATGATCAGGTTACCTGTTGAAGGAGACGTGGCGAAGTCAAAGTTCATCAGAGTTCAGAGTTCATTCCTAGTGTGTTGAGGTCCAAACTTTCGAGTGATGGACGGTCACGTGATGGAGTGCTGGAGGTTTCAAGATGTCATATAAATGATATTTATAAAAAAAGATATTAAAGAAATTACATACAAAGAGTAAAGCAAAAACAATTATATCATACCCCTTGGCTAAATCCCGGTGCATGCAAGTTACACAATCTGAATAACATTTAACTATATCTAAAAATTTCCTCCCGTAAAAAATTACGTCTTATTTACCGTATTTACCTCGTTAATATAATCGACTATGGACCGAACGTGACTAACTCTATGACAGATCCTGACACCGCTGGCCATTGACCTTTATTTTGTATTCAGGTTTACCAATACTTTACCATAAAGTTATGCGCCTCGATGCTCTACTCTGCACTGGCAATTACAAATATGTTACCTCTTGGTGGTGTTCACAACCTGGTTCCACATCGGTTGAGGAAGCTGATACAAAGTGTTAAAAGAATAAGTATTACTGGTAGGTTAGACAAACTTGAGGGTGTCTTGCCTCTGACCTGTGTTGACTGCTGAGGGAACAATCTGTTGCTACTGGAACCTGGAGTCAAGAATGATTTGCCAATCCTCTGGTACCTATATGTTTAACCCAACCATCCTGATTGGAAAGAAATACTGGTATTTGTACAAGAATAACAAAAGAGGGTTTACAATACACAAACCTCCCCATAGCTCTAAATATTGATTCAGGTATAGTATGGAATTCATTGAAATGTCCACTTTCAAAATTAATTGTGAACTATTAGGTTGTTTTTATACCCATCTTGTTACAAAAATGTGTTATTGACAATTTTGTTCATCGTTAGGAAAACTTTGCACTTTACTTGACCTTTAAACCCTTCGTAGGGAGCAAAAAACACATGTATGTCAAGAAAGAACCATCACATTCTTCAGTTTCTTATTTCCTGCCAATGGAGTGAAACTCTGTTCACATATCTTGTAAACTCAACTGACCGCTGTGTACTTTTTTTTAATTTTTAGGGTAAGTGTAGGTGGCTGAGAGAAACATTGTTGTAATAGGCCTTGTGAAGCTTGTCAATGGAAACATCCCATTGATTAACACGGAAATATTATTTCCTTTAAATGTCTGTTCAAAATGTAATGAGCAAATGCCACCTGTTTCCAAACGGAAAAACTTTAACCTATTCAAATTGGAGCATTTCTAGATACAAATATAATATATGCGCACCAGCAGCAAGGGGAATACCATATGTGCTATATGGTATTTTATACTTTTCGTATAACCGTTCATACGCCACACTAAAACATGAATAAAGAATTATGTAACTTATCTTTCAGTTACTTTTTCTAACATGTATCAGAGCATAATATGATCAATGGCAGTAATAAAATAATAGGATGTAAAAAGTATAAATGCTTGTTCTGCAAAAATAGCAAGTTTGATTAATTAATATTTCTCAATGAAGTTATCTGACAACAAAATAAATTATTAACTCTTTACAACCCATTGAACAACAAAAATTGGTAGGAAATCATGTGTGATGAAAGGCCGTCCCAGGAAAATTTGTTCCAAAAATATGTCTTAATAGAAGTCCCGAACTCGGTTATAATAATTATTACTTATATCCTGCCCTGATAATTATTTGATAATGTGGATACATTATGATAATGAAAAACATTTGATATGCATAAGGTTTAAGGAAAACTTTGACAGTACATAAGCTTCTTTGAGTAATAACAACTCAAATAAATAAGTAAATGACAGCGTAGCTAAAATATTTCATATCTGAACTAAAGTGGTCTAACCAAAGCATTCATTCAATGTAAATTAATGTATTGAAAAATATTACAATACATATCATAATACTCTACCAGATAACGCTATAAATTGCAAATACGAAAGTTATAGGCAATACCAAGCCCTTGTTATAATAGTCTTCGAATGTATTATATTATATGGTGTATACACTACAATCCTGCAACGAAATGTAAGAAATGTAAGCTATTTAACCAACCTAAATGCTGGCATATGTAACTCACTTGTATGTCACTAAAGCAATTTGTCAAATTTATACATTTGATGGTCGAAATCAGCATCGGCGCATTACATAGATCATTCGTTCTCATCATTGCTAATAACATCAGTATAGGGATAATAAATATGATATATATATATATATATATATATATATATATATATATATATATATATATATATATAGAAAGGGTATACACAGGAAAGTCGGTTCACTGCCGGTGGGATTTTGTAAATATTATGTAAAGGTTAATTTTTTGTTTGTCTGTTTGTATTTGCTGGTCGAATATTTCAGACTGATTGTTAAAGGTTTTTACTAAAAATTTACATTAGCGATCACTGAAAGCAAGGAATAAAAGACAATGGGAGTGACATGAAGTAGTCACTCAAACCAGTACACACATATTTCAGACTGATTGTTAAAGGTTTTTACTAAAAAGTTATATTAGTGATCACTGGAAGCAAGGAATAAAACTGAAAGCAAGGAAAGACAATGGAAGTGACATGAAGTAGTCACTCAAACCAGTACACTAATCGCATTTAAACCATATATATAACGTTATACGGTGCATGAATGATTTATCCATCTAAAACTCTTAAAGAAGCATGGTTTAAATATCTTCTATTATATGTTTCACAACTAGGGACTAACCTTTTACAAAGATATACTGTAGATTTGAACAGCACATGTGATTAACTTCCTTGTCTGTATTGGATAATGTTATTTGTCAGTTAATGCGTCAAACGGGGAAGACCAGAAATATATGTCAATAAACCATATATATAACTGTATAGCCTCCGACCACATGATGAATGGCATGTCGTCACAGTATGTTGTTACCGCAACTGTAGTGATATTTCATGATTGGTGACAAATGTGTTTCTCTTATGTAATGACGAACACTGCTGTCAATGTTATTCCCACACAATGGACATGGCTAAAATTTCTCCTTTCACTATTGCAGTCGTCCTTGGACTGAGCACCCATTTATATGCTAAAAAAATGTAATAGGTACATTACTGATGCTATTACATCTAATAAAGTAGTAACAACTGACATTTTAAGTCACAATAATGCTATATAACAGGTCACATACTTTAATAAAAGATTAAAGACCGTTATGTATGTTCAGTTACTATTAAAACATTAATTACCAAATGACATAAGATACGTGATCTTCACCTAGAGGTTGGCCGAGAGAATATTAACTTACAATAAGTTATTATTATGCAGAGACCCCATAAACTGTATGTGTATTATTGCTTGCCGAGGCAGTTTTATCCTGTTTCCGGTTCTCACTATCCCTATCTCCTTCACAATAATTGTAAAAAAACACTTCTTAACAAATATCTCGAAAGTGCAATTCTCATTTTCATCAGACAAACCGCTTGGATATGAATATAAATTTTAATGAATCTTACGAGCTGTCTTTCCTCGATGCCATGTGCCTCTCCGACATGTTGTTATGTCTGCCAAAGCAACTATGGGTTGACCTGGTTAAAATGCGTCACCGAATCTCGTTTTCAGAACATGCTCTATTTTGTCGGCTTCTCAACTCCGCTTTACTATCTTTATTAAATGTTTCTTTTCAGAAATGAGATTTGCGCAGGGGAGAGGGGTCACATACACCTTTCTTCCAGTTTTTTCAGACTATATTATATTTTTGGTTCGATATATCAGAGATTGTCAGCTTACTGCATTCACATGGCAAACACTGAATGAATAACCCTGGGTCTCTGTGTAAATAAAGCTCTAAAATATGTCCTATATCCTTGAGTTTTCACATTAAGTGAACGGACTGGTAACGTCGACTTCGAATAGATGTATTGTTGGTTTGTTGATATTGTCCCTGCAGTATATGTATTTACATTTGCGCTTGAAATAATAAAGAGATGTTAATGTTTATGTTTGTGTGACCACGCTAAGTGTAATTAAGACGCATATAGCCACCTCTTGTGGGTATATGCGATGGTCTAGCAATAATAAAGTAATCTTTATAGCTGGAATTAGCCAAGTTTAGTGTTATTAAGCCACAATTATATATCACTTACGCGAGGGAAGCTCTGATAATATAACCGTTTTCCCCCTGTTCTCTTCTGGTTATGTACGAGGACCCATCAATCAAACTTAACAACATAATAATATTGTCAGTGTTCTTAGATATACGTATTTTTCCCTATATTTTAGCATTCGGTATATGTATGTTGCGCATGAAAAAAGTACCTATTCAAAATGTGGAAAAATCTACGAATATTCCGTATTGGGATATATAATCCTGTATTGACAGCGTTCCAGTTTAATTTTCTTTATTATAACAAAGGAACCTTTTTTCCGTTTTTTTGTAGAATAATACCAACAACTGGCAACAGATGAGCTTTAAAGTATTTAAAACTTAAAAAGATTTATTGATACAATTATAAGAATAATATCCCTTTATTTATCGTTTTTGTGATTTGCTAGTATACAGAACAATCATTTACCTTATGACTTTTAGTAAAATAATTATTATTACTTATGCAATTTACATATCACAACATTGGAGCACCAAAATAACAAATCATGTAAGATTGTTTGAAGCAAATGTTGAAACTTTTTGTCTTTTCTTCAATTTGAGTAAAAGAATGTCCACGTTTAAATACCTTGATAATAGGAAAATATTTTATAAATAATAATTTATAATAATATTATAATTTATCCACACACTGGTTTCCTATGTTATTAGTGAACGTTAACACTATGGTGCCTGGACCAAGCAGTCAGTAATGTAATAGGATTCCCTGAAATCATAATTACAGAGCCGATGTAATTTATTGTAAATAGACATGTGCCTTTATATAATTGCTGATGCATCTGTCGGTGGAATTTACATGCCCGATCTTAATTACACAGGTTAAACAAAAATAACCATAATAAAGTGCTATATTTTGTTTATCATAATAAAAGTTTAAGGGATTATAAAGGTTTATACTATGTGGTGCCAGCTAATTGTTTTTGATTAACCGGATAAATTGTGAGCTTTTTTATTATATAAGTATAGAAGGTCGGGAGCCAAGCTCACACGTGACCATATTGTATCACTACTGTGAGCGGGTGGTAGGACTCCTTGCTTATAGTTTCGTCCTTGAAACATATATTTCTGCTCTCTGACATTATTTTCTGATCATTTGTGCTGATCACTGAGCATCTGAGCATCAATGGTCAAATAAAATCTCGAACAACAGTAACGAAAATCAATACTGACCCTTATCAGGACCATAAATAATAGAAAACATGCCAGGTTTCATTGTGTAAGAGTTATCATGCATCTCGAATTGTCATGAAGTCAATTATCACTAAGACAATAATGCTTCACCTCATTTCTCTCATGGTTAAAAAAGGTATTAAAAATTTAACTTCCAAAACCCCTTATACCACACCATCAGCTACATTAAGTGCGTTGGCTCAATACACAGCGTGTACTCAATTTTTTTTAAAACATAACAAATAAATTACTTCTTTCGGTTCGAAATAGTTCTAATCCATGCGTAAGCACGTATAAAGATACAATAATTATAATATTTAAGCCATTTTGTAAAATTTTGTAATCACTTACACTAGAGGGGTCCTGTGAATGTAATCATTGTTTACGAAATCTTGCTCTGTTTCGGTAGTACATGTTGCCATGATTAATGTCAGCTATCAAAATAACATTGCCCATATTCCTTGAACATATTTCTGACCATACTGAAGTATATTTCCAGTGCTGTGGTAATCGGTATATTCTCCTTAATAGCTGTACCTGATACAGAAAATAAAGTATAAACAGACTGTAGGAAACAGCACATCTTTAGTAAAGTTTGCAGACGCCACTTCACAGGCTGCATCAGATACGACGATAACGGTTACTTTATTCAACAAATGGTTCTTTTTGTGAAATGGTGTATATCAAAACAAATGAATTCATTTTAGATTTTAGAAAAAAAGAAGAGTGCCCTTGGACATGTTACAATAAAAGTGGAAATGGTAGAACGAGTTGAGAAGTATAAATATTTTTGTTTAGTTATTGACAGTCAGCTTAGCTTGGGTGAGCATGTGAATATGATTAGACCATTGTTTTGCTGTATTGTTTGCTGGGGTCGTAACACGACAAAACAAAATACGGATAAACTGGACAGTTAATAAAAAGGATGGGAGCGGTAGCTGTTAGGAAAGCTGATGAAATCACAAAACTGTATCAAACCCAATTGAAGGCAAAACATTGCTCTAGTATGGCAGACGATATACATCTACTTCGACGTTGCTTGGATGAACTACGGATCGAAAGAAGTGGACGCCTTTGCACACCACACCCACCAGTACACAATTATTTAAATTCCTTTTTACCACGGCCATATTTTTATACAATGAACTTTTTATTCGCTAGATTTATTTTCCCAGTTTGCTTTAGTTAGGTCTTAGTATGCAGAAGTCCGTCTGTTTAATGTGTATTGTTTGTGTTCATCCGTGCATGATAGGCATGATAGGAATTTTATTTATTTACGTATATCATATATGTAATGCATTGTTATTGTATCCAGTCATGTTTTGTACTGTTTTATAGTGCATTATGTTATTTTTTGTATATTTAAGATAGGCTTATTATAGTAATAAATATATTAAATTTATATTTGTGCAGACACAATGTTATTTACCAGCTTGGGATAAATAAAGTATATTTTATCTTATCTTATCTTTTAATTACAAACTACGAATCCTCTTACGAAAAATTTCAACCCAGAGATTCATGACGGGTGTCTTGTTAGAATTGCCCCTTACTCTGATGTGATGCAACAGGTCTTATACATTCCCAGGACTCACAATAATCTAGACACTAGAAAATTGAGGTATATTTCCTGTAAGATCTAGTTATATGGCTGGACAATTTAGAAACTGTAAGTTCCACATTTAGTGCAAGACCATAGTGTCCTTGAGCGTGTTCTGTCGATGAACGAAGACCGTTTTTGTTCACGAGCATGATCGTGTTCAGTTGCTTTGTTAAAAAAAAGTATCAACCTCAGAGTTGGTTGTACCACCAGGGGGTGCAGAAACGTGGTAAAAGGCTGGTTAGAATGGCGGCACGCTCAGAAGTTCCCATCCACACTCGGACTATTCATTTTAATTTTATCTACGTTGAATGTGTCATTTTTTCCAATGCATCTCATATATTTGATGTACATTGTATTTAAGGAACATGTTCTTGTTTGTATCATCTATGTAGTAACATGGCTGGACAACGAAAACACGCCCCTGGGTTCCTATCCCCTCCGGAGAAGCCAGTTTTGCTTTCAGAACGTGTGTCGTTTACAATGTAAAAGTGCAGTGCAAACTTTGATAGCGATATTTTTAACAGTTTGGATGAATACGAAAATTATGAAAATGTACGTCAGCATTATCAGCTTATCTGTGAATACACGAGAGAAGGAACCACAATATTTTTTTTCCAGACGATTACAGACAGATAATTCAGTGGAAATACACAACAGTGGGGCAAGAGTATCGGGGGCTGGGGTCGGGCGATTGGTGGACATCCGTAACCATGGTATGAGAGTTCCAAGAAATGTAGTAGCATTTATGAATGAAAAAAATATCATCTCCTGTTATTTATCTGTACATGGAGGTCTGGTGTACGTCCAGTTTGCAACTTGGTTCAAGATTCCCTTGTTAAAGCAAGTGCAAGGTGGTGCTCCGCAGTATAAGTAGCAGCCCCCTTGTCTTCTATGGTATACTGCTAGCTGCTGTGTTCCCTATGGGACGTACCATGTTTATTACATAATCCTCTTCAATCACACGTGATTTACTTATAGACAAACTACAGGGTCGCTAAAGCACCCTAAGTGCCAGCAAATATGTGGGCACTTTGTCGATTTTTCCGACTGAAGAATCTTCCTGTTTAAATATTTGTACCCTCATTTGTTGGGTTTTTTAAATTATTAACTATAAAATTATAATAATCTTTATTTTTTTACTCAAGATGATAACAATCAAACAAATGAACAGAGATATATTGCTGACTGATTACATGATCATGATTATAGGCTTCTTGACTCAAACCTAACCTATGGATCGATGTATACTAATTAGACGAATGTGCCTGCACATACTCAGTTCAGCCTCCGTCCAGATGACAGTCACAAAGATTTTCTAATGTCAGAGTCTGCTTTAGTTAATACCATGAATGCATGCAAGCCCTGTTGTTTCGCCCGGCTGTTTGATACCCCATGATCCAGTGCAAGGTTTGTTAAACTTTTACATTTGCTTAATGACCAATACCAAACATTGGCCTTTATGTGTCATATCAAGGTCAACTCATAAAATGTCAAACCAAACTCGAAAGATAGATATATATTTATTATAGTAGGTAAAGGATTTTGGTCCACCTTTGTTCGCAATGTTGCTCTGAAACCACGTTGCGTACGATACTGTGCGATACCTCATTTTAAAAGGTTATTGTTCCCGCAGTGTCCTCACCGATATGAGAATAAATAATTTTTAATGTACACATCATTTTTAGTGATATTTGCATCTTTTATAATCTGCATGGAGGTTTCAAGCGAAAACAGCCGAACCACCTTCGGTAAAGACCAGATCGCGGTTCAGTGCAGCACTGGATAAGAACTATATTGTGCAAAAGAATAACCCAAACTTTCAGTGAAGGATTTAAGGATGTTTGGCCTGACATTGGACCCAAGCTCTGACCCACGTGCGTGGTCAATATATGTGAAAAACACATAATTCTCACTTTATGAAAAGGAGGAGGTCAACCCTGGGGGATTAGTGACAATACATATTACATAAGGTCCCCATTTCCGGAAAAGGGGTGGGGATGGGGTGGGGAAGGGGTTTCAAGACCTCAAAATCGGTCTGATACGATTAAAAAAAACGGTTCCGACTTCACTTGGTTCCGCTTCTGTTGCTAACGAGGTATGCATATTTCCCGTTTCTTTCTTCAGGTATAATTTCCTTCCTTAAAACGTACATTAATTTCATCGTTCATGTCTTCCTCACATCAAACTATTCTTTATACGTCCAATAATAGTAACCAGTCAAAGAACATCGAAAACCTGAATGCCCCCGCATCCCATACCGGTTCGCAAATGTAAACATCATCACTCACCAGGTCATCAAGGTAAACATACCGGTTTATGAATTTCATGCCCTGACGGCAGCGCCACAACATAAATGCGAAAAAAATATTTATACATATATCTTATTAAGATAGTATCCTACTGAAAATCAATATTTTCTTTTAACTGTTAAACTGAGGCAACATTCCTCATATTATTTAATCCAGCTCCCCAACCCTGGTAAAAAGCCTGGTATACCTGGTTTATCAGCTTATATATATATATCACTAGTCGCACTTACGGAATATATATATATATATATATATATATATATATATATATATATATAAATCAGTTTCAAGAAGTATCATTTTTATAATGATTATTTTTTGTATTATTTATTATGAATTCACTTTAACTACCCTATAATATTATTCTGCCCGAAATATCTTAGTCCAAAAAGTCTTATCGCTAATGTGTCCACCACATGCAGTTTGCAGCAGAATTGTGTTGTTTCGAATGTCCAAATTAAAAATTTGAAAATGTTTTCTGTTTTTTTTTCTATTTAGCCATTTATTCCTTAGTCATGTTTACTGTAGCCATATTTTTTTTACTTAGCCATTTTTACCTCAGGCATTTTTTTCCCTCATTATACATTTTACTTCAGCCATTTGTACATATAACACGTACGTCTATCCAGGTAGGTTCTGGGTTCATGCTCCTCAAACGTCGCCCTTGGAGAGGTTTTTGTTTTTTTTGGGGGGGGGGGCAGAGTGAGTTGAGGGTAAATCCTGAAAGTTACATCAAATATTACATGATTTTCTTAAATTATCGCGTGCTTCTTTGTAGTCACGAACTTAAAAAGCTGGTTAGATTTGAGCTGTAATGCTGAAAAATGCAGGGGTGGATCCAGGATTTAAGAAAAGGGGGGTCCAACCCAGGAGGACTATTGAAAATCCTAAAAAAAAATTCTGGAGATCTGGAAAAGGGGGGTCCAGGCCGCAAAATAACGTCTAAAACCCCTTTAAAATGATGCTTCGGGTGAAAAAGGGGGGGGGGGTCCGGACCCCATGGACCCCCCCCCCCCCTGGATCCGCTTCTGAAATGCTGATTTCCCCTTCCGAAAAACTAATAGAACTCAGATTATCTATACAAAGACGTAAAAATGATAAGATGTATATGGCCATATATGGGAAAAAAGTTGGGTATTTAAAGCCCATATGGGTATGTGTTACGATCATCACGATTTGGATCTCAGATCTATTACACTCGTTTACGTTCTTTGAGTTCTGTTACCTTTTTTTGCCTTCTGTTAAGATACAGGAAGGCGATTAAACATGATTGAGACAATGTCGTTATAAAAATAGAAGGTAGATTTGCATTTCAGCACCGAGGATACATGGATATTTACCACGCTGTATTACGATTTGCCCGCTACGCTCTATTGCGTTCTTCCACGCTCCTCCACCGTCTTCCACGATCTTCCTGAGATGTCCATGCATTTTTAAATCAGCATGATCGTGGCAAAAGTTCAAGCAGGTTTAAAATTTTGGCGCAATCATAAAGATGTCTCATGATTATGGAGATCCCACCCGATTACCACGAATATGATCTACGATTTGTCACGCTCTATAAATGAGATTCGATCTTAAAGGGGTCCAATCACCCATATGACCTATATTAACTCGAGGTAATCCCTTGGAGCTTTTATGAAAAAAGGCCAGAAAACGTGAATATTATTGCTTGTTTTGTTCAATCAACATGTTTACAATATAAAACAAATTCAACAAGGGCATCTTGCAGCAAGTCAGTTAAACCAGCGCTTTGCAAATGGGGTTTTGCAACAATTGTCCTTTCTGGCTCCGCAAATATGCAGCTTACCACCTTAGGTTACATGGTAATCCCGTTTGTTAACATTGCTGTGTTTACAAACATGTTGTTGATAAATCATTTCATATATCCTTCAAAAAGGCGTAATAGGAACTTTCACAACCAATATTACACTTAAATCTTTAATATTAACACAGAGGGAACCAATCACATTAATTCTCCTTCAAAAGGTAGGTGAATAGGATGGATACCTTTAGCCAGAAATCACTAAAAAAAATCGCCTATTGATGTTTATCTAAATTTTCGAATTATTTAAAAATATATTCTGTATCTGCTTTAGATATGCAGAATAAACTGTTTTTTTTTTAATATTTAATTTTAAATTAAAACACAAGCTATTCAAGTACTGCCGCTATACGCCACACATTATTCAAGTACTGTCGTCTCACGCAACACGCTATTCAACTTTTGATACAAAAACTGTCTGATTAACAAATGCATTGATTGCCATGGTTCTTCGCATGCATTATAATCATGGAGTTTCATAACCAACAGCTCGATTATAGTTCCAAATGTTATAGTTTTGTTGAATATGTTGAACAAACATATGGACTTCTTCATCATAAAGCCTATGTTAAAATGACAAAAAGGCAAATCCGAATATCTATTGTATAAAAGTTATAAATACATATTTTTATGATGAAAATTTTATAAACATTTTATTCTATCATTAATATGTATCAGTGTAATTCAAATCACTGTAAAATTTGTATATAACTTCCCTATTATCATAGTCTTAAACAGCCTATGCTATGGACAGCATTATGCACAATGTATATGCAGAGAGGCGATGCGTTGATTGTACAAGCATTTATCTTTATACGAACAGAATTATTGGGGTCTATCAGGGCCATTGTAATAAGCAAGATAAACCTGTCATATAGTATTTTGAATTCAAGTAAGTTCGCTGTCATGAATAAATAAAATACTAAATTGTTTCTGTTTGGCGTGGATTATAATTTTTGGTGAATTAATGGTCTTCACGCCGTGATGCAGGACACGGCAAACAAGCAATAAACTTCAGAAAATACGAAGAGCAAGCCGGTAATGCAAAGACACTGGTACATGATTGTGTAAAAAGAAAAATGAAATAGCTTGTTATACAAAGCAGCGTGTTTAAACGATCCTAATTGATAATTTGTACTTTTTAAATATGTGCGACACTTAAACACACACACACAAACATAAAATTAAAAACAACTGTTAATAAAAGCCCGTCAGTTTTCTAAGTTTTTCACTGCATAAAATATCTTATTTAGCACAGCAATGTTTGTAGTGTTGGAAAATTATCAAATGTGCAGACATTGTGAATTTAGGATTACCTCTTATTCATAAAGTTTCTTTAAAGTTACTTTTGACTCTAATCTTTTCCATTGTTTAATGAGGTTTCTTAAATATTAGTATTTCACAAAAAATTAAATAGGAGTGACACCATATTCCCAATGGAGGGGAACTATTATGTTGAATTTTTAAGTTCAGCTTATTTTCATAAGACTTTTCCAAGAGCTACTAAGAGCACGTCTATGAAGGTAACTATTACTAATATTGTGGAAACATATTCAGCCATACCAGCAGAAATATTTTCCCAAATAACAGAAATGTAACAGATCCGAAAATACCCTGCACTCTCTCTTCATTAAAAAAATCATAAAATACTTCCATAATGTAAGGGCCCAATCACATTTGATCAGTTAAGATTGGATACGACCTGTAATGTTGGTAAGTCACGGACAATAGTGAGGCGGCCATAAGGAAAGTAACTGGTGATCGCTTGTGGTATTAACGAACACAGGGAAACGTTGGTCGTAAAGAGGTATTTTGGCGTGCAGCTTTGGTCTTTGGTAACCGCAGTTAAGCTTAAGTTGTATTGAATCTATGGCAGGCCATCGATCTTTACTATATTAGGGACGGAAGAAAATGGAAAATGAAAGTATATGCAACTTTTGTTTAACTGATGAAGAAAGAGATTGCATAATAAAAATGTGTTATTGTTATGTAACGAATATATGTTATATTAAAAATAACCCTTGAGCCATAACATCTGATATTTGTACGTGTGATAACTAGTTTGAGACACTGTACATTACATGGCAATTGGTTGCTACTGTATTTCGCACAATTTATGACCTCATTGTGAAGTTAATTTATTATTTATGTTAACTTGATTCAAATATGAAAGATGTCGATCAAAGAGATCGTTTCTGAGACCTTTTAACCTTTGTATAAAAACGGTTGTTACGCAACAGTGCATAGGGCGTGGAACGGTTCTACTTATCATACGTGAACTCTCATATATAATAACTCTCATATATCCTATCAGGTACCCTGGACGAACATGGATACCAAGGTCGTTAATGAAGTATTAGAAAATATGTCTCTCTGATACATTGGGTCGATACGTGTCCCTTCTAGGGTTGAACTTCCTCCTCATAGTGACACACGCTTGATTAAATCAAACACAAGGTGAATTCGATTAAACATAAGTATTTTCAACAGTTTTGGGGAAGGTAAAATATAGAGTGTTAGTAACCATATGTTATGGTTAAATGTATTTCGGGAATATTAATATGATTTGGGCCACTGTCATAGAAAAAAAGACAAGAATACAGCAACATTCAACATTCATAACCACAGCCGACTAGGAAGGGAAACCCTTCATGAATTAAGGCCGTTTCTTTTTTATAAGTGACACAAATCTGGTATAAATTACACTTTAGTTTGTTTTATCATAACCATACTATTCTTCATAATCTGAATTACGTACCGTATGTAAATAAAATATGCAAATAATACCTTCGAGACTGCAACGAGTCGACGCTTTTTGATGAATATATATATATATATATATGTATATATGTATATATATATATATATATAATATGGCTTGTTAATATTTTTTTTACGCACCAAACTACGCATGGTACTTAGCAGTCCTGATCATATTTATAGGACTGAGCATACTGAAATGCCTCTGCAATATCATTACATAACATAACATTACACGTGCATATTGATAAGCGAAAAAAGAGAGCCCATTTCTAGTTACATACAACACAACGGTTATGGTGACACTGAAAGTGCTCTTTTCTGCTTGTGTAACTTATTTTGTGGACTTGATTACAAACAGATTTCAAGGTGGCACTGAGATTCATAATTTTGAAAACATGACCTTCGGTATTCTAGTTTTTTTTTTAAACATACCAATTGTCACTGTATACTTCTGGTGAGAGTGGTACTTACTTAGCAGATTCTGGTGTTAATCGATAATTTTTTATCTTATTTGATCTTATATAGTAATATCGACATAACTATACTCTCGGTTCAAGTAACTGTGTTCTGAAAAATAATTCCTTGCAATATGTTCACCAGTATTACCTTTGATAATTTACTTTTGATTATTTCTTCACACTAATGATCCTATCTATGAATGTGAAGATAATGTTTAGTGGAAGAATTATTAGAATGGGTTCTTCATGGCAATACTTTTTAACAATCTTCGATTATACCTCTGATATTAATATAATACATGTTTTTTCTTTTTTTTTCTTTTTTCTTTTTTTTTTCTTTTCCTTTCTTTCTTTTTTCTCTCAAATGGTATCTCAGTTAACACTTCACATATTTTCACATATGTTTTTTAAGGAAGCCTGGATGATAGGCTGGTGGTAAAAAAGATAAATGATCGATAAATAGAATATGCACTTGTTTGATAAACAACCCTATCCCTACAGTCATTTTGATTGAAATGTAACTGAAGTATATGCATATATTTTATTTTGACCATCATATATATATAACAATACATATGAACCGTAATATAAAATGGATGATGTTATATAAGTTTACTAAAACACTACTATTTACCTAAATCGAAATAAATTGATTTATTACTACAATAAATATTGCATGTACAACTGTGCAACTTCGCAAAAAAAGTATTGGTACTTTGACGTCTCGAGATGTCAGTGAAGATGTCATGTCACTTGAACATTTCTGTTCGGGTTATTGTTCACAACAGTTTGAAAATCATTGATGTTAGTCACTGACAGTAGAAGACCATTTAAACAATATATTTGTTCATAAAAGATAGCATAAGCATTAGGGTAAGACTTCGCGGAAATTGAGATTCCCTAATCTTAACAATTCTGAATCATTATCTTTTTTCACATTCCTGCCACATATCATTACAGATCAGGGACTACAGGGTCCCATATATTGGATTATCCGTCATAACTCTCTCTTCGATCTCCTCGTCTGGTATGACTTCACTCGTGTGCGTCCCTGGGTCTATCTGGTGCAGGCCTGATACATTTTGATGATTTTTAGTTATTTGGGTATAGTCAGGATAGTCAGGCGTATTTCCTGTGAGACCTGGATGGGTGGCAGAAATATCTGACGACTCTGACGGTTCCAAATTCAAAGGAAAATCATAGTAACCAGAGTTCTTTTTTCCCTTAGAGTACAAAACTGTGCTGTGTGTATCCGGTGTGCCTCGTTGGCAAGATGATGTATTTTCAACATCATCGTTGCCAGGTAATTTTGTGGCCCAATAAATATGATCCGCGGAAACGAGGCTGCTCCTGTGACAGCCTCTCTCTGGCTCGGGCTGTGGTTCACGAGGTCTGTTTAGGAGCGTACATTGTTCACATTCTATTTGAAGAACAGAGCGTATCAAGTCCATCGGAATCTCATAGTAGTGGACACCAGGGGAATCTGTGTGGTCAGGTACTCGGAGAGAGGAACTTTCTTGTAAATGTGTGTGTGTTGTATTTACTTCCTTCCTGAAAGTATTAGTAGAGACGAGACAGCTTAATGCCAGATTGGTTTTTAGAAATTCCCGCATAAAAATACAGAACCCTTTATTCCCCATGTCATCCTCCAAATTCCTTGTTGAGCTGAATTCCACCATATTGCCCAAATGTATCCATAAGGCGAGGAGTAGGAAAAAACTGTTTGCGTAGGTTGAAGATGGGTTAACAAATACATAAATGTATTAACACGGCTATTATAAGTGATTTTATATGAGGATATTATTGGCCGCCGCTTTCCAACTAGGATTGCCTATCCCACTTGAATATACTGGCGTCGGCTTAAAATATCTAATTTTTTCTTCTGAGAATACTTCATCTCACTCGATTATCTTATCGACAGTCAAAACAAGCTAACATCTTAACATGGATGAGGTGGTTCAGGCCAATATATATATATATATATATATATATATATATATTAAATTTCTGTGACCCTACCGATAGGGGATTATCTAGCCACTTGTTAAAAATGTCTTAAATATATACCTGGCAGCCACATTAGATCGAACAGGAGCACACAATCCGTCATGGGTGTCAATATTCTGTTTAATTTTTGGCAAAAAAAATCACCGATTGTGCTGTGGCAGTCATATTGGTTTATTGACGGGTCTATAATTGTTTGGACTGAAGCTCTCATAGGTACCACTCATCCCTATGACTTTAAGAAAGATCAAGCATATTCTCATTAAGATTTTACGCGCGAAAGGAAATCTTCGATTGTGCTTTGTCGTCTAAAATGGAATTCGGAAAGGTCTGTAATTCGAAAGGTCAAAAGCCATCAAACACATCGATAATCCCTTTAATTTAAAAAAAATGATCAAATGTATTCTCATTGAGATAATGCGCTCGAAAGAAAGCATTACTGACAGACGGACGCCGTAACGGACAGACGGGCGGACGACAATATGGACAAAACGATCACTGTAGGGCACCGCTTCTCAAGCAGGGCCCCAATAAGATATACAGATAACCATCAATTTTCAAAATACAAAAGTTTCCCAGCAAGACCATCCCGACACACGGACTTTAAATTAATACTATCTCCAATTCACCTGTTTCACACGTCTGTGTGTTAGTCAACACAGCGCATGAACATACGTCTTTCGTGCGCATGCACGACATCTCCGAAACAAGGGGATGATATATATATATATATATATATATATATATATATATATATATATATATATATATATATGAAGATAAAGGTTCAAATGTTTCTCAATGTTTGGTGAATTTGCTTAATCATACGTGGTTATTACAGCATTATTATGATTAATTGTATATTATACATAATCATGCGATATAAATTAACTATCGTGTAGACTTTATCAAATAAATGAATTATAATATACGCTATCAGGACTGCTTATGTAAACCCTGGATAAAACTTATTTTAAAATATAAGGTGTATATTATAGTATTTCTATTAATAGAAATGCAGTCTGGGCCTACATATACGTCCGCCACGATCCCAATTGAACTTTTCGTGTGCTGCACAATGTTAGCCCACACAACGTTAGGGTTTAATCACACTCAGCAGGGACTGATAGCTTGTCCCTTCCCATAACGGTATATTATCCTTGAAATTAAAAAATATATGGTGATCTAGACTACTTACAATAGTAAGTGGATTCTTCCATTCATATTTTTTTATGTGACAAGCTGCTAATAAACAAACCGAAAAACCAGCCAAGGCTAACATAAAACGTGTATATCGCCCCGGCGTATTGAAAATCAACCCAAAATGAAAGTAACGTATGTTAAAAAGATAAACAAATAGATTTACATGTGTGTAGGCAAACATAATTTCGCCTTAATTTCGAGTTTATATTAGTTGTGAATACAACAAAACTCTCATTATTTCTCATATATTCCTGAAACGTATTTTACTATACTTTATTAAAAAGCGGAGGTGACAGTCGATGTACACGTTTAATAGTCCAGGTGCCAGGGGTGGAACCTTGTTTTATGGTCTGCCCAATTTTTTTTTTTTATGGTTATACCCTATTTTGAGGGTGCTGAATTCAAATCTTGATGATGCAACTCTGGCATCCTTGAGGGTTTTGAGATATTCAAGATGGCTGCCAAGATGGCTGCCAAATATGAAACCATCACATATTTGCAATTATATGATGCATATATATACTGCAAAGGGTTAATTTGCAATTAATTTGGTAAGAAGATCAATTATGTGCAACACTGTGACTGTTATAAATACATTTTTGATTTTAAGCCAAAATGGCGTCCAAATGGCCGCCGTCACATATAAAGAATGTATATTTTGAAGGAAATGAAAATGTGGTGTGCATGACTCGCACACGAGTGGTTTTTGGCACATAAATTAATAGTTTACGCTATTGTAAACAACCAGAGGTTGTCCTTTAAAGATAAAATGACAGTCAAACGACCACCAAGTTGAATAAAAGTATATTTTGGCAAAAAAGGTACAGACATCTGGTGACATTGATTTAATATAAGGGTTCATGAACAGACAGGATTTTTTGGGTTGAGGGAACCACCTCCTTTTTTTATGCTGTCTTATATAATTCTTAATCTAAGTATATACATCTTCTCGGTGTCTACCCTGCCTGCAGGTCCTGTGTGTGTAATCAGCCCATTGGTGGTTCATAAGAACAAGAAACACCCAAAGACGCACTCATTTGTGAGTGATACACGGGTTTTGGTCTCCTCAACGTTTCCTTTTAAGCCTGCCGACCGTTCAGCCTGGATGGGGACCAACCGTAAAACTCTTACCTCTGCTGAGGCTGAGATTTGAACTCACAACCTTTGTGCTATGCTCTACCCTAAGGCTAAAGAGTACTGAGATTTACCCTAGACCACTTGAGTTAGGAAGATCACTCGGATGCCCGCACTGAAATCACTTCAACCAACTTCAGAAGCATTTGCAGAAAATGTTAAGCGCGTTCACCTTCAAGTGTGTATCTGGAGACAGGCCACAGATCCTGACCCTCCGCACCTCAACCCCACTCTAATCGGCTGGCAAAAGGGTGAGTCTTCCATGTCACTACTTCCACTTCCTATTCCTAAAGCCACTAAGCCAGCTCCGATAGAAGTCTTAGAAAAGATCAAATGCGGTTGTGCCAGCGATACACCAAGCAAGACTGCCAAATGCAGTTGTATGACAGCACAGATATCGTGTACAGTTTTCTGTGCATGCAATAGTGCTGGAAACTGTAACAACGGGTGGACAAGACAGAAAAACATCACTTGTGACTATGAAGATAGTGATGAAGAGGAAGAGCTCCTCGAGGTCACAGAGGGTTAAAACTTGAGAGTTACTGGCAGTTGGGACTTCATATAGAATAAATATACTTGCCCTGTGCCTGATGATCAATTACGTGCAATACTGTGAACAACTAAAAAATAAATCTTTGATTTTAAGCCAAAATGGCGTCCAAAATGGCCGCCATAACATATAAAGAATGTATATTTTGAAGGAAATGAAAATGTGGTGTGCATGACTCGCACTCGAGTGGTTTTTGGCACATAAATTAATAGTTTACGCTATTGTAAACAACCAGAGGTTGTCCTTTAAAGATATAATGACAGTCAAACGACCACCAAGTTGATAAGTATATAAGTAGCACTGCATTAAATATCTCATTCAGCACAGCAAGTTTTGTAGTGTTGGTTTAAATAGCATGTGTGCAGACATTGTAAATTTAGGGTTACTTTCTTTTAATAGGGGTTCTTTAAAGTTAATATATTTTATTTATATAATTAGAAAAAAACTAGAATACGGAAGGTCATATTCTCAAAATTATGAATCTCAGTGCCATCTTAAAATCTGTTTGTAACTCCGTCCACAAGATAAGTGAAATATGCAGAAAAAAATAGCACTTCCAGTGTCAACATTACAATTGTGTTGGAAATTACTTTTCTTCTCTGATCAATATGCACGTGCAAAAATCTATAGTTATTACACAGGCATTTCAGTATGTTCAATGTTATAAAAATGATCAGGACTGCTAAGGACCATGCGTAGTTTGGTACGTAAAAAATAATAAAAAGCCATCTTATATTCATATATATATATATATATATAATTATATATATACATATATGTATATATATATATTTTAAAGGTTCAACTCAGTCACGATGGTGTTATTTGTATAATTCATTTACATACGGTACGTAATTTGGACAATAAAGAATAGTATGGTTATGATAAAACAAACCAAGTTCAATTTGTACCAGATCTTTGTCTCATAAAAAGAAACATCGTTAATTTATGAAAGTTTTTCCTTCCTGGTTGGCTGTGGTTATGCATGTTGAATGTTGCTGTATTCTTGTTTTTCTTTCTATGACAGTGGCCCATATCATTTTAAAACTATTTGAATACTTATGTACAATCGAACACACCTTGTGCTTGTTTAATCGAGCGTGTGACACTATGAGGTGGAAGTTCAAACCTAGCAGGCAAAAGTATCGAACCAATGTATTAGAGCGACATAGTTTCTATTACTTCAATTAGGTACCTTGGTATCAATCCTGGAGTTCTTCCAGGGCGCCTGATAGGATAAATGACAGTACATATACAAGTACATGAGAGTTTACGCATGATAAGCAGAACCGTTCCCCACACAATGCACAGTCGCGTAACAACAAACTTATTACAAAGGGGTTAAAAGGTCTTAGAATCGATCTCTTTGATCCACATCTTTCATATTTAAATCAAGTAAACATAACTAATAAATTAACTTTACAATGAGGGATAAATTGTGCGAAAAACAGTAACAAGCAAGTGCCATGTAGTGTACAGTGTCTCAAAGGAGATATTACACGTACAAATATCAGATATTATGGCTCCAGCGTTTATTTTTAAAATAACATATATTCGTTACATAACAATTACGCAGTTGTGCTATGAAATCTCTCTCTTCATCAGGTAATAAAAAGTTGCATATACTTTCATTTTCCATTTTTTTCTGTCGCTAATATTGTTTTATTGACATAACTATAATCTCGGTCCAAGTAACTCTGTTTTGAAACATACTTCTATCCAGCAGGTTCACCAGTCTTACCTTTGATAATTGTCTTTGGATTATTTCTTCACACTAATGGTCGTATCTATAAATGAATTTATACCTTTGGTTTCTTCATGGCAATACTTTTTTACAATCTTCGATTATTCCTGGGATATAATGTATTGCATGCTCTTCAAGGATGTCTAAAACGCTGGTGGTACAAAAGATAAATAATTGATAAATAGAATATGCACTTGTTTGATTTGCCGAATGTACATGGGCAACGTGTGGTTATACACAGTGGATTCCTCATGTTAACAACCCTATTCCTTCATTCATTTTGATCGGAATGTAACTGAGGTATATTCATATATTCTATTTTCACCACCATATATATATATATATATATATATATATATATATATATATATATATATATATATATATAAAACAACCTAATACATATTAGCCGTAATATAAAATGGATGATGTAATATTAGTTTACTAAAACTCTTACATTTACTAAAAACGAAATAATTTCATTTATTACTATTTGATAATTTATAACTCTATAACTTCGCAATAAACGTATTCGTACTTTGACGTATCGAGATGTCAGTGTACAGTTGATGTAACTTGAAAGTTTGTCTGTTCAGGTTCTTATTTACAACAATTTCCAATTCATGCTTGTTTGTCACTGAGAGTAGAGACCATGCAGTAAATATATATGTTCATAAAAGATATCGTAAGAATTTGTGTAAAACTTCGTGGAAATGGAGATTCCTAATCTACACAATTCCGGATCATTATGTTTTTTTCCATTCTTGCCACATATCATTACAGATGAGGGACTATAGGGTCCCATATATTGGATTATCCGTCAGAACTGTCTCTTCGATCTCATCGTCTGGTATGACTTCACTCGTATGGGTTCCTGGCTCTACCTGGGCAAGGTTTGATACATTTTGAAGATTATCAGTGATTTGGGTACTAGGGTAGTCAGGCGTATTTCCTGTAAGACCTGGATGAGTGGCAGAATGATCTGAGGACTCTGGCGGTTCCACATTCAATGGAAAATCATAGTAACCAGAGTTATTTTTTCTCTTAGGGAAGACAACTGTGCTGTGAGGACTCGGTGCGCCTCGTTTGCAAAATGATGTATTTTCAACATCATCGTTACCTGGCAACTTTGTGGCCCAATAAATATGATCAGCGGAAACGAGGCTGCTCCTGTGACAGCCTCTCTCTGGCTCGGGCTGTGGTTCACGAGGTCTGTGTAAGAGCGTACATTGTTCACATTCTATTTGAAGAACAGAGCGTATCCTGTCCATCGGAATCTCACAGTACTGGTCACCAGGGGAATCTGTGTGGTCAGGTATTCGAAGAGAGGAACATTTTGTAAATTTGTTGAAGTTGCAGGGACATTCTTACTGAAAATATCATTAACAGACGGGAATGCTTGGTATTCGAGTGGGAATTAGAAATTCTAGCTTAAAGTTTCAGTAATCTGAAATCAATTATACCATGCATTCTATTGTTAACCCGAAAGCATATTACAATTGATAAAGCCCTGTTTATCGTTATCATCAAAATCTCCTCCTCAAACTGATTCAAAACTAATTCAAACAATGTGAACAGCAGTTAAGGATCAGGATCAACATATCTCCGGACGCACAGGTGCTATCTGGAAATAGGATTCTAGATTTGTTACTGCATATATTCCCTGTTTTGTCATCAGATCACGTAGACCGACTGAATGTTCACCCTGAACAACCTGAAAAGTACCCTGTCCTGTTAGGATACTCTTGATCATCCAGGATCCTTGAGATAAATATTGAGTTGATATAATTGAGTTGAGGCAAATAATTTTTTTGGAAAGAAGGCATTTATGCCTATAAAATTGTTGCTTAAAATTAGGACAATGAGCATCACCGATCAAATCACCGATCCATTACAAATCACCGAATTATTTTCCTGTAAATACCTATTCTCGAATAACAGTGTTACCTTAATAAATTGTTAAGGCGATGTTTACCATTGACTTCGGCCAATTGATGGTTATACTTGGATTTTTCTATTTATTAGTTCCTTGAAGACTGAAATGTGAAAAAAAGGTTATGCAACTTACCCTCCAGTATTTGTCTTGCATCTATAAAGGCAGAATAAAATCCATGATACCATTAATAAAATAAGAAGTAGGATACTGAAGCGAAACCAAGTAAAAGGTGTCAGGGACACAGGCTCAGCTGCAAAGAAAAATAGATTTAATTATTTATGAAATAACTCTTTCTTTACTTGATGCATTAATGTCCATCAGTGTTTTCTTATTTTTTTCAAATATATGATTTATTCTCTCTTTATTCTTAGTTTTCATGGAAACCACTATGGGAAAATTATGCCTGTCATGATTATTGTAATAAATGCAAAATTGCATTATTGCAAAATTCCGTAACATAAAATCATTATTCAAATACATTAACACGACGTTTATGAAATAAAAATTGGTAAAATATAATATATAAAAATGTCACACAACTATGTCAAAGGCATTTCATAGATTGTACGCCGTTGCGGTTAAAAATATTTTAGATTTATATATTATTGTTTTTTGCCTATAGCATTCTTGATATATCAACAACTAATATATTCTTACATTATAAACAGCATTAATGAAATATAAAAGTACAAACTTTAGGTAAACACAAAACACGCACTGAACAAGCTTATTAACGCATAAAACTAAACTACAAATATTTGAAACACTAGTTGCCAGGAAGAAATGTATACATGAAGAATTATATGCTTTATATGATATGTGCCGGATCTATCTCAGTTCTGACTCTCAGACTAGACAGAGCAAATTGATCAGCATCAATAACCTTAGATTATAATAAAGAACACGAGGTCAAGCAACAATAAATAAATCCATGCAGCACTCTAATATACATCCTTATTTTACATTTCCTGTCTCCACGTGAATAAGTCATTCTTCTATCTCTGTATAGACATAAGTAATGTCAAATTAATCATGCGGCTTTAATTTGCTACAACATTCCGTTTCGCTCATGTTATAAAGGGAGCAATATCGGTCGTGGTAACTTTAGGTTTCATCGATGTCAGATTTCCCTCTAAATAAAATAACATTGAAAAGAACACTGCATATTCATAGAGAGCATATTTACCGTTGTTTAAATGATAACGAAACAGAAGAATATTAGATTGATGAAAAAAGTCGTATTTCGTTTTATATTAATCGGCTTCACATGTTTTAGTAAAAGTTATCTTGTAGAGTTAACAGTAAATGGTCACAATTGTGGTTATCTAAAAATGTAATGATAACGACGTTTTGAAAAATTATAGAATCAATTCATATATATAAATTTATTTACTTGGCCATGACTGACACAACACATTTGCAGTAGAATTACACTGTTCTCGTCGCCACTCGTGACTGACCCGATCCAGGACGACCCACCCACCGGTCTGAGCATTAGCCTCAATACCCCAAAAAGTTCGTCCCATAGATACGTTGACTTGGAAATAAGGGGAGAATGATGATATAGAAGAATATACAATTGTTACATATTTTAACAACAGAAATAAAACCCAAAAATCTTTAAAGCTAAAATGCCGTTAATACCGTATCAAAACGTAAAATATACGTGCTTTTAGAAGAAACAAAAATCCAGTCAGTTTTTCTAATCCCGATTGGAGTGGTCATAGCATTCTTCGACTGCTGGGTTCTTTGATAAAATGTGAAATTAATTCTTAAGAGAAGTGACTCTGGTAGAGTCACGAGGTTTCCGCCATGCGCTCTACACATTTCGCGAGCGGCAAACCAGCTGAAAGCGCCATGGTGCAAGGTGCAGGTCATATTGTTCTCAACGTGGCAGTAATTTAATAATACGGTACTTGGAAAAGACGTATCTAAAATTAAAATATTAAAATATTTTGACAAATCATACTGTGCACAGGAAAGATTATACTTGGGGGTGTGAAATATTATGGATATATCAGAATGCCGTTATAAGGTTTCGATATTGTGTTAAACGAGAGAAACAAATTCATTGCAAAAAAGTAAAGTCTCTGTTACAAATTTAGATGCCTTTATCTGTGGGATTAGTGAAACCGTAATAACCCATGTTTACTGATACCATTTCAACAGAGACAGGTGAACTTCAGTAGAAAATGTTCCGGTCGGCTGGTCAGTTCGTTGCAAAACGAAAATTGTATTCAATACCGAGCCCTAGTTGTTATAGTATTTAACTGTGTTTTATATATTATATGGTCTTTACTACATTACAATCTTGCAATAATGTGAAACAAAGGGAACATTAATGTATGTTTCACAGAGGGTCTAATGACACGAAAAAAATCAATAGGAAATGTAAGCTATTTAACCCACCTGGATGCTGGCATATGTAACTGAGCGGTATGCTACTAAAGCAAGTTGTTCCTTTGAATATGATTCTGACGAGATTAATATCCAAGCAGTCCCCCGAATATTGGTCATTATTTTTCATCATTGCTGATGACATCGATATATATATATATATATATATATATATATATATATATATATATTGTTATTCATTATATAAACGACATACAGAAATATATATATTTATATGATATATTTATATTATATATAATGTAAAACAGTTATGGTGACAAAGAATCAAAATTAGATCTGTTTGTGTTGGCACAAAAATTACCAAAAGTTCCATTCAGCCAGGTCCATGTTGAGAAGGTCACTTGTTTCAGTGAAAGCCAGATCCTGGTAAAGTTTAGACGCTCCATCACCTCTAACAGACGAGAGTGATCGGCAGACTCCAGATCCATCGGCAAAGTCACCTGATCACCACATGCCTGACACAGATCCTGGGCGTCAGACCAGGAGTAATTTGTCGTCACGTTATCTGGATTAACGTAAAAGTCAAATGCTGGCTGGCATCCTGAAAACATTATTTATGTACGTTTATTCAAATAATTCTACTTTTTATTTTCTCTGCAGTCATATGATTTTATTTTGTTTCCTAAGCGTATTTAATATTGAAAATGTTAAATTAATATATTTTGATTAATTCCTCGGCTGTTTTATAGACATCTCCTTTAGCAATAATATTAACCCTTTTGGCGCAAACAAGTTTACCATGTGCGCACCTTAGCACATACAAATACCGTAATATTAAGGAAAATGTTTATAAGGTTCGATGGTTTCTTAAAAAGACTGATTATAAACTGACCTTCCACATTATTTTCTAAAGATGTCCTGATATATGTCATTGCCAAATGTGCAAAAGTAAATAAAGACACTTTAACCACAGCCATTTTCGCCGGATGTTCATTCTGAAAACATAAACATTAATTAATGTTTTGCAAGATCTTGTTTCTAGAAAACAAAATAAAAAATGATATAACTCATCGGTGTGCGTTCTCATTGTTTATGATGTCCCTGTGTATATAGCAATTATTTGTCACAATATATTGCCTCAACATATATAACGTTTTTGCCTTAGACTTTTTTTCTAAGACTCACGCAAAGAGTATTATATCCTACAAAATATGCTAACCACAGAATCCTCAGGGCATTAAATAAATCCCGATAATGTAAGTCCTACACAGCCAATGCACAGAGCTGCTAGAGCAATACATGTGTTACCAAGCTAAGGATAATACAATAATAATAACCAGGTTATTAGAAGCACGTAATTATCGCCAACCGGAACAGGCTTAGAGATACAAATGGTTGATTAATGTGTGTATACATTCATTTACATGAGGACCTTATTTGGAAACGTGAAGGTCAATTCCATGAAAATTAAATAGAAATCCTCATTTTATATATGTCTATTTGTTTGGTGCAGTCGTATATTTAAGAATGATCGTTTATATTTATTAAAAGTTATATTAAAGTTAATTGTAAGCATTAATTTAACAAAAATGGGATGATATAAAGAAGCCTTTCAACTCTTTATATATTTTTATATTTAAACAACAGCAACTATTGCACCTTGCAAAGTAAATCCACATGAAATATTCGTAAAAAAAAAGATTTAGCTTAATTTATATTTAATGTTAAATTAAAAAAAGACTAAAATTTTACAAGTATACTGTAGTTTGGAAAAATACCACTAAATACTGGAGTATATGAAAAGTTGCAGGAGCCAATATCATGTAACTCCCAAATACAGTAGGAGGTACATAACCCATTTCAACACTCAATAACGCTCCTGCTCTGTTGATGTCTCAAACGGCAACCGGCCATATAATAAAATACAATTGTATATCGAATGCAATGGCGCACACTGTTATAAATGTTACCCCGATACAAACGATATGACTATAATTGCTCCTTTCCCTGGTGTATGGATTGTGAAGCGTTATAGTAGCAACGCTAATCATCAGGCATTGTGATGTTATTTTTTTTCTTGCACGGTAATAAAGCCTGTCAACTTTACTTGCATTAGATACAAATACATAGTGCGTTTAAACAAAAAAAAATGAATATGTATAAAATATTAAATAGTCGCCTGCCTTATTTAGTCGCCGGGGTAAAGCAGTGTCCCAGGAAAAAAAACGACGACTTAAATAGTCGCCGTTCTTGTTCACCGGCTTGGTGTCAGAGTAGTTTCCAAGTCTACCACCAGATGTCTTTTCCCCTCATTAAAATTGGTGCATTTACCGGTCAAATTGACCGAAAATTGTTGTATGAACTACGGTTGATTTTGGTGTTGATCATATGTTTAATTACTCTATAATTCTTTCTTTTTTTCTTACGTGCTACTTGTTTGCATCAGGTACAAAAAATATTCCCGATTCGTCCATTATGATTAAAGCCGATCATCGACCCTAATAAACGCTACACAATGCATCAGCAGTTAGAAGGCTAACACTATCACTTCTGTCAAGCCGGGTATAAATAAGACAGCATGACACAAGCGGTACAACTTTGTACGGTGAGAGTCTACCTCATGGATGGCTGAACATAACTCTTCAAATATATTTGGGCACATAATTCTTGTGTAGCATGAAGACACAAAATGATGGTGTCAAGAGGTACAATTTGTAGCTACTGTTAAGCTAATTACGCTCCCTGCTTTCATTTTTTAAGTGCGTCCCCAATGTTACCAAAACCATGCTTCTGAGATAATCTTAAAAGTTAAAAAATATTATTTACTCTTGTCGACAACTATACATTAAGTGAAATATTCCCGGCAGTAAATGTCACATACCAGTATATACCAAGTCAGAAGCACTTGAATACGCTGTGTCAAGCTGAATCAGTTAATATTCGGAAGTTAAAAGACGGGAGGAAAGTGTTATGAAAATGAACTACGCTGTGCCGTTATATGTACCAACCCTCCATATTTCGATGGAACCAATGTTACCAGTTGCATGTGGTGCACATTAATGGAAGAGCCATCCCGTGTTCAGAGGGAAACAATGTTACCAGCTGCACGCGTTGTAAAATATGTGGAACATTCCTACAAAAAACCGGGGAACCTGGTTTCGAGAGGCAGGCGCGGACTGTTTCTTTTGGACTTATGCAATCTCTCACTGTGATTCTTATTATGGTGCGTGATTGTGGATCTCGCGCATGTCCCTTATCCCTATGGCATCTAAGGAAATTTCTTAAACACAATCCGTGTACCAGCGATGTTTCCAATTGTGTTCCTAAGTAGTGACCGGCGGGTTTATTGTTTTTACGTGCTTATATTTAGTTTTATCTGACGGGACTGATGAAGTATTTTTAATAAACGCTGGCCTTGAATAGATGCCGGCCTTGTTAAGACGCCGGGTCAAAGCAGGGTCTGAAAAAAACGCCCGGGCGCCTATTCAAAGAAATACGGTAAATATATAAATAAGCAGGCTGAACACCTAATGATCAGGTGACCTGTTGAGGGAGACGTGGCAAAGTCAAAGTTCATCAGAGTTCAGAGTTCATTCCTAGTTGATCGTATCCTCTGTGTCTCTGGGGATGATGGGGTGTGTAGAAGTCCAAACTTTTCAGCGATGAACGATCACAGGATGGAGTGCTGGAGACTCCATGATGTCATATAAATGATATTCATAAAAAAAGATTTTAAAGAAATTGCATCATACAAAGATTAAAGTAAAACAATTATATCATACTCCTGGTCTAAATCAAGGCGCATGCAATCAAAGTTACACAATCGAAATAACATTTAACTATGTCTAAACCTTACCTCTTGTACAAAATTACGTCTTATTTACCGTATTAACCTCGTTATTATAATCAACTATGGACATATCGACTAACGTGACTAACTCTATGACAGACCCTGACACCGCTAGCCATTCGAACATTATACTGTATTCAGGTTTACAAATACATTACCATAAAGTTATGCGCCTCGATGCTCTACTCTGCACTGGCAATTACAATTATGTTCCCTCTTGGCGGTGTTCACAACCTGGTTCCACATCGGTTGAGGAAGCGGATACCAAGTGTTAAAAGAATAAGTATTACTGGTAGGTAAGACAAACTTGAGGGTATAATCAACTATGGACATATCGACTAACGTGACTAACTCTATGACAGACCCTGACACCGCTAGCCATTCGAACATTATACTGTATTCAGGTTTACAAATACATTACCATAAAGTTATGCGCCTCGATGCTCTACTCTGCACTGGCAATTACAATTATGTTCCCTCTTGGCGGTGTTCACAACCTGGTTCCACATCGATTGAGGAAGCGGATACCAAGTGTTAAAAGAATAAGTATTACTGGTAGGTAAGACAAACTTGAGGGTGTCTTGCCTCTGACCTGTGTTGACTGTTGAGGGTACAATCTGATGCTGCTGGAACATGGAGTCAAGAATGATTTGATGATTTGCCAATCCTCTGGTACCTATGTTTATCTCCACCATCCTGATCGCTACGAAACACTGGTATTTATGCAGGAATAACAAAAGAGGGTTGATAATACAAAAACCTCCTCATTGCTGTGAATATTGATTCAGATATTGTCTGGAAATCATTAAAATGTCCACTTTTAAAATTAATTGTGAACTATTTGGTCGTGGTTATACCCATCATGTTACAAAAATGTGTTATTGACAATTTTGTATTTTTTTCATCATGAGGAAAAAGTGGCACTTTACTTGACTTTTCAACCCCTTCGTTGGGGGTAAAAACCACATGTATGTCCAAAGAGAAACATCACATTCATCAGTTATGACCCGCTGTTTTTTTTTTAATTTCAGGTAAGGTGTAGGTGGCTAAGATTAAATGGAAACACCCCACTGATTAACAGGGGAAAATATTCCCTTAACATGACTGTTCAAAATGTAATGAGCAAATCCACCTACTTCCAAACGGAAAAACGTTAATCCATTCAAACCGGAATATTTTTAGATACAAATACAATATCTGCGCACTACCAGCTAGGGGAATACCATATGTGCTATATGATATTCTATACTTGTCGCAGATAATCGTTCGTACGCCACACTAAATCATGAATAAAGAATTATGTAACGTATCTTTCAGTTACGTTTTCTAACATGTATCAGGGCATAATTTAACCCATGACAGTAATAATATAAAAGGAAGTAAAAAGTAAGCGCCAGTTCTGCAAAAAAGCATGTTTTATTAATTAGTATTTTTTGTGTAAAACTGTTTTACTTGATTAAAATTTATTAATGAAGTTTTCTGAGAACAAAATAATTTATTTACTCTTTAAGAGATTCTAACCACATTCACTGTTGATCGGGTCGCATCCCGTGAAACAGACTGTTGTGAATTAACGGTGTTGTTTTTTCTTCAGAGTTGTATATATATATATATATATATATATATATATATATATATATATATATATATATATATATATATATATATATAGTTAGAAAGGGTATATACAGGAAAATCGGTTCACTGCCGGTCGGATTTTGAAATAAAAAATGCATAGCAAGACATAGTTTCCGTGTCAGTTTTCCTTGTTTTTTAATGTCCAAGCCTACATAAAAATTACTCCGCAGTCTATTAGATCAATAAATATAACTATTTCTTCTAAAGTTTGAGATTTCAAACTAATGGCTTTCCATTTATTTATGCTCACAACAGAAACTCAGGGAAATAATTAAATCGCGATCATCTTTCCTACACAGCCCATGCACAGAGTAACTAGAATGCACAATACATTTGTTACAAAGCGAAAGATAATGCCATAATTTTAACCATGTTATTATTAGCGTAAATTTATCTGCAAACAATGGGTCGGCTTAACAAGATACACATACTAAATAAACGAGCTTACATACGCGACTTGTACAATACTTGGAGAATCAAAATAAACCCAGCCAAAACACAAACAATTTTGTTCAGTAATGCATACAAACCAATATATTCAAACCCTTAAAATTGTCACGTAATAATTTTAAAGATTCTGACGCTGTAACATTCTTAGGTGTATATTTTTTTTTTCAAAAAATGGCCACACGGTGCTTAACGTAGAGCATATCAGTCAACGAACGTGTAGGAGTAATGCTCTTAAGGCTATTTGTTATAAGAAGGACGGATCTTAACTGAAAACAGCTACATATTTAGATAATCAATGGGTCAACACTATAGCCATATATGGACAAATACCTTTCTCAGATGCAGCTTAGATACACTAATATAAAATAGAAGTCCACAAAAAACAAAGCCTTCAGTTCAGCCTTAAGAGTGAGTAAGTTCACCTAAACAACAGAACTAAGAGTAGTTGTAGAGAACAAATACAACGACTGTCAAAGATTATATGATAAAACCATCCGGCAAACAGCTACAACAGGATAAGACACTCAATACAAATCTTAACAAATGAGCACAAGCATAAAATAGCCAAAAATATATTCGTTTCTCCTCTAGACATGATCCTACCAAATGCTATGTGGTAAGAGACTAACATCACATCCACTATGCAAGCAGCTTCGTAAAGTCAGCTTGATTTTGCTCACATCAATTAAATATTTATAGATCTAGGCTTCCTTTTATTATCTCCTCTGAATTTCTCCTTATCTTTTAGTCTGGATGTTAATAGATGATAATTAAACATTCACTTAGATATCATATTTAGAGCGCCAAGGGGGGAGGGGGGTTCCTGACTTCCTCGACTACGGCGCTTGAGAGCCAAATTTTCCTTCTTTAAAAAAAACAATCATTGACATAATGACCGTATTTGAAAAACTGAAATGAATTCCATGAAAAAATATTATGTAAAGGTTAACTTTTTGTTTGTCTGTTTGCATTTGCTGGTCGAATATTCCAGACTGATTGTTAAAGTTTTTACTAAAAAGTAATATTACCAATCACTGAAAGCAAGGAATAAAAGACAATAGGAGTGACATGAAGAAGTCACTCAAACAAGTACAGTAATCACATTTAAACCATATAATAACGTTATATGGTGCATGATTAATCCATCTAAAACTGCCAAAGAAGCATGGTTTTAATATCTTATATTTTATGTTTTACAACTAGGGACTTACCTTTTTCAAAGATATACTGTAGATTTGAACAGCACGTGATTAATTCCCTTGTCTGTATTGGATAATATTATTTGTCAGTTAATGCGTCAAACAGGGAAGACCAGAAATATATGTCAATAAATTTTATAGCATCCGACCACATAATGAATTGTTTGTCATCACGGTATGTTGTTACCGCAACTGTAGTGATATTTCGTGATTGGTGACAAAGACGTTTCTCTTATGTAATGACGTACACTGCTGTCAATGCTATTCCCACACAATGGACATGGCTAAAATTTTCTCCTTTCACTATTGCAGTCGTCCTTGGACTGAGCACTCATTTATGTGCTCCAAAACATTTAATAGGTACATTACTGATGCTATTACATCGAAGTAGTAATACCTGACATTTTAAGTCACATAAAGTTATATAACTGGTCACATAATTTAATAAAAGAATAAAGACCGTTATGTATGTTCAGTTACTATTAAAACATAAATTACCAAATGACGTAAGATACGTAATCTTCACCTAGAGGTTGGCCGAGAGAGTATTAGTTTGCAAGCTGAGAGATTATTAGCTTACAATAAGTTATTGTTATGCCGAGACCCAATAAACTGTAAGTGTATTATTGCTTGCCGAGGCAGTTTTATCCTGTTTTTCTTCTCAATATCCCTATCTCCTTCACAATAATTGTAAAAAGAACACTTCTTTACAAATATCTCGACAGTTTAAATTCTCATTTTCATCAGCCAAACCTCTTGGATATGAATATAAATTTTAATGAATCTTATGAGTTGTCTTTCCACGATGCCATGTACCTCTCTGACATCTTGATATGTCTGCCAAAGCAACTTTGGATTGACCTAGTTAAAATGCGTCACTGAATCTCGTTTCCAAAACATGCTATATTTCGTCGGCTTCTCAGCTCCGCTTTACTATCTTTATTAAATGTTTCTTTTCAGAAATGAGATTTTCTCAGGGGAGAAGGGTCACATACACCTTTCTTCCAAGAACAGTGATGACACCTGAAGTCCAAATGATTGGCTTGTGTTGAGTACTCAGTTTTGTCAGACTATATTATTTTTTGGTTCGATATATCAAAGATTGTCAGCTAACTGAATTCACATGGCAAACACTGACTGAATAACCCTGGGTCTCTGTGGTTAAATAAAGCTCTAAAATATGTCCTATATCCTTGAGTTTTCACATTAAGTGAACGGACTGGTAACGTCAACTTTGAATAGATGTATTGTTGGTTTGTGGATATTGGCAGCTATTTTCATATTTGAAAGTGGTGCATTGTCCCTGCAGTATATGTATTTACATTTGCGCTTGTAATAATAAAGAGATGTTTATATTTGTGAATAGCCACGCTAAGTGTAATTAAGCCACATATAAACTCTGCTTTTAAAATCGTTTTCATTCCTCTTCTCTTGTGGTTATATGCGATGGTCTAGCAATAATAAAGTAATCTTTATAGCTGGAAACGGCCAAGTTTAGTGATATTAAGCCACAATTATATATCACTTACGCAAGGGAAGCTCTGCTAATATATTCGTTTTCTTCCTGTTCTCTTCTGGTTATGTACGAGGACCCATCAATCAAACTTAACAACATTGTCAGTGTTCATAGATATACGTATTTTCCCTATATTTTACCATTCGGTATATGCATGTTGTACTTGAAAAAAGTACCTATTCAACATGTGGAAAAATCCACGAATATTCCGTATTGGGATATATTAACCCGTATCTACATACATAGAAATGGGTCGTCCTCTGACTGATAGTCAAAAGATCGTACTCTCAGCCTTCATGTTCATATTGTCAAGAGCCTAATAATGTAGAGCCCTTATTTCTTTTTAAAGTTATAAATTTTACCTCCTTGCCTGGAGATGGAATGTGCAGTTATTTGAAACAAAAAATGAAAAATACATACAATCAACGGAAGCGGATGTGATGTTAGGCAGTCATTAAACCTGGGTGATCATGACCTCAAGATAACTATAATTATAACTATAACTATAACTATATTCTCACAATGTGCATCGATAAACATAAAATTGGTAAATGTGCTAAATTTTGGCACATAAACTGCTGATAAATGAAGCATGATCAGATATTCATTTTATGCATCTTTGCTAGGTAACTAAATGCATTTACATATAAACAAAATATCTAAGAAAATATGATAACAGAGCTCACCATGTCGTATAACCTTCCGGAAGTAAAATGTGCTTATTTTTCAGAATAAACCATGTACTTTGAGTAATAAAGGATGAAAACAATCTCGGCCAATGCTGGACCTTTCCACACGAGATGTTATGCAAAGCTGTATAATGAAGTAATTAGCTTCAAACAATAATTTGTGGCTCCACCTACAATTTGTTGATTTTAGGTGGTTTGTGTATGATATTGGCGCATACGAAATTACATTCTTTTGAGCATTGTGGACTTATGCAGTTATAATGTTACTAAATCGAAGAATGTGTATAACTCTCACAAAAATACCGGTCATCCACAATTTGCAAAATTTGAACAATTCAGCCAATCTTTCAGAACTACCGCGGACGTATTGGTATCTTGGCCTAGATCTCGAACGTTTAGTAAAAATGAGACACAATTAATAGTTGTCCTAAGGATATGCTTATGCACGTTTGATAATCTGGGTGAATGCAGGTCATCCGGTACATTTTGCCGTGTTATCTATATTTTTTACATTTTTGTGAGCAAGTTTCTATGTTTGTTTTCAGCTCTGTACCACTAACAATAAAAATGTGCATTTGAGGTGTTTGAAGATCATCTATAATTATTTTATTTAATCAAATGAACGTGCACTCACCGTAGATACAATATAATCTTGTCAATATTCAAACGTTTAACAAAAATTGAACTTCTTCTTCAGAATCATTGTAGATAACCCTGGAAATGGATATTTGGAAGGTTTTGATTTTTACTTGAAATTTGATTTTACATACAACAGATACCATAGGAAATAGAATTTCTCTTAAAATCTCAAATATAAGCTTATTTTAATCAAATATCAAATGCTACGGGATATGGTGTAACCGATATTGATTACTTTTGTATTAATTTATTCTGTGGTTGCAAATGCGTTGGTCCTCGAAGTCGTGTAATTATTACTTGCATTGAAATTATTACTTAGTAATTTTTTTAATAAGGGAATACAGTTCAAAGGCGACAGCGTTTCAGTATATTTTTTTATTATCACAAATGAACCTTATTTTGCGGCTTTTCGTAGAATAATACCAACAACTGGCAACAGGTGAGCTTTAAAATATTTAAAACTTAAAAGATTTATTGATACAATTATAAGAATAATATCCCTTTATTTATCGTTTTTGTGATTTGCTAGTATGCCGAACAATCATGAACCTTATGACTTTTGGTAAAATAATTATTATTACTTATGCCATTTACATATCACAATATATAAGCACCAAAATAACAAAACATAAAAGACTGTTTGAAACAAATGTTGAAACTTATTTGTCTGTTCTTCATTTTGAGTAAATGAATGTCCACGTTTAAATACCTTGATAATAGAAAAATATTTTACAAATAATCATTTATAATAATATTATAATTTATCCACACACTGGTACCCTATTTTATTAGTGAACGTTAACACTGTGGTGCCTGGACCAATCAGTCATTAATGCGATAGGATTCCCTGAATTCATAATTACAGAGCCGATGTAATTTATTGTAACTAGTCATGTGCCTTTTTATAACTGCCCATGCATCTGTCGGTAAAGCGTACATGCCCGATCTTAATTACATAGGTTAAGCAAAAAAAAAAAAAAACATAATTAAGTGCGATAATGTGTTTGTCATAATAATAGTTTAAGGAATTGTAAAGGTTTATATGATGTGCCAGCTAACTGTTTTTGATTATCCGGATAAATTGTGAGCTTTTTTATTATATAAGTTTAGAAGGTCGGGAGCCAAGCTCACACTTGACCATATTGTATCACTACTGTGAACGGGTAGTAGGACTCCTTGCTCATAGGTTCGTTCTTGAAACATATATTCCTGCTATCTGACATTATTTCCAGATCATTCGTCCTGATCACTGAGCGTCTGTTTATTTTAGTCACCAGTCAAATAAAATCTCGAACAATAGTAACCATAATCAATACTGACCCTTATCAGGACCATAAATAATAGAAAACATAGCCAGGTTTCATTGTGTAAGAGTTACGGTGCATCTCGAATTGTCATGAATTCAATTATCACTATGACAATAATGCTTCACCTGATTTCTCTCATGGTGAAAAAAACGTATTTAAAATTTAACTTCCTAAACCTCTTATATTACAAAATCAGCTACGTTAAGTGCGTTGGCTCAATACACAGGGTGTACTCAATTAAATTCAACACTTAACATGTAAATGAATATGATCGGTTCGAAATAGTTCTGATCCATGCGTTAGCACATATAAAGATACAAACTTTATAATATTTAAGCCATTTTGTAAAATTTTGTATCACTTACACTATAGGGGTCCTGTGATAGTTATGATTGTTTATTAAATCTTGCTCAGTTTCTGTAGTACATGTGACTCTGTTGCCATGATTAATGTCAGCTATCAAAATAACATTGCCAATATTCCTTGAACATATTTCTGACCATACTGAAGTATATTTCCAGTGCTGTGGTAATCGGTATGTTCTCCTTAATAGCTGTAACTGATACAGAAAATAAAGTATAAACAGACTGTAGTAAACAGCACATCTTTAGTAAAGTTTGCAAAAGCCACTTCGCCCACAGGCTGCATCAGATACGACGATGACGGTTACTATATTCAACAAATAGATCTATTTGTGAAATGGTGTTATACAATATTTTTTTTGAATGTATCAAAAACAAAGGAACTCATTTTAGATTTTAGAAAAAAGAACAGTGCCCTTGGACATGTTACAATAAAAGTGGAAGTGGTAGAACGAGTTGAGAAGTATAAATATTTTTGTTTAGTTATTGACAGTCAGCTTAGCTGGGGTGAGCATGTGAATATGATAAGACCATTGTTTTGCTGTATTGTTTGCTGGGGTCGTAACACGACAAAACAAATTACGAATAAACTGGAGTGTTAATAAAAAGGATGGAAGCGGTAGTTGGCAGGAAACTTGATGACATCATATCACTGTATCAAACCAAATTGAAGGCAAAACTTTGCTGCATTGTGGTAGACGCTGTAAATCTACTTCCACGTTGCTTGGATGAACTACGGATCGAAAGAAGTGGACGCCTTTGCACACCACACACACCAGTACACAATGATTTAAATTCCTTTTTACGACGTGTGATATTTTTATACAATGAGCTTTTTATTCACTAGATTTATTTTCCCGGTTTGCTTTAGTTAGGTCTTAGTATGCAGCAGTCCGTCTGTTTAATGTGTATTGTTTATGTGTTCATCCGTGCATGATAGGAATTTTATTTATTTACGTATATCATATATGTAATGCATGTATATATCCAGTCATTTTTCTGTACTGTTTTATAGTGCATTATGTGAATTTTTGTATATTTAAGATAGGCTTATTATAGTAATAAATATTTTATTTTTATATTTGTGCAGACACAATGTTATTTCCCAGCTTGGAATAAATAAAGTATATCTTATTTTATCTTATCTTTTAATTACAAACTACGAATCCTCTTACGAAAAATTTCAACCCAGAAATTCATGTCGGGTGTCCTGTTAGAATTGCCCCTTACTCTGATGTGATGCAACAGGTCTTATACATTCTCAGGACTCACAATGATCTAGACACTAGAAAATTGAGGTATATTTCCTGTAAGATCTAGTTATATGGCTGGACAATTTAGAAACTGTAAGTGCCACATTTAGTGCAAAAGACATAGTGTCCTTGAGCGTGTTCTGTCCCATGAATATGTTCCTGTTCATACTTTTGTTCATGAATGAAGACGTTTTTGTTCACGAGCATGATCGTGTTCAGTTGCTTTGTTAAAAAAAAAGTATCAACCTCAGAGTTGGTTGTACCACCAGGGGGTGCAGAAACGAGGTAAAAGGCTGGTTAGAATGGCGGCACGCTCAGAAGTTCCCATCCACACTCGGACTATTCATTTTAATTTTATTTACGTTGAATGTGTCATTATTTCCAATGCATCTCATATATTTGATGTACATTATATTTGAGGATTATTTTCTTGTTTGTATCATCTTTGTAGTAACATGTCCGGACATGTCTGGGTTTCTATCCCCTCCGGAGGAGCCAGTTTTACTTTCAGAATGTGTGTCATTTTCAATGTAGAAGTGCAGTGCAAACTTTGATAGCGATATTTTTAACAGTTTTAGAAGAATATGAAAAATACGAAAATGTGACGTCAGCATTATCAGCTCATCTGTGAATACACGAGAGAAGGAACCACAAGATTTCTTCAGGCAGATAAAATGTTAGATCAATGGGAATACCCAACAGTGGAGTATCGGGGCTGGGAGTGGGGGATTGGTGGAGATCCGTTACTATTGTATGAGAGTTACAAGGTGTATAGTTGAATTGATGAATGGGATAAATTGTCATCTCCTGTTATTTATCTGCACATAGGATTATTAAAAACACAGCGTTGTAAAATATAGCTGGCCGATAAGACAATAATAAGACAAATAATACGAAAATAACTACAATATGGTTTATGATTGTTGTATATTTGTAACCATTTTAATTTTTTGTAAATAAAATATTATAAATTAAGCCATCCACCGCTTATAGAATGCCACCTATCGCGATGCAGTCTCTGTCCGAAACTCATGCCCCTCATCACCTAAAACATGTTGTGTTGGCACATGATTCTTTGATAAACTGGCAATTACAGGCACACTGCGTTTGTGTCGTGAGTTCGGGTTGTTGACCTATAATGCAGGAAGATTAATACAAGATTAATACAAGAGGGTGCCTTGAGCTGGGCATCTGATCCTTAACGATAACATTCTCTGTACTATCATGTACATAGCGTATACAGACATTAGGGAAATCCAGGGTTGGCAAGTTTTTCCAGTACAAACGTTATTTACACATTTAATTAACGTTATTTAATGTCATGTAAAAAAAGGTTTAGGTAAAATAATTGTTAAAATCTATGTACGTTCTGACATGATTTTTGAATAAAATTATCTAGTAATGAATGATTGGGAATCTTTATTCGTCACGTGTAAATGGACAATGGCCTTGGAGGTCTGGTGTATCATTACTGTATGTCCAGTTTACAACTCGGTTCATGATTCCCTTGTTACAGCCAGTGCATGGCTTCTGCTCCGCAGTATGAGTAGCAATATCCTTGTCTTCCATAATACTCGGCTAACTGTTATGTCCTCGATGGGACATGTCATGTTTATTACATCATCCTCTGCAAACAAACGTTATTTACATATAGACAGGCTACAGGGTCGATCAGCAACCTAACTACCTGTAACTATGTGGGCACTTTCTCCCGGCTGTAGTATATTCCAATTTAAATATTCGTAGCCTCATTTATTGTGTATTTTAAATTATTAACTATAAGATTAACTATAAATCATAATATTTTATTTATTCAGTTGGCATTCTGATACATATTCCTTGAGATGACAGTCACAAAGACTTCTTATGTCAGAGGGGCAAAAGTCTGCATTAGTTAATACCATGAGTAAACGCAAGCCCTATTGTTACGATACTCCTTGACCAAGTGCAAAGTTTGTTTAAAGGTTTCCAGTCAGCTATAAAGCATTTTGAGTTGCCACGAAAAATAGGTTCTTCCCTTTAAGATAGATTTGTAGCTGCCAAATTATTGCCCTGATACCGTTTGCTTAATCCTGTAAAAGAGTGTTACAAACAGTGGGCAGGGCGTGATTACAAGCGTCAACATAAACACAGCGCCTGATAGACCGATCACAACACGTGTCAATCATGAAATGACCTGACTGACTTGGCCCAAAAATGTAATACATGTTTTCGCTGGCTGAGACATCGGGCCTTGCAGCTCACAATCGGACCTCCGGTAACGCGGACTTAATATGGTAAACAGACACACGTGGACTGTGTTTACCAACACGCGGACTCATAACAAGGTCTTAAGCAGCTGTGTAAGAGGTACTGAAACGGTGTGCAAGGATTGTTTTGCTGGGAAATTTTTTTACAAAGCAAAACTGAACTGATAGTGTGAAAGAATTGGCAAAATAGTGCTCCTGATTATGCCCTTTAACTTATCCATTAGCTTAATGACCGATACCAAAAATAAGCCTTTCTGTGTCATATCGATGTCCACTTATTAAATTTCAACCCAAACTCAAAACATAAGGTAGACATCAGCTCTTAAGTTTACCTGGACAAAGATTTCCTGTCTTAGGAAAAACGGTATGGCATTTCTAAGAAAGCCGTGGGTTGGCATAATAATTAACATACTGAGCACTTTTAGTATGGAACTTTCTCAGCTGACAGGACAAGTTCAGGGTGCAGAACCAAATGATGCTAAAATATCACATGCTGCCTTGCCATGTTGAGCCTATCAAAATATAAAAAATTTTATTATGGATGTTAATATTTTATGCTGGCTATTTCCATACTTATATATATGTAATGTCCTTGCTATGAGTGAGGCAGTTTTGAACAGTCCAAAGTGTGTCCTCTTTATAGGGGAATGACTGCATGTACATAATATATATATATATATATATATGTAAGTGCGACAAGTAATTTCCGTCCAAAAACGCGTGCGTCAACTACATTCATGACTTCATGGTCCATTCAACAAGTCTGTTTTTCATTTGTACCAGGTGACCCGCATTTATTCTGCTCCAGTGATAAAAATAAATTGGTTTGTACATTTAATCATATGCTTATATATATATATATATATATATATATATATATATATATATAATCAGGAGTTACATATATTCATCACACTTTTGTTCATTGTAATATGTGTCATGTTTGTTAACAATAGGAAACCTGATTCAGTCTATGTGCGCGGACGGCCTTCAATGACATAAATCTTTTATCATTTATCTTTAATCGGAAGAGGCACAAGTAAGGGCACGGTCAGACCTGTCATTTTTTTTCCGCATATGTACTGACCAATTTCCAATTTCCTGCGTCCGTAATATTCTAATTAAAATAAATTCCAATGATATACTGTACGTGGCGCCAGATAAAATTGGCTGAGCTAAAATGTATGTGGTTTTTTTTCATGTGTAACTGCATGCTTGATACATTATCAGTTAAGAATTTTATTTCTAAAATGATTTTTTTTTAATGTTAATTATCAATCCCCCTTTTATGGAACTTTATAATGTTAATCTGGCCGTAATATCTTAGTCTAAAATGTCTCGCCTCAAATGTGTCCCCCACATGCAGGTTGCAGCAGAATTGTGTTGTTTTGAATTTCCAAATTTAAAATTTGATCCTATTTTCTTGGGTTGTTTTGCCATCTTCACCACAGTCATGTCTAGCGTAGCCATATTTTTTACTTTAGCCATTTATTACTCAGTCATTTTTTTCCTTATAAGCCATTTTTACTTCAGCAATTTTTACATAGAACCCTGTACGTCTATCCAGGTAAGTTTTGTGTGTGTGTGGGGGGGGGGGGGGCTGGTCAGAGTAAGTTGAGCGTAAATCCTAAAAGTGACATCAATTGTTACATGATTTTCTTAAATTATCGCGTGTTTCTATGTTATCACGGACCTAAAAAGCTGGTCAGATCAGAAATGCAATGCCGAAAAATGCTGATTTATCCTTCCGAAAAACTGATAGAACTCGAATATCTATATATAAGCCTTCAACCTCGCTCATGCAAGCCATAGAGATAAAAAGATGTAACAATGAAAAGATGTATATGGACATATATGGGAAAAGAAAGACATTTAAAGCCCATACGGGTATATGCGGGAGGGGGGGGGGGGGTCAAGGGTTAACCTCGATTTATACTAGGCCACGATTATGCCGATCCGATGCGAACCAAGCATTGTATTAGATCTTCCTGATCGTGGATTTTTTTTTTCAAAGTTTTAAATTTTGTCTCACTTTTTGCGGTTTCATACGCTTAAATATGACACGATGCGTTTTGTTAGGATCATGAAAAAGATCAACCTCGATCTAATAACCGATCCCTTAATTACCATTCTATGAAGATCGCTGCGATCTTTTGCGATCATCACGATTTGGATCTCAGATCTCTTACAATCGTTTATGTTTCCTATCGTTCATCAAATTCTATTTACCTTCTTTTAAGATATAGGACGGCGATTAAACACGATTGAGACATATCGTTATAAAAAAAGAGGAAGATTTTGCATTTCAGCACCGAGGATACATAGATATTTACCACGCTATATTACGATTAGCCCGCTATGCTCCATTGCGTTCTTTCATGCTCCTCCATGTTCTTCCAACCACTTAACACGATCTTCCTGAGATATCCATGCATTTTGTAAATCAGCATGATCGTGGCAAAAGTTTTAGCAGGTTTTATATTTTGACGCTATCATAAAGATGACTCATGATTATGGAGATCCCACGCGATCACCACAAGTTCGATCTACGATCTGTCACGCTGCATAAAATGAGATTCGATCTTAAAGGGGTCCAATCACCAATGTTAACTAAAGGTAATCCCTTGGAGCTTTTATGAAAATAGGCCAGAAAACGTGAATATTACTGTTTGTTTTGTTAAGATCAACTTGTTTACAATTCAAAGCAAATTCAACAAGGGCATCGTGCAGCAAGTTAGTTAAACCAGCGCTTTGCAAATGGGGTTTTGCAACAATTTACCTTTCTACATATATGCAGCTTACTACCTTAGGTTACATGTTTTTCCCCTTTTGTTAATATTGCTATGTTTACAAACATGTTGATAAACAATTTCACACGTCCTTCAAAAAAGCGTAATAGGAACATTTACAACCAAAATTACACTTATATCATTAATATTAACACAAACGCAGTGGTAGGCAGAAATCACATTAATTCTCTTTCAAAAGGTAGGAGTATGGGATGGGTACCTTTAGCCAGAAATCACATGAATTCTTTTATAAAAGGTAGGTGAATGGGTACTTTAAACACGATTTTTACAAAAATACCGAAGCGCGCTTATCGTGGTCTAGTGTAAACTCATCTTTCACATATGCAGTTGTTAATATGTCAGCTAACATGCGTTTTTTTTTACGCCTGAGTTTAATTATAAGGATTTTATTAAGGAAAATGTGAATTAGAAATGATTTGTATGGTTTCAAAATAATATACTCTGTAAAATCGAATTTTTTAAACTTAACTCACAAAAAAAAAATCGCCTGGGAATTTTTATCTAAATTATCGATAAATATAAATATATATTCTGTATCTACTTTAGATGTGCTGGATTAAATTTTTTTTAATTTAAATAAAAATTGAATCTCTTGTAAATAAAACATAATTCCCATAAGGTTTATATTTAACTCCATGTTAAGATCTTCTTAGCTTTCAGAAAATGTATACTTTAAGGGTACTCAGGCATTGGGTTTTTCAATGTAAATGAAAAACCGAAACAAAGTCAGGTCATGCGTGGGAGGGGGGGGGGGACCAGTCCTTCTACCTTCATTGTCCATTTGAGATCATCAGTCAGGTGCATCGTGCTATGTACACGACGCTTGGCGAAGCAAACAAACACGCTTGTAAGCATTGAAGCGTGAAGTCACGATCTTTGAAGGCAATGACTGCACACAAAAAACTCTTGACACACCGAGCTGCTGACGTCATGACTTACCCATCACGAGACGGAGCTAATAAAAGTGTTTGTGGGCAAAGAGGGGGACAAGAGATTGTGCGACCGAGCCGCTAAGACGTTGTATTATAGCCAGCCACCAGGACAGACCATCATGGTTTATCAACTTTGTCTTTTACTGAGCTTCATCGCAGGTAAGTTTTATTTTACCATATATATTTTACGTTAATTTCCTGGATTTAGCCGGACTTTTTTTGGGTGTAACTCTTGGACGTCTGAACGTTTAAGTGTAATTTGGTTACATGCCTTTCAAACCGTTTCATTTTGACTTGAAGTACGGCTTACCCATTCTCTCTCCCCCCCCCCCCCAAATCGTATTCATTGGATTCCTGTCTCCTGTGAACGGCCTTTATTTAAACACGACCAAGTATGTACATGTGAAAATACTTATATGACACCCGTGTATATAAAAAAGTGTCACTGATAATAAAATAAATAATGAAATATTTAAAAAGCTATGAAATGCAACTTTTTAGGGCCAGGGCAGGAGCCATTGGGGGGGGGGGGGTTGAATCATTGGTTTCTATACGCCCGTCTATACGGGATGCATTATGCTATATACCCACCGTCCGTCCGTTAACTTTTAGTGTCGCCGCGATAACTTACCGGGGCTTTGATGGATTTTTACGAAATTCACCATAACTACTAACAAATAGATTATCTCACCCAAGTTCGATTATGGGCAAAAACCACGCATATTTAATAAGGCCAGAGGTCACAAGGCTACTTTTTTTGGTGTCGCCGCGATAACTCAAGAGGAATACGATGAATTTTGATAAAACTCAATAGAAATATTAATATAATATCTCGTCTTAGTTTGATTTCCATCATATTCCATATTTAATGAGGTATTTTTATCGATTTTCATGTACCTACAGCGGCTCAGCTGAATTTAATTCTCAGCAAACTTCACGCATATTTAATGAGGCCAGATGCCCCAAGACTTAAGGCAGGCGTATAATGCAGGTTTGCGGTGCATTTGTTTTAAGTTAAGTTTCAATTTTATCGGAGGAAGGTCTCAAAGCACCCTTTTCAATCTATCAGAAGCTTGTCTATGGTACGGACCTGTACGATATCTTTATTGTCACTCTTTACTCTTTGCCATAGAAATAAAGCAGTAAAAGTATAGTAATGTATCTTAATTATTTACAAATTTCCTTTTTAGGCGTTACCAAGGCCACGCCGCCAAATATCGTGTTCGTGATGGCGGATGACCTGGGATTCGGAGATGTTGGTTTTCGTGATCCCTCCATCTTCACACCAAATATTGACGAGATCTCAAGTGAGGGAGTTCGGCTTGAACAACACTATGTCCTCCCTACGTGTGGCCCGAGTAGGGCCAGCTTTCTCACCGGGAGATACCAGGTCAGTTCGTTTACTTTTCATCCCCCGTAAATCATAGATCACGCTGAATGGACCATGAGAGATATAAATTTCACAGAAATCCGATGAGTTACATTCTTAAGCTGAAACCTATATGAATGTTTGTGCTAATAATCGTGAACAAATCGCTCTCATCAGAATTTTGTATTTGATTAAAACGCATGTGTCCCTCCGCGTAATCCATGCGTACGTGTGTGATATTCATTTTTTTCGAAAGTCTATCAGACTGATAAACTAGTATGTTGACTGCAAACTGGATCATTTAGTCAGTTCACGAATATACCAATATACATAAACATGCGTTTGAAGTAATTTTTCACGCATATAGGCATATACTTTTCCAATACATACATTTGTATTCATAAATCCATTCGCTTTGAAATGGTATTATATAAAATGTATGTAATATATATATATATATATATATATATATATATATATATATTTATATATATATATAAAATGTTGTATAATATATAATGGAAACATGTCTTATATATGTATCTTATAGTTTATATCATATCAGTATATACAGTATATAATTTTATATACAGTATATATATATTTTATAATTTAGACCTCTAACGGGATGTACTCAAACCTGGAAAAGACCAAGCCCGCAGGACTCACGCGAGATCTCCCGTTACTTCCGGAAAAGATGCGAGAGGCGGGTTACGCCACCCATCTTGTCGGGAAATGGCACATGGGACATCATCGGTCAGAATACCTGCCGACAAGTAGAGGCTTCGACAGTTTTCTTGGTGAGGTTGAGTTCCATTTTTATTTAAATATGCCTATGATAAACACAGATGGAGTTATGGGATATGGGACTACTATATCGCATGTTTGCACCGGCTTCTGTGGCTCAGGGGTAGAGCGCAGGACTAAAAGCCGGGAGATCGTGGGTTGAGGTTTTTCACGGTCGGCCCCCACCCAGGGTGAGCGCTCTGCAGGCTTAATGGAAAGGCTGTGCCCAAAAGCTGTGTATCACTCACATACGAGTGCGTCTTTGGATGGTTCCTCGGTGTTATGACCCAGCAATGGGGATGATTACACACCAGGACCCGTAGGTGCGGTAAATACTGGGCCTTGGTGACACCAGGATACAAAATAACAATGATAGTAAGCGAGTGCTACCGCCCTGTCAAGTAGTCCCAAACCGAAAAGAAACTCTGCAGATGTAAATACTTAGATTAAGAATTAGATAAGTCAGCGTTAAAATATGGAGGCGGTTACCTACACAAAAAAAATAAATAAAAATATCGCATGTTTGCATTTTTGTTGGCGTTTAATTAAGGTCATAGTGTATACCAGGAGACTATTCAAAAGCAACAATCTTCAAAAAACCCTTAAATAGTTGTTATACCTTAATTCTTTTACAGAATAAATAAATAAAATATCTCAATCTTAATGTTAAGATAATTATTTCACATATTCACATATTAATGTTTTATAATTAGTTAATATAATATTATATTATTCATGAGCGTGACCGATTAAATCTTTATTTTAATTTTTCTAGGGATTTTGCCAGGCGGTTCCGGACATTTTACCCACAGGTCTTGTGCTCAGATCGAGGGTGAGTCGGTCTGCGCTAACTCCATGTACGTGAACGCCACTCCCACTCACCAGTACAAGTGGATTTATTCTACGGACGTTTACGGACAGCGGGCAGTGGATCTAATCCGGACACACGGACAAACAAACAACCAGAAGGTATCATGCTTTCATCAGGCTATTTCATTTTCGCCATAGGACTCACTCACAGGACTATTTCCTATTTCCTGTGTAAGTCATTTTTACCTAAAAGTTTTTCTAAAAGACATCACATAAAAAGCTGTCTTCACATTACTTGTCTTCAAGTACATTCATCCACTTCTCGGATCTGCCCTTGATATATAATATTACATTTATTTCAGCCGATCTTCCTGTACCTCGCCTTTACCGCCCCTCACACTCCGCTACAGGCACCAGAGGGCACCACTGACAGATACAGTGACGTCACAGATGAAAACCGGCGCACTTACAAAGGTCAGTCTTGATGTTTGTAACGTCAGACGAGTGGAGATTGAGATAATGGTGAGAAAGTATTGTACTATGTGCACATACAACAAAAGAAAGTAGTCTAAACATAGCGTACACGTTATGAAATCTTGATACAATACGATTTTGTATATCCTATCGCAACGTAGTATCGTAAATACCCAAAATTCGTGCACTCCTTGTGTTGACTTTGAAATAATTTATTTCAGCAATGGTGACCGAATTAGACAAATGGCTTGGACTTATAAAGGAGGAACTGGAAAACCAGAACATGTGGCAAAACACCGTACTCGTCTTCACCTCCGGTAAGTACCAGTTCATAACACACGCCACACGCTGTCCAAATACAGTCATCATACGCCATACCCTAATAAAGTTTTTTCGTCACACGCCACACGCTATTCAAGTACTGTCGTCACACGACACACGCTATTCAAGTACTGTCGCCACACGCTATTCGAGTACTGTCGCCACACGCCATTCTAGTACTGTCGCCACACGCCATTCTAGTACTATCGCCACACGACACACGCTATTCAAGTACTGTCGTCACACGACACACGCTATTCAAGTACTGTCGCCACACGCCATTCTAGTACTGTCGCCACACGCTATTCAGGTACCGTCGCCACACGCTATTCAAGTACATTCGTCACCAACCACGTGCAATTCGAGTACTGTCGCCACACGCTATTCAAATACTGTTGCTACGCGCAACACGCTATTCGAGTCTTTTTGTCCAACGCCACACGCTATTTTAGTACAGTTGCTACGAGTCTTACGCAATACGGTATTCAAGTATTGTCGTCACACTCAACGCACCATTTCAGTACTATCGTCGCATACCAAAGGCTATTCAAGTACTGTCGCCACACGCCACACGCTATTCAGGTACCCTGTCCCCACACTATTCAAGTACTGTCGCCAAATGCCACACGCTATTCAGGTACTGTCGCCACACGCCACACGCTCTTCTAGTACTGTCGCTTCGCCCAACAGGCTATTGAAGGACTACTGTCACACGCCTAGCTATTCAAGTACTGTCACTACACGCCACACGTTATTCAAGTAGTGTCGTCACATGCCACACGCTATTGAAGTACTTTCGTCACACGCAACATCCTATTCAAGTACTTTTGCTACGCGCCACACGCTATTCACGTACTTTCGTCACACGCCACACGCTATTTAATTACAGTTGCTACGCGCTACACGCTATTCAAGTACTGTCCCCACACTATTCTAGTACTGTCGCCACAGGCTATTCAGATACCATCGCCACACCCTATTCAAGTACATTCGTCACCAACCACGTGCAATTTGAGTACTGTAGCCACACGCTATTCAAGTGCTGTCGTCACACGCTCTTCAAGAACTATTGTCACACGCCACATGCTATTTTAGTACTGTCGCTACGCGCACACGTTATTCAAGTACACGTTCGCCACACGCTATTAAAGTGCTGTCGTCACACGCTACACGCTATTCAAGTAATGTCGTCACCAGCCACACGCTATTGAAGTACTTTCGTCACACGCAACATCCTATTCAAGTACTGTTGCTACGCGCCACACGCTATTCACGTAATTTCGTCACACGTCACACGCTATTTAATTACAGTTGCTACGCGCTACACGCTATTCAAGTAATGTCGTCACCAGCCACACGCTATTGAAGTACTTTCGTCACACGCAACATCCTATTCAAGTACTGTTGCTACGCGCCACACGCTCTTCACGTAATTTCGTCACACGTCACACGCTATTTAATTACAGTTGCTACGCGCTACACGCTATTCAAGTACTGTCGTCACACGTAACAAGCTATTCAAGTACTGTTGTTACGCGCCACACACTTTTAAAGTACCGTCGTCACACGCCACACGTTATTTAAGTACAGTTGTTACGCGCTACACGTTACTCAAGTACTGTAGTCACGCACCATACGCTCTTCAGGTATTGTTGCTACGCGCCACACGCTATTCAAGTACTGTTGCTACGCGTCACACGCTATTCAGGTACTGTCGTCACACTCTACGCGCCATTCAGGTACTGTCGCCGCACTCCACACGCTATTCAGCTACTGTCGCTACCCGTTATGCAAGTACTGTCGCCACGCCATTCAAGTACATTCGTCACCAACCACGCTCCATTCAAGTACTGTCACCAAACGCTAATAAAGTGCTGTCGTCACACGCCACACGCTGTTCTAGTACTGTCGCTACACACCACACGCTCTTCAAGAGCTATTGTCACACACAACGCGCTATTCACGTACTACCGCTACGCGCCATTCGTTATTCAAGTACTGTTGTCACACACTATTAAAGTGTTGTCGTCACACGCTGTTCTAGTACTGTCGCTACGCACCTCACGCTCTTCAAGAACTGTTGTCACACGCCATGGGCTATTCACGTACTGTCGCTTCGCCCCACAGACTATTCAAGAACTACTGTCACACGCCACACTATTCAAGTACTGTCGCTATACGCCACACATTATTCAAGTACTGTCGTCTCACGCAACACGCTATTCAAGTATTGTCGCTACGCGCCGCACGCTATTCATGTACTCTAGTCATTCGCCACACGCTGTTCAAGTAATGTCGTCACACTCCACGTGAAATTCAAGAACTGTCGCCAAACGCTACAAGCTATTCAGGTACTGTCGCCACGCGCTGTTTGAGTACTGTTGTGGGACCATGAGACTCTTAAGGATCCCCAGAATAATTTAACATTTTTTTTTACTTTTTTTACAAAAACTGTCTGATTAACAAATGCATTGATTGCCATGGTTAATGCATTATAATCATGAAGTTTCATCAGTTCCCACAGGCTGGTGGCGCCACCAATAATTTATTTCGAATTGTAACGCATTTTTCACAATTTTTACACCTTCAAATAAATAGGTCGTCAATTAACACGGCACGAATCCTAACCGTGGAACCTAGAATCTTCTAATTTAACGTCTTGGCAAACCTCCTTTGAAACCTAAAATTAAGTCTCTGTTATCTATATCATTTGAGCTATGGGGCTCAGAAGTACTCCTGGAATAATCAAAATTTTTATACAACATATCCAGTATCTAAATAACTGGTGCACTGATAACCTTGATTCTGTGCATGGATATTGATCATGTAGCAATTCATCAGTTTTGCACGCTAGTGGCGCCACCAGTATTTTTGTAACGCGTGTATTTCTCTCTTTTTTGAGACAATCAAATGAAGCGGTCGTCTGTTACAGAGTACAAATTGTAACTGTTTGATTTAGAATATTCCAACTAGACATTCCGGTAGGTCCTTGGAAAATCTCTTTGAAAGATGAAATTAGGTCTCTGTTACCCATATCCTCCCAACAATGGGGCTCCAAAGTACTCCCGGAATAATTGAAAATTTGATGCCAAATCTCCAGTATCTGAATAAATAATGCATTGATCGCCATGATTCTTTGCATGCATATTGATCATGGCGTGTTTCATCAGTTCCTGCAGACTGGTGTCGCCATCTGTATTTTTCCTAATGTTTACATATTTTTTTCTCAATTTTAGAGAGCTTCAAATGAAGCGATCTGGCAGTTAATAGGACAAAAAACATAACCTGGCAACCTGAAATAATGTCTCTGTGACCAGTTTTATACAAGCTGTGTGAAGGAACATGATTTTAACAACCTGTTTGTCAAATATGCACTAATGGTAGCAACTGTATTTAGAATAAGGTCACCTAAATTTAAGGTATGAATTTAAGGTCTTTGCAAAATGCACCCTTTTACATCATTTACCAATCCTAGAATTCTTCTGAGGGTCATGGTCCATGGGCCACTTGTTGTGAATACAATGAAGTCCCGGAAAAGGGAAGCTTTCTTTATACCAGAATTATAAACTACGATACAATTTAAGCATGAATATGATCATTTAACTACTAAATGGGACAATGTTCGACATAAATCTTCAACAGGACCATAAGCCACGTCCTTATTCGTTATTTCACTTCGGATAAACGATAAATTATTTCATTCCAGATAACGGGGGTCATTCAAACAATGGTGCAACTAATTGGCCTCTGCGGGGCGGGAAAGGTTTCTTTTATGAAGGCGGGGTTAGGGCAGCGTCGTTTGTAGCCAGCCCCCTCATCAACAAGCCACAGAGAACGTCTGCGGCCTTGATGCATATCACCGACTGGTTCCCTACCTTTCTCAGCCTCGCTGGTGCCTCATCCGTTACTACAGACGGTCACGACCAATGGGCGACAATCAGGTGAGTGTAATAATACATGTTACAAACACAAGTGATCTCGCAAGCCGCTTGTTTTACAAAATTAGTGTAACTGATGTGAGAGAATATAGTTACTTTTGTATTCTTTTAATTCTGCTCACAAGCTGCAAACCTTTTATTTTTAAAATAGATTGTTCTATACACACACACACACACACACATATATATATATATATATATATATATATATACATTATATAAAATATATATCGTGATTTCGTAACGTTACTCATCATAGTCTCAGTTTTGAAAATGTTTAAGGTATTTCAGTCATTGTAATGTTTTGAATAAATTCATGAATATATAAAGCATGTATTTTCTTCGTTGCTAAATCCACGATTAAATTTATATTATGCATCTACATGGCTATTATTTTTATTATTGAAAATCATTGTGGTACCACTCAAATTTTGTCACGCAACATCTCTATGCCAATGTTGGTCTTTGTCGGGCACGATGCCACGTGAGCCCTACAGGAAGTCATTTCCCAAATATCCTGAGAATTGTTTTTTTTTTCGCGAAAGGGCTATTATGGTGCTATCTACCAAGAACATAGTGACCTATACAAAATCGGATAATTTGCTTATATTTTTATGCTCTTTCTTCTCTTCTAGTTTGAATGCCAGCTCACCAAGGACGTGTGCACTGCTTGGTCTCTACCCGTCAGGCTCTCTGTCAGTGGATGACAGCTCATACAGATGTAACAACAGACTGAAAGCAGCATACAGATCCGGCGACTATAAAGTCATCACTGGTTCATCGCAATTTAGTGAGTTTTAAATTATAATTATTAATATTCCGCGGGGAACTTAATTCATAAGCCTTGGTAAGGCCGCGCCTCGATAACAATAAGATCCCAACAGAAGTGGCCACATGCACATGCGCAAATCAAACAATTGTTTCAGATGTATACCAGATGGCATTGTTAAGCATTCACGATATTACTCAAAATAAAATTAGGTAGGTTTTAAACTCCACTCCACTCTAACATAGCAGCAATATCTATATATAAGTATATGTCTTCAATTTCTATTATACATTTTGTTTCTACTTACAGACAGCCGAGTTCCGTCCCCGGAGTCCGGGTTTACTGACACTACAACAGAACAGCCAAGGCGTTCAGTAAGACTCTATAATGTAGTAACAGACCCATATGAAGAAAATAATTTAGCACGCATAAGCACGTACCGAAGAACCTTGAGGAATCTCTGTCATGAGATGAACAAACTCCTCAGTACAGCGGTAGATGTGAAGACTTATGAAAGTGACCCCGACTCACGACCGACCGCAGAGAATGATAACAGCTGGGGTCCATGGCTTGACTCATAAACAGCATTAAGGAATATAATGACGAGTCATTCTGACTGGATTATTTATTATTTTCATATTTGGTTATGTCATGTAAATTAAGTTTTATTTGTAAGGTGGCGGACACGGACGGAATCGTTGCAGTATACATATATATCAATATGTGGCTGTGTTTATTATATGTGTGCATGTTTACTTTATGTTGATAATAAAAAAGTTATGATGAATATTTTCTTCTTTAATTTTGTTCAAACACATTGTTCTCACCTTAGTTGTTAAATGATCTGTGAAAATCTATTTCCAACCAAATAAGACCATAAAATGTTATTGTTTTGGAGATCCGTCGGGGCCGTGTCATTTTGTGTAAAGGGGTACCTTTGAACAAGATTATTGTTATTTACGGTAACTCCCGCATTTGCTTATCAGCGCCATCTTGTGTTCATTGAGTGAAACACAGAACGTTTGATTAAGCCATTAAACCTGGCGAATACCTTCATATATTCTCATACATTTGAGTGAATCGCCAACAGGAATACATAAAACTTCACTACGTTGAGTTGGAATATGATTAAAGTTAACGTTTAATCAAAAATATATTTATCTTAAACTTCTAAATCGTTCAAAGTTTTAATACTAGATGGCGCTGATAAGCAAATGCGGGAGTTACCGTAATAAACAATAATCTTGTTCAAAGGCACCCCATTATGTCGAGTTCAAACGACAACCAGCAATCTAAATTCGAGTATAAGATTAAAACAGTACCGGTTGATCTCAACTGTGTACCCATGGCGTGTCATCTTCCGATCTGACCATCTTAAAATTGGTCAGACTAAATATCCGATCATGATCTAACGCTTTGAATTTAAAAAAAAAATAATAATAAGATGAAATAAATGTTCATTTTGATTCCCCGAGTACTTTAATTTGCATAATTCACTGTATTATATATAGAAAATAGTAGATGAATTAAAAGTTAAAAAAAACCTGCAGAGTTTTGTTATTTGTGAATTAATTTTATTATTTTAGCCCAGCTAACTAAGTCATCTGAGCTATAGTTATCCCCCTTTGTCCGGCGTCTGTCCGGCCGTCCGTTAACAGGGCATAAATCGTACCGTTAAACCTTAAAACTTCTAACTGTTCAGCCAAAGAGCTTTGAAAAGCTAAAATTAGGGACCTTTAGGCCGAAAACATAATTTTGAGCACCCTGACAATCGGCGGAGTACAAATGTATCCATTATGCCCTTTAATCAGTAAGGTGTAGGGAGAAAAACTAATTTTGAGCGCTAGGGAGTCAGAGGTGGCCATATTTTCAAATGGTGGATCCAGAAACGCAATTGTAATGTCTACTTGGACAACCAAAATAAGGCCATTGTGACTATATTCTATGAGCCATGTGACAGAACATGAATTTAACATAGAATTAGTCAGATAGGCACAAACGGTAGCAGTTGGAGAAATTTCTAAACCAGGGGGGCCTGCAAAATCTTCTTTGAAACAAGAAAAGGTCACTGTGACCCATATTCTGTGAATATTTAGCATCAGATATGTTGGATGGACATAAATGGTAGCAGTCGGACATAGAATACATGCATCACCTGTATGTCATATTCAGTTAAGCGTCATGGCCATTAGGCCACTTTTTTAAATTAATTTATTCAAATTAAATTAAAATTTGTGTCTTTTTTTGTATATATGACGACAAACAGATATTAAATATTATCAAAATCAGTGACTGAACATAGGGTCTGTTCCATGTTGACATTGTTGATCGGTTATTTGGTCTTACCCAAAATAAGGTCAATGTGACCCATATTCTGTGAACATTTAGCATGCACCAGATATGTTGGATGAACATATATAGTAGCAGTTGGACATACACCATAACATCTGGGGAGCTCATGGTAAAAACTTCTAGAAATCCTAAATGAGTTTGCTGTATCCTATTATCTAAGGCCTATTGAAAAAACGCCTGATATAAGCGTCAGGATGTGATTCTATCCATTGTTCAAGGTTCCTTAACTATTTTTCAACAGATCATAACATTAATAAATAATACATGCATCACCTGTATGTCAAATTCAGCTGAGCTTCATGGCCCATGGGCTACTTGTTTTTAAATTTATTTAAATTAATTTAAATTTGTTTCTCTTTTTATTTCAAAGATAACAAATAGATATAAAATATTAGCAAAATCAGTGATGGAACATAGGGCCTGTTCCAAGTTGACAATGTTGATCGGTTGTTGGGTCTTACTCATCTCGGCATTTCCAAACCTGCTTCCTAGACAGTGTTGATCGATTATTGGGCCTGTCCCATCTGAAATTGGGTCTGAACCAATAACCGACATATAAAACATTATCAACATCAATAAAAGAACAACGGGAAATGGGCCTGTCCAAGTTAACATTTTTGATCGGTTATCGGGGCTGGCCGATCCATCTTAAGATGGGCGGTCCAATAACCGATGTCAGTTATTGGGTCAGCCCCATCTTAAGGTCTTATGATCGCCAAAAAATCGTTAAATTGTCATTTTTGCGAAAAACCTTGACCTTTTAGGTGTTTGTTATAACTATCTTGTCACAAAAACACTTTTCTGGCGTTGTATTGTATCAATTACCGATGACCAGCCCCTTGGAGCAGTAAGCTCCGCCTACTTCTGTTTGACAATTCTTGAGATGTCATTACGTGATAAAATTTTGTCTATTTCACCATGACAAACTATTTAATTTTCATATTTTTGTATCGGAACCCATTCAGATAAAAAAAATAACGAAAATATACGACTATCACTTCTGCTGATTTTCCTGTTTCCATTGAAAACGAAATTACTCTCCACAAAGTTTTTGGCCATTTCTAAAAAAAATCAACAGACTGCACGGGCTTCGGCGCAATATTTTTATCAAAAAAACACCAAATGTAAAGCTTTCAAACTTTTCATACAAGTGTGTTGACTTTTAATCTAAAATGCGTTTTTTTCCTGTTTTCGATATATGTTTTAGTTAAGCAGTTTTACAACATTTTAAATAAATATGCATTGTTGGCATCATATTTTTTTAAATTGAAAATCCAATAGGAAAATAAGACTATAAATATATAATCTAAATAAAACCTGGAGATATTTGTCTGTACTTCCCTGTGATATTATTATTATATACATTCCATTTGCCAAATTTGAGATTTTTTGCTTTTAAAAAATATAAAATAAATTATTATATGATTGTGGCTAAAATTCATTTTAATATGGATTTTAAAGATAAATAAAACCACAGTTGTTTAACGATCATAAGACCTTAAGATGGGCCGTATCGGAATATATATATATATATATATATATATATATATATAGAGAGAGAGAGAGAGAGAGAGAGAGAGAGAGAGAGGAGTTAGTGAAATCGTTGAAATCCATACTGTTATTTAGATGCAAATATTCATCATATGAAATGTTTCATATGATGCACCTGTTCATCGTATGAAATATTTCAGTTCATACATTTCCCAGTGAAGTTTCAAACAGTTCCACCAGAGACAGCCAGGGGGCGCAGGCATTGTTTGAAGTTCCCGAAGAAGCAACCATTACAAGCTGGTTCTCTGGTTCACAGGATTTTAAAAGGCATTTTGCCTCGCGGCATTTTAAACATGCATTTAGCTTAGAGGGTTTAGCATGTTTAGCCCCATTTGTCACAAATTCAGCCTTTTGCCAGAAGTCAACGAAGTTTTATTCATAAGATTTGTTTAAAATAATTTTAATGTACGGTCATTTATATGAAATGTCATGTGAAAGTTTAATAAGGAGTTCGAATAGCAGTAATGAAGTTTTCTGTTCGCGCACAAACGCTTGAATCCTTATTTGTGGATGTGGTTTTATAGAGAAATGGACGAAACTGTGCAATACAGGAGTATATAGTCGTGCATTACATAATTCGTACGGAGATAGCATGTTTCACTAAAGATGTGTTAAATGCTCTGTCGCTTTCTACCCATTTCAACCTATAATAAAAATTCAAGCAACAGTGGTTCGCGTTTTCGAGAGAGAGAGAGAGAGAGAGAGAGAGAGAGAGAGAAAGAGAGAGAAGAATATGAATAACCGAAAAGTCGGTTTTCTGCCGATGGGAATCGAACTTGACCTTATGATTTGCCACAGAACTAAAACAAATTCCCCCATCCCTATGTGTATTTGCACGTTTTATATAAAACCAGCGAAGAGACGTCACAGTGCGTTCGCTGGTTCGCTGGTTATGATTCCGATCGGTGGTGTACCAACTTTTCTGTGTATTCATATTCCATTCCTCCAGTATATATGTATTTATTTATGTATATATGTTTATATAATATATGTATAAATAATATATATATATATATATATATATATATATATATAGGGTGAACTGCATTTATTCTGCCTCAGTGATAAAAATAAATTAGTAAGTAAATATATGCTTACATATATGTTATCAGGACTCACAGATATTAATAACACCTTTGCCCATTGTAATATGTGTCACATTTTTGACAGTAGAAAACCTGGTACAATCTATGTGAATGGATGACAGGCACAAGACAGGGGCAGATTCAGGATTTAAGAAAAGGGGTGTCTAACCTAGGAGGACCAATGGCAAAGCCTAAAACAAGTTCCCAAGGTCCGGAAAAGGGGGTGTCAGAACCACTAAAAATTTAGTCTGAACCCCTTAAAACAGGTGCGGCGGCTGTAATTTGGGGCGGACCGGACCCCCTTAACACCACACCCCACCCCCGAATCCGCTTTTGCAAGTTTAAGGTACGGTCAGATCTATAATTTTTTCCTCATCCGCACCAGCTTCTCATCATTTCATCAAACTTCGTAATACTCTATTCAGTTTAAATCCAGTGGTATACAATAAAGTATCTAGATCTTCGGCGGTTCTCGATTTCTATTACTTTGAAATAAATCGAATTTTAGAGTGCTTTGAGTCCCACCAAATATAACATTACATAACAAATCTGTATTTTCTGCCGGTTTTAAAAAAAGTACAATATTAACCAAAGGCAATTAATTATCGAAGCATAAATCCTACGTCTTTGACAAGCCCATCAGTACCGATGTACGTGCCACTGTCGATTCCTTGCCGCCGTCCTCCACCAGTCGCAGAAACAGACTGACATCAATGTTACTTTCTAAATGCAGAGATTAAAGGATTGAATATTTGGTTTTGGAAAGTTTCTGGCTGGTTGGCTATCAGTTTTTTCAAAAACCTTCGAAGTAGAGGTCAAGATGCTGACCAGACGGTAGTTTTGCTTTAAAATTTGCTTGCGACATTTGTTTATTTCATCAAGTTTAGAAAGACACTGCTTGTAATGAAGTTGTTAAAAAATATAAAAATAGTAAGTGGAATATGCAAAATAGGATTTGGAATCTTAAAGCCTTAGCAGATGGTTCTTCATAGCCAGTGACCTTCTTAGGGTCCACGTTGCTAATAGTTTCAAACATGCAATTATAAGTAACATATGAGAACATAAAATCATTACACAATGTAAAATAAGTTTCAATTACAGATGTACTCTGGTGGTAAATAAAATGTGAAACTGACTAATCTATAAAATTTTTGACATCATAATCATATTCAGGTACACTACAATCTGCTCCAATATAGGCAGCTTTATTAATATAAAAACTAATCATAATGTCAGATACACCTTCAGGTTCAGTTACAACAAGATGATTATGTTCAATCATGAGCACCTATGCACAGGCAACTCCTTTGCTGGTCATAAAAGGTTTGATTTTAGGCCAAACTGCATTCTGGGGCACATGTACACTGCCCTGCTTGGCGAAGCAACCAGACATGCTTGTAAGCACTGAACCGTGAGGTCACGACATTGCCTGCCATAACTGCACAAACAACCTCTTGACGTACCGAGCATCTGACGTCACGACTTATTCATCACGAGACGGAGCTAATAAAAGTGTGTATGCGTGAACAGAGGGACAAGAGATAGTATGACAGATCCGCACCGGAGTTGTGTTATAGCTTATCACCAGTACATACTGTGCAGTGTGCCTGCCTCAGACCATCATGGTATATCAGCTTTGTCTTGCACTGTGCCTAATCGCAGGTAAGTTTTGTTTTACTTTATCTTACATTAATGTCCTTGATTAAGCTAAACTTTAACGCTTAATAATAACCAATATTTTTTGGATCGAGCCTCTGGCCGTCTGAACATCAATGTTTAATTTGATTACATGTGGTTCAAACCGTTCCAGTTTGACCTGAAGCGTAAATATACTATTTTGCAACCACCATGTCTTATTTATTTGATTCCACTTGCCTGTGACCCTCCACCATTTGATAGGACCGCCTTTATTTATACATGAGCAAGAAGGTACCTTAGAGACGGATATAACGACATGAAAAGATGTAACGAGTGCGGTAAAAAGCCGTATTTTCTGAACCAGTGCCGGGCCTTAAAGAGTACCGATACAAGAGGGCAGGGGTCTTTTTGTGGGAGGGGGAATTAATTATCCATTTTTAAGTTAGTTTTAATTTTATCAGGGAAGACGTTGCCTTTCAATCATTCAGAAGAGTATTTTCTGTTTTACAAACCTATACGAATTCTAATTTACATTGGTAGTCTTGACCGTTTGCCTTTTGAGGAGAAGCAGTAAAAGTATAGTAATGTATCTTAATTATTTACGAATTTCCTTTTTAGGTGTTACCATGGCGACGCCGCCAAATATCGTGTTCATGATGGCGGATGACCTCGGATTCGGAGATGTTGGTTTTCGTGATCCCTCCATCTTCACACCAAATATTGACGAGATCTCAAGTGAGGGAGTCCGGTTTGAACAACACTATGTCCTCCCTACGTGTGGCCCGAGTAGGGCCAGTTTTCTCACCGGGAGATACCAGGTCAGTCTTACATGGTTAATCTTTCATCACCTGTTAATCATTAATAACGCTGAACGGACCATGAGAGACATAAATTCATATGAAACCCATGAGTAACAATCTTAAGCTGAAACCCATTAGCGCATATATGCTTAAAAACGTGAAATAAATCACTCTCATTATATTTTGTAATCGAGTAAAGCCCATGTGTCCCTCAGCGTGATACATGCGTCTGTGCGTAATAATATTGCGGAAGACCCACCAGATGATATATGTATGCACAACTGGTAAATTTACTCAGTTTACGAAAATACCAATATATATATACATATTAGCTGATAAACCTAGCTGGTAACCGAGCTTTATATCGAGGTTAGGGGATGTATTAAATGAGATGATAAATGTTGGCTCAATTGTTTTATTCTCATTAAGTTATGTAAAAATAGTTTACACTCATTTTGTGGCAATGTCCTCGTGGCAAGAAATTCATACATCGGTATGTTTACCATGAATACCTGGAAAGTAATAATGTTTACATTTGCGAACCGGAATGGGCATTAAAATTTTCGAAGATCTTTGATTGGTTACATATATTATTATTATTGTTAGAAGTATTGTTTGATGTAAGGAAGATATGAAAGATGAATTAAATGCATGTTTTAAGGCAAAGAAGCTGTTCCTAAAGAAAGAAACGAGAATATGCATATATTGTCAGTAGCAGAAGCCGATCCAAAGGGGTCCAGGCTGTCCGGAGGCCCCCCTATCCCTTTCAGCCGCCGCAATCTTTAAGGGTTTTACGGTCTGTCCAACCTCTCTTTTCGAACCTTTGGACTTTTCATTAGGTTTTATCATTAATCCTCCTGGATTTGACCCCTCCTTTTCCTAAATCGAGTCACATGTTTTTCACATTTACTGACCATGCTAGTGGGCCAGTGACGGGCAATTTGTTAGGCAAAACATGCTTAAATCTGTCACTGACAGCAGGGGTTATTAATTTGCACAATAGACCTTAACCCTGCGATTGTGTCACACGCCTGCATTTGATATGTAGATCACCAAGCGATCACTGAGGCATTCCGGTCTTTGCCGAAGGTAGTACGCCTGTTTTCGCAATTTTAAAACCACGCAAAATTACCCAAATTATGTGTACATTTAATATTATTAAATCGCATATCACCAAGGTTACTGCGAGAACATGAACCTTTAAAATGAGGTATATATATATATATATATATATATATATATATATATATATATATATATATATATATATATATATAATCATGGGTTGAAGTAATGTTTCACGCATATATTTTCAACTATATTCTCATAAATAAATAAATATTTATGTATTTATATATATATATATATATATATATGTATATATACGTATATATATAATGTATATGCAATATATATACAATGTAAGTATACATATAGATATATATTTATATATATATCTTGTTTCATATTTCACGAAAAGATATCTTATATATATATCTTATGATATATGATTTATATCTTAAATATATATATATATTTATAAAGTTTGTACAGTATATGTATCTTATAATGTATATACAGTAGGCCTACATACATTATATGTATGTATATATATTATAATTTAGACCTCTAACGGGATGTACTCAAATCTGGAAAAGACCATGCCGGCTGGACTAACGCGAGATCTCCCGTTACTTCCGGAGAAGTTAAAAGAGGCGGGTTACGCCACCCATCTTGTCGGGAAATGGCACATGGGACATCATCGGTCAGAATACCTGCCGGCAAGTAGAGGCTTCGACAGTTTCCTGGGTGAGTTTGAGCTCCATTTTTTATTAAAATTTGCCTTTGATAGACGAAGATACAGCTAGAATAAGGACCCGAACTACACTTCCCCATACCTGCATCTTTTATTGGATATATTTTATTTGAATCAGGTCAAACTGTATTCAAGGAGACATTCAACAACAAAAACCCTTAAACACCCTAAAATAGTATACATTAAATATTTTACAAAATAATTAAATATAATTCCTCAAACTAATTTTCAAATAATTTGCAATTCACATATTAATGTTTTATAATTGATTTATATTATAATAATAAATAATTCATTAACGTGACCGACTGAATCTTTGTTTTTAATTTTTCCAGGGATTTTACCAGGCGCTTCTGGACATTTTACCCACAGATCTTGTGCTCAGATCGAGGGTGAGTCGGTCTGCGCTAACTCCATGTACGTGAACGCCACTCCCACTCACCAGTACTCCTGGGTGTATTCTACGGACGTTTACGGACAGACAGCCGTGGATCTAATCCGGACACACGGACAAACAAACAACCAGAAGGTACCATGTTTCATTAGTTTATTACATTCGCGCGCCATATTCGTAGGCCTAATTTATTCCCATGTAAGTCACGTTTACCTCATTTTTTTATTTTGAACATATATCAGACTGATTTATATATATATATATATATATATATATATATATATATATATATATATATATGTTATATATATATATATATTTTCTAGTATATATACTAGTATATATTTAAAAACCCTTATTACTTTCATTTTACTGTTCAGCTAAAATGCGCAAACGTTTAAGGTGTTCAATAAAGCGCAAACGTTTAAGATGTTCAATAAAGCGCAAACGTTTAAGGTGTTCAATAAAGCGCAAACGTTTAAGGTGTTCAATAACGCGAAAACGTTTAAGGTGTTCAATAAAGCGCAAACGTTTAAGGTGTTCAATAACGCGAAAACGTTTAAGGTGTTCAATAAAGCGAAAACGTTTAAGGTGTTCAATAAGGCGAAAACGTTTAAGGTGTTCAATAAAGCGCAAACGTTAAAGGTGTTCAATAAAGCGCAAACGTTTAAGGTGTTCAATAAAGCGAAAATGTTTAAAGTTTAAAATATATTGTTGGATAGGCCTAAATTACTATTTAGTGTATATCACATAAAAAATGCCTTCACATTTAGATTTAGAATTGTAACATAATATCTGGCAGTAAGGCGGGTTTAAACCTCACTTCCCCCCGGATCTCCCCATGATATAATATTACATTTATTTCAGCCGATGAACGTATATTAGTGTGATTTCTTTAGCATTACTACTTTTCTATCTCTTTGTAGTGAGATATTATATATATATATATATACAATTAATATGTATGAATTTGTATATATATATACATGTATGTTTATATACATAACACACACACACACATATATATCTATATATATATATATATATATATATATATATTATAAGACAATTTATTTTAAATCACATAAAAAGCTGTCTTCACATTTAGATTTAGAATTATAATACAATTTCTGTCAGTAAGGGGGTTTAAACCTCCTACCCCCCGGATCTGCACTTGATATATAATATAACATTTATTTCAGCCGATCTTCCTGTACCTCGCCTTCACCGCCCCTCACACTCCGCTAGAGACACCAGAAGGCACCACTGACAGATACAGTGACGTCACAGATGAAAACCGGCGCATATACAAAGGTTAGTCTTGATGAAAAAAAAAATATCAATTTGTCAATAATGCCTTAAATGTGAAGAACGTTTCTGTATAGTAAGACTCTCATTGGTTGGCTCATTAATAAGTAAAAAAGACTAGATGAAGTCATAAGATTCTTATTGCAACTAAACATACAAAAATGAAAGGTAAAAGTGTTTCTTACCATGTAACCACTTTACTCTTGGCTGTCATCTTCTTGTTGGAATGACGGAGTTGACAAATTGCCAATTTTTTTTCCATTTAAGCGCGATTTTAAGAGCATAGGAATGTTTATCATGGATTTTAATGAGCCGCCCAATGAGAGCGCCGCCGATCTGTCGGAAGCTGCTCGGGCCTTGTCGACGGGAATGGTTGGGAAGACAGGTACACAGCGCTCCGCAGTGCTTGATTGAACAGCTAATTATACGCGTCTAGGGACCGTAACGCGAGATAGTTCCGTGTCAGACGAAACCATTTGGGTCAATTTTATGTGCATACAAGAGATAAATCCGTGCAACTCCTTCGGTAGGTTGGGAATGAATAATTTATACTGCAGGTCGTCCTTCGACAGTCGTATTTTACCGTTGTCTAAATATTACTATGAGTAGTATTAGGCTATATAAGGCCATTTAGACTTGTTTTAATGGTGATTTCAAGGGCCTATGGTTAGATATAACAAAACAAAGTCGTAACGATTCATTGATGCACTGAGAAAACGCGCGAAAAAAGGTTAAAGAGGTAAATGCTTAAAGAGTTAACAAAATAAATAACGGTATAGTTTCAGCCAACATTATATTCAGCAAGTCTTTACAAACTACAGCAACCTCAGCATTCAGTCATGAGGAAATGAATTAATATTATAGTTATGAAATTGGATTTACTGTTAAAGCGGTAATCGCTCGTCTTTCTATTGATATTAAACCTTGGTGTTATGTCAATAAACGTGTGTTTTATTCAAAGTTTTGACCAGTTTGCCTGATATCTAACTGGAATTATATAATCTCATTCAAAACTATGTTACGTAATTCTTAACCAAATAGGTCTGTAAAAAGATTCATAATGAATACCATTAAATACATATTATGGGAACGATGAAATTATTTATTTCAGCCATGGTGACCGAATTAGACAAATGGCTCGGCCTCATAAAAGAGGAATTGGAAAACCAGAACATGTGGCAAAACACCGTACTCGTCTTCACCTCAGGTAAGTACCCATTCATTTGACATGTCACACGCTGTCCAGGTACAGTCATCACACGCCACACCCTATTCAAGTACTGTCGTCAAACGCTACATACTGAAGCAGCCTGCAGCACTCTAGTCACACGACATAGATTAATAATTCCATTTTCTTATTGTCTCAGCACGTAAGCTTCACTGGTTATTTTAAAATATAATACATTCCTGTTAACGCGATCCACTCGAATTAACGACCATTTTGCACTGTACTGTTTATTTATAGATACTGGAAGTCCCATTAAAATACCCCTTCCCTTTGACGACTACTTTTCTCGGTTATTTTGTTAATACAGTGAAGTCCCGTCAGAACGACCAACCCGCTATAACGACATTGTGTTCATCCCAGCATTATAAATTACGATATAATAAAAGCATAAATATGAACAAATAACTGCTAAGTTAAACTGACAGTTTTAAACATAGATCATCATTATCAGACACGACCATAAACACCGTCTCTTATCGTTGTTTCACTTCTGATAAACGGGTTTTTGTTTCGTTACAGACAACGGGGGTCACTCAAACAATGGTGCCACTAATTGGCCTCTGCGGGGCGAGAAAGGTTTCTTTTATGAAGGCGGGGTTAGGGCAGTGTCTTTTGTAGCAAGCCCCCTAATCAACAAGCCACAGAGAACGTCCGCGGCCTTCATGCATATCACCGACTGGTTCCCTACCTTTCTCAGCCTCGCTGGTGCCTCATCCGTAACTACAGACGGTCACGACCAATGGGCGGCAATCAGGTGTGTATAATAATACATGTTACAAACACAAATGATCTCGCAAGCCGCTTGTTTTACATAATAAGTGTAATTGATACCATGATTGCATATAAGGGCCACTAAGTTTCATTTGCTGATCTGTTGTTTGATAGAAAACAAAATACTTTTGCATTCGTTCCTTTCGGCTGCAAACTTTCTAGCTTTAAAATAGATTGTTTCCTAAGTACTGTTCCCTTTATATGTGATACAATGTTACCTAAACATTAGAATAAGAAGAGCATGTGTTTAATTCGTTTCTACAACCCTAACTCTATAAATTATGCATCTACAGTGCCATCATTATTGACACTGATGGTGGTATCACTTAACCTTTGTCACGCTATTCCTCTGTGGCCATGTCTTTGTCTTTAACTATCGGGAACGATGCCAAGTGTGCCCTAAAGGGGGTCATTTCTAATATATCCTGAGAGTTTTTACTTTGCGCTGTAGGGCTATTACAGTGACATCGATCTATTAAAAAATCCGCGAAATACACATTAACGGATAATTTGCATATATTTTTTATGCTCTTTCTATTTTTTTAAGTCTGAATGCCAGCTCACCAAGGACGTGGGCCCTGCTTGGTCTTTACCCGTCAGGCTCTCTGTCAGTGGCTGACAGTTCAGACAGATGTAACAACAGTCTACAGGCAGCATACAGATCCGGCGACTATAAAGTCGTCACTGGTTCAACGCAATTTAGTGAGTTTTAACTGATAAATATTAATATTCTTAAATATTTCATATATTTATATGGAATATAATGCATGCAGCAATATCAGATCGCGTCATGTATATATCATACAGATCTCAGATCAACAATAGTGATCACATGCACACGCGCAAAACAAACAATTGTTTCAAAGTTGTATACCAGATGGCGCTTTTAAGCATTCACGATAGTACCTACTAGTGGCTGTAAATCATCCCACGCTAATATTCCAGCAATGTCAGTATATCAGTATATGTCTTCCGTTTCTAATTTACTTTGTTTTTCTACTTACAGACAGCCGAGTTCCGTCCCCGGAGTCCGGGTTTACTGACACTACAACAGAACAGGCCAGGAGTTCAGTCCGACTCTATAACGTTATAACCGACCCTTATGAAGAACACAATTTAGCACGCATGCGCACGTACCGAACTACCTTGACAAGTCTCTGTCATGAGATGAACAAAATCCTCAGTACAGCGGTAGATGTGAAGACTTATGAAAACGACCCCGACTCACGACCGACCGCAGGGAATGATAACAGCTGGGGTCCATGGCTTGATTCATAAACAGCATTAAGGAATATATAATGAGTAATTTAATTGTGACTTGATTAATTGTGGACATATTTTTTATGTCATGTTATGTTAGCAGTTCTCACTAATAATCTGTCTCATCTGTCAAGTGACTGGACACTGATTAATGACTAAACCTGCACAGATGTATATGTTGCAATGCGTGTGTTTGCATATATATATATATATATAGTTGAGGTCGTGTCAACTTGTGTAATTTTGTATAGTTTTATTGACAACAATCAATCTCATTTGTACTCTCACACATAGTGGATGGCAACGCGGATTGAGATCCATGCAGTAGTAATGGATCTGCTACGATATGAGTTGGCGAGAGAGAGAGAGAGAGAGAGAGAGAGAGAGAGAGAGAGAGAGAGGGGGGGGGGGGGGGGGGGAGAGAGAACCCACCTATTACGCAGTTGAAAGCCAAGGGACCAGGATCACCATTTAAGTTTAAACTGTAAAATGTACCGGTTGATCTCGATTATGTGCCATGACTAAGGCCATGACAGATCAGGTTGACTGTGTTTACCAGTATTTGAATGAGATGAAGAAGTTCACCTTCAGCAAATCAAGACTCAATAAGCACACACAGGACATAGAAAACACTGGAAAGTTAAAATTTGACCAATACATTAAAAGAAAAAAAAAACGGTAGACAACATACAGGCCATATAAAACAATTGAAAGTTAAAATATGACGGATGTATTACAGAAGGACAAAAACAGAAGAGGACGCCCATCTTAGCAGAGCTCTGTCGTGCCTTTTCTCCACATGAAGGTATAAAAATGTAATATTGTATTTTAGTTAAATCCACACAAAGTCGATCACATTTAAACAATATTCATGAGTTAAAGACTGATACCTACGCTCGATTCCGTGTGTAACTCAAAAAGTTCGGTCAATTAAAAGTTCGCTCAAGCTCTGATAGAGAGTAAAAAAAAATGCTTTCTTGAGTCACATCAACCTTTATGGTATTATCTCATAATCAGCACACCGGTCAACCGAAGAACGTCACGACACATCGTTACTAGCCCAGTGTGTCCACTATAGGTCATACAAACCGTGGTCCAAACACTGGGTGCTCACCTCTTCATGAATTCACCGGAAACGCAGTATTATTTCAAGCAATGAAACTGGAAATGGTTCATCCCAGCATAATTTAGATAGACTCGAAACACTTCTAGGCACTGAAGAAGTGTAAATGGCAATCATCGCACTGTAGTGCTGAAATGATACCTTTCGTGCCCATCAATATATAAGTATGAAGCAGCTGAAGGCTAAAAATGCAGAGTCATGTTTTTAAGTGTATGTGTGAGCTTCAGCCGGTTAAGTTCACCGTTTAAAAAAAACAACCTGGAAAGTCCATTTCTTCGAGTGTGTTACATAATATATATATATATATATATATATATATATATATATATATATATATATATGGGAATTATTTAATATGAATGTGAGAATAAATTATGAGTGAAAAAATGTGAAATGACTTTCTCATCTTTTATAGTGTATGTCTGAGCTTCCGCGGGTTAAGTCTACCGTTTAAAAGAACCTGGAAAGACTATTCCTTCGGGGGTGTGACAATATATATATATATATATATATATATATATATATATATATATATATTTATATATATATATATGTGTGTGTGTTTAATAGATATGTATATAATATGAATGTAAGAATAAATAATGAATTAAAATATGTAAATAAATAAAATTAATGGAGTGTTTGCAAAGCATACCAGAGTCAATTATATTGCGAATAACCTTTAGACGAGTGATCGGTGAAATTTAATAATTTATTAATGGGCATAAAAGATAAGTCTGTGACTCAAACATTTTGAAAAAAAAAAAACTAGAATAACGACTGCACATTTGCATTTACAACCGCACAAATAAGGGTTAATTGCACGTTAAAAATATACCCTAATTATAACGGCTCCACTTAATATAATAACAACGACACGTTTCAGTTGAAGAAAATTAGAGCATCATTAAAGCATCAGCCACATTACAGACCCCACCACAAATTACAGTTGCGCGCCAGAAGTGCCTCGTTTTCGACCTACTCGGACTTCTCGTGACAAATGTAGATGTCACTGCGTATTTCCACACTGGTATTGGTGTAAAATTTCCCTTCATGCTTATACATATTCATAAACCCTATAAAAAGGATTTACTTTATGCAATCACCAGGTGAACTGGGAAAAATGTACTTAAGAGCAATTTTTTTTGTACATGCTCATACATATTCATAAGCATTATGGATACTGTATACTCTTTCACAAAATGCATTAGCGAAGGGTCTTCAAGTAAGATCAACTCAGCCCGAAATTTCCGAAATATCCTGTGACGTCACTAATAGGCCGCCGCGTGTGCTGGTGTGCACGTTTAAGACGATCCACATTTGCTTCAGGTAATCCTGATCATACTCATCGGTTTGAATTGAGTCAGATTGAATAACCTTGAGATGTCCATGATCAGAACCGAGTGACTTTATCAAATAAACATGATTTTGGTCCATGATAATTAATAGTCTCAAATTTTACAGTTGAAAGAAATAAAATCGTACGGGTCCTAATAGGTTGCGTCCGTCTGAAGCATGCATATAATTTTAATCGCGATTAGGAGTAGTATCATGTCATGAACCCCTTGGAGGATGATAATACATAAAAAAATTAGAAATTTGCATTCTAAGGAATGTTGGGGTCCCTTTTGTTGAATGCCTTTTACCCGTGTTTGTATCCACTTATTCGGCCCATATTCCATGGTTTATTCGTACATAAGTGACTCCTCATTTGTGAATATTCCCTGATTACATTCCTCAATCCCTTTCATGTGCCGTATGCACACGCAATCTAATTAGATTTTCATTGGCCATTTCTGCCCTGAAAGTTTCGTGAGATTCCGTTCAGGTGTACAGGATTTATCTTGTGAACAAACACACCGATACTTGCACAAATACAAACACCTGCACACAAGCGGGGATGAAAACATACCCTCCTGGCGGAGGCAATAAATTTCATCTTTACTTAACTCTGGACGGTGTGGCATCAAACGTCTGTTACCCAAAATCTCCAAAGCAGGTATAACTGTCATGAATATTTTGCACGCTTACTGATAATGAGATAAGTATGCAAAAATATGCAAAATATTAATATTCAAAACCCATGATGACATACATTATGTGAAATGGTCTCCTCTTCGTTTTCAAAAATAAGTAAAAACGTATTAATAATTTGGCTCCCATATTAGAGTTAACAGTTTCTCAGAGGAAGAGATATAAATGAGTATAAATAGAGTCGGATTTTCACCTAATGGCCTTGTGTTCACTCGCGTCATATTGTACGTGGTGGTATGTACCATTTTAGCAGTGTCTTACTTATCAACGCCTGAGTGTGTATGAGCTGATTAACCTCTGCATGTCAGTTATATGATTAAAGCCCAGCTTTTTTCGTAAAAGTCCGTGTTCTTGTCAATATTGTTAAGGGTGCATACACTCGCATGATCATGAAAAGATTTTTTATAAAAACAAAAATAATTTGGAGGGTCATAGCAACACCCAGGGATCTATTCATTTAATGTTGTAGCTAATCTGGATCACAAATATATATTTTAATTTATAAGCTTATATACTATTTGCGCCCTAGGGCGCTTCCCCTTTCTTCGGGTAGAAGCCGCCAATTTACAGGTATTAGGGACACCATTTGTAATGATCGAAACCGTGTTACTAAAACATGATACTGTAGAACATAACTTCTCATTAGAAGGTGGAGGTTTATACATGTAGTTTCCTTCTGCACAATGTACTCGTGTTATAGATCGAGACGGGTCGATCAGTGACGAATCGAGCCCACACCACCCCAATCCAAGTTCAAAACCAGGCTCCACGAGTCCAAGTCAAGAGTCCTTGAGTTTCGAGTCCAAGTCCACCCTCTTCGGCTTCGATGAACCCCTAGTCTAATCCGAGTCGAACAAAATCTCTTTATATAAAAAAAAATAAATGGAAGTTAAGAGTATCATAAGTATATTTAGGTTAGTTTACATGTGCCATTTACTTTAAGGTTTACTCACATTTAGCTCCCGATGCAGACCTATAGCCTGATACAAAGTTTTTTTTTATATATTCTGTAAGTAGTCCGCACATGTATATAAATGTCTTTATGGTACGTGACAGAGCTTCACTTCTGCTTGAATCGAGAGAGTTCAAGTCTTGGACGGTCGAGTCCTCCATCACTACTACAAAAAACTAGTGGCCGATGGGCCATGACGCTCAGCTGAATACAAGAAATGTTAAACAATGAGCAAAATGACAGCGAGAATGCAAAAAATAATCATGAATTTTGTGAAGAATCCTAAGAAATGGATTTCAGTGGCCTTTTTTGACAGATGACAACTTCGTTTGAAGGTCTCATAATAGAAAAAATGTGGAAAAAATTGAAACAAGGCCTACAGGCCTAATGCGAACCTGTGCAAAGTTTGGGATTATGAATGTAGGTTTATTTTAAAAATTTAATATTGATCCTCTTATGTCCTGCAAATCCACCTTAGTCATTATGATTCAGCAAAATGGACGTTTCGGACCTGCAAGTATCGGGCTAGGACATTTTAAAACTAGGATGTATCAGTCAGGATATTTCGATTATGTTCTTTTTCCAGGGAGGATTATTGGGACAGATGAACGGACAATTTAGCAGCATGGTTTCGGAGAACATTTCTTAGCACCTTCCTATAAAATCTAAGAAAATGAGGTTAGCCAAGAAATTAGCAAATTCAAATAGAATTTTTTAGATGACAATTTTCTTGCAAAAAAATGTGGTAATGCTAGCTCCTGCCTTTTTTGAAATAGCTATGACGCGCGACAGACGACGGAGGACGGACGACGCCACACCATTGCATAAGCTAACAGATTCGCTAAAATTGCAAACCCAAGTTTTCTCAAACAGTTGAAAGATGTAGTTCCAATGGTTCTAACCTTGGCCCTTATGTGTCCAGACGATGTGTCTACACGTCTAGACGCTGTGTCTAGAGGATAACTCAGAGGATAAAGGTAACAGAGACCTACTTTCAATTTTCCATGAAGACTTTTCATAAGCCTCCTTACCTGTCAAGTATCAAGATTCTAGGTCAAGGGGTTACGATTTGTGCCCTGTTAACAGATGACAGCTTCTTTAAAGGTCTCAAAAAATAAGAAAAAAATCATAAAAATTGGAAAAATACCGGTGGAGCCACCATTTTGCAGAAATTTATGGAACCTTCCATGATCAATATTCATGCAAAGAATCATAGTGATCAATGCATTAGTTATTCAGATACTGCAGCTTTTGCATCGATTTTTTTTATTATTCTGGGTGGTACTTACGAGACCCATAGCTCGGAGGAAATGGGTAACAGAGACCTAATTTCAGGTTTCTAAGGAGATTTTTCATGGACATCCCAGGATGTCAAGTTGTATAATTTCCAGGTCCAGCTGTTACGATTTGTGCCCTGTTAACGGACGGACGGACGGACCACCATAAGGCCGGACGGACGGACGACGGACGAAGGGTGGTCGCTATAGCTCAGATGACATTCAGTCAGCTGAGCTAAAAATGAGCGAAAACAAAGAAAATTATATATTTTTTATTATATTGACTTTTATTGAAAATGTAAATAAAAAATAGGTGATAATTGTCAATAACAACTGTATTTACTGCAAAATCCCAGTACTGACTCCATAAATTACAGGAACGTGTGAATAATTTGAACAGAATATAATACGTAAATAAACTGGAATTTACAGAAATGTTATTACTGTAATTGTGCTAGTCAGTGAATTCAGTAATGCTAGAACCAAAAACAGATGCAATCTTTAACGTTTTAATTTACACTTTCCCTTACTCTGATCATGAAATCAATACCTGCTGAGGTTTGATTTACACATTTATTAACAAAAGTTTCCATATTTCGATATACATACATCACAAACAGATAAAGGACTAGTTGCATTTACATATATACATAAAAAGCACCATGGTGACCAGATACATGCAAATTTACCGAGATATCATTGTTAATAAAAGTATAAAATACAACATGATGATAAAGTGAAGACTCAGGCACGAAATACCGTTTACTTTTTAAAACTTTCATCATTAATAAATCATTTTGATGCTGGAACACATAATAATGACCTTTTTTTTATAAATATATGTAAATAATTATATTTAAAGAATTTGTAGGCAGTAAATGCGTTACAATGCAAATCACCAAAATTCGTACCGGACCTCGATTTCTGGTTCACTTTGGGACTGGTACGCACCACTGTTCTGGGCCGGTTGCTTTCATATCATGAAATTTGTTGAGAACAGGTTGGGCATTGGTAATGCTTGGTTCCATTTTTGGGTTGATAAGAAGAAGATGAAATTCAGAAATCATCTAACGCTCGTGATGGATAGTGAATAGTCAATTATGATATAAGAAACATGTAAACAAAACTGGTCTTGTCACGGGTAATAACATAAGTGATCTACATTCGCCATCAAACGGCGCTTCAGCAAGATCCAGGGGCGGATACAGTATTTTAGTGTGCTTGGGGAGAGCAGTGGCGGAAAATATAGGAGTGGAAAAGTATTCTCCCATAATGCAGACTTTTTTATAATGTAGGCTTTTGTGGTACAAACTAGGTTTGACTGATAATGCAAATTTGGCTCATTTTTGGTACCGAGCGCTTTTTTCCTTTATATTCCCCAGGTTTGCAAAGCTAAAATAAAAGTTCCATATCATATACACCGGCCTCTGTATATGATTGTCTGATCTGGCATACACCGTTACAGTTTTGTTGCCGCCCGTTTACTGGAAGCATTTAAAACGATCAAATAAAGTAAACACATAACAATGATTGTCAGCCATGAATGTCAATTCATAGTTTATATTCGACTCGTTAACATCGTGTGTACCTTCCTTAAAATATTTAACATTTTTATCAAGCTCAGTAAACCACTATATTCATCCATAATGATTTATAATTCATCTATGATGATTTATAATTCATCCATAATGATCTACCAGGAAATAGAAAAATGTAGTTACCCTGTTTAAATATGATAAATTTGAACACCTTACTGTCTACACGTAGTCTTATTATATCAGCACATATATTTTGTGCGTCCATTTATTGCTGTACGTCTTAAAGGAAATCGATAGGCCATACAGCAGGCATTAAACCTCAGGAATCTACAAAAGAGCTACCGTAACATTTATGAATTTAAAATCTGCAGGTGAAAATACAATAAGCTTTTGCCACGTTTGAATAGGAAGGATATTATTGGAAACATATCTTCAAGGCACAGGAAAAAAAAGCTCACACAGCTGAATTATAACTACAGCAATGCTCTTAGAATACGTTGATTCAAGAAGTCTGTAAAACAATTCGAGGTACCATTAATACTCCGAGAGTCAATGTATTATTGGTGAAAATGGATGCATTTAATATGCAAATGTGTACAACGATTGTGTTTTTTAATGTAAAATGTGAATAAAGCTTGAATTCAGTTTTGTACATACAAAATATTAATACATGTGTGACTGTAAGGACATGATCCCTGTATCCGAGTGAATATACAAAAAAATGTGTAAATACAATATTGAAATAACTCTAGAATACCCAATGAATATGCAACATAAAAAAGCAAGAAAGGAATACAGTCATAGGTATGGAGACCACTACATGGACTTTTACCCCAACCGCGTCATGATATGTGCAACTATGGTTTGAACGGTTTAGCTTTTTCAGGCTTGGTTTGGTTTTTCAAAGATATCAATAAATGAAATAGTCAATATCCCCGCATCCGTTTTATCTGGGTAATATTATTGCGAGGTTAATATTTCTGACACTGTTTTATCAATCCTTACAAAGCGTATTTACAGGGATTGTGAAAATATATATGGAAGAAAGTTGAACAAAATGTTTTCATAAATGCGATACAACAGGTGTAAAATTACTTCAAAGTTATAACATAACACGGGAGGATTTGATCGGGGTCAAATATAACCACCTCCGTCCCTCTACCCATATCATCAGTGCCAACAATATGAGAATCATACCCGGGCTTTAGTCCGGAACCGGACATTGCCCCGGTACAGCGATAAGAATTTCCGGGCAGCACCTTACAAAGCAGGAGTTTTGGTCCATAACCCAAACTTTTTTCCGGAAATTCTGAAAAATAAATTCCTCTCCCATAAGCAGTACCAGCATGGCTGCCTACTTTTGCCATACTGAAATTCTCCTTGACTATACTGACTATATTCTGCGGGCTAGTGCCATGAAATGCAAGTATGTAATCTGCTTCAGGAGTACCCTTGTATTTTACCTGAAACTCTCTTAATTTCCTTTCAAATTTGTTCACCAAGGGCGGATTTACATGGTATTCAATATAATCCACGGTGCGTCCTTGATGCATTCTCAGGAACTGGGACTCCGCGATCATATAATGTACTTGCTCAGGGTCGTTCAAGTTCAAAGACCTTTTGTCTCTAAGTTCGTATTTTTTGTACGGACCGATGGTTCTACTCAAAGAGTCGTTACAGACGTTCTCTATCATTGTCGACGTGTACTGGTAGTGCACGATATACTTTGGTAATGCTTGTTTGGGATTGTAAATAACAAATTCGTCAAACAGTACCCCTCCAGACGTCTTGGTGTCCCGCTTGGCGTATAGCGAATCGTATCTGTCCCGCTGAAGCCTGTGTAAATTCATGTCATTTTGAGCAGATGTAACAGTGTAGGACCTGCCCAGCAGAACGTCACAGAGTAGCAGCATTCTTGAGCCTTTGGTGTACAGTTCCTGTGCACTCTTAGAAGCATCCGTTGCAAAATAAACGCCTTTGCCGAACATCCCAGGATTTTTAGGCATTATAAATCCAGTTTTGATGATAGCGTCCACCGCTTCTTTACTAGTTCCGTGAAATTTCAGTTCACTTCTAGTTGGATCAATCATTTCAGTCCTTGCCTTCAGCCATCCTTCTAAAAGTCTCTGGTTGTAGACTTTCTCTACCTTTGTGACTGTAGGGAACCACTTGTGTGTAGGCTGGACGTACTTGTTCACCCTGTCCGCAACACCATAATACTCAGCCGCCGTATCACCTTCTGGGCTCAGGGTTATTCTATATTCCTGGGCGGGTTTTCGTAATTTAAGTTGCTCAAATTCCTCTTTTGCCTGCTGCCTTGCCCTCTCTCTCACGAGTTCTTCGGCCTGGCGTCTCTTGCGCTCCTCTTCCTTACGAATCCTTGCACATACGGCACAGGTGTCATCACTGCATTTATCACCGCATCTATCTTCACATGGATGACCACACTTCAATTTCTTAGGACATTGTTCCCGGCATTTCATATGATCTGGGACGGAAGAGCAAAACCGTTCAGTTTGATGCCCACAGTTTGGGAATTTGTGAGGAACCTTCTGTTCACAACGTAGCTTCTCTGGGTCTTTATAACACTCTTTAATTGTTGTATGACGGCATTTTTGGAATGTGTATGATACCTTTTCTCTGCAAATGGTATGACGGTGATTTGGTTGGCAAGTCAATCTGCAGTTATGGATATTACAATGCATCATCTTGATGCATGGTTCCTTGCAAAAATCTCCAAGTGTGATTTCCTTTTCACTGGATGCGAATATTTTTGAAGACTTCGGATGTCTCGGGCATTGGAGCACCAAGTTCTTACCCACACAGTCTTTAGCAGCCATTCTCTTCAGTAATTCTGACCAATAAGAACTGTACAACAGAGTTTCTCGGTTGCCGATGAAATACATACCACATCTCGCTCGAGACTGCGCAACACAGCGCCGGTTACGAACGTTGAGAAATCCGATGCCTTTGCTACTCGGCTCTGACCGCACTAACGATACAATAACGATGTCGTTTTCATCACCCTGATAGTTGTCTATGGTGTGAATCACCACTTTGCGTTCTTTTCCTTCTTCCCCGGTATCTTCTGGCGTAGGTGCAAAATATTCTGGGTACTTCGTTTCGGCTTCTTTGAGCTTTCTGCGTAACAGAGCTACCTGACCTTTATACGCCCCTAAGATCGTGACCTTATTTGGTGTGTATCCTTGTTGAATGAAAAATAGTGCGAGTTTTATGGCTCGCTCAACCTCCCCTTCATTTGTTACACTTCTGCTTTTAATTTCCGGATTTCTGTGATCCCAGAAAAACATGGACTTCTCTACACACGGTGGAGCTTTATTTTTCTGAACCCGTTCAAGATTACTTTTCAAAGTTGGGTATATATCCAATAACAGTTCTGCGAATTCTGGTCTCATTCGATTTTGCATTTCCAAGGTAGCATAGGGAATGTTGTTTTTAATGAGACGTTCCATCAGAGAAACATCAAGGTGATACTCCTTGCGGAGTGTGTAATTTTCCACATTAGGTTTCAATTGTTCATGATCACCTATCAAAATCAAATGGCAGGCCCAGTTTCCAAGAGCTGCTACCAAATGCGGTTCGAGAACCTCTGCTGCTTCTTCTACAATCACCACACCAGGTCTAACTTGGCAAAGAAGGTCATGATTCAAAGATGCCCCAGTCACAGTCATTCCAATAATTCGTTTTGACCTCAGAATTTCTGCTTTATGTATATTTTCTAGATTTGAGCGCGCCTTGCAATTACGCTGATACTGCTGTAGACTATGTTGGAAAATACCCATAGGACCTTCGCTTTCATTTAGGAGGATCAGCTGTACCAGACACACCCTTTCTGTCTGAGAGAATGACCATAAATCTTCAACATTCAAAAGCTGGCCGCTTGACACCTGCTCAAATATCTTACTCGCACATGGAAACAAGCCTGGCCGAAATTCTGCATCTGCATTTTCAGCTTTAAAGGCAAATATCTCTTCTGTTTTGTGAGATCTGTCAAGTCCTCTGAACGTAGACATCCTCTCTTTTTCCTCTTCTTCAACATCCCTTTCGTCTCCGGCTCCTTCGTCTACTCGCTCTGCAGATGAATCCGATGTGACAAAGGCGGGTAAGGATACGTTGTTGTACTTCCTCTCTATTTCCCTGAACATATCTGATGAGGGCATCCACTGGTTATATGCTTCCATATACAGGTTCCTCAAGTCGTTTATGACAGCGTCATTTGTATCATAATCTTGCATGCTCTCTTTCAGTTTCCCTCGTCTGCTTGTCGATATTTCGTCAATCCAGCGTTGAATTTCAGCAGAGCGTGCCGCAGCACTCTTTTTCCCGATTGAACATGACGCCATGGTAAACCCCTTCTTCAATTTTCCCATATCAATTCCAACTATGACCGCCCTGACCTGGTCAGAGTTCAAATGTGCCAGTAGTTTCGATGGCGTAAAGCGCATTGCGTCTTCTAACGCTCTGCCTGCGTCTTTCAGAGATGCCTTTAGGCCATCGGCCTCTGATCGAAGTTCATAAAGCTGCTTGCCAAGTTCCTTGTTTTTCTTCTCTTTCTTTAGCTCATTAAGGTTGCATTTTTCTAATTCTGGCTCGGAAGAGCGACCACCAATGCGAGCAACACAATCAGGATATGAACTTATCGCGTGCTTCAGAAATTCATCTAAAGCATGATTTTTATACGTGAGTACAAGAATTGGTCCTTGTCTTCCTTCGCCGTGACTTAAAATGTGTTCCAGTATTTTGATCCCAAGAAACGTTTTTCCGGTCCCTGGGGGTCCTTGTATGATACCAATATTATTCCGGATGGCAAGATTCAAAGCCTTGGCCTGACTCGGATCAAGGGTTTTGCAAGTGTCATTAGTATTGAAATACGGATCCGGACTGGAAGGCATTTGCGCATCGTCCTCTTCATTGCTCGCAGATAAATATGAAGGAGGCCCAGGAGGTTTTAGCTGAACCAGTGTTCTTTTAAACGGTAGTGTTTCGGGGTCCTGCTTCTGCAAGGCAGACAGAACGGGTTGATATGCTTTGTAATATGTTGGAGATTCAACCATAATTATCGATAGGTTCCTTCGCCCCAGCAGAAGAACCACTTCAGCATCAGGTTTCTCATTACATTCGGTTGCTAATTCTATCAAGACAGTTCCATTTTTCTTCAACATTTCGACATCTCTTTTCACAACTGTTGCCCAGATGGGATCTCTGAATGTTCCAGACGGTGAAAGGCAAAGAAGGTTCCCAAACATCAGATTGGAAGAAGAAGCCCAGTTCTTCACTTGTTTCATTGGCACAACCTGTATTGCCAGAGTCAAGCCAGAGTCAAAATTCGAAGTCTGAATGCCTGCTAGCCGTACTTTATGGTAGACGTTCATATCTCTGTGATCAAGCTTTCCTGCCAAAAACTCTTTGATGCCAGACCGAAGACTGCTAAAGCAGTCTGTCCTCAATAGCCGAAAATATATGTCCATGTAATCCTCTTCTGATGGATATGGTCCTTGTATTTGAACCGCTCTCAAATTCACAGTATTTTCAAGAGCGCCACTCAGCAATTCCTCGCCTCCAGGCACTAAGGGCAGCTCATCCCAGTCCATATCTTCTACACAGTCAGTTGAGGCACGAACAGCTTGCTGCAGCAGCTGGAATAACAGCATTTCAAACCTCCCAGATTCACAAGAAACCAAAGGTTTCAAAATTGTAACAATCGCCCTCGCTTTGGTCGGTACATGTTTTACCATATTTACCGAAAACAACTTCACAGACGTTGCTAGATCATCTGTCATTATCGAAGCCTGCCTCGTTAGATAGGACGTCAGAGGACTAGTGACAGGATCAAGGAAAGAAGTTTGAGATAAATGCACGAGTATCTGACGCACGTTGGCCTTTTGAGTTTTCATGTCACGACCATACAAATTTATGACATAGAGCAACATGAATATGGCATCATCTGAAAGGTTCCTGCAGTTTCCTATAATGTTCCAGACAGCTGGACAACATGTTACCGGTGCATTGTTATCAGAGACATTTTCACCGTTTTTCTGTTGAGAATCTGGCAACAAGCTTCCTAGAAATGCCCCTATTGCTTCGCTGTCTCTCTCTCGACATTTAACCAGCTGCGGTCTCATTGCCCTAGGTTTTTCTTTATTTTTTGTCCCAAGTGTGAATTCTATTTCATCCCCATGAGCCAGACTGAAGCCTGAAGCATCAACCTCTTTGATCAGGAAGAAGACATCTTTGTCCTGAGCGTAATCGACGGGCAAACACGTGTATGGCTTTATATAACCATGCCCGAGCTCTTCTTTTATGCTCACTATCCTTCCTCTGTGTTGGAGTATCGTCTCTGTGGTCCCTTTTTCCCGCCCTGTCTTCGATTCTTTAGTGCCAGGTTTCGACCTTTTAGGCTGAGCCCAGTCTGTTTCCTTATCCCCATCGACACATATTGGACCTTGACTGGTACCTGGCCCCATCACATCACGTTCGGACAAAGCATCTGTCGGTTCTGGTGGCATTTGTTTAGTAACTTGGGTCGGAAGAAGTCGTTGTATATTATTGACTTGTGGCATATCCGTGTCACTTCCCGTGACCAAGCAAAACTGCACTTTCTCATCCTGCTTTAGGGCAGGCCCTCTCACATCATTCTGTTTAAAGAGGAGGAGTTTACCTTCGAATTCCGGAGGAAGAGGTTGAGTGGCTGATATGTACCCCCACTCTGACATGACTGGATCGGCACTTTCCACAACTCCATGGTATTTCCCTCTTTCTCTGCGTCCTGTTGGACCGCCTCCAGTGCCTGTAACAAGGCAAGTAAAAAGTAAATAACATGCAGGCCGAACACACTGGGAATCTTTAATTATAATTTATCATATCATACAAGGTATACTGTGGTTGGTGTTAAATGTTGTTCATCTATAATCCATTTTGCATTTCTCCCTCTCCTGATCTGTTATACATATTGTAAATGCAAAAAAAAAAATACATATTGTGATAAAGTGGAGATCGTGTTAATATTATGATAAAAAGAAGTTTTAAACACAAGACCAAAGTCCCTGCCCATCTGGAATGCAAGATATATGCACTTTGACTAATAATGAAATCTGAAATTTGGAGCACTTTATGGAAGGCCAAATATTGTCTGCTTTAACACATTAGGAACAGAGATGAATGAAACAGGAACACAGAAAAAAACATCAGAGCGTAGTAGATCTAGATGTAGTATTTGTCTTACATTTCAAAAGGGTTTATTGGTGATATAACCAGGACCATCATGATCTGTTAAAGGCGAAACTGAGAATTATTAAAAAATCTGTTAATGTAGCCAAGTGTGACCAAAACCTTTTCAACTGAGGTGAAACTTAAGGTTCACAAGTAATTTATTCATCAAAATATGATTTTAATATTGTCTTACATATGATATAATGCTTTAAATATTTTAAAATTAACATATTTATAAAAATCCAAGACATCCAACTAAGTGTCCAACATCTTATCGAGGGGGGGGGAGGGCTCAAAGATACCTAACCGTATTTAATCGGCGGTGGATGTATATAACTGTTCATGAAATGTTTAATTAAATATAAAAATGAATTAAAAGAATAAGAAAAGAAAGGTGAACCGAATGTGACCAAAACCTAATAAGCTGAGATGACCCATAAATAACTTCATAAACGTGATTCATACTCACTCCTTTTGCAACTGTTAAACAGAAGCGGGTAGGAGTCAAGTTTTTGAGATATCACGTCCCTATCAATTGTTTACCGAAAGACACACCATCATATAGATGGGCGAAGCTGATTACTCTATCTCCCATTCCGTTGGATAATTACACATATCCATATGCACATTCCCTTACCATAGTGACCAATAAAACTGTTATGTACCTCGGGTTTTTCCTCTACTTAAAGACGGACCAGGGTCAATTGGTCCCATTTGTTTTCCCCACAGTCTTTCCACCGAAGGTTTTTCCGGCTTCCTGGGGCTCAATATGAAGTAGACCTCGTCGCCATTTACCGGCCTCTCTCCGCAGATTCTGTCTTGGTGGAAGAAGACCCGTCTACCTTGGTACCCTGAAGGTAAGTCACTGTAAGCATGGATGAAACCGAAGGCGCTGTCCGTGAAAAACCCATTCACCTTTCCTGCGCGAACGTCCGTATTTGGCTGTCGAGTCAGTGGATTTATTCCCAGGTTGCCTTGGGTTCCCTGTGAGAATTCATGGAATACATTATTAAACCGGTACGACCGTAGTACGAAGGGTTAATAATGACGCTTACGGGAGCAGGAGGTAGAACTTAACAGTGCATCATCTATGACGAAATCAGGCTTGCTTTTATATATGGTATACATAACATAAATGTGCAATGCTGATTTCATATTGACATACTAGTCACCAAACTAAAGTTGCACAGCCAGGTATTTTCTTGTTTTCCTTATATGGCTTTACACCTAATTTCTTGGTCCCAAAGCACATCGTAAAGAGCTGGTCATTTAGAGAAAATACCTGAATAAATGTGCATGTATTTTGTTTTGATTGAGGTTACATATAAAAACGACAGTTTGCGACATATTTGCGACTTACTTGGAGTTTTCCCAGATTCATCCTTCGCTTCATACTTAGTCTGTAAATAAAGAAAATGTTTGCATAAATTCTCCAGTATTGGAAAGTAAACTTAAATAAAAATGCGAGATAACACCATAGCATTTTTCAATTTCATTAAGTGGCACAATAAAATCGGATGTACATTTATTGTGACCTCTATGATTAATACAATGTTTATGTTTTTGGGAGGCTGTCCACGGGTACGCGTGTGAATTAATTGAACAGGATGACTCTATTAAACCAACCTGTCTACCAGTGTTTTTACATAATTATCTTAACAGTTTATACTTTTTATTTTACAATAACCTCCTAGAAACCTGTATATGAAAGTGAAGACCTAATATGGGAATTAAGAATGTTACAATAAGTCTTAAATTTATGTTTCACAACTTTTCGGACTCTTACAATTATCTGACGGATCAACGTCTCCCTCTATGAGTAGCCATCTTTCTTTAGTATGATTATATTTTTTGAGTGATCCCATGACATCATCCAATCGGTAGCTGCCAATTCGGGCTGCTTTGCATGTGACCAATGACCAAACCTTGGATTGATTTCTCATATCTTTAAATCGTTAGGTTTCTTAAATAAGGTGTAAGGCAGGTACTAATTCATCTTGTTGGAAATTAGGCCATTTATTTTCTTCCACTCCCCCCCCCTGAAATGTAACTAATGAAAGGTTTCATAGAAAAAAAAACAGGTGGATGGAGATGAGGGGATGGAACGGAGTATAGTTAGTGTAAATATAGATACCATACTCCATTCCACTACCCATGTCCGCCTGTATATTTTAATGATTTTTTTTGTAAAATGCCCTAAGTCTATAGCTTTATTTAACTAAGGCGCAGATCAAACAAACGCGGTGGTTATCTGGCTCTCTCATACAGTGGCGTCATTTTTTCTTCCGGGGGGGGGGGGATGACTTTGTATATTTAAATACACACACACACATATATTCCTTTTTCAGTGTCCCTGAGTGACCTATTAAACTATGTATGTATATATATATATATATATATATATATATATATATATATATATATATATATATATATTTAATCATATTTCAAATATTTATAATATTGTAATTAGAAAATAAGTTATTTTGTAATTCAAAGCAAGGTTTAGATATAACATTTTTTTAGTAAATTGGTGAAAAGTCTTCAATTCTATTTATTAATATATTTCATTTGCAATATTATAATATTATTCTCTGAAAAGTGGGGGGGATGATAACATTGGCCATCCCCCCCTGGCCAAAAAGTGGGGGGTATATATGCCCCCCACCCCCCCCCCCCCTATATTGACGCCCCTGCTCTCATATAAAGATTCAAAATAATTTATTTGAAATGAAATATGACTGAACAGATATACAATATCTGACCGAAATTTCATTGACGGTCTAAGCTGAAGATCTTAAATAACATGCATTCGATGATTCATTGAGATAGCGTCACAATGGTGTTTTTACGTCCCACTGTTGTAACGTCACACATACATCCCTCCTACATTAGATGGATATACAAATTATTGGCCATTGATGGCCACTAGAAATGACGCCATCTTTTTTTTTTGCAGCTCTTTCTAGAGAAGTCAACAACGTCAGCATCGCAAATTAAATAAATGTATTTTATGCACAATTTAAATGATCATAAATCGTAATATTACCTATATCAACATAACAGCTGCTTTGTTGTAGCTAACGAAATGAATTTGAAAGAAATATCTCGAAATATTAGAAGGATCAGGGTCTTGGAAGAGAGTATATATGCACCACACTGTATATTCGAGGACAAAGTAAAGAATAAGTGAGGGTAATGGTAATTATACACAATTAAAAGCCTCCGATAGGAACACATGTAAGGCCATTAAAATAAAAGGTATAGATCTCAGGCACCGTACGCGTCAGTTTTACACCCCCCCCCCCCCCCCCCCCCCCTTCTCCTCCGATTCAAACACTTACCAATTTGAACTCCAGCCGCTCGAACATTTTTTTCAAGAAGATAAAATAACTCAGTTATGATAAGATTTCCTTTTCAATTTAGTGCTTTTACCTGTTTACCAAAACAATTCTGATAAAATCACGCTTTTCCCTGATCATATCACGTTTATCGAAACATACAAAAAAAGATAAAAAAAAATCATCCTCGCGCACTGATTTCTGAAAAATATGCCTTAGAACCAAACTGTTTTTGGCCTAATTAAGAAAATGTTGGAAAAATAAATTTTCGTTGACAATGTTGCCTGGTTACCAATCCGGAGGTGAAGCACCAAAGAAACCAAAGATTGATATAGTACCAAAGATCACCACCAGATGTCAGTACAGCACGAAGGGCTGATTCATAAACTGAAGTTCTCATTTTCATACATATTCTTTTTTCTTTAAAAAAAAACATACGTATGTAATATATATATAATCCATTCCGGTTGACCCCATTTCAATCCAAAGGCCTTATACGGTAAGTTGTATACCGGTACCTTTCATCAAATACGGAGAGAGGAGTGTGTGTCAGACTGGCAGTGTGTCTGTCAGTAAATTGATACATAATATGAACATGTCTTCCTCACCTTTGTTATGGTTTAACCCCAGGGATTGCTACCTGTGTCGGTTAACATTTCAAGCTTCCTTCACATTTTATGGCAATCCTCAGTCGTGATTTTCAGTCTTGAATGGAGTCAAAAGATCCACCCGCGAAAACACTATGTAGAACACCTGCGAGTGTCTCTCACAATGATCTGTGCCTCTCACAATGATCTGTCTCTCTCACGCTGATCTGTCTCTCACAGTGATCTGTCTCCCTCACGCTGATATCTGTGTCTCTCACAGTGAAGTCTCAAGATGTTATAGATGTGACTGGTGTGGACAACTGCTCTTGTGTACGATATGTTAAAACAAATAATATCGACTGATTTCCGCAGGTACCAAACGTGAGCAGAAATTGCACGGTTCGTTTCTGGGAAATCCGGCGTGACTATTCAGTCCATTACAATTTACACTGCAGAATGATATCCAGGGGTGCCAAACGTTATGGGCCGTGGAAATGTCAAAATATCTATGACGGCCTGGACTCAGAACCAGGTATTTATTGATATATTGCTCTCTGATAATCTGTAGTATTGCCTTTATCTGTAGATTTGTTCCCGTCCCTATGTCCGCTTCTGCACATTTAGACTGGTATCTGCTCTAGTCATTATTGGCAATTTTTTATGGCAATCTCATGCACATAAAGGAACCCTCTCTCATCACGTCAATACCTTCACTACCTTACGAACCTGTCCGTCTTCCTCGAAAGAGATGTCACGAGAACAGAACACCAACAACAAAGCGCCGTGCTGTGTACTAGTTCATCAAATCAACCTTGCCTCATGGAAATCCCCTTGCTCAGTTTGCGGGATCGTTCACAATCGTTCGGTAGACTTTGTGACATCGAGTGGATGACTGACACCTGGGGTTTCAAACCCACTTTCTGGGAATTGAATTTGGCGAGCTGCCAGCTGTGTCAACTTGAAAGTGCTGAAGCCTATGAGCAAATGTTCCCGAACTTTCATTTCATGCTTCTGAAACGCCATTTTGAAATTTCCAGTATTTTCATGCTTATAAAATAGGCCTGGCTGCTGAAAAGCTTTGTATACAAATTGTCTGGATATAATACAATGGTTTCTTTATTCATTCATTTATATTAATATATATGCCAACATACCATTGCACTTAATTATAACAGTCAAGTTTAATTAATAGGACCTATTTTGTTATTCGAAGCTACCGATTTATTTGGTCGTTTATTACAGATAAAAGTAAACTTGTAGATTATCTTCCTTGCTGAGTGGGGTATACAGATATATGCTCCCTTGGTAAACATTCACCTACCGGTAATATATATATATATATATATATATATATATATATATATATATATATATATATATATATATATATGAAGACAATAGTTGTACCTACCTGAAACGGAATAAAAACATTAATGAAATGATAGGCCTACTTTTTAGGAAAGACGATGTGTCCTACCACCCCGGTGCAAACAATATTATTTATATACGAAACTGTTAATTACCCACTTAATCATTCGTTCTCTACTTGTTCATGATATTTTGAATTTGTGGTTTTATGATCAGTGAAACCCATACCCTTACTTATTGATTATTGTCTTAGATGATTGTTTTCAATCACATTATAATTATTAAAGTGGATGTCAACAGTGATGGAATAAAAAATTCGAGAACAGAGAGTGTGTCTGTGTCGGGGGGGGGGGGGGGTGCTCTTTCACTAAATTAGTGGTTGATGGATATGATAAGAGCTAGTTGATCGAATATATTTGTAAATGTGCAGTGTTAAGAATACATTTTGAGTCACCTTTCACAAAAATATGAGGAATGTCTGCTCCCGCACTATTGTTTTGTGATATGTCTTTGCATAATACTCTTAAAACTGTAAGGGGTGGGGGGTAAAGTGTGGCCGGATTTAATATTAATATATCTTCACACTTATGCTAGCAATCTTTATATGCTTATGCAGTACGCATGTGCGTATGCAATACGTATGCGTATGTAGCTATAGAAACCGGACGCTTAATTGCGATTCCATTAATACATATATGCTTATATATGCGAAAAGCCTACATGCATGTGCAGCAAAATGGGGGATATATAGGAAAAGATAAGCAAGAATAAAGGTGGTTTTCCATAAGTGCGTAGTCTGTATCTGTAGTCCGCATGCGTGTAGTCCATATGCGTATCCGCAAAGTTCCTTTTCCGTAAGTATATATGTATGCGAAGTATGTTGATAGGTGCTCAATAGAAGAAGACAACGCGACCTGAAACGGAAAACTTTATGCTAAAACATGAAACTGACAAAATGATTGGTATGCGTAAAGTGCGCAGCTCCCTCCGGCGTGCGGATACGGACAACGCACACGTAGGCCTACTACGCATACCGATAAATTGAGACGCCTCAGTTAAAAATTATATACAAAAGATTCCTGCGGATTATCCATGCGGACTACATTTATACAGTCTACGGATATGCACTTTTGGAAAACCACCATCAAGTGAAGAAGTCATCTGAGAGAATTAAGAATACCCTATCACTGCCGTCAAAGTGTGGAATTCCTGTGTCATTTATAACCGTGCGGCGTATTCGACTATCATTTTTCATTTGCTGCACGAGCGATTGAAACGCGCTGCATACGAATAAACAAACGTATAAACGCATACGTACCGCATATGCAAATATGGAATCACTCCAAGAGAATAAAATGTGTCGGATTCCTGGCTGCATACGCATACGTACCGCATAAGTTCTGCATTCGTATTATGAAGGCCACCTTTAAAGATGCAAAATATTATCTGAATAATTGGATAAACCTTAATAATCGGGTAAAGTATAATTGGGGCATGTTCAAGACATGTGAAATTGTGCTTTGAATAAGACAGAGAACAACTCCACGGATAACAGCCGAGGAGAGGTGAGATTTTTCACGTCGACACCTAGAGACTGAGCGCTCTGCTGTCTAATGACAAGGTCGTGCCTCGCTCACAGATTGGTGCGATTAGGGGTGGGTGGGGGGGGGGGGGGCCCTTGATATGTCCCTTAAGCGGGAAATCCCTCAGTAAAGAAATATTTGGATGCTACCTTGACGGAGTAAATCACACAGTTATTTTCATTAATATCTTAAACAATGAATTTTGCGGTATTAACTGTGTATAAGCTCAATGATTTAATTGCTTCCTATAGGAAAGAAATCTGAAACTTAAAATAATGGATAAAATGAGAGATGCTGTAGCAAAAAAAAAAAAAAAAAAAAAAAAGGGGGGGGGGGGGGGGACACTGAAATTAGCGAGGCTTGCGTTCAAGTGCATTAATATCCATTTTTTAAATGTCTACAAAGAAATCTGATTTTTCGAAGCAAACGTGTATTTATGGGATTTGTCTGAATACTTATCACGAAAAAAAAAAAACATTTCAAATTATGTAATGATTGTTAAATTTTATATTCTAGCATGGTTTATTTCTCCTTAGACCCCCCCCCCCCCCCCCCCCCCCCCCCCCCCCATCTTTCGAGACATGGAGGCCTTTATTAGGTCTTCTTTTCATCTATCTGGGGTGCACCCCCCGAACTATCTCACAATCCTTAGTTCGCCCCTAGAAAATATCATAATCATTTATTTCAAGTTATAATGTGTAAAACATTTGAGGTATAAATATACAATATACCTTTAAGGTTTTACACTAACCTTAAAAAAGCTGAGGCATTATTTTCTTGTATTTTATATCTTTATCCCGAGCAGGGAATTTTCTGCTACAGAGTTTAATATTATAAAGCCCCCCCCCCCCACACACACACACTAATAATGTATTATTGATACAAGCAAAACCGCACACAGGCTTCTCTATATGTTTACAATCGCTTAACCAGTGCGCTTAGTTATAAAGAAATATTATGTAACAGCGGGAGTGTGCACGGCAAATGAAAGCAGTCTATGTAGCTGTTGGACAATAAATCAATAGTAAATGACATGTCGTGTAAGTCAGTCAGAGGTGTGTTATATAAGGTGCTTGGCACAAGCAAGACCCAATGATAACCTGGTCCCGTAAGATATATACACATTGTAATCAAATGTATATATATAGGCTTTAAATGGAATGCATGCATGCAAGTTATCTCTATGTGTGCATTACTGTACACCATGTTAGTCATTTTCCGTTATTTATTTATAGGGGACAACTGTTGGCAAGGAATTCACTAAATCGATACGAATATAAAAAAATGCATGAAAACCGTATCTCTGACATCGACCATAGTCCGAAGCCGGAGAATTCAGAGGCCGTATAACCAGTTCATGTAACAGATACATTTTCAAACTTGAGACTTAACTCTCTCCCTGTAAAATAGCACGATGGATATTGTATTTTTGGGTTTTCTGAGCAACTTTTGCGGTTGAAAAAAATTGTTGGGGAAGGGGGGGGGGGGGGGGGGTAGTCCCGACTCTGAAAACCATTCTCTCTGGATTCACGCTGAACGCATACGTTCCATTAATTATAATACATTCACATCAGCAAAGTTTAAACGAAAAGTTTATTCTGCATTATGTTTATATCATCGTTAAAGACAGGACTGGATTTACTTTACACATGCTTATATTAAAGCGTTTTAACATAAAGTCATCAATGGTGTAATCTTGGTGATATGTGATACAAGCATAAATTCCAGGACGTCGTGTTAAAGTTATGTGTAAAGTGTAACAGCTTGGTGTATTTTTGTGGGAGTCACCTTCATATCAAAATGTCTTTCCAGGATTCGAAGCATCTAATGAAATAAGTTCTCTCTAATATGTTGGACAGGATAAAATAAGTTTCCGTCATTCTTTTGTAGTTCCCCCGACTAGAAAACAGAAACTCATTTTTTTAGGTTTTCCTGATTTCCATGGTTGCTAGGTACCCTTTTTTATATTTTATATCACACTTTAGATCTGTACTATAGCAGGCCTGTTACGACTTGATCACACACATAATATATATAGAGTCATTGACCAGGATCTCTATGCAACCATCTACTCATAGCCTTTCGAATACAAATGGAAGAATATTTCAATGTGGGACTGAAAGAAACTTATATAACGCAACCGATGAATAGTGAAATCAGATAAACATATATAATCAAAAATATACACAGGTTTCTTACACTAAATTAAGCTGACACTATATACAGGTTTCTGACTCTTAAATTTTAGCTATGACCCCAGCATGCTATGAAACATTGCTTTGGAGTTTCACAAGAAAGAAAACTATCGTGACTTCCTGCAAGCATGTTCCCAATTGTTCTGTTCGACTGGTGAGATTCTCACCCAGGACGAACGCCATATCAGATTGATTCTAACAAAACGTCTTAAATTTTGTGCGTTTTACCTTCAGTGATGTGTAAAAATGCACTCATACGTGATATTATCCAATACTCCAAATAATATATTCAATAACATGGCTGTACTTACTGCATATTTCCCGGTCTTCATCATGCTAATACCATAACATAACAAGGTAAAATTTGATCTGGCTCAAATATTACCAATTCTTTTCCTCTCCCTTTTTCATCTGGGTTAAAAATATGTGAATCATGCCCAGGCTGAAGGCCGGCTCCTAACATTAAACCCTTACACTCAAATGACCGCCCTGGTAACACTTTACACAAAATCAGCCCCTCGCCATACCCAATGCTGGTACTTGGAAATTCTGAAAAGTATATGCCTCTCCCATAATACCCCATATTCCCAGTGTTTTTGGATATTTTATCCATTCTGAAATTGTTTTCCATTATGTTTCGAGTATTTTCCACCCTTGTTCCGTGAAAAGCCAATATATAATCAGCTTGCTCCGTCCCTTTGTACTTCCCCTGAAACTCACGGCACTTAGCCTTAAATTTTTCGGTCAAGGTTTTGTTGACATGATATTCGACGAGCTTTATTCCTCGGCCTGGTGTAAGTCGGAGAAACTGTGATTCTGCAATTCTAAAGTGAACGTCTTCTGGATCAGAGAGATCTACCCCCCGCTTGGCTTCTAACTTCTTAGACTGGTGCCCACCTTGAGCCAACATCGAGGCTGTAAGTTTGTCATTACATATGTTTTCCATTTGGGTCGAAGTCGGGACGTAATGTACAACATACCGTGGCAAAGCCTGGTCGGGGTTGTACACAATGAATTCATCGTACAGAACACCCTTTGTTTGACGTGTGCCACGCTTGGCATAGACTGAGTCATAATTTTCTCTCCTGAGTTTCTTAAGAGTCATGTTAGGTTTTTCCGAGCTGACGGTCAGTGACCTTCCTAACAGAACATCACATAGGAGTAACATGTTGGATCCTTTTGTATATATTTCTTGTGCGCTCTTTGAAGAATCAGTGGCAAAGTATACCCCTCGTCCGTACATACCAGCCTTTTCAGGCAAACGGAATCCATTTGTTATGATTCCTTCCACACCTTCTGTCCCAGTACCGTGAAATTTGAGTTCGTGCCTCGTTGGGTCTGCCATGTCTGCCTTTGCATCTAACCATTTGATCTCTAGTTTATGGTTAGTTACTCTCTCCACGGCGGTAACAGTTGGGAACCATTTGTGCGTTGGTTGGATATACTTCACCACTTTATCTGCAACACTGTAGTATTCCTCTGCAGTGTCTCCCTCGGGTTCAAGGTTTGTTTTGTAAAAGTTAAGGAAAGGAAGTGACTTGATTCTTTTGATTTCTTTCTCAGCATCAGCCCTCGCTCTTTTCCTGTCAAGTTCTTCCGCTTGTCGCCTTATCCTCTTTTCCTCAGCCCTCACCTTTTCACATATACTGCATGTGTCATCACTGCATTCATCCCCACATTTTCCCTCACACGGGTGTTTGCATGTCAGCACCCTTGGGCACGGGGCTTTGCACTTCAAATGTTCAGGGTTAAAGAAACAAGGACGAAGAGAATGATGTCCACATAATGGAAAAGTGTACGACACTTTTTGTTCACATCGGAGCTCCTCGGGGTCTATGTAGCACTCTTTTACGATAGGGTGGCGACAGTTTGGAAAAGTATAGCGAACCTGTGACCTGCAAAAGGCATGCTTGTGGTTTGGCTGACAGGTCCTGTTGCAGTAGTGGCGTTTGCAGTCCATCATCTCCTGGCATGGCTTCCTGCAAAAGTCTTTGAGTGTGATATCACTTGCCTTCATCGCATAAACTTTCGAAGTGTTTGGGTGTCGCGGACACTGAAGCATCAATGTCTCTCCAACACACCCGTTGATTGACATCCTCGTCAGCAGCTCGGCCCAGTGTCCATCGTTTGCAAATGTGTCTTGATTACCAATAAAATACATACCACACCTTGCTCGAGACTGTGCAACGCAGCGTCTGTTCCGGACTTTTAAGAAACCGATACTGCCATTGTCTGGGAAGGATCTCACTAAGGACACAATCACAATATCATTTTCATCCCCTTGATAATTATCAATGGTCTGAATCACCACTTCATCCTTTCTCGGGTTGTTTTTGTCTTTATCTCCAGAACGTTTCATTGTATCCTTTGAATTGTGAGTGAATAACTCTGGGTACTGTTTTGTCGCATCTCTCATATTTTCCCTCAACACACGGACCTGTCCTTTATACGCCCCTAGAATGGTAATTTTGGACGGCTCATTACCCTGCTGTATGAAGAAAAGTGCGAGTCTGACGGCTCGTTCAGCCTCCCCCTCATTGACTATACTTCGGTCCTTTTCTTCGGGATGTATGTGGTGCCAAAAGAACATGGATTTACCAACACAGGGAGGTGGAATGTTCAGACTAACACGCTCAAGGTTGCTTTTCAAATCAGGATAGATGTCCAACAGGAGTTCAGCAAATTCTGGGCGCATCCTGTTCTGCATTTCCAATGTGGCGTACGGAAATTTGTTTTTTATGAGTCGTTCCATCATGGAAGTGTCAAATTTAAACTGCTTGCTCAGAGCGTATGTTTCAACAGTGGGTTTCAATTGTTCATGATCTCCTATCAGTATGAGATGGTGCACCCAGTTTCCCAGGACTGCCACTAAATGAGGCTCCAACACCTCCCCCGCTTCTTCTACTATCACTGTTTCTGGCCTTGCCTTCTCAAGCAGATTTTGATTCAATGATGCCCCAGTAATTGTCATTCCAATAATCTTCTTTGATTTGAGAATGTTTGCCTTGTGAAGGTTCTCTATTTCCGACTGAGATTTACAATTGCTTTGATATTGCTGAAGGATATTTTCGAACTCTGCAATTGGTTCTTCGCTTTGTTTCAGTAATACAAGTTGAATCAGGTACACTCTTTCCTTGCTACTTAGTGTCCATATATCTTGCACGCAAAGCAGATGAACGTCAGACACCTGCTCAAATATTTTACTCGCATTGGTAAACAGATTTGGTCTAAATGTATTAGTATTGGGTGACGTCTGGAAGGCAAATATTTCTTCCTGTTTACGAGATTTTTCAAGGCCACGGAATGATGACATCCTTTCCTTCTCTTCTTCTTTAATGTCCTTTTCATCTCCATGCTTAGCGATGTTTGTATTCTTCGTTGGTTTGGTTAATATAGGCAATGCAGTTTTGGTGTACTGATTTTCTACTGCAGTGAACACGTCCTCAGAGGGTATCCATTGATCATATGCTTGTTTAAACAGTTTCAGTAGGTCACTCACAACAATATCATCTGGATTCTGTTTTTGCAAAGCATGAAGTAGACCTTCCCCTTTCATTTCCCATACCCCGTCCAGCCACCTCTTGATTGCAGATGTTTTGGCATCCGCACCCATTTTGTTCATTTTACATGACAACAGCATAAACCTCTTTCCTAATCTATTCACATCCACCCCGGACAGAAATGCTTTGATCTGATCCGAGTTAAGATGTGACAAAAGCTTGGACGAAGTGAAGTACCTGGCTTGTTCAAGTTTCTTGCCTGCCCTCTTGAGAGACATTTTCAAAACCTCGGCTTCAGCCCTCAACTGATAAACCTCATTGCTTAGATTTTCATCTTTCTGTTCTCTTTTGAGCTCATTGAGGTTGCACTGCATCAATTTCGTTTCAGTTGACCGCCCGCCAACGCGTACTACATCTCCGGGATAAAGCTCAACAGCCACCTTGAGAAATTCATCCAATGCGTGGTTTTTATATGTAAGAACCAGCACTGATCCACGCCTCCCCAAAGCATGGTCAAGAATATGTTGGAGGATTTTTATTCCTAGAAATGTTTTTCCTGTGCCCGGGGGCCCTTGTATAATACCTATGTTATTTTTTATGGCAAGATTTAGAGCTGCAGCTTGGCTTGGATCAAGAGACTGGCACACATATTCAGTGTTCAAGTATTTGTATGACAGTGCCATTTCTATTTCCTCGTCAACATCTTCTGGAATGTATAGAGGGGGTTCTGGAGGCCCCAAGTCGACCAATATTTTCTTGAACGGTACCTCGTCAGGATCTAGCTTCTGTAAAGCTGCCAAGACTGGTTGGTATGCCATATAATAGGTTGGAGATTCGGCGAGAATCATTGATGGGCTTCCTCTTGCAAGTGAAAGAATCACCTCTGCGTCAGTCTTTTTATTACATTCACTCGCTAACTCTACTGTAATCAATCGTCTGCCTTCAAGTATGGCAACATCCCTATTAACAACAGTGGCCCAAACAGGATCCCTGAATGTTCCTGTTGAAGAAAGGCAGAGGAGATTTCCAAACATCAGGTTGGACGCAGTGGACCAATCCTCTACTGGCACAACAGGCACAACATGCAAGACTAAAGCTAAGCCTTCATTATAGTTAGACGCCCGGATCCCTTCTAAACGGACACTGTGATAAACTTTCATGTCTCTATGGTCCAGTTTTCCTTCTAAAAAGTCCCTGATTCCGTCCTGTAGATTACTGAAACAGTCTGTCCATAAAAGTCTGAAATAAACATTCATGTAGTCATTTGCGGTTGCATATGGACCTTTTACAATGACAGGTTTTAAACTGACCGTGTTTTTTAGAGACCGACCCAAAAGTTCTTCCCCTCCAGGTACTGGTGGCAATTCATCCCATTCCATGTCACGAATGCAGTCAGCAGTACGGTGAACGGTCTGTTGTAGGAGTTGGTATATGAACTGTTCATACTTCCCAGTTTGACATGTCATTAGAGGCCTCAGAAGCGTGACCACGGCCCGAGACTTTTCCGGGACATACTTAAACACGCTCAGAGAAAATGACTGCACAGCATCCGCTAAAACACCAGGCATGTTGGTGGTCTTCTCCGCAAGATATCCCTTCAGTGGGCCATTCCATGGATTAAGAAACAATGTATTTGACAAACTAGTTAGCAACCTAATCATATGTTGCCTGTGCTCCTTCATATACTGGTCGAAGGACCTAAGCACGGCCAATATCATAAAGATAGCATCATCAGTAAGTGTCCTACAGTTCCCAATCATCTCCCACACAACCGGACAACTCGAGTGGACGACAGAAACATTTGCGAGGTCCATTTCTCTGTGGAGCTGACTTTTCACTTTTAACTGCAGTTTTTGCAACAGGAATGCCAAATAACCTTCTATCGTTGGCAGGTCCCTTCTCTTGCACCTAACAAGCTTTGGTCTCATCGCTCTCGGTTTTTGTTTATTTTTGGTCCCCAATGTGAATTCAAGTTCGTCACCAGCTACAAGCTTTAGACCAAAAACGTCAACTTCTTTGACACTGAAGAAAACGTCTTTGTTTTGAGCATAATCAGGTGGCAATTCCATTGCTGGTTTTATATAACCGTGGCCCTCTTCTTCCATTATGCATAATATTCTTCCCCTATGCCTTAGTATAATCTCTAATTTTCTTTTTCCAGATCCACTCTGTTCGGTCGACACTGCTGTGTGTGGAGTTTTATTTGTCGAGCCTTCACTGGTTACACCTTGGTTTCTTTTCCCCACTATCTTTCCCTCAGATGGACAAATGTCATCTCTTGCAACATTTGAAGAGTTTAAACCACCTTGCCCTGTTATTCTTTTAACATTTTGTGCTTCTGGTATGAGGGACTCGCTCCCCGGAACCAGGGAGAATTGCACCAGTTCTGATTTATTCAAAACTCCTCCTTTGACGTCTTCTTGTTTAAACAACAGCATTTTCCCTTCGAATTTCACAGGCAATGGTTCAGTGGCTGATATATAACCCCACTGGGAACTGGATGGATCTGCGATTTCAACAACTCCTGTGAATGTACCAGGATCTCTTTGTGCCCCTGAGGATGATCTATCATGATCTACAATGATAAGTACAAATAGGCATTTATCATATAATTATGGAATACTTTTGCTTAATATCTTATAAAGATAGCGTTAAATAGATTCTCTACATATACGTATGTCATTTTTTATATGCGTTCAACTGATGTAAACATGTAAGAACAGTAATTGTTAAATGGAAATTTTTTAATTCAAATGTACATAAAACTATACATCAAATATCATCATGCGACTTCTTCACTGGAAGACGGAACACAGTTTGGGTTGGAATGTCTCGAAGGAAATTCTGGTTATCCTTTATTAGATTATCCTGTCTGATATTCCAAATTAATAGCCTTCTTAAGTTTACGACCTTATTGATTTGTTTCATACGTTGCTGGAAATCAAGATAGGATATTACACGTCGCGTATAATAGAACCAGGTCATGAACATTTACCTAATTCAGTCGGTCTGTCATGCTTCCTCCAAACTCTTTTAGCGGACGGCTTCCCCTCTCTCAAAATGAAATGCACTTCCTCGCCAAACTCAGGTCTCTGTCCGCAGAAGTCTTTCATTTGAAAGAAGATCCGCCTACTACTGTGTCCATCGGTTAGTTCTGGGTCTGTAAGGATGTAGCCAACTTCCTTCTCCAGATTGATCTCGCAAATTTTTCCCAATTGTTGAGAAGACGATGAGGACATCTTGTCAGTACGACCACTAAAAAACGAGAATACGGATCTTACATACATTACCTGCTTTTTCAAGAATTATCACTAATTCTTATTGCTGAAGGTAGCATCAATATTACAATACTGGAGTTAAATGGTCCAAAAATAAAACACCTGTTACAGTACATATGAACAATGATTTAATTACATGGAGCATTTGAGGAATGCCCTTCCTGCTATATGATGGTAAGTGGCTCATTGGTTAGGGTGTTGCCTCCGGAACAAAAGGTCCCAGGTTCGAGGGTGCCTAAAGGAATGTGCTGAAATTTATGTAGAACCTCAAGACTCGCTCGTGGTTACAAGGACTGGGCTTTAGTAAACCCTTGCATATCAAATTTAATATCCACTCTTATTACAGTGAGACACTGGTAATTCCCATGGCGGAAGGGTGCAAATGAAAATTTTGGCACTTAGAATAAGTATACGTGGCATGTACGCTTTATATTTGGTACATGTGTGACGAAGGGTTGGATATGATGATGGTTGGTCTGATAAAGCACTGGACATCCGGGGTTGTTCATAACATTATTTTCATTGGAAACATATACATCTCGCCCAAGTTAACATGACTAACCAGAGGTGGTACATCATTTATGGACTGAAGGTCCTGACCAATCATGTATTTGCCTCTCCTTTTTTAGATGAACTTTCATTACAATTAGTTTGATTAAATCTGTATAATTAACCAGTCCTTGACACCCATAGGTGTAAATTACTCTCAGGCTCCAAGCCATTGAATTGTAACATAACTCTACACTTTTGTATCTAAGATGGAGCTAATCCTTGTGTCCTAACATAATTAGGTTAAATCATTAATTCTTGGATCCTGGATTACTGAACTAGACACCTGGCCAGTTCTCTTGCTTAACGTGCCCACAAATGCTGTAACTGTCATGCTATTGAACTTGTCAATGTGTAAAAGTTATTTATAATTATTGTTAACTATTTAATTTGTAGTTTATCCAAATCATAAACTAAATTAATTATATACTCTGCCTTGTGATACATGTCACATGAGGCCATGAATAAAGGTTACAATACTGATTCTTTAGTAAGACATTATTATCTATTGAGTGTGCTTCTAGATTTTTTAATGAATTATTAGATACAACTGGTAATCTTTCCAGAACATGGAAATTCATAAATACTAATTCCTACAATGCAGAGAAAATCCAACAGTCACCTTATGTCATTCAATTCATTTTAAACTAGGAAATCATGTGTTTAATTTAATTTTCAAAGCAGATATCATGGGCCATTTTTAAGAAAAATTCCAGGCATATTTCTTGCATATTTAATGTTGATTTTTTGTGGTTTTACCTACAAAAACGTCATAAAGAAAACACGTACTGTGTAGAAAACGGGATTGCACTAATTTACCTTATATAAACGCAATACACATACAACAGTTATACACCCACCGACTTCATTGCATCAATAACCTGTCCACAGTTGATAAATCATATACTTCTAATATGGAAGACTGCCAATTTCACTGATAATCTTTGCCCTTGGTATGGATAAACGTGGCATGCACGACACATATTTGGTGCATGTCACATGCAACATGTTCATTCAAACACTTTTATCTTATGACAACTATGTTATAGCGCTACAGGTTGGTCTACCTCATTGCTACCTTATTGGGTAATCAATCTCTACAATGCATGCATGTGTTTCACAGATGGTTCATTTGGTCCTTATCCCTTGCAAATTCCTGGGATAGGGTTTTCATGAATCAATTATTATTATTTTTTATGCTAGAAAATAAATTTTTCCATACCCCCGATTATTTGCCAACCTTACCTTAATTCCGGATATATTTCCTATTCTCTTGTTGATGGTTGTTGCATTGACGTGACTGATTTGTGCCACCCCTCATAGGTCTGTGCCTTTTACTTCTTCATAGCTGCCAGTACTCTAACTGTAAAAAGAGAAAGGTCATGGGTAAAAAAAAACTGTCAGTTTATCAAATAAACAAGAAACAAAGCTCCTGTATGATATAATGTGGAGGTCCACATCTTGCAGCAATTATGTCCACCTTGAAATGATGGTAATGCAAACCAACAGAGTAATTAGAATAAAACAAGGGACCCATTGGTCACAGCGCTCAGCTGATCATGATTGGACTATAAATGTATCACCATTGTTATACTATATTGAGTAGAAAAAGCTTATGAATATCATGGTCATGTTGGGCTTTTATAAAGGAATATAGTGTAATATGTGAGTAAATGATATATGAAATAATCTGACTGATGGATTAATATGGAGTAAAATATAGTGGTTTATTTTTTATTTATTTGGGAGGGGTCGAAAAAAAACAATTTATTTGAGCAAATATGAATTCAATGACAGTATACTAAGCAGTGGTATAATGATGATAAGGCTATTTGTTGAAGGATCTATAGTGTATGGAAAACTGCAAGATTTCAATTTGACAGATACAAGGTTATGAAAAACTATGCTGATGAGGGGATTTTTTAATTTGTGACTGTATGACATGACATCTTGACAAGATCGGTCTTGACAAGGTACATTATTTTGATGACCCTCACTTCTACATATTACCGTAAAATCTGTGAAATTTCGTACCTCGATGAATTTCGTACACGGTCTTTCTTCAGTAACCATAATTATTAAAATGACATGTTAAATTTCGAACTGCCGATGGTCTGTTACGCCATATTTGACGTTAGCAGGACTGCCGTGAATGTAACACTGACTTAACCTCACCCTGTTATCTGGTTTTGAATAAGCCTACCGGTACGATCGATGTGAATGCCATGCTATTGAATTATATCAACATCATATAGAATGTAATTTGACTGAAAACTAAGATTTCTGTTTCAGCGACAATAAAAAAAACTTTTAATATCTCGATTGTGAGTTGCTTAATTGTCCGGGATGCGAGCAACACGCCGTGAATAACTGGCAGATGTCCATGAAGTTTGACGGAGGTTGGAAATTGGATAATCAGGATTAACTCCGTAAATGATCTCAAGACCACTAGCTTTACGTGCACGGTAAAGGGGGATTTCCATGTGTAAGCCATGTTCAAATTGGTCTCTTTCAAGCAAGCTCAGCGCTCAGATGTGTATGTAATGCCAATGTTAATCAGTTTGAAAAATTAATGCTAATTTCTATTTAAACATTTACAGTAAATATCTTGAATGTCTCACCAGAACGACTCAGTTTCGAGTACCCGGGCTCCGTATCACCCAACAAACGAGTCACGTGAGATCAAACGGTACATCAAAGCGCTGGCAGACGTTCATGAAGTTTAACGGAGGTTGGATATTTGATATTGGATAATCAGGATCGATTAACTCTTTAAGTGATCTAAAGACCTCTAGCTTTTTGTGCACCATTAGTGGGGATTTCCATGCGTAAGCCACCTGAAAAACGATCTCTCCGGGCACATCCTCGAATGTCACGCAAGCATGTACGGGTGTCAAGCTTCATGACAGGATTAAATCCTTCAGCTATACTTTTCAGATTCCTTTTCCAAACTGAATTTAATATATAATGAACAACACAAGTAAAGAAAATAATGTTTTTATTCATGAAACTTCATGGTTCACACGGATGAACGCAAACTCGGCGAGTGAATACTTGAGGTAACTGCATTAAATGCGGCGGTATCCAGGACCCTGGATACCGCCGCATAAAAAGGTTCAGAGTAAACTGGCGAACTTCAAACCCTTTGTCGGAAAAAAATCGTGTAAAATCAAATAGTGCGTTTATGACAAGGAAACTTTAAGTAATCTAAGGGAGATATAGTACTTTAATTGAATGACCAAGAAATTCAGCTAAAAATTGTTTTAGTATGTAAACAAGGCTCACTTTTAAAACTTTGCAACCCTTGTGCTTGAAACTGTCTCAGAATATGAAACAATGAACTGCGTGACCTTTGCTCGCTGAGCCAACACAGCCCGTTACCACTGGTTACACAGGCGGCTGCCGGCCAGCCGTGGCTTCGGAAAAACCCAGAGCAGACATCGTTCCCCGTGTATCACCGTTTATTAGGATAATATATATTCTTCTAATCAACATTAAAGTGGACAAACACTGTCTAATTGGTATGTTATATGCGTATTTGATAAGAATATCTTTATTTCCTAACGAATACGGCATTTTCAGACGACATATAAGGATTTAACTGTCATGTGGAATGTCTCCAGTTTCGTCAAATCATCTTCTAGGGCTCTCGCACAGCGTAGCGTAGTAAGAGAGGACGGGTGCTAGGGCTATACTTGAGGCTCCTATTATCGCCCACTGCCGACGAGGCATCTTAACTTGTCAAGACCATAATTTTAAAACTGCTGAAATCGACTGTTAAATTTCGGACTCCCACAAATTTAATTATTTTTTTCTGTACGAAATTTCACAGATTTTACGGTACACAATATTGACATAATTTCTGGCATGTACATAGGTACCTATGGACAAATGGTCAACAGTACTGAACCATCTAGAAGGTTAAAATATTAAAAATATGATGAAATGTAGATAAAGTTTGAGAAGAATAGGTAATTTGGGCCATGATTGGTTTATATGATTGAAGAAAATGTTGCAAATAATATTTGAGATCTGACCATGCCTTTCCATTGGTTACATTTTTGATAAGCTGTTGACAGTTCAACAGTTTACACATATGTCTGATGAGATCAAACTTATTTGGTAAACCTTTTTTATCAATTTTATGATATGTATACAGTTGCCATAACGTCCCCACTCCACAGGTGCAATGACTTGATTGGGGGGGGGGGGGTGTGTTGTGTTATGATCAGAGTTACAACGCCTCTGTCTCTCTGTAGATATTTTTTAAATTATTAAATTTTATGCTATAGCCATAGAACTATTGTTCACAGTGCCAAGGAGCAAAGCCTCAGTGGGATGAAGAAGGGGATGGTGAGAGTTACAACACCCTTGCATATACAAACAGGATATGAAATTTAATTCAACAGTGCTTATAAAAAAAAAGTTTATTCATGAACATTAAATATTTAAAACAGGCAGAAAGATGGAGAAACAAAGCAAATCATTTTTTTCCCCATTCTACTGAGCCAATAAAAAATTAACAATATTTGCATTTATTCCTTTTTTTCATAACATAATTTTTTTCCAGGTTTACGAATGTTATTATATATTTACAGTAAAACATACATGTGATTGTGAATATTTCAGTTGATTCACATTTCTAAATTGCATCAACATTTATAGCTAATGTATCTAGTTTCTAGTACATGTCAACAAAATGGGATGGAGGGAGGAAGGTTGTGTTATGATCAGAGTTACAACGCCTCTGTCTCTCTGTAGATATTTTTTTAATTATTACATTTTATGCTATAGCCATAGAACTATTGTTCACAGTGCCAAGGAGCAAAGCCTCAGTGGGATGAAGAAGGGGATGGTGAGAGTTACAACACCCTTGCATATACAAACAGGATATGAAATTTAATTCAACAGTGCTTATAAAAAAAAAGTTTACTCATGAACATTAAATATTTAAAACAGGCAGAAAGATGGAGAAACAAAGCAAATCATTTTTTTCCCCATTCTACTGAGCCAATAAAAAATTAACAATATTTGCATTTATTCCTTTTTTTCATTACATAATTTTTATCCAGGTTTACGAATGTTATTATAAATTTACAGTAAAACATACATGTGATTGTGAATATTTCAGTTGATTCACATTTCTAAATTGCATCAACATTTATAGCTAATGTATCTAGTTTCTAGTACCTGTCAACAGAATGGGATGGAGGGAGGAAGGGAGGCAATAAGGGTGAGAGAGAGAGAGAGAGAGAGAGAGAAAGATGGAGAGAGAAAGAGAAAAAGCAGAGGAGAGAGAGAGAGAGAGAGAAAGAGAAAGAGAAAGAGAGAGCTGGACTGCCAGAGAGAGAGAGAGAAAGAGAGAGAGAAAGAGAGGCTCTCTGGTAATGACTGCCTGACCCAGCCTGACCAAGACACTCACAGTGGCAGTAGGTCAGACCTGAAGGTGTTATGTAACTGCCCAGTACACTGCATTTATACTGACCTGATGTAAACAATGAAGATTTGGTACCTGGAAACTTGTATAAAATCTACAGTTTTTAAACAATTAGTTTCAAATTTCAGATTTTACCAGATGAAATGCTAATGTGTACATGCTGTGAAAATTAAATCCACAGCACTAACAGGAAAAATTAAATATTTATATTTTTTTAAATGGTATCAGGAAAAAAGGAAAGTATTCTAAACTATGAAACTAATGCATGTGTTAAAATTAATCCAAGGATCAAAACACCCAATATATTATACCAGGAGCAAACTGGAGTTGGGAATGTTTAATTTTATGAACTGAAATAAAGGATCAGCAATATAAATTTTGATTATTTAGCCAGTATCATGTAACAAATAAAATCTTTAATGAGCACTCTGATGAACATCCACACTTTCATAGCAATACATCACTTTGTGGACACAATTAAATGTGCACTTTAATCATTGTAACCCTGGTGATACAATACAAAATCTAAAATGTAGCATAGCCAAAAATAAAATAAAATACAGAAAATTATAACATTCATCTAGTTTATGCACCAGCTGGGGGGGGGGGGGGAGTGCAGGGCAGAGGGGAAGCCTGCTAGAAGTGGCCAAGCTAAGCCAAGGCAAGCTGCCTGGGGTGGGTTACATAATGCAAGTGAAGACTGTATTACTAAGTGGGCCACATGTAAACAACACTTGACATGGTGTTTGAAAACTTGAATAAAAGCTACTCTTTTCAAACAATTCCTTTGAAATTTCAGATTTTAAAAGATTAAATCCTTATGTATATATGCTGTGAAAATTAAATCAACAGTGCCAAAGTTGGACAAAATTTAAGGTATTGATTTTTTTTTTTAAGCTATTAACTTGAAAAATTTGCAAAATTCAGATCTAATTTTGGGTAAACAATTGAATCTTGATTAAATAAAGTTATATTCCTGAAAAAAAGTCTTTAGGTTCAGCAATGCTCATGTTAGGTGAGTAAATATATTTCCTGATTTTTAAAAAAATTGCATTATGTTTTGGCCCATAACTTCAAAATAATACCCAATACTGACCTAATTTTTCGTATGTTCATAAAAAATAGTATGAAAGAATGTGAATACTAAATATGATCAAAAACAGATCAGTGGTTTTGATATTATGCAGCCTTGAAGTGTGGCTTTTTTTATGGAAAACGGAGTTTATTTCCCTTAATATCTCGAAGGAACGAAGTCCTAATGACCCAATTTTCGGTATGGTAGGAGATTTTGGGGACATCTAAAGTTATGCCAACAGCCTGGGGAGCATAGAGATGTGCACTGAATGACCTACAGTCATCAAAGTGGACTGCTTGACAATGTAAGGGAATACAACAAGAGCCTAAAAAAAATTCAATAACTAACCTAATTTTGCAGCTTTTATTTTCAAAATTCAGATTTAAACAGATTAAATCCTTATGTATACATGCTGTGAAAATTAAATCCACAGTACCTACAGGAAAACAAGGGACCCATGGGTCACGGCGCTCAGCTATTCATGATCGGACTATAAATGTTTCTCCACTGTGATACTATATCTAGTCGAAAAAGCTTATGAATATCATGGACATGTTGGGCTATTATAAAGGAATTTAATGTAATATGTGAGTAAATGATAAATGAAATTACCTGACTGATGGATTAATAGAGTCAAATATAGTGGTTTATTTTTTATTAATTTAGAAGGGGTTGAAAATTGTGATATATTTGAGCAAATATGAATGCAATGACAGCAGTAAAAAGCAGTAGTAGAATGATGATAAGGCTATTTGTTGAAGGATCTAAAGTGTATAGTAGTCTGCAAGCTTTCAATTTGACAGATATGATGTTATGATTAACTATGCTGATGAAGTGATTCATGAATTTGTGACTGTATGACACAATATCTCTTTAGTCTTGACAAGGTACATTATTGTGATGCCCACTATGTCTACATATTACACAATACTGACATAATTTCTGGCATGTACATAGGTACCTATGGACGAATAGTTATACAAAATATTAAAGTATGAATATATCTGATTCAACTTGTTCTTGCTTACTGAGGCTGACTTTGGGATGGGGTTCGGAGAAGGGAAAAGTGAGGGCAGCACGAAGGTGGATGTAGAAATATTCTATTGTAATGTTTTTCATTTATATAAGAATATGAAAAGCTAAGAGGAAAGGGGCCCTCCTACTTGGTTACAGTAAAGTTCTAAATATATGATTGCAATTAATACTCTGACAAGACTGTCATGAAGAAAAACAGTAAAAGTTTTGAGATACTGTGATGCATATGAAAATTTACTGATGGACAGGCAAGTTGACAGAATGGACTAATACCTTTATTTCACTTTCAAGGGAATAATGCATTTAAGTTTATATGTAATCCTATTTTTTAAGCATATCCACTTTTTTCATTAAGAAGTTTATATCTGAATCATTCTTTTATTTACAGGTTTGATAAATTTTTAATAAAAAAACTGAAACTATAAGTTAAAATATTAGAATTGTTGCAAAAGTTGCAATCATCATATATCCAGAGTGTAGCTCATATTGGGTCATATTATGCATACACATATATTTTATTATTTTTAAATCATAAATGTTTAAACTGAATTTAAAAGAAAATAATGCCACAACATGGCATCTACAAGAATATTCCTTGAATCACTATTAAAAAGTTTTGCACATTGGAGTTTTCAGTACATGCTTAATTTTATTCACCAAAATAAAATAAAAGATTCAGTAAATTTGATAAAATAAAACATCTTTTCAAATAAAGTAAACACACTGTTGGTTGAATGAGGGACAAACAATATCATTGTGCTAATTACTATCCCAGTTTTAATTTATTACTGGAATTAATACTCAATTTCACCCCTGGTGAAGTTTTTAGTCCTCTGAAGTAAGGAATTACTTATCTCATGAACATCCACACTTTCATAGCAATACACCACTTTGTTGACACAATGTACACTTTAATCACTGTAACCCTGGTGGTAAAATACAAAATCTAAAATGTAGCATAGCCTAGAATAAGAATGAATCAAATACAGAAAATAATAACATTCATCTAGTTTATGCACCTGCTGGGGGGGGGGGGGGGGGAGTGCAGGGCAGAGGGGAAGCCTGCTGGTAGTGGCCAAGCTGACCCAAGGCAAGCTGCCTGGGGTGGGTTACATAATGCAAGTGAAGGCTGTACTACTAGGTGGGCTAGATGTAAACAACACTTGACACAGTGTATGAAAACATGAATAAAAGCTATTCTTTCCAATCAATTTCTTTGAAATTTCAGATTTTAAAAGATTAAATCCTTATGTATATATGCTGTGAAAATTAAATCAACAGTGCCAAATTTGGACAAAAATTTAAGGAATTGATTTTTTATTTATGCTATTAACTTGAAAAATTTGCAAAATTCAGATCTAATTTTGGGTAAACAATTGAATCTTGATTAAATAAAGTTATATTCCTGAAAAAAAGTCTAGGTTCAGCAATTCTCATGTAAGGTGAGTAACTATATTTCCTGATTTTTTTTTAAAATTGCATTATGTTTTGCCCCATAACTTCAAAATAATACCCAATACTGACCTAATTTTTGGTATGTTCGTAGAAAATGTATGAAAGAAAGTGAATACTAAATACAATCAAAACCAGATCAGTGGTTTTGATATTAGGCAGCCTTGAAGTGTAACAATGGCTTTTTTTATGGAAAACTGAGTTTTTTTCCTTAATATCTCGAAGGAACGAAGTCCTAATGACCCAATTTTCGGTATGGTAGGAGATTTTGGGGACATCTAAAATTATACCAACAGCCTGGGGATCGAGCATAGAGATGTGCACTGAATGACCTACAGTCATCAAAGTGGACTGCTTGACAATGTAAGGGAACACATCAAGAGCCTCCAAAAAAATTCAATAACTAGCCTAATTTTGCAGCTTTTATTTTCAAATTTTAGATTTTAACAGATTAAATCCTTATGTATACATGCTGTGAAAATTAAATCCACAGTACTTACAGGAAAAAAACGTGCGGTGGCCAAAGTTGGGCAAAATTTAAGGTACCAATTTTATATTTTTGCCAATATTTAAAAAAATTTACCAGATTTTGATCTAATTTTTGGTATACAATTTAATTTCGATTAATTAAAGTTGTATTACTGGAAAAAAGTCCCTACCTTTAACACTTTTGGTCTTAAGTGACCAAATATCTTCTTGATTTTCTTACAAAGTCCATTATGTTTGGGCCCATAACTTTTTTAAATTATATAATACTGACTTAAAATCTGGCATGTACATAGAAACTATACAGAGGAATATTTATGGTAAATATGAAGAATACCAGATGAGTGGTTTTGATATAAGGCAGTCCTGAAGTGTGAAAATAGATTTCTAATAAAAAATTGAGGTTTTTCCTTAATATCTCGAAGGAACGAAGTCCTATTGACCCAATTTTCGGCATGGTCAGAGATTTTAGGGACATCTAACTGTATGCCCAATTTCAGATTCGTAGGTCCAACGGTGTCGAAACGTGCCAGTCTTACGGACGGACATCCAGACGGACAGACGGACGGCCGGACAGACAGACGGACGAACCATGGACAATGGACCACGACTATAGCTCAGATGACTTATAGTCAGCTGAGCTAAAAACATGCTGTGGCCAAAGTTGGGCAAAATTTAAGGTACCAATTTTATATTTTTGCCAATATTTAAAAAAATTTAACAGATTTTGATCTAATTTTTGGTATACAATTTAATTTTGATTAATTAAAGTTGTATTACTGGAAAAAAGTCCCTACCTTTAACACTTTTGGTCTTAAGTGACCAAATATCTTCTTGATTTTTTTACAAAGTCCATTATGTTTGGGCCCATAACTTTTTTAAATTATATAATACTGACTTAATATCTGGCATGTACATAGAAACTATATAGAGGAATATTTATGGTAAATATGAAGAAAACCTGATGAGTGGTTTTGATATTAGGCAGTCCTGAACTGTGAAAATTGATTTCTAATAAAAAATTGAGGTTTTTCCTTAATATCTCGAAGGAACGAGGTCCTATTGGCCCAATTTTCGGCATGGTAGAAGATTTTGGGGACATCTAACTGTATGCCGAACTTCAGATTCGTAGGTCCAACGGTGTCGAAACGTGCCAGTCTTACAGACGGACATCCGGACAGACGGACGGACGACGGACAATGGACCACGACTATAGCTCAGATGACTTATAGTTAGCTGAGCTAACAAGTGACCCATGGTTCATGACGCTCAGCTGCCAAGCATGACCTGCGACACCATCTGCTGAGATTCACAACTTCCAGTAAAATTTCTGAAGAACCTATTTGCAAATATTGTTAAAACTTCTGATGATGACAAAAATATATTTCACGTATGTCTGGTTAAAACACAGTGAATTGACGGTCTAAGGCCTGATACCTGTCAGTCCCAAAAGGTATACCACACAGGCCAAATATAAGATCAAAATATATAGCAAAAAATCAAGGAAATCCATGCAAGAATTTTTGAGAAACGGGTGCTCCTTTATGAATTTTATCCAATACAAGCCAACTGTACTAAACTTTCATTAATCATGGTCATATTTATTAAGAAATCTTTGACCGAATCCCTTGCAAGATTACTTTATATTATACGCCCCACTGCATTCACTTTAACAGTTCTTGAGATAATATGTTCAAAAGGAATTTAACAATGGCTACCTGGTTGCCATATTGGACTTCTGCCTGGTCTGAAATCGGAAAACAAACATCCTCTAAATGGGACCAAACATTAAACAAGGGACCCATGGGTCACATTGCTCAGCTGAATTTAGGAATATATTAGTAACTGCAAAATATTTTTATTTCTTTTGGTTTTTCATGTATTATTATCATTAGAAAAGCTATGAAAAAATGGCCCTGCTAAAATGTAACTCTGTAAATCATAGAATTATGGACATGAGATAAACCATTTAGTGATGCACCAAGGGAACAAATAGGCCTACCGTAAGGGTTATATAAAAGTAACATTTTATAAACAAATAATTTGTAAAGTTAATTAAGTTTTCAAAAGTTAAATATATGGCCATATGAGTTAAAAATTAATCCAACAAGGTTGACCAATATTCCTAATTTTAATCCTATGTTAACAGTGTTATTCACACCTAGGCCCCACCAACTCTAAGAGATATGAATGAAATGCTACAAAGTATTTATATCTTCTTAAATCTTGTCAGTTAGCACTCACATTAGATCCTAATATTTTATCACATTTGAATATTAGGATTAAATTCCTGTATTTTTTTTTTCTTTAAAAAAATCAAAATTGTCCAAGTCTCATCAAAAGAATTTATTTAACATTAAAACTATAAGATTCATCTTGTTTATTTGTCCTGTGTATTGAAGGGGTGGGTGGGGGGAGGGGTCTCCGTTGTTACTGCTCGCTGATGAAAAAAATGTTAATTTTAAGATTCATCTAGTTCATAGTACAGGTCTGTGAACAGAATGGGGTGGGGGCGGGGAGAGAAAAAGGCTCCCCGTGGTATTAAATGCAAACAGCCTGATCAAGCTCAACCCAGTGGAGAGAGGGCTTGCCCTAGTGATGGGATTGCATAACATTATGCCAACAGCCTGGGGAGCATAAAGAACTGCACTGAATGTCCTGCAGTGACCATAGTGGACTGCTTGACAATGTAAGGGAATACAACAAGAGCCTCCAAAGAAATTCAATAACTAGCCTAATTTTGCAGCTTTTATTTTCAAATTTCAGATTTGAACAGATTAAATCCTTGTGTGTACATGCTGTAAAATTTAAATCCCCAGTACTTACAGGAAGAAAACGTGCCGTGGCCAAAGTTGGGCAAAATTTAAGGTACCATTTTTTTATTTTTGATAATATTTTAAAAAAGTTAAAAGATTATGATATAATTTTGGGTATACAATTTAACTTTGATGAATTAAAGTTATATTACTGGAAAAAAGTCCTTAGTTTAAACATGTTTTGTGTTAAGTGATCAAATATCTTTCCTGATTTTTTACAAAATGCATAATGTTTGAGCCCATAACTTTTTTTTTAAATTAAACAATACAGACCTAATTTCTGGCATGTACATAGGAACTATATAGAGAAATATTTATTGCAAATATGAGGAAAACAGATGAGTGTTTTTGATATGAGGCAGTCCTGAAGTGTGAAAATAGGTTTTTAATAACAAGGCCTACAGGCCTAATGCTTCAATGCTGGACCATTACTTTTCAAGAACATGTGTAACATGTATATGAACAGTGCAAGTACTAAACACTTAGAACAAGAAACAATGAAACAAACACCACTGCTGCAATTCTGGCATGGGTGCACACAACACAAAAACTAGAATATGGGTAGTCAACAAGGGACTACGTGTATCTGCCAAAATCAGAGTGGAACGGGTGAAGTGAGGCATGGATTGAGTGGCAAGGGGAAATAGAGTGAGGTGTGTTGGATAATAGCCTGGATGTCTGCAGCCGAAATGTGTATGTAGGTTGCGCCACCTACCACAAAATCCAGAAAGCTGTCCAAGTTGTATACATGTATAAATCTGCAAAATTTCAGGTGGATAAGTCAAACCACTACTGAGATATGAGTGATTTTAGCCCACGGCAGACAAACAAAAGGACTTGTGCAAAAAAGGTGGCAGGTGACGCCACCAATTTTGTGTATGATTAAGAGCTATGTGAGATCAATACACATGCAAAATTTTCTGGGGGTTATGTCAAACCAGTCCTTACATATATGCCTGAATGTCTGCAGCGTATACATTAATATAGGTGGCGCCACCTGCCACAAAATCAAGAAAGCTATCAAAGATGTATAAACATGGAAAATTTTAGGCAGATAAGTCACAACACTACTGAGATATGAGTGATTTTAGCCCACGGCAAACAAACAGACGGACGCTGTGCAAAAATGGTGGCAGGTGGCACCACCAATTTTGTGTATGATTAAGAGCTATGTGAGATCTATAAACATGCAATATTTTGGCCAAATTGGTCAAATGGTTCCCGAGAAATGAGCTAGGATGTCTGCAGAGTAAACCTGAATGTAGGTGGCGCCACCTGTCATAAATCCAGAAAGCTGTCCAGGTTGTATAAACCTGCAAAATTCCAGGTGGATAAGTCAAACCACTGCTGAGATATGAATGATTTTATCCCAAGGCAGATGAACAGATGGACGCTGTGCATAAGTGGTTGCAGGTGGCACCACCAGTTTTGCCTGTGATGAAGAGCTGAGATATGAGTGATTTTATCCCAAGACGCTGTGCATAAGTGGTTGCAGGATGCGCCACCATTTTTGGTGTATGTTATAAAGCTATCAAAGGGCTACATTTGTGCAAAATTTTAAGCCTAATAGGTCAAACAGTTCCTGAGATATTAGCTTGGATGTCTGCAGAGTAAACGTGAATGTAGGTGGCGCCACCTGTCATAAAATAAAAAAAAATTGTCTAGGATGTATAAACCTGCAAAATTTAAGGTGGATAAGCAAACCACTGCTGAGATATGAGTGATTTTATCGCAAGGCAGATGAACAGATGGACGCTGTGCATAAGTGGTTGCAGGTGGCACCACCAGTTTTGCCTATGATGAAGAGCTATGTGAGATCTATACACATGCAAAATTTTGGCACAATCGGTCAAACGGTTCCCGAGATATGAGCTTGGATGTCTGCAGAGGAAAACCTGAAAGAGGGTGGCGCCACCTGTCATAAAATCAAGAAAATTGTCCAGGATGTATAAATCTGCAAAATTTCAGGTGGATAAGTCAAACCACTGCTGAGATATGGGTGATATTATCCCAAGGCAGATGAACAGATGGACGCTGTGCAAAAATGGTTGCAGGTGGCGCCACCATTTTCAGTGTATGTTATAAAGCTATCAAAGGGCTACATTTGTGCAAACTTTTTAGCCTGATCCGTCAAACAGTTCCCGAGATATGCAGGTTTATGTGTGGAAACAGACGCACAAATGGACGCTGGGCAGCGAGGAAAGGTCAGAGGTTAACCAAAAATGAGGGCGCAGCAGTTCACATGTGACCTGATGTTAAACCCAATTCGCTTAAAATGCTAACTAAGTTTTTTCAAACAGTTGAAAGATATAGTTCCAATAATCAGGGAATTCTGCATCTAAACAGTCTAGACGTCCCCCACCCCCCCAGGGTCAGTTGCCATGGTGATGTCTGGACCCCACCTGTTTGTACTGAGTGACCGCTTGACTTGGATGCTGAAACTCAGCATGTTGTCAAATCTGTTTTCAAATACAGAAAACCTTTTTCAATTGGCTACAATGTTTTTTTTAAACTGTATTTACCCAATCTATTTAAAATCTGTTTAAAATTACATTTTCGCTTGTAAAAAACACATCAATATAGGTGGCCCCACCAATACCTCAAAATCAGATAGGACATATGTGACAAACATTGGTATAAAATTTGGTGATTATAGCTCTAGCCGTTTCTGAGATTTTAATTTAATGTGCTTTTTTGGACAGATGACTAAGTTCAACCTCCCGTAACTTGGCCAAAAATCTCCGAACTGGAGCCATTCAAACAAACTTGAGAGAGATTGTTCCAGGGATCATTTCTGTGAAATATTGGACAATTTGGCTGGACAGTTTTAGAGAAGAAGATTTTTAAATGTTTTTTGGAAACATGTAATTTGGAGCTGCTAGCTCCAAGGGTTTCTGACTTACAGCCATGGACGGTTCGCTAACAAACACTTACTGGTATATCTGATGATTTGTATAAAAATAATCAGATATCTAGGAAACTAAATTTTTTTGCTATGATTCCATAAAATAAACTGCAAAATGTTCCCATCATCTTATAAATCAGTAGCTTAACCTTAATACTATACTCTCATAGCCTTAATGCCTGGCCAGAGCATTCTGGCAACAGTGTTGTTGTTATGCACTAATAATGTTCTTATCACTCAATGGGCTGATACAAAAGGGAGTCATACATCACAAGTGCCACTAACAATTACTGCCACAGAGTGAGATGTACCAGTTGGAGAGCAATGGTTATATATACCAGAAAAACAGAGATGGTCTACAAAATAAGTTTTTATTGTGACCATCCCTGACCTATGACCTTGGCTTTTGCCCACACATCAACTGGAGTGATGGGCAACTACTAACCACTTAAAACTGGAGTAAACACTTAGCAACCAATGTGTGAATAAATTTGACCTGCAACCTTTAACCTCCTGACAAGCTGCCCCAAAAATCAATAAGTTATTTCTTCAATCAAAAAGACCCATAAACATGATGTTTGAATTAAACTGAGTGATTCATAGATGAGGCATATGTGAAACACTGAAGGGTCAGGATGCACAGTTTAGCTTGAAATATGTTCCAAGGCATTTGCAGGGGTGGATCTAGGATTTAGAAAAGGAGGGGTCCAACCCAGGAGGACTATGATAAAACCTAAATAAAAGGTCCTCAGGGGAGGGTGTCCAGGCTGCAAAATTGGTCTGACGCCCTTAAAAAAAGGTTGCTTCAGCTGAAAAAAAGGGGGCGGGTCCTGTATTGGTAGGTGACCTGTATGTGAAAGATAGAAGGTTTAGGATGAAAATTTTGGCTATAAGAATTAATTCTGGGGGTGCAATAAACACAGACAGTAACTTGGAGAAAAAAGGTCTCAGTGACCTAATTACAGGTTTGCAAGGAGATAATTTAGAACCTCTAAGACTGCATAAGGTTCGTGATCCAAGTCTTTACGATTTGTGCCCTGCTATCAGACAGCCGGCTGTCAAGACAGACAGAAGGACGAATGACAAAGACCCATCGCTATAGCACAGCATGACTGAAAATCAGCTGAGCTAAAAATGCCGACTACCTTTGTATATAAGGGTGGATTTAGAGAGGGTTAGGAACCCTTCTTTTTTTACCCAGAACTCTGGGAAATAAAATAATATATGCTTAATACCAGAAACAGTGACAGGTTTTGCGTCTCGCACAGTTTGCTTGCCCATATTTCTGCATACAACAGATATTTATAAGTTTTATTAGCACTCCCCGCAAAATTAGCAAATCTGTTTAACTGTGTCAGGGTGATGCACCCCCACTTCCCTACACACACACACACACACACACACACACACACTTTTCTATGGTCCTGTATCCATCCCTGCTTCATTTAGTCCTAGTATAAATTATTTAAGACCTTAAGTATTGTCATGTCAAATTCATGGCATCAATTTTCTACAATTACAATTAAGAATCCATCGGCTATGTTATCTGTTTCTCTCTCTCTCATATATATATATATACATATATATATATATATATATATATATATATATATATATATATATATATATATATATATATATATAAATATATATATGTGTGTGTGTGTATGTATGTATATGCCATAGTTAACTTATGGATAGATATACATGAATGTATCTGATTGTGATTTTATTTTTACTACGTGTAACTGTACCTTTTAAACATTCCAAAAATAAATTTTCCCAATGTCAATCATTTATATTTCACCGTCATTATTTTGATTAATTTACATTTTAAAAGATAAACGTGAGGTGGACACTTGCCTGTATACATGGAATATTACATATTGTAAATATTATCACATTTTATAACAACAGAGATGTTATTATAACAGAATGATTGGAACTGAGCTGGAAGGTGTTTAATGTGGTCTGGGGTGTATAGACTGGTTCTCTGTACATCATATTTAATGTTTATATAGCGTATTACACAAATCCATTGCATACATAACACATTCGATCAAAATTACATATAAGTATTATTATTGACAGGTCTCGGGTTTATAATGTTAGGGATGTAAGAATGAATATTTATGTACACTTAAATACAGAAACGTACAATGAAAGTTGCACAATGAGTGATCGTTAATCAATCCATGGGACCTCATAAACATCCTATTTTATACTTGACAATGGAAACATCATATTAGATTAAAGTTACCAATATTTAATATAAATATATATATATATATAAATATATATATATATCCATCGCCAATGTGTCTCTCACTGTCTACAGCCCCTTACATCCATATCACCTGTACAAGCCGATCATAGTCCAGACTTAATCTTATGCAGTATCTTTATGACCACAAATGCACTGACATTTATCAAGGCAGCTATATTTACATTACAGGCCTGACGTGGCTAGATAACTTCACAAGAGAGATTTCTTGGTTAGGCAAAATGTGTATGTTGAGTTCTAATTAAGTCCAGATTCACACATGCGGGTACACTTACTCTACTTTTGTGCAAGATGGTAAACGAAATATATTGGTAAAGAAATATAAACAAAACTAGAAATCTGCATTCTATGGAATGCAAGTCTCAGCCATGCAGAGGTCCCTATGGTGGGATGATCCAAAACTGTTTGCATTCACTTAAAAAATAAATAAAGTTTATATATATATATATATATATATATATATATATATATATATATATATATATATATATATAGGCTTTGGAGCCGGGCGTGCGCTCCCCCACTTTTTTGCCCAAGGGGTGGGGTCAGTGTGACCTTTCTATGAGAAATGATGCAAATTCCATCAATTTGCATGGAACATCCATTGTATTTCTTCTCAGTCTACATACCCCTTGTGAAAACAACTGAAACTTTATTCTTAGATGAGTGTGTTAATAGTAATATAGATCAGTATTTTGAAATTTTTGGAGGTAAGGGAATTAAATAAAATTAGGAATAGGAAATAAACTTGTATGCTTAATATTTAAAATGATAACTTTATATGGAGAGGTCTGCCTTGGAATACAACAATTTTGCGTATTGCATGTAATTATATATGCATTATTATATATGCTTGAATTCAGGGCAGTGTTCTGTAAATTGTTTCTGTAATATTTGTTTAATAATCACATCTTAAACGTCATGAAAGTTTGAAAATGGTATATCCTTTGCCTCTCAGTACATTTTTTTCGTCCTTCATACTATGCATGCCTATAAGGTTTTGAGTAAAATTAAAAATATGGTAGAGTTGAGTTTTATTAAGCTCTGTTAAAGACTATATATTAGGGTATCAATATAAACAATTTGGCACATATGATTATGTTAATTCAATATGTGGTTAAGTTTTTTAGTGGTGCAGCATGTGATTAAAAGTGGGTAAATGGAAAATGCATATTTTATTATTATTTTTTTTTATTTTCCACAAATCTCCCCAATTGGGCACAACCCCTATAAACTTGCAGAATGCACCCCCATCACATGAATAACGCTCAAAAGCAAATATATGATGTATATAATTTTCCACACCTTGTGAAGGGGAAACCCTGGCCCCCTCCCACCCCCACTTATGCAACCCTCCCCTAAACTTTCAAAAATGCTCAAAAGCCTATGACATATTTATGCATGTATATAATTTTCCACACCATGTGAGGGTGAAACCCCCCCCCCCCCACTTTCAACAATGCTCCAAAGCCTATGATTTATATATATATATATATATATATATATGTTTATAAAAAGGTCATAACTTTGATAAACTCTACCCGTCCCCCCCCCCCCCCCCCCGACACTGACGGCTCTATCCCAGGGCATTTACTGCTATACATCACAGGTCCAATTGCACCTACACAATGATGTTTCAATTTTATATCATAATATTAATAAACAGTTCACTACTGCTCGGGCCAGGTCTGATTCCCTATATTAGATCAGTGAGACTAAAGTACCAAGTGTCATTCTAGGCCTGATACACAAGAATGATGAATCGCTCTACAGGAAAACTATTCAATATGTGACTGTTTGGTGTGAAAAACACTACCTTCAATTAAATGTAAAGAAGACTAAGGAAGTAGTCTTTGATTTCAGGAGATCAAACTCTGTAATTACCCCAGCTGCTATCAAAAATGAAGATGTAGATATTACAGAAAATTATAAGTACTTAGGCTGTATTATTGACAGAAATCTGAATTGGAAAGTACATGTGTTGAATCAATCCAAGAAAGCAAACAAAAGATTATATTACCTATATTATCTAAGAAAGCTAAATATTGACAAAACCATAATTACCATGTTTTATAATTCAGTAATTTCCAGTGTCCTAACATTATGTAATGAATTGCAAGTCAACGACAAATTCCTGGAACTGAAGGCAAATAAATCTTATCTTATATATATATACGTGTGTCACTGTGTGTGTGTTTATTTGATCTTTAGGCCAAACATTCAGGTCTCACCTGTCGCAGATCTGTTTGTTCCCCTGTTTGTCGTCTCGCCCTGTCAATGTATTACAGTAACTTGTAGAAGTGTCGCACTCTCATCGTGTTAACCCTACTTCTGGGTCCTGTAGGCCTATAATCTAAATCAATAATATTTACGATTCGCCAAACAGCTGTAGTAGCCTGTACTTCCCAGAAAGTAGGCGGGAACGGCACGTGCTTGTAAAACTCCGCGACAACATAAACCCATCCAATGATGTTATCTGCGTGTATGCTATGGCAGGGATTTTGCAAGGACTGAATGTAAGACAAGATAGTTAGATCTATATATAATGTGTCAATTGATGCCAGCACACACCGCGAATGCTATCCGCGAGATAGTCCGTATCTTTTGATATTCGCATATCCTTACGCATGACGCAATGGAAATCCCCTCGCCCATCTTTGCCGTTGAAAAGCCGGGCCGAAGTAAGCTGGCACACAGCCATTTTCTCACCAAAATGCCAACTCTTCATTTTCTGCACACAACAGGGATGGATGCAGGTTTTTGGAAGACTAAAAGAAAACCTAAATAAATGTCCTCTTGTCCGGAAAGGATTTGGTTTGAAACTTTAAAAAGGTTGTTTCGGCTCAAAAAATAAAAAAAGCCCCCCCCCACCCCGGGAGTCCGGACCCCCATATATCCACTAGGTGAACTGACATGGTTGCCATGCACAAAAACGTCAGTAAACACTATTACAGGCCCATGCGATGCTCGTTGTTGTATAATAACACTCGTGAGGCATATAGGGCCTATATATATGATCATTGCCACACCATGCAGGCTTTGACTTCTTATATATAGCCGGGAGCGGATTAAGGTGGGGACTGAGTGGGCTGTAGCCAAGGGCACTGGTACCATATTTATAAGACCCCCCCCCCCCAAAAAAAAAAAAATAAATAAATAAACTACGATAACAAACACGTTTCTGGTTAAAAATGTAACTATATCATCATATGTAACGAATTTCATGCATTTTTGGGGGAAAACGAACATATTTGACCTGCATTAGAATACAGCACACATTTTCATATATATGCGGCTTTGCCTATAGTTACATTTTGTTGAAATTCAGTATATGAGCTTCTGAATGGATGTCAATGCAATATCTAATATTTTAAGTTATAAATAAAGTGAACAATCTACTACGACCACAGAGAATGTCGTTTCATCTGGTTGGTTGCCATATGCTCGATCATTGATGCGGAATTATTAAAAAAATGGAATTTTCCCCAAGGTTCCAGGTTTGGATGGGAACAACCCACCAATATAGCCAGAATATTGTTTTTTATTTTAAAAACATCATAAATCAAATCATGTTATCAGTTACTTTTATTAAAACTGCATTATTTCCTTTATTAACATTTTTTAAAATTATACTATAATTAGTTGGCCTAACGATGCTCGACGGGATCCTGAGTATTTGCATGTAATTTTGCCAACAAAACGTTATTTTTGTTTGGTCAGATTACTTTAAAATAAGATTTAAATTATATATATATATATATATATATATATATATATATATATATATATATATATATATATATATATATATATGCAGTGTTGCTCCTAGGCATGAATAGCAAAGGGACACCAGGCCCCTTTATGTAATTTCTGGGGGACACACGAAAATTAGGTGGGGACAATGTCTTCGAAGCAAAATATTATCTTAAAATAATCTATGTAATATGAATGTAGTATGTTTTGGGCATTTGGAATGAATTATTTATATTTGTAAAGGTTGGATTCGTTACATGTAATCACTTATATGTCGCATTAAAACTGAAGGCAATAGAATTCATGTCTCAAGATCAATAATAACGGTACATTAATGTATAGATTGCAAAGTGGTGACATACAGTCATGTTCATTGCTAATTGAGGAATTGCGCAACAACTGGTGCCGTTCAAAGTGGCAAATCAATATCGAAACTTAATGTTGTGAACAACTCATTACGGATAAAGGATATACACATATAAGCAGGGGTTTATTCACTGTCGATAAATTTGATAAGAATAGGTTATTCAGAAAGTCGGCCGTAATAGCGTAATTTGCCGTAGTACGATGAGAATTTTGCTGCTGGCGTCACCATATTACATTATTTTTTGTATGAAAGTATGAAAGGAATAACCGTAGAAATTTCGGTTCCCACGACGTGTCATTTATGCGTTGGCGGTGCCCAGGTGCCGTGCAACGATGTTTGGTCTACATGGTAGCCGGGAAAGTTTGCGGCCGGCGCTACATTTTTAGGCCTATAATTCTAAAGCAAGTATCAAAAGACCAGACACCACAATTTCTTTTAAAAAATAAAAACATTCGAACTATTTAAATCAGAAACTGAATCTTTCTGTCCGTATATATAGGCTACCCGTGTTAGCCTATATGTAAGTCGCCGTGGATGTCAGCTTAACCGGGAAAATATGCTGCCGCCGAGGCAGCAGCTTAAACTACTAGTTCAACCAGTAACAAACGATTAAATGTCCATATTATTGGTCAGAGAAAATGAAAAACAACCAACAACGAAATAGTTGGGTTCTTCTTAGTTATGACATTTTCATATCAATTAAACTGCGATAGTGAAGTAATTCAGTCAGGAGAAACATCGCACTTTCGTAGAAGTATATTCCCGGACTCGGACTTCTTTACAAATACCCGGGAACAGAGAAACCACTAGCTGCATTAAATGCGGCGGTATCCAGGACCGCATAAAAAGCTTCAGAGTATACTGGAGAACTTCAAACCCTTGTCGGAAAAAAAAAAATCGTGTAAAATCAAATAGTGCGTTTATGACAAGGAAACTTTAAGTAATCTAAGGGAGATATAGTACTTTATTTGAATGACCAAGAAATTCAGCTAAATATTATTTTTTAGTATGTGAACAAGACTCACTTTTAAAACTTTGCAACCCTTGCGCTTGAAAATGTCTCAGAATATGAAACAATGAACTGCGTGACCTTTGCTCGCTGGGCCAAGACGGCCCGTTAATTACCACTGGTTACACAGGCGGCTGCCTGCCAGCCGTGGCTGGGGGGAACCCAGAGCAGACATCGTTCCCCGTGTCTCACCGTTTATTAGGATAATACATATTCTTCTAATCAACATTTAAATGGACAAACACTGTCTAAGTGGTATGTTATATGCGTATTTGATAAGAATATCTTTATTTCTTAACGAAAACGAAATTTTCAGACGAAACATAAGAATTTAATTGTCATGTGGAATGTCTCCAGTTTCCTCAAATCATCTTCTAGGGCTCTCGCACAGCGTAGCGTAGTAAGAGAGGACGGGTGCTAGGGCTAAGAGATCACGTGTCCATGAGGCTTGAAAATTACGAGGAAGTTCCCATTCAAATCATAGTCATATGCCTATGATTCAAATTAAACGTTCAGTCCAGAATAGAAATATGCAAATATAGAAAAAAGAGAGGCCGTCGATTGGCTTGTCGTCCGTGAAACGGTGTCACGACAGGCATAGACCGGTAGTTTGAGATTGTGGGATACCTGAACTGAGTTGCTTTGAGCGAAATAATCGTCTGAGCAATCGTAATCATGTCATCTGATGCATTACAATGTAATTTATATGATCAACCTGGTATAATTCTTAACTGTATACGCTGTTGAGAACTGCTTGACATCATGAAATAAGAACATTTCGAAATGCCGGGGAGGCGCGTTTCCAACCTTATTTCGCGGATTATCTTATAGGGGAAATGTCGTAAAGATTGATCATGTCGGCCGTGGGCGCACTTTCTAAACTTCATTTTATAAATAAATATTTTTTTCATATTAATTTATAAATGATTAAAATGCATCTTAATGTGAGATTGTGTAGACTAAACAACATCCGGTCGAGCACTGGACGCTGGCTTGCCACTTTATTCCGACTACAAGAACATCGATCTCTTCAGTGTTTGTGCAACCCCTTCTTGTGTATGGACCAACCCTGAGGCGATGCATTCTAGACATCGATGGTGTTACCATTCAATCAGTGTCACAGTATGTGTATCATGTAATCCCGCATATATGGTTTTATCAGAGATTCCTAACGGAGGATTCCCGCAAATCTTTCATAAAACTACGTTCGTTAAAGGGTCGCATTATTTAAACTTTCAGGGGACGCATGTGAAAATATTGCGTCCACATGGGCGCGCTTGCCTAGAAACAAAGGGACATGGCCAAAAATATTGCGGCATTGCCGCAATGCCGCACTCTAGGAGCAACACTGTATATATGCCTGAGTAAATTTACTTGAAGTAGCCAGAAGATACGTTAGATGTGAAATAAAAGTGCATGTCACATGCTAAAAATATGCTGACATTTCTAGATTGTACGTAGGCCTACCGGTCAGCTTCTTTCATTATGTGTGCAGAAAGGTCTGACTGGTCTCACTGAATTTAATGGCTGTTAAATCATGATTAAAGGTATAGTTCTATTTCGATAATTCTTTTGGTCGAAAATAGGGGCGCCCCCTACACCCCTTTAAATCAACAGATAACTCTTGTTACACTTTATTGTTCACAATATGAACCTCAATCCGTCCCTGATTTCTATAGTTTATTCCGGGGACATATCAATAAGCTGTAAGTAATTCTTGTATCGTAAGGTTCTTATAACGCCAAGCTCTGTGTCGAATATATGACCTGGCTAATCTACAAGCGGTTTGTAAACACTGTACATGCACCCAAGTTTATAAACAGTGAACCATGTATTACTGGAGGTGGTTTGTTGCTTTTGTACGCGAGTTTAAAGCTCACTATAGTTGCAAAACGCCCTTTGAAACACTCTGTCTCATGCACTTGCCGCCAGATGTCCCTGTTGAATGTCTTTGGATTATTTTGCAGGCTCCCCACATGTTATACACATGGATATAAACAAAAACAAGGGACCCATGGGTCACGGCGCTCAGCTGATCGTGATTGGACTATAAATGTTTCTCCACTGTGATACTATATCAAGTCGATAAAGCTTATGAATATCATGGACATGTTGGGCTATTATAAAGGTATGTAATGTAATATGTGAGTAAATGATGAATGAAATTACCTGACTGATGGCTTGATAGAGTAAAATATAGTGGTTTATTTTTTATTTATTTAGGAGGGGTTGAAACTGTGATATATTTGAGCAAATATGAATGCAATGACAGCAGTAATAAGCAGTAGTAGAATGATGATAAGGCTATTTGTTGAAGGATCTAAAGTGTATGGTAGTCTGCAAGCTTTCAATTTGACAGATATGATGTTATGATTAACTATGCTGATGAAGAGATTTATGAATTTGTGACTGTATGACACAATATCTCTTTAGTCTTGACAAGGTACATTATTGTGATGCCCACTATGTCTACATATTACACAATATTGACATAATGGACGAATAGTTATACAAAATATTAAAGTATGAATATATCTGATTCATCTTGTTCTTGCTTACTGAGGCTGACTTTGGGATGGGGTTCGGAGAAGGGCAAAGTGAGGGCAGCACGAAGGTGGATGTAGAAATATTCTATTGTAATGTTTTTCAATTACATAAGAATATGAAAAGCTAAGAGGAAAGGGGCTCTCCTACTTGGTTATAGTAAAGTTCTAAATATATGATTGCAAACTAATACTCTGACAAGACTGTCATGAAGAAAAACAGTAAAATTTTGAGATACTGTGATGCATATGAAAATTTACAGATGGACAGGCAAGTGGACAGAATGGACTAATACCTTTATTTCACTTTCAAGTGAATAATGCATTTAAGTTTATATATAATCCTATTTTTTAAGCATATCCACTTTTTCCGATAAGAAGTTTTTATCTGAATCATTTTTTATTAACAGGTTTTATAAATTTTTAATAAAAAAACCTGAAAATATGAGTTAAAATATTAGAATTGTTGCAAAAGTTGCAATCATTATATATACAGAGTAAAAAACTGAAACTATAAGTTAAAATATTAGAATTGTTGCAAAAGTTGCAATCATCATATATCCAGAGTGTAGCTCATATTGGGTCATATTATGCATACACATATATTTTATTATTTTTAAATCATAAATGTTTAAACTGAATTTAATAGAAAATAATGCCACAACATGGCATCTACAAGAATATTCCTTGAATCACTATTAAAACGTTTTGCACATTGGAGTTTTCAGTACATGCTTAATTTTATTCACCAAAATAAAATAAAAGTAAATTTGATAAAATAAAACATCTTTTCCAATAAAGTATACACACTGTTGGTTGAATGAGGGACAAACAATATCATTGTGCTAATTACTTTCCCAGTTTTAATTTATTACTGGAATTAATAGTCAATTTCACACCTGGTGAAGTTTTTACTCTTCTGAAGTAAGGAATTACTTATCTGATGAACATCCACACTTTCATATCAATACACCACTTTGTGGACACAATTAAATGTACACTTTAATCATTGTAACCCTGGTGGTAAAATACAAAATCTAAAATGTAGCATAGCCTAGAATAAGAATGAATCAAATACAGAAGATAATAACATTCATCTAGTTTATGCACCATTGGGGGGGGGGGGGAGTGCAGGGCAGAGGGGAAGCCTGCTGGTAGTGGCCAGGCTGACCTAAGGCAAGCTGCCTGGGGTTGGTTACATAATGCAAGTGAAGGCTGTACTACTAGGTGGGCTAGATGTAAACAACACTTGACATGGTGTATGAAAACATGAATAAAGCTATTCTTTCCAGTCAATTTCTTTGAAATTTCAGATTTTAAAAGACTAAATCCCTTTGTATATATGCTGTGAAAATTAAATCAACAGTGCCAAAGTTGGACAAAATTAAAGGTATTGATTTTTTATTTATTCTAATAACTTGAAAAATTTGCAAAATTCAGATCTAATTTTGGGTAAACAATTGAATCTTGATTAAATAAAGTTATATTCCTGAAAAAAAGTCTCTAGGTTCAGCAATTCTCATGTTAGATGAGTAAATATATTTCCTGATTTAAACAAAAAATTGCATTATGTTTTGGCCCATAACTTCAAAATAATACCCAATACTGACCTAATTTTTGGTATGTTCATAGAAAATGTATGAAAGAATGTGAATACTAAATACGATCAAAAACAGATCAGTTGTTTTGATATTAGGCAGCCTTGAAGTGTAACAATGACTTTTTTTTATGGAAAACGGGAGTTTTTTTCCCTTAATATCTCGAAGGAACGAAGTCCTAATGACCCAATTTTCGGTATGGTTGGAGATTTTGGGGACATCTAAAATTATGCCAACAGCCTGGGGAGCATAGAGATGTGCACTGAATGACCTACAGTCATCAAAGTGGACTGCTTGTCAATGTAAGGGAATACAACAAGAGCCTAAAAAAATTCATTAACTAGCCTAATTTTGCAGCTTTTATTTTCAAATTTCAGATTTAAACAGATTAACTCCTTATGTATACATGCTGTGAAAATTAAATCCACAGTACTTACAGGAAAAAAACGTACCGTGGCCAAAGTTGGGCAAAATTTAAGATACCAATTTTATATTTTTGCCAATATTTAAAAAAATTTAACAGATTTTGATCTAGTTTTTGGTTTACAATTAAATTTTGATTAATTTAATTTGTATTACTGGAAAAAAAGTCCCTACCTTTAACACTTTTGGTCTTAAGTGACCAAATATCTTCCTGATTTTTTTACAAAGTCCATTATGTTAGGGCCCATAACTTTTTTAAATTATATAATACTGACTTAATATCTGGCATGTACATAGGAACTATATAGAGGAATATTTATGGTAAATATGAAGAAAACCAGATAAGTGGTTTTGATATTAGGTAGTCCTGAAGTGTAAAAATAGATTTCTAATAAAAAATTGAGTTTTTTCCTAAATATCTCGAAGGAACAAAGTCCTATTGACCCAATTTTCGGCATAGTAGTAGATTTTTGGGGACATCTAACTGTATGCCGAATTTCAGATTCGTAGGCCAAACGGTGTCGAAACGTGCCAGTCTTACGGACGGACGACGGACAATGGACCACGACTATAGCTCAGATGACTTATAGTCATCTGAGCTAAAAAAGCGTGTTGGTGGTTGGATTGGTATTTTCTGGCCTATTTTATAACAAGTGACCCATAGATCATGACGCTCAGCTGCCAAGCATGACCTGCGACATCATGGGCTGAGATTCACAACTTCCAGTTAAATTTTGAAGACCCAATTTGCAAATATGTTGAAATTTTCTACGACAACAGAAATATATATCACCTGTGTCTGGTTAAAACACCGTGAATTTATGGTCAGAGGACAAATATTGATTGTTAAGCTATCAGCAACTATTCCCAGAGCTTGCTTGATACCTGTCAGTCTCAAAAGGAACACCACAAAGGGCAAATATAAGATCAACATATATAGCAAAAATCAAAGAAAGCCATGCAAGAATTATTGAGAAATGGGTGCTTTTGTTTAAATTAATTTAAATTAAATGTATTTTGTTTAATACAAGCCAACTGTACTGCACCTGTATAAATGATGGTAATATTTATTAAGAAATATTTGACCCAATCCTTTGCAAGAGAAGATTAATATACTTCCAACTGCATTCACTTTAACAGTTCTTGAGATAATATGATCAAAAGGAATATGGTTGCCTGGTGGCCATATTCAACTTCTGACAGTACTGAAATTAGACAACAAACATTCTCTAAATTGGATCAAACATTGAAGAAAAATCACTGAAACTGCACTGAAAAAAGGATTTCTAAGGTGGCTAACTGGCAGACAAAATGGATTTCTGACAAGTCAGACATTTGATATCACACATCCTCCAATAAGAGACCAAACTTGGGGCAAATTCTCCAAAGGATGGTACAGTAATGAATGTCCAAATCAAATCAAAAGGCATGTTAAGGCCCTCATATCAGATTTATAAATATGCAAATGTAAAAAGTGTAAGTCTAATATTTTTTATTATAACTTTTCAAATGCTTTTCAATGGGGTCAGCAGGGTAGGTAAACTGCAAAACCTGAAAGAAAGGAAATGCAGAAAGCATGACTAAGAGTCTTGTAATGAAAAAAAGCCATCCTTAATCCAGGTACATATCCACATATTATGAGAACAAACACTTGCTTTTATATGTGGTGATTTATATATAAATATTCCGATATCTAGGAAACTAAGTTTATTGCTATGATTCCATAAAATAAACTGCAAAATGTTCCCATCATCTTATAAATCAGTAGCTAAACCTTAATAATGTACTCTCATAGTCTTAATGCCTAAAGCATTCCGACAACTGTGTTTTTGTTATGCAGTAACGAGGTACTTATCACTCAGCCTTATCACTTAATAGGCTGATACCAAAGGGAGTCATATGTCACCAGTGTCACTCACAATTACAGTGACACAGCGATATGTACCAGCTGGATTGCAATGGTTATATATAAAAGAAAAATAGAGATGGTCTACAAAAAAAGTTATTGCATACATCCCTGACCAATGACCTTTGCCTTTTGCCCACATATCAACTGGATTCTTTCTAAATGATGGGTAACTACTAACCACTTAAATCTGGTGTAATTACTTGGCAACCAATGAGTGAATAACTTTGACCTGCAACCTTTAACCTCCTGACCAGCTGACCCCAAAATCAATCAGTTATTTCTTCAAGCAAAAAGACCCATAAATATGAAGTTTGGATCAAATTGAGTGATGCATAGATGTGGCATATGTGAAAGACTGAAGGTTTGGGTTGAACAGTTTCACCAGAAATATGTTCACAAGCATTTAGAACAATTAAGTATTGTGGCCTTGACCTTTGACCTTTTGAACTCGACATCAACAGGCTTCTTCCCCTATTGGTAGGTAAGCCATATATGTCAGATGGAAGGTATAGATTGAAATGTTTGCCTGAAAATGTCTCCACATTAGAAGAGGGTGCGGTGAACTTGACATTTGACCTGAAAATCAACAGGTCCTTTCCCCTGTTGGCAGAGAATCGATATCAGTGCTGGAAGGTTTTGGAATAAAAAGTCCAGCTTGAAATGTGTCCACCTTTTAAAAATTATGTTCACAAGCATTTAGAACAATATTGTGACCTTGACCTTTGACCTTTTGAACTCAACATCAATAGGCTTCTTCCCCTATTGGTAGGTTAGCCATATATGACAGGTGGAAAGTATAGATTGAAGAGTTTGCCTGAAAATGACTCCATGCAAGAAGAGGGTGCTGTGAACTTGACCTTTGACCTCAAAATCAACAGGTCTTTTCCCCTGTTGGCAGAGAAGCGATATCAGTGCTGAAAGGTTTGGAATGAAAGGTTTAGCTTGAAATGTGTCCACAACCTTTTCAAAGAAGTGGATCCTGTGACCTGACCTTTGACCTTGTGACCTCAACATCTATAGGATTCTTCTCCCACTTAGTAGGTGAGCTATATGTGAAAGATCAAAGAATTGGGATGAAAGGTTTGGCTTAAAATGCATCCACAGGCTTTTCAAAGAAGTTGGTTCTGTGACCTTGACCTTTGACCTTGTGACCTCAAAATAATTATGGTTCTTCCCCTGTTGGTAGGTGAGCTGTATGTGAAAGATGGAAGGTTTGGGATGAAAATTTTGGCTAAAAGAATTATTTCTGGGGGGTGCAAACACACCCCATAATTTCGAGAATATAGGTCGCAGTGACCTAATTTCAGGTTTGCAAGGAGATCTTTTTAGAACCTCTAAGACTGCATAGGGTTCATGGCCCTAGCCCCTACGGTTACGATTTGTGTCCTGCTAACGGACGGACGGCCGGCCGGACGGACAGAAGGAAGGACGTCGGACAAAGACCCATCGCTATAGCCCAGCAGGACTGAAAGTCAGCTGAGCTAAAAAGGTTCAAGAGATTACCTTTAGTTAATAGACATTAGATATCGGAATATGTCCCTTTTAATGTCCTCCATAGACGGTGGGGTGCTGCAGCTGGGACTACATCGCCTTAAAATCCCGTTTAAACTCCTCATATTTCAAAATCCCCTTGAATGATTGTTGAATTTCTGATCGCAACAAGCATGGCTCGCACTATTTAGTTACTGTTCTTGTACGCGATACAGGAAATGACTCATTACCATAGAGATTGTTTTACACTATGGTTTGGGAGTTTTGTTGTGTTCATTCATCGCTCGAAGTCTAATGCTTTGATTATTGGATGTTTACCACAATATCAACGTACAACAGGATGGATGGCCTTGCAGTAAATTTCTGCATATATGGCTTGCATCATGACTCAACTTAGGCTCACCAGGTTTCAGGACGCTAGACCATCGATGTAATTTGGAAGTCTTAAAACAGAAGAAAATGCATAAAAAAAGACCACAGGTTGCACCACCAGTTTTCTAAAACTCAGAGAAGGTAGGGGAAATGTGGTCTGAGCAGCGTGTTGATTGGAACAAAGGCCCTGCTTGCTGCTCTTTCACAAACTTAACAGATGTAAGTTAAAGTTAGTTAATCGGCAACTTAATATAGAAAGATAAAGAAGAAATCTGTAAGTGTATATATTATGGTATTTCAGTTGCTCACTCAGGTCTTGACAAGATGTGGTCCATTCTGTGATGAAATAAGTAATGATCAATAATCATACCAGGTATCATAACACTAAAACGACCGAAAGCTAAGAAACGGGAGCAATTGCTTTGAGGAATATAGGTCGCAGTTACCTAATGTCATGTCTCCAAGCAGACTTTTCATGGTTTTCCTGTGGATGTCAGGTAAGAATTTTCCAGGTCTTACAATTAATTTATTTGTTTCCTGCCAACTGAATCATTCAACAAGGCCAACAGGCCTAATGCGAACCTGTGCAATGTTTGGGAGTATGAATGGAGGTTTTTATTTAAAATTTAATATTGATCCTTTTATGTCCTGCATATCTTCCTTAGTCATTATGATTTGAGCAAAATGGACGTTTCGGACCTGCAAGGTACAGACTAGGACTTTTTAAAACTACGACAAGCGACTACGTGTATCCGCCGAAATCAGAGTGGGATGGGTGAAGTGAGGCATGAATTGAGTGGCAAGGGGAAATAGAGTGAGGTGTGTTGCATATTAGCATTGATGTCTGCAGCCGACATGTGTATGTAGGTTGTGCAACCTACCACAAAAATCAAGAAAGCTGTCCAAGTTGTATACATATGCAAAATTTTAGGCAGAGAAGTCAAACCACTACTTGTATATGAGTGATTTTATCCCACAGCAGACAAACAGAAGGATTCTGTGCAAAACTGATGGCAGGAGGCGCCACCAATTTTGTGTATGATTAAGAGCAATGTGAGATCTATACACATGCAAAATTTCAGGGGGATATGTCAAACAAGTCCTGAGATATAAGCCTGAATATCTGCAGCGTAAACATAAATGTAGGTGGCGCCACCTGCCACAAATATCAAGAAAGCTGTCCAGGATGTATAAACCTGCAAAATTTCAGGTGAATAAGTCAAACCACTGCAGGGATATGAGTTATTTTATCCCAAGGCAGATGAACAGATGGACGCTGTGCAAAAATTGGTTGCAGGTGGCACCACCAGTTTTGCGTATGATGAAGAGCTATGTGAGATCTATACACATGCAAAATTTCGGCCCAATTGGTCAAACGGTTCCCGAGATATGAGCTTGGATGTCTGCATCATTAACGTGAATGTAGGTAGCGCCACCTGTCAAAAAATCAAGAAAGCATCCAGGATGTCGACACATGCAAAATTTCCGGTTGGATAAGTCAAACTACTGCCAAGATATGAGAGATTTTATCCCAAAGCAGATAAGCAGATGGACGCTGTGAAAAAATGATTGCAGGTGGCGCCACCTGTTTTGCATATGATGAAGAGCTATGTTAGATCTATACACATGCAAAATTTTGGACCAATCGGTTAGACAGTTCCAGAGATATGAGCTTGGATGTCTGCAGCATTAACGTGAATGTAGGTGGCGCCACCTGTCATAAAATCAAGAAGCTATCCAGGATGTCAACACATGCAAAATTCCAGGTGGATAAGTCAAACCACTGCCGAGATTTGAGTGATTATATCCCAAGGCTGATGAACAGATGGACTCTGTGCAATAATGGTTGCAGGTGGCGCCTCCAATTTTGGTGTATGATGCAGGGCTTTGTGAGATCTATCCACATGCAAAATTTTGGCCCAATCGATGAGACGGTTCCCGAGATATGAGCTTGGATGTCTGCAGCACTGACGTGAATGTAGGTGGCACCACCTGTCATAAAATCAAGAAAGCTTTCCAGGATGTATACACATCCAAATTTCAGGTGGATAAGTTAAACGAATGCAGAGATATGCTAGCTCCTGCCCTTTTTGAGATAGCTATGATGCACCACGACGACAGACGACGCCACACTATTGCATAAGCTCAAAGATTCGCTAAAAATGCAAACCAATTTTTTTCAAACAGTTAAAATATATAGTCCAATAGTTCTTATCTGGGCATTCTGCGTCTAGACGATCTATCTAGACGTCTAGTCTAGACACATTGTCTAGACACCAGACAGAGCCAGGTCAGTTGCCAGGGTGGTCTGGACCCCACCTGGTTGTACTGAGTGACCTTTTGACTTGGCTGCTGAAACTAAGCATGTTGTCAAATCTGTTTTCAAACACAGAAAGCCTTTTTTTCAATTGGCTACACTACTTTTTTGAAGCTGCATTTACCAAATCTATTCTTATAAAACTGGCAGAACCCCACAATAGAATGATTCTTGTGAAGTTTAAACCAATCAGCTTAACAGTTTCATCATAAAACAGTGTATGAGCTAGAAGAGTCTAAAATTACATTTTCGCTTGTAAAAAACAGATAAATGTAGGTGGCGCCACCTATACATCAATTTCAGATATGACATATGTGTCAAACATTGACATAAAATTTGGTGATGATAGCTCTAGCCATTCCTGAGACTGAAATTTTAGTGTGCTTTTTTGGACAGATGACTAAGTTCAACCTCCTGTAACTCTGCTGAAAATCTTAGAACTGGAACCATTCGAACAAACTTGAGAGAGATTGTTCCAGGGATAATTTCTGTGAAATATGGGACAATTTGGCTGGACAGTTTGGGAGAAGAAGATTTTTAAAGCTTTTTTAGCTTTTTCCCTATAAAATCTAAGAAAATGCAGTAAGAAAAAAAATAAACAAAATCCGATAGAGTTTTTCAGATGACTGATTATTTGCAAAAAATTTGGTGATGCTAGCTCCTGCCGTTTTTGAGTTAGCTATGGTTAACATACAGACGACGCACGACGCAACAATGGAAGACGCCGCACCATTGCATAAGCTCACAGGTTCGCTAAAAAGACAGATTGACAACATGACTGAAGTCAGCAGAGCAAAATGCCGGCTTAAATTGAATAAATACTGTTGCACTGTTGTGTGCAAATATGACTTAACTGCAAAAATATTTCACTGGCTGTATCCATGAACCCATTAAAATCCGCGTGTATAATGCCTTGAAATTGTTATATGCTGAAATTTGATGCTCTATAATTTATTATATAAAATTCAATGTAATCAATATTTGTATACATAAAATTGTCCTTCATCCGACAGAATACACAATGCATAATATTGAAATTACCTGCCTCTGGAAAAAAAAAGCAATTACCTCATTAGGATGTGTATTATTCATACATACATTCTCAAGCATACCTAGTTAGCAAAAGTATTAAACCAAACATTCTTATTGACAAATTTATTAGAATAGTGTCTCATTTTGCATAGATTTATTCGTTCAATATTGCCCTACTTGAAACTGGGTAATTAGGAATGCAAAGCTCAGGAAATAATTATATACACATAATTATGTTACACCTGACTTGACAAAAAAGGACACTGAACTGAGAAAGTCCTTATAATTACCTACAAGCAATTTGATTAGTACTCTCTTTTAATCTTGAATCAAACATCACTTTAATCAAATCAAACAGCTTGATATAAATTGTTACTTGAGCCAGGAATTTTTATGCTCTTAACACAGTGAATATACAGAGCATTCATCTCAGATCTTCTCTTGTGTAAACACTGTTTTGTATAGCAATGTTTTCTGGTTTGATCACCATTGTGGGCAGAGAACATAGATGTGTGATTAGACCAATGAGACTGTTGTATCGCATTGTGCATCCAGCTCCAAATTTTAACATGCAACATCTTCTCTTGCTGATCTGATTACATCTGGACACCAGCTCACATTTGTCTGATTCCTGGCCATTTCACTGGGCTAAAACATATATATACATATACACACAATTATACATTAACATCATACAAACAAAAACATGAGGTAATAGAAATGACACCTCACACAGTGCTGAGTACAGCCTGAAGTTGTTTGCCAGTTACTGTATTACTATCAGATGAAAAGGGAAGGATTTTTACAACCATCCCTTCACATGATTTCACAGATATAGCTGCTGACTGTTGTATAACCATAAATAACATGGTAACATATAACCCTATAATATCCTTGATAAACAGCATCAGTTATGTAAAGACAGTTGGTTTTGGTGTACACATGTTTTCATGGCAACCCAGCACAATGATCAACTGTCTACTGGTTGTAGATGAAGCTGGAGTAGAAAAGTCTGTTCATGGTAGCGGTATTCCAATTGATTGATTTTATCCATGTTTGGTCTTTTTCTATCATAATCAATAAAATCAATGACAATTTTACATAATCAATCTCAAATGATTAGGTAATTGCACATCCAAAGAAGTCATATTATCCACAGAAAAATATTTTCATTCTGTCTAAAATATAAGAATGACAGACCACAAAAAAAGCAAACAGCATTAAAACTTAACAATTGTGTGATGAAAAAGTATCAACAATCCAGCCATTCAATTTACCTCTCAGTGTTTTGCACAATTTAGACTGAATTCAGTCAATCAATATTTTAGGTATAATTCTACACAGCAGATTTCACAATAATACAGATGGTGCATAGAATTATTTATTAATAACCGATCATCAGTCACTGATTTATCTTTAAATCAGGGAGTATTATTTTACAACCAATTTCTATCTACTTTTACAAAATATACACATACAGTGCTGTGTTCTCTTCTTGTTTCAATGACAGTTTGTCTAGTGCAAAGTCTGTGTGAACCAAGTCTTGACTATCTGTGGTGATTAGCGACAGTAGCCTAAAACTTGTGCTTTGACGGGTTATGCTGGTTTTAAGTTTGCTACCTCTTCCCATCATCTTCTTCTGTTAGTTCTTTATCACCATGATGATGTGCTGCTTGCTTGTACTCTCCAATCAAACCATCCAGTTCTTCTGCAATTCACAGATAGTCAGATAAAATACAGCTGTCTCATAATCTGTAATGATTAGATGGTACACTTATTCTTCACTTATACAGTATTTTATAAATCCGCCAGGTGGTGAGAGGTATTATGTTTTATCCAGGATAAGCTGGTTTGTCTGTTTGCAAATTTACCAAAGAGGTTCTGCACAGATTATGTTAAAATTTTATGAAGATAATGATAACACCCAAGCAACGATTCATTAAATTTTAGAGTTAATTTGGATCAACATCATATGTCTTTACATTCAGAGGCCCCCTTTCCTTTGTGACATAGGGCTGTTTCTTTTGTCCCTGTCATGGCCAGGAACCATTGTTATAGAGGTAACCAGTGAGTTGTAGAGGTTTTACTGTGACAAACATTTCCTGCATTGCTATGAAGAATGATTAGGATCATGATTGGATGTTGTGGCCTCTGACCAACTTCTTGTGCTACAGGCTGATTCAGATTTCCTCTTTGATAATGCAGTCTTAAATGTATGCACTCCTTACCAAGTGGTTATACACAGCAATCTTTCCAGATCCCATTTTTTTAACTGAGTCCCTAAGAGAGTGTCCTTGAGTCCAGACTTTATTCCAAGTCTAGACTTGAGTGTTGCATCACTGCTTATTAAACTAAACTTTATCTAATATTTGGTATCCAGTTATCTGTTATGTCCTCAATTGTACTGGGTAAAAGCCAGGGGTCCCAAAATACATGGTTTATTATAAATGATACATATCATATAGTAATGAACCAAATTGAAAACAACATGTTATGTATACACATCAATCAACATGCAGTAGGAGTATTTAGTTACTTCTTGCTGTGTATTATGTAAGGTACAAGGTTTGTAAACTGATTTTTTATTGCCATGCTGTACCATGAATTGACTCATCTTGTGTCTTGCCTGGTCATCCACAGCCCTATTTAAAACCCTGCATTATATATAAGAAATTTTGTTATATCAACGACTAATGAGGGTTCCTGTTACATAAGTTGTCGGTAATAAAATTATACTAACTCTTTGCTTGGTTGAAGACTTCTAGTTTATCTTCTCTGAAAAACAAATTACTGTTGGGCTGCTGTTTGTACACTTTCTGCAAATATAAAAGAAACAAATACACATTAATACTGAAGACCTGTTTGATGGATATATGCCTGCATATTTCAGGTTTGGTGTGGACAGAATACTTAAATCTATTAGGTAATTGCAGCAAGTAAAAACTAAAATGAAGTTTCTATAATAGTCTTGTTACCAAAAGATATTGGTCTGAGATGCATGGTATTCTGATTTAATGTCACGCCCACCTCATCTGAAACCAGCAAAGATGCCACATAAATTGTCCAGAGCCTGACATTAACTTTTGAAAGTACTTACCCAGAGGGGCAAGTGCCATCTACCTTTTACTTGCCCTACAGGAATTGTTACCCGTCCTACAAACATCAGTGATTGCAGCCACAAACACAATATGGGTGATAAACATGAATATTTTGCAACAATAAAAACAGTTTCAAATTTTCTTTTGTTAATAATATTTCTGTTAACCATTTGCACAAATAAAGATACAAATAATTTAAGATAGATGTAATGTATTTACAATATGATTTCATTTCTTCAAGAAAGAATATGGCTAACTTAAGATTAGTTCAGACTCAGGCCTTTGTGTAATGGTGTATTTCAATTAAATTGGACCCACTTGCCAAGTCACTTTTGGTTGTATTACCACCATTTTCTGGAACTTTAAGTTGCCCTTGGCAAGCAGTGAAACATTAATTTTTTTCTCTGTAAGGGTGCATGCTAAAAGGACCCAAATACAAATCAACAGACCTTTTGATTTACACAGTGAAGTAATTTTCTTGATATTTCTTGTGACTCTTACCTGCTGTCAGATCAGTTATATCAGAAAAAGATATCTATCTGTGTATGCACAAATTACAAAGCGGATGGCACATTTAAATTTACAATATTATAGAAAATGACAATCCTATGGTGACAAAGTCACATTTTATGACTGGCTGGTCAGAGAAGACAAGATTATTTTGTAATTGTTAGTCATATACTGCTATGCTGCCACCTGGTGGCAAACACAGATAACACTACAGATAGCCCATTTAAGCTTGTTGCATGTGCTAAAAAAATTACCAATAAAGTATGTAAAATTTTCCTTGAAATTAACTAGGAAGGATACAATCATCCTAAGATTAAGCTATTATGCCATCCTTTAACACTGTTTCACTGACTCTCGTTTTCATTTTCCCTTTTTCCATAAAAAATTTCTTTGGCTGATCAAATGGCTTTTCTGCATTTCCATATAATCATATATTACTCATTAATATACACATCACTGTTTTGGGGTTAAGATACAGGATCAACAACCGAAAGGTCAAAGGTCAATGAAGGAAAATGGCTGTGCTTGTCACTAAAGTGCACCATGAAAAGTTTGTCAGATTTCACATTTTTTAATTTTTACAGGATATGGTTATCAAATTACACTGTGCACTGGCTGACATGAGTCACATGACGTAATGTATGCATATATGCTTATATTAGTTTGGCAGGTTTTGGCTGGGAGCAGATGGGATTCTAACCACATGCAGTTTCTGGATCTGGCAACAATGGATAAAATATGAAACACAATCATGTGAAATACACTTTGCATTCATGGCTGAAACCTCTGTTTTTTTCAGGGGAAGTAATATGCATGTAGGGCACATGAAAGCTGAATGTTACTTGCCTGACTAGGAAAGAACTTTCAAAAGCTAATGTCATGTTTTGATAAACATATATGTATGGGAATCTTGAGGGTGTGTTTGCTATATCAAGAAGAGGACTCGGCATCAATTTAGTATCACAAAGGCATTTTTGAATGGGTAATTGAGTACCCTTTTAACAGTACAGAGAAGGATCTTTTGACCACAGCACATATCATGCCACAGTTACATAGACTTCTGTATTCTGTAACAGTTGGGAGCCTAATCATGTTATTGCGAAATCTTTGATTTGTACAGTTCTGTAGCAAAAATGTTGTTACAATCCAATTATTTATCACATACAACCAAAAATGTGCATGCATTAACTTGGCTTCAGAAACACAAATGCATCCTGGAACTCCTTATTAGAATCTCTATCCTGATTCACTAGTGGTAACAGGTTATTCAGTTGGGTAAAGTAATTGATAATTATGTATAAATATTCTCACAGCTCCTTTTTTCAGACTCTTCATTTCACTCTGTAGAACCTGCAGTTCTTGTACCTACAAAAATTTCATTCAATTGTCCTTTCATCTGTTAAATTCTTGTAACACAGACATGATACTGACAATGTAAAAAGAAAATGTAAATAGAAATTAAAAAAAAAAAGAAATGAAATACCATTTTCATTCAAACAGGTGAACATGATTACAATTTGATAAAGATGTGTCAATTACACAAGACTATTTAATATATAACAGTTCTTGGTATAAATATGTTTAAACAAGGGACCCATGGGTCATCGCACTCAGCTTAAGTTTGAATTTTTTGCAAATGCAAAATATTCTATTTTAATGTTTTTCATTTATATAAGCATATGAGAAGCTTAGAGGAAAGAGGCTCTCCTACTTGGTTATAGTAAAGTTCTAAATATATTATTGCAAACTAATACTCTGACAAGACTGTCATGAAGAAAAACAGTAAAAGTTTTGAGAGACTGTGATGCATATGAAAAATTTACAGATGGACAGGCCAGTGGACAGAACGGACTAATACCTTTATTTCACTTTCAAGAGAATAATGCATTTAAGTTTATATATAAGCCTATTATTTAAGCATATCCACTTTTTCCATTGAATAGTTTTTATCTGATTATTTTTTTTTATTTACAAGTTTTATAAATTTGTATTAAAAACACTGAAAATATAAGTTTAAATATTAGAATTCTAAGTTGCAATCATTATATATCCAGAGTGTAGCTCATAATGGGTCATATTATGCATACACATATATTTTTATTATTTTTAAATCACAAATGTTTAAACTGAATTTAAAAGAAAATAATGCCACAACATGGCATCTACAAGATTATTCCTTGAATCACTATTAAAAAGTTTTGCACATTGGAGTTTTCAGTACATGCTTAATCTTATTCACCGAAATTAAATAAAAGATTCAGTAAATTTGGTAAAATAAAAACATCTTTTCAAATAAAGTATACACACTGTTGGTTGAATGAGGGACAAACAATATCATTATGCTTATTACAATCTAAGCTATAATTTATTACTGGAATTAATAGTCAATTTCACACCTGGTGAAGTTTTTACTCTTCTCAAGTAAGGAATTACTTATCTGATGAACATCCACACTTTCATAGCAATACACCACTTTGTGGACACAATTAAATATTCACTTTAATCATTGTAACCCTGGTGGTAAATACAAAATCTAAAATGTAGCATTGCATAGGCAAGAATAAAATGAAATACAGAAAATTATAACATTCATCTAGTTAATGCACCATCTGGGGGGGGGGGGGTGTGCAGGGCAGAGGGGAAGCCTGCTAGTAGTGGCCAAGCTGGGTTGGGTTACATAATGCAAGTGAAGGCTGTACTACTAGGTGGGCTAGATGTAAACAACACTTGACATGGTGTATGAAAACTTGAATAAGAGCTACTCTTTTCAACCAATTCCTTTGAAATTTCAGATTTTAAAAGATTAAATCCTTATGGATATATGCTGTGAAAATTAAATCAACAGTGCTTACTGGGAAAAAATGTGCCTTTGCCAAAGTTGGACAAAACTGAAGGTATTGATTTTTTATTTAAGCTAATAACTTGAAAAATTTGCGAAAATTCAGATCTAATTTTGGGTAAACCATTGAATCTTGATTAAATAAAGTTATACTCCTGAAAAAATTTCTCCAGCTTCAGCAATTCTCATGTTAGGTGAGTAAATATATTTCCTGATTTTTTTAAAATTGCATTATATTTGGCCCATAACTTCAAAATAATAACTTATACTGACAAATTTCAGTTTTTAAAAGATTAAATCCTTATGTATATATGCTGTGAAAATTAAATCAACAGTGCTTACTGGGAAAAAATGTGCCTTTGCCAAAGTTGGACAAAATTGAAGGTATTGATTTTTTATTTATGCTTATAACTTGAAAAATTTGCAAAATTCAGATCTAATTTTGGGTACACCATTGAATCTTGATTAAATAAAGTTATACTCCTGAAAAAATCTCTCCAGCTTCAGCAATTCTCATGTTAGGTGAGTAAATATATTTCCTGATTTTTTTTAAATTGCATTATATTTGGGCCCATAACTTCAAAATAATACCTAATACTGACCTAATTTTTGGTATTTTCATAGAAAATGTATGGAAGAATATGAATACTAAATATGATCAAAAACAGATCAGTGGTTTTGACATTAGGCAGCCTTGAAGTGTTACAATGGCTTTTTTTATGGAAAACAGAGGTTTTTCCTTAATATCTCAAAGGAACGAAGTTCTAATGACCCAATTTTCGGTATGGTAGGAAATTTTGGGGACATCTAATGGTATGCAAAATTTTGGATATGTAGGTCCAATGGTTTTAAAATGTGCCCTGTTAACGGACGGCCAGACGGCTGGACGGACGGAGGACGGACAAAGGACCACGACTATAGCTCAGATGACTTTCAGTCACAATTTATTACAATTCTAATGTGCTGAATTGATCAATGGATATAAAAATGTATGAATGAATATTTTGTACACAGCTTTAACAACAGGTTTCATAATATCATCATGAGATGAATAGGGATCCTGTGTATAATTTTATCTGTGATCTCGCATTGACTTATCACCGTGTATAACGACACTTACTCGTCTCTGCTGGTCAGCTGGCTGGCTTTGACTGGATGACATGATTCCTGGAATATCAAATAAGAACGAACTTAGTTTAACTTTTTCTTAGTCCAGATAGCACTGATTAGTATTCTAATTGCCTAATTTTTATTACTAGCTTATCTTAAACACTCAAAACTTTGCACTTGAAGACTAGTTTGTATCACCCATAATACGACAGATGGTGTTTTAATAAAATGAAGACTGGCTGAACCTTTTTAGTATTAAAAGATAACAAAACCATACACCCGTGACAAGTAAGCCTGGGTAAGCCTAGTAATTAGTAGTGTCTGGAAGAATGTGTTTATAGGATCTTAATGAAAATTTCTTGAAAGTTATGGAAACTTTTATGAAAATTACTCTCATAATTTTTCAGTATCACTGACAACAATAAAATTTTTAAAATTTTGTTCAAGAAATAATTTACACAACTGTGAACTGAAAAGTACTGGAAAGCATACAGTTAAAAGTAAACTTGTTCACATATTTAATATTTAATATTGAACACTGATTTAAAGGAGCTTTTATAGTCTTCCCAGTAACTTTTTTGGTATTTGTCAGGACTTTTCAGTGTTTAGCAAGACCCAGTGCGCAAGTGCCATTCATGCAAATGGAGGAACCATTATGTATTTGTAATTTAACACAAGATTTGGCGGCAGCCCCCGCACCTACATCCAGGCAGGGAAACCCAGTTCTGTAACATAATGAACTCCAGGGCTGTCACCATAATCAAATATGGGAATTTCTCACTAAAATATGATCAATCGGCCTCTGTATGGAAACAACAACTTATGCCAAAACTGTTTTGACCAAGGGGACATGTAGGTGAAATTCTTAACATGTACCCCATATTCTATAGTCAGACCATTATATTTCTAGTGTTTTGGGTACCTGTGACGAATTCCACATTTACATCCACTTCAAATCTGAAGCCAAAACATAACACCAATCAATAAATCATCATCTGTTAAATACATCTATGCAGTATTTTATCATTTTATAAAAGAAAGATAAATGAGACTGTTTTATGTTGCAGTTTCATGATGCTGCCCCCTAGTGGTGCAAGCCGCAATCAGGCTGAGCAATTGTCAGGTGACAATCTTAAACACTCTTGTTTTCTTTTATTTTACAAAGTATTGGCCTAATACTGCACTGACATATTCAAAAGATGATAAATTATAAATTGATACCAGTTTCTTGCTCTAAATTTAAATTTAAATGAGGGTTTTGTCGTGTTTCAACAGAGGTACCCAGTACTTTTCAGGGTGTTTTGGGTGACCCACAAAAAGTAAAACCAAGGAGTTTACAGGGATGGAGTATCAAGTGAGAGTCTGGCCGTGTCGGATGTTGCTGACGGGGGTCATAAAACTCGCTGCTCAATGGCACACAGAGATGCCGCTGATAAGCCCGGCGCTAATTGATTCAGCGCGAGAGACCACCCTTCGGCCCATTCTGGGGTACTGAGGAACTGAAATTCCAAATAAAAATGTACATTAAAACTCAATGCGATAAATATGTTTCCACAGTTTAACAAAATAATTACAGGATATTAGGCCAAAAAAAATAAAAGGGTATGGTTCTCAGGCACTTTTTTTAAGAAATCAGTGCGGGCGGGCGGAATTTTATTTTTGACCTTTTTTTGTATGTTTCGATAAAATTTCATATGATCAGGGAAAAGCATGTAAATGACAGGTTTTTTTCTTGCTAAACAGGTAAAAGCACTACATACCAAAGGAAATGGTATCGAAATTGTATTATTTTATCATTTTGAATGATGAAAACAAAATAAAAATGTTTGATGCGGGGGGTTAAAATTGACGCGGGCGGTGCCTGAGAACCATACCTTTAATTTTTTTTGGCCTTATAGTACCGGTATTTTTATAAATATTTTGACAGGGATGAGTAAGTTTCTCCCGAAATTTATCTCCAGTAGTACTTAATATAAATTTTTAAACAATCATAAGTTTGAACACCATATTTCCATATGTGTGGGAAACGTGTGTGAAGGTTTCGTTGCTAATGACGCCTGAGCTATAGCTTGGCTGCGGTACATATGGGCGATAATACGAGAACAACGCCGTCAGTGACAGAGCGGACAATGGCTCGCTGTTATCCATCAAAATGAAAGTCATCCGAGCATAAGCTAAAATTTTTTTTTATCGTCGGAATACTATAATACATGGCCAATTATTAATATAAGTCATAAGTGTGGGAACTGATGGATTTTTTTATAATTCCGAAGTTATTCAGGGAAAGTAAGGTTTACACTTACCAGTCGTCCGCCATGAATCACGGCATAAGTTGATGTAGAGTGTCCGCATCTATCCAAAAATTGGTCAAGTGATTCCTCAACACGATACCTCTCTATATATATTTGTTGCGCATAATTCTTGACAAAACAAACCATTTGCGCATTCATAATTCCGATCAATGTTATTCCAGTGATTTACTGCTCAGTTACTGGATATATCGCTCTCCGCTTCAGCGAGCTACAGCGGACCGCAGAAGTAACATCTAGCAGGCTCGCTTTATCAAAGGCCGTGCCGCCGCTGCGCCTGACACCGCGGCACAATAGGCGTACAATAGAGTTAATGGGCTTATCATGTCTTAATTGCAATTAGCGCACGACTGACACTCGCGACCTGGCAGGGCTTCTGACAGTTGTTACTCCATCCCTGTAAACTCCTTGGTAAAACTATATCTTATCATCACATGCATTCCTCTGTGAGGGATCTGTCTAAATGTCTGAGATTATCAGTGAGCCGGAGAATTCACAGAGAATTTTCAGACAGTTTATGATGGGATGTATAATGGTCTACTGACGGTCTGTCTGTCTGTTAACTTTTAGTAACTCTGCGATAACTTACCGTGGAATTGATGGATTTTCATTAAAATCACCATAATTACTTACCAATAGATAATCTTGCCCGAGTTCAATTATGGACATATTCCACACATATTTGATAAGGTTAGAGGTCACCAGGCTACTTCGTGGTATCACCACAATAACTTACAAGGAATAAGATGGATTTTTGTGATGTATGTCCGTACGCGATGGCAGGGCACTCACGCCTAATACGCCTACTGATATTAAAGCAGATAGAAATATTGTAGATGATGATGTGATAGATTTGTCACAAACATTCATGAATGTCACTAACCATGATAATGACCAACCAGCGCTTTCTCATTCTCAATATGAGAAAAGAGCTGAGAAAATATCGGATGAGACTTTTCCTTTAGGGAATAGGGATATTCTTTTGACAGAACAAAAAAAATGATACAGGTCTTGCACATTTATATGATTTGGTATTACCGGGTGAAGAGTTAGACAAGGTATCATCAGGTTATTTCATACTAAATGATATTTTGATGAGAAAATGGAAACCTAAAGATATTCCCTCAACAGAGGACTGGGCTACAGTAAATCAGATTGTGATTCCTGAAGTGTATCGATCAGAAATAATGAAGATAGCCCATGAATCACCTTTGTCAGGACATTTTGGTGTAAACAAGACTAAAGAAAGGATACTAAGGCTTTTCTTTTGGCCAAGAATGAATCAAGATATAGCTAGATTTTGTAAAACTTGTCATACTTGTCAAATGGTAGGAAAATACAGTCATGATTCACCAAAAGCTCCATTACAGCCAATTCCAGTCATGGAAGAAGCCATGTCTAGAATTATTATAGACTGTGTTGGTCCAATGTCAAAAACTAAAATTGGAAATCAATATTTGTTGACCATCATGTGTACTGCAACAAGATATCCAGAGGCCATTCCTTTGAGAAATATCAAAACCAAAACTATCACTAAAGTTTTGATAAAATTCTTTACAATGTTTGGTATGCCTAAAGAAATTCAATCAGATCAAGGGTCAAATTTTACATCTGGATTATTCCAACAGTTGACAAATGAATAAGGTGTTAATCAGATCTTGTCAAGTGCATATCATCCGCAATCCCAGGGTGCTTTAGAGATATTTCATTCTACTCTGAAAACCATGTTGAAGACTTATTGTTTTCATAACAAGAGGGATTGGGACGAAGGGGTCCCGCTATTGTTAATTGCGGTTAGGGATTCAGTCCAGGAGTCACTCGGATTTACTCCGTTTGAACTCATGTTTGGCCACACTATTAGAGGCCCATTGAATGTAATCAAAGATCAATGGCTTAGTGAACAAAACAGACGGAAACCCGTTTTAGATTATGTGGTCACATTCAAAGAACGGTTGAATGATACATGTGAATTAGCAAGACAGAATTTGGCTAAAGCTCAAACCAAGATGAAAATATGGTATGATAAGAAAGCAAGACATCAGGAATTGAATGTAGGAGATAAGGTACTTGCATTGTTACCAAGTAAAGAAGGTCCATTACAATCAAGATATCACGGACCCTATGAGATTTATAGAAAGATTAACAATGTCAATTACATCATCAAAACTCTAGATAGACGTAAGGGAACTCAATTATGTCATGTGAATATGCTCAAACCATATTTTGAGAGGAATGATACATTAGTGAAACCTGTTTGTGTAACATCTGATGATAATGAAATATCTGAAACTACTGATATTTTCAAAGATTTTGAAATAAGTAAAGACAAGAATGAAAAACCAAAATTAGGTAATTCAGAGATATTGGCAAACTTAGATGTGAAACTAGAACATTGTCGTCTGAAGAATCTCAAGATTTGTCAAAATTGTTGAGAAAATATAAACAAATATTTCCAGATGTACCTAGTACAACAAATGTTATATATCATGATGTGGATGTCGGTGATGCAAAACCAATAAAACAACATCCATACAGAGTTAATCCCGAAACTCTTGCCAACTTAAGGAAAGAAATAGATTACATGTTACAAAATGACATCATCAGAGAGAGCCAAAGTGAATGGAGTTCTCCATGTATATTAGTTCCAAAACCAGATAACAGTTACAGATTTTGTACTGATTACAGAAAAGTGAATGCTGTAACCAAAACAGATACGTATCCCATACCAAGAGTTGATGATTGTATAGATAGGATTGGTAAAGCTAAATATGTAACAAAATGTGACTTACTGAAAGGATATTGGGGTGTCCCTCTAACTGAAAGAGTGAGAAAGATCTCTGCTTTTGTTATTCCTGACGGATTATATGAATATAATGTAATGCCGTTCGGAATGATGAATAGTGGAGCTTCATTCCAACGTTTGATCAATATTTGTATAAACCGTCTTGAAGGTGTTGAAGGTTACATTGATGACTTGATTGTATATAGTGATACGTGGTCTGAACACTTGTATAGACTTGAGAAACTGTTTCAAAGACTGGCTGAAGCTAATCTTACAGTTAATTTGGCAAAAAGTGATTTTGGGAAGGCCAAGGTCATTTATTTAGGTCATGTCATAGGACAAGGTGATGTAGAACCTATTCAAGCCAAAATTGAGGCCATTATCAATTTCCAGAGGCCTACATCAAAAAAGAGTTTACAAAGATTTCTAGGCATGACTGGGTATTATAGAAGGTTTTCTAAAAACTTTGCTGAGATAACTGCCCCTCTCACAAATTTGTTAAAAAAAAAGGAGATATATATTTGGACTGATGACTGCGAAGCAGCATTCGAGAAATTGAAGTCGATGATGATCAATACACCTGTCTTGAAAGCACCTGATTTTGACAAAGATTTTAAGTTATGTGTTGATGCTAGCGAACAAGCAGCTGGTGCTATATTGATTCAAGAAGATGAACAAGGGATTGATCATCCTGTCTGTTATTTCTCAAAGAAATTTAAAGATTACCAGAGAAATTATTCCACCATTGAAAAAGAATTATTGTGCAATATTTTGAAATCTATGTGAGATCAGTTTCTCATCCATTAGTGATTTATACTGATCATAACCCTTTAGTGTTCTTGAGTAGAATGAAGAACAAGAACAGGAGGTTATTGAATTGGAGTCTACTCTTACAAGAGTATGACATCATTGTGAAACACATAAGAGGAAAGGATAATGTCATCGCTGACGCATTATCTAGATGTTATTGATAAATTTGTATATGAATTGTATTGTTAGAGATCGGTATGGATGAAGATGTTACATTGAGAAGCAGTAGCTACTATGCGTTGTAAGCTAGTAGGATGAATTGTGCATTAGTCACAGGGATGTTATTTTGCGCAAGTCGTAGTAATGTTCGATGGCTTTGTGTCTTGTTCGATGGTTTTGTTATTAGTGTGTGTATTATCACAGTAAAGTTAAAATGGATTGGATAGATTATTTGCATATGTTCGCAAGAAAGGAAATGATGGCTATTGATGTCAATTATAAATGATATTTGTAGATTATAAAAGTTTATATCCTCATGTTAACTTAATTATATTTCTCATACAAATATCATATCACCCAAAGGTATATATTTCAGATATTACAAAATTTTACTCATAAAAATATCATAAAATTTTCTTTTTTAGGAGGATGGTGTGATGTATGTCCGTACGCGATGGCAGGGCACTCACGGATGGACCTTAGAACCATCGACCCAGGAACAACAGGAACGCATTGACCCGTGTCGCTTACAGTCACCTATTGAACTCCAGCAACAACAAATAAACGGACAAAGAGAACGTTTTCATTCATTCATTAACAGCGGTTAAACAACCTGAACCGGACTTAAAAGTGGATCGATCGATATTGCGTTAAGGTCCACAGACACTATAAATACCCTTCATTTGGCGATTTTGAATTGGGTTGCAAACAAGAAGGGATATCCAGGCCTGATGATGTGTAGTCTCCTTGTGATAAGGCGGAGACATTTTGGATGTTTTGGACTTTATTATGGCTGTGCACGGATTATGAACTGAACTTTCGATATGACTCCTCAGAGCAACCCCGGAGTCATTTTTATTTCGTCTAACCAGCACCAGTGACTTTAATTTACAGCAGATAAGTATTTCTTCATTTGTACCGCACCAAGATTTAGTTATTATGTGTTAGAGACTTTGTGTTTATGTATTGTATATATTGTAAATAATGTTTGTTTAAATAATTATATATATTTTGAACTATATTTGTGAGTCAGTCTTTCATTTAACATCCTCGTTATGTGAGTGGAACTCGGGGATGTTTTGTGCTTCACGCAACATTTTGAAAAAAACTTAACAGAAATATTAATCAATGTAATATCTTGCTTAGTTAAGTTAAATTTTCAGCAAAATACATGCATATTTAATTAGGTCAGAGGTTAACAGACTTTGGTTGCACCATGGTGACCTACCTTAAATCATATGGATTTTGATGACACTCATTTGATATATTCACCAATAGTTTCTCAACTGTATTACAATCTCAGCAAAATGTGTGCATATTTAATGAGGTCAGAGGTCACCAGATACACAATGGGGGTATTATGCACCATTTGCAGTGCTCTTGTTGAAGGAAGTTTTATGCATTGATAGTTAAAATAAACATTAATATCACTTGGAAAATTCTACCATAATACTATTCACATATTTTTCAACACCTAAAACACCAAGTTATTTAATAATCCTTGCATGATTATTTTAGAGCTATGTTTTACCATACTACAATGAGTCTTAATTCTAGTGGATTTCTACCATCTTTTTTTAGTATCTGTTCTAGGTAGATTTCTTTAATGATTTCTTTTATGTAAAGTGCTTATGAACATACTAAGTGTATGAAAAGAGCGCTACATATATGTGGTATATAATAATAATAATAATAATAATGTAGTTTCACTGCTGACAAAATGACACTTCTGAATTCTTGACCTAGAAGTAGGGGGAGTCACTAAAATTTTAAATGCTTTATATGGTCCAGATTGTATATCTACATGATGCAGCTCTAAAAATAATACAATAATCTGTTTGAATTTTGTTTTTATCATTATCGGTTATGAAGTTATCGCCAGTTAGAGAAATCCAGGTAAATGGGACCCGGGAGACACACCTGTCCTGGACTGGGCCTAATTAATTCTGATCAATATGTACCTGGCTGTAAAGGGATATTTAAAGAATCCCAGAGAGTGGAAATTGAAGAAATACACAGCATTTTTATCAAATTTAACTGAGTTTAATTTTGTTTTAAATTAAATGAATTTAATTTAAAGTAATAATGTACTTAAATTTTGAAAAAAATAAATTTGGACTTAGTCATTTTTTGAGCAGTCAAGGTCAAAATTGGCGAATTTTAGCCATTTTTAGAAACCGGTTACAACTACAATTTTAAAGATAGGCTAACAATTTTTTCTATTCCTTATATACCTATAAAAAGTAAATTTAATAAGAGAATAAGAAGTTATTACATCTTTTAGAATTATTTTTACAGCCATGTCTATTTATGTACAGAATTTATTCCAGAACTGGGATGCCGATCAAGAAAACAAGGGACCTATGGGTCACGGCGCTCAGCTGTTATATATGATTAAAAAATATGATTTAGAAATGAGTCACATGCTGGTTTTATGTGGTAAAAAAATAAGCTGTATTATGAGTTGTTGTTGTTTAGCTTATGTATGATTTTGATAGTACCTTTGGAGACAGGGAAGAGGATTGATTTCATTTATTTTATTAACAAATGGAGTGCTATTGTCACACAGATTTTGACTTGGCCATATAACTTATAAGCAGAACATATAATATAAGAGTTTAACTATTTATTAAAAAAAATTACAAATATTGTCCCAAATATAATTTTTATAAAAAATAATAAGAGAATCCTATGATTTTTTAAAATAAAATATAACTGAAGTGATTATTAAAATAATATTAAAGAATATATTCATGAATGCATTCATGAATACATTTTGAAAGTATTTGCACTGATATTCATATACTTTCATTTTTACCCGAATTCCCATTCTTATGAAAGAAATTTTATCATGGAGTACATATTCATATTCGTATTTAAATACAGTTGCAAAGTATTTGCACCATGTCTGGTATTTATTCAGTTTTCACCAAACAATGATGTTGAGAATCCACAATATACAAAATTCACACATTTAAATAATGATCATAAGTACCTGGTTTTATGGCTATTATTTATATTAAAAAAATAAATGTAATATATTCATTTTGGACTAATTTCATATCAATGTAAACACTAGACACAGTAGGAATCTAGATTAATATTATCAACTGCATCTTTGTCTATCATTAATTTCCTTCATATGATCCCTAATGATTAGTAATGAATAATATGATTTACTTTTTTATCATCAAAATTGAACTGAAAAATACCATAGGTGACTGCATGGTGTTATTTGGAATACGTGACATTCTATCCATCGATACAAGATTCTTATATCATCAGTAACTCAAGTTAATTTCCTGTTATTATCAACTAACAAATTCCTTTTCTATTTTTCTTTAATTTGTTATTAAAAACCAATAAAAATTTATTAATTTATTGTTTATTGTTATGTTGTTGGTTAAAACTACTAGATGAGTTGGGCTGGACACCTGGATCAACTGTTGCTGGGCATAAGCTGCCTGGCTGCCCCACTTAATGCCTCGCCTCAAGCATGCATAATTTGCTGAAAGTTCAACAAGGTCAACATACAGGTGACTCAAGAGGGGCTAGAGAGAGCTATGGTCTGACATGGTCTCATAAAAACATTAATAAAGGCTACAATTTTTGGCCAATTTCTTTCAGCTTTCTAAACTTAAAGCTGAAATCCTTATGTGTGCATGGTATGAAAATTATATCAACAGTGGTCACAGGAAACAAACGTGCCATGGTCAAAGTTGGGCAAAATTTAAGGTACTTATTTTATATTTATACGTATAACTTATAAAATTTGAAAAAGTCAGAACTAATTTTGGGTATTCAATTGAATCTTGATTAAATAATGTTACATCCCTGACAAAAAATCTCTAGCTTCAGCAAGCCCCTTGTTAAGGGAGTAAATATATTTCTTGATTTTTTACAAAGTGCATTATGTTTGGGCCCATAACTTAAAACAATTACGCAATACTGACATCATTTCTGGCATGTGCATAGAGAATGTATAGAAAAATATGTATATTATATATGATTAAAGTCAGATCAGTGGTTTTGATATTAGGCACTCTTGAAGTGTAACAATGGGTTTTTAATGGAAAAATGAAGTTTTTCATTAATATCTCGAAGGTATTAAGTCCTAGTGACCAAATATTTGGCATGGTAGGGGATTTTTGAGACATCTAATTGTATGCCAAAGTTTAGGAACTGAGAGCTGAAGCTGGGGAGCTGAGCTCTTGCAAACTGCATGACACTAGCTTGATGTAAACAATGTGTTACATGGTGCTTGAAAACTTTAATAAAATCTACAGTTTTTGATCAACTGGTTTCAAATTTTTGGTGTTAACAGACAAAATGCTATCAAAAACATGATGTGAAAATTAAATCCACAGTAATTACAGGAAAAAAACGTGCCATGGTCAAAGTTGGGCAAAATTTAAGGTACAAATTTTTTATTTTTTTTTAATATTTTAAAAAATTTAAAAGATTTTGATCTAATTTTGCATATACAATTTAATTTTGATTAATTAAAGTTATATTACTGGAAAAAAGTCCATAGCTTTAACATGTTTTGTGTTAAGTGATCAAATATCTTTCCTGATTTTTTACAAAATTCATTGTTTGGGCCCATAACTTTTTTAAATTATATAATACAGACATAATTTCTGGCATGTACATAGGAACTATATAGAGGAATATTTATGGTAAATATGAGGAAAAACAGATGAGTGGTTTTGATATTAGGCAGTCCTGAAGTGTGAAAATAGGTTTTTAATAAAACAAGTGACCCATGGGTCATGACGCTCAGCTGACTGGGAAGAGATTCGCAAAAGGAATTTTTTTCATCTGAATGGTAGTATATACCCATTCAACTGAAGCATCAAACAGATTAACCAACAGGGCAAAATTGTGTCTGTATTTTTAAAGGTCTCAAAAATAGAGAAAAAAATTCATAAAAAATAAAAAAATACAGGTGGCGCCACCAGTCTGCAGGAACTGATGGAACATCTCATGATCAATTTGTATGCAAAAAATCATGAACATCAGTGATGTAGTTAATGAGATATTGAAATTTTTGTATGAAATTTTTACTTTTCTGGGGGTACTTTGGGGCCCCATAGCTCGAAGGATATGGGTAACAGAGACCTAATTTCTGGTTTCCAAGGAGATTTTTCATGGACCTCTCAGAATGCTAAGTTACAAGGTTCTAGGTCCAGTGGTTACAATTTGTGCCTGGTTAACAGACGGACAGACGGACGACGGACAAAGAGTGATCGCTATAGCTCAGATGACTTTCAGTCAGCTGAGCTAAAAATTGAAAAAAATACAGATGGCGCCACCAGACTGCAGAAACTGATGAAACACCCCATGATCAATATCAATGCTGAGAATCATGGTGATCAATGCATTAGTTGTTCAGATACTTGAGCTTTTGTATCAAATTTTCCATTATTCTGGGGGGTACTTCTGAGCCCAATAGCTCGAAGAATATGGGTAACAGAGACCTAATTTGAGGTTTCCAAGGAAACTTTTCATGGGCTTCTCTGCATGTCAAGACAGAAGATTCTAGGTCTAGGCATTACGATTTGTGCCCTGTAAATTCGTAAAAATCGAAAAAATACCAGTGGCGCCATCAGACTGCAGAAACTGATGAAACATTCCAAGATCAATATCCGTGCAAAGAATTATGGTGGTCATTGCAATAGTTTTTCAGATACTTGAGCTTTTCTATCAAATTTTCCATCATTCTGGGGGGTACTTGGGAGCCCCATAGCTCGAAGAAAATGGGTAACAGAGACCTTTTTCTAAGTTTCTAAGGAGACTTTTAATGGGCCTCTCTGCATGTCAAGAGAGAAGATTCTAGGTCCAGGTGTTACGATTTGTGCCCTGTTAACAGATGACCCCATCTTAAGGTCCCATAAATAAAGAAAATAATTCGTAAAAATCGAAAAAATACAGGTGGCGCCACCAGACTGCAGAAACTGATGAAACATCCCATGATCAATATCCATACAAAGAATCATGGTGATCAATGCAATAGTTTTTCAGATATTTGAGCTTTTGTATCAAATTTTCTATTATTCTGGAGGGTACTTCTGAGCCCCATAGCTCAGAGGTTATAGGTAACAGAGACCTAGTTTCAGGTTTCCAAGGAGACTTTTTATGGGCCCCCCTGCATGTCAAGAGAGACGATTCTAGGTCCAGTCATTAGGATTTGTGCCCTGTTAACCGATGACCGCATCTTTTAATGTCTCAAAAATAGAGAAAAAAACACGTAAAAATCGAAAAAATACAGGTGGCACCACCAGTCTGCAGAAACTGATGAAACACCCCATGATCAAAATCAATGCATAGAATCATGGTAATCAATGCAATAGTTGATCAGTTACTTGAACTTTTGTATCAAATTTTCCATTATTCTGGGGGGTACTTCGGAGCCCCATAGCTCAGAGGTTATGGGTAACAGAGACCTAATTTCAGGTTTCCAAGGAGACTTTTTATGGGCCTCTCTGCATGTCAAGAGAGAAGATTCTAGGTCCAGTCGTCACGATTTGTGCCCTGTTAACAGATGACTGCATCTTCAGAGGTCTCAAAAATAGAGAAAAAAAATTCGTAAAAATTGAAAAAATACAGGTGGCGCCACCAGTCTGCAGAACTGATGAAACACTCCATGATCAATATCCATGCAAAAAATCATGACCATCAGTAATGTAGTTAATGAGATATTGAAGTTTTTGTATGAAATTTTTGACTATTCTGGGGGGTACTTCGGGGCCCCATAGCTCGAAGGATATGGGTAACAGAGACCTAATTTCTGGTTTCCATGGACATTTTTTCATTGACCTCTCAATGTCTCAAGAATGAAGATTCTAGGTCCAGTCTTTACAATTTGTGCCTTGTTAACAGATGTTCACATTTTTAAAGGTCTCAAAAATAGAGAAAAAAATTTGTAAAAAATCGAAAAATACAGGTGGCGCCACCAGTCTGCAGGAACTGATGGAACATCTCATGATCAATATGTATGCAAAAATTCATGACCATCAGTGATGTAGTTAATGAGATATTGATGTTTTTGTATGAAATTTTTACTTTTCTGGGGGGTACTTTGGGGCCCCATAGCTCGAAGGATATGGGTAACAGAGACCTAATTTCTGGTTTCCAAGGAGATTTTCATGGACCTCTCAGAAGGCCAAGTTACAAGGTTCTAGGTCTAGCGGTTACGATTTGTGCCTGGTTAACAGAGGGACAGACGGACGACGGACAAAGAGTGATCGCTATAGCTCAGATGACTTTCAGTCAGCTGAGCTAAAAATTGAGGTTTTTCCTTAATTTCTCAAAGGAACAAAGTCGCAAAGACCCAGTTTTCGGCTTGTTAGGAGATCTTGGGGACATCTAACATTATGCCGAATTTTGGATTCCTAGGTCTTACGGTTTCAAAACGTGCCACATCTACCGACCGACTGACAGACGGACGGACGACGGACAATGGACCACAACTATAGCTCAGATGACTTATAGTCAGCTGAGCTAAAAAGCAATGACTACCTCGTGCATCTGATAAACAGAAATCTTGCAGAATATTGAAAAAATAAAAACAACTCATCTTTTATAATACAAATATTTATTTGGAAAAAGCATATTCATATATATAAAATGCATACAATGGCTATTAATGTATAATGAAAGAAGATATTCAGCATCCAAAGGCAGCAAGTATGCTGAGAGCCGACAATGGGGCTGCTGTCAGGCCACCAGGAGCTGTACATATTCAAACTGCTTGCAACCAATCTTTGTTTCTGCAATATAAACATAAGTATTTCCATATAAATTATATATATATCCTATTATTTACACATGTAACTATAACTATATTTATATATATATATATATGTGTGTGTGTGTGTGTGTGTGTGTGTGTGTCAAGGTGTACATTTGCCTGAATTAGAGGCATCTTGTGTTCAAAGTGTGATGGATAAGTTATGGGTACTGTGATACAAATTTCAATCATACAGATACACTGGCTATAGCTTATTATCACAGTTCAGTTAAAAAATTTCAAGTTCTAAATGTGGCACGTGATGGTTTATTTTGAACCCAGAAACTTGTACAGAACTTTAACAGCATCAACCACAGGCATATTGATCTAATATATTTAGCATTTAGCAAGATTTCATTTTGTCTGTATCTAATTGAGAGACTACAATACATGTCAAAATATTATTCTTATTATATATTACATTTTATAATTTATATTATTATATTATATACACAATAATTATTATTTTTAGTGTGCCCGATTTTTTTGTCAATTTAGTACATGAACACTACTAGAACAAGGGACCCATGGGTCACGGCGCTCAGCTGATCGTGATTGGACTATACATGTTTCTCCACTGTGATACTATATCGAGTCGATAAAGCTTATGAATATCATGTACATGTTGGGCTATTTATTAAGGAATGTAATGTAATATATGAGTAAATGATAAATGAAATTACCTGACTGATGGATTAATAGAGTCAAATAAAGTGGTTTATTTTTTATTTATTTAGGAGGGGTTGAAAATTGTGATATATTTGAGCAAATATGAATGCAATGACAGCAGTAATAAGCAGTAGTAGAATGATGATAAGGCTATTTGTTGAAGGATCTAAAGTGTATGGTAGTCTGCAAGCGTTCAATTTGACAGATATGATGTTATGATTAACTATGCTGATGAAGTGATTTATGAATATGTGACTTTATGACACAATATCTCTTTAGTCTTGACAAGGTACATTATTGTGATGCCCACTATGTCTACATATTACACAATATTGACATAATTTCTGGCATGTACATAGGTACCTATGGACGAATAGTTATACAAAATATTAAAGTATAAATATATCTGATTCATCTTGTTCTTGCTTACTGAGGCTGACTTTGGGATGGGGTTCGGAGAAGGGAAAAGTGAGGGCAGCACGAAGGTGGATATAAAAATATTCTATTGTAATGTTTTTCATTTATATAAGAATATGAAAAGCTAAGAGGAAAGGGGCCCTCCTACTTGGTTATAGTAAAGTTCTAAATATATGATTGCAAACTAATACTCTGACAAGACTGTCATGAAGAAAAACAGTAAAAGTTTTGAGATACTGTGTTGCATACGAAAATTTACAGATGGACAGGCAAGTGGACAGAATGGACTAATACCTTTATTTCACTTTCAAGAGAATAATGCATTTAAGTTTATATATAATCCTATTTTTTAAGCAGATCCACTTTTTCCATTTTGAAGTTTTTATCTGGATCATTTTTTTATTTACAGGTTTATAAATTTTTAATTAAAAAACCTGAAAATATAAGTTAAAATATTAGAATTGTTGCAAAAGTTGCAATCATTATAAATACAGAGTAAAAAACATTGGGTCATATTATGCATACACATATATTTTATTATTTTTAAATCATAAATGTTTTAACTGATTTTAAAAGAAAATAATGCCACGACATGGCATCTACAAGAATCTTCCTTGAATCACTATTAAAAAGTTTTGCACATTGGAGTTTTCAGGATATGCTTAATTTTATTCACCAAAATAAAATAAAAGTAAATTTGATAAAATAAAACATCTTTTCAAATAAAGTATACACACTGTTAGTTGAATGAGGGACAAACAATATCATTGTGCTAAATACTATCCCAGTTTTAATTAATTACTGGAATTAATAGTCAATTTCACACCTGGTGAAGTTTTACTCTTCTGAAGTAAGGAATTACTTATCTCATGAACATCCACACTTTCACAGCAATACATCACTTTGTGGACACAATTAAATGTACACTTTAATCATTGTAACCCTGGTGGTTCAATACAAAATCTAAAATGTAGCATGTCCAAGAATAAAATAAAATACAGAAAAATTATAACATTCATCTAGTTTATGCACCAGCTGGGGGGATGAGTGCAGGGCAGAGGGAAAGCCTGCTAGTAGTGGCCAAGCTGGGCCAAGGTAAGCTGCCTTGGGTGGGTTACATAATGCAAGTGAAGGATGTACTACTAGGTGGGCTAGATGTAAACAACACTTGACATGGTGTATGAAAACATGAATAAAAGCTATTCATTCCAATCAATTTCTTTTGAAAGTTCAGATTTTAAAAGATTAAATCCTTATGCATATATGCTGGAAAATTAAATCAACAGTGCCAAAGTTGGACAAAATTTAAGGTATTGATTTTTTATTAATGCTAATAACTTGAAAAATTTGCAAAATTCAGATCTAATTTTGGGTAAACAATTGAATCTTGATTAAATAAAGTTATATTCCTGAAAAAAAGTCTCTAGGTGCAGCAATTCTCATGTTAGGTGAGTAAATATATTTCCTGATTTTTTAAAAAATTGCATTATGTTTTGGCCTATAACTTCAAAATAATACCCAATACTGACCTAATTTTTGGTATGTTCTTAGAAAATGTATAAAAGAATGTGAATACTAAATAGGATCAAAAACAGATCAGTGGTTTTGATATTAGGCAGCCTTGAAGTGTAACAATGGCTTTTTTTTATGGAAAACAGAGTTTTTTTTCTCTTAATATCTCGAAGGAACAAAGTCCTAATGACCCAATTTTCGGTATGGTAGGAGATTTTGGGGACATCTAAAATTATGTCAACAGCCTGGGGAGCATAGAGATGTGCACTGAATGACCTACAGTCATCAAAGTGGACTGCTTGACAAATTAAGGAAATACAACAAGAGCCTCCAAAAAAATTCAATAACTAGCCTAATTTTGCAGCTTTTATTTTCAAATTTCAGATTTTAACAGATTAAATCCTTATGTATACATGGTGTGAAAATTAAATCCACAGTACTAACAGGAAAAAAACGTGCCATGGCCAAAGTTGGGCAAAATTTAAGGTACCAATTTTATATTTTTGCCAATATTTAAAAAAATTCAACAAATTTTCATCTAATATTTGGTATACAATTAAATTTTGATTAATATAAGTTGTATTACTGGAAAAAAGTCCCTACCTTTAACACTTTTGGTCTTAAGTGACCAAATATCTTCCTGATTTTTTTACAAAGTCCATTATGTTTGGGCCCATAACTTTTTAAAATTATATAATACCGACCTAATATCTGGCATGTACATAGGAACTATATAGAGGAATATTTATGGTAAATATGAAGAAAACCAGATGAGTGCTTTTGATATTAGGCAGTCCTGAAGTGTGAAAATAGATTTCTAATAAAAAATTGAGGTTTTTCCTTTATATTTTAAAGGACCAAAGTCCTATTGACCCAATTTTTGGCATAGTAGGAGATTATGGGGACATCCAACTGTATGCCGAAATTCAGATTCGTAGGTCCAACAGTGTCGAAACGTGCCAGTCTTACAGACGGACATCCAGACGGACAGACAGACAGACGGACGGACGGCACGACAGATGGACGGACGACGGACAATGGACCATGACTATAGCTCAGATGACTTATAGTCAGCTGAGCTAAAAATGTAAATGCATATATACCAATTCACAGAAATATTAAAATATATTCAACATATATTTTAAGCTGCATGTTTGAGCAAATCTTATATTACTCAATTATAAGGTAAGCCAACAATTAACATCTTGTATTGGTCTATTTTATAACATCATAAACACACATAAGAAATACTAATGTAAAAATATATAAAAATACACTTATAACACATATACATTATACACAATTTTTTATTTATTATGATGTATTGCTCTGGTACCAAACAGCTTATTTAACTTATTTATAAAGAAATGTTTGGTTTGTTATGATAAAATATTTTTATTTAGCATATTTAAATGACTACAAAATATCAGTGATAATAATAAAGTGCATAATAATTGAAAAATTGAAGCTGAGATAATCAATAAGCGACACGTACACTTACATTGTAATGCTTCCTTTTGAATTATATTTTTTTCCCTTTGATAGCAAACAATTGCCTCTTATTTATAAAGAAACTTATGTTTTGTTCAATAAAATAATTTGTGGCACAATTTAATTAGTAGAAAATATTAACATTTTGCATTATCTAATTATTATTATTTATATTAAAGAATATATAGGTATAACCATACATTAGTTCACTATGAAGAAGTTCTAACAGGAAATTATACTAACAAAATTATATACTTGACATCAAGTTAACCTAACAAACACGTATCAATTATATTGAACATGCACAACTTGTCTACAAGGCAGGGTCAATACCATTGCATGTCAGTGTTGAGACAATCTATACCAATCTTCTAAAGAAGGAGCCATCTGTTCATAAAATAGTATTATGAGGTAGCTTCTGATTATTATTTATCAATTTAATGCATTATTTATGTATAAATATGGAAAATATCTTTATACAGATGACATATAATACAAGGATCGTCTTATGGATGGTCCATAGTATCCGCTATTATCGCCCATCTGACGATCTCAGCCCCCTCAGTTATTTTATTGAACTGTTGGAAATATAGTCTAATTAATCTATATTTAATTTTACACTGCCTCATTTGGGCATTTAATTCAAATTAATTTTTATGTCATATTTTTGGATCACCAATATCTTTTTGCTTCAAAGAAATGTATTTAAAATATACTGGATTGAAAATTATCAGCGCCACCTATATCATTTTGTCAGCAAAACCAAGTTACTTTGAAATGGAATAAATCATATATCTTATGAAATATTAAAAAAAATAATAATAATAAGATATAAAAGTATCAGTATCTTTTCAAATTCTATGCAATATTAATAATTTTATTGGAAAAAAAAAGAAATATTGATGTCTATAACAGTGTGTGTCTTACCTCAAGACGACAGTGACAACTGCAACTTCTCCCCCCTAACGGGCACCATAACATTACTTGGGAATTCCCTTTGCGACAAAAGATAACCGCGTGTAATAAAAAACAAATCACTGCATCATATGCAAAAGTTTCTGCTCTATCAAACTGTCCCATGCAACTTTTCGTAATTTTTTTCTATATTATTCTAAATATTTTCCAAACATTTCAAATTTGCACAAAACCAGTGAAAAATTGGCTTAGAAATTTGCGCATACCAGCGCCCGATTCCCCACGATGTCAGCTTTCTAATGGTATTATTTTTGAACCAATTACAAGTGATTTAACCATGCCACAAACGAGTTTAATGTACGCACGTTTTTTTTAAATTTCCTGACCACGCGACCTCCACGTGCGTTCACTGGGGTCAAACAAGGCCATGTGTACATGCGTGGATTTCTAACTTCTGACGCGCCAATGAATAAAAAAATGAAACAGTAGGTAAGAGAAACATTTTAACCTTTTAGTTATAAAGTTTAAAGACCATATCTTGCACCATTATTAAATGCCCACAGGTTGAAAAAGTGACAGTTTTAGTTGGCTTAACTATTGTGTCGCATTCTCAGCGTTCGCCGCGTCATTGTGAATACCAGTCGATTCGTCACCACGGTCGTTTCGTCACCAATTACTAGCCTGATACGGACGGTCACTTCGTCCCCAAAAATTCGGTGGCGTATTGGCCAATAGGCACTGCTTTTACAGAGCCTGTTTGTGTCAACCAATCAGTGTCCGGGTGACGGCTAACCATGTTTCGCATGGTTTCATGGATGTGTTTTGTTAGCTGAGCAATGTCAGCTACGGCTCATCAATCAGCGGGACTTTCTGTGATGATGAATCAAAGGATCCTCTCCTTTGATCCTGTTACTTTGATCCCCTGCATAACGTGATTTCACTCTTAAAAAACTTTCTGGTGTGTGCCCTGCCCAACTGTATTTACCTTCTTCGTAACATTTTCCATATGAATCATACACGTTTAATCAGAATTTATTTTAATCGCAATCCACCTGTTACAAGGTTTATTTTGTTTGTATAATCTGATTGTTCAATCGTCTTTTCTTTCATCTAATATACTTTTTTCCTGTATGTGTAAATATATATATATTTTTTATTTTCTTATATTTTTACTTAAATTTAAATGCAATCATAAGAAAATATTAAGAACAAAAAATGAAGTTTATTTTTAATTCAAAAGGAGGTTTTATACATATATACATATATATTGAAATGTTAAGTTGACTTTCTTTAAATTAGAATGCCAAAATTCGGTGAATAAAATACATTATTCAATTTGTGTTTCATTTAACCCTACCTTGTGACCATTACATGAAAATATATATATATATATATATATATATATATATATATATATATATATATATATATATTCGAGAGAGAGAGAGAGAGAGAGAGAGAGAGAGGAAAGGGGAAAGGGGGAAAGGGAGTATAAAAGAGTCAGTTATTGAGCACTCTTACACTTTACACTTTCTTTAAGTGCACCATATCGTACACGCGTTTCCAAAAAATGTTTATTTATAATCGATATGAGAGAGAGAGAGAGAGTTAAATTAAATTTAACACTTTCACTGTTTTCGAAGTGCTCAAAACGTGCCACGGTACTTTTGAGTCAACGTGACGTGCCACACCATGATGTCATAATAAATAATAACTGTTGTGGCCTATGTTTAATGCGCATTTCTTGCACATTCGCATCATTTTGAACGACAGCAATCAAAGAAGAAATACAGTCTTGTAGACAACGTATAATTCCAGGTAGGCCATGCAATAATGTTATTTTTATATTTTTTAAATTTCAGGCGTGCGAATTCATTAGTTTATAAACTTAACTTGTAACATTATATATGAGAGAAAAAAAGACTGTTTAAGATGGTATATGTCTCAGTGTTATTTTGATTTTAACCGTAATTAGCATCTCATCATCCAATACGGTCATGTTTACACAGTCTCAGTGAGTACTAATCAAATTTTAAAAGAGAATTTCTAATAATGGTATAATAATAAATTTTCAGCTGAAATGCATAGTCATATGTCACTCGATGTATTTAAAGCAAAGTTGAAACAGTTTCTCTCTCATATTTAATATCATTGTTTCTGTTTAAACATTCATGGTACGACAGCTATTGTTCTATATAATTTGTATATCTCATGCGCCATCATATGTAACCATTGACATATACTGGCTATATATCCTGTAGGAATATGTTTGTAATCGATAAATAAATAATTTGTGAATAATTTTCAGCTACTGTTACGGTGTCTTCAAAAGACTGAAGTCGGGGGTGTTATGGCGTTGCACCCAAAGAAATCCTGCGGTGGAACTCTGCAATGCCATGGTGAGAGAGACAACCGACACCCCTTTCCAGAGGACTTCCCAGGATCATTGCCACCCACCTACCACAGGGAAGGCGACTAAGGTCAAAGCTGTCCGAGCTGCGAAGGACCAGGCGCTGGCTGACCCTTTCAAGTCAGCTTACACCATTGCCGAGAGTGTGATACTCGGTAAGTATAACACAATAAAGATAGAAAAAAAAACATATTTTTGTATACATGGTTCTCTGTCAGAAAATCTTAAATACTTTTAAAATGGGAATGCACTTAAATAAGGAGCGCTTTTAAATAACGTTTCATTTTATATTATATTTGGTTTCATATGCATAATGGGCACATTGATGTAAATGCAATATTTTATTGACAATACGATAGTAATTGAAATAATTTGATATCACACATATTCATTATTGTCTGTGTTCAAGTATAGCCTGCCAATATGTTTTTGATGTAATTTATTATTTCATTATATATTTTCAGAAGGACCCAGAGTTCCGAACCCTGTGTCATCACAGCACCTAGGAAGGATCGCCAACCGATTCCGGCAAGGAAAAAAGGCCCAAGCACCCAACCGATCTCCTATTCGAACTGCAGTGGGAGCACGTACCAGAAAACCTCCATGTGGTAGACGTCACAGTGGGACCGAGGAGGCATTTGATCGTCTTCACCAGCGAACAGCTTCGACTTCTGAGCCGGGCACGGAGGTGGTTCGTGGATGGGACGTTTAAGGTGATCATATTTTACAATAATTTTTAAGTGATTACACACCTAGTAAACAATGTTTCAACTATAATAGAAATAAAACGTAATATTAATAAATTTTTATTTATGTTACTGTTATAGGATGCTTATATCGTTAAATAAAATATATAAAAGTCACCTATTTTTTATATTTTCCAAGTACGATCATATATATATTATAGGCCTTATATGTGCATATTCTATTTATATATGAGACTTTTTCAAATTATTATTCCTTATATTTTAGGTGGTGAAGTATCCGTTCACATAGCTTTGGTCCGTCCACGCCTTCGTGAGGAGCGGGGAAGCGATGAAGCAGGTGCCACTGACTTATGTCCTCATGTCGGGAAAGAGGACAGTTGACTACCGGCGAGTGCTGCAGGTCATCCAGGAGGAGTTGCGACGCACCAACTTGACCAGCAGCGTTGAGGCTGCAGTGGGTGACTTCGAGGCCGCTGTTTGGAAGGCATTCCGACTAGGTAAGAAATCTGGATACATAATAGAAATAATAATGCTTTTAACAATATTCATGACTGTGATTTTTAAGTATTACAATTAACAGCAATATGTATTGTATGCTTGTGCCACAATCGTGAGACTATTATTCCCCAAGTACATTATTTATATTCACTACCACCAAAATAAAAATAGTACTCAATTAATTATAAAAAATTATGTAGTTTATTAGCTATCAATTTCACTTATCATTGTATCGGACCGTCATCAATTTCGCCATCATAAACAGCTGTAATTGATACTTTATTATACAAATGTTTTTGCTGTTTAAATTTTAGCATTTCCGGAAGTTTCTCTGAAGGGTTGCGCCTTCCATTGGGCCCAGGCTGTTTGGCGAAAGGCGCAGGAGCTTGGTCTGCAGGTTCGCTTCAGAGAAAACAGACCGATGCACCGCTTTATCAAGCAGCTGCTAGCCCTCCCATACCTGCCGCAGCAAGATATAGCCGGCGAACTTGATCACCTGACGGAGACAGCCACAACTCCGGCAACATTCGCGCTCTGTGCATACGTCAAGATGATGTGGGTAGATTCAGCCGTCTGGCCACCCTCAACATGGTATGTATAGTATAGGAAAGATTAAAATGCTTCATTAAACCAAATATTCATACACATTTTGGAAAAAATTAAAATGAATAATATATAAATTTTATTCTAGCAATTCTTAAAATAATAATTATAATAATATAAATAATATAAATAATTCATATAACATGTTTTTTTTCATATGTTAAATGCAATAATTATATAAAGTTATATATATATTAAATGTTTTTTCTTATCCATTTTACTATTTTTTTTTTTTTTGGCAGGTCTGTGTTCAACAGGGCCATTCGAACGAACAATGACTGTGAGGGCTGGCACAGGCGTTTGAATGGCAAGGCGAACCGTGGTCAGCTGAACATGTATCTGTTGTTGCGCCTGCTGAGCGACGAGAGCCGTCTAGTGACTCTTGAGCTGGACCTCCTCAGAGAATCCCAAGTGACGAGGAGGCAGAGGTCTCTGGAGACGACCAAAAGTCTCTTCAGACTGTGGGAACAGTACACAGTCGGCGAGATCTCAGCCCGCCGGTTGTTGGAGGCAGCTTCGCATATGACACCTCTCCCTGTGTCTTAGATCTTCCATACTTCAATCTGTGTTTCTTTGTGACTCCTTGTATCCGTCAATTGTTTTTATGTTTCGGTGACAGGTTTTATATGTTGGTGTAGTTATATGTTTGGTATTTTTGAGGACACACGTGTATATTTATCTGTATGTATTTCACTGTCCCACCAGTGACTCTTTGTATATAATTTACTTGTATATAGTTGTATATATTCCCATGTTTCTTAGTGACTTTTTATCCCCGTTAATCGTTGGTGCAGTTTTATGTTTGGTCTTTTGAGTTCATGTATATATCGCCATTTGTTACATCGTTTTATGTATGTGCTGTAAACTGTCTTGCTGTTCCTTCTTGTATGCATTGTTTTGTTTATTTGTCATAGAAAACTGAATGTACATATTTGATTAAAATAAGTTTTTTATATTTTGAAGATTTGTTTTCTCTCACCAATGAAATCTTACGAAACCAATTATCTTTAGTGTCAAGAAACGTCCTTCAAAATTAACATTAACATTAACAGTAATAGATTATTTAATTAGTAAAGAAATAAAGTTTAATTGACCAAAAACATGTCCAGTCCAATTTGACAAATTATATAATATTAATTTTAATAATATTAATTATAAAGAAATCAAAATGAAAATTTAGTTTGCTTTTTTTAATTCCTAAGCATGTATTCCAGGAAAATAATGCACGTTGCCTACAATGTAGGCGACACCTAGCTGGAAGATCGAAATCACCCTAAACGAACACGAGCATAATCTAAGATGTGGCGGTTATTACCATAATTGTTTTTTTTTTTCCACACATTGAATGAGGATAAATGTAAACAATCATAAATATCAGATTAACACGTTTATACAGTCGAACTGGATTGATTTTAAATGGACGGTCACTTCGTCACCAAAAATCAGTGGTGACGAAACGACCGTGGTGACGAAACGACCGGTGACCGTCATTGTAAAATCATATTAACAATACTTACAATTAATATTATTATTATTATTATTATTATACACAGTAAAATTTTTTTTAAATATGCTGGTGATGAAGACAGGATTAATATCAAGTTGGTCATGGCTGCGAGACCACATTACTTTAACAATATGTAGCCTGGGTTCTAAAGAAACAAAAAAAAATAGCTCTAAATACGCAAGATTATTAATTCTGTCTCATAATAGTGGAAAACAATGTTAGAGTGATATGGCATAGGTTTTCAGGCGATTTAAATGTTTATGTTTAAGTATCAGTGTATAAAACACGCATATAAATCTCTCCGAAATTTCTCCGGCCACTTTTACTACTATAGTCTGTACTAGACAGACCCCTCTGTGACTGTGAGCGATAATAAAATGAGTATTCTGTGTCTGGGCGAACAGCACTATGGGGAAAAGTCATCAACCCTGAAATATCAATCTCTGAATACACTTAATGAAATGTTAAAGTCTTTACCTGCTGATGAAGCCTGTCTACCTGTCTACTGATTCAATGTGACTGTTTTGTTTCTTGGTTGCCAGAGGATTTGTTTGTGGACGACTGTTTGCACAACAGGTGCTATATTTTGCCTTTTTCATACCCTTGGCTGCAGGGGGGCGCTTCCTACAAACCTTGCAGGTCACAGAGTCCCATTATTATTCCCCGACCCTTTTGCCTGTTCAGTAATTTCCATTTTATGACCAGTTTAGTTAACCTTAATTCCAAAATTCGTTAAATTAAGACTGAAAAATATTTAATATTAAAAAATAAACACATACGTGACACCAGTAGGCCCTACATTTTGTTCCACACTGGCAGGTGTACAGGAGTGAAATACCATAATATATTTTGTTAATTAAAAAAAAACACTATATATAAGGCAAATGTTTATTTCAAATCCTACCTACCACATAATTGATACTCTTGGAACAACTGAACATTTTATAGGCCTAATATCCGACTATAGGAGTCTCAGAAAAAGTAAAGATTCATCAGGCCCTGATGAAGAGTAACAAATTGTTTTCTACCATATGATAAACACCGACAGGTGACGCTGCGACAGCCCCTTCGAAAAATAATTTCAGATCAATGTAATCATCCCCCTGCTTTCAGAGAATAAGATTTATATATTGGAAATAAAATGCATTAAAAGTCAGAATGATAAAAGACCTCTGTACAGCGACCTCTGATGGAGAGTAAGTAAGTAAATTCTATTTAAAGTCAGAATACGTTACAGGTCAACAAGGCAACATGAGCTCAGAAGAGCTCTTTAACCTACTTCATTAATATTATGCATATCATGGCAATGCAAAGACGAGTTACGGTAACATGAACCCTAAAAACAGTCAAACTTAAAGAAGCACATTGAAAAAAAGCACAGTTATAAGTTTTAAGCATTACGAAAAGCATATACAGTAGTCATGCATAATTCAAGATAATAAAGTTGTTCCATTAAAAATTGAACTATCATATTGAAAAATGAGAAAAAATGATGTCAAATAGTGTGCAGTTCAATTGGCTTTATATAAGCTAAACAAGCGCCCATATTTAGCAATACAAAAAGCCAGAGCAAAGGGTCTTACAAAGAAAAATAATTCTCCAGGAAGATAACATATAGGGGCCTATACATATGAATATGCTGCAACAGAGCAAAGCAAAATGGAAACAAATTTCACAAATTATTTACAAAGTCATATGTTTCTCCTCCTTACATTTGGTACCAGAAGCAAGTTTAATTGGGGATGTGTAGTAAGTTTTTTAGCTTAATTTCTCGAATATTACCCTACTTTTATTTAAAAAAAGGTCACATTACACTTCGACTTTGTTCCCGCTTCGTCGACCTATCAATAGCCCTGTCTGGGCTCTAGTATTTACGTTTGCTACTAAAATGCTTAAAATGAAATGCAGTTCCTACCGATAGACGTTACTGAGCGTAACCCATGCTATAGCTCTGAAATGGTCGGCCAGGGAGCCGTAATACAGTTATATAATTTGCTGCGAGCTGGTAGTACCTGTTTTAAGCTTTGCGACACAGCAGTTTGATGGCTCTGACAGTGGGAGGAATAACTAGTATGTTTTAAAGATCGCATCGACTTGGCCAGTCTAACCTATATCAGGACTATTTTATTGTAGCCATGTACTCGTTGCCAGCAAAAACGGATACCAGACCATGTTCTTTGTATCATTCTAGGTCGATGAGCAAAGAGGAAGCGTAATATGACAGATTATTTAAGAAATGTAATAAATACCAAACACTGCGCCTACCGGTCTTCTGCTGTTCGGGTCTAGCGACCCAGCATTGCGGGTTTGTTTAAAATGAAACGAGATACACGCCAGACACGGTACCATGACAGGAACCTAGTCCTTAAGAATAAAAATTTTATAAATTCAGATTTAATTTCAGATCTTCCTTCTTCGATAAGTTAAACGGAAACTTATAACAGGACAATAACACTTAAAATGGGTCGTAGTATTATCTAATGTTCTCTAGTGTAGTGAAATGTTTATTAAGGGACATGAAGTCACCTTTGAGTGCTCCAGTATTATATACAAAGGACCCATGGGTCACGGCATTCAGCTGGTTTGATTTTTTTTGCAAATGCAAAATATTCAATTGTAATGTTTTCATATATATATATATATAAGCATATGAGAAGCTAAGACGAAAGGGGCCCTACTACTTGGTTATAGTACAGTTCTAAATATATGATTGCAAAACTAATACTCTGACAAGACTGTCGTGAAGAAAAACAGTAAAAGTTTTGAGATACTGTTATGCATAAGTTACAGATGGACACGCAAGTGGACAGAATGGACTAATTCCTTTATTTCACTTTCAAGGGAATAATGCATTTAAGTTTACATTAAAGTCTATTTTTTAGCATATCCTCTTTTCCATTAATAGTTTTTATCAGATTCATTTTTGTTTTGAAGTGTAACAATGGCTTTTTTTTATGGAAAACGGAGGTTTTTCCTTAATATTTTGGATTCATAGGTCCAACGGTTTCAAAATGTGCCCTGTCAACGGCCGCACGGCCGACGGAAAAAGGACCACGCCTATGGCTCAGATGAATTCTAGTAAGCTGAGCTAATTATACATTAAACACTGTGGGGTTTTCCACCATCACTGTGCAGGAACATGTAATGGGGCGGAGTTTTTAGAAGTGAGCTACAGTAAAGATCGGCATGAAATCTAGATACATTTTTTTGCTCGATCTGACAGGTTAAAATGGAATCACTTGTATATGTGTTTTACCCAAAGGTGAAAGACCTTTTGCAAAGGCGGTAAATTCAAAATGTTATATTTATACCGGTACATACGACAATGTTTGTAATTTGTAAAATCCTTTCACCAGCTCTCTCAAATACATGTATTTGTACCACTCTTCTAATTAGAATTCGGCGAGATCATCTATATCGGACACATTGTAGTCCCAGCGGTCATATAAATTAGCTGCTTCATGATCTTTCAACCGTTCATCTCGCCTTCCAATAATTCTGGGTTCTCTCTCACTCTCTTCGATTTTAACTTTTTCTCTTTCTCCCCTATACCTTTACAGATGATCATTCATTCTGTGGGTAAACTTCTATAGACCCATTTGCCTCCCCCCCCCTTCTCTGTTCCCTCCAACGTAGGTAAAATTTAATCATCGAAGAATGGGGGGGGGGGGGGGGGGGGGGGGTTGATGTAGTGAGCAACTTTTTTTTAATTGAGGCGTTTGAAAGGGTGATATAGATAATATGAAGCACATTTCTGTGATGATTTTAAAAGAGTCTGAGTTGCAAAGAGTGTATGGACAACACCAGGAGAACATTCATATTAGCCACAAGGTTATTTTGTAAACCTGTTAGAAAAATGTTTAAACTAAAGAACAAATGAAGGACACCATAGTTGAAAATGTTCTTTGTATAAAGAGTTTACGGAATATTTAAATACTTAAAAAAATAAAGGTGCATGTCGGCTGATATAATTATCAATGATCCAATCCCCCAAAATATTCTTTTTCTTAATCTAAACGGACTAATAATTACATGTCTAGGCCTATTTCTGGACCTTTATGCAAAATTCCAAATACAATGGAGTACCCAGTGGGTTTTCTTCAACTAAAAGAAAATCTGGTTTTGGCAAAATTACAATATTCCTTCTAACATGTACAGTAATATTTAATGTGTGGATGACACAGTTCTCCAGCTTCCATCTAGAGGGAGGCTCCATCTGAATTTGTTGAATTGTTAGAAATATCTCATAAATGTTCTTTTATCAATCTGCTGAGAAAATTCAATTCAATTTTTTGAAATATATTGATACCACTTGGAAAATGATTTTTGGGCTCCCTATTCAAAATCAGATTAAGAAAATATAAGCAAATGAAATCCTATTGGCATTTTTATGACTGTTTGCCCGTGACATATACGCATGACAAGTTAAGTAACATTGTACACTCTACACAGAACAGTTCATCTTGATTGAAAATAACAAAGTTTTTTATTGTGCCAGTATGTACATATCAGTTCACTTAATTACAACATTATCCGACGATTTGCTCCCCTAAATATAGACAGAATAGAAAGAAAACATAATCACAAATAATAATCACTATTTGACACATACAAACCCCGGGTCAGAAACACAGCTCTTATTCTGTGCGGAGCTCAATATTTACCACATACCCCAGTCAGTCAGTGCTGTCAGCGAGTTTGTGCTTGCGGCAGCCTTGCCTTAAACACTTATATACTGGAACATTATTCCAACACCTCTCATTATAAGATCCCTTTGTTGTAATTTATTCCCAATTGTGGAATGAGTTTTGATAATTATCAATGGAGTTTTTATCTTGTAATAATTTTTTTTTTGTTGAATGGCAATGAAACTGAACATCAAATACATAAAAACTATAACTTCAGTGGAAATATCAGATGTTTAAACATCATATTGGAATATAACATTTTTAATGACAAAATGTGGCAATAAAATGCTCATTTTAACTGCTATGAAGATTGGCGATTGGTGAACATCAATAAACATAATGTTTAACTAGCAATAATAATTCACAGCATACATCAATTCAATAACACCTGATGAATACAGGATTATTTAAATCCTCCGCATGTGTGACAAAAACTGGTATAAATCCTGATCTGACACTTATTTAACTATTATAAGCAAGCATTGCAAACCATATGATATAACTAAAATTTGCATACTTGAAATCATAGCAACTCAAACAATTCTGATGAATATGGAGTCACCATCTCACAAATCACCTCTGACAAAAAGTACATATGCCATTACATTTAACAATGTAATCTGTCTGTGTTTGGATGGACAAGTAGTGGTTTAGAAAACTGTAACAAATGTATACATATATGAGAGTAGTGTCCATGTATTCTGCTGTAAGAGGCTACCTAATATATATATATATATATATATATATATATATATATATGTATCTAATTATATATATATATATATATATATACACATATATACAGTGGAACCCCACAATTACGACCACCTTGGGGACTGACCAAAGTGGTCGTAATTTGGGGGTGGTCGTATTTGTGAAACTCGAAATTACCTAGATCGTATATTCTGGAACAAAAATGGTGGTCGTAATTGTGGGGATGGTTGCAATTGCGGGGAGGTCGCAAGGCAGGGTTCCACTGAATATATACATATATATATATATATATATATATATATATATATATATATATCCACAATTAAAATAACAGAACAGTAATTAAATCTTTGTTGCTAGAACTATAATTCAAATGACTGTCTGGGTCTTCTTTTTAACACACTGGAATTCACACCCAACACATTACAGAACTGCTGCAAAGGACTGCTAAATATATTAAAACATCCTTAGTTGTGGCTAACTAGTGTCTAATTTTCATACAGGAATACAAAATGTTGATTGCTACATATACATCAATAGAACCAATAGAGATCACCCAAGAAAGAATATGAAAGCTGCTGCATCACAAGAGAAATTAATATATGAAAGCTGTACTCCCTCAACTCTGGAGCATTTGATGATGTCTGTGATCCATATATTATATTGACTATCATTTATACATTAATAATAACCATCATTCATCAGGTCTTAGTATCCAATATGATCAGGTAGAGCATGAAAAGTATGGTTTTTTAACATGATTCTAAATCATATTATTTAAGTGGGACCAAACATTCAAACCTTATTATTTCCATTTCATAAATTTTCCTTGAATGTTCTAATACTGTGTCAATATTAATACTGACTATCCATCATGCATTCAGACTCCTGTTCAATGCATATTCCAAAGATATTTCCTAAAATGTTTAGCAGCAATGAACCTGGGATGTTAGAACAATAACATCTGTTTTTGTTTTACTGTCGGTCAGTGGCACGATCACAGTGTTGGAATGCCATTCTTATATCATTAAGAGCTTGTCATAAACTACTTACAATAAAATTTTTTTAAATTCCTGCTAATCGAATGACCCGGTAATCCCACTATGGTTTTATCTACACATCTGTACTTTCCATAACATGACTATTATTTTTACTCCCACACAACAGCCCTGTTCACCTGAATGTTTATATTTAATTAAAATCCATTTAACTCTGGGAAAATGTGCAGGAAAAAGTATGATTTCACTCCTTTTTGAATGTGCAATTTTCTTTATTTGAATTTTAAATGAAAACGGTTTGAGCTCAAATGGCTGCATGTATAAAATGTTATCTGGAAAAGCAGGTGGACCAGGGTGCTGGAGCAGACCATATTTTTATATACAGATATAAATGTGCACACAATCACACTGATTACCTTATGTAGTACATATTATGCTCTCTTGATTAATACTATCATATAATCTTCCCTTTCCTCTCTATGATTATCTCCTTGGCTTGTGTATGTCCATACTTATCAACAAAAAACCATCTAATTCGCCTTTCTGTCCTTTAAATTCTAGTATTTAGGAATATTTTAATATGTCAGGCCAATGTTTTGGCTGTAATTACTCCATGTTCCTCATAGTTAGTAACAATTTCTACTAATCGTGATTATATACTGTCCCACTTTTCTGTCTCTGGAACATTAACAATTAACACTGGCACTTGATTGTCCATTTCACACATGAAGGTTTAATTTACCTTCACTTATCATGTTTACTAATAATCATCATGAAACTTCTTAATCAGGTAAACCAGTCACAGTATCTGGAGCTACCTGGGAATGTTTTACTTATATATGTCATACTTACCTTAAACTATTCAGATCACTAACAAAAACAGATAAATCAGATAACAAAAAGAAGCAATGCTTAATGTTCACGTGTAGCCTGTGTGAACACAGAAGGACCCTGGATGATGTTCTGTAAACTCCTCAATTACTGTATATCCCCATTTTATGGCTGCATGTCTATTTATAGCTGCACCCTGAGTTTGCTAGGCCCCTGTCAGGAGTTCTGACTAAAGTCCAAATACTCTCACTGAAGAAAAAATCAGCCTCTCTGAGATCTTGATGCTTTGTTTATCAATCATAACGTTCATTATCTGGCCATGTTTAGAGTCTAACAATCAGACAGACTTAAACTTGTATAATTATTCCTCGATCACACTCATTTAAAAAATAAAAAGGCTGCATTAATCCCATAGATGCATGTATGATTAAGAAGAGAACCAATAATATTTTTCATAAGGCAGGAACTATTCAATATCTTAGTCCAAAAAACCATTGTCAAATTTGAAGTGAAAGCCCCATCTAGTTTTCCTTGCTAAACTAAATAGGTTTGGGTTACACTGTAACATTGTGAAAGAGGGGTTGTAAAATTCATCTCACATGAGCTTGTCTTGGCATAAAAACCCTAAACTCATACAGACTGGAATTTTACCAAAAATTTGGCCTGAGAAAAAGCATATCTGAACATTTTATGAATAACAATAAATGATTTTTAATGTTGATTCCACAGGAATAAAGACTAGACCTTCAAATGTATCTTTGCTAATAACTAGACAGTCACTACTTATTGTTGCAATGAATCCATGACAATACAGAAACAAAGATACATCCATGGCAACTGTTCTTATCTAAAAAGTTTGCAATGTAACAGCTTATAATAAGCCTGCAGTGTAATATGATAGTGCTGATGATTTTACAAAGAAATCACAACCCATCTTCTGAAGGGAGGAAAAACTGACCAATGGGGTGAGTTACTGAGCCCCTTGTTTTTGTAATACCTTTCCAATAATGAAAGATTGCTTGATGATATTGTTATTATAAGTAATTCATTTCATAATAGTGTCTATCGCTGATGCAATACTTTCAAAAAGGACACAATCTTTGCCCCTAGTGATAAGTTTTATCTAATAAGAACCATACAAATGAACCATTAATTTTCCACTTTCTGTTATTCTGGAAAGATATTTCCGTAAAATAAGTGTCCAATTGTTAAAAAAAAAACAAATATTCTGAATAAAATAAAAACATGCTGGAACTGATATCCTCTGGACACACTGAAACCAGTACTTCACAACAAATCAGAAGCCATATCCTTGGTATGCTCAACTCAGCAACCACAGGAAAAGGCTAGACAACATTCCAGACAACTGTACCAAGTCAAGTGACCTCCAAGAAAACCCCAAAGCAAAGCCCAAGGTACACTTGAGCAAGTATACCCATCACTGAAATTTGTAGAATTATTGAACAACAACCATACAAAGTAAAGGGGCTAACCATCACCTTTTTTAATACATGCAACATGATTGCAGACTGGAAATAAACAGCCTTCAAATGTTGAGTAACAGCAACAAGCAAATTAAATTGGTGGGACAGAATAATTATCAGTGAAGCAGCCATACCATTACCCTGCCGTTAAAATCTGCTGATGGTGCAAGTACAAAATCATATAAATAGTGAAGCTTGAATAGGTGTTTCTATAGATACCTGTTGTTTGGACACACTGCCGGGTAGGTTTTGATTGGAACAATGACTGACCAGGGACTTGAAACAAATAGTAACAGACACAGGGTGACAGGGATAGACACAGCCTGCTCACAGTCCTCTATGCACAATATCTCACCATGACATCCACTTTACGGTTCTAATCATTCATACATCTCACTGTACCCTTTATATATGTGTATAGTATATAAACGGTGAGTTTGATTGGCATTCCTTTATTGGCTCATGACTGTCACTATGACCTCTTGTTTCCTCGCTTGCTCTTGGGTCGCCTGCCCTTGATAATTTTTGGTTTGTGCTTTATAGAGCCCCTCCTACGCTTGGTGGTCTGAAAAAAAAGTTGAACGTTCAGTTTAAAGAAACAAATTATAGTAATGACCATATCACAATTTACTCAAGCCAAGAATATGCAATTGGATGTTACATGGCGTGTACAGACATTAAACATATGACCCAATAACCAAAGGCCAGAACAATTTCATTTAACATTTTTTAGTGTGAGAGTTCCATCATATTACGTAGTCAAAGGAAAACTTCAACCCTTTTTTATTGTGAACCAAACTGCAGGTTTCTGTGGTTAATATATATATATATATATATATATATATATATATATATATATATATATGTATATATATAGAGAGAGAGAGACCAAATTTATCAAAAAAGTATTCAAACATAAAATTCAAACTCCTTTTACCTTTTTTGAAACTGTTTTTTTCTTGGGTTCACTCTTTGTTGTAAGCTGCCTATTACCAAGGTCCTTGACCTTGTAGATTCTTACGAGCCAGTGTTCTGTAGTATATGCTTCTTCTAGATGTTCAAGATCAAAGTTTTTCCTCCCAATTTCAACATTCCTGGTGCGATCAAACCCTGGGGGTGTCCTGAAATCCAGCTGAGAAAAACAAACAACACATTTAGTTTGGTTGGCCTGACTGGAAGACTAGAAAAAGTACAACTGATTTTCCTTCAATTCTGATTGTAATTTGTACATGAACCACTTTAATCTTTCAGATCTACCGTAGATCCGCGTTTTGCCGCCGCGGCCATAAAATAAGACTTAGAACTGAAAATCCTGACTAATTTTACTCGACAAGGGATGAGGCTATAATACGCAGGTTAGGCTAAAACCACACATGTACAAGAGACTCGACGGCCCGCAATGGGCGATATAAGGCAGAGGAAGATGGAAGTGAATACTAAGAACGTATATTTAATGATACTGCATATTTGTGTATCAATTTTATTCATTGTTAATTTTATAAAATGTAATATTAATATTTTGAACAGGCTTATACGTATTAACAAACTTCTCTGAGTCAGTCATAAACCATGGTAATTTTCACACCATGACTGATAAAAGATCGATATTCACTCACCAAATTATGCACTCTAACGGTTGTACCTAAATTTGAGCATGGCTTCAATACTGGTTAAACATTATTTTAAGATATTTCTGGAACAAATCCTTTCTTTTAAAATAAACTGTAAAACAAAAGATAACCAAAGACCACACGTTCTTTGGCAATTAAACCTGCGTTCACGTTCAGATACTTCTTCCTTCATCACATTGTCAATAGATGGCGTTCAAAGGTCGAAACCTCACCAGCTAGTTCCGTAATCATTTAATATAGCACGTTTTGCCAGCAGAAGGTTCGGACACCAGTGTGTATATATTATGATCAGCACGACCCTGGGAGTACGCGTACAGGCTGTGTGAAAATCGACGCGGGATTCGTTTATTCAAAGGTTTTGTCAAGGTTGTTAATTGACCGGCGTTGTATAGTCTCTAAATAAAAGTTTGTCATCACAAAGGGTACCGTTGGCTTATATAATGCTTTGATGTCCAACTGAAGTTTAATTAGCCAGTGTAATGACGCAAGGTATCCCAAGGCCCGCTTGTTCCGTAATCGTTTTATATGGCATGTTTTTAGACCACGCAGACACCATTTTGCATATATTATGATCTGCAGGACCCAGGGGTTCAGGCAGTATGATCACTGACGCAGGTGTCGTTTATTTAAAGGTTTTGTTGTTAAATGACCGACGATGTAATAAGTCTAAATACAAGTACCGTCGTCCTATACAATGCTTTGATCTGTTGATGTCCCAATCAAGTTTAGTTATCAAAGTTAAAGGCGCAAGATTATCTGGCATTCAGTGATGTGTCAAATTAATTTGGTGGCCCTACAAGGATTCGTCTTGGATGAGTCGTCATAAACCGAACAAATTGTCATCTATTCTAACAGGGTAGATCAGGCTGTTTAACCAATTATTCAAATTAATTAACAAAGCCAAGCAATATACACAGTTGCAACTTGTTCAGTTTCCCAAAACTGCTTTGCCTGACCGCATATCAGCATACCGCAGTGTTCCTAGCTGCAGTCTAGCTTTTGAGGAAACCCTTTTTTCGTTATGTTTCCATACACCACCTGGCAGTGAATCGTGGTGAGAAAGTGGTGCGGCCAGTAAGTAAGGTTTTCGGTATTTTTTACTCCAATGAAAAAGCCTTCCAGGTATTTTACGATTATGGGGTTTGGCCATTAGACGACATGCGGCGGCAAAACGCGGATCTATGGTATCCACATTTTGATGATGAAAAGATGTGTTCATAATTACTGTTTGTAATAAGAAACTACCACAACCTCCGACCACAAAATTCCACTGGAAATATATTTCTCAAGTTGTAACCAAGAATGGAATACTGCTGGAAAAAATAACAGTTATGGAACATATATGGGGCTGTTACATTAGCAAATACAGAATGTGTATGATAAAAGTTATCTGGAGTGGTCACATTACAGTGTCTGTATACACTAAACATGTCAAATGATGGAAGGTTATGTGACATATCTGGAGTAGCTCTGTTATCGTGATGTATTTGTATACACTTTATATGTCAAATGATGACAGTTGTGTGACATATCTTGAGTAATTATATTATTGTTATGTATTTGTATACACTTCATTTGTCAAACGATGATGGTTGTGTAACAAATCTGGAGTTATTACATTATAGTAATTTATTTGTATACACCTTATATGTCAAACGATGAAGGTTGTGTGACATACCTGAAGCTCGCCAAAGCGGTAGTAGCTCAGTTTGTACATGAGGCAGTTAAGTAGGGTGGGTGAACCAGCAGAGTCCACGCGGAACTCTCCTTGTGGTGTGAAGTAATCAGACTCCTGGTGAAATAAATATATGTACATATCACTACACAGATAGCACCACAGAACAAAATCTAGACATTGTGGTAACTCAACATTTTGGTTACTGAATTTTCTTTCTACAATATTTGAGTCTATGCTCAGGTGTCTTGAACTGTCAGAATTGTCTTTTGCCAAATTATAGATTGAGCAAACCAAGGCTGACATAATTTTGACTGCATTAACTCCATTAGCTGCATGAAAGGAAAACCTAATTGTAAATGCAGAGTTGTTAACACTTTATGAAATCACGCAAAATAGTTCTACAAAATAGTTCTACACGCAGCTGATCTACAAAATTTATAAACAACAGCTGTACATGTATCACCTTGGGTTTTCTTGTAGCTTAACAAAAAAAAAATTAAAATGGCCAAACAATCTGTATGAGCAACAAAATATAAATTTCAAAACTTGAATAATTTGTAAAGGGCCATCCCTGAGAAAACTGAAAATTAACAGTTTATCAGATCCTTGCATATTCCAATTTCCAACTGGACAAAAAATTTAATGAAGAAATATTAGTTTAAATTTAAGGCATTAGAGATTGCTCTTTTGTCTATATTCCCACTTCATCTTTCAGACAATGAGCCCCTGGTTGAAAGGCAAATGTTGTGATACTAATACTTGTTGTGTTGTATCTAATACAGATCACACAGACAGATCAATATCTGCCTGTTCTTGACCAGACACACATTCCTCTACCTGGCGTACACTGCAATCAGTAATCACGACTGATGCAAAATTAACCAGGCCATGATAGTTTATCTAATTGGCAAACATGGTAATTTTACCTATTTAAATAACCCCCATTTCCTCAGACTCAACTTTTTGTAGCTATGCACACCTCTCCCATGAAAATGATGGGGTAAAAACATGTTACTCATCAGTGTCTGTATTACCTCAGCAAAACTGTGCCACTGTGTGTGCACCCCTTAGGAACTGAGAAGTATGGTGTTACTAATACTATGATGAAACTGCTCAAGAGCTGCATACTCAACGTGCTGTGACTGTTGGCGATATAAAAATGCCAGAAATATGTGAATTGGAGAAAGTTTTCACTTACGCTCTTTACACAGCGCTTTACCTATAGGGCTACTACCTATATCTTAAGGAGCTGTTTGTTATGACCTCGTATCCTGAATTGCTACACCAGAGGGGAGCACTGTATTTTTGTCTAGTCAGATGAGACTTTGTGCCGGAAGACAAAGCCAAGTGAGGAACACACGGAGCCAATCATGTTTATTTCGTTTTGAGTGACAGCTCATTGCCCCGCGTAACCGTCTGAACAGGCCACAGGCTCAGAGAGAATTGCCCCTGACGTGGTTCGCTTAGGGCCTTTAGCACATAGGATGCTAGGTTGGTGAGCTGTAATTTAAACGAAACGTAACAACAAAGGCTGCGTGCACACCTCGCTGGCTTGTTTCAGTTCTGCAGACAACAGATACATGGCTACGCTAACACAGTCATAATGTCATAATCGAATTGGTCGATGATGCAAGAATGCAGAGGGAGCGATTTAAATTCGACCGGAAACTCATCAAACGGCACTTGAAGAGCAGCAATGGGCGGAGCCAGGATGCCTGTTGAGTGTTTGTTTATTGGCATCTGATTGGCTGCTTGTTACATCATACGAACGTTTATTTCAGCAGACAACGAACCGCCATCTGGTGTCTAAATTTATCATAAACGGTCAAAGCTGGCAGCGTGAAAATCAGTTGCTTCTTTAGTTTTCACTTGGAATTACCTGAAATTAGTATCAGTAGTACTAATGATACAAATGTTGCACAAACTCCCAGTGAAATTTGGTTGAATATTGGTAGACATGTCGTGCAACTGTTGTATGACATTTGTGCAACAAAACTGCTAATTTTTAATCACTAGCAAGACAGGCACATGACATGTTTATCTGATTCTCATTTTGTCTCCAATCTGTCATAATTAGGTTTCAAGGGCAACAAACCCCTCATATAGTTGTCTCACATTTCTTGCACTTTCTGATTCATGGAAACTAAATTGAGGATTTCAGATACCAGTTATGACTGTGGATAGTTTTGAGAGAACATGTCATAAGATTTTTTTTTCACATGTTCAAAATCACAGAGACACAACTTCAAAGCCCTATGAATTTTCCTTCTGTCCATGCGAGTGTGAATCACATGAGGAAATTGAGAACCCACCTAATGTTTGGAGACCTTTCAGAAAATCCCTCGTGAATGACGTTTGCAACTACTTGCAAACAAATCACAGGGTGAGACACTGGCTTAACTGGTTAACAAAGGGATTTCAAATATCTGTGGTCAGTGTGAAAGTGGCGGAGTATTTACCCTGATGTCCCTTGGGTGCTCTCCTTCTGCAATGCGGACCATCCACAGGAACTTGTTGATGTCATCACCCGAGTACCCAATGACCCCGCCGAAGATGACCAAGACGTAATCCACGTCAAGTGAACGCATGATCTCATAAGCAGCTGACTCATTAGAGGACATAGCTTTACCCACCTGCAAATAGATTTCATATAAAAAATGCGAACAATATGGGTAAAAATAGAGACACCTCTGTTTACAAGGACTGTACACCATCAAATCTTTAAATGTTATTAACAAGAGGAAAAAGTTCTTTGATTTGATGAATAAGCATAACAAGTTTCAAATTTCTCTCTTAATTACAGCCATAATTAAGTCTAATGATAGAGAACAGACAAAAACATTACATTCAGGCATAATGACTGTAATATTTAATGAATAATTATCCTTATGTACATCTCCATTAGATCATGTCAACTCATGTGAAAGCCAGCATATGTACAAGGAGATGGTTACTGTACCTGGCGTACACTGCCCCAGGCCATGGCAAGCAGCCGGAGGCAAAAATAACCAGGAGTGAATGATCAAATCTGACACCTTAACCTTGGGTTGATATACTTCAAGATAAAAAGATTCTGGTCATATGCCCTTCATGGCACTGAAAACTGTAAAATGTGTTATTTGACTAGGATAGTTACAGTTCCAGCACTACATCATTTAAATGTCTTTTTAATATTTTTAATCTCCAACAAAATGTATATGTTTAGGATACACTCATCATGTGGATATAACATCATTTAATGAAACCAGATGTGACATCACACATTACAAACATCATTTCGTTACCCTGAAAACTTGTATCTATATTACATAATACTTACTAATGCTATATGACTATTATTCCACGTATTATTGTCCACTAATGTTGTCCGATTTGCCATTCCCGCTATCTGATACCCATAATCCCACCATGACATGACTCGTGATTTATCTGGAGTGTTCTGTCTTAGCCAGTAATACGCTTCTCTAAAGTCGTCTAGAATATTCCTTGTTCTGAAAAGAAAACAAAAACTGTAAATTTATCTGATTTAACTTCAGAAAATCACCTAAAAATATAAATGCTTTTTCTTATAAATTACAGACAAAAGGGAAGACAAAATATAAAATTGTTTCCAGATCCTCCGGGCTGGTATTTGCATGATTTTTTTTCTAAATTTAGCTGATGAGTGTAAAGCTGAATCCATGGTCTCTCTTTACACAACATCATGAATGAAGAAGAATAAAGAATACTTGATTTATAACAATAAAACTTTTTATTTAAAGGACAGGGATAGTTCAATGACCTGGTAACACTGGATAATAATGCAGGTTTCAATATAATGAGAATGATATGATATTATTAAACTCTTTGATTTCAATTGTTATATGCACATGAGGTGGGGAGAATCCATAAGTCATTACCTGTCATTAAGACATTAGAGCAAATCTCTGAGGTTTCAACAAGATTTCACCATTTTTGCCTCCATGGCAGCAGTAAAGACTGAACCATATCAAAGAAACTGTATTTTGAGATGAAAAATTTTGCTGTGTTTTATACACACATATACACAAATCTTCATTATGAGTGGTCCTTATATCTTAAGGTGTTGCTCTTTTCAGCACTGTGTATCTGTTCTAGTGGTGGACCAGTTAATCATTTATATCGTTGACTGGTTGTGTTCTGTCATTATCGATACCATCAACTGCGTTTTTGCTTAATGGATCATAAATGATTATGTATGCACATCAAAAGATATCATATTATCTCAATAAAATAATCTTATTCTGTCAGAGATATAAGAAAGATAGGGCACAAAACAGCGTATAGTATTCAAACCTAACCATGTGCAAAAATAAAGTGTCAACAACCCGGCCATTACCTTGACCTTTCAGCGTGATGTACAAATTAGTCTGAATAAACTCAGTCAATATATTAGTTGTAATTCTATACAGCATATTTCACAGTAATATAGATAGTACATAAAATAACTTTTCATCTTTCAATCACTGAATACGATTTTACAACCCATTCATACCACTAATCTGTCCCCCCTTTTAAACAGCAACAGATATATTACACATCGACTTACCCATCTTGCCCATATGATGCCAGAACGATGCTTGGACTAGAGTAGGCGTTACTTGTCACCCAGGTACAATGGACGGTAAATAGCATGAGCATCATCATCATCGCCAGCAGGATGACGCTGCGGATGTTCATCCCCATCCCCTCCTCCTCCTTCTGTTTGTCTTCTTTAGGTTTCTTGGTTTTTCCAGGCTGTACAACAGGTAACACACTTAAATATTAGACTTGATTAGATACGATGTCAGGTTACAAATCATCCTGGTTGTACATAATATTAAACACCCGAAGTGAAATGAATGAAATACATTCAAGTATAAGCCCTTATTCATTCAGAATTATTTAAGATTTAGGACAAATTATGACACTTTACATTAGGCCAAAAAAAATAAAAGGTATGGTTCTCAGGCACCGCCCACATCAAATTCAAACCCCCACATCAAATTTTTCCATTTTGATTTTCAATTGAAACAGCGGCTCAAACATTCCTTTCAAAAAGATAAAATAATACAATTTTGATAAGATTTCCTTCATTTTGTAGTGCTTTTATTTATTCAGCAAAAAAAAATTGTTAATAACATGCTTTTCCCTGATATGGCATTTTTATTGAAACACAAAAAAAGGTAAAAAAAAAAAAAAAATTGCCAGCCTGCATTGATTTCTGAAAAAAAGTGCCTGAGAACCAAACCTTATTTTTTTTTTTTTTGCCTTACAGGTATTATCTTGCTTAGCTTCTGGTATCTCCATACAAAATTTTCAACTGCAGATGTTTGCTTTAGGTAGAAAGAAATCTTTAGAACTGAAAATAAATATGCAATAAAGTTTGACCTAAGGGTGTTTAACCAAATGAGGCATTTTTGGTGCCAATCTTGAGTGAGCCTCAGAGAGCCTCTGAAATGTGAATTATAAGGGTAAAGTAGAACCAATCCAGAAAATGAGAGCATCTGTATGAGCTCCTCAGGCTCATTCTCTTGCATAGAAGTTCTGATTGAAAGCATATTAACTAGGCCTGAGAATTTTGAGGGGCCTTCAAATAGATTGAATATTCAATTCTTTACCTCATGTTCAATTGTCCATTCAATTGAATTATCAATTCTTTACCCTCTATTCCAATTCTCAATTCAATGATTTCTTTAGTATTAAATTTCCTTAAATATTTATTAAATTATTTCTTTTTAAAATTTAAATTATTTGATACATTGTAACACCCCTAATATTAACTGCCAGCTGATGTATCTGGTATTTCACAGCTCGTGGCCATATATTGTAGTTGTCATACTGACACGGTCTGTTGACTGTAGGACATATAGTAGCACCAGTAGTATCTGCTGCAATTCAGTGACTCATATTTTGGACTTAAATGCGTGTGCCAGTCATTATGCTGATCATTATAATGTCATTATGCTAAAACTTATGGACTTCATTTCCACCTGAGTTACTGTTCATTCAACCCCCCTATGCCCACCCCCCACATTTTATATTTGACACGACCGCTGGTGTTTCACACAATAAATCATTTTTGATATTCATATATTCATATAATATCCAAAGCTTTTAAGGCTTAAAAAAAATCATTTATATGACCACATGTCTGTAAATAAATGTTTACTAACTTCTATAAAACCTTTTTGTCAAGAAACATTCAAGGTGCAAGAAAAACATAAACACAAACTACATGAATCAACAGAAAAGACATCCAAGTGATGTGGATGATGTTCTAGTTCATACAAAAGTACAGAATGAAATGAATTACAATTCACCTACAATATGAATCTACATGTACAAATGTGCGATGTTAATTCAAAATATTCATCACAGAAAATGCTCACATGCTGGAAAGAAATCTGATTTTGATGGGGTGTGTGTGCATGTGTGTGTGCACTGGACAAGGGGAGCAGCCTTTACATGTATTCTAAGCTTACATCTGGTCTCTGATAAAACCTTCACTTAAACCATTCTAATGCAAAGAGAAGGTATAATGTTAATTAGGATTTTCTAGATGTTTCCATCAAATCTAATGAACTGCCTTTGTGTTATGACTGAAGTGCTTTTTTTTAATATCTAATAAAATGCATTATAGGAAAAGGGACAGTAAAGTGGCAGTCAAACCAAGCACAATTAGGTTAGTTTCAATAAGAACATTTTTTTTGCAGCCCCCCCCCCCCCCCTTAGAAACTCAGGTTATCTATCTAATTTTATTTCATCATGAAGAGTGGATAAAACCAACCAGGAACCAGAACTCTGGATTATTTGGCTCTTCAAATGATGGTCTGGTATATGATTAATACAAAGCGGTCCTTCGCCTATTGTATGCAGGGTATGCAAATATTCCTGCTTATGTTTAAAAAATTCTGAAAAAAATTAGAAGTAATGCATATGTAACACTCTAAAACTCTTCCAATAAAATCTCATAAAATCTAAAAATGTTCATAGATTCTGAGCCCCTAACATAACAGGCATTAATAACCAGCTAGGTCAAGGGAATTTTCTTTTTATATGAATTTATAACATTCACAATTCTTCACATTTCCTAGCTGTGGGAATTTTCAAACAGAGACAATTGTCAAGGATCATCTTAGATAATCAGCTTCTGGGGGGATGAAATGAAGTGACAAACAGTGCAAGCCACAGGACTTGAAGGATAACAGTTCACAATGAAACAAGATGATGTAACAAAAGAACACCAAGGGGGGCATCTCCAGGCAAATCCAACAACAGTTAATGAACAGGGCATGCAAAGTATACCTCTTTGGCCTGTTCGGAGGTTAGAAAAGCATGGTGGAGTTGTTTGTTCTTTTTGCCTTTTCCTTTCAAACTGTTACCCAGCTTACTGTTTGACACCTGAACCTATGGAATATTCAGGATGAAACACCATACAATTAACAACCCTGTACAGCCAATGGAATTCTATCACACACCTACATACGAAGTATTTTAAAATGAAAGCAATAAATAAGATCAAATTTATGTTATCTGATAAAAAATTAAACCAGAACTGTTCATGTACTTAAAAAAATCCCAAATATTGCTCAACTCTGACTGATATTTTGGTGGTCTTTTGGCCTTCTAAACAATTTTCAATGCAGCAGGAGAACAGTTAAGAAATCATGCTTCCATGTATAATACGCACCAAAGCATTTTGTTTTGACTTTATGAAGATAAAAATGTGAATTATCTTTAGGGAACAACCATATATCTTGATAAACCTGGTTCTTCAAGAGCATAAATGCAAAAGAATAAAAATATTTATATTGATAATTATTACATGATCTAGCATGCATTATCTCTGTTGCAGTAGTTTGTAGAGAGATGCTCTGAGCCTAATTTGCAAACACTGAAGGGTACGTCTTTACAGAAAAAGGTACGGTTGAAATCAAGAAACCTCAGACAACATATGTAGTTATGCCGTGTCATCCAGATTAGGTTCTAAATCTCTCACAAGCATATTGTTATTCTCAAAGAGTCAAACTTAATATATAGAGGTTCACATATAATGTACAAAATTTCATACATATCAAATGAATATTTTCAAAATTTCAAATGATGAGAAAGAGAGAGAATTTGCTTCAGAATTTGATTAAAATAAAAGAAAAAATAATTAAAATACAAAGCAGCAGCCTAGTTTTAATATGCACTTAACTTTTTTTCAGTATGTGACTCACTATGTGACTTTTCCGTTCAGAAGAGAACTCTCACCCCCATCCCCTCCTTTCACCCTTACAGCCCAAATTCACTGACTTTGTCAAACCGTTCACTTGAACAACTGAACATCCAGGTTATACTGTGCGAGAGCCATCACCTTAACATGTCAAATTAGGACCTTGTATTTGTGGTGTTCATTTGTACAAGGATATATAATTGATCAATCATTTAATACTGAAAGGAATGGGCAGTTTGGACTGCTGGCCTTGAGCAGTTTTTTGAGGATCCTCAAAACCATGAGAGGGACACTTATTAGAGCAGGGGTAATTATTAATTTGAATATGGTATATAAAAATACCTAAATCTACAAATCACCAAAAGAAAATTGAGTCCCTTCACCTTATTTTAGATTCCTGCCATTGTGATATCCTGATTGAAACCAAATATAACCACAGGTACCTGATTTAACCACATGTGCCATATTTTACCAGGTCAAGGTTTATGAAAATCTTAAATTAAAATCTCATACCTCCAGAGGGTCATTTTCTGTGTGCTCTGGGCACACCTTGGTAAAAAGTAGAACATTAATACTGTAGTGTTTGGATAACAATATAATTATATAATAAACAAGCTGCAATTCACAAGCAGCTTCAGACAAGATTCAAATCTGAATAAAATGACAAGTTTCTTTATTACCAGAAACCAATTTATAACTGACACAAAACCCATACCATGAACTGAGGACGAATTCTTTGAGAACAGATCTTGTGAAAAAATAAACACATAAATGAGAGCAATCATGTGTGAAATTCAGAGAACCTGAAAGTCTGGAATATCAGTCTTTATAAATATTTAAGATGTCCAATGATTTCATGGAGAACGTAGTCTTATAATTAAAATAATTTGTTTTTAGAATTTTATGTTTATACAAATATTGGTCCTGCGCTGCTTCACAGATATTTAAGTTATCACTTTCCTCCAAAAAAGGCAAAAACTTAAATTAAAACAGCATCTATAATATAAAACAAATGATAAAAGCTACTAACAAACAAAAAATACAGTGCTTATATCTACATACTGATCCATATTTATTGTGTCAAGGCATACTCTTCTTAGACAAGCTAAACTGTGTATCACATGCCTTGTGACAAAATATATGGTGAAAACTAAAGTGTTAAAGCCACGCAGAAAAGTCTAATGCACTTGCATTAAGAGTAAGACAAATAAGCTTGCCTGGGAACTCAATATAATCCCTAATAAGGAGGAATAATGTTTATGTCAGATGCCAAAGACATAAACAATGCTTCATATATCAAGTTAGTAATGAACTAATGTTGCTGTTTAAAGTTACATCTTCATATTAGAAAGGCTCTGGCTACTATGCTCTCAGAGAACTTGCTGCATCCAGCTGCTCTAGCATTAAATTCATGAACAATGAAAGAACACAGATGTGAAGGAGCTTAAATCCTAATGACCAAGCAAATCCAAAATGTAAATTATAAATAATAATCACACCAGTTATGAATAAGAACAAATTCACCAGGAATTGGATAGGTTTGCAAGCCATTATTTAACTGGTCTATATAATATTTGAAAATCTTGATGCCATTCTGGCAGTGCTTTTGGCCATGATCTAAAAACTGCATCAGACAAACCCTATAGGGTGTTGTGTACAGGAAGCATACATGAGTCATTTATTTCTTCAGTTGCCTCATCTTATTATTCATGAAATAGATGCCACATGGGCTTGATAAAGCAAGATCTCTGTAAGTGTACCTGCTTGAGCCTTGCTAATAGGGAGATGTGAAGTTACTGTGCCAGCTAAATGTCACTTTTTGCTGATATCAATACCAACCTTATCATAGTATTTCTCATCTTTCTTCTCTTCTTGGCCACCAGGGGTCTCTTTCTTTCCTTCATCTTTCAGGAAGATCTCAAATGTCTTTGAGAAAGCGATGGCTGCTAGAACACATACAACTGGTGTCAGCGTCAGCATAAGACGCACCATCACCCCCGCAAAGTAGACGGCACTTATGGCATACAGGATAACTGTGGAAACATACAGCAAGTCATCAGCAAAGCTACATCAGAACCATGAAGTCAACTGCAATGAATACTCAAAAGCAGATCTAAACATTTTTGAAAGTAAAATTTCACTGCTAACACATTTAAGTTTTCAGCATTTGTCCTCTGCTTTGATTGACAATGGGTTGTAAAATGTAACTAGGCCAGATATTAAGTTGAAAAGAATAGATTCACATTAGTCCTTTATGAGGAACTAACATTTGAAAACATTCTTGACTACATTAAAAGAAACATAGAGATTAGTCAAATAAGCTCTGCAACTTATTTTCTGAGTATCATGCATTGCATATTTTAATTTATCATGTACCATTATGAATTTCTCTATATATGTAACAAATGTAAACTACATTATGTCTGGAGCCAATGATCTGAGCTATTATTAAAATGATATGCAATTACTGCCACATGAGCCAGTAACTGTTTCAAATGAAGTAAATATTCTTGTGACCAAAAATGTATAATGCAGCAAAAGTTCCTGAAATATCATGGACATTGCAGCCAAATACCTGTGTTTTATGTTTTTAAGACCAAGACTTCAAATCTGAAGTAGAAATGATAACATTACAACATGAACACAGTGACAGGACTCACTGAAGACTCGTTCATCATTGATCTCTTTGATGACGAACCATACTCCAGCAGGGAATGTACAAATCAGGATATGGAGATCGAAGAAGAACGACACCCACGTGGTGGGTTGATGCTCAGACACAGATGCGATGATAGGAATATGAATTTTGGCGTAGCCCGTGTCCCATAGAGCATAGAAACGTCCACTCCATGGGGCAATATACCCTACAATAGGCAGAACAAAGACACCAATATAAGGCTTGGTGGTTTAAAACTTAAGATTATACCAATTTTTGATAAATGTACAGAAACAAAATCATACATGTTGTATATAATCCTTGAAAAAACTGAATAGTATCTAACCCATCATGCGGCATCATAAAATCTGGTTGAGCTACAGCTGTCCACGTGGCAACAACCCAACATGAAGATCAATTAAATTATTTTGAGGTTTTAGCATTCAGCAGAAATCCTTATTGACATTATCAGAAAGCTGACAAGATCAATAAGATGACTGTAGTAACAAACTATAATATTAGGCACAAAGAGCTGAGAAATTTATCTTTGTATTTTTTGCTTAATCAATCTACACATATACTGTGGTTGGCTTCATCAAATTTTATGATCTTCACTTTTTCAGTGTTTCAGGGTCATTTTCGCAATTTAATGGTATATTTAACACCCTAACCATGTCATCAATTATAATTTGAATTCATTATATCAAATAATATGTGCGCAAAATCTTAATAATAGTAAATAGATGGGATCCCAAGGCCACACCAAACAATATTGTTCATTAATGGCATATAATTTGAAAGATCTGATATCACTTAAATAGCCATCTTTGAACACACAAGATTTATTTTTATTAACCTTTCAGGATATATAATTCCCCTTTTGTGAATATCATGAATTTGAAACCCTTGCAAGAAAAAAAGGCAACCACATATTAAGCATGACCTACCAGCGTATGTAAGGCCCACAACACTGAGGAAAACGAGTCCAGCAGAAGCTGTGATACCCAGGATAAAGAAGTGTCGGAACTCAGATTTGGTGAGGACTGACTGAACGTATTTGATTGCAGCGTATGCATTCAGCAGAGCAAACACTCCTGTAAAGAAACAGAAAAAATTGTTTTAAGGGACACACAGGAAAGATGTGAATGTCCAGCAACTATATGATAATTTACATGAATTTACAAATTTCATGTGTGTGAATGTTTAATAAGTCTTTATCTTCTGAACATTAATTCAAGGTTATAATTGCATGGTACAAAAATATTTAATTCCATTTTTAACCAGACACACTAAAACAATGCTTTTCATACCAATAATGTGTCTACACAAGCAGCAATTAAATTTCTATATTCCTGACTGGAATATTCCAGGATGTTAGCATGAAATTACAGATATCTATTACAACAACCAGGGAACAAATACACTGCTTTACTAAAATGCTCTCTGGGTAATACATTTGATTTGGTTCAAGTGACTTTCATATTTTGCAAAAGTTGTTGTTTCAAGACTTGGCAAAAAAAGGACTGTAGGAGTTTTAAGATGAGTCAATGTACCTCAAATCAGTTTCAATGTTTAAACTCAATATAAAAAGTAATGCCCCTTTGGAATTCCAATAATGCAGCATAAACAATTTGCAAAACTACCTACAAACTAACAAATTAAGAATACAGCTTTTGAGAGAATTCTGATTTTTAAGTAAACAGAGAAAAAATAGTTTTTGGATGTTTTGCTGACTTGTTCAAATGATCTTTGTAATATTTTCCTGATTTATCTCTGTTTCTGAATTTATAAGATTAGCTATCACTCTCCAATCATACCTGCTGCTGCCATATGTTCACTGGTCCTTACTGGTTGGAACCCAACAAAAGGGATCTGCATGGACATTACAAGGCCCAGTATGAAAAATGTAGTGTATGCTACAACAAAGAATACATGCACATAATGAAAGGCTGCCCACAATCAGATAACATTTCATATGATCATATCAAATTCATCTCTTAACATTATCATGCGAGGTAAAACACTATGATATAATGGTGACTGGTAAGTTTCATCTGCAGTAACACGTAAACATAATATGGGTGTTACACAGAAGGTGGGTGATTGTTGAAGGCTGTATTGTCACCCTTCCACCAGAGGCCTTTTCTATTAAAAATTAAAATCTTCCAGTTAGGGCAGTGTGAGATCGCCATGACAACTTGTCTCCACTGTTAAACTTTAAAATCAAAACTTGTTACATTTCGAGGAAACACCTATAACATTTCACAAACACATGTTTACAAAGTATTACTTATTCCATGAAGCCCTCACCACATAAATTCCCATGTTTACGCAATTTGCCTTGAACAATTCTAGTCCAACATGTTTGAAAGGAATATTTTACCCTTTTAAAAACAGTTATACCAAAGCTGCTGGTGTATTAAGAAGCCCTCGTGCATTGTGGGTAGCAGATTGTTACACCCACAAACCCTAACAAGCAGAGTTGTACTCTTATGAGTGTGGCTCTGCATAGAGTGGTGCATTGTCTACATTGTCTCATATTTATAATGGATCACTGTGGTTTCAAACACAGACGAATTATGCAATACATATGCATATTCAGCCTGTTGACAAAATTGATTTATAAAACAAGAGAAGATTTTATTTTTATTTACAGATTTGAGACTTGGTATACTGGGCTATGTGACAAATCAAACATAAACAGGCACTGTCATTCAGGCTCACTTAGTATCATATGGGGTAACAGGAAATTCTGTTTAAAGTCATGTCAATCTGATATAAAAAAAATATTTTCTATAGAAACTGTAGTTAACCTGACCTCTTGGTTATTAATGAAATATTAATGCCATGATCCTGCTTAATACCAAGGGCAAACACTGTGAATATGGTGCCATATCAATCAAGCCCTGTCATAGTAACCACTGTAATCACCATTTCAAATATGAGTGCAAAGCACTAGAGTTATAACCTGTCACTTGAATAAAAGGTAAATCATAAAGGATGTCAGCCACCAGGTGCAGTTGTATCAAGAATATTATTGTTCTCAGTTAATCTTTTTTCAAGATTATGAATCTTGAAAATGAAGTTTTAGCGGAGGGCTAGTGAAAGCCAGACTTACCAACATAGATTCTTCTGGAGAACCTGCCCATCAGGAGCAGCACGAACACATGAAGTGGAATAAGATTAATGATGAACACATAGCCTCCCCACGCTGATACCTGAAACACAATGACAGTTATAAAAATTAATGCTGTACACAGTCTCCCCACCCTAATCCTTGAAACAGTCACTGTTAATCAGATTAATGATGAACATATTGCCTCCCGACACCTGAAATACATTCAATGTCAATCAGATTAATGATGAACACACAGCCTCCTCATAATGATAAATGAAATAGTCATTCTCAAGAAGATGAATGATGAACACACAGCCTCCTCATAATGATAAATGAAATAGTCATTCTCAAGAAGATGAATGATGAACACACAGCCTCCTCATAATGATAAATGAAATAGTCATTCTCAAGAAGATTAATGATGAACACATAGCCTCCTCTTAATGATAAATGAAATAGTCATTCTCAAATAGATGAATGATGAACACACAGCCTCCTCATAATGATAAATGAAACAGTCATTCTCAAGAAGATGAATGATGAACACACAGCCTCCTCATAATGATAAATGAAATAGTCATTCTCAAGAAGATGAATGATGAACACACAGCCTCCTCATAATGATAAATGAAATAGTCATTCTAAAGAAGATGAATGATGAACACACAGCCTCCTCATAATGATAAATGAAATAGTCATTCTCAAGAAGATGAATGATGAACACACAGCCTCCTCATAATGATAAATGAAATAGTCATTCTCAAGAAGATTTATGATGAACACACAGCCTCCTCTTAATGATAAATGAAATAGTCATTCTCAAGAAGATGAATGATGAACACACAGCCTCCTCATAATGATAAATGAAATAGTCATTCTCAAGAAGATTAATGATGAACACACAGCCTCCTCATAATGAAAAATGAAATAGTCATTCTCAAGAAGATGAATGATGAACACACAGCCTCCTCATAATGATAAATGAAATAGTCATTCTCAAGAAGATTAATGATGAACACACAGCCTCCTCATAATGATAAATGAAATAGTCATTCTCAAGAAGATGAATGATGAACACACAGCCTCCTCATAATGATAAATGAAATAGTCATTCTCAAGAAGATGAATGATGAACACACAGCCTCCTCATAATGATAAATGAAATAGTCATTCTCAAGAAGATGAATGATGAACACACAGCCTCCTCATAATGATAAATGAAATAGTCATTCTCAAGAAGATTAATGATGAACACATAGCCTCCTCTTAATGATAAATGAAATAGTCATTCTCAAGAAGATGAATGATGAACACACAGCCTCCTCATAATGATAAATGAAATAGTCATTCTCAAGAAGATTAATGATGAACACATAGCCTCCTCTTAATGATAAATGAAGTTCAGTCACTGTCAAAGAGATTAATGGTGAACACACAGTCTCCATATTCTGACACCTAAAACACAATCACTGTCAATCAGATTAATGGTGAACACACAGCCTCCTCATAATGATAAATGAAATAGTCATTCTCAAGAAGATTAATGATGAACACATAGCCTCCTCTTAATGATAAATGAAATAGTCATTCTCAAGAAGATGAATGATGAACACAAAGCCTCCTCATAATGATAAATGAAATAGTCATTCTCAAGAAGATTAATGATGAACACATAGCCTCCTCTTAATGATAACTGAAGTTCAGTCACTGTCAAAAAGATTAATGGTGAACACACAGTCTCCATATTCTGACACCTAAAACACAATCACTGTCAATCAGATTAATGGTGAACACAAAGCCTCCCCAAAATGATAAATAAAATATAGTCATTGTCAATAAGACTAATTATGAACAGCCTCCCCATGCTGATACCAGAAATACAGTCACTGTCAAGAAGATAAATGATGAACACACAGCATCCATATACAACTATATACAATCAGCAGAGAACATATGGAATGCCATAATAAATCTACAGAAAATTACCTGTAAAACCAAAGCTTATAGATTAAAGAAATTACACAGTTCATTATGAAGATACTATTTAACATCATAATAACCATCAATAACTTGAGAAGTCATTTTAATCTTAAACAGAGTCGATCTGCCTCCAAAGCATAAACTGTCAGTCATAAGCATGTACTGCCAGTCATTTGCATATACTGCCGGTCATTTGTACATACTGCCAGTCATTTGTATATTTACTGCCAGTCATCTGTATGTGAAACTGTATCCTAACTGTTAAATACTTGTTATCATATCAAGCTGATGCTGTACAGGATATTAAATGTGCTAGGAAGCCTCTATGGTCATCTATAGACATAACAAGGATAATGTTTGAAACAGCAAATTAATACAGAAATATTGAACTGCTTAATCATTAATACTTACAAGCCATATCCACTGAAAATCTGATTCTCAGCAAGACATTTAATATGTTCATTGGGGAAACTTCTTAATCTAGATGACTGAAATCAACTACACCTGCAATAATGTTAATGGAATTTCATACTTGTAAAAGATGTGAAACTACAATTTCAGTTCAAAGGCCATAGAATACACTATATTTAAAGATGTGTGTTTGTCTTATCTGACTGCATGAAGACTCACCATGTAGAAATATGCTAATGATGTTAGTGCAGACCAATATACAGCACCCGTCTTCACCGATTTTATCTGCAACACAACAGAGGTCCCATTATCTTCACTCATGTTAATACATATAACTTTGAAGTTTTTGAAACTGTTAAATCACCTGTAAAATAATGAACTTCCCTTCATAAACAACTCAAACCTCTGTTAACAAATAATAACAAATAATGTGTAAAAGTCTTATTTACAATGTTGAATTAATTCCATTCATTCATTTAGATACTGGATTTGTCCAACATATAATTATATTTGAAAAATTCTCATTCACAGGTTCAATCATTTTCATTAGTTCATTTAGATACTTTACTTGTTGTCTGCTGATATGAAATTGATTTTATTCATGTTTACTGCAAAGTGGAAAAAGGGGGAAAAATCTAAATGTGAAAATTCTTAATTGTCACATGGCACGTATACATTCTACCATGACTTTATTATGAACAATATCACTCAGTAACTCACCCATAAGAAATAAGTCAACATAAGTGCAAAGATGGCGATGCCTTCATTGTCATAGCTGCCAGCCACAGATCGACTGATGTAGCCAGGAACTGAAATGAAACAAAAAAACATTCAGTATTACTTTGAGTAAACTCATAGTTGTGAATACAAACTAATATATCTTCTAGTCAGGGCAACAGCTCAAGATGATGAAATATATAAGTTGACATTTATCATCTGAATTTAGGAAAAGTGCAGCATGTTTTTTTTTTATTCTGGAGCCTGTATATAGTTTTTATATCCATATTAATATAGAACATTTGGTCACAGCATAAAGCTATTAACCATTTCAAAGAATCGCTATCTATTAATAAAGTTATTAATAAGGGTTTGTTCCCATTAAACCAGGTATAAACTGCAAAGGTTATTCAAGCTATTAAATCAAATCAGTAAAATATATTAACAGATGGCTGGCCAGACAGACAACAGAGCTGCCCAAAAGCACAGGTGATTTACAGTCAGTAAATCAATGTGCTTTTTATAAATATCACTGAACATGATATTTATCCTCTTCTGTGGTCTAGGTGCAAAACACTGGACTTAAAGCCGGGAGATTGTGAGTTTGATTCTGAGCCGAGGCGGTGAGATTTTTCACTGTCAGCCCCCACCCATGCTTAATGGGAAGGCTGTGTCCAAAGGCTATGTTTCACTCACAAACGAGTGCACCTTTCAGGGGTCCCTTGGTGCTATTACCCAGCAATAAGGACAATTATACCCCCAGGGTACAACCAGAAAGAAATTCTGTGGATGTACGTACATAAGCTACTATTTCAAAAGGGAGGCGGTTCCCTCCAACAAAAAAAATAGGATTAAAAAATGTGATCTTCTGCGTGGCAAGTTAACATAAGTACACCCAAAAAGGATGTTGTTATCATGTTGGCCTGTGCTTGGTTTAAGGTTCATGAATGAGTGACAAACAGGACTCACCTATAGCAATAAAACAAGCAGCAAACAAACCAGCACCGGAGCTCCACAACTCCTTGGTCAGGAAGTATGTAGCCAGGGCTGTCAGCCCACTACAAAACACACATACATCATACACACTAATCATATAATCAAATACATAAAGTGCTATTAAGGATTAAGGATTCAAAGGTAGGAAACAAACTAAATGGCAACTGATTTGCAAATCTGTTGGAAATCAGTTTTATATATGGTCTGGAAATAAATCTTATGAGAGTAAAATTACTTCCATATCTATATCCAGTGAAATACCGCCTGAGACCACCCCACTTTGACCACCCCATCATGACCAACCCACTATGACCACCCCACCATGACCAACCCACTATGACCAACCTGCTAAGATATCCAATTTTTTGGTCCTGGACTAATGTAAATCATAGTAAAAACCACCCCACTAACACAAACACCCCGTTAACAAAACCACCCCACTAACACAACCAGCCCTGCTAACACAACCATCCCACTAACACAACCAGCCTGCTAACACAACCGGCCCACTAACACAACCAGCCCACTAACACAACCACCCCGCTAACACAAACACCACACTAACACAACCAGCCCTGCTAACACAACCACCCCGCTAACACAACCACCCCGCTAACACATCCAGCCCACTAACACAACCAGCCCTGCTAACACAACCATCCCACTAACACAACCAGCCATGCTAACACAACCACCCTGCTAACACAACCGACCCGCTAACATAACTAGCCCTGCTTACACAACCACCCCGCGAACACAACCACCCCACTAACACAACCAGCCCACTAACACAACCATCCCACTAACACAACCACCCAGCTAACACAAACACCCCACTAACACAACCAGCCCTGCTAACACAACCACCCTGCTAACACAACCACCTTGCTAACACAACCAGCCCTGCTAACACAACCAACCCGCTAACACAACCACCCCACTAACACAACCAGCCCTGCTAACAAAACCACCCCACTAACACAACCACCCCACTAACAAAAACACACCACTAACACAACCAGCCCTGCTAACACAACCACCCTGCTAACACAACCACCCCACTAACACAACCAGCCCTGCTAACACAACCACCCCACTAACACAACCAGCCCTGCTAACACAACCATCCCACTAACACAACCAGCCCTGCTAACACAACCATCCCACTAACACAACCAGCCCTGCTAACACAACCACCCTGCTAACACAACCACCTCGCTAACACAACCAGCCCTGCTAACACAACCACCCCACTAACACAACCAGCCCTGCTAACACAACCACCCCACTAACACAACCAGCCCTGCTAACACAATCACCCCGCTAACACAACCACCCTGCTTACCCAACCACTTTGGCTGGAAATGCTAGTCCTTTCACCACCTGCTGTCCACCTGTTTTTTGTACTAATTGTAGATGTTTTACTTAAGTTTATATTTTTCAAAAATTTCCAAGAAAACAACATATGGAAGAGACAACCTATTATGGCAAGTAAGAATTTTACAATAAATCCCTGCTTTATGTTTCACAACATTTTAGTCTCTCCACCATGATCTGGCAGATATGATGAGTCCCTCAATAAACAGCCATAGATCTTTGTTTTAGCTGTTTATAATTTTTTGGAGTGTTTACATGAGATCATTCATTCAGCAGCTGTCAGTAGAGGCTGTTTTTGTATGTGACCAATGACCTTGACCGCCATAAGTGGGTCTGATATGTTGTAAAATGTAGACTGATTTCTCATATTTTCAAATACTTCTGTTTCTTAAATAAAGTGTAAGGTAGGTATTTATTTACCTTGTTGAAAATTAGGTTCTTTTAGCCTTTACTCTCCACTTTAATTGTTTTCCTTGAAATGTAACTGCTAAAAATTTTCATTGCAAAAAACACTCGGACATGAGGGAATGAAACAGACTATAGTAATCTAAACTACGATGTATCAAATCGTGTATCATATCATGAGCAAAGTATCACAATGTATAACATGTTGAGAAATAATGTATCATTACAAAGTATCAAAATGTATACCATGATGTGAAATAATGTATCATTACAAAGTATCAAAATGTATACCATGATGAGAAATAATGTAACATTACAAAGTATCAAAATGTATATCATGATGAGAAATAATGTATCATTACAAAGTATTAAAATGTATATCATGATGAGAAATAATGTATCATTACAAAGTATCATAATGTATATCATGATGAGAAATAATGTATCATTACAGCATAAGCACCATACCTATGGTTAAAGACACTCACAAATAGGTGCAAAATATATGATCTTATACACTCTTTGAGATATTGCTCTAGTATTCATTGTAATATTTATACACAGTAAATAATATCCCTCTAAAGATGAGTAAAAGCCATTTACAAGATTTAGTGTAACCTCACAGACATGCAAATGGTATACATAATGTGAAATTGAAAATACAACTGCAGCTTAGTTAGCATTTGTGTAGAAGTCACAAACATGATACAGGTACCTGCAGCCCTCCAAACTAATTATCATACAGGTGGTTATGTGATGGTGTGTGAAACCATGCATGAATGTTATTACTCATAAAAAACACCACCAAAACAAACAGGAGCCAGACTTTACAGAAATGTTGAGGATGCTGTATCTCGTAATGTTGCAAAAAGATCACTGATTTGTCATGTATGCAGCTGTCCAGAAAATACAAGTTAATGTGTTGCTCTACATATCTTAAATAATATCAAATGCTGTCTGTGTCTTGTTATATATTTAAAGATCCTACATTTTACAATACTATCATCTATACACTTTATACCAGCTGATTGGTGTAGCTTTCATGATAAAATAACACCTTCATACTATGAAGTCTGTGGCAGCTACACTTTCACAGACCTTGAATCATGGAGCCTTTCTGGTGTCAATTTCATGAATAATGAATATTGAACAAACCTGGAAGTGTTCAGCCTGAAATCATGAATGATGACAGTCAATCAAATATTATGAACAAAATGTAAACAGCTGAACAGGGACCAGAAATGGGACAAGTATAATCTTGATACCCTCCCACAATGCTAAACATATGGTCTAGAAAACCATCACCACAAATGCTCTGGCTACTGTGTAGAATGTGTACACAAGTCATGATTGGTTCAGTTACCTAGTTCATTATCTATGACATATACACCATAACGGCTCACTGAAGAAAGGTCTGTGAAAGCACAGCTGCTACAGATTTGATCGTATGAAGATGTAAAATAAATGAGTCATTTTACCTGAACATTGGTGCCAGAAACACACAGATGTCACGGATGTAGACAGGGATGTTGAGGGTGTGTAAGACCCAGTGTATTCCCCCGGACGTGATCATCAGTCCGGGGTACACCGTCCCTCCCACGATACGACCCAAGGGGTACCATGCTCTCTCATCAAACCAGTTGAGGAAGTTGTAGAATCCATGCACCACCATGTGATGTGTAGAGCGATAGTTAAACCTGGAAAAATACAAATTAAAATATGTCAGATATAATACTGAATATGTTCTGTCCTTGTCTTACTCTTAGTGTTTAGCGGATCCAATCACACACCACTGCATGGTATGTGATCACAAACATGTTAGCAGGTATATTTGCTGGTTGAAAATACAAAAGGTTATTTAAATTATGCTCATTAGATGTACATTAAACTACATATAACAAGGTTTGTCAAAAGCAACATTTTACTATAAATATTTAGTGCATAGGACCAGCATTGTACAAGTTGGTTTTCATATTTTTGCTTCCTCTATTCTTCCCATAGCTATGGATTCACCATTTCCAACCAGGGTTTTACATTTTAGTTCCATTTGATACAAGCAAGGGTTCATATGTTTTTTTTTTTTTTTGCTCCACCTCTTCATACAAGCAAGGTTTCATGTTTTCCTTCCACTTCCTATTCATACAAGCCAGCTATTCATTTTTTTCGCTCCCTTTTTATCTTCCCTACAATCAAAGATTCTGTGACACCCTTTATTTTTCCAAAATGCCAGTGACTAATCTATTCGCTCCTTCTACTCTTGCAGTAAGATTAGCACTGTAATGAAGCTTAACTATTTTTGTGTATGTTCATATTTTCAAGCTATGACATGTCTGCTGACAAAGCATCCTTGTGTTAAAGAATGAGGCCAACAAAGCCATAAAATATACAGTCAAAGGAAAAGCAAAAGTTAACAGAGCACAGGGCACAGGGCTCGACATTAACAGTTAACCACTTGCCCTGGGCAAGTGAAAGTTCCAGAATATAGTGGAAGGGCCCACTACAAGTCTCCTCCTACTTGCCAAACTGAGCAAGGGGTCCAACATAAACCTTTATCCAAGTAAAGCCTTGAAAAGGGGGATTTTTGTGTTCTTGAATACAATCAATTATAATTGTAGGGCAAGTCAAAATTCATGAAGGGCAAGTAAAAGCTGTAGGTTAAATTTTATGTCGAGCCCTGGAGCAGACAAATGTCATCCTACAATACCAACTGTGTTGTGACCAAACAATGGCAGATGGTAAACACTGATAAAGATGACAGAACAACAGCTTTTACCACTAATGAACTAGGTTGAACACATACTGGAAGATAATCACATTTAACACTATGTAAATATCAAAATCATACTGAGTACATGTATCGGTATATTCAGGTAACATACATCATTTCTGTCTCCACCCATGAAGACAGTTTCAATGCATATATCCATGCTCCAGATGAACGTTAAAGATTCAGCAAAATACCTAGAGATACTAAAGACAATAAATCTATATTTTTTTTCATCAATTGCTTTGGTTAATAATTTTGAGTTTCATGAGCATCCACCTGATTTTTGGTAACTCATCACAGCACCACCACATTCTGGTGACCTCTGACCTCATCGATTTTGCTGGGAGTCAAACTCAGGCGTGATATTACATTGGTTAATATTTCTGTTGAGTGTCATCAAAATCCATCATACTCCAGGTTAGTTATCACAGCGAAGGGTTTTGCCTATAATCAAACTTGGGTGAGATAATCTATTGGTAAGAAGTTATATATCAAGTTTTGTGAAAATCGATCACACAAGTTATCATGGCTATACTAAAAGTTGACTGACAGACATAAAGTAAGACAGACAGACAGCGAGTATACTGGCGTAGATGGGCGTATGAAAACTTTAAAGTCATGATGCAGGAATATATTTTTAATTGAACATTCCCTGCATTGTTAAGAAATAAAAACGTTGAAAATATTTTGCAGATACACTGGAAAATTATTAACCTACTGCATCACACTCATTTGTTAAACATTATAAAAACAGAAGACTTGTAATATAACAGGTTTGAGCATAATATGTTCTATATCTGACACAACAGGGCATGCATTGGCTTAACACAAATTGATGCTTTCATTCCTGAAAATCACATGTACTTTCTATATTCCATAACAAAGGCTCAAAAAGCCTGTAATTTATTCAGTCTATGATCTTCTTAGTATGCATAGTAAGTTTGATAGCTTTGCTCAGAGCACATATTCCGGGTGCAATCAGATATGAATGCAGTGTCACAAGTAACCTACTTATTTTTCCAACCAATCATGGACTGCAACATAATGAGCATAATGTATTAGCACTGTAACACCTGGCTACAATTATCTTAATAAGGGATATAGAAATTATGAACCAATTAATTTTTTCTGTACAATGAACGTAATACTGTCATAGCAATACACAAACTGTTTAACCAGTATAAACTACCTGCTGTATCAATGTGAGCCTTATAAAAAATGAGCATCAACTTGGCTCATATTAAACAAGCACAGGGAATTTATCCAGGCATCTGATATATATATCTACTGTACCCAGCTACTTAGAGCTGTGTTTACTTTTCACTAATAAACTTACCAACAGGTCTTTATCTGTTTCTGTTTCTCAGCGTTCACTATGGACATGTTGGACAGACCATACTTTTGTGAGGACTGATTGGCCCTATTTACTTAAAAAAGGTGGGGAAATTTTTTAAATGTATAAGACAAGTATATCTGTGTAAATGAAATTGAAACCAGTAATGACCAGCTAAAATTTCCTTTATTATAGTACAAATTTGATGCATCTGACTTTAAAGGACAAAATACAAAAACACTTCTGCATTTCCTGGAAAAATATACAATTTTATGAAAGTGACAGGTGGGTCATGACATTGAAATTATAATCTGAACCAAGTTAATGGTTTAAATTTACATATTTATTGTTTTAAACAAATTTGCCTGTTTAGGCCTCTGATAGTACAATACCATCTTGTAAACTAGAATATGGGTAGTCGACAAGCGACTGTGTATCCGCCATGCTAACATCACAGAGGCATGGGTTAAGAAAGGCATGGAATGTTCCAGACATGACATTACTCCAAATTTGTGGCATCAGTGATGCCAATTAAACTCCTCGTATATCATTATATGTGCAATTTTCACCAAAAACAGATTTACAGATGGATACACTATGCAAGATTTAGGGGAGAGACACCAATCCACTACTGAGAAAAATGCATCAATGTTTTCTACAAAAAAAACAGCAGGTGGCGCCACCTGTCTGGTTGACAACAAAGCTATCCGAGACGGATAAACATGCCAAAATTTAAGGCTGACACGTCTATCCACTCCTCAGATATGAGCAATTTTTACCCAAAGCTAACAGATGGATTGACACCACGCAAAAACAATTGTAGATGGCACCAAGAGTCTTGAATACAAGATGGAGGTATCCAAGATCTATGGACATGTATGCACAATTTCAGGAAAACAGGGCAAACTGCTCCTGAGAAAAGGGCATTAGTGTATTCTATGTTAATTGGTAAGGTAGGTGGTGCAACCTGTCTGGTCTATAAGAAAACGCTCCAAGAGGGGTGGACATGCCAAATTTCAAACCAAGGGGTATACATTGAACCACTCCTGAGATATGAGCAATTTTAACCCAAAGCAAATACATGGATGGATGCCACTTGAAAATGATAATAAATGGCACCACCAGCATTAAGTATGAGATGGAGGTATCCAAGATATATGAACATGCAAAATTTCAGGCCAATAGGGCAAATTGCTCCTGAGAAGAGGACATTAATGTATTCTATGAAAACGGGAAGGGAGGTGGTGCCTCCGGTCTGGTTTACAAGAAAACTATCCAAGATGGATGTACATGCTAAATTTCAGACTAATACATTAAATCACTCCTGAGATATGAGCAATTTTCACCTAAAGCAAACATATGGACTGATGCAATACAAAAACAACTGCAGATGGCACCACCAGTCTTGAATACGAGATGGAGGTATCCAAGATCTTTGGACATGCACAATTTGAAGCTAATAGGGCAAATCACTAATGAGAAAATGGCATTAATTTATACTAAGAAAATGGTACGGTAGGTGGCTCCACCTGGCTGGCCTCCAAGATGGATGTACATGCCGAATTTCAGACCCATTTATTGAACCACTCCAGAGAAATGAGCAATTTTCACTTTAAGCAAATGTACGGATGGACACCACACAGACCTGATTGCAGAAGGCGCTATCTGTCTTGAATACAAGATGGAGATATATCCAAGGTCTATGGACATGCACAATTTCAGCCCATTATGTTGAGCCAATCACTAAGACAAACAGATGGCAAATGCATGGATGGACCCCATGCAAAAATCATTGTAGGTGGAGTCACCAGTCTCGAGTACTTGATGGAGAGGTCCAAGATCTATCGACGCGAAAATTTCAGCTCAATACATTGAACCACTCCTGAGATATAGGCTGCTATCAAAGACACTCAAATTCATACTGCACTTTAAAGACTGCACATGGCACCGACAGTCTTTGTTAGCCACAACTACATAGGTGACAGAATAACTATGCCGGGTTACGGAAAGATCAGTCAAAGGGCCTCAGAGTAGTTCTCTGGAAACGAACATGGCGGGGGAACCCAGTCAAAAAGATAGTATACGCAAAACTTTGTTTTGGCTTTAATGGTACATTGATAATACTGCAATACTTTTCATTTTTAAATATTTACAATCAGCCATCTTTTTCATTTACTGCATGATGCAGGAAAGAGTAGCTGCATTGTAAATATTGGTATTAAACACTAATGAAGTTCTGATAATTGATATCATTTTAAGTCCTCCTAACTACAGTAATGTCATGGCAGTCAGGAGCTTATGTGTTTAAACTGCTGTTATATAATTACAGATGTTTATTAATGCACCAGTAGGGCCATCCAGATCAGATCCAATGTGACATTTTCAAAGTAACCAACCCCAAATCTCTGTACATATATATGAATCACATTAACTTAAGTTTGTAGGTGTAGTCATTTACCATCTTTCTGTATGATACACAGACTTGCACTTTTGATGGGGGGGGGGGGGGGGCGGTTCTTTTTACTCCTGTAGCCTTGAACCAATCAACAGGTACTTGAATACAGCTGTCATTTGCACCACATAACAGTCAACAAGTGCTTAAAAAAAACAGAGCTACAATTCCTGGCATTTGTAAATTATGTTCTGAGTCTGACATCTATCTGTGTTTACACTGTGCATGGTAGTGATCAGAACCTGGTATCTACATTCTCACAAATCAAATCCCTTGTCCGAGTCAAATGTATGCTACCACTGAATGGCATAAATAAAACAATGATACAGGCTCATGTCCTATGTGTACTGCCTGCACATAATATTGGTCTACATTTAATATATATATTTTTGCTTTCACTGAACATGGTACTGGTCTAATCTTGTTAGCTTGATACAGATGTTCTCAATGAACATGATATTGGTCTAAGATTGATACAGATGTTCTCAATGAACATGATATTGGTCTAAGCTTGATATAGATGTTCTTAATGAACATGATATTGGTCCAAGCTTGATATCTATCGAGGGAAGCATTGAAACCACTGGCTACAGTTACTTATTCAGGGCCAAGGCTCATTCAAAACAACTCACATGTCAGTAATGAACAGGAAAAAATCATAACAAGCAAATTAGCAAATTCTTAGAATTAATGTCCCCGCTTTGGGTTCTTGTTGTCTTTCATGCTTGACAAGCAACCAAAATTATGACGTGGAGAAAATCTTGAGGGCACAACTTAAACAAGTGACCCATGGGTCATGACGCTCAGCTGCCAAGCATGACCTGCGACATCATGGGCTGCAATTCACAACTTCTAGTAAAATTGTTGCAGAACCTTTATGCCAATTTTGTTTAAACTTTCTACATTGCCATAAATTCTTATTATATATGTCTGGTTAAAACATAGTGAATTGAATGATGGTCTGAGGCAAAATGTATGGTTGTTGAGCTATCAGGAACTAATCCCACAGCTTGCTCGATACCTGTCAGTCTCAAAAGGAATACCACACAGGCCACATATGAGATCAAAATATAGCAAAAGATAAAGGAAATCCATGCAAGAATTATTGTGAAACGGGTGCTTCCATATTAATTTTTATTCAATACAAGACAACTGTACTGAGCTTTCATAAATGATGGTCATATTTATTCAGAAATCATTGACCCAATGCAAGATTACATTAATATACATCCCACTGCATTCACTTTAATAGTTCTTGAGATAATGTGTTCTAAAGGAATTTAAAGATGGCGTCCTGGTGGCCATATTGGATTTCTGACAGGTCGGAAATTGAACAACAAACATACTCTAAAAGGGACCAAAGATCATAAAAAAATCACAGAAACTGTCCTGGCAAAAGGATTTCTAAAATGGCTACCTGGCAGACATAATGGTTTTCTGACAAGTCACACATCCTCCAATAAGACACTAAACTTGTAGCAATTGCTTCAAAAATGTAACAGTTATGAATGTCCAAAACAATTCAAAAGGCATGATCAGGTTGGAGAGATCTCATATCAGATTTATGAACATGCAAATGTAAACAGTGCAAGGCCAGTTTGTTTTAATTATCAGCTTGCTATTCAATGGGGTCAGCAGGGTAGGTAAACTGCAAAACCTAAAAGAAAAGAAATGCAGAAAGCATCACTAAGAGTCTTGTAATCAAATAAAGCCATCCTAAATCCAGGTACAGACCCACATATTATCAGAACAAACACTTGCTTGTATATCTGATGATTTGTATAATAATATTCAGATATTTAGAAAACTAAGTTTATTGCTATGATTCCATGGTATAAACAGCAAAATGTTCCCATCATTTTATAAATCAGTAGCTAAACTTAACACTTAACTCTCATAGTCTTAATGCCTGGCCAAAGCATTCTGGCAACAGTGTTTTTGTTATGCACTGATGATATATCCTTATCACTCCATGAGCTTATACAAAAGGGAGTCATATATCACAAGTGTCACTGACAATTATGGGCACATAGTGAGATGTACCAGTTGTGAGTGCCATATGGCTATATATACAAGAAGACAAGAAAAATAGAGATGGTCTACAAAATAAGTTATTGTGAACATCCCTGACCTATGACCTTGGCCTTTTGCCCACATATCAACTGGATTCTTTCTAAATGATGGGTAACTACTAACCACTTACATCTGGCCAGGTGTAATTACTTGGCAACCAATGAGTGAATAACTTAGACCTGCAACCTTTAACCTCCTGACCAGCTGACCTCAAAATCAATTAGTTATTTCTTCATGCAAAAAGACCCATAAATATGAAGTTTGAATCAAATTCAGTGATGCATAGATGTGGCATATGTGAAAGACTGAAGGTTTGGGTTGAACAGTTTCACTTGAAATATGTTCACAAGCATTTAGAACAATATTGTGACCTTGACCTTTGACCTTTTGAACTCAACATCAATAGGCTTCTTCTTCTATTGGTAGGTAAGCCATATATGACAGATGGAAAGTATAGATTGAAAAGTTTGCTGAAAATGACTCCACACAAGAAGAGGGTGCTGTGAACTTGACCTTTGACCTCAAAATCAACAGGTCTTTTCCCCTGTTGGCAGAGAAGCGAGATCAGTGCTGAAAGGTTTGGAATGAAAGGTCTAGCTTGAAATGTGTCCACAACCTTTTCAAAGAAGTGGATCCTGTGACCCTGACCTTTGACCTTGTGACCTCAACATCTATAGGATTCTTCTCCCACTCAGTAGGTGAGCTATATGTGAAAGATCAAAGAATTGGGATGAAAGGTTTGGCTTAAAATGCATCCTGAGGCTTTTCAAAGAAGTTTGTTCTGTGACCTTGACCTTTGACCTTGTGACCTCAAAATAATTATGGTTCTTCCCCTGATGGTAGGTGAGCTGTATGTGAAAGATGGAAGGTTTGGGATGAAAATTTTGGCTAAAAGAATTATTTCTGGGGGGTGCAAACACACCCCATAACTTTGAGAATATTGGTAGCAGTGCAAGGAGATCTTTTTAGAACCTCTAAGACTGCATAGGGTTCATGGCCCTAGGCCCTAGGGTTACGATTTGTGCCCTGCTAACGGACGTCCGGCCAGCCGGCCGGACAGACGGAAGGACGCCGGACAAAAACCCATCCCTATAGCCCAGCATGACTGAAAGTCAGCTGAGCTAAAAAACTTAAAACAGATGCACCATGACATATGGAGAAATCTGCAGGGGAACATAAAAACTAAAACACACTGGGAAATAGACCAAAATCCAATGTGATATGTGGAGACATCTATAGGCGAACATAAAAACTAAAACACACTGAGAAATTTTACCAACATTTTTTAATTTTGTTTTTGAGCTGGAGAGAAATATTTTTCAGATACACACTCCAAAACCAATTCCAACTGAGGTATGCATGAGAGCAATCACTGATCCAAATTTGAATGAAATCGGATAAAATTTAGGAAAGTTATTGCACAGAAACGAAAAAACCTGACGGACGGACGGACAGACCTAAATCAATGTCCCCCGCATCTGCGGGCTGCCATTTATGTTCCTATGCGAGTAGAGTGTCCATCAGCGAAAAAATACAGGTGGCGCCACTAGTTTAAAAAACTGTCCAAACTATTCATGGTCAACATTCAAGGCTAGATTCATGACAATCCATGCATTAATTATCCAGATGGAAGAGATTTTGTATCAAATTTTAAATTATTCTGGGTGGTACCTACAAGCCCATAGCTCGGAGGATATAGGCCGCAGATTTGCAGTGACCTAATTTCAGGTTTCCAAGGAGGTTATTTTATTGATCTCTATGGATTTTGACTCAGAAGCTTCTATGGTAAGTGGGAACAATTTGTGCTGTGCTAACTGATGGCCGGACAACGGACAAAGCTCAATACTTATACCTCAGTTGACTTTCAGTCAACCAAACTGAAAATCCTTCTGGCCTAAGTCTGGCATGTAGATCAATGTTTTCTCAATACAAAATAATGTAAAAGCCTGATAACTATCCATTATTTCACTGTACATGATAACATTTAGTGATTTACACAACTGCATCAAACCATGTTTGCAAAAGATGTATTTCTCTTTTAATGACTTGTCTTCTGCATTTTGATTTGAAATGTACTCACATAAAGAGTTCATACATATTGTCCAAATGACACTATATAATGCAGATTTTTATAGCTATACTGCAATTTTAAAACCATTCAATACTTGTCAGCATACAGCTAGATTTCTTCAATCTATTGTAAAAAAGGGCAACACTTGTGGTATACTGTAAAGCATTAAGCCTCAGGTCTTGCTGTCAAATAATTTTAAAACAAAACTGGAACTTACAGTTCTCAGAGACAGTACAACAAGGATCTATATTTCATAGAACATATTCTATAATTCAGCAAGTCACAGCTAAACACATCGACCAAGTGTTTGGCATGCCAACCCTCCAGACTGTATGACTAAAAGCTATATTTTATACACCATTATAAATAATTCAGCGAGTCACAACTATATACTAACTGTTTACTCTATAATGCCGTCTCTTGCCTATCCAGGTTTCATATAAACATTCATATTTACCCAGTGAGCTTTGTCAGACAATACTTTAATTGCTGTTATGTTAGTGAGATTAAATTTTCATGATTTTTTTCTGTCAAGATTTCATTTGTTCTATCAATGTCCACCAGAGGTCACTCTGCACATGCTTTCACTACAACCACCTCTGTTATGGGTTACAGCCTATTTTTATTTGACCCAGGTCATGACCTCATGTCACCATGGCAAAACTTTTTACCAAGCTCCCTTTCATGGTAATTTTCACACTATAAAATTTAAAACTAGAAATCTGGAGTCTAGGAATGCAAGCCTTCACCAAGTGGGATGTCCCTATTGTGGAATGTTCCCAAATCCTATGATTGCATTTACTTATTTGGCCCATATTTCCATGTCATTCATGCTTAATAGACTGTACATTTGTGAATTTTCCTTGATGACATTCTAAATCCATACCAAAATCTAATTGATGCATTGGCCCCTTCGAAAAATGCCTGTTTATGACTGCAAAAGTTATGTTGTGAACAAACACAAACACACAAACAGGAATGAATGCATAACCTCCTGGCGATGATTGCCAATTTGACATACCATTGCCTTTAACCATCTGATCGTATGATTGATAATCCAGTTCTCTTGTTTTAACTGTGCAGTGATTAGCCATTCAACTTATTTTTGCACCAATAAAGTTCTTTTACTTTACATGCTGTATATATGGCCCTGTCAGACATTGCTATCTAACAATCAAATATTATAATTATAATATTTTAGTAGAAAGTGTTATATAAATCCACAGAGTTATTTTTCATAAGTGATCATTTTATTTTCAAGTTAAATGTTAAATACAGCCGATCATACACAATATGATTTTTAGGCATGAGTGAGACTGACATCATGAATAATATGAGATCTTTTATATTATCTGCTAGCCCTGTGAATTATGAAGGCTCTTAGAATCAAATCAATTATCAATTCTTAACCTTTGATCCAATTCTTACTTAAGTAGTAAATTTCAAACTTGAAAAAAAAAATAAAACAAAGATTTACCAGAACGGATGTTAGTAACTTTCAGCAAGCAAATGAAAAACATAGCTCCCCCTCCATTTGTCGCCGCCATTTATGTTCCTATGTGAGCCGCCATTTATGTTCCTATGTGAGCCGCCATTTATGTTCCTATGTGAGCCGCCATTTATGTTCCTATGTGAGCCGCCATTTATGTTCCTATGTCACTATGTGAGCCGCCATTTATGTTCCTATGTGAGCCGCCATTTATGTTCCTATGTGAGCCGCCATTTATGTTCCTATGTGAGCCGCCATTTATGTTCCTATTGTAGCCACCATATATGTTCCTATGTGAGCTGCCATTTATGTTCCTATGCCAGTAGAGTGTCCATCAGCGACAATTTAAAGCAGTTGCAGGGTACATAAATGACAGACAGCTCTGACATTGCAAATTGCTCCATGCAAATTTGAGAGCTCACAGACGACTTTTCAGTGGTACATGCAAAAAACTTAATTCATACATATTGATTTGTTGGTTAATCATTGATTACATTTTAATTGAGGGTTTGCAGTCAGAAGCATTGATTCTTTGATGCATTGTTACACTTCTATTTTTTGCCTATACTGAACAAGAGTTTCTACTCGCTTGATGTTCCCTTGGCATTTATGATTTGTGCCTTGTGAACGGACCACTGGAGGGACAACAAAGCGCCATCACTATACCTCAGTTGACTTTCAAGCAGCTGAGCTAAAATTGGTATTTATATTACAAAATCTGGGAATCCACACTGACCAACTAATACAACAGAGACAGCTACATCTTCCCTATAAAATGCAAATACAAAGGTCCATTTACTTTTGGATCAGGATGAAATAATAATATATGTACAAGAAAAATTAATGGATACTCTTTTGTCATGACACTTGACAGATAGGACTAAGGTGTGCATATTATGCCAAGTCAAAGATAAAAAATAACATGATCAGACATATAGCAATTAAGGGATCATGGCAGTTGTAATGGGTTGTTTCACCAACTGTTTGACAATGCAGCACACATGCAATATGATGAACCCACATTTCCATGAATTACCAGCTGTTTATAGTTGAACCCATATTTATTTGTGTACCTGATAATGGATAAACCTAATATCTGGCCTCCACGTGAATGATGATGTGCAGTATGCATATTTAAAAAAGAACTGAAAAAGTAACATGGCCTTTTTTTATAATTTTACAAATAACAGCAGATACTGGACATACATTGAGTTTTTTTTGCATTCCATGCACTGATACAAAGTTTTACCAAGGAATATTTGTTCTCTTCGTACAGTTCTGTACATAACATCAAGTTAAGCAGGAAGTTGTCCCCCACAATTATACCCAAATATCATAATATAAAAATACCCATAACAATATTTAAAAAATATAATTATCCAATGATGGCCTTAAGAACTTCTATGTCCTATACTTTATTTACCTGGTAATTGGCTTGCATACAGTAATTTTCTGAATAATGAATATTTAATAATTCAATATTATTTATTATTCATATAATGTATACATTACATAAAGGCACCAAAACTGCTGTAAATAGGCAGTACCCAGGGCCTTAGTGTGACTTCAATTTTCAGTCTCACGTGACTGACAACTGTGTGCAGTAACCATAACTAGCCAGTACAGCCTGTGGATCCGAGCTAATGGATCGGATCCATGTTGCTTGTAATGCACGCTGTCAGTTGCTATAACACAGGTCCGCTGCCCGGAGAGGTGTGAATGAACAGGCCAGCCGGCGCACTGCGGCAGGGCTTCAGTGGACGCATACACACTAATTACACCACCTTAGACTTCATTCCTTTATACAAAGCTCAGAAGATCTACAATCATTATTAACATGGGACAGAAGTACAGGAATGAATATGAAACGTGACCGGTTCACACGATCATTTGTGATCACATGTCCACTGCCGTGGTTTTGCACACATTCAACTCACCATGGATCGAACTCATGGATGATGCTCTCAAATCTGATCACCGCAAATAAACGAGAGCTGAAACCTGCAAGGCACGCTAGGGTGAGGGTGAAGAACACAATTAGACTTTTCCAGCCCCCTGGATTTGCCAGGGCTGATCGTATGTCTCCCCTTCCGCCGGCGTCGGCCATGTTTCTACAAGCAAACCACTCACGGCCACGTTCTGCGGGACCTGACCAATCATCATCCAAAGAAATAGGTTGGCTTGGCCTAGTTACCTGAATTAGGTCACCTTGTCCAAATGTTTCTGGTCTCTGGTATCCTAAAATACCCATTCTCCAATCAGACAAGTTGATATAAAATCCAAATTTGTTGGCATGTGAAAGAATCATAATTCTTTTATGTTGCTGTTCAAAACAAAATAATAAATATATAAATATAAATATAAGCCATTAAAAACTCTGACTTATATACGTCGTGAACTTGCAAATAATTTATTTTTTTAAATTTTTTTTATGAAAAGTACAAGTTTTTGCTATGATCGTTTAATTAAGGAAAAATGTTTGTTTCTCAGGAACTGAGCAGGGCAATTTGATTTCAGAAGAAAATTTACCGATTTTAAGTTAATTGTTCGCTCGGTCATTTTTTTTCAATAAAATAAAATAATATATCAGTAATATTTGGTTTAGTTTAAGCGCGCTTCTACCTGTTTAGCAAACAGTTGATTCCTATTATGTTTTCTCTCATCATATGCCCTTTTTGTTATCGGAAAAAAGAATATACTACAGGTAAAACATTCGCCTGCCCGGACTCATTATTGAAAAAATGCCAGAGAAATCAATTCTATTGAAATTGATTTCATTTTATTTTCTTGAGAGGAATGTCGGAGCAGCTTGAGATCAAACTTGGTTAATTTCTACTAACATAATTAAATAAGTGATTATGCCCGCTGTGATAGCCGCCGCCGACGAGACAACAGATTTGATTAAAATAATAAGTCTGTTGTCATTGCGCCAGTCACATGAAAAAAACAAACAACAACAACTATAAGGAGTCCATCCTTATTGGCTAGCGCTGTGTCTAAGAAACCGATCCTCTTTTTTTGCCTATAACGGTTGAAAATAAAGGGTATCGGATGGCCGCGGCTGCATGTTTACTCGATAAAAATACAACATTTTATTATCCGTCCATTTTTACAACATAGAAAAACATTAGCCGCTTGCTATACTCACAGACAATTAAAGATTTTTTATTTTCCGTCCGTTTTACAAACATAGTTAACATTAGCCACTGACTATTCTCACAGACGATTTATCACAGATTGTAAAAAAAATAAATAAAAGACATATCAATATTAAAAATAGATTCATATATACGGGAAAAAGGTATTAATATATATATGTAAATATGTATAAATCAACGACCTATAAATTACGACAAAATACTTCAATCATGCGTACTAAAAAACAGATTAAAAAGGTTAAGCATTCGCCATCAAGCATAAAATGTTCATGTTAGAATTTAATATTATAAAGTATTTCAGGAATGTCTAGAATTTACATTACTACAGAAGATAGCATATTGTTATACAGAGAATATTAAGAACAGATATAATTACACTCAAAAACAGATTGGTTGAATCAACCACAAAATTGGTTGATTCCAACCAATTTAATTGGTCAAAATATGTCTAAACAATTTATTGTTTAAAACAACCAATTTAATTTGGTCGTAATCAAACAACAGGTATTGGTCAAATCAACCTATATATTGTTCAGAGCAACCAACACAGCTGATCATTTAAACCAACAAAATTGGTGTGTTTGACCAAAATAATTTCGTTATTCTCAACCGATATTCTTTGGTTGAGAGGTCAACCAAAACAAATTGGTTAAATCCAATAATAAATTGGTCACATGAACCAATTCAAATTGGTCAGACTAGTGGACACATTTATATGTGCACTGCTACTTTCAGTCCCCTTTTCAACCGTTTTTTTTTCTTCTTCAGATTGATTGGGAGTCTTCTTGTAATTCTTTCTTTAGTTTCGGGTACGGTTGCTCTGGTGTGGGTTTCAAGGGGAAACACAAAGTCCGCCCCGGTGGAATCGAACCTATGACCGCTCGCGTACAAGTCTGACGTTTTGCCCCTCAGCCAGTGAACCAATATTTTGGTTATCAATTGATCAATAAATTGGTTAAACCTAAATACAGTATGTTTATTCCGTTAACCAATTAAAATAGGTCAAAACAACCAACTGCTTTGGTTAGTACTTTAACAATGCATTGGTTAAGATAAACAATATCTTGGTTAAAACAACCAAAACTGGCTGAACCAATTAAATTGATTATATATTTAACCAATCTGTTTTTTGAGTGTATCATCATATATATAGAACTTTACTTTTTTACTCTTACATTTGAAACCAGTCAAGTTTATAACAAAAGACACATATCAATATGTCGATCAGCTCATATGTCCAGCATTCTCGATATAGCAAAATGTAGTCATTATTTTTTTTATTTATATATAAAAAAGGATCATATAGCCACGGAGTTTAGCTGTTTTTTATATCAACGGACAATTTAACAAAGCATGTTCATTATGGAAGAAATTATACTGCCTTTAGCTATATATACAGGCAATATGGCACATATCAGAATAATATATACATTTCCAACCTCATTAGCGCCACCTCTTCCCGCCGATTTACACTGAGTGGTCGGGTTCAGTATATACATCGACAGAATCATTTTTAGAACATTTAAAAATACGTACGGTTCATCAATCTTTAATGGTGCCCGTAGTGAAGTTACTTCCAGGGCCACGGACTTTATTTAAATTTTACTTAATTGGCAGAACTGTTAAAATTGATTCGGTTAATAGCCCCGACCATCGCTATAGCACGTAAAATCACTTTTTGCTTAATGAAGGCTACTTGATGCTCATATAAGAGCCTCAAAAGGTATATGTTTTCTCGGTTATCTCAGTTCAAGTTGAAGTTGACCACAGGGGCTCAAAACTGAGTCCATCCACCTATGATGGTAACTTGAATATGTGAATGAACCATACAGTTTTATTAATCTTTATGGGCAGAAATTATAAGAGCCTCGCATATAAATATTAACATTGAAAATTAATGACATTTTATGGGCATGCAAGATTTGAAGACGTTTAACAGTACCTGTGGATTTCCTGTAATGCAATTTTAATGCTCTGTCTGGAGAGTACCTGGGTATGAGAGACCCAAATTACCCGTGAGTGGGAACAGGCCGGGGGTAAAGTTTGTTAAGCGGGCTTATTTATTTCGACAACAGAAATGGGGGCTATATTTTCTAGATGGCGGGTGAGTGTTGAATCATTTGAATACGATTCTTACTATTTAATGGTTATACTGGTATGAAGTGCTGTCCTTTATCAGCTTAACGACTTGATGACATTGTTTTATTTACAAACGTTCCTAGTTTTTCCTGGAGCTTGCCAGGATCTGAGGATGTCTCGGAATCAACAGTCGACTCTGCCTTTTGACAAGAATGTAATTCTTCTCATAGGTCCATTGTCACAAGCTTTTCTTATTTTTAGCCTGTCATTTCTGTTGAATAATAATTAAAGAAGCATTTAAAATGTGTTAGAATTTTAAGAAAAGAATTTAGGTCAATAAATCATAAATTGGAAATAGAATAAAAATGTGATGGCCAGGGGTAAAGAACAGATAAATGGTGATGGATAAGATTAAGAGTATGAAACAGATGGAGGGTGTTGGACAGGAATTTGAAACAGATTGAGGGTGATGGACAGGAAAGAGGAATAGATGGAGGGTGATTGACAGTGATGAGGAACAGATGAAGGGTGATGCACATGAAGGAGAAACAGACGGAGGGTGATGGATAGGAAAGCAGAACAGATTGAAGGTGATGGACAATGATGAGGAACAGATGGAGAATAATGGACAGTGATGAGGAACAGATGGAGGGTGATGGAAAGGGGTGAAGAACAGATTGAGAATGATGGACAGGGATGAAGAACTAATAAAGGGAGATGGACAGGAGTAAGGAACAGATGAAGGGTGATGGATAGGATTGAGGAAAAGGTGGGGGGTTATAGACAGGCATGACGTACAGTTGTAGAGTGATGAACAGGAAAGAGGAACAGATGGAGGGTGATGGACAGGAAAGAGGAACAGATCTGATGGAGGGTGATGAACAAGAAAAAAGAACAAATGGAGGGTGATAGACAGGGATGAGGAACAGACAGAGGGTGATGGACAGAGATGAGGAACTGATGAAGGGAGATGGACCGGAAAAAGGAACAGATAGAGGGTGATGGATAGGAAAGAGGTACTGATTGAGGGTAATGGACAGTGATGAGGAACAGATAGATAGTGATGGACAGGGATGAAGAACTGATAAAGGGTGATGGACAGGAATAAGGAACAGATGAAGGGTGATGGATAGGATTGAGGAAAAGGTGGGGTTGATAGACAGGCATGAGGTACAGTTGGAGACTGATGGACAGAAAAGAGGAACAGATGGAGGGTGATGGACAGGAAAAAGGATCAAATGGAGGGTGATGGACAGGGATAAGGAACAGATGGATAGTGATGGACAGGGATGAAGAACTGATAATGGGAGATGGACTGGAGGGAGAAACATACAGAGGGTGATGGACAGGAAAGAGGAACAGATGGAGGATGATGGATAGGAAAGAGGAGCTGATTGAGGGTGATGGACAGTGATGAGAAACAGATGGAGAACTATGGACAATGATGAGGTACAGTTGGAGAGTGATGGACAGAAAGGAGGAACAGATGGAGGGTGATGGACAGAAAAGAGGAACAGATGGAGGGTGATGGACAGAAAAAGAAGAACAGATCTGATAGAGGGTGATGTACAGGAAAAAGGAACAAATTGAGGGTAATTGACAGTGATTAAGAACAGATGGAGAATGATGGACAGAAAGAGGAATAGATGAAGGCTGATGGACAGGGATGAGGAACAGATGGATAGTGATGGACAGGGATGAAGAACTGGTAAAGGGAGATGGACAGGAAGGATAAACAGACAGTGGATGATGGACAGGATACAGGAACAGATCTGATAGAGGGTGATGGACAGGAAAGAGGAACAAATGGAGGGTGATGGAAGGGGATAAGGAACAGATGGATAGTGATGGACTGGGATGAAGAACTGATAAAGGAAGATGAACTGGAGGGAGAAACAGATGGAGGATGATGGACAGGAAAGAGAATCAGATGGAGGGGGATGGATAGGAAAGAGGAACAGATTGAGGGTGATGGAAAGTGATGAGGAACAAATGGTGATGGACAGGGATGAAGAACTGGTAAAGGGAGATGGACAGGAAGGAGAAACAGACAGAGGGTGATGGACAGGATAGAGGAACAGATCTGATAGAGGGTGATGGACAGGAAAGAGGAACAAATGGAGGGTGATGTACAGTGATGAGGAACAGATGGAGAATGATGGACAGAAAGAGGAAAAGATGAAGGGTGATAGACAGGGATGAGGAACAGATGGATAGTGATGGACAAGGATGAAGAACTGGTAAAGGGAGATGGACAGGATGGACAAACAGACAGAGGGTGATGTGCAGAGATGAGGAACTGATAAAGGGAGATTGACAGGAAAGAGGAAAAGATGAAGGGTTCATGATGGACAGGATTGAGGAACTAATGAGGGTGGTGGACTGGATTGTGTAACAGATGAGGGCAATAGCCTGAATTGAGGAGCAGATTGATGGTGATCAGAGTGAGTAACAGATGGAGAGTCATGGACAGGAGTGGGGAACCAAATAAGGAAGTTTGACAGGTGTGAGGCACTGATAAATGTTGATGGATAGGAATGAGGAACAGATGATGGTTGAAAGACAGGAGTGAAGAACAGATCAAGGGTGATGAAATGGAGTGAGGAACAGATGGAGGGTGATGGTCAAGAGTGAGGAGCAGATTAAGGATCTGAGGAACAGATGGACAGGAGTAAGAAATAGGTGGAAGGTAATGGACAAGAATGAGAAACAGGTGAACGATGATGGATATGATTAAGGAACAATAGTAGTGTGATGGACAAGATTGAGTAACAGACAGAGGGTGATAGGCATGAGGAACAGATGGAGGGCAATGTACAGGAATGGGGAACAGGAGGGACAAGACAGAAGAATAAGGTGAGGAATATGTGTATGTGTGGACCTTGATAAGGAACACATGTAGAGCAATGGACAGGAGTGAAGAACAATTATACAGTTTGACAGACAGGGATGAGAAACATATGGAAGGAAACAGTTTGACAGACAGGGATGAGAAACATATGGAAGGAGACAGTTTGACAGACAGGGATGAGAAACATATGGAAGGAGATAGACAGTGAGGAAAATAGATGGGGAGTTTTGAGGGAACTTGCTTGACAAACAGTCTCACCCTCATGATTCAAATTTTGAAGTCATCTGTTGACATTATCACTGCAGTGACTACACACAGATTGTGATAACCGAGGTGAAAGGCCTTGCAGTATACCATACTTAAGTTGTTACCTTATCTTAAAACGGTCTTAACAAGTGATTTGGCTTTAGCTGGGGAGACTGTTAAATAAAAATATTAAAAGTTGACTGAACATCACATCAAATTACTATATGTTTTGCATATAGTGTTCCTGTCTATAAAATTTGCATGAAATCTGAAACGTAATAGCTGGGATTGCTTGTGCCCTTTTCTGAAAAAATTTAGGTACTAGGTTGCTGACAATCAGACACATGGGTCTAGACAGTTATGGTTGCATATGGTGTATGTCTGTTAAGGTGTATGTGTAGGCCCTTGTTTTTTTTTTGGAAGGGGGGGGGGTGGGTGGGAGGGGAGAAAGTAGGGCATGTCCCTGCCTTTTTTTAGGAGTAGGGGACAAAATCCTTTTTTGTCCCTTTCAGTTTCTCTTTTTAGGGGAATGAAACAGTTTAAATGCAGTGATTTCTAGATTATTTTATCATCCAGTTTATTGTTTCTTCATATTTTCCAGATTTTGTTCAAAATTTGAGGCGTCTCATATGGAGACCATATAGGTAGGATACACCCCAATTGGCTCATTGAATCATATTTGCGTATTGCATGTTGTTCCAAGGGTTGTGAATGGTTTTGACTTATATCATATATAAATTATGAAAAAAGGTTGAAAAAATCAAGAATCACTTCTATACAGGCAAACTACATAAAATGTGGGCAAGTGAAGAAAATTATGATATTCTAGGAAGGAGGGCCTGGTGGTGGGGGGGGGGGGGCAGAGTTTCCTGAGATTTGGAGGGGGGGGGGGTTCCTTATTTTAGGGCTGGAGACTTCTGTCTTGAATTCTTGTCGATTGTCCCCGTCGCCTTCTTTCAGGAAACAAAGGCCCATGAGCCACTGTATTAAACAAGCCTATTTGCATACCAGGTATGTTAAATGTACAAGAATACAGTGTTTTCTTCTTAGAATATCATGGTATCTGCCAATATTTTGTTCTTAAACAGTTTGCTTGCTTCTGTACACATATGAGTATAGGCTTGCACAGGCAGCGATCAGTGATGTCAAATACAAACAAAGCATACACACCACCTGGTAGCCATACCACACAACTTCACATATCAAGATTAACTTGTGTCCAATCTGTGTTTCTTCTTTCCTATTTCTCCTTGTTTGAGAGTTGCCGCGGATGTGCAGAATTGGAACTCTAGTCATGCATGCATACCTGTTATTGTAAGCAAATATGTGTGAGCAGTATTTACTCACACACAGAACCATAACAATGTATAAATATGTGATTTGGAGATAGTAAGTCTGTGTGCCCAGATCTTTTTGTCTGGTGCCCAGATCTTTATGCTTGGAAACTCTTATATATTCAGCCAGAATGAACTAACTGCATGAGATAATGCACATATTATTTCAAATGTTTATGCACCTTTAAGTTAAATCAATGTTACAAACCACAGAACCTGATGACTTTTTTTCAATATTTTCAGAAAAAGCCATCAACAATGGAAGTTCTAGAAGGACTGCAAAAGGTAATTTATCATTTTCCCATTATTTTTGTCAAATACAAGAGCAAAAATCTGAAGTCAGTGTAATTTTACTGATTTGTAAATCCTAGCTTTAATTAAACTAAATAGATGTCACAGCATTTAGTGTGTTTAACTTGCTCCATCATGTTCTAATGATTGGCCATACTCGGCTGAAGGAACTACTGTTGTCAGTAGGGCACAAGTTGAAACATAATACAACTAGAAAATTCTGATATGACTTAACGCCAGATATTGAGGAAATCTTGAAAATGCAAGGGGTGGGCATGGGAGGTTTCTTGTGATAATCTAGAATAAGTTTACCATGGTAGCTCAGGATATTCATTATTGTATAAATTGGTTGTAAGTTTATATACCTTACAGCAAGGTTCACCATATTTACAATCTGTCAGTCTTGTCAAGACATACATAAAATATAACATTTCTGTGCCAAAGCAGCATATATATAGGGGCCTGTACAGCCGAGAAGTAAAATGCTAAGCTCTCTCCACTGGCAACCAGGTTTCGATCCCCGGCTTTGCCATAAGAGTGTGTTGCAGTGGCCTGTCCACAGCAGGTGGTTTTCTCTGTGTTCTACGGTTTCCTCCCCCTACTGATACTACGTACCATACAACACCACCTGAGCCATGGAGAGTGCCTTGATTAGTTATAATAACTATTTGTATAATCCATGTAAAATAAATATGTTTATATTACATTTCCATACTCTGTCCATATTTTAATTTCACACACTTTACCAGAAATTTGTGTCATATTTATCCACAAATATATCAGGACAGCTTCCGAGAAACCAGTTAATTGATTTTTAATATGTGCATATGTGTGCCTCCCCTGGTAAAGTATTATTGGTGATGTATTGATCTGTCATTCATATGCACTAGCTTACAGTATTATCAGTTAACAGATGATGTATTATATAATGTATTGCTATTTTTAGCAGTGCATCATGAAATATTCAGCCTGTATTGACATCACAGACTGAGTGACTGAATTTTCAGTGTGTCCTGTCATATGAAAAAGAATGGAAAGAGTAACAAAAAAATCTTAACTCATAGTCAGTTTTATGTAACATATAACGTAAGTTGCACTTTCACAGTCTCTTAGCATGGGCTGTATATCTTCATATAATATTGAAAGGAACCTTTCAGGCTTTGGAATTATATGTTTCTGGGAATTTATTTTCTGTATATAATGTGTTTATCAATTCTTTCCACATTTAGTGTATCAGCACTGGGTCATTACATTTCCAAAATTGAATTTGTAAATTATATGTATAATATATATTAGTGATAAGAATCTGGTATATGTTAAAATCATATATTATTCAATGATTGAAAGATCTATACTAGCTTGAAATATGCTGTATAGAATTATACCTAAAATATTGACCAAGTAAATAATAAATTCAGTCTAACTTATACATCATGTTGTCGATGATGCTGAAAGGTAATGACCAGGTTTTTGAAGCTTATACATTGCACAAGGTTAAGTTTTAATGTTTTTGACTGTTTTGTGCCCCATGTTTCATAAATCTCTGCAAGAATAAGAATAATTTATTAGGATAATATGACTTCTTTAGATGTGCATATACATAATGGTTTTTGATCAGTTATGCAATCAATTTAATCGATTATGAAAGAAAACAACCCAATCATCGATTAATTGGCACACCATTAGTATATATATATATATATATATATATATATATATATATATATATATATATATATATATGTATGTATGTATGTATGTATGTATGTATAAATATTTTGTTTTCTGTACAGGAGATTGAATCTCTGGAGAAGCTGAAGAGGAGGAATCTGGAGAACCAGAGAGCGATGATCGGTTCTCTGATCCTTTACTCTGTTCTCATCTACGGCCTGGTGGCTGTGTTAATGTATTTCTATTACTGGCCTCGCACGTGGAAGGACCGCGCCATCTGTCTCACACCATTCCTTGTCTTCCCGGTTTTGTAGGTGATATTTAATTTGTATACATGTATCTCAAATTATGTCCTTATCACTGCAAATTTATACACTGTGGTTGGCTTTTAATTGGGAGGTTGAAAGTTCGCGATTTCTTCATTTTGAATGTTTTGTGAGGGTGTTATTTTTGTGATTGCACCAGAACCTATTTATCTAAGTACAGCAGTATTTGTATAGATCTTATATTCAGAATGAATCCTACAGTGAGTCACTCATTACATAATTCAGTCATCAACTTGTGTCACAGTTGCGATATCCCCTGTGATTAAAAGATGTCTCACAATAAATAATGCTTGTATGTATGGGCCAGTTTCGATACCATGCATAGATTAGGTAACTGATTAGGTTGTTTCCAGAGTTGTGTTAACTAATCTATTTATGCAGATGTATCATCCCTCCTTATTCATATTTGCTTACAGGGTATCTTATTCCTGAGGGTTTCATATTCACAGTTATTTAACATTCATGAATATTGTCAAATTAAAAACCCCTCGGGGAAAAAAAGGTAACCCCAGTTTTCAATATACCCTTACATTGTACATTCTGACTGACTGCTCACAGTGTTGGAGACAGTCGCATGAAAAATGGAATGATATATATATATATAAATATAGTAATACACATTACAAGTACAGAATAATGAAAGACAACCTGTGGTCCTCTCACATACTTATTTCAGTGTGATTGTACATATTTGTAATAGTTTGAGATAAATGGCCAAGATTTACAGCTAATTAAATTAAAATTATGCACAATTGGTTCAAGCTAAGACATAGGTTTTAAAGGTGTCTATTAACCTATCTTTTGAAAAAGAATTTATGTGATATCTGGCTACTTCTGTGTGTATATTAATGATCTGAGGGTAATTGGATCCGCCAAAACAGAGTTTTGCGGATACTATGTTTTCAGCTGACCGCCGCCGCCGCCTCTGCGTAGGTGTCCGGAGAACTCCTCCGCAACCACTTGGCGGAATTTTACGAAACCCGGGATTATGTTCGGGTCACACGTGAACTGTTGCGCCCCAATTTTGTTTTGACCTCTGACCTTTCCTCTCTGCCCTGTGTCCATCTGTGCATCTGTTTCCAGAAATAAACCCACATATCTCGGGAACCGTTTGACCGATCAGGAAAAAAAATTTGTACAAATGTAGCCCTTGGATAGCTTTATAACATACACAAAAAATGGTGGTGCCACCTGCAACCATGTTTGCACAATGTCCATCTGTTCATCTGCCTAAAATTTTGCAGGTTTATACATCCTGGACAGCTTTCTTGATTTTATAACAGGTGGTGCCACCTACATTCTAGTTTACGCTGCAGACATCAAAGCTCATATCTCAGGAACCTTTTGACTGATTTGACAAAAATGTTGCATGTGTATAGATCTCACATAGCTCTTTATCATACACAAAACTCGAGGGGCCACCTGCAACCATTTTTGCACAGCGTCTGTCTGTTTGTCTGCCATTGGCTAAAATCACTCATATCTCTGTAGTGGTTTGACTTATCTGCCTAAAAATTTTGCGTGTTTATACAACTTGGATAGCTTTCTAGATTAATTTGGCAGGTGGCACCACCTACATTTTTGTTAACGCTGCAGACATTCAGGCTTATATCTCAGGACTGGTTGGACATATCCCCCTGAAATTTTGCATGTTTATAGATCTCACATAGCTGGTAATCATACACAAAATTGGTGGCGCTACCTGCCACCATTTTTGCACAAGTCCTTCTGTTTTTCTGCTGTGGAATAAAAATCACTCATATACATGTAGTGGTTTGGCTTTTCTGCCTAAAATGTTGCATATTTATACAACTTGGACAGCTTTCTGGATTTGTGCAGGTGGCGCAACCTACATATACATTTTGGCTGCAGACATCCATGCTAATATGCAACACACCTCCCTCTATTTCCCCTTGCTACTCAATCCATGCCTCACTTCAACCGTTCCACTCTGATTTAGGCGGATACATGTAGTCGCTTGTTGACTACCCGTATTCTAGTTATGTTTATGAAAAATTCTTATGAGGCCTTCGTGAAGGATGTATGAAATTGTTAATTAAAAATGTGTTTGTAAACAGAGCAATGTTGACAAACAGGAAAAACATGTAAACTTGGGTGGTAGGTTGCATATATGGGGAGGTAGAAAGGTCACTTTTGGCAAAACGCAATTTGCAGAGCTCTGGCTTATCTGAATTGCTGCCAGATGCCCTCGTTGAATTTGTTTTATTCTGACTGGCCCCCTCATATTATAAACACATTGATTTAAACAAAACAAGCAGCCTGTGTGCAGTGATTTTACTGGTATCCATGTTTTCTGGCCTGTTTTTATAAAAGCTCCAACGGATTCCCACTTGTTCAAAAAGGTCAGATAGGTGATTAGGCCCCTTTATGGTACAGCTAAGATTACCATGGTAGCTTCATCAATTGTAGTCTTAATACTCTTATGCAGAGAGAAAGCTGTCAGCTCTGTGATGTAGACCCTGCTGTTAAATTGGAACTATAAATAATGATAGTGACTAATCTACTTCTCAGACTGTCTGAACTCATAACCAACACTTTAAGCATAGGCTTATTTGCAGCCTGGTAATTAGATCAAATGTGTCCTTCACTTTTCACATGTCCAGGTCACTGTCGTTATTTCATGCAAGCCTTATCAGCTGATAGATATTACACTAACAGTAACCAGGGATGTGCAAATTGCAAAGTGAATTCATACAAGCCAGATCATAAATGCCTCCCCGAAATTAAGGGGTAGGTTGGGAGGGGCAGGGGGCATAGCAGGATGAAAAAAATAACTGTTAACATGCCATAACATAGAAAAAGGACCTTGAAAATTTTAAGGAAAATGAAAAATTTTTATTAAAAATTTTAAAAAAAATGCAATAAAAGTGAATAATTATTTTATGATCCATTCTTCATGAAAATATATTTTCTGTTATTACATCTGGCAGGTCTTGTATAACAATTTGTTTGTTAGGGTTTATCACCCTGCTTTATAAAGGGCAAGCTGACGACAACAACTGGTGGGGCATGTTTAACACATCCAGTACCTGTGGTTGGCTGCACCCTCATAATCGGCATTATGTGTCACAGTTAAATCTATGTACATTTGCATGGACTCAGATGATCATTAAAAACAAACTTTGATATGTCTGATTAATACTAAATAATTAGTGAACCTGTGAGCTTATGTGATGGTGCAGAGTCGTCAGGCATTGCCTTTCGTCTGTCTGTTAACCCATACTATCTCAAAAATGGCAGGAGCTAGCATCACCAAATTTTATACAAAAATCAGTCATCTAAACAACTCTATCAGATTTGCTTAATTTTTGGCCATCTGCATTAACATTAATTTTATAGGGGAAAAAAGGTAAAAAAAACTTTCAAAATCTTCTTCTCCAAAACTGTTCATCCAAATTGTCCAATGTTTCATAAAAATGATCCAAGGAACAGTCTCTCTCAAATTTTTTCAAATGGTTCCAGAATGGTGATTTTAGGCTGAGTTACAGGTAACTAGTCTTAGTCATTTGTCCAAAAAAGCATACTAAAATTACAATCTCAGAAATGGTAGGAGCTTTCATCAACCAAATTTTATACAAATGTTGGTCACATGAGTCATATTTGAAATTGAGGTATTGGTGGCACCACCTGCATTGACCTTTTTTGTATGGGGGTCATCGGTCATCAGTACATGAACCTTTAATTCCTCAGGACCTGCTGGAGCTAGCATCCCCAAATGTTATGGAAAAAGCAGTCACATATGATATCAAATGTTGAAGGATTAAGCTTTTCGTGGCACAACCTTCATCAACTGACATTTAATGGGGAAAACCTTCAAAAATCTTCTCCAAAATTATTCAGCCAAATTATTGAATATTTCACAGAAATACCCAGAGATGAGCTCTCTCAAGTTTGTTCAAATGGTTCAGGTCCAATGAATTTTGGCTGAGTTACAGGTATTTGAACTTAGTCATTTGGCCAAGTAAGCATACTAACATAACAATGTCAGAAACAACAGGATCTAGCATCACCAAGTGTCGCGCAATTGTTGATCACATGACTCATATTTGAAATTGAGGTTTTTGTGGCACCACCGACATAGACCCTTTTTTATGGGCAAAAATCTCATAATTTTAGCCGCTTTCAAATTAAAAAAGTTTTATGATTAAACTGCCAAGCTGCATGATTTAATTTTCCCCAAGATTTATCCAAGGGTAGTGTTCTTTCAGTTTGTATAAGAATAGATAGGGTTCATTGCCTTTTGGAAGAGTCATAGAAAGCTTAAGTTGGTCTTGTGGCCATTATTAAGCTTTTTTTTCAAACTTAGGGCTGCAATAGTCTTCTACTGCAAAACTGTTGTTTCAGCTTCTGCACAAAAATGATTCTTAGGTGGCCTTTAACAAAGAAAGTACTTTGAGATACTTGGGTACACAAAGGTAGTAGATTTATTGTATTAACAAACCAAGCTCTTTGGACATATAAGCAAGGCTGTACAGGCAACACAAATAATTGGTGTCAATATCCAGCTTATTCATAAGAAAAATTCATGCATAAAATATGTCTGTATTCTGGTTTTGCTTTAAATAGGCATCTGTTATTATTCTAAACATTTTGATAAAAAATCTGATGAATATGCAGCTTGAAAAAAAGCATTGTAGCCAGAGTCTTTCAGTATGTATATAAACAGATTTGGCAACAGGACAAGATTTTGAATCTATAAATAGCTTGGCAAACTGCCAGCTATTTCAGATTTGGCAATAGGTCAAGTTTCAGTCTGGATCTATATATAGCTTTGGCAGACTGCCAACTGAAACTGATTTTGCAACAGGTCAAGAGTTTGCTCAATGCAGCCAGGTAAAGGTCAGTACTTCTGAATCACTTAGTGCAGTAGCTACACCTGGCACATGGTCACCATTGGCTTATTGGAACTGCCTTCCTCAGCTGAATTTGGACAGCTAAGTGAACCCAACTCGAGAGAAGTTTGATGTATAGGCCGGAAATTTTGGCCTGTCTTTGCATCTTTGATTGGCTTTCTTGTACACAAGACTGGTGTCTGCACCTAAGATTATTTTTGCACAGTGTATCTCCCTGTTAATTTCTCAGGAGGGATTTGGTTCATCAGCCTGAAATTGTGCATATCTATATATAGGATAAAGGATAGCTTTGTCATATACAAGACTTGTTTCACTACCTACAATGATATATGCACAGTGTATGTCCTTGCTTATTTTTCAGGAGTAATCTGACATATCAGCCTGAAATTTACATGTCCATACATCTGGGATAGTTTGTTGTACACAAGACTTGTGGCTCTACCTACAATCATTTTGTGCTGTGTACATCAATGCCAGTATTTCAGGAGTGATGTTTGTGTAATTGGTGCTTGTACTTCAGTTTAAAATATTTAGTAATTGTATGGTACATGTGCATTTCACATAAGTTCTTGAAATTAATAAAGTGCTTTTCAAATAATGTTCAAGCATGTTATCATGGAAACATTATACCTATGTATATCCCATTGCACAGGTTCAAATTAGGCCTGTAGGTCTTGTAAATGATAGAAATTTCTAGTTCTCAGTTTCGGGTATACTATTTTTCAGATAAAGGCAGTTCAGATAAACAACAGTCTACTGTATTGGAAAAAGCATCAGATGAAATACAGGGAAACTCCATAAAGAAAATGTTCACAATTCCATTATTTCAATGTACCTCATGATAATTACTGTGATATAGAAAATACCACTCCTAAAGATACCTGTGAAATAGTCACCTCTGCACCAAATTTATATCAGTTTGTTTGAGATGTCTGCCAGTGTTTGACTGACACTTCTTCATTTTTACAGAGTCTGGCTCACTAAGAGATTTCTGCACTGGTATTTTGTGAAGAGGATTACAAAGAATGGTTTGCATACAATTTCTTCTAACGATAACATCTGTAAATTGGTTAATTTATTTTAAAGTTATTATCCTTTTAATATTTATTTATTTTAACATGACAGTTGGTGTAATCCTTCTCTCATTCACTTTCAGATGCAGCCTTGGAAGACTGTAAAGAAAAGAAAAAACAAATAGTGAGCACATTTATTTTGTTTTTTTTATCACTAACCTTCTTCTGCAGTCGGTTTTTTAAATTTAAGGCAGTAAATTTTCAGTTCAGAATGGGCTAATGCAATTGAAGTTAAAAAGAGTTTAATTTTTTGCTCAGCTGACTATAAGTCATCTGAGCTACAGTGGTGGTCCATTGTCCGTCGTCAGTCCGTCCGTCTGGATGTCCGTCTGTAAGACTGGCACCTTTCGACACCATTGGACCTATGAATCTGAAATTCGGCATACAGTTAGATGTCCCCAAAATCTCCTACCATGCCGAAAATTGGGTCAATAGGACTTCATTCCTTTGAGATATTAAGGAAAAACCTCAATTTTTTATTAGAAATCTATTTTCACACTTCAGGACTGCCTAATATCAAAACCACCCATCTGGTTTTCCTCATATTCACCATAAATATTCCTCTATATAGTTCCTATGTTCATGCCAGATATTAAGTCAGTATTATATAATTTTAAAAAGTTATGGGCCCAAACATAATGGACTTTGTAAAAAATCAGGAAGATATTTGATCACTAAAGACCAAAAGTGTTAAAGGTAGGGACTTTTTTCCAGTAATACAACTTTAATTAATCAAAGTTTAATTGTATACCAAAAATTAGATCAAAATCTGTTAAATTTTTTTAAATATTGGCAAAAATATAAAATTGGTACCTTAAATTTTGTCCACCTTGGCCACGGCACGTTTTTTTCCTGTAAGTACTGTGGATTTAATTTTCACAGCATGTATACATAAGGATTTAATCTGTTAAAATCTGAAATTTGAAAATAAAAGCTGCAAAATTAGGCTAGTTATTGAATTTTTTTGGAGGCTCTTGTTGTATTCCCTTACATTGTCAAGCAGTCCACTTTGATGACTGTAGGTCATTCAGTGCACATCTCTATGCTCCCCAGGCTGTTGGCATAATTTTAGATGTCCCCAAAATCTCCTACCACACCGAAAATTGGGTCATTAGGACTTCTTTCCTTCGAGATATTAAGGAAAAAACTTCTGTTTTCCATAAAAAAAAGCCATTGTTACACTTCAAGGCTGCCTAATATCAAAACCACTGATTTGTTTTTGATCGTATTTAGTATTCACATCCTTTCATACATTTTCTATGAACATACCAAAAATTAGGTCAGTATTGGGTATTATTTTGAAGTTATGGGCCAAAACATAATGCAATTTTTTTTAAAAATCAGGAAATATATTTACTCACCTAACATGAGAATTTGCTGAACTTAGAGACTTTTTTTCAGGAATATAACTTTATTGAATCAAGATTCAATTGTTTACCCAAAATTAGATCTGAATTTTGCAAATTTTTCAAGTTATTAGCATAAATAAAAAATCAATACCTTAAATTTTGTCCAACTTTGGCACTGTTGATTTAATTTTCACAGCATAAATACATAAGGATTTAATCTTTTAAAATCTGAAATTTCAAAGAAATTGATTGGAAAGAATAGCTTTTATTCATGTTTTCATACACCATGTCAAGTGTTGTTTACATCTAGCCCACCTAGTTGTACAGCCTTCACATGCATTATGTAACCCACCCCAGGCAGCTTGCCTTGGCTCAGCCTGGCCACTACCAGCAGGCTTACCTTCTGCCCTGCACCCCCCTCCCCCAGATGGTGCATAAACTAGATGAATGTTATTATTTTCTGTATTTGATTCATTCTCATTCTAGGCTATGCTACATTTTAGATTTTGTATTGTAACACCAGGGTTACAATTATTAAAGTGTACATTTAATTGTGTCCACAAAGTGGTGTATTGCTATGAAAGTGTAGATATTCATCCGAAAAGGAATTCCTTACTTCAGAAGAGTAAAAACTTCACCAGGTGTGAAATTGAGTATTAATTCCAGTAATGAATTAAAACTGGGATAGTAATTAGCACAATGGTATTTTTTGTCCCTCATTCAACCAACAGTGTGTATACTTTATTTGAAAAGATGTTTTATTTTATCAAATTTACTTTTATTTTATTTTGGTGAATAAAATTAAGCATGTACTGAAAACTCCAATGTGCAAAACTTTTTAATAGTGATTCATGGAATATTCTTGTAGATGCCATGTTGTGGCATTATTTTCTTTTAAATTCAGTTTAAACATTTATGATTTAAAAATAATAAAATATATGTGTATGCATAATATGACCCAATATGAGCTACACTCTGGATATATGATGATTGCAACTTTTGCAACAATTCTAATATTTTAACTTATAGTTTCAGTTTTTTTTATTAAAAATTTATCAAACCTGTAAATAAAAAAATGATTCCGATAAAAACCTCTTAATGGAAAAAATGGATATGCTTAAAAAAATAGGATTATATGTAAACTTAAATGCATTATTCCCTTGAAAGTGAAATAAAGGTATTAGTCCATTCTGTCCACTTGCCTATCCATCTGTAAATTTTCATATGCATCACAGTATCTCAAAATTTTACTGTTTTTCTTCATGACAGTCTTGTCAGAGTATTAGTTTGCAATCATATATTTAGAACTTTACTATAACCAAGTAGGAGGGCCCCTTTCCTCTTAGCTTTTCATATTCTTATATAAATGAAAAACATTACGATAGAATATTTCTACATCCACCTTCGTGCTGCCCTCACTTTTCCCTTCTCCAAACCCCATCCCAAAGTCAGCCTCAGCAAGAACAAGATGCATCAGATATATTCATACTTTAATATTTTGTATAACTATTCGTCCATAGGTACCTATGTACATGTCAGAAATTATGTCAATATTGTGTAATATGTAGACATAGTGGGCATCACAATAATGTACCTTGTCAAGACTAAAGAGATATTGTGTCATACAGTCACAAATTCATAAATCACTTCATCAGCATAGTTAATCATAACAGCATATCTGTCAAATTGAAAGCTTGCAGACTACCATACACTTTAGATCCTTCAACAAATAGCCTTATCATCATTCTACTACTGCTTATTACTGCTGTCATTGCATTCATATTTGCTCAAATATATCACAATTTTCAACCCCTCCTAAATAAATAAAAAATAAACCACTATATTTGAATCTATTAATCCATCAGTCAGGTAATTTCATTTATCGTTTACTCACATATTACATTACATTCCTTTATAATAACCCAACATGTCCATGATATTCATAAGCCTTAATCGACTCGATATAGTATCACATTGGAGCCATTTATAGTCCAATCACGATCAGCTGAGTGCCGTGACCCATGGGTCCCTTGTTTTTAACCGGTGGTGGGGGGATGAGTTGGAAGTATTTCTTTATTTTTTTCCTTTATCAATAGTTTACTTTTCCCAGAAATAAGGACCTTTTATTCAAAATTACTAAATGTATCAATTCTATCTTGGTCACCATAATGTTTATTTGCTACTGTCAAGTACAATATGTTCACTTATTCACTATCAAATCACTAACAGAAAATGTCACGTGAAGAACATATAATAAGTGAAACTTGTGTAAGTTCAAATCTTGTGATACTGATGCTTAGTTACATCCATTGGACAAATTTGAAAATTTGTTATTAGATGTTTTACATGGGAAAATTGGAAATTGGTTGAAAATGAATCAAACAAAAATTTATGGTTTTTTCAAACAAATGTATAAGACTATGATCAATTCTATACATGTTGGTGACTCTTATGATTCAGCTGTTAAAGTACATAAATCTACTTGGAGTTACATATTTTACAGTGGACTTTTACTTAAGGAACATGTTAAGAGAAAATGCAATGTAGCCTTGTGTAACATCGAGAAAATCTGGAAGGTCTCTAGACATCTACCTCTGGAATTTGGAAAAATTGTAGGCTTTGCCATGGTGCTGTCACACTGAGACTATGGAAACAGTTTTTTTATAGGATTACCTGATAACATTCTAAGTCCTATGCAGCTACTTCAGTTTTGTGCAGCCAAAGTCATAAAAAAAAGACCAATTGAATCCTTGAAACAATTACACTGATCGCCAAATTGACAAAGGACTCGGTTTAAAACCGTGCTTCTTGCATACAAGTCCCTTCATAACATGGCTCCAGATTACTTGAGTGAATGATTGAACTTTAAAAAGACAACATATGGAACAAGAACATCAGTTAATGATTTTTTATTGGAAATGCTATTTACCAAGAAAAAAAAGTCTAAGAATGTAGTGTTTCTCTGTATTTGCACCCAGATTACAGAACAATCTTCCATATGATCTGATGTCTTCAAGCAGTGTCAGTGTTTTAAATGGAAACTTGAAAACATATTTTTTAAGAAGCTTTTTATTAATATTTATTTATTTTAAATTGTATCTTCAGAATGTTATGTAAAGTTCCACTGAAAGTTTTAATTGCTGTAATGAGTGCTATTTAAGTGTGAATGCAAGGTAATGTAATATAAGTAAGGTTTAGTGAAAATATTTATAAACTATAAGGTAAATTTCATTTATTGTATGCTTCATTGTAGGTTTGGAGTTATGTTTGTGCTGTTGGCTGTTCGTGGGTTACTTTAAGAGTCTTTATAAAGATGGGGAGGTTACGGGCATGCTATGGGGCTAGATATACCTCTAGTAGGAGTGTAAGGCAGGGCAGGGTGTAGGCTTCTGCTTCATCCAGGCTTTATACAAATGTGTCTCAAGGATGAACTTTACAGTGTATGCCTCATTTTCAAGCTATGCATGGGTATCTATGCTTGCCATAAGAAACTTTGTTGTAATGATCAGAATATGATTGGTAGCTTTAACAGATTGCTAGATAAACTGCTGGTATCTGCAGTTTTTTATGAATTCCTCAATAATTTAAATGATTTTAACAAAAATTTGAGATTTTATTAGACAATTTCCACCTACGTATTTTTAGATGAAATATGAACAGTTGAAAGGCTGTGTGGGCTGGATTGAAATTGATATACCGGTAAGAATAAAAGATAGCCTTAGGATAACAGAAGAGTAATAGGGATAAGGGGGGGGGGGGGGGAGGGTAATCAATATGTTCCTTGATACCTATGTTCCCCAGATCTGTATGTTTTGGGTGCCATTACTAAAGCAAAACACACATTGGTGTTATGTATAAAAATAACAAGACTGAGGTGTGTTTGTGAACCGAAACAAACACACTGGAGCCCCCAAATGTGGAGGTTATTTTCAGAGGAGTGATAATTAACTTCCCTCATTTTTTCTCTGATCTCAGTTACGGCATGCCCCTGGTTGAAGGTGCCCAAAGCTTGTTCTTCCAGTCACTAGGCAGTTGATTTGCCCAGACCTCCAGGGGGTAGAACCTAGATTCATGTCCCTTTTTGGACAAGAGTATATCTGTCAAGATGGAAGATTGGCGTAAGCCTAAAACACACTACACAGTGACACATCAAGCGCACAAATCTGTAAAAAGTCGCTTCAGTCTGGTTATCTTAAGCAAAACCAACATAACTTTAGAGAGGGCTTTCATCCTCAGCACATACATTCAAGATTAAACTGCGGATAAAATGTTAATTATATTTCACTATAATTATTAATTATTAAGCAACACAAATATAAAATATGATTAAGAATAGTGATTAATTTCTGTCATATTTAGAACATGTTTGGTCACAAACAGAAACCTACTTGTATACAATTAAACCAATGCTGATTATCAAGACTACTATTTTTACAAAGATTAACAAAATATACAACAGGGGCTTGGTTATAACCATCCAGTGTAATATGTCTCATGCCCATGGTAGCCAGATTAGTGTTTTGAATATGTCACGAGGGGCATGAAGCGTGACGGCACATTGGTCTTGTTTTGGGCTTTTGGCTTATATGCCTGCTACTTCCACAAACAGCTGTTTAAATTCCCTCCTAGGTTTGTCCCTTTAAAATTCATGATTAACCTACCCAAAAGAATGGAGTTTGATGATTTGACAGTCTAGAGTGTAATTGCATTCAGTAAAACAGTTTTGTTGTATTTCTTAAAATTATATAAGTAGATGCTGTCAAGCCCAATTTCTCTCCAGAATTAGAAAGCAAACTACAATATACAAGTATAATTAGTTCATGATGACAAGTATGGTCAGTCATATTTGTTCTTGTAGCTGGGACCTGTGATCTTATAATATAAACTAGATATGAAATCATTTTATGATACTTTTGCCAAAAGTTTTAGGTGAGTACAATTTAGTACAAAGTGGGCGAATATAGGTATCAGGGAACATAGGTGCTGGGGAACTTAGGTACTGGGGAACATATCATGGCACTGTTTTATGTTGGAGTACCTAATTTATATTAGGTCAGAGGTCACAGTACAAATCAGTTGGTGTCTTGACCCCTGGGAGACTGTTTCACTCATGTAAAAGTGTATGTTGTGTATTATTACATTTTTCATATAACATGTGTTTTATATTTTTATTTACGTGTATGCATGTCAGCTGAGCTTTTAAACCAAGGGTCACTTGTCTGCTTCCAGCTTGAAGATGTGATGGAGAATGAGACTTACAAGAAAGCCAAAGAGATTTTGGAGAAATTTGATCCAGACAGGTTTAAACAGATAAAGGTGAGGCATCAGATGTAAAAGTCTCAGAATCAGAAAACATCTCATCTTAAATCTCATGGTGTATAATATTAGAGGGAGGACTACTAAAATGGTCCACGTCTGTCCAGCTATCTATCCAACCTGATTCTTTTACCAAATATCTCTAAAACCCCTGCTGCTTTCTTCACCAAATTTAAGAGTTAAACTTGAATTGAGGTTTAAGTGAAGGTAGAGATTTGATAGTTGAATTGATTTGAATGCCCAGCACAATTCATAGGCCTGCTGCTTTTGCTGACATGAAAAGTACCAAACAGTCAATACTAAATTACTATAGACTACATTTATTCAAAAATGTGGAATGGATTTGGGGAATGGCGAACATTCATGCACTGTTTGGTTAACTCATGCCTTGATATTTGCATTAAGTACAGGTACCGTGCAGACATTTACAAACTTACACATATGCAGACCTGGAGGCACACACAGCCACAGACAGACAAATGTGGATGAGTTGTTAAAGTCAGTTACCTTGTTTATTTGCAGGATCCCATGGACAAGACACCAGGTACCATGGAAACACCTGATGGACAAGGTATGGTGGTCCTTCATGATGAAATGCCTGTCAAGCCTGCCACCTACTGGCTATTTTGCTGCAATATATGTCTGAGCATGGTCTCAGACAGTCTGTGATCATCTGTAACTGCTTGCAACTGACAATCGTTGACCAGTTTTTTTTTTATTTATTTTTTTTTAATTTATTTTTTTTATTTATTTATTTTTTTAATTGATGACCAGTTGCAGACAGTTTGCGATCTTCTACAACATCTTGTGACTGGTGGCTAACAGTCTTAGACTCAAGATCACAGTTTCTTGCTTTGTTCATTTTGTAAATGATAAACTTGACAAAATGGTGTCCACACAGGTGGGACAAGTCACAGTCTCAGTCACCTTACCAGAACTCCCCGCAACCTATTGGATTATAACCAGTGGCAATGCACATTGCAAGCAATCACAGATGCACACAACAGTCACGAAGTGATTCATGAGTTTTCTGACCTGCCATTTTAATTGGCGACCAGTCGCAGATGACTTGCAATTCCAGTTGCATCATCACGTGCAGGAAAATGCCAGTGTGCAACAGGCTTCAATGTTTCAGTGCAGTTTATAAAGGAACATCCTTTCTTTATTATATGATTTTTGTCACTTCTATTGAATAGAAAATGTCAGTTATGTGCCTTAGAACATACCAGGACACACCAAATTTTGAAAGGGTGACAGGTCACTGGCATGCATTAATATGATGCTATGCAGTACATAGGCTTTGATCAGATTTGAATTATATATGAAAAAAATTAGGGCCCCAAGCATATTTCCTGTTTCTTGTGTAGTTGATAAGTTTTTTGATAGATGGCTCTTCAGTAGCCATGGAAGAAATAATGGCTCTCTTCTTAAGATTTAGGTAAAAGTATGAGAAATTTTGACATAATTGGCATGGTTCCCAATAGTACAAGACAAAAAAGGGGTATTTCTGAGGCTGGCCACAGAGTAGTTGTGGGACAAAGGTCAAGTGTCAAGTGGCATCACCATCAGCTATGATATAGATGTATTTTAGTTTCTCATGTGATTAAGCCAGGTGTAAATCAGCCCTGCTCATTTTCCAACTGTTTCTTATTTTAAGGGCTAAAGTTGTACAAATGTCATGATAAAGTATATGATGGAAAGTCTGTGTTATTTTTACTACTGAATACTAGATTTTTGGATATGAGGTTAGTGCCACCAAAAGTGAGACAGGATTGTTCACATATCATGTATGTATGATTATTCCTACATTTCTGGATTGTTTCTGGTGTACACAGAGCTGAGACAGAGGACAGCTTCAGCTCGGGCGATGTCAGCACAGGGCAGTGTCAGGATGCGAGGCCCTACCCCCAGACCGCCACCAGGAACACCCCACCTACCCCCCGGAACCCTCCCCCAGAGACCCCGCCTCCCTCAAAGTGTCAGGCAGGGCAACGGCCAGTTCACACCAATGGGTAAGTAAGACACATAAGGTTGCGTTGTATTACCTTAATATATCAAAGCAGTGTAAACCTTAATGTTTGTTACTTGTGTGCAGAATAATTATACAGAGTTAAGGTTGATATACCCAAGTCTTATATTAGCTGGTGATTGAAATCAGCTGTGTACATGATTCTTAAGGTAAATGGTGTACATTCATATAACTCTTATATGGCATTTTTCAGCTAATCATGTTGGTTACATAGGTAATCAATTAAGAACCTAGTCATAACCTCAAAAATATAATTAATCTGGTAGAATACAAGAATCATTGATTTGTGGAATGCATATATATACTGTCTTCTCCATTGTGCAATAAGTATTGTTTTCAATTATTTTAGAACAGCATGCACAATGAACGGTCAAGAAGGTGTTGTATTGACAGCCCCAGTATCAGATATTCTGTGTGTTAAGCAGCAGATAATAATGTATGAGTAAGGACAGTACTAATAAACTTATAATATTCCAGCAACTCCTGGTGTTGCCCAAGGCCCTCCACTGCCTAGACCTGTGTTACCACGGGAACGGACAGCCACAGACCGTTTCATTGACTACCTTGTGGGGGATGGACCTGAGAATCGATATGCACTGATCTGTAAAGATTGTCTTTCCCACAACGGCATGGCACTTAAAGAAGAATTCCAGTATCTGTGTAAGTATAATATTATAAATTCTTTCACTGTTAGTCTTTAATCATTTTAAATTAAGGTTGTCTGTGAAAACCAGTTGTTCATTATGAAAGGACATTATTCTTCCTCCTATATGGGAGATATGAAAAATTTTGTGTGTACTAAACAGGCCTGTTAATGTGTATTTTGGTCTCTTTGTGTAATTAATATGTCCTAAAATAAAGAAATTTGGAGTTTAATTTGTCCTTAAATTAACAAAAATTTTGGAGTTCTCTTCATATTGTAGTTTTGGAAGGGTTTAAATAATTAGGGAAAATCGTTTTTGTCATTGTGTTCTCATGGATTTTTCATGAAGTTTACAAATACAAATTGCCAAACTTCAGAATTTACAATACTGATTTACAGACTACCGGTAAAAGGTATAAAACAGTAAACCTTTCAAATATATATAAGTGTGTACCTGTATATGTATATATGTATATTATGGGTATTACCGATACATGTTGATATGATAAGTTTCTGATTCCAGCATTTCGCTGCTGCTACTGTTTTGCCTTGAACCCAGCCAGAAAACAAAGACCAAAACCACCCCCTGTAGAACACGACACACCGTCCAGACAACCACCACCAGCTCAAGCAGGTCAGTTCATACTTAACAGTAACATTGCTGGAGTGATAATTAAAAAAAAAACTGTGGTTGGCTTTATAATTGCAAGGCTGAAATTTCGTGATTTCTTAATTTTGAACGTTTTGCAAGGGTTTAATTTTTGCGATTGCACCAGGATCAATAAATTCTGTAAGTACAGCAGTATTTGTATATATTTTAAATTCAGAATGAATCCTACACTTTCCAACTCATTTCTTGTTCATTCACTTATGATTTAATTCACAGTTGATACATCTCCTGTAATTACAGTGTTTTTTACAATGATTAATGCTTGTATGCATGGGCTAGTTTCGATACCATACACAGGTTAGGTTATTTTCAGAGGTGTGATAACTAATTTTGTTTTTGTGCAGATGGATCAGCCCATCTTATTCATCTTAGTTGATGGGGCATCTTATTCCTGACGGTTTCTTATTCGGGATTATTTCACATTTGCAAATAACACTAAAATTAAACCCTCGTGAATAAAAAGGCAACCACAGTATGTTTAAAAGTATCATCTGTGGAAGAGCCTTTCAAGAAATTAAAAATCTCATGAGTTTTTCTTATCTTAGCACAATTCTAAAATTTCACAATATCTGTTATAAGTATTTAAATTCTTATACTTCAGATCTCAGCTCAGCATAACTCTGTTTTAAAGGTTGTCCGTGATAGTAAGATATTCAGTAATAAATTAAGATGAGCATTGCCATGTATCCCTAAGAGATGGTAGTACATTCAGAAATAGAATGAGATGGTCATGGTATAGTTGAGTATTACTCTTTCCCCTTAGATACAGATGAGAATATTATCTGTAATTAATATATTTCAGGTTATCTAGTTGGGAAAGAGCTAGATGTATTGGGAAAAAGTTAGACTTATGTCTTAATGCCTTCAGGCTTTGAGAGTAAGAACGTTGTTCATATGAAAACAAGTCTAGAAAAGTCTATAGAAGGTTCACAGTTTTACTAGTGTTAATTAGTTTCCACAAAAGTCTGGTAATGTGACATTTAGTAAATTTATATGTAAGAGTAAATGGAGTTGAGTTTAACAGGGTACAACAGAAACTGGCAGTTCAGTGTTGTTCAGTGAGAGTCATTTTAATATATATATATATAGTCCCAATGGAGAGAGAGTGGTTATGACACGGCATAGTAAATATTACTGTCAGTATATACCTGTAAGTTTAATGAAGAATTTTTTAGCGAAACTGTGAGCTTATGCGATGGCGCAGCGTTGTCCGTCAGCCGTCCGCCGTCCAGGGCTGGCTTTCCGCCGTCCATGGCTGTAAGTCAGAAACTGTTGGAGCTAGCAGCTCCAAACTACATGTAAGAATTCGTCACATGTGAAACTTGGTGCCCTGGAGCTTATTTTTGGGTATCTGCATTAATTTAGATTTTATAGAGAAAAAGCTTAAAAACCTTTAAAAATCTTCTTCTCTGAAACTGTCCAGCCAAATTGTCCAATATTTCACAGAAATGATCCCTGGAACAATCTCTCTCAAGTTTGTTCGAATGGTTCCAGTTCAGAGATTTTTTGCAGAGTTACAGGAGGTTGAACTTAGTCATCTGTCCCAAAAAGCACACTAAAATTAAAATCTCAGAAACGGCTAGAGCTATAATCACCAAATTTTATACCAATTTTTGTCACATATGTCATGTCTGATTTTGAGGTATTGGTGGCGCCACCTACATTAATGTGTTTTTTACAAGCGAAAATGTAATTTTAAACTCTTCTAGCTTATACACTGATTTATGATGAAACTGATTGGTTTAAACTTTACAAGAATTATTCTATGGTAGGGTTCTGCCAGTTTTATAATAGATTGGGTAAATACAGTTTTTAAAAAGCATTGTAGCCAATTGAAAAAGGCTTTCTGTATTTGAAAACAGATTTGATTTCATGCTGAGTTTCAGCAGCCAAGTCATGAGGTCACTCAGTACAAACAGGTGGGGTCCAGACATTACCATGGCAACTGACCTGGCTCGGGGGGGGGGGGGGGGGGGACGTCTAGTCACAGCGTCTAGACGTCTAGACACAATGTTTAGATGCAGAATTCCCAGATTATTGGAACTATATCTTTCAACTGTTTGAAAAAACTTGGTTTGCATTTAAAGCGAATCAGGTTTATCATCATATCACATGTGAACTGCTGCGCCCTCATTTTTGGTTGACCTCTGACCTTTCCTTGCTGCCCAGTGACCATTTGTGCTTCTGTTTCCACACATAAACCCGCATATCTCGGGAACCATTTGACCGATCAGGCTAAAACTTTTGCACAAATGTAGCCCTTTGATAGCTTTATAACATGCACTAAAAATGGTGGCGCCACCTACATTAATGTGTTTTTTACAAGCGAAAATGTAATTTTAAACTCTTCTAGCTTATACACTGATTTATGATGAAACTGCAACCATTTTGGCACAGCGTCAATCTGTTCATCTGCCTTGGGATATATCACTCATATCTCAGCAGTGGTTTGACTTATCCACCTGAAATTTTGCAGGTTTATACATCCTGGACAGCTTTCTCGATTTTATGACAGGTGGCGCCACCTACATTCACATTTACTCTGCAGACATCCAAGCTCTATCTCGGGAACTGTTTGACCGATTGGGCCAAAATTTTGCATGTGTATAGATCTCACATAGCTCTTCACCATAGGCTAAACTGTTGGCACCACCTGCAACCACTTATGAACACCGTCCATCTGTTCATCTACATTGGGATAAAATCGCTCATATCTCAGCAGTGGTTTGACTTATCCACCTGAAATTTTGCAGGTTTATACACCCTGGACAATTTTCTCGATTTTATGACAGTTGGCACCACATACATTCATGTTTACGCTGCAGACATCCAATGCTAATATGCAACACACCTCACTCTATTCCCCTTGCCACTTAATCCATGCCTCACTTCACCTGTCCCACTCTGATTTCTGTGGATATAATAGTCGCTTGTTGACTACCCATATTCTAGTTTTAAAAAGTCCTAGTCTGAAACTTGCAGGTCCGAAATGTCCATTTTGCTGAAATCATAATGACTAAGGTAGATATGCAGGACTTAAAAGGATCAAAATTAAATTTTAAAAATAAACCTCCATTCATACTCCCAAACTTTGCACAGGTTTGCATTAGGCCTGTAGGCCTTGTTTTGAAGAAAGAAAAGAGTTTTCATCTGGTGTCAGCAGCATTCAGGTTTGTCAGTTGTCCTTGTCCAGTAAAGGACAGTCTGTTAGCCGAGATAAAGGCTGAAGATTTGCTGAAAGGGGGGTCAGTATTAGAGACCATGGGACTGCAGTGTCATGGAATAAGATTTTACACAACCTTTGAACCATGTAATATTGTGTTGTAACTGAAATTGGGCTTAACTGGAATAAATTTGTTGTATTGGCACCCCTACATGTCTGCTTTATTTAAAGTCATGTTACAGACCCTGAATGTATGTCACGGTGAGAGTTTTGTGTTTCCCTTGATATATGGTAATATACCATGATAACGGTCCTTTCAAATTGAATAATTTTGATGTGCAGATTCATCAGTGATTCATTCAGTCTGTGTAATGACAAAGTCAGGAACCAAGATTTCTGAAATTTAATTTTAAGTATTCTCTACCTAGTGCTGTGACATTGGTAAAGGAAGGAAGGAAGACCTAAAACTAGATGGTATACTTAATATGACTCCATAAGGATCAAACAAAACATTGCTGCCGCATTTCCAACAGTCATTTCACTCAAGATGACATCATAGGGAATCCCCTTATTTCACTGGCATTTCTATGTAACAAAAATTACGTCTTATTAAATATCTTTCTCGAAGAAATAGGGTGCATGAAGTAATGCAGGATATGAACTAATGTAGACTTTACACTAATCAGTAATAGTATGAGATGAGCATTTATCATTTGTGTTTCAGCAGGTGACAATGAAGGTGATGCTGATGAAGAGATGGATATTGAGGAGGAAGAGGATGATGATGTCACACCCACCAATGGTGAGGTCACACCAGTGGAGTCAATAGGTCAAGGTCGCAGCGCAACACCAGAAAATCAAGGTCAATCCAGTGCACAAGAAGAAGACAAAACAAGTTCAAAGAAGGACGACTGATTAACATGCTGATTGCTTTAGTGTTTGAATGAGAAGGGAAGAAGTCCGGAATGAATGTGTAATTGTTTGCATCTTAAATCAGCTGATCTCAACTGTTGTGTTCTTTATTATGTGAGCTGATATCACATCAGTCACCAATGCTTTAACCTCTGATACCCCACAAGTGCTTAGTATGCAATACACTGGGTAGGTTCTCTACAGCCTTGCCTGCTATTTCTTTTGTCTATTAACTACATGCTTATTTGTAAGTGAAGGGCCAATGGTCTATTATAATCAGTGATTGGTCGATGCAAAATGATCTGATCATCAGTCTTGCAGTGCCATAATTGATAGAGAAGTTTAGCAAATAATATAGGTTTTGTAATGAGGAAATGTATGCTTTCATTTGATTTATGTGCGCAAACTAGAAAATTCTGTGTTTACAAGTAACTTCATACTCAAGCTTACTACACACGCATAGGCTATTAAATTATCCCATATATTAGCAGACATATAGGTCTGTATGTCAGTTGAGACAATGTACAAGTCTGTATCAGGTAAGAAATTTCATACTCCTAAACAACCGATCAATTCTGATTTTCGGTCTGCAGATGTGAACCAATTTTTAGCGATGATCGATCATGAAATTACAACCAATTCCCAGCACTCTCTGTTTGACAGAAAAATGCTGTTGTTTTGGCCAGTTCCACAGGAGGTCCTATTTCACAGGTTTCATTATATTCCGCATGCTTATTTGACAGATAAATGCTGTTGCTTTCCTTCCACCAGTGTCATAGCTGTCAGTCTACATAGGTTGCATATCATCAGTCTAAGCTCATGTTAATGTTATATATGTTGTTCAATATAAGCTATCTGTTGCATATAAATTTGATTATTGTAGCTGCAAGTGCCATACTCATAATTAACTGTTCTCATTATCACATACATATACATGTATATATGTAAACTAGAGTGTGAAGTTCTGAATGAGTGTTAGTTAATAATTTTATGAGGACATGTTCTTTCACAGGGCTTGACATTAACAGTTAACCCCTTGCCCGGGGTAAGTGAAGGTTCTAGAAAATAGTGGGAGGGCAAATAAAAGTCACCTCCTACTTTCCCGACTGCGCAAGTGGGTTCAATATAAACCTTTATCCGAATGCCTGAAAAGGATGTTTGTGTTCCTACATACAATCATTGATATTTGTAGGGCAAGTAAATTCATGTAGGGCAAGTAAAAGCTAGATGTTACTTGCCCAGTCGGGCAAGTACTTTTAGAAGTTAATGTCAAGCCCTGTTTCATTATGTCTCCCCACCATGTAGTTTTTGGGCCGTTGGCATGTGTCATTTCTTGTGAACAAGATCACTTCAAACCAGTCAATATTTTTTCATAATATATGATAAATGACAAATTTCGAAAAGTGGTGACCTTGACCTTTATCTTCAAGGTCAAATCTTCTGGATTTTTGTGAATCCAAAAATATTTGAAGATCCATATATTTTTCCTCAAATTTGGGGATGGGTTGCACATAGGGAGGGTGAGACATATCTGTTTTTTTTTGCACTCATTCTAGTTTCATCCTGTGTTCTGGAAAATTGAATTTTTCACATATAACTGTATCAGTGTTATATGGAGAGTATTCGAATGAGAGAATGTAACATTCCAAAATCTATATATTTTCTGCAGACATGAATGGTTCATTATAGTAGATCATAAGAGGGTAGCCCTAAAAGTAATGTGTGATTTGGGGCAGATCTTTCTCTGTAATAAGGATGTGGTGTTTTGTAAACTTAAGTATCGTTCCATGTGCATGTATATGCATGAAAACATGTTTTAATGTGGGCATAGATGCGTGAACTGGCAGAATTATAAAGTGGTATAGTGGGTCTAATAGGTCTTCCAAAAAGATACTTGAGTGACGTTATTTATAGATACTGGAGTGACGTTATTTAAAGCTACTGGAGTTACGTTATTTTAAGATGCTGGAGTGACGTAATTTTACTGGGTCCTGAGTTCATGCAGAGGTTGCAGGCCCTATGCATGAAAATCACCACAGGAGTGATTTTCATGAATATATGCTAATGGGCTCATGGAAACACCAGTGTTGCAAAATCATATGAGTAATTTTTCCATGCCTATACATGCACACGGAAAAAAAAAACAATTAAGGCTATTGCATGAAAGTAATAGTGTATATTTAACTGGTGCTATGATGATGCGAATTAAGTGAAATTTATGCAAAAAATAGAAGATCCTGATAGTTCAAATATATAAGAATTTGTTTATCTGAAACAGGTAAATATGAGGTATTTATCTGGAGGTGTATTGTAGAGAATAATTTGTTTTTGCGCATGCTGTACAAATTTTAATTTTATTGATAAAATTTAAGGTGCCTTTAGTGACTGTCTGTTGCACCAAAGCTGCTGCCAATACCTAATTTTATCAGATAATCAGCAGTTGTAGATAGAATTTATTCTCCCTTTTACAGCACCCCCTATAAGGCCAAAAAATAAAAAGGTATGGTTCTCAGGGACTTTTTTTCAGAAATCATTGTGGGCACGCGGTATTTTATTTTTGACCATTTTTGCATTTTTCCTTTAAAAATGTCATTTGATCAGGAAAAAACCTTAAAATATCAGGGTTCTTTTGCTAAACAGGTAAAAGCACTACATAACAAAGGAAATTGTTTAAAAATTGTATTATTTTAATCAAAATTGTTTTATCTTCTTAAAGATTAAAATCAAAATAAAAATGTTTGATGTGGGGGGTTTAAATTTACGCGGGCAGTGCCTGAGAACCATACCTTTTTATTTAATTGATGATACCTGCTGATACTTTCTAAATTCTATTGCATATGCTTGAGATTGTACAAGGTACAAGTAAAAATTTGTAAAAATTAAGTAGTAGGTTTGTGAAGTCTCATACAAGCATCTATTTTTAGCAGAATTTATAGGTCAGGCCACTAGGTGTATTAGAAAGGGGCTCAACTTAATAGTTAGATAGACAGATAGTTAGATGAAATTTTGAAAGAGCTTTTCTTTGTATTTATGTAATTATATCAGATAAGTGATTGCACAGAGACATCAATAGTCTCTAAAATGAGACAGAAAAAACACAAGCAAGGCTTTCAGCATTTATTTTCCTTATAGCCTGGTATTTGCTCACTTTGTCCCTTTGTTGCACATTATGGAATCTATCCTGTGTAGATAAGCTTTAGTGACCTTAATTTGTAGTAATTTATAAGGATTCTTTATAGGTCTCAGATTGTAGAAATGTTACAAACTGTATTTGCTTTGGAGGAACAGTGCCTTACATTTCTGTGTTATTTGTTTTATTCTTTTCTTTTCTCTATATATTTGTGTTTTAAGTGTTTTGTATAATTGTTATTTTATAGAGTGAAGATCTAGAGTACAGTTGTGATAATCAGAGCAGTTGATGGATTTGGCAAAAACCCTGATGTTTTTCCCTTTGTCTCTTATTAATGCATGTCCTACAATTGGGATGTGCATACAGTCCTGATGGTGACCATGTAATTGGTGACTCATTTAAGATAAGCTGACATTGTTACTGGTAAACATGGAATTGTGCATATAGTTCTTAAAGATCATGACAAAAGAGAATGTTTGCTAGGATGCACTCATATAAAGTGATATGAATGTATCATGTATCAATATCATGTCGGTATCAGCAGATGTCCCGGTGTCACTATGTTGACAGTACATTACCATCCAGCATGTCAATTCCAACAAACATTTATGTTAACCTACCTTTGGTTTTAATAATAGTCAGTGGCCCAGCTTGTGCAAGGCTATATAATAATGGCAAGAAATCAGTAAATTGGTACCTAACTGGCTAACCAGCACACAATCAAACTAGAAATCTACATTGTAAGGATTGCAAGCCTTCCCCGTATGAGGGTCCTCAATGTGCGATGCTTCTTAAACCATTTTTGCATTCATTTTTTAAGCCCATATGCTCGGGTTCATTCATGCATATCTGACTATACATTTGTGAATATTCCTTGATGTTCCTGCATCTGGATCATGTGCTGGATCCACACCAAAGTTTTATCAATTCTTCATTGGCTCATGCCTGAAACACCCAGAATGTTTTGTGAGATATTGATAATGATTGCACAAGTTATTTTGTGTACAAATATACAAACACACGCACGAACAGGGATAAATGCATGTCCTCCAGGCCAGGGCAACAATTATCCACAAGAGACTGTATAGGGCATGCCATGAAGGACTGGCCAGATTGTGGTAATGTTTGATAAAATTCAGTCTCTGATCAGCTACAACTGATGACAACATGAATATTTATTCAAACATGGACACTTGATTGTTTCTACTTTCTGTAGCACTCTTTGACTCTGAAATGGAAATGATCCCCCTTGCATTTGGAAACTGGGATTTTGTGGCTCCCTAAAGTAGTGTATGACAGTATAGAGGGTGGTCACACATGACATCACTTTTTGACAGTGCTGGACATGTAAGAAATGTGTTAAAGCAATTTTGGAACTATTAATTTATGTAATTAGGCTCATACTTAAGCTATGTAAATTCATAATTTTCTGAGAATGACTAATTACTGTTTTTATAGATGTTAGCCAAAACCATTCTTTTCCTGATATAATATACTCACTGCAAAGCCAGCTGTATGACACGGAATACCTGTATTTAATTTCATGATAATTATTGGGGGGATACGTAAAAATATTAGTAATGTGGAAAAATTCTGCTTTGATTTATTGATAGACATGCCATGTTTTTTTTTGGCATTTGTGTCTAAATTTTATTGGCAATGTCATGCTTACAAAATGTCTATTCATGCTGAAATGAACCAGGTTGCCCTTTTTGAAATGTAAATATAAGAAGTGGAATTACTCAGGTGAGGTCAACATGGTGAGTTAAGTTTGTATGTGATGAGCAGGGGTATGCAAAAGAGACATTAATACATATTTTTTTATCAGCATATAAGGAATACATGAATATTTCTTAGGCAAATAATTGTATCGCCAGACATAGTCTGGAGATACTATGGTTTAGGCACGGTCGCGCCGCCGCCGCAGAGAATTCTTTTGGACACAATAACAATAAAAATATTTCACGGATCTTTACCAAACTTGGTATATGTATAGATATGGGTGAGAGGACGACGCCTATTTAAAATGAGGTCATGACCTCAACTAGGAGAGTGACCTTGACCTTGAATAGGTTCAATTTTGGGGAAAATCACACAAATTCTTAAATATCTCAAGAAAACTTGCATGGATTGATCCCAAAATCAAGTTGATCGAAGATCATGGATAGGGTTGTCATGTACCAGAAACTGGTGGCGCCACCTATTATTCTTTACTTGTTTTCATGCCGTTTGATATCCCCAAAATTGCTACTTGACAGTACTGTGAGCATTATAAGTCAAAAACTAATGGACAGGTTTCTTTCATATTATGCAAATACATAGATATGGGTTATGGGATGATGTTTATTTAAATTGGGGTCATGACCTTTCCTATGAGAGTGGCCTTGACCTTGAATATTGCAAAATATGGTGAAAATCACACAAAATCATTAATTTCTCAATAAGGGATGCATGCATTGGTCCAAAAATCAACTTGACCGAAGATCTTGGATAGTAATGTCATGTACCGGAAACAGGTGGCGCCACCTGTTATTCTTTTACTTGTTTTCGTGCCGTTTAATACCCCATCATTGCCACTTAACAGTACATTTATAACCTGTGAGCATTATAAGTCAAAAACTAATGGACAGATTTCTTTCATATTATGCATATACATAGACATGGGTTATTGGATGATGTATATATAAATTGGGGTCATGACCTTTCCTATTAGAGTGGCCTTGACCTTGAATATTGTCATATATGGTGAAAATTACACAAAATCATTAATATCTCCATAAGGGATGCATGCATTGGTCCAAAAATCAACATGTTCGAAGATCTTGGAAAGTATTGTCATGTACCGGAAACAGGTGGCGCCACCTGTTATTCTTTTACTTGTTTTGTGCCTTTAATACCCCATCCATGCCATTTATCAGTACTGTGAGCATTATAAGTCAAAAACTAATGGACAAATTTCTTTCATATTATACATATACATGGATATGGGTTATAGGATAATGTTTATTTGAATAGGGGTCATGACCTTTCCAGTGAGTGAATTTGACCTTGAATATTGCCATATATGGTGAAAATCACACAAAATCATTAATTTCTCAATAAGGGATGCATTGATTGGTCCAAAAATCAACTTGAACGAAGATCTTGGATAGTGTTGTCATGTACGGGAAACAGGTGGTGCCACCTGTTAATCTTTTACTTGTTTTCGTGCCGTTTAATACCCCATCATTGCCACTTAACAGTATTGTGAGCATTATAAGTCAAAAACTAATGGACAGATTTCTTGCATATACATAGACATGGGTTAGGGGATGATGTATATTGAAATTTGGATCATGACCTTTTCTATGAGAATGACCTTTTCTATGAGTGTGGTCTGATATTAATTGTTGCTGAAGATGGGGGGCCTATTCTTAAAGGGGGGGGGGATTAATTGTCTGGGGATACTATGGCACCTGCGGTGCCAAGAAATATCTAGTTAAATATGGCAATATCTAATTTATATATATATAAACTACTAAAATTGTCCTTTTTGTTTGTTTGTCCCAGAAAACGTGCAGAAACTGGCATGACAGTGGGCCAGTTTTGCTTTCAGCGTCAGTCCGATGCCCTAACTTGCAGAATGCACACCGATTTGGCCCTTCCTCATGCACACAATTAAATTCCTGGTACCATCACATAATAAGTCTGTCACAAAACAACACACTGCTCTCTACCTTGCCATTGCTGACCTTCCACCTTGGCCCATTTCCATTACCAAAGACATAATAAATTGGTCCCATGTTGAGCATGAGAAGTTGCTACTTTTCAGGTCTGGGGAGTTCACTACCTTACGGGTGTGGGGAGCCACTACATGGCAATATACCCTTCCATTGTAGTGGTTTATATTTCTAGGCATTTTGCCCTACTCTGAACACAATCTTTACATCTAGAGGTTTTTTTCCTCATACATCACACCACAGGCTACCAGTTCCTTTATATTTTGCTGCACAGATTTGCTCAGGTAATAACTGTAGTTATTTTTGCATAAGTGATTGTAATGCAGCTTTCATTGAAATAAACCATATTATTTTCTATGACTTTCTTTTTTTACAAAGTGACTTGGTGAAAGAAACTTGAGCAATTCTCCGATTTAACAGTCCATAAAATGTTCCTCTGCATGGATGGGCAACATTATTTTTAGTTGCCAGATATTGCTACAGCAGATCTTCAGATTATCCCAAGATAATTTGGAGGAGATGTGATGCTGTGTTTAGTTTCATCTGTTATTTAGTACGGTATATTATCACATAACTGATGTACTGGTAAAAATTACTGGTACCACCAAACTAGGAGCAGGCACTGCAAGACTACGTGATACATTGTACATGTAATAGCTTAAAGAGGATTGACTTCTTGCTCAGTCATCATGATAGAAATCAGAAAGGCACATAATCACACATGGATGTGAAAGTAGATGTACACAAAATAAACATAGCTATCTGAAATTACTATTTCTTACAATTTAGGAATTATATGGTGAAACATTTGAAGGAAACCAAATTGTCACCAAATTTAATTTTGCAGGATGTACATGACCAGATCAACCTTAATTTCTGGCGCTTTCATCTGAGCAAATAGGAATCTGCACATGTGAACTTGACATTTCTTGAATTATCAGTTGCAAAAAATGGCAACTATGATCATTCTTGAATGCAGCACATTTTATTTTCTGTAAACCATACAGAGCTGTTTGACTTTCATGATGCACAAAAGTGACATGCCAGAAATTTAGAAAATAATTTAATTTTTATTGTTTATATTTCACCTGGCAAAATTTCAGATCTTTTTTCCCTTTATGTCAATGTAACTTGTTGACTAAAACACAAATATACCCTACTGCTTGTCTTTCTTTATAAGAAATAATACATTTCAAAATTGTGATTTAATGCAAAAGATTCTCTCAATAGCAGTCATATTTTTGTATAAGGCTGGAGCTGATGAAGACTTGTAAAATATCAAACAATATTTCATTTTGATCGTACAGCTGACACAATATTTCACAAGCATTTTAAAGATTAACTCTTTGTTTCTTCCTTCATTAACAGAAAACAGTGTAACACAACATAGCAAAGTCTGTGACATCAAAGCAAATGACCATTATATGGACATTAATTAGTTCACCAAATCATTAAGAGTATTATACAGATCTAAATATAGCATCTACCAAGCATCCATCTTAATTATTATATTGATTATATTATTTATATATTTGATTAGTCGTTACAATTAAACAATTTATAACAGTTTATTCAAGTGTAAGAAATGATTTGTCCCTTAAATTGCTTTATACCATTTTGCTTTATACCAACAAAGCTTGCATGTCTGTATTATAAAAATATGGTGACTGTCATATAACTCATGCCTGTCATGTAAAACATTGCAAAATCTGCTCTTAATTTCTGCTGGCTCATTGAATTTCCAGCATAATGTAAATCTTATAAAATAAGAGATATAGAAAAATATGTTATATAATTCTAAAGTTCATGTCATACTTGCAAGTTGCATTCATATAATGTTATCCTGCTTTCTATCATAATTCATGTATACTTCATTCAGAACATATGAAATTATTTATGCATATTATTTTGTATGTACCAGTATATTTTCTCTTTGGCTGCAACCACAATGGTATGAATATTGCCCATCTTAACAAGAACTGACTTAACTTATTTACATGACTTATCAACCCTGTCACTTATGAATAAAAAAGTAAGTAAATTGATACTTATTTACATGAAATAACATGTGAATGACTTAATATGATGATGCACTCCAATAAACAAGTCTGTATTTATGACACATTACATTGTGGGTTTGAACTTACACTTAAGTAACTATAACATGAGGTACATAGCGTGATGGTGCTTTTGGTGAGATTTGTGCTAAATTAACACATTACTATGGACTGATTTTCAATCAAATGTCACATCCTTAATCTCCTAGAACTAACTTAAAAGGTACAGTGGACATTACATTATAAATAATAAGACACACAAGTTACCCTAGCTGAAGGACCTGGCACGCCCCACATAGGAGATGCAGTTTCTGAACTGATTCCCTTGAAAATTACATGAAAATCTGTTTTTAAATTTGCCAATGACCACATAATGAAGCACATCTCTCTAATGAATAAGATGCATAAAGAAACATACAGATCATGTTTCATATATTTCATATGGCAATCATACTTTCCTTGTTTGCAAATAAAATTTAAAAAGTATAATGATGAGAAAAACTCCTGAAATTTAGTACTTTTACTGCTTTAAGGGCAAAAACAAAAAAAAAGTAGGAATCTTACCTTTTTTATTCATCTTTAAAGGCCTATTCATAAAGCATCTGAATTTCAATTTAAAAAGTTTAAAGGTCAAAAGTAGCTTCTTAATCTACATGTATATTTGCATTCAGCATAATACAGTGAAACCTTGTGGTGTCGAACTCACTTATAGCTTTGTTTCCATTCATCCGTAAATGTTGTACGTCTCGTACGCAAAAAATTGGATCCCTTTTTAAGATTAACTGTTTCAATATGTACATTTAATGTGCTCCGCATGCGTATCCCCAAAAAGGGACGGCATCGAAATGGATCTGTGAGCAATTCATCCGTTTTGTGGATGGCAAAAATGCCTACATTTCCCAACATTGCCCAGGAGCAGGTTGTGATGAGACATATTGACCTTCTTCCTGCCTGTCGTCCTTGCAGTTTCAAAAGAGGCACGTGAAAGGGTATCCGCAAGAAAAACGTACGTACTTATGGAAACAGTTTTTTGCGGACTGCACACTATGGAACGTATGTATGTCTTTTACCGATACCTTTTTTGCGGATACATGGTAAAACAGCTTAAGTCGAATCCCCCGCTTATGTCAAAGTTACAAACTCAATATTCCGAACAACTGTTGTTAAATTATAACCAAATAAAACCCGCTTGTGTCGAACCTCTGATATGTCGAGCTTTCTGAGGGTCCCTTCAACTTCAACACAACGAGGTTTCACTGTCTATCTGTTGTCAGACCAGTCTATTAGCAATGTTGCCATTGAAAGTTCTCTGATGAAAGTAAATACAATTCAGAGATAAAAATAGGCTACATACTTTAGAATACACCATGTCACAGAAGCTTACATGTTTTAAAGTGTACTCTTAAAGTCACTTAAAAAGCCTAGATATGTGAAACTTGAGCAAGACTCTTCCATGCTGATGCTTGAAATACAAATTGAAATAGCTATATATTACTCTCTACATACACAGGTTTGTGGAGTCTTAAAGCACTTGTGTAGTGTTAATTCTCCCCCTCCTACTGGTCTTCCTCCCGAATGTACTTAAACACGGACGAGAAATCCTTCCCTCCGTAGCCGTTGATGGTCATCATACGGTACAGCTGGTGGGCCAGAGATCCCATCGGAGTAGGACTTTTAGTGTTGGTGGCTGCATTCTGGGCTAGACCAAGATCCTGATGGAGGAAAATAATTATAAATTCTGATTAATTTTTTTTTTATTTTAACTTATTATAATGCATAAGACATGGAAAAGACCTTTGTATTTAGGTGCAAGACCCCTTGAACAGTTTTGTTCTTGTTGGTTGGCTGCCTGCAAAATCACAATCTTAAGATCTACTCCACTTACTTAATTGTCCGTATAAGGTAAATGCAGGTATTATACATGTGTAACAACTATAAGCTAGGCATATGCATGAGATAGGACTCACAGTATATACAGTGCAACTTGAACAGACACCTCGCTTTAACAGATAAACTAGGATCATAAAATTAAATTGGACAGTATTCTAGCATATCCAAAAGTTTTCTTCAAATGATTTGCTGAAATTATTTTAATCTGGTTTAAAGATATATTTTTTTTAAATACAGCGAAACTCCTTCCCAAGGACAACTCAGTAAGACAAAGAACTCACTAATATGGACAATAAACCTCAGTCCCTTCAAATCTGACTATATATTATGTTTAACTAAAACTCAGTGATGTGGGCATCTCACTATCCTGGACAAGATTAGTGTGTGAGGCTTAGCTGATGAATTAAAGTGTGTAAAAAGTGTCTTTTTTTTAATAATAATATCTTATAAATTACAAATGCATATTTAAGCTTTTTTGAAAAAAGATTAAATAAAATTTATGTATTTCAAATTGGAGAAATTTGGAGATGGTTAGGGCACATTATTAGAAAAGAGGAAGGACACAGAAAGGATTGCTCAAGATGGAGAGAGATGGAGGGGTTGACTGCATGGCCTCATATGCCACCGTGGGCATGAAGAAGATAGGTGATTTCAAATTAAGCGTACAATTAATCAAAGGATATCAGTAACATTAATGAAAAATTAATGCAATATGTCAAACTCCTCTAAACAAGACAACTCAATAATACAGACAAAATCCTCCAGTCCCCTGAGCCTCTGGCTTAGAGGAGTTCAACTGTATATTTTTCTTCATTGGTTCACAGAAGTATAGAAAAACCTGTCTAAAATGGACACCTTGCTATTATGGATAAAATGTGTCAGTTCCTCAACTGTCTGGATCAGATAGGTTTCACTCTGATGGGGCACAGTAATCTAAGGATACCAAACCATCTGTAATACTAATAGCTAACATTATAAAAGGAATTCGGTTCACGTCTGTTCGCAGTGTTCTTTAAAACCGCTTTGTGTACAATACTGTGCTATACGTCATTTTAAAGGTAATTATCCCAGCAGTGACATAGGCGATATGAGAATAAATAATTTTAATGTTCATATAATTTTGAGTGATTTTTCCATTTTTACTGATTTTCACAGAGGTTAGACCGAGCACAGCCGAACTGCCTTCGGCAAAGACCGGATTTTCTTTGTGGCCACCTCAAGCCCAGAATTAAGCCAATTTAAGGACTTCAGTGTATATGAATAACCTTGCTTTCAGTGACGGATTTATGCATGTTTGTGCTGACATTTGACAAAAGCTCTGACCCACGTGTCTGGTAAGTCAATGTGAAAAACACATGAATCTGGCTCGCTTTACGAAAAAAATTGGTCTCTTACAACTGAAAAAGGTTGCAACTGAAAAGGGGGACCGACCCCCTGGGGTCCGCTTCTGCTACCATCGAGGTATGCATATTTCCATTTTTTTATTCGGGAACAGTTTCCTTGCCTTAAAACATACATTTAATACATCTTTCATGTCTTCCTACTCCAATTAAATTAGAGGTTAAGTTAAGCTATGTTGAATTAATGTCTTCCTAACATTAACCTTTTCTTTAAACGTAAAAAAATAGTAACCAGACAAAGATCATTGAAAACCGGAGTGCCCCCGCGTCCCAATTCGATTCGCAAAATAATGTAAACATTTCCACTGACCAGATCTTCAAGGTCAACATACCGATGTATGAATTTCTGAAGCGACTGGAGGATCACTCACGCAGTGTCTCGACGAGGTTATAAGTATATATGGACGGTATGATGTTTAGGATTCATGTAATAGAGAAGTAAGATGCAGATAAAAATAAGTGGCAAAATGAAGATACAAGCAGCTGGAGTGTTGTGCCTCAGAGAGGTGCATGAGTTATTCTACAGTGGAACCAAACAACTGAAAATCTTTATTTTCTTTTAATTCTTAAATAAAAAGGACCCAACAATCCTCTCAATTAATACATATCCCCTACCCCAGCAAACAGACCGGTATACCGGGTAGCTTATATGCATTGTGTCACATATAATATCAAGAACATTTTTTAGTATCGTGTTGAGTAATATTGTTACAGCGACGGTATTATGATTCAATAAATAACACAGACCTTGCTCATAAGGGCAGTACCAAACCCTCCCTGGTAGTTGTTGGAGGATGGAATGCCCTCCTTGACCCCTGGTACAGGGTTGTACAGTTCACTCGACCAGCAGCGACCAGAGCTCATGTTCAAAATGGTTGCCAGAAGCTTTGGATCAAGTCCAAGTCTGAAAAACATAAAGAAGCTTGAAGCATGTGCATGTAAATGCATGAAAAAATAGCTGCGCTTCAAGGTGTTCATAATTGTGTGAACTGGTAGACCTGTGTAGTTGTACAGTGAATCTAGCAGGTAGTCCTCAAAAAGATGGAGCGATATCATTTTGCCAGTACACCAAATCCCTGATTTCACGCAGACCCTATGACTGAAAATCACTCATGTATGATTATCACACATATATGCACATACGTATAAAAGCTGATAGACACATTGAAACAGCCCAGTTACAAAATCATACATGAGATTTTTGACACACAGTAAAGGTAAACATTGAACAGCTATACTAATGCAGCAAGATGAAGTTCTCTTCATTGTACTGAGGAACTATAACTCAGGCAGGGCTGTACATGAATGCTTGCCTGCTTACCTAAAGAAAAAATACTGACTGAGCCCATACTGTGGGCTTAGATTTATGCCAGCCCTTTTCAACAACCAGATATACTAGCCCAGGCAAACTGTAACAAACACATTTTTTCAGGAAAAACTTTGTCACTGCTGCTGTAATGAGGCCATGTCCAGGCAAAACCGGCTGTGATAATATTTCAGTGTCCCCAAAATGAAACTAGATAAGGCTAAAGGAAGTCTTAGCCAAAGTGGTGACACAGGGGCAAAGAAAAGCAGTCCATGCAAGTTTTATTATAGAGTTTATTTTATATTTTATCTTCATCAGTTTGACACTAAAGCCAGTTAAATAGTAATAGTTATCATCCATAGATTTATTCATTAAACACTACACAGCAACTGTTACAGCCTTTGCAGACTTACCCCTCAATAAATTTCAAGGACTTTTAAGGCCCATTGTGCTAAATATCAGTTATATTATCTAATCTCTGACAAATGATCCTCTTTTACTAATGTCGAGTTCTGGTATATACATTTATAAAAAATGCATTACAATTATTGACGTTTAACATATATACCAGGAATTCTTGAAACGAAATGTTATATTTCTTACAAGTTACTGAGACAGAATTCCATTGTAGAATTTAATCCAAATTAAACATTTGAATGATGAGCTGAAACCGGGACAAGGATGATATTTGTCAGTTTCTGAAGTCTCAGAACAAGGAACATTTTCCAAAGGTGAAGGAATCATAAGTAGTGTGTTGAACTGTGTATTGAAGGGCCTTTGTAGGTAGAATATGTCTTTTTATACAATGTGACGAATTACTCACTTCATACCAAGGTTCATGGTTTCTGCTGTTCCTATCATTGAGATTCCTAGAAGCATGTTGTTACAGATTTTCGCTGCCTGAAACAGAAACACAGTACCACAACATGACAAGTGGCTGTAGATCAGTAAATGACACAGTTATCAAACCTCTTGTATGGCACATATGCAAAGCTCCACTTGACTGATCTTGGTATGATCTTCCGTATTGCAAACATAAATAATTACAAGAAAAAAATGTGAAGAAAAATGTGATTACAGTGAGTATAATCTTGGCTATCAGTGATTAATAAACTCAGCGGTTGAAATGGTACACCAAACTTCACTTTTTTAACCTTTTCACAAGGGTTCAATTTTCATGGCCTCATATAACAGCCCACACAGAGCATATCCATCATATTTTTTAATAAATTATACAAACTTGAAAGAAATATGTTCACAAATGGTAAAAATTTGTGGGAGCCGAAGTGAATGTCAAACGAGTAGAAATCATTATTTGTTGTTGGTACATGATTTGAAAAATCTGATTATTTATAACAACTCTCTAAGGTTACTGGTTTCATGCAAGATCAATTATTATTTATTATTACAATCTTATTCCTCTTATTCCCGAAGAACTTATCTCTCATGAAAATCACAAATTTGAAACACTGTGAACAAAAAGGCAACTGCAGTTTATTTATTATTTAACATATATTTATTTCTGAATACCTTTTGGCAAAGATTGTATTACTTACCTGTCCAGTTCCAACTGCTCCACAGTGGACGACATTCTTTCCCATATTACTTAACAAAGACTTGGCTCTCTCAAATGCCGCAGCATCTCCGCCAACCATGAAGGTCAAAAGGGCATCCCGAGCAGCCACCACACCTACATCAAATTAATTAGGTTTCAATCAAACTCTCAACATTATTTGTAGTCATGAGAGGGTTGACAATCATGCAGCCTTTGTTATTAATTTTTCTTTTAATCTAACTATTGTTACCAGAGCGTCAGGGCATGCATACACCCATTCTGCCAGAGGTCATCTCTACTCAAAAATGAACCTCTTCAAGTTATGACTGTGGGACAGCCTGGTAAACTTGTCTCAACTTTCTTACTTTAAAATCATTATTAAGTATCATTTCAAGGAAACACCTTCTGTTAACATCTTTCATGTGTATGCTTACAAAAAAATACTTATGCTGTGCAGTCAAATACAAGGATTTCAAACTAACCTGGTATGGCATTCCATACCATGCAAGTGTCGAAACTACTTTCCATACCATGCTAGTGTCAGAACTATTTTTTCTCAACACTTTTCACCCAGTAGTAATCTTGGAAGTATCGACGTATCATCCGCCCCAGTGCCGGTGTCCGCTAGTTTTTTTCCGGGATAATTTTTTTATACAGGTGAAACCATTTTTGGTCCAAAGATTGCAGGTGCTAAAGAATAAAACCTCACCTTGCTTTGATTTTGTAAGAGATCAATATTCCAAAATATGACAAAACAGGTTACAGCGTGAACGACTTTTTCATTGCCAGAACAAAGAGTGTAGGCCTAATATGATTGATGCACTCTGGCTCCAATAATAAGTCAGGCAAACTGATGACGTCAGTCCATTGAAGGTGACGCGCGACCGATCATTGTGACGTCACATTGTCTCACAAACACTACGCAGCCATGACATGGAATGTGTTCGGACAGTGTTCCATGGATGAATGTACTTTAAAGCACTGCAGCAGTCAATCGGTCCATCAGCATAAATTTCGCAAAAGAGCCGCAAAGTAAATAATTTTTTACATGATATATCTCTTTACACAAGATAAGCAGAATATCTGTATATTTACTTTAAACCAAACTGTAATATTCTTGAAAATAAAATATTTCTTGCGAACAATACATGCGGACAAGGGGTTTTGGGACGGATAAAATATATTTTCACCAAAAATTATCTATGTACGTAAGGATACACTAAAATAAAAAAAAAAAGAAAGGAACTAAATAATTAAGGGCCCCCTTTAAGATACATATATTGATATAACTTGACACCATGGAATATGTTGCCTGCTGTTCCACGACATATACCTACCCTGCACCTAGCAGAAACTTCAGATGGCAGAAAATGTTGTCCAAATGATCTTCTAGGCCTACCTTAATATTTCTTGTATGGTCTAGATTTATTAAGAAATGGATAATACTGAAATTTTAATGTGACTTGGCAGAAAATGTATGTAATCGTAATAAATTTCTGTAAAATTTTAATGTAGTTTTAAGAAATGTAGTATACAGGTCTTAATATTAATTGGAAGTGGCTCAATTTTCCGGCATTATTAAATACAGCCGGCATTGCCGACAGTTTAGTCATCTACTCATATATATCAATAGTCTCTTTGACTTTTTATTATACTTTTACTATAAGCTGTACAGCTCGGTCAAAGTACGTCCAAATTAAAGAAAATGTTTTAATAGTAATGTTCTAAGAATGTTATGAGAATTTTTTTTACATCTAGACCTATGACAGGATATAACGAAATATTGCACAACTGTAACCATACAATTTACCATCTTTAGTCTTTAATATTATTATATTTTTAAAAATATTATAAGAACATTATTGTAAATTGTATATATATATATATATATATATATATATATATATATATGTATATATATATATGTATATATATATATATATATATGTATATATATATATATATATATATATGTATATATATATATATATATATATATATATACTGAATAAAATATCCACAAACATCTTCTCCACTTAAATTGAGAAACCTCACTAAATTAAGTATTTTTTAACGTCCTACATGCATGTACTCATGACAGAGAGTTTAGCACTGATTGTCATATCATGTAAACACAAGTTTTTTTATTGAAGTTGTTTCGTTCAGGTTCTCATGTTGTCAAGGACGCTTAGCAACCTGCGTTTGTGCTTATGATGTATGTCTGTTGATGTTTGTCCTCACTGTTTGAAAACACTTATTTTAGCTTAAGCCCAGCACACTTTCTCATTAATTTTATACCTCACCTGCTCGGCCCAACATCAAACATGTAGGAGAGTTCCTCTGGACAATTTTTGGTTCCAATATAGTTATTCTTATGGTTTAAATGGATCTCTGTGTGTGGAAGAATCGCACCATGGGTGTAGGGCATCAATGAAATTCCTTAAAAAACATATACTACCAAGAAACATAGTCCTTCTTATTATTTTGAAATTAAACATATGATTGTAGGTAGTGAGTGATAATTTCATCCTTAATTATCAAACTGAAAAATCAACTCTTTTATAGAGTGAGAGAGGACTAAAGATTTAAAATTCCTATGGTTTATATGGATCACTTTAGTTTGGTGTAATAATATGCACAGGAGTAGGAATATTAATCTTGTAATACATGTTGGGTATCAATGAAATTCCATAATATGTTTACTATAAAGAAATAGTCCAACATAAAATTTTGATTTTACTGAAATAAAAACACATTCTCGCAGATAAAAACACATTCACGTGGGGTGATAAATATCAAACCAGGTGAGTGCGAGATACATGAGAGGTTACCGGGTGAGTCTGGTGTGGGCAATTCACAATTCAGGCGAGTGCTCCCTGGTACATTGTGGGTGGCACATTTTCTTTGCTCACAAACCTACGGGCAGCAGATAAGTACCCTTGTGTGTCCATTTCTGCGCAGTGAGGGCATGCAACGTGATGTATTATTTCTGGCTATCTGTCAACACTCTCCCACGGTTTAACACCAGACATTTACACAGGACATTACAGCATTTATTGAAGATAAGGACAACAAAAATTAATAATATGTTTCTCAGGCATTTTTTTTTGGAAAATGATGCGGTTGGGCAGCATTTTATTTTTTTTTACCATGAAAAAAGCGTAAAATATAAATTATTTCTCATTCACTGGGATAGAAATGACAAGTAATGATAAAATATGAGATAATAAACAATGTTGAGGTAGAATAGTCATAATTTTGAAAGGATCTGCGAAATATGTAACTTTTCTTTACGTGTTATATCAACATACAAAGCAGATTATATAAAACTAACTACTGGTGTCAAAACACTGCACTGACTGGAACATGCAGGGCCGCCAGTAGCTATTATATGGGGGATTCACCATGCATCGAAATGGTCATGCATTATTAGAACAAGATCCCAGATCGTCTTATAAAGAAATACATTAGAAATTTCTTTAAGTCTCATATAATCTTTTTGGGTATTTCTCATTTAAATTTTAATTGCAAAAGATATATAATTGAAGTTGGTTTAAAAACTGATATCTTCCCATGGCAGCCATGTTTAATCTATCCAAATGGTCACAAAACATAAACATAGGGAAATTACGCAAATGATGAAATTTTACATTTGAATGCTCTCGCACAAAAATTGGAACAATTCCAAGAGTTTATTTAAAGGTTAGTATACGTTTTTAAAGAAAACCAAGCAAATTGACAATGGTTTGCTATGAACACTGGGGCCGCTACATGGCCGTTAAAGAAAAAAGTCCACATAGATGGGAATATGAAATAATTATAAACAATGTAAGGGGTCTTATTTGTCAAAAATAGATTATTATACTTTTTTAAAAAGGAATTTTTAATGTTTAGAAGTATATTCTAGGGTAAAAACGGCCCATCTATCACTCGGGAGTGAAACTGAATGAGTGAGTCTTAGATTTATTTTTAGGAGCAATCAAGCATGTCTACAGATTACCATGTGACACTTGGGAAATAAAAACATTTGACGCGGGGGTTAAAAGTGATGCTGGCGGTGCCTGAGTAACAAATAATTAATTCTTTTTGGCCTAAAAAGAACATTTTCATCCATGCAAGATAGCCTCATACACAATACATCTTGGTTACATGTTGCTAGAAGGCCTGTCTGGTTCTCAAGAGGGACATACCTACCTCCAGATACAGGGGCGTCCATGAATGTGGCTCCCAGTTTTCCCGCCTCTTCAGCCATCTCCTTTGAAACAGAAGGGTCAATGGTGCTGCAGTCTAGAAACAGCGAACCCATTTTGCAAGTCCTGCAATCATCCAAAAAAATTCATTTTACTGCATATAAACTGAAGTCCATTCAATATATACTTATACAGTGGAACCCCGCCTTGCAACCATCCCACAATTGGGACCACTCCCGCAATTACGAACACTTTTCCAAAACAATTTTCCAAATTTACGATTCACATAACTTACAGTTTCACAAATATGACCACCTCCAAATTATGACCACTTTGTTCAGTCCCCAAGGTGATCGTAATTGTGTATACATACACAATGGAACCTCTCCTTACAGGCACCTCCTATTTATGGCCATTACGAGCAGTCCCTTAAAGCAGGTAGAGAAAACCATAACCCCCCTACTAAAGGCACCTCTCTATTGAGGGCAAAATGGATTTTCAATGCTTAGGGATTTTATTATTATAAGCAGGATGTCCAGAAGTGTTTAACAAATAAGTAACTTAAACAAATACTGTGGCTATGGTTTTGTTCATGAGGGTTTAAAATTTGTAATATTCTCAAAATAATTATTATCATGAAGATAAAACGATTGTGGTACCATCATGGAAGGCAAATTGAAAGGTAAAAGATTGATATTCAATATAAATAACATGAGGTCTTATTTGTTAAAAGATAGCTATTATACATGATATCAGCTCTGTCAAGTTTCTTACTGTTAATTAACAATAATTTCAACTTGTTCTATGTCCCTTTGAGTCCCTGTATAATTATTAAGATTTTGCACATATCATTTAATACAATTTATTCATATAATACTGGTTTACTCATGTAGATATTTAATATGGTGAGATCGCAGGAATATTTCAGTCTACTCAAAACATACCTCTTCCAGTTAGGCAGTGTGGGACAGCCGGGACTACTTGTCTCAACTGTCAAACTTTAAAATCAAATTTGTTTCATTTCAAGGAAATCCATTCTGTTTACATTTCACATGCGTATGCTTACAAAATATAAATTATACTGTGCATTGCTTACTCTTTTAAAAACTTTAGTTAAATGGTCATTATTTCAATACTCAGTTTCAATTTTGGATAAACAGTATTTTGAACTAGAAAATAAGTAGTCAACAAGTGACCACGTATATCCACCAAATCCCAGAGGCATGGGAAGGTAAGGCATTGAATGTTCCTGACATGACATGACTCCCAAATTTATCACATCAGTGATGCCAATTAAACTCCTCATATATGTTCAATTTTCACCAAAACCAGATCAACAGATGGATACACCATCCAAATCTCAGGCTGAGACACTAATCTGCTACTGAGAAAAATTGTATCGAATGTTTTCTATAAAAACGGAACAGCAGGTGGCACCACCTATCTGATCTACAACAAAGCTATCCTAGATGGTGACATGCAAAATTACAGGCTGATACATCTATCCACTATGAGTTATGATCCATTATTACCCAAAGCAAACAAACATATGGACACAGTAGAAACATTGCAGATGATGCCATCAGTATTGAATATGAGATGGAGGTATCCAAGATCTATGGACATGCAAAATTTCAGGCTAATACAGCAAACTACTCCTGAAACAATGGACCCATGGGTCACGTCGCTCAGCTGAATTTTGAAAAATATTAGCAAATGAAAAATATTCTTATTTCTTTTGGTTTTTCATGTATATTAGCATTTCAAAAGCTAAGAGAAAATGGCCCTGCTAAAATTTAACTCTGTAGATTATAGAATAATGGACATAAGCTAAAACATATGCACTGTGTAATAAAATTGTGGCCTGAAACCATACGGAAAGTGTTATATGAAAGTTACATTTCATAAACAAAGAATGTGTGAAGAAATTAAGTTTTAAATAGTTAAATATATGGCCATATGATTTAAAAATATTTCCCACAAAGTTTGACCAATATTTCTGATTTTAAAACTAATTTTAATAGTGTTATTCACACCTAGGCCCGACCAACTTAAAGAGATATGAATGAAATGCTACAAAGTATTTATATCTTCTTAAATCTTGTCAATTAGCACTTACATTAGATCCTAATATTTTATCACATTTGAATGTTAGAATTCAATTCCTGAACATTTTAATCTTTAAAAAAAAATTAAAATTGTCAAAGTCTCAACAAAAAGAATTAATTTCACGATAAAATTATAAGATTCATCCTGTTTATGAGTCCTGTGTATTGAAGAGGTGGGTGGGGGAGGAGTGTCTGTTGTTACTGCTGGTTGCTGAAAAAAATGAGATATTATAAGATTCATCTTGTTTATAGTACAGGTCTGTCAACAGACAGGTGTGGGAGGGGTGGGGGGAGAGAGAGTGAGAAAGAAAAAAGCTCTCTGTGGTATTAACTGCAGACAGCCTGATCAAGCTCAACAAAGAATGAGGGCTTGCAGAAGTGATGGGATTACATAACATCAGCCTTGGCATAGAGAGCTGCACTGAATGACCTACAGCCACTTACTAAGTGGGCTGCTTGACAATGTAAGGGCCTCCACAAAAATTCAATAACTAGCCTTATTTTTTAGCTTTTATTTTAAAATTTAAGATTTTAACAGATTAAATGTGTGTAAATGCTGTGAAAATTAAATCCAAAGTACTTACAGGAAAAAAACGTGCCGTGGCCATAGTTTGGCACATTTAAGGTACTGATTTTATATTAATGCTAATAACTTGAAAAAAATGCAAAATTCAGATCTAATTTTCAGTGTACAATTGAATCTTGATTAAATGAAGTTATATCCCTGAAAAAAGTCTCTAGCTTCAACAAATATTATGTTAAGTGAGTAAATTATATACCGTATTTATTCCAATTTGGCGATCAGTCTTATTTCTCGACCCAAAAAATATTTTGAAAGCATAATTTCTAAAATTTGACTCTAATTTCGCGACTGCCGACGATGCTTTCTGTCGACGATGTTAAGGTGTAATGCCTTCGTCTCTTACGGGCACCGCATTTTGTATCAGACTAGATTCTTATTACACTGAGCATCCACATCAAACTTGTTTGCAATAAAATTTTTGAAGATACAAAGACGCGTTTTTCATAATATATAAACATGATAAAGCGTTCAAGTTCCAAATGGGTGTCCGTGACGAAGCAAATTCGTGTACTATTCCTGGTACGCACGTGTCGCATGTGCAATTCACGTGGGATAATTAGCAATAATATTTATCAAGTACGGGTAAGCATGCATGGTGGAACAATTGTTGCATAGGTAGACAAGTCATCTTAGTTAAGTTTAAACGACCCCGGTTAGTTTTTGGATGGGTGACCGCATATACATAACAGGGCCCGATCGAGGGCACGCCAGCTAGGACCATGTCTGGTCGTACATATTTTAACGCGCCTTTACTTTTCTATATTTATTACGTATTATGCAAATAAAATTTATCTGATAATTGGCAGTTATTTTTTATAAAGTCTTCTTCCAACTTGGTGCAGCTTCTTGCCCCTTTTCGGTCCGACGATATCGCCGCCTGGAGGGTTAACTTGAAATGTCATCGTACCTATTCGCGAAGTAGTGATCATTTTGTAAAGTGATTGAGCTCAGTTTTATTAATCATTTGCAGACTCTGTGTAATTGATGTGACGGTTGGAAGCCCGTTTGTAGGAAATACTGTTTAGCTAACAAAACAAACTTATAAACGACCAAATTATCACTCAATTCATATGACCGCTCGAGTGTCAGAGCAGCTCTGCGGCTCTAGGGAAGGTTATCAAACCGCGTGCCTCTAAAATCTCGACCACCTCAAATTCTGCAGGAAGATAATTTTCAAATATCCTCCATTATCTCGACCTCTGAGAAAATTCATTATTTTTAAGTGGTCGCCAAATTAGAATAAATACGGTATTTCCTTTGTTTCAAGTTTCATTATGTTTGGGCCCATAACTTCAACAAATTACACAATACTGACCTAATTTTTTGGAATGTACATAGGAAATGTATGGAAGAATATGCGTATTTACTATGATCAAATTCAGATCAGTGGTTTTGATATTAGGCATTCCTGAAATGAAAAAATGATTTTAATAAAAAGGTTTTCCTTAATTTCTCAAAGGAAAAAGGTCGCAGAGACCCAGTTTTTGGCTTGGAAGGAGATCTTAGGAACATCTAACATTATGCCAATTTTTGGATTACCAGGCAAAGTTGTAGTAAACTAAAGTGGGGTCATGATGCTAGAAAATTCAAATACATTAAGGCCTCTAAAAAAACTTCAATAGCTATTTTTAAGCGTATACTTTCAAATTCAAAATTCATCAGATTAAATCCATATGTAAACTGGCTGTGAAAATTAAATCAAATGTACTTACAAAGTTGGGCAAAATTTAAGGTACCAATTTTTTATTTTTGCTAATATTTTTAAAAATTTAAAAGATTTTGATCTTATTTTGGGTTTACAATTTAATTTTGATTAATTAAAGTTATATTACTGGAAAAAAAAGTCCTTATCTTTAACATGTTTTGTGTTAAGTGATCAAATATCTTTCCTGATTTTGTACAAAAAGCAATATGTTTGAGCCCATAACTTTTTTAAATTATACAAAACAGACCTAATTTCTGGCATGTATATAGGAACTATATAGAGGAATATTTATGGTAAACATGAGGTAAAACAGAAAAAGTGGTTTTGATATTAGGCAGTCCTGAAGTGTGAAAATGGGTTTTTAATAAACAAGGCCTACAGGCCTAATGCAAACCTGTGCAATGAGATTACATCAGGTATAATGCTTCAATGCTGGACCATTACTTTTCAAGAACATGTGTAACATGTATATGAACAATGCAAGTACTAAACACTAAACGGACACTGTGCAAAAATGGTGGCAAGTGGCACCACCAATTTTGTGTATGATTAAGAGCTATGTGAGATCTATACACATGCAAAATTTCAGGGGGATGTCAAACCAGTCCTGAGATATAAGCCTGAATGTCTGCAGCGTATACATAAATGTAGGTGGCGCCACCTGCCACAAAATCCAAAAAGCCATTCAAGATGTATAAACCTGCAAAATTTTAGGCAGGTATGTCAAACCACTGCCGAGATATGAGTGATTTTATCCCACGGCAAACAAACAGACGGATGCTGTGCAAAAATGATTGCAGGTGGTCCCACAAGTTTGGCGTATGTTCAAGAGCTAGGGGAAATCTATAAACATGCAGAATTTTTGCCAAATCAGTCAAATGGTTCCTGAGATAAGAGCTTGGATGTCTGCAGCATAAATATGAATGTAGGTGGCACCACCTGTCATAAAATAAGAAAGCTGTCAAGGATGTATAAACCTGCAAAATTTCAGGTGGATAAGTCAAACCCAGCTGAGATATGAGTGATTTTATCCCAAGGCAGATGAACAGATGGAGGCTGTGCAAAAATGGTGCCAGGGATACCAATAATTTATAATCCACATACAGTTGTCTTTATATAGCCACAGAGAGCTGAATATCCATGATTGAAACATCGCCTGGTATGATGAATAACTTAAATCATAAATCTAAATTTTTTAAAAGCTTATAAAAATACTTTCTTGTCAATATTAACCAAAGATAACCTGAAATCTATATGTCTAGTGGCATGATGTAATAGATGCTGATAAACTGGTGCAAGGCTAGATGTAACAGCATAACACAGCTAATATATATGGTAAAATGACTCTATTCAATCTCCATAATTCAGCCAAAAGTCATTCATGTGGAACCATTAATGACAATTATTATAAGAATTATTGTAGGGATTATTCTTGTAAAATATTTAACAAACTGGCTTCAGTGGCATCAGTTGAAAAACGTTTCGCACGTTTAGAACTCATATGGGAAGATACAGCAAACTGGCTAAGTTCAGCTTCCTGAAACTAAGCCAAAAAGCACTGAACCAAAACCATTTGAACAAACTTGAATTATCAACATCTGAGGATAATTTATGTGTAAGATTTAAGAGTTTGGCCCAGTGGTTTTTGAGAAGAAGATCTTTGTTGCCACTGAGCTAAAATGGGCTTTTATGGCATATGACTAAATTCAGCTTCCCATAACTTAGCAAGAAGTCACTGAAAGGAGACCATTTGAACAAACTTCAGAAGGCACTACCCTAGGATCATTTCTGTGCGATATTAAACATTTTGGCCATAAGGTTTCAGAGAAGAAGTTTTTTGTTGCCCTCAGTGTGATACAGGCACTGATGACCCCGTACAAAAAAGGCCGATGCAGGTGGCGCCACCAATACCTCAATTTCAGATATGACCTATGTGACAAACATTGGCATAAAATTTGGTGATGATAGCTCCAGCTGTTTCTGAGATTCAAATTTTAATATGCTTTTTTGCACAATTAACAAAGTTCAACCTCCTGTAACTTGGCCAAAAATCTCCAAACTGGAACCATTCAAACAAACTTGAAAAAGATTGTTCCAAGGATCATTTCTGTGAAATATTGGACAATTTGGCTGGACAGTTTCGGAGAAGAAGATTTTTAAAGCTTTTTTAGCTTTTTCCCTATAAAATCTAAGAAAATGCAGTTAGAAAAACAAAAACCGATATAGTTTTTGGATGACTGATTATTTGCAAAAAATTTGGTGATGCTAGCTCCTGCTGTTTATGAGATAGCTATGGTTCACGTACAGACGACGCTCGAAGTATGACGCACGACACACGATGCACGACGGACGACGACGCACCATCTTATAAGCTCACAGGTTCACAAAAAAAAAAATTTAGGTTTTTCCTTAATTTCTCATAGGAACGAAGTCGCAAAGACCCAGTTTTCGGCTTGGTAGGAGATCTTGGGGACATCTAACATTGTGTTGAATTTTGGATTCCTAGGTCTTACGGTTTCAAAACGTGCCACATCTACGGACAGACGGACAGAAGGAAGGACGACGGACAATCGACCACGACTATAGCTCAGATGACTTATAGTCAGCTGAGCTGAAAAAGGCATAAATTTATTCTGCAAAAATGGGAAGATAGGTGGCAACACCTGTCTGGTCTATGAGATTACTCTCCAAGATGGATGGACATGTCAAATTTAAGACCAATACATTGAACCACTCATCAGATATGAGCAATTTTCACCCAAAGCAAATGTATGGATAGAAGCCACGTAAAATCTTAGTATTTGGCACCACAAGTCTCAATACGAGATGGAGAGATCCAAGTTCTATGGACATGCAATATTTCAGCTCAATACACTGAAGCACTCCTGAGATATGGGCTGTTATCCCTCAGATACCAAGATTCATTCTGCACAGAAAGGACTGCAGGTGGCACCACCTGTCTTTGTTAAGCACAACTACATAGGTGAACGAATAACTATGCTGGGTTTTGGAAAGATCAGTCCAAGGGTCTCAGAGGAGTTCGCCAGAAATGAGGGCAGGGGAAGAACCTGCATGTAAACAGTATCTCCCAAAACTCTGTTTTAGCAGATACAATAAATGTTTCAAGTTTTGAGTTCTGTCACAACAATAATGTCCAAAGCCTTTACTTGAAGATTCCATTGTCACTGGTGTACACATCCTGTACGTGGGGGCTGGATGGAAGCATGGTGACCAGATCCATTGTCTCTGCTGCTATATCGCCTGGACTTGCTGCACTCCTAGCACCTAAACAGATCAACCACCAGGTTAATAGCAGTTCTTAATTCAGACAATACTGTATATCTACACAACAGTGTTTGAGTATATTGGATACCTGTGCACTTGAATGAAAGGAAGATGTTACCTGACCAAGAAAAGGTAGAACAGTGAGTTAAGTCTGAGAACATTAAGTTCTATTAAGATTGCAAAAGGTTTGAAAGCTACCATTGACTTTGGAAACTCTCAGTGGCAAGGAAATGTCTGACAATTTTAAAATGGTCGGGAATTAACATCTACTGGTACACTAATTTTCCACTGAAGTGCTCATTTCTTTCATAAGCTATCAACCATTGTTCTAACTGCTGCTTTCACAGCATTTTGAACAGATGTTGCTTTTATATGAGATAAGTTAAAATTCTGAAGAAGTTTATAGCATCATTTTGGAATGCCACTGAACACCATCATGTTAGAGTGGATTCTCATGTTTCATGGTAAACATACAGAACATCATTTGATAGTCTAATGACAGATCTAAAACATAACAGTTACATGTTATTGTAGGATGAATTTAACTATACGTAGAGAGTAGTAAACATCACTGTATATATATAATAATGCATGAACGTGAAAATATACAGCATAAATACAGCATTTTAAAACAAAATTTAAATGTTCCCTGGACATTGCCTTGTTAACAGTAATGACTGGGAAAACAGGTACACACTGCTCCACTGTGCTTAATTAAACATCTAATTATATGCTGCTATGGACCATAACACAAATTAGTTCTGTGTCAGACTGAACCATTTGGGTAAATTTTATGTGCATGCTAGAGATATGTTCGTGCAATTCCGTCGGTAATTTGGAAATGGATATTAATACTGCAGGTAGCTGAGGGTCAGACAGTCGTTTCTTACCTTGTGTCTTGATATTACTTTGGGTAGTATTAAGCTATAAATTGGGTTATTTAGACTTGCCTTAAATGTGATTTCAAGGGCCAGTGGTCAAATTCACAGGTTTTCAACACTTTTGAGATTTTTAAAGAAACATATCACATATCAAATTTCATGAAAATATACTGAGTGATTCAAAAGTTATAGTGTAAACAAAATATTTCTATTTCAGCTTATTTTACCTTGATGATGAAGGTCAAGATCACCAGTATTCTAAGTCATCTGAGATATTTGTAAAAAAAAATTTAAGTTTTAAATTTCTTTAAAATATGATGAGCCATTCAAAAGTTAATGTGATCACAAAAAATGACACAGAAGACGATGCAGCTGATGACAACAGACCATACACTATATGTCTCCCCCCATGGGAGGGGAGGCATAATAATCAATTACAATTTAACTGAGGGGTTGCTATTCAATGCATCAATTATTTGATGCATTGTCACACCCCTTGATTCAACTACAGATCATGATTCTGTATATATACCTGCTTCTTCCAGGCTCTTGACAGTGCTGTAGTCAAGGTCATACACGATCACTTGATAGCCATTCTTCAGGAGGTTTCTTGCCATGTGAGCTCCCATGTTGCCCAAGCCGACAAAACCCACTGCATCCTTCTGGAAATAAAAAACAAGTGACCCATGGGTCATGACCCTCAGCTGACTAGCATGATGTTTTAGCTTAACCTTCATAACAGATATTTAATCATCTGAAAACCTAATTGAGAGTAACTTCAGATGTGATCTTGAACTGACGACAGCAAATCTGACAGGGTTCTTCCTGATGGGATGGGTCACATACGTGCTACTGAATCCAATCATGACTGGTCTATACCTCCGCAAAGGGTCAAGATCTATTGAGGTACCTGATAGGCCACTGCAATTGCTTGTTCACCAAGCACAGTACTTCAGCAGCCTTGACTGACACTGAAATAGATTGCTGGGGCAACCACTGCATACAAACATGTTAGACCACATGGAACTGAGTTAAACGTAACCCCAGAATCATGCTCATTTACCAAACACATGCTTAAACTGGGTGGCACGTGGTATTGTTTGTATACATTTACACTGCTATATCACCAATACCATGCTGCAACGTAGTTCCTGAGGTTTAACAAACTTTCAAACAGAAAAGACAATATTCTTTATAACCCTTATATTTGGTATTAATGTTGTCAATGCATGCTCTATATTTGCTCCATTGACTAAATTATTGTAATTTACAATTCCCAAGCACAATAGCTCTATTTTGGCATAAAAGAGGTTTTGGCAGGAGTTTAATCCTTGATATTCATAGATAGACCTTCTCTGTGGACAATGCTATACAAAATGTACAACAGAAGAAAAAGGTCAAGGTCATCAACTTCTCTGAGAACTTGTTTGAAACATAGCCTAGATCAAATAAGAATATCAACTTAATCAAGGTCAAAGTCACAAGTTGTCAAAACTCCTCCATGATTTTGTTTGCTTACTAATACTAGGTGCTTTAAATAGAGTACGTTTTAAAAATTAAATTTTTTTTAAATATTACAAAATCAAGTTTAAATGAATGAAAAGTTAAAAAATATTTATACCATCATAAAGAACATTGTAACAGGTTTAAAATAATTTGTGTCTAATATGGACTTAAAACAACTTTTGGATTGAGTTAGATATAGGGGTTTTGCAGATGGTGCTATCTTAAGTCTGATTTCTGTTAACTGAACGGTTGAATCCAGACTGGTCAGGTGGTCGAGCTCAGCTGTATGTGAGATGTCTTACACTAGTTACAGTCTTTAAATTCTTAATTGTGTATCATGACAACCTGACAATCCACAATATCTACCATATGTGCCATAAAAAAGAAATGTTGGTCAGTAGGCAAGCTCAGGTATTTGACACGTAACATTGTAAACATTGCTAAAAATTAAAAGTAAACTTTGATCTGATTTAACATATGTATACTCAAGCAATAACAACTCAGTTACCAGAATATTATCAGAAAGAGAAGGGGAGAGAGAAAATGTGTAAATTTATACATTATAAAACATTCCTTGAAGAAAACCACTTACCCTGTTTGCTGCGGATACTGCAAAGAAAAGAAAAAAAATATATAAGCCCATAGTAATTCAAATATATACATTTATATTTAAACATATGCTAATTGTTTTCATTTTTAATTTAAAATAAAGGTTTTATAAATCTGTCCTCATGTTTTTGATGCATAAACTCATGACATCACTGAGGTCAATACACAAGTAGAAACTAATGCTCTCTGAAAACGATGTCCCTTGCATGTTCACTGTAGATGAATTAAGAAGAGTGCTGAGGCCTGAACATTCCCAGCTGTAGGCCAGCCTGCTTTACAATAGGAGTGACCTATTAATGGGTCAGCTGAGGGCAAGTAGGCCTGATGTCTTACAAGGTGTTGGTCAAACGGTTTGGCCTAAAATGGGTCCACAAGCTTTCCATTAAGTTGGTGCTGTGGCCTTGACCTTTGACCCCATGACCTAAAAATTGATAGGGTTCTTCATCCATGAGTGGGTGAGACATATGTGGAAGATACAAGGTTTTGGTCAAAAGGTTTGGCTTAAAATGGTTCAACAAGCTTTTTCAAGAAGTGGGCTGTGACCTTTGACGCACTACGCATACCAATCATCGTGTTGATTTCAGGTTTAGCAAAGAGTTTTCCCCATTCAGGCCGTGCTGTATGCAGTCTCTATTCTCAACTGGTATAAATGTCATTTCTGGCATCAGTTTTCCATAAACCCAACATATTGGCATATGGCTGAATTATGTTTTCCTTTCTTTATCACAGACAACATGTTTTTAGATGATTGAAGCGTACACATCGCTGTTGCGTATAAATATTACTAATTAAGATCTTTTAAAAAATTTCATTATTTTTATTTTATTGTTTAACTTTTGATGCTAATATATACAAATGTACAATAAATATATGGTGATATGGCTTGCAAAAAAAGATAATCTTCAGCTATCGAGCACCTATCAATACGGAGTACGGACTACGCATATACGTACTTATGGAAAACAAACTTTGTGGATACAGACTACGCATACGGACTACGCATGCAGACTACGGATACGCACTACGCACTTATGGAAAACCACCTTTAAACTATGTTCAGTCCATCTACCTGTCCTTTATTTCTCAGTTGCCAAACGTGGTGTGTCCTGGTTATGTTATATATGATTTTACACCATTTTATCATGAAAAGAAGAACAGAAGTCTATCAGTGTCACAGGGGAGCCATATTGCTAAGGCATGAGCTCTGGTAACTATGACCTGACCTGGTTGGTGTATCAGAATACTTTAATAATTTGTATTGATTAATAAATGTACTCCAAAACATCTTAGTTAATGAGAAAATAGTAAAAAGTTGATGAAAATATGTGGTTAAAATGTCCTCTAAATGTTTATGGCATTAATTTATTCTACGAAAATGGGAAGTTATTTGGCACCATCTGTCTGGTTTACAAAACTTTCCAAGATGGATGGACATGCCAAATTAAGACAAATACCTTGAACTACTCCTAAGATATGAGTTATTTTCTTCAAAAGCAAATGTATGCACGGACGCCACACAAAAACAATTAAGTGATGGCACCATCAGTCTTGTTTACCAGAAGGAGGTGTCATGGATCTATGTACAATTTCAATCTAATACATTGAACAACCACTAAGACAAATAGATGGCATATGCAACACAAAAAGTATTAAAGGTGGCGCCATCAGTCTTGATAACAAGATGGAGAGATCCAAGGTCTATGGACATGCAAAATTTCAGCTCAATACATTGAACTACTTCTGAGATATGGGCTGTTATCTAAAAGACACCCAGATTTATACTGCACAGAAAGGATTGCAGGTGGCGCCACCTGTGTTTGTAATGCACAACTCCAATGGTCTCAAAGGAGTTCCCTGGAAACAAAGGAGATGGCAGCGTTGGAACCTGTGCAAAAACATAGTATCTGCAAAACTGAGTCTGTTTTTGCAGATATAATTATTGTATGGATATAATTAAAAAACAACCTGAAAATATTAGTCATGTAAACATTATGTTTCATTAATGTATAGACTTTCATCTGCAGGTATTAATTCATACATTAAAAGCAATCTATCTCGAGGACTCCATTCTCATATGATTGTTGCCAGCCGTTTTTCTCGTTTTAAATCTTTGGTTGTTACAAGGAAACTGGAGTGAAGTTTATGAGGAGGTCTGCAGCACGCACCCACTGCCGCAAACCCCCCCCCCCCCCCCCCCCCCACCCTTTCATGAATCCTGGCTACGTCCTTGAAGTACTAAGAAATAATATTAATGCACTGGCAGCAGGTGTTATATTTGTTTTGTACTGTTTCAAATGAAGTCAATTACCACAGAATGTCCGTGCACTGGCAACATTTCGCCACTGTCTACTGGCATATGTCGCAGCAAGCCCCAACTTCGTGGTCGCCCTGGTAGCTGCCATGTTGCTTTGTAATACCGCAAAGACACCTTCAACTTTCAAGTTCAGGGCCCCCCTCCCAAAACGTAACGTAAATAAACATTATCTAGTGCTAACTGTTTTACTGACTTTATATCGTTATAAATGTGGGGCAGTAGTAAAAAAAGTGGGTTAATGTGTTATATGGGGGATATTTTTAGGTTGATTTATTGGAGAACAAGCAGTTACGGCATTCACACTTAAATGGGCCGGTTTTTACATACACCACGACGATAAAGTAGCCGAACAAGTGATAACATTTATACAAGAGACAATTAATATGATCTTTAAGTTTGATGGGCTGTTGGGGTTGGGGTTGGTAACTTAATTTCCCCTTTAACCCCTCCCCCCACAATTCGTAATACCCGCCCGCTTTTTTCTCTTATTGATATTAAATAAAAACTAATTATAATATAATATAATATAACAATATAATATAATATAATAAAATATAATATAATATAATATAATATAATATAATATAATATAATTTAATATAATATAATATAATATAATATGCTTTAATTTAATATAATATTCCGGTATTATAATTGCTAGGCTTATACCGGTGATATGATAAAATATATACTGGTAATATAAAATAATATAATTTAATAATATATCATATTATGAAAAAAATATGATATTAACTTATATAATATAAACTAGGTCAATGTTATCGGGGCGGATCCAGGATTTAGGAAAGGGAGGGGTCAAACCAACGAGGATTATTGACAATGCCTAGAATAACTATCCAGATCCGGAAAGGGGGGTCTAGGCTGCAAAAAAATTGTCTGAAACCCTTGAAAAAAGAGTGCGGCGGCTGAAAAAAGGGGGGGGGGTGCGGACCCCCTGGACCCTCCCCCTGGATCCTTTTCTGATAATATATAGGCTGATAGCACTTCACTATTTGGCTTATAAAGTTGCAATAATAATAATAATAATAATAATAATAATAATAATAATAATAATAATAATAATAATAATTATGAAATTAACTTATTCCTATAAGTTAAGATTATTATTCAGGGCTTTTGTTTCAAATGACTTTAATTGAAATGTTAACAGCGCTAAAAAACATGAGGTGGATCAAAACTGTTTTCGTCGCTCGTACTGTAGGTCGAAGGTGTTCATGTTTGTGATAGATTTTAGTTTAGTTTGAAATGGCATTTTTAAAATAGGCTTATGAGTTATCATATTTGACATGGATTTTTTCGTTGTACTAATTACACACATGCAGATCGACGGTCACAAATTATATCTTATCCAGCGGATCCCTTTAATCTTTTTTTAATTATTGAGATAAAAAACATATATAAGCATTACCTTATAACTCCCGCCGACCACTCATTTGCTACCTGTTCCGAAAGTGCAGGTCGTGAATTATTAATCACTGGACACAACTCCCCCCCCCCCTCCCCCCACCACACACACACTTTTAAATATATATACATTATTACGTTTTAATTACTTTATCTTTTATCTTTTGCATTTATATTAAATAGGCCTGGTTAAAAAAACAGGCTTTAAATAGTTGCAAACATTCATAATTTTACAATGCCTGAAGCACAACGATACGAGTCTTTTCTTCTAATGTCCTTTTATCCGAAATGCCTTGCAGGGTGCAGTTACACAAGATATATTTGATTCACCAAATAAGCTTTGCAACTGTTATTAAGTTTATAACCTGCTTAATAACTGACAGATTTTAGTGATTGTGTATTAGACGTTAACTCTTTATGTAGGTTTAAATTTTTTTAAAGTAATAACTCAATTTGAATATAATCCTCATATTCTGAAATTACCTGATTTTTGTATGTGTAATACACCTGGGTTTCAGATGAGACAGATGTTACCTTTCTTATCCTATTCAAATTTGAACTTCGCCGTTTTCTTAGTACGATTCACAAAATTCAGTTCTATTACCTGTGTGGCCATGGCCGTGCTACACAATGACATGAATATATATATATATATATATATATATATATATATATATATATATATATATATATCCATCAATAGGTATGTATCAGCATAAAATTAAGTTTATTACATATAGGCTTACTCCTAAGATTTGATACAATAAGAAATTAAAATGGCACCAGGTAATTTTACTTGTGACTGATCTTTTAGCAATGCTCACGTTCACGTGCAAAGAGTCTGACGTCAAAGAGATAAAAACGTGTCAGAGACAATACGTGACGTCAGAGATATTGTGTGACGTCATAATTTGAAGCCTCGACTCGACAGCAGTTGTCGTCATCAAATGTGATGGACGGAATTTTGGTGTCTACTCATCACTTGATTGTGAATAGCTGTGCAGCAATGACGGTAACCTAATGTGAGAAAAGTAAGACTTTGTCTTGATACAGATGTAAGTACAATTGTATCTGTAGCATATGCAAATATGTTTAGTTATCCACAGCTCAGCCAAGAAAGTAATGATAATCTGCATGTCTATTTCTCAACTGAGGTAAAACGTGACTCGACGTTTTCTGTAAAACACGTTTTTGTTTTACAAACACTGCGTCCACTGAACATTAAAATTGATACCCATGCATTCTTTATTAAATATATTGCCAGTATATTATTGTCAAGATAGAACTTTATCTTATTAATGGAAACAGTAAAACGTTTTCATCGCACCTATGTTATTCATACATCTAGTGCAACAAGTCTGATGCTGTTCAGCCGGAAGCACTGATTGCATGGCGCAGTTCAGATTCAAACAGTATTTTGCAGGTGCCATTCTAATCTCTTTATTACCCTGGTACTTCACTGTTCTGTACCTAATGGCAATAAAGGTTGCCCATATCCCCTTCTCTTTGATAAGATACATATATATGTATAAATGCACCGTTCTATGCAATATTGAAACCAGGTATTGCAGTTCTCTTGGTCCTCTAATAAATAATACAATGGAATATGGAACCAAAATGTCATGTATATCTCACTCCTAAACACAACATAAATAACCCCTGGTGCTTGAATAAAGTGCCCTGTGAATGTGATTATGATAAGTTATAAGTGGGGGGGGGGGGGAGGGGGGGCGACTGTTGAAAAACACACAAATCTGCAGTGAAAGTGGCCAGAATCAATATCATCGCCGAAGCGACATGAATATTTTGTTAATACCAACGGGCGGTCAGCATTAAGTTTTTGTATAAATGTTATCGGCCACAAGGGCGGGTTAAGAGGATGTGCCCCCTTTTTTCAACGAAAACAAATCTGGGAAATAGAATAATATTATAAAATATGTTTCATACCGAAAAGCAGAGGCGTATTTCCGTCTGGCGCAGTTTGCCTCCTTTTATACATCTATAGACACACTTGTTTTCCTGCATGTACCGGGGTGTTCCTTAATCCTTGATTAAATGTCCACTAGCCATCTCCAGTTTATAATTTTGTGTGCACAAACAGTAAAGAATAATTTTTAAATACTGCATATAGTACTGGCCCCAGCCCTCCAATTTGGCAATCTGGCAATTTGCCTCTTTTTTCATCCAGGAAGGACATACATGTACTATATATGTTATGCCCCCCCCCCCCAAAAAAAACACTTTATGTTAATTTAATGAATGTAATTTTGTCATTAAATATATGCCCTTACTGCATTAGTAAAAAAAATAAGTTAGAAATATTGCGCTTAAATAATAAAAAAAAATTACAGGTTTTATAGATTTTAAGGAAGGCATTATTATTCTTGGTCGGTTTCTGAAGCGATGATATTCCCTTTTATTATATTCTCAGCTTCCTTCAGTATTGCCTTAATTTTAATTAAAAAGTGAAAAAAAAATCCTGCACCGCAGTAGGGGGAAGCCCTCCAAGCAATAGAGATTGCCCCCCACCCCACTATATTCTCGATCCACCATGCACTGGTAACATTATTATTACACTTTATTGAGGATATCATGGGGGGGGGGGGGATAAATATTGTAAACCCCATTACAAGGGCCTACATGGGCCACACACACATTGCGAATTGAAATTGCGCCCTTGCGCGGCGGACACAAATTATTTTTTTTTAAATTGCACTTTTATATATATATATTTACAATTCATATATATATATATTTATATATATATATATATATATATATATATATATATATAGTTTCCACTGTTTACTTTTAATATTGGTTTCTAACCCCAAACAGCACTCGTATATCTGTTGTTTATTTCGTTTTCAAAGGGGATGCCATGTGCACAGGTACAGAAATACACTGGTATATATACCAGAATAGTTTTGAACAGTTTTTGAAACTGTATAAATGGAGATCAAACCTGTTCGATTAGTTGTTCGTCTCTCCAACTCCTTCAGCCGTAACTTGATTAATAGTAGCCAACAATCCATATTTTTTTTTTACTATATTCAAGTATTCAAGAACCTACTTGCATGAATAAATGCCTAAACAATATTTTATAAAGATATTTGAAACGTTTAATAAATCTCCGCTAAATATATGATTTAGAACTAGTGTATATTTCCATAGTATGTTGAAGTATATAATTCAACCAGATAAAGTGGCCATCTTCTTCTGCCCGTATGTGTGCGTAGGAATATATATATATATATATATATATATATATATATATATATATATATATATATTGTTACAGGTGCTCTTTTTATTATGTGACACGGGCGTAACTCCTGTTGTGGCACTCGTGTCTGGCCGCGTATTACATTCTCTGTTTAATCTGTACTGGTTGAACTCTCGTTGTCATGTAAGCCTTGGGTTTTCACGCCTGGCCGAGGTCACGTGCTGAGCCTGGTATGTAGTGATACACAGCGCTGTTTTTCCAGAGAATTCCTGAAACACGTGCTTACTATGTTGTGCAAGATCTTATGTTCGAGAAGTGGAAAGTTCTCGGCTTGGGGTGAAGAGTATATTAGGGGCTGTGTTTAAGCAGGAGGCAGAGAGAGCAGCAGACCAGATTCCAGCGGACGCAGAAGCGTGTGTCAGGACCTTAGTCGACCAATGCGGCAATTATAGATTTTCAAAGACTTTCTCCTGGATTTTATGCATTTGGACTTCAGTTTACTTTCTGGATTGTTGCAAGAGCTTTACACTGGACTTTCATTCTCCGAGAGTTTACATTTAAACGACTTATCGTTGTAATGGTGTTGGTATCCAGATACTGTGCACATTATTTTTCTACGTGATTGTTTTGACTTGTTGTTATACCGCTGTTTTACTGTATAATTGTATTGATTTAGTGTACTGTATTGTTAGGGATGGTATAAGAATAAATTATAGTTATTTGTTAACAAAAAAACACTGACTTCTTTATTCATTCCGCTAGACATTTTGCGCTGCCTAGTTTTACAGAATCTTTTTTTTTAACTCCTTTACAAAATTTGTGTTCATCACGCATACGTGATCTGTTTATATTAGGTTCCGTATCAATATATATATATATATATATATATATATATATATATATATATATATATATATATATATTCCGCCAGTTAAAAAATTATTTCCTAACCGGTTTCGGTTAGATGCTGTAATCTAATATATCACCTTGCTATTTATATACAAGAGCTTGAATAATTCAGTTGTAGCTGAAATTATAACAACTGCTTTATTTATTCTTACAGAGCCGTTAAACTATATAATTACCAACATTTCAGGCCCACAGACGGCCATGTCGGCTCCCGTGGTGCAGTTTCACTGTCTGCTGGCCATTTTAACGATTCTGGTGGTAACGCATGAGGCACGTGGTAAGTACGGAGTTAAGTACGTGTAATCTATTCATCTGAACTTATTCTATTAAGGCCAGATTGTTTTATGGGTCTTACTTAAGCTATTTCAGGTCGGGTGAGAGCAGGGGGACATGTCCTCTACATTTTTTTAGAACTTAATTTTAAGAAGTTGAGAAGTTAAAAGTTAATTTTTTCTCCCTCACTGTTTAAAGTGGAAAACATAAGTTTTGAATTCAGAATAATTCCATCAATCAGATTAGAGCTTCGTCATATTCAACTCACTGAGTAACGTTTCAGTTAGAGATCTCATGATATTGAGCTAATTTAGGTATAACATGTATCAGTTGCCGTATTGAATCTTCATCAGTGTTAGCCTTGGCGGGTTAGCTAGGTTAGGTTGTCGTGAGGAGGTTTTGTGATGGTGTCCTTATAGTCCGTTCCACCACCCCTGTCCACCTGATTTTTTTCGAGATAATCTCTAGGTAAGACCAAGAAGTTTATAGGACAGGAGTACATTTTTTAATAAGTTCCAACGGCCGAGGCCAGTCCCAACATGCACTTAATTGCAATTAGCACGCGATAAACCCCGTCAACCCTATTGTGCGCCCATTGTGTTGAGGTGTCACGCAAGGCCCTTGCTTCCCTTTGATCCTGTCCGCGTGTTCCATGTAACTGAATGTCACCACGACAGGCATTACCTGCCAGAGTGATAAATTCACTTGTTGAGCGGTAAATTCCTGGAGTTAAATCGACTCAAAATATGTATGCAGACGGTTTGTGTTATTTAGAATTATGCGCACGAAATATATTTAGGTGGCCCAAGTGTCGGGAACTCACTTCAGCAACGTTAGGATGAATGCAGCCATTCATGCTCATGTTCAATTTTTTTCTGTCATATATGACGCATCACTGGTAAGAAAATTTTGAGTTTCTTCGAATAAATGCTTTGGCTTTCTTAGTTCGAATCAATTGGCACACTGTACACTGATATTGGTCATTCACGAGATTTATATTGATCCTCTGATGCTGACATTTAGAGCGCCAATAAGCGGAAGACAATGAATTTTAGTGATTTGTAGCGGTGGTCACTGGCGATGTCATTTCAGGTGCTTGACACGTATTAATTATCGCCCGTGTGCTCCGTCACAAAGCGATTGTTCTTGCGTCTTTAGCAACGAAGCGGTCTCATGCAGGGTTACCCAAACTGTTTGTAAGAAACTTTTATATGCTTAAGTTGAAAATTCGATACTCATAAGTCAATAGCCTAGTGTTTGATTTACGTTGTGGGAAAATAAGTGGAGTTCCGGAAACGAACGAATGGTTCCGAAGGATGGTCATTCAGGGTCCGCGGGTCTTATCAGCGGCATCTCTTTGTGACACGGATTAACTAGGTTTATGGCCCCGTCAGGCACATGGGACACAGACCAGTCATGGACTTGTGACTCCATTCCTGTAAACTCCTTGGTAAACAGGGAGCGATTTTTGCGCACTACGCATACCAATCATCGTGTCTATTTCAGGTTTAGCATAGAGTTTTCCCATTTAGGCCGTGCTGTATGCACAGTCTCTATGTCCAACTGGTATTAAAGTCATTTCTGGCATCAGTATCCGGAAACCAAACATATTTGCATTTGGCTGAATTTTGTATTCCTTTCTTTATCACATACAACATGTTTTTCTTGATTGAAGCGTAAACATCACTGTCGCGTGTAAAATATCACTTATTATGATCTCTTAAAAATTTTATTATTTTTAATTTTATTAACTTTTGATGCTAATATATACAAATGTACAATAAATATATGGTGAAATTGCTTGCAAAAAAAAAAAAAAAAAATGAAGAAAAACTTCAGCTATCGAGCACCTATATCAATACGGAGTACGGACTACGCATATACGTACTTATGGAAACGAACTTTGCGGATACGGACTACGCATGCCGACTACGAATACGCACTTCGCACTTATGGAAAACCACCTTTTATATTATCCTCTGGTTGATATGTTTGGTATATATATCCGTGATTCATGGCGTCCCTAACAAGTGCCATTGTTTATCATTTAGTGATACGGTCATATCATAACAGGGAAACGCTTGCACGAGGAGAATATAACCCTCGCTGTAAACAGCTAGGGGTCGGCAGCTCTTGATCATTGGTCCCTTGAATATGGGTGCCTCTTTTAAGCGTCATGTCTATTATGACATCATCAGTGTTCCCTGTCATGCCGATTTCATAAACTGGTGGCAAGATGTCGCTACCCGAATAGACTATTTACTCATAAAATGGTTTTAAATTGTTTACAGAAAAATGACACAAGGTAAGCTATTATTTCAAGAATACTAAATTACGCATTTTCCTCTTTCTGGCCTAGGGGCAAACAGTTTTGGTGTTCTTTGAATCGAAATAAAATAGGCCTAATCGCGAAAAAAACCCAGGTCGACAGGGGTGGTGGAACGAACTATATAAATTTTATTATTTTTTTTCTCTTTTTTTTATCGGGGGGGGGGGGGGGTTTACTACTTTTGTTTGCCCCCCGCCTCCCCTCACAATTACCAACCAAACACATAAATTGAGAAATAAATGAAAGTTAAAAAACTTTTCATTTACATAGCTATATATATGGGTAGGCCTACGTCTTTACCTGTAGGCAGTAAATATAAGCAGGGTACAAATCTACAGACCTAAGGCTATAATTGTTTGTTCCTGATATAGATTATGCTGTTCAGCTGGCTTCAACAAATTGTTAAGCTTAAAAGCTAATATGTGTCCATTGTTTCAGAGTTCATGCTTGTGTTTATTAAGGCTCAGTGCATTACGATAAGACATATGACACATTTGTTTGACACTCAAAATATAAAAAAAAAATTGCTTCCTCCTGTCCTAGATCAGCTTCAACAAAGAGTATTCGTAAACTGATTTTGAGCTCAGCTGGCTGAAAGTCATCTGAGGTATAACGATCACCCTCTGTCCGATGTCCGTCTATCTGTCCGTCCGTCCTTTAACCAGGCACAAATCGTAACTGCTGGACCTGGAATCTTCTGACTTGACATGCTGGGAGGTCCATGTAAAATATCCTTGAAAACCTGAAATTAGGTCTCTGTTACTCATATCCTCCGAGCTTTGGGGCTCAGAAGTACCCCAAGTAGAAGTACCCAAAAAAAGTTGATACAAAAGCTCTAGTATCTGAACTGAACTATCTGAACTAGTGCACTGATCGCCATGATTCTTTGCATGCATATTCATCATGGAGTGTTTCATCAGTTCCTGCAGACTGGTGGTGCCACCTGGACGTTTTTGTTTTATTTTTTTACTCATTTTCTCTGTATTTTTGAGACTTCAAAGATGCGATCGTCCATTAACAGGGCACCAATTGTTAACACTTGATCTGGTATCTTCTAACTTTACAGACACGGAGGTCCATGAAAAATCTCCTTAGATCCCTTAATTAGGGCTCTTTTTTTTCTCTAATTTTGAGACCTTAAAAGAAGCAGTCATCCATTACTAGGGCACATTGTATCACAATTTTTCCCCTCTATTTTTGAGACCTTTAAAGGGACATAATTAGGAGCAATATTATGCCTATTCTTTCCCAGCAAAACCATTCGAGCACAGTCTCAGTACTTCGCATACGGCTGTTTAACACCTTGTTAATTTGCAGTGTTTCAGCAATCGGGAACATGTATTACAGTTATTGGGGCCAAGTCAGCTAGGACATCTCATGATTGACACGTGTTGTTAACAAGGCCCGACACACTGTGTTTATGTTGACACCTGTGATCGCGCCCGATCCACTGTTTTTTTACCCACGTTAACAGGAGTAAGCAAATGGTTTCAAGGCAATATTTTGGCAGGTACTGATATATTTTAAAGGGAGGAAGCTGTTTTTCGTGTTAATTCAACATGCTTTATTGGTGATTGGGTCCCTTTAAAGATGCGGTCCGTAAACAGCGCCCAAAAAGTAACCGTTGGTCTTTGAGACTTCTAACTTGACATCCAGAGAGGTCCGTGAAAAATATCCTTGGAAACCTGAAATTAAGTCTCTCGTACCCATATTCTCTGAGCTATGGGGCTTATAAACATTCCCCAGCATAACTAAACATTTGATACCAAAGTAGGACACAAATGATAACCATTGGACCCAAGATCTTCTTACCTGACATCCTGAGAGTTCCTCAAAAGTTTTCCATAGAAACCTGAAATTGAGTCACTGTGGCCTATATTCTCAGAGTTTCTTGGTGTGTTTTAGCAGTCAAGAAATAATGCAAAATACACACAAATTTACAGATCACCCAGGAAATACTGGTTGGATTGTCATCATGCAGATTTTATGTGCTTATGGGTCTTGATGAACTTAAGTTCATATGCATGAACAATGATGCCACCTAAATTATCTGAATTGGTTGCCTGTACAAGGACATACTGTAAACATGTCAGTCGGCTGAGCGTCATGACCTACGGGTCCCTTGTTTGTTAAATCTGACCTAAAATTGTATCAGTTTTTACCGTCTTCATGCCCCATTCATCCGGACATTTTGTGAAAACTGAAAAAGGCTCATGCAACATGATCATTACCGGCATACCAGTGGTAACCACCCTTTCATATATGCCAGTATTTCGCACTTGAAGAACAGTTTCAGTACAAAAATGATAAATGGCGCTGCGTACAATATCCTGGCAAAATCAACCACTGAGCGCATGTACTGGCATATAGTTTGTGACGAATGACCCTGCGACAAACCCTTTGCAAACTTAAATATAACGCCAAATTCTGGATTCAAGTTATGGAAAACTTTGGAATATGGCCCCTGAGGACAGTCTTATCTTTCCCACCCTCGAAGACCTCATATATAGGGCATTTTCCAGGCGTTGCGACTGTCACCAGAGAACTGTGACTTGTTTATTTTATTATTATGATATTGCACATTCAAGTAAGGATAGTGTAACCAGTTTATCGTTTCTATAATTTGTTGTATATTAATATTCAGTTTCATGTTTTGATGTTAGCGAGGGAACGTTGGTTTAGAGAATCCAGGTGTTTTATTTGATGTTAGTTTCAGTACATTCGTAATGCCAGAATTTCGACTTGCCGGCCTTAGTCTAGTCGGTCTCCTGTAACAACAGTGATTACTGTGGACTTTAAAAACAACGCACCAGCAAAGTTGATTTTGCAATACTTGGGTCCCTGGAGGCGTGTCGGTTCCGTTTTAGTATGCATTCATTGAACGACAGGCCACATAATATTGTAAGGCGATAGACCATGAGTGGTCAGGATGTGTGACGTAAGCATCAGTATATATGCTGGAAACGCGAAAGTAATTCATAATCTCCGAAATCAGCGCGCTAACTGGTATAGTGTGACAGTTTGTCGCTCCAGAGGAGGGTCAGAGGTTGTCTACGAACTGATCAGCTGGGGGACGATTTCCTGATGTATTGTATGCCAATACACCGATTTCCATGTGTATTGTATTGAATCTGCGAGCGACCAACGTAATTTCACTAACCAGCTTGGGAGTTGTGTTTACAGGAGGACTTGTAAGCAGCCGATGTATTTCTGCCGTGTTGAAGCCCAGCAAACAGACTAGGACAATTCATACGTTGATATCATTGTGAATAGTACCGAAAGTTGTCGAGCCCGGAGACATATTCGGGAACAGAATACTGGATACAAATGTATACCCAAGGTGATTTTATATGGACAGACATTGTCTGAGAGAGATCCTACAGAGAAGGCTGTGTGTCTTAATTCCTGACAGTGATTAAGAAAAGCGAGTACTTAAGATTAAAGACTGTGTCAAGCCAGTGAGTTGTTTTACAGCGAGAAGTGCCTTGACTTGAGGAGTGCATACCCAAGTAACGTGCGTGACGATCATGTCACCAGCGGCAGTGGTGCCAGGCGAACCTTCTGTGATCAGTGCGTACGGCGTGTGTCAGGATCAAACAGGATTCTGTGAATTTATATAATCATATAGACTCTATGGAATTTGCACCTTGCGCATTGAAAGCCTCTCCAGAGAATTGTAAATCTAATTTTATTATATTAGATTCGTTTATCTTATACACGTCTTCATCTTATGAGTGTATGTGCGAGCTTTAGCCGGTTTTGTTCACCGTTTAAAAGAACCTGGAAAGTCCATTCCTTCGGGGCCGGGGCCGGGGGATGGGGGTGATTTTATGACCAGCGTACTATTAGGATTGGCTTAACCGTCAGTTAAATATAGATCGTATACATCAGTGGCGGACCCAGGTTTTTGCTGGGGGGGGGGGGGGGGGGGAGGGGGGGCTTTAGGGTAAGACAAAACTTGAACCCTCACTTTACTCAACATCTCTCTAAATAGGAAAAGAATTCATTTGCAGAGATTAAAACATAGACTCCCCCCCCCCCCCCCAAACCAAGCAATATTTGCCAAGAATAAAGGTTATAATCTCTTTATTCGTAGCAGGACGGGGTCTATTTTATTTTTCTACCAGTCGGGTATGGGTCGATTGAAAGGATATACCCAATAATTTTAATTATTAAATAAAAATAACACACACACAAATGAAATATTTCTGTTCCATTGTGCCTTGGCACAGGAAGTAGTTGTTTAATAAATGTAGATATTTATGTACATGCAATCAACAGCAGAGACCTCTTTCATTCTAAAGAAGTAGGGGTGTGCGTATAACGAACGTTAAAATATACTTTTATCACAAATAGATTAAATATTACAAATTAAATGTTGTAATATAAATTGTAACAAAATGTAATGTTGTGCAAAAGATATGAGTCGCGTCTTACAGACAATTGACTAAGTGGTAATATTACGTTTCCAGCCACTTTGAGTTGGTTGATTTGAGTACGCTCAAAGAAATAAAAGGCCGAAACAGGGGGATATTATGGGAGAAATGGCGAGGACGGGGATAAAATTGATATAAAATGGATCTCTTATGACATGCAATACAGATGCAATACTCAGTGATTGAAAGGGACGTATGGAGTATCCAAGGCAGCAACAAAAAAATGTAAAGCTAAAGGGGGTGAGCACCCGGTGAGACGCATCCCGATAAGACGTACGTCCCAACGGACCGTGCGATAAAACGCAGGGCGGCAGGACGCACTATATAAACAATGACGAGTGGCCGGTAGGACGCACTCCATAAACATCGCCCCGTCACCATTTAGCGTGTCGTGCTGCGGGACCCGGCGTGTTTACCTCCTGCTCGTCTACGTCTCTCTTTCAAAAGTGTATTTTTATGACTAAAACTACGCTAAACGAACCCTGCGTGTATACTTTCTGCCCGTCTACGTCTCTCTTTCATAAGTGTATTTTTTATGACTAAAACTACGCTAAACGAACCCTGCTGTATACTTTCTGCCCGTCTACGTCTCTCTTTCATAAGTGTATTTTTTATGACTAAAACTACGCTAAACGAACCCTGCTGTATACTTTCTGCCCGTCTACGTCTCTCTTTCATAAGTGTATTTTTTAGGACTAAAACTACGCTAAACGTACCCGGCGTGTTTACCTCCTGCTCGTCTACGTCTCTCTTTCAAAAGTGTATTTTTATGACTAAAACTACGCTAAACGAACCCTGCGTGTATACATCCTGCCCAGATACGTCTCTCCTTTATAAGAGTATTTTTTATGACTTAAACTACGCTAAACGAACCCTCCTGAGTAACACCTATGATCGTCACCTCAGCTGAGTCTGTGAGTTCATCTGGAGTCAATCAGTAGTAAGCCACAAACATTAATTATAAGTCATTAATTATAATTCCCTTCCTTCTTCGCTCCTTCCATCCTTCTTTCTTCCCTTCGTTACCTGATTCTTTCTTTCAGTCTTTCTTTCTTTCTTTCTTTCAGTCTTTCATTCTTTCTTTCAGTCTTTCTTTCTTTCTTTCAGTCTTTCTTTCTTTCTTTCAGTCTTTCTTTCTTCCAGCCTTTCTTTCTTTCAGTCTTTCTTTCTTTCAGTCTTTCCTTCATCCTTCCATTCGTTACATGATTCTTTCTTTCTTTTTTTCTTTCTTTCATTCTTTCTTTCATTCTTTCTTTCAGTCTTTTTGTTTTCTTTCTTTCATTCTTTCTTTCAGTCTATCTTTCTTTCAGTCTTTCTTTCTTTCTTTCTTTCAGTCTTTCTTTCAATCATTTTTTCTTTCAGCCTTTCTTTCTTTCAGTCTTTCTTTCTTTCTTTCAGTCTTTCCTTCATCCTTCCCTTCGATACATGTTTCTTTCTTTCTTTCTTTCTTTCTTTCTTTCAGTCTTTCAGTCTTTCAGTATTTCTTTCCTCTTCCAGTCTTTCTTTCAGTTCTTCTTTTTTTTCTTTCTTTCAGTCTTTCTTTCTTTCAGTTTTTCTTTCTGTCAGTCTTTCCGTATATCCTTCATTCTTCCTTCGTTACATATTCTTTACTTCTTTCTTTCTTCCTCCGGTCTTTCATTCAATTTTCTTTCTTTCTTTCTTTTGTCTTTCAGTCTTTCCTTCATTCTTCCCTTCGTTACATAACTCTTTCTTTCTTTCTTTCATTTATTTTTGTCTTCTGGTTTTACATTAAGTTGACGGTTGCTTGATGGAAGATGGGTATTCATTAGCGGTTCTTTATGGACTCAATTAGCGGTTAGTAGGAACTCAAATTAAATTGTTATTCGTCATTCACTATTCAGCGGTTTCAACACATAGACTGACCGGTGAAATAAAAAAAAAAACACACAAAAATTGAAGAGGAATCTTCAATCAGCAGGATAGTTTTAAACACTGCGGTTTCAACATGCAGACACACGCGAGAAATTAAATATACACATACAATTTGGAGATAAATCGTTTTCAGGATAGTTTTATTGTCTACACCAACCGCCGCACTTAATTTGTTCCAAAATAGGTCACCCGCCACCGATCGTACTTGCGCCAGAGCGGATGATACTAACTGAATACTACGCACAGGTAGTATTTTCATGTTAACAAAATAACAACCAACCTAATTTTTTATTCTATAAAGTTATTTTTCTCATAAAATTGTTGTCTATTTATAATGTCTTTTATTCGGAATGTGTTCCTGTCAGAAGTCGAATATAATCAAAATATGTAAATATTTATTCTTTCCTTAATACATTAAGTGCGTGTAAGAGATCAATATAAATGATTCATCATCCAGAAACCTTTGATCGACATTTTTCGTCCGTTAATTAAACTGAAGGAGTGGCCGCGTCGGGTGAATGGTTTCTCGTGACCGCGTTTATACTGCGGCTTCGCTGGTCTCTGGTGAGCAGTTCGTTCATGTTTGAGCAGACTTAATATGTTCTCACGACATGATATACATACTTATAATAGTGAAAATAAAAACAGGAATATGGAAAATAAAGTAAGATGTTACACTTTAAACCTGTAATTATCAGTCATTTACACCTCTGGTTAGGCCAATAAATTGGAGAATGCTGATGGGTTAACCATACCCGGGGTTTATCACTATTGAGGGACGGTCGTACTTTAAGCCAAAATAATGCTCTAATTAACAATAAAATTACTTAATATTTTGTCAAACTTCAGTTAAGGAACACAACGATATAAGTGCATGAGGGTAATATAGTAATAATGGATAACACAGATATACTAGGCATTAACGTGTGCTGATTTGACGTATGTTGCATCGATCACAGAGCTTAATGATTTCCCAAAGTGACCCAAGAGAGGGTTTACTAACGAAAGTATAATTAACTATTATTACTTAGTCTTTTTGTTTTAGTACGTGTAAAGTATAGACAGTCAGACAAGTGATACATGTACTCTTATTTTAACAATACGTCCTATCGGGATACGCTTCAGTGGGTACGTCCCGGCGGCTTACGTCCCAAAAATCTGCGTCTCACCGGCCTGTAGTCCTAAAGGGGGGGGGGGGGGGGGGAGTGCTCCTTTAGCCCTCCTCTGGACCCGCCTATGTATGTATGTATATTTAACTGATGGTGACACCAGATTTTTCATAAATTGAAAATTTACACAACATTTACATTGTTCTGGAACTTTATTAGTCTGAATGCATAAAATAGGGCATCGTTGAAGTTAATGAGTTCATCTTATAATATATTGAATAAATCACAACATGAACATATTATGGCGAGTAGATTGTTAAATCAGTGTGCATTTAATAAAACATTGTTGAAGTAGATGAGTTTTTTTTATTTGGTAAACATTGAATAAAGCATTTATCACAAGTCCCTTCATGGTCCATGGTCACTGGTTTTAAGTCTGTGCTAGCACACAGTGTTCTATGACTATAGAAGATATTTTAGCACTTATTAAAAAAAGTCAAATAATACTTTTTATTGGGAGCAAATAGTAATAGCCCCCCTCCTTACGAGTACTCTTCATTTTTATTCCCCCCCCCCCCCCTTCCTCTCTCTCTCATTCTCTCTCTAACGACTCGTTAATTAACAGTTTTTAACAGTTTAGTGGATCGGCGCATATCCTCTTACCTTTTTTTAAGTTGTTGGTGACAAAGTACCTTTTTAACCTAATTTTTAAGGGGAAATATCATTTATAACTTTAAGTTTAGAGTTTAACATAAGTTTCCTCAGTAACCGTTCAGTTTAGAATTTTAGACTGAGAAAATATAGATATTTCATGTTGCCTCATTAAGTCTGCATCAATGTTATGGTCCTAGGGTCAATCCTGGAATTTTAAATTTTGCTGCACCCCTTCATTATAAGGTTTGATGCCATTATCTGTTAAAGTAATTCATAGGAATGATACTTCAAAACATTACCCCTTTGAAAAAGTGGCCAAAAGGCCTGAAATCAGCAATTTTATAATGTAACCACGGTAAAGATAAAAAATATAGGGTTACTGTCCATGCAGAGTTCACGCTTGGAAATTGTTATTTGGAGAAATTTGTACTGTTAAATTCAATCAGACCTGCCACACTACCTAATTTTGATGTGCTGAATCCTCTGAAATTTAATTCGAAACTCAATTTCAAAATTTTAATCTTCAAATTTTAAAATTAAAAGTTTAAAATATAAAAAGGCATAAAATTTTATTCCTTAAATAATCCGCCACCAAAGTTAAAATAAACTTGAAAAAAAAAGACAACCAAACTTGAGATACCCTTCATCGGCTGGAACAATTTGGAGGTGAAAATAATATTTATTTTAAAATAAAGTGTCCTTGCCGACCTGTATGCTGTAAGCTTTAATAAAGACGCGTACATCCCACATGTGGATATTTAAATTTCAGCGCACTTTGTTTTAAGTTATAGAACCGAAATGTTATGACACTGTCATTGTTATGACATTTTCAAAGCCTATGACACACTATTTCATTGGAATCTGTCCATCAAATTTAATTTTAATTTTGTAATATTATGACTTGTTGTGACACACTTTGTTTGCAATATGACATTAAGACTTACCCGTGCCGTTTCAGCACAAAAGTTTCGCTATGCCGCCGGCTACAACGCACGAAGCTTTTGTATATAAACGTGTTGAGTTTTTTTTTAATTAAACAAGAGAAGAGTAGTTGCGCTATAGTTTTGGCTATAAACGGGAAACATGATAAGCCTCATTGGATTCTGTTCAGCCATTTATGATTTAGAATGACCTCATCATTTGCTATGCAAAATGTTCTTAAAACTGTATATTTTCTTAAATTAAAAATTGAAGTTCCACTTAAAAGTTAAAACGTTCAATATAAACTGGATTTTAATCATATAAAGAAAAAAAAGGAATTCCCCTTGTCATTTCAGTCGAATCTTCCCTACCAAAATTGTTGTGCTTCTGCTAAAAAATCTAATTAGTATTCAAAATATAAACGGGGGTTATCCGATATATACTTTATTCATTAAATAGTGAATTTTCAAATTGAAAACGAGACTTGGGACTGAAACAACAATTCTATTCGACCAAGCTGATCAAATTGATAATTAGGACTACTTTTGCCTGTTTACATCCAAAATAACATAAGGGTTTTAATATTATACGGCGTTTTTATAATTTTAAAACTTAAAAAATGAAATAGTTTCGCAGTAACTTTAAGTTGATTGCGCACACCTAAATTAAGTAAAGTGGGTGCTCTCATTGCATTTAACACTATACATTTTTCACATTTCATTTTCCAAGTTTGATTTATGAACATTAGACCATTATTCTTTTAAATATCTGTATTAAGGTAAGTTTATAAAACTGCCGATTACAGGCCTTTTGAATACTTTTCCAAAGGGGTAATTTTTTAAATATTATCTCTATTAATTACTTTAACAAAAATATGGCATCAAACCTGATAATGACGGTGGGTGCAGCAAACTCGAAATTTAGGGCCCTTATGGAAATGGCCCCAAGACTATTAGGATCACAAAGCCCCGTCCCCAAACGCCCCGGTCCGTCAGCGCCCAGCACGTAAGTGGCACATTCCGTTCTTCCAGGCTTCAGCCATAAGATCAGACCGGAAGATTTATCCCGGCTAAATGCTCAAATCCCAGTCCCGCCGAGGGTAAATTTTACGTCAGAATTATGAAATGTCACAAGCTTTACCTTAGCGATATTATGCTGGTCCCACGACAAAATATGCAATAACCCCTACATCGCCGCATATCTTTTAAATGCACGGATATGCTGGCTTGTACACTTGAGCCCGGAGACATGTAAGCGTTACACATGCGGCTGGCTTGGACAATAAGACAGCCGACTTTGAGTTGTAAGCCGAGTGTCGTGGTTCGACTCAGCTTGCAAAATGTTGGCTGGCTTAAACTGACCCGAAAGCTTATTTATTTGACGATGTTACAAAGTACCCGTTTTATTTGAACAAGTTATCTATATAATTAATACGGTGTTGGGTTTTTTCTAGACCACAATTTACCTGCTCACGTTCTGATTTGACTCTCCAAATTCGGCATACGTACCGGTGGTGCGCTCTTCGAGGACAAGTTTGTTTTATTTTGCGGGAAAATGCCCATTTAAGCTTAAACATTAATAATTTTAATATTTCCCCATTAGGTGCCCCTATTTATTTTGTGCTGCAAGGTCCTCCACGCCTGCATGTGATGCTTTTCAGGAAGCGTCTCGGGGATTTTCACTGGCCTGTTAAGACCGTGGCCAGAGCGCATTTCCTACCCAAAAAGCATTTCCGTGCAATACGCGGTCACGCGGGTCCACTATAATCCCTATTGATCCCCCATAGCCATCGTAACGCCTCTAAATGAATTTTCGCTCTCAAAACGAAGGTTTTTAATCCAAAGACCACATGCGAGTTTTTTTGTTGGTTTGGTCAACACTGGGCACTGAGTCTTGTGATGTGACCACCGTTTGACAATTTTTCATGGGTTACAGGTTTGATTATTTTTATACATTCAAAAATATCTTTCCATGATAACCATGGTTTCAAAAGTTCGGCCAAGTCATGTATTTAATGATTTTTTTTTCAAAAAGAAGCCCATAATCTTAATTATTATTCGGGTTGGGTTGGGGGGGGGGGGGGGTTCACAAAAATTTTTTTTTAAGATCCGTTGTCTGTAGGGACGGTGAAAAATAGCAACTTATAGGAAGTACATCTTTAAATTGATAACAAACTAGAATCTGTAGTCAGGGCGTACAGACCTCCATCAGAATCTCCTTTAATATCAGTCATGTGTTCACGTGTATGCGTTTCATGTATGAACAATGTCATGCTTCAGACCCTTCGCACAATCACCGTTTTATAGGTTTACAGGTGTTGATTTTTATACATTCAGAAGTATCTTTTCATGATAACCATGGTTTTAATAGTTAGGCCAATTTATGGGTTGTTTGAAAATAAGTTTTTTTTCTTTCAAAAGGAAGCCTGGGGGGATGGGGGGGGGGGGGGGGGTGGGGGTGGGGGTGGATTGCACACACGTCTAAGGGTCCTCAATCTCTTGGGGACTTTAAAATACCCCCCAGAATCTATTAATCAGTCGTTGGTTTATACGTGCACGTTTCATGTAAAACATTGTCATGGTTCAGAAACACGGGTTCACCAGGCGATTGACAGAACGACTGCATACTGATGGGCGGGACAAAGGAATACCCCTTATAATTATTCCTTTGTGGAATTGTGATTATGGCACTTAAGAAAATAATATATTATTGTGATTCGGATTTCCTCCAAAAATGTAATGGATTACGGATGCAGTTTTACTCTACCCTTCAGCAAAATCTGTTTATTACATTTTGCATAATTTGTTGAAAGACAATGCAACGAACCAAGGCTGAAGTGGTTTCTTTGCTAAATGCTTTCATCGAAATATATCAACCTGCTTTCTTTTTATCTGGGAGGGTTGTCAATTTTGCATCAGACCTGCTAATTCCATGATAATTTACAGTACTTAAACCAAAATTAAATACTGTTGGAATATATTTTTTTTGGCCTATAATTTTCACATTGGCAGCTAAACATTTCGCGTACAAGAGACTTCAACGACATATGCATGTGTATATAAATAACGAATATGTCTGTTAAAATGCCTTAGACTATACCCTCAACTGACTACAAGGAATAAACATCGTGTTTTACGATGTCGCTTGAGCTTCAACTGATACAAAGCATCTTTCATATAATTTCACGGTTAATGCTTCTACAATCGTTATATCTACAATGATTCCTAAGCAATGAAGCTGTCGGACCTATGTTGTTGATCGGAAAAAAAATTATCACTAAAAAAATTCGTACACCCTGTATAACACGTCTATAATGTGCCTCACGTCTCTTTCAAAAATTTATTTTTTTGTGTGATTTCTGGAATAGAATTATTTTTCTTTCTATGTTGATATTTTGGGGAATGGTGTTCCTGGAGAATTCTAGCAGAAGTAATCTTTATATCATATAAGTGAAACACATGACAAAGTTCCTGCAAAAACCTTAGGATTAAAATATGCGTCGTTTAGTTTCTATCAATATCATTACAAAAATATGCATCAGATAGAGCCGTGGATTTTACACGGAAGCAGCTAGTATATTTTACTTGTGACATATAGCATCCATAAAGTTTATCCTAGTGATTTCAAAAGCCAACACTTTCATACTTAAACAATCACATCGTTTCCTTTCAGCGACAAGTAAAGAAAAAAACTTGAACATTTGTTTCGAGCATTGTTTTATTTTAAAAGATAAATCTTTTTGTATTAACGTTTTCTTAAGCCAAACTGAGCTGCATAAAATGGGTTATTTCGGCTAAATGATATATAAAAAGCACATATTTGAGGCATATGAATAACCCATATATTAATTCTGTTCGTATATTTGACCAAGGGGCTCCATTGAAAACAATTATAAATACATGTTTATTGCATTCAAATACAGTGGATGATCCAGAGGGGTTCACCCGCGGCGCGCGCCCTCCCGTTGAACTTTAACATCTCTCATTTTATCTGTTTCTTTTTCGAGTTATTCTTTATTAATTTTCTTTTTTTACAGATATCTTTGTTTTTCTCTAGAAATTAAATTATTAATTTATCCACAGTTTTATTTCATTCTTATTCATAAGTTGAGGATATTACTGAATAGCTCTGTGATAAAGATACCAACCAAATGAATGAGTCTTTCCGTTATTACACTCTGCTGGGATATATATTTATATATATATATATATATATATATATATATATATATACATATATATATATACATATATTGCTTAATACCCATCAATCGCTAACCCCAGTTTATTAGCGCCCCCCTGTTCTCAGATTTCTTGATCCGCCACTGTTTCAATTTATTTTGTTCCCCTAATATAAAGTTTGGGTGATTACTGGCAAAAGGACCCATTGACATATCCCCTTAATTGATCAAGCTCATTCTAATGGAAAAAATGATGAAACCGAACGTTGGAATGATCCAGTCAAGCAAATGTGAGTAGGCGTAGGCTCTGTGTCAGTAATACTGAGATTTCGCGTCCCTCCAGCCAGTTCTTCAAGAATACCTGCTTCACTGTACCGTCTCCCCCTTTCCATGAACACTTTTCCGAGTTTTTAAGCTCCCATTTTAACACTAAGGGAATATTGATCATAGTGCACATCATATATCGTTGTATTTATAGCAATAAGGATATCCCCCATCCGTATTTAACATTCCACCTCGGCCCGCAACCATTAATGCATCACTCATGTCTAATTTGTCATATATATGTCTAACATATCCGGGGTTAATAGAGGATTTAAGAATATGGAGGGGCTCTTGAGGCAATTAAAAGCCCCTCAGGGAGGATGTGAGGTGGTATCCAACCCCCATGGTGTAGAAAAATTCAGAAATCTAAGCTTAATTGTGCAATCAGTGATAGTGCAAGACGCAAAAATCAAGCATTATCTGTATAAGGCGCGTTTTGTTCCCGACTTATTTAGGTCTGAAAGAGTTAATGGCTGTAACAGCTAATAATTGCTTAACTAGACTTGTGTAATACACAACACGAACCATGACGGAAAACCAACTGTGTTGCATGGTTACCGTAAAGACGGTATACAAAATATTAGTGTGTTATTGACCGTGAGGTGGCAGCACCGATCGGCCTATATCTGTCATAGGGACGTCCCCAGCGCACTCCACCTAACATGAATTTGGAAAATAAACCTGTTTCAGTGAACCTGATTGTATTTGTTTCTGTTTAACTGAATCGTTATTAAAAGGTTAAAACAGCGCACTTAGGACGAGGACCATTCAGTGTAATATGTGACATGTTAGATACTGCGATGAATTGAAAAGCTCAGTTTCGTAACCCATGGTACATAGGTTTATTATGTATTACCATATTGGTAATTATATAATGTCTTTCGTGTTTTGATTTGCAGGAGAAGAGAGTGCTACAACTGAAGCTGGAGGTTTACCCGGGAAGGAAATATATCAGGGCCGATCATCTCAGGCCAGTCCACTGCCTTCACTAAGTCAAGACCAACCCGACACAATAAAAACACGCATGTTTGCTGGTCAGCTGGTGACTCCGGTATATCATGACACCATAGACACAGGGTTACATTCAGGAGAACAGTATATGAAACAGCATAAAATATATGAAGCACAATTATTACAAAGTAATGACAATCGGGTTGAAAATGTAAACAGTTTAGACACAAGAGACGATCCGAGTAAAATACGTCTTAATGATAAAGCACAAATAAGTCAATGGAAAAGAAAAAGACGGTATCAAACTAATTCAAGAAAACGAGGGCGTAAATGGAACCGTAAGGAAAACTTAAAACAAAGAAGAAGAAGACGAATGCGGAGAAAAAGAAAGGCACGATCAAAGACTGGATCAAAGGCATGGAAAGGAAAAAGACGACGGGTACGACTGAGGAGAAAAGGAAAATTGAAGAAATGGCATGGTAGGAGGCGTCTAAGCAGTAGATGGGGAGACAAAAAGATGAAAAGGAGATGGAAAGAGAAGAGAAAACAGTGGGAGAAAATGAGGCGATGGAATGGTAAGTTCAAAGAGAGAAAGTGGAAGAGGGAGCAAAAGAGGAGGAGAGTGGGTAAAAGCAGCAAAAGGTTCGATAAAGGAAAGAGAAAACGATGGCTAAGAACTAGAAAGCGAAAAGGGATACGCAGAGGGAAGACTGCTCTGAAGGCTAGATCGAAAGCCTGGAAAAGAAAAAGACTACGGATGCGACTGAGAAGAAAAGGGAAACTAAAGAAATCGAAAGGCAAGAGACGTCTCAGAGGTAGAAGGCGATTAAAGAAGATGAGAATGCGATGGAAGGGAAAAATGAAACAAAGAGGAGGGAAAATTGGGCAAAGGAAAGGAAAGTTCAAAATGGGAAGGATAAAAAGAAAGAAAAAATGGAAAAAGATGGGAAAAAGAAGAATATTTGGCAGAGGGAAAAGAAAACTGTGGCATAGAACAAGGAAACGTAAAGGTAAACAGATTGGAAAAACCCGGCTGAGGGCAAAGGCAAAAGGGTGGCAGGGGAAAAGACGACGGGCAAGATTCAGGAGAAAAAGAAAATTAAGGAAACGTAAAGGAAAAGGAAGTTTGCGAAGTAGATGGCGAGTGCAGAAGATGAGAAGACGATGGAAGAGAAAGATCAAACATAGAGGGAAACTGAGGCGAAGAAAAAGAAAGTTCAAATTGAGAAGGATGAGTAGAAAACAAAAATTGAAAAAGATGGGAAAAAGAAGAAGATTTGGTAGAGGGAAAAGAAAATTGTGGCTAATAACAGGGAAACGTAAAGGTAAACGGATTAGAAAAACCCGGCTGAGGGCAAAGACAAAAGGATGGAGGGGGAAAAGACGACGGGCAAGATTCAGGAGAAAAAGAAAATTGAGGAAACGTAAATTAAAAAGAAATTTGCAAGATAGAAGGCGAGTGCAGAAGATGAGAAGACGATGGAAGGGAAAGATTAAACAGAGAGGGAAACTGAGGAGAAGGAAAAGAAAGTACAAATTGAGAAGGATAAAAAGAAAGCAAAAGTTGAAAAAGCTGGGAAAAAGAAGAAGATTTGGTAGAGGGAAAAGAAAACTGCGGCTAAGAACAAGGAAACGTAAAGGTAAACAGATTGGAAAATCTCGGCTGAGGGCAAGAGCAAAAGGGTGGAGGGGGAAAAGACGACGGGCAAGATTCAGGAGGAAAAGAAAATTAAGGAAACGTAAAGGAAAAGGAACTTTGCGAAGTAGATGGCGATTGCAGAAGATGAGAAGACGATTGAAGGGGAAGACCAAACAGAGAGGGAAACTGAGGAGAAGAAATAGAAAGTTCAAACTGAGAAGAATGAGAAGAAAGCAAAAATTGAAAAAGATGGGAAAAAGAAGAAGATTTGGTAGAGGGAAAAGAAAATTGTGGCTTAGAACAAGGAAACGTAAAGGTAAACGGATTAGAAAAACACGGCTGAGGGCAAAGGCAAAAGGATGGAGGGGGAAAAGACGACGGGCAAGATTCAGGAGAAAAAGAAAATTGAGGAAACGTAAAGGTAAAAGAACTTTGCAAGGTAGAGGGCGAGTGCAGAAGATGAGAAGACGATGGAAAGGTAAGATGAAACAGAGAGGGAAACTGAGGAGAAGAAAAAGAAAGTACAAATTGAGAAGGATAAAAAGAAAGCAAAATTTGAAAAAGCTGGGGAAAAGCATAAGATTTAGTAGAGGGAAAAGAAAACAGTGGCTAAGAACAAGGAAACGTAAAGGTACACGGATTGGAAAAACCCGGCTGAGGGCAAGAGAAAAAGGGTGGAGGGGGAAAAGACGACGGGTAAGATTCAGGAGAAAAAGAAAATTGAGGAAACGTAAAGGAAAAAGAACTTTGCGAAGTAGATGGCGAGTGCAGAAGATGATGAGACGATGGAAGGGAAAGATGAAACAGAGAGGGAAACTGAGGAGAAGAAAGAGAAAGTACAAACTGAGAAGGATAAAAAGAAAGCAAAAATTGAAAAAGCTGGGAAAAAGAAGAAGATTTGGTAGAGGGAAAGGAAAACTGTGGCTAAGAACAAGAAAACGTAAAGTTAAACGTAAGGGGAAAACACGGCTAAGGACCGGAGCAAAGGCGTGGAGAGGGAAAAGACGAAGGTCGAAATTAAGAAGAATAGGAAAATTGAGGAAACGTAAAGGTAAAATAACTCTGCGTGGTAGATGGCGAGTAAAAATGAGAAGGCGATGGAAGGGAAAAACGAAACAGAGAGGAAAAATGAGGAGAGGGAAAGGAAAGTTCAAAAGTAGAAGATGGCATAAGCAGCATCCTATAAAAAGGCCATGGAGAAGGGCTAGGAAAGGCAGAATAAGAGGCAGCAAAGGCAAAAGAAAATCGTGGCTGAAAACAGGAAAACGTATAGGGAAACTTAAACATCTTAGAAGAACAGGAAAAGTCAAAGGTAAAATACGTCGTAGAGGTCGATGGCGAGTAAGGAAGACGAGAACGCTATGGAAGGGAAAGAATAAACGGAGAGGTAAAGGAAGGGATAGAATGAGAATGAGCAAAAGAAAAAGAAAACGGTGGTTACGAGGAAGAACACGTTTTGGTAAACGAAGAGGAAAGGCAAGGCTAAGGGCTAGATCTAGAATGAGCAAGGGGAAGAAATGGAGGAAACCATTCCGCGGAAAACTGAGAAAAGGCAGATGGCGAATGAAGGGAAAGAGAAGGGGAAAATGGCGGAGATCAAAGTGGCTGCATCGAGACTTCAAACGTCTAAGAAGAACAGGAAAAGTAAGAAAAGGTAAAGGTAAAAGACGTCGTGAAGATAGATGGCGAGTAAAGAGGTCGAGAAGGCAATGGAAGGAAAAGAAGAGACGGAGACGTAAAGGAAAGTTCAAAATGAGAATAAGCAAAAGGAAAGGAAAACGGTGGTTACGAGAAAGAAAACGTTTTGACAAACGAAGAGGAAAGGCAAGACTAAGAACTAGATCTAGGATGAGCAAGGGGAAGAAATGGTCGAAACAATTCCATGAAAAAATGAGAAAAGGCAGATGGCGAATGAAGGGAAAGAGAAAGGGAAAATGGCGGAGATCAAAGTGGAGGCTACGAGACTACGAAAGTCTTAGAAGAACAGGAAAAGGAAGAAAAGGTAAAGGGAAAGGACGTCGTAGAGATAGATGGCGAGTAAAGAGGAAGAGAAAGCAATGGAAGGGAAAGAAGAGACGGAGAGGTAAAGGAAGATTCAGAATGAGAATGAGCAAAAGAAAAAGAAAACAGTGGTTACGAGGAAGAAAACGTTTTGGAAAACGAAGAGGAAAGGCAAGGTTAAGGGCTATATTAAGGATGAGAAAAGAGAAGAGAAGGAGAACACAGTTCCGTGGAAAACTGAAAAAAGGCAGATTGCGAATGAGGGACAAGAGAAGGGGAAAATGGCGGAGATCAAAGTGGAAGCTACGAGGCTACAAACGTCGTAGAAGAACAGGAAAAGTAAGAAAGGTTAAAGGTAAAGGACGTCGTAAAGATAGATGGCGAGTAAAGAGGAAGAGAAGGCTATGGAAGGGAAAGAAGAGACGGAGAGGTAAAGGAAGATTCAGAATGAGCAAAAGAAACAGAAAACGGTGGTTACGAGGAAGAAAACGTTTTGGAAAACGAAGAGGAAAGGCAAGGTTTAGGGCTATATTAAGGATGAGAAAAGGGAAGAGAAGGAGAACACAGTTCCGTGGAAAACTGAAAAAAGGCAGATTGCGAATGAGGGACAAGAGAAGGGGAAAATGGCGGAGATCAGAGTGGAAGCTTCGAGGCTACGACAGTCTTAGAAGAACAGGAAAAGTAAGAAAAGGTAAAGGCAAAGGACGTAGTAGAGATAGATGGCGAGTAAAGAAGACGAAAAGGCAATGGAAGGGAAAGAAGAGACGGAGAGGTAAAGGAAGATTCAGAATGAGAATAAGCAAAAGAAAACGGTGGTTACGAGGTAGAAAACGTTATGGAAAACGAAGAGGAAAGGCAAGACTAAGAACTCGATCTATGATGAGAAAGGAAAAAAGAAGGAGGACACGATTCCCTGGAAAACTGAGGAGAGGCAGATGGCGAATGAAGGGAAAGAGAAGGGAAAAATGGCGGAGATCTAAGTGGCGGCTACGAGGCTACGACCGTCTTAGAAGAACAGGAAAAGTAAGAAAAGGTAAAGGTAAAGGACGTAGTAGAGATAGATGGCGAATAAAGAGAACGAGGAGGCTATGGAAGGGAAAGAAGAGACGGAGAGGTAAAGGAACGTTCAGAATGAGAATAAGAAAAAGAAAACGGTGGTTACGAGGGAGAAAACGTTATGGAAAACGAAGAGGAAAGGCAAGACTAAGAACTCGATCTATGATGAGAAAGGAAAAAAGAAGGAGGACACGATTCTCTGGAAAACTGAGGAGAGGCAGATGGCGAATGAAGGGAAAAAGAGTGGGAAAATGGCGGAGATCTAAGTGGCGGCTACGAGGCTACGACGGTCTTAGAAGAACAGAAAAAGTAAGAAAAGTTAAAGGTAAAGGACGTCGTAAAGATAGATGGCGAGTAAAGAGGAAAAGAAGGCAATGGAAGGGAAAGAAGAGACGGAGAGGTAAAAGAAGGTTCAGAATGAGAATAAGCAAAAGAAAACGGTGGTTACGAGGTAGAAAACGTTTTGGAAAACGAAGAGGAAAGGAAAGGTTAAGGGCTATATTAAAGATGAGAAAAGGGAAGAGAAGGAGGACACGATTCCCTGGAAAACTAAGGAGAGGCAGATGGCGAATGAAGGGAACGAGAAGGGGAAAATGGCGGAGATCTAAGTGGCGGCTACGAGGCTACGACCGTCTTAGAAGAACAGGAAAAGTAAGAAAAGGTAAAGGTAAAGGACGTAGTAGAGATAGATGGCGAATAAAGAGAACGAGGAGGCTATGGAAGGGAAAGAAGAGACGGAGAGGTAAAGGAACGTTCAGAATGAGAATAAGCAAAAGAAAACGATGGTTACGAGGGAGGAAACGTTATGGAAAACGAAGAGGAAAGGCAAGACTAAGAGCTCGATCTATGATGAGAAAGGGAAAAAGAAGGAGGACACGATTCCCTGGAAAACTGAGGAGAAGCAAATGGCAAATGAAGGGAAAGAGAAGGGGAAAATGGCGGAGATCAAAGTGGAGGCTTCGAGGCTACGAACGTTTTAGAAGAACAGGAAAAATAAGAAGAGGTAAAGGTAAAAGACGTCGTAGAGATAGATTGCGAGTAAAGAGGACAAGAAGGCTATGGAAGGGAAAGAGGGGATGGAGAGGTAAAGGAAGGTTCAGAATGAGAATAAGCAAAAGAAAAGGAAAACGGTGGTTACGAGGAGGAAAACGTTTTGGAAAACGAAGAGGAAAGGCAAGGTTAAGGGCTATATTTAGGATGAGAAAGGGAAAGAGAAGAAGGGGACCACTATTCCGTGGAAAACTGAGGAGAAGGAGATGGCGAATGAAGGGAAAGAGAAGGGGAAAATGGCGGAGATCTAAGTGGCGGCTACGAGGCTACGACCGTCTTAGAAGAACAGGAAAAGTAAGAAAAGGTAAAGGTAAAAGACGTAGTAGAGATAGATGGCGAATAAAGAGAACGAGGAGGCTATGGAAGGGAAAGAAGAGACGGAGAGGTAAAGGAACGTTCAGAATGGGAATAAGCAAAAGAAAACGGTGGTTACGAGGGAGAAAACGTTATGGGAAACGAAGAGGAAAGGCAAGACTAAGAACTCGATCTATGATGAGAAAGGGAAAAAGAAGGAGGACACGATTCCCTGGAAAACTGAGGAGAAGCAAATGGCAAATGAAGGGAAAGAGAAGGGGAAAATGGCGGAGATCAAAGTGGAGGCTTCGAGGCTACGAACGTTTTAGAAGAACAGGAAAAATAAGAAGAGGTAAAGGTAAAAGACGTCGTAGAGATAGATTGCGAGTAAAGAGGACAAGAAGGCTATGGAAGGGAAAGAGGGGATGGAGAGGTAAAGGAAGGTTCAGAATGAGAATAAGCAAAAGAAAAGGAAAACGGTGGTTACGAGGAGGAAAACGTTTTGGAAAACGAAGAGGAAAGGCAAGGTTAAGGGCTATATTTAGGATGAGAAAGGGAAAGAGAAGAAGGGGACCACTATTCCGTGGAAAACTGAGGAGAAGCAGATGGCGAATGAAGGGAAAGAGAAGGGGAAAATGGTGGAGATCAAAGTGGCGGCTTCGAGGGAAGGCAACTATCAGAAGGAGAAATATTCAAGCGAGAATAATGATGCAAATGAAGAGAAAACAAACGAGGTTGATGCGTGAACGTAGGATACTAATAGCTAAATATGGAAGAAGGCCATGGACCAAGCTGATGGCAAGACAACAACGGAAGGCAAAACGGCGAAGAACTGGTCTCCGCAGAAGAATGCTTGTCGGAAGATTTGTAGGGAAAAGAAAATGGAGGGCCATGATGTCTGCCAGGAGAATGGAAAGGTGGCATAAAGCAAAGTGGAGACGCCGAGGGGAAATAAGGCGCGGCATGCGAAAGTATAAAGTTAAAAGATTAATAAAATTGGACAGAAAACGGACAAATACCCTGTTGCGAAAACGAAGAATGCGAACACCGTGGATACGAGCAATCATGAGATGGAAGGAAGAAAGACGAAGACATATTCTAGGAAGAAGAGTGCCCTTGAGGAGATTTATTGGGAAGGGAAAAAGGTCTAGATGGCGTGTTAGGAAAATGAAAAGAAGGCGCAAAGCCAAAAGGAGACGACAAGCAAAGATGAGACGTGTCTTGAGAAGGTTTAAAGGCAGAAGACTGAGAAAATGGAGGAAACAGATAACAAAGATGATAATGCGTATAGGAAGAATGGAGAAAAGAAGAGGGAGGTTTAGATGGCCTTCAAAGAAAATGAGAAGAAGGCGTGTTGCCAAAGGAAGACGACGCGCGAAGTTGGGACAAGGCTTCAGAAGGTTTAAGGGTAGAAGATTGAGAAAATGGAGGAAAAAGATAACAAAAATGATATTGCGTATAGAAAGAATGGAGAACAGAAATATGAGGGTGAGATGGCTTGCAAAGAGAATGAGAAAAAGGCAGGTTGCCAAAGGAAGACGACGCGCGAAGTTGAGACGTGGCTTGAAAAGGTTCAAGAGTAAAAGGTTGAGAGAATGGAGGGAAAAGATAACAAAGATGATAATGCGTATAGCAAGAATACAGAATAGAAAACGGAGGGTTAGATGGCCTGCGAAGAGAGTAAGAAGGTGGCGGGAAGCGAAAAGAAGACGCGCAAAGTTGAGGCGCGGTTTGAGAAGGTTCAAGGGTAGCAGATTGAGAAAATGGAGGAAAAGGATAACAATGATGATATGGCGTATAGGAAGAATGCTGAAAGGAAAAGGAAGGGTCAGACAGCGTGCGAAGAGAATGAGGAGAAGAAAATCAAAACTGAGACGTCGAGCAAAGATGAGACATGGCCGCAGAAGGTTCAAGGCTAGAAGAAAATGGAAAAAAAAAATGTCAAAGATGGTAAGGCATATCGAAAGAATTGAAACAAGAAAACTTAGATCCCGGTGGCTGTCAAGGAGGGAAAGATCTTGGAAAGCAAAACTGAGACGCCAAGCGATGATGAAACGTGGCTTGAAAAAATTCAGACGTAGAAAGTTAAGAAGATGGAGGGAAAAGATAACAAAAATTATATTGCATTTAGAAAGAATGGAGAAAAATAAATGGAAGAAGAAGTGGCGTGCCAGGAGAATTGGAAAATGGCGGAAAGCAAAACTGAGACGACGGACAAAGATGAGACGCCACTTGAGAAAGTTGAAACTTAGAAGGTTAAGAAAATGGAGAAAAAGGATATCGAAGATGGTATTGCATATCGAAAGAATGCAGGAAAGAAAGAGAAGGACAAGGTCGCGGAAGGCAAAATTGAGACGCCAAGCAAAAATGAAGCGAAGCTTGACAAAATTCAGAAAGTTAAGAAGATGGAGGGAAAATATAACAAAGATGATATGGCGCATCGGAAGAACAAAGACAAGAAAGTGGAAGAAGAGGGGGCGTGCCAAGAGAATAAAAAAATGGCGGAAAGCTAAGCTGAGACGACGAGAGACGATGAGAAAAAGCAAAGTTAGAAGGTTAAAAGAATGGAGGAAGAAGATATCAAAGACGGTATTGCATATCGAAAGGATGCAGAAAAGAAAATTGAGGTCTAGGTTCCTTGCCAGGAGAAAGAGAAGGTTGCGGAAAGCTAAACTGAGGCGACAGGCGAAAATGAGAAGGGTCAAAGTTAAAAGGTTAAGAACATGGAGGAAAAACATAACAAAAATGATGATGCGTATAAGAAGAATACAGACAAGAAAACGGAGGGCGAGATGGGCTTCGAAGAAAATGGGAAGATTGCGAGAAGCAAAACTGAGACGACGAGCTAAGATGAGCCGCCACGTAAGAAAGCTCAAACTTAGAAGGTTAGCAAGATGGAGGAAAAGGATAACAAAGATGATATTACGTATAGGAAGAATGCAGAGAAGAAAAGGAAGGGTTTCATGGCCTGCGAAGAGAATGAGAAGATGGCGGGTAGCCAAAGGAAGACGACGCGCAAAGTTGAGACGCCGCTTGAGAAAGTTAAGAGTTGTAAGGCTAAGGAAATGGAGGAATAAAATCACAAAGATGATATTACGTATTGATAAAATTCAGAAAGGGAAACAGAGGACGAGATGGCCTGCGAAGAGAATTAAAAGGTGGCGGAAACCAAAATGGAAGCGCAGAGGAAAGACAAGACTTATCGCAGGTGATAGGAAATGGAAAGGGAGGAGACATAAAGTCGGTCGTGATTTAAAGTTGAGCATCAGGAAGGCAAAGAGAAAATCAAACTTACGGAGGTGGTTGCAAAGGACAATCGATCATGCCATATGGAGTCCTAACCTAATGCAGAGGATTCAAGAACGTAAGTTACTTTATTTCTTTTTCCCATTCTGAATCAGTATTTCTTGAGATTATAATTTTGTTGTTTATTTGGTTTAAAGTAGCAAATATGCTTTAAAGGTTTCGAATTAAGCTTATCATTTGTCGCGATAGTCTTATAAAATATTACCAGAATATCCTTTGATTACTCCTACCATGCTGTCAGTAAACCAATAAGCTGATAATCCCTAGCAGGCTTTTGGAATATATGTTGATTTCTATACAAATAAATTTAATCTTCATTCATTACGAAGATTCAACTCAAGAATATACCAAAGAAATGTGCGGAATGTCTTTTTTTACTGTCATCAGTATTTCGGAGTTATATTAATACTCACTCATTTAAAAATATCACTTACTAGCTCTGGAAACAGCATGTGTACACCCTTTTAGCTCAACTGACTGAAAGTCATCTGAGCTATAGCGATCACTCTTTGTCCGTCGTCCATCCGCCTTTCTGTCTGTTAAAAAAGCACAAATCGCTCGACCTGGAATCTTTAAACTTATTTTTCAGGGAGGTCCATGAAAAATCTCCTTGTTAACCTGAATATAGGTCTCTGTTACTCATATCGTCCGAGCTATTGGGCTCCTAAGAACTCACCCCTCCCCCTAAAATAATTTAAAATTTGATACAAAAGCTGCAGTATCTGAATAATTAATGCATTGACTGCCATTATTCTTTGCATGCATATTGATCATGGAGTGTTTCATCAGTTCAGCACACTGGTGGCGTCACCTGTATTTTTTTCCAATTTTCATGCATTTTTCCCCATTTTTAGACCTTCAGATGAAGCTGCCCGTCCATTTACAGGGCACACAAATCATAACCGATTGAATCTTCTAACTGGACATGCGAGGAGGTTATAGGCAAATCTTCTATGAATTCTGAAATAAGGTCTCTGTTACCCATATCCTATGAGCTATGTAGCTCGTAAGTACCCTCAAGCATAATTAAAAGTTTGATACACAAGCTCAAGAATCTGAATAACTATTGGATTGATCGCCAATATTTTTGTGTGCATGTTAATCATGGAGTCTTTCATCAGTTCTTCTAGACTAGTGGCGCTACCTTTTTATTTTCCTATTTTCACACATTATTTCCTCATTTTTGAGACCTTCAAATGAAGCGGTCATACGTTAACAGGGCACAAATTGAATCCGTTGGACCTAATATCTTCTAACTTATCTAAGTCTCTGTTACCCATAACCGCGATTTGATGTGCTTATGCGTCTTGATGATTTTAAGCTAATTTACATGGATTATTGTGCCACTTACATTATCTTAATAAGTTGCCCGTACAGGGACATATTGTTAACATGTCAGTCGGCTGAGCGTCTTGACCCATGGGTCACTTGTTTATAGTAAGCGGGAAATAATCATACATATTTAATACATAATCATAATTTTAATAAAAATTCGTTGCACTGATTATGCAGGGACAAAAGTCCTACGTTTTGCTTTTTTTCTGTCAAATCAGAGGATAATCATTATGTATTAAACGTAAACAACATGTCTGAATGATGTATATATTTCTGTTTTGTAGAGACAATGCTTCTTCGTTCTTGTTTGGTAAGTCCATGTCAGAACGGCGGTTTATGCACGTATACATCGACTGGATTTGTATGTGTTTGTGCTCATGGCTTCTCCGGTAAAACGTGTGAGATTATGGGTGACGCATGTTCCAGCCAACCCTGCAGATATGGTGGGTCGTGTATCCCGACGGAAAGCGGATACAGATGTCGCTGTCTCCGCAATTACACCGGAAAACAATGTCAGTCGAAGGTCAGCACAACTGCTTTTAGAATCCATGTGTATTCTCTTTTCGAGGAAACCCTTACTTTTCTTCAAGTGGTTCGTCCTCCCCTCAATTATGACCCTCCCCATTGTAACAACAGAACTTTGCCCCTGCCTTCGATACTACGTAATAGATCACCTGGAATATTGTGATAGCAAACTAAAACGGCAAGTTTGGCTGTATTTAAGGGGATTCATTCTAATGCAAACCGAGGTATCTGTGAATATATAAGTATTCTTAAATAATCATTCAGTGTCCGGATAGGCTTACAAAAAATGTCACTTTACCTTAGGTTTCCTGTGAATTACCTTTTTCAACAGATATGGTAAACATTATTGTTTAATTATTGGACAATCAAAGGACAATATATTTTTCGAGTCTGGCGGATATGTTGACCAATATTTATGTATTTTTTTCATTTTAGCTCCCAGGATGTAGGATGTACAAATGTAAAAATGGCGGTAAATGTGTTAATCTTCCAAACGGTCGGTATCTCTGCAAGTGTCCAGCTGGTTACTCCGGTTATTGGTGCGAAGTCGTGATGGATCAATGTTCTTCCAAACCTTGCAAAAATGGAGCCACGTGCATTGGAGGACCTACTAGTTTCCAGTGTGACTGTGTCCATGGTTACACTGGCTTGACATGCGAACAGCAGGTTACTAGTTGTACGAAAGAAACGTGTAAAAATGGTGGAACGTGCGAAGACCGAGACCAAACATACGTCTGCAAGTGTTTACCTCAGTTTGAAGGCCACCACTGCGGAATTCCGCGCAATCTTTGTGAGCGTCTTGAGTGTAAAAACGGAGGGACTTGTGAACAGAAAGGGAGACGTGTCACTTGCAAGTGTCTTCGTGGATTCACAGGTGCCACTTGTGGAATCCGCATTGACCACTGCATGAGCAAACCATGTCAAAACGATGCAAAATGCGTTAACATAATTGTGGGTTACATGTGCATATGCAAGGATGGATTTACCGGAGACAACTGTGAGCGAAGAATAAGTCCTTGCGAAAGTGCACCTTGTAAAAACGGGGCACAATGCAAGAAGGAAGGAACTGGCTTCCTCTGCATCTGTAAGACCGGTTTTATCGGTCGCAGATGTGACATCTCTGTCAAATCTTGTGAACATAATGTCTGCTTAAATGGCGGGGTCTGTCTTCAGGCAATGAGATTTTTTAAATGCATATGTCCCAAAGGAACAGAAGGTCCATTGTGCCAGAAGAAGAAACCAAAGGACCCGTGCAGGCCAAATCCATGTAGAAACAACGGAGTCTGTGACCGAGTGAAGGGTCACTATGTCTGCTTGTGTGCGGATGGATACGCTGGGAAAAAATGTGGTGTGCTCGTTAATCCATGCGCAAGTGACCCGTGCAGGAAGTCACAACTCTGCCACCCCAACCTGAGCGACGCAAGGATGCCAACCTACAAGTGTTATAAGAGGTCAGTATCATCCTCCTCTCTTTATTTCAAAGCCGAATGCTCTGCTAAAGACAGTGGCTGATTCAGAGGAGAGCCGCCCTGCCCCCCTCCCCCTCCCGCCGTTGAGCCGTTACATCTCTCATTTTATCTTTTTATTGTCCCAGTTATTCGTTATTCGTAATTTTTTTCATTCCCTAGCAATAAGATTTAGTTGTCCACAGTTTATAATTTTCCCATCATAAATTGAGGATCTTGATGATCAGCTCTGTGATTTACATCATTGATTATGATAGCATCAAAATATCACTATACTAAGAGAGGCGGTCTTCTTGTCATTACGGAAGTCTATTTTTCATAGGCTATAAATATATTACGTAATAATGATAATCATATATAAACAAACAAAAGTTACTTGTACCATTTAAGAACATTCATTTTATTAATACCCATCAACCTCTAGCCTGGTATTAGCGCCCCCTGTTCACGAATTTCTGGATCCGCCCCTATAAAGGTACCGAAGGGTAATGTAGCATGTAGTATGAAAATGGAACTCAGAAATTCTAGATGGAAAACCAAACAATCTTATACCCACAGCTAAATTAGTATTCTTAAAATAGTCTCTAATGCTTTTTTACTTTGAGTATATTTGATAGAGCAGTGCTCAGTTACCGAGGTCTCATTTACTCGTAAATTAACTTGTTTGATTCATTGATTCGGTTTCCTCTAAGCTTAATTAGTGACACATAATTGGACTGGCATTAGACTTCATCTGTCCCGTTCTTAACATAAAGTCTTACAATGGACAAACTGCATGATCAGGTTTTAGTTTTTTCCCCGTCTTTTCTGACGTCAGAGTCTGACCAATATATAATTTCAAGTATTTGACCGAATGGCCCCATCTTTCTTTCAGACGGGTCATCCATAATAACGCCCGAGTTCATGTTTGTGTCAGCTCGCAATTAACTCGAAAGAATTTAGGTTATTTGTGTAACTTTACAGCTATTTATTGTTGTTTCACAAAATAAATAACGATTCTTGGATATAATCCTTTTTCACCTTTTCTTAACAATTTAAGGCCTGAGCCGTTCTCTAAGAAATGTGAAAAGGCGAGATGTAGGAATCATGGCACCTGCGCTGTGGAAAAGGACGGTTCACATGTCTGCATCTGTTCGTTGGGCTTCTATGGCCGCCACTGTGAAAAACGGCGGTCACCGTGTTCACCAAATCCTTGTTACAATAACGGCGTTTGTCATGAAACAGGTGAGATATCACTTTAATATTAATTCCTCTGTTGAATTCTTGGAATTTTGAACCACTCATGGAGGCTTCCATATTGCGTGCAGACTAAAATGCAGATATCGCAGGTCGCATGTCGAAATAAGGGTATCACGTTTGTAAAATTAAACTGATTTGATTAACCACGTTTTTTAAAGGGGAGAAATCAGTGGGTCTTTTGCTTTCATCGTGTCGAACAATGGTGGGTCTGTTTTGTCATAGTAAACTTATCACTCAAATATGAGGGGCAGGTCAATTTATACATTTGCAAGTAAAACATATAATATTGCTGCTTGATATATCATTAACGAGCTCTAACCGTGCCAGTAGTTATATTTCCGCAAACGTTGGATGTACTTAACGAAGGAAAGTGATTGGGCAGCTTTTTCATGCACAGAAAATAACATTTCATGCTTGAATGGACAATAATAATAAATATGTTAAACAGTTTTATGGGTTAGACGTATTAATTCGATGCAACAGACCAACATGAACGGGACACAAACCCAAAACTTTGCGGTCACAAGTCCATTGTCCTAACTATGTACGCTCCACTCGCATGTTTAAAGTCTGCCATAACAAATTAGGCGAGTTTTACAACGTGACTTGTCTGCAATATCAACGTTTTTGGTGTTGCATCATACAGATGACCGGCGCCAGGGCCCAGTTTCAGTAAATCGACTTAAGCCTGTTATTCTGAGTTTGTGACTTAAGTCACTCTTGTCGGACTTTAAGTCAGTTTAAATAAAAATAACGTTGGTGACTTAAGTAACCTGGCAGGCTTAACTCTAGAGGTGCAAGGGTACATCCTAGGTTCAGACCGACTTAGCTGAATCGCGTTTACTGAAACTGACTTATTCCGCGGACTTACGTCAGCCGACATGGGGGACGTTTCGGTAATATTTGACTTAATTAATACGCATTCTTACTGAAACTGGGCCCTGATTACGTAATTTTCTAAATATAGCCTATTCTTATTAAATTATAGACCAGTATGGTCATTTTTTGTTCCAGAGGTCCTCCCTCCGAGTTCTCGGTCAAATTAGGTCGAAAAATCAAAGAACGGAATGTGGCCTATCATTTAATACGAGTAAATATAAAAAAAAACCGGAAAAGCCGATTTCCGAAAGCATTCGTGGGGTGTATACTGTGGGTGGCTTTTTATTCGCAAGGGTTGAAGATTCACGATATTCGCGAAGGAGAAACTATGGCGAAAATAAGACCATCGTTAATAAGAGGGACCATTATCAACGGCAAGTCGAAAGGCAACACATTTATATATACTATAAGCATGAACAGATCTTGTATGTTATCTAAAATTGCTTTTGTAAATGTCAACAGACCTAATAATCAACTGTTAATAACGAACAATCATTTCAATTCATTCAGCGTTCCTTTTGGTATATGTCAAATTTTGCGCTCGTATTGTTGAATATAATTTAATAATTATTAGATATACAGTGTACGTTTTTGCATGGTGAGGTAGCGTGTGTGGAACTCATGCGAAATATTTAAAAATGAAAAATCGCGAAATTTAACACTGCGAATATGAAGCACACAACATTATTAATTATACTCTGAATATATTGGATTAAGTTTATCATTTGAACGTGGCAATCATACATCCACGATCCTGATTTTGACTCCATGGAGTTTCCATATTGCTGTTTTTGTAGCCTCGGGTTATCGGTGCCAGTGTCCCCGCAATGTGTCTGGAGCACACTGTGAGTCTATTCTCAAGCCACCTCCGAGTATCTGTGACAAACAACCCTGCAAAAACGGAGGGCTCTGTATGATGAGCACTGATAACAAGAGATACACCTGTATCTGTAAAGCAGGTGAGTTATCATTGGTAAATCACTTGAGTGATCACATGTTAGGTTTTGGTGACCATATGTAAATAAGATGAGTGATTATATGTAAATCTGGTTATTGTTCATGTGTAAGTCACATTGGTGGTCATACGCCATTAAGTTAAGTATTCCTTGATGTGCAATTTTATGAACTTATCTTAATCCAGAGTTATCTCTTAGAGTAACAAAATGTTTTGTAATGTAAAGATAATACTGTTACATGTAATATTTATTAAAGTACTTACGTATGCCCAGCTGCACATTTTCTAGTTCATTTTAAATCTGAAAGGTTTGAAACAGTTTGACAGCTCTTACTTATAAGAGATCAAGTAATAACCTAGGACCTTCCTGGTAATATTCTGTAAATATTACTAACTACCATACCATGTTGTGTGGAGAATTGAGAGGACCCACTAGTATTATAGTGCTACCCTGATCAAATGATATCTTTAGTATTACAGTACTACCCTGATCAAATGTAAATCATTTCATAAGGTCCCCATACACTCACTCTCATCTGTTGCTGACAGGTTACAAGGGAAACCATTGCGAACTTCCCGAACACGAAGACCCTTGTTATAGCAGTCCATGTCGTAACGGAGGTAGATGTGAGAAGATTTCCACCACCAAGTTCAATTGTAGGTGTCCACAAGGGGTCGAGGGAGTTGTCTGTGAGAAGAAGATGGACCCTTGTGCCACAGCACCGTGCGGGTGAGTTTCAATTTCTAAGCGGCTCCCGTATCATGCGATATGGTGTGGTGTGTAGACCTGCAAGGGATGGTAATATTTATATTGACCATAAAAATCATGCAAAACTAGACATCTGCATTCAAAGGAATGGAAGCCTCCGCCTTGCCGGGGTCCCTATTGTAGGATGTTCCAAAACTGTGGTTGCCTTCACACATTCAGATCATATTCCCAGGTTCATCCGTGCAAAAGTGACTGTACATTTGTAAATATTCCTTGATGACGTTCATGAATCCGGATCATGAGCTTGATCCACACCAAAATCCAACCGTTTACTCATTTTCCCATATCCGAGATGCCTTGAAAATTTCATGAGATTTCGTTCATGGTTGCTTGTGTTATGTTGTGAACAAAGACACCTACCCACACACACATGGGGATGAACGCATACACTCGGGGTGAAATCAATAAAAAGTGGCGTTTCCAGAAGTCCCATTCGTCTCGCAGCAACCTTACAATTCGGCAAGAATCCAGGACTGCTATATTTTTGCTGCACATGCAGCACGTCCGTTAGTCCTGAGGTCAGTTACCCTTTTACATCATTTTCCAGGGTTATGTTTTAAATAATAGCTGTATGCATTACCGTTTATTTCATAGTTAAACAAAGAACAATCGCAAACAAAACCCCAGCCTTATTTAGCCAAGAAGGATAAACAAATAGGATTTATTAATGTATAGATACCGGGAGAGAAAACATACTTACGGCCACATGACCTGAAGTTTTGTTTTTATTTATTTTTAAATTTTTCCTCTTTTTGGATAACATTTATGAGCTAAATTAGTGAAATTTCGCAACAAAAGTCACTATATAAGAGGGAAAAACAATGCCTACAGGCCTTATGCGAACCTGTGCATTGGGATATACACCAGGTATAATGCTTCAGTGCTTGACCATTATTTTTCATGTATATGAACAATGAGAGTACTAAACATTTTGAATAGGAAACAATTACACAAACATCACTGCTGAAATTCTGGCATGGGTGCACACAACACAAAAACGATTGTAGCTTGCACCACCAGTCTTGTATACAACGAAGCTTTCAGAGATATATTCATATGCCCAATTTCAGACTGATATATCAACCCCTCACGAGAAATAAGCAGGGACACACACTGTGCAAAATTATTGTAGGTGGCACCACCAGTCTTGTTTACGACAAAGCTATTCAATATGTATTAATATGACCAATTTCAGGCTGATATATCAAATTCCTCTGTAGAAATAAGAAGGGAAATACACTGTGCAAAAGTAATTAAAGGTGGCGACATCTGTCTAGTGAACGAGAAAGCCATTAAAGACACATAAACAGGTCAAAATATCAGGCCAGTTCATCAAATTTACCTTGAGTCTGATGCACGAGGCAGACCAGGCTTAGGTGAGAAAGGCAGTTGCCCCGAGTGAACTGTGAAAAATTGCTGGCTCAGGCTACTGCACTGAATGTACTCTTGACCTGTACCTGGCTTGACTGAGTGAACGTTTGACCTGTACCTGGCTGCACTTAGTGAACTCTTGACCTGTTGCATAATCTGATACATTTGGCAGTCTGCCAAAGCTATAAAAAGATCCAGGCTGAACTTTAGTGCCAAATCTGATGCAGTAGGCAGTCTGCCAAAGCTATAAATAGAATGCAGCTACTGCACTGAGTGAACTCCTGAACTATACCTGGCTGCACTGAGTGATCTCTTGACCTGTTGCCTAATATGATACATTTGGCAGTCTGCCAAAGCTATAAAAAGATCCAGACTGACTTTTGGCCTGTTGCCAAATCTGAAATAGTAGTCACACCATTGCATAAGCTCACAGATTGGCTCCACACGCAGCCCTGAGGGGCATGACAACCATGAGGTGATCACATGATACTCATAAGGTGATCACATGCTACCTAAGAGGTGATCACATGGTGCTCATGAGGTGTCTACATGACACCCGTGAGGTGATCACATGCCTTGTGCTTTGCTGCACTGATTGAACACTTGACCTTTCTCTGGCTGCACTAAATGAACTTTTGATCTGTAGCCAAAATTTATCTGAAACAGTTGGTAGTTTCTCAACCTATTTAAAGATACAGACACAATCTTGGTTTGTTGGTTAATCTGTTTACACATACTGAAAGACTTTGGCTGAAATGCTTTTTTTTTCAAGCTGACATATTCATCAACTTTTTATCTATATTTATCTGTCTATATATATATATATATATATATATATATATATATATATATACAGATATATATATATATATATATATATATATATATATATATATATCTTTATTCTGGAAATGAAGGCCTCAGGCCCATATATCCAAAATATATACATACAAAATACATAATACACAATACATGGTCACGTAAAAAAACAATAATAAATGATAAGAATAAAAAATTAATAAATAAACAATTAAATGAATACAGTTTTCAACAATACACAGTTATGATTAATAAAATATTAACAGAAATAACCTTTTTTATCAACTGAATAAATACACACTGTAATATTATAAGGTAACTATTTGTGTTTCACAAAATGATTAAAGTTAATGGTAATTACATAGAATAAATTTCGTAGCAACATAAAATATGATACATGGAAGAATCATTTAGGAATGACTCTCTTTTAACAAATGCAAAATATACAAATGCTGAAAGCTTAGTAATTGTGACATAATTTGTAGTGGACATTAATGAAATGAAAGACATATCTTTAAATTCAGACAGATATTTTTCTCTTAATGAAATATATAAAGGACATTTAATGACAAAATGGTACTCATCTTCAATATATGATTCTCCATGTTTAAGACAAAATTTACAACATCTCTCTTCCCAGGCCATGTGATGATGTTCTAAGTCTTGCTAAACTAATTCTATATCTTCTCTTTGTGAACTGCTGAAAAATATAATTCAGTGTTTAATAAACTTTTAAAGATAGCATATGTTTTCAATCTTCCATTATTTTCTATGTTAGCTGTCCATTCTTGTCTTTCATTATCATCAGCTTTGTTTGAAACCTGACAAAAATATATTTATATTACCTACATCTTGAAATATCCATGTATATCCAAATCCAAATGAAAATAATATATTTTTTACCCTTGTTGCCCATGTATACTTTCCTACCTAATCTAGCCTTTGTAATTTAGAATATAAACGCTTAGGGTACCTATAATCTTCCATTCTTAGTAATTTAACCCAATAAGGAATACATTTTAACATAAATCTGATTTTCAGAGAAAACCTTCCACACTCACCAAGTGCTGCAGTTAAATATCTAGAATATTAAAAGATGCAGTCCTTTCATTGTTAAAGGTCCAATAATTCTGCCAAAATTCATTCAAGTAAACTTAAACAAAGTCCCCCTTAGAATAATTTTTGCGAATTTTACAGAAGTTATAATTGAAACAACAATTTTGTAGAAGAACACTATTGCAGTCCTCAGTTTGAAATAGACATAATAATGGCCATAAGACCAACTTAAGCTTTTCATGACTCAACCAAAAATCAACAAACTCAATCTATTCTTATATGATTGAAAAATCCATGTCCTAGGATAATTCTTTTGAAAAAAAATAATGATTCAACTTGAGTTTCATCATAAACATTTTAAGCTGAAAGAGTATAAAATTATAAGGTTTTTGCCTATAAAAACATTATTCTTGTAAAATATTAAACAAATTGGCCCCAGTGGCGTCAGTCGAAAAAATACAGCAAAAGGGCTTAGTTAAGCTTCCCACAACTCAGCCAAAAATCACTTAACCAAAACCATTTGAACAAACTTGAATTATTAACATCTAAGGATAATTTATGTGTGAGATTTAAGAATTTGGCCCAGTGGTTTTTGAGAAGAAGATCTTTGTAGCTACTGAGCTAAAATGGGCTGTTATGGCATATGACTAAATTCAGCTTCCCATATCTCAGCCAACAGTCACTGAACTGAGACCATTTAAACAAAATTCTGAAAGCACTACCCTAGGATCATTTCTGTGCAATATTAAACAATTTGGCCATATGGTTTCAGAGAAGAAGTTTTTTTTAGCCCTTAGTATGATACGGGCACTGATGACCCCTGTACAAAAAAGGCTGATGCAGGTGGCGCCACCAATACCTCAATTTCAGATATGACTCATGTGACCAACATTGTCATAAAATTTGGTGATTTTAGCTCCAGCCGTTTCTGAGATTGTTATTTAAGTATGCTTTAGGATGACTCAGTTCAGCCAAAAATCACCGAACTTAAACCATTGGAACAAACTTGAGAGAGATTGTTCCAGGAATCATTTCTGTGAAATATTGGACAATTTGGCTGAATAGTTTCGGAGAAGAAGGTTTTTAAAGCTTTTTTCTTAGCTTTTGCCCTAAAAAAATCCAAGAAAATGCAGTTAGCCAAAAAAAAAAAAGCAAAATCCGTTAGAGTTTTTTAGATGACTAATTTTTTTGCATACAATTTCGTGATGCTAACTCTTGCCGTTTTCAAGGTAGTATGGGTTAACGTACAGACGACGGACGCCCGACGACAGACGACGCCATACCATCGCATAAGCTCATAGGTTCGCTAAAAATGGTCAGTTGAGAAGGTGCAGCGTACACACCTCACGCAGAGGTTATTACTGGAGTCGTCCCTATTCTTTTCTGGTGTTACTGCTGCTTTGTATAGCAAGGTTCTCTTAGTCGGACCACCAGGCTGGCACGGGGGAAAGATTTGTTATCAGAACAGTTGTATCGCATTGTGAATCTCTCTCAAATTTAAAACATGCGACACCCGCTCTCGTTGGACCGATTCTTGGCCTTGTGCCAGAACCGGTGTAATGTGACCAACGAGCGTGGAAGTCGCATGTTTAACATTTGAGCTGGGTGCACAATGAGATACAACGCTCTCATTGATCTGATTACAATTCATTGCTCTGTGGCCTCCCTGGTGGTCCGACCCAGAGAAACGTTTTGTACAATGCAGCGGTTTAAAAAAAGGAGACCTGGGATGACTGCAGTGTATAACCGTTGCGTGAGCACCGTAGGTGGAACGATGAATGTGAACAGTTGCCAAAATATTGCAATATTTTCATAAAAACAGCCGAGACATTTCATATAAAATAAAACTTGGCTTTGTTTGATTTGTAAAACTGATTATTTTTAGTCTTCTAGAGATTAACTTACGAACAAGTCCGCATTGCGTAAAAAGTTGTCCGTTTCTACCTCTTGGGATCACGTTTAAACAGTAAGATTAACTGTCAATCCTAATAAATCATAACAAGAATTGCAAGCTCTATCTACAATGCATCATACAGCGGGAAGTTAAAATCAATCATGTCTAACAAAGCAACAGATTTCTGTATTATTTAGTGTTTGTTGTTGCTATGATAACAGAAGAAAAGAAAGCTGCTACGTTCTAGAAATTCTGATTTGAATCATTTCACACATCACATAATTAAAATCATTTATATAATTAGATAATTTACCGGAACTCGTGTTACCTGTTTATATGTAATAGCTGCATAGGAGAACATGGAATTGATATTAATTTCAGGAAAAATGGTAAATGCATCGAAGGTGACAGCATCGGTCAGTTCACATGTAAATGCGACCCTGGTTACTATGGCGACCACTGTCAGCTGGACATAGATGAGTGCGCCAGTAATCCTTGCAGCAACAACGGCCGCTGTGTCAACAAGAAGAACAAGTTTCTGTGTACATGTCCCGAAGGATTCACCGGTGATACCTGTGAGACCAAAGTCAAGGTTGATTATTGTGCACCCAAACCATGCCAAAATGGCGGCACGTGTCAGGTATATCGTGCTTGATTTCTATTTTCTTAAATTTGTAAACCAGATAATAACCTAGTTATAATAATATCCTAGAAGTAATGATTTCATCCTGTTTGTATGTAAGCATTATTACGCCAAAAACTTCTGGACCCGCCTTCCAGGAAACTTCGTGGAGGGACTGGAGAGGCTCCATGCAGGGAGGTCCCCATTAACTTTTTGTGCGGTCAGGATAGAGATGATTCAATACGGAAGATTTTACCTTTACCAAGGTATGCGCTCTTGCTTAAGTGCCCCATATAATCTGTTCAACGAAGTTCAGGGTGCTCCTAAATTCGTATATTGCTTAACAATTTTCTAAATAAGTTGTACATGTATATATTAGGCCCAGGCCCTAGTTTCGATGTTGCAGCAGTATTTAAGGATGTCTTGGAAGTGCATCAAACACGCTCTAAGAGCTATGACGGACCAACAAATTCTCATTGTTCATGCAAAGGTCATGTCAGGTTATAATGGGAAAATTAAAGGGGGAGGGGGGTAGGGTGTAGATCAATTTAAGAGGGCGTCCCTATTTCGTAATTCGTCCTCGACTCCTGACGGTAAACCTCTTGTTGAATAAGCTACTTGTCAGTGGTGGGATTTTTAATTTCCTGATTCCAATTGAGAAGCAGTATATAACCCCTGAGAGTAAACCAAAGAAACCAGATCCGTGCACTCTGTTTAAAATCACTTTCGTCCTCCACTATGCAACAAACTACCAAAAAGGATGACCAGTCATTGACCGGCAGAGCAGCCTTTGAACCAACATTTTACATTACGCCAGTGTTACCTTTGTTTATGCTTTTGTACGTGTTTGCAGCTTGAGAAGTAGAGAAGAATGACATGAGACAATTGCCACACCAAAGAGAATTTAAGGCTCTTTGCAGATTCCCATTTTGATCGAGTGACTTGTTACTTACAGTGCAATTTCGTGCAGTTCACATGATCATGGGAAGGATTTGCATTATCGTGTTCTCGTGTACTAGTTTAGTTACTCGTGTTCTTATTAAGGTAAACTAGTCGCAATTAATTAATTAATTTCCTGTAATCAATTTCTCTTTCAAACAGCAAGAAAAGTGAAGATGATTAAGATGTATCAATTTACTTCCTATATTTACTTGCTTTATTTTTTTGTCTCCCACTCCACGGATACGGGGGACATTGTTTTGGATTTGTCTGTCTGTCTGTCCGTCTGTCTGTCTGTCTGTCTCTCTGTCCGTCCGTCAGGTTTCGTTTCCGTGCGATAACTTTCATAAATATTATCCGATTTCATTCAAAATTGGGTCGGTGATCCATGCATACCTTGGTTGGGATTGGTTTTGGAGTGTCTGGCTTCTGTCTGTCTGTCTGTCACTTTGTCTGTCTGCCAGGTATTCGTTCCTTTGCGATTACTTTCCTAAATATTATCCGATGTCATTCAAATTTTGGTCAGTGATTGCTCTGAGACTTACCCTGGTTGGATTTGTTTTGGAGTGTCTGGCTCCTGTCTGCCCGACTGTCACTCTGTCTTTCCGTCCTTTATCAAGCATGAAAAAAAAAAAGATCCCAAAGCGGGGGACATTAATTCCACGAATTTGCTTGTTTATTTTCCTTTTTTTTCTGGTTGATAAACAATTACTTAAATAACAGAAGTTATACGTATTTCTTTGCCATATATTTAAAAAAAAACAATACATTTTTTTAAAACGCCTAGACTTTGTCTTAACACTTAAAAAAAATGTTCACACAACTGGGAAGGGGCAGCCCTCCCCAATCTCCTTCCAGGCGTCACGGTGCGCCCCCCCCCCCCCCCCACCGCCTATGCCAAAATACTGCGCACGCCTGTGTAGTTCATGATATAATTTATTTTTAAGAGCAGTTCATATATGCATAGTTATTTCAGTTTAGACTGTATCTCCTAAAAAATACATATGAATTTGCAATATTTGTTTAATTTTAATATTGATTCAGTTTCTCCTGCAATATTTATCACCGATGAACGATTCTAAGACATTCATAATAAATGGTTTCCTAAAAAATCATTTATTTTAATGAGTGCATGGGGATATATCTGTTGTACATTTTCTTTTTTGTTTTTACCGCTGCAGAATGAAGACAACGGGTTCCGGTGTCAGTGTGTTCCTGTGTACTCGGGTCCAAAGTGTCAGGACCGTATCGCAGACCCGTGTCAAAACAAACCATGTAGTCACGGTTACATGTGTGCTATTGATCCCAAAAATAACACGCACGGTTATACGTGTATAGGTAAGTCCGTCCATCTGGTACACTATAAGAGGTAAAATGATATAACATATTCTCATACAGTTTTATAAGATGATCTTTTTTATATTCCTGTTTGTACATGGGGATGTTACTCTTCAGACGGCTTTCTTTTTTTCTGAATTTGGGTGTATTTGGGATTACATACCAAAATATAACGATCTTGATATATCTAGATTTTGCCATGAGTTTATTTTACAATCATATTTATAGTCAAGTGATTTTGAATTTCCATGCATTTTAAATATGTACCGAGTTATAATGAAGAAGCTGAAGTGATTCTTCTTTCTATACGGACAATTTAAGAAAAAGGCTCAGTACATTCAAGTTACATTTAAGCTTTCTTCTATATTTGCTCCTCAGCTGTTGGTAGTAAATTAAAGTCCCGGAAGAAGGGCAAGAAACTCCCCGAACTCGAGGAATCAACTAAACCCCCGCGACATCACGGTGAGTACATGGCTTTGTTAATGGCGACAATCGTGTCTAGGATCATGTTTCGTGTTACCATTTTCTATTGCCTATCAGTGTTATCATGGTACTGTCCTTATTATTCAATTCCTATATCATAGTCCTGTCTGTCAAAAAGATTTTATTATATTCTCTGCCAAATTTGGTATCATGTTGTCATTGATATAATAGGTATTATGTCGACATTGATGGATAATAATATGTTGCCTGCTGAGTGAAGACGGCATGATATTGGATTCAAAAATGGAGATTTATAATTTTCACAAACTATATCCGGAATCCTCATACAAGTAGCATTACACATATGCGGCGAGACCTAAGCCGTCTGTTTACAACTTCAATCTAATAAGAAACGTTTGGGTTATACGCCTTAGTTCGGATAAGCCCTATAACTCCGTTGAACAGATCTTAAAGTATAAGCGTGATATATGCAAACCAAATTCCAAATAACAATGAAATACATAGAGAGTTAATAACTTGAATATAATGTAGAATTAATATGCAAATGGTCGGAGAGGCAGTCCGATGTGGTTCAGCACACCGTCAATACAAATGAACGAAGTCTGTTACAACAGAGTACAATGAAACCGGTCTAAAAGACGAATGTCTTTAAAGGCCATCCGTCTTTAAAGACCACCCTTGAGTGAACAAAAGGCATTCACTTTGTTTATTACTGCATGACCTGTCTGCTAAGACCACCTGTGAATTAAGACCGTTTTTTTTGGCCACACCCAGGGGTGGTCTTACTAAACCGATTTCACTGTTTTCTGAAAGTATGTATACTCCATGTGAAATCACCAATCAACACATGGTCATTCATGGATCTGTTTGCCTAACCGTGAATTGTTTGCGTTTATATTGATACTTAAATAATAATGCTTTCATTTATCTTTAAGTGCCCCATGGAAAGAAGCCGAAGGCGTCGGCGATCAAAAGTGATGCAAAGGTGGTTCCTTCCAGCGACACGGAGATAGACGGTAAAAAAAATACAGGGATAGACGCATAGACACAGGGATAGACGTTAAGTGTCAAGATACAGGGATGGACGTTAAGTGTCCAGATACAGGGGAAGACATTAAGTATCCAGATAGAGGGACAGAAATTAAGTGTCAAGACACAGGAATAGACGTTCAGTGTAAAGACATGGGAGTAGACGTTAAGTGTCACCTAATGTTACCTAATGTTAAGTGACACCTAATGTTAAGAGTCGAGACAAGGGATAGACGGACGTTAAGTGTAAAGACACAGGGATAGACGTTAAGTGTCAAGAGACAGGGTTCGACGTTAAGCGCCAAGACACAGGGATAGACGTTTAGTGTCAAGAGACAGGGTTCGACGTTAAGCGCCAAGACACAGGGATAGACGTTATGTGTCAAGATAAAGGGATAGAATTTTAAGTATCAAGACATAGGGATAGACTTCATGTGTCAAGACATAGAAATAGACGAAAAGCGCCAACAGTGGCGTCAATTTTTCTTCCAGGGTGGGGGGGGGGGATGACTTTGTATATACATATACACACATATATATATATATATATATATATATATATATATATATATATATATATATATATATATATATACCCTTTTCAGCGTGTCTGAGTGACATATTCAACTATATATATATAAATAAATAAATATATATATATAATTATTATATATACATAATATTTTAAATAATTATAATGTTTTAGAAAGTTATTTTGTGAATTCTAAGCAAGGTTTAGATATAATATTATTTAGTAAATGGATCCAAAGTCTTTAATTCTATTAATTAATATATATTATTTGCAATATTATAATATTATTCTCTGAAAGGGGGGATTACCACCCCCCCCCCCCCTATATTGACGCCCTTGAGCGCCAAGACACATTCACAGAAATGAAGCGCGAAGACACAGGGACAGATGTTAAGTGTCACAATAAGGGATAGACGGACATTGAATGTCAAGACACAGGGATAGACATTTATTCTCAAGACACAGGGATAGACGTTAAGTGCCTAGCCACAGGGATAGACGTTAAGTGTCAAGACACAGGGACAGATTTAAGTGTAGGGAACAAATCACATATAAAGCATGTTGAGTTAACATAAAAAAAAGCTTTAAACAAAAATCTGTACCTGAAAAAATATTGCCCTGTAACCGTTTGCTTTCTCCCTTAAGCGAGTATAAAAAACAATGTACCGGGCGCGATCACAGGTGTCAACATAAACACACCGTGTGGGGCCGTGTGGATCGCTGAGCCAGAACACGTGTCAGTCAGGAGATTCCCTGACTGACTTGGCCCAAAAAATGTAATACTTTTTCCTGCTTAAAAAAAACTTAACTGTTGGTGTGAAAGTTAGGCAAAATTTAGCTGCTGATTATGTTCCTTTAATTCAAGACACAGGGATACACGTGAAGTGTCAAGACACAGGGGTAGACATTAAGCGTCAAAACAGAGGGGTAAACATGAAACGTCAAGACCCGGGAATTGACGTCAAGCGTTAATCAGAGTTAATCAGTTCCCTTACATCGTGTTATATACTGTTGGATTCGAAACAATAAAGGGGAAACTCCGGTTTTTGCTCGAATTCAGTGTAAGGAAAATCGTGTTTACAATCTTTTTAATATTCAAATTGACACAAAATGTATTCTAAAAATATATTCCTTTTGTAGAAGAAACCCAGCCTGATTCCTCGGTGAGCGGAAGGACCGGGTTGAGCAACACCGCCTTGATTCTGATTGTGGGCTCCGTAGTGCTTGTACTGTTGAGTGTACTTGCATTCGTGGTCTGTTTGATTGACAGGTGAGCTAAAACTGTACTAGCAGGGGCAGTAATGTCATTTGTGTTCTGTTTGATATACAAGTGTGCAAAAATTATACATAACAGAGGCAGATATAATGTCGATGGTGGTCTGTTTGATTGACAGATAAGTAAACATTATACATAACAGGGGCAGATATAATGTCGTTTGTGGTCTGTTTGATTGACAGATAAGTAAAAATTATACATAACAGGGGCAGGTATAATGTCGTTTGTGGTCTGTTTGATTGACAGATAAGTAAAAATTATACATAACAGGGGCAGATATAATGTCGTTTGTGGTCTGTTTGATTGACAGATAAGTAAACATTATACATAACAGGGGCAGATATAATGTCGTTTGTGGTCTGTTTGATTGACAGATAAGTAAAAATTATACATAACAGGGGCAGGTATAATGTCGTTTGTGGTCTGTTTGATTGACAGATAAGTAAACATTATACATAACAGGGGCATAATAAATGTCGTTTGTGGTCTGTTTGATTGACAGATAAGTAAAGATTATACATAACAGGGGCAGATATAATGTCGTTTGTCGTCTGTTTGATTGACAGATAAGTAAAAATTATACATAACAGGGGCAGATAGAATGCCGTTCGTGGTCGGTTTGATTGACAAGTGAGCTAACAATACATGACAGGGGCAGTTATAACATCACATTCACTAAGCAAGCAGTCTTTTGATCTTACCCAGTTTAGTATTTATAGACCATATCTATTTACAGACCTTAGTTTTTCAACTCTATCTGCTCTAAATTTCTCCTAATATTTGAACCTAATAGTAAATAGATAATAATTTAACATTAACTTAGATATCAATTTTATGGTTGCTGAAGGAGCGCCTAGGACGGGGGTCCCTGACTTCCTCAACTATGGTGCTCGAGCGCCATCTTTTCCTGCTTTAAAGGGGGAAGTTATAATGTTGTTATGTTTTGTCGTGAACAAACACACCCAAACGGGAATGAACGCATATCCTCTTGGCGGAGACAAGTAGGGAGAATGTCCACTCAGATATACCGCTAGGTAGCAGGGAGCCGTCTCTTGAAAAATATATGAACAACAGAATGTCTCTATTTAAGGTCAAGCAAAAGCAAACATATTCGGGTTCTAATTATGTTATCATATAACATATTTTCCTATAAAATTAGTGTTGATATAGATCGTGCATAATCTCAGGCTAATTACTTTCATTTTTTACGATTTACACAAAAACACACGACATTGTGTGATTTTTTAAAAAGGTACCAGTCGTAAAAAAAGAAACGTCTGTGACAAAATTTTAGGTCTCCATGACCACGTTTATCTGGTACTGCCTACATCCAATCATCGGGAAAGAATAAAAGGAAACAAAATTCACTTTTGAGATATTATCATGAAGTATAATATTAGTGGCTTGCGGTGTGGGTGCTTAAAATAGTTAAAAAATGTTAAAGAAAATGAATGGAAATTTCAAAGTAGATACACCATTAGCTCAAACTCTGTACCTTCAAGCATCTGTAATTCCATGACTTTAAACGTACACCAGCCAATCACGTCACGGCGCAGTGTATGGTGTGCTACCTTAACGCATTAGTAATTCCATGACTTTATAGGTGCACCAGACAATCACGTCCGGCTTAGTGTCTGGTCTGGGTTCAGTCTCTCCATTATAGCCGACCATCATCTGGAGGTCTTAAACTGTCTTTAGATGGTCACGGTGTTAGACACCAAAGTTTATATATATTTTTCATGTCTTATCACAACATTACTGATGATGTGACTGTGAAGCTAGAAAATATATATATATATATATATATATATATATATATATATATATATATATATTCATTGTAATGATTTTTGCAGGAGAAGACGGTCGGTGGGCCCTGAAAAAGCGACGGATGAAGAGACCGAGCCACTGATGGTTGACGTTGAACAACAGGTAAAGTAGATCTGGCTGAATGTGACGTCGGTGCCCGGCCCAGTAACTGATGTGCATGACGTTACTGATGGCAAAATAAAAGAAAAAAAATTCCCCGCCCCTCCGTGTAATGTGAAATGCTCCGAATTGTGAGACTTCGTGCAGTGTGTTACTAGATAACTTACCATCGGTTACAATTACAGTGCAGGTAACTTTTTCAGATAAGTATAGTATTAGTGCTTTGTATTTGACAACCACATATTTAGTTCATCAATACATTTTTTATCGATTTACACAATAACTCGAAGCATCGTGGGATGAACCCCAATGATCAGATATTCTGTATAAATGTATGAGTTATGTAAACACCATAACGTTTACTGTAGTGCGTTGTGTTTTCCTAAATTTGCGAATGGGTAGGGTAGACATATAACCTTTTTGTGACTACAAAAAAAAACACATTATTTTATATATATTCATATTTTTAATATTTGTATGGTGACCATGCTCATAAAGCACTGCCGATTCGAAATGCAGGCATTTCTGCAAATCAAAATTTATTTTCTCAGATATCCTTAAATGAATCTTGTTAATAATACCATTGTGTTCTGCAGACGTCTGGTTCAATTAGGAAGCCATTAGAGGGCGAGCGACACCGGCTGTGGAAATATGCGATCTCCCAGCTTCCGAAAAGAGCGCAACATCACGGATCTGAGTCAGAATCCCAGGGCGAGGAGGAAGAAGCATAAAAACTAAAAGCATGGATATACAACCACAACAAGAACTGTCGTCTAGTTGTTGCATTTTGTATATATGTACTTTGCATTTTGTATATATGTACAGCTTTCAAATCGTGATCAAATAGTTTTTACTCATGTATTTATGTCTGCACTTGTAACGTTCATTAAAATATGATACCTGACTACCTACTTTTGTCAATTACTTACCTTCTTCCATGATTTGTTTATCTTTATGGCCTGTTAGTTATATGATAACACCTTTGGATTTAAGTTTATGTGAACATGAACGTGCACACACCCTTCCGCCAAAAGTCGTTTCTTCTCAAAACGAACCCTCCTCTAGCGACGGGATTGTTGGACAGTCACGACTACTTAATTGTCTCAACTGTTTAAATGCAAAATCAAAATTTGTCACAGTTCAATAAAAAAATTTAACACATATTGCCAAATAACTTCCCACATGAAGTCCTTGCCACAGATCATTCGTGTTCATGTTATATCCCTTGAAACAATTCTTATCCAACATAGTTTGGTGGTATAACATGCAGCACCGGTGGGGGGGGGGGGGGGGGGGGGGGAGGGGTTCTTCTTTACACATAGTACTCAGTCGGCAGAGTCGTGTGTTATTTTTAAACCCTGCTGGCAGTGACGGATTTAAGCATGCTTGACATGACATTTGACCTATTCACTGACCCAGTAAATGTGAACAACATGCGACTCTCGATCACTTGGCACTAATGTCAGCATGCAATAATTGTTAATCCCCCAATTCATGCAGGGATTCCTTTTGCATGTAGACGAAAAGACCACAACATGTGTCGCTGCACTATCACCTTGCATTTACATACTCAACAATTCTGTTACAGTTGTATCACGTAAACTATCCCGGAAGCACGTACTTAAGTTTGTTTATATTTACGATACCGCATCACTGATATCCCACCGCAAAATAGATCCAATGGGTTTACCAATATATAAAATACGTTTAACGGACAAATTACCTTTAGTTGGTTATAGTTGTAATGGATGTTGTCTAATCATACTCTATATTTGCTAAATTTACTAAATTTTATTGTACTGTGCACTTCTCATCAACAGCCCAACAAATACATCAACGATATAGTTAAAAAGGAACCGGCTTCACCAAGCGCTTTTGTGTTGCATGCATGAATTTACTAGCTGTTTGCAACCAACAGCGAGACGAGCATTTTGGCGTACGTTCTTGCAGTCCCTGGCCAATGCCGACGAACTCCATCAAACCTGTCACTTGTGCAAACACTGCACTAACAACTTATAGCTGACCCTTATTTGTCATATATTAGCAAATTATTAAATGATGCTTTTACAAAAAATATTATTATACGGTTGTAACATTCCTGCCCTTTGACCTGTCAGTCATTATAGAGATGCCCCGCCCACCACTGACCACTGTAGCCAATCACAAGGCAGTGGGAATTCTACCCTTCTCTCGGCCGCTTTAATAGAATTAGGAGTAAGGTAGAGACTCTTCTCACCTTACTCTCACCCTTTCTTACCCCACTAGAGAAAATAGGGGAGGGGCAGAAAGGCTCCGGAGCTCCGCAGCGCCCGACTGCAAAAGTAAAATACGGGCGTGGCGGGCTATTCGTAATACAGCGTAGTATAGTATACATGCATGTTTTCCTCTGTGGAGTAACTGGACAAACTGATGGAATGGTAAATCTACCTCCTTTTTATACCGATCTTATCCCAATCGTGTTAATCGCCTTCCTATATCTTAATAGAAGCCAAAAAGATAAAAGAACTTTATGAACGTAAGGAAACGTAACTAGAGCTCGTGAAACAGTAAGTAAAGGTAAAAAATTACAAATTTAAAGAAAAAAATCCACGATCACGAAGATCTACTACGATACTACGTTTCTTGGTTCGTATCGGATCAGCGTAATTGTGGCCTAGTGTAAACACATAATCAGGGGCGGATCCAGGATTTAGGGAAAGGGGGGGGGGGGGGGAACTCCGGACCCCCTGGATCCGCTTCCGTATAACGTATAATGATGAGATCTCAATAGAACCTTTGCTCATATGTGAACAGCTGGTTCAAACTTATGGATTATTTTTTATCCCCTGCATGTAAAACCTGATATTCATAAGGCTTAATAACAACATGCCATTCTTATCATATGGCTACCTTCATCCCCATTCACAAGGCAGCGCCACCTACAGGTCATGGACCTGTGTAAATGCGGATCTATGACTCAGAGTTGTGTTAGTTCCGGGCCACGTCAAACGATTAAATATATTGCCTGAAGATTTCAGGGCGCTATATTAATAAAATATTATGTGGTTGTTAAACTCTCATGAGTGGAGTCGATACTTTCCTATCTCCAGCTGTGTGCATGCAGGGCCATAGCCCCAGATTGAAATTGATTTATAAACTTTTGTATAAACTTTGAGGCTTTTATTCGAGGGCGGAAATCACAATGTGAGAGTTTCCAGCCTCTGTATATATTGCTGTATAATCAAAGATCCCCTTCCCTTTACGTTCCTATATAGGTAAAAGATAAACTCTCTGAAAGACAAGGTATTTTTTTCAGAATTAAACTGCAATATTTTCCATAAGGCGCCAACTTCATTATGTGACCATCAGAGTAACAAATAGTGGGTTTAAGATATACCTTTAAGTAAACGAAATAGTTTTGACTGATTTATGCTGCGATGCAATGAACGGAGCAGCAGATGAAACTGGCAAAGAGGTGACCTCGGTTGCCCATTTCATAAAGAATTCTCTCAAGATTGTAACAAGAGTTCCTAATCCAGATCAACCGTTTTCTTCATAAACTTCGACATAACAATGAGTTCAACTGCGCTTGTCACTTATCACTGTATTTACTTCCACCTGCGACCTTAATCCTTTCTGATGGACGGGAATGGACGTAACGTTAAATGCGGCTGTTTAACATTACTGCATGGTGGACCTATTACCGTCCACAATAAGTTATGTATACTCTAAATATAATGAGGATGTGTAAATATTCATGTTTTTAAACTTCAGAGATTTTTTTTTTTATAATTGAAATAATGTAAATTTTATAAATCTTGAAAGTTCCTTTCTTTACGATATCTGCCAGAGGATTCTCCGCTTACAGTATTTTTAGCCGCATTCCGTTATTTAACTCGGCTTTATTTCCAGAACCATTTGCAAAGTTTGGTTCAACTGTGTTCTGATGCATTTAAATGCAAATGCTATGTTGCTTTCTCAAATACAAATGCTATGTTGCTTTCCAAAAGCTAAGTTGCTGTCCCTAATTAAATGTAAATGTAAATGCTTTGTCACATTTCACAAATCATTACATTTGAATTCAAATGCATGTATTCAAATATTTCCAAATCAAAATGCCAAAAACAAACAAAAACAACAGATGAATGTTAAGTCGGTGGTATGGTGACAGTATACGCCGTAAGGATCGAAATACATAGTAGTCAGAAACCATATACTAGTATAGGGACGCTGATAAACTCCATGGTTGTAGCAAAGGTGAGCTCTGTTCGCTTGGATAAGGGTTAGTCATATAAATGTTGACTGCTCTGGTCCTGGGCCAGGATAAATAAATTGTTCTATCTCACACTGGTGAAAATTTTATTTATTAAATTATTAAAGTAATTCAATTTATTCAAATATCAGGGATTGTTCCTGAGGAGTAACGCTATAACAAATTAAAAGAAAATCAATTCATATTTGTTGAGTCAATTTGCTATCAGACAAACCAACTATCTAAATTAAAAACATAACACCTGCTGGCAGAGTTATTATTACTCTACAAAGGGACAGCTTCGTGTAGAGAGATGCCAGTATCGTTGGTATAGCTGAAAGCTTGAGATTCTATAGGAGTGTATACTCCCTTGGAAAGTATGAATATTGATAAAATTATTATACAGTCTGTCAGAAGATAAACCGACGACGATCTTGTCTATGGACTGAAAGTAGGATTAAAAACAATTTTTTTACGCATATTTGAAAAAAAAATAAGACATAGTTACAAGTGAATATTAACTCTGTAACCTTACTTTCATTTAAAGGGACCCAATCATCTGTCTGACCTTTATAACCAAAAGGTAATCCCTTATAAAAACAAGCAAACGAACGTGGATATCACTGCACACAGGCTGCTGGTGTTGTGTATATCAACGTGTTTATAACATGTGGGGGCCCGGCAAAATAATCAAAACAAGTTCAACAAGGGCAATCTGGCAGCACTTCAGATAAGCCAGAGCTTTGCAAATTGCGTATTGCAACAAGTGACCTTTCTACTGCCGCATATATGCAACCTACCATTTTGGTTATATGTTTTCCCTATTTGTCAACATTGCACTTTACAAACATGTTGTTGATAAACAAGTTCATTCATTCTTAACGAAGGCCCAATAATATGCACATCCAAAATTACCCTTAGATCTTTAATATATACACAGAGGAAGCCAGAAACCACATAATTTTTTTTTAAAGGTAGGTGAATGGGTACCTTTTAGTTTGTACAAGGTGTGTGTGCGACACTCGGCATGCCTGAAGGTATGATGTGATGTTAAAAATAATAATGATAAAAAAGAATAGCGATAATTTTCAGAAAAAAAACGGTTATTAATTTCAATCACCTCAAAGCTTGAGGTGTCGTTTTTATATATTTTGAATTTCCTAAAAGCTTTTTACTAATGTGGGGACACGCCTGTATGTTTAATCAACCGATTTCCTTAAATAACAGAAATGTTTGCAAATGCAGTTAACACCAAAAAGTTAAAATGCAGTTCACACCAAAATGTGAAACCAGTTTCTGTTCAAGGACACCTATCGTGAGGGGTTTCATAATATATTTAAGGTGTCTGGATTCATTTGAATAAATGTATTATAAATAGAAATCCAAATGGAATAAAATACTAGTAAATGGTAGAAACGTCGCCTCAGGTTAGTAATAAATGCTTAGATCACCGCGGTATCTGACTCAAGCACAATTAAGTTTTATTATCAAATTTACAACTTGATAATAACTTATAATTTTCTCCAGTTCAGTAAATGTGACCACCACATAAAGACCTATAGTAATGAACTTTTGTATATTTGTTTTGGGGCAGGGGTATAACAAGACATGCTCCAGATATCCTGTCAGATATAGTAATATTTATGGTTTCCCGTAACCGAGACTGGTCTTGTGTTGGGACGAAAATCGGGAAGACAATTATATCACTTGGCGCCATCTGTCATTAACTACGGGAACTATCACGGAATTCCCTGCGATGCGATGACGAAATCCTTAAAATGGTTACAAGCTGCTGCCATATGTGGGAAGCTGATTATTAACCCGAAGGAAGCTGGAATGGTACTTTAGGCCTAAGTAACCACCGAAGTCGCATCAGTTATCTAGTACTGCATACCACAGAGTGATTTTTAAAAGTATAACCCACGAAACATGGTGTTGACATATTTGAAGTCTGAGGGAGGGATGAATGCTGGCTGATGCAACAGAGTGCATATTGGAAATTTTCTGCTTTGTGACAAAAGGTAAATATTTTTTGCGTCTTGGCCTAAAACCACGCTAATTTAAAGTTGATGAAATCAATCACAGAATCCATGACCTCTGGTCCATCAATACGTACAAGCCGGTAAGTCTCAGTTCAGCTCGGGGGGGGGGGGGGGAGGGTTGAGGGTAAGTAATTTACTGAAGATATAGGCTTATTCGTGGATACGTGGCCAAGAAGGGTGTCATCTAAGGGGTACTATTTAAAAGGGTCTTAATTTCTGATTTTTTCTCCGGGCCAAGCTACGTACACGTGCATTTTGATCAACAGTGTACTAGCTGGCTACTACAAACAGTCTATATTGGTTATCGGTACAGTATACAAACACGGTATTTTATCAAATTCTATAGGAAATTAGATTTTGATGTAGAATACGCTTAGGCCTTTAGGCCTAGCCACACTGTAACATTGCTGTTCACAGAGTGCTCCATCCCCATGTGGTATATGTGTTTATATATATATATATATATTTATTATTATATTTAAATAGAATAAGAGCATTGTTTTATGTTTTTATCATTATTGGTATAGTGATTGTCAATATAAGCAAATGCACCTGAAATATTAAGTGTCACCCCCGCCCCCCACTCCCGAGTTCAATATAAACATACATGTACAGGTCCAACTACCCGCTCGATCTTAACATTAACAGCATAGCTCACATGTGGTCATAAGTTTATATATGTATATATATATATATATATATATATATATATATAAATATATATATATATATATATATATATATATATATATATATATAAACACTGTAATAATAAAAGAGTATCGTACAGGTAGGTTATATATTCATGTATGTATCTAGCTTGTTGGTGTAAAGCCGATAAGATGTAGGCCTAGGATTTTACCCAGAATAAAATACAATGTTTTTAGTTCACCAAAAAATGGCCGAAAGGTCTAAAAAAGTAAAATATTATAGTATGCCCAGTAGTGACTATACTGCCAGTCTTTAGGAAGCGTCTTAGGAAAAAGGAATGAGAGCTAGCTGCCGGTTACTATGTTTTACTGTGGCGTAACATCCCACTCCCTTTCTCAAGTCTGAACCCCAACTGCCCTCCCCCGGGTCTCCAACCTTCTTATCGGATCCCCCAGTGGAAGAGCCCATTGTCTCTATAGGGGTGTATGTTTAGTGGCAGATGAAACATCCTTCAAAGATGCTGTGGCCGCCTGTATGTTTTCCGAGGGTTTTAAATTCGCGATTTTTGCGTAAGGGGAACATAAACCTACGTGAATAAGAGGTCGCATCATGGAAGGCAAGTTGAAATGCAGGGGCGTCAATATAGGGGGATGGGGGTATATATCCCCCCTCTTTTTGACGGGGGGGGGGGGGGTTAGTCAATGTAATCATCCCGCCCCCACTATTCAGAGATTAATATTTATATATTTCAAATGAAATATATAAATAAATAGACTTTGGTTCCATTAATGAGTTTACTATGAAATATTTATATCTAAATGGTTTAGAATTAATATACACCTTAATTTTTAAAATCTTTTACTTAATTGATATATATATTTGATATGTGTCACCCCCTCCCCCCCCCCCCCCCCCCGGACCCTTGCGAGTCATCTCACCACCCTGCGAGTCATCCCCCCCCCCACCCTTTGAAGATAAATTGACGTCACAGTTGAAATGAAAAATTGATATTGAATATCAAGAACAACATATCTTGTATGTTCAAAGGCTGCTATTATAAATGAAATTAGATGTTTCCAGTTCTCTCAGATCCGTTGAATCATCTGCTATTATTGAACAGTAATTTCAAGTTGTCTGATGTTTCCTTTGATCCTCGTCCAGTTATTAAGATTTAAAGCACATCTTATTTAAACAATTAATCCGTATAATAATGGTTTACTTTGTGTATAGGTGTTAACGTGGTGAGATGGCGATAATTGAACACTCGCGAAAAAAAAACAAGAAAAAAATGTGGATATCGCAAAATTTTAACCCCGCGAAAAGGTGCCATTCGTTTGTACTTTTACTCCATGTCCGTAGGATTACCGACGGCCGAATAACAAGTTGTTAAAGGATTAAAACAACTACCCCCCCCCCCCCTACACGCACACACACACACACACACACACACACACACAAGCACATACATTGGCTCCGCCCATGTAATATTTAGTTATAACCAATAGAATACAGCATTTAACGAATATATATGATAGTATATCGCGGGATGGGAGTTATACATTTCAGTGCACTCGGAAGAACCCTTTGGGTTCTAGCTGGAACTTTTTTTTTTTTTAAAGTGTATCCTCGAAGAGAGCGACTGTTTTTTTTATATCAAAAGATTTGGTTACAGAGACAGCCGGCTTCAGTTAATGCTTCTCTATGTTTGAGGATGTAACGGTCTCGGGCATCATCAACACGGATGTATTGAACTTTCTGGAAAAACTGCGTTAACCCGTGTACACAGTTTAGTGGAACAGATATAGTTTATATACTAGATAAAATATGCCCAGTTGATTTTGAGGATTTTGTTTCACTTGGTAAGTGCAAATTAACATAAAATTGGAATATCCATGAATATATAGGCCTATTTATAGCGCCATCTCGGCTCTCTGACATCAGAGAGTACGACCAGCGTGCTGGCGTCAATGCTTTAATATCTTAATAGGAGGACCGCACTCTTACGCTCCATGAGGAGGCAATTTCATCAGTTTTAGTTCAGTTGACTGAGAGTCAACTCAGGTATAGGTATGACGCCTTGTCCGTCGTCCGTCCGGCCGTCTGGGCGTCATGCAGTTAACAAGGCAAAAATCGTAACCGCCGACCCTAGAAGCTTCTCATCCATGTAGGTTAATAAAAATTCTCCATGGGTACCTCAAATCAGGTTACTGCGATCTATTTCCTTCGAGCTATGGGGCTTGAAAGTTCCCGACAGAATAATTATAAAATCGATACAAGACCTCCAGTTTCTTGATAATTAAGCATTGATTGCCATGAATCTCGCTTTGTAAGTTGTCATGACTTTTTTTTTTCAAATGAAAAACTGATGGCGCCACCTGTATTTTTTTCTGGTTTAATATGATCTTTTTGCAATAATTTAGACCGTAAAATGACAGGTCAGTTTCTCAGCTATGGTTTCTTCTAGTGTCCCGAAACTTGGTGGGTTTATTGATTATAAGCCGGTGCCCTATACTGATCACCCTGTTAGTTCGTCTTATATTCTTTCTGTCCAACTGTCAGTCCGCAAATTCGTTTCAGGATGATACCTCTTATTGGATTGACATATGAATTGCAAACTTGATTTATATATGGCCAACCAATAAAGCAAGAACCATGAGACGAGCCTGAAGCTCAAGGTCACAGGACCCACTTATTTTAAAAGATTGTGGATTCGTTTTAACCAAAACATTTCATTCCAAATACTCCATCTTGCGCATACATATGACCTGCCAATAGGGTAGAACCTAATTTAATTTAGGGTCACATGGTCATAAGTCAAGGTCACAGCGGCCATTTGTCCACAAATTTGTTTCGTGTTGATAACTCAAGTTTGGATTGGCATACGGATTGCAAACTTGACTTAAATATGGCCCACTTATAAACCAAAACCCATTTTGAATTTGGGGTCATGAGTTCGAAGGTCAAGATCTCAGCACCCGCTTTTTTAAATAAAGATTCTTGATGCATTTTAAGTCAACCTTTTCATTCCAAAAATTTCACCTTCCACATAGTCCTCTCCTACGGTGGCTGATTTAGGACACAGAAAAAAAAATATTTATCTCGTGATCTCGAGATAACATCTCGAGATCTCGACATAGAATTTCGCAAAAAAAAATGTTAGGAAGCAAAAAAAAAATTTTTAGGAAGCAAAAAAAAAAAAATTTTAGGAAGCAAAAAAAAAAAATTTAGGAAGCATGGAATAAAATTTTAGGAAGCAAAAAAAAAAAATTTTAGGAAGCAAAAAAAAAAATTTTAGGAAGCAAAAAAAAAAATTTAGGAAGCATAAAAAAAAATGTTAGGAAGCAAACAAAAAAATTTAAGGAAGCAAAAAAAAAAAAAATTAGGAAGCAAAAAAAAAAATTTAGGAAGAAACCCCAGCTGGGAATGGGTCTTATAACGTCACTTTGACGTATAAACATTTTATCTAAAGGCTACTTGTATACAAGCCACTTGAGCAAGTGTTAACATACAGATAAAAACATGTAACCGAGTTATTGAAAGATCACTAGTTGATATTCGTTAGAGCATGTGAAGCAATGCAGTATTTGTCACTTACAGAAATCTGTAATCTCTGAATTGAAGCCAGATGTTTCTGCCGGACGTCTTTCTATTACGATCGGTGGCAATATTTGCACCCCCCCCCCCCCGACCCATGTTATAAAAAAACGTGGATATAGACAAAGACACCGCCTTTACCCATGGCATTGGCTCATTTTTATGAAAGATTAATAGATTATGTTTACCTAGATTATGTTTATGATTACTTTCACTTCTTTAATATGTATATGCAGAGTTTTTACAAATATTCTATAAATAAGGCAGGTGAATAGCGACTTTAAGACCAAAGCAAAGCATTTTGCTGAAGAAAAATCATGATGAGAGATGATCGAAATTTTAAACCGTTTATTTATGAATATAAAACATTTATGAAGATAGGTTGATTAAATTAATCTGAGCTATAGTAAGAGCTATAGTGGATCAAGACTTGGGCTTTAGGGGCTGAAGCAACGCCCCTCCCCGACCCCCCCCCCCCCACCTACCCGAAAACACAGTAATCAGTTTTAGCATATTTTAATTTATGATGGTCTAATACATGTTCCATAAAACGACACACCATTTCAATAAAACAAAAGCTGAAAGAAATTGTACAAAAAGCGTGTTTCTATAAGAAGCTCATATTTGTTTGTATTCTTAAAATAATAAGGTACCCACAATGCATGCATGCAGACCTAAACATTTCTATTTGAGTGATTTAACAGACATGGCTCCGAATCCGCCGTTCAGGTAGAATGTTTCAGATTCTTTAGGCTTTGACATCTTCCTTACGGATATGAATATTAAATATTGAATTTATATTGAACTTTTCTTCAACTCGCCTTATCTCAGGGGATATACAAACTTGATTGATTTTAAATTAATTATATTGTATTACCGTTCAGTTAAACACAGTATACATGGTCTTTGTTTTATAATTGCAATAGTAAGCACTCTTATAATAACGTATACTGTCCCCATAAGGTTGCTTTGTTTTATGTCAATTCAGCTTCGAATGGTTCGTACAAGTGTGACATTTTTTCTGGAGATCTCAAAAGATAATTTTTTTTTTGCTTCCTAAAAATTTTTTTTTTTTGCTTTCTAAAATTTTTTTTTTTTTGCTTCCTAAAAAAATTTTTTTTTTGCTTCCTATTTTTTTTTTTTGCTTCCTAAAAATTTTTTTTTTGCTTCCTAAAATTTTTTTTTTGCTTCCTAAAATTTTTTTTTTTTGCTTCCTAAAATTTTTTTTTGTTATTTGTTATCTCGAGATCTCGAGATAAATATTTTTTTTTCTGTGTCCTAAATCAGCCACCGTACTCTCCTGCCAATAACGGACGAAACGTATGGATTTTGAGACACAAAGTCAAAGGCCACAGGACACATCCGTTCAGAAATGTCTGTACACACGGTAACACTGGTTTGGATTCATACTTGATTTTTTAATGGCACACCACCTAAGTAAGAATCACTTTTATTTTGGGATCACGAGGTCGAAGGTGATGATGAAGGTCATAGGACCCATATCTTTAAAAACATTGTGGATGCATTGTAAATCTAACTTTTCATTTCAAACCTTCTATCTCCCACATATTGCTCACCTGCCTATAGCGGAAGAACCCTATGGATTTTTTGGATCACAAGGTCAAAGGTCAAGGTACAAGCACCTACATTTTTAAAATGCTAATAAAAATATCCTTTAAGACAAATTCAGCTGAGCTTCGAGACCCATGGGTCCCTAGGTGTCAACGCCACCTGGCACACATGTACGCTGACACTGACATAAACCAGCCCGTTAGCTTTTATTGTATACTTTCTAACAACAACTAACATAGAAAATTGCGTCTTAACTCAGCATATTGGTAAATCCCTCTCAATGTTTATTGCAATTCTGAATGCATGATTACAAGCATCGCGAGCGCGGGTTACTGAACGATAGCGAAATTGTACACGATACGGGAAATATCTCGGTACTATAGAGATGGATTCTCATTTTGGTTCTATTGTGTAAATTTATCTCTCGTAATCTAATGTTAAGATTACCGGTTGTTTACTACGATATCAAGGCAACAGGATTGATGACCGTTGCAGTAAATTCCCCCTATGGCCTGTATCATAACTCAAGTTAGCCTTACCAGTCCAATATAAATACATATTGTATTCACGGTTAATGTTTTTTGTACCTATGCATGTTTATTTGTATGCATGGATAGATGTGTAGGTGCTGTCATCTAGCGACAGATTATTTAACTAATTAACACTCGTCAAACAGAGAATAGCTGATACATGGAATTCTGTCTCTGTGACACCTGCCTGGACAAGGGTAGTCTAAGGGTCATTAATTTTGTTCCACGCCTTAAATACATGACAGTGATTGCTAAATCAATCAGAATAATTTGAAGGCAACCCTATCACGAATGGGTTATGAAGAGTTACTAGAATATATTCATTACATTACTCCGTTCCACCATCCTGTGTCCACCTGTTATATGAAGATAATTGTCTTTAAGATTTATATTTTTCAATAATTTCTTAGAAAACTGCATATGGAAGTGACAGTCTAATATGGCAATCAAGAATTTTAGAAATCTCGGGGAATTTGAAACCTGAAATTAGGTCACTGTGACCTATATTCTCTGAGCTATGTATGGGTTGGTAAGTAACCCCTGAATAATTGAAAATTTAATACTACAACTCCTGTATCTTGATAATCTATGCATGGGTTGCCATGAATCTTGCTTTGAATATTGTCGATGACTAGTTTTGTCAGGTCCCAAAAACTGGTGGTGCAACCTGTATTTCATTTCTATGTTTTACAATTTATTTCTATTGTTGAGACCGTCAATTGACAGCAATTATGTCAGTTTCTCAGCTGTGGTCTCATCCAGTGTCACGAAACCCCGTGTGTTTATTGGATATTATTGGTATCTTCAGTTCCTGAGACTGGTGGCGCCACCTGTATTATTTTTTTTATATTTTGGTGCATTTGTTTCCTTTATTTTGATACTGCCAGATTATATTGATATTATTAGATTCGCAGCTGTGGTTTCTGCTGTGTCCAGAAACCTTGTGTGTTTATTAGGGCCCCGCTTGAATAAGCTGATGCCCTGTATAATTTAACCTGTCCGTCATTCTGTTCGCCTTTCTGTATGACTGACAAATTTGTTTCCTGATTATAACTCAAGTTTGGATTGACATATGGACATACCTTTAAGGCAAGAACTCTATTAGTTTTAGTTTTGGGGTCATGAGGTCGAAGGTCAAGGTCACAGGAACTACCTATTTAGAAAGAATGTGGATGCATTTTAAGCCAAACATTTCATCCCAAAACCTTTCATCTTGCACATATAGCTGACCTGCTAATAGGGGAAGAACCAGATCGATTTTTGGGTCACAAGGTCAAAGTCGAGATTACGAGGGCCATCTGTCCACATGTTTGTTTCCGGAGGATAACTCCAGTTTGGATTGACGTATTGGTTTCAAACTTGACATATATATGACCCCACGATAATGTAATATTCCCGTTGATTTTGGGGTCATGAGGTCAAAGTTGGACAGCTAGGCTTCATCAGTAGTCTGATATTTTTGCGACAGATTTCCGGGATTTAGACTAAGAGTAGGCCAAAATCGGCCGGGGGGGGGGGGGGGGGGGGGAGGATTAGACGGGGAACAGGGTTTACGAGCCCCTTCCTTTTAAATGAAAACACACGTGGAAAATAAAATATCTGCTAAAAACAGAAAAGCCTCGCCGGATTTCTATAAACCTTGGGACGTTATGGGAGTTATATATTAACGCTCCTATTTAACAAAGAAAACATGGGAAGCGATGTGGGCCATAATATGATCCTTTAATTTTCAACCCAATATACAATTGGGCCAAATAATAAAGGCCCATCACATCGTTGCACGAGGTAACATAAATACAGGAAACAAGCAACACATAGCAAAACAACGCAAATAATTCCACAGAAATACGTGAGGTAAACCGACCAGAAGAAAAACAGACACATATCGCAATAAATGGACAGTGGGTGGGCGGGACACCGACAAAACACAACGTGCAACTGACTGGCTGGGGTGTGAACAGTGATTACTGAAGCGTGAGTTCCCCGGCCCCGTGTATAACTAAGCGGGTTTAAGGGGGACGGCTCCACCTGAATAGATACGGGTTGCCAGGTCTGCAAGATTCAACTTTAAGCGTTAACAATAATTAACTTCTTAAATTTACATTTAACGCTCCTATTTAACAAAGAAAACATGGAAAGCGATGTGGGCCATAATATGATCCTTTAATTTTCAACCCAATATACAATTGGGCCAAATAATAAAGGCCCACAGTTGGCCGCTTGAATGAGCGCCAACTTTATGGCCCAATTTAATTAAAGGGCTATTTGAAGAAATTCAAATAGCAACCTCTGAACGGTGCCGAGCTTAACACCGACAAAACACAACGTGCAACTGACTGGCTGGGGTGTGAACAGTGATTACTGAAGCGTGAGTTCCCCGGCCCCGTGTATAACTAAGCAGGTTTAAGGGGGACGGCTCCACCTGAATAGATACGGGTTGCCAGGTCTGCAAGATTCAACTTTAAGCGTTAACAATAATTAACTTCTTTAATTTACATTTAATTAGGTTCACTAACACTCCGTGCACACTTTCCTGGTCCCCCTTTTAGATCCTGTATCCGCCCCTGTAAATACCATTCTTTAATTTTACAATGTGCTGCATGAAACGGAGTGAATGGCGATACGTGGAGTATATAGGGCTAGTAGTCCTGTACCATCCGGGGGGGGGGGGGGAGTAGGGTGGTGTTACAGATTTCCCCGCATGGCATTGAATAAACAATTAAACTTAGGCCCTGCACTTTTGTCAAAGTGTGGAAAATGCCACGCTTACAACCAGTAAGGATACCGCAAATATTTTTAAGGTGTAGGGCGACATTGTTGATCTCAGGGAAACACGCACATTTCAAATCTCACTGCACAGCTGTCCCTTTGGTATCTGTGTTTTTTTACGATTGCGGTATCAGTTTGGTTCGAACAAGTAAATATATGTAGTCGCTACGGCAGTCCGCCCCGCTTGTAGGCTACACAAAGCCCCCTGCCAAGCTGTGTGCCAAAGCTTGAATTATACATGGAAAAACACAGGGATTTATGGGGTAGCCAGTTGATCGATTGAAGAAACTGAAACTGTTGGAGATACCAAGTCTGACAGTCAAAAGATCCATGGCTGTCATATATCAGTGACTGACTTATCGGGGTTAAAATATATTTCATATAACCGCGTATAGCAATGGGCGAGTAATCGAAACTTAAGGCGTCTGTCGCCAGAACGGAAAACTAGTGTATACGTAATGGAAATCCCCTTGGTCATTTGGAAACTGGCTCTCTTCGCTATTCCAGAATGGGTTGACGTTAAAGCAGTGGTAGCAGCAGCAGCTTTTAGATCGACTGAAGCTCTTCTGTACGTCAGCTGTCTCCATGGGAACGACAGATAGAAAGGCTAAAGTCATCCTCGTGTTGACGTCTGCCCTGGCGTGTGGTTTGGCGGCTGAAGGTAGGCCTAAGTATATAAATCCTCGCATATATACCATATGCATTGTTATATACAAATCTTTTCCTCAAGACTACAGGACGGAGGTCGTAAATATATAAACTGCCGGGTATTAAAGCAGAATAACTTACCTCAGGTCTACAGGCTGGAAGATAATCCTGCATGGCAGGTGTTTACACATGATAATTCATCTCATCACTACAGGTATAAAGTATATGATCCTCCCAGGTATTAAAATATAAGTATTCACCTTATATTTCAAACTATTCACCTTGTGACTTTACCCAATATACTTGTGTTTAGTATTCGAAATATAAGTAATAGTACTCAGGGCTCTAAATAGGAAGAAAATTTGAAGAGTCTCGGATGCTCAGGCAAACATTTTGGGTAGTCCCATCTGTGTTTACAGCGTCCCAAGCGGTGATGATATATGTGTCCTAGTTTGAAGGGTATGTAAATTATATGTAATTATCAAATCATTATATGATTAAAATCGTGTCATTATATGGATATTTGCTGTAAGCCTCAGTTATTAAGGCGGCGTTTACGCAACTGACAAGATCGGTTGAGGCACCCGGAAATGGTCATTGACTGCTATACAAGGTGCTAAATACAGAAATTCGCGCGTCCCATCGTACGCCTGGTTACTCAGAATCGAGCGTCCGTAATGAGTTCGAGCATCAGAGACGCTTACCCCCGCGTTCCTGAAAACCCTGGTATTTTTTTTGCGGATAGACACAGCCACACACACGCACACACACACACACACACACACATATATATATAATATACCAATTTTTATTTGTTTATTCTATAGGTTTGCAGTCATTATCCACACGTGAAAAATTAAGAGAGCTTCAGGTTAGCAGTCATTATCCACACGTGAAAAATTAAGAGAGCTTCAGTTCACCTGTCACATGTGCTGGGAGAGTGGCCATAACATTTCCAAAATAGGGATGTGGACTGCAGGGTTAAATATTCAACTATTCTGATAATATGAATTTATAATAAAAGTTTAGTATATGACGTCAGTTCCCGTAAGATATTGAATTATACCGTTTCTTTTTCGTTTTGAAATCAAAGTCAACTATTTAAACATGCCATGTATCATATCCCGCTTTGTACCAGCTCCTTCCATTTTTTGCATATATCGAACCTTTCCGAAGATCTGCAAATGCGCCTGCAGTTAGCTGTGTCATCTTATGAAGAAATTAAAGAGTTAATAGAAAGACCTCTAAATTTAAGGAGATTTTATAAAGCTATAAATATACCTACACACCATAGTTACATTTTTGGTGATATTATTATACTTTACCCTCGGCTTGTCTTACAGCACATTTTGTTCCGAATAGATTTTGTAGAAAATTTGTTCAGGGTTAGGAAAACACCAAAGAAAAAAATCGATTAGATTGCGCAGGTAATCTAGGTCACCATAAAATTTAACTCAAAAGATTATGTCCCATTTTTACGGCTATTCATCAATAAAGGTCGGTAGCAGCTAGAGGATCATCATGTCAGCGGTTTGGTGTCTCCGGCAACATCTTATGTGAAATCGATTCTTTACAATATTTTTATTTATTTGAAGTCCATGTGATACGTCATTGTTAATTGGTTAACATTACAGACATGATGGTAATAAAACATATTTTATCACTACATACAGCTTTGTTTGAATGATTAAATATTGCAATACAGTGGAGAGTGGATAATATATTATAGTTCGAATTATTGTATTTTGGCAGGAGAAGCTACATGGATGTGGAATGGTAGAACAATAGAACAGACACTCTGGTTTACTGCTTATCTCAAAGGCTTAAAATTCAGATCCGTATATATATATATATATATATATATATATATATATATATATATATATATATATATATATATATATATATATATATATAAATTAAACATTGTTTGCGAAAAAAATTGTTACATCTACATACACAAGTGATACACGGAACATATGATTTATTTGACACTTAAAAAGTCCATTAGACAAGCGGGGGATGTGATTTAGGTCAAGGCTACACAAATGTGCTGAAATTCATGGTTAAACAATTTTATTGTACACAGCGATAACAGCCTTGTAGAGAGCGCAATGTTATTCACTTTCCAGTCGCTATGGTAGGGCTGATATCAGCACAGCAGTTAAAATGTATCATATATACAACCCGAATAAATTATTCTGGTACAGTGGCGGATCCGGAGGGGGCGTCCCCTCCCCCCGTTGAGCTTAAACACATCTCATTTTATCTTTTTCTTTTTCCAGTCATCGTTTTTAATTTTCATTTACTTCAGATATCTTTGTTTTTCTCTAGCATTTTAAATATTAATTTATCCACAGTTTATAACATTCTAATTCATAAGTTGAGGATATTACTTAACAACCATGTGATTAAGATAACATCCAAATTAGGGAGTATTTCCGTGTAATATATATATATATATATATATATATATATATATATATATATATATATATATATAATATGTACATATTACTTAATACCCATCAAGCACTAACCCCAGTTTATATGCGTCCCCCTGTTCCCGGATTTCTGGATCCGCCACTGTGGTAAATGTTAACTTGTTGTAAATTAACCCATTATATCCACCCTTGTTAAGAGAATCTGAGTCTTGTATACGCCAGCTGTATTGTGCATAAGCTTTTGAGCCCGGGGGTGTTGGGGTTTTGTGTGACCTTTCATTGAGAAATGATGTACACACCTCTCGTGAAAACAACTGTGACTTTATTTCTCAGTTGGGTGTGATTAGTTATATAGGTCATTATTGTGTAATTTTGGTGGCGAGGGAATTAAACATAGGCCCACAAGGTAATTCATTTTCGCGAGAAAGGTAGAAAATACACTTGTATGCTTAATATTTAAACTGATAACTTTATAGAGGCCTGCTTTGGGATATAACAATGTTGTGCGTCGCTCCGTGTGCTATACAACGTGCATGAAATCAAGTCAGTGATCTGTAAATTGTTCATGCTAATATCGATTTGATAATTACATTTTAAACTTCATGAAGTTTTGAAAATGATATATCATTTGCCTTTTAGCATATATTTGATCCATACTTCATACCATGCAAGCTCATGATTCTGTGTAAAATTTAAAACAAACATGAACTGAAGTTTCATTAAACTTTAAATAAGAATATATTAGGGTATAAATATTATCAGTTTGGCACGCACAATTTTGGAAATTTCCAATATTTGGTAAGTTCTCGTGTGGTGCATTGCGTGTGGGGGGGGGGGGGGGGAATGATCAACACATACACTGAAATGCATATTCTATGTTTTATTATTTTTTTCCAAATTTCCCAAACAATGTTTGGAGACATCTGCCCCATCTCCCCCGGGCGCGTAAGCGCCCTCGACCTTGCTACATTTGCAGACTGCGCCCCCTTTCAAAACCACTCCAAAGCCTATGTTGTGTATACTATATACTGCAGCCAGAACTCCTGCAAAATTTACTCCTGTTTTAACTCTTGAGGAACACTTTGGCTACCCCTCTAAATCCATGTAAGGTATTTCCTTTATACTTGTACACGAATTAACAATTTTGTGAGCTGCCATACCCGTGACAACACGACCAAGTAGGCTATTATGTTGGGCTGGTAGCCGGGTAAGCCTAACTTACCAGGACGTTGGTGGTATATAGTCTCATATGGCAGAGGACCGAAATGACATCGGGGCCCCTACTTGAAGTATACAACAAGGGCTCCCAGCATGCCCATGCAACCGTGCACAATCTGCCCCTAAGCAACAGTTTTCTTAAAATTCATACTGGGAAATCATGTCTAATATACTTTCGTTGTGTTATTAAGTCTAATCCCCGCATATGTGCCACGGGCCTTTTTCTTCTGTTTATAAATCCAATGATGTCGCAAAAAAGTCTGCGGAATCCTACTGTTTTGTGAAATGTTAAGTTTTTTTAGGTAATCTGGTCAGTTCATATTATCAATATGAGTTTGACCATTGCTTTATAAAGTATATGTGTCATATACACACATGAGTTTCCAATATATATATATAAAGTGAAAAGCGTATATTGAGAGTGGCAGGGCCAATGTAATACAGGGGAAGCAATTCAGTCCTCCCTCATTCACGCGTAACAGAAAACGAACTGCATGGTACCCTTGTATATTTATACCTGTAGTCAGGTGTGTCACAATCCCCCATACTATACAACATACACACACATGCACACACCCTCACCCTCACACACATACTGTATATATATATATATATATATATATATATATATATATATATATATATATTTATTATATATAACCACGTTAATTAATGTTTGTTTATGGCTGCAGTAAATGAAGCATGCATTGATATAATGTAATACCATGGGATGATTCAAGTGATTTTCAAATAATGCATGATTGCGCAGACCAATTTACATGGATGACCAGAAGGAATTTGTAAATCATCCTTATTGATTGAGTCACGCTCGATGAACAAATACTTTGTTTATCAAGACACCCGCATCTGCGTTGAGCGGTAATAGTGTCAGTAAACGTAACGCGTCTGGTCCTCCCACGTTAAATTCAGACAACAAAGGCTGCCTCGAACAAGGCCAGGCTAATAACACCGGGAAATCATCTAATCCCTGATTCACTTAATAATATCCGGGATGTAAACCTCGTCTGTATATCACAAATATTCCCCCATCTGTTGAAGAGGAATATCTGTTCGAGATGAGTCATGGGGGCATCACGAGGAAGATTTTAAACTTGAATTATTAATTGGATGCAGGATGCAGAAATTTTACCATCCTATGACAGAAGCTCTTTGTTATAAGGGTAGTCCGTTTACCCGGAGGACATTTTGAGCGGAAGTATTTATTTCTACGGGGGATCTTGTCTGAATTTCTGTGGATTTTAACAGGGCCCATCCATGTGTAATTAAATTATTTTTAATGTATTTATCAGTATTATATACTGTAGCAGTGAGAGTTATGCATATTGCTATCAATGCCAGCATCTCATTTATTCATAAAGCCTAATAACGGAGGGTGAAAACATTGTTTCACCAAATAAAAAAGTCAGGCTCAGATTTGTCATCGCAATTTGCTCTGATGACACTGAAGAAACTTCTTTTTTTAATAATTTCGAATTTGCTCACTCTGCACTCCCACTTCACACACACACACATATCCCTTATATATATATATATATATATATATATATATATATATATATGTGTGTGTGTGTGTGTGTGTGTGTGTGTGTGTGTGTGTGTGTGTGTGTGTGTGTGAGAGGGTGTGTGTGTGTGTGTGTGTGCCGATCAATATTATTGTTAGGAATTTGTTGTAATTTTTTTTTTTGGAAAACCAAAACCTTTAGTGACACAGCATACCCAGCAAAAATCTTACGGGAAGTTCACTGGAAGTTCCAGCTGAGTCAAACTTTCCTGCGTTAGTTTTGATTGGCTAAGCTCTGGCAGCTGCCGGCTGGCTTTGTCATCCGCGTGGCTCGATAAGCTTTGATGGTAGATGTTGTGGCAAATGGCTGCATGTTTGCGTAGGAGGTTGTCCCGTGGTTAAGGCGTCAGAATATGAAGCTCACTGGTACGAACCACCACACCCTCAACAGTGATATGCCAAAATAAATTTTTTTTGGTAACCCACAATTAGGTAAACCATTTGTGGGTTACGTAAATTCCAGTTTGCGCAACCCATTCAGTTAAGCGTAACCCATCTAATTTTTTGTACCTAAAAATGTGAAGTTTAAGCATATTATATATATTGTTATATAATTGGTTGTAAAAGTTTGATGATTGAAAGAAATGAACGACCGATGATTATTGATCGATCATTTTTATATGCCTTCTATACATATATATATATATATATATATATATATATATATATATATATAGAGAGAGAGAGAGAGAGTGAGAGAGAGTGAACTTAGAATGATAGGATTATTTATTATTGGATGTCAATTATATTTATATACCGTTTCTGTATTCACCATTGAATAAATTTACTATTGAAAACCTTATTTTTGTGTTTATTCTTGGTTGGTTTTTGTACTAAAGAAATTTCAGCAGTCATATGGCAAAGAAAAGAATAAAGCAAAATAAATAAACACTTTTAATTTACAGAAGTATACCATTCCGACACCGTTTTAGCTATGAAATAAAAAATGTTTGTTTGTTTACAGGAAAATTTAATTTGGGGTGGCTTCATAAAAAAAAACCGTGCGTAACCCAAACGATCGTTCGCGCAATTTGTCCAGGCCTGCGTCAGTATCTCAATGATAATTTCATTCCCATTGAATGCTACATTGATAAAAACTGACATTTATAAGCTTACATTTGACATATATCTCGTTATGATCCGATCGGCTTCTGTGGTGTAGGAGTAGAACACAGGACTCAAAGCTGGGAGATCATGAGTTCGAATCTCAGCAGAGGCATTGACATTTTTTTTTCACGGTCTGCCCCAATATAGGATCAGCGCTCTGTAAGCTTAATGGGAATGCTGTTCCCAATGGCCGCGTTTCAGTTACAAACGAGTGCGCCTTTCTGGGGTTCCTCCGTGAAATGACCCGGCAAGGGGGACGAATATACACCCAAGGCCCGTAGATGCAGTAGCTCCGGCCTGGTTAACACCATGATATACCATGAGATGAAACGTGTGACACTACCCTGACACTGCCCGAAACTGGAATGGAATTCTGCAGATGCACATATACTTATTAAGGTAGCTTTAAAAAATTGAGGCGTTTACCTGCAAGAAGAGAAATATTAAGACATATATACATCTCCTCCTCATCATACGGTTTTCTTCATCTGTATTCAAAAGACATTGCCACAAACATAGGTCCACCATTTTAAAAGTGAATGTTTTAAAATGAAATACAAGTGTATTATAAACAAAATGAGAAGTAATACACAACCGCTGATCGAGACAGTTCTTTATATGACTAAGGTCCTGATAGACCTGGTTTCGAGCACTTAGTGTGCGCTTATCTTGACACTTACCAGGTAATAGAAAAGATGTTTTAAATGTACAGCTGTATATTTCAATGAATTGAATAAAACTGTTAAATATATTCACTGGTTATAAATTGACAGAAAATACAAGAATGTGCGTGTGTGTGTCCCTATTGTAGGATGCTCCGCAAACCGTTTTTGCATTAATGCATACAGCCCTATTCCGAGGTTCATTCGTACGTAATGACTTTATCTTAATATTCTTTAATGAGGTTCCTGAATCCGGATTATGTGCCTCATCGCCTCCAAAAACTAGCTGAACATATCATGAGATTCCGTTCAATATTGCATGATTTATGTTGTGAAGGAATACATAAACACACACACAAATACACACACGAACGGTGATGAATGTATGCCCTCTGGGCGGAGGCACTAGCTGGTAAAAACAGTGCTTTTATCTGCTATTACTACTAGCAGTAGGGGAACGTTGTTTACAGGTATATGACACATGGCATGGCACATACTATAGTATACACAGAACATTCAGTATTATCATTTAAATCCCCCTTTGTGTTAAACATTATTTACCTGTTCAGCGACCGGAAACACTGTTATTATAGCTGCACAGAATATGGTCAAAGCGCGTTTGTGCGATCTGAATTATTCATAGAGGCCATTACATACTAGAAAGGCAGTGCTCTGTGAACATTATTTTGGCGGACTGACTGGCTATACATTCTTTCCGCAGCACATGCGTTATCTATACCACCTGTATCTACGGACCTTGTACAAGAGCGTTCGAGCTCCCTGGAGTGAATTTGCCAACCGGGCCGGCGTAGGGTTGTGTAAAATGCGGGCACAAAGCGGCACCTGAAATTTTCCAAATAATACATTGTATAATATGCATGGTCTGATACTCCTGTTCTTGGCCCGATGGAAGCTCTGCTAGAACGACGTCGTGCCGATGTACATGGACATAAGCATTGATTTAATGGCCATGTTGGTCTCTTTTCCATTTAGAAACAAATTCAAACAATTTTAGAATAATATAATTAAATCAAAAGTTACAATTGACTGTTAACCGTCCCTGTATCCCCGATGATCCTGCCTCCGCTCGAGATAAAAACCGTTAAATCTAGGATAGAGTTATGGATTGTCCATTGAGGATATTTCCTCTATATTATCAGCAGGAGATCTGGTAACTATAGAAACCTCTGTGTACTTGATAACTTTGATAATCATATACTCAACCCCGTGTGTATATATAACTTCTGTAGTTATCCGGCACAGCATTCGCGCATTGGCAAAAAAAAAGACCTTTTTCATTCAATCACAGGAGAAGCGGTGCATTTTAGTTAAACACCCTTAGACTCGACCGTTTGCATTCAACTTAGCCGCGCATGCGCATCTCATTTACCTGTATCTGAACATTCGATCACCACACACCTTTCACCTGGAACCTCAGTCGTACCAAGAACCTCAGTAGTGCCAAGCGGAACCTGTACAAAGAAAAAAAGGGTCCCAGGATCCTAAAAGAACCATGCTTTTAGGCGGAACCGTTTCGGTTTTTAAAGAACCATTATGAACCCTTTTTTCCTAGATTGTAGCTGACTGACACTGGAAACGGGCCTTTAATGTGTTAAAGTAATCAAATGGAGGTTTACTGACAATAATCACATTAAAATCGCAAAATACGTTTGTGTTCATCTGTTTATTAAGAATTAAAGATATCCATGTTTAAACTTGAAACGTTTATTTGACTAAACGCATGAATATATATTTAGTGTGATAATACATGGCAATCACTTGACAAGTAATAAATGTTATTTCTTATCCTTATCATCAGTCAAAGTCAAGATTAGACACGCATTAAGCTTACGGTTTCTGTGGCTCAGGGGTAGAGCCGGGAGATCGGGAGTTCGAATCTCAGCCGAGGCGATGAGATTGTTCACGGTCGGCTCTCACCGAGGGTGAGCTATCAGCAGGCTGAATGTGAAGGCTGTGCCCAATGGCCGTGTTTCATTCAAAAGCGAAAGCGTCTTTCGGCGCCTTGCACACCAAAGGGCCACAAGTGCAGTATTCACCGGGCCTAGTTTAAACTTGGGTGTACAATGAGAGGAAGCGTGTGATACTGCTCTGTCACGTGGTCTGAAACCGGAATTGATTTCTACAGATTCACATATACTTAGTTAAGCTTGCTCTAATAAAGGAGGCTATATCTCCAACAATAAAAATATTAAAAAAGAGTTAAAGATACATGCATTAAGCTATTCCCGGAAACTTTTTACCTTTCTCAAATCATATACAGAATCGACCAGTACAAAGTCAAAGTTATTCTCAGAATCAAAGACATGACCCCTTATTTGTGGGCATGCTAATGACATCAGAAATAGATATATTATGTTATATAAATAATATATTATATTTCATGTATATATTATTAAAAGTATATGTTTGATTAGTCTGCGTAAAATGCTTACATGTTCCAATCTTCATGAAATCTCAATGCATATGAAACAATTAAAACTGTGATATTATTTCAGAACAAGATTTAATGACAAGTTTATGTTCATCTATCATGTAATTTTCACTGCAGTTCAGTGGATATATTGTGTTTGGTCATACCTTTGAATGGATATCTCACTTTAGGCCAATGTCCAATTATCTGGAATATAAAGCATGCAGTATGTCTCAGCTCTTTATTTTTTTGTTATATTTCTACAAGTGTAACATCCCCATCTCTCACCGTTACACCTTTCAATATGGTTACTCAGTATTATATGTGTAAATGTATTATATTATTGTGTAACGTGTATATAAAGTCATATTTTGTTTACCCCAGATTCATCAACGGCAAATATTTTACCGGATTATAAATAAAATATTGATCACATAATTTCATACATAAAAGTTAACCAAAAAATGTGTAAAAACCAACTGAAAAGTTTTATTATATAAATTGATTGGGCGGTACCATGAACTTTTAATGCATTGGTACTCCATGGCAGTACACACGACTGTTCGCAGTCATGTAAAGCTTGCTCGAGAGATATATATATATGGTGCAAGTCCCCCATGCAGTATTGTTGGATAAAGGGCCACTGTTTGAATAACCTGTATATGTGCGGGGGTAGGCGGGCATACAACGCTCACGGCCAATAAACAACCAACATAAGGCCCGAGTCTTTCCAGTTGGTATTATTTGATAATATGTCTATCAATGGTAGAATGATTATGCATTACCGGTTCATGAGACTTTAGAGGCCGGAAGGTATAGCGCTTGTTAAAGTGAAGAGTCGTGGTTAAGGCACCCCCCACCATCTTCCAGATGGTATTTTTCGACATTGGGCCACTGTTTGATCAATCAAAAGAAAATATTTTTTGCCCATTATGACCCGAACAAACACAACATAAACAAAATTCTGGATTGGAAACCTCTTGAGATATTTTTGATTGAACCATACGTAAAATTGAGTTGGAAATCAAATTCAATGATGAAGTAGCCCCCCCCCCCCCATCCAAGTCCGAGTGCACATTCGATCCAGGCTACTCAAGTCCGAGTGCAAATACGATCCAGGCTACTCAAGTCCGAGTGCAAATACGATCCAGGCTACTCAAGTCCGAGTGCAAATACGATCCAGGCTACTCAAGTCCGAGTGCAAATCCGATCCAGGCTACTAAAGTCCGAGTGCAAATACGATTCAGGCTACTCAAGTCCGAGTGCAAATACGATCCAGGCTACTCAAGTCCGAGTGCAAATACGATCCAGGCTACTCAAGTCCGAGTGCAAATACGATCCAGGCTACTCAAGTCCGAGTGAAAATCCGATCCAGGCTACTCAAGTCTGAGTGCAAATACGATCCAGGCTATTCAAGTCCGAGTGCAAATCCGATCCAGGCTACTCAAGTCCGAGTGCAAATACGATCCAGGCTACTCAAGTCCGAGTGCAAATACGATCCAGGCTACTCAAGTCCGAGTGCAAATCCGATCCAGGCTACTAAAGTCCGAGTGCAATACGATCCAAGCTACTCAAGTCCGAGTGCAAATACGATCCAGGCTACTCAAGTCCGAGTGCAAATACGATCCAGACTACTCAAGTCCGAGTGCAAATCCGATCCAGGCTACTCAAGTCCGAGTGCAAATCCGATCCATGCTACTCAAGTCCGAGTCCTCGAGGTTCAGTCCACCTACACTGAATCATCTGGAACCCGAGTCCAAGTCCAAGTCCGAGTCCTCAAAAAAAAATTTAAGTGAAAATTTGAAATTACCACAATAATTTTTATGTTCATACAAATGTAGTCTTACAATATGATGTTAAGTTTCATATAGCCACGGAAGCAGTGCTGACGATTTGTATTAATAGTATATTTTGTTGTTGTAACATTCTCTCAGTATATATCCTAGTTCGCATGCACGTGTATGTAAAATGTTCTTATGTAACAGAGCTTTCCTTTCATTGGACTGGATCTGATTTCTTGGGTCCCTACCTCTAAATCTGAGTCGGGACTTTCACTCCATCACTGTTAGACTATACATACTAGCGCTCATTATCATCCACTGCTGATACATCTTAATGTCGAAAACAAATCAGGCCACCGTGATTTTAATCGGAAGAAAAGATACATTCTACTGCTTAAAAGTTGAAATATATACACGTTAATATTTCATTATATAACCACGGTCCTCATCGCAGCAGAATTAAAAAAAATTGTATATGTTAACAAATGATATATAACCAATGTCACGTCGTTTAACTGACAGTTTTTCATATTTCAGAACCCATACATACTACACGTGTAAATATTAGCCTGAAATCCACAGCTTTTGATATGAACCAATTGCAACCGGCAAACCAAAATCTCTGCTCGTTGGCATTCAGTTTGATCAATATTCAACGATATTGCCGTCAATTTATCTTCAAGGGTGGGGAGGGTATTCAAATTTGGTATATCTTTTTTTTATAAATACACACACACCCTCACACACATACATATATATATATTTATATATGTGTGTGTGTGTTTGCATGCCAAACTGCCCTCTTTATAGTGGTGCCCACTGTATGGAGGTAAGGAAAGTTACAAAACTGATAAAGAAAAAAACAAAAACGAGTCTGCCAAAAGGTGCCCATTATATAAAGGTGCCCACTTAATGACGATGCCCACTAGGAGAGGTTCAACTCTATAAACCTTTGTTTTTACTGTATGTGACCCATTTCAAATAAATTATAATTAAGTGTAAGTTTAAAAAAAATAAGGTATCATGTTTCCATAAAGGTTACTTCTAAACCAGGTTTAGATATATGATAATTAAGAGTAAACTAAGAAATGGAACTACTGTTTTCAATTTTAATTAATAATATATTTCATTTCCATTTAATAAATATTATTCTCTGAATAGCTGGGGGATCATTACATTGACTATCCCCGCTTTCTAAAAGCTTAAGTTGTCGGGTATATTCCCCCCCCCCCCCCTCTTGTATTGACGCCCCTGTTCAACGAACAACACACCTTTTATCACAAAAACACAGACTTTGACAAATTTAGCCATTCCTCTCCTTTGTTTGAGTAGGCGCATTGTGGGTATTTCAACATCTGCTATGATGCATGATGCAACATCCACTCTAAGGCATTTCCTTTACTGACCTAGCTGTAGTTGTCAATTATATTTTTAGGAAATCCCAGCTATGATGACACGACCAATTTATAAGTAGTGTTTGTTAAAAATAGTTGCCTATAATTAAACTGTTGAATTTTCTTCAGGATAAACCCCCGTCCAATGTCAAGGGATCTGATTCCATGACCATGGGACCTATTTATTATCAACTACTGAGTAAGAAGATGCTTTAGAAATAATTTCAAATGACTAAATAAAAGGTATTTATCACAAAGAATAAACGTATGAACATTTAGACGAAACATAGAGCCAACATTTATTGTTTATTGTATCATTTTAAAGATAATATTGAAGGGGCCAGATTTGTCTTCATAACTAAGAATTTCTGTTTTTTTTTTTATTTTGACGTTTACTTCTTCCAAATATTAAAATACCTGTTTATAAAAAAGGTCGTGTAAATGTTCATCTGTTTTCATGTAGAGATTATTGCCGAATAATATCAATTATTCCATATAGTATCAAATTATGCGACATTCCGCTCACCCAGAGCCTCTTTAGACTTCTTACATTACAACCGAACATAGACAGACACCTGAAAATTAGAAAACTTAATCCATTTATCCGACCACGTGATATATATATATATATATATATATATATATATATATATATATATATTAGTGTGTGTGTATACAAATTAACATTCACTATCACTTGGCGTTCAAGTAGAAGTAGTGATTATTAACAGTTTAGGTCCCATTACAGAGAGAGAGAGAGAGAGAGAGAGAGAGAGAGAGAGAGAGAGAGAATCATGAACATGTTTTATTATTTTAATATATATTTTGCATGAAATTTAAAGTTTATTATTTATGTGTTGGCTCAGACGTTAGGGTGAACAGTAACCATACTTCAAGCTTCAGTAGATATGTTCAACAAGATGTGTTATCTTGCAGTGTAATGTACATACACATTACAGAATAAACACATTAATATAAATTTAATATGAATAAAGTAACACATGTCAAAATGTGTATATAAGATTGTTAGTGTGTATGTTTTAAGTGGGTCCAAATTAGTCACTATTGAAATGGCGGCTCATTTTTTCCAAATGGATAAAGGACAAAAGGTAAACAACATTAATGTGTATACTGCATGTATTCATGATAAGTATTCATGAATGTGAATTCTTCTGTAATGTATTTGAACACGAATACAAATACTTTTGTATTTTTTACAAATGTATTTGAATACGAATACGAATACTGAAAATACCTGTATTCGAATACACTGAATACGAATACTGAACACGAATACCCCATGTCTGATATATATATATATATATATATATATATATATATATATATATATATATATATATATATATTTCCTTCTATATATGTAAATATACCATATTTTATTACCTGTGTGATAAGAATTTGGTTTGATTATAACTGGTCTATAAACATGGAAATAAACTCGGGAAGACTATATGGGATCACGGCTCATATGGTGGCATCAGGAAAATCGGTCTTGTTTTAAACGGTAGGCTGTATATTAATTCCCTAAACGACCGGAAACGGCTCGTTAAAGCCGTGCAATACGCGTGGCTGGTTTGAATTGTGCATGCGGGTCCTCACATGATTGGAAGCTCTTATCACATAGTATTACCGTTATATAAATACAATGGAAAAGATTAATTGTTAAGCTGATGTCGTATTTTTTGTAATCATGTGATATTACGACAAATTAGATTTTATAATTAGACCAATTAGTTAATTGCCATTATTATTAATAACAATTAATTGCTCTCTTTATTCATAACCATGTTAGGTTTATAATCTGTACTGCTATACATTCAGTATAATAGTACGTATATAAGTTTAATGTTCAACGTAATAGGCTTTCCGAGAGGAACATTTTTATCATAAGGTTTGTTATCGATTGCAAGATCGGTTTTCAAATATTTTGCGATACATATTGTGATATTTTCATTGTGTCAATTTACAGGATATAATAGAGTTGTCTGGTTAATGGAAACAGTCATGGGGGGGGGGGGGGGGGGGGGATCTTACTGGACTTATTCTCTCGCCAGCGTTAAAAGTGTTCCATATATATATATGCTTCCCAGGATCAGAGTATGAATGGACCATATAAGTATATCCTATTAATTTATCCAGTTAAAATCGAATTTGTCCTCAAGCTTTACATGTTAGCAAATAACTTACAATAAGACAATCCAGGACTATTTCGCTAAGCGATGAATAGATGGTGTACACAATCACAGTCGCGTTCCACGGTTAAATTTCCTGCAGTTATCATAAGATGTAAGAAGAGAATATGTAAAAATAATTAATAATTATTATGACCGTGTTTGGCACCTCTTCCTTTTCTGTGTGGAATTATTTGGAACCTGTAAGTCTTCGAGCAGACTGCAATTCCCTGGGACCTCCCAATGATCATAAATGGTCTTTCAAGCCTGCTAAAACATATCCTCTATATATAATTGAGGCGTGTCTACATACACGGTAGCGGCTTTCACTTAAGCTTTTCACTCCTCCGAACCTGTTTTAAATGTCTAATTTTAAAATGTCAGAAACCCAATTTAAACTACAGTTAACAAGTTCAGTCAGGTCCTAAAAACAAAGAAAAATATCGAAATATAAAGTCTATGAATCACCGCATCGCGATATACTAATATATACAAATCGATCATATCGGGCACCCCTGTATTTTGATGCTCCTTTTCCTTATAGGGAAATTTGTACGTACACAGTCATTTGGTAATACGTAATGATTATTTTTCATATTGTAAATTTCAAGGTAAATCTAAATTTATATTGTTTTGTACTTTCAGAGGTTAGCTTCAAATATATAGGTCAGTCTGGGAACAGATCTCAAGCCGAGGCGCTGTGTGCAGCACTGCATGGAGTTCTGCCGGCCCCACAGTTCTGGTCAGCTCATGTGCGTCTGGGAGGTACAATAACAGCGGCTGGCAAAGACCAGGCATGGCTCCAGTTCCGGAGACACGAAATCAGAGGTATGTGATAAAAGGACCCATGGGGCGCTGTGCTCAGCTGTCTCTTAAAATTAGTTACTTAGTATATAGTTCTTATCGTGATGGATCTCACCATACAATAAAAGGAGAAATGTGTGGGTGTAACGGCAGAGAGAATTAAGAATGTATGTAAGAAACAAAACATCTATCCATTATCCCCATATTTAATATAATTTTGCGCTAATTCTGTAAATTAACATGTCAGTAAGATTGACTGTCCTATTCTTCATAAATATCTGATGTAACAAAAAAAACTGTAATCAGTGTTTTTTTATGCAGATGAGGTAATGGTGACGTAATTTTTATCGAGGAGACACACGGAGTATAAAAAAAGATGTATAAAGCTACTATGACCTAGTTTCAAATGTGAAGAATAATTCGAAGCATTTATATAGAAAATTAAATAAATTATCTCCGACTTTTTTGGTAAGGTATAGGAATTTAACTTACACCAGACATTATAATTCCAGCCACCGACCCGGGAGGACTTGAACAAAAGCCATCTAGGTGTGGATTTTACCACGCCAGCGGCGAGTCGAATCGTACCTACAACAGCAGTTGCTACGCAACTCATGTAAAAAAAGGGCCGTACTTTTGGTCACTCTGTCAGAAACAAGGTAACATATTTTATTGATCTGGATTAAGACGCGCCGCATTTTATCTTCTATTGTAGTTTGCAACATTGGGTGCAAGTAAAAATTTAACAATATTTTGTGAAAAAAAAAGAAATAATTAACGAAGATTAGGCCAACTTATCCAGAATGAAATCTAAAGCCATTCAATTAGAATTAAGAAAAGAAAGAAAATCGTTATCTGAGAAACGATTGATGATGGCCAATGTCATTGTCTCATGGATAAATAGCTACAGATTTAAAATATATCGACAAATTATTTAGTGTCACATGCGTTATGTAAATAAAATCAACCATCAGTGTGAGATTGGCAACCCATGTGGGAGAAGCCTTGGCCACAAGACCAATGATGAACAAACTAGAAAAGTGTGGATAACTATAAATATATATATTTCTGTCATGATATTTGTATTAACAAGTATAGTATCGATATAACATTATTATTATTTACTCCCATAGGGCAGATATATATATATATATATATATATATATATATATATATATATATATATATATATATATATATGATTTTGGTCGTGGTGCTTAGTCATCATCGTCCTCGATCTCTGTGTCATTTCTTGCGAACGTGATATCTTTTGAATCACTCAATATTGTTTCTGAAATTCTGCATATTTAATTCAGTACGATATACCAAATGTTACACCAAAATGCTTGTAGAGAGTGAAACCATGCAAGGAGTCTGGAACTTGTTTCCGTGAACTTGATCTTAAAAAAGACTTCTGTTGAAATAAATGATTTCTGTAAACACCGTAACTTAGGAAGTATTGCATATTTGTCCTCTAATTTTCTGATGGGGGTGGGAGGAGCACTGGAGGGGGAGACATACATAAAAAATGAAACTCATTCTAATTTTTATTATAGACAATCAATGGTAAAATTCATATTCTTACAGCCTGTAGCTGCGATTTGGCCTTCGCGAAATCAGTAAGCGGCACGTGTCTACCGCTAGGCGACTCCTGCGTATTCTTCGGGAACAGTCACACATCGTGGGTGAAGAACCGTCTGTACTGTCCAGCTCACGGCATGCAGATGGTGGCTGCGACAGACCAAGTTTTGGCGAATTTAAACAGCGGCATACGTCAGCAAAAGTCCCTCATGACAGGCCGGTTATATCCTCTTGATTACAGAACGCACATGTATACATCGGATGGTAAGGAAATTTAAAAAGGGTATACACCTATAATGCCCAAAATTCCAAACGCTTAATCATATAACATTATACTGTGACTCTGTTGTCATGTCTAAGTTCAATTCTTACAGCTGATCATTATTCATAATTATAAAAGGAGGAAGACTTAAGGATTGTCACAGACCTACACACACACACACACAAACACCATCACAGAGAGAGAGAGAGAGAGAGAGAGAGAGAGAGAGAGAGAGAGAGAGAGAGAGAGAGATGTAAGCTTAGCCGTGCTGGTTCATTAAGTAATAGAATATGAATAAACAGAAAATCGGGAAACGATCGGATGACCTTCCGATTACCAATTATCTTAAAATATGCCCCTTAACTCAACCTAGGGGACTTCTGTGACCTTTGAGTACATTTGTAATTTACTAAATGTTTTACTATCATCCACAGATGGCAAAGAACCCGAGGAGTCGTTCTGGAGTGAAGAAGACGACAATTCCACCAGCGACTGTGTCGCTAACTGGCATTACACCTGGACGCCGAGAGACTGCGCGGAGGAACTTGCGGTCATCTGTGGTGAGTCTGTTATTACATGTCTTGGTGATCATTCAGAAAGCGCTGTCTTAGAGGGCGTCAAAATAAAAAGAACAACAAGGATATGTACAATGAAAACGGATTGAATCCATCTCATTCCACGCAACTCCTCAAATTCGTCTTCAGCATACCTTTTAAAAGATGCCAGATTTTATCAGGTATACTCTAATGCAGTCACCAAACTTAGCACACATGTTAGCTTTAGCCATTTTGCGGCGTACGTCAGTAATCCGCCGTCCGCTTGTGGACAGCTTTCACTGCTGTTCACGTAATGTAGATGTTAGGCTAATACTGCATTCGTCACCATTGGGTAATATGGTTAATACGAGTTGACCAAAAGATGTAGCGTTCGACGCGTGGTCCCAGTGATATTTACAACTGGCGAACTGGGGCTTGTTGAATTAACCTCATTTGTCCCACTTAGCGACCTTTACTTTTATCTCTGACATTGACGGCATCCAAGGAGCAAAATATAATAACAATGAAACCAATAATTTACTGGTAAAAATAACATTTTTTTACAAATAAAATTGAACAAATGTGATATGGTACATATATTATAAATCCGTTCTTTTTTGGTTACTATGACAGCCTAGGCATCCATCTGTTCATTAGGCATGTTGTTCTGTTAATTGAGTGATTATTGATCACCATAAATCCAAAAAGTAACAAATGCAGTAAATCAGTGTATTGTATATCAAATTTTGTTTGCTTTAAAGTTTTTCATGGGCAGATTTGAGGGTTTTATTTGTCCTTTGAAATTATAACTTTTTTGGCCATTTTGTCTGCGATTATTGTGAGGAACGAAAAGAAATTAAAGAAACCTGTATCATTTATATATATCTTGGATCTATGGATCTTTTCTTCTGAATTGTCAATACAGTGAGTACACAGGTGAGCATTGGGTCCTTGGGCTCTTGTTTTCACACAATTTTGTATTCATCTTGTGACACGTGTCCCGTTTGGTTTATATTCGGAAATTAAAGAATAACAAGAATTTAAAAGGTAAGATGCTCTTGCTGTTTTGGACATGCAAAACGTTTGAGGTAATTATGCAGGGTACAAAGTGAATAAATATCTTCATATTTCAGAATTTCAGAACAAACAGACATTCAGAGGCAACCACAGTGAGACTTACGACGTTCTACGCAGAGATGCAGAAGCATTACCCGGCACTCAAGCAGGACTTACCACTGTGGCTATATGTAATCCCTTTCTTCTTCTAGCCCATAATATCTGAGAAAAGCATAAATCTTTTCAACATCTTCAATTTGAAATTACCTTATGGAAGTCATATTTGTGATCTGAACCTTTGAAGCCCGTATCTTTCTACTTAGTTAAAGGTATACAGACACACTTGTATTATCTCACGCTATAAGTTCACCTTGGCTAAATACAAGTTTCTTCTTAAAACCATCCCGACACAGGAACTTATTATCTCAAAATCCCCCTTTTTTACACCTTGTTTTGGTTCTGTGCAGGGGATAACATCACACGCACCAATGAAAGCGGACTGAATGCTGTGTAGACATTTTACTTTCTTTATTTGAACTTGACAATAGCGGTTTGTAACCATACAATTGAGTTTCACTGAAATATAACAACAACAAAAAATATTAAAGTTTCTAAAAGACACTGTGTAGAGATAAAAATAAAATTCCCTGGCAATTTAAACGACTGTTACCAGTTATATCACCATGGACAATTTATAATAATTACTGTGACGGGAATTCATATAACACTGTACGTGTAATAGTATTTACATACACGCGTCACAAATACAGCTTGAATAAATAAACTGAATATGCCTTTAAATAAATAAAATGATTTAAGACAGACATGAAGCTTTGCCATATTCATATCTACACAGAAATAGGCTGGTATTGAAACGTGGTCATTCCTACGTGACCTACATGTGCTTTCATAAAAAAAAAATAATACCAACATTTAAGTGTAGCATTTACAAAAAGAACTTATTATAACTTGTTACTTACGTGACGCTGCAAAACAGAGCTTTCTGGTCCCCCTACAGATACAATATATCTCCAAATTACGCCTCAAACTTTTCAGTACTCACCATGAACACACCATGTGTCATTTTACTTGTTTCCTTCACCTTCTTAACATTCACACAAAAAAGGGGCGAGGGGCGGTATCATAGGTATTCTACGATACAGGACCCATGTAACTGCGTATAAGTAATCTACGATACAGAACCCATGTAACTTCGTAAAATTCTGTGTATGAGTAAACACAGTCGACATGTTTCTGCATACCATAACAAGACTGCGAGGCAAGAGAGGTGTTCCTTCGCATGCGTAACAACGAGAGAAGAAGAAAAAAAAAAACGTGAAAGATATAAAAAAAAATACCAGTCAGGAGCTTGAAGAATCTTGATTTGTGAGGTTGCGCGGTATGGCCACCAGGTTGCGTGCGTGCTATGTAAATGTTTGGTGCCACCGATCGCGCACCGTGCAAACTGATTTCCACTTGTGCACAGGTGTAAGTAAATGATTTTATATCGAAATATTGAAAGACAGCGTAATAATTTAAGGAGAAAAATCCATAATTCATATATATTAAACATACAGATATTATGTGAATAGGTCCTTTTAAATTATTTATATGCCACCGGTTGTGGTACGCGTGGTACGCGTTGGGCTAGGAAAGAAGGTCCACTGTTGTAATGATCTGGTGCAATGTAACAATTTTTGTTAATCTATATTCTCTTTTACAAAATGCTATATCAGATGCATTCTTTTTTTGCACAATCGGGCTCTCACTTGTCCACGATTATGTAAGAGTGTGCTATATTGCCCTAGCTATATTTTTCTTATATGCGTCTAAATATCGTATATCGATCAGTGATTAGGTAAAAAAAGGTATGGTTCTCAGGCACCGCCCGCGTCAATTTTAACCCCCCGCATAAAAAATTATTTTTATTTTAATCTTTCAAGAAGATAAAATAAAACAATTTTGATGAAATTTCCTTTGTTATATATAGTGCTTTTATCTGTTCAGCAAACAATAAAAATTGTTATGATCTTGCCTTTCCTAGACATTTTTATCGATACATACAAAAAAAGGTAAAAAATAAAATATTACCCTCCCGCACTGATTTCTGAAAAAAAGTGCCTGAGAACAATACCTTTTTTTGACTTTAAAAGTATATTTTCATGTTGAAAAAGAAGAGAATGCTAGCAGTGTGTACTCAAAGCGAATACTGTCACGAAAATGTTCATTTCTTGCTCGGTTTACACATTCGTGGCAGCGTTTAAAAGACCGAGCACTTAGAATATGATAATATTGTCATCAGATAAAAGCCTTTCTTTGTTAGCTCATCTGACTTTAAGCCATGCTGAGCTTTAGAGAAGGGTTTTGTTCGTCTACCGTCCGTCCGACCGTCGGTCTGACCTTCCATAAACAAGACACTTATCGTAACCGTTTAACCGAGAAATCACCAACTCATGCGGTCCTTGGGAATCTCCTGTATTCTGCGAGCTACACAGGGAAAACATGCTGCGGAAAACTGCGGTTATTTCTACGATAATGTTTCCTAAAATTAGATACTTAAATTGTTTCAGTGAAATCCTCAGTAAACAACTGGTGACCTTGACCTTGATCTTTAAGTTCAAAGCTTCCGAAATATAAACCTGTTAACTAAAATGTTTGAAGTATAGAATTTATATTCCTGAAATTTGCCATTCAAATCATTTTTTTCAAAAGTTTTCTCGAAAGACTTTCAAAACTGGTGACCTTAACATAGATCTTTAATGCTAATTCTGTGGCATTATACTGTATAATTTTCCTCTATTTTTGTGATTTGGCTCGCGGATAAAATTCTGCATGTGTTTGTGACTGCGAAAGAAAGGCATTCTAGTTTGCACATATATCACAGTCAGCTTGCAGAACTGGAAAAAGCATTGGCCCAACTGGTGCTTCAGAAATCATATTCTTCTTTTGTACAGTCGTGAATTTATTTTCAATTTGGTTGTTAGATGATAAATTCCTGTTGTGAATCTTAGACGGTAATGCCATGCTAGTCAGATGAGCGTCATGACACACGCGTTATTGATTAATATTAGACCCACCATCAGCAGAATGGACATGTAAGTCCGACATCTGTAGCAAAGGTGAATGGATATGACCGAAATAGATGTTCATATTTTAAACCTTAATATCTTGAATTTTACTCATGACTGCCCTATATATTTGCATCGACTGGAACCCTGCAATATGCTTTGTTTTGTTATCCTGATCTTAGCCCTATGCTAAACTATCGTAATACCATATACGATTCAATAAAATCCAGTAACCTGTATGGTCTACAGCACATTAAAAGCTCTCTCCTGGTCTTACAGTTATGGTCGCTTTCATCATCACGACTGTGGCACTGAGTTTTTACATATACAGGATCAAAAAGGTAAGTATATAAAGGCACAACCTAGGTAAAAAAATATAAAAGGTATGGTTCTCAGGCATCGCCCGCGTCAAATTTCAACCCTCGCATCTTTTTTTTATTTTGATTTTCAATAAAACTAACCAATTTTGAGCTCCAGCCACTTGGAAATTACTTACAAGTAGATAATGTCATACAATTTTGATAAGATTTCCTTTGTTATGTAGTGCTTTTACCTGTTTAGCAAATAAATCTGTTATTTTCATGATTTTCCCCTATCATTTGACATTTTTATCGAAACATACAAAAAATTAAAAATGAAAAAAACCGCCCCCAGCATTGATTTCTGAAAAAAAGTGCCTGAGAACCAAACCTTATTTTTAGCTCAGCTGACTTTCAGTCATGCTGGGCTATAGCGATGGGTCTTTGTCCGTCGTCCTTCCGTCTGTCCGTCCGGCCGTCCGTCCGTTAGCAGGGCACAAATCGTAACCGTAGCGGCTAGGGCCATAAACCCTATGCAGTCTTAGAGGTTATAAAAAGATCTCCTTGCAAACCTAAAATTAGGTCACTGCGACCTATATTCTTGAAGTTATGGGGTGTGTTTGCACCCCCCAGAAATAACTCTTTGAGACAAAATTTTCATCCCAAACCTTCCATCTTTCACATACAGCTCACCTACCAACAGGGGAAGAACCATAATTTTTTTTAGGTCAAAAGGTCAAAGGTCAAGGTCACAGGAGCCTCTTCTTTGAAAAGCCTGTGGATGCATTTTAAGCCAACCCTTTCATCCCAATTCTTTGATCTTTCACATATAGCTCACCTACTAAGTTGGAGAAGAATCCTATAGATATTGAGGTCACAAGGTCAAAGGTCAGGGTCACAGGATCCACTTCTTTGAAAAGGTTGTGGACACATTTCAAGCTAGACTTTTCATTCCAAACCTTCCAGCACTGATATCGCTTCTCTGCCAACAGGGGAAAAGACCTGTTGATTTTGAGGTCAAAGGTCAAGTTCACAGCACCCACTTCTTGCGTGGAGTCATTTTCAGGCAAACTTTTCAGTCTGTACCTTCCATCTGTCATATATGGCTTACCTACCAATAAGGGAAGAAGCATATTGATGTTGAGGTCAAAAAGTCAAAGGTCAAGGTCACAATATTTAATTGTTCTAAATGCTTGTGAGCATATTTCAAGTGTAACTGTTCAACCCAAACCTTCAGTCTTTCACATATACCACATCTATGCATCACTCAGTTTGACTCAAACTTCATATTTATGGGTCTTTTTGCTTGAATAAATAACTTATTGATTTTGGGGTCAGCTGGTCAGCAGGTTAAAGGTTGCAGGTCAAAGTTATTCACCCATTGGTTGCCAAGTAATTACACCAGATTTAAGTGGTTAGTAGTTACCCATCATTTAGAAAGAATCAAGTTGATATATGGGCAAAAGGCCAAGGTCATAGGTCAGGGATGTTCACAATTACTTATTTTATAGACCATCTCTATTTTTCTTGTATATATAACCATCCCACTCCAGCTGGTACATCTCCCTGTGTGGCTGTAATTGTGAGTGACACTGGTGACACATGACTCCCTTTTGTATCAGCCTATTAAGTGATAAGGCTCAGTGATAAGTACCTCGTTACTTCATAACAAAAACACTGTTGTCAGAATGCTTCAGCCAGGCATTAAGACTATGAGAGTATAGATTTAAGGTTTAGCTACTGATTTATAAGATGATGGGAACATTTTGCAGTTTATTTTATGGAATCCTAGCAATAAACTTAGTTTCCTAGATATCTAAGTATTTTAATATATATCACCACATATAAAAGCAAGTGTTTGTTCTCATAATATGTGGATGTGTACCTTGATTTAGGATGGCTTTTTGTTTTATTTCAAGACTCTTAGTCATGCTTTCTGCATTTCTTTTCTTTCAGGTTTGGCAGTTTACCTACCCTGCTGACCCCATTGAAAAGCAGAGTGATAATAAAAATATTGGACTTACACTTTTTATAATTGCATATCTATAAATCTGATATGAGGGCCTGGACATGCCTTTTGAATTATTTTGGGCATTCATTACTGGATAATTTGCCCCAAGTTTGGTCTCTTATTGGAGAATGTGGGATATAAAATGTCATACTTGTCAGAAATCCATTATGTCTGCCAGTTAGCCACCTTAGAAATTCTTTCTTCAGTGCAGTTTCAGTAATTTTTCTTTAATGTTTGGTCCGATTTAGAGAATGTTTGTTGTCTGATTTCAGACTTGTCAGAAGTCCAATATGGCCACCAGGCAAACATCTTTTAATTCCTTTTGATCATATTATCTCAAGAACAGTTAAAGTGAATGCAGTTGGATGTATATTTATGTAATCTTGTAAAGGATTGGGTCAAATATTTCTGAATAAATATTACCATCATTTATAAAAGTGCAGTACAGTTGGCTTGTATTGAATAAAAATTCATACAGAAGCACCTGTTTCTCAATAATTCTTGCATGTATTTCCTTGATTTTTGCTATATATTTTGATCTTATATTTGCCCTTTGTTGTGTTCCTTTTGAGACTGACAGGTTTCAAGCAAGCTGTTGGAATAGTTTCTGATAGCTTAACAATCATGCATTTTCCTCAGACCATCAGTTCACTGTGTTTTAACCAGACATAGGTGATATATATTTCTGTTGTCATAGAAAATTTTCAACAACTTGGCAAATTGGTTCTTCAAAATTTGACTGGAAGTTGTGAATCTCAGTCCATGATGTCACAGGTCATGCTTGGCAGCTGAGCGTCATGACCCATGGGTCACTTGTTTTGTTGTCCCTACCATCTGGAAGTTTTCTAATTGGTACGTGGCTTAAACAAGATTCTGGTTCGGGGCAAGGAGTATGATCAAACCTTTGAAGCAAGAGGATTTTGGGTCATTTCCCTCGAAATCCAAGGGCCTCTTTGACCCCCACCCCCCCAGTCTGCCCCTACACGTGTTATTTACAGTCAATGCATGCAGCACACTGATGTGTAACGTTACTAGGTAACGTGCATCGAATTGAAAATTGTAATACATATGCATGTACAGTGCTTATTGCAAATGTCATAATATAAATGTTATCTTGATCACTTTCAAGATTATGGAATCTAAATATGTCAAATTCGTCAAAATGGGATATTTGTCTTGTTCTTAATAAACATGTTCTTTTTCACATTCTGCATTGAGTGCATGACTAATAAATCGACAGTACATCATTTCAGCTCAGCTGACTGTAAGTCATCTGAGCTATAGCGATCACTCTTTGTCCGTCGTCCGTCCGTCCGGCCGTCCCGTCCGGCCGTCCGGCCATCCGGCAGTCTGTCCGTTAACAAGGCACAAATCGTAATCACTGGACCTGGAATCTTCTTTCTTCACATCTACAGAGGTCCCTGAAAAATCTCCTTGGAAACCTGGAATTAGGTCTCTGTTACCCATATCCTTCGAGCTATGGGGCCCCAAAGTATGCTCCAGAATAGTGAAAAATTTCATACAAAAACTTCAATATCTCATTAACTACATCACTGATGGTCATGATTTTTGGCATACATATTGATCAAGAGATGTTTCCATCAGTTCATGCAGACTTGTGGCGCCACCTGTATTTTTTTTTAAATTTTTTTACGAATTTTTTTCTCTATTTTTGAGACCTTTAAAAATGTGGACATCTATTAACAGGGCACAAATCTTAAAGACTGGACCTGTAATCTTCATTCTTAACATTCTGAGAGACCTATGAAAAGTCTCCATGGAAACCAGAAATTAGGTCTCTGTTACCTATATCCTTTGAGCTATGGGGCCTCAAAGTACCCCCCAAAATATAGTCAAAAATTTCATAAAAAAAACTTCAATATCTGATTAACTGCATCACTGATGGTCATGATTTTTGGCATACGTATTGATCATGAGCTGTATCATCAGTTTTTTGCAGACTGGTGGCGCCACCTGTATTTTTGATTTTTACAAATTTTTTTCTCTATTTTTGAGACCTTTAAAAAAGTGGACATCTGTTAACAGGGCACATATCGTAAAGACTGGACCTAGAATCTTCATTCTTAAAATTCTGAGAGACCTATGAAAAGTCTCCATGGAAACCAGAAATTAGGTCTCTGTTACCCATATTCTTCGAGCTATGGGGCCCCAAAGTATGCCCCAGAATAGTGAAAAATTTCATACAAAAACTTCAATTTCAATATTTCATAAACTACATCACTGATGGTCATGATTTTTGGCATACATATTGATCATGAGATGTTTCCATCAGTTTCTGCAGACTGCTGGCGCCACCTGTATTTTTCGATTTTTTATGAATTGTTTTCTCTATTTTTGAGACCTTTAAAAATGTGACCATCTGTTAATAGGGCACAAATCATAAAGACTGGACATAGAATCTTCATTCTTAAAATTCTGAGAGACCTATAAAAAGTCTTCATGGAAACCAGAAATTAGGTCTCTGTTACCCATATCCTTTGAGCTATTGGGCCCCAAAGTACCCCCCAGAATAGTCAAAAATTTCATACAAAAACTTCAATATCTCATTAACTACATCACTGATGGTCATGATTTTTGGCATACATATTGATCATGAGATGTTTCATCAGTTTCTGCAGACTGTTGGCGCCACCTGTATTTTTCAAATTTTGACAATTTTTTTCTCTATTTTTTAGACCTTTAAGGATGTAGTTATCTGTCAACAGGGTTCAAACTGGACCGAGAATCTTCATTCTTTACACACAGGGAGACCTATAAAAAGTCTCCATGGAAACCTGAAATTAGGTCTCTGTTACCCATATCCTTTGAGCTATGGCACTCAGAAGTACAGCTCAGAATAATGGAAAATTTGATCTGAACAACTAATGCAGAGATCACCATAGTTGTTTGTATGGATATTGATCATGGAGTGTTTCATCAGTTTCTGCAGCCTGGTGGCACCACATATATCTGTTCGGGCTTTTTTTTTAATTTTTTTTCTCTATTTTTGAGACCTTTAAAGATATGAACATCTGTTAACATGGCAAAAATCATAACAACTGGACCTAGAATCTTCATTCTTTACACACAGGGAGACCCATGAAAAATCTCCATGGAAACCTGAAATTAGGTCTCTGTTACCTATATCCATTAAGCTGTATGGCTCCAAAATACCCCCCAGAATAATTTGATACAAAAACTCCAGTATTTCAATAACTACAACACTGATGCTCATGATTTTTGGCATACATATTGATCATGACATGTTCCATCAGTTTTAGCAGACTAGGTGTGCCACCTCTATTTTTTTTCAAATTTTTACAAATTATTTTCTCTATTTTTGAGACCTTTAAAGATGGGGTTATCTGTCAACAGGGTACAAATTGTAACAACTGGACCTAGAATCTTCATTCTTGTCATGCAAGGAGGCCCATGAAAAGTGTCAATTTGTGTCAATGCCATGAAATTAGGTCTCTGTTACCCATATCCTTCAAGCTATAGGACTCCAAAGTATCCCTCAGAATAATGGAACATTTGATACAAAAGCTAAAGTATCTGAACAACTAATCCAGAGACCACCATGCTTCTTTGCATGGATATTGTTCTTTGCATGGATATTGACAAATGTTTTTATTAGTTTTTGCAGACTGGTGGAGCCACCTGTATTTTTTTAAAAGTTTACGAATTTTTTCTCTATTTTTGAGATATATTAATACAGACACAATCTCAGCCTGTTGGTTAATCTGTTTGATGCTTCAGTTGAATGGTTATATACTACCATTCAGATGATAAAATTTCCTTTTGAAAATCTCTTCCAAGTCAGCTGAGCGTCATGACCCATGGGTCACTTGTTAATATAAATCTAAAAACTAAATGTGAATAACAATGTTTCGCCTTAATTATAATATTTGAATAAATTACATATCAAGTAGCATATATGACAAATAAGTAATTGATATGTATGGTTTAAGTGTAGATTTTGTGTGTACTTAATTGTCCTCATTTCCCAATTGTTCTTCAGCAACAAAGGGCTCCAGACATGCCATTAACAGGAAGACGCGACGACTTGTGATATATATATATATATATATATATATATATATATATATAATATATATAGGTAAAGAGAAAGTGACGCCTTTTAAATAGACTAACTTGTTCATTAACACACGAGCTTTTGAAGAACACAGGCTCCTTCGTTAGATGGTTAGTGGAAAGGGTAGAGACAGTTGCGTCAATATATTTTCCAGGTTGTGTGCGTGTGGGGGGGGGACTCGTACACACACACACATGCATATATATAAATATATATTTATCTTTTTAGCGTCTGTATGACACATTTTAAATATATAAGCTTCGTATGACACATTTCAAATATATAAGCGTCTGTATGACACATTTCGTATATATATACTTAATCACATTTCAAATATATTACAATTAAGTATAAGGTTTAAGAATAAGGTATCATGTTTCCAGTATATATACTGATTTTAAACCAGGTTTAGATATAATATTTTATATAGTAAACTCTTAAATGGAACCAAAGCCTATAATTTTATTTTTACTATATTTCATTTGTTATATATAAATTATGTTCTCTGAATAGTTTGGGGGGGGGGGTGATTGACCATCCCTCCTTGCTAAAAAGTAAGGTGATATATACCCCTATCCCCCGATATATATTTATATATGGTGGAGTGACTATGAGTCCATAATGCAAGAAAGTGTATTCACATTCTGATTGGATATTAAGTAATATTTTAACCATGATGCCCAGTGTGGACGTGGTATACAGAGCAGTACGTGTCGCTTCACTCAAGAAATTTCGCCAAACTGCTCTTTACCTATAACTTCGACTACAGACTGACACGGCTATACAATTAATTATTATTATAATTAAATACCCTCCCCAGCACATAATAATAATAATAATTATATATATATATTGCGCTGTGAGTTCGACCATCGAAGAATTGGCGCTATATAAATATGTAATATTCTTATTGGACTGTGTGATCTCTGACGGAGCTGAAACGGGCGATCAGAGTAAAAAAAAAAAAAAAAAAAAAAAAAAACAGAAAACGCAACTGTCATCCTTTGTGCTTCTGATTCCGTCCATATGGCCTTTTGTATTTATACTAATTGTTAAAAGATCAATTATCAAAAATTCATCACCGTCGATTTTTCTCATTTTTTTATGTTGATAATAAAAAAAGACAAGAAAATGAGTAGTTTTTACATATTAGGACGGTGCATTAATTGTTGTTTTGAAAAAATATCATGGCAGAGATCTCACAGCCCATGCATGCATCGACCAGTCTGTTTTATCATATTTGTAATTATTGGTAAATGATTTATGGTTCATTAGCATGGAACTACAGATGGACGTTAGTCTTACATTTTGTGTAAGTAAACTACTTCGCTTTCAACATCACTTTGTTGTACATAATATGTTTGTAAGTAAAATGTTCTACTTATTTCTTTGTTCATGTGGTTAATAGAGGCAACACGTGTGTGTGTGTGTGTGTGAGAGAGAGAGAGAGAGAGAGAGAGAGAGAGAGAGAGAGAAGGGGGGGGGGATGAAATCGGGTTAATGCATCTCATGCGATATAAAGGACGAAATCATCTCAGATTTATTGTGGTAAAAGTGGAGTCGGCGCTCGAGCTGATTACGGTAATATCCGTCTAAGTCGGATCCGCAGTAGCTTCCTCAGCAACGATCAAGAGAGATAGGTTGAGTTTTAGTGGTTGTTCCGGGCTTGCAAAATGAAAGTAGAAGATATTGATACAAATGAAGAAGGGATAGACGTTGAGAATGCCACACCAAGCCATGCGCAAAAGGATCCAAGACGCCTTCCAAGGTCAGCTCCATATCACCAGTCACCGGGTCCAAGAAGCGAAGTATGACGAGCAAGCAGAGCAGCAGCAACCAAGCCCACTCCGCACAGAACGCCTGTACATCGCCTTCATCCGCATGCAGACAACGCAGCCCTGTCTAGAACCCTTACTGCGAATGTTAAGAGAGCGAACATTATTTTCTTCACCAGCCATCTGAGGCACTCCTTGATAAGTGGTCAGTAAAACAATTAGTGATTAGTAAGCAAAAGCAAAACAGTGTAAATAGAAAACACACAAGGCATTTCTTAACATCTATATCAGCGTCCACACCAACCTTAACATTTATTCAACCCGCATCCCAATATCCCACATTGTAGATGATATCGATTATTAACATAATTTGAAACTAATGCCTATTGTACATCCTTCTACAAAACTTCATTGACTTCATTCTGAACGTTTGGAGACTGTAAATTGTGAAAAAGATGCATTTCGTTTAGCACAGGCTCTGACTGACTGATGACGAACTAAAATAACGTGATGATTGTGATGATCATGTGATGCTCGTGACTTACAGGGGAGGGGTTTGTTCTGATCGGGCCTCCCGCCCAGCTCACTCGACTAGGAGTGATTTCTGCTTGAAATAAAGTAACAGCCCTGAGAGCCACCAGCTAGAGCTAGCATAGCCAATAAAATTGACTCTTCTTTCATTTGCTTCTTTAGAATATAAAGAACTGGAAGTACCAAAGTCCCATAGCTAGGAAGGAGGGGGGGGGGGGGCATTGATGATCTAGTTGGTACCCTAAGGACGTATAACATCTAGAAAACATAACGGCGTATCCATTAAAACAAAATAAGAAATAAAGGGTATCGACGACTGTAAAAAATATGTAGAATTTATTGAAACAGGAAAAAAAGAAATAAGACAGAGCAAAAGGAAATGCGCCAAATGATGAACCGCTTTTATCCACGTTTTACGTTCGGAGAACTTATCCAAGTTCAACTTGTGTCGAGAGAGAGAGAGAGAGAGAGAGAGAGAGAGAGAGAGAGAGAGAGTGAGCACTATTATTTACTATATTCAGAAGGTGTGCCGGTGTTATGGAAAGAAACCACATTATCTTGCTTTGAACTCTATATATACGTATCGCGCATACCGATGAAAGCTCTGCATTAACATAAAATTGACAAAGGAATTATGCAGATAAAAGGTGCAGAGAGCACCTGGTGAAAGGAGACTTTTGAAAGGTATAGTCGCCCAAAGTAAAATATAAAGTTTAACTACTCAGTGATAATCCGCATAATAAGGAAAAGAACCTAAAATTCCCGTATCTCTTCTTCCCGAAATTTCGTATCTCTGAAATTTAAAATAAGGAACCAAAATAAACCTCTATTAACCAAAATTTAGAAATGAGACATTAAGATATATATAAAATTATATATATATATATATATATATATATATATATATATATAATCAAAGTTATACACATAGGAATTCAATAAATCATAGTGAAAGTGCTCGACCATGCAGGGGAGCATGAATAATGTATATATATATATATATGAATTACAGGGTGTGACTTATTTCTATTTGTTTTCTTAAAAAATATATTACCATGATTGTATATGGTTCGCCATTTTCTTTTTAGCTCAGATGACTATTAATCATCTGAGTTATTAAGTCATGGTCCTTTGTCCGTTCGACATAGAATTAGATGTCCCTTAGTTCTCCTAGCTAACCTGCAACTGTGTCACTGCGACTTCGTTCCTTCGATAAATTAAGGAAAAAATTATCTTTACCAATAAAAACCTATTGTTACACTTCAAAACTGCCCACTATGAAACCGCTATTATATGTCTATTCATAGTTGACATAATTAACCATTCCTGAATTTATTTCCACTTCACATGCCAGCAATTAGGTCAATATTGCATAAATCTTTGAAATCATGGGCCCAAATATAATGCACTTTGTCAAAAATCATGAAATATATTTACTCACTTCATATAATAATTTAGCTAGAGAGCTTATTTCAAGCATATATCTAATTCAACTTATTTTTAGTTGTATTGCAGAAATGAGAGTTAGTAGCATACATGTAAAATCATTATCTTAAATTTCGTCCAACTTTGACAATGGCACATTATTTCCTGCATATGTACAGTCGCGTTTAATTTTACATGATGGACAAATTAGATTTAAAAAGCAAATAAAATCTGAAATTTGAAAGGAATTGATGAAAAATAGCTTTTATTAAAGTTTTCATACAGCATGTCAAGTGTTTTTTTTTACATCAAGCCAACCCAGTCCAGTGGTCTACAGTGAGAGATGCAGCCTCACCTATATCATGTAACTGCTCCACGCCAGGTTCACGCCTGCCCCCCCCCCCGACAGGTTGCATAAACTGGATGAATGTCATAATTTTCCATTTTTAATTCATTCTTATTCTAAACTTTTGCTACATTTTGGATTTTGTATTGTATCACTAGATATTACAATGATTAAAATCTACATTAAATTATGTCCATAAAGTCATTTATTTCTATAAAAGTGTGGATGTTAATAATATGAGGAATCTCTTACTTCAAGAGAGTAAAAACTTTGGGTTCTTTTTCATTATGTGTGCAACTGAATATTAATTTCTGTAATAGATAACAGTTGAGATAGTAATTAGCATAATAATTTTGTTTCTCAAACCAACCAAACAGTGTGTATACCTGATTTAAAAAGGGAATTTTAAATCAAATTTATCTTTTATTTAGTTAATAAAAATAAAGCATGTACTGAAAACTCCAGTGCACAAAACTTTGTTGAATAATGATTCAAGGAACAATCTTTAAGATGCCATGTTTTTTAAAGTAATATTTAAAAAAAATCAATTAAATTCAGTTTAAGCATTCTGGGAGTTCAAAAATAATAAAATGTAAATGTATGCAAAAATGCAGGCAGGGATCTAGCCCCCCCCCCGGATCCGCGCCTGTAATAATGCCACTTACAATTCTGACTAAATTCATATTTTCAGATTTTTTCATGCAAATTTTTTAAATTTTGTAAATTATGAATACGGTAAAAACTATTCATGCAAAAAACTATTCATGCAAAAAATGTTCCTTATTGCATCATTAAATGGTTTCAGGCCACAAATGTCATATATTACATAGTGCAGATGCAATGTATACAAAATTGTCTTGTTTTTACTCGATCTTTGAATTTAGTTTATACTCATTTGAAATATGATAATTTTTATTATTAAATGTGTATTATTATACTTCAGTTCATGTCCATTATTATATAATTTACAGGGCTTCGTATGTTCCTATGCTGGGGATAAATTCACAAGCATATTACAGTCACTTAGTTGAAACACTGGAACTTTATATGCTTATGAGAGCTTACCTCATCTTTCATGTAGTACTTAAAAGTGCACAGTCAACACAACCACTAGGATTTCATACAAATATTCTCAGAATCAATTTCAGCTGAGCGCCGTGACTCTTGTTTCTTCTATTAACTAGATTTAGACCGGACCAATTCATGGCATGGATGCCTACAGGTATGCATGGGTTCTGGGTTGGGAATTGTTCATCCCACATCAAATCCCATTTGGGATTTTACCTCCAGTGATGCAAACAAATCCAGTCAGAATACTGTGGATTCTGAATCGTTCGTGGGGGTTTTGTTTTCGTGGAATTCATGGATAACTTTTATCCCTATGAAATTAATAAACCCACGATCATTTAGTTATAGAAGTTTAAAATATTCATCTAGTCGCCATGCATTCAGTGACGACATCTTGCTGGACTACATTAAAGTTCATGCAGGTTGGCAATGACCTATAAATAAGTCTCTCTCTCTCTCATATTATAACGCTAATAAATGTCATTTAACGTTGCTTGTCTTGTTTAAACGTATGACAGCGTATAACGTTTGTAAACACCACCAGAAACAGAAACAACTCAAGATCAACAATTAATCCATGAATGTTTTTAACCCCATGAACAGTGTTTCGTGTCAAAACGATGATTTTCAGACGCCGGAATTCTTCTTAATACACAGTATATATATATATATCTGTAGTTAAAGGGTTCAAGCCACCGAGTTTTTAGCCCATAGCCAGGTGTGGAACGAGAATGAATGTGTGCGGAATGACTTGACTGACAGCTGTTCTGTGTTCATCTAAAGGAATCCTGCATGATTTATACTATACGTAGTATATGTAACAATAAAACCAGGAGCGGACACAGCATTTGATATAGGACAAGGGGGCGCAGGAGGGGCTGGGGTAAAGGTTTAAACCTCATATAGTGTAGACACATTTCTTTAAATCTCATGCTGTAATGGCGCAGTCTGGGGTAGTTTAACATACATCATGATGCATAATCCGGCTCTGTATAATTTGGTATTTACTGCCTGTTGTTTTACTTCACGAAGGGGGGGGGGGGGGGGGGGGGGGTCCTTAATCCGACCCTGACTGTTACTTGTTTATATTGAAAAAAACTAGAATTTTTGACACTGGCCCACCTTATTTGCGTATTGCATATTTGGTCTTCGTGAGGACAACCCATCTCTCGAAACGCTCAGTGGACCCAAAGCATAACAATTCCATAAAAAAACTTACACTATAGACAGTTCATAGGATTACATAACAGGCCACTTTAAGTAATGGCATTCAGGGCACCACATATTCCCTCCGCCCTATACTGACCAATTTGCTACCTCGCGCCAATACAGGGTAATTATATATATATATATATATATATATATATATATATATAAATATATATTTATATATTTATATATTTATATATTTTAATGGAACAAGGAAGACATATATAGCTAGGTCTACTATAGGAATAAGCCGGTGAACAACAAATACATTAATGCTACTTAAACTGTTGAATGTTTTATTCAGATTCCATCAACATGTTATCAAATTTGCTCATTCTAAATCTGAAATAATGTAAATTTAAACTTCTAGATATCTTGCTTTTAATATTTGAATTGTTACGTACATGTGAGTGATGAAGTATACTTCTTAGTGGTTTGTCAAATATTTGACAACTTTAAAGAACATTAAATTTATTTACTTCATCTGTTACAGTAAGTGAATGAATTTTCCTTTTACAACTGTGGACAACTTTCAATTGTGGACAACTATGCAATTTATGTTACAGGTCCCGAGCTTAAAGTTTAAACAGAATACTGTCTCAATAAACTGTGTATGGCAAGGAATTCATACATCGGTATGCTTCGGTGGCGTTTCAATGATTTGAAAATAGAGGGCGCGCTGCCCTATAGTCGGGAAGGGGGCTGTCCTGCGTCTTTTAGACATGTCAAATATATATATATATATATATATATATATATATATATATATATATATATATAAATATACACTAATAAATCATTTTTTTCCAGATTATATTGATGTTCCACAAAGCCCTATTTGTAGGAAGCAAGCATATTTAAACTTGTTTGAACACACTGCGTGGCTGTAAAATTGTCTACTATACTAAACAGTTCAAATATTGTTAGTTCGTACATTATTATTATGATGTTTATTAGTAATTTTGTAAGGTATCCTATTCAACTTGTTAATTATGTTAACCATTGGACTCTCATTTATATAAAATGCATTATTTGAATAACAGAAAATATATTCATCAATAAGTGTAGTGTTTTGACGTAATTGTAATTTTTACGGAGAAGATGGTCAGCACACATGTAAAAGAACTGAAATGGATTAACTATTATCTATGTCACTGAATCTGTCTAAGGTGACTGCATCTATTTTTCATGTGAAGCTTCTGATAAATTGAAAATGAATTCCATGATATATTTTTTTCGTAGATATATTATTTTTGCAGCAATTCAGTTCCAACTGGAGCTAGTTTTAGTTAAAAAGTAATAAAGATAGTCTGACCTGAGGTAATCAAAGTACATAAACACAAAAAAAATATTAGAAGTAAAAAATATTCATTGACTTTTATTTGCATGCCATTTTCAGGTTTATATTAATATTGAAAGTGCAGCTCTCAAACATCATGCCTGGTCATCCATCTCCAGTGACAGTAGATGGATTTTAATTACCCAAGAACCAAGAAACCGGAAGCTTTTCTATAGTCCCTTGGTGTATTCCAGGGTTAATTTAAAAAATGAGGTATAGCAAGCGTCAAGTGAAAGTACAAATAGCTTGCATGGATTGTCTGACAGTTTTTGGCCATCCACCATGATTTTACCGAATAACAGAATTTACAAACAAAATAGAAAAGAGAGATAGTAAAAAAAAACATGAGAGAAATGTATAAGTATATATAAACCGTTTACTGTTTAGATTTATTTTAGAAATTTTCAAAGTCTGACACTCTTTACATTTTTATTACAGACAATATCTTGCTAAGATTTTGGTCCTTCTTCACAAAATTTCAACAAATACAACAAAACTAGTTTCTCTTGAGGCCAATAGGAACCTTTAGAACTGATAATAAGTATAGATTATTATATCAGATATATATCTATTTTTAAATTACAGACAATATCTTGCTAAGCTTTTGTTCTTCCTTTTCCACATGGGAATAACATTACCACACCCGTGCATAGAGAAAATATTTATTTACTTAAAACGCCATATATATGTATGTGTGTGTACTTAAATAATCGAACATAAAATGAATGTATGTTACCAAACATAACACTTGCCAGTAGTAACTGGCATAAGTGTTAGCAGAATTAAAGGGGGCATCAATCCAGTCAGAATACTCAGAATTCTGAATTGTTCGTGGAGAATTTTATTTTCGTAGAATTCGTGGATTACTTTTTTCCCCACGAAAATTATAAACCCACGAATATTTAATCATTATAGAAGTCTCTCTCTCTCTCTCTCTCTCTCTCTCTCTCTCTCACATATGATTACCCTAAAAAGGCCATTTTGCACTAGTTGCCTAGTTTTAACGTATGTCAGTGTATGATGCCTTTAAACAACACCATAAAATACAATAGAACGGTTAATATTTAACCCCATGAACAGTGTTTCGTTTCAAAACAATGACATTTTAGACGGACGATTTTATTCGGAATATACAGTATATATCTGCAATTTCAGGGTACAAGCCGCCGAGATTTTTTATCGCACAGCCAGGTGGAACAAGGATGATTATCTGAGGAATGACCTGAATTGCGGCTCTTCTAAGTTCTTCTCCAGGAATACCATATAAAATATACATATAACAATAAAAGCAGGGGCAGATATAGCTTTTAAAAATAGGGGAGGGGAGGGGGGGGCACAGGATTGAAAGGGGGGATGGTTTCACCCTGACATAGTGTATACACGTTTTAAAAAATGTATTCTGTAATGGATAAATCTGGGTAAGTTTTAACATGCATCATGATGTTCTACTTTTCACATTTTAGATAGATGGGAGGGCTGTTTTAAATCTGCCCCTGACTGTTAGTTTTCGAGAGTTTAAGAAAATAGAATTTTCGTCAATGGCCGTTCTTACTTGCATTTTACAAAGTTTGCCCCAGGACAACCAGTCTCAAAACTATGATATTGATTAGTGGTCCTCTATACTATCACACATCCATAAAATTGCTTATACTATATGGAAAGTTCATAGGATTACATTCCAGGCAATTTAACTATAAGTATTGGCTTTCAGGTAGCCACATATGTTCCCTTGGCCATACGGGGCCGATATGCTACCTCAGGCTAATATTCAAAGGTAACATATACACAAAAAAAGTAGACTTATAGCTTGGTTCTAAGGAACAACCAGTAAACATCAAATAAATATATGCTACTGTCCAGAACCGTATTCGATTTTGTATTCAGATTTCCTCAACATATAATCAAACATGCTCATTCAAAATCTGAAAACAAGGGACCAATGGGTCAGTGTGCTCAACTGAAGTTGACATTGAAGGTAAAAATTTAAAATAATATCAAATGGAGATAAAGTCTAAAAGGAAAAGGTAAAATAGGCTATGGCTGGTTGACATGATTGGTTTGTATTGATGAGTAAGAAATTGTTGCTAATAATACTTCATTTCCAAACCATGCATTTTCTAATGTTAAAATTTAAGCATGTGAGCAATTTGTGATGTATATAATTACCATGATCATTGGTTGCAAGGACTTGGTGGTGGTATGGGGGGCGGGTGGGGGTGGGGGTGGGGGGGGGGGGGCTGTAGAGGAATAATGGGAGTTACAACATCTCTGTATCATTATAGTGTAAATACACATAGGATTTTCATTTAATTCAACAATGCTTTGTTATTATATCAAATTGTTTTAAAGTTTAAAATCTGTAATATTACTCAACTTAATATTTAAATTGCTTCCAAATTTCAGACTTTAATAGGTTAAATCCAAACACGTTCAGCATATGAAAGTAATTTCAACAGTGCTTATAGGAAAACTTTCATTATTAATATATATTTAATGATAACGGAGAGAATATGGCCAGACAGAACGGATTTATGTTACTTTCCCCTGAAGCATGAATATTATTCAATGAGATCTTATTTTTTTCTAATCCAATTATTTTATAAAGTCCCCGTGCACAGGTGCAAAGGAATCAATGGCGCGGGGGGGGGGGGGGGGGGGGGGGGGGCTGGGATTTACAACACTTCTGCATATACATAGAGGGCAAACAAAGTATGATCTCCATTTCTGCTTATGCAGGAAAATAATAAACAAATGTATTAGATCCTCAATTTTTTACCACATCATTTTTTTTAATTTTAAGTTTATAGTTCTATATACATTTCCTTTATAACATATGTATCTGAATATAAAAGTTGATTCATAATTCCAAACTGCATCATCATAAACCTCAATCTTGTCAGATAACACCACATCATGCATACTAATAAATTTATTTTTTACCACAAAAATGTATCTTAAATTTGCAAAACATTAAACATATCAAAATAATACTTGATTCAGATTTCACCATTTCTTTAAAAAGTTCTACATAAACACAACATGCCTTCTTCTGGATTACTCCTTGAATTACTTTTTAAAAAAAAATTGAATATTGGAGTGGAAACAGCATTACAGTTAGGAAAATAAAGTGCAAACAATAACAATTACTGCATAACACTTGGTGGGGAGGGTTTGCGGGGGGGGGGGGGGGGAGAGGGGCGGGTTTGAGGGTGGCGGGGGCGGTTGGAGTTGATATGAGAATAACTGTGCACCTGTCACAGCGGGCCTGGGGGATCTCCTCCAGTGCCTGTAACAAAACCTGGCATAGCTGACTTCCTTTGACCAGGAGTGGCCTATACCTGCATCTGGACATAGCAAGTGACTACAATAGAGCCTCAAGACAGAATTAAATAACTAGCTTAATTTTCAACTTTTTATTTTCAAATTTCAAATTCAAACATTTTAAATACTTAGGTTTATGTGCTGTGAAAATTAAATCAACAGTACTCACAGGAAAAGTGTGCCAGAGTTGTGCAATGTCTAAGGTACTGATTTCATTGTTATGCTAATATCTTTAAAAAATTACAAAAATTCAGATCTTATTTTAGGTATACAATTGAATCATAATTAAACAAAGTTATATACTTGGAAAAAAGTCTCTTATTTAAAAAATATTCATCATAAGTGAGTAAATATTTTTCCTGATTTATTACAAAGTCTATATACGTTCGGGCCCATAACTTAAAGAAATTACACTTAACGGAATTAATCGGTGGCATGTACATAGGTGAATACATAGGAGAATACTTCTGGTGATAAATTAAGAAACATATAAGTGGTTTTGATATTAGGCAGTCCTGAAGTGTGATAAAAGGGTTTTAATAGAAATTTGAGGGTTTTCCTTAATTTCTGGAAGGAACAAAGTCGGAGTGACCCAGTTTTCAGTTTTGTAGGTGCTTTTGGGGACATCTAACAGTATGCCAAATTTTGGATTTTAGGTCTAACGGTTTCAAAACGTGCCAGTCTAACGGACGAAAGGACTGCTAGACGGACGGACGACGGACCACGGCTTATTAATATACCTGTAGTCAGCCGAGCTAAAAAAATAAACAAAAAAATTTCTTGCTTTTGAAAAAAATCCAAATTGTTATGTACAAGTTAGTAATGAGAATTTAGATATCTGACGAATGTAAAGCAAATAAAGTTTATTACTTTATATTTTAAATGAAAGATTTATGCTCTCAGAACTGTGCAATTGTTTCAGTTGTGGACCACTTTATAATTTATATGTGCATGAGGCCTACAGGTCCCGGCCTAGCTTATGTATACCGGCTCAGGTTATATAGTTTTGATATGAAAAAGTGGAAGTTTTTAGTTGAGAATTAATACAAGCAGTATATTTTGAAAATATCTGACAACGTTATATATAATATTATATATATATATATATATATATATATATATATATATATTAGCTAATAAACCAGGTATACCGGGCTTATTACCGGGGTTGGGGAGATATATTAACTGAAATGTGGAATGTTGGCTCAATTTTTATTCTAAAAGTTAACAGAAAATATAGGTTTTCAGTGAGGAAACTGTCTCAATAAGACATGTATAAATATTTTTTACATTTATTTTGTGGGGCTGTCCTCGTGGCAAGAAATTCATACCCCGTAATGTTTACCTTGAAAACCTGGTCAGTGATGATGTTTACATTGCGAACCGGAATGAGACACGGGGGCATTCAGGTTTTCGATGATATTTGACTGGATTCTATCGTTAGACGTATAAAGAATAGGTTGATGTGAGGAACACATGAAAGATTTATTAAATGTACGTTGCAAGGAAACTGTTCCTGAAGAAAGAAACAGAAATATACACACCTCGTTAGTAGCAGAAGCTGACACAATAAATTTTGAGGCCTGAAACCCCTGACACCACCCCATCCAACCACACCCAACTTCTGTTCCTGAAATTTGGACCTTGAATTAGGTTTTGTCATTAATCCTCCTGGGTTGAACTCTCCAATTCATAAAGCGGGAAACATGCGTTTTTCTCTTTTACTGAGCACGCACGTGGGTGAAAGCCTCGTTCAAATGAAGCCCTGAATAGCTCAAATCCATCTCTGAAAGCAAGTGTTATTCAAGTGAACAATAGTAGTGTTTGAGGTTGAGTGACCAAGATGCACGATGGTCATTGCCGAAGGCAGTTCGGCTGTGCTCGGTCTTACCTCCGTGCAAGTCAGAAATAACGGAAAAATCACTCAAAATTATATGTACATTAAAAATTATTTATTTTCATATCGCCTATGTCACCGCGGGGATAATAACCTTTAAATGATGTATGGCACAGTATTGTACATCACGCTGTTTTAGAGAACACTGCGAACACACGTGAACCGAATTCCTTTTACAAGTATTATATATATATATATATATATATATATATATATATATATATATATATATATATATATATATATATATATATATACAGGCCTACTTTTAGATATGATATGTACTGATGCATGCAATTCCTGTGGCTATATTTACACACATTTACAGATAATAACTGTAATGTAATGTTTTTATAATAATTTACCTATCCTGGTGAACACACAAGGCACCAGGCATGCTGTGGTAGTAGGCCTAGTTTAAACAGTTGTCATTAGCTACACGAAGAACCCACCAAACCTGTGATGTGATACGTCTCACCTAACACTACCGGCAAGTTCTCGTACTATGGTGTCATATAGCAAGTGAATCACGATTATTTAGTGGCGAGAGTTAGTGTAACGTTAAAATGGTCCGCCAAATGGCACTGCGCAAGCTGTTCATGACAGGTAAACGCCAGCTATGGATTAGTGTTTAATTTGGTCGCCAGTAGATGGCGCCATTGAAGTAGTCACCGGGGGGAAAACCCAGAGTCAGAGGGCACGGTTTCTATTTTTAAACAACCCATGTGTCTGCTGTTGGCTTTATTAACATGGCAAAGGATTTTCCAATCATGTGAAAAATGGAATTCCAATGACGACATGGAAATTCCCGAATCATTTTTATATGTGCCATAGAAGCGGCAACGTTTTGGAAGTTCTGCACATTGCACTGTTTGGTTGCCGATTAGTTTGACGCACGTGAGATCTGAGTTCGATCGGTCAGGCCTACTACTCGTCTATACCAGAGTGATAGCAGGGAGCGGTGATTAATCCAATAATTCCGCTGGATGTACTGCGTGATAACGTTACAAGAACCTTATTTGATTATACTGTAGTCTGTGGAGTAAAGAGATGTCTGTGTTGGAATATTTTCCTTTATTGTGTGTTCTGTCAATTCTGGGATCATTTAAACGTTCAGAGGCCGGTAAGTGGATTTCGTGTTTGTACACACATTAGGCTCACCTCTATTATTACAGGGCTACTTGTATCTGGAAATGTCATTTAAGTTCAGAGACGGAGAACTCGGATATTTAAGACTTTTAGAATACCAATTGAGAACTGATACGAGCATGTGAATTTTGGCGGGACACGCTGCTTGCTCTAAACTTTTATAAATTGAATCACTCTGGTAAAATGAACCAAAGATATAATTAAAAATAAAAAAGTAAACATTCAGATATATATTTAATGATATTACAAATAGGTGATGAATGTTACACGGATCAGGATATTCCGTGATTTTTTCATAAACATTAAGCCTATATATATATATATATATATATATATATATATATATATATATATATATATACATAGGCCGTAAATCGTTAATTGGATATAGATGTGGTGCAGTATTTTCAGTGTACTTGAAATGGACGCTCACTGCCTCTGTTAAAATTGCATACATGACCAATTTATCGTTCTCGAAAATCACTAGTAATGAGTACTTATATATATATATATATATATATATATATATATATATATATATATATATATATATATATATATATAACAGTATATCAGTATTTACAGGTGATTTACAAGTTTTACAACTGATGATATATATATAATTTAATATATATAATTAAGAAGAGTATAGTTTATCCGTGGAGTAATTTTCTTCGTTATTTCCGCCTAGAGTAGCTTTAATTGCTTGACACTGAGCAAGTTTATTCCATGACCCTGGACGTTATTTGTAAATATTCGCTACAACTCTGCAAATTTTAATCAGTTTCATCACGTTAAGTCTTTACATGATGTAAACTAAAGTGTACATTCATGTTTATTTTATGAAAGAATTAATTGTTCCATGATGAGTGTATATATAAAGAGAATCGTAATAAATTACTGGTAATAACCGCCAAAAATTATTTATCTAATAAATTATAATGATTAAATATTTACACATGTTTATTTTCTTTTGTGGCTAATTCAAAGAGAATATTAGAAAAAAATACAATATATGAATAATGCATATGACATGAAGAAAAAGGCAGTATAACTAAATAAACTGTTGTAAATATTTTGTTTATCGAGGGGGGGGGGATATGAAGAAATTTTCAATATAAAACTCTATAAGTTCAATTGACATTGGACGTCATATCAAATATAAACTCCAGTGTTAATCTGTTAATCATCCAGTGTAAATAAGATAATAAATAAAACTGATAGAAATGTTAAAATGAGTGTTATCTATTTTTTTAAATATTTTAATTCATTTTTTTAGGTTTGTATAATCCTGTTTCTGATTATGTCAGTACAAATATATATGGTACAAAGGAGTTTTCCCTCCCGTATATCAACAGATATATATGCTCTCATTTCATTATATATATATATATATATATATATATATATATATATATATATAGATTAAAGCAATATGTTCACCTACCTTACCTGTAGAATGTATGCAACTTCTGGTTTATTCTGCGTATACACACTATTAAAGTTCAGGTAATTTCTGTTGAGAAAGGTTTGTATAATGCCATCATAATGAATGTATGACCTTGCTTTATCCACAAGCTTTTAGTAATCACTGCACATACGTCCTTGTTGACAAACAGAAAATACTAACGTATAACGGCCTCTGTCGCTCAGGGGTAGAGCACAGTACTCAAAACCGGGAGGTCGTGAGTTCAAATCTCAGCCGAGGAGTGGTGAGATTTTCACGGTCGGCATAATCCCATGGGAAGGCTGTGCCCCACAGCCGTGTTTGATTTACAGACGCGTGCGTCATTGGGATGACCGACCAATGGGGTTGATAAAACAACCAGGATCTGCAGGTGCGGTAGACACCGGGCCTTGCCGCCCAGCAGCCCTAGAAAGAGAGCCAATCAGAGATTCATAGTATACTACACGCATGCGCGTTAAGTTTCATTCATGTGATTTTGTCCATGTGCAATAATTCCGGTGCTATCAAATGAGATGCTACAAGCATACACACAGCGATCGGTTTATCCAAATTATCGAAAGAACCTGATTTCATCCCTAATTTCCATAATCACAACCTCGTAGTCACATGTTCGCAGCCATTTTAACGATTTAAGTAAAAGATTTAAATAAGTCGACTTTTCCCGCCTTCGGCCTAATGTCTACAGAGGATTTTCCACGCGGTGTCAAGAATGTCACATTAGTTCGATCGTGACCCTGCGTTGAGGTGGCATCCGAAACTGAGCTCGGCAGAACCATTCAAAAGCCTGACTTTTTCGGACACCTTGTGGAAAATATTACAATCCCTGCTGATATAATATATTACAGTCAGCACCTTTAATGTTTTCGAACGTAAGCAGTCCATCATTACAAGAAGAACATAACACTGAAATCGGGTAAGATCGTGATGAAACGTGAAAGTATGAAGGAGAACATTTGAACGGTTTGACTTGAGGAAGATCTCCGACGAAAATCTTTTTATCTCCGCAGTTCCTCGGATTTTAGATGAGCATGAGAAAGACAAGGGAAATGTTTCACTAACCATAGGCTCGGCAAATGCGATGATTTAAAAAACGACCGAATCTGTCGCGTGGGTCGCATTTTGTAGGTGACTGCGAGTTTACTTTTTTAGGGGATTTATATCACGACTCATGGACACATTTTATAACGGCGGCAAAAGAATAACGACAGTGACACTGTTATATTTATTTTCCAAATTGTTACAACTTATAGGGTCGGCGGGTCTGGGAAACGAAAAATTAAATAAGTATGGCCTCATGTTAAATTATTTTTCATCATATTATATTTAATTCATGTATTATATTATTAACAAAACATATTATACACTATTATATACTATACTATTATATTATGTTATGTTATATTAATATACCACGGGTAAAGGGGTATATCATATTGCAGATGTTAAGAGCGAATTTATAACACCTGAGGGGCAGTATTCACGGGAGATAGCGGAAAATGTTTGTAAACAGAGGGGACCAGACTACATGCTGCCGGCTGACGACGACCCTCGAGAAACCAGAAGCAATCTGCTGGAGCTTTTGACCAAAGATGGTCAAACAATTTGGCTCGCTCTAAAAAGGCATGTATTGCCAGAGCTGGTAGATAGTGACGGACGTCCGTTTGGTGAGTTTTGAATTGCAGGCCCTTCTAGTCTATATTCTAGATGTATTAATGATAGCTATGTAAAATTGAAACACAGGTTATTTATAGTTTTTAAAGTTTTAAACGTGTGTACTTGCGGACTTGATCCCGAGTATACTGTGGAGATTGAAAGATACTAGTATTCATGAATATTCATTACTTCTAATTTTGTATATTGTTTCATCGAATTATGTCAACGGTTGAAAAGGGATTTTCCAGACTTTATCCATTTTGATTCAGACATAAGGATCATTGTATATTTCACGTGAATCAAAATCGATAACGGTCGCTGTTTTTAAAAACGGCTCCAACCATGCATGAAAAATAAATGACAGCTTTAGAGGTAACTGCTGCATGTCAAATTGATGACTGGGCGGTTAAGATAGAATATGAAGATTTTGTCGTCATGGGAAAGGAATTTTGAATATATTTAATCAAAGAGAGTTAAATAAAAAAAGAGATAGATGGCTCTACTCTATCATGTCTAAGGGAATTGGTAAATGGTCATTATCAGCAGCAACAAAAAAATCTTAGTCTGAAAGGTTTAATATATCATAAATATCTTCAATATATTTGTGCAGTCTGTGTAGACGAAACGTGTATCCAATTGTGATTTCTCATGGTGTTTTCTCCCTTTTAAGCCGGAAAAGGTGTTCTGACAAACCCCCGCGACGCAGACAAAAACTGCTACTGTGCCATGTTATATCCGCGCAGGGAAGAGAAACCAGTTGAACGTTTCTCGTGTACGGCGGCATGCCACAACCGATCAGATATCTGCATTAGAGCTATTTGTCAGAGCAGGATCAGAGGTATGTGTTTACATTTAAAAATTAGAGAAGACTGAAATAAAATCTAATGTCTGAGACAAAAAGTTACACACAATGAGTTTACTAAATACGGAGGTCATATATTTCTCAATCACTCTTCAACATCATCCTTGAACAGGTACTAGCTAGGTTATTTCATTGTCTGCAGCACAATAATTATTTTGTTTTGCTTTGTTTTGCAGAGAAAATATAATGTCAGAAGTTTTCAAGACACGCACGCACACACACACATTTTTACTATATTTTCAATAGACAAATTATTAGGATATTAAATTAATGATAGAGTTTTACCATTATATTTAGAATTTGATATGGAAACGAATAATATAGTAAACATTTTCACAGTTTCAATATTTCTAGTTAGATAGATAGATAGATGGATATTATTTCATTCACAAGCAAATACAATGGTCATGTTATGCAGATACTATATATGCATATATATATATATATATATATATATATATATATATATATATATATATATATATATACACACACCGTCCACATTGTAATCACAAATAATCATAGGCCTACTTCATAATGAAAGTACATATGATTCCTTTAAATTACTCGGAACAACTAAAATTAGTACACAGTGTATGTAAAATATATTGTAACCTGGTAACCCCAGCACTTTAACCCACCAGGTCGCCGAGGTAACTGTACCTGTGGGGGTGCGTCAGCCGCTGACACCGACTGTCTAGAGTTCAACGGTACGTGCCTGCACATAGCGCGCCACCCGTCCTCATGGTACAGTGCCCGGGCGCAGTGTCAGAGACAAGGCATGACGCTTGTTCAGGTGCTGACAGATAGAGACGTCGAAGAGCTCTCGGAAATGCTAAATCACCATCAGAAAGAAAAAGGAGGCTTATTTTGGCTGGATCTGAACCAGGAAAAGTGGCTCTACACACGTGACAATGGTAGGTTGATGACGTCAGACCATTCAAAATATGATTCTGCGGAATCACCGCTCTTGTTTTTCCGGATTGTTTGCTGAATGCACTTAATTAAGAGTCATGTAGAAGCCAGGGTTTATTTTAAGGTTGTGATATACCACGACTGAGAATGGCTCCAAACTTGTGAATGTAACTCGTGAAAGGATTTTTCTACAGAAATAAAACCAAATGTGTGCACACAAAAGCAAATGTAATGGAGTAAAACATTGATATGAGTGATCAATGAAATTTATTATTTAGACATTGACATAAAAACAGTTTTTCTGGTCTGTGACCTCAATAAAGTTGAACTTTTAGAACTGCACCAATCCCGAATGACGACTTCACATTTTCCACTTACAACTGGCCAAATTGGGTTCAACTGCACGTATAAATATACCCTGGTAGAAGCTTTGACTAGCTTCCAGTAGAAGCTGGAACATATGGGAGTGAATTTCGGCCTTTTCTTACATAAATTTGAGTACAAGCATCTTTTGTATATAGCTAATCTTGTCTCATTCCCTTCATAGACACAATAATGTTTAAACATTTTATCCAACTGCCCTTAACGTAGATATTAAAGTCCCTCCATTTTGACAGGTGACCAAGGTGTGTATTTCACACCAAATGCATGCAATTTTGGAAGTCTGAAAAAATTATGTTCACACTCTTACATAACCAAACACAGGTTTGTGTAACATACACATATAAACCATCACATATGTCATTGGAAGAATATCAACTATGTTACACGCATCTGTGTCATGTATTAACTTAAATGAACCTCCAGAAATAGGACATTTTACCATTTTTTTATTTGCTGCAGAAGATGTACAGATTAAAAGAAACGAGTCAAAGGTATCCACACATTCAGGATTCCTAACATAATAATCATTATAATTAAGACTTTCCTTCCAATCTTCATTATGGGTGAAAAACTTTTGTGTTTACTTTATCTTTTTCATATTGATAATTCAGTTTCTGTTTCTCATTGCAGACACATTTCAGGTAACACAAAATTACTGGGCACATCAATCTAAAACGGCCAAAGGTAATTGTGTGACCTTAACCTACAAACAAGGAAGAGTATTATGGGAAGTCACAGACTGCGCTGAATACCACCAGGTGGTGTGCCAAAGAAGTAAGATTCTGCTGCTATTACTTTGACTGATATGATACATTATCTAGCTATCTGAACATATCATGAATTTTGGATTTCAATCCACATTTGAGTTAGATGGCATTTAACTTCTTGTTAACTGAAATTGCAATTCTCCTAACATGCCTGAGAGACCCTGTTTTTATACATCCATCTATGTCCTAATTGACACATTATGGTATAGCCTACCCACTGTCCCTTTGCTGTCTGCCCAACAGTTGTCAATCCAGTAACTTTTAGTGTAGCTGCCATAATTTACCAGGAAGTTGATAGATTTTCATGAAACTTACCGTAACTTCTTATCCATAGATAGCCGCCTAAGTATGCTTCTTGGGAAAATCCATGCATCATTTATGAGCTCATTTTTTGAGCCCTTGCAGGGCTCATGTTTAACATTAGCGGCAGCCTGCCACCCAAACGTCAAATTTTCATTTACAGAAGACATTGGGGTGGCAGTACAAGCTATTGAGTTCACAGCTATTCTAGTACATGCAGACGTGCACACTGTTTTAGCAATACTTTTTCATTTTCATCTGCCTGTGGAACTGTCATTTTTCCAAAGTAAGACATGAAGTGGCCTTATTCTGTTGGGAAAAATAATAAATATTAAATTCAGGGTTGACTTACATATATTCATGCAGCAGTTATAATAACAAGGCAAGTTTTACTCAGAAAGTTTGTCTTTGTGTCTGTTATGATGGCTTGACAGCTTTGTGTGAATTGTAACCATAGGTAGAAAGGAGGTAACTAATGTTATTAATTTTGTATAACAACATTTTTCCTCGTTATTTGGAAAATATAACAAGACTGTAAAAGCCTCTGATTTCAAATACTACAATACAGCAAATATTTTGATCTGACCCTTAGAATTGGGGTTCTATTATGACTTGCATCATGACTCACAGGCCCCTATAAGTTATCTTAGAAGACCTTAGTGTCATGTTGTCATGGCTAGTTAAACATTGGGCAGTGCTTTATATTGTATGGTCATGCATTGTTTATATATCAGTTTGTTACAAGGGCACCTGATAATGCTGATATGGCTTTGTGTTGTGATGTATCAGTGCACTGGAGTATCATTAAAAATTACATTTTACCAACATCTTTAAATTTAAAATACACACTATGGCAAAACATTGTCAAAAGGCATATCATTATCAAAGTTAATTGATGGTCCAGCCTCTTCATAATTAAGTTTGTCCATTGTAAGTAAGATTAAGTCATTGGGTTAGTATTTTTCATATAAATAAAATAATAAAATTTTCTTTAATTCTGAAATACACAAAAATGATGCAGATTTATAGTACAGTGGGTATAAAGATATCAGAGAGAAGATTAATATTAGATTATCAGTTCTTCCTTTTTCCTTAGGAATCAGACCAACAGAATTGACAACAGTTGGTCCAGGAATGGACACTGGACAAGCCAGCACAGGAACAGCCACACCTGAGAAAGGAAACAACAACATAACTAGTGATTCACAAACAGGGCACCAAACTGCTGCAAAAGGTAAGAACTTAAATTTAGCCATACAATGGTCAGGAGGTTTCCTAGTGGGCTATAGACATTGTGATGCTGTTCGGGTCGATTTATTGTCATATTGAACATATAACCTTTAACTGTTTGAGCCACTTTCTCCTTAAACTCCAAGGCCTGATTTTCATTCTTTAATCACTTTATAAAAATCATATTTTTTAATATGTACAAAATTTGTTGGAAGGTAATTTTGGAACAGAAATATTGTACTTGCTCATTTTAGCAAGGCAAACTAAGAATTTGTATTACTTGTGTAGTAACAAACAGTGTATGACACTTAATTTATGTAATTTTAGATAGAAGTCTAATTTTGTTTGTTCTTCAGAAGTTTTGATTTTATTCAGTATGTTTAGGAATGCTTGCTTGTCTGTTGCCAGAAAGACAAATGCAAGCTCCTCTTTGTCTACAGTTTATTAAAACAATTATTACTTTATAACTGTTTTCAAAGGAATTAGATCAGCCCTTAGTGCTTTACAGACTTAAGCTTGTCAGATAAATGAATTTTAGCCTTCAAAATCTTCAGCAAGATTCATGGTTCTTCTTCAATACCATGTTTTAAACCAAGACATCAAACCAAATTTAACAGTTTGTCAAGCACGGATGATGTATCTTTGAATTTTTCTATGACTGTTAAGAATCTCCTGTAAGCTAGGTTTTGTGTTCCTAGTCATCATTTATTCCTGTGATATAAATAGGTTATCATGGTGTCTGTTTCAGGTGTCAATGTACCAGCTATAGCAGTTCCAATAGTGCTCCTATTACTGGCAGTTTGTTGTGGAGTAGTTATTTATATATTTAAAAAGGTGAGCAGTTTTCACTTTATTTTTAGTCCACTGTTTATAGATCTAGAAAGGTGAGCAGCTTTAAGGTTATTTTCAGTTACCTACCATTAATTTATATATTTAGAAAGGTAAGCAGCTATTTTACATCTTAGCACCTTTCCCCTTCCATATTTCTATTACACTTTTCCCCTTATGCATTTTAATCTCACTTTTCTTCTCATTTTTCCCCTTTTCACCTGTCTATCTCACTTTTTCCCTTTCACCTGTCTATCTCACTTTTCCCTTTTCACCTGTCATCTCACTTTTCCCCTTTCACCTGTCTATCTCACTTTTCCATTTCACCTGTCATCTTACTTTTCCCCTTTCACCTGTCTATCTCACTTTTCCCCTTTCACCTGTCTATCTCACTTTTCCCCTTTCACCTGTCTATCTCACTTTTCCCCTTTCACCTGTCTATCTCACTTTTCCCCTTTCACCTGCTTCCAAACACACAAAATTACCTGCTGAGAGTTTTCTTTTCCACATACCCAGGTAGCCAATAAAATCTAATTAAAAAAATCTGTCAAGCATAACTTAGTTTCTAGTCATGAAATGCTTCTTAGTCAGTTAAGTGAGCCTGCTCAATGAACCCTCATATAAAAGAGTTTTATGCATTGCAATGCAGGCAATACATGTGTTTGTTTTGAGCTCCTGTCCTCTTTGTAGCCCTTGACACAATAACTTGGTATGGCTGCCTGCGGTGGAGTGTTTGCAACCATATATTGTAAACACCAAGGTTTGCCTGTGTACTATATTATTCTATATAGTTGTGCTGAAATTCTAAATCCAATGTTGCCAGTGTCAGAAGCTATTTTATATCTGAAAAACTATACTGTTTTTGGCTTTTTTATTGTAAGGATTTTAAATACATGATCTTAAGAAAATGAAAATTATCATGAAAATGAAACTATACTGAATAAGACAACTCATCCACATGAGTGAATGGTCATTAATAATAGAGCCTCATTCGCATTTTATATAGGTTATCCATGCTACCATGCAGCTTTAAGAGTCAAAAGGTAAAAGGATTGATATAATAAATAATAACATATATTTTATGTTACATGTACATATAAAGATAAACATTATAAATAATATCAAATCTTTTATATTCAAGTTATATGCCTATAGCATGTAGGAAACAGGAAATTCTACTTGTCATGGGCCCTTGTCAAATTATTAAGAATTAATGCATATTAAATAACGAATGTGATAATTGATAAACTGTGTGTAGGTTACTGCATGCATGATCATGGTAAGATTGAGAAAATGAAACCTTGAGGAAACAATGAAAAAAGTGAAAATCACAAAATTTTAGCCTCCTCAATATGAAATCTACTATAGAATGTAAATTCCAGTATAAGTCGATAGGGGGTCTGAACCTGGCCCCCCCCCCCATTTTTTTTAGCTGCAACAACTCTTTTTTAGGTTGTTTAATTCATTTTTTTTGCCTGGACCCATCCCTTTCCTGGACTTCTGAGCAGGACTTTTTTGGTTTCTCATTATTTTTTCTGGGTTGGACCCCCCCCCCCCCCCCCTTTCAATAATCCTGGATCTATATATCACTAAATAAGAGTAAAGTACTCACATTATTGAACATACCGGTATGTGTCAAATAACTGATATGTTCATGAACCAACAATGTAATAAGACCACCCATTGGACTGGCTGTAAGTGGTCTTAATTCACAGGTATTCTTATTAGACAGGTCAGTAATAACCAATGTGAATGCTTCGGTACACTCAAGGGTGGTCTTAATAGACAGGTGGTCTCATAAGACAGGTGGTCATTTAGACTGGTTCCACTTCACTTGGCATTTGAAAATGTTTATTATATAGTGTATGTTATATAGTGATAAACTCTTGTACATGTGTTTAAGGTAATCTCTTGGATCATATAAGCAGGTCTAAGACCTTTTCGGTTTCTAGGAGCATCTTTGACAGACTAATGAATTGACATGGACCTCTCAGGAAGCTTGGTTGGTCTTCATGGTTTCTAGAGTTACAGACCAACCTCTTTATAAATGTGTCAAATCTGCTGGTAATAGCATGTTTTGAGTTAAAAATTCTGTGAGAATTAACAGAATTCCATAGCAGTGCCCTTTACAGTTGCTATGTAATCATGGTTGCATTAATCTATGACTCAGTGCTTCTCAGGAGCCCTGGCTGTCAAAAATAATAATAAAAATAAAAAATTATAAAATCCCACACACTGTTAATAGAATAAAATAGAAGCAGTACCTTTTAATGTTATAAAGAAATGACTGTTTTTGTCAACATTTTTTTTATTCTAAAAATATAGGTCCATTGTGTTATGGTGACACTGCATGTGTATTGAATGATAATGAAAGTATCCATACAATAAGAGAGTTGTATGTTATATATGTTAAACCTTCTCCTGAAACTCAGGTTTTATATGCTCAGGGTCAGGAATAATCTGTAAGTCTTTACCTGTTATTAAGACATTAGAGCCAATCTCTGAGGTTCATGTGAGATTTCACCATTATGCCACTCAAAACTACTGACTTGGATTAAACTTCAAGTCCTAAACTTAACACTTGACATCATCAGCATCTTTAGCAACAGATACTTTATAACTTCATATCCTTTAAATAGTTAAATAATTACACCTTACTGGTTTTGATTGTTGTGAATTTTAGATCCCGTCACGGTTTGAAATTCCATTCACAAAATACATTCCAGCAGGGCCTTGGACTTTAAGACTTCACACTGGTCTGCCATTATAAAAACAGGCAGGTTCACTTTTGTATTGTATGTGATGTTAATGAATTGATTAAATATGCTTATGCCATTGCTGGAGATTACTTAAAAGAATTAAAAAGGTGTGTGGGGGGGGGGGGGGGCATCCTGTTAAGGCAGATCTGTGCAGGCCTACATAAAACACAGGCCCCAGCCAAATAATCAAGGCTTCAGACCAGTGGGCCACTGAAACTTTTTAACCCTGCCAGTGAAATTTATATCTAATCCACCATATCCTATCTTATTTAAACTACCAATGATACAGGATACAGAAAGTGGCCCAAGCAGTAGTAGTAATTAAGACCTGTTTGGCTAGTAGTGTACATAAATTGTGTTTGAAATGTCTACTGATATATATCTGATGTATAATATATTGTAGATACCTTTATATTTATATGCAGTATGTGTTAGTGCCTTTATTCATACAGACGGTGAAACCTGTGTAATAAAACAGCTTATGGGACTGGTCAAATGTGGTCAGTATATATATGGTATATCTTTTAAGACACTGAGGTCAGTTATAACCAAATGTGGATGCTTTCAGTTCACTCAAGGGTGGTCTTAGAAGACAGCTTGTCTGTTTAGATAGGTGGTCTTCCAGGCAGGTTTCTCTGTACAAAAGAGCACGTCATTAAAGGTGCTTTTCCATAAGTGTGTAGTCCGTATCCGTAGTCCGTATCCGTAGTCCGCATGCGTAGTCCGCAAAAATCGCTTTGTAGACTTTTTAACTGGACCGTTTCCATTCATCCGTATGCGTAGTACGTATGCGTAATCCGTTTGCGTAGTCCATATCCGCACGCTGCCTGGAGCGATTTTTGCGCATTACGCATATCAATCATCGTGTCGATTTCAGGTTTAGCATAGAGTTTTCCCCCATTCAGGCTGTGCTGTATATGCACAGTCTCTATTTCCAAATGAAATGAATGTCATTTCTGGCATCAGTTTTCCATGAAACCAAACATTGGCATTTGGCTAAACTTTGTTTTCCTTTCTTTATCACAGACATGATTTTTTTATGATTGAAGCGTAAACATCACTGTCCCGTATAAAATATTACTAATTATGATCTTTTAGAACTTTTATTTTTTTTATTTTATTGTTTAACTTTAGATACTAATATATACAAATGTACAATAAATATATGGTGAAATGGCTTGCAAAAAATCCAGCTATCGAGCACCTATCGATACAGAGTTCGGACTATGCATATACATACTTATGGAAAACGAACTTTGCGGATATGGACTACGCATACGGACTACGCATGCCAACTATGGATACACACTACGCACTTATGGAAAACCACCTTTATCCTAATACCCTACATATATCCAAAAACTGTTTATCCAATATTAAAACTGAGAACCAACATTTATATTGTCTTTCCAAAATTTGAAATATGAACAAATTTTTGAAGTTTGTAATAATATTCCAATTAAATATTCAGAGACTGGCAGGCATAAGTAATGCAGATATATTTTTTCTGGACCAGTAAGTGATAAATTCAGTGTATTTTATATCATACACTGAAAACATTAATTGAAATCTTCACAAAAATGTTGTTTTCAAGGTTTATTATAGTCTGTCAGTATGTGATTAATTTGATAATCTTGGTGAATCCTGCAAAATTTGTTATCTGAATTATTGTTTCTCAAAAACCCTTAAGGTGTCTCTAATCTAATCAAATGTATGTGCCACCTACTGTGAGTAGGCTGTGTGCTGAGCTTTTCAGATATTTACACTACTGTGTCCCGATTCAGGTGAACATATGGGCAATGACCATTACAATCATACAATTCATAGGGATTTTGATCTCCCACTAAAACAACATAGTGAACACAGAGAGCACCTTGACTTTAAGCCAGCTATTCCTACCTCTGTACAATTTATGTAATATCTGTCTTACTCTGTGTACATATTAATGAACTGCAGGTAATTCTTGTTAGGATTATTTCTTTCGATACCTCTGTGATGGATATATGAGCTTGTGTATCTATGAGCTGTTAGTAGGCCAAAACATGGTAGTAGCGCCAGTGTTTATAAAAAAAAAATGAAAGCTAAGGTTTTTCATTGCATACATGTGCCCAAAGTGCCCTTTACAAATTTAAACTCTGCTTCATCTGACTTGTTGCCAGATGTCCTTGTTGAATGTGTTTTATTCTTGTGGGTCTCCCCACTTGTTATGAACACATGACAATAAAAAATTTGAACAGTCTGTGTGCAGTTTGATCAGCATTTTCTGGCTCCTTTTTTTTATTAACCATTTAAGGGATTATCTTTAGTTGATAGTTGTCAGATATATGAATAGGCCACTTTAATCTTGCAGGTCTTTATCCATACATGAGCACAACAAACACAAAAAAATATTAGCTCTTGATATCAGGGGCAGAGGAATATATACAGATGAATGAAAATATATATAGATGCATCCAATATTTATTTATGATTATATACCATGCAGTGATGTTTCTGTGGTTGTTCAGGTTAAGGAATTGGCAATTACACACACCAAACACAAGCAGCTTCTAGCTAATAGGATGTTCAAATTACTTGGTATTGTGATGATACTCTCAATTTCAGTTGACCACAAGTGCATTGCTAATATAAGAGAATAAATATTTAAACCCTAATTATAAGCAAAAACTGCCACCGCCCAGAGAATGATACTCCAATATTTAAGAATTTACAGATATGATACACTAGCTGTGTTTCCTATACTGTTTCATATGACAAATGCAAATGATTCTTAAAACTGTGTATTCATGGCACATGGAAATTGAACTCTTTTGTATCCAGTGTCATGAAAGTGTTTTGAAAGTTGGCTCAATTCCAATTTTTTTACTAGTGTGTAAGCATGAATGTAATCATGCTACTGTGGCTCAGGGGTAGAGCATAGGACTCAAAGCCAGCATATATCGTGAGTTCGAATCTCAGCTGAGGCAGTGAGATTTTTCACGGTCGACTCCCACCAAGGGTGAGCACTCTGCAGGCTAAAAGGGCAGGCCATGCCCGATGGCTGTGTTTCACTCACAAACGAGTGCGCCTTTCAGGGGTTCATTGGTAGTATGACCCAGCAATGGCAACGATTACGCACCCAGGCCTGCAGGTGCAGCAGTCACTGGGCCTGGTGGACGCCAGGTTATAACATCAGAGGAAGTGTGTGATACTGCTCTGTCACATAGTCCAAAACCGGAATGGTTCTGAAGATGTATATATATGTAATTAAGTTATCATTAAAAAAATGGTGGTGGTTACCTCCACCAAAAAAATAAAAAAAAAAAGCGTGACTGTTGTGGGACTGCATATGTGGATCCATATATAATATGACAGGTTTTGTTTAGGGGGGTTCATTGCAGACATGATTAACAACCAGGTTTACATAGCTTAATGCATAAACCGCATTGAGTTGTAAGTATATAACTGCCAATATTAAGTTGTTAACAATTGTGTATGAAAGGGTCAGTATTACCTGACTGTAGATTTTCTGGAAATTTGTTGTTGGTCAATTAATTTAAAATTTTGGGAGATCATGCATTTCAATGTTTTCCACATAATTAAAAAAAAATATAACGGTGGACGATTCCAAAGTTTTCTGGCAGGAGTTCTGGAAAGTTGGGATTTTTACCCACAGCTAATATAAAGATTGGCAAATTCCCACAAAATTCTTGGTATTGAAGTCTTACACAATTGCCTGCCCTGTAGTGAGTCAGGTAGAGTTAAAGGACATAGTAGGTGATTATCTTTCATCATATATTGTTGCTTATCTAAAGAGCTTAGTCTGAGTCAGCTCTGGTGAGGGGAGGGGGGATGGTGAGATTAGGCAATGTACGCTGATGATGATGCTTCAAATTCCCATGAGGTAGCAGGATATATATTCAGGTCTGGGTAAATACCATTTGCTAATTGTCTGTGAGATATGAAAAACCTGATGTCCTTCTTTAGTTTGCATTTTCAGCTCAGCTGACTCTTTAAGTTTACTGAGCTTTGGTGATGACCCTACACATCCCATCTGTATGTTCTTCCTCTAAAAAAACAGTATCAAATTTACCTGGAAATAGGTGGGAAAAGGCTCATTTCATTTGAAAATTAAGCTAATACTTTTTGTCTATGCTTATTAATTAAAGAGAAAATGTAGATGTAATATTTATTAGTGTTTTTTTAACAACCAAGGCTGTCAGGTTATGGATTGTTCAAGACAAATATTAGCAGATGGAAATTAACACTCACATGCAGATTCGTAAACATCATGGATTCTTTCATTAATGCGTATGGAAGTTTTGATTGATCTGTAAGGAGATGTAATGAAACTTTAAGGTATAAATTGTATTTTTTTGCAAGGGCATTACAAATACAAGTTCTTGATGTGTGAAAAGATGCCAATGCTTAGAAAACTATAATCACTATCATTACTAAAATCATAAGCTACATTAATGAAATTGTTGGATGTTTATGTTAATCACATTCAGTATTTGTACGCTGTATAAGCTGTATCTGGGGATTTCCTATTTACCAGAATAGCTGATTACACATAGCTGAGAAGGAACTGAGCCAGACCTGCCTGTTGCTGGCAGCTGTCCCTGACAGGGCTGTTACCTTTGATTTATTGTGATGATGCTTCAAATTTCCTTGTAGTGGGTGTGGAAACACATGGGCACTGTTTATGTCATTAAAATTCCAGAATATCCTGACATTTGTGCCAGTTTCCCTGTCCAAGGCTGTATGGTGTATGTCCTATTTTAGTGTATATCTCCCCAGTACATATATAATCACACCCATGCAGTGGACCTAACATGAGGCCTAACATGTCTGGTGTTCAAAACATGGATGGTCTGGGCATGCATGGTCCCATATATAAATATATGTCAGTTCTCAGATCCTGATTGGGGTTTAGGCCAGACTGGACTGAATCCTGATCGGGATTGGTCTGGACAGACCAATAGGTCAAGATCTGGATCTGGTCCTTAACATACATATATATTATTTTATATATTTATATATATGTATATACATATATTTATATATCACATTTTGCTTCCCCCTTTTGTCAGACATCTAGTGTACTATAGGGAGGTATAATGGATCTCATGAAATTGCCTCACCAACATCTATGATTTATTACTTTAAAATGTGGAAATAAAACAAGACAATTTATGACATTTAGAGAGAACTCCAGGACATCATGTGAACATTAATACCAGATAAAAAGAACAAAGCAAAAGTTATTTGGTGTTTATTTCATAATATCCATTGAATGTTTGGAGATTTTCAGGTCTGATGCAACCTCAGATCAGAATTAAATATGGTGCAGGATCATACTCAGCTGGCCTTTGTCAGACAGAGTATTTAACGGTGCGTGACAGTATCATGTTTACTGCCTACAGGATCTATAGATTTATTGCTGTCATTCAAAAGTAAAAAAACCTCCCTCAGACACCAAGTGCCTCATACACATGAGGAACACTTGTACATGCCAGTGAGGCCTTGGTTATATTGATAATGTCTGAGTAACTGATTACCCTGTGCCAAAAGCTGTATGACCATTGAATACTAATATATTGACTTCTATTTAATAGGTAGACCTTCACATATAACCCAAATAGCACTCTGAATTAAGTCATGCAGTTCTTTTCTCTGCCAATGCAAAAACCATTAATTCACACCTTTGTCCAGATCTGTACATTTTCTTGGTTTTTTTTTTCTAGCCCATTAGATTAGTACAGTATATCATTTAATTTTTGCGTAAACCCATTTAAATACAAATTAATCAAACACAAACAAACTGACAAACATAGGTTAATACATCACTTTCTTGGCTGACCTTGATTTTTCCACTGCCTGCTTCAAGCAGTGTTTAAAGGGGCCTATAATCACCTTCAAAGCATGTTCAATTCCCTTTAAAATAAATTTGTACCTGCCAAAATATTGCCTTGAAACTGTTTGCTTAATGCTGTAAATGAGTGTTAAAAAATTGTGGACCAGGTGAGATCACAGCTAGGTGTCAACATGAACACAGAGTTTGAGGCTATGTGCATCGCAGAGCCACAACACGAGTCAGTTGGGAGATGCCCTGACTGACATGGCCCAAAAAGTGTTATACATGTTCCTGCTGGCTGAAACACTGCGGGTTGCGGCTCACAATCGGACCTTCCGTCAGGCAGTCTTGTTATTGTAAACAAACACATGAACATATTTTTTGTTATTTTACTTTACTGTTATTTTATTTATTTTTTTACCATTACAACCACTCTGTGGTGGTGTAGTACTACAAAATTTGTTTGGCCTCTCTTAGAACCTGTACCTACTTTAGCATTAGTTTTCCTAGAGCTTGATCAGTACAGTCAATTAGACCAGCTCCTGTGGTCTAGGGGTAGAACACAGGACTTAAAACCTCGAGGTCATTAGTTTGAATCTTTGTAGAATTGGTGAGATTTTTCATGGTTAGCCCCCATGCACCCAGGGTATAAGCCCTCTGCAGGCTAAAGAGAAAAAGAACCGGCCCTGTGCCCATGTTTCACTCACAAACCAGTGCACCTTTCACCTTTTAGGGGTTCCTCTATTTTATGACCAAGCAATGGGGATGTTTACAAACACAGGGTCTGCAGGTGCAGTAGGCACCAGGCCTGGTTAACATAGTCACACAAATGTGGCTGGCTTGGACAAAAAGATTGCTCACTTTAGTAGTAAGCTGAGTTTCATGGCTTGTAAAATGTCAGCTGGCTTAAACTGATCTGAAAGCCTCTTCATTTGATGATGTTATTAAGTACCCCTTTTAATATAAACAAGTTATCTTTATTAAGTGTGACATATTGCATCCATTTTACATTTAACAACTTTGTGCTTAAATGTTGGGTATTGTTCATCCTGGTGCGTTCATAAGCCAACACTTTTATACTTAAACCATAACATTATTTCCTTTCAGTGACAAGAAACAGAAAATAACAAAACCTGAACTTTTTTCAGTATATTTTAAATTTTAATCTTTTGTCATAATTTTTTCTCTTGCCAAATTGAGCTGCATTAAATCAGCTCACTTTGGCAGATAAAGTTTCAGCAGTGCCTCCAGATAAATTTGGCTCAGCTTGGTCTGAGCCCAGCTTGTGGTGGTGCAAAATGTCATCAGCACCTGGCTCTAGGTTAACACCATGCAGAATATAAAATAAAAGGAAGTGTGTGCAACTGCCCTGTCATGTAGTTCGAAACCAAAATGAAAATATGCAAATGTACATATACTAATTAAGTAAAGCATTCAAAAACATGGAGATGATAAGCTCAAAAAAAATATTTAAGAAAAAACCAATTAGTTACAGGAAAAGAGTGACCTGTGATAACTGTATATTTGACAAGGAATTAAGGTTTCAAATTGCTTGAACAAAATATCCACTCTTTGGCCAAGTCCATTAGACAAAATCAGGGACCTCTGCTGTTTGCATAGGAACTAACTGTTAACAAATCTTCATAATACATGTACTCTGCTCTGTAACCACGCTCATTAAATGGTCATATAAAGACAAAAGTGACATTTCTTTAATATTTATGGACCAAAGGACATAAAACCACTCAATAACCATGACCTGTTCACAAAGTCCCAGATAAGTGTGACAACATTATTAGCTGTCACCTTTCCCAACAATAGAACCTGGGGAATGGACAAAGTCAGGCTATATTGAACAAACTCTGCAGACATAAGTACACTGCCTGTGTATTATGTTACAGTCGGTCAATCATCTGTGGACAGGGATTTTGGCTTTGCGTAAATGTGTTATTCAGAGAGCCACTCTCAGACCGTTCACCTCAATGGTTGATGTAAATTTGCTTAGTCCCCCCCCCCCCCCCCCCCCCCCCCCGCTCCCCAATCCTGGCACAATACATTATTTTAATCACTGTTAACCATGTTGATGTAGAAATCTTACTAAGTGACATGAGAGCAACTTATAATATGTTCACATTTTTGTTACTCAAGCAGGTTCCCACTGAATGCCACATTTGACTGTGAGCTCATTTCTAGCCAACTTCATGTATTTTTATTATTATAAGTACCATGTATATTGTAATTTTCACTCTGGTAGGCCTGCAAACATCTGATATAGCCTACCTCAAAGACATCTGTATAAATGATGTCCCCTTGCTAAATTAATTCAGTGAAACCTGTGAAATAAAACCAACCATGGGACCAGTCAAAAGTGGTCTTAATTCATAGGTTGTCTTATTGGACAGGTCAGTTATGTTTTTGGTTCACTTGATTACTCAAGGGTGGTCTTACAAAATAGACAGGTGGTCAGATTAGATAGATGGGCTTTCTGTCAGGTACCACTGTATGTAGAACATTTGGTAAAATACCATATTCAACAGTTAACAACAGTTCCATATCTGTAAAGCTGATGTTGAAATCGCATGCTTATTCACATACCTGCATGTAACATTAACCCCCCCCTGCACCAGTTCCATTTTCTCTCATGTTGTCTGATTCATTTATATATCTGTTTTTGATGTCACTCTGAGTTAACCTAGTTTTATTTTTACCAAATAGCTGCCATGGCCAGGGTACATGGATTCTCATGTACTATAAAGTACCACAGGCATGGTCTGTTTTTATTGCTCAATCCCCATTTAAAGTTGTTTTGTGTTTTTGAGAGTGTATAATATAACAATATATTATAATGAGAGTGTTCAATATAACTTGGGCAATCATGAACAGAATCCTGAAAGTTTCATCACATTTTAGGAATGGGCTTATTTAGAATTGATTAGATTTTGTTGTGGAGCCAGCACATGATGTGGATTCAGGAATATCATCAAGGAATATTCTCAAATCTGCAGTCACTAGAAATTGAATGAACATAGGAATATGGGCCAAATAAGTGAATGCAAACATGGTTTCATGAACATCCCACAATATGGACCCACATAGTGGAGGCTTGCAGTCCTTAGAATGCAGATTTCTAATTGCAGTTCATATCATGTTGGTCCTGCATGCACAGGCATACATTTTTTCAACCACCTGAAGCAATAACTATATGCAATATTATAGTTGGATTGGCATCTTGTGTAACTGTATTTCTTCAAATGACAGAGAGTACAATAATTATGCAATTGCATGGATTTGTACACAGATGTCAGACCTGTGCTTGCCTTACTGAAGTGTTGAGATCAAAGGGGTTATATGTACACACACACAAAAACCTGAAACCAGAAACGGGTTGTTGTTAACAGTGATTTATGATGTTAAGAAATTTTTTACAGCTTGGAGCTCGAGGCCATGATTGAGGGCTGTATATCACATGAAACTAAATTGTCAGCTAACCTTATTTTGAGCTGTGTGTTTGTGAAATGACATTATGTGTAATTTAAGCAAAATCTGTGGGGTCAGGATTGTTGGTTCCTTCCTGATCCTGTTAAATGCTCATGTACAATTGTTAAATGGCTTTTTGTAGTAGTATTTGAAGTTTAATTAGCATTACCGGGATGTTACAGTATGGAATATCATAAATTTAGTTATAACATTAAGAATGACCTATGAACTACACCCACCAACACACACACACACACACACATATATATATATGAACCAGCATGGCTATTCATACATCTCTCTCTTTCTCTTTCTCTTTCTCTCTCTCTCTCTCTCTCTCTCTCTCTCTCTCCCTGTCCCTCTTTAGCTCTATCTCTCTCTCTCACTTTCTTTCTCTCTCTCTCTCTCTCTCTCTCTCTCTCTCTCTATATATATATATATATATATTATATATATATATATATATATATATATATATATATATATATATATATATATATTTGTTCATGACATAGAATGGGTAAAATTTACAGACCATATATACTATTATAAACTTCTGCATATTAGATATCAGTTCAGTAGCATTGGAAAAAAGTGATAGTTATTGATTGCTTTCTCCTTGACACATGTTCTGCTGTAATAATATAACAGAGTATATGTCAGAACTGATTAAACACAGGTTAGATTTCATTGATTGCTCAGCTCATCATCTGAGTCATGTGGGATAATAGTGATTGTAAAACATGTGTGATAACTTCCTGATTGTTGATAATGAGGCCTTATTTTCTGTATATTACATAAGTGGCTGTATAAGCATCACTTATTATGTTGTTGTTCACAGTATATAGAGTGTTCTCAGACTGAAGGTCAGGGTTACCATGGTTTCAGCAACATTCAGTGGCACCACTGTTAGACCTTTTTAATTTGCAAGCCACTGAAAATATTGTCAGTTGGCCTCGCTCTGGTAAAATTTTGAAGATATTCCTTGCATTTAGGATTGTCCTGAAACTTTGTATGGCTGGATACCTTTATCTTGTTCAAATAATGTTGTGGCACCACCTACAATTTTTTTGCAGTCAGCTTGTGTAGTTTACCTCCTTACTATTTAAACATATTTTAGAAATACAGCAAACACTACAGACATATTTTTGTGAATTAATTGGCTGTACAAGTGATAAGTGTAAGCAGGAAAAAGTGGTCATTATTTTGAGATGGTCATTAAACTGAGGTGTTCATTGAGGAGGTTTTACTAGAACTTTACATTTATTTAGAGCTGCTGTCAGAGTGTGAGGACCATGCACAGTCTATTAAAGGGGCCCAATCACCTATCTGGCCTTTATAAACTAAAGGTTATCCTTTGGAGATTTTATTAAAGTATTCCAGAAAATGTGGATATCACCACACACAAGCTGCTTGTTTTGTTTATATAAGTGTTGTGGGACCCCACCAAAATAATCAAAACATATTCAAAAAGGGCATCTGGCATCAAGTCAGATAAGCCAGGGTTTCGCAAATGGCTTTTTGCTACAAGTGATCTTTCTGCCTGAGCATATATGCAACCTACCACCTTTGGTTACATGTTTTTCATGTTTGTCAACATTGCTGTGTTTACAAACATGTTGTTCATAAACAAGTTCATATAACCTTCACCAAAGTGTTATAAGTGCTTTTCACAATCAAAATAACCCTTAGATGATTAATATTTACACAGATGAAGCCAGAAATCACATATTTTTTTTTGTCCAAAAAAGTAGGTGAATGGGCACCTTTTAAAAATTTTGCTTCTTTAGATTTTTATGGATCGTCTACAGCAGAAGTAGAAATCTGTAGTCAATATGCTCAGTTAGTTGAATTCTGCTGAGCACTGCATTTATTTTCTGCCACATTCATTTGTCATCACTCTTTGTTTTATAGATAAATGTGACTTTACAGAATGCTAAAACATGATACATTTCCATGTTGCACAATGGTAGATGTCAGACAGTTACAAAGCAGGTGCTGAATATCTAACGGAAAAGAAAGGATGTGTAAAAAATGTGTGAAATAATAAGGATACAAGGGTATACTATATATAATTACCAATAAAAAAGACATATTAATAATATGTTACATACAATTCTTACATAATGTAGCACTGCTATTTTCACCTCTTTTATTTCTCCTGATTTTTGATCTTGTGCCACGTATACAGACATGTTAAATTATGTCCCCGCCTGGAGCTGGCTGAGGTCCAGATTAAGTTCATGGGAATGTGTTTGGCTCTGACTGTGAATGTATTTATGAAGTAGTCTGTCATTTTCTGTCAGACAGCTGGCATTTCGGCACAGCTGTTCAGGTCCAGTGATTAAAGTAAATACTGGAAAACCTTTCCTAAATATGAGCTCCTCTCTTATATGGACAACTCATGTATTACAGACTTTGGAGTGGTCTGGATCAAATGAATTAAATGACAGAGGTCTGTAAAGTGTGTAATGTTGGGTCAACTCTGATAGTCATACAGACACTTGTGTTGATCTAGTATGTGGATTTAAAACAACTCTTCATATCTGACACTTGAAGTGACCCATTGGACATTATAAACACTCTGTAATCCACTGCAGTTTTAATGCCACCTCATTTCTAATGCAGACACCTATCTATTACAAACACTTGCTTTGATCTGTTGAAATGTAAATTTGATGGTTCATAACCTCTTTAATGCAAGCAACCCTCTATTACAGACATGTGTGTTGATCTAATAAGATAAAGACTTGGTGGTTCAAAACCTTTCTAATATAGACACCTTAATGATACAGACAATAACTCTGATCTGATGTAGTATAGACTTGATGGTCAATAACCTTTCTAATGTAGACACCTTTCTATTATTTACACTTGTTTTGATCTGATGATATATAGACTTGATGTTCCAAAACCTTTTTAGTGCAGACACCTCTCTGTCACAGACACTTGCATTGATCTGATGATATATAAACTTGATGTTCCAAAACCTTTTTAATACAGACACCTCTCTGTCACAGGCACTTGCTTTGATCTGATGATATATAGACTTGATGTTCCAAAACCTTTTTAATGCAGACACCTCTCTGTCACAGACTCTTGCTTTGATCTGATGATATATAGACTTGATGTTCCAAAACCTTTTTAATGCAGACACCTCTCTGTCACAGACACTTGCATTGATCTGATTAAACAAAGTCTTATCTTTCAGAGGCAATAAAGTGTTGTCTGGAAACTTTCATATATGGTCTTTTATAGGGACATAATCAGGAGCAAAATTATTCCTATCCTTTCACACTATCAGTTCTGAGTTTTGCTTTTTACATAAGTTTCCCAGCAAAACCAATCCAGCACACAATCTTATTCTCTCGCACACGAGTGTTTTACACCTTGTAATAGCACTGCGTGTTGGTAAACACAGTCTGTTTACCATAACAATGTCGCGTGACCGGAGGTCCAATTAAGAGGGGCAACACGCTGTGTTTAAGTCAGCCGGAACATGTATTTCATTTACTGGCCATGTCAGTCAGGGCATGTCCTGATTGAAACGTGTTGTGGCTCCGCGTAGCACATGGCCTGTCGCTCTGTTTATGTTGACACCTGCGATCGCACCCAGTTCACTGTTTTTAACACACGTTTACAGGCGTAAGCAAACAGTTTCAAGGCAATATTTTTGCAGATACAGATTTATTTTTAAGGAAAGAATCTTTTTTTTTGTGTTAACTCAACATGCTTTATAGGTGATTGGGCCCCTTTAAAACAAACAACATCCTTAGGTCCTGCAGGTTTCTATAATTTTTAGGTTCCATTTAAATGGTTCTTCAGATTGATAACTGGTGGTCATAATGATTATATTCTGAATTTTGTTTACCAATATGTGATATCAATATCCATTTAATATGAAGACGACCAATCTGAACATGTATTAAAACAGAGGATATAATGTGTGTGTAATAGTGTGTGCATGTGTGTGGGTCAGTTTGTGAGTCCTCGTGTGGCTTACTGAGGATAAAGTGGATTATGATTAAATTTTATATGTTCTCCTTGTTTGGGCATGCCAAAAGAGAAAAGAGTTGGTTAAAATTATTTGTATTTTATAATTAAAATCCTTGCTACATACACTTCCAGTCATCCATTGTTAATTGTTACTGTTGTGCTTAATTGTACTACATTGAAGGAAAGCCATATGAGGGCTACGTGTTATAGATAAAAAATCAACTTGTGTCTAAACATGCACAGTGGTTCATATACACATCTATTATTGAAAAGATGAACATATTAGTATTTCACATAAGGAATTTACAGTGGTCAGTAACTTGCAGGAGGTCATTTTGCTTGTCTCTCTGTGTATGTGTGTATGTGTATGTGTGTGTCCCTGGTCAATATATTTATTATTTTAAACCCTACCTTTTATTAGGATAAATGCAATTTTTACAATTTTTTTTCTTTACTTTTGAGACCTTCAAAGAAGCTGTCATCTGTTAACAGGGCACAAATCGTAACTGCTGGACCTGGATTCTTCTAACTTGACATCAAGGGAGGTCCATGAAAAGTCTCTGTGAAAACCTGAAATTAGATCTCTGTTACCCATATCTTTAGTAGTAAGTACCCCTGAGAATAATTAAAAATTTGATACAAAAGCTCCAGTATCTGAATAACTAATGCACAGATCACCATGATTCTTTGCAGGCATATTGATCATGGAGTGTTTCATCAGTTCCTGCAGACTTGTGATGCCACCTATATTTTTTTAAAATTTGTACACATTTTTTCTGTTTTTGAGACTTTCAAATAAAGCCTTATCTTGTAACAGGGCACTAATCATAAATACTTGACCTAGAATCTTTATACTTGACATCTAGGGAGGTTCATGAAAAGTCTTCATGGAAATCTGAAATTAGGTCTCTGTTACCCATATCCTCTGAGCTATAGGGCTCATAAGTACCCCCAAAATAATTAAAAATGTGATACAAAGACTGTGTTCGTTTCTGGAGAACTCAATCCTCTTAAACCCTTGGACTGATCTTTCCGTAAATAGTTGTTCCCTCACCTATATAGTTGTGCATAACAAAGACAGGTGGCACCACCTGCAATCCTCTCTGTGTAGTCAGAATCTTGGTGTCTTTTAGATAACATCCGATATCTCAGGAGTAGCTCAATGTATTGAGCTGAAAGTTTGCATGTCAATAGATCTTGGATCTCTCCATCTTGTAATCGCAACTGGCGGTGCCACCTACAATACTTTTTGCGTAGCATCCATCTGTGCTCTGCCATCTGTTCATCTTAGTGGTTCTTCAATGTATTGGGTTGAAATTGTGCATGTTCATAGATCCTCGACACCTCCGTCTCTTAAACAAGACTGGTGGCGCCATCTGCAATAATTTTCACGTGGCCTCCATCAGTATATTTGCTTTTGGTAAAAATTGCTCATATCTCAGGAGTGGTTCAAGGTATTGGTCTGAAATTTGGCATATCCACAGATCATGGACTCCTCCATCTTGTATTTAAGTCTGGTGGTGCAATCTGCAATCATTTTCTGATGGTGTCCATCCGTACGTGTGCTTTTGGTGGAAATTGCTCTTATCTCTGAAGTGGTTCAAGGTATTGTTCTGAAATTTGGCATGTCCATCCATCTTGGAAAATGTTCTCGTAAACCAGATAGGTGGCGCCATTTACCTTCCCGTTTCCATAGAATAAATTACTGCTCTTTTATCAGGAGTGATTGGTCGTATTGGCCTGAAATGGTGCATACCCATAGATCTTGGACTCCTCCATCCTGTATTCAAGTACGTGTGCTTTTGGTGGAAATTGCTCCTATCTCTGGAGTGGTTCAAGCGATTGGTCTGAAATTTGGCATATCCATCCATCTTGGAAAGTTTCTCGTAAACTAGACAGGTGACGCCTCTTACCTTCCCGTTTCCATAGAATAAATTACTGCTCTTTTCTTAGGAGTGGTGTGCCGTATTGGCCTGACATTGTGCATGTCCATATCCCTTAGCAAAAAACAAGCTTGCTGCGCACTGTTGCTGCAAACTTGCTGCAGCTTTGCAGCAACCTTGCAGCAAGGTCACAATTTGCCATGCAAATTAGTTTGCGGCAACCTTGCGGCAGGCTTGCTGCAACCAATGTTCCCGCAGCCCTTTTCCTGCAGCCTTCTCGCACACTTTCCCGCAGCCTTCTCGCACACTTCCTGCAGCCTTGCACACTTCCTGCAGCTTCTCGCACACTTTCCCGCAGCCTTCTCGCACACTTTCCCGCAGCCTTCTTGCACACTTTCCTGCAGCCTTCTCGCACACTTCCTGCAGCCTTGCACACTTTCTGCAGCTTCTCGCACACTTTACCGCAGCTTTGCAGCAACCTTGCAGCAAGGTCACAATTTGCCATGCAAATTAGTTTGCGGCAACCTTGCGGCAGGCTTGCTGCAACCAATGTTCCTGCAGCCCTTTTCCTGCAGCCTTCTCGCACACTTTCCCGCAGCCTTCTCGCACACTTCCTGCAGCCTTGCACACTTCCTGCAGCTTCTCGCACACTTTCCCGCAGCCTTCTCGCACACTTTCCCGCAGCCTTCTTGCACACTTTCCTGCAGCCTTCTCGCACACTTCCTGCAGCTTTGCACACTTTCTGCAGCTTCTCGCACACTTTCCCGCAGCTTTGCAGCAACCTTGCAGCAAGGTCACAATTTGCCATGCAAATTAGTTTGCGGCAACCTTGCGGCAGGCTTGCTGCAACCAATGTTCCCGCAGCCCTTTTCCTGCAGCCTTCTCGCACACTTTCCCGCAGCCTTCTCGCACACTTCCTGCAGCCTCGCACACTTTCCTGCAGCCTTCTCGCACACTTTCCCGCAGCCTTCTTGCACACTTTCCCGTAGCCTTCTCGCACACTTCCTGCATCCTTGCACACTTTCTGCAGCTTCTTGCACACTTTGCCGCAGCCTTCTCGCACACTTTCCCGCAGCAGGGGCAAATTAGATAGCAGCCATGATATGTATAAACAATAGCACGTGGGCTCAGTTATTGTGTACAAGCAGACATGCCATGTCATTAGTCAGTGACTGTCTCTGCTCCAAATATAAATGCAGGTACTCAACAGAACAAGCTCTCATGAAACTCCATTTAATTTGCACATACAATTAAACCTTAATCCATAATGGCTTTTAAATATAAACCAAACTTAATCAAGCTTTGTTAGAAATTACACCTTGATGAATATGAATCAGAGTACACACTACACATGCAGTCACACGAATCCTGCATGAAGTTGTGTAGCTACATAGCTGAATAAAAGTTCTGGGTGAGTATATTGTCAGGCCAAGGACTGGAAACATGAACCACAAAGTGACATTGGGTTACTTCAATATTGTTAGGAATTTCCCGTTTACTTAGGGTGACATCTATAGACATAAATCAAACAGAATTTAGCAAATCAACTTTAAATGAAGCTTAGCCTGAGAATTTTAAAGTTTGTGTGAAGATGAAAACAAAACCTTATTCAAAGTTACTGTTTCATATTCAAATCAATAAAACTCAAAATGCATTGGAGTTCAATAAATGCATGATATACACGTTTACCACAGAATTGTTTTCATGCTGCCTTTGATATATCTGCCTTCCAGCTTGAAAACATCTTTCAATCCCACCATTAATCTTAGACTTAGTTTTTACTTTCCACAAAATAAAATTTAATACTACACTTTCTGTGTATAAAATTACTTGAGGAAAAATCAATCTTATCAGTGCTGGGCAGCCCTTTATCAATGCTTGCTGCGGCCTCCCTTAGGGTACAAATATGTAGTTCAAACTTACTGGTGGTAGTAACATAACACCCTCTCTTTGTTCCTCCCATCAACTAATTGTATGTTCTAATTAATCCAATGAGTCCTCTGAACATGCTGGATCTGTTGAATGTTACTCTTACTTGAGCTATTTGGCACAGATCTTCATATTTTTAGAAGAGCTAACAAAGCACTGTCTTTTACTAATTTTGCAAAAATGGCTGCCTTTCCCTCCAAAATTAGTTTAGCCAATCACAGCAGGGTAAGACAGGAAATAGTAGAGCAAATAAAACTGTAAAAGACTGCGGCTAGCTGCAACCCTCCTGCAGCCTTCCTGCACACAGCATCCAGTTAACTCTATTAGACTGCAGCTAGCCGCAATCCTCCCGCAGCCTTCCTGCGCACAGCATCCAGTTAACTCTATGAGGCTGCGGCTAGCCGCAACCCTCCCGCAGCCTTCCTGCACACAGTATTAAAATACTCTATAGGACTGCGGCTAGCTGCAACCCTCCTGCAACCTTCCAGCACACAATTCAGATTTGCTGCACACTTTCCTGCAGCCTTTGCCAGACAGCGGGAAGCATGCAACTAGCCGCAGCCTTCCTGCACACTCTTCTTGCAGCCTATTTCGGTTTCTGCTGCTTTGCAGCACGGTTGCAGCAAAGCAGCGGCAAACTTTTCATTTTGCTAAGGGATAACTTGCACTCCTCCATGTTGTACTCAAGACTGGAGGCACCATCTGCAAATGTTTTCCTGTGGTGTCCATCTGTAAATTTGCTTTGGGTGAAAATTGCTCATATCTTAGGAATATTCAAGGCATTGGTCTGAAATTTGGCATGTCAATCCGTCTTGGAGAGTTTTCTCATAAACCAAACAGGTGATGCCAGGTGTTACTGTTGATTAAATTAATGGCCTTTTCTCAGAGTTTTAGTTGACTATATTCAGGAGTGGTGTGACATACCACTCAATCCATCCCTCACTCCACCTGTACCACTCTGAATTCAGTGGATACACATTGTCGCTTGGCAAATGTTTACTAGTTAAAAATGTGATACAAAAACTCCAGTATCTGAATAAGTAATGCACTGATAACCATGATACTTAGCATGCATATTGATCATGGAGTGTTTCATCAGTTCCTGTATACTGGTGGTGCCACCTGTATTTTTTCGATTTTTTAAAAATTTTTTCTCTATTTATGAGACCTTCAAATGAAGTGGTCATCTGTTAACATGGCACAAACTGTAACTGCTGAACCTAGAATCTACTTGCTTGATATCCAGGGAGACTAATGAAAAATCTCCTTGGAAACCTGAAATTAGTTCTCTGTTATACCCATATTCTCCGAGCTATAGGGCTGGTAAATAATCCCAAGAATAATTAAAAATTTGATACAAACAAAAGCTTCAGTATCTGAATAACTAATGCCTTGAAAGCCATGATTCTTTGGATATATATTGAGCATGGAGTGTTTCATCAGTTCCTGCAGACTGGTGGCACTACCTGTATTTTTTTCAAATTTTTACGCATTTTTTTTCTATTTATGAGACCGTCAAATGAAGTTGTCATCTGTCAAAAAGCCCACTGAAACCCATTTCTAAGGAATTTTCACAAAATTCATGATTTGTTTGCACTCTGGCAGTCATTTTGCTCATTCTTCAACATTCCTTGAATTCAGCTGAGCGTCATGGCCCATGGGCCACTAGTTGTTATCATTATTATTATTATTATTATTATTATTATTATCAGTTTTATCATTATCTCCTCACTTCATTAATGGTTTGCAAACGTATAAAAATAAAACTGCATGTTTATTTTAATTATTTTTTTATTTCTTTTAGCAGGATTTACAGAGGATTTGTGACAGGCGACACAACAGTGAAACTCCCCAAAGGAATAATGATGAAGACCAGGTACTGTTATTCTTGTCAGACCCCATATCATACACATATGAAAGCAGGCAAAATTAGGGCAAATTAACTTTTGAAAGCATTTGCCAAGTAGAGCAAATGACAACTCGCTTTTGCTTGCCCTACATAAATTTTTACTTGTCCCACAAAATCAGTCATCATGGCCACAACCACCAAAAATGTGATCCACGTGATTATTTTGTTAATCATATTTCTCTTTGGCATTTGCATATATTAAAACATGCATGTAATTAAAGCTAGGGATATTAAACTAGGATTTCACTCCCGCTGAAAAAAAGTGGCCATGCAACTTAAGAGTTGACAAGATTCAGACCTTTGTGTAAAGATTTATGTTTCACCCACTTGTCCAGTCAGGCAAGTAAGGACCCACTGTTGGTAGCCCTGCCACCATCTTTACTTGCCCCAGGCAAGTGGTTAACCATTAATGTCAAGCCCTGAAAATAATAAGACTTGATCAACTGGCTCTGCACAAAAATTTAATTGGCTCTTCCTTTGACCATATGTGATTAATCAGTCAACACAGAATCTGGAAACTCATTAATTATGCAACTTATGCAAACTTTTTCAAAATCACAAAAAATGCCTTTTTGTCATCATTTTTTACCTATTCTGCTTAAGTTTGTTATATCTAAAAGGGCTGGGTGTGGGCTTTCAGATTTCTACACATAATATTTAAATTTATATAGATGTATATTAAAGAGAGTACTATCGTTTTCAAACATTATAGCTCAGCTGTCAGTCATCTGAGCTATAATGTTCATTATTTGCCTGGCATTGACAATCTATTAACAGGGCACAAATCATAACTGTTGGATGTGGATACTTTATATTATCATCCAGGGAGTTCAATTAAATTCTCCTTGGACACCTGTAAATTAGATTCTCTGAGTGATGGGGATGTTTGTGCACCCCATGATAATTAAAATTTTGATATAGAAACTTCAGTATTAATGCATAAGTGAAGCTATAAAATAGTATCAAAGCCAATATCAACACTTCAGTCAGCTGAGCATCATGACCCATTGATCACTTCTTTCATAATTTTGTTAAAGTGCTGAAGAATGTAAGAACATAAAAATGTGCTTCAGTTTATGCAAGTGTATATAAGCAACACAAAATTAAGTCCATTTTATATTCATGATTGTTTAAGGGATCGAGACAAGAGCACAAATTATCAACATTAATCAGGAAAAATTAGGAGTGGCCATTCCGAAGAACAGTTGATATTTTTGGTTTTGACTAAGACATTTTTGATGTTGGCTGACACTTGAAAATATTACCCAACCTAACCTGAGCCAAAATATTAAAAAAATAATGTTGAGGCAAAACTTAAATTAGAATTGTGAATATACACATAAAATTACATAACAGATGATAAAATGAAAATTTGTATATGAAAGAATAAAGACGCAGATGATATATTGATGAGATGGCATAGTAGTGTTTTCACACATTATAGTAAACTTTGTTTGAAACGAATTAACAAGTCCAATTGATTGCAACATCAATGTTATAAACTACATCATTATGTGTAAATAAGTTGATTGAAATACATTAGTAATGCATGTGAATTACTCAGTATCAAGCACTTATTTATGCCTTATAGCAGTAGTTAATATATCTTCATAAAATATTGATTTGTACATATTTAAATTATTAAAAAGCCTGTAGACACCCTACAGTAAACTACTAAACATAGAATGGTAGAAAATATACATCTATCAGTTCACATTTTTCCGTAAATCTTGTAAACACTCCATAAGAAAAAGGACGGCTTCATTGGTTTGAATCTCAGCCGAGGCGGTGAGATTTTTCATGGTCAGCCCCCACCCAGGGTGAGCATTCTGCAGGCTTAATGGGGAGACTGTGCCCAACAGTCTTGTTTCACTCACAAATGAGTGTGCCTTTCGGGGGTTCCTCGGTGTAATGGCCCAGCAATGGGGAGGACAAACACCCAGGACCTACAGGAGTGGTACACTGAAACTAGTTGACACCAGGATAATTGAGTGTAAGCTCCTGTCACATAGTCAGAATGGAACTCTGCGTGTGTACATACCACATAGTTAAGCAAGCATTAAAAAAATGGAGGTGGTTACCTTCACAAAAAAAAGAAGTTAAAAATGATAATTATATAAAAAGAACCTGTTTCTGTGGCTCAGGGGTAGAGGGCAGGACTCAAGGCTGGGAGATTGTGGGTTCGAATCTCAGCCCAGGCGGTGAGGTTTTTCACAGTCGGCCCCCACCCAGGGTGAGAGCTCTACAGGCTTAATGGGGAAGCTGTGCCCAACAGCCATGTATCACTAAATTTCTTACGAGTGTGTATTTGGTGGGTTCCTCGGTGTTATGACCCAGCAATGGGGATGATTACACACCCAGGATCAGCAGGTGCAGTAGACATCAGGCCTGGGTAACACCAGGATATAAAAAAATGATAGGAAGCGAGTGCTACCACCCTGTCAAGTAGTCCCAAACCGAAATGGAAACTCTACAGATGTACATACTTAGTTTAAGAATTAGATTAGTTACGGTTAGGCGGTTACCTCCACCAAAAATATATTAAAAAAAAAAAGAACATGATGAGAACCATGCAGCCACATTGTTGACTTTTCATAATTTAACATTATATACAATGGAGCTTTCAGTATTAGCTGGTGTGAGCTAATTTTGTCTTCTATAGAAAGGTGATCATTTTCAAGGGTTACAGAACTATTGATCTTCTAATTAAGGAACAACTTTGACTTTAAACAGAGATGTTTTCATTTGTGTATATATATATATATATATATATATATATATATATATATATATATATATATATATAAATAACTAAAGTACGGTTAGTTTGACTTCATCAGTTTGTGCTACAGATCTGTTTGGTGAGAGCAGCATTCAAGCTGGCTCACTCCTCAGGGACAAACTCCTCAGGGACAAAGAGTTGAATGCTGCTCTCACGAAACAGATCTGTAGCACAAACTGATGAAGTCAAACTAACCGTACTTTAACCGTAGTTATTTATAAACGCTCCCATATGGTAGAGCACTATCACCGTGATGTATTGAATTCACACTATGTGAACAATAAAAATTATATATATATATATATATATATATATATATATATATATATATATATATACAAATTAAATCCTCTCCTTTCAGAATCAAGTCAATAAATACAAGTATATATCACAAAAAAAACTTTAATTTTAATAGTAAGATGTAAATGATAAATGGCAGATGTTGTGTTCAGTAACACAATATCAGTAAAATATGAATATATGTAATATTAAAACTACTTTTCAGTAATGTTGTGTTCAGTAATATAATTTCAGTAAACTTATATGTGATATCCTTGTGCTAATGTTATTATTTAGTGTTTTTACCATAATATGGTAATTTCAACTCTTTACAGCTAAAGTGGTAATTCAGCATGTGTATATATTTGGTATTACAGCAGGCTGCCATAAAAGCTTCAATACAAGTCACTCAGTTGTGATTATTTGGGCATACTATGAGAGAAACCATTATTATTTGCATATCCTTGTATTTTAATATTTTAGGAAGGAACTGAGATGAGCAACCTGAATCCAGATAATGTATGATCGTGCCAGGATAAAAGATGCTGAGGATCATCATTAAATCACCTGAACTCAAGCAAGATAGGAGGATGTATGCAGGGGCATCAATATAGGGGGGGGGGATGGGGGATATAGGGGGGGGGATGGGGGATATATATATATATTCTGTTTTTTCAGAATTTTGACTACCCTCCCATGCCTGTCATCCCCCACCCTTGCAGGTCATCTCCCAACCCTGCGAGTAATCCCCCAACCTTTGAAGATAAATTGACGCCACTGGATGCATGGATAATAATCCAATGCAATTGTCTTAAGAGAGAGGATGACAGTAATATACAGTCACCAACTGCTCATCTATCCAGCACAAAATGTAACATTGAATCATCATTACTCTTTAGGGGAAAACAAAACGGGGAAACATTTAGGGGAAATGATATAACATCTACATCCAGTGCTAGGTTATTTACCCAACAGCCAAAGTAAAATACATACTCTTGGCCCCTTTTTAAGGAGAGGCCCTCCCCCAAAATGACAACTTTATTATTTCTGTTTTTAATTGTACAAAATGCTCTACACAATTATTTGTCTTTCTTTGTCACAAACTGAAGAAATGCTCGTTTTTAAAACTGAAAAGGTTTATAAATGAAATAAAGAGTTCAATTAAACAGTCCACGCATGATAAAATTGCTCTCATTGAAATTGGCAGAAATGTTTCATATTATATTTTATATGTATAGAATGAAAGTTGAATTGTATTTTCAGCAAAGATATAGTTTACATTTAGAATTATTTTTGGGCATTTTCGTAATTTTTATAACATCTCAGAACTATAATTTCCACAAATAATAAAAGCAAGCATTCTTAGACATTGACCAACCAATTATCAGTTCATAGTCTACTCTATGAAATCATTGTGATATGTCAGTCTTATGTTAAATAGATTCAACGATGGAAGATAGATGGTTTTGAAAGTATAACGTAAATGATATGGTCTCTTAACATCTGGCTTTCAGGCGCTCAGTCCCCTTGTTCAGCTTGGATGGCGGGGTGTAGACCACATCTGACCAGTATCTAAAAAGGTTTCAGTTATATCTACTCACTCATAAAAGGTAGAACGGCAGTTAATACAAAGGTTATCCTCAGAAACATGCTCGACTGCAACAAGGATACATGAATGTGATGTCTAATATATTTGAGAGATTTCCACTGTGGCCAAATTAGTAGAATTCTGATACATCCTTATTTTTTGACATGATATTAGTATAATACAAAACAATTCATAGCATTTTATGTGTCAAAAATTGTATAGTTGTAATATATGTGTATCATATACACTAATTAGTAAATATGTTAAAGGATATATCTGGATCTTACTTTATTTATTCCATGAAATATATATAGGTAACACAGAATTTGTTTATGTCTGTAAAGTGTAAATTTATTTTATGTTATTGTTGGTTAGAATGCAGGTCACTTAAGTGGCATTGTTCATGTACTAGGTTATTAAGACAGTATTGCATAAAAAACACGAGCAGACATGTTTGACATGTTCCAAAAAGGAGACAGAAGAAACTAGAATCGAGACAGAGTAAACACAGAAGAATCTTATTACTATTTCTCCGAGGAAGATACTAAAACATTAAAGTGTACGGCTAAACGACCTATCAGCTCCTGCGGACAGAGGGACATCATCATTCATTTCATCACCATCATCATCTACCATAAGAGGCTGGCAGGGACTGAATCTTGGTTCAACCAACTGTTCATGCCTGAGGAGGATATACACATAAAGCAAGCTTATTACTATTATAAAAAGAGACTGTATATATTAATGCGCCATCCTTCACTTTTGTCATCGAATCATCACCATTGTCATAAAAAATAAAGTTTTTGTGATATTCAGACACATACGTGTATGTTTATTTGCACGCGCGTCTGCGTGTGTGTGTGTGTGAGAGAGAGAGTACAAGGAAACATATGCGCCGATAAAGGAGATTCCTTTCATCTAGGTATTTACCTAGAGTTTGCGGATGCGGAAGCAATTAAATATCAACCTATGGCAAGATCACTGCCCCATTAATATTTTTTATGCCAATTATTGTAAACTGTACGTTAACGTGGAGCTGAACTGAAATCCAAAAGACCAGCAGATATTTGACCAAGTCATTTACTCGTAAAAATATTTACCCCAGACAAATACTTGCGTTCACTCACTTGAACACTTTGCTTAAAGGTCATATATAGCTCCAACTTGTCCCTTGGACCGTGCATGTATAACAATAATGCACCTAATTCAAATGTATCACATTCATGATTAAAATCCAAAAAAATATTTCGGAAAAGTTTGTTAAAAAACTAATATTACTAACATTTGTCACAAAACTTCCAGTTCCGGAGACCGTAACCCGACTTGCCCATCTCAGGGTCAGGCTTTATGACCGTGTTCTATGATATCACGGTTCAGACCCCTTGGGTCAATTGTTAAAGCAGAAAGGACGGTGAACCTGTGTTAATCTATACCCTTTCCCGTATATGTAATATAAAAAAACCCAGACAGATTTGGGTAAAAAAAAACTCCAGTGAGGTACTTGTTGTACAGTTTAGGTCAGAGCTACAGAGAAGCATCCATTAAAATAATTAAAAAAAAAATCGGGATTCTTAACTGTTTAACTGTCTGTTTTTGTTTGTTTAAATCGGTTTAGAATTTGTGGAGTACACAGAAACAGTGAACCGATTTTCAGAAACTGTGAGAAAGGGAACGACTACCTAACGTAAAATAGTTTACTCTTTTTATAAAGGGGGGGGGGGGGGGTCAAACATGTTTGTTTTGCCAAGTCGGAAGTATATGTGCGCTACTGCAAAACCAAAAAAAAAAAGTACCTCAAGCAGATATCGGTACATGAAACGTTCCACAAAGATAAAAACCAACAGTCTGTGTGAGGTATTCACGAACTCTGTATCACAAATGTCAAATTTATTATTTAGGTTCATACATGTGCTTATGCTTTTTGGCTATAGCATTTTTCACAAGTGGATCCTTAAAACTAAATAAAAAATGTGTTTCTTTTTTAAAACGTGTTTTCATTTCAGCCGGAAGAATTTATCATATTTACAGTATACACGAGTAAATATAATTTTTCAGCTATGATTCTTGCAGTTACTCGAAATTCATTTATTATTTTGCATATTATCCATCAAAACTTCATTTAATATGAAGAAATGACGTGTACTTAATTTATCCTAAGCGTATGAAAGACATTCTAGACTGTTTTCTAAAAAAACTCCATTGAAGATTCTATAAAGAACCCTACACAGGGGGTATCAGCAAGAACCTTTTAAGCTTCCCCACCCCACCCTGAAGGGTTTCCCTCAGAACTTGTAAAGAGGTTCTAGGTAGAATCTAACAGGTTCCATAAAAAACCCTCTCAAGGTTAAAAAAAGAACCCACTTTTTAAGGTTCTAGTTGGAACCTTTAAAGGTTCTTATTCAGTCCACTCTGAAGAACCTTTTTGTGTTCTAGCTGGAACCCTTTTCCCTTAGAATGTGATGCGCATAATGTATTGTTTAATTTACTAAACTAATATAAACACACACAAAGAGAAAGTGTTCTTATGTGACGGGAGGTCATGTGGTGTTGACACTAAGAGATGGTATCGAGGTGGCTAAAGGTGCATATCTGATGGTTCCTGTTTGTATCACTTCCAAACAACAAATTGATTATATCTTGAAAACAAATCGTGTTTAGTACCATAAAATACTGTGATTATATGTAAACAACAAAACCAGAGAAAGAAGGATTTTTTTTTCCGTTCATGAATGCATGAGGTATTTTGTGAACACCCTCACACACACCCTCACACACACCCTCACGGTAATGTACGCGCATACCCTAATGGCGGAGGCAAATAAGTAGGGGGCCTATGACATTGACCTTTTGAAGTAGCGATAATAATCATAAATGTCAAATAATTACTTAGAAAATCCAATTATTAAAAGTGCTAATCACGTTAAAATGTATTTAAAAATATCATAGTTTATTATTGTAACCAGGATTAAAAAAGGAGAGCATTTATAAATATTGTACGTGTCACAAATATATGTACATTATATACAAAAGAGAACACTAAATCACAGCTATTTTTATAACTTCCTAAATGTCATTTCCCAGATGTCTTCGTCAGTTTTATTGAGAGGCAGACAGTGCTGAAATCAAAATTTCAAGAGAGCACAGACACAAAACAAATTTTAATTATGGTAAGTAATGGAGACTTGGCTTTGTGTGAATGTTATTAGTATATCTATATAGGTATATGTAGACACGGTTTAGGTAGGAGGTTTGTAGATATACAGATATCACCGACGATGTAAGTCTCATCCGACTTTACACTTTGCCTTCCTGGACTCTCCTCTCGGGCCTGTTCATTCTTGTAGCTTTTCCTGGATCCCTGGGGAGATACAACCAAGAAACCACACACGGCGCTAGAAGGTTATTCCTTCTACATTTGCTTGCCGTCCACAATTGACCAGTACCCATTCACTCCTGGGTAAAGAGTACCCATTCAATCCATGGTGGTAATGCCTTTGGCTAGGAGTCTCAGCACAATAAGCGGTCAGATCGGGACGCGAAACCACCAGCTTGCGGTCACGAGTCCAGCGCCCTATTTATTACCACCACGCTTCACTCACTAGAGTCACTTCCGCCTATAGTAGTTTTAGCTCAGCTGACTGTAATTCAACTGAGGCATAGGAATGAAGCTTTGTCCGGCCGCCCGGTCGTCTGTTAGCAGGGCACAAAACTGCTGGTCCTAGACATTTCTAAGTGAAAATCCAGGGAGGTCAATAAAAAATCTCCTCGGAAACCCAAAATTAGGTCACTGCAACCTACATTCTCCGAACTTTGAGGCTTGTAAGTACCACCGAGAATAATAAAAAATTGATGCAAAACCTCCAATATCTTGATAATTAATACATGGATTGTCATGAAACTTGCCTTGAATATTGACCATGACTTGTTTGATCAGTTCCTGAAAAGTGGTGGCGCCACCTGTATTTTTACGAATAGTTTTCTAATTTTTACTATAAAAGGACAATAATCTTGTCAGTTTCTCAGCTGTGATTCCATCTTTGATACCTGGTGTGTTCATTGATCCCGTGGATGCCCTATAGTAATCATCTTGTCTGTCCGTCTGATTGTCTGTCCGTCTGTCGATCCGTACACATATTTTTCCAAATGATAACTCCAGGTTGGATTGACATATGGATTTTAAACTTGACTTATATATAGTCTACCACTAAAGCAAGAACCTGTATGATTTTTGGTTCATGAGGTCACGAGGTCAAGGCCACAGGGGCCATCTGTTCACAAATTAGTTTCCAGATGATAACTCCAGTTTAGTTTGATATATTGGTTTCAAACTTATATATGGCTACCCACTAAATTAAGAACCCTGTCGATGTTGGGGTCCAAAGGTCAAAAGTCATTCAAGGTCACAGGACCCATTTCTTTAAAAAGAATGTGTATGCATTTCAAGCAAAACTTATCATCAGAAACCTTCCATTTTCAAGATATTCCTCACCTTCCATTAGGTGAAGATTCTTTTTCGATTTTGGGGTCATAGGGTCAAAGGTCAAAGTGACAGGGCCCATCCATTCACAAATAAGTTCTTGGATGATAATTCTGCTTTCGATCACTTAAGTAAGACTAATTTTGATTTTAAGGCTCCTGAGATCAAAGGTGAACGTCACAGGAGCCACATCTTTAAAAAAAAATTGTAGATGCACTATAAATCAAACTTTTCATGCCAAACTTTCCATATTTCACACATGGCTTACTTGCCCAAAGTGAAGTTACGTACCTGTTCAGAGGTCAGGGTCATTGTACAAACTTTTCTTTTAAAAGATTGTTACAATAATCTTAATGCTCCAAGTTATAGGATAATAAGTTCTCAGACTTTTTGGTCACAAGGTCTTTGGTTAACTCACAGAACCGTCATTCTGGAAAAAAAATCTTTAAAAATATCCTTGTAGCCAAATTCAGCTGAGCGTCGAGACCCTTGGGTCCCTAGTTACTGCTTGATACTGAGCATATCGGTTCCATGATCATGGACGTTTATTGTTAAATATTCATTTCAACCCCCTGATAATTGATAGCGGTAATACATATTATCCGGCGTAGTCTCTTCACACGAACAGTTGTTCATGTTGTTAAAGGAAAAGTTTAATTGATAACCACAGTTGTAACCATTAAATACAAACCGAACGAATACAATATCATTGTTTAGCAGCACAGGAATTCTAAAGAGGTAATGTAAAAGCAACAAATATTATTCTATCAAATAGACTTGATAAGTAAAGACTTGCGGGAACAATATACTGCTCCCTTATTACCGTAAGTACCGTAGAGTCACTTGAACTTTGACCTTAGCTCTTAAGATTTAGTCATAGATCAATCTGAAAACTGCATGGCAGAATTAGGTCGATGTGATAAGGTGACAGTATAAATTAAATGTCAGGTCTGAAATGGGTAAGACATTTTGGTGGCAGGTACCTGATATCTATATAATTATTCATTTTTTTCAACATCTGACTTTTGTACTCAGTTCTACGGAAATCATTTCAAATGACGCAATGTTAACACAGAACCCTACGTAGAATGGAAAACCTAAACATACATTGACATTAACATACTGAAGAAAAGCAAGAATACAGTGACACCACTTTACAGCGTACAGTCACGGGACCGGACGATTTGTCCGTTATAGCGGGGTGTCCGCCCCAGAAGGGGTCGGGTCATCCATGATTTTTTTCAACTGTAACGCCAAGTTCATTTTAAGTTTGAATACATTTTATAACGATATTTTATTTTGTATTTTTCAAATTTATGAGTTGTTGCGTGAATTTTAGTTAAATGACAACTGCAGGGTTAACTCGAAGATAACTCAATTCATTAAACAGAGTTTTTAGTATATTTATATTACTTATTCTGCACATTGTATGTGATAATAAGGCCTCAGATGCTGGTGGTAATATTTTATTTAATATTATGGAGGTGTAGGCAGTTAGATAACAAGGCTCTGTTATTTTTATGTTTTGAAAAATAAAATGACAAACCACAGACAGACTACACTTACAACTGTTTTTTAATTTTGGAATGTTTTATTGGTATTAAATAGAAGTATATGTTTATGTGTGTGTGTTAAACAAGTAATATATATATATATGTATATATATATGTATATGTGTGTGTGTGTTAAATATCTGAGTTATATAATATAAGGAATGTATATGTATATATATATATATATATATATATATGTCGGTGTGTGTGTTAAATATCTGTTTAATGTAATGCGTGTAATGCGATATCCTGGATATCATTTGAAAAAAAAGAAATTATATGTACAGGAATAATAAAAATGTGTTCACATGAAATAAAAGCTTTGTACAGCATAATGTTAATGTAAATTGGCAGATTAAGTGCGGAGTTTATATGTGTGAAGACATTACCTTTGAGTAATATTGTAAATTCTCTTCATTAATATCTCATCAATATTTATGATCCACGGAACAGTGGAATTTGGAGATGATTTAGCATTGATATTAAACAAAGTATGTCAGATGCGGATGAAAAATTTGGGGGGGGGGGGGGGGGTCTAGACTCCCCTCCCTGGGGAACTGCTCCTGCTGCAGGACCAAACTGGAATCCATGAAAATGTGGAGGCCCAAATTCAATAGCATAAATATGTCTCATTCTCCACCAATTAGCTGTTCTATGAAGGTAGGCCATTGTTAAAATTATACCAATGATGGACCATGTTTGTATTTCATGTACTCTACATGGAACCACTATGACTTTGTTGTTATATATATTTTTTTACTGTATGCCATTAAACAGGTTATTGTATGTGAAATGTATCTGATATCAGCAAATTTGCAAAGATAAAATTATAACAAGCATGGGTGCATTCCAAACCATTATTACTGTTTTTTTCCAAACTTTGGATTCATGCTCACCCAATACTTTGACCTAGTTATGTCTACAAAATCCACATTTTCAGGGCATCACCAAAAGCTGTGCAATGGCAATTAATAAGATTCATGTTTTCCAGTTGTAATGCATGTCTTGCTTGGATAATTATTAAATACACATGAGAAAGTCCATTTTTAAAACTGAAAAGTATAAATATAAATTGAACAAATTTGCTCATGTTAATTCTTGAAAATGTACCTCAATTTTAATTACAATGTTCTAACTTTGGGCATCTAAAATTGGTATCTATATAAATATATGTCTTATGATCTGACAGTATAGCAAATAAAAACTGAATTATTCTACAATGCAAGTAAATAGTTTGTTTAAAGATTTTGGGCATTTTTTTTAATTTTATTTTAACTTAAACTTAAGACTATGACTTAATCTTGCCCTGTTCATATAACGATTTACCACTGGTTCAATTCCAGTGATACTCTTCTTAAATTGACGAAGTAATAAAAATAAACATAACTATTATCATTTTCAACAAGGAATATATAGAGTTGAATAAAACATGCATATGCTGTGTCCCTCACAAGCTTTCAAGTGTTCAGTAGTCTTCTTCATTTGGAAATCGTTAAATTTCTTCCACACGAAGAAGGGGCTTAGCACCTAAAAGCATGCAGGGGATGTCATATGTCTGAGTCTACATAGGTGTTAACCATCTGTCTTGCATATACAGTTATTGCAGCAGGGTACAACTGCAATTCTGGACTATTCATTTGGTGAATGTAAAGGTACTGATTAACATGAATAGTGTGATTTCCTTTAGGAGGTTAACAAAATAATGCTACATCGGTATATGTCAACTTGAAGAAGGTATGGCAGATGTGGTACAGAAATGAATTCAGAGCTCTATTCAGAACAACACAGTTGATACTAAAAATCTACATTCTCCTAAATGTAAGCCCCCCCCCCCCCCCCCCCCCATTCACTTATTCAGCCCATATTCCCAGGTTCATTCGACTATTGTATGTGACTATTCTTAGAGGACGTTCCTAGATCCGGACAATGTTCCAGATCTACACTTAAATCTAACTGATTCTTCTGTCGATTCTGGCTCATTCTCAAAATGCCCTGAAAATTGAACGGGATGATGACATAACCTTCTGGCGGAGCCAATCATATATAGGTTTCAGTTTAATTATTTTTACAGCAATGTACACGTGCACTAATGAGACTGTCAAGAGGAACAGCAAATTCCGCATTATTTAAGAGTCAGAGTTGTTTTATGATGTGTCGACAATATGATCTATATATTTATTTATTTGTTCACAAACTGTACAGGACATAGAATTTGAACATATGATATGAATTGTGTCACAGTTTGTTGAACATGTATAATATTTCTTTAACTGCAGTAACGATAAAGAAAATACGAATGGCTTGTGAACTTCCTGGTTATTTGTTACATTGCTGCTGAATAACATTAACATTTGATGAATTATTATCTTGACAAATCAGAATTGTTAAATTCCTCATTGTAACAGTTATAGCGATGGCAAAGATTTTTTTTATCACCCTCGAGAAATAGAACATGTGTACTGTGAATATCTCTGATAAAGAGAGAGCATTTTATTTGATTGGAAACTATATATTCATATATTTCTTCTCATTAAATCTCCACACTTTTATGCATGTATTTCTAATACATAATTGTAAACTTGTATGTGTGCGTGTGAGAGAGAGAGAGAGAGAGAGAGCAAAGTTCACTGTGGTATCTATAGTTGAAATTTTTATCCATATTGGCGTGTGTTTTTTCTGCTTATTAATTACGGTTGTTTCACCATGACGATAAAAATATTTCATTCAAATATACGATGAAGATATATTTGCTCGGATTAAACCTACATGGATTCACTAAGAACTGTAGTTGCTCTGTACAAATTTACTTCGCTACAAATATTTCATCAAGCCCATTAACTGTCAAATTTACGTGTATGTAAATATGAACTGAAATGATGAGTAAATATTTGATAAAGTCAATTCCCATATATAAAGCTTCCCCTTTGGAATTTCTGGCAGTGTTCCTATGTGGTCACGTGCAGCTCATTTGGACCGTAAATATTATTTGGATAAGCCAGATATTGTTAAACACGGCTCTACTGAGCCAATGCGAATTCTAATGGGAATTCTAAGTATATGGGAATACATATTTGCAGCGGATTAAAGACAGCCAAATATAAATTTTGCATTAATTCTAAAATTGCCTCAATCAAAATATTACATAATCATGTTATTCCTACATATATAATTAAGAATAACAACATGTTCTTAAAAAATACTATCATAGTACTAACATTTCCAAAATTTTGCACCCACTGGCCGATTTTGACTCAAGGTTCACAGAACAGTACAGATTTTTTTAAGAGCATGGCTTGGATTGTCCTGAAATTTTGTGCTCATTGATCCTGAAACTGCCACGACTGGTGGCGCCACCTGTCATTGTATGTAATCATGACACTGCATGGAGCAATATTTCTCATTCAAACATGTTTCAATCTGTCATGGTTCAGCCCTTGGGTTAATTGTTAAATCAATAAAGATGGCTAACCTGCGTGAACATATACCCTTACCGATATTTAATGCGGAACAAAGGAGACAAACATGGGTGAAAGTGTAGTCTCGTTCGTGTGTGTGTTTTCTGTGTGTCTGCGTGTTTATGAACAACCTAAATGACGTATTCATGAACGGAGTCTCGTAACGTTTTCAGGGCAATTCGGGAATGGGCTACCGAAGATGATTATAATTTGGTATGGATCCGGATTCCAGAACGTCATGTAGGAATATTCACAAATGTGCAATCACTTATGCTCCGGATGAACCAGGAAAGACGGGCAAACAGGGCTTTTTAAGCATAAAAAAATTGAGAGCCCCCACATGGAGGAGGCTTGCTGTCCTTAGCATGCAGATTTCTAGTTAAAGTAATGTTACGCTCACACTGCAAACAGCTGCTTTGAATTTTCATGCATGCACATACTGATTATAGCTGCGTTATTTTTCCTCGTGACCAGACAACAATTGTCGAGACCAGAAGCAAATGTTACTCTATACAGTATGTGTATAACCGTTACATACTCACACCAATATAATTCAACAGACAACATAACCTGTTTCTCATTTACCAGACTGCCTAAGATCAAACATCGAAAAAAGCATGTTTTCTAATGTTTATACTCGTTGATTATAAGGATTAAATTTTGAAAACTTTCACAATTTCATTGAAATCGCAAACACAGGAATGTAGAAATTCTATATTTTTAATTTGTTGAACATCATAATCAAGACATTATATGTTAACCGCAAACTGCTGTCCTCCATATATAACGAACTGCAGGCTCAAATGACTGATTATAAGAAAGCCTCTGTATGCTGACAGCATCAGACCGAAACTTTCCGGCAGAAGTTGCAGAGGCGTCAACTCAGGGATGTGGTGGTTGGGGGTGTGGTTGGGGGCATACATCTCCCACTTCTTAGCAAGCTGGGGGGGGGGGGGGGGGGATCAATATGATAGTTGTATATTGGAAATAATATTCTAGAATGTGATAATTAAAAAGACTTTAATCCCAATTCTGCCTTTCTGACTGATTGACAGCATTTAAAGATGGGCTGTAAATTACTTTGAATGACATCATACTCACTATATATATATATATATATATATATATATATATATATATATATATATATATATGCACTATAATTGGGTAATAGGGTGTTTCAGTATTCGTGAGTACCCTAACCTATGATTCTGTATCATTCACCCCACCCTTGAAAAGATAAATGGAGGTCACTGAAAAAAAAGAAATATAAAACTCATAATATACATTCTTGTAATATTTGTAATAGTTGTGTGATTCAACAAAAGTACTTATTCATGAAAGCAATAATAAAGCAAGTTTATTTGTGAATAAAGGTAACGCTCAGTGAAAAACAAACCTAAAAGCACTGGTTTTCATGTTGTCTGATTGGATAGTTTTTAATAGACCTTTCCCAACACCTGTCGGCGGTGAAAGACACTGAGTGTTCGGGTCAGTTATATTGTCATATTTGCATATAATTCACATAATACTTGTAAATATTCTACCCAATCTCTAACAATGAGCTACCTGTTTGAATGACATGCTTAAATTTAATATCATTTGACAAAACTCGCAATACTGATAAATATACAGGACCCGAACACAGTGGGCGACAGTCACACGCAATGCTCGTGGAAAAGGTCTGTTTGATATAAAGTAACATGTTATTTACAGCGCATTTGCATCATAAAATGCCCAATAATCATGGCACATGACATGTTATATAGATCAGACAATTAGACATGTATTTTCACGTAACGTGCATTAGACCATAATGTACTTAAGCAGCGAGATGGTATCAAAGGTAATACTGGGAAGTGTGATGGTTTTTGTTTTATTTTACGTATATAACATGATGAGCCTATTATATCAGCCTTATCTGTCCAAATAGCAAGCAGCACTCTTATTATATCATTAAAACAAATCTTGTATATAATAAAAGCATTATGTAGCATGTACTATGATTAAATAGAAACAATAATAAAACAATAAAATAATGCGGGTCTATTACAAATAAAGTGATATATTATATTTGTTTCCGGCAGGTGTTATTTATACAAACTCGATGGGATGGACTTGTTTGTCACAAAGATCTCTCTCTCTCTCGACCCGAAATGCATGATGTGATAATATGAACTGAATTTTCTCTCAGAGTTCCTTGAACGGCAACCAAACCCTTTCATTAATATATACAAACACCCTTTAATTACGACCACTTTGGTCAGTCCCCAAGGTGGTCGTAATTGTGGGGTTCCACTGTATGTGTGTGTGTGAGTCTATATATAATATGTGTGTGTATATAATATATAAATACATATGTGTGTGTGCACTTTAACTCGGTGAAAAGGATACTTCCTTATTCTTGGGTTTACTTTAAAATGTGCTCAAACCTATACCCCCCCGAAGATAAGTAGACGCCACTGATCATAAGGCATTTCCGTATTCATTGTATGGCTGGCGTGTTTATACGAGTAGAGGCGGGGGATGACTGTCATTGATTGATATCATTACAGTGAGGGTCACGTGCTCATGACAAGTGTTATACTAGTATCCTTTAGAGACATCATCACCATCAAATGGTTTCTGAAGCAGTTAACATTTATACAAAGATTTATATTGATCTGTTTTATGTAGCTCTAACGAAACAAACGAAGACATATACTAGTAACCACACAGTCCATAAAATCAATCAATATATACATATATATATATATACATGTATATATAATTATTTATATATATACATATATATATATACATGTGTATATATATATATATATATGTATTTATATAGGTCTATACCTATATATATTTTTATATAGATATTGATATACACAAAGGAAATCAGGGTAAATTATTTTGTAAATATATTTTTTCATTATTTTTTTTAACAACGCATTTAAGGGGTTCCGGTGTCTGAATTTGGGCCGTCAGAAAACATGGTCGTGTGCTAAATCATCACACGTGCACACCCATCAACAAACCTTCACGTAACTTATAAAGAATGAACGCCCGCTTTATATACACACGTATATATGTTATCAGCAAGAAAGGTATCATCTCGTGACTATGACTAACACATGCACGTGGGAATTCCCTAATGATTAATATATAACTTACCAGCTCCTTGCCTACCCAGTCATAAATAAAAACAGAAAGGAAGACACAAAAACAACCAGAATGGCCATGTTTGTTATGACATTGGTTCCTGTTTTGCTATATATTATAGGACATGGACCAACACGAGCTGAAAAATACACTGAAGGTAAGGTAGCATGCTATGCTGTAAAGTTCAGGTATACACAGTGCATGTACATACATGATACAATATGTTAACGCTCTTATTTCTCATGTCATTGTCATATAAAGGTCCCATGACAACCTAGTGTAAACTAAGATAATACCTTCAGTGCATGCTATTAATAAATTAATATCAATGTATAAATGTATATATATATATATGAGAAGCATATTTAGGTATACGTAGGAACATTTAGTTTATAAAAGTAGATTAGCTTATTACTGATTACCAGAAGGTTAGGAAAGAAGGAACCACACCTAGTTCACACCTAGAACATAGATATAGAAATAATTTCCTTACCTTTCATAATCATCATGGTTAAGTAGTGACAAGGATAACTGACCCCTCTGAATAACAGTCCATAAGTCCTTTCCGTCTATTTGATGTTTGTACCGTCACAATGATAGTTTGCATGTTTCACATCCATACGACCTTTATACTGTGCGCCATAAAATGAAGTACAGGGACGGATCCAGTAATAAGGAAAAGTAGGGGTCCAACGCAAGACGTCAAATGACAAAACGTACAAAGGGTTTCATGTTAGGAATGAGAGTAGGGGTCGGCCAAAAAAAAATGTCTGAAACCCGTAAAAATGTTGGCGGCGGCGACCAAAAAAAAAAAAAGAGGGGGGGGGGGGGGGGGTTCCCCCCCCCCATCCCCAACCCCTGTCTCCGCCTCAGTAGTACATGTTACATACGTTTCCCTAATATCACACGGAAAAACAGCAAAGGCAACTTGAACTCACTCCTTTGCTTTGACAGCTCTTTAATTGTAAACCATACCGTCACAAAATATAAATATTTTTATTTAAATCTTATCAAATTATCATTATTCGTCACAGTTACTCGTTGGTTAAATTAAAAGCTGGATATTAGTTGTTTACGAAATATATGTAATTAAATATAATGAAATTGTAAAAAAAATGGACAGCCTATACCTCTAGTTACGATATACATTTGAACTTCCGAATATTCTTTACGCGGACAGCCCTATGGCTTTACATTTTGACGTTCCGACAAATCCAATGAAAGCTCTATCAAAAATAACAACTGTTATAATAATAATGATAATAAACTAAAATTACTAAAAACAACAATAATAAAATAATAATAATCTAATAAAATTAACTTCAAAAATAATAATAATAATATAATAAAAATAAAAATAATAATTATTATAATAATAATAATAATAAATAAATAAAAATAAAAATAATAATAGATTATGGTGATCCACAATATTTTTTTAATCTGTCCATAACTTTTTTTGCGTAAAGTGGCAACAAACCAACAAACAAATTAGAGGAAATCATATCATCCTGTCGGCTGTATAATAATCTAAGAATAAAACCCTTTGAGGTCCTAAAACAAATAAAACAATATTATATCTACTTGAAACCGCAAATATCCTTATTGGCTATTGACAGACGCGCAAATATACGTGGCAAGTATGCTACATCAAAGTGCGATGACAGAAATGTCACGGTTTAGGGAAGCCAGAATTCTGCGGGTTATGCTTGAATGGAGCAACACAACATCAATGCCAGGTCCTACAAAAAGCCGCGATTGTGAAAAAAATACATATGTACCTGTGTTTACGCGCAGTTATAAGATTATCTATACATCCATACCCTCTTGTGATAACAAGGGACAGGCAGGGTATTCACCGTGTTAGTGTGGTGAAAAAAATGCTCTTTCATACATGAATATCAACTTGTGCGTGCACTTAAACGACTATTCAGGTTTCTGAACCGACTGGATATACAACATATCATTATATATATATACACAGAGCATAACGTCCAAAATATGCCAACCTATTTCCTTCTTAATCAATCATTTCAAACATTCTTAAGCTTCCGTCCCCCATATATAGGGAGAGAAGACCTGCAGGGGTTGACGAGTTTATTTCTATATCAATATTTGGGTCAACATTTTAGTGGGAGGACTTCATGTGCCCTAGAGTGCAAATCCATCAATTATACAAGTTGTTTCTTTTTCCTTTTCCTTACTTATTTGCTCTAGATCTCAAATATGCCTGATTTTTAAACAAAGACATTTTAGTACAATATAACTCAAAGGTGACAGATTCACACCAGCTATTTATTTTAACCTTGACCAAATTCAATACAAGCCGATTCTAAATCATCGTTTAGTTAATTTTAAACTAAATTTCAGGGTATATTTTTATTTAAAATATCATAAATAATATTTATTAAATAAAATGACTCCTACTATTACTACAACTTCTACTACTAATAATAATATTAATGCTACTAATACTAATGAACTTACATTTGAGTGACATGATTAAAATAAGCTTAAATGAATAGGTTATCTTGGAAGGATTTGCACTATTTGTTTAGATAAATCAGACTAAATCAAATAGACACAGTAAGGTTTGGCAGAATTTCACATTAATTAATTCATCAATAAATTATGGAGCACATATCTTCACTTTTACCTTTACTGAATATCACTCTTATATTATGAGCAATTTATATGTACTTTTTACGGTCATACACATACAATCATATAACGTCTGCATAACATAATGAAAGTGTTCTTGAGCTGGTTTAGGAAAAGTATTTGTTTGGATAAATCAGATTAAATCAAATGGATATCGTAAACCTTGGTAGAATTTCATATTAATTATTCATATATTAATTAAGATCTACATATCTTCCCTATTATTTTTACTGAATATATATGAGCAATCTGTAAGTACTTTACGGTTATATACACAGTCATATGATGTCTGCATAATATGTCGAAACTGTCTCAAATGTGGATTTGGCGTTTATAGCACAACCTAAACATGTTAACTGCATGTGAAATAAACAAAACCGTGTGGAACTGGCTCAGAAATAAGTGTGCAGTCAAACCACTTTGACACAAATTCAAAAGTGCATGTCATGTCTAGGGACCATGCATTACTGTCGTACTGTGCCTGCATGTTTACTGTTTACTAGAGGTCGTCCCATATAAAAACCTCCTATCAGTTTGGACTATAAGACTCTTATTCCCTGACAAGGCAGTAATCGCAGTATGAGGTGTTTACTCAAGGTGCTTTATATCCAGATATTATCAGTTATTTAGTGTATTCCACTAAAAGTTCTCAGCATGTGGGCTACACTGCTTCCGCAGTGGTTATACGTTGCATTCTCCTGTCGCTTTACCACTGCTTGCTTTAGCACGGTTTGCTGAGTGTCACCACAAGGCGGACAGAACAGGAACAAAAATGTAATCAGACCATTTATACCAATATGGTCATGTCATGGCTCCACTAATCCAGTGACCTATAAATCCGGCCTCCAGTCAACTACAGTCAACAAGCCTGTACCGAGCCTGTAATAGTTTTTTTTACGTTTCACGAATCCAGTTCATACCGAGGATAATGCACCGCTATTATTGTATAAAATTAAGTTTATGTTCATCCATATTGATTTTAAAGCTTCATATTAGATAGTTACAAATAGTACCGCTTGACACAAGTGGTACAACGTAGTACGGTGACAGTCACACGGACGGTTGGACAGCACTGTTCAAACACGTTTTGGCACATACTTCTTGTGTTGCATGAAGACAACAAATAACCCGTGCATATTACCATTAATACAGATTTTTGATCGCCATTGGAACCAAATTACTGCCGAGTGATCAGTTTGCCTGAAATGGGCACTTACGGTAAATAAAATGATGCATCGCTTTTTCTCCATCTGGGCTCTTGGTATTGTCCGCTTGTATCAGCCAATAGGAATCCAGAATGGGTGTAAACACTGCGATGTATGACGGGAAGGTTGTTCATGAAAATCAGGGTCTATCCTCGGAAGTGAGTTTCTTATGCAGGAGAGAGGTTCATTTGCATAGATTCCCGACCCAATTTGTATGGAATTCCTACAGGGTCTGTCCAACGTTCCGTGAAGCAGACTATCTACGTTATAGGGCTTGCACCACAAATGGTGTCAGGCGGTACAATTTGTAGCTACACATCAAACAGTTTGAGTAGTAGACAGAAAAGCGCATGACACTTTTTAGTGGATCCACACGAAAAATGAATGGGTTTTTTTCCTGGTTTTTGCCCCCCCCCCACCGAAGTTTGGTTGAAAATTGTTTTAAAAGTAATCTTTGCCTGATCCTGCTAATACGCATACCAACAAGCCAATCAACAGAAAAGGAAACAAACGGACACGGATAAAAACATAACCTCCTTAGCGAAGGAAAAAAGAAGGATCGCTCTGTCTCCCATCATGCAGACACCACGAAGTCTGGAATCTTTCACTGCTTGGGTGTGATCAATATAGATAAAGTGTTAGGTCACGCACGTCAACTGATATAAAGTTTAAGGTAGACCTCGTTTGGAACATACTTTAGCATGTTTAGTGTCCTATAAATAAGCTTCTTGTGCATGCCAATATTTGAACTAGCTTCATAAACAATTCAGCCAAGAGGATCATGCAAACTTGTATTTCGTCAATGATAACATTAAGCCTGTCAAAATAAACCTTTCACATGATCAGACCTATAATGATTGTAAACGTATCGCGTGGCACGGATTACCTGTATATAAACGTTGTTGAAAGTTTATGAATAAGCATGGGGCAAAAAGCAGTGGCGTCGATCTATCTTGGGGGGGGGGGGGGGTGCCAGTCAGATTAAGGCACTTTTTACGAATATCGAAATATCACATTGTTTTAATTAAATATCTATATATATATATATATATATATATATATATATATATATATATACAGTGAAAACTCGTTTTGTCGAAGTCGAAAGGACCCTAAAAAAACTTCGACACCTCGAGGTTCGACACATGCGGTTTTTATTTGGTTATAGTTTTACTAGAGTTGTTTAAATTATGAGATTTAAAAAAAAAATCGGTCTTTAGTATTTGTTATTTTTTATCCAGGCTCAAATTATATATATGATTTTTTATAGTATAATATGTTATTTATTTTGAGTATAGAAATTTTGTTAAACTTGGCAACGTGATGTTCAGGATCAGGCCAGCTCCTATAGGTCCACATACGACAGATTATACCTGTCACCCCAGAAGCCTGGAATACATCTTTGTTTCACTTGGTAACTTGATCACATGTCGAAGACTGCAGGCAGTTGTTAAAAAGTACTGGCTATTTTGGTAACTCATTCATGTTAACTTGTCTTCACAATATAAAGTATAGCTGGGTCAGTTAATATAATTCATAACTCATATGATAATGCTAATCCGTCATAAATGCAAAAATGTCGATCATTTTAATTATTGACATATTTGGTTTACAGTATATCAGTATTTATTATCTGAATAGCAAGGGAATGCTTATATTGATCTCCTCCATTTGCTCAAAGTGTTTGTGTACGCTGCGTAGGATAGATACCCCCACCCCCTGTATCCATGCCCCTTGGCAAAGGGGAAAAAGCAAGTAATATACGTACTGACACCCCCCTCTCTTTCATCCTGTGAGATCCTGTCCAGTGAAATTGTTTTCTTTCATTCCTAAACATTCGAAGACATGAACAAAACAAATTAGAAAAAGCACTCATTAGAACGCATACCTCTTCCAAGAGAAAACTACCACTACTGTATCTGCCTGTAACTCCGGATCGAGCGTTTTTGTCGTTTGGACTAGCCAATTGCCTACCGCCATACACAGTGTCATGGAAATCGGTTCGTTGGTTTTCTTGCGTAAAGACAAAAAAAATGAAAAAAAAAAAACCACAGGCGAAAACATAACCTCCTAGGCGGAGTAATCCTTTATAAGCAAAACTGCAAAGTTCACATGTAAGCCTCAGTTAAACTAGGGGGGGGGGGGGCTTGGGGTCTAGTAAATGTTTAAAACTTTATTGCAATTCTGCTAAAGAAAATGTTCCCACTTTATAACGCAAGCTCATCAAAGGAAAACCCAGAGCAGGCTCAAAGCATATTGCGGTTTAGGGGATGAAAAAATAAAGCAGTCACGCGCAGGAATGGGATTTCCGCTATTGTGTCGCAGTAAACAAAGATTCAACTGGCCGCATGCCAGGAGCAGCCTGCTACCCGAACGTCGAATCGTCGATAATTAAATTTTTGAGACGTTGGGCCAAGTCGGTTAACTATAGAAAAAACCCTGTGAGTCATGATTTAATGGTTATAGCAGCATGGCCGGCGGAGAATTTTTTAGACATTTTTTTTTATTTAGGCTATCCCATTTTAACCTATCATCTTATACTACCCCTAAGTATTTATACTGTTTTGCAATTTCTACTTCTGTTCGATTAATATATACCGAATATTGACATGTTTCTTTTTGTAAACAATCAATAAACAATTCCTTTGTTTTAAGAAGAATGAAGTAAAAATTATTTATCTTGCACCAAGTTACTACTTGCCCAATTTCCTTTCGATATTTATTTTTATCACAACAGGAAATAAATCAAACACCTATTGGCTTCACTAAAACTTTGAAATTCGTTTACTGATCACGTAATTTATATGATGTACAAGCTGCAAGTGGCGAAAGCTCTTAGCAACTACCTTCTGTGAGCCAAAATAACAATTTCTATTTTTGTCTCGTTAATTAAATATCATTGACACTATCTTGCAATAAATTTTAAAGTTGGTTAGAGCGCGGGGAATTCAATTAGTTTAACATATGTTCTGAGTTTATTTATTTTCGCAAAAGCGCCTTCACGAACCTGAAATTCCATGATCACATAATGTGACGATTGCACGTTTACATTTACAAATAAATAATATAAAGTGTGTCAGAAAAAACAAATGAGTAACGATTTCGGTGTGCCAACATTTTTCAGACATATTGACCATATATGCATATGTTTGTATTGCTGTAAGTGGTGCCGCTTCTGTTACCTAGCGAGTCTGCAAGTCAAATTGGATCTCAAGTTGGAGCAAGAAAATATAACTTTTATGTCAACGTCTCTTCAAGTATATCGAAAATATGACTTTTGACATATTTGTATTTCTAACTTTACATAAAAGATTATTCAGAAAATATATTGCTTTGAACGTATTATTATTACAGATTTTTTATTTGGGGTAAAGGGAACTAAAAGGGACATGAAACTTGTGTATGTAATATAAGGCGCCATTTATACGAGGGCTATAGCAACTAAATAGTATTTGAATTCCAGTGTTCATTCATTTCCTGCATATATTTATTGCACAAAGTTAGCGTCACTGGTTCAAACAAGGCCATCAAATTGTAGAGTAAATTAGCACATTTATGTTTTTCTGATAACAAGTAAACAAAATAAACCGCACTGAACGTGATGATACACAAAAGACTGAGGTCAAAGGTCACCGTTTCGAGAGGTCTCTGCGTTTTTCTCCCGGTCATGTGCCGTGCCAGATTTCCTATAGAGATTAATGGTGAGTGGCGATAAGCAATCATTCACTGTTTACATTTTGGCCACCAGCTAGTATTTTTTCTTACATCGTTTGTCAATATTTGTAATGTTTTTCTTGATTTAATAACGGACAAGATGAAAAATTGATTATATATGTTTCATTATGAGGGCTCCAAAGGTCATATCAAATTATCTTTCTGCTGTCGACATCGCGTGAATCTTCACGCCGATATGAGTAAAATTGGTAAATTAACAATAACAATATTTTATCAGTTGCGGATCAAGGATTTTGGAAAGGGAATGGCCACACCCAGAAAGAAAATAGAAAGAAAACATAAACAAAGCTTCCTGAACCAGATAGGGAGGGTTTAAGACCTTCCAAATTGGTTGTTTAAGCGCAAGGGGGGGGGGGGGGGGGGGGTCAGGACCCCGTTGGCCCCCGCTCTCTCTGGATTCACTATTTTCCGGCATGGAATTTAACTAAATAAATACGAAAACGTTACGGGAAAGGTTTTGCTTCCATCACAGACGCACACTGAATTTCGTCACTTGATAAACCTGGCCACGATCCCTAAATGATAATATGTGTGTGTGCGCTTGTGTGTTGGTGTATGTGAGCCTACGTCTGTTGGTGTGAGGAGAGAATGTGTGTGGGTGCGGGGTCGTCAATGAACATATGATAAAAATAAATTCTCGATTTGACCATATCTTGGCAGTTGATCATCCCTGCACATACACTCAAGATCACATGCTTCTAATCTTAGTCCGGTTGCTGACGATAAAAAAATTATGTGGGGATTTCCAAAGATAATTCCAATGGGAAATTAATACATCATATGATATGATTCAGCACAGTATGAGTGCTAATACAGAGGTTAGATCATTATTTGAATTTTCATTTGGATCTGGATACATTTAATGAAAACTACCAAAGTTTGATCAAAATGAAACCTGTCTCTGTGAAAACCATTGGCCATCTGTTTGTGGTGTTTTTGTTGTGTCGGGGTGTTGTAACACTTGGCACAGGTAAGGTTAGTTCTAAATTAGAGAATGTTCTGCGTTATATAAAATTAAGCACGGGCGATACAAACATGTAATTATAGTCGTGACTGAGAGAGGGAGGTAACACTGTTAAGAACGTTATCGTTGATCTCAGAATTGAACATTTTATCAGTTGTACAATTAATACTAACTAAACAAAGTTTGATTACAGGTCTACGCAATCGTACTTGTAAACCGAGCTGAGCGCTCATTTTGAGCGCACCCTTCCCGTACTCCGGAATCTTACCAGTCCTTCTGGACAGCAGCTCAAAAGTTGTCCCTGAAAGGGGGACTACTTGCAGTGCACATGCACTGTATAGTGTTTACTGGGGAGTACAGCCTAAGCATTCACTGTGCAGCACTGTGCTGATGTGTTTAACGTATTTATAACCATTCCCTATGCACTAGCTCAACAATACATAGCAAAATGAGTTTATCAAAAGCGAATTGATTGACATTTAAAATAAGTGAACCATGGATCATGGCTTTATCTGAATTTTGTAATATTTAAGCAAATGCAAAATTTCCATTGCTATTGTTATTGTTTTTATAAATAAGCATTTGTAAAGCTAAAAGGAAATGACCCTAGCATTTGGTGATAATCAAGTACTAAATATGATTGCCAAATTATATATATATATAAAATACTATGACATGACTGCAATGAACAAAATATGTTTTTTTAGATACCATGTTACATATATATATTGTAAGGTTCCTTTTTTGTTGTAAGCCATGACTAGTTTTTAAAGGGGCGTATTCCAATAGCTGCCGTATAATAACTATAAACCCTTTAACCGACATTTATTGAAATGGGCCGGAAAATAGCATTCCCACACGTGTTTATGACCTTATTGTTAATTTTGTATGGCGACGATTCAGGTAATGCCTGTTGATTTTCCGAGTCCAAAATTCGGTACCTATTTCCGTCCCTTTCAGATAACCGCTGAAATTGAAAGTTGAAAACCACTACCGCCAACTGGTGGACAATATATGAAGCATTCGATCAAAACATTATTGGGCAGGTCAGCAGGAACACAAAACCTGGTTATGATGAGCGTGTCTGTACGAGTTCGGAGTGCCGCTCCAACCCTTTATGTCAGGACAGAGACTGCACGTACCCTCACGGCCTAGTTTAACCTTGCAAACCTCAATGTCAGCGAGGTTCGCCGATGAAAAGGGTAATCAATGGTAACGCCCATGCCGAGGAAGACGGGGGGGGGGGGGGGGGGGGGGGCTTCACCGATCGACCATTGGCATTAACGTATATAGGGTCTACACACATACCTTGTATACACAGCCGGGTTATTGTTATATCCAAGTTATTCTCTAAATAATCCAATATTTGTGCGAACACCCGTGAACATAAAACGGGCACGCTTGAAACTGGAACACCTATAAAACGGATATACTTATTTTTGTAAACAGGAATTCCAATGCTTGTAGAGGTCGCCATCTGGTGGGTATATACTACACTAACCTCCCAGTGCACGGGTTGGTACAATCTGACGAATCAGAAATACAGTAAACTCGAATATATTGTCGTCTAACATGGGCCTTAATTGATAACTGACAAAATGTGTGAGGGACAATCCATTTTTACATGTTCATGTTTAAATTTTATTTGAATTATCATAATTTGCAAATCTACAACACCACTCTATAAATTATGATTCAACGATGCAACTGAGGCACACTTTATCCTAAATCACCATATAAGTTGAATAAATGCAAGATTATTTAGGATAATATGAAGATACAAGTAGCATATCTTATGATGATGGAAGTCTGGGGGATGATTCGCGCGTGGCAGGGTAATTAAAGTTGGGATACCTTTTGATAACCATATATATATATATATATATATATATATATATATATATATATGTATATATACACCTTTTATTGTCTCTGTGACACATTTCAAATACATTTCAATTAAGCATAAGGACTTGGGGTATACTTCTAGTATATGTTAATTCTAAGCCAGGTTTAGATATAATATTTCATAATAAGCTCAGCAATGGAACCAAATTCATAAATTCTAATTATTAATATATTTCACTTCGGATATATAAATATTGTTTTCTGATTATCCGGTGGGGGGGGGGGGGGGGTTGATAACATTGACCATCCCCATTGCCAAAAAGTAGGACGGGAAATATAACACCCCATCCCTCATGTATTGATGGTCCTGCCCCCTCCCAGAAGTAAGGGGTAGATGACACCTGTATCCCTCTGAAACTACACCCATTCTGCCAATCAATTGCCGGGAAAACAAGTTTTATCATTTATTTGTGTGTGTGTTTAAATCGGTAGGATATGTGTATATGTTTGTATGCTGCAAGGTTTGCAATTGTTGCGGAAAACCACGACTGTGTCAGCTTGTATTTGGTCACATGCTGCAGCAGAGGGAATCAGACTAAAAGCATCTTGGGACAAAGCCAGATTTGTAGTCATAGTGAACACGAGAAGTGACGTATACTTATCTTTCTATTATGAGCAGTCTGGCGTCATTGTTGGAGTGGTTATTCAGATTGATCATAAAAGCTTATACATATGGCCGTGACATATGTTTTACATCATACGGAGAAAAACGACAAAAGAACAGAGTTTCTACTCAGGCGCTGGACTCAACAAAACAATGTGGATATTTGGTGTCACTATATTTTCGGTCATATTAACATTTTCAGGAACGTATATTCATCTTTCAGAGGCTGCCGGAGAGGAACCAATGTTCCAACCTCTGCCTGGTGTGTTTGACGCCGATATGGCTTTACAGAGGTGTAGAGCTCTTGGCAGTGGATGGTCACTACCTAACCCCAGCTCACTAGAGGACCACATCACATTGACCAAAGAGATTGACAGGCTCAGCCTGACACAGATTTGGCTTGCTCTGCGGAAGAAAGATTACCAGGACTGGAAACTTGTTGACGGGACAACATTTGGTAAGTTGTAACTTTATGCGATTGAACTAACAACACATAAAATAAAATATTGTTCTACGGGCTTTGGGAACAATATATAGTGATAGCGGGCGATATTTTGTTCTTGTTATATATTGCTTTCATTCTTGAAATGGTGTATATATGATTGACAATAAATTTAGTAAATTTTATATATACCTTTAAGAATTCTTTGAGTAATTTATGCCAGTGTTTTACTATCAACATTACCAAGGACCTGATCTTTATTTGCAAAAAAAGGTCCAAAAATATGTAAAGCCAAATTAAATAGCGGGATAAGGGTATTACTGTGAATACTGTCACTTAAAACAAGAGAAACAGTCAGGACTATGGCCTACCTAAATTGCTGTACTTACGCCTACGGTTTAAGGCTAAATGTGTTATAGAAATCAGAGATCCACTTATAACCAGGATCCCTGGTTGTGTTTATTTCAGACATTAAATCACAGATCATAGAGCCAGCCCGTGAGGATGGCCAGTCGGGTTACGGTCTCCTTGTACCACGTGACTGTCAAATCTACCCCTACTCCGGTACCAAGTCTTGTAGTTATGGCAAAAGTTCCTGCTTTCGCTCCGTGTGTCAGAGAAAACGCAAGTATTTTTCATTACAAATCACATGTTTGATATTTACATTTTAATAATAACTTTAGTATTGTATATTTCACAACTTTTAAGGTAAAAATTATATATTGCAATATTAAAAAAATATATATAAAAAATTAATATCAATAGAGATAATTAGTATTTTAATAACATTCTTCATTATAATGAAAATGTAGCTTCATGTCCTCCTTGGGGAAATGGTTTATTTCTTTACAGGATTAGTTAGTAAATAAAGTCAGTATTTGTATTACATGTATAATTCTTATTGTAGTCACCATGGCAGATTGCAAGTGTCCACAGGACGATTCGTCGCTGTGTTTTGAGGTCGGAGGCTCCTGTCTGTTCCCCACAGAGCCTCACGGAAACTGGTTCGAATCCCGCAGTTGGTGTTTATCACGTGGCCAGGATCTGGCAGCATTAAACTGGACGGAGACCATGGAGCTCTGTAAGCTCCTTGCCGGTGACTCCACTACAACAGGCTACAAGCACTGGATCGGTATCAGGAATCAGTACTGGGTTGGAACCAACAGCATTGGTGGTAAATATAACAATGTTACAGGTTTTCTAAAGTAAACCCATAAAACTAAACGAAATCTAGCTCTACAGCATTTTTATCTGTATGTTAATCAGTGGTGGTTAATAAGCAGTTGATAAACTGATATCCAGTGGCTGTATTTGGTACTAAATAAGAATATTTCCTATTTAAGAAGCATTCAATACATGTTGGCGACGATTCCAAATTTTGGCGGAGATGTGCTCTCTTTGAGGGATGTGGGGTTATTCTTCATTATGAATTATTAATATTATTAACATTTATATTCTTATAATAACTCTTCTTCTTCTTGCTTTTTCTTTATTGTTATTTTGGGGCTAGGTTTTCTTAGTGATCGCTAGCTTGCCGAAATCTAGTTATGAGCAATTTATTCATGTCTCATTCTTGGTTTATTAACGATTACTGAATCATGTGATAGAGTCGAGAGAACCAGTTGTGTCTTCCTGGGAGGAACATAACGGAAGTGCAAAGGGAGCATGCGCAGTTCTTCACCACTCGGAGACCAGAGACTCGTGGAAAATTGTTACCTGCAAGTCCAAACAAACAACCTTGTGCCAGCGATGTAAGTGGATCATGATTAGTGATGCTCGAAGGGGGTGGGATATAATAGCACTTTAAACACACATTGTTCAACAGTTAATTACAGTTGTGAAGAGAAGTTATGCTCAAAACAGACCTGCGAATGCCTCATATGTTTATAAAATAATGGCAGAACAGTGTTAACGATAGAATATCAGGTCCTTTTCTCACAAAGATAACTGGGAGTTAAACTCTGTTTGGCCTAGTTAACATTCCTCCTCCCACTAATAATAGCTTTATCAAAATTCTGAGAGTCAATTTTGGCTTCCCGAATACTATAGATATAACACTGCAAGACAAGATTTTTTTAACCAACTGGAAAATGGTGCAGACAAAGAGAACTGCGAAATGACATCTGAGCAAACACAGAGAAGTGTCGTTATGTCTTGTTAGAGAATGTACACAGAATATATAGACTGGTACCCGCTACGTTGTGGTCCTTAGGCAATCATAGAGACGGGCGCACAATCCCAGACGGTAGACTGGTTCAATTTCCAAAATGCACGCTCATATGCACGATTATGTCATGGACGCTCACGCGTGCCTGGTTGATTACCCGTGATGAGTTCTTGTAAGATAACGTTCTTTTGTCACATCTATCTTTAAAATGTCTAAGAGGGACTTATTGCACAAAGTTGAACGATGGATGTATATATAATACGATATACTGAATACGTTTATATTCCAACGTACGTGGCATTGTTATCATTAATAGCTATTAATCTAATAATTAATATCAAATGAAATGTACAACCAATATTTCGCAACTTCCACGAGCAAAAGAAATGTTTATTTATCTCATGTACATACATATTAGAGTTGGAACCAGTCTACCGGGAGTACTGAATATGGCGTTGTGCGCCCGTCTCTATGACTGGCCACAGTGGCTCGAATCCCTATTTCAGGGGGAAATGGGAAGAAACAGAGCATATAACAGCTTCATAGTGATTCATGCTATCTCTGTACGAAGTTACTATATATAAGGCACTTCTATATATACTCATATAATGCACATTTTCGTCCATTTCTTGATAAAAATACCACCGAAAATAGGGATTCGAGCGACTGTGGACTGACTTATTGCCATAACAGAGCGGGGTACCAGTCTAACAGGATGTATTGTTCAATTTATATCAGAACGTTCTGGTTTCGTTGACTTATCAGCGTCTCTAGGATGTGGACAGAACATTCAGCCGTAGGGTACCCTTCTTTTTATTATAGATCTCAGCAGTAACAGCTCAATACCGTACAATCCCGCTGCCCGTCATGTGACAAATCAACTGATTTGGGGAAGCTCAACAGACACACCCTCTGAAAAACCTGCTGGAAACGGAAGTAACAGCTGGATGATAGTCTGTAAGTGTCTTAGTCAAACAGTGTTAAACTAAGACTTGCCCTTCTTGTTTTTTTTTATGTATTGATGTAATATTATATTTGTATATAGTACATACATGTGACCGGGAAATAAGACCATCCGTGTCTAAAGTGCGCATGTCAACAGCGAAAGTTAGTACTTAATATAACTATTTGCGTTAAGTTAAAGTGTAATATTTGCACCTATTTTATTACCTATGTCCGGACAAAGTGATCACTGCGATGGTACCAATTGTTGTTGTGTATTTTTTTCTAGCTCTCATTCTGATATTCCTCCTCGTTGCCTGTGTTTTGACCTTCTTGTGTCATTTATATAAGAAGAGAAATCAGGTTAGGAAAAGTTTGTTTGTAACATAAGCCAAAATCAAACTTAACGAAGTCCTAAAAACATACGACACTTTTACGAAAGTGGTAAGAGACGCGGTGTACGTTTACGGCATAATAAATACTGTTTTTACGTTTTTTTTTTACAATATAGAAACAGTACAATCCTTCGTGTGTGTTTGTTTGCTAGCAGTAACAGTGCCACCTGATTTTATATATAACACAGAACCACGTGTATCTTTGGATCTAACAGATCCTGTAGAACATTGTACCTTACAAGCTGTACACCCTAAGCCTTTATTCCGAAATCAAACTTGCGACATGCAGGTTTCCACGGATCGAGTACTCCTGCTTACAAAACGATACGTTTAATTTTCGATCGCCCCTTCGCGAAATGCCGTTACCAGAACACACTTGGCACCCTTCCCGAATGTTCAAGACAAAAAACAAAAAAAAAAAAAAAAAAAAAAACCCAGGCATTTCCAAGGCTTAGCGAAAAAAGTCGAGCGGCATTACAGCCAATTATAATATAGATGTCATGCGTTGTCAAAAATGTCAAAACCCCACTTTACAAAAATAGTTTCATAAAACCACGTCCATCATTATCTGAGTTTAGGAAATCGTATAAAGTCATTTATATAATAATTTAATAGTTAACATTCTGGTTTTCAGAGTGTTCCAAATGAAAAGGACAGGGAAGAAGCAGAAACGGCCCTTACAATTCCTTGTAAGTTGATGTTGTTATTGTAAGTTTTGTTGAATATAACGGCGTCCGCAACAGTGTGACAATTCTCAAGATAGTTTAATTCGCCTGAAACTGATAATTTGCTAAATTCCTACCATGACCAAAGTAAAGCCCTCGTAATCATGATTTTGTTTCAACGTCAACTTTTCAGGATGAACTGAAGGGGTAGGCAGTGAAGGCGTCAGAGGAGAGCTCTCCGCATTGTCCGCAAGGCGGCGACACGCGGCTACAGATCTCGCGGCACGCAGAAACAATCCTCTTCAGGTTGACCTCTTCATCCCTTGGATGGGTCCTCAGACATGACTCTCTGTAAATACCATCAGCAGTGCATGATACAAGGGCGTGTGTATCAACACTCTCTTATTTTTCTCCTTATATATATTTTGGAGCAATAATTAGTTAGAGTTTTGTCATCTACAGTACACATTTCGGGCAAGGGTATCTATTACTATTGCTAATGAAAATTTGTGGAGAAACAGTGTCGTACATATTATTGCGTTAGTTCATGAAACAGCTCCGATCTAGAAATTATTTCCTTCTTTAGATCATCAGGTTCCGTATAAGATGAAGAGAGAGCAGTGTGAGGATAATCTAAGATCGGGGCGAATAAAAGCCTGAATTCATATAAACGATTCCTACTTCAATATATTTATCAAACTTTTGTACTCATATAAACACTAAAAGCGTGTGTACATATATTTATTTTCGCTGGCCCTGATATAAAGTAGCCGTTGATCTCAATGTAATCTGATATCATATATATTCAGCGTAATAACCAAACATTAAACAGTTACGGACACAGAGAGGTCCGCTTCTCACTCTGCCAGGTCACAAACAGAACCATCCAACCCTTGTGAAGGTAAACAAGCTGTGTAAAGATCGCGAATTAAGGGACACATAAAGATCATTCGAAACTACGTTATCAACATAATCGCCAAGAAAGACCATCTCCCAATAAATTTGTATTTCAAACCTTTATTTTTCATTACAGATATATTGAGTTACTAATTGAGTTACATGTAATTGATAAAATATATGAATCTACTTAACTATACCGATATATTTCTTATTATGAATTTGTACATTTCCTTATGATCTTGTTACACGTATTCACAATAAATTCAAATAAACAATCTATTTGAAAATTTAATGTTTTTTTTCTTATATTCTGAAGCCCATATGTTCATATTCTGGGACCTGTAAAAACTCAAAAAGTTGCACCAAACATTAATGACAGGTTTCAGGCAAAGGTCTGTTAGCAGGTCTGTAATCCTGGTTTAAAGCAGTGTCTATCAGCAGATTGTTTTTCCTGGAAATGACGCGATGGGATTTCATCAAGTCTGACAAAAATATTAATATCTTAATTCTTTATTTGCCTAAAGAAAAGACAAACTTTGTTTATTATTACCCTTGTCGTGGTTTCCGAAATTTCTAGGGTTCTGTTTGAATTTCGGGGGGGGGGGGGGGGGGGGGGGCAGGGGCTAGAAATGGTGAATGTTCACTCCAACCTTACAGGGGTGTGAACACGTGCATATTTTATGCCTCATGTATGTGGGTGTTTTTTCTTCTGCGCATTTATGTATATGTATTTTTGTATAACAAACGTGGATAATTGTTTCCAATTAACTGGTCCCCGGTTGTATCTTGATTCATGCCATCAGAGGAAATTTAAGGAACATTAGCAACATGTGGGCCTATGGTTTTGTGCGTCTGGCTCTGTATACGGGTACAGTCTAAACTGATTCTGCATGGATAGTATGGTTAGCATGACTGTATCAATACTCACTTAACAAATGATAAAAAAAGGTTTCTTCGTGTGTGGTTATGAGATTTATTTGCATTTTGCCCGCATAACTGACCAATACGTATGCGCCTGGGAGGCCCTGCGAGCTCACACCCTCACAGAGCTCGGGATGGTCGTGAATATGGCAATGCTGCGTTTTTTTCCGAGGCACTATGTTTTCCTATGAATTTCTGTCATCCTAGGTGTATCGAATTGCAAGGTCACACTGTAATATTAGAAAACATTCGGAGTGGCAACTTTCTGTGTCAGCGTTTGACATTCACCTGAAAAGCAAATTATGAAATTTACCTGTTTGTAGAAGATGTTGCACTTAGATATTTACACTTGGCTATGCCAGCAACATTTAAGACTGCGATTATATATCATGTCATTAATTTTTAAGGGAAAAGTTATATCCCAAGGCCACGAAAATATGTTCACAAGGACATAACCACTTATAATAATGGTCAGCCGCTTCGTGCGGGTCACGTGCGGTAATAAAGATTAATTACATGGTTGATCCTAACACGTGTACACACATAATTCAATTGAACTCTGGAACATAAACACCGTGGCACCAATATTGTTTATGATTGGTTGCTAACGTAGGTTATGTCAATTAAGCAAGCGGAGTACGTAATTCAAGGAACGATGATCCTTGTTCCTGTCCTGGTTGCTGATCATAATAGTAAACGATTAGATTGACAAATGGATTGATTTGGATTCCCTTTTGAAATTGGATTAACAAAAAATACCTAAAACGTTAAAAGTCATGTATGTTTATCAGTATATATGTATATCTTTATATTATATATTTCACCTGAAAAACTCATAAACCATCAAATGACTACTAAATATTATGAGTAAATTCGTGCATCAATACAAAAGTACATGGCAAAATATAGCAATACATTCGAAAATGTTATCAAAGATTCACTCTATTAGATAGTCATTCTGGAAGAATTGTACTGAAAATGGGATTGATAACATAAAAGAATTGGCATGCTTCACATAAATCTTTTGGAAACATCAGATAGAATAAAACAAAATGTGATGAAATGTTTAAACCTATACATTTGTATTAAATTACAGTGATGTGTGCTTTCATCTTCAAACAGCATTATATGAACGTAGACTCTAAACATTATCGAAATTCATAGTTATAATAATTCACAGTCAGTGTTCTATTATTTATAAGTTATGCACTTTTAAAAACGAACATATTTATTAAAATAAATTATTTTTCCCCAATAAGGTTTCTGTTCGTGGTTAATTGTTCTTTATTTGATTAAAATTGGTTTAGGTTCTGATACATACAGACTACTTACTGAGTGAAGCGTTGTTGCTAAGAGGTCATAATAAACGTCCACACACAGCAGTTGCTCTGGCAGTGCAAAACACCGCTTTCAATCCCTCAGACTTTACAGACTTTAATGTACAGTTTCCTTCATCAGTGGAGTTTTCGAAATTAACAACAACCGGAGATACATTTTCTGCAAAGTGGTATTACCAAATGAAACTTTTATGATCCAAGAGAAACTGCTAGTACTTAATTATAAGTACGCAAAACCTTCAGGAATTTAAAAATTTTAATATATCAGCTAACATTTTCACGCACTCTATAGCCCATGTTGATGATCTTTCCATACTCCTGACAGACCCACGACTGAAATTCCAGTCAACATTCCTCCAGCCTATCCACAAGTCCGAAGCCCATGTGTAATCTAATATATCTTTCCATTCGATGTTCTGCATATTGTATGTATTGTTAACACACAGATTACCAGCAGAGTGCAGGCATTCGGCTTTTGCATCGTACCAACTGAGCTCATCTCTAATTTACTTTATACAACCATTTCGTGTTCGTCGACAATTCCATCGTTGACACCAGTCACAGGCTTAATTAGAAAAACAAAACAATCAAAACATTGACGACATAACATGTATGGCCAAATGATACAAAATGCTCAATTATACGCCGTTGTAGGATTTTGCTTCTGTATTATACCTTATGGTTGCCTCTTTGAGCGGAACACATCATATAGGCCGTATATATTATTATTTGGCTATGTTGTAAAGCATAAGGATACAGTGCTTGGAAACACAAAATCACGTCTTAATTGTCATGAAAATGCCTATAGATAAAAAAAAACATAAGACCAACATGTTTCACACAGGGCAGGTAGGCGTAGAAAACAATCCAGTGCCTTGATATGAGGCCTGTCTCTTGACTCCTGTAGTCTTATTGCAAGACACTTTTGCCCTTCTGTAAATTCTGTTACATCAGGCGTTCCTACCTAGAAATATAATGAATGAATTAATGATAAAAACGATAACGCTTTGCTTCTTTTAAAAGACCAGGATAAACAGCATCATTTGAACAGAACAGTGGGAAAACCCTTAAAAAAGTCACCATGTATATATATATATATATCTTTTTATTTATATATATATATTTATATATATATATATATATATATATATATCTAATAATTCAACACAATTCCCTTTATTCTTGAAAAGATATCATGTGAGTTAAAAATTTATTTGTCTAATTTATCCCAGGATAGTCAAGCAGAACAATTAAGTGTATAAGCCAGAAATGATGTAAAACAGGATGAGTACATAATGTCATTTCAAATATATATTTCATAATCATTGAACTCACAATGATAAATGATGTTACTACCAAAACAGATATATGCATACAAAACAAGGTTTATCTTGCTCACCACTGAATGGTCTTACTGCTTGGAAAGACTCATAAAACCGCTTCGTCAGAGAACTCCATGCGTTCTCTATGCTGTTCCTTTCCATAAATTTTATTAGGATCATCTGTTGTTCACGTTCAACATCGCCAGGCAGAAACATACCTTTACGTTTACAGTACTTTTCTGCATCCACATATGTAACATCCTTCATATACTCTTGTGCTGTTATTATAAATCAGAGCCAATGCTAAGAACAAAATATTCTCCTGAATTGATTTTCTACCATTTTAAAAAAAATAAAATGGTCAAAATATATAACAGTTACATACCTATATGTTATATAATAGATAATTTCAGTATAATACATAGTTTACACATTCCGTGTTATAATCCTCAAACAGATAATACCCGAGGACGCTCAATCAGTCAACAATAATGGAAGGTTTTTTTTCGATGGAAACCTCTTAACTTATTACTTGCTGGGAAAATTAGATTATAAACCTTAAAATCTATCCAGCAATATTCATGCTTGATTCCAAAATCACAGTCGGTGTTAAGTTAAAGTGGCAAACAGTAACAAAATACATGTAAAATGTAAAAACCTACGTTCCCAGGACCATACTAGTGATATCTGGCAGCATAATATCAGGATAATGATGACTGTATGTCAACATTTTCTTTCTAAGTTATCACTATGTAAACTAAGGTTCCTCATGGAGAAAACGGGTCTGGTTATAACTTGGTATTTCCTGTATTTATATAACATAAATTGCCCTTTTGAACTGGAGCTGCCGTCATATCCTCTGATATAAGAACAAACATGTTACTGTGTTTAATATAGCTTCTGATGGTTATATGAGTCCTGTATTATAAAGTGACCCTCCCCATGCTAAACGTAGGGAAATTTGCCACAGGTTAAACAATAAATGGTTACTTCAATAACCCATGTGATCAAATATCTGGTGCAGTTGATTCTCATATAAGAGCTTAAATTTGTACTTTCGGTTTTGTATTTAAGCAAGTGAATGGATTTTGTCCGAAACAGGTACTGTATAACCAGAACATAGAGTAATTACTAGCCGTTATTAGGCTGCTCTACCTTCCGAATACAAACTCTAATATTTCGGGTAAAGAATAAATTTCAAGACTGACTGGCTAAATGCACTCTGCACTTGTTTGATCTTACCTGCCGTCAATACATTTTACTGAAGTCGTTATATATGTTCAGGAGAAATCAGAAGCCATTATATCATGTGGGACGAAACTGATATTTTAGTTCCAGCAATCCTCTCCATGGATGTCTGCTATAACGACCGGCCAATACTTGCCGAATGAAAGAAAATAGCAAACTTCATCTTATACTTAGGAATCGTTGAGTGTCGGGCTTACTTTCATTTGGATTTTTTAGCTTTACCACGAGAGGTAGACATGTTAACTGAGTCAATTGCCAGAAGCTTGATCAAGTGTCTTGAACCTAAAGTACTAACCTGTTTGTGAGCTCCCCTAATATTCACTCCCTTTACACAGTATTACATAAATATTATAAAGAAAGTGTCTGCGAAAGGGAAATTTAGTTGGCTGCGCGATGTATTCTTATGCAAATAGCCTCACTGTAAGCTAGCAACAGCCAATAAACTGACCCTGCAATGAGACAGAATAAGATATGCTATGTATCTGTTGAGTCTGTTGCGAAATATCGGCCCTAAACGTTTTTTTGATGGAGACCTCTTTAAAAAGATGTTAACATGTATGGATGCAATGGATATAAATAAATTCGAATAAAGCCGAATTTATTTATTAACACAGGTTCTTCAGTGAATTTCATTTCATGCCGATAAAACTGTGAAAACATGTATCAAGGGTGGGTCACCATATATACATGAGGTCCTGTTTCTTGGGAAAGTACATATTTGTGTTGAATTGATGGACAGCTTCCAAGCTGCCATCACTGGGTCGTGTGCCATTGCCATTCTTCTTATTTTGATCGCAAGATAAAATGTTCTTCACATTCTTTTGATTATTGTGGAAAAATATATATTATTAATTTAGGATTGCAATATATATTATTTATTTAGGATTGGAACCGAAAGCTACTGAGGCTAATAAAAGGCATTTCCTGACATATTGTGCCTGGCGTCCTTGCGAACACATTCACCAAAGAAGTTGATACGAACTTTTGGATGGTATGATCCGCACTGATTTTGTATTTATATAACAGTAAGCATGAACTTAAGTTTATATATATATAATTTTGGAGTTATATGAATATGAATAAGATGTAAAGGCCTTGAACACCTTCCAGAATATAATTCCTGTCCTCAATGGAACTCCTTTGGGTTATGTTTACATATGGATACCATGTTAAAATTACGACACCCTTACAGACTGACAGTAAGAACAAATGGAATATTGTGAAAACATGAATTGAAAAATTTCAATAAACACTGAATTCTTATAATACCGCGGAGTAACTAAATCGACCGTTTCCATATTTATATTTTCTCTGTTTCCTTAATGGCCTTGAAGGCCTTTTGTTTGCCATGCTTCATAAGCTGAGCCTTGATTATGCAATTAATGATTAAACATTGTCTGCTATGTTGATCACACAGTTAAATCGCACCATTCAGTATCGTATGCGAGGGTCGAATATGCAGAAAAAGCAATGACTTACACACATCGTGGGGTCAACAACACCTGTCCACAGAGACTGTCTTCCATGCAGGTGTGGCGATCAGGCCTTAATGAACAATTTGTCATCAACATGGATCACAATCGGATAATCAACGATGCCCAAGGAGCTTCCTACATACTGAAGATAGATGCCGTTGACTTGTCCAGCATGTCATCAAAGACACCATGGATTAGACAGTTTGACCAGGTATACCGATTTCGAAATAAACAACATGGTTAAACACAGTCATATGATCTGGCCTCACGTAGACCTGACTGTTATATGTGAATAAATGCATACAAAAGGAACAAGCTTCTACGTGAATCCCTGCCATTTATCTAAATGTCATTTGAAAGTGAAAACACAATGAAAACACAGACTGAATTAATGTCTTGATGTTGAGACATAGGGATTATCGCTTGGTTAAAATTATTTCATAGTCGTAATATTATCCTTCATACCAGACACGGTTCTCACTAAAACATGTTAAGATTAACATTCAAATGCATTACCTGCATGGCTGTAAGATGTGTCTAGAATGTTTACAAGGATTATTATATACCATGATTCGATGCTTGCTATATAAGTTTTATATACTGTAATATTGTTTTGTATATTAAGTGAAAATATGTCGTTGATGTGCCGAAAGTTCTTCATGTGTCATGTAATTTGTCATACATAGCAATTAGGCCACGTTACGTACAAAAATCTGATAATTACTCATCATTGTCATTAGTAGGCCAGTTATAATTCTTACCGTGTATTAATGAATTTTGAAAAAAATTAAGGGTACCTTAATTGCACCCTTTTAATGAATTGGCCGTATGACCTGTTCTTTTCACAGCTCAACAATGTGTCTACAGAGGTCTTCTCTGTCGAGGTAACAGATCTGCTGACTAGAGCCAGATGTCACTCGGCCACCTGTCTTTTCTACCTGACCGTCATCTACAGTCAGGCTTGGCTGTAGAGGGACTCTTCAAGTGGCAAATTCTGAATGAATACAAAGATGTGATTAGTTTGAGGAAAACAGGATTACAGGTAATGGGTGTAATAATGGTACTGACTCGTGTCATTGTCGTAGCATGTTGAAATGTTTAAAGGTATCGCCTTCAATGAGGTGTCGGAAATTTATTGCTCATAGGTCATAGGTTAGATGTCCTAACCTTCCTCTTAATCTTATAAAACTAGTATTTTTGCTGGTAAGTTCCTTACTTTAATTTCTGAAAATATGAGTTTTATTAAATTTCAATGATTTTTACAATCAGTTTTTTTCTCTTTTTTATTTGCCATTACTTATTTCTCAATGGCATATGCAAAGCACTGGGAATTTTCTCAAACGATCAGTATGAAACTTATTATTAAAAATTAAATTAATTTCAGTTTTTAACAGGACTTCTATCTTATCTTTATAATGAAGAGCGTGAAATCTAAAATCCGTAGACCTTTAATAACATTGTGTGCTTCTTGTGTTATCAATTAAAGAGGGTGTCATCCATCGGCCATTATCCTGATCAACATATTAATGCTCAGTGATGCCAGATTTTACCACGACATTCCCATTGAACTCAGTTTCTACTCATTATCCGCTCCTCGGGTGACGAATATAAAGCAAACGGGTAAATCTGATTTCTCGAACACACTGTCAACTGAGGCTATAACAGTGTTTGCCTGGCTTGAGGCTTCTAATCTGGATGCATATTTCTCCGACAACGTGTTAATCCTGCTCCGCCAGCAAATACAGCTTTTGTTTCTAGCCTGGGAAGAGACGTACACGCTGGAAGAGGCCAAGAAGTCACTCAGTTTGGTCTTTCACGGATCTGTATGACTGATTGAATCACGCCACGGTATGGTTAATGATGACTTGTGATACCACATGAACATATTTACACTTGGCCTTATAATCAAGGTACCAGGGACTTAGATCCAGGCAGAGGTCCTAAGAATGTATGATCGTATGATTATATGATTCTTTAACAATCAAGTAATTTACTACTTTATACACTTTTGCTTTTTAGTTTCTGTGTTGGTGTATTGGTGGTCACACGAAGTTTACTTTAATTTGATATTCCCGTATATACGGTGTCATACTACAGTATTACAGGATCTGCAGGCTTTAAGGAACAAAACTTTATAACTATTCACATAATCTCTCGCATTATATATATATATATATATATATATATATATATAAATATATATACTTATATATATATATATATATATATATATATATATATATATATATTTATATGTTTGTGTGTAACGCATTTCCTTTTAAATTAATTCTTATATTAAATTTTACCAGAGGGATATAGATAAGGAGTCATGACTTGTTTTGCTAGCCATTTACTGTGTTTTTTTCGTTTGTCTGCTTATAACTCAATACATTTCCTGAAGTACGTAGACGTGTGTTGGATGGAATATGGTAAAGTATTGTTTGTATGATCAGCCAGATAAGAGTTGTAGAAAAGCTGCTGTCTGTGTCATAGGCAACATCATTTATCCAATAAAAGTATCAAGCGTTTCGTTTAAAAGGAATTAGTCTGAAAAATGTTATATAAATAATGAACAAGTTTCATTGTATCACGTGCCGACGTTAGTCGTGAAGCTCGTCACGGCCGGTGCACCTACCACAACCTTTTCATAAAGCAATTAGACAACTCTTTGATATGGTGAGTTTTGGCTGTAAAACATATAGTATAAATAATTGTGTTAGGCTAAATTGATTGCAGGGTCAAGCATCAAGTAATCTTGCAAGGCTGTACTTGTTGGGGTAAATCTACCAGTAATGGGATGGTTAAATAAAAAAAATGCTCACGAGTGTGGTCATTTAAACAGAGATAGAAAATAAAACTGCTATAGGACATTCGCCGTTATTATTAAATTGTTGTGATGGATATTCTGTAGGGCCTGACACACACGCACACATATCTACATGTAGTTATGTTCCAGATCAATGGATTACAAAACAGACAAAGAATCAGCTTAGACGGTCATTAACCAGTTCCAAAAAGATATTTGTGCGGACAATGCACGTTGATTACTGATCGTCTTGCATTCCCATTAAATATTTGAATATAATTCCAATATGCACGCTCATATGCACGCTTATGTCACGGACGCTCACGCGGGCCTGGTTTTTTACCCGTGATGAGTTCTTGTAAGATGACTTAAAATATTTAAGAGGGAGTTATTGCACGAAAATGATGGATGTATATATAATACAATATACGGAATACGTTTGATATTCCCTTGTACGTGGCATTAATTTATCATTACCATCTATTAATCTAATCATTAATATAAAATGAAATGTACAGCTTTTGACAACTTCCCCGAACAAGCGAAATGTTTGTTTTTCTCATTAACATACACATTGGAGTTGGAACAAGTCTACAGGGAGTCCTGAAGAAGACGTTGTGCGCCCGTCTCTGTGACTGGCCACAGTCGCTTGAATCCCTATTTAAGGGGGAAATGGAAAGAAAAAGAGCATATTACAGCTCTATAGTGATACATGCCATCTCCGTGCGAAGTTTTTTCGTGAGGCACATCTATACATACTCATATAATGCAAATTTTCGTCAATTTCTTTAAAAAAATCGCATATAGGGATTCGAGCGACTGTGCACTGGCTGAGGGCCACAATAGAGAGGGGTACCAGTCTTACAGGATATATTGTTCAATTTATATCAGAACGTTCTGCTTTCGTAGACTTATCAGCGTCTCTAGGGAATGGACAGAACATTTTGGGTAGACTACCTTTCCTTTTGTTATAGCTCCCAGCAGTAACAGTCCACTACCGTACAATCCCGCTGCCAATCACGTGTCGGATCACCTGATCTGGGGTAGCTCCACACATGTACCCTCTGAAAAACCTGCCGGAAACGGAAGTAACGGCTGGATGATAGTCTGTAAGTGTCTCAATCAAACAGTGTTTCACGAAGATTTGTCCTTGTTTTTTTGTTATGTATTGACGTTATGATTATAATTGTATATAGTACATTCATTTGACCGGGAAATTAGACCATCCGTGTCTATAGTGCGCATGTCAACAGCGAAAGTAAGTAATTCATATAACTTTTTGTGTAAAGTTTTAGTGTAATGTTTGCACGTATTTTGTTACTTACGTTCGGTCAAAATGATCACTGTAATGTTACCAATTGTGCTGTGTACCTCTCTTTAGCTGTCATTCTGATATTCCTTAACATTGCCTGTATTTTGATCCTCGTGCTGCGTCATTTATATAAGAAGCAAAATCAGTTGAGGAAATGTTTTATATGTGTAACAACATAAGCCAAAATCATAACTAACGAAGTCTTAAAAATATGTGACATTTACGACAGTGATACCAGATGCGGTGTACGTTTACGGCATAATAAATACTGCTTTTACGTTGCGCAATATAAAAACAGTACACAGTGTGTGTGTTTGTTTGCTAACAATGCCACCCAATTTTATATATAAAACAGAAACACGTATAGCTGTGAAGTAAGCATTTAGTTTAATATTGTATACATCTACGATTAGAATGACACTCGATGAACGTTTCACGGGTTGCTTGTATGGTTCAATAGTTGTGGGTCAATATAACAGCTCTTCCTCTGGAACATTGTACCGGATAAGCAGTATAACCTTTATTCCGATATCAGATTTACAACATGCAGGTTTCCACGGATCGAGTTCACCTGCTTGCAAAACAATACGTTTAATTTACGATTGCCCCTTCGCGAAATGCCGATAACGAGGTAACATTTGGCACTATTTCCGAATGTTCAAGTCCAAAACAGGCATTTCCAAGGCTCGGCGAAAAAATCCGAGTGGCATTACGGTCAATTTTAACGTTTATGTCATGCGTTGTCCAAGAATGTCAAAACGCTGGTGGACAAAACAGTTTTCCTGAAACCACGACCATCATTTTCTGAGTTTAGGAAATCGTATAAAGTCATATATATTAATTTAATTGTAAACATTCTGGTTTTCAGAGTGTTCCTGGCAAGAAGCAGAAACGACCCTTACAAGTCCTCGTAAGTTGTTATTATTAGTCGTGTTGATTATATCGGTGTCCGCATAAGTATGCACATTCTTGATAACTGATAATTTGCTGAATCCGTACCATGACCAAAGTGAAGCCCTCGTAATCCTGTTTTCGTTTCATCGTCTACATTTCAGGATGAACTGAATGAAGGGTAAGGTAATGAAGGCGTCAGCGGAGAGTTTACCACATTGTCCACCAGGTGGCTACACGTGGCTATCGGTCTCACAGCACACAAACAATCCCTCCCTGTTCAAGTTGACCTCTTCTTCCTATGGATGGGTTCGCAGATATGACGCAGTAAACATACCATCAGCCATGCTTGTGACAAAGGCAGTGTATGGACCCTGTCCCACAGAACCGCTTAATGTTTCTCATTTTATATATGTTTGGGAGCTATAATTATGAAGAGTTTTGTAAACTACGGTGTACATTTCGGGCAAGGGTATCTGCTACCATGACAAATGGAAATGTGTTGACTTAGAGTGTTAAAAGTACATTCTGCGTTTGGTCAAAAACAGCTTCAAACCATAACTTATTTTCTTGATAAAAATATCAAGAAAGCATGTAAACGATTCTCTGTATTTGTAACTTCTATATCTTTTCAAACGTTTTGTTATATTGAAACCAAAAGCGTGTGTACATATATTTATTTTCGCTGGCCCTGAACTAAATCTGTATAAATTTAGTGTAATACCCAACCACATGAAAAAAAAATACGAACACAGAGGGAACCACATCTCACTCACGCAGGTCACAAACGGAACCACCTGATCTTTGTGAAGGTAAACCAGCTGATTAAAGATCGCGAATTAGGTACCCCATGAAAAAAAACAAGTGGCCCATGAGCCATGACGCTCAGCTGAATTCAAGGAATGTTGAGCAATGAGCAAAATGACTGCCAGAGTGCAAACAAATCATGATTTTTGTGAAGAGTCCTTAGAAATGGCTTTCAGTGGGTTTTTGGACAGATGACAACTTCATTTGAAGGTCTCACAAATAGAAAAAAAATGCGTAAAAATTTGAAAAAAAATACAGGTGGTGCCACCAGTCTGCAGGAACTGATGAAACACTCCATGATCAATATATATCCAAAAAATCATGGCTATCAAGGCATTAGTTATTCAAAAATTGAAGCTTTTGTTTGTATCAAATTTTTAATTATTCTCGGGGGTATTTATCAGCCCTATAGCTTGGAGAATATGGGTAACAGAAACCTAATTTCAGGTTTCAAGGAAGATTTTTCATTAGTCTCCCTGGATGTCAAGTAAGAAGATTCTAGGTTCAGAAGTTAAACTTTGTGCCATGTTAAAAGATTACCACTTCATTTGAAGGTCTCATAAATATAGAAAAAATGCCTAAAAAATTGACAAAAATACAGCTGGCGCCACCAGTTTGCAGGAACTGATGGAACACTCCATGAGCAATATGCCTGCAAAAAATCAATCAATGGAGATCAATGCATTAGTTATTCAGATACTGGAGCTTTTGTATCAAATTTTTAATTATTCTGAGCGGTACTCACTACGAAGGATATGGGTAACAGAGACCTAATTTCATGTTTTCATAGAGACCTTTCATAACCCTCCCTTGATGTCAAGTAATAAGAATATAGGTCCAGCGGTTACGATTGGTAACGTGTTAACAGATGACAGCTTCTCAAAAGGTCTCAAAAATAAAGAAAAAAATTCGTAAAAATCAGATAAAATATAGGTGGCGCCACCAGTTTGCAGGAACTGATGACACATCCCATGATCAATATTCATGCAAACAATCATGGTGATCAATGCAGTAGTTATTCAGATACTTGAGCTTTTGTATCAAATTTTGCATTATTCTGGGGCGGTACTTTGGATCCCCATAGCTCTAAGGATATGTGTAACAGAGACCTAATTTCAAGTTTTCAAAGAGATATTTCATGGACCTCCCTGGATATTAAGTTTGAAGATTCCAGGTCCAGTGGTTATGATCTGTTCCTGTTAACAGGTGACAGTTCAATGAGGTCTGAAAAAAGAGAAAAAAATTGTAAAAATTCGAAAAAAATACCAGTGGCACCATCAGTCTGCAGGAAGTGATGATACATCCCATGATCAATATTCATGCAAAGATCATGGCTATCAATGCAGTGGTTATAAAGATACTTGAGCTTTTGTATCTAATTTTGCATTATTCCTGGGGGGTACTTCAGAGCCCCATAGATCCAAGGATATGGGTAACAGAGACCTGACTTCAGGTCTTCAAGGAGATTTTTCATGGACCTCCCTGGATATTTAGTTTGAAGATTCCAGGTCCAGTGATTACGATTTGTGCCCTGTTAACAGATAACAGTTATATTGCAAGTCTGAAAAAAGAGAAAATATCATTAAAATTTGAAAAAAATATAGGTGGCACCACCAGTCTACAGAAAATAATGGAACATCCCAATGCTCAATATTCATTCAAAGAATCAAGGTGATCAATGCAGTAGTTATTCAGATACTTGAGCTTTTGTATCAAATTTTGCATTATTCTTGGGGGTACTTCAGAGCCCCATAGCTCAAAGGATATGAGTAACAGAGACCTAATTTCAGGTTTTCAAGGAGATTTTTCATGGACCTCCCTGGATATTAGGTTGAAGATTCCAGGTCCAGTGGTTACGATCTGTGCCCTGTTAACAGATGACAGTTTCATTGCAGGTCTGAAAAAAAGAGAAAAAAAAGAGAAAAAATTAAAAATAAAATACAGGTGGCGCCACCAGTCTGCAGGAAATGATGGAACATCCCGTGATCAATATTCAGGCAAAGAATCATTGTGATCAATGCAGTAGTTATTGAGATATTCGAGCATTTGTATCAAATTTTGCATTATTCTGGGGGCGGGGGGGGGGGGGGGGGTACTTTGGATCCCCATATCTCAAAGGATATGGGTAACAGAGACCTAATTTCAGGTTTTCAAGGAGATTTTTCATGGACCTCCCTGGATAATTAGTTTGAAGATTCCAGGTCCAGTGGTGCCCTGTCAACAGATGACAGTTTCATTGCAGGTCTGAAAACTAGTGGCCCATGGGCCATGACGCTCAGCTGAATTCAAGGAATGTTGAACAATGAGCAAAATGATTGCCAGAGTGCAAACAAATCATGAATTTTGTGAAGAGTCCTTAGAAATGGGTTTCAGTGGGCTTATGAGCTGATGACAACTTCATTTGATGGTCTCATATATAGAAAAAAATAAGTAAAAATTTGAAAAAAATACAGGTTACAAGTGCCACCAGTCTGCAGGTACTGATGAAACACTACATGATCAATATTCATGCAAAGAATCATGGTGATCAATGTAGTAGTTATTCAGATACTTGAGCTTTTGTATCAAACTTTGCATTATTCTGGGGGGTACTTCGGAGCCCTATAGCACGAATGATATGGGTAAAAGAGACCTAGTTTCAGGTTTTCAAGGAGATTTTTTATGAACCTCCCTGGATATTAAGTTTAAATATTCCAGGTCCAGTGGTTAAAATTTGTGCCCTGTTAACAGATGACAGTTTCATTGCAGGTTTGAAAAAAATTTGTAAAAATTGGAAAAAATATAGGTGGCGCCACCAGTCTGCAATAAGTGATGGAACATCCCATGATCAATATTCATGCAAAGAATCATGGTGATCAATGCAGTAGTTATTCAGATACTTGAGCTTTTGTATCAAATTTTGCATTATTCTGGGGGGTTCTTCGGAGCCCCATTGCTCGAAGGATATGGGTAACAGAGACCTAATTTCAGGTTTCCAAGGACATTTGACTAGGACCTCAATTTTATGTTACAAGATTCTAGGCCTAATGGATACAATTTGTGCCCCGTCTGACTGTCTTGGTGCTAATATGACATCTTTTTCTATAGGTCGCAAAATATAACGCATGGTGACCTAATTTCAGGTTTCCAAGGAAATTTGCCAAGAATGTTACATTAGAAGATTCTAGGCCTAACAGATACAATTTTTTCCTGTCTGGCTTTTTGGGTCCTTAAAATCCTGTTTTCGGCCTTTAGGTCGCAAAATGTAGGTCACCATGACCTAATTTCAGGATAACAAGGATATTTGCCTAGAACCTCTCAGGATATTGTGTTAGAAGGTTCTACGCCTAAAAGATATGATTTGTGCCCATCTGACATTCAGGGTGCTCAAAATCATGTTTTCGCCCTGTAGGTCACAAAATATACGTCATCATGACCTAATTGCAGGATTACAAGGAGATTTGCCTAGGAACTCCCTGGATGTTCAGTTAGAAGTTTCTAGGTCTAACAGTTACGATTTGTGCCCTGTTAACGGCCGGACTGATGCCGTACAAAGGGTGATCGCTATAGCTCAGATGACTTACAGTCAGCTGAGCTAAAAATCGAAAAAATTCAGGTGGCACCACCAGACTGTAGAAACTGATGAAAAATTCCATGATCAATATCCATGCAAAAAATCATGCTGATTAATGCAATAGTTGTTCAGGTACTTGAGCTTTTGTATCATATTTTCCATTATTCTGGGGGGTACTTCGGAGCCCCTTAGCTCAGAGTTTATGGGTAACAGAGACCCAATTTCAGGTTTCCAAGGAGACTTTTCATGGGCCTCTCTGCAGGTAAACGGAAAAGATTCTAGGTCGAGTCGTTATAATTTGTGCCCCGTTAACAGATGACCGCAACTTTAGAGGTCTCAAAAATAGAGAAAAACATTTGTAAAAATCGAAAAAGTACCGGTGGCGCCACCAGACTGCAGAAACTGATGAAACGTTTTATGGTCAATATCCATGGAAAAAATCATGGTGATCAATGCAATAGTTGTTCAGATACTTGAGCTTTTGTATCAAATTTTCCATAATTATGGGGGTACTTCGGAGGCCCATAGCTCCAAGGATATCGGTAACAGAAACCTAATTTCAGGTTTCCACAGAGACTTTTTTATGGGCCTCCCTGCATGTCAAGAGAGAAGATTCTAGGTCCAGTCGTTATGATTTGTTCCCTGTTAAGAGATGACCACATCTTAAGGTCTCAAAAATAGAGAAAAACATTCGTAAAAAAAGAAAACATACAGGTGGCGCCACCAGACTGCTGAAACTGATGAAACATTCCGTGATCAATATCCATGCAAAGAATCATGGTGATTAATACAATAGTTGTTCAGCTACTTGAGCTTTTGTATCAAATTTTCCATTATTCGGGGGGGGGGGGCACTTCAGAACCCCATAGCTCAGAGGTTATGGGTAACAGAGACCTAATTAGGTTTCCCCACAGTCTTTTCATGGGCCTCCCCGCAGGTCAAGTGAGAGGATTCTAGGTCCAGTCGTTACAATTTGTGCCCTGTTAACATATGACCACATCGTAAGAGGTCTCAAAAATAGAGAAAAAAATTCGTGAAAATCGAAAAAAATTGGTGGCGCAACCAGACTGCAGAAACTCATGAAACACTCCATGATCAATATCCATGCAAAATATCATGGTGATCACTGCATTACTTGTTCAGATAATTGAGCTTCTGTATCAAATTTTCCATTATTCTGGGAGGTACTTCGGAGCCATATAGCTGGAAGAATATGGGTAACAGAGACCTAATTTCAGGTTTCAAAGGAGATTTTTATCAACCTCCCAGGATGTCAAGTTTCAAGATTCTAGGTCCAGCAGTTACAGTTTGTGCCCTGTTAATGGACGGACGGCCGGACGGCCAGATGGCCGGACGGACGACGGACAAAAAGTGATCGCTATAGCTCAGATGACTTACAGTCAGCTGAGCTTATAAAAAGTACGTGATCAATATAATCACCAACATTAATTACTCAAACATTTGTATGTATTTCATACCTGCATGTATCACTAACCTAACTGGCCAAAATATAATGAATGTATATGAATGTGCGTACTATTTATATACATCTTATCATGAATATGTACATTTCCTTATGTTAATATATTTTTACAATCATTCAACTAAACATAATCTGATATAAATTATGTTGTTTATTTATTATTCTATTGGCTTTGTGTATCTTTTCTGTGACCTGTCAACAGTCCACCAGTTGCACCAGAAATTGAAGACAGCTTTCAGGCCATGGTCTGTTAAGTGTTTAAATGAAGGCAATGATTATATCTTAAACAAAAGGTAGCGTTTCTAACGTTTCCCCTTGACCTTCTTATGTTGCGGGTATCAACGACAGGGCTGGGGGCTGGGGACGGGGGTAGGGTTGGGTTGGGGGTAGATATTAAGAGTTGGGGCCAAAGTCCCCCCCCCCCGCCCTCCCTGTTATCGACGGGAAAAAAAAACAATAAGCCAGAATGGCAGAGCTTGATTTTGTATCATGGTGCAATTTAAACCACCCCAGATTAAACTACCCCCTCCCTTATCCGCTTCCCCTGGAAAATCCTGGATAAAAACGCCGTAAACTTAATAATATGGTAAATATGAAATTTAAACCCCTCACTGAATACATGGTAAAATACATGCATACTTTTTGATCAGGTGGTCAACGATTCAGGCGGTGGGGAACGAAGTTCCTTTGTCTTATTATAACCTCTATAGTGTCCCTGCTGCAAAATGTGATGGAATTCTGAAACAACCAGGGATTCGCTGAATTTTCTATTTTTTTTAATTATTCCTAGCATCATGTTCATGTAACGTTTTATCCAAAGGCCTACCAATTATATTCCTCTCCTTTTACAATATTCCTTACATATTCTTCCAGTACAGGGCACATTCATCTTTCCGTCCAAGGTGGTTTTAATTAAAAAAAAAAATATCTTCAAGTTATAGAATTTGGGGCCAAACGGCCAAACTTCAAAATTAATCATAATCCGGAAAAAGCCTCATTTCTTCATTGAACATATACGCTTATCAGTTAAATATTTATTGAATCCGTATTAATGAAACATTTATGTACATGTAATTTTCCCAGAAACAACTTTGTACAAACAGATGTTCATAATACCTAGCTTGGACACCCAGCATACGACAACTCTGTACAAACAGAGGTTGATAATACGTACCTAGCTTGGATACCCAGCATACGACAACATATGTATGATCAGCTAATTCGTATTTATATACATCTAATATATACATTTGTAGAATTATACTTATATACACCCAGTATATAGAACTTGTACATATTTTCAAAATATGTGTGATGGGATAATAGTTACATTAAGTAAATATTGATTGTTATAATATGGCAAAAATCTAATAATTACCAAGATAGATGCTTGTATAGTAAACATTGTCTGAAATGACTACCTTATTTAAAAAAAACTTTTTGCATTCTGGAGCATGGCGAGACTAATATAATTTAAAATTCAGGAGGGAGCTTTGCTACAGAGGCCTTTCCCGATATCTTACGTGTATATACTAAAATAAGGAACCTTTCCAAAAAGCAGAACAGAATACTCGGATTGCACGCAACACTATGTTTTTATTCTGTTTATATCCACATATTTATAACATGAAGAGGGCAACCAAAATAATGAAAACACATTCAATAAGGCCATCTGGCGGCAAGTCAAACAAGCCAGAGGTTTACTAATAGCATTTTGCAAAGTGACCTTTCACATTTCGCATATTTGCAACCGACCACCTTCAATTACATTGTATTTCTGTTTGTCAACATGGGCGTTTGTACCATGTTTACCAATAGCTTGTAGATAAACAAGGACATTCATCTGTCACAGAGGATACTGTTTGAATACGACGGAGGTTTTTAATGGTGCATACATGTTCACTGCAACCTTACAGAAGTGTGAACATCAGCATTTCTCAGCCCTCGTGTGTGTTTATTCTTCTGTGTATTTTTTTTGTATTTTTTTTTTACAAACCTTGGTAATTGAATTTCCAATAAACTAGTCCCCGCTTTTATCTCGGTTAATGCCATCACAGGAAATATTAGGAATGATAGCAACATGTGGGGTTATTATTCTGTGCTCTAGTCCTGTATACGGATGAAGTCCTGTATACGAATGAATTGATTATGCATGATTGTCATGGTAAGCATTAATCAATACCTTGTAACTGGAAACACGGTAAGAATAGAGTTATCTTCGTGTTTTATTTTGAGATATTTATTTTTTCATTTTGCCCACAAAACTTATTACCACATATACCTGTTAGGCCCTGTGAGCACTCTTCCCTACAGAGCCCTAAACTCCCGAAATAATTTGCCTTTGATTTGCTATGAACACATTCTTAGGCACTATGTTTTCCCTCGAGTTGCTGTGACCCCCGGTGTCCCACGGTTACAATGTCACACTGTTACATTAGAAAGGAAAATCAACTTAAACGGAGTGGTAACTTACTGTATAAGCATTTAACGTCTGCCTGAATAGCAAATTCATGAACTTTACTTGTTCGCAAAAGTTGTCTGGACATTTCAGCAACATTAGGGGCTGCGATTGTTAATTTAGTAATTTGTTTTTAAGGGAAATAAGGGAAAGGTTATATCAAAATATCACCAACATACGTCCATAACAACATGACCACTTATAATATTGGTTCGTGCGGGTCACGTGCGGTAATATGATGTTCAGTAATTAATTACATTGTAAATACCAACACATGCATTAACAAATAATTCAATTGCACTTTGATACACCATGCGCGTTAACACTGACATAAATCGTTTGATTTTAACCTTATTGCTTATGATTTGATTGCTAAACCTAGGTTATGCCCATGCAGTATGTGTCGGAAATATTAATTTCTGTCCTCATATCTTTAATATTCTAATCATAATAGTAAACGATATATATATATATATATATAAATAAATATATATATATATATATATATATATATATATATATAAATATACATATATTTCTTTATTGATCTCAGTTATTTGTCAGGAAATATATACGATATTTCGTATAGTGCTCACAGGACCTAACAGATATACGAGAAACGGAACCCTCCTGGAACCCTTTTCCCAGTGTATTGGTTCCCCTCGGCACTACTAGGGTTCTTGGTACGGCTGAGGTTCCATCTGGAACCTGGATGTTGACCGGATGTTCAGATTAATGGGGTGCGCATGCGCAACTAATTTGAACGCCAACGGTCGAGTCGGAGGATGTTTAGGTCGTTCGAGATTTGAAGTCTGATAATATTTCATGAGGTAACATATTTATGTATGTTTATTTATATATATTCATGTGAAGAATGGTGAGGATATTCTTAGTATCATCTGTCTGATAGTATCAATCTCTAACTGCCTTCACGAGAATTTACATTCACTTCTGCTAAACGTGTTTGAAAACATGACATGAGGGACAAAACAGACCCTTTCAAGGTCTAGTCACGCTTAATTACACATGGTCAACAAATGGTGCCCTCTAATTAACTCGGGGTTGTACTGATAAATTAGTATCAAGTATTATAATCCGTGTATTCTTTTTATTTGTAGCACGCACACCCAGAAAGAGTTCAAATAATGGTGAAAAAGAATGGATATTTCATGTGAGAACTTGTGACGATAAGCCATATATATATGGTTAGTACTTGCAAAGTTGAACCTGAATTATGATTTCGTCACAGTGCAATCAATGCAAAATTTTAGTCTCTATTTGCTAAATGATTAAACAAGCAATTTTTTTACACACACACACACACACACATATATATATGACTACTTTTTAAAAGATTATAAAAACAATATACATAATAAATCCTTGAACCTTTCAAATAAATTAAAAAATTTACACATTTTACTTTCTCATGCAACATCCGTATATTGGTGTTTAAGAGAGAGAGAGAGAGAGAGAGAGAGAGGGTGGGAGTGTGTAGGGGGCGGGGAGTGGTGAAGGACTGTTCTGTCCAAGGGGTTTCAATTGGATGCTTACCAGAACAGTGACGTGTGAATTTACTCCAATGTGGCATATTGCGAATTTGGGGCACCGCTATTGTCAAACAGTTTACGAACCCTTCCAAAAACAAAGCACCCCTTTGCTGTACTTTTGCCTCCCGTGGCTCTCTCTCGAGCTCTTTATAACATTTTCAGGATCGGGCGACGGACAACCGTAAGAACATCAGGATTGCATATTTTGTTTCCATTGTTGCAGACCATACAGAGTAATTGTCATATATAAATATCTACCGTTGTTACTTATGTTTCACTTCATATTTTTCAGATGGATTTTCTTAACCTTTGCCTTAAACATGACGCAGAATCCCTGATGCACCAAACGGATTTTCGCAGTGTTTTTGTGTTCATCGTCCAGTCAGACACCAGATTCACAATTCAGACGCACAGTCCGACGCGCACGTCGCTTGCATGGAAGACTGGCACCGACCATCAATATATAGAATTGAACTCTATGCGCAATCACTACGTTGGGCATCAATAGCTGTATTTTCCGATCTATATGTCACAATACTGATGCATTTTGTTTTGTGAAAAAGTGTCAGTACAAAATGTTTAATACAAATTTATCATACCAGAAACACTGAAATAACAGAGACAGACATATACCCACGAACGCACAAAAAGTTCGTCAAACGTTTCTCCACAAAGTTACAAGGTTGAATTTTGAAGAAATAATGTTGAGAAAAGGGTGTGGTGTTCAGAAACTCTGTATCACAAACACCAAAGACATCGTATCTGCTGGAGACCAAAGTAATATGTGATAATGCTTCTGTTTCCTGTATGCATATATTTGGTTATGATTTTGTACTTTTGAATAGTTTTTAAGTGGAATTTACAAATAAATGTTTAAAAAACTATGTTTTCATTTCACAGGGAAGGCATTATCATCTTTATGATAAATTTATGCCACTTTTTTCTGTCCGTCGGCAGTTCCAGCCCTGGCACACGCCACAGGCTCAATTAGTGAGACAAATATTAACTATAACGATTTATGAGTTTGACCGTACAGATAAACAAATGTTCAATTATATGTCGTTAAGGAGGTTAATTCCACATTTTAACTCCTTTGAAAGTTACCCTTTATACATGCCGTTGTTTTGTTATGTCTTAGAAAAACAGAGGATGTGTCCTCAAAGCGCATTGTAGAAATTGTAATGTCTCTTGACAATTAGGTTTTATATATATATATTTTTTTTCACCACGAATTACAAACGCTGTATCTATACTTAAAATGGTAAAGATACCTCCCCTCAGCTGACAGATATAAATGAAACACCGCCTACACGTTTCACAGGGAGCAGGTAGGCAAAGGAAACAATCCAGTGTCTTAATCTTAGTTTTCTCTCAAGATTCCTGAAGTATTATTGCTAGACACGTCTGCCGGCCCAAGTATCCTGTAACATCAGGTGTTTGTACGTAGAAAAATAGCATATGTTATCATGGATGCATTAACTGATAAAACGGTAACGCTCTGGAAACATTTGATTCTTTAAATTAATAAAGGTAAAACTGATTAATGAACCATAATTGTGGGGAAACCTTTCATCGAAAGCACATAAAACTCAAGAATAAGAAAGTTATTAGTTTGAGTGTAATTATCGCAGAATATTTAAACCGAAAAATTAAAACCCAAATAATTTTTCATTTAAAGAAAATGACAAAATGGTTTAAAAGTGGGGTATACATAATGTCATTACGAGAGAAATTTTCCCAATCATCGAATTAACTAACAATGACAAATAAATTTACCCGTTCAAAATAAGATTATAGGTATCATGCTGACCATTGAATGGTTTCACAGGTTGGAACGTGTTGTAAAAATTCCGCGTCAGGGAGCTCCAGTCTAAATCTATGCTGTTCCTTTCCATAAAGATCATTAGAACCTTTCACTGTTCACGGACAAGCTCGCCAGGCAGAAACATTCCTTTACCCCTACAATACTTCTATGCATCCGCATATATCACCTTTTTCATGTATTCTGGTGCTGTTTAACATAAGTCATTCAGTGTTGAGTCCTATACCCCCTGTATTTCTGCCGGTAATTCCCATTTAATAAAGATGTAGGCAAATTTTACATCAGTTTCAAAAATAAATACTATATAACAGATAGTTTTTATTATAATTATTATTATTTATTATTATTATTATTATTATTATTAATATTATAATTATAATTATTTAATACATCACCTAACACAGACATAATACAATAATGATTATAGTACATATGACATTTATCAAGAATACATAAGACCTAAATTAAAAACACTAACAACCATGAAACAATAACATTATATATTTACAAAAAATATACGTGTAATGATGTTTGTATACGGAGATAAATTTTAGGAAACTAACTGTTTATATGGGGAGATGAAAATACATCTAAAATGGTTACGTTACGAGTTACAAGTAAACTCGTCTACGTAGAAAATCGTTGAGCATAGCATGAGAGTGATCTCTGAATATAATGACCAAATATCATTATATCATTATATCATTAAATAATAATATGTCGGATTAGTAGAAGATGATTTTTGTATTAAGTACATCGAAGTCAATTTAAATTACATGATTCAGTGTTTTCTACAAAAAGTGGTTTCCCTTTTTAAAGTGGATCGGTATATTTTCTTTCCTTTCAACAATATTTGGCTCTGTGGGGTAATCTGTTCAACAAAAAGCTTGTAATAAATGAAGTTTTGCCTGATTTCGTTACATATGAATATATATATATATATATATATATATATATAAATATCTTTTATATAAATAATATAAGCATATTCAAACGAAGTTTTTTTGCGATGTTGAAAATAATAGATAAATGAAAACATTTTTTGTAACAGGGGTGTGTTTACTTACCAATTAGTTTTTCATTTGAATAAAAATGAATTGTATTTCACTACAGTTATGTAACAGATGCATAAATGTTTCTTTCTCTTTTTACAAAGTAAACAGAGGACACACTGTTTGCTTTTCTGATTTTAAATAACAGATGAAGGAGAATTATATTTCTAGTTTAAATTGAAATATTATTAATATTTCTGATATTTTGATGTTTTTAATATTTTAAAGGATTCCTGAACAAAATCTTTACAATTGCACTGCATGTCTCTAGTGTACTTATCAATTGCTGTAGAAGGTTCAGAGCAGATAATCATTATACATGTTTAAAAACCTTTCGTGGGACTTTCTTAATTATTAAAATCATATCCATGTTTGTTTTACCTGGAATGTAATGATGTGTATTATTACATGTCTTAACTATTATTTTCTAAGACACTGGAATTGCTTCAATTATACTTACATACTGCATTTGTATTATTTCAACTTTATTTGTAAGTTCTGCATGTGAGAGGAATGTGAAATATCTATCCTTATTTGCGAAATATGCGGTTTTATCAGCACATTAAATTATCAAATCACAATATTTGCTACAGCTTAGTTTGTTTGGATATCAGACTGCGTGAACTACTGCTTCTGCAGACTTAAGCAGAATAATTTAAGAAAGGTTTATTGCAAAACCAGAACCCAGGCTAATTATTAAACTCGGGGCATACTTAGTGTGTTCATAAGTCCATTATTTTTTTTCTTGTGGTCAAGCTATACTATAAGGAAGTTCTTGCTTTTCAATGCAAAATAAAATTGAAATAGGTAACAACTTGTCACAAGCTTACCATGTTGCGCGCATTTTATAAAGGAAAGACCTGGAAATAAGGGCAAAAAGCCATTTGCAAATCTCTAATTCTTCTGATAAGGACATAGGGGTATCCTTCTTGAATGTGTTTAGATTATTTTGCCGACCCCCACATGTTACAAACACGTGGATATAAACAAAACGAACAGCCTGGTACCGTGGGATCCACGTTTTCTGGCCTATATTTATGTGATTATATTTACTTCATAGAAGTGCGACTTACTTTAAACTGTTATACGAGTCAACAAAAACAGGGCGGGCCTCCTGGCATCTTTAAGTGAAAGGCGATATCAATATTCAAAATCAGTTCAGAGATCATATAGAATCATTCTGAATTTATTGTGTTGATTCCCGTGCGTGGGGTTAAATTAGCAGGCACAATTGGGTCAGGTAAAATTAGCAATCTTAAATTTAAAATTTCACTCTGTATCACTTCAATGATCTTATTATCTCTACGAAGGAGTTTAAAATGTTCACAAGTGTTTGTTGTTCGTTGATTGGTTTGACCTGCAAGGCCGTGGTATGCACTAGATTCATCGCCATTCTGGTATCTTATGTAATTGTCTGGTAAAACTCACCCTATTTGACCACTTGCAACTTGGAATATTGATCGTATTTATTCTAGATAACAAGTAACAGATCATGGAACGGGGTTACGACCTCTTAGTACCATTTGACTGTCAAATCTACCAGTACTAAAAAATGATCGTAGATACGGCAAACGACCCAGCTTCTATGTCCCAGAGAAAAGTGTTCCTATGTTATATTTCACATATTGGTTTAAATTATATTTACTTTATCATTTATATATATATATATATATATATATATATATATATTAAATACCATATTTGTTATATCCATAATTTTGACATGCGATCTGTGAAATCCGGATTTAGTGTGCAAGGAAAATGGCAACCATCATGAGGGGTTTTGAAAAATTGGGAGACATAAACCTGTTAGGATTCAATGCGCAGGCGAGAACAGCGTCAAGGCGAGAAATTATCTGCATGGATTATATGCATGTTAGCAAGACAACGTGCTTCGGCAATGTTTAGAGCAGAGTAACTATTTTAGGACGACCTCCTAATCCTCACATTATCGTAGGATAAAACGCTACATTATTTTATATTTTATTCCGAGCAGGTTAACTATAAAGTGCGAAAAAATGAAATTAGACGCAAAATACACTCTATACACAAAGACATAATTGTGTTATAATAAAGTTCTTTATTTTAATGAAAAGATAACTTCCTACTCTCGTTGAGGGAAATTGTTTATATCGTTACAGGATTAGTTAGTAATTACAATCAGTAATTATATTATGATTTTTATCGTATTTGCCGTGGAAGAGTGTAAATGTCTACAGGACGATTCGTCGCTGTGTTTTGAGGTTGGAGGTTTCATATCTCTTGTTCACAGAGCCTTACGTTTCCAATACCCTCTTTGGTGTCTGTAACTTAGACAGGATTTGCCGGCATGACACGGAGCAGTGAACTCTGTAAGCCCCTTGTTGGCCACTCTTCTTTATTTTAATGAAAAATATAACTTCCTACTCTCGTTGAGGGAAATTGTTTATATCGTTACAGGATTAGTTAGTAATTACAATCAGTAATTATATTATGATTTTTATCGTATTTGCCGTGGAAGAGTGTAAATGTCTACCGGACGATTCGTCGCTGTGTTTTGAGGTTGGAGGTTTCATATCTCTTCTTCACAGAGCCTTACGTTTCCAATACCCTCTTTGGTGTCTGTAACTTAGTCAGGATTTGCGGCATGAGACGGAGCAGTGAACTCTTTAAGCCCCTTGTTGGCCACTCTTTTACAAAAAGCTACAAGCACTGGATCGGAGTCGGGAATAAGCTCTTGATCGGAACCGAAAACGTGGGAGGTGATAATATCAATATCGCAATTAATACGTAGTCAGTTGTCCATATAAAAATACCTTAAAATATATAAACTCTAAGTCCTGATTTGAATAATTCGAGTTGATCTTTGATAATTGATAAATGTCTCCGCATCGCCATCTTGTGGTTTTGTTGTTTATAGAAACTGTCTGTTTAGTTACATCGTTTTGCAACACCCACTGAACTCATGAATCTGGTATGGTGTTCATACCAAGTAACATCAGTATGATAACGCTGACATTCAGCTCCATCTAGGAAGTTACATGTGAAAGTTTCATTTTCCCATGTCTCTTGTTTGGCACGTCTGTTAGTTTATTTTGAGCATTGTGACCAGGAAGATACCATTTGTATATATCAAGCTACAAAGTAGTCTGTGTACGTCTGTCTTACTAAATCAACATTATTTGGTGCTGACATCTAGTGAACGCATTTGCTGCTTTTAAGATAACGCTATCAAAGGAACATTATTTATTTAGACCCCTCCCCCCTCCTCCGATTTGTAATGTGTGACTGTCTTATGTTTCTTTGTGTGCAAATCCATAGAAGGGATTTCTTTTTTTTTTTGCTTGTCTGCTCCAGATCTCTTACAGAGCTGATTTTCTGACTTAGAGTCACAGAAATTCTTTCAGCTTAAACATATACACATCATAATTGTTTTATTAACCTTGTTTAATTTTTTTTTCAATGTTAAGCAGAGATAGTGAATTTAATACCTCTCACATAAAATATGTTCAGTCATACAACGATTTTGATGTTTAAGACCTAGATCAGAGTATTTCATTAATATATATATATATAATATATATAAAATATATATATATATGCATATATATATATATATATATATATATATATATAAATTCTGTTGTCTATATGTGCTCTTACATAGTATCAAGTAATTGTAATAAATGTCACAGTTAAGTAGTGGCAATGCTGTATTATGTTATAATCGTGCAGCTGAGGAAATATTAGTGCTTTCGAAGTGTTTGCTGTTGTGTTTATTCTCCTTAAAGGTTTATCTTTCGGCTGCGAAAATGAGCCTGTGTACCAGGATAATCGAAATATTGGGTTCACTAACAATAATAGGAAATTGAAAGTAGACCTGCCACGTTTACTCGATTAATTTCTGTAAACGTATACAGAATGTCAGATCCGTTTCCACGAAAGGCAATGATACACTCTGTCAGTCGGCCTAAAATTACCGCCAAGCCTTGCAGTTATACACTCTGCCAGTCGGCTCAAAATTACCACCAAGCCTGGCAGTGAAAAATTTAATAATCGTTGTTGAGGGAGCACAAGGTAAACATGAATTTGTTATATTTATATTCAACACTTATTTTAATTTAATTTTCTGATAAAAAAAATGATATTTAACGCGATTGTTAACTCAGTATGTTACAGCCGAGCTAGGGCCGCAGTGTCTGCTTGATTGACATATATCATTATAACGACATGGTTACGTTGAAAAATAATCATCCCAGGATATAAATTTAAATTACTATGTTACTGTCTAGTATATACAAGAAAAAAAGATGCTGATTCCAATAACTTCTGAAGCTTTCGTATCGGTTATTATTATTATTAATCAAAGCCACACAGTCTGAGTGGCGCGGAAACCGCAAGCTGTCACTATATAAAGTGAACTTGAAAACATCTTCGGTAATATTCTAATATCGATATATCAGCAAATATTTAATACAGGTGCGGAAACCAATCGCTTATTTAGGTGGACTTACGTTGGAAAAAAATAGAGGGTTTCAACAATTATAAACATTAAACAAGAATTATAGTCTCTGGTTTACAATTTTAGTGGCACCTCGTCTAGACTACAGGATATTGTTCGACCGGCTATTAAGACAAATCGCGAGTGCCATTTGGCTCTTCCGTTGATTCTACAGAGCTACCTTTATGGTGACCTCTGACCTTGATTGACTGTTTTCCTCCACTTATTCGACCATAATAACTCTTTTGTTTCATCTAATGCTTATTTTAGATTAACATAGGTTTAAGTAGCTTTAAAGAGTATTAAGGGCTCAATAAAAACATCAAAACATTTGGCAACTTTTTCACGGTAGGTCTGGTTATCTAACACTTTGTCAGCCCGTAGAATCTCTAATGCCAACGGTATTTCTAAAAGGTGTGGTGAATGTCACTTGCAGGTTGGTGTGACCGCGATACTTTTGCATGTTCAGCCGCGGTAATTGGACGGTACCATTTAAACTAGTTTTATGGTTTTTCATGACTTGCGAGAACACGTCATTTTAAGAGTTACCATCGTCTAAACGTTTCTTTTTTTCCGTTCGTGTAATCGTTTTCATTTTCGTGTAAACGTGGCAGGCTTGATTGGAAGTCCTCACAGACAGTCATCATGGTAATTTATCAATTATCACCCGTCAAAAATAAGCGGAGGTTGGTTAAACAATCAGTTGAAATTATCAAGCTGTATATGTTTGTCTAAAGTGTCGATTATTATGCACACATCTCATGGCATGTTAATCATGACGTGAGACCACTAAGTAGCAATTATAGGGCATTTTATATATATTTATGGGTGGGTTGTTTATGTGAGTGTACAGTGTATTTCCGTGTACAAGGAAGTGCAGGCTACCAATTGAAACATAAACAGCTGATATATATGACCCGACATTATCTTTGTTTTATCATGACTCATATCAACAATGCATAGAGACGATGGATGCCTAGAAGATATATAACGACAAGAGTAGTACATTGTAAAGTCAATCTTTTCCAGTTAATCCCGGATGAACTACAGATAAGAGACTTTCAACAGAAACATTTGAAACATGTTTCGTTTCATATGTATCGCGTCTTTATCGCTAACTGTTAAACTGTTAACAACGAACAAGACTATTACTTTGCTGCCAGAAAAGAATGGAACCGCCGATACATATGGTAGGACAATGCAACTCTTTTTCATTACGTAATAGCCAAGTCACAAATATTTATGGGTTACATCTTTGGTTGATATGGTGTAGGGTATAAGAAAATGAATGACAAGCAAGTTAACCTTGCGAATGCCTGAAGTAATGAAGATTCACACAGTAAATGCGCAATATATATATATATATATATATATATATATATATACATATATATATATTTAATAGAAGGTAGAGTAACCCTACGTTGTTAAGTGCTCTATGGCCTACAGACTTGGCCAGAGCGGTATAACTCGTCTCGGCTTTTCAAACCACGCCGTTAGCTTCCTTCTAACCACAAACCACATTCACCTGATGGTCGGGTCGCATCCCGTGAAACAGACTGTTGGGAATTTACAGTGTTGTTTTTCTTTCAGAGTTAAATATATATATACATATATATATATATATATATATATATATCACTCTTCCTTATAAAACGTACCTACGATTTCATTCTTATTGAGTTTATATATAATTATTCATAAGTATATAACATTTCCGAACATAATACGACAGGAATCAGTGGACTACCCATACTGAACTGGCAGGAGGCCATGCAGCACTGTAAAGACATAGGTAAAAAGTTACCTAGCATTATAGGGTTGGAGGAGGAGACCACCCTTATCTCAAGAAGGAACCAATTAGAAGTTACCAGTATATGGCTGGGAATATTTCTCAAGGATTTGCTGGAATGGACATGGATAGGTGAAACGGGAGAAGCCAAGGGTCCAGGTGAGGTATTACAAAAAAAGAACAATGATCAGAGATTTTAACAGTGGAAACTAGGTTGAAGAGCAAAGTGACCCTTCAATGTCCTGTTTTTACAGTTCAGTTGTAAATGTCAAATTGTCAAAAGTTTGACTATATATTATATAATGCAAATGCCTAATATTTTATATTGCTCTGTCGCAGTCAACCGTAACTCAATCCTTCGGTTGGGCAACGGTGCGCAGTGCTGCTCCATTCGGAAAAATGGTCTCTATAACACGCCATGCTCCAGTGAAGTCGATGGATATATATGCAATTCAGGTATTTCACTCTTTTCATAGCATGGTGTAATCAATTTATGGTTCTAGGCAAATAAGGAACTAGAGATATGGACATTAGCCTGATAAGGTCAAATCAGGTTCAGAAGTCATTATAAACAATATATGCAGGGCTGTCACCTTAACTGCTCGTATAGTTATACGTGGTAGTGAAGAGGATTCACTTGTCACAGAAGACGTTAAAAGATTTTAAACCTCATTTAGTATTAATTGTTGAGGATCTGCATTAGGAACGAAATTAAAATAAATTGTTTCATAATATTTTTTATTTCTTCTAAATATCATTGAATTTATATTCATTAGATTATTCCCATATTTTACATTGATCATTTAAGCCTAATGGCATGTATGATATAAACTTAATATTATGTAAACTACAGAATGTAATGACTGCAAGGGGCATGATTGTGCTGAGGTAGAAGGTCGATGTTATAATCTCAAATGTCACAACCATACTGACTGGTACTCGGCCTTCATGAAGTGTAGAGGTCAGAGGTCAGGCTTAGCCACTGAGATTGATGGAGTCAGTCTTCCGTCCAGGTGCTCAGATAAAGACCTGTGGGTGGGGTGTATAAAGGACCAATGGCTAACGGCTGAGGATAAAGGTAATATGACTTCTCTGATAAAAACTACAAAACTTAAAGATGTTTTAAAATTTATTTTAAAAATGCTTCTTGGTCTTGTAAAACTCATACATACTGCCGATGATATTTTGGCCCCTTGATCCCTTATATTACCGATAGATGTTAAAAAATAAAATGTCGTATGATAAAAGCATTTCTGTTGCATTTCCTAAAATGAATAAGCAATCCGGAATATACTATACTATACTATATACATTTAATATATGTATTTTATACATATTCTTCCTACCTGTTGTCATTATTAAATAATGAGACCATTTTCTTGTATGCCGTATCTGCTGAAACATCATGCATCATACACGAGTTGTTCTCGTCAGGCTCCGTTGTTTTACGCTTCAACTGGCGACCGGGTGAGAGAGACGACTCAAAGAGGTGCGCCGTAATAAAAACAGACAGTAGTACGCCGAGCTGGGAAACGGTCGACTGTGACTCGAAACACACAGTCCTGTGTGTGAATCATTTCAATGAAATTGCTGAAGGTTATGACATAATTCATGAATGAATTAAATTTCATACTCGAAGCCATGCATCACAAAGATAACTTTTGAATAAGCTTTTGGACATATACACCTTTCATGAAACATTGAATGTCTATAAATTATGTTTTAATCGACACACCTCAGTTAAATTGAGGAAACGGGCAAAATTTAAAAAAATATTTATATAATTCTGGAAAATGTCATCTTACATACAGGTACCCCTGTTGATAACGATGTTTTCTACGAATGGGTGATCATCGTGATTGGGATTGTTGTTGCTGTTGTGATGGTTGTTGTTGTAAGGATCTCCGTGGGCATTTGGCGAAAAAACCGGACCGACAAGTAAGACTGGTTTTAAGTTTTGACCTCTCGACACAATAATATTCAAAAGGAATGCAGAAAATAACCTTAAATTATTCCTGTGAGGCTAGTCAGTTAGTTCATGTTTAGTGGTCAAGAAACACAATATTTTTTAATTCTCATAAATCAATCTGTCTCCATATGTAGAGTCCTTCTTCATGTATTTTGTTCTAAGTATCGATTCGCGCTTATATTTATTTAGATGTAAATGTACTCTAATAAACATATACAATGAATAATTAAAACACTTTAAAACACATGGTCAGTAACCAGGGAACAAAATATATTTCGCAAGCTATATAAACCATTAGCAGTACAAATTATAAAAAATATACATATAAATGTATATTTTTCACAGTATATATATATATATATATATATATATATATATATATATATATATATATGATGCTTTATGTCTGAGTATCGTTTACTGAACGCTCCTTGAAATGTTAACACAGGTCAGATTACGTGGACGCAGCATCTCTGAGGGCAATGCATCACGCTGGTGTTGCCTCGTCTCCTCCCTCCACACCCTCTGGTCAGCCGCCTCCTTATCCATCCAAGTCAGATATTGCAAGTACTGCATCCTGCTCAACCATGTTCGACTCCTGCCTAGAATGTGGACAGGTCTTCATATTATTCTTTCTCTATATAATACAAACAATATATCTGAGTATAGATTTAGTTGAATGTGGAAATGTTGCGCTCGTATCCGCAATGTATGGCTATATAACAACATTTCATCCTTTTATTTAAGATTCACAAGACAGCAAATTTATCTAGGCTTGTAAGATTTAACTATTTTAGTGTCTAAGATTATTTTCCTGCTGAAGATAATAGCCTTAGAATCACATTATGTTAATTGTTTATTTTTGTCATTCATCATGCCCAAAAGACATTGTTGCAATTACATTTAATCATTAGGAAACCATTGGTATTCCAATGTATCCACGTGGGTGATAAAAAGACCACATGCATGCCCTGAGAAAACATCTTATTTATTTGCCGAGACTATTATTTTTTTCAAAGACCAACAGTAATAAAGCTTTCCATTTCGCATTTTGAAACAAAAAATCTTTTTTTTTTCAAGCGAGTTTTGTTTTCTTTATATTTGTCTCCATTAAACAATGACAGGCCAAATTAGTAAACATTTATATGGCAAACTATTTAACAAAGTAAAAAAAAATGTGAACGAAGAAATGATTATAAAAGTACAATAGTAAAGGCCAGGTTATAGTTGTATGTAAATGTAAAATGATGTTATTTTTAAATGCACTCGTGTTTTCATATATGAGATATATCGTATTTTTTGGTAAAAATTAATGTTATGCTAAAAATTACCTTTCACAAACCGACAACAAACAGTTCATCGGAGTATATTCTGAGGATTAAGTAGTATGTATATATCTTTTGGAGATTAAATTGATTTTGTAAAGGAATTGAAGCCAGGTATTTTGAGAATACGAGAGATACCACTCTATGATTTAGTGCATTTTACTGTTAATTCCAATATGAAACATACCTAACTTGCATACTTTCTTAAATATGTAAGATGTGTTTTCACTCTTCCCACCATCGTATATGAATGACATTATAAATTGGTATTGCTATTGGTTTCCAGAACGATGACAACGACAGCATTCATTATGACAACATGGTGATCGGTGATGTAACACGCTGTAAGTCATGTGGCCGTCCAGTGGCCCCGGATAGACCACCACCACGCATTCCAAGGCGTGTCGGAAAGCCCTCCATTACGGGTTTACAAACAAGAACCCTGCCTTTACCAGGTGCTGAAGAGGACTATGAAAATCCATTCGGTTACGGCAAAATGGCCCACGAAAGTGGTAACCATGGAGAACCTGGAAGTGTTGACCAAATTAGTCAAATATCTGTTACTGAACGTAGAAGGGCCAGCACGAGCAATGCTATTTTATCAGCAACCTGGTCAGATAGTGAATAGAGATAGTAGAGAAAACTTTTCTGAAGAAACGAAGATATTGTACATATGAGAAGCTCTTAAATTTGTCAAGATACCCTATCTAGTAAACCGACAAGATTAAAAAAAGCATGGATTTTAGACAGCCTATTTAATTATGATCTACATGATCTCCATTTTTTTCTTTATGCATTTCAGGAATTGGCTGAACGGAGCGTTACGTGTTGCATTGATGTTACCTCACCCTTTCAAGTTTATGAGAAATGTGATATTAAATTAAATAAGCCCACAAGGAAGTGACTATAAGGTTGAGAGGAAATTTTTGTAACATGGTACAGTGGAACCCCACAATTACGACCACCCTGGGGACTGAGCAAAGTGGTCGTAATTTTGGGGTGGTCGTATTTGTGAAACTCTTACCGTGGTCGCATATAACACGCTGATATTTAATGTGTATCAGAGTTTATCTACTGCATATCTTTAATGTGAATTATAACAAAATATTTTACTTAGCGGAGGACCCTTATTATGAATTTTTTTTTGTGTGTAGCTGAACATATTTATTCATGATAAAAATTAATATACATGTACACATACGTAGTGACTGATGATTAACAAATAATAACACTAAGGCAATACGATTACAACCTACTGAATGCATATTGAACATAATACGTGGCTGTCATATATTTAGCCTTCCGCTTGAGTATATATTGCGTGCACTTGAGTTTTCCCGACGCTAAACTGCTGAGCCATTTGGTGCTGACTGCGCGTGGTGTTGCCGCCTTGATAAACGCCACTTTATCCTTCAAGGAGAGCTCTTTTAGAAGCATGGTTGCCTAACAGCAAGCAATTTAAATGCAAACTTAACCAGTATACTAGAGAAATAAACTGACAACGGTCTATCAGAAAAGGCAAGTTAATGTGAGGGATTCCCCCCCCCCCCCCCATGCAAGCTTTATTTATACATTTTACTGACTGCTCAATACTCAGTGTCAGTAAGGTATGAACACATTTAGGATTAACTAGGTCGTTAATTTTACCAATGAGGATCGAACAATATGTGATGAGTTGAAATATTAAGCCCGCAACCCCACACTTAGGGTAGCTGTATTACAGGTGATCATTGAAGGGCAATTAGCATCTGACCCCAGGTCGGACCGGCTCATTAAGTAATCAGGCCGATGGTTACGCTCTTTGATCTATAACCTACAGTCCCAGCGAAGACACCGAGTCGGGAAGATATGCGGGACCAGATTAACACTCGGGTTAAGAAACCTTGTTATACGCTTTGATCATTCGTTAAGGCGTCTGTGACAAGACGCAGCCATTGACTCGTGACAAATGTTGTTTCAGTACTTCTCGGCGGTGGTCGCATTAGCGGGGTCGCATTAGCGCTGTGGCCAGGAAATCTGGTCGTAATTCTGAATTCAGGGGTGGTCGTAATTTTGAGTCATTTTTAAACATACATAATCTAAAAAAAAATCGGGACCAAGCAAAATGGTCGTAATTGTGGGGTGGTCGCAATTGTGGGGTGGTCGCAAGGCGGGGTTCCACTGTATATATGTTCCATAAATCACCAACCATGTTTTGTGTTGTAATATATTTTCCTCAAAGCAAATTTAAACATGAATCATGCAACTCTAAGGCGGCATATGAATAAATTATATCTGAAAATAAGTAAATGTTATAGTGATAATCGCTAATATTATCTACTTTTTGAATGACATGGCCTGTAGTGTATCCTGTGATTTTCATATTATAGATAAAAGGTGACAATTCATTTTTGAAATGTCCATATTTTTATCTTACCATTATATGGAAATAAAATTTGAAAAAAATAAGCAATTTCTTAAATCCATTTGTGTGTGATTTTAATTTTACAGTAATGATAAAAAATGCAGACAGCCATAGAGAAAAAAATCTAATATATTATTAAGTTTCATGTATGGTATACGCTTAATAGTTAGGCAAAACTAGGAATGCAGGTATGTATATGTACCCTAAGATACTTTTAAATTATAAACATAAACCTTTTTTATAGCCTTGGTGTGGGAATAACATGTAAACTCTCTCCGGCCTATATATACAAAGTACTGTTTTTTACAATTTTCTAGAGGAATTAAACAAGTGAATTATGGGCAAATGAATAAAATTATCGCCAGGACTATGACAACATTTTACAGCTCCTGCTCCGACGTTGTTGTTTCCTTTGATAATCAGCAAAATAAACATCCTGGTGAGATCCGCTAGGCACGTTCACTGAATACACATCTCAATAAAGTATCAGTATTAAGCAAGCATGATGAACACGTGTGCCCAAGATAGATTCTTTTACAAAACGCACCAGGCGCCGAGTAATAAGTTTTTGTGTTCTACCGGACAAGCAAACACAGGCAACATGAATAATTTGCACATTTATTGCTCTGCTCTGTGCTGTCGAATGCTCAATGTTTGGTGGCGCCCGTTCTGTAACTAACAGTAATGGTATGAATATGTGTGCATGTAACATATATATATAATAATGACCATGAATTCATAATTTTATTTATGCTCAATGTATTTCATAAAGTATTGTTAGCCTGCTGTTGTGATACTTCATTATCACCTGAATGATCAGATCGGTAGATTATTAACAATGTATAATAAGATACTCATGCTCGGTACCACAAAACGTCTCCTGCTGACATTTTTATAAAGCCATTACTTTCCAAAGGGCTTAGGCTTATTTGACTTTTACCTGGATACATATATTGATACTGAACAAATAGTTTCATTACTATCGAGAATTACACAATGTTGTGAGTTGTTCGAAACGCCTATAACCAGTAAAGTAATACTTTTGTGCAGTCGATTTGTCGTATAAGATATTAAGATATTTAACTAACATGCGGTCAAATACGTCAAACATAAACCGTAATTTAGTTACGAATTTAGAAAAAGGCACGAATCTGACCTATCAAGAGACTGAGGCCCATCATCGTAAAATGAACAAAACCCTCCCGAATTTCCAAAACGATTATGATACTGAGGATGCCAGACGTTTTCTCAACCAACGTAGATTATCATGTCTATATATGCATGACTATTTATAAAGATTTCTTAGTAACATATATGAAGGTTTGCATTTCATTAATATCTCGTATCGTTTGCAAACCAGTTTTGCTTAGAATTGTAAGAATTTAGAATTTAATTAAATAATGACCATGAATTCATAATTTTATTTATGCTCAATGTATTTCATAAAGTATTGTTAGCCTGCTGTTGTGATACTTCATTATCACCTGAATGATCAGATCGGTAGATTATTAACAATGTATAATAAGATACTCATGCTCGGTACCACAAAACGTCTCCTGCTGACATTTTTATAAAGCCATTACTTTCCAAAGGGCTTAGGCTTATTTGACTTTTACCTGGATACATATATTGATACTGAACAAATAGTTTCATTACTATCGAGAATTACACAATGTTGTGAGTTGTTCGAAACGCCTATAACCAGTAAAGTAATACTTTTGTGCAGTCGATTTGTCGTATAAGATATTAAGATATTTAACTAACATGCGGTCAAATACGTCAAACATAAACCGTAATTTAGTTACGAATTTAGAAAAAGGCACGAATCTGACCTATCAAGAGACTGAGGCCCATCATCGTAAAATGAACAAAACCCTCCCGAATTTCCAAAACGATTATGATACTGAGGATGCCAGACGTTTTCTCAACCAACGTAGATTATCATGTCTATATATGCATGACTATTTATAAAGATTTCCTAGTAACATATATGAAGGTTTGCATTTCATTAATATCTCGTATCGTTTGCAAACCAGTTTTGCTTAGAATTGTAAGAATTTAGAATTTAATTACAATTTCTATAAACGACCAAAATGTTCCTAAATTACCTATCTTCCACGAGATCGTATATTGTTTCCAAAAGACAATTGTTGTAATGGGCCTGTTACATGTGCTCATTTATCACGATGTCACAATTACCGATGTATTATATGATATATATATATATATATATATATATATATAAATATATATTGGCCTGCAGGAAACATTTGCTCACCTTACTTTATGCAAAGTGAAAATATAATATACGGTATTATGCTTTATATCTTTATTATTGTTATGGTACTTTAGGTATTTATTTCAATAACACCTTACCAGAAAAATATTAAAAAAAATTCAGTTTAAAGCATATTAATTGCTTGCCGGAAATCTCTGATTTCGAGATATCGCTTAGTGATAGCCTAGAGTCCACAAGTATGCAGTAATCATTTTGAAAATGATATATCTTATGTCTGACATTAATATCTAGAAACTAATTTTTTTCGGATATAGCTGCTAGGGGGCGCTGCAGTTGAACCTCCCGAACATATCATTTATTAGACATATCTGCAAAACTTTAAACCTCAGGTGCAGAAATTATAGCTCTGCTTCTTCCTCTGGGTCCTTTCCATAACCTAGGAAAGTCATCTAGTCTAAATTTTGTGTCCGAGTGTCAGTATGTCTGTCTGTTTGTCAGTTGTCCTAAAATTCGCCTGCATAGCATTCTACAGGACACAATTTGGAAGGAATCCTTCTGAAAATGGTACGTGTTATGTCTTTCATTAATATCTCGAAACAGTGTTTTTTGTTTTCCGAATTTGTCCGCTAGGGGCGCTGCACATGACCCTCCTCAACATATCATCTTTTTATCCTTTTTTTCCATAAATATAATTCTTAATTACAAAAACTATGGCTTATTTTCTTCCTCGAGGTCTTCTTCATAAATTAGTTAAGTCATCTTGTCTCAGGCTTGTGTCACTTTGTTAGTATGTCTGTCTTTTTGTCAGTTGTACTCCAATTAGCCTGCTTGCTGGTTATTGTGTCTTACATATAGCATTCTACAGGCCACGGATTTGAAGAATTCCTTTTGAAACTGGTACATCTTATGTCCTACGGTAATATCTCAAAAGCAATTTTTCATTTTCCGGATATGGCCGCTAGGGGGCGCTGCTGTCAGCGTATTTTAACATATCATGTTTCGGCCATATCTCAAAAACTATAAATCTTGATTTCATAAATTTTAGCAATTTTCCTCCACTTGGAATTTTCTATATATTGGTTAAGTCATCTGGTCTCATCCTTGTGTCGCTTTGTCAGTATGTCTGTCTCTTTGTCAGTTGTCCTCGAAGTTCGCCTGCTTGCTGGTGCTTGCATGTTACATATAGCAATCTACAAGACTCTGTTTTGCGGGAATCCTTCTGAAACTGGCACATACTTTGTCTTGCTATAGTATCTAGAATGTGATTATTCAATTTCTGGATATGGCCGCTAGGGGGCACTGGAATCCAACTATTTCATTATATAACTTTTTTTCGCCATCTTTCCAAAACTAAAGATTTTTATTGGATAAATTATAGCTTATTTACTTCCTCTGGGTATTATCCATATTTTGGTTAAGTCATCTTGTATCAATCTTGTGGCCCCTTTTCAGTATGTCTGTCTGTTTTTCAGTTGTGCTCAATTTGCCCTGCTTCCCGGTGCTTACATCTTACATATAGCAATCTACAAGGCACAGTTTTGCATAAATCCTTTTGAAACTGGTACATCTAATGTCTTGCAATAATATCTAAATAGTTATTTTCATTTCCTGGGTATGGTTGCTAGGGGGCACAGCAGACGAACCACTTAAATATATCAATTTTGGCCTATTGTTGGTCAGATTGCTTAATTGTAGCTTGTTTTCTTCCACTTCTTCACTGCTCGTTCACTTTGTTTGTTTCCACACCATTTCCGGGAAGCGCTCGACCTATGGTCGTCTAGTTTATAAATTCAGTTTTCATTTTGTTTGCACATTGTATATATTATAATCTCGGTCATATAGGTTGTGCAATATTAATCATGGCATTTTGTATTTTCATCCACGATACTCTTCTCAACCATATAGAAATAAAAAAAAGAGCAAGATTTGTCTAACTTGCAAGCTTTAAAGCAGACCTATATTCGAAATGGATCGAATATTTTCCTATAAATGTTTGATATTCTTATTAATATAGAAAGGATTCGTTTAAAATTACTTTATATCGGCACTCGTATTTAGGGGCAATATAGTGATTCAAATTAACTGTGTCTTACTTATATACTTAGAAATCATTTACACTATAAAAAGGGGAGTACCCTCAGAAACCCTTCTCTCACACTCACTTCCAAAAATGAGCCGTAACCTTTGCCCTGATTTGTATCCGAGATATTTCATAATTAAGGGGTAAAGTCTAAGTGAATGAATATTTGATCGCTGTGCATTTGCTTAGTGATCCGGATACAGTTGTTGATTCAGAATCTGCATATATACAGATCATGTTTTAGTTTTATCTGGTGCTGACACCTTGTAGAATATCTTGATATTATTTTTATAACCCCCCCCGCCCGAAAAAAATGGAGTCGTATTTACTCTCTTTCATTTAATAGTTTTGTCTTATTCTAGCACGGCAGAATCCGATTATTATTGGCTGTCAGGATACCCTTTCTCCATCAGCTGATTTCATTTAGTCCCGTGACAAAGCAATGGAATTTCGTTATTTTTACATATGTTTTAGCCTCTGACTTTGTGTTTCTGATCATAATTTAATATTTGTATAAAATCTTATTCTACAATATTCTTACTCGAGGGATGTAAGGTAAATGTTAATAAGCACCAAGGAAACTGGCAGTAATATATTCTGTTATAGCTTAAAACCATATTCTCCATGGTTTTGTTGCGTTTCAACGTCATACTTTAATCTAACATAAACAGAAATGACCTGACAACTAACTTTGCCCAACTCCCATTAACCTATATTTATGGACAAGGAATTATAAATCACATTAGCGAATTATGGGGTAGGGTTATTGTCAACAGACGGCTGATTTAAAGTTTAATAAGTGTAAACCTTTTCGGTACAACTTTTCAGTATGGACATTATTGAGTGTAATAAAAGGAAGCAAAGGTAACAGTTCAAAAAGGCATGATTTTTTTCAATTGCATTCTAACTCATATTCATGTGCGAATAGGAAGCATATTAGTACGTACCCATGATACAACATAAACTCTTTCTTTTCCTGGTTTTTACTGACATATGATGATCTAGTGACGGAGTGAGTCATTACGTCTGAGTTAGTGCAATGACCAACCAGTACGTGAAAAGTGACATCATATAACGTCCGATAGCATATGCATACCTTAAATACACATGACTCAAGCTGTGGTTTCCATGAAACGTTTTGCATAATCTGTTTTCATGTTAGCTTTGAACATTCCATGTCCAATGAGTATTATTGCTCTGCTGCGGTAAGACTGCTGAACTTCTGGAATACTTACACGGGTTTAATTGCTCCTTAATGCAGAAAATTTAGGCCACCATGATCTAAATTGGTGTCTCCTTAGAAATATAATCAAATTCTTATGGGAATCTCCAACTTTGTGTCTAAAAGCAACGATTTATATTATTTTGACATTGATGAACCAATATCCCACTAAAATTTACAATAAAATGCGTTAAAAATAATACTTTTTACGACTGCCACCAGCCTTCTGCAGCTGGTCTCAAGGTTACTCAAGATCAATTAGTATTCTTAATTCAAGGGAATAATCTGTTGTTATGGAGACATAAATCATAAATAATTTAAATCAAAATTTAGATGGTTTATATAAATTCGATGATGGGTCATCATGATTTTCTTTCAGCAAACCTTTCTATTTCGCTTTGTTTCAGAAATTTATGTGATTACAGCTTACGCTCTATAATTATTAAAAGACTCAGGGCAACCGCTGCTATTATTAGTCTTTGTAACGCCCTAGTGCCTGCTGTTTGAGCTTTAAATCTACAGGATTTTTGTGCACGAGGTACTTTAGTCCATGTTGACATAAAACATTACCATGTAACCGCAGATTGTTGAAAGGACCCTAGTTGTTAGTAGTGACAGCATATAGAGCAAAGCAATCTATTGTCATCTACAACAATCTACATCATTATTGGGTATTTTCCCATTATGACCGGGCGGCCATGTTGGCGCTCCTCACCATTTTATAAGCATGATAATATACACAAAAGGCACAACCTGTACACCATCAATTTCTTGCTTATTTTTATAAAAAGGTTCAGGGATTATTGTATTGAACATACCTCAGTTATCGGATTGGGTCGCTTTAATATGATTCGCTTTTCAGCATCGAATGATCGACACAATTAAAATGGTGCAAGTATTATTTTCAAGATCCGAAGATAAATGAAACAATTCCCTTTGTCCTAAATCAGTCACCGTACAATTCAGATTATTACAGAGAGTAGCAAGGGCCAGCTGAACACTGCTGCGCCTTATTAGTAATTTGATAAAAATATATTAGTTTTAGGAAAGATTGGAACAAAGTGGAAATTGATATTTTGTCTTAGTCATATATCAAGTCAAATAACATTTGATTTTATATTATTTTAAACCGCATCACCAGTTTGAAATCCAATTTACTAACCCACTTTGTACAAGATGGGTCAATTTACACCAGTGTCTTATCTTTCCTTTGGTACTTCGTTAACCTTCATTACAAATTTCAATTCAAATTGCATAGTATATATAATATATAATCAATAGATAAACAACAACTTTTATTTTATAGCCAAATAAAAATTGTTGCTTAAATTCCTCTTGTTTTCACTCTTTGAAACATCTGGAGAACACATGTATCTGTCATCAATTGCCTTCCCTCTCACTTTAACATATTTATTGTTACACAGATGCTGGGAACATATTTCAACAACTCCTTTTTGACTTCTTTATGCTTAGGTAAAGCATATGCATTACTTGAAAGAATTACACCAACATGTAGGCACTCTTCCTTTTAGTAAACAGTGTTCGAAATTTGTAAACAATATTAACGGTGCCACCATAGCTCTGAAATGCAAGTTTAATATTCCAGCTAATTATGTCTCTTCAAACTACTAATAAATCAAATATTCATTCTTTATAAGGTAGTTTAGGTAATTTTAAACGTTAGATGATGGATGTAAAATAATATGTTACATCTAAGTCACGAGAATAAGAAAGTTAGTTCATTTACCTTGTCTGTATTTTAAATGTAGCTGACTCACTATTAGATATAACATTTTCTCCATCGCTTACATAGATATATCTTTTATTATTCCTATTTCATCAACTGAAAAAATGCAAATTAAGAGAAGTATCTGAACAAAAAGAAAAATTATGCGTAGTCTATTGGAAACTGATTCAATCCAAGGATACACAATGTTATATTACGACACCCTTGATAACAAGGTAGATATACCAATTCCATGATCTGTTACACTTTCTCATTTTAACTTATATATATGATATACGGTTTAAATTATATAGGATATACGGTTATGAAATTTGGGAAATTTACGCAATGCCCTCATATAATATGCAAACTTAAATATAACACCATTGGTTTATGACATAATATTTGGTCGGACAAGCACGATACATTTTATTGATTTCATAATATAAAACCAATTTGATATTTTTCACATCTGACACATTTAGTAAAGGTAAACGGATATTTTGAAATATGCAAATTGGAAAGAAAATGCTCAAGGGTGATAAAGTTTTATTATTAAGATCGCATATCGGCATATTGTGAAAAGCAAGAATCCACCATAAAACGCATGTTATACCTGACTTCAAAGTTTTACCTTTGTCGCTGCCCGATTATAACGTGAGTGTGGGTTGTACTCGGATTTGTGAATTGTTTCACCTATTCTGTGCAGGCATTCTTTTGTTTCGTATCAGGCATCTAAATATATGACTTATTAAATGTTATTATATTTTATGTTGATTAGCGCACCAAGGCCTTTTTTCAAAATGTTAATCCTCGTTCAACCTCCAAATATTGTTTATGACGCAATGTACATCCAGCTGGTGGCACAGACCATTGTCGACAGGGACTATTTTCTAAATAAAATAAAAAAAATATGAATATTTAGATAAATGAACCCGCCTGTTTACTGATGCTTCAGAATGCCCCGCATGTACACTGTGGTCCTGTCATTACCTTTAGAACGGATGTTTTTTGTTACGCTAAGGAAGGCTGACTTAGTTTGAGGCCATAGCTGAGTGTGAAATGGCGGGAAGATATCGCTGGTGTCCTGGTGACGATTTTCAAAAGCAAGTAATGACCTGGAAGAGCCAGACGTCAGTTTCGATTCCCGGAGATGCATGGATAGGATGGAGGATGGAGGACTGGGTGGATGAGGCTTCAGGTAAGATCAATAAAACATTTAGATATAAAAATGCGAAAGCTTCTAATAGATTTCGTCACCATTTGTGAAACAATATTTTTTCTTCTTTACACACATTATGAAATACACTTGTGACTACGTTTTAAGAAGAATAATACATGTATACATGTATATATATATATACACACACATATATATATATAACCACATATAAAGGTTTCAGGTTTGAAAACAAAAGCATTGATATTAGAGACGTATTTCCTCGTGTCAAACAAGAATATCAACGTAGCTTCTGATTAATAAACATTGACTGTAATTAAAGAAACACTGTTCAACTTAACCATGACTTTATAAGTGAATTTTCGCCAGCTGTAGGGGATATTACAATTAATTATTACAGCAGTTTTAAGTTTATATATATATATATGTATGCCGTTATTTCATATATATACGTATATACACACATACATATACATTTATATGTAAACATATACATTTATATACATGTATATACATGCATATATGCACATTCAAACACTCATTTAAACCCATATATATATATATATATATATATATATATATATATATATATATATATATACCAACAATAATGTATCACTTAAAACGCGTACACTGCAGAATACTTATCCATGTTAACTTATGTAACGCCTCTTAACTTTTTTCTACTGTATATAAATAACATAGAATGAAAGTTTTTCTCCAGATTTCTAATTATGATTGCATATCTCATTAGCCAGGGAAAGTTGTATGACGTTTAAGGGTAAGTTGTATTGTGCTTTTAAGGAGCAGAAAATAAATATATTTTTACGTGTTTATCACATCAGATAATAATCATGTTCGCTATCTTTGTAGTGCTCCAAAAACGGCACTGTTTGTGTGTTGTGCTCTAACATCGTACGTTTCACTGCGTTTGTGGTGCTCTAACAGGGGCACTGTTCACTATGATTTAGGTGTTCTAAAAGTGACAATATGTACACGGTGCCTCGCGTACATCGTACTTACAACTAATTTATCCTATATACCTAGAGCTTATAATCAGTAGTATATGGAGAAACATTTGCTGCCCCTTATTACATAATCGTCAAAAGTAATGCACAGACAATTTTAAATATGTTGATCCACGAAGAAACCTAAATAAGATAACATAACTTCAATGGGCCCTAGTTTACAAGAGTTTACATGAATTCAATACTGGTCGAGGAGGTAAGTCAGAACAACTTCCGGGTAACTTTACACCATGACGCTTGACACTTAAATATAAGGGAACTCCCGCTGGGGATCTGTTGCTGCCGGAACCTGGAGACAATGTGTCTGTGCCATTTTTTTCGGACAATTACCCACAACCCTCCTGAAACTACTGAATATTTATATTAATGCAGGAATAAATGAAGGGTTGACAATACATATAACTCCCACTAGCTGCAAATAGGTTTTGGATATTTATATATATATACAACCCCGAAGTTATGTGTTTTGAGCACGCTTAGTACCCCATGAACTTTTCACCTAATGAAGTTTGCCGACCATTGCTACACAATACGTGAGAAACAAAAATAAGTACTCACATGCCATTATATAATTTGTTTCTTTCCATTTTTCGTTATAACCACTGTTACAATAACGACTGATGTAACAACAACGGTATCCCAGAATGTGATTTAACGTTTAAGATTTGGCGACATATCTGTTTATGAGTCGAATAGGAGAAATATTAACCATAAAACAATCATTATAGTACAGTAATTGTAGTAATTAGTAATTAATGTAACAGTAATATGTTAATATTTCAATTGTAAGATATGATTAATGAATCACTGTTTGTGTCTTAACCATGGTTATACTATAAGGACAATATAAAAGGATTAAATACCCAGTTCGTGATATTTGGGTTAATTAAAGGTAGCTGTCTTTACGCTCATCATTTGTAAGGAGTGTCCTGTGAGGTTCCCTATGAATATCATGTGTTTATCTTCCATACGTTTTAAAATATAAAATTCTATAATCATGTGTTAGTATGGAGCCAACGTATTTAGAGTACATCGTGAAGTCATCAGTAATAAGCTTACTTCTGTAATATTTTCTATCTTCTTAAATTTATATAAGCGTACACTTGCATATATGTAACCTGTAGAGATCCATAGACCTCAAAGTTTAACTACGTATGGCCGATGTTGGCCAATATGGTGCTGCTATTGTATTCAACAATACAAGATGACCTATGACTGACCACGCGATCACTGGTGACGATTGAGTGGCGCCTTATCGTGTGACGGTCCTTCCCGAAATATTTGATGGTGGGAAAAATTTCCGTCATTCCTTCATGCAACCTTTTTTTCTAGTATTTTGGGGAGGGACTCTGACAGGTCGGTCAAACTTCTAAAATCTTCTAATTCAATGACATAAACTTCTCTTTTACCTAATTTATCCCTTTAAAAGAGCTGAACTTACTCTAGCTGATATTTTGTTATCATTACAGAACAATCCTAGGAACCACGGCAAGTCTACAGAATTGACACACGAGGTATACCTTACCAAATAATTAATTATTATATCTGTATGCTGGACAAGTAAATTGAGTGGAGGAAAAAAAAGGCGTGTTATTATATCTGTTATAAATGTATCGCTGGCAACTAATTGGGGAACATATATTTAAACTAACCCTCTTTGTATTTCTGCACATAGAAATTGCAAACACGTGTTTGTTTTTTTGTCTTAATATTAAGGTCGTTTTCAATTATTCATTTATTCTCTGGTGCTAATTTTGTTCGAATACTTAGAAACGGATATACCAGATCCACTATTATCCGCCACGGTGTTTACCCTTGAGGATATGCCTGCATGAGTATATGACCGAGGTTTTGGACAAGATTATATCAGTTAACACTTTTCTTTTACAATTCAGTTAAAATTACATTGGTGGCTACTGTTAAAGAGGCTCATGAGCCGAGTAAAGGCATCCTTATATATGAAATAAATATGGACGGAGACGAAAATGAGCTAACAGGGACCATGCCTACTTAAAAAGGATATTGAATGATATTTTCACTGCAGACACAAAAAAATAACCAATGTTAACCTTGTTTTTTTTTTGTTTATCGTTTAATTGTTCAATGTTTAATTGAGATTGTACATCTTTGTGTGTCGTTTTTTATTCTCAAAAAACAATTTCAATGACCTGTGACAGGTTTATCAGTGTCATATAACAAATAGTAGGTTTTGTCAATGCCGAGAACCTTTCCACACGAAAGGCCCAATTGGTCATAGATGAACGGTCTTAACAAAACCCTGCACACAACATATAAAAACTCCATTAAAGGTTCTGAGGAGAACCATGCGCTCCGGAATCTGTAACTGGCTTCATTCCTTTAACGGCCACTAAGGGCAATACAAATTTGTGACTTTTACAGTCTGCTTATTGATATACCTCATGTGGGACCTGTAAGCTTTTAACAGATCAAATGTAAAGCGGAGTCAAAAGTTTTGAATTAAACTCTTCGGGGAATGAAATGAATTTACTGTCAAAGACTCTTCCTCAATCTCAATCTCAAAGGCCAGCTTTAAACACCAGAGCAAGAATTATATTTTTAGACCAAGGTTCAAATAAATTGTACAAACCACCGAAATCGTAAAAGAACGTGGTCCTATTTTTTTTCTTAAATCATCACAAAGTGTGTATTTGCTGCTTTTTTTCTGATAATAGTAAGGGCAAGGCAGTCGCAGTCGATGTAATTTCCATCGCAAATTTGTTAAAAAAAATTAACTGTATTTGTCTTAATGTACTAATGTAAAACAAGTTCTGGTTTCCTTATATTGAGCGTACCGCTCCCCCTATCTTTTTTCTTTGAAACTTTGGCAGTGATAAATTCTGACTACGACAATATTCCGAAGAATCTGGACGGCGAGCAAGTATACTGAACAGCAAAGCAGGTTATCACATGTACTGTAATGGTTCTCACAGGCTGCATTCTCAAGAGACATCAGAGCGTGTTTCCATTAACCCAGATGTTATTGTCCTGCCAAACAATGTCACTGCCTGTAAAGTAATGGACCAGGTGGTTATATTGTCCAACCAGAATCTACAAAACATTGTAGTTATTACAACGATACTAATACCTATAATTAAAATATGTATAAACAATTGTATCTTCCCGCAGATATGAGTATGTATTAAAATAGCCGACCCATTGTAACTTCATGGTTATACGGGCCCGTATTTTACGTGTTCGTTATTCCTTAGGATGACTTGGTCATATTCACGTAAAATAAGACAAGGTATGCAATATGTAGCCACATGCTATATATTTATATAGACAAAATTAGGTGTGATAACATTTTATTTGATAAGCCAACTAAGTTTGCAATATATATATATATATATATATATATATATATATATATATATATATATATATATATATTTATATATATAATTATAAAATGTGGTTACATATGGAGTGACCACACTTTGTTTGACCAGTCAATAGAGTATGATAATACTATAAATATATACTATATATATATATATATGTATATATATATATATTTAATAATATGAAATGTGGAAACACATGTTTCCTACTTTTAAGGACTCGAAGCATTTGTGTTCATTGAACCGGAAGATCCGCATTAGAATCTTTGGTTTTACTGGGGTTCATTTATTATGCTTTCCACATACGCCCTGTGACGTCCGGGTATGCACACAAAATTCCAAACCCCCCTGCGATTACAAACAGCTTGCAGCAATACATCGCAAAGGTTATAGTGAAATAACACCTTTTCGGTCCAGGCCAAGATCTTTATAAAAATAGGATTATTCAAAATATAAACAATAAATTTACAGCTATTCCGGATGAGATAAGGTTATATGAGTACACAGACAATGCCTTAATAATTTCATGTATCTGTAGTCGTGACAGGATCTGTGTCATGTTGGTGATTATATGTGTGGTAGGTTTCTATTTTAAATGTATAGATCAATATCTCAAAAGTATAGGTGTAACGCCGATTTAAAAGTATCAGGGATAACACACAGTAGTACTGTGGTGATGATACAATCTCATTATCACACGACAGATAGGATTTTGTTACACATTTCCAACAAGCATTCACCCACCACGGCTTCAGCTAAAATCCTGTTCAAACCTGTCTGTGCACAAGCTTTCACAGTACAGAATTTCCATCCCAGGTCACCTCAAGAGCAAAGCTGCCCTCTAATTCCAATGAACGACTCTGCCCAGGACAAAGAAAACGCCCTATGTCCCAAAGGCATAGCATCATTTCAATTTTAAACATGATATAGTGATTAAGACTTCCTCAGAAGTTTAAAGCGTGTGTATTATGCTAACCGTCCAAGTAAATATCACCAAAATCTGTTTTTAAGTATTTTAAGTCACTAACAGCTAAACCACACAACCAAGTTTGCAACATAAAACCTCTCGCCTCCTCACGGCGGTAGAAGTATGCACTTTTCCCTAACCCAAACCTGCCACTGTATATTTTTTCTTGGATTACAGACAATGAAGAAATTGACGGTGTTAATATATTGTTGTCCTATTTAGAAATTCTCCTGATAGAGTATTCATATAATTTTGATAGATATAGACGGACGAATCGGATTTATTCTCAATGGATGATGTTATGTTGAACCTGATTTAATCAGGTGGCTCGATACTGCGGACATTGTGCCAGGCGGCAAAAAGAATGGGGTTCATATTGAATGGATAATCTATTTACGGATTGGTGATGGAATTAAAGGTTCGGTTATCGGGGATGGGGGGGGGGGGGTTATATTTACATAAATGATGTGATTATGATTTTCTCTCTAAAAAATATTGTGTTTATTTTATCGAAGGACTGCCAGACAATATTTAAATCAACAATACCTCATGGATGCCATTAAGCTTATGGATATAATGGCATGTAGGGCTTTTTTTTAGGGTTTTAAGGTTCGGAGCATTAAAAATTGGGCAAAAATCTAAATATAATGTTAAAAATAATTTTGAAAACTCTGAAACAACATAGAAACCTGACATCCAAAAGGCGAATCAGGTTGTGTTACATGCATTAATAAATTACATTAAGCTTTGTTCATTCGATAGTGAACCCTGCATAAAAACTATTAAATAATCGTTCAATGGGTTTCACGGTTCAACTGACGCCCCATAAAATAACAATTAGCATTACCCTTACATTATCCCTTAGCTCTGGTATATGTCTTTAAAACTGAGCAGGTATTCCCTTTCTAATTAAACTGTTTCATAGTGGGCTCGACCCACTCGTTAATCAAGGTGGATTTAATCACAATATTTAACCTAAATGCTCACTCTGTAAAGCTTGCATTGCTAATATTTAGATTGTTGTCACCAGCTCCTGTGTAGATCAGATAAATTATATCAAATATATTTTAATTGATAAGATTCTCTTTGGTATACATTTAGGGTTTTGGTTTATGGTTTGATAATATATTGGGATCCCTCCCTGCCCTTAGTTATCAACCAGTTAGCAGCATGTATATGAGTTGAGCACTTTATTCATCAAACCATGTCACCTCCATTTCCAAAATGTTAGGGCAGGCATGAAGCACTCCTTAAACCATTAGTTTGACCTCATTTATTTGTTAATTCTGGCATTTCATGAACGCCTCCCTTTTTAACTTTTTATATATTATACTCAAATTGAAACTTGTTTATAAAAGTTTATTGACTATGAAATAAATAATGAAAATAGAATGAATAAAAACGACAAAGTGGAATACAAAAACAACATAATTCCAATATCAAATCGGATATAGGCCAAGAGGTAAATAAGCTTATATTCCCGGTTTCAGTGTATTTCAGAAAAATGATGAATTTAATTTTTGTTTTAAATACCTAATCCGGTCAAACACAATATGTCGAGTCTCTTTTTATCCCAAAGTATTGCATTAAACCTTACTTTTGGCCGCAACATGTATAACTCATATTTTCAGTAATATATGTTTGTACTCTAAATATAAATTATATTGATGCAATCATAAACAGTGTTTCTGTTTTAAGCAGTATAACATTTAGGTTACAGATATCTACCTTAATCCCCGTGGTGTGTTGATTCTTTATAGTGAGGTACACATGGACATAAACTTCCGGTTAATGCACACATGCACAGAAATATATATATATATATATATATATATATATATATATATATATATATAGATAGATAGATAGATAGGTAGATAGGTAGATCTCTCTTTTATCCCTCTTTCACCTCATCCCCACTTTCATTAAACCAGCGTCGTCCCCAAATCCCACCACCACGTCTTGCCTTTAGGGTGCGTTGAAACGCAACTTTCTCTTACACAGGATTATAGGTAGATTAAATTAGAATGCGTGTACTAAAACAGCCCTTTAAACAAAAAGAAACTGAAGTTTTATTTTGTTCTCGACAAGTCATCAATATAGTCCTGACATACCGGCTGGCAATAAAGCTTACTCAAGTAACAGTAAAAAGAAAGAGTGTAATAGACAGGAATTAGATAGTCAAGGATAAAAAATATACATTTGGGGTCCGCTTCTCCTTTTCTTGGGAAATAAAGTCCTCACCGAAAATTCTTGCGTACAGTATCCTAGATAAACTTTTCATTTTTTTCACTTCATTCGCGACTCTCGGACCGTTCTTACAGTTATTATGTTAGAAATAGTATGCACTAAAGCCAACCCTGAATTTTAAGCTGAATAAGGTTGTAGTATCACACAATATGAGCTACATTTACAGTCATTTTTTAGATAATGAACCTTGAGAAAATCGTGTTTAAACTACAACATCAGGACCCCCCCCCCCCCCGGTAACTAAGAGCATCAGCTGCTGGACCAAAGAATGTTTGTTGTACCATAGAGTTATAATACTGAATAAAAGTTCAACATGATTCCACATGAATACTCAGAAAATGTCCTACTTTGTATGTGTTTTTGTATTCTTCTATATCTATAAACAATGAACCAGCATAGTTATATATACATCTGTATAACTCCATGGTTACATTAGGTGTGCCTTTATACGTTGACCTTACTTAACCATGTAGCCCCAGGATGTAGAAATAAACTTGGCATGTACCAACGTCCTAAATTTAAACTGGTGTATAGTGTACACAAGTAATTAGCTGAACTTTGTCATGCTTTACAGGGGTGGAGCGTGAATGACTTTTGTTGGGGTTCCGTAACTTAGGGACGCCTGGGTTTTGTTTAGTGGTGTGCTAATTTATAGTCATCTAGAACCCAGCGCATGCTATTTCTTATCAAACGGTGATAGTGACAATTGTTTTACCGAAACGGAGATGGAAAACAAATATGAAGGAGAGGTAGTAGAAAGGTTAAATAGATTTTACACTTACTGATTGCAAATCGGCAAGTCAGACCTGGACAGGCAACAAGGCAACATGGTGAGCAACTTCAAACGCCAGGTATAACGGCTTGATCCTGGGTCTACCAGTTAAAGATTTTAATAAAACATCAAATTAAGGCAAATAGTCTCATTTAGATATCACAAGAAAATATCTGACATAATTCCCATATTTAATGAATAAATGGTCATGAGGAGGAGAGGAAACACCCTTGACTGCACGGCTAATGAATTTGCTGTGCACATTGAGATGTTTTCACAACGTTAAAGCCCTCCAGAGTATTAACTTAACCTCGTTGAAAATAAATAAAGACGAGCATGTGAAAGTGAGTTGGTAGAAATCGTAACCTTTTTTATACAGCAACGGAATGAGGAAGACTGGGGCTTCTTTGAACGTCAGTCTGGCTATTCAGGTTAACCCGGGTCCTACATAACCATGAATTTTACTTTAGCACATCACCAGCACAGTCAGGAAAGATATGTATCTAAATAACAGTTAGCAAAGGCTAACGAGGTCTACTTTTCTTTATTTAGATAAAGAACATTACTAAAAAGTTGTTGATAAAGAACACTTCTAACACTAATACTACTGTTTATAGAGCTACTACTATTGTGTTTGTTTATATATATATATATATATATATATATATATATATAAGAGTACACTGACAACATGTAGGGGGCCATTCTTAAATTTAGGCAGGACAATGTGTACCGTTCATATTGGAAGAATAAAGCAAAAAGGGCAAAACTTGGTCTTTAGCATGTGCAAAAATGTCTTTTTATTTTAGACAAAACGGGTGCTAATGACAAATATTAATGTGTAATCAATAAACAGTTGTGTTGAGATATATGGGGGGGGGGGCATATCTGCACCGTATTTGCAACATTATTTTGTTAACCACTCAAATTTGAACGTTTTGCAGCCTACATTTTTTAAGGATATTTAGCCTTTGGTAGAAAGATTACCGCCCACCGCTCCGCCTCCGCAGGGTCGGATACAGGATTGAGGAAAAAGTGGTCAAGCCGATAAGGACTAATGGAATAGCCTTTATAAGATCCGCATCTGCCCCGTACGTTTTCAATGTATTACTAATAGTCAGATAGCAACGAAAAATTTGGATAATCTAAAAAAAATTATAATTCATCCTCATATTTTGTTAAGTTTTTCATTGACTTCTGTCTGATTTTTACTTCTATTTCCTACTTATACTTAAAGGAAGCATTGTTCGACATCAACAACATGTTAATTAACTTTTACCATAAATAACCATGGTTATTTATCATAGAGCAGTCAGCACCCGTTTTTATATACTTCTTCTCTTAGCTTTAATACGTCTATGATATATTTTTTAACGAGGTCCTTTTCTTTTTGAGTTACAACGGATAATATTGTTGATTACATGTTCCCTCTGGCCCGTCACCCCTATAAATCCACTCCTGATGATCATGTGTGTGGTTGTTTGCCTGTCTCCGGGTTGTATGGATATTGATGGGTATGTTTGCTTGTGTGTGTATTCATGTGAATGTGTGTCAAAACTGTTACTGTTTGAAACAGGGAAGTGTAGGCTTGTAGAGATACAGAGGCAGATTTATTATCTGCTAATACAATATCTGCTGTATAGATATGTACCTAATATGTATCCGGTACAGGTTTTTTTTTATATTTTACGTTTACAGCGGTTACGAGTACATATGACATAGATCACTGGCAGGCAAGCACTTTGATTTTCCTAAACATACTTGATGTAAGTCCATGATTTTCCGGTCGACAAAAATTAGTCATTGACTGTACACAGGCTTTTATCTTTATTTGGGTAATTTGTAATTTTCAGCGGTATGGACCATAACCAGGCGAGATATTATCGAGGAACTGTGATTGGTTATATTCCCTGTATCACATTACTACTCGTTGATAACCAATGTTCACCCTGTCCCAGTGTTAGGTATGTGCCGTGTTAACTGTATGTGTCGGCGTCAGAATGTCTGGTGTTTTAGTAATTACCCTGTGGCTTCTTGTGGTCATTCCTTCTGAGCTCAGCTGCGAGCGGCCACCATCAGGTAAGATGAGACAACAATTTCAGTATATTTCCATTAAAAGAACTGTCATGTGCTATATATATATATATATATATTACGAGCTAGATATTGCTTGCAAACTAAGTCTAAAGTACATGATGGCAGGCAATTGGTACGATAACACACATAATATATATATATATATATATATATATATATATATATATATATATATAACTGAAGAAAATTAACACTGTAAATTCACTACAGTCTGTTTCACGGGATGCGATCCGATCATCAGGTGAATGTTGTTAGAATGAAGCTATCGATATATATATATATATATATATTGTTCATCCATATAATAAGTTACTTGTGTTTGAAATCTCACCATCGCCGATCGTCTATGATCGTGTTATATACTGAAATAGCACAACCCCATCTTTAACAAACTATTGACCGCCGTTTGCTTTATATTTGTTTTCTTTACACTATGCAGTTTCAGGGTATTATCCCCCTTTAAATAACATAGAATTTCATGTCTTTGCAGCGTCAATGTTGCACTATGTCCCGGTATAATAGACTGTTAACAGCACACTAAAATAATTACCCAGATATATAGCAATTCACTAGAAAATTTTTGACTTCATTCAATATATACCTTGTATAAAAATGGTCAAGTATCGTAGTAATTCCTGGTAGATGTCATGTCCAGTGGAATTCTTTGCGGATAATATTCGCTCAACAGACATAAATTATTTCTGGCATACACAACTAGTTCCGAAAAATAATAAAATGCCCTCATTTTCTCGAATTATATATATATCCTCTGATATATAGATTTATCAGTTGTGAGATAACATATGCAAACAAAATTAAAAAGAGATAGAATGACAAGCAGAACATATCCGTATAATGTAGCGTTAACGTGGCTGACATGGCTTTTTTAGCTGTTTATTATATATTTGTTTTCGACCTTTAACATCATCATCCTTGTTTGACGCCAATCAATGTTATTCCTTGGTTTATCCAACGACAACACAATGATCTCAGCATTATATATAAATTCTTTCATATAATTATTATCTATGGCATTTACGTATAACTGAATATAATATCAACTGAATAATTTGTAATTATAAAGCAAAAATAACTTTAATTTATTATGGGGCAATTAAATTAATCGATCGCGTCTCCTATATAATTTTTCGAATAGTAGCTTATCCGTATAGAGTGGAGGAAAATGAAGTTTTTTCATCGACCGAACAACACCTATCTACGATTTATTTATATATATTCAGTCATATCTCCTCAAACCTTTCATGGGTTATGCTTACCCTCCAAATGAATATCAACAAAATTGTTTTTACGTCAAAATCCTAACAGACAAATCAAAGCTACAACATAAAACCTTTCGCCATCTGGCTGCGGTATATTTTTACACCTAATCCTAGCCTAGCGGCGAAATAATCCTTGAATAATATAGAGAAAATGTAGAAATAGACGATGTATGTACATTGTTATCCTATTTAGAAATTGCCCTCATAGAGAATCTGAAGAGTTTGACATATACAGATGGACGATTCAGATGAATTCCGATGGATGATGTTGTATTGAACCTTAGTTTTATCAGGTGGTTCGATCCTACGGACAACCTCCTGAGGTAGGCAGCTAGAGGTCTGTTGTTTATATTCGATGGGCGGTTTAATAACGCATGGGTGATTAAACAAAGCTTTTCCTGCATTGAATAGCTCATTAAAGTCTTTAGAACTCTGAACACGCAGCATAAAATCCTGACACCCAACAGAGGAAATAGGTTGTGTGATTTGGATCAATAAATTACATTAAGCCTCGTTCATTTGATAGTAAACCCTACGGGGGTTTGTACAGTCGAGGGGTAAAATGGTGTATGCTTTCAATAACGGACGAATTGGTATTTCGAATGTTGGTCTACTCCGATTCATTACATTTATCCATGTAAATGCCTCTGCTTCTCCCCTTGAGGCAAGGCCCACGCTCTATTATAGATAAACTTTTCATTTTTTTTTCACTTCATTCACGACTCTGGGATTGTTCAAACTATTATGTTAGAAATAGTTAGCATAAAAAGGCAACCATGAAATCCAAGCTGAATCAGGTTGTAGTATAACAGAATCTGAGCTATATTAACGGTCATCAATTAAATAATGAATCTTGAGAAAATCGTCAATAGCTTCGGAATAATGACCCCCACGTTACAAAATGCCTCAGCTGTCTGAACAATAAATGTCACTTGTATCATGTTATGCCACTGGATTAATGCTCCTTTGTTTGAACATTAATTCACAGAAAATGCCTTATTTTTTTTTGTATTCGGGCTCTCTATATACAATGAACCAGCATGGCTCTATATATATATATATATATATATATATATATATATATATATATATATGTGTATATATATGTATATACACACATATGAATATATATATATATATATATATATATATATATTCATATGAATATATATATACTTATATATATATATATATATATATATATATAGATATATATATATAAACATCTGTTTAACTCAATGGTTTCATTAGGTGAGTCTGTATACCTTTTCCTTACTTAACCATTAGCACAAGGATGTAAAAATAAAACTTGGCATGAACTAACGTCCTCAATTTAAACCTGGTGTTTAGTGTACACAAGTCATGAGCTGAACTTAGTGATGTTTGACAGGGGTAGAGCAAGGAAGAATTTGCGGGATTCCGTTACTTGGCTTTGGCCTTTAGATATTTTTTTAAACTATTTGGTCATTAAGAAGGCAGCGCATGTCTATTCCCAGCACACGGTTGTAGTAAAAACGGTTTTTTTAAAAGGAGATGGAAACAGAAATAGGAAGGAAAGGTAAAAGAATTGGATCCGCTTGTTCCCTGTACGTTTTCAACGTATTACCAATAGTGGGATAGCCACATAAAATTTTGAAAATCTAAACAAAATATGAATTATCCTCATGTTTTTTTCTAAGTTATTCATGGACCTCTATCTTATTTATATATCTTTTCCCTGCTTTCAATTAAAAGAACCATTGTTCAACATTAAGACCATGTCAGTTAACCTTATCCATAAACAACCATGGCTATTTATCATTAAGCAGTCAACACACGTTTTATTTAGCTCTTCTCTTAGCTTTTATATGTCTAGAAAATATGTATTGTTACGGGGTCCTTTTATTTATGAGTTACTAGGGATAACATAGTTCCTTGCGTGTTCCCTTTTACCTGGCACCCTTATAAATCAACCCTGATTATTGTGTGTGAGGTTGTTTGGGTGTCTGCAGGCATGCTTGGATATATATTTGTATGTGTGCGCCTGTTTATTCATGTGAATGTGTGTCAAAACTATAAATATTTAAGTGTAGGGTTGGAGAGAAACAGAGGCAGATTGGATATCTGCTAGTAGAATAGTTGTTGTATTGACATGTACCTATTACATACCCGCTACAGATTTATTTTTTTTATATAATTTGCGTTTATAGTGGTGAAAAGTAGATAGGACATACATCAATGGCAGGCAAGCATTTGATGAAATTCCATGACTTCCCAGACGACAAAAATTAACCATTGAATGTTCAGGGGAGTTTACCTTCATTTGGGTAATTTATAATTATCAGCAGTATGGACCATAACCATGCCCGATTTTATCGAGGAAATGTGATTGGTTATACCCCCTGTATTAATTTACTACTCGTTGTTAACCCATATTCAACCTATCACAGTGTTGGGTATATGCCGTGTTTACCGTGTGTGTCGACGAAGGCGTTAGGATGTCTGGTGTTTTAGTAATTTACTTGTTGCTAAGTGTTGGCATTCCTTCTGTGCTCAGCGGCGGGGTAAGGTGATGATTTTATCAATTTCGGTATATTTAGATAAAAATAACTGACATGTGCTTGATATATGATTATATTGCGAGGTGGATATTACATGCCAACTTAGCCTAAGGAACATGATGACCGGCCGACGACCGACACCCATATGTCATATGACCTGACTGTCTGCAAACCTCCCTGACACAAATATTGGGTATATTGATTATGTTATTCATCCTTGTAGGATATGGTACAATAACACAATATATATATATATATATATATATATATATATATATACATATATATATATATATATATTTATATATATGTATGTGTGGGTGTGTGTTTGTACTGTTCGTCCATAAATTAAGTATATGTGTTTGAAATCTAACCTAATCGCCGATTGTCAATGATCTTGTTACAGACAGAAATAGCATAACCCCATCTTAAAAAAACTATTGATTGCCGCATGCTTTATATTTATCTTTTTACCAAATGTAACTGCAGGGTATTATCCCAAATTAAATTACATAGAGTATTATTTTGTTAGCGTTATTGTTGGCACTTTAGATATCTGTTTTTCATGATTATGTACCTGAGATTATAGGAACAGGTTCTGACATGACGGACACCTGCAAATTCATAAAATAATCATAAATGTGTATATTTGTATGTACAAAGAGATATGTAATACAGTAGCAAAAATATAAAATCAATACAAATGAAATAAATTTATTTGAAATATTTTTTTTTTCGGTGGAAAATCTACACCGTAACAGCACATTAAAACAATTATCCAGGATACCTAGGAATACACTGGAAAAATGTTGACCTCAGTTAATACAGACCTTGTCTGAATATGGCTATGTATCGTGGTAATTCCTGGTAGATGTCATGTTCAGTGGCATTCTTTGCAGGTAATAAAAGCCCAACGGATAGACACCATATCAGGCGTAAATAACTATCTCTAAACCAAATAAATGCCCTTCAATTTTCTGTCAATATAAAATTCATCTAATTATAGCATACATCAGCTTTGAAATAGCATGTGCAAACAATTAAAAAAATAGATGGCATGACATACAAACATATCCGTAAAAAATTAGCGTGTGACATGGCTGACATGGTTTTGTTAGCTGTTTATTATATATATTTATGTTCAACCTTTAACATCATCATCTTTGTTTGACGCCAATCAATGTTATTCCTTGGTTTATCCAACGACAACACAATGATCTCAGCATTATATATAAATTCTTTCTCATATTTATTATCTATGGCATATACGAATAAGTCAACTGAATAATTTGTAATTATAAAGCAAAAATAAATGTTTAATTTATTATGGGGCAATTAAATTAATCGTCTCCTATATCATAATTCGAATAGTAGCTTGTCCGAATAGAGTGAAGGAAGAAAAAAGATTTTTCATCGACCGCACAACACTTATCACGATTTATGTATATATATATTCAGTCATATCTCCTCAAACCTTTCATGTGTGCGCGTTATGCTAACCCTCCAAATGAATATCAACAACATCTTTTTTTTACGTCAAAATCCTAACAGACAAACCAAAGCTGCAACATAAAACCCTTCGCCATCTAGCTGCGGTATAATAATACACCTAATTCTAGCCTAGCGGCGGAATAATCCTCGAATTACATAGAGGAAATGTAGGAAAAATGACGATGTAAGTACATTGTCATCCTATTTAGAAATTCCCCTTATGGACAATCAGAAGAGTTTGACAGATACAGATGGACGATTCGGACGAATTCCGAAGGATGATGTTTTATTGAATCTAAGTTTTATCAGGTGGTTCGATCCTGCGGCCAACCTCCTGAGGTAGGCAGCTAGAGGTCTGTTGTTTATATTCGATTGACGGTTTAATACGGATGGGTGATGAAACAGGGCTTTTCCTGCATGGAGAAGGATATTTACATGATTAGTGTAATTATAATATTTCCTGCTAAAAATATATTGGTAATTATTTCTATAGACTACCAGACAATAAGTCAATCGCCCAGAGCTGTTGAGCTAATGGATACAATGGCATTTAGGCCCTTATATTTAAGGTCTGAGATTCCCGGCGGGATCCTGGCCGAAGGATTAAGAATCGGACCAAAATCTCAATATCATATTAAAGTCCCAAGAACTCTGAACATGCAGCATAAAATCTTACACCCAGCAGAGGAAAATTAGGTTGTGTAATTTGCATCAGTAAATTACATTAAGCCTCGTTCAGGGGGCCTGGACAGTCGAGTGGTAAAACGCTAGGCTGTCTCCGTTTGAGACCCGAATTCCCGTGGTGGCTTTGACAGTGGGTAGTTTTTTTTTATGTCCTCCGGTTTCCTCTAATAATGATTCTTAACGCCGCCATCGGAGCCAAGGAGAATGCCGAGATAATTGAGCAGCAATGTCAAGTGTTTCAGGAGTTTTCTCACCAAGAAAAGTTTTAACATCTCCGTTAATACAGCGCTTAGATTCTTCAAGCAAAATCAACTGGCGCAAATTGTCATAATCTGTCATTACATTTTTAAAACTACACCAGCGATCAAACAACTGCTCTGTTCTCTGCGCTTTTCCCAATTTCTGAAGATCTGGGGGTAAGTCTCCCGAACTAACTAATAACCTTTTAGGATGTAATAGCACAGTCCAATTTTCATTGGGCCATTTTAAATTTTCAGCTACCTTCTCAAAGTGTAAGAAATATTTATCAACCTCTTTTTCTTGAAAAGGTTGGACAGGTCTAATGTGTTTAGCAACATCAAAACTGAGAGTTGGGGAGGCACGGAGACTATGTTCTAGTTTAAGTCTTTCTATCTCCAGTCGTTTTAACTCAATTTCTTTTTCTTTTTCTAGTCTTTCTCTTTCTAACCTTTCACGCTCTTCTCTCTCTTCTCTTTGTTTTTCTAATTCTAAATGTTTTAACCTTTCATGTGCTTCCCTCTCTAACTGTTTTAATGCTAGCTCTTTTTGCATTTTTAACGTTTTTAATCCCAACTGCATAGCAAGGCTATCATTTTTTTATGTTTCAACTTCACTCTCTTCAATTAAACCTTTGCTAACTAGATCTTGCATGGTTTTAGCAATGATATCAGGCTTTCTCAAAGCTTTTTCTTTCAAACTTTGCTCTAAAAGTTGTCCCAAACGCAACAACTGTTCCTTTGTCAACTGTTCAAGTTGATTAGGGTGGGATCGTCAACAAATGTCTCAGGTTTGAAATCTGCAATGTAAGGATGTTAAAACAATACTAAAAAACCACTGGGATAAATCATGTAAACAATGTATTGTAAACAATATGTATCCAGGCCTAGGTCTAATAAATTTTCAAAACTATTAAGCCTCCAGACGAGCTCACAATTTTATGTCACGGAACCTAATATCAACAGATCACGTATGCGTGATGAACATAAATTTTGTAATTGAGAAAGAAAAAAATCAGATTCTGTAATACTAGCAGCGTGAAATGTCTAGGGGAACGAATAAAGAAGTCAGTGGTTTTTTGTTAACAATTAACCATAATTAATTCTTAAAACAATCGTACCATTACAATACACTAAATCAATACAATTAAACAGTATAACGGCAGTATAACAGCAAATCAATACAATCACACAGTATAAAAAAAAAAAACAAAAACAAAGTGCACAGTACCTTGACACCACCACTGTCACAGAGACAAGTCCTTTTAAATGTATAAGCCGGACGAACAGTTCACACAAATTCTCTCGGAGAATAACAGCCCAATGTAAAGCTCTTGTACCAATCCCGAAAGTAAACTGAAGACCAAATAAGATTTTTCACAAATCTAGAAGAAAATCTGAAGAAAATCTATAATTGCCGCACTTATCGGAAAAGTTCCACAAACTGACATACACGCTCTGTGTCCGCTGGAATATTCTCTCACCTCTCTCTCGGCTCAAAAACACAGCCCCCTATTTATAACTTCTCCTCTCCAGCCGAGAACCTTCCATTTCTCGAACAATCTAAAGAATCTAACATAGTACACACGTTCAAAGAACATACTAGAACAAAGAACGCTGTGTATCTAGGGTTCAACCAATGCGGTTAAACTAAGCCTGCAACATCTGGCCAGGCGAGGCCGCTACAACACGAGCTACGCGTGGCACACAAACTAAATGCCAACAACCCATGGAACATCCGTTAGCACAATAAAACAATCACCTGTAAGACGGCTGCACACAATAAAATGGGCACCTGTAACAATATATATATATATATATATATATATATATATATATATATATATATATTGTTATATGTATCTGTTTAAATTACGCAGGCATTCTGATTTGTGTTAAGCGCAGACACTGTGCGCTGCTGTGAGTGCCGCACTTGATGAACTCTCGCGGGGTGTAAACACAGCGCTCACTGGACCGCAAAAATTGGTTTGAATATAATTAAAACGGTCGTGGTCACTGAACTCCATCTTTAACATACTATTGACTACCGTTAGCTTTACCTTTATTCCCCCTACCCTAGCAAGGTATTGTTCCAAATTTAATGGAATGGAATAGTACGTTTTTTTACCAGCATTATTGTTGGCACTTTAGCTATCTGTTTGTTTATGATATTATAGACTGATTACGTGAGATTATAGGAACATGTCTTAAAAATATAGTTCTCACATGTATGATGGATACCCGCAAATTGATAGAGCACAAATATTGATACTTGTCTGTACAAAGAGGTATTTAATGAAGCAGGAAAAATATAAGTTTATACAAATGAAATCAATTTATTTTCATTTTTTTCCTTGGGGAAAATCTACACTGTAACAGCACATTGAAATAATTATCCAGGATACCTTGGAATTCACTAGAAAATTTTTGACTTCATTAAGTATAGACCTTTTCTCAAAATGGCCATCTATCGTGGTATTTCCAGTGGCATTCCTTGCAGAAAACGAACATAAATTATATCAGGCATGATAAACTAGCTCCGAAACATATAAATAACTAGCTCTGAAACTTTCCCCTCAATATATATATATCCTCTAATCATAACAAACATCAATTGTGAAATAGTATGTGCAAAACAATTAAAAACAAATTGCATGACAAATAAAACATATCCGTAATAAGTAGCGTGTTAGGTGGCTGACAGGGCTTTGTTAACTGTAAGTTATATATTTCTTTTCGACCTTTATTATCATCATCCTTTTTTGATGGCAAACAACGTAACGACAGCACAATAATCCCTGCATTATACATAAATTCTTTCACATATTTATTATTTAATATAAATATATTTTGCAAATTGAAAAATTTGTAAGTATATATATATATATATATATATACTATAAGTTAATCAGTGAACGCGTCTCCTTTATCACTATTCGAATATATATATATATATATATATATATATATATATATATTGAAAGGGTATACACAGAAAAGTGGTTCACTGCCACTTTTCTGTTTAAACCCTTTCAATCTATTAAACAATGAACAAGCATGTCTATTCATACATATATATATATATATATATATATATATATATATATATATATATATATATATATATATATATATATAGAGAGAGAGAGAGAGAGAGATAAAGAGATTCAAGGTATGACTCTGAAACTTTATATATCATTTCCCCTATAAATATAATTGGTAGGATTTGTATTAACATGCGGTGGTGAACGTGGTGAGCCCTATGTAACCTCATCCTCACTATCAATAATATCAGCTATAACCCAAAAGCACACCACAGCGTTTTTGCTTTTGGGTGTGTTGAAGCGCAACTCTCTCTCACACAGAAATAGAGGTAGATTAAACATAGAAGAGAAAAATGCATGTTCTGAGACAGCCATTTGAACAAACATAACTAGGAAATTTTCATTTGGTTCCTAAAGCGATGTCACCAATATGGTCCTGACATAATGTCACCAATATTGTCCTGACATATTGGCTGACAATAAAGCTCACTTAAGTTACAGTAAAACACAAAGATAGACAAGGAAAAAAAATATTCATAGGGAGTCATACTGGGATAAATTTACCTCGTATTCATTTCCTCCACGGCTTTTCATGCTATCTTTTTACTGAATCTGGGACCATTTTTGCTCTGAAAATTGATGAAGTCCTCCAGTTCCCATTCATAAAATACCCTTTGAGGCAATCTAAGATGTATCATGGACTTACTTTTCATTTTTTACACTTCATTCACTACTGTGGTACTGTTCTTACTATTATGTCAGATTTAGAATAAAAAGCCAGCCATGTAATCCAAGCTGAATTAGGTTGTAGTATCATAGAGTAAATCCAAGCTGAATTAGGTTGTAGTATCACACACTCTGAGTCACATTAATAGTCATTAATTAGATAAAGAACCTTTAGAAATTTGTCTATTAACTACCACATCTGGACCACCCCTCCCCCCCCCCGTTACAAAGTGCGTCAGCTGCTGAGCCAATGAACTCTGTTGTATCATGGAGTTATACTACTGCATTAAAGCTCCATGGTTTTAATATGAATACACAGAATATTCTACTGTCCTATGCAATTAACCAGCATCACTATTTATACATCTGAACAACTCCATGGTTTCATAAGGTGTGCTTTTATACGTTGTACCCACTTAACCATGTAGCCCCAGGATGTAGACTTAAAACTTGGCGTGCACTAACCTCCTCAATTCAAAATTGTGTATAGTATACACAAGTCACGAGTTGATCTTCGTGATGTTCGACATGGGTGGATCCAGAAAGATTTAGTGGGGGTTTCGTTACTTAGGGGGCCCTAGGTAGTGGTGGGAGGGGTGTTCTCTAGATAATTTGCAAATGTTGGTTACCTGGAAGGCAGCTCATGCCATTTCCAGCAAATGGTGATGGTGGCAATTGTTTTACCAAAACAAAGAGGCAAAAGCAAATATGCTGGAAATGTAATGGAATAATTAAATATACATGTATTTTACACCTAATGATGGCAATTCGGCAAGTCAGACCTGGCTAGGTAAACTTCAAATGCCAGGTGTAAAGCATACTTGATCCTTGGTCTAGGAGGTAATAAATTTAATAAACACAAGACTAAGGCAAATAGTCTCATTTGGGGTATTCCACGCAATTAATTGACATAATTGATGAAAAATAGGGGTCGTGATGAGGAGAGGGATCACCCTAAATTCCTACGTTTATGATTTGTGGCTCGCGCAGAGGCAATCCGTTTGATTTTACATCGAGATATCCTCACAACATTAACACACTTAACATGTTTACATCATATTCTTTTGTAAACACCTGGATTTGAAAGTTTTGCAGCCTTTATTTTCGAAGGGTATTAAGGCTTTTGCAGAGAGATAAGCTTCCTGCCCCCGAACGTTTTCAGATGTGTATCAGGGTTTTCGGAAAGGAAGGGTTAATCTAGTGTAACCTAGTCTATATCATCAGCAGTGGGATAGCCACGTTAAAATCCTAAAATCTTCTGCTAAGTTATGCATGGACTTGTTTGATGTTTTTATCTCTCTTCTCTACTATCACTTAAAGGACCCAGTGTTTGTCATCAACAACATGTTAATTAACCTTGTCCATAAACAACAATAGTTATACATAATAAAAACAGGAGACACAAGTTTTTATATAGTTCTTTCACTCAGTTTTGATACGCCTAAGAAATGTGTATTGCTAAGGGGTCCTTTTCTTTTGGAGTTACAACGGACAATATTGTTGACTGCGTGTTCTCTGTGGCCCACCACCCCTACAAATGTACCCCTGACTATCATGTGTGAGTTGTTTCCATGTCGGCGGGAATGGTGGACATGTAAATGGAAGTGTGCGTAGAACAGTTTATCCATGCAAGTCTGTTAAAAAATCTATTAATATTTGAGGAAGTAGGGTTTGAGAGATACATATCCGAATTGAATATCAGCTGTATAGATATGTACCTATTATATTAACCGCAACATATATGTTATATTTTACATGTTCAGTGGTTAAGAGGAGATAAATGGGACAAGCGTCACTGACTGGCAAGCAGTTTACTTTCCATGCGAATATTGATGTAATTACATGACTTCCCGGTCCACAAAATTTAGCCACAGAACGTAGAGGTCACAGAGATTAGAAATGTTTATCTTTGTTTATGTTAATTTGGATAAGTTATGTCAGCTGTATTGAACATACCCAGGCTTGATATCATCAAGGATCAGAACTTGGTTTATCATCTATATTACAGTACTGCTCATTGTTAACTCATTCATTCTGTTACAGTTGTAGGAAGTGTTTTTTGTGAATATCGGCGCCGGCCTCAGAATGTCTTGTGATTTAGTAATTTACTTGTGGCTAAGCGTGGTGATTCCTTCTGGGCTAAACTGGGAGCTGTCACCGTCAGGTAAGGTGATGTCAGTATATTTATATATACCAGCTGGACATTGCATACGAAAATAGTTCAAGGCACATGCTGACCAGCCGACCTTTGACATCCATATGTCATATGACCTGGCTGACCGGAAACCTCCGTGACACAAAGTATTGTGTATACTATTTATGTTGTATATCGGTGTAGGATATGCTTTAATAACTAACGTACACATAATATTATATATTATTATATTATATTTTATATTATGATTAAAATCTCACCTAAACGCTTATCGTGATTACAGACTGATGTAGCAGGACCCGATCGTTAACAAACTATTGACTGCCATCCACTTTATGTTTATTGTCCGTTCAGTGCATCCCAGTATATGGTTTTATCCCAAATTAAATAGCATTATGTTTAATATTTTTTTCACTGTTAGTATTGCTACTTTTGCTCTCTGTTTTCCTGAGATTATATGAACACGGGTTTAATAAATATATTGACCTGGCATGTGTGTCGGATAACTGCAAATTGACATAATATCACAAATTCTGTATATTCGTATGTACAAAGAGGTATGTTATACAATAGTTAAAATATAAATTCTAATAAATGGTGTGCTTTGTTGATACTAGATGGTTTTTTAAAGCAAGGATAAACGAGTTCATTTTGTGATCATATGATAGAAAGCCTGGTGTGGGCCGGAGTCTTATTTTTCTCTAATTGTCGCCAATGCCAATGTTTGTTGACATTGTATCAAGCGCCTGTAATGCATATCCCCCAAACTTTTTGGCAAGGAGGGGGGGGGAATGGTTACTGTAATAACCCTCCCCCCCGGACTATTCAGAGAACAACATTTATAAACTTATACTGGAATCATAACACCTTATTTTGTAAAACCTTATACTTAATTGTAAATTATGCGAAATATGATACAGTATATATATATATATATATATATATATATATATATATATTATCAAATGGATCTTGAAGGCGATAGAAAAGTATGTATATATATATATGTGTGTGGGTGCGTGTGTTTGTGTCTGTGAGTCAAATCACCCTCCATCCCATCCTTGAAGATAAATTGACGCCCCTGGATGGCATGACCTGTTGAATTTCTTTCCAGATTAAACAAAAAGCTCCACACACATTTTAATATCAAACATTAATAACAGGCTCCGAAACAAATTAATGCCCTCAAATTTCTCTTAACATGTATTTCCTGTAATTATAGCATACACAAGTCCTGGAATATCATACGCAAACAAGTTAAAAACAGATTGCATGACAAAAAAACGTTATGCCTAAAACGGAACTTGTGACTTGGCAGACGTGGCATTCTTAGCTGTATATCATATACCTCTTTTCGACCTTTAACACCATCATCCATGTATGATGCAAGTTAATGTAATTCTCAGGTTTATCCTACGACAATACAATGATCCATGAATGATCTAAACTAATTCAGTCCTATCTCAAATTGTCAAAATAAAACAAAATACCTGACGCGAAAAAAAGGTAGAGTTCTTAAGTAACGCGCGGTGCCAGGGAACCCAACCTCTTTATCGGCCTAATAATATGTATGGGCGGGTTCAAAGTGGATATGCACTTGGTAGACACCGCAATTCTGGCTTTTCTTTAAATATTTAAGAGACCCTGGATATCCGAATGATCTCCTAATTAAGCTATTTAGTGTAATAAAGTACAATTAAGCTAGCACGAGAGCAGTATGAACAAAACGACAATATACAGTGATATGGCCCCTTGAAGCTCGACCTAATCATATAGTAAAGTTTACGGGACTAATATTGGACCGATATTCGATATTCGATATTTGCAGGTGAATATCGAATATCACACAAATCAGCAACATTATTCTCCTGTGAAATCATAGGGAATCGATCCAAACGGTATGATGCGTCGTCTTCAAATTCTAAGGCTACCCCTCGTAATTTGAATAGCCCTACTGTAACAGACAGCCGTTTTCTGTTGAAGCAAGGGATTTGAGAGATGTCTTCATTCCTGATGGACCCTCATCAAATAGTTTCAAATGTCTACTAATATCGCATGCGAATGTATAATATCTTATGTCACTTGCTTATATGTAACTTATTTGATATTTGCATGCGAATATTGAATGTTGCATACCTCGGTGTTTCCTCCAACGCCCTTCACCCTTAATTAGCTCAGTTTTGTATCAGATCCGGATCTTATTTCGCTAAAACCTTTTTAAAGTTTTAAGCAAACATTGCCATTAAAACTTTTAAATTTTTTTATCAGAAAATGATGATGGGAGAAAGAACAGAATGTTACAGTTTGTGTCGGTCGGATAAAATCTTTGTTTAGTTCCTTTTAAAAAGGACCACATATTATGGAACGGAGCTGTTCAATCACTGAATACATTATGATAAAAACTCCCGCCGCCAGCTGATAGACTGACGGCCATCAACCTTTCCTTTCTGACTTCATATATACTCAGGTCCTGACAGACAAAGCCCAGCTTTCCTTTGATGTTCTCCAACCTTTACTTGTGTTGACTCTAAACTCAACCATAATATTATCTCTCTCTTTCCAGACACTTATGAACAGACTTCGGTAGACCTTCTTCCCATCTACTTCAATAGAACGTCACCTAAGTACAATCAGTCGGCTGCTGCAGGATTTTGCCGCAGACGGGGGATGAAACTTCCCGGAGATCTGGAACCGGCTCAGCTTCAGCACCTGATAAGCCTCACCGGATCAGATCATCCCAAAATCTGGCTCTCATACAGAAGAAAATATAACGATACGTGGCAACCAGTTGATAAACCAGGTGCTTTTTTTCTGATTAACGATTTCTAGAAATTGCTATCGGCTGTTTGTTAAAAGAATTAAACGACAAAACTTCACGAAACATGTTTATTCAGTTCAAGATGTTTTTTAAAATTAATTTCCTGTAATCTCTGAAAATTCACGTATGGACTTTATCTATTTTCTTTTACGCTTGTTAGTGTAATACTAGAGGTCAAAAGTCCCTTTCTTTTACAAACGGTACATGCCTCAATATTCATTTATTCAATATAGTTTTGTACACTTTTAACCATAATTTTTAATTGTGCCCCATTTCATATTATATATCATACAGATTTTTGTATAATATATTATATTCCGTTATGCCCTGTTTAGATAATATTAGAAAAATAAAGAACATGATAAATATGAAGAAAGAAAAACTAAAATAAAACTGTATACACATTCAGGTAACTGGAATCCTGAGGGTGAAATACAACCTGACAAACGGTGTTCGTTTTTGAAGCTCGACCTAAATAATCCTAAACCCTGGAATCAAAGTTGTTATACGGGCGCGGGAGGATTCATTTGCTTCATTCCAGGTAAGAAACGTTTCAGATTACTCAAGACAGGGGCTTTATGAATGGAAATTAAAAAGAGCAATTATAACTAGCTACATAAACAACAAATGTGTTCAAATTACCGACATGGCTATGTTACATATCTATGGCACTGAAAAGTTGTCATGTATATATTTACAGATTGCCCTATGTGTCCTCCTTGGTCCTGCCATCTACTTCAAAACGGATGTCTTTTGATTCGGCACCAATCATTGACCTGGTTCCAGGCCAGGGCCGCGTGTATCATGGCTGGTGGACAGCTGTGGGTTCTTGATAAGGATTTTAAACAACAAATTTACGCCTGGAGGAATCTTAGCATGAACTTTCAACTGAATGACGCCTGGATAGGATGGAGGGCGGAGGACTGGGTGGAAGAGGGTGAAGGTAAGGTTATATATTAAAGAGGTGCTGCTACTTAAACTACATACACCTATATGTCAAGCAAACGAATTCAAAATCTCATTATAATATTATATAACATAATTGACTGTGAAAAAAAATGTTAATATAGATTTAAAAAAAACTGAACCAAATTCCTGGAGGAAGAACAATTCTTTCTATTTATTTTTTCCACAAAAAAAAGTTGTGTGATTTGTTAAAAAAAACTATTGGCACATCTTAAGCACCGTTATCTCGGTATTGATGTCACATAAAGGGAAATCCCGTGTGATTTAAAAATCTAGATCTCATCAAAATCTCACTATTTCTGACTCTGTCAGCCCCAAATATCCAGGGAAGAATAAAAACAACATATGTTGCTATACTTTAGTTATATCTAAATTTTGCCTATGACTCCACACTTCGCACCAGCCATTCACATCAGGACCCAGTTTCTGCTCTGGATTAAATCCACACACATAATACAACCGCGTGCAATAAGCTTTACCTAACCTATATGTTGCACCATAACGCTTCATCTATATATCATTACTGGTATGATATCACCATTACTATAAATATTTATCCATAATAGCAGATACATGTTTATTGTGCAGCTTTGCTAATACAGAATCACGGATAGAAGGATCGCTCGGTTTGGTGTTGGCTTTGTTGTTTCGGTAATATCATTGACTGGTCATTAAGATCTTGGGTTATTTTTTAATTAAAAGCTCATACCATGTTTTTCCCAACAATGCAGGTCTAACAACATATCCATTATTACCAAGATTTACTAAACAAGGTGGAGGGACGGACCATCGGCCACATTGTGTTGTTCTTTTGACTGCCCGGCCCTTTAACTGGACGGTTCAAAATTGTTCAGATCTTGCCGCTGTTGCTTGCGTGAAAGGTACATATTTGATTAATTAGTGGAAATTGCACGGCACATTTTACTTTTAATCACTTTATAGAAATGTGTGCTGAACTGCATTGTCTTGAAATTCTACACAATTGTTAAATAGCCATCTCTCTCTAAGTTTCTCTCTGTCTGTCTCTCTCTTTCTCCCTCTCTCTACATATATTTAATGTTGTGTATTATAATATTATGTAATGGGGAAAAAACATAAAATCTAATAATATATTCTGATTAATATGTATCTGTTTGCATCTTTCAGATAATAAGGTTGGATTAAACACCCGTCTGGAAGCGCCATCCACACCAAGTCTGATCAGAAGTACCAGAGACAATCCAAAAGGATCCCTGTCATTGCTATGTGATACAGGTCACTAATTTATTAGGTTGTATCTCTTTAAGGAGGACAATGGTGAAAGCAGAGTTCTTTAAACAATGGGTCCACTCTGCTATGATTCTGGGTCGGTTCAATATGAGGTCCGGAAAATAAACTTTTACACATCCAAAATCTTCTGGTAGGCCTGAACCGGAAGGCTCTAGTTCCATAGTCCACACACTTCCTTGTTTTCTATTAATAGTGATCCAAAATTTAAATTCTGGACAAATTAAAAAGAAGTTATAATAATATAGATGTGCTGTGTCATGATTTTTTTAGTCCTGTTGGAAGTAAGCCAATGTTGGATGGTTCGCCAATATCAAAATTCAACAGTTTTGCAGCATTTTTTAGGCAGTTATTGAGCAGATAGCAATAGCAGTGTTTTCAGCAGATCTGCAGCAGGTATTCAGCAGAATTACAGTAAATGTTGTTTATGTGCTCTAGACACCTTTTCTCGAAAAGTCCTCTCCTGGAGCAGTGCTCTTCTGGAGCGGGGATCTGTGCTCTCCTGGAGCAGTGGTATTTGAGAATGGAACTGTGTGCTTTGTTGGAGCAGTGCTCTCCTGGAGTAGTGGTATTTGAGAATGGAACTGTGTGCTTTGCTGGAGGAGTGCTCTCCTGGAGCAGTGGTATTTTAGAGCAGAACTGCGTTCTTTGCTTGAGCAATGCTCTCCTGGACCGGTGATTTTGTGCGTTCCTGGAGCATTGCCATTTTAGAACAGACCTTAATTTGTGCTCCAGTTCAGCAGTGCTGTTCTTGAGCAGACCCGTGTTTATAGACGTTCACATCACATTGCGCTTTCCATTTTTTTTTATTAGTGAATTTTGTGTAAGGGCCCACTCAGCAGCATTCTCTTTTACACCAACTTCAGGAGAATTAACAAAAACACATACCTTTCAATGTGTGTAACAGAATTTTATTAATTATATACAGTTAATATTCTTATACGTTTTTTCTTGCCCCTGTATAGTTGAGAACCCACATCATGACATTTTTCATCTCCGAACCAGGTGTTCCACTGTCATGCATAGGACAAAAGCCTGAAAAGAAAAAGAAAATGATTAACACGACCGTTCAAACAATCAGTCTGCGAACATTCAAATTCACGAGGTCCTTGACAGAAAAAAGCCATGTACACATCGTTTTGAAGATGTTTTAAATACGATTTATATTGTTGGGAATTGTATAAATCATATGCCATAATCACTCGTTAAAAGATATATATGTGAGAAATATCTAATTTCGAAAGTGGTATTGCACACAAAAGATTTGTTTAAACATGATAGTATTTTCCTTCTTGTTTGTAGGTAGATACAAATAAAAAAAAAGATTAATGCCTTAATGGCCAGAATAACATTTTGCTCTAAACAACTTTGTGCCTTTAAACTCATTAGGCAGAGCATAAAAAGCATGACTGCAAACTTTTAAATGTCTGGCCTTAAGCCTAAGCCAAGGTTTTAGTGCCTTGCAAACAGAAATGAAGAATTGTTGTTTAACTGGGGGATTATAAAATTCAGAGACTGTTGTTCAAAGTTTGAAGTTGAATAATGTTTAGAACCCAAGCCCCTAAGCAATTTTTCTAATTATCGCTATGTTCTGATCCCTTCCCCCACATCTCCGCCCCCTCCTTCCCGATTTCAAAATGTCCTTCTTGAGCATGCACGGGTGAAGCGCCTAGGCAGGCCATCAGAGTGCGGCAACTCCGATGATTTACTGTTTTAGAGATCTCCAGAACAGGTTAACCAACCCATCAGAAATAAAATAGTTACAATTAAAGATCTGCCTAGATGCGATACTATCAAACATTCCAAGAAAGATGTTAATTCACATTTTTGTGTTACTTCGTTGATAATATGTCTTTCTTTGCTTTGTGCTTTGTTTCAAACAGTATGGAGCACGGTTTATAGGTAGGTTAAATTCGAGGTCGGGCAGTGGTCCTGTGTATCATGTATCTAAACACGCTAGTTAAAGTCAAATGGCATTTGATACGATGTGTTAACCGGAGCACCAGTAGACCCCTCTACTCAGCACAATTACACTGTAATACTGGACTCCTTTATATGAGAGCTCTTAGAAACAAAAACACGTTTATTTGCCCAAGAATGCCAAACTCAAAATGTAAAGATAATGTGTTCAGTCTTACAATCCTTATTCTGCAATCGAGGGAAAGGTCTGATGACTATGTCCCTGTGTCAGCTAAGAATAAATAATTTAAGCCCTGATTGTAATTTAAAATCGGCCATTATCTTTACTTTAAATAGTAAAATATGTTGATTTAAAAAAAGAAAGTCGGCATTCAGGGAAGGGGACGGGGCTAAATAATTACGTGGTTTATTTCAGCAAACCTTGAGCGTACTGGTATGCTTTGAATATGCTATCCCAACTTGTAAAGAATAACATTTAATTGCACATTAGATTGTCTATCTAAAAACAGCAGTGAATCAGTATATGCTCCAGATCTGCTATCCAAACTTAAGAAAATATTATGTCGTTGGGGGCACTGTCTCAAAGCAGCAGTGTGTAAGCATCTGCTGCAAAGCTGCTCCATGATCCATTCTAGTACTCCTTCGGCAGCAGAGATACAGCAGAAGTTTTTGCGTCAGCCTAAAAAGATGTTTCAGGAAAGCAGATTTTCAGTATAGCTGCTGCGAATATACTGAAATGGAGCAGTAATAGAGCATGTGCTGTTAAACTGCTGATTCTCGCAGCAGAGATAGAGCAGAACGGACCAGAAGGTTGTAACATTCGCTGATTTGCTGCTCCCCTTTCCAGAAGAAATACATCAGCTGCTCCAAAAGTAGCATATGCTGAAATTTGGTACGGGGATCCGTACGGACGCCGTCTGCTGTATCTTATTTTTTTATTAATTTAAGCTGTTAGGTGGAACATTTTAGTACTTTAATATATGTCATACTCCTTCGTAGTTAATTTCACTTACATCGCGTTTGTTGTTGTTGATTATTATATTGTAAAGCATTACTCTCGCACTGCTGATGTTGTTGTATGCTCTATTATTTTGTAGATAAGTACACCCTCATGGCTTTTGTTGTTTGTTGTATTATTTTGCATGTAATTATCATCATCGCTGATGTTATGTAAGTTTCCTTATTCTATAGATTATTACAGCCTTCTTGCGTTTGTCGTTGTATGTTGCAATATTTTGTAGGATATCACACCCTCATGGCGTTCGTTATAGTATGCTGTATTATTGTGGTGGGATTGCTGGTCATTATACGTATCCAGTGCATGCGATTAAAGAGGCAAGTAGTACCTGTTTGTGTATATTATTAGCGAATAAACATCGGAACAAATGAAACATATGTAAACTCAATGTAAACATCCTCCTCACATGTTTACATATAATTTGTTACATGTATCATAACGGCGGGTAATAAACATAGTGTTCCCGCAGATAATGCTTCTGTAGATGACTCCCGAAGTTAATGAATATTAGCAAAACAGAAGGCTGGTCACTAGGCAGGTTCACTATACATGTCTTTTCTATATATATATATATAAATATATATATATATATATATATATATATATATATATCTTGGTATCTTGTTTTTCCTATATATCGTGGTATAATTATTATTTGCAACGATATAACTAATTAATCATCTCAGAGTTATATATTTATAGAATAAGTTATTATGTAAGAGTTTTATCACTGTATTATTACTTAATGGAAATGTACCATACATTTTGCACGTGTCTTCTGCAATTATATGTCTTATTTTTTTTTACAAAAGAAGAACATCAATTTATCAAGGAGAAATGCTCACTGAGACATACTGTGAAATCACAGGAGAAATAGATTCTCGTCCAAGACAGCCTCTTCCGGAAATTCCAGAGATACAATACCGCGGGGAACAAGTCTATACCTCTGTACCCTCAACACTCGAACTGGATCGAATGCCTCTGAATCCCCCACACATTCCGTGCATTGACGGCTCGCCCTGTAATCCGAGGTCTGCTTACTGTGTAGTTGCTGACGGCTCGTGTATTGACAGTGTTATCCACGAGGAAAACCCTCTATATACGTCATCAGATATCCCGGATGAATACTAAAGAGGAAAACCCACTGTATCCATCGTCAGATATCCCAGAAAAAATATTGACGATGAGTCAATACTGACACAGGGGACCATTCTAGATTACGGAATCAGCAGAAAAACAGAGAGAGAGAGAGAGAGAGAGAGAGAGAGAGAGAGAGAGAGAGAGAGAGAGAGAGAGAAAAGGAAAAGTATACAATATACTTGCTAGCCCCAGTAAGCTCCAGTACTTGCGTGTAAATCAAGGGCGAAATTGTTCTTAAAATGTTTATCGCAAATCCCGGGAATGTACACAGATAAACTAACCAATGAGAAAACCCTCGCTTTTACCAGGATATATGTGTGTTTGTATTTATTATTATAAGTTATGTAAGAAATATAATAATTCATAAACAAAATGTAACCATTTTTACTATGCAAAGAAGATATTTATGACTAACATATTTGAATATTGTTTTCTGAATAAAAGAATAAGTTCGTCAAATTAAATATCCATCTTCCGAAAATATCCGTTAAGGAGACCAACTGCAGTAACATGTCAATAAAGCTCTAGGCTGTAAAATGGTAGTGGTATTGCAAGTACATTCATAGTCAATAAATGCAGAGAATAATAAATGATTATTGGACACTGAGAAAGTGAATTTACATAACCGCCACAGGTACTTATGCTCAGCCCCTGTGACCTAATTATGCTAATCAGTTCTTAAACATTTTAACACAGAAGGCTTACCATATATATGGTGCAACAGCTATAATAAGACAATCATGACGTCACAAAGGTTGGTCGCGAATGTCGTCGCATTGACTGACGTCATCAGTTAGATGTGGTAATATCTGTTCTCCAGTGATAAATAGATCGAAATCATTGTTTGCTGTATTTTGGATTATTTGTGTCATACGAGTTCAGTGCAAGGTGAAACATTATTATTCATTGTGCAGTCGGCGAAATCGCTTCTGCAACCTTTGGCTCAGAACTATTTATACTGTTTCCTCTATATAATTACTATCCAGGAAAAAAACATTCGGACAGGGGCACTGAACAGACTAAATTTTATGTTTAGGAGAGTGTCCATAATTATGTGCTTGTCAAGTGACTTGCCGTTTACATTGCCAATGGTAACCTGATTTCTTGGTTGCTCTGCCCATGATTATTTATTGAAAGAATATGCGACTTAGGTCTCATAGAAGTCATGGTTAGGTCAGTTAAATACTCCTTATCCGCCTTTTATCATTAAGCAGATAAAACTTCGTGTTCGCTCCGCAAGTAACAAAAAATAAACATATAAAAAACACCTGTCGTATCAACAATCGAAACATAAACAAGAGCTCTGTCGGCTTCCAAATACAGCACCTAGATCAGCCTGTACGTAGCCTTCTCATAGTTAAACAGTTGGTGCTGGGTTGTGACGTCACAAGAATTTTGTCTCTCGTGAATAAGCCGTTTTTTTAATTTTTTAATTAGAAATCGTTCAGTTTATAAGGCCTTTTGTCATCTGAATTATACATAATAAAATAATATACCTCAGATATCTAGTATAAACAGATTTAACATTTCTTTACACACGTGTCAGAACATTTTTGATAATTTAACGTGACGTTACTGAAAGATAATTAACCGTGTTAATAACGTCAGCGTAAAAAAACTCTAGTTTTGATTCTGAAATTGATTCTACACTTATGGGTGGCATGATGTTGTAGGTTATAACCTAGCCATGAATACACGACTCAGTAGGCATTCATAATTATATGTGTGGTATTACGCTGATTGTAGGTTCTTTAAAGCCGTAGCTGTAATACAGGCAATTAATTGGAAAAATGCAACACAAATAATATGACAGGTGTACCTACACAGTAAGATGTTATTTAAAATGCCTGTTTGTACACCAGTTGCCTATATGTATCCCAAAAATATATGCTATGAGTAAAAAATGTTCTTTGAAATGTAAGGCTATTCCGCTTTAATAATTCCCTTAGAGTATTTACACTAATACACACAATATTTAACCTTTCCTACTGTTAATAATTCTAGCATTACCAGACTAATCTACAGAGATCAATGCAGTTAAATATCTGTGATCGATATCTGAAATTCAGTTACTGACATTCTCAAATACAGTAAAGTCTTCACTGCTACATGACCGATTATACCTCAACATCACTCGTTGGATATCGATGAGTCGACTCAGGTTCCTATCGTACCCCTCAAAGTCAGGTGTCAGCTGAAGTGATGTCCATGATATAATACTTTCCCATCCTGTCACACTTAATAATGAAATAAATATATATTAGAAAAAGGTTTAAAATCATTATGACACATTTATACGGATTTATAAAGATAATATTTCTATGAATGTGAGAATCGTAATGTAATGAAATTTGATAAAAACCTCCTAGTTAAATTTCGTAATATGTTCTTCGTCAAGGCCGTATTTCTATTTGAATCACATATTGTATAGTTTAAAGGAGAGTATATTATGATATAATAATAAGGAAAATAACACATTATACGATATATTAGAGCATCATAATCTTAAATTATGTTGATTATTTCTGAATAAAATTTCCTCATGAAGCAACTAATAAAACGAAGGATTAAAGAAGTACCAACACGATGTTAAAAGGTAAAATTGTACCACACATTGACAGTTTCAAGGTTAGCGTCCTCTCCATAACATAACAAATGACATCGGGAATAAAACGCTGTTCCTTATATGCTTCTGTAGCAAGAGAACGTGTGTCATGGTTGTAGTAGATGTTTCGGGCGGCGCCCCCAAATTCTATTGGTAACAGTATTGAAATAATACCAGTTAGATGCGTCTGTTGAAATATACGGTTTCATAAGATAAATATTTTGCAATTAGCCGTTAGGGACTGACTGTCACATATTTTAATAATGAGCTTTTCGCAGGGACTTTTTTCATGTGCTTCATTTACATGATATAAGACAACTTGTGTTAGAATTATCCAGGTAAACCCATCTCCTAAAAAGTCAGTAGAGAATGCAAATTACGTTAATTAAGAAATTACAGAAAGAATTATGTTTTGGAAAAGACTTGAGGGATATACAGATACAATTTTGAAGGGAATTTTTTTTTTCGATAAACGACAAGGGTGCAACATCTTCATTGCTTGACATTGCAAAAGCTATAGCGACTATACATAGAAGCCATCTACTAAAAGATATATGTGTATGTTGCTTGTAAACGAAACTCCAAAGTATGTCAAAAGACAGGCTCAGGTAAATAGAAACCAACAGTGATAAATGTTTGTCTTGAGCTTTGTTGTTGTCATGGAATAAGCAGGTCTGATCGAAAACTGACAATGCTCCCTAGTAAAAGTAAGGTTAATTTTTTTTTCGGTGCACGTCTGATCAGGTGTTCGGTGCACGTCTGCGACAAAGAAATAACTTCAGTCTTGGTTCGATGTCTTGTCTTTAAGCATAATAACACTTAAATTACGTACGGATTTAAAAAAAATCTAGATAGCCAGGGTAAGACCGTATGAACAATATGTTATTTTTTTAAAGGAAATCAGGATCAAAATAATATATTTTGTTTTATATACCATTATTAAAAAGAACAATTCCCTGACCGTGTTCATATCTGAAAAATGACTACATGAATAATAAGAAGAATTTTAAGGTGGTTCGTAGGCTCAAGCTACAGAAAATAGTTTGGTATTATTTTTTAATGCTTCATTAGCTCTGGAGATTGCGAATTTAAAATAAATGTGTGTTTCACCCTCCCACGAATTTTATTCAAGTTGAAGGGCTTCCTTTTTAAATTTTGCTACAAACAACCCATAAATTAGTCGAACTATTAAAACGTTGAAAAGAAATTTATGAATGTAAAGACCCCATAACAGGTTAACCTAGAAAACGTATACATGTTTTAAATTGCAGTCGATTGTGTCTGAGGTCTCAGCTCCTCGTATATTGACGCAACGGAAAAACGCTCACAATATTGAAAGCAGATTCGCGGGGTCATGTGTTTAGCGCTTAAAATTTTCCATTTCGTCCCCGCTTCCTTAGAAGGAACGGGGACATTGAATTGGGTTTTTGTCCCCCGCTTCCTTGGAAGGAACGGGGGACATTGATGTGTGTTTGTCTGTCTGTCCCTCTGTCTGTCTGCTGTATGTCTGTCTGTCACTCTGTCCGTCCGTCAGGTTTTCGTTTCCGTGCGATAACTTTCCTTAATTTTATCCGATTTCATTCAAATTTGAGTCAGTTAATGCTCTCATGCTTTCCTTGTTTGGGATTGGTTTTGGAGTGTCCGTCTTACAAGATAATAAAACAATATGAAATTTCAATTGATATGATGATTCAGTACATTTAGTTTCACTATTCACCAACAGTTGTCCCTAGCGGTGGACATAAATTATTTGATTTTTTTGCAGTAACTTCCGGGTGCGCCATTTTTTGAACGTGGTTAAAACTATTAGCTCTCACCACTGACTTTAAAATCAACCCGGACTTAAAGGGGAAAGCGGGAGACAAATTTCATGAATTTTCCTTTGGAAAGAGTAAAATTACCTAAGAGGCAAAATATTGGCTAGGGGGGATCCGCGTGACCTCGATTTGTGTCCCCCGCTTCCTTGGAAGGAACGGGGGAAATTGATTTTGGTTTGCCTGTCTGCCCCGCTGTCTCTCTGGCTGTTTGTCGGTCCGTCTGTCTCTATGTCAGGTTTTTGTATCCGTGCGATAACCTTCCAAAATTTTATTCGATTTTATTCGCATAGGGTCTCAATGCTTACCTAGGTTGGGAATTGTTTTTGAGTGTCTTTCAGGAATTCTTTTCTCCTTTAGGAGGTTCGGTCTGGCACTTGGAGATTCGCGACATGGCAATAACTCACAATGAAGTCCCAGATAAAAACTGTATATTGACTGGATGTTCCGACGACGTGGACCCGCATGCGCACTTTATTCTAACGATTGGAGTCAACAGTCGGGTGTTTTGGTCCTACCGAGATATTAGAAGAGGAAATAGTATATGAGACCTATTTTTATATAATTTTTCATGTGAAGTATGTGTCTAGAGATTGACAGTCCAGTTATTTAATGTACCCAATTAATCTCTGTCTGCGAACGAATTTACGTTTAGTTAATCTAAACGTGAATAAAGGCCGGTGATAAACATGTTGCAGTCACAAGTTATACCAGTTTATAGTAATATAAGTCATGTAGAATTAGAAATAGTTCCAGCATTGTAAAGGAAAATGACCGCTTTTAAACAACAGTCACCAAACAAATTGTAAATCGGCTTCGGTGATTGAAATTGAACAAGCTGGAAGATTTTACATGGAATACATGCATAACATCCTGTAAGTGTTAACAGTACTCTATCCTTAGTAATTTCTTTTAATTGTTCGACAAATCATTCATTATACAGAAGCCATAGGAACACATCGCCAATTCTACCTATTTTGAGTTTGGCCAGTAAATGGAACACATTGAAGCACTGTTTCGAAAACTGTTTATTTGGAGTTTTCCACACATGGGCTTTGGGGACAAAACGGACTCTCTCAATGTTTGGTCACGCTCGATTACGCATTGACTGAAAGCGTTCTCTAATTAACTAGTGTCATATTGACTAATTATTACCAAGCGTGGACTTTACTGGAATAACACATCCACTCTTTCAGTTTGCAGTAACTAGATACATCCGCCTGGCTATCAAGAGTGCAAATGAACAAGTAGAAAGGATTGTTTTCCTTTGAAAATTGCTGACCATCATAACATGGTAAGTTATTTCAGAATTATTTCTTAATTGATACGTGTCTAGTGTCAATAATATACTTTGAATCGTTTATCACTAATATACTGTATCGTGTAAAAAACTAAGGTTGCCATGTTTGTATTTACATCTGATAATGAGGAACCTACAAATACCCTTTAAAGAATTAACCTTAGAATAAAAAAAGGTTACTTATTAATTATATTGATACGTCGTTTTAATAAAATACACATTTATGCATTACATTTTGATTCTGTTAATATTATGTTTCGGAAACTTTAGTATTGGGGTTTTCAAAACGTGTGGGTATAAGGGACAAAACTGAATCTCTCAAGGTGTAGCTACGCTTAATTACACATTCATTAAAGGTGTTCTCTAGTTAATTTGGTGTTGCATTAATTTATTATTACCAACTGCAGAATATACTGAGGTCTTTCTCTTTGCAGGAACCAGATACCTCTGCTTGGCTGGCAAGAATGGAAATGAAAAAGGATTGGCGATTATAACACGGTAGGTTATTCCTGAGATATTTCTGGATCATAAAAAGTTTCAATGATGCACATGGCATTTTCTATCGCAAAACCAAAAAAAAATTGTCTATGTTAACCACCTATAATTATAAGGAGACTACAAATAAGTTGAAAAAAGTTATATAAATTATAAGGCATTTAAGGAAATAAGAATAAATACGTATTCTAAATGTCAATCCACCTTTGAGATAAAGTTCATGTATATGTTTATAATATTTATTGTATATTTATTAAATACGGTTAATGTGCTTTAAAATTTATCGTGTTCAATATATATCGAAAACCTTGGCAAAACATCATTAAGTTAATAACTGCTGGTAAGACACCATTACTGTTTGCGGACCTAGAAACCTGTGTAATTTCTCTCAGTGCGTGCAGCGTGTTTGAAAGAAATACCGGTATTTATATGTGTGTGTGAATATTTTTCCTTTTTATTGATGTATCTCATCTGTTATTTTCCAGATCGATTCTCTGTACCATTCCTCACCAAGTCCTCATCACGCAATTAAAGCATATGTCGACACGGAATCAACGATTATTCCGACCGTCGCGATGTTTTGGAGTTTTTCGCCGATCACACAGCGCATTCATTCTACGCAGTTATACCGTTTTTGATGGAAGACTTGTATACATAGATAGAATACATTTGCATGCAGAACACAACAATAGCTTAAGTATCAAAGACTCTACGCTGAACGATTCCAAGAAATTTAAATTTATAAGTAATAATTTTGAGGAAACCAACTCTGAAATGTGTGAGGTGTTCACTAAGTGTGTATCGCAAATGGCCAGCTTTATTTTGTTCATTTCCTACATTAGTTAATGCTTTTTTGGCTGTTGCACTTTTTTACTAATTGAAAATATGTTTCCCTAAAACAATATACAGAAACATTCGTGGGACAGAAATGTAAGTAAGCTCCGCTGTTCCCAACGCTACATTGGCCCGTCTCATTTTTATGTAAGAAATGTTGAATCTTATAAAATTACATCTGAAACGTGATTTTGTTTCATAATTGTCAAATAAAGTGCACGCAAATAATATAATTCATACAGAAATAAACACAAATAAAGCATAATCAAATTAGAGGCTGGTAATGAAGTCAGGAGGAACATACCGGAGTCTGGGGAAACAGTTCGCATTCAGTGCTGTTTAAGTTTGGCATTTTATGGATATCGTAGGCTGCAGGCTCATACTGTTCGGTAATAAGAGGCCTCTTTACGCAGCACGGAGATATTTGGGTAACCACTGAGTGATCATTAATCCGCCCGTTCTCTCAACAATCTCCTTAAAGCCTTAAAATGCCGTTTCTGTGTAAATGTTTGTGAGATACTTGTGCGTTCGTAGTGAGATCAAAATTTCAATCTTCACTGCGCTCTTTAGAGATCTTTGAGCGACCTTGGCAATCACTGAGCGCTTATTGAAACATCTTGAGCAACCATTGATAACTTGTTGAGCGCTTCTGGTTTGACCAAGAGAGATCACTAGTTATACGAGATCACTGAGAGATCAGATGCGACCAAGAGAGATCACTGAGAGATCAGAAGAGATCACTGAAGGATCTCCTTCAGGACGGAAAAAAATTGGCGTTCATTCAAAAATTGCTGAGAGTTCAAAGGGAGATGGATGACATCGTTGAGGGCTCCTTGAGAGCGCCTTGAGTGTTCGTAGAGAGATCGCTTCCTTTGGCGATCGTTGAGAGATTGTTTTGGACCGAGTCAAAACTTTGAGGAGACCGTTGCGACCGTGGAGATCACTGGAAGATCATTGAGAGATCATTGAGAGATCTTGGTGATCGCTGGGCGCTCATTGAAAGATTGTTGAGAGATCTTAAAGGGATCTTAACCTTTACATTCACAGCAGCAACCGGCGGTGTGCCCTCGACTTCACATCAGTCTCACCACAGTTCACCCGCATTCAGATTGACGGTTGTGATCACATGATTTAGAATTATATAATGTTCCCTATAGTAGGACTGAAATATGTATGATCATCTGATGATCGTACGGCAATGTGTGGGATCCCTTGCCGGAACTTTAGATCTTGTATTTCCATTGTTTTACCCTCATCAACTTTTGAGATTTATTTTTAATTATTATGTAGATGTATATAGAATGACGGGACATGTATTATTTAAAAATTGCTCTCAATTAGGACAACATATATATTCAAAACTGTGTAATTCATGTAGATAAACAAATATTATAAATTTTTATTGTATTTAGATAGTATTTACATATTTTACAGTCCAATAATTTAATCATAAATGTAGTATTATATAAGTATTTAAATAAAGTTAATTTAGAGATGTAAAAAGTAAAGCTTATTTGTAAAATAGAAAATAAACCTGTCTTCGTTCAGCGTGGAACAATGAAAAATCTTGCCAATTTGGCTGTACATTTTTTTAATTAACAGAATTGTATCGTAGTGCCTTTTCAACACAGGAGACTGTTTTATTTAAAAAAATCACAGAGACGCATCTAAAGAAAAACTATGTTGTAAATCAAAAGTAAGTTTTGCTAATGAAGAAAAGAAAATTGTATTTCATACTGTATACCCTTAAGTATATTTCGATAGCATGAGCTTGGGAACTTAAAAACAAGGATCAGTCACGGCCAACTACCTGGGATCAGTAGTTAGAATACTGCTATAAAGCCGGTCGACCATAGCTTCTATAAATGAAATGTCTAAAATCACCCGGACTAATAAAAAAAGGCTAATCAAATTCTGATTTAGAAGATCGCCTTGAAATATTTCCTTGACAACAGACAGGATGTTTGCTTTTCGTAGATATATGTATATGAACTGTTCTGTTTAAAGTGTGGCCCTCTGCTTGAAGCTCAGCTGAATTTGACATACTGGTGAAACATGTGTTAATTGCAACTCCACGGTAACCACTGGACGGAACTTTATGAAATTCGGAATTATGATCGGGCCACATGTGAACTGTTGTGCCCTTTATTTTTGGTTGACCTCTGACCTTTCCTCTCTGCAGAGGGTCCATCTGTCCTTCCTTTCTTTACACATAAACCCCAATATCTTGAGATCGTTTGGCCAATATGAAATTTTGGCTGAAAATTTGCATGAGGGTAGCTCTTGGATAGCTTTATATTATTATCATTAGATTGTATACATATTTTAAATATATAGAGTATAAATATAGTAGCCGGCCAGACAAAGAGGGAGGGAATGCTTACCACTAATGCGCAAACTGGAAGCATACCTTTCAATTCAAACTACCAATTGCACTCTCTCTCGGTGCAACGCCCTTTGTTCAAATGTATCCCTAAATATAAGACCGCACATGATTGCACAAGTATTAAATTGGTTCTTCAAGCTGTCCGTGACATCCATCATCCATTCTGCTTAATCTGACCTTACAGGTAACAAAGTTCATTCCATATTCTACTCAATCGCAGCGGAAAAAGCGTTCAATCTTACCTTTTTTCGGTGACTGGTCCCAAACTCTTTTGGCACTGCCACTGTAAAGAATGTATAAATTCTGCAACGGCACATCCGGGCTAACCAATAAAACTGTCCAAATATTTCATGCAATTCAAACGGAAGCGAAAGACATGGCGTCCTACATGACCGCCACTAATTACAAGCTGGATCAGGTGTTGAAGGAAATACACCTGAACCATTAGTCCATTGTTGACCTTATACAACCATTCGACGCTTGGCGAGACTCGTGCATGCGAATAGTCGCTCAAATGTATTTTGTTCATTCATGACATGTATAATCTTCATCAAAAGACTGCACAGTTGTACGACGGCATTACAGCGTTGCTCAAGCACAAACTTTCTCCTTTACTTATACCCCAAGATTTTCTCGGCCACGTTCTAACTAACATTGCTGATTTGTTCGTCATGGCTTTCCGGGATTTTCGGTCACTACCTTACACCCTACGTATTATTATGAGACCAATAATATTCAATATACACGTCACAACCTGTATGTTTTTGTCACAATAAACGTGCAGTTATCGTCGTCCCCCGATTTAATGAATGTTTACAAGGCCTACACAATTCCTGTACCGCTTAACCACACGACCAATCACGCTTCACGGTTGTTTGACATGGCAGATTATTTAGCAGTCGACCCCATACACAAATCGTTCATTGAACTTTCTTGAGACCAATTGTCCCAGTGCACAGGATCGTTCATAAAATTTTGTCCTCTTATCAACGCTCCCCGACCAAGTTCGATATTTACTGTACAAGCTCTATATTTTTTAAACAATCTGGCGTGACTAAAATAGCATGCGACTTCCGGTTTCTTAAAAATGGTCTCCGTAAACAATTCACTTATCTGATGAACGAACAATTGCGTCTAACATAAATCATATTTCTCTGACTTGCCCTACTGGTCATACGCTGGCTGAAAATTATATGTCCTTGAAATTCTATGTAAATGCATGGTTACGGCGGATGTCTTTCATTTGGCTCCGCGTATTACTTATTGTTCAAATTCTACGCATTCGGTTCAGATGTACCATCCAATCAATTTAGCATTATTGCAACATTTCTTCAAACCTACGCAGTTGCAGCATATTATTTCAGATACCCTTTTTCCAACAGTTCGGAACTTCACATTTCCTCCGTTCAAGTTGTATTACTATAATTTCACCTCCCTCATAGCCCAAGATCAAACGGGTCATTTGAGCCTTAGGCGGTTCGTCGCTCGTGGTAAGGAACGATATATCAGTCCTTAACTGACCCCATTTACGCTGGAGAGTGGTTGGCCACCTCTGCGGGTTACTGGTCCCACGTGTGGCACGTCATTCAATACAAAGTCAGGATATCAACTGGCCTCTTACTCGCAACTGTTACTTATCTCTTAATCAAGATTCGCAGATTAGCCGTGTTAATTTTTTTACTGCAGACGGGCCCATCAACTCAGGCCTCGCCAGTATGTTCTGGAGAAACTCATGACCTGGTGTGGGGTGAAAGCACCCCGCTGACGACAGGCTCTATATTGCCTAACTGTGCCCCTTATAAGGTCCCCGTAAACCACACTCTGTGGGTGAGTCTACCTTACAGCTTAGGTCTTCTGTTAGTAGCTGTTCTCACTGTGTATCGCTGCAAGTCATGTCAGCAAGGCTGCACCTTTGTTTTCTTTATTAATCAGTAATGTCAAATCATGTCAATGTCTCGGCATCTTATCTTTACCCTTGTGTTTCCATCACTACCGTGTGGAGTCTTTGCTACGATCATCTAAGCAGTCCGCCTATCATACTACACAAGTCACAATTGAATGGCAGTCACTAGGGCGCTTGTATAATACGGTCAATGATCCAAACATTGAATTTCCTAATACGCAAGTTGTCAATCTTTTCATTGGGTATCGTTTGAGACAGATCTTGAAAACAAATAACATGATCTATTATCTTGTGCATCGTCACAATGACTACATTAATTCAAAATATCCCATTAACCAATAATATGTATGAAAGTCAGGCATGTGAAATACAAATGGTAGAGCTTAATGTAGCAGCATCTACGGACCAGCTGTACCCAGACAATGAACTGGAGAATATGTACATTCACCAGTGGTAGTATAGTATAGATTTGTTTTACCGCCTGGATCTATGTAATTATTGTGGTGTACTTGGTATTATATATTTTATTCGCCCCCAGTGGGGGATGCCTAACCGCATTCGGTTGCATTTAGTTATAATTACAGCGGGTTATGTTTACTTGCATATGATTAGTTACCACCGATTGCAGATCGCTGTGCTTATATTACATGTGTATAATATACCAATGTTCATTTTTGTTTTTTACCATTTTGTGTTGCTTTTATATGTTTTATTTTTTATGTATTTATACCATCGTACACACCGTGCACGATAGTATATTTTAATGTAATAGCACCCGTGCAGTACTCGAGAACCATAAGCGGAGAGATAATCTTCTGGAAGCTCTTATCACTGTTCAGATACTTATATTTTTTTTTTATTATCATTTTTGTTTTATGTGCTTGTGAAACGGATTCTCATTCTATTTGTATCTGAACGTGCTTGAAGCCATTAAGTATCATGCTGGTTGTCTCGAATGTTTGTATACCTTACTCTTCTTGCATTGCATGTATGTTATATTAATCGGCACATTACTTCTATATTGTTTTATAATATTTCATAGTCCTCTGCATATTAGTCAAGATGTTGCTTCTTCGTACTATTTACCCGTAAGTAATTATCACCTCTCAGGTTACGCATAATAACTGTATTTTAGGTGTTTTTTAAATATGATCTCTATCTATAGTTGTGTAGGTATAATATTAGCCGCCGCAGGAGCGTTGGCTACCTAAAGGGGGGGGGGCAGATATTACCATTAGATTATAGACATATTTTAAATATATATATAGAGAGTATAAATATAGTAGCCGGCCAGACAAACACGGAGGGTGTTTTCGGAGGCCGCGGACATTGACCGGTCAAAAGATGGCCATACGGCTATTCTTAGCACTGGTCCCGAAGTATACCAGGCACTATACCACCTGGAATTGTAACCAGTTGAATCACCGATGGGTCAGTCCAATAATTCGATAATTTAATTTAATTATGTAAGAGGCATATGTAGTGCCAGGAAGTATTATTTATACTGTAGAGGGTTTAGGAAATCAAGAATAAATTGTAATAAGTTAAACTAGGTTTTACATTTCTTATAACTGTTTAGATCAATTTAGTGCGGGTCTCCCCTGTTGCAATAACAGGAAGACCCTCGTACCTCCCATTGCTATATTTGTGTATGTTCATATATGGAGCTATGTGACATCTGTACGGCAATAGACTGAGCGTCGGACCATAGTCAGTTCCCAACTACCTTCCTAGCTGAAGTGCTGCTGGGCTTCAGCGGCGAAATAAGAATAAAGAACATGAGATACAGAATCTTCGGTTGTTCCTTGGCGCGGTGTGATTGTATGAGTGTCACCGTTACAGCGCAGTAACAATATCATACACAAAACTGGTGGCGCCATGAACAATCATTTTTGCACAGCGTCCATCTGCTTTTCGCGTAAGGTTATAATCACTCATATCTCTACAAAGAATAGACTTATCATCCTGAAATTGTACATGTGAATTCATCTTGGATAGTTTTCTCGTTTATTTGCCAGGCGGTACCACCCAAGGTCACGTTTACGCTGCAGACATCCATGCAAATATGTCAGAACTGGTTTGACCTATCGCCCTGAAATTTTGCATGAGTATGGCTCATTCATAACTCTTCAGGTTATACAATGTTATGGCCCAACATACAATTGTTGCGTGGTGTCAATATGTTCATCTCCCTAGGGTGAAAATTACTCCTATCTCAGCAGTGGTCTGACTTATCCAAATGACATTTTGCATGTGTATACAAGTGACAGGTGGCGCCATTTATAATCATATAAACGTGGCACACATTCATGCTATAATGCAATAAATCCAACTCTATTTCCCATTACCACTTAACCCCTGCCTCACTTCACCCGTACCACTCAAATTTCGGCGAATACACACTGTCGCTTGTGGACTACAAGATTTTACTTATTAATGTTATGATTGGGAAAAAATATTTGTAAAAAGACCTAGAACAAGGGTTCGAGTGCCTTACAGAGTGCACAAAATCATGCTTTTTGCCTCAATTCATCTTTATTAAATTAGAACTGTGTTTTTGGGTAGAAGTTTGCAGAATATGTAACTTTGACCTTATTCTTGAGTTCGATGGAGATTTGTCCAAGATTCTCTGGATATTATGTTAGAAGATTTAAGGTTCAACGTTTACGATGGTGCCGCCTAAATGGGCAACTGGACAGACGCCGGGGACAGAATGAACGCTACAGCTCAGATGGCTTTCAGTCAGCTGAGCTTAAACTTATAGAAGACCCAATGTTAATAAACTTTTTTCGATTCAGAAATTGGTAAATCCATTGGTAAATTTGATAATATCAAGAGGAAATTTTAAAAGTAAATGTATTAATATACGACTGCTAGTCGGTTTTCCCCCTTTACCCGTTGCTAGGCTGATGTGTTGGATGGAAAAACATAAAGAAATTAACTCTAAATAACGTAGAATTATTTTCAAGGGAATATAAATTATAAATAGTTCTTTCGCAGGAGAGGACTGCGCCCTCCCTCTTTTCTCTAGTTGCACATAGCGGTGGTAAAGTAATAATCAGGGTTGGCAAGTTTCATGAACTCACTTTATTTACATTGATAATTAACGTTAATTAACGACATGTGAAACAGGTGTATTGTTATTTACTTATGCACTGCATGGCTACAGGGTCAGTTAAGCTCCCTATTCTGTCCAGGGGCAACAATATAGGGGGAGAATGGTATATATCCCCCCACCTTTTGGCAAGGGGGATGGATGGTCAATATTATCATCCCCCCCCCACTATTAAGAGAATAATATTTTTATATTTCAAATGAAATATACAAATAAATAGAATTATAGACTTTGGTTCCATTAATGAGTTATATATATATATATATCCCGCCATCCATGAAGATAAATTGACGCCACTGCGAATGTCAGGAGCTGACAAGAGGTAACACTATTAGGAGTCCAGTGAAATGTGTGAAGGAGGGTAACATACCTTTGATCCAATGAAGATTGCTTCTGTCAGGATGTCATGACCTCCTATTTGTCAAATAGTAGACGCACTGTTTTACTGCTATAAACACACTTTACCAGGGCTGGATACATAGAACAAGAAAGGACACTCCCATCCTACACTAGTCAGAACAAACTGCACTAAGGAAATCTTTCAAATATTGTATGTTAAATTGTATCATGTAGGACTTGGTATCGGTGTGCCTATTCAGGTACAATACGTATTGCGACACACTCCTTTCGATACCCTGTAAGTATTAACGATAGGCTCCGTTTTCCTTTGTTTTATCATTTTATAAATTAAACGACAGCGGGGAGAATTTTTCTCACTCTTTTTAATTGACGGCATATTTATCTTGTTCTGGCAGGTTAGATATCCGCCTCACGTTTAGGGATGGGGGCAAATTATACGGTGGGGACAAAGTATCATTTGTCCCCCTCACCTTAAATGGAATATAACGCGTACTTTCGTACATAGCAATTTTAATATTGGATCATATTGATAAATGGTTTGAGATGTTTCCGAGAAATAAGGTCATCAGGTTTTTTTTATAAAAAACTTTATGACTTTATAAAGGAGGCGAAGATGACCCATATTCGAAAGCCACCGATATGTGATTCTGCCCTGAAGAAAAAAAGCACCTTTATATATAAATATATATATGTATCTATATATTTTTATCCGGCTCAACGTTAAAGGGCGCCGGACGGACGGACAGCCCAACCGCTCGGCCGGTATGACAGTGCACGGACGACATAGGGGACGACAATAGCCAATCAGCATGTATAGACCGAGTTCAAAAAGGACAATTAACATAATACTTGTGACTACAAAGAATTTTAGAAACGTACCAATTTGCCACCAACATTTATCAGCCAAAAATATTTTTTTTTTTACTGCGGAGGCCAGGTCAAACCGAGGTGGTATACATGGTACACAAGATAGTTGTGGCCCTGCTATATGAAAGAAAGGTAAAAAAAGGTCAACTTAACTGAATGACTGATTTTAATTTGATTTTATATTACAGGTGAATGTGTGACACCTCAGACATCCAAGACGTCAGGAGCCCCGATTTTCAATGTCCAAAATTTATCATACTCACTAAAAAAAAACAACGCAAGCATAATAAAACTTTAATTTTTCAGGGTTGTTTTTTAAAATGAAATACGTTTCTAATACGAATTCACGCTAAGGAATATTAACGAAACCTTAAAAAGAAGCGTAGTCGAGGTAAAATAAAGAAGATTTTTCAGGACTCAACATTAGAACATAAATGAGTACTTTAGTAAAACTACACAGTGAATACTGCGCTCTCTTTCTCTCTCTTTATTTATCTATTTATTTTTCTTTATTTTCACTGAAGCAATATTTAGATCAACAGCAAAAGCGTATAACTGATACATTACTTTATCTGTTCAATAACTTACTGAAGCCAAGTATAACTTACATTGGTACAAATATTTGAATTTTCACCAAACGTTAATGTGGATTTGTCGACCACCACGGTAAGCAAGATCTTACATAGTCTGCCATCAAAGCAGAACTTAATATTCACACATGAAACCGAATACATAGTCACAGTCCCTGTTGAACCATGAACCATTCAAAACAGAGACGCAGCCCTCCAAGGAGATTGGAAGTGTCGGCTCTCCCGGCGCCCACACGGTCAAGGTTATGTTGTAATGAAGGGACGGTTATTAGGTGCCGTACCCTGAGTTAAGATCCCATATGTAGCCGTCAAAGTCTAGCGCGAGCCCAGCTGATGTCCAAAAGTTAATGCTTTCCCAAGCTATCAGATTTAAAACAATATTTCGAATTCATAGCAAACCATTCTTATTATCAAAGGTTTTCACCTATAAGCATTTCACAAATATGATATAAAAAAATAGAATTTACCTGTTCTAATGCTGAAACACTTATTTCAAGTGCGTATCGACCAGCAATCAGCAGAACCCTTATCAGCGTTCATTTAGTTAAAATCAATACCATTTGACTTAATCCCTCCAGATCGTTGACTGGTCCAAAGATCTGATCCAGATCGTTGACTGGTCCGTTTTTCAGATGACGTGACCTTTGTTAGAGAATGCTTCTTTGTTAACTGGTTGTCTGACAATAAAAACGATACAAAACGCTGATGTTTTCGAACCAATAACTTAAAAGGCGATGACGTCAGCGATGAAACGCTGCTCCTCTGTCGGTTCGACAGCAACAAGACGCCCACCCTTGTAGTAACAGGCACTCCGACAGCGACACCAAGTATTATTGTCATCAGTGCTGAGATAATAGCAACGTGCGAGGCCCCGGTGGTAGATCATGTCAGGCTGGTAGGCTGTTCAGGAACCTGAATAAGGAATGGCACATGGTATGCATATGTGATTATAATAATAATAATAATAATAATAATAATAATAATAATATAAACATTTTACATTTGGTCGACAGAACTGAAAAAAAAAATAACGGTTAACATTTTGAGAACAGATTAATTTTATGATGGTGTGTTATATAACATGTCCGACTCAGCCATACATGCTACATAAGGGAAAGCATCTGCAGCGCCACCCTAAACCTCGGTCGCACAGAAGGGGGGGGGGGGCACAAAAAATTTGTTCAGTTTAGGCCGGATTATTTACATTGATGGAACCATCATATGGTGGCTAAATAACATCTCCATATAACGCATTATTTATTATAATTCGTAAATTATCAGACATGTCAAGCGTATTATTCTGTTACTTAAGGCATGAGAGCACCTACTAATTCCTCTGTTAACTTGTAAACTGATGGAGGATTCAAAGGAGTTTGACGTGCACACACAAGTAGCGTGTCCCATGATTTTAATAAAAACTATATTTGATCTTTGCAAGTAATCTGTGCACCAAATAAAACTTGGTTCTGGTCATTCCGTTCTAAGTTTGTGTGGGTGTCTACTGATAATACATCGGTTCCCTTAACAACGCCGTTGTATGAATGTAACATGTGTAAGAAATGTCAAAGGTGAAAGTTTCAATATAAAACTTTGCTAAAAATGCGGGCCCAATTTTTTATGGCACGTGTAGCCTTGACCTTTTACCTTGCAGTCTAAAACTTAAAAGTATTTTTTTTCCTATTGATTTGACAGGGTAGCAAATGTGGAAGATGGAAGGATGGGATGCATACATTGGTTTAAAATATGTCCACAAGCTGTTTAGAAGTGGGTGCAGTAACCTTGACCTTTGAGCTTGAGACCTGAAAAACGACAGCTTTCTGTCAATATCGGTACGTGAGCCATATATGAAAGATGAAAGGTTTTGATTAAGATTTTAGCTTTAAATGTGTCCACTTGCTTTTTTTAAATCTGATCCAGGGACCTTGACCTCGGAACTGGTGACCCAAAATCATAAGATGTCTTTCATTTTGGGCTGATGAAGTTTGTAATGAAACGATTTATTTGAAAAGCATCAACAATCTTTTTAAAGGTTCGGGTCCTTTGACCTTCAACTTGGACGTCGTGACCTCAAAACCAAAAGCATTCTTACGTAAGTGTAGAACTACTAATATATCAGGTTTGAAACCAACATATCAATTCAAACTCAAGTTATCATCTAGATACAACATTTGTGGACAGATGGCTCCTTGACCTTTGACCTTGTGACTCAAAAGTCAATAGGGTTCCTCCCTTAAAATGCCTCGACAATCTTTTTGAAGATGTAGGTCATGTGACCTCAACCCCGGACCTCGTGACCTCGAAAAAAGAGATTCTATATTTTGTTGAGGGCGAATAATAAATCAAGTTTTAAACCAACTTGTCATACCAAACAGGAGTTATGGTCTGGATACAAATTTCTGGTAAGATTGCCCTTGATACCTCGACCTTTTACCCCTAAAATCAGTAGGGTTCGTCTGTTATTGGTAGATGAGATATATATCCAAGATAAGAGGTTTGGGATAAAAAGTCCGGCTTAAAATGTCTCGAAAATCTTTTTTTTAATGTATGTGTCCTATGGCCTTGCCCTTTGAAATCTTAACTGAAAATGGTTTTTGCTTTAGCGGTGGGCCATATAGGTCAAGTTTGAAATCCATATGTTAATTCAAACTGGATTTTAGACAAACAGTTAACATATGGACAGACGGATGGACAGGGTGATTAATCAAATAGCACCAGCTTCCCCGCTAATAAATTAAATGAATTTTTAGCATATCTTTACAAATACTTTGGAAAAGATGTACAAAATAAATTATTGCTGTTTTGATATGGACGAATGCAAAGTGGAGATCGTTCTTTAAGTTATGAACTTTTACAAAATAATATTTGCATGTTCTACTGCATGGGCAAACTATTTTATAATCTTCCCAGTCTCTATTATTGAGATAGTGGCACTTTGTTCTTGTACAGTGACGGATGTAACTTGTTTAAGCAATGACAAATCGTGACTTGGACAAGGTGGCACTCAAACATTGTCGTGCAACTCCTTTTAAACAACGCCCGTTTTCGGGCTTGAAGTGTCAGGAACGAAGCCGAGTGTGCCCTAAGGGCTCATTGTCATATAGACTCTTATAGCCATATAAATTTAGAAAAGGGTTTCGCCGCGCTATGTATGAGAAACAATTAACGCAGTAACTCGAACCAATTCAATTCAGCAATAGAAAATATCAAATACAGTTATATAAGGTTTTAACCATCCAACGCACTTTTTTTTTTAAATTAATGAAACTTAAGTTCACAACTGGGCGATGCCAAGATATTCAAAACGAACTTTAGCCAGTACCTATTGTTACGGGTTGACATAAAAGTGGACCGGTTTGAAGTAATTCGGTATTAGCCGGCACCTAGTACACCAAAAGCCTGACTCCACTGGTAATTGATCTAATGGTTTGTAATACGGGGAATATATATATATACACACATATATTTATATATATTTATGGGAGTAACATGGAAAACGTGTCAGATCCGGTCAGGTACACATTGTCTACCACAGCTATGACTGGGTCGAACCGGGAAAGATTGTTTGATCTCATCTCGTCCACTCTGTGTACGGCCTGCTTGAAAAAAAATCTGAAGACGATTGTTTTTATATGCGAATTTTAGTTATATATTTTCTTTTTTAAACAGTATATTGGTTTACCGCAAGCTAGCTAAGACAAATACTATTTTTGATATATTTTACTACTTATATATAATAAATATACTGATTATTCAACAATAAAATTTTTCATTTATAACATTCATCAATTTGTTATTAATGCATTTCCAATTGGCTTTACGTGCTGGTCGTTTAACTGATAACGCTCTTGAGTCGGATTTAATGACTGGAATTGCATACGATCGATTTGCACGGATATTTTTTCTAGAAATATTTGCAATCAAATTGAGCAACATGTCTCTACCGTTTTGGAGACATTTAGAAAAGGACTTATTCTGATCAGAGATTTATACATATATGCGGGGAACTGTCGGTTTTCCAGACTTATCCCTGGGATTCTTTGCTACCATTGCGCATAGCCCGGCACAACGCGCACTCAGCTTCCACTCACTTTGCTACCATTCTGCTCTCAGCGGCTATTCAGCGCAAAGTGCGCGATAGCAAATGGCAGTCGCACGGTAGCATTTGCTACTCTTGTGCATAGCTTGCCACATCGCGCACTGAACAGCCACCGGACTTGCTACCATCAGGCACAGACCGGCTCGTAGCGCAAAGTGCGCGGTAGCAAATCAGACCTGCGCGGTAGCAAGTGGCTGTCATTGCTACCAATGGGAACTATGAATTTGCGATCGCAAAATCTGCGACTGTTGACGTAGTGCAAGTCTTTGCTGCCAGAGGTCGTTCGGACAGGAACACTCAAAGCAATATGCACGGTAGCAATTAACAGTCGCAAAGTAGCAAACAGATATGCCCGGTAGCAAATGCCTTTTGTCATATGAAGCTGCGATCGCAATGCGCAATGTGCGCGGTAGCAAAAAGACCTGCGCGGTCGCAAGTTACTGTCCCTTGCTATCCAGGGGGACTATGAATTTGCGATCGCAAAATCTGCTACTGTTGACGTAGTGCAAGTCTTTGCTGGCAGATGTCGCTCGGACAGGAACACTCAAAGCAATATGCGCGGTAGCAATTAATAGTCGCAAAGTAGCAAACAGATATGCGCGGTAGCAAATGCCTTTGGTCATATTAAGCTGCGAGCGCAATGCGCAATGTGCGCGAAAGCAAAACGTAGTGCAAGTCTTTGCTGCCAGAGGTCGCTCGGACAGGAACACTCAAAGCAATATGCGCGGTAGCAATTAACAGTCGCAAAGTAGCAAACAGATATGCGCGGTAGCAAATGCCTTTGGTCATATTAAGCTGCGATCGCAATGCGCAATGTGCGCGATAGCAAAAAGACCTGCGCGGTCGCAAGTTACTGTCCACTGCGACCGCAATGGGGACTAAGAATTTGCGATCGCAAAATCTGCTACTGTTGACGTAGTGCAAGTCTTTGCTGCCAGAGGTCGCTCGGACAGGAACACTCAAAGCAATATGCGCGGTAGCAATTAACAGTCGCAAAGTAGCAAACAGATATGCGCGGTAGCAAATGCCTTTGGTCATATTAAGCTGCGATCGCAGTGCCCATTTCACCGAAAACTCTACTAACCGTTCATATGTATATGGCGTAATTTATTCCTCATTTAACAAGATGCCCGCTCAAACATTGTATAGAAGCATGTGTGTAGGAAATTTATTTAAGTTGAAAGGATTGTATAATAATATACTGAGTACACACCATATATTAAGCTATGTAATGTCAACGAGTCGTAATATTATGACTGTTTATAATGCCCCGTATCCCGGATAAAGCGCATATTATTAGTGACACAGACTTACTGGGGTGTTTCATGCCAGAAGGGTTAGGGACTTGTACCCCCGATACAGCATATCATATATCAATACTGAAAAACATTTACATGAGTATTTCATGGTCGAAGGGTAGGGCCACCCGTATCCTGAATATAGCATATATTAACCCTTTACTGTTCAGATTAGGCTGGGGGCTTGTGACACTCCTACTGTTCAGATTAATTTTGCATTTTTTTCCCACATTTTGACATGAATCCATATAAGACACATTAACTCCGTCCCTTTCAAGGTATCTTTGTGACATTTTCTGCATTTACTGTAAGGTATATTTCCTTTATGTCAATTATATTTTTTTTCTGCATACCTTCTCATATGTATGTAAGTTAGGTTAATACAGGTAACAATAGGTAAATCTGTAATACCTGCATTTCTGCTCACTGGTATTTCACCAAAGTGACCCCTTTATCTTGTTCAGGTAACCCATTTACCATTTGATCAAAAAAGGGAAATATAAGGATTTTTTTACTCAAAGGTAATTATTATTTAAAGGTAAGTAAAATTGTAAATGATTTGTTTTATTTATGGAAAGGGAATCACCAAAAAAAAAACAGAATATGCAAATAAAATTGGATTTTACAGTGAAAATCAAATATTTTTCATCTGAAAAGCTTGCTGACCCAAGAAGCATATTCTAGGACTCTGTTAAAATATAACACATATGTTTACCTGCACAGGAAAGTAAAGGTAAGTATAGGTAAATTATTTTTTTTCTGAATGTGTACGCAAACATCTTGTTCATCATTACAGTAACTATAAATTAATACCATTTCCATTTATTGACTGTATAATTCACTTTTGATATAAGAACAGGTGATATTAAGTACAGTAATTAAGTTACCTATGTGAATACCTTTGTTCTTCAACTGATCTAATTACCTATGGCAGAGACAAAATCATGCTGATTAGTGCCAAAGACGAATATGGATGAACAAGTGTCAACTATGTCAAAACATATTATATTTTGATTTTAGAGACGTAGAATATAAATTGATAATTTTGGTCATGGTAACACATAAAAATATACTCACCTGTACAGGTGGGTTCAGGTAAACACAGGTAAATTATCATGTATTATTATACAAGTAATAAGGGATACCGACAGAATAAATCTTAATTTTGTGTGGCATGTGTACATTATATGAATTACTGGGCCTAACTGCACAATTTATTGGGTTACCTGTAATAATACCTTTCATCTTAAAAGGATTTAATTACTTTTGACAGTACCGACAATAAAGACTACTTCTCAGTTGAAGACTGGGAAGGAAATTTTTTAAAAGTAGCCAAAACAATATGCACAAACTATCTTTCAATCAATTGCACAGCCACGCAAGTTGCGTATTTCAATTTTGACAACTACTACCTGTAACATATGCTCACCTGCACAGGTGAGTTCAGGTAAATTAAGGTAACATCTCATTTTTTAAATTAAATTTTAAAATTATACATTATAAGGGACATCACCAAAATAATCTTTATTTTTGCGCAAAATGTATGAATTATCGCTACAAACTGCACTGATTATGTGCTTACCTTTACATCCTTAATTAATATATTTTCACCTGTGCAGGTAGACAAAAAATGGCAAATCTAATAAGTTTTCATGAAAATCTAGAAAAGTTTTTACTCTGGCTGTGAACGTTTCATAAAAAAAAATATTAAATGCTGTTCAGCTTGGTCAATCACCTGCACAGGTAAAAAATCCAGCTGTGACATGTATCAGGTGTGCACTCGGTATGACCATTGATTAGCACAATTACACATTGAATATCCAAAATTTTCCAGCTTGAAACAGTACTGATGTACTGAAATGAAAATAAAAATCCAAATTTGTCATAAATGTTTTAAAACATTGGTAATTTATCTAATTGAGGAGTTCCATGCAATTTCCTTTGAACTACCCGCCCCTCCGTGGGCCGACGTGCTTTGAGCGATAAAATGTGAATTTCAAGCGCGAGTTTATATAAACAGGTTTAAATAATGCCAGTTTAAACAAAATTAAAACATTTCTAGCATAAATAGGATGTAAGACTCCCCGTTTGTTTTATTGCTTTTCATCTCTGGAACGGTCTCTCCTGCCGCGTCTCCTTCCTGGCAGCGGTGACGCTGCTACGGTCCTCAGACAATCAGATATATTTTTACATTCTCAACGAGCACGTGATATGGTCATTTGTGTTTTATGTTCAGAAGGCCTCATGAGATAAACTGCAGTCATACGGTCACAGTGAAAATGCAGTGCCGACTGACGGTTCAGTTGTTGGGGGGGGGGGGGCTCTTTTGAAGCGTGCTCGAGATCACGCCATATAAAGGCATATTAGAACGATTCTTTCTAGCAAGTATCACAAAATAAGACAAACCAGTAGTAGGGGAACAATTTATTACACGGTGATCATTGGTCACGAGTGGCGTAATGTTAAGCCAATAACAAAAACGGTTAAAATATGATCAAGGCACTACATAACGGAAGTTAAATCTGTAAACAAATTTAACTTAGTTTTGTCAATTGTTCTGTCACCGAGACTGCCTATAATTACCGATTTCTGAGGAATTTAGCGCTAGTACCTGATTTCACCCTCGTGGACGACGTTGGGGGGGGGGGGGGGGCTCTCTTTTGAAGCGTGCTCGAGATCACGCCATATAAAGGCATATTAGAACGATTCTTCCTAGCAGTATCACAAAAAAAGACAAACCAGGTTATAGCACGTATTTATAATGACAAACAATTACTGGAGTAGGGTAGGGCAGGACAAGACGCCCACCTTAAGCGGAAACGTTTCCTGCTGGTTCTGAAACATCTTTAAATCATATTTTTTATGGTCAAACGTTCAGATATATTCGACAAAATAAATTCTGATGGGAATTTTGGCACATTTCAGAATACCATGGGCGTTTTACCCCAGACTTGGGCCGATATGCCCATGGGTGGGCATGTTACCCGGCTCTCTTCATTCATTCTCGAGTTTCCATTTATAGATAATCACAGTGCAAATTCATTTGCCTAAAGTACTATATTTAAGGGAAGATTACAGCCCAACTTCGAATCGAATGTTTTTTTTATGCTTAAATACTAGAAAATGGGTTACACTTTATTTGATTAACAATTCGTGGAAAATTATACAAATTCACAAAGCCACATTCACTACAGGTAACTCACAAAGTAACACTTCGAACAAGGAATATAATCAGGAGCAATATTTTTCCTATTCTTTCACTCTATCAGTCCAGTTTTGCTTTATACAAAAGTTTCCCAGCAAAAACACCCCAAAAAACATTACTTCCCATTCAGCTACCTGTTAGGACCTTGTTATGGTTCTGTGTGTGAGTAAGCATGGTCCACGTGTTTTTGTTTACCATAACAAGGTCGCGTAACCAGAGTTCCCATTTTGTGCATCCGAACTCAAACAAAGTCAAGTTCAAACTAGTCCATACGTGGACCGTCATGTTCTCTGATTTATCTCTGCTGGATGGACATTACGCTCCTGGATGGACATTACGAATGTAAATTCATTGTAGAACCTATCGCAACAGTTTTTTACGATATGTCCACGGGCCTCAGCTGAAATGACACGCACCATGTGCCCCATGTATCGGGTCACTGATCCACTGCAACAAGCGATGTTTCAGTCAGCGGGGATATGTACTAATTTTTTTCCAGTGTCACTCAGGGCATCTCCTGATTGACAGGTATTGTGGCCCGGGCGATACACGGGGTCCCTCTCGCTATGTTTAGGTTGGCGCCTGCTAGTGATCGCGCTAGGTCCACTCTAGTAAGCCAACACTTTTAGGGCAATATTTTGGCAGGTACCAATTGATTTCAAAGAGAAGACGCTATTTTTCGTGCATATTCAACATGCTTTATAGGTGATTATAGCCCCCTTTAATTAGATAAAAACCAAGGCTGAGCATCAGGTGGCTGGCAAATCCAAATACATTCCTTCTCAGAATCTAAGCTGGACGCTGCTAAGCACTTTTTAGTGTTTCGGGAGACGCCGAAGTCTCTGGGGGCCACCTTTTCACTTACTCCTTCGGCAACAGCTTTAACAGCCATTCGTAATGCATCCTGCCCATAGACACCTCGCGTGGATTTCAAAGTATACGTCTGAGCCATCCTAAAAAGCGAGAGAGCATTTAATAAATCTCTCTCCCACCACATTATATATTAAATATATATATATATATATATATATATATATATATATATATATATATATATATATATATATATAAACCTGTGTTATAAGACTATCCACGGGTCTGGCCAGAAGTGGTCTTAATTCACAGGCGCCCTTATTGCACAGGTAACACTATATAAATATATATATATATATAATATGTTTGGGGTATATATATACATGTATATTTATTAGTTTATATATATATTTATATATATATATATATTTTTATTTATATATATACATATATATTTATTTATATGAATTTATATATTAATATATATATATATGTATATGCAGGTATATCATATCAAAGTATAACATAATAAATCAGCAATATATCTGACAAATAGGCCTAATATTCACCACAATTTATATTGCATTCGAATATCAAGTGAACCCAGATTTGGCATTATATATGTACATCCTCGTTTCAATTTAAAATACAATTTATTTTTGGCAAAAAATCAAACTCCCCACTTATTATTGCTTTTAAAGGGGGTAACACGTCCAGTGGGCATCTCGCCTCAACAACCACGTGGGGTTTTTGCCACAAATCACGTGATTTAATTTGACCGGCGCCTTGCTGCCACTTCTGAAATCTTCATTATGAACAGTCCATTTTAATCATTTCAAGGTTTTATGTATCATTTATTTCAGTCTTATCGTAAGTAGATGCTTTAGGTATACCCCAGATCACATTTACAAACCCACCTATGTTGTACGCAATACAACATATACCTTTTCCATGACACCAAACCCCGAGCAGCCGCCCTGTCGTTCGCCTCAAGTTCTCAAAACGTCTACCAGATGGCTTGAAACAAAGTGAACGCTTGATGGCGCCAGTTTAATGGCACATAAATAGTAAAAGGGGGTGGGCATTTTACCCCGGGGCTGCGTCTTGCCCTGTTTACCCTATTTCATGCCCGAAGGGTTAGGGTAACCCGTATCCCGGATATAGCATATATGAATAGTTACAAACACTTGTTGGAGTATTTAATGCCCGAAGGGTTAGGGTAACCCGTATCCCGGATATAGCACATATTAATAATGACAAACATCTACTGGAGTATATCATGCCCGAAGGGTTAAAGAAACCCGTATCCCGGATATAGCATATATGAATAGTTACAAACACTTGTTGGAGTATTTTATTCCAAAAGGGTTTGGGTAACCCGTATACCGGATATAGCATATATCTATAGTGACAAACACTTACTGGAGTATTTCATGCCGGAAGGGTTAGGGTAACACCTATCCCGGATATAACATATATTGATAGTGACAAAACCTTACGGGAGTATTTCATGCCTGAAGAGTAGGGTAACCCGTATCCTGGATTTAGCATATATTAATAGTGACACACACAAGAGTATTTCATGCCCGAAGGGTTAGGGTAACCCGCATCACGGATACAGCATATATCAATAGGGACAACAACTTACGGGATTATTTCATGCCGAAGGGTTAGGGTAACCCGTATCCCGGATATAGCACATATCAATATGGACAACAACCTAGTGGATTTTTTCATGCCCGAAGGGTTAGGGTAACCCGTATCCCGGATATAGCACATATTAATAATGGCAAACATCGATACTGGGGTATTTCATGCCCGAACCGTTAGGGTAACCCGTATCCCCGATATAGTATAAATCAATAGGGACAATAAAATAATTGATTATTTCATGCCCGAAGGGTTAGGGTAACCCGTATCCCGGGTATAGCACGTATCAATAATGAAAATAATTACTGGAGTATTTCATGCCCGAAGGGTTAGGGTGACCCGTATCCCGGATATAGCACGTGTTAATAATGATAAACATTTACTGGAGTATTTCATGCCCGGAGGGTTAAGGTAACCCGTATCCCGGATATAGCATATATTAATATAACAAGCACTTACAGGAGTATATTATTCCCGAAAGGTTTGGGTAACCCGTATCCCGGATATAGCATATATCAATAGTGACAAACACTTTCTGTAGTATTTCATGCCCGAAGGGTTAGGGTAACCCCTATCTCGGATATAGCATATATTGATAGTGACAAACACTTAAGGGAGTATTTCATGCTCGAAGGGTTTAGGGTAACCCATATCCTGGATATAGCATATATTAATAGTGACACACACTTACAGGAGTATTTCATGCCCAAAGGGTTAGGGTAACCCGCATTCCGGATACAGCATATATCAGTAGGGACAACAACTTACTGGATTATTTCATGCCCGAAGGGTTAGGGTAACCCGTATCCCGGATATAGCAAATATCAATAGGGACAACAACTTACTGGATTATTTCATGCCCGAAGGGTTAGGGTAACCCGTATCCCGGATATAGCACATATTAATAATGGCAAACATCTACTGGGGTAAGTCATGCCCGAAGCGTTAGGGTAACCCGTATCCCCGATATAGCATAAAACCCGTATCCCGGGTATAGCACGTATCAATAATGACAAACAATTACTGGAGTATTTCATGCCCGAAGGGTTAGGGTAACCCGTATCCTGGATATAGCATATATTTATAGTGACACACACTTACTGGAGTATTTCATGCCCGAAGGGTTAGGGTAACCCGCATCCCGGATACAGCATATATTAATAATGACAAACACTTACAAGAGTATTTTATTCCCAAAGGGTTTGGGTAACCCGTAACCCGGATATAGCATATATCAATAGTGACAAACACTTACTGGAGTATTTCATGCCCGAAGGGTTAGGGTAACCCCTATCCCGGATATAGCATATATTGATAGTGACAAACACTTACAGGAGTATTTCATGCCCGAAGGGTTAGGGTAACCCGTATCCTGGATATAGCATATATTAACAGTGACAAACACTTACAGGAGTATTTCTTGCCCGAGATTTAGTGTAACCCGTATCCCGGATATAGCATATAATAATAGCGACAAACATTCGAGCTTTTCACGCCGCGTGGGTTACGGTAACCTGTGTCACGGATATAGCATATATGAATAGTCACAAACACTAACTGGAGTATTTCATACCCGCTGGGTAACGTAGACCCGTTTACTGCATATAGCGTATATTAATAGTGACAAATACTTACAGGAGTATTTCATGCCCGAAGGGTTAGGGTAACCCCTATCCTGGATATAGCATATATTGATAGTGACAAACACTTACGGGAGTATTTCATGCTCGAAGGGTTTAGGGTAACCCGTTTCCTGGATATAGATTATATTAATAGGGACAAACACTTACAGGAGTATTTCATGCCCAAAGGGTTAGGGTAACCCGCATCCCGGATACAGCATATATCAGTAGGGACAACAACTTACTGGATTATTTCATGCCCGAAGGGTTAGGGTAACCCGTATCCCGGATATAGCAAATATCAATAGGGACAACAACTTACTGGATTATTTCATGCCCGAAGGGTTAGGGTAACCCGTATCCCGGATATAGCACATATTAATAATGGCAAACATCTACTGGGGTAATTCATGCCCGACGCGTTAGGGTAACCCGTATCCCCGATATAGCATAAAACCCGTATCCCGGGTATAGCACGAATCAATAATGACAAACAATTACTGGAGTATTTCATGCCCGAAGGGTTAGGGTAACCCGTATCCTGGATATAGCATATATTAATAGTGACACACACTTACTGGAGTATTTCATGCCCGAAGGGTTAGGGTAACCCGCATCCCGGATACAGCATATATTAATAATGACAAACACTTACAAGAGTATTTTATTCCCAAAGGGTTTGGGTAACCCATAACCCGGATATAGCACATATTAATAATGACAAACATCTATTGGAGTATATCATGCCCGAAGGGTTAAGGAAACCCGTAATCCGGATAAGCATATATGAATAGTTACAAACACTTGTTGGAGTATTTTATTCCCGAAGGGTTTGGGTAACCCGTATACCGGATATAGCATATATCTATAGTGACAAACACTTACTGGAGTTTTTCATGCCGGAAGGGTTAGGGTAACCCCTATCCCGGATATAACATATATTGATAGTGACAAAACCTTACGGGAGTATTTCATGCCTGAAGGGTTAGGGTAACCCGTATCCTGGATATATAGCATATATTAATAGTGACACACACAAGAGTATTTCATGCCCGAAGGGTTAGGGTAACCCGCATCACGGATACAGCATATATCAATAGGGACAACAACTTACGGGATTATTTCATGCCGAAGGGTTAGGGTAACCCGTATCCCGGATATAGCACATATCAATATGGACAACAACCTAGTGGATTATTTCATGCCCGAAGGGTTAGGGTAACCCGTATCCCGGATATAGCACATATTAATAATGGCAAACATCGATACTGGGGTATTTCATGCCCGAAGCGTTAAGGTAACCCGTATCCCCGATATAGTATAAATCAATAGGGACAAAAAAATAATTGATTATTTCATGCCCGAAGGGTTAGGGTAACCCGTATCCCGGGTATAGCACGTATCAATAATGACAAACAATTACTGGAGTATTTCATGCCCGAAGGGTTAGGGTGACCCGTATCCCGGATATACCACGTATTAATAATGACAAAAATTTACTTGAGTATTTCATGACCGGAGGGTTAAGGTAACCCGTATCCCGGATATAGCATATATTAATATAACAAACACTTACAGGAGTATATTATTCCCGAAAGGTTTGGGTAACCCGTATCCCGGATATAGCATATATCAATAGTGACAAACACTTACTGTAGTATTTCATGCCCGAAGGGTTAGGGTAACCCCTATCCCGGATATAGCATATATTGATAGTGACAAACACTTAAGGGAGTATTTCATGCTCGAAGGGTTTAGGGTAACCCATATCCTGGACATAGCATATATTAATAGTGACACACACTTACAGGAGTATTTCATGCCCAAAGGGTTAGGGTAACCCGCATTCCGGATACAGCATATATCAGTAGGGACAACAACTTACTGGATTATTTCATGCCCGAAGGGTAAGGGTAACCCGTATCCGGGATATAGCAAAAATCAATAGGGACAACAACTTACTGGATTATTTCATGCCCGAAGGGTTAGGGTAACCCGTATCCCGGATAAGCACATATTAATAATGGCAAACATCTACTGGGGTAAGTCATGCCCGAAGCGTTAGGGTAACCCGTATCCCCGATATAGCATAAAACCCGTATCCCGGGTATAGCACGTATCAATAATGACAAACAATTACTGGAGTATTTCATGCCCGAAGGGTTAGGGTAACCCGTATCCTGGATATAGCATATATTAATAGTGACACACACTTACTGGAGTATTTCATGCCCGAAGGGTTAGGGTAACCCGCATCCAGGATACAGCATATATTAATAATGACAAACACTTACAAGAGTATTTTATTCCCAAAGGGTTTGGGTAACCCGTAACCCGGATATAGCATATATCAATAGTGACAAACACTTACTGGAGTATTTCATGCCCGAAGGGTTAGGGTAACCCCTATCCCGGATATAGCATATATTGATAGTGACAAACACTTACAGGAGTATTTCATGCCCGAAGGGTTAGGGTAACCCGTATCCTGGATATAGCATATATTAACAGTGACAAACACTTACAGGAGTATTTCTTGCCCTAGATTTAGTGTAACCCGTATCCCGGATATAGCATATATTAATAGCGACAAACATTCGAGCTTTTCACGCCGCGTGGGTTACGGTAACCTGTGTCACGGATATAGCATATATGAATAGTCACAAACACTAACTGGAGTATTTCATACCCGCTGGGTAACGTAGACCCGTTTACTGCATATAGCGTATATTAATAGTGACAAATACTTACAGGAGTATTTCATGCCCGAGGGGTTAGGGTAACCCTTATCCTGGATACAGCATATATTAATAGCGACAAACATTCGAGCTTTTCACGCCGCGTGGGTTACGGTAACCTGTGTCACGGATATAGCATATATGAATAGTCACAAACACTAACTGGAGTATTACATACCCGCTGGGTAACGTAGACTCGTTTACTGCATATAGCATATATGAATAGTCACAAACACTTACTGGAGCATTTCATACCCGATGGGTTACGTTAACCCGTATCCTGGATATAGCGTATATTAATAGTGACAAATACTTACAGGAGGATTTCATGCCCGAAGGGTCAGGGTTACCCGCATCCCGGATACATCATATATTAATAATGACAAACACTTACAAGAGTATTTTATTCCCAAAGGGTTTGGGTAACCCGTATCCCGGACATAGCACGTATCAATAATGACAAACACTTACTGGAGCATTTCAAGCCTGAAGGGTTAGGGTAACCCGTATCCCGGATATAGCATATATTAATAGTCACAAACACTTACTGGAGTATGTCATGCCCGAAGGGTTAGGGTAACCCGTATACCGGATATAGCATATATTAAAACTGACAAACACTTACTTGATTTTATAAATGTTAAAATTTTTACAATAACATCCGAAAATATTTCGGTTTATAATATACATGAAATAACTGATTTTTAAAATTCTATTATTAAATTTATTCACGACAGCATTCAGGAATACAATTTCAAAGTATTTGCACTCGCATTTACATACTTTGGAAGTGGTTTTGTTAGCGGGGTTTTAATTTTCGCCTTTTTAGCGGCAGGTACATTTGCGCTAAAATCAGAACACGCGTAAATTCCATGCGATGGTTCGGCAAATTACACCGTTCTCGCCTGATACACAGTCATGTGGGCCTAGTAATCCCGCCATCGAGTTCGCTTTAGTTGAGGTTTCTTTAACCAGATTGTTAAAGAAGTCATATTGTCGTAAGACTTCCTAGCAAGTGATTTCTCGAGAAAGACCTCTTTCCTTTATAGTGATTCGTAGTAACAATTTTGAAACAATAAGGAGCTTTTTAAGACACCCATAGCCTTCCCATATAGCTATGAAGTACGGCTGAGCTGAGAAAGACCAGCGACTGTTGTCAGTTCTGTTTGTTGTCCTGACATATACTTGGCTGCTTCTGGTTAGTATTATTGTAGATAATTTGTTAGGTGGGATGTAGGTTACTTCATAAACCTACCTGTTATTAATATCTAAATTTTTGAAACACCATTTATTACCTTACGGATTTGCGCGAAAATCCTAAATGCGCCAATGCCATGAAATGACATATGCGCGATAATACAGATACGGCAAATTAACCACTTCCACAGTCATATCTTTTTCCTTGTATTTGTGTTTGTATTTATTTTCATACTTGAAATATTGTTTTTTTTATTCATAATCAAATACAATTATACAGTCTTTACTAATTGCTTTTTTTTCTTCAGTTTCAGTCCTACGATATTGTGGATCTTTTCGGCTATACCAATTTCACTATTTTTATTAATGATCATAAGTACCCTGTTTTAAGGCTGTCATTAAAAAAAATGTGTGTTCACTTATAAATACTGTCACACCACTGTCCATAATCTAAACATAGCACGACACTTATGACAATTTTTAACATTATACACATTATAATGAGAACACATCTGCTTTCTTTATTTTATGTTATTTGCATAACTTTCCATTTTTTAACACGTATCAGGCCAAAAAAGTAATCCAGCTATGTAACTAATACAGCGGCAGTCTTGGCAACTGGTAAGGTAGCAAATAGCTGCTATTTGCGCGTGCGATTCATGGGGCCCCCTCTGGCCGCTGTCATATCCACTCCCCCTGGCGGCAGTCTTGGCAACTTTTAAGGTAGCAAATAGCTGCTATTTGCGCTTGTGATTCATGGGGGCCTCTTCGCTGGCCGCTCTCATATCAACTCCCCCTGGCGGCAGTCTTGGCAACTTTTAAGGTAGCAAATAGCTGCTATTTGCGCGTGCGATTCATGGGGGCCCCTCTGGCAGCCCGCTCTGTGTCCACTCCCTCTGGCGGCATTCTTGACAACTTTTAAGGTAGCAAATAGCTGCTATTTGCGCTTGCGACTCATGGGGGCCTCTCTGTCGGCCGCTCTCTGTCCACTCCCCCTGGCGGCAGTCTTGGCAACTGTTAAGGTAGCAAATAGCTGCTATTTGCGCGTGCGATTCGTGGGGCCCCCTCTGGCAACTCGCTCTGTGTCCACTCCCCCTGGCGGCAGTCTTGACAACTTTTAAGGTAGCAAATAGCTGCTATTTGCGCTTGCGACTCATGGGGGCCTTCTGTCTGGCCGCTGTCATATCCACTCCCCCTGGCGGCAGTCTTGGCAACTTTTAAGGTAGCAAATAGCTGCTATTTGCGCTTGCGACTCATGGGGGCCTCTCTGTCGGCCGCTCTCTGTCCACTCCCCCTGGCGGCAGTCTTGGCAACTGTTAAGGTAGCAAATAGCTGCTATTTGCGCGTGCGATTCGTGGGGCCCCCTCTGGCAACCCGCTCTGTGTCCACTCCCCCTGGCGGCAGTCTTGACAACTTTTAAGGTAGCAAATAGCTGCTATTTGCGCTTGCGACTCATGGGGGCCTCTCTGTCTGGCCGCTGTCATATCCACTCCCCCTGGCGGCAGTCTTGGCAACTTTTAAGGTAGCAAATAGCTGCTATTTGCGCTTGCGACTCATGGGGGCCTCTCTGTCGGCCGCTCTCTGTCCACTCCCCCTGGCGGCAGTCTTGGCAACTGTTAAGGTAGCAAATAGCTGCTATTTGCGCGTGCGATTCGTGGGGCCCCCTCTGGCAACCCGCTCTGTGTCCACTCCCCCTGGCGGCAGTCTTGACAACTTTTAAGGTAGCAAATAGCTGCTATTTGCGCTTGCGACTCATGGGGGCCTCTCTGTCTGGCCGCTGTCATATCCACTCCCCCTGGCGGCAGTCTTGGCAACTTTTAAGGTAGCAAATAGCTGCTATTTGCGCTTGCGATTCATGGGGCCCCTGTGGCAGTCCTGTCTCATGTCCACTCCCCCCTGGCGGCAGTCATAACGCTCAATGCAATGTTACTATAAATTTTACCCCCTCCTAATTTTTTAGGGTAGCAAATAGCTGCTATTTGCGCGTGCGACTCATGGGGGCCCCTCTGTCTGTCCACTCTTATGTCCACTCCCCCTGGTGGCAGTCTTGACATATTTTATGGTAGCAAATAACTGCTATTTGCGCTTGCGACTCGTGGTGACCCCTCTGCCAGACCGCTGAGATCTCCTCTCCCCCTGGCGGCAGTGTTCACAACTTTTATGGTAGCAAATAGCTGCTATTTGCGCGTGCGATTCATTTGGGCCCCTGTGGCAGGCTTTGAGATCTCCACTCCCCCTGGTGGCAATCTTAACTCTCAATGCAATGCTACCAAAAATTTTACCCCCTCCTAAATTTTTAGGGTAGCAAATAGCTGCTATTTGCGCGTGCGATTCATAGGGCCCCTCTGGCAGTCCTGTCTCTTGTCCACTCCCTCTGGAGGCAATCTTAACTCTCAATGCGATGCTACCAGAAATTTTACCCAGTCTTAAATTTTTTAGGGTAGCAAATAGCTCCTATTTGCGCGAGCGATTCATGGGGGCCCCTCTGTCTGCCTGCTCTCATATCCACTTCCCCTGGCGGCAATCTTGGCAACTTTTAAGGTAGCAAATAGCTGCTATTTGCGCTTGCGATTCATGGGGGCCTCTTCGCTGGCCGCTCTCATATCAACTCCCCCTGGCGGCAGTCTTGGCAACTTTTAAGGTAGCAAAAAGCTGCTATTTGCGCGTGCGATTCATGGGCCCTACTCTGGCCGCCCGCTCTGTGTCCACTCCTCCTGGCGGCAGTCTTGACACTTTTTATGGTAGCAAATAGCTGCTATTTGCGCTTGCGACTCATGGGGGCCTCTCTGTCAGGCTGTTCTCATTTCCACTCCCCCTGGCGGCAGTCTTGGCAACTGTTAAGGTAGCAAATAGCTGCTATTTGCGCGTGCGATTCATGGGGCCCCCTCTGGCCGCTGTCATATCCACTCCCCCTGGCGGCAGTCTTGGCAACTTTTAAGGTAGCAAATAGCTGCTATTTGCGCTTGCGATTCATGGGGGCCTCTTCGCTGGCCGCTCTCATATCAACTCCCCCTGGCGGCAGTCTTGGCAACTTTTAAGGTAGCAAATAGCTGCTATTTGCGCGTGCGATTCATGGGGGCCCCTCCTGGCAGCCTGCTCTGTGTCCGCTCCCCCTGGCGGCAGTCTTGACAACTTTTAAGGTAGCAAATAGCTGCTATTTGCGCTTGCGACTCATGGAGGCCTCTCTGTCTGGCCGCTTTCTGTCCACTCCCCCTGGCGGCAGTCTTGGCAACTGTTAAGGTAGCAAATAGCTGCTATTTGCGCTTGCGATTCATGGGGCCCCTGTGGCAGTCCTGTCTCTTGTCCACTCCCTCTGGCGGCAATCTTAACTCTCAATGCGATGCTACCAGAAATTTTACCCCCTCCTAAATTTTTTTAGGGTAGCAAATAGCTGCTATTTGCGCGTGCGATTTATGGGGCCCTTCTGTCTGCCCGCTCTCATGTACACTCCCCCTTGCGGCAGTCTTAACACTCAATGCGATGCTACTACATATTTAACCCCTCCTAAATTTTTTAAGGTAGCAAATAGCTGCTATTTGCGCGTGCGATTCATGGGGCCCCTGTGGTAGTCCTGTCTCTAGTCCACTCCCCCTGGCGGCACTGAGGTCCACTCCCCCTGGCGGCAATCTTAACTCTCAATGCGACGCTCCCAGAAATTTTACACCCTCCTAAATTTTTTAGGGTCGCAAATAGCTGCTATTTGCGCTTGCGATTCATGGGGCCCCTCTGTTTGCCCGATCTCATGTACACTCCCCCTGGCGGCAGTCTTAACACTCAATGCGATGCTACTATATATTGAACCCCTCCTAAATTTTTTTAGGGTAGCAAATAGCAGCTATTTGCGCGTGCGATTCATGGGGCCCCTGTGGTAGTCCTGTCTCTAGTCCACTCCCCCTGGCGGCAATCTTAACTCTCAATGCGATGCAACCAGAAATTTACCCCATCTAATTTTTTTAGGGTCGCAAATAGCTGCTATTTGCGCTTGCGATTCTTGGGGCCCCTCTGTCTGCCCGCTCTCATGTACACTCCCCCTGGCGGCAGTCTTAACACTCAATGCGATGCTACTATATATTGAACCCCTCCTAAATTTTTTAGGGTAGCAAATAGCAGCTATTTGCGCGTGCGATTCATGGGGGCCCCTCTGCCTGCCCGCACTCATGTCCACTCCCCCTGGCGGCAGTCATAACGCAATGCAATGCTACTATAAATTTTACCCCCTCCTAATTTTTTACGGTAGCAAATAGCTGCTATTTGCGCGAGCGATTCATGGGGGCCCCTCTGTCTGCCTGCTCTCATATCCACTCCCCCTGGCGGCAGTCTTGGCAACTTTTAAGGTAGCAATTAGCTGCTATTTGCGCTTGCGATTCATGGGGGCCTCTTCGCTGGCCGCTCTCATATCAAATCCCCCTGGCGGCAGTCTTGGCAACATTTAAGGTAGCAAATAGCTGCTATTTGCGCGTGCGATTCATGGGGGCCCCTCTGGCAGCCCGCTCTTTGTCCACTCCCCCTGGCGGCAGTCTTGACAACTTTTAAGGTAGCAAATAGCTGCTATTTGCGCTTGCGACTCATGGGGGCCTCTCTGTCTGGCCGCTCTCATATCCACTCCCCCTGGCGGCAGTCTTGGCACCTTTTAAGGTAGCAAATAGCTGCTATTTGCGCGTGCGATTCATGGGGCCCCCTCTGGCCGCTGTCATATCCACTCCCCCTGGCGGCAGTCTTGGCAACTTTTAAGGTAGCAAATAGCTGCTATTTGCGCTTGAGTTTCATGGGGGCCTCTTCGCTGGCCGCTCTCATATCAACTCCCCCTGGCGGCAGTCTTGGCAACTTTTAAGGTAGCAAATAGCTGCTATTTGCGCTTGCGACTCATGGGGGCCTCTCTGTCTGGCCGCTCTCATATCCACTCCCCCTGGCGGCAGTCTTGGCACCTTTTAAGGTAGCAAATAGCTGCTATTTGCGCGTGCGATTCATGGGGCCTCCTCTGGCCGCTGTCATATCCACTCCCCCTGGCGGCAGTCTTGGCAACTTTTAAGGTAGCAAATAGCTGCTATATGCGCTTGAGTTTCATGGGGGCCTCTTCGCTGGCCGCTCTCATATCAACTCCCCCTGGCGGCAGTCTTGGCAACTTTTAAGGTAGCAAATAGCTGCTATTTGCGCGTGCGATTCGTGGGGCCCCCTCTGGCAACCCGCTCTGTGTCCACTCCCCCTGGCGGCAGTCTTGACAACTTTTAAGGTAGCAAATAGCTGCTATTTGCGCTTGCGACTCATGGGGGCCTCTCTGTCTGGCCGCTGTCATATCCACTCCCCCTGGCGGCAGTCTTGGCAACTTTGAAGGTAGCAAATAGCTGCTATTTGCGCTTGCGATTCATCGGGCCACTGTGGCAGTCCTGTCTCATGTCCACTCCCCCCTGGCGGCAGTCATAACGCTCAATGCAATGCTACTATAAATTTTACCCCCTCCTAATTTTTTAGGGTAGCAAATAGCTGCTATTTGCGCGTGCGACTCATGGGGGCCCCTCTGTCTGTCCACTCTTATGTCCACTCCCCCTGGTGGCAGTCTTGACATATTTTATGGTAGCAAATAACTGCTATTTGCGCTTGCGACTCGTGGTGACCCCTCTGCCAGACCGCTGAGATCTCCTCTCCCCCTGGCGGCAGTCTTCACAACTTTTATGGTAGCAAATAGCTGCTATTTGCGCGTGCGATTCATTTGGGCCCCTGTGGCAGGCTTTTAGATCTCCACTCCCCCTGGTGGCAATCTTAACTCTCAATGCGATGCTACCAAAAATTTTACCCCCTCCTAAATTTTTAGGGTAGCAAATAGCTGCTATTTGCGCGTGCGATTCATAGGGCCCCTGTGGCAGTCCTGTCTCTTGTCCACTCCCTCTGGAGGCAATATTAACTCTCAATGCGATGATACCAGAAATTTTACCCAGTCTTAAATTTTTTAGGGTAGCAAATAGCTGCTATTTGCGCGAGCGATTCATGGGGCCCCTCTGTCTGCCTGCTCTCATATCCACTCCCCCTGGCGGCAGTCTTGGCAACTTTTAAGGTAGCAAATAGCTGCTATTTGCACTTGCGATTCATGGGGGCCTCTTCGCTGGCCGCTCTCATATCAAATCCCCCTGGCGGCAGTCTTGGCAACATTTAAGGTAGCAAATAGCTGCTATTTGCGCGTGCGATTCATGGGGGCCCCTCTGGCAGCCCGCTCTTTGTCCACTCCCCCTGGCGGCAGTCTTGACAACTTTTAAGGTAGCAAATAGCTGCTATTTGCGCTTGTGACTCATGGGGGCCTCTCTGTCTGGCCGCTCTCATATCCACTCCCCCTGGCGGCAGTCTTGGCACCTTTTAAGGTAGCAAATAGCTGCTATTTGCGCTTGCGATTCATGGGGCCTACTCTGGCCGCCCGCTCTGTGTCCACTCCTCCTGGCGGCAGTCTTGACATTTTTTATGGTAGCAAATAGCTGCTATTTGCGCATGCGACTCATTGGGGCTCTCTGTCAGGCTGTTCTCATTTCCACTCCCCCTGGCGGCAGTCTTGGCAACTGTTAAGGTAGCAAATAGCTGCTATTTGCGCGTGCGATTCATGGGGCCCCCTCTGGCCGCTGTCATATCCACTTCCCCTGGCGGCAGTCTTGGCAACTTTTTAGGTAGCAAATAGCTGCTATTTGCGCTTGCGATTCATGGGGGCCTCTTCGCTGGCCGCTCTCATATCAACTCCCCCTGGCGGCAGTCTTGGCAACTTTTAAGGAAGCAAATAGCTGCTATTTGCGCGTGCGATTCATGGGGGCCCCTCTGGCAGCCCCCTCTGTGTCCACTCCCCCTGGCGGCAGTCTTGACAACTTTTAAGGTAGCAAATAGCTGCTATTTGCGCTTGCGACTCATGGGGGCCTCTCTGTCTGGCCGCTCTCTGTCCACTCCCCCTGGCGGCAGTCTTGGCAACTGTTAAGGTAGCAAATAGCTGCTATTTGCGCGTGCGATTCGTGGGGCCACCTCTGGCAACCCGCTCTGTGTCCACTCCCCCTGGCGGCAGTCTTGACAACTTTTAAGGTAGCAAATAGCTGCTATTTGCGCTTGCGACTCATGGGGGCCTCTCTGTCTGGCCGCTGTCATATCCACTCCCCCTGGCGGCAGTCTTGGCAACTTTTAAGGTAGCAAATAGCTGCTATTTGCGCTTGCGATTCATGGGGCCCCTGTGGCAGTCCTGTCTCTTGTCCACTCCCTCTGGCGGCAATCTTAACTCTCAATGCGATGATACCAGAAATTTTACCCCCTCCTAAATTTTTTGGGTCGCAAATAGCTGCTATTTGCGTGTGCGATTCATGGGGCCCCAGTGGCTGGCCGCTCTCATTTCACTCCCCCTGCCGGCAACCTTAACATTAATGCGATGCTCTTATATATTTTATCCCCTCCCAATTTTTTGTAGGGTACTACAGGCTGCCAAAGCTTCCAGCAACCCCCCCCCCCCCGGCACTAATGAAAAACTGCCTGCGAAAAATCGAAAAGTCCCATAAGCTTAACTACAGGCCGCTACCGAAAACCGACAGTTCCCCGCCTATCTCTATGATTTATATGCCTCGAAAAAAAACTGTTCGAATTTTCTTTGAAACAATGGATGAAGAACATAATACAATAGCGAAACGAAAAGAATCTTTTCAATATTTTAAACGACCAATGAAACTGGAAAAGATTGAACTTATTTATAAATATGTATGAGCAGTTCTATATTGGAAACACAGTGTTAACAAGAAAAGTTGATCTTTTAACCCTTTGGTGCATCGATGATGTGATTATGATGATTGTGCTTAAAACTTGAGAGGTAATTGCGTTGGTAAATAATTAACATCATTCCTGTGACCTTGCAACTCTGCCAAGGTCATTCATATTCGAACATGACCGAGACGTCGATCATTGTTGGAATATGGTGACTGTGTGTTATTTTGATGCACAACCATGTTTTGGACCGACAGACCGAGAGACAAATGGTTTTACTTAAAGATGCGATATAAGACTATGACATATCATAATGACAATAAGTCTCTTACGAACATTGTTCTGATTTTTATGTTCGATCTTTAGAGAAACGTGCATATTTATGGCAAGGTTTGAACTATATATCAAACAGCGACAGAATCATATTAACAAAAGAGACTATATTCCATGTACCTATCACTTCATTGACCAAGCATGGCTGCTGTGACGTGATTTTGTTAACTGCAGGGCATTTTAACTGGATCTTGTCTGAGTGTTCTTTCCCTCATGGGACCTTCTGTATATCTCTAAACAATATGAATATATCTGTCATCAAAGTACCGTTATCACTGCAGTACAACTGGGTTGTTACAATATGTGTCATGTCCGTCTTAACCGTAATAGCCCTTAAACCGACTTCCCGTGTCATGGCGGCAAGCTGGTGGACGTTCCTGCGCAGTGCTTCAAAAAGTGTATCTTAGTTTTCGTCTGTAATATAACCTGGGATACTGTTGGTTAACAATAACACTTCAGCAATGCCAAAAGGCTCCCGAGGGAAGAACATTGACTCTCAAGTGAGTGTGAGTGCGCTCTTGGAGAAAAATAATACTCCAACGACACCAAGAGCTAAAAAAGGACAGGGTGAATGTTCCGATGTGGCACAAGGTCCGGTTGATGAGTTAACAAAAGAAGTAAGTATGACTTCTGTTGACCTACTTATTGAAACCAAATTCAAAAGCTTCAAAGAAATTATTCTGAAAAGATTTACAAGTTTGGAAGAATCGCTTGAGCAAAAGATTGCAAAATTCACTGGTAACGTGCAAACTGTCAAAAATAATTTAGTTCAAAATACAGAGGAGCTGCAGGAGTTGAAAAGTAGTGTGGAGTTTTCTCAGAGACAAATTCATGATAATGTTAATAAAATAGAGTTTTTAGAAAAGGAGAATAAAGCTATGAAAATAAAGGTGGAGAATTTAACGAAAGAAAACTTTGAGATAAACAAGAGAATAACTGAACTCGAAAACACCTGTATGACGAAACTCAACGAACTGGAACGGTACACACGAGAATTCAATTCGGCTCGTTGGTGTGAAAGAGGTAAAGGGAGAGTCCTGCAGCAGGTATTAGCGCAAATAATAGACCAATACAAGTTAGCTGAGGGACAATCCAAAGTAGAAATCCTCGAGAACATAGAACTGGCAAACCGCTGCGGCAAACAGAACAACGTACCAAGACAATTAATAGTACGCATGCACAACAGAACATTCAGAAACCTGATTGTTAAATCAGCCAAGAAGAACTTAAATAACAAAACAGCCAATGACGGTGTTCGACTACATGAAGATTTAACAATGAAAGATTATAAACTCAAAAGAAAAGCACAACAACAAATGACTCAAGCGCACAATCAGAAACAGAAAACACGTTTCTGGCACGGGCATCTCATAATTGATGGAAAACGAGTGGAGATTAACCCGTAACCAACCCTTACGCCTTGATATGAAATTGACCACGTGCCACGGCCAGAAATGAAAAACTTTCCCGTCACTTAATTTATGATTACATGTTTTGACAAAATAGGGCGCATTAACTAGTCTTGCACTATGGATAAGACCTGTTTATACTTTGTGAACAGCGGACCAAGGCTTTTAATTATTATGGTCCATACAACATAAACATTTTATTCATCATATATGTAATGCAGGAGGAAAGCATGTTTGATATAGTAAGTCAGTTACTGTTTTGATGCACTCTTGGTTGTGAGATTAAATACCGTTTAAATGGCCTCCGATAAATTATATCCGTGTAACGTTAGGTTTGTTTTGGGCAAATTGAGCCAACGCCACTGTAGTATTAATAGTATACAACAGTATGTCCTACTACTAATTTTGGAAATGGCTGCATATTAGCAAAAAAAAAAAAAAAAAATTTATGTACCTATTATTAATGTATTTACAAAATTAAGCTAGTATAAGGGTGACCGATTGTACCAATAACTATTAGATCGCTGTCCCTTATCGTTATATTATAAGGTTCGTGTTTTTGTAAATACTATTTAAAGGATTTTGATGCTTTAATTTTCAAGTTATAGTTGCAATTGTCAAGTTCTTTTTAGAAAAGCCTTGAGTCATCCAGGATATTGCCTTTATAATGTTTCAGTATAAATGTAGCTGTTTATATTGTTTATATTGATTACATTGCTTATATTAAACTTCTTAAGGTATAGTTCATTGCTTCTTAACTGAAACGGATTATATATTTTATCAAGATTCAATCATAGAATTACAAATGTCTAAGCGATACAATATTTCCACAACTGGATTTGATTCTGAAATCCTTCTAGGTTATAACCAGCACTTGTAAAAAGCCCAGTGCTGCTTTTACAACCGGATGAGCATTACCAAGTTACTGTATTTCCCATACAAACTGATAAATTCTTCTAACAGTTAGACTGGTAATGAACATATATTTTTCTTTTTATGTTACTTATGATTGTGTGAAATTGTACGTCCTTTCTGTAATTTTGTTTGTGCTTGATAACTTAGTAATACCCAAACAGTTCACAAGCTTGGGTTCTCATAGTCGGAGGTTTCATATAAAATTAATACTTTTTATAAAAACAACATCGTTAATTAAAAAATTTAGAATATATATTAAACAAAATTGTAAAAAAAGAGAAAATCTGCATAACGTCATATAAGATCAGTATAATATCAATTAATGTAAGGGGTCAGGTGACAAAAAAAAGAGAAGAGAATGTTTTCATTGGATACAGAATAAATCACATCATGTTATCTTGTTACAGGAAACACGGTACCAAAGAATATGAAAATATATGGAAAGCAGAATCGGGTCACTCAATCTTTTATAGCCATGGGACAAGGAATACAAGAGGGGTTTCCCTCCTCATAAAAAATAAATTATATTACGAAATTAAAGAAATAAATTGAGATAAAAACGGCCGATTTATGATACTTGATATAATAATTGATAACATAAGATTAACATTGGCTAATATATATGGGCCAAATGAAGATCGGCCAGATTTCTTTGAACACATATTTGCGCAAGTAGATTCATTTTTAATGAAAACATTTTGATCGGAGGAGATTGGAATGTATTTCTCGATCATTCAATAGATAAAAAAAAGGTGGCTTGTCTTCTACAAATGAGAAAAATAGAAACACTATTCATGCATTTATGTCAACTCTGAGATTAATTGGTATCTGGAGAATGCAACATTTGCAGCAAGAGATGTGCACTCGGTCCAGAAAAAAAACCTCAATTCATAGGCAGTTGGATTGATTATTTTTTGGTTTCATCATATATTTATAGTATGGTTAAAATATCTGATATAAACAATGTAACAAAAACTGATCATAATAGTGTAGATATATTTAAAGAATTTTCAGTGAATAAAAAAGGCCATGGTTATTGGAAATTGAATTGTAAATTGTTGGAAGATCAAGAATATATCTGCGAAATAAGAAAAGCTATCAATTCAACACATTGTGAAAATTTAGAAACTGAACCAATGTTATTAAGGGAAGTTTTGAAAATGACAATCAGAAGAGATACAATTGCATATAGCAAAAGAAGAAATAAAGCAAATATTGATAAACTGAAAGAAATTGAAAACAAGTTACAGTATTTGATTTATAAGCCAGATGAACTTGAACAGGACGAACAAACTAAAAAGGAATTGGAAAAAATCCTCGTAGAGAAAACAGAAGGAGCAATTATAAGATGTAAAGCAAGATGGCTAGAAGAAGGGGAAAACCTACAAGATACTTCCTTAATCTTAAAAAAAAGGAAATTATACTAAAAATTGATAAACAAATTAAAAGTAGATAAAATATAATCACAGATCCTAAACAAATAATGCATGAACAAGTTAAATTTTATTCCAATTAATATTCTTCTAAATTAGCAGAGCTAGACAGTGAAACAGACCATTTTTTATTACAATCATGCCAGAATACCAGATGACAAAACAAATGTATGAGATGCTTTACTCACCGAAAGTGAATTATATAACAGTTTAAAATCTGTCGCTAATGGCAAATCACCTGGTATAGATGGTCTGCCAGTAGAATTTTTCAAACAATTTTGGTCAGAACTTAAATCAGTATATATTGAGGCAATAAACACGTCACTTCAGTAACATACAATGACTATTACCCAGAAGCAAGCAATTGTAACATTGATACAAAAAATGGAAAAGATCCGCTAGGTCTAATAAAGCTGGCGCCCTTTATCATTACTTAACACAGATTATAAAATTTTAAGTAAAGCTATTGCAAATAGACTTAAATCAGTTTTAAATAAAATTATTATTAAAGACCAAACTGGATTTATAAAGAACAGATATATAGGTGAAAATATAGTTAAAATACTTACTTTGATAGATTGGTGTAACATAAGATACAAAAGATTTGATAAGTCTTAATTATGGGGGAAAACTAGAAAAAAATAAAAGACATTCTAAAACTATGGTCGAATAGATCATTAACACCATATGGTTAAGTGACAATTCTGAATTCTCAGATTCTTTCTCAAATTATTTACTTATTTTCAGTCCTTCCTTCCCCAAGTAATCAATTGCAAAACACATAAAATAAGATAATAAGAGATTTTGTTTGGTCAAAAGGTAGAAAACGGATAAAAAGAGAAACTTTGATCGCCTCCAAAAAAGAGGGTGTTATAGGTATGACTGACGTAATATCACAAGAAAAAAACATTAAAAATCAACTGGATAAAGCGATTAAATGTTAGATACACTTTCAGACATTAATAAGGAAAAACCCAAATTTGAGCTTATATTATAGCAAAAGAAAGTTTCAAAGTATGTTTATAATAAATTGATAACGAAGAAGTGTGTTAAACCCGTGAAATCCACCATGAAATGGAAAAGCGAATTAGGTTTAGAGGAAGATTTAGTTAGGAGATGTTTTGAAAAAATTATAGAAATACAATATCAACAAAGTTTGGATATTTTCAACTTTGTATATTGCACAGATGCTTGACACTTAACCCAATTTTAGTAAAATTTTGAATAAAAGAAGATACGAACTGTACTTTTTGCAAGGAAGAAGAAGAAACCCTGAAACATCTCGTTTCGGAATGCACTTTTGTGCAAAATATATGGTCTCAAACTTCTGTTATATAAAAAAATATAATATTTTAAAAGATAATAACCTTGACTATGTGCAGGTGATGCTTGGTACTTACCATGATATTTCTTTAAATGCAGTAATACTTCTGATGAAAAGATTTATATATTTATTTAGATGTGAGGAAAAGAAACCAATACTTCAGCTATTTAAAGAATTCTTAGCAAAATTTTTAAGTATAGAAGATAGAGCAGCAAAAATGAAAGGTAAAAGAGATACCCACGATAAAAAGTGGAAGATATGTGTTGAGATCTTGAAAATCTGAAGATCTGCTATGTGCCGAAATATATATATATATATATATATATATATATATATATATATATATATATATATATATATATATGAATGTTAAATATATTTCTATATAATAGCTAAGTTATATAATGACCATTTGTCATTTTCCTTTTGTGTTATATGTATGTCTTAATTGTTCATCGTATTTTCATTTATCCGTTTCAGTATATGTATATTTTTCTTTGTATGCAATAAAAAATCAAATAAAAAATAGCCCTTATACCGGCTCTCGTTGTGAACATCTACCGTTCCCAAGCCTCGAAAGGGTTAGATTGGTTGTTAAATACTAACCTGGTAAAATAAGTTTTGTTATTGACTAAAATACTACTTTTAAAATATCTCTCCATTAGTTTAACAAAGTTATATATGACATAAATGTTATCTATTCTTCAGATGAAGAAAGAACATTGAAACACTTATTTAGGAGAATATGCCTATTTCTGTAAATTATAGTACTCGTTTGATTTTAAAACATTTGACTTCTTAGGATTATTGACTGTCGCTCTGACATGAGTTTTTTTTTACGAATTTACTAATGAGGAAAATTTGTAACATTTCTGACATAATTAGTAAAAATCAGTTAAGGGTTAATATTTGCCCTGTTAGAAGAAGCAGTAATATAAACCTGAGCCCACGACCACCAGGTCACGCTCTGCGTAGCGGGCATACTTTCATCGGTTCTTCTTTTGCAACCAGCACATCCGGCTCTTTCCAGTCCCAATCGATTGACCCAAACTGCTCCACTTGCAGACAGGCGAGGCATGAATACATATCATGTCTATATATGCATGACATTTTATAAACATTTTGTTTATAACATATATGAACGTTTGAATTTTACTAATATATGGTATTGTTTGCAAATCAATTTTTTTTTAGGTTTATTTCGGGAAGAATCTTAAGCCTCGAACTGTCCCCGTGGCACAGTGATATAATGCCTCGAAATGAAATACGATATGAACAGGCAATGTGCCTGAAACAGACATTATTGTGTCCAAAATGTACAAAGATAATAACATCCACTATGAGAACATGTTGACGTCAGAGTTGTGCATGCGGTTGCCTTTGAAAACCAAAAAGACCAGAGAAACCACGGGCAAGTCTGCCCAAACGTGGTTCAGAGATGTCTGTGGTGGGGTTACAGAAATACCGTCCAGTCTATTTCTGTCAAGGGGCGACTAGTTTTTTCTCTTAAAAACAGCGAAAGACGATCGCCATCTAAGAGTCGTACAATGAAAACGAGATGCGTTAGTATGGTGTAAACTTTAGTGCAACCAGAAGAGCAGTCTCAATAGTATATATTATAGTGTTAACAAGAGCCGTCAGCATTGTGTTATCTATAATTCAACCAGAAGAGCTGTCTTTTTTGTAGAATTGAGTGTTGACGGGAGAGCCGTCAGCATGGTTTATATATAGTGTTAACAGGATGGCCCGTACGTGTTACTATAGTGGAACCAGAAGAGCCGTTTGAATTGTATATATTATAGTGTTAACAGGAGAGCCGTTGGCATGGTGAACATACAGCAGTAAACAGGAGGGTCGTGTTTTTTTGTAAAACAGCGTTGACAGGAGAGCCGTCAGCATGGTTTATATTTTGTCTTAACAGACTATAGAGGGTCGTCTTCTTTTTGTAGAATAGAGTGTAAAAAAGAAAGCCGTCTGCATGATGTAACATATAGTATAAACAGTGGGGCAGTTAGTAAGATGTATAAACGAGTAAACAAGAGAACAATCAGTATGGTGTAAAATGAAATGAAATCAGTAGACCTGTCAGTATTGCATAGAATAAACAGGAGCCGTCACTTTCCCTTCAAGATGTGTTGAACACTACCGAAGCACTATGTCGTTAAGGGGTTTGTTCATATCTGAACATCCATGATGATTCTCCAAAATTTACCATCGTAATATCCTTTTTAATATTTGCTGTGATACATTGTCATCCTCATCAGTGAAATACACCGTGACAAGAATAATAGCTGATGGATCAGTTATCCAAATTACTTTTCCTGTGGTTTAAATAGTTTGTTAAACATAACACGTTGCATCAAATGAGATTTTCTTATCCAAATGTTCCCTAAAGCCAAAATTTAGCAGTTTCTCAGATGATTAGTAGAAAAAAAGAAACTTTTCAATATGTGGCTTATAGCTAAACAAGCTTGTCGGAAAAATAGTTTTTTTTACAATTTTGAGCGCAAAAAAAATCGCTTACATTTAATAGCATTTCTTTAATTGTTAATATAATGCGGTGTACAAATACAGACCTTGTGCTGTGTGTGGTAAAACTATATATGAACAGGTTTAAGTGACAATTTCTCTCAACGACCAAAATGTTTCTAAATAAGGATTATCTTTAAGTCGACGAGATCGTATATTGTTATACGATTCTTATATTGTTATATATATATATATATATATATATATATATATATATATATATATGTATATATATATATCGCGGTGCACATATAAGCGTTCTAACTTCTTTGTCGGTTTTTCTTGCGAAGCGGTTGGAATCCAGGACTCCTGTGCATGCCGTGCCGGTTCGATTCCACGATCGGCCCACCAGTCATCTCTCATCCTGTGACATTTTGCGCTTAACGTCGGGCCGGGGAGTGGTAGTTCATGTCATTACCTCTACCCAGTTCACCGATGTTACCCCCGGGATGGTAACCCTGCATTTGTTCGATCACAATCTGCTTGTATACAGACCATGTTTTAGTTTTTTTTTGGTGCTGAAACCTGGTAGCACATCTTGGCACTTTTATATATAAAATAACTGGAGTCGTATTTACTCTCTTGAGTGCGTCTTCCATTAAATAGTTTTGTTTTATTCTAGCACGGAGGAATCCAGCTATTAATGGCTGCCAGGATACCCTTTCTCCCACAACTGATTTCATCTAGTGCCGTAACAAAGCAACGAAATTTTGTTATTTTTACATATGTTTTAGCCTCTGATTTTGCGTTTCTGATCATAATTTAATTTATGCAAAATATCTTATTCTACAATATTCTCCCTCGAGGGATCTAAGATAAATATCAATAAGCAGCAAGGAAACTCGCAGTAATACACTCTGCCATCACTCAAAACCATATTCTCTATGGTTTTGTTGCATTTCAACATCATAGTTTATCTAATATAAATAACAAAGACCTCACAACTAATTTTGCCCAACTCCCATTAACCCCTGTCTATGGACACGAATATTATAAATCACATTATCGAATTACGGGGTAGGGTTATTGTCAACAGGCGGCTGATTTAAAATTTAAATGAATAAAATTTTTGGTACAACTTTTCTGTTTGGGGATTATTAAAAAAAAAGGAAGCTAGGGCATGATTTTCTTTTCTGTTGCATTCTAACTCATATTCCTGTCCGAAAAAAAGAAAAATCCTGCGTGGTCTATTGGAAACTGAAACATGTTATGTTACGTTTCCAATAATAACAAAGTAGGTATACCAAATTGTTAGATCTGTTACAGTTGCTTATGCAATTTTTCGAACTATATACATTTTTCACTTTGACGAATCATTGATATGTTGATACACTTATTAATTGATCGTTACAATTGAGTAACAGTTATGAATACAAATCGATGAGTACTAAAAGTAAGCAACTGTAAAGGATATATAATTATGAAATTGGTACATTTATGCAAATGCCCTCATATAATGTTCAAACTTAAACATAACACCATTAGTAAATGACATAATATTTGGTCGAAACAAGCACCCAACATTTTATTGTTTTATAATATAAAACCAATTTGAACTTTTTACATCTGACACATTTAGTAAAGATAAACGGACATTTTGATATATGCAAATTAGATAAATAGCTCAAGGGTGATAAAGTTAAATTATCTGGATCGCATATCAGCACATTGAAAAGCAAGAATCCACCATAAAACGCATGTTATACCTGACTTCAGAGTAAACCTCTGTCGCTGCCCGATTATATCGTGAGTGTGGGTTTTATTCAGATTTGTTGTTACCCTGTCTGTTTTTCGTTCTGTCTCCTGACTGTATGACATACTATATATATATATATATATATATATATATATATATATATATATATATATATATAATATTATATATATATATGCTTATATATATAATTATGTGTGTCGAGGATAATTGTTGTGCGTAAAGCTGTGTGATAAGAGCATTACCTTAAAATAGAAAGTGCAAGCTACTTTCCCTGTGACTTCCTGATACATAAGTTTAACACTATATACTGTCAAATCCGGCTTGTTTTGTCCAATTAAATATTTACATCCCAGCAAACCTGTTAGCGAATGATATAAGAACAGGATTGCGTTAGTAATCACTTAACTGTTCATCTAGGGAGGGGTATATAACCTCAGTGCATCAGGGACAGCACCAGGGCTCATCAGTGGTAAAGATGATTTGTGTTTTAATAATTCACTTATTCCTGTGTACAAAACTGACTTCCTTGGTGTGGGGGAAAAGCCAGGTGTCAGGTGAGGCACGTTTTAGCAAAATGAATGAATTCAACAATACTGATCTTTTGAAGGGAAGCACCGACTTAAGAGTCGCATATAGTACAGAATAGGATGAACAAATTGTGATATGGTTATAGATAGTAAACGTTTTACTTAGGTCGCTTTACCCATTCTATACCGCTGTCTCAATATTCATTTTATAATGTTTATTATATATCGGTAAATATAGCTTAGGTAAGGTTTTAGTGTAGTCCGAGTATTTGAAATGCAAGGCATACCGTGTAAAACATGCTCAAACATAAGAAATAATTAAAGAACTTGATTTCTGATATTCAACGTCGATTTCAATATCTTTTATAATTTGGTTTCAGTTTTTTTGGCTGGATACCTAAATCACAAAGAGCGACATACAATATAAGAACCAGTTCTAATAATCAAACTCCCCTAGCTTAAATGGATATAATAAGACATTTAAAAATGATCGTTGTTATGCATAAATATATATTCTGAACTATCCTTATAGGTCTACGCCGGTTAGGGTGCATTGGTGGCGTGTGCTTTTATCATGGTAGAACATCACATATATTGAATCAGTCAAATGCTGAAGACTTTTGCTGGAGTCGTGGTATGAGACTTCCCGGAGATCTGAAGGTAACACAGCTGCGTACCTTGTGGAACTCCGTGGGATTACCTCATCATAGAGTTTGGCTCTCCTACAGACGAAAGTATTACAACACGTGGACACCTATTTACAAGCTAGGGTTAGGTATAATAATCCCCATGTTATTTATCAAATATTTAGTACAACCATCATATGGTAAAATTCTAATAAAAAGGGACGTCCTTAACTAGTTTACATTGTTTTCATCAGGTTAACGCTATTCTACATCCATTTATAGTCTTTATCAGGTTAAAACTACTTTATTTACACGCCATAGATTAAATTGAAGTCATATGGATGATAATTTAAATCCAACTGAAATGCCTAAAATGCATCGTAAATATTCAATAAACGGATTATGCTTCTACGTTTGAATACATATTGTCAATTTAGGATATTTGTGTCACGTATATATACATGAACACTCAGGTAGCTGGCATCCAGTGATAACACCAAGACACAATGCCAACTGCCTGGTGCTGAAGCTGCAACGACAACAGATGATTCAAATTGAGAATGTGAATTGTTTCTCCTATTCTGTTCAGGCATTCTTTTGTTTCGTCTCAGGTATCTAAATTATATGATTTATTTTATTGTATGGGGAATAGCACACCACGGATATTTTTTTGTAATTTGCAATTTCACCCTCAAAATTTTGTTTATAACGCAATTTTCATCTGGCTGGTGGCACTGAATCCTGTCGACCGGGATTATTTTCTAAATAAAGAAAAAATAGATATAAATATATGTATTATCAAACAGGTCTGTTTACTGTTGAATCAGAATGCCCCACTTGTCCACATTGGTCCTGTCATCACCTTCAGAACGGATGTTTGTTGTTACGCTACGGAAGACTGACCTGGTTTGAGGCCAGGGCGGAGTGTGAGATGGCGGGAGGACACCTTTGGTGTCCTGGTAACGATTTTGAAAAGCAGGTAATGACCTGGAAGAGCTTGACGTCAGCTTTGATTCCTGGAGATGCATGGATAGGATGGAGGATGGAGGACTGGGTGGATGAGGCTTCAGGTAAAATCAATAATAAACATATAGATAAAATTATTCGAACACTTCCAATGGTATAGGTCACCTTATATGAAACCATAAATTTTCATTTCTACACGCTTGATTAAATACACGTGTCGCAGGAGTATCAAGAAGAATAAAGAAAAACGTCAGTGCTGTTTTAGTAATTTGGATCAGAGTAGGCAGTGTATAAGTCTGTTGCGAAAACATTTTGGAAAAGATACCAGAACGGTCCCAAAAAGGTCCTAATTTATTCGTGTATTATCATCATCCAAAAAGACGAGATTTCAAAACGACGTATACTAAAACATTTAAATAGTTAAAAACCCATTCAATAAGCAATCATAGTGTGTGTAACAGTTACAATTTAACTTAAACGTGTTTTGAATGTTATGTAGTTATTTTGTAAATGAATAAGTAATTAACGAAAACAATCATAACGAGCTTTTATCTGTGTTGCTTGCGGGGACGACTATGTGTTTATATAAATTCAGATCAACATAAATATCCATTGCTTCCGAGGTTTGACAGAGCGGCTGAAACTGCGGACGGAAGTTTTTCTTGTGTCGTTCTTTCACCAAATCTTCCCTACGGTTGGCTAGTTGAAAGTTGTTCTAATAAAGCGGATGTTGTTTGTGTAAAAGGTGAGCAATGTGTAACTTTAAACGATACAGAGGAATATTTCTGCAAAATAACAGAATAAACATGAAATATATTTAAGAGGTATTATTATTGGTTCTCTTAATTTGATATATGAGTATATGTTTTATTAACAACGTGGGGGAAATGAGATTATAATCTTATTTTTTTCAGATCAGCAATATGCTAAGGCAACAAGTGCAGTGACAACATTTCTGGATGGTAATTTATTCTATTTATTTCAATTTTATGCTCACCTTTAGACTGATGTTCTCAGTATTTATACACACCCTTCATGATTGTTGAAGATAAGTGGTTAAAATATTGTTTTTCTTTTATTGAGCATCACGGAATGACATGGTTGTAAGAAACGTACAGAAAAGGTTTCGCTGGTTATCCATATCTAATGACTTTTGAAATAGAATAAGAGGATTTAATAATAAATAAAGTTAATAATGTTGTCATAACATCTATCTTTTATGTTAGATAAATCTTTTTATTTCTTCCATTTAACAGATTTATCGAATGTATCATAATCAATCATTCATAACTTTTAGATTTAATTCTTGTAGGCACTGAAGATATCTTTTGCATGTCAGTTCAGTTCTAAAGGAATTATATTTTCTTGGATGCCTCATGAATGCCTTTCCTTGTTATTTCCCGTAATATATAACTGCATGAGTAATATATATATATATATATATATATATATATATATATATATACATATATATATCAGGATTAAACATTGATATTAGAGACTAACAGGGATATCCACTTAGCTACTGAATAATACACATTTGCTGTAAATAAAGAAAACATTGTTCTACTTAACCATGACGTTATAAGTTAATTTTAAGTTAATTGCCGGCTGTAGGCGATATCATCTTTAATTATTACAGCATTATTTAGTGTACATATATATGTACATATATACATATATACGTATATATGCACATACATGTACATTTATGTTTTCATATACATTTATGTACATACATATATATATATATATATATAGGCATACACACACACACACATATATATTATATATATATATAAATACCATAAAAAATTATCTCTAAAAACAGTACACTACTTATACAAATCGATGTTAACTTATGTTACACCACTTTGCTATTTTTATTTTATCTTAATAACAAAGAATGAAAGGTTTTTTTTCTTCAGATTTTACATTATGATAGCATCTTCATTAATATGAAATAGGAAAGTGCTATGACGTTTAAGGGTAAGTTGTATTGTGCTTTTAAGGAACAGAATAAAAATTTATTTTGCTGATCACATTAGATTATAAGGATGTTCGCTGACTTTGTAGCTGCCATTAAAATCCGAGTACCACGAACTGGGTATTAATCAGTTCATTCTGTCCTTATAATATAACCATGGTTACGACATAAACAGTGATACATTCAACATATCTAAGATTTTTAAATATATACTTATTACTGTTACAGTAATTACTAATTAATACAATTACTCTACTATAATAAATGTTTGATGGTTAATGATTTTCTTTTCACTAAGAATAAAATGAAACCATGTGAACAACAGACGTGGTTAATCTCCACTTGTAAAACAAATAAAGACAGTTCTAAGCAATATTAGATTTCACCAATTCGACTCATAAACTGATATAGTGCCATATTATAAACATTACATCAAAATCATGGATACAGTAGTTATTACATCAGTCGTTATTGTAACAGTGGTTATTACGAACATTGGAAAGAAAAAAAATCATATAATTGCTGTGAGTACTGAGCGTTTGTTTTTCATGTATTGTGTCGAGATGGTCGAACTTCATTATGTAATAAGTTCATAGGGTACTCAACGTGCTTAAGACACTTAACTTCTGGGTTGTATCGGATTTATTATACATGCAGTGATATAAATATTCTGTACCTATCAGAAGCTAACCGGAATATATGTATTGTCAAGCCTTCATTTATTCCTGCACTAATATGAATAATCAGTTGTTTCAGGAGGGTTGTGGGTAATTGTCCGAAAAAAAAAAACACAGGCACACTTGTCTCCTGGGTCCCGCAGTAACAGGTCCCCAGCGGGAGTTTACTTATATTTAAGCGGTTAGGGGTGAAGTGACCTGGAAGTTGTTTTGACCCGTTGAAGTTATTTATTGTTATTTAAGGATCTATATGGATAAACATATTTGAAATTGTCAGTGCATTACTTTTGATGATAATGTAATAAGGAGCAGCACAAAGGTCTCCATACACTATTGACTATTACCTACAGGTATATACGATAAATTAGATGTAAGTACTATGTCAACATTGTCACCGATAGAGCAAATAATCCATAATCATGAGTTACTGGAAAGAGGGATAACCGGATGATTTAAGAGTCGACGCAGGTAAAGGTCGTAGAACTGCAATGGAAAACTGAGACCAGTCTCTCAGGAGCTGAGTTTATCTGAGTTCACTACATGGCCAAGTCGGACTTCAGATTGATGTTTGTTGCTGAATTATCGATATTTCGTCCAAAATGAATCAGTCTGCAGCTGAAGTATTTTGCCGGAGACAAGGAATGGAACTTCCTGGAGATCTGGGCCTTGCAGAGCTTCATGACTTGGCAAATTTCACCGGATCAGATCATCCGAAGGTCTAGCTCTCTTATAGACGACACGTTGCTACTAGTTGATAAACCAGGTGCACTTTTTCTGATTCACCCGACAGAAAGTTAAAATCGGCCGAGAGTTAAAAGAAACAAACAATAAATCTCAAAGAAACCTAGTTATTTAATTGTTATTATGTAATTTGTTATAGATATTAACGTCCCTGAAAGTTCATGTATGACTTCTGTCATATTTCTTTTCTTAGAAGTTTGTTAGTGAAGTGAGGTCAAAGGCCGCTCCTATAAACAGTGCTGTGCTCAAAAATTATTTATTCAATTAATTTGTTGAACACTTGTAACCATGATTTTAAATTTTATGCATAAAATATTATGTATATTATACATGTATCGTATATTATAGTATATTCTGATATGTACCGTGTAGATGGATTTAGAAAAAATAATGAACATGCTAAATATGAAGAAAGTTAAACTAATATAAGACTATAAACACATTCAGGTAACTTGAATCCTGAGGGTGAAATAAAACCTGGCAAATGATGTTCATTTCTGAAGCTCGATCTTCAGAATAATCCTAGACCCTGGAATCAAAGTTGTTACAAGGCTGTGAGAGGATTCCTTTGCTTCATCCCGGCTAAGTTAACAGTTCAGTCATTGAATTCAGGGGCTTGAAGACTGGAGATTAGAAACACAGTAACTATGTAGACAATAACAAGATGATTGTTATCATGGTGTGGCGGCTGTGTACATTAATTGTGGCTGTGATGTGAATAATTTTATTTACACCTTTGTCCGCCCTGGTTCTGCCATCTACTTCGTAAAGGGTGTTTGTCTATTCGCCACCAGTCATTAAACTGGTTTCAGGCCAGGGCCGAGAGTTTCTTGGCTGGAGGACATCTCTGGGTTCCTGATAAGGATTTTATCAAACAGAATAACGCCTGGAGGAATCTTAGCATAAATATTCAACTAGAAGAAGCCTGGATAGGATGGCGGGGGGAGGACTGGGTGGAAGAGGATGCAGGTAATGTTAAATCAGAGCGCTATTAAAGGGGGGCTTCTACTTAATACACATATATGTTGCCACATACCTCTTCACCTAAATATCGGTGCTACCATGACATAACCGCTACTTTAGATATCAATATGATAGAAACAATCTTATGCAGATACATGTTTAATGTCCAGCCTTGGACACAGACATTACTAAGATAAGAGAATCGCACGGCTTTGTGCTGGATTTAGTTGTTTCGGTAGTCTCGATGAGTGGACGTACAGACCTTGGGAAAATTTAATGGAATGTTCATACCATGTTTTTTTTCAACAATTCAGGTCTACAACATATCCATTATTACCAAGATTTACTTTTCGGCCTTGGTTAACATTGTGCAACTCTTCTTACTGCCCTTCCATTTAAATGGACGGTTCAAAATTGTTTACACCTCGCCGATGTTGCTTGTGTGAATTAGTGATTGATTAGTGGAAATTGCAGGGCACATTTATATTTTGAATCACTTTACAGAAGTGTGTGCTGAAATATATTGTCTTAAATTCTACACAGCTATTAAATAGCTCTCTCTCTCTGCCTCTATGTTTCTCTCTCTCTCTCTCTCTCTCTCTCTCTCTCTGTTGAATTGTAATAATATCTAATGGGGGAAAATAAATTGAGCAGATTAATCTGTATCTGTTTGTATCTTTCAGAGAATAACACCCATCGGGAAGCTCAATCTACACCAAGTTTGGCCGGAAGTTTAACCAGTACCATGAATAATCCGCAAAAGTCCCTGTCGTCAACATGTAATACATGTATCCAATTAAAATGTTTGTATAGCTTTTATGAGGCATCTGGTGAAAGTATTGGTCTTTTAAAAATGGGTCGATTCAAAATTAGGTCGAAATAATAGCTATTACACATCCCAAATCTTCTGAAAGGCGTGAACCGGAAGATTCTAGTTCCATAGTCCACACATTTCCCTGTCTTCTAAATAAGAGATCCGACATTTAATTTTTCAACAAATTAAACAAAATAAAAAGAATATAGATGTGCTGTGTCATGAAAACCTCTTTAATCATGTTGCCACTAAGCCAATGATTGCTTTAAGAGCCGATGGTCCGTACGGACGCCATCTGCTGTATCATGTGTTTTTAAATTTAAACTGTTAGATCGCACATTCTTAGTGCTTGGGTATTTGTCATAATCCTGTGTAGGTTATTTCACTGACATCATGTTTGATGTTGTATATTGTATTATTTTGTAGGAAATTACTCTCCCAATGCTGATGTTGTTGTATGCTCTATTATTTTGTAGGTAATTACTTTTTCATCGCTTATGTTGTTTTATTTTAAAGGTAATTACACCCTTATGGCGTTTGCTGTATTTTGCATTATTTTGTAGGGTATCACACCCTCATGGCTTTAGTTGTGGTATGCTGTATTATTGTGGTGGGATTACTGGTCATTATATTTATCCAGTGCGTACGATTAAAAAGGCAAGAAGTACATGTTTGTGTATATTACCAACGTTATGTCACATAACGGAGGGTAATAAAGAAAGTGTTCCCGCAGATAAATCACCTGAAGATGACTCCTTTAGTTAATGTATGTTATCAAGACATAGGGCTGGTCATTAGGCAGGTTCACTTTACTTGCCTTTTTTTATATATATATATATATCTTGATATCATGTTTTTTTCTATATATCTTGGTATAATTAGTATTTCTAACGTTATAACTAATTTATCAATCTCAGATTTGTATATTCACAGAATAAGAGTAATTATGTGAGAGTTTTATCACTGTATCATCACTTAATGTAAATGTATCATATATTTTGCACGTGTCTTTTGCAATGATAAACGTCTTTTTTTTGGACAAAAGAAGAACACCCATTTATCGAGAAGAAACGCTCACTGAGACATACTGTGAAATCACAGGAGATATAGATTCTCGTCCAAGACAGCCACTTCCGGAAATTCCAGCGATACAATACCGTGGGGAGCAAGTCTATACCTCTGTACCATCAACACTCGAACTGGATCGAATGTCTCTGAATGCCCCACATAGTCCGTGCATTGAAGGCTCGCCCTGTAATCCGAGGTCTGCTTACTGGTTAGTTGCTGACGGCTCATGTACTGACAGTGTTATTCACGAGAAAAACCATCTATATACGTCATCAGATATACAGGATAAATACTAACGACAAAAACCCTCTGTATTCGTCGTCAAATACCCCGGATAAATACTAATTAGGAAGACCCTCTGTATATGTCGACAGATATCCCGGATAAATACCAACGATGAAAACCCTCTGTATACGACATCAGATATCCCGGATTAAAACTTACGAGAAAAACCCTCTATATCCGTCGTCAGATTTCCCGGATAAATACTAACGAAGAAAACCATCCATGTACATCGTCAGATATCAAGATAAATACTAAAGAAAAAAAACTGCCTTTATACGTCGTCAGATTTCACGGATAAATACCTACGAGAATCACCCTCTTTATACGTCGTCAGATATCCTGGATAAAATACTAACGAGGAAAACCCTTTGTATACGTCGTCCTATATCCTGGATAAATACCTACGAGGAAAAAACCCTCTATATACGTCGTCAGATATCCCGGATGAACTTTACGATGAAAACTCTCCATATACGTCGTCAGATATCCCGGATAAATACTAACGATGAGTCAATACTGACACAGAGGACCAATCAATATAACGGAATCAGCAGAGAAACTGAGAGAGAGAGAGACAGAGAGAGAACGTAAAATATACTTGCTGTCCCTAGCTTCAGTATTTGCGTCTTTCTAAAATTTTGGATAGATTAATGTATAATTCTTAAAATGCGTATCCCTGAAATCCTTTGACACCTATCGGATATATTACAAATGTAACATTGATGATTATTGGATCACTGAGAGTATTAACATAACCGCCATAGGTACTTATGCTCGGCACCTATGACCTACTTATGCTAATCAGTCCTTTAACACTTCCACACAGAAGGCTTACCATATCTATGGTTGCAACAGCTATAATAAGACAATCTCGAATTCACAAAGGTCGGTCGCGAATGACGTCGCATTGACTGACGTCATCAGCAGGAAGTGTTACATCTCTGTTCTCCAGTAATCATACATCGAACTCATTGTGAAGCTTTCGCGTGTTTTGGATATTTGTCCCGTACGAGTTCAGTTCAAAGTAAGATATTATTATTCACTCGACAGTCGGCGGAATAGCTTCTGTAACCTTTCGCTTAGAACTTTTTAAACCATTTCCGTTTTAAAAAAACTTTCCAGGGAAAAAAGACATGCGGGCAGAGCCACTGAACAGACTACATGGGTTCTATTTAGGTGTCTCCCAAATTATCAAGATTTTGCGCTTGTCAAGAGATTTAATAAAGATGTAGGCAAATTTTACATCAGTTTCACAAATAAATACTATATAACAGATAGTTTTTATTATTATTATTATTATTATTATTTATTATTATTATTATTATTAATATTATAATTATAATTATTAAATACATCACCTTACACAGACATAATACAATAATGATTATAGCACATATGACATTTATCAAGAATACATAAGACCTAAATTAAAAACACTAACAACCATGAAACAATAACATTATACATTTACAAAAAATAATGATGTTTATATATGGAGATAAATTTTAGGAAAATAATTGTATATTTCGGGAGATGAAAATACATCTAAAATGGTAACGTTACGAGTTACAAGTAAACTCGTCTACGTAGAAAATCGTTGAGCATAGCATGAGAGTGATCTCTGAATATAATGACCAAATATCATTATATCATTATATCATTAAATAATAATATGTCGTATTAGTAGAAGATGATTTTTGTATTAAGTACATTAAAGTCAATTTAAATTACATGATTCGTGTTTTCTACAAAATGTGGTTTCCACTTTTTATCACTTGACTGTCAAATCTACCAGTACTAAAAAATTATCGTAGTTACGGGAAACGAACCTGCTTCTATGTCCCAGAGAACAGTGTTCCTGTGTTATATTTCACATATTGTATTAAATTATATTTACTTTATCATTTATATATATATATATATATACACACACACATATATATATATTTATATTAAATACCATATTTGTTATATCCATAATTTTGACATGCGATCTGTGAAATAGAATAAACAGGAGCCGTCACTTTCCCTTCAAGATGTGTTGAACACTACCGAAGCACTATGTCGTTAAGGGGTTTGTTCATATCTGAACATCCATGATGATTCTCCAAAATTTACCATCGTAATATCCTTTTTAATATTTGCTGTGATACATTGTCATCCTCATCAGTGAAATACACCGTGACAAGAATAATAGCTGATGGATCAGTTATCCAAATTACTTTTCCTGTGGTTTAAATAGTTTGTTAAACATAACACGTTGCATCAAATGAGATTTTCTTATCCAAATGTTCCCTAAAGCCAAAATTTAGCAGTTTCTCAGATGATTAGTAGAAAAAAAGAAACTTTTCAATATGTGGCTTATAGCTAAACGAGCTTGTCGGAAAAATAGTTTTTTTTACAATTTTGAGCGCAAAAAAAATCGCTTACATTTAATAGCATTTCTTTAATTGTTAATATAATGCGGTGTACAAATACAGACCTTGTGCTGTGTGTGGTAAAACTATATATGAGCAGGTTTAAGTGACAATTTCTCTCAACGACCAAAATGTTTCTAAATAAGGATTATCTTTAAGTCGACGAGATCGTATATTGTTATACGATTCTTATATTGTTATATATATATATATATATATATATATATGTATATATATATCGCGGTGCACATATAAGCGTTCTAACTTCTTTGTCTGTTTTTCTTGCGAAGCGGTTGGAATCCAGGACTCCTGTGCATGCCGTGCCGGTTCGATTCCACGATCGGCCCACCAGTCATCTCTCATCCTGTGACATTTTGCGCTTAACGTCGGGCCGGGGAGTGGTAGTTCATGTCATTACCTCTACCCAGTTCACCGATGTGACCCCCGGGATGGTAACCCTGCATTTGTTCGATCACAATCTGCTTGTATACAGACCATGTTTTAGTTTTTTTTTGGTGCTGAAACCTGGTAGAACATCTTGGCACTTTTATATATAAAATAACTGGAGTCGTATTTACTCTCTTGAGTGCGTCTTCCATTAAATAGTTTTGTTTTATTCTAGCACGGAGGAATCCAGCTATTAATGGCTGCCAGGATACCCTTTCTCCCACAACTGATTTCATCTAGTGCCGTAACAAAGCAACGAAATTTTGTTATTTTTACATATGTTTTAGCCTCTGATTTTGCGTTTCTGATCATAATTTAATTTATGCAAAATATCTTATTCTACAATATTCTCCCTCGAGGGATCTAAGATAAATATCAATAAGCAGCAAGGAAACTCGCAGTAATACACTCTGCCATCACTTAAAACCATATTCTCTATTGTTTTTTTTTGCATTTCAACATCATAGTTTATCTAATATAAATAACAAAGACCTCACAACTAATTTTGCCCAACTCCCATTAACCCCTGTCTATGGACACGAATATTATAAATCACATTATCGAATTACGGGGTAGGGTTATTGTCAACAGGCGGCTGATTTAAAATTTAAATGAATAAAATTTTTGGTACATTTTTTCTGTTTGGGGATTATTAAAAAAAAGGAAGCTAGGGCATGATTTTCTTTTCTGTTGCATTCTAACTCATATTCCTGTCCGAAAAAAAGAAAAATCCTGCGTGGTCTATTGGAAACTGAAACATGTTATGTTACGTTTCCTATAATAACAAAGAAGGTATACCAAATTGTTAGATCTGTTACAGTTGCTTATGCAATTTTTCGAACTATATACATTTTTCACTTTGACGAATCATTGATATGTTGATACACTTATTAATTGATCGTTACAATTGAGTAACAGTTATGATTACAAATCGATGAGTACTAAAAGTAAGCAACTGTAAAGGATATATAATTATGAAATTGGTACATTTATGCAAATGCCCTCATATAATGTGCAAACTTAAACATAACACCATTAGTAAATGACATAATATTTGGTCGAAACAAGCACCCAACATTTTATTGTTTTATAATATAAAACCAATTTGAACTTTTTACATCTGACACATTTAGTAAAGATAAACGGACATTTTGATATATGCAAATTAGATAAATAGCTCAAGTAAACCTCTGTCGCTGCCCGATTATATCGTGAGTGTGGGTTTTATTCAGATTTGTTGTTACCCTGTCTGTTTTTCGTTCTGTCTCCTGACTGTATGACATACTATATATATATATATATATATATATATATATATATATATATATAATATTATATATATATATATATGCTTATATATATAATTATGTGTGTCGAGGATAATTGTTGTGCGTAAAGCTGTGTGATAAGATCATTACCTTAAAATAGAAAGTGCAAGCTACTTTCCCTGTGACTTCCTGATGCATAAGTTTAACAATATATGCTGTCAAATCCGGCTTGTTTTGTCCAATTAAATATTTACATCCCAGCAAACCTGTTAGCGAATGATATAAGAACAGGATTGCGTTAGTAATCACTTAACTGTTCATCTAGGGAGGGGTATATAACCTCAGTGCATCAGGGACAGCACCAGGGCTCATCAGTGGTAAAGATGATTTGTGTTTTAATAATTCACTTATTCCTGTGTACAAAACTGACTTCCTTGGTGTGGGGGAAAAGCCAGGTGTCAGGTGAGGCACGTTTTAGCAAAATGAATGAATTCAACAATACTGATCTTTTGAAGGGAAGCACCGACTTAAGAGTCGCATATAGTACAGAATAGGATGAACAAATTGTGATATGGTTATAGATAGTAAACGTTTTACTTAGGTCGCTTTACCCATTCTATACCGCTGTCTCAATATTCATTTTATAATGTTTATTATATATCGGTAAATATAGCTTAGGTAAGGTTTTAGTGTAGTCCGAGTATTTGAAATGCAAGGCATACCGTGTAAAACATGCTCAAACATAAGAAATAATTAAAGAACTTGATTTCTGATATTCAACGTCGATTTCAATATCTTTTATAATTTGGTTTCAGTTTTTTTGGCTGGATACCTAAATCACAAAGAGCGACATACAATATAAGAACCAGTTCTAATAATCAAACTCCCCTAGCTTAAATGGATATAATAAGACATTTAAAAATGATCGTTGTTATGCATAAATATATATTCTGAACTATCCTTATAGGTCTACGCCGGTTAGGGTGCATTGGTGGCGTGTGCTTTTATCATGGTAGAACATCACATATATTGAATCAGTCAAATGCTGAAGACTTTTGCTGGAGTCGTGGTATGAGACTTCCCGGAGATCTGAAGGTAACACAGCTGCGTACCTTGTGGAACTCCGTGGGATTACCTCATCATAGAGTTTGGCTCTCCTACAGACGAAAGTATTACAACACGTGGACACCTATTTACAAGCTAGGGTTAGGTATAATAATCCCCATGTTATTTATCAAATATTTAGTACAACCATCATATGGTAAAATTCTAATAAAAAGGGACGTCCTTAACTAGTTTACATTGTTTTCATCAGGTTAACGCTATTCTACATCCATTTATAGTCTTTATCAGGTTAAAACTACTTTATTTACACGCCATAGATTAAATTGAAGTCATATGGATGATAATTTAAATCCAACTGAAATGCCTAAAATGCATCGTAAATATTCAATAAACGGATTATGCTTCTACGTTTGAATACATATTGTCAATTTAGGATATTTGTGTCACGTATATATACATGAACACTCAGGTAGCTGGCATCCAGTGATAACACCAAGACACAATGCCAACTGCCTGGTGCTGAAGCTGCAACGACAACAGATGATTCAAATTGAGAATGTGAATTGTTTCTCCTATTCTGTTCAGGCATTCTTTTGTTTCGTCTCAGGTATCTAAATTATATGATTTATTTTATTGTATGGGGAATAGCACACCACGGATATTTTTTTGTAATTTGCAATTTCACCCTCAAAATTTTGTTTATAACGCAATTTTCATCTGGCTGGTGGCACTGAATCCTGTCGACCGGGATTATTTTCTAAATAAAGAAAAAATAGATATAAATATATGTATTATCAAACAGGTCTGTTTACTGTTGAATCAGAATGCCCCACTTGTCCACATTGGTCCTGTCATCACCTTCAGAACGGATGTTTGTTGTTACGCTACGGAAGACTGACCTGGTTTGAGGCCAGGGCGGAGTGTGAGATGGCGGGAGGACACCTTTGGTGTCCTGGTAACGATTTTGAAAAGCAGGTAATGACCTGGAAGAGCTTGACGTCAGCTTTGATTCCTGGAGATGCATGGATAGGATGGAGGATGGAGGACTGGGTGGATGAGGCTTCAGGTAAAATCAATAATAAACATATAGATAAAATAATTCGAACACTTCCAATGGTATAGGTCACCTTATATGAAACCATAAATTTTCATTTCTACACGCTTGATTAAATACACGTGTCGCAGGAGTATCAAGAAGAATAAAGAAAAACGTCAGTGCTGTTTTAGTAATTTGGATCAGAGTAGGCAGTGTATAAGTCTGTTGCGAAAACATTTTGGAAAAGATACCAGAACGGTCCCAAAAAGGTCCTAATTTATTCGTGTATTATCATCATCCAAAAAGACGAGATTTCAAAACGACGTATACTAAAACATTTAAATAGTTAAAAACCCATTCAATAAGCAATCATAGTGTGTGTAACAGTTACAATTTAACTTAAACGTGTTTTGAATGTTATGTAGTTATTTTGTAAATGAATAAGTAATTAACGAAAACAATCATAACGAGCTTTTATCTGTGTTGCTTGCGGGGACGACTATGTGTTTATATAAATTCAGATCAACATAAATATCCATTGCTTCCGAGGTTTGACAGAGCGGCTGAAACTGCGGACGGAAGTTTTTCTTGTGTCGTTCTTTCACCAAATCTTCCCTACGGTTGGCTAGTTGAAAGTTGTTCTAATAAAGCGGATGTTGTTTGTGTAAAAGGTGAGCAATGTGTAACTTTAAACGATACAGAGGAATATTTCTGCAAAATAACAGAATAAACATGAAATATATTTAAGAGGTATTATTATTGGTTCTCTTAATTTGATATATGAGTATATGTTTTATTAACAACGTGGGGGAAATGAGATTATAATCTTATTTTTTTCAGATCAGCAATATGCTAAGGCAACAAGTGCAGTGACAACATTTCTGGATGGTAATTTATTCTATTTATTTCAATTTTATGCTCACCTTTAGACTGATGTTCTCAGTATTTATACACACCCTTCATGATTGTTGAAGATAAGTGGTTAAAATATTGTTTTTCTTTTATTGAGCATCACGGAATGACATGGTTGTAAGAAACGTACAGAAAAGGTTTCGCTGGTTATCCATATCTAATGACTTTTGAAATAGAATAAGAGGATTTAATAATAAATAAAGTTAATAATGTTGTCATAACATCTATCTTTTATGTTAGATAAATCTTTTTATTTCTTCCATTTAACAGATTTATCGAATGTATCATAATCAATCATTCATAACTTTTAGATTTAATTCTTGTAGGCACTGAAGATATCTTTTGCATGTCAGTTCAGTTCTAAAGGAATTATATTTTCTTGGATGCCTCATGAATGCCTTTCCTTGTTATTTCCCGTAATATATAACTGCATGAGTAATAAATATATATATATATATATATATATATATATATATATATATATATATATATACATATATATATCAGGATTAAACATTGATATTAGAGACTAACAGGGATATCCACTTAGCTACTGAATAATACACATTTGCTGTAAATAAAGAAAACATTGTTCTACTTAACCATGACGTTATAAGTTAATTTTAAGTTAATTGCCGGCTGTAGGCGATATCATCTTTAATTATTTCAGCATTATTTAGTGTACATATATATGTACATATATACATATATACGTATATATGCACATACATGTACATTTATGTTTTCATATACATTTATGTACATACATATATATATATATATAGGCATACACACACACACATATATATATATATATATATATATATATATAAATACCATAAAAAATTATCTCTAAAAACATTACACTACTTATACAAATCGATGTTAACTTATGTTACACCACTTTGCTATTTTTACTTTATCTTAATAACAAAGAATGAAAGGTTTTTTTTCTTCAGATTTTACATTATGATAGCATCTTCATTAATATGAAATAGGAAAGTGCTATGACGTTTAAGGGTAAGTTGCATTGTGCTTTTAAGGAACAGAATAAAAATTTATTTTGCTGATCACATTAGATTATAAGGATGTTCGCTGACTTTGTAGCTGCCATTAAAATCCGAGTATCACGAACTGGGTATTAATCAGTTCATTCTGTCCTTATAATATAACCATGGTTACGACATAAACAGTGATACATTCAACATATCTAAGATTTTTAAATATATACTTATTACTGTTACAGTAATTACTAATTAATACAATTACTCTACTATAATAAATGTTTGATGGTTAATGATTTTCTTTTCACTAAGAATAAAATGAAACCATGTGAACAACAGACGTGGTTAATCTCCACTTGTAAAACAAATAAAGACAGTTCTAAGCAATATTAGATTTCACCAATTCGACTCATAAACTGATATAGTGCCATATTATAAACATTACATCAAAATCATGGATACAGTAGTTATTACATCAGTCGTTATTGTAACAGTGGTTATTACGAACATTGGAAAGAAAAAAAATCATATAATTGCATGTGAGTACTGAGCGTTTGTTTTTCATGTATTGTGTCGAGATGGTCGAACTTCATTTTGTAATAAGTTCATAGGGTACTCAACGTGCTTAAGACACTTAACTTCTGGGTTGTATCGGATTTATTATACATGCAGTGATATAAATATTCTGTACCTATCAGAAGCTAACCGGAATATATGTATTGTCAAGCCTTCATTTATTCCTGCACTAATATGAATAATCAGTTGTTTCAGGAGGGTTGTGGGTAATTGTCCGAAAAAAAAAACACAGGCACACTTGTCTCCTGGGTCCCGCAGTAACAGGTCCCCAGCGGGAGTTTACTTATATTTAAGCGGTTAGGGGTGAAGTGACCTGGAAGTTGTTTTGACCCGTTGATGTTATTTATTGTTATTTAAGGATCTATATGGATAAACATATTTGAAATTGTCAGTGCATTACTTTTGATGATAATGTAATAAGGAGCAGCACAAAGGTCTCCATACACTATTGACTATTACCTACAGGTATATACGATAAATTAGATGTAAGTACTATGTCAACATTGTCACCGATAGAGCAAATAATCCATAATCATGAGTTACTGGAAAGAGGGATAACCGGATGATTTAAGAGTCGACGCAGGTAAAGGTCGTAGAACTGCAATGGAAAACTGAGACCAGTCTCTCAGGAGCTGAGTTTATCTGAGTTCACTACATAGCCAAGTCGGACTTCAGATTGATGTTTGTTGCTGAATTATCGATATTTCGTCCAAAATGAATCAGTCTGCAGCTGAAGTATTTTGCCGGAGACAAGGAATGGAACTTCCTGGAGATCTGGGCCTTGCAGAGCTTCATGACTTGGCAAATTTCACCGGATCAGATCATCCGAAGGTCTAGCTCTCTTATAGACGACACGTTGCTACCAGTTGATAAACCAGGTGCACTTTTTCTGATTCACCCGACAGAAAGTTAAAATCGGCCGAGAGTTAAAAGAAACAAACAATAAATCTCAAAGAAACCTAGTTATTTAATTGTTATTATGTAATTTGTTATAGATATTAACGTCCCTGAAAGTTCATGTATGACTTCTATCATATTTCTTTTCTTAGAAGTTTGTTAGTGAAGTGAGGTCAAAGGCCGCTCCTATAAACAGTGCTGTGCTCAAAAATTATTTATTCAATTAATTTGTTGAACACTTGTAACCATGATTTTAAATTTTATGCATAAAATATTATGTATAATATACATGTATCGTTTATTATAGTATATTCTGATATGTACCGTGTAGATGGATTTAGAAAAAATAATGAACATGCTAAATATGAAGAAAGTTAAACTAATATAAGACTATAAACACATTCAGGTAACTTGAATCCTGAGGGTGAAATAAAACCTGGCAAACGATGTTCATTTCTGAAGCTCGATCTTCAGAATAATCCTAGACCCTGGAATCAAAGTTGTTACAAGGCTGTGAGAGGATTCCTTTGCTTCATCCCGGGTAAGTTAACAGTTCAGTCATTGAATTCAGGGGCTTGAAGACTGGAGATTAGAAACACAGTAACTATGTAGACAATAACAAGATGATTGTTATCATGGTGTGGCGGCTGTGTACATTAATTGTGGCTGTGATGTGAATAATTTTATTTACACCTTTGTCCGCCCTGGTTCTGCCATCTACTTCGTAAAGGGTGTTTGTCTATTCGCCACCAGTCATTAAACTGGTTTCAGGCCAGGGCCGAGAGTTTCTTGGCTGGAGGACATCTCTGGGTTCCTGATAAGGATTTTATCAAACAGAATAACGCCTGGAGGAATCTTAGCATAAATATTCAACTAGAAGAAGCCTGGATAGGATGGCGGGGGGAGGACTGGGTGGAAGAGGATGCAGGTAATGTTAAATCAGAGCGCTATTAAAGGGGGGCTTCTACTTAATACACATATATGTTGCCACATACCTCTTCACCTAAATATCGGTGCTACCATGACATAACCGCTACTTTAGATATCAATATGATAGAAACAATCTTATGCAGATACATGTTTAATGTCCAGCCTTGGACACAGACATTACTAAGATAAGAGAATCGCACGGCTTTGTGCTGGATTTAGTTGTTTCGGTAGTCTCGATGAGTGGACGTACAGACCTTGGGAAAATTTAATGGAATGTTCATACCATGTTTTTTTTTCAACAATTCAGGTCTAACAACATATCCATTATTACCAAGATTTACTTTTCGGCCTTGGTTAACATTGTGCAACTCTTCTTACTGCCCTTCCCTTTAAATGGACGGTTCAAAATTGTTTACACCTCGCCGATGTTGCTTGTGTGAATTAGTGATTGATTAGTGGAAATTGCAGGGCACATTTATATTTTGAATCACTTTACAGAAGTGTGTGCTGAAATATATTGTCTTAAATTCTACACAGCTATTAAATAGCTCTCTCTCTCTGCCTCTATGTTTCTCTCTCTCTCTCTCTCTCTCTCTCTCTCTCTCTCTCTGTTGAATTGTAATAATATCTAATGAGGGAAAAATAAATTGAGCAGATTAATCTGTATCTGTTTGTATCTTTCAGAGAATAACACCCATCGGGAAGCTCAATCTACACCAAGTTTGGCCGGAAGTTTGACCAGTACCATGAATAATCCGCAAAAGTCCCTGTCGTCAACATGTAATACATGTATCCAATTAAAATGTTTGTATAGCTTTTATGAGGCATCTGGTGAAAGTATTGGTCTTTTAAAAATGGGTCGATTCAAAATTAGGTCGAAATAATAGCTATTACACATCCCAAATCTTCTGAAAGGCGTGAACCGGAAGATTCTAGTTCCATAGTCCACACATTTCCCTGTCTTCTAAATAAGAGATCCGACATTTAATTTTTCAACAAATTAAACAAAATAAAAAGAATATAGATGTGCTGTGTCATGAAAACCTCTTTAATCATGTTGCCACTAAGCCAATGATTGCTTTAAGAGCCGATGGTCCGTACGGACGCCATCTGCTGTATCATGTGTTTTTAAATTTAAACTGTTAGATCGCACATTCTTAGTGCTTGGGTATTTGTCATACTCCTGTGTAGGTTATTTCACTGACATCATGTTTGATGTTGTATATTGTATTATTTTGTAGGAAATTACTCTCCCAATGCTGATGTTGTTGTATGCTCTATTATTTTGTAGGTAATTACTTTTTCATCGCTTATGTTGTTTTATTTTAAAGGTAATTACACCCTTATGGCGTTTGCTGTATTTTGCATTATTTTATAGAGTATCACACCCTCATGGCTTTAGTTGTGGTATGCTGTATTATTGTGGTGGGATTACTGGTCATTATATTTATCCAGTGCGTACGATTAAAAAGGCAAGAAGTACATGTTTGTGTATATTACCAACGTTATGTCACATAACGGAGGGTAATAAAGAAAGTGTTCCCGCAGATAAATCACCTGAAGATGACTCCTTTAGTTAATGTATGTTATCAAGACATAGGGCTGGTCATTAGGCAGGTTCACTTTACTTGCCTTTTCTATATATATATATCTTGATATCATGTTTTTTTCTATATATCTTGGTATAATTAGTATTTCTAACGTTATAACTAATTTATCAATCTCAGATTTGTATATTCACAGAATAAGAGTAATTATGTGAGAGTTTTATCACTGTATCATCACTTAATGTAAATGTATCATATATTTTGCACGTGTCTTTTGCAATGATAAACGTCTTTTTTTTGGACAAAAGAAGAACACCCATTTATCGAGAAGAAACGCTCACTGAGACATACTGTGAAATCACAGGAGATATAGATTCTCGTCCAAGACAGCCACTTCCGGAAATTCCAGCGATACAATACCGTGGGGAGCAAGTCTATACCTCTGTACCATCAACACTCGAACTGGATCGAATGTCTCTGAATGCCCCACATAGTCCGTGCATTGAAGGCTCGCCCTGTAATCCGAGGTCTGCTTACTGGTTAGTTGCTGACGGCTCATGTACTGACAGTGTTATTCACGAGAAAAACCATCTATATACGTCATCAGATATACAGGATAAATACTAACGACAAAAACCCTCTGTATTCGTCGTCAAATACCCCGGATAAATACTAATTAGGAAGACCCTCTGTATATGTCGACAGATATCCCGGATAAATACCAACGATGAAAACCCTCTGTATACGACATCAGATATCCCGGATTAAAACTTACGAGAAAAACCCTCTATATCCGTCGTCAGATTTCCCGGATAAATACTAACGAAGAAAACCATCCATGTACATCGTCAGATATCAAGATAAATACTAAAGAAAAAAAACTGCCTTTATACGTCGTCAGATTTCACGGATAAATACCTACGAGAATCACCCTCTTTATACGTCGTCAGATATCCTGGATAAAATACTAACGAGGAAAACCCTTTGTATACGTCGTCCTATATCCTGGATAAATACCTACGAGGAAAAAACCCTCTATATACGTCGTCAGATATCCCGGATGAACTTTACGATGAAAACTCTCCATATACGTCGTCAGATATCCCTGATAAATACTAACGATGAGTCAATACTGACACAGAGGACCAATCAATATAACGGAATCAGCAGAGAAACTGAGAGAGAGAGAGACAGAGAGAGAACGTAAAATATACTTGCTGTCCCTAGCTTCAGTATTTGCGTCTTTCTAAAATTTTGGATAGATTAATGTATAATTCTTAAAATGCGTATCCCTGAAATCCTTTGACACCTATCAGATATATTACAAATGTGACATTGATGATTATTGGATCACTGAGAGTATTAACATAACCGCCATAGGTACTTATGCTCGGCACCTATGACCTACTTATGCTAATCAGTCCTTTAACACTTCCACACAGAAGGCTTACCATATCTATGGTTGCAACAGCTATAATAAGACAATCTCGAATTCACAAAGGTCGGTCGCGAATGACGTCGCATTGACTGACGTCATCAGCAGGAAGTGTTACATCTCTGTTGTCCAGTAATCATACATCGAACTCATTGTGAAGCTTTCGCGTGTTTTGGATATTTGTCCCGTACGAGTTCAGTTCAAAGTAAGATATTATTATTCACTCGACAGTCGGCGGAATAGCTTCTGTAACCTTTCGCTTAGAACTTTTTAAACCATTTCCGTTTTAAAAAAACTTTCCAGGGAAAAAAGACATGCGGGCAGAGCCACTGAACAGACTACATGGGTTCTATTTAGGTGTCTCCCAAATTATCAAGATTTTGCGCTTGTCAAGAGATTTAATAAAGATGTAGGCAAATTTTACATCAGTTTCACAAATAAATACTTTATAACAGATAGTTTTTATTATTATTATTATTATTATTATTTATTATTATTATTATTATTAATATTATAATTATAATTATTAAATACATCACCTTACACAGACATAATACAATAATGATTATAGCACATATGACATTTATCAAGAATACATAAGACCTAAATTAAAAACACTAACAACCATGAAACAATAACATTATACATTTACAAAAAATAATGATGTTTATATATGGAGATAAATTTTAGGAAAATAATTGTATATTTCGGGAGATGAAAATACATCTAAAATGGTAACGTTACGAGTTACAAGTAAACTCGTCTACGTAGAAAATCGTTGAGCATAGCATGAGAGTGATCTCTGAATATAATGACCAAATACCATTATATCATTATATCATTAAATAATAATATGTCGCATTAGTAGAAGATGATTTTTGTATTAAGTACATTAAAGTCAATTTAAATTACATGATTCGTGTTTTCTACAAAAAGTGGTTTCCACTTTTTATCACTTGACTGTCAAATCTACCAGTACTAAAAAATTATCGTAGTTACGGGAAACGAACCTGCTTCTATGTCCCAGAGAAAAGTGTTCCTGTGTTATATTTCACATATTGTATTAAATTATATTTACTTTATCATTTTTATATATATATATATATACACACACACATATATATATATTTATATTAAATACCATATTTGTTATATCCATAATTTTGACATGCGATCTGTGAAATAGAATAAACAGGAGCCGTCACTTTCCCTTCAAGATGTGTTGAACACTACCGAAGCACTATGTCGTTAAGGGGTTTGTTCATATCTGAACATCCATGATGATTCTCCAAAATTTACCATGGTAATATCCTTTTTAATATTTGCTGTGATACATTGTCATCCTCATCAGTGAAATACACCGTGACAAGAATAATAGCTGATGGATCAGTTATCCAAATTACTTTTCCTGTGGTTTAAATAGTTTGTTAAACATAACACGTTGCATCAAATGAGATTTTCTTATCCAAATGTTCCCTAAAGCCAAAATTTAGCAGTTTCTCAGATGATTAGTAGAAAAAAAGAAACTTTTCAATATGTGGCTTATAGCTAAACGAGCTTGTCGGAAAAATAGTTTTTTTTACAATTTTGAGCGCAAAAAAAAATCGCTTACATTTAATAGCATTTCTTTAATTGTTAATATAATGCGGTGTACAAATACAGACCTTGGGCTGTGTGTGGTAAAACTATATATGAGCAGGTTTAAGTGACAATTTCTCTCAACGACCAAAATGTTTCTAAATAAGGATTATCTTTAAGTCGACGAGATCGTATATTGTTATACGATTCTTATATTGTTATATATATATATATATATATATATATATATATATATGTATATATATATATCGCGGTGCACATATAAGCGTTCTAACTTCTTTGTCTGTTTTTCTTGCGAAGCGGTTGGAATCCAGGACTCCTGTGCATGCCGTGCCGGTTCGATTCCACGATCGGCCCACCAGTCATCTCTCATCCTGTGACATTTTGCGCTTAACGTCGGGCCGGGGAGTGGTAGTTCATGTCATTACCTCTACCCAGTTCACCGATGTGACCCCCGGGATGGTAACCCTGCATTTGTTCGATCACAATCTGCTTGTATACAGACCATGTTTTAGTTTTTTTTTGGTGCTGAAACCTGGTAGAACATCTTGGCACTTTTATATATAAAATAACTGGAGTCGTATTTACTCTCTTGAGTGCGTCTTCCATTAAATAGTTTTGTTTTATTCTAGCACGGAGGAATCCAGCTATTAATGGCTGCCAGGATACCCTTTCTCCCACAACTGATTTCATCTAGTGCCGTAACAAAGCAACGAAATTTTGTTATTTTTACATATGTTTTAGCCTCTGATTTTGCGTTTCTGATCATAATTTAATTTATGCAAAATATCTTATTCTACAATATTCTCCCTCGAGGGATCTAAGATAAATATCAATAAGCAGCAAGGAAACTCGCAGTAATACACTCTGCCATCACTTAAAACCATATTCTCTATGGTTTTGTTGCATTTCAACATCATAGTTTATCTAATATAAATAACAAAGACCTCACAACTAATTTTGCCCAACTCCCATTAACCCCTGTCTATGGACACGAATATTATAAATCACATTATCGAATTACGGGGTAGGGTTATTGTCAACAGGCGGCTGATTTAAAATTTAAATGAATAAAATTTTTGGTACATTTTTTCTGTTTGGGGATTATTAAAAAAAAGGAAGCTAGGGCATGATTTTCTTTTCTGTTGCATTCTAACTCATATTCCTGTCCGAAAAAAAGAAAAATCCTGCGTGGTCTATTGGAAACTGAAACATGTTATGTTACGTTTCCTATAATAACAAAGTAGGTATACCAAATTGTTAGATCTGTTACAGTTGCTTATGCAATTTTTCGAACTATATACATTTTTCACTTTGACGAATCATTGATATGTTGATACACTTATTAATTGATCGTTACAATTGAGTAACAGTTATGAATACAAATCGATGAGTACTAAAAGTAAGCAACTGTAAAGGATATATAATTATGAAATTGGTACATTTATGCAAATGCCCTCATATAATGTGCAAACTTAAACATAACACCATTAGTAAATGACATAATATTTGGTCGAAACAAGCACCCAACATTTTTTTGTTTTATAATATAAAACCAATTTGAACTTTTTACATCTGACACATTTAGTAAAGATAAACGGACATTTTGATATATGCAAATTAGATAAATAGCTCAAGGGTGATAAAGTTAAATTATCTGGATCGCATATCAGCACATTGAAAAGCAAGAATCCACCATAAAACGCATGTTATACCTGACTTCAGAGTAAACCTCTGTCGCTGCCCGATTATATCGTGAGTGTGGGTTTTATTCAGATTTGTTGTTACCCTGTCTGTTTTTCGTTCTGTCTCCTGACTGTATGACATACTATATATATATATATATATATATATATATATATATAATATTATATATATATATATGCTTATATATATAATTATGTGTGTCGAGGATAATTGTTGTGCGTAAAGCTGTGTGATAAGAGCATTACCTTAAAATAGAAAGTGCAAGCTACTTTCCCTGTGACTTCCTGATGCATAAGTTTAACAATATATGCTGTCAAATCCGGCTTGTTTTGTCCAATTAAATATTTACATCCCAGCAAACCTGTTAGCGAATGATATAAGAACAGGATTGCGTTAGTAATCACTTAACTGTTCATCTAGGGAGGGGTATATAACCTCAGTGCATCAGGGACAGCACCAGGGCTCATCAGTGGTAAAGATGATTTGTGTTTTAATAATTCACTTATTCCTGTGTACAAAACTGACTTCCTTGGTGTGGGGGAAAAGCCAGGCGTCAGGTGAGGCACGTTTTAGCAAAATGAATGAATTCAACAATACTGATCTTTTGAAGGGAAGCACCGACTTAAGAGTCGCATATAGTACAGAATAGGATGAACAAATTGTGATATGGTTATAGATAGTAAACGTTTTACTTAGGTCGCTTTACCCATTCTATACCGCTGTCTCAATATTCATTTTATAATGTTTATTATATATCGGTAAATATAGCTTAGGTAAGGTTTTAGTGTAGTCCGAGTATTTGAAATGCAAGGCATACCGTGTAAAACATGCTCAAACATAAGAAATAATTAAAGAACTTGATTTCTGATATTCAACGTCGATTTCAATATCTTTTATAATTTGGTTTCAGTTTTTTTGGCTGGATACCTAAATCACAAAGAGCGACATACAATATAAGAACCAGTTCTAATAATCAAACTCCCCTAGCTTAAATGGATATAATAAGACATTTAAAAATGATCGTTGTTATGCATAAATATATATTCTGAACTATCCTTATAGGTCTACGCCGGTTAGGGTGCATTGGTGGCGTGTGCTTTTATCATGGTAGAACATCACATATATTGAATCAGTCAAATGCTAAAGACTTTTGCTGGAGTCGTGGTATGAGACTTCCCGGAGATCTGAAGGTAACACAGCTGCGTACCTTGTGGAACTCCGTGGGATTACCTCATCATAGAGTTTGGCTCTCCTACAGACGAAAGTATTACAACACGTGGACACCTATTTACAAGCTAGGTTAGGTATAATAATCCCCATGTTATTTATCAAATATTTAGTACAATCATCATATGGTAAAATTCTAATAAAAGGGACGTCCTTAACTAGTTTACATTGTTTTCATCAGGTTAACGCTATTCTACATCCATTTATAGTCTTTATCAGGTTAAAACTACTTTATTTACACGCCATAGATTAAATTGAAGTCATATGGATGATAATTTAAATCCAACTGAAATGCCTAAAATGCATCGTAAATATTCAATAAACGGATTATGCTTCTACGTTTGAATACATATTGTCAATTTAGGATATTTGTGCTACGTATATATACATGAACACTCAGGTAGCTGGCATCCAGTGATAACATCAAGACACAATGCCAACTGCCTGGTGCTGAAGCTGCAACGACAACAGATGATTCAAATTGAGAATGTGAATTGTTTCTCCTATTCTGTTCAGGCATTCTTTTGTTTCGTCTCAGGTATCTAAATTATATGATTTATTTTATTGTATGGGGAATAGCACACCACGGATATTTTTTTGTAATTTGCAATTTCACCCTCAAAATTTTGTTTATAACGCAATTTTCATCTGGCTGGTGGCACTGAATCCTGTCGACCGGGATTATTTTCTAAATAAAGAAAAAATATATATAAATATATGTATTATCAAACAGGTCTGTTTACTGTTGAATCAGAATGCCCCACTTGTCCACATTGGTCCTGTCATCACCTTCAGAACGGATGTTTGTTGTTACGCTACGGAAGACTGACCTGGTTTGAGGCCAGGGCGGAGTGTGAGATGGCGGGAGGACACCTTTGGTGTCCAGGTAACGATTTTGAAAAGCAGGTAATGACCTGGAAGAGCTTGACGTCAGCTTTGATTCCTGGAGATGCATGGATAGGATGGAGGATGGAGGACTGGGTGGATGAGGCTTCAGGTAGAATCAATAATAAACATATAGATAAAATAATTCAAACACTTCCAATGGTATAGGTCACCTTATATGAAACCATAAATTTTCATTTCTACACGCTTGATTAAATACACGTGTCGCAGGAGTATCAAGAAGAATAAAGAAAAACGTCAGTGCTGTTTTAGTAATTTGGATCAGAGTAGGCAGTGTATAAGTCTGTTGCCAAAAAAATTTGGAAAAGATACCAGAACGGTCCCAAAAAGGTCCTAATTTATTCGTGTATTATCATCATCCAAAAAGACGAGATTTCAAAACGACGTATACTAAAACATTTAAATAGTTAAAAACCCATTCAATAAGCAATCATAGTGTGTGTAACAGTGACAATTTAACTTAAACGTGTTTTGAATGTTATGTAGTTATTTTGTAAATAAATAAGTAATTAACGAAAACAATCATAACGAGCTTTTATCTGTGTTGCTTGCGGGGACGACTATGTGTTTATATAAATTCAGATCAACATAAATATCCATTGCTTCCGAGGTTTGACAGAGCGGCTGAAACTGCGGACGGAAGTTTTTCTTGTGTCGTTCTTTCACCAAATCTTCCCTACGGTTGGCTAGTTGAAAGTTGTTCTAATAAAGCGGATGTTGTTTGTGTAAAAGGTGAGCAATGTGTAACTTTAAACGATACAGAGGAATATTTCTGCAAAATAACAGAATAAACATGAAATATATTTAAGAGGTATTATTATTGGTTCTCTTAATTTGATATATGAGTATATGTTTTATTAACAACGTGGGGGAAATGAGATTATAATCTTATTTTTTTCAGAATAGCAATATGCTAAGGCAACAAGTGCAGTGACAACATTTCTGGATGGTAATTTATTCTATTTATTTCAATTTTATGCTCACCTTTAGACTGATGTTCTCAGTATTTATACACACCCTTCATGATTGTTGAAGATAAGTGGTTAAAATATTGTTTTTCTTTTATTGTGCATCACGGAATGACATGGTTGTAAGAAACGTACAGAAAAGGTTTCGCTGGTTATCCATATCTAATGACTTTTGAAATAGAATAAGAGGATTTAATAATAAATAAAGTTAATAATGTTGTCATAACATCTATCTTTTATGTTAGATAAATCTTTTTATTTCTTCCATTTAACAGATTTATCGAATGTATCATAATCAATCATTCATAACTTTTAGATTTAATTCTTGTAGGCACTGAAGATATCTTTTGCATGTCAGTTCAGTTCTAAAGGAATTATATTTTCTTGGATGCCTCATGAATGCCTTTCCTTGTTATTTCCCGTAATATATAACTGCATGAGTAATATATATATATATATATATATATATATATATATATATATATATATATATATATATACATATATATATCAGGATTAAACATTGATATTAGAGACTAACAGGGATATCCACTTAGCTACTGAATAATACACATTTGCTGTAAATAAAGAAAACATTGTTCTACTTAACCATGACGTTATAAGTTAATTTTAAGTTAATTGCCGGCTGTAGGCGATATCATCTTTAATTATTACAGCATTATTTAGTGTACATATATATGTACATATATACATATATACGTATATATGCACATACATGTACATTTATGTTTTCATATACATTTATGTACATACACATATATATATATATATATATATAGGCAGACACACACACACACACATATATATATATATATATATATATAAATACCATAAAAAATTATCTCTAAAAACAGTACACTACTTATACAAATCGATGTTAACTTATGTTACACCACTTTGCTATTTTTACTTTATCTTAATAACAAAGAATGAAAGGTTTTTTTTCTTCAGATTTTACATTATGATAGCATCTTCATTAATATGAAATAGGAAAGTGCTATGACGTTTAAGGGTAAGTTGTATTGTGCTTTTAAGGAACAGAATAAAAATTTATTTTGCTGATCACATTAGATTATAAGGATGTTCGCTGACTTTGTAGCTGCCATTAAAATCCGAGTATCACGAACTGGGTATTAATCAGTTCATTCTGTCCTTATAATATAACCATGGTTACGACATAAACAGTGATACATTCAACATATCTAAGATTTTTAAATATATACTTATTACTGTTACAGTAATTACTAATTAATACAATTACTCTACTATAATAAATGTTTGATGTTTAATGATTTTCTTTTCACTAAGAATAAATGAAACCATGTGAACAACAGACGTGGTTAATCTCCACTTGTAAAACAAATAAAGACAGTTCTAAGCAATATTAGATTTCACCAATTCGACTCATAAACTGATATAGTGCCATATTATAAACATTACATCAAAATCATGGATACAGTAGTTATTACATCAGTCGTTATTGTAACAGTGGTTATTACGAACATTGGAAAGAAAAAAAATCATATAATTGCATGTGAGTACTGAGCGTTTGTTTTTCATGTATTGTGTCGAGATGGTCGAACTTCATTATGTAATAAGTTCATAGGGTACTCAACGTGCTTAAGACACTTAACTTCTGGGTTGTATCGGATTTATTATACATGCAGTGATATAAATATTCTGTACCTATCAGAAGCTAACCGGAATATATGTATTGTCAAGCCTTCATTTATTCCTGCACTTATATGAATAATCAGTTGTTTCAGGAGGGTTGTGGGTAATTGTCCGAAAAAAAAAACACAGGCACACTTGTCTCCTGGGTCCCGCAGTAACAGGTCCCCAGCGGGAGTTTACTTATATTTAAGCGGTTAGGGGTGAAGTGACCTGGAAGTTGTTTTGACCCGTTGAAGTTATTTATTGTTATTTAAGGATCTATATGGATAAACATATTTGAAATTGTCAGTGCATTACTTTTGATGATAATGTAATAAGGAGCAGCACAAAGGTCTCCATACACTATTGACTATTACCTACAGGTATATACGATAAATTAGATGTAAGTACTATGTCAACATTGTCACCGATAGAGCAAATAATCCATAATCATGAGTTACTGGAAAGAGGGATAACCGGATGATTTAAGAGTCGACGCAGGTAAAGGTCGTAGAACTGCAATGGAAAACTGAGACCAGTCTCTCAGGAGCTGAGTTTATCTGAGTTCACTACATAGCCAAGTCGGACTTCAGATTGATGTTTGTTGCTGAATTATCGATATTTCGTCCAAAATGAATCAGTCTGCAGCTGAAGTATTTTGCCGGAGACAAGGAATGGAACTTCCTGGAGATCTGGGCCTTGCAGAGCTTCATGACTTGGCAAATTTCACCGGATCAGATCATCCGAAGGTCTAGCTCTCTTATAGACGACACGTTGCTACTAGTTGATAAACCAGGTGCACTTTTTCTGATTCACCCGACAGAAAGTTAAAATCGGCCGAGAGTTAAAAGAAACAAACAATAAATCTCAAAGAAACCTAGTTATTTAATTGTTATTATGTAATTTGTTATAGATATTAACGTCCCTGAAAGTTCATGTATGACTTCTATCATATTTCTTTTCTTAGAAGTTTGTTAGTGAAGTGAGGTCAAAGGCCGCTCCTATAAACAGTGCTGTGCTCAAAAATTATTTATTCAATTAATTTGTTGAACACTTGTAACCATGATTTTAAATTTTATGCATAAAATATTATGTATAATATACATGTATCGTATATTATAGTATATTCTGATATGTACCGTGTAGATGGATTTAGAAAAAATAATGAACATGCTAAATATGAAGAAAGTTAAACTAATATAAGACTATAAACACATTCAGGTAACTTGAATCCTGAGGGTGAAATAAAACCTGGCAAACGATGTTCATTTCTGAAGCTCGATCTTCAGAATAATCCTAGACCCTGGAATCAAAGTTGTTACAAGGCTGTGAGAGGATTCCTTTGCTTCATCCCGGGTAAGTTAACAGTTCAGTCATTGAATTCAGGGGCTTGAAGAGTGGAGATTAGAAACACAGTAACTATGTAGACAATAACAAGATGATTGTTATCATGGTGTGGCGGCTGTGTACATTAATTGTGGCTGTGATGTGAATAATTTTATTTACACCTTTGTCCGCCCTGGTTCTGCCATCTACTTCGTAAAGGGTGTTTGTCTATTCGCCACCAGTCATTAAACTGGTTTCAGGCCAGGGCCGAGAGTTTCTTGGCTGGAGGACATCTCTGGGTTCCTGATAAGGATTTTATCAAACAGAATAACGCCTGGAGGAATCTTAGCATAAATATTCAACTAGAAGAAGCCTGGATAGGATGGCGGGGGGAGGACTGGGTGGAAGAGGATGCAGGTAATGTTAAATCAGAGCGCTATTAAAGGGGGGCTTCTACTTAATACACATATATGTTGCCACATACCTCTTCACCTAAATATCGGTGCTACCATGACATAACCGCTACTTTAGATATCAATATGATAGAAACAATCTTATGCAGATACATGTTTAATGTCCAGCCTTGGACACAGACATTACTAAGATTAGAGAATCGCACGGCTTTGTGCTGGATTTAGTTGTTTCGGTAGTCTCGATGAGTGGACGTACAGACCTTGGGAAAATTTAATGGAATGTTCATACCATGTTTTTTTTTCAACAATTCAGGTCTAACAACATATCCATTATTACCAAGATTTACTTTTTGGCCTTGGTTAACATTGTGCAACTCTTCTTACTGCCCTTCCCTTTAAATGGACGGTTCAAAATTGTTTACACCTCGCCGATGTTGCTTGTGTGAATTAGTGATTGATTAGTGGAAATTGCAGGGCACATTTATATTTTGAATCACTTTACAGAAGTGTGTGCTGAAATATATTGTCTTAAATTCTACACAGCTATTAAATAGCTCTCTCTCTGCCTCTATGTTTCTCTCTCTCTCTCTCTCTCTCTCTCTCTCTCTCTCTCTCTCTCTCTCTGTTGAATTGTAATAATATCTAATGGGGGAAAAATAAATTGAGCAGATTAATCTGTATCTGTTTGTATCTTTCAGAGAATAACACCCATCGGGAAGCTCAATCTACACCAAGTTTGGCCGGAAGTTTGACCAGTACCATGAATAATCCGCAAAAGTCCCTGTCGTCAACATGTAATACATGTATCCAATTAAAATGTTTGTATAGCTTTTATGAGGCATCTGGTGAAAGTATTGGTCTTTTAAAAATGGGTCGATTCAAAATTAGGTCGAAATAATAGCTATTACACATCCCAAATCTTCTGAAAGGCGTGAACCGAAAGATTCTAGTTCCATAGTCCACACATTTCCCTGTCTTCTAAATAAGAGATCCGACATTTAATTTTTCAACAAATTAAACAAAATAAAAAGAATATAGATGTGCTGTGTCATGAAAACCTCTTTAATCATGTTGCCACTAAGCCAATGATTGCTTTAAGAGCCGATGGTCCGTACGGACGCCATCTGCTGTATCATGTGTTTTTAAATTTAAACTGTTAGATCGCACATTCTTAGTGCTTGGGTATTTGTCATACTCCTGTGTAGGTTATTTCACTGACATCATGTTTGATGTTGTATATTGTATTATTTTGTAGGAAATTACTCTCCCAATGCTGATGTTGTTGTATGCTCTATTATTTTGTAGGTAATTACTTTTTCATCGCTTATGTTGTTTTATTTTAAAGGTAATTACACCCTTATGGCGTTTGCTGTATTTTGCATTATTTTGTAGGGTATCACACCCTCATGGCTTTAGTTGTGGTATGCTGTATTATTGTGGTGGGATTACTGGTCATTATATTTATCCAGTGCGTACGATTAAAAAGGCAAGAAGTACATGTTTGTGTATATTACCAACGTTATGTCACATAACGGAGGGTAATAAAGAAAGTGTTCCCGCAGATAAATCACCTGAAGATGACTCCTTTAGTTAATGTATGTTATCAATACATAGGGCTGGTCATTAGGCAGGTTCACTTTACTTGCCTTTTCTATATATATCTTGATATCATGTTTTTTTCTATATATCTTGGTATAATTAGTATTTCTAACGTTATAACTAATTTATCAATCTCAGATTTGTATATTCACAGAATAAGAGTAATTATGTGAGAGTTTTATCACTGTATCATCACTTAATGTAAATGTATCATATATTTTGCACGTGTCTTTTGCAATGATAAACGTCTTTTTTTTGGACAAAAGAAGAACACCCATTTATCGAGAAGAAACGCTCACTGAGACATACTGTGAAATCACAGGAGATATAGATTCTCGTCCAAGACAGCCACTTCCGGAAATTCCAGCGATACAATACCGTGGGGAGCAGGTCTATACCTCTGTACCCTCAACACTCGAACTGGATCGAATGTCTCTGAATGCCCCACATAGTCCGTGCATTGAAGGCTCGCCCTGTAATCCGAGGTCTGCTTACTGGTTAGTTGCTGACGGCTCATGTACTGACAGTGTTATTCACGAGGAAAACCATCTATATACGTCATCAGATATACAGGATAAATACTAACGACAAAAACCCTCTGTATTCGTCGTCAAATACCCCGGATAAATACTAATTAGGAAGACCCTCTGTATATGTCGACAGATATCCCGGATAAATACCAACGATGAAAACCCTCTGTATACGACATCAGATATCCCGGATTAAAACTTACGAGAAAAACCCTCTATATCAGTCGTCAGATTTCCCGGATAAATACTAACGAAGAAAACCATCCATGTACATCGTCAGATATCAAGATAAATACTAAAGAAAAAAAACTGCCTTTATACGTCGTCAGATTTCACGGATAAATACCTACGAGAATCACCCTCTTTATACGTCGTCAGATATCCTGGATAAAATACTAACGAGGAAAACCCTTTGTATACGTCGTCCTATATCCTGGATAAATACCTACGGGGAAAAAACCCTCTATATACGTCGTCAGATATCCCGGATGAACTTTACGATGAAAACTCTCCATATACGTCGTCAGATATCCCGGATAAATACTAACGATGAGTCAATACTGACACAGAGGACCAATCAATATAACGGAATCAGCAGAGAAACTGAGAGAGAGAGAGACAGAGAGAGAACGTAAAATATACTTGCTGTCCCTAGCTTCAGTATTTGCGTCTTTCTAAAATTTTGGATAGATTATTGTATAATTCTTAAAATGCGTATCCCTGAAATCCTTTGACACCTATCGGATATATTACAAATGTGACATTGATGATTATTGGATCACTGAGAGTATTAACATAACCGCCATAGGTACTTATGCTCGGCACCTATGACCTACTTATGCTAATCAGTCCTTTAACACTTCCACACAGAAGGCTTACCATATCTATGGTTGCAACAGCTATAATAAGACAATCTCGAATTCACAAAGGTCGGTCGCGAATGACGTCGCATTGACTGACGTCATCAGCAGGAAGTGTTACATCTCTGTTCTCCAGTAATCATACATCGAACTCATTGTGAAGCTTTCGCGTATTTTGGATATTTGTCCCGTGCGAGTTCAGTTCAAAGTAAGATATTATTATTCACTCGACAGTCGGCTGAATAGCTTCTGTAACCTTTCGCTTAGAACTTTTTAAACCATTTCCGTTTTAAAAAAACTTTCCAGGAAAAAAAGACATGCGGGCAGAGCCACTGAACAGACTACATGGGTTCTATTTAGGTGTCTCCCAAATTATCAAGATTTTGCGCTTGTCAAGAGATTTAATAAAGATGTAGGCAAATTTTACATCAGTTTCACAAATAAATACTATATAACAGATAGTTTTTATTATTATTATTATTATTATTGTTATTTATTATTATTATTATTATTAATATTATAATTATAATTATTAAATACATCACCTTACACAGACATAATACAATAATGATTATAGCACATATGACATTTATCAAGAATACATAAGACCTAAATTAAAAACACTAACAACCATGAAACAATAACATTATACATTTACAAAAAATAATGATGTTTATATATGGAGATAAATTTTAGGAAAATAATTGTATATTTCGGGAGATGAAAATACATCTAAAATGGTAACGTTACGAGTTACAAGTAAACTCGTCTACGTAGAAAATCGTTGAGCATAGCATGAGAGTGATCTCTGAATATAATGACCAAATATCATTATATCATTATATCATTAAATAATAATATGTCGTATTAGTAGAAGATGATTTTTGTATTAAGTACATTAAAGTCAATTTAAATTACATGATTCGTGTTTTCTACAAAAAGTGGTTTCCACTTTTTATCACTTGACTGTCAAATCTACCAGTACTAAAAAATTATCGTAGTTACGGGAAACGAACCTGCTTCTATGTCCCAGAGAAAAGTGTTCCTGTGTTATATTTCACATATTGTATTAAATTATATTTACTTTATCATTTTTATATATATATATATACACACACACATATATATATATTTATATTAAATACCATATTTGTTATATCCATAATTTTGACATGCGATCTGTGAAATCCGGGTTTAAGTGTGCAAGGAAAATGGCAACCATCATGAGGGGTTTTGAGAAATTGGGAGACATAAACCTGTTAGGATTCGAAACGGAGGCGAGAACAGCGTCAAGGCGAGAAATTATCTGCATGGATTATATGCATGTAAGCAAGATAACGTGCTGCGGTAATGTTTAGAGAAGAGTAACTATTTTAGGACGACGTCCTAATCCTCACATTATAGTAGGATAAAACGCTACATTATTTTATATTTTATTCCGAACAGGTTAACTATAAAGTGCGAAAAATGAAATTAAACGCAAAATACACTCTATACACAATTAACATAATTAGTGTTATAATAAAGTTCTTAATTTTAATGAAAATATAACTTCCTACTCTCGTTGAAGGAAATTGTTTATATCGTTACAGGATTAGTTAGTATTTACAATCAGTAATTATATTTTGATTTTTATCGTATTTGCCGTGGAAAAGCTCTTGATCGGAACCGAAAACGTAGGAGGTGATAATATCAATATCGCAATTAATACGTAGTCAGTTGTCCATATAAAAATACCTTAAAATATATAAACTCTAAGTCCTGATTTGAATAATTCGAGTTGATCTTTGATAATTGATAAATGTCTCTGCATCGCCATCTTGTGGTTTTGTTGTTGATAGAAACTGTCTGTTTAGATACATCGTTTTGCAACACCCACTGAACTCATGAATCTGGTATGGTGTTCATACCAATTAACATCAGTATGATAACGCTGACATTCAGCTCCATCTAGGAAGTTACATGTGAAAGTTTCATTTTCCCATGTCTCTTGTTTGGCCGCGTCTGTTAGTTTATTTTTCAGCATCGAGACCAGGAAGATACGATTTGTATATATCAAGCTACAAAGTAGTCTGTGTACGTCTGTCTTACTAAATGAACATTATTTGGTGCTGACATCTAGTGAACGCATTTGCTACTTTTAAGATAACGCTATCAAAGGAACATTATTTATTTAGACCCCCCCCCCTCCTCCGATTTGTAATGTGTGACTTTCCTATGTTTCTTTTTGTGCAAATCCATAGAAAGGATTTCTTTTTTTTTTTGGCTTGTCTGCTCCAGATCTCTTACAGAGCTGATTTTCTGACTTAGAGTCACAGAAATTCTTTCAGCTTAAACATGTACACATCATAATTGTTTTATTAACCTTGTTTAATTTTTTTTTCAATGTTAAGCAGAGATAGTGAATTTAATACCTCTCACATAAAATATGTTCAGTCATACAACGATTTTGATGTTTAAGACCTAGATCAGAGTATTTCATTAATATATATATATAATATATATATAATATATATATAATATATATATATGCATATATATATATATATATATATATATATAAATTCTGTTGTCTATATGTGCTCTTACATAGTATCAAGTAATTTAATAAATGTCACAGTTAAGTAGTGGCAATGCTGTATTATGTTATAATCGTGCAGCTGAGGAAATATAAGTGCCTTCGAAGTGTTTGCTGTTGTGTTTATTCTCCTTAAAGGTTTATCTTTCGGCTGCGAAAATGAGCCTGTGTACCAGGAAAATCGAAATATTGGGTTCACTTACAATAATAGGAAATTGAAAGTAGACCTGCCACGTTTACTCGATTAATTTCTGTAAACGTATACAGAATGTCAGATCCGTTTCCACGAAAGGCAATGATACACTCTGTCAGTCGGCCTAAAATTACCGCCAAGCCTTGCAGTTATACACTCTGCCAGTCGGCTCAAAATTACCACCAAGCCTGGCAGTGAAAAATTTAATAATCGTTGTTGATGGAGCACAAGGTAAACATGAATTTGTTATATTTATATTCAACACTTATTTTAATTTAATTTTCTGATGAAAAAATAGTTAACGCGATTGTTAACTCAGTATGTTACAGCCGAGCTAGGGCCTCAGTGTCTGCTTGATTGACATATATCATTATAACGACATGGTTACGTTGAAAAATAATCATCCCAGGATATAAATTTATATTACTATGTTACTGTCTAGTATATACAAGAAAAAAAGATGCTGATTCCAATAACTTCTGAAGCTTTCGTATCGGTTATTATTATTATTAATCAAAGCCACACAGTCTGAGTGGCGCGGAAACCGCAAGCTGTCACTATATAAAGTGAACTTGAAAACATCTTCGGTAATATTCTAATATCGATATATCAGCAAATATTTAATACAGGTGCGGAAACCAATCGCTTATTTAGGGGGACTTACGTTGGAAAAAAATAGAGGGTTTCAACAATTATAAACATTAAACAAGAATCATAGTCTCTGGTTTACAATTATAGTGGCACCTGGTCGAGACTACAGGATATTGTTCGACCGGCTATTAAGACAAATCGCGAGTGCCATTTGGCTCTTCCGTTGATTCTACAGAGCTACCTTTATGGTGACCTCTGACCTTGATTGACTGTTTTCCTCCACTTATTCGACCATAATAACTCTTTTGTTTCATCTAATGCTTATTTTAGATTAACATAGGTTTAAGTAGCTTTAAAGAGTATTAAGGGCTCAATAAAAACATCAAAACATTTGGCAACTTTTTCACGGTAGGTCTGGTTATCTAACACTTTGTCAGCCCGTAGAATCTCTAATGCCAACGGTATTTCTAAAAGGAGTGGTGAATGTCACTTGCAGGTTGGTGTGACCGCGATACTTTTGCATGTTTAGCCGCGGTAATTGGACGGTACCATTTAAACTAGTTTTATGGTTTTTCATGACTTGCGAGAACACGTCATTTTAAGAGTTACCATCGTCTAAACGTTTCTTTTTTTTCCGTTCGTGTAATCGTTTTCATTTTCGTGTAAACGTGGCAGGCTTGATTGGAAGTCCTCACAGACAGTCATCATGGTAATTTATCAATTATTACCCGTCAAAAATAAGCGGAGGTTGGTTAAACAATCAGTTGAAATTATCAAGCTGTATATGTTTGTCTAAAGTGTCGATTATCATGCACACATCTCATGGCATGTTAATCATGACGTGAGACCACTAAGTAGCAATTATAGGGCATTTTATATATATTTATAGGTGGGTTGTTTATGTGAGTGTACAGTGTATTTCCGTGTACAAGGAAGTGCAGGCTACCAATTGAAACATAAACAGCTGATATATATGACCCGACATTATCTTTGTTTTATCATGACTCATATCAACAATGCATAGAGACGATGGATGCTTAGAAGATATATAACGACAAGAGTAGTACATTGTAAAGTCAATCTTTTCCAGTTAATCCCGGATGAACTACAGATAAGAGACTTTCAACAGAAACATTTGAAACATGTTTCGTTTCATATGTATCGCGTCTTTATCGCTAACTGTTAAACTGTTAACAACGAACAAGACCATTACTTTGCTGCCAGAAAAGAATGGAACCGCCGATACATATGGTAGGACAATGCAACTCTTTTTCATTACGTAATAGCCAAGTCACAAATATTTATGGGTTACATCTTTGGTTGATATGGTGTAGGGTATAAGAAAATGAATGACAAGCAAGTTAACCTTGCGAATGCCTGAAGTAATGAAGATTCACACAGTAAATGCGCAATATATATATATATATATATATACATATATATATATATTTAATAGAAGGTAGAGTAACCCTACGTTGTTAAGTGCTCTATGGCCTACAGACTTGGCCAGAGCGGTATAACTCGTCTCGGCTTTTCAAACCACGCCGTTAGCTTCCTTCTAACCACAAACCACATTCACCTGATAGTCGGGTCGCATCCCGTGAAACAGACTGTTGGGAATTTACAGTGTTGTTTTTCTTTCAGAGTTAAATATATATATATACATATATATATATATATATATATATATATATATATATATATATATATATATATATATATATATCACTCTTCCTTATAAAACATACCTACGATTTCATTCTTATTGAGTTTATATATAATTATTCATAAGTATATAACATTTCCGAACATAATACGACAGGAATCAGTGGACTACCCATACTGAACTGGCAGGAGGCCATGCAGCACTGTAAAGACATAGGTTAAAAGTTACCTAGCATTATAGGGTTGGAGGAGGAGACCACCCTTATCTCAAGAATGAACCAATTAGAAGTTACCAGTATATGGCTGGGAATATTTCTCAAGGATTTGCTGGAATGGACATGGATAGGTGAGACGGGAGAAGCCAAGGGTCCAGGTGAGTTATTACAAAAAAAGAACAATGATCAGAGATTTTAACAGTGGAAACTAGGTTGAAGAGCAAAGTGACCCTTCAATGTCCTGTTTTTACAGTTCAGTTGTAAATGTCAAATTGTCAAAAGTTTGACTATATATTATATAATGCAAATGCCTAATATTTTATATTGCTCTGTCGCAGTCAACCGTAACTCAATCCTTCGGTTGGGCAACGGTGCGCAGTGCTGCTCCATTCGGAAAAATGGTCTCTATAAACGCTATGCTCCAGTGAAGTCGATGGATATATATGCAATTCAGGTATTTCACTCTTTTCATAGCATGGTGTAATCAATTTATGGTTCTAGGCAAATAAGGAACTAGAGATATGGACATTAGCCTGATAAGGTCAAATCAAGTTCAGAAGTCATTATAAACAATATATGCAGGGCTGTCACCTTAACTGCTCGTATAGTTATACGTGGTAGTGAAGAGGATTCACTTGTCACAGAAGACGTTAACAGATTTTAAACCTCATTTAGTATTAATTGTTAAGGATCTGCATTAGAAACGAAATTAAAATAAATTGTTTCATAATATTTTTTATTTCTTCTAAATATCATTGAATTTATATTCATTAGATTATTCCCATATTTTACATTGATCATTTAAGCCTAATGGCATGTATGATATAAACTTAATATTATGTAAACTACAGAATGTAATGACTGCAAGGGGCATGATTGTGCTGAGGTAGAAGGTCGATGTTATAATCTCAAATGTCACAACCATACTGACTGGTACTCGGCCTTCATGAAGTGTAGAGGTCAGAGGTCAGGCTTAGCCACTGAGATTGATGGAGTCAGTCTTCCGTCCAGGTGCTCAGATAAAGACCTGTGGGTGGGGTGTATAAAGGACCAATGGCTAACGGCTGAGGATAAAGGTAATATGACTTCTCTGATAAAAACTACAAAACTTAAAGATGTTTCAAATTTATTTTAAAAATGCTTCTTGGTCTTGTAAAACTCATACATACTGCCGATGATATTTTGGCCCCTTGATCCGTTATATTACCGATAGATGTTAAAAAATAAAATGTCGTATGATAAAAGCATTTCTGTTGCATTTCCTAAAATGAATAAGCAATCCGGAATATACTATACTATACTATATACATTTAATATATGTATTATATAGATATTCTTCCTACCTGTTGACATTAATAAATAATGAGACCATTTTCTTGTATGCCGTATCTGCTGAAACATCATGCATCATACACGAGTTGTTCTCGTCAGGCTCCGTTTGTTTTACGCTTCAACTGGCGACCGGGTGAGAGAGACGACTCAAAGAGGTGCGCCGTAATAAAAACAGACAGTAGTACGCCGAGCTGGGAAACGGTCGACTGTGACTCGAAACACACAGTCCTGTGTGTGAATCATTTCAATGAAATTGCTGAAGGTTATGAAATAATTCATGAATGAATTAAATTTCATACACGAAGCCATGCATCACAAAGATAACTTGTGAATAAGCTTTTGGACATATACACCTTTCATGAAACATTGAATGTCTATAAATTATGTTTTAATCGACACACCTCAGTTAAATTGAGGAAACGGGCAAAATTTAAAAAAATATTTATATAATTCTGGAAAATGTCATCTTACATACAGGTACCCCTGTTGATAACGATGTTTTCTACGAATGGGTGATCATCGTGATTGGGATTGTTGTTGCTGTTGTGATGGTTGTTGTTGTAAGGATCTCCGTGGGCATTTGGCGAAAAAACCGGACCGACAAGTAAGACTGGTTTTAAGTTTTGACCTCTCGACACAATAATATTCAAAAGGAATGCAGAAAATAACCTTAAATTATTCCTGTGAGGCTAGTCAGTTAGTTCATGTTTAGTGGTCAAGAAACACAATATTTTTTAATTCTCATAAATCAATCTGTCTCCATTTGTAGAGTCCTTCTTAATGTATTTTGTTCTAAGTAACGATTCGCGCTTATATTTATTTAGATGTAAATGTACTCTAATAAACATATACAATGAATAATTAAAACACTTTAAAACACATGGTCAGTAACCAGGGAACAAAATATATTTCGCAAGCTATATAAACCATTAGCAGTACAAATTATAAAAAAAATATACATATAAATGTATATTTTTCACAGTATATATATATATATATATATATATATATATATATATATATATATATATATATATATATATATATATATATGATGCTTTATGTCTGAGTATCGTTTACTGAACGCTCCTTGAAATGTTAACACAGGTCAGATTACGTGGACGCAGCATCTCTGAGGGCAATGCATCACGCTGGTGTTGCCTCGTCTCCTCCCTCCACACCCTCTGGTCAGCCGCCTCCTTATCCATCCAAGTCAGATATTGCAAGTACTGCATCCTGCTCAACCGTGTTCGACTCCTGCCTAGAATGTGGACAGGTCTTCATATTATTCTTTCTCTATATAATACAAACAATATATCTGAGTATAGATTTAGTTGAATGTGGGAATGTTGCGCTCGTATCCGCAATGTATGGCTATATAACAACATTTCATCCTTTTATTTAAGATTCACAAGACAGCAAATTTATCTAGTCTTGTAAGATTTAACTATTTTATTGTCTAAGATTATTTTCCTGCTGAAGATAATAGCCTTAGAATCACATTATGTTAATTGTTTATTTTTGTCATTCATCATGCCCAAAAGACATTGTTGCAATTACATTTAATCATTAGGAAACCATTGGTATTCCAATGTATCCACGTGGGTGATAAAAAGACCACATGCATGCCCTGAGGAAACATCTTATTTATTTGCCGAGACTATTATTTTTTTCAAAGACCAACAGTAATAAAGCTTTCCATTTCGCATTTTGAAACAAAAAATCTTTTTCAAGCGAGTTTTGTTTTCTTTATATTTGTCTTCATTAAACAATGACAGGCCAAATTAGTAAACATTTATATGGCAAACTATTTAACAAAGTAAAAAAAATGTGAACGAAGAAAGGATTATAAAAGTACAATAGTAAAGGCCAGGTTATAGTTGTATGTAAATGTAAAATGATGTTATTTTTAAATGCACTCGTGTTTTCATATATGAGATATATCGTATTTTTTGGTAAAAATTAATGTTATGCTAAAAATTACCATTCACAAACCGACAACAAACAGTTCATCGGAGTATATTCTGAGGATTAAGTAGTATGTATATATCTTTTGGAGATTAAATTGATTTTGTGAATTATTTTGAGAATACGAGAGATACCACTCTATGATTTAGTGCATTTTACTGTTAATTCCAATATGAAAAATACCTAACTTTCTTAAATATGTAAGATGTGTTTTCACTCTTCCCACCATCGTATATGAATGACATTATAAATTGGTATTGCTATTGGTTTCCAGAACGATGACAACGACAGCATTCACTATGACAACATGGTGATCGGTGATGTAACACGCTGTAAGTCATGTGGCCGTCCAGTGGCCCCGGATAGACCACCACCACGCATTCCAAGGCGTATCGGAAAGCCCTCCATTACGGGTTTACAAACAAGAACCCTGCCTTTACCAGGTGCTGAAGAGGACTATGAAAATCCATTCGGTTACGGCAAAATGGCCCACGAAAGTGGTAACCATGGAGAACCTGGAAGTGTTGACCAAATTAGTCAAATAACTCTTACTGAACGTAGAAGGGCCAGCACGAGCAATGCTATTTTATCAGCAACCTGGTCAGATAGTGAATAGAGATAGTAGAGAAAACTTTTCTGAAGAAACGAAGATATTGTACACATGAGAAGCTCTTAAATTTGTCAAGATACCCTATCTAGTAAACCGACAAGATTAAAAAAAGCATGGATTTTAGATAGCCTATTTAATTACGATCTACATTATCTACATTTTTTTCTTTATGCATTTCAGGAATTGGCTGAACGGAGCGTTACGTGTTGCATTGATGTAACCTTACCCTTTCAAGTTTATGAGAAATGTGATATTAAATTAAATAAGCCCACAAGGAAGTGACTATAAGGTTGAGAGGAAATTCTTGTAACATGGTATATATGTTCCATAAATCACCAACCATGTTTTGTGTTGTAATATATTTTCCTCAAAGCAAATTTAAACATGAATCATGCAACTCTAAGGCGGCATATGAATAAATTATATCTGAAAATAAGTAAATGTTATAGTGATAATCGCTAATATTATCTACTTTTTGAATGACATGGCCAGTAGTGTATCCTGTGATTTTCATATTATAGATAAAAGGTGACAATTCATTTTTTAAATTTCCATATTTTTATCTTACCATTATATGGTAATAAAATTTGAAAAAAATTAGCAATTTCTTAAATCCATTTGTATGTGATTTTAATTTTACAGTAATGATAAAAAATGCAGACAGCCATAGAGAAAGAAATCTAATATATTATTAAGTTTCATGTAAGGTATACGCTTAATAGTTAGGCAAAACTAGGAATGCACGTATGTATATGTACCCTAAGATACTTTTAGATAATAAACATAAACCTTTTTTTATAGCCTTGGTGTGGGGATAACATGTAAACTCTCTCCGGCCTATATATACAAAGTACTGTTTTTGACAATTTTCTAGAGGAATTAAACAAGTGAATTTTGGGCAAATGAATAAAATTATCGCCAGGACTATGACAACATTTTACAGCTCCTGCTCCGACGTTGTTGTTTCCTTTGATAATCAGCAAAATAAACATCCTGGTGAGAGCCGCTAGGCACGTTCACTGAATACACATCTCAATAAAGTACCAGTATTAAGCAAGCATGATGAACACGTGTGCCCAAGATAGATTCTTTTACAAAAAGCACCAGGCGCCGAGTAATAAGTTTTTGTGTTCTACTGGACAAGCAAACACAGGCAACATGAATATTTGCACATTTATTTTTCTGCTCTGTGCTGTCGAATGCTCAATGTTTGGTGGCGCCCGTTCTGTAACTAACAGTAATGGTATGAATATGTGTGCATGTAACATATATATATAACAATGACCATGAATTCATAATTTTATTTATTCTCAATGTATTAAATAAAGTATTGTTAGCCTGCTGTTGTGATACTTCATTATCACCTGAATGATCAGATCGGTAGATTATTAACAATGTATAATAAGATACTCATGCTCGGTAGCACAAAACGTCTCCTGCTGACATTTTTATAAAGCCATTACTTTCCAAAGGACTTAGGCTTATTTGACTTTTACCTGGATACATATAATGATAGTGAAGAAATAGTTTCTTTAATATCGAGAATTACACAATGTTGTGAGTTGTTCGAAACGCCTATAACCAGTAAAGTAATAGTTTGGTGCTGTCGATTTGTCGTGTAAGATATTAAGATATTTAACTAACATGCGGTCAAATACGTCAAACGTAAACCGTAATTTAGTTACGAATTTAGAAAAAGGCACGAATCTGACCTATCAAGAGACTGAGGCCCATCATCGTAAAATGAACAAAACCCTCCCGAATTTCCAAAACGATTATGATACTGAGGATGCCAGACGTTTTCTCAACCAACGTAGATTATCCCGCATCTGGCTTGGGAGTCCAGAGAGGTTAACAGTGAGCCAAGGTCTAAGTCTGACGACGGATCCGCCAGGAATACATTTGTTAAGAAAAAAGAGGAAAAAGTATAAGATTTCTTACAAACACGTATACTAGCTCATTCCAAGGCTTCAGGGGCATAATCAATCTTTTGAAAACGATAGATGTTTTATTCCGCATACTAATCCAATTTAACATAAACATATTTTTCCCGCGTATTTGGCGCATATTTGTTTAAAAGAAATAGTTGCACGTGCAAGGCGTTAAGTGAATAACACTAATTCTCAAAGTGTTAATACTTGGTTAAATTTGTAAAACTAGTACTGTCTCTCTGTCATGATTTTTTTTTTACGAAATTACTATTGTGGACAATTCGTAACATTTATGACATAATAAAAAAAATTCATTTATGGGTTTATATTTTCCCTGTTAGAAGAATCAATAATATAAACCTGAGTCAACGACCACCTAGTTACGCTCTGCATAGCGGACACACATTCTTCGGTTCATCTTTTGCAACCAGCACCTCCAGCTCTTTCCAGTCCGAATCTATTGACACCAACAGGAGCGTCTGCTCTACTTGCAGATAGGTGAGGCAAACAAACATATCATGTCTATATATGCATGACTATTTATAAAGATTTGTTAGTTACATATATTAAGGTTTGCATTTCATTAATATCTCGTATCGTTTGCAAACCAGTTTTGTTTAGAATTGTAAGAATTTAGAATTTAATTAGAATTTCTTTAAACGACCAAAATGTTCCTAAATTAGGATTATCTATCTTCCACGAGATCGTATATTGTTTCCAAAAGACAATTGTTGTAATGGGCCTGTTACATGTGCTCATTTATCACGGTGTCACAATTACCCATGTGTTATATGATATATATATATATATATATATATATATATATATATATATATATATATATATATATATATATATATATGGGCCTGTAGGAAACATTTGGTCACCTTACTTTGTGCAAAGTGAAAATATAATATCGGTATTATGCTTTATATCGTTATTATTGTTGTGGTACTTTAGGTATTTATTTCAATACCACCTTGCCAGAAAAAATTGAAATTTCTCAGTTTAAAGCATATTAATTGCTTGCCGGAAATATCTGATTTCGAGATATCGCTTATTGATAGCCTAGAGTCCACAAGTATGCAGGAATCATTTTGAAACTGATATATCTTATGTCTGACATTAATAACTAGAAACTAATTTTTTTTCGGATATAGCTGCTAGGGGGCGCTGCACTTGAACCTCCAGAACATATCATTGATTAGACATGTCTGCAAACCTATAAACCTCAGTTACAGAAACTATAGCTTGCTTCTTCCTCTGGGTCTTTTCCATGACCTGGGAAAGTCATCTAGTCTTAATTTTGTGTCTATTTGTCAGTATGTCTGTCTGTTTGTCAGTTGTCCTAAAATTCGCAATTTGGAAGGAATCCTTCTCAAAATGGTACGTGTTATGTCTTTCACTAATATCTTGAAACAGTGTTTTTCGTTTTCCGAATTTGGCCGCTAGGGGGCGCTGCACATGATCCTCCTCAGAATATCATATTTTTATCCTTTTCTCCAATAACTATAATTCTTAATTACAGAAACTATGGCTTATTTTTCTCCTCCGGGTCTTCTTCATAAATTGGTTAAGTCATCTTGTCTCAGGCTTGTGTCACCTTGTCAGTATGTCTGTCTTGTTGTCAGTTGTACTCAATTTCGCCTGCTTGCTGGTTATTGTGTCTTACATATAGCATTCTACAGGCCACGGATTTGAAGAATTCCTTTTGAAACTGATACATCTTATGTCCTACGGTAATATCTCAAAAGAAATTTTTCATTTTCCGGATATGGCCGCTAGGGGTTGCTGCTGTCAGCAAATTTTAACATAACATGTTCGGCCTTATCTCCAAAACTATAAATCTTGATTACATAAATTATAGCAATTTTCCTCCACTTGGAATTTTCTATATATTGGTTAAGTCATCTGGACTCAACCTTGTGTCACTTTGTCAGTATGTCTGTCTGTTTGTCAGTTGTCCTCGAAGTTCGCCTGCTTGCTGGTGCTTGCATGTTACATATAGCAATCTACAAGACTCTGTTTTGCGGGAATCCTTCTGAAACTGATACATCTTATGTCTTGCTGCAGTATCTTGAATGTGATTATTCAATTTCTGGATATGGCCGCTAGGGGGCACTGCAGTCCAACCATTTCATTATATAATTTTTTTTCGCCATATTTCCAAAACTAAACATTTTTATATGATAAATTATAGCTTATTTACTTCCTCTGGGTCTTCTCCATATTCTGGTTAAGTCATCTTGTATCAATCTTGTGGCACCTTGTCAGTATGTCTCTCTGTTTGTCAGTTGTCCTCAATTTGCCCTGCTTCCCGGTGATTACATCTTACATATAGCAATCTACAAGGCACTTTTTTTCATAAATCCTTTTGAAACTGGTACATCTTATGTCTTGCAATAATATCTAAATATTTATTTTCATTTTCTGGGTATGGTTGCTAGGGGGCAGAGCAGACGAACCACTTAAATATATCAATTTTGGCCTATTGTTGGTCAGACTGCTTAATTGTAGCTTGTTTTCTTCCACTTCTTCACTGCTCGTTCACTTTGTTTCCACATCATTTCTGGCAAGCGCTCGACCTATGGTCGTCTAGTTTATAAATTCAGTTATCATTTTGTTTGCACATTGGATATATTATTATCTCGGTCATATAGGTTGTGCAATATTAATCATGGCTTTTTGTATTTTCATCCACGAAACTCTTCTCAACCTTATAGAAATAAAAAAAAATGAGCAAGATATGTCTAACTTGCAAGCTTTAAAGCAGACCTATATTGGAAATGGATCGAATATTTTCCTATAAATATTTGATATTCTTATTAATATAGAAAGGATTCGTTTAAAATTACTTTGTATCGGCACTCGTATTTTGGGGGAATATAGAGATTAAAATTAACTGTGTTTTACTTATATACTTAGAAATCATTTACACTATAAAAGGGGAAGTACCCTCAGAAACCCTCCCCTCACACTCACTTCCAAAAATGAGCCGTAACCTTTGCCCTAATTTGTATCCGAGAAATTTCATAATTAAGGGGTAAAGTCTAAGTGAATGAATATTAGATCGCTGTGCATTTGCTTAGTTATCCGGATACAGTTGTTGATTCAGAATCTGCATATATACAGATCATGTTTTAGTTTTATCTGGTGCTGACACCTTGTAGAATATCTTGATATTTTTTTATAACCTCCCCCCCCCCCCCCCCGAAAAAAATGGAGTCGTATTTACACTCTCAAGTGCGTTTTAATTAAATAGTTTTGTCTTATTCTAGCACGGCAGAATCCGATTATTAATGGCTGCCAGGATACCCTTTTTCCAACAGCTGATTTCATCTAGTCCCGTGACAAAGCAACGAAATTTTGTTATTTTTACATATGTTTTAGCCTCTGACTTTGCGTTTCTGATCATAATTTAATACATGCATAACATCTTATTCTACAATATTCTTACTTATGGGATGTAAGATAAATGTTAATAAGCACAAAGGAAACTGGCAGTAATATATTCTCTTATCGCCTAAAACCATATTCTCCATGGTTTTGATGCGTTTCAACATCATAGTTTAATCTAACATAAACAGAAATGACCTGACAACTAACTTTGCCCAACTCCCATTAACCTATATTTATGGACAAGGAAATTTTAAATCACATTAGCGAATTATGGGTTGGGTTATTGTCAACAGACGGCTGATTTAAACTTTAATATGTATAAACTTTTTCGGTACAGCTTTTCTGTATAGACATTATTGAGTGTAATAAAAGGAAGCAAAGATAGCAGTTCAAAAAGGCATGATTTTTTTTCTATTGCATTCTAACTCATATTCATGTGCGAATATGAAGCATATTAGTACGTACCCATGATACAACATAAACTCTTTCTTTCTTTCCTGGTTCTTACTGACAAATGATGATCTAGTGACTGAGTGAGTCAGTGCGTCTGAGTTATTGTAATGACCAGCCAGTACGTGAAAAGTGACATCATATAAAGTCCGATAGCATATGCATACCTTAAATACACATGACTCAAGCTGTGGTTTCCATGAAACGTTTTGCACAATCTGTTGTCATGTTAGCTTTGAACATTCCATGTCCAATTAGTATTATTGTCCTGCTGCGGTAAGACTGCTGATCTTCTGGAATACTTAAACCGGTTTAATGGCTCCTTAATGCAGAAAATATAGGCCACCATGATCTAAATTGGTGTCTCCTTAGAAATATAATCAAATCCTTACGGGAATCTCCAACTCTGTGTCTAAAAGCAACGATTCATTTTATTTTGACATTGATGAACCAATATTCCACTAAAATGTACAATACAATGCGTAAAAAATAATACTTTTTACGACTGCCACCAGCCTTCTGCAGCTGGTTTCAAGGTTACTCAAGATCAATTAGTATTCTTTATTCAAGGGAATAATCTGTTGTTATGGAGACATAAATCATAAATAATTTAAATCAATAGTTAGATGGTTTATATAAATTCGATAATGGGTCATCATGATTTTCTTTCAGCAAACCTTTCTATTTCGCCTTGTTTCAGAAATGTATGTGATTACAGCTTACGCTCTATCATAATTAAAAGACTCAGGGTAACCGCCCGCTTCTATGAATGGTCTTTGTAACGCCCTAGTGCCTGCTGTTTGCGCTTTAAATCTACAGGATTTTTGTGCACGAGGTACTTTAGTCCATGTTGACATAAAACATTACCATGTAACCACAGATTGTTGACAGAACCCTCGTTGTTAGTAGTGAGAGCACATGGTGCAAAGCAATCTATTGTCATCTACAACAATCTACATCATTATTGGGTATTTTCCCATTATGACCAGGCGGCCATGGTGGCGCTCCTCACCATTTTATAAGCATGTGGATATACACAAAATACACAAAACCTGTACACCATCAATTTCTTGCTTATTTTTATAAAAAGGTTCAGGGATTATTGTATTGAACATACCTCAGTTTCCGGATTGGGTCGTTTTAATATGATTCGCTCTTCAGCATCGAATGATCGACACAATACAAATGGTGCCAGTATTATTTTCAAGATCCGAAGATAAATGAAACAATTCCCTTTGTTCTAAATCAGTCACCGTACAATTCAGATTATTACAGAGAGTAGCAAGGACCAGCTGAACACTGCTGCGCCTTATTAGTAATTTGATAAAAATAGATCAATTTTAGGAAAGATTGGAACAAACTGGAAATTGATATTTTGTCTTATTTATATATCAAGTCAAATAACATTTGATTATATATAATTTTAAACCAGTTTGAAATCCAATTTACTAACCCACTTTGTACAAGATGGATCAATTTACACCAGTGTCTAATCTTTCCTTTGGTACTTCGTTAACCTTCATTACATATTTCAATTCAAATTGCATAGTATATAAAATATATAATCAATAGATAAACAAAAACTTTTATTTTATTAACCAAATAAAAATTGTTGCTTAACTTCTTCTTGTTTTTACTCTTTGAAACATCTGGAGAACACATGTATCTGTCATCATTTGCCTTCCCTCTCACTTTAACATATTTATTGTTACACAGATGCTGGGAACATATTTCAACAACTCCTTTTTGACTTCTTTATGCTTAGGTAAAGCATATGCATGACTTGAAACAATTACACCAACATGTAGGCCCTCTTCCTTTTAGTAAACAGTGATCGAAATTTGTAAACAATATTAACGGTGCCACCATAGCTCTGAAATGCAAGTTTAATATTCCAGCTAATTATGTCTCTTCAAACTACTAATAAATCAAATATTCATTCTTTATAAGGTAGTTTAGGTAATTTTAAACGTTAGATGATGGATGTGAAATAATATGTTACATCTAAGTCACGAGAATAAGAAAGTTAGTTCATTTACCTTGTCTGTATTTTAAATGTAGCTGACTCACTATTAGATATTACATTTTCTCCATCGCTGACATAGATATATCTTTTATTATTTCTATTTTATAAACTGAAAAAAAAAGCAAATTAAGAGTAGTATCTGAACAAAAAGAAAAATTATGTGTAGTCTATTTGAAACTGATTCAATCCAATGATACACAATGTTATATTACGATACCCTTAATAACAAGGTAGATATACCAATTCAATGATCTGTTATACTTTCTCATTTTAACTTATATATATGATATACGGTACTTATATATAGGATATACGGTTATGAAATTTGGGAAATTTACGCAATGCCCTCATATAATATTCAAACTTAAATATAACACCATTGGTTTACATGTTTATATACATGTATATATATATATATATATATATATATATATATACACACACATATATATAACCACATATAAAGGTTTCAGGTTTGAAAACAAAAGCATTGATATTAGAGACTTATTTCCTCGTGTCATACAAGGAAATCAACGTAGCTTATGATTAATAAACATTGACTGTAATTAAAGAAAACATTGTTCAACTTAACCATGACTTTATAAGTGAATTTTCGCCAGCTGTAGGGGATATTTCCCTTAATTATTACAGCAGTTTCAAGTTTATATATATATATATATATATATATATATGCCGTTATTTCATATATAAACGTATGTACACACATACATATACATTTATATGTAAACATATACATTTATATACATGTATATACATGCATATATGCACATTCAAACACTCATTTAAATATATATATATATATATATATATATATATATATATATATATATATATATATATATATATACCAACAACAATTTATCACTTAAAACGCGTACACTGCAGAATACTTATCCATGTTAACTATGTAACGCCACTTAACTTTTTCTACTGTATATAAATAACATAGAATGAAAGTTTTTCTCCATATTTTTAATTATGATTGCATATTTCATTAGCCAGGGAAAGTTGTATGACGTTTAAGGGTAAGTTGTATTGTGCTTTTAAGGAGCAGAAAATTAATATGTTTTAACGTGTTCATCACATCAGATTATAATAATGTTCGCTACCTTTGTAGTGCTCCAAAAACGGCACCGTTTGTGTGTTGTGCTCTAACGTCGTACGTTTCACTGCGTTTGTGGTGCTCTAACAGGGGCACTGTTCACTATGATTTAGGTGTTCTAAAAGTGACAATATTGACACGGTGCCTCGCGTACATCGTACTTACAACTAATTTATCCTATATACCTAGAGGTAATAATCAGTAGTATATGGAGAAACATTTGCTGCCCCTTATTACATAATCGTCAAAAGTAATGCACAGACAATTTAAATATGTTGATCCACGAAGAAACCTAAATAAGATAACATAACTTCAACGGGCCCTAGTTTACAAGAGTTTACATGAATTCAATACTGGTCGAGGAGGTAAAGTCAGAACAACTTCCGGGTAACTTTACCCCATAACGCTTGACACTTAAATTTAAGGGAACTCCCGCTGGGGATCTGTTACTGCCGGAACCTGGAGCCAAGTGTGTCTGTGTCATTTTTTTCGGACAATTACCCACAACCCTCCTGAAAGTACTGAATATTTATATTAATGCAGGAATAAATGAAGGGTTGACAATACATATAACTCCCACTAGCTGCAAATAGGTTTTGGATATTTATATATATATACAACCCCGAAGTTATGTGTTTTGAGCACGCTTAGTACCCCATGAACTTTTCACCTAATAAAGTTTGCCGACCATTGCTACACAATACGTGAGAAACAAAAATAAGTACTCACATGCCATTATATAATTTGTTTCTTTCCATTTTTCGTTATAACCACTGTTACAATAACGACTGATGTAACAACAACGGTATCCCAGAATGTTATTTGACGTTTAAGATTTGGCGACATATCAGTTTATGAGTCGAATAGACGAAATATTAACCATAAAAAAATCATTATAGTACAGTAATTGTAGTAATTTGTAATTACTGTAACAGTAATATGTAAATATTTCGATTGTAAGATATGATTAATGCATCACTGTTTATGTCTTAACCATGGTTATACTATAAGGACAATATAAAAAGATTAAATACCCAGTTCGTGGTATTTGGGTTAATTAAAGGTAGCTGTCTTTACGCTCATCATTTGTAAGGAGTGTCCTGTGAGGTTTCCTAGGAATATCATGTCTATATCTTCCATACGTTTTAAAATATAAAATTCTATAATCATGTGTTAGTATGGAGCCAACGTATTTAGGGTACATCGTGAAGTCATCAGTAATAAGCTTACTTCTGTAATATTTTCTATCTTCTTAAATTTATAGAAGCGTACACTTGCATCTCTGTAACCTGTAGAGATCCATAGACCTCAAAGTTTAACTACGTATGGCCGATGTTGGCCAATATGGTGCTGCTATTGTATTCAACAATACAAGATGACCTATGACTGACCACGCGATCACTGGTGACGATTGAGTGGCGCCTTATCGTGTGACGGTCCTTCCCAAAATATTTGATGGTGGGAAAAAATTCCGTCAATCCTTCATGCAAGCTTTTTTTCTAGTATTTTGGGGAGGGACTCTGACAGGTCGGTCAAACTTCTAAAATCTTCTAATTCAATGACATAACCTTCTCTTTTACCTAATTTATCCCTTTAAAAGAGCTGAACTTACTCTAGCTGATATTTTGTTATCATTACAGAACAATCCTAGGAACCACGGCAAGTCTACAGAATTGACACACGAGGTATACCTTACCAAATAATTAATTATTATATCTGTATGGTGGACAAGTATATTGAGTGGAGGAAAAAAAGGCGTGTTATTGTATCTGTTATAAATGTATCGCTGGCAACTAATTGGGGAACATTTATTTAAACTAACCCTCTTTGTATTTCTGCACATAGAAATTGCAAACACGTGTTTATTTTTTGTCTTAATATTAAGGTCGTTTTCAATTAAACATTTATTCTCTGGTACTATTTTTGTTCGAATACTTAGAAACGGATATACCAGATCCACTATTATCCGCCACGGTCTTTACCCTTGAGGATATGCCTGCATGAGTATATGACCGAGGTATTGGACAAGATTATATCTGTTCACACTTTTCTTTTACAATTCAGTTAAAATAACATTGGTGGCTACTGTCAAAGAGGCTCATTAGCCGAGTAAAGGCATCCTTATATATGGAATAAATATGGACGGAGACGAAAATGAGCTAACAGGGACCATGCCTACTTAAAAAGGAAATTGAATGATATTTTCACTGCAGACACAAAAAAAAACCAATGTTGACCTTGTTTTTTTTGTTTATCGTTTAATTGTTCAATGTTTAATTGAGATTGTACATCTTTGTGTGTCGTTTTTCATTCTCAAAAAACAATTTCAATGACCTGTGACAGATTTATCAGTGTCATATAACAAATAGTAGGTTTTGTCAATGCCGAGAACCTTTCCACACGAAAGGCCCAATTGGTCATAGATGAACGGTCTTCACAAAACCCTGCACGCAACATATAAAAACTCCATTAAAGGTTCTGAGGAGAACCATGCGCTCCGGAATCTGTAACTGGCTTCATTCCTTTAACGGCCACTAAGGGCAATACAAATTTGTGACTTTTACAGTCTGCTTATTGATATACCTCATGTGGGACCTGTAAGCTTTTAACAGATCAAATGTAAAGCGGAGTCAAAAGTTTTCTTCGGGGAATGAAATGAATTTACTGTCAAAGACTCTTCCTCAATCTCAATCTCAAAGGCCAGCTTTAAACACCAGAGCAAGAATTATATTTTTAGACCAAGGTTCAAATAAATTGTACAAACCACCGAAATCGTAAAAGAACGTGGTCCTATTTTTTTTCTTAAATCATCACACAGTGTGTATTTGCTGCTTTTTTTCTGATAATAGTAAGGGCAAGGCAGTCGCAGTCGATGTAATTTCCATCGCAAATTTGTTAAAAAAAATTAACTGTATTTGTCTTAATGTACTAATGTAAAACAAGTTCTGGTGTCCTTATATTGAGCTTACTGCGCCCCCTATCTTTTTTCTTTGAAACTTTGGCAGTGATAAATTCTGACTACGACAATATTCCGAAGAATCTGGACGGCGAGCAAGTATACTGAACAGCAAAGCAGGTTATCACATGTACTGTAATGGTTCTCACAGGCTGCATTCTCAAGAGACATCAGAGCGTGTTTCCATTAACCCAGATGTTATTGTCCTGCCAAACAATGTCACTGCCTGTAAAGTAATGGACCAGGTGGTTATATTGTCCAACCAGAATCTACAAAACATTGTAGTTATTACAACGATATTAATACCTATAATTAAAATATGTATAAACAATTGTATCTTCCCGCAGATATGAGTATGTATTAAAATAGCCGACCCATTGTAACTTCATGGTTATACGGGCCCGTATTTTACGTGTTCGTTATTCCTTAGGATGACTTGGTCATATTCACGTAAAATAAGACAAAGTATGCAATATGTAGCCACATGCTATATATTTATATAGACAAAATAAGGTGTGATAACATTTTATTTGATAAGCCAACTAAGTTTGCAATATATATATATATATATATTTATATATATAATTATAAAATGTGGTTACATATGGAGTGACCACACTTTGTTTGACCAGTCAATAGAGTATGATAATACTATAAATATATACTATATATATATATGTATATATATATATATATTTAATAATATGAAATGTGGAAACACATGTTTACTACTTTTAAGGACTCGAAGCATTTGTGTTCATTGAACCGGAAGATCCGCATTAGAATCTTTGGTTTTACTGGGGTTCATTTATTATGCTTTCCACATACGCCCTGTGACGTCCGGGTATGCACACAAAATTCCAAACCCCCCTGCGATTACAAACAGCTTGCAGCAATACATCGCAAAGGTTATAGTGAAATAACACCTTTTCGGTCCAGGCCAAGATCATTATAAAAATAGGATTATTCAAAATACAAACAATAAATTTACAGCTATTCCGGATGAGATAAGGTTATATGAGTACACAGACAATGCCTTAATAATTTCATGTATCTGTAGTCGTGACAGGATCTGTGTCATGTTGGTGATTATATGTGTGGTAGGTTTCTATTTTAAATGTATAGATCAATATCTCAAAAGTGTAGGTGTACCGCCGATTTAAAAGTATCAGGGATAACACACAGTAGTACTGTGGTGATGATACAATCTCATTATCACACGACAGATAGGATTTTGTTACACATTTCCAACAAGCATTCACCCACCACGGCTTCAGCTAAAATCCTGTTCAAACCTGTCTGTGCACAAGCTTTCACAGTACAGAATTTCCATCCCAGGTCACCTCAAGAGCAAAGCTGCCCTCTAATTCCAATGAACGACTCTGCCCAGGACAAAGAAAACGCCCTATGTCCCAAAGGCATAGCATCATTTCAATTTTAAACATGATATAGTGATTAAGACTTCCTCAGATGTTTAAAGCGTGTGTATTATGCTAACCGTCCAAGTAAATATCACCAAAATCTGTTTTTAAGTATTTTAAGTCAATAACAGCTAAACCACACAACCAAGTTTGCAACATAAAACCTCTCGCCTCCTCGCGGCGGTAGAAGTATGCACTTTTCCCTAACCCCAACCTGCCACTGTATATTTTTTCTTGGATTACAGACAATGAAGAAATTGACGGTGTTAATATATTGTTGTCCTATTTAGAAATTCTCCTGATAGAGTATTCATATAAGTTTGATAGATATAGACGGACGAATCGGATTTATTCTCAATGGATGATGTTATGTTGAACCTGATTTAATCAGGTGGCTCGATACTGCGGACATTGTGCCAGGCGGCAAAAAGAATGGGGTTCATATTGAATGGATAGTCTATTTACGGATTGGTGATGGAATTAAAGGTTCGGTTATCGGGGATGGGGGGGGGGGGGGGGGGTTATATTTACATAAATGATGTGATTATGATTTTCTCTCTGAAAAATATTGTGTTTATTTTATCGAAGGACTGCCAGACAATAATTAAATCAACAATACCTCATGGATGCCATTAAGCTTATGGATATAATGGCATGTAGGGCTTTTTTTAGGGTTTTAAGGTTCCTGGCGCGATCCTGGCTCGGAGCATTAAAAATTGGGCAAAAATCTAAATATAATATTAAAAATAATTTTGAAACAACATAGAAACCTGTCATCCAAAAGGCGAATCAGGTTGTGTTACATGCATTAATAAATTACATTAAGCTTTGTTCATTCGATAGTGAACCCTGCATAAAAACTATTAAATAATCGTTCGATGGGTTTCACGGTTCTACTGACGCCCCATAAAATAACAATTAGCATTACCCTTACATTATCCCTTAGCTCTGGTATATGTCTTTGTAACTGAGCAGGTATTCTCTTTCTAATTAAACTGTTTCATAGTTGGCTCGACCCACACGTTAATCAAGGTGGATTTAATCACAATATTTAACCTACATGCTCACTCTGTAAAGCTTGCATTGCTAATATTTAGATTGTTGTCACCAGCTCCTGTGTAGATCAGATAAATTATATCAAATATATTTTAATTGATAAGATTCTCTTTGGTATACATTTAGGGTTTTGGTTTATGGTTTGATAATATATTGGGATCCCTCCCTGCCCTTAGTTATCAACCAGTTAGCAGCATGTATATGAGTTGGGCACTTTATTCATCAAACCATGTAACCTCCATTTCCAAAATGTTAGGGCAGGCATGAAGCACTCCTTAAACTATTAGTTTGACCTCATTTATTTGTTAATTCTGGCATTTCATGAACGCCTCCCTTTTTAACTTTTTATATAATATACTCAAATTGAAACTTGTTTATAAAAGTTTATTGTCTATGAAATAAATAATAAAAATAGAATGAATAAAAACGACAAAATGGAATACAAAAACAACATAATTCCAATATCAAATCGGATATAGGCCAAGAGGTAAATAAGCTTATATTCCCGGTTTCTGTGTATTTCAGGAAAATGATGAATTTAATTTTTGTTTTAAATACCTAATCCGGTCAAACACAATATGTCGAGTCTCTTTTTATCCCAAAGTATTGCATTAAACCTTACTTTTGGCCGCAACATGTATAACTCATATTTTCAGTAATATATGTTTGTACTCTAAATATAAATTATTTTGATGCAATCATAAACGGTGTTTCTGTTTTAAGCAGTATAACATTTAAGTTACAGATACCTACCTTAATCCCCGTGGTGTGTTGATTCTTTATAGTGAGGTACACATGGACATAAACTTCCGGTTAATGCACACATGCACAGAAATATATATATATATATATATATATATATATACATATATATATATATATATATATATATATATATATATATATATATATATATATAGATAGATAGATAGATAGATAGATAGGTAGATCTCTCTTTTATCCCTCTTTCACCTCATCCCCACTTTCATTAAACCAGCGTCGTCCCCAAATCCCACCACCACGTCTTGCCTTTAGGGTGCGTTGAAACGCAACTTTCTCTTACACAGGATTATAGGTAGATTAAATTAGAATGCATGTACTAAAACAGCCCTTTAAACAAAAAGAAACTGAAGTTTTATTTTGTTCTCGACAAGTCATCAATATAGTCCTGACATACCGGCTGGCAATAAAGCTTACTCAAGTAACAGTAAAAAGAAAGAGTGTAATAGACAGGAATTAGATAGTCAAGGATAAAAAATATACATTTGGGGTCCGCTTCTCCTTTTCTTGGGAAATAAAGTCCTCACCGAAAATTCTTGCGTACAGTATCCTAGATAAACTTTCCATTTTTTTCACTTCATTCGCGACTCTGGGACCGTTCTTACAGTTATTATGTTAGAAATAGTTAGCACTAAAGCCAACCCTGAATTTTAAGCTGAATAAGGTTGTAGTATCACACAATATGAGCTACATTTACATTCATTTTTTAAGATGATGAACCTTGAGAAAATCGTGTATAAACTACAACATCAGGAACACCCGCACCCCCCCCCCCCCCGGTAACTAGGAGCTTCAGCTGCTGGACCAAAGAATGTTTGTTGTACCATAGAGTTACCATACTGAATAAAAGTTCAACATGATTCAACATGAATACACAGAAAATGTCCTACTTTGTATGTGTATTTGTGTTCTTCTATATCTATAAACAATGAACCAGCATAGTTATATATACATCTGTATAATTCCATGGTTTCATTAGGTGTGCCTTTATACGTTTACCTTACTTAACCATGTAGCCCCAGGATGTAGAAATAAAACTTGGCATGTACTAACGTCCTAAATTTAAACTGGTGTATAGTGTACACAAGTCATTAGCTGAACTTTGTTATGCTTTACAGGGGTGGAGCGTGAAAGACTTGTTGGGGTTCCGTAATTTAGGGACACCTGGGTTTTTTTATAGTGGTGTGCTAATTTATGGTCATCTAGAACGCAGCGCATGCTATTTCTTAGCAAACGGTGATGGTGACAATTGTTTTACCAAAACGGAGATGGAAAAACAAATATGAAGGAAAGGTAGTAGAGAGGTTAAATAGATTTTACACTTACTGATTGCAAATCGGCAAGTCAGACCTGGACAGGCAACAAGGCAACATGGTGAGCAACTTCAAAAGCCAGGTATAACGGCTTGATCCTGGGTCTACCAGTTAAAGATTTTAATAAAACATCAAATTAAGGCAAATAGTCTCATTTAGATATCACAAGAAAATATCTGACATAATTCCCATATTTAATGAATAAATGATTGCACGGCTAATGATTTTGCTGTGCACATTTAGATGCCTTCACAACGTTAAAGCCCTCCAGAGCATTAACTTAACCTCGTTGAAAATAAATAAAGACGAGCATGTGATAGTGAGTGGGTAGAAATCGTAACCTTTTTTATACAGCAACGGAATGAGGAAGACTAGGGCTTCTTTGAACGTCAGTCTGGCCATTCAGGTTAACCCGGGTCCTATATAACCATGAATTTTACTTTAGCACATCACCAGCACAGTCAGGAAAGATATGTATCTAAATTACAGTTAGCAAAGGCTAACGAGGTTCACTTTTCTTTATTTAGATAAAGAACATTACTAAAAAGAAGTTGATAAAGAACACTTCTAATACTAATCCTACTGTTTATAGAGCTACTACTATTGTGTTTATATATATATATATATATATATATATATATATATATATATATATATATATATATATATATATATAAGCACACTGACAACATTTAGGGGGCAATCCTTAAATTTAGGCAGGACAATGTGTACCGTTCATATTGGAAAAATGAAGCAAAAAGGGCAAAACTTGATCTTTAGCATGTGCAAAAATGTCTTTTTATTTTAGACAAAACGGGTGCTAATGACAAATATTAATGTGTAATCATTTAACAGTTGTGTTGAGATATATGGGGTGCCATATCTGCACCGTATTTGCAACATAATTTTGTTAAACACTCAAATTTGAACGTTTTGCAGCCTACATTTTTTAAGGATATTTAGCATTTGGTAGAAAGATTACCACCCAGCCTTCCGCCTCCGCAGGGTCGGATACAGGATTGAGGAAAAAGTGGTCAAGCCGATAAGGACTAATGGAATAGCCTTTATAAGATCCGCATCTGCCCCGTACGTTTTCAATGTATTACTAATAGTCAGATAGCAACGAAAAATTTGGATAATCTAAAAAAAATTATAATTCATCCTCATATTTTGTTAAGTTTTTCATTGACTTCTATCTGATTTTTACTTCTATTTCCTACTTTCACTTAAAGGAAGCATTGTTCGACATCAACAACATGTTAATTAACCTTTACCATAAATAACCATTGTTATTTATCATAGAGCAGTCAGCACCCGTTTTTATATACTTCTTCTCTTAGCTTTAATACGTCTATGATATATATATATATATATTTTTAACGAGGTTATTTTCTTTTTGAGTTACAACGGATAATATTGTTGATTACATGTTCCCTCTGGCCCTTCAACCCTATAAACCCACTCCTGATGATCATGTGTGAGGTTGTTTGCCTGTCCGCGGGTTGTATGGATATTGATGGGTATGTGTGCTTGTGTGTATTCATGTGAAAGTGTGTCAAAACTGTAACTGTTTGAAACAGGGAAGTGTAGCCTTGTAGAGATACAGAGGCAGATTGATTATCTGCTAATACAATATCTGCTGTATAGACATGTACCTAATATGTATCCGCTACAGGTTTTTTTTATATTTTACGTTTACAGTGGTTACGAGTACATAGGACATACATCACTGGCAGGCAAGCACTTTGATTTTCCTAAACATACTTGATGTAAGTCCATGATTTTCCGGTCGACAAAAATTAGTCATTGAATGTACACAGGCTTTTATCTTTATTTGGGTAATTTGTAATTTTCAGCGGTATAGACCATAACCAGGCGAGATATTATCGAGGAACTGTGATTGGTTATATTCCCTGTATCACATTACTACTCGTTGATAACCAATGTTAACCCTGTCCCAGTGTTAGCTATGTGCCGTGTTTACTGTATGTGTCGGCGTCAGAATGTCTGGTGTTTTAGTAATTACCCTGTGGCTTCTTGTGGTCATTCCTTCTGAGCTCAGCGGCGAGCGGCCACAATCAGGTAAGGTGTGATTTAACGATTTCAGTATATTTCCATTAAAAGAGCTGTCATGTGCTTGATATATATATATATATATATATATATATATATATATATATATATATATATATATATATATATTACGAGCTGGATATTGCTTGCAAACTAGGTACATGATGGGAGGCAATTGGTACGATAACACATAATATATATATATATATATAAATATATTTATATATATATATAACTGAAGAAAATCAACACTGTAAATTCACTACAGACTGTTTCACGGGATGCGATCCGATCAACAGGTGAATGTTGTTAGAATGAAGCTATCGGCGTGGTTATATATATATTGTTCATCCATATAATAAGTTACTTGTGTTTGATATCTCACCATCGCCGATCGTCTATGATCGTGTTATATACTGAAATAGCACAACCCCATCTTTTACAAACTATTGACTGCCGTTTGCTTTATGTTTGTTTTCTTTACCCTATGCAGTTGCAGGGTATTATCCCCCTTTAAATAACATAGAGTATCATGTCTTTGCAGCGTCAATGTTGCACTGTGTCCTGGTATTATAGACTGTTAACAGCACACTAAAATAATTACCCGGATATATAGGAATTCACTAGAAAAATGTTTACTTCATTCAATATATACCTTGTATAAAAATGGTCAAGTATCGTAGTAAATCCTGGTAGATGTCATGTCCAGTGGCATTCTTTGCGGATAATATTCGCTCAACGGACATAAATTATATCTGGCATACTAAACTAGCTCCGAAAAAATAAAATGGCCTAATTTTTTCGAATTATATATATATCCTCTGATATATAAATGTATCAGTTGTGAAATAGCATATGCAAAAAAAAAAAAAATGATAAGAGATAGAATGACAAACAGAACATATCAGTATAATTTAGCGTTAACCTGGCTGACATGGCTTTTTTAGCTGTTATTATATATTTGTTTTCGACCGTTAACATCATCATCTTTGTTTGACGCCAATTAATGTTATTCCTTGGTTTATCCTACGACAACACAATGATCTCAGCATTATATATAAATTCTTTCACATAATTATTATCTATGGCATTTACGTATAACTGAATATAATATCAACTGAATAATTTGTAATTATAAAGCAAAAATAACTTTAATTTATTATGGGGCAATTAAATTAATCGATCGCGTCTCCTATATAATTATTCGAATAGTAGCTTATCCGTATAGAGTGGAGGAAAATGAAGTTTTTTCATCGACCGAACAACACCTATCTACGATTAATTTATATATATTCAGTCATATCTCCTCAAACCTGTCATGGGTTATGCTTACCCTCCAAATGAATATCAACAAATTTTTTTTTTACGTCAAAATCCTAACAGACAAACCAAAGCTGCAACATAAAACCTTTCGCCATCTGGCTGCGGTATATTTTTACACCTAATCCTAGCCTAGCGGCGAAATAATCCTTGAATAATATAGAGAAAATGTAGAAATAGACGATGTATGTACATTGTTATCCTATTTAGAAATTGCCCTCATAGAGAATCTGAAGAGTTTGACATATACAGATGGACGATTCAGATGAATTCCGATGGATGATGTTGTATTGAACCTTAGTTTTATCAGGTGGTACGATCCTACGGACAACCTCCTGAGGTAGGCAGCTAGAGGTCTGTTGTTTATATTCGATGGGCGGTTTAATAACGCATGGGTGATTAAACAGAGCTTTTCCTGCATTGAATAGCTCATTAAAGTCTTTAGAACTCTGAACACGCAGCATAAAATCCTGACACCCAACAGAGGAAATAGGTTGTGTGATTTGGATCAATAAATTACATTAAGCCTCGTTCATTTGATAGTAAATCCTACGGGGGTTTGTACAGTCGAGGGGTAAAATGGTGTTTGCTTTCTATAACGGACGAATTGGTATTTCGAATGTTGGTCTACTCCGATTCATTAAATTTATCCATGTAAATGCCTCTGCTTCTCCCCTTGAGGCAAGGCCCACGCTCTATCATAGATAAACTTTTCATTTTTTTTTTCACCTCATTCACGACTCTGGGATTGTTCAAACTATTATGTTAGAAATAGTTAGCATAAAAAGGCAACCATGAAATCCAAGCTGAACCAGGTTGTAGTATAACAGAATCTGAGCTAAATTTACGGTCATCAATTAAATAATGAATCTTGAGAAAATCGTCAATAGCTTCGGAATAATGACCCCCTTACGTTACAAAATGCCTCAGCTGTCTGAACAATAAATGTCACTTGTATCATGGAGTTATGCCACTGGATTAATGCTCCTTTGTTTGAACATTAATACACAGAAAATGCCTTATTTTTTAAATTTTTTTTTTGTTTTTGGGCTCTCTTTATACAACGAATCAGAATGGCTCTCTCTCTCTCTCTCTATATATATATATATATATATATATATATAAACATATGTTTAACTCAATGGTTTCATTAGGTGTCTGTATACCTTTTCCTTACTTAACCATTAGCACAAGGATGTAAAAATAAAACTTGGCATGTACTAACGTCCTCAATTTAAACCTGGTGTATAGTGTACACAAGTCATGAGCTGAACTAAGTGATGTTTGACAGGGGTAGAGCAAGAAAGAATTGGCGGGGATTCAGTAACTTGGCCTTGGCCTTTAGATACTTTTTTAACTATTTGGTCATCAAGAAGGCAGCGCATGCCTGTTGCCAGCAAATGGTTGTAGTAAAAACTGTTTTTTTTCAAAGGAGATGGAAACAGAAATAGGAAGGAAAGGTAAAAGAATTGGATCCGCTTGTTCCCTGTACGTTTTCAACGTATTACCAATAGTTGGATAGCCACATAATTTTTTTTATATCTAAACAAAATATGATTTATCCTCATGTTTTTTTCTAAGTTATTCATGGACCTCTATCTTATTTATATATCTTTTCCCTGCTTTCAATTAAAGGAACCATTGATCAACATTAACACCATGTTAGTTAACCTTATCCATAAACAACCATGGCTATTTATCATTAAGCAGTCAACACACGTTTTATGTAGCTCTTCTCTTAGCTTTTATATGTCTAGAAAATATGTATTGTTACGGGGTCCTTTTATTTATGAGTTACTAGGGATAATATAGTTCCTTGCGTGTTCCCTCTTACCTGGCACCCCTATAAATCAACCCTGATTATTGTGTGTGAGGTTGTTTGGGTGTCTGCAGGCATGCTTGAATATATATTTGTATGGGTGCGCCTGTTTATTCATGTGAATGTGTGTCAAAACTATAAGTATTTAAGTGTAGGGTTGGAGAGATACAGAAGCAGATTGGATATCTGCTAGTAGAATAGTTGTTGTATTGACATGTACCTATTACATAGCCGCTACAGATTTATTTTTTTAAATAATTTGCGTTTATAGTGGTGACAAGTAGATAGGACATACATCAATGGCAGGCAAGCATTTGATGAAATTCCATGACTTCCCAGACGACAAAAATTAACCATTGAATGTTCAGGGGAGTTAACCTTCATTTAGGTAATTAATAATTATCAGCAGTATGGACCATAACCATGCCCGATTTTATCGAGGAAATGTGATTGGTTATATCCCCTGTATTAAATTACTACTAGTTGTTAACCCATATTCAACGTGTCACAGTGTTGGGTATATGCCCTGTTTACCGTGTGTGTCGACGAAAGCGTTAGGATGTCTGGTGTTTTAGTAATTTACTTGTGGCTGAGTGTTGGCATTCATTCTGTGCTCAGCGGCGAGGTAAGGTGATGATTTTATCAATTTCGGTATATTTAGATAAAAATAACTGACATGTGCTTGACATATGATTATATCGCGAGGTGGATATTACATGCCAACTTAGTCTAAGGAACATGATGACCGGCCGACGACCGACACCCATATGTCATATGATCTGACTGTCTGCAAACCTCCCTGACACAAATATTGGGTATTTTGATTATGTTATTCATCCTTGTAGGATATGGTACAATAACACAATATATATATATGTGTGTGTGTGTGTGTGTGTGTGTGTTTGTACTGTTCGTCCATTAATCAAGTATATGTGTTTGAAATCTAACCTAATCGCCGATTGTCAATGATCTTGTTACAGACAGAAATAGCATAACCCCATCTTCAAAAATCTATTGATTGCCGCATGCTTTATATTTATCTTTTTACCGAATGTAACTGCAGGGTATTATCCCAAATTAAATTACATAGAGTATTATTTTTTTAGCGTTTTTGTTGGCACTTTAGATATCTGTTTTTCATGATTATGTACCAGAGGAACAGGTTCTGACATGACGGACACCTGCAAATTCATAAAATAATCATAAATGTGTATAATTGTATGTACAAAGAGATATGTAATACAGTAGCAAAAATATAAAATCAATACAAATGAAATAAATTAATTTGAAATATTTTTTTTTCGGTGGAAAATCTACACCGTAACAGCACATTTAAACAATTATCCGGGATACCTAGGAATACACTGGAAAAGAATCTTGACCTCAGTTAATACAGACCTTGTCTGAATATGGCTATGTATCGTGGTAATTCCTGGTAGATGTCGTGTCCAGTGGCATTCTTTGCAGGTAATAAAAGCCCAACGGATAGACACCATATCAGGCGTAAAGAACTATCTCTAAACCAAATAAATGCCCTTCAATTTTCTGTCAATATAAAATTCATCTAATTATAGCACACATCGGCTTTGAAATAGCATGTGCAAACAATTAAAAAAAAAAGATGGCATGACAAACAAACATATCCGTAAAAAATTAGCGTGTGACATGGCTGACATGGCTTTGTTAGCTGTTTATTATATATATTTATGTTCAGCCTTTAACATCATCGGCATTGTTTGAGGCCGATCATTGTTATTCATGGGTTTATCCAACGACAACACAATGATCTCAGCATTATATATAAATTCTTTCTCATATTTATTATCTATGGCATATACGAATAAGTCAACTGAATAATTTGTAATTATAAAGCAAAAATAAATGTTTAATTTATTATGGGGCAATTAAATTAATCGTCTCTTATATCATAATTCGAATAGTAGCTTGTCCGAATAGAGTGCAGGAAAAAAAAAGATTTTTCATCGACCGCACAACACTTATCTACGATTTATGTATATTTATATTCAGTCATATCTCCTCAAACCTTTCATGTGTGCGCGTTTTTTTACGTCAAAATCCAAACAGACAAATCAAAGCTGCAACATATAACCTTTCGCCATCTAGCTGCGGTATAATAATACACCTAATTCTAGCCTAGCGGCGGAATAATCCTCGAATTACATAGAGGAAATGTAGGAAAAATGACGATGTAAGTACATTGTCATCCTATTTAGAAATTCCCCTTATGGAGAATCAGAAGAGTTTGGCAGATACAGATGGACGATTCGGATGAATTCCGAAGGATGATGTTGTATTGAATCTAAGTTTTATCAGGTGGTTCGATCCTGCGGCCAACCTCCTGAGGTAGGCAGCTAGAGGTCTGTTGTTTATATTCGATGGACGGTTTAATACGGATGGGTGATGAAACAGGGCTTTTCCTGCATAGAGAGGGATATTTACATGATAAGTGTAATTATAATATTTCTTGCTAAAAATATATTGGTAATTGTTTCTGTGGACTGCCAGACAGTAAGTCAATCGCCAAGAACTATTAAGCTGATGGATTTAAGGTCTTAAGATTCCCGATGGGATCCTGGCCGGAGCATCAAGAAACGGACCAAAATCTCAATATCATATTAAAGTCTTAAGAACTCTGAACACGCAGCATAAAATCTGACACCCAGCAGAGGAATTAGGTTGTGTATTTGCATCAGTAAATTACATTAAACCTCGTTCAGGGGGCCTGGACAGTCGAGGGGTAAAACGCTAGGCTGTCTCCGTTTGAGACCCGTATTCCCGTCGTGGCTTTGACAGTGGGTAGTTTTTTCCATGTCCTCCGGTTTCCTCTAATAATGCTTCTGAACGCCGCCATCTGAGCCATGGAGAATGCCGAGATTATTGAGCAGCAATGTCAAGAGTTTCAGGAGCCTTCTCATCAAGAAAAGTTTTATCATCTCCGTTAATACAGTGCTTAGATTCTTCAAGCAAAATCAACTGGCGCAAATTGTCATAATCTTCCATTACATTTTTAAAACTACACCAGCGATCAAACAACTGCTCTTTTGTCCTAGCAAATTCGACGTAGGTCTGTTCTTTGCGCTTTTCCCAATTTCTGAATATCTGGGGGTAAGCCTCCGGAACTAACTAATAGCCTTTTAGGATGTAATAGCATAGTCCAATTTTCCTTAGGCCATTTTAAATGTTCAGATACCTTCTCAAAGTGTAAGAAATATTTATCAACCTCTTTTTCTTGAAAAGGTTGCACAGGTCTTATGTGTTTAGCAACATCAAAACTGTGAGTTGGGGAGGCACGGAGACTATGTTCTAGTTTAAGTCTTTCTAACTCCAGTCGTTTTAACTCAATTTCTTTTTCTTTTTCTAGTCTTTCTCTTTCTAACCTTTTATGTGCTTCCCTCTCTAACTGTTTTAATGCTAGCTCATTTTTACTTTTTAACTTTTTTAATCCCAACTGCATAGCAAGGCCATTATTTTTTTATGTTTCAACTTCACTCTCTTCAATTAAACCTTTGCTAACTAGATCTTGCATGATTTTAGCAATGATATCAGGCTTTCTCAAAGCTTTTTTCACACTTAGCTCTAAAAGTTGTCCCAAACGCAACAACTGTTCCTTTGTCAAATGTTTAAGTTGATTAGGGTGGGATCGTCAACAAATGTCTCAGGTTTGAAATCTGCAATGTAATGATGTTAAAACAATACTAAAAAAACACTGAGATAAATCCTGTAAACAATGTATTGTAAACAATATGTATCCAGGTCAAGGCCTAATAAATTTTTAAAACTATTAAGCCTCCAGACGAGCTCACAATTCTATGTCACGGAACCTAATATCAACAGATCACGTATGCGTGATGAACATAAATTTCGTAATTGAGAAAAATATAATCAGATTCTGTAATACTAGGCAGCGTGAAACGTCTAGGGGAACGAATAAAGAAGTCAGTTTTTTTTGTTAACAATTAACCATAATTAATTCTTAAAACAACCCTACCATTACAATACACTAAATCAATACAATTACACAGTATAACGGCAGTAAAACAGCAAATCAATACAATCACACAGTAAAAAAAAAGTGCACAGTACCTTGATACCACCACTGTCACAGAGACAAGTCCTTTAAAATGTATAAGCCGGACGAACAGTTCACACAAATTCTCTCGGAGAATAACAGCCCAATGTAAAGCTCTTGTGCCAATCCCGAAAGTAAACTAAAGACCAAATAAGATTTGTCACAAATCCAGAAGAAAATCTGAAGAAAATCTATAACTGCCGCACTTATCGGAAAAGGTCCCACAAACTGACATACACGCTCTGTGTCCGCTGGAATATCCTCTCACCTCTCTCTCGGCTCTAAAACACAGCCCCCTATTTATAACTTCTTATCTCCAGCCGAGAACCTTCCATTTCTCGAACAATCTAAATAATCTAACATAGTACACACGTTCAAAGAACATACAAGAACAAAGAACGCTGTGTATCTAGGTTTCAACCAATGCGGTGAAACTAAGCCTGCAACATCTGGCCAGGCGAGGCCGCTACATCACGAGCTACGCGTGGCACACAAACTTAATGCCAACAACACATGGAACATCCGTGTGCACAATAAAACAATCACCTGTAAGACCGCTGCACACAATAAAATGGGCACCTGTAACAATATATATATATATATATATATATATATATATATATATATATATATATATATATATATATCGTTATATGTATCTGTTTAAATTACGCAGGCATTCTGATTTGTGTTAAGCGCAGACACAGTGCGCTGCTGTGAGTGCCGCACTTGATGAACTCTCGCGGGGTGTAAACACAGCGCTCACTGGACCGCAAAAATTGGTTTGAATCTAATTAAATGGTTGTCGTCACTGAACTCCATCTTTAACATACTATTCACTGCCGTTTGCTTTACCTATTTTCCCCCTACCCTAGCAAGGTTTTGTCCCAAATTTAATAGAAAAGAATAGTATATTTTTTACCAGCATTATTGTTGGCACTTTAGCTATCTGGTTTTTTTTTATATTATAGACTGTTTACGTGAGATTATAGGAACATGTCTTAAAAATATAGTTCTCACACGTATGATGGATACCCGCAAATTCATAGAACACAAATTGAGATACTTGTATGTACAAAGAGGTATTTAATAAAGCAGTCAAAATGTAAATTAATACAAATGAAATCAAATTATTTTCTATTTTTTTCTTGGGGAAAATCTACACTGTAACAGCACATTGAAATGATTATCGAGAATACCTTGGAATTCACTAGAAAGTTTTTGACTTCATTTAGTATTGACCTTGTCTCAAAATGGCCATCTATCGTGGTATTTCCTAGCAGATTTCATGTCCAGTGGCATTCCTTGCAGAATATAAAAGCTCAACGAACATAAATTATATCAGGCATGATAAACTAGCTCCGAAACATATAAATAACTAGCTCCGAAACTTTTCCCTCAATATATACTTCCTCTAATCATAACAAACATCGATTGTGAAATATTATGTGCAAAAAAAATTTAAAACAAATTGCATGACAAATAAAACATATCCGTAATAAGTTGCGTGTTAGGTGGCTGACATGGCTTTGTTAACTGAAAGTTATGTATTTCTTTTCGACCTTTATTATCATCATCCTTTTTTGATGGCAAACAATGTAACGACAGCACAATAATCTCTGCATTATACATAAATTCTTTCACATATTTATTATCTGTGGCGTAAACGAATAAGTCAACTGAATAATTTGTAAGTATATATATATATATATATATATATATATATATATATATATATATATATTATAAGTTAATCAGTGAACGCGTCTCCTTTGTCATTAATCGAATATATATATATGGAAAGGGTATACACAGAAAAGTGGTTCACTGCCATTTTTCTGTTTATACCTTTTCCATCTATTAAACAATGAACCAGCATGTCTATTCATACATCTGTATATATATATATATATATATATATATATATATATATATATATAGAGAGAGAGAGAGAGAGAGAGAGAGAAAGAGAGAGAGATTCATAGGTTAAAGTATGACTCTGAAACGTTATATATAATTTCCTCTATTATTATAATTGGTAGGATTTCTATTAACATGCGGTGGTAAACGTGGTGAGCCCTATGTAACCCCATCCTCACTATCAATAATATCAGCTATAACCCAAAAGCACACCACAGCGTTTTTGCTTTTGGGTGTGTTGAAGCGCAACTCTCTCTCTCTCACAGAAATAGAGGTCGATTAAAGCTAGAATAGAAAAAATGCATGTTCTGAGACAGCCATTTGAACAAACATAACAGGGAAATTTTCATTTTGTTCCTAAAGCGATGTCACCAATATGGATCTGACATAATGTCACCAATATTGTCCTGACGTATTGGCTGACAATAAAGCTCACTTAAGTTACAGTAAAACACAAAGATAGACAAGGAAAAAATATTCAGAGGGAGTCATACTGGGATAAATTTACTTCGTATTCATTTCCTCCACGACGTTTCATGCTACCTTTTTAATGAATCTGGGACCATATTTGCCCTGAAAATTGATGAAGTCCTCCAGTTCCCATTCATTAAATTGATCCATGACCCCTGCTCTGGCCCTGCTTTGAGGCAATCTAAGATGTATCATGGATTTAATTTTCATTTTTTACACTTCATTCACTACTGTGGTAATCTTCTTACTATTATGTTAGATTTAGAATAAAAAGGCAAGCAATGAAATCCAAGCTGATTTAGATTGTAGTATCATAGAGTAAATCCAAGCTGAATTATGTTGTAGTATCACACTCTCTGAGTTACATTTATAGTCATTAATTAGATAAAGAACCTTTGGAAATTTGTCTATTAACTAAGACATCAGAACCCCCCCCCCCCGTTACAAAGTGGATCAGCTGCTGAGCCAATGAATTCTGTTGTATCATGGAGTTATACTACTGCATTAAAGCTCCATGGTATTATCATGAATACACATAATGTTCTACTTACCCATACAATGAACCACCATCACTATTTATACATCTGAACAACTCCATGGTTTCATAAAGTTGCTTAAGTACCCACTTAACCATGTAGCCCCAGGATGTAGACTTAAAACTTGGCGTGCATTAACCTCCTCAATTCAAAATTGTGTATAGTGTACACAAGTCACGAGTTGATATTCGTGATGTTCGACAGGGGTTGATCCAGAAAGATTTAGTGGGGGTTCCGTTACTTAGGGGGCCCTGGGGAGAGCGTGGGGGGGGGGGGGGGGCTTCTCTGGATAATTTGCAAATGTTAGTTACCTAGAAGGCAGCTCATGCTATTTCGAGCAAATTGTGATGGTGGTAATTGTTTTACCAAAACAAAGAGGCAAAAGCAAATATGTTGGAAATGTAATAGAATAATTAAATATACATGTATTTTACACCTAATGATGGCAAGTCGGCAAGTCAGACCTGGCTAGGTAAACATCAAATGCCAGGTATAAAGCATGCTTGATCCTTGGTCTAGGAGGTAATAAATTTAATTAACACAAGACTAAGGCAAATAGTCTCATTTGGGGTATTCCACGCAATTAATTGACATAAATGATGAAAAATAGTGGTCGTGAAGAGGAGAGGAAACACCCCAAATTCCTACGTTTATGATTTTGTGGCTCGCGCAGAGGCAATCCGTTTGTTTGTACATCGAGATATCCTCACAACATTAACACCATTAATATGTTTACATCATATTCTTTTGTAAATACCTGGATTTGAACCGTATGCAGCCTTTATTTTGGAAGGGTGTTAAGGCTTTTGCAGAGAGATAAGTTTCCTGCCCCCGAACGTTTTTAGATGTTTATCAGGGTCTTCGGAAAGGAAGGGTTAATCTAGTATAACCTAGTCTATATTATCAGCAGTGGGATAGCCACGTAATAATCCTAAAATCTGTTGCTAAGTTATTCATGGACGTGTATAATGGTTTTATCTTTCTTCTCTAATATCACTTAAAGGACTCAGTGATTGTCATCAACAACATGATAATTAACCTTGTCCATAAACAACAATAGTTATACATAATAAAAGCAGTAGACACAAGTTTTTATATAGTTCTTTCTCTCAGTTTTGATATGCCTAAGAAATGTGTATTGCAACGGTTCCCTTTTCTTTTGGAGTTACGACTGACAACATTGTTGACTGCGTGTTCTCTGTGGCACACCACCCCAACAAATCTACCCCTGACAATCGTGTATGATCTGTATGCATGTCGACGGGAATGGTGGACATGTATATGTAGGTGTGCGTATAACAGTTTATTCATGCAAGTCTGTAAAATATCTATCAATATTTGAGGATGTAGGGTTTGAAAGATACATATCCGAATTGAATATCAGCTGTATAGCTATGAACCTATTATATTAACCGCTACATATATATTATATTTTACGTGTTCAGTGGTTAAGAGGAGCTATATGGGGCATGCGTCACTGACAGGCAAGCAGTTTACTTTCCATGCGAATATTGATGTAATTACATGACTTCCCGGTCCACAAAATTTAGCCACTAATAGAAGATGTCACAGAGATTAGAAATGTTTATCTTTGTTTATGTTAATTTGGATAAGTTATGTCAGCTGTATGGAACATACCCAGGCTTGATATCATCAAGGATCAGTACTTGGTTTTATCATCTGTATTGCAGTACTCCTCATTGTTAACCCATATTCATTCTGTAATAGTGGTAGGAAGTGTTTATTGTATATATCGGCGCTGGTCTCGGAATGTCTTGTGATTCAGTAATTTACTTGTGGCTAAGCGTGGTGATTCCTTCTGGGCTAAACTGCGAGCGGTCACCGTCAGGTAAGGTGATGTCAGAATATTTATATATATAAAAATGTGCTTGATATAAAGCTTTATCACCAGCTGGACATTGCATACGAAATAGTTAAAGGCACATGCTGACCAGCCGACCTTTGACATCCATATGCCATATGACCTGGCTGACCGGAAACCTGCGTGACACAAATTATTGTGTATACTATTTATGTTGTATATCAGTGTAGGATATGCTTTAAATAACTATCGTAAACATAATACTATATATTATTATATTATATTTTATATTATGATTAAAATCTCACCTAAACGCTTATCGTGATTACAGACTGATGTAGCAGGACCCGATCGTTAACAAACTATTGACTGCCATGCGCTTTATGTTTATTGTCCGTTCAGTCCATCCCAGTATATGGTTTTATCCCAAATTAAATAGCATTATGTTTAATATTTTTTTACTGTTAGTATTGCTACTTTTGCTGTCTGTTTTCCTGAGATTATATGAACACGGGTTTAATAAATATATGGACCTGGCATGGGTGTCGGATAACTGCAAATTCACATAATATCACAAATTCTGTATACTCGTATGTACAGAGGTATGTTATAAAATAGTTAAAATATAAATTCTAATAAATGGTGTGCTTTGTTGATACTAGATGGTTTATTAAAGCAAGGATAAACGAGTTCATTTTGTGATCATATGATAGAAAGCCTGGTGTGGGCCGGAGTCCTATTTTTCTCTAATTGTCGCCAATGCCAATGTTTGTTGACATTGGATCAAGCGCCTGTAATGCATATCCCCCCATACCTTTAGGCAAGGGGGGGGGGAGGGATGGTTACTGTAATCACCCCCCCTGACTATTCAGAGAACAACATTTTTATATTTCAAATAAAATATTTTTATAAATAGAATGATAGACTCACTATGAAACATGATATCGAAACCTCTTATAGAATAAACTTATACTGGAATCATAACACCTTATTTTGTAAAACCTTATACTTATTTCGCAAAATTTACAATTAAATATATATATATATATATATATATATATATTATCAAATGAGTCTTGCAGGCGATAGAAAAGTATATATATATATATATATATATATATATATGTGTGTGTGTGTGTGTGTGTGCGTGTGTTTGTGTCTGTGAGTCAAACCACCCTCCATCCCCCGCCTAGAAGATAAATTGACGCCCCTGGATGGCATGGCCTGTTGAATTTCTTTCCAGATTGAACAACACACATTTTAATATCAAACATTAACTGGCTCCGAAACAAATTAATGCCCTCAAATTTCTCTCAACATGTATTTCCTCTAATTATAGCATACACAAGTCCTGAAATATCATACGCAAACACATTGAAAACAGATTGCATGACAAACAAACGTTATCCGTAAAACGGAACTTGTGACTTGGCAAACGTGGCATTCTTAGCTGTATATCATATACCTCTTTTCGACCTTTAACACCATCATCCATGTATGATGCAAGTTAATGGAATTCTCAGGTTTATCCTACGACAATACAATGATCCATGAATGATCTAAACTAATTCAGTCCTATCTCAAATTGTCAAAATAAAACAAAATACCTGACGCGAAAAAAAGTTAGATTTCTTAATTACCGCGCGGTGCCAGGGAACCCACCCTCTTTATCGGCCTAATTATATGTATGGGCAGGTTCAAAGTGGATTAGCACTTGGTAGACACCGCAATTCTGGCTTTTCTTTAAATATTTAAGAGACCCTGGATATACGAATGATCTCCTAATTAAGCTATTTAGTGTAATGAAGTACAATTAAGCTAGCACGAGAGCAGTATGAACAAAACGACAATATACAGTGGTATGGCCCCTTGAAGTTCGACGTAATCATATAGTAAAGTTTACGGGACTGAAATTGGACCGATATTCGATATTCGATATTTGCAGGTGAATATCGAATATCACACTAATCAGCAACATTATTTTCCTGTGAAATTATAGGGAATCGATCCAAACGGTATGATGCGTCATATTCAAATTCTAAGACTGCCCCTCGTAATTTGAACAGCCCTACTGTAACAGACAGCCGTTTTCTGTTGAAGCAAGGGATTCGAGAGATGTCTTCATTCCTGATGGACCCTCATCAAATAGTTTCACCCTTAATTAGCTCAGTTTTGTATCAGATCGGGATCTTCTCTCTCTAAAGCCTTTTTAAAATTTTTAGCAAACATTGCCATTAAAACTTTTAATTTTTTTATCAGAAAATGATGACAGGAGAAAAAACAGAATGTTACAGTTTGTGTCGGTCGGATAAAATCTTTGTTTAGTTCCTTTTAAAAAGGACAACATATTATAGAATGGAGCTGTTCAACCATTGAATACATTATGATAAAAAGTCCTGCCGCCAGCTGATAGACTGACGGCCATCAACCTTTCCTTTCTGACTTCATATATAACCCAGCTCCTGACAGACAAAGCCCAGCTTTCCTTTGATGTTCTCCAACCTTTACTTGTGTTGACTCTAAACTCAACCATTATATTATCTCTCTCTTTCCAGACACTTATGAACAGACTTCGGTAGACCTTCTTTCCATCTACTTCAATAGAACGTCACCTAAGTCCAATCAGTCGGCTGCTGCAGGATTTTGCCGGAGACGGGGGATGAAACTTCCCGGAGATCTGGAACTGGCCCAGCTTCAGCACCTGATAAACCTCACCCGATCAGATCATCCCAAAATCTGGCTCTCATACAGAAGAAAATATAACGATACGTGGCAACCAGTTGATAAACCAGGTGCTTTTTTTATTAACGATTTCTAGAAATTTCCTTCGGCTGTTAGTTAAAAGAATTAAACGACAAAACTTCACGAAACCTGTTTATTTAGTTCAAGATTTTTTAAAAATTAATTTCCTGTAATCTCTGAAAATTCACGTATGGACTTTGTCTATTTTCTTTTACGCTTGTTAGTGTAATACTAGAGGGCAAAAGCCCCTTTCTGTTACAAACGGTACATACCTCAATATTCATTTATTCAATATATTTTGTACACTTTTAACCATAATTTCTAATTGTGCTCCATTTCATATTATATATCATACAGTATAATGTATAATATATTATATTCAGTTATGCCCTGTTTAGATGATATTAGAAAAATAAAGAACATGATAAATGTGAAGAAAGAAAAACTATATACACATTCAGGTAACTGGAATCCTGAGGGTGAAATACAACCTGACAGACGGTGTTCGCTTTTGAAGCTCGACCGAAATAATCCTAGACCCTGGAATCGAAGTTGTTATACGGCCGTGGGAGGATTCATTTGTTTCATTCCAGGTAAGAAACGTTTCAGATTATTCAAGACAGGGGCTTGATGAATGAAATTAAAAAGAGCAATAACTAGCTACATGAACAAAAATTGTGTTCAAATTACCGACCTGGCTATGTTACATATCTATGACACTGAACAGTTGTCATGTATATATTTACAGACTGCCCTATGTGTCCTCCTTGGTCCTGCCATCTACTTCAAAACGGATGTCTTTTGATTCGGCACCAATCATTGACCTGGTTCCAGGCCAGGGCCGCGTGTATCATGGCTGGAGGACAGCTGTGGGTTCTTGATAAGGATTTTAAACAACAAATTAACGCCTGGAGGAATCTTAGCATGAACGTGCAACTGAATGAAGCCTGGATAGGATGGAGGGCGGAGGACTGGGTGGAAGAGGGGGAAGGTAAGGTTAAATATTAAAGAGGTGCTGCTACTTAAACTACATACACATATATCAAGAAAACGAATTCAAAATCACATTATAATATTATATAACACAATTGCCTATGAAAAAAATGTTAATATAGATTTTACAAAACCTGAGCCCAATTCCTGGAGGAAGAACAATTCTTTCTATTTATTTTTTCCACAAAAAAAGTTGTGTGATTTGTTAAAAAAAAAACTATTGGCACATCTTAAGCACCGTTATCTCGGCAGTGATGTCACACAAAGGGAAATCCCGTGTGACTTAAAAATCTAGATCTCATCAAAATCTCAGTATTTCTGACTCTGTCAACCCTTAAATATCCAGGGAGAATAAAAACAACATATGTTGCTATATTTTAGTCATATCTAAATTTTGCCTATGACTCTACACTTCGCACCAGCCATTCACATCAGGACCCAGTTTCTGTTCTGGATTAAATCCACACACCTAATACAACCGCGTGCAATAAGCTTTACCTAACCTATATGTTGCACCATAACGCTTCATCTATATATCATTACTGGTATATTATCACCACTACTATAAATATTTATTCATAATAGCAGATACATGTTTATTGTGCAGCTTTGCTAGTACAGAATCGCGGATAAAAGATTCGCTCGGTTTGGTGTTGGTTTTGTTGTTTCGGTAGTATCGTTGACTGGTCATTAAGATCTTGGATTGTTTTTTAATTAAAAGCTCATACCATGTTTTTCCCAACAATGCAGGTCTAACAACATATCCATTATTACCAAGATTTACTAAACAACGTGGAGGGACGGACCATCGGCCACATTGTGTTGTTCTTTTGACTTCCCGGCCCTTTAACTGGACGGTTTATAATTGTTCAGATCTTGCCGATGTTGCTTGCGTGAAAGGTAGATATTTGATTAATTAGTGGAAATTGCAGGGCACAATTGTTAAATAGCCATCTCTCTCTAACTTTCTCTCTGTCTCTCTCTCTGTTTCTACCTCTCTCTACATATATATAATGTTGTGTATTATAATATTATGTAATGGGAAAAAAACATAAAATCTAATAATATAATCTGATCAATATGTATCTGTGTGAATCTTTAAAAAAAATAAAGTTGCTACAAGCACCCGTCTGGAAGCGCCATCTCCAACAAGTCTGATCAGAAGTACCATGGACAATCCACAAGGATCCCCGTCATTGCTATGTAATACAGGTAAGTAATTACTTAGTTTGTATCTCTTTAAGGAGGAGAATGGTGAAAGCAGAGTTCTTTTAAACAAAGGGTCCACTCTGTTATGAATTTGGGTCGATTCAGTAATAGGTTCGATTAATAAACTTTTACACGCCCAAATCTTCTGGTAGACGTGAACCGGAAGTCTCTTTTCCATAGTCTACACACTTCCCCGTCTTCTAAATATAGATATACAACATTTAGATTCTGGAGAAATTAAACAGAAAAAAAGAATATAGATGTGCTGTGTCTTGAATTTTTTTAGTCCTGTTCGGATTAAGCCCATGCTTGTTCTAAGAAATGAGGGTCCGTACGGACGCCATCTTCTGTATCTGATTTTTTAAATTTAAAACTGTAGGATCGTCCATTTTTAGTGCTTTGATAGTTGCCATACTCCTTTGTAGGTGATTTCATTCACATAGCGTTTGTTGTTGTGTATTGTATTATTTTGTAAGGAATTACTCTCCGACTGCTGATGTTGTTGGATACTCTATTATTTTGTAGGTAATTACACCCTTATGGCTTTTGTTGTATCATTTTGCATTGTAATTACTCTCATCGCCGATGTTGCTGTATGTTGTCTTATTCTGAATGTAATTACTCTCATCTCTGATGTTGTGTATGTTGTCTTATTTTGCATGTAATTACTCTCATCCCAGATGTTGTTGTATCGTTTATTTTTTTTGCATGTGATTGCTCTCATCGCTGATGCCGTTGTTTGTTGTATGTTGCATTATTTTAGGATATCACGCCCTCATGGCGTTTTTCGTTGTATGCTGTAACATTCTAGTGGGATTGTTGGTCATTATATTTATCCAGGGCATGCGATTAAAGAATCAAGTAGTTCCTGTTTGTGTATATTACCAACCAATAAACATCGGAACAAAAATTACATATGTTAACTCAATGCAAACAAACTCCTCACATGTTCACATATAATTTGTTACATTTCATATAACGGCGTGTAATAAATATAGTGTTCCCCCAGATAATGCTCCTGTAGATGACTCCCGAATTTATTGTATATATGCAAGACAGAGGGCTGGTCATTGGGCAGGTTCACTATACTTGTCTTTTCTTTATATATCAGGGTATCTTGTTTTTTTTCTATATAACTTGGTATAGTTACTATTTGCAACAATATAACCAATTAATCCTCTAAGAGTTGTAAATTCATAGAATTAGAGTTATTATGTAAGTGTTTTATCACCGAATCCTTACTTAATGTAGATGTACTATATTTTGCACGGGTCTTCTGGAATTATATATGTCATATATATATATATATATATATATATATATATATATATATATATATATATATATATATATATATATATATATTAATAGATCTGCAGGTTTACTGCAAGAAACAACTACTAGAGTGCTCTATGGCATTTCACCAGAGCTTTATTTGGCATTTGGCCACCCTGAATAAACGGAACGAACTCGTCACCGCCTGTAGACATGCGAACAAATTCCTCCTTAAGAATTTCATAACATAGATTTTAGTTTATAGGATACTCCCATTTCTTTTTCTCTCTCTCCTTTCTTTCATAACAGCCGCAAGAAAACACATGAAGAGCCCCATGTTTATACACATATAGCCGTCTTTAAGCACTGTCACTTACTGCTCTCAGCACAGCCCCCCCCCCCCTCACAGAGCGACCTCTGACCCCAGCCCTCCCGTATCCCGACTCTCGTTATCTGATCCTGGTATATCTTTGCCCCAGGGCGCACATTTACACTCAGCAGTCTTGGTTACAAGTGACACAGCAGGCCAGTAACATATATACATTCAGGGTCGCATATCTATGCTAGTCCATCTCAGCCAGACAGCATTACCTGACGAGTGCAGCAACATCTTGCACGAAACTACGTAGTAGTAAAATGTCTGAAAATACTTGACTCGTCTTCATTTGGTATAATTATATATATATATATATATATATATATATATATATATATATATATATATATTAACAAAAGAACACCTATTTATCAAGGAAAAACTCTCACTGAGACACACTGTGAAATCACATGAATATAGATTCTCGTCCAAGACAGCCACTTCCAGAAATTTCAGCGGCACAGTACTGCGGGGAACAAGTCTATACCTCTGTACCCTCAACACTCGATCGAATGCCTCTGAATGTCCCACACGGTCCGTATATGGACGGCTGGCCTTGTAATTCGCGGTCTGTTTACTGTGGAGTGGCTGACGGTCCGTGTACTGACAGTAGTATCAACGAGGAAACCCTCTATATACGTCATCAGATATCCCGGATAAATACTAACGATGAGTCAAGACTGTCACACGGAACCATTCTACATAATAGACTCAGCAGAAAAACAGAGATAGATGGGGGGGGGGGGATTTTCACAATATACTCCGAGTCTCGCTAGCCCTAGCACCAGTTCTTGCGGCTTTCCTTAATTTGGATAAATTTATATACAAGTCTTAAAATGTTTATTCAAGAACTCCATTGACACGTGTCAGATATGTAACAAACGTGTCACTGGTAAGATATACATTGTTTAATCAGGAAAAATAAATATGACTATGTGTTAAAATATTTCTTTTCATTATTTGCTTATTGGCCTACAATCAACGGGTATATGAAGAGCGAAATTGTTTTTTAATGTTTATTGCAAAGCCGAGGAATGTTAATTCACATATAAAAATAATGAGAAGACCATCGCTTTAACCAGAAGGATAAATGCCGGAATATGTGTATTTGTGTTTATTATTGCAGATTGAATAAACAAACTGTTAATTCATAACCAAAATGATACTATTATGCAAAGGTGATATTTATGACTAAAATATTTGAATATTTTTTTCTGAATAAAAAATATAAGTTCGTCGGATTATTTCCTTCCCTTGGAAAATGGCAGCAAAATATTCTCACGACTGATTGTCGTGCAGTTTATCCTTTATAACGTATGTATTCCACAGTTCATGCACCGCCCAAAGAATCTCCTTGATGAGACCAGAGTCAAAGGCTCCCACAGTTGAAGTCTCCTGGAATCATCAAGCACCACGTGATACTTGATCTATATACATAAACTAGAAAAAACAATAATCTCCCTGCTCAAATATATCTAAGTCACCGTTCTCTGGTGACAAATATCGGAAAAAAAAATCTTAGCCAATATCCATGTCGTGTATTCCAAGACAGCTATTGTGTAAGAGATTTACTGAATGAGTGTATCTGAAATCATAGTTCATATGGAAACTTGCTCTCTGTCGGCTCCAAGCCTCTCTTCGGCCAATCTTAGTTAAGCCACCATTTTCAAAAGATCAATACGTATACTCTTCTGTTTAGTATTTTTAGTAAGGGTCAGGATCGCCTTGACCGGTTTCATTATAATGACGTTATTATGTCATGTAAAGATGAGCAGGTAAAGGTTACGCACATCTTAAAAAGTATTTTCAAAATATATCATAGCCAACGGATTTTGGTCGGTTTTTCCACACATCAAATTCCATGATCAAACCCGTTTATGACTAAATTTAATAATTAACAATTCGTTCTTTTTTTAATTTTTTTGTGTGTGGAGGTAACCGCCTCCATTTTAAATGGTGAATTTCCTTTTCGGTTTGGGACTACTTGACATGGCGATAGCACTAGCTTCCTATCCTTTTTATATCCTGGTATCACCCAGGCCCGATGTCTTCCGCACCTGCGGGTCCTGTGTGTGTTATCATTCCTATTGCTGGATCATAACGATGGAGCACCTATTGATGGATAATATACCATGTGAATAACGTCAGCCTTAGAAACACCCGCTAACGGAAATGGATTCTGAAGTGATGAGTGGTGTGATCTTGTACGTTATAACCTAGTCATAAATACACGACTCAGTAGGCATTCATAATGTGGTAGTACGCTGGTCGTAGACTCTCCAATATGACAGGGTCGAAATGGTGGTAGTTGTAACCCTCTGTGAATTGAAAGAAACAAAGCGGTAGCTCTGTTTAACAACTAATCTCTATAATAAACTGTAACACAAACAATCTAACATGTGTACCCACACATTAACATGTTATATAAACTGCCTGCTTAAATACCCATTTTGATGTATGTTTAAAGTATAATATATATCTTACAACTTTTTTTTATTACCTTTCGTTTAGCATGCATAAAACCAGACGCCGGACCGAACAAAATATTGAAAAAAAATATTTTAAAAAGTTTGAATTTCATGGTAAGGCAAACATTGCCTGCCTGTATATTTGACATAAATTGTGTATTTTCATTCAAAGAGAAGTAAACAGTTTCGCATTAACATCCATTTAAAAATTCCATTTGCCCTAATGACCCCAAGAACATTCGATATTGTAGCAGATCGACTCGCAGGTCAATAGATACAAAATGTCCTAAAAGGATAAGGCCATTCAGCTGTTGAAATCCCCTTACAGTATTTACACCCTATTATAATATTATATTTAACTCACCTGTCGTTAATAATCCTCATAGCCATGAGGTTGATAAGGGAACGTTTCAAGGTAAGGGTTTACCTGATGATTTATCCTTTTCAACCGAACGCGAGAAAATTTCAGAATGATGATAATCCTGAGTTACACCTCTACCAGACCATAAAGGTCAACACAATTAAATATCATTAGATTGATATTTGAAAATCAGTATTTAGTATTGACAAATACAGGTAAGTCCGGCTCCGCTACATATCCGGTTACACCACAGTCCATCCAGTACAGGCACCACTCGTCTGATAGCGGCAAAGTCTGCTCACCGAGAACCCTTTGAGTCAAGGTCATATTGTAGACTTTGGGGTCTGGTAGGTAGTATATCCAGAATTAAGGTTCCACATGTATCCCTCAACGTCAGGCATATATTAGAAAAAAAGTTTAAATCTATTATAAAAAATATATGAAGATCTTATTCTCATTGATACAAGAAGGTTCATAATTCAATAAAAAATTGGTGTTAATTCCAAAATTGCCAATTACTTTACAAGTGAAACCTCGTAATATATTTTTTGTCAAGACCATATTTTCTCATTTGAATTACATAATGTTACTATAAAGGGGAGTACAATATCTTATGATGATAGAGAAAAATAGTGAATTACCTGATGTAGTATTGATAGTCCATTATCTCTTAATTGAATTTTTTCATACGGCATCCAATAGACCGAAGTATAAAAGAAGTATCAAGACTACCATGCTCAAGATAAAAATGCAGCACACACGAACAGTTTCCGGTTCAGTCATCCTCATCGTAAAAAATGTAACAACTTAATAAAGCTCATATATTTCGATAGCAAGAAGTGCGCCTTTACTGACGCATATGTTTCGGGCGCCGTCCGAATGCGTCATTTGATGGGCGATATCAAAAGAACAAGAGTACCACTCTGCAGGTCAGGGGTTGAAGGTAAAACAATCATTTCCCCACAATGAAATAGGGCTTTAAATTCATCAGCGGTGTAGGTATAAATGAAGTGATGATATAACTATTTTCTTAGACTGTGACACGTTTTCGGAAATTTGACAGTTGAGACAGTTGACAGTTGGGAATAACTCTGTTGGAAGGGTGAACAAAAGAGCGCCCATGAATATGCACTAAAAAAAACTTTCCACGAGCACGCGCACTTTATTAAGCGGTCGTCTGCTGTTGTCGAGTCCAGCGAGCTAGCAAACATTGTAGGTTTTGTTAAATCAAATCAGAAAGAGAGACGTCAACGGGAAACTCTACTTTAATGGTAAGATAATGATAATATGTATGATCATCTGATTCTGTGATTTATCTTTAATTATTATGTAGACCTACTAAAGGATAGTTGGACAATAAGACATAGTATTCCTAAGTCAAGCTCTCACAAAAGAGAGTAAGGAAACCATATATCTTCAAATTGTATAATTTATGTAGTTCTGCACATGTTATAACCTTATTTAGTATTTATGTTGTATTTAAATATTTTACACTCCAATAATCTTCACATCAGTTTAGTACAAGTATTATTTTATTTTTTTAGTTATTAAATAAAGAATATTTAGTGTTGTTATTAGGACTGTAGAACTTATTAATAAAATAAAAAAAAAATAAACGTGTCTTGGATCAGCGTGGAACAAGGTAAAATCTTATTCACTTGGCTGTACAATTTTTGAATTAACATACTTTTTTTTGTTTTTATCACAGCAGAACCTTTTATTTAAATTATTCACAGAAACTCAACTGAGGAAAAACTTTTTCCTAACTTTAGAGTAAATGTTTGCTTATTCAGAAAAGAATAACCATGTATATCATGCTGGATAGCCTTTAATTGTTTTCCTTTAGTATGAGCATGTGTCAGCAACGGTCATACTACACAAAGGGATGTCGAATCAGTAGTAAGAATACTGCTACTAAGCCGATCGATCTTACCTAATTTAAATGAATTGTCTAAAAACCACTGACTATATAGAAAAAAGCAGATTCCAAGTTGAGGAATCGCCTTGAAAACATATGCTTGACAACAGAGAGGATGTATATTTGTCGTAGATATATTTATATATACTCTTCTGTTTATTGTCTGAGCCCTCTGCTTCAACAAATGGTTCATGTGCCATGACGCTCACTTGAATTTGACATACAGGTGTTACATAAATTAATTATTGATGTTATGATCTGGTGAAAAAATATTTGTTAGAGAACCTTGAACAAAGGATAAAATGAACTAAGAGTGCTCGAAATCATGATTTTGCCGTAGTCCTAAGGAAAAGGTTGAGGTTTCCAAAATCAAATGTCACCAGGAACTCCCTAAAAGAGAAATTAGAAGTTTCTATGTCCAACGGCTACCATCTGTGTCTCTTTCTGACTTTAAGCTACTCAGATCATTTTCATTTACATTTCTAACAGAATATAGGTCACTTTAACCATATTTTCGGGATTCCAAGAACCTCATTGGTTCTTATGTAACTATGAAACTAACTTATTTTTGTTATTGCTAACTTTTTTATCTTTCTTGGTGCTCCAAATCATGTGTTTGGCAAGGAGCGTTCACAAGGCATGCTGTGCTGTCTCATTTGAAATGGTATTGGATCAATGAAAGATTACCCTAACTTAATGATTTTTTAATTTTATTTTATGTTTAAGGTCGGCAAGTGAGTCTTCTAATACATCCGCGACGTCAGCAGCCCAAAGTCTTACAGTCGAAAACTTATTATATTTGATGTGAAAAAACGTGTTCTGCAAGCTTGATAATATGTTATTTTTTCTGCGTTTCTATAAAAAAAATTTGGTCCAAAAAGAGAAAGCATTTAAAAGATTTTAATTATAGCTGAGACACAAGCGAAGCAGAGGTCATTTAAAATAGATATTTCAGGGCCAACTATTAGACCAATAAATGAACACTTAAAGTAAAACTACACAGTGAATGCTGCGCTCTATTTCTCTCTCTTTATTTATCTATTAGTTTTTATTTGTTTTTATTACAATATTTGGATAAACAGCAAAACCTGATTACCGATATATAACTTTATGTCCTTCATAGCTCACTCCAACTCACTAAAAAGTACTTGTTCATAGTGTGAATAGCTGAATTTAAACCAACCATTAATGTCGATTTGTAAAAAAAATCACGATAAGCAAGGTCTAACATAGTATGCTCCTATAGTAGTCTTTTATATTCACACATATAATGAATTACATCGTTGCAGTCCCTGATGTACCATGAACCACTCACAACAGAGACGCAGCCCCCCCGCCCAGATGGGTAGTGTCGGAACTCCCGGCGCCCACACGGTCATGGTCATGTTGTAATGAAGGGAGGCTGAGTAGACGCCGTACCCACGGTTAGGATCCCAAATCTAACCGTCACAGTGCCCCGCCAGCCGAGCTGATGTCCAAAAGTTATTGATTTCCCAACCTGTCAGTATAAAACAATATTTCAAATTGAAAGCAAACCATTCTTAGTTTCAAGGGTGTTCATCGATTAGCATTTCACAAAAATGATTTAAAAAATCAGAATTTACCTGTCCTAATAATGAAAAAGCTATTTCAAGTTAGCCAGTAGTGTACTTGTCAGCGTTCATTGAGTTAAAATCAATACCATGTACCATGTGACTAAATCCTTCCAGAAACGTTGAATGTCTTAAAGATCATGAACATTTAATGAAATTCGGAAAAAACCTCGAACACCTAAGGTAGGTCTGCAGATAATTCATTGGTTCCTTTTTCCACGACGTTATATGAATGCGACATGTGTAAGAAATATCAACTAATGACCAGGACAATTTATGCCTAGAACACTGACAGGTCAGAAATGGCTCCACAAATGACCCACAGACTTCTAGTGCGGGCTTGCAAAAATACAATAAAGGAACTGATAACATGCACAGACAAAAGACAATATTTTTGAAGTTGTGGGTCATATGACCAACGACCTGGATACAAATTTGTGGACCTGATTACATTCACAGACAGAAGAAATGCCTCGACAATACTTTTAAAATTCTGGATCATATGACCTCCGCCCTGGACCTCGTGACCTCGAAATAAAAATAATTCTAAATTTTGTGGAGGGCCAATAAAAAAACCAAGTTTGAAACTAAAATGTCTTACTTAACAGGGGTTATGGTCTGGATACAAATTTGTGGACAGATTCCCCTTGATACTTGACCTTTAACCATATAACCCCTAAAATCAGTAGGGTTCGTCCGCTTTTGGTAGGAGAGCTTTATATGCAAGATGAATGAAAGGTCTGGTATAAAAAGTCTGGCTTAATATGCCTTTTCAATCTTTTTTAAATATAGGTGTCCTGTGACCTAGTCCTTTGACCTCGCTACTAAAAAATTTTTTGCTTTAGCGGTTTGCATGATAAGTCCAGTTTGGAAAACAGATGTCAATTCAAACTTGATCTGTGGACGGGCAGATAACAGACAGACGGATGGAAAGGCTGATTAATAAAATAGCACAAGCCACAGAAACCCGTATTTTGTAGGTAACAGTAACTGATCGAAATCGTCCTGTTTTGTATACGGAGGACAATGCTTTGAACCAGTATGTGAATTAGAAGAAATATATTGGTACTATGCTGCTAGATTCTGCGTGGCCTATTTTACTGGCCTAGCGACTAACATTCTGTCTGAGATAGGTGTAAATGGTGACAGGAATTGTGACGATTACTGGATTGGTTTTACCAAGGAATGTTGGAAAATGAGCGAGAATTACCGTACGTAGAAAATTGTATCAGTCGTCCTTAGCTTTTTACATTTATACCATTCATCTATTTGTTAATAATGTATTTCAAATTGGCTTTATGTTCTGGTCGTTTTGCTTACGTTCTATTTTCACAGATAATTTTTCCAGAAATATTTGCAATAAAATATAGCAACATGTCTTTACCGTTTTGGTGACATTTAGAAAAGGTACTATTCTGATCAGAGACTTAAATGCCTCGAAAAAAAAATGTTCGAATAATCTTTGAAACAATGGATGAAGAACATAATACAATAGCGAAACGAAAAGAATCTTTCTATTTTTTTTTTAACATCTAATAAAATTGGCAAAGATCGAATATATTGATTAATATGTATGAGCAGTTCTATATTTGTAACACAGTGTTAACAAGAAAATTTGATCTTCTAGCCCTTTGGTGCATCGATGATATGATTATGATGACTGTGCCTAATACTTTACGGTAATTGCGCTGATAAATATTTAACATAAGTCCTGTGACCTTGACAACTCCGCCAAGGTCATCCATATTCGAATATGACCGAGACGTGGATCATTGTTGGAATATGGTGACTGTGTGTCACTGTATTGCACAAACATGTTTCGGACCGAGAGACTGAGAGACAAACAAATTTTTGCTAAAAGATGTGATTTACGACTATCATAATGACAAAAGGGTTCTAACAAACAATGTTCTGATTTGTATGTTCAGTCATCACAGAAACGCATTTAGGACCCCGTTTGAATATGTGCATATTGATCGCAACTTTTGAACTTTATTCAGATATATCTAACAGCAACAGAATCATATTAACAAAAGGGACACTATTCCATGTACCTATCACTTCAGTGACCAAGCATGACTGGCTCGCATGGAAGGTGATAGACCAGAAAGCTGTGCCGGGATTTCGTTAACAGCGGAACATTTTATTTGGAACTTGTATCACTGTTCTTTCCCCCGTGAGAACTTCTGCATATCCCCAAACAGTATGAATATAATTGTCTTTAAAGACACATGATCACTGCAGTACCACTAGGTCGTTCCAAAATATGTCATGTGCGTCTTAACCGTAATAGCCCTAATATCGGCTCTCAATGTGTACATCTACCGTTCCCCTGCCACAAAAAAGTTAGAATGGTTTTAAACACTAGATTGGTAAAATAAGTTTGGTTGATGAATAAAATGCTATTTTAAAATATCTCTCCATCAGTTTAACGAAGTTTTATATGAAATAAATATAATATATTCTTCAGATGAAGTTAGAACATTCAAACGCTTATTTAAGAGTATGCTTATTTCTGTTAATTATACCCCTCATTTGACTTCTTTGGATTATTGACTGTCGCCATTACATGATTTTTTACGAATTTTCTAATGAGGACAATTGGTAACATTTGTGACACAATTAGTAATAATCATTTAAGGGTTTATATTTTCCCTGTTTGAAGAAGAGTAATATAAACCTGGTAAGGTTGCCTTTTGAAAACAAAGCGACCAGAGAAACCACGGAGAAGTCTGCCCAAACGTGATTCAGAGTTGTCCGTGGTGGGGTTAAGGAAATACTCTCTCCAGTGTCCAGTCTCAAGTGTCCAGACAATACATCATCATCAGTGAAATACACTGTGACAACAGCTATAGCTGATATATCACTTAGCTACATTTCTTTCAAAGTAAGTTGTGGTTTAAAATAGTTATATAAACATAACACAATACTTCAAATCGTCTTTTCCCAATCCAAATTTTCTCTAAACTCTAAATTAAGCAGTTTCATAGATGATCAGTAGAAACAAAGATCCCTTCAAAATGTTGCTATCGAGGCTAATCGAGCCTGTCGGAAATAAATAGCTTATTTAAATTTATGAACGCAAGAAAAACAATCCATTAAAAAAATAGCGTTTTTTTTCTTATCTAAGTGTTAAAATCAAATATAATGCGTGAACCAAATACAGACCTTGTGCTATGTGTAATTAAACTATATATGAACAGGTTTAAGATGCAAACAGGGAAAATGTTCATTAATAAGGATTATTTGTACTTCCACGGGATCCTATATTTTTTCCAAAAGACAATTGATGTAATGGGCTTGTTACATGTGCTCATTTTTCACGATGTCACAATTACCCATGTGATATATATGTGGGCCTGTATGATATGATATACGGTATTATGCTTTATATCGTTATTATTGTTGTTCTAATTTATGTATATATTTTATTACCGCCTTGCCAGAAATATATTAACATTTCTCAGTTTAAAGTATATTAATTTATAAATTCAGGGATCACTTTGTTTGCATATTGGATATATTATTATCTCGGTCATATAGGTTGTGCAATATTCATCATGGGCCTTTGTATTTTCATTCACGAAACTCCTTTTAACTTCATAGAAATAAAGAAATTAGCGAGATTTATCTAACTTGCAAGCCTTAACAGCAGACCTAGATTCGAAATTTATCTGATATTTTCCTATAATTATTTGATTTTCTTATTAATATAAAAAGGAATCGTTTAAAATTACTCTATATCGGCACTCGTTTTGTTGGGGAAAATAGTGATTCATATTACCTTTGTTTATGACTCAATTAAATGGGCATTACCCTAAGAAACCCTCCCCTCTCGTTCACTTCCAAAGGTGTTCCGTAACCTTCGCCCTTATTTGTATCCGAGAAAATTAAGGGGTCAAGTCTAAATGAATGACTAAGAGATCACTGTGCATTCATTTAGTGTTCCGGATACAGTTGTTGGTTCACAATCTGCTTGTATACATATCATGTTTTAGTTTTATCAAGTGCTGACACCTGGTAGAACATCTTGGCTCTTTTATATAAAAAACTGGTCGTAATTACTCTCTTGAGTGAGTTTTCATAATATAGTTTTGTTCTATTCAAGCACGGCAGAATCCAACTGTTAATGGCTGCCAGAATACCATTTCTCCCACAGCTGTCATCTAGTCCCGTTAAAAAGCAACGAAATTTTGTTATTTTTACATATGTTTTAGTCTCTGACTTTCCGATTTTTATCATAATTTCATATATGTAAATAATCTTATTCTACAAAATTCATACTCGAGGGATCTGAGATAATGTCGAGAAGCAGCAAGGAAACTGGCAGTAATATATTCTGCTATCGCTTAAAACCATATTCTCAATCATTTCCTTGCGTTGCAACATCATAGTTTGATCTAATATAAACAAACATGACCTTACAACTCACTTTGCCCAACTCCAATTTACCTATGTTTATGGACACCAGAATTATAAATCACATTAGTGAATTATGGAGTAGGAATATTTTCAGCAGACGACTGATTTAAATTTAATATGTATAAAACTTTTTGGTACAATTTTTCCTCTATGGGCAGTATTGAGTGAAAAAAAGGAAGCTAAGGTAACAGTTCAAAAGGCATGATTTCTTTTCCATTGCATTCTCACTCATATTCATGTGCGAATATGCAACAAATTCTTACATACCGATGATGCAACACAAATTCTCACTCTCCCTGATTCTTACTGACATATGTGGATCTAGTGACTTCTACATGATCACAATATTGTACAAATGAACAAACAAAAGTAGCGTGTTGAGCGTGCAGGTTAAATTTGCTGATTCAGGCATCTAAACAAATGTTGGATCTCAACCAACATCAAGAAATCAAGAAATCGAAAATTAGAAGCAGTAATATGACAACACATAGGGCTGCATATCGGTACGCGGTGTGTTTGAGTCAGTGTAATGACCAGCCAGTAAGTGAAAGTGACATCATATAAAGCGATAGCATATGCATACTATAAATACACAAGACTTAAGCTGTGGTTTCTATGAAAAGTTTAGCACAATCTGTTGTCTTGTTATCTTTGAACATTTATTGTCTAATTGCTATTATTGCCCTGCTACGTTAAGACTGCTGAGCTTCTGAAATATTGAAACCTGTTTCTTTACTCCTTAATACAGAAAATATAGGCCACTATGATCTAAATTTGCCTTTCCTTAGAAATATAATTTAATCCTTTCAGGAAGCTAGAACTTTGTGTCTAAAACCAACGACTTATATAATTCTAACATTAATGCACCAATATTCCACTAAAAGTTACATGTAAAATGCGTAAAAAAATAATACGATTTTACGAATGCCACCAGCCTTCAAGGAATAACATGTTGCTATGGAGGCATAAATCATAAATAAAAAAATCATAAAAAATAGATAGATGGTTTATATAATTTCGATGATGGGTCAACATGATATTCTTACAGCAAACCTTTCTATTCTGCCTTGTTTAAAAATAATTATGTGATTTCAGCTTACGCTCTATCATTATTAAAAGACTCAGGGTAACCGCTACTATGGCAGGTCCTTCTTACGCCCTAATGACTGGTGTATGAGCTTTAAATCTACAGGATATAAGTGCACGAGGTACTTTAGTCCATGTTGACATAAAACATTACCATGTAACCGCAGATTGTTGCAGAACCCTCGTTGTTAGTAGTGAGAGCAGATGGAGCAGATAAATCTGTTGTCATTTAAAAAAATACCTCCATACATCATTGTTGGATATTTCTCCATTAGGACCAGGCGGCTATGGTGGCACTCGTCGCCATTTATAGGCATGTGGATATACACAAAAGGCACAACCTGTACATCATCAATTTCTGGCATATTTTAATTAAAAGGTTCAGGGATTATTTTTTTGAACATAAGTCAGTTATCAGATTGGGTCGCTATAAACTGGTTTGGCTTTTTCAGCATCGAATGATTGACACAATATAAAGGGCGCCAGCATTATTTTCAAAATCCGGAGAAAAATGAAAAAAAAATACTCTCTCCTGAATCAGTCACCTTAAAATTCAGATTATCACAGACAGTAGTAAGGGCCAGCTATAAACTGCTTCGCCTTATTAGTAATTTGATAGATATCGATAATTTTTAGGAAAGTTTTGAATTAAGTCGAAAATGAAATTAGGTATTATGCTTTATATCGTTATTATTGTTGTTCTAATTTATGTATATATTTTATTACCGCCTTGCCAGAAATATATTAACATTTCTCAGTTTAAAGTATATTAATTTATAAATTCAGGGATCACTTTGTTTGCATATTGGATATATTATTATCTCGGTCATATAGGTTGTGCAATATTCATCATGGGCCTTTGTATTTTCATTCACGAAACTCCTTTTAACTTCATAGAAATAAAGAAATTAGCGAGATTTATCTAACTTGCAAGCCTTAAAAGCAGACCTAGATTCGAAATTTATCTGATATTTTCCTATAATTATTTGATTTTCTTATTAATATAAAAAGGAATCGTTTAAAATTACTTTATATCGGCACTCGTTTTGTTGGGGAAAATAGTGATTCATATTACCTTTGTTTATGACTCAATTAAATGGGCATTACCCTAAGAAACCCTCCCCTCTCGTTCACTTCCAAAGGTGTTCCGTAACCTTCGCCCTTATTTGTATCCGAGAAAATTAAGGGGTCAAGTCTAAATGAATGACTAAGAGATCACTGTGCATTCATTTAGTGTTCCGGATACAGTTGTTGGTTCACAATCTGCTTGTATACATATCATGTTTTAGTTTTATCAAGTGCTGACACCTGGTAGAACATCTTGGCTCTTTTATATAAAAAACTGGTCGAATTACTCTCTTGAGTGAGTTTTCATAATATAGTTTTGTTCTATTCAAGCACGGCAGAATCCAACTGTTAATGGCTGCCAGAATACCATTTCTCCCACAGCTGTCATCTAGTCCCGTTAAAAAGCAACGAAATTTTGTTATTTTTACATATGTTTTAGTCTCTGACTTTCCGATTTTTATCATAATTTCATATATGTAAATAATCTTATTCTACAAAATTCATACTCGAGGGATCTGAGATAATGTCGAGAAGCAGCAAGGAAACTGGCAGTAATACATTCTGCTATCGCTTAAAACCATATTCTCAATCATTTCCTTGCGTTGCAACATCATAGTTTGATCTAATATAAACAAACATGACCTTACAACTCACTTTGCCCAACTCCAATTTACCTATGTTTATGGACACCAGAATTATAAATCACATTAGTGAATTATGGAGTAGGAATATTTTCAGCAGACGACTGATTTAAATTTAATATGTATAAAACTTTTTGGTACAATTTTTCCTCTATGGGCAGTATTGAGTGTAAAAAAAGGAAGCTAAGGTAACAGTTCAAAAGGCATGATTTCTTTTCCATTGCATTCTCACTCATATTCATGTGCGAATATGCAACAAATTCTTACATACCGATGATGCAACACAAATTCTCACTCTCCCTGATTCTTACTGACATATGTGGATCTAGTGACTTCTACATGATCACAATATTGTACAAATGAACAAACAAAAGTAGCGTGTTGAGCGTGCAGGTTAAATTTGCTGATTCAGGCATCTAAACAAATGTTGGATCTCAACCAACATCAAGAAATCAAGAAATCGAAAATTAGAAGCAGTAATATGACAACACATAGGGCTGCATATCGGTACGCGGTGCGTTTGAGTCAGTGTAATGACCAGCCAGTAAGTGAAAGTGACATCATATAAAGCGATAGCATATGCATACTATAAATACACAAGACTTAAGCTGTGGTTTCTATGAAAAGTTTAGCACAATCTGTTGTCTTGTTATCTTTGAACATTTATTGTCTAATTGCTATTATTGCCCTGCTACGTTAAGACTGCTGAGCTTCTGAAATATTGAAACCTGTTTCTTTACTCCTTAATACAGAAAATATAGGCCACTATGATCTAAATTTGCCTTTCCTTAGAAATATAATTTAATCCTTTCAGGAAGCTAGAACTTTGTGTCTAAAACCAACGACTTATATAATTCTAACATTAATGCACCAATATTCCACTAAAAGTTACATGTAAAATGCGTAAAAAAATAATACGATTTTACGAATGCCACCAGCCTTCAAGGAATAACATGTTGCTATGGAGGCATAAATCATAAATAAAAAAATCATAAAAAATAGATAGATGGTTTATATAATTTCGATGATGGGTCAACATGATATTCTTACAGCAAACCTTTCTATTCTGCCTTGTTTAAAAATAATTATGTGATTTCAGCTTACGCTCTATCATTATTAAAAGACTCAGGGTAACCGCTACTATGGCAGGTCCTTCTTACGCCCTAATGACTGGTGTATGAGCTTTAAATCTACAGGATATAAGTGCACGAGGTACTTTAGTCCATGTTGACATAAAACATTACCATGTAACCGCAGATTGTTGCAGAACCCTCGTTGTTAGTAGTGAGAGCAGATGGAGCAGATAAATCTGTTGTCATTTAAAAAAATACCTCCATACATCATTGTTGGATATTTCTCCATTAGGACCAGGCGGCTATGGTGGCACTCGTCGCCATTTATAGGCATGTGGATATACACAAAAGGCACAACCTGTACATCATCAATTTCTGGCATATTTTAATTAAAAGGTTCAGGGATTATTTTTTTGAACATAAGTCAGTTATCAGATTGGGTCGCTATAAACTGGTTTGGCTTTTTCAGCATCGAATGATTGACACAATATAAAGGGCGCCAGCATTATTTTCAAAATCCGGAGAAAAATGAAAAAAAAATACTCTCTCCTGAATCAGTCACCTTAAAATTCAGATTATCACAGACAGTAGTAAGGGCCAGCTATAAACTGCTTCGCCTTATTAGTAATTTGATAGATATCGATAATTTTTAGGAAAGTTTTGAATTAAGTCGAAAATGAAATTAGGTATTATGCTTTATATCGTTATTATTGTTGTTCTAATTTATGTATATATTTTATTACCGCCTTGCCAGAAATATATTAACATTTCTCAGTTTAAAGTATATTAATTTATAAATTCAGGGATCACTTTGTTTGCATATTGGATATATTATTATCTCGGTCATATAGGTTGTGCAATATTCATAATGGGCCTTTGTATTTTCATTCACGAAACTCCTTTTAACTTCATAGAAATAAAGAAATTAGCGAGATTTATCTAACTTGCAAGCCTTAAAAGCAGACCTAGATTCGAAATTTATCTGATATTTTCCTATAATTATTTGATTTTCTTATTAATATAAAAAGGAATCGTTTAAAATTACTCTATATCGGCACTCGTTTTGTTGGGGAAAATAGTGATTCATATTACCTTTGTTTATGACTCAATTAAATGGGCATTACCCTAAGAAACCCTCCCCTCTCGTTCACTTCCAAAGGTGTTCCGTAACCTTCGCCCTTATTTGTATCCGAGAAAATTAAGGGGTCAAGTCTAAATGAATGACTAAGAGATCACTGTGCATTCATTTAGTGTCCGGATACAGTTGTTGGTTCACAATCTGCTTGTATACATATCATGTTTTAGTTTTATCAAGTGCTGACACCTGGTAGAACATCTTGGCTCTTTTATATAAAAAACTGGTCGAATTACTCTCTTGAGTGAGTTTTCATAATATAGTTTTGTTCTATTCAAGCACGGCAGAATCCAACTGTTAATGGCTGCCAGAATACCATTTCTCCCACAGCTGTCATCTAGTCCCGTTAAAAAGCAACGAAATTTTGTTATTTTTACATATGTTTTAGTCTCTGACTTTCCGATTTTTATCATAATTTCATATATGTAAATAATCTTATTCTACAAAATTCATACTCGAGGGATCTGAGATAATGTCGAGAAGCAGCAAGGAAACTGGCAGTAATACATTCTGCTATCGCTTAAAACCATATTCTCAATCATTTCCTTGCGTTGCAACATCATAGTTTGATCTAATATAAACAAACATGACCTTACAACTCACTTTGCCCAACTCCAATTTACCTATGTTTATGGACACCAGAATTATAAATCACATTAGTGAATTATGGAGTAGGAATATTTTCAGCAGACGACTGATTTAAATTTAATATGTATAAAACTTTTTGGTACAATTTTTCCTCTATGGGCAGTATTGAGTGTAAAAAAAGGAAGCTAAGGTAACAGTTCAAAAGGCATGATTTCTTTTCCATTGCATTCTCACTCATATTCATGTGCGAATATGCAACAAATTCTTACATACCGATGATGCAACACAAATTCTCACTCTCCCTGATTCTTACTGACATATGTGGATCTAGTGACTTCTACATGATCACAATATTGTACAAATGAACAAACAAAAGTAGCGTGTTGAGCGTGCAGGTTAAATTTGCTGATTCAGGCATCTAAACAAATGTTGGATCTCAACCAACATCAAGAAATCAAGAAATCGAAAATTAGAAGCAGTAATATGACAACACATAGGGCTGCATATCGGTACGCGGTGCGTTTGAGTCAGTGTAATGACCAGCCAGTAAGTGAAAGTGACATCATATAAAGCGATAGCATATGCATACTATAAATACACAAGACTTAAGCTGTGGTTTCTATGAAAAGTTTAGCACAATCTGTTGTCTTGTTATCTTTGAACATTTATTGTCTAATTGCTATTATTGCCCTGCTACGTTAAGACTGCTGAGCTTCTGAAATATTGAAACCTGTTTCTTTACTCCTTAATACAGAAAATATAGGCCACTATGATCTAAATTTGCCTTTCCTTAGAAATATAATTTAATCCTTTCAGGAAGCTAGAACTTTGTGTCTAAAACCAACGACTTATATAATTCTAACATTAATGCACCAATATTCCACTAAAAGTTACATGTAAAATGCGTAAAAAAATAATACGATTTTACGAATGCCACCAGCCTTCAAGGAATAACATGTTGCTATGGAGGCATAAATCATAAATAAAAAAATCATAAAAAATAGATAGATGGTTTATATAATTTCGATGATGGGTCAACATGATATTCTTACAGCAAACCTTTCTATTCTGCCTTGTTTAAAAATAATTATGTGATTTCAGCTTACGCTCTATCATTATTAAAAGACTCAGGGTAACCGCTACTATGGCAGGTCCTTCTTACGCCCTAATGACTGGTGTATGAGCTTTAAATCTACAGGATATAAGTGCACGAGGTACTTTAGTCCATGTTGACATAAAACATTACCATGTAACCGCAGATTGTTGCAGAACCCTCGTTGTTAGTAGTGAGAGCAGATGGAGCAGATAAATCTGTTGTCATTTAAAAAAATACCTCCATACATCATTGTTGGATATTTCTCCATTAGGACCAGGCGGCTATGGTGGCACTCGTCGCCATTTATAGGCATGTGGATATACACAAAAGGCACAACCTGTACATCATCAATTTCTGGCATATTTTAATTAAAAGGTTCAGGGATTATTTTTTTGAACATAAGTCAGTTATCAGATTGGGTCGCTATAAACTGGTTTGGCTTTTTCAGCATCGAATGATTGACACAATATAAAGGGCGCCAGCATTATTTTCAAAATCCGGAGAAAAATGAAAAAAAAATACTCTCTCCTGAATCAGTCACCTTAAAATTCAGATTATCACAGACAGTAGTAAGGGCCAGCTATAAACTGCTTCGCCTTATTAGTAATTTGATAGATATCGATAATTTTTAGGAAAGTTTTGAATTAAGTCGAAAATGAAATTAGGTATTATGCTTTATATCGTTATTATTGTTGTTCTAATTTATGTATATATTTTATTACCGCCTTGCCAGAAATATATTAACATTTCTCAGTTTAAAGTATATTAATTTATAAATTCAGGGATCACTTTGTTTGCATATTGGATATATTATTATCTCGGTCATATAGGTTGTGCAATATTCATCATGGGCCTTTGTATTTTCATTCACGAAACTCCTTTTAACTTCATAGAAATAAAGAAATTAGCGAGATTTATCTAACTTGCAAGCCTTAAAAGCAGACCTAGATTCGAAATTTATCTGATATTTTCCTATAATTATTTGATTTTCTTATTAATATAAAAAGGAATCGTTTAAAATTACTTTATATCGGCACTCGTTTTGTTGGGGAAAATAGTGATTCATATTACCTTTGTTTATGACTCAATTAAATGGGCATTACCCTAAGAAACCCTCCCCTCTCGTTCACTTCCAAAGGTGTTCCGTAACCTTCGCCCTTATTTGTATCCGAGAAAATTAAGGGGTCAAGTCTAAATGAATGACTAAGAGATCACTGTGCATTCATTTAGTGTTCCGGATACAGTTGTTGGTTCACAATCTGCTTGTATACATATCATGTTTTAGTTTTATCAAGTGCTGACACCTGGTAGAACATCTTGGCTCTTTTATATAAAAAACTGGTCGAATTACTCTCTTGAGTGAGTTTTCATAATATAGTTTTGTTCTATTCAAGCACGGCAGAATCCAACTGTTAATGGCTGCCAGAATACCATTTCTCCCACAGCTGTCATCTAGTCCCGTTAAAAAGCAACGAAATTTTGTTATTTTTACATATGTTTTAGTCTCTGACTTTCCGATTTTTATCATAATTTCATATATGTAAATAATCTTATTCTACAAAATTCATACTCGAGGGATCTGAGATAATGTCGAGAAGCAGCAAGGAAACTGGCAGTAATACATTCTGCTATCGCTTAAAACCATATTCTCAATCATTTCCTTGCGTTGCAACATCATAGTTTGATCTAATATAAACAAACATGACCTTACAACTCACTTTGCCCAACTCCAATTTACCTATGTTTATGGACACCAGAATTATAAATCACATTAGTGAATTATGGAGTAGGAATATTTTCAGCAGACGACTGATTTAAATTTAATATGTATAAAACTTTTTGGTACAATTTTTCCTCTATGGGCAGTATTGAGTGTAAAAAAAGGAAGCTAAGGTAACAGTTCAAAAGGCATGATTTCTTTTCCATTGCATTCTCACTCATATTCATGTGCGAATATGCAACAAATTCTTACATACCGATGATGCAACACAAATTCTCACTCTCCCTGATTCTTACTGACATATGTGGATCTAGTGACTTCTACATGATCACAATATTGTACAAATGAACAAACAAAAGTAGCGTGTTGAGCGTGCAGGTTAAATTTGCTGATTCAGGCATCTAAACAAATGTTGGATCTCAACCAACATCAAGAAATCAAGAAATCGAAAATTAGAAGCAGTAATATGACAACACATAGGGCTGCATATCGGTACGCGGTGCGTTTGAGTCAGTGTAATGACCAGCCAGTAAGTGAAAGTGACATCATATAAAGCGATAGCATATGCATACTATAAATACACAAGACTTAAGCTGTGGTTTCTATGAAAAGTTTAGCACAATCTGTTGTCTTGTTATCTTTGAACATTTATTGTCTAATTGCTATTATTGCCCTGCTACGTTAAGACTGCTGAGCTTCTGAAATATTGAAACCTGTTTCTTTACTCCTTAATACAGAAAATATAGGCCACTATGATCTAAATTTGCCTTTCCTTAGAAATATAATTTAATCCTTTCAGGAAGCTAGAACTTTGTGTCTAAAACCAACGACTTATATAATTCTAACATTAATGCACCAATATTCCACTAAAAGTTACATGTAAAATGCGTAAAAAAATAATACGATTTTACGAATGCCACCAGCCTTCAATGAATAACATGTTGCTATGGAGGCATAAATCATAAATAAAAAAATCATAAAAAATAGATAGATGGTTTATATAATTTCGATGATGGGTCAACATGATATTCTTACAGCAAACCTTTCTATTCTGCCTTGTTTAAAAATAATTATGTGATTTCAGCTTACGCTCTATCATTATTAAAAGACTCAGGGTAACCGCTACTATGGCAGGTCCTTCTTACGCCCTAATGACTGGTGTATGAGCTTTAAATCTACAGGATATAAGTGCACGAGGTACTTTAGTCCATGTTGACATAAAACATTACCATGTAACCGCAGATTGTTGCAGAACCCTCGTTGTTAGTAGTGAGAGCAGATGGAGCAGATAAATCTGTTGTCATTTAAAAAAATACCTCCATACATCATTGTTGGATATTTCTCCATTAGGACCAGGCGGCTATGGTGGCACTCGTCGCCATTTATAGGCATGTGGATATACACAAAAGGCACAACCTGTACATCATCAATTTCTGGCATATTTTAATTAAAAGGTTCAGGGATTATTTTTTTGAACATAAGTCAGTTATCAGATTGGGTCGCTATAAACTGGTTTGGCTTTTTCAGCATCGAATGATTGACACAATATAAAGGGCGCCAGCATTATTTTCAAAATCCGGAGAAAAATGAAAAAAAAATACTCTCTCCTGAATCAGTCACCTTAAAATTCAGATTATCACAGACAGTAGTAAGGGCCAGCTATAAACTGCTTCGCCTTATTAGTAATTTGATAGATATCGATAATTTTTAGGAAAGTTTTGAATTAAGTCGAAAATGAAATTAGGTATTATGCTTTATATCGTTATTATTGTTGTTCTAATTTATGTATATATTTTATTACCGCCTTGCCAGAAATATATTAACATTTCTCAGTTTAAAGTATATTAATTTATAAATTCAGGGATCACTTTGTTTGCATATTGGATATATTATTATCTCGGTCATATAGGTTGTGCAATATTCATAATGGGCCTTTGTATTTTCATTCACGAAACTCCTTTTAACTTCATAGAAATAAAGAAATTAGCGAGATTTATCTAACTTGCAAGCCTTAAAAGCAGACCTAGATTCGAAATTTATCTGATATTTTCCTATAATTATTTGATTTTCTTATTAATATAAAAAGGAATCGTTTAAAATTACTCTATATCGGCACTCGTTTTGTTGGGGAAAATAGTGATTCATATTACCTTTGTTTATGACTCAATTAAATGGGCATTACCCTAAGAAACCCTCCCCTCTCGTTCACTTCCAAAGGTGTTCCGTAACCTTCGCCCTTATTTGTATCCGAGAAAATTAAGGGGTCAAGTCTAAATGAATGACTAAGAGATCACTGTGCATTCATTTAGTGTCCGGATACAGTTGTTGGTTCACAATCTGCTTGTATACATATCATGTTTTAGTTTTATCAAGTGCTGACACCTGGTAGAACATCTTGGCTCTTTTATATAAAAAACTGGTCGAATTACTCTCTTGAGTGAGTTTTCATAATATAGTTTTGTTCTATTCAAGCACGGCAGAATCCAACTGTTAATGGCTGCCAGAATACCATTTCTCCCACAGCTGTCATCTAGTCCCGTTAAAAAGCAACGAAATTTTGTTATTTTTACATATGTTTTAGTCTCTGACTTTCCGATTTTTATCATAATTTCATATATGTAAATAATCTTATTCTACAAAATTCATACTCGAGGGATCTGAGATAATGTCGAGAAGCAGCAAGGAAACTGGCAGTAATACATTCTGCTATCGCTTAAAACCATATTCTCAATCATTTCCTTGCGTTGCAACATCATAGTTTGATCTAATATAAACAAACATGACCTTACAACTCACTTTGCCCAACTCCAATTTACCTATGTTTATGGACACCAGAATTATAAATCACATTAGTGAATTATGGAGTAGGAATATTTTCAGCAGACGACTGATTTAAATTTAATATGTATAAAACTTTTTGGTACAATTTTTCCTCTATGGGCAGTATTGAGTGTAAAAAAAGGAAGCTAAGGTAACAGTTCAAAAGGCATGATTTCTTTTCCATTGCATTCTCACTCATATTCATGTGCGAATATGCAACAAATTCTTACATACCGATGATGCAACACAAATTCTCACTCTCCCTGATTCTTACTGACATATGTGGATCTAGTGACTTCTACATGATCACAATATTGTACAAATGAACAAACAAAAGTAGCGTGTTGAGCGTGCAGGTTAAATTTGCTGATTCAGGCATCTAAACAAATGTTGGATCTCAACCAACATCAAGAAATCAAGAAATCGAAAATTAGAAGCAGTAATATGACAACACATAGGGCTGCATATCGGTACGCGGTGCGTTTGAGTCAGTGTAATGACCAGCCAGTAAGTGAAAGTGACATCATATAAAGCGATAGCATATGCATACTATAAATACACAAGACTTAAGCTGTGGTTTCTATGAAAAGTTTAGCACAATCTGTTGTCTTGTTATCTTTGAACATTTATTGTCTAATTGCTATTATTGCCCTGCTACGTTAAGACTGCTGAGCTTCTGAAATATTGAAACCTGTTTCTTTACTCCTTAATACAGAAAATATAGGCCACTATGATCTAAATTTGCCTTTCCTTAGAAATATAATTTAATCCTTTCAGGAAGCTAGAACTTTGTGTCTAAAACCAACGACTTATATAATTCTAACATTAATGCACCAATATTCCACTAAAAGTTACATGTAAAATGCGTAAAAAAATAATACGATTTTACGAATGCCACCAGCCTTCAAGGAATAACATGTTGCTATGGAGGCATAAATCATAAATAAAAAAATCATAAAAAATAGATAGATGGTTTATATAATTTCGATGATGGGTCAACATGATATTCTTACAGCAAACCTTTCTATTCTGCCTTGTTTAAAAATAATTATGTGATTTCAGCTTACGCTCTATCATTATTAAAAGACTCAGGGTAACCGCTACTATGGCAGGTCCTTCTTACGCCCTAATGACTGGTGTATGAGCTTTAAATCTACAGGATATAAGTGCACGAGGTACTTTAGTCCATGTTGACATAAAACATTACCATGTAACCGCAGATTGTTGCAGAACCCTCGTTGTTAGTAGTGAGAGCAGATGGAGCAGATAAATCTGTTGTCATTTAAAAAAATACCTCCATACATCATTGTTGGATATTTCTCCATTAGGACCAGGCGGCTATGGTGGCACTCGTCGCCATTTATAGGCATGTGGATATACACAAAAGGCACAACCTGTACATCATCAATTTCTGGCATATTTTAATTAAAAGGTTCAGGGATTATTTTTTTGAACATAAGTCAGTTATCAGATTGGGTCGCTATAAACTGGTTTGGCTTTTTCAGCATCGAATGATTGACACAATATAAAGGGCGCCAGCATTATTTTCAAAATCCGGAGAAAAATGAAAAAAAAATACTCTCTCCTGAATCAGTCACCTTAAAATTCAGATTATCACAGACAGTAGTAAGGGCCAGCTATAAACTGCTTCGCCTTATTAGTAATTTGATAGATATCGATAATTTTTAGGAAAGTTTTGAATTAAGTCGAAAATGAAATTAGGTATTATGCTTTATATCGTTATTATTGTTGTTCTAATTTATGTATATATTTTATTACCGCCTTGCCAGAAATATATTAACATTTCTCAGTTTAAAGTATATTAATTTATAAATTCAGGGATCACTTTGTTTGCATATTGGATATATTATTATCTCGGTCATATAGGTTGTGCAATATTCATAATGGGCCTTTGTATTTTCATTCACGAAACTCCTTTTAACTTCATAGAAATAAAGAAATTAGCGAGATTTATCTAACTTGCAAGCCTTAAAAGCAGACCTAGATTCGAAATTTATCTGATATTTTCCTATAATTATTTGATTTTCTTATTAATATAAAAAGGAATCGTTTAAAATTACTCTATATCGGCACTCGTTTTGTTGGGGAAAATAGTGATTCATATTACCTTTGTTTATGACTCAATTAAATGGGCATTACCCTAAGAAACCCTCCCCTCTCGTTCACTTCCAAAGGTGTTCCGTAACCTTCGCCCTTATTTGTATCCGAGAAAATTAAGGGGTCAAGTCTAAATGAATGACTAAGAGATCACTGTGCATTCATTTAGTGTCCGGATACAGTTGTTGGTTCACAATCTGCTTGTATACATATCATGTTTTAGTTTTATCAAGTGCTGACACCTGGTAGAACATCTTGGCTCTTTTATATAAAAAACTGGTCGAATTACTCTCTTGAGTGAGTTTTCATAATATAGTTTTGTTCTATTCAAGCACGGCAGAATCCAACTGTTAATGGCTGCCAGAATACCATTTCTCCCACAGCTGTCATCTAGTCCCGTTAAAAAGCAACGAAATTTTGTTATTTTTACATATGTTTTAGTCTCTGACTTTCCGATTTTTATCATAATTTCATATATGTAAATAATCTTATTCTACAAAATTCATACTCGAGGGATCTGAGATAATGTCGAGAAGCAGCAAGGAAACTGGCAGTAATACATTCTGCTATCGCTTAAAACCATATTCTCAATCATTTCCTTGCGTTGCAACATCATAGTTTGATCTAATATAAACAAACATGACCTTACAACTCACTTTGCCCAACTCCAATTTACCTATGTTTATGGACACCAGAATTATAAATCACATTAGTGAATTATGGAGTAGGAATATTTTCAGCAGACGACTGATTTAAATTTAATATGTATAAAACTTTTTGGTACAATTTTTCCTCTATGGGCAGTATTGAGTGTAAAAAAAGGAAGCTAAGGTAACAGTTCAAAAGGCATGATTTCTTTTCCATTGCATTCTCACTCATATTCATGTGCGAATATGCAACAAATTCTTACATACCGATGATGCAACACAAATTCTCACTCTCCCTGATTCTTACTGACATATGTGGATCTAGTGACTTCTACATGATCACAATATTGTACAAATGAACAAACAAAAGTAGCGTGTTGAGCGTGCAGGTTAAATTTGCTGATTCAGGCATCTAAACAAATGTTGGATCTCAACCAACATCAAGAAATCAAGAAATCGAAAATTAGAAGCAGTAATATGACAACACATAGGGCTGCATATCGGTACGCGGTGCGTTTGAGTCAGTGTAATGACCAGCCAGTAAGTGAAAGTGACATCATATAAAGCGATAGCATATGCATACTATAAATACACAAGACTTAAGCTGTGGTTTCTATGAAAAGTTTAGCACAATCTGTTGTCTTGTTATCTTTGAACATTTATTGTCTAATTGCTATTATTGCCCTGCTACGTTAAGACTGCTGAGCTTCTGAAATATTGAAACCTGTTTCTTTACTCCTTAATACAGAAAATATAGGCCACTATGATCTAAATTTGCCTTTCCTTAGAAATATAATTTAATCCTTTCAGGAAGCTAGAACTTTGTGTCTAAAACCAACGACTTATATAATTCTAACATTAATGCACCAATATTCCACTAAAAGTTACATGTAAAATGCGTAAAAAAATAATACGATTTTACGAATGCCACCAGCCTTCAAGGAATAACATGTTGCTATGGAGGCATAAATCATAAATAAAAAAATCATAAAAAATAGATAGATGGTTTATATAATTTCGATGATGGGTCAACATGATATTCTTACAGCAAACCTTTCTATTCTGCCTTGTTTAAAAATAATTATGTGATTTCAGCTTACGCTCTATCATTATTAAAAGACTCAGGGTAACCGCTACTATGGCAGGTCCTTCTTACGCCCTAATGACTGGTGTATGAGCTTTAAATCTACAGGATATAAGTGCACGAGGTACTTTAGTCCATGTTGACATAAAACATTACCATGTAACCGCAGATTGTTGCAGAACCCTCGTTGTTAGTAGTGAGAGCAGATGGAGCAGATAAATCTGTTGTCATTTAAAAAAATACCTCCATACATCATTGTTGGATATTTCTCCATTAGGACCAGGCGGCTATGGTGGCACTCGTCGCCATTTATAGGCATGTGGATATACACAAAAGGCACAACCTGTACATCATCAATTTCTGGCATATTTTAATTAAAAGGTTCAGGGATTATTTTTTTGAACATAAGTCAGTTATCAGATTGGGTCGCTATAAACTGGTTTGGCTTTTTCAGCATCGAATGATTGACACAATATAAAGGGCGCCAGCATTATTTTCAAAATCCGGAGAAAAATGAAAAAAAAATACTCTCTCCTGAATCAGTCACCTTAAAATTCAGATTATCACAGGCAGTAGTAAGGGCCAGCTATAAACTGCTTCGCCTTATTAGTAATTTGATAGATATCGATAATTTTTAGGAAAGTTTTGAATTAAGTCGAAAATGAAATTAGGTATTATGCTTTATATCGTTATTATTGTTGTTCTAATTTATGTATATATTTTATTACCGCCTTGCCAGAAATATATTAACATTTCTCAGTTTAAAGTATATTAATTTATAAATTCAGGGATCACTTTGTTTGCATATTGGATATATTATTATCTCGGTCATATAGGTTGTGCAATATTCATCATGGGCCTTTGTATTTTCATTCACGAAACTCCTTTTAACTTCATAGAAATAAAGAAATTAGCGAGATTTATCTAACTTGCAAGCCTTAAAAGCAGACCTAGATTCGAAATTTATCTGATATTTTCCTATAATTATTTGATTTTCTTATTAATATAAAAAGGAATCGTTTAAAATTACTCTATATCGGCACTCGTTTTGTTGGGGAAAATAGTGATTCATATTACCTTTGTTTATGACTCAATTAAATGGGCATTACCCTAAGAAACCCTCCCCTCTCGTTCACTTCCAAAGGTGTTCCGTAACCTTCGCCCTTATTTGTATCCGAGAAAATTAAGGGGTCAAGTCTAAATGAATGACTAAGAGATCACTGTGCATTCATTTAGTGTTCCGGATACAGTTGTTGGTTCACAATCTGCTTGTATACATATCATGTTTTAGTTTTATCAAGTGCTGACACCTGGTAGAACATCTTGGCTCTTTTATATAAAAAACTGGTCGAATTACTCTCTTGAGTGAGTTTTCATAATATAGTTTTGTTCTATTCAAGCACGGCAGAATCCAACTGTTAATGGCTGCCAGAATACCATTTCTCCCACAGCTGTCATCTAGTCCCGTTAAAAAGCAACGAAATTTTGTTATTTTTACATATGTTTTAGTCTCTGACTTTCCGATTTTTATCATAATTTCATATATGTAAATAATCTTATTCTACAAAATTCATACTCGAGGGATCTGAGATAATGTCGAGAAGCAGCAAGGAAACTGGCAGTAATACATTCTGCTATCGCTTAAAACCATATTCTCAATCATTTCCTTGCGTTGCAACATCATAGTTTGATCTAATATAAACAAACATGACCTTACAACTCACTTTGCCCAACTCCAATTTACCTATGTTTATGGACACCAGAATTATAAATCACATTAGTGAATTATGGAGTAGGAATATTTTCAGCAGACGACTGATTTAAATTTAATATGTATAAAACTTTTTGGTACAATTTTTCCTCTATGGGCAGTATTGAGTGTAAAAAAAGGAAGCTAAGGTAACAGTTCAAAAGGCATGATTTCTTTTCCATTGCATTCTCACTCATATTCATGTGCGAATATGCAACAAATTCTTACATACCGATGATGCAACACAAATTCTCACTCTCCCTGATTCTTACTGACATATGTGGATCTAGTGACTTCTACATGATCACAATATTGTACAAATGAACAAACAAAAGTAGCGTGTTGAGCGTGCAGGTTAAATTTGCTGATTCAGGCATCTAAACAAATGTTGGATCTCAACCAACATCAAGAAATCAAGAAATCGAAAATTAGAAGCAGTAATATGACAACACATAGGGCTGCATATCGGTACGCGGTGCGTTTGAGTCAGTGTAATGACCAGCCAGTAAGTGAAAGTGACATCATATAAAGCGATAGCATATGCATACTATAAATACACAAGACTTAAGCTGTGGTTTCTATGAAAAGTTTAGCACAATCTGTTGTCTTGTTATCTTTGAACATTTATTGTCTAATTGCTATTATTGCCCTGCTACGTTAAGACTGCTGAGCTTCTGAAATATTGAAACCTGTTTCTTTACTCCTTAATACAGAAAATATAGGCCACTATGATCTAAATTTGCCTTTCCTTAGAAATATAATTTAATCCTTTCAGGAAGCTAGAACTTTGTGTCTAAAACCAACGACTTATATAATTCTAACATTAATGCACCAATATTCCACTAAAAGTTACATGTAAAATGCGTAAAAAAATAATACGATTTTACGAATGCCACCAGCCTTCAAGGAATAACATGTTGCTATGGAGGCATAAATCATAAATAAAAAAATCATAAAAAATAGATAGATGGTTTATATAATTTCGATGATGGGTCAACATGATATTCTTACAGCAAACCTTTCTATTCTGCCTTGTTTAAAAATAATTATGTGATTTCAGCTTACGCTCTATCATTATTAAAAGACTCAGGGTAACCGCTACTATGGCAGGTCCTTCTTACGCCCTAATGACTGGTGTATGAGCTTTAAATCTACAGGATATAAGTGCACGAGGTACTTTAGTCCATGTTGACATAAAACATTACCATGTAACCGCAGATTGTTGCAGAACCCTCGTTGTTAGTAGTGAGAGCAGATGGAGCAGATAAATCTGTTGTCATTTAAAAAAATACCTCCATACATCATTGTTGGATATTTCTCCATTAGGACCAGGCGGCTATGGTGGCACTCGTCGCCATTTATAGGCATGTGGATATACACAAAAGGCACAACCTGTACATCATCAATTTCTGGCATATTTTAATTAAAAGGTTCAGGGATTATTTTTTTGAACATAAGTCAGTTATCAGATTGGGTCGCTATAAACTGGTTTGGCTTTTTCAGCATCGAATGATTGACACAATATAAAGGGCGCCAGCATTATTTTCAAAATCCGGAGAAAAATGAAAAAAAAATACTCTCTCCTGAATCAGTCACCTTAAAATTCAGATTATCACAGACAGTAGTAAGGGCCAGCTATAAACTGCTTCGCCTTATTAGTAATTTGATAGATATCGATAATTTTTAGGAAAGTTTTGAATTAAGTCGAAAATGAAATTAGGTATTATGCTTTATATCGTTATTATTGTTGTTCTAATTTATGTATATATTTTATTACCGCCTTGCCAGAAATATATTAACATTTCTCAGTTTAAAGTATATTAATTTATAAATTCAGGGATCACTTTGTTTGCATATTGGATATATTATTATCTCGGTCATATAGGTTGTGCAATATTCATAATGGGCCTTTGTATTTTCATTCACGAAACTCCTTTTAACTTCATAGAAATAAAGAAATTAGCGAGATTTATCTAACTTGCAAGCCTTAAAAGCAGACCTAGATTCGAAATTTATCTGATATTTTCCTATAATTATTTGATTTTCTTATTAATATAAAAAGGAATCGTTTAAAATTACTCTATATCGGCACTCGTTTTGTTGGGGAAAATAGTGATTCATATTACCTTTGTTTATGACTCAATTAAATGGGCATTACCCTAAGAAACCCTCCCCTCTCGTTCACTTCCAAAGGTGTTCCGTAACCTTCGCCCTTATTTGTATCCGAGAAAATTAAGGGGTCAAGTCTAAATGAATGACTAAGAGATCACTGTGCATTCATTTAGTGTCCGGATACAGTTGTTGGTTCACAATCTGCTTGTATACATATCATGTTTTAGTTTTATCAAGTGCTGACACCTGGTAGAACATCTTGGCTCTTTTATATAAAAAACTGGTCGAATTACTCTCTTGAGTGAGTTTTCATAATATAGTTTTGTTCTATTCAAGCACGGCAGAATCCAACTGTTAATGGCTGCCAGAATACCATTTCTCCCACAGCTGTCATCTAGTCCCGTTAAAAAGCAACGAAATTTTGTTATTTTTACATATGTTTTAGTCTCTGACTTTCCGATTTTTATCATAATTTCATATATGTAAATAATCTTATTCTACAAAATTCATACTCGAGGGATCTGAGATAATGTCGAGAAGCAGCAAGGAAACTGGCAGTAATACATTCTGCTATCGCTTAAAACCATATTCTCAATCATTTCCTTGCGTTGCAACATCATAGTTTGATCTAATATAAACAAACATGACCTTACAACTCACTTTGCCCAACTCCAATTTACCTATGTTTATGGACACCAGAATTATAAATCACATTAGTGAATTATGGAGTAGGAATATTTTCAGCAGACGACTGATTTAAATTTAATATGTATAAAACTTTTTGGTACAATTTTTCCTCTATGGGCAGTATTGAGTGTAAAAAAAGGAAGCTAAGGTAACAGTTCAAAAGGCATGATTTCTTTTCCATTGCATTCTCACTCATATTCATGTGCGAATATGCAACAAATTCTTACATACCGATGATGCAACACAAATTCTCACTCTCCCTGATTCTTACTGACATATGTGGATCTAGTGACTTCTACATGATCACAATATTGTACAAATGAACAAACAAAAGTAGCGTGTTGAGCGTGCAGGTTAAATTTGCTGATTCAGGCATCTAAACAAATGTTGGATCTCAACCAACATCAAGAAATCAAGAAATCGAAAATTAGAAGCAGTAATATGACAACACATAGGGCTGCATATCGGTACGCGGTGCGTTTGAGTCAGTGTAATGACCAGCCAGTAAGTGAAAGTGACATCATATAAAGCGATAGCATATGCATACTATAAATACACAAGACTTAAGCTGTGGTTTCTATGAAAAGTTTAGCACAATCTGTTGTCTTGTTATCTTTGAACATTTATTGTCTAATTGCTATTATTGCCCTGCTACGTTAAGACTGCTGAGCTTCTGAAATATTGAAACCTGTTTCTTTACTCCTTAATACAGAAAATATAGGCCACTATGATCTAAATTTGCCTTTCCTTAGAAATATAATTTAATCCTTTCAGGAAGCTAGAACTTTGTGTCTAAAACCAACGACTTATATAATTCTAACATTAATGCACCAATATTCCACTAAAAGTTACATGTAAAATGCGTAAAAAAATAATACGATTTTACGAATGCCACCAGCCTTCAAGGAATAACATGTTGCTATGGAGGCATAAATCATAAATAAAAAAATCATAAAAAATAGATAGATGGTTTATATAATTTCGATGATGGGTCAACATGATATTCTTACAGCAAACCTTTCTATTCTGCCTTGTTTAAAAATAATTATGTGATTTCAGCTTACGCTCTATCATTATTAAAAGACTCAGGGTAACCGCTACTATGGCAGGTCCTTCTTACGCCCTAATGACTGGTGTATGAGCTTTAAATCTACAGGATATAAGTGCACGAGGTACTTTAGTCCATGTTGACATAAAACATTACCATGTAACCGCAGATTGTTGCAGAACCCTCGTTGTTAGTAGTGAGAGCAGATGGAGCAGATAAATCTGTTGTCATTTAAAAAAATACCTCCATACATCATTGTTGGATATTTCTCCATTAGGACCAGGCGGCTATGGTGGCACTCGTCGCCATTTATAGGCATGTGGATATACACAAAAGGCACAACCTGTACATCATCAATTTCTGGCATATTTTAATTAAAAGGTTCAGGGATTATTTTTTTGAACATAAGTCAGTTATCAGATTGGGTCGCTATAAACTGGTTTGGCTTTTTCAGCATCGAATGATTGACACAATATAAAGGGCGCCAGCATTATTTTCAAAATCCGGAGAAAAATGAAAAAAAAATACTCTCTCCTGAATCAGTCACCTTAAAATTCAGATTATCACAGACAGTAGTAAGGGCCAGCTATAAACTGCTTCGCCTTATTAGTAATTTGATAGATATCGATAATTTTTAGGAAAGTTTTGAATTAAGTCGAAAATGAAATTAGGTATTATGCTTTATATCGTTATTATTGTTGTTCTAATTTATGTATATATTTTATTACCGCCTTGCCAGAAATATATTAACATTTCTCAGTTTAAAGTATATTAATTTATAAATTCAGGGATCACTTTGTTTGCATATTGGATATATTATTATCTCGGTCATATAGGTTGTGCAATATTCATAATGGGCCTTTGTATTTTCATTCACGAAACTCCTTTTAACTTCATAGAAATAAAGAAATTAGCGAGATTTATCTAACTTGCAAGCCTTAAAAGCAGACCTAGATTCGAAATTTATCTGATATTTTCCTATAATTATTTGATTTTCTTATTAATATAAAAAGGAATCGTTTAAAATTACTCTATATCGGCACTCGTTTTGTTGGGGAAAATAGTGATTCATATTACCTTTGTTTATGACTCAATTAAATGGGCATTACCCTAAGAAACCCTCCCCTCTCGTTCACTTCCAAAGGTGTTCCGTAACCTTCGCCCTTATTTGTATCCGAGAAAATTAAGGGGTCAAGTCTAAATGAATGACTAAGAGATCACTGTGCATTCATTTAGTGTCCGGATACAGTTGTTGGTTCACAATCTGCTTGTATACATATCATGTTTTAGTTTTATCAAGTGCTGACACCTGGTAGAACATCTTGGCTCTTTTATATAAAAAACTGGTCGAATTACTCTCTTGAGTGAGTTTTCATAATATAGTTTTGTTCTATTCAAGCACGGCAGAATCCAACTGTTAATGGCTGCCAGAATACCATTTCTCCCACAGCTGTCATCTAGTCCCGTTAAAAAGCAACGAAATTTTGTTATTTTTACATATGTTTTAGTCTCTGACTTTCCGATTTTTATCATAATTTCATATATGTAAATAATCTTATTCTACAAAATTCATACTCGAGGGATCTGAGATAATGTCGAGAAGCAGCAAGGAAACTGGCAGTAATACATTCTGCTATCGCTTAAAACCATATTCTCAATCATTTCCTTGCGTTGCAACATCATAGTTTGATCTAATATAAACAAACATGACCTTACAACTCACTTTGCCCAACTCCAATTTACCTATGTTTATGGACACCAGAATTATAAATCACATTAGTGAATTATGGAGTAGGAATATTTTCAGCAGACGACTGATTTAAATTTAATATGTATAAAACTTTTTGGTACAATTTTTCCTCTATGGGCAGTATTGAGTGTAAAAAAAGGAAGCTAAGGTAACAGTTCAAAAGGCATGATTTCTTTTCCATTGCATTCTCACTCATATTCATGTGCGAATATGCAACAAATTCTTACATACCGATGATGCAACACAAATTCTCACTCTCCCTGATTCTTACTGACATATGTGGATCTAGTGACTTCTACATGATCACAATATTGTACAAATGAACAAACAAAAGTAGCGTGTTGAGCGTGCAGGTTAAATTTGCTGATTCAGGCATCTAAACAAATGTTGGATCTCAACCAACATCAAGAAATCAAGAAATCGAAAATTAGAAGCAGTAATATGACAACACATAGGGCTGCATATCGGTACGCGGTGCGTTTGAGTCAGTGTAATGACCAGCCAGTAAGTGAAAGTGACATCATATAAAGCGATAGCATATGCATACTATAAATACACAAGACTTAAGCTGTGGTTTCTATGAAAAGTTTAGCACAATCTGTTGTCTTGTTATCTTTGAACATTTATTGTGTAATTGCTATTATTGCCCTGCTACGTTAAGACTGCTGAGCTTCTGAAATATTGAAACCTGTTTCTTTACTCCTTAATACAGAAAATATAGGCCACTATGATCTAAATTTGCCTTTCCTTAGAAATATAATTTAATCCTTTCAGGAAGCTAGAACTTTGTGTCTAAAACCAACGACTTATATAATTCTAACATTAATGCACCAATATTCCACTAAAAGTTACATGTAAAATGCGTAAAAAAATAATACGATTTTACGAATGCCACCAGCCTTCAAGGAATAACATGTTGCTATGGAGGCATAAATCATAAATAAAAAAATCATAAAAAATAGATAGATGGTTTATATAATTTCGATGATGGGTCAACATGATATTCTTACAGCAAACCTTTCTATTCTGCCTTGTTTAAAAATAATTATGTGATTTCAGCTTACGCTCTATCATTATTAAAAGACTCAGGGTAACCGCTACTATGGCAGGTCCTTCTTACGCCCTAATGACTGGTGTATGAGCTTTAAATCTACAGGATATAAGTGCACGAGGTACTTTAGTCCATGTTGACATAAAACATTACCATGTAACCGCAGATTGTTGCAGAACCCTCGTTGTTAGTAGTGAGAGCAGATGGAGCAGATAAATCTGTTGTCATTTAAAAAAATACCTCCATACATCATTGTTGGATATTTCTCCATTAGGACCAGGCGGCTATGGTGGCACTCGTCGCCATTTATAGGCATGTGGATATACACAAAAGGCACAACCTGTACATCATCAATTTCTGGCATATTTTAATTAAAAGGTTCAGGGATTATTTTTTTGAACATAAGTCAGTTATCAGATTGGGTCGCTATAAACTGGTTTGGCTTTTTCAGCATCGAATGATTGACACAATATAAAGGGCGCCAGCATTATTTTCAAAATCCGGAGAAAAATGAAAAAAAAAATACTCTCTCCTGAATCAGTCACCTTAAAATTCAGATTATCACAGACAGTAGTAAGGGCCAGCTATAAACTGCTTCGCCTTATTAGTAATTTGATAGATATCGATAATTTTTAGGAAAGTTTTGAATTAAGTCGAAAATGAAATTAGGTATTATGCTTTATATCGTTATTATTGTTGTTCTAATTTATGTATATATTTTATTACCGCCTTGCCAGAAATATATTAACATTTCTCAGTTTAAAGTATATTAATTTATAAATTCAGGGATCACTTTGTTTGCATATTGGATATATTATTATCTCGGTCATATAGGTTGTGCAATATTCATAATGGGCCTTTGTATTTTCATTCACGAAACTCCTTTTAACTTCATAGAAATAAAGAAATTAGCGAGATTTATCTAACTTGCAAGCCTTAAAAGCAGACCTAGATTCGAAATTTATCTGATATTTTCCTATAATTATTTGATTTTCTTATTAATATAAAAAGGAATCGTTTAAAATTACTCTATATCGGCACTCGTTTTGTTGGGGAAAATAGTGATTCATATTACCTTTGTTTATGACTCAATTAAATGGGCATTACCCTAAGAAACCCTCCCCTCTCGTTCACTTCCAAAGGTGTTCCGTAACCTTCGCCCTTATTTGTATCCGAGAAAATTAAGGGGTCAAGTCTAAATGAATGACTAAGAGATCACTGTGCATTCATTTAGTGTCCGGATACAGTTGTTGGTTCACAATCTGCTTGTATACATATCATGTTTTAGTTTTATCAAGTGCTGACACCTGGTAGAACATCTTGGCTCTTTTATATAAAAAACTGGTCGAATTACTCTCTTGAGTGAGTTTTCATAATATAGTTTTGTTCTATTCAAGCACGGCAGAATCCAACTGTTAATGGCTGCCAGAATACCATTTCTCCCACAGCTGTCATCTAGTCCCGTTAAAAAGCAACGAAATTTTGTTATTTTTACATATGTTTTAGTCTCTGACTTTCCGATTTTTATCATAATTTCATATATGTAAATAATCTTATTCTACAAAATTCATACTCGAGGGATCTGAGATAATGTCGAGAAGCAGCAAGGAAACTGGCAGTAATACATTCTGCTATCGCTTAAAACCATATTCTCAATCATTTCCTTGCGTTGCAACATCATAGTTTGATCTAATATAAACAAACATGACCTTACAACTCACTTTGCCCAACTCCAATTTACCTATGTTTATGGACACCAGAATTATAAATCACATTAGTGAATTATGGAGTAGGAATATTTTCAGCAGACGACTGATTTAAATTTAATATGTATAAAACTTTTTGGTACAATTTTTCCTCTATGGGCAGTATTGAGTGTAAAAAAAGGAAGCTAAGGTAACAGTTCAAAAGGCATGATTTCTTTTCCATTGCATTCTCACTCATATTCATGTGCGAATATGCAACAAATTCTTACATACCGATGATGCAACACAAATTCTCACTCTCCCTGATTCTTACTGACATATGTGGATCTAGTGACTTCTACATGATCACAATATTGTACAAATGAACAAACAAAAGTAGCGTGTTGAGCGTGCAGGTTAAATTTGCTGATTCAGGCATCTAAACAAATGTTGGATCTCAACCAACATCAAGAAATCAAGAAATCGAAAATTAGAAGCAGTAATATGACAACACATAGGGCTGCATATCGGTACGCGGTGCGTTTGAGTCAGTGTAATGACCAGCCAGTAAGTGAAAGTGACATCATATAAAGCGATAGCATATGCATACTATAAATACACAAGACTTAAGCTGTGGTTTCTATGAAAAGTTTAGCACAATCTGTTGTCTTGTTATCTTTGAACATTTATTGTCTAATTGCTATTATTGCCCTGCTACGTTAAGACTGCTGAGCTTCTGAAATATTGAAACCTGTTTCTTTACTCCTTAATACAGAAAATATAGGCCACTATGATCTAAATTTGCCTTTCCTTAGAAATATAATTTAATCCTTTCAGGAAGCTAGAACTTTGTGTCTAAAACCAACGACTTATATAATTCTAACATTAATGCACCAATATTCCACTAAAAGTTACATGTAAAATGCGTAAAAAAATAATACGATTTTACGAATGCCACCAGCCTTCAAGGAATAACATGTTGCTATGGAGGCATAAATCATAAATAAAAAAATCATAAAAAATAGATAGATGGTTTATATAATTTCGATGATGGGTCAACATGATATTCTTACAGCAAACCTTTCTATTCTGCCTTGTTTAAAAATAATTATGTGATTTCAGCTTACGCTCTATCATTATTAAAAGACTCAGGGTAACCGCTACTATGGCAGGTCCTTCTTACGCCCTAATGACTGGTGTATGAGCTTTAAATCTACAGGATATAAGTGCACGAGGTACTTTAGTCCATGTTGACATAAAGCATTACCATGTAACCGCAGATTGTTGCAGAACCCTCGTTGTTAGTAGTGAGAGCAGATGGAGCAGATAAATCTGTTGTCATTTAAAAAAATACCTCCATACATCATTGTTGGATATTTCTCCATTAGGACCAGGCGGCTATGGTGGCACTCGTCGCCATTTATAGGCATGTGGATATACACAAAAGGCACAACCTGTACATCATCAATTTCTGGCATATTTTAATTAAAAGGTTCAGGGATTATTTTTTTGAACATAAGTCAGTTATCAGATTGGGTCGCTATAAACTGGTTTGGCTTTTTCAGCATCGAATGATTGACACAATATAAAGGGCGCCAGCATTATTTTCAAAATCCGGAGAAAAATGAAAAAAAAATACTCTCTCCTGAATCAGTCACCTTAAAATTCAGATTATCACAGACAGTAGTAAGGGCCAGCTATAAACTGCTTCGCCTTATTAGTAATTTGATAGATATCGATAATTTTTAGGAAAGTTTTGAATTAAGTCGAAAATGAAATTAGGTATTATGCTTTATATCGTTATTATTGTTGTTCTAATTTATGTATATATTTTATTACCGCCTTGCCAGAAATATATTAACATTTCTCAGTTTAAAGTATATTAATTTATAAATTCAGGGATCACTTTGTTTGCATATTGGATATATTATTATCTCGGTCATATAGGTTGTGCAATATTCATAATGGGCCTTTGTATTTTCATTCACGAAACTCCTTTTAACTTCATAGAAATAAAGAAATTAGCGAGATTTATCTAACTTGCAAGCCTTAAAAGCAGACCTAGATTCGAAATTTATCTGATATTTTCCTATAATTATTTGATTTTCTTATTAATATAAAAAGGAATCGTTTAAAATTACTCTATATCGGCACTCGTTTTGTTGGGGAAAATAGTGATTCATATTACCTTTGTTTATGACTCAATTAAATGGGCATTACCCTAAGAAACCCTCCCCTCTCGTTCACTTCCAAAGGTGTTCCGTAACCTTCGCCCTTATTTGTATCCGAGAAAATTAAGGGGTCAAGTCTAAATGAATGACTAAGAGATCACTGTGCATTCATTTAGTGTCCGGATACAGTTGTTGGTTCACAATCTGCTTGTATACATATCATGTTTTAGTTTTATCAAGTGCTGACACCTGGTAGAACATCTTGGCTCTTTTATATAAAAAACTGGTCGAATTACTCTCTTGAGTGAGTTTTCATAATATAGTTTTGTTCTATTCAAGCACGGCAGAATCCAACTGTTAATGGCTGCCAGAATACCATTTCTCCCACAGCTGTCATCTAGTCCCGTTAAAAAGCAACGAAATTTTGTTATTTTTACATATGTTTTAGTCTCTGACTTTCCGATTTTGATCATAATTTCATATATGTAAATAATCTTATTCTACAAAATTCATACTCGAGGGATCTGAGATAATGTCGAGAAGCAGCAAGGAAACTGGCAGTAATACATTCTGCTATCGCTTAAAACCATATTCTCAATCATTTCCTTGCGTTGCAACATCATAGTTTGATCTAATATAAACAAACATGACCTTACAACTCACTTTGCCCAACTCCAATTTACCTATGTTTATGGACACCAGAATTATAAATCACATTAGTGAATTATGGAGTAGGAATATTTTCAGCAGACGACTGATTTAAATTTAATATGTATAAAACTTTTTGGTACAATTTTTCCTCTATGGGCAGTATTGAGTGTAAAAAAAGGAAGCTAAGGTAACAGTTCAAAAGGCATGATTTCTTTTCCATTGCATTCTCACTCATATTCATGTGCGAATATGCAACAAATTCTTACATACCGATGATGCAACACAAATTCTCACTCTCCCTGATTCTTACTGACATATGTGGATCTAGTGACTTCTACATGATCACAATATTGTACAAATGAACAAACAAAAGTAGCGTGTTGAGCGTGCAGGTTAAATTTGCTGATTCAGGCATCTAAACAAATGTTGGATCTCAACCAACATCAAGAAATCAAGAAATCGAAAATTAGAAGCAGTAATATGACAACACATAGGGCTGCATATCGGTACGCGGTGCGTTTGAGTCAGTGTAATGACCAGCCAGTAAGTGAAAGTGACATCATATAAAGCGATAGCATATGCATACTATAAATACACAAGACTTAAGCTGTGGTTTCTATGAAAAGTTTAGCACAATCTGTTGTCTTGTTATCTTTGAACATTTATTGTCTAATTGCTATTATTGCCCTGCTACGTTAAGACTGCTGAGCTTCTGAAATATTGAAACCTGTTTCTTTACTCCTTAATACAGAAAATATAGGCCACTATGATCTAAATTTGCCTTTCCTTAGAAATATAATTTAATCCTTTCAGGAAGCTAGAACTTTGTGTCTAAAACCAACGACTTATATAATTCTAACATTAATGCACCAATATTCCACTAAAAGTTACATGTAAAATGCGTAAAAAAATAATACGATTTTACGAATGCCACCAGCCTTCAAGGAATAACATGTTGCTATGGAGGCATAAATCATAAATAAAAAAATCATAAAAAATAGATAGATGGTTTATATAATTTCGATGATGGGTCAACATGATATTCTTACAGCAAACCTTTCTATTCTGCCTTGTTTAAAAATAATTATGTGATTTCAGCTTACGCTCTATCATTATTAAAAGACTCAGGGTAACCGCTACTATGGCAGGTCCTTCTTACGCCCTAATGACTGGTGTATGAGCTTTAAATCTACAGGATATAAGTGCACGAGGTACTTTAGTCCATGTTGACATAAAGCATTACCATGTAACCGCAGATTGTTGCAGAACCCTCGTTGTTAGTAGTGAGAGCAGATGGAGCAGATAAATCTGTTGTCATTTAAAAAAATACCTCCATACATCATTGTTGGATATTTCTCCATTAGGACCAGGCGGCTATGGTGGCACTCGTCGCCATTTATAGGCATGTGGATATACACAAAAGGCACAACCTGTACATCATCAATTTCTGGCATATTTTAATTAAAAGGTTCAGGGATTATTTTTTTGAACATAAGTCAGTTATCAGATTGGGTCGCTATAAACTGGTTTGGCTTTTTCAGCATCGAATGATTGACACAATATAAAGGGCGCCAGCATTATTTTCAAAATCCGGAGAAAAATGAAAAAAAAAATACTCTCTCCTGAATCAGTCACCTTAAAATTCAGATTATCACAGACAGTAGTAAGGGCCAGCTATAAACTGCTTCGCCTTATTAGTAATTTGATAGATATCGATAATTTTTAGGAAAGTTTTGAATTAAGTCGAAAATGAAATTAGGTATTATGCTTTATATCGTTATTATTGTTGTTCTAATTTATGTATATATTTTATTACCGCCTTGCCAGAAATATATTAACATTTCTCAGTTTAAAGTATATTAATTTATAAATTCAGGGATCACTTTGTTTGCATATTGGATATATTATTATCTCGGTCATATAGGTTGTGCAATATTCATAATGGGCCTTTGTATTTTCATTCACGAAACTCCTTTTAACTTCATAGAAATAAAGAAATTAGCGAGATTTATCTAACTTGCAAGCCTTAAAAGCAGACCTAGATTCGAAATTTATCTGATATTTTCCTATAATTATTTGATTTTCTTATTAATATAAAAAGGAATCGTTTAAAATTACTCTATATCGGCACTCGTTTTGTTGGGGAAAATAGTGATTCATATTACCTTTGTTTATGACTCAATTAAATGGGCATTACCCTAAGAAACCCTCCCCTCTCGTTCACTTCCAAAGGTGTTCCGTAACCTTCGCCCTTATTTGTATCCGAGAAAATTAAGGGGTCAAGTCTAAATGAATGACTAAGAGATCACTGTGCATTCATTTAGTGTCCGGATACAGTTGTTGGTTCACAATCTGCTTGTATACATATCATGTTTTAGTTTTATCAAGTGCTGACACCTGGTAGAACATCTTGGCTCTTTTATATAAAAAACTGGTCGAATTACTCTCTTGAGTGAGTTTTCATAATATAGTTTTGTTCTATTCAAGCACGGCAGAATCCAACTGTTAATGGCTGCCAGAATACCATTTCTCCCACAGCTGTCATCTAGTCCCGTTAAAAAGCAACGAAATTTTGTTATTTTTACATATGTTTTAGTCTCTGACTTTCCGATTTTTATCATAATTTCATATATGTAAATAATCTTATTCTACAAAATTCATACTCGAGGGATCTGAGATAATGTCGAGAAGCAGCAAGGAAACTGGCAGTAATACATTCTGCTATCGCTTAAAACCATATTCTCAATCATTTCCTTGCGTTGCAACATCATAGTTTGATCTAATATAAACAAACATGACCTTACAACTCACTTTGCCCAACTCCAATTTACCTATGTTTATGGACACCAGAATTATAAATCACATTAGTGAATTATGGAGTAGGAATATTTTCAGCAGACGACTGATTTAAATTTAATATGTATAAAACTTTTTGGTACAATTTTTCCTCTATGGGCAGTATTGAGTGTAAAAAAAGGAAGCTAAGGTAACAGTTCAAAAGGCATGATTTCTTTTCCATTGCATTCTCACTCATATTCATGTGCGAATATGCAACAAATTCTTACATACCGATGATGCAACACAAATTCTCACTCTCCCTGATTCTTACTGACATATGTGGATCTAGTGACTTCTACATGATCACAATATTGTACAAATGAACAAACAAAAGTAGCGTGTTGAGCGTGCAGGTTAAATTTGCTGATTCAGGCATCTAAACAAATGTTGGATCTCAACCAACATCAAGAAATCAAGAAATCGAAAATTAGAAGCAGTAATATGACAACACATAGGGCTGCATATCGGTACGCGGTGCGTTTGAGTCAGTGTAATGACCAGCCAGTAAGTGAAAGTGACATCATATAAAGCGATAGCATATGCATACTATAAATACACAAGACTTAAGCTGTGGTTTCTATGAAAAGTTTAGCACAATCTGTTGTCTTGTTATCTTTGAACATTTATTGTCTAATTGCTATTATTGCCCTGCTACGTTAAGACTGCTGAGCTTCTGAAATATTGAAACCTGTTTCTTTACTCCTTAATACAGAAAATATAGGCCACTATGATCTAAATTTGCCTTTCCTTAGAAATATAATTTAATCCTTTCAGGAAGCTAGAACTTTGTGTCTAAAACCAACGACTTATATAATTCTAACATTAATGCACCAATATTCCACTAAAAGTTACATGTAAAATGCGTAAAAAAATAATACGATTTTACGAATGCCACCAGCCTTCAAGGAATAACATGTTGCTATGGAGGCATAAATCATAAATAAAAAAATCATAAAAAATAGATAGATGGTTTATATAATTTCGATGATGGGTCAACATGATATTCTTACAGCAAACCTTTCTATTCTGCCTTGTTTAAAAATAATTATGTGATTTCAGCTTACGCTCTATCATTATTAAAAGACTCAGGGTAACCGCTACTATGGCAGGTCCTTCTTACGCCCTAATGACTGGTGTATGAGCTTTAAATCTACAGGATATAAGTGCACGAGGTACTTTAGTCCATGTTGACATAAAGCATTACCATGTAACCGCAGATTGTTGCAGAACCCTCGTTGTTAGTAGTGAGAGCAGATGGAGCAGATAAATCTGTTGTCATTTAAAAAAATACCTCCATACATCATTGTTGGATATTTCTCCGTTAGGACCAGGCGGCTATGGTGGCACTCGTCGCCATTTATAGGCATGTGGATATACACAAAAGGCACAACCTGTACATCATCAATTTCTGGCATATTTTAATTAAAAGGTTCAGGGATTATTTTTTTGAACATAAGTCAGTTATCAGATTGGGTCGCTATAAACTGGTTTGGCTTTTTCAGCATCGAATGATTGACACAATATAAAGGGCGCCAGCATTATTTTCAAAATCCGGAGAAAAATGAAAAAAAAATACTCTCTCCTGAATCAGTCACCTTAAAATTCAGATTATCACAGACAGTAGTAAGGGCCAGCTATAAACTGCTTCGCCTTATTAGTAATTTGATAGATATCGATAATTTTTAGGAAAGTTTTGAATTAAGTCGAAAATGAAATTAGGTATTATGCTTTATATCGTTATTATTGTTGTTCTAATTTATGTATATATTTTATTACCGCCTTGCCAGAAATATATTAACATTTCTCAGTTTAAAGTATATTAATTTATAAATTCAGGGATCACTTTGTTTGCATATTGGATATATTATTATCTCGGTCATATAGGTTGTGCAATATTCATAATGGGCCTTTGTATTTTCATTCACGAAACTCCTTTTAACTTCATAGAAATAAAGAAATTAGCGAGATTTATCTAACTTGCAAGCCTTAAAAGCAGACCTAGATTCGAAATTTATCTGATATTTTCCTATAATTATTTGATTTTCTTATTAATATAAAAAGGAATCGTTTAAAATTACTCTATATCGGCACTCGTTTTGTTGGGGAAAATAGTGATTCATATTACCTTTGTTTATGACTCAATTAAATGGGCATTACCCTAAGAAACCCTCCCCTCTCGTTCACTTCCAAAGGTGTTCCGTAACCTTCGCCCTTATTTGTATCCGAGAAAATTAAGGGGTCAAGTCTAAATGAATGACTAAGAGATCACTGTGCATTCATTTAGTGTCCGGATACAGTTGTTGGTTCACAATCTGCTTGTATACATATCATGTTTTAGTTTTATCAAGTGCTGACACCTGGTAGAACATCTTGGCTCTTTTATATAAAAAACTGGTCGAATTACTCTCTTGAGTGAGTTTTCATAATATAGTTTTGTTCTATTCAAGCACGGCAGAATCCAACTGTTAATGGCTGCCAGAATACCATTTCTCCCACAGCTGTCATCTAGTCCCGTTAAAAAGCAACGAAATTTTGTTATTTTTACATATGTTTTAGTCTCTGACTTTCCGATTTTTATCATAATTTCATATATGTAAATAATCTTATTCTACAAAATTCATACTCGAGGGATCTGAGATAATGTCGAGAAGCAGCAAGGAAACTGGCAGTAATACATTCTGCTATCGCTTAAAACCATATTCTCAATCATTTCCTTGCGTTGCAACATCATAGTTTGATCTAATATAAACAAACATGACCTTACAACTCACTTTGCCCAACTCCAATTTACCTATGTTTATGGACACCAGAATTATAAATCACATTAGTGAATTATGGAGTAGGAATATTTTCAGCAGACGACTGATTTAAATTTAATATGTATAAAACTTTTTGGTACAATTTTTCCTCTATGGGCAGTATTGAGTGTAAAAAAAGGAAGCTAAGGTAACAGTTCAAAAGGCATGATTTCTTTTCCATTGCATTCTCACTCATATTCATGTGCGAATATGCAACAAATTCTTACATACCGATGATGCAACACAAATTCTCACTCTCCCTGATTCTTACTGACATATGTGGATCTAGTGACTTCTACATGATCACAATATTGTACAAATGAACAAACAAAAGTAGCGTGTTGAGCGTGCAGGTTAAATTTGCTGATTCAGGCATCTAAACAAATGTTGGATCTCAACCAACATCAAGAAATCAAGAAATCGAAAATTAGAAGCAGTAATATGACAACACATAGGGCTGCATATCGGTACGCGGTGCGTTTGAGTCAGTGTAATGACCAGCCAGTAAGTGAAAGTGACATCATATAAAGCGATAGCATATGCATACTATAAATACACAAGACTTAAGCTGTGGTTTCTATGAAAAGTTTAGCACAATCTGTTGTCTTGTTATCTTTGAACATTTATTGTCTAATTGCTATTATTGCCCTGCTACGTTAAGACTGCTGAGCTTCTGAAATATTGAAACCTGTTTCTTTACTCCTTAATACAGAAAATATAGGCCACTATGATCTAAATTTGCCTTTCCTTAGAAATATAATTTAATCCTTTCAGGAAGCTAGAACTTTGTGTCTAAAACCAACGACTTATATAATTCTAACATTAATGCACCAATATTCCACTAAAAGTTACATGTAAAATGCGTAAAAAAATAATACGATTTTACGAATGCCACCAGCCTTCAAGGAATAACATGTTGCTATGGAGGCATAAATCATAAATAAAAAAATCATAAAAAATAGATAGATGGTTTATATAATTTCGATGATGGGTCAACATGATATTCTTACAGCAAACCTTTCTATTCTGCCTTGTTTAAAAATAATTATGTGATTTCAGCTTACGCTCTATCATTATTAAAAGACTCAGGGTAACCGCTACTATGGCAGGTCCTTCTTACGCCCTAATGACTGGTGTATGAGCTTTAAATCTACAGGATATAAGTGCACGAGGTACTTTAGTCCATGTTGACATAAAACATTACCATGTAACCGCAGATTGTTGCAGAACCCTCGTTGTTAGTAGTGAGAGCAGATGGAGCAGATAAATCTGTTGTCATTTAAAAAAATACCTCCATACATCATTGTTGGATATTTCTCCATTAGGACCAGGCGGCTATGGTGGCACTCGTCGCCATTTATAGGCATGTGGATATACACAAAAGGCACAACCTGTACATCATCAATTTCTGGCATATTTTAATTAAAAGGTTCAGGGATTATTTTTTTGAACATAAGTCAGTTATCAGATTGGGTCGCTATAAACTGGTTTGGCTTTTTCAGCATCGAATGATTGACACAATATAAAGGGCGCCAGCATTATTTTCAAAATCCGGAGAAAAATGAAAAAAAAATACTCTCTCCTGAATCAGTCACCTTAAAATTCAGATTATCACAGACAGTAGTAAGGGCCAGCTATAAACTGCTTCGCCTTATTAGTAATTTGATAGATATCGATAATTTTTAGGAAAGTTTTGAATTAAGTCGAAAATGAAATTTTCGCCTTAGACATATATCAAGCCAAATAATATAAGATTATATATAATTTAAAACGGCATCACCAGTTTAAAATTCAGTTTACTAACAATTTTACCCACTTTTTACAAGTTTAATCAAGTTACGCTAGTATCCTTTATTACATATTTAAATTTAGACGGCATTGTATATAACATATAATCGGTAGATAAAACACCAAATGAAATAGTTTACTTACTGTTTTACTTTTTTGAACATTTGCAGCACACATTTTATGCCAAGCTTTTACAGGTATCTGTCATCATTTACTTTCTCTCTCATTTTAATATATTAATAGTTACACAGATGCTGCAAAAATATGTCAACAACTCCTTTTGGACTTCTTCATGCTTAGGTAAAGCATATACATGACTTGAACGGTGACAACAGAATGTAGGCACGCTTCCTTTTAGTAAACAGTGAACGGAATTTGTAATAATATTAGCAGTACCACCTTAGCTCTGAAATGCAAGTTTAGTATTCCAGTTAATTAATCCTCTTCAAACTACTAATAAATCTAATATTTATTATTTACAAGGTAATTTAGATGATGTTAAACGTTATATGATGGATGTGAAATAACATGTTACATTTAAGTCACGACAATGAGAAAGTAAGATCATTTATCTTGTCTATATTTTAAATGTAACTGACTCAGTATTGAATACTGCAGTTTCTCCATCGCTGATATAGATTTTTTTTTTATTTCATAAACTGGAAAAATAAATAAATCAAAAGTAGAATCTGAAAATACAGAAAAATCCTGCCTGGTCTATTGGAAACTGATGCAATCCGAGGATACAATATATTATTTTACGTTTCCTTTGATAACAAGGCAGGTTACAATCGCTAACGTAACTTATGCAAATTTTCGAACTATATACATTTTTCACGTGGACGAAGCATTGATATATTGATACATATATCAATTGATCGTTGCAACTAAAGTAACAGTAATAAATACCGACCGACGAGTACTAAAAGTAAGCAACTGTAAAGGATAAAATATTATGGAATTTGGTACATTTATGCAAATTCAAATTGTTGTGCGTAAAGCTGCGTGCTTAGAGCATAACCTTAAAATTAAAAGTGCTAGCTACTTTTCCTGGGACTTACTGATACAGAAGTGTATACTGTATGCTGTCACATCCATCTTGTTTTGTCCAATAAAAATATACACATCCCAGCCAACCTGTAAGCGAATGATATAAGAACAGGATTGGGTTAGTAATCACTAAACTGTTCATCTAGGGAAGTGTATATGTGCTGTCTATTCGGCGAATCCCATTGCATCAGGGACAGCACCAGGGGTTCTCCAGTGGTAAAGATGTCCTGTGTGTTTATATTTAACTTTTTTCTGTGTACGAAACTGATTTATTTGGTGTGAATGTTTCACCAAATGATTGAATTAAACAATACTAAACATGTGTAGGGAAGTACCGACTTAAGAGTTGCAGTTAGTACAAAAGAAGATGCAAAAAATGGTGATCTCGTTATACATAGTTAGCGGTTTACCTAGTTGGCTTTACCCATACGCTATATTAAGAATTTTCTCATAATTTTTCATATACATCGGTAAATATGGTGTAGATAAAGTTTTATTGCTGTCTGAGAAATTCAAGGCATGTCGTGTGAAACATGCCTGAACATGTTTAAACATGAGAAATAAATAGTTCAAATTAGAACTTGATTCCTGATATTCAACGTCGATTTTCAGTATCATTATAAAACTTAGTTTTCTTTTCTTTGGCAGGATACCTAAACCACAATGAGTGACAAACAATATTAGAATTAGTCCTTATAATTGAGCTTCCCTTTCTTAAGTGAATATAAAAAGGGGTTTATTCCAAATGGTGGAAATTTATAAATGATCGTTGTTATATATAAATATATATATATATATATATATATATATATATATTGAAATATATTGAACTTTCCGCACAGGTCCACGCCGTTTGGCATGCAGTGGTGGCTTTTGTCTTTTATTGGTGGGACATCACATATATTGAATCAGTCAGACTCGGATGACTTTTGCTGGAGCCGTGGTATGAGACTTCACGGAGATCTGAAGGTCACACAGCTGTATACCCTGTGGAACTCCGTGGGATCACCTCATCAAAGAGTTTGGCTCACCTACAGACGAAAGTATTCAATACATGGACACCTATTAATAAGCTAGGTTATGTTTAATAATCGCCATTGAATATATTAAAGATGTAGTACAACCATTATCTGATCAAATTCTAATAAAACGTGATTCTTAACTAGTTTATATTGTTTTCATCAGGTTATCGCTATTCTACATACATTTGTACACGCCATCGATGAAGCTCAAGTCTTATCATCTTGTGGATTATAATTTAAATCCAAAAGAAATGCCTTAAATGTACCGTTAATATTCAGGAAACGGAATATGTGCCTATGCTTGGTACATATTGGTAATTGAGGATGTTGGTGTGACTTATGTTTACATCACCTCTCAGGGCGCTGGCATCCAGTGATAACACCAGGACACAATGCCAACTGTTTGGTGCTGAAGCTTCAACGGCAAAAGATGATTCAAATTGAGAATGTGAATTGTTTCACCTATTCTGTGCAGGCAATCTTTTGTTTCATGTCGGGTATATAAATATATGATTTATTTAATTTTATTTAATTTCATTTTGAATAGCGCACCATAGATTTTTTTTCAATATGTAAATCCTCGTTCCAAATATTGTTTATGATGCAATGTTCATCCAGCTGGTGGCACAGACCATTGTCGACCTGGACCATTTTCTAAATAAAGATAAAAATATGAATATTCAGATAATTAAACCCGCCTGTTTACTGATGCTTCAGAATGTCCCACTTGTCCACATTGGTCCTGTCATCACCTTCAGAACGGATGTTTGTTGTTACGCTACGAAAGGCTGACCTGGTTTTAGGCCAGGCTGGAGTGTGAGATGGCGAGAAGATACCTTTGGTGTCCTGGTGACGATTTTGAAAAGCAAGTAATGACCTGGAAGAGCCTGAGGTCAGCTTCGATTGCCGGAGATGCATGGATAGGATGGAGGATGGAGGACTTGGTGGATGAGGCTTCAGTTGAGGTCAATAATAAACAAACAGACAAATCACTTCGAACGCTTCCAATAGTATTGGTTGGTCACCATTTATGAAACCATAATTTTTTCCTCTATACACACTTTATAAAATATACGTGTCGCTGCAGTATCAAAAAGAATAAAGAAAAACGTCAATGCTGTCTCTGTCATTTTGGAACAGAGTAGGCAGTGTATAGGTTTGTTGCGATAACATTTTGGAAAAATTACCAGAATGGTTCCCAAAACGGTTCTAAAGTTAATCATGTATTTTCATCATCTAAGAAGACGAGATTTCGAAACGAGGTATATTAAAACATTTAAGTGGTTAAGAATCCAATAAATAAACAATCACAGTGTTTGTAATAGTAACCATTTAACTTAGACATGTTATGTATGTTATTTAGTTATTACGAAATTAAATATGTTATTAACGAAAACAGTCATAAGGAATTTTTATCTGTTTTGCTTGTGCGGAAGACTATTCTTTAATACTAATTCAGATCAATATAAATATCCATCATCCCCGAGGTTTAACAGAGAGGCTGAAAATGCGCACGAAAGTTTCTCTTGTATCGTTCTTTTACCAATTCTTCCCTACAGTTGGCATGTTGAAAGTTATTCAAATGAAGCGGATGTTGTTTGTGTAAAAGATGAACACTGAGTAACTTTTAACGATAATGAGGAATATTTCTGCAAATAATAACAGAATAATCATAAAATTTATTTGTGAGAATTTAAAATTTGGACATTAATAGTAAATGGAATTAGTATTATAATCTCTCAAATTGATATATGAAAGTATATTCTTTATTAACAACGTGCGGGGAAATTTGATTTTAATCTTACTTTTCAGATCACCAATATGTTAAGGAACCTGTGCAGTGAATGGTAATTTGCTCTATTTATTTATACAATGCTATGCTCACTTTTAGGCTGATGTTCTCAGTATTTAAACACGCTTATCATGGTTGTGGAAAATAAGTGATTAAAATATTGTTTGTTTATTATTATGACATGGTTGCAAGAAACGAACCAAGTAGATTTTTTGTTCTTACTTAAAATGGTTCCCTGGATCTCTCTGTTCTATGACTTTTGAAACAGAATAAGAGAATTTAACAATAAATATATATAATTAATAATGTTGTTATGAGATTTATCTTTCATGTTAGAGTGATCTTTATATTTCTTTCGCTTAACAGATATTTTGAGTGTATTGTAATCAATCAGACAGAACGTTTTGATTTAATACATGTAGGCAATGGTATCTGGAATGTTTTTCAAAAGATATCTTCTTCATGTCAGTTCAAACCTAGAAATAACATTTTCTTGGATGCCTAATGAATCTTTCCTTGTTATCTATAACCCTATAAATAATATATATATATATATATATATATATATATACATAACCACATATCAAGGTTTCAGGCTTAAAAACTAAAGCATTGATATTAGAAACATATTTATAATTTACTCGAGTCAAACAAGGATACGCACTTAGCTTCTGATTAATAAGCATTGGCTGTAAACAAAAAAAAACCATAATTGTACTTAACCATGACAATATAAGTTAATTTTCGCAAATTGTAGGCAATATCATCCTTAATTATAACAACAGTATTTTGTTTTTGTATATATATATGCAAATTTATACAAATACATATAAACGTATTTATACATATATATATTTATATGTAAATATACACATTTATATACATAGACACACACACATGTATATACATGCATTTTTATATACGCATACAGGCACATATTTATATATATACCAACAAAAATGTATCGCTAAGAATGCCTACACTACAGAATACTAATCGATGTTAACTTATGTAACGCCACATTTCTACTGTATCTTAATAACATAGAATGGAACTTTTTTCCCGGATTTTAACTTATGAGTGCATATTTCATTAACCAGAAAAAGTGGTGTAACGTTTAAGGGTAAGTTTTTTTTGCTTTTAAGGAGCAGAATATATATATATATATATATATATATATATATATATTTATATATATATATATATATATATGACATATATTATCACATTATATTATTAGGATGTTCGCTACCTTTGTAGTGCTCCAATAATTGTACTGTTTACTACGTGTGTGGTGCTCTAACAGTGGCACTGTTCACTACGTTTAACATGCTATAACAGTGGCACTGTTCACTATGGATTATCTGCTCTATCAGTGACAATATTGACATGATACCTCGCGTACTGACATAGTACCTACACTAATTTATCCAACATACTTGTAGGTATTAGTCAATAGTGTATGGAGACCTTTGTGCTGCTCCTTATTACATTATCATCAAAAGTAATGCACTGACAATTTCAGATATGTTTATTCAGATAGAAATCTAAATAACAATAAATAACTTTAACGGGTCAAAACAACTTCCAGGTAACTTCACCCCTAACCGCTTGACCCTTAACTATAAGTGTGCCTGTGTCTTTTTTTTCGGACAATTACCCAGAACGCTCTTGAAAGAACTGATTATTCATATTAGTGCAGGAATAAATGAAGGTTTGAAAATACATATTTCCGTTAGCTTCTGATAGGTACTGAGTATTTATATCAGTGCATGTATAATAAATCCGAAACAACCCCAAAGTTAAGTGTCTTGAGCACGTTGAGTACCCTATGAATTTATCACCTAATGAAGTTCGCCGACCATCTCGACACAATACGTGAGAAACAAACGCTCAGTACTCACATGCCATTAAATGATTCTTTTTTCTTTCCATTGTTCGTGATAACCACTGTCACAATAACGACTGATGTAATAATAACTGTATCCTTGATTTTTATTTAATGTTTATAATATCACAACATATCAGTTTATGAGTCGAATTAGCGAAATTTAATATTACTTAGGACTGTCTTTTTTTTGTTTTACAAGTAGAGATTAACCACATCTATGTTCACATGGTTTCTTTTTATTTTTTGTGAAAAGCAAAATCATTAACCATCAAACATTTATTATAGTAGAGTAATTGTAGTAATTAGTAATTACTGTAACTAGATATTTTGAATGCATCACTGTTTATATTTTAACCATGGTTGTATTATAAGGACAGAATGAACTGATTAATACCCAGTTCGTGATACTTGGATTTTTATGGTAGCTGTCTTAATGCCCATCATTTGTAAGGAGTGTCCTGTGAAGTTTTTTGGAATCTCATATGTCTTTATCTTTCATACAGTAAATTCTATAATTATGTGTTGGTATGGAGACAACGACGAAATAAGAGTCGATCGTGAGGTCACCAGTAATAAGCCTACTACTGTAATATTTTCGACCTTCTTACAGGTATAGACACGCACACTTGCATTGTTTTAACCTGTAGAGATCCATAGACCTCACAGTTTTTCTTCTTATGGCCGTGCTAGCCATCATGGTGCTGCTAGTGTATTCATCAATACAATATCATCTATGACTGACCATGCGATTACAACTGAGGATTAAGTGGCGCCCCATCGCGTGACTGCGTCCCCAAAAACAAATAATTAACTATAATGCCTGTATTCAATGTTTGACAAGTATATTGAGTATAAGAAAACAAATCGTGTTATTTTATCTGATATAAATGCTTTGCTGCAACTTATTGAGGAACATTTATTTAACCAACCCTCTTTGTGTTTCTGCAAATAGAAATTGCACCCACATATATGTATATTTGTTTGTCTTAATATTATGGTTGTGTTTTAATTATTTTGTTATTTTTTGTAACCATTTGGGTGCGAATACTTAGAAACGTATAAACCAGATTCACTATTATCCACCACAATGTTAACCCTTGAGGCTATGCCTGCATGAGTATGTTGTTGCCTAGTATTGTTTAGTAACTTGCTTATCGAGTTTATTCAGAGTATTGTCGTAGTCAGAATTTATCACTGCCTAAATTTCCACAGAAGTAGATAAGGGGCGCTGTAAGCTCAGTATGAGGACACCAAAACTTGTTTACATTAAGACAATAAGACAAATACAATTAATTTTTGTTTTAGCAAACTCTGCGATGGAAACTAGAATGACTGCGACTGCATTGTCCTTACTCATTTAAAGAAAAAAAACAGAAGTTACTACACGTCATGGGATGACTTTTGAAGAAAAACAGAATTTCGATTTTCGATTATGATTTCATGGTTAGTACAATATATTTTAATTTTGCTCTGCTCTTAGCAGTGCTGCCAGTGGAACTTTTTTGTGGTGGATTAAAAATATAATTCTTGCTCAGGTGTTTAAAGCTGGAGTTTGAGAGTGAGATCAATGATTCTGGTGGAACGTTGAGTAAGAGTATTTGACACTATGTTCCGTTCATCCCCCAAAAAGTTTATTTCAAAACCTTTTGACTCAGCTTACATATGATATGTTAAACCATACAGGTCCCTCATGAAGTATATCAATAAGCAGACTGTAAAAGTCACAAATGGTTGAAACAAAAACTGAAGGAGTTGGTATTGCCCTTAGAGGCCGTTAAGGTATGAAGCCACTTGCAGATTCCGGAGCGCTTGGTTCTCCTCAGAACCTTTATTGTAGTTTTTATATGTAGTTTGCAGGGTTTTGTTAAGACCGTTCTACAAGGGTTCATCTATAACCAATAGGGTCTTTATTGTGGAAAGATTCACGGCATTGAGACAACCTAACTTTTATTTAATGACATTTATAATATAGTCACAAGTCATTGAAATGTTTTGAGAACAAAAAGACACACAAACAGATATAATTCCAATAAAACATTAAACAATTAAACGGTAAACGAAAAAAAAAAGTTTTACATTGCTCTTTTTGTGTCTTCTGTAATAATATCATTTCAATATACTTTTTTAAGTAGGCGTGCTCCCTGTTAGCTTTTTCCGTCTCCGTCAGTATTTATTTCATATATCAGGATGCTCATGAACCTCTATATGACAATAGCCTACCTTTGTAATTTTTAAAAAAAATTGTAAAAGAAAAATGTGAACAGATTTCAGCTTGTCCAATACCATGGTCATATTGTTACGGTCCCTTTTCACACCAAACAGACAACTCAGTCCGAACCATAACATAAATGCTCAGACACGTTCTCTTCAAATGAATACGTAACCAAAATACTGGTGCAAAAACATTGCTATATTAATATATTACAATATTTACATTCGTACACAAATAAAATAACAGTCAATACATAACGCAATTTATTTAAAAAATCTGAGTCTATAAATAACGAACTGCAACGTAATAATTAACTGAATCCGGTATATGAGAAACTGAGGTCCATCCTCAACACATAGTTCGGGCACACACAAAACTGAAGTCCTGTATAAATCCATTTGGCACCAGAAAAAAATAAGAGTCTCTCCTCTTCCTACATAACAAAGTTCATATCGTAGTTCATGGCATCCCGTGGGCTTGGGGACCAAGAGTCCACGGTCACGGTCCCCGGGGAAAACATTAACATGGCGTAGCAAAATCTATAGTCCCGCCTCGTACTGCAGGCGAGTTCGTTTTATAGGCTTCCAACAGGAAGTTATTGTCCTGCCAAATAATGTCCCTGCCTGTAAAATAATGGACCAAGGAGGTTATACTGTCCAACCAGAATGTACAAAACATTGTAGTGGTTACAACGATACCAACACATATAATTACAATGTGTATTAACAATTGTTTCTTCCCGCAGATAAAAGTATGTATCAAAATAGCCGACCCATTGTAACTTCATGGTTATATGGGCATGTGTTTTAAGTGTTCGTTATTTCTTAGGATGACTTGGTCATATGCAGGTAAAATGTGACAAGGCATGCAATATGTAGCCAGAAGCTATATATTTATGTTATATACCCATATTTTGATATATTAATTGGGCCCGCCGAGCGTCCAATTATCATCGAAAAAATAAGGTATGACCTCATTTTATTTGACCAGCCAATTAAGTTAGTATAATATAAAAAAAATATTAACAAAATGTGATCACATAGGGTGTTATAGTGTGACCATATTCTTTTACAAATGAATGGTGTGACCACATTTTATTTGACCAGCCAAATAAGTTTTCATTATATATATTATAATATATAATGTGGTTACATATGGCGTGAACAGATTTTTACACATTAATATTGACAAAATAAGGTGCGACCACACTTATAATATATAATGTGGTTGCATATGGCTTGACCACATTTTTTACCCATTAATATTGATATATTTGTTTGACCAGTCAATATAGTATGATAATACTATATATATAGAGAGACAGAGTATATATGTATATATATATATATATATATATATATATATATATATATATGTATGTATATATATATATGTATATATATACATATATATTTTAAATTATGAAATGTGGAAACATATGTGAACTACTTTTGAGGACTCGAAGCATTTGATTTGGTCGAAACGGAAGATCAGCATTAGAATCTTTGGTTTAACTGGGGTTCATTTATTATGCTTTATTGACATTATATATTATTAAACCCGGCGGTTTTTCCATTATTTCCATACACGCCCCCGTCGTCCGGGTATTGACACAACATCCCAAACCATTTGGGATTCTAAAGGCTAGCAGCAATACATCTATCGCAAAGGTTATTGTGAAATAACACTTTTTCGGTCCAGGCCCAGATCATTATATAAAAATAGGATTATTCAGAACATAAATTATAAATTTACAGCTATTCAGATTGAGATAAGGTTATATGAGTACACAGACCGTGGGTAAATGTGTTTGTAGTCGTGACAGGATCTTCATCGATATCGTGATATATAAAGTCAATGCTGTTAGTGTCATGTTGGTGATGATTTGTGTGGCAGGTTTCTATTTTAAATGTACAGATCAATATCTCAAAAGTATAGGTTCAACGCCTATTAAAATTATCAGAGATAACACACAGTAGCACTGTGGGGATGATACAATCTCATTGTCACCAGACAGATAGGATTTTGTAACAAACTACCAACAAACAATCACACACCACAGGTTCCCCTAAAATCCTGTTCAAACCTGTCTGTGTACAAGCTTTTACAATACAGCAATTTCATCCCAGTTCAACTAAAGAGCATAGCTGCCCTCTTATTCCAATAAACGGCTCTGCCCAGGACAAAGAAACCACCCTATGTCACAAAGGCATAGCATCATTTGAATATTAAATATGTTATGGGATAAAGATTACCTCAGAAATTTAATATGTGTGCATTATGCTAACCGTCCAAATGAATATCATCAAAATCTGTGTTTGCGTCAAGTTACTCACAGCCAAACTACATAACCAAGTCTGCAACATAAAACCTTTCAGCACCTGGCGGCGGTATAATCATGCACCTTACCTTAACCCCAACCAAAACCTGCCGCAGTATATATTTTTTTAATCTTAGATTACACACAGACAATGAAGAAATTGACGGTGTTTATATATGGTTATTCAATTTAGAAATCCTCCACATGGAGCATTCATATAATTTTGACAGATATAGACGGACGAATCCGAGGTATTCCCGATGGATGATGTTATGTTGAACCTGATTTTATCAGATGGTTCGAAAATGCGGACATTGAGCGTGGCGGCAAAAAGGATGGGTGATGAATTCAAAGGTTTGGTTATCGGGGGGGGGGGGGGGTGTTGACATAATTGATGTTATTATGATTTCCAGGCTAAGAATATCATGTCATTTCATCTATGGACTGTCAGAAAATAATTAAATCAACAATACCTTATGGATACGATTTTGCTTATGGATAAAATGGTATGTAGAACCCTTTGTTTAGGTCTTAAGATTCCCGGGGCGTTCTGACCAAAATCTAAATATAATATTAAAAGTAGTCTTGAGAACTCTGAACCCGCAGTTTGTTACCTGACATCAAAAAGGCAAATCAGGTTATAAAGCCTCGTTCAATAGATAGTGAAACATGTATACAAACATTGTAATCATCGTTAAATGGGTTACACGGTTCAACTGACACCCCCCCCCCCCTCCAAATAAAATTCAGCATTACCCTAACATAATCCCATAGCTCCGGTATGTGTCTTGTAAACTTGACAGGTACTGGCATATTCCATTTCATGTTAAACTGGTTCATAATGGGTGCAACCCGTTCGCTAATCAAGGTTTGTTTAACCACAATATTAAACCTGCATGCGCAACCTGTAAAGCTAGCATTGCTACTGTTTAGCGGTTTGTCAACAGCTCCTGTGTAGATCAGATAAATTATGTCGAGTACATTTTATAAATCAAATTCCCTTATTTTATTCATAAACTGGTAATAGCCCTCCCTCCCCTTAATTATGAACCAATTTGCAGCATGTTTATGACTTGAATACTTTATTCATCAGCCATAATAAATTTAAGATCTAAGTATATAAGTATATATATATATATAAGTATATATATATATATATATATATATATATATATACATATATATATATATATATATATATATATATATATATATATATATACGTATACTTATAATTATTCAGTTGACTTGTTCGCATATGCCATAGATTATAAATATGTTAAAGAATTTATGTATAATATAGAGATCATTGTGTTGCTGTAGGATTTTGGGATAAAATTGATTGGTATCAAAGAAGGCTGATGATGTTTAAGGTCGAAAAGAAATAAGTAAAATACAGCTAACAAAGCCATCTCAGCCACGTTACACGCTCTTTTTACGGATATGTTTTGTTTGTCATGCCATCTTTTTTATTTGCCCATGCTATTTCACAATGGTTATATGCTATAATTAGAGGAAGTACGAATTGAGAGAAAACTGAGGGCATTTATTTGTTTCGAAGCTGGTTACGTATGCCAGATATAATGTATGTTCTTTGAGCTTTTATTATATGAAAAAGAATGCCAGAACATTACCAGGAATTATCCCGATACATGGCCATTTCCATACAAGCTCTATATTAAATGAAGTCAAGAATTTTCGAGTGATTTCCTATGTATCCCGGATAATTATTTTAGTATTCCGTTCACAGTATATAATACCAGGAAAACAGATAGCTAGAGTTTAACAGTAACGCTGAAAAGATAGGATATTCTATGTTATTTGTTTGAAATAAGACCCTGCAATTGCACGTTGTTGAGGAAATAAATATAAAGCTCACGGCAGTCCATAGTTTGTTAAAGAAGGGGTTGTGTTATTTCAGAATATATCATGATCATAGACGATCGGCGATAAGGTGAAGTTTCAAACACAAATGCCAAATTAATGGAGGAAATATATATATATATATATATATATATATATATATATATATATATATATATATATATATATTTATATATATACGTATATATATACACATATATGTACATATTAATTATGTGTGTTATTGTACCGTTTGCCGGTTATCATGTACCTTCGATTTAGTTACCAAGTAATACCAGTTCGTAATATAATTATATATCAAGCACATGACAGTTCTTTTAATGGAAATTAATGGAATTAATTTTAATGGAAGCTCAGAAGGAATGACCATAATTAGCCACCGGGTATAACACCCCCAGGATGTAGAAATAAAACTTCGCAGGTACTTACGTCCTCAATTTAAACTAGTGTATAGTGTACACAACTCATGAGCTGAACTTCGTGAGGTCTGGCAGGGGTGGAAAGATTTGGCGGGGGTTCCGTTACGGGGGCTGGTTTATTTAATAAGTTAAATCACAACGTCATCTAGAACGTAGCGTATGCTATTTCTCAACGAACGGTGATAGTGACAATTGTTTTACCAAAACGCAGATGGAAAAACAAAAATGAAGTAAAAGGTAATGGAATGATTAAATATATTTTACAATTAATGGTAGCAAATCGGCAAGTGTGACCTGGACAGGCAACGTGGTGGACAGTTATACAGCCGGCTTGATCCTGGGTCTACCAGGTAATATATTTAAGAAAACATCAGACAAGGCAAATAGTCTCATTGGAATATTACAATCAAATATTTGGCAAAATTCACAATGATCATAAGGAGATCGAACATTCCAGATTGCTCGGCTACGGATTTTTGCCGTGCACATCGAGATGTCTTCACAACGTTCACTACCTCCAGAATATTCACTTTACCTTGTTATAAATTAAATTTAGATGAGCATGTGACAGTGAGTTGATCGGAATCATTTCTATTTTTATGATACAGCAAAGGAAATGAGGAAGACTGAGGCTTTTTTAAACGTCAATCTTGCATCCAAGTTAACCCAGGTCCTATATAGCCATGAATCTTACTTAAGCACATCAACAGCACAGTCAGGAAATATATGTATCTCAATTACGAAGTTTACTTTTCTTTATTGAGATAAAAAACATTACTAAAAAGTAATTGTAAGTGAACACTTATAATACCACCACTGCTTTCAATACCACAACTACTACTATTTTATATATATATATATATATATACATATATATATATATATATATATATATATATATATATATATATATATATATATATATAATCCTACGGACAACATTGAGGGGCCCATTCGCAGGACAATGTGTATCGTTCATATGGTAAAAATGAAGCAAAAAAGCATACATTGGTCTAGCGGTCCCCCATTGCAGCCTAGAAAGGAAGATGGATCTACCTGATGACTAGAATATATAAATATATACATTAATGGTTAAAAAAAGGCACCGTATTTGCAATATTATTTTTTTAACCAATCCAATTTGAACGTTTTGCAGCCTACATTTTCGAAGGATTTTAAGGCTTAGGTAGAGTGATTGCCACCGCCCCCCCCCCTATTTGTTTTTGAAATCTCAAGTAATGCCCGATAGTCTATGTTCGTGTTACAGACAGAAATTGCAGAACCCCATCTTTAACATACTATTGACTGCCGTGTGCTTTATCGTTATTTTCCTTACCCAATGCGATAGCAAGATGATGTCCCAAATTAAATAACATAGAATAGTATGCTTTTTACCAGCGTTTTTGTTGGCACTTTATTCATCTGTTTTTCATGATATCATAGACTGTATACGTGAAATTATAGGAACATGTCTTAAACATATAGTTCTCACATGTATGATGGATACCCGAAAATTCATCGAACTCAATTTTAGATATTTGTTTGTACAAAGAAGTATGTAATAAAGCAGTAAAAATATAAATAAATACAAATAAAATAAATTTATTTTCTAGTTTTTTATCTGGGGAAAATCAACACTGTAACAGCACACTGAAATAATTATCCGGGAAACCTTGGAATTCACTAGAAAATTTGGCTTTATTTAATTTAGACCTTGTCTCAAAATGGCCATCTAACGTGGAAATTCCTAGTAAATTTCATGTCCAGTGCCATTATTTGCAGAAATTAAAATCTTAACAGACAGAAATTATATCAGGCAGAAAAAAACTAGCTCCGAAACATATAAATGCCCTCACTTTACTCTCAATATTTACTTCTTCAAATTATAACATACATCAGTTCTAAAATAGCATGTGCTAAAAAATATTAAAAACAGAGGCATGACAAATAAAACATTTCCGTAAAAAGTAGCGTGTTAGGTGGCTGACATGGCTTTCTGAGCTGTAAATTATAACTTATTTTTCGATCTTAAATATCATCATCCTTGTTTGATGCCAGTCAATGTAATTTCAAGGTTTATCCTACAACAACACAATGATCTCTGCATCATACATATTCTTTTTACATATTTATTATCTATGGCATATACGAATAAGTCAGCTGAATTTGTAAGTATATACATACAGATCTTTTATTTTATTATTGGGCAATTAAGTTAACCAGTGAACGCGTCTCCTATATCAATATTCGAAAAGTGGCTTAAAGAGCATAGAGTGGAGAAAGAATAAAGCTTTTCCACCGACAAAACAACATATATCTCCGACTAATGTATATATATATATATATATATATATATATATATATATATATATACATTTATATACATATATATATACATAAGTCAGAGATAGGTGCGGTTTGGTATATATATAATATATATATATATATATATATATATATATATATATACGTAAGTCTGAGATAGGTGTGGTTTGGTATATATATATATATATATATATATATATATATATATATATATATATATATATTCGGTTATTTCTCCTTAAACCTTTTATTTGTGCGAGGTATGCTTACCTTTCAAAAGAATATCAACAAAATCGATTTTTTACGTCATATTACTAACAGAGAAATCACATTACCAAAGCTACAACATAAAACCTCTCGGCATCGGCCAGCGAAATAATTAACCCCAACCCTAACATGCCACCTTATATAACGTACAGTGTAAGTAGAAATTGACGGTGTTGATATATTGTTATCCAATTTAGAAATTCTCCACATAGGGCAGTCATATAATTTTGACATATATAGACGGACAAATCGGATGTATTCCCGACGGATGATGTTATGTTGAACCTATCATGTCATTATATTTAAGGAATATCAGACAATAATTAAATCAGAGACTTATGTTCTTTCTATCAGTTTGAATATGTCTAAGAAATATGTATTGCTAAGGGGTCCTTTTTTGGAGTTACAACGGACAACATTGTTGGCTGCGTGTTCCCTGTGTCCCAACGTCCCTACAAATCTATCCCTGACTATCGTGTGTCAGTTGTATGCATGCCGGCGGGAATGATGGACATGTATATGTAGGTGTGCGTATATTTAAGTGTGCAAAAATAAATATAAATATTTCAGGAGGAAAGTGTAGGGTTGTGGAGATACAGAGCTAATTTGAACATCTGCTGTATAGACTTTACCTATTGATCAAACCGCTACAGACATGTTACATTTTACGTGTTCAGTGGTTACACGTAGCTACGTAGGGCATGCGTCCCTGACAGGCAAGCAGTTTGCGTTTCAAGCAAATGTTTAATGTAATTCCATGACTTCCCGGTCCACAAAAAAAAATGGCCATACAATGTACAGGTCACAGAGAGTAGAAATGTTTATCTTTGTTAATGTACGCTCCCGGGGCAGCGGAAATCTTACGCTTCTAAAGAAGAAACTGATTTTCACACTGCCAGCTTTGACCGTTTATGATATATTTAGACACCAGATGGCGGTTCGTTGTCCGCTGAACAATACGTGCGTATGATGTGACAAGCAGCCAACCAGATGCCAATAAACAAACACGCGACAGGCATCCTGGCTCCGCCCATAGCTGCGCTTCAATCGCCGTTTGAATACAAGTTTACGTTCGAATTTTAATTGCCCCCTCTGCATTCTCGCATCATCGACCGATGCGATTCTGACAGTATGACTGTGTCAGCGTAGCCATGTGTCTGGTGTCTGCAGAACTGAAACTAGCCAGCGAGGTGTGCACGCAGCCTTTCTTGTCACGTTTCGTTTGAATTACAGCTCACCGACCGGGCATCCTATGTGTCAAAGGCCCTAAGTAAACCACGTCTGCGGCAATTCTCTTTGAGCCTGTGGCCTGTTTATACGGTTACCGGGGCGATGAGCTGTCACTCAAAACGAAATCAACATGATTGGCTCCGTGTATTCCTCGTTTGGCCGTGTCTTCAAGCACAAGGTCTCATCTGATTGGACAAAAATACAGTGCTCCCTCTGGTGTAGCAATGCAGGATACGAGGTCATAACAAACAGCGCTTAAGATAAAGGAAGTAGACCTTTAGTTAAAGCGCTGTGTAAAGAGCGTATGTTTACGTTGATTTGGATAAGTTATATCAGCTGTATGAAACATAGCCAGGCTTTATATCATCAAGGATCTGTGCTTGGTTTTATCATTCGTATTACAGTACTGCTCATTGTTAGCCCATGTTAAACCTGTCATAATGCTAGGTATCTGCCGTGTTAACTGTATGTGACGGCGGCGGCGTCATCATGTCTTATGTTTTAGTGATTAACTTGTGGATAAGCGTGGTGATTCCTTCTGGGCTAAACGGAGAGCGGTCACCATCAGGTAAATGATGTTTTAATATGTCAGTATATATATATATAAATATATATATATATATATATATATATATATATATATATATATATATATATATATATTGTTACGGGATGACATAAAAAACGGACCGAACTGTCGCTAGAGAAGCTTGCTTTTCTAGCGAAGCGGGTGGTACGCCGGACATTGTTTCGAATCCCGGATCGGTCCAGTATCTCCCCCTGAAAAAATTGTCTTCGTAACAAAATGGAGATTTGTCCAATGTGACGGTAAATTTTGTGGTCCAGGAAATAAGCTCACCAACGTGTGACTCCTTGGATAATTAGTCTTGTTCTGATAGCAGAACGCTCTTAAGAGGGTGTGTGTTACGGGGTGACATAAAAAGCGGATCGAACTGCCTCGCTAGTGAAGCTTGCTTTTCTAGCGAAGCGGTTGGTATGCCAGACTTGTATGCCACCTACATGGGTTCGAATCCCGGATCGGCCCTGTATTTTCCCCTGAATATTTGTCCTCGTTACTATATATATATATAAATATATATATATATATATATATATATATATATATATAGTATTTAATTGATATATAGCTTAATCACCAGCTGTACATTGCATACGTAATTAGTCCAAGGCACATGCTGATCTGCCGACCTTTGACATCCATATGTCGTATAACCTGGCTGCCGACCGCTAACCATTGTGACACAAATTATTGTGTATTCTGTTTATGTTGTTAATCGGTGTAGGATATGGCACAAATAACTCACACACACACTTTATATATATATATATATATATATATATATATATATATATATATATATATATATATATATATCTAAACATATTGATTATTCTTCCATGAATTGGGGATTGATTTTTGAAATCTCACCTAAAGGCTGATCTTGGTTACAAACTGAAATAGCAGGTACCGATCATTTACAAATTATTGAAAGCCATATGCGCTTTATATTTATTGTTTTTTAGTCCATGTCATTACATGTTATTATCCCAAATGAAATAACATAGAATGTTATCTTTTCATCGTTACTTTTGTTGTCTGTTTTTCCTGAGTTTATAAGAACAAGTGTTTAAAAAATATATGGTTCTGCCGTGTATGACGGATGATTTCAAATTCACATAATATCACAAATTATGTTTGCATGTATTCGTATGTACGAAAAGGTACGTAATAAAGTATCAAAAATATAAATTCTAATTAATAGTGTGTTATGAAATAAAAAAGTTTTCTTACGTTTTCGATGGAAAAAGCCGACACCTTAACAGTACATTGAAAACGGTTTCAAGGATACCTAGGATTCACTGAAAAAAAAAATCTTTCAGGATCTTTTTTACAAATGGTCATGAATCAAGGTAATTCCTGAAGCAGATGTCATGGCCAGTGTTATTTCTTTCCATATCAAGAAGCTCCTGGGAGAGAATTATTATCAGGCATTAATAACTGGCTCCAAAAATAATGTTATACTTTTCTGCCAATATATATTTCCTTTAATTATAGCCTACAAAAATTCTGAAATATCATGCGAAAACAAAAAAACAAAAAAAAAAAAAAAAGAAGATGGCATAACAATTACATTTTTTCCGTAAAGATTAACATGTGACGTGGCTGATATAGCTTTGTAAACCGTAATTATTTATATTTTAACATCATGATCAATGTAAGATGCCATTTAATGAATTCCCCAGGTTTATCCAACACACACTACAATTATCCATGAATGAGATATAAATTCTTTGACATGTGTATTTATCTTTGAAATATCCTAATAAGTCAGTTGAATAATTTGTAATTAAAAACGAAAGTAACAGATCCATAATTTATTATAGGGTATTTAAATTAAAGTCTTGTTTCATTATTCGGATAACAACTTATTCATATAGAGTGACGTGAAAAAAAGCTTATTCACCGATCCAACAACACCTATCGGCGACTTATGTAACTGAGTGCACGGGTCCGGGGAAAACACTGGAATATATAAACTTATTCAGTCCTATCTCAAAATAAGGCAGCTGTTATGCACTGCAGCCGTCCCAGATATTCTTTCGTGTAACCGCTACTTTGTATGGCTAGGTTCTCTTGGCATGAACACAAGGTAGGCACAGAGGAAAACATTGTAATCCGGTGAATTAAAAGCATAAGGAAGGTTCGAATCAAATCATCCCTTGGTAAAAACAGCGATTCTGATTCTTCAACCCAAACACAGTAGATGGGCATCACGCATCAATTGGCATGTTAGGACATTGGAAATTGGAAATCAAACAGTTATGTTTCATTATAAATAACTATTAAAGGGACCCTGGATACCCGAATGAACGCCTTATAAAATTATTTAGTGTAACTAAGTTCAATTAAGCTGGTATGAGAGCAGTATGAACAAAATAACAATTTACAGTGAGATGACAAACTGCATTAGGTTCATTCCACCGTTAATGAACTGATAAATGTCATCATGCAGATGTAATCGGATGTATAAAATGACCATAAACGTACAAGAGGGTTGCCCTAATACGTCTGTACTGTATGACTATGTGTGCTTCATAGACTCCCCGTATATGTCAAAGCAGGCCTATTGAAAAGTCCGTATGAGTATTTTTTTTTATTATAATTTGGTAGGGACTGACTTACAATCAACCAAGATTTCAAAACATGTATTGCATACCGTCCACATAAAAAAAGTTTTCAAGTTAATGACCAAATAACCGAAGTAGAAATATGCTGAGTCAGCAATGAAATGGGAGGGGGGTTAAATTAATATTTTTCATAGTAGAAAAAAATGTACCGTTTGCAGCCGAGGCTGTAAACGATTTTCTTGCAAACCGAACTTACTTAAAATGATTAAAATACTTGAAAATCTCTGTTAAACCGTAAGTTCCAAAGAAAGTTTTACGAAACATGAGCGATTTGACCTGTTTAACTTTATATTGACATAAATAATGGTTAGGATGACAAAATTTCTCTTTGACCGTTTTTTTATATTCGATGTCTGTAGGGTAATATCGAATAACACCCTAATCAGCGACATAATTCGCTTTTAAATAATTGTAAATCTATCCCAACCAAATGACACTTCTTTTTCAAATTCTCAGAGTGCAACTCTTAATTTGACTGGCCTTACAGAAAGTTGGATGGCCGGTTTTGGAGAGGAGGTATTTGAGAGTTGTCCTCAGTGAATATGAGGCCCCTCAAGATTTCTCCATTTATGGCATGCGAATATCGACTACCCAATGTAACTTACTTATATGTAAATTATTTTATATTAGCATGCGAATAACGAATATCAATAATTTTTATTTTTGTTGTTGTTATTCGATTGTGAATATCGAATATCGCTGATTTGTGTGATATTTGAAATTTGATTATCCAGTATCAAATATCTGTCCAACTACATGCACGTGTAAAAATTGCTATAACTTGTACATCTCTGAATACCTCGATGGTTTCTCTAACACCCTTCCCCGGAATAAGTTCTGGTTTGTAACAGATCGAAAACATTTATTTAAAGTCTACTATATTTATTTTTGCAAAAAATGCCATTAAAACGTTTTATTTTATCAGAAGATGATGGTAGAAAAACGGAATGTTACAGTCTAAGTCGGTAGGATGAAATCTTCGTTTAGTCCTTGATAAAAACAATCGTATATCATAGAGTAAAGCCAACAACCATTCAGTACATTATGATAAACATCCCTCTTTCGCCTGCTGATAGACACTTGGCCATTAACAATTTTCTTTTTGACTTCAGATATAACTAATTCCGCTGCCCAAGCTATCCTTTCCAGTTCTTCCACTTTTACTTATGTTGACTATAAAATCATCAATCTTAATTTCCCTCTTTCCAGATACTTATGAACGGACGTCAGTAGTCCGTCTGTCCATCTACTTTAATAGAACGTCACCTAAGTTGAATCAGTCGGCCGCTGATGGATTTTGCCGGAAACGCGGGATGAAACTTCCCGGTGATCTGGAACTGGCTCAGCTTCATCACCTGGCAATTCTAACTGGATCAGAGCATCCCAAAGTCTGGCTCTCCTACAAACGGCAGTATTACCACACGTGGCAACCAGTTAATAAACAAGGTGCATTGTTTTCTTATTCCTTTGGGTGGGAGTTATTAAAAACAAACAACAATACTTAAAGAAACCTGTTCATTTATTTCAAGGTGTTATCGAATTATCATTTCGAAACACCTAAAACTCAGGTCTCTTTTCTTTTGCAATTGTTAGTTTAATCTTAGAGGTCAAAGACCGCCAACTCTTATAAACAACAAAGAGCTCAATATTCATTTTTTTCAATAGAGTTATTGTACACTTGTTATCATATTGTTTAATATTACGCCTCATATAAGATAACATATCATACATAGTTTATTTCCTTTGTCTTCTGTAGATATCTTCTGAGAAATACTGAACATGCTAAATACAAAGTAAATAACACTAAATTAAGATTATATACACATTCAGGCAATTGGAATCCTGACGAAGAAATAAAAGCTGATAAAAGGTGTTCGTTTCTGAAGCTCGAACGAAAAACTCCTAAACCCTGGAATCAAAGTTGTTACGAAACTGTGAGAGGATCAATTTGCTGGATTCCAAGTAAGTAAACAGTTCAGATTATTCAAGACAGGGGGTTGACGAATGGACATAGGAAAGACAATGACTATGTACATGGACAACAAATGTATTTAAATACCCGTCATTGTGTTGTTACACATTTATGAAAGTGAACAGTTGTAATGTATATGCCATTGCGGAACAAGAGGATTGTTATCATGGTATGGTAGCTGTTTATTTCAAGTGTGGCTGTCATGTGAATTATTGTATGTACCCCTTTGAAATTACAGACTGCACTATATGTCCTCCCTGGTCCTGTCATCGACTTCATGACGGCTGTTTGTTTATTCGCCACCAAAAGTTGACCTGGTTCCAGGCAAGGGCCGAGTGTGTCATGGCTATGGGACAGCTATGGGTTCTTAATAATGATTTTATAAAACAAATTTACACATTGAACTTCCAACTGAAAGACTCCTGGATAGGATGGCGGGCGGAGGACTGGGTGGAATACAATGCAGGTAAGGTTTAATTATAAAGAATTAAGGCTGCCCCTTAAACAGTATACACCTTTAGGCCAAGCAAACGTGTTTCAAATATCATATTATTATATAACACAATTGCCTTTGAAAACATTAATGTAGATTTTACAAAAACTGAACCCAATTCTTCGAGGAAAAAAAATCTGTTTATTTTTTAACAAAAAAAAAGGTTGTGTGATTTATTAAAAAAAAACTATTGGCACATCTAAGAGAATGTCAACAAATATTGCTAGATTTAAGTAATTTCTAATTTTGCCTGTGATTCCACACTGTGCGCAAGCCAATCACATCAGTGCCAAGTCCCTGTTCTGGATGAAATCCTCCATTCACATAACACGGCCGCATGCTATTAGAGTTATCTTACATATATGTTGCCTCATATTTCTTTATCTAAATATAATTGCTACTATGATATCACCATTGCTGTTAATATTAATTGATAATAACTGTTTTTTTATAATAACAACAGATATATGTTTATTGTGCAGCCTTGCAGACACAGAAATTACTTCAATAAAATAATAAAATAATCGCTCGGTTTTGTGCTGGTTTGGTTGTTTCGGTAGTATTGTTGACTGGTCATACAGACCTTGTGACTTTTTAATTGAAAGTTCATACCATGTTTTCTCCCAAACAATTTAGGTCAAACAACACATCCATTAGTACCAAGGTTTACTGAACAAGTTGGAGGGACGTACCATGGGTCACATTGTGTAGTTCTTATGACTGCCCGGCCCTTTAACTGGACGGTTCAAAATTGGTTAGACCTCGCAGATGTGGCTTGTGTGAAAGGTAGATATTTGATTAATTAGTGGAAATTGCATGACACATTTTTACTTTTAATCACTTTATGGAGCTGAACTGCATTTTCTTAAAATTCTATACAATTATTTATTAGCCATCTGTCTCTAACTTTCTCTCTGTCTGTCTGTTTGTCTCTGTGTTTCTTTCTCCCCCTCTCTCTCTCTATCTCTCTCTCTCTATATATGATTTTCTGAATTATGATAATATATAATGGGGAAAATAAATTAAATCTAATAATAAAATCTGATCAATATGTAACTTTTGGCATCTTTTAGATAATAATGTTGGTACAAGCACCCGTCATGAAGCGCCATCTACACAAACTTTGATCAGAAGTACCAGGGATAATCCAAAAGGATCCCCGTCATCGCTATGTAATACAGGTAACTAAATAATTATTTTGTATATGATAAAGTAGGACAATTGTGAAAGCAGAGTTCTTTTGAACAATGGATCCACTCTGCTATGTCGCGCTTGTTGTTGTGTGTTGTAATATTTTTTTTAGAAATTACTCTCCCACTGCTGATGTTATTGTACGCTCTGTGATTTGGAGGTAATTACATCCTCATGGCTTTTATTGCTTGCAATTACTCTGATCGCTGATGTTGTTGTATGCTCTCTTATTTTATAGGTTATTACATCCTCGTTGCGTTTGTTGTTGTATGCTGTATTGTTGTTGTGGGGTTACTGGTCATTATATTTATCCAGTGCATGCGATTAAAAAGGCAAGTAGTACCTGTTTGTGTATATTACCAACCAATAAACATGGGAACAAATATTAAGTATGTAAACTCAATGTTAACATCTTCCTCACATGTTTACATATAATTTGTTACATGTCACATATCACATGTTACATGTTCCCGCAGATAATGCTCCTGTAGATGACTCCCGCAGTTAATGTAAATTAGCAAGACAGAGGGCTGGTCATTAGGCAGGTTCACTATACTTGTCTTTTCTATATAAATCATGGTGTCTTGTTTTTTTCTATATATCTTGGTATAATTACTATTTGCGAGATATGACTAATTAATCCGCTCAGAGTTGTACATTCATAGAATAAGATATTATTATTTACGAATAGTATCACTGTATCATTACTTAACGTAGATGTACCATATATTTTGCACGTGTCTTCTGCAATTATACATGTTATTTTTTCTTTGCAAAAGAACACCTATTTATCAAGGAGAAACGCTCACTGAGACATACTGTGAAATCACTGAAGACATATATTCTCGTCCAAGACAGCCACTTCCGGAAATTCCAGCAGTACAGTACTGCGGGGAACAAGTCTATACCTCTGTACCCTTAACACTCGAGCTTGATCGAATGCCTCTGAATGTCCCACACACTCCGTGTATGAACGCCTCGCCTTGTAATTCGAGGTCTGTTTACTGTGGAGTGGCTGACGGTCCGTGTACTGACAGTAGTATCCACGAGGAAAACCCTCTATATACGTCGTCAGATATCCCGGATAAATACTAACTAGGAAGACCCTCTATATACGTCGTCAGATATCCCGGATAGATACTAACTGCTCACGTCCGAAATCCCGTATAAATACTAACTAGGAAGACCATCTGTATACGTCGTCAGATATCCCATATACATACTAACGAGGAAAACCCTCTGTATACGTCGTCAGATATCCCGGATAAATACTAACGAGGAAAACCCTCTAAATACGTCGTCAGATATCCCAAATGAATAATAATGATGAGTCAATACTGACACAGGGGACCATTCAAAATAACAAAGTCAGCAGAAAAATAAAACAGAGAGAGAGAGAGAGAGAGAGAGAGAGAGAGAGAGAGAGAGAGAGAGAAAGGAAGAGAGAGAAAAGTATGCAATGTACTTGCTAGCCCTAGCTCCATTACCTGCTTCTTTCCTTTATTTGGATAAATTAATGTATAAATTGCATGAGTCAGCAGAAAAAAAAAACAGAGAGAGAGAGAGAGAGAAAGAAAGGAAGAGAGAGAAAAGTATGCAATGTACTTGCTAGCCCTAGCTCCATTACCTGCTTCTTTCCTATATTTGGATAAATTAATGTATAAATCTTAAAATGCTTATCCCTGAAATCCTCTGACACGTATCGGATATATAACAAACGTGTCAAATATACGACTATGTTTTAAAAATATCTCTTTTCAATTTCATTACATTGCATGTACGTAATTGACAAACAATCGCCGTGTAAATCAAGTTTTTGAAATTTATATCGCAAAGCCCCGTAATGTACAGATATAAAAATACCAATGAGAAAACCCTCGGCTTTACCAGAAGGATATAATTGTGTTTGTGCTTATTATTGTGCATTAAATAAGAAATATATTAGTTTCATAAACAAAATGTTACTAGTTATACTATGTAAAGATGATATTTATGACAAACACATTTGAATATTGTTTTCTGAATGAAAGAATAAGTTCGTCAAATTGATTTTCCTTCTTGCAAATGCTTTGGTCGAAACACTTTAGGAGACCCACTGCAGTAACATGTATAAAATAAACCTCTAGGCAGCCAAATATTATGGCAGTGGTATTGCAAGTACATTCATAGTAAATAAAGGCAGCTAATAATAGATGATTGTTGGATCACTGAGAAAGTAAATTTACATAGGTACACAGGTACGTATGCTCAGCCCCTGTGACCTAATTATGCTAATCAGTCCTTAAACACTTCTACACAGAAGGTTTGCCATATTAATTGTAACAACAGCTATAGTAAGACAATCTTGACGTCACAAGGGTCGGTCACGAATGACGTCACATTGACTGACGTCATCAGTCATGGAAGTGCTACATCTCTGTTCTTCAGTGATAAATACATTGAAAACTGTGAAGCGTTAGGCAATAATGTGGCCTATTTGTCTCATACGAGTTCAGTGCAAGGTAAAATATTATTATTCACTCGGCATTCGGTGAAATAGCTTCTGCAACCTTTGGCTTAAAACTTTATTATACTGTCTCCTTTATATAACAACAATTCAAGAAAAATGCGGACAGGGACACTGGGCAGACTACATTTTATGTTTAAGAGAGTTTCCCAAATTATGCAAATGTTGCCCTTGTCAATAGACTTACATTGCCAACGGTCACCTGCTTGCAACTGCTCTGCTCATGATTATTCATTGAATGAATATGCGACTTAAGTCACATAGAAGTCAAGATTAGGTCGACCAGCTAAATACTACTCATTGCCTGCTATCATTCAGCAGATAAAACTCCGTGTTTGTCTCCGCACGTGACGATACATAAACATATAACAAACACCTGTCGTATCAACATCCGAAACAATCTTGCTAACATCAGTGTCGTGTTGGGAAACGACAATTCCCAGAAAGCTATTGGGAGAGAGATTTTGGATAAAGAAAGCATCTGAAATCATAGTTCATTTGTAAACTAGAGCTCTGTCCGCTCCCAGCCGCATTCCGGTCAACCTGAGTTCGGCCACAATATTCAGCAGGTAGATAAACATCTTCTCAGTATATTTAGCTCGAGTAAGGATAAGCTTGACCGGTTCAATTATAATACATGTCATATAAAAGCGAGGAGGTTAAGGTTACGTTATGCACTTTATAAAAAAAGTATTTTCCATAGATAGCATGGCCAACATATATAGGGTCAGTTTTTCTTCACATCAAAATTCATGATAAAACCCGTAAATGAATAAACACTTCCAATAATTTACAGATTTTTCTTACATATCTATCAAAGATCCTCAAGTATTCATTGGGGTTACAACATGCACTGACATAGGTAAAGAATAGAATCACTTCTGAAATCTATGGCTTAGCACCTTTTTTTATACCTCGCTGATATGATTAAGGTATACGTGCACTAAGGTCGGCCAATAAATCTCTCCTTGAGGGGCCGAGGGCCCGGGCACAGTGCGGAAAGAGATCATTTAGATACTCCTCCGCTATCCTCTGGAAAAATCTTTCTCAACATATCAAGGATGCCTCAAGTGTTCCGTGTTTCAAAAGACTACTGAATACACATCTTTTCCAGGTGGCTGTTACTAGCTGTTGTCATCCACTTTGTTTTGATTCTCGATTATTTAGTTTTCTGCATATCTATTTTTTAACTCATTTTAATTGTATTATATGTCTCTAAAATTCTTTTTCAATCATCATAATGTATCCTACTGTGAACAGTGTGTTAGAGCTATTGTATTTTAATACAGTGAATTTGGCACTTTAATATACTTTTATAATAAAATAATAATAGATGATGTGTGAACAATCACCCAGTCATCCGTCTGAGTGCATTTGATAACTTGTGCAATGAGTTGTCCATGTCAGAGTACCCTCTCAGAGCTCACTAGATAAACCAGAAGGTGGAAAGCCTTCTTTGCTCCAACCAATCATTTTAATTTTATTTTTGTTCAATTCAGCACTGGTTATGTCAGTTCATGATAGCCAGCATTTGAAAACTAACAAGTCAACGCGGCCTTTTAGGAGATGTCTTTGTTATATAGGGGGAGATTCATCTTTACAACAGCGCTTATTGGTATTTCAAAAAGGACACTTGCTTAGAATTACAGCACCTAGATCAGCCTGTACGTAGCCTGCTTATAATTAAACAGTTGGTGCTGGGTTGTGACGTCACAAGATTATTCTATCAAGAAACAGACGGAAGTTTTTAATTAGAAATGATTCAGTCTATTAGGCATTTTTTTTATCTGAATTATAAGACATAATAAGATAATATTTTCTCAGATATCTAGTATAAACAGTTTCAACATTTTTTTATGTACGTGCTTGAACATTTCTGATAATTTAATGTGACATTACGGAAAGATAATTAACAATGTAAATAATGTCAGCGTAAGAAAAACAAAACTCTCCACCTCAAGTGATTCTTAACCGATGAGTGGCGTGGTGTTGTAGGTTATAACTTAGCCATGAATGCACGACCCAGTGATCATTTGTTTAGCGCTTGAAATTTTCCATTTTGTCCCCGCTTTCTTGGAAGGAACGGGGGACATTGACTTTGTTATTTGTCCCCAGCTTCCTTGGATGGAACGGGGGACATTGATTTGGGTTTGTCTTTCTGTCCCTCTGTCTGTCTGTCTGCTGTCTGTCTGCCTGTCCGTCTGACTGACAAACCCAAATCAATGTCCCCCGTTCCTTCCAAGACTGCGGGGGTCAATAATCGAGCATGAGATCTATCGATGGGATAGTCCTTAATCGGCTTATGTCATTTACCATAGAAACCATAATTTTTTATTTTTTCTTTATTTTTTTTTATTTTTCTAAGAGAATGTCATGACCGATGGTGTCGAAACATTTCTTGAGATGAAAAAGGAAGTCCCTGTGACGTGTTTAGTATCAATTGCATGGAGCCAATTGTCCACAACTTTATGTAAACTTGTTTGAGTCGAATGTTTTTTCAAGAAAGCAGATTGATCATGAGTTATAAAGTCATGTTTATTTAAGTGGTACATAATTTGAGCATGTAGAATCTTTTCAAATATACATGCTAAATGGAGAAGAACAGAAATAGGCCGACAATTATTAATATCTTCTTTGGATTCTTTACCTTCGTATATGGGAATGATTCTTGCGGATTTCCATTCAGTGGGGAAGGTAGCTTCACTAATACACCGATTAAATAAGGTGGCTAAGCTGACGCATAATATATGTGAGGCTATTCTCACCAGTTTGGAATCTATGCCGTCCGCATCGATTTTACTTACAAGACATAGGCTTGTTAGAAACTGCTGTACTAGAAAGGAAGTTATGAGATAAAATTCAAAGTTACTGGACGATGTTTGGATGTCAAAGCTTTGCGTGGATGAAGGAAATTTGTCAGACAGTTGAAAGCCAACATCAGGAAAGTGTTTGGCCGCTTCTTCAATATTTATGTGCCGGAGATCATTGCTATTCTGAGCTTTTCTTTAAGATGTTGTTCACAACGTTCCATAGCTTTTTCTGGTTCATACCAGCTTGGCCTATCTTAGTCATATAAAATCTACGTTTATGTTGTTTGATTTAATATTAGCTAAATTTCGAAGTTATTTATAAATAACTTGGTCAGTCTGAATGTTTTTAGCCATTTTCTATGGATGAAGTCACGTTGCCTCCTAATTTCTCGTGTTTCGTTGTCAATAAAACAAGATTTTATTCTGACTTGTCTGATTCGTGCATGCTTATTACAAACGTAGAGAAAGGCCTCTTTCCAGAGAGTCCATGCATCATTTACATCAGATGCAGCGAGTATGATGCGGATGAGTAAATGTTATATTCTTTTTAAGTTATCAAGGAAGGGTATTTCATTAAATTCCCTGTATGATCGTCGAAGGTATGTGTGATGTTACCCATCTTTTGTATGCAAATATTCAGATTGAAGGTAAGTAAATATTGTATAGTGATCACTGAGGGAGGTTTTATACACTCCAGAGAATTTATGGTTTTGTGGGTTGGATATTATAATTAAATCGACAGTAGATTTGAGTCACACGAGTAGGTTCATCAATTAGCTGCTCTAAATCAAAGAGGTTACATAGTGACTTTAGTGGGTTGTTGTGATTATCATTCTTGCAGTCAGTGTTAAAATCTCCGATTAGAACAATGTTTAGGCATAGCAAGAGGGAATGTTCAATGTTTATTGACAAAGATTCGAAGAAGCTAGTTGGAGCGGAGGGAGGGCGGTAAAAAGCGGCTACAAGAAAGGAGCCCTTGCGGGGACATTTAATATTGACCAATAGGTTTTCGATATCCTCCATATGTAACTCGGCCACAAATGTTGAGGTGAGGTGGTCCCTTGTTTATACTATTAAGCCACCTCCATGCCTGTTACGATGTCTTTTAAACATATTGAAACCTGAGATTGATAACTCGTGAACCCATATAATGTCATCTAACCAGGTTTCACTGAGGCATAGTACGTCAATATGCTTCTTATGTAGCAGATCTTCGATCTGTTCAAATTTGGGGAGTAGGCTACGTACGTTCAAATGAGAAACAAGGATATTTGACTTCGAATTTGTTCTATATATGGGTGATTTTTGTGATAACTTAGAATTTTTTGAGCTTAAAGGCAGTAACTGCAAAAAAAAATCAAGAGTTTTTATGTCCACCGCTAGCGACAACTGTTGGTAATTAGTAAAACTAAATGTGCCGATTCATCATATAAAAATGAAATATCATATTGTATCATTATCATGTGAGACAGACACCCCAAATCCAATCCCAAACAAGGAAAGCATGAGAGCAATCTCTGACCCAAATTTGAGGAAATTGGATAAAAGTTAGGAAAAATATCGCACGAAAACGAAAACCTGACGGACGGACGGACAGACAGGCAGACAGACAGACAGACAGACGGACGGACAGAGAGACATACAGCAGACAGACATACAGAGGAACAGACAGACAAACCCAAATCAATGTCCCCCTTCCAAGAAAGCGGGGGTTAATAATCGAGGTCAATAATCGGGTCTCTTCTAATCCCTATTTCTAATCCCCCTGTCTGTTTGTCTGTCCGTCTTACTGTCTGTCCGTCCGCCATTTTTTTTTGTTTCCGTGAGATAAAATTCCTTAATTTTATTAATTTTTTATTCACATTTGGTCAGTGATTGCTCTCATTCTTTCCTTGGTTGGAATTTATTTTGGTGTGTCTTTCAGGAACTCTTTTCTCCGTTAAGAGGCTCCGTCTGCCACTTGGAGGTTCGTGACATGACAATAACTCAAAATGAGGTCTCAGATGGAAACTGTGTATTGACTGGATGTCCCTAAGATTAGAACGCGCATGCGCACTTTATTCGAACGATTAGTGTCAACGGTCGGGTGTTTGCTCCTACTGAGATGTTAGAAGAGGAAATAGTATATGAGGTAAGACCTTTATATATTTTTTATGTGAAGAATGTCGAAGTTATCTGTCTAGAGATTGACAGTCCAGTGACTTAATGTACCCAATTAATATCTGTCTGTGAGCGAATTAACGTTCAACGAATCGAACCGTGAATAAAGGCCGGTGATAAACATGTTGCAGTCACAAGTAATACCAGTTCATAGTAATACAAGTCATGTAGAAACAGTTCCAACATTGTAAAAGAAAAGACCGCTTTTAAACAACAGTCACCCAAAAAAAATAGTAAATCGGAAATTGAACAAGGTGGATGATTTTACATGGAATACATGTATAACATCCTGTACAGTGTTAACAGTACTCTATCCTTAGTCATTCTTTCAAATTGTTCGACAAATCATTTATTATACAAAAGCCGTTAGAAGACATCGCCGATCCTACCTATTTTGAGTTTAGCTAGGAAATGGGACACATTGAAGTTGTTATGAAAACTGTTTATTTGGAGTTTTCTACACATGGGGTTCTGGGACAAAACGGACTCTCTCAATGTTGGGTCACGCTCAATTGCACTTTGACTGAAGGTGTTCTCTAATTAACGTGGTGTAATATTTAGAATTATTACCAAGCGTAGACTTTACAAGAGTAACACATCCATTCTTTTGCTTTGCAGTAACCATATACATCTGCCTGGCTAGCAAGTGTGCAAATGAAAAGTAGTAAGGAATTTTTCTTTTGAAAATGGCTGATCATCATAACATGGTAAGTTAATCCAGAATTATTTCTTAATTGTAACGTGTCTAGTGTCAGTAATATACGTGGAATTGTGTATCACTTAGCAAAAATCTAAGATTGCCATGTTTGTATTTACATCTGCTTATGAGGAACCTACAAATACATTTTAAAGAATAAGAAACCTTAGAATAAGATAAGGTTACTTATTAATTTTATTGATTCAATACAATACACATATACGCATTACATTTTGATTCTGCTTATATTATGATTTGAAAAATTTAGTATAAGGGTTTTCAAAACGTGTGGGCATTAGGGGCAAAACTGAATATCTCAAGGTGTGGCCACGCTTAATTACACATTCATTAAAGGCATTCTCTAATTAATTTGGTGTCACATTGATTAATTATTACCAAGTGCAGAATATACTGAGGTCACCCATCGACTCTTTCTCTTTGCAGGAACCATGTACATCTGTCTGGCTAGCAAATGAAAAAGAAAGAGTTCGTTTTTGTTGTGAAAGGACTGGCGATTATAAAATATAGGTTATTCCAAAGTTATTTCTGAATCATAAAAAAAGTTTCAATGATGCACATGGCATTTTGTATCGCAAAACAAAAAAAAAACAAAAAAAAAAAGATTTTTGTCAATGTTAACCACCTATAATTATAAGGAGACTACAAATAATTTAAAAAAAAGTGTTATAAATTATAATGCAATTTAGAAATTGCAAAGAATCCAAAACACTGCAGCTCGTTTGATTTGTATAGTATCTAAATTTGATCACATTTCACCTGTGCTTAAGATGCTGCACTGGTTATCAATCAAATACATAGGTGAATACAAAATTTTAATTCTTACATTGAAAGCTTTGTATGGTTTAGCCCCGGTTTATATCAGCGAGATGCTTATGCTGTGTGATCATGCTCGATACAATTTGCGTTCAAACAATGCCATCACTATGAGAGTACCACGAACAAAAACGAAAACGGTTGTAGGTCATGTCGATACGCAGCTCCTATATTGTGGAACAACCTACCAGTGCATCTTAGACTCTCGGATAATCATGAGCGTTTTAAGTACGATCTGAAGACATTCTATTTTAAAGCTATTTCTGAATTTAGAGATATATAAATGCTTTGCTATGTTTTACTGGTCATATATTATGTGCATATGTTTTAATATCATAGTCTATTGTAAAACCAGCGCAGTAGAGATCTTTGAATGATAATTAGCGCTATATAAAAAATAAACTATCTATCTATCTATCTATCTATATATAATTACATACTCTATTTGTTAAGCTACCTTTGTGATAAAGTACATGTATATATGTTTATAATACTTATTGTATTGTTGTAATACGGTTCATGTGATTCAAAATTTATTGTGTTCAATATATTTCGTAAACCTTGGCAAAAAATCGTAAAGTTAACGACATTTATATTTGAAATAGAATCCATTATCAGAGAGAGAGAGAGAGAGAGAGAGAGAGAGAGAAGTGGGGGGGGGGGGGTTCCAATTAGCGACTTCACAGACCATGAACGTACCGGTATCCTAATTAATTCTCAACAACTGGTGATAAGATACCCAAACTCTTTGCACACCATGAAGCTTGCGTTATTTCTCTCAGTGTGTGCAGCTTGTTTAAGCGACCGCTTTTGTATAACAGAAATTACTGGTATATATATATATATATATATATATATATATATATATATATATATATATATATACATATATATGTGTGTGTGTAAATATTTATCTTTTTATTGATGTATCTCAGCTTTCATTTTCCAGATCGATTCTCTGTACCGTTCCTCACCCAGTCCGCATCACCCAATTAAAGGATATGTCGACACGGAATCAACGATTAGTTTGACCGTCGCGATGTTTTGGGATTTATCGCCGATCACACAGCGCATCGATTCTACGCAGATATATCGTTTTCGAAGGAAGACTTGAATATATAGACAGAATACATTTGCAGGCAGAACATAATATTAGCATGAAGTTTCAAAGACTCTACGTTGAAAGATTCCAAGATATTTGAATTTATAAGTATTAAATTTAGAGAAAACAACTCGGATCTGTGTGAGGTGTTTTTTAACGTTGTACCGCAAATGCCAAGTTGTATCTTTTAAGTTCATACATAAGATAATGCTTTTTTTGTTGTTGCCCTTTTTTTACAAATTGAACTAAATGGAAAATGTGTTTTCCTAATGCAACATACACATGTATTCATGGGACAGGAATGTAAGTAAGCTCCGCTGTCCCCAGCGCCACATTGACCCGTGTTCTTTTAATGTAAGAAATTTTGACTATAAACATGTTTACACGACAGACATCCATGCTAATATCTCAGAACTGGTTCTATCGCCCTGAAATGTTTCATGACTATAGATCTTTTATATATCTATAGCTTCTATAATTTTTATGGCACAACATACAACAATTTATGTGTGGTGTCCATCTGTTCATCTGCCTAGGGTGAAAATCACTCATATCTCAGTAGTGGTTTGACTAATCTACCTGAAATTTTGCATGTGTATACATCTTGAATAGCTTTCTCGTTTAAATGACAGGTGGTGCTACCTACAATTATGTTAATGTGGCAGACGTTCATGCAGATATGCAATATATCCCACGCTATTTCCGCTTACCACTTAAACCATGGCTCACTTCACCTGTACCACTCTGATTTCGGCGGATACATGTATTCGCTTGTCATCTACAAGATTCTACTTATTTATGTTATGATCTGGAGAAAAAATATTTGTAAAGAAACCTCGAACAAAGGGAAAATGACTTACAGGGTGCACACGATCATACTGTTTGCCTACAATCCTTAGAAAATAAGTTAAAGCGACCGAATTTAGGGTTTCCGAGAAGATTTCCCAAGGAACTCTTTAGATGAAAAGTTAGAAGTTTCTGTTTCCAGCTGCTACCGTTAGTGCCTATATCTGACTTAAAGGTCAGTCAAATCATTCTCTTTCACACTACTCATCAATTATAGATCAAAATGACCTTATATCGGGTTTCGAAGATGGTTTGACAGGATACCTGTCATCTGGATCTTAATTAAATTAGAACAGTGTTTTTGGTAAGTAGCTCTCAGAATAAATTATTCGAGGGTTCCATAAAGATTTGTCGAAGACTTTCTTAAAAGTTATGTCGGAAGATTCAAGGTCGAACGATTACGATTTGTGACCAGTTAACTGGACGAACGACGGACAAAGAGAGAACGCTATAGCTCAGATTGCTTTTAGTCAGCTGAGCTAAAACTTACATAAGACGAAATGCTTAACAACTTATTTCTATTAAGAAATATCGTGGTTTCATTGGTAAATTTGGTAATATCAAGCATAAAAAGTAAATGTAAATGTAATAAAAGACGACTGCTTGTCGATTTCCCTCTTTACTCGTTACAAGGCGGATGTAGTGGATGCAAGTGGAACAACATAAAAAAATGACTCTAAGGAACGTAGAATTATTTGAATGGTAATGTAGAATACATCTAGTTCTTCCACAGAAGAAGGCTGCGCCCTCCCTGTTCTCTCTAGTTGCCCATAGCCTCTGATTGATTACTTCTGCTTGCCCTTCTACAGATTACCGGTAAATACAAGTTCATTTGATCAGCAAATCCTCTCCTTGTACACTGTAGGTCTATGCAGTAGAGAAACCTTTCTTGAATTTTGATGTACGGCTGGCATTTTACAATATATTCAGTATCACCACTGTCAATATACTACTCAACAGTACATACGTTTTTAGTGTCGCTGCTTTTTTTTTAAATCTGAACTTTTTGCCACAGTCTAAGAATAACTATAATACACACAGAAACTGACAAAAACCCCAAGTCAAAAGGTTTAAAAGTAATAATCAGGGTAAGCAAGTTTCGTACACTAACCTTTTTACATTGTTAATTAACGTTTATTAACGACGTGAAAAACAGGTCAATTGTTATTTACTTATGCACTGGCTACAGTGTCACTTAAGCTCCCTTATTTCTTTATAAGAGGTAACACCACTAGTGGTCCAGCGGGATGTGTGAAGGAGGATAATAACATAACTTTGATCCAATTGAGAAAGCTTCTGTCAGGCTGTCATGACTTCCTGTTTGTCAAATGATAGCCCCACTGTTTTACTGATATAAACATACTTTACCATTGCTGGATACAGAGAATAAGACACTACATGACACTACCATTCTACACTGGTCAGAAACTAACTGCAGGCAAGAAATCTCTCAGATATTGTATGGTGTGTCATGTAGGACTGGGTATCATTCTGCCTTTTCAGGTAGAATACATATCGAGATACACTACATTTTATGTTAATACGATAGGCTCCATTTTCCTTTGTTATATCATTTTATGAATAAAAGGACTGAGCGATGAATGTTTCTCACCTTTTATAATAGCTGGCATGTATATATTGTTTTGTATTTAAGCTGGTTATAAAACACATTCATAAAGACTATGCAGTTTATGAAAACACCTGATTAGAACCTCTTTAATATATATATTCCGTAATTTCCAGCAGGCATACGCTTACTTTTAAAAACTAGAGACAAAACGTATTTTCTATGGGGTGGATAAGTACGAATTGCAAAGGAAAAACCCAAAATGTCATTTACTGAATAGTCTTCTGAATATTAAAACAGCGATCTTGCTAAGCGATCTTGCACTCTCTCTCTTCCCACCTTTCCATGTATTTGTCATGAAATTACACAATTTATTAATTTTAATTGATGAAACAATCACATTTCCCTGCGTTTATTTGATCCACCAGGCTTTAATCATTTATTCCGTCTGAATCTTTGACATTTATATAAGCATCTCGAGAAACTGGTGTGCGAACAATTGAGTCAAGAAGGGGTAAAATGACGGATATAAAGCGAAACACATGCACTTTTGTGATCACAGAATAAAAAAAAAATAAACAATTAATTTAAAGCTTTAGCAATATACAATATGAGTTTCTATTTCATCCATAAGGCGGAACGTCAGTTATCATAGCCCGGCCGGGGGGGGGGGGGGGGGCACAGGGGCACATGTCCACATCACTTTTAAAAAAATTATACGCATAGCAATTTCGATATTGGACCATTATGATTATTATGGCGACAATATCCAATCAACATGTATATACTGAGGGCTAGAGAAAACATTTAACATAAAACGTGTGACTGATAAGAATTTTAGAAACATATATATTTGCCACCGAACTAATATATTCTAATTGAAAATGTTTAAATACGAATTGTGTCAATACAATGAAGAACAAACCCCCTTTCTTTCTTGGTCTTCACAACATTTTTCAGCTAAAAATGTCTTTTTTTTTAACAGTGGAGGTCAAGTTACAGTAAGATGGTAAACATGTTACACAAATTAGTGGTGGACCTGCTTTATGAACTGAATGGTATTTGATCAAAGGAAGGTCATATAACTGAATGACTTATTTTAATTTGATTTTATATTACATGTCGGTAAGTGTGACCCAAGAAACACCCAGGACGTCAGGAGCCCCGATTCTCACTGTCCAAAACATATCACACTCATTTAATACATTAAGCAAGCATAATAATATGTTAATTTTTCGGCGTTGTTTATATAAATAAAATATGTATATAATACGAAATCACGCTAAGGATTTTAATCAAAGCCTAAGATAGAAGCGTAGAAGTCAAATAAAGAAGAAGGGGGGGGGGGCAAAGGGGCACATGTCCACATCACTTTTAAAAAATTATACGCATAGCAATTTCGATATTGGATCATTATGATTATTATGGCGACAATATCCAATCAGCATGTATATACTGACGGCTAGAGAAAACATTTAACATAAAACGTGTGACTGATAAGAATTTTAGAAACATATATATTTGCCACCGAACTAATATATTCTAATTGAAAATGTTTAAATACGAATTGTGTCAATACAATGAAGAACAAACCCCCTTTCTCTCTTGGTCTTCACAACATTTTTCAGCTAAAAATGTCTTTTTTTTTAACTGTGGAGGTCAAGTTACAGTAAGATGGTAAACATGTTACACAAATTAGTGGTGGACCTGCTATATGAACTGAATGGTATTTGATCAAAGGAAGGTCATATAACTGAATGACTTATTTTAATTTGATTTTATATTACATGTCGGTAAGTGTGACCCCAGAAACACCCAGGACGTCAGGAGCCCCGATTCTCACTGTCCAAAACATATCACACTCATTTAATGCATTAAGCAAGCATAATAATATGTTAATTTTTCGGCGTTGTTTATATAAATAAAATATGTATATAATACGAAATCACGCTAAGGATTTTAATCAAAGCCTAAGATAGAAGCGTAGAAGTCAAATAAAGAAGATATTACAGGACTAAACATCAGAACATAAATGAGCACTAAGGTAAATCCACACAGTGAATGCTGCGCTCTCTTTCTCTCTCTTTATTTATCTATTTATTTTTATTCATTTTCAATCAAGCAATATGTAGATCAACAGCAAAAACTGATAACGGAAACATTATTTTATCTCCTCAATAACTCACTCAAGCCCAGTATAACTTACTAGTTCATTGGTACAAAAGGTTGAATTTTCACCAACTATTAATGTAGGTTTGTCGACCAACACAATAAGCAAGATCTTCTATAATATAATCTCCTATTATATAATATAATATAATATGGCATAATCTGCCATCAAAGTAGAACTTAATATTCACACATAAAACGGAATACATCGTCACAGTCCCTGTTGAACCATGAACCATTCATAAAAGAGACACAGCCCTCCAAGGAGATGGGAAGTGTCGGCTCTCCCGGAGCCCAGACGGTCAGGGTCATGTTGTAATGAAGGGACGGTAAGTAGGTTCCGTACCCTGAGTTAAGATCCCAAATGTAGCCGTCAAAGTCTAACGCGAGCCCAGCTGATGTCCAAAAGTTAATGCTTTTCCAACCTGTCAGATATAATACAATATATCAAACTGAAAACAAACCATTCTTATTATCAAGGGTGTAAACCGATAAGCATTTCACAAATATGATTTAAGAAAATAGAATTTACCTGTCCTAATGTTGAAACACATATTTCAAGTAAGTATCGAGCAGCAACCAGCAGTGCTCTTATCAGCGTTCATATTGTTAGAATCAAAATCTAATCAATGTCTTAATCCCTAGCTGAAAAAAAAGTTGGTGCAAAGATCACGGCAGTTTGATGAAATTCGAAAATATTTCGCACCATTAAGGTAACACTCTATTACGTTCCTTAATGCGGACGCCAAAACCATTAAGCTTGCATATACCAAAATGTTGAATACCAAATGTTAAAATAATTTTGGATTTGACCATCCCTAAGGCGTAACATCCATATGAAAAAAAGAGGGAGATGGTTGCATTCAGATCGATGCGTCATTCGGCTGAATTTGATGAAAATATTAGTTTCCTTCATACATTTATGTTGTACTTTGCAGAAAGATATAATCTTTTTTACCCACATGCCCATTTAGGCGGACTCGGCGGGTTTTTTTCTCGTACCCGACTCTATTTTACACAATGCGGACGGTTTAAAAAAAAAGCTCTTGACTTCATTACCCAAATATTATCTTTAGTATATGAATGTGAAAATACATATTAACTTTAGGGTGTAAAACCACTTGGCCTTTACAGGTTGTTTATTTAGCGTTAATAAGATTACGTGACCGTTGTTAGAGAATGCTCCTAAATAGGAGCCTTTGTAATCTGGTTGTGATTATAATCCGTGTATTCTTTTAATTTATAGCACGCACACTCAGAAAGAGTTCAAATAATGGTGAAAAAGAATGGATATTTCATGTGAGAACTTGTGACGATAAGCCATATATATATGGTTAGTACTTGCAAAGTTGAACCTGAATTATGATTTCGTCACAGTGCAATAAATGCAAAATTTTAGTCTCTATTTGCCAAATGATTTAACAAGCAATTTCTTTACACACACACACACACACACACATATAAATATATATATATATATATATATATATATATATATATATATATGACGACTTGTTAAAAAGATTATAAAAACAATATACATAATAAATCCTTGAACCTTTCAAATAAATTAAAATTTAACACATTTTTCCTTCTCATGTAACATCCGTATATTCGTATTTAAAGAGAGAGAGAGAGAGAGAGAGAGAGAGAGAGAGAGAGAGAGAGAGAGAGAGACAGGGGGGGGTAGGGGGCGGGGAGTGGTGAAGAACTGTTCTGTCCAAGGGGTTTCAATTGGATGCTTACCAGAACAGTCACATGTGAATTTACTCCAATGTGGCATATTGCGAATTTTGGGCACCGCTATTGTCAAACAGTTTACGAACCCTTCCAAAAACAAAGCACCCCTTTGCTGTAATTTTGCCTCCCGTGGCTCTCTCTTGAGCTCTTTATAACATTTTCAGGATCGGGCGACGGACAACCGTAAGAACATCAGGATTGCATATTTTGTTTCCATTGTTGCAGACCATACAGAGTAATTGTCATATATAAATATCTACCGTTGTTACTTATGTTTCACTTCATATTTTCCAGATGGATTTTCTTAACCTTTGCCTTAACCATGACGCAGAATCCCTGATGCACCATACGGATTTTCGCAGTGTTTTTTTGTACATCGTCCAGTCAGACACCAGATTCACAATTCAGACGCACAGTCCGACACGCACGTCGCATGCATGGAAGACTGGCACCGACCATCAATATATAGAATTGAACTCTATGCGCATTCACTACGTTGGGCATCACCAGCTGTATTTTCCGATCTATATGTCACAATACTGATACATTTTGTTTTGTGAAATAGTGACAGTACAAAATGTTTAATACAAATTTATCATACCAGAAACACTGAAATAACAGAGTCAGACATATACCCACGAACGCACAAAAAGTTCGTCAAACGTTTCTCCACAAGGTTACAAGGTTAAATTTTGAAGAAATAATGTTGAGAAAAGGGTGTGGTGTTCAGAAACTCTGTATAACAAACACCAAATACATCTTATCTGCTGGAGACCAACGTAATATGTGATAATGCTTCTGTTTTCTGTATGCATATATTTGGTTATGATTTTGTACTTTTGTATAGTTTTTAAGTGGAATTTACAAGTAAATGTTGAAAAAACCTATGTTTTCATTTCACAGGGAAGGCATTATCATCTTTATGATAAATTTATGCCACTTTTTTTCTGTCCGTCGGCAGTTCCAGCCCTGGCACACGCAACAGTCTCAATTAGTGAGACAAATATTAACTGTAATGATTTACGAGTTTGACCATACAGATAAATGTTCAATTATATGTCGTTAAAGAGGTCTGCTATCGTTAATTCCACATTTTAACGCCTTTGAAAGTTACCCTTTATACATGCCGTTGTTTCGTTATGTTTTAGAAAAATAGAGGATGTGCCCTCAAAGCGGCATTATAGAAATTGTAATGTCTCTGACAATTAGGTTTTATATATATATATATATTTTTCACCACGAATTACAAACGCTGTATCTTTACTTAAAATGGGAAAGATACTTCCCCTCAGCTGACAGATATAAATGAAACACCGCCTACACGTTTCACAGGGAGCAGGTAGGCAAAGGAAACAATCCAGTGTCTTAATCTTAGTTTTCTCTCAAGATTCCTGAAGTATTACTGCAAGACACGTCTGCCGGCCCAAGTATCCTGTAACATCAGGTGTTTGTACGTAGAAACATATCATATGTTATCATGGATGCATTAACCGATAAAACCGTAACGCTCTGGAAAAATTTGATTCTTTAAATTAATAAAGGTAAACTGATTAAAGAACCATAATTGTGGGGAAACCTTTCATCGAAGGCACATAAAACTCAAGAATAAGAAAATTATTAGTTTGAGTGTAATTATCGCAGAATATTTAAACCGAAAAATTAAAACTTAAATAATTTTTCATTTTAAGAAAATGACAAAATGGTTTAAAAGTGGGGTATACATAATGTCATTACGAGAGAAATTTTCCCAATCATCGAATTAACTAACAATGACAAATAAATTTATCCATTCCAGTAAGGTTTTGGTATCATGCTGACCATATAACGGTTTCACAGGTTGGAACGTGTCATAACTTCCGCGTCAGGGAGCTCCTGGCTAAATCTATGCTGTTCCTTTCCATAAAGATCATTAGAACCTTTCGCTTTTCACGGACAAGCTCGCCAGGCAGAGGCAATCCTTTACCCCTACAATACTTCTATGCATCCGCATATATCACCTTTTTCATGTATTCTGGTGCTGTTTAACATAAGTCATTCAGTGTTGAGTCCTATACCCCCTGTATTTCTGCCGGTAATTCCCATTTTATAAAGATGTAGGCAAATTTTACATTTGTTTCACAAATAAATACTATATAACAGGTTTTTATTATTATTATTATTATTATTATTATTATAATTATTAATACATCACCTTACACAGACATAATACAATAATGATTATAGCACATATGACATTTATCAAGAATACATAAGACCTAAATTAAAAACACTAACAACCATGAAACAATAACATTATACATTTACAAAAAATAATGATGTTTATATATGGAGATAAATTTTAGGAAACTAATTGTATATTTCGGGAGATGAAAATACATCTAAAATGGTTACGTTACGAGTTACAAGTAAACTCGTCTACGTAGAAAATCGTTGAGCATAGCATGAGAGTGATCTCTGAATATAATGACTAAATATCATTATATCATTATATCATTAAATAAAAATATGTCGTATTAGTAGAATATGATTTTTGTATTAAGTACATCGAAGTCAATTTAAATTACATGATTCGTGTTTTCTACAAAAAGTGGTTTCCACTTTTTATCACTTGACTGTCAAATCTACCAGTACTAAAAAATTATCGTAGTTACGGGAAACGAACCTGCTTGTATTAAATTATATTTACTTTATCATTTATATATATATATATATATATATATATATATATATATATATATATATACACACATATATATATATATATATATATTTATATTAAATACCATATTTGTTATATCCATAATTTTGACATGCGATCTGTGAAATCCGGGTTTTAGTGTGCGAGGAAAATGGCAACCATCATGAGGGGTTTTGAGAAATTGGGAGACATAAACCTGTTAGGATTCGATACGGAGGCGAGAACAGCGTCAAGGCGAGAAATTATCTGCATGGATTATATGCATGTAAGCAAGATAACGTGCTTCGGCAATGTTTAGAGGAAAGTAACTATTTTAGGACGACGTCCTAATCCTCACATTATAGTAGGATAAAACGCTACATTATTTTTTTTTATTTTATTACGAACAGGTTAACTATAAAGTGCGAAAAAATGAAATTAAACGCAAAATACACTCTATACACAAAGACATAATTAGTGTTATAATAAAGTTCTTTATTTTAATGAAAATATAACTTCCTACTCTCGTTGAGGGAAATTGTTTATATCGTTACAGGATTAGTTAGTATTTACAATCAGTAATTATATTATGATTTTTATCGTATTTGCCGTGGAAGAGTGTAAATGTCTACAGGACGAATCGTCGCTGTGTTTTGAGGTTGGAGGTTTCATATCTCTTCTTCACAGAGCCTTACGTTTCCAATACCCTCTTTGGTGTCTGTAACTTAGACAGGATTTGCCGGAATGGGACGGATCAGGGAACTCTGTAAGCCCCTTGTTGGCCACTCTTTTACAAAAAGCTACAAGCACTGGATCGGAGTCGGGAATAAGCTCTTGATCGGAACCGAAAACGTGGGAGGTGATAATATCAATATCGCAATTAATACGTAGTCAGTTGTCCATATAAAAATACCTTAAAATATATAAACTCTAAGTCCTGATTTGAATAATTCGAGTTGATCTTTGATAATTGATAAATGTCTCTGCATCGCCATCTTGTGGTTTTGTTGTTTATAGAAACTGTCTGTTTAGATACATCGTTTTGCAACACCCACGGAACTCATGAATCTGGTATGGTGTTCATACCAAGTAACATCAGTATGATAACGCTGACATTCAGCTCCATCTAGGAAGTTACATGTTTACTAAATGAACATTATTTGGTGCTGACATCTAGTGAACGCATTTGCTACTTTTAAGATAACGCTATCAAAGGAACATTATTTATTTAGACCCCTCCTCCTGCGATTTGTAATGTGTGACTTTCCTATGTTTCTTTTTGTGCAAATCCTGGAAAGGATTTCTTTTTTTTTTGGCTTGTCTGCTCCAGATCTCTTACAGAGCTGATTTTCTGACTTAGAGTCACAGAAATTCTTTCAGCTTCAACAAATACACATCATAATTGTTTTATTAACCTTGTTTAATTTTTTTTTCAAAGTTAAGCAGAGATAGTGAATATAATACCTTTCACATAAAATATGTTCAGTCATACAACGATTTTGATGTTTAAGACCTAGATGAGAGTATTTCATTAATATATATATATATATAATGTATATAATATATATACATATATATATATATATATATATATATATATATATAAATTCTGTTGTCTTTATGTGCTCTTACATAGTATCAAGTAATTGTAATAAATCTCACAGTTAAGTAGTGGCAATGCTGTATTATGTTACAATCGTGCAGCTGAGGAAATATTAGTGTTTGCTGTGGTGTTTATTCTCCTTAAAGGTTTATCTTTGGGCTGCGAAAATGAGCCCGTGTACCAGGAAAATCAAAATATTGGGTTCACTTACAATAATAGGAAATTGAAAGTAGACCTGCCACGTTTACTCGATTAATTTCTGTAAACGTATACAGAATGTCAGATCCGTTTCCACGAAAGGCAATGATGCACTCTGTCTGTCGGCCTAAAATTACCGCCAAGCCTTGCAGTTATACACTCTGCCTGTCTGCTCAAAATTACCACCAAGCCTGGCGGTGAAAAAAATAATAATCGTTGTTGAGGGAGCACAAGGTAAACATGAATTTGTTATATTTATATTTAACACTTATTTTAATTTAATTTTCTGATAAAAAAATGATATTTAACGCGATTGTTAACTCAGTATGTTACAGCCGAGCTAGGGCCTCAGTGTCTGCTTGATTGACATATATCATTAGAACGACATGGTTACGTTGAAAAATAATCATCCCAGGATATAAATTTATATTACTATGTTACTGTCTAGTATATACAAGAAAAAAGGATGCTGATTCCAATAATATCTGAAGCTTTCGTATCGGTTATTATTATTATTAATCAAAACCACACAGTCTGAGTGGCGCGGAAACCGCAAGGTGTCACTATATAAAGTGAACTTGAAAACATCTTCGGTAATATTCTAATATCGATATATCAGCAAATATTTAACAGAGGTGCGGAAACCAATCGCTTCTTCAGGTGGACTTACGTGGGAAAATAATAGAGGGTTTCTACAATTATAAACATTAAAGGATTTTCATGACTTGCGAGAACACGTCATTTTAAGAGTTACCATCGTCTAAACGTTTCATTTTTTTCCGTTTGTGTAATCGTTTTCATTTTCGTGTAAACGTGGCAGGCTTGATTGGAAGTCCTCACAGTCATCGTGGTAATTTATCAATTATCACCCGTCAAAAATAAGTGGAGGTTGGTTAAACAATCATTTGAAATTATCACGCTGTCTATGTTTGTCTAAAGTGTCGATTATCATGCACACATCTCATGACATGTCAATCATGACGTGAGACCACTAAGCAGCAATTATAGGGCATTTTATATATATTTATGGGTGGGTTGTTTATGTGAGTGTACAGTGTATTTCCGTGTACAAGGAAGTGCAGGCTACCAATTGAAACATAAACAGCTGATATATATGACCCGACATTATCTTTGTTTTATCATGACTCATATCAACAATGCATAGAGACGATGGATGCCTAGAAGATATTAACGACAACAGTAGTACATTGTAAAGTCAATCTTTTCCAGTTAACCCGGATGAACTACACATAAGAGACTTTCAACAGAAACGTTTGAAACATGTTTCGTTTCATATGTATCGCGTCCTTATCGCTAACTGTTAAAGTGTTAACAACGAACAAGACCATTACTTTGCTGCCAGAAAAGAATGGAACCGCCGATACATACGGTAGGACGATGCAACTCTTTTTTTCATTACGTATTAGTCAAGTCACAAATATTTATGGGTTACATCTTTGGTTGATATGGTGTAGGGTATAAGAAAATGAATGACAAGCAAGTTAACCTTGCGAATGCCTGAAGTAATAAAGATTCACACAGTAAATGCGCAATATATATATATATATATATATATATATATATATATATATATATATATATATATATATATAAGGTAGAATAACCCTACGTTGTAAAGTGCTCTATGGCCTACAGACTAGGCCAGAGCGGTATAACTCGTCTCGGCTTTTTAAACGCTGTTAGCTTCCTTCTAACCACATTCACCTGATGAATCGCATCCCGTGAAACAGACTGTTGGGAATTTACAGTGTTGTTTTTCTTTCAGAGTTAAATATATATATATTTATATATATATATATATATATATATATATCACTCTTCCCTATAAAAAAGTACCTACAATTTCATTATTATTGAGTTTATATATAATTATTCATAAGTATATAACATTTCCGAACATAATACGACAGGAATCAGTGGACTACCCAGACTGAACTGGCAGGAGGCCATGCAGCACTGTAAAGGCATAGGTAAAAATGTACCTAGCATTATAGGGTTTGAGGAGGAGATCACCCTTATCTCAAGAATGAACCAATTAGGAGTTACCAGTATATGGCTGGGAATATTTCTCAAGGATTTGCTGGAATGGACATGGATAGGTGAAACGGGAGAAGCCAAGGGTCCAGGTAAGGTATTACAAAAAAAGAACAATGATCAGAGATTTTAACAGTGGAAACTAGGTTGAAGAGCAAAGTGACCCTTCAATGTGATGTTTTTACAGTTCAGTTGTAAATGTCAAGTTGCTTTTGATTATAAGTTTGACTATATATTATATAATGCAAATGCCTAATATTTTATATTGCTCTGTCGCAGTCAACCGTAACTCAATCCTTCGGTTAGGCAACGGTGCGCAGTGCTGCTCCATTCGGAAAAATGGTCTCTATAACACGCCATGCTCCAGTGAAGTCGATGGATATATTTAACTCTTTTCATAGCATGGTGTAATCAATTTATGGTTCTAGACAAATAAGGAACTAGAGATATGGACATTAGCCTGATAAGGTCAAAATCAAGTTCAGAAGTCATTATAAACAATATATTCAGGGCTGTCACCTTAACTGCTCGTATAGTTATACGTGGTAGTGAAGAGGATTCACTTGTCACAGAAGACGTTAAAATATTTTAAACCTCATTAAGTATTAATTGTTGAGGATCTGCATTAGGAACGAAATTGAAATAAATTGTTTCATAATATTTTTTTTTCTTCTAAATATCATTGAATTTATATTCATTAGATTATTCCCATATTTTGCATTGATCATTTAAGCCTAATGGCATGTATGATGAAAACTTAATATTATATAATCTACAGAATGTAATGACTGCAAGGGGCATGATTGTGCTGAGGTAGAAGGTCGATGTTATAATCTCAAATGTCACAACCATACTGACTGGTACTCGGCCTTCATGAAGTGTAGAGGTTAGAGGTCAGGCTTAGCCACTGAGATTGATGGAGTCAGTTTTCCGTCCAGGTGCTCAGATAAAGACCTGTGGGTGGGGTGTTTAAAGGACCAATGGCTAACGGCGGGGGATAAAGGTAATATGACTTCTCTGATAAAAACTACAAAACTTAAAGATGTTTTTAAATTTATTTTTAAAATGCTTCTTGGTCTTGTAAAGCTCATACATACTGCCGATGATATTTTGGCCTCTTGATCCGTTATATTACCGATATATGTTAAAAAATAAAATGTCGTTTGATAAAAGCATTTCTGTTGCATTTCCTAAAATGAATAAGCAATCTGGAATATACTATACTATACTATATACAATTAATATATGTATTATATACATATTCTTCCTACCTTTTGACATTAATAAATAATGAGACCATTTTCTTGTATGCCGTATCTGCTGAAACATCATGCATCATACACGAGTTGTTCTCGTCAGGCTCCGTTGTTTTACGCTTCAACTGGCGACCGGGTGAGAGAGACGACTCAAAGAGGTGCGCCGTAATAAAAACAGACAGTAGTACGCCGAGCTGGGAAACGGTCGACTGTGACTCGAAACACACAGTCCTGTGGGTGAATCATTTCAATGAAATTGCTGAAGGTTATGACATAATTCATGAATGAATTAAATTTCATACACGAAGCCATGCATCACAAAGATAACTTGTGAAGCTTTTGGACATATACACCTTTCATGAAACATTGAATGTCTATAAATTATGTTTTAATCGATACACCTCAGTTAAATTGAGGAAACGGGCAAAATTTTAAAAAAATATATATATAATTCTGGAAAATGTCATCTTACATACAGGTACCCGTGTTGATAACGATGTTTTCTATCCATGGGTGATCATCGTGATTGTGATTGTTGTTGCTGTAGTGATGGTTGTGGTTGTAAGGATCTTCTTGGGCATTTGGCGAAAAAACCGGACCGACAAGTAAGAGTGGTTTAAAGTTTTGACCCCTCGACACAATAATATTCAAAAGGAATGCAGAAAATAACCTTAAATTATTCCTATGAGGCTAGCCAATTCATGTTTAGTGGTCAAGAAACACAATATTTTTTAATTCTCATAAATCAATCTGTCTCCATATGTAGAGTCCTTCTTCATGTATTTTCTTCTAAGTATCGATTCGCGCTTATATTTATTTAAATGTAAATGTACTCTAATAAAAATATACAATGAATAATAAAAACTCTTTAAAACACATGGTCAGTAACCAGGGAACAAAATGTATTTCGCAAGCTATATAAACCATTAGCAGTATAAATTAAAGAAATATACATATAAATGTATATTTTTCACAGTATATATATATATATATATATATATATATATATATATATATATATGTAGCAGTATTTGTCACATCAGTGGCAGAATGGAAAATACTGGGGTCGTGGGGGCGCACACACACAGACGTCTGACCTCATCCAAGGCACAACACAGCGTGCTTTACAGTTTTTACTGTGCTGGAATGAGAGACAAGAAATATACAAAAACTGAACTCTCCAGTTCAACGGTTGTCTGCCAAGTCATATTTACAATTTAAAATGCACAGGATCAGACCTGCTGACTTACAAAATAATACATAATTACGAAATATGCCTCAGTTACAGAATGTACAGTATTTACAGCGACACCTCGCCATCATAATACACTGCGCTGGCAAGTATATGAAAATTGTCAGTGATCAGGCTACCTTTCTGACCAAACTTAGCAAAATATTACTACAGCAAGATTACTACAGCAAATAATACGTCTATGATATCGTTATTACCAGGAAAAATAGAACTACGGAGTGATGCAAGATTACTACAACAAATAATACATCTACAACATCGTTATCATGACTTTGAAAATAGAATAACGTTCTGGGTTGTGTTTACATTAACACAATAATTAAATCAGGAAATACACTGATAATGACATACCTGGAATGAGAGACAAGAAATATACAAAAACTGAACTCTCCAGTTCAACGGTTGTCTGCCAAGTGACGCTAGACGGAAACTTGGCGGCAAAACCAGGTACATAATTAACATGTCAATGGACAATATTACGAAACCACGGAGCAAATTAAATCAATGTTGAACAAAAACGTGTAAGTACTGGATACGTTTCCGATATTGCATATAACGCTTATTATGTCACCTTTTATGTACGTATGCCTTGTTACTGCATGAAAAACATAAAATGACGGATATTAATTAACAGGTCAAAGGTGACAACCCAGGTGCTATGCTCCGAGAAGGATTACAAGTTGGCGCGCTCCTCTCTGACCGATACAGACACAGGGTGCACACAATGTATGCATATCACATCAAATATGAAACAAACTAAACTAACGGCAGTGCACCCGGTCACATTTTCCCCCCTCCTGAGAAAATGTCGTCCCGACATTAAATACGATAAATTCATACTCCCATATAATAAATGCAACATCCAACAATATATGTCAGTTGTTTGTGTACGTTAAACGAAGTCAGCATCACTAACCCCAAGCAATGATATCGGTGGGTTATAAGTATCATTACAACATCGTCTACTTGATAGGTGCTTGCATATTATTATTTACAAACTGGATCATCTTACAACAACATTACATTATCAAATAACTCTAGATCATCAAAATCATGATATAGCGTACCATGACCACTTGACACATGAACATAAGGTATGCATGGTCAGACCAATACCTCAGCGATGGCAATATCCATTAAAGGATAACAAAATCGCTCATGCTGTTTGCTGATATGATATTGGGTATGTGATGTGCCTATATCAATAATAATCAGTGTGTCATTGGGCCCGAGTACCTAAAATTGTCTTAAGAAGTGTTATATAAATATTAGCAGTTTCAGCTAGTCATCACTGTTTTATGGATACCTCAATAGATAAGTGTATTATATAAATACATATTACGTATTCATCAATGGAGAAAGGGCATCTATTAGATTTTTTAGGTCGACTATACGGTTTTGAATGACAGAAGGTTCCCGGGGTTCTGGGTATGGTAAGCAACAGGTTTGTTGATATGAACAAGGATCATACCACATTGGCGTCTTCTTGGTACGGTTCGAACGTCTAGGAATACTGGGAACAGACTGGTCCATAGTACACGGCTCTTCTGCGGTTTCGTCAGTGCAATGGTTGGTTTCTTCTAGGTCTGAGGTACCATCCCTCTCCAAACCATCCCGCGATCCCTCGGGTCCTTTAGGTTCTGCCGATGTTGACGTCTGATCGATCACTGGGCGATCATCCGGCGGGGCCTCACTGTGTCGTCGAGGGGTTGGTTGTGGTTTTTCCGGGACGTTGGGATTCGGTGATAGCCGCGGACACGGGAGATTTCTCCTGGGTTTTGGCTGCGGCATGATGCGTATAGGTTCCTCCTCAGATTCTTCCTCATCAGAGCTGGAGATGACATCAACTTTTCTGGTTTTATCTGAACGTTTTGACGTCGCCTTTGGTGTAACTGGCCGTTTCTTGGTGCTATGTTCGGTGTTATTCGGCGTGTCCTTCTCTGAAGCATCTGGCGACAGATATCCTATCGGGAGAAGCAGATTGCGGTGCAATGTTTTCCTTGGTCCAATCCCATATTCGGCCTCAAGTTCGTATACTGGGACATCATCATTAATTTGACGCACGACCTTATAGATGGTTTCCTGCCATCGATCACATAGTTTCTGTTTCCCTTTAACAGCGAGATTACGGATAAGCACCCTGTCTCCTGGCTGTAGTACGGCGCCTCTACTTCGAAGATCGTAATTCCGTTTTTGTCGTTGTTGGGCCTTGCTGATGTTCTTAGAAGCCAACTCGTATGCAAATCTCAAGCGCTTCCGCAGATTCTCGACATACCCTTGTTTTTGCTGTTTAACGCCAGTGCCAAACGCTACATCTACAGGTAAACGTGGATGTCTGCCGAACATCAAGTAAAATGGTTCATACCCAGTTGTCTCATTTGGAGTACAGTTATACGCATGGACTATCGGAGCGATGTAGTTTTTCCAATCAGCTTTCTCTTCGGGTTGGAGTGTGCCTAGCATGTCCAACAGCGTACGATTAAACCGCTCACACTGTCCGTTCCCGCTCGGATGGTATGGTGAGGTCCGTGATTTAGCAATACCAGCTATCTCACACAGGTGTTTGATCGTGTTGTTTTCAAACTGTCGTCCTTGGTCACTATGCAATTTTGATGGAAACCCATAGTGAATGATGAAGTTGTCGAACAGTGTTTTAGCTGTTGTATAAGCGGTCTGATTCCGGGTAGGGTAGGCTTGAGCGTATCGGGTGAAGTGATCTGTAACCACTAGCACATTCTCGTATCCCCCTTTTGACGTTTCAATAGAAAGAAAGTCCATACAAACCAGTTCCAGGGGTTGGCTCGTTTTGATACAGACCAATGGTGCTTGTGGTTTAGAAGTGTTTTTCGACGAACACACCTTCCACATTGGGCTACATACTCTTCCACGTCATTCGACATTCCGGGCCAGAAAAATCTACTTCTTAGAAGTTCCATGGTCCGATCACGTCCTGGGTGGCCAACCTGGTCATGACATCTGGTTATTGCTTCCTTCCGGTGGGTGAACGGGAGCACTAATTGGAAAGACACCTCATTGTTCTGCAGGCGCTGACGGTACAATACACCATTTCGTAGACACAGCTTCTTCCCCCGACATAAACTACGCATCTCTCGCCAGTATGGATCATTGTCGGGTGTTATAGTTGGGTTTCCTTCTAGCATGTCTATGCATCTTTTTAGAACTGGGTCTTTCCGTTGGAGCTTCACCCAATCAGAAACTGACCTTTGGTTTAGTACTGTATTCTCCAGTAGAGGTACAGCATTCTCAGATAGAGATAAAATTTCTACAAATCCACTGGTTGGCATTTCTGTGTTAAAAATGGCCGATACGACTTGATTTTCGATTACCTGACACTCTTGTGGCCATTTTATGCGTGATAACGAATCTGCATCGATGTTTCGTCGGCCAGACCGGTATTATATGGTGAAGTTATAGTTGGCCAGTGCTGAAACCCATCGGTGACCTGTTGCATCTAACTTCGCTGAGGTAAGGATATACGTCAAGGGATTGTTGTCAGTTTTCACCGTAAACGTGCTTCCATACAAATAGTCATGAAATTTCTTTGTGATAGCCCATTTTTAGCGCCAAAAATTCCAGTTTGTGAACAGGGTACCGGTTTTCTGCGTTCCTTAATCCTCGACTGGCAAAAGCTATGGGCCGTTCGGTTCCATCCGGTTGTTTTTGATATAATGCTGCTCCCAAGGACTCACCACTGGCATCCACATGCACAGAGAACGGTTTAGCAAAATTCGCGAAAGCAAGCACGGGTGCAGAGGTACACAGTTCAATAAGCTGTTCAAATGCTGCTTGGTGACGATCTTCCCATCTGAAAATGTTGTTACCTGATTCTGTCGATTTCTTTGTTTTCTTTCGGTGAGCACCAGCGCCTTGAGTTAACTCGTACAGTGGTTTGGCGATCTTAGAAAAATCCTTTATGAATCGTCGGTAGAACCCTGCAAAACCTAAAAAGCTCTGGAGTTGTTTGGCATTACTTGGTATCGGCCACTCTCGAACGCATCTAATCTTATCTGGATGGGTGGATACTCCTTCTTCGGATACTTCATGTCCAAGGTACTTAATAGACGTCTGGAAGAAGTTACATTTAGAAGCCTTCAACTTTAAGCCTGCGTTCCTCAACCGGTTGAACACTGCCTCAAGTCTCTCAATGTGTTCCTCATACGTCCGACTGAAAACAACTATATCGTCCAAATACAGTAAACACGAATTCAAGTGTAGATCGCCCATGCACTGTTCCATTAGACGTTGGAACGTGGCTGGTGCATTGGTCAATCCGAACGGCATGCGCTGGCACTCAAAAAACCCAACCTGCCCTACCGCAAACGCTGTCTTTGGTTTATCTTGTTCCTCTATTTCCACCTGCCAATATGCACTTTTCAGATCAAGGGTGCTGAACCACTTGGAACCATGTAAACTATCAAAAGTTTCTTCAATTCGGGGAAGGGCGTATGCATCCTTCACTGTCACTGAGTTAAGTTGCCTAAAGTCTATGCAAAATCTGAGAGTTCCGTCTTTCTTCCTGACCAGAACGACATTGGATGTATAGGGACTGTCAGATTTCCTGATTACTCCGAGATCTAACATCTCCCGCACATGTTTCCGGACTTCTTCAAGCATAGCAGGTGGTATCCTTCGGTGCCTTTCTTTGAATGGTCGGTCATCTTGTAGTTTGATCTTGTGTTTCACCAAGTCTGTCTGCCCAAGGTCTAGATCATGCAAGGAGAACACATCACGCCATTTTGATAAGAGTTGTTCTACTTCTGTCACCTGGTCTTTGTTTAGCTCGGCAGAGAGCATCTCATGGTAGGAATACGGGAATTCCTCCCTGGGAGAGTCTTTATTTTCCTGAGTTGAATCCACTGGTACCACTTCCACTTGATGTACATCACAGAGCTTACTTCTGCTTGGTATGGCAACCGCCTTCTCAGAGTGGTTATTAATCTGAACATATACTTGTTGTGCTGACATCCTTGCTCCAAGTTTCTGCAACATGGGAGATACAACCAACCCACCTGGTAAAGTCATTGATCCTTCTGCAAGTACATGAACCTGTTTACAGTATCCTCTTGTGGCATGGGTAAGTCCTTGTACCAGTTGCCGGGTGTGTGGCTGTATAAGAATAGGTTTTGTCGTTATCACAGAACCTATTGCACCGGATTGATGAGCTGTTCTCTGGTTCTCCGATAGATTACCAAAAGCTAGTTTCCATGGTTTCGGAATGTTGGTAGCCAATATGCTCTCGTCATTGCTTCTCAACTGCAATACATTGGTGCCAATCAACACTGGAACTCTGCTTCGGTAAGTAGTTTCTGGTACAACCAAGGCTACGATGACACTGCTCAGCTGTGGGAGACCTTTTACCTTCAGTTCTATTTCTGTATAACCCAGGTACTCTAGTGACTGCCCATCTGCTGCCTCTAGTCGAATTAGCTCCTCCAGCGGCCAAACCTCTAATCCTAGCTTGTTACAGAAAGAGTCACATATAGTACTAACCATTGATCCGGTGTCTACGAGGGCTTTACATAGCTGGTCATTGACGATGATGTCTACTTCACTTGCTTGACCGATCAATTTCTGGTTGACATTGGGACTATTTTGACCACTACGGTCCAAATTCTGTCCCACGAACTTGGCCGATCCTAGTTTAAATGACAGTCAGCTGCCCTGTGTCCGTACACGCCACAGTGCCAACAATGGCCTCTGAACTGGAGTGATCCTGGCTGATTACTCAGACGCCGACCCTCGTTGCTGGTAGCATTGGTACCCAGTTTGTGTATGCTAGCATGGTTGTTGTAGGAGGAAGTCTGGCTGGACTGGTGATCGCTCTGGAAGGTTGTATTTGATCCGGTGCCCCTCTCCAGATTGGTCAATCGTTTTTCCAGGTCTCTCATTCCTCTCACCATCTCATCTACTTTCTCTGATAGCTGTCTCGTCAGTAATTCCAGCTGTGTGACGGGTGACGTCTCAGTGGGTTTCTTTGTCTCTACTGCATAGACTCTTGCCTTGATGTCCTGGGGTAGATCCTTTAGTCGTAACTCTGCCGCTCTGGCTTCTACGATCAGTTGTTCGTAAGTGGCATTCTCGACTTTATGGCGAATCTCATTTTGGATCTGCTCCGAGCGAAGTCCCGTGAAGAACTAAGACTTCAATATATTTGGTCCAGCAGTGGCTATAATAAGTGACTTGTTGCCACGGGAATAGAAATCCTCCAGTCTACAACTCCATTCTGCTAAAGTCTCTCCCTTGTGTTGTTTCGCGGAGAAGAACTGTTCCATGCCGACCTCTGATGGTAACACATTTCCATAGATCTTGTCTAGCTTGTTGACTATCGCAGCCGAGGTTGCCTCCTCCCCCAAACGGATCGCGAATTGTCCTGCCTGTCCCTTCAAAGACTTCACGATGGCCTGTACGATCTGATGATCTGGATAAAGCCCCTGTCTGATCAGACTGCGCACCTCATGTCGCAATTGCTGATAAGATGTCTCTCCTTTCATGCCCTCTCCAGAGAAAGTCGTCAGTCTGGGTGGATTTGCTGGGGGTATGTAACCATAAGGATGTAAACTTGGTGATGTAACAGCAGGTTGGTAGTTGAAGAACGTATTCGATGCTGGGCCCTCATACCTCGGAACCTGAGATGTTGCTACTGGTGCACATGTGTACATTCCATCAGACGATGCCAATCGATACGCTACGTGTGGTGTCCCAAAAGGCAGGGGTGCACATACTTGTGTCGTGACTGATGTACGCCACGGCGACCGAAATGGTTGACCTTCCTCAACACGGACTTCCTGGTCCGACTGCTTGGGTAGTGGTCTCCCGGGAGTGGCTTGCTCTGTCTGCTTGCCAGATCCAGTCCCAAGAGCTTCTGTCAACAGTTGTCTGTCTTCAACTGACAGCGAAGACAGTTGCTTAACAAAACCTTTAACATCAAATGGTGGTTTAGGTAGAGCATAGTAGCACTGAGTTAAAGCCTGCTCTAACTCAGCTTGAACGGTTTCCACCCTCACTACCTGCTCACTTATCTGACAACCATCTAAGGATTTCCTAGCACTAACCACATCATCAGCTTTATGGAATACAATAAAAGCTGAGTTGTCACGGGGGATAATCCTGTCAACACACTGTGGATCTCCATGCAATTTAATTAAGTGAGTGATATCACTTAATTTGAAGTCCCCAGGTAAATTAATCAATAGCAGGCTACGGTCAATAAGCGACATCTTACCAGAGATATGTCATTAACTAGCTATTCGCAAGTAATTGAAACTGCGATAAAGTTCTCAGTTGAACCAGATGCTCATATATCTGATATATCTTATCACGTATGGCACAACCTTATACTTGGGTGATAACACTGAATCGAGTTCAGTAAATCATCAAGCCTAATTGTGAACAAAGGTCTGTTGTATGTGTGTTATATGTACCAAATGAATCAAATGAATAAAAATAATTCAATAAAAATCAGGTGATAAATCTGAATCAAGTTCAGCCAATCACCATACAATGATAGACAGATCTCAAATGAACATGTGTGTGGCTTATGCCAAATAATTCAATACAATGTACAAGGATCTAATTGAAATGTTGAAAAGTTCAATTTTGCTGACGTGATTACACTGGATCAAGTTCAGTCAATCAACGAAAAGGATCTAATCAAATTCTCAAAAATGGATGTAGGTTTAGGTGTTACCTGAATCAATTCAGTCACAAAGTTCAATAATACTCAGGTGTTAATACTAGATCAAATCAAGTTCATGCAATCATCGAAAAAAATATAAACAAAATATTACAAATACAAAGGGTGACAACTGAAGCGTTGAATATGGTCGGTCACAAAGTTTCTATGTCACTCAAGGTTGATATAAGCAATTGTTGATATGCAAGTGATATAGTCGATATATAAAAAAAAATTTGACTGATAAAGCAAACGTTGATTTCAGTTCGGTAACAAAGCTCGAGAAATATTTAGAAAATAACTAAAGTATTCGTGTCTGAGATGTGTCAACACTGACTAGTATCACTGACAAAGCCTAATGTGAATTAAATGTAAGCATCCAAACAATCGAACACTGACAATAATATGGTGACAGCATATATGATAAATCTGGGTGTCAGCAAAATATAAACACCACCCAGTTAAAATGAAAGGTCGAATGTTCAATTGGAGTGTTTGAAATTGTAAACACCGGCCAAACGATGAGAATATAAAGTCAATTTGTGAATGGTAGCACCGGCAAAATGTAAATACTGCCTTAAACTCAGGGAGCTTCGACAGAACATTAACGATGGTTTAACAAAGTCATATAGGTAAACACTGAGCAAAAATCAGTAAACTTTGAAACCTTGACCTTATGTATTTGTATTACTTCCGGTACAATAATACTACTGATATCCGTTTACCAATGTTTACTTGACTTATGGAAAGTATCCACAAAACAACATTTTAAGGCAGTACAATTTTCAGTTGAGGTATGAATACGTAACAAAATGGCAAAATATGAAGTACAGAAGAAAAACATATAAATGTCTAATCACATAAAACATATCAATATCAGTTATAACTGTGGCTGCTGATTCACAGACATGATAAACTGACAGTCAACAAGATCAAACCTCGCAACCCTCGACTGAACTAGAACTCTGTTGACCACCGAAACACAATTTTTTTTTTTTTAACTGAGAGACCGAAATTATGTACATAAAATAAGAAGTCACCCTGATAAATTCTCACAACTGCACAAAACCAAGGGTCACTCACAGAAAGTACATGCTAGAAAACCGTGTTTACATTAACTCATGAATATAAAAAACGTGTGTTTGTTTACAACATGGCCGCCATGACCAAATGCACCCTCCGGCAGCGACTCCCTATGGCTCGTCTGGTTGGACTCTCGTAGCTCCACTTGGCAGTGTGTTATAACGAAAGATGCGCAAGCCCCACGTTGGGCGCCATTTCTGTAGCAGTATTTGTCACATCAGTGGCAGAATGGAAAATACTGGGGTCGTGGGGGCGCACACACACAGACGTCTGACCTCACCCAAGGCACAACACAGCGTGCTTTACAGTTTTTACTGTGCTGGAATGAGAGACAAGAAATATACAAAAACTGAACTCTCCAGTTCAACGGTTGTCTGCCAAGTCATATTTACAATTTAAAATGCACAGGATCAGACCTGCTGACTTACAAAATAATACATAATTACGAAATATGCCTCAGTTACAGAATGTACAGTATTTACAGCGACACCTCGCCATCATAATACACTGCGCTGGCAAGTATATGAAAAATGTCAGTGATCAGGCTACCTTTCTGACCAAACTTAGCAAAATATTACTACAGCAAGATTACTACAGCAAATAATACGTCTATGATATCGTTATTACCAGGAAAAATAGAACTACGGAGTGATGCAAGATTACTACAACAAATAATACATCTACAACATCGTTATCATGACTTTGAAAATAGAATAACGTTCTGGGTTGTGTTAACATTAACACAATAATTAAATCAGGAAATACACTGATAATTACATACCTGGAATGAGAGACAAGAAATATACAAAAACTGAACTCTCCAGTTCAACGGTTGTCTGCCAAGTGACGCTAGACGGAAACTTGGCGGCAAAACCAGGTACATAATAAACATGTCAATGGACAATATTACGAAACAACGGAGCAAATTAAATCAATGTTGAACAAAAACGTGTAAGTACTGGATACGTTTCTGATATTGCATATAACGCTTATCATGTCACCTTTTATGTACGTATGCCTTGTTACTGCATGAAAAACATAAAATGACGGATATTAATTAACAGGTCAAAGGTGACAACCCAGGTGCTATGCTCCGAGAAGGATTACAAGTTGGCGCGCTCCTCTCTGACCGATACAGACACAGGGTGCACACAATGTATGCATATCACATCAAATATGAAACAAACTAAACTAACGGCAGTGCACCCGGTCACATATATATATATATATATATATATATATATATATATATATATATATATATATATTTAAATATGATGCTTTATGTCTGAGTATCGTTTACTGAACGCTCCTTGAAATGTTAACACAGGTCATATTACGTGGACGCAGCATCTCTGAGGGCAATGCATCACGCTGGTGTTGCCTCGTCTCCTCCCTCCACACCCTCTGGCCAGCCGCCTCCATATCCATCCAAGTCAGATATTGCAAGTACTGCATCCTGCTCAACCATGTTCGACTCCTGCCTAGAATGTGGACAGGTCTTCATATTATTCTTTCTCTGTATAATACAAACAATATATCTGAGTATAAATTTAGTTGAATGGGGAAATGTTGCGCTCGTATCCGCAATGTATGGCTATATAACAACATTTCATCGTTTTATTTAAGATTCACAAGACAGCAAATTTATCTAGGCTTGTAAGATTTAACTATTTTAGTGTCTAATATTTTTTTTCCTGCTGAAGATAATAGCGTAAGAATCACATTATGTTAATTGTTTATTTTTGTCATTCATTATGCCCAAAAGACATTGTTGCAATTACATTTAATCATTATCCACGTGGATGATAAAAAGACCACATGCATGCCCTGAGGAAACATCTTATTTATTTGCCGAGACTATTATTTTTTTCAAAGACCAACAGTAATAAAGCTTTCCATTTCGCATTTTGAAACAAAAAATCTTTTTTTTCAAGCGAGTTTTGTTTTCTTAATATTTGTCTTCATTAAACAATGACAGGCCAAATTAGTTAACATTTATATGGCAAACTATTTAACAAAGTAAAAGAAAATGTGAACGAAAAAAGGATATAAAAGTACAATAGTAAAGGCCAGGTTATAGTTGTATGTAAATGTAAAATGATGTTATTTTTAAATGCACTCGTGTTTTCATATATGAGATATATCGTATTTTTGGTAAAAATTAATGTTTTGCTAAAAATTAACATTCACAAACCAACAACAAACAGTTCAACGGAGTTTATTCTTAGGATTAAGTAGTATGTATATATCTTTTGGAGATTAAATTGATTTTGTAAAGGAATTGAAGCAAGGTAGTTTGAGAATACGAGAGATACCACCCTATGATTTAGTGCATTTTACTGTTAATTCCAATATGAAAAATACCTAACTTGCATACTTTCTTAAATATGTAAGATGTGTTTTCACTCTTCCCACCATCGTATATGAATGACATTATAAATTGGTATTGCTATTGGTTTCCAGAACGATGACAACGACAGCATTCACTATGACAACATGGTGATCGGTGATGTAACACGCTGTAAGTCATGTGGCCGTCCAGTGGCCCAGGATAGACCACCACCACGTATTCCAAGGCGTGTCGGAAACCCCTACATTACGGGTTTACAAACAAGAACCCTGCCTTTACCAGGTGCTGAAGAGGACTATGAAAATTCATTCGGTTACGGCAAAATGGCCCACGAAAGTGGTAACCATGGAGAACCTGGAAGTGTTGACCAAATTCGTCAAATAACTCTTACTGAACGTAGAAGGGCCAGCACGAGCAATGCTATTTTAACAGCAACCTGGTCAGATAGTGAATAGAGATAGTAGAGAAAACTTTTCTGAAGAAACGAAGATGTTGTACATATGACAAGCTCTTAAATTTGTCAAGATACCCTATCTAGTAAACCGACAAGATTTAAAAAAAAGCATGGATTTTAGACAGCCTATATAATTATGATCTACATGATCGACATTTTTTTCTTTATGCATTTCAGGAATTGGCTGAACGGAGCTTTACGTGTTGCATTGATGTTACCTCACCCTTTCAAGTTTATGAGAAATGTAATATTAAATTAAATAAGCCCACAAGGAAGTGACTATAAGGTTGAGAGGAAATTCTTGTAACATGGTATAAATGTTCCATAAATCACCAACCATGTTTTGTGTTGTAATATATTTTCCTCAAAGCAAATTTAAACATGAATCATGCAACTCTAAGGCGGCATATGAATAAATTATATCTGAAAAAAAGTAACTGTTATAGTGATAATCGCTAATATCATCTACTTTTTTGAATGACATGGCCAGTAGTGTATCCTGTGATTTTCATATTATAGATAAAAGGCGACATTTCATTTTTGAAATTTCCATATTTTTATCTTACCATTATATGGAAATAAAATTTAAACCCTTGAAAAAATAAGCAATTTCTTAAATCCATTTTTATGTGATTTTAATTTTACAGTAATGATGAAAAACGCAGACAGCCGTACAGAAAGAAATATAATATATTATTAAGTTTCATGTAAGGTACACGCTTAATAGTTAGGCAAAACTAGGAATGCCCGTATGTATATGTACCCTAAGATTCTTTTAGATAATAAACATAAACCTTTTTTTATAGCCTTGGTGTGGGAATAACATGTAAACTCTCTCTGGCCAATATATACAAAGTACTGTTTTTGGCAATTTTCTAGAGGAATCAAACAAGTGAATTATGGGCAAATGAATAAAATTATCGCCAGGACTATGAAAACATTTTACAGCTCCTGCTCCGACGTTGTTGTTTCCCTTGATAATCAGCAAAATGAACATCCTGGTGAGAGCCGCTAGGCACGTTCACTGAATACACATCTCAATAAATTACCAGTATTAAGGAAGCATGATGAACACGTGTGCCCAAGACAGTTTCTTTTACAAAACGCACCAGGCACCGAATAATAAGTTTTTGTGTTCTACTGGACAAGCAAGCACAGGCAACATGAATATTTGCACATTTATTGTTCTGCTCTGTGTTGTCGAATGCTCAATGTTTGGTGGCGCCCGTTCTGTAACTAACAGTAATGGTATGAATATGTGTGCATGTAACATATATATATAATAGTGACCATGAATTCATAATTTTATTTATTCTCAATGTATTAAATAAAGTATTGTTAGCCTGCTGTTGTGATACTTCATTATCACCTGAATGATCAGATCGGTTGATTATTAACGATGTATAATAAGATACTAATGCTCGGTACCACAAAACATCTCCTGCTGACATTTTTATAAAGCCATTACTTTCCAAAGGACTTAGGCTTATTTGACTTTTACCTGGATACATATATTGATAGTGAAGAAATAGTTTCATTACTATCGAGAATTACACAATGTTGTGAGTTGTTCGAAACGCCTATAACCAGTAAAGTAATACTTTTGTGCAGTCGATTTGTCGTGTAAGATATTAAGATATTTAACTAACATGCGGTCAAATACGTCAAACGTAAATCGTAATTTAGTTACGAATTTAGAAAAGGCACGAATCTGACCTATCAAGAGACTGAGGCCCATCATCGTAAAATGAACAAAACCCTCCCGAATTTCCAAAACGATTATGATACTAAGGATGCCAGACGTTTTCTCAACCATAGTAGATTATCCCGCATCTGGCTTGGGAGTCCAGAGAGGTTAACAGTGAGCCAAGGTCTAAGTCTGACGACGGATCCGCCAGGAATACATTTGTTAAGAAAAAAGAGGAAAAATATAAGATTTCTTACAAACACGTATACTAGCTCATTCCAAGGCTTCAGGGGCATAATCAATCTTTTGCAAACGATAGATGTTTTATTCCGCATACTAATCCAATTTAACATAAACATATTTTTCCCGCGTATTTGGCGCATATTGGTTTAAAATAAATAGTTGCACTTGCAAGGCGTTAAGTGAATAACACTAATTCTCAAAGCGTTAATACTTGGTTAAATTTGTAAAACTAGTACTGTCTCTCTGTCATGATTTTTTTTTACGAAATTACTAATGTGGACAATTCGTAATATTTATGACATAATAAGAAAAATTCATTTATGGGTTTATATTTTCCCTGTTAGAAGAAGCAATAATATAAACCTGAGTCCACGACCACCTTGTTACGCTCTGCATAGCGGACACACTTTCTTCGGTTCATCTTTTGCAACCAGCACCTCCAGCTCTTTCCAGTCCGAATCTATTGACACCAACAGGAGCGTCTGCTCCACTTGCAGATAGGTGAGGCAAACATACATACCATGTCTATATATGCATGACTATTTATAAAGATTTGTTAGTTACATATATGAAGGTTTGCATTTCATTAATATCTCGTATCGTTAGCAAACCAGTTTTGTTTAGAATTGTAAGAATTTAGAATTTAATTAGAATTTCTATAAACGACCAAAATGTTCCTGAATTAGGATTATCTATCTTCCACGAGATCGTATATTGTTTCCAAAAGACAATTGTTGTAATGGGCCTGTTACATGTGCTCATTTATCACGGTGTCACAATTACCCATGTGTTATATGATATATATATATATATATATATATATATATATATATATGGGCCTGTAGGAAACATTTGGTCACCTTACTTTGTGCAAAGTGAAAATATTATATCGGTATTATGCTTTATATCGTTATTATTGTTGTGGTACTTTAGGTATTTATTTCAATACCACCTTGCCAGAAAAAAAATGAAATTTCTCAGTTTAAAGCATATTAATTGCTTGCCGGAAATATCTGATTTCGAGGTATCGCTTATTGATAGCCTAGACTCCACAAGTATGCAGGAATCATTTTGAAACTGATATATCTTATGTCTGACATTAATATCTAGAAACTAATTTTTTTTTTCGGATATAGCTGCTAGGGGGCGCTGCACTTGAACCTCCCGAACATATCATTTATTAGACATGTCTGCAAAACTTTAAACCTCAGTTAAAGAAACTATAGCTTGGCTTCTTCCTCTGGGTCTTTTCCATAACCTGGGAAAGTCATCTAGTCCTAATTTTGTGTCCATTTGTCAGTATGTCTGTCTGTTTGTCTGTTGTCCTAAAATTCGCCTGTATAGCATTCTACAGGACACAGTTTGGAAGGAATCCTTCTGAAAATGGTACGTGTTATGTCTTTCACTAATATCTCGAAACAGTGTTTTTCGTTTTCCGAATTTGGCCGCTAGGGGGCGCTGCACATGACCCTCCTTAGCATATCATCTTTTTATCCCTTTCTCCAATAACTATAATTCTTAATTACAGAAACTATGGCTTATTTTCCTCCTCCGGGTCTTCTTCATAAATTGGTTAAGTCATCTTGTCTCAGGCTTGTGTCACCTTGTCAGTATGTCTGTCTTGTTGTCAGTTGTACTCAAATTCGCCTGCTTGCTGGTTATTGTGTCTTACATATAGCATTCTACAGGGCACGGATTTGAAGAATTCCTTTTGAAACTGGTACATCTTATGTCCTACGGTAATATCTCAAAAGCAATTTTTCATTTTCCGGATATGGCCGCTAGGGGGCGCTGTTGTCAGCGAATTTTAACATAACATGTTCGGCCATATCTCCAAAACTATAAATCTTGATTACATAAATTATAGCAATTTTCCTCCACTTGTAATTTTCTATATATTGGTTAAGTCATCTGGACTCAACCTTGGGTCACTTTGTCAGTATGTCTGTCTGTTTGTCAGTTGTCCTCGAAGTTCGCCTGCTTGCTGGTGCTTGCATGTTACATATAGCAATCTACAAGACTCTGTTTTGCGGGAATCCTTCTGAAACTGGTACATCTTATGTCTTGCTGCAGTATCTAGAATGTGATTATTCAATTTCTGGATATGGCCGCTAGGGGGCACTGCAGTACAACCATTTCATTATATAATTTTTTTCGCCATATTTCCAAAACTAAAGATTTTTATTTGATAAATTATAGCTTATTTACTTCCCCTGGGTCTTCCCCATATTCTGGTTAAGTCATCTTGTATCAATCTTGTGGCACCTTGTCAGTATGTCTCTCTGTTTGTCAGTTGTCCTCAATTTGCCCTGCTTCCCGGTGATTACATCTTACATATAGCAATCTACAAGGCACAGTTTTTCATAAATCCTTTTGAAACTGGTACATCTTATGTCTTGCAATAATATCTAAATAGTTATTTTCATTTTCTGGGTATGGTTGCTAGGGGGCACAGCAGACGAACCACTTAAATATATCAATTTTGGCCTATTGTTGGTCAGACTGCTTAATTGTAGCTTGTTTTCTTCCACCTCTTCACTGCTCGTTCACTTTGTTTCCACATCATTTCTGGCAAGCGCTCGACCTATGGTCGTCTAGTTTATAAATTCAGTTATCATTTTGTTTGCACATTGGATTTATTATTATCTCGGTCATATAGGTTGTGCAATATTAATCATGGCTATTTGTATTTTCATCCACGATACTCTTCTCAACCTTATAGAAATAAAAAAAAAATGAGCAAGATATGTCTAACTTTCAAGCTTTAAAGCAGACCTATATTCGAAATGGATCGAATATTTTCCTATAAATATTTGATATTCTTATTAATATAGAAAGGATTCGTTTAAAATTACTTTATATCGGCACTCGTATTTTGGGGGAATATAGAGATTCAAATTAACTGTGTCTTACTTATATACTAAGAAATCATTTACACTATAAAAGGGGATGTACCCTCAGAAACCCTTCCCTCACACTCACTTCCAAAAATGAGCCGTTAAGTCTAAGTGAATGAATATTAGATCGCTGTGCATTTGCTTAGTGATCCGGATACAGTTGTTGATTCAGAATCTGCATATATACAGATCATGTTTTAGTTTTATCTGGTGCTGACACCTTGTAGAATATCTTGATATTTTTTTATAACCTCCCCCCCCCCGAAAAAAATGGAGTCGTATTTACTCTCTTAAGTGCGTTTTCATTAAATAGTTTTGTCTTATTCTAGCACGGCAGAATCCGATTATTAATGGCTGCCAGGATACCCTTTTTCCAACAGCTGATTTCATCTAGTCCCGTGACAAAGCAACGGAATTTTGTTATTTTTACATATGTTTTAGCCTCTGACTTTGCGTTTCTGATCATAATTTAATATATGCATAACATCTTATTCTACAATATTCTTACTCATGGGATGTAAGATAAATGTTAATAAGCACCAAGGAAACTGGCAGTAATATATTCTCTTATCGCCTAAAACCATATTCTCCATGGTTTTGTTGCGTTTCAACATCATAGTTTAATCTAACATAAACGGAAATGACCTGACAACTAACTTTGCCCAACTCCCATTAACCTATATTTATGGACAAGGAAATTTTAAATCACATTAGCGAATTATGGGTTGGGTTATTGTCAACAGACGGCTGATTTAAACTTTTATATGTATACACTTTTTCGGTACAGCTTTTCTGTATGGACATTATTGAGTGTAATAAAAGGAAGCAAAGATAGCAGTTCAAAAAGGCATGATTTTTTTTTTTCTATTGCATTCTAACTCATATTCATGTGCGAATATGAAGCATATTAGTACGTACCCATGATACAACATAAACTCTTTCTTTCTTTCCTGGTTCTTACTGACAAATGATGATCTAGTGACTGAGTGAGTCAGTGCGTCTGAGTTAGTGCAATGACCAGACAGTACGTGAAAAGTGACATCATATAAAGTCCGATAGCATATGCATACCTTAAATACACATGACTCAAGCTGTGGTTTCCATGAAACGTTTTGCACAATCTGTTGTCATGTTAGCTTTGAACATTCCATGTCCAATTAGTATTATTGTCCTGCTGCGGTAAGACTGCTGATCTTCTGGAATACTTAAACCGGTTTAATTGCTCCTTAATGCAGAAAATATCGGCCACCATGATCTAAATTGGTGTCTCCTTAGAAATATAATCAAATCCTTACGGGAATCTCCAACTCTGTGTCTAAAAGCAACGATTCATATTATTTTGACATTGATGAACCAATATTCCACTAAAATGTACAATACAATGCGTAAAAAAATAATACTTTTTACGACTGCCACCAGCCTTCTGCAGCTGGTTTCAAGGCTACTCAAGATCAATTAGTATTCTTAATTCAAGGGAATAATCTGTTGTTATGGAGAAATAAATCATAAATAATTTAAATCAATAGTTAGATGGTTTATATAAATTCGATAATGGGTCATCATGATTTTCTTTCAGCAAACCATTCTATTTCGCCTTGCTTCAGAAATGTATGTGTTTACAGGTTACGCTCTATCATTATTAAAAGACTCAGGGTAACCGCTCGCTTCTATGAATGGTCTTTGTAACGCCCTAGTGCCTGCTCTTTGCGCTTTAAATCTACAGGATTTTTGTGCACGAGGTACACGAGTCAATGTTGACATAAAACATTACCATGTAACCACAGATTGTTGACAGAACCCTCGTTGTTAGTAGTGAGAGCACATGGAGCAAAGCAATCTATTGTCATCTACAACAATCTACATCATTATTGGGTATTTTCCCATTATGACCAGGCGGCCATTGTGGCGCTCCTCACCATTTTATAAGCATGTGGATATACACAAAAGGCACAACCTGTACACCATCAATTTCTTGCTTATTTTTATAAAAAGTTTAGGGATTATTGTATTGAACATACCTCAGTTATCGGATTGGGTCGTTTTAATATGATTTGCTCTTCAGCATCGAATGATCGACACAATACAAATGGTGCCAGTATTTTTTTCAAGATCCGAAGATAAATGAAACAATTCCCTTTGTTCTAAATCAGTCACCGTACAATTCAGATTATTACAGAGAGTAGCAAGGACCAGTTGAACACTGCAGTGCCTTATTAGTAATTTGATAAAAATAGATCAATTTTAGGAAAGATTGGAACAAAGTGGAAATTGATATTTTGTCTTAGTCATATATATCGTCAAATAACATTTGATTATATATAATTTTAAACCGCATCACCAGTTTGAAATCCCATTTACTAACCCACTTTGTACAAGATGGATCAATTTACACCAGTGTCTTATCTTTCCTTTGGTACTTCGTTAACCTTCATTACATATTTCAATTCAAATTGCATAGTATATAAAATATATAATCAATAGATAAACAACAACTTTTATTTTATTAACCAAATAAAAATTGTTGCTTAACTTCTTCTTGTTTTTACTCTTTGAAACATCTGGAGAACACATGTATCTGTCATCATTTGCCTTCCCTCTCACTTTAACATATTTATTGTTACACAGATGCTGGGAACATATTTCAACAACTCCTTTTTGACTTCTTTATGCTTAGGTAAAGCATATGCATGACTTGAAACAATTACACCAACATGTAGGCACTCTTCCTTTTAGTAAACAGTGATCGAAATTTGTAAACAATATTAACGGTGCCACCATAGCTCTGAAATGCAAGTTTAATATTCCAGCTAATTATGTCTCTTCAAACTACTAATAAATCAAATATTCATTCTTTATAAGGTAGTTTAGGTAATTTTAAACGTTAGATGATGGATGTGAAATAATATGTTACATCTAAGTCACGAGAATAAGAAAGTTAGTTCATTTACCTTGTCTGTATTTTAAATGTAGCTGACTCACTATTAGATATTACATTTTCTCCATCGCTGACATAGATATATCTTTTATTATTTCTATTTTATAAACTGAAAAAAAGCAAATTAAGAGTAGTATCTGAACAAAAAGAAAAATTATGCGTAGTCTATTGGAAACTGATTCAATCCAAGGATACACAATGTTATATTACGATACCCCTAATAACAAGGTAGATAAACCAATTCAATGATCTGTTATACTTTCTCGTTTTAACTTATATATATGATATACGGTTTAACTTATATATAGAATATACGGTTATGAAATTTGGGAAATTTACGCAATGCCCTCATATAATATGCAAACTTAAATATAACACCATAATAGCTCATGATTAATAAACATTGACTGTAATTAAAGAAAACATTGTTCAACTTAACCATGACTTTATAAGTGAATTTTCGCCAGCTGTAGGAGATATTACCCTTAATTATTACAGCAGCTTTAAGTTTATATATATATATGCCGTTATTTCATATATATACGTATGTACACACATACATATACATTTATATGTAAACATATACATTTATATACATGTATATACATGCATATATGCACATTCAAACACTCATTTAAATATATATATATATATATATATATATATATATATATATATATACCAACAACAATTTATCACTTAAAACGCGTACACTGCAGAATACTTATCCATGTTAACTTATGTAACGCCACTTAACTTTTTCTACTGTATATAAATAACATAGAATGAAAGTTTTTCTCCAGATTTTTAATTATGATTGCATATTTCATTAGCCAGGGAAAGTTGTATGACATTTAAGGGTAAGTTGTATTGTGTTTTTAAGGAGCAGAAAATTAATATATTTTTACGTGTTTATCACATCAGATTATAATAATGTTTGCTACCTTTGTAGTGCTCCAAAAACGGCACTGTTTGTGTGTTGTGCTCTAACGTCGTACGTTTCACTGCGTTTGTGGTGCTCTAACAGGGGCACTGTTCACTATGATTTAGGTGTTCTAAAAGTGACAATATTGACACGGTGCCTCGCGTACATCGTACTTACAACTAATTTATCCTATATACCTAGAGGTAATAATCAGTAGTATATGGAGAAACATTTGCTGCCCCTTATTACATAATCGTCAAAAGTAATGCACAGACAATTTTAAATATGTTGATCCACGAAGAACCTAAATAAGATAACATAACTTCAACGGGCCCTAGTTTACAAGAGTTTACATGAATTCAATACTGGTCGAGGAGGTAAAGTCAGAACAACTTCCGGGTAACTTTAGCCCAAAACGCTTGAAACTTAAATATAAGGGAACTCCCGCTGGGGATCTGTTACTGCCGGAACCTGGAGACAAGTGTGTCTGTGCCATTTTTTTTCGGACAATTACCCACAACCCTCCTGAAAGTACTGAATATTTATAATAATGCAGGAATAAATGAAGGGTTGACAATACATATAACTCCCACTAGCTGCAAATAGGTTTTGGATATTTATATATATATACAACCCCGAAGTTATGTGTTTTGCCGACCATTGCTACACAATACGTGAGAAACAAAAATAAGTACTCACATGCCTATATATAATTTGTTTCTTTCCATTTTTCGTTATAACCACTATTACAATAACGACTGATGTAACAACAACGGTATCCCAGAATGTGATATGACGTTTAAGATTTGGCGATATATCAGTTTATGAGTCGAATAGGCGAAATATTAACCATAAAAAAATCATTATAGTACAGTAATTGTAGTAATTAGTAATTACTGTAACAGTAATATGTAAATATTTCAATTGTAAGATATGATTAATGCATCACTGTTTATGTCTTAACCATGGTTATACTATAAGGACAATATAAAAGGATTAAATACCCAGTTCGTGGTATTTGGGTTAATTAAAGGTAGCTGTCTTTACGCTCATCATTTGTAAGGAGTGTCCTGTGAGGTTTCCTAGGAATATCATGTCTATATCTTCCATACGTTTTAAAATATAAAATTCTATAATCATGTATTAGTATGGAGCCAACGTATTTAGGGTACATCGTGAAGTCATCAGTAATAAGCTTACTTCTGTAATATTTTCTATCTTCTTAAATTTATAGAAGCGTACACTTGCATCTCTGTAACCTGAAGAGATCCATAGACCTCAAAGTTTAACTACGTATGGCCGATGTTGGCCAATATGGTGCTGCTATTGTATTCAACAATACAAGATGACCTATGACTGACCACGCGATCACTGGTGACGATTGAGTGGCGCCTTATCGTGTGACGGTCCTTCCCAAAATATTTGATGGTGGGAAAAATTTCCGTCAATCCTTCATGCAAGCTTTTTTTTCTAGTATTTTGGGGGGGACTCTGACAGGTCGGTCAAACTTCTAAAATCTTCTAATTCAATGACATAAACTTCTCTTTTACCTAATTTATCCCTTTAAAAGAGCTGAACTTACTCTAGCTGATATTTTGTTATCATTACAGAACAATCCTAGGAACCACGGCAAGTCTACAGAATTGACACACGAGGTATACCTTACCAAATAATTAATTATTATATCTGTATGGTGGACAAATATATTGAGTGGAGGAAAAAAAGGCGTGTTATTATATCTGTTATAAATGTATCGCTGGCAACTAATTGGGGAACATTTATTTAAACTAACCCTCTTTGTATTTCTGCACATAGAAATTGCAAACACGTGTTTATTTTTTTGTCTTAATATTAAGGTCGTTTTCAATTAAACATTTATTCAATGGTACTATTTTTGTTCGAATACTTAGAAACGGATATACCAGATCCACTATTATCAGCCACGGTCTTTACCCTTGAGGATATGCCTGCATGAGTATATGACCGAGGTATTGGACAAGATTATATCTGTTCACACTTTTCTTTTACAATTCAGTTAAAATTACATTGGTGGCTACTGTCAAAGAGGCTCATGAGCCGAGTAAAGGCATCCTTATATATGAAATAAATATGGACGGAGACGAAAATGAGCTAACAGGGACCATGCCTACTTAAAAAGGATATTGAATGATATTCTCACTGCAGACACAAAAAAAAACAATGTTAACCTTGTTTTTTTTTGTTTACCGTTTAATTGTATAATGTTTAATTGAGATTGTACATCTTTGTGTGTCTTTTTTATTCTCAAAAACAATTTCAATGACCTGTGACAGGTTTATCAGTGTCATATAACAAATAGTAGGTTTTGTCAATGCCGAGAACCTTTCCACACGAAAGGCCCAATTGGTCATAGATGAACGGTCTTCACAAAACCCTGCACACAACATATAAAAACTCCATTAAAGGTTCTGAGGAGAACCATGCGCTCCGGAATCTGTAACTGGCTTCATTCCTTTAACGGCCACTAAGGGCAATACAAATTTGTGACTTTTACAGTCTGCTTATTGATATACCTCATGTGGGACCTGTAAGCTTTTAACAGATCAAATGTAAAGCGGAGTCAAAAGTTTTGAATTAAACTCTTCGGGGAATGAAATGAATTTACTGTCAAAGACTCTTCCTCAATCTCAATCTCAAAGGCCAGCTTAAAACACCAGAGCAAGAATTATATTTTTAGACCAAGGTTCAAATAAATTGTACAAACCACCGAAATCGTAAAAGAACGTGGTCCTATTTTTTTTCTTAAATCATCACAAAGTGTGTATTTGCTGCTTTTTTTCTGATAATAGTAAGGGCAAGGCAGTCGCAGTCGATGTAATTTCCATCGCAAATTTGTTAAAAAAAAATAACTGTATTTGTCTTAATGTACTAATGTAAAACAAGTTCTGGTGTCCTTATATTGAGCGTACCGCGCCCCCTATCTTTTTTCTTTGAAACTTTGGCAGTGATAAATTCTGACTACGACAATATTCCGAAGAATCTGGACGGCGAGCAAGTATACTGAACAGCAAAGCAGGTTATCACATGTACTGTAATGGTTCTCACAGGCTGCATTCTCAAGAGACATCAGAGCGTGTTTCTATTAACCCAGATGTTATTGTCCTGCCAAACAATGTCACTGCCTGTAAAGTAATGGACCAGGTGGTTATATTGTCCAACCAGAATCTACAAAACATTGTAGTTAATACAATGATACTAATACCTATAATTAAAATATGTATAAACAATTGTATCTTCCCGCAGATATGAGTATGTATTAAAATAGCCGACCCATTGTAACTTCATGGTTATACGGGCCTGTATTTTACGTGTTCGTTATTCCTTAGGATGACTTGGTCATATTCACGTAAAATAAGACAAGGTATGCAATATGTAGCCACATGCTATATATTTATATAGACAAAATTAGGTGTGATAACATTTTATTTGATAAGCCAACTAAGTTTGCAATATATATATATATATATATATCTATATATTTATATATATAATTATAAAATGTGGTTACATATGGAGTGACCACACTTTGTTTGACCAGTCAATAGAGTATGATAATACTATAAATATATACTATATATATATGTATATATGTATATATATATATATATTTAATAATATGAAATGTGGAAACACATGTTTCCTACTTTTAAGGACTCGAAGCATTTGTGTTCATTGAACCGGAAGATCCGCATTAGAATCTTTGGTTTTACTGGGGTTCATTTATTATGCTTTCCACATACGCCCTGTGACGTCCGGGTATGCACACAAAATTCCAAACCCCCCTGCGATTACAAACAGCTTGCAGCAATACATCGCAAAGGTTATAGTGAAATAACACCTTTTCGGTCCAGGCCAAGATCATTATAAAAATAGGATTATTCAAAATATAAACAATAAATTTACAGCTATTCCGGATGAGATAAGGTTATATGAGTACATAGACAATGCCTTAATAATTTCATGTATCTGTAGTCGTGACAGGATCTGTGTCATGTTGGTGATTATATGTGTGGTAGGTTTCTATTTTAAATGTATAGATCAATATCTCAAAAGTATAGGTGTAACGCCGATTTAAAAGTATCAGGGATAACACACAGTAGTACTGTGGTGATGATACAATCTCATTATCACACGACAGATAGGATTTTGTTACACATTTCCAACAAGCATTCACCAACCACGGCTTCAGCTAAAATCCTGTTCAAACCTGTCTGTGCACAAGCTTTCACAGTACAGAATTTCCATCCCAGGTCACCTCAAGAGCAAAGCTGCCCTCTAATTCCAATGAACGACTCTGCCCAGGACAAAGAAAACGCCCTATGTCCCAAAGGCATAGCATCATTTCAATTTTAAACATGAAATAGTGATTAAGACTTCCTCAGAAGTTTAAAGCGTGTGTATTATGCTAACCGTCCAAGTAAATATCACCAAAATCTGTTTTTAAGTATTTTAAGTCACTAACAGCTAAACCACACAACCAAGTTTGCAACATAAAACCTCTCGCCTCCTCACGGCGGTAGAAGTATGCACTTTTCCCTAACCCCAACCTGCCACTGTATATTTTTTCTTGGATTACAGACAATGAAGAAATTGACGGTGTTAATATATTGTTGTCCTATTTAGAAATTCTCCTGATAGAGTATTCATATAATTTTGATAGATATAGACGGACGAATCGGATTTATTCTCAATGGATGATGTTATGTTGAACCTGATTTAATCAGGTGGCTCGATACTGCGGACATTGTGCCAGGCGGCAAAAAGAATGGGGTTCATATTGAATGGATAATCTATTTACGGATTGGTGATGGAATTAAAGGTTCGGTTATCGGGGATGGGGGGGGGGGGGTTATATTTACATAAATGATGTGATTATGATTTTCTCTCTAAAAAATATTGTGTTTATTTTATCGAAGGACTGCCAGACAATATTTAAATCAACAATACCTCATGGATGCCATTAAGCTTATGGATATAATGGCATGTAGGGCTTTTTTTAGGGTTTTAAGGTTCCTGGCGCGATCCTGGCTCGGAGCATTAAAAATTGGGCAAAATCTAAATATAATATTAAAAATAATTTTGAAAACTCTGAAACAACATAGAAACCTGACATCCAAAAGGCGAATCAGGTTGTGTTACATGCATTAATAAATTACATTAAGCTTTGTTCATTCGATAGTGAACCCTGCATAAAAACTATTAAATAATCGTTCAATGGGTTTCACGGTTCAACTGACGCCCCATAAAATAACAATTAGCATTACCCTTACATTATCCCTTAGCTCTGGTATATGTCTTTAAAACTGAGCAGGTATTCCCTTTCTAATTAAACTGTTTCATAGTGGGCTCGACCCACTCGTTAATCAAGGTGGATTTAATCACAATATTTAACCTAAATGCTCACTCTGTAAAGCTTTCATTGCTAATATTTAGATTGTTGTCACCAGCTCCTGTGTAGATCAGATAAATTATATCAAATATATTTTAATTGATAAGATTCTCTTTGGTATACATTTAGGGTTTTGGTTTATGGTTTGATAATATATTGGGATCCCTCCCTGCCCTTAGTTATCAACCAGTTAGCAGCATGTATATGAGTTGAGCACTTTATTCATCAAACCATGTCACCTCCATTTCCAAAATGTTAGGGCAGGCATGAAGCACTCCTTAAACTATTAGTTTGACCTCATTTATTTGTTAATTCTGGCATTTCATGAACGCCTCCATTTTTAACTTTTTATATATTATACTCAAATTGAAACTTGTTTATAAAAGTTTATTGACTATGAAATAAATAATAAAAATAGAATGAATAAAAACGACAAAGTGGAATACAAAAACAATATAATTCCAATATCAAATCGGATATAGGCCAAGAGGTAAATAAGCTTATATTCCCGGTTTCAGTGTATTTCAGAAAAATGATGAATTTAATTTTTGTTTTAAATACCTAATCCGGTCAAACACAATATGTCGAGTCTCTTTTTATCCCAAAGTATTGCATTAAACCTTACTTTTGGCCGCAACATGTATAACTCATATTTTCAGTAATATATGTTTGTACTCTAAATATAAATTATATTGATGCAATCATAAACAGTGTTTCTGTTTTAAGCAGTATAACATTTAGGTTACAGATATCAACCTTTATCCCCGTGGTGTGTTGATTCTTTATAGTGAGGTACACATGGACATAAACTTCCGGTTAATGCACACATGCACAGAAATATATATATATATATATATATATATATATATATATATATATATAGATAGATAGATAGATAGATAGATAGATAGATAGGTAGATAGGTAGATCTCTCTTTTATCCCTCTTTCACCTCATCCCCACTTTCATTAAACCAGCGTCGTCCCCAAATCCCACCACCACGTCTTGCCTTTAGGGTGCGTTGAAACGCAACCTTCTCTTACACAGGATTATAGGTAGATTAAATTAGAATGCGTGTACTAAAACAGCCCTTTAAACAAAAAGAAACTGAAGTTTTATTTTGTTCTCGACAGGTCATCAATATAGTCCTGACATACCGGCTGGCAATAAAGCTTACTCAAGTAACAGTAAAAAGAAAGAGTGTAATAGACAGGAATTAGATAGTCAAGGATAAAAAAATATACATTTGGGGTCCGCTTCTCCTTTTCTTGGGAAATAAAGTCCTCACCGAAAATTCTTGCGTACAGTATCCCAGATAAACTTTCCATTTTTTTCACTTCATTCGCGACTCTGGGACCGTTCTTACAGTTATTATGTTAGAAATAGTAAGCACTAAAGCCAACCCTGAATTTTAAGCTGAATAAGGTTGTAGTATCACACAATATGAGCTACATTTACAGTCATTTTTTAGATAATGAACCTTGAGAAAATCGTGTTTAAACTACAACATCAGGACCCCCCCCCCCCCCGGTAACTAAGAGCATCAGCTGCTGGACCAAAGAATGTTTGTTGTACCATAGAGTTACCATACTGAATAAAAGTTCAACATGATTCCACATGAATATTCAGAAAATGTCCTACTTTGTATGTGTTTTTGTATTCTTCTATATCTATAAACAATGAACCAGCATAGTTATATATACATCTGTATAACTCCATGGTTACATTAGGTGTGCCTTTATACGTTGTCCTTACTTAACCATGTAGCCCCAGGATGTAGAAATAAACTTGGCATGTACCAACGTCCTAAATTTAAACTGGTGTATAGTGTACACAAGTCATTAGCTGAACTTTGTCATGCTTTACAGGGGTGGAGCGTGAATGACTTTTGTTGGGGTTCCGTAACTTAGGGACGCCTGGGTTTTGTTTAGTGGTGTGCTAATTTATAGTCATCTAGAACCCAGCGCATGCTATTTCTTATCAAACGGTGATAGTGACAATTGTTTTACCGAAACGGAGATGGAAAACAAATATGAAGGAGAGGTAGTAGAAAGGTTAAATAGATTTTACACTTACTGATTGCAAATCGGCAAGTCAGACCTGGACAGGCAACAAGGCAACATGGTGAGCAACTTCAAAAGCCAGGTATAACGGCTTGATCCTGGGTCTACCAGTTAAAGATTTTAATAAAACATCAAATTAAGGCAAATAGTCTCATATCAAGAAAATATCTGACATAATTCCCATATTTAATGAATAAATGGTCATGAGGAGGAGAGGAAACACCCTTGATTGCACGGCTAATGAATTTGCTGTGCACATTGAGATGTTTTCACAACGTTAAAGCCCTCCAGAGTATTAACTTAACCTCGTTGAAAATAAATAAAGACGAGCATGTGAAAGTGAGTGGGTAGAAATCGTAACCTTTTTTATACAGCAACGGAATGAGGAAGACTGGGGCTTCTTTGAACGTCAGTCTGGCCATTCAGGTTAACCCGGGTCCTACATAACCATGAATTTTACTTTAGCACATCACCAGCACAGTCAGGAAAGATATGTATCTAAATAACAGTTAGCAAAGGCTAACGAGGTCTACCTTTCTTTATTTAGATAAAGAACATTACTAAAAAGTAGTTGATAAAGAACACTTCTAACACTAATACTACTGTTTATAGAGCTACTACTATTGTGTTTGTTTATATATATATATATATATATATATATATATATATATATATAAGAGCACACTGACAACATGTAGGGGGCCATTCTTAAATTTAGGCAGGACAATGTGTACCGTTCATATTGGAAGAATAAAGCAAAAAGGGCAAAACTTGGTCTTTAGCATGTGCAAAAATGTCTTTTTATTTTAGACAAAACGGGTGCTAATGACAAATATTAATGTGTAATCAATAAACAGTTGTGTTGAGATATATGGGGGGGGGGGCATATCTGCACCGTATTTGCAACATTATTTTGTTAACCACTCAAATTTGAACGTTTTGCAGCCTACATTTTTTAAGGATATTTAGCCTTTGGTAGAAAGATTACCGCCCACCGCTCCGCCTCCGCAGGGTCGGATACAGGATTGAGGAAAAAGTGGTCAAGCCGATAAGGACTAATGGAATAGCCTTTATAAGATCCGCATCTGCCCCGTACGTTTTCAATGTATTACCAATAGTCAGATAACAACGAAAAATTTGGATAATCTAAAAAAAATTATAATTCATCCTCATATTTTGTTAAGTTTTTCATTGACTTCTATCTGATTTTTACTTCTCTTTCCTACTTATACTTAAAGGAAGCATTGTTCGACATCAACAACATGTTAATTAACTTTTACCATAAATAACCATGGTTATTTATCATAGAGCAGTCAGCACCCGTTTTTATATACTTCTTCTCTTAGCTTTAATACGTCTATGATATATTTTTTAACGAGGTCCTTTTCTTTTTGAGTTACAACGGATAATATTGTTGATTACATGTTCCCTCTGGCCCGTCACCCCTATAAATCCACTCCTGATGATCATGTGTGTGGTTGTTTGCCTGTCTCCGGGTTGTATGGATATTGATGGGTATGTTTGCTTGTGTGTGTATTCATGTGAATGTGTGTCAAAACTGTTACTGTTTGAAACAGGGAAGTGTAGGCTTGTAGAGATACAGAGGCAGATTTATTATCTGCTAATACAATATCTGCTGTATAGATATGTACCTAATATGTATCCGCTACAGGTTTTTTTTTATATTTTACGTTTACAGTGGTTACGAGTACATAAGACATAGATCACTGGCAGGCAAGCACTTTGATTTTCCTAAACATACTTGATGTAAGTCCATGATTTTCCGGTCGACAAAAATTAGTCATTGACTGTACACAGGCTTTTATCTTTATTTGGGTAATTTGTAATTTTCAGCGGTATGGACCATAACCAGGCGAGATATTATCGAGGAACTGTGATTGGTTATATTCCCTGTATCACATTACTACTCGTTGATAACCAATGTTCACCCTGTCCCAGTGTTAGGTATGTGCCGTGTTAACTGTATGTGTCGGCGTCAGAATGTCTGGTGTTTTAGTAATTACCCTGTGGCTTCTTGTGGTCATTCCTTCTGAGCTCAGCTGCGAGCGGCCACCATCAGGTAAGATGAGACAACAATTTCAGTATATTTCCATTAAAAGAACTGTCATGTGCTATATATATATATATATATTACGAGCTAGATATTGCTTGCAAACTAAGTCTAAGGTACATGATGGCAGGCAATTGGTACGATAACACACATAATATATATATATATATATATATATATATATATATATATATATATATATATATATATATATATATATATATATATATATAACTGAAGAAAATCAACACTGTAAATTCACTACAGTCTGTTTCACGGGATGCGATCCGATCATCAGGTGAATGTTGTTAGAATGAAGCTATCGATATATATATATATATATATATATATATATATATATATATATATATATATATATATATATTGTTCATCCATATAATAAGTTACTTGTGTTTGAAATCTCACCATCGCCGATCGTCTATGATCGTGTTATATACTGAAATAGCACAACCCCATCTTTAACAAACTATTGACTGCCGTTTGCTTTATATTTGTTTTCTTTACACTATGCAGTTGCAGGGTATTATCCCCCTTTAAATAACATAGAATTTCATGTCTTTGCAGCGTCAATGTTGCACTATGTCCCGGTATAATAGACTGTTAACAGCACACTAAAATAATTACCCAGATATATAGCAATTCACTAGAAAATTTTTGACTTCATTCAATATATACCTTGTATAAAAATGGTCAAGTATCGTAGTAATTCCTGGTAGATGTCATGTCCAGTGGCATTCTTTGCGGATAATATTCGCTCAACAGACATAAATTATATCTGGCATACATATCTAGTTCCGAAAAATAATAAAATGCCCTCATTTTCTCGAATTATATATATATCCTCTGATATATAGATTTATCAGTTGTGAGATAACATATGCAAACAAAATTAAAAAGAGATAGAATGACAAACAGAACATATCCGTATAATGTAGCGTTAACGTGGCTGACATGGCTTTTTTAGCTGTTTATTATATATTTGTTTTCGACCTTTAACATCATCATCCTTGTTTGACGCCAATCAATGTTATTCCTTGGTTTATCCAACGACAACACAATGATCTCAGCATTATATATAAATTCTTTCACATAATTATTATCTATGGCATTTACGTATAACTGAATATAATATCAACTGAATAATTTGTAATTATAAAGCAAAAATAACTTTAATTTATTATGGGGCAATTAAATTAATCGATCGCGTCTCCTATATAATTTTTCGAATAGTAGCTTATCCGTATAGAGTGGAGGAAAATGAAGTTTTTTCATCGACCGAACAACACCTATCTACGATTTATTTATATATATATTCAGTCATATCTCCTCAAACCTTTCATGGGTCATGCTTACCCTCCAAATGAATATCAACAAAATTGTTTTTACGTCAAAATCCTAACAGACAAATCAAAGCTACAACATAAAACCTTTCGCCATCTGGCTGCGATATATTTTTACACCTAATCCTAGCCTAGCGGCGAAATAATCCTTGAATAATATAGAGAAAATGTAGAAATAGACGATGTATGTACATTGTTATCCTATTCAGAAATTGCCCTCATAGAGAATCTGAAGAGTTTGACATATACAGATGGACGATTCAGATGAATTCCGATGGATGATGTTGTATTGAACCTTAGTTTTATCAGGTGGTTCGATCCTACGGACAACCTCCTGAGGTAGGCAGCTAGAGGTCTGTTGTTTATATTCGATGGGCGGTTTAATAACGCATGGGTGATTAAACAGAGCTTTTCCTGCATTGAATAGCTCATTAAAGTCTTTAGAACTCTGAACACGCAGCATAAAATCCTGACACCCAACAGAGGAAATAGGTTGTGTGATTTGGATCAATAAATTACATTAAGCCTCGTTCATTTGATAGTAAACCCTACGGGGGTTTGTACAGTCGAGGGGTAAAATGGTGTTTGCTTTCAATAACGGACGAATTGGTTTTTTCGAATGTTGGTCTACTCCGATTCATTAAATTTATCCATGTAAATGCCTCTGCTTCTCCCCTTGAGGCAAGGCCCACGCTCTATTATAGATAAACTTTTCATTTTTTTTTTCACTTCATTCACGACTCTGGGATTGTTCAAACTATTATGTTAGAAATAGTTAGCATAAAAGGCAACCATGAAATCCAAGCTGAATCAGGTTGTAGTATAACAGAATCTGAGCTATATTAACGGTCATCAATTAACTAATGAATCTTGAGAAAATCGTCAATAGCATCGGAATAATGACCCCCACGTTACAAAATGCCTCAGCTGTCTGAACAATAAATGTCACTTGTATCATGGAGTTATGCCACTGGATTAATGCTCCTTTGTTTGAACATTAATACACAGAAAATGCCTTATTTTTTTTGTATTCGGGCTCTCTATATACAATGAACCAGCATGGCTCTATATATATATATATATATGTGTGTATATATATGTATATACACACATATGAATATATATATATATATATTCATATGAATATATATATACATATATATATATATATATATATATATATATATATATATATATAAACATCTGTTTAACTCAATGGTTTCATTAGGTGAGTCTGTATACCTTTTCCTTACTTAACCATTAGCACAAGGATGTAAAAATAAAACTTGGCATGAACTAACGTCCTCAATTTAAACCTGGTGTTTAGTGTACACAAGTCATGAGCTGAACTTAGTGATGTTTGACAGGGGTAGAGCAAGGAAGAATTGGCGGGATTCCGTTACTTGGCTTTGGCCTTTAGATATTTTTTTAAACTATTTGGTCATTAAGAAGGCAGCGCATGTCTATTCCCAGCACACGGTTGTAGGAAAAACGGGTTTTTTAAAAGGAGATGGAAACAGAAATAGGAAGGAAAGGTAAAAGAATTGGATCCGCTTGTTCCCTGTACGTTTTCAACGTATTACCAATAGTGGGATAGCCACATAAAATTTTGAAAATCTAAACAAAATATGAATTATCCTCATGTTTTTTTCTAAGTTATTCATGGACCTCTATCTTATTTATATATCTTTTCCCTGCTTTCAATTAAAAGAACCATTGTTCAACATTAAGACCATGTCAGTTAACCTTATCAATAAACAACCATGGCTATTTATCATTAAGCAGTCAACACACGTTTTATTTAGCTCTTCTCTTAGCTTTTATATGTCTAGAAAATATGTATTGTTACGGGGTCCTTTTATTTATGAGTTACTAGGGATAACATAGTTCCTTGCGTGTTCCCTCTTACCTGGCACCCTTATAAATCAACCCTGATTATTGTGTGTGAGGTTGTTTGGGTGTCTGCAGGCATGCTTAGATATATATTTGTATGTGTGCGCCTGTTTATTCATGTGAATGTGTGTCAAAACTATAAATATTTAAGTGTAGGGTTGGAGAGAAACAGAGGCAGATTGGATATCTGCTAGTAGAATAGTTGTTGTATTGACATGTACCTATTACATACCCGCTACAGATTTATTTTTTTTATATAATTTGCGTTTATAGTGGTGAAAAGTATATAGGACATACATCAATGGCAGGCAAGCATTTGATGAAATTCCATGACTTCCCAGACGACAAAAATTAACCATTGAATGTTCAGGGGAGTTTACCTTCATTTGGGTAATTTATAATTATCAGCAGTATGGACCATAACCATGCCCGATTTTATCGAGGAAATGTGATTGGTTATATCCCCTGTATTAATTTACTACTCGTTGTTAACCCATATTCAACCTATCACAGTGTTGGGTATATGCCGTGTTTACCGTGTGTGTCGACGAAGGCGTTAGGATGTCTGGTGTTTTAGTAATTTACTTGTTGCTAAGTGTTGGCATTCCTTCTGTGCTCAGCGGCGAGGTAAGGTGATGATTTTATCAATTTCGGTATATTTAGATAAAAATAACTGACATGTGCTTGATATATGATTATATTGCGAGGTGGATATTACATGCCAACTTAGCCTAAGGAACATGATGACCGGCCGACGACCGACACCCATATGTCATATGACCTGACTGTCTGCAAACCTCCCTGACACAAATATTGGGTATATTGATTATGTTATTCATCCTTGTAGGATATGGTACAATAACACAATATATATATATATATATATATATATATACATATATATATATATTTATATATATGTATGTGTGGGTGTGTGTTTGTACTGTTCGTCCATAAATTAAGTATATGTGTTTGAAATCTAACCTAATCGCCGATTGTCAATGATCTTGTTACAGACAGAAACAGCATAACCCCATCTTAAAAAAACTATTGATTGCCGCATGCTTTATATTTATCTTTTTACCAAATGTAACTGCAGGGTATTATCCCAAATTAAATTACATAGAGTATTATTTTTTTAGCGTTATTGTTGGCACTTTAGATATCTGTTTTTCATGATTATGTACCTGAGATTATAGGAACAGGTTCTGACCTGACGGACACCTGCAAATTCATAAAATAATCATAAATGTGTATATTTGTATGTACAAAGAGATATGTAATACAGTAGCAAAAATATAAAATCAATACAAATGAAATAAATTTATTTGAAATATATTTTTTTTCGGTGGAAAATCTACACCGTAACAGCACATTAAAACAATTATCCAGGATACCTAGGAATACACTGGAAAAATGTTGACCTCAGTTAATACAGACCTTGTCTGAATATGGCTATGTATCGTGGTAATTCCTGGTAGATGTCATGTTCAGTGGCATTCTTTGCAGGTAATAAAAGCCCAACGGATAGACACCATATCAGGCGTAAATAACTATCTCTAAACCAAATAAATGCCCTTCAATTTTCTGTCAATATAAAATTCATCTAATTATAGCATACATCAGCTTTGAAATAGCATGTGCAAACAATTAAAAAAATAGATGGCATGACAAACAAACATATCCGTAAAAAATTAGCGTGTGACATGGCTGACATGGTTTTGTTAGCTGTTTATTATATATATTTATGTTCAACCTTTAACATCATCATCTTTGTTTGACGCCAATCAATGTTATTCCTTGGTTTATCCAACGACAACACAATGATCTCAGCATTATATATAAATTCTTTCTCATATTTATTATCTATGGCATATACGAATAAGTCAACTGAATAATTTGTAATTATAAAGCAAAAATAAATGTTTAATTTATTATGGGGCAATTAAATTAATCGTCTCCTATATCATAATTCGAATAGTAGCTTGTCCGAATAGAGTGAAGGAAGAAAAAAGATTTTTCATCGACCGCACAACACTTATCTACGATTTATGTATATATATATTCAGTCATATCTCCTCAAACCTTTCATGTGTGCGCGTTATGCTAACCCTCCAAATGAATATCAACAACATCTTTTTTTTACGTCAAAATCCTAACAGACAAACCAAAGCTGCAACATAAAACCCTTCGCCATCTAGCTGCGGTATAATAATACACCTAATTCTAGCCTAGCGGCGGAATAATCCTCGAATTACATAGAGGAAATGTAGGAAAAATGACGATGTAAGTACATTGTCATCCTATTTAGAAAATCCCCTTATGGAGAATCAGAAGAGTTTGACAGATACAGATGGACGATTCGGACGAATTCCGAAGGATGATGTTTTATTGAATCTAAGTTTTATCAGGTGGTTCGATCCTGCGGCCAACCTCCTGAGGTAGGCAGCTAGAGGTCTGTTGTTTATATTCGATTGACGGTTTAATACGGATGGGTGATGAAACAGGGCTTTTCCTGCATGGAGAAGGATATTTACATGATTAGTGTAATTATAATATTTCCTGCTAAAAATATATTGGTAATTATTTCTATAGACTACCAGACAATAAGTCAATCGCCCAGAGCTGTTGAGCTAATGGATACAATGGCATTTAGGCCCTTATATTTAAGGTCTGAGATTCCCGGCGGGATCCTGGCCGAAGGATTAAGAATCGGACCAAAATCTCAATATCATATTAAAGTCCCAAGAACTCTGAACATGCAGCATAAAATCTTACACCCAGCAGAGGAATTAGGTTGTGTAATTTGCATCAGTAAATTACATTAAGCCTCGTTCAGGGGGCCTGGACAGTCGAGTGGTAAAACGCTAGGCTGTCTCCGTTTGAGACCCGAATTCCCGTGGTGGCTTTGACAGTGGGTAGTTTTTTCCATGTCCTCCGGTTTCCTCTAATAATGATTCTTAACGCCGCCATCGGAGCCAAGGAGAATGCCGAGATAATTGAGCAGCAATGTCAAGTGTTTCAGGAGTTTTCTCATCAAGAAAAGTTTTAACATCTCCGTTAATACAGCGGTTAGATTCTTCAAGCAAAATCAACTGGCGCAAATTGTCATAATCTGTCATTACATTTTTAAAACTACACCAGCGATCAAACAACTGCTCTGTTCTCTGCGCTTTTCCCAATTTCTGAAGATCTGGGGGTAAGTCTCCCGAACTAACTAATAACCTTTTAGGATGTAATAGCACAGTCCAATTTTTATTGGGCCATTTTAAATTTTCAGCTACCTTCTCAAAGTGTAAGAAATATTTATCAACCTCTTTTTCTTGAAAGGGTTGGACAGGTCTAATGTGTTTAGCAACATCAAAACTGTGAGTTGGGGAGGCACGGAGACTATGTTCTAGCTTAAGTCTTTCTATCTCCAGTCGTTTTAACTCAATTTCTTTTTCTTTTTCTAGTCTTTCTCTTTCTAACCTTTCACGCTCTTCTCTCTCTTCTCTTTGTTTTTCTAATTCTAAATGTTTTAACCTTTCATGTGCTTCCCTCTCTAACTGTTTTAATGCTAGCTCTTTTTGCATTTTTAACGTTTTTAATCCCAACTGCATAGCAAGGCTATCATTTTTTTATGTTTCAACTTCACTCTCTTCAATTAAACCTTTGCTAACTAGATCTTGCATGGTTTTAGCAATGATATCAGGCTTTCTCAAAGCTTTTTCTTTCACACTTTGCTCCAAAAGTTGTCCCAAACGCAACAACTGTTCCTTTGTCAACTGTTCAAGTTGATTAGGGTGGGATCGTCAACAAATGTCTCAGGTTTGAAATCTGCAATGTAAGGATGTTAAAACAATACTAAAAAACCACTGAGATAAATCATGTAAACAATGTATTGTAAACAATATGTATCCAGGCCTAGGCCTAATAAATTTTCAAAACTATTAAGCCTCCAGACGAGCTCACAATTTTATGTCACGGAACCTAATATCAACAGATCACGTATGCGGGATGAACATAAATTTTGTAATTGAGAAAGAAAAAAATCAGATTCTGTAATACTAGGCAGCGTGAAATGTCTAGGGGAACGAATAAAGAAGTCAGTGTTTTTTTGTTAACAATTAACCATAATTAATTCTTAAAACAATCGTACCATTACAATACACTAAATCAATACAATTAAACAGTATAACGGCAGTATAACAGCAAATCAATACAATCACACAGTATAAAAAAAAAAACAAAGTGCACAGTACCTTGATACCACAACTGTCACAGAGACAAGTCCTTTTAAATGTATAAGCCGGACGAACAGTTCACACAAATTCTCTCGGAGAATAACAGCCCAATGTAAAGCTCTTGTACCAATCCCGAAAGTAAACTGAAGACCAAATAAGATTTTTCACAAATCCAGAAGAAAATCTGAAGAAAATCTATAATTGCTGCACTTATCGGAAAAGTTCCACAAACTGACATACACGCTCTGTGTCCGCTGGAATATTCTCTCACCTCTCTCTCTCGGCTCAGAAACACAGCCCCCTATTTATAACTTCTCCTCTCCAGCCGAGAACCTTCCATTTCTCGAACAATCTAAAGAATCTAACATAGTACACACGTTCAAAGAACATACTAGAACAAAGAACGCTGTGTATCTAGGGTTCAACCAATGCGGTTAAACTAAGCCTGCAACATCTGGCCAGGCGAGGCCGCTACAACACGAGCTACGCGTGGCACACAAACTAAATGCCAACAACCCATGGAACATCCGTGTGCACAATAAAACAATCACCTGTAAGACGGCTGCACACAATAAAATGGGCACCTGTAACAATATATATATATATATATATATATATATATATATATATATATATATATATATATATATATATTGTTATATGTATCTGTTTAAATTACGCAGGCATTCTGATTTGTGTTAAGCGCAGACACTGTGCGCTGCTGTGAGTGCCGCACTTGATGAACTCTCGCGGGGTGTAAACACAGCGCTCACTGGACCGCAAAAATTGGTTTGAATATAATTAAAACGGTTGTGGTCACTGAACTCCATCTTTAACATACTATTGACTACCGTTAGCTTTACTTTTATTCCCCCTACCCTAGCAAGGTATTGTTCCAAATTTAATGGAATGGAATAGTATGTTTTTTTACCAGCATTATTGTTGGCACTTTAGCTATCTGTTTGTTTATGATATTATAGACTGATTACGTGAGATTATAGGAACATGTCTTAAAAATATAGTTGTCACATGTATGATGGATACCCGCAAATTGATAGAGCACAAATATTGATACTTGTATGTACAAAGAGGTATTTAATGAAGCAGGAAAAATATAAGTTTATACAAATGAAATCAATTTATTTTCATTTTTTCCTTGGGGAAAATCTACACTGTAACAGCACATTGAAATAATTATCCAGGATACCTTGGAATTCACTAGAAAATTTTTGACTTCATTAAGTATAGACCTTTTCTCAAAATGGCCATCTATCGTGGTATTTCCAGTGGCATTCCTTGCAGAAAACGAACATAAATTATATCAGGCATGATAAACTAGCTCCGAAACATATAAATAACTAGCTCTGAAACTTTCCCCTCAATATATATATCCTCTAATCATAACAAACATCAATTGTGAAATAGTATGTGCAAAACAATTAAAAACAAATTGCATGACAAATAAAACATATCCGTAATAAGTAGCGTGTTAGGTGGCTGACAGGGCTTTGTTAACTGTAAGTTATATATTTCTTTTCGACCTTTATTATCATCATCCTTTTTTGATGGCAAACAACGTAACGACAGCACAATAATCCCTGCATTATACATAAATTCTTTCACATATTTATTATTTAATATAAATATATTTTGCAAATTGAAAAATTTGTAAGTATATATATATATATATATATATATACTATAAGTTTATCAGTGAACGCGTCTCCTTTATCACTATTCGAATATATATATATATATATATATTGAAAGGGTATACACAGAAAAGTGGTTCACTGCCACTTTTCTGTTTAAACCCTTTCAATCTATTAAACAATGAACAAGCATGTCTATTCATACATATATATATATATATATATATATATATATATAGAGAGAGAGAGAGAGAGAGAGAGAGAGAGAGAGAGAGAGAGAGATAAAGAGATTCAAGGTATGACTCTGAAACTTTATATATCATTTCCCCTATAAATATAATTGGTAGGATTTGTATTAACATGCGGTGGTGAACGTGGTGAGCCCTATGTAACCTCATCCTCACTATCAATAATATCAGCTATAACCCAAAAGCACACCACAGCGTTTTTGCTTTTGGGTGTGTTGAAGCGCAACTCTCTCTCACACAGAAATAGAGGTAGATTAAACATAGAAGAGAAAAATGCATGTTCTGAGACAGCCATTTGAACAAACATAACTAGGAAATTTTCATTTGGTTCCTAAAGGGATGTCACCAATATGGTCCTGACATAATGTCACCAATATTGTCCTGACATATTGGCTGACAATAAAGCTCACTTAAGTTACAGTAAAACACAAAGATAGACAAGGAAAAAAATATTCATAGGGAGTCATACTGGGATAAATTTACCTCGTATTCATTTCCTCCACGGCTTTTCATGCTATCTTTTTACTGAATCTGGGACCATTTTTGCTCTGAAAATTGATGAAGTCCTCCAGTTCCCATTCATAAAATACCCTTTGAGGCAATCTAAGATGTATCATGGACTTACTTTTCATTTTTTACACTTCATTCACTACTGTGGTACTGTTCTTACTATTATGTCAGATTTAGAATAAAAAGCCAGCCATGTAATCCAAGCTGAATTAGGTTGTAGTATCACATTAATAGTCATTAATTAGATAAAGAACCTTTAGAAATTTGTCTATTAACTACCACATCTGGACCACCCCTCCCCCCCCCCCCCGTTACAAAGTGCGTCAGCTGCTGAGCCAATGAACTCTGTTGTATCATGGAGTTATACTACTGCATTAAAGCTCCATGGTTTTAATATGAATACACAGAATATTCTACTGTCCTATGCAATTAACCAGCATCACTATTTATACATCTGAACAACTCCATGGTTTCATAAGGTGTGCTTTTATACGTTGTACCCACTTAACCATGTAGCCCCAGGATGTAGACTTAAAACTTGGCGTGCACTAACCTCCTCAATTCAAAATTGTGTATAGTATACACAAGTCACGAGTTGATCTTCGTGATGTTCGACATGGGTGGATCCAGAAAGATTTAGTGGGGGTTTCGTTACTTAGGGGGCCCTAGGTAGTGGTGGGAGGGGTGTTCTCTAGATAATTTGCAAATGTTGGTTACCTGGAAGGCAGCTCATGCCATTTCCAGCAAATGGTGATGGTGGCAATTGTTTTACCAAAACAAAGAGGCAAAAGCAAATATGCTGGAAATGTAATGGAATAATTAAATATACCTGTATTTTACACCTAATGATGGCAATTCGGCAAGTCAGACCTGGCTAGGTAAACTTCAAATGCCAGGTGTAAAGCATACTTGATCCTTGGTCTAGGAGGTAATAAATTTAATAAACACAAGACTAAGGCAAATAGTCTCATTTGGGGTATTCCACGCAATTAATTGACATAATTGATGAAAAATAGGGGTCGTGATGAGGAGAGGGATCACCCTAAATTCCTACGTTTATGATTTGTGGCTCGCGCAGAGGCAATCCGTTTGATTTTACATCGAGATATCCTCACAACATTAACACACTTAACATGTTTACATCATATTCTTTTGTAAACACCTGGATTTGAAAGTTTTGCAGCCTTTATTTTCGAAGGGTATTAAGGCTTTTGCAGAGAGATAAGCTTCCTGCCCCCGAACGTTTTCAGATGTGTATCAGGGTTTTCGGAAAGGAAGGGTTAATCTAGTGTAACCTAGTCTATATCATCAGCAGTGGGATAGCCACGTAAAAATCCTAAAATCTTCTGCTAAGTTATGCATGGACTTGTTTGATGTTTTTATCTCTCTTCTCTACTATCACTTAAAGGACCCAGTGTTTGTCATCAACAACATGTTAATTAACCTTGTCCATAAACAACAATAGTTATACATAATAAAAACAGGAGACACAAGTTTTTATATAGTTCTTTCACTCAGTTTTGATACGCCTAAGAAATGTGTATTGCTAAGGGGTCCTTTTCTTTTGGAGTTACAACGGACAATATTGTTGACTGCGTGTTCTCTGTGGCCCACCACCCCTACAAATGTACCCCTGACTATCATGTGTGAGTTGTTTCCATGTCGGCGGGAATGGTGGACATGTATATGGAAGTGTGCGTAGAACAGTTTATCCATGCAAGTCTGTTAAAAAATCTATTAATATTTGAGGATGTAGGGTTTGAGAGATACATATCCGAATTGAATATCAGCTGTATAGATATGTACCTATTATATTAACCGCAACATATATGTTATATTTTACATGTTCAGTGGTTAAGAGGAGATAAATGGGACAAGCGTTACTGACTGGCAAAAAGTTTACTTTCCATGCGAATATTGATGTAATTACATGACTTCCCGGTCCACAAAATTTAGCCACAGAACGTAGAGGTCACAGAGATTAGAAATGTTTATCTTTGTTTATGTTAATTTGGATAAGTTATGTCAGCTGTATTGAACATACCCAGGCTTGATATCATCAAGGATCAGAACTTGGTTTATCATCTATATTACAGTACTGCTCATTGTTAACTCATTCATTCTGTTACAGTTGTAGGAAGTGCTTTTTGTGTATATCGGCGCCGGCCTCAGAATGTCTTGTGATTTAGTAATTTACTTGTGGCTAAGCGTGGTGATTCCTTCTGGGCTAAACTGGGAGCTGTCACCGTCAGGTAAGGTGATGTCAGTATATTTATATATACCAGCTGGACATTGCATACGAAAATAGTTCAAGGCACATGCTGACCAGCCGACCTTTGACATCCATATGTCATATGACCTGGCTGACCGGAAACCTCCGTGACACAAAGTATTGTGTATACTATTTATGTTGTATATCGGTGTAGGATATGCTTTAATAACTAACGTACACATAATATTATATATTATTATATTATATTTTATATTATGATTAAAATCTCACCTAAACGCTTATCGTGATTACAGACTGATGTAGCAGGACCCGATCGTTAACAAACTATTGACTGCCATCCACTTTATGTTTATTGTCCGTTCAGTGCATCCCAGTATATGGTTTTATCCCAAATTAAATAGCATTATGTTTAATATTTTTTCACTGTTAGTATCGCTACTTTTGCTCTCTGTTTTCCTGAGATTATATGAACACGGGTTTAATAAATATATTGACCTGGCATGTGTGTCGGATAACTGCAAATTGACATAATATCACAAATTCTGTATATTCGTATGTACAAAGAGGTATGTTATACAATAGTTAAAATATAAATTCTAATAAATGGTGTGCTTTGTTGATACTAGATGGTTTTTTAAAGCAAGGATAAACGAGTTCATTTTGTGATCATATGATAGAAAGCCTGGTGTGGGCCGGAGTCTTATTTTTCTCTAATTGTCGCCAATGCCAATGTTTGTTGACATTGTATCAAGCGCCTGTAATGCATATCCCCCCAAACTTTTTGGCAAGGGGGGGGGGGAGGGATGGTTACTGTAATAACCCTCCCCCCCCGGACTATTCAGAGAACAACATTTATAAACTTATACTGGAATCATAACACCTTATTTTGTAAAACCTTATACTTAATTGTAAATTATGCGAAATATGATACAGTATATATATATATATATATATATATATATATATATATATATATATATTATCAAATGGATCTTGAAGGCGATAGAAAAGTATGTATATATATATGTGTGTGGGTGCGTGTGTTTGTGTCTGTGAGTCAAATCACCCTCCATCCCATCCTTGAAGATAAATTGACGCCCCTGGATGGCATGACCTGTTGAATTTCTTTCCAGATTAAACAAAAAGCTCCACACACATTTTAATATCAAACATTAATAACAGGCTCCGAAACAAATTAATGCCCTCAAATTTCTCTTAACATGTATTTACTGTAATTATAGCATACACAAGTCCTGGAATATCATACGCAAACAAGTTAAAAACAGATTGCATGACAAAAAAACGTTATGCCTAAAACGGAACTTGTGACTTGGCAGACGTGGCATTCTTAGCTGTATATCATATACCTCTTTTCGACCTTTAACACCATCATCCATGTATGATGCAAGTTAATGTAATTCTCAGGTTTATCCTACGACAATACAATGATCCATGAATGATCTAAACTAATTCAGTCCTATCTCAAATTGTCAAAATAAAACAAAATACCTGACGCGAAAAAAAGGTAGAGTTCTTAAGTAACGCGCGGTGCCAGGGAACCCAACCTCTTTATCGGCCTAATAATATGTATGGGCGGGTTCAAAGTGGATATGCACTTGGTAGACACCGCAATTCTGGCTTTTCTTTAAATATTTAAGAGACCCTGGATATCCGAATGATCTCCTAATTAAGCTATTTAGTGTAATAAAGTACAATTAAGCTAGCACGAGAGCAGTATGAACAAAACGACAATATACAGTGATATGGCCCCTTGAAGCTCGACCTAATCATATAGTAAAGTTTACGGGACTAATATTGGACCGATATTCGATATTCGATATTTGCAGGTGAATATCGAATATCACACAAATCAGCAACATTATTCTCCTGTGAAATCATAGGGAATCGATCCAAACGGTATGATGCGTCGTCTTCAAATTCTAAGGCTACCCCTCGTAATTTGAATAGCCCTACTGTAACAGACAGCCGTTTTCTGTTGAAGCAAGGGATTTGAGAGATGTCTTCATTCCTGATGGACCCTCATCAAATAGTTTCAAATGTCTATCAATATTGCATGCGAATGTATAATATCTTATGTCACTTGCTTATATGTAACTTATTTGATATTTGCATGCGAATATTGAATGTTGCATACCTCGGTGTTTCCTCCAACGCCCTTCACCCTTAATTAGCTCAGTTTTGTATCAGATCCGGATCTTATTTCGCTAAAACCTTTTTAAAGTTTTAAGCAAACATTGCCATTAAAACTTTTAAATTTTTTTATCAGAAAATGATGATGGGAGAAAGAACAGAATGTTACAGTTTGTGTCGGTCGGATAAAATCTTTGTTTAGTTCCTTTTAAAAAGGACCACATATTATGGAATGGAGCTGTTCAATCACTGAATACATTATGATAAAAACTCCTGCCGCCAGCTGATAGACTGACGGCCATCAACCTTTCCTTTCTGACTTCATATATAACTCAGCTCCTGACAGACAAAGCCCAGCTTTCCTTTGATGTTCTCCAACCTTTACTTGTGTTGACTCTAAACTCAACCATAATATTATCTCTCTCTTTCCAGACACTTATGAACAGACTTCGGTAGACCTTCTTCCCATCTACTTCAATAGAACGTCACCTAAGTACAATCAGTCGGCTGCTGCAGGATTTTGCCGGAGACGGGGGATGAAACTTCCCGGAGATCTGGAACCGGCTCAGCTTCAGCACCTGATAAGCCTCACCGGATCAGATCATCCCAAAATCTGGCTCTCATACAGAAGAAAATATAACGATACGTGGCAACCAGTTGATAAACCAGGTGCTTTTTTTCTGATTAACGATTTCTAGAAATTGCTATCGGCTGTTTGTTAAAAGAATTAAACGACAAAACTTCACGAAACATGTTTATTCAGTTCAAGATGTTTTTTTAAATTAATTTCCTGTAATCTCTGAAAATTCACGTATGGACTTTATCTATTTTCTTTTACGCTTGTTAGTGTAATACTAGAGGTAAAAAGTCCCTTTCTGTTACAAACGGTACATACCTCAATATTCATTTATTCAATATAGTTTTGTACACTTTTAACCATAATTTTTAATTGTGCCCCATTTCATATTATATATCATACAGTATTTTGTATAATATATTATATTCCGTTATGCCCTGTTTAGATAATATTAGAAAAATAAAGAACATGATAAATATGAAGAAAGAAAAACTAAAATAAAACTGTATACACATTCAGGTAACTGGAATCCTGAGGGTGAAATACAACCTGACAAACGGTGTTCGTTTTTGAAGCTCGACCTAAATAATCCTAAACCCTGGAATCAAAGTTGTTATACGGGCGCGGGAGGATTCATTTGCTTCATTCCAGGTAAGAAACGTTTCAGATTACTCAAGACAGGGGCTTTATGAATGGAAATTAAAAAGAGCAATTATAACTAGCTACATAAACAACAAATGTGTTCAAATTACCGACATGGCTATGTTACATATCTATGGCACTGAATAGTTGTCATGTATATATTTACAGATTGCCCTATGTGTCCTCCTTGGTCCTGCCATCTACTTCAAAACGGATGTCTTTTGATTCGGCACCAATCATTGACCTGGTTCCAGGCCAGGGCCGCGTGTATCATGGCTGGTGGACAGCTGTGGGTTCTTGATAAGGATTTTAAACAACAAATTTACGCCTGGAGGAATCTTAGCATGAACTTTCAACTGAATGACGCCTGGATAGGATGGAGGGCGGAGGACTGGGTGGAAGAGGGTGAAGGTAAGGTTATATATTAAAGAGGTGCTGCTACTTAAACTACATACACCTATATGTCAAGCAAACGAATTCAAAATCTCATTATAATATTATATAACACAATTGACTGTGAAAAAAAATGTTAATATAGATTAAAAAAAAACTGAACCAAATTCCTGGAGGAAGAACAATTCTTTCTATTTATTTTTTCCACAAAAAAAAAGTTGTGTGATTTGTTAAAAAAAACTATTGGCACATCTTAAGCACCGTTATCTCGGTATTGATGTCACATAAAGGGAAATCCCGTGTGATTTAAAAATCTAGATCTCATCAAAATCTCACTATTTCTGACTCTGTCAGCCCCAAATATCCAGGGAAGAATAAAAACAACATATGTTGCTATACTTTAGTTATATCTAAATTTTGCCTATGACTCCACACTTCGCAACAGCCATTCACATCAGGACCCAGTTTCTGTTCTGGATTAAATCCACACACATAATACAACCGCGTGCAATAAGCTTTACCTAACCTATATGTTGCACCATAACGCTTCATCTATATATCATTACTGGTATGATATCACCATTACTATAAATATTTATCCATAATAGCAGATACATGTTTATTGTGCAGCTTTGCTAATACAGAATCACGGATAGAAGAATCGCTCGGTTTGGTGTTGGCTTTGTTGTTTCGGTAATATCATTGACTGGTCATTAAGATCTTGGGTTATTTTTTAATTAAAAGCTCATACCATGTTTTTCCCAACAATGCAGGTCTAACAACATATCCATTATTACCAAGATTTACTAAACAAGGTGGAGGGACGGACCATCGGCCACATTGTGTTGTTCTTTTGACTGCCCGGCCCTTTAACTGGACGGTTCAAAATTGTTCAGATCTTGCCGCTGTTGCTTGCGTGAAAGGTACATATTTGATTAATTAGTGGAAATTGCACGGCACATTTTACTTTTAATCACTTTATAGAAATGTGTGCTGAACTGCATTGTCTTGAAATTCTACACAATTGTTAAATAGCCATCTCTCTCTAAGTTTCTCTCTGTCTGTCTCTCTCTTTCTCCCTCTCTCTACATATATTTAATGTTGTGTATTATAATATTATGTAATGGGGAAAAAACATAAAATCTAATAATATATTCTGATTAATATGTATCTTTTTGCATCTTTCAGATAATAAGGTTGGATTAAACACCCGTCTGGAATCGCCATCCACACCAAGTCTGATCAGAAGTACCAGAGACAATCCAAAAGGATCCCTGTCATTGCTATGTGATACAGGTCACTAATTTATTAGGTTGTATCTCTTTAAGGAGGACAATGGTGAAAGCAGAGTTCTTTAAACAATGGGTCCACTCTGCTATGATTCTGGGTCGGTTCAATATGAGGTCCGGAAAATAAACTTTTACACATCCAAAATCTTCTGGTAGGCCTGAACCGGAAGGCTCTAGTTCCATAGTCCACACACTTCCTTGTTTTCTATTAATAGTGATCCAAAATTTAAATTCTGGACAAATTAAAAAGAATTTATAATAATATAGATGTGCTGTGTCATGATTTTTTTTAGTCCTGTTGGAAGTAAGCCAATGTTGGATGGTTCGCCAATATCAAAATTCAACGGTTTTGCAGCATTTTTTAGGCAGTTTTTGAGCAGATAGCAATAGCAGTGTTTTCAGCAGATCTGCAGCAGGTATTCAGCAGAATTACAGTAAATGTTGTTTATGTGCTCTAGACACCTTTTCTCGAAAAGTCCTCTCCTGGAGCAGTGCTCTTCTGGAGCGGGGATCTGTGCTCTCCTGGAGCAGTGGTATTTGAGAATGGAACTGTGTGCTTTGTTGGAGCAGTGCTCTCCTGGAGTAGTGGTATTTGAGAATGGAACTGTGTGCTTTGCTGGAGGAGTGCTCTCCTGGAGCAGTGGTATTTTAGAGCAGAACTGCGTTCTTTGCTTGAGCAATGCTCTCCTGGAGCGGTGATTTGTGCGTTCCTTGAGCATTGCCATTTTAGAACAGACCTTAATTTGTGCTCCAGTTCAGCAGTGCTGTTCTTGAGCAGACCCGTGTTTATAGACGTTCACATCACATTGCGCTTTCCATTTTTTTTTATTAGTGAATTTTGTGTAAGGGCCCACTAAGCAGCATTCTCTTTTACACCAACTTCAGGAGAATTAACAAAAACACATACCTTTCAATGTGTGTAACAGAATTTTATTAATTATATACAGTTAATATTCTTATACGTTTTTTCTTGCCCCTGTATAGTTGAGAACCCACATCATGACATTTTTCATCTCCGAACCAGGTGTTCCACTGTCATGCATAGGACAAAAGCCTGAAAAGAAAAAGAAAATGATTAACACGACAGTTCAAACAATCAGTCTGCGAACATTCAAATTCACGAGGTCCTTGACAGAAAAATGCCATGTAGATGTTTTAAATACGATTTATATTGTTGGGAATTGTATAAATCATATGCCATAATCACTCTTTAAAAGATATATATGTGAGAAATATATAATTTCGAAAGTGGTATTGCACACAAAAGATTTGTTTAAACATGATAGTATTTTCCTTCTTGTTTGTAGGTAGATACAAATAAAAAAAAAAGATTAATGCCTTAATGGCCAGAATAACATTTTGCTCTAAACAACTTTGTGCCTTTAAACTCATTAGGCAGAGCATAAAAAGCATGACTGCAAACTTTTAAATGTCTGGCCTTAAGCCTAAGCCAAGGTTTTAGTGCCTTGCAAACAGAAATGAAGAATTGTTGTTTAACTGGGGGATTATAAAATTCAGAGACTGTTGTTCAAAGTTTGAAGTTGAATAATGTTTAGAACCCAAGCCTCTAAGCAATTTTTCTAATTATCGCTATGTTCTGATCCCTTCCCCCACATCTCCGCCCCCTCCTTCCCGATTTCAAAATGTCCTTCTTGAGCATGCACGGGTGAAGCGCCTAGGCAGGCCATCAGAGTGCGGCAACTCCGATGATTTACTGTTTTAGAGATCTCCAGAACAGGTTAACCAACCCATCAGAAATAAAATAGTTACAATTAAAGATCTGCCTAGATGCGATACTATCAAACATTCCAAGAAAGATGTTAATTCACATTTTTGTGTTACTTCGTTGATAATATGTCTTTCTTTGCTTTGTGCTTTGTTTCAAACAGTATGGGGCACGGTTTATAGGTAGGTTAAATTCGAGGTCGGGCAGTGGTCCTGTGTATCATGTATCTAAACACGCTAGTTAAAGTCAAATGGCATTTGATACGATGTGTTAACCGGAGCACCAGTAGACCCCTCTACTCAGCACAATTACACTGTAATACTGGACTCCTTTATATGAGAGCTCTTAGAAACAAAAACACGTTTATTTGCCCAAGAATGCCAAACTCAAAATGTAAAGATAATGTGTTCAGTCTAACAATTCTTATTCTGCAATCGAGGGAAAGGTCTGATGACTATGTCCCTGTGTCAGCTAAGAATAAATAATTTAAGCCCTGATTGTAATTTAAAATCGGCCATTATCTTTACTTTAAATAGTAAAATATGTTGATTTAAAAAAAGAAAGTCGGCATTCAGGGAAGGGGACGGGGCTAAATAATTACGTGGTTTATTTCAGCAAACCTTGAGCGTACTGGTATGCTTTGAATATGCTATCCCAACTTGTAAAGAATAACATTTAATTGCACATTAGATTGTCTATCTAAAAACAGCAGTGAATCAGTATATGCTCCAGATCTGCTATCCAAACTTAAGAAAATATTATGTCGTTGGGGGCACTGTCTCAAAGCAGCAGTGTGTAAGCATCTGCTGCAAAGCTGCTCCATGATCCATTCTAGTACTCCTTCGGCAGCAGAGATACAGCAGAAGTTTTTGCGTCAGCCTAAAAAGGTGTTTCAGGAAAGCAGATTTTCAGTATAGCTGCTGCGAATATACTGAAATGGAGCAGTAATAGAGCATGTGCTGTTAAACTGCTGATTCTCGCAGCAGAGATAGAGCAGAACGGACCAGAAGGTTGTAACATTCGCTGATTTGCTGCTCCCCTTTCCAGAAGAAATACATCAGCTGCTCCAAAAGTAGCATAAGCTGAAATTTGGTACGGGGATCCGTACGGACGCCGTCTGCTGTATCTTATTTTTTTTATTAATTTAAGCTGTTAGGTGGAACATTTTAGTACTTTGATATATGTCATACTCCTTCGTAGTTAATTTCACTTACATCGCGTTTGTTGTTGTTGATTATTATATTGTAAAGCATTACTCTCGCACTGCTGATGTTGTTGTATGCTCTATTATTTTGTAGATAAGTACACCCTCATGGCTTTTGTTGTTTGTTGTATTATTTTGCATGTTATTATCATCATCGCTGATGTTATGTAAGTTTCCTTATTCTATAGATTATTACAGCCTTCTTGCGTTTGTCGTTGTATGTTGCAATATTTTGTAGGATATCACACCCTCATGGCGTTCGTTATAGTATGCTGTATTATTGTGGTGGGATTGCTGGTCATTATACGTATCCAGTGCATGCGATTAAAGAGGCAAGTAGTACCTGTTTGTGTATATTATTAGCGAATAAACATCGGAACAAATGAAACATATGTAAACTCAATGTAAACATCCTCCTCACATGTTTACATATAATTTGTTACATGTATCATAACGGCGGGTAATAAACATAGTGTTCCCGCAGATAATGCTTCTGTAGATGACTCCCGAAGTTAATGAATATTAGCAAAACAGAAGGCTGGTCACTAGGCAGGTTCACTATACATGTCTTTTCTATATATATATATATATAAATATATATATATATATATATATATATATATATATATATCCTGGTACCTTGTTTTTCCTATATATCGTGGTATAATTATTATTTGCAACGATATAACTAATTAATCATCTCAGAGTTATATATTTATAGAATAAGTTATTATGTAAGAGTTTTATCACTGTATTATTACTTAATGGAAATGTACCATACATTTTGCACGTGTCTTCTGCAATTATATGTCTTATTTTTTTTACAAAAGAAGAACATCAATTTATAAAGGAGAAATGCTCACTGAGACATACTGTGAAATCACAGGAGAAATAGATTCTCGTCCAAGACAGCCTCTTCCGGAAATTCCAGAGATACAATACCGCGGGGAACAAGTCTTTACCTCTGTACCCTCAACACTCGAACTGGATCGAATGCCTCTGAATCCCCCACACATTCCGTGCATTGACGGCTCGCCCTGTAATCCGAGGTCTGCTTACTGTGTAGTTGCTGACGGCTCGTGTATTGACAGTGTTATCCACGAGGAAAACCCTCTATATACGTCATCAGATATCCCGGATGAATACTAAAGAGGAAAACCCACTGTATCCATCGTCAGATATCCCAGAAAAAATATTGACGATGAGTCAATACTGACACAGGGGACCATTCTAGATTACGGAATCAGCAGAAAAACAGAGAGAGAGAGAGAGAGAGAGAGAGAAAAGGAAAAGTATACAATATACTTGCTAGCCCCAGTAAGCTCCAGTACTTGCGTGTAAATCAAGGGCGAAATTGTTCTTAAAATGTTTATCGCAAATCCCGGGAATGTACACAGATAAACTAACCAATGAGAAAACCCTCGCTTTTACCAGGATATATGTGTGTTTGTATTTATTATTATAAGTTATGTAAGAAATATAATAATTCATAAACAAAATGTCACCATTTTTACTATGCAAAGAAGATATTTATGACTAACATATTTGAATATTGTTTTCTGAATAAAAGAATAAGTTCGTCAAATTAAATATCCATCTTCCGAAAATATCGGTAAAGGAGACCAACTGCAGTAACATGTCCATAAAGCTCTAGGCTGTAAAATGGTAGTGGTATTGCAAGTACATTCATAGTCAATAAATGCAGAGAATAATAAATGATTATTGGACACTGAGAAAGTGAATTTACATAACCGCCACAGGTACTTATGCTCAGCCCCTGTGACCTAATTATGCTAATCAGTTCTTAAACATTTTAACACAGAAGGCTTACCATATATATGGTGCAACAGCTATAATAAGACAATCATGACGTCACAAAGGTTGGTCGCGAATGTCGTCGCATTGACTGACGTCATCAGTTAGATGTGGTAATATCTGTTCTCCAGTGATAAATAGATCGAAATCATTGTTTGCTGTATTTTGGATTATTTGTGTCATACGAGTTCAGTGCAAGGTGAAACATTATTATTCATTGTGCAGTCGGCGAAATCGCTTCTGCAACCTTTGGCTCAGAACTATTTATACTGTTTCCTCTATATAATTACTATCCAGGAAAAAAACATTCGGACAGGGGCACTGAACAGACTAAATTTTATGTTTAGGAGAGTGTCCATAATTATGTGCTTGTCAAGTGACTTGCCGTTTACATTGCCAATGGTAACCTGATTTCTTGGTTGCTCTGCCCATGATTATTTATTGAAAGAATATGCGACTTAGGTCTCATAGAAGTCATGGTTAGGTCAGTTAAATACTCCTTATCCGCCTTTTATCATTAAGCAGATAAAACTTCGTGTTCGCTCCGCAAGTAACAAAAAATAAACATATAAAAAACACCTGTCGTATCAACAATCGAAACATAAACAAGAGCTCTGTCGGCTTACAAATACAGCACCTAGATCAGCCTGTACGTAGCCTTCTCATAGTTAAACAGTTGGTGCTGGGTTGTGACTCACAAGAATTTTGGCTCTCGTGAATCAGCCGTTTTTTTAATTTTTTAATTAGAAATCGTTCAGTCTATAAGGCCTTTTGTCATCTGAATTATACATAATAAAATAATATACCTCAGATATCTAGTATAAACAGATTTAACATTTCTTTACACACGTGTCAGAACATTTTTGATAATTTAACGTGACGTTACTGAAAGATAATTAACCGTGTTAATAACGTCAGCGTAAAAAAAACTCTAGTTTTGATTCTGAAATTGATTCTACACTTATGGGTGGCATGATGTTGTAGGTTATAACCTAGCAATGAATACACGACTCAGTAGGCATTCATAATTATATGTGTGGTATTACGCTGATTGTAGGTTCTTTAAAGCCGTAGCTGTAATACAGGCAATTAATTGGAAAAATGCAACACAAATAATATGACAGGTGTACCTACACAGTAAGATGTTATTTAAAATGCCTGTTTGTACACCAGTTGCCTATATGTATCCCAAAAATATATGCTATGAGTAAAAAATGTTCTATTCCGCTTTAATAATTCCCTTAGAGTATTTACACTAATACACACAATATTTAACCTTTCCTACTGTTAATAATTCTAGCATTACCAGACTAATCTACAGAGATCAATGCAGTTAAATATCTGTGATCGATATCTGAAATTCAGTTACTGACATTCTCAAATACAGTAAAGTCTTCACTGCTACATGACCGATTATACCTCAACATCACTCGTTGGATATCGATGAGTCGACTCAGCTTCCTATCGTACCCCTCAAAGTCAGGTGTCAGCTGAAGTGATGTCCATGATTTAATACTTTCCCATCCTGTCACACTTAAAAATGAAATAAATATATATTAGAAAAAGGTTTAAAATCATTATGACACATTTATACGGATTTATAAAGATAATATTTCTATGAATGTGAGAATCGTAATGTAATAAAATTTGATAAAAACCTCCTAGTTAAATTTCGTAATATGTTCTTCGTCAAGGCCGTATTTCTATTTGAATCACATATTGTATAGTTTAAAGGAGAGTATATTATGATATAATAATAAGGAAAATAACACATTATACGATATATTAGAGCATCATAATCTTAAATTATGTTAATTATCTCTGAATAAAATTTCCTCATGAAGCAACTAATAAAACGAAGGATTAAAGAAGTACCAACACGATGTTAAAAGGTAAAATTGTACCACACATTGACAGTTTCAAGGTTAGCGTCCTCTCCATAACATAACAAATGACATCGGGAATAAAACGCTGTTCCTTATATGCTTCTGTAGCAAGAGAACGTGTGTCATGGTTGTAGTAGATGTTTCGGGCGGCGCCCCCAAATTCTATTGGTAACAGTATTGAAATAATACCAGTTAGATGCGTCTGTTGAAATATACGGTTTCATAAGATAAATATTTTGCAATTAGCCGTTAGGGACTGACTGTCACATATTTTAATAATGAGCTTTTCGCAGGGACTTTTTTCATGTGCTTCATTTACATGATATAAGACAACTTGTGCTAGAATTATCCAGGTAAACCCATCTCCTAAAAAGTCAGTAGAGAATGCAAATTACGTTAATCAAGAATATACAGAAAGAATTATGTTTTGGAAAAGACTTGAGGGATATACAGATACAATTTTGAAGGGAATTTTTTTTTTCGATAAACGACAAGGGTGCAACATCTTCATTGCTTGACATTGCAAAAGCTATAGCGACTATACATAGAAGCCATCTACTAACAGATATATGTGTATGTTGCTTGTAAACGAAACTCCAAAGTATGTCAAAAGACAGGCTCAGGTAAATAGAAACCAACAGTGATAAATGTTTGTCTTGAGCTTTGTTGTTGTCATGGAATAAGCAGGTCTGATCGAAAACTGACAATGCTCCCTAGTAAAAGTAAGGTTAATTTTTTTTCGGTGCACGTCTGATCAGGTGTTCGGTGCACGTCTGCGACAAAGAAATAAATTCAGTCTTGGTTCGATGTCTTGTCTTTAAGCATAATAACACTTAAATTACGTACGGATTTTAAAAAAAATCTAGATAGCCAGGGTAAGACCGTATGAACAATATGTTATTTTTTTAAAGGAAATCAGGATCAAAATAATATATTTTGTTTTATATACCATTATTAAAAAGAACAATTCCCTGACCGTGTTCATATCTGAAAAATGACTACATGAATAATAAGGAGAATTTTAAGGTGGTTCGTAGGCTCAAGCTACAGAAAATAGTTTGGTATTATTTTTTAATGCTTCATTAGCTCTGGAGATTGCGAATTTAAAATAAATGTGTGTTTCACCCTCCCACGAATTTTATTCAAGTTGAAGGGCTTCCTTTTTAAATTTTGCTACAAACAACCCATAAATTAGTCGAACTATTAAAACGTTGAAAAGAAATTTATGAATGTAAAGACCCCATAACAGGTTAACCTAGAAAACGTATACATGTTTTAAATTGCAGTCGATATTGTCTGAGGTCTCAGCTCCTCGTATATTGACGCAACGGAAAAACGCTCACAATATTGAAAGCAGATTCGCGGGGTCATGTGTTTAGCGCTTAAAATTTTCCATTTCGTCCCCGCTTCCTTAGAAGGAACGGGGACATTGAATTGGGTTTTTGTCCCCCGCTTCCTTGGAAGGAACGGGGGACATTGATGTGTGTTTGTCTGTCTGTCCCTCTGTCTGTCTGCTGTATGTCTGTCTGTCACTCTGTCCGTCCGTCAGGTTTTCGTTTCCGTGCGATAACTTTCCTTAATTTTATCCGATTTCATTCAAATTTGAGTCAGTTAATGCTCTCATGCTTTCCTTGTTTGGGATTGGTTTTGGAGTGTCCGTCTTACAAGATAATAAAACAATATGAAATTTCATTTGATATGATGATTCAGTACATTTAGTTTCACTATTCACCAACAGTTGTCCCTAGCGGTGGACATAAATTATTTGATTTTTTTGCAGTAACTTCCGGGTGCGCCATTTTTTGAACGTGGTTAAAACTATTAGCTCTCACCACCGACTTTAAAATCAACCCGGACTTAAAGGGGAAAGCGGGAGACAAATTTCTTGAATTTTCCTTTGGAAAGAGTAAAATTACCTAAGAGGCAAAATATTGGCTAGGGGGGATCCGCGTGACCTCGATTTGTGTCCCCCGCTTCCTTGGAAGGAACGGGGGAAATTGATTTTGGTTTGCCTGTCTGCCCCGCTGTCTCTCTGGCTGTTTGTCGGTCCGTCTGTCTCTATGTCAGGTTTTTGTATCCGTGCGATAACCTTCCAAAATTTTATTCGATTTTATTCGCATAGGGTCTCAATGCTTACCTAGGTTGGGAATGGTTTTTGAGTGTCTTTCAGGAATTCTTTTCTCCTTTAGGAGGTTCGGTCTGGCACTTGGAGATTCGCGACATGGCAATAACTCACAATGAGGTCCCAGATAAAAAATGTATATTGACTGGATGTTCCGACGACGTGGACCCGCATGCGCACTTTATTCTAACGATTGGAGTCAACAGTCGGGTGTTTTGGTCCTACCGAGATATTAGAAGAGGAAATAGTATATGAGACCTATTTTTATATAATTTTTCATGTGAAGTATGTGTCTAGAGATTGACAGTCCAGTTATTTAATGTACCCAATTAATCTCTGTCTGCGAACGAATTTACGTTTAGTTAATCTAAACGTGAATAAAGGCCGGTGATAAACATGTTGCAGTCACAAGTTATACCAGTTTATAGTAATATAAGTCATGTAGAATCAGAAATAGTTCCAGCATTGTAAAGGAAAATGACCGCTTTTAAACAACAGTCACCAAACAAATTGTAAATCGGCTTCGGTGATTGAAATTGAACAAGCTGGAAGATTTTACATGGAATACATGCATAACATCCTGTAAGTGTTAACAGTACTCTATCCTTAGTAATTTTTTTTAATTGTTCGACAAATCATTCATCATACAGAAGCCATAGGAACACATCGCCAATTCTACCTATTTTGAGTTTGGCCAGTAAATGGAACACATTGAAGCACTGTTTCGAAAACTGTTTATTTGGAGTTTTCCACACATGGGCTTTGGGGACAAAACGGACTCTCTCAATGTTTGGTCACGCTCGATTACGCATTGACTGAAAGCGTTCTCTAATTAACTAGTGTCATATTGACTAATTATTACCAAGCGTGGACTTTACTAGAATAACACATCCACTCTTTCAGTTTGCAGTAACTAGATACATCCGCCTGGCTATCAAGAGTGCAAATGAACAAGTAGAAAGGATTGTTTTCCTTTGAAAATTGCTGACCATCATAACATGGTAAGTTATTTCAGAATTATTTCTTAATTGATACGTGTCTAGTGTCAATAATATACTTTGAATCGTTTATCACTAATATACTGTATCGTGTAAAAAACTAAGGTTGCCATGTTTGTATTTACATCTGATAATGAGGAGCCTACAAATACCCTTTAAAGAATTAACCTTAGAATAAAAAAAGGTTACTTATTAATTATATTGATACGTCGTTTTAATGAAATACACATTTATGCATTACATTTTGATTCTGTTAATATTATGTTTCGGAAACTTTAGTATTGGGGTTTTCAAAACGTGTGGGTATAAGGGACAAAACTGAATCTCTCAAGGTGTAGCTACGCTTAATTACACATTCATTAAAGGTGTTCTCTAGTTAATTTGGTGTTGCATTAATTTATTATTACCAACTGCAGAATATACTGAGGTCACCCATCAATTCTTTCTCTTTGCAGGAACCAGATACCTCTGCTTGGCTGGCAAGAATGGAAATGAAAAAGGATTGGCGATTATAACACGGTAGGTTATTCCTGAGATATTTCTGGATCATACAAAAGTTTCAATGATGCACATGGCATTTTCTATCGCAAAACAAAAAAAAATGGTCTATGTTAACCACCTATAATTATAAGGAGACTACAAATAAGTTGAAAAAAGTTATATAAATTATAAGGCATTTAAGGAAATAAGAATAAATACGTATTCTAAATGTCAATCCACCCTTGAGATAAAGTTCATGTATATGTTTATAATATTTATTGTATATTTATTAAATACGGTTAATGTGCTTTAAAATTTATCGTGTTCAATATATATCGAAAACCTTGGCAAAACATCATTAAGTTAACGACATTTACATTCGAAATACAATCCCCTCTAAGAGAGAGAGAGAGAGAGAGAGAGAGAGAGAGAGAGAGAGAGAGAGAGGATTTCAATTAGCGACTTCACACACCAGAAACGTACCAGTATGCTAATTTATTCTCAATAACTGCTGGTAAGACACCATTACTGTTTGCAGACCTAGAAACCTGCGTAATTTCTCTCAGTGCGTGTAGCGTGTTTGAAAGAAATACCGGTATTTATATGTGTGTGTGAATATTTTTCCTTTTTATTGATGTATCTCATCTGTTATTTTCCAGATCGATTCTCTGTACCATTCCTCACCAAGTCCTCATCACGCAATTAAAGGATATGTCGACACGGAATCAACGATTATTCCGACCGTCGCGATGTTTTGGAGTTTTTCGCCGATCACACAGCGCATTCATTCTACGCAGTTATACCGTTTTTGATGGAAGACTTGTATACATAGATAGAATACATTTGCATGCAGAACACAACAATAGCTTAAGTATCAAAGACTCTACGCTGAACGATTCCAAGAAATTTAAATTTATAAGTAATAATTTTGAGGAAACCATCTCTGAAATGTGTGAGGTGTTCACTAAGTGTGTATCGCAAATGGCCAGCTTTATTTTGTTCATTTCCTACATTAGTTACTGCTTTTTTGGCTGTTGCACTTTTTTACAAATGGAAAATATGTTTCCCTAAAACAATATACAAAAAACATTCGTGGGACAGAAATGTAAGTAAGCTCCGCTGTTCCCAACGCTACATTGGCCCGTCTCATTTTTATGTAAGAAATGTTGAATCTTATAAAATTACATCTGAAACGTGATTTTGTTTCATAATTGTCAAATAAAGTGCACGCAAATAATATAATTCATACAGAAATAAACACAAACAAAGCATAATCAAATTAGAGGCTGGTAATGAAGTCAGGAGGAACATACCGGAGTCTGGGGAAACAGTTCGCATTCAGTGCTGTTTAAGTTTGGCATCTTATGGATATCGTAGGCTGCAGGCTCATACTGTTCGGTAATAAGAGGCCTCTTTACGCAGCACGGAGATATTTGGGTAACCACTGAGTGATCATTAATCCGCCCGTTCTCTCAACAATCTCCTTAAAGCTTTAAAATGCCGTTTCTGTGTAAATGTTTGTGAGATACTTGTGCGTTCGTAGTGAGATCAAAATTTCAATCTTCACTGCGCTCTTTAGAGATCTTTGAGCGACCTTGGCAATCACTGAGCGCTTATTGAAACATCTTTGAGCAACCATTGATAACTTGTTGAGCGCTTCTGGTTTGACCAAGAGAGATCACTAGTTATACGAGATCACTGAGAGATCAGATGCGACCAAGAGAGATCACTGAGAGATCAGAAGAGATCACTGAAGGATCTCCTTCAGGACGGAAAAAAATTGGCGTTCATTCAAAAATTGCTGAGAGTTCAAAGGGAGATGGATGACATCGTTGAGGGCTCCTTGAGAGCGCCTTGAGTGTTCGTAGAGAGATCGCTTCCTTTGGCGATCGTTGAGAGATTGTTTTGGACCGAGTCAAAACTTTGAGGAGACCGTGGCGACCGTGGAGATCACTGGAAGATCATTGAGAGACCATTGAGAGATCTTGGTGATCGCTGGGCGCTCATTGAAAGATTGTTGAGAGATCTTAAAGGGATCTTAACCTTTACATTCACAGCAGCAACCGGCAGTGTGCCCTCGACTTCACATCAGTCTCACCACAGTTTACCCGCATTCAGATTGACGGTTGTGATCACATGATTTAGATTTATATAATGTTCCCTATAGTAGGACTGAAATATGTATGATCATCTGATGATCGTACGGCAATGTGTGGGATCCCTTGCCGGAACATTAGATCTTGTATTTCCATTGTTTTACCCTCATCAACTTTTGAGATTTATTTTTATTTATTATGTAGATGTATATAGAATGACGGGACATGTATTATTTAAAAATTGCTCTCAATTAGGACAACATATATATTCAAAACTGTGTAATTCATGTAGATAAACAAATATTATCAATTTTTATTGTATTTAGATAGTATTTACATATTTTACAGTCCAATAATTTAATCATAAATGTAGTATTATATAAGTATTTAAATAAAGTTAATTTAGAGATGTAAAAAGTAAAGCTTATTTGTAAAATAGAAAATAAACCTGTCTTCGTTCAGCGTGGAACAATGAAAAATCTTGCCAATTTGGCTGTACATTTTTTTAATTAACAGAATTGTATCGTAGTGCCTGTTCAACACAGGAGACTGTTTTATTTAAAAAAATCACAGAGACGCATCTAAAGAAAAACTATGTTGTAAATTAAAAGTAAGTTTTGCTAATGAAGAAAAGAAAATTGTATTTCATACTGTATACCCTTAAGTATATTTCGATAGCATGAGCTTGGGAACTTAAAAACAAGGATCAGTCACGGCCAACTACCTGGGATCAGTAGTTAGAATACTGCTATAAAGCCGGTCGACCATAGCTTCTATAAATGAAATGTCTAAAATCACCCGGACTAATAAAAAAAGGCTAATCAAATTCTGATTTAGAAGATCGCCTTGAAATATTTCCTTGACAACAGACAGGATGTTTGCTTTTCGTAGATATATGTATATGAACTGTTCTGTTTAAAGTGTGGCCCTCTGCTTGAAGCTCAGCTGAATTTGACATACTGGTGAAACATGTGTTAATTGCAACTCCACGGTAACCACTGGACGGAACTTTATGAAATTCGGAATTATGATCGGGCCACATGTGAACTGTTGTGCCCTTTATTTTTGGTTGACCTCTGACCTTTCCTCTCTGCAGAGGGTCCATCTGTCCTTCCTTTCTTTACACATAAACCCCAATATCTTGAGATCGTTTGGCCAATATGAAATTTTGGCTGAAAATTTGCATGAGGGTAGCTCTTGGATAGCTTTATATTATTATCATTAGATCGTATACATATTTTAAATATATAGAGTATAAATATAGTAGCCGGCCAGACAAAGAGGGAGGGAATGCTTACCACTAATGCGCAAACTGGAAGCATACCTTTCAATTCAAACTACCAATTGCACTCTCTCTCGGTGCAACGCCCTTTGTTCAAATGTATCCCTAAATATAAGACCGCACATGATTGCACAAGTATTAAATTGGTTCTTCAAGCTGTCCGTGACATCCAAAGTAATACATCATCCATTCTGCGTAATCTGACCTTACAGGTAACAAAGTTCATTCCATATTCTACTCAATCGCAGCGGAAAAAGCGTTCAATCTTACCTTTTATCGGTGACTGGTCCCAAACTCTTTTGGCACTGCCACTGTAAAGAATGTATAAATTCTGCAACGGCACATCCGGGCTAACCAATAAAACTGTCCAAATATTTCATGCAATTCAAACGGAAGCGAAAGACATGGCGTCCTACATGACCGCCACTAATTACAAGCTGGATCAGGTGTTGAAGGAAATACACCTGAACCATTAGTCCATTGTTGACCTTATACAACCATTCGACGCTTGGCGAGACTCGTGCATGCGAATAGTCGCTCAAATGTATTTTGTTCATTCATGACATGTATAATCTTCATCAAAAGACTGCACAGTTGTACGACGGCATTACAGCGTTGCTCAAGCACAAACTTTCTCCTTTACTTATACCCCAAGATATTCTCGGCCACGTTCTAACTAACATTGCTGATTTGTTCGTCATGGCTTTCCGGATTTTCGGTCACTACCTTACACCCTACGTATTATTATGAGACCAATAATATTCAATATACACGTCACAACCTGTATGTTTTGTCACAATAAACGTGCAGTTATCGTCGTCCCCCGATTTAATGAATGTTTACAAGGCCTACACAATTCCTGTACCGCTTGACCACACGACCAATCACGCTTCACAGTTGTTTGACATGGCAGATTATTTAGCAGTCGACCCCATACACAAATCGTTCATTGAACTTTCTTGAGACCAATTGTCCCAGTGCACAGGATCGTTCATAAAATTTTGTCCTCTTATCAACGCTCCCCGACCAAGTTCGATATTTACTGTACAAGCTCTATATTTTTTAAACAATCTGGCGTGACTAAAATAGCATGCGACTTCCGGTTTCTTAAAAATGGTCTCCGTAAACAATTCACTTATCTGATGAACGAACAATTGCGTCTAACATAAATCATATTTCTCTGACTTGCCCTACTGGTCATACGCTGGCTGAAAATTATATGTCCTTGAAATTCTATGTAAATGCATGGTTACGGCGAATGTCTTTCATGTGGCTCCGCGTATTACTTATTGTTCAAATTCTACGCATTCGGTACAGATGTACCATCCAATCAATTTAGCATTATTGCAACATTTCTTCAAACCTACGCAGTTGCAGCATATTATTTCAGATACCCTTTTTCCAACAGTTCGGAACTTCACATTTCCTCCGTTCCAGTTGTATTACTATAATTTCACCTCCCTCATAGCCCAAGATCAAACGGGTCATTTGAGCCTTAGGCGGTTCGTCGCTCGTGGTAAGGAACGATATATCAGTCCTTAACTGACCCCATTTACGCTGGAGAGTGGTTGGCCACCTCTGCGGGTTACTGGTCCATCGTGTGCCACGTCATTCAATACAAAGTCAGGATATCAACTGGCCTCTTACTCGCAACTGTTACTTATCTCTTAATCAAGATTCGCAGATTAGCCGTGTTAATTTTTTTACTGCAGTCGGGCCCATCAACTCAGGCCTCGCCAGTATGTTCTGGAGAAACTCATGACCTGGTGTGGGGTGAAAGCACCCCGCTGACGACAGGCTCTATATTGCCTAACTGTGCCCCTTATAAGGTCCCCGTATACCACACTCTGTGGGTGAGTCTACCTTACAGCTTAGGTCTTCTGTTAGTAGCTGTTCTCACTGTGTATCGCTGCAAGTCATGTCAGCAAGGCTGCACCTTTGTTTTCTTTATTAATCAGTAATGTCAAATCATGTCAATGTCTCGGCATCTTATCTTTACCCTTGTGTTTCCATCACTACCGTGTGGAGTCTTTGCTACGATCATCTAAGCAGTCCGCCTATCATACTACACAAGTCACAATTGAATGGCAGTCACTAGGGCGCTTGTATAATACGGTCAATGATCCAAACATTGAATTTCCTAATACGCAAGTTGTCAATCTTTTCATTGGGTATCGTTTGAGACAGATCTTGAAAACAAATAACATGATCTATTATCTTGTGCATCGTCACAATGACTACATTAATTCAAAATATCCCATTAACCAATAATATGTATGAAAGTCAGGCATGTGAAATACAAATGGTAGAGCTTAATGTAGGAGCATCTACGGACCAGCTGTACCCAGACAATGAACTGGAGAATATGCACATTCACCAGTGGTAGTAAAGTATAGATTTGTTTTACCGCCTGGATCTATGTAATTATTGTGGTGTACTTGGTATTATATATTTTATTCGCCCCCAGTGGGGGATGCCTAACCGCATTCGGTTGCATTTAGTTATAATTACAGCGGGTTATGTTTACTTGCATATGATTAGTTACCACCGATTGCAGATCGCTGTGCTTATATTACATGTGTATAATATACCAATGTTCATTTTTGTTTTTTACCATTTTGTGTTGCTTTTATATGTTTTATTTTTTATGTATTTATACCATCGTACACACCGTGCACGATAGTATATTTTAATGTAATAGCACCCGTGCAGTACTCGAGAACCATAAGCGGAGAGGTAATCTTCTGGAAGCTCTTATCACTGTTCAGATACTTATATTTTTTTTTTATTATCATTTTTGTTTTATGTGCTTGTGAAACGGATTCTCATTCTATTTGTATCTGAACGTGCTTGAAGCCATTAAGTATCATGCTGGTTGTCTCGAATGTTTGTATACCTTACTCTTCTTGCATTGCATGTATGTTATATTAATCGGCACATTACTTCTATATTGTTTTATAATATTTCATAGTCCTCTGCATATTAGTCAAGATGTTGCTTCTTCGTACTATTTACCCGTTAGTATTTATCACCTCTCAGGTTACGCATAATAACTGTATTTTAGGTGTTTTTTAAATATGATCTCTATCTATAGTTGTGTAGGTATAATATTAGCCGCCGCAGGAGCGTTGGCTACCAAAAGGGGGGGGCAGATATTACCATTAGATTATAGACATATTTTAAATATATATATAGAGAGTATAAATATAGTAGCCGGCCAGACAAACACGGAGGGTGTTTTCGGAAGCCGCGGGCATTGGCCGGTCAAAAGATGGCCATACGGCTATTCTTAGCACTGGTCCCGAAGTATACCAGGCACTATACCACCTGGAATTGTAACCAGTTGAATCACTGATGGGTCAGTCCAATAATTCGATAATTTAATTTAATTATGTAAGAGGCATATGTAGTGCCAGGAAGTATTATTTATACTGTAGAGGGTTTAGGAAATCAAGAATAAATTGTAATAAGTTAAACTAGGTTTTACATTTCTTATAACTGTTTAGATCAATTTAGTGCGGGTCTCCCCTGTTGCAATAACAGGAAGACCCTCGTACCTCCCATTGCTATATTTGTGTATGTTCATATATGGAGCTATGTGACATCTGTACGGCAATAGACTGAGCGTCGGACCATAGTCAGTTCCCAACTACCTTCCTAGCTGAAGTGCTGCTGGGCTTCAGCGGCGAAATAAGAATAAAGAACATGAGATACAGAATCTTCGGTTGTTCCTTGGCGCGGTGTGATTGTATGAGTGTCACCGTTACAGCGCAGTAACAATATCATACACAAAACTGGTGGCGCCATGAACAATCATTTTTGCATAGCGTCCATCTGCTTTTCGCGTAAGGTTATAATCACTCATATCTCTACAAAGAATAGACTTATCATCCTGAAATTGTACATGTGAATTCATCTTGGATAATTTTCTCGTTTATTTGCCAGGCGGTACCACCCACGGTCACGTTTACGCTGCAGACATCCATGCAAATATGTCAGAACTGGTTTGACCTATCGCCCTGAAATTTTGCATGAGTATGGCTCATTCATAACTCTTCAGGTTATACAATGTTATGGCCCAACATACAATTGTTGCGTGGTGTCAATATGTTCATCTCCCTAGGGTGAAAATTACTCCTGTCTCAGCAGTGGTTTGACTTATCCAAATGACATTTTGCATGTGTATACAAGTGACAGGTGGCGCCATTTATAATCATATAAACGTGGCACACATTCATGCTATAATGCAATATATCCAACTCTATTTCCCATTACCACTTAACCCCTGCCTCACTTCACCCGTACCACTCAAATTTCGGCGAATACACACTGTCGCTTGTGGACTACAAGATTTTACTTATTAATGTTATGATTTGGAAAAAATATTTGTAAAAAGACCTAGAACAAGGGTTCGAGTGCCTTACAGAGTGCACAAAATCATGCTTTTTGCCTCAATGTATCTTTATTAAATTAGAACTGTGTTTTTGGGTAGAAGTTTGCAGAATATGTAACTTTGACCTTATTCTTGAGTTCGATGGAGATTTGTCCAAGATTCTCTGGATATTATGTTAGAAGATTTAAGGTTCAACGTTTACGATGGTGCCGCCTAAATGGGCAACTGGAAAGACGCCGGGGACAGAATGAACGCTACAGCTCAGATGGCTTTCAGTCAGCTGAGCTTAAACTTATAGAAGACCCAATGTTAATAAACTTTTTTCGATTCAGAAATTGGTAAATCCATTGGTAAATTTGATAATATCAAGAGGAAATTTTAAAAGTAAATGTATTGATATACGACTGCTAGTCGGTTTTCCCCCTTTACCCGTTGCTAGGCTGATGTGTTGGATGGAAAAACATAAAGAAATTAACTCTAAATAACGTAGAATTATTTTCAAGGGAATATAAATTATAAATAGTTCTTTCGCAGGAGAGGACTGCGCCCTCCCTCTTTTCTCTAGTTGCACATAGCGGTGGTAAAGTAATAATCAGGGTTGGCAAGTTTCATGAACTCACTTTATTTACATTGATAATTAACGTTAATTAACGACATGTGAAACAGGTGTATTGTTATTTACTTATGCACTGCATGGCTACAGGGTCAGTTAAGCTCCCTATTCTGTCCAGGGGCAACAATATAGGGGGAGAATGGTACATATCCCCCCACCTTTTGGCAAGGGGGATGGATGGTCAATATTATCATCCCCCCCCCCCACTATTAAGAGAATAATATTTTTATATTTCAAATGAAATATACAAATAAATAGAATTATAGACTTTGGTTCCATTAATGAGTTATATATATATATATATCCCGCCATCCATGAAGATAAATTGACGCCACTGCGAATGTCAGGAGCTGACAAGAGGTAACACTATTAGGAGTCCAGTGAAATGTGTGAAGGAGGGTAACATACCTTTGATCCAATGAAGATTGCTTCTGTCAGGATGTCATGACCTCCTATTTGTCAAATAGTAGACGCACTGTTTTACTGCTATAAACACACTTTACCAGGACTGGATACATAGAACAAGAAAGGACACTCCCATCCTACACTGGTCAGAACAAACTGCACTAAGGAAATCTTTCAAATATTGTATGTTAAATTGTATCATGTAGGACTTGGTATCGGTGTGCCTATTCAGGTACAATACGTATTGCGACACACTCCTTTCGATACCCTGTAAGTATTAACGATAGGCTCCGTTTTCCTTTGTTTTATCATTTTATAAATTAAACGACAGCGGGGAGAATTTTTCTCACTCTTTTTAATTGACGGCATATTTATCTTGTTCTGGCAGGTTAGATATCCGCCTCACGTTTAGGGATGGGGGCAAATTATACGGTGGGGACAAAGTATCATTTGTCCCCCTCACCTTAAATGGAATATAACGCGTACTTTCGTACATAGCAATTTTAATATTGGATCATATTGATAAATGGTTTGAGATGTTTCCGAGAAATAAGGTCATCAGGTTTTTTTTATAAAAAACTTTATGACTTTATAAAGGAGGCGAAGATGACCCATATTCGAAAGCCACCGATATGTGATTCTGCCCTGAAGAAAAAAAGCACCTTTATATATAAATATATATATGTATCTATATATTTTTATCCGGCTCAACGTTAAAGGGCGCCGGACGGACGGACAGCCCAACCGCTCGGCCGGTATGACAGTGCACGGACGACATAGGGGACGACAATAGCCAATCAGCATGTATAGACCGAGTTAAAAAAGGACAATTAACATAATACTTGTGGCTACAAAGAATTTTAGAAACGTACCAATTTGCCACCAACATTTATCAGCCAAAAATATCTTTTTTTTTTTTACTGCGGAGGCCAGGTCACACCGAGGTGGTATACATGGTACACAAGATAGTTGTGGCCCTGCTATATGAAAGAAAGGTAAAAAGGTCAACTTAACTGAATGACTGATTTTAATTTGATTTTATATTACAGGTGAATGTGTGACACCTCAGACATCCGAGACGTCAGGAGCCCCGATTTTCAATGTCCAAAATTTATCATACTCACTAAAAAAAAACAACGCAAGCATAATAAAACTTTAATTTTTCAGGGTTGTTTTTTAAAATGAAATACGTTTCTAATACGAATTCACGCTAAGGAATATTAACGAAACCTTAAAAAGAAGCGTAGTCGAGGTAAAATAAAGAAGATTTTTCAGGACTCAACATAAGAACATAAATGAGTACTTTAGTAAAACTACACAGTGAATACTGCGCTCTCTTTCTCTCTCTTTATTTACCTATTTATTTTTCTTTATTTTCACTGAAGCAATATTTAGATCAACAGCAAAAGCGTATAACTGATACATTACTTTATCTGTTCAATGACTTACTGAAGCCCAGTATAACTTACATTGGTACAAATATTTGAATTTTCACCAAACGTTAATGTGGATTTGTCGACCACCACGGTAAGCAAGATCTTACATAGTCTGCCATCAAAGCAGAACTTAATATTCACACATGAAACCGAATACATAGTCACAGTCCCTGTTGAACCATGAACCATTCAAAACAGAGACGCAGCCCTCCAAGGAGATGGGAAGTGTCGGCTCTCCCGGCGCCCACACGGTCAAGGTTATGTTGTAATGAAGGGACGGTTATTAGGTGCCGTACCCTGAGTTAAGATCCCATATGTAGCCGTCAAAGTCTAGCGCGAGCCCAGCTGATGTCCAAAAGTTAATGCTTTCCCAAGCTATCAGATTTAAAACAATATTTCGAATTCATAGCAAACCATTCTTATTATCAAAGGTTTTCACCTATAAGCATTTCACAAATATGATATAAAAAAATAGAATTTACCTGTTCTAATGCTGAAACACTTATTTCAAGTGCGTATCGACCAGCAATCAGCAGAACCCTTATCAGCGTTCATTTAGTTAAAATCAATACCATTTGACTTAATCCCTCCAGATCGTTGACTGGTCCAAAGATCTGATCCAGATCGTTGACTGGTCCGTTTTTCAGATGACGTGACCTTTGTTAGAGAATGCTTCTTTGTTAACTGGTTGTCTGACAATAAAAACGATACAAAACGCTGATGTTTTCGAACCAATAACTTAAAAGGCGATGACGTCAGCGATGAAACGCTGCTCCTCTGTCGGTTCGACAGCAACAAGACGCCCACCCTTGTAGTAACAGGCACTCCGACAGCCAAGTATTATTGTCATCAGTGCTGAGATAATAGCAACGTGCGAGGCCCCGGTGGTAGATCATGTCAGGCTGGTAGGCTTTTCAGGAACCAGAATAAGGAATGGCACATGGTATGCATATGTGATTATAATAATAATAATAATAATAATAATAATAATATAAACATTTTACATTTGGTCGACAGAACTGAAAAAAAAATAACGGTTAACATTTTGAGAACAGATTAATTTTATGATGGTGTGTTATATAACATGTCCGACTCAGCCATACATGCTACATAAGGGAAAGCATCTGCAGCGCCACCCTCAACCTCGGTCGCACAGAAGGGGGGGGGGGCACAAAAAATTTGTTCAGTTTAGACCGGATTATTTACATTGATGGAACCATCATATGGTGGCTAAATAACATCTCCATATAACGCATTATTTATTATAATTCGTAAATTATCAGACATGTCAAGCGTATTATTCTGTTACTTAAGGCATGAGAGCACCTACTAATTCCTCTGTTAACTTGTAAACTGATGGAGGATTCATAGGAGTTTGACGTGCACACACAAGTAGCGTGTCCCATGATTTTAATAAAAACTATATTTGATCTTTGCAAGTAATCTGTGCACCAAATAAAACTTGGTTCTGGTCATTCCGTTCTAAGTTTGTGTGGGTGTCTACTGATAATACATCGGTTCCCTTAACAACGCCGTTGTATGAATGTAACATGTGTAAGAAATGTCAAAGGTGAAAGTTTCAATATAAAACTTTGCTAAAAATGCGGGCCCAATTTTTTATGGCACGTGTAGCCTTGACCTTTTACCTTGCAGTCTAAAACTTAAAAGTATTTTTTTTTCCTATTGATTTGACAGGGTAGCAAATGTGGAAGATGGAAGGATGGGATGCATACATTGGTTTAAAATATGTCCACAAGCTGTTTAGAAGTGGGTGCAGTAACCTTGACCTTTGAGCTTGAGACCTGAAAAACGACAGCTTTCTGTCAATATCGGTACGTGAGCCATATATGAAAGATGAAAGGTTTTGATTAAGATTTTAGCTTTAAATGTGTCCACTTGCTTTTTTTAAATCTGATCCAGGGACCTTGACCTCGGAACTCATATAGGTGGGGAACCGTTGGTTTCCTCCATTTGAAGTTTGCCTCTGTCGCAAAGTTGCGAGGTGCCCCTCAACTTTCCCAGCAGTCTCGCAAATTGTCAGCAACTCTTGCAAACTCCCAGCAATCAATCAGGTAACCAGCAATTTTGAATCCTAATACGCAAATTGCTAGCAATTTAGCAACTTTGGAAGCAACTTTGCCATTCGGCAGGGAAGACCTCCCGTCTCTCATACACGCAATTTGCTGGCAATTTTTCAACTTTGAAGATCTCATAATTCTTCGTTAGAGGGAGCCCCAGTCGAAGTTCTCATAATCCTCCCGATAGAGGGAGTCCCTTGCGACAGTGAAATGAAGTTCCCCGGCCCGTCTAGCGATTCCGCAATTTGCTGGCAATTTTTGAGTGATTTTATTCATCCGCTAGAGGGAGCTTAGGCTGCAAACAAATGAAACCCCCCTCTAACAATTCCGCAATTGCCGCCAATTTAGCAACTTTGTAGTTCTCTCAATTCTCCGATAGAGTGAGCCCCGGCGTCATACACTGAGAGACCCCTCATGTAGCAATTCCGCAAATTGCCAGCAATTTAGCAAATTTGAAGTTCTTTTAATCATCCGATAGGGGGAGCCCCAGCCCAGATCGGAATGGAGGGCCCCCATCAAGCAATTCCGCAAATTGCCGGCAATTTATCAACTTTGTAGTTCCATGATTCCCCCGCTAGAGTGAGCCCCCCCCCCCCCCCGCGGTCATACACGTAGGGGCCTTCCTCTTGCAATTCCGCAAATTGCCGTCAATTTAGCAACTTTGTATTTCTCTGAATCCTCCGATAGGGGGAGCCCCCTTCGGTCATACACTGAGGGGCTCTCATCCAGCAATTCCGTAAATTGCTGGCAATTTAGCAACTTTGTAGTTCCCTGAATGCTCCGGCAGGGTGAGCCCCGACGGCCTATACACTGAGGGGCTCCCATCCAGCAATTCCGCAAATTGCCGGCAATTTAGCAACTTTGTAGTTCCCTGAATGCTCCGGTAGAGTGAGCCCCCCGCCAGTCAAACACAGAGGGGTCCAAATCAAGCAATTCCGCAAATGGCCGGCAATTTAGCAACTTTGTAGTTCCCTGATCCCTCCGCTAGAGTTAGCCCCCCCCCCCCCCCGGTCATACACATAAGGGCCTTCCCCTTGCAATTGCGCAAATTGCCGGCAATTTACCAACTTTGTAGTTCTCTGAATCCTCCGACAGGGGAAGCCCAGAGGAGATTACTCTAAAGGAGTCCCAGGCAACAATGGAACCTTCTTGTGCTCAATATCGTCCTGTGATCAGTCTAGGCCCGTGCTCAGTATATAGTCCCCCTGCTCTCCCCAAACACAAACACGATCATTCAAATATTGATATGTGCCAAGTTAGGAACATACATGCGCAGTTCCACCATCCCATTATCAACATGGTACATACAATTTAATTTATAGGCAGTACAGTTTTCTTTTCTTATGGAACTATAAATAATATAGCCCCATACACGGGTACCCCAACCCATTCATCTTTCACTTCGTTATACAAAGACATCTAGGAGAACAGCTAGTAGTCTATTTTGTGAAAGGTGCCTCCGAAATGTCCTCTTTACACTGCATATTGAAAACTTTTTATAATACGGGAGAGAAACTTTACCGTGTACCTCTCATTAACTGTCCAAAACGAACATGGCTTTACATTTTATACATATAGGTAATATAAAACAAACAATATTTCTTATTTTTATAGGCTGCAAGTAGATTACATCTATACTGATCTAATAATATATTGCGCGCACACACACGAATAAACATACACACATGTACATAAACACCCACCGTAATACCTGTCAAATTGTGAAATATTATTACATTAATCATTCATTTCCTTTATATTATTTTAATACATTTTCAGATTATACTGTTGGTATTTTTCATTATATTATATTTTGCCCTATTATTGCAAGTAATTTTTAATAAATATTTAACCCCCTTTTAATTGGTGGTAGGGCTGCTCTTGGGTAATGGTGACCTGCAATTGTTGAATCACAGTTTACACGTCTGGAAAAAACAACATGACAATAAACATGACTTATAGTGGATATTTCTCTTGCTAGAACTTCTCCTACAATGTCAATAAAGTTATAAGGCCAAGTCAAGACCTGTGTCACAATAGCATTCCTAGTGTCCTAATGTAAATAATATAAATGAAATAAATATTTACGTTTACATGCTGTAAAAATCTAATCAATAGTACTCACAGGAAAATAACGTAACATAGTCAAAGTAGGGCAAAATTTAAGGTACTGATTTTATTTTTAGGCTAATAACTTAAACCATTTACAAAATTCAGATCTAATTCTTGGGTATAAGAGTGATTCTTAATAAAACAAAGTTATATACTTGGGGGAAAAAAGTGTCTAGTTTCAAAATTTTACATTCTAAGTGAGTAAATATTTCTCCTGATTCCTAACAGGGTCTATTATGTTCGGGCCCATAACTTTTTGAAATAACACTTAACTGACTATATTTCTGGCAAGTATATAACAAATATGTATAACATTACTTCTGGTAAATATTAAAAAAACAGATCAGTGATTTTGATATTAGGCAGCGCTGAATTTTGATAATAGCTTTTTAATGGAAAATTGAGTTTTTTTCCATAATATCTCGAAGGAACTGACCGAAATTTTCGGTACACTTAACTGACTTTTTTTCTGGCAAGTATATAACAAATATGTATAACATTACTTCTGGTAAATATTAAGAAAAACAGATCAGTGTTTTTTATATTAGGCAGCGCTGAATTTTGATAATATATTAGCTTTTTAATGGAAGATTGAGTTTTTTTCCCTAATATCTCGAGGAAAAAGACCGAAATTTTCTGTATGGTAAGAGATTTTGGCGACATCCAACAGTTTGCGAATATTTGTTTTCTTTGGTCTAACGGTTTCAAAACGTGCCAGTCGCACGGACAGACAGCTACACAGACGAACGAACAGACGGGACGACGGACGGACAGAGGACGGACAATGGACCACCACTATCGCTCAGATGACTTATAGTTAGCTGAGTTAAAAATGCATGATCCGCGTTTAGAGTTTCTTGGCATATAAATACAGGGTACAGAATTAAATTTAATGCTGCTTACAGACACTGGTTGGAGTAACAACACCTCTGCATATACGTAAAGAATACAATTTAATTTTAATTTAATAATTATTTTGAAATATTTAAAAACTGGCAGAGACGTGGAAAACAAAACAAATAATTTTAATATCCAGTCTACTGAGACAGCAAAATCATGAACAAATATTTGCATTATATCCTATTTTTTTCTTTTCTTCATATTTTTTTTTAAACATAAATTTTACTATATATTTACAGTATATCATATATATCTGAAGATTTAAACTGAATCACAAATCTAAATTGCATTAGCATTTTTACTAAATCTAGTCAGGTAACGTCACATTGTGCACACAGATATATTTCTTTTTCTAACAAATTTAATTTTTAAATTTGCAAAAAAATAAATAAATGTCATAACACTCCAGAATTCAAAATTTTCAATTGCACCGTTATTCAATGAATTGTTTCATCCAGGGTTGGGTTTTAGGCTGCCTAAAACCTGTTTTCGGCAGGGCAGAGCCTAAAACCTGCCTTTAACTGCCTGAAATAGGTTATAACCTGCCTAAAACTGCCTATAACTGCCTCAAACCTTTCATACCCTCACCTGTCACTTGCAGTTTAACTAGGTTTCATTGTTAAACAGGTATATGCATTAAAGAAATAAGCTCAACAAATTAAAAGTGAGGAACACTTTGTTCAAACTAAATAAATTAAATCATGATAAAAAATACAACAAAAAATGAATTCATCACTATTTCAGGTATTCCATATGAACACATTTCTCTGACAGATTAATCTTGTATCCCTAAATCATGTTCTGAAGTCTCCCACCATTATTACTGCCATTACAGCCAAATTATAAGAATGCTCATACGGTTAATCTTATAACCAGATACTTTGATTGGCATTTAGATAAATCACAAGGGATTAAATTTTGTTTTATATGCAAAAGAAGTTTTCAAGAATTTAAAAAGTTGTTCCATTTACACTGATGAATACTTTATACTGTAATCTCACTTACATATCATGTGTGTCTTGTATGCCTGTAGCTTCAAAGGGCAAAAAGCAAAAGATTGATTTTTTAGATTATAACAGATCTTTTATGCTAGCCACAAACTAAAAATATGATATCTTTTACATTATCTGTTAATGAACAAGAATATCCACTGGTTGTTTATCACCTTAATAGCTAGGTCATCCTTTGTCAAATTTTATTATTTTATGCACATACTTAGTCTTTATAATGGTGGATATGCTCTGTTAACTGAATAATGAGATTGAGAAAATAGATCCCTCATGAAACACTATAAGTATAAAACTGAAAAATGAAAAAAAATATATAGCAGTGAATATGTTTGCAAACCACAGAATACATGTATTCATAAACACTTTTGGGCCGTGTTCAACCTAAAGGCCTGAGAAACCTACATGTCATGGTCAGGGGCCCTGACTGCATCACTCTGTAAAAAAGTTTGACTCAAGAACAGCTTATGGGGCAAGGGCTTTGATTGCATCGATCATCATAGTCATGTATGAAAGATCACCTGAACATCTCCTGGGACAAAGCAGTGGGACTTATGAATATTGGGTCTTATGACACCATCACCCTGATAAATAGTAATTAACTTGTCTAATCAAGCATGGCCTCCCCCCTGTTACCCTGCCCTACAAGGGGCTTACTGAAGGCTCTATTACATCATTCCAGGTAGCAGTACATCAGGGTAGCATCAGCAAACCCAAAGGGTCCTGATAATGACATTACCTTGGCTAATGAAACAAAGTGCCACACAAACATGGGTTCATGCTCATAAAACATATACAGGCTCTTTGAAGACTGCATAATGCCAGCCAATAGGAAATCATGCATTACTTATACCTGAACCCTTCCAGAAGCCAAGCAAAGCCTTTTGACTGCATAACCACAGCCAGTTTGGTAGTTTATAGATATTTAAGTCAAAATTTAAACAAATATAGGTTTTAGGCACTTTTGGTGCCTAAAACCTGTTTTAGGCGGGGCAGTTTTAACCAGGTTATAACCTATGGTTAAAACCATCCTGCCTAAAACTTGCCAACCCTGGTTTCATCTATTATCAATTTATGCCTACTGAGGGGTTCAATTATATTTTGTTTAATTATTTAACATGCTATATCAGAAAAACGTGCAATCTCTTGGATTACTTCTGGAATTAATATTTCAAGAGAAGTTCTGCACATTGGATCAAAAGCACCTTTACTTTTAAAGAAATACAGTTGACAATATCAAACCATGTATTGTAATATAATTGCTGATGGTGGACGTGGGGTTAGGGTTGGGGGGGGGGGGGGGGGGTTAGGCCCATGATAAGTGTATGTTTATCTCAGCAGAGATGTTCTGCCTGTGCTGCATCTCTAATAAGGTTACCTTGGCAAGGCTTCATTGAAAAAGCGTGGGGTCTTGGATACTCAAAATGCAAAGACAGAGCATCTGAAAAACTGCAATATTTAGAATAATTGGTAAGCTTATACTTTTTAATTCAGAATTCAACAGATTAAATCCACATGTATCCCAGCTGTAAAATAATTAAATATATTACGAGAAAATAACGTGGCATGGTTACATTTAGGCACCTATTTTATATTTTGGCTAATATATTAAAAATTTAAAAGATTTGGATTTACCATTAAATTATTAAACATATATAACTAAAAAAATTTCCTAGCTTTAACATTCATTGGGTACAAGTGACCAAATATTTCTTCCTGAACTTTTACAAACTGCAATATGTTTGGGCCCATTACCTTTTTATAATATATATTCAGACCTATTTTGTGGCATGTACATAGGAACTATATAGAGGAATCTTTATGGTAAATATGAAGAAAACCAGATGAGTGGTTTTGATATTAGGCAGTCCCGAAGTGTGAAAATAGATTTTTAATAAAAAATTGAGGTTTTTCCTTAATATCTCGAAGGAACGAAGTCCTATTGACCTAAATTTCGGCATGGTAGGAGATTTTGGGGACATCTAACTGTATGGCGAATTCCAGATTCGTAGGTCCAATGGTGTCGAAACGTCCCAGTCTTACAGACGGACGGACGACGGACAATGGACCAGGACTATAGCTCAGATGATTTATAGTCAGCTGAGCTAAAAATTATTGTACTCATATTTCATTTAGGCTAATAAGTTAAAAATTTGTAAAATGCTGTTCTTTTTTTTGGGTAAACAATTGAATCTTAATTGAATATATTTATATCTCTCAAAAAACTATCCACATAAGCAATTCTGAAGTTAAGTGAGTAAATATATTTCCTGATTTTTGAAAATATGCATTATAATTGTAGCTGTGAATTCAACATATATTATGCAATTGCCTCATTTCTGGTATGCGTAAGTAAATAAGAAAATGCATACTAATTATGATAAAAAAAAGATTAGTGGTTTTATATTAGGCAGTCTTCAAGAGTCACAGGAATGAAGTCCTACCGACCATATTTCCTGTATGCTAGGAGATTTTGGCCAGATCAACTGTTTCTATTATCTTGGATTTGTGGTTTCCATGGTTTCAAAACACGACCTGTTAACAAAAAGATGGATGGCTGGATGGACGACAGACCATGACTATAGCTCAGATGACTCATAGTCAGCTGAGCCAAAAAAAATTATATAAAAAGTAGGATCTATTCCATTCATACATGAGATATTGCACACAATCATTTCAGACAAGCCTCAAGAACACAAATATATAACATTTTTTTTATTAAAAACAATTGTCAACAACTAAACAATCTGTGTTGTATAATGTGATCATATCTATTTTTCCTGCACATCATACACACACACACAGACATACACGACTTCAGCACCCTGGCTAAATACTTCATGTACTTCGTCAAGTACCTTTACAAAGGCAGCCAATGGCTAAGCCCATCCCTCAGCATCTCAGGTTACAGGAAGCAAGTGTGTCAAAACAGCCTCACAGTGCCTATATATGTGTGACCAGTTCACTTTACAGTTCAAATGGGCTCAGGGTTCAGCATCAGGAGGAATGAAGAGATCTAAAGCCATTCACTTGTTTCATTACTTTGGAGTACAACTTTGGAGTGTTAACTATTAAGTACACTACTATAAACTGCGTAATTACTCATTTTTTGTTTATAAAAATTATCATGCTACATCAGTACTAATTCTTAAATACAACCAATATATCTCCATAATACCATATTATGTATTGTATTATACATTTGATTATGCAAAGTCATACAACCACTGGTATCTTCAGGTATCCTTAACCGTGTACACATTTATCTTTTTTAGATCCAACATATGTATTTATCTGCTCAATAGGATACATCTTTATATTTAAATCCAAAGTGTGCATTTCTTTACTGTATAGAAGGTTTATCAATTCAAGAGCATTGTTCTGGATTGACAAGATTTATGTCTTTTAAACTTGGTTGACCACACCACATGCATCCATATCTATCTGTTATCATTAATCATTTCAAGTTTCCTGTTAGTTGGATTCATTAAAGTGATGTTTCATGTTGCCTTGAAAACCAAGTAGCAGCAAATGTGCAAGACAAATGAATATTTTACATGTTTTGCCGCTTCCATTTAAAAAATTTGCTCTCAATGTTTCTGAGGATTTTGCCATTTTACAGTCTCATTTGATTCTTTGCTTGTTTAGTAACTTTCAAGGTTTAATGTTTCACAAAGTGATTTTCCTATTGTATGGAAATCATTTCTTTTAAATTTTACAATTCTGCGGTTACCGTTCAGTTCTTCCGTAACCTCCCCCAAACCTGCACCAGCCACGAGTGTGAAGAAGGCCTTTGCATCCTCTTTTCTGTAACTGGCCCTTCCATTCCTTTTCACTGCCGGGATCAGTTTGCGGGCACATGCCTCTGAGGTTGTAACAGTTGCCCCAAACTGAATTAGGCGTTTAATACAGGGGCCATACCGGTTTACTACATTTCCATCGTATGGTATGGTGTTTGTGGGCCCTGCGTTCACTGGCACATCTGGTACACTTATGAAATCTGCAAAGTCTGTGCTGCCCAGAAGCTTGAAATAGGATTCTGTAAAATATCTTATCAGTTCGATACCGCTTTCAACAGTGTTTAAGGCAATCTGTTTGTTCCAGGGCTGGTTTTGACAGGGCAGGGCATTGCCCAATTCAACAGCTGTCGGAACAAGTGCTAAATATGGGTTTGGGACCGCAGCTGCCTGCTCAGACATGGTTGAATCGTTGGTGTCAGAGACCTCTGACAAGCTGGGTGTCACTGACCCATCTGTCGACCCTGCACTTGCAGAAGGCCTGGCTTCACCTTGAGTGTGCACACTAGTGCTGTTTTGGGAGGATGCATCAGGCAACCTGTCTGGGAGAGCTGCAGTGAAGGTCTCCCACCGTCTTTTGGCAGCCTCCAGGTCTAGGTGATCTCTCTCCATTTGTTGCACTAAGGCCATGGTTGCGGCTTGGCCAGCAATGTGAAGTGCCATGACGACTCTGCCTAAAATCCCCTTCATCTTCGAGAGGTAGCCATGCCTGGAAAAAATCACTACATGTCACTTTTGAACTATAAATCACATTAAAGTCTGTTCCCATTTATCAACCTCACTCTTGCGTATTATAAGTTTTTTAGCACACCAAGTCCTATCTGTACATTCCAACAGCCAAGCCTTCCACATTTCTGATCCATGATCACATGTCCTCTTAATCATTACAGTCAATTTTTCTATTCTAAATAATAGTGAGTGTATCTTCAGTAATTACATATTACCGGATATATTTTTAACACTGTACATATACATATGTTTTCCTGTATATAGCATCAACATTAAGCCTCATGAACTAAACATTACAATCACTGAATTTTGGATGATATATCATTCTGGATTGAGTGTGATGTGTTGTGCATCTAGTCTTAAGCAAGCTGTAAGAGCCATGACTGATTACCCTTTCTTCCATGTTCATCAATACATCTCACTGTGCACTTTCATCATGGTAATGTAGATGACACTTAACAAATCAAGGGGGCAGGCAACAGGACACCCTCTAAGTGGTACATGGGAGCTGCCAGCAGTGGAAAAAAGGCATAACACTGGCAGGGGTTGCATCGAGCATGTGCTGGGTCAGCTTTGTAATATGACTTATGCCTGCCTGCCAATGGACTTAAATATATGCAATGCCCTGGCATGTAGGTCTAAGCCTGTGTTTTTGTCCATCAAACAGGCACTCCCTTTGTTTGGCAAATTGCCCGTAAGAATTTTATTTCACTTATCTTTTCCATTCCTATTATTTGCTCTGTTAGGTACATCTCTGGTACATAAGGCCACATTATGCATTACACATAAAAAAATTACCTGGTCTTTCATGCAAAATTAACAAGCACAGGATAAGAGCCAATAAATTGGGCACCTGCATTTTGGTCTGGTCAGTTTGAAGTCTTCACCTGATGTCACACCCCAGTCAATGTGGCATGGCAGTGTCATAGCATGTTTCAAATTCTCCAAGTCCCATATCATTACATTCATATTGATACCATCTCATCTGTTAACTCCAATTTTCCTATTGTAATTTCAGTTATCATGCATACGGAATTCATTAACTACATGAAAAACATGTTACGGTTAACCATTCATGCCTGAAATTATATGCCTTTCCAACTCAATACTCACTTGTCGTCATCTGTGTAATAGAACCCAGCCGCCTGTAATGCCAGACGGTTGTATTCCCGGCCCATGACCTCAGCAGCCTCTGCAGTTAATGTGTATTCAGTCTTTCCCTCTTGGTGTGCATCCCATATTATCTATATTAAAAAAAAAATTAAGAGTAAGAGCAGTCTCACTGAAACTGGTGCACAGGATGGGATGCTCATCCAACCCCCGGCCGATATGTTATAATCATCATTGCATTCATTGCAGGGCTGGACGTAGAATATAAACCTTTCATATACATTTCTTTAAGGGCAAACATTTATCTATTGCCCACACACATACAACATGAAAGCATGGCGTCTATTTTTTCTTACATGACCCTAAAATATACCTTAACCCTTCCAAGATAAAAAGTCCCTGAGTATTATTTAAATCGACACACACACAAACCTACTGCAATTCATATTAATACCAAATCATTGGTCAGTTTTGGATAGAAATTTGAGAAAAAGACCACATTTACGACTATACTGAATAGAAGAGGCTCACTCTCAGGACTTACACTATCGAAATACAGTAGAGTTCCCTTTTCCTGTGGAATTCAGGGGACAGGTTTTCTATCGTGAAAACAAATATTCTGAAATTCAGTCAGGGATCAAGATTTCATACCATAGTTAATGATAAATCTGACACCATTTTACTGAGAGGAAACAGTGTTTCCTCTGACCTACATATTTGACATATAGGAATATTGGATTTAAAACAAACTTTCTTGGTACAGATCAAACTGGTTTTATGATACGTGCGTGCCCTTTCTCCAACACTCTTCACTGCAGAGAAAAGTCAAATGACATCGCCATTGTCTGTCCGCAAGGCCTCCAATGGGGCACACCCACACAAGTGAAAAGCAACAATAGTAGCACTTTTTTATAATTTTCAGATTTTTTTAGGTAAAAACTTATTGAATAACCTTACTGACATCCTGACTTTGTTTTATAATGTTCTCCATTTGTTTTACATCTGAATGATGGCACAAACGCACCACTGTTCAGCCGCTTAAGGATTGTCAGCTTTTCATCAAAGCATTATGCCTTTGGTTTTCCCTTCAGTGACTCCACTTCTCTGACAAGTGATAGCAAGATTATCATTTTTCAGTCATGTTCTTCCTGACGGTGATATGAGGAATAAGCTGAATAACAGCAAGTAGTTGACACAATTCCTCTTGGGAATGAACTTGACCTGTGTCCGGACCCACAGGCTTTGGCCTCACACATAAACCTGATCAAGCACAAGCTATGTATGGATAAAACACCAATGTGCATGCGAGGAAACTTCTCAGTTATTTTGATTGATCTCCCAGCCCAACATGACAAACTGTAATGGCTTGAGTTCAAACAAGATATGTTTGATAACCCAAGCATTCTAGCACAAACTCCTCAGTCACTTTCTGTGGATATGTGGTACCTAGCATTGCCAGACTACAATAGTTTTTAACCCATGTCCAGAAAAAACATTGGCCCGGGACTGATTAATTTAGGTCAAACACCTGGTTGAAGGCCTGTGAGAACCGTAATTACAAAAAAGGGACCCATGGGTCACGGCGCTCAGCTGTTATATATGATCATACAATTTGATTTGGACGAGGAGGTAGGCAAAAGCTGTTTTTTTTTTAGGTATTATAAGCTCTATTATGAGTTATGTAAGATTTTTATAATATCCTTGGAGACAGGGAAGAGGATTGATGTCATTAATATTATTTACAGTTGGAAATGTTGTGCTATTATCATATAGGTTTTCAAAACTAACATGCTGAAATCTGTATTTCTGCATGATATGAAAATTATATCAACAGTGCTTACACAAAACAAACATGCCATGATCAAAATAAGGCATAATTTAAGGTACTTATATTTATGCAAACTTCTTTAAAAAATTTATAAATTCAAAACTAATTTTAGGAATACAATTGATTCTTGAATAAATAATGTTATATCCCTGAATTCTCTAGCTTCAGCAATTTTCATGTTAAAGGGGTAAATATATTTCTTGTTTACAAAGTGCATTATGTTCGGGCCCATAACTTAAAACAATTTGGCAATATTCACATCATTTCTGCCATGTGCATAGAGTATAAAGAACATGTATATTATATATGATCTAAGTCAGATCAGTGGTTTTGATTTCAGGCAGTCCTGAAGTGTGAAAATAGGTTTTTAATAACAATTTGAGGTTTTCTCACAGGAACGAAGTCACAAAGACCCAGTTTCCAGCTTGGAAGGGGATCTTGTGGACATAAAACATTATGCTAAATTTTGGAGTCCTAGGTCTTACGGTTTCAAAACGTGCCACATCTATGGACAGCAGATGGACAGACAATGGACCACGAACATAGCTCAGCTGACTTATAGTCAGCTGAGCTAAAAATTTCTTTGGAAAGATTTATATGCTTGAAAAATATTTGTAAATGCAAATACATTATGAGTCCTTAATTGTACATTTAACAAAACTTTTTTTTCCGGAAATTAAGCATTTGGAAAAACGTTGCTCTACTGTACTTGGCTTTGGCTCACATGTGAATTGGTCAGACATTTGAATACTAATCCTAATCCCAGGTGAACTAGATAGAGATTTATTTACCTTAAACACCTCTGTCAGCCCTGGAACATGTGCTGGACACCGAACACTTAAACCTTCCCAAAGATTGACCAGCGGTGGGGGGGCACAAACCAAAAACCTGTCAATAAATCCATCATGGTTCTGATTTGGGTCGAGTCTATTCACAAGGTATAGTGGCTGTATGAAGCCTGTCAGGTTCAGGGCCGTTGACGACATTTTCCCACTTCCACATTTGTAGTTACGGCTCCAACTGGAACCTCCAGCCAGGGTGAGTAGTGTTTTCCTGTCATTGCCGCTACTCGTGACCATGTTCAAGTGGTATTCCAATTCGTCGGAGAGAATAATCATTGAGTTGTTGTTTTCAAGCATCAACTGCAATAGAAATATGCCAATTGTTGAGACTAATCACAACATATGCACACACACTGACAATTGTTATTTCTAATGGGTCTTCATGCTTTGTTTCCAGGAATACCATCCTAAAGTTGGGGACATTTTACTTTCCAAATTTATGACCTTTGGAAAGTGTAGGCTCCCTGTGAAACAGCACAACCACACAATACTTTTTGTAGCAGAATATCTCCTGAATATGTGCTGCACATTTCCCAGACATTAATATTTTTCAGTATATTTGTAAACCAACACTTGCCTCAATACAAAGTTTGCAAATACTAAGCAAAGGGTGACTTGGCTAATATTGTGGTTGTACATACTATGAAGGGTAACTTAGATTGTCAACATGCTGTGTTAGCAATAGACTGCACCTGGTATGGTATGGTTGCAGAGGTTACTCAGCCTCTATGCTGTAGTTGCAAATACTCTACAGTGTCAATTGGTTCATTTTCGTGATCACAAATACTTGCCACTGTGATGTTGGTTAATACTTCTGGTGGCAGTTCCCACTAATAATTGCACATTCATTAATGTAAATTGTGATTGGACAGAAAAATGCTACGTCCAGGTATATCCATTACCATGGGACCCATGCGTCATGCACTCTGCTTAAATTTTGCAAATATGTAAAATATTCTATTGTCAGAGTTTTCATATATATATATATATATATATATATATATATATATAAGCTTATGAGAAACTGATATTAAATGGACCTCCTGCTTGGTTATAATAAAGTTATTAATATAGGAATCTAAAAGTAAAACAAGAAGAATAACTACCATTTTTGAGATACTGTGATGCATATGGAATACAGATGGACAGGCATGTGGACAGAATGGTGTGATACCTTTATTTTTTAGTGTATCCACTTTATCCAATAATCATTTTTAATTGAATTATTTTCTTTATTTACAAGTTCAATTCTGATGCAACGCAAGACTTTAGGAATAGCATTGTCGAGAGGTTCTTTCCCATAAGAACTGCCAGCAGATGCTGAACAGTTTACACCAAACAACCCTCACTCTATTTGAATTAATACACAATGCACACAACCTGACATCATGGGTCTGCTCATTGTTCATCTTACCTCATGAAGTTTCTCAAAGGAGAACTGATTGACCATCAAACATGGTCCTCCATCAGGATCTGCCTCTGGTCCTTCCTGTTCCATCCATTGAGCTGTTAGTTCCTCCTGCAGCGATTGCACTCCACTCTCAAGAGCCCGCTGCACACCACTCTTATTCAGTCCCTAGTGTCAACAATCATGTATCAGTTGGCCGGTTCTGAATTCCATAGATTAAAACTCAAAAACAAATCCTGTCTGACCAAGCCATTGTCCAGTTCCCATGTGATGTACTTCATTATTGGTAACAGATCTTTAATTGGGTAATTCACAGTCAACCTTCCACTTATATATATAGATATATTATAGATATATACCTTCTAAATATTATAATGTATATATTTACAATATGAATATTCTGGCAAATCACATTTTTAAGAATTTTTATGCCGAATGTATAGAGCTTGAAGGTGTTACAGTTGGTTGAGCACACACATATTCTTACTTCTCAAATTCAGCATGCACTATTCTCTTAAATCACATTTCCAGTCATTGCACCCTGACCTCCTCACAACATATTCTTTTCATACAGTTGTGTCTCTCCCCATTGACTGCATGTCTAAAAACGATAATTTACCACACACACAATCATAAGTCAACCCTGATCATTATGTCTCACCTTCTGTCCTACAAGTGCTGTCCATAGAATTGCTGGTTCAGACCAGGAGCCTCGCATTTTCATTGTTGCATTGCCACGCGTTAGACCAAGACCCACAGACAACAGAGGCACGAAGATAAATTCTGGTGGTACACCTGTAAGAACAGCGTTGGGTCATTAAACAATCAAGGCATACACACCTAATGACAAACTGTGCAATAGGATATACAGAAGGTATAATGCCTCCATGATAAAATGCCTGCCCGTTTCTTTCAATTATAATGCATGTACCAAGTGCAAAAATTTTAACAATGCCTGCAGGCCTAATGCGAACCTGTGCAAAATTTGGGAGTATGAATAGGTTTATTTTTAAAATTTCATATTGATCCTCATATTTGTCCTCAATACATTCATTAGTCATTATGATTTTGGCAAAATGGACGTTACAAACCTGCAAGTTTAGGACTAGCACATTTTAAAACTAGATTGTATCAGTGACTCTCTTTCGGATACGTTCTTTTTGTCAAGGAGGCTTATTGTGACAGATGAATGGAAAATTTGGCACCATGGTTTTGGAGAAGAACATTTTTATTAGCTTCTTCCCTATAAAATCTATAAAAATAAACAAAATCCAATAGAATTTTTAGATGATAATTTTTGGGAAAAAATCTTGTGATGTTAGCTCCTGCCCTTTTTTGAGATAGCTATGATGCACAACAGATGAAGGAAACGCCAAACAATTGCATAAGCTCACAGATTCGCTAAAAATGGCAACCAAGTTTTTTCAAATTTAGTTCAAAATTATATTTTGAACAGTCTGGGCATTCTGCATCTAGATGATGTGTCTAGATTCAAGAAACATTGTCTAGAAGTCTAGACACATTGTCTAGACACCAGACTGAGTCAGGTCAGTTGCCGTAGTGATGTCTGGACCCCACCTGGTTATACCGAGTGACCTCTTGACTTGGCTGCTGAAACTCAGCATGTAGTCAAATCTGTTTTTAATCACAGAAAGCCTTTTTTCTACTGGCTACACTACTTTTTTAAAGCTGAATTTATCCAATGTATTCTTTTCAAACTTGCAGTACCCTTCCATAGAATAATTATTTTAGAGTTGAAACCAAACAGCTTAACAGTTTCATTATAAAACAGATATAAAACATAAAAGCAAGAAGAGTCTAAAATTACATTGTAAAAATATCATCCATGTAGGTGGCGTCACCAATACATCAATTTCTGATATGACAAACATAGAATTTGTGTGTGATACCTCCAGCCATTTCTGAGAATAAATTTTAGTGTGCTTTCTTGCACAGATGACTAAATTCAACCTCCTGAAACTCGGCCAAAATTCTCCAAACTGGGACCGAACTTGAGAGGCATTGTTTATGGTACAATTGGGCTGGACATTTTCAGATAAGAAGCTATTTCTGCTTTTCCCCTGTAAAATCCTTGAAAAAGCAGAAAAAAAAAATAAAATCCCAGTTTTTCATATAACTGATTACTTGCAAAAAAGCTGATTCCAGCTCCTGCCATTTTTGAGTTAGCGATGGTTCATGTACAGGCGACGTAGATGCCACACCATCTCATAAGCTCACATGCTTCCCTAAAAATATCTCTGTATACATGTTCTATTTCAAGCTGAATATCTCACCCCTACTGCAATATTTGGAAGAGCATACACTGCAAACATTATTTCAGGTAGCAATTTAACAGCAAACCTGTGTACAACAAAGCTATCTGATTTGTATAGATGTGCACAATTTCATGTGGATATTTCTATCCTATATATTCCATCCTTTGAATAAGCATAATACACTGCCAAAAGAAGCCTACATTTCAGGCAGTTTCCTTAAACTTGTCATGATTCAGGCAATTGGGTTGACCAAGCTCGGCCAAGGCAGGCAGGTTTCCCCAAGGCAGACAAAGCTCATTGCCACTGTTCTCAGTATATCCAATTACAACTTCCATATTTAGACACATCATCAGTTTCATAATATTTATATACTGCAAGGTGTTTCCAAAGTTGTTAGAACTTTCTCTTCAGTGGTTTCTGAACTATTGCACCTACCAGCTTTTTGGGCTTCCACAAGTACAACCTGTCGCAAGCTTGAACTCACTGCTTTTTGCCAGTCCAGTTTAACTTGTTGGGCATTACGGTACCTTCGCATGGCCTCACTTTTCTCCAACATCTTGGGCTTCATCTTGGCACCTGTTGAAAACAAGGTACTAGTTTCCAGGCTGTATGGGAGGAGCATTCCATTTTATAAATCATTAAAATTTATAAATAAACTTTAATCTCAATTTTTTGTCTTAGTAAAAATTTAGTTTAGTATGTTATAGTTAGACAGATCATATAATATATCACATATATAATATCATATATTCCAGTACTTTCAGTAATCTATCTGTTACTATAACTGAAACTATACTACAGCATTTTAGCATCGATAACTACTACTATTACTATTACTTGCCTTCTATTAGGAATACTATTACTTTTATTTAATATAAAATATAAATACACTGAACTACTTTATTATGAATATATTCATGCATTTCATGTGTACATGTGTACAGCCTTAAATATTTCCAGCAAGATAAGTACATCACATTCTGCAGCATCACATTCCACTGTCAGCTGACAATAACCTGCCAAACATACCATGTACACTTACAAAGGACTTCTCCAATGTTTTATGACCATGCCTACTTAATGAATCAACATAGGAACCAAGCGTTAACCTCAAGCCAAATTCTTTGTCCAGTGCCCATACCACTTAGGTTAGTATTACATATGTCCAGGCAAAATTTAAATAGTAATCTGATCTTATTTTCTACTATATTATGCATTCTAAATGATATATAAGAGTTGTTTTCAGTCAGATTTTCAATTTTTAACACTGAATGGTTATGTACAGTTCAAAACTTGGATATTTATTTATAAATACACAATATTATATTAATTTACATTTTTTATTATATGGCATTTTTTATTTTTATTTTATTAATTGGTACAGTTACGTTCATAGGTAATATTCTTTTCAAATCTCCATTTTAACAAAAATAAGGCCATATGTGTTCATGATGTGCAAATAACATCCACAGTAATAACAGCCAAAAATGTATTGTGGCAAAAAATAGAGTTACTACTATTTTGATTTCTCGTAATAACTTCCCATATTTGCAACATGCAGATCCATTTTTGGCTTTACAATTTGTTCATTGGTTCAATAAATTAATATCCCTGAAAATGTTCATAGCTTTAACAATTCTCATGTTAGGTGCTCAACTATCTTTCCTGATTTTTTACCACGTCTTTCTTATTCGGGCTCATATCCCACAAATATACACCATACACTGTGAAAAATTTACATAAATGACACAATGTCCCATGATTTTCTCGTGACATTTGCCCATTAACACTCACTAACAGTAAACTGCCACTTGAGTTATGTGTGGAGTAACATGTATATAACCTGATAACATGCTTTACCTGCATGCTGAATCAGCCTGTTTCACTTTACTTGCGACCCAATAAAAGGGAAATTTTTACTCCTCTTTTAAAGAGGAAAATTGGGGGGGGGGGCTATTGAGGAATACATGTCAGATGTTAACCATGAGAACCCCCCCCCCCCCCCCATGGACATACCAGCATGTCCCTGGAGCAAGCTAAGACAACCCCCCCCCCCCCTCCCCCACCGGACAAAATAGATGACCCCTCAGACCAGGACAAGCCACTTCATAGGTTCACAACAAATGCAAGAGCACTTTCACACTAAGGAACAAGCTCTTGTGTGTCTGGCCAGTCTGTATGATTTGAGGTGAGACAGAAACCTTCTAAATATACAGCTATATTCAGTTTTAAACCAAATCCAATCCAATTTCTGTAAGATGTATTGATCAATAATTATTATATTTTCTGTTATTCTAAGGAACCCAATGGGTCATTTTGTGCAGCAGAAGTTGACCCTCAAGGCTTAATCTCAAATAAATTCAAATGGAGACAATTTATAAGAGGAAACGTAATACAGGCCATAGATGATTGATCTAATTTTCAATATTGTTGCAAAATATTTTGTAAACTGACCACATGTTTCCTAATGCTGAAACTAAAGCATGTAAGCACTATGTGAACATAAGATCTATACTTTTATAATGATAATTGGTTGCCTTTTTGATAAGCTGTTGACTGTTCAGGTGTTAACACATGTTCAGTTCCATGCTATTTTTTCATATTAAAATCCACACGTGGAAGGACTAGATGGTGAGTAGAGAAAGAGAGAGGGAAAATAATGATTTGAGTTACAACACCTCTGTATATCTGTATATATTTCTTTTTTAAATAAATTTTATGCAGTTGCAATAAGTCTGTCCCCAGTGCTCAGGTGCTTGGAGTTACAACACATTTACATTTACATACAGGATATGACATTTAATTACATAGTGCTCATAGGAAAAAGGGAGTAAGGCCCAAAACAATTAAAGGTATGGTTCTCATGCATCGCCCGCGTCAATTTTAACCTCTCAACTTTTTATTTTGATTTTCATCTGTCAAAAAGAGAAAATAATACTATTTTGATGCGACTTCCTCTGTCATGTAGTGCTTTTACCTGTTTAGCAAGAATTTTTTTTTCAAGATAAGTTTTTGCATGCTTTTCCCTGATCATATGACATATTTATTGAAACATACAAAAAAGGTAAAAAAAAAATACTGCCCGCCCACAGTAATTTCTGAAAAAAGAGGGCCTGAGAACCATTTTTTAAAATATTTTTGGGCCAAATGGCAGACATGGGGTCTATTACAGATGTTCTATTACTATTACTATTACTATTACTTTCAATTTCTGATATTACTATTACTATTACTATTACCACATTTTATCTTCTATTACTATTACTATTACTATTACTTGGGTATCTATTACTATTACTATTACTATTACTTAAACTGATGAGTGGATTCTAGACCTTGTGCAGCCATGAGTGCTATAAACTAGCACTACAATCATGTTTAAATAATATTACAAGCACCTATATCATCCAGTTATAACCTACACAATTTTCTTATACTGTGTCTGTCATTTACAAGAAGCCTAATGATACTGGAGATCTTAATTATTTCAGCTTCTTTAATTATGCTTTTTTTTATATTTTGAAACCTCAATGATTATTAGGACGCTTAAAGTGGAAATGATAAGATAATTGTATGAACTCTTGAATACATGTAATTTAAAAGCAACCCATTTTACAGGCCCTGGCATATGTAAAATATTGATTTATAATAATAATATGCATACTTGTACATTTTATATCATTTTCATATATATTTCACATAAATTTATTTTATAGTACATACTTCCATTAAGATTTAATCTTCTTTCTCATAGTTAATAAATTAAGATTCTCAGTGTAACTAAAAATTGTCTCCAAAGTAATCATAGATTTCATGATTATTGCATATTATTATTTAGTATCAAAACTGACAATTCAGTCCTTTATGTATGTATCAGGAGAGGAATTTATGTAGGGCTGTGTCCTGTTTCCCAATCCTTATAAATATATCCAATAAAAATACTGTTTACGTCAAGATTCTGGACAGATTCTAAGTACCCCATCTTCTCGGGTGTATTATTTTATCACATCTTGAGAGTGAACAGAGAGCTGGTAAACTTTACAATAATGCTAGCATGGATGGCTTTTATTCTTCAGGCATGCCCTTCTTCATTGCAGCAAAACCAGCATAGGATAATTTAGGAATATAGAGAGTGATTTAAACTTACATCAATTTTACAAAACAAATAAAATATTATATATATCACTTTCACAATAAATTTGGTATTAAACAATCATGTACTTTAAATTTTGTACATAAAAGGATCTAATTATTTGATATCAAAATTTCACATATTAAATAATAAAACATTAACAGTTACTTATATTCTCATATTATATAATCAGATAAATTAATATCGTGAAAAAAATGGTTCATTTATTTTTCAAAATATAATTAACATAATTTTAGATATTGAATGAAGGTCTGCAAAATTGGTTCTATGAAATAACAGACAAGTATTAAAAGAATAGTTTTAAAAGAATATGTATATAAATTAACTAGATCATACATGTGATTGCAGTATCTAAATGAATTTAGTACTGGTATGAGTTTATATAGCCGTGACAAACACGACTTAGTTAGGACCCCCTACTGAGATGTGACACAAGCCAAATTTAGAACCGCCCTGCAAGTCCACGCCACGCTCCACGCTTTATAACCATATCTCCGCATGCAGGCAGGCAGCAGGCAGAAATCTCCGATACATGCAGAACAATATACGAATATATTGGGTTATAACGGAATATTTAACACACATAGTAGGTGTCGTTGGAGAGATAAGAAACTTATTAAAATTTCTAGTGGGTTTATTTGAAGTGACACGATACTTGTAAGCAATGAGGCGTTGTCAAAATTGACGAAAATATTTGCATCCTCATTAACTCGATCCTCAGAGTTAGATGTCCAGGCAGTCTGGCAAGCCAGTAATCTGGCCGTAATGTCAGAGGGCTGATCTAGCGCAAGAGTTTATATAGCATTGTAGGCTTCAATACTTTATGGGTAGTGAAAACACCATAAGCTTATCATGAACATTTTGGGTCTGCAATGTATCTGGTTTCATATTATATTTTTCTGAATGTGTGTTATTGTAATCTGTATGATTAAAATGCAAAGTGGTTTGTCAAAATAAATCAAGGTACATTTCAGAATATGCACATGGATTGATGGATTTGAGATAAGATGTACATGTCACAATAATAATACACTATTTATCTGTCTCTTAACATCAAACATGCCTCTGTTTATCCATGGTTTACTAATCAAAAGTTCAGATTGTGCCAGGTTACTTATTTGGCTGTGACCTGCTCTGTCCAGTACTCTTATGTAATTAGCACCAGTGGTCACCAGCATTGTGGCAGCTAACCCATGCTTGCCTCAATAAACACATCCTGGGCAATTTACCTGGACAAGAACTGAGTCTGTTCAGCATTATTTGCTGATAAGCTTCATGATCAAGGGGCTCACAGGAAGTAATAGAAAGTAATATGTATTACACTATTACTTTGTCTTCTTTTTCTATTACTATTACTATTACAGCTCAAATTTTTGAGTCTATTACTATTACTATTACTATTACATGGAAAAAGCTGTAATAGTCTATTACTATTACTATTAATTATTATTATTACCCCATGTCTGCCAAATGGTTAACTGCTTAACATTTTTGGATTTTTTTAAAACAGCAATTCTTATTTCATTTTTTTGCATTACATCAATTTTTTTCCACAATTCATAATTGCCTCTTTATTTATTGAAATTTTACTCATATATTATCAAATTCAGCAAACAGATGGGTTTAATTATATTTTAAATGATTTAAGGGGAAATTAATTCTGCTACACATGTGTACACATGGCATCTTCTGGATTAATCCTTGAAATACTATTTTAAATTTTGTTTTGTACAATGGAATGGAAGCACCTTTAATGAAATACAGTTCAAACAATAACAATTATAGCAATTCACTTGGAGGTGGTGTTTTTTTATTTTTTCTTGGGAGGGGGGGGGGGTGACATGAGAATAATTCTTAACCTATTGAGGCATGGTGGTGGACCAGTGTGCCATCACTAACAAGGATACCCAGGCAGGGCTTTAGTGACCAGAGATGCTTGCATGAAAGGGCAAAAATACAATAGAGACCCTAAGCTTTCATTTCCACAATTCAGCATTTAACAGATTGATGAATTCTGTGTACCTGCTGTAAAAATGAAATTGAATGTATTTACATGACAAAGTTGCGCAAATTAACAGCACTGAATGTAGTATATTTATGCTAATTACTGATTCTAATCAATCAGAACTATAAATATATTGTAATGTTGGGTATACAACGGAATGTATACTTAGCACTTTGGGATCAAAATGTACAAAAAATTAGCCACTCCCTAATTTGTTGAGGCCTGACAGCACAGAACCCAATGAGAACATTCTGTTTTCTCTTTGTATATATATGTGAGAGCACCTGATTCTGTCAATATCAGAATTTGGACTCTTATCGTCAAGAAAGTACGTGCTTAATATGTGTAAGATACACACAATTTTCATCTTCATTTTTTTTAAATACAGCTAACACACAGCCATTATTGAATGATTGGGACATTGCTTGGATTTGTGAGGACAGAAATATGACCATGGCAGGGGATGCATTGGTTTGCATTGAACCACCATGTTTGAAATGACTTATATACACACATCTTTATAAAATAAAATATAAATTCAGTATGTGTTGGGAATTCCAGTTTTTTAGACAAATCACTTATAATGAGCATAATGTGAATAATGTTTCTTTGTATACCCATGTTCTTGTATAATTAGCAACCTTTTTCCATCCTAGGACACCATGATTTAAAAAAAAAAAACTGGAAAATAACTATTACTGCTCATCCACATTTTACAATCCCTCTCATCTTTAGATGTTGCACCTATATCCCCAGCTATCCATTCTATTGAAACCTTACTTTCTTTTGATGTACTGTACATTTTAGGTCTGCATGTTCAGTGGACTGGACCATCATTCTTTACATCTGTATGGCCTTTTAAGAGGATGCGGTTAGTTTTAACCCATACCTTTTTCATCTAGACTAGGCCCATATATCAGGGACATATAACATGTCAGAGGATGGTGTTGTTACATTTTCATGATGACAAGTATCCATTACCCTGCTGAGGTTAAGATTCAGATAGATAACTGGCCATGGTATGGACATAAAGATGTGAGACAAAGGTATCAAGGGTTTCAAATTACATTTGAAAAGGATAAAGAGCACCCTCAAACCATGGATGTCTGTGGATAGAATTTCTCCTAACAGCAGGGACCTAACAGCAGCTATTTGGAAAGAAAAAATTAAATATTTAGCCAAGAAAGATCACTTAAGGCACTTGCTGCTTGCGTAATTCCAGTAAACTGCCTCCAGGGGATTTGCCTGATAATTAGGATAGGGAAGAAACCGGGAAAGTGCCCTGACAACACTAATATCAATAGGTTCAATGCTTGCAGAACCAAATTCTTAACAGGAACATACATATATTTGATTGGCTGGGTAAATGCAGCCATATCTAAAAATTAGCATGGAAGTCTACAGTTCCTTCCACAGTTTTGCCATTGTTATATTTTTTTCAACATCTCAGAAATTATATTTTTTCTAAAGATTTTTACATTGGAATAGTGCTACGCAAGGATTTCTATCACGGACCAGAACCAGAACAATTTGGTTTCAATACAACAGACATAATAGGGCTTACTTAATAGGCCTCTGGGGATTTTACGATGATTTGTTATCTCTTACATATGCCAGAGGTACATAAAATTAAATGAATCACATTCAATAGACTCTACATAGATGCTACTATTTGAGTTCTATACAGAAATTATGATCAAACCATGAGCAACATATCTGTACCTTTCTCATAATAAAAAAGGAGTTATTCCTTAATTTTTACACAACCTTCAAACATTTAAATACTCAATACCCAAATTTGTTTGCTGTACATTTACTGAACAGTCAAACCAAGGTCACTAGAGGCATTTATGAAAAAAAAATCCTGAAATCCCACTTTTGTACACTTTTGTTTCCTGGGACAAACAATACCCTTAGAGGGTCATGTCATGTGAACTTGCCCAAGTTTGAACCTCAGATATTATATTAAATTATCTGGGGTAGATATCTTGTCCGACTCACAATTAATGGATACATTTTTTTTCTGATACTCATAACCGGTTCTTACATGGAATTGACCTTGTTGATCTCAGCAAGATGCTAAGGCCTCCTTTTCTTTTAATCATATGATGAACATTTTGATAATGAGATTACTTTGGCTTTTGGCTACACAATTATGATCACTGACTTTATAATACTGAAAAGCATTACTTTGACAAACAAGTCACAGCATGCACACACTGTTTGCCACATTGACCTAACATTGGCATAACTTATGTTCTCCAAACCACTACCTCCAGAGAGATTAATACATTTGGCGACAGGTCAGATCAGTAACGAGCTAGAACATACCTCCAGACTAGTGTGACAGAGTGTCTATTTTTACATGGGACTCATTATATCCTATTAGTCCATAATGCACTTGTGTGTCTCATACCCCAAGGACCGCTATTCACCAATGCATCCCTTGCTCAACCCCTCCCCCACCCCCCCCCCCCTAAGGGCACTCTAATCTACTTTCTAGAATGTAATTTACTGACAACATTTCTTTTTATCAATTTAGACAGCTGTTTACCTCATGAGGGTAGATTTTTAATATTACTGTGCACTGATAAATATCTGCCAAAACTTACTCTATACTATTCACATAATTTTTAGTGGTCTAGCTGCTTATATACAATTTTATAGTGATTTAGCTCAGACTGCATGTACTGCAATTCTTCTCCTATTAAACTTTCAATATGTTAAATGTTGCAGGAAGCACTACTTCTGAAGGGTTGAACGTTATTTGCATTTTGATATTACACCTTATTTAATACTTGCAAATCTTGTTTTCAACAAGTCCCCCTCATCCCCGGTATATCAACCACTTTGGTACCCGTATTAACCTTTAACGGTCTTTGGTTTTCATGCACCATGGATTTCGTTCATTACACAATCAGCACAGATCAGGCAATCAATCCAAAACTTAGAGGACTAACCTTTTGTGCAGTGCAGATTCCCACCGATATGCAATCACTCACGGTCTCGTGTTCCCGGTCTGTATCAAATATATATAAAGATGATTTGTTGTTACTTCGCACTTCAAACTGGTAATGCAGGCTCTTGTTGCTTGCCGTCTGATAAACCCAACGTAAGTACAGGTCAGCCAATCATAGCACAATCTGCCCCGTGGGCCTATTGCTCACCAACCGAGGCGCTAACTGGATGCTCCACGGAAGAGGTCCAGCCTCCGTCATCATTACACAGTAATCTGATAAGGAAAGGCAATAAGGTGCCACGCCTGGCTGACCCGGAAATGGTCGGCTTGCCGAAATGGTTTGTAGAATTTTGGCGTGGAGCATGTCCAAGACTGCTGGGTAAACCGGTACGCTTGCGCTTAACAGGTGTTGCGTAACCTTCGAACTGTATTGGAACTACGATGTCAAGGGCGGTAAGGGGATACCAGTGGCCAACTCTGTTCAACTGGTGTCCGTTGCGAACCCTGCATGCTATTTCGGATGGAACCGGTGTTATTTCCTTATTGGCGAAAACTGTCAGTTCTCCTCCTTCCCAGTAGGATCGACATCAACTCGCACATATCAACACCTGCTCCTGCATTTTTTCGGCATGTCATATAGCTGTCTCGGTCAGGTGAGTACCAGCCAGGCCAAGGGCCATTTTATAATGGTTCGGTTTACTTACTGGTAAACCCACTGACCTCTGTAACAGGTCTGTATTGTTAATAAATGTGGCATTCCCATTTATGTCTCCATGAACTTTTATATCGCGCCAGAGGATACAATAAGTGTAATTTAAAAAAGGGTATTAGCGACATTGTAGTCAATCTGACTTACAAACAAAAAAAAAATAATTTAAAGGTAAACGGGTTGGAATATTAATTTTGAAAATTAAAGCTCCAAAATGCAGCATTACATTGCATGTAATATAAAGGAGCCACTCTAGAACATGGGCCTCAGGGCGACTGTAGGATCACTCAAGCACTGTCTCTACGAGGTTATGAGTGTATATGGACAAACGTACTGATGTATAGGATTATGTAATGGAGGAGAGTGTAAGTGGCAGATAAAAATAAGTGGCAAAATCAAGCAGCAGTACAACTTCATGCATATCCTAAGGTTGTTTGGCTGAAGCCTGCAATCTTAAGTAGTACCAATATGAATCAGATAGTATGTTAACCAAAATTATTGCTTATGCACTGCATTACATACACATAAATGCAATTATATACCAGATCCAATTTAGTGTATTACTTTATAATTTATTTTAGGTCAACCTGACAATTTGGCGGGGGGGGGGGGGGGGATAACAGCAAATCAATTTAGTTTCACATGTTTTAGAACAGACACTGACAACTAAAGTACATAGTAGTGTAATAAACAATGTATGTACTATATACTTATCTGCCTTATTATATCTTGTTCAATTACACATTGTATTTCAGGGGCATGTAATTGAATACATGTAATTGTATCATTGCCTGAAAAGATCCGATGATTAATGCACTGCAGGCCTATGAAATTTGTTGTACATAGTGGTTTGGCAATACACCCCTTTGATTCCCTTTGCATAGAAACTCTATAAGATAATGGAAAAAACATTGAATAAGACAACTGAAATTTATTTTCAACATGTAAAATTGTGTTAAATGCCTTTAGTACTGTACTGTTACTATTTATTGGAAATTCAGACTCTATACATCCATTTCAAGCATACCTCAGAAACACATAGTTATGTTCCCAATTATTAGTACTTAACATATCTGATATTTGATAAGTGCATAACATATACTACATATATATCTACTCATATGTATATATTAAAATAAATATAGTTCTTATAAAATTATCTACATTATATTATTTATGTAAGTCAGCAGCATTCATTTGTTGAAATACAAATTTTTCATCAGTATCGCATATTTGACCTAGAGGACAATGTTTAAAACATTTAAGTTATCAGTATGCAAGGACTATTAATTTTTGTAACACCCATTCAGTAATGTTGGAACTTAACATAGTTGGTATTTAATATTTGTTTCCCAGTGCCATATGATAAGAGTAGTATTTTCCAGTAATTTTTAGTGTCATACCTGCTACAGCTCTCTCTTTCTCTTTCTCTCTCTCTCTCTCTCTATCTATATATATATATATATATATATATATATATATATATATATATATATATATATATATATATATATATATATATATTATATAGGTGATTGAGGGATGCTTATTTCTAATTCCCCTAGGAGTTATAAATCCCCATCTTAGAAGGAAAAGCTAAGTTTTTGTTACAATGGAAGTGCTTATTTCCACTCCCCCAGGGAGTGGAAATAAGGGATGCTCATTTCCACACCACCCCCTATGAGTTACCAATCCCTATGATGTAGATGGAACAGGTTTGTTAGAATAGATATTCATTTGGAGCAGCTCTATAGGATAACACTGATGAACTATATATAAAAATAAAACATGAGTGTTAATCATTGTTATTGGGCTTACCTTTGAGATGCATATCTATCTAATCAGTATTGTTACAATGGTCTTAAAGGACCCCTTGTTACATTTATAGTTTTAATTTTTCTTTAAATCTAAGATCTAGTAATTTTTGCCTACTTTGACACCACGTACAGTATCATCACTGAAAATGATTCAGATGAAATCAGTGGTATGGTAAATTAATGAAACAACCTACCAGGGTACAGGTGCCAGTCCAGTTTAACCAGTCTGGTCTGGGCTTTACCTTGTATTCTGAGACAAGAGCTGATGCACCAGTCTGAGCATATGGACACAAAACCAGAACTCACTAATGAGGTGCCAACAGTCTACTGATAAGGACTCTCAGCCAGTTTATCAAGTAATGTCGAATTCTCTTACTCTCTATGTGTTACTTTAAGTTAGATCTCATGATCCATATACAAATTTTAAAAAAGATTAAACAACTAGACCTAAAATCTATTTGGCACTGCAGAAAAAATATAAATCTATAGATATGTCTTTTAAACTTTTTGTCACACATAACTGTAATATAATTGTCAGGGGTAACTGTTTTAAACTTTAATGTTAAATGCATTGAAATAAAAATCAATTTCAATATAAAAACTGAAAAACTTAAATGTTTCAAGATCTTATTTCTAGAAATGTGTAATTGTCTCATGTCCCTGCTATCCCTATCATGTCTATAGAAGAAGTTCAGAGAGGATTTTGTAAAGAAAAGCAATTATTAAACTACGTTTATCACTGACAGAATAAACGCCCCAGTTTTGGTCACTTAAACTGCCAAAACACTCAGAGACTTCCCAGGGAGTGGAAATAAGGCCTGCCTTGTTACAAAAGCTATTCATTTACAGCAGCATTATAGGATAACATTGATGAATATATATATATATATATATATATATATATATATATATATATATATATATATATAACTGCCAAAACACTCAAAGACTTCCGGGGAGTGGAAATAAGGCCTGCCTTGTTACAATAGCTATTCATTTACAGCAGCATTATAGGATAACATTGATGAATATATATATATATATATATATATATATATAAATATATATATACACCAAATCCCTATATATATATATATATATATATATATATATATATATATATATATATATATATACACAATAAAAATTGAATGTTATTCGGCTAACTTTTCAGAGGCAAATCTATCTAATCAGTATTTTGAGAATGATCTTAAAGCACCCTATGATACCTTTATATTCTTATTTTTTCCTGATTTCAAGTTCTGGTTATTTTCATATATTTTGACAACACAGTCACATCATAGAAAATGTTTATGGTGAAATTAATAGTATGGCCAAATACTGAAACAACCTACCAGAGTTCAGGTGCCAGTCCAGTTTAAACATCTGGGTTTAACCTGGTATTCTTAGCCCAGAGCTGATGGCACTAGTCTGAGTATATGGACACAAAACCAAACCCCACTAATGAGGTGGCAAACAATCTTCTGAAAAGGACCCTCAGTCAGTTATCAAGTAATGTCAAAATTTTCCTCATGCTTTATGAGCTACCTTTAGATAGTTCTCATGATCCCCAACTTTAGTATAAATTTTCTTAATGATTAAACAACTAGACCAACAAAAATTTCATTGGCACTCCAGAAAAATATAAATCTATATGACTTTGAAATTGTTTGGCAATTATAAATGTTCTATAATTGTCAGTGGTTACTGCAATTTATTCATGTGTTAAACTTTGTATTAAAAACATTTAAATGAAGCAATTCAATATACAAACTAGGAAACAAGGCAGCTGACAATGTCGCCTGCAGGGTGTTGGTAAAAGTTCAAGTATTTCAGCTTCTCACAAGTACATGTCCAAGTACAGGTACTTAAACTTAATTGTGTACTTAAGTACAAGTACAGGTGTCAGCAATTAATTACAAGTATAAGTACTTTTATTCCTGGGCCAGCGTGACATAGCTGTCTATATTTGCCTTCTCATGTGTGTCTTGTATGCTCATGTTTGACATGGTTCTAGAGGATTTATACAAGTCCCGGTGCTATCCTGAAATGTGAGCATACTTTTATATAAGCAAGATGACAGCTATTAAATGTGAATGTGGAGAATGATGGATGGGAATCTTGGTGATTGTTTGGGCTGGCAGAGCCCAATATTTGGGCAAAATATCCATTATGTTATTAATTAACAGTGAATAATAATAGTATAATTATGTATGGGGTAATAGTAGTGTAATAATAATAGAAATATTAAATAACTAATTTTCAAAGTAATAGTTATAGTACTAGATACCAAACTTGAGACTAACAGTTACAGTAATAGATTTCAAGTTTTATAATACTAACTTTTACAGTCCTTGACTGAAACACTAAACAGAGGTCAAGGATGCAGTGTTTGTATGATCATGCCCATGTAAAAACACAGGAAGTTGTTGTGTAATTAGTCAGATAATACCCAACTAGATAAAACCTGTGTTTGTGTTGATTCATTAACTTGGCTAGGTCAATTAACACTGCAGTGGTGCTGTACCAGTTCTCATATTATGTAGGGCTAGTCATGCATTGACAGCTGAGGCTAGATCAACAGTGCTGCTGTTGTCTGAATAGACAGTCCAGCTAGATCAAGTCTTTGGAGTCACTATACAGACACAGTTGAAGTGGTACAAGACCACCGCCCCAGTCTGTCTGTTTAGACAATTAGATGAATAGACAGTCTGATTGCCATCACCTCTTATAATGTCCAATATGTGTGAATTGGTGATGCCACACACAGTGAATGAGGTCTTGTTTGTACCAATCAAATACTGTCTTGCAGTCTAAGTATAGGAGGCTTATCATGTGTATTAAAATTCGGCTCAAATGACTTAAAAAATGACTAGTCTAATGAAATGCAATAACTTGGTAATAGGTATGAATGCACCCAGCTTTGGTGTTTATGAAAATGATTAGGTTGATATGAATGTTACAAGCAAGGACTGGGCACATGGCATGTCCTATAATCAAGATAAAGAAAGATACATAAATGGAGGTGCTCCTTTCAACTCCCCCCCCCCCCCCCCAATGCTTATTTCTACTCCACCTAGCAGTTACCAGTCATATTATATGAAACAGATAAGCGTTTGCTAGAATAGATATTCATTTAAAGCAGCACAATAGGATAACATTGATAAATATATATAGTTAACAGTGACCCTCTCTCTTTTTTTCTTCCTCTCTCTCTCACTCCCTCTTTCTCTTCTTCTCTTTCTCCCTTCCTTTTTAGTTCACTCTGTGAACTTATGCCATGGCGCAGCATCTGCCGTCCACTGTCCACTGTCAACTGTCCACCGTCCACCGTCTGTTACCAAATATCTCAACAGCCACACCAGTTACCTTCATGAAACTTTGCAGAATAAATGATCATGGGATGGACATGCAAAAATAAGCTTTCGGTGGCACCATGTTGACCTACTTTCTGTGGGATGAAATGGTCTTTTCCATTTCTTCCAAGATAAGTCATAATGTATTAGTATTTTGGCCTTCATATCATAGTCAACAGTTCCTTAGAAGAAGGGGAATATTTGTGTGTAAATTCAGTCAGGTCATTTTCAAGATGGCGTCTCTATGGAACTTCAAATCATGTCGATCGCAAAATATGACAACTTGATGTGTTTCCATACAGGATGTATTGTCTGTTACTAAATATCTGAGGAACTGCTGCAGCCTTCAGTTTCCAATTTCACAGGAATATTGATCATGTGACTGCTCAATGATTTTGACCTCCAGGTGGCGCCACCTGTGTTGACCTACTTTCTACAGGCTGTAATGGTCTTTTCTCTTTTTTCCAAGATATGTCATAAAGTATAAATACTTTGGCTTTCATATCTTAGTTAACAGTTATTAGGAGGAAGGGAAATAATAATTTTAGTATAAATTCAGTTAAGTCATTTTCAAGATGGCATATCTACGGAACTTCAAAATGTGACAATTGCAAAATTTGACAACTTGATGGTTTCCATACAGGATGTATTGTCTGTTACCAAATATCTTAGGAACTGCTGCAGCCTTCAGTTTCAAATTTCACAGGAATATTGATCATGTGACTGCTCAATGATTTTGACCTCCAGGTGGCGCCACCTTTGTTGACCTACTTTCTGCGGGACTAAATGGTCTTTTCCACTTCTTACTAGATAAGTCACAAAGCATTAATATTTTGGCCTTCATATCATAGTCAACAATTCCTTAGAGGAAGGGGTATTATTTGAGTAAAAATTTAGTCAAGTCATTCTCAAGATGGCGTCTCTATGGAACTTCAAATTTTGTCGATCGTAAAATTTAACAACTTGATGTGTTTCCATACATGATGTAATGTCTGTTACCAAATATCTTAGGAACTGCTGCAGCCTTCAGTTTCAAATTTCACAGGGATATTGATCATGTGACTGCTCAATGATTTTGACCTCCAGGTGGCGCCACCTTTGTTGACCTACTTTCTGCGGGACGAAATGGTCTTTTCCACTTCTTACAAGATAAGTCACAAAGCATTAATATTTTGGCCTTCATATCATAGTCAACAGTTCCTTAGAGGAAGGAGAATAATTTGAGTATAAATTTAGTCAAGTCATTCTCAAGATGGCGTCTCTACGGAACTTCAAATTTTGTCGATCGTAAAATTTAACAACTTGATGTGTTTCCATACATGATATATTGTCTGTTACCCTTGTTAAAATCAGGAAATAAAATGATGTAATCAAAAAGAAAGGTATTAATGCAAATATTGTTTAATTATCCTGGCTCAATATATTTGGAATTAACATGATTTTCTTTGCCTCTTCAGCCTTCGGCCTCATGTAAGCATTTAATTGTTATGAATAAACTTTTCCTGTGACCGGAGCTGTTGATTTCAATTTCATATTTTTCATGTATATGCCAACTTTAGGGCAGTTTTAACTCCAACCATACCCTTCCACCACCCACTGATTCCTTTTTCTTGGCACTGTGAATAATAGTTCTATTGATATAGCATGAAATATAATAATTACAGAAAATATATACTTAACACAAAACATGTTAAAGCTATTCCCATAAGGATTTAATATGTTAAAATCTGAAATCTGAAAATAAAATATGCTGAATTAGGCTGGTTATTGAATTTTTTTGGAGGCTCTTGTCGTATTCCCCTACATTGTCAAGCAGTCCACTTTGGTGATTCAGTGATTAGGTCATTCAGTGCACATCTCTATGCTCCTTAGGCTGTAGGCATAATGTAAGATGTCCCCAAGATCTCCTACCAGGCTGAAAACTGGGTCTTTGCGACTTTGTTCCTTTGAGAAATTAAGGGAAAACCTCAATTTTTAATTAAAAACATATTTTCACACTTCAGGCCCTAATATCAAAACCACTCCTCTGTTTTTCCTCATATTTACCATAAATACTCCTCTAAATAGTTCCTATGTACATGCCAGAAATAAGGTCTGTATTATATAATTTAAAAAACTTATGGGCTCAAACATAATGCATTTTGTAAAAAATCAAGAAAGATATTTGATTGCTTAACACAAAACATGTTAAAGCTATGGACTTCTTTTCCATTAATATAACTTCAATTAATCAACATTAAATTGTATATCCAAAATTAGATCAAAATCTTTTAAATTTTTAAAATTATTAGCAAAATTAAAAATTTGTACATTAAATTTTGCCCAACTTTTGCCACGTTTTTTTCCTGTAAGTACTGTGGATTCAGTTTCACAGCATGTGCACATAAGGATTTAAAAAATGTTAAAATCTGAAATTTGAAATAACAGCTGCAAAATTAGGCTAGTTATTAAATTGTTTTGGAGGCTCTTGTTGTGTTCACTTACATTGTCAAGCAGTCCACATTGGTGACTGTAGGTCATTCTGTGCACCTCTCTATGTTTGGCATAATGTTATGCATTCCCATCACTAGGGCAAGCCCTCTCTCCACTGAGTTGAGCTTGGTCAGGCTGTCTGCAGTTAATTCTGTACCACAAGGCGCTTTTTCCTGTCCCCCACCCCACCCCCACCCCATTCTGTTGACAGACCTGTACTATGAACTAGATGAATCTTAAAATTAACATTTTTTTCAGCAATCAGCAGTAACAACGGAGACCCCTCCCCCCACCCACCCTGTCAATACACAGGACTAATAAACAAGATGAATCTTATAATTTTAATGGTAAATTAATTCTTTTTGATGAGACTTGGACAATTTTAATTTTTTAAAGAAAAAAATTTCAGGAATGTAATCCTAATATTCAAATGTGATAAAATGTAATTGCTAACTGATAAGATTTAAGAAGATATAAATAATTTGTAGCATTTCTTTCATATCTCTTACAGTTTGCAGGGCCTAGAGGTGAATAACACTGTTAACTTAGTATTAAAATTAGGAATATTGGTCAAACTTTGTGGGATTAATTTTTAACATAATGGCCATATATTTCCCTTTGGAAAACTTAATTACCTTCAAACATTATTTGTTTATGAAATGTTACTTTTAGTTATCACTTACCGTAAACCTATTTGTTCCCTAGGTGCATCACTAAATGGTTTAGCTCATGTCCATTATTTATACAGAGTTTTAGCAGGGCCATTTTCTCATATAGCTTTTCTAATGATAATAAACATGGAAAACCAAAAGAAATTTGCAGTTACTAAATTTTTCCACAGTTCAGCTGAGCGATGTGACCCATGGGTCCCTTGTTAAAATCAGGAAATAAAATGATGTAATCAAAAAGAAAGGTATTAATGCAAATATTGTTTAATTATCCTGGCTCAATATATTTGGAATTAACATGATTTTCTTTGCCTCTTCAGCCTTCGGCCTCATGTAAGCATTTAATTGTTATGAATAAACTTTTCCTGTGACCGGAGCTGTTGATTTCAATTTCATATTTTTCATGTATATGCCAACTTTAGGGCAGTTTTAACTCCAACCATACCCTTCCACCACCCACTGATTCCTTTTTCTTGGCACTGTGAATAATAGTTCTATTGATATAGCATGAAATATAATAATTACAGAAAATATATACTGAGAGACAAAGGCATTGTGACCCCCCCCCCCTCCCCCCCCATATATAATCCTTCCACCTGTGGGGAGTGGGGTTATGGAAACTGTATAACAAACATAAAATAGAAAAAAATGGTATCAGGAAACCGGAATTCCAATAATTGGACCTCATTAGACAAATGTGTAACATTTTGATCTGTCAACAGCTTATCAAAAAGGTAACCACTGGAAACACATGGTCATGAACGCAACATCATTGTTAGAACATTTTCTTCAATCATTTCAACCAACCATGCCCTAGATAGCCTAAAGAGCAGACTTACTATAAATGTTGATGCAATTTAGAATTTTTAATCAACTTACATTTTCAAATATAATTGATATATACTTTACATGTATAGTTAAATTTATAATTTTTAAAAAAAATTCCCCTAAACGGAACATTAATATATTACAAAAATGAGGATATAATGCAAACATTTGTTCAGTTAATTTCTGTCTCAGTAGAATGGGAAACAAAAGATTAGCTTTTTTCTTCTATCTCTCTGTCATCATAACAAACTTATCAGAAATTATTGTATTGCTGTCAGAGAAACAACAAACAAAAGACCACCTCATGGTTTAGCCATTTATATACATAAACAGCTGAGCCCTTATGTAACCCTTCACCATCACACAACACTAGATTTTGAGTCATCTCTTCTGTATATTCACACTTAGACTCACTCATTGTTTACCTCTGTAGGTCACTCACATGTCCCATTAGTAACTTCTTCTCTGAACTCGAAGTTTAAGTCTCTCAAGTTGACCTCAACCTGCTTAAAGTGATCATGGGCGATTTCAATTTTGACATTTGGAATATAATATATAAAACCAAATAGACACATTTATGTAATCTCTTTAAATGTCAACAACTAGTCAGAGAACAAAACCAGTCACCATGGAAATACCATAGATCTGGTCTTCACTAATAGTTAACATGCCTCATTCACAACATTAGCAAACACATGGTCAGATCACAATATATTATAAGTGAAAATCCCCCTATTCTTTAATTCAGATCAAACATGGCAACCTCTCATGGCTTAATCTACCATTTGTCTCTATAGATACTTTTGGAGACATTCGAGTGATGTAAACTTGATAACTACATTGTGCAGTGGTTTTTCGTGACGTAGGGTACTACTTGGATAAAAACATACCATTTTGACACCATATTTTGATATGCCTAGAGTGACATTTTTAGGCCACTTAAAACTAATGCCCTGTCGTCAGGTGCTCTCAGGATACAATGATTTCTGCCGTAGCTTCTGAATTTTCCTGGTCTTTGAGGTCACCCTTTGGTAAACATTGGTTCCTGGGAAGCTGATGAAGAAGGGTTTTGAATGCACAATGCCTGGCAATGCAGTAACATTGCCCAAAATAGATCTTGACTCTTGTGCAGAGATTGCTGACATGACACTTAACTTCTCTAGCCATTTTTTAGCATTTCAATTTGGACCTGTTTAACAAGACATTTTACAAATATTATATTCTGTCCTCAAGTGTTAAGTAAGTCCTGAAAAGCTGGTACACTGGGAATTGATTGATCAGTTCAGTTCTGCACTACGAGGTGTTGATCTTCTTTGACAAATCTGGAAATTCTCCACATCCCTGCAGATTTAATGTGTTCACTAAAATTTGTGGGTTCAGGTGACTCGTCGCCTTTGCACATTCCACACTAAAAGCAAGTGGAAATTACCAACCATTCCATTGCAGCAACCTTAAATGGATTCACATAGCTTTTAGCAGACATGAAGGCACTCGGATTTTTAGCTCAGCTGACAGTAAGTCATCTGAGCTATAGCGATCACTCTATCGGTCGTCCATCTGTCTGCCTGTCTGTCCAGCTGTCTGTCTGTCCGTCTGTTTGTCCATTAATCTGCACAAATTGTAACGGCTGGAACTAGCATCTTGTAAATTGTCATTCTGAGAGGTCCATGATAAATCTCCTTTGGAACCAGAAATTAGGTCACTGTAACCCATAATTTTTGAGCTATGCATGGGGCCCCATAGTACCCCCCAGAATAGTAAAATACCTATTGATCATGAGATGTTTCATCAGTTCCTGCAGAATGGTGGCACCACCTGTATTTTTCAATTTTTTACAAATTTTTCTCTATTTTTGAGAACTTTAAAAATATGAACATCTGTTAACAGGGCACAAATCGTAAAGACTGGACCTAGATTCTTCATTCTTGACATAGTGAGAGACCTATGAAAAGTCTCCTTGAAAACCTGAAATAAAGTCTGTTACCCATATCCCCTGAGCTGTGGGGCTCCCAATTACCCCCAGAACAATGGATAATTTGATAAAAACAAACTGCAACATCGCAATAACTACAACACTGATGGTCATGATTTTTGGCATACATATTGATCAAGAGGTGTTTCATCAGTTTCTAGAGACTGGTGGGGCCATCAATATTTTTTTATTTTTTACGAATTGTTTTTTTTTTCCAATTTTGAGACCTTGAAAAATGTGAACATCTATTAACAGGGCACAAATCGTAAAGACTTGACCTAGAATCTTCATTCTTGACCCACAGGGAGACCCATGAAAATGGAAACCTGGAGTTAGGTCTCTGTCACCCATATCCTTTGAGCTATGGCACTCCAAAGTACAGCTCAGAATAATGGAATATTTGATACAAAAGCTCAAGTATCTGAATAACCAATGCATAGATCACCATAATTGTATGCATGGATATTGATCATGGAGTGTTTCATCAGTTTCTGCAGACTGGTGGCACCACCTGTATTTGTTCAGGTTTTTTCCGAATTTTGTTCTCTATTTTTGAGACCTTTAAAGATAAGAACACCTGTTAACAGGGCACAAATCATAACAGATGGACCTGGAATCTTCATTCTTGATACGCAGGTAGACCCATGAAAAGTCTACATGGAAACCTGAAATTAGGTCCCTTTTACCCTTATCCTTTAATCTGTATGGCTCCAAAATACCCCCCCCCCCCTGAATAATGAAAAATTTGATACAAAAACTCCAGTATCTCAATTACTACAATACTGATGGTCATGAATTTTGGCATGCTTATTGATTATGAGGTGTTCCATCAGTTTCTGCAGACTGGGTGTGCCACCTCCTTTTGTTTTAATTTTTGCGCATCTTTTTTCTCTATTTTTGTGACTTTTAAAGATGTGGTTATCTGTCAACAGGGTACAAATCGTAACAACCGGATCTAGAATCTTCATTCTTGCCATGCAAGGAGGCCTATGAAATGTGTCTGTAGAAACCTGAAGTTAGGTCTCTGTTTCCCATATCCTACTACCTATAGGACTCCAATTTTAGTATCTCCAGAATAATTGATAATTTGATAGAAAAGCTGAAGTATCTGAACAACTAATGCAGAGATCACCATGATTCTTTGCATGGATATTGACCATTAAGTGTTTCTGCAGACTGGTGGAGCCACCTGTATTTTTTTTTAAAGTTTACGCATTTTTTCTCTTTTTTTGAGATATATAAATACAGACACACTCTTGGCCTGTTGGTTGATCTGTTTGATACTTTAGTTGAATGGGTATATACTACCATTCAGTTGATAAAATTTCCTTTTGCAAATCTCTTTCCAGTCAGCTGTGCGTCATGACCCATGGGTCACTTAAGCTTGTTAAGGCAACAAGCCTACTGGACTGTCAGTGGCGGCATCTTAATCTGAGATCAGCACGTACTGTACTTGCCATGATTTGAACCGCAAAATAATATCTATTAACAACAAGTCCAGTAGGATCGAATGGTTTACAGAAAAAAATTAGTTTAACTGCACACCTATCAGATTCTTCAGGAGCTAATTAAATCTTTCTGGTTAATCAGTACTATTTTGGGTGTCCAGTGTAAACTGCTATTGTCTAAATTCTGCACTCAGGAAGGAACTATTGTATATGCTCCTTTCTCTCTACTACTGCAACTATGGATCAATCCTTCCCTCTCACTGAATAATGGCTCACTGGAATAATGTATGCAAGCATAATTTTTACTCTTGCAGATCTGACTTGTGCATAGTGTGTTCGACCCTGGAAAATGCCAAAGTACCAGATCCCTGTGACATGGCTGAATTGCTTGGCCTTCGCTGCACATCATTATCCACTACATACACCGAAAAGATGGACCCGTGTACAGGAATTCTTACAGGCACATGTGGATTTCACTGGTGATGTACCCAACAACTTATTGGTGACACTAGGATCTGGAAAGAAAACAGTTCTTTTTGAATGTCAAGCCTCCCATTGCAGGGAGGTCTACTTAATGTTTGCCAGAGATGCCCCAGTTGTTGGCTTTGAGGAACTACAGGACTTTGCCAAGATATTCTTTAAGAAAAGTGGAATACACTCAGTTCACAAACCTACAGTCCTCCTACCCAAGGAAAAAGTTTGTCCATTGTGTAAGAAGGTTATTGAGATTGACTATAGACCAAGTTTTCCACAAGTGTTCACAAAAGCTGGGGTGTCAACTGCTGTGTCCTTTCATGGAAGGTGTACAGAATGCAGACTATCAAGAATGCACTCTTTTTACACACAGGACAAACAGTCAGGAGGCCCAGCCTCTAAAGTTTATCAACTACAGGATGTAGATGAATTCTTCATGGTCAGTCGCGAGACTGTTTTTGAGGTTTCCCTGTTAGCGCAATTCCATGCAGCACTAACAGTCAGTGGCTGTTCTTTTGGATCCACTGTTGACGCTTACAATGCTGAACATGCATTATGTCCTCCTAATACATGCATGCCTGGTCACTCTTGCACCCAACTTTCCAGCCAGGTGTCTGTCTTATTGCATAGGGACCGCATGGAGGATGCCTGGTTCATCTGGAGACTCCTTCTGCAAAAGGGATATCAGGACTCACTTGAGGTCTCACAGCAACAACATGGTCATCGTCCTGACCTGGAAGTCCTCTGCAAACAAGCATATGATGATCTTCTCTTGAAAAAAAATCCTGTAAGTTTTTATGCATTTTTTTTCACATATAAGCATTTTTTTTCACACCAGTGATGTAAATTGATCCCAAACCTTGCTGTGGCTGACCATCACAAAGTCATATATAGGACAGTATCATATCTTTGGCTGTAATCATGGCATCTGCTGGATCAATTTTCTGGACAACTTTTTTGGTCCAGTAAGATGACAGATTATTATTTTGGTATATATCACAGGGTTTCCACCAGCATTAAAGTTTGGCAAGTCAGCAGACATTTCCCCTGAGTAGGCACCTAAAAAAGTACCCCTAAAGTTGCTGTATGTTAGCATTATATGAACTTGCTGGTCACATACAGATGGTATTCAGTTCATTAGCACACTGACAGTCTCTTTTTCACTTAAGGACGTCTTAAATGTGACAGCCAATTGTAGCTCTATATGGCCATCAAGGGTCCCTGTCACTTACCTGCTCTAAACCAAACAGGCCACAGTCACTGAACTGTTGTCTTTTAATTAGCCTTCCTAACGGCAGGTCTTCAGAGCTATATCAATCACTCAAAGTCCATTGTCCAAGTGTCTGATGGTATGTCTGTCTGTCAACCTGTCCCAAAACTCAACTGCTTGATCAAGAATCTTCTAGCCTGACATCCAAGAAGATAAATATCCATGTATTCATGAATCTTTGTGTCGTATATCTATATCCTCCTGGCTAGAAGTACCTCCCCCCCCCCTGAATAAATGATAATTAAATACAAAAGGTCCAGTATCTGATCAGTGACTGCCATGATTTTTTGTGACAATTGATCAGTGAGTGTTTCATCAATTCATGTGCACTGCTGGTGCTCCTTGCAATTGTCTATCGTTTTCCTAAAATTTTCTCAATTTTTTTAAATTTCATGGATACAGTCATTTGTTAATAAGGCTCAAATTGTAATCATTGGACAAAGAATTATTTGACTTAATTGACGTTGCAGCTATGGGGCTTTTAAAGTACCCATCAGAATAAATAAAATTTGATTCAAAATCCCCATTTTTTGATAAATAATGCATCAATTGCAATAAATACTCCCATTTATATTGACCATAATTAATTTTGTCCATTCAGGTATAATGGTGTCACCACCTGCTTTTCTTCAATTTTTTAGCTCAGCTGACTATAAGTCATCTGAGCTATAGTCGTGGTCCATTGTCTGTTGTCCGTCCGTCTTGCCGTCCGTCTGTCTGTCCGTCTGTCTGTCCGTAGATGTGGCACGTTTTGAAATCCGTAAGACCTAGGAATCCAAAATTCTGCATAATGTTAGATTTCCCCAAGATCTCCTACCAAGCTGAAAACTGGGTCTTTGCGACTTTGTTCCTTTGAGAAATTAAGGAAAAACCTCATTTTTTTTATTAAAAACCTATTTTCACACTTCAGGACTGCCTAATATCAAAACCACTGATCTGTTTTTACTCATATTTACTATAAATATTCCCCTATATAGTTTCTATGTACATGATAGAAATTGTGTCTGTATTATATAATTTAAAAAAGTTAAGGGCCCAAACATAATGCATTTTGTAAAAAATCAGGAAAGATATTTGATCACTTAACACAAAACATGTTAAAGCTATGGCCTTTTTTCCAGTAATATAACTTACACTAATCAACATTAAATTGTATACCCAAAATTAGAACAAAATCTTTTAAATTTTTTTAAATATTGACAAAAATAAAAAATTGGTACCTTATATTTTGCCCAACTTTGAGCATGGCACTTTTTTTACTGTAAGTACTGTGGATTTAATTTTCACAGCATGTTTTTGTTAGCATTTTGTCTGTTTACACCAAAATTTGAGACCAGTTGATCAAAAAGTGTAGATTTTATTCAAGTTTTCAAGCACCATGTATCATATTGTTTACATTAAGCTAGTGTTAAGCAGTTTGCAAGAGCTCAGCTCCCAAGCTTCAGTTTTCAGTTCCTAAAATTTGGCATACAATAAGATGTCTCCAAAATCCCCTACCATGCCAAGATTTGGTCACTAGGACTTAATACCTTTGAGATATGAATGAAAATCTTCATTTTTCCATTAAAAACCCATTGTTACCATTCAAGACTGCCTAATATCAAAACCATTGATCTGACTTTAATCATATATTATACACATATTTTTCTACACATTCTCTATGCACATGCCAGAAATGATGTCAGTATTGCGTAATTGTTTTAAGTTATTGGCCCAAACATAATGCACTTTGTAAAAGAATCAAGAAATATATTTATTCCCTTAACAAGAGGATTGCTGAAGCTAGAGATTTTTTGTCAGGGATGTAACATTGTTTAATCAAGATTCAATTGAATACCCAAAATTAGTTCTGAATTTTTCAAATTTTATAAGTTATTAGTATAAATATAAAATTAGTACCTTAAATTTTGCCAAACTTAGGCCAATTGTTTCCTGTGAGCACTGTTGATATAATTTTCATATTATGCACACATAAGGATTTCAGCTTTTGGTTTAGAAAGCTGATAGAAATTGGCCAAAAATTGTAGCTTTTATTAATGTTTTTATGAGACCATGTCAGAGATTAGCTCTCCCCAGCGACTCTTGAGTAACCTGTATGTTGACCTAGTTGACCTTTCATCAAATTATGCATGCTTTAGGCCTGGCATACACGGGGGCAGCCAGGCAGCTTATGGCCAGCCACAGTTGATCCAGGTGTCCAACCAAACTTATCTAGTACTTTTAATTAACAACATAACAATAAACAATAAATAAATAAATTTTGTTTTTTTTATAACAAATTAAATAAAAATAGAAAAGAAAAGGAACCTGTTAGTTGATGAGTAACAGAAAATTAACTTGCAGTTACTGAGGATGTAAGAATATTGTATGGATGGATAGAATGTCAATGTCAGTGTTATTCCAAATAACACCATGCAGTCACCTATGGTCTTTTTCAGTTAAATTTTAATGATAAAAAAAAATATATAACATATTATTCATTACTAATCATTAGGGATCATATGAAGGAAATTAATGATAGACAAAGATGCAGTTGATAATATTAATCTGGATTCCTACTAAGTCTAGTGTGTAGATTGATGTGAATTAGTTCAAAATGAATATATTACATTTATTTTTTTTAATATGAATAAAAGCCATAAAAACAGTTACTTATGATCATTATTTAAATATGTGATTTTTGTAAATTTTGGATTCTCAACATCATTCTTTAGTGAAAACTGAATAAATACCAGACAAGTTGCGAATACTTTGCAAATGTATTTGATTACGAATATGAATATGCACTCCACTATAAAATTTCTTGCATAAGAATGTGAATTCAGGTAAAAATGAAAGTATAAGAATACCAGTGCATACACTTTCAGAATGTATTCATGAAAACATTCATGAATATATTCTTTGTTATTATTTAATAATCAATTAAGTTGTATTTTATTTTAAAAAATCATACAATTTATTATTTTAATAAAAATTATATTTGGGACAATTTGTAATTATTTTTAATAAATAGCTAAACCTATATATAATATGTTCTGCTTATAAGTTATATGGCCAAGTCAAAATCTGTGTGACAATAGCACTCCATTTGTTAATAAAATAAATGAAATCAATCCTCTTCCCTGTCTCCAAAGATACTATCAAAATCATACATAAGCTAAACACCAGCAACTCATTATACAGCTTATATTTATTTCCACACAAACAAGCATTTGCCTCATTTCTAAATCATATTTTTTAACATATATAACAGCTGAGCGCCGTGACCCATGGGTCCCTTGTTTAACAATTTTTAGCTTTTTTTGAGACTGTCAAATGACAGCAATCATGCCAGTGTCTCACCTAAGGTTTCACCTGGTGACCTGAAACCAGGTTTGTTTTATGAAACTTCACTTGCAGAAGACAGGTGGTGCCAGCTGGTTGTTTTTCTCTCATCAGATCACAGCAATATCAGTGTTTGAAGTGATATTATCTTTTATGCATTTTTGATCATAATTAGTTTATTCAGTCTTTCAAGACTGGTGGCACCACTTATTCTTATCAAACCTGTTAGCTCATGAGGTGGTGCAGATTCATAATGTCAACAATTATATGAACAGGAAAGGTTATAGTATATATCATGAAGACTGATTTGGCGCAGATAAGATTTATATAATCAGTCATTTATATTAAAATATTATTAAACTTTTCATTATGCATACATTTAATAAATATGAAGGAAATTATGATAAATAAAGGCACAATTCAAAATTGGGAAATCTCAATCAAGTATCTTAATAGATGTTTATTGATTTGCACATTTAAAAGATATATCTTTTGGGAAAAAATAAATATCCATTTGTTACATAATGTAGTGTTATCTGATTGTGAAATAATGTAATATTCTGTAAATATAAATCAATATATCACTTGTGAACTATACCAATTGGTGGGCTGATCATTGAGTTTTATCGAAAGTCAGCCGCTTTGCAGCCACTTTCAAGCGCTCAATTATCAAAGGCAACTATCGATTACATCATAATCATGATTTTTTTCCCCAGAATTCCTTCATGTTATAGGCAAAAATTATTCTTCCTTCATTTTACAACATTCCGCACTTCATATAATGATTCTGTGTTCCCAAATAATTTCCACATGTACCTGAGTGAGACACGGTAGATGCATCATTATGATCAAACTGATATCTGGCAATGAAAATCAAACAACAGTGACCGGATTTTTCAAACAAAAAACAAACAGAAATAATTACCCAGAAGCCTTTATGCAGTTAACATTTTACAAATAAATCATACATGATTTATTTTTACACAAAAAAATATGTAGGCCTGTGACATTTTTCTGGCGGGCTTGAGAAACCAGTATGCATGTCAGCAGTCATCAGAATTGTTATAAAATTAAGGTCCTTGCTGATGTTGAAGTTAAAATAATAGGCGCGAGTATTCATGAGGGCCAACAAGTAGATGTCCTTGATTATGGTTTATTTCTTGATTATAACAATAAATTACAATGAAACTTTGAATAGCATATTCTCAGTAATACAAGGAAAATATAAAAAAAAGCAAAAACTTTTTTCTCTAGGTAGAGTTAATGAGACACACAATCGCAATCTCGCCTAGGCAAGATCACAATTGCAATCTTGTCTAGGGGAATTTAAAATCCACCTGGATGTCAATCTCTTCTCTGACACACACACACATACACACACACACATATATATATATATATATATATATATATATATATATATATATACATATATATTTATATAATCTTTATCACTTAGACTTATATCTGCTGAGACATGGGGCTTAAAAGTACCCCCCCCCCCCATAAAAAAAATACAAAGCCACAAATTCTTGATTATTATTCACTGAATTGTCATCAGTCTGACATTGAATATTGACCATGACTAGTTTTGTCAGTTTCCAAAAAGTGGTTGCGCCTCCTGTATTATTCAAGTTGTGAGCTTATGGGATGGGGTGGCATCGTCCGGCGTGTGTCGTCTGGCATCTGTCCTCTGTCGTCTGTACATTAACCCATACTATCTTGAAAGTGACATGAGTTATCTTTACAAACTTTTATGCCAAAAAGTTTAAACATCTAAAAACTCAATCAAATTTTTTTTTTTGTGCCTAACTGCATTTTCTTAGATTTTCTAGGGAAAAGGCTAAAAAAAGCTTTAAAAATCTTCTCCTGCAAAACTGCTCAACCAAATTGTCCAATATTTTACAGAAATGATTCCTGAAACACTCCCTCAAATTTGTTCAACTGGTTTAAGTTTGATGATTTTTAGCCGAGTTTGATATTTGTCATCTGTCCAAAAAAGCATACTAAAATTATACAATCCCAGAAATTTGTTTCAGCTATCATCACCAAATTTTATGCCAATGTTGGTCACATGAGTCATATCTGAAATTGAGGTACTGGTGGCACCACCTGCCTGGCCTTTTTTGTACGGGGGTCATCAATGCCTGTATCATACTGATGGCTACAATAAACTTCTCTGAAACCATATGGCCAAATGGTTTAATATCGCACAGAAATGATCCTAGGGTAATGCTTTTTGAAGTTAGTTCAAATGGTCTCAGTTCAGTGTCTTTTGGCTTAGTTAATGGAAGCTGAATTTAGTCATATGCCATAACAGTCCTTTTTAGCTCAGTGGCTACAAAGTTCTTCTTCTCAAAAAGCACTAGGCAAAAATTTTAAATCTCACACATTAATTATCCTTAGATGTTGACAATTCAAGTTTGTTAAAATGGTTTTGGTACAGTGATTTTTGGCATTGTTATAGGAATCTTTACTTAGCCATTTGGCTGAAGTTTCCAATATGAGTTATAAATATGCACAACATGTTTTGACTGATGCCACTGAAGCCAATTATATTAGTATTATACGAGAATAATCCCCTGAATAATTCTTATAATATTTGTCTTTTATGGTTCCAAAGAATGAATTGAGTCATTTTACCATATGTACCTGTGTGAAGCAGATACTTCTAGCCAGGCACCAGTTTACCAGCATCAGTTACATCATGCCTCTAGACATTTTGATTTCCGGTTATCTGTGGTTAATATTGACAAAAATGTTTTTATAAGCTTCTATAAAATGAAGATTTATAATTTAAGTTATTCCTAATGCCAGGCAGTGTTTACAATCACAGGTATACAGCTGTCTGCGGGTATATAAAGATGACTCTACATGGATAATAAATATTTGGTATCCATGCTCAACTTAATTCAAGATTTTGCCATCAGTGATATGTATCTGTATTATAATTTTGCATTCAATATGCAACTGTAGTAATTTCTAGCAAACCTGTCAGCTTATGGCATGGTACCACGTTGTGTGTCCATGAGTTGTCTGTACATTAAACTATACTATCTCAAAAATGGCAGGAGCTAGCATCACCAAACTCTATGCAAAAAAACAGTCATCTACAAATTATATCCTATTTTGTATATTTTTGGACCCTGTGCTATGACTTCATTTTTATTGGGAAAAGCTTTTAAAGCTTCTTCTCCATAACTGTCAATCCAGACAAATTGTCCAATATTTCACAGTAATGATCACTTGAACAATCATTGTCGAGTTTGTTGGAATGGTTCCAGTTTGTGAAAATGGCTGAGCTACAAGAAGATGAACTTATTCATCTTTCAAAAAAACATACTAAAATATCTGTCCCTGAAACAGTTGAAGCTATCATCACCAATTTTTATGCAAATGTTTGTCACATATGTGATTAGTCGTATCTGAAACTGCATGAAGTGTGGTGCCACCTGCATTGATCTGTTTTTTACCAGCAAAAATGGACTCTTCTAGTTAAAACATGGTTTAATGATGATACTGTCCAGCTGATTAATTTTAACTCAATTTACAAGAATTATTCTATGGTAGAGTTCTGCCAGTTTTATTAGACACACTACCCATATGCATATGGTATTGAGGCTTCGGATAGACTGCTATCAAAACAGAAATCACCTACATCTACTGGTCAGTTAGTCACCCCCACAGCCTCTGCACAACTTTTGTTTAGCAGTATGATGTTAGAACACCCAAGTTCACCTTCACATTTATTATATGGACCTTTCTTATCTTTCCAGTGGGCACTCCATAGATGTTCCATCAAAGGATGTCAGGAGGGCTACCTGACCATTGATGGCAATGCCAAAATCCGCAGAGCCGTATGTGCCGCACCAAGGACAGCTGTCAAAATGGGACCAACTATGCCAAAAGTGTTTCAGTCTTGTCCAAATTCACCACTCATGGGAGGCAAAAACCGAGCACCATCAAAGTATTGCAAAGAGCATCAAGATCTCATTCAAGGTAAACAAATCATGACTTCCTGTCAAGGCTGCTTTATTTCTTACAATGATTGTACATCTCTCATCCCAACTGCCATAGTATGAGGGTATATCCAATTTTTGCATGACCTTGCTTCCTCTGATTAATACCTTATTCTTCACCAGCCTCTTTTGTTAACTAAACACACTTTTATACATCCTTGGGTATCCCAACATGGCCTCTAAGGTTGTGACACTTTGGAACAAACTTCTGAAACTTTGCATACAAGCAACTGGCCCCATGTTATCCTATCCAAACTGTAATAAGGTCTTGCTACATCATTTCACTGAGAACTATGGATGTATCCAAACTCTTTTCTACAAAAAGTTCTACAATTCAGGACTATCCACTTTAAAAACCTCACACCTCATTTATTTCAACTATAGAGAAATATACCATCTCTATTAATTACAGTTACGTATATGTCTGATATTTCCTCATTACCAAGTTAAATAGAGGGTTTAATGCAAAAAACGAAATGTTTCTTGTGAAAGTTGCAATTTGGCTCCATCAGTGTTTCTTCTATTTATCTGGTTACTGTTGACGTTCACAGGTTTTCACATTTATGGTATCCCAAAACTATCACTATGGTCTCATGCAGAATCCAGTGAGCCAATACTACCATCTTTTACAGTTCACCATTATAGCAATATGCAGGGTTTTGTTATGAAGCCGTCATAGTGCATGCATTCATCCAGTCACCGGTCTCCATACCGCCCCCATAAACCGTCCCACTTGTCTTGTTCTTTCCATCATTATTTCTTTAATATATTTTTTAATTTTTTGTAAATTACCTCTAAATATACTTGGAGTTAACATATTGGTTTTTTTTTATCATCAGTTTGCCTCTGTGATCACAATACTTTGTCAGGTTGCAAAAACTTATAACCTGAACATTTCATGTGCCTTCACTAGGTGTGAACCTGCAATGTGATTGGATACAGATTTATAACCATCCACATTATTGGGTAGTGATTGTTAGCAATTGTCTATACCTTAGGTAAACATGTAGCCTAATATCTTCACCTGCGATATTTAATGTATCACCATGATCCCTAAACAAGGGCAACAGTGTTCAGACACATGTTAAATTGTTTATATCACCACCCGTACTTGGCCAGGCTGGTAGCATATAACAAGTGTTCCATGTGCAAATTTTCACTGTGGCAACTTTTTATTGCATGTGAATGATATTGATACAGGTAGTATACAACCAAGAGTGCTGATAATTTAACGTAAAAGGCAGGTTCAAGATTGACTATTTGAACCCTGGTATGCTGTTGTGTACCTGTACAGCTCTAGTTACAGGGTTCACTCCTTGAAAAAAAAATGAGTATCTCGCATAACAATAACCTCAAGGGTCCCATCTAAATTTATTTAGATTATTCTGATATTCAAGATCCAACTGTTATGTGAAGGGTTCAGCCATGTTATCATTGACTGGTTTTGCCTTTAAATTTGTATATTTATTGCACAGGTTTCCTTTAGGACAGAGGCCTTGTACATCAATAATATAAAAAAAGTATATTTTCTAGAAAACAATGCATGTGTGTTAACTCTGTTTTAAAAATAAGGCCTGATTTGGATTTGACCACTGAAAATTAATCATCAAGATGCTGCCTACAGGCTTTATTTTGGGTGATTTATCTTTATGAAAACCTTCACTTTTACATTCAGTTCTAACCTCTTTTATTTATTTATTTATTTATTTTCTTTGGCGGAGGTCACTACCTCAATTAATCTAATGCTGATTTTTCTAATTCTTAACCTTAATATTCATTCTGCAGAATTACACTTTCAATATGGACTACTTTTCTTGCTTCCTATCATTAATTATTTTGTTTCCTGAGGGCACCAAGGCCTAGTGTATACTGCACCTGAAGGTCCTGGATGTATAATCATCCCCATTGCTGGGACTTAACACCGAGCAACCCCCCCCCCCCCCCCAAACCGAAAAAAATGATGCACTTGTATGTTAGTGTTACACGACTGTGGTTCACAACCCTACCATTCAGGTTGCTGAGCAGTCATCTGGGTGGGGGCATGTCATGCAACAACTCACTGCCTTGGCTCAAATTCGAATCCACAATCTACTAGCTTTGAGTCCTTCACTCTATTCCTGAGCCACAGAAACTTTTTTTCACATCTTATATTCTATTCCAAAATGGGTGCATATGCAGCCATTAAGAAATTTTAGGTCAAACACCAAGATAATCTAACATCCAATATTCACTCCTTTTTTAAGTTAGTGAAATAAATTTTCCAGTCCGCTTGCTGTCCACCTGTCTTCCAATGTACATTGCATATGCAACAGAAAGTGCACCTGGAGAACATATACTGCATAGTGTTTTCCCACCAGTCTTGATGAAATCACATTGTGCACTAATTTTCTTTTGGGGGCCAGGTTTTTTTCCCTCTAATTCGTATATGTTTGTAATTTATGTCCCCTTATGAGAATGTCTTAATTTGTAAATATTTGTACCGAACAGTTCAAGCATCTCCTCATTGCTTTTATTGGCTGGTATATTAACCAGATGACTGTAGAAAATGGGGATATGGGTCATTTAATGCATTTGTTTAAAATATGCCTCAGTATAATAATCATGATTCCCTTCATTTCTCCAGCTGATACTGACAAACTCCTTGAAAAGAACAAGAGTGGCTCGAAGAATACTGAAGTTCTTCAGTGCAACACTCAGCCTGGTACACATGCCTTGATGGACAACAGGAGGTTGACAAGGAAGAAACCATTGCTGCCCTCTGAAGGTAATCCACAGTCTCACTAGTAACATTTCCTGGTTTTTACTGCCAAATAGCCTGGGTTAATTGCAGCTTATCCCAAGAAAACATCATACACCTCTGACAGAGCAAATATATGCCCACCTTTGGTTGCCCATGGATGTAGTTTGACCTGTTATGTACAAAACTAACTAATGACCTAACACTCTCTGGCCTTTGGTATTTATTGTAAACAGTCTTTATTATTTTGCCATAATCAAAGTTTTGCATAATTTACTACTTCATGTTCCACTTTCATGTCAGTCTACTATGTGGTTTTTATTCTCTCCCTCACTTCGGTTTTTACCTCAGCGGATTGTAAGTCCTTTGTGCTATCGTCATGGTCCTTTGTCAGATGTCACTTGTCCTGCCGTCGGTGTGGCCGTTTTTGCTTGTTGTATGGTTGTCCGTCTGTCCATTCACAGGGCATGTTATAAAACCATTGGACCTAAAAATAAAAAATTATCCATACAGTTAGATGCCTCCAAAATCTCCTACCATCTCCTAAAATTGGGTCACTACAACTTCATTCCATCAAGATATTATGGAAAAATCTCCATTAACCATAAGGAACCCATTGTTACACCTTAAGACTGCCTAATATCAAAACCACTGATCTGTTTTTGATCATATGTAGTATGTTCTTCTAAATATTTTTACAAACATAGCAAAAAATAGGTCAGTATTGCGTATTGTTTTCTTGTTATTGGCCCTAACATAATGAAATTTTTAAATTTTAGGGAAATTTATTTACTCACATTACATGAAATTGATGAAGCTGGAGACTTATTTTTCAGGGATAAAACTTGTTTACTCAATATTCTTTTGGTTACCCAAAATTTGATCTGAATTTTGCAAATATTTTAAGTTGTTAGCATAAATAAGAAATAAATACCTTAAATTTTGCCATACTTTTGCAATGGCTTATTTTCCCTGTTAGCACTGTTGATTTAAATTACACAGCATACATACACCAAGATTTAATTCTTATAAATCTGAAATTTCAAGGGATTGGATTGAAAAGAGTAGATTTCATTCAATTTTTCATACACCATGTCAAGTGATGTGTACATCAAGCTCACCTAGTAGTACAACCTTCACTTTTGTTATGTAACACCCACTCCAGGCAGCTTGCTTTGGCTCAGCTTAGTCACTGCTGGCAGTCTCCCCCTCTGCCCTGACCCCCCCCCCCCTCCCCCACACCTTCTTAACCCCCTCATATGGTGCATAATTTAGACCATGTTATAATTTTCAATATTTGATTCAATCCTATTCAAATATTGTTACATTTTACATTTGGTATTGTACTACCAGGGTTACAACGATAAAAGTGCTCAGTTAATTATGTCCAATATTAAGTAGTCTATTGCTATACAAGTATGCATGTTCATCAGATAAGGAAATGCTTATTTCAGAAAAGTGAACACTTCACCAGGTGTGAAATTAACTATTAATTCAAAAATTAAATTATGGCTGAGATAGTTATTAGCACAATGATATTGTTTGTCCTGCATGCAACCAACAGTGTGTATACTATCATTTAAAAGATGATTTTATTTTATCAAATTAACTGAATCTTTCTTGTTTGGTGAAATACACTAAGCATGTACATCCTTTACTGTAAGTCATTTGAGCCATAGCTGTGGTCCATTGTCCATCGTCAGTCCATCTGTCTGTCCATCCTGGTGTTTATCCATAAGACAGGCTCATTTTGACACCATTCAACCTACAAATCGAAAATTTTGCAGACTAATAAATGTCCACAGTTCCTCCTACCAATCCAAAAAATGGCTCACTGTGAGTGTTCCTTTGAAAAAGTTAGGAAAAACCTCAATTTTCCATTGACAACCTATTCTCACATTTCAGGTCTGCATAATAACAAAACCACTTACCTGTTTTTCTTAATATTTATCAAAAGTCTTCTCCGATGTATTTCCTATATACATGTCAGAAATTAAGATTGTAAAGTGTAATTATTGTAAGTTATGTTCCTGAACATAATGATCTTTGTGAATTCAGGAAAAATATTCACTCACTTAATATCATATTTTTGGGTAGCTGAAGAATTTTTTTCCAGTATATAACTTTCCTTAGTTAAAATTCATTTGTTCATCCATAATTAGTTCTGAATTTTATACATTTTTTAAGTTATTAGCATACAAATGAAACCAGTACCTCAAATTTGACCCAACTTTCAACATGGCACTTTTTTTTCCTGTGAGTACTCTTAATTTAATTTTCACCACATGTAAACATCAGTATTTAATTTGTATACATCTGAAATTAGAAAATAAAAAGTTCAAAATATGGCTGCTAATTAAATTTCTCTGGAGGTTCTATTGTTGTCTCATAATTTGTCAAGTTTCAGGTGTATATATATGTATATATATATATATATATATATATATATATATATATATATATTTCAGTTATCAAATTTGCCTATAAGTAGTGTTGATATAACTTTTATGTGCTGCATGTGTATTGATTTAAGCTATTAAAGTATGATATTTGAGAGCAGCTTATATATTCAGTTGTGTAATATTGCAGTTGTAAAATTTAAAAAAAATGATATTATAACATAAATTAAGAAACAATTGAAACTTCATATATTATCTGTTTTGCGTGACTACCAGTCTGTCTGTCCTTTCCTAAATATCAAGTTATTCTGAATGAACAATTTTATCATGTAAGCATTGTTAAATGACGTGAAAATCCTATGTATATACACCAATAATGCAGATATTTTCAACTCCCATGATTCCATCCCCCCCCCCCCCCCCACCAACAGCACCAACAACAACAAATCCTTGCATTTATGGACTGGGAACATTAGTTATATTTCAAAGAATATATTTTATCAATTAAAAAATATATATATTTGATAATATATATTATAAAAATAAATACAATTGAACAAGTTTGTAAACTACAGAAATATAACTATTTATCCAAGAGCCAACCAATGATCATGGTAATAATATACATCTTATGTTCTCAAACTGCTCACATGCTTCAATTATAACAATAAAGAATGCATGGTTTGGTCACAAAAAAATTTTTTGCAACAGTGTCCTTCTCATCAGTACAATTATGTAAACCAGCCATGGCCTATATTACCTTTTCCTCTTAAACTTAATTGCCATTTGATATTATTTTGAGGTCAACATCAGCTGAGCATCAGCAGGGCCTTTCTTCATAATTTTAAAGTCAATTTTCTCTGTTTTTGTGTCCTTTGAGGATCCAGTCTTCCATTAACAAAGCACAAATCGTACTTACTAGACCTGGAATCTCCTGAATAGGCATCCTGAGCGGTCAATAAAATATCTCGATGGAAACCTGAAGTGTGGTCTCTTATACCTTTATCCTCCAAACTATATGGGGCTCAGAGGTATCCCCCATAACACTTGAAAATTTAATACAAAAGCTCCACTTGCTAAACAACTAATTATTACAGTGATCACCATGAGTCTTTGCATGGATATTGATCAAGGGGTCTAACAACATTTCTGCTGAACAAAGGTGCCATTGGGATTTTTCTTATTTTTATGCTTTGTTTTCTCTATTTTGGAGATTTGTAGAGATGCCATCTTCCATGAACAGGGCCAAATTTTATAATGTCTGGACCAGGAATCCTCTAAATTGACATTCATTGAGCTCCATGGACAGTCTTCATGGAACATGATATTAGTTCTCTGTTACCCATATCATCCAAGCTATGGAGCTTAGAAGTACCCCCCAGAATAAACAAATATTTTATACTAAGGCTTCAATTAATAACTGAACATCAGAAGATGCAGTCTTCTTAACAGGGCACAAATCATAACCATAGACATTCATACGGAGGTCCACTACATATCCCTTTGAAACCTGGATTTTTGTCACTGCTTATCATAACCTCTGACCTATGGGGCCCATACATCCCTCCCCACCCCCACCCTTGGAAAACTTAGGTCCTTTACCCATATTCTTTGAACCATGGGAATTATGAGTCCCTAACCCCCCCCCCCGAGCAATTGAATATTTGATACGCAATTATGGCACAACAACTGTTGCACCTAAAATCCTCAATCTTGATATACAAGGAGATTAAAAGAATATCTTTGTATACCATAACTTGGTCTTTGTTACCCAATTGTCTAACTATAGAAATTGCACCTCTCCCCAGGGATAATTGAACAATTCATATCAAAGCAAACTCTGATCATAACCATTGCACCTAGAATAGTCCAACCTGATATAAAAGAGGCTTCATAAGTTCTCCTCAGAAACCTGAAATGAGGAAACAATGGCCTATATTCTATTAAAAACTACGCATGTTTGAACACTCCAGAAATCATCAAAATACACACAAAAAAACATATTTCCTCAGGAATGGCTGGATGGATTGTCAAATAAATTTGGTGCTTATGGGTATTGATGGACTTCAGCAAATATACATTAATGATCATGACATCTACATTTTTAATTAGATACCCATGCAAGGATAATTTGTCCTCATGTCAATCACCCAAACTTCTTGACATGTTGGTCACTTGTTTTTATTTTCACATATCATTTCCAAAAACTTGGGACTGTTTCAATAAGGGGAGTTTTTCATCTATTGGTGTATTATTTCCTTGGTTGAAGCTTGTATTTGATTCGAGAAACTACAGCCATAATATCAGTCATGTTTGTTTTTTATTGCTGAATAAATGCCTCTATACTGTCCTTTGGATCTGGCTTGTATTGTTGTTAATAACGCATGTTCCACTGATCTAAACTTATGTTAATGGCAAACAGAGTCATTCTTTCAGTGGAAATATGAGGGCTAGTTGAGAAAAGAGGTAATATGTTGTGTGTACTTCATTTTGTTTGCTTGCAGGTAGACCTCCCCCCTCCCCCCCCCACCCCCTTTCCATTTGCCTATGGCCCAATCCCCCACAAATGGGGTTTATAGCGCCCATTCCCACTATGCACTTTCCAGATCACAAGTTGTTCCATCAACCTTGTTAACCACCTAGTTTAACCTCCAGTGGGATGATGTAGTGTAGTCCATTCATTAGGTCCTATATCTTGTTAATTATTTAAAGTGCCTCCTAATTGTTCCACTTCCTCACTTGGCTTATGATTGGGCACATTACAAATGGACTTATTTTACACACCATTGTGGTGGTAACCCACACACAATAAATCTCTCTCTCTCTCTATATATATATATATATATATTTTTATAAAAATATATATATATATCTAAAAATATATATATATATATATTTATATATATATATATATTTATATTATTTATCAGGTAGGATTGAGACAGAGGATATAACGAGATGGGATATAAATAGGGTTTATACCTATCAACCAGGGTTTTTAATAAGCTCTTGATAAAAGCCTTTCCTGCTTTCCTCAGTGTCTGTCCTTCCTACATGAATAGAACCTTTGCCTGTTCTTACTGTAGATTGTCCATCGACTGTTCTGTCTGTGACTCATGTCTAACCTCATTACTCTTTGTTCCAAACAGGTACCTCATATCCACTAGACAAAGTACTCACAATAGCCTTGTGGGACATGAAATGCAAGACACCTCTTCATGCAGAGTCTACCAAAGAGCTGCCACTACCTGATGATTCATCCACAATGACAGGATGCAAAGAAGAACAAAAACTTACCAGGTTCCATGAAACGACAGCAGGTGTTTTAGCCTTTGTGAAGCCATGTGGGGTAATAGTCAGATTACTGGAAATGTACACATGTGAGTCCAGTAGTCAGGTATTCAGTGCCTTATTGGCACTGTACGAGGAGTATCCTGATGTCTGCAGATACATAGGCTATGACAGAGCTTGTGAACTGCATCCCTTTCTATGTAGGCTAGCAGACAAAGGAAATCCAGGTGCACGTTTGCTGCTGGAGAACTGTGATTTCTTAGTGGATATCTTTCATGTGACCAAACATGTTAAGGAGACATGCATGCCTCTTGAAGGTTCAAAGTGCCGCTACCACCCCCAGTTAGACAGGTTTGCAGCAATTCATGGAACCAATACAGAAAGTGCGGAGCAAGCATTCAGCTGGCTAAACCGGTTTAAATTAGTGGTCCGTAAAATGACTGTGCATAAATTCAAATGGATGCTTCAGGAAGCAGTGCATGCCAGAAATACCCATGTGTCAACTAAACGGTGACAGAGTTCTCCTCTGACCGGCTGTTACCATCATATTTCTTTCATGGCTTATGAGAAATAATTCATGGAACAATCCTTAGATCAAATTCACATACCATTTGGTAGTTGGATTTCAATGTAGTCTCACAACCCTCTGGACTACGCGCTATATAAGTAGCTTTTCTTTTTCAAAAACAAATGTATTTGTTATTCTAGAATTTACCTTGTGTGCCAATGTAGGGTTCCCCTCGGGTGCTTTTTCGACTATCTTTGTTTTCATTCACAATGTTTGGATTCATGGCATGTTCTTAGCAGGGCTCGTTTATTGGCCACTCCAATTTGACATACCACTTATTTCGCCCCATCCACACCAATAAATTATAAAACTGTCAGGGTTGACCATGTTTTACAGTGCCAATTTTCTAATAGTACACTTTAACATGAATATAATGGAATCTTTGCGCAGGTTATACCCCATAATAATTTTTCAAATTTGTTTCAATACAACATTATATTTGAGCTTAACCTCTGTATGCCTTTCGGAAGAAGAAATTCATGTTGTGAGCTTTTGCCTGCCATGGTAATATGGTAGGTTGAGCACCAGGCCTCCTACAATTCCTGTATCATCTTGTTGGCATGCACCAGACATGATTCTAACCACAAACAGCTATTTTTTCTCCAATTTGTATGCCTTATAAGCGTTATAAGGTGCATTTTTATCTAGTCCTGCCCCTGCATCTTTAGGAATAACCCCCGCCATCACCACTGTTAAGTATTCTTGCCTCGTTGCAACAAGAAACTTATTTATCAGCATTACTCTTCGAATAATACCCACTATCTGATCATGGTAAAAGCTGTGTACACAAATCAAACGTTCAATCTTTAGGCTGAATTCTCATGGCTGCTACTCTGAGTAAAGATTACCACAAGATCCCCATTACTCATGGAACGTCACTACCAGGAGACATTGCTAGCAACAATCTATGCATAATGTACTTTTGGTTTTACAATGTCGCCTTCCTACCAGATGTGTCATGTGCGAGTGAACTGGGCTGCAGGACACAAGATGAAATCAGCCAAAACTCTGGCATGGATAAACTTTAATACTCGTTGATACAGCACCTGTTACATACAAACTCTTTCCCACATGGTAAAAACATTCACTTCTAACATTAATGTACAAAAGTCGCTTTAGTACAGAGTGGTCACTTCTCAACTTTGATTCATCAGTTTTAGACCATGCTTTTCTCTCTACTTGCTTTGATTAATCATTGCCTAATCCCTTTACCATAAGTGGATATTTTTTCCACAAAATTCACCCTTCAGTTCTACACCAGATAATATATAATTTGGTTTCTGACTCAGACATGCTCGAAACTGCTAATCACATCTGAGGGGTTTCAGAGTGTGACATCGACAATGTTCTGCGGCATATGCTTACCCCTGCAACGGAATCCAGATGTTGTATTTAAAATAGTGCAATCTGAATAAACCCTTTGTTTCAGGGTGTATAGGTAACTAAGTGTAATTGTGTGCTTTGGTCGATAGACGTTCATTGTTTATTTGTGTAAGTCGCTTACGAATTATATACCGTGGAACTGCACTATTAATTGTACACATTGGGATATTTCATTATGATATGTCAGTAATTCAAATAAGCCCAGTATGCCCACACTGCCTGACAGGAGGGAAACGGGTTTCCAGAATATACCACATTACGCAAAGGGTGCCCAGTAGAGCAATTATGTGAAAATTTTAACTCCCTGTTTGAATATAATGAATAAATATTATTTGAAGATAAATTGAGTATATTTTTTTTTTTCTGAACAATATTGTAGAAGGTATTTGTACGGATGAGAATGAATCTTATTATGATCCATATGGCCACGTCTATTTTACTATCACACCAAGGCATCATTAGACTAGTAATTTTTAGCTCAGCTGACTATAAGTCATCTGAGCTATAGTCGTGGTCCATTGTCCGTCATCCGTATGACCGTCTGTCTGTCCGTCCGTCTGTCCGAATGTCTGTCTCTAAGACTGGCACATTTCGACACCATTGGACCTACTAATCTGAAATTCACCTACAGTTAGATGTCCCCAAAATCTTCTACCAAGCCGAAAATTGGGTCAATAGGACTTCATTCCTTCGAGATATTAAGGAAAACCTCAATTTTTATTAGAAATCTATTTTCACACTTCAGGACTGCCTAATATCAAAACCACTGATCTGGATTTTCTCATATTTACCATAAATATTCCTATATATAGTTCCTATGTACATGCCAGAAATCAAGTCAGTATTATTTAATTTAAAAAAGTTATGGGCCCAAACATAATGGACTTTGTAAAAAAATCAGGAAAGATATTTGGTCACTTAAGACCAAAAGTGTTAAAGGAAGGGACTTTTTTTCAGTAATACAACTTTCATTGATCAAAATTTAATTGTATACCAAAAATAAGTTCAAAATCTGTTAAATTTTTTTTAATTTTGGCAAACATAAAATTGGTACCTTAAATTTTGCCCAAGTTTGGCCAAGGCACTTTTTTCCCTGTAAGTACTGTGGAGTAAATTTTCACAGCATGTTTATGTTAGCATTTTGTGTGTTAACACCAAAAATTTGAAACCAGTTGATCAAAAACTGTAGATTTTATTCAAGTTTTGGGCCCAAACATAATGCACTTTTAAAAAATCAAGAAATATATTTACTCCCTTAACAAGAGGATTGCTGAAGCTAGAGATTTCTTGTCAGGGATGTAACATTATTTAATCAAGATTCAATTGAATACCAAAAACTAGTTCCGAATTTTTCAAATTTTATAAGTTATTAGTATTAATATAAAATTAATACCTTACATTTTGCCCAACTTTGACCATGGCACGTTTGTTTCCTGAGAGCACTGTTGATATAATTTTCATATCATGGACACATAAGGATTTCATCTTTGTAGTTTAAAAAGCTGAAAGAAATTGGCCAAATATTGTAGCTTTTATTAATGTTTTTATGAGACCATGTCAGACCCGGACTGAATCCAGCCCCTTTCAGTCACCTGTATGTTGACCTTGTTGACCTTTCATCAGATCATGCATGCTTGAGCGAAGCATACTCTGGGGCAGCCAGGCAGCTAATACCCAGCCACAGTTGCTCCAGGTGTCCAACCCAACTCATCTAGCAGTTCTTTTAAAATATACATAACAATAAACAATAAATTAATAATTAGTGGATGAGTAAGAGAAAATTAACTTGCAGTTACTGATGATGTAAGAATCTTGTATGGATGGATAGAATGGAATGTTATTCCAAATAACACCATGAAGTCACCTATGGTATTTGTCAGTTATTTTAATGATAAAAAAAATAAATCATATTATTCATTACTAATCAGTAGGGATCATATGAAGGAAATTAATGATAGACAAAGATGCAGTTGATAATATTAATCTAGATTTCTACAGTGTTTAGTGTGTAGATTGATGTGAAAGTAGTCCAAAGTAAATATATCACATTTATTTTTTTTAATATAAATAAAAGCCATAAAACCAGGTACTTATGATTTTTATTTAAATTTGTGAATTTTGTATATTCTGGATTCACAACATCATTGTCTGGCTAAAACTGAATAAATACTTGACATGGTGCGAATGCTTTGCAAATGTATTTGAATACGAAGTTGAATATGTACTGCATATGAAAAATTTTATTGCATAAGAATGTGAATTCAGGTAAAAATGAAAGTATTTGAAAACCAGTCCAGATACTTTCAAAATGTATTCATGAATGCATTCATGAATATATTCTATCATATGATTTTCTTATTATTTTTTTAAATAAAAATTATATTGGCACTATATTTGTTATTAAATTTTAATAAATAGTTAAACTCTTATTATATGTGATGCTTATAAGTTATATGGCCAAGTCAAAATATGTGTGACAATAGCACTCCATTTGTTAATTTGCGGAATTCCTAGATGAGCACCCCTCTGTGTATAACCGTCCAGGGCTCACCCTACCGGTGGCTTCAGGGAACTTCAAAGTTGCTAAATTGCCGGCAATTTGCGGAATTGCTACATGGGGACCCCTCTGTGTATAACCGTTGTGAGCTCACCCTACCGGTGGATTCAGGGAACTACAAAGTTGCTTAATTGCCGGCAATTTACGGAATTGCTAGATGGGGACCCCTCTGTGTATAACCGCCGGGGGCTTAACCTAACGGAGGAATCAGGGAACTACAAAGTTGCTAAATTGCCAGCAATTTGCGGATTTGCTAGATGGGGACCCCTCTGTGTATAACCGCCGGGGGCTCATCCTAACGGAGGAAAAAGGGAACTACAAAGTTGCTTAATTGCCGGCAATTTGCGGAATTGCTACATGGGGACCCCTCTGAGTATAACCGTAGTGGGCTCACCCTACCGGAGGATTCAGGGAACTACAAAGTTGCTAAATTGCCGGCAATTTGCGGAATTGCTACATGGGGACCCCTCATTGTAAAACCTTGTGGGCTCACCCTACCGGTGGATTCAGGGAACTACAAAGTTGCTAAATTGCCGGCAATTTGCGGAATTGCTACATGGGGTCCGCCCAGTGTATGGCCGTCGGCGGCTCACCCTACCGGTGGATTCAGGGAACTACAAAGTTGCTAAATTGCCAGCAATTTGCGGAATTGCTAGATGAGCACCCCTCTGTGTGTAACCATCCAGGGCTCACCCTACCGGTGGCTTCAGGGAACTACAAAGTTGCTAAATTGCCGGCAATTTGCGGAATTGCTACATGGGGACCCCTCTGTGTATAACCGTTGTGAGCTCACCCTACCGGTGGATTCAGGGAACTACAAAGTTGCTTAATTGCCGGCAATTTGCGGATTTGCTAGATGGGGACCCCTCTGTGTATAACCGTGGTGGGCTCACCCTATCGGAGGAATCAGGGAACTACAAAGTTGCTAAATTGCCAGCAATTTGCGGAATTGCTAGATAAGCACCCCTAAGTGTATAACCGTCCAGGGCTCACCCTACCGGTGGATTCAGGGAACTACAAAGTTGCTAAATTGCCGGCAATTTGCGGAATTGCTACATGGGGACCCCTCTGTGTATAACCGTTGTGAGCTCACCCTACCGGTGGATTCAGGGAACTACAAAGTTGCTTAATTGCCGGCAATTTACGGAATTGCTAGATGGGGACCCCTCTGTGTATAACCGCCGGGGGCTTAACCTAACGGAGGAATCAGGGAACTACAAAGTTGCTAAATTGCCAGCAATTTGCGGATTTGCTAGATGGGGACCCCTCTGTGTATAACCGCCGGGGGCTCATCCTAACGGAGGAAAAAGGGAACTACAAAGTTGCTTAATTGCCGGCAATTTGCGGAATTGCTACATGGGGACCCCTCTGAGTATAACCGTAGTGGGCTCACCCTACCGGAGGATTCAGGGAACTACAAAGTTGCTAAATTGCCGGCAATTTGCGGAATTGCTACATGGGGACCCCTCATTGTAAAACCTTGTGGGCTCACCCTACCGGTGGATTCAGGGAACTACAAAGTTGCTAAATTGCCGGCAATTTGCGGAATTGCTACATGGGGTCCGCCCAGTGTATGGCCGTCGGCGGCTCACCCTACCGGTGGATTCAGGGAACTACAAAGTTGCTAAATTGCCAGCAATTTGCGGAATTGCTAGATGAGCACCCCTCTGTGTGTAACCATCCAGGGCTCACCCTACCGGTGGCTTCAGGGAACTACAAAGTTGCTAAATTGCCGGCAATTTGCGGAATTGCTACATGGGGACCCCTCTGTGTATAACCGTTGTGAGCTCACCCTACCGGTGGATTCAGGGAACTACAAAGTTGCTTAATTGCCGGCAATTTGCGGATTTGCTAGATGGGGACCCCTCTGTGTATAACCGTGGTGGGCTCACCCTATCGGAGGAATCAGGGAACTACAAAGTTGCTAAATTGCCAGCAATTTGCGGAATTGCTAGATAAGCACCCCTAAGTGTATAACCGTCCAGGGCTCACCCTACCGGTGGATTCAGGGAACTACAAAGTTGCTAAATTGCCGGCAATTTGCGGAATTGCTACATGGGGACCCCTCTGTGTATAACCGTTGTGAGCTCACCCTACCGGTGGATTCAGGGAACTACAAAGTTGCTAAATTGCCAGCAATTTGCGGAATAGCTAGATGGGGACCCCTCTGTGTATAACCGCCGGGGGCTCAAACTAACGGAGGAAAAAGGGAACTACAAAGTTGCTTAATTGCCGGCAATTTGCGGAACTGCTACATGGGGACCCCTCTGTGTATAACCGTAGTGGGCTCACCCTACCGGAGGATTCAGGGAACTACAAAGTTGCTAAATTGCCCGCAATTTGCGGAATTGCTACATGGGGACCCCTCATTGTAAAACCTTGTGGGCTCACCCTACCGGTGGATTCAGGGAACTACAAAGTTGCTAAATTGCCGGCAATTTGCGGAATTGCTAAATGGGGTCCGCCCAGTGTATGGCCGTCGGCGGCTCACCCTACCGGTGGATTCAGGGAACTACAAAGTTGCTAAATTGCCAGCAATTTGCGGAATTGCTAGATGAGCACCCCTCTGTGTATAACCATCCAGGGCTCACCCTACCGGTGGCTTCAGGGAACTACAAAGTTGCTAAATTGCCGGCAATTTGCGGAATTGCTACATGGGGACCCCTCTGTGTATAACCGTTGTGAGCTCACCCTACCGGTGGATTCAGGGAACTACAAAGTTGCTTAATTGCCGGCAATTTGCGGAATTGCTAGATGGGGACCCCTCTGTGTATAACCGTGGTGGGCTCACCCTATCGGAGGAATCAGGGAACTACAAAGTTGCTAAATTGCCAGCAATTTGCGGAATTGCTAGATAAGCACCCCTAAGTGTATAACCGTCCAGGGCTCACCCTACCGGTGGATTCAGGGAACTACAAAGTTGCTTAATTGCCGGCAATTTGCGGAATTGCTACATGGGGACCCCTCTGTGTATAACCGTAGTGGGCTCACCCTACCGGAGGATTCAGGGAACTACAAAGTTGCTAAATTGCCGGCAATTTGCGGAATTGCTACATGGGGACCCCTCATTGTAAAACCTTGTGGGCTCACCCTACCGGTGGATTCAGGGAACTACAAAGTTGCTAAATTGCCAGCAATTTGCGGAATTGCTACATGGGGTCCGCCCAGTGTATGGCCGTCGGCGGCTCACCCTACCGGTGGATTCAAGGAACTACAAAGTTGCTAAATTGCCAGCAATTTGCGGAATTGCTAAATGAGCACCCCTCTGTGTATAACCATCCAGGGCTCACCCTACCGGTGGCTTCAGGGAACTACAAAGTTGTTAAATTGCCGGCAATTTGCGGAATTGCTACATGGGGACCCCTCTGTGTATAACCGTTGTGAGCTCACCCTACCGGTGGATTCAGGGAACTACAAAGTTGCTTAATTGCCGGCAATTTGCGGAATTGCTAGATGGGGACCCCTCTGTGTATAACCATCCAGGGCTCACCCTACCGGTGGCTTCAGGGAACTACAAAGTTGCTTAATTGCCGGCAATTTGCGGAATTGCTACATGGGGACCCCTATGTGTATAACCGTTGTGAGCTCACCCTACCGGTGGATTCAGGGAACTACAAAGTTGCTAAATTGCCGGCAATTTGCGGAATTGCTAGATGGGGACCCCTCTGTGTATAACCGTGGTGGGCTCACCCTATCGGAGGAATCAGGGAACTACAAAGTTGCTAAATTGCCAGCAATTTGCGGAATTGCAAGATAAGCACCCCTAAGTGTATAACCGTCCAGGGCTCACCCTACCGGTGGATTCAGGGAACTACAAAGTTGCTTAATTGCCGGCAATTTGCGGAATTGCTAGATTGGGACCCCTCTGTGTATAACCGTGGTGGGCTCACCCTATCGGAGGAATCAGGGAGCTACAAAGTTGCTAAATTGCCAGCAATTTGCGGAATTGCTAGATAAGCACCCCTAAGTGTATAACCGTCCAGGGCTCACCCTACCGGTGGATTCAGGGAACTACAAAGTTGCTTAATTGCCGGCAATTTGCGGAATTGCTACATGGGGACCCCTCTGTGTATAACCGTAGTGGGCTCACCCTACCGGAGGATTCAGGGAACTACAAAGTTGCTAAATTGCCGGCAATTTGCGGAATTGCTACATGGGGACCCCTTAGTGTATAACCTTGTGGGCTCACCCTACCGGTGGATTCAGGGAACTACAAAGTTGCTAAATTGCCAGCAATTTGCGGAATTGCTACATGGGGTCCGCCCAGTGTATGGCCGTCGGCGGCTCACCCGACGGTGGATTCAGGGAACTACAAAGTTGCTAAATTGCCAGCAATTTGCGGAATTGCTAGAAGAGCACCCCTCTGTGTATAACCATCCAGGGCACACCCTACCGGTGGCTTCAGGGAACTACAAAGTTGCTAAATTGCCGGCAATTTGCGGAATTGCTACATGGGGACCCCTCTGTGTATAACCGTTGTGAGCTCACCCCACCGGTGGATTCAGGGAACTACAAAGTTACTTAATTGCCGGCAATTTGCGGAATTGCTAGATGGGGACCCCTCTGTGTATAAACGTGGTGGGCTCACCCTATCGGAGGAATCAGGGAACTACAAAGTTGCTAAATTGCCAGCAATTTGCGGAATTGCTAGATAAGCACCCCTAAGTGTATAACCGTCCAGGGCTCACCCTACCGGTGGATTCAGGGAACTACAAAGTTGCTTAATTGCCGGCAATTTGCGGAATTGCTACATGGGGACCCCTCTGTGTATAACCGTAGTGGGCTCACCCTACCGGAGGATTCAGGGAACTACAAAGTTGCTAAATTGCCGGCAATTTGCGGAATTGCTACATGGGGACCCCTCAGTGTATAACCTTGTGGGGTCACCCTACCGGTGGATTCAGGGAACTACAAAGTTGCTAAATTGCCAGCAATTTGCGGAATTGCTAGATGGGGACCCCTCTGTGTATAACCGCCGGGGGCTCAACCTAACGGAGGAAAAAGGGAACTACAAAGTTGCTAAATTGCCGGCAATTTGCGAAATTGCTACATGGGGACCCTTCTGTGTATAACCGTCGGGGGCTCACCCTACCGGAGGTTCCTGGGAACTACAAAGTTGCTAAATTGCCGGCAATTTGCGGAATTGCTACATGGGGACCCCTCTGTGTATAACCGTTGTGAGCTCACCCTACCGGTGGATTCAGGGAACTACAAAGTTGCTAAATTGCCGGCAATTTGCGGAATTGCTAGATGGGGACCCCTCTGGGTATAACCGTAGTGGGCTCACCTTATCGGAGGAATCAGGGAACTACAAAGTTGCTAAATTGCCAGCAATTTGCGGAATTGCTAGATGGGGACCCCTCTGTGTATAACCGCCGGGGGCTCAACCTAACGGAGGAAAAAGGGAACTACAAAGTTGCTAAATTGCCGGCAATTTGCGAAATTGCTACATGGGGACCCTTCTGTGTATAACCGTCGGGGGCTCACCCTACCGGAGGTTCCTGGGAACTACAAAGTTGCTAAATTGCCAGCAATTTGCGGATTTGCAACATGGGGACCCCTCTGTGTATAACCGTGTCGGCTCACCCTACCCAAGCTTTCAGGGAACTACAAAGTTGCTAAATTGCCAGCATTTTGCGGAATTGCTACATAGGGACCCCTCAGTGTATGGCCGTCGGCGGCTCACCCTACCGGTGGCTTCAGGGAACTACAAAGTTGCTAAATTGCCGGCAATTTGCGGAATTGCTACATGGGGACTCAGTGTATGGCCGTCGGCGGTTCACCCTACCGGTGGCTTCAGGGAACTACAAAGTTGCTAAATTGCCGGCAATTTGCGGAATTGCTACATGGGGACCCCTCAGTGTATGGCCGTTGGCGGTTTACCCTACCGGTGCATTCAGTTTTCGCCTGGGGCTCCCTCTGCTGGAGGATTAATAGAACCATTGTTCAATGAAAGAGAAAATGCAATGCGGAAAATCTAAAATCCCCATAAGCTTAAGTACAGGCCCTTCCTCAAAACCGACAGCTCCCCACCTCCCTCGATACCAATATATCAATTCAAACTCAAGTTATCATCTAGATACAAAATTTGTGGACAGATGGCTCCTTGACCTTTGACCTTGTGACCCAAAAGTCAATAGGGTTCCTCCCTTAAAATGCCTCGACAATCTTTTTGAAGATGTAGGTCATGTGACCCAACCCTGGACCTCGATCGTGACCTCGAAAAAAGAGATTCTATATTTTGTTGAGGGCGAATAATAAATCAAGTTTTAAACCAACTTGTCATATCAAAAAGAGGAGTTATGGTCTGGATACAAATTTCTGGTAAGATTACCCTTGATACCTCGACCTTTTACCCCTAAAATCAGTAGGGTTCGTCTGTTATTGGTAGATGAGATATATATGCAAGATAAGAGGTTTGGGATAAAAAGTCCGGCTTAAAATGTCTCGAAAATCTTTTTTTTTAATATATGTGTCCTATGACCTTGACCTTTGAAATCTTAACTGAAAATGGTTTTTGCTTTAGCGTTGGGCCATATAGGTCAAGTTTGAAATCCATATGTTAATTCAAACTGGATTTCAGACAAACAGTTAACAGATGGACAGACGGATGGACAGGGTGATTAATAAAATAGCACCAGCTTCCCCGCTAATAAATTAAATGAATTTTTAGCATATCTTTACAAATGCTTTGGAAAAGATTTACAAAATAAATTATTGCTGTTTTGATATGGACGAATGCAAAGTGGAGATCGTTGTTTAAGTTATGAACTTTTACAAAATAATATTTGCATGTTCTACTGAATGGGCAAACTATTTTATAATATTCCCAGTCTCTATTATTGAGATAGTGGCACTTTGTTCTTGTACAGTGACGGATGTAACTTGTGTAAGCAATGACAAATCGTGACATGGACAAGATGGCACTCAAACATTGTCGTGCAACTCCTTTTAAACAACGCCCGTTTTCGGTCTTGAAGTGTCAGGAACGAAGCCGAGTGTGCCCAAAGGGCTCATTTTCATATAGACTCTTATAGCCATATAAATTTCGAAAAGGATTTCGCCGCGCTATGTATGAGAAACAATTAACGCAGTAACTCGAACCAATTCAACTCAGCAATAGAAAATATCAAATAAAGTTTTAACCATCCAACGCACCATTTTTTTTAAATTAATGAAACTGGAGTTCACAACTGGGCAATGCCATGATGTTCAAAACGAACTTTAGCCAGTACCTATAACAGGAGAGCCGTTGGCATGGTGTACATACAGCAGTAAACAGGAGGGTCGTGTTTTTTTTTTTGTAAAACAGCGTTGACAGGAGAGCCGTCAGCATGGTTTATATATAGTCTTAACAGACTATAGAGGGTCGTCTTCTTTTTTGTAGAATAGAGTGTAAAAAAGAAAGCCGTCTGCATGATGTAACATATAGTATAAACAGTGGGGCAGTTAGTAAGATGTATAAAAGAGTAAACAAGAGAACAATCAGCATGGTGTAAAATGGAATGAAATCAGTAGACCTGTCAGTATTGCGTAAAATAAACAGGAGCCGTCACTTTCCATTCAAGAAGTGTTGAACACTACCGAAGCAATATGTCGTTAAGGGGTTTGTTCATTTCTGAACATTCATGATGATTCTCCAAAATTTACCATCGTAATATCCTTTTTAATATTTTCTGTGATACATTGTCATCCTCATCAGTGAAATACACCGTGACAAGAATAATAGCTGATGGAACAGTTATCCAAATTACTTTTTTGTGGTTTAAATAGTTTGTTAAACATAACACGTTGCCTCAAATGAGATTTCCCTATCCAAATGTTCCCTAAAGCCGTATTTAGCAGTTTCTCAGATGATTAGTAGAAACAAAAAAGAAACTTTTCAATATGTGGCTTATAGCTAAACGAGCTTGTCGGAAAAATAGCTTATTCACAATTTTGAGCGCAAGAAAAAATCGCTTACATTTAATAGCATTTCTTTAATTGTTAATATAATGCGGTGTACAAATACAGACCTTGTGCTGTGTGTGGTAAAACTATATATGAACAGGTTTAAGTGACAATTTCTCTCAACGACCAAAATGTTTCTAAATCAGGATTATCTGTAAGTCGACGAGATCGTATATTGTTATACGATTGTTATATTGTTTTATATATATATATATATATATATATATATATATATATATATATATACATATATCGCGGTGCACATATAAGCGTTCTAACTTCCTTGCCTAAAAGCCTGCTTTTCTTGCGAAGCGGTTGGAATCCAGGACTCCTGTGCATGCCGTGCCGGTTCGATTCCACGATCGGCCCACCAGTCATTTCTCATCCTGTGACATTTTGCGCTTAACGTCGGGCCGGGAAGTGGTAGTTTATGTCATTACCTCTACCCAGTTCACCGATGTGACCCCCGGGCTTGTAACCCTGCATTTGTTCGTTCACAATCTGCTTGTATACAGACCATGTTTTAGTTTTATCTGGTGCTGACACCTGGTAGAACATCTTGGCACTTTTATATATAAAATAACTGGAGTCGTATTTACTCTCTTGAGTGCGTCTTCCATTAAATAGTTTTGTTTTATTCTAGCACGGAGGAATCCAGCTATTAATGGCTGCCAGGATACCCTTTCTTCCGCAACTGATTCCATCTAGTGCCGTAACAAAGCAAGGAAATTTTGTTATTTTTACATATGTTTTAGCCTCTGACTTTGCGTTTCTGATCATAATTTAATTTATGCAAAATATCTTATTCTACAATATTCACCCTCGAGGGATCTAAGATAAATATCAATAAGCAGCAAGGAAACTGGCAGTAATACACTCTGTCATTACTTAAAACCATATTTTCTATGGTTTTGTTGCATTTCAACATCATAGTTTATCTAATATAAATAATAAAGACCTGACAACTAATTTTGCCCAACTCCCATTAACCCCTGTCTATGGACACGAATATTATAAATCACATTATCGAATTACGGGGTAGGGTTATTGTCAAATGGCAGCTGATTTAAAATTTAAATGAATAAAATTTTTGGTACAACTTTTCTGTTTGGGGATTATTAACAAAAAGGAAGCTAGGGCATGATTTTCTTTTCTGTTGCATTCTAACTCATATTCCTGTCCGAAAAAAAAAAGAAAAATCCTGCGTGGTCTATTGGAAACTGAAACATGTTATGTTACGCTTCCTATAATAACAAAGTAGGTATACCAAATTGTTGGATCTGTTACAGTTGCTTATGCAATTTTTCGAACTATATACATTTTTCACTTTGACGAATCATTGATATGTTGATACACTTATTAATTGATCGTTACAATTGAGTAACAGTTATGAATACAAATCGATGAGTACTAAAAGTAAGCAACTGTAAAGGATATATAATTATGAAATTGGTAAATTTATGCAAATGCTCTCATATAATATGCAAACTTAAACATAACACCATTGGTAAATGACATAATACTTGGTTGAAACAAGCAACATACATTTTATTGTTTTATAATATAAAACCAATTTGAATTTTTTACATCTGACACATTTAGTAAAGAAAAACGGACATTTTGATAAATGCAAATTAGATAAATAGCTCAAGGGTGATAAAGTTAAATTATTTGGATCGCATATCAGCACATTGAAAAGCAAGAATCCACCATAAAACACATGTTATACCTGACTTCAAAGTAAATCTCTGTCGCTGCCCGATTATATCGTGAGTGTGGGTTTTATTCAGATTTGTTGTTACCCTGTCTGTTTTTTTCGTTCTGTCTCCTGACTGTATGACATACTATATATATATATATATATATATATATATATATATATATATATTGATATAATATTATATATATATATATATATATTTATATATATATATATGTTTGTATATATAATTATGTGTGTCAAGGATAATTGTTGTGCGTAAAGCTGTGTGATAAGAGCATTACCTTAAAATAGAAAGTGCAAGCTACTTTTCCTGTGACTTCCTGATACATAAGTTTAACAATATATGCTGTCAAATCCGGCTTGTTTTGTCCAATTAAATATTTACATCCCAGCAAACCTGTTAGCGAATGATATAAGAACAGGATTGCGTTAGTAATCACTTAACTGTTCATCTAGGGAGGTGTATATAACCTCAGTGCATCAGGGACAGCACCAGGGCTTATCAGTGGTAAAGATGATTTGTGTTTTAATAATTCACTTATTCCTGTGTACAAAACTGACTTCCTTGGTGTGGGGGAAAAGCCAGGTGTCAGGTGAGGCATGTTTTAGCAAAATGAATGAATTCAACAATACTGATCTTTTGAAGGGAAGTACCGACTTAAGAGTCGCATATTGTACAGAATAGGATGAACAAATTTGTTAATGGTTATAGATAGTAAACGTTTTACTTAGGTCGCTTTACCCATTCTATACCGCTGTCTCAATATTCATGTTATAATGTTTATTATATATCGGTAAATATAGCTTAGGTAAGGTTTTAGTGTAGTCCGATTATTTGAAATGCAAGGCATACCGTGTAAAACATGCTCAAACATAAGAAATAATCATAGAACTTGATTTCTGATATTCAACGTCGATTTCAATATCTTTTAAAATTTGGTTTCATTTTTTTTGGCTGGATACCTAAATCACAAAGAGCGACATACAATATAAGAACCAGTTCTAATAATCAAACTCCCCTAGCTTAAACGGATATAATAAGACATTTAAAAATGATCGTTGTTATGCATAAATATATATTCTGAACTATCCTTATAGGTCTACGCCGGTTAGGGTGCATTGGTGGCGTGTGCTTTTATCATGGTAGAACATCACATATATTGAATCAGTCAAATGCTGAAGACTTTTGCTGGAGTCGTGGTATGAGACTTCCCGGAGATCTGAAGGTCACACAGCTGCTTACCTTGTGGAACTCCGTGGGATTACCTCATCATAGAGTTTGGCTCTCCTACAGACGAAAGTATTACAACACGTGGACACCTATTTACAAGCTAGGTTAGGTATAATAATCCCCATGTAATTTATCAAATATGTAGTACAACCATCATCTGGTAAAATTCTGATAAAAGAGACGTCTTTAACTAGTTTACATTGTTTTCATCAGGTTAACGCTATTCTACATCCATTTATAGTCTTTATCAGGTTAAAACTACTTTATGTACACGCCATAGATTAAATTGAAGTCATATAGATGATAATTTAAATCCTACTGAAATGCCTAAAATGCATCGTAAATATTCAGTAAACGGATTATGCTTCTACGTTTGAACACATATTATCAATTTAGGATATTTGTGTCACGTATATATACATGAACACTCAGGTAGCTGGCATCCAGTGATAACACCAAGACACAATGCCAACTGCCTGGTGCTGAAGCTGCAACGACAACAGATGATTCAAATTGAGAATGTGAATTGTTTCTCCTATTCTGTGCAGGCATTCTTTTGTTTCGTCTCAGGTATCTAAATTATATAATTTATTTTATTGTATGGGGAATAGCACACCACGGATATCTTTTTGTAATTTGCAATTTCACCCTCAAAATTTTGTTTATAACGCAATTTTCATCTGGCTGGTGGCACTGAACCCTGTCGACCGGGATTATTTTCTAAATAAAGAAAAAATATATATAAATATATGTATTATCAAACAGGTCTGTTTACTGTTGATTCAGAATGCCCCACTTGTACACATTGGTCCTGTCATCACCTTCAGAACGGATGTTTGTTGTTACGCTACGGAAGACTGACCTGGTTTGAGGCCAGGGCGGAGTGTGAGATGGCGGGAGGACACCTTTGGTGTCCTGGTAACGATTTTGAAAAGCAGGTAATGACCTGGAAGAGCTTGACGTCAGCTTTGATTCCTGGAGATGCATGGATAGGATGGAGGATGGAGGACTGGGTGGATGAGGCTTCAGGTAAAAGCAATAATAAACATATAGATAAAATAATTCGAACACTTCCAATGGTATAGGTCACCTTATATGAAACCATAAATTTTAATCTCTAGACACTTGATTAAATACACGTGTCGCAGGAGTATCAAGAAGAATAAAGAAAAACGTCAGTGCTGTCTTAGTAATTTGGATCAGAGTAGGCAGTGTATAAGTCTGTTGCGAAAACATTTTGGAAAAGATACCAGAACGGTCCCAAAAAGGTCCTAATTTATTCGTGTATTATCATCATCCAAAAAAGACGAGATTTCAAAACGACGTATATTAAAACATTTAAATAGTTAAAAACCCATTTAATAACAATCACAATAAACAATCATAGTGTGTGTAACAGTTAAAATTTAACTTAAACGTGTTTTGAATGTTATGTAGTTATTTTGTAAATAAAGAAGTTATTAACGAAAACAATCATAACGAGCTTTTATCTGTGTTGCTTGCGGGGACGACTTTGTGTTTATATAAATTCAGATCAACATAAATATCCATTGCTTCCGAGGTTTGACAGAGAGGCTGAAACTGCGGACGGAAGTTTTTCTTGTGTCGTTCTTTCACCAAATCTTCCATACGGTTGGCTAGTTGAAAGTTGTTTTAATAAAGCAGATGTTGTTTGTGTAAAAGGTGAGCAATGTGTAACTTTAAACGATACAGAGGAACATTTCTGCAAAATAACATAATAATCATTGAATATATTTAAGAGGTATTATTATTGGCTCTCTTATTTTGATATATGAGTATATGTTTTATTAACAACGTGGGGGAAATGAGATTATAATCTTATTTTTTTCAGATCAGCAATATGCTAAGGCAACAAGTGCAGTGACAACTTTTCTGGGTGGTAATTTATTCTATTTATTTCAATTTATGCTAACCTTTAGACTGATGTTCTCAGTATTTATACACACCCTTCATGATTGTTGAAGATAAGTGGTTAAAAATATTGTTTTTTTTATTGAGCATCACGGTATGACATGGTTGTAAGAAACGTACAGAGAAGGTTTCGCTGGTTATCCATATCTAATGACTTTTGAAATAGAATAAGAGGATTTCATAATAAATAAAGTTAATAATGTTGTCATAACATCTATCTTTTATGTTAGATTAATCTTTTTATTTCTTCCATTTAACAGATTTATCGAATGTATCATAATCAATCATTCATAACTTTTAGATTTAATTCTTGTAGGCACTGAAGATATCTATTGCATGTCAGTTCAGTTCTAAAGGAATTATATTTTCTTGGATGCCTCATGAATGCCTTTCCTTGTTATTTCCCGTAATATATAACTGCATGAGTAATATATATATATATATATATTACATAAATATATCAGGATTAAACATTCATATTAGAGACTAACAGGGATATCCACTTAGCTACTGATTAATACACATTTGCTGTAAATAAAGAAAACATTGTTCTACTTAACCATGACGTTATAAGTTAATTTTAAGTTAATTGCCGGCTGTAGGCGATATCACCTTTAATTATTACAGCATTATTTAGTGTACATATATATGTACATATATACATATATACGTATATATGCACATACATGTACATTTATGTTTTCATATACATTTATGTACATACATATATATATATATATAGGCATACACACACACACATATATATATATATATATATATATATATATAAATACCATAAAAAATTATCTCTAAAAACAGTACACTACTTATACAAATCGATGTTAACTTATGTTACACCACTTTGCTATTTTTACTTTATCTTAATAACAAAGAATGAAAGGTTTTTTTTCTTCAGATTTTACTTTATGATAGCATCTTCATTAATATGAAATACGAAAGTGCTATGACGTTTAAGGGTAAGTTGTATTGTGCTTTTAAGGAACAGAATAAAAATTTATTTTGCTGATCACATTAGATTATAAGGATGTTCGCTGACTTTGTAGCTGCCATTAAAATCCGAGTATCACGAACTGGGTATTAATCAGTTCATTCTGTCCTTATAATATAACCATGGTTACGACAAAAACAGTGATACATTCAACATATCTAAGATTTTTAAATATATACTTATTACTGTTACAGTAATTACTAATTACTACAATTACTCTACTATAATAAATGTTTGATGGTTAATGATTTTCTGTTCACTAAGAATAAAATGAAACCATGTGAACAACAGATGTGGTTAATCTCCACTTGTAAAACAAATAAAGCCAGTTCTAAGCAATATTAGATTTCGCCAATTCGACTCATAAACTGATATAGTGCCATATTATAAACATTACATCAAAATCATGGATACAGTAGTTATTACATCAGTCGTTATTGTAACAGTGGTTATTACGAACATTGGAAAGAAAAAAAATCATATAATGGCATGTGAATACTGAGCGTTTGTTTCTCATGTATTGTGTCGAGATGGTCGAACTTCATTATGTAATAAGTTCATAGGGTACTCAACGTGCTCCAGACACTTAACTTCTGGGTTGTATCGGATTTATTATACATGCAGTGATATAAATATTCTGTACCTATCAGAAGCTAACCGGAGTTATATGTATTGTCAAGCCTTCATTTATTCCTGCACTAATATGAATAATCAGTTGTTTCAGTAGGGTTGTGGGTAATTGTCCGAAAAAAAACACAGGCACACTTATCTCCGGGGTCCCGCAGTAACGGGTCCCCAGCGGGAGTTTACTTATATTTAAGCGGTTACGGGTGAAGTGACCTGGAAGTTGTTTTGACCCGTTGAAGTTATTTATTGTTATTTAGATTTCTACCTGGATAAACATATTTGAAATTGTCAGTGCATTACTTTTGATGATAATGTAATAAGGAGCAGCACAAAGGTCTCCATACACTATTGACTGTTACCTACAGGTATATAGGATAAATTAGATGTTAGTACTATGTCAACATTGTCACCGATAGAGCAAATAATCCATAATCATGAGTTACTGGAAAGAGGGATAACCGGATGATTTAAGAGTCGACGCAGGTAAAGGTCGAAGAACTGCAATGGAAAACTGAGACCAGTCTCTCAGGAGCTGAGTTTATCTGAGTTCACTACATAGCCAAGTCGGACTTCAGATTGATGTTTGTTGCTGAATTATCGATATTTCGTCCAAAATGAATCAGTCTGCAGCTGAAGTATTTTGCCGGGGACAAGGAATGGAACTTCCTGGAGATCTGGGCCTTGCAGAGCTTCATGACTTGGCAAATTTCACCGGATCAAATCATCCGAAGATCTGGCTCTCTTACAGACGACACGTGGCTACCAGTTGATAAACCAGGTGCACTTTTTCTGATTCACCCGACAGAAAGTTAAAATCGGCCGAGAGTTAAAAGAAACAAACAATAAATCTCAAAGAAACCTAGTTATTTAATTATTATTATGTAATTTGTTATAGATATTAACGTCCCTGAAAGTTCATGTATGACTTCTATCATATTTCTTTTCTTAGGAGTTTGTTAGTGAAGTACTAGAGGTCAAAGGCCGCTCCTATAAACAGTGCTGTGCTCAAAATTTATTTATTCAATTAATTTATTGAACACTTATTACCATGATTTTAAATTTTATGCATCATAAAATATTATGTATAATACATGTATCGTATATTATAGTATATTCTGATATGTACCGTGTAGATGGATTTAGAAAAATAATGAACATGCTAAATATGAAGAAAGTTAAACTAATATAAGACTATAAACACATTCAGGTAACTTGAATCCTGAGGGTGAAATAAAACTTGGCAAACGATGTTCATTTCTGAAGCTCGACCTTCAGAATAATCCTAGACCCTGGAATCAAAGTTGTTACGAGGCTGTGAGAGGATTCCTTTGTTTCATCCCGGGTAAGTTAACAGTTCAGTTTATTGAATTCAGGGGCTTGAAGAGTGGAAATTAGAAACACGGTAACTATGTAGACAATAACAAGATAATTGTTATCATGGTGTGGCGGCTGTGTACATTAATTGTGGCTGTGATGTGAAAAATTTTATTTACACCTTTGTCCGCCCTGGTCCTGCCATCTACTTCGTAAAGGGTGTTTGTCTATTCGCCACAAGTCATTAAACTGGTTTCAGGCCAGGGCCGAGAGTTTCTTGGCTGGAGGACATCTCTGGGTTCCTGATCAGGATTTTATCAAACAGATCAACGCCTGGAGGAATCTTAGCATAAATATTCAACTAGAAGAAGCCTTGATAGGATGGCGGGGGGAGGACTGGGTGGAAGAGGATGCAGGTAATGTTAAATCAGAGCACTATTTAAGGGGGTCTTCTACTTAATACACATATATGTTGCCACATACCTCTTCACCTAAATATCGGTGCTACCATGACATAACCGCTACTTTAGATATCAATATGATAGAAACAATCTTATGCAGATACATGTTTAATGTCCAGCCTTGGACACAGACATTACTAAGATAAGAGAATCGCACGGCTTTGTGCTGGATTTAGTTGTTTCGGTAGTCTCGATGAGTGGACGTACAGACCTTGGGGAAAATTTAATGGAATGTTCATACCATGTTTTTTTTCAACACTTTAGGTCTAACAACATATCCATTATTACCAAGATTTACTGAAGAAGTTGGAATCATTGGCCTTTGGTCACATTGTGCAACTCTTCTTACTGCTCTCCCCTTTAAATGGACGGTTCAAAATTGTTCACATCTCGCCGATGTTGCTTGTGTGAAAGGTAGATAATCGATTGATTAGTGGAAATTGCACGGCACATTTATATTTTGAATCACTTTACAGAAGTGTGTGCTGAAATATATTGTCTTAAAATCTACACAGCTATTAAATAGCTCTCTCTCTCTCCCTCTATGTTTTTCTCTCTCTCTCTCTCCGTTGAATTGTTATAATATCTAATGGGGAAAAAATAAATTGAGCAGATTAATCTGTATCTGTTTGTATCTTTCAGAGAATAACACCCATCGGGAAGCTCAATCTACACCAAGTTTGACCGGAAGTTTGACCAGTTCCATGAATAATCCGCAAAAGTCCCTGTCGTCAACATGTAATACATGTATCCAATTAAAAAGTTTGTATAGCTTTAATGAGGCATCTGGTGAAAGTATCGGTCTTTTAAAAATGGGTCGATTCAATATTAGGTCGGAATAATAACTATTACACATCCCAAATCTTCTAAAAGGCATGAACCGAAAGGTTCTAGTTCCATAGTCCACACATTTCCCTGTCTTGTAAATAAGAGATCCGACATTTAATTTTTCAACAAATTTAACAAAATAAAAAGAATATAGATGTGCTGTGTCATGAAAACCTTTTTAATCATGTTGCCAGTAAGCCAATGCTTGCTTTAAGAGCCGATGGTCCGTACGGACGCCATCTGCTGTATCATGTGTTTTTAAATTTAAACTGTTAGATCGAACATTCTTAGTGCTTGTGTATTTGTCATACTCCTGTGTAGGTTATTTCACTGACATCACGTTTGATGTTGTATATTGTATTATTTTGTAGGAAATTACTCTCCCAATGCTGATGTTGTTGTATGCTCTATTATTTTGTAGGTAATTACTTTTTCATCGCTTATGTTGTTTTATTTTAAAAGTAATTACACCCTTATGGCGTTTGCTGTATTTTGCATTATTTTGTAGGGTATCACACCCTCATGGCTTTAGTTGTGGTATGCTGTATTATTGTGGTGGGATTACTGGTCATTATATTTATCCAGTGCATACGATTAAAAAGGCAAGAAGTACATGTTTGTGTATATTACCAACGTTATGTTCCCGCAGATAAATCACCTGAAGATGACTCCTTTAGTTAATGTATGTTAGCAAGACATAGGGCTGGTCATTAGGCAGGTTCACTTTACTTGCCTTTTCTATACATATCTTGCTATCATGTTTTTTTTCTATATATCTTGGTATAATTAGTATTTCTAACGTTATAACTAATTCATCAATCTCAGATTTGTATATTCACAGAATAAGAGTTATTATGTAAGAGATTTATCACTGTATCATCACTTAATGTAAATGTATCATATATTTTGCACGTGTCTTTTGCAATGATAGACGTCTTTTTTTTGGACAAAAGAAGAACACCCATTTATCGAGAAGAAACGCCCACTGAGACATACTGTGAAATCACAGGAGATATAGATTCTCGTCAAAGACAGCCACTTCCAGAAATTCCAGCGATACAATACCGCGGGGAGCAAGTCTATACCTCTGTACCCTCAACACTCGAACTGGATCGAATGTCTCTGAATGCCCAACATAGTCCGTGCATTGAAGGCTCGCCCTGTAATCCGAGGTCTGCTTACTAGTTAGTTGCTGACGGCTCGTGTACTGACAGTGTTATTCACGAGGAAAACCATCTATATACGTCATCAGATATACAGGATAAATACTAACGAGAAAAACCCTCTGTATTCGTCGTCAAATACCCCGGATAAATACTAATTAGGAAGACCCTCTGTATATGTCGACAGATATCCCGGATAAATACCAACGATGAAAACCCTCTGTATACGTCGTCAGATATCCCGGATTAATACCTACGAGAAAAACCCTCTATATCCGTCGTAAGATTTCCCGGATAAATACTAACGAAGAAAACCCTCCATGTACATCGTCAGATATCAAGATAAATACTAAAGAAAAAAACTGCCTTTATACGTCGTCAGATTTCTCGGATAAATACCTACGAGGAACACCCTCTTTTTACGTCGTCAGATATCCGGGATAAAATACTAACGAGGAAAACCCTTTGTATACGTCGTCCTATATCCTGGATAAATACCTACGAGGAAAAAAAACCCTCTATATACGTCGTCAGATATCCCGGATAAATACTAACGATGAGTCAATACTGACACAGAGGACCAATCAATATAACGGAATCAGCAGAGAAACTGAGAGAGAGAGAGAGAGAGAGAGAGAACGTAAAATATACTTGCTGTCCCTAGCTTCAGTATTTGCGTCTTTCTAAAATTTTGAATAGATTAATGTATAATTCTTAAAATGCATATCACAGAAATCCTTTGACATCTATCGGATATATTACAAATGTGACATTGATGATTATTGGATCACTGAGAGTATTAACATAACCGCCACAGCAGAAAGTGCTACATCTCTGTTTTCTAGTAATCATACATCGAACTCATTGTGAAGCTTTCGCGGTATTTTGGATATTTGTCCCGTACGAGTTCAGTGCAAAGTAAGATATTATTATTCACTCGACAGTCGGCGGAATAGCTTCTGTAACCTTTCGCTTAGAACTTTTAAACCATTTCCGTTTTAAAATAACTTTCCAGGGAAAAAAGACATGCGGGCAGAGCACTGAACAGACTACATGGGTTCTATTTGGGAAGGTCTCCCAAATTATCCAGATTTTGCGCTTGTCAAGAGATTGACTGTTATCATTGCCAACAGTAACCTGATTAGTTGCTTAAACTGCCCTGCTTAAGATTTTCATTGAATTGATATGCGATTAAGGTGACATAGAGTTAATGTTTAGGTCAGATTAATGCCCCTAATTCGCCTGCTATCATTTAGCAGACCAAACTCGTTTTTGTCTCCACGCACTTCATAAGATATAAACATATTCAAAATCACCTGTCGCATCAACATCCGAATTTGATTTTTCTAACACCCGTGTCGTGTTTAGGACACGACATTTCCGAAACAACTACTGTGAAAGTGATTTTTTAACGGAAGGCATCTGAAATCATAGTTGATATGAAAACCGGCCCTCTGTCGGCTTCTGACCCCACTCTGAGTCCAGCTACAATATTCAACAGGTGGATAATTATCTTCTTAGGCTTATGCTTATTTCACATATTTTAATCATGATCATTTTGGGACTTTTTTCATGTGCTTCATTTACATGATATAAAGATCACCTGTGATAGGATTATCCAGGTAATTGTCTTCCCTAAAAAATCAGCAGAGAATTATGTTATGCAAGAGATCACAAAGCAAAATATGTTTCGGAATAGACCTGAGGCATATACAGACGAAAATGCAAAGTACGTGTGTGTCAAAAGACAGGCTCAGGTAAACAGATTCCAACGGTGGAAACTGTTTGTCTTGAGCTTTGATGTTTGTCATGGAATAAGCAGGTCTGACCGAAAATTGACAAGCTCCAGAATAAAAGGCAGGTTTAATACCTTCGTTGCACGTCTGCGGCAAAAAAATAACTTCAGTTTTGGTTCGTTGTCCTGTCTGTGAGCAAATTAACTCCACAATTACATACGGATTTTACTTTTAGAAAATCTAGAAAGGAAAAACCCGCATGAATAATTCGTTATTTATTTTTGAAAATCAGGATCAAAATAATATATTTTTTACCATTTGTATAAAGGTCGATTCCGTAACATTGTTCGTATTTGAAAAATGATCATATGAATGATAAGGAGGTTCCTAAGGAGGTTCGTAGGCTCCAACCACAGAATCTAGTTTGTTAATAGAATCCATATCAGTATAAAGATGTACTGCTATCATATGTTCATGCTTCAATAGCTCTGAAGATTGAGGATGTAAAATACAATGTGTGCATCACCATTCCCCAAACTCAATTTACGTTGTGAGCTTCTTTATTTTATAATACCTCTGTTTTCATGGAAAGAAAATAATGAATGTATAGTCACCAAAATACGTTAACCTAGAAAACGTGTACTAGTTTCAAATGGCGGTCGATCGTGTCTGAGGTCTCATGCAGCTCCTTGTATTAACGCAACGAAAAACGCTCGCAAAATTAATAGCAGATTCAGGTGGACGTGTTTAGCGCTTGAAATTTTTCTTTTAACTCCCTTTGAGAGAGTAACATCCCTTTGGAGGCAATATTATGGATATGGAGGATAAATAGGGTTTAGAATGGACCAGCGTGACCTTGTTTTTTACGATTATGTCCGGCTAGGGCAGGAGATTTGTTTAAGCCCTTGTCGCAACGGGCGAGTTGCTCGAAATGCAAGAAAATACCGAAGGCGCCTCCTGAAAAGGCGTGACATGCCTGCAGGACCATAAAGCACAACATAAATTTGGGCACCCATGGGATGAATATTTTAATAATTAATTACGCAGCTTAATGTGAAATGAAAACTCAACTGCGTAATAATTGTAAAGATGCTAAAGAGTCCATCGGGAGATCAAGTAGAGGGCCTAAGCTTAGCGTAGGTAAGACAACATATTTATTTTATACTTTAAAATTTACGTATATTATTTAGTATTTGATGCATATATTTGTATTGTGAAAAAGAATATGATATTACAATGGTTAGGATAAATGTCACATAATGCTTCTGATTTCAATAGTTTATACACCTAAAATTTGGGCATCATGTGATATTCAAATATTCAAACATTCAAACGCAATTCGTTCATTTTACTGGTGACAACACAAGAACAAGAGAATCAGACTAATGAGAGCAACACTCTGCTGGATAGGGATTGTGGGTAAAGAAATCCTTTTCCCACAATGCACACGGGCTTCTCACTAAATCAGCGATGTTTCGTATTTATGAAGTGATGAGGGTAATGTAGTCCGTCAGAAAGTGTTGGATGAGAACTATACCATGGTAGATTACATAGTCATATTTTTTCCGGGTAAGGACACAGGGGCGTAGCCAAGGGGGGCCGCAGGGGGCCATGCCCCCCCCCCCCCCCGCATCCAGTACCTCGCCGCTCTTTTTGAATTTCACTTAGTCTAATATATATACATATATATATATGCATTAAATTGCTCTGCTGTCAGTGGTGCATCAAGAGGGGGCGCCTTCGGCGTGCGGCCCCCCGTCGAGCTGCAATATCTCTTATTTTATCGAATTTCCCAATTTTCGTGATTAATTTTCATTTTTCATTTTATTAATCTATTATAAACAGTTAGATTGTAGTGCAGTTATCTGCAGTTTATTAATTTCAAATTCATTAGTTGAGGATGATGATATTTATGAACAGCTGCAAAACAACTGCAGAGCACCAGGGCCTGGTTGGGGTCGACTGTGAACAATCTCACGGCTCCTCTAGTGATACCGGTGCTCGCGATCTGTGGCCTTAGGAGTCCTGTGTGCTGTCGAGACCACGGGCTCCAGTAAAATGCAAAGTTTAACATAAGACTTCATCATTTCAGTTATTTTACTCCGAGCATTACATTAAAAGGATAAAATTTTGCAAGTTATTAACGTAAATGCGCCTTTGCGCCATTGACTTTAACATGTTGAAAACGATTGAAATTTTATATCATTTTTTTGAAGAAATTTAAAAAATTAAATATTAAACCTCTTTACAGTATGACTTCATCACTCAAAGAGTTAGGAGAACAGATTTTCAGGAACAGAAAATCCTGATTTTTTTGGTGTGAAAATTGCCTCAAAATGTTCTCTTTATATTGTTTATTAAACAAAAATTCCCAATATTGAAGGGGGAAACCCCCTCCCATACCCTCCCGTATTACCTGTAATTAACCTTGATAAAACCATGTTTCATAATTGAAAATAAAAAAAAACTATATTTTCATACACTAAAATATATAACGTATAATATATATATATATATATATATATATATATATATATATATAACACTCAGTTTTCATAAATACTATTACATATTAGCGCCCCTGTCTCCTAACCCCTTCTCCAATTTCTGGATCCGCCGATGATCATGGCCCCCTCCCCTCCCTCAATCCTGGCTACGCCCCCGGGACAGAAGTTGTTTCCTTAAATTGTACAAATTTAATTTTTAAAGTTTGTAAGTCGACAGCAGACATGTCGACAAGCTGATCCACAATTCGAAATTGGAAGAACTTTATTTTGAATAGAAACGACCCCTGGCCGAACAAAAGAGAGTCAGGGGCTCAGGGATAGAGCATAGGGCTCATGGCCGTGAGCTAGTGAGTTAAAAGCTCAGGCGAGGAGCGGTGAGATTTCAAAGGTCGGCCAAGACCCAGGTTAAGCGCTCTGCTGGCTTAATGGGAAAGCTGAACCAAACAGCCATGTAGAAACTATCACTCACAAAACCTCAGTGTGTTTTTTGGAGGTTCCTCGATGTCATATCCCTACATGGGGACGATTACACACCAGGGACCTGCAGGTGCAGTAGACACATGGCCTGGGTGACACCAGGATATAAAATACTTTCCAACAAAAAGAGTTCTTGATGGTTCTTGTAAGAACCCACTTGGTTCTTTATAGAATCATTTTTCTTTCAGTAATTCGTTTCTCCGTGAAGAGGTTCCATTTGGCACTTGGATATTCGTACCATGACTAAAACTCATAATGAGGTTCAAGATGGAACCTGTGTTTTGACCGGATATCCCGACGATTAGCACGCGCATTCGCACTCTATCTGAACAATTGAGGTCAATGGTCGGGTGTTTTGCTCCAACTGGAATAGTAAAAAAGGAAATAGTATATGAGGTAAGACCTATGCTAATGTTATTTTTCAGTTGGAGGATAGCGAAGTTATCTGTATAGAGATTAACAGTCCAGCGACTTAATGTACCCAATTAGTCTGTCTGCAAACGAATTTACGTTCAATAAATCTAAACGTGGGTAAAGGCCGGTGATAAACATGATTTGTGATTGCATTAATAGTTGCAGTCATAAGTATTACCAGTTTATAGTTATACAACTCAGTAGAATTAGAAATTTTTAAACAACAGTCGCCAAACAAATTGTAAATCGGCTTCGGTGATTGAAATTAAACAAGCTGGATGATTATACATCGAATATATGCATAACATCCTGTACAGTGTTTACAATACTCTATCCTTAGTCATTTCTTCAAATTGTTCGATAAATCATTTAATATACAAAAGCCAGAAGAAAAGATCGCCAATCCTACCTATGTTTAGTTACCCACAAATGGGACACACCAGCATATTATGGTAATTTATTCCAGAGTTATTCCTGAATGTAACTTGTCTACTGTTAATAATGCACCTGGTGTTGTGTATCCCTAAGCGAAAATCGAAGACTGCTATGTTTGTATTTACATCTGATTATGAGGAACCTACAAATACACTTTAAAGAAAAATATTATATTGATACGTCGCTTTAATACAATACACAAATAAGCATAACATTTTGTTTACATTATGTTTTGGTATCTTTAGTATAGGGGTTTTCTAATCGTGTGGGCATGAGGGACAAATCTGAAAAACTGAAGATGTGGCTACGCGTAATTACACATTCGATGAAGGCGTTCGCTAATTAACCTGGTGTTGCATTGATTAATTATTACCGACTACAGAATATACTGAAGTTGCCCGTTTATTCTTTCTCTTTGCCGGAACCTGATATATCTGCCTTGCTAGCAGGAAGGCAAATGAAAAAGAAAGAGTTGATTTTTGTTGTGAAAGGACTGAGGATTATAAAAATGTAGGTTTTTTTCTGAATCATAAGAAATGTTTCAATGATGCACATGGCATTTTGTATATCAAAGCCAAAAAAAAGTTTGTCTATCTTAAACGCCTATAATTATAAGGAGACTAATAATAAATAAAAAAACCTAATATATATTTTAAGGCAATTAAGAAAATAAGGATAATTAGATATTATGAATTTTAATATATGTGAAAAAACATATTTTTTTTGTAATATTTATTGTATTGATTAACTACGCTTTATGTGATTTAAAAAAACTATCGTGTTCAATTTATTTTGGAAACCTTGCCAAAACATTTGGGGTTTAAGGGCATTTACATTCGAATACAACCCCCCCCCCCCCCCGCCCCAACAGAGAGAGAGAGAGAGAGAGACAGAGACAGAGAGAGAGAGAGAGAGAGAGAGAATTGGGGGGGGGATCCAATTAGCGACCTCACAGACCAGGAACGTACTGGTAATTAATTCTCAACAACTTGTCGTAAGATCCCAAACTGTTTCAGACCATGAAGCTTGCGTGATTTCTCCTAGTACGAGTAGCGTGTTTAAGCTACGGCTTTTGTTTAACAGAAATTACCGATATTTATATATATATATATATGAACATTTATTGTTTTAATTTATGTATCTCATCTCTAATTTGCAGGATCGATACCGTTCCTCATCCTTTCTGCATTAAGCAATTAAAGGATATGTTGACACGTATTCAACGCTTATTTCGACCGTCGCGATGTTTTGGAGTTTATCGCCATAATATCCTTGAAAACAGATAGGATGTATGTTTATCGTTGATATATGTATATGAACTGTTCTGTTTATTGTCTGGGCCCTCTGCTTTAACGAGTGGCCAATGATCAATGACGGTCAGCTGAATTTGACATACGGGTAATACATGGATTCATTGTATCCGCCAAAACAGACTTTTGGGGATAGTATGTTTTCAGCCGGACGCTGTGCCGCCGCGGCGGCATAGGTTTCCGGAGAACTCCTCCGTAACCACTGAACGGAAATTAATGAAACTCGGATTTATGATCGGTTCACGTATGAACTACTGCGCCCTTATTTTAAGCTGACCTCTGACATTTCCTCTCTGCTCAGTGCCCGCCTGTCCTTTTTTCACGCATAAACCAACATATTTTTGGACTCATCAGACTAATCTGAAATTTTTTTTCTGAAAGTTGCATGAGTGTTGCTCTTGTTAAGCTTTATATAATACGAAAAAACTGGTGACGCCATGTACAACCTATTTGCAAAGCGTCGAATCCGCTCTTCTGGGCAAGGATAAAACCACTCGTATCTGTGCAGTGGTAAGACCTATCCACCTTAAATTTTCCATGAGTATACAACTGGGATACGTTTCAAGTTTATATGCCTGGTGGTGCCAACTACATTTACGTTTACGCTGCAGATATCCATGCTAATATCTCAGAATTGGTTTGGACCTGACTTTTTTATGTGTAAAACTATTATACGGCTCTTCATCATACACAAAACTGGTTGCACTACCTGAAATATATTTCAAGACGCCTTCAGCTTGTCTGTCTAGGTTAAGAATCACTCATATCTCGGCAGTGGTTTGACTTATCCGCCTGAAATTTTGCATCGGTATACATATTGGATAGATTTTCCGTTTAATTGGCTGGTGGCGCCAACTATAAACACGTTTACACGACAGACATCCATGCTTATATCTCAGAACTGGTTCTATCGCCCTGAAATTGTGCATGACTGTAGATCTTTTATATATCTATAGCTTCTACAATTTTGTGGCCCAACATACAACAATTTTTACGTGGTGTCCATCTGTTTATCTGCCTAGGGTAAAAATCACGCATATCTCAGTACTGGTTTGACTAATCTAACTGAAATTATGCATGTGTATACATCTTGGATAGCTATTTCGTTCAATTGACAGGTGGCGCCACCTACAATTATGTTAACATGGCATATGTTCATTCTTATATGCAACATATCCCACTCTTTTTCCGCTTACCACTTAAATCATGCCTCCATTCACCTGTACCACTCTGATTGCGGAGGATACATGTAGTCGCTTGTCAACTACAAGATTCTACTTATTTATGTCATGATCTCGTGAAAAAATATGTGTAAAGAAACCTTGAAAAAAGGAAAAATGACTTACAGGGTGCACACAATCATACTGTTTGCCTACAATCCTTAGAAAATAAGTTAAAGCGACCGAATTTAGGGTTTAAAAGAAGATTTCCCCAGGAACCCTTAAGATAAGAATTTAGAAGTTTCTGTTTCCAGCTGCTACCGTTTGTGTCTATATCTGAATAATTGGTCAGTCAAATCATTTTCTTTTACACTGCTCATCAACTATAGATCAGAATGACCTTATTTCGGGTTTCGAAGAAGATTTGACAGCATACCTGTCATCTGGATCTCAATTAAATTAGAACAGTGTTTTTGGTAAGTAGCTCGCAGAATAAAGTATTCCAGGGTTCCATGAAGATTTGTCCAAGACTTCCCTAAATGTTATGTCGGAAGATTCAAGGTCCAACGATTACCATTTGTGCCCAGTTAACGGACACCTGGACGGACGACGGACAAAGAGAGAACGCTATAGCTCAGATTGCTTTCAGTCAGCTAAGCTAAAACATACAGAAGACGAAATAATCCATTGGTAATATCAAGCATAAAAAGTAAATGTAAATGTAACAAAATACGACTGCCTGTCGATTTCCCCCTTTACACGTTACAAGGTAGATGTGGTGGATGCAGGTGGAACAACATAAAAAAACTCTAAGGAACGTAGAATTATTTGAATGGCAATGTGAATTACATATAGTTCTTCCACAGAAGAGGACTGCGCCCTCCCTGTTCTCTCTAGTTGCCCATAGCCTCTGATTGATTACTTCTCCTGGCCCTCCCACAGAATACACTTCAAGTTCATTTGATCAGCGAATCCTCTCCTTGTACACTGTAGGTCTATGCAGTAAAGAAACCGTTCTGGAATTTTGATGTACGGCTGGCATTTTACAAAAATATCAGTTTCACCACTGTCAATATACTACTCAACAGTACATACGTTATTATTGTCGCTGCTTTTTAATTTAAAAATCTGAACTTTTTGCCACAGTCTAAGAATAACTATAATACACACAGAAACTGACAAAAACCCCAAGTCAAAAGAACAGTGTGTATGGGTGGTAAAGTAATAATCAGGGTTAGCAAGTTTCATTCACTAACCTTTTTACATTGTTAATTAACGTTTATTAACGACATGAAAAACAGGTCAATTGTTATTCACTTATGCACTGGCTACAGTGTCACTTAAACTCCCTTATTCCTTATAAGGGGTAACACCACTAGGAGTCCAGCGGAATGTGTGAAGGAAGATAATAACATAACTTTGATCCAATGGAGATAGCTTCTGTCAGGCTGCCATGACTTCCTGTTTGTCAAATGATAGCCCCACTGTTTAACTTATATAATTACACTTTACCATTGCTGGATACAGAGAATAAGACCCTACATGACACTGCCATTCCACACTGGTCAGAAACCAACTGCGGGCAAGAAATCTTTCAAATATTGTATATTGTATCATGTAGGACTGGGTATCAATCTGCCTTTTCAGGTAGAATACAAATCGAGATACACTCAATTTTATGTATCTACGATATACTCCATTTTCCTATGTTATATCATTTTATGAATAAAAGGACTGAGCGATGAATGTTTCCCACCTTTAATAATAGCTGGCATATTTATATTGTTTTGTATTTAAGCTGGGTATAAAATACATTTATAAAGACTATGCAGTTTATGAAAACACCTGATTAGAACCTCTTTAATATATATATTCCGTAATTTCCAGCAGGCATACGCTTACTTTTAAAAACTAGAGACAAAACGTATTCTCTATAGGGTGGATATGTACGAATTGCAAAGGATAAACCCAAATATCATTTACTGAATAGACTTCTGAATATTAAAACAACGATCTTGCTAAGCGATCTTGCACTCTCTCTTCCCATCCTTCATTGTATTTGTCATGAAATTACACAATTGATTAATTTAAATTGATAAAACAATCAAATTTCCCTTGCGTTTATTTGACCCCCATGCTTTAATTATTTTTTCCGTCTGAACCTTTGACATTTGTATAAGCATCTCGAGAAACTGGTGTGCGAACAATTGAGTCAAGTAGGGGTAAAGTGATGGATATAAAGCGAAACACATGCCCTATTGTGATCACAGGATAAAAAAAAAACAATAAACAATTAATTTAAATCTTTAGCAATAAATAGTATGATTTTCTATTTCATCCATACGGAGAAACGTCAGTTATCATAGGTCTCCTTTGCGGGGGGGGGGGGGGGGCGGAGGCACATGGGTACACGTCCACATCACTTTCAGAGATGGGGACCAAATTATATGCATAGCAATTTTGATATGTGATCATTAAGATTATTATGGCGACAATATCCAATCAGCATGTATATACTGACAGCTGAAGAAGACATAAAATTAAACATAAAACGTGTGACTGATAAGAATTTTAGAAACATACATATTTGCCACCGAACTAATATATTCTAGTCGAAAATGTTTAAATGCGAATTGTGTCAATACAATGAAGAACAAAACCCCTTTCTCTCTTGGTCTTCACAACATTCGTCAGCTAAAAATGTCTTTTTTTTAACTGTAGAGGTCAAGTTACAGTAAGATGGTAAACATGTTACACAAAATGGTGGTGGACCTGCTATATGAACTGAATGGTATTTGATCAAAGGAAGGTCATGTGACTGAATGACTTTTAATTTGATTTTATATTACATGTCGGTAAGGGTGACGCCAGAAACACCCAGGATGTCAGGAGCCCCGATTCTTACTGTCCAAAACATATCACACTCATTTAAAACATTAAGCAAGCATACTAAAAGGTTAATTTTTCGGCGTACTTATATAAATAAAATATGTATATAATACGAAATCAAGCTAAGGATTTTAATCAAAGCCTAAGATAGAAGCGTAGAAGTCAAATAAAGAAGATATTTCAGGGACTTAACATTAGAACATAAATGAGCACTTAGGTAAAACTACACAGTGAATGCTGCACTTTCTTTCTCTCTCTTTATTTGTCTATTAATTTTTATTCATTTTCACTGAAGCAATATGTAAATCAACAGCAAAAACTGATAACGGAAACATTACTTTATCTCCTCAATAACTCACTCAAGCCAAGTATAACTTACTAGTTTATTGGTACAAAGGGATGAATTTTCACCAACTATCAATGTAGATATGTCGACCATCACAATAAGCAAGATCTTACATAATCTGCCATCAAAGTAGAACTTAATATTCACACATAAAACGGAATAAATTGATACAATCCCTGTTGAACCATGAACCATATAAAACAGAGACACAGCCCTCCATGGAGAAGTGTCTGCTCTCCCGGCGCCCACACCGTCAGGGTCATTTTGTAATGAAGGGACGGGAAGTAGGTTCCGTACCTTGAGTTAAGATCCCAAATGTAGCCGTCAAAGTCTAACGCGAGCCCAGCTAATGTCCAAAAGTTAATGCTTTTCCAACCTGTCAGATATAATACAATATTTCAAACTGATAGCAAACCATTCTTATTATCAAGGTTGTTAACCGATAAGCATTTCACAAATATGATTTAAAAAATTATAGAATTTACTGTCCTAATACTGAAACACCTATTTCAAGTAAGTATCGAGCAGCAACCAGCAGTGCTCTTATCAGCGTTAAAGATCAATACCTTAATCAATGTCTTAATCCCTAGCTGAAAAAAACGTTGGTGCAAAGATCACGGCAGTTTCATGAAATTCGAAAATATTTCGCACCATTAAGGTAACACTCTATTCCGTTCCTTAATACGGACGCCAAAACCATTAAGCTTGCATATACCAAAATGTTGTATACCAAATGTTAAATTAATTTTGGATTTGACTATCCCTAAGGCGTAACATGCATATGAAAAAAGAGAGAGATAGTTGCATTAAGATCGATGCGTCATTCGGCTGGATTTGATAAAAATATTAGTTTCCTTCATACATTTATGTTGTACTTTGCAGAAAGATATAATCTTTTTGACCCGCATGTCCATTTAGGCGGACTCGGCGGTTTTTTTTTTCTCGAACCCGACTTCATTTTACACAAAGCGGGCGGTTTAAAAAAAAGCTCTTGACTTCATTACCCAAATATTATCTGTAGTATATGAATGTGAAAATACATATTAACTTTAGGGTGTAAAACCATTTGGCCTTTATTTGTTGTTTATTTAGCGTTTATAAGATGACGTGATCGTTGTTAGAGAATGCTCCTAAATAGGAGCCTTTGTAATCTGGTTGTCTGACAATAAACACAATACACATGCTGCTTTTTTTGAGCCATTACCATAAAAGACGTCAGCGATGAAACGCTGCTCCTCTGTCGTTTTGATAGCAACAAGACGCCCACCCTTTTAGTAACAGGCACTCCGACTGCGGCCCCAAGTAGTACTTTTATCAGTGCTGAAAGAATAGCAACGTGCGAGGCTCCGGTGGTAGATCATGTCAGGCTGGCAGGCTGTTCAGGAAGCAGAAAAAGTTTGGCATATGATACGCATATAATAATAATAATAATAATAATAATAATAATAATAATATGAGCATTATACTTCTGTTCTACTCAATTAAAAACACTAGAGGTTAATATTTTGAGAACAGATTATTATTATGATGGTGTGTTATTTAACTTGTCCGACTCAGCCATGCACGCTACAAAAGGGAAAGCATGTGCAGCGCTACCTTCAAAAACAATTTTGAAAAGATTATACCGAGTGATTTACTGTAATGGAAATATAATACAGTATATGAGAGTATGGTGGCTACATAACATCTTCATATAACGCAGTATTTATGATAATAACGTATATTATCAGACATGTCAAGCGTATTATTTTGTAACTTAAGGCATGAAGGCACCTGCTAACCCCTAAACATGGAGGCAAGAAAGAGGTATGGGTCCTCTGTTTACGTGTATAATGATAAAGGTTTCAAAGGAGTTTGTAGTGCACACTCAAGTAGCGTGTGTTATGATTTTAAATAAATCATATTTGACCATTGCAAGTAACATATGCACTTGTTTCTGGTCATTCCGTTTTCGGTTTTTGCGGATGTCTGCAGATTATTCCCTTGTCCATGACGTTGTATGAATGTTACTTGTGAAAGAAATATCAACGACTGACCAAGACAGGTTAAAACAAGAACACAACAGGTCAGGAACGGCCTCACAAAAGGCCCATAGAATTCCAGTGCGGGCTGATTGATGCTTCATAAATACAATAAAGAACCTCATTACATGCAGACACAGAAGAAACAGGCTCAAAATAGTATTAAAACAACTAAATAAAGATGTTATGGTTTGAATCAGTGATTGTCATGTATAAAGATGAGTTGAGCATCTCATACAACAGACGTATAATTATAATTGATCTGATGTATTAAATTACACACCTGGTCAGCATCTAAATCAGCCAGATGGTCCTTGTCATGTTGTAATCAATATGGTTTTTTCCCTTTTATTAACTGATCCACAAGTGAAAGGTGAATGTTTCGAGACAAAATGTTGCTTACAATGCGGGCACATGCTTTTTAAAAAAAAATTGGCGTGTGTGGCCTTGTCCTTTTACCTTGAAGTCCAAGCTTGAAAAGTATTCTGTTCCTATAGATCGAGAAATCAATGTGAAAGATGTGTCCACAAGCTATTAAGAAGTATATGCAGTAACCTTGACCTTTGAGCTTGGGACCTTATATACGACAGCTTTCTGTTCATATTGGTATGTGAGCCATATATGAAAGATGGAAGATTTGGGTAGACATTTTGGCTTTATATGTGCCCACTAGCTTTTTTTCGTAAATTCAGTTCCAGTGACTTTGATCCTGGACCCATTTATGAAAGATGAAAGGTTTTGGTGAAGATTTTGGCTTAATATGTGTCCACTAGCTTTTTTAAAAATAAAATTCTGATCCAGTGACTCCAAAATCTTAAGATGTCTTTCATTTTGGGCAGTTGAGGTTTATGACGAAAATATTTCCTTAAAATGCATCCACAATCTTTTTAAATGTTCAGGTCCTGTGACTTTAAACTTGAACCTCGTGACCTCAAAAACAAAAGGATTCTTACTTAAATCGAGGGCCATTAATTATATCAGGATTGATACCAATGTATCAATTCAAATTTGAGTTGTCATCTAGATAGACATTTTCTGGACAGATGGTCCTTTGACCTGGTGACCCAAAAATCAATAAGGTTCTTCGCTTAAAATGCCTCGACAATGGTTTTGAAGATGTGGTTCAAGTGACCGCAATCCTGGACCTCATGACCTCGAAATATAAAAGGATTTTTAAATTTTGTGGAGGGTTAATAATAAACTAAGTATGAAACCAATATGTCATACCAAACAGGAGTTATGGTCTGGATCCAAATTTGTGAAGAGATTGCCCTTAAAATTCTTGACCTTTAATCGTTTGACCCCTATTATCAGAAGGGTTCGTCCACCATTGGTAGGTGAGCTATATATGCAAGATGATAGGTTTGGGATAAAAAAAGTCTGGCTTAAAATGCCTCCACAATCTTTTTAAATAGTTGTGTCCTGTAACCAAGACCTTTGACCTCACGACTGAAAAGGGCTTTTCCTTTAGCGTTGGGCCGTATAAGTCAAGTTTGAAATCCATATGTCAATTCAAACTGGTTTTGTGGACGGACAGATAACAGACGGACAGACGGATGGACAGGATGATTAATAAAGGGCACTTCCCCGCTAATAAATAAAAATTAAATTTTAGCATCTCTTTACAAATTCTTTAAAAAAAATTGTACAAACTAAATTATTGCTGTTTTAAAAATGGACGAATACAAAGTGAGGACTGGTATTAAAGTTATAGTTATACAAAATAACGTTTGCCTGTTCTACTTCGATGCCAATCTATTCCATAATCTACCCTATAATTATAAGAAAGTGCATAAACATTGGGAGCCAGGAGTTCACAGGTCCCGGTGTCCTAGACATTCACTGCGGCACATGGCGGCGTGCCTTGGTACTGCACGCAAGTCTCCACACATATTAAATAATGGGTCATATTGCCCATACGATTATTATAATAATACTATGACCTATTGTTTAATAAGTACACTCTGACATGAATATTTTATTTAAATTGATGTGGCAATTTTATAGACAGACTCCGAAGAACAAAATGCAAATAAAAAACAAACAAACAAAAAACACGCAGGTTTAAAAAGTCAGCATACCTTTTATTCATGATTCTTTAAATTTCCTTCCATGGTGACACAAATGGTACAACTGTTTAAGTAAGTAGATCATTTGAGTATTGAAGTGTCGTCAGGGAGTATTATTTTACTTTTGTCAATATCATTTTGTTCACGCAAGCGTATGATTTATTGTGCGGACTGTATTCCGGTATTCAGTGACATATTTAATGCTTGTTCAGTGTATTACTTCAGAGGAAGTTGTCTCTGTTTAAATGATTTACCAGATCAGATTCATCAGGTGTTTATTGTGGAAGGGCTGCAGATGTTGTTTGAACGACTAAAATATTACTAAGGCAAAAACGGCTTGGTTCTCTGGCACTTTTTTCACTAATCTAGCGTGAGGGCAATTTTTTATTTTACGGGGTTTTTGTATGTTTCGATAAAAATGTCATATGATCAGGAAAACGCATGATTATAACAGATTTATTTTGGCTAAATAAGTAAAAGCACTTAAAAAAAAAGAAATTTGATCAAAATTGTATGCTTATCTTCTTGAAAGAAATGTCCGAGCAGCTGGAGCTCAACATTGGTACATTTCTATTGAAAATCAAAATAAATATTTTTGATGTGCGGGATTAAAATTGACGCGGGCGGTGCCTGAGAACCATACCTTTTTTGGCCTATCAAGTCATGACTAGAAGCATTATTGTCCACAATACAGATAAAAGCTGAGAAAAATATAGAAGTTTCCATAAGTGTTAGAGTTAATGTTATTGCATGTAATAATTTGGAAACATTTATCATATGCGTTCAGAATATGACGTAATTGCCATAGTTGAGCGCAAGGTTCTCCAGTGGTAGTTGACCAGAGAGGGTAAAAATATGGTAGTTGACCAGAGAGGGTAAAAATAATTTTGGCCGTGTTGAGAAGATTTTTGTTTTTGCCAGACCCGGCACAAAATAAATACCGTTGGTGTGTCAGAGGGGGTACAAATAAATGTCTTTGTGAGGCCATATATGGTGCCAAAAAAAACTGCTGTTTGTTTTTTATGATTTTGGCCAGTGATATCTCAAAGAAAGAGATAATTATTTATTAAAAATTAAGTAGTTTTAACACAGAGCGGATGTTATACATTATGGACGGTATCCACTGACCATTTTTAAAGCTGATTATGCATGCTGCACTGGATACTAGTATTGTATAACCTACAGACGTTACTCATGAGTTAAACTTTGTTAACGTAACCCCTAGACATTTAAAACTAAATGAAACGAAGCCGGAATATATGTCACTTTGAGAATTTCTTGAGACTGTGGTGGTCATCTGAACAGATACATCAGAAAAGAAAATACTCAGGAAACATTGCTTACCTCCCAGGTAGATCTGAATGAACAGGAGGACCAGGATGTTCATTTTGGATTTCTCTTCATTTGTTGTTAATAATCATCAACATGTAGCCTTTCCCCGTCATTGTCAAACAGAAACCCCTTCTGTGCATACTTAAGAGTTTTCCACAGGAAGATGGGTTCCCAAATTAATGTGTCATCTGCAAAACGGGTCGATTGAATCTACTTCAAGAGAAGTGGTTTGTTCCAAAGAGACGGCCTCTAGCGATTAAAGGTATGGATTATTTTGAGAATTCCATACCTTTCCGAGTGTTCCATTGACAACAATTGGTGTTTACTTTTATTTTAGTATAAATTAAAATCGCTATTTATTAACCTTTACTTAAGCAATAAAAAAACCTTCTCTACGAAAGTGTATTAAAAAATAAGTCATTGTTAAGGGTTTCCAAGACATATTAAATAAATGTTTTATATATTTTCGGGAATTTCTTATGGATTTTCTTTGTATGGTTAACTATATAATGTTGGTGTCCCTCACCGACGGCGCCCTCCGGCGAAGATGTGGGACAATACAATTGTATAAGCTTGCGTCCGTTCGTGCGGCTAGCCGTCCCTCCATCCAAGTTACACTGCAAGCGATGTTGATAAAAATTGTTAACGGGATTACTTGAAAATAAATAAACATACAGCCATCACTCTCTACGGTCGACCTTTGACCTTACGGTAAAGACCTCCCTGGCACCATGCAGGGGTTCGTCGGACTACTTATCGATTTCGGTTAACTGACAACACATCTTTCCTATCGTAAACAACACGGTTGCGCCCATATGAGAGGTCTATCACCTTGAGCGGTTGTGCGAAATATAGCACACAAAGGTGGGATTTGGTATTTAAAAATCAGAATTCGTCATTTTTTTATCTCCTTAGCAGTTCACTAAAAGGGACGTATGATGAACCATTAAATTACACTATCTCTGATTATCGCTCATATGCCACACGTATTTTTGTTTTTATTTTGTTATATCCAGACATATCACTTACCACATGAACGGTTCACCACACGATAATATCTTATAATTATTTTCACGTGTACAAATAAGCAGTAGCTAGACTGTGCAGGAATTTGTAATAAACTTTCTAATACTTGAGCACTTCTTTGCCGCGTAATGTGATGATGCGGTGTACGTCCGGCGCATAACCCAGGCCCCCACGTAGCGTCCGTAGGCTATTCTCTGAATAGCCGTGACGTCACGTAAATGATACAGTCATTACACTCACACCAATGATGCATTTGATAATGTTCAAATCTTATGGTTGTACAAATGCCAACGTGTCTCTATTTTCACTCACATACCACAGAAAAACTGAGATACACTAAAATTAAACTTAAGGCAACTCTCATGTAATATATTCTTCCAGTCTTAATCTTCTAGCAATACAAATGACAAAAATAGAACAAATAAAAAACGTAAAAAATCTTTTTCTGGTTAATTATTGGCTGAAAGTTCTGAAAAAGGTTTCATTTATTGACAAATCTTGCTATGGTTGATTGTTTTTTTTAATCATTGATTGACGAAAATTTCAAATACAGATTATTAATTGGATAACCTTATACCTAATACTTTCAGAAAAAAAACTAAATTCCAACGACACCCGTATACCGGACTCGAGTCGAGATGCACGTACAAACTCCAGCCTGTGAAAAAAAAAATCATGACTCTGTCAATGTCCAAGAGCAGAGTCAATGGTGCATGGGGATTTTCCAGTTATAATTTATTGGATAAATATATGTATATCATCTCAAGTCAGAACGTGAAATCCAAACTAACAAACAAACCTTCAAAAGTTAACCTTTAATATAAAATTATTATGACTAGTTTTCGTTTTGTTTGAAATGCCAGACATAAACTCAAAACCTAGTGACATTTTTCATTTTGGAGACTTGATGTATCTAGGAACAGGTTACTTAAGCACTACAATTCGAGTACTTTTAACCCTGAATCAGGACTCATGTGGACCTACACAATTTGACATATAATATTTTGTTTTTAAAATGCTATTAATCATACTTACTCCACTCGGATTGTTTGCTTAGACAAATAAAGATGATTGATGATGGCATCCGAGGAAATACATGGAGGTCTCATAATGGTGAGAAAAGCACAAAGCCCTTAACGGGTTAATCTGGTTTTTACGGCGGACCTAATCAACACTCCTTGCCAGTTCATTGCCGTACTCATTTATGCTACAACTCTTGAGTTTTATCAATTTTTAAAATATTTTATTCCGTCTGCTTTATTAAATGCTGGCTTAATTAAGCATGTACATCTGAAGAATTCCATTCCAAATTCGGGCTCGGTGATTGATAGGGCACTAGTATCACACACTTCCCCGCAGTTTATATACAGGTGTTTACCAGGCCCGGTCACAACTGCACATGCGGTCCCTGTGTTTAATCGTCTCAAATGCTGGGTCATACCACCGAGGAACCCCCGAAAGGCGCACTCGTTTTTGAATTAAACTTGGCCGTTTGGTATGACCTTCCCATTAAGCTTGCAGAGCACTCGCCCTTGGTTGAGGGCGACCGTAAAAAATATCGTCGCCTCAGCTGAGATTTGAACTCTCGATCTCCCTTATTACGTTCCTGTGTTCTACCCATGAGCCTCAGGAGCTGAGACCTGGATTTTTTATGATGCATTTATGTGTGCCAGAGTCCAAACATTTTAATTACTGCCATAAGACCACATTCTTACTTCTAAGATATATCAATCTGCTCCACTGTCAAAACAATTTCAACTCAACGATATCTGCACCTGCAAGTCTAGTCAATGGTACATCCACCTCTAGGTCTCACCTCAACGATACGTTGAGCAGTCTTACCGTTCCGAGAAAAAAAAATGAATAGTTTACAGTTAATAAAAAAAAAAAAAATAAAATAAAAAAAATAATGATTCCACTAGTGTCTCATTCCGCTGACAGAAACAGAGACAGTATGTTTTGTGTATTATTTTTATTATTTATAATTATTTGAAATGATCATAAGGCACTTTTAACAAAAATGGTGGTACATGGTCTACGCCCTAGAAAACGTTACCATGACGATATGCACAGCAAAATGTCAGTGTTTGGGTCATGAACCAGGATGTGAACAAGCAAATACCTCCATCAAATATCCATTTTTATCCCGAATATAAGTATGCACAAATATTGTGCAGAGACCCAACAATGTGAATAGGTCGGTCACTGCCAGACTCCCAATGGATACGTTCATCTTTTGATGTAGCTGTTTATGACCACACAACCCCAGTACAAGTAAATTATTGTAAAAAATACTGCAGAGATGACCACAGATACTGTCACGGCAGCGACTACAGCGACATCTGACGGCATGGTGTAGTTTAAAATGCTCTGGTTCACGGATTGATCAGTCTCGTTTCGTCTAGGCTAAATCTGATGATACATCTACAATCCCCTAAAAAGCACAACATATTGAAAAAACCATAACCAAAACCATAATTATAATTATATTTCCATTACTATTTTAGGAAGAGTGAAATCTTCCCACTGCTGGTTTTGTATATATATATATTTTCTTGAATAAACTAATAAAAAAACTATATACACATAACCAGTATAATTATCGAATTGTGCTCTACAAGACAGGGTTCAAAGGCCGAATCTTAGCGATGGCAATATAGAAAATGAGTCCGGATTAAAGCCTTAATCCGGACAGGAGTCATAATCAAGAATATACTACTATCTCAAAGGTTGCTTGTTTCTGACTACCTGAAATTATATAAAGATCTTTTGAGGGATCGCACATGGTGTATCAAGAAATGTTCAATACCCTCGAGCCCAAATCCAACCTAATTAAATTTTTCACTAAAAGTGAGAGTTAACCCAGGCGGGATGAAGGCTATTCAGCTGGAGGAAGCTGCCGTGATAGTAGACCGTGCCGGAATGAAGCTTGGATCAACTGTTGGTAACTGGAGTGAAAGTAGACCGTGCCGGGATGAAGGCTGGGTCAGTTGGTGGTAGCTGAGGTGATAGTACACCATGCCGGGATGAAGGCTGGGTCAGCTGGTGGTAGCTACATTAATAGTAAACCATGACGGGATGAAGGCTGGTTCAGCCGGTGGTAGCTGCAGTGATAGTAGACCAGGCAGGAATGAAGGATGTGTCAGCTTGTGGCAGCCGAAGTGAAAGTACACCATGCCGGGATGAAGGCAGGGTCTGCTGGTGGTAGCTAAAATATAATAGTAAAACCAAGACGGGATGAAGGCTGGTTCAGTTGGTGGTAGCTGCAGTGAAAGTAGACCATGCCGGGATGATTGCTTGGTCAGCTGGTGGTATCTGCAGTGATAATAGACCATGCCGGGATGAAGGCTATCTCAGCTGGTGGTAGCTGCAGTGATAGTAAACAAAGAAGGGATGAAGGCTTGGTCAGCTGGTGGTAGCTGCAGTGAAACTAGACCATGCCGGGATGAAGGCTTGGTCAGTTGATGGTAGCTGCAGTGATAGTAAACCGTGCAGGAAAGAAAGGCTGTATCAGCTTGTGGCAGCCGAAATGATAGTAGACCATGCCGGGATGAAGGCTGGTTCAGTTGCTTATAGCTGCAGTGATAGTAGATATTACCGGGATGATTGCTAGGTCAGCTGGTGGTAGCTGCAGTGATAGTAGACCGTGCAGGAATGAAGGCTGTGTCAGCTTGTGGCAGCAGAAGTGATAGTAGACCAAGCCGGGATGAAGGCTGGTTAAGCTGGTGGTAGTTGTAGTGATAGTAGACCATGCCGGGATGAAGGCTGGTTCAGTTGCTTATAGCTGCAGTGATAGTAGATATTACCGGGATGATTGCTAGGTCAGCTGGTGGTAGCTGCAGTGATAGTAGACCATTCCGGGGATGAAGGCTCGGTCATTTGGTTTTAGCTGCAGTGATAGTAGACCGTGCAGGAATGAAGGCAGTGTCATCTGGTGGTAGCAGCAGTGATAGCAGACCATGCCGGGATGAAGGCTGGTTCATCTTGCGGTAGCTGCAGTGATAGTAGACCATGCCGGGATGATTGCTGGGTCAGCTGGTGGTAGCTGCAGTGATAGTAGACCATACCGGGATGAAGGCTGGGTCAGCTGGTGGTAGCTGCAGTGACAGTAGACCATGCCGGGATGAAGGCTGGGTCAGCTGGTGGTAGCTGCAGTGAGAGTAGATCATGCCAGGATGAAGGCTGGTTCAGCTGGTGGCAGCCTAAGTGATAGTAAACCGTGAGGTGATTAGGACTGGGTCAGCTGGTGTTAGCTGCTGTAATATTGGACCATGCCGGATTTAGGCTGGTTCAGATGATGGTACCTGCAGTGAAAGTAGACCATGCAGGGATGAAGGCTGGGTCAGGTGGTGGTAGCCGCAGTGATAGTAGACCATGCAGGGATGAAGGCTGGGTCAGCTGGTGGTAGCCGCAGTAATAGTAGACTATGCCAGGATGAAGGCTGGGTCAGCTGGTGGTAGCCGTAGTGAGAGTAGACTATGCCGGAATGAACGCTGGTTCAGCTGGTGGTGGCTGCATTGATAGTAGACCATGCCGGGATGAAGGCTGGGTCAGCTGGTGGTAGCCACAGTGATAGTACACTATGCCGGGATAAAGGCTGGGTCAGTTGGTTGTAGCTGCAGTGATAGTAGACCGTGCAGGAATTAAGGCTGTGTCATCTGGTGGTAGCAGCAGTGATAATAGACCATGCCGGGATGAAGGCTGGTTCAGCTTGTGGTAGCTGAAGTGATAGTAGACCATGCCGGGATGAAGGCTCGGTCAGTCGGTTATAGCTGCAGTGATAGTAGACCGTGCAGGAATGAAGGCTGTGTCATCTGGTTGTAGCAGCAGTGATAGTAGACCATGCCGGGATTATTGCTGGGTCAGCTGGTGGTAGCTGCAGTGATAGTAGACCATGCCGGGATGAAGGCTGGGTCAGCTGGTGGTTGCTGCAGTGATAGTAGACTATGCAGGGATGAAGGCTGGTTCAGCTAGTTGATCTGAAGTGATAGTAGACCATGAAAGGATGAAGGCTGGTTCAGCTAGTTGATCTGCTGTGATACTTGAGCTAGTTGGTAGCCGCAGTGATAGTAGACCATACCGGGATGAAGGCAGGGTCAGCTGGTGGTAGCCGCAGTGATAGTAGACCATGCCGGGATACGTCTGGTTCAGCTGGTGGTGGATGATGTGATAGTAGACCATGCCCGGATAAATGCTGCTTAAGCTGGTGGTAGCTGCAGTGATAGTACGCCCTGGCGGAACGTAGGGTGAGTCAGCTGTTGGTAGCTGGAATGATACTGAAGCTGGCCGGAATGAAGGGTATGCAGCTTGTTCTGGCTGCAGTGATAGTAGACCATGCCGGGATGAAGGCTGATTCAGCTAGATGTAGCTGCAGTGATAGTAGACCATGCCGGTATGAAGGCTGGTTCAGCTGGTGGTAGCTGCAGTGATAGTAATCCCTGCCGGGATGAAGGCTGGTTCAGCTGGTGGTAGCTGCAGTAATAGTAGACCGAGCAGGAATGAACGCTGTGTCAGCTGGTTGTAGCTGCAGACCATGCCGGGATGAAGGCTGGTTCAGCTTTTGGTAGCTGCAGTGATAGTAAACCATGCGCGGATGAAGGCTTGGTCAGGTGGTGATAGCCGCAGCGATATTAGACCATGCCGGGATGAAGGCTGGTTCAGCTGTTGGCAGCTGCAGTGATAGTAAACCATGCGCGGATGAAGGCTGGGTCAGGTGGTGGTAGCCGTAGTGATAGTAGACCGTGGCGGATTGAAGGTTTCATCAACTTATGGTAACTGCAGTAATAGTAGACCGTGCTGGGATGAAGGCTGGGTCAGTTGGTGGCAGCCGCAGTGAAAGTAGACAATGCCAGGATGAAAGCTTGTTGTAGCTGTAGTGATAGTACGACTTGGGGAACGTAGGGTAAGTCAGCTGTTGGTAGCTCCACTGATACTGGAGCATGCCATTGATGAAGGCTGGAATATCTTTTGTCGAAACTGGGGACCTTTTCGTGAGGTTATGGTTTAGTCCTCCTTGGTTAGACCCCTCCTTTTCCTAAATCCTTGATCCGCCCCATGGTGAAACTTGAGTTCCACTTCGCATAAATCCGAGCGATAGTTTAGGATCGATTAGATATGTATATGAATTGAACAGGTCGGCGACAACCATGTAGGGCTGGAAATATTATCTCGAATGAACGAGCACCAATACTGCCGCCTAGGTTCATGTTAGTATCAATTGCTATCACTTAGTTAACTTTTGAGGACCATGTGAGAGAGACCCCAGCACTAAAGCTTTGTTTATCATTACTGACAGTCATGTATACACTTTGTGGTTGATACTGATGAGTCAAAATGGTTGAACCCCCCCCCCCCCCACCGGTTTGCAAAAAGAGAACGATAGACAGACAGAGAGCTTACAACATAGCCGAACTTATTATCGCAATGTTATATATAAATGAAATGTTACGAGTTCTCATAAAGTCATCAACTTCACAGAGATTCCGGCATTTTTTGAGGTGATACACAAGGGTTTCCATGGCCCCTTTCCTTTTCACATTATTATAACCATTCAGTTTTACGGATTTAATTAAACTGTTTATTCGGTTTAAGCCCGAGGCTTATTGCGGTATTGACGAAGGGACTGTAAGGGAGGGATGCATGGTTTTTCTCCATTTGCTGACACGTATAATCATATATATATATATATATATATATATATATATATATATATATATATATATATATATACTTTATCCACGATTGTAAACTAACAAAAAGGCATATTCAGGACTTAGCATGCATCCGTATAAACTTAAGGGACGCAACGTACAAGAGGTAACCCACACTACAATATGTGCCTCTCATGCTATATGTAGGATCAAAAGCAATACTATCACAATAACTACCAAACTAATCGAAACATGAAAGAATTAAAAACATATTTACAGGATAAACAGGTTAAACTAGTTTGATAGATCACCACGTAACGCCGCAGCCAATACGAGTGCAGATGCGTCGGATTGTCACATATCTTTACAGGTGTTAGATTTGTTTTTACAGTTTTTACAGATATTTAATTTTTTTAATGTAAGATATCTCCCGGTTTTCAAATATCAGCTCGCCTCATGTTCCATCAAGCAGATCGAAGCAACCGCCATTTTTTTTAATGTATAGGGACATTCGCCCTGTATGATAAAAACGTTTCATAATAAATCAGACCCGGCCTATATATATTATTACAGGTGCTCTTTTTATTATGTGACACGGGCGTAACCCTTGTTGTGGTGCTCGTGTCTGGCCGCGTATTACATTCTGTGTTTAATCCGTACTGGTTGGACTCTTGTTGCTATGCGGGCTTGGGGCGAGTTAACGTGTACACCATGGTGTGTAGAGGCACGGCGATATCTTTCTAGAGAATTCCTGAAACGCGTGTTTACTATGATTGCGCAAGATCTAATAGACTGTTTGAGAAGAGGAAAATTCTCGGCTTGGGATTTGAAGGTATATAAAGGGACTGTGTTTAAGAACGGAAGAGCAGAGAGCAGAGAAGATTCTAACGGACGCAGAAGCGTGTGTCAGATTCTAGGACCTTATCCGACGAATGCGGCAATTATACATTTTCAAAGACTTTCTCCAGGATTTTATGCATTTGGACTTCAGTTTACTTTCTGGATTGTTGCAAGAACTTTCCACTGGACTGTCATTCTCCGAGAGTTTACATTTAAAGGACTTATCATTGTGATGGTGTTAGTATCTAGGTACTGTGCACATACAATATTTGGACTTGATGCTATACCGCTGTTTTACTGTATAATTGTATTGATTTAGTGTATTGATTGTTAGGGTTGTTTTAAGAATAAATCATAGTTATTTGTTAACAAAAAAACACTGCCTTTTTTATACATTCCCTAGACATTTCGCGCTGCCTAGTGTTACAGAATCTGAGTTTTTAATCTTCGTTACAAAATTTGTTTTCATCATGCATACGTGATCTGTTTATATTAGGTTCCGCAACATAACATTTGGGCGCTCGTCCGCGATGCTTAATAGTTTTCAAATTTATTAGGCCTTGACCTGGACATTGTTATTTCATACCTTGTCTACAAGATTACATATTGTTTACAGTACTTTGTTTACAGGATTAATCTCTGTGTTTTTTTTTTGTTATTGTTTTGACATCTTAACATGGCGGATTTCAAACAGGATACATTTGTTGACGATGTGCTAAGTGTGAAAAAAACTTTGAGAAAGCCTGATATCATTGCTAAAATCATGAAAGATCTATACAGCAAAGGTTTAATTGAAGAGACTGAAGTTGAAACATAAAAAAATGATAGCCTTGCAATGCAATTGGAATTTAAGAAGTTAGAAATGCACCATGAGCTAGCATTAAAACAGTTAGAATTAGAAAAAAAGAAAAAGAAAAAAAAAATGAGTTAAAACGACTGGAGTTAGAAAGACTTAAAGTAGAACGTAGTCTAAGTACTGCCCCAACTCACAGTTTTGATGTTACTTAACACATTAGACTTGTCCCACCTTTCCAAGAAAAAGAGGATTATAATATTTCTTACACTTTGAGAAGGTAGCTGAAAATTTAAAATGGCCTAAGGAAAATTGGACTATGTTGTTACAAAGTGTATTGACTTGAAGGCCAGAGAAATCTATACAGAGCTTTCAGTAGAAGCTGCTGCTGACTATGACCTGGTAAAACGGTCAATCCTGAAAGGTTATGAGTTAGTTCCAGAGGCTTACCGCCAGCAATTCAGAAATTGGGAATGGCGCAAAGAACTGACCTACGTTGAATTTGCAAGGAAAAAAGAGCAGTTGTTTGATCGCTGGTGTAGTTCTAAAAATGTAATGAAAGATAATGACATTTGCGCCAGTTGATTTTTCTTGAAGAATTTAAGCGCTGCATTAACGCACATGTTAAAACTTTTCTCGATGAGAAAAGTCCTGAAACACTTGACATTGCTGCTCAATTAGCTGATGATTATTCATTAACACACAAAACGTCCTTTACTACAGAATCAAACCAGTCATTCACAAACAAGAATGTAAATCAGTATGGTCAAAAGAAGTTTAAAGCGCAGTCATCCAGTACTAAAAGTCCTGATAGTTCAGCAAAGTCGATAGCTACACCTCAGTCCACGTCCACTGTGTATAAGTTAAAAAAAGACCAGTCATTTTCAAAGAAAATCTGAAATTACTGCAAGAAGGAAGGTCATCTAATATCTGACAGCTGGAAATTTGCGAATAGACCAAATAGCAAACCTTCTGGTTTTGTTTCAAAATCTATGCATAGCATAGTACAAAAGCCAGGCTCGTTTCATGTTAATAAGGAGTACAACTCCTTTGTTGACTCAAATAAAGAGTTTGATGCTACGGAGGCCCAAGTGCCGTCTGAATCCAAAGAAGAATCCGTAGCTTGTGGGGTAAAAACCTGATTCCTGTAAGGAATTAAATAAGGGTAGGTCCTTTCAAGACTCCTGCGAGGAGTATTCTCTAAATGATGCTAAGTCCTTATATGACTCTTGCGGGAGTATTTCAAATGAGGCCAGGTCCTCTTATGACAAACAGAAGTTTGTTTCTGCTGAGTAAATTCCTCTCTTGACTCCTATGAGGAGTTTGGTAAGGATGTAGATTCTTTAAATGACTCTAAAACATAGTTTATGAATGACACTGTCAATGTTAGTTCTTTTTTTGATGGGGTTGAGGTAGTAGAACGCTCTCTTGACTCTGAAATGGAGTTATTTAAGACATTCATACATGTTAGTTTTGTATCACTTTCAAGTGATTTTTCAGATTCTACCCCTATTAGAATTTTGAGAGACAAAGGTTCAGGCCTGACTCTCATGTTAGCAAAAAATTTGCCATTTTCTAAAAGGTCATTTACTGGTACACATGCACTTGTTAATGGTGTGTTTCAGACAGGCACACTTCAGTTCCTCTTCACCGTATCCATTAAAAAGTCAGATTTGATTTCTGGTAATATTAGTGTGGGCATAAGAACTACTTTACCCTTTAAGGGAATTCAGTTGCTACTAGGCAAAGATGTTGCATGTGACAAAGTACAACCTGTACCAATAGTGACAGAAAAGCCGTCACTTGATCAGGACACTGATCCGGAAGTCAGGAAATTCCTGGTTTATATACTTCATGTGCTGTAACTAGATCTATGGCCGAGAAAAACACACATGAGGATAATGGTCAAGATAATAACACTCTGGGAGTCACAAGTGACTCGTCGAATGACACGCCCGTAGAGGATGCAGCATTCTCAAGGTCAGAACTTATTGCGGAACAGCATATGGACCCTGATATTTCATGTTTGCTTCCAAGGGCAGTTTCTAAAGATGAGCTGTCACTGAACCCATTTTGTTTCTATGTAAAAAAAAGGAGTGCTTTTGCGTAAATGGCGACCACCTGATGTATGCGCTGATGATGAGTGGGCCGTCAAACATCAAATAGTAATGCCGAAAAGCTTTCGCAGTGAAGTTCTTAGCATGACACATGAGGCTCCTTTGTCTGGCCATTTAGGTATAAATAAAACTTATCAGAAATTTAGTACACGCTTCTATTGGCCTAACCTCAGGAAAGATGTTGTAAAATATTGAAATCATGCCATACATGTCAGAGGGTAGGCAAGCCCAATCAGAATCCTCCTAAGGCTCCACTTAGGTCTATTCCTGCTTTCGATGAACCTTCCAGTAGGATTATTGTTGATTGTGTTGGACCACTGCCCAAAACAAAATCTGGACATGAATACTTGCTGACAATTATGTGCGCATCTACCAGGTTCCCTGAGGCAATCCCATTGCGCGAAATTAATGCCAAAAGTGTTGTTGAAGCTCTGACCAAGTTTTTTACAACTTTTGGATAACCAAAATCTGCCCAGTCTGACCAAGGGTCTAATTTTATGTCTGGCTTATTCAAACAAGTTATGCTTGAGCTAGGTATAAAACAGTACAGCTCTTCACCATACCATCCAGAAAGTTGACGCGCCCTCGAGCGTTTTTACCAGACATTAAAAAACATTATCAGAACTTATTGCTATGACACACAGAGAGACTGGGATGAAGGAATCCACCTATAGTTGTTTGCTGTCAGAGAATCCTTTCAAGAGTTATTTGGTTTCAGTCCCTTTGAACTAGTTTTTGGACACTATGTTTTAGGTAAATTAAAACTGCTTAATGAAAAACTCTTGTGTGAAAATCCTGATTCCCTTAGTTAACTGCAGTATGTCTCAGCCTTTCGCACTAAACTACACAATGCTTGTGAGATTGCAAAGTCAAATCTAAAATCTGCACAAAGTAAAATGAAAACAAAGTATGACAAGCACACTGTAAGTAGGACGTTTGAACCTGGTGTAAAGGGCCTTGCCTTACTTCCCATCCCTGGCCGACCTCTGCAAGCTAGGTATTTTGGTCCTAACATTGTTGACAAGAAAGTCAGTGATTTAAATTACATTCTGTTGACACCAGATTGACGTAAGAAGAAACAACGGTGCGATGTTAACATGTTGAAACCATTTTATGACAGAAATAGCACATCAGATGTTGTACAAAATGTTACTGCTGTAAATTGTGTAAAACTGACCCTGACCTAGTTAAAGTAAATACTGATTCTAAGTGTGAAGTAGACATTCAATGTGGTACAGTACCATTAAAAACCCAGACGTGCTTAAAAACCTAGATGCCAAAATGTCACATCTTACCGCACAAGAACAACAAGACCTCAAGAACCTGTTGCGGAATTATGAATATTTGTTTAGTGACATTCAAACGCGAACTAATATGTTGTGCCATGACGTCGATGTTGGCGAGGCAAGCGCAGTCAAGCAACATCCATATAGACTGAATCCAGAAAAGCAAAAGTATCTACAGGATGAGATTCAATATTTGCTGGACAATGATTTTATTGAACCTAGTAAAAGTAACTTGAGTTCACCATGTATTCTTGTGCCAAAACCTGATGGAAGTTAACGTATGTGCACAGATTATCGAAAACTGAACTCTGTTACCAAGACTGACACGTTCCCGATTCCGAGGATCGATGATTGTATTGATAGAGTCGGTAGCTCCAGATATGTCTCCAAGTTTGACTTGCTAAAAGGATTCTGGCAAGTTCCTCTGACAGAACGAGCGAAATAAGTGTCCGCATTTGTGACGCCGCAAGGACTGTACCAGTATAAATTATGCCGTTTGGCATTAAGAACTCGCCATCCACGTTCCAGCGCCTCATCCATATGGTTGTCAAGGACATTCAGGGCTGTGACGCATATATTGATGACCTCATCATGTACAGCGACACCTGGGAGAAACATCTGCAAATTCTTCGCGACCTCTTCGAAAGATTCAGTGAAGCACGTCTGACAATCAACTTAGTGAAGTCTGAGTTTTGTCATGCACAAGTAACATTTCGGGTCATATTGTAGGGTAGGGTCAGGTAAAACCTGTTGATGCCAAGATAAGTGCTATTTCTGCATTTCTTAGACCCGAAAACAAAAAAAGCAAATAATGCGTTTTCTTGGTATGATCGGGTTCTACAGGGAGTTTTGTCCAAATTTTGCTGCTGTAGCTGAACTTTTGACTAATTTGTTAAAGACGAATCAAAAGTTTATATGGAGTGTTCAGTGTGAAAGTGCATTTCAGAATTTGAAAGCAATTCTGCAAAGTTTGCAAGTTTTAGCAGCTCCAGACTTTTCTGTAACTTTTAAGTAAGCTGCTGATGCTAGTTATACTGCTGCTGGTGCTGTGTTGTTACAAGAAGGCAATGATGGCATATATCATTCAAATCGTTATTTCTAAAGAAAGTTTAATGCAAACCAGAAACACTACTCCACTATTGAAAAAGAATGTTTGGCTTTGATTTCGGCGTTGCAGCATTTTGAAGTTTATGTTACCTCATCAGTCAGGCCTGTTCTTGTCTTCAATGGTCACAATCCCCTTACGTTCATGAACAAGTTGAAATGTTAAAATCAAAGATTATTGAGATGGAGTTTGTTCTTACAGGATCACAATCTTAATATCATACACATTAAAGGGAAAGACAATGTACTTGCTGATTGCTTATCGAGATGTTAATAAAAGGTTGTAAACAGGATGTTTATGTAATGTTGTAAATAAGATGATTTTTGTGATCTTGTAAGGAATTAGTGATTGTGATCGCAAAAAGAAAGTTTTGAGAAAACATTCTTTTTTCTTACAGGAGGGGGGGTGCTGCAGGTTCCTCCTTTTATTGTGTGTAGCAGTCTTACAGATGATTGTTTTATTGTGCACACGGATGTTCCATGTGTTGTTGGCATTTGGTTTGTGTGTCACGCGTAGTTTCCGTAAAACTTTCTTTTTTCTTACAGGAGGGGCAGTGTTACAGGTGCTATTTTTATTTTGTGACATGGGCGTAACTCCTGTTGTGGCGCTCGTGTCTGGCCTCGTACATTCTGTATTTAATCCGTACTGGTTGAACACTTGTTGTTATGCTGGCTTGGGGCGAGATCACCATGGTGTGTAGAGGCACGGCGATGTCTTTCTAGAGAATTCCTGAAACGCGTGTTTACTATGATTGCGCAAGATCTTATAGACTGTTTGAGAAGTGGAAAATTCTCGGCTTGGGATGTGAAGGTATATAAAGGGACTGTGTTTAAGAACGGAAGGGCAGAGAGCAGAGAAGATTCCAACGGACGCAGAAGCGTGTGTCAGATTCTAGGACCTTATCCGACGAATGCGGCAATTATACATTTTCAAAGACTTTCTCCAGGATTTTATGCATTTGGACTTCAGTTTACTTTCTGGATTGTTGCAAGAACTTTCCACTGGACTGTCATTCTCCGAGAGTTTACATTTAAAGGACTTATCATTGTGATGGTGTTAGTATCTAGGTACTGTGCACATACAATATTTGGACTTGATGCTATACCGCTGTTTTACTGTATAATTGTATTGATTTAGTGTATTGATTACACTGGACTGTCATTCTCCGAGAGTTTACATTTAGAGGACTTATCGTTGTGATGGTATTGGTATCCAGGTACTGTGTACATACATTATTTTCTCTGTGATTGCATTGACTTGTTGTTATACCGCTGTTTTTTATAGGGTTGTTTTAAGAATAAATCATAGTTATTTGTTAACAAAAAAAACACTGACTTCTTTATTCATTTCCCTAGACTTTTCAAGCTGCCTAGTGTTACAGAATCTGAGTTTTAATCTTCGTTACAGAATTTGTGTTCGTCACGCATACGTGACCTGTTTATATTAGGTTCCGTAACAATATATTCTAGTAAACAATATAAATTTGGGTATCAAATGCATCCTTATCGGAGTCGTCACAATAATTAGAAGCTTTATGGGTTCGTGATTTGATAGTAGACAAAATAAGAGACGACATTATATACAGAATGCATATATAGAGAGCACGGGATTATAAACAAAATAAAAGCAATCCCCCGCCCACTTACACTCACGCACACACAAAGAAAAGTGCCCAGATAAATTAAAAAAAAAAATTATAAGATAAAAGGGGCCTCTCTACTGAATCGTTTTAAATTCACTGTAAATCAATAAATGCACATGGTCCCCAGAGTAATTCTGTTCCAAAAACACTTTATATTATATAAAAAAGAAAACTGACGTAGGCCCCTCTGGTCAATCCGGACTGAAACCCAATATATACATGCTCCTTAAAGGAAAACCAGGACTTTCGCATTTTCGCACGCTCCTTGTGCCCGTTAGGATACGTCTGGCCGTCACGGACCGTCTTTGGCCGTCTCGGGGCCTCCAAACAAATTTTAATGTAAATATAATTCCAAAGTTAATACTAATGTTCTATGTAAGAAAAGCTTGATGTCATGGGCCGATGTATTAAAATGCACACCTGAGTACACAGTTCACGTTTTTTCCCAACATTATGGAATAACATTTTTTTAAAATTGGTAACAAATCTGAATTTTATTACAAACTCTCTCTTCCTCAGGCATCAGCAATATAGGGGATATGATGAACACTGTTGGATCATTTAAAAATGAAAATGATTTTGGTGTTACTTAAACATCTCTCCAGACATTCCAACTGCATTCAGTCATCAGCTGTATACCCAGGAATTTGTAACATAATTGGTTATTCACATTTAGACGACAGTATTATTTACAGTGATAGTGCATTTACCAAGAATGTATCATATGCTCTTACACAATTATGATCAAAATTTATATATAAGAAATGCATATTGACACAACTAGTATTCGAAATAATAATAGGGATGATTAGTTGGATGTATCTATTCTGGAAAAAGAACAACGTTTCTCAGCTTTATATTTTATTTCATTGGACAGAGACATTAGGGAATTCCAGTATTACATTTTAAATAATTATTTACCAGTCAATGCTCAGCCATATAAACGGAAATTAATAGGTAGTTACTTTGAGAAATGATTATTTTTTTTGTTATATAAGGAAAATTATTCTTATTATAACTAATTTTGTCAAGTCAATGTATGGTTACCAAGAATTATATTTTTAAATATGCGATTGGTTGACCTGTCCACGTTTAGTGCTAAAATTGGGACTACTTCATTTGTTTTGTAATGTGGCAAAAGAGAAAAAAGACATGTTTATGTAAAATAATATTTAAATGGTTTTTAACAGGTATATGAACATGGCTGAGGGACAGTCAATATACACACTGTTATATATACACACTGGTAAAGTAGAGAACGGTACTCTGGTACACCGAGGAGTACTCATACCCCACGCCGGTGGCATCCATATTTCTATGGAAATGTGAGGGAGATAGCATTCACAACACTGTATATACGCTCCCGAGGCAGCGGAAATCTTGCGCTTCTAAAGAATTTACTGATTTTCCCCCTGCCTTGTTTGACCGTTTATGATACACTTAGACACCAGGTAGTTGGTCTGCCTGCTAGAAAATCATGCTGATGTGAATAGCAGCCAACCAATCACCAGTTAACAAATACTTGACAGGCAGCATGGATCCGCCCAGGGCTGCGCTTCAAGTGCTGCTTAATGACAGTTTTATGTTTATTCTTAGTAAAGAAAAGTCGAATTTTAAATGCTCCCTTTGCGTTCTCGCATCATCGACTGATTAGATTATGACATTACGACTATGTTAGCATAGACTTGTATCCTCTGTCAGGAAAACTGAAACCAGCAAGCGAGATATGCTAGGAGCCTTTGTTGTTTCATTTCGTTTGAATTACACCTCACCGGCCGGGCATCCTATGTACACAAGGACCTGTGCAAACCACGTGTAGGGCCATTCTCTCTGAGCCTGTGGCCTGTTCAAACAGGGCGATGAGTTGTCACTAAAAAAGAAATGAACAACAATGGCTCCGTGTGTTCCTCGCCTGGCCGGTAAACCATTTTGTCTTCCAGCACAGGGTCTCACTTGATTAGACCAAAATACAGTGCTTCCCTCTGGAATAGCGATTCAAGATACGAGATCAAAACAAACAGCGCTTACGACATAGGTAGAAGGCCTATAGGTAAGGCGCTGTGTAAAGAGGTTGCTGTATATGGCGATAAAATAACTAACACACACATACATATAAGTCATGTTGATAAATCATGTGAAACATTCACGCTTTACAGTCTATTCCCTATGTGATAACATTGATCACAGCCTCTTCTGAAGGCTGGTATTCCAGGACCATCAGACCACAACATGGTATTCGACAAACATCAGACTACATCATCAGTTAGCTGGTATTTCACAAACATCAGAATACGTCTTCGAATCGTTTTTAATCCACAAACAGCAAACTAAGTCATCGAGAAGTTTTTCATTCGTCGAGCATCGGACTACGTCATCGGGTTCCCTTCTAACCGACAAACGTTGTACACCATCATCGGGACACTGGTATTCGACAAACGTTAACCGACGTCATCAGATTGCTAGTATTCGCAAATGTCAGACTACGTCATCGGGTGGATGGTCCCAAACATCAGAGTAGGATATCATAATCGTTATGTACCACTTCAACGGCAAGACTACGTCCTCTGAGTCTGATTAAACGAGTATTAATCATGGACATCAAGTGTATTGTTTCCAGTAGTTTTTTTACTCTTAATATAACACTATTTTTTCCTTTTTTACTTATATGAGACTTTGCACCTTGGGACAAAATGGTTTTAATTTTAGATCGGAAGAAAGGTTTGGTTTATTATCCGATAACTTTGCCTTCCTGATCTTGTGGTTTGTTTATTATATTTTTTCTTTGCAGTCAAAATAGGCGCTAGAAGGTTATTCGTTTTATATTTTGCCTGGCGCCAATGATAATACTTGTCTGCGTTACAAAATGAAATATATGAAGTCGCAGGAACTTGTGATCGATACACAACAGGTGATATAACAAGCGTTTGTACGATGTTTGTACGGCTATTACAGCTGATACGCTTCGGTGAGCGAATCAAACGTATTCCAGTCCCATAGGCAAATGTATTGTTTCTATGTATACAAATCTTCAATCGAAAAAGATATGCCTGCACAGAATCAAGGAGCTGTATAATCAGCGATAAAGTCCAAACACTGCGACGTTCGAACTAATCACTGATTCCACGTCAACATATCCCTTAATTGCGTGATGAGTACTGGATAAGGAAGGATACGGAGAAACGATCTGTAAAATAAGAGATGAGAAATATATTACCAGCAGTTGAGAATTAGTTAACATACAATGGTTCTTGTCTGTGAAGACGCTAATCGGAATTCCCTCTCTCTCTCTCTCTCTCTCTCTCTCTCTCTCTCTCTCATTGGGGATTGTAATTCGAATGTTGATTTCGTTAATAAAACAATGTTTTGGCAAGCGTCCTGAAAATATTTAACACGAAAAATATATAATTATTTGAATTAAAAGAAACTTAAAAGAACCATCAAGAACACTTTTTTCTTAGAGTGTATTTGTATTTATTCCATACCTACAGATATAAGTAATGGAATAATATGTAATAAATATATATGAATGTACTCACTATATAAATGTTTCTTATTATGACGATGAACAGTTTTATTTGTATTTCTACACGTTTTCACAATTATTCAAATAAACATAATCTGAAAAAAAATGTGTTGCTAACTAAAAATTTATTGAGAAAGTACTTTTTCTGAGACCTGTCAACAGCCCACCAGTTGTACAAAAAAAATGATGACAGGTTTCCGGCCAAGGTTTGAGTCTTTTAATGTGAGCACTGATTAATTCCCGAAAAAAAGTTACCCTGATTTATTCTGAAAGAGGTAGCGGCTCTAACGATTCCCCTAAACTTTTTATTCTATGGCAGGTATCAAGGACAGGGATGGATTAAAGGGGGGGGGGGGGGGGGGGCGAGTGAAGGGGCCGCCTCCTTTTCGTCATAACAATTGGGAACCAAAACAAAACATTGGTCCACCCTTGAATGTTCCTTGATCACAAAGCTGTATGCATAACGTTAAAGGAAAATAGTGTTCATGGATGCCTGCAATAACAACCGGTTTGGCCTGCCTGACTCTGCTTGGGCCAAATATCTTCTAATCATGGTAAAGTATGTTTATAAATTCACAAATTGAAATTATGCAGCTCACGGGTATAATAGTAACATTTAAACAGGCAAATTTTAATGTATATTTTAAAGTCACATATCAGTTCTTTCCTCCCCTAACCCAGGGCTCTATGGCCGCATGTCATATTTATGATATGATAATGTCGGGATTGTGCAATGTCTAGGATTCCCAACTATTAATTAAGTAGAATGAATAAACCACACTTCATCTTACACACACACACACACACACACATATATATACAGGAATCGTATTTGTGTCCGGCTGAGTTGTTTTGGATTTGTTTGCTGGCCTTAGTAGGAAAGATACGTAAAATAAGTAACTGACACAAGCACTGTGATTGGTCTTGAACTTGTAAAGATAACTGTTTATGAACCTCCAAGAAACATACTCCCTTAACCAGAGAATTTGGCACAATTTGTTCCATGTAGTTTTATGAAGAGCGTGTCTGCGAAAGGGCATGTTTGATTGACTACACCATGTTTTGCAGTGCAAGTCCTTCGATCGCGAGGTGTCAGAAAGCGAGTACCATTACTCTGTAGTGAGATATAGATAAATCATGCTTTGTATTTGCTGATTCTGTAGCGTTATATAGGCCCAAACCTCTATTGCATTGTATTAATAAAATATTTAATTTAAAATTATATTATATTACCTCTTTAAAAATAGAACCTAATGTTTCCTAACGTTAGCGTATATTGGTGAACCGAATATATCTGTAATCCGAATAAATTAGGTTCTGCTAGTATGCATTAACCACCACATTCAACAGGTATAAATTATGGAAATTTATTACATGTACGTTTTACTAGTTACTTGCACTTGGCAAATTTCTCTTCTCAACCGACTGCCCACCTTTCACTTACGCTAGTTTGGATTTCCCAATTGACTTCCTTTCTCTCTGGGGAAGGCTTAATTGAAGTAAAATAGATTTAATCGCTTTATATATGGCTAATGTCACCATAGCGCGGTGGCTGCACCTGTAGTTTATTATCTCTAATGAGAGTTTATTTGGGTTCCTGTACCAACTTTACTCAATAATGAATGCATGATCTGTTAATGTACACCAGCTGATAACAGACATTTACCCACTAAACAACGTGCCTTGATGCCTGTGATTATCTTAATACTCCAGTACAGAAATATAAATTTGCTCACGGTTATAACACGGGATGCAGCCATCGCAGTTTATAATGATTTAATTACGTGGATATTATGCCCAGCCAAGGAAGTAGTTCACTCTTAACGGACGTTATTTCTATTACTGATGATGCAATTTTGAAGCAAATGATTTACAATAATAAACATATAATACACTTTGCTCTTGGCTTGACCATGAAGTTTACCTGCATACGTGTTCATGAAAATGCTATAAAGATCATATCTATACTGTTATTTTATGCTGATAAGATAGTGACCAGCAGTATCACGGGTAGTCATCATCCATTAATAAGGTCTTGTTTCTGGGGGAAAGGACATATCTGTGTTTGAATTGATGCACAGCTTTACAAGCCGCCAGCACCGTTTACCGGCCAATCCTGGGCCAGACTCAAGTCCTTAGTGAGAAAACGTATAACATTTATATTAATGAATAATTAGATGACTACCCGATTTAAGATTGGAAATTATAATATGTTCCCTGCCACCGGTCATCAGTCTTGTTTGCTCAGAAAATGTAATTGGAAAATCTTAAGAAGCACAAAATTACCATCCCCCCCCCCCCCCGAACCCGTCCGAAAAAGTACATCCGTTGAGAATACCCGAAGACCCCCCCCCCCCTCTTTATAAAAAGGAGTACATAATTTTCTTCATTATTATTACATATTAATATATTTTTCTATTGTACAACAATAATTATGTTAATTTCAATATTATTATTAACAAGCGCATTTGATTTAAACATTCAGAAACGCGTCTTACATCTAGTATAATTCAATATGCTAACTTTGCTCAATATGAGGCATCATTAAAATGATATTAAGGAAAATATGACTTAACTGTAAATTGATTGAATGCATCATAGCAAATTTAATTAAAAAAAATTATTCTCATAAAAAATGAAGGGAACATATCCCCTGTCCCCCTGAAACAAGGCCCATGCCTAGCATACCAAACATTTCATGTGTATTCTGTTTCACAGAAGCTTACCGTACTCATTAAATTCGTCCTGAAATAAAATGCCCTTTAAACGTCTGTTCTGGTTTAAATACCCATGTGATACTAACAATACGGTAAACTAAATATTGCGTTCCCTTGGTCTGATGCCGAATGTTGCGAAATGATAGTTTGTAATCTGAAGTCTGAGTGGGGAACATGTAGTGTGGCGTTACATGGGAACATGTATGTATATAACACCAGGCCACGTTAAAAGTTTATATTAAATCTATATATTTAGCTTCATAGTATGAAACGTTCAAGTGCTTATCCAATCCTTGCGTTACTGTGTTCTTATTACTCCAACATGAAACGCTACAATAATGCATAGATATGATAAATATCTTTTTTTGTATGGAACACCTCTGATAACGAGTATAGGCGTGGATATCAGTCACAATGAAAAGAGGTACTACGCGAATTATGCGTCTACGATGAAGACATAGTTTGTTTAAATGTACAAGTTTTATTTTAAGGGCAGATGTATACAGTTAACACCAGACGCCATTTGAAGTTATATGTATTCATTCATCAGAATCCTATTCAAACGGCTTTGTGTATACGCAGACATAAGTTGTTTAACATGATTGGTTATAGCCCTAGAACAAAATCGGACCAAAATGGAAAATTCATCCTTGAATAAAACGTAAAGTGATCCCGATTTACTCCAAAATTTAATGGATTGTCCCTTGTATGTTACCCAAAATCATCTAGGCATTACATAATCAGTTTATAATGTTTCATAAATAAATCTATCCTTTGTGACTATACATAACAAGTTTCAGAACAAATCATATATCTTCTACAAATTGTTGCAATAATACAGTATAATACAGACATACGCTTAAATGCTGGCACTGTCATTCTATTTTCACCGATAAAACTGCGCAAGGTCTACATGGATATCAAATTGAAATGCATCCAGAGTCTTATCTTTAGAGATAATATTTATAAAAATTTCCTTATGAAATTGTGCTAAAAATAAACCAGTTAGTGTTATTTATAATTTCAAGACACATTCCTTAACATTTGATTCGTCGATTCTGAATAAACTTAGTGTTAAAATTTATATAAGATGAAGATGAGATGTTTACCATTTATAGCAACAAAGTCTAATTTTTAGACAGTATCAGACACTGTAAAGAGGGTGCCGTTTGAGATCAAAGCGCGATAATACAAGGAATCCTTTAAATTCCTATGATGTTCAGGTGTTTCAAAGGAAAGAAAGTTACAGACGTGAATTAGTAGGTTCTTCTTTCTTTTAAAGCGTAAACTATTCCAATACATCCTGTGTACCATGTGTGATGAGCTCTTGTTTCCAACAGATCTGCATCTATTAAGCAGCTGTTACCCAAAACCAGAATATCCACATGTATCTTATTCCTCAGGACCCCTACATGGAACCAACCACCTGATTGGTAGATATTGATGGAAATATTTTTCTAGTATAAATCTGTCTGTTTTCGCTTATTGGCTGAAAAGTAGTTAGCAAACGAGCATCATGGCCTTTATAATTCTTTATATAAAAGATACAGCGCTATATCATTTTTTAACGTTGATTACAGGGTAGGGGATTGATTATAAAAAGACATTTTGACAATATTAAAGCCAATACCAATACAAATAGGGATTCAAGCACCTGTGAATTGAGGAGCGTATCTTACATTTAAAAAATGTTTGTACCTAACCCGAGTATTAATATATATGGTTAAATAGTTAAAACCGTGAACATTAAGAAATCCAATAAAAAGCTAAATTGGGTCAAGGCAAGGTAATTCATAACAAAGAAAATATTATCCCTACACACAACATCATATATTCTATATAATTTATACACAGTTGTTTATTTTGATCTAGACCATGGTTTATCTGCTTCCACTCTGATTTGACTCTTCATATTCGGTACACGTATCGTCGAGGCGCACTACTAGGACAAGTTTGTTTTCTTTTTCGGAATTATGCCATTTTAAGCCGAATAAATAATATTTTTTATATTTCCCCGTAAGGTATTTCTGTTGTGCTTTAATTTGATAGGGATTCCATTAACAGTCCGGGTTTTTGTAGTTGGGGCGTACATATCTTCGCCTAGAATCTCCTTTAATATCAGTCCTGTGTTCACGTGTATGCGTCTCATGTGTGAACATTTTTAACGGGTTCACCTCTAAAGTGGCAGAAAAAAAATGAACACGAATGTTGGCTTCCACACGGGGAAGCATTTTGAGCTCAAGGGCCTGTAACGACATTTCATGACGGAGCCGGGCAATATAGGGTCAAGCGGATCACCTGTAATCCCCACTGACCCCCATTTCCATTATATTGCATGTTAAGGAATTTTACTATCAAAAGGAAGTAACGATTTAAAGTCCAGAGCGGAACATATGTCCACATTAATCTGCTTTCAATATGGAGCATTTTTTCCGTTGAGTGGATACAAAGTACTGAGACCCTTAACACCATCACCGTTTTATGGGTTTACAAGTTTGTTGAGTTTTATACATTCAGATGTATTTTAATATGATACCTGTGGTTTTAATAGTTCTGCCGATTTATTGTTTTTTTTAAATAATTTTTCAAACAGAAGCCTTGGTGGTTGGAGAGGGAGAGGGGGATTGCACACACTTCGTAGGGTCTTTAATCTCCAGGTACTTTGAAACATGTGACCGGTAGATCTATAAACGGATATGGATTGGATTACTTTACATAACATATTCTGTGGTCGGCGCCTATGATACCCACCAGAATCTACTAATCAGTCGTTCGTTCATACGTGCTTCTTTCACGTAAAACATTGTCATGGTCCAGAAACACTGGTTCACCAGGCGATAGGGAAAGCAACTGCATACGAATGAGCGGCTTCTACGTGGGGACAACGGAATAGTCTTTTATCATTATTCCTATGTGGAACTGTGATTGAGGCACTTAAGACAAAAATATATTATAGTAATTCCGATTACCTCCAAAACTTTATCGATTACGGCTGCGGTTTTAATCTACCCGTTTACAAATTTTAAGCAAAATCTGTATATAACATTTTGTGTTAATTTGCTGGAAGACATTGCAACGAACCAAGGCTGAAATGGTTTCTGGATAGGCTGGAGCAAGGAAGAATGGGTAACACTAAATGGTATGTAAAACTAGCTATGCTTTGGATACCTGTACCGAGTAAGGGTAGTTATATGTACAGTATTAGCATTACACGCTATCGAGAACATTCTTACGTATATGAGCTTTAGTAATAGGATCACTTGGCACTTATCATATTCAAATAGTGTAGTTTGAAATAAAACATATATTTCTTCAGGTAGCGCGGTTTTTTTCCTACAAGCTTTTGAAAACGCGATGGATAACACTTCTGGAACTTGTGTCGTTCAGTCCATTATCCTACCTTTCCATTTGTCGATCCGCCATTGTGATTCCAAAGCCAGTGTCGTGTGCGAAAATACAACTATGAAAGGGTGAACGAGAAGTCAAATATTCTTGATTGTTGATTATTATAGTTTTAAACTTATACGTACCGGTGTCATGTATTTTATAGTACTTATTGCGGTACCGCAAAAAAATACTGCTGTGAGATAAATACTACCACTTATACGTCATCTTTATACCATTTAATGGGAATTCCATGGAAATATAGGATGTAATTCTATACTATATATTTTTGTGTTCATAGAAACGAGTGCTACCAAAGAAAAGGGGACACCTGACACAAAAAGACAGGCTTGTCAGTGTTTCACAACATCTGGGTTTATCAGTGCTGCTCCGACCAAAAAAATCATATTATGGACGTAGTACCCTTGTATTCAGTGTGACATGCCCATATTGTCTTAATATATGCTTCACAAACAAATCATTGTGGTATCATTTCAATGTATTATTGCTATATTACATATCGTTCTAATAGAAACATTGTATATCAAAGGTTAAATAGGTATTTAATGAGGAAAATGTTTTGATTATTGCTGTAAGGCAAACAAAATAAGTTTATCATGAAGAGAAAATGTTGGCTAACGGTACATGTATATCTGAGGATCCTAATTGAACTTTTTTGTGGTTTCAAAGAATTTGTTTGCTATGTTTCCACAACACCAAGGTTGGTTAGCTCCAGAAAAGAGTCGGACGGTCCAATACAAGCGAAAGGTTCTTGAGTTTTGGCCGAGTCTCACAATGGAAAGATTCATTTAATGAAAAATAATATAGCGATCCAGATTATCTGTTGGAGGTTCAACTAATTATAATAAGCAAATATATTATGCATATCATGTCCACGTAGTATACAGAAAGTATATTGAGACAGAACTACTAATATGTTTTATATTCAACTTCTTGTCTTTCAGATTCATTTCAGTATACCGTCTTCCTAATCGCGTTTATGGCGTTTACTTCCTGTATGATTCCTATTCTTTATCTGTTCTGTTTTGTTGAAAATAGTTTAATAAAAGGTAAATATATAATGTAGTCAGATTTTTCTTTAAAGAAAGATCGGATACACGGAAGAGATTCCTCTTATCTAAAATTCCTTCAAAAGCAATCTTTATATAATTGTATTTTTTTGTCAAAGAAAACATGTAAAATAGTTGAATAAAAGTGCCTGAAGGGGTAAAATCTATGTTTTACATTAATGCTTCATTATGAAATTAATGTTCGATTGATGTATTGCAGGTTGGGATATTCATGCCTGTTTCCAGGCTTGTTGACGGAAATGTGAACGTTGCGAGAAATATTCCAAGTCTGTAATATGTAATATTTAATCTGTGATAATGGCCTCGCGATTGTGTCACCCACACATGTTCACAAAGTGTTCATAAGATACATTAATTGACCACACAAGCAATGGATTTTGCTGGAGTATTAAAGCCTGGGAAAAATGAAAATTGGTTTATGTTTTATGGTACTATTTGAAATGATTCCCGTATATTTATATAAGAAGTAGTCCTAGTTCGCTTTTGGTTTATTTGTCCTTGATTGACATATGCATAGCTTTACTATATGTTTAACAGGAACCTTTGTTGATGAGGTACTTAACTAATATATATCAATTCTAAAAAAAGGGTTAGACTCAAACACTAAAGTTTGTTTGTTTAATCCTAAGTGCAACATATCCGTACAAGTAAATGTTATCCATGAGTCTATATTATTTTTCTCCTTTCTAATGTTTAAATTTACTATAGAGCAAGTTAAGTAAACGTCGGTGCATTGAGATATTGGATATTTTGTGAAACCTTGTTCATCTGCGTCCTGTTAGTGAAATTTCAAGACATATTTCTGAAATATTTGAATTGTAGATCCTGTATGAACAATGTTAAGATTAGGGTAAGGTGAAGAGGAGATAAGTGATATTTATACAGTAAAATAAAATACCGGTTTATCAGCCTTGAACATTAATAAGAGTATGCTTTTCAGGGTGCTCAAAATGTTTTGTACTGAAAATCACAGCACTTAAATGACAGAACGGCTTAATTTTTACCTTATAGACGTTTCCCCGGACGCTTTTTAGGATGTTAAATTTGTAAATTTCTGGGTCCAATATATATGTCCATGGTATTGGATGGTTTAAAAAAGCAATATAAAGCTTTTACATTTAAAACTTCTATTTAAAAAAAACAAGGAAGGAGGTATGGGCCATAATACGATCCTTTAATTTTCAATCCAACATATAAGTGGGCCAAATAATGAAGAGGCTCACAGTTTGACGTTTGATCGAACGGCAACGTTATGGCCCAATTTAGCCAAACCAACTATTTGAAGAATAAATAACATACTCTGAATGGTGCCGAGCTTAACCTGTGATTTAAAGCCATCCGTCTCTCAAAACCAGTGACACAACTGACTGGAGCCTTGCTATATCGTTCGTATAGATTACTCGACCCTCTGACTGGCAGCTTGATCTCCCAATCCTGCATACCTGCCGGTACTGCATTGGTGGCACCATCCCTACGGAAAGTATGACTACTTTATTGATAACTTTGAATTCTTGCTAATGCTAAAATGAGCCGAACCTATTAAACAAAGAGAGACTTTGTAAGAACACATACTTTGGAGAGTTAAACAATGGTTCCACCCTATAATGTACCTCGTAGAAGCAGGTACTGTCACATTGAGCATATGGCACAGGTGTGTGAGAGCAGCCGATGTTGATTACGTAGCGACTTCGAACTTTTTCAGTTTTAGAGTCAGATAATTTATCAACCACTTATTCTCAGAAAAAAAAATACCAAGCCAACTGTTAAATGGCTAGCTCCTTCAAATGACGACTGTGATTGCTATCGAATTTTGCCGCTCTCAAACATGCATAATAAGCCAGAGTCAAGGCTATCCTATCCAAATACGAATCACTGGACACTCCTATGTTATCTCTTAGCGGAAGCAGCACGTAATAAATTGCAGGGAGTTCCTGCTATGGCGGCCCCGACTCATATTTAAGACCTGCCAAAGCTCGCATCTGCAATACATATTGTTTATTAAACATGATAACTTAAAATTAGCTAATGTACTGGTGCAGATAATGGCTAATTCATTTCTGCCAGCTGATGGATGATCTAGCCGTGAACGCTTCGAGTCACCCCAGGAAAACGCGTCCACGACTTCATCCCCTGCATTCTTGAAATGTTTTCAGCTAGTTCATCCAATATATATTATCTCACCGACAAGAACAAGCGTGCACCTTAGTGGTCGGTGTGAGACCAATCACCCCATGAGCGTGAGTTCCAGGGTCCTGTGTATAACAAAGCCGGCTTAAGAGGAACGGTTCCGCCTAAATAGATGTGTATGCAAGATTTAAGTTTTAAACGTTAACAGTAATTAACATATATATATATATATATATATATATATATATATACAGAGAGAGGTAGAAAGAAAAAGAAAGAGAGAGAGAGAGAGAGAGAGACTTGTCGGTTACATTTGCGCACCAGTCTTTATGCAAAGTGATTATATGACATACCGTATTATGCTTATTTCTTTATTATTGTTGTTGTACTTACTATGTATTTACTAGATGCACCCGTTAAAATCTATGGTTCTATGTAACCAAAAGTGGTGCAATAAGCTTGTAGGCACTATACGTCTCATATTTTTACATTGTGCTTTTCGCAGGAACTGCTGTTCATAGTATAAAGATCACTTGTGCTTGGATTCTCCAGGAATCCCTCTTCAATAAAAAAAATCAGCAAGAATGGCAAATCTTGCAATTCAATAAATAAAAAAAGAAGCCGACGTGAGGCATATATAGGGTGTACGAAATTTGAGAGAACTTTGTCCTTCTGATATACAACATGCACAAGACATCTTCATTGCCGTAGTGATTCCCATTGTATATAGAAGCCATCTCTACTGTGTATATAATTAAATGAAATTAAATGACTGTATATAGAAAAATGAAAGTTCATGAAAGAAAAGTTATATAAATTGAGGCTCAAAGGGCGTCATGAAAAACGTTGCTTTTAGTTGTCAATTGATGGAAGTCTTTGGTATGATAACAAAGACATATGTCAATGAAGTCTCTGCAAAAATTGCAGCTAAAAGCGCGCAATATTGAGAGACAGGCTCAAGCTAATAGACTCGTACAGTATTAAATGTTTGTCCTGAGCTGTGTTCATTGTCATCAGGTAAATCGGAAACGGATGATGATTTCAGATAAACGGTTGGTTTACATCCTTGGTGCAAGTCCGTGGCAATAAAATGACCTCAACTTTGGTTCATTGCTTTGTCATAGGTAAAATTAACGCAAATAAATCAGGATTTTTTTTCCAGAAAATTTGCAGAGAGTTAGCACAATATGAGCAATACATTAAATTTTGAAGTTAATCAGAATTAAGGTAATATATTTTTTTTCTTATGTACCAAATGACAAAAGAAGAATTTCCTTGTCCCAATGTAAAAGCCGCCTGGTCGCGTGCATTTGTTCTGTCACTCGCCAGATGAAAGCGGGTGATTGAAGCGTGACAGTGTTTATACATGAAAAGTGTCCACTGAAACATATGACTAATAAGGAGATTCTGGTGGAGGTTTTGGCAATATATTTTCATGTTTCAAAGTCCCTGGACACTCTGGATGCTTATAAAAATATATGTGCCCCAAACACCCCCTTCCTCAACCCATCCCCCGAACTATGAATAAGTTGTAGGGTTTCAACAACGGTGGTCGTGTAACTTGTCGTACTGTTAATCCAAATGAAAAGATCATTAATTTCAGATTGAAATCTGAGTCATGTGGTCTTTGTTTTGAATTAAAAGCTTTATTTCCAGCTGAGGGAAGTGTTAGGATTCATTGGGATAAGAGTGGACCTGTGACCGCGAATTGCACAATGCGCTCTGTGGCCAGTGAGCTCAAAATGCAGGAAAATCCCAATGGATCCTCCTGAAAAAGTGCCAGGCGTGGACCTCAAAGCGCAAAATATTTCGAGGGCCATACCAGAACGGACGCAGGTAAACCTTTGTCTAGGAAAATCACAACTGCGTATTAATTGTATAGATGTTATAACCGTTTAGCAAGAAAGAAATAAATATAAGTAGAATGCAGGTAAATGTATATTATTAATCAGGGGAAAATGTTAGGCTTATCCGCGATATCAAACTTTGTCGGTGGAGCACATATCCGCCGTTCCAATCACTTTGCTTGAATAGCATGCGTTACTAGTGAGAAAGTTTGGCCCGGTTTTATGTGTACCCCTTAATACGTCCCGTCTTTAGAACGTTCTGTTTCAGAACAAGTTATTTAACCGAGGAGTCACACGTTTTGGTGTACTTGGTGGCATTAATTTCTCAATTAATTATAAATAAATCTAAATAAATTAATGAATTGAAACATCATTAAAAGAAGAATTCCAAAACAGATTATTCAGAACGCTCTGTATAACACTGAAAATACACGCAAGCCATCCGATAGCAATTCTTGGTATAAAAGTGACGGCTAAAAAACTTGAAGATTAACACCCCGTCTATTTGTATATCCCAGTTAAATGAATATTGTCGGTTGACAACTGCAATATTCAATTAAAAAGGGATTGACTGTACTTCAAACGACAGAGTTGGGTGACATTTTGGACGAGCCCCCATATATTACATAAACATTTTGCTCAGGGGAAAATATTTGGTCTATCCGGGATTCGGACTCGTATCTTCGGTGCACGTCCGGCGTTCCACACGCTTTGCTAGGTCAAGTTTTACTAGCGAGATAAAATCACTTTCAAAAGACCACTAACATGTGCATTATGCTGGATTCAGTATTTATAACAAAATGTGAGTAGACATGTGGATAAACAAATATATACAGTATAATCACTGTGTGTGTTTACTTCTATCAATATTAATGACTGAAATTTTTTTTCATCGTACATAGTTACCTGCAATCTCCTACACTAGTGTGCAAAATTGATTTCCATCTGAATCATACAACTTCCCTTTGTTTTTACTTTAACATCGATGGTTTAATAGTTTAAATAGTTTAAATTTCTTACATACGTCTAATTTTATGCAGAGGCGCTCAGGAATAAAAGAATATTAAGAGTGAAAACCACTGATCGTTGATGTGTCTGATTGAATATTATAAATTTATATTAACCTAGTGTTACCCGACCGTTGTTTCCTTATTACCTGCCACTTTGTATAAAGGGGTCGCAGCGGAATAACATAGTATAGCTAATGATATACTGACTCGTCCCGGCGTTGTCCATGTAGTTATCTTTTACCAGGTAGCTGGATATTTTATTATAATCTACCAGTACTGCATGGATTAGCTGAAGGAATTTTATTTTTGTTTATTACACATTTACACAACGATGATACAACAAATTTGATGGTTTAAGAGTATATATAGTATATATAATTCTTATAGTTAAATCATTTATCCGTAATGTTTTATTGAATGTTTGCTACCAAATTAGACGTTCAGTTATTAATGAAACCAATGGAAAAACATATCAGGTAGTTTACATATAATTTTTTTTTATACTCTTATGGCCGGATGTCATGAATTTATTTGGTAGCGGCTACTTTATGTAAAGAAAACCCGGCCCAGTAGCGTAGGTAAACATATATATATAGCATAGTTAAGGATACAATATATTTATCTCCTTGCATGAATTAGGATATTTATATTGTAATCCAGGAATACTAAATGGTTTAGCTCAATAAATTATATTTGTTTATTTCAGGGAGGTACAAGCACTATCATGAATATACTTTTGATTGTCAGCATCCTTTTGAAAGCACATCATTTTCGGACATGTCTTGTCGAAGACAAGCATCAATGGTAGGGAATTGTATGTGAAACCATATGATACATGTACATGGTTATCAATTCCAATAGAACAGTATGTATTTCATTATATAATATATGAACATAAGTCATTTTACAATAGAATATATATACTTGTCTGAACGTTAACATGTTCTCATAATGGTTAGATAAAGTCTTTCTGTAGACTACGTTGTAAACAAGAACGCGTACTTTGAACATATGATGATGATAATAATAATAATAATAATAATAATAATAATAATAATAATAATAATAATAATAATATTAAATAATAACAATGATAATAATAATAATAATAATTATTATTATTATTATTGTACATGTTCCTAACATGTATTTGCTTGTAGTCAATCTATTGAGTTCATCGGCTGCCCCCTCCCCCTCCGCGAACTAGAAAAGAAATGCCATATAAACACATAACTGTCTTACTGCAGATAGAGATACCTTTTTTCTCAAATTTAAATGCATATTAACTTAAAAAATTGGGCCAAGCGGTTTGACATGGAGAGATGGTCTTAGATGGATGATAGATCTGCATGCGGCAGGCCATGTAAGCTGATGTTTTATCATGAAATTCCTGGAATACAGAACACAAGTGCAATGCTACATGTTAACCCATGGGTTCTGCAGTTGTTAACAGGTCGAGGACGACCGCAGGTGGTAGTAGGTCCTCCGTTTTGAGTACATACTTTGTTTAAGGTACGCCTGTTCTCCGATGGAAGTACAATATGACCAGTGAGGAAATTTCATCCTATAGAAAACCCTAAAAAAAGGCCCACCCCATAAAGCCTGCCACCTTATAATTAAATAAATATTGAAAGGCAGAGTTATGAAGACATAATTTTTCTTAAACAATAGATCCTTGTACAGTTCCTTTTTTTTTCTTCTTATTTACTCTTCTTAAAAATTAGTGTGATAATGGTCTTTTTCAATAGAGGATTCACTTTTCAGCTGTGTGATGCATGATATAACCGGCCGAGAAATATCCACTTCGCAAATAGTTCATCATATATATGATCTGACTTGATAACACAAAAGCCGTGTAAGTTATTGTGATACGGAGGAATAGCAAATAACGTTTGCCTTATCTTTCAGTCGATTCATCTAATGATAACAGGATTACATTCTGGCACTGAGTGCACTGAGTGTATATTTTCCTAGATACATCGTTTGTTGCCTTTGTGTCTGATTGTTTGCATGCCTGTCAGCTGCGTTATTTTACCGAGTTACATATATTGGGGTAAGGGTCTCTAATGACTAAATTGAGGTATTGGTATAGTACATTATTATATGTCATAACTGTAATCATGCTTTCTACTGTACATAATCCCTCACTCGATTGTCCAGATATATCAGAAAAATAAACGGTCCGGAGCTCCGATAACAGCAGGGGTAATCACTGGAAACCGGTAAATAAAGATCTAAATGTTTTACCGGTAATCAGGAACGCAAAGCTTTAATATGTGTCTGATGGGAAAACAACTAAAATTACTCATCATATAAAACACAACGGTTGCATTATACTAAACTGCATACGAGCGGGTTCATGAAGGATGCAGGTTCTCTCATGTATCACGCTGCTCTGTGGTGTGGTATATTTTTTATTAACTCCAGGATGTGGAACTAACAAAGAAGGTAAGTTTGTTAATACAAAATGAATTTTTGGCAAGTGACAATTCACTCGACATGTATTTTCTGGCATTTATTACCTGTGTTTGAAATATCATAGATATATATTTGTGTAAGTATTATTGTTAAAGAGTGATTGACAGGCTATAGAGAAAATATAATATTAAAAAGGGTGAGTTTAGGTAATACTCATATAATCAAAATGAATGTGTGTTTTTTTTGTGCATTGAAGATAACTAATAAAATCTTGGAGACTGCTTTACTACAGATAGATCCGTTCAACATGGCTTCGTGGTTTCAAGTAAACTGGTTTTCCGTCTAATTTCTATCGAGTCAATGACAAATATTGTTGCAGCATTCGATACAAAGGCGAATCTGACATATCAAGAGGCGGTCCTTTACTGTAAACACCTCAACAGAACACTCCCAAGTCCTCCAGAGAGTGAAGAGTTCGAAGATATCCTTCGCCGACTAAACCAAAGTCGATTGTCGAAGGCGTGGCTTGGAGTCAAGCGGGTGGACATGGGGTTCTGGTCGTGGTCGGATGACAAAGCTGCGATCGGGGTGTCATGTAATCATGTCTCTCCTTATGATTCAAATTATTTAACTTCACAGCAGAAGCTGATAAAGGTCTTTTTATCACCTTAACAATATCCTAGGGCTCCCAATGTTTTCAGATGGATTATTGTGAAGAGTATTTGTTTCCCAAAGAGCAGTTGCTATATTTATTCAAACGAATTAAACTAAAATTCTGATCTTGAAAAGCACACCATAATTGTATTCTATTTCTTTTATCTATCAATATCTCCAAAAGCATTGTCCAATCTTCGCCTGATTCGATACTGAATTGTTCATGAAGGTTTTAATCTAATATAGGGATATCAAGCAGAAGATGAATTCATAGGTTGACTAATTCCAAGGAGCAATGTTTCCCCAATGAGTTGGCAAGGATTACACGGATTTTTGGTTATCAAAAAGTTAGGCAAAGTGCTCGATGAATGTATCAGATGAAGCTGCTTTTGCCAATTATCTAAAAAAATGTCCAATATTTGACCAGCTGGCTTAGAGGGAAGCCCAAAGATAAAATGAAAATGTAGAATGCATACGATGGTGTACATGAAATTAGTGAAAATGGGGCAATATATATAGGAGTGAATTCACTGTATCAGAACTATGGAAAACATAGTTCCAGCGCCTTGGACCGTTAAATCAATTGTTTTAAAGACCGGTTGCACTGACTTCACTAAGCATGAAGTGCCTAAAAAAACTTGTTCTTAAAGACATTATTGAACATGGGGGTTATCACTAGTATCCGCAAATTATACTTGTATTTAATGTGAAGAAAACTTAGGTAATCTTCAATATTAATATAAACTTATTTATTTACATGGATTGTACAAATTGTTATCATAACTAATCTTGGCACTCCCCATAGCTCAGATGGGGCGTTCCGTAGTCTGTAGGGATGGAGGAAACCAGACAACCCGGAGAAAACCACCGGCCTTGGACGGGCAACTGCAACCCACTTTCATAGCCATGCCGGGGATTACACCCGGGTCGCCGGCGGAGAGAGCCGATCGTTTTCACCTCGACCGTCCAGGTCCCTATTATTTGCTGGTTGAATAGTCTGAGTGTAGATAATAATGTAAGATTAGACAGAACAAGAACAACTGCAGAACGTATTGTTAGTACAGACTTGAAAGTCATTGAATGTGTATAGTCAGTTGGTAACGAGGAAGTTTAAAATCATAATGAGAAGTCAACACCCATCGAATGGGGCAATCATATGGGTTAAATCTGAAGGCCAATACATGCAATTATGTGCAATACAAATTACGTCTTTCATTCCCAGCGCAGTGCGTTTTAAAATATTTTATTAATATTATAAAATTTATTGTTAATATGTTTATTTATTTACAGACTATTATATTCCTTAATTGTGCCATATGTCAGTTGTTTCACATCCAAATATCTCATTTGCAATCAATAATATCTGATCTTATCTGTAGTCTTATCTTTACCCATCGGCCATCGATAAATCTAAGGTTGAGTTTCTAGGTATATCACGCATACTTTTGTAAAAATTAAAAGGTATAAAAATAGCAGCAATAATAAAAACTAGACGACCAGAGGTCGAACGCTTGCCGGAAGTTGAAATGACAGACAGATGGACAGACAGAACATATTGTGGGTTTTCTATTATTTGAATGACCCTCAGCGTTTGCTGAAAAGTTGTGGCCTGTAAAATGAAATATCAGACAAAACAACGAGGAAGCAGACAAAGCTGACCACAAAAGACTAACAGACAAACATACTGACACATCTGTGATAACAGATTACCAGACAAAACTGCCGAAGGTAAAGAAGAGCAAAATTAGCGATGGTTTATGTAGATAAGGTTTATAATTTTGGAGATATGGCCAAAACATGATATGTTGTGGAGGTGAAGGTGCAGCGCCCCCTAGTGACTATATCCGGAAAATGAAAAATCTGTTTTGAGATATTAGTGAAACACATAAGATGTATCAGTTTTAAAAGGATTCCTGAAAAAAAACTGTGGCCTGTAGAATGCTATATATGAGACGCAAGAACCAGCTAGTAGGCGGATTCGAGGACAACTGACAAACAGACAGACACACTGACAAAGTCATACAAGAATGAGACCAGATGACATTACTAAGTCATGAAGAAGACCCAGGGAAAGAAATAAGCCATAGTTTCTGTAATTGAGGCTTTGGGTTTTAGAGATATGGTCAATATAATTATATGTGTGTGATGGTCAGGTGCAGCGCAACCTAGCGGCCATATCCGGAAAATGAAAAAAAAATTGTGAGAAAATATAATATGCATCAGTTTTCAAATGCTTCTTTAAAAACTGTGGCCTGTAGAATGCTATATGCGAGACGCAAGAATCAGCAAGCAGCCAAATTTGAGGACAACTGACAAACAGACGGACACACTGACAAAGTGACACAAGATTGAGACCAGATGACATTATCAGTTTATGGAGAAGACTCAGAGGGAAAAAATAAGCTATAGTTTATGTAATTGAGGCTTGGGTTTTAGAGATATGGCCAATGTAATGATATGTGTGTGAGGGTCGTATGCAGCGCCCCCTAGCAGCAATATTCAAAAAATGAAAAAACCATTTCGAGATACTAGTGTAGGACTTATGATATGTCAGTTTCAAAATGATTCCTGTAATAATGTGGCCTTTGGCGCAAGATGAATGAAATCTCGAAATATCTCTATTCACGAGATATTTTACGAGATACTGCAAGACTTTTAATAAAATCTTGTAGTACTAGTTGAATGCTACCTTATGCAAAAAACTATGTCTCTCTAGCTTTAAAACTGACAAAGTTAGAAAAATAAGACCCCTTAATTTCGAATATCATGACTTTTCTCCCAAAATTTGTAACCATGGTTACGGCAAATTTGAGTCAGCTACACACCAGATGACAGGCCTTGTAATGACAATTAAAATGAGCTATTGTTGAAGTAGATACGACTAATAGTCACAAAGATATGAAGAAAAAACCGTTTTGAGAAGTTTTGATGACCTTGACCTTGACCTTTAACTTATTTTGACCAAAAACAATAGGGCACCTAGAATTTTGGTTGTTTATCATCCCTGAAAGTTTCAAGGTGATTGTGGCAAAATTGTGGCCAGGAGAGTGATGACAAACAAACAAACAAACAAACTAGACGACCATAGGTCGAACGCTTGCCGGAATTCGGAAGTGAAACACAGACGAACAGACAGAACATATTGTCGGTTTTCTATTAATGGAATGACTCTCAGGGACATTGCTGAGAATATGTGGGCCGTAGCATGACATATGAGACAAAAGAACAGGCACGCAGACAAAGCTGACAACAAAAGACGAACAGACAGACATACTGACTTTGTGAGACAAGATTGACACCAGATGACATAAGCTAGTTATTGAGAAGATTCAAAGGAAGAAAATGATTTATAATTTATGTAATTTAGATTTATAGTTTACGAGGTATGGCGAATTAATGATATACTTGGGAGGCTCGACTGTAGCGCCCTCTAGCAGACATATTTCGAAGACGACAAATGCGTTTCGTATTATTAGTGTATGACATGAGATGTCTCAGTTTCAAAAGGATTCCGTCAAAGCTGTGGCCTGTAGAATGCTATATGTTAGGCGTAAGAACCAGCAAGCAGTCGACTTTGAGGATAACGGACAAACAGATGGACACACTGACAAAGTGACAGAAGATTGAAACCAGATGCCTTAATCAGGTTATGGAGAAGACTCAAAGGAAGAAAATAAGCTATAGCTTATGTAACTGAGGCTTTGGGTGTAGAGATATGGCCAATACAATGGTATGTGTGTGAGAGTCATGTGCAGCGCCCACTAGTGGCCATATCCGGAAAATGAAAAATCTGTTTCTAAATATTAGTGTAAGACATAAGATGTAATAGTTTCAAAAGGATTCCGTCAAAACTGTGGCCTACAGAATGCTATATGTGAGACGCAAGAGCCAACAAGCAGGCGAATTTGAGGACAACTGACAAACACACGAAAACACTGACAAAGTGACACAATATTGAGACCAGATGACATTATTAGTTTATGGAGAAGACTCAGAGGGAAAAAATAAGCTATAGTTTATGTAATTGAGGCTTTGGGTTTTAGAGATATGGCCAAAGTTATGATATATGTGTGAGGGTCGTGTGCAGCGCCCCCTAGCAGCCATATTCAAAAAATGAAAAAACGGTTTCGAGATACTAGTGTAGGACTTATGATATGTCAGTTTCAAAAAGATTCCTGCAATAATGTGGCCTTTGGCGCAAGATGAATGAAATCTCGAAATATCTCTATTCACGAGATATTTTACGAGATACTGCAAGACTTGTAATAAAATCTTGTAGTACTAGTTGAATGCTACCTGATGCAAAAAACTAGATCACTCTAGCTTTAAAACTGACAAAGTTAGAAAAATAAGATCCCTTATTTTCGAATATCATGACTTTTCCCCAAAAAATTGTAACCATGGTTACGGCAAATTTGAGTCAGCTACACACCAGAGGACAGGCCTTGGAATGACGATTAAAATGAACTATTGTTGAAGTAGATACGACTAATAGTCACAAAGATATGAAGAAAAAACCGTTTTGAGAAGTTTTGATGACCTTGACCTTGACCTTTGACCTATTTTAACCAAAAACAATAGGGCACCTAGAAATTATGTTTTCCAACATCCCTGTAAGTTTCAAGGTTATTGTGGCAAAATTGTGGCCAGGAGAGTGGTGACAAACAAACAAACAAACTAGACGACCATAGGTCGAACGCTTGCCGGAATTCGGAAGTGAAACACAGACTGACAGACAGAACATATTGTCGGTTTTCTATTAATGGAATGACTCTCAGAGACATTGCTGAGAATATGTGGCCCGTAGAATGACATATGAGACAAAAGAACAGGCAAGCAGACAAAGCTGACAACAAAAGACGAACAGACAGACATACTGACTTTGTGAGACAAGATTGACACCAGATGACATAAGCTAGTTATTGAGAAGATTCAAAGGAAGAAAATGAGTTAAAATTTATGTAATTTAGATTTATAGTTTACGAGGTATGGCGAATTAATGATATACTTGGGAGGCGCGACTGTAGCGCCCTCTAGCAGACATATTCCGAAGACGACAAATGCGTTTCGTATTATTAGTGTATTACATGAGATGTCTCAGTTTCAAAAGGATTCTGTCAAAGCTGTGGCCTGTAGAATGCTATATGTAAGGCGTAAGAACCAGCAAGCAGGCGACTTAGAGGATAACGGACAAACAGATGGACACACTGACAAAGTGACAGAAGATTGAAACCAGATGCCTTAATCAGGTTATGGAGAAGACTCAAAGGAAGAAAATAAGCTATAGCTTATGTAACTGAGGCTTTGGGTGTAGAGTAATGGCCAATACAATGGGATGAGTGTGAGAGTCATGTGCAGCGCCCACTAGTGGCCATATCCGGAAAATGAAAAAATTATTTCTAGATATTAGTGTAAAACATAAGATGTAATAGTTTCAAAAGGATTCCGTCAAAACTGTGGCCTACAGAATGCTATATGTGAGACGCAAGAGCCAACAAGCAGGCGAATTTGAGGACAACTGACAAACAGACGAAAACACTGACAAAGTGACTCAAAATTGAGTCCAGATGACTTCTCCAGGTTATGGAGAAGACTCAAAGGAAGAAAAAAGCTACAGTTTATGTAACTGAGGTTTATAGTTTTGGAGATATTGCCAAAGCATGATATGTTGGGAGAGGTTCGAGTTCAGCGCCCCCTAGCGGCCATATCCGGAAAATGAAAAATTGGTTTCGAGATATTAGTGTAAGACTTAAGATGTAATAGTTTCAAAAGGATTCTTTCAAAACTGTGGCCTGTAGAATGCTATATGTTAGACGCAAGAGCAAGCAGGCGAATTTGAGGACAACTGACAAACAGACAGACACACTGACAAAGTGTCACAAAATTGTGACCAGATGACTACACTAGGTTATGGAGAAGACTCAGAGGAAGAAAATAAGCTATAGTTTATGTAATTGAGGCTTATAATTTTTGAGATATGGCCAAAATATGATATGTTCGGGAGGTTCGCATCCAGCGCCCCCTAGCGGCCCTATTCAAAAAGTGAAAAAACAATTTCGAGATACTAGTGTAGGACTTATAATATGTCAGTTTCAAAAAGATTCCTCCAATAATGTGGCCTTTGGCGCAAGATGAATGAAATCTCGAAATATCTCTATTCACGAGATATTTTACGAGATACTGCAAGACTTGTTATAAAATCTTGTAGTACTAGTTGAATGCTACCTGATGCAAAAAACTAGATCACTCTAGCTTTAAAACTGACAAAGTTAGAAAAATAAGATCCCTTATTTTCGAATATCATGACTTTTCCCCAAAAAATTGTAACCATGGTTACGGCAAATTTGAGTCAGCTACACACCAGATGACAGGCCTTGGAATGACGATTAAAATGAGCTATTGTTGAAGTAGATACGACTAACAGTCACAAAGATATGAAGAAAAAAACGTTTTGAGAAGTTTTGACGACCTTGACCTTGACCTTTGACCTATTTTAACCAAAAACAATAGGGCACCTAGAAATTATGTTTCCCAACATCCCTGTAAGTTTCAAGGTTATTGTGGCAAAATTGTGGCCAGGAGAGTGGTGACAAACAAACAAACAAACAGACAGACAGACAAACAGACATACGCAACTGACCAATATGCTTGCCGAAATCTTTGATTCCGGCAAGCAACAAACTAGACGACCATAGGTCGAACGCTTGCCGGAAATCGGAAGTGAAACACAGACGGACAGAAAGAACATATTGTCGGTTTTCTATTAATGGAATGACTCTCAGGGACATTGCTGAGAATATGTGGCCCGTAGAATGACATATGAGACAAAAGAACAGGCAAGCAGACAAAACTGACAACAAAAGACGAACAGAGGGACATAGTGACTTTGTGAGACAAGATTGACACCAGATGACATAACCTAGTGATTGAGAAGATTCAAAGGAAGAAAATGAGTTATAATTTATGTAATTTAGATTTATAATTTTGGAGGTATGGCGAATTAATGATATACTTGGGAGGCTCGACTGTAGCGCCCTCTAGGAGACATATTCCGAAGACGACAAATGCGTTTCGTATTATTAGTGTATGACATGAGATGTCCCAGTTTTAAAAGGATTCCGTCAAAGCCGTGGCCTGTAGAATGCTATATGTAAGGCGTAAGAACCAGCAAGCAGGCGACTTTGAGGATAACGGTCAAACAGATGGACACACTGACAAAGTGACAGAAGATTGAAACCAGATGCCTTAATCAGGTTATAGAGAAGATTCAAAGGAAGAAAATAAGCTATAGTTTATATAACAGAGGCTTTTGGTGTAGAGATATGGCCAATATAATGGTATGTGTGAGGGTCGTGTGCAGCGCCCACTAGTGGCCATATCCGGAAAATGAAAAATTTATTTTTAGATATTAGTGTAAGACATAAGATGTAATAGTTTCAAAAAGATTCCCTCAAAACTATGGCCTATAGAATGCTACATGTGAGACGCAAGAGCCAACAATTAAGCAGGCGAATTTGAGGACAACTGACAAACAGACGAAAACACTGACAAAGTGACTCAAGATTGAGTCCAGATGACTAATCCAGGTTATGGAGAAGACTCAAAGGAAGAAAAAAGCTACAGTTTATGTAACTGAGGTTTATAGTTTTGGAGATATTGCCAAAGCATGATATGTTGGGAGAGGTTCGAGTTCAGCGCCCCCTAGCGGCCATATCCGGAAAATGAAAAATTGGTTTCGAGATATTAGTGTAAGACTTAAGATGTAATAGTTTCAAAAGGATTCTTTCAAAACTGTGGCCTGTAGAATGCTATATGTGAGACGCAAGAGCAGGAAGGCGAATTTGAGGACAACTGACAAACAGACAGACACACTGACAAAGTGTCACAAAATTGTGACCAGATGACTACACTAGGTTATGGAGAAAACTCAGAGGAAGAAAATAAGCTATAGTTTATGTAATTGAGGCTTATAATTTTTGAGATATGGCCAAAATATGATATGTTCGGGAGGTTCGCATCCAGCGCCCCCTAGCGGCCCTATTCAAAAAATGAAAAAACGGTTTCGAGATACTAGTATAGGACTTATAATATGTCAGTTTCAAAAAGATTCCTGCAATAATGTGGCCTTTGGCGCAAGATGAATTAAATCTCGAAATATCTCTAATCACGAGATATTTTACGAGATACTGCAAGACTTGTAATAAAATCTTGTAGTACTAGTTGAATGCTTCCTGATGCAAAAAACTAGATCACTCTAGCTTTAAAACTGACAAAGTTACAAAAATAAGACCCCTTATTTTCGAATATCATGACTTTTCCCCAAAAATTTGTAACCATGGTTACTTCAAATTTGAGTCAGCTACACACCAGATGACAGGCCAGGTGATGACGAAAAAAATGAGCTATTGCAGAAGTGGATAAGCCTATTTATGGCGAAGTTATAGTGCAAAAACCGTTAACCATACCTGTCGTGACCTTGACCTTTGACCTTTGACCTATTTTAACCAAAATCAATAGGGCACCTAGACATTATGTTTTTCATCATCCCTGTAAGTTTCAAGGTGATTGTGGCAAAATTGTGGCCAGGAGAGTGCAGACAAACAAACAAACAAACAAACAAACAGACAAACAGACATACGCAACTGAGTAATATGCTTGCCGAAATCTTTGATTCCGGCAAGCAACAAACAGACAGACAGACAAACAGACATACGCAACTGACCAATATGCTTGCCGAAATCTTTGATTTCGGCAAGCAACAAACAGACATACGCAACTGAGTAATATGCTTGCCGAAATCTTTGATTCCGGCAAGCAATAAAATTATAAAATGTTTGTCCTGACTTGCTTCCTACTACTTTTTCAGTTTCGCCTCTTAGAGGTCAGACTCAACGTCTGAAATGTGCAACCGTGAGGCGTCCGTTCAGCCAAATGTACGCAGCTGATTGCGGCACAAAATTACATGGTTTTATCTGTAAATTAGGCAAGTAATTTTCCTTTCTCTTTTAAAATGTATGTATTCTTCATGGTGACTGTTACAAAGTTACTAAATCAAAACTGTGTTAAACTACAATGACCAGAGAGGGACAAATGGTTTGATAAGAAGAAGAAAATGGTAAATGTAGGGATAATGCAGTTACTAACAGGGCAAATAAGTAATGCTTTGTTCATTTCACTCTTCCTTAGACTGGCTGTTAACAATATTATTCTTTGATACTTAATATTCCTTATATTTTCTAATTTAAGAATGCAATGGTTGTTCAAATTCATCCTGCTTCGTGTATGACGGAAGATGTTTCGAACCTGTATGTGGCAGAGGAATAATTGATTGGTATGCTGCCGCTAGACTCTGCGAGACACATTTCTTTGGCTTAGCGACCAACATCCCATATGAGCTTAGTGTGAATATAAACATGGCATGCGACGAATACTGGATTGGCCTCACTAAGGAGCGTTGGAGATCAGAAGAAAACTATTGCAAGTATAGGAGAAAGCATTTATTTTACTCATGTATTAATATCATTCATATTTGGTACTAAGCTCAGCTATTTACAGATAGGTGAAAGGCCTTTCTTAATCATTTTTGTAATTTTCTATGCTTCTCAAAGCATGGCACGGATAATATTATATATGTGCAGCGTTAAATAAATATATATATATTTTTTTAATACGGTAAAGTATTATCATGATGATGGTTAACAACAGGAAAAGTAAAAATAACTTCTGTTATTCAGAAATGTTAATGTTGATTATATAGGGTTTTAAATCCTTGAAAGTGATATGTTAATCTTTACGTAACGATTTAATCACCATGTAACGAGAATGATATGAATAATATGTCTATGCATACAAAAATGAGGGTTTAGGACAAAGAGTGTTCAAAGATTTTAATACTTCAGTGACCCCCCCATGGATGGTTGGCAGGGAAAGGTTACGGACAAGATCGGTGTGCATTGCATCATTAACAGCAGGAAATCTTCACTGGAACTTGTCTGACTGTGCTTCTCTCAGTGGGGCCTTGTGTTCTTTCCGTTCCAATACAACTATCACTTTAGTTGATGGCGAAACTTCATTGCAGTACCGTTGGATCATTGCGCTATGTATCTTATGCGTCCCAGCTGTCATGGCTCTGATAACGGCCCTTGCTGTGAACATCCATCACTCACGCACAACAAACAGGTCACACTGCCTGTTCAGTGGTATCGGATTTTGAAATTTGTTAGTTTAAATATAGAAAAATGATGACTATAATCACTGATTATTCATAAAGACTACAATGTTATTTTAATACGTAAACATAAAAACGCTCCTATCTTCGGAATCTGAAAATCTTATTCTGACATCTCCTTTTTCTTGTATTCATAAGATGTTTTATTTTGTGCTTTCTATAAATAAGCATTTTTTGTCTGTATTTTACTTTAACCATTAACTTCGGAATCTGAAAATCTTATTCTGACATCTCGTTTTTCTTTTATTCATAAGATGTTTTATTTTGTGCTTTCTATAAATAAGCATTTTTTGTCTGTATTTTACTTTTACCCTAAACTCCTTGGTGGAAACATTGCATTACATTTCAGGGTGTACGTTTTGCCAGTTGGCAAAAATCCTCGACAACGCCATCTTGCTATACATAGCGGCCATACTTCCACAAGTTCTTCTACCAGCAACTCTCTCCAATCCGTGAACAGCAGCGGGACCATTTGCTCCAACTGTGGGCAGGTGAGACGATCATGTATGGCACTCTTTCATGAAAAGACTAACAGATAAAATTGACAAATCAATAGGAAAATTTATGGGAGCACAATAAGCTTTTCTGACAGGAATCCCTTTCTTTTTTCCTTTCTGCATGTTCTTTCCTTCAACGTTTACTTTCTAAAGATACATGATATATATCTTTACTAATTTATAGTGCAGAAAATCCATATGCCCATTCAGAAAGAATTTGACAAAGTAATGAATTATAGACGTTTTTTCCACCAGCTGCAACCTTTGCTTGCCTGATTGCATGAAAAAGATATCTCTCCCTGATAAATATAATCGGTAAGCACAACATCCGTGAATGGTTTTCCTTCATTACCAATAGAGCAAAAAAGACAACAACATTCATTACGAGAACCTGCTAATATCAGAGGTGAAGCGATGCGGTGCCTGTGGACGCCTCGTAAAACCACAGCGACCTGACAAGCCACGTCCCGGTCTGCCGACACGTATACAGGAGAGGTCCGGGGTGGCTTCAGGGAAGCATCCTTCTTTTGCCAGCCTTACATGGCAGGACGACTACGAGAACATGGCACGTGGTCTCAAAACGATTCCTCTAAGAGAGATGCATGTGGCTAAAATGCTGCTAAACAACGAGTCACGATCTCCTCCTGAGATTCGTAAGGCAAAGAGGAGAGCCACAAGCTTGGTGTAGAAATCTACCGATGCTGTACACACAGTGTACAAATACAAGAAACATTAACGTCTTCTAGCACACATAGATATTTGGTTTACGTCATAACTGTAACAAGTCATTTACTGAGGCATTTTGTTTTTGGTACAGATATAATTGGTATTATAAATGGTACTATAAAACACAATAAAATGAATATGCATATGTTCCTTTCTGTGCACACATTGTCTTTATTTTTTAAATCTTAAATTTTAAGTTTGATATTGCTCTCACCCATGTAAACCCGTAACTACCCGAGGTAAAATAACCAGCCAGAAATTAAATTGATATCTTCATTGACTGTTGTTATAATAATTCTTATTATTATAATTATTGTTATAATATTTATTATAAGTAGTAGAATAACTATCAGTTTTAAGAACTGTACCTCGATCCGATTGCAAGATGCATTAAATGCATCAACGAGAATGTTTGAAAATGTCAATATATGTCTAGGTATTAAATGAGAGATACACCATTCACATCATCTCTTATTATGTTGCAATAATTTAGTACTGACTGATCATTTTGCCTTGTTATTTTGTTATATTAATTACAGTTTCGCCTCTGAGAAGTAGAGGCAAGGCTCAAATGCATGACTTAGAGACTTACTATCAGCAAATGTTAGCAGCTGATAACTGCACAGAAATATATGTTTTCATTTGTAAACTTTGATCGTTTACATTTTACTGGTGAGATAATATGGTAATGACTCTGAGTCCTCTTCCACCCAGTCACGTTCCACGCGGCTGTCGTAGCTACCAGCACTTCCATATTTGAGTGTATGCAATATGTCTTGTGTGCAGCTAGTCAGGTTGAATGGCAGCGTTAATAACAGAAACACTAAAAATATTGCAATATTTCCAAACACAGAAATATAATGATGTACCGTTTAAAGCAGGAGACCGTCTGTCCCTGTCCTCTTCTCTACCCAGCCAGCTCCCGAAGGTAGAAAGTGAGGCTATTATGCCAAGAGAGGGAATTGTTTGCTACTGTTTACAAATTAAATGAAAGATGAAATACTTTGCTGCCGGTATACTTTTTACATCCAACGCTCATTATCCTAAATTTATTTCAAGAACAAGATCTCAGGTGTTGCTATATGTCGGATAAACAAGCAACAATTTGACAATTTTATTGTAAACCCCAATATAATTACTGCCCATGGTACTCCTAGATTAATTCACACAAAGGAAAGATAATTTCTATTTCAATATTTAGACAGGAGAAATTTGTTACCCAGTCCTAAAGCCAAGCAAAGAGGTTTCAGGTATTCTCGTATCTTTTTGACAACAGACAAAAAACGTTATGATGGTTTTATTTGCACGAAAATTTGCACGAAAAGTTTACGTATGGTTATTTAACTAGAATTGATAGTAAAGTGTTTATATAGTTTTAAATTTGACTTGTCAACTGTATTAAACTGATATGTATCCGTATATTATTCACTGGAATACTTTGCATGTATTCTAAAAGTCTGGCAGATAGGGAACCTGAACTAATTCAAAGAGAGCATAGTAAAACGCGGGTAAATTTAGAGTGAGTTAGATCGCTTGTAAATGCGCATGTACATAGAATAGAATACGTATCAAGATCTGATTATAAAGGTCTGGACATAAATTTAGGATAATTGTTTCCAAATTAGTCATGTTTATCAAGCATTTAGCATAATTACCATGATAATATGATTAAACTTGTTACGGATTGAGCTGTTATCGCCACAAAAATAACTAACAGCATGAACCTATCACTGTTTAATAGCAGTAGGTTGCTGGAACGGCTCCCAAAAAGATTATTTAATACGTTATGTTACCGCTTATACCATAAGATCAAGGAACCAATTTCTCTCAAAGTAATTTAATTAAGTTTTTGCTCAAATAGGTTTCTGTCATTTCTGTTGATTTTTCTAGGGAATAATAATAGCAATTTATATTCGTCTCTCTTTCGCTTATGTAGTATACACTTTCTGATTCGTTGTCATTTTTCCATCGCTGTAGCAGGATACATTTGATAAATAAACTTATATTAGTACTTGTACTTTAACTCATTCTAAGCATAGCATAATTATAAGTATTAATCCATGAAAATATGTACTATTTCTAAATATTGTACGTTCTACAAACACAAACATGCATTTGAAGTGAAAGTCTAAACAATAATGGAGAAAAATATAGGGACTAGCTTCTTTGTTTCATATATCTCCAACCCTTATGCATTGTTCCTTATCTGCGCACTATCGCTAAATCCTGTCCATTCTTCGTCATATCCCATTACAATGAAAAACATATGGTAAAGTAACAATTTTCAAATAGTGGATAACCACCCGACCCCCTTCCTTACGTTGGGTGAAGATATAATGACAATTCTGGAAAAAAATCAATGTATAAATTTGTCTTCCGCGACCCTTGAAGTGTAACACCTTGTAAAAATCCTACGAGGCCCAGCCTTATAGACCGTGGGCGGGACTTGTGACACTGCATGATGGCGACGTTGAATACAGTTGCCACTTCTTGCATTCTGGTAAGTGTGGTTGTCATTAATGAAAACATAAACATATCTGGTAATATATGTAGTATTTATTTGGGAACCGTTCTTGATAAGTTTCATCAGGATTTATTAGCAGCATCCATGTGGGCACTGATTCTATAGGCGCAGCAAACGCAGAGAATATGGTGAACGTATCTCACTTACTTTAAGGTTGCCATGATTGCCTGGGGTCCCCTAGTTTCATATATAACCACCAGTGTTTCAAACCCGTGTGTTGGTATGGAAGACGTAGACTGGTACTCTGCCGCAGGATTCTGCGAGAGAAACTTCTCCGGTATCGCCACAAAGACCCCTATAAAACTTACATTAGATAACGACGTGGGTTGATAGAATTACTGGATCGGTCTGACCAAGGAACGCTGAAAGGCCGATGATAATTACAGTAAAATTTAACCAATAAAAATAAACAAACAAAAATGAATATCTTTTTTACTGCTTGATAGATATTTGATCTTATGAATGGTAAGCATTTATCCATTAAAAAATCTAAAATGGGCCATGTGTTGAATAAACTGAATACCTAGAGGAGAAGCCTTGTCACATTATGTCATTCTTTTATTCTGCTTGGATGAAAAAGTGAATTTTATGTTCATGTATTTGATGCCTTTGCAGTGGTTTCTGTCTTTCGTCCGAGAAAACAACATATTGGAATTTTCTTCTTTCTCGTGAAGTGTTGTTTATATAAGGTATCGGAGAATAAAAACAAAACAATAGTAAAATTTACATTGTTGTATAATATTTACAATCTGCAAGTATTTCTAATGAAACCCAGTGTCTCAAAATCCCTACTGAGTTTTCCATGGTAATCATATATGTATTACTTGATTTTCTGAATGGGAAAAAACACATCCTTTTCCTCTTAGCTCTTCAAATCTTATATAAAAATAGATAAGTACATTTTGCATTTGTTAATTTTAGCCGAGCTCCATGACGCATTGGTCCCTTGTTTCATATCAGGTATGTTAGGCCTTCACGGGTGTACTGGAAGTGAGACGAATGCTACACTCTATGACATCAGTGAGTTTGGGGTCATCTGTTAACAGACCGTGAATCTCACGTCGCTGTTGCTTGCCTAGATCGGCATTTACCTGAACGTTACGCTCGGTTTGGCTACGCACCGTTGATGGTAACGATACGTGGGAGGTTTCGTCTACACCCTCGAGGTTAAGTACTCCGACTTAGGGAGATTCGGTTTTGCAATCCGGATTATCCTGTTCTCGTGAGAATTCGTTCGTACTCACGGTGACTGCGGCTAAGACATGCTGAGGTTCAGCTCTAGTTTTGCTTATGGGACAGGACCTGCAGTGCGCTGCATTACCCATACATCCTCTTTCAGTCGAACTGGGAATTCACACGTTCGTGTGTTAAATCTACGCTATGATGGCCCGCCATAATCGCCTCGTTGCCGATCTTCATAACATCAGCCCATAACGACTGGGGCACCACGATTCTTGATCCATCTGGATCACCGCGTTTGTTTCGCGCAAACTCGTCCTTAATCTGGAAAGTGCCATCACTTCCACAGTGACTAGCCGACCCATCAATCTTCCAATATGGCGCTAAAGACTGATCATCTGTACCTTCAAAAATTCGGCCGGACTTACTTCCGCGACTGGACTAGCTACCATAAAATCCCGCGTCGGCATCTTTCGCTTACATGAAGCGGCATGCGTCTCTACTCTGGACGTCACTTCCGGTGGTTACTCGAAGTCGTCACACACTTTGTCTGAATCCTGATCAGACTTCCACGTAGGATTCGGATCGTTTTGATCCCGAGCACCCGTAATGTTCCTTATCGTTAAGTCGCAAACGGCATCTCCGAATACAATTCCAACAAAACAGGGACAATCTACACTAATAATGGCCTTAGGAAACCGGCTAACCGAGCCACCAAACAACCGACACTCGACGTTGTGTCCGGTGAACTTGTCCGGATCAACGTATGTCTCACGTATTCCCGTTGAATAGCAACCTGAATCGCGTTACACCTGGGCTGCCTTGCCGTTTACTAACCCCTCACAAATGGGTAACGAGCTATCGCCCTCTTTTACAGCAGTCAATCCGAATGACTTACTCTGTTAATCCAAATCTAGATTAACGGAACCGACGGTTTCCCACTTTGATTCCGCAACTTTCGTTGAAATCGACTCGGGCTTACGCTTCGGTTTAACCCCTTGACCACCACTAGACTTATCCCAGCACTGTTCAACAGGCGAGTGCAACTTTTTTGGGGTAGACCTTAACTTCGCCATGCCACTGGTCTGCTTATATTCACGCGCCCTGTGCCTCAAACCATTACATATAAAACAACGTATGCCTCCCGATGGCTTAAACGACTGATCACGCGATCGGCTGGTTTACTTTCTATCCTACGCGTACAGCACTACTACGGGAACTCGCCGCAAAACTGTGTACACCATGGATCTCCGTATACCTCTCTGCAATCTCCACCATGTTATCTATATCGCGACACTGTCCCTCCTTCAACCTTGCTGCAACAGTGCAAATACGGTTCTTGCTGTCAACTAACACCTGCCATCTCTATCCAATGGTCATGGAATCCACTTAGCCGCATGGCGAACTGACTGGGAGTCCGCAACGCTCTGGCCTACAGGTACGAAACTTAAAACCCTCCTCAGACATCCCGTAACGCTTTAAAAGAGCTAACTTAAGCTTATCGTAGTTCATGACTTTGTCAACTGCTAACTGCGCGTATTAAGTATCAAGAGCCCTACCACGCAACAAAGGACTTTGGTACAAAGCCCAGTAATTATGGTCGTACTTCTGACACAGAGCTAGCCGCTCAAAACGCTCTAGTAACGCGTCTAGTTTATCGTGCTTTTCGTTAAATGGAGGGAGTTTGTGTTTCGGGACCGATTCCGTATTCCTCATCTGTTTACTATCGCCCTTATCACTCTCATCGGATGCTGATTTCAGCATTTCTATCTCGTGAGCTCCGGCTCCACGTTCATGCTCCATCTCTCTCTGTTCAGCCCTCTCATCGCGTTCGGCGTCTTTCAGCTGCTGGGCTTCATAAGCCACTGTACGCTTGTTCACGAAGCCTCGTCTTGGTATCCCAAAGCTTGTCCGCATTCCAGAATGGACATCAACACCTCTATGGTAATGATTACCCCAACCGACCATACAGGTGAACCGCGTAACACACACACAAAATCCGCAAGACTAAACACTAACTGATGGCAGAGAGAATCGGAGGTATCTAGCTCACAACTACCTGAAGGTTGCACCGCAAATCAAGAGACGAACGGACAGATAGACGAACACTATGCACGAGTTATCAAATCTAGGAACACTAATAAAAATGAAACGCTTACCTATCGTGTGACCTCACTCAACAAATCACCACAAAGCAAGGTAAAATGTAATTACAGGTGTAATTGAGGTGTAATTAAAAAACGTCTAATATTAGTTAACCCCATCATTGAGTAACCTTAACTTCTAACTTGTGTTATCTAAAACAGTAAATTACCATATCAAAGTATTAACCTGCATTAAACCCTTGCGAAATGCGTGTGCGTGAAGCCTTAGCACTGATTCAATTTCAAATTTTTTAACCGTCCAGAGAAATTATATCAATAATCAACATGGAAAATTCAACAAATGCACAGGAATTTAAATGGCAAAAACAATGCATGTCGTTAAGGCGAAATCCTCATAGCAACATTCGCCATAAAATGTCACACCCGGTGAGGGCGGACACTCCAGGTTCTTTCATACGGGGTGGGGGGGTGGGGGGTGGGGAGGGCAAACTGGTTGAAGCTTGCGCAGTCACTCAAAGCTAAGAAAAGCGACAGTTGTAGATAAACCAATTATTATATAACTATTGCATTTTTTTACATGTTTCTGAAGGGAGGCGCTATACATTTACATGGCACAATATCAATATCAATGAGATCGTATTAAACACAAAAGATCACAGAGTCCTCCTTCGTCCATGGACGTCATGTGAGTATCGTCCCGCACGATCTAGCTCACCCGAATTGATCATTGTACACGCGCATGGTCCTGCATGGTCCTGCATGGTACACACACTCTGGCGGCAGGCTGGATTTCCTTTCCCGCCTGTCACCGTAAAGCTAATCCCTGGCTGGCACAGTTCTCTCACGGAACCACAGACATAAGAAGCCGCACATGTCATACCACACTACAATATACCGTAACAGCGTCTTGACTCAATTGTCCCTGGCAGATAAAAATCACCTGTTTACAATTCCGTCTGTAAACATAATCCGCAAGTCCGTTAGCGATGAACGTGACGTTTGTAGCCTTCATGCTTCGACCAAAATTAAATCGGGGACTCTTCCCCTAGACGGGCGAGTTCGGACCCTCCTGTTTGACCGACTAATTTTGGCGGAGTACACTTAACAGCGCGTCGCATCCAAGGGATTGTAACGCCGATGTTTCGTGTCCTGCTTTTATACGGGTGCTGACGTCACATCGTCCTATCATATGCATACCAAAGAACTCGAAAGCCTCCAAAGAAAAAAAGTACAAAAAACAAGCACACAGGTGTGCAGGTGGGCTGTCACTACGGGTTAACGTCCTATCAGGAACTGGCCTGGACAAGTACTTTCACCGACTTCAAACTGCACCGGCCTGAACCCGGAACCCGACCCCGGGGCTGCCCACTCCTACATGAGCACTCTGACACACACAAAACCCCCGCCAACAAAAAAATGGTCTCGGTCCTCTGGTGACATAAGGTAAATGTTTGTCACTTTGTTTGTGACACCATGTTTTTGACGGAAATTGGGACGGACGCTTACCGATTTTATGTCCGCGGGCGTAGAAAAAGAACATTTATTTAAAGATCTTAGACGAAGAAATGTCAAACAGACAAACTGTTCTTCAAAAAATGTTTTAGATTCATATATGATCAAGTTTTAAGGAAACGGATTTAGGGGACCCTCGAAATATGCATATTTATTTAACGTTAGAAATACTTTATTCAAATATTTCAACACTCGGTGGAATCATATTTAAGAAAGAAAATATATTTCTAGACCTGCAACAGGTCGAGGAATTTTTTTTTTTTCTTTTTTTGTATCATGTTTATTAATGTTCAGTGATCATTTTATAATTCATGTATTGCCCCTTCTGTGGGGTGCAAATAGTTTACTTTCTTTCTCCAGGGGGCCCCATTATCACTAAGGGGTAAGGACTACATGAGAATCCTCCTATAATTGAGCACATAGACGCCACCTGTAGTTATAATTGTGAATTACCAGAACTGGTCATGGCAGCATCAGGGCAGCTGGACTTAGGGTCAACAGAGTAACAGAATAGGGGTTGCTTTTCCTTGAAGTATATTTATGTAAAATCAGAAACAGACAAAATTATAGGGACCTATGCAGGTCTAATATATTTCATGTACCTATCACTTCATTGACCAAGCATGACTGGCTCGCAGGGATAAGTGATTGACCAGAAAGCTGTGTCGGGATTTCGTTAACAGCGGGGCATTTTAACTGGAACTTGTCTGATTCTTCTTTCCCCCATGGGACCTTCTGTATATCCTCAAATAGTATGAATATAACTGTCTTCAAAGATACATTATCACTGCAGTACCATTAGGTTGTTGCAGTATGTGTCATGTGCGTCTCAACTGTAATAGCCCTCTCGTTGGCACTCTTTGTAAAGATCTACCGTTTCCCTGCGACGAAAGGTTAGAATGGTGGTTAAATACTAGATTGGTAAAATGAGTTGTTGATGATTTAAACGTCAGTTCAAAATATGTTCCCATTATTAAAACGAAGATTTAAATTATATTATTGTTAACTATTCTTCAGATCAAGAAACAATAGTGAAGCGCTTATTTTAGAGTATGCACAGCACATTCTGTTAATTAAACCCCTCGTTTGGTTATAACATGTTTGACTAAATTGGATTATTTGCTGCCGCCCTGACATGTTTTCTCTAAAAAGAATTTGTTGATGTGGACAATTCGTAACCTTTATGACATAATTCATTTCAGGGTCTAAATTTCCCTGTGAGATGTGCACGACCACCCCGTCGCGCCCTGTATAGCTAACCTTTTCTCTTCGGTCATCTTTTGCAACAAGCACGTCCCGTTCTTTCCAGTCCAAAACTAATGACATCAACAGTATTTACATGTATTGTCTATATATGCATGACTTTTAATAAAGATTTTGAAAGTAACATATATAATTGTTTACATTTTGTAAATATCTTGCAATCCATTCTTGTTAAAGCGTATTTTGGGAAGAATCGTGCGATAACTGTTTACCATGGAACGATGATATAGTGCATTTCCGTGTAATACAATATGAATAGGCAATGTGACTAAAACAGATAGTATTGTGTCTAGAGTGCAATGAGGACAATAACATCCACTGCGAGAACATGTTGACATCAGAGGTTACGTGATGTGGTGCATGTGGTGATCTTTTGAAACCAAAGCAACCTTAGAAATCAGGGCCAAGTCTTCCCAAACGCGGTCCAGGTTGTCTTTGATCGCGTTACAGAAATATTCTTCAGTGGCCAGTCCGAAGTGGCTCATGTTCTTAAGACTATTAATCTCAAGGTGCTTCGTGTGGTAAATCCCTTTTTTGTAGAATACAGTGTAAAAAGGAGAGCCGTCAGCATGGTGAATATATAGTATAAACAAGAGAGCCGTTTTTTTTTTTGTAGAATAGAGCGTAAACAGGAGAGCCGTCTTATTTTTGTAGAATAGAGTAAAGACATGAGAGCCGTCAGCATGGTGTAAAATATTGTATAAACAGGAGAGCCGTTTTTATTGATGGTAAAATAGAGTGTAAACAGGCGAGCCGTCAGCATGGTGCATATATAGTATAAACAGGAGAACATTCCTTTTTTGTTAAACAGAGTGTGAACAGCAGAGCCGTCAGCATGGTGTATATATAGTGTAAACCTTTTACATCTCGGCCCACACATAGTCTGACCACTTAATACAATCTCGGTCCACCGGGTCGACGATCTCGGACTGTTTTACGTACCTTCTCGGACCACTTTATCAGACCCGTTGGGACCTCGATCGGACTCATGATGTCGTTGTCAAATGTGTATGTTCTGTCTTCAAACCGTGTTAATTGTTGAAACGAGAAAAAGCTTTGCTTACTCCACACATAACTATATATTGCCTCCCACTCTTTATCATTTTCTCGATCATCAATCATTCGCTACATATATTGTCTTAATCATTATCATATATTTATGTAATTCAAAAGTTTGTGCATTTGATCATGTATTAAAGTATTAGAGTGTGTACCAAAGAATGAAAGGAAGAAAGATTGAATGAAAGAAAGATTGTATGATAGACAGACAGAAGAAATGAAAGATCAGATTGAATGAAAGATTGAATGAATGAAAGGGTGAATGAAAGAGAGACAGAATGAATATAAATTGAATGAAAGAAAGATTGAATGAAATAAAAAAGTTTGAATAAGAAAGACTAAATGAATGAAAGAATGAATGAAAGAAACATTTAATAATAGACAGATTAAAGATCAAAATGAATGAAAGATTGTCCGAACAAAAGATTGAATAAATGAACGATTCAATGAAAGAAAGATTGATCACAGGAAGATTGAATGAATGAAAGACTGAATGAAAGAAAGATTGAATGAAAGAAAGATCTGAATGAATGATGCCTGCCGATCCCCATGCTTTACGATGATGCAAATTCTCGTAGTTACCCGATCACAAAGAGGTCCGAGACGGTAGTTGCCCGAACACAAAGTGCTCCGAGATCGTAGAGGCAAGTTACAAAGTGGGCCGAGATCGGTGGCCCAGTGGTCCGAGATCGTAATGGTCCGACTTCGTTTGGACCGAAATGTAAAAGGTCCGAGATCTCCAGGTACCATCGATACCCAGTAGAGCCGTCAGCACAAGGTAAAATATAGTATAAACAGGAGAGCCGTCAGTATGGTGTGTATATAGTGTCAACAGGCAAGCCGTCAGCTTAGTGCAGAAAAGACTGGAAACAGGAGCGCCGTCGGCATGGTGTATATATATATTTTGTGTAAACAGGAGAGCCGTCTTATTTTTGTAGAATCGAGTATAAATAGGAGAGCCATCGGAATGGTGTAAAATATAGTATAAACAGGTGAGCCGTCAGCATGGTATAGATAAGAATGGATACAGAAACGCCCTCAACATTGTGTAGAATAGAGTGTAAACATTAGAGCCGTCAGCATGGTGTATATATAGTGTGAACAGGAGAGCCGTCAGCATGGTGTATATATATTGTCAACAGGCAAACCGTCAGCATGGTGTTGAAAAGAATGGAAACAGGAGTGCCGTCAGCATGGTTTATATTTTGTGTAAATAGGAGAGCGGGCGTTTCTGTAGAACAGAGTGTCAAGAGAAAAACATTAGCATGGTTATTTATAGTGTAAACAGGAGAGTCGTCAGCATGTTGTATATATGGTGTACACAAAAGCGCCCTCTGTTTGGCGTATATATATAGTGTTAACAGGAGAGCCGTCAGCATTGTGTATATATAGAGTGTAAACAGGAGAGCCGTCAGCATGGTGTAAAATAAAGTGCAAAAAGTGCGGCAGTTTGTATGATGTTCAATAGTGTAAACAAGAGATCCGCCATCAAGGTGTAAACTATAGTGTAAACAGTAGACCTGTCATTATTGCGTAAAATATAATGTAAACAGGACCAGTCAGCGATATTACAATTACTGTACATTTAATGGAAAACCCGCATCAATACCCTCCCTTTAAGATATGCTGAACACTAACGAGGTACCCTGACATTAAGGGGTTTGGTCATTTCTGATTATTCATGATGATTCTCTTGAATTTGCCATCGTTATATACTGTCTAATATGTGCTCGGATACTGTGACGTCGTTGTCCGTCCGTCCGAACCACGTGCTCGTGCACACACACACTCACCCAAGGCTCACAATAATGACATAGTCCAGCTCATAAGATGAACGTAACTTTACTGCGTTTACCTTATGTAATACATAGAATATATCTACTCTAAACAAAAATACGAGATCTGTTGGAAATCCTGGGACGCCCACACGATCCCCTGCACTCTGATGTCATTACCCAGACCAAGTTCTTCTGTGCTGGGCTCGTGCGCTACAGTCCCTAATTTCTACTTATCTCGTCCCTGACGAACCTCAATCTCCCGCCGGCCACACTAGAGCGCCATCTCTTGGTCTCGTTGACGAACCCTGACCGTGCCGTTTTACCGTGCTGGGGTGCGTCTCACCAGTCGTCCGTCTGCTGGACATGTAGTACACCATGTAGTGCACCCGCTCTCTGCACCCCTGCGCTTTCGGCCACGGCGAAGTGGTCTCCGCCCGGGGTAAAAAGGGTCTTCAACGCCACTTTTCGATGGCACTCTATGATCTACGGCTTCCGTCCGTTTGGCGATTTTTCATCGTTGGCGGCTGTAGTGAAAGTACCAAGGACTACAGTCTGGGAACCCCTTTTTATAACTGGACTCCACTGAAAGCCACTGATTATTCATGAGGTGCATGAATAACAAAATCTTAATAAAAAGCAAAGTGCTTGGTAGCCCTATAAATATTTATAAGCTCTGACACGCTAGCTAAGCCCTTTACACAGGAGCGTCCCCATCACCTCTGAATTGGTATCGTATGAACTTATTGACCCGAGCGCTTGGTCAAATGTGCTAATAACAAATGGCGCTCCCTCAACAAGAACAGCAAAACATACGAGTGACCGTACCCATTTGTATTAATGGGCAATGTTGTGTGGGGATATTTCTAACGCGTCACGATAGCCTCCTCAGACCACCGTAGCTCCGTGGGTTTTCCCTTCTTTGTAATATCCATTAAATGCTTGGCTATGCTAGCAGAATTGCTCACAAACTTGCGGTAGTATCCTACTGCTCCTAGAAATGATCTGAACTGTGACTTGTTCGTTGATTTGACAATGTCAAGGATTTTACCAACCTTACCCGCTTGAGGTCGTATCTCACTTCTACCTATCATGTGGCCCAACAACTACACCCTCGTGCCTCCTATTTCACACTTGACTAGCCGAGCTAATAGGTTGTGTTCATGAAGCCTATCGAATCCCTTCGTGACAGCCTCAATGTTAGTTTCACAGTCCTCGGCAAAGATGATAATGTCGTCGATGTATCTCTCCACGTTGTCCAATCCTCGTAGTAATTTGTAAACCATCCTTCAAAAACCTGCACCCGCATGTAAAAACCAGAATGGCACGCGAGCCAAGTGAAAGAAACCCTGATCAGTCTGGAACGCCGCGAGATACTCACACACCTGTGCCATAGGCACTTGCCAGTATCAATACGACAAGTCTATTTGGTGAAATACTAAGAGTTCCCCAGCTTTCCCATTACAATCTCTTGATTAGGTATGGGTTTCACATCAAATACTGTTTGACTAGCATTCAACTGGCGAAAGTCAATACAGTGCCGATAAGATCCGTCGGGCTTACCTACGATTAACAGAGGGCTGGCTTATTCTGACATCGAAGGTTCGATGATGTTCATCATTCTCATCTTCTCGACTTCCACCCTCATCTCCTGCTGAAGTGCGTCATTACTTTTGCGACGAAAGGGCTCTTTATCCGCCATATCGATGGTGCAGTGTAACAGGTCAGTCTTACCGTGTATATCCGTCAAAACATCCTTGTACGTCTGTATAAGTTCCCCTGCTTGTTACTGCTGCTCTGTTGACAGGTTCGGACCGATTCTTACCTCTTTCCAAGTCTCCTTGTCCTGTAACAGACAACATGCATCTTCTATGTTTAGTATGGATTCGCTAAAGAGGCTCGCTGCTTACCTGAGTGCTCTGGACAACCTCCAACTGGAGACTTCCTATACATGTCACAATCTACTTTTGTTTGCGATTTCCTTCGATATACTTTCTCAACATGTTGATATTGAAGGTCTTGTGGTTCCTATAGACGTCTAGTCTATAGTTGCGCTCGTTCACCTTCTCCTTAACTGGGAGAACAGCATAAGTAGCTTGTTTGTGTCAGTCGGCAGCAAGATCAGCGCTTTGTCTCTCACATCTTGTCGTCTGATTCTGGTTTTCCGGTCAAAGTACCTGTGTTGTTCACTTGTTCCTTCCTCAATTCCTCGTGTGCCAACTTGCAGGTCTCTTCAAGCTTGTTCAGTTCCAACACATACTGGTACTTGGCCTTGTCCGTCCACAGTTCTCGCAGTATACTCATGCGATTTCTCATCGTGCGTCGGTATAGCATCTCGAATGGTGAGAAATTAAGGCTCTCCTGTGGTACCTCATGATAAGCAAAGAGTAATGCCGGTACATGATTATCCAAGTCTCGGGGCTTATCCTGGCACATTCTAATTAACATCTAATTCAGAATTCCGTTGAAGTTTTCGTCCTGTCCAATGTACATGGGTCGATGCGGTGTCATTGTCAGTTGGGTTATCGACAAAAGCCCAGCGATATCTCGCATCAAATCAGAGGTGAACTCGGTCGCTCCGTCACTATAGATCTCTCTTGGTACCTCGACCCTGGAAAATATATCTATTAGTGATTCTGCTACTTCACTTGTTTCAATACTACGCAAAGGAACTGCCTCAGGATAACGCGTAGAAGAATCAATAATCGTCAGAATCCATCTGTACTGACAGTCTGATGCAATCATCGGTCCGACCAGATTAATACTGACACGGTCGGAGGTAGTACTAATAATTTGCATAGTTACTAGTGGAGCTTTGAAGTTCTTCCTTTTGGAATAGTCCTCTGGCATATATCACATGACTGACAATACATTGTGAAGTCATATCTGATCCCTGGCAAGTAGAAATACGAAGTCACCCATCCAAGTTCTTCTGACATTCATATGTCCTCCAAGGATCGAGTCGTGTGCTACCTCTCAACTCCGACTCGCAGCTTCCGCGGTACCACCAGTTGAACCATAGTAGTATTGTCTCTCGGAGAAACATGTTTCCCTGTAAATGACGCAACACTTGGTATAATATCTCTCCGTACGTCCTTCCCTCGGGTCTGTCCCATCCCCCGCTTCATCCACTTTCGTACTCGATCGGGGGAATCCTGACGCTGAGCATAACGCTGCTAGTCCCTGTTAATCATCGGAATTTGCGTCTAGGCTACCATCAGTGCGTGTGGCGTCCCCATTTTCGCTTAGGCTCTGGCAATCACGGAAAACTAGTGTCCTTCTCATCCGCTGCGTTGCATCACCTCGGAGTTTCTTGGTACCCTACTACCCTCTGGAGCAGCTGGCTCCTTCTAGATTCCCTATGACTAGATCATACACCGGGTTATCAATGGCTAAAGCCTATACTGATCCTACATAATACGGGGTATCTAGGTAAACCTTTACAACGGCTGCCTTTATCGCTTGACCGTTAATTATCAAACAAGATTATATTTGTCAGTATTATGCTGACCGTTGCCCAGACTTCGCTTCACCACCGCTCGAGAAAAGCCCGTGTCCTGTAACACCTCCACGTCTCGTTGGTTGTGGCCCACTCTCCCTAGCGTATCTGGCATCAGCCCATGGTCTCTCATGGATAAGGCTGTGATCTCCATCCGCCTCCATCTTGTCCCTTACAGTATATCACGTCACCGTCCCGATCTACAGGAATCTTCAGGCCTTTCTCCAACGTAAAGTACTCCACCTGCGGTATTTCCGTGTCTTCCGTTGGTTATTCTTCCATTGCTGAACTCTCGACCTGATCCCAACTTGGAAGAGGCCGTCTCTCTGATGTCGGCGTCCTCCCTGTCAGCAACTTACAATCCTTTGCGAAGAGACCGGGTTTATAACCATTTAAACAGGTATGTAAGTTCACATTCCCTTCGCTGGCTTTCTAGTCTACTTGTCTTCCTTTACCGAGGGTCCCTGTTCTCGTTTGACTTTAGGATACTTCTGCGTCCGGCGCCCTCTAGCGACGCTCCAAAGGTTGTACAAATTACCATGGACTTGTAAGAACTGTTCCACGATGTCACACAGCGCCTAGGCATCTCCTGGCCCACGCTTCTGGACAAACATCTTTAGATCTCTGGTGCATGCACTGGTGGCCTGTTCTCTTAAAAACAAATCTTTTAGCCCATTAAATGTTTGCGGAATATGACTCAGTTCTATCCATCTAGATAAGTTACCATCAATCCTGATTACAAACTGACTGAAACTCTCACCTGATTCTTGCATAATTATACGATACTTATTCTGAAATCTCGATGAAGCGAACTGGTATCTGCGCATCAACGCTTCCTTCACCTTGTCGTAGCCATTTATATCCTCTGGTGTCATTCTACAGTTCACTTGCAATGCATTACCTCTGAGCAATGCGGTGAGATTGGACGCCCACCTCTCATGTGACAAGCCCTGCGTCGTGGCGTAACCATCGTATCTATGTAGATACGCATCCATGTCATCCTATTTCTCGTCAAACAACGTAAATTTAGGCACACTAGCCCGCTCAGATGGCCTACATCTAACTCCACCGGCTGCGGCGAGTGCGAGTTCATGTTCTCTTTGTTTCTGGGCCTCCCTGGCATTGGCTTCTGTTTCCTCATGGGCTGTTCTCTTTCCTCGACTGCTGCCTCTAGCTGTCTCTCTGCTTCCTTGGCAGTCGCTTCTGCCTCCTCTCTCATCAACGCTGCCAACTCCGGTCCCGTCAAGCCCTCCTTCTTGCCCAACTCAAGGATCACTTCTAATTCAGCTGACGTAGCCATTAAAAACAAAATCTTTGACGCTAAAAATGAAATACCATTAGTATCTCTACACACCGTAGATCAGATGAGGATAACAATGCTTTCTTATAAAGAAAAGTGCGGCTAAAAACTATGTGAAGTTTAAAAACAAAGCGTTTCTTTAAAAAACTGCGTCTTTAATTTAAACGACTTTCACCCGTTTACACGAAGTCTAGGCAAAGACGGATGTTACAACCGTCTTACTATCGTCACTGGACAGATGTGATAAAGTGTAACGCTCACCACAAAGAAAATCCCCAGTCGAAATATGGGGTCGTTGTTTCTCGCCCTGGTAGAGCTGTAACAAAGTACCAGCCCGAATACAAAAGAAAATGGTTAAGTACAAACAACCAGTGCACAGAGTCAACTTCAGTACTTAGATATCCATATATACCTTTTTCGTCAATATATATAACAATACACGATATATGCTACAAATATTTATCCTGGTAAAAATAAAACTACCTACCTTGGCGAAATGTGTGAATACACAAGCTGATGGCTCAGAGCCTTCCCGGATGCGAGCACCCATAAATGTGACGTCGTTGTCCGTCCGTCTGAACCACGTGCTCGTGCACACACACACACACTCACTTAAGGCTCACAATAATGACAGAGACCAGCATATAAGGTAAAGGTATCTTTACTGCGTTTACCCTATCTAATACATAGAAAGTATCTACTCTAAACAAAAAATATGGAAATTCTGGGACTCCCTAACGCCCTGCTGCACTCTGAGGTCATTACCCAGACCAAGTTCTTCTGTGCTGGACTCGTGCGCCCCAGTCCTTAATTTCTACGCCTCTCGTCTCCGACGAACCTCAATCTTCCGCCGGCTACACTTTAGCACACTCTCTTTGTCTCGTTGACGAACCCTGACCCTGCCATTCTACCGCGCTGGTGTGCGTCTCACCAGTCTTACACCTTCCGGGATGTCCGCTTGTCCGTCAGCTGGACATGTAGTATAACATGTAGTAAACCAACTATTTGCGCCCTTGCACTATAAGTGGTTTTCCACCTGGGGGTAAAAAGGGTCTTCAACCGCACCTTTCGATGGCATTCTAAGATCTGCGGCTTCAGTCCGGCTGGCGATCTCTCGTCGTTGGCGACTGTAGTTAAAGTGCCAAGGACTACAGTCTGGCAGCCCCCTTTTATTACCGGACTCCACTGAAAGCCACGGACTATTCATGAGGTGCATGAATTACAAAACCATAACAAAAAGCAAAGTGCTTGGTAGCCCTATTAATATTCATTTGCACCTACACCCTAGCTAAGCCATTTACACAGGCGTGTCCCCCTCACCTCTGAGCTTGTGATCTATAAACTTACTGACCCGAGCCTTTGTTCCAGTGTGCGGAAAAACAATGAACACTCTCTCAACCAGAATAGCAAAAACAAACGAATGACCGCACCCATGTTTATTAATGGGCATTTTTGTGTGGGGAAATTTTTAACGCATCACAGATACATTGTCATCCTCATCAGTGAAATACTACGTGACAACAAAATTAGCTTATAGATAAGTCATCTCCGATAAATTACTTTTAAAGTTGTGGTTTAAAAAAAACAGTTATTGCTTCAAATGAGATTTCTAAATCTCCAGTTTTCCAAAAATACGAAATTTATCAGTTTTACAGATGATCTGTAGAAACAAAACCTCTTAAAATGTTGCTTTTAAGGCTAAACAATCTTATCGGAAATAAATAGCTTATTTACATTTATGAACGCAAGGGAAAAAAATGATGACATTTAATAGCATTTATTTAAGTGTAAAAGGAAATAAAAGGCTATGTACAAACCAACCTTGTGCTACGTGTGATAAAACTAAATATAAAAAGGTTTAAGTGAATATTTCTATCACCGACCAAAACGTTCTAAATAAGGATTACCTGTATTATGCTTGTAAATCCATTCATCACTTTGCTTGGACATTAGATATATTATTATTATTGCGGTTATGAAGGTTGTGCAATATTCATCATGGCCTTTTGTAGTTTCATTCACGAAACTCCTTTCAGCCTTATAGAAAAAAAAAGATATGGGGGAGATTTATCCACCATGCGAGCTTTAAAAGCAGACCTTATTCGAATTGGATATGATATTTTCCAAGAATTGATTGATATTCTTATGATTATAAAAATGATTTGTTTAAAAATACTCTATATTTGCACTCGTATTTCGGGGAAAAAGAGTGATTCAAAATAACTTTGTTTCCTTCTTATACTCAGAAATCGTTAACGCTATGAAGTAGTCACCTCAGACACCCTCCCCTCAGACACCCACCCTCTCTTCCAAACTTATTTCGTAACTTTTGCCCTAATTTGTTTCCGAGAAATTTCATAATTAAGGCGTAAAGTTCAAATGAATGACTATGTGCATTTTCTTAGTGATCTCGATACAGTTGTCGATGCAGAATCTGCTTGTATACAGATCATGATTCAGTTTTATCTGGTGCTGACACCTGGTAAAATATCTTGGTACTTCTATAAAAAATGGGGTATTATTTACTCTTTTGAAAGCGTTCTCATAAAATAGTTTTGTCTTATTCTAGCACGGCAGAATCCGACTTTTAAGGGCTGCCAGGAAACCCTTTCTCCCACAGCTAATTTGAACTAGTCCCGTAACACAGCATAGAGATTTAGTTATTGTTACATTTGTTTTAGCCTCTTACTTTGCATTTTTGATCATAACTTCATATTTGCAAATAATCTTATTCTACAAATGGTCTTACTCGAAGGATCTAGTATAATATTAATAAGCGGTATAGTAACTGACAGTAATATCTTCTGATATCGCTTAACACCGAAATTGCCATGTTTTTGTTGGCTTTCCAAGATCATTGTTTAAACAAAAATAAACGAAAATGACCCGACAACTGACTTTGCCCAACTCCCTTTAACCTATGTTTATGGACACGAAAATTTTAAATCAACTTAGTGAATTATTGGGAAGGTTTTCTGTCAACAGACGGCTAATTTTAATATCAATAAGTATAAACCTTTTTGGTATAAACTTTTCTGCATGAGCATAATTGAGTGTATATGGACAAAGAAGAAACCTAAGGTAACAGTTCAAAAGGCACAATTGCTTTTCTATTTGAATTCTTACTCTTATTTATGTGCGAATATGAAGCAAATTCTTACAACCCATGATAAAACATTTTCTTTGCCTGTACTTACTGACATATGTGAATCTAGTGACTCTGCGTTCTACATTACTACAATAATGTACAATTGATCAAACAAATGTGGCGTGTTTGTAAAATTAGCTGAATCAGACATCTAAACAAATGTTGTATCTTAACTAACATAAAGACATGAAGAAATCGAAATTCAGAAACAGTTTGAATGACTGCAATTAAAATAGCAATGGTCAACGTCATATGACAACACAAAGGGTTGCACGTGGGTGCGTCTGAGTAAGTGCAATGACCAGCTAGTAAGTGAAAAGGACATCATATAAAGAACGAAAGCATATGCATACCATCAGTACACATGGCTTAAACTGTTTTCCATGAAAAGTTTAGCACAGTCTATTGTCATGTTATGTTTGAACGTTCCATGTCCAACTGGTATTATCGCCCTGCTAACGGTAAAAGTTGTTGTAACGCCCTAGTGACAGGTGTATGAGCTTTATATCTACAGGATATTAGTGCACAAGCTACATTAGTCCATGTTAACATACAAAATTACCATGTAACCGAAGATTGTTGACAGATCCCTCGTTGTTAGTGGTCAGAGCATATGGAGCAACGCAATCTGTTGTCATCTACAACCATTCCGCCATTCATCATCGTTGGAAATCTTTCCATTACGACAATGCAGCCATAGAGACGCTCCTCGCAATTTTATAAGCATGTGGATATACACAAAAGGTACAAACTGTACACCAGCAACTGGCTTATTGTTATAAAAGGATTATGGGATTATTTTATTTAACAAACCTCAATTATCGGATTGGGACGCTTAAATTTGGTTTGGCTTTTTCTGCGTCGAATTATTGACACAACACAAAGGGTGCCACTATTATTTTCAAGATCCGAAGATAAATGAAACAATTTCCTTTGTCCTTAATCAATCACCGTACAATTCAGATTAACACAGACAGTAGCAAGGGCCAGCTGAATGCTGCTGCGCCTTATTAGTAGTTGGATAAAAATACATAAGTTTTAGGAAAGATTGGAACAAAGTGGAAATTGATATTTTCGTCTTAGTCATATACCAAGTCAAGTAACATTAGATTATGTATAATTGAAATCGGCATAACCAGAAATCAAATTTACTAATATCTTAACCCACTTTTTACAAGATGAATCAAGTTACACCAGTATCTTATCTTTACTTCGGTACTTCGTTTACCTTCATAACATATTTCAATTCAGACGGCATAGTATATATAATATATAATCAAACTCTTCAGACTACTAATAAATCTAATGTTTATTCTTTATAAGGTAATTTAAGTAATTTTAAACGTTATATGATGGATGTGAAATAACATGTTACATCTAAGTCACGACAATAAGATAGTAAGTTCATTTATCTTGTCTGTATTTCAAATGTAGCTGACTCATTATTGAATACTGCATTTTCTCCATCGTTGGCATATTTTATTATTTCTATTTCATGAAATGAAAAAAAAATAAGAGTAGCATCTGAACAAAAAGAGAAATTCTATTGGAAACTGATGCATTCCAAGGATACAATATGTTATAATACGTTTCCCTCAATAACTAGGTAGGTATACCAATTGCATGATCTGTTACACTTTCTTATGTTAACTTATGCAATTGTATTGAACAATTTACATTCATCACGTTGTCGAATCATTGATATATTGATACACTTATCAATTGATCGATACCACCGAGTAAAAGTAATAAATACTAACCGGTGAGTACTAAAAATAAGCAACTGTAAAGGATATATGATTATGAAATTTGGTACATTTATGCAATGACCTCATATAATATGCAAACTTAAATATAACACCATTGGTTTATGACATAATTTTGGTCGTAACAAACAACATACATTGTATTGATTTTATAATATAAAATCAATTTGATATTTTTCACATCTGACACATTTAGTAAAGATAAACGGATATTTTGAAATATGCAAATTAGACAAATTCCTCAAGGGTAATAAAGTTTTATTATTTGGATCGCATATGAGCACATTGAAAAGCAAGAATCCACCATAAAACGAATGTTATACCTTACTTCAAAGTAACACCTCTGTCGCTGCCCGATTAAATTGTGAGTGTGGGTTTCACTCAGATTTGTTTGTCAGCCTGTCTGTTTCTTGTTCTGCCTTCGGACTGTATGACATACTATATATATATATATATATGTGTGTGTGTGTGTGTGTGCCGGATAATTGTCGGCGTATAACTGCATGATAAGAGCATTACCTTAAAATTGAAAGGGCTAGCTACTTTTCCTTCGACTTCCTGACACAGAAGTTTAATTAACAATGTGTGCTGTCACATCCGGCTTGTTTTGTCCAATAAAAAATTCACATCCCAGCCAACCTGTTAGCGAATTATATAAGAACAGGATTGCGTTAGTAATCACTTAACTGCTCATCTAGGGAAGTGTATATGCGTTCTCCAGACGCATTCTGCGAACCCCATTGAATCAGGAACAGCATCAGGGGCTTGTCAGTGGTAAAGATGACTTGTGTTTAATTAATTCACTTATTCCTTTGTTCAAAACCGACTTCCTTGAGGTTTGGGAAAAGCCAAGTGTCAGGTAAGGCATGTTTTAGCAACATAAATGAATTAAACAATACTAATCTTGTGTAGGGAATTACCGACTTAACAGTCGCAGTTAGTATAAAAGAGGATACAAGACTTAATGATCACGTTATACATAGTTAGAATTTTACCTAGATGGCTTTACCCATACTATACTGCATTATTAATATGTTGTTCATAATATTTCATATTAATCGGTAAATATGGTGTAGGTAAAGTTTTAGTGCTGTCAGATAAATTCAAAGCATGTCGTGTGAATTATGTTCAAAAATATGAAATAAAAAATTCAACATAGAACTTGATTTCTTATATTCCAGGTCGATTTTCAATATATTTTTTTTAACATGGTTTCCGTTTCGTTGTCAGGATACCTAAAGCATAAAGAGCGACAAACAGTATTAGAGCCAGTCCTAAAAATCCAGTTTCCCTTGCTTAAGTGAATATATATAGGAGTTTATACCAAATGATGGATATTTATAATGATCGTTTTTTTAATGAACTATCCTCATAGGTCCACGCCGTTAAGTGTGCAATGATGGCTTTTGCTTTTATCTAGGTAGAACATTACATAAATAGAATCAGTCAAGTGTTACAACACACGTGGACTACTGTTTGCAAACTAAGTTAGGTTAAATAATCGCCATGGAATATATTTAATATGTAGTACAACCATTATCTGATCAAATTCTAATAAAAGGTGACGTTCTTAACTAGTTTATACTGTCTTCATCAGGTTAACGCTAATCTACATACATTAGATAATTTTGTTTCATAAGAAGTGCCTTAAATGCATCGTAAATATTCAGTAAACGGAATATGTGTATATGTTAGTAAATATTGGTAACTGAGGATGTTTGTCTAACTTATGTTTACATGAACACTGGCATCCAGTGATTACACCAAGTCACAGTGCCAACTGCTTGGTGCCCAGGCTTCTACGGCAAAAGATGATTCAAATTGAGAATGTGAATTGTTTCACCTCTTCTGTGCAGGCATTCTTTTGTTTCGAATAAGGTATCTAAATTTATGACTTATTTAATTTATTATATTTCTTTTTATATAGCGCACCATGGACTTTTTTTAAATGTTAATCTTCATTCACCCTCCAAATATTGTTTATGATGTAATGTTCATCCAGCTGGTGGCACTGACCATTGTCGACCGGGACTATTTTCTAAATAAAGATAAAAGAATTGAATATTTAGAAAGTTGAGCCCGCCTGTTCACTGATGCTTCGGAATGCCCCGCATGTCCACAGTGGTCCTGTCATTATCTTCAGAACGGATGTATTTTGTTACGCTACGGAAGGTTGACTTGGTTTGAGGCCATGGCTGAGTGTGAGATGGCGGGAAGATATCGCTGGTGTCCTGGTGACGATTTTCAAAAGGAAGAAATGACCTGGAAGAGCCAGACGTCAGTTTTGATTCCCGGAGATGCATGGATAGGATGGAGGATGGAGGACTGGGTGGATGAGGCTTCAGGTAAGATCAATAAAAACATTTAGATGAAAAAATGCGAAAGCTTCTAATAGATTTCGTCACCATTTGTGAAACAATAATTTTTCTTCTTTACACACATTATGAAATACACTTGTTACTACGTTTTAAGAAGAATAAGATATCTTAATATATCCTTTGCATGTCAGTTGAAATCAAGAAATCACAATTTCTTGGATGCATAACGAATGTCCTTGCTTATTTATAACCGTATGTATAATAAATATATATATATATATACATATATAAATATATATACATGTATATATATATACACACACACATATATATATAACCACATATAAAGGTTTCAGGTTTGAAAACAAAAGCATTGATATTAGGGGCATGTTTCCTCGAGTCAAACAAGGATATCAACTTAGCTTCTGATTTATAAACATTGGCTGTAATTAAAGAAAACATTGTTCAACTTAACCATGACTTTATAAGTGAATTTTCGCCAGCTGTAGGCGATATCACCCTTAATTATTACAGCAGTTTTAAGTTTATGTATATATATATATATATATATATATATATATATATATATGTATATATATATATATGCACATTATTATTATATATACGTATATACACACATACATATACATTTATATGTAAACATATACATTGATATACATGTATATACATGCATATATACACATTCAAACACTCATATAAATATCTCTCTCTCTCACTCTCTCTCTCTCTCTCTCTCTCTCTCTATATATATATATATATATATATATATATATATATATATATGTGTGTGTGTAATAACAACAATTTATCACTTAAAACGCGTACACTGCAGAATACTAATCCATGGTAACTTTTGGAACGCCACTTAACATTTTCTACTGTATATAAATAACATAGAATGAACGTTTTTCTCCAGATTTTTAATTATGATCGCATATTTCATTAGCCAGGGAAAGTGGTATGACGTGTAAGGGTAAGTTGTATTGCACTTTTAAGGAGCAGAATATAAATATATTTTGACGTGTTTAATCACATCAGATTATAATAATGTTTGCTACCTTTGTATTGCTCCAAAAAGGCACTGTTTGTAGGTGGTGCTCTAACCGTCGTACGTTTCACTGCGATTGTGGTGCTCTAACAGTGGCACTGTTCACTATAATTTAGGTGTACTAACAGTGACAATATTGACACGGTGCCTCGCGTACATCCTACTTACATATAATTTATCCGATATACCTAGAGGTAATAATCAGTAGTATATGGAGACACATTTGCTGCCCCTTATTACATAATCGTCAAAAGTAATGCACAGACAATTTTAAATATGTTGATCCACGAAGAAACCTAAATCACATAACATAACTTCAACGGGCCCTAGTTTACAAGAGTTTACATGAATTAAATACTGGTCGAGGAGGTAAAATCAGAACAACTTCCGGGTAACTAAAGCTTGGCACTTAAATATAAGTGAACTCCCGCTGGGGATCTGTTACTGCCGGAACCCGGAGACAAGTGTGTCTGTGCCATTTTTTTCGGACAATTACCCACAACCCTCCTGAAAGTACTGAATATTTATTTTAATGCAGGAATAAATGAATTGTTGACAATACATATAACTCCCACTAGCTGCAAATAAGTTTTTGATATTTATATATATATACAACCCCGAAGTTATATGTTTTGAGCACGCTTAGTACCCCATAAACTTTCACCTAATGAAGTTTGCCGACCATTGCTACACAATACGAGAGAAACAAAAATAAGTACTCACATGCCATTATATAATTTTTTTCTTTCCATTGTTCGTTATAACCACTGTTTTAATAAAGACTGATGTAACAAGTACGGTATTCCAGAATATGATTTAACGTTTAAGATTTGGCGACATATCAGTTTATGAGACAAATAGGCAAAATATTAACCATAACAAAATCATTATAGTACAGTAATTGTAGTAATTAGTAATTACTGTAACAGTGATATGTAAATATTTCAATCGTAAGATATGATTAATGCATCACTGTTTATGTCTTTCCCATGGTTATACTGTAAGGATAATGTGAACTGATTAATACCCGGTTTGTGGTATTTGGGTTAATTAAAGGTAGCTGTCTTTACGCTCATCATTTGTAAGGAATTTCCTGTGAGGTTTCCTAGGAATATCATGTCTATATCTTCCATACGTTTTAAAAAATTAAATTCTATAATCATGTGTAAGTATGGAGCCAACGTATTAAGGGTACATCGTGAATTCATTAGTAATAAGCTTACTTCTGTAATATTTTCTATCTTCTTAAATTTATAGAAGCGTACACTTGCATCTCTGTAACCTGTAGAGATCCATAGACCTCAAAGTTTAACTACTTATGGCCGATGTTGGCCAATATGGTGCTGCTATTGTATTCAACAATACAAGATGACCTATGACTGAACACGCGATCACTGGTGACGATTGAGTGGCGCCTTATCGTGTGACTGACCTTCCCAAAATATTTGAAAGTGGAAAAAATTCCGTCAATCCTTCATGCATGCTTTTTTTCTAGTATTTGGGGGAGGGACTCTGAGAGGTCGGTCAAACTTCCAATCTTCTAATTCAATGAAATAAACTTCTCTTTTACCTAATTTATCCCTTTAAAAGAGTTGAACTTTCTCTAGCTCATATTCTGTTATCATTACAGAACAATCCTGGAAACCACGGCAAGTCTACAGAATTGACACACGAGGTATACCTTACCAAATAATTAATTATTATATCTGTATGGTGGACAAGTATATTGAGTGGAGGAAAAAAAGGCGCGTTATTATATCTGTCATAAATGTATTGCTGGCAACTAATTGGGGAACATTTATTTAAACTAACCCTCTTTGTATTTCTGCACATAGAAATTGCAAACACGTGTTTATTTTTTGTCTTAATATTATGGTTATTTTTAATTATTCATTTATTCTCTGGTACTATTTTTGTTCGAATACTTAAAAACGGATATACCAGATCCACTATAATCCGGCCAGATGTTTACCCTTGAGGCTATGCCTGCATGAGTATATGGCCGAGGTATTGGACAAGATTATATCTGTTCACACTTTTCTTTTACAACTAATTTAAAAATTATATTGGTGGCTACTGTCATAGAGGCTCATGAGCCGAGTAAAGGCATCCTTATATATGAAATAAATATGGACGGAGACGAAAATGAGCTAACAGGGAACATGCCTACTTAAAAAGGATATTGAATGATATTTTCACTGCAGACACAAAAACAATGTTAACCTTGTTCTTTTTGTTTACCGTTTATTTGTTCAATGTTTAATTGAGATTGTATATCTTTGTGTGTCTTTTGATAACATTTAATTTGATAAGCCAACTAAGTTTCCAATATATATATATATATATATATATATATATATATATATATTTATATATATAATTATAAAATCTGGTTACATATGGAGTGACCACACTTTGTTTGACCAGTCAATAGAGTATGATAATACTATATATACTATATATATACATATTTATATATATATATATATATATATATATATATATATATAATATGAAATGGGGATACACATGTTTACTACTTTTAAGGACTCGAAGCATTTGTTTTCATTGAAACGAAAGATCCGCATTAGAATCTTTGGTTTTACTGGTGTTCATTCATTATGCTTTCCACATACGCCCTGTGACGTCCGGGTATGCACACAAAATTCCAAACCCCCTGCGATTACGAACAGTTTGCAGCAATACATCGCAAAGGTTATAGTGAAATAACACTTTTTCGGTCAAGGCCAAGATCATTATAAAAATAGGATTATTCAGAATATAAACAATAAATTTACAGCTATTCAGAATGAGATAAGGTTATATGAGTACACAGACAATGCCTAAATAATTTCATGTATCTGTAGTCGTGTCATGTTGGTGATTATATGTGTGGTAGGTTTCTATTTTAAATGTATAGATCAATGTTTTAAAAGTATTGGTGTAACGCCGATTTAAAAGTATCAGGGATAACACACAATAGCACTGTGGGGATGATACAATCTCATTATCACACAACAGATAGGATTTTGTTAGACATTTCAAACAAGCATTCACCCACCACGGCTTCAGCTAAAATCCTGTTCAAACCTGTCTGTGCACAAGCTTTCACAGTACAAAATTTCCATCCCAGGTAACCTCAAGAGCAAAGCTGCCCTCTAATTTCAATGAAGACTCTGCCCAGGACAAAGAAAACGCCCTATGTCCCAAAGGCATAGCATCATTTCAATTTTAAACATGCTATAGTGATTAAGACTACCTCAGAAGTTTAAAGCGTGTGTATTATGCTAACCGTCCAAGTAAATATCACCAAAATCTGTTTTAAGTAATTTAAGTCACTAACAGCTTAACCACACAACCTAGTTTGCAACATAAAACCTCTCGCCACCTCGCGGCGGTATAATTATATCTTTACCCTAACCCCAACCTGCCGCTGTATATTTTCTCTTGGATTACACACAGGCAATGAAGAAATTGACGGTGTTAATATATTGTTGTCCTATTTAGAAATTCTCCAGATAGAGTATTCACATAATTTTGACAGATATAGACGGACGAATCGGATTTATTCCCGATGGATGATGTTATGTTGAACCTGATTAAATCAGGTGGCTCGATACTGCGGACATTGTGCCAGGCAGCAAAAAGAATGGGGTACATATTGAATGGATAGTCTATTTACGGATTGGTGATGGAATTAAAGGTTCGGTTATCGGGGATGGGGGGGGGATTATATTAACATAAATGATGTGATTATGATTTTCTCTCTAAAAAATATTGTGTTTATTTTATCGATGGACTGTCAGAAAATAATTAAATCAACAATACCTTATTAATGCCATTAAGCTTATGGATATAATGGCATGTAGGGCCCTTTTTTAGGGTTTTAAGGTTCTTGGCGCGATCCTAGCCGGTAGCATTAAAAATTGGGCAAAAATCTAAATATAATATTAAAAATAATTTTGAGAACTTTGAAAAAACATAGAAACCTGACATCCAAAAGGCGAATCAGGTTGTGTAACTTGCATAAATAAATTACATTAAGCCTCGTTCATTAGATAGAACTATGTAATCATCGTTCAATGGGTTACACGGTTCAACTGACGCCCCCATAAAATAACAATTAGCATTACCCTTACATTATCCCTTAGCTCTGGTATATGTCTTTAAAACTGAGCAGGTATTTCCTTTCTAATTAAACTGTTTCTTAGTGGGCTCGACCCACTCGTTAATCAAGGTGGATTTAATCACAATATTTAACATACATGCTCACTCTGTAAAGCTTGCATTGCTAATATTTAGATTGTTGTCACCAGCTCCTGTGAAGATCAGATAAATTATATCAAATATGTTTTAATTAATAAGGTTCTCTTTGGTATACATTTAGCTTTTGATTTAGGGTTTGGTAATATATTGGGATCCCTCTCTGCCCTTAATTATCAACAAGTTAGCAGCATGTATATGAGCTGAACACTTTATTCATCAAACCATGTAACCTCCATTTCCTAAATGTTACGGCAGGCATGAAGCACTCCTTAAACTATTAGTTTGCCTGATTTATTTGTTAATTCTGGCATTTCCTGAACGCCTCCCTTTTTACTTCTTTATATAATTTACTCAAATTGAAACTTGTTTATAACAGTTTATTGAATATGAAATAAATAATAAAAAAAATGAATAAAAACGACAAAGTGGAGTACAAAAACAACAGAATTCCAATTTAAATTCAGATATAGGCCAATAGGTAAATAAGCTTATATTCCCGGTTTCTGTGTAGTTCAGAAAAATGATGAATTTAATATTTGTTTGAAATACCTTATCCGGTCAAACACAATAAGTCGAGTCCCTTTTAATCCCAAAGTATTGCGTTAAACCTTACTTTTGGCGGCAATATATAAATAACTCATATTTCCGTACAATATGTTTGTACTATAAATATAAATTATATTGATACAATTATAAACGGTGTTTCTGTTTTAAGCAGTATAACATTTAGGTTACAGATACCTACTGTTGTGTGTTGATTCTTTATAGTGAGGTACATATGGACATGTGGTTTATAAACTTCCGGTTAATGCACACATGCACAGATATATATATATATATATACATATATATATAGAGAGAGAGATAGATAGATAGACAGATAAATAGATCTCTCTTTTATCCCTCTTTCACCTCATCTCCACTTTCATTAAACCAGCGTCGTCCCCAAATCCCACCGCAACGCCTTGCCTTTTGGGTGCATTGAAACGCAACTTTATCTTACACAGGATTATAGATAGATCAAATTAGAATGCATGTACTAAAATAGCCTTTTAAACAAAATGAAAATGAAGTTTTATTTTGTTCTCAACAAATCATCAATATAGTCCTGACATACCGGCTAACAATGAAGATCACTCAACTTACAGTAAAAAGACAGACTGTATTAGACAGGAATTAGATAGTCAAGGATAAAAAAATATTCATTTGGGGTCATACTGGGATATAATTACTTCTTGTGCATGCTCAACGACGTTTCTGAATCTGGAACCTTTTCAGGGGCGAATCCAGGATTTAAGAAAAAGAGGGGTCCAACACAGGAAGACTAATGACAAACCTAGAAAAGGACCCCGAGTCAGAAAAGGGGTATCTAACCCGCAGAAATGGGTATGAAAATCTTATTAAAAGACTGCACGGCTGAAAACGGGGGATCCGGACCCGCTGAACCCTCCCCTTGATCCGCTTCTGCTTTTCTTGGGAAATAAAGTCCTCCCCAAAGATGTTTGCGTACAGTATCATAGAAAAACTTTCATTTTTTTCCACTTCATTCGCGATTAAGGGACTGTTCTTACAGTTATTATGTTAGAAATAGTTTGCATAAAAAGCCAACCCTGAATTTTAAGCTGAATAAGGTTGTAGTATCACACAATAGGAGCTACATTTACAGTCATTTTTTAGATAATGAACCGTGAGAAAATCGTGTATTAACTCCAACATAAGGAACCCCCGCACCCCCCCCCCCTCCCCCGGTAACTAAGAGCATCAGCTGCTGGACCAAAGAATGTTTGTTGTACCATAGCGTTACCATACTGAATAAAAGTTCAACGTGACTCAACATGAATACACAGAAAATGTCCTACTTTCATGTGTATTTTTGTTCTATATTTATAAACAATGAAACAGCATAGTTGTATATACATCTGTATAACTCCATGGTTTCATTAGGTGTGCCTTTATACGTTGACCTCACTTAACCATGTAACCCCAGGATGTAGAAATAAAACTTGGCATGTACTAACGGCCTAAATTTAAACTAGTGTATAGTGTACACAAATCATTAGCTGAACTTTGTTATGCTTTACAGGGGTGGAGCGTGAACGACTTGTTGGGGTTCCGTAACTTAGGGACGCCTGGGTTTTGTTTAGTGGTTTGCTTATTTATGGTCATCTAGAACGCAACGCATGCTATTTCTTAGCAAACGGTGATGGTGACAATTGTTTAACGAAAACGGAAATGGAAAAACAAATATGAAGGGATGGTGGCAGAAAGGTTAAATAGATTTTACACTTACTGATTGCAAATCGGCAAGTCAGACCTGGACAGGCAACGTGGTGGGCAATTTCAAAAACCAGGTATACAAACGGCTTGATCCTGGGTCTATTAGTTAAAGATTTAATAAAAGATCCAATTAAGGCAAATAGTCTTGTTTAGATATCACAAGAAAATATCTGATATATTTCCCATATTTAATGAAAAATGGTAGTGAGGAGGAGAGGGAACACCCCTGGTTGCACGGCTACTGATTTTTCTGTGCACATTGAGATGTCTTCACAACGTTAAAGCCCTCCAGAGTATTAACTTAACCTCATTGAAAATAAATAAAGACGAGCATTTGACAGTGAGTGGGTAGCAATCGTAACCTTTTTTTATAAAGCAAGGGAATGAGGAAGACTGGGGCTTCTTTGAACGTCAGTCTGGCGATTGAGGTTAACCCGGGTCCTATATAACCATGAATCTTACTTGAGCACATAACCAGCACAGTCAGGAATGTTATGTATCTAAATTACAGTTACAGGCTAACGAGGTTTTCTTTACTGTATTTAGAGAAAGAACATTACTAAAAAGTAGTTGATAAAGAACACTTCTAATACTAATACTACTGTTTATACAACTACTACTACAATTGTCTTTGTGTATATATATAAAGATATATATATATATATATATATATATATATATATATATATATATATATATATATATATATATAAATAATCCCACTTACAACATTTAGGGAGCCATCCTTATATTTAGGGAGGACAATGTGTATCGTTCATATGGGAAAAATAGAGCAAAAAGGGCAAAACTTCGTCTTTAGCATGTGCGAAAATGTCAATTTATTTTAAGACAAAATATGTGCTAATGACAAATAATAATGTGTTATCACTCAACAGTTGTGTCGAGATGTATTGTGGCCATATCTGTACCGTATTTGCATCATTATTATGTTAAACACTCAAATTTGAACGGTTTGCAGTCTACATTTTTAAAGGATATTTAGCCTTTGGTAGACAGATTACCACCCATCCCCCGCCTCCGCAGGGTCAAATACAGGATTGAGATAAAGGTGGTTTAGCCGATAAGGACCAATGAAATAGCCTTAATAAAGATCCGCATCTGCCCCGTACGTTTTCAATGTATTACCGATAGTGGGATAGCAACGAAATTTGGATAATCTGAAAAAAAAAATCATAATTCATCCTAATATTTTGTTAAGTTTTTCATTGACTTCTATCTGATTTTTACTTCTCTTTCCTACTTTCACCTAAAGGAAGCATTGTTCGACATCAACAACATGTATTTAACCCTTTACCATAAATAATCATGGTTAACTATCATAAAGCAGTCAACACCGTTTTTATATACTTCTTCTCTTAGCTTAAATATGTTTATGATATGTTTCTCTTTCTAACAAGGTCCTTTTCTGTTTGAGTTACAACGGATAACATTGTTGATTACATGTTCCGTCTTGCCCATAAAAATCCAATCTGATGATCGTGTGTGAATTTTTTTGCCTGTATGCGGGAATGTATGGATATTGATAGGAGTGCTTGTGTGTGTATTCATGGGAATGTGTGTCAAACCTGTTACTATTTGAAGCAGGAAAGTGTAGGCTTGGAGAGATACAGAAGCGTTACCGGTCGACAGAATTAATCATTGAATGACAGAGGAGTTTATCTTTATTTGGGTAATTTATAATTATCACGCGGTAAGGACCATAACCAGGCCCGATTTAACGAGGAACTGTGATTGGTTATATTTTCTGTATTACATTACTACTCGTTGTTAACCAATGTTCAAGCTGTCACAGCTTTGGGTATGTGCAGTGTTTACTGTATGTGTCGGCGTCAGAATGTCTGGGGTTATTACCCTTTGGCTAATTGTGGTCATTCCTTCTGAGCTCAGCGGCGAGCGGCCACCGTCAGGTAAGGTGTAACTGAACAATTTCAGTATATTTCTTTTAAAAGAACTGTCATGTGCTTGATATATATATTTATATATATATATATATATATATATATATATATATATATATATTACGAGCTGGATATTACTTGCGAACTAAGTCTAAGGTACATAATGGCCGGCAATTGGTACGATAACACAATATATATATATATATATATATATATATATATATATATATATATAACACATAAGAATTCACAACAGACTTTTCACGGGATGCGACCCAATTAGGTGAAGCTATCGACGTGGTTTTATATATATATATATATATATATATATATATATATATATATATATATATATATATATAAAACATTTCTGAATTCTCCGGGTGCTGGCTTAAGACAGTCAATGAACACAAAAAGAAATGTGGGTTTGGTGTTTAAAATATCGCAAATCTCACAGCGGCGGTCACCGCATTTGACATTCCCTGACACCATTTTAAACACCAAACCCACATTTCAGTCCCCAGGATCTTACATAACCCTCAGGCCAGGCCCCTTTTCTTGCAATTCCTCAAATGTCATTTACTTCATTACTTGTAAAAAATGCCCCAATGGGGAGGGAAATTATATAGGAGAAACCGGCACCAAATTCAGGCTCAGAATGAACAACCACAAAAAAAACCATTCGCGACAACACTCCCGGATTCCCCGTGGCCGCACATTTCAACAAATCCGACCATTCTCTTCGAGATTTAACATGCACCATCCTTAAAGGCAACTTTCCCTCCAGCAAAGAGAGATTCACATCAGAACAAAGGCACATTCATACACTACGTACGCACATAAAAGGATTTAACAAAGACTTGGCTTTTCTCTGTAAATACCCGGCACTCAGCACATACTTTTCCCCTCGAGACTAACCCCTCCCTGTCTTTGACACCCCAGCAGCCCTGTTTTCATGTGGACATACACAGGCCAGTCCTGACAAGACATCAGATTGATTAATGAGTTTAGCTGGCAAGCCAGCCCCGTTGACCTAGCGAAGGGTCACACTGTCAGCTTTGTTTACAGTTAGTCACTCGCTCTGACGAAGGCTACAGGGGTAGCTGAAAATTTAGCAACAATCTGTACATGTTATCCAAATAATATGATTGTTTGAAATGTTGGCGTTGATGTCTCTCTTCTTTTTGTGTTCATTGACTGTCTTAAGCCAGCACCCGGAGAATTCAGAAATGTTTTTTGGACCGTTCCTAGACACAGACAATCTCCGCGAACGCAGAATTCAGGAACAGCTCTACAACAAACTAGCCAAATGCCACAGTGACATAGTGTTTTTGAAAAAGTGCAAACAGTTCGACCTCGTCCCTAAGGGACTCGGATTAAAAAACCCACTGCAGGTTAACAGCGATTTACACAGGGATAAAGGAAACAGGATATGCCGGAAAGTCTCGGAACTCCTGCGGAATACGGCTTTACAACATGCCTATTCTCAACAAAGACACTTATTAGGATTAATCAACAAGTCTAAAGCCAAACTGTCACGCTCACTGCCATCAACTCATAAAGAAGTTGAACATGCCTTAACAAGAGTTTATCATCGGAGCCGGACACAACAATTCTCTAAAAAGGTACGCAAACTTGATACTTTGTGGAACACACACCCCTCCTATCGTAAAATTTCCTCGGTACAGTCAGGCAACATCCACACGGCTAAGACTCTATCCACTTGGTCCCCAGTCGACCCAACAAAGGAATATCAATCAAACATCGTCAATCTTTCCAGTCAAACACTATCGAATGATCAAACGGATATTTTACATATGGGCTTATCGTTCTGCCCCACACCAAAAACCATGGACAAAATCCAGATGTGCCGGAATAATGAAGATTTCATAAGGAGAGTGCGACTTCATGAGTTTTTCCAGGACCCGATTAACAAATCAGAAACCAGATCTTACGAACGCAAGAAACGTGAAAGTCATTGGACCCCTCCACCTGGACGCAACATGTTTATCGACTCTTTCGTAAACACAGCCCGTAGCCATTTTAATAATTTTCTCTCACAACCCGTTCACATGGGAGTACCAAACGTCAGTCTGAACCACCGTAAAGCAATAGCTGATCTGACAAAGAACCAGGATATCACCATAAAAGAGGCAGACAAGGGAGGGGCCATCACTCTAATGAACACCTCAGACTACATCAAAACCTGTGAAGATCTTCTCGGGGACACTCATACTTATGAACCAGTTCCCGCCACTACAATTGGACTTTTCATCAGGGAGGCCAAGGACATGATTAAGACACTCACCACTTGTGCCAGAGAATTAAATTCCTCGCTACCTTCCGAACCTAAGCCAGCCACTTTTTATGGACTCCCAAAGATTCACAAGTTAGCAAAATTGGTTCAAGAGACAACAATCGACCAACCTGATAACCGCCCATTAAATAACATATCAGATGCTGATAATGTATATCATATCGCAAAACAACTAGGCATACTACCGCCTCTCCGTCCCATCGCTTCCTCCATAGGAACCCTGACCGAAAACATGTCTGGCCATGTAGATTCGATTCTGCAACCACTTCTCCAGAATATACCTAGCTACATAAAGGACACCATGGATTTTCTCAATAAACTGTCGGACATACCAACAATACCCCCTAACACTTTGCTAGTCAGTATGGATGTCACTGGACTGTATAGTAACATTCCTCACACTGGGGGAAATAGAAGCCTGTCGCAATTTCATGTCAGTTAATGGGTGTTCACCTCAAGTAATCAGCGATACTACAAGCCTTATTCAGTTTATTCTCACCCATAACTTAATCGAGTTCAATGATAAGTGCTATGTCCAAACCCAGGGTACGGCAATGGTAACCAAAGTGGCGCCCGCTTATGCCAATATATTTATGTGGGATTTCAAACGGAAACTGCTGTCCGACAGCCCATCAAAGCCTTTAGCGTATATTCGTTAAATTGATGACATATTTATTGTATGGCAACACGGTCCAGAATCTCTAGAACATTTTTTTGCACAAGCGAATAATGTCAACCCTCATATCAAATTCACAATCGACTCCTCACCCACACAAATCCCATTCCTTGATGTGTCAGTTGCCATCACTGAAGGACATTTGACTACCAGCATTTATCATAAACCAACTGACCGTCACAGCTATCTCCACTACAGTAGCTACCACCCACAACATCTCAAACGAGGGATTGCATTTGCACAGATGCTGCGCTACAGACGCATATGCTCAAATGATTCAGATTTTAAATGCAAAGCACTTGAATTAGCCAAACATTTCCTCATTAAAGGGTACCCTTTCAAGTTAATCCTACAAAATTTTGAAAAAGTTTGTAATATTAAACGAAACAGCCTCCTCAGGTACAAAGAAAAAGACACAAATTCACGCATCCCCATGATCCAGGAATTTCACCCGGCCATCATCTCTATCAACAAAAATATACAAAAATGCTGGAATAACTTTAATTCAAATCCCGCTACAAATTCTCTTTTCTCCACGCCTCCCGTTGCCGCTTACAGACAACCTCCCAACCTCAAACGCATGCTTGTCCACTCGAAACTACACAAACAGAACAGCCCGTCAGGAAATGTCAAATGCGGTGACCGCCGCTGTGAGATTTGCGATATTTTAAACACCAAACCCACATTTCAGTCCCCAGGATCTAACATAACCCTCAGGCCAGGCCCCTTTTCTTGCAATTCCTCAAATGTCATTTACTTCATTACTTGTAAAAAATGCCCCAATGGGGAGGGAAATTATATAGGAGAAACCGGCACCAAATTCAGGCTCAGAATGAACAACCACAAAAAAACCATCCGCGACAACACTCCCGGATTCCCCGTGGCCGCACATTTCAACAAATCCGACCATTCTCTTCGAGATTTAACATGCACCATCCTTAAAGGCAACTTTCCCTCCAGCAAAGAGAGATTCACATCAGAACAAAGGCACATTCATACACTACGTACGCACATAAAAGGATTAAACAAAGACTTGGCTTTTCTCTGTAAATACCCGGCACTCAGCACATACTTTTCCCCTCGAGACTAACCCCTCCCTGTCTTTGACACCCCAGCAGCCCTGTTTTCATGTGGACATACACAGGCCAGTCCTGACAAGACATCAGATTGATTAATGAGTTTAGCTGGCAAGCCAGCCCCGTTGACCTAGCGAAGGGTCACACTGTCAGCTTTGTTTACAGTTAGTCACTCGCTCTGACGAAGGCTACAGGGGTAGCTGAAAATTTAGCAACAATCTGTACATGTTATCCAAATAATATGATTGTTTGAAATGTTGGCGTTGATGTCTCTCTTCTTTTTGTGTTCATTGACTATATATATATATATATATATATATATATATATATATATATATATATATTGTTCGTCCATTAATTGTGTTTATTTGTGTTTGACATCTCATCTTATCGCCGATCGTCTGTGTTTGTGTTATATACTGAAGTAGCACAACCCCATCTTTAACAAACTGTTGACTACCGTGTGCTTTATATTGGTTTTCATTACTCAATGCAATTGCAGGGTATTATCCCCATTTAAATAACACAGAATATCCTGTCTTTTCAGCGTTCATATTTGCATCTCTTTTGCTGGTATCATAGACTGTGAACAGCACACTGAAATTATTATCGGGGATACATAGGAATTCACTGGAAAATTCTTGACTTCATTTAATATATACCTTGCATGAAAATGTTAATTCCTGGTAGATGTCATGTCCAGTGGCATTCATCGCGGATAATAATCGCTCAACGGACATATATTATATCCCGCATACATAACTAGCTCCGAAAAAAAAATAAATGCCCTCACTTTTCTTGAATTATTAATATCCTCTGATAGTAGCATATATCAGTTGTAAAAGAGCATTTGCAAAAAAAAAAAAAAATGAAAAGAGATGGAATGATAAACAGAACATATCTTAATAAATCAGCGTGTGACATGGCTGACATGGCTTTGTTAGCTGTTTATTATTTATTTATTTTCAACCTTTAACATCATCTGCCTTGTTTGAGGCCGATCAATGTTATTCATGGGTTAATCCAACGACAACACAATGATCTCAGCATTATTTATAAATTCTTTCTCATATTTATTATCTATGGCATATACGAATAAGTCAACTGAATATTTGTAATTATAAAGCAAAAATAACTGTTTAATATATTATGGGGCAATTAAATTAATCAATGAATGCGTCTCCTAAATCATTATTCCAATGGTAGCTTATCCGAATAGAGTGGAGGAAAATAAAGATTTTTCATCAACCTAACAACACCTGTCTCTAATGTATATATATATATATATTAAGTCATTTCTCCTCAAATCTTTCATATGTGCGCGTTATGCTTACCCTCAAAATAAATATCAACCAAATCTTTTTTTTTCGTAAAAAATTCTTGCATGGTTTTAGCAATGATATCAGGCTTTCTCAAAGCTTTTTTTTCACACTTAGCTCTAAAAGTTGTCCCAAACACAACAACTGTTCCTTTGTCAACTGTTCTAGTTGATTAGGGTGGGATCGTCAACAAATGTCTCAAGTTTGAAATATTCAATGTAAGGATGTTAAAACAATACTAAAAAACCACTGAGATAAATCATGTAAACAATGTATTGTAAACAATATGTATCCAGGCCTAGGCCTAATAAATTTTTAAAACTATTAAGCCTCCAGACGAGCTCACAATTTTATGTCACGGAACCTAATATCAACAGATCACGTATGCGTGATGAACATAAATTTTGTAATTGAGAAAAAAAATCAGATTCTGTAATACTAGGCAGCGTGAAATGTCTAGGGGAACGAATAAGGAAGTCAGTGGTTTTTTGTTAACAATAAACCATAATTAATTCTTAAAACAACCGTACCATTACAATACACTAAATCAATACAATTACACAGTATAACGGCAGTATAACAGCAAATCAATACAATCACACAGTAAAAAAAAACAAAAAAAAAACAAAGTGCACAGTACCTTGATACCACCACTGTCACAGAGACAAGTCCTTTTAAATGTATAAGCCGGACGAACAGTTCACACAAATTCTCTCGGAGAATAACAGTCCAATGTAAAGCTCTTGTACCAATCCCGAAAGTACTCTGAAGACAAAATAAGATTTTTCACAAATCCAGAAGAACATCTGAAGAAAATCTATAATTGCCGCACTTATCGGAAAAGGTCCCACAAACTGACATACACGCTCTGTGTCCGCTGGAATATTCTCTCACCGGCTCAAAAACACAGCCCCCTATTTATAACTTCATATCTCCAGCCGAGAACCTTCCATTTCTCGAACAATCTAAAGAATCTAACATAGTACACACGTTCAAAGAACATACTAGAACAAAGAACGCTGTGTATCTAGGGTTCAACCAATGCGGTTAAACTAAGTCTGCAACATATGCACAATAAAACAATCACCTGTAAGACCGCTGCACACAATAAAATGGGCACCTGTAACAATATATATATATATATATATATATATATATATATATATATATATATATATATATATATATTGTTATATGTATCTGTTTAAATTACGCAGGCATTCTGATTTGTGTTAAGCGCAAACACTGCGCGCTGCTGTGAGTGCCCCACTTGATGAACTCTCGCGGGGTGTAAACACAGCGCTCACTGGACCGCAAAAATTGGTTTGAATCTAATTAAAACGGTTGTGGTCACTGAACTCCATCCTTAACATACTATTGACTGCCGTTTGCTTTACCTTTATTTACCCTACCCTAGCAAGGTATTGTCCCAAATTTAATAGAATAGAATAGTATGCTTTTTTTACCAGCGTTATTGTTGGCACTTTAGCTATCTGTTTTTTATGATAATATAGACTGTTTACGTGAGATTATAGGAACATGTCTTAAAAATATAGTTCTCACATGTATGATGGATACCCGGAAATTCATAGAACACAAATTTAGATACTTGTATGGTCAAAGAGGTATTTAATGAAGCAGTAAAAATATAAATTTATACAAATAAAATCAATTTATTTTCAATTTTTTCCTTGGGGAAAATCTACACTGTAACAGCACATTGAAATAATTATCCAGGATACCTTTGAATTCACTAGAAAATTTTTGACATTTAGTATAGACCTTTTCTCAAAATGGCCATCTATCGTGGTATTTCCTAGTAGATTTCATGTCCAGTGGCATTCCTTGCAGAAAATAAAAGCTCAACGAACATAAATTATATCAGGCATGATAAACTAGCTCCGAAACATATAAATAACTAGCTCTGAAACTTTCCCCTCAATATATACTTCCTCTAATCATAACAAACATCGATTGTGAAATAGTATGTGCAAAACAATTAAAAACAAATTGCATGACAAATAAAACATATCCGTAATAAGTAGCGTGTTAGGTGGCTGACAGGGCTTTGTTAGCTGTAAGTTATATATTTTCTTTTCGACCTTTATTATCATCATCCTTTTTTGATGGCAAACAACGTAACGACAGCACAATAATCTCTGCATTATACATAAATTCTTTCACATATTTATTATTTTGCATAAACGAATAAGTCAACTGAATAAATTGTAAGTATATATATATATATATATATATATATATATATATTTATATATATATATATATATATATATATATATATATATATATATATATATATATATATATATATAAATATACTATAATTTAGTCAGTGAACGCGTGTTCTTTATCATTATTCGAATATATATATATTGAAAAGGGTATACACAGAAAAGTGGTTCACTGCCACTTTTCTGTTTAAACCCTTTCAATCTATTAAACAATGAACAAGCATGTCTATTCATACATCTATATATATATATATATATATATATATATATATATAGAGAGAGAGAGAGAGAGGGAGAGAGAGAGAGAAAGAGAGAGAGAGAGAGAGAAAGAGAGAGAGATAAAGAGATTCATTGGTTAAAGTATGACTCTGAAACTTTATATATCATTTCCCCTATAAATATAATTGGTAGGATTTGCATTAACATGCGGTGGTGAACGTGGTGAGCCCTATGTAACCTCATCCTCACTATCAATAATATCAGCTATAACCCAAAAGCACACCACAGCGTTTTTGCTTTTGGGTGTGTTGAAGCGCAACTCTCTCTCACACAGAAATAGAGGTAGATTAAACATAGAAGAGAAAAATGCATGTTCTGAGACAGCCATTTGAACAAACATAACTAGGAAATTTTCACTTGGTTCCTAAAGCGATGTCACCAATATGGTCCTGACATAATGTCACCAATATTGTCCTGACATATTGGCTGGCAATAAAGCTCTCTTAAGTTATAGTAAAACACAAAGATAGACAAGGAAAAAATATTCCGAGGGAGTCATACTGGGATAAATTTACCTCATTTCCTCCACGACGTTTCATGCTACCGTTTTACTGAATCTGGGACCATTTTTGCTCTGAAAATTGATAAAGTCCTCCAGTTCCCATTCATTAAATTGAATTATGACCCCTGCCCTGGCCCTTCCGTTGAGGCAATCTAAGATGTATCATGGATTTACTTTTCATTTTTTACACTTCATTCACTACTGTGGTACGTACTGTTCTTACTATTATGTTAGATTTAGAATAAAAAGCAAGCAATGTAATCCAAGCTGAATTAGGTTGTAGTATCATAGAGTAAATCCAAGCTGAATTAGGTTGTAGTATCACACACTCTGAGTTACTTTTATAGTCATTAATAAGATAAAGAGCCTTAAGAAATTTGTCTATCAACTACCACATCAGAAGTCCCCCCCCCCCGTTACAAAGTGCATCAGCTGCTGAGCCAATGAGTTCTGTTGTATCATGGAGTTATACTACTGCATTAAAGCTCCATGGTTTTAACATGAATACACAGAATGTTCTACTGACCCATGCAATGAACCAGCATCACTATTTATACATCTGAACAACTCCATGATTTCATAAGGTGTGCTTTTATACGTTGTACCCACTTAACCATGTAGCCCCAGGATGTAGACTTAAAACTTGGCGTGCACTAACCGCCTCAATTCAAAATTGTGTATAGTGTACACAAGTCACGAGATGATCTTCGTGATGTTCGACAGGAGTGGATCCAGAAAGATTTAGTGGGGGTTCCGTTACTTAGGGGGCCCTGGGGAGTGTGGGGGGGGGGGGGGGGGGGGGCTTCTCTGGATAATTTGCAAATATTGGTTACCTAAAAGGCAGCTCATGCTAATTCGAGCAAATTGTGATGGTGGCAATTGTTTTGCCAAAACAAAGAGGCAAAAGCAAATATGCTGGAAATGTAATAGAATAATTAAATATACATGTATTTTACACCTAATGAGTCAGACCTGGCTAGGTAAACTTCAAATGCCAGGTGTAAAGCATGCTTGATCCTTGGTCTAGGAGGTAATAAATTTAATAAACACAAGACTAAGGCAAATAGTCTCATTAGGGGTATTCCACGCAATTAATTGACATAATTTATGAAAAATTGTGGTCGTGAAGAGGAGAGGAAACACCCCATATTCCTACGTTTATGATTTTGTGGCTCGCGCAGAGGCAATCGTTTGTTTTTACATCAAGATATCCTCACAACATTAACACACTTAACATGTTTACATCATATTCTTTTGTAAACACATGGATTTGAACATTATGCAGCCTTTATTTTGGAAGGGTATTAAGGCTTTTCAGAGAGATAAGATTCCAGCCCCCGAACGTTTTCAGATATTTATCAGGGTCTTCGGAAAGGAAGGGTTAATCTAGTGTAACCTAGTCTATATTACCAGCAGTGAGATAGCCACGTAAAAATCCTAAAATCTGTTGCTAAATTATTCATGGACGTGTATAATGGTTTTATTTCTCTTCTCAACTATCACTTAAAGGACCCAGTGATTCTAAGAAATGTGTATTGAAACGGGGTCCTTTTTCTTTTGGAGACTGACAACATTGTTGACTGCGTGTTCTCTGTGGCACACCACCCAACAAATCTACCCCTGACAATCGTGTATAAGCTGTATGCATGTCGGCGGGAATGGTGGACATGTATATGTAGGTGTGCGTATAACAGTGTATCCATGCAAGTGTGTAAAAAATCTATTAATATTTGAGGATGTAGGGTTTGGGAGATACATATCCGAATTGAATACCAGCTGTATAGATTTGTACCTATTATATTAACCGCTACATATATGTTAAATTTAACGTGTTCAGTGGTTACGAGTAGCTATATGAGACATGCGTCACGGACAGGCAAGCAGTTTGCTTTTCATGTGAATATTGATGTAATTCCATGACTTCCCAGTCAACAAAATTTAGCCACTGAACGTAGAGGTTACAGAGAGTAGAAATGTTTATCTTTGTTTATGTTAATTTGGATAAGTTATGTTAGCAGTAAGGAAAATACCGAGGCTTGATATCAACAAGGATCAGTACTTGGTTTTATCATTTGTATTACAGTACTGCTCATTGTTAACCCATATTCATTTTGTAACAGTAGTAGGAAGCGTTTATTGTATATATCGGCGCCGGCCTCAGAATGTCTTGTGATTTAGTAATTTACTTGTGGCTAAGCGTGGTGATTCCTTCTGGGCTAAACTGCGAGCGGTCATCGTCAGGTAAGGTGATGTCAGAATATTTATATATAAAAAATGTGCTTGATATGAAGCTTAATCATCAGCTGGACATTGCATACGAAAATAGTTCAAGGCACATGCTGACCAGCCGACCTTTGACATCCATATGTCATATGACCTGGCTGACCGGAAACCTCCGTGACAAATTATTGTGTATACTATTTATGTTGTATATCGGTGTAGGATATGCTTAAAAAAACTAACGTACACATAATATTATATATTATTATATTATATTTTATATTATGATTAAAATCTCACCTAAAATCTTATCATGATTACAGACTGATCTAGCAGGACCCAGTCTGTAACAAACCATTGACTGCCATGCGCTTTATGTTTATTATCCGTTCAGTCCATCCCAGTATATGGTATTATCCCAAATTAAATAGCATTATGTTTAATATTTTTTCATTGTTAGTATTGCTACTTTTGCTGTCTGTTTTCCTGAGATTATATGAACACGAGTTTAATAAATATATGGACCTGGCATGTGTGTCGAATAACTGCGAATTCACATAATATCACAAATTCTGTATATTCGTATGTACATGAGGTATGTTATAAAATAGTTAATATATAAATTCTAATAAATGGTGAGCTTTGTTGATACTAGATGGTTTATTAAAACAAAGATAAACGAGTTCATTTTGTGATCATATGATAGAAAGCCTGGTGTGGGCCGGAATCCTATTTTTCTCTAATTGTCGCCAATGCCAATGTTTGTTGACATTGTATCAAGCGCCTATAATGCATATCACCCCCAACTTTTTGGCAAGGGGAGGGGGGGGGGGAATGGTTACAGTAATCAACCCCCCCGACTATTCTGAGAACAACATTTATATATTTCAAATAAAATATGTTTATAAATAGAATGATAGACTCACTATGAAACATGATATCGAAACCTCTTATAGAATAAACTTATACTGGAATCATAACACCTTATTTTGTAAAACCTTATACTTAATTGTAAATTATGCGAAATGTGATACAGTATATATATTAGCAAATGAGTCTTACAGGCGATAGAAAAGTATATATATATATATATATATATATATATATATATGCGTGTGTTTGTGTCTGTGAGTCAAACCACCCTCCATCCCCCGCCTAGAAGATAAATTGACGCCCCTGGATGGCATGGCCTGTTGAATTTCTTTCCAGATAAAACAAAAAGCTCCACACTCATTTTTAATATCAAACATTAATAACTGGCTCCGAAACAAATTAATGCCCTCAAATTTCTCTTAACATTTATTTCCTCTAATAATAGCATACACAAGTCCTGAAATATCATACGCAAACAAATTAAAAAACAGATTGCATGACAAACAAACGTTATCCGTAAAACGGAACTTGTGACTTGGCAAACGTGGCATTCTCAGCTGTATATCATATACCTCTTTTCGACCTTTAACACCATCATCCATGTATGATGCAAGTTAATGTAATTCTCAGGTTTATCCTACGACAATACAATGATCCATGAATGATCTAAACTAATTCAGTCCTATCTCAAATTGTCAAAATAAAACAAAATACCTGACGCGAAAAAAAGGTAGAGTTCTTAAGTACCGCGCGGTGCCAGGGAACTCAACCTCTTTATCGGCCTAATAATATGTATGGACAGGTTCAAAGTGGATTAGCACTTGGTAGACACCGCTATTCTGGCTTTTCTTTAAACATTCAAGAGACACTGGATATCCGAATGATCTCCTAATTAAGCTATTTAGTGTAATGAAGTACAATTAAGCTAGCACTAGAGCAGTATGAACAAAACGACAATATACAGTGATATGGCCCCTTGAAGTTCGACGTAATCATATAGTAAAGTTAACGGGACTGAAATTGGACCGATATTCGATATTCGATATTTGCGGGTGAATATCTAATATCACACAAATCAGCAACATTATTCTCCTGTTAAATTATAGGGAGTCGATCTAAACGGTATGATGCGTCGTCTTCAAATTCTTAGACTACATCTCGTAATTTGAATAACCCTACTGTAACAGACAGCCGGTTTTCTGTTGAAGCAAGGGATTTGAGAGATGTCTTCATTCCTGATGGACCCTCATCAAATAGTTTCAAATGTCTACTAATATCGCATGCGAATGTATAATATCTTATGTCACTTGCTTATATGTAACTTATTTGATATTTGCATGCGAATATTGAATGTTGCATACCTCGGTGTTTCCTCCAACGCCCTTCACCCTTAATTAGCTCAGTTTTGTATCAGATCCGGATCTTATTTCGCTAAAACCTTTTTAAAGTTTTAAGCAAACATTGCCATTAAAACTTTTAAATTTTTTTATCAGAAAATGATGATGGGAGAAAGAACAGAATGTTACAGTTTGTGTCGGTCGGATAAAATCTTTGTTTAGTTCCTTTTAAAAAGGACCACATATTATGGAATGGAGCTGTTCAATCACTGAATACATTATGATAAAAACTCCTGCCGCCAGCTGATAGACTGACGGCCATCAACCTTTCCTTTCTGACTTCATATATACTCAGGTCCTGACAGACAAAGCCCAGCTTTCCTTTGATGTTCTCCAACCTTTACTTGTGTTGACTCTAAACTCAACCATAATATTATCTCTCTCTTTCCAGACACTTATGAACAGACTTCGGTAGACCTTCTTCCCATCTACTTCCATAGAACGTCACCTAAGTACAATCAGTCGGCTGCTGCAGGATTTTGCCGGAGACGGGGGATGAAACTTCCCGGAGATCTGGAACCGGCTCAGCTTCAGCACCTGATAAGCCTCACCGGATCAGATCATCCCAAAATCTGGCTCTCATACAGAAGAAAATATAACGATACGTGGCAACCAGTTGATAAACCAGGTGCTTTTTTTCTGATTAACGATTTCTAGAAATTGCTATCGGCTGTTTGTTAAAAGAATTAAACGACAAAACTTCACGAAACATGTTTATTCAGTTCAAGATGTTTTTTAAAATTAATTTCCTGTAATCTCTGAAAATTCACGTATGGACTTTATCTATTTTCTTTTACGCTTGTTAGTGTAATACTAGAGGTCAAAAGTCCCTTTCTTTTACAAACGGTACATACCTCAATATTCATTTATTCAATATAGTTTTGTACACTTTTAACCATAATTTTTAATTGTGCCCCATTTCATATTATATATCATACAGTATTTTGTATAATATATTATATTCCGTTATGCCCTGTTTAGATAATATTAGAAAAATAAAGAACATGATAAATATGAAGAAAGAAAAACTAAAATAAAACTGTATACACATTCAGGTAACTGGAATCCTGAGGGTGAAATACAACCTGACAAACGGTGTTCGTTTTTGAAGCTCGACCTAAATAATCCTAAACCCTGGAATCAAAGTTGTTATACGGGCGCGGGAGGATTCATTTGCTTCATTCCAGGTAAGAAACGTTTCAGATTACTCAAGACAGGGGCTTTATGAATGGAAATTAAAAAGAGCAATTATAACTAGCTACATAAACAACAAATGTGTTCAAATTACCGACATGGCTATGTTACATATCTATGGCACTGAAAAGTTGTCATGTATATATTTACAGATTGCCCTATGTGTCCTCCTTGGTCCTGCCATCTACTTCAAAACGGATGTCTTTTGATTCGGCACCAATCATTGACCTGGTTCCAGGCCAGGGCCGCGTGTATCATGGCTGGTGGACAGCTGTGGGTTCTTGATAAGGATTTTAAACAACAAATTTACGCCTGGAGGAATCTTAGCATGAACTTTCAACTGAATGACGCCTGGATAGGATGGAGGGCGGAGGACTGGGTGGAAGAGGGTGAAGGTAAGGTTATATATTAAAGAGGTGCTGCTACTTAAACTACATACACCTATATGTCAAGCAAACGAATTCAAAATCTCATTATAATATTATATAACATAATTGACAGTGAAAAAAAATGTTAATATAGATTTAAAAAAACTGAACCAAATTCCTGGAGGAAGAACAATTCTTTCTATTTATTTTTTCCACAAAAAAAAGTTGTGTGATTTGTAAAAAAAACTATTGGCACATCTTAAGCACCGTTATCTCGGTATTGATGTCACATAAAGGGAAATCCCGTGTGATTTAAAAATCTAGATCTCATCAAAATCTCACTATTTCTGACTCTGTCAGCCCCAAATATCCAGGGAAGAATAAAAACAACATATGTTGCTATACTTTAGTTATATCTAAATTTTGCCTATGACTCCACACTTCGCACCAGCCATTCACATCAGGACCCAGTTTCTGCTCTGGATTAAATCCACACACATAATACAACCGCGTGCAATAAGCTTTACCTAACCTATATGTTGCACCATAACGCTTCATCTATATATCATTACTGGTATGATATCACCATTACTATAAATATTTATCCATAATAGCAGATACATGTTTATTGTGCAGCTTTGCTAATACAGAATCACGGATAGAAGAATCGCTCGGTTTGGTGTTGGCTTTGTTGTTTCGGTAATATCATTGACTGGTCATTAAGATCTTGGGTTATTTTTTAATTAAAAGCTCATACCATGTTTTTCCCAACAATGCAGGTCTAACAACATATCCATTATTACCAAGATTTACTAAACAAGATGGAGGGACGGACCATCGGCCACATTGTGTTGTTCTTTTGACTGCCCGGCCCTTTAACTGGACGGTTCAAAATTGTTCAGATCTTGCCGCTGTTGCTTGCGTGAAAGGTACATATTTGATTAATTAGTGGAAATTGCACGGCACATTTTACTTTTAATCACTTTATAGAAATGTGTGCTGAACTGCATTGTCTTGAAATTCTACACAATTGTTAAATAGCCATCTCTCTCTAAGTTTCTCTCTGTCTGTCTCTCTCTTTCTCCCTCTCTCTACATATATTTAATGTTGTGTATTATAATATTATGTAATGGGGAAAAAACATAAAATCTAATAATATATTCTGATTAATATGTATCTGTTTGCTTCTTTCAGATAATAAGGTTGGATTAAACACCCGTCTGGAAGCGCCATCCACACCAAGTCTGATCAGAAGTACCAGAGACAATCCAAAAGGATCCCTGTCATTGCTATGTGATACAGGTCACTAATTTATTAGGTTGTATCTCTTTAAGGAGGACAATGGTGAAAGCAGAGTTATTTTAAACAAAGGGTCCACTCTGTTATGATTTTGGGTCGATTCAGTAATAGGTTAGATTAATAAACTTTTACACACCCAAATCTTCTGGTAGACGTGAACCGGAAGGCTCTTGTTCCATAGTCTACACGCTTCCCCGTCTTCTAAATATAGATATACAACATTTAGATTCTGGAGAAATTAAACAACAAAAAAACAAAAAAGAATATTGATGTGCTGTGTCTTGAAATTTTTTAGTCCTGTTCGGATTAAGCCCATGCTTGCTTTAAGAAATGAGGGTCCGTAGGAACGCCATTTTCTGCATCTCATTTTTTTAAATTTAAAACTGTAGGATCGTCCATTTCAGTGCTTTGATAGTTGCCATACTCCTTTGTGGGTGATTTCAATCACATAACGTTTGTTGTTGTGTATTGTATTATTTTGTAAGGAATTACTCTCCCACTGCTGATATTGTTGGATACTCTTTTATTTTGTAGGTAATTTTACCCTCATGGCTTCTGTTGTATCATTTTGCATTGTAATTACTCTTATCGCCGATGTTGCTGTATGTTGTCTCATTCTGCATGTAATTACTCTCATCCCTGATGTTGTGTATGTTGTCTTATGTTGCATGTAATTACTCTCATCGCTGATGTTGTTGTATCGTTTATTTTTTTTTGCATGTGATTACCATTGTTTGATGTATGTTGCATTATTTTTAGGATATCACGCCCTCATGGCGTTTTTCGTTGTATGCTGTAACATTCTGGTGGGATTGTTGGTCATTATATTTATCCAGTGCATGCGATTAAAGAATCAAGTAGTTACTGTTTGTGTATATTACCAAAAAAATAAACATCGAAACAAATATTACATATGTAAACTCAATGTAAACAAACTCCTCACATATTTATATATAATTTTTTACATTTCATATAACGGCTTGTAATAAACATTGTGTTCCCACAGATAATGCTCCTGTAGATGACCCCGAAGTTAATGAATATATGCAAGACAGAGGGCTGCTCATTAAGCAGGTTCACTATTGGCGAAATTTAATATTACTTAGAACTGTCTTTATTTGTTTTAAAAGTAGAGATTATCCACATCTGTTTTTCACGTGGTTTCTTTTTATTCTTAGTGAAAAGCAAAATCATTAACCATCAAACATTTATTATAGTAGAGTAATTGTACTAATTAGTAATTACTGTAACAGTTATAAATATATATTATAATATAATAATTGTTAGATATGTTGAATGCATCACTGTTTATGTCTTAACCACGGTTATATTATAAGGACAAAATGAACTGATTAATACCCAGTTCGTGATACTTGGATTTTATGGTAGCTGTCTTAATGCCAATCATTTGTAAGGAGTGTCCTGTGAAGTTTTTGGGAATCTCATATGTCTTAATCTTTCATACAGTAATTTCTATAATTATGTGTTAGTATGGAGACAACGACGAAATAAGGGTTCATCGTGAGGTAATAAACTTACTTCTGTAATATTTTCTACCTTATTACAGGTATAGACGCGCATACTTGCATCGTTTGAACCTGTAGAGATCCATAGACCTCACAGTTTTACTACTTATGGCCGATGCTGGCCATCATGGTGCTGCTTGGGTATTCATCAATACAATATGATCTATGACTGACCATGCCATTACAACTGGCGATTAAGTGGCGTCCAATCGCGTGACTGCGTCCCAAAAAATATTTGATTTTATCGGAAAACATTCCGTCAAAATAAATGCAAGCTTTTTTCTAGTATTTTGGGGGAAATTCTCTGACAGATCAGTCAAACTTAGACACTCAGACTTTTAAATCAATGACATAAACTTATCTTTCACCTTAATTATCCCATTAAAACAGTTGAACTTATTCTAGCTTATATCTTTGTTATCATTACAGAACAATCCTGGAAATCAAGGTAAGTTTACAGAATTGACACACGTGGTATACTTTACCAAATAATTAACTATAATGCCTGTATTCAATGTTTGACAAGTATATTGAGTATAGGAAAACAAATCGTGTTATTTTATCTCACCCGGACATCATAAGATGACGCTACGAAGTGATGTAACCACCCCCGTGTCCACGTTTATGGATCCACCCCGCTATCAGTAACTACTGACGCGATTTGAGAAGTGTAAACATTATTCTGGGACTATTCAGTATTGGTTTTGCAGAACTGACAGCCCTATCGTTTCTCTCAAGCAAAACCACAAAATTCTGCAGTTTCCACTTATTGTTGGAAGCCTATAAAACGAACTTGCCTGCAGTACGAGGCGGGACTATAGATTTTGCTACGCCACGTTAATGTTTTCCCCGGGGACCGTGACCGTGGGCTCTTGGTCCCCAGGCCCTCGGGATGCCATGAACTACGATATGAACTTTATTATGCAGGAAGAGGAGAGACTCTAATTTTTTTCTCGTGCCACATGGATTAATACAGGACTTCAGTTTTGAGTGTGCCCGAACTATGCGTTGAAGATGGACCTCAGTTTCTAATATACCGGATTCAGTTGATTATTTCGTTGCAATTCGTTATTTATAGCCTCGGTTTTTAAAATAAATTGCGTTATGTATTGACTGTTATATTATTTGTGTACGAATGTAAATATTGTAATATATTAATATAGCACTGTTTTTGCACCCATATTTTCGTAACGTATTTATTTGAAGAGAAAGTGTCTGAGCATTTATGTTATCGTTCGGTCTGAGTTGTTTGTTTGGTGTGAAAAGGGACCGTAACAATATGACCGTGGTATTGGACAAGCTTATATCTGTTCACATTTTTTTTACAATTTATTTAAAAATTACAAAGGTAGGTTATTGTCATATAGAGGCTCATGAGCCGGGTAAACGCATCCTGATATATGAAATAAATACTGACGGAGACGGAAAAAACTAACAGGGACCATGCCTACTTAAAAAGGATATTGAAATGATATAATTTCAGAAGACACAAAAAGAGCAATGTAAACTTTTTTTTCGTTTACCGTTTAATTGTTTAATGTTTAATTGGAATTATATCTGTTTGTGAGTCTTTTTGTTCTCAAATCATTTCAATGACTTGTGACAAAAGTATCAGTGTCATTAAATAAAAGCTAGGTTTTCTCAATGCCATGAACCTTTCCACAATAAAGACCCTATTGGTCATAGATGAACCCTTGTGGAAAGGTCTTTAAAAAACCCTGCAAACTACATATAAAAACTCCAATAACGGTTCTGAGGAGAACCAAGCGCTCCGGAAGCTGTAAGTGGCTTCATACCTTTAACGGCCTCTAAGGGCAATACCAACACCTTCAGTTTTTGTTTCAACCATTTGTGACTTTTACAGTCTGCTTATTGGTATACTTCATGTGGGACCTGTAAGGTTTTAACAGATCATATGTAATCGGAGTCAAAAGGGGATTTGAAGTGAACTTACTGTCAAAGACTCTTACTCATCGTTCCAGTGGAATCATTGATCTCACTCTCAAAGCCCGGCTTTAAACACCTGAGCAAGAATTATATTTTTAATCCACCACAAAAAAAGTTCCACTGGCAGCACTGCAAAGAGCAGACCAAAATAAAATATATTGTACTTACCATCGATGTCATAAAAAATCGAAATCCTGTTTTTCTTCAAAAGTCATCCCATGGCGTGTATTCACTTCTGTTTTTTTATATGAGTAAGGGTAATGCAGTCGCAGTCATTCTAGTTTCCATCGCAAAGTTTGCTTAAACAATAATTAACTATATTTTTGTCTTATTGTCATAATGTAATCAAATTTCGGTGTCCTCATACTGAGCTTACAACGCCCCCTATCTACTTCTGTTGAAATTTAGGCAGTGATTAATTCTGACTACGGCAATACTGAATAAACTCAGTAAGCAAGTTACTAAATAGCAAAGCAGGTTATTACATGTACTGTAATGGTTCTCACAAGCCGTTTTCTTTAGAGACATTAAAGCGTGTTTCCATTAACCCAGATGTTATTATCCTGCCGAATAATGTCCCTGCCTGTAAAAGAATGGACCATTGAGGTTATGCTGTCTAACCAGAATCTACAAAAACATTGCAGCGGTTACAGCGATACTAACATATATTATATTACCACGTGTATAAACAATTGTATCTTCCACAGATATGAATATGTATCCAAATAGCCTACTCATTGTTACTTCATGGTTATACGGGCATGTGTATTACGTGTTCGATATTTCTAAGGATGACTAGGTCATATGCAGGTAAAATGTGACAAGGCATGCAATATGAAACCAGAAGCTATATATTTATGTTATATACCCATATTTTATATATTAATTTGGCCCGCCGAGCGTCCACCAAGGAGCTGAACGAAGCGGGGAGTGCAGACAACCTATCGGCAGATGGCGTAACTGCCGCGCATTTTAGGTAATTTCTAATTTGATGGTTTGGTGGTGCTCAGTTGTTTGTTACTTGGGGGTGTACGCATATAAACTCCCTGGTATTACAACTTCACGAATAATATATTTGAACTTTTATTTTTTTAAAATAAGGACATGTTTTGATGCACATTTCATATTTATCACTGAATCATAAAGTGTTTTATGTATGTATTTATACTTCATGTGACCACATTTAAATATATACTAACTACATAATATCCTTTATTTTATTTCAACAATTAAACCTACACATTTTGTCAAACCAAGTGACCACGTATTTTACCAATAAATATTGACATATTTATATATGTAAAATTAAAAAATGTGGTATATGGTGTGACAAATCTGAATATCGACAAAATAAGGTGTGACCACATTTTTTTCACGGAACAAATAAGTTTATATTATATATTTGTTATTATAAAATGTGGACACTTCTGGTGTTATCACGCTTTTTACCAATTATTATTGAAAAAAAATGAGGTATTACCACATTTTATTTTATCAGCCAATTAAGTTAGTATAATTTAAAAATATTAACAAAATGTGATCACATAGGGTGTTATAGTGTGACCATAATCTTTTACCAATGAATGGTGTGACCACATTTTATTTGACCAGCCAAACAAGTTTTCATTATATATATTATAATATATAATGCGGTTACATATGGCGTGAACAGATTTTTGTACCCATTAATATTGACAAAATAAGGTGTGACCACACTTATAATATATAATGTGGTTGCTTATGGCGTGAACACATGTTTTACCCATTAATATTGAGAAAAAGGTGTGACTACTCTTTGTTTGACTAGTCAATATAGTATGATAATGTTATATATATATATATATATATATATATATATATATATATAAATATATATATATATATTTATAGATATATATTTATATATATATATATATATATATATATATATATATATATATATATATATATATTTAAAATTATGAAATCAGGAAACATATGTGAACTACTTTTCAGGACTCTAAGCATTTGTGTTCGTCGAAACAGAAGATCAGCATTAGAATCTTTGGTTTAACTGGGGTTCATTTATTATGATTTATTGACATTACATATTATTAAACCAGCTGTTTTTCCATTATTTCCACACACGCCCCCGTCATCCGAGTATTGACACAACATCCCAAACCATTTGCGATTTCGAAAAGCTGGAAGCAATACATCTATCGCAAAGGTAATTGTGAAATAAGGATCTGTCCAGGCACAGATCATTATATAAAAATAGGATGATTCAGAATATAATTGATAAATGTACAGCTATTCAGATTGAGATGAGGTTATACGAGTACATAGACCGTGCGTAAATGTGTCTGTATTCGTGACAGGATCTTCATCGATATCGTGATATATAAAGTCAATGACTGTTAGTGTCATGTTGGTGATGAAATGTGTGGCAGGTTTCTATTTCACCACAGCTTCCGCTAAAATCCTGTTCAAACCTGTCTGTGTACAAGCTTTTACAGTACAGCAATTTCATCCCAGGTAAACTTAAGAGCATAGCTGCCCTCTTATTCCAATACACGGCTCTGCCCAGGACAAAGAAACCACCCTATGTCACAAAGGCATAGCATCATTTGAATTTTAAATATGTTATGGGATTAAGATTACCTCAGAAATTTAATGCGTGTGCATTATGCTAACCGTCCAAATAAATATCCCCAAAATCTGATTTTGCGCAAGTTACTCACAGCCAAACTACATAACCAACTGTGCAACATAAAACCTTTCAGCACCTGGCGGCGGTAAAACCATGCACCGTACCCTAACCCCAACCAAAACCTGCCGCAGTATATATTTTTATCTTAGATAACACACAGAAAATGTAGAAATTGACGGTGTTTAAATATGGTTATTCTTTTTTTAAAGTCTCCACATAGAGCATTCATATAATCTTGACAGATATAGACGGACGAATCGGATGTATTCCCGATTGATGGAGTCAGGCTGAACCTAATTTAATCAGATGGTTCGATATTGCGGATATTGAACTAGGCGGCAAAAGAAATGGGGTTCATATACTGAATGGATAGTCTATTTACGGATGGGTGATTGAATCAAAGGTTCGGTTATCCAGGGGAGGGGGGCATATTTACATAATTGATGTTATTATGATTTCGATCTAAAAATATGGTTTATTTATCTAAGGAATGCCAGACAATATTTAAATCAACAATGCCTTATGGATACCATTTAGCTTATGGATACAATGGCATCTAGGACCTTTTGTTTAGAGTCTTAAGGTTCCCGGAGCGATCCTGGCCCGGAGCATTAAAAATCCGGCCAAAATCTAAACATAATATTAAATTGAGTATTGAGAACTCTGAAACAGAATAGAAACGTGACAGCCAAAAGGCGAATCAGGTTGTTTAACTTGCATCAATAAATCACATTAAGCCCTGTTCATTAGATAGTGAACCCTGCATACAAACTTTGTAATAATCGTTCAATGGTTTACATGGTTCAACTGACACCCCCACAAAATAACAATTAGCATTACTCTAACCTAATTCCTTAGCTCCGGTATGTGTATTTAAAACTTGGCAGGTAATGGCATATTCCATTTCAGATTAATCTGTTTTATAGTGGGCGCGACTCACTCACTAATAAAGTTGGTTTTAACCACAAAATTAAACCTACGTGCGCACTCTGTAAAGCTTGCATTGCTCATATGTAGCTTGTTGTCACAAGCTCCTATGTAGAGCAGATAAATTATGTCGAGTACATTTTAACTTTTCAGATTCTCTTTTGTATTCATAATTTATTGGGAGCCCACCCTGCCCTTCTTTATCAACCACTTTGGAGCATGTATATAAGCTTAATACTTTATTCATCAAACCATTTTACCTCCATGTCCTGTTTGATCAGGCATAAAGAACTCCTTAAACTATTTGTTTGACCTCATTTATTTGTTGATTCTCATATTTCATGAAAGAACCTATACCTTGAGTGAGACTTGTTCATAAAAGTAAATTGATTTAAAAATAATAAAATTTATAAATAATTAAAAAGTCAAATAAGAGTACAAAACAACAGACTTCCATGGTAAATCAGACATGGGGTAATAGGTAAATAAGCTTATATTACCGGCTTATGTGCAGTTCAAATAAAAAATTAATTTAATTTTTGTTTTTATATACCTATTCCGGGTCAAACACAACAAGCCTGGTCCCTTTTAATCACAGAGAATTGCATTAAACCTTACTTTTGCGGCAATATGAAGATAACTCATATTTTCAGTTCAAGATGTTTGTAAAAACTATTTTGATACAAACATAAACGGTGTATACCTTAATTATTATTGTGTGCAAATTCTTATTAGTGAGGTACATTTGGCCATGTAGTTTATAAACCCCGGGCAAATCCACACATGCACAGATTCATTATATATATATATATATATATATATATATATATATATATATATATATACATATATATATATATATATGTATATAAATATATATATATATATATATATATATATGAACAGCCATGCTCGTTCATTGTTTATAGATGGAAAGGGTATACACAGAAAATTCGGTTCCAACTGGGATTGAACTGACTTTTCTTATGTACCTTTTAATATATATATATATATATATATAGAGAGAGAGAGAGAGAGAGAGAGAGAGAGAGAGAGAGAGATCCCTCTTTCAGCCCTCTTTCACCTCATCCCAATTTTCAATAAAACCAAAAGTCACCCTAAAAACACACCATCGCGTCTTGACTTTTGAGTGTGCTGAAACGCAACTCTCTCTTACACAGGATTATAGGTAGATGAGAAAGAATGCATGTACTGAACCAGCCCTTAGAACAAAATGCAATGATTTTTTTTTATCTGAATCTGGGACCTTTTCAGGGGCGAATCCAGGATTTCAGAAAAAAAAACAGGAAGACTAATGACAAACCTGTAAAAAAAGTCCCCGGGTCAGAAAAGTGTCCCCTCCCGCAAGAATGGGTCTGAAAATCTGATAAAAAGACTGCAAGGGCTGACAAAGGGGGGATCCGGATACCCTGGACCCGCTTCTGTTTTTCTTAGAAAATAAAGTGCTTCCCGAAAATTCTTGAGTGGAGTATTTGTTTTCTGTAACAGACCAATTGGTATTTTTGAGTATTGGTCTATACCGATTCATTAAATTTATCCATGCCACCTGCATCTGCCCTTCTTGAGACACGGCCAACGCTGTATCATAGATAAACTTTTTTTCCCACTTCATTCGCGACTCTGGGCCTGTTCTAACTATTGTGTTAAAAATAGGTAGTATAAAAGGCCAACCCTGAATTCAAGCTAAAATAGGTTGAATTATCACATTTACTGTCATTGTTTTTAATGAAACTTGAGCAAATCGTCTATAAACTACAACCTCATAACCTCCCCCCCCCCCGTTACCAAGTGCCTCAGGTGTTGAGCCAAAGAATGTCAGCTGTACCATGGAGTTACCATACTGCATAAAAGCCAAATGGTTTGAACATGAATACACAGAAAATGTCCTACTTTTTCTGTGTATTTGTGTTCTATATCTATAAACAATGAACCAGCATAGCTATATATACATCTATATAACACCATGGTTTCATTAGCTGTGTCTTTATATGTTGACCTCAATTAACCATGTAGCCACAGAATGTAGAAATAAAATTAGCATGTACTAACGTCTTCAATTGAAACTTATATAAAGTCTACACAATCATCAGCTGAACTTCGTTATGTATGACAGGGGTGGAGCGTAAAGGCATTGTTAGGGCGCCTGGGGCTTCTTAGTGGTTTGCTAATTGTTGGTCATCTAGAACACAGCGCATGCTATTTCTTAGCAAACGGTAATGGTGACAATTGTTTCTCCAAAACGGAGATAGAAAAACAAATATGAAGGAAAGGTAATAGAATGATTATATAGATTTTACCCTTAATTCTTGTAAATCGTCAAGTCCGGCCTGGACAGGGAACGTGGAGGGCAACTTCAAAAGCAAGGTATACAGCCGGCTTGTTCCTGGGTCTGCCAGGTAATAGATTTAATAAAACATAAGACAAAGGTAAATAGTCTCATTGGGATATTACAATGAAATATTTGGCATAATTCACATATATTCGATGAAATAAATGGTCGTGAGGAGGAGAGGTAACAGCCCAGATTGCTCGGCTACTGATTTTGCTGTGCATATGGAGATGCCTTCACAAGGTTAACGCCATCCAGAGTATTAACTTAACATTGTTGAAATTAAATTAAGATGAGCATGTTACAGTAAGTGGGTAGGAATCATAACCATTTAAAAAATATACTTAATATAAACCTTTTTTTATTAAGTAAGAGAAATGAGTCAGACTTGGGCTTGTTTTAACGTCAGTCTGGCCATATAGGTTAACCTATATAACTATGAATCTTACTTTAGCACATCACCAGAACAGCCAGGAAAGATATGTATCTGAATTACAGTTAGCAAAGGCTAACGATGTTTACTTTTCTTTATTTAGAAAAAAAATCATTATTTAAAGGTAGTTGATAAAGAACACTTCTAATACTACTACTACTGTTTATTCAGCAACTACTAAGTTCGTGTATATATATATATATATATATATATATATATATATATATAATCCTACTGACTTAATTTAAGGGGCCATCCTTAAATTCAGGATTGGCAGGACATTGTGTGTCGTTCATACGGGAAAAATGAAGCAAAAAGGGCAAAAAATTGGTCTTGAGCATGTGCAAAAGTGTTATTTTAATTCAGACAAAATTGGTGCTAATGAATTATTTTAATGTGTTATCACTAAACAGTCTTGTTTAAATATATGAGGGCCATTCCTACACCATATTTGCATTATTATTTTCGTTTTGCAGCTTACATTTTTGAAGGATATTTAGGCTTTGGTAGACAGATTTGCAGGGTCGGATACAGGATAGGGCCCATGAGGACTAATGAAATAGCCTTTATAAAGATCCGTTCGGCCCCTTACGTTTTCAACGTATTACCAATAGTGGGATTGCAACGTAAAATTTTGATTGTCTGACAAAAAATAAAATAAAATTCTTCCTCATACTTTTGCTAAGTTTCTCATGGACCTCTCTCTGATTTTACCTCTTTCCCACTTTCACTTAAAGGAAGCAAAGTTCGACATCAACAACATATATGTTAATTAACCTTTACAATAAATAACCATGGTTATTTATCATAGAGCAGTAAACATACTTTTTTATTTACTTCTTCTCTATGTCTAAGATATGGTTCTGTAACGGGGTCCTTTTCGTTTGGAGTTACAATGGATAACATTGTTGATAACGTGTTCCCTCTGGCCCGTCACCCCTATAAATCCACGTCTGATGATAGTGTGTGAGGTTGTTTACGTGCCTGCGGGAATGTTTGGATATTTTTCGGTATGTGTGCGTGTCTGTGTATTCATTTGAATGTGTGTCAAAACTGTTAATATTTGAGGCTTGGAGAGATATAGAGGCAGATTGAATATCTGCTATTACAATATCTGCTGTACAGACATGTACCTAATATTTACCCGCTACAGATTGTTTTATATTTTATGTTTATAGTGGTTACGAGTACATAGGACATACATCACTGGCAATCAAGCAAAGTGATTTTCCTAAACATATTTGATGTAATTCCATGATTTTCCGGTCGACAAAAATTAGTCATTAAATGTTCAGAGGAGTTATTCTTTATATGGGTAATTAGTTATTATGAAAGGCATGGAACATAACCAGCCCCGATATTATCGAGCAACTGTATTACATTACTAATCCTTGTTAACAAATATTCAACCTGTCACTGTGGTGGGTATGTGCCGTGTTTACTCTATGTATCGGCGTCAGGATGTCTGGTATTTTAGTTATTACCCTGTGGCTAATTGTGGTCATTCCTTCTGAGCTTAGCGGCGAGCGGTCACTGTCAGGTAATGTGAGTTTTTGTCAATTTTATTTTTTCCATTAAAAGAATTGTCATGTGCTTGATATATAATTATATTACGAGCTGGATATTACTTGCTAACTAAGTCAAAGGTACATGATCACCGGCGAATGGTACAATAACACACATAATATAATATATATATATATATATATATATATATATATATGAATATATATCTTCCATTAATTTTGTATCTGTGTTTTAAATCTCACCTTATCATCGATCGTCTAAGATCTTGATATATACTGAAATAGCACAACCCTTTCTTTAACAAACTACGGACTGCCGTGAGCTTTACAATTAGTGCAATTGCAGGGTATTATCCCAACTAAATAACATAGAATATCCTGTCTTTTCAGCGTTAATGTTTGCACTCTAGCTATGTGCTTCCTGGTATTTTAGATTGTGAACAGCACAATGAAATAATTATTCGGGATACATAGGAAACCACTGGAAAATTCTTGACTTCATTTAATATAGAGCTTGTATGAAAATGGCCATGTATCGTGATAATTCCTGGTTATGTTATGTCCAGTGGCATTCTTTTTCAGTTAATAAAAGCTTAAAGGACATAAATTATATCTGGCATACATAACTAGCTCCGAAACAAAATAAATGCCCTCACTTTTCTCTCAATACGTACTTTCTCTAATTATAGCATATAGCAATTGTGAAATAGCATGTGCAAATTAAAAAAAAGATGACATGACAAACAAAACATATTCGTAAAAAGAAGCGTGTTACGTGGCTGACATGGCGTTGTTAGCTGTATATTACATATTTCTTTTCGACCTTAAACATCATCATCCTTCTTTGATACCTATCAATGTTAACTCCAACTTATGTATATATATAATTATATATATATATATATATATATATATATATATATATATATATAAATTCGGTCACATCTCAAACCTTTCATGTGTGCGAGGCATGCTTACTCTGCAAAGGAATATAAACATAATAAACATAAAAGCTCTTGCCACCTGCCAGTGATATATTTATAAACCTTGCCCTAACCCCAACCATAACATGCCGCGGTAATTTTTTTCTTGGATTACATAATGTAAAGAAATTAATGGTGTTAATATATTGTTATTCAATTTAGATATCCTCCACATGGAGCATTCATAAAATTTGGACAGATATAGACGGACGAATCGGAGGGGTTCCCGATGGATGATGTTATGTTGAACCTGATTTTATCAGGTGTTCCGAAAATGCGGTCATTGAGCTAGGCGGCAAAAAGAATGGGGTTCATATGGAATGTATAAATAAATGGGTGATGGATTCAAAGGTTCGGTTATCCCGAGGGGGTAGGGTGTATTGGGTTTATTTACATAATTGATGTAATTAATTTTCCGGCTAAAAGGATCATGTTCACTATATCTATGGACTGTCAGACAATAATTAAATCAACAATACCTTTTGGATACCATTTAGCATATAGATACGATGGCATGTAGGACCTTATGTTTAGGTCTTAAGATTACACGGGCGATCGGACCAAAATCTAAATATAATATTAAAAGTAGTCTTGAGAACTCTGAACCCCCAGTTTGTTACCTGACATCCAAAGGGCGAATCAGGTTGCGTAACTTGCATAAATAAATTACAGTAAGCCTCGTTCATTAGATAGTGAACCCTACATACAAACTTTGTAATCATCGTTAATAGGGTTACACGGTTCAACTGACCCCCCCCCCCCCCCCCAATAAAAATCAGCATTACCCTAACGTAATGCCATAGCTCCGGTATATGTCTTGTAAACTTGGCAGGTACATATTCCATTTCAGGTTAAACTGGTTCATAGTGGGCGCGACTCGTTCGCTAAGCAAGGTTTGTTTAACCACAATATTAAACCTATATGCGCACCCTGTAAAGCTAACATTGCTGCTGTTCAGCGGTTTGTCAACAGCTCCTCTGTAGATCAGATAAATATGAACCAGTTTGCAGCATGTATATTAGCTGAGTACTTTATTCATCAAACCATTTCACCGTAACAAAGTAACAGTTTGGGTACACTTAGGGCCTTGCTAGGGCGAAGGTATTCCTACATGTCCTAACTGTTAGGGCAGGCATGAAGCAATCCTTAAACAATTAGTTTGACCTCATTTATTAGTTAATTCGAGCATTTCATGAACACCTCTCTTTTTACTATTTTATATAAATTACTCATACCTTGAGTGAAACTTGTTTATAAAAGTAAATTGATTATAAAATAAATATTAAAATAAATGAATAAATAAAGTCGATAAAGCAGAATGCATAAAGAACAAAAATCCATGGCAAATCAGATATAGGCTATATATATATAAATAACTAAAGTACGGTTAGTTTGACTTCATCAGTTTGTGCTACAGATCTGTTTCGTGAGAGCAGCATTCAAGCCGGCTCACTCTTCAGGTACAAACTGGAGAGATCAGATATATGGGTGAAGTTTGTCGTAATAGGTAGGATTTATCTGGGGTTACTAGGTTCGGTGAGGCATGTATTTAAAGTTTTTGTTTTGTTGGTGAATAAGGGTTACTGGGTGCCTGGCTTATTGTACTGTATTAGGGCATATATATATATATAGCGAACGATGACGATGGCGAACGTAATGATCCTTCTTTCACCTTTTCCCCACTTTCAATAACCCCAAAAGTCACCCTAAAAACACACCATCGCCTCTTGACTAGAGGAGTAAGAATGCATATACAAAACAGCACTTTGAACAAAATGAATTGAAATTTATATTTTGTGCTCAAAATGTCAACAATATAGTCCTAACATACTGGCTGACAATAAAGATCACTTAAGTTACAGTAAAAAAAAAAAAGGATTAAATAGGTAGGAATTAGATAGTCAAAGATAACAAATATTCATTTGGGGTCATACTGGGATATATTTACTTCCTTTGCATCTTCTGTACGACGGTCCATGCTACCTCTCTCTTATGAATCAGGGACCTTTTCAGGGGCGAGTGCAGGAATTAGGAAAAGGAGGGGACCAGCACAGGAAGACTAATGACAAAACTAAACAAAAAAGATTCCCTGGTCAGAAAAGGGTGGCGCATCCCGCACAAATGGGTCCAAAAATCTTATTAAAAGACTGCCACGGCTAAAAAATGGGGTATCCGGACCCCTGGATCCTCCCCCGGGTCCGCTTCTGCTTTTCATGGAAAATAATAAATAATCTTCCGTGGAGTATTTGTTTTCTGTAACGGACGAATTGGTATTTTCGAGTGTTGGTCTATTCCGATTCGTTAAATTTATACATACCACATGCCTCTGCCTCTTCCCTTGAGGCCAGACCCACGCTGTATAATTTTTTCATTTCATTCGCGACTCTGGGACTGTTTTAATTATTATGTTAGGAATACTTAGCATAAAAAGCCAACCCTGAAATCCCAGCTGAATTAGGTTGTAGTATCACACAATCTAAGCCACATTAACAATCATTAATTAGGAAATGAACCTTGAGAAAGTCGTCAATAAACTACGACATCAAGAACACCCCCCCCCCCCCACACCTCTGTTACCTAGTGTATCAGCTGCTGGGCCAGCATATGTCTTAGCACCATGGAGTTACCATACTGTTTTAAAGGTCCATGGTTTTTGAACATGAATACACTTTTTTATTCGTGTTCTTTATCTGTGTACAATGAACCAGTGTGACTATATATACGTCTTTATAACTCCATGGTTTCATTAGGTATGCCCTTATACTTTGTCATCACTTAACCATGTAACCCCAGAATGTAGAAATGAAACTTGGCAGGTACTTACGTCCTCAATTTAAACTGGTGTATAGTGTACACAACTCATGAGCTTAACTTCTATGTGTTTGACAAGGGCGGAGCGTGAAAGACTTGGTTAAGGATCCGTAACTAAGGGGCGATTTGGGATTTCTAAGTGGTGTGCTAGTTTTTGGTCATCTAGGACGCAGCACATGCTATTTCTAAGCAAACGGTGATGGTGACAATTGTTTTACCAAAACGGAGATAGAAAAACAAATATGTAGGGAAGGTAATAGAATGATTATATAGATTTTAAACTTGATGATTGCAAATCGGCAAGACAGACCTGGACAGGCAACGAGGAGGGCAACTTATAAAACCAGGTATACAGCCGACTTGATCCAGGGTCTATCAGGTAATAGATTTAATAAAACATCAGACAAGGGCAAATAGTCTCAATTGGATATTACAATCAAATGTTTGGCATAATTCACAATGATCATAAAGAGATCGAGCATTCAAGATTGCTCGGCTACGGATTTTGCGGTGGCCATCGAGATGTCTTCACAACGTTAACACCCTCCAGAGTATTCACATAACCTTGTTGAAATTAAATTAAGATGAGCATGTGACAGTGAGTGGGTAGAAATCATAACCATTTTTGATACAGCAAAGGAAATGAGGAAGACTGGGGCTTGCTTAAACGTCGGTCTGGCCATTCAGGTAAACCCTGGTCCTATATAGCCATGATTCATACTTTAGAATATCACCAGTACAGTCAGAAAGATACGTATCTCAAATACCAAGTTTTCTCCTTATGGAGATAAGAACATGACTTAAAGTAGTTGATAATACACACACTTCAAATACTACTACTACTTTTAATACAAATACTACTACCTTTAATTAAGGCGTTGTTAGGAAAATGTGTATCGTTCATATGGGAAAAATGAAACAAAAGGGCATAAATTGGTCTAGAACATGCGCGAAAATATAATTTTAATTTAGACAAAACGGGTGCTAATGTGTTAGTGTTATAGGAAGATGGATCTACCTCATGACTAGAATATATATATATATATATATATATATATTGTCACGGAACTTAATATCAACAGATCACGTATGCATGATGAACATAAATTTTGTAATGGAGAAAAATAATCAGATTCTGTAACACTAGGCAGCGTGAAACGTCTATAGGGGAATGAATAAATAAGTCGGTGTTTTTTTGTTAACAATTAACCATAATTAATTCTTAAAACAACCCTACCATTACAATACACTAAATCAATACAATTACACAGTACAACAGCAGAATAACAGCAAATCAATACAATCACACAGTAAAAAAAAAACAAAACTAAGTGCACAGTACCTGGATACCACAAATGTCACAGCGACAAGTCCTTTGAAATGTATAAGCTGTAGGAACAGTTCATACAAATTCTCTCGGAGAATAACAGTCCAATGTAAAGCTCTTGTAACAATCCCGAAAGTAAACTGAAGACCAAATAAGATTTGTCACAAATCCAGAAGAAAATCTGAACAAAAACTATAATTGCCGCACTTATCGGAAAAAGGCCCACAAACTGACATACACGCTTCTGTGTCCGCTGGAATATTCTCTCACCTCTCTTTCGGCCCTATAAACACAGCCCCCTATTTATAACTTCTCACCTCCAGCCAAGAACCTTCCTTTTCTCGATCAATCTGAAGAATCTAACACAGTACACACGTTTAAAGAACATACTAGAACAAAGAACGCTGTGTATCTAGGGTTCAACCAATGCGGATTTAACCGAGCCTGTAAAAACATGGCCAGGCGAGGCCGCTACAACACGTGCTACGCGTGACACACAAAACAAATACCAACAACACATAGAACATCCTTGTGCACAATAAAACAATCATCTGTAAGACCGCTGCACACAAAAGAAGGGCACCTGTAAATATATATATATATATATATATATATATATATATATACATACATATATATATATATATATATATATATATATATATATATATATATATTGTTATATGTATCTGTTTCAATTACGCAGGCATTCTGATTTGTGTTAAGTGCAGACCTTGTGCGCTGCTGTTAGGGCCGCACTTGATGAACTCTCGTGCTGTGTTAATACAGAGCTCACTGTTGTCTAGAGTTTTCGGATCTGTTCGTGCGCTATGGATGCACATGAATTTTTGTGTTGAGACACAGCGTTCTTTGTGTTTTAGATGGTTCGGGTTTGTTCAGGCGCTGTAGGCGCACGTGTACTGTTGTTCTTTGAAATGTTCGTGAATATGGAAGTTTCTTGGCTTCAATAAAGCTATAAATAGGGGCTGTGTTTAGAGTCGGGAGAGAGAGAGAAAAATACCAGCGGACACGGAAGAGTGTGACTCTGTCTCGTCAGCTTTGGGACCTTTCAGATAATTACAGAACTTACAGATCTTCAACGAATTTTACACAGACTTTATATATGGATTGTCTTCAGTGTGCCTTTGGGATTATTACCAGAACTTCACTTTTGGATTACAACAGATTTTTTTCGCGATTAAACCGGACTATTCACTCAGAAGATTTACATGAACTGTTCATCTGGAATATTTTAGTTAAAGGACTCTAGTTGAGCCTTTACAGTGGTGGTATCAAGAAATCAAGGCCTAGGATCCGGACACTCTGGTAATGTACATTTTTATTATTGTTATACCAAGTTAATATTTTGAAATAGTGTATTGTAATGTAAGGAGTGTTCTATATATATATCTAATTTATTCTGGGGCAATTAAGTTAATCAGTGAACGCGTCTCCTATATCATTATTACTACTATGTGCATTCGAATAGTGGCTCATAGAGGGAAGAGTGGAGAAAAATAAAGCTTTTCCACCGACCTAACAACACCGACTTATTAATATATATATATATATATATATATATATATATTCGGTTATATTCCTTAAACCTTTAATGTGTGCGGGGTATGCTTACCCTTCAAAAGAATATAACAAAATCGATTTTTTTAAAACATAAAACCTCTCGCCACCTGCCAACGATATAATTATACACTTTACCCTCGCCCCAAAAATAACATGCCGCGGTATTTTTTTTTGGATAACATACAGTTCAAGTAGAAATTGACGGTGGTAATATATTGTTATCTAATTTTGAAATTCTCCATATAGAGCATTCAGATAATTTTGTCAGATATAGACGGACGAATCGGATGTATTCCTGGTGGATGATGTTATGTTGAACCTAATATTATCGAGTGGTTTGATAATGCGGACAATGAGGCAGGCGGCAAAAGGAATGGGTTTCTTATGGAATGGATAAATAAAGGTGTGATGGATTCAAAGGTTTTCTAATCGGGGGGGGGGGGTATATTACATAATTGATGTAATTTTGATTTCCCGGCTAAAATATCATGTCCATTATATCTAAGGACTGTCAGACTAATTAAATCAACAATACCTTATTATTACCATTTAGCTGATGGATACTATGGCGTGTAGGCCCCTATATTTAGTTCTTAAGTTTCCACAGGCGATCCTGACCCGGAGCATTAAGAATCGGACCAAAATCTAAATATAATATTAAATGTAGCCTTGAGAACTCTGAACCCGTAGTTTGTAAACCGACATCCAAACGGCGAATCAGGTTTCGTAACTTGCAGGAATAATTACAGTAAGCCTCGTTCGTTAGATAGTGAACCCTGTATACAAACTTTGTAATCATCGTTCAATGGGTTGCACGGTTCAACTGACCCCCCCCCCCCCCAATCAAAATCAGCATTACCCTAACATAATCCCATAGCTACTTTATATATGTTTTAAACTTGGCAGGTACTGGCATATTCCATTTCAGATTAAGCTGGTTCATAGTGGGCGCGACTCGCTCGCTAATCAAGGTTGGTTTAACCACAATATTAAACCTGCCTGCGCACCCTGTAAAGCTAACATTGCTACTGTTTAGGTTTCTGTCACCAGGTCCTGTGTAAATCAGATAAATTATGAAGAGTACATTTTTATTAATAAAATTCCCCTTTAATTGATAATTTGTTTGGGAGCCCTCCCTACCCTTATTTATCAACCAGTTTGCAGTTATATACTTTAGTCGTCAAAACATTTCACCTCCATGTCCTTTCTTTTAGGGCAGGCATGAAACACTCCTCAAACTATTAATTTGACCTCATAGATTTGGTCAATTCTAGATTAATGAACGCCTACCTATTTATTTCTTTATATAAGTTACTCATACTTTGAGTGAACCTTATTTATAAATGAAATTGACAATTAGATAAATTAAAAATAATGAAAAAATAAAAAAAAAAGATAAAGAAGAGTACAAAACAACAGAAATTCATAGTAAATCAGTGATTGGTCAATAGAAAAATAACCTCATATTACCTGCTCCTGTGCATTTCAGATAAATTATGAATTTAATTTTCGTTTATATAAAAACCTAATCCCGTAAAACACAATAAGGCTAGTCCTTTTAATCTCAGAGTATTGCATTAAACCTTCCTTTTTGCGGCAATATGTAGATAACTCATATTGTCGGTTCAATATGTTTGTAAAAATTATATTCATACAAAAATAAACGGTGTATGTATTTTAGCAGTACCACAACATGGTTTCATATACCTTCTTTCATTACTGTTGTGTGCAAAATTCCTAAAGTGTTGTACAAACGCACATTTGATATATAAACCCTGGATAAATGCACACTTACACATACCCACTATATTATATATATATATATATATATATATATATATATAATATATATATATATATATATATATATATATAGAGAGAGAGAGAGAGAGAGAGAGAGATGGAAAGGGTATACACAGAAAAGTTGTTCACTGACACTTTTCTGTTTATAACCTTTCCCCCTTTTAAACAATGAACCAGCATGTGTATTCATGCATCTATATATGTATATATATATATATATATATTTATATATATATATATATATATATATATATATATATATATATATATATATACAGAGAGAGAGAGAGAGATAAATAGATAGAGAGGTTTAAGTGTGACTCTGAAACTTTATATATCATTTCCCCTATAAATGTAATTTGTAGGATTTGTATTTACATGCGGTGGTGAACTTGGTGAGCCCTTTGTCACATTTCCACTATCAATAATATCAGCTTTAACCCAAAAGCACACGTTTTTGCTTTTTGGTGTGTTGAAATGCAACTCTTTCTTACACAGAAATAGAGGTAGATTAAAGCTAGAAGAGAAAAATGCATGTTCTGAGACAGCCATTCGAACAAACATAAATAGGAAATTTTCATTTTGTTCTAAAAACGATGTCACCAATATGGTCCCGACATAATGTCACCAATATTGTCCTGACATATTGGCTGACAATAAAGCTCACTTAAGTTACAGTAAAACACAAAGATAGACAAGGAAAAAAATATTCATAGGGAGTCATACAGGGATAAATTTACCTCGTATTCATTTCCGCCACGACGTTTCATGCTACCTTTTTACTGAATCTGGGACCACTTTTGCTTTGAAAATAGATGAAGCCCTCCAGTTCTCATTCATTAAATTTATCCATGACCCCTGCCCTGGCCCTCCCTTTGAGGCAATCTAAGATGTATCATAGATTTACTTTTCATTTTTTTACATCTCATTCACTACTCTGGTACTGTTCTTACTATTATGTTAGATTTAGCCAGCCATGTAATCCAAGCTGAATTATGTTGTAGTATCACACACTCTGAGTTACATTTATAGTCATTAATTAGATAAAGAACCTTTAAAAATTTGTCTGTTAACTAACACGTCAGAACCCCCCCCCCTTACAAAGTGCATCAGCTGCTGAGCCAATGAATTCTGTTGTATCATGGAGTTATACTACTGCATTAAAGCTCCATGGTTTTAACATGAATACACAGAATGTTCTACTGTCCTATGCAATGAACCAGCATCATTAGTTATACATCAGAACAACTCCATGGTTTCATAAGGTGTCCTGTTAAACGTAATCCCACTTAACCATGTAGCCCCAGGATGTAGACTTAAAACGTGGCGTGCACTAACCTCCTCAATTCAAAATTGTGTATAGTGTACACAAGTCACGAGTTGATCTTCTTAATGTTCGACAGGGGTGGATTCAGAAAGATTTAGTGGGGGTTTCGTTACTTAGGGGCCATTTGGAGTGGGGGTGGGGGGGGGGGGGTGGGGGGGGGGCTTCTCTAGATAATTTGTAAATGTTGGTTACCTGGAAGGCAGCTCATGCTATTTCCAGCAAATGGTGATGTTGGCAATTGTTTTACCAAAACAGAGAGGCATATGTAATAGAATAATTAAATATACATGTATTATACACCTAATGATGGCAAGTCTGCAAGTCAGACCTGGTTAGGTACACTTCAAATGCCAGGTATAAAGCAGGCTTGATCCTTGGTCTAGGAGGTGATAAATTTAATAAACACAAGACTTAGGCAAATAGTCTCTTTTGGGGTATTCCACGCAATTACATAATTGATGAAAAACAGTGGTCGTGAAGAGTAGAGGGAACACCCGAAATTCCTACGTTTATGATTTTGTGGCTCGCGCAGAGGCAATCCGTTTGATTTTACATCGAGATACCTTCACAACATTAACACCCCTAACATCATATTTTTTTGTAAACACTTGGATTTGAACGTTTTGCAGCCTTAATTTTCGAAGGCTTTTGCAGAGAGATAATCTTCCTGCCCCCGAACGTTTTCAGATGTGTATCAGGGTTTTCGGAACGGAAGGGTTAATCTAGTGTAACCTAGACCATATCATCAGCAGTGGGACAGCCACGTAAAAATCCTAAAATCTTTTACTAGTTGTTCGTGGACTTCTATGATGTTTTTATCTCTCTTCTCTACTATCACTTAAAGGACCTAGTGTTTCTCATCAACAACATGTTAATTAACCTTGTCCATGAACAACATTAGTTATACATGATAAAAGCAGTAGACACAAGTTTTTTATATAGTTCTTTCACTCAGTTTTGATATGCCTAAGTAATGTGTATTGCAACGGTGTCCTTTTCTCTTGGAGTTGCAACAGACAACATTGTTGACTGCGTGCTCTCTGTGGCCCACCACCCCTACAAATCTACCCCTGACAATGGTGTGTGAGCTGTATGCATGTCGGCGGAAATGGTGGACATGTATATGTAGGTTTGTGTATAACAGTGAGTCCATGCAAGTGTGTAAAAGACTATTAATATTTGAGGAAGTAAAGTGTTGGGTTTGGGAGATACAGATCCAAATTGAATATCTACTGTATAGACATGTACAGTATTAACCGCTACAAATATGTTACATTTTACGTGTTCAGTGTTTACGAATAACTTTATGAGTCATGCGTCACGGACAGGCAAGCAGTTTGCTTTTCATGCAAATTCATGATGTAATTCCATGACTTCCCGGTTCACAAAAATTAGCCATTGAACGTAATGGTCACAGAGAGTAGAAATGTTTATCTTTGTTTATGTTAATTTGGATAAGTTATGTCAGCTGTATGGAACATACCCAGGCTTGATATCAACAAGGATCAGTACTTGGTTTTATCATATGTATTACAGTACTGCTCATTGTTAATTTAACCCATATTAATTTTGTAACAGTGGTAGGAAGTGTTTATTGTATATATCTGCGCCGGCCTCAGAATGTCTTGTGTTTTAGTAATTAACGTGTGGCTAAGCGTGGTGATTCCTTCTGGGCTCAGCGGCGAACGGTCACCGACAGGTAAGGTGATGTTTTTGTAATGTCAGTATATTTAAACAAAATATAATGTGCTTGTTATAAAGCTTTATCACCAGCTGGACAGTATACATACGATACAAGTCGAAGGCAGATGCTGCCCAGCCGACCTATGACTTCCATATGTCGTTTGACCTGGCTGACCAAAAACCTCCGTGACACAAATGATTTTGTATACTATTTATGTTTTTGATCAGTGTAGGATTTAGTACAAATAATAGACACTATATTTATATATATAATATATATAAATATATATATATATATATATATATATATATATATATATATATATATATATATATATTTATTTATATATAGTGATTATCCTTCCATGAATTTGGGATTTGTGTTTGAAAACTCACCTAAACGCTGATCGTGCTTATTATAAAGCGCGTGGCAATAAATATAACCCGCTTTATATGTATAGACTGTTTTCCTGAGATTATAGGTAAACGTGTTTAAAATTACATGCAAATTCTCATAACATCACATATTCTGTATATCCGTATGTACAAAGAGGTACGTGATATAGTACCAAAAATATTAATTCTAATGAACAGTGTTATGAAATTTATATATATGTATATGATTTCTTGCGCTTTCGAGGGAAAAAGCCGACATCTTGATAGCACAAGTTTCCAGGACACTTAGACATTCACTGATAAGATCATTCAGTATCTTGTTAAAAATGGCCATGAATTATAGTCATTCCTAAAGCAGATGTAGTGGCCAGTGGCATTTCTTTCATTTGAAATAAAGCTCCAGAGAGAGATATAATATTAAGCATTAAGAACTGGCTCCGAAACAAATATTGCTTCACTTTTCATTAATTTATATTTCTTGTAATTATGGAATACATAAATTTAGAAAAAAACACGCGCAACAAATTAAAAAAAATTATACGTTAAGAGTAACGTATGACGTGGCTGATATGTCTTTGTTAACGATAATTTATATCCCTTTACGCCCTTTAACATCATGATCCATTTATGATGCCATTTAATGATAATTCCCAGTTAATCCAACACACACTAAAATGATCCCCGAATGAGATTCATTGACATGTGTATTTATCTATAAAGTATTCTAATATGATAATTGAATAATTTGTAATTAAAAATAAAAAAAGGAACAAGATCTATAATTTATTATGGGGTACTTAAATTAATCTCCTATATCATTGTTCGAATAGTAGCTTATTCATATAGAGCGATGTAAAATATGCTTTTTTTACCAAAAACACCTATCGGCGATTTATGTTACTGAGTGTACGTGTCCCGGATAAACACTGGCAAATATAAATTTATTCTGTCCTATCTCAAAATTTAAAAATATATGAAAATGCGTAAATTATATGGGAAGTTTTACACTCCTAACAAAGCTTTTATACACTGCAGTCGTCCTAGATATTCTTTTGTGTAACCGCTAATTTGTATTGTAGGTTCTCTTGGCATAAACACCAGGGTGGGCACAGGGGAAAGCATGATAATCCCTGCGTTAGGAGCATAGGAAAGGTTCTAATCGGATCATCACTTGGTATAAACTGGGGTTCTGGTTCATTCAACCCGAACACAGTACACGATCATCAAGCATCAATTGGAATGTTATGACAACGGTGCATTGGAAATCAACCAGATATGTTTCATTATAAATAAATATTAAAGGGACCCTGGATATCCAAATGATCGCCTTATTAAGCTATTTAGTGTAATTAAGTACAATCAAGCTAGTATGGGAGCAGCATGAACAAAATGACAATTCGCAGTGAAACAGCAACTGCATGTAGGTTCATTACATCGTATATGAACTGATAAATATCCCCAGGCAGAAACTGTGTGAAAACCTTCTGACCATAAATGTACAAGGGGTTTACACTGATACATCTGTACTGTATGACTGTGTGTGCTTCATAGATTCCCGCATATCTCAGTTTCTTTGAAAATAACTTATACATGTGATCTCTGGCAAAATGTCGAAGCGTGCCTATTGGAAAGGCCATGTGATTAATTTTAAAATCATATTTTTGAGAGAACTGACTGTCAATCATATATTAAATAACACCAATATCAAAACATGTATTTCATACCAGCCAGATAAAAACAATCGGTTAATGGCCAAATAACCGAAGAAGTAATTTGCTCAGCCAGTGATGAAACTTGAGGGGGGGGGGTTAAATTTATGTATTTGAAATGTCAAAATGTATCGTTTGCAGCACAGGCAGTAAACTCTTTCTTAATTTTATTTAACTTGCAAACCGGGTTTACATAAAGGAATAAAAATAATTGAAATATGTTTCTTTGACCACAACTGAGAAGAAAGTTAAAAAAAACATGACCGAGTTGACCTGCTTTATATGTATATTCACATAAATATAGTTGAGGATGACACAATTTCAGTGTTTTCTCGTTTGATAGGAGTGCACGTGTTTCTAGGTATGAGTTAAAATTAAGGGAAAATGGCTGAATATAAAATTCTGTGCATAGCTGTATATATACTGTAACTAAGTATAATGTACCTGTTATACTCAAAGTGAATTATTTGGCGACATTTTGAAGAGAAGAATTACCCAATATTGTAGGTTGGCCATTAAGGGGTAAAGCTCTTCATAGAGGCTTACGACATTGCAGTAAGAACAATACTGTATGTATCGGTACTAATTCATATTAAGATCGGGTGTTTTGCTTCATGGTATGACTTGTTAAGCTTGCTTGGACTACTAGACTCTAAGAGGGCTCGAGAGACGTCAACTTGACAACTTAACGTCAAGCACCGATCTCAAGTTCGACTTGACCATATTGTAAAGTTTATTGGACTTCATTTGGACCGATATTTGATATTCGATATTCAATATTTGCAGTTGAATATCGAATATCACAAAAATCGGCGACATTATTTGCTTTAAAATTATGCGAAATTCATTCAAACGATATGATGCTTCGTCATCATATTGTAAGAGATCAACTCTTAATTCAACTGTCCTTACAGTAGGTTGGTTTGCCGATTTGAGAGATGTGCTCTTTGAATCAGAGGCCCCTCGAGTTTCTCCAAATATCGCATGCGAATATCGAATGTCAATAATTTATAAATAGTTTTTGTTGTTATTTCCATGTGAATATCGAATATTTTTGTTATATTTGATATTTGATTATCGAATATCAAATATCTGTCACACTTGGGACACGTGGAAAGATTGCTATTCCTTTTGCATGTCTGAATACCTCAGTGGGTTATCTAACAGCCATCCCTCTGAATTTGGTCAGGTTTGTATCAGATTTAGATCTGTTATTTAAAGTCTGTTTTGATATTTTTTTTCAAAAATTGCATTTAAAACTTTATATTTTTAACAGAATATGATGAGAGGAAACAAACGGAATGTTACATTGAGTGTTGGCCGGATAAAATCTTTGTTTAGTCCCTCATTATAAGAACCGCATATCATGGAGCGAAGCCAAGACAATGAACGCATTATGATAAAAATTCGTGCGCCGGCTGATAGACACACGTTCATCAACCATTTTCTTTCTGACTTCAGATATAACCCAGATGCTGAGAGACTAGCCGAATCTTTCCTTTGCAGTTCTTCGATCTTTACCTGTGTTGACAATAAATTCATCCAACATATTATCCCTCTTTCCAGATGCTTATAAACAGAGGTGGGTAGTCTTTAATAGAACGTCACCTAAGTTGAATCAGTCGGCCGCTGCTGGATTTTGCCGGAGAATCGGGATGAAACTTCCTGGAGATCTGGACCCGGCGCAGCTTCGTCACCTGGCAAATCTATTTGGATCAGATCATCCCAAAGTCTGGCTCTCCTACAAACGACAGCATTACCACACTTGGCAACCAGTTGATAAACAAGGTGTGTTTTTTTATGATTAACTTGCAATAAATTTAACACCGACTGTTAGTTATTAGAAACAAACAACAAAACACCACAAAACCAGTTTATTTTATTCAAGTTGTTATCGATATAATTATCCAGTGATCTCTGAGAATTCACGTATGGCTCTTATTCCTTTTTTCTTTAGCTCTTCTTAGTGTAATCCTTGAGGTCATAGGCCGCTGTCTCTTATAAACAGTACAGAGCTCTATATTTATTTATTCAATAAATTTATTGTACACTTGTTAGCACAATTTTTTAATGTCGTGCCTCATATAATAGTATATAATACAATAGTTTGGATCGTATAATATAGTATATTCCTTTATTCCCTGTGTAGATATATTTAGAAAAATTATGAACATACTTAATATGAGACTAAATAAGACTCTATATACATTCAGGTAATTGGAATCCTGATGGTGAAATAAATCTAGACAAGAGGTGTTTGTTTCTGAATCTTCGCTCCAGTAATCCCAGACCCAGGAATAAAAGTTGTTATAAGGCTGCGGATGGATTCATTTGTTTAATTCCAGGTGAGTAAACCGCTCAGATTAGGGTCTTGATGAGTGGACATTAGAAAGGCAATAAATATGTACATGGGCAACAAATGTATTTAAATTACCGCCAGGGTAATGTTATATATTTAAGAATGTGAATAGTTTGTCATGTATATGAGCTCAGTGCCGAACAATAGAATATTGTTTTCATGATATGGTGGCTGTGTATATTAAGTATGGATGTCATGTGAATTATTGTATTAACACCTTTGTCGTTTCAGACTGCCCTGTATGTCCTCCCTGGTCCTGCGTTCGACTTCATGACGGGTGTGTGTTTATTCGCCACCAAAAGTTGACCTGGTTCCAGGCCAGGGCCGAGTGTATCATGGCTGAAGGACAGTTATGGGTTCTTGATGAGGATTTTAAAAATTATATTAACGCCTGGGGGAACCTTAACTTTGGCTCTTCACTTAAGGAAGCCTGGGCAGGATGGAGGGCGGAGGACTGGGTGGAAGAGGATGCAGGTAATGTTAAACTAGAGCCATATTAGTGGGGCCTATTATTTAAACTATTTACACCTATATGTTGCAAAATACCTCTTCATCTATATAATGCCTTCTGACTGCCCTACCCTTTGACTGGGCTGTTCGAAATTGTTCAAACCTCTCTCATGTTGTTTGTGTGAAAGGTAAATATTTGATTAATTAGTGGAAATCGTACGGCACATTAATACTTTCATTCACTTTATAGAAGCGTGTGCTGAACTGCATTGTCTTAAAATTCTACTCAATTAATAAATAGCAATCTCTCTCTAAATGTCTCAGTATGTCTGTCAGTCGCTCTCTGTCCCTCTGTCTCTCTCTCTCTCTCTCTCTCTCTTTTAATTATATATGAAGTTTTGAATTGTAATAATATTCAGTGGAAAAAACAAACAATTAAAATATAATCTTATTAATATATATCTGTTTGCATCTTTCACATATTAAAGTTGGTACAACCATCCATCGGAATGCGCAACAAACTACAGCAAGTTTGACCGAAAGTACCATGGACAATCCACAAGGATCCCCGTCATTGCTATGTAATACAGATAACTAATCAATTAATTTGTATCTCTTTAAGGAGGAAACTTGTGAAAACACAGTCCTTTATTCTATGCTTCTGGGTCGATCCAATGAAAGGTCTGGAAAATAAACTATTAAACATCCTAAATCTCAAACCCCGGCGTGAACCGAGATGTTCTAGTTCTATAGTCCAGACACTTCCTTGTCTTCTGTCATGAACACTTTTTAAATCCTTTTATCATTGAGCCAATGTTTGCATTAACAGCCGAGGATCCGCACGGACGCCATCTGCTATATTATTTTTCTTAAAATATACACTTTTGTATAATATTTTAGTACTTTGGTATAAGCCATACTGCTTTGCAGGTAATTATACTCTCATTGCGTTTGTTGTTGTATGTTGTATTATTTTGTATGTAATTACTCGCTTATCGCTGATGTTGTTGTATGTAGTATTATTTTGTATACATAATTACACCTTGATGGCCTTTGTTGTTGTATGCATTGTTATTTTGAAGGTTACTACACAATCATCGCATTTGTTGTAGCATGCTGTATTATTGTGGTGGGATTATTGGTCACTATATTTATCCAGTGCATACGATTACAAAGGCAAGTAGGACCTGTTTGTGTATATAACCAACCGATAAACTAATGAACAATTGATGCAAATGTAAACTCAATGTTAACATTCTCCCAACATGTTTACATATAATTTGCTACATGTAACATAACGGATGATAATAAACAAAGTATTCCCGCAGATAATGTTTCTGTAGATGACTTTAGAAGTTAATGTAGACTAGCAATAGAGAGGGCTGGTCATTAGGCAGGTTCATTAAACTTGTCTGTTCTATATATATTGTTGTATCTTGTTTTTTTTTTTTCAAAATATCTTTGAAAAATTTCTATTTGCAACGATATATTAATTAATCCTCTCAGAGTTGTATATTTTAGTTTTGTATTTTAGAGTAGTTTTATCAATGTATCATTACTTAATGTAAATGTACCATATATTTTGCACGTATCTTCCACAATGATAAATGTCTTATTTTTTACAAAAGAGGAACACCTATTTATCAAGGAGAAACGCTCACTGAGACATACTGTGAAATCACGGGAGATATAGATTCTCGTCCAAGACAGCCACTTCCGGAAATTTCCGCGGTACAATACCGCTGGGAACAAGATAATACCTCTGTACCCTCAACACTCGAACTGGATCGAATGCCCCTGAATGTCCCACACCGACCGTGCATTGACGACCTACCCTGTAATCCGAGGTCTGCTTAGAGTGTAGTTGCTGACGACCCGTGTACTGACAGTGTTTTCAACGATAAAAACCCTCTATATACGTCGTCAGATATCTCGGATAAAAAATAACGATGAGCAAATACTGACACAGGGAACATTCCACACAAAGGAACTCAGGAAACAGAGAGAGAGAGAGAGAGAGAGAGAGAGAGAGAGAGAGAGGAGTAGAAAAAAATACAATATACTCGCTAGCCCTAGCTCCAGTACTTTCCTATATTTGGATAAAGTAATGTATAATTCTCAAAATGTTATCCCATAATGCTTTTGCCAGGTATCAGGTATAACATACGTGTAATTGATAAGATAAGCTATCCATTGTTAATCATGAAAAATATATGATTATGTGTTGAAATATTTTTCAACATCATTTCATTGCACGCTGATTGACACACAATCAGCGTGTATATCAAGAGCGCAATTGTTCTTAAAATGTTTATAGCAAAGCCCAGGAATGTACACATATAAAAATAATAATGAGAAGACCATTGCCTTTGCTAGAAGGATATATACTGTAATATGTGTGCCTGTGTTTATTATTGAACATTAATTTAAAATATCTGATTATTTATATACAAAATGTTACTATTTTTAACTATGCAAAGATGTTATTTATGACTAACATATTTGAATATTGTTTTCGGAATAAAAATATAAGTTCGTCTGATTATTTTTCCTTCTTTCAAAAGTGTCGGTTAAGATAGCAGCAACATATTATGGCAATGTTATTGCAAGTATATCCATAGTCTTTAGAGGCAGTTACAAATAGATGATTATTTGACCATCTAGACAGTAAATTCTTTACCACCACAGGAACTTATACTCAGCCCACTTTGACCTTATTTTGCTAAGAAGTCCTTCTACACAGAAGGCTTGCCATGTCTACGGTTGCAACAGTTTTATAAGACAAGAGTGACGTCAAAAATCTCGGTCGTGAATGACGTAGCATTGATTGAAGTCATCAGCTGGAAGTGCTACATCTCTGTTCTCCAGTGATGAACCCATCAAAATCACTACACACGGTACAGTCCTTGCTGATGATTCACCTGGTCACATGACCGTTGCCCTCTCGTGACCCGGAGTTATTTTATCAATAAACACAGGGTGTCCCTGGTACCAATACACGCACACAAAGTTTCCGTATGAAAAATTATCCTTCTCATGACTGATTCTCGAAGCAGTATATCAATTTTAATGTATGTATTTCACAGTTCTTGCACCGCGCGAAGAATCTCCTTGATGAGCCAAGAGTCAAAGGCTCCAACAGTTGAAGTCTACTGGAATCATCAAGCACCACGTAATTACGCGTCTCAATACTGTTTTTGGTGTGTTCCTTGAAGCACCCAAAACAGGTATCACACCGACATAAAGCCAGTCCTTCGGCAAAATGTGACACTTTCTCTGACGTCCTGTACAAAATGGCCTTCCTCAAACATTGACTGTCACCACAGATAAACTTCGTCTCTCACCTGTATCGACACGTCAAGAAGACCGGCCTTAGGACTGCAGATATCGACAGACTACACCCAAACTAGTGCGCTGCCCAGGCCCTTGAGTAGAATTCCTGGTACCCACTGCTTATATACGACTGATGACAACATAACTCCGACTTGCTTCTTAGCCAATCATCGTTTCCTTATACTCTGAATGTCCATCATATAAATGAATCTTAATATGGTTACGTCCCCAGAGATGTCATTTTGTGGAAATTATCCTAAACCACGTGTAGGTGCTTTGATGTGCATACCGGACGATAGTTACTAAGGAGACCGTCTATGAAGAGTCGTCTAACTAGGATTTAAGCTGCATTGAAAGTAACGTTAAAAGGAAGCAGGTGTGTATACTGATTGCTAAACTGCTTTGAAAATGATATAAAACGAAATAGGTGTTGTCGCTTACTAACGTTCCCACGCTGATATCTAAACATGTTACTCTCTACCTTTATACTACGAACTAGCAAAGCAATCATCTGGTCATACTCCCGGCTCAAATATACTCAAACATACCGTCTCCTGGTAACAAACCACAGATAAATTCTTAGCTAACATCCATGTCGTGTGTAGGACACAACATTTTCGAGAGAGCTATGGTGTAAAAGAGTTCACGAAACGAATGTAACTAAAATCATAGTATATTTTTTACTGGCGCTCTGTCGGCTCCGAGCTTCTCTCCGGGAAATCTGAGTTCAGCCATAATATTCAACAGAGCAACAATTATCCTATTCTGCTGAGTAATATTTGAGTAAGGGTCAGCGTCAGCTTGATCGATTCCATCATAATAGTTATTATAAAATGTAAATGGGAGGAAGTAAAGGTTACTTTACGCATGTCATAACAAGTATTGATTTAGATATCATTCAGTCTATTAGGCCTGTTATCAGCTGAATTATTAATCATTTTAAAATATTTTCTATGATATCCAGTATAAACTTTTTAACAGTTTTTCACATATGTGCACAAACGTATTCGATATTTTTTTACGTGACGTTAATGAAAGATAATAATCCGTGTTAATAACGTCAGCGTAAAAACATCTGCTCATGGCAATGGTTTCTGAACTGATGGGTGTTGTGATGTTGTAGGTTATAACCTACACTCTTTACTCAGCGCTTTACCTATAGACCTACTACCTATATCATATGTGCTATTTTTTTACCTGGTATCCCGCGTCGCTACACCAGAGGGGAGCACTGTATTTTGGTCCAATCAGATGAGACCCGGTGGTGGGTCAATCAATGCCCGATATACGACACACAACTGATGCGACAAGGAATCTACATAATTATCAAGACGTGTTTCCAGACCAGCATATAAGATGAACGTATCTTTACTGCGTTTACCTTATGTAATACATAGAATATATCTACTCTAAACAAAAATACGAGATCTGTTGGAAATCCTGGGACGCCCACACGATCCCCTGCACTCTGACGTCATTACCCAGACGAAGTTCTTCTGTGCTGGGCTCGTGCGCTACAGTCCCTAATTTCTACTTCTCTCGTCCCTGACCAACCTCAATCTCCCGCCGGCTTCAACCCCACCTTTCGATGGCACTCTATGATCTACGGCTTCCGTCCCTTTGGCGATTTTTCATCGTTGGCGGCTGTAGTTAAAGTACCAAGGACTACAGTCTGGGTAACCCTTTTATAACTGGACTCCACTGAAAGCCACTGACTATTCATGAGGTGCATGAATTACAAAATCTTAACAAAAAGCAAAGTGCTTGGTAGTCCTATGAATATTTATTTGCTCCGACACGCTAGCTAAGCCATTTACACAGTAGTGTTCCCATCACCTCTGAATTGGTATCGTATGAACTTATTGACCCGAGCGCTTGGTCAAATGTGCCGAATAACAAATGGCGCTCCCTCAACAAGAACAACAAAACATACGAGTGACCGCACCCGTGTGTATTAATGGGCAATGTTGTGTGGGGATATTTCTAACGCGTCACAATAGCCCTCTTTTAAGATGAACGCGGTTCTCTAGAACCACCAGTGAATCTCAATGGAAATTTCTCAACAAGAAAACTAAAAAATATTAACCAATGAAAATTTAGAGTCTTACATCCTAACTACTATATTATCGTTATCTGCCCTCAGGAAAAGGCGGTTGGGGCTGTGTCATCACCAGTATCTCGATGCTCAGACATATTGGCTTAAACGATCAGCAGGTACATTATCTTTGCCTTTAACAACTCTTACCCTGTACATGAATATCTGCATTGCCAGTGCCCATCTCAGGATCCTTTCCTTGTTGACTTTGAATCTGTCAAGAAATAACAGTTGTTAATGCTCAGTTTCTATAACAAATATCTCTATCATACAGATAAGGGTACATCTTCCCTGTGACCCGCACTAAAGATAGGCATTCGCGCTCCACTGTTGAGTATCGGCTCTCGGTATCACTCAACTTCCAGCTTACGTACAGAACTGGGAATATGTCCTCTTCATGCTGTTGCATAAGCACTTCTCCCACACCAGCTTGTGAAGCATCTGTATATAGTATAGATTCTTAACTAAAATACGGCAAACGTAAAACCGGCTATGAAGCAATCTTGCTCCTCAAATTTTCGAATGCCTTATCGGCCTCCTCAGACCACTGTAGCTCCGTGGGTTTTCCCTTCTTTGTAATATCCGTTAAAGGTTTGGCTATGCTAACAAAATTGCATACAAACTTGCGGTAGTATCCTACTGCTCCTAGAAATGATCTGAACTGTGACTTCTTCATTGATTTGGCAATGTCAAGGATTTTACCAACCTTACCCGCTTGAGGTCGTTTCTCACTTCTACCTATCATGTGGCCCAACAACTCCACCCTCGTGCCTCCTATTTCACACTTGACTGGCGGAGCTAATAGGTTGTGTTCATGAAGCCTATCGAATCCCTTCTTGACAGCCTTCCAGTCCTCGGCAAAGATGATAATGTCGTCGATGTATCTCTCCACGCTGTCCAATCCTCGTAGTAATTTGTAAACAATCCTTCAAAAACCTGCACCCGCATTTAATAACCAGAATGGCACGCGAACCTAGTGAAAGAAACCCTGATCAGAATGGAACGCCGCGAGATGCTCACATACCTCTGCCATAGGCACTTGCCAGTATCCTTACGACAAGCCTATTTGGTGAAATACTAAAGAGTTCCCCAGCTTTCCCATTACAATCTAAGAAGCATTTAACCGGCGAAAGTCAATACAGTACCGATTAGATCCGCCAGGCTTACCTACGATTAACAGAGGGCTGGCATATTCTGACATCGAAGGTTCGATGATGATCATCTTCCTCATCTTCTTGACTTCCACCCTCATCTCCTGCTGAAGTGCGTCATTACTTTTGCGACGAAAGGGCTCTTTATCCGCCATATCGATGGTGCAGTGTAGCAGGTTAGTCTTACCGGGTATATCCGTCAAAACACCCTTGTACGTCTGTATAAGTTCCCCTGCTTGTTACTGCTGCTCTGCTGACAGGTTCTGGCCAATGATTACCTCTCTCCATGTCTCCTTGTTCTGTAACAGACAACATGCATCTTCTATGTTTAGTATGGATTCGCTAAAGAGTCTCGGTGCTTACCTGAGCGTTCTGGACAACCTCCAACTGCAGACTTCCTATAATGTCCCAATCTACTTTTGTTTGCGATTTCCTTTCGATATACTTCTGCAACATGTTGATATTGAAGGTCTTGTGGTTCCTATAGACGTCAAGTCTATAGTTGCGCTCGTTCACCTTCTCCTCAACTGAGAATGGCCCCTTCAACAGCATAAGTAGCTTGTTTGTGTCAGTCGGCAGCAAGATCAGCGCTTTGTCTCCCACTTCTTGTCGTCTGATTCTAGTTTTCCGGTCAAAGTACCTGCGTTGTTTCCCTTTTTCTTTCCTCAATTCCTCGTGTGCCAACTTGCAGGTCTCTTCAAGCTTGTTCAGTTCCAACACATACTTGTACTTGGTCTTGTCCGTCCACAGTTCTCGCAGTATACTCATGCGATTTCTTACCGTGCGTCGGTATAGCATCTCGAATGGTGAGAAATTAAGGCTCTCCTGTGGTACCTCACGATAAGCAAAGAGAAATGCCGGTACATGATTATCCAAGTCTCGGGGTTTATCCTGGCACATTCTCTTTAACATCTAATTCAGAATTCCGTTGAAGTTTTCGTCCTGTTCAATGCACATGGGTTGATGCGGTGTCATTGTCAGTTGGGTTATCGACACCAGCCCAGCGATATCTCGCATCAAATCAGAGGTGAACTCGGTCGCTCCGTCACTATAGATCTCTCTTGGTACCTCGACCCTGGAAAATATATTTATTAGTGATTCTGCTACTTCACTTGTTTCAATACTACGCAAAAGAACTGTCTCCGGATAACGCGTAGCAGAATCAATAATCGTCAGAATCCATCTGAACTGACGGTCTGATGCAATCATCGGTCCGACCAGATCAATACTGACACGATCGGAGGGAGTACTGATAATTTGCATAGTTACTAGTGGAGCTTTGAAGTCCTTCCTTTTGAAATAGTCCTCTGGCATATATCACATGACTGACAATACATAGTGACGTCATATCTGATCCCTGGCCAGTAGAAATAGGACGTCACCCATCCATGTTCTTCTGACATTAATATGTCCTCCAAGGATCGAGTCGTGTGCTACCTCTCAACTCCGACTCGCAGCTTCCGCGGTACCACCAGTTGAACCATTGTAGTATTGTCTCTCGGAGAAATATGTTTCCCTGTAAATGACGCCATATTTGGTATAATATCTCTCCGTACATCCTTCCCTCGGGTTTGTCCCATCCCCCGCTTCATCCACTTTCGTACTCGATCGGGGGAATCCTGACGTTGAGCTTCACGCTGCTAGTCCGTGTTAATCATCGGAATTTGCGTCTAGGCTACCTTCAGTGCGTGTGGCGTCCCCATTTTCGCTTAGGCTCTGGTAACTACGGAAAACTAGTGTCCTTCTCATCCGCTGCGTTGCATCACCTCGGCGTTTCTTGGTACCCTACTACCCTCTGGAGCAGCTGGCTCCTTCTAGATTCCCTATGACTAGATCATACACCGGGTTATCAATGGCTAAAGCCTCTACTGATCCTACATAATACGGGGTATCTAGGTAAACCTTAACAACAGGTGCCTTTATCGGCAGACCGTTAATTATCAAACAAGATTTATATTTGTCAGTGTAATGCTGATCGTTGCAAAGACTTTGCTTCACCACCGCTCGAGAACAGCCGTGTCCTGTAACACCTCCACGTCTCGTTGGTTGTGGCCCACTCTCCTTAGCGTATCTGGCACCAGCCCAGATGTGATCTCCATCCGCCTTCATCTTGTCCCTTACAGTATATCACGTCACCGTCCCGATCTACAGGAATCCTCAGGCCTTTTTCCAACGTAAAGTACTCCACCTGCAGTATTTTCGTGTCTTTCGTTGGTTCTTCCTCCATTGCCGAACTCTCGACCTGATCCCGACTTTGAAGAGGCCGTCTCTCTGATGTCGGTGTCCTCCCTGTCAGCAACTTACAATCCTTTGCGAAGAGACCGGTTTATTACCATTTAAACAGGTATGTAAGTTCACATTACTTGGCGTTCCCTTCGCTGGCTTTCTAGCCTACTTGTCTTCCTTTACCGAAGGTCCCTGTTCTCGTTTGACTTTAGGATACTTTTGCGTCCGGCGCCCTCTAGCGACGCTCCAACGGTTGTACACATTACCATGGACTTGTAAGAACTGTTGCGCGATGTCACACAGCGCCTAGGCATCTCCTGGCCCACGCTCCTGGACGAACATCTATAGATCTCTGGTGCATGCGCTGGTGGCCTGTTCTCTTAAAATGAAATCTTTTAGCCTATTAAATGTGTGCGGAATATGACTCAGTTCTATCCATCTAGATAAGTTACCATTAATCCTGGTTACAAACTGACTAAAACTCTCACCTGATTCTTGCATAACTATACGATACTTATTCTGAAATCTCGATGCAGCGAACTGGTATCTGCGCATCAACGCTTTCTTCACCTTGTCGATGCCTTTTATATCCCCTGGTGTCATTCTACAGTTCACTTGCAATGCATTACCTCTGAGCAAAGGGGTGAGATTGGACGCCCACCTCTCATGTGACAAGCCCTGCGCCGTAGCTTAACCCTCGTATCTATGTAGATACGCATCCATGTCATCCTGTTTCTCGTCAAACAACGTAAATTTAGGCACACTAGCCCACTCAGATGGCCTACCTTTAACTCCACCGGCTGCGGCGAGTGCGAGTTCATGTTCTCTCTGATTCTGGGCCACCCTGGCATTGGCTTCTCTTTCCTCATGGGCTTTTCTCTTTCCTCGACTGCTGCCTCCAGTTGTTTTTCTGCTTCCTTGGCAGTGGCCTCAGCTTGAAGACGTTACCTTGCGTTCTACCGCAGCTGTGGAAGCTCCTCTCTCATCAACGCTGCCAACTCCGGTCCCGTCAAGCCCGCCTTCTTGCCCATTTCGAGGATCACTTATAATTCCGCTGACGTAGCCATTTCAAACAAAATCGTTGACGCTAAAAATGAAATACTATTAGTATCTCTACATCCGTAGATCAGATGAGTATAACAATGCTTTCTTGTAAAGAAAAATGCGGCTCAAAACTATGTGAAATTTAAAAACAAAGCGTATCTTTAAAAAACTGCGTCTTTAATTTAAACGACTTTCACCCGTTTACACGAAGTCTAGGCAAAGACGATGTTTATAACAACCGTCTTACTATCATCACTGGGCAGATGTGATAAAATGTGATGTTCACCACAAAGAAAACCCCCATTTGAAATATTGGTCGTTGTTTCTCGTCCTGGTAGAGCTGTAACAAAGTATCAGCCCGAATACAAAAGAAAATGGTTAAATACAAGCAACCAGTGCACAGAGTCAACTACAGTACTTAGATATCCATATGTACCTTTGTCGTAAATATATATTACAATACACGAAATGTCCTACAAATAATTATCCTTGTAAAAATAAAACTACCTACCTTGGCGAAATGTGTGAATACACAAGCTGATAGCTCAGAGCCATCCCGGCTGCGAGCACCCAGAAAAGTGACGTCGTTGTCCGTCCGTCTGAACCACGTGCTCGTGCACACACACACACACTTACTCAAGGCTCACAATAATGACAGAGACCAGCATATAAGATAAAGGTTTCTTTACTGCGTTTACCCTACCTAATACATAGAAAGTATCTGCTCTAAACAAAAATATGGAAATCTTGGGACTCCCTAAAGCTCTGCTGCACTCTGAGGTCATTACCCAAACCAAGTTCTTCTGTGCTGGACTCGTGCACCCCAGTCATTAATTTCTACGCCTCTCGTCCCCGACGAACCTCAATCTCCCGCCGGCCACACTTAAGCGCACTCTCTTGGTCTCGTTGACGAACCCTGACCCTGCCATTCTACCGCGCTGGTGTGCGTCTCACCAGTCTTCCACCTCCCGGGATATCCGCTTGTCCGTCAGCTGGACATGTAGTATATCATGCAGTACACCCACTCTTTGCGCCCCTGCACTATAAGTGGTTTCCACCCGGGGGTAAAAAGGGTCTTCAACCGCACCTTTCGATGGCATTCTAAGGTCTGCGGCTTCAGTCCGGCTGGCGATCTCTCGTCGTTGGCGACTGTAGTTAAATTGCCAAGGACTACAGTCTGGCAGCCCCCTTTTATTACCGGACTCCACTGAAAGCCACGGACTATTCATGAGGTGCATGAATTACAAAACCTTAACAAAAGACAAAGTGCTTGGTAGCCCTATGAATATTTATTTGCACCTACACCCTAGCTAAGCCATTTACACAGGCTTGCCCCCCTCACCTCTGAACTGTTGACCTATAAATTTACTGACCCGAGCCTTTGTTCCAGTGTGCCAAAAAAAAACAAGCAGCTCTCTCAACCAGAACAGCAAAAACAAACGAATGGCCGCACCCATGTATAATAATGGGCATTTTTGTGTGGGGAAATTTTTAACGCGTCACAGATACATTGTCATCCTCATCAGTGAAATACTACGTGACAACAAAATTAGCTTATAGATAAGTCATCTCATATAAATTACTTTTAAAATCTTGGATTAAAAAAAAAAGTTATTGCTTCAAATGAGATTTCTAAATAAAAGATTTCCAAAAATACGAAATTTTTCAGTTTTACAGATGATCTGTAGAAACAAAACCTTTTAAAATGTTGCTTTTAAGGCTAAACAAGCTTATCCGGAAATAAATAGCTTATTTACATTTATGAACGCAAAGGAAAAAAATTGATGACATTAAATAGCATTTATTTAAGTGTAAATGGAAATAAAATACTATGTACAAATACAGACCCTGTGCTACGTGTGATAAAACTAAATATAAAAAGGTTTAAATGAATATTTCTATCACCGACCAAAACGTTCTAAGTAAGGATTACCTGTATTATGCTTATAAATCCATTTATCAGTTTGTTTGGACATTAGATATATTATTATTGCGGTCATGAAGGTTGTGCAATATTCATCATGGCCTTTTGTAGTTTCATTCACGAAACTCCTTTCAGCTTTATGGAAAAAGATATGGGGAGATTTATCGATCATGCGAGCTTTAAAAGCAGACCTTAATCGAATTGGAAATGATATTTTCCAATAATTGTTTGATATTCTTATGATTATAAAAAGGATTTGTTTAAAAATACTCTATATTTGCACTCGTATTTTGGGTGATTCAAATTAACTTTGTTTCCTTCTTATACTCAGAAATCGTTAACGCTATGAAAAGGGAAGTCCCCTCAGACACCCTCCCCGCTCGCTCTCTTCCAAACTTATTCCGTAACTTTTGCCCTAATTTGTTTCCGAGAAATTTCATAATTAAGGCGTAAAGTTCAACTGAATGACTATGTGCATTTTCTTAGTGATCTCGATACAGTTGTCGATGCAGAATCTGCTTGTATACAGATCATGATTCAGTTTTATCTGGTGCTGACACCTGGTAAAATATCTTGGTACTTCTATAAAGAATGGGGTCTTATTTACTCTTTTGAAAGCGTTTTCATAAAATAGTTTTGTCTTATTCTAGCACGGCAGAATCCGACTTTTAAGGGCTGCCAGAAAACCCTTTCTCCCACACCTAATTACAACTAGTCCCGTAACAAAGCACAGAGATTTAGTTATTGTTACATATGTTTTAGCCTCTAACTTTGCGTTTTTTATCATAACTCCATATTTGCAAATAATCTTATTCTACAAATGGTCTTACTCGAAGGATCCAGGATAATATTAATAAGCGGTATGGTAACTGACAGTAATATCTTCTGCTATCGCTTAACACCGAAATTGCCATGGTTTTGTTGGCTTTCCAAGATCATTGTTTAAACAAAAATATACGAAAATGACCTGACAACTAACTTTGCCCAACTCTCATTAACATATGTTTATGGACACGAAAATTTTAAATCACCTTAGTGAATTATTGGGAAGGTTTTCTGTCAACAGACGGCTAATTTTAATATCAATAAGTATTAACCTTTTTGGTATAAACTTTTCTGCATGGGCATAAGTGAGTGTATATCAAAAAAAGAAGAAACCTAAGGTAACAGTTCAAAAGGCACGATTGCTTTTCTATTGCATTCTTACTCATATTCATGTGCGAATATGAAGCAAATTCTTACACACCCATTATAATAAAACATTTTCTTTGCCTGTACTTACTGACATATGTGGATCTAGTGACTCTGCGTTCTACATTACTACAATAATGTACAACTGATCAAACAAATGTGGCGTGTTTGTAAAATTAGCTGAATCAGGCATCTAAACAAATGTTGTATCTTAACTAACATCAAGACATGAAGAAATCGAAATTCAGAAACAGTTTGGATTACTGCAATTAAAATAGCAATGGACAACGTCATATGACAACACAAAGGGTTGCACGTGGGTGCGTCTGAGTGAGTGCAATGACCAGCTAGCAAGTGAAAAGGACATCATATAAAGACCGAAAGCATATGCATACCATCAGTACACATGACTTAAGCTGCGTTTTCCATGAAAAGTTTAGCACAGTCTATTGTCATGTTATGTTTGAAGTTCCATGTCCAACTGGTATTATCACCCTGCTAACGGTAAGACTTTCGAACTTCTGGAATACTGAAACCTGCTTCTTTGCACCTGTCACAGAATCGCATCTGTACCATTGTTTACCCTATTTCCCCCTTAAGTTCATTCCTATTCTTCCACCCTTGCCACTGGGTTGAGAAGCCACCTTGGATCAAACACAATGAATTTGACAAGGTTTTCCCCATATCTGGAACAATTGCTAGTGTTAAACTAATGGTGTCTTGGCCAGGTAATACCCATTCTCCTGTGTCCAGTCATCCATGAAAGAATGTGTAACTTTACAATGACCTTTTTACAGATGTTCCTATTTCTGGCCTGGCCAGCTACCACCCCTTGTGCCGACCTTGTGCCACACAGCCCATGTACCCTGATTCCGTGGTTTCTGCCGGTACGCATCACGATGCCGCCCTTAGTGTACCAGGGAGGGATACCACTCAGTCCAGACATTACATAGCTGTACATAATTTAATAAATTCATTTGTTACTTTAGTCTTGTGTTATGGTCTCTGTTGTATAAACTGGTACAAGATGATATCTTGGTGAGTATTTGAGGCATGAGTCAGTCATAAAAAGAACTGGAAACAAGGTACTTCAGGCTTAAATGATAAACCTGGAGTTGCGACCTTGACAGCACCTTAATACAGAAAATATAGGCTGTCATGATTTAAATTGGCGTCTCCTTAGAAATATAATCAAATCCTCACGGGAAGCTAGAACTCTGTGTCTAAAAACAACGATTTATATCATTTTGACATTGATGAACCAATATCCCACTTAAAGTTACAAGTAAAATGCGTAAAATATTAATACGTTTTTACGCCTGCCACGAGCCTCCTGCAGCTGTCCTTCAAGGTTACTCAAGATTAATAAGTATTCTAAATGCAAGGGAATAATCTTTTGTTATTGAGGCATAAAGCATAAATAATATAAATCAAGAGTTAGATGGTTTATATAATTTCGATGATGGTTCTTCATGATTTTCTCTCAGCAAACCTTTTTTATTTTACCTTATGTTTTTATTTTTTTATTTTTTTTATGTGATTTCAGCTTACGCTCTATCATTATTAAAAGACTCAAGGTAACCGCTGCTAAAAAAAGTTGTTGTAACGCCCTAGTGACTGGTGTATGAGCTTTATATCTAAAGGATATTAGTGCACAAGCTACAATAAAAATTACCATGTAACCGAAGATTGTTGACAGATCCCTCGTTGTTAGTGGTCAGAGCATATGGAGCAACGCAATCTGTTGTCATCTACAACCATTCCGCTATTCATCATCGCTGGAAATCTTTCCATTACGACAATGCGGCCATAGAGACGCTCCTCGCAATTTTATAAGCATGTGGATATTCACTAAAGGTACAAACTGTACACCAGCATCTGGCTTATTGTTATAAAAGAAGTCATGGGATTATTTTATTTAACAAACCTCAGTTATCGGATTGGGACGCTTAAATTTGGTTTGGCTTTTTCTGCATCGAATTATTGACACAACACAAGATCCGAAGATTTCCTTTGTCCTCAATCAATCACCGTACAATTCAGATTATCACAGACAGTAGCAAGGGCCAGCTGAACGCTGCTGCGCCTTATTAGTAGTTGGATAAAAATACATAAGTTTTAGGAAAGATTGGACCAAAGTGGAAATTGATATTTACGTCTTAGTCATATACGAAATCAAATAACATTAGATTATATATAATATAAATCGGCATTACCAGAAATCCAATTTACTAATATCTTAACCCACTTTTTACAAGATGAATCAAGTTACACCAGTATCTTATCTTTACTTAGGTACCTCGTTTACCTTCATAACATATTTCAATTCAGACGGCAAAGTATATGTAATATATATAATTAAATTCTCAAAACTACTAATATATCTAATGTTCATTCTTTATAAGGTAATAGAAGTAATTTTAAACGTTATATGATGGATGTGAAATAACATGTTACATCTAAGTCACGACAATAAGAAAGTAAGTTCATTTATCTTGTCTGTATTTCAAATGTAGATGATTCAGTATTGAATACTGCATTTTCTCAATCGTTGGCATATTCTATTATTTCTATTTCATAAACCGAATAAAATAAGATTAGAATCTGAACAAAAAGAGAAATTCTATTGGAAACTGATGCATTCCATGGATACAACGTTATATTACGTTTCCCTTAATAACTAGGTAGGTATACCTATCGCATGATCTGTTATTCTTTCTTATGTTAACTTATGCAATTGTTTTGAACTTTTTACATTCATCACGTTGACGAATCATTGATATATTGATACACTTATCAAATGATCGATACAACCGAGTAACAGTAATAAACACCAACCGGTGAGTACTAAAAATAAGCAACTGTAAAGGATATATGATTATGAAATTTGGTACATTTATGCAATGCCATCATATAATATGCAAACTTAAATATAACACCATTGGTTTATGACATAATTTTGGTCGTAACAAGCAACATACATTGTACTGAATTAATATTATAAAATCAATTTGATATTTTTCACATCTGACACATTTAGTAAAGATAAACGGATATTTTGAAATATGCAAATTAGACAAATTGCTCAAGGGTAATAAAGTTTTATTATTTGGATCGCATATGAGCACATTGAAAAGCAAGAATCCACCATAAAACGTATGTTATACCTTACTTCAAAGTAACATCTCTGTCGCTGCCGATTAAATCGTGAGTGTGGGTTTTACTCAGATTTGTTTGTCAGCCTGTCTGTTTCTTGTTCTGCCTTCGGACTGTATGACATACTATATATATATATATACATATATATATATATATATATATATATATATATATATGTTTGTGTGTGTGTGTGTGTGTGTGTCACGGATAATTGTCGGTGTATAATTGCATGATAAGAGCATTACCTTAAAATTTAAAGTGCTAGCTACTTTCCTTCGACTTCTTAATACAGAAGTTTAACAATGTGTGCTGTCACATCCGGCTTGTTTTGTCCAATAAAAAATTCACATCCCAGCCAACCTGTTAGCGACTTATATAAGAACAGGATTGCCTTAGTAATTACTTAACTGCTTATCTAGGGAAGTGTATATGCGTTCTCCAGACGCATTCTGCGAACCCCATTGCTTTAGGAACACCATCAGGGGCTTGTCAGTGGTAAAGATGACTTGTGTTTAATTAATTCACTTATTTCTGTGTACAAAACCGACTTCTTTGGGGTTGGGAAAAGCCAAGTGTCAGGTGAGGCATGTTTTAGAAAAATAAATGAATTAAACAATACTAATCTTGTGTAGGGAATTACCGACTTAAGAGTCGCTGTTAGTATGAAAGAGGATACAAGACTTAGTGATCTCGTTAAACATAGTTAGCATTTTACCTAGATGGCTTTACCCTTACTATACTGCATTATTAATATGTTGTTCATAATGTTTCATACTAATCGGTAAATATGGTGTAGGTAAAATTTTAGTGCTGCCAGAGAAATTCAAAGCATGTCGCGTGAATCATGTTCAAAAATAAGAAAAAAAATTCAACATAGAACTTGATTTATAATATTCCAGGTCGATTTTCAATATATTTTTTTTAACCTTGTTTCCGTTTCGTTGTCAGGATACCTAAAGCACAAAGAGCGACAAACAATATTAGAGCCAGTCCTAATAATCCAGTTTCCCTTGCTTAAGTGAATATATATAGGAGTTTATACCAAATGATGGACATTTATAATGATCGTTGTTAATGAACTATCCTTATAGGTACACGCTGTTAAGCGTGCAATGATGGCTTTTGCTTTTATCTTAGTAGACCATTACATAAATAGAATCAGTCAAGTGTTACAACACACGTGGACTACTTTTTGCAAACTAGGTTAGGTTAAATAATCGTCATGGAATATATTTAATATGTAGTACAACCATTATCTGATCAAATTCTAATAAAACGTGACGTCCCTAACTAGTTTATACTGTCTTCATCAGGTTAACGCTATTCTACATACATAAGATAATTTTATTTCATAAGAAGTGCCTTAAATGCATCGTATATATTCAGTAAACGGAATATGTGTATATGTTGGTAAAATATTGTTAACTGAGGATGTTTGTCTTACTTATGTTTACATGAATACTGGTATCCAGTGATTACTCCAAGACACAGTGCCAGCTGCTTGGTGCCCAGGCTTCAACGGCAAAAGATGTTTCAAATTGAGAATGTGAATTGTTTACCTCTTCTGTGCAGGCATTCTTTTGTTTCGTATAAGGTGTATAAATATATGACTTATTTAATTTTATTATAATTCATGTTGAATAGCGCACCATGGATTTTTTTAAATGTTAATCCTCATTCACCCTCCAAATATTGTTAATGATGTAATTTACATCCAGCTGGTGGCACTGATCATTGTCGACCGGGACTATTTTCTAAATAAAGATAAAAAATTTGAATAATAAGATAATTGAGCCCGCCTGTTCACTGATGCTTCGGAATGCCCCGCATGTCCACAGTGGTCCAGTCATTATCTTCTGAACGGATGTTTTTTGTTACGCTACGGAAGGCTGACTTGGTTTGAGGCCATGGCTGAGTGTGAAATGCGGGTAGATATCGCTGGTGTCCTGGTGACGATTTTCAAAAGCACGTAATGACCTGGAAGAGCCAGACGTCAGTTTCGATTCCCGGAGATGCATGGATAGGATGGAGGATGGAGGACTGGGTGGATGAGGCTTCAGGTAAGATCAATAAAAACATTTAGATGAAAAAATGCGAAAGCTTCTAATAGATTTCGTCACCATTCTGAAACAATAATTTTTCTTCTTTATGCACATTATGAAATACACCTGTTACTACGTTTTAGGAAGAATAAGATATCTTAATATATCCTTTGCATGTCAGTTCAAATCAAGAAATCACATTTTCTTGGATGCATCATGAATGTCCGTCCTTATTCATAATCATATGTATAATATATATATATATATATATATATATATGTATCCATGTATATATATATACACACACACACACATATATATATATAACCACATATAAAGGTTTCAGGTTTGAAAACAAAAGCATTGATATAAGAGACATATTTCCTCGAGTCAAACAACGATATCAACTTAGCTTCTGATTAATAAACATTGACTGTAATTATAGAAAACATTGTTCAACTTAACCATGACTTTATAAGTGAATTTTCGCCAGCTGTCAACCTTAGTTATTACAGCAGTTTTAAGTTTATATATATATATATATATATATACATATATATATATATATATATATTTATATGTATATGCACATTATTTCATATATCTACGTATATACACACATAATATACATTTATATGTAAACATATACATTTATATTCATGTATATACATACATATATACACATTTAAACACTCATATAAATATTTATAAATATATATATATATATATATATATATATATATATATATATATATATATATATATATATATATATATACCAACAACAATTTATCACTTAAAATGCGTACACGGCAGAATACTAATCCATGTTAACTTATGTAACGCCACTTAACTTTTTCTACTGTATATCGTATTTAAATAACATAGAATGAAAGTTTTTCTCCTTATTTTTAATTATGATTGCATATTTCAGGGAAATGGTATGACGTTTAAGGGTCAGTTGTATTGTGCTTTTAAGGGGCAGAATATAAATATATTTTGACGTGTTTATCACATCAGATTATAATAATGTTCGCTACCTTTGTAGTGCTCCAAAAACGGCACTGTTTGTGTGTGGTGCTCTAACAGTCGTACGTTACACTGCGTTTGTGGTGCTCTAACAGTGGCACTGTTCACTATGATTTAGGTGTTCTAACGGTGACAATATTAAAACGGTGCCCCGCGTACATCGTACTTACGACTTATTTATCCTATATACCTAGAGGTAACAATCAGTAGTATATGGAGACACATTTGCTGCCCCTTATTACATAATCGTCAAAAGTAATGCACAGACAATTTTAAATATGTTGAACTACGAAGAAACCTAAATAACACAACATAACTTCAACGGGCCCTAGTTTACAAGAGGTTTACAATACTAGTCGAGGGGGTAAAGTCAGAACAACTTCCGGGAAACTTTACCCCATAACACTTGACACTTAAATATAAGTGAACTCCCGCTTGGGAGCTGTTACTGCCAGAACCCGGAGACAAGTGTTTCTGTGCCATTTTTTTCGGACAATTACCCACAACCCCCCTGAAAGTACTGAATATTTATATTAATGCAGGAATAAATGAAGGGTTGACAATACATACAACTCCCACTAGCTCAAATAGGTTTTGGATATTTATTTATATATATATATACAACCCCGAAGTTATGTGATTTGAGCACGCTTAGTACCCCATGAACTTTTCACCTAATAAAGTTTGCCGACCATTGCTACCCAATACGTGAGAAACAAAAATAAGTACTCACATGCCATTATATAATTTGTTTCTTTCCATTGTTCATTATAACCATTGTTACAATAACGACTGATGTAACAACAACGGTATCCCAGAATGTGATTTAACGTTTAAGATTTGGCGACATATCAGTTTATGAGTCGAATAGGCAAAATATTAACCATAAAAAAATCATTATAGTACAGTAATTGTAGTAATTAGTAATTACTGTAACAGTTATATGTAAATATTTCAATTGTAAGATATGATTAATGCATCACTGTTTATGTCTTAACCATGGTTATACTATAAGGACAATGTAAAAGGACAATACCCAGTTCGTGGTATTTGGGTTAATTAAAGGTAGCTGTCTTTACGCTCATCATTTGTAAGGAGTGTCCTGTGAGGTTTCCTAGGAATAACATGTCTATATCTTCCATACGTTTTAAAATATAAAATTCTATAATCATGTGTTAGTATGGAGCCAACGATTTAGGGTACATCGTGAAGTCATCGGTAATAAGCTTACTTCTATAATATTTTCTATCTTCTTAATTTTATAGAAGCGTACACTTGCATCTCTGTAACCTGTAGAGATCCATAGACATCAACGTTTAACTACGTATGGCCGATGCTGGCCCATATGGTGCTGCTATTGTATTCAACAATACAAGATGACCTATGACTGACCACGCGATCACTGGTGACGATTGAGTGGCGCGTTATCGTGTGACGGTCCTTCCCAAAATATTTGATAGTGGGAAAAAATTCCGTCATTCCTTCATGCAAGCTTTTTTTTCTAGTATTTTGGGGAGGGACTCTACAGGTCGGTCAAACTTCTAAAATCTTCTAATTCAATGACATAAACTTCTCTTTTACCTAATTTATCCCTTTAAAAGAGCTGAACTTACTCTAGCTGATATTTTATCATTACAGAACTATCCTAGGAACCACGGCAAGTCTACAGAATTGACACACGAGGTATACCTTACCAAATAATTAATTATTATATCTGTATGGTGGACAAGTATATTGAGTGGAGGAAAAAAAGGCGTGTTATTATATATGTTATAAATGTATCGCGGGCAACAAATTGGGGAACATTTAATTAAACTAACCCTCTTTGTACTTCTGCACATAGAAATTGCAAAGACGTGTTTATTTTTTGTCTTAATATTATGGTTGTTTTCAATTATTCATTTATTCTCTGGTACTATTTTTGTTCGAATACTTAGAAACGGATATACCAGATCCACTATTATCCGCAACGGTGTTTACCCTTGAGGATATGCCTGCATGAGTATATGACCGAGGTAATGGACAAGATTTATCTGTTCACACTTTTCGTTTACAATTCATTTAAAATTACATTGGTGGCTACTGTCATAGAGGCTCATGAGCCGAGTAACAGCATTCTTATATATGAAATAAATATGGACGGAGACGAAAATGAGCTAACAGGGACCATGTCTACTGAAAAAGGATATTGAATGATATTTTCACTTCAGACACACAAAAAAAATGTTAACATTGTTCTCTTTGTTTACCGTTTAATTGTTCAATGTTTAATTGAGATTGTATATCTTTGTGTGTCGTTTTTATTCTCAAAAAACAATTTGAATGACCTGTGACAGATTTATCAGTGTTATTAAACAAATACTAGGTTTTCTCAATGCCTAGAACCTTTGCACAATAAAGGCCCAATGGGTCATAGATGAACCCTTATAGAACGGTCTTAACAAAACCCTGCACACAACATATAAAAACTCCATTAAAGGTTCTGAGGAGAACCATGCACTCCGGAGTCTGTAACTGGCTTCATTCCTGTAACGGCCACTAAGGGCAATACAAAATTTGTGACTTTTACAGTCTGCTTATTGATATACTTCATGTGGGCCCTGTAAGCTTTTAACAGATCTATGTAAAGCAGAGTCAAAAGTTTTGAATTAAACTCTTCGGGGAATGAAATGAATTTACTGTCAAAATCTTTTCCTCAATCTCAATCTCAACGTCCAGCTTTAAACACCTGAGCAAGAATTATATTTTTAGCCCCCCCCCCCCCCCCACAAAAAATGTTCCCGTGGCTGCACTGCAAAGAGCAGACCAAGGTTCAAATAAATTGTACAAACCACCGAAATCGTAAAAGAACGTGGTCCTGTTTTTTTTCTTAAATCATCACACAGTGTGTAATCGCTGCTTTTTTTCTGATAATAGTAAGGGAAGGCAGTCGCAGTCGATGTAATTTCCATCGCAAATTTGTTAAAAAAAATCAACTGTATTTGTCTTAATGTCGTAATGTAAAACAAGTTCTGGTGTCCTTATATTGAGCTTACCGCGCCCCCTATCTTTTTTTCTTTGAAAAAATTAATTACAATGTGTATAAACAATTGTATCTTCCCGCAGATATGAGTATGTATTAAAATAGCCGACCCATTGTAACTTCATGGTTATACGGGCCCGTGTTTTACGTGTTCGTTATTCCTTAGGATGACTTGGTCATATTCACGTAAAATAAGACAAGGTATGCAATATGTAGCCACACGCTATATATTTATATAGACAAAATAAGGTGTGATAACATTTTTTTGATAAGCCAACTAAGTTTGCAAAATTTATATATATATATATATATATATATATATATATATATATATATATTTATATATATATAATTATAAAATGTTGTTACATATGGAGTGATCATAATTTGTTTTACCAGTCAATAGAGTATAATAATACTATAAATATATACTATTTATATATATATATATATATATATATATATATATATATATATATATATATATATGTACAGTGAACTCCCGCATGACGACCACCCCGTTAACACGACCACCCCGCTAACACGACCACTTTTCCTGGTCCCAGAATTGTCTAGCATAAATTATCATATAAAATAAATTCGGTTACACGACCACCCCGCTATCACGACCAACGACCACCTTTTTTGGTCCCGACCTTCAGATGAGCCCCCGTATCACGACCACTGGCCAGTGGCGAACGCGGCCCGTTGAGCAGATGACACGCTCATCGCCCAACTTGGACTTAGATAATAGCGCGTAATTAATTAGCCGTATCACGACCACTGGCCGGTGGCGACCGCGGCCATTGCGCAGGTGCCACGCTCATCGCCTACCTTGGAGTTAGGTCATAGCCCGTGATTAATTAGCCGGGCACGTGGGAAAGCCCGCTCTAATCTGCCTAGCCATAGTTAGGCTTATTTATAATGCCGCCTAACCTGTTAACCAGCTATACGGATCAATAGATATTGTGCTCTATGGTCCGTTACATGGTGTTGAGTACGACTGTTAGATAAGCTTTTAAAATATTGATCAAAAGGATTTTGGCAATCATAACTGACACCACACGCATACATACAGTGGATTTAATTAAAATTGTGACAAATCACATTCCAATAATCAGGCAGGAACCATATACAAATCACTTAGCATTTGATATGTTCATGCTGTTCTCGAGTAGATCGTACATTTTGTACAATGACCATGGACTTGTATTATGGCTTAGTCTATTTGTTTCATTAGTGTGTTATTTCTATGTGAAAAAAAAACTTTTGAATCACATTCATGTTTGTTATTTTTATTTTTTTTATATTTTAAATTTAATTTCAGCAGGGACAACAAATTAACATTTACAAGAATTACCCATATTATCGCTTGCGTTAATATTGACAGACTATACAAGCATCCCGCTAACACGACCACCCCGCTAACACGACCACTTTGCCTGGTCTCCCAGGTGGTCGCGTTAGCGGGGTTTTACTGTATATATATTTAATAATATGAAATGTGGAAACACATGTTTACTACTTTTAAGGACTCGAAGCATTTGTGTTCATTGAACCGGATGATCCGCATTAGAATCTTTGGTTTTTACTGGGGTTCATTTATTATGCTTTCCACATACGCCCAGTGACGTCCGGGTATGCACACAAAATTCCAAACTCCCCTGCGATTACAAACAGCTTGCAGCAATACATCGCAAAGGTTATAGTGAAATAACACCTTTTCGGTCCAGGCCAAGGTCATTATAAAAATAGGATTATTCAGAATATAAACAATATATTTACAGCTATTCAGGATTAGATAAGGTTATATGAGTACACAGACAAAAATAATTTCATGTATCTGTAGTCGTGACAGGATCTGTGTCATATTGGTGATTATATGTGTGGTAGGTTTCCATTTTGAATGTATAGATCGATATCTCAAAAGTATAGGTGTAACGCCGATTTAAAAGTATCAGGGATAACACACAGTAGTACTGTGGGGATGATACAGTCTCATTATCACACCACAGATAGGATTTTGTAACACATTTCCAAAAAGCATTCACCCACCACGGCTTCAATCAAAATCCTGTTCAAACCTGTCTGTGCACAAGCTTTCACAGTACAGAATTTCCATCCCAGGTCACCTCAAGAGCAAAGCTGCCCTCTAATTTCAATGAATGACTCTGCCTAGGACAAAGAAAACTCCCTATGTCCAAAAGGCATAGCATCATTTCAATTTTAAACATGATATAGTGATTAAGACTACTTCAGAAGTTTAAAGCGTGTGTATTATGCTAACCGTCCAAGTAAATAAAACCAAAATCTGTTTTTTAAAGTATTTTAAGTCACTAATAGCTAAACCACACAACCAAGTTTGCAACATAACACCTCTCGCCACCTCGCGGCAGTATAATTATGCACTTTACCATAACCCCAATCTGCAGCTGTATATTTTTTCTTGGATTACACACAGACAATGAAGAAATCGACGGTGTTAATATATTGTTGTCCTATTTAGAAATTCTCCGGATAGAGTATTCATATAATTCTGACAGATATAGACGGACGAATCGGATTTATTCCCGATGGATGATGTTATGTTGAACCTGAGTAAATCAGGTGGCTCGATACTGAGGACATTGTGCCAGGCGGCAAAAAGAATGGAGTTCATATTGAATGGATAGTCTACTTGCGGATTGGTGATGGAATTAAAGGTTAGGTTATCGGGGATGGGGGGGGGGGGGGTTATATTAACATAAATGATGTGATTATGATTTTCTCTCTAAAACATATTGTGTTTATTTTATCGAAGGACTGTCAGACAATAATATAGATACCTACCTTAATTAATGTTGTGTGTTGATTCTTTATAGTGAGGTACATATGGACATAAACTTCCGGTTAATGCACACATGCATATATATATATATATATATATATATATATATATATATATATATATATATATATATAGACAGATAGATAGATAGATAGATAGATAGATAGATAGATAGATAGGTAGATAGGTAGATCTCTCTTTTATCCCTCTTTCACCTCATCCCCAATTTCATTAAACCAGCGTCGTCCCCAAATCCCACTATCACGTCTTGCCTTTTGGGTGCGTTGAAACGCAATTTTCTCTCACACAGGATTATAGGTAGATTAAATTAGAATACATGTAGTAAAACAGCCCTTTAAACAAAAAGAAACTGAAGTTTTATTTTGTTCTCAACAAGTCATCAATATAGTCCTGACATACCGGCTGACAATAAAGCTTACTCAAGTAACAGTAAAAAGAAAGAGTTTAATAGACAGGAATTAGATAGTCAAGGATAAAAAATATACATTTGGGGTCCGCTTTTCCTTTTCTTGGGAAATAAAGTCCTCACCGAAATTTTCTTGCGTACAGTATCCTAGATAAACTTTCCATTTTTTTCACTTCATTCGCGACTCTGGGACTGTTCTTACAGTTATTATGTTAGAAATAGTTAGCACTAAAGCCATCCCTGAATTTTAAGCTGAATAAGGTTGTAGTATCACACAATATGAGCTACATTTACAGTCATCTTTTAGATAATGAACCTTGAGAAAATCGCGTATAAACTACAACATCAGGACCCCCCCCCCCCCCCCCCGGTAAGTAAGAGCATCAGCTGCTGGACCAAAGAATGTTTGATGTACCACAAAGTAACCATACTGAATAAAAGTTCAACATGATTCAACATGAATACACAGAAAATGTCCTACTTTGTATGTGTATTTGTGTTCTATATCTATAAACAATGAACCAGCATAGTTATATATACATCTGTTTAACTCCATGGTTTCATTAGGTGTGCCTTTATACTTTGACCTTACTTAACCATGTAGCCCCATGATGTAGAAATAAAACTTGGCATGTACTAACGTCCTAAATTTAAACTGGTGTATAGTGTACACAAGTCATTAGCTGAACTTTGTTATGCCTTACAGGGGTGGAGCGTGAATGACTTGTTGGGGTTCCGTAACTTAGGGACGCCTGGGTTTTGTTTAGTGGTGTGCTAATTTATGGTCATCTAGAACGCAACGCATGCTATTTCTTAGCAAACGGTGATGGTGACAATTGTTTTACCAGAACGGAAATGGAAAAACAAATATAAAGGGAAGGTGGTAGAAAGGTTAAATAGATTTTACACTTACTGATTGCAAATCGGCAAGTCAGACCTGGACAGGCAACGTGGCAACATGGTGGGCAACTTCAAAAGCCAGGTATAACGGCTTGATCCTGGGTCTACCAGTTTAAGATTTTAATAAAACATCAAATTAAGGCAAATAGTCTCATTTAGATATCACTAGAAAATATCTGACATAATTCCCATATTTAATGTGAGGAGGAGAGGAAACACCCCTGATTGCACGGCTTATGATTTTGCTGTGCACATTGAGATGTCTTCACAGCGTTAAAGCCCTCCAGAGTATTAACTTAACCTCGTTGAAAATAAATAAAGACGAGCATGTGACAATGAGTGGGTAGAAATCGTAACCTTTTTTTATACAGCAACGGAATGAGGAAGACTGGGGCTTCTTTGGACGTCAGTCTGGCCATTCAGGTTAACTCGGGTCCTATATAACCATGAATTTTACTTTAGCACATCACCAGCACAGTCAGGAAAGATATGTATCTAATTTAAAGTTAGCAAAGGCTAACGAGGTTTACTTTTCTTTATTTAGATAAAGAACATTACTAAAAAGTAGTTGATATTGAAAACTTCTAATACTAATACCACTGTTTATAGAGCTACTACTATTGTGTTTGTATATATATTTATATATATATATATATATATATATATATATATATATATATATATATATATATATATAAGCATACTGACAACATTTAGGGGGCCATCCTTAAATGTGTACCGTTCATATTGGAAAAATGAAGCAAAAAGGGCAAAACTTGGTCTTTAGCATGTGCAAAAATGTCCATTTATTTTAGACAAAACGGGTGCTAATGACAAATATTAATGTGTAATCATTAAACAGTTGTGTTGAGATATATTGGGGGCCATATCTGCACCGTATTTGCAACATTATTTTGTTAACCACTCAAATTTGAACGTTTTGCAGCCTACATTTTTTAAGGATATTTAGCCTTTGGTAGACAGATTACCACTCACCCCTCCGCCTCAGCAGGGTCGGATACAGGATTGAGGAAAAGGTGGTCAAGCCGATAAGGACTAATGGAATAGCCTTTATAAGATCCGCATCTGCCCCGTACGTTTTCAATGTATTACCAATAGTGAGATAGCAACGAAAAATTTGGATAATCTAAAAAAAATATAATTCAACCTCATATTTTGTTAAGTTTTTCATTGACTCCTATCTGATTTTTACTTCTATTTCCTACTTTCCCTTAAAGGAAGCATTGTTCGACATCAACAACATGTTAATGAACCTTTACCATAAATAACCACGGTTATTTATTATAGAGCAGTCAGCTCCCGTTTTTATATACTTCTTCTCTTAGCTTTAATACGTCTATGATATACATATTTTTTTAAAGAGGTCCTTTTCTTTTTGAGTTACAACGGATAATATTGTTGATTACATGTTCCCTCTGGCCCGTCACCCCTATAAATCCACTCCTGATGATCATGTGTGAGGTTGTTTGCTTGTCTGCGGGTTGTATGGATATTGAAGGGTATGTGTGCTTGTGTGTGTTTTCATGTGAATGTGTGTCAAAACTGTTACTGTTTGAAACAGGGAAGTGTAGGCTTGTAGAGATACAGAGGCAGATTGATTATCGGCTAATACAATATCTGCTGTATAGACATGTACCTAATATGTATCCGCTACAGGTTTTTTTTTTTATATTTTACGTTTACAGTGGTTACGAGTACATAGGACATACATCACTGGCAGGCAAGCACTTTGATTTTCCTAAACATACTTGATGTAAGTCCATGATTTTCCGGTCGACAAAGATTAGTCATTGAATGTACACAGGCTTTTATCTTTATTTGGGTAATTTGAAATTTTCAGCGGTATGGACCAGCGGATATTATCGAGGAACTGTGATTGGTCATATTACCTCTATCACATTACTACTCGTTGATAAACCAATGTTCACCCTTCCCAGTGTTAGGTATGTGCCGTGTTTACTGTATGTGTCGGCGTCAGAATGTCTGGTGTTTTAGTAATTACCCTGTGGCTTCTTGTGGTCATTCCTTCTGAGCTCAGCGGCGATAGGCCACCATCAGGTAAGGTGTGATTTAACAATTTCAGTATATTTCCATTAAAAGAACTGTCATGTGTTTGATATATATATATATATATATATATATATATATATATATATATATATTAATATAACACGAGCTGGATTTTGCTTGCAAAATAAGTCTAAGGTACATGATGGCAGGCAATTGGTACGATAATATATATATATATATATATATATATATATATATATATATATATATATATATAACTGAAGAAAATTAACACTGTTAATTCACTACAGACTGTTTCACGGGATGCGATCCGTTCATCAGGTGAATGTTGTTAGAATGTTGCTATCGGCGTGGTTATATATATATTGTTCATCCATATAATAAGTTACTTGTGTTTGAAATCTCACCATCGCCGATCGTCTATGATCGTGTTATATACTGAAATAGCACAACCCCATCTTTAACAAACTATTGACTGCCGTTTGCTTTATATTTGTTTTCTTTACCCTATGCAGTTGCAGGGTATTATCCCCCTTTAAATAACATAGAGTATCATGTCTTTGCAGCGTCAATGTTGCACTGTGTCCTGGTATTATAGACTGTTAACAGCACACTAAAATAATTGCCCGAATATATAGGAATTCACTAGAAAATGTTTGACCTCAAATGCCCTCATTTTTTCGAATTATATATATGTCCTCTGATATATAGATGTATCAGTTGTGAAATAGCATATGCAAAAAAAATGAAAAGAGATCGAATGACAAAAAGAACATATCCGTATAATTTAGCGTTAACGTGGCTGACATGGCTTTTAAGCTGTTTATTATATATTTGTTTTCGACCATTAACATGATCATCCTTGTTTGACGCCAATCAATGTTATTCCTTGGTTTATCCTACGACAACACAATGATCTCAGCATTATATATAAATTCTTTCACATATTTATTATTTATGGCATTAACGTATAACTGAATATAATATCAACTGAATAATTTGTAATTATAAAGCAACAATAACTTTAATTTATTATGGAGCAATTAAATTAATCGATCGCGTCTCCTATATAATTATTCGAATAGTAGCTAATCAGTATAGAGTGGAGGAAAATAAAGTTTTTCATCGACCGAACAACACCTATCTACGATTAATTTATATATAATCAGTCATATCTCTCTAAACCTTTCATGGATGATGCCTACCCTCCAACCGAATATATTAACAAAATTGTTTTTACGTCAAAATCCTAACAGACAAACCAAAGCTGCAACATAAAACCTTTCGCCATGTGGCTGCGGCATATTTTTATACCTAACCCTAGCCTAGCGGCGAAATAATCCTCAAATAATAAAGAGAAAATGAAGAAATAGACGATGTATGTACATTGTTATTCTATTTAGAAATTCCCCTTATAGAGAATCAGAAGAGTTTGACATGTACAGATGGACGATTCAGATGAATTCCGATGGATGATGTTGTATTGAACCTTAGTTTTATCAGGTGGTTCGATCCTACGGACAACCTCCTGAGATAGGCAGCTAGAGGTCTGTTGTTTATATTCGATGGGCGGTTTAATAACGCATGGGTGATTAAACAGAGCTTTTCCTGCATTGGATAGCTCATTAAAGTCTTTAGAACTCTGAACACGCAGCATAAAATCCTGACACCCAACAGAGGAAATAGGTTGTGTGATTTGGATTAATAAATTACATTAAGCCTCGTAAACCCTACGGGGGTTTGTACAGTCGAGGGGTAAAATGGCGTTTGTTTTCTATAACGGACGAATTGGTATTTCGAATGTTGGTCTACTCCGATTCATTAAATTTATCCATGTAAATGCCTCTGCTTCTCCCCTTGAGGCGAGGCCCACGCTCTATCATAGATAAACTTTTCATTTTTTCCCTTCATTCACGACTCTGGGACTGTTCAAACTATTTTGTTAGAAATAGTTAGCATAAAAGGCAACCATAAAATCCAAGCTGAATCAGGATGTAGTATAACAGAATCTTTACAGTCATCAATTAAATAATGAATCTTGAGAAAATCGTCAATAGCTTAGGAAAAATGACCCCCCCCCCCCCCCACGTTACAAATGCATCAGCTGTCTGAACAATAAATGTCAGTTGTATCATGGAGTTATGCCACTGGATTAATGCTCCTTTGTGTGAACATTAATACACAGAAAATGCCTTATTTTTATGTATTCGGGCTCTATAATCTATATACAATGAACTAGCATGGCTCTATATATATATATATATATATATATATATATATATTTATATATATATATATATATATATATATATATATATATATATATACATCTGTATAACTCCATGGTTTCATTAAGTGAGTCTGTATACCTTTTCCTTACTTAACCATTAGCACAAGGATGTAAAAATAAAACTTTTCATTCAGATGAATTCCGAAGGATGATGTTGTATTGAATCTAAGTTTTATCATGTGGTTCGATCCTGCGGCCAACCTCCTGAGGTAGGCAGCTAGAGGTCTGTTGTTTATATTCGATTGACGGTTTAATACGGATGGGTGATGAAACAGGGCTTTTCCTGCATGGAGAGGAATATTTACATGATTAGTGTAATTATAATATTTCCTGCTAAAAATATATTGGTAATTATTTCTATGGACTGCCAGACAGTAAGTCAATCGCCCAGAGCTATTGAGCTAATGGATACAATGGCATTTAGGCCCTTATATTTAAGGTCTGAGATTCCCGGCGGGATCCTGGCCAGAGCATCAAGAATCGGACCGAAATCTAAATATCTTATTAAAGTCTTTAGAACTCTGTACACGCAGCATACAAACCTGACACCCAACAGAGGAATTATGTTGTGTAATTTGCATCAATAAATGACATTAAGCCTCGTTCATTGATAGTAAAACCCTTGGGGGCCTGGACAGTCGAGGGGTAAAAGGTATTTGTTTTCTGTAACGGACGAATTGGTATTTTCGAGTGTTTCGAATTGGTCTATTCCGATTCATTAAATTTATCCATGTTAACTGCCTCTGCCTCTCCCCTTGGGGCAAGGCCCACGCTCTATCATAGATAAACTTTTCATTTATTTTCACTTCATTCGCGACTCTGGGACTCTTCGAACATATCATGTTAGAAATAGTTAGCATAAAAAGCCAACCCTGAAATCCAAGCTGAATAAGGTTGTAGTATCACACAATCTGAGCTACATTTACAGTGATTAATTAGATAATGAACCTTGAGAAAATCGTTCATAACTTCGAAATATTGACCTTCCCACCAGTTACAAAGTGCATCAGCTGCCTAAACACTTAATGTCTGTTGTATCATGGAGATATACTCCTGCATTAAAGCTCCTTTGTTTGAACAATAATACACAGACAAATGTCCTACTTTTTTTTTGGATTTAGGTTCCATAATCAATATACAATGAACCAGCATGGTTCATATATATGGTATATATATATATCCATCTCAATTACTCCATGGTTTCATTAGGTGAGTCTTTATACGTTTTCCTTACTTAACAATGTAGCACCAGGATGTAGAATTAAAACTTGGCATGTACTAACGTCCTCAATTTAAGCCTAGTGTAAAGTGTACACAAGTCATGAGCTGAACTTCGTGATGTTTGAAAGTGGTTGAGCAAGAAAGACTTTGCGGGGGTTCCGTAACTTGGCCTTTGTTTTTTAGATAATTTTCAACTATATGATCATCCTGAAGACAGCGCATGCCTATTCCCAGCAAACGGAGGTAATGACAATTGTTTTTCCATTAGAGAGTTTGAGTAACAAATATGAAGGAAAGGTATTATAATGATTAAATAGATTTTACACTTAATGTTGGCAAATCGGCAAGTCAGACCTTGGCAAGCAACATTGTGGACCGCTTCAAAGAAATGTATACAGCCGGCTTGAATATGGTCCTACCAGGTAATAGATTTAATAAAACATCAGACTAAGGCAAATAATCTCATTTGGATATTTCAAGAAAATATTTGACATAATTAACATATTTGATAAAAAATGGTCGTGAGGAGGAGAGGGAATTCCTCAGTTTGCCCGGCAACTGATTTTGCAGTGCACATCGGGATATCTTCACAACATTAACATCCTCCAGTGTATTCACTTAACCTTGTTGAAATTAAATTAAGATGAGCATGTGTCAGTGAGTGGGTAGGAATTTTAACCAATTTTTTTTAGAGCAAGGGAATTGAGGTAGACTGGGGCATGTTTGAACGTAAGTCTGGCCATTCAAGTTAACCCAGGTCCTTTATAAGGGGAATTACGAACCAGGAATCTTACTTTAGCACATCACCAGCGAAGTCAGGAAAGATATGTATCTCAATTATAGTAAACAAAGGGTACCACAATTTATTTTTCTTTATGGAGATAAAAAATATTACTAAGAGTAGTTGATTAAGAACACTTCGACAAATTCTTCTAGTAGTAATAATGCAACTATTACGACTATTGTATATAAATATATATATATATTTATATATATATATATATATATATATATATATATATATATTAATGGTGAAAAACTGCACCGTATTTGCATTATTATTTTTTAACCACTCTAATTTAAACGTTTCTCAGCCTATATCTTCAAAGAATATTTAGGCTTTGGAAAAGAGGGTAACCCCCCCCCCCCACACACACACGCCGACCGCAGTTGCTGATCCATGATTTAGGAAAAGGGGGTCAAGCCCATGATCACTAATGAAACAGCCTATAAAAAGTTCCTCTGGTCAAAGGGAAAGGAGGGTCAGGGCCGCAAAAATTGGTCTAAATCCCATTAAAAAGCTTGCGGCCACTGTAGGGGTGGGGGTCATTTGATCCGCTTCTTTACGTTTTCAACGTATTACCAATAGTAGGATAGCCACATAAAATTTTGATAATTATGAGAAATATAATTTATCCTCATGTTTTTTTTCCAAGATTTTCGTGGACCTCTATCTTATTTATATCTCTATTCCCTGTTTCAATTAAAGGAAGTATATTGTGTATAGAAAATATATATTGTTAGGGGTCCTTTTATTTATGAGTTACTAGGGATAAGATTGTTCGTTGCGTGTTCCCTCTTGCCTGGCACCCTTATAAATCTACCCCTGATTATCGTGTGTCCGGTTGTTTGCCTGTCTGCAGGCGTGTTTGGATATTTCTGTGTATTTGTGCGTGTGTGTATTCATGTGAATGTGTGTCAAACTATAAATATTTAAGTGTAGGAATGGAGAGATACAGAGGCAGATTGAATATCTACTAGTAGAATAACTGTTGTATAACATTTACCTATTACATAGATTTATTTTTTTTATATTTTAAGTTTACTGGTTACGAGTACATAGGACATACATCACTGGCAGGCAAGCACTTTAAATTTTCAAAATATACTTGATGAAATTCCATGACTTCCCGGTCGACAGAATTAATCATTGAATGTTCAGAGGAGTTTTTCTTTATTTTGGTAATTTATAATTATCAGCGGTATGGACCATAACCAGGCCCGATATTATCGATGAAATGTGATTGGTTATATCCGCTGTATTAAATTACTACTTTTTGTTAACATATGTTCACCCTGTCACAGTGTTGGATATGTGCCGTGTTTACTGTATGTGTCGGCGTCAGAATGTCTGGTGTTTTAGTAATTACCCTGTGGCTAATTGTGGTCATTCCTTCCGGGCTCAGCGGCGAGCGGCCACCAACCGACGCCTATATATCATAAGACCTGACCGTCTGCAAACCTCCGTGACACAAATATTGGGTATATTGATTATGTTGTTAATCCTTGTAGGATATGGTACAATAACACATAATATATATATACAATTATGTGTGTGCTTGTACTGTTCGTCCATAAATTTGGTATTTGTGTTTGATATTCTAACCTAAACGGCGTTCGTCAATGATCTTGTTACAGACTGAAATAACATAATCCCATCTTTAACAAACTATTGACTCCCGTATGCTTTATTTTTATTTTCTTTACCCAATGTAATTAAAGGGTATTATCCCAAATTAAATTACAAAGAATATTATGTTTTTTTCAGCGTTATTTGTTGGCACTTTAGCTATCTGTTTTCATGATATTATACACTGTGTATCTGAGGTTACAGGAACAGGTTCTCACATGTATGACGGATACTGCAAATTCATAGAATAAACATAAACTTGTATATTTGTATGTACAAAGAGATATGTAATAAAGTAGCAAAAATATAAATTAATACAAATGAAATAAATTTATGTTTTAGATTTTTTTTTTTTGGAGGGGGGGGGGAGTGAATCTATACCGTTACAGCACACTGAAGCAATTATTTGGGATACCTAGGAATTATCTGGAAAGTTTTTGACTTCAATTAATACAGATGTGGTCTGAAAATAGCCATGTATCGTGGTAGATGTCATGTCTAGTGCCATTCTTTGCAGAAAATAAAAGGCCAACGAATTGAAATTATAACAGGCATAAATAACTAGCTTCATACCAAATAAATGCCCATAACTTTTCCATCAATATATAATTCCTCTAAATATAGCATATATCAATGGGGAAATAGCTTGTGCGAAAAGAAAATTAAATACCGATGGCATAACATACAAAACATATCCGTATAAAGTATTGGTGACGTGGCTGACATTGCTTTGTTAGCTGTATATTAAACATTTGTTTTCGACCTTTAACATCATCAGCCTTGTTTGATGCCAATCAATGTAACTCAAAGGTTTATCATACAGCATAACAATGACCTCAGCATTAAATAAAAATTCTTCACATATTTATTATCTATGGCTTATACGAATAAGTCAACTGGATATTTGTAATTATAAAGCAAAAATAACTGTTTAATATATTAAGGGGCAATTAAATTAATCAATGAATGCGTCTCCTAAATCATTATTCCAATGGTAGCTTATCCGAATAGAGTGGAGGAAAATAAAGATTTTTCATCAACCTAACAACACCTGTCTCCGATGTATATATATATTAAGTCATATCTCCTCAAATCTTTCATATGTGCGCGTTATGCTAACCCTCAAAATAAATATCAACCAAATCTTTTTTTTCGTAAAAAATTCTAACAGACAAATCAAAGCTGCAACATAAAACCTTTCGCCATCTGAATGCGGAATAATTATAAACCTAGTCCTAGCCTGGCGGCGAAATAATCCTCGAATTACTTAGAGGGAATGTAGAAAATGACGATGTAAGTACATTGTTATCCTATTTAGAAATTCCCCTCATAGGGAATCAGAAGAGTTTGACCGATACAGATAGACAATCCAGATGAATTCCTATGGATGATGTTGTATTGAACCTAAGTTTTATCAGGTGGTTCGATCCTGCAGCCAACCTTCTGAGGTAGGCAGCTAGAGGTCTGTTGTTTATATTCGATGGACGGTTTAATAATGGATGGGTGATAAACAGGGCTTTTCCAGCATGGATAGGGACATTTACATTATAAGTGTAATTCTAATATTTCCTGCTACAAATATGATGGTAATTATATCTAAAGACTGCCAGACAGTAAGTCATCGCCAAGAACTATTATGCTGATGGATACCATGATATTTAGGCCCTTTTATTTAAGGTCTTATGATTCCCGATGGGATCCTGGCCGGAGGATTAAGAATCGGACAAAAATCTCAATATCATATTAAAGTCTTTAGAACTCTGAACATGCAGCATAAAATCTTACACCCAGCAGAGGAATTAGGTTGTGTAATTTGCATCAGTAAATTACATTAAGCCTCGTTCAGGGGGCCTGGACAGTCGAGGGGTAAAACGCTAGGCCGTCTCCATTTGAGACCCGAATTCCCGTGGTGGCTTTGACAGTGGGTAGTTTTTTCCATGTCCTCCTGTTTCCTCTAATAATGATTCTTAACGCCGCCATCGGAGCCATGGAGAATGCCAAGATTATTGAGCAGCAATGTCAAGTGTTTCAGGAGTTTTCTCATCAAGAAAAGTTTTAACATCTCCGTTAATACAGCGCTTAGATTCTTCAAGCAAAATCAACTGGCGCAAATTGTCATAATCTGTCATTACATTTTTAAAACTACACCAGCGATCAAACAACTGGTCTGTTCTCTGCCCTTTTCCCAATTTCTGAAGATCTGGGGGTAAGTCTCCCGAACTAACTAATAACCTTTTAGGATGTAATAGCACAGTCCAATTTTCATTGGGCCATTATAAATTTTCAGCTACCTTCTCAAAGTGTAAGAAATATTTATCAACCTCTTTTTCTTGAAAAGGTTGGACAGGTCTAATGTGTTTAGCAACATCAAAACTGTGATTTGGGGAGGCACGGAGACTATGTTCTAGTTTAAGTCTTTCTAACTTCAGTCGTTTTAACTCAATTTCTTTTTCTTTTTCTAGTCTTTCTCTTTCTAACCCTTAATGCTCTCCTCTCTCTTCTCTTTGTTTTTCTAATTCTAACTGTTTTAACCTTTCATGTGCTTCCCTCTCTAACTGTTTTAATGCTAGCTCTTTTTGCATTTTTAACGTTTTTAATCCCAACTGCATAGCAAGGCTATCATTTTTTTTATGTTTCAACTTCACTCTCTTCAATTAAACTTTTGCTAACTAGATCTTGCATGGTTTTAGCAATGATATCAGGCTTTCTCAAAGCTTTTTTTCACACTTAGCTCTAAAAGTTGTCCCAAACGCAAAAACTGTTCCTTTGTCAACTGTTCAAGTTGATTAGGGTGGGATCGTCATCAAATGTCTCAGGTTTGAAATCTGCAATGTAAGGATGTTAAAACAATACTAAAAAACCACTGAGATAAATCATGTAAACAATGTATTGTAAACAATATGTATCCAAGCCTAGGCCTAATATATTTTTAAAACTATTAAGCCTCCAGACGAGCTCACAATTTTATGTCACGGAACCTAATATCAACAGATCACGTATGCGTGATGAACATAAATTTTGTAATTGAGAAAAAAAAATCAGATTCTGTAATACTAGGCAGCGTGAAAAGTCTAGGAGAACGAATAAAGAAGTCAGTGTTTTTTTGTTAACAATTAATAATAATTAATTCTTAAAACAACCGTACCATTACAATACACTAAATCAATACAAATACACAGTATAACGGCAGTATAACAGCAAATCAATACAAACACACAGTTAAAAAAACCCCAAAAAACAAAATGCACAGTACCTTGATACCACCACTGTCACAGAGACAAGTCCTTTTAAATGTATAAGCCGGACGAAAAGTTCACACAAATTCTCTCGGAGAATAACAGCCCAATGTAAAGCTCTTGTACCAATCCCGAAAGTAAACTGAAGACAAAATTAGATTTGTCACAAATCCAGAAGAAAATCTGAAGAAAATCTATAATTGCCGCACTTATCGGAAAAGGTCCCACAAACTGACATACACGCTCTGTGTCCGCTGGAATATTCTCTCACCTCTCTCTCGGCTCAAAAACACAGCCCCCTATTTATAACTTCTCATCTCCAGCCGAGAACCTTTCATTTCTCGAACAATCTAAAGAATCTAACATAGTACACACGTTCAAAGAACATACTAGAACAAAGAACGCTGTGTATCTAGGGTTCAACCAATGCGGTTAAACTAAGCCTGCAACGTCTGGCCAGGCGAGGCCGCTACAACACGAGCTACGCGTGGCACACAAACTAAATGCCAACAACCCATGGAACATCCGTGTGCACAATAAAACAATCACCTGTAAGACCGCTGCACACAATAAAATGGGCACCTGTAACAATATATATATATATATATATATATATATATATATATATATATATATATATATAAATTGTTATATGTATCTGTCTAAATTACGCAGGCATTCTGATTTGTGTTAAGCGCAGACACTGTGCGCTGCTGTGAGTGCCGCACTTGATGAACTCTCGCGGGGTGTAAACACAGCGCTCACTGGACCGCAAAAATTGGTTTGAATCTAATTAAAACGGTTGTGGTCTCTGAACTCCATCTTTAAAATACTATTGACTGCCGTTTGTTTTACCTTTATTCCCCCTACCCTAGCAAGGTATTGTCCCAAATTTAATAGAATAGAATAGTATGTTTTTTTACCAGCATTATTGTTGGCACTTTAGCTATCTGTTTTTTATGATATTATAGACTGTTTACGTGAGATTATAGGAACATGTCTTAAAAATATAGTTCTCACATGTATGATGGATACCCGTAAATTCATAGAACACAAATTTAGATACTTGTATGTACAAAGAGGTATTTAATGAAGCAGTAAAAGTATAAAATTATACAAATGAAATCAATTTATTTTCAATTTTTTCCTTGGGGAAAATCTACACTGTAACAGCGCATTGAAATAATTATCCAGGATACCTTGGAATTCACTTGAAAATTTTTGACTTCATTTAGTATAGACCTTTTCTCAAAATGGCCATCTATCGTGGTATTTCCTTGTAGATTTCATGTCCAGTGGCATTCCTTGCAGAAAATAAAAGCTCAACGAACATAAATTATATCAGGCATGATAAACTAGCTCTGAAACTTTCCCCTCAATAAATACTTCCTCTAATCATAACAAACATCGTTTGTGAAATTGTATGTGCAAAATAATTAAAAACAAATTGCATGACAAATAAAACATATCCGTCATAAGTAGCGTGTTAGGTGGCTGACAGGGCTTTGTAAGCTGTAAGTTATATATTTCTTTTCGACCTTTATTATCATCATCCTTTTTTGATGGCAAACAACGTAACGACAGCACAATAATCTCTGCATTATACATAAATTCTTTCACATATTTATTATTTTGCATAAACGAATAAGTCAACTGAATAATTTGTAAGTATATATATATATATATATATATATATATATATATATATATATATACTATAAGTTAATCAGTGAACGCGTCTCCTTTATCATTATTCTAATATATATATATTGAAAGGGTATACACAGAAAAGTGGTTCACTGTCACTTTTCTGTTTAAACCCTTTCAATCTATTAAACAATGAACAAGCATGTCTATTCATACATCTATATATATATATATATATATATATATATAGAGAGAGAGAGAGAGAGAGAGAGAGAGAGAGAGAGAGAGAGAGAAAGAGAGAGAGAGAGAGAGAAAGAGAGAGAAAGAGAGAGAGATAAAGAGATTCATTGGTTAAAGTATGACTCTGAAACTTTATATATCATTTCCCCTATAAATATAATTGGTAGGATTTGTATTAACATGCGGTGGTGAACGTTGTGAGCCCTATGTAACCTCATCCTCACTATCAATAATATCAGCTATAACCCAAAAGCACACCACAGCGTTTTTGCTTTTGGCTTTGTTGAAGCGCAACTCTCTCTCACACAGAAATAGAGGTAGATTAAACATAGAAGAGAAAAATGCATGTTCTGAGACAGCCATTTAAACAAACATAACTAGGAAATTTTCATTTGGTTCCTAAAGCGATGTCACCAATATGGTCCTGACATAATGTCACCAATATTGTCCTTACATATTGGCTGACAATAAAGCTCACTTAAGTTACAGTAAAACACAAAGATAGACAAGGAAAAAAAATATTCATAGGGAGTCATACTGGGATAAATTTACCTCGTATTCATTTCCTCCACGGCTTTTCATGCTACCTTTTTTCTGAATCTGGGACCATTTTTGCTCTGAAAATTGATGAAGTCCTCCAGTTCCCATTCATTAAATACCCTTTGAGGCAATCTAAGATGTATCATGGACTTACTTTTCATTTTTTACACTTCATTCACTACTGTGGTACTGTTCTAACTATTATGTTAGATTTAGAATAAAAAGCCAGACATGCAATCCAAGCTGAATTAGGTTGTAGCATCATACACTCTGAGTTACATTTATAGTCATTAATTAGATAAAGAACCTTTAGAAATTTGTCTATTAACTACCACATCAGGACCACCCCCCCCCCCCGTTACAAGGTGCGTCAGCTGCTGAGCCAATGAACTCTGTTGTATCATGGAGTTATACTACTGCATTAAAGCTCCATGGTTTTAATATGAATACACATAATATTCTACTGTCCTATGCAATGAACCAGCATCACTATTGATACATCTGAACAACTCCATGGTTTCATAAGGTGTGCTTTTATACGTTGTACCCACTTAACCATGTAGCCCCAGGATGTAGACTTAAAACTTGGCGTGCACTAACCTCCTCAATTCAAAATTGTGTATAGTATACACAAGTCACGAGTTGATCTTCGTGATGTTCGACATGGGTGGATCCAGAAAGATTTAGTGGAGGTTCCGTTACTTAGGGGGCCCTCGGGAGTGGTGGGAGGGGTGTTCTCTAGATAATTTGCAAATGTTGGTTACCTGGAAGACAGCTCATGCCATTTCCAGCAAATTGTGATGGTGGCAATTGTTTTACCAAAACAAAGAGGCAAAAGCAAATATGCTTGAAATGTAATGGAATAATTAAATATACATGTATTTTACACCTAATGATGGCAATTCGGCAAGTCAGACCTGGCTAGGTAAACTTCAATGCCAGGTGTAAAGCATACTTGATCCTTGGTCTAGGAGGTAATAAATTTAATAAACACAAGACTAAGGCAAATAGTCTCATTTAGGGTATTCAACGCAATTAATTGACAAAATTGATGAAAAATAGAGGTTATGATGAGGAGAGGGATCACCCTAAATTCCTACGTTTATGATTTGTGGCTCGGGCAGAGGCAATCCGTTTGATTTTACATCGAGATAACCTCACAACATTAACATACTTAACATGTTTACATCATATTCTTTTGTAAACACCTGGATTTGAAAGTTCTGCAGCCTTTATTTTCGAAGGGTATTAAGGCTTTTGCAGAGAGATAAGCTTCCTGCCCCCGAACGTTTTAAGATGTGTATCAGGGTTTTCGGAAAGGAAGGGTTAATCTAGTGTAACCTAGTCTATATCATCAGCAGTGGGATAGCCACGTAAAAATCCTAAAATCTTTTGCTAAGTTATGCATGGACTTGTATGATGTTTTTTTCTCTCTTCTTTACTATCACTTAAAGGACCCAGTGTTTGTCATCAACAACATGTTAATTAACCTTGTCCATAAACAACAATAGTTATATATAATAAAAACAGGAGACACAATTTTTTTAATAGTTCTTTCACTCAGTTTTGTTACGCCTAAGAAATGTGTATTGCTAAGGGGTCCTTTTCTTTTGGAGTTACAACGGACAATATTGTTGACTGCGTGTTCTCTGTGGCCCACCACCGTTACAAATGTACCCCTGACTTTCATGTGCGAGTTGTTTGCATGTCGGCGGGAATGATGGACATGTATATGGAAGTGTGCGTAGAACAGTTTATCCATGCAAGTCTGTAAAAAATCTATTAATATTTGAGGATGTAGGGTTTGAGAGATACATATCCGAATTGAATATCAGCTGTATAGATAGGTACCTATTATATTAACCGCAACATATATGTTATATTTTACATGTTCAGTGGTTAAGAGGAGATATATGTGGCAAGCGTCACTGACTGGCAAGCAGTTTACTTTCCATGCGAATATTGATGTAATTACATGACTTCCCGGTACACAAAATTTAGCCACTGAACGTAGAGGTCACAGAGATTAGAAATGTTTATCTTTGTTTATGTTAATTTGGATAAGTTATGTCAGCTGTATTGAACATACCCAGGCTTGATATCATCAAGGATCAGAACTTGGTTTTATCATCTATATTACAGTACTGCTCATTGTTAAATCATTCATTCTTTTAGAGTTGTAGGAAGTGTTTATTGTGTATATCGGCGCCGGCCTCAGAATGTCTTGTGATTTAGTAATTTACCTGTGGCTAAGCGTGGTGATTCCTTCTGGGCTAAACTGGGAGCTGTCACCGTCAGGTAAGGTGATGTCAGTATATTTATATATACCAGCTGGACATTGCATACGAAAATAATTCAAGGCACATGCTGACCAGCCGACCTTTGATATCCATTTGTCAGATGACCTGGCTGACCGGAAACCTCCGTGACACAAATTATTGTGTATACTATTTATGTTGTATATCGGTGTAGGATATGCTTTAACTAACTAACGTACACATAATATTATATATTATTATACTATATTTTATATTATGATTAAAATCTCACCTAAACGCTTATCGTGATTACAGACTGATGTAGCAGGACCCGATCATTTACAAACTATTGACTGCCATCCGCTATATGTTTATTGTCCGTTCAGTCCATCCCAGTATATGGTATTATCCCAAATTAAATAGCATTATGTTTAATATTGTTTCACTGTTAGTATTGCTACTTTTGCTCTCAGTTTTCCTGAGATTATATGAACACGGGTTTAATAAATATATGGACCTAGCATGTGTGTCGGATAACTGCAAATTGACATAATATTACAAATTCTTTATATTCGTATGTACAAAGAGGTATGTTATACAATAGTTAAAATATCAATTCTAATAAATGGTGTGCTTTGTGGATACTAGATGGTTTATTAAAGCAAGGATAAACGAGTTCATTTTGTGATCATATGATAGAAAGCCTGGTGTTGGCCGGAGTCCTATTTTTCTCTAATTGTCGCTAATGCCAATGTTTGTTGACATTATATCAAGCGCCTGTAATGCATATCCCCCCCACCCGCAAACTTTTTGGCAAGGGGGGGGGGGGAATGGTTACTGTAATCCACCCCCCCCCCGACTATTCAGAGAACAACATTTATATATTTCAAATAAAATATTTTTATAAATTGAATGATAGACTCACTGTGAAACATGATTTCGAAACCTCTTATAAAATAAACTTATACTGGAATCATAACACCTTATTTTGTAAAACCTTATACTTAATTGATAATTATGCGAAACATGATACAGTATATATATATATATATATATATATAAATATATATATATATATATACATATATATTATCAAATGGATCTTACAGGCGATAGAAAAGTATGTATATATATATATGTGTGTGTGTGTGCATGTGTTTGTGTCTGTGAGTCAAACCACGCTCCATCCCGTCCTTGAAGATAAATTGACGCCCCTTGATGGCATGGCCTGTTGAATTTCTTTCCAGATGAAACAAAAAGCTCCACCCACATTTTTAATATCAAACATTAATAACTGGCTCCGAAACAAATTAGTGCCCTCAAATTTCTCTTAACATGTATTTCCTCTAATTATAGCATACACAAGTCCTGAAATATCATACGCAAGCAAATTAAAAACAGATTGCATGACAAACAAACTTAAATTTATCCCTAAAACGGAACTTGTGACTTGGCAGACGTGGCATTCTTAGCTGTATATCATATATCTCTTTTCGACCACTAACACCATCATCCATGTATGATGCAAGTTAATGTAATTCTCAGGTTTATCCAACGACAATACAATGATCCATGAATAATCTAAACTAACTCAGTCCTATCTCCAATTGTCAAAATAAAACAAAATACCTGACGCGAAAAAAAGGTAGAGTTCTTAAGTACCGCGCGGTGCCAGGGAACCCAACCTCTTTATCGGCCTAATAATATGTATGGGCAGGTTGAAAGTGGATAAGCACTTGGTAGACACCGCAATTCTGGCTTTTCCTTAAATATTTAAGAATCCCTGGATATCCGAATGATCTCCTAATTAAGCTATTTAGTGTAATAAAGTACAATTAAGCTAGCACGAGAGCAGTATGAACAAAACGACAATATACAGTGATATGGCCCCTTGAAGCTCGACCTAATCATATAGTAAAGTCTACGGGACTGAAATTGGACCGATATTCGATATTCGATATTTGCAGGTGAATATCGAATATCACACAAATCAGCAACATTATTCTCCTGTGAAATCATAGGGAATCGATCCAAACGGTATGATGCGTCGTCTTCAAATTCTAAGGCTACCCCTCGTAATTTGAATAGCCCTACTGTAACAGCTAGCCGTTTTCTGTTGAAGCAAGGGATTTGAGAGATGTCTTCATTCCTGATGGACCCTCATCAAATAGTTTCAAGTGTCGACCAATAACGCATGCGAATGTATAATATCTTATGTCACTTGCTTTTATGTAACTTATTTGATATTTGCATGCGAATATTGAGTGTTGCATACCTCGGTGGTTCCTCCAAAGCCCTTCACCCTTAACAAGCTCAGTTTTGTATCAGATCGGGATCTTATTTCGCTAAAGCCTTTTTAAAATTTTAAGCAAATATTGCCATTAAAACTTTTAAATTTTTTTTATCAGAAAATGATGATGGTAGAAAGAACAGAATGTTACAGTTTGTGTCGGTCGGATAAAATCTTTGTTTAGTTCCTTTTAAAAAGGACCACATATTATGGAATGGAGCTGTTCAACCACTCAATACATTATGATAAAAATTCCTGCCGCCAGCTGATAGACTAACGGCCATCAACCTTTCCTTTCTGACTTCATATATAACTAAGCTCCTGACAGACAAAGCCCAGCTTTCCTTTGATGTTCTCCAACCTTTACTTGTGTTGACTCTAAACTCAACCATAATATTATCTCTCTCTTTCCAGACACTTATGAACAGACTTCGGTAGACCTTCTTCCCATCTACTTCAATAGAACGTCACCAAAGTCCAATCAGTCGGCTGCTGCAGGATTTTGCCGGAGACGGGGGATGAAACTTCCCGGAGATCTGGAACCGGCTCAGCTTCAGCACCTGATAAGCCTCACCGGATCAGATCATCCCAAAATCTGGCTCTCATACAGAAGAAAATATAACGATACGTGGCAACCAGTTTATAAACCAGGTGCTTTTTTTCTGATTACCGATTTCTAGAAATTACTATCGGCTGTTTGTTAAAAGAATTAAACGACAAAACTTCACGAAACCTGTTTATTTAGTTCAAGATTTAAAAAAAAATAATTTCCTGTAATCTCTGAAAAAGTTCACGTATGGACTTTATCTTCTTCTTTTATGCTTGTTATTGTAATACTAGAGGTCAAAAGCCCCTTTCTGTTACAAACGGTACATACCTCAATATTCATTTATTCAATATATATTTGTACACTTTTAACCATAATTTTTAATTGTGCCCCATTTCATATTATATATCATACAATATTATGTATAATATATTATATTCAGTTATGCCCTGTTTAGATAATATTAGAAAAATAAAGAACATGATAAATGTGAAGAAAGAAAAACTATATACACATTCAGGTAACTGGAATCCTGAGGGTGAAATACAACCTGACAAACGGTGTTCGTTTTTGAAGCTCGACCTAAATAATCCTAAACCCTGGAATCAAAGTTGTTATACGGGCGCGGGAGGATTCATTTGCTTCATTTCAGGTAAGAAACGTTTCAGATCACTCAAGACAGTGGCTTGATGAATGGAAATTAAAAAGAGCAATAACTAGCTACATGAACAACAAATGTGTTCAAATTACCGACATGGCTATGTTACATACCTATGACACTGAATAGTTGTCATGTATATATTTACAGATTGCCCTATGTGTCCTCCTTGGTCCTGCCATCTACTTCAAAACGGATGCCTTTTGATTCGGCACCAATCATTGACCTGGTTCCAGGCCAGGGCCGCGTGTATCATGGCTGGAGGACAGCTGTGGGTTCTTGATAAGGATTTTAAACAACAAATTAACGCCTGGAGGAATCTTAGCATGAACGTTCAACTGAATGACGCCTGGATAGGATGGAGGGCGGAGGACTGGGTTGAAGAGGGTGAAGGTAAGGTTAAATATTAAAGAGGTGCTGCTACTTAAACTACATACACCTATATGTCAAGCAAACGAATTCAAAATCTCATTATAATGTTATATAACACAATTGCCTATGAAAAAAAATGTTAATATAGATTTTACAAAAACTGAACCCAATTCCTTGAGGAAGAACAATTCTTTCTATTTATTTTTTCCACAAAAAAAGTTGTGTGATTTGTTAAAAAAAACTATTGGCACATCTTAAGCACCGTTATCTCGGCAGTGATGTCACACAAAGGGAAATCTAGTGTGACTTAAAAATCTAAATCTCATCAAAACCTCAGTATTTCTGACTCTGTCAGCCCCAAATTTCCAGGGAAGAATAAAACCAACATATATTGCTATATTTTAGTCATATCTTAATTTTGCCTATGACTCTACACTTCGCACTAGCCTTTCACATCAGGGCCCAGTTTCTGTTCTGGATTAAATCCACACACATAATACAACCGCGTGCAATAAGCTTTACCTAACCTTTATGTTGCACCATAACGCTTCATCTATCTATCATTACTGGTATGATATCACCATTACTACAAATATTTATTCATAATAGCAGATACATGTTTATTGTGGAGCTCTGCTAATACAGAATCGCGAATAAAAGAATCGCTCGGTTTGGTGTTGGCTTTGTTGTTTCGGTAGTATCGTTGACTGGTCATTAAGACCTTGGATTTTTTAAAATTAAAAGCTCATACCATGTTTTTCCCAACAATGCAGGTCAAACAACATATCCATTAGCACCAAGATTTACTAAACAAGATGGAGGGACGGACCATCGGCCACATTGTGTTGTTCTTCTGACAGCCCGGCCCTTTAACTGGACGGTTCAAAATTGTTCAGATCTTGCCGATGTTGCTTGCGTGAAGGGTAGATATTTGATTAATTAGTGGAAATTGCAGGGCAGATTTTACTTTTAATCACTTCATAGAAATGTGTGCTGAACTGCATTGTCTTGAAATTCTACACAATTGTTAAATAGCCATCTCTCTCTAAGTTTCTCTCTGTCTGTTTGTCTCTCTCTTTCTCCCTCTCTCTACATATATATAATGTTGTGTATTATAATATTATGTAATGGGGAAAAAATAAAATCTAATAATATAATATGTATCTGTTTGCATCTTTCAGATAATAAAGTTAGTATAAACACCCGTCTGGAAGCGCCATCCACACCAAGACTGATCAGAAGTACCAGGGACAATCCAAAAGGATCCCCGTCATTGCTATGTAATACAGGTCACTAATTTATTAGGTTGTATCTCTTTAAGGAGGACAATGGTGAAAGCAGAGTTCTTTAAACAATGGGCCCACTCTGCTATGATTCTAGGTCGGTTCAATATGAGGTCCGAATAATAAACTTTTACACATCCTAAATCTTCTGGTAGGCCTGAACCGGAAGGCTCTAGTTCCATAGTCCACACACTTCCTTGTCTTCTATTAATAGAGATCCAAAATTTAAATTCTGGACAAATTAAAAAGAAGTAATAATAATATAGATGTGCTGTGGCATGAACATTTATTAGTCCTGTTTTTAGTAAGCCAATGCTTGGTTTAACAAAAAAAACGAGGTTCGCCAATACCAAAATTCAACAGTTTTGCAGCATTTTAAGCAGTTTTTGAGCAGATAGCAATAGATCTTTTTTTTATTAATTTAATCTGTTAGGTGGAACATTTTAGTACTTTGATATATGTCATACTCCTTCGAAGTTAATTTCACTTACATCGCGTTTGTTGTTGTTGATTATTATATTGTTAGGCATTACTCTCGCACTGCTGATGTTGTTGTATGCTCTATTATTTTGTAGATAAGTACACCCTCATGGCTTTTGTTGTTTGTTGTATTATTTTGCATGTAATTATCATCATCGCTGATGTTATATAAGTTTCCTTATTCTATAGATTATTACAGCCTTCTTGCGTTTGTCGTTGTATATTGCAATATTTTGTAGGATATCACACCCTCATGGCGTTCGTTATAGTATGCTGTATTATTGTGGTGGGATTGCTGGTCATTATACGTATCCAGTGCATGCGATTAAAGAGGCAAGTAGTACCTGTTTGTGTATATTATTATCCAATAAACATCGGAACAAATGAAACATATGTTAACTCAATGTTAACATCCTCCTCACATGTTTACATATAATTTGCTACATGTATCATAACAGCGGGTAATAAACATAGTGTTCCCGCAGATAATGGTTCTGTAGATGACTCCCGAAGTTAATGTAGATTAGCAAGACAGAAGGCTGGTCACTAGGCAGGTTCACTATACATGTCTTTTCTATATATATATATATATATATATATATATATATATATATATATATATATATATATATATATATATATATCTTGGTATCTTGTTTTTTCTATATATCGTGGTATAATTATTATTTGCAACGATATAACTAATTACTCATCTCAGAGTTGTATATTCATAGAATAAGTTATTATGTAAGAATTTTATCACTTTATTATTACTTAATGAAAATGTACCATACATTTTGCACGTGTCTTCTGCAATTATATGTCTTATTTTTTTTTACAAAAGAAGAACACCCATTTATCAAGGAGAAATGCTCACTGAGACATACTGTGAAATCACAGGAGAAATAGATTCTCGTCCAAGACAGCCACTTCCGGAAATACCAGTGGTACAATACCGCGAAGAACAAGTCTATACCTCTGTACCCTCAACACTCGAACTGGATCGAATGCCTCTGAATCCCCCACACATTCCGTGCATTGACGGCTCGCCCTGTAATCGGAGGTCTGCTTACTGTGTAGTTGCTGACAACTCGTGTAGTGACAGTGTTATCCACGAGGAAAACCCTCTATATACGTCATCAGATATCCCGGATGAATACTAAAGAGGAAAACCCACTATATACGTCGTCAGATATCCCAGAAAAATACTAACTAGGAAGACCCTCCGTATACGTTGTCAGATATCCCGGAAAAATATATTGACGATGAGTCAATACTGACACAGGGGACCATTCTAGATTACGGAATCAGCAGAAAGCAGAGAGAGAGAGAGAGAGAGCGAGAGAGATACAGAGAAAAGGAAAAGTATACAATATACTTGCTAGCCACAGCTCCAGTACTTGCGTGTAAATCAAGGGCGAAATTGTTCTTAAAATGTTTATCGCAAAGCCCGGGAATGTGCAAGGATAAACTTACCAATGAGAAAACCCTCGCTTTTACCAGGAAATATGTGTGTTTGTATTTATCATTATAAGTTATGTAAGAAATATATTAATTCATAAACAAAATGTAACCATTTTTACTATGCAGAGAAGATATTTATGACTAACATTTTTGAATATTGTTTTCTGAATAAAGTTTGTCAAATTAAATTTCCTTCTTTCGAAAGTATCGGTATAGGAGACCAACTGCAGTAACATGTCTAATGAAGCTCGAGGCAGTAAAATATTATGGCAGTTGTATTGCAAGTACATTCATAGTCAATAAATGCAGAGAATAATAAATGATTATTGGACACTGAGAAAGTGAATTAACATAACCGCCACAGGTACTTATGCTCAGCCCCTGTGACCTAATTATGCTAATCAGTTCTTAAACATTTTAACACAGAAGGCTTACCATATATATGGTGCAACAGCTATAATAAGACAATCATGACGTCACAAAGGTTGGTCGCGAATGACGTCGCATTGACTGACGTCATCAGTTAGATGTGCTAATATCTGTTCTCCATCGAAATCATTGTTTGCTGTATTTTGGATTATTTGTCTCATACGAGTTCACTGCAAGGTGAAACATTATTATTCCCTGTGCAGTCGGCGAAATAGCTTCTGCAACCTTTGGCTTAGAACTATTTATACTGTTTCCTCTATATAATTACTATCCAGGATAAAAACATACAGACAGGGGCACTGGACAGACTAAATTTTATGTTTAGGAAAGTGTCCCAAATAATGTGCTTGTCAAGTGACTTGCGGTTTACATTGCCAATGGTAACCTGATTTCTTGCTTGCTCTGCCCATGCTGATTTATTGAAAGAATATGCGACTGGGTCTCATAGAAGTCATGGTTAGGTCAGTTAAATACTCCTTATCCGCCTTCAATCATTAAGCAGATAAAACTTCGTGTTCGCTCCGCAAGTAACAAGAAATAAACATATAAAAAAAAAATCGTATCAACATTCGAAACATAAACTAGAGCTCTGTCGGCTTCCAATTACAGCACCTAGATCAGCCTGTACGTAGCCTTCTCATAGTTAAACAGTTGGTGCTGGGTTGTGACGTCACAAGAATTTTGTCTCTCGTGAATCAGCTGTTTTTTAATTTTTTAATTAGAAATCGTTCAGTCTATAAGGCCTTTTGTCATCTAAATTATAAGACATAATAAAATAATATATCTCAGATATCTAGTATAAACAGTTTTACTATTTCTTTACACACGTGTCTGAGCATTTTTGATAATTTAACGTGACATTACTGAAAGATTATTAACCGTGTAAATAACGTCAGCGTAAAAAAACTCTAGTTTTGATTCTGAAATTGATTCTACACTTATGGGTGGCGTGATGTTGTAGGTTATAACCTAGCCATGAATACACGACTCAGTAGGCATTCATAATTATATGTGTGATATTACGCTGGTTGTAGGTTCTTCACAGCCGTAGCTGTTAAACAAGCAATTAATTGGTAAAATGCAACACAAATAATATGACAGTTGTCACTACACAGTAAGATGTTATTTAATATGCCTGTTTGTACACCAGTTGCCTATATGTATCCAAAATATATATGCTATGAATACAAAATGTTCTTTGAAAGGTAAGGCTATTCCGATTTAATAATTCCCTTAGAGTATTTACACGAATACACACAATATTTAACCTTTCCTACTGTTAAAAATTCTAGCATTACCAGACTAATCTACAGAGATCAATGTAGTTAAATATCAGTAGATGATGTTTGAAATTCAGTTACTGATATTCTCAAATACAGTAAAGTCGTCACTGCTACATGACCGATTATACCTCAGCATCACTCGTTGGATATCGATGAGTCGACTCAGGTTCCTAACGTATCCCTCAAAGTTAGGTGTCAGCTGAAGTGATGTCCATGATTTAATACTTTCCAATCTTGTCACACATAATAATGAAATAAATATATATTAGAAAAAGGTTTAAAATTATTATGAAAAATTTACACGGATTTATAAAGATAATATTTCTATAAATGTGAGAATCGTAATGTAATGAAATTTGATAAAAACCTCCTAGTTAAATCTCGTTATATGTTCTTCGTCAAGGCCGTATTTTCTATTTGAATCACAGATTGTATCGTTTAAAGGGGAGTATATTATGATATAATAATAAGGAAAATAACACATAATATTATATATTAGAGCATCATAATCTTAAATTGTGTTAATTATCTCTGAATAAAATTTCCTCATAAAGCAACTAATAAAACGAAGGATTATAGAAGTACCAACACGATGTTAAAAGGTAAAATTGTACCACACATTGACAGTTTCAAGGTTAGCGTCCTCTCAATAGCATAACAAATGACATCGGCAATAAAACGCTGTTCCTTATATGTTTCTGTAGCAAGAGGACGTGTGTCATGGTTGTAGTAGATGTTTCGGGCGGCCCCCCCCCTTCAAATTTTATTGGTAACAGTATTGAAATAATATAAGATGCGTCTGTTGAAATATACGGTTTCATAAGATAAATATTTTGCAATGAGCCGTTAGGGACTGACTGTCAAATATTTTAATCATGAGCTTTTCGCAGGGACTTTTTATGTGCTTCATTTACATGATATAAGACAACTTGTGCTAGAGTTATCCAGGTAAACCCATCCCCTAAAAAGTCAGTGGGAAAGTCAAATTACGTTAATCAAGAAATTACAGAAAGAATTATGTTTTGGAAAAGAATTGAGGGATATACAGATACCATTTTGAAGGGAATTTTTTTTTCGATAAACGGCATGGGTGCAACATCTTCATTGCTTGACATTGCAAAAGCTATAGCGACTATACATAGATGCCATCTACTAACAGATATATGTGTATGTTGCTAAAGGCTCTTGTTCACGAAACTCCAAAGTATGTCAAAGGACAGGCTCAGGTAAATAGATTCCAACAGTTATAAATGATTGTCTTGAGCTTTGTTGTTGTCATGGAATAAGCAGGTCTGATCGAAATCTGACAATGCTCCCTAGTAAAAGACAGGTTAATTTTTTTTTTCGGTGCACGTCTGCACAGCTGTTCGGTGCACGTCTGCGACAAAAAAATAACTTCAGTCTTGGTTCGATGTATTGTCTTTAAGCATATTAACACTTTATTTACGTACGGATTTAAAAAAAAAACCTAGATGGCCAGGGTAAGACCGTATGAACAATATGTTATTTTTTTTTAAGGAAATCAGGATCAACATAATATATTATGTTTTATATACCATTATAAAAAAGAACGAATCCCTGACCGTGTTCAAATCTGAAAAACGACTACATGAATAATATGGAGAATCTTAAGGTGGTTCGTAGGCTCCAGCTGCAGAAAATAGTTTGGTATTATTTTTTAATGCTTCATTAGCTCTGGAGATTACGGATTTAAAATAAATGTGTGTTTCAGCCTCCCACGAATTTTATTCAAGTTGAAGGGCTTTCTTTTTAAATTTTGTTACAAACAACCCATAGATTAGTCGAACGTTGGTTTTAATGAAAAGAAATTTATGAATGTAAAGACACCATAACAGGTTAACCTAGAAAACGTATACATGTTTTAAATTGCAGTTGATTATGTCTGAGGTCTCAGCTCCTCGTATATTGACGCACCAGAAAAACGCTCACAATATTGAAAGCAGATTCGCGTGGTCAATTGTTTAGCGCTTAAAATTTTCCATTTCGTCCTCACTTCCTTAGAAGGAACGGGGACATTTATTTGGGTTTTTGTCACCCGCTTCCTTGGAAGGAACGGGGGACATTGATGTGGGTTTGTCTGTCTATCCTTCTGTTTGTCTGCTGTATGTCTGTCTGTCAGTCTGCCTGTCACTCTGTCCGTCCGTCAGGTTTTCGTTTCAGTGCGATAACTTTCCTTATTTTTATCCGATTTCATTCAAATTTGAGTCAGTTAATGCTCTCATGCTTTCCTTGTTTGGAATTGGTTTTGGAGAGTCCGTCTTACAAGATAATAAAATAATATAAAATTTCAGTTGATATGATGATTCAGTACATTTAGTTTTACTTTTCACCAACAGTTGTCCCTAGCGGTGGACATAAAATATTTGATTTTTTTGCAGTAACTTCCGGGTGCGCCATTTTTTAACGTGGTTAAAACTATTTGCTCTTACCACCGACTTAAAAATCAACCCGGACTTGAAGGGGAAAGCGGGAGACATAAATTTCTTGAAATTTCCTTTTGAAAGAATAAAATTCCCTAAAAGGCAAAATATTGGCTAGGGGGATCCGAGTGACCTCGATTTGTGTCTCCCGCTTACTTGGAAGGAACGGGGGAAATTGATTTTGGTGTGCCTGTCTGCCCCGCTGTCTCTCTGGCTGTTTGTCGGTCCGTCTGTCTGTATGTCAGGTTTTTGTGTCCGTGCGATAATCTTCCAAAATTGTATTCGATTTTATTCGCATTGGGTCTCATGCTTACCTTGGTTGGGATTGGTTTTGGAGGGTCTTTCAGGAACTCTTTTCTCCTTTAAGAGGTTCGGTTTGGCACTTGGAGGTTCGCGACATGGCAATAACTCACAATGAGGTCCCAGATAAAAACTGTGTTTTGACTGGATGTTCCGACGATTTGGACCCGCATGCGCACTTTATTCTAACGATTTGAGTCAACAGTCGGGTGTTTTGGTCCTACCGAGATATTAGAAGAGGAAATAGTATATGAGGTTAGACCTGTTTTTATATAATTTTTCATGTGAAGTATGTGTCTAGAGATTGACAGTCCAGTTATTTAATGTACCTAATTAATCTCTGTCTGCGAACGAATTTACGTTTAGTTAATCTAAATGTGGATAAAGGCCGGTGATAGACATGTTCAGTCACATGTTATACCAGTTTATGGAATACAAGTCATGTAGAATTAGAAGCAGTTCCAGCATTTTAAAGGAAAATGACCGCTTTTCAACAACAGTCACCAAACAAATTGTAAATCGGCTTCGGTGATTGAAATTGAACAAGCTGGAAGATTTTACATGGAATACATGCATAACATCCTGTACAGTGTTAACAGTACTCTATCCTTAGTAATTTCTTTAAATTGTTCGACAAATCACTCATTATACAGAAGCCATAGGAACACATCGCCAATTCTACCTATTTTGAGTTTGGCCAGTAAATGGAACACATTCAAGCACTGTTTCGAAAACTGTTTATTTGGAGTTTTCCACACATGGGCTTTGGGGACAAAACGGACTCTCTCAATGTTTTGTCACGCTCGATTACACATTGACTGAAGGCGTTCTCTAATTAACTAGTGTCATATTGACTAATTATTACCAAGCGTAGACTTTACTAGAATAACAGTTTGCAGTAACCAGATACATCCGCCTGGCTATCAAGAGTGCAAATGAACAAGTAGAAAGTATTGTTTTCCCTTGAAAATTGCTGACCATCATAACATGGTAAGTTATTTCAGAATTATTTCTTAATTAAAATGTGTCTAGTGTCAATAATATACTTGGAATTGTGTATCACTAAGCAAAAATCTAAGGTTGCCATGTTTGTATTTACATCTTATAATGAGGAACCTACAAATACACTTTAAAGAATTATTAACCTTAGAATAAGAAAAGGTTACTTATTAATTATATTGATACGTCGTTTTAATAAAATACACATTTATGCATTACATTTTGATTTTGTTAATATTATGTTTTGGAAACTTTAGTATTGAGGTTTTCAAAACGTGTGGGCATAAGGGACAAAACCGAATCTCTCAAGGTGTAGCTACGCTTAATTACACATTCATTTAAGGTGTTCTCTAGTTAATTTGGTGTTGCATTAATTTATTATTACCAACTGCAGAATATACTGAGGTCACCCATCAATTCTTTCTCTTTGCAGGAACCAGATACATCTGCTTGGCTGGCAAGAACGGAAATGAAAAAGGAGTTGAATTTTTATGATTGGCGATTATAACACGGTAGGTTATTCCTGAGATATTTCTGGATCATAAAAAAGTTTCAATGATGCACATGGCATTTTGTATTGCAAAACAAAAAAAAATGTTGTCTATGTTAACCACCTAAATTATAAGGAGACTACAAATAAGTTGAAAAAAGTTAATAAATTATAAGGCATTTAAGGAAATAAGAATAAATAAGTATTCTAAATGTCAATCCACCTTTGAGATAAAGTTCATGTATATGTTTATAATATTTATTGTATATTTATTAAATACGGTTAATGTGATTTAAAATTTATCGTGTTCAATATATATAAAAAACCTTGGCAAAAATCATTAAGTTAACGACATTTACATTCGAAATACAATCCCCTCTAAGAGAGAGAGAGAGAGAGAGAGAGAGAGAGAGAGAGAGAGAGAGAGAAAGAGAGAGAGAGAGAGAGAGAGCGGGAGGGGGGTTCAATTAGCGACTTCACACACCAGAAACGTACCAGTATGCTAATTTATTCTCAATAACTGTTGGTAAGACACCAATACTGTTTGCAGACCTGGAAACCTGCGTAATTTCTCTCAGTGCGTGCAGCGTGTTTGAAAGAAATACCGGTATTCATATGTGTGTGTGTGTGAATATTTTTCCTTTTTATTGATCTCATCTGTTATTTTCCAGATCGATTCTCTGTACCATTTCTCACCCAGTCCTCATCATGCAATTAAAGGATATGTCGACACGGAATCAACAATTATTCCGACCGTCGCGATGTTTTGGAGTTTATCGCCGATCTCACAGCGCATCCATTCTACGCAGTTATACCGTTTTTGATGGAAGACTTGTATACATAGATAGAATACATTTGCAGGCAGAACATAACAATAGCTTAAGTATCAAAGACTCTACGCTGAACGATTCCAAGAAATTTTAAATTTATAAGTATTAATTTTGAGGAAACCAACTCTGAAATGTGTGAGGTGTTCACTAAGTCTGTATCGCAAATGCCCAGTTTTATTTTGTTCATTTCCTACATAAGTTAATGCTTTTTTGGCTGTTGCACTTTTTTACAAATGGAAAATATGTTTCCCTAAAACAATATACAGAAACATTCATGGGACAGAAATGTAAGTAAGCTCGGCTGTTCCCAACGCTTCATTGGCCCGTCTCATTTTTATGTAAGAAATGTTGAATCTTATAAAATTACAGCTGAAACATGATTTTGTTTCATAATTGTCAAATAAAGTGCACGCAAATAATGTAATTCATATAGAAATAAACACAAACAAAGCATAATCAAATTAGAGGCTGGTAATGAAGTCAGGAGGAACATACCGGAGTCTGCGGAAACAGTTCGCATTCAGTGCTGTTTAAGTTTGGCATCTTATGGATATCGTAGGCTGCAGACTCACACTGTTCGGTAATAAGAGGCCTCTTTACGCAGCACGGAGATATTTGGGTAACCATTGAGTGATCATTAATCGGCCCGTTCTCTCAACAATCTCCTTAAAACCTTAAAATGCCGCTTCTATGTAAATGTTTGTGAGATACTTGTGCGTTCGTAGTGAGATCAAAATTTCAATCTTCACTGCGCTCTTTAGAGATCTTTGAGCGACCTTGGCAATCACTGAGCGCTTATTGAAACATCCTTGAGCAACCTTTGATAATTTGTTGAGCGCTTCTGGTTTGACCGAAAGAGATCACCTTGAGATATACGAGATCACTGAGAAATCAGGTGCGACCAAGAGAGATCACTGAGAGATCAGAAGGGACCACTGAGGGATCTCCTTCAGGACGGAAAAAAATTGGCGTTCATTCAAAAATTGCTGAGAGTTCAAAGGGAGATCGATGACATCGTTGAGGGCTCCTTGAGAGCGCCTTGAGCGTTCGTAGAGAGATCGCTTCCTTTGGCGATCGTTAAGAGATTGTTTTGGACCGAGTTAAAAGTTTGAGGAGACCGTGGCGACCGTGAAGATCACTGGAAGATCATTGAGAGATCTTGGTGATCGCTGGGCGCTCATTGAAAGATTGTTGAGAGATCTTAAAGGGATCTTAACCTTTACATTCACAGCAGCAACCGGCGGTGTGCCCTCGACTTCACACCAGTCTCACCACAGTACACCCCCATTCAGATTGACGCTTGTGATCACATGATTTAGATTTATATAATCTTCCCTATAGTAGGACGGAAATATGTATGATCATATGATGATCGTACGGCAATGTGTGGGATCCCTTGCCGGAAATCTAGATCTTGTATTTCCATTGTTTTACCCTCATCAACTTTTGAGATTTATTTTTAATTATTATGTAGACGTACTATAGAATGATGGGACATGTATTCTTTAAAAATTGCTCTCAATTAGGACACCATATATATTTAAAACGGTGTAATTCATGTAGATATACAAATATTATAAATTTTATTGTATTTTGATAGTATTTACATTTTTTACAGTCCAATAATTTAATCAAAAATGTAGTATTATATAAGTATTTAAATAAGTTAATTTAGAGATGTACAAAGTAGAGCTTATTTGTAAAATAGAAAATAAACCTGTCTTAGTTCAGGGGGGAACAATGAAAAATCTTGCCAATTTGGCTGTACATTTTTTTTTTAATTAACAAAATTGTACCGTAGTGCCTTTTCAACACAGGAGACTCTTTTATTTAAAAAAATCACAGAGACGCATCTAAAGAAAAACTATGTTGTAAATTAAAAGTTAGTTTTGCTAATGAAGAAAAGAAAATTGTATTTCATACGGTATACCCTTAATTTTATTTCGATAGCATGAGCTTGGGAACTTAAAAACAAGGATCAGTCATTGCCAACTACGTGGGATCAGTAGTTAGAATACTGCTATAAAGCCTGTCGACCATAGCTTCTATAAATGAAATGTCTAAAATCACCCGGACTGAATAAAAAAGACTAATCTAATTCCGATTTAGAAGATCGCCTTGAAATATTTCCTTGACAACAGACAGGATGTATGCTTTTCGTAGAAATGTGTATATGAACTGTTCTGTTTGAAGTTTGGGCCCTCTGCTTGAAGCTTAGCTGAATTTGACATACTGGTGATACATGTGTTAATTGTAACTCCATGGTAACCACTTCACGAAACTTGATAAAATTCGGAATTATGATCGGGCCACATGTGAACTGCTGTGCCCTTTATTTTTGGTTGACCTCATATTTCTCTGACTTGCCCTACTGGTCATACGCTGGCTGCAAATTATATGTCCTTGAAATTTTATGTAAATGCATGGTTACGCCGGATGTCTTTCCTGTGGCTCCGCGTATTACTGATTGTTCAAATTCCACGCACTCGGTACAGATGTACCATCCAATCAATTTAGCATTATTTCAACATTTCTTCAAACCTACGCAGTTGCAGCATATTACTTCAGATACCCTTTTTTCAACAGTTCGGAACTTGACATTTCCTCCGTTCCAGTTGTATTAGCCATAATTTCAGCTCCCTCATAGCCCAAGATCAAACGGGTCATTTGAGCCTTAGGCGGATGGTCGCTCGTGCTAAGTCACATAGTCCGATATACCAGTCCTTAACTGACCCCATTTACGCTGGAGAGTGGTTGGCCACCTCTGCGGGTTACTGGTCCCACGTGTGGCACGTTATTCAATACATAGTCAGGATATCAACTGGCCTCTTACTCGCAACGGTTACTTATCTCTTAATCAAGGTTCGCAGATTAGCCGTGTTAATTGTTTTACTGCAGTCGGGCCCATCAACTCAGGCCTCGCCAGTATGGTATGGAGAAACTCATGACCTTGTGTGGGGTGAAACCACCCCGCTGACGACAGGCTCTATATTGCCTAACTGTGCCCCTTATAAGGTCCCCTTATACCACACTCTGTGGGTGAGTATACCTTTCAGCTTAGGTCTTCTGTTAGTAGCTGTTCTCACTGTGTATCGCTGCAAGTCATGTCGGCAAGGCTGCACCTTTGTTTTCTTATTAATCAGTAATGTCAAATATTGTCAACGTCTCGGCATCTTATCTTTAGCCTTGTGTTTCCATCACTATCGTGTGGAGTCTTTGCTACGATCATCTAAGCAGTCCGCCTATCATACTACACAATTCACAATTGAATGGCAGTCACTAGGGCGCTTATATGATACGGTCAATGATCCAAACATTGAATTTCCTAATACGCAAGTTGTCAATCTTTTCATTGGGTATCGTTTGAGACAGATCTTGAAAACAAATAACATGATCTATTATCTTGTGCATCGTCACAATGACTACATTAATTCAAAATATCCTATTAACCAAAAATATGTATGAAAGTCAGGCATGTGAAATATAAATGGTAGAGCTTAATGTAGCAGCATCTACGGACCAGCTATACCAAAACAATGAACTGGAGAATATGCACATTCACCAGTGGCAGTATAGTATAGTTTTGTTTTACCGCCGGGATCTATGTAATTATTGTGGTGTACTAGGTATTATATATTTTATTCGCTTCCAATGGGGGATGCCTAACCGAATTCGGTTGTATTTAGTTATAATTACAGCGGGTTATTTTTTTCTTGCATATGATTAGTTACCAGCTATTGCAGATTGCTGTGCTTATATTACATGTGTATAATATACCAATGTTCATTTTTGTATTTTACCATTTTGTGTTGCTTTTATATCTTTTATTTTTTATGTATTTGTACCATCGTACACATCTTGCACGACAGTATATTTTAATGTAATAGCACCTGTGTAGTACTGAGAACCATAAGCGGAGAGATAATCTTCTGAAAGCTCTTATCTCTGTCAGGTACTTATATTTTTTTTTTATTATCATTTTTGTTTTTGTGCTTGTGAAACGGATTCTCATCCTATTTGTATCTGAACGTGCTTGAAGCCATTAAGTATCATGCTGGTTGTCTCGAATTTTTGTATATCTTACTCTTCTTGCATTGCATGTATGTTATATTAATCGGTACATTACTTCTTTATTTTCTTAATTCAATATTTCATAGTCCTCTGCATATTAGTCAAAATGTTGCTTCTTCGTACTATTTACCCGTTAGTATTTATCACCTCTCAGGTTACGCATAATAACTGTATTTTAGGTGTTTTTTAAATATGATCTCAATCTATAGTTGTGTAGGTATAATGTTAGCCGCCGCAGGAGCGTTGGCTACCTTAAGGGGGGGGGGGGGGGGCAGAAATTACCATTAGATTATAGGCATATTTTAAATATATATAGAGAGTATAAATATAGTCGCCAGCCAGACAAAGACGGAGGGTGTTATCGGAAGCCGCGGGCACTGACCGGTCAAAAGATGGCCATACGGCTATTCTTAGCACTGGTCCCGAAGTATAACAGGCAGTATACTACCTGGAATTGTAATCAGGTGAATCACCGAATGTAATTATTGTGGTGTACTAGGTATTATATATTTTATTCGCCCCCAATGGGGGATGCCTAACCGAATTCGGTTGCATTTAGTTATAATTACAGCGGGTTATTTTTTTCTTGCATATGATTAGTTACCAGCTATTGCAGATTGCTGTGCTTATATCACATGTGTATAATATACCAATGTTCATTTTTGTATTTTACCATTTTGTGTTGCTTTTATATCTTTTATTGTTTATGTATTTGTACCATCGTACACATCTTGCACGATAGTATATTTTAATGTAATAGCACCCGTGTAGTACTGAGAACCATAAGCGGAGAGATAATCTTCTGAAAGCTCTTATCTCTGTCAGGTACTTATATTTTTTTTTTATTATCATTTTTGTTTTTGTGCTTGTGAAACGGATTCTCATCCTATTTGTATCTGAACGTGCTTGAAGCCATTAAGTATCATGCTGGTTGTCTCGAATTTTTGTATATCTTACTCTTCTTGCATTGCATGTATGTTATATTAATCGGTACATTACTTCTTTATTTTCTTAATTTAATATTTCATAGTCCTCTGCATATTAGTCAAAATGTTGCTTCTTCGTACTATTTACCCGTTAGTATTTATCACCTCTCAGGTTACGCATAATAACTGTATTTTAGGTGTTTTTTAAATATGATCTCAATCTATAGTTGTGTAGGTATAATGTTAGCCGCCGCAGGAGCGTTGGCTACCTAAAGGGGGGGGGGGCAGAAATTACCATTAGATTATAGGCATATTTTAAATATATATAGAGAGTATAAATATAGTCGCCAGCCAGACAAAGACGGAGGGTGTTATCGGAAGCCGCGGGCACTGACCGGTCAAAAGATGGCCATACGGCTATTCTTAGCACTGGTCCCGAAGTCAAACAGGCAGTATACTACCTGGAATTGTAATCAGGTGAATCACCGATGGGTCAGTCCAGCGTCCATCTGCTTTTCTGCGTAAGGTTAATATCACTCATATCTCTACAAAGAATAGACTTATCATCCTGAAATTGTACATGTGAATTCATCTTGGGTAGTTTTCTCGTTTATTTGCCAGGCGGTACCACCCACGGTCACGTTTACGCTGCAGACATCCATGCAAATATGTCAGAACTGGTTTGACCTATCGCCCTGAAATTTTGCATGAGTATGGCTCATTCATAACTCTTCAGGTTATACAATGTTATGGCCCAACATACAATTGTTGCGTGGTGTCCATATGTTCATCTGCCTAGGGTTAAAATTACTCATATCTCAGCAGTGGTTTGACATTTTACATGTGTATACATCATGGATATATTTCTCGTTCAAGTGACAGGTGGCGCCACCTATAATCATATAAACGTGGCACTCATTCATGCTATAATGCAATATATCCAACTCTATTTCGCCTTACCACTTAACCCCTACCTCTTTCACCCGTACCACTCAAATTTCGGCGAATACACATTGTCGCTTGTGGACTACAAGATTTTACTTATTAATGTTATGATCTGGAGGAAAATATTTGTAAAAAGACCTAGAACGAGGGTTCGAGTGCCTTACAGAGTGCACAAAATCATGCTTTTTTGCCTCAATGTATCTTAATTAAATTAGAACTGTGTTTTTGGTTAGAAGTTTGCAGAATATGTTACTTTGACCTTATTCCTGAGTTCCATGGAGATTTGTCCAAGATTCTCTGGATGTTATATTAGAAGATTTAAGGTTCAACGTTTACGATGGTGCCCACTAAATGGGCAACTGGACAGACGCCGGGGAAAGAATGAACGCTACAGCTCAGATGGTTTTCAGTCAGCTGAGCTTAAACTTATAGAAGACCCAATGCTAATAAACTGTTTTCGATTCAGAAATTGGTAAATCCATTGGTAAATTTAGTAATATCAAGAGGAAAAAGTAAATGTATTAATATACGACTGCTCGTCGGTTTTCCCCCATTACTCGTTGCTAGGCTGATGTGGTGGATGCAGGTGGAACAATATAAAGAAACTAACGCTAAGGAACGTAGAATTATTTTCAAGGTAATATAAATTATAAATAGTTCTTTCGCAGGAGAGGACTGCGCCCTCCCCCTTTTCTCTAGTTGCATATAGCAGTGGTAAAAATAATAATCAGGGTTGGCAAGTTTCATGAATTCACTTTATTTACATTGATAATTAACGTTAATTAACGACATGTGAAACAGGTTTATTGTTACTTACTTATGCACTGCATGGCTACAGGGTCAGTTAAGCTGCCTAATGTCCAGGGGCATCAATATAGGGGGAGTATGGTATATGTCTCCCCCCCCCACCTTTTGGCAAGGGGGATGGATGGTCAGTGTTATCACCCCCCCCCCTCCAACTATTAAGAGAATAATATTTTTATATTTCAAATGAAATATACAAATAAATAGAATTATAGGCTTTGGTTCCATTAATGAGTTTACTATGAAATATTTTTATCTAAATTGTTTAGAATGAACATGTATCTTATTTTCTAAAACTTTACACTTAATTCATATATATTTGATATGTGACAGACAATAAAAGATATATATATATATAACCTGCCACCCTTGAAGATAAATTGACGCCACTGCTAATGTCAGCAGCTGACAAGAGGTAACACTATTAGGAGTCCAGTGGAATGTGTGAAGGAGGGTAACAACTTCGATCCAATGAAGATTGTTTCTGTCAGGATGTCATGACCTCCTATTTGTCGAATAATAGACGCACTGTTTTACTTATATAAACACACTTTACCAGGGCTGGATACATAAAACAAGAAATGACACTCCCACCCTACACTAGTCAGAACCAACTGCAGGTAAGAAATCTTTCAAATATTGTATATTAAATCGTATCATGTAGGACTGGGTATCGGTGTGCCTATTCAGGTACAATACGTATTGCGACACACTCAAATCGATACCCTGTAAGTATTAACGTTAGGCTGCGTTTTCCTTTGTTTTATCATTTTATAAATTAAACGACAGCGGGGAGAATTTTTCTCACTCTTTTTAATTGACGGCATATTTATCTTGTTCTGGCAGGTTAAATATGCGCCTCACGTTTAGGGATGGGGGCAAATTATACGGTGGGGACAAATGGTGGGGACAAAGTATCATTTGTCCCCCTCACCTTAAGTGGAATATAACGCGTACATAACAATTTCAATATTGGATCATAATGATAAATGGTGTGAGATGTTTCCGAGAAATAAGGTCATCAGGTTTCTTTCATAAAAAAACTTTATGACTTTGTAAAGGAGGCGAAGATGACCCATATTCGAAAGCCACCGATATGTGATTCTGCCCTGAAGAAAAAAGCACCTTTATATATAAATAAATATATATATATATATGTATCTATATATATTTTTATCCAGCTCAACGTTAAAGGGCGCCGGACGGACAGCCCAACCGCTCGGCCGTTATGACAGTTAACGGACGACATAAGGGACGACAATAGCCAATCAGCATGTATACACCGAGTTCAAAAAGGACAATTAACATAATACTTGTGACTACAAAGAATTTTAGAAACGTACCAATTTGCCACCGAACTAATATATTTTAGGAGAAATGGTTTAAATGCGAATTGTGTTAATACAATGAAGTATAAAACCCTTCTCTCTTGGTCCTCACAACATTTATCAGCCAAAAATATCTTTTTTTTTACTGCGGAGGCCAGGTCACACTGAGGTGGTATACATGGTACACATGATGGTTGTGGCCCTGTTATATGAAAGAAAGGTAAAAAAAAGTCAACTTAACTGAATGACTGATTTTAATATATTTTTATATAACAGGTGAATGTGTGACACCTCAGACATCCGGGACGTCAGGAACCCCGATTCTCAATGTCCAAAATTTATCATACTCACTAAAAAAAACCAACGCAAGCATAATAAAACGTTAATTTTTCGGGGTTGTTTCTTAAAATAAAATACGTTTCTAATACGAATTCACGCTAAGGGATATTAACAAAGCCTTAAAAAGAAGCGTAGCCGAGGTCAAATAAAGAAGATGTTTCAGGACTCAACATTAGAACATAAATGAGTACTTAAGTAAAACTACACAGTGAATACTGCGCTCTCTGTCCCTCTCTTTATAGCAATATTTAGATCAACAGCAAAAGCGTATAACTGATACATTACTTTATCTCCTCAATAACTTACTGAAGCCCAGTATAACTTACATTGGTACAAAGATTGGAATTTTCACCAAACGTTAATGTGGATTTGTCGACCAACACGGTAAGCAAGATCTTACATAGTCTGCGATCAAAGTAGAACTTAATATTCACACATGAAACCGAATACATAGTCACAGTCCTTGTTGAACCATGAACCATTCAAAACAGAGACGCAGCCCTCCAAGGAGATGGGAAGTGTCGGCTCTCCCGGCGCCAAAACGGTCAAGGTTATGTTGTAATGAAGGGACGGTTATTAGGTGCCGTACCCTGAGTTAAGATCCCATATGTAGCCGTCAAAGTCTAGCGCGAGCCCAGCTGATGTCCAAAAGTTAATGCTTTCCCAAGCTATCAGATTTAAAACAATATTTCAAATTCATAGCAAACCATTCTTATTATCAAAGGTTTTCACCTATTAGCATTTCACAAATATGATATAAAAAATAGAATTTACCTGTTCTAATGCTGAAACACTTATTTCAAGTGCGTATCGACCAGCAACCAGCAGAATCCTTATCAGCGTTCATTTAGTTAAAATCAATACCATTTGACTTAATCCCTCAAAATCGTTGACTGGTCCAAAGATCTGATCCAGATCGTTGACTGGTCCGTTTTTCAGATGACGTGACCGTTGTTAGAGAATGCTCCTGAATATAAGCCTTTGTTAACTGGTTGTCTGACAATAAACACGATACAAAACGCTGATGTTTTCGAACCAATACCTTAAAAAAAAGGCGATGACGTCAGCAATGAAACGCTGCTCCTCTGTCGGTTCGACAGCAACAAGACGCCCACCCTTGTAGTAACAGGCACTTCGACAGCGACCCCAAGTATTATTGTCATCAGTGCTGAGATAATAGCAACGTGCGAGGCCCCGGTGGTAGATCATGTCAGGCTGGCAGGCTGTTCAGGAACCAGAATAAGGAATGGCATATAGTATGTATATGTGATAATAATAATAATAATAATAATAATAATAATAATATAAACATTTTACATTGGGTCGACAGAATTGAAAAAAAAAAAAACTAACGGTTAACATTTTGAGAACATATTATTTTATGGTGGTGTGTTATATAACATGTCCGACTAAGCCATACATGCTACATAAGGGAAAGCATCTGCAGCGCCACCCTCAACCTGGGTCGCACAGAAGGGGGGGGGGGCACAAAAAATTTGTTCAGTTTAGACCGGATTATTTACATTGATGGAACCATCATATGGTGGCTAAATAACATCTCCATATAACGCATTATTTATTATAATACGTAAGTTATCAGACATGTCAAGCGTATTATTCTGTTACTTAAGGCATGAAAGCACCTACTAATTCCTCTGTTAACTTGTAAACTGATGGAGGATTCATAGGAGTTTGACGTGCACACATGATTTTAATAAAAACTATATTTGATCTTTGCAAGTAATATGTGCACCAAATAAAACTTGGTTCTGGTCATTCCGTTCTAAGTTTGTGTGGGTGTCTACTGATAATACATCGGTTCCCTTATCAACGCTGTTGTATGAATGTAACATGTGTAAGAAATGTCAAAGGTGAAAGTTTCAATATAAAACGTTGCTAAAAATGTGGGCACAATTTTTTTTTTATGGCGCGTGTAGCCTTGACCTTTTACCTTGCAGTCTAAAACTTAAAATTTTTCCTATTGATTTGACAGGGTAGCAAATGTGGAAGTTGGAAGGATGGGATGCATACATTGGTTTAAAATGTCCACAAGCTGTTTAGAAGTGGGTGCAGTAACCTTGACCTTTGAGCTTGAGACCTGAAAAACGACAGCTTTCTCTCAATATCGGTACGTGAGCCATATATGAAAGATGAAAGGTTTTGATTAAGATTTTATCTTTCAATGTGTCCACTTGCTTTTTTTTAAATCTGATCCTGGCACCTTGACCTCGGAACTGGTGACACAAAATCATAAGATGTCTTTCATTTTGGGCTGGTGAAGTTTGTGATGAAACGATTTATTTGAAAAGCATCAACAATCTTTTTAAAGGTTCGGGTCCTGTGACCTTCAACTTGGAGGTCGTGACCTCAAAACCAAAAGCATTCTTACTTAAGTGTAGAACTACTAATATATCAGGTTTGAAACCAATATATCAATTCAAACTCAAGTTATCATCTAGATACAAAATTTGTGGACAGATGGCTCCTTGACCTTTGACCTTGTGACCCAAAAGTCAATAGGGTTCCTCCCTTAAAATGCCTCGACAATCTTTTTGAAGATGTAGGTCATTTGACCTCAACCCTGGACCTCGTGACCTCGAAAAAAGAGATTCTATATTTTGTTGAGGGCGAATAATAAATCAAGTTTTAAACCAACTTGTCATACCAAACAGGAGTTATGGTCTGGATACAAATTTCTGGTAAGATTGCCCTTGATACCTCGACCTTTTACCCCTAAAATCAGTAGGGTTCGTCTGTTATTAGTAGATGAGATATATATGCAAGATTAAAGGTTTGGGCTTAAAGTCCGGCTTAAAATGTCTCGAAAATCTTTTTTTTTAATATATGTGTCCTATGATCTTGACCTTTGAAATCTTAACTGAAAATGGTTTTTGCTTTGGCGGTGGGCCATATAAGTCAAGTTTGAAATCCATATGTTAATTCAAACTGGATTTTAGACAAACAGTTAACAGATGGACAGACCGATGGACAGGGTGATTAATAAAATAGCACCAGCTTCCCCGCTTATAAATTAAATGAATTTTTAGCATATCTTTACAGTTACTTTGGAAAAGATGTACAACATAAATTATTGCTGTTTTGATATGGACGAATGCAAAGTGGAGATCGTTGTTTATGTTATGAACTTTTACAAAATAATATTTGCATGTTCTACTGCATGGGCAAACTATTTTATAATCTTCCCAGTCCCTATTATTGAGATAGTGGCACTTTGTTCTTGTACAGTGACGGATGTAACTTGTGTAAGCAATGACAAATCGTGTCTTGGACAAGGTGGCACTCAAACATTGTCGTGCAACTCCTTTAAAACAACGCCCGTTTTCGGTCTTGAAGTGTCAGGAACGAAGCCGAGTGTGCCCAAAGGGCTCATTTTCATATAGACTCTGATAGCCATATAAATTTCGAAAGGGTTTCGCAGCGCTATGTATGAGAAACAATTAACGCATTAACTCGAACCAATTCAACTCAGCAATAGAAAATATCAAATACAGTTATATAAGGTTTTAACCATCCAACGGACCATTTTTTTAAATTAATGAAACTGGAGTTTACTACTGGGCGATGCCAAGATGTTCAAAACGAACTTTAGCCAGTAACTATTGTTACGGGTTGACATAAAAGTGGACCGGTTTGAAGTAATTCGGTATTAGCCGGCATCTAGTACACCAAAAGCCTGACTTCACTGGTAATTGATCTTGTTCTTATGGTTTGTAATACGGGGAATATATATATACACACATATATTTATATATATTTATGGGAGTACCATGGAAAACGTGTCAGATCCGGTCAGGTACACTTTGTCTACCACAGCTATGACTGGGTCGGACCGGGAAAGATATCGTCTCGTCCGCTCTGTGAACGGCCTGCTTGAAAAAATCCTACGCGGAAATCTTATCTGAAGACGATTGTTTTTATATGCGAATTTAGTCATATATTTTCTTTTTTAAACAGTATATTCTTTTACCGCAGCCAGCTAAGACAATACTATTTTTTTTATATATTTTACTACGTGTATATAACAAATATACTGATTTATTCAATAATAAAATTTTTCATTTATAACATTCATCAATTTGTTATTAATGCATTTCCAATTGGCTTTATGTGCTGGTCGTTTAACTGATAACGCTCTTGAGTCGGATTTAATGACTGGAATTGTATACGATCGATTTTCACAGATATTTTTTCTAGAAATATTTGCAATAAAATTGAGCAACATGTCTCTACCGTTTTGGAGACATTTTGAAAAGGAACTATTCTGGTCAGAGATTTATATGCCCCGAAAAAAAATTGTTCGAATCTTCTTTGAAACAATGGATGAAGAACATAATACAATAGCGAAACGAAAAGAATCTTTTGAATATTTTAAACGATTAATGAAACTGGAAAAGATTAAATATATTGATAAATATGTATGAGCAGTTCTATATTTGAAACACCGTGTTAACAAGAAAAGTTGATCTTTTCGCCCTTTGGTGCATCGATGATGTGATTATGATGATTGTGCCTAAAATTGAGAGGTAATTGCGTTGGTAAATAATTAACATCATTCCTGTGACCTTGCAACTCTGCCAAGGTCATTCATATTCGAACATGACCGAGACGTGGATCATTGTTGGAATATGGTGACTGTGTGTTATTTTGATGCACAACCATGTTTTGGACCGACAGACCGAGAGACAAATGGTTTTACTTAAAGATGCGATATAAGACTATGACATATCATAATGACAATAAGGCTCTTACGAACATTGTTCTGATTTTTATGTTCGATCTTTAGAGAAACGTGCATATTAATGGCAAGGTTTGAACAATATATCAAACAGCGATAGAATCATATTAACAAAAGAGACTATATTCCATGTACCTATCACTTCATTGACCAAGCATGGCTGCTGTGACGTGATTTTGTTAACAGCAGGGCATTTTAACTGGATCTTGTCTGACTGTTCTTTCCCCCATGGGACCTTCTGTATATCTCTAAACAGTATGAATATATCTGTCTACAAAGTACCGTTATCACTGCATTACAACTGGGTTGTTACAATATGTGTCATGTCCGTCTTAACCGTAATAGCCCTTATACCGACTTCCGGTGTCATGGCGGCAAGCTGGTGGACGTTCCTGCGCAGGGCTTCAAAAAGTGTATCTTAGTTTTCGTCTGTAATATAACCTGGGATACTATTGGTTAACAATAACACTTCAGCAATGCGAAAAGGCTCTCGAGGGAAGAACATTTACATTCAAGTGAGTGTGAGTGCGCTCTTGGAGAAAATTAATACTCCAACGACACCAAGAGCTAAAAAAGGACAGGGTGAATGTTCCGATGTAGCACAAGGTCCGGTTGATGAGTTAACAAAAGAAGTAAGTATGACTTTTGTTGACCTACTTATTGAAACCAAATTCAAAAGCTTCCAATAAATTATTCTGAAAAGATTTTAGGTCAAAATACAGAGGAGCTGCAGGAGTTGAAATGTAGTGTGGAGTTTTCTCAGAGACAAATTCAAGATAAAGTTAATAAAATAGAGATTTTAGAAAAGGAGAATAAAGCTATGAAAATAGAGGTGGAGAATTTAACGAAAGAAAACTTTGAGATAAACAAGAGAATAACTGAACTCGAAAACACCTGTATGACGAAATTCAACGAACTGGAACGGTACACACGAGAATTCAATGTTCGGCTCGTTGGTGTGACAGAGGTAAAGGGAGATTCCTGCAAGCAGGTATTAGCGCAAATAATAGACCAATACAAGTTAGCTGGGGGACAATCCAAAGCAGAAATCCTCGAGAACATAGAACTGGCAAACCGCTGCGGCAAACAGAACAACGGACCAAGACACATAATAGCACGCATGCACAAAAGAACATTCAGAAACCTGATCGTTAAATCAGCCAAGAAGAACTTAAATAACAAAACAGCCAATGATGGTGTTCGACTACATGAAGATTTAACAATGAAAGATTATAAACTCAAAAGAAAAGCACGACAACAAATGACTCAAGCGCACAATCAGGAACAGAAAACACGTTTCTGGCAATGGCATCTCATAATTGATGGAAAACGAGTGGAGATTAACCCGTAACCGACTCCTACGCCTGGATATGAAATTGACCACGTGCCACGGCCAGAAATGAAAAACTTTCCCGTCACTTAATTAATGATTACATATTTTGACAAAGTAGGGCGCAGTCCTCGCATTAACTAGTCTTGCACTATGGATAAGACCTGTTTATACTTTGTGAACAGCGGACCAAGGCTTTTAATTATTATCGTCCATACAACATAAACATTTAATTCATCATATATGTAATGCAGGAGGAAAGCATATTTGATATAGTAAGTCAGTTACTGTTTTGATGCACTCTTGGTTGTTAGGTTGAATACCGTTTAAATGGCCTCCGTTAAATTATATTCGTGTAACGTTAGGTTTGTTTTGGGCGAATTGAGCCAACGCCACTGTAGTATTAATAGTATACCACAGTATGTCCTACTACTAATTTTGGAAATGGCTGCATATTAGCAAAAATCCATTTATTTACCTATCATTAATGTATTTACAAAATTAAGCTAGTATAAGGGTGACCGATTGTACCAATAACTATTAGACTGCTGTCCCTTATCGTTATATTATAAGGTTCGTGTTTTTGTAAATACTATTTAAAGTATTTTGATGCTTTAATTTTCATGTTATAGTTGCAATTGTCAAGTTCTTTTTAGAAAAGCCTTGAGTCATTCAGGATATTGCCTTTATAATGTTTCAGTACAAATGTAGCTGTTTATATTGTTTATATTGATTACATTGCTTATATTGATACATTTTAAGGTATAGTTCATTGCTTCTTATTAACTAAACGGATTATATACTTTATCAAGATTCAATCATAGAATTACAAATGTCTAAGCGATACAATATTTCTACAACTGGATTTGATTCTTAAATCCTTCTAGGTTATAATCAGCTCTTGTAAAAAGCCCAGTGCTGCTTTTACAACCGGATGAACATTACCAAGTTACTGTATTTCCCATACAAACTGATAGATTCTTCTAACAGTTAGACTGGTAATGAACATATATTTTTCTATTTATGTAACTAATGACTGTGTGAAATTGTACGTCCTTTCTGTAATTTTGTTTGTGCTTGATAACTTAGTAATACCCAAACAGTTCACAAGCTTGGGTTCTCATAGTCGGAGGTTTCATATAAAATTAATACTTTTTATAAAAACAACATCGTTAATTAAAAAATTTAGAATATATATTAAACAAAATTGTAAAAAAGGAGAAAATCTGCATAACGCCATATATAAGATCAGTATAATATAAATAAATGTAAGGGGTCACGTAACAAAATAAAGAGAAGAGAATTTTTTCATTGGATACAGAATAAATCACATCATGTTAACTTGTTACAGGAAACACGGTACCAAAGAATATGAAAATATATGGAAAGCAGAATCGGATCACTCAATCTTATATAGCCATGGGACAAGAAATACAAGAGGGGTTTCCCTCCTCATAAAAAATAATATATATTACGAAATTAAAGAAATAAATTGAGATAAAAACGGCCGATTTATGATACTTGATATAATAATTGATAACATAAGATTAACATTTGCTAATATATATGGGCCAAATGAAGATGGGCCAGATTTCTTTGAAAACATATTTGCGCAAGTAGATTAATTTTTTAATGAAAACATTTTGATCGGAGGAGATTGGAATGTATTTCTCGATCATTCAATAGATAAAAAAGGTGGCTTGTCTTCTACAAATGAGAAAAATAGAAACACAATTCATGCATTTATATCAACTCTGAGATTAATTGGTATCTGGAGAATGCAACATTTGCAGCAAGAGATGTGCACTCGGTCCAGAAAAAAAAACCTCAATTCATAAGCAGTAGGATTGATTATTTTTTGGTTTCATCATATATTTATAGTATGGTTAAAATATCTGATATAAACAATGTAACAAAAACTGATCAAAATAGTGTATATATACTTAAAGAATTTTCAGTGAATAAAAAAGGCCCTGGTTATTGGAAATTGAATTGTAAATTGTTGGAAGATCAAGAATATATCTGCGAAATAAGAAAAGCTATCAATTCAACACATTGTGAAAATTTAGAAACTGAACCAATGTTATTAAGGGAAGTTTTGAAAATGACAATCAGAAGAGATACAATTGCATATAGCAAAAGAAGAAATAAAGCAAATATTGATAAACTGAAAGAAATTGAAAACAAGTTACAGTATTTGATTAATAAGCAAGATGAACTTGGAACAGGACGAACAAACTAAAAAGGAATTAGAAAAAATTCTTGTAGAGAAAACAGAAGGAGCAATTATAAGATGTAAAGCAAGATGGCTAGAAGAAGGGGAAAACCTACAAGATACTTCCTTAATCTTAAAAAAAAGGAGATTATACTAAAAATTGATAAACAAATTAAAAGTAGATAAAATATAATCACAGATCCTAAACAAATAATGCATGAACAAGTTAAATTTTATTCCAATTTATATTCTTCTAAATTAGCAGAGCTAGACAGTGAAACAGACCATTTTTTATTGAAAATCATGCCAGAATACCAGATGACAAAACAAATGTATGAGATGCTTTACTCACCGAAAGTGAATTATATAACAGTTTAAAATCTGTCGCTAATGGTAAATCACCTGGTATAGATGGTCTGCCAGTAGAATTTTTCAAACAATTTTGGTCAGAACTTAAATCAGTATATATTGAGGCAATAAACACGTCACTTCAGTAACATACAATGACTATTACCCAGAAGCAAGCAATTGTAACATTGATACAAAAAATGGAAAAGATCGGCTAGGTCTAAAAAAGCTGGCGCCTTATATCATTACTTAACACAGATTATAAAATTTTAAGTAAAGCTATTGCAAATAGACTTAAATCAGTTTTAAATACAATTATTAATGAAGACCAAACTGGATTTAAAAAGAACAGATATATAGGTGAAAATATAGTTAAAATACTTACTTTAATAGATTGGTGTACCACAAGATACAAAAGATTTGATTAGTCTTAATTATGAGGAAAACTAGAAAAAAATAAAAGACATTCTAAAACTATGGTCGAATAGATCATTAACACCATATGGTAAAGTGACAATTCTGAATTCTCAGATTCTTTCTCAAATTATTTACTTATTTTCAGTCCTTCCTTCCCCAAGTAATCAATTGCAAAACACATAAAATAAGATAATAAGAGATTTTGTTTGGTCAAAAGGTAGAAAACGGATAAAAGGAGAAACTTTGATCGCCTCCAAAAAAGAGGGTGTTATAGGTATGACTGACGTAATATCACAAGAAAAAGCATTAAAAATCAACTGGATAAAGCGATTAAATGTTAGATACACTTTCAGACATTAATAAGGAAAAACCCAAATTATATTATATTATAGCAAAAGAAAGTTTCAAAGTATGTTTATAATAAATTGATAACGAAGAAGTGTGTTAAACCCGTGAAATCCACCATGAAATGGAAAAGCGAATTAGGTTTAGAGGAAGATTTAGTTAGGAGAGGTTTTGAAAAAATTATCGAAATACAATATCAACAAAGTTTGGATATTTTCAACTTTGTATATTGCACAGATGCTTGACACTTAACCCAATTTTAGTAAAATTTTGAATAAAAGAAGATACGAACTGTACTTTTTGTAAGGAAGAAGAAGAAACCATGAAACATCTCTTTTCGGAATGCACTTTTGTGCAAAATATATGGTCTCAAACTTCTGTTATATAAAAAAATATAATATTTTAAAAGATAATAACCTTGAATATGTGCAGGTGATGCTTGGTACTTACCATGATATTTCTTTAAATGCAGTAATCCTTCTGATGAAAAGATTTATATATATATTTAGATGTGAGGAAAAGAAACCAATACTTAAGCTATTTAAAGAATTCTTAGCAAAATTTGTAAGTATAGAAGATAGAGCAGCAAAAATGAAAGGTAAAAGAGACACCCACAATAAAAAGTGGAAGAGATGTGTTGAGATCTTAAAAATCTGAAGATCTGCTATGTGCCGAAATATATATATATATATATATATATATATATATATATATATATATATATATATGAATGTTAAATATATTTCTATATAATAGCCAAGTTATATAATGACCATTTGTCATTTTCCTGTTGTGTTATATGTATGTCTGTATTGTTCATCGTATTTTCATTTATCCGTTTCAGTATATGTATATTTTTCTTTGTATGCAATAAAAAATAAAATAAAAAATAGCCTTTATACCGGCTCTCGTTGTGAACATCTACCGTTCCCATGCTCGAAAGGGTTAGATTGGTTGTTAAATACTAGACTGGTAAAATAAGTTTTGTTATTGACTAAAATACTACTTTTAAAATATCTCTCCATTAGTTTAACAAAGTTATATATGACATAAATGTTATCTATTCTTCAGATGAAGAAAGAACATTGAAACACTTATTTAGGAGAATATGCCTATTTCTGTAAATTATAGTACTCGTTTGATTTTAAAACATTTGACTTCTTTGGATTATTGACTGTCGCTCTGACATGAGTTTTTTTACGAATTTACTAATGAGGAAAATTTGTAACATTTGTGACATAATTAGTTAAAATCAGTTAAGGGTTAATATTTACCCTGTTAGAAGAAGCAGTAATATAAACCTGCGCCCACGACCACAAGGTCACGCTCTGCATAGCGGGCATACTTTCATCGGTTCTTCTTTTGCAACCAGCACGTCCGGCTCTTTCCAGTCCCAATCGATTGACCCAAACTGCTCCACTTGCAGACAGGCGAGGCATGAATACATATCATGTCTATATATGCATGACATTTTATAAACATTTTGTTTTTAACATATATGAACGTTTGAATTTTACAAATATATGGTTTTGTTTTACAAACCAATTTTGTTGAGGTTTATTTCGGGAAGAATCTTTAGCCTCGAACTGTCCCCGTGGCACAGTGATATAATGCCTCGAAATGAAATACGATATGAACATGCAATGTGCCTGAAACAGACATTATTGTGTCCAAAATGTACAAAGATAATAACATCCACTATGAGAACATGTTGACGTCAGAGTTGTGCATGCGGCTGCCTTTGAAAACCAAAAAGACCAGAGAAACCACGGCCAAGTCTGCCAAAACGTGGTTCAGAGATGTCTGTGGTGGGGTTACAGAAATACTGTCCAGTAAATTCCTGTCAAGGGGCGACCAGTTTTTTCTCTTAAAAACAGCGAAAGACGATCGCCATCTAAGAGTCGTACAATGAAAACGAGAGGCGTTAGTATGGTGTAAACTTTAGTGCAACCAGAAGAGCCGTCTCAATAGTATATATTATAGTGTTAACAAGAGCCGTCAGCATTGTGTTATCTATAATTCAACCAGAAGAGCTGTCTTTTTTGTAGAATAGAGTGTTGACGGGAGAGCCGTCAGCATGGTTTATATATAGTGTTAACAGGATGGCCTGTACGTGTTACTATAGTGGAACCAGAAGAGCCGTTTGAATTGTATATATTATAGTGTTAACAGGAGAGCCGTTGGCATGGTGAACATACAGCAGTAAACAGGAGGGTCGTGTTTTTTTGTAAAACAGCGTTGACAGGAGAGCCGTAAGCATGGTTTATATATAGTCTTAACAGACTACAGAGGGTCGTCTTCTTTTTCAGAGGGGCAGTTAGTAAGATGTATAAACGATTAAACAAGAGAACAATCAGCATGGTGTAAAATGAAATGAAATCAGTAGACCTGTCAGTATTGCATAAAATAAACAGGAGCCGTCACTTTCCCTTCAAGATGTGTTGAACACTACCGAAGCACTATTTCGTTAAGGGGTTTGTTCATATCTATGTTCATATCCAAAATTTTATCATCGTAATATCCTTTTTAATATTTGCTGTGATACATTGTCATCCTCATCAGTGAAATACAGAATAATAGCTGATGGATCAGTTATCCAAATTACTTTTTTTGTGGTTTAAATAGTTTGTTAAGCATAACACGTTGCCTCAAATGAGATTTCCCTATCCAAATGTTCCCTAAAGCCGAAATTTAGCAGTTTCTCAGATGATTAGTAGAAAAAAAAACTTTTCAATATGTGGCTTATAGCTAAACGAGCTTGTCGGAAAAATAGCTTTTTTACAATTTTGAGCGCAAGAAAAAATTGCTTACATTTAATAGCATTTCTTCAATTATTAATATAATGCGGTGTACAAATACAGACCTTGTGCTGTGTGTGGTAAAACTATATATGAACAGGTTTAAGTGACAATTTCTCTCAACGACCAAAATGTTTCTAAATAAGGATTATCTGTAAGTCGACGAGATCGTATATTGTTATACGATTCTTATATTGTTTTATATATATATATATATATATATATATATATATATATATATATATATATATATATATATATATATCGTGGTGCACATATAAGCGTTCCAACTTCCTTGCCTAAAAGCCTGCTTTTCTTGCGAAGCGGTTGGAATCCAAGACTCCTGTGCATGCTGTGCCGGTTCGATTCCACGATCGGCCCACCAGTCATTTCTCATCCTGTGACATTTTGCGCTTAACGTCGGGCCGGGGAGTGGTAGTTCATGTCATTACCTCTACCCAGTTCACCGATGTGACCCCCGGGATGGTAACCCTGCATTTGTTCGTTCACAATCTGCTTGTATACAGACCATGTTTTAGTTTTATCTGGTGCTGAAACCTGGTAGAACATCTTGGCACTTTTATATATAAAATAACTGGAGTCGTATTTACTCTCTTGAGTGCGTCTTCCATTAAATAGTTTTGTTTTATTCTAGCACGGAGGAATCCAGCTATTAATGGCTGCCAGGATACCCTTTCTCCCACAACTGATTTCATCTAGTGCCGTAACAAAGCAACGAAATTTTGTTATTTTTACATATGTTTTAGCCTCTGACTTTGCGTTTCTGATCATAATTCAATTTATGCAAAATATCTTATTCTACAATATTCTCCCTCGAGGGATCTAAGATAAATATCAATAAGCAGCAAGGAAACTGGCAGTAATACACTCTGCCATCACTTAAAACCATATTCTCTATGGTTTTGTTGCATTTCAACATCATAGTTTATCTAATATTAATAATAAAGACCTGACAACTAATTTTGCCCAACACCCATTAACCCCTGTCTATGGACACGAATATTATAAATCACATTATCGAATTACGGGGAGAGTTATTGTCAACAGGCGGCTGATTTAAAATTTAAATAAATAAAATTTTTGGTACAACTTTTCTGTTTGGGGATTATTAAAAAAGAGGAAGCTAGGGCATGATTTTCTTTTCTGTTGCATTCGAACTTATATTCCTGTCCGAAAAAAAGAAAAATCCTGCGTGGTCTATTGGAAACTGAAACATGTTATGTTACGTTTCCTATAATAACAAAGTAGGTATACCAAATTGTTAGATCTGTTACAGTTGCTTATGCAATTTTTCGAACTATATACATTTTTCACTTTGACGAATCATTGATATGTTGATACACTTATTAATTGATCGTTACAATTGAGTAACAGTTATGAATACAAATGGATGAGTACTAAAAGTAAGCAACTGTAAAGGATATATAATTATGAAATTGGTACATTTATGCAAATGCCCTCATATAATGTGCAAACTTAAACATAACACCATTGGTAAATGACATAATATTTGGTCGAAACAAGCACCATACATTTTATTGTTTTATCATATAAAACCAATTTGAATTTTTTACATCTGACACATTTAGTAAAGATAAACGGACATTTTGATATATGCAAATTAGATAAATAGCTCAAGGGTGATAAAGTTAAATTATCTGGATCGCATATCAGCACATTGAAAAGCAAGAATCCACCATAAAACGCATGTTATACCTGACTTCAAAGTAAACCTCTGTCGCTGCCCGATTATATCGTTAGTGTGGGTTTTATTCAGATTTGTTGTTACCCTGTCTGTTTTTCGTTCTGTCTCCTGACTGTATATACTGTATATATATATATATATATATATATAAATATATATATGTATATATATATATATATATATATATATAATATATATATATATATATATATATATATATGCTTATATATATATATAATTATGTGTGTCGAGGATAATTGTTGTGCGTAAAGCTGTGTGATAAGAGCATTACCTTAAAATAGAAAGTGCAAGCTACTTTTCCTGTGACTTCCTGATACATAAGTTTAACAATATATGCTGTCAAATCCGGCTTGTTTTGTCCAATTAAATATTTACATCCCAGCAAACCTGTTAGCGAATGATATAAGAACAGGATTGCGTTAGTAATCACTTAACTGTTCATCTAGGGAGGTGTATATAACCTCAGTGCATCAGGGACAGCACCAGGGCTCATCAGTGGTAAAGATGATTTGTGTTTTAATAATTCACTTATTCCTGTGTACAAAACTGACTTCCTTGGTGTGGGGGAAATGCCAGGTGTCAGGTGAGGCATGTTTTAGCAAAATGAATGAATTCAACAATACTGATCTTTTGAAGGGAAGCACCGACTTAAGAGTCGCATATAGTACAGAATAGGATGAACAAATTGTGATATATAGATAGTAATCGTTTTACTTAGGTCGCTTTACCCATTCTATACCGCTGTCTCAATATTCATTTTATAATGTTCATTATATATCGGTAAATATAGCTTAGGTAAGGTTTTAGTGTAGTCCGAGTATTTGAAATGCAAGGCATACCGTGTAAAACATGCTCAAACATAAGAAATAATCAAATAACTTGATTTCTGATATTCAACGTCGATTTCAATATCTTTTATAATTTGGTTTTAGTTTTTTTGGCCGGATCCCTAAATCACAAAGAGCGACATACAATATAAGAACCAGTTCTTATAATCAAACTCTCCTAGCTTAAATGGATATAATAAGACATTGAAAAATGATCGTTGTTATGCATAAATATATATTCTGAACTATCCTTATAGGTCTACGCCGGTTAGGGTGCATTGGTGGCGTGTGCTTTTATCATGGTAGAACATCACATATATTGAATCAGTCAAATGCTGAAGACTTTTGCTGGAGTCGTGGTATGAGACTTCCCGGAGATCTGAAGGTCACACAGCTGCGTACCTTGTGGAACTCCGTGGGATTACCTCATCATAGAGTTTGGCTCTCCCACAGACGAAAGTATTACAACACGTTGACACCTATTTACAAGCTAGGTTAGATATAATAATCCCCATGTTATTTATCAAATATTTAGTTCAACCATCATCTGGTAAAATTCTAATAAAAGAGACGTCCTTAACTAGTTTACATTGTTTTCATCAGGTTAACGCTATTCTACATCCATTTATAGTCTTTATCAGGTTAAAACTACTTTATTTACACGCCATAGATAAAATTGGAGTCATATGGATGATTATTTAAATCCAACTGAAATGCCTAAAATGCATCGTAAATATTCAATAAACGGATTATGCTTCTACGTTTGAACACATATTGTCAATTTAGGATATTTGTGTCACGTATATATACCTGAACACACAGGTAACTGGCATCCAGTGATAACACCAAGACACAATGCCAACTGCCTGGTGCTGAAGCTGCAACGACAACAGATGATTCAAATTGAGAATGTGAATTGTTTCTCCTATTCTGTTCAGGCATTCTTTTGTTTCGTCTCAGGTATCTAAATTATATGATTTATTTTATTGTATAGGGAATAGCACACCACGGATATTTTTTGTAATTTGCAATTTCACCCTCAAAATTTTGTTTATAACGCAATTTTCATCTGGCTGGTGGCACTGAACCCAGTCGACCGGGATTACTTTCTAAATAAAGAAATATATATATATATATATATATATATATATATATATATATATATATATATATGTGTATTATCAAACAGGTCTGTTATCTGTTGATTCAGAATGCCCCACTTAACCACATTGGTCCTGTCATCACCTTCAGAACGGATGTTTGTTGTTACGCTACGGAAGACTGACCTTGTTTGAGGCCAGGGCGGAGTGTGAGATGGCGGGAGGACACCTTTGGTGTCCTGGTAACGATTTTGAAAAGCAGGTAATGACCTGGAAGAGCTTGACGTCAGCTTTGATTCCTGGAGATGCATGGATAGGATGGAGGATGGAGGACTGGGTGGATGAGGCTTAAGGTAAAATCAATAATAAACATATAGATAAAATAATTCAAACACTTCCATTGGTATAGGTCACCTTATATGAAACCATAAATTTTCATTTCTACACGCTTGATTAAATACACGTGTCGCAGGAATATCAAGAAGAATAAAGAAAAACGTCAGTGCTGTCTTAGTAATTTGGATCAGAGTAGGCAGTGTATAAGTCTGTTGTGAAAACATTTTGGAAAAGATATCAGAACGGTCCCAAAAAGGTCCTAATTTATTCGTGTATTATCATCATCCAAAAAGACGAGATTTCAAAACGACGTATATTAAAACATTTAAATAGCTAAAAACCCATTCATTAAGCAATCATAGTGTGTGTAACAGTTACAATTTAACTTAAACGTGTTTTGAATGTTATGTAGTTATTTTGTAAATAAATAAGTTATTAACGAAAACAATCATAACGAGCTTTTATCTGTGTTGCTTGCGGGGACGACTATGTGTTTATATAAATTCAGATCAACATAAATATCCATTGCTTCCGAGGTTTGACAGAGAGGCTGAAACTGCGGACGGAAGTTTTTCTTGTGTCGTTCTTTCACCAAATCTTCCCTACGGTTGGCTAGTTGAAAGTTGTTTTAATAAAGCGGATGTTGTTTGTGTAAAAGGTGAGCAATGTGTAACTTTAAACGATACAGAGGAATATTTCTGCAAAATAACAGAATAATCATGAAATATATTTAAGAGGTATTATTATTGGCTCTCTTAATTTGATATATGAGTATATGTTTTATTAACAACGTGAGGGAAATGAGATTATAATCTTATTTTTTTTCAAATCAGAAATATGCTAAGGCAATAAGTGCAGTGACAACTTTTCTGGATGGTAATTTATTCTATTTATTTCAATTTCATGCTCACCTTTAGACTGATGTTCTCAGCATTTATACACACCCTTCATGATTGTTGAAGATAAGTGGTTAAAATATTATTTTTTTATTGAGCATCACGGTATGACATGGTTGTAAGAAACGTACAGAGAAGGTTTCGCTGGTTATCCATATCAAATGACTTTTGAAATAGAATAAGAGGATTTAATAATAAATAAAGTTAATAATGTTGTCATAACATCTATCTTTTATGTTAGATTAATCTTTTTATTTCTTCCATTTAACAGATTTATCGAATGTATCATAATCAATCATTCATAACTGTTTGATTTAATTCTTGTAGGCACTGGTATCTGGAATGCTTTTCAAAAGATTTCTTTTGCATGTCAGTTCAGTTCTAAAGGAATTATATTTTCTTGGATGCCTCATGAATGTCTTTCCTTGTTATTTCCCGTAATATATAACTGCATGAGTAATATATATATATATATATATATATATATATATATATATATACATATATATATCAGGATTAAACATTGATATTAGAGACAAACAGGGATATCCACTTAGCTACTGATTAATACACATTTGCTGTAAATAAAGAAAACATTGTTCTACTTAACCATGACGTTATAAGTTAATTTTAAGTTAATTGCCAGCTGTAGGCGATATCACCTTTAATTATTACAGCATTATTTAGTGTACATATATATGTACATATATACATATATACGTATGTATACACATACATGTACATTTATGTTTTCATATACATTTATATACATACACACATATATATAGACATACACACACACACACATATATATATATATATAAATACCATAAAAAATTATCTCTAAAAACAGTACACTACTTATACAAATCGATGTTAACTTATGTTACACCACTTTACTATTTTTACTTTATCTTAATAACAACGAATGAAAGGTTTTTTTTCTTCAGATTTTACATTATGATAGCATCTTCATTAATATGAAATAGGAAAGTGCTATGACGTTTAAGGGTAAGTTGTATTGTGCTTTAAGGAACAGAATAAAAATTTATTTTGCTTATCACATTAGATTATAAGGATGTTCGCTGACTTTGTAGCTGCCATTAAAATCCAAGTATCACGAACTGGGTATTAATCAGTTTTATTCTGTCCTTATAATATAACCGTGGTTACGGCATAAACAGTGATGCATTCATCATATCTAAGATTTTAAATATATACTTATTACTGTTACAGTAATTACTAATTACTACAATCATTCTACTATAATAAATGTTTGATGGTTAATGATTTTGCCTATCACAAAGAATAAAAAGAAACCATGTGAACAACAGATGTGGTTAATCTCTTCTTTTAAAACAAATAAAGACAGTTCTGCGTAATATTAAATTTCGCCAAGTCGATTCATAAACTGATATGTTGCCAAATTATAAACATTACATCAAAATCAGGGATACAGTAGTTATTACATCAGTCGTTATTGTAACAGTGGTTATTTCGAAGAATGGAAAGGAAAAAAAATAATATAATGGCATGTGAGTACTGAGCGTTAGTTTCTCATGTATTGTGTCGAGATGGTCGAACTTCATTATGTTATAAGTTCATAGGGTACTCAACGTGCTCAAGACACTTAACTTCTGGGTTGTATCGGATTTATTATACATGCAGTGATATCAATATTCAGTACCTATCAGAAGCTAACCGGAGTTATATGTATTGTCAAGCCTTCATTTATTCCTGCACTAATATAAATAATCAGTTGTTACAGGAGGGTTGTGGGTAATTGTCCGAAAAAAAAAGACACAGGCACACTTGTCTCCGGGGTCCCGCAGTAACAGGTCCCTAGCGGGAGTTAACTTATATTTAAGCGGTTAGGGGTGAAGTTACCTGGAAGTTGTTTTGACCCGTTGAAGTTATTTATTGTTATTTAGATTTTTACCTGGATAAACATATTTGAAATTGTCAGTGCATTACTTTTGATGATAATGTAATAAGGAGCAGCACAAAGGTCTCCATACACTATTGACTATAACCTACAGGTATATAGGATAAATTAGATGTAAGTACTATGTCAACATTGTCGCCGATAGAGCAAATAATCCATAATCATGAGTTACTTGAAAGAGGGATAACCGGATGATTTAAGAGTCGACGCAGGTAAAGGTCGAAGAACTGCAATGGAAAACTGAGACCAGTCTCTCAGGAGCTGAGTTTATCTGAGTTCACTACATAGCCAAGTCGGACTTCAGATTGATATTTCGTCCAAAATGAATCAGTCTGCAGCTGAAGTATTTTGCCGGAGACAAGGAATGGAACTTCCTGGAGATCTAGGCCTTGCAGAGCTTCATGACTTGGCAAATTTCACCGGATCAGATCATCCGACGGTCTGGCTCTCTTACAGACGACACGTGGCTACCAGTTGATAAACCATGTGCACTTTTTTTGATTCACCCGACAGAAAGTTAAAATCGGCCGAGAGTTAAAAGAAACAAACACATTTCAAAGAAACCTAGTTATTTAATTGTTATTATGTAATTTGTTATAGATATTAACGTCCCTGAAAGTTCATGTATGACTTCTATCATATTTCTTTTCTTAGGAGTTTGTTAGTGAAGTACTAGAGGTCAAAGGCCGCTCCTGTAAACAGTGCTGTGCTCAAAATTTATTTATTCAATTAATTAATTGAACACTTGTAACCATGATTTTAAATTTTATGCATCATAAAATATTATGTATAATACATGTATCGTATATTATAGTATATTCTGATATGTAGCGTGTAGATGGATTTAGAAAAATTATGAACATGCTAAATATGAAGAAAGTTAAACTAATATAAGACTATAAACACATTCAGGTAACTTGAATCCTGAGGGTGAAAGAAAACCTGGCAAACGATGTTCATTTCTGAAGCTCGATCTTCAGAATAATCCTAGACCCTGGAATCAAAGTTTTTACGAGGCTGTGAGAGGATTCCTTTGCTTCATCCCGGGTAAGTTAACAGTTCAGTTTATTGAATTCAGGGGCTTGAAGAGTGGAAATTAGAAACACAGTAACTATGTAGACAATAACAAGATGATTGTTATCATGGTGTGGCGGCTGTGTACATTAATTGTGGCTGTGATGTGAATAATTTTATTTACACCTTTGTCCGCCCTGGTTCTGCCATCTACTTCGTAAAGGGTGTTTGTCTATTCGCCACCAGTCATTAAACTGGTTTCAGGCCAGGGCCGAGAGTTTCTTGGCTGGAGGACATCTCTGGGTTCCTGATAAGGATTTTATCAAACAGAATAACGCCTGGAGGAATCTTAGCATAAATATTCAACTAGAAGAAGCCTGGATAGGATGGCGGGGGGAGGACTGGGTGGAAGAGGATGCAGGTAATGTTAAATCAGAGCGCTATTAAAGGGGGGCTTCTACTTAATACACATATATGTTGCCACATACCTCTTCACCTAAATATCGGTGCTACCATGACATAACCGCTACTTTAGATATCAATATGATAGAAACAATCTTATGCAGATACATGTTTAATGTCCAGCCTTGGACACAGACATTACTAAGATAAGAGAATCGCACGGCTTTGTGCTGGATTTAGTTGTTTCGGTAGTCTCGATGAGTGGACGTACAGACCTTGGGAAAATTTAATGGAATGTTCATACCATGTTTTTTTTCAACAATTCAGGTCTAACAACATATCCATTATTACCAAGATTTACTTTTTTGCCTTGGTTAACATTGTGCAACTCTTCTTACTGCCCTTTCCTTTAAATGGACGGTTCAAAATTGTTTACACCTCGCCGATGTTGCTTGTGTGAATTAGTGATTGATTAGTGGAAATTGCAGGGCACATTTATATTTTGAATCACTTTACAGAAGTGTGTGCTGAAATATATTGTCTTAAATTCTACACAGCTATTAAATAGCTCTCTCTCTCTGCCTCTATGTTTCTCTCTCTCTCTCTCTCTCTCTCTCTCTCTCTCTCTCTCTCTGTTGAATTGTAATAATATCTAATGGGGGAAAAATAAATTGAGCAGATTAATCTGTATCTGTTTGTATCTTTCAGAGAATAACACCCATCGGGAAGCTCAATCTACACCAAGTTTGGCCGGAAGTTTGACCAGTACCATGAATAATCCGCAAAAGTCCCTGTCGTCAACATGTAATACATGTATCCAATTAAAATGTTTGTATAGCTTTTATGAGGCATCTGGTGAAAGTATTGGTCTTTTAAAAATGGGTCGATTCAAAATTAGGTCGAAATAATAGCTATTACACATCCCAAATCTTCTGAAAGGCGTGAACCGAAAGATTCTAGTTCCATAGTCCACACATTTCCCTGTCTTCTAAATAAGAGATCCGACATTTAATTTTTCAACAAATTAAACAAAATAAAAAGAATATAGATGTGCTGTGTCATGAAAACCTCTTTAATCATGTTGCCACTAAGCCAATGATTGCTTTAAGAGCCGATGGTCCGTACGGACGCCATCTGCTGTATCATGTGTTTTTAAATTTAAACTGTTAGATCGCACATTCTTAGTGCTTGGGTATTTGTCATACTCCTGTGTAGGTTATTTCACTGACATCATGTTTGATGTTGTATATTGTATTATTTTGTAGGAAATTACTCTCCCAATGCTGATGTTGTTGTATGCTCTATTATTTTGTAGGTAATTACTTTTTCATCGCTTATGTTGTTTTATTTTAAAGGTAATTACACCCTTATGGCGTTTGCTGTATTTTGCATTATTTTGTAGGGTATCACACCCTCATGGCTTTAGTTGTGGTATGCTGTATTATTGTGGTGGGATTACTGGTCATTATATTTATCCAGTGCGTACGATTAAAAAGGCAAGAAGTACATGTTTGTGTATATTACCAACGTTATGTCACATAACGGAGGGTAATAAAGAAAGTGTTCCCGCAGATAAATCACCTGAAGATGACTCCTTTAGTTAATGTATGTTATCAATACATAGGGCTGGTCATTAGGCAGGTTCACTTTACTTGCCTTTTCTATATATATATATCTTGATATCATGTTTTTTTTCTATATATCTTGGTATAATTAGTAATTCTAACGTTATAACTAATTTATCAATCTCAGATTTGTATATTCACAGAATAGGAGTAATTATGTGAGAGTTTTATCACTGTATCATCACTTAATGTAAATGTATCATATATTTTGCACGTGTCTTTTGCAATGATAAACGTCTTTTTTTTTTGGACAAAAGAAGAACACCCATTTATCGAGAAGAAACGCTCACTGAGACATACTGTGAAATCACAGGAGATATAGATTCTCGTCCAAGACAGCCACTTCCGGAAATTCCAGCGATACAATACCGTGGGGAGCAAGTCTATACCTCTGTACCCTCAACACTCGAACTGGATCGAATGTCTCTGAATGCCCCACATAGTCCGTGCATTGAAGGCTCGCCCTGTAATCCGAGGTCTGCTTACTGGTTAGTTGCTGATGGCTCATGTACTGACAGTGTTATTCACGAGAAAAACCATCTATATACGTCATCAGATATACAGGATAAATACTAACGACAAAAACCCTCTGTATTCGTCGTCAAATACCCCGGATAAATACTAATTAGGAAGACCCTCTGTATATGTCGACAGATATCCCGGATAAATACCAACGATGAAAACCCTCTGTATACGACATCAGATATCCCGGATTAAAACTTACGAGAAAAACCCTCTATATCAGTCGTCAGATTTCCCGGATAAATACTAACGAAGAAAACCATCCATGTACATCGTCAGATATCAAGATAAATACTAAAGAAAAAAACTGCTTTTATACGTCGTCAGATTTCACGGATAAATACCTAAGACAATCACCCTCTTTATACGTCGTCAGATATCCTGGATAAAATACTAACGAGGAAAACCCTTTGTATACGTCGTCCTATATCCTGGATAAATACCTACGAGGAAAAAACCCTCTATATACGTCGTCAGATATCCCGGATGAACTTTACGATGAAAACTCTCCATATACGTCGTCAGATATCCCGGATAAATACTAACGATGAGTCAATACTGACACAGAGGACCAATCAATATAACGGAATCAGCAGAGAAACTGAGAGAGAGAGAGACAGAGAGAGAACGTAAAATATACTTGCTGTCCCTAGCTTCAGTATTTGCGTCTTTCTAAAATTTTGGATAGATTAATGTATAATTCTTAAAATGCGTATCCCTGAAATCCTTTGACACCTATCGGATATATTACAAATGTGACATTGATGATTATTGGATCACTGAGAGTATTAACATAACCGCCATAGGTACTTATGCTCGGCACCTATGACCTACTTATGCTAATCAGTCCTTTAACACTTCCACACAGAAGGCTTACCATATCTATGGTTGCAACAGCTATAATAAGACAATCTCGAATTCACAAAGGTCGGTCGCGAATGACGTCGCATTGACTGACGTCATCAGCAGGAAGTGTTACATCTCTGTTCTCCAGTAATCATACATCGAACTCATTGTGAAGCTTTCGCGTATTTTGGATATTTGTCCCGTACGAGTTCAGTTCAAAGTAAGATATTATTATTCACTCGACAGTCGGCGGAATAGCTTCTGTAACCTTTCGCTTAGAACTTTTTAAACCATTTCCGTTTTAAAAAAACTTTCCAGGGAAAAAAGACATGCGGGCAGAGCCACTGAACAGACTACATGGGTTCTATTTAGGTGTCTCCCAAATTATCAAGATTTTGCGCTTGTCAAGAGATTTAATAAAGATGTAGGCAAATTTTACATCAGTTTCACAAATAAATACTATATAACAGATAGTTTTTATTATTATTATTATTATTATTATTATTATCTATTATTATTATTATTATTAATATTATAATTATAATTATTAAATACATCACCTTACACAGACATAATACAATAATGATTATAGCACATATGACATTTATCAAGAATACATAAGACCTAAATTAAAAACACTAACAACCATGAAACAATAACATTATATATTTACAAAAAATAATGATGTTTATATATGGAGATAAATTTTAGGAAAATAATTGTATATTTCGGGAGATGAAAATACATCTAAAATGGTAACGTTACGAGTTACAAGTAAACTCGTCTACGTAGAAAATCGTTGAGCATAGCATGAGAGTGATCTCTGAATATAATGACCAAATATCATTATATCATTATATCATTAAATAATAATATGTCGTATTAGTAGAAGATGATTTTTGTATTAAGTACATTAAAGTCAATTTAAATTACATGATTCGTGTTTTCTACAAAAAGTGGTTTCCACTTTTTATCACTTGACTGTCAAATCTACCAGTACTAAAAAATTATCGTAGTTACGGGAAACGAACCTGCTTCTATGTCCCAGAGAAAAGTGTTCCTGTGTTATATTTCACATATTGTATTAAATTATATTTACTTTATCATTTTTATATATATATATATATATATACACACACACATATATATATATTTATATTAAATACCATATTTCTTATATCCATAATTTTGACATGCGATCTGTGAAATCCGGGTTTAAGTGTGCAAGGAAAATGGCAACCATCATGAGGGGTTTTGAGAAATTGGGAGACATAAACCTGTTAGGATTCGATACGGAGGCGAGAACAGCGTCAAGGCGAGAAATTATCTGCATGGATTATATGCATGTAAGCAAGATAACGTGCTGCGGCAATGTTTAGAGAAGAGTAACTATTTTAGGACGACGTCCTAATCCTCACATTATAGTAGGATAAAACGCTACATTATTTTATATTTTATTCCGAACAGGTTAACTATAAAGTGCGAAAAATGAAATTAAACGCAAAATACACTCTATACACAATTAACATAATTAGTGTTATAATAAAGTTCTTAATTTTAATGAAAATATAACTTCCTACTCTCGTTGAAGGAAATTGTTTATATCGTTACAGGATTAGTTAGTATTTACAATCAGTAATTATATTTTGATTTTTATCGTATTTGCCGTGGAAAAGCTCTTGATCGGAACCGAAAACGTAGGAGGTGATAATATCAATATCGCAATTAATACGTAGTCAGTTGTCCATATAAAAATACCTTAAAATATATAAACTCTAAGTCCTGATTTGAATAATTCGAGTTGATCTTTGATAATTGATAAATGTCTCTGCATCGCCATCTTGTGGTTTTGTTGTTGATAGAAACTGTCTGTTTAGATACATCGTTTTGCAACACCCACTGAACTCATGAATCTGGTATGGTGTTCATACCAATTAACATCAGTATGATAACGCTGACATTCAGCTCCATCTAGGAAGTTACATGTGAAAGTTTCATTTTCCCATGTCTCTTGTTTGGCCGCGTCTGTTAGTTTATTTTTCAGCATCGAGACCAGGAATATACGATTTGTATATATCAAGCTACAAAGTAGTCTGTGTACGTCTGTCTTACTAAATGAACATTATTTGGTGCTGACATCTAGTGAACGCATTTGCTACTTTTAAGATAACGCTATCAAAGGAACATTATTTATTTAGACCCCCCCCCCCTCCTCCGATTTGTAATGTGTGACTTTCCTATGTTTCTTTTTGTGCAAATCCATAGAAAGGATTTCTTTTTTTTTTTTGGCTTGTCTGCTCCAGATCTCTTACAGAGCTGATTTTCTGACTTAGAGTCACAGAAATTCTTTCAGCTTAAACATGTACACATCATAATTGTTTTATTAACCTTGTTTAATTTTTTTTTCAATGTTAAGCAGAGATAGTGAATTTAATACCTCTCACATAAAATATGTTCAGTCATACAACGATTTTGATGTTTAAGACCTAGATCAGAGTATTTCATTAATATATATATATAATATATATATAATATATATATAATATATATATAATATATATATATGCATATATATATATATATATATATATATATATATATATATATATATATAAATTCTGTTGTCTATATGTGCTCTTACATAGTATCAAGTAATTTAATAAATGTCACAGTTAAGTAGTGGCAATGCTGTATTATGTTATAATCGTGCAGCTGAGGAAATATAAGTGCCTTCGAAGTGTTTGCTGTTGTGTTTATTCTCCTTAAAGGTTTATCTTTCGGCTGCGAAAATGAGCCTGTGTACCAGGAAAATCGAAATATTGTGTTCACTTACAATAATAGGAAATTGAAAGTAGACCTGCCACGTTTACTCGATTAATTTCTGTAAACGTATACAGAATGTCAGATCCGTTTCCACGAAAGGCAATGATACACTCTGTCAGTCGGCCTAAAATTACCGCCAAGCCTTGCAGTTATACACTCTGCCAGTCGGCTCAAAATTACCACCAAGCCTGGCAGTGAAAAATTTAATAATCGTTGTTGATGGAGCACAAGGTAAACATGAATTTGTTATATTTATATTCAACACTTATTTTAATTTAATTTTCTGATAAAATATATTTAACGCGATTGTTAACTCAGTATGTTACAGCCGAGCTAGGGCCTCAGTGTCTGCTTGATTGACATATATCATTATAACGACATGGTTACGTTGAAAAATAATCATCCCAGGATATAAATTTATATTACTATGTTACTGTCTAGTATATACAAGAAAAAAGATGCTGATTCCAATAACTTCTGAAGCTTTCGTATCGGTTATTATTATTATTAATCAAAGCCACACAGTCTGAGTGGCGCGGAAACCGCAAGCTGTCACTATATAAAGTGAACTTGAAAACATCTTCGGTAATATTCTAATATCGATATATCAGCAAATATTTAATACAGGTGCGGAAACCAATCGCTTATTTAGGTGGACTTACGTTGGAAAAAAATAGAGGGTTTCAACAATTATAAACATTAAACAAGAATCATAGTCTCTGGTTTACAATTATAGTGGCACCTGGTCGAGACTACAGGATTTTGTTCGACCGGCTATTAAGACAAATCGCGAGTGCCATTTGGCTCTTCCGTTGATTCTACAGAGCTACCTCTATGGTGACCTCTGACCTTGATTGGCTGTTTTCCTCCACTTATTCGACCATAATAACTCTATTGTTTCATCTAATGCTTATTTTAGATTAAAATAGGTTTAAGTAGCTTTAAAGAGAATTAAGAGAGCAGTAAAAACATCTAAACATTTGGCAACTTTTTCACGGTAGGTCTGGTTATCTAACACTTTGTCAGCCCGTAGAATCTCTAATGCCAACGGTATTTCTAAAAGGAGTGGTGAATGTCACTTGCAGGTTGGTGTGACCGCGATACTTTTGCATGTTTAGCCGCGGTAATTGGACGGTACCATTTAAACTAGTTTTATGGTTTTTCATGACTTGCGAGAACACGTCATTTTAAGAGTTACCATCGTCTAAACGTTTCTTTATTTCCGTTCGGGTAATCGTTTTCATTTTCGTGTAAACGTGGCAGGCTTGATTGGAAGTCCTCACAGACAGTCATCATGGTAATTTATCAATTATTACCCGTCAAAAATAAGCGGAGGTTGGTTAAACAATCAGTTGAAATTATCAAGCTGTATATGTTTGTCTAAAGTGTCGATTATCATGCACACATCTCATGGCATGTTAATCATGACGTGAGACCACTAAGTAGCAATTATAGGGCATTTTATATATATTTATAGGTGGGTTGTTTATGTGAGTGTACAGTGTATTTCCGTGTACAAGGAAGTGCAGGCTACCAATTGAAACATAAACAGCTGATATATATGACCCGACATTATCTTTGTTTTATCATGACTCATATCAACAATGCATAGAGACGATGGATGCTTAGAAGATATATAACGACAAGAGTAGTACATTGTAAAGTCAATCTTTTCCAGTTAATCCCGGATGAACTACAGATAAGAGACTTTCAACAGAAACATTTGAAACATGTTTCGTTTCATATGTATCGCGTCTTTATCGCTAACTGTTAAACTGTTAACAACGAACAAGACCATTACTTTGCTGCCAGAAAAGAATGGAACCGCCGATACATATGGTAGGACAATGCAACTCTTTTTCATTACGTAATAGCCAAGTCACAAATATTTATGGGTTACATCTTTGGTTGATATGGTGTAGGGTATAAGAAAATGAATGACAAGCAAGTTAACCTTGCGAATGCCTGAAGTAATGAAGATTCACACAGTAAATGCGCAATATATATATATATATATATATACATATATATATATATTTAATAGAAGGTAGAGTAACCCTACGTTGTTAAGTGCTCTATGGCCTACAGACTTGGCCAGAGCGGTATAACTCGTCTCGGCTTTTCAAACCACGCCGTTAGCTTCCTTCTAACCACAAACCACATTCACCTGATGGTCGGGTCGCATCCCGTGAAACAGACTGTTGGGAATTTACAGTGTTGTTTTTCTTTCAGAGTTAAATATATATATACATATATATATATATATATATATATATATATATATATATATATCACTCTTCCTTATAAAACGTACCTACGATTTCATTCTTATTGAGTTTATATATAATTATTCATAAGTATATAACATTTCCGAACATAATACGACAGGAATCAGTGGACTACCCATACTGAACTGGCAGGAGGCCATGCAGCACTGTAAAGACATAGGTTAAAAGTTACCTAGCATTATAGGGTTGGAGGAGGAGACCACCCTTATCTCAAGAATGAACCAATTAGAAGTTACCAGTATATGGCTGGGAATATTTCTCAAGGATTTGCTGGAATGGACATGGATAGGTGAGACGGGAGAAGCCAAGGGTCCAGGTGAGTTATTACAAAAAAAGAACAATGATCAGAGATTTTAACAGTGGAAACTAGGTTGAAGAGCAAAGTGACCCTTCAATGTCCTGTTTTTACAGTTCAGTTGTAAATGTCAAATTGTCAAAAGTTTGACTATATATTATATAATGCAAATGCCTAATATTTTATATTGCTCTGTCGCAGTCAACCGTAACTCAATCCTTCGGTTGGGCAACGGTGCGCAGTGCTGCTCCATTCGGAAAAATGGTCTCTATAACACGCTATGCTCCAGTGAAGTCGATGGATATATATGCAATTCAGGTATTTCACTCTTTTCATAGCATGGTGTAATCAATTTATGGTTCTAGGCAAATAAGGAACTAGAGATATGGACATTAGCCTGATAAGGTCAAATCAAGTTCAGAAGTCATTATAAACAATATATGCAGGGCTGTCACCTTAACTGCTCGTATAGTTATACGTGGTAGTGAAGAGGATTCACTTGTCACAGAAGACGTTAACAGATTTTAAACCTCATTTAGTATTAATTGTTGAGGATCTGCATTAGGAACGAAATTAAAATAAATTGTTTCATAATATTTTTTATTTCTTCTAAATATCATTGAATTTATATTCATTAGATTATTCCCATATTTTACATTGATCATTTAAGCCTAATGGCATGTATGATATAAACTTAATATTATGTAAACTACAGAATGTAATGACTGCAAGGGGCATGATTGTGCTGAGGTAGAAGGTCGATGTAATAATCTCAAATGTCACAACCAAACTGACTGGTACTCGGCCTTCATGAAGTGTAGAGGTCAGAGGTCAGGCTTAGCCACTGAGATTGATGGAGTCAGTCTTCCGTCCAGGTGCTCAGATAAAGACCTGTGGGTGGGGTGTATAAAGGACCAATGGCTAACGGCTGAGGATAAAGGTAATATGACTTCTCTGATAAAAACTACAAAACTTAAAGATGTTTCAAATTTATTTTAAAAATGCTTCTTGGTCTTGTAAAACTCATACATACTGCCGATGATATTTTGGCCCCTTGATCCGTTATATTACCGATAGATGTTAAAAAATAAAATGTCGTATGATAAAAGCATTTCTGTTGCATTTCCTAAAATGAATAAGCAATCCGGAATATACTATACTATACTATATACATTTAATATATGTATTATATACATATTCTTCCTACCTGTTGACATTAATAAATAATGAGACCATTTTCTTGTATGCCGTATCTGCTGAAACATCATGCATCATACACGAGTTGTTCTCGTCAGGCTCCGTTTGTTTTACGCTTCAACTGGCGACCGGGTGAGAGAGACGACTCAAAGAGGTGCGCCGTAATAAAAACAGACAGTAGTACGCCGAGCTGGGAAACGGTCGACTGTGACTCGAAACACACAGTCCTGTGTGTGAATCATTTCAATGAAATTGCTGAAGGTTATGACATAATTCATGAATGAATTAAATTTCATACACGAAGCCATGCATCACAAAGATAACTTGTGAATAAGCTTTTGGACATATACACCTTTCATGAAACATTGAATGTCTATAAATTATGTTTTAATCGACACACCTCAGTTAAATTGAGGAAACGGGCAAAATTTAAAAAAATATTTATATAATTCTGGAAAATGTCATCTTACATACAGGTACCCCTGTTGATAACGATGTTTTCTACGAATGGGTGATCATCGTGATTGGGATTGTTGTTGCTGTTGTGATGGTTGTTGTTGTAAGGATCTCCGTGGGCATTTGGCGAAAAAACCGGACCGACAAGTAAGACTGGTTTTAAGTTTTGACCTCTCGACACAATAATATTCAAAAGGAATGCAGAAAATAACCTTAAATTATTCCTGTGAGGCTAGTCAGTTAGTTCATGTTTAGTGGTCAAGAAACACAATATTTTTTAATTCTCATAAATCAATCTGTCTCCATTTGTAGAGTCCTTCTTAATGTATTTTGTTCTAAGTAACGATTCGCGATTATATTTATTTAGATGTAAATGTACTCTAATAAACATATACAATGAATAATTAAAACACTTTAAAACACATGATCAGTAACCAGGGAACAAAATATATTTCGCAAGCTATATAAACCATTAGCAGTACAAATTATAAAAAATATACATATAAATGTATATTTTTCACAGTATATATATATATATATATATATATATATATATATATATAACTCTGAAGAAAAACAACACTGTTAATTCACAACAGACTGTTTCACGGGATGCGACCCGATCATCAGGTGAATGTGGTTAGAATGAAGCTAACGTCGTGGTTTGAAAAGCCGAGACTTTACGAGATTACGAGATTATGCTTTGTGCGATTCGGGTCGGGGGGGGGGGGCATGTGAAAGACTGACACTGATCCTATTGTTCTCGGGTGCACAATAGGATTGGTCGGGGTACACGGGCGATACTGGAACATAACAGGGCAGGGCAAAGAGGTTATATAATGTAGTAAATTGTAAATATAATACAAAGATATAACCAGGATGCTCAATCAGCATATTGAAATGATTTCTAATAGGGCCTTGGAAGCAGTGAACATATCAGTAGTATACATATGATATGATAAAAATACACATATACTGTGAAAATACACAATATACAAGGCAAATATACAATATAAAAGGCAAATATACTATACTCATACCAAGTGGTGCAAGTCTCCTAGCTGAAGGTCGTAAAGCCCATTAGACCAGGATAAAGTAGAACTTTCCTGTCATCCAATGGACTCCACGAGCCAGCAGTGAGAGAACAACTACCTGAACAAATGAGTCTGCCCAGCGGATCCTCGTTGGGGGGGGGGGGGTTAAGGGGGCACGCTGAATATTAGTACGAATGCTAGGTTTTAAAATATTTCAGGGTGAATTTGTTTTGATGGCGGCACTTGGAGAGAATTTCAGCTCTTGAGTTCAACAATGATCCAGGGGGGGGGGGGCCGTAGCTATAAGTAGCTTTTCAGACAAGCAGAGATCACACTTCCTAGTCCCACAGAAGTAAGGTGCTGCCTTGGCAGATATTTCCCAGGAGAGCTTGTAATTGATATTGTTGTCTTTTAGTGACCAAATGTGTTTAGACAGTTCAGTGTTTTTAGCGTGGGATCTGTTCCGAAAGGATTGCTTGTGGTTATTATATCTTGTCTTGAAATCACCTTCAGTACACCCTATGTAGTGTTTCACGTCATTGTCTGTTCTAACTGTTGCTTTATAGACAATGCATTTCAGCTGACATTGACCATTCATAGGACATTCGTCTTTTTTACGGCAGTTACATTGTTTTTGGGGTGCATTCACAGCATTGTCAGAATTTAGAACCTTCATATTATGTTTGCTGATCAGGTTAGACATGTTGAGTAGACAGCTGTAGCTAATTTTCAAATTGTTCCTGTTGAATAACCTGTGGTACCTGTGATGTTGAGGGAAGTGTTTTTCAACTAGTTTCATGAATTTTCTGCCAATGTTGGTTTTTACATGACGGCTGTAGGGTGGATTAAACCATATTATTTTCCTTTTCCTGTTTCTCTTGCTTTTCACTGTTGGTTCAACATATTTTAAGCTTTCTGAGAACCCGCTTTTCGCTAAAGCTTCATCATACATGGGTTTGGCTTTCATAAATAGCTCTTTATTGCAGGAGTTGTCAGAAACACGTTTACTGATCATCATAGGTATCTGCCTAATGATAGCTGGGGGGTGATTGGATTGTGCGTGGATATAGAGAGGGTCATTGTTCGGTTTTCTGTAAGGGTAGAAGATGTCATTTTGGAGGTCAAATGTTACGTCTAAGAAATCTGTGCAGGTCAGGTTAGTTTCAATGGTTATCTTTAACCCAACATTGGAAAAGAGTTTGATCATTTTCTTACGGGTGCTGTCTGCTTTGGGTCCAGACATGTTGGGGAAACAACCTAAACCGTCATCACGATACAGGCCTAGAGCATTTACACCAAATTCCTTTTTCAACATATCTAGGATGTATAAACCAACAATTTCGCATACTTCAGCGCCATCAAAACTGCCCATGGTGACGTCAAAACTAGTGTGATCTTTTTTCACCCAGGTGTTACCGTTGCTAAACAGTAAGCTTTTCCTGCTGTGCAGGATGGTTTTGATAACATCCTCTGGAATGGAGACCATGGTTTTGGCAAATTTGAGGGCTTTCATGAGAAGATCTTCTGTGATCGAGGGGTAAAAGTCAACAATATCAAACTTCATGAACTTAGATTTTTGTTTCAGCTTCAATTTCTTGAACCAAGATATTACCTGTGCGGTATTTTGCCACTGGTTGAGTTTGGTTTTCAGTCTCAGTTGGCTATTAATTTTTTCCAAGTGCTTTTTGCTAATGATACCTATTTCAGATTTTGCTGGATTAATCAATCTGCACTTGGGGTTTTGTTCAAAATTATCCTTGTGGTCTTTCAAAGTAATGTAAGCATTGCGCTCGGCCATGACTTCGATGCGGTCTGCTAGGTTAAGGGAACCGGCTATTTCTTTGGCTTCTGTATTGATATTTTTACAGATATTTCTGTCTGCTTTTTTGTATGTCTTAGTGATGTTTTCTGTAAGAAGTTTATTGTAGTGTTCTTTCGGCATACTGTACAGGTTGGTTGTCTTATCTGCCTGTACTAGGGGATTGTCAGATTGTCTGATTGTTTTGATGTCATTGGCCATTTGTTTCTGGAATGCATTGTGTGAGTGCTGAAATTCAATGTTCCGGACCATTTCGTAGATATCACTTTCAAATGCCCTGAGGTGTTCGCTATGAGGGGGTGAATATGTGGTTTTGAATCCATAGTTTTGTTTATCTGAAGTTTGACCAGGGTTTTCGAAATGGAATGCCTTCCATCGCATTCTCCGAAGTAGGCTTTCAACTTTACTTATCAGGGATTTGGTATAGGACAGATTACTAGGGATGGGAATGTTTTTCAAAGAGTAGTTGAAGTTAGCTTTGTTCATACTGTAGATGTTACAAGTTGAATTTCTGGACAGGGTGGGTTAACAAAAGTGCTCGACAACGTACCTGTCGCTGGAGCTGGAGTAGAAGGTAGTGTTACCCTCCGATGTAAAGTGCTCAATGGCCTACAAGCTAGGCCAGAGCGGTATAACTCTGAAGAAAAACAACACTGTTAATTCACAACAGACTGTTTCACGGGATGCGACCCGATCATCAGGTGAATGTGGTTAGAATGAAGCTAACGTCGTGGTTTGAAAAGCCGAGACTTTACGAGATTACGAGATTATGCTTTGTGCGATTCGGGTCGGGGGGGGCATGTGAAAGACTGACACTGATCCTATTGTTCTCGGGTGCACAATAGGATTGGTCGGGGTACACGTGCGATACTGGAACATAACAGGGCAGGGCAAAGAGGTTATATAATGTAGTAAATTGTAAATATAATACAAAGATATAACCAGGATGCTCAATCAGCATATTGAAATGATTTCTAATAGGGCCTTGGAAGCAGTGAACATATCAGTAGTATACATATGATATGATAAAAATACACATATACTGTGAAAATACACAATATACAAGGCAAATATACAATATAAAAGGCAACTATACTATACTCATACCAAGTGGTGCAAGTCTCCTAGCTGAAGGTCGTAAAGCCCATTAGACCAGGATAAAGTAGAACTTTCCTGTCATCCAATGGACTCCACGAGCCAGCAGTGAGAGAACAACTACCTGAACAAATGAGTCTGCCCAGCGGATCCTCGTTGGGGGGGGGGGGGGTTAAGGGGGCACGCTGAATATTAGTACGAATGCTAGGTTTTAAAATATTTCAGGGTGAATTTGTTTTGATGGCGGCACTTGGAGAGAATTTCAGCTCTTGAGTTCAACAATGATCCAGGGGGGGCCGTAGCTATAAGTAGCTTTTCAGACAAGCAGAGATCACACTTCCTAGTCCCACAGAAGTAAGGTGCTGCCTTGGCAGATATTTCCCAGGAGAGCTTGTAATTGATATTGTTGTCTTTTAGTGACCAAATGTGTTTAGACAGTTCAGTGTTTTTAGCGTGGGATCTGTTCCGAAAGGATTGCTTGTGGTTATTATATCTTGTCTTGAAATCACCTTCAGTACACCCTATGTAGTGTTTCACGTCATTGTCTGTTCTAACTGTTGCTTTATAGACAATGCATTTCAGCTGACATTGACCATTCATAGGACATTCGTCTTTTTTACGGCAGTTACATTGTTTTTGGGGTGCATTCACAGCATTGTCAGAATTTAGAACCTTCATATTATGTTTGCTGATCAGGTTAGACATGTTGGGTAGACAGCTGTAGCTAATTTTCAAATTGTTCCTGTTGAATAACCTGTGGTACCTGTGATGTTGAGGGAAGTGTTTTTCAACTAGTTTCATGAATTTTCTGCCAATGTTGGTTTTTACATGACGGCTGTAGGGTGGATTAAACCATATTATTTTCCTTTTCCTGTTTCTCTTGCTTTTCACTGTTGGTTCAACATATTTTAAGCTTTCTGAGAACCCGCTTTTCGCTAAAGCTTCATCATACATGGGTTTGGCTTTCATAAATAGCTCTTTATTGCAGGAGTTGTCAGAAACACGTTTACTGATCATCATAGGTATCTGCCTAATGATAGCTGGGGGGTGATTGGATTGTGCGTGGATATAGAGAGGGTCATTGTTCGGTTTTCTGTAAGGGTAGAAGATGTCATTTTGGAGGTCAAATGTTACGTCTAAGAAATCTGTGCAGGTCAGGTTAGTTTCAATGGTTATCTTTAACCCAACATTGGAAAAGAGTTTGATCATTTTCTTACGGGTGCTGTCTGCTTTGGGTCCAGACATGTTGGGGAAACAACCTAAACCGTCATCACGATACAGGCCTAGAGCATTTACACCAAATTCCTTTTTCAACATATCTAGGATGTATAAACCAACAATTTCGCATACTTCAGCGCCATCAAAACTGCCCATGGTGACGTCAAAACTAGTGTGATCTTTTTTCACCCAGGTGTTACCGTTGCTAAACAGTAAGCTTTTCCTGCTGTGCAGGATGGTTTTGATAACATCCTCTGGAATGGAGACCATGGTTTTGGCAAATTTGAGGGCTTTCATGAGAAGATCTTCTGTGATCGAGGGGTAAAAGTCAACAATATCAAACTTCATGAACTTAGATTTTTGTTTCAGCTTCAATTTCTTGAACCAAGATATTACCTGTGCGGTATTTTGCCACTGGTTGAGTTTGGTTTTCAGTCTCAGTTGGATATTAATTTTTTCCAAGTGCTTTTTGCTAATGATACCTATTTCAGATTTTGCTGGATTAATCAATCTGCACTTGGGGTTTTGTTCAAAATTATCCTTGTGGTCTTTCAAAGTAATGTAAGCATTGCGCTCGGCCATGACTTCGATGCGGTCTGCTAGGTTAAGGGAACCGGCTATTTCTTTGCCTTCTGTATTGATATTTTTACAGATATTTCTGTCTGCTTTTTTGTATGTCTTAGTGATGTTTTCTGTAAGAAGTTTATTGTAGTGTTCTTTCGGCATACTGTACAGGTTGGTTGTCTTATCTGCCTGTACTAGGAGATTGTCAGATTGTCTGATTGTTTTGATGTCATTGGCCATTTGTTTCTGGAATGCATTGTGTGAGTGATGAAATTCAATGTTCCGGACCATTTCGTAGATATCACTTTCAAATGCCCTGAGGTGTTCGCTATGAGGGGGTGAATATGTGGTTTTGAATCCATAGTTTTGTTTATCTGAAGTTTGACCAGGGTTTTCGAAATGGAATGCCTTCCATCGCATTCTCCGAAGTAGGCTTTCAACTTTACTTATCAGGGATTTGGTATAGGACAGATTACTAGGGATGGGAATGTTTTTCAAAGAGTAGTTGAAGTTAGCTTTGTTCATACTGTAGATGTTACAAGTTGAATTTCTGGACAGGGTGGGTTAACAAAAGTGCTCGACAACGTACCTGTCGCTGGAGCTGGAGTAGAAGGTAGTGTTACCCTCCGATGTAAAGTGCTCTATGGCCTACAAGCTAGGCCAGAGCGGTATAACTCTGAAGAAAAACAACACTGTTAATTCACAACAGACTGTTTCACGGGATGCGACCCGATCATCAGGTGAATGTGGTTAGAATGAAGCTAACGTCGTGGTTTGAAAAGCCGAGACTTTACGAGATTACGAGATTATGCTTTGTGCGATTCGGGTCGGGGGGGGGCATGTGAAAGACTGACACTGATCCTATTGTTCTCGGGTGCACAATAGGATTGGTCGGGGTACACGTGCGATACTGGAACATAACAGGGCAGGGCAAAGAGGTTATATAATGTAGTAAATTGTAAATATAATACAAAGATATAACCAGGATGCTCAATCAGCATATTGAAATGATTTCTAATAGGGCCTTGGAAGCAGTGAACATATCAGTAGTATACATATGATATGATAAAAATACACATATACTGTGAAAATACACAATATACAAGGCAAATATACAATATAAAAGGCAAATATACTATACTCATACCAAGTGGTGCAAGTCTCCTAGCTGAAGGTCGTAAAGCCCATTAGACCAGGATAAAGTAGAACTTTCCTGTCATCCAATGGACTCCACGAGCCAGCAGTGAGAGAACAACTACCTGAACAAATGAGTCTGCCCAGCGGATCCTCGTTGGGGGGGGGGGGGGTTAAGGGGGCACGCTGAATATTAGTACGAATGCTAGGTTTTAAAATATTTCAGGGTGAATTTGTTTTGATGGCGGCACTTGGAGAGAATTTCAGCTCTTGAGTTCAACAATGATCCAGGGGGGGCCGTAGCTATAAGTAGCTTTTCAGACAAGCAGAGATCACACTTCCTAGTCCCACAGAAGTAAGGTGCTTCCTTGGCAGATATTTCCCAGGAGAGCTTGTAATTGATATTGTTGTCTTTTAGTGACCAAATGTGTTTAGACAGTTCAGTGTTTTTAGCGTGGGATCTGTTCCGAAAGGATTGCTTGTGGTTATTATATCTTGTCTTGAAATCACCTTCAGTACACCCTATGTAGTGTTTCACGTCATTGTCTGTTCTAACTGTTGCTTTATAGACAATGCATTTCAGCTGACATTGACCATTCATAGGACATTCGTCTTTTTTACGGCAGTTACATTGTTTTTGGGGTGCATTCACAGCATTGTCAGAATTTAGAACCTTCATATTATGTTTGCTGATCAGGTTAGACATGTTGGGTAGACAGCTGTAGCTAATTTTCAAATTGTTCCTGTTGAATAACCTGTGGTACCTGTGATGTTGAGGGAAGTGTTTTTCAACTAGTTTCATGAATTTTCTGCCAATGTTGGTTTTTACATGACGGCTGTAGGGTGGATTAAACCATATTATTTTCCTTTTCCTGTTTCTCTTGCTTTTCACTGTTGGTTCAACATATTTTAAGCTTTCTGAGAACCCGCTTTTCGCTAAAGCTTCATCATACATGGGTTTGGCTTTCATAAATAGCTCTTTATTGCAGGAGTTGTCAGAAACACGTTTACTGATCATCATAGGTATCTGCCTAATGATAGCTGGGGGGTGAATGGATTGTGCGTGGATATAGAGAGGGTCATTGTTCGGTTTTCTGTAAGGGTAGAAGATGTCATTTTGGAGGTCAAATGTTACGTCTAAGAAATCTGTGCAGGTCAGGTTAGTTTCAATGGTTATCTTTAACCCAACATTGGAAAAGAGTTTGATCATTTTCTTACGGGTGCTGTCTGCTTTGGGTCCAGACATGTTGGGGAAACAACCTAAACCGTCATCACGATACAGGCCTAGAGCATTTACACCAAATTCCTTTTTCAACATATCTAGGATGTATAAACCAACAATTTCGCATACTTCAGCGCCATCAAAACTGCCCATGGTGACGTCAAAACTAGTGTGATCTTTTTTCACCCAGGTGTTACCGTTGCTAAACAGTAAGCTTTTCCTGCTGTGCAGGATGGTTTTGATAACATCCTCTGGAATGGAGACCATGGTTTTGGCAAATTTGAGGGCTTTCATGAGAAGATCTTCTGTGATCGAGGGGTAAAAGTCAACAATATCAAACTTCATGAACTTAGATTTTTGTTTCAGCTTCAATTTCTTGAACCAAGATATTACCTGTGCGGTATTTTGCCACTGGTTGAGTTTGGTTTTCAGTCTCAGTTGGCTATTAATTTTTTCCAAGTGCTTTTTGCTAATGATACCTATTTCAGATTTTGCTGGATTAATCAATCTGCACTTGGGGTTTTGTTCAAAATTATCCTTGTGGTCTTTCAAAGTAATGTAAGCATTGCGCTCGGCCATGACTTCGATGCGGTCTGCTAGGTTAAGGGAACCGGCTATTTCTTTGGCTTCTATATTGATATTTTTACAGATATTTCTGTCTGCTTTTTTGTATGTCTTAGTGATGTTTTCTGTAAGAAGTTTATTGTAGTGTTCTTTCGGCATACTGTACAGGTTGGTTGTCTTATCTGCCTGTACTAGGAGATTGTCAGATTGTCTGATTGTTTTGATGTCATTGGCCATTTGTTTCTGGAATGCATTGTGTGAGTGCTGAAATTCAATGTTCCGGACCATTTCGTAGATATCACTTCAAATGCCCTGAGGTGTTCGCTATGAGGGGGTGAATATGTGGTTTTGAATCCATAGTTTTGTTTATCTGAAGTTTGACCAGGGTTTTCGAAATGGAATGCCTTCCATCGCATTCTCCGAAGTAGGCTTTCAACTTTACTTATAGGGATTTGGTATAGGACAGATTACTAGGGATGGGAATGTTTTTCAAAGAGTAGTTGAAGTTAGCTTTGTTCATACTGTAGATGTTACAAGTTGAATTTCTGGACAGGGTGGGTTAACAAAAGTGCTCGACAACGTACCTGTCGCTGGAGCTGGAGTAGAAGGTAGTGTTACCCTCCGATGTAAAGTGCTCTATGGCCTACAAGCTAGGCCAGAGCGGTATAACTCTGAAGAAAAACAACACTGTTAATTCACAACAGACTGTTTCACGGGATGCGACCCGATCATCAGGTGAATGTGGTTAGAATGAAGCTAACGTCGTGGTTTGAAAAGCCGAGACTTTACGAGATTACGAGATTATGCTTTGTGCGATTCGGGTCGGGGGGGGGGGGGGGATGTGAAAGACTGACACTGATCCTATTGTTCTCGGGTGCACAATAGGATTGGTCGGGGTACACGTGCGATACTGGAACATAACAGGGCAGGGCAAAGAGGTTATATAATGTAGTAAATTGTAAATATAATACAAAGATATAACCAGGATGCTCAATCAGCATATTGAAATGATTTCTAATAGGGCCTTGGAAGCAGTGAACATATCAGTAGTATACATATGATATGATAAAAATACACATATACTGTGAAAATACACAATATACAAGGCAAATATACAATATAAAAGGCAAATATACTATACTCATACCAAGTGGTGCAAGTCTCCTAGCTGAAGGTCGTAAAGCCCATTAGACCAGGATAAAGTAGAACTTTCCTGTCATCCAATGGACTCCACGAGCCAGCAGTGAGAGAACAACTACCTGAACAAATGAGTCTGCCCAGCGGATCCTCGTGGGGGGGGGGGGGGGGGTTAAGGGGGCACGCTGAATATTAGTACGAATGCTAGGTTTTAAAATATTTCAGGGTGAATTTGTTTTGATGGCGGCACTTGGAGAGAATTTCAGCTCTTGAGTTCAACAATGATCCAGGGGGGGCCGTAGCTATAAGTAGCTTTTCAGACAAGCAGAGATCACACTTCCTAGTCCCACAGAAGTAAGGTGCTGCCTTGGCAGATATTTCCCAGGAGAGCTTGTAATTGATATTGTTGTCTTTTAGTGACCAAATGTGTTTAGACAGTTCAGTGTTTTTAGCGTGGGATCTGTTCCGAAAGGATTGCTTATGGTTATTATATCTTGTCTTGAAATCACCTTCAGTACACCCTATGTAGTGCTTCACGTCATTGTCTGTTCTAACTGTTGCTTTATAGACAATGAATTTCAGCTGACATTGACCATTCATAGGACATTCGTCTTTTTTACGGCAGTTACATTGTTTTTGGGGTGCATTCACAGCATTGTCAGAATTTAGAACCTTCATATTATGTTTGCTGATCAGGTTAGACATGTTGGGTAGACAGCTGTAGCTAATTTTCAAATTGTTCCTGTTGAATAACCTGTGGTACCTGTGATGTTGAGGGAAGTGTTTTTCAACTAGTTTCATGAATTTTCTGCCAATGTTGGTTTTTACATGACGGCTGTAGGGTGGATTAAACCATATTATTTTCCTTTTCCTGTTTCTCTTGCTTTTCACTGTTTGTTCAACATATTTTAAGCTTTCTGAGAACCCGCTTTTCGCTAAAGCTTCATCATACATGGGTTTGGCTTTCATAAATAGCTCTTTATTGCAGGAGTTGTCAGAAACACGTTTACTGATCATCATAGGTATCTGCCTAATGATAGCTGGGGGGTGATTGGATTGTGCGTGGATATAGAGAGGGTCATTGTTCGGTTTTCTGTAAGGGTAGAAGATGTCATTTTGGAGGTCAAATGTTACGTCTAAGAAATCTGTGCAGGTCAGGTTAGTTTCAATGGTTATCTTTAACCCAACATTGGAAAAGAGTTTGATCATTTTCTTACGGGTGCTGTCTGCTTTGGGTCCAGACATGTTGGGGAAACAACCTAAACCGTCATCACGATACAGGCCTAGAGCATTTACACCAAATTCCTTTTTCAACATATCTAGGATGTATAAACCAACAATTTCGCATACTTCAGCGCCATCAAAACTGCCCATGGTGACGTCAAAACTAGTGTGATCTTTTTTCACCCAGGTGTTACCGTTGCTAAACAGTAAGCTTTTCCTGCTGTGCAGGATGGTTTTGATAACATCCTCTGGAATGGAGACCATGGTTTTGGCAAATTTGAGGGCTTTCATGAGAAGATCTTCTGTGATCGAGGGGTAAAAGTCAACAATATCAAACTTCATGAACTTAGATTTTTGTTTCAGCTTCAATTTCTTGAACCAAGATATTACCTGTGCGGTATTTTGCCACTGGTTGAGTTTGGTTTTCAGTCTCAGTTGGCTATTAATTTTTTCCAAGTGCTTTTTGCTAATGATACCTTTTTCAGATTTTGCTGGATTAATCAATCTGCACTTGGGGTTTTGTTCAAAATTATCCTTGTGGTCTTTCAAAGTAATGTAAGCATTGCGCTCGGCCATGACTTCGATGCGGTCTGCTAGGTTAAGGGAACCGGCTATTTCTTTGGCTTCTGTATTGATATTTTTACAGATATTTCTGTCCGCTTTTTTGTATGTCTTAGTGATGTTTTCTGTAAGAAGTTTATTGTAGTGTTCTTTCGGCATACTGTACAGGTTGGTTGTCTTATCTGCCTGTACTAGGAGATTGTCAGATTGTCTGATTGTTTTGATGTCATTGGCCATTTGTTTCTGGAATGCATTGTGTGAGTGCTGAAATTCAATGTTCCGGACCATTTCGTAGATATCACTTTCAAATGCCCTGAGGTGTTCGCTATGAGAGGGTGAATATGTGGTTTTGAATCCATAGTTTTGTTTATCTGAAGTTTGACCAGGGTTTTCGAAATGGAATGCCTTCCATCGCATTCTCCGAAGTAGGCTTTCAACTTTACTTATCAGGGATTTGGTATAGGACAGATTACTAGGGATGGGAATGTTTTTCAAAGAGTAGTTGAAGTTAGCTTTGTTCATACTGTAGATGTTACAAGTTGAATTTCTGGACAGGGTGGGTTAACAAAAGTGCTCGACAACGTACCTGTCGCTGGAGCTGGAGTAGAAGGTAGTGTTACCCTCCGATGTAAAGTGTTCTATGGCCTACAAGCTAGGCCAGAGCGGTATAACTCTGAAGAAAATTAACACTGTTAATTCACAACAGACTGTTTCACGGGATGCGACCCGATCATCAGGTGAATGTGGTTAGAATGAAGCTAACGTCGTGGTTTGAAAAGCCGAGACTTTACGAGATTACGAGATTATGCTTTGTGCGATTCGGGTCGGGGGGGGGGGCATGTGAAAGACTGACACTGATCCTATTGTTCTCGGGTGCACAATAGGATTGGTCGGGGTACACGTGCGATACTGGAACATAACAGGGCAGGGCAAAGAGGTTATATAATGTAGTAAATTGTAAATATAATACAAAGATATAACCAGGATGCTCAATCAGCATATTGAAATGATTTCTAATAGGGCCTTGGAAGCAGTGAACATATCAGTAGTATACATATGATATGATAAAAATACACATATACTGTGAAAATACACAATATACAAGGCAAATATACAATATAAAAGGCAAATATACTATACTCATACCAAGTGGTGCAAGTCTCCTAGCTGAAGGTCGTAAAGCCCATTAGACCAGGATAAAGAAGAACTTTCCTGTCATCCAATGGACTCCACGAGCCAGCAGTGAGAGAACAACTACCTGAACAAATGAGTCTGCCCAGCGGATCCTCGTTGGGGGGGGGGGGGGGGGTTAAGGGGGCACGCTGAATATTAGTACGAATGCTAGGTTTTAAAATATTTCAGGGTGAATTTGTTTTGATGGCGGCACTTGGAGAGAATTTCAGCTCTTGAGTTCAACAATGATCCAGGGGGGGCCGTAGCTATAAGTAGCTTTTCAGACAAGCAGAGATCACACTTCCTAGTCCCACAGAAGTAAGGTGCTGCCTTGGCAGATATTTCCCAGGAGAGCTTGTAATTGATATTGTTGTCTTTTAGTGACCAAATGTGTTTAGACAGTTCAGTGTTTTTAGCGTGGGATCTGTTCCGAAAGGATTGCTTGTGGTTATTATATCTTGTCTTGAAATCACCTTCAGTACACCCTATGTAGTGTTTCACGTCATTGTCTGTTCTAACTGTTGCTTTATAGACAATGCATTTCAGCTGACATTGACCATTCATAGGACATTCGTCTTTTTTACGGCAGTTACATTGTTTTTGGGGTGCATTCACAGCATTGTCAGAATTTAGAACCTTCATATTATGTTTGCTGATCAGGTTAGACATGTTGGGTAGACAGCTGTAGCTAATTTTCAAATTGTTCCTGTTGAATAACCTGTGGTACCTGTGATGTTGAGGGAAGTGTTTTTCAACTAGTTTCATGAATTTTCTGCCAATGTTGGTTTTTACATGACGGCTGTAGGGTGGATTAAACCATATTATTTTCCTTTTCCTGTTTCTCTTGCTTTTCACTGTTGGTTCAACATATTTTAAGCTTTCTGAGAACCCGCTTTTCGCTAAAGCTTCATCATACATGGGTTTGGCTTTCATAAATAGCTCTTTATTGCAGGAGTTGTCAGAAACACGTTTACTGATCATCATAGGTATCTGCCTAATGATAGCTGGGGGGTGATTGGATTGTGCGTGGATATAGAGAGGGTCATTGTTCGGTTTTCTGTAAGGGTAGAAGATGTCATTTTGGAGGTCAAATGTTACGTCTAAGAAATCTGTGCAGGTCAGGTTAGTTTCAATGGTTATCTTTAACCCAACATTGGAAAAGCGTTTGATCATTTTCTTACGGGTGCTGTCTGCTTTGGGTCCAGACATGTTGGGGAAACAACCTAAACCGTCATCACGATACAGGCCTAGAGCATTTACACCAAATTCCTTTTTCAACATATCTAGGATGTATAAACCAACAATTTCGCATACTTCAGCGCCATCAAAACTGCCCATGGTGACGTCAAAACTAGTGTGATCTTTTTTCACCCAGGTGTTACCGTTGCTAAACAGTAAGCTTTTCCTGCTGTGCAGGATGGTTTTGATAACATCCTCTGGAATGGAGACCATGGTTTTGGCAAATTTGAGGGCTTTCATGAGAAGATCTTCTGTGATCGAGGGGTAAAAGTCAACAATATCAAACTTCATGAACTTAGATTTTTGTTTCAGCTTCAATTTCTTGAACCAAGATATTACCTGTGCGGTATTTTGCCACTGGTTGAGTTTGGTTTTCAGTCTCAGTTGGCTATTAATTTTTTCCAAGTGCTTTTTGCTAATGATACCTATTTCAGATTTTGCTGGATTAATCAATCTGCACTTGGGGTTTTGTTCAAAATTATCCTTGTGGTCTTTCAAAGTAATGTAAGCATTGCGCTCGGCCATGACTTCGATGCGGTCTGCTAGGTTAAGGGAACCGGCTATTTCTTTGGCTTCTGTATTGATATTTTTACAGATATTTCTGTCTGCTTTTTTGTATGTCTTAGTGATGTTTTCTGTAAGAAGTTTATTGTAGTGTTCTTTCGGCATACTGTACAGGTTGGTTGTCTTATCTGCCTGTACTAGGGGATTGTCAGATTGTCTGATTGTTTTGATGTCATTGGCCATTTGTTTCTGGAATGCATTGTGTGAGTGCTGAAATTCAATGTTCCGGACCATTTCGTAGATATCACTTTCAAATGCCCTGAGGTGTTCGCTATGAGGGGGTGAATATGTGGTTTTGAATCCATAGTTTTGTTTATCTGAAGTTTGACCAGGGTTTTCGAAATGGAATGCCTTCCATCGCATTCTCCGAAGTAGGCTTTCAACTTTACTTATCAGGGATTTGGTATAGGACAGATTACTAGGGATGGGAATGTTTTTCAAAGAGTAGTTGAAGTTAGCTTTGTTCATACTGTAGATGTTACAAGTTGAATTTCTGGACAGGGTGGGTTAACAAAAGTGCTCGACAACGTACCTGTCGCTGGAGCTGGAGTAGAAGGTAGTGTTACCCTCCGATGTAAAGTGTTCTATGGCCTACAAGCTAGGCCAGAGCGGTATAACTCTGAAGAAAATTAACACTGTTAATTCACAACAGACTGTTTCACGGGATGCGACCCGATCATCAGATGAATGAGGTTAGAATGAAGCTAACGTCGTGGTTTGAAAAGCCGAGACTTTACGAGATTACGAGATTATGCTTTGTGCGATTCGGGTCGGGGGGGGGGGGGGGCATGTGAAAGACTGACACTGATCCTATTGTTCTCGGGTGCACAATAGGATTGGTCGGGGTACACGTGCGATACTGGAACATAACAGGGCAGGGCAAAGAGGTTATATAATGTAGTAAATTGTAAATATAATACAAAGATATAACCAGGATGCTCAATCAGCATATTGAAATGATTTCTAATAGGGCCTTGGAAGCAGTGAACATATCAGTAGTATACATATGATATGATAAAAATACACATATACTGTGAAAATACACAATATACAAGGCAAATATACAATATAAAAGGCAAATATACTATACTCATACCAAGTGGTGCAAGTCTCCTAGCTGAAGGTCGTAAAGCCCATTAGACCAGGATAAAGAAGAACTTTCCTGTCATCCAATGGACTCCACGAGCCAGCAGTGAGAGAACAACTACCTGAACAAATGAGTCTGCCCAGCGGATCCTCGTTGGGGGGGGGGGGGGGGGTTAAGGGGGCACGCTGAATATTAGTACGAATGCTAGGTTTTAAAATATTTCAGGGTGAATTTGTTTTGATGGCGGCACTTGGAGAGAATTTCAGCTCTTGAGTTCAACAATGATCCAGGGGGGGCCGTAGCTATAAGTAGCTTTTCAGACAAGCAGAGATCACACTTCCTAGTCCCACAGAAGTAAGGTGCTGCCTTGGCAGATATTTCCCAGGAGAGCTTGTAATTGATATTGTTGTCTTTTAGTGACCAAATGTGTTTAGACAGTTCAGTGTTTTTAGCGTGGGATCTGTTCCGAAAGGATTGCTTGTGGTTATTATATCTTGTCTTGAAATCACCTTCAGTACACCCTATGTAGTGTTTCACGTCATTGTCTGTTCTAACTGTTGCTTTATAGACAATGCATTTCAGCTGACATTGACCATTCATAGGACATTCGTCTTTTTTACGGCAGTTACATTGTTTTTGGGGTGCATTCACAGCATTGTCAGAATTTAGAACCTTCATATTATGTTTGCTGATCAGGTTAGACATGTTGGGTAGACAGCTGTAGCTAATTTTCAAATTGTTCCTGTTGAATAACCTGTGGTACCTGTGATGTTGAGGGAAGTGTTTTTCAACTAGTTTCATGAATTTTCTGCCAATGTTGGTTTTTACATGACGGCTGTAGGGTGGATTAAACCATATTATTTTCCTTTTCCTGTTTCTCTTGCTTTTCACTGTTGGTTCAACATATTTTAAGCTTTCTGAGAACCCGCTTTTCGCTAAAGCTTCATCATACATGGGTTTGGCTTTCATAAATAGCTCTTTATTGCAGGAGTTGTCAGAAACACGTTTACTGATCATCATAGGTATCTGCCTAATGATAGCTGGGGGGTGAATGGATTGTGCGTGGATATAGAGAGGGTCATTGTTCGGTTTTCTGTAAGGGTAGAAGATGTCATTTTGGAGGTCAAATGTTACGTCTAAGAAATCTGTGCAGGTCAGGTTAGTTTCAATGGTTATCTTTAACCCAACATTGGAAAAGAGTTTGATCATTTTCTTACGGGTGCTGTCTGCTTTGGGTCCAGACTTGTTGGGGAAACAACCTAAACCGTCATCACGATACAGGCCTAGAGCATTTACACCAAATTCCTTTTTCAACATATCTAGGATGTATAAACCAACAATTTCGCATACTTCAGCGCCATCAAAACTGCCCATGGTGACGTCAAAACTAGTGTGATCTTTTTTCACCCAGGTGTTACCGTTGCTAAACAGTAAGCTTTTCCTGCTGTGCAGGATGGTTTTGATAACATCCTCTGGAATGGAGACCATGGTTTTGGCAAATTTGAGGGCTTTCATGAGAAGATCTTCTGTGATCGAGGGGTAAAAGTCAACAATATCAAACTTCATGAACTTAGATTTTTGTTTCAGCTTCAATTTCTTGAACCAAGATATTACCTGTGCGGTATTTTGCCACTGGTTGAGTTTGGTTTTCAGTCTCAGTTGGCTATTAATTTTTTCCAAGTGCTTTTTGCTAATGATACCTATTTCAGATTTTGCTGGATTAATCAATCTGCACTTGGGGTTTTGTTCAAAATTATCCTTGTGGTCTTTCAAAGTAATGTAAGCATTGCGCTCGGCCATGACTTCGATGCGGTCTGCTAGGTTAAGGGAACCGGCTATTTCTTTGGCTTCTGTATTGATATTTTTACAGATATTTCTGTCTGCTTTTTTGTATGTCTTAGTGATGTTTTCTGTAAGAAGTTTATTGTAGTGTTCTTTCGGCATACTGTACAGGTTGGTTGTCTTATCTGCCTGTACTAGGAGATTGTCAGATTGTCTGATTTTTTTGATGTCATTGGCCATTTGTTTCTGGAATGCATTGTGTGAGTGCTGAAATTCAATGTTCCGGACCATTTCGTAGATATCACTTTCAAATGCCCTGAGGTGTTCGCTATGAGGGGGTGAATATGTGGTTTTGAATCCATAGTTTTGTTTATCTGAAGTTTGACCAGGGTTTTCGAAATGGAATGCCTTCCATCGCATTCTCCGAAGTAGGCTTTCAACTTTACTTATCAGGGATTTGGTATAGGACAGATTACTAGGGATGGGAATGTTTTTCAAAGAGTAGTTGAAGTTAGCTTTGTTCATACTGTAGATGTTACAAGTTGAATTTCTGGACAGGGTGGGTTAACAAAAGTGCTCGACAACGTACCTGTCGCTGGAGCTGGAGTAGAAGGTAGTGTTACCCTCCGATGTAAAGTGCTCTATGGCCTACAAGCTAGGCCAGACCGGTATAACTCTGAAGAAAAACAACACTGTTAATTCACAACAGACTGTTTCACGGGATGCGACCCGATCATCAGGTGAATGTGGTTAGAATGAAGCTAACGTCGTGGTTTGAAAAGCCGAGACTTTACGAGATTACGAGATTATGCTTTGTGCGATTCGGGTCGGGGGGGGGGGGGCATGTGAAAGACTGACACTGATCCTATTGTTCTCGGGTGCACAATAGGATTGGTCGGGGTACACGTGCGATACTGGAACATAACAGGGCAGGGCAAAGAGGTTATATAATGTAGTAAATTGTAAATATAATACAAAGATATAACCAGGATGCTCAATCAGCATATTGAAATGATTTCTAATAGGGCCTTGGAAGCAGTGAACATATCAGTAGTATACATATGATATGATAAAAATACACATATACTGTGAAAATACACAATATACAAGGCAAATATACAATATAAAAGGCAAATATACTATACTCATACCAAGTGGTGCAAGTCTCCTAGCTGAAGGTCGTAAAGCCCATTAGACCAGGATAAAGTAGAACTTTCCTGTCATCCAATGGACTCCACGAGCCAGCAGTGAGAGAACAACTACCTGAACAAATGAGTCTGCCCAGCGGATCCTCGTTGGGGGGGGGGGGGGGGGTTAAGGGGGCACGCTGAATATTAGTACGATTGCTAGGTTTTAAAATATTTCAGGGTGAATTTGTTTTGATGGCGGCACTTGGAGAGAATTTCAGCTATTGAGTTCAACAATGATCCAGGGGGGGCCGTAGCTATAAGTAGCTTTTCAGACAAACAGAGATCACACTTCCTAGTCCCACAGAAGTAAGGTGCTGCCTTGGCAGATATTTCCCAGGAGAGCTTGTAATTGATATTGTTGTCTTTTAGTGACCAAATGTGTTTAGACAGTTCAGTGTTTTTAGCGTGGGATCTGTTCCGAAAGGATTGCTTATGGTTATTATATCTTGTCTTGAAATCACCTTCAGTACACCCTATGTAGTGTTTCACGTCATTGTCTGTTCTAACTGTTGCTTTATAGACAATGCATTTCAGCTGACATTGACCATTCATAGGACATTCGTCTTTTTTACGGCAGTTACATTGTTTTTGGGGTGCATTCACAGCATTGTCAGAATTTAGAACCTTCATATTATGTTTGCTGATCAGGTTAGACATGTTGGGTAGACAGCTGTAGCTAATTTTCAAATTGTTCCTGTTGAATAACCTGTGGTACCTGTGATGTTGAGGGAAGTGTTTTTCAACTAGTTTCATGAATTTTCTGCCAATGTTGGTTTTTACATGACGGCTGTAGGGTGGATTAAACCATATTATTTTCCTTTTCCTGTTTCTCTTGCTTTTCACTGTTGGTTCAACATATTTTAAGCTTTCTGAGAACCCGCTTTTCGCTAAAGCTTCATCATACATGGGTTTGGCTTTCATAAATAGCTCTTTATTGCAGGAGTTGTCAGAAACACGTTTACTGATCATCATAGGTATCTGCCTAATGATAGCTGGGGGGTGATTGGATTGTGCGTGGATATAGAGAGGGTCATTGTTCGGTTTTCTGTAAGGGTAGAAGATGTCATTTTGGAGGTCAAATGTTACGTCTAAGAAATCTGTGCAGGTCAGGTTAGTTTCAATGGTTATCTTTAACCCAACATTGGAAAAGAGTTTGATCATTTTCTTACGGGTGCTGTCTGCTTTGGGTCCAGACATGTTGGGGAAACAACCTAAACCGTCATCACGATACAGGCCTAGAGCATTTACACCAAATTCCTTTTTCAACATATCTAGGATGTATAAACCAACAATTTCGCATACTTCAGCGCCATCAAAACTGCCCATGGTGACGTCAAAACTAGTGTGATCTTTTTTCACCCAGGTGTTACCGTTGCTAAACAGTAAGCTTTTCCTGCTGTGCAGGATGGTTTTGATAACATCCTCTGGAATGGAGACCATGGTTTTGGCAAATTTGAGGGCTTTCATGAGAAGATCTTCTGTGATCGAGGGGTAAAAGTCAACAATATCAAACTTCATGAACTTAGATTTTTGTTTCAGCTTCAATTTCTTGAACCAAGATATTACCTGTGCGGTATTTTGCCACTGGTTGAGTTTGGTTTTCAGTCTCAGTTGGCTATTAATTTTTTCCAAGTGCTTTTTGCTAATGATACCTATTTCAGATTTTGCTGGATTAATCAATCTGCACTTGGGGTTTTGTTCAAAATTATCCTTGTGGTCTTTCAAAGTAATGTAAGCATTGCGCTCGGCCATGACTTCGATGCGGTCTGCTAGGTTAAGGGAACCGGCTATTTCTTTGGCTTCTGTATTGATATTTTTACAGATATTTCTGTCTGCTTTTTTGTATGTCTTAGTGATGTTTTCTGTAAGAAGTTTATTGTAGTGTTCTTTCGGCATACTGTACAGGTTGGTTGTCTTATCTGCCTGAACTAGGAGATTGTCAGATTGTCTGATTGTTTTGATGTCATTGGCCATTTGTTTCTGGAATGCATTGTGTGAGTGCTGAAATTCAATGTTCCGGACCATTTCGTAGATATCACTTCAAATGCCCTGAGGTGTTCGCTATGAGGGGGTGAATATGTGGTTTTGAATCCATAGTTTTGTTTATCTGAAGTTTGACCAGGGTTTTCGAAATGGAATGCCTTCCATCGCATTCTCCGAAGTAGGCTTTCAACTTTACTTATCAGGGATTTGGTATAGGACAGATTACTAGGGATGGGAATGTTTTTCAAAGAGTAGTTGAAGTTAGCTTTGTTCATACTGTAGATGTTACAAGTTGAATTTCTGGACAGGGTGGGTTAACAAAAGTGCTCGACAACGTACCTGTCGCTGGAGCTGGAGTAGAAGGTAGTGTTACCCTCCGATGTAAAGTGTTCTATGGCCTACAAGCTAGGCCAGAGCGGTATAACTCTGAAGAAAAACAACACTGTTAATTCACAACAGACTGTTTCACGGGATGCGACCCGATCATCAGGTGAATGTGGTTAGAATGAAGCTAACGTCGTGGTTTGAAAAGCCGAGACTTTACGAGATTACGAGATTATGCTTTGTGCGATTCGGGTCGGGGGGGGGGGGGGGGCATGTGAAAGACTGACACTGATCCTATTGTTCTCGGGTGCACAATAGGATTGGTCGGGGTACACGTGCGATACTGGAACATAACAGGGCAGGGCAAAGAGGTTATATAATGTAGTAAATTGTAAATATAATACAAAGATATAACCAAGATGCTCAATCAGCATATTGAAATGATTTCTAATAGGGCCTTGGAAGCAGTGAACATATCAGTAGTATACATATGATATGATAAAAATACACATATACTGTGAAAATACACAATATACAAGGCAAATATACAATATAAAAGGCAAATATACTATACTCATACCAAGTGGTGCAAGTCTCCTAGCTGAAGGTCGTAAAGCCCATTAGACCAGGATAAAGTAGAACTTTCCTGTCATCCAATGGTCTCCACGAGCCAGCAGTGAGAGAACAACTACCTGAACAAATGAGTCTGCCCAGCGGATCCTCGTTGGGGGGGGGGGGGGGGGGGTTAAGGGGGCACGCTGAATATTAGTACGAATGCTAGGTTTTAAAATATTTCAGGGTGAATTTGTTTTGATGGCGGCACTTGGAGAGAATTTCAGCTCTTGAGTTCAACAATGATCCAGGGGGGGCCGTAGTTATAAGTAGCTTTTCAGACAAGCAGAGATCACACTTCCTAGTCCCACAGAAGTAAGGTGCTGCCTTGGCAGATATTTCCCAGGAGAGCTTGTAATTGATATTGTTGTCTTTTAGTGACCAAATGTGTTTAGACAGTTCAGTGTTTTTAGCGTGGGATCTGTTCCGAAAGGATTGCTTATGGTTATTATATCTTGTCTTGAAATCACCTTCAGTACACCCTATGTAGTGTTTCACGTCATTGTCTGTTCTAACTGTTGCTTTATAGACAATGCATTTCAGCTGACATTGACCATTCATAGGACATTCGTCTTTTTTACGGCAGTTACATTGTTTTTGGGGTGCATTCACAGCATTGTCAGAATTTAGAACCTTCATATTATGTTTGCTGATCAGGTTAGACATGTTGGGTAGACAGCTGTAGCTAATTTTCAAATTGTTCCTGTTGAATAACCTGTGGTACCTGTGATGTTGAGGGAAGTGTTTTTCAACTAGTTTCATGAATTTTCTGCCAATGTTGGTTTTTACATGACGGCTGTAGGGTGGATTAAACCATATTATTTTCCTTTTCCTGTTTCTCTTGCTTTTCACTGTTGGTTCAACATATTTTAAGCTTTCTGAGAACCCGCTTTTCGCTAAAGCTTCATCATACATGGGTTTGGCTTTCATAAATAGCTCTTTATTGCAGGAGTTGTCAGAAACACGTTTACTGATCATCATAGGTATCTGCCTAATGATAGCTGGGGGGTGATTGGATTGTGCGTGGATATAGAGAGGGTCATTGTTCGGTTTTCTGTAAGGGTAGAAGATGTCATTTTGGAGGTCAAATGTTACGTCTAAGAAATCTGTGCAGGTCAGGTTAGTTTCAATGGTTATCTTTAACCCAACATTGGAAAAGAGTTTGATCATTTTCTTACGGGTGCTGTCTGCTTTGGGTCCAGACATGTTGGGGAAACAACCTAAACCGTCATCACGATACAGGCCTAGAGCATTTACACCAAATTCCTTTTTCAACATATCTAGGATGTATAAACCAACAATTTCGCATACTTCAGCGCCATCAAAACTGCCCATGGTGACGTCAAAACTAGTGTGATCTTTTTTCACCCAGGTGTTACCGTTGCTAAACAGTAAGCTTTTCCTGCTGTGCAGGATGGTTTTGATAACATCCTCTGGAATGGAGACCATGGTTTTGGCAAATTTGAGGGCTTTCATGAGAAGATCTTCTGTGATCGAGGGGTAAAAGTCAACAATATCAAACTTCATGAACTTAGATTTTTGTTTCAGCTTCAATTTCTTGAACCAAGATATTACCTGTGCGGTATTTTGCCACTGGTTGAGTTTGGTTTTCAGTCTCAGTTGGCTATTAATTTTTTCCAAGTGCTTTTTGCTAATGATACCTTTTTCAGATTTTGCTGGATTAATCAATCTGCACTTGGGGTTTTGTTCAAAATTATCCTTGTGGTCTTTCAAAGTAATGTAAGCATTGCGCTCGGCCATGACTTCGATGCGGTCTGCTAGGTTAAGGGAACCGGCTATTTCTTTGGCTTCTGTATTGATATTTTTACAGATATTTCTGTCTGCTTTTTTGTATGTCTTAGTGATGTTTTCTGTAAGAAGTTTATTGTAGTGTTCTTTCGGCATACTGTACAGGTTGGTTGTCTTATCTGCCTGTACTAGGAGATTGTCAGATTGTCTGATTGTTTTGATGTCATTGGCCATTTGTTTCTGGAATGCATTGTGTGAGTGCTGAAATTCAATGTTCCGGACCATTTCGTAGATATCACTTTCAAATGCCCTGAGGTGTTCGCTATGAGGGGGTGAATATGTGGTTTTGAATCCATAGTTTTGTTTATCTGAAGTTTGACCAGGGTTTTCGAAATGGAATGCCTTCCATCGCATTCTCCGAAGTAGGCTTTCAACTTTACTTATCAGGGATTTGGTATAGGACAGATTACTAGGGATGGGAATGTTTTTCAAAGAGTAGTTGAAGTTAGCTTTGTTCATACTGTAGATGTTACAAGTTGAATTTCTGGACAGGGTTGGTTAACAAAAGTGCTCGACAACGTACCTGTCGCTGGAGCTGGAGTAGAAGGTAGTGTTACCCTCCGATGTAAAGTGTTCTATGGCCTACAAGCTAGGCCAGAGCGGTATAACTCTGAAGAAAATTAACACTGTTAATTCACAACAGACTGTTTCACGGGATGCGACCCGATCATCAGGTGAATGTGGTTAGAATGAAGCTAACGTCGTGGTTTGAAAAGCCGAGACTTTACGAGATTACGAGATTATGCTTTGTGCGATTCGGGTCGGGGGGGGGGGGCATGTGAAAGACTGACACTGATCCTATTGTTCTCGGGTGCACAATAGGATTGGTCGGGGTACACGTGCGATACTGGAACATAACAGGGCAGGGCAAAGAGGTTATATAATGTAGTAAATTGTAAATATAATACAAAGATATAACCAGGATGCTCAATCAGCATATTGAAATGATTTCTAATAGGGCCTTGGAAGCAGTGAACATATCAGTAGTATACATATGATATGATAAAAATACACATATACTGTGAAAATACACAATATACAAGGCAAATATACAATATAAAAGGCAAATATACTATACTCATACCAAGTGGTGCAAGTCTCCTAGCTGAAGGTCGTAAAGCCCATTAGACCAGGATAAAGTAGAACTTTCCTGTCATCCAATGGACTCCACGAGCCAGCAGTGAGAGAACAACTACCTGAACAAATGAGTCTGCCCAGCGGATCCTCGTTGGGGGGGGGGGGGGTTAAGGGGGCACGCTGAATATTAGTACGAATGCTAGGTTTTAAAATATTTCAGGGTGAATTTGTTTTGATGGCGGCACTTGGAGAGAATTTCAGCTCTTGAGTTCAACAATGATCCAGGGGGGGCCGTAGCTATAAGTAGCTTTTCAGACAAGCAGAGATCACACTTCCTAGTCCCACAGAAGTAAGGTGCTGCCTTGGCAGATATTTCCCAGGAGAGCTTGTAATTGATATTGTTGTCTTTTAGTGACCAAATGTGTTTAGACAGTTCAGTGTTTTTAGCGTGGGATCTGTTCCGAAAGGATTGCTTGTGGTTATTATATCTTGTCTTGAAATCACCTTCAGTACACCCTATGTAGTGTTTCACGTCATTGTCTGTTCTAACTGTTGCTTTATAGACAATGCATTTCAGCTGACATTGACCATTCATAGGACATTCGTCTTTTTTACGGCAGTTACATTGTTTTTGGGGTGCATTCACAGCATTGTCAGAATTTAGAACCTTCATATTATGTTTGCTGATCAGGTTAGACATGTTGGGTAGACAGCTGTAGCTAATTTTCAAATTGTTCCTGTTGAATAACCTGTGGTACCTGTGATGTTGAGGGAAGTGTTTTTCAACTAGTTTCATGAATTTTCTGCCAATGTTGGTTTTTACATGACGGCTGTAGGGTGGATTAAACCATATTATTTTCCTTTTCCTGTTTCTCTTGCTTTTCACTGTTGGTTCAACATATTTTAAGCTTTCTGAGAACCCGCTTTTCGCTAAAGCTTCATCATACATGGGTTTGGCTTTCATAAATAGCTCTTTATTGCAGGAGTTGTCAGAAACACGTTTACTGATCATCATAGGTATCTGCCTAATGATAGCTGGGGGGTGATTGGATTGTGCGTGGATATAGAGAGGGTCATTGTTCGGTTTTCTGTAAGGGTAGAAGATGTCATTTTGGAGGTCAAATGTTACGTCTAAGAAATCTGTGCAGGTCAGGTTAGTTTCAATGGTTATCTTTAACCCAACATTGGAAAAGAGTTTGATCATTTTCTTACGGGTGCTGTCTGCTTTGGGTCCAGACATGTTGGGGAAACAACCTAAACCGTCATCACGATACAGGCCTAGAGCATTTACACCAAATTCCTTTTTCAACATATCTAGGATGTATAAACCAACAATTTCGCATACTTCAGCGCCATCAAAACTGCCCATGGTGACGTCAAAACTAGTGTGATCTTTTTTCACCCAGGTGTTACCGTTGCTAAACAGTAAGCTTTTCCTGCTGTGCAGGATGGTTTTGATAACATCCTCTGGAATGGAGACCATGGTTTTGGCAAATTTGAGGGCTTTCATGAGAAGATCTTCTGTGATCGAGGGGTAAAAGTCAACAATATCAAACTTCATGAACTTAGATTTTTGTTTCAGCTTCAATTTCTTGAACCAAGATATTACCTGTGCGGTATTTTGCCACTGGTTGAGTTTGGTTTTCAGTCTCAGTTGGCTATTAATTTTTTCCAAGTGCTTTTTGCTAATGATACCTTTTTCAGATTTTGCTGGATTAATCAATCTGCACTTGGGGTTTTGTTCAAAATTATCCTTGTGGTCTTTCAAAGTAATGTAAGCATTGCGCTCGGCCATGACTTCGATGCGGTCTGCTAGGTTAAGGGAACCGGCTATTTCTTTGGCTTCTGTATTGATATTTTTACAGATATTTCTGTCTGCTTTTTTGTATGTCTTAGTGATGTTTTCTGTAAGAAGTTTATTGTAGTGTTCTTTCGGCATACTGTACAGGTTGGTTGTCTTATCTGCCTGTACTAGGAGATTGTCAGATTGTCTGATTGTTTTGATGTCATTGGCCATTTGTTTCTGGAATGCATTGTGTGAGTGCTGAAATTCAATGTTCCGGACCATTTCGTAGATATCACTTTCAAATGCCCTGAGGTGTTCGCTATGAGGGGGTGAATATGTGGTTTTGAATCCATAGTTTTGTTTATCTGAAGTTTGACCAGGGTTTTCGAAATGGAATGCCTTCCATCGCATTCTCCGAAGTAGGCTTTCAACTTTACTTATCAGGGATTTGGTATAGGACAGATTACTAGGGATGGGAATGTTTTTCAAAGAGTAGTTGAAGTTAGCTTTGTTCATACTGTAGATGTTACAAGTTGAATTTCTGGACAGGGTTGGTTAACAAAAGTGCTCGACAACGTACCTGTCGCTGGAGCTGGAGTAGAAGGTAGTGTTACCCTCCGATGTAAAGTGTTCTATGGCCTACAAGCTAGGCCAGAGCGGTATAACTCTGAAGAAAATTAACACTGTTAATTCACAACAGACTGTTTCACGGGATGCGACCCGATCATCAGGTGAATGTGGTTAGAATGAAGCTAACGTCGTGGTTTGAAAAGCCGAGACTTTACGAGATTACGAGATTATGCTTTGTGCGATTCGGGTCGGGGGGGGGGGGGGCATGTGAAAGACTGACACTGATCCTATTGTTCTCGGGTGCACAATAGGATTGGTCGGGGTACACGTGCGATACTGGAACATAACAGGGCAGGGCAAAGAGGTTATATAATGTAGTAAATTGTAAATATAATACAAAGATATAACCAGGATGCTCAATCAGCATATTGAAATGATTTCTAATAGGGCCTTGGAAGCAGTGAACATATCAGTAGTATACATATGATATGATAAAAATACACATATACTGTGAAAATACACAATATACAAGGCAAATATACAATATAAAAGGCAAATATACTATACTCATACCAAGTGGTGCAAGTCTCCTAGCTGAAGGTCGTAAAGCCCATTAGACCAGGATAAAGTAGAACTTTCCTGTCATCCAATGGACTCCACGAGCCAGCAGTGAGAGAACAACTACCTGAACAAATGAGTCTGCCCAGCGGATCCTCGTTGGGGGGGGGGGGGGGGTTAAGGGGGCACGCTGAATATTAGTACGAATGCTAGGTTTTAAAATATTTCAGGGTGAATTTGTTTTGATGGCGGCACTTGGAGAGAATTTCAGCTCTTGAGTTCAACAATGATCCAGGGGGGGCCGTAGCTATAAGTAGCTTTTCAGACAAGCAGAGATCACACTTCCTAGTCCCACAGAAGTAAGGTGCTGCCTTGGCAGATATTTCCCAGGAGAGCTTGTAATTGATATTGTTGTCTTTTAGTGACCAAATGTGTTTAGACAGTTCAGTGTTTTTAGCGTGGGATCTGTTCCGAAAGGATTGCTTGTGGTTATTATATCTTGTCTTGAAATCACCTTCAGTACACCCTATGTAGTGTTTCACGTCATTGTCTGTTCTAACTGTTGCTTTATAGACAATGCATTTCAGCTGACATTGACCATTCATAGGACATTCGTCTTTTTTACGGCAGTTACATTGTTTTTGGGGTGCATTCACAGCATTGTCAGAATTTAGAACCTTCATATTATGTTTGCTGATCAGGTTAGACATGTTGGGTAGACAGCTGTAGCTAATTTTCAAATTGTTCCTGTTGAATAACCTGTGGTACCTGTGATGTTGAGGGAAGTGTTTTTCAACTAGTTTCATGAATTTTCTGCCAATGTTGGTTTTTACATGACGGCTGTAGGGTGGATTAAACCATATTATTTTCCTTTTCCTGTTTCTCTTGCTTTTCACTGTTGGTTCAACATATTTTAAGCTTTCTGAGAACCCGCTTTTCGCTAAAGCTTCATCATACATGGGTTTGGCTTTCATAAATAGCTCTTTATTGCAGGAGTTGTCAGAAACACGTTTACTGATCATCATAGGTATCTGCCTAATGATAGCTGGGGGGTGATTGGATTGTGCGTGGATATAGAGAGGGTCATTGTTCGGTTTTCTGTAAGGGTAGAAGATGTCATTTTGGAGGTCAAATGTTACGTCTAAGAAATCTGTGCAGGTCAGGTTAGTTTCAATGGTTATCTTTAACCCAACATTGGAAAAGAGTTTGATCATTTTCTTACGGGTGCTGTCTGCTTTGGGTCCAGACATGTTGGGGAAACAACCTAAACCGTCATCACGATACAGGCCTAGAGCATTTACACCAAATTCCTTTTTCAACATATCTAGGATGTATAAACCAACAATTTCGCATACTTCAGCGCCATCAAAACTGCCCATGGTGACGTCAAAACTAGTGTGATCTTTTTTCACCCAGGTGTTACCGTTGCTAAACAGTAAGCTTTTCCTGCTGTGCAGGATGGTTTTGATAACATCCTCTGGAATGGAGACCATGGTTTTGGCAAATTTGAGGGCTTTCATGAGAAGATCTTCTGTGATCGAGGGGTAAAAGTCAACAATATCAAACTTCATGAACTTAGATTTTTGTTTCAGCTTCAATTTCTTGAACCAAGATATTACCTGTGCGGTATTTTGCCACTGGTTGAGTTTGGTTTTCAGTCTCAGTTGGCTATTAATTTTTTCCAAGTGCTTTTTGCTAATGATACCTATTTCAGATTTTGCTGGATTAATCAATCTGCACTTGGGGTTTTGTTCAAAATTATCCTTGTGGTCTTTCAAAGTAATGTAAGCATTGCGCTCGGCCATGACTTCGATGCGGTCTGCTAGGTTAAGGGAACCGGCTATTTCTTTGGCTTCTGTATTGATATTTTTACAGATATTTCTGTCTGCTTTTTTGTATGTCTTAGTGATGTTTTCTGTAAGAAGTTTATTGTAGTGTTCTTTCGGCATACTGTACAGGTTGGTTGTCTTATCTGCCTGTACTAGGAGATTGTCAGATTGTCTGATTGTTTTGATGTCATTGGCCATTTGTTTCTGGAATGCATTGTGTGAGTGCTGAAATTCAATGTTCCGGACCATTTCGTAGATATCACTTTCAAATGCCCTGAGGTGTTCGCTATGAGGGGGTGAATATGTGGTTTTGAATCCATAGTTTTGTTTATCTGAAGTTTGACCAGGGTTTTCGAAATGGAATGCCTTCCATCGCATTCTCCGAAGTAGGCTTTCAACTTTACTTATCAGGGATTTGGTATAGGACAGATTACTAGGGATGGGAATGTTTTTCAAAGAGTAGTTGAAGTTAGCTTTGTTCATACTGTAGATGTTACAAGTTGAATTTCTGGACAGGGTGGGTTAACAAAAGTGCTCGACAACGTACCTGTCGCTGGAGCTGGAGTAGAAGGTAGTGTTACCCTCCGATGTAAAGTGCTCTATGGCCTACAAGCTAGGCCAGAGCGGTATAACTCTGAAGAAAAACAACACTGTTAATTCACAACAGACTGTTTCACGGGATGCGACCCGATCATCAGGTGAATGTGGTTAGAATGAAGCTAACGTCGTGGTTTGAAAAGCCGAGACTTTACGAGATTACGAGATTATGCTTTGTGCGATTCGGGTCGGGGGGGGGGCATGTGAAAGACTGACACTGATCCTATTGTTCTCGGGTGCACAATAGGATTGGTCGGGGTACACGTGCGATACTGGAACATAACAGGGCAGGGCAAAGAGGTTATATAATGTAGTAAATTGTAAATATAATACAAAGATATAACCAGGATGCTCAATCAGCATATTGAAATGATTTCTAATAGGGCCTTGGAAGCAGTGAACATATCAGTAGTATACATATGATATGATAAAAATACACATATACTGTGAAAATACACAATATACAAGGCAAATATACAATATAAAAGGCAAATATACTATACTCATACCAAGTGGTGCAAGTCTCCTAGCTGAAGGTCGTAAAGCCCATTAGACCAGGATAAAGTAGAACTTTCCTGTCATCCAATGGACTCCACGAGCCAGCAGTGAGAGAACAACTACCTGAACAAATGAGTCTGCCCAGCGGATCCTCGTTGGGGGGGGGGGGGGGGTTAAGGGGGCACGCTGAATATTAGTACGAATGCTAGGTTTTAAAATATTTCAGGGTGAATTTGTTTTGATGGCGGCACTTGGAGAGAATTTCAGCTCTTGAGTTCAACAATGATCCAGGGGGGGCCGTGGCTATAAGTAGCTTTTCAGACAAGCAGAGATCACACTTCCTAGTCCCACAGAAGTAAGGTGCTGCCTTGGCAGATATTTCCCAGGAGAGCTTGTAATTGATATTGTTGTCTTTTAGTGACCAAATGTGTTTAGACAGTTCAGTGTTTTTAACTCTGAAGAAAAACGGTTATACCGCTCTGGCCTAGCTTGTAGGCCATAGAGCACTTTACATCGGAGGGTAACACTACCTTCTACTCCAGCTCCAGCGACAGGTACGTTGTCGAGCACTTTTGTTAACCCACCCTGTCCAGAAATTCAACTTGTAACATCTGCAGTATGAACAAAGCTAACTTCAACTACTCTTTGAAAAACATTCCCATCCCTAGTAATCTGTCCTATACCAAATCCCTGATAAGTAAAGTTGAAAGCCTACTTCGGAGAATGCGATGGAAGGCATTCCATTTCGAAAACCTTGGTCAAACTTCAGATAAACAAAACTATGGATTCAAAACCACATATTCCCCCCTCATAGCGAACACCTCAGGGCATTTGAAAGTGATATCTACGAAATGGTCCGGAACATTGAATTTCAGCACTCACACAATGCATTCCAGAAACAAATGGCCAATGACATCAAAACAATCAGACAATCTGACAATCTCCTAGTACAGGCAGATAAGACAACCAACCTGTACAGTATGCCGAAAGAACACTACAATAAACTTCTTACAGAAAACATCACTAAGACATACAAAAAAGCAGACAGAAATATCTGTAAAAATATCAATACAGAAGCCAAAGAAATAGCCGGTTCCCTTAACCTAGCAGACCGCATCGAAGTCATGGCCGAGCGCAATGCTTACATTACTTTGAAAGACCACAAGGAAAATTTTGAACAAAACCCCAAGTGCAGATTGATTAATCCTGCCAAATCTGAAATAGGTATCATTAGCAAAAAGCACTTGGAAAAATTAATAGCCAACTGAGACTGAAAACCAAACTCAACCAGTGGCAAAATACCGCACAGGTAATATCTTGGTTCAAGAAATTGAAGCTGAAACAAAAATCTAAGTTCATGAAGTTTGATATTGTTGACTTTTACCCCTCGATCACAGAAGATCTTCTCATGAAAGCCCTCAAATTTGCCAAAACCATGGTCTCCATTCCAGAGGATGTTATCAAAACCATCCTGCACAGCAGGAAAAGCTTACTGTTTAGCAACGGTAACACCTGGGTGAAAAAAGATCACACTAGTTTTGACGTCACCATGGGCAGTTTTGATGGCGCTGAAGTATGCGAAATTGTTGGTTTATACATCCTAGATATGTTGAAAAAGGAATTTGGTGTAAATGCTCTAGGCCTGTATCGTGATGACGGTTTAGGTTGTTTCCCCAACATGTCTGGACCCAAAGCAGACAGCACCCGTAAGAAAATGATCAAACTCTTTTCCAATGTTGGGTTAAAGATAACCATTGAAACTAACCTGACCTGCACAGATTTCTTAGACGTAACATTTGACCTCCAAAATGACATCTTCTACCCTTACAGAAAACCGAACAATGACCCTCTCTATATCCACGCACAATCCAATCACCCCCCAGCTATCATTAGGCAGATACCTATGATGATCAGTAAACGTGTTTCTGACAACTCCTGCAATAAAGAGCTATTTATGAAAGCCAAACCCATGTATGATGAAGCTTTAGCGAAAAGCGGGTTCTCAGAAAGCTTAAAATATGTTGAACCAACAGTGAAAAGCAAGAGAAACAGGAAAAGGAAAATAATATGGTTTAATCCACCCTACAGCCGTCATGTAAAAACCAACATTGGCAGAAAATTCATGAAACTAGTTGAAAAACACTTCCCTCAACATCACAGGTACCACAGGTTATTCAACAGGAACAATTTGAAAATTAGCTACAGCTGTCTTCCCAACATGTTTAACCTGATCAGCAAACATAATATGAAGGTTCTAAATTCTGACAATGCTGTGAATGCACCCCAAAAACAATGTAACTGCCGTAAAAAAGACGAATGTCCTATGAATGGTCAATGTCAGCTGAAATGCATTGTCTATAAAGCAACAGTTAGAACAGACAATGACGTGAAACACTACATAGGGTGTACTGAAGGTGATTTCAAGACAAGATATAATAACCACAAGCAATCCTTTCGGAACAGATCCCACGCTAAAAACACTGAACTGTCTAAACACATTTGGTCACTAAAAGACAACAATATCAATTACAAGCTCTCCTGGGAAATATCTGCCAAGGCAGCACCTTACTTCTGTGGGACTAGGAAGTGTGATCTCTGCTTGTCTGAAAAGCTACTTATAGCTACGGCCCCCCCCCTGGATCATTGTTGAACTCAAGAGCTGAAATTCTCTCCAAGTGCCGCCATCAAAACAAATTCACCCTGAAATATTTTAAAACCTAGCATTCGTACTAATATTCAGCGTGCCCCCTTAACCCCCCCCCCCCCAACGAGGATCCGCTGGGCAGACTCATTTGTTCAGGTAGTTGTTCTCTCACTGCTGGCTCGTGGAGTCCATTGGATGACAGGAAAGTTCTACTTTATCCTGGTCTAATGGGCTTTACGACCTTCAGCTAGGAGACTTGCACCACTTGGTATGAGTATAGTATATTTGCCTTTTATATTGTATATTTGCCTTGTATATTGTGTATTTTCACAGTATATGTGTATTTTTATCATATCATATGTATACTACTGATATGTTCACTGCTTCCAAGGCCCTATTAGAAATCATTTCAATATGCTGATTGAGCATCCTGGTTATATCTTTGTATTATATTTACAATTTACTACATTATATAACCTCTTTGCCCTGCCCTGTTATGTTCCAGTATCGCACGTGTACCCCGACCAATCCTATTGTGCACCCGAGAACAATAGGACCAGTGTCAGTCTTTCACATGCCCCCCCCCCGACCCGAATCGCACAAAGCATAATCTCGTAATCTCGTAAAGTCTCGGCTTTTCAAACCACGACGTTAGCTTCATTCTAACCACATTCACCTGATGATCGGGTCGCATCCCGTGAAACAGTCTGTTGTGAATTAACAGTGTTGTTTTTCTTCAGAGTTATACCGCTCTGGCCTAGCTTGTAGGCCATAGAGCACTTTACATCGGAGGGTAACACTACCTTCTACTCCAGCTCCAGCGACAGGTACGTTGTCGAGCACTTTTGTTAACCCACCCTGTCCAGAAATTCAACTTGTAACATCTACAGTATGAACAAAGCTAACTTCAACTACTCTTTGAAAAACATTCCCATCCCTAGTAATCTGTCCTATACCAAATCCCTGATAAGTAAAGTTGAAAGCCTACTTCGGAGAATGCGATGGAAGGCATTCCATTTCGAAAACCCTGGTCAAACTTCAGATAAACAAAACTATGGATTCAAAACCACATATTCACCCCCTCATAGCGAACACCTCAGGGCATTTGAAAGTGATATCTACGAAATGGTCCGGAACATTGAATTTCAGCACTCACACAATGCATTCCAGAAACAAATGGCCAATGACATCAAAACAATCAGACAATCTGACAATCTCCTAGTACAGGCAGATAAGACAACCAACCTGTGCAGTATGCCGAAAGAACACTACAATAAACTTCTTACAGAAAACATCACTAAGACATACAAAAAAGCAGACAGAAATATCTGTAAAAATATCAATACAGAAACCAAAGAAATAGCCGGTTCCCTTAACCTAGCAGACCGCATCGAAGTCATGGCCGAGCGCAATGCTTACATTACTTTGAAAGACCACAAGGATAATTTTGAACAAAACCCCAAGTGCAGATTGATTAATCCAGCAAAATCTGAAATAGGTATCATTAGCAAAAAGCACTTGGAAAAAATTAATAGCCAACTGAGACTGAAAACCAAACTCAACCAGTGGCAAAATACCGCACAGGTAATATCTTCGTTCAAGAAATTGAAGCTGAAACAAAAATCTAAGTTCATGAAGTTTGATATTGTTGACTTTTACCCCTCGATCACAGAAGATCTTCTCATGAAAGCCCTCAAATTTGCCAAAACCATGGTCTCCATTCCAGAGGATGTTATCAAAACCATCCTGCACAGCAGGAAAAGCTTACTGTTTAGCAACGGTAACACCTGGGTGAAAAAAGATCACACTAGTTTTGACGTCACCATGGGCAGTTTTGATGGCGCTGAAGTATGCGAAATTGTTGGTTTATACATCCTAGATATGTTGAAAAAGGAATTTGGTGTAAATGCCCTAGGCCTGTATCGTGATGACGGTTTAGGTTGTTTCCCCAACATGTCTGGACCCAAAGCAGACAGCACCCGTAAGAAAATGATCAAACTCTTTTCCAATGTTGGGTTAAAGATAACCATTGAAACTAACCTGACCTGCACAGATTTCTTAGACGTAACATTTGACCTCCAAAATGACATCTTCTACCCTTACAGAAAACCGAACAATGACCCTCTCTATATCCACGCACAATCCAATCACCCCCCAGCTGTCATTAGGCAGATACCTATGATGATCAGTAAACGTGTTTCTGACAACTCCTGCAATAAAGAGCTATTTATGAAAGCCAAACCCATGTATGATGAAGCTTTAGCGAAAAGCGGGTTCTCAGAAAGCTTAAAATATGTTGAACCAACAGTGAAAAGCAAGAGAAACAGGAAAAGGAAAATAATATGGTTTAATCCACCCTACAGCCGTCATGTAAAAACCAACATTGGCAGAAAATTCATGAAACTAGTTGAAAAACACTTCCCTCAACATCACAGGTACCACAGGTTATTCAACAGGAACAATTTGAAAATTAGCTACAGCTGTCTACCCAACATGTCTAACCTGATCAGCAAACATAATATGAAGGTTCTAAATTCTGACAATGCTGTGAATGCACCCCAAAAACAATGTAACTGCCGTAAAAAAGACGAATGTCCTATGAATGGTCAATGTCAGCTGAAATGCATTGTCTATAAAGCAACAGTTAGAACAGACAATGACGTGAAACACTACATAGGGTGTACTGAAGGTGATTTCAAGACAAGATATAATAACCACAAGCAATCCTTTCGGAACAGATCCCACGCTAAAAACACTGAACTGTCTAAACACATTTGGTCACTAAAAGACAACAATATCAATTACAAGCTCTCCTGGGAAATATCTGCCAAGGCAGCACCTTACTTCTGTGGGACTAGGAAGTGTGATCTCTGCTTGTCTGAAAAGCTACTTATAGCTACGGCCCCCCCTGGATCATTGTTGAACTCAAGAGCTGAAATTCTCTCCAAGTGCCGCCATCAAAACAAATTCACCCTGAAATATTTTAAAACCTAGCATTCGTACTAATATTCAGCGTGCCCCCTTAACCCCCCCCCCCCCCAACGAGGATCCGCTGGGCAGACTCATTTGTTCAGGTAGTTGTTCTCTCACTGCTGGCTCGTGGAGTCCATTGGATGACAGGAAAGTTCTACTTTATCCTGGTCTAATGGGCTTTACGACCTTCAGCTAGGAGACTTGCACCACTTGGTATGAGTATAGTATATTTGCCTTTTATATTGTATATTTGCCTTGTATATTGTGTATTTTCACAGTATATGTGTATTTTTATCATATCATATGTATACTACTGATATGTTCACTGCTTCCAAGGCCCTATTAGAAATCATTTCAATATGCTGATTGAGCATCCTGGTTATATCTTTGTATTATATTTACAATTTACTACATTATATAACCTCTTTGCCCTGCCCTGTTATGTTCCAGTATCGCACGTGTACCCCGACCAATCCTATTGTGCACCCGAGAACAATAGGATCAGTGTCAGTCTTTCACATGCCCCCCCCCCCGACCCGAATCGCACAAAGCATAATCTCGTAATCTCGTAAAGTCTCGGCTTTTCAAACCACGACGTTAGCTTCATTCTAACCACATTCACCTGATGATCGGGTCGCATCCCGTGAAACAGTCTGTTGTGAATTAACAGTGTTGTTTTTCTTCAGAGTTATACCGCTCTGGCCTAGCTTGTAGGCCATAGAGCACTTTACATCGGAGGGTAACACTACCTTCTACTCCAGCTCCAGCGACAGGTACGTTGTCGAGCACTTTTGTTAACCCACCCTGTCCAGAAATTCAACTTGTAACATCTACAGTATGAACAAAGCTAACTTCAACTACTCTTTGAAAAACATTCCCATCCCTAGTAATCTGTCCTATACCAAATCCCTGATAAGTAAAGTTGAAAGCCTACTTCGGAGAATGCGATGGAAGGCATTCCATTTCGAAAACCCTGGTCAAACTTCAGATAAACAAAACTATGGATTCAAAACCACATATTCACCCCCTCATAGCGAACACCTCAGGGCATTTGAAAGTGATATCTACGAAATGGTCCGGAACATTGAATTTCAGCACTCACACAATGCATTCCAGAAACAAATGGCCAATGACATCAAAACAATCAGACAATCTGACAATCTCCTAGTACAGGCAGATAAGACAACCAACCTGTACAGTATGCCGAAAGAACACTACAATAAACTTCTTACAGAAAACATCACTAAGACATACAAAAAAGCAGACAGAAATATCTGTAAAAATATCAATACAGAAGCCAAAGAAATAGCCGGTTCCCTTAACCTAGCAGACCGCATCGAAGTCATGGCCGAGCGCAATGCTTACATTACTTTGAAAGACCACAAGGATAATTTTGAACAAAACCCCAAGTGCAGATTGATTAATCCAGCAAAATCTGAAATAGGTATCATTAGCAAAAAGCACTTGGAAAAAATTAATAGCCAACTGAGACTGAAAACCAAACTCAACCAGTGGCAAAATACCGCACAGGTAATATCTTGGTTCAAGAAATTGAAGCTGAAACAAAAATCTAAGTTCATGAAGTTTGATATTGTTGACTTTTACCCCTCGATCACAGAAGATCTTCTCATGAAAGCCCTCAAATTTGCCAAAACCATGGTCTCCATTCCAGAGGATGTTATCAAAACCATCCTGCACAGCAGGAAAAGCTTACTGTTTAGCAACGGTAACACCTGGGTGAAAAAAGATCACACTAGTTTTGACGTCACCATGGGCAGTTTTGATGGCGCTGAAGTATGCGAAATTGTTGGTTTATACATCCTAGATATGTTGAAAAAGGAATTTGGTGTAAATGCTCTAGGCCTGTATCGTGATGACGGTTTAGGTTGTTTCCCCAACATGTCTGGACCCAAAGCAGACAGCACCCGTAAGAAAATGATCAAACTCTTTTCCAATGTTGGGTTAAAGATAACCATTGAAACTAACCTGACCTGCACAGATTTCTTAGACGTAACATTTGACCTCCAAAATGACATCTTCTACCCTTACAGAAAACCGAACAATGACCCTCTCTATATCCACGCACAATCCAATCACCCCCCAGCTATCATTAGGCAGATACCTATGATGATCAGTAAACGTGTTTCTGACAACTCCTGCAATAAAGAGCTATTTATGAACGCCAAACCCATGTATGATGAAGCTTTAGCGAAAAGCGGGTTCTCAGAAAGCTTAAAATATGTTGAACCAACAGTGAAAAGCAAGAGAAACAGGAAAAGGAAAATAATATGGTTTAATCCACCCTACAGCCGTCATGTAAAAACCAACATTGGCAGAAAATTCATGAAACTAGTTGGAAAACACTTCCCTCAACATCACAGGTACCACAGGTTATTCAACAGGAACAATTTGAAAATTAGCTACAGCTGTCTACCCAACATGTCTAACCTGATCAGCAAACATAATATGAAGGTTCTAAATTCTGACAATGCTGTGAATGCACCCCAAAAACAATGTAACTGCCGTAAAAAAGACGAATGTCCTATGAATGGTCAATGTCAGCTGAAATGCATTGTCTATAAAGCAACAGTTAGAACAGACAATGACGTGAAACACTACATAGGGTGTACTGAAGGTGATTTCAAGACAAGATATAATAACCACAAGCAATCCTTCCGGAACAGATCCCACGCTAAAAACACTGAACTGTCTAAACACATTTGGTCACTAAAAGACAACAATATCAATTACAAGCTCTCCTGGGAAATATCTGCCAAGGCAGCACCTTACTTCTGTGGGACTAGGAAGTGTGATCTCTGCTTGTCTGAAAAGCTACTTATAGCTACGGCTCCCCCTGGATCATTGTTGAACTCAAGAGCTGAAATTCTCTCCAAGTGCCGCCATCAAAACAAATTCACCCTGAAATATTTTAAAACCTAGCATTCGTACTAATATTCAGCGTGCCCCCTTAACCCCCCCCCCCCCCAACGAGGATCCGCTGGGCAGACTCATTTGTTCAGGTAGTTGTTCTCTCACTGCTGGCTCGTGGAGTCCATTGGATGACAGGAAAGTTCTACTTTATCCTGGTCTAATGGGCTTTACGACCTTCAGCTAGGAGACTTGCACCACTTGGTATGAGTATAGTATATTTGCCTTTTATATTGTATATTTGCCTTGTATATTGTGTATTTTCACAGTATATGTGTATTTTTATCATATCATATGTATACTACTGATATGTTCACTGCTTCCAAGGCCCTATTAGAAATCATTTCAATATGCTGATTGAGCATCCTGGTTATATCTTTGTATTATATTTACAATTTACTACATTATATAACCTCTTTGCCCTGCCCTGTTATGTTCCAGTATCGCACGTGTACCCCGACCAATCCTATTGTGCACCCGAGAACAATAGGATCAGTGTCAGTCTTTCACATGCCCCCCCCCCCCGACCCGAATCGCACAAAGCATAATCTCGTAATCTCGTAAAGTCTCGGCTTTTCAAACCACGACGTTAGCTTCATTCTAACCACATTCACCTGATGATCGGGTCGCATCCCGTGAAACAGTCTGTTGTGAATTAACAGTGTTGTTTTTCTTCAGAGTTATACCGCTCTGGCCTAGCTTGTAGGCCATAGAGCACTTTACATCGGAGGGTAACACTACCTTCTACTCCAGCTCCAGCGACAGGTACGTTGTCGAGCACTTTTGTTAACCCACCCTGTCCAGAAATTCAACTTGTAACATCTACAGTATGAACAAAGCTAACTTCAACTACTCTTTGAAAAACATTCCCATCCCTAGTAATCTGTCCTATACCAAATCCCTGATAAGTAAAGTTGAAAGCCTACTTCGGAGAATGCGATGGAAGGCATTCCATTTCGAAAACCCAGGTCAAACTTCAGATAAACAAAACTATGGATTCAAAACCACATATTCACCCCCTCATAGCGAACACCTCAGGGCATTTGAAAGTGATATCTACGAAATGGTCCGGAACATTGAATTTCAGCACTCACACAATGCATTCCAGAAACAAATGGCCAATGACATCAAAACAATCAGACAATCTGACAATCTCCTAGTACAGGCAGATAAGACAACCAACCTGTACAGTATGCCGAAAGAACACTACAATAAACTTCTTACAGAAAACATCACTAAGACATACAAAAAAGCAGACAGAAATATCTGTAAAAATATCAATACAGAAGCCAAAGAAATAGCCGGTTCCCTTAACCTAGCAGACCGCATCGAAGTCATGGCCGAGCGCAATGCTTACATTACTTTGAAAGACCACAAGGATAATTTTGAACAAAACCCCAAGTGCAGATTGATTAATCCAGCAAAATCTGAAATAGGTATCAGTAGCAAAAAGCACTTGGAAAAAATTAATAGCCAACTGAGACTGAAAACCAAACTCAACCAGTGGCAAAATACCGCACAGGTAATATCTTGGTTCAAGAAATTGAAGCTGAAACAAAAATCTAAGTTCATGAAGTTTGATATTGTTGACTTTTACCCCTCGATCACAGAAGATCTTCTCATGAAAGCCCTCAAATTTGCCAAAACCATGGTCTCCATTCCAGAGGATGTTATCAAAACCATCCTGCACAGCAGGAAAAGCTTACTGTTTAGCAACGGTAACACCTGGGTGAAAAAAGATCACACTAGTTTTGACGTCACCATGGGCAGTTTTGATGGCGCTGAAGTATGCGAAATTGTTGGTTTATACATCCTAGATATGTTGAAAAAGGAATTTGGTGTAAATGCTCTAGGCCTGTATCGTGATGACGGTTTAGGTTGTTTCCCCAACATGTCTGGACCCAAAGCAGACAGCACCCGTAAGAAAATGATCAAACTCTTTTCCAATGTTGGGTTAAAGATAACCATTGAAACTAACCTGACCTGCACAGATTTCTTAGACGTAACATTTGACCTCCAAAATGACATCTTCTACCCTTACAGAAAACCGAACAATGACCCTCTCTATATCCACGCACAATCCAATCACCCCCCAGCTATCATTAGGCAGATACCTATGATGATCAGTAAACGTGTTTCTGACAACTCCTGCAATAAAGAGCTATTTATGAAAGCCAAACCCATGTATGATGAAGCTTTAGCGAAAAGCGGGTTCTCAGAAAGCTTAAAATATGTTGAACCAACAGTGAAAAGCAAGAGAAACAGGAAAAGGAAAATAATATGGTTTAATCCACCCTACAGCCGTCATGTAAAAACCAACATTGGCAGAAAATTCATGAAACTAGTTGAAAAACACTTCCCTCAACATCACAGGTACCACAGGTTATTCAACAGGAACAATTTGAAAATTAGCTACAGCTGTCTACCCAACATGTCTAACCTGATCAGCAAACATAATATGAAGGTTCTAAATTCTGACAATGCTGTGAATGCACCCCAAAAACAATGTAACTGCCGTAAAAAAGACGAATGTCCTATGAATGGTCAATGTCAGCTGAAATGCATTGTCTATAAAGCAACAGTTAGAACAGACAATGACGTGAAACACTACATAGGGTGTACTGAAGGTGATTTCAAGACAAGATATAATAACCACAAGCAATCCTTTCGGAACAGATCCCACGCTAAAAACACTGAACTGTCTAAACACATTTGGTCACTAAAAGACAACAATATCAATTACAAGCTCTCCTGGGAAATATCTGCCAAGGCAGCACCTTACTTCTGTGGGACTAGGAAGTGTGATCTCTGCTTGTCTGAAAAGCTACTTATAGCTACGGCCCCCCCTGGATCATTGTTGAACTCAAGAGCTGAAATTCTCTCCAAGTGCCGCCATCAAAACAAATTCACCCTGAAATATTTTAAAACCTAGCATTCGTACTAATATTCAGCGTGCCCCCTTAACCCCCCCCCCCCCCCCCAACGAGGATCCGCTGGGCAGACTCATTTGTTCAGGTAGTTGTTCTCTCACTGCTGGCTCGTGGAGTCCATTGGATGACAGGAAAGTTCTACTTTATCCTGGTCTAATAGGCTTTACGACCTTCAGCTAGGAGACTTGCACCACTTGGTATGAGTATAGTATATTTGCCTTTTATATTGTATATTTGCCTTGTATATTGTGTATTTTCACAGTATATGTGTATTTTTATCATATCATATGTATACTACTGATATGTTCACTGCTTCCAAGGCCCTATTAGAAATCATTTCAATATGCTGATTGAGCATCCTGGTTATATCTTTGTATTATATTTACAATTTACTATATTATATAACCTCTTTGCCCTGCCCTGTTATGTTCCAGTATCGCACGTGTACCCCGACCAATCCTATTGTGCACCCGAGAACAATAGGATCAGTGTCAGTCTTTCACATGCCCCCCCCCCCCCGACCCGAATCGCACAAAGCATAATCTCGTAATCTCGTAAAGTCTCGGCTTTTCAAACCACGACGTTAGCTTCATTCTAACCACATTCACCTGATGATCGGGTCGCATCCCGTGAAACAGTCTGTTGTGAATTAACAGTGTTGTTTTTCTTCAGAGTTATACCGCTCTGGCCTAGCTTGTAGGCCATAGAGCACTTTACATCGGAGGGTAACACTACCTTCTACTCCAGCTCCAGCGACAGGTACGTTGTCGAGCACTTTTGTTAACCCACCCTGTCCAGAAATTCAACTTGTAACATCTACAGTATGAACAAAGCTAACTTCAACTACTCTTTGAAAAACATTCCCATCCCTAGTAATCTGTCCTATACCAAATCCCTGATAAGTAAAGTTGAAAGCCTACTTCGGAGAATGCGATGGAAGGCATTCCATTTCGAAAACCCTGTTCAAACTTCAGATAAACAAAACTATGGATTCAAAACCACATATTCACCCCCTCATAGCGAACACCTCAGGGCATTTGAAAGTGATATCTACGAAATGGTCCGGAACATTGAATTTCAGCACTCACACAATGCATTCCAGAAACAAATGGCCAATGACATCAAAACAATCAGACAATCTGACAATCTCCTAGTACAGGCAGATAAGACAACCAACCTGTACAGTATGCCGAAAGAACACTACAATAAACTTCTTACAGAAAACATCACTAAGACATACAAAAAAGCAGACAGAAATATCTGTAAAAATATCAATACAGAAGGCAAAGAAATAGCCGGTTCCCTTAACCTAGCAGACCGCATCGAAGTCATGGCCGAGCGCAATGCTTACATTACTTTGAAAGACCACAAGGATAATTTTGAACAAAACCCCAAGTGCAGATTGATTAATCCAGCAAAATCTGAAATAGGTATCAGTAGCAAAAAGCACTTGGAAAAAATTAATAGCCAACTGAGACTGAAAACCAAACTCAACCAGTGGCAAAATACCGCACAGGTAATATCTTGGTTCAAGAAATTGAAGCTGAAACAAAAATCTAAGTTCATGAAGTTTGATATCGTTGACTTTTACCCCTCGATCACAGAAGATCTTCTCATGAAAGCCCTCAAATTTGCCAAAACCATGGTCTCCATTCCAGAGGATGTTATCAAAACCATCCTGCACAGCAGGAAAAGCTTACTGTTTAGCAACGGTAACACCTGGGTGAAAAAAGATCACACTAGTTTTGACGTCACCATGGGCAGTTTTGATGGCGCTGAAGTATGCGAAATTGTTGGTTTATACATCCTAGATATGTTGAAAAAGGAATTTGGTGTAAATGCTCTAGGCCTGTATCGTGATGACGGTTTAGGTTGTTTCCCCAACATGTCTGGACCCAAAGCAGACAGCACCCGTAAGAAAATGATTAAACTCTTTTCCAATGTTGGGTTAAAGATAACCATTGAAACTAACCTGACCTGCACAGATTTCTTAGACGTAACATTTGACCTCCAAAATGACATCTTCTACCCTTACAGAAAACCGAACAATGACCCTCTCTATATCCACGCACAATCCAATCACCCCCCAGCTATCATTAGGCAGATACCTATGATGATCAGTAAACGTGTTTCTGACAACTCCTGCAATAAAGAGCTATTTATGAAAGCCAAACCCATGTATGATGAAGCTTTAGCGAAAAGCGGGTTCTCAGAAAGCTTAAAATATGTTGAACCAACAGTGAAAAGCAAGAGAAACAGGAAAAGGAAAATAATATGGTTTAATCCACCCTACAGCCGTCATGTAAAAACCAACATTGGCAGAAAATTCATGAAACTAGTTGAAAAACACTTCCCTCAACATCACAGGTACCACAGGTTATTCAACAGGAACAATTTGAAAATTAGCTACAGCTGTCTACCCAACATGTCTAACCTGATCAGCAAACATAATATGAAGGTTCTAAATTCTGACAATGCTGTGTATGCACCCCAAAAACAATGTAACTGCCGTAAAAAAGACGAATGTCCTATGAATGGTCAATGTCAGCTGAAATGCATTGTCTATAAAGCAACAGTCAGAACAGACAATGACGTGAAACACTACATAGGCTGTACTGAAGGTGATTTCAAGACAAGATATAATAACCACAAGCAATCCTTTCGGAACAGATCCCACGCTAAAAACACTGAACTGTCTAAACACATTTGGTCACTAAAAGACAACAATATCAATTACAAGCTCTCCTGGGAAATATCTGCCAAGGCAGCACCTTACTTCTGTGGGACTAGGAAGTGTGATCTCTGCTTGTCTGAAAAGCTACTTATAGCTACGGCCCCCCCTGGATCATTGTTGAACTCAAGAGCTGAAATTCTCTCCAAGTGCCGCCATCAAAACAAATTCACCCTGAAATATTTTAAAACCTAGCATTCGTACTAATATTCAGCGTGCCCCCTTAACCCCCCCCCCCCCCCCCAACGAGGATCCGCTGGGCAGACTCATTTGTTCAGGTAGTTGTTCTCTCACTGCTGGCTCGTGGAGTCCATTGGATGACAGGAAAGTTCTACTTTATCCTGGTCTAATGGGCTTTACGACCTTCAGCTAGGAGACTTGCACCACTTGGTATGAGTATAGTATATTTGCCTTTTATATTGTATATTTGCCTTGTATATTGTGTATTTTCACAGTGTATGTGTATTTTTATCATATCATATGTATACTACTGATATGTTCACTGCTTCCAAGGCCCTATTAGAAATCATTTCAATATGCTGATTGAGCATCCTGGTTATATCTTTGTATTATATTTACAATTTACTACATTATATAACCTCTTTGCCCTGCCCTGTTATGTTCCAGTATCGCACGTGTACCCCGACCAATCCTATTGTGCACCCGAGAACAATAGGATCAGTGTCAGTCTTTCACATGCCCCCCCCCCCCCCGACCCGAATCGCACAAAGCATAATCTCGTAATCTCGTAAAGTCTCGGCTTTTCAAACCACGACTTTAGCTTCATTCTAACCACATTCACCTGATGATCGGGTCGCATCCCGTGAAACAGTCTGTTGTGAATTAACAGTGTTGTTTTTCTTCAGAGTTATACCGCTCTGGCCTAGCTTGTAGGCCATAGAGCACTTTACATCGGAGGGTAACACTACCTTCTACTCCAGCTCCAGCGACAGGTACGTTGTCGAGCACTTTTGTTAACCCACCCTGTCCAGAAATTCAACTTGTAACATCTACAGTATGAACAAAGCTAACTTCAACTACTCTTTGAAAAACATTCCCATCCCTAGTAATCTGTCCTATACCAAATCCCTGATAAGTAAAGTTGAAAGCCTACTTCGGAGAATGCGATGGAAGGCATTCCATTTCGAAAACCCTGGTCAAACTTCAGATAAACAAAACTATGGATTCAAAACCACATATTCACCCCCTCATAGCGAACACCTCAGGGCATTTGAAAGTGATATCTACGAAATGGTCCGGAACATTGAATTTCAGCACTCACACAATGCATTCCAGAAACAAATGGCCAATGACATCAAAACAATCAGACAATCTGACAATCTCCTAGTACAGGCAGATAAGACAACCAACCTGTACAGTATGCCGAAAGAACACTACAATAAACTTCTTACAGAAAACATCACTAAGACATACAAAAAAGCAGACAGAAATATCTGTAAAAATATCAATACAGAAGCCAAAGAAATAGCCGGTTCCCTTAACCTAGCAGACCGCATCGAAGTCATGGCCGAGCGCAATGCTTACATTACTTTGAAAGACCACAAGGATAATTTTGAACAAAACCCCAAGTGCAGATTGATTAATCCAGCAAAATCTGAAATAGGTATCATTAGCAAAAAGCACTTGGAAAAAATTAATAGCCAACTGAGACTGAAAACCAAACTCAACCAGTGGCAAAATACCGCACAGGTAATATCTTGGTTCAAGAAATTGAAGCTGAAACAAAAATCTAAGTTCATGAAGTTTGATATTGTTGACTTTTACCCCTCGATCACAGAAGATCTTCTCATGAAAGCCCTCAAATTTGCCAAAACCATGGTCTCCATTCCAGAGGATGTTATCAAAACCATCCTGCACAGCAGGAAAAGCTTACTGTTTAGCAACGGTAACACCTGGGTGAAAAAAGATCACACTAGTTTTGACGTCACCATGGGCAGTTTTGATGGCGCTGAAGTATGCGAAATTGTTGGTTTATACATCCTAGATATGTTGAAAAAGGAATTTGGTGTAAATGCTCTAGGCCTGTATCGTGATGACGGTTTAGGTTGTTTCCCCAACATGTCTGGACCCAAAGCAGACAGCACCCGTAAGAAAATGATCAAACTCTTTTCCAATGTTGGGTTAAAGATAACCATTGAAACTAACCTGACCTGCACAGATTTCTTAGACGTAACATTTGACCTCCAAAATGACATCTTCTACCCTTACAGAAAACCGAACAATGACCCTCTCTATATCCACGCACAATCCAATCACCCCCCAGCTATCATTAGGCAGATACCTATGATGATCAGTAAACGTGTTTCTGACAACTCCTGCAATAAAGAGCTATTTATGAAAGCCAAACCCATGTATGATGAAGCTTTAGCGAAAAGCGGGTTCTCAGAAAGCTTAAAATATGTTGAACCAACAGTGAAAAGCAAGAGAAACAGGAAAAGGAAAATAATATGGTTTAATCCACCCTACAGCCGTCATGTAAAAACCAACATCGGCAGAAAATTCATGAAACTAGTTGAAAAACACTTCCCTCAACATCACAGGTACCACAGGTTATTCAACAGGAACAATTTGAAAATTAGCTACAGCTGTCTACCCAACATGTCTAACCTGATCAGCAAACATAATATGAAGGTTCTAAATTCTGACAATGCTGTGTATGCACCCCAAAAACAATGTAACTGCCGTAAAAAAGACGAATGTCCTATGAATGGTCAATGTCAGCTGAAATGCATTGTCTATAAAGCAACAGTTAGAACAGACAATGACGTGAAACACTACATAGGGTGTACTGAAGGTGATTTCAAGACAAGATATAATAACCACAAGCAATCCTTTCGGAACAGATCCCACGCTAAAAACACTGAACTGTCTAAACACATTTGGTCACTAAAAGACAACAATATCAATTACAAGCTCTCCTGGGAAATATCTGCCAAGGCAGCACCTTACTTCTGTGGGACTAGGAAGTGTGATCTCTGCTTGTCTGAAAAGCTACTTATAGCTACGGCCCCCCCTGGATCATTGTTGAACTCAAGAGCTGAAATTCTCTCCAAGTGCCGCCATCAAAACAAATTCACCCTGAAATATTTTAAAACCTAGCATTCGTACTAATATTCAGCGTGCCCCCTTAACCCCCCACCCCCCCCCCCCCCAACGAGGATCCGCTGGGCAGACTCATTTGTTCAGGTAGTTGTTCTCTCACTGCTGGCTCGTGGAGTCCATTGGATGACAGGAAAGTTCTACTTTATCCTGGTCTAATGGGCTTTACGACCTTCAGCTAGGAGACTTGCACCACTTGGTATGAGTATAGTATATTTGCCTTTTATATTGTATATTTGCCTTGTATATTGTGTATTTTCACAGTATATGTGTATTTTTATCATATCATATGTATACTACTGATATGTTCACTGCTTCCAAGGCCCTATTAGAAATCATTTCAATATGCTGATTGAGCATCCTGGTTATATCTTTGTATTATATTTACAATTTACTACATTATATAACCTCTTTGCCCTGCCCTGTTATGTTCCAGTATCGCACGTGTACCCCGACCAATCCTATTGTGCACCCGAGAACAATAGGATCAGTGTCAGTCTTTCACATGCCCCCCCCCCCCCGACCCGAATCGCACAAAGCATAATCTCGTAATCTCGTAAAGTCTCGGCTTTTCAAACCACGACGTTAGCTTCATTCTAACCACATTCACCTGATGATCGGGTCGCATCCCGTGAAACAGTCTGTTGTGAATTAACAGTGTTGTTTTTCTTCAGAGTTATACCGCTCTGGCCTAGCTTGTAGGCCATAGAGCACTTTACATCGGAGGGTAACACTACCTTCTACTCCAGCTCCAGCGACAGGTACGTTGTCGAGCACTTTTGTTAACCCACCCTGTCCAGAAATTCAACTTGTAACATCTACAGTATGAACAAAGCTAACTTCAACTACTCTTTGAAAAACATTCCCATCCCTAGTATTCTGTCCTATACCAAATCCCTGATAAGTAAAGTTGAAAGCCTACTTCGGAGAATGCGATGGAAGGCATTCCATTTCGAAAACCCTGGTCAAACTTCAGATAAACAAAACTATGGATTCAAAACCACATATTCACCCCCTCATAGCGAACACCTCAGGGCATTTGAAAGTGATATCTACGAAATGGTCCGGAACATTGAATTTCAGCACTCACACAATGCATTCCAGAAACAAATGGCCAATGACATCAAAACAATCAGACAATCTGACAATCTCCTAGTACAGGCAGATAAGACAACCAACCTGTACAGTATGCCGAAAGAACACTACAATAAACTTCTTACAGAAAACATCACTAAGACATACAAAAAAGCAGACAGAAATATCTGTAAAAATATCAATACAGAAGCCAAAGAAATAGCCGGTTCCCTTAACCTAGCAGACCGCATCGAAGTCATGGCCGAGCGCAATGCTTACATTACTTTGAAAGACCACAAGGATAATTTTGAACAAAACCCCAAGTGCAGATTGATTAATCCAGCAAAATCTGAAATAGGTATCATTAGCAAAAAGCACTTGGAAAAAATTAATAGCCAACTGAGACTGAAAACCAAACTCAACCAGTGGCAAAATACCGCACAGGTAATATCTTGGTTCAAGAAATTGAAGCTGAAACAAAAATCTAAGTTCATGAAGTTTGATATTGTTGACTTTTACCCCTCGATCACAGAAGATCTTCTCATGAAAGCCCTCAAATTTGCCAAAACCATGGTCTCCATTCCAGAGGATGTTATCAAAACCATCCTGCACAGCAGGAAAAGCTTACTGTTTAGCAACGGTAACACCTGGGTGAAAAAAGATCACACTAGTTTTGACGTCACCATGGGCAGTTTTGATGGCGCTGAAGTATGCGAAATTGTTTGTTTATACATCCTAGATATGTTGAAAAAGGAATTTGGTGTAAATGCTCTAGGCCTGTATCGTGATGACGGTTTAGGTTGTTTCCCCAACATGTCTGGACCCAAAGCAGACAGCACCCGTAAGAAAATGATCAAACTCTTTTCCAATGTTGGGTTAAAGATAACCATTGAAACTAACCTGACCTGCACAGATTTCTTAGACGTAACATTTGACCTCCAAAATGACATCTTCTACCCTTACAGAAAACCGAACAATGACCCTCTCTATATCCACGCACAATCCAATCACCCCCCAGCTATCATTAGGCAGATACCTATGATGATCAGTAAACGTGTTTCTGACAACTCCTGCAATAAAGAGCTATTTATGAAAGCCAAACCCATGTATGATGAAGCTTTAGCGAAAAGCGGGTTCTCAGAAAGCTTAAAATATGTTGAACCAACAGTGAAAAGCAAGAGAAACAGGAAAAGGAAAATAATATGGTTTAATCCACCCTACAGCCGTCATGTAAAAACCAACATTGGCAGAAAATTCATGAAACTAGTTGAAAAACACTTCCCTCAACATCACAGGTACCACAGGTTATTCAACAGGAACAATTTGAAAATTAGCTACAGCTGTCTACCCAACATGTCTAACCTGATCAGCAAACATAATATGAAGGTTCTAAATTCTGACAATGCTGTGAATGCACCCCAAAAACAATGTAACTGCCGTAAAAAAGACGAATGTCCTATGAATGGTCAATGTCAGCTGAAATGCATTGTCTATAAAGCAACAGTTAGAACAGACAATAACGTGAAACACTACATAGGGTGTACTGAAGGTGATTTCAAGACAAGATATAATAACCACAAGCAATCCTTTCGGAACAGATCCCACGCTAAAAACACTGAACTGTCTAAACACATTTGGTCACTAAAAGACAACAATATCAATTACAAGCTCTCCTGGGAAATATCTGCCAAGGCAGCACCTTACTTCTGTGGGACTAGGAAGTGTGATCTCTGCTTGTCTGAAAAGCTACTTATAGCTACGGCCCCCCCTGGATCATTGTTGAACTCAAGAGCTGAAATTCTCTCCAAGTGCCGCCATCAAAACAAATTCACCCTGAAATATTTTAAAACCTAGCATTCGTACTAATATTCAGCGTGCCCCCTTAACCCCCCCCCCCCCAACGAGGATCCGCTGGGCAGACTCATTTGTTCAGGTAGTTGTTCTCTCACTGCTGGCTCGTGGAGTCCATTGGATGACAGGAAAGTTCTACTTTATCCTGGTCTAATGGGCTTTACGACCTTCAGCTAGGAGACTTGCACCACTTGGTATGAGTATAGTATATTTGCCTTTTATATTGTATATTTGCCTTGTATATTGTGTATTTTCACAGTATATGTGTATTTTTATCATATCATATGTATACTACTGATATGTTCACTGCTTCCAAGGCCCTATTAGAAATCATTTCAATATGCTGATTGAGCATCCTGGTTATATCTTTGTATTATATTTACAATTTACTACATTATATAACCTCTTTGCCCTGCCCTGTTATGTTCCAGTATCGCACGTGTACCCCGACCAATCCTATTGTGCACCCGAGAACAATAGGATCAGTGTCAGTCTTTCACATGCCCCCCCCCGACCCGAATCGCACAAAGCATAATCTCGTAATCTCGTAAAGTCTCGGCTTTTCAAACCACGACGTTAGCTTCATTCTAACCACATTCACCTGATGATCGGGTCGCATCCCGTGAAACAGTCTGTTGTGAATTAACAGTGTTGTTTTTCTTCAGAGTTATACCGCTCTGGCCTAGCTTGTAGGCCATAGAGCACTTTACATCGGAGGGTAACACTACCTTCTACTCCAGCTCCAGCGACAGGTACGTTGTCGAGCACTTTTGTTAACCCACCCTGTCCAGAAATTCAACTTGTAACATCTACAGTATGAACAAAGCTAACTTCAACTACTCTTTGAAAAACATTCCCATCCCTAGTATTCTGTCCTATACCAAATCCCTGATAAGTAAAGTTGAAAGCCTACTTCGGAGAATGCGATGGAAGGCATTCCATTTCGAAAACCCTGGTCAAACTTCAGATAAACAAAACTATGGATTCAAAACCACATATTCACCCCCTCATAGCGAACACCTCAGGGCATTTGAAAGTGATATCTACGAAATGGTCCGGAACATTGAATTTCAGCACTCACACAATGCATTCCAGAAACAAATGGCCAATGACATCAAAACAATCAGACAATCTGACAATCTCCTAGTACAGGCAGATAAGACAACCAACCTGTACAGTATGCCGAAAGAACACTACAATAAACTTCTTACAGAAAACATCACTAAGACATACAAAAAAGCAGACAGAAATATCTGTAAAAATATCAATACAGAAGCCAAAGAAATAGCCGGTTCCCTTAACCTAGCAGACCGCATCGAAGTCATGGCCGAGCGCAATGCTTACATTACTTTGAAAGACCACAAGGATAATTTTGAACAAAACCCCAAGTGCAGATTGATTAATCCAGCAAAATCTGAAATAGGTATCATTAGCAAAAAGCACTTGGAAAAAATTAATAGCCAACTGAGACTGAAAACCAAACTCAACCAGTGGCAAAATACCGCACAGGTAATATCTTGGTTCAAGAAATTGAAGCTGAAACAAAAATCTAAGTTCATGAAGTTTGATATTGTTGACTTTTACCCCTCGATCACAGAAGATCTTCTCATGAAAGCCCTCAAATTTGCCAAAACCATGGTCTCCATTCCAGAGGATGTTATCAAAACCATCCTGCACAGCAGGAAAAGCTTACTGTTTAGCAACGGTAACACCTGGGTGAAAAAAGATCACACTAGTTTTGACGTCACCATGGGCAGTTTTGATGGCGCTGAAGTATGCGAAATTGTTGGTTTATACATCCTAGATATGTTGAAAAAGGAATTTGGTGTAAATGCTCTAGGCCTGTATCGTGATGACGGTTTAGGTTGTTTCCCCAACATGTCTGGACCCAAAGCAGACAGCACCCGTAAGAAAATGATCAAACTCTTTTCCAATGTTGGGTTAAAGATAACCATTGAAACTAACCTGACCTGCACAGATTTCTTAGACGTAACATTTGACCTCCAAAATGACATCTTCTACCCTTACAGAAAACCGAACAATGACCCTCTCTATATCCACGCACAATCCAATCACCCCCCAGCTATCATTAGGCAGATACCTATGATGATCAGTAAACGTGTTTCTGACAACTCCTGCAATAAAGAGCTATTTATGAAAGCCAAACCCATGTATGATGAAGCTTTAGCGAAAAGCGGGTTCTCAGAAAGCTTAAAATATGTTGAACCAACAGTGAAAAGCAAGAGAAACAGGAAAAGGAAAATAATATGGTTTAATCCACCCTACAGCCGTCATGTAAAAACCAACATTGGCAGAAAATTCATGAAACTAGTTGAAAAACACTTCCCTCAACATCACAGGTACCACAGGTTATTCAACAGGAACAATTTGAAAATTAGCTACAGCTGTCTACCCAACATGTCTAACCTGATCAGCAAACATAATATGAAGGTTCTAAATTCTGACAATGCTGTGAATGCACCCCAAAAACAATGTAACTGCCGTAAAAAAGACGAATGTCCTATGAATGGTCAATGTCAGCTGAAATGCATTGTCTATAAAGCAACAGTTAGAACAGACAATAACGTGAAACACTACATAGGGTGTACTGAAGGTGATTTCAAGACAAGATATAATAACCTCAAGCAATCCTTTCGGAACAGATCCCACGCTAAAAACACTGAACTGTCTAAACACATTTGGTCACTAAAAGACAACAATATCAATTACAAGCTCTCCTGGGAAATATCTGCCAAGGCAGCACCTTACTTCTGTGGGACTAGGAAGTGTGATCTCTGCTTGTCTGAAAAGCTACTTATAGCTACGGCCCCCCCTGGATCATTGTTGAACTCAAGAGCTGAAATTCTCTCCAAGTGCCGCCATCAAAACAAATTCACCCTGAAATATTTTAAAACCTAGCATTCGTACTAATATTCAGCGTGCCCCCTTAACCCCCCCCCCCCCAACGAGGATCCGCTGGGCAGACTCATTTGTTCAGGTAGTTGTTCTCTCACTGCTGGCTCGTGGAGTCCATTGGATGACAGGAAAGTTCTACTTTATCCTGGTCTAATGGGCTTTACGACCTTCAGCTAGGAGACTTGCACCACTTGGTATGAGTATAGTATATTTGCCTTTTATATTGTATATTTGCCTTGTATATTGTGTATTTTCACAGTGTATGTGTATTTTTATCATATCATATGTATACTACTGATATGTTCACTGCTTCCAAGGCCCTATTAGAAATCATTTCAATATGCTGATTGAGCATCCTGGTTATATCTTTGTATTATATTTACAATTTACTACATTATATAACCTCTTTGCCCTGCCCTGTTATGTTCCAGTATCGCACGTGTACCCCGACCAATCCTATTGTGCACCCGAGAACAATAGGATCAGTGTCAGTCTTTCACATGCCCCCCCCCCCCGACCCGAATTGCACAAAGCATAATCTCGTAATCTCGTAAAGTCTCGGTTTTTCAAACCACGACGTTAGCTTCATTCTAACCACATTCACCTGATGATCGGGTCGCATCCCGTGAAACAGTCTGTTGTGAATTAACAGTGTTGTTTTTCTTCAGAGTTATACCGCTCTGGCCTAGCTTGTAGGCCATAGAGCACTTTACATCGGAGGGTAACACTACCTTCTACTCCAGCTCCAGCGACAGGTACGTTGTCGAGCACTTTTGTTAACCCACCCTGTCCAGAAATTCAACTTGTAACATCTACAGTATGAACAAAGCTAACTTCAACTACTCTTTGAAAAACATTCCCATCCCTAGTAATCTGGCCTATACCAAATCCCTGATAAGTAAAGTTGAAAGCCTACTTCGGAGAATGCGATGGAAGGCATTCCATTTCGAAAACCCTGGTCAAACTTCAGATAAACAAAACTATGGATTCAAAACCACATATTCACCCCCTCATAGCGAACACCTCAGGGCATTTGAAAGTGATATCTACGAAATGGTCCGGAACATTGAATTTCAGCACTCACACAATGCATTCCAGAAACAAATGGCCAATGACATCAAAACAATCAGACAATCTGACAATCTTCTAGTACAGGCAGATAAGACAACCAACCTGTACAGTATGCCGAAAGAACACTACAATAAACTTCTTACAGAAAACATCACTAAGACATACAAAAAAGCAGACAGAAATATCTGTAAAAATATCAATACAGAAGCCAAAGAAATAGCCGGTTCCCTTAACCTAGCAGACCGCATCGAAGTCATGGCCGAGCGCAATGCTTACATTACTTTGAAAGACCACAAGGATAATTTTGAACAAAACCCCAAGTGCAGATTGATTAATCCAGCAAAATCTGAAATAGGTATCATTAGCAAAAAGCACTTGGAAAAAATTAATAGCCAACTGAGACTGAAAACCAAACTCAACCAGTGGCAAAATACCGCACAGGTAATATCTTGGTTCAAGAAATTGAAGCTGAAACAAAAATCTAAGTTCATGAAGTTTGATATTGTTGACTTTTACCCCTCGATCACAGAAGATCTTCTCATGAAAGCCCTCAAATTTGCCAAAACCATGGTCTCCATTCCAGAGGATGTTATCAAAACCATCCTGCACAGCAGGAAAAGCTTACTGTTTAGCAACGGTAACACCTGGGTGAAAAAAGATCACACTAGTTTTGACGTCACCATGGGCAGTTTTGATGGCGCTGAAGTATGCGAAATTGTTGGTTTATACATCCTAGATATGTTGAAAAAGGAATTTGGTGTAAATGCTCTAGGCCTGTATCGTGATGACGGTTTAGGTTGTTTCCCCAACATGTCTGGGCCCAAAGCAGACAGCACCCGTAAGAAAATGATCAAACTCTTTTCCAATGTTGGGTTAAAGATAACCATTGAAACTAACCTGACCTGCACAGATTTCTTAGACGTAACATTTGACCTCCAAAATGACATCTTCTACCCTTACAGAAAACCGAACAATGACCCTCTCTATATCCACGCACAATCCAATCACCCCCCAGCTATCATTAGGCAGATACCTATGATGATCAGTAAACGTGTTTCTGACAACTCCTGCAATAAAGAGCTATTTATGAAAGCCAAACCCATGTATGATGAAGCTTTAGCGAAAAGCGGGTTCTCAGAAAGCTTAAAATATGTTGAACCAACAGTGAAAAGCAAGAGAAACAGGAAAAGGAAAATAATATGGTTTAATCCACCCTACAGCCGTCATGTAAAAACCAACATTGGCAGAAAATTCATGAAACTAGTTGAAAAACACTTCCCTCAACATCACAGGTACCACAGGTTATTCAACAGGAACAATTTGAAAATTAGCTACAGCTGTCTACCCAACATGTCTAACCTGATCAGCAAACATAATATGAAGGTTCTAAATTCTGACAATGCTGTGAATGCACCCCAAAAACAATGTAACTGCCGTAAAAAAGACGAATGTCCTATGAATGGTCAATGTCAGCTGAAATGCATTGTCTATAAAGCAACAGTTAGAACAGACAATGACGTGAAACACTACATAGGGTGTACTGAAGGTGATTTCAAGACAAGATATAATAACCACAAGCAATCCTTTCGGAACAGATCCCACGCTAAAAACACTGAACTGTCTAAACACATTTGGTCACTAAAAGACAACAATATCAATTACAAGCTCTCCTGGGAAATATCTGCCAAGGCAGCACCTTACTTCTGTGGGACTAGGAAGTGTGATCTCTGCTTGTCTGAAAAGCTACTTATAGCTACGGCCCCCCCTGGATCATTGTTGAACTCAAGAGCTGAAATTCTCTCCAAGTGCCGCCATCAAAACAAATTCACCCTGAAATATTTTAAAACCTAGCATTCGTACTAATATTCAGCATGCCCCCTTAACCCCCCCCCCCCCCCAACGACGATCCGCTGGGCAGACTCATTTGTTCAGGTAGTTGTTCTCTCACTGCTGGCTCGTGGAGTCCATTGGATGACAGGAAAGTTCTACTTTATCCTGGTCTAATGGGCTTTACGACCTTCAGCTAGGAGACTTGCACCACTTGGTATGAGTATAGTATATTTGCCTTTTATATTGTATATTTGCCTTGTATATTGTGTATTTTCACAGTATATGTGTATTTTTATCATATCATATGTATACTACTGATATGTATGCTTCCAAGGCCCTATTAGAAATCATTTCAATATGCTGATTGAGCATCCTGGTTATATCTTTGTATTATATTTACAATTTACTACATTATATAACCTCTTTGCCCTGCCCTGTTATGTTCCAGTATCGCACGTGTACCCCGACCAATCCTATTGTGCACCCGAGAACAATAGGATCAGTGTCAGTCTTTCACATGCCCCCCCCCCCGACCCGAATCGCACAAAGCATAATCTCGTAATCTCGTAAAGTCTCGGCTTTTCAAACCACGACGTTAGCTTCATTCTAACCACATTCACCTGATGATCGGGTCGCATCCCGTGAAACAGTCTGTTGTGAATTAACAGTGTTGTTTTTCTTCAGAGTTATACCGCTCTGGCCTAGCTTGTAGGCCATAGAGCACTTTACATCGGAGGGTAACACTACCTTCTACTCCAGCTCCAGCGACAGGTACGTTGTCGAGCACTTTTGTTAACCCACCCTGTCCAGAAATTCAACTTGTAACATCTACAGTATGAACAAAGCTAACTTCAACTACTCTTTGAAAAACATTCCCATCCCTAGTAATCTGTCCTATACCAAATCCCTGATAAGTAAAGTTGAAAGCCTACTTCGGAGAATGCGATGGAAGGCATTCCATTTCGAAAACCCTGGTCAAACTTCAGATAAACAAAACTATGGATTCAAAACCACATATTCACCCCCTCATAGCGAACACCTCAGGGCATTTGAAAGTGATATCTACGAAATGGTCCGGAACATTGAATTTCAGCACTCACACAATGCATTCCAGAAACAAATGGCCAATGACATCAAAACAATCAGACAATCTGACAATCTCCTAGTACAGGCAGATAAGACAACCAACCTGTACAGTATGCCGAAAGAACACTACAATAAACTTCTTACAGAAAACATCACTAAGACATACAAAAAAGCAGACAGAAATATCTGTAAAAATATCAATACAGAAGCCAAAGAAATAGCCGGTTCCCTTAACCTAGCAGACCGCATCGAAGTCATGGCCGAGCGCAATGCTTACATTACTTTGAAAGACCACAAGGATAATTTTGAACAAAACCCCAAGTGCAGATTGATTAATCCAGCAAAATCTGAAATAGGTATCATTAGCAAAAAGCACTTGGAAAAAATTAATAGCCAACTGAGACTGAAAACCAAACTCAACCAGTGGCAAAATACCGCACAGGTAATATCTTGGTTCAAGAAATTGAAGCTGAAACAAAAATCTAAGTTCATGAAGTTTGATATTGTTGACTTTTACCCCTCGATCACAGAAGATCTTCTCATGAAAGCCCTCAAATTTGCCAAAACCATGGTCTCCATTCCAGAGGATGTTATCAAAACCATCCTGCACAGCAGGAAAAGCTTACTGTTTAGCAACGGTAACACCTGGGTGAAAAAAGATCACACTAGTTTTGACGTCACCATGGGCAGTTTTGATGGCGCTGAAGTATGCGAAATTGTTGGTTTATACATCCTAGATATGTTGAAAAAGGAATTTGGTGTAAATGCTCTAGGCCTGTATCGTGATGACGGTTTAGGTTGTTTCCCCAACATGTCTGGGCCCAAAGCAGACAGCACCCGTAAGAAAATGATCAAACTCTTTTCCAATGTTGGGTTAAAGATAACCATTGAAACTAACCTGACCTGCACAGATTTCTTAGACGTAACATTTGACCTCCAAAATGACATCTTCTACCCTTACAGAAAACCGAACAATGACCCTCTCTATATCCACGCACAATCCAATCACCCCCCAGCTATCATTAGGCAGATACCTATGATGATCAGTAAACGTGTTTCTGACAACTCCTGCAATAAAGAGCTATTTATGAAAGCCAAACCCATGTATGATGAAGCTTTAGCGAAAAGCGGGTTCTCAGAAAGCTTAAAATATGTTGAACCAACAGTGAAAAGCAAGAGAAACAGGAAAAGGAAAATAATATGGTTTAATCCACCCTACAGCCGTCATGTAAAAACCAACATTGGCAGAAAATTCATGAAACTAGTTGAAAAACACTTCCCTCAACATCACAGGTACCACAGGTTATTCAACAGGAACAATTTGAAAATTAGCTACAGCTGTCTACCCAACATGTCTAACCTGATCAGCAAACATAATATGAAGGTTCTAAATTCTGACAATGCTGTGAATGCACCCCAAAAACAATGTAACTGCCGTAAAAAAGACGAATGTCCTATGAATGGTCAATGTCAGCTGAAATGCATTGTCTATAAAGCAACAGTTAGAACAGACAATGACGTGAAACACTACATAGGGTGTACTGAAGGTGATTTCAAGACAAGATATAATAACCACAAGCAATCCTTTCGGAACAGATCCCACGCTAAAAACACTGAACTGTCTAAACACATTTGGTCACTAAAAGACAACAATATCAATTACAAGCTCTCCTGGGAAATATCTGCCAAGGCAGCACCTTACTTCTGTGGGACTAGGAAGTGTGATCTCTGCTTGTCTGAAAAGCTACTTATAGCTGCGGCCCCCCCTGGATCATTGTTGAACTCAAGAACTGAAATTCTCTCCAAGTGCCGCCATCAAAACAAATTCACCCTGAAATATTTTAAAACCTAGCATTCGTACTAATATTCAGCGTGCCCCCTTAACCCCTCCCCCCCCCCCAACGAGGATCCGCTGGGCAGACTCATTTGTTCAGGTAGTTGTTCTCTCACTGCTGGCTCGTGGAGTCCATTGGATGACAGGAAAGTTCTACTTTATCCTGGTCTAATGGGCTTTACGACCTTCAGCTAGGAGACTTGCACCACTTGGTATGAGTATAGTATATTTGCCTTTTATATTGTATATTTGCTTTGTATATTGTGTATTTTCACAGTATATGTGTATTTTTATCATATCATATGTATACTACTGATATGTTCACTGCTTCCAAGGCCCTATTAGAAATCATTTCAATATGCTGATTGAGCATCCTGGTTATATCTTTGTATTATATTTACAATTTACTACATTATATAACCTCTTTGCCCTGCCCTGTTATGTTCCAGTATCGCACGTGTACCCCGACCAATCCTATTGTGCACCCGAGAACAATAGGATCAGTGTCAGTCTTTCACATGCCCCCCCCCCCCCGACCCGAATCGCACAAAGCATAATCTCGTAATCTCGTAAAGTCTCGGCTTTTCAAACCACGACGTTAGCTTCATTCTAACCACATTCACCTGATGATCGGGTCGCATCCCGTGAAACAGTCTGTTGTGAATTAACAGTGTTGTTTTTCTTCAGAGTTATACCGCTCTTGCCTAGCTTGTAGGCCATAGAGCACTTTACATCGGAGGGTAACACTACCTTCTACTCCAGCTCCAGCGACAGGTACGTTGTCGAGCACTTTTGTTAACCCACCCTGTCCAGAAATTCAACTTGTAACATCTACAGTATGAACAAAGCTAACTTCAACTACTCTTTGAAAAACATTCCCATCCCTAGTATTCTGTCCTATACCAAATCCCTGATAAGTAAAGTTGAAAGCCTACTTCGGAGAATGCGATGGAAGGCATTCCATTTCGAAAACCCTGGTCAAACTTCAGATAAACAAAACTATGGATTCAAAACCACATATTCACCCCCTCATAGCGAACACCTCAGGGCATTTGAAAGTGATATCTACGAAATGGTCCGGAACATTGAATTTCAGCACTCACACAATGCATTCCAGAAACAAATGGCCAATGACATCAAAACAATCAGACAATCTGACAATCTCCTAGTACAGGCAGATAAGACAACCAACCTGTACAGTATGCCGAAAGAACACTACAATAAACTTCTTACAGAAAACATCACTAAGACATACAAAAAAGCAGACAGAAATATCTGTAAAAATATCAATACAGAAGCCAAAGAAATAGCCGGTTCCCTTAACCTAGCAGACCGCATCGAAGTCATGGCCGAGCGCAATGCTTACATTACTTTGAAAGACCACAAGGATAATTTTGAACAAAACCCCAAGTGCAGATTGATTAATCCAGCAAAATCTGAAAAAGGTATCATTAGCAAAAAGCACTTGGAAAAAATTAATAGCCAACTGAGACTGAAAACCAAACTCAACCAGTGGCAAAATACCGCACAGGTAATATCTTGGTTCAAGAAATTGAAGCTGAAACAAAAATCTAAGTTCATGAAGTTTGATATTGTTGACTTTTACCCCTCGATCACAGAAGATCTTCTCATGAAAGCCCTCAAATTTGCCAAAACCATGGTCTCCATTCCAGAGGATGTTATCAAAACCATCCTGCACAGCAGGAAAAGCTTACTGTTTAGCAACGGTAACACCTGGGTGAAAAAAGATCACACTAGTTTTGACGTCACCATGGGCAGTTTTGATGGCGCTGAAGTATGCGAAATTGTTGGTTTATACATCCTAGATATGTTGAAAAAGGAATTTGGTGTAAATGCTCTAGGCCTGTATCGTGATGACGGTTTAGGTTGTTTCCCCAACATGTCTGGACCCAAAGCAGACAGCACCCGTAAGAAAATGATCAAACTCTTTTCCAATGTTGGGTTAAAGATAACCATTGAAACTAACCTGACCTGCACAGATTTCTTAGACGTAACATTTGACCTCCAAAATGACATCTTCTACCCTTACAGAAAACCGAACAATGACCCTCTCTATATCCACGCACAATCCAATCACCCCCCAGCTATCATTAGGCAGATACCTATGATGATCAGTAAACGTGTTTCTGACAACTCCTGCAATAAAGAGCTATTTATGAAAGCCAAACCCATGTATGATGAAGCTTTAGCGAAAAGCGGGTTCTCAGAAAGCTTAAAATATGTTGAACCAACAGTGAAAAGCAAGAGAAACAGGAAAAGGAAAATAATATGGTTTAATCCACCCTACAGCCGTCATGTAAAAACCAACATTGGCAGAAAATTCATGAAACTAGTTGAAAAACACTTCCCTCAACACCACAGGTACCACAGGTTATTCAACAGGAACAATTTGAAAATTAGCTACAGCTGTCTACCCAACATGTCTAACCTGATCAGCAAACATAATATGAAGGTTCTAAATTCTGACAATGCTGTGAATGCACCCCAAAAACAATGTAACTGCCGTAAAAAAGACGAATGTCCTATGAATGGTCAATGTCAGGCGAAATGCATTGTCTATAAAGCAACAGTTAGAACAGACAATGACGTGAAACACTACATAGGGTGTACTGAAGGTGATTTCAAGACAAGATATAATAACCACAAGCAATCCTTTCGGAACAGATCCCACGCTAAAAACACTGAACTGTCTAAACACATTTGGTCACTAAAAGACAACAATATCAATTACAAGCTCTCCTGGGAAATATCTGCCAAGGCAGCACCTTACTTCTGTGGGACTAGGAAGTGTGATCTCTGCTTGTCTGAAAAGCTACTTATAGCTACGGCCCCCCCTGGATCATTGTTGAACTCAAGAGCTGAAATTCTCTCCAAGTGCCGCCATCAAAACAAATTCACCCTGAAATATTTTAAAACCTAGCATTCGTACTAATATTCAGCGTGCCCCCTTAACCCCCCCCCCCCCCAACGAGGATCCGCTGGGCAGACTCATTTGTTCAGGTAGTTGTTCTCTCACTGCTGGCTCGTGGAGTCCATTGGATGACAGGAAAGTTCTACTTTATCCTGGTCTAATGGGCTTTACGACCTTCAGCTAGGAGACTTGCACCACTTGGTATGAGTATAGTATATTTGCCTTTTATATTGTATATTTGCCTTGTATATTGTGTATTTTCACAGTATATGTGTATTTTTATCATATCATATGTATACTACTGATATGTTCACTGCTTCCAAGGCCCTATTAGAAATCATTTCAATATGCTGATTGAGCATCCTGGTTATATCTTTGTATTATATTTACAATTTACTACATTATATAACCTCTTTGCCCTGCCCTGTTATGTTCCAGTATCGCACGTGTACCCCGACCAATCCTATTGTGCACCCGAGAACAATAGGATCAGTGTCAGTCTTTCACATGCCCCCCCCCCCCCCCCGACCCGAATCGCACAAAGCATAATCTCGTAATCTCGTAAAGTCTCGGCTTTTCAAACCACGCCGTTAGCTTCATTCTAACCACATTCACCTGATGATCGGGTCGCATCCCGTGAAACAGTCTGTTGTGAATTAACAGTGTTGTTTTTCTTCAGAGTTATACCGCTCTGGCCTAGCTTGTAGGCCATAGAGCACTTTACATCGGAGGGTAACACTACCTTCTACTCCAGCTCCAGCGACAGGTACGTTGTCGAGCACTTTTGTTAACCCACCCTGTCCAGAAATTCAACTTGTAACATCTACAGTATGAACAAAGCTAACTTCAACTACTCTTTGAAAAACATTCCCATCCCTAGTAATCTGTCCTATACCAAATCCCTGATAAGTAAAGTTGAAAGCCTACTTCGGAGAATGCAATGGAAGGCATTCCATTTCGAAAACCCTGGTCAAACTTCAGATAAACAAAACTATGGATTCAAAACCACATATTCACCCCCTCATAGCGAACACCTCAGGGCATTTGAAAGTGATATCTACGAAATGGTCCGGAACATTGAATTTCAGCACTCACACAATGCATTCCAGAAACAAATGGCCAATGACATCAAAACAATCAGACAATCTGACAATCTCCTAGTACAGGCAGATAAGACAACCAACCTGTACAGTATGCCGAAAGAACACTACAATAAACTTCTTACAGAAAACATCACTAAGACATACAAAAAAGCAGACAGAAATATCTGTAAAAATATCAATACAGAAGCCAAAGAAATAGCCGGTTCCCTTAACCTAGCAGACCGCATCGAAGTCATGGCCGAGCGCAATGCTTACATTACTTTGAAAGACCACAAGGATAATTTTGAACAAAACCCCAAGTGCAGATTGATTAATCCAGCAAAATCTGAAATAGGTATCATTAGCAAAAAGCACTTGGAAAAAATTAATAGCCAACTGAGACTGAAAACCAAACTCAACCAGTGGCAAAATACCGCACAGGTAATATCTTGGTTCAAGAAATTGAAGCTGAAACAAAAATCTAAGTTCATGAAGTTTGATATTGTTGACTTTTACCCCTCGATCACAGAAGATCTTCTCATGAAAGCCCTCAAATTTGCCAAAACCATGGTCTCCATTCCAGAGGATGTTATCAAAACCATCCTGCACAGCAGGAAAAGCTTACTGTTTAGCAACGGTAACACCTGGGTGAAAAAAGATCACACTAGTTTTGACGTCACCATGGGCAGTTTTGATGGCGCTGAAGTATGCGAAATTGTTGGTTTATACATCCTAGATATGTTGAAAAAGGAATTTGGTGTAAATGCTCTAGGCCTGTATCGTGATGACGGTTTAGGTTGTTTCCCCAACATGTCTGGACCCAAAGCAGACAGCACCCGTAAGAAAATGATCAAACTCTTTTCCAATGTTGGGTTAAAGATAACCATTGAAACTAACCTGACCTGCACAGATTTCTTAGACGTAACATTTGACCTCCAAAATGACATCTTCTACCCTTACAGAAAACCGAACAATGACCCTCTCTATATCCACGCACAATCCAATCACCCCCCAGCTATCATTAGGCAGATACCTATGATGATCAGTAAACGTGTTTCTGACAACTCCTGCAATAAAGAGCTATTTATGAAAGCCAAACCCATGTATGATGAAGCTTTAGCGAAAAGCGGGTTCTCAGAAAGCTTAAAATATGTTGAACCAACAGTGAAAAGCAAGAGAAACAGGAAAAGGAAAATAATATGGTTTAATCCACCCTACAGCCGTCATGTAAAAACCAACATTGGCAGAAAATTCATGAAACTAGTTGAAAAACACTTCCCTCAACATCACAGGTACCACAGGTTATTCAACAGGAACAATTTGAAAATTAGCTACAGCTGTCTACCCAACATGTCTAACCTGATCAGCAAACATAATATGAAGGTTCTAAATTCTGACAATGCTGTGAATGCACCCCAAAAACAATGTAACTGCCGTAAAAAAGACGAATGTCCTATGAATGGTCAATGTCAGCTGAAATGCATTGTCTATAAAGCAACAGTTAGAACAGACAATGACGTGAAACACTACATAGGGTGTACTGAAGGTGATTTCAAGACAAGATATAATAACCACAAGCAATCCTTTCGGAACAGATCCCACGCTAAAAACACTGAACTGTCTAAACACATTTGGTCACTAAAAGACAACAATATCAATTACAAGCTCTCCTGGGAAATATCTGCCAAGGCAGCACCTTACTTCTGTGGGACTAGGAAGTGTGATCTCTGCTTGTCTGAAAAGCTACTTATAGCTACGGCCCCCCCTGGATCATTGTTGAACTCAAGAGCTGAAATTCTCTCCAAGTGCCGCCATCAAAAACAAATTCACCCTGAAATATTTTAAAACCTAGCATTCGTACTAATATTCAGCGTGCCCCCTTAACCCCCCCCCCCCCCCCCCCCCCCCAACGAGGATCCGCTGGGCAGACTCATTTGTTCAGGTAGTTGTTCTCTCACTGCTGGCTCGTGGAGTCCATTGGATGACAGGAAAGTTCTACTTTATCCTGGTCTAATGGGCTTTACGACCTTCAGCTAGGAGACTTGCACCACTTGGTATGAGTATAGTATATTTGCCTTTTATATTGTATATTTGCCTTGTATATTGTGTATTTTCACAGTATATGTGTATTTTTATCATATCATATGTATACTACTGATATGTTCACTGCTTCCAAGGCCCTATTAGAAATCATTTCAATATGCTGATTGAGCATCCTGGTTATATCTTTGTATTATATTTACAATTTACTACATTATATAACCTCTTTGCCCTGCCCTGTTATGTTCCAGTATCGCACGTGTACCCCGACCAATCCTATTGTGCACCCGAGAACAATAGGATCAGTGTCAGTCTTTCACATGCCCCCCCCCCCCCGACCCGAATCGCACAAAGCATAATCTCGTAATCTCGTAAAGTCTCGGCTTTTCAAACCACGACGTTAGCTTCATTCTAACCACATTCACCTGATGATCGGGTCGCATCCCGTGAAACAGTCTGTTGTGAATTAACAGTGTTGTTTTTCTTCAGAGTTATACCGCTCTGGCTTAGCTTGTAGGCCATAGAGCACTTTACATCGGAGGGTAACACTACCTTCTACTCCAGCTCCAGCGACAGGTACGTTGTCGAGCACTTTTGTTAACCCACCCTGTCCAGAAATTCAACTTGTAACATCTACAGTATGAACAAAGCTAACTTCAACTACTCTTTGAAAAACATTCCCATCCCTAGTAATCTGTCCTATACCAAATCCCTGATAAGTAAAGTTGAAAGCCTACTTCGGAGAATGCGATGGAAGGCATTCCATTTCGAAAACCCTGGTCAAACTTCAGATAAACAAAACTATGGATTCAAAACCACATATTCACCCCCTCATAGCGAACACCTCAGGGCATTTGAAAGTGATATCTACGAAATGGTCCGGAACATTGAATTTCAGCACTCACACAATGCATTCCAGAAACAAATGGCCAATGACATCAAAACAATCAGACAATCTGACAATCTCCTAGTACAGGCAGATAAGACAACCAACCTGTACAGTATGCCGAAAGAACACTACAATAAACTTCTTACAGAAAACATCACTAAGACATACAAAAAAGCAGACAGAAATATCTGTAAAAATATCAATACAGAAGCCAAAGAAATAGCCGGTTCCCTTAACCTAGCAGACCGCATCGAAGTCATGGCCGAGCGCAATGCTTACATTACTTTGAAAGACCACAAGGATAATTTTGAACAAAACCCCAAGTGCAGATTGATTAATCCAGCAAAATCTGAAATAGGTATCATTAGCAAAAAGCACTTGGAAAAAATTAATAGCCAACTGAGACTGAAAACCAAACTCAACCAGTGGCAAAATACCGCACAGGTAATATCTTGGTTCAAGAAATTGAAGCTGAAACAAAAATCTAAGTTCATGAAGTTTGATATTGTTGACTTTTACCCCTCGATCACAGAAGATCTTCTCATGAAAGCCCTCAAATTTGCCAAAACCATGGTCTCCATTCCAGAGGATGTTATCAAAACCATCCTGCAGAGCAGGAAAAGCTTACTGTTTAGCAACGGTAACACCTGGGTGAAAAAAGATCACACTAGTTTTGACGTCACCATGGGCAGTTTTGATGGCGCTGAAGTATGCGAAATTGTTGGTTTATACATCCTAGATATGTTGAAAAAGGAATTTGGTGTAAATGCTCTAGGCCTGTATCGTGATGACGGTTTAGGTTGTTTCCCCAACATGTCTGGACCCAAAGCAGACAGCACCCGTAAGAAAATGATCAAACTCTTTTCCAATGTTGGGTTAAAGATAACCATTGAAACTAACCTGACCTGCACAGATTTCTTAGACGTAACATTTGACCTCCAAAATGACATCTTCTACCCTTACAGAAAACCGAACAATGACCCTCTCTATATCCACGCACAATCCAATCACCCCCCAGCTATCATTAGGCAGATACCTATGATGATCAGTAAACGTGTTTCTGACAACTCCTGCAATAAAGAGCTATTTATGAAAGCCAAACCCATGTATGATGAAGCTTTAGCGAAAAGCGGGTTCTCAGAAAGCTTAAAATATGTTGAACCAACAGTGAAAAGCAAGAGAAACAGGAAAAGGAAAATAATATGGTTTAATCCACCCTACAGCCGTCATGTAAAAACCAACATTGGCAGAAAATTCATAAAACTAGTTGAAAAACACTTCCCTCAACATCACAGGTACCACAGGTTATTCAACAGGAACAATTTGAAAATTAGCTACAGCTGTCTACCCAACATGTCTAACCTGATCAGCAAACATAATATGAAGGTTCTAAATTCTGACAATGCTGTGAATGCACCCCAAAAACAATGTAACTGCCGTAAAAAAGACGAATGTCCTATGAATGGTCAATGTCAGCTGAAATGCATTGTCTATAAAGCAACAGTTAGAACAGACAATGACGTGAAACACTACATAGGGTGTACTGAAGGTGATTTCAAGACAAGATATAATAACCACAAGCAATCCTTTCGGAACAGATCCCACGCTAAAAACACTGAACTGTCTAAACACATTTGGTCACTAAAAGACAACAATATCAATTACAAGCTCTCCTGGGAAATATCTGCCAAGGCAGCACCTTACTTCTGTGGGACTAGGAAGTGTGATCTCTGCTTGTCTGAAAAGCTACTTATAGCTACGGCCCCCCCTGGATCATTGTTGAACTCAAGAGCTGAAATTCTCTCCAAGTGCCGCCATCAAAACAAATTCACCCTGAAATATTTTAAAACCTAGCATTCGTACTAATATTCAGCGTGCCCCCTTAACCCCCTCCCCCCCCCCCCAACGAGGATCCGCTGGGCAGACTCATTTGTTCAGGTAGTTGTTCTCTCACTGCTGGCTCGTGGAGTCCATTGGATGACAGGAAAGTTCTACTTTATCCTGGTCTAATGGGCTTTACGACCTTCAGCTAGGAGACTTGCACCACTTGGTATGAGTATAGTATATTTGCCTTTTATATTGTATATTTGCCTTGTATATTGTGTATTTTCACAGTATATGTGTATTTTTATCATATCATATGTATACTACTGATATGTTCACTGCTTCCAAGGCCCTATTAGAAATCATTTCAATATGCTGATTGAGCATCCTGGTTATATCTTTGTATTATATTTACAATTTACTACATTATATAACCTCTTTGCCCTGCCCTGTTATGTTCCAGTATCGCACGTGTACCCCGACCAATCCTATTGTGCACCCGAGAACAATAGGATCAGTGTCAGTCTTTCACATGCCCCCCCCCCCCCGACCCAAATCGCACAAAGCATAATCTCGTAATCTCGTAAAGTCTCGGCTTTTCAAACCACGACGTTAGCTTCATTCTAACCACATTCACCTGATGATCGGGTCGCATCCCGTGAAACAGTCTGTTGTGAATTAACAGTGTTGTTTTTCTTCAGAGTTATACCGCTCTGGCCTAGCTTGTAGGCCATAGAGCACTTTACATCGGAGGGTAACACTACCTTCTACTCCAGCTCCAGCGACAGGTACGTTGTCGAGCACTTTTGTTAACCCACCCTGTCCAGAAATTCAACTTGTAACATCTACAGTATGAACAAAGCTAACTTCAACTACTCTTTGAAAAACATTCCCATCCCTAGTAATCTGTCCTATACCAAATCCCTGATAAGTAAAGTTGAAAGTCTACTTCGGAGAATGCGATGGAAGGCATTCCATTTCGAAAACCCTGGTCAAACTTCAGATAAACAAAACTATGGATTTAAAACCACATATTCACCCCCTCATAGCGAACACCTCAGGGCATTTGAAAGTGATATCTACGAAATGGTCCGGAACATTGAATTTCAGCACTCACACAATGCATTCCAGAAACAAATGGCCAATGACATCAAAACAATCAGACAATCTGACAATCTCCTAGTACAGGCAGATAAGACAACCAACCTGTACAGTATGCCGAAAGAACACTACAATAAACTTCTTACAGAAAACATCACTAAGACATACAAAAAAGCAGACAGAAATATCTGTAAAAATATCAATACAGAAGCCAAAGAAATAGCCGGTTCCCTTAACCTAGCAGACCGCATCGAAGTCATGGCCGAGCGCAATGCTTACATTACTTTGAAAGACCACAAGGATAATTTTGAACAAAACCCCAAGTGCAGATTGATTAATCCAGCAAAATCTGAAATAGGTATCATTAGCAAAAAGCACTTGGAAAAAATTAATAGCCAACTGAGACTGAAAACCAAACTCAACCAGTGGCAAAATACCGCACAGGTATTATCTTGGTTCAAGAAATTGAAGCTGAAACAAAAATCTAAGTTCATGAAGTTTGATATTGTTGACTTTTACCCCTCGATCACAGAAGATCTTCTCATGAAAGCCCTCAAATTTGCCAAAACCATGGTCTCCATTCCAGAGGATGTTATCAAAACCATCCTGCACAGCAGGAAAAGCTTACTGTTTAGCAACGGTAACACCTGGGTGAAAAAAGATCACACTAGTTTTGACGTCACCATGGGCAGTTTTGATGGCGCTGAAGTATGCGAAATTGTTGGTTTATACATCCTAGATATGTTGAAAAAGGAATTTGGTGTAAATGCTCTAGGCCTGTATCGTGATGACGGTTTAGGTTGTTTCCCCAACATGTCTGGACCCAAAGCAGACAGCACCCGTAAGAAAATGATCAAACTCTTTTCCAATGTTGGGTTAAAGATAACCATTGAAACTAACCTTACCTGCACAGATTTCTTAGACGTAACATTTGACCTCCAAAATGACATCTTCTACCCTTACAGAAAACCGAACAATGACCTCTCTATATCCACGCACAATCCAATCACCCCCCAGCTATCATTAGGCAGATACCTATGATGATCAGTAAACGTGTTTCTGACAACTCCTGCAATAAAGAGCTATTTATGAAAGCCAAACCCATGTATGATGAAGCTTTAGCGAAAAGCGGGTTCTCAGAAAGCTTAAAATATGTTGAACCAACAGTGAAAAGCAAGAGAAACAGGAAAAGGAAAATAATATGGTTTAATCCACCCTACAGCCGTCATGTAGAACCAACATTGGCAGAAAATTCATGAAACTAGTTGAAAAACACTTCCCTCAACATCACAGGTACCACAGGTTATTCAACAGGAACAATTTGAAAATTAGCTACAGCTGTCTACCCAACATGTCTAACCTGATCAGCAAACATAATATGAAGGTTCTAAATTCTGACAATGCTGTGAATGCACCCCAAAAACAATGTAACTGCCGTAAAAAAGACGAATGTCCTATGAATGGTCAATGTCAGCTGAAATGCATTGTCTATAAAGCAACAGTTAGAACAGACAATGACGTGAAACACTACATAGGGTGTACTGAAGGTGATTTCAAGACAAGATATAATAACCACAAGCAATCCTTTCGGAACAGATCCCACGCTAAAAACACTGAACTGTCTAAACACATTTGGTCACTAAAAGACAACAATATCAATTACAAGCTCTCCTGGGAAATATCTGCCAAGGCAGCACCTTACTTCTGTGGGACTAGGAAGTGTGATCTCTGCTTGTCTGAAAAGCTACTTATAGCTACGGCCCCCCCTGGATCATTGTTGAACTCAAGAGCTGAAATTCTCTCCAAGTGCCGCCATCAAAACAAATTCACCCTGAAATATTTTAAAACCTAGCATTCGTACTAATATTCAGCGTGCCCCCTTAACCCCCCCCCCCCCCCCCAACGAGGATCCGCTGGGCAGACTCATTTGTTCAGGTAGTTGTTCTCTCACTGCTGGCTCGTGGAGTCCATTGGATGACAGGAAAGTTCTACTTTATCCTGGTCTAATGGGCTTTACGACCTTCAGCTAGGAGACTTGCACCACTTGGTATGAGTATAGTATATTTGCCTTTTATATTGTATATTTGCCTTGTATATTGTGTATTTTCACAGTATATGTGTATTTTTATCATATCATATGTATACTACTGATATGTTCACTGCTTCCAAGGCCCTATTAGAAATCATTTCAATATGCTGATTGAGCATCCTGGTTATATCTTTGTATTATATTTACAATTTACTACATTATATAACCTCTTTGCCCTGCCCTGTTATGTTCCAGTATCGCACGTGTACCCCGACCAATCCTATTGTGCACCCGAGAACAATAGGATCAGTGTCAGTCTTTCACATGCCCCCCCCGACCCGAATCGCACAAAGCATAATCTCGTAATCTCGTAAAGTCTCGGCTTTTCAAACCACGACGTTAGCTTCATTCTAACCACATTCACCTGATGATCGGGTCGCATCCCGTGAAACAGTCTGTTGTGAATTAACAGTGTTGTTTTTCTTCAGAGTTATACCGCTCTGGCCTAGCTTGTAGGCCATAGAGCACTTTACATCGGAGGGTAACACTACCTTCTACTCCAGCTCCAGCGACAGGTACGTTGTCGAGCACTTTTGTTAACCCACCCTGTCCAGAAATTCAACTTGTAACATCTACAGTATGAACAAAGCTAACTTCAACTACTCTTTGAAAAACATTCCCATTCCTAGTAATCTGTCCTATACCAAATCCCTGATAAGTAAAGTTGAAAGCCTACTTCGGAGAATGCGATGGAAGGCATTCCATTTCGAAAACCCTGGTCAAACTTCAGATAAACAAAACTATGGATTCAAAACCACATATTCACCCCCTCATAGCGAACACCTCAGGGCATTTGAAAGTGATATCTACGAAATGGTCCGGAACATTGAATTTCAGCACTCACACAATGCATTCCAGAAACAAATGGCCAATGACATCAAAACAATCAGACAATCTGACAATCTCCTAGTACAGGCAGATAAGACAACCAACCTGTACAGTATGCCGAAAGAACACTACAATAAACTTCTTACAGAAAACATCACTAAGACATACAAAAAAGCAGACAGAAATATCTGTAAAAATATCAATACAGAAGCCAAAGAAATAGCCGGTTCCCTTAACCTAGCAGACCGCATCGAAGTCATGGCCGAGCGCAATGCTTACATTACTTTGAAAGACCACAAGGATAATTTTGAACAAAACCCCAAGTGCAGATTGATTAATCCAGCAAAATCTGAAATAGGTATCATTAGAAAAAAGCACTTGGAAAAAATTAATAGCCAACTGAGACTGAAAACCAAACTCAACCAGTGGCAAAATACCGCACAGGTAATATCTTGGTTCAAGAAATTGAAGCTGAAACAAAAATCTAAGTTCATGAAGTTTGATATTGTTGACTTTTACCCCTCGATCACAGAAGATCTTCTCATGAAAGCCCTCAAATTTGCCAAAACCATGGTCTCCATTCCAGAGGATGTTATCAAAACCATCCTGCACAGCAGGAAAAGCTTACTGTTTAGCAACGGTAACACCTGGGTGAAAAAAGATCACACTAGTTTTGACGTCACCATGGGCAGTTTTGATGGCGCTGAAGTATGCGAAATTGTTGGTTTATACATCCTAGATATGTTGAAAAAGGAATTTGGTGTAAATGCTCTAGGCCTGTATCGTGATGACGGTTTAGGTTGTTTCCCCAACATGTCTGGACCCAAAGCAGACAGCACCCGTAAGAAAATGATCAAACTCTTTTCCAATGTTGGGTTAAAGATAACCATTGAAACTAACCTGACCTGCACAGATTTCTTAGACGTAACATTTGACCTCCAAAATGACATCTTCTACCCTTACAGAAAACCGAACAATGACCCTCTCTATATCCACGCACAATCCAATCACCCCCCAGCTATCATTAGGCAGATACCTATGATGATCAGTAAACGTGTTTCTGACAACTCCTGCAATAAAGAGCTATTTATGAAAGCCAAACCCATGTATGATGAAGCTTTAGCGAAAAGCGGGTTCTCAGAAAGCTTAAAATATGTTGAACCAACAGTGAAAAGCAAGAGAAACAGGAAAAGGAAAATAATATGGTTTAATCCACCCTACAGCCGTCATGTAAAAACCAACATTGGCAGAAAATTCATGAAACTAGTTGAAAAACACTTCCCTCAACATCACAGGTACCACAGGTTATTCAACAGGAACAATTTGAAAATTAGCTACAGCTGTCTACCCAACATGTCTAACCTGATCAGCAAACATAATATGAAGGTTCTAAATTCTGACAATGCTGTGAATGCACCCCAAAAACAATGTAACTGCCGTAAAAAAGACGAATGTCCTATGAATGGTCAATGTCAGCTGAAATGCATTGTCTATAAAGCAACAGTTAGAACAGACAATGACGTGAAACACTACATAGGGTGTACTGCCAAAGAAATAGCCGGTTCCCTTAACCTAGCAGACCGCATCGAAGTCATGGCCGAGCGCAATGCTTACATTACTTTGAAAGACCACAAGGATAATTTTGAACAAAACCCCAAGTGCAGATTGATTAATCCAGCAAAATCTGAAATAGGTATCATTAGCAAAAAGCACTTGGAAAAAATTAATAGCCAACTGAGACTGAAAACCAAACTCAACCAGTGGCAAAATACCGCACAGGTAATATCTTGGTTCAAGAAATTGAAGCTGAAACAAAAATCTAAGTTCATGAAGTTTGATATTGTTGACTTTTACCCCTCGATCACAGAAGATCTTCTCATGAAAGCCCTCAAATTTGCCAAAACCATGGTCTCCATTCCAGAGGATGTTATCAAAACCATCCTGCACAGCAGGAAAAGCTTACTGTTTAGCAACGGTAACACCTGGGTGAAAAAAGATCACACTAGTTTTGACGTCACCATGGGCAGTTTTGATGGCGCTGAAGTATGCGAAATTGTTGGTTTATACATCCTAGATATGTTGAAAAAGGAATTTGGTGTAAATGCTCTAGGCCTGTATCGTGATGACGGTTTAGGTTGTTTCCCCAACATGTCTGGACCCAAAGCAGACAGCACCCGTAAGAAAATGATCAAAATCTTTTCCAATGTTGGGTTAAAGATAACCATTGAAACTAACCTGACCTGCACAGATTTCTTAGACGTAACATTTGACCTCCAAAATGACATCTTCTACCCTTACAGAAAACCGAACAATGACCCTCTCTATATCCACGCACAATCCAATCACCCCCCAGCTATCATTAGGCAGATACCTATGATGATCAGTAAACGTGTTTCTGACAACTCCTGCAATAAAGAGCTATTTATGAAAGCCAAACCCATGTATGATGAAGCTTTAGCGAAAAGCGGGTTCTCAGAAAGCTTAAAATATGTTGAACCAACAGTGAAAAGCAAGAGAAACAGGAAAAGGAAAATAATATGGTTTAATCCACCCTACAGCCGTCATGTAAAAACCAACATTGGCAGAAAATTCATGAAACTAGTTGAAAAACACTTCCCTCAACATCACAGGTACCACAGGTTATTCAACAGGAACAATTTGAAAATTAGCTACAGCTGTCTACCCAACATGTCTAACCTGATCAGCAAACATAATATGAAGGTTCTAAATTCTGACAATGCTGTGAATGCACCCCAAAAACAATGTAACTGCCGTAAAAAAGACGAATGTCCTATGAATGGTCAATGTCAGCTGAAATGCATTGTCTATAAAGCAACAGTTAGAACAGACAATGACGTGAAACACTACATAGGGTGTACTGAAGGTGATTTCAAGACAAGATATAATAACCACAAGCAATCCTTTCGGAACAGATCCCACGCTAAAAACACTGAACTGTCTAAACACATTTGGTCACTAAAAGACAACAATATCAATTACAAGCTCTCCTGGGAAATATCTGCCAAGGCAGCACCTTACTTCTGTGGGACTAGGAAGTGTGATCTCTGCTTGTCTGAAAAGCTACTTATAGCTACGGCCCCCCCTGGATCATTGTTGAACTCAAGAGCTGAAATTCTCTCCAAGTGCCGCCATCAAAACAAATTCACCCTGAAATATTTTAAAACCTAGCATTCGTACTAATATTCAGCGTGCCCCCTTAACCCCCCCCCCCCCCCCCCAACGAGGATCCGCTGGGCAGACTCATTTGTTCAGGTAGTTGTTCTCTCACTGCTGGCTCGTGGAGTCCATTGGATGACAGGGAAGTTCTACTTTATCCTGGTCTAATGGGCTTTACGACCTTCAGCTAGGAGACTTGCACCACTTGGTATGAGTATAGTATATTTGCCTTTTATATTGTATATTTGCCTTGTATATTGTGTATTTTCACAGTATATGTGTATTTTTATCATATCATATGTATACTACTGATATGTTCACTGCTTCCAAGGCCCTATTAGAAATCATTTCAATATGCTGATTGAGCATCCTGGTTATATCTTTGTATTATATTTACAATTTACTACATTATATAACCTCTTTGCCCTGCCCTGTTATGTTCCAGTATCGCACGTGTACCCCGACCAATCCTATTGTGCACCCGAGAACAATAGGATCAGTGTCAGTCTTTCACATGCCCCCCCCCCCGACCCGAATCGCACAAAGCATAATCTCGTAATCTCGTAAAGTCTCGGCTTTTCAAAACACGACGTTAGCTTCATTCTAACCACATTCACCTGATGATCGGGTCGCATCCCGTGAAACAGTCTGTTGTGAATTAACAGTGTTGTTTTTCTTCAGAGTTATACCGCTCTGGCCTAGCTTGTAGGCCATAGAGCACTTTACATCGGAGGGTAACACTACCTTCTATATATATATATATATATATATATATATATATTTATATATATATGATGCTTTATGTCTGAGTATCGTTTACTGAACGCTCCTTGAAATGTTAACACAGGTCAGATTACGTGGACGCAGCATCTCTGAGGGCAATGCATCACGCTGGTGTTGCCTCGTCTCCTCCCTCCACACCCTCTGGTCAGCCGCCTCCTTATCCATCCAAGTCAGATATTGCAAGTACTGCATCCTGCTCAACCATGTTCGACTCCTGCCTAGAATGTGGACAGGTCTTCATATTATTCTTTCTCTATATAATACAAACAATATATCTGAGTATAGGTTTAGTTGAATGTGGAAATGTTGCGCTCGTATCCGCAATGTATGGCTATATAACAACATTTCATCCTTTTATTTAAGATTCACAAGACAGCAAATTTATCTAGGCTTGTAAGATTTAACTATTTTAGTGTCTAAGATTATTTTCCTGCTGAAGATAATAGCCTTAGAATCACATTATGTTAATTGTTTATTTTTGTCATTCATCATGCCCAAAAGACATTGTTGCAATTACATTTAATCATTAGGAAACCATTGGTATTCCAATGTATCCACGTGGGTGATAAAAAGACCACATGCATGCCCTGAGGAAACATCTTATTTATTTGCCGAGACTATTATTTTTTTCAAAGACCAACAGTAATAAAGCTTTCCATTTCGCATTTTGAAACAAAAAATCTTTTTCAAGCGAGTTTTGTTTTCTTTATATTTGTCTTCATTAAACAATGACAGGCCAAATTAGTAAACATTTATATGGCAAACTATTTAACAAAGTAAAAAAAATGTGAACGAAGAAAGGATTATAAAAGTACAATAGTAAAGGCCAGGTTATAGTTGTATGTAAATGTAAAATGATGTTATTTTTAAATGCACTCGTGTTTTCATATATGAGATATATCGTATTTTTTGGTAAAAATTAATGTTATGCTAAAAATTACCATTCACAAACCGACAACAAACAGTTCATCGGAGTATATTCTGAGGATTAAGTAGTATGTATATATCTTTTGGAGATTAAATTGATTTTGGGAATTATTTTGAGAATACGAGAGATACCACTCTATGATTTAGTGCATTTTACTGTTAATTCCAATATGAAAAATACCTAACTTTCTTAAATATGTAAGATGTGTTTTCACTCTTCCCACCATCGTATATGAATGACATTATAAATTGGTATTGCTATTGGTTTCCAGAACGATGACAACGACAGCATTCACTATGACAACATGGTGATCGGTGATGTAACACGCTGTAAGTCATGTGGCCGTCCAGTGGCCCCGGATAGACCACCACCACGCATTCCAAGGCGTATCGGAAAGCCCTCCATTACGGGTTTACAAACAAGAACCCTGCCTTTACCAGGTGCTGAAGAGGACTATGAAAATCCATTCGGTTACGGCAAAATGGCCCACGAAAGTGGTAACCATGGAGAACCTGGAAGTGTTGACCAAATTAGTCAAATAACTCTTACTGAACGTAGAAGGGCCAGCACGAGCAATGCTATTTTATCAGCAACCTGGTCAGATAGTGAATAGAGATAGTAGAGAAAACTTTTCTGAAGAAACGAAGATATTGTACACATGAGAAGCTCTTAAATTTGTCAAGATACCCTATCTAGTAAACCGACAAGATTAAAAAAAGCATGGATTTTAGATAGCCTATTTAATTACGATCTACATGATCTACATTTTTTTCTTTATGCATTTCAGGAATTGGCTGAACGGAGCGTTACGTGTTGCATTGATGTAACCTTACCCTTTCAAGTTTATGAGAAATGTGATATTAAATTAAATAAGCCCACAAGGAAGTGACTATAAGGTTGAGAGGAAATTCTTGTAACATGGTATATATGTTCCATAAATCACCAACCATGTTTTGTGTTGTAATATATTTTCCTCAAAGCAAATTTAAACATGAATCATGCAACTCTAAGGCGGCATATGAATAAATTATATCTGAAAATAAGTAAATGTTATAGTGATAATCGCTAATATTATCTACTTTTTGAATGACATGGCCAGTAGTGTATCCTGTGATTTTCATATTATAGATAAAAGGTGACAATTCATTTTTGAAATTTCCATATTTTTATCTTACCATTATATGGTAATAAAATTTGAAAAAAATTAGCAATTTCTTAAATCCATTTGTATGTGATTTTAATTTTACAGTAATGATAAAAAATGCAGACAGCCATAGAGAAAGAAATCTAATATATTATTAAGTTTCATGTAAGGTATACGCTTAATAGTTAGGCAAAACTAGGAATGCACGTATGTATATGTACCCTAAGATACTTTTAGATAATAAACATAAACCTTTTTTTATAGCCTTGGTGTGGGAATAACATGTAAACTCTCTCCGGCCTATATATACAAAGTACTGTTTTTGACAATTTTCTAGAGGAATTAAACAAGTGAATTATGGGCAAATGAATAAAATTATCGCCAGGACTATGACAACATTTTACAGCTCCTGCTCCGACGTTGTTGTTTCCTTTGATAATCAGCAAAATAAACATCCTGGTGAGAGCCGCTAGGCACGTTCACTGAATACACATCTCAATAAAGTACCAGTATTAAGCAAGCATGATGAACACGTGTGCCCAAGATAGATTCTTTTACAAAAAGCACCAGGCGCCGAGTAATAAGTTTTTGTGTTCTACTGGACAAGCAAACACAGGCAACATGAATATTTGCACATTTATTTTTCTGCTCTGTGCTGTCGAATGCTCAATGTTTGGTGGCGCCCGTTCTGTAACTAACAGTAATGGTATGAATATGTGTGCATGTAACATATATATATAACAATGACCATGAATTCATAATTTTATTTATTCTCAATGTATTAAATAAAGTATTGTTAGCCTGCTGTTGTGATACTTCATTATCACCTGAATGATCAGATCGGTAGATTATTAACAATGTATAATAAGATACTCATGCTCGGTAGCACAAAACGTCTCCTGCTGACATTTTTATCACCAGGCGCCGAGTAATAAGTTTTTGTGTTCTACTGGACAAGCAAACACAGGCAACATGAATATTTGCACATTTATTTTTCTGCTCTGTGCTGTCGAATGCTCAATGTTTGGTGGCGCCCGTTCTGTAACTAACAGTAATGGTATGAATATGTGTGCATGTAACATATATATATAACAATGACCATGAATTCATAATTTTATTTATTCTCAATGTATTAAATAAAGTATTGTTAGCCTGCTGTTGTGATACTTCATTATCACCTGAATGATCAGATCGGTAGATTATTAACAATGTATAATAAGATACTCATGCTCGGTAGCACAAAACGTCTCCTGCTGACATTTTTATAAAGCCATTACTTTCCAAAGGACTTAGGCTTATTTGACTTTTACCTGGATACATATAATGATAGTGAAGAAATAGTTTCTTTACTATCGAGAATTACACAATGTTGTGAGTTGTTCGAAACGCCTATAACCAGTAAAGTAATAGTTTGGTGCTGTCGATTTGTCGTGTAAGATATTAAGATATTTAACTAACATGCGGTCAAATACGTCAAACGTAAACCGTAATTTAGTTACGAATTTAGAAAAAGGCACGAATCTGACCTATCAAGAGACTGAGGCCCATCATCGTAAAATGAACAAAACCCTCCCGAATTTCCAAAACGATTATGATACTCAGGATGCCAGACGTTTTCTCAACCAACGTAGATTATCCCGCATCTGGCTTGGGAGTCCAGAGAGGTTAACAGTGAGCCAAGGTCTAAGTCTGACGACGGATCCGCCAGGAATACATTTGTTAAGAAAAAAGAGGAAAAAGTATAAGATTTCTTACAAACACGTATACTAGCTCATTCCAAGGCTTCAGGGGCATAATCAATCTTTTGAAAACGATAGATGTTTTATTCCGCATACTAATCCAATTTAACATAAACATATTTTTCCCGCGTATTTGGCGCATATTTGTTTAAAAGAAATAGTTGCACGTGCAAGGCGTTAAGTGAATAACACTAATTCTCAAAGTGTTAATACTTGGTTAAATTTGTAAAACTAGTACTGTCTCTCTGTCATGATTTTTTTTACGAAATTACTATTGTGGACAATTCGTAACATTTATGACATAATAAAAAAAATTCATTTATGGGTTTATATTTTCCCTGTTAGAAGAAGCAATAATATAAACCTGAGTCCACGACCACCTAGTTACGCTCTGCATAGCGGACACACTTTCTTCGGTTCATCTTTTGCAACCAGCACCTCCAGCTCTTTCCAGTCCGAATCTATTGACACCAACAGGAGCGTCTGCTCTACTTGCAGATAGGTGAGGCAAACATACATATCATGTCTATATATGCATGACTATTTATAAAGATTTGTTAGTTACATATATTAAGGTTTGCATTTCATTAATATCTCGTATCGTTTGCAAACCAGTTTTGTTTAGAATTGTAAGAATTTAGAATTTAATTAGAATTTCTTTAAACGACCAAAATGTTCCTAAATTAGGATTATCTATCTTCCACGAGATCGTATATTGTTTCCAAAAGACAATTGTTGTAATGGGCCTGTTACATGTGCTCATTTATCACGGTGTCACAATTACCCATGTGTTATATGATATATATATATATATATATATATATATATATATATATATATATGGGCCTGTAGGAAACATTTGGTCACCTTACTTTGTGCAAAGTGAAAATATAATATCGGTATTATGCTTTATATCGTTATTATTGTTGTGGTACTTTAGGTATTTATTTCAATACCACCTTGCCAGAAAAAATTGAAATTTCTCAGTTTAAAGCATATTAATTGCTTGCCGGAAATATCTGATTTCGAGATATCGCTTATTGATAGCCTAGAGTCCACAAGTATGCAGGAATCATTTTGAAACTGATATATCTTATGTCTGACATTAATAACTAGAAACTAATTTTTTTTCGGATATAGCTGCTAGGGGGCGCTGCACTTGAACCTCCAGAACATATCATTGATTAGACATGTCTGCAAACCTATAAACCTCAGTTACAGAAACTATAGCTTGCTTCTTCCTCCGGGTCTTTTCCATGACCTGGGAAAGTCATCTAGTCTTAATTTTGTGTCTATTTGTCAGTATGTCTGTCTGTTTGTCAGTTGTCCTAAAATTCGCAATTTGGAAGGAATCCTTCTCAAAATGGTACGTGTTATGTCTTTCACTAATATCTTGAAACAGTGTTTTTCGTTTTCCGAATTTGGCCGCTAGGGGGCGCTGCACATGATCCTCCTCAGCATATCATATTTTTATCCTTTTCTCCAATAACTATAATTCTTAATTACAGAAACTATGGCTTATTTTCCTCCTCCGGGTCTTCTTCATAAATTGGTTAAGTCATCTTGTCTCAGGCTTGTGTCACCTTGTCAGTATGTCTGTCTTGTTGTCAGTTGTACTCAATTTCGCCTGCTTGCTGGTTATTGTGTCTTACATATAGCATTCTACAGGCCACGGATTTGAAGAATTCCTTTTGAAACTGATACATCTTATGTCCTACGGTAATATCTCAAAAGAAATTTTTCATTTTCCGGATATGGCCGCTAGGGGGCGCTGCTGTCAGCCAATTTTAACATAACATGTTCGGCCTTATCTCCAAAACTATAAATCTTGATTACATAAATTATAGCAATTTTCCTCCACTTGGAATTTTCTATATATTGGTTAAGTCATCTGGACTCAACCTTGTGTCACTTTGTCAGTATGTCTGTCTGTTTGTCAGTTGTCCTCGAAGTTCGCCTGCTTGCTGGTGCTTGCATGTTACATATAGCAATCTACAAGACTCTGTTTTGCGGGAATCCTTCTGAAACTGGTACATCTTATGTCTTGCTGCAGTATCTAGAATGTGATTATTCAATTTCTGGATATGGCCGCTAGGGGGCACTGCAGTCCAACCATTTCATTATATAATTTTTTTTCGCCATATTTCCAAAACTAAAGATTTTTATTTGATAAATTATAGCTTTTTCACTTCCTCTGGGTCTTCTCCATATTCTGGTTAAGTCATCTTGTATCAATCTTGTGGCACCTTGTCAGTATGTCTCTCTGTTTGTCAGTTGTCCTCAATTTGCCCTGCTTCCCGGTGATTACATCTTACATATAGCAATCTACAAGGCACATTTTTTCATAAATCCTTTTGAAACTGGTACATCTTATGTCTTGCAATAATATCTAAATATTTATTTTCATTTTCTGGGTATGGTTGCTAGGGGGCAGAGCAGACCAACCACTTAAATATATCAATTTTGGCCTATTGTTGGTCAGACTGCTTAATTGTAGCTTGTTTTCTTCCACTTCTTCACTGCTCGTTCACTTTGTTTCCACATCATTTCTGGCAAGCGCTCGACCTATGGTCGTCTAGTTTATAAATTCAGTTATCATTTTGTCTGCACATTGGATATATTATTATCTCGGTCATATAGGTTGTGCAATATTAATCATGGCTTTTTGTATTTTCATCCACGAAACTCTTCTCAACCTTATAGAAATAAAAAAAAATGAGCAAGATATGTCTAACTTGCAAGCTTTAAAGCAGACCTATATTGGAAATGGATCGAATATTTTCCTATAAATATTTGATATTCTTATTAATATAGAAAGGATTCGTTTAAAATTACTTTGTATCGGCACTCGTATTTTGGGGGAATATAGAGATTAAAATTAACTGTGTTTTACTTATATACTTAGAAATCATTTACACTATAAAAGGGGAAGTACCCTCAGAAACCCTCCCCTCACACTCACTTCCAAAAATGAGCCGTAACCTTTGCCCTAATTTGTATCCGAGAAATTTCATAATTAAGGGGTAAAGTCTAAGTGAATGAATATTAGATCGCTGTGCATTTGCTTAGTTATCCGGATACAGTTGTTGATTCAGAATCTGCATATATACAGATCATGTTTTAGTTTTATCTGGTGCTGACACCTTGTAGAATATCTTGATATTTTTTTATAACCTCCCCCCCCCCCCCCCCCGAAAAAAATGGAGTCGTATTTACACTCTCAAGTGCGTTTTAATTAAATAGTTTTGTCTTATTCTAGCACGGCAGAATCCGATTATTAATGGCTGCCAGGATACCCTTTTTCCAACAGCTGATTTCATCTAGTCCCGTGACAAAGCAACGAAATTTTGTTATTTTTACATATGTTTTAGCCTCTGACTTTGCGTTTCTGATCATAATTTAATACATGCATAACATCTTATTCTACAATATTCTTACTTAGGGGATGTAAGATAAATGTTAATAAGCACAAAGGAAACTGGCAGTAATATATTCTCTTATCGCCTAAAACCATATTCTCCATGGTTTTGATGCGTTTCAACATCATAGTTTAATCTAACATAAACAGAAATGACCTGACAACTAACTTTGCCCAACTCCCATTAACCTATATTTATGGACAAGGAAATTTTAAATCACATTAGCGAATTATGGGTTGGGTTATTGTCAACAGACGGCTGATTTAAACTTTAATATGTATAAACTTTTTCGGTACAGCTTTTCTGTATGGACATTATTGAGTGTAATAAAAGGAAGCAAAGATAGCAGTTCAAAAAGGCATGATTTTTTTTCTATTGCATTCTAACTCATATTCATGTGCGAATATGAAGCATATTAGTACGTACCCATGATACAACATAAACTCTTTCTTTCTTTCCTGGTTCTTACTGACAAATGATGATCTAGTGACTGAGTGAGTCAGTGCGTCTGAGTTATTGTAATGACCAGCCAGTACGTGAAAAGTGACATCATATAAAGTCCGATAGCATATGCATACCTTAAATACACATGACTCAAGCTGTGGTTTCCATGAAACGTTTTGCACAATCTGTTGTCATGTTAGCTTTGAACATTCCATGTCCAATTAGTATTATTGTCCTGCTGCGGTAAGACTGCTGATCTTCTGGAATACTTAAACCGGTTTAATTGCTCCTTAATGCAGAAAATATAGGCCACCATGATCTAAATTGGTGTCTCCTTAGAAATATAATCAAATCCTTACGGGAATCTCCAACTCTGTGTCTAAAAGCAACGATTCATTTTATTTTGACATTGATGAACCAATATTCCACTAAAATGTACAATACAATGCGTAAAAAATAATACTTTTTACGACTGCCACCAGCCTTCTGCAGCTGGTTTCAAGGTTACTCAAGATCAATTAGTATTCTTTATTCAAGGGAATAATCTGTTGTTATGGAGACATAAATCATAAATAATTTAAATCAATAGTTAGATGGTTTATATAAATTCGATAATGGGTCATCATGATTTTCTTTCAGCAAACCTTTCTATTTCGCCTTGTTTCAGAAATGTATGTGATTACAGCTTACGCTCTATCATAATTAAAAGACTCAGGGTAACCGCCCGCTTCTATGAATGGTCTTTGTAACGCCCTAGTGCCTGCTGTTTGCGCTTTAAATCTACAGGATTTTTGTGCACGAGGTACTTTAGTCCATGTTGACATAAAACATTACCATGTAACCACAGATTGTTGACAGAACCCTCGTTGTTAGTAGTGAGAGCACATGGTGCAAAGCAATCTATTGTCATCTACAACAATCTACATCATTATTGGGTATTTTCCCATTATGACCAGGCGGCCATGGTGGCGCTCCTCACCATTTTATAAGCATGTGGATATACACAAAATACACAAAACCTGTACACCATCAATTTCTTGCTTATTTTTATAAAAAGGTTCAGGGATTATTGTATTGAACATACCTCAGTTTCCGGATTGGGTCGTTTTAATATGATTCGCTCTTCAGCATCGAATGATCGACACAATACAAATGGTGCCAGTATTATTTTCAAGATCCGAAGATAAATGAAACAATTCCCTTTGTTCTAAATCAGTCACCGTACAATTCAGATTATTACAGAGAGTAGCAAGGACCAGCTGAACACTGCTGCGCCTTATTAGTAATTTGATAAAAATAGATCAATTTTAGGAAAGATTGGAACAAACTGGAAATTGATATTTTGTCTTATTTATATATCAAGTCAAATAACATTTGATTATATATAATTTTAAACCGCATCACCAGTTTGAAATCCAATTTACTAACCCACTTTGTACAAGATGGATCAATTTACACCAGTGTCTAATCTTTCCTTTGGTACTTCGTTAACCTTCATTACATATTTCAATTCAAATTGCATAGTATATAAAATATATAATCAATAGATAAACAAAAACTTTTATTTTATTAACCAAATAAAAATTGTTGCTTAACTTCTTCTTGTTTTTACTCTTTGAAACATCTGGAGAACACATGTATCTGTCATCATTTGCCTTCCCTCTCACTTTAACATATTTATTGTTACACAGATGCTGGGAACATATTTCAACAACTCCTTTTTGACTTCTTTATGCTTAGGTAAAGCATATGCATGACTTGAAACAATTACACCAACATGTAGGCCCTCTTCCTTTTAGTAAACAGTGATCGAAATTTGTAAACAATATTAACGGTGCCACCATAGCTCTGAAATGCAAGTTTAATATTCCAGCTAATTATGTCTCTTCAAACTACTAATAAATCAAATATTCATTCTTTATAAGGTAGTTAAGGTAATTTTAAACGTTAGATGATGGATGTGAAATAATATGTTACATCTAAGTCACGAGAATAAGAAAGTTAGTTCATTTACCTTGTCTGTATTTTAAATGTAGCTGACTCACTATTAGATATTACATTTTCTCCATCGCTGACATAGATATATCTTTTATTATTTCTATTTTATAAACTGAAAAAAAAGCAAATTAAGAGTAGTATCTGAACAAAAAGAAAAATTATGTGTAGTCTATTTGAAACTGATTCAATCCAATGATACACAATGTTATATTACGATACCCTTAATAACAAGGTAGATATACCAATTCAATGATCTGTTATACTTTCTCATTTTAACTTATATATATGATATACGGTACTTATATATAGGATATACGGTTATGAAATTTGGGAAATTTACGCAATGCCCTCATATAATATTCAAACTTAAATATAACACCATTGGTTTACATGTTTATATACATGTATATATATATATATATATATATATATATATATATATACACACACATATATATAACCACATATAAAGGTTTCAGGTTTGAAAACAAAAGCATTGATATTAGAGACTTATTTCCTCGTGTCATACAAGGAAATCAACGTAGCTTATGATTAATAAACATTGACTGTAATTAAAGAAAACATTGTTCAACTTAACCATGACTTTATAAGTGAATTTTCGCCAGCTGTAGGGGATATTACCCTTAATTATTACAGCAGTTTCAAGTTTATATATATATATATATATATATGCCGTTATTTCATATATAAACGTATGTACACACATACATATACATTTATATGTAAACATATACATTTATATACATGTATATACATGCATATATGCACATTCAAACACTCATTTAAATATATATATATATATATATATATATATATATATATATATATATATATATATATATATATATATATACCAACAACAATTTATCACTTAAAACGCGTACACTGCAGAATACTTATCCATGTTAACTTATGTAACGCCACTTAACTTTTTCTACTGTATATAAATAACATAGAATGAAAGTTTTTCTCCAGATTTTTAATTATGATTGCATATTTCATTAGCCAGGGAAAGTTGTATGACGTTTAAGGGTAAGTTGTATTGTGCTTTTAAGGAGCAGAAAATTAATATGTTTTAACGTGTTCATCACATCAGATTATAATAATGTTCGCTACCTTTGTAGTGCTCCAAAAACGGCACCGTTTGTGTGTTGTGCTCTAACGTCGTACGTTTCACTGCGTTTGTGGTGCTCTAACAGGGGCACTGTTCACTATGATTTAGGTGTTCTAAAAGTGACAATATTGACACGGTGCCTCGCGTACATCGTACTTACAACTAATTTATCCTATATGCCTAGAGGTAATAATCAGTAGTATATGGAGAAACATTTGCTGCCCCTTATTACATAATCGTCAAAAGTAATGCACAGACAATTTAAATATGTTGATCCACGAAGAAACCTAAATAAGATAACATAACTTCAACGGGCCCTAGTTTACAAGAGTTTAAATGAATTCCATTCTGGTCAAGGAGGTAAAGTCAGAACAACTTCCGGGTAACTTTACCCCATAACGCTTGACACTTAAATTTAAGGGAACTCCCGCTGGGGATCTGTTACTGCCGGAACCTGGGGCCAAGTGTGTCTGTGTCATTTTTTTCGGACAATTACCCACAACCCTCCTGAAAGTACTGAATATTTATATTAATGCAGGAATAAATGAAGGGTTGACAATACATATAACTCCCACTAGCTGCAAATAGGTTTTGGATATTTATATATATATATACAACCCCGAAGTTATGTGTTTTGAGCACGCTTAGTACCCCATGAACTTTTCACCTAATAAAGTTTGCCGACCATTGCTACACAATACGTGAGAAACAAAAATAAGTACTCACATGCCATTATATAATTTGTTTCTTTCCATTTCTCGTTATAACCACTGTTACAATAACGACTGATGTAACAACAACGGTATCCCAGAATGTTATTTGACGTTTAAGATTTGGCGACATATCAGTTTATGAGTCGAATAGACGAAATATTAACCATAAAAAAATCATTATAGTACAGTAATTGTAGTAATTTGTAATTACTGTAACAGTAATATGTAAATATTTCAATTGTAAGATATGATTAATGCATCACTGTTTATGTCTTAACCATGGTTATACTATAAGGACAATATAAAAAGATTAAATACCCAGTTCGTGGTATTTGGGTTAATTAAAGGTAGCTGTCTTTACGCTCATCATTTGTAAGGAGTGTCCTGTGAAGTTTCCTAGGAATATCATGTCTATATCTTCCATACGTTTTAAAATATAAAATTCTATAATCATGTGTTAGTATGGAGCCAACGTATTTAGGGTACATCGTGAAGTCATCAGTAATAAGCTTACTTCTGTAATATTTTCTATCTTCTTAAATTTATAGAAGCGTACACTTGAATCTCTGTAACCTGTAGAGATCCATAGACCTCAAAGTTTAACTACGTATGGCCGATGTTGGCCAATATGGTGCTGCTATTGTATTCAACAATACAAGATGACCTATGACTGACCACGCGATCACTGGTGACGATTGAGTGGCGCCTTATCGTGTGACGGTCCTTTCCAAAATATTTGATGGTGGGAAAAAATTCCGTCAATCCTTCATGCAAGCTTTTTTTCTAGTATTTTGGGGAGGGACTCTGACAGGTCGGTCGGACTTCTAAAATCTTCTAATTCAATGACATAACCTTCTCTTTTACCTAATTTATCCCTTTAAAAGAGCTGAACTTACTCTAGCTGATATTTTGTTATCATTACAGAACAATCCTAGGAACCACGGCAAGTCTACAGAATTGACACACGAGGTATACCTTACCAAATAATTAATAATTATATCTGTATGGTGGACAAGTATATTGAGTGGAGGAAAAAAAGGCGTGTTATTGTATCTGTTATAAATGTATCGCTGGCAACTAATTGGGGAACATTTATTTAAACTAACCCTCTTTGTATTTCTGCACATAGAAATTGCAAACACGTGTTTATTTTTTGTCTTAATATTAAGGTCGTTTTCAATTAAACATTTATTCTCTGGTACTATTTTTGTTCGAATACTTAGAAACTGATATACCAGATCCACTATTATCCGCCACGGTCTTTACCCTTGAGGATATGCCTGCATGAGTATATGACCGAGGTATTGGACAAGATTATATCTGTTCACACTTTTCTTTTACAATTCAGTTAAAATAACATTGGTGGCTACTGTCAAAGAGGCTCATTAGCCGAGTAAAGGCATCCTTATATATGGAATAAATATGGACGGAGACGAAAATGAGCTAAAAGGGACCATGCCTACTTAAAAAGGAAATTGAATGATATTTTCACTGCAGACACAAAAAAAAACCAATGATGACCTTGTTTTTTTTTGTTTATCGTTTAATTGTTCAATGTTTAATTGAGATTGTACATCTTTGTGTGTCGTTTTTTATTCTCAAAAAACAATTTCAATGACCTGTGACAGATTTATCAGTGTCATATAACAAATAGTAGGTTTTGTCAATGCCGAGAACCTTTCCACACGAAAGGCCCAATTGGTCATAGATGAACGGTCTTCACAAAACCCTGCACGCAACATATAAAAACTCCATTAAAGGTTCTGAGGAGAACCATGCGCTCCGGAATCTGTAACTGGCTTCATTCCTTTAACGGCCACTAAGGGCAATACAAATTTGTGACTTTTACAGTCTGCTTATTGATATACCTCATGTGGGACCTATAAGCTTTTAACAGATCAAATGTAAAGCGGAGTCAAAAGTTTTCTTCGGGGAATGAAATGAATTTACTGTCAAAGACTCTTCCTCAATCTCAATCTCAAAGGCCAGCTTTAAACACCAGAGCAAGAATTATATTTTTAGACCAAGGTTCAAATAAATTGTACAAACCACCGAAATCGTAAAAGAACGTGGTCCTATTTTTTTTCTTAAATCATCACACAGTGTGTATTTGCTGCTTTTTTTCTGATAATAGTAAGGGCAAGGCAGTCGCAGTCGATGTAATTTCCATCGCAAATTTGTTAAAAAAAAATAACTGTATTTGTCTTAATGTACTAATGTAAAACAAGTTCTGGTGTGTTTATATTGAGCTTACTGCGCCCCCTATCTTTTTTCTTTGAAACTTTTGCAGTGATAAATTCTGACTACGACAATATTCCGAAGAATCTGGACGGCGAGCAAGTATACTGAACAGCAAAGCAGGTTATCACATGTACTGTAATGGTTCTCACAGGCTGCATTCTCAAGAGACATCAGAGCGTGTTTCCATTAACCCAGATGTTATTGTCCTGCCAAACAATGTCACTGCCTGTAAAGTAATGGACCAGGTGGTTATATTGTCCAACCAGAATCTACAAAACATTGTAGTTATTACAACGATATTAATACCTATAATTAAAATATGTATAAACAATTGTATCTTCCCGCAGATATGAGTATGTATTAAAATAGCCGACCCATTGTAACTTCATGGTTATACGGGCCCGTATTTTACGTGTTCGTTATTCCTTAGGATGACTTGGTCATATTCACGTAAAATAAGACAAAGTATGCAATATGTAGCCACATGCTATATATTTATATAGACAAAATAAGGTGTGATAACATTTTATTTGATAAGCCAACTAAGTTTGCAATATATATATATATATATATATTTATATATATAATTATAAAATGTCGTTACATATGGAGTGACCACACTTTGTTTGACCAGTCAATAGAGTATGAAAATACTATAAATATATACTATATATATATATATATATATATGTATATATATATATATTTAATAATATGAAATGTGGAAACACATGTTTACTACTTTTAAGGACTCGAAGCATTTGTGTTCATTGAACCGGAAGATCCGCATTAGAATCTTTGGTTTTACTGGGGTTCATTTATTATGCTTTCCACATACGCCCTGTGACGTCCGGGTATGCACACAAAATTCCAAACCCCCCTGCGATTACAAACAGCTTGCAGCAATACATCGCAAAGGTTATAGTGAAATAACACCTTTTCGGTCCAGGCCAAGATCATTATAAAAATAGGATTATTCAAAATACAAACAATAAATTTACAGCTATTCCGGATGAGATAAGGTTATATGAGTACACAGACAATGCCTTAATAATTTCATGTATCTGTAGTCGTGACAGGATCTGTGTCATGTTGGTGATTATATGTGTGGTAGGTTTCTATTTTAAATGTATAGATCAATATCTCAAAAGTATAGGTGTACCGCCGATTTAAAAGTATCAGGGATAACACACAGTAGTACTGTGGTGATGATACAATCTCATTATCACACGACAGATAGGATTTTGTTACACATTTCCAACAAGCATTCACCCACCACGGCTTCAGCTAAAATCCTGCTTTCACAGTACAGAATTTCCATCCCAGGTCACCTCAAGAGCAAAGCTGCCCTCTAATTCCAATGAACGACTCTGCCCAGGACAAAGAAAACGCCCTATGTCCCAAAGGCATAGCATCATTTCAATTTTAAACATGATATAGTGATTAAGACTTCCTCAGAAGTTTAAAGCGTGTGTATTATGCTAACCGTCCAAGTAAATATCACCAAAATCTGTTTTTAAGTATTTTAAGTCACTAACAGCTAAACCACACAACCAAGTTTGCAACATAAAACCTCTCGCCTCCTCGCGGCGGTAGAAGTATGCACTTTTCCCTAACCCCAACCTGCCACTGTATATTTTTTCTTGGATTACAGACAATGAAGAAATTGACGGTGTTAATATATTGTTGTCCTATTTAGAAATTCTGATGATAGAGTATTCATATAATTTTGATAGATATAGACGGACGAATCGGATTTATTCTCAATGGATGATGTTATGTTGAACCTGATTTAATCAGGTGGCTCGATACTGCGGACATTGTGCCAGGCGGCAAAAAGAATGGGGTTCATATTGAATGGATAGTCTATTTACGGATTGGTGATGGAATTAAAGGTTCGGTTATCGGGGATGGGGGGGGGGGGGGGTTATATTTACATAAATGATGTGATTATGATTTTCTCTCTAAAAAATATTGTGTTTATTTTATCGAAGGACTGCCAGACAATAATTAAATCAACAATACCTCATGGATGCCATTAAGCTTATGGATATAATGGCATGTAGGGCTTTTTTTTTAGGGTTTTAAGGTTCCTGGCGCGATCCTGGCTCGGAGCATTAAAAATTGGGCAAAAATCTAAATATAATATTAAAAATAATTTTGAAAACTCTGAAACAACATAGAAACCTGACATCCAAAAGGCGAATCAGGTTGTGTTACATGCATTAATAAATTACATTAAGCTTTGTTCATTCGATAGTGAACCCTGCATAAAAACTATTAAATAATCGTTCAATGGGTTTCACGGTTCTACTGACGCCCCATAAAATAACAATTAGCATTACCCTTACATTATCCCTTAGCTCTGGTATATGTCTTTGTAACTGAGCAGGTATTCTCTTTCTAATTAAACTGTTTCATAGTGGGCTCGACCCACACGTTAATCAAGGTGGATTTAATCACAATATTTAACCTACATGCTCACTCTGTAAAGCTTGCATTGCTAATATTTAGATTGTTGTCACCAGCTCCTGTGTAGATCAGATAAATTATATCAAATATATTTTAATTGATAAGATTCTCTTTGGTATACATTTAGGGTTTTGGTTTATGGTTTGATAATATATTGGGATCCCTCCCTGCCCTTAGTTATCAACCAGTTAGCAGCATGTATATGAGTTGAGCACTTTATTCATCAAACCATGTAACCTCCATTTCCAAAATGTTAGGGCAGGCATGAAGCACTCCTTAAACTATTAGTTTGACCTCATTTATTTGTTAATTCTGGCATTTCATGAACGCCTCCCTTTTTAACTGTTTATATAATATACTCAAATTGAAACTTGTTTATAAAAGTTTATTGTCTATGAAATAAATAATAAAAATAGAATGAATAAAAACGACAAAATGGAATACAAAAACAACATAATTCCAATATCAAATCGGATATAGGCCAAGAGGTAAATAAGCTTATATTCCCGGTTTCTGTGTATTTCAGGAAAATGATGAATTTAATTTTTGTTTTAAATACCTAATCCGGTCAAACACAATATGTCGAGTCTCTTTTTATCCCAAAGTATTGCATTAAACCTTACTTTTGGCCGCAACATGTATAACTCATATTTTCAGTAATATATGTTTGTACTCTAAATATAAATTATTTTGATGCAATCATAAACGGTGTTTCTGTTTTAAGCAGTATAACATTTAAGTTACAGATACCTACCTTAATCCCCGTGGTGTGTTGATTCTTTATAGTGAGGTACACATGGACATAAACTTCCGGTTAATGCACACATGCACAGAAATATATATATATATATATATATATATATATATATATATATATATATATATATATAGATAGATAGATAGATAGATTGATAGATAGGTAGATAGGTAGATCTCTCTTTTATCCCTCTTTCACCTCATCCCCACTTTCATTAAACCAGCGTCGTCCCCAAATCCCACCACCACGTCTTGCCTTTAGGGTGCGTTGAAACGCAACTTTCTCTTACACAGGATTATAGGTAGATTAAATTAGAATGCATGTACTAAAACAGCCCTTTAAACAAAAAGAAACTGAAGTTTTATTTTGTTCTCGACAAGTCATCAATATAGTCCTGACATACCGGCTGGCAATAAAGCTTACTCAAGTAACAGTAAAAAGAAAGTGTAATAGACAGGAATTAGATAGTCAAGGATAAAAAATATACATTTGGGGTCCGCTTCTCCTTTTCTTGGGAAATAAAGTCCTCACCGAAAATTCTTGCGTACAGTATCCTAGATAAACTTTCCATTTTTTTCACTTCATTCGCGACTCTGGGACCGTTCTTACAGTTATTATGTTAAAAATAGTTAGCACTAAAGCCAACCCTGAATTTTAAGCTGAATAAGGTTGTAGTATCACACAATATGAGCTACATTTACAGTCATTTTTTAAGATGATGAACCTTGAGAAAATCGTGTATAAACTACAACATCAGGAACCCCCGCACCCCCCCCCCCCCCCCCGGTAACTAGGAGCTTCAGCTGCTGGACCAAAGAATGTTTGTTGTACCATAGAGTTACCATACTGAATAAAAGTTCAACATGATTCAACATGAATACACAGAAAATGTCCTACTTTGTATGTGTATTTGTGTTCTTCTATATCTATAAACAATGAACCAGCATAGTTATATATACATCTGTATAATTCCATGGTTTCATTAGGTGTGCCTTTATACGTTTACCTTACTTAACCATGTAGCCCCAGGATGTAGAAATAAAACTTGGCATGTACTAACGTCCTAAATTTAAACTAGTGTATAGTGTACACAAGTCATTAGCTGAACTTTGTTATGCTTTACAGGGGTGGAGCGTGAAAGACTTGTTGGGGTTCCGTAATTTAGGGACACCTGGGTTTTTTTATAGTGGTGTGCTAATTTATGGTCATCTAGAACGCAGCGCATGCTATTTCTTAGCAAACGGTGATGGTGACAATTGTTTTACCAAAACGGAGATGGAAAAACAAATATGAAGGAAAGGTAGTAGAGAGGTTAAATAGATTTTACACTTACTGATTGCAAATCGGCAAGTCAGACCTGGACAGGCAACAAGGCAACATGGTGAGCAACTTCAAAAGCCAGGTATAACGGCTTGATCCTGGGTCTACCAGTTAAAGATTTTAATAAAACATCAAATTAAGGCAAATAGTCTCATTTAGATATCACAAGAAAATATCTGACATAATTCCCATATTTAATGAATAAATGATTGCACGGCTAATGATTTTGCTGTGCACATTTAGATGCCTTCACAACGTTAAAGCCCTCCAGAGCATTAACTTAACCTCGTTGAAAATAAATAAAGACGAGCATGTGATAGTGAGTGGGTAGAAATCGTAACCTTTTTTATACAGCAACGGAATGAGGAAGACTGGGGCTTCTTTGAACGTCAGTCTGGCCATTCAGGTTAACCCGGGTCCTATATAACCATGAATTTTACTTTAGCACATCACCAGCACAGTCAGGAAAGATATGTATCTAAATTACAGTTAGCAAAGGCTAACGAGGTTTACTTTTCTTTATTTAGATAAAGAACATTACTAAAAAGAAGTTGATAAAGAACACTTCTAATACTAATCCTACTGTTTATAGAGCTACTTCTATTGTGTTTGTATATATATATATATATATATATATATATATATATATATATATATATATATATATATATATATATAAGCACACTGACAACATTTAGGGGGCAATCCTTAAATTTAGGCAGGACAATGTGTACCGTTCATATTGGAAAAATGAAGCAAAAAGGGCAAAACTTGGTCTTTAGCATGTGCAAAAATGTCTTTTTATTTTAGACAAAACGGGTGCTAATGACAAATATTAATGTGTTATCATTAAACAGTTGTGTTGAGATATATGGGGTGCCATATCTGCACCGTATTTGCAACATAATTTTGTTAAACACTCAAATTTGAACGTTTTGCAGCCTACATTTTTTAAGGATATTTAGCATTTGGTAGAAAGATTACCACCCAGCCTTCCGCCTCCGCAGGGTCGGATACAGGATTGAGGAAAAAGTGGTCAAGCCGATAAGGACTAATGGAATAGCCTTTATAAGATCCGCATCTGCCCCGTACGTTTTCAATGTATTACCAATAGTGAGATAGCAACGAAAAATTTGGATAATCTAAAAAAAATTATAATTCATCCTCATATTTTGTTAAGTTTTTCATTGACTTCTATCTGATTTTTACTTCTATTTCCTACTTTCACTTAAAGGAAGCATTGTTCGACATCAACAACATGTTAATTAACCTTTGCCATAAATAACCATTGTTATTTATCATAGAGCAGTCAGCACCCGTTTTTATATACTTCTTCTCTTAGCTTTAATACGTCTATGATATATATATATATATATATTTTTAACGAGGTTCTTTTCTTTTTGAGTTACAACGGATAATATTGTTGATTACATGTTCCCTCTGGCCCTTCACCCCTATAAATCCACTCCTGATGATCATGTGTGAGGTTGTTTGCCTGTCCGCGGGTTGTATGGATATTGATGGGTATGTGTGCTTGTGTGTATTCATGTGAAAGTGTGTCAAAACTGTAACTGTTTGAAACAGGGAAGTGTAGCCTTGTAGAGATACAGAGGCAGATTGATTATCTGCTAATACAATATCTGCTGTATAGACATGTACCTAATATGTATCCGCTACAGGTTTTTTTTATATTTTACGTTTACAGTGGTTACGAGTACATAGGACATACATCACTGGCAGGCAAGCACTTTGATTTTCCTAAACATACTTGATGTAAGTCCATGATTTTCCGGTCGACAAAAATTAGTCATTGAATGTACACAGGCTTTTATCTTTATTTGGGTAATTTGTAATTTTCAGCGGTATAGACCATAACCAGGCGAGATATTATCGAGGAACTGTGATTGGTTATATTCCCTGTATCACATTACTACTCGTTGATAACCAATGTTAACCCTGTCCCAGTGTTAGGTATGTGCCGTGTTTACTGTATGTGTCGGCGTCAGAATGTCTGGTGTTTTAGTAATTACCCTGTGGCTTCTTGTGGTCATTCCTTCTGAGCTCAGCGGCGAGCGGCCACAATCAGGTAAGGTGTGATTTAACGATTTCAGTATATTTCCATTAAAAGAGCTGTCATGTGCTTGATATATATATATATATATATATATATATATATATATATATTACGAGCTGGATATTGCTTGCAAACTAGTCTAAGGTACATGATGGGAGGAAATTGGTAAGATAACACATAATATATATATATATATATATATATATATAAATATATATATATATATATATATAACTGAAGAAAATCAACACTGTAAATTCACTACAGACTGTTTCACGGGATGCGATCCGATCAACAGGTGAATGTTGTTAGAATGAAGCTATCGGCGTGGTTATATATATATTGTTCATCCATATAATAAGTTACTTGTGTTTGATATCTCACCATCGCCGATCGTCTATGATCGTGTTATATACTGAAATAGCACAACCCCATCTTTTACAAACTATTGACTGCCGTTTGCTTTATGTTTGTTTTCTTTACCCTATGCAGTTGCAGGGTATTATCCCCCTTTAAATAACATAGAGTATCATGTCTTTGCAGCGTCAATGTTGCACTGTGTCCTGGTATTATAGACTGTTAACAGCACACTAAAATAATTACCCGGATATATAGGAATTCACTAGAAAAATGTTTACTTCATTCAATATATACCTTGTTTAAAAATGGTCAAGTATCGTAGTAAATCCTGGTAGATGTCATGTCCAGTGGCATTCTTTGCGGATAATATTCGCTCAACGGACATAAATTATATCTGGCATACTAAACTAGCTCCGAAAAAATAAAATGGCCTAATTTTTTTCGAATTATATATATATCCTCTGATATATAAATGTATCAGTTGTGAAATAGCATATGCAAAAAAAAAAAAAAAATGAAAAGAGATAGAATGACAAACAGAACATATCAGTATAATTTAGCGTTAACCTGGCTGACATGGCTTTTTTAGCTGTTATTATATATTTGTTTTCGACCGTTAACATCATCATCTTTGTTTGACGCCAATTAATGTTATTCCTTGGTTTATCCTACGACAACACAATGATCTCAGCATTATATATAAATTCTTTCACATAATTATTATCTATGGCATTTACGTATAACTGAATATAATATCAACTGAATAATTTGTAATTATAAAGCAAAAATAACTTTAATTTATTATGGGGCAATTAAATTAATCGATCGCGTCTCCTATATAATTATTCGAATAGTAGCTTATCCGTATAGAGTGGAGGAAAATGAAGTTTTTTCATCGACCGAACAACACCTATCTACGATTAATTTATATATATTCAGTCATATCTCCTCAAACCTGTCATGGGTTATGCTTACCCTCCAAATGAATATCAACAAATTTTTTTTTTACGTCAAAATCCTAACAGACAAACCAAAGCTGCAACATAAAACCTTTCGCCATCTGGCTGCGGTATATTTTTACACCTAATCCTAGCCTAGCGGCGAAATAATCCTTGAATAATATAGAGAAAATGTAGAAATAGACGATGTATGTACATTGTTATCCTATTTAGAAATTGCCCTCATAGAGAATCTGAAGAGTTTGACATATACAGATGGACGATTCAGATGAATTCCGATGGATGATGTTGTATTGAACCTTAGTTTTATCAGGTGGTACGATCCTACGGACAACCTCCTGAGGTAGGCAGCTAGAGGTCTGTTGTTTATATTCGATGGGCGGTTTAATAACGCATGGGTGATTAAACAGAGCTTTTCCTGCATTGAATAGCTCATTAAAGTCTTTAGAACTCTGAACACGCAGCATAAAATCCTGACACCCAACAGAGGAAATAGGTTGTGTGATTTGGATCAATAAATTACATTAAGCCTCGTTCATTTGATAGTAAATCCTACGGGGGTTTGTACAGTCGAGGGGTAAAATGGTGTTTGCTTTCTATAACGGACGAATTGGTATTTCGAATGTTGGTCTACTCCGATTCATTAAATTTATCCATGTAAATGCCTCTGCTTCTCCCCTTGAGGCAAGGCCCACGCTCTATCATAGATAAACTTTTCATTTTTTTTCACCTCATTCACGACTCTGGGATTGTTCAAACTATTATGTTAGAAATAGTTAGCATAAAAAGGCAACCATGAAATCCAAGCTGAACCAAGTTGTAGTATAACAGAATCTGAGCTAAATTTACGGTCATCAATTAAATAATGAATCTTGAGAAAATCGTCAATAGCTTCGGAATAATGACCCCCTTACGTTACAAAATGCCTCAGCTGTCTGAACAATAAATGTCACTTGTATCATGGAGTTATGCCACTGGATTAATGCTCCTTTGTTTGAACATTAATACACAGAAAATGCCTTAATTTTTTTATTTTTTTTTGTTTTCGGGCTCTCTTTATACAACGAATCAGAATGGCTATATATATATATATATATATATATATATATATATATATATATATATATATAAACATATGTTTAACTCAATGGTTTCATTAGGTGTCTGTATACCTTTTCCTTACTTAACCATTAGCACAAGGATGTAAAAATAAAACTTGGCATGTACTAACGTCCTCAATTTAAACCTGGTGTATAGTGTACACAAGTCATGAGCTGAACTAAGTGATGTTTGACAGGGGTAGAGCAAGAAAGAATTGGCGGGGATTCAGTAACTTGGCCTTGGCCTTTAGATACTTTTTTAACTATTTGGTCATCAAGAAGGCAGCGCATGCCTGTTGCCAGCAAATGGTTGTAGTAAAAACTGTTTTTTTTCAAAGGAGATGGAAACAGAAATAGGAAGGAAAGGTAAAAGAATTGGATCCGCTTGTTCCCTGTACGTTTTCAACGTATTACCAATAGTTGGATAGCCACATAATTTTTTTTATATCTAAACAAAATATGATTTATCCTCATGTTTTTTTCTAAATTATTCATGGACCTCTATCTTATTTATATATCTTTTCCCTGCTTTCAATTAAAGGAACCATTGATCAACATTAACACCATGTTAGTTAACCTTATCCATAAACAACCATGGCTATTTATCATTAAGCAGTCAACACACGTTTTATGTAGCTCTTCTCTTAGCTTTTATATGTCTAGAAAATATGTATTGTTACGGGGTCCTTTTATTTATGAGTTACTAGGGATAATATAGTTCCTTGCGTGTTCCCTCTTACCTGGCACCCCTATAAATCAACCCTGATTATTGTGTGTGAGGTTGTTTGGGTGTCTGCAGGCATGCTTGAATATATATTTGTATGGGTGCGCCTGTTTATTCATGTGAATGTGTGTCAAAACTATAAGTATTTAAGTGTAGGGTTGGAGAGATACAGAAGCAGATTGGATATCTGCTAGTAGAATAGTTGTTGTATTGACATTTACCTATTACATAGCCGCTACAGATTTATTTTTTTTAAATAATTTGCGTTTATAGTGGTGACAAGTAGATAGGACATACATCAATGGCAGGCAAGCATTTGATGAAATTCCATGACTTCCCAGACGACAAAAATTAACCATTGAATGTTCAGGGGAGTTAACCTTCATTTAGGTAATTAATAATTATCAGCAGTATGGACCATAACCATGCCCGATTTTATCGAGGAAATGTGATTGGTTATATCCCCTGTATTAAATTACTACTAGTTGTTAACCCATATTCAACGTGTCACAGTGTTGGGTATATGCCCTGTTTACCGTGTGTGTCGACGAAAGCGTTAGGATGTCTGGTGTTTTAGTAATTTACTTGTGGCTGAGTGTTGGCATTCATTCTGTGCTCAGCGGCGAGGTAAGGTGATGATTTTATCAATTTCGGTATATTTAGATAAAAATAACTGACATGTGCTTGACATATGATTATATCGCGAGGTGGATATTACATGCCAACTTAGTCTAAGGAACATGATGACCGGCCGACGACCGACACCCATATGTCATATGATCTGACTGTCTGCAAACCTCCCTAACACAAATATTGGGTATTTTGATTATGTTATTCATCCTTGTAGGATATGGTACAATAACACAATATATATATATATGTGTGTGTGTGTGTGTGTGTGTGTTTGTACTGTTCGTCCATTAATCAAGTATATGTGTTTGAAATCTAACCTAATCGCCGATTGTCAATGATCTTGTTACAGACAGAAATAGCATAACCCCATCTTCAAAAATCTATTGATTGCCGCATGCTTTATATTTATCTTTTTACCGAATGTAACTGCAGGGTATTATCCCAAATTAAATTACATAGAGTATTATTTTTTTAGCGTTTTTGTTGGCACTTTAGATATCTGTTTTTCATGGTTATGTACCAGAGGAACAGGTTCTGACATGACGGACACCTGCAAATTCATAAAATAATCATAAATGTGTATAATTGTATGTACAAAGAGATATGTAATACAGTAGCAAAAATATAAAATCAATACAAATGAAATAAATTTATTTGAAATATTTTTTTTTCGGTGGAAAATCTACACCGTAACAGCACATTTAAACAATTATCCGGGATACCTAGGAATACACTGGAAAAAAATCTTGACCTCAGTTAATACAGACCTTGTCTGAATATGGCTATGTATCGTGGTAATTCCTGGTAGATGTCGTGTCCAGTGGCATTCTTTGCAGGTAATAAAAGCCCAACGGATAGACACCATATCAGGCGTAAATAACTATCTCTAAACCAAATAAATGCCCTTCAATTTTCTGTCAATATAAAATTCATCTAATTATAGCACACATCGGCTTTGAAATAGCATGTGCAAAAAATTAAAAAAAAAAATGGCATGACAAACAAACATATCCGTAAAAAATTAGCGTGTGACATGGCTGACATGGCTTTGTTAGCTGTTTATTATATATATTTATGTTCAGCCTTTAACATCATCGCCATTGTTTGAGGCCGATCATTGTTATTCATGGGTTTATCCAACGACAACACAATGATCTCAGCATTATATATAAATTCTTTCTCATATTTATTATCTATGGCATATACGAATAAGTCAACTGAATAATTTGTAATTATAAAGCAAAAATAAATGTTTAATTTATTATGGGGCAATTAAATTAATCGTCTCTTATATCATAATTCGAATAGTAGCTTGTCCGAATAGAGTGCAGGAAAAAAAAAAGATTTTTCATCGACCGCACAACACTTATCTACGATTTATGTATATTTATATTCAGTCATATCTCCTCAAACCTTTCATGTGTGCGCGTTTTTTTACGTCAAAATCCAAACAGACAAATCAAAGCTGCAACATATAACCTTTCGCCATCTAGCTGCGGTATAATAATACACCTAATTCTAGCCTAGCGGCGGAATAATCCTCGAATTACATAGAGGAAATGTAGGAAAAATGACAATGTAAGTACATTGTCATCCTATTTAGAAATTCCCCTTATGGAGAATCAGAAGAGTTTGGCAGATACAGATGGACGATTCGGATGAATTCCGAAGGATGATGTTGTATTGAATCTAAGTTTTATCAGGTGGTTCGATCCTGCGGCCAACCTCCTGAGGTAGGCAGCTAGAGGTCTGTTGTTTATATTCGATGGACGGTTTAATACGGATGGGTGATGAAACAGGGCTTTTCCTGCATAGAGAGGGATATTTACATGATAAGTGTAATTATAATATTTCTTGCTAAAAATATATTGGTAATTGTTTCTATGGACTGCCAGACAGTAAGTCAATCGCCAAGAACTATTAAGCTGATGGATTTAAGGTCTTAAGATTCCCGATGGGATCCTGGCCGGAGCATCAAGAAACGGACCAAAATCTCAATATCATATTAAAGTCTTAAGAACTCTGAACACGCAGCATAAAATCTGACACCCAGCAGAGGAATTAGGTTGTGTATTTGCATCAGTAAATTACATTAAACCTCGTTCAGGGGGCCTGGACAGTCGAGGGGTAAAACGCTAGGCTGTCTCCGTTTGAGACCCGTATTCCCGTCGTGGCTTTGACAGTGGGTAGTTTTTTCCATGTCCTCCGGTTTCCTCTAATAATGCTTCTGAACGCCGCCATCTGAGCCATGGAGAATGCCGAGATTATTGAGCAGCAATGTCAAGAGTTTCAGGAGCCTTCTCATCAAGAAAAGTTTTAACATCTCCGTTAATACAGTGCTTAGATTCTTCAAGCAAAATCAACTGGCGCAAATTGTCATAATCTTCCATTACATTTTTAAAACTACACCAGCGATCAAACAACTGCTCTTTTGTCCTAGCAAATTCGACGTAGGTCTGTTCTTTGCGCTTTTCCCAATTTCTGAATATCTGGGGGTAAGCCTCCGGAACTAACTAATAGCCTTTTAGGATGTAATAGCATAGTCCAATTTTCCTTAGGCCATTTTAAATGGTCAGATACCTTCTCAAAGTGTAAGAAATATTTATCAACCTCTTTTTCTTGAAAAGGTTGCACAGGTCTTATGTGTTTAGCAACATCAAAACTGTGAGTTGGGGAGGCACGGAGACTATGTTCTAGTTTAAGTCTTTCTAACTCCAGTCGTTTTAACTCAATTTCGTTTTCTTTTCTAGTCTTTCTCTTTCTAACCTTTTATGTGCTTCCCTCTCTAACTGTTTTAATGCTAGCTCATTTTTACTTTTTAACTTTTTTAATCCCAACTGCATAGCAAGGCCATTATTTTTTTATGTTTCAACTTCACTCTCTTCAATTAAACCTTTGCTAACTAGATCTTGCATGATTTTAGCAATGATATCAGGCTTTCTCAAAGCTTTTTTGACACTTAGCTCTAAAAGTTGTCCCAAACGCAACAACTGTTCCTTTGTCAAATGTTCAAGTTGATTAGGGTGGGATCGTCAACAAATGTCTCAGGTTTGAAATCTGCAATGTAAAGATGTTAAAACAATACTAAAAAAACACTGAGATAAATCCTGTAAACAATGTATTGTAAACAATATGTATCCAGGTCAAGGCCTAATAAATTTTTAAAACTATTAAGCCTCCAGACGAGCTCACAATTCTATGTCACGGAACCTAATATCAACAGATCACGTATGCGTGATGAACATAAATTTCGTAATTGAGAAAAAAATAATAAGATTCTGTAATACTAGGCAGCGTGAAATGTCTAGGGGAACGAATAAAGAAGTCAGTGTTTTTTTGTTAACAATTAACCATAATTAATTCTTAAAACAACCCTACCATTACAATACACTAAATCAATACAATTACACAGTATAACGGCAGTATAACAGCAAATCAATACAATCACACAGTAAAAAAAAGTGCACAGTACCTTGATACCACAACTGTCACAGAGACAAGTCCTTTAAAATGTATAAGCCGGACGAACAGTTCACACAAATTCTCTCGGAGAATAACAGCCCAATGTAAAGCTCTTGTGCCAATCCCGAAAGTAAACTAAAGACCAAATAAGATTTGTCACAAATCCAGAAGAAAATCTGAAGAAAATCTATAACTGCCGCACTTATCGGAAAAGGTCCCACAAACTGACATACACGCTCTGTGTCCGCTGGAATATCCTCTCACCTCTCTCTCGGCTCTAAAACACAGCCCCCTATTTATAACCTCTTATCTCCAGCCGAGAACCTTCCATTTCTCGAACAATCTAAATAATCTAACATAGTACACACGTTCAAAGAACATACAAGAACAAAGAACGCTGTGTATCTAGGTTTCAACCAATGCGGTGAAACTAAGCCTGCAACATCTGGCCAGGCGAGGCCGCTACATCACGAGCTACGCGTGGCACACACACTTAATGCCAACAACACATGGAACATCCGTGTGCACAATAAAACAATCACCTGTAAGACCGCTGCACACAATAAAATGGGCACCTGTAACAATATATATATATATATATATATATATATATATATATATATATATATATATATCGTTATATGTATCTGTTTAAATTACGCAGGCATTCTGATTTGTGTTAAGCGCAGACACAGTGCGCTGCTGTGAGTGCCGCACTTGATGAACTCTCGCGGGGTGTAAACACAGCGCTCACTGGACCGCAAAAATTGGTTTGAATCTAATTAAACGGTTGTCGTCACTGAACTCCATCTTTAACATACTATTCACTGCCGTTTGCTTTACCTATATTCCCCCTACCCTAGCAAGGTTTTGTCCCAAATTTAATAGAAAAGAATAGTATATTTTTTACCAGCATTATTGTTGGCACTTTAGCTATCTGTTTTTTTTTATATTATAGACTGTTTACGTGAGATTATAGGAACATGTCTTAAAAATATAGTTCTCACACGTATGATGGATACCCGCAAATTCATAGAACACAAATTGAGATACTTGTATGTACAAAGAGGTATTTAATAAAGCAGTCAAAATGTAAATTAATACAAATGAAATCAAATTATTTTCTATTTTTTTCTTGGGGAAAATCTACACTGTAACAGCACATTGAAATGATTATCGAGAATACCTTGGAATTCACTAGAAAGTTTTTGACTTCATTTAGTATTGACCTTGTCTCAAAATGGCCATCTATCGTGGTATTTCCTAGCAGATTTCATGTCCAGTGGCATCCTTGCAGAATATAAAAGCTCAACGAACATAAATTATATCAGGCATGATAAACTAGCTCCGAAACATATAAATAACTAGCTCCGAAACTTTTCCCTCAATATATACTTCCTCTAATCATAACAAACATCGATTGTGAAATATTATGTGCAAAAAAAATTTAAAACAAATTGCATGACAAATAAAACATATCCGTAATAAGTTGCGTGTTAGGTGGCTGACATGGCTTTGTTAACTGAAAGTTATGTATTTCTTTTCGACCTTTATTATCATCATCCTTTTTTGATGGCAAACAATGTAACGACAGCACAATAATCTCTACATTATACATAAATTCTTTCACATATTTATTATCTGTGGCGTAAACGAATAAGTCAACTGAATAATTTGTAAGTATATATATATATATATATATATATATATATATATATATATATATATATATATATATATATACTATAAGTTAATCAGTGAACGCGTCTCCTTTGTCATTAATCGAATATATATATATGGAAAGGGTATACACAGAAAAGTGGTTCACTGCCATTTTTCTGTTTATACCCTTTCCATCTATTAAACAATGAACCAGCATGTCTATTCATACATCTGTATATATATATATATATATATATATATAGAGAGAGAGAGAGAGAGAGAAGAGAGAGAGAGAGAGAGAGAGAGAGAGAAAGAGAGAGAGATTCATAGGTTAAAGTATGACTCTGAAACGTTATATATAATTTCCTCTATTATTATAATTGGTAGGATTTCTATTAACATGCGGTGGTAAACGTGGTGAGCCCTATGTAACCTCATCCTCACTATCAATAATATCAGCTATAACCCAAAAGCACACCACAGCGTTTTTGCTTTTGGGTGTGTTGAAGCGCAACTCTCTCTCTCACAGAAATAGAGGTCGATTAAAGCTAGAATAGAAAAAATGCATGTTCTGAGACAGCCATTTGAACAAACATAACAGGGAAATTTTCATTTTGTTCCTAAAGCGATGTCACCAATATGGATCTGACATAATGTCACCAATATTGTCCTGACGTATTGGCTGACAATAAAGCTCACTTAAGTTACAGTAAAACACAAAGATAGACAAGGAAAAAATATTCAGAGGGAGTCATACTGGGATAAATTTACTTCGTATTCATTTCCTCCACGACGTTTCATGCTACCTTTTTAATGAATCTGGGACCATATTTGCCCTGAAAATTGATGAAGTCCTCCAGTTCCCATTCATTAAATTGATCCATGACCCCTGCTCTGGCCCTGCTTTGAGGCAATCTAAGATGTATCATGGATTTAATTTTCATTTTTTACACTTCATTCACTACTGTGGTAATCTTCTTACTATTATGTTAGATTTAGAATAAAAAGGCAAGCAATGAAATCCAAGCTGATTTAGATTGTAGTATCATAGAGTAAATCCAAGCTGAATTATGTTGTAGTATCACACTCTCTGAGTTACATTTATAGTCATTAATTAGATAAAGAACCTTTGGAAATTTGTCTATTAACTAAGACATCAGAACCCCCCCCCCCCCCCGTTACAAAGTGCATCAGCTGCTGAGCCAATGAATTCTGTTGTATCATGGAGTTATACTACTGCATTAAAGCTCCATGGTATTATCATGAATACACATAATGTTCTACTTACCCATACAATGAACCACCATCACTATTTATACATCTGAACAACTCCATGGTTTCATAAAGTTGCTTAAGTACCCACTTAACCATGTAGCCCCAGGATGTAGACTTAAAACTTGGCGTGCATTAACCTCCTCAATTCAAAATTGTGTATAGTGTACACAAGTCACGAGTTGATATTCGTGATGTTCGACAGGGGTTGATCCAGAAAGATTTAGTGGGGGTTCCGTTACTTAGGGGGCCCTGGGGAAAGCGTGGGGGGGGGGGGGGGGGGGCTTCTCTGGATAATTTGCAAATGTTAGTTACCTAGAAGGCAGCTCATGCTATTTCGAGCAAATTGTGATGGTGGCAATTGTTTTACCAAAACAAAGAGGCAAAAGCAAATATGTTGGAAATGTAATAGAATAATTAAATATACATGTATTTTACACCTAATGATGGCAAGTCGGCAAGTCAGACCTGGCTAGGTAAACATCAAATGCCAGGTATAAAGCATGCTTGATCCTTGGTCTAGGAGGTAATAAATTTAATTAACACAAGACTAAGGCAAATAGTCTCATTTGGGGTATTCCACGCAATTAATTGACATAAATGATGAAAAATAGTGGTCGTGAAGAGGAGAGGAAACACCCCAAATTCCTACGTTTATGATTTTGTGGCTCGCGCAGAGGCAATCCGTTTGTTTGTACATCGAGATATCCTCACAACATTAACACCATTAATATGTTTACATCATATTCTTTTGTAAATACCTGGATTTGAACCGTATGCAGCCTTTATTTTGGAAGGGTGTTAAGGCTTTTGCAGAGAGATAAGTTTCCTGCCCCCGAACGTTTTTTAGATGTTTATCAGGGTCTTCGGAAAGGAAGGGTTAATCTAGTATAACCTAGTCTATATTATCAGCAGTGGGATAGCCACGTAATAATCCTAAAATCTGTTGCTAAGTTATTCATGGACGTGTATAATGGTTTTATCTTTCTTCTCTAATATCACTTAAAGGACTCAGTGATTGTCATCAACAACATGATAATTAACCTTGTCCATAAACAACAATAGTTATACATAATAAAAGCAGTAGACACAAGTTTTTATATAGTTCTTTCTCTCAGTTTTGATATGCCTAAGAAATGTGTATTGCAACGGTTCCCTTTTCTTTTGGAGTTACGACTGACAACATTGTTGACTGCGTGTTCTCTGTGGCACACCACCCCAACAAATCTACCCCTGACAATCGTGTATGATCTGTATGCATGTCGACGGGAATGGTGGACATGTATATGTAGGTGTGCGTATAACAGTTTATTCATGCAAGTCTGTAAAAAATCTATCAATATTTGAGGATGTAGGGTTTGAAAGATACATATCCGAATTGAATATCAGCTGTATAGCTATGAACCTATTATATTAACCGCTACATATATGTTATATTTTACGTGTTCAGTGGTTAAGAGGAGCTATATGGGGCATGCGTCACTGACAGGCAAGCAGTTTACTTTCCATGCGAATATTGATGTAATTACATGACTTCCCGGTCCACAAAATTTAGCCACTAATAGAAGATGTCACAGAGATTAGAAATGTTTATCTTTGTTTATGTTAATTTGGATAAGTTATGTCAGCTGTATGGAACATACCCAGGCTTGATATCATCAAGGATCAGTACTTGGTTTTATCATCTGTATTGCAGTACTCCTCATTGTTAACCCATATTCATTCTGTAATAGTGGTAGGAAGTGTTTATTGTATATATCGGCGCTGGTCTCGGAATGTCTTGTGATTCAGTAATTTACTTGTGGCTAAGCGTGGTGATTCCTTCTGGGCTAAACTGCGAGCGGTCACCGTCAGGTAAGGTGATGTCAGAATATTCATATATAAAAAATGTGCTTGATATAAAGCTTTATACATTGCATACGAAATAGTTAAAGGCACATGCTGACCAGCCGACCTTTGACATCCATATGCCATATGACCTGGCTGACCGGAAACCTGCGTGACACAAATTATTGTGTATACTATTTATGTTGTATATCAGTGTAGGATATGCTTTAAATAACTATCGTAAACATAATACTATATATTATTATATTATATTTTATATTATGATTAAAATCTCACCTAAACGCTTATCGTGATTACAGAATGATGTAGCAGGACCCGATCGTTAACAAACTATTGACTGCCATGCGCTTTATGTTTATTGTCCGTTCAGTCCATCCCAGTATATGGTTTTATCCCAAATTAAATAGCATTATGTTTAATATTTTTTCACTGTTAGTATTGCTACTTTTGCTGTCTGTTTTCCTGAGATTATATGAACACGGGTTTAATAAATATATGGACCTGGCATGGGTGTCGGATAACTGCAAATTCACATAATATCACAAATTCTGTATACTCGTATGTAGAGAGGTATGTTATAAAATAGTTAAAATATAAATTCTAATAAATGGTGTGCTTTGTTGATACTAGATGGTTTATTAAAGCAAGGATAAACGAGTTCATTTTGTGATCATATGATAGAAAGCCTGGTGTGGGCCGGAGTCCTATTTTTCTCTAATTGTCGCCAATGCCAATGTTTGTTGACATTGGATCAAGCGCCTGTAATGCATATCCCCCCATACCTTTAGGCAAGGGGGGGGGGGAGGGATGGTTACTGTAATCACCCCCCTGACTATTCAGAGAACAACATTTTTATATTTCAAATAAAATATTTTTATAAATAGAATGATAGACTCACTATGAAACATGATATCGTAACCTCTTATAGAATAAACTTATACTGGAATCATAACACCTTATTTTGTAAAACCTTATACTTATTTCGCAAAATTTACAATTAAATATATATATATATATATATATATATATATATATATATTATCAAATGAGTCTTGCAGGCGATAGAAAAGTATATATATATATATATATATATATATGTGTGTGTGTGTGTGTGTGCGTGTGTTTGTGTCTGTGAGTCAAACCACCCTCCATCCCCCGCCTAGAAGATAAATTGACGCCCCTGGATGGCATGGCCTGTTGAATTTCTTTCCAGATTGAACAACACACATTTTAATATCAAACATTAACTGGCTCCGAAACAAATTAATGCCCTCAAATTTCTCTCAACATGTATTTCCTCTAATTATAGCATACACAAGTCCTGAAATATCATACGCAAACACATTGAAAACAGATTGCATGACAAACAAACGTTATCCGTAAAACGGAACTTGTGACTTGGCAAACGTGGCATTCTTAGCTGTATATCATATACCTCTTTTCGACCTTTAACACCATCATCCATGTATGATGCAAGTTAATGGACTTCTCAGGTTTATCCTACGACAATACAATGATCCATGAATGATCTAAACTAATCCAGTCCTATCTCAAATTGTCAAAATAAAACAAAATACCTGACGCGAAAAAAAGTTAGATTTCTTAATTACCGCGCGGTGCCAGGGAACCCACCCTCTTTATCGGCCTAATTATATGTATGGGCAGGTTCAAAGTGGATTAGCACTTGGTAGACACCGCAATTCTGGCTTTTCTTTAAATATTTAAGAGACCCTGGATATACGAATGATCTCCTAATTAAGCTATTTAGTGTAATGAAGTACAATTAAGCTAGCACGAGAGCAGTATGAACAAAACGACAATATACAGTGGTATGGCCCCTTGAAGTTCGACGTAATCATATAGTAAAGTTTACGGGACTGAAATTGGACCGATATTCGATATTCGATATTTGCAGGTGAATATCGAATATCACACTAATCAGCAACATTATTCTCCTGTGAAATTATGCGTCATATTCGAATTCTAAGACTACCCCTCGTAATTTGAACAGCCCTACTGTAACAGACAGCCGTTTTCTGTTGAAGCAAGGGATTCGAGAGATGTCTTCATTCCTGATGGACCCTCATCAAATAGTTTCACCCTTAATTAGCTCAGTTTTGTATCAGATCGGGATCTTCTCTCTCTAAAGCCTTTTTAAAATTTTTAGCAAACATTGCCATTAAAACTTTTAATTTTTTTATCAGAAAATGATGACAGGAGAAAAAACAGAATGTTACAGTTTGTGTCGGTCGGATAAAATCTTTGTTTAGTTCCTTTTAAAAAGGACAACATATTATAGAATGGAGCTGTTCAACCATTGAATACATTATGATAAAAAGTCCTGCCGCCAGCTGATAGACTGACGGCCATCAACCTTTCCTTTCTGACTTCATATATAACCCAGCTCCTGACAGACAAAGCCCAGCTTTCCTTTGATGTTCTCCAACCTTTACTTGTGTTGACTCTAAACTCAACCATTATATTATCTCTCTCTTTCCAGACACTTATGAACAGACTTCGGTAGACCTTCTTTCCATCTACTTCAATAGAACGTCACCTAAGTCCAATCAGTCGGCTGCTGCAGGATTTTGCCGGAGACGGGGGATGAAACTTCCCGGAGATCTGGAACTGGCCCAGCTTCAGCACCTGATAAACCTCACCCGATCAGATCATCCCAAAATCTGGCTCTCATACAGAAGAAAATATAACGATACGTGGCAACCAGTTGATAAACCAGGTGCTTTTTTTTATTAACGATTTCTAGAAATTACCTTCGGCTGTTAGTTAAAAGAATTAAACGACAAAACTTCACGAAACCTGTTTATTTAGTTCAAGATTTTTTAAAAATTAATTTCCTGTAATCTCTGAAAATTCACGTATGGACTTTGTCTATTTTCTTTTACGCTTGTTAGTGTAATACTAGAGGGCAAAAGCCCCTTTCTGTTACAAACGGTACATACCTCAATATTCATTTATTCAATATATTTTGTACACTTTTAACCATAATTTCTAATTGTGCTCCATTTCATATTATATATCATACAGTATAATGTATAATATATTATATTCAGTTATGCCCTGTTTAGATGATATTAGAAAAATAAAGAACATGATAAATGTGAAGAAAGAAAAACTATATACACATTCAGGTAACTGGAATCCTGAGGGTGAAATACAACCTGACAGACGGTGTTCGCTTTTGAAGCTCGACCGAAATAATCCTAGACCCTGGAATCGAAGTTGTTATACGGCCGTGGGAGGATTCATTTGTTTCATTCCAGGTAAGAAACGTTTCAGATTATTCAAGACAGGGGCTTGATGAATGAAATTAAAAAGAGCAATAACTAGCTACATGAACAACAATTGTGTTCAAATTACCGACATGGCTATGTTACATATCTATGACACTGAACAGTTGTCATGTATATATTTACAGACTGCCCTATGTGTCCTCCTTGGTCCTGCCATCTACTTCAAAACGGATGTCTTTTGATTCGGCACCAATCATTGACCTGGTTCCAGGCCAGGGCCGCGTGTATCATGGCTGGAGGACAGCTGTGGGTTCTTGATAAGGATTTTAAACAACAAATTAACGCCTGGAGGAATCTTAGCATGAACGTGCAACTGAATGAAGCCTGGATAGGATGGAGGGCGGAGGACTGGGTGGAAGAGGGGGAAGGTAAGGTTAAATATTAAAGAGGTGCTGCTACTTAAACTACATACACATATATCAAGAAAACGAATTCAAAATCACATTATAATATTATATAACACAATTGCCTATGAAAAAAATGTTAATATAGATTTTACAAAACCTGAACCCAATTCCTGGAGGAAGAACAATTCTTTCTATTTATTTTTTCCACAAAAAAAGTTGTGTGATTTGTTAAAAAAAACGATTGGCACATCTTAAGCACCGTTATCTCGGCAGTGATGTCACACAAAGGGAAATCCCGTGTGACTTAAAAATCTAGATCTCATCAAAATCTCAGTATTTCTGACTCTGTCAACCCTTAAATATCCAGGGAGAATAAAAACAACATATGTTGCTATATTTTAGTCATATCTAAATTTTGCCTATGACTCTACACTTCGCACCAGCCATTCACATTAGGACCCAGTTTCTGTTCTGGATTAAATCCACACACATAATACAACCGCGTGCAATAAGCTTTACCTAACCTATATGTTGCACCATAACGCTTCATCTATATATCATTACTGGTATGATATCACCATTACTATAAATATTTATTCATAATAGCAGATACATGTTTATTGTGCAGCTTTGCTAATACAGAATCGCGGATGAAAAAATCGCTCGGTTTGGTGTTGGCTTTGTTGTTTCGGTAGTATCGTTGACTGGTCATTAAGATCGTGGATTATTTTTTAATTAAAAGATCATACCATGTTTTTCCCAACAATGCAGGTCTAACAACATATCCATTATTACCAAGATTTACTAAACAAGGTGGAGGGACGGACCATCGGCCACATTGTGTTGTTCTTTTGACTGCCAGGCCCTTTAACTGGACGGTTCAAAATTGTTCAGATCTTGCCGATGTTGCTTGCGTGAAAGGTAGATATTTGATTAATTAGTGGAAATTGCACGGCACATTTTACTTTTAATCACTTTATAGAACGGTGTGCTGAACTGCATTGTCTTGAAATTCTACACAATTGTTTAATAGCCATCTCTCTCTAAGTTTCTCTCTGTCTGTCTCTCTCTTTCTCCCTCTCTCTACATACATTTAATGTTGTGTATTATAATATTATGTAATGGAAAAAACATAAAATCTAATAATATAATCTGATTAATATGTATCTGTTTGCATCTTTCAGATAATAAAGTTGGATTAAACACCCGTCTGGAAGCGCCATCCACACCAAGTCTGATCAGAAGTACCAGGGACAATCCAAAAGGATCATCGTCATTGCTATGTGATACAGGTCACTAATTTATTAGGTTGTATCTCTTTAAGGAGGACAATGGTGAAAGCAGAGTTCTTTAAACAATGGGTCAACTCTGCTATGAATCTGGGTCGGTTCAATATGAGGTCCGGATAATAAACTTTTACTCATCCTAAATCTTCTGGTAGGCCTGAACCGGAAGGCTCTAGTTCCATAGTCCACACACTTCCTTGTCTTCTATTAATAGAGATCCGAAATTTAAATTCTGGACAAATTAAAAAGAAGTAATAATAATATAGATGTGCTGTGTCATGAACATTCTTTAGTCCTGTTGGAAGTAAGCCAATGCTTGGTTTAAAAAAAAACGAGGTTCGCCAATATCAAAATACAACAGTTTTGCAGCATTTTTAAGGCAGTTTTTGAGGAGATAGCAATAGAAGTGTTTTAAGCAGATCTGCAGCAGGTATTCAGCAGAGTTACAGTAAATGTTGTTTATGTGCTTTAGACACCTTTTCTCGAAAAATCCTCTCCTGGAGCAGTGCTCTTCTGGAGCGGGGATATGTGCTCTCCTGGAGCAATGGTATTTGAGAATGGAACTGTGTGCTTTGCTGGAGCAGTGCTCTCCTGGAGCAGTGGTATTTGAGAATGGAACTGTGTGCTTTGCTGGAGGAGTGCTCTCCTGGAGCAGTGGTATTTAAGAGCAGAACTGCGTTCTTTGCTTGAGCAATGCTCTCCTGGAGCGGTGATTTGTGCGTTCCTGGAGCATTGCCATTTTAGAACAGACCTTTGTGCTCCAGTTCAGCAGTGCTGTCCTTGAGCAGACCCGTGTTTGTAGACGTTCACATCACATTGCGCTTTCCATTTTTTTTATTAGTGAATTTTGTGTAAGGGCCCACTCAGCAGCATTCTCTTTTACACCAACTTCAGGAGAATTAAAAAAAAACAAAAAACACATACCTTTCAATGTGTGTAACATAATTTTATTAATTATATACAGTTAATATTCTTATACGATTTTTCTTGCCCCTGGATAGTTGAGAATCCACATCATGACATTTTTCATGCTCCGAACCAGGTGTTCCACTGTCATGCATAGGACAAAATCCTGAAAAGAAAAATAAAATGATTAACACAGCAGTTCAACAATCAGTCTGCGAACATTCAAATTCACGAGGTCCTTGACAGTAAAAGGCCATGTACACATCGTTTTGAAGATTCTTTAAATACGATTTATATTATTGGGAATTGTATAAATGATATGCCATAATCATTCTTTAAAAGATATATATGTGAGAAATATCTAATTTCGAAAGGGGTATTGCACACAAAAGATTTGTTTAAACATGATAGTATTTTCCTTCTTGTTTGTAGGTGGACAAAAAGAAAAAAAAACATTGCCAGAATAAGATTTTGCTCTAAACAACTTTGTGCCTTTAAACTCATGAGGCAGAGCATAAAAAGCATGACTGCAAACTTTTAAATGTCTGGCTTAAGCCTAAACCGGGTTTTAGTGCCTTGCAAACAGTTGTTTAACTGGGGGATTATAAAATTCAGAGACTTTTGATCAAAGTTTGAAGTTCAATAATGTTTAGAACCCAAAGCCCCTTAGGCAATTTTTCTAATTATCGCTATGTTCTGCTCCCTTCCTCCACATCTCCGCCCCCTCCTTCGAGATTTCAAAATGTCCTTCTTTATCATGCACGGGTTAAGCGCCTAGGCAGGCCATCAGAGTGCTGCAACTCCGCTGATTTACTGCTTTAAAAATCTCCAGAACAGTTTAACCAACCCATCAGAAATAAAATAGTTAGAATTAAAGATCTGCCTAGATACAACACTATCAAACATTGTAAGAAAGATGTTAATACACATGTTTGTGTGACTTCATTGATAATATGTCCTACTTTGCTTTGTGCCTTGTTTCAAACAGTATGGGGCACGGTTTATAGGAAAGTTAAGTTCAAGGTCGGGCAGTGGTGCTGTGTATCATGTATCTAAACACGCTAGTTAAAGTCAAATGGCATTTGGTACGATGTGTTAACCGGAGCACAAGTAGACCCCTCTTCTCAGCACAATTACACTGGAATACTGGACTCCTTTCTATGAGAGCTCTTAGAAACAAAAACACTTTTATTTGTCCAAGAATGCCAAACTCAAAATGTAAAGATAATGTGTTCAGTCTAACAATCTTTATTCTGCAATCGAGGGAAAGGTCTGATGACTATGTCCCTGTGTCAGCTAAAAATAAATAATTTAAGCCCTGATTGTCATTTAAAATCGGCCATTATCTTTACTAAAATAGTAAAATATGGTGATTTAAAAAATGAAAGTCGGCACTCAGGGAAGGGGACGGGGCTAAATAATTATCGTGGTTTATTTCAGCAAACCTTGAGCGTACTGGTATGCTCTGAATATGCTATCCCAAATTGTAAAGAATTATATTTAATTGCACATTAGATTGTCTATCTAAAAACAGCAGTGAATCGGTATATGCTCCAGATCTGCTATCCAAACTTAAGAAAAGAGTATGTCGTTGGGGGCACTAACTCAAAGCAGCAGTGTGTAAACATCTGCTGCAAAGCTGCTCCCTGGTCCATTCTAGTACTCCTTAGGCAGCAGAGATACAGCAGAAGTTGTTGCGTCAGCCTAGAAAGGTGTTTCAGGAAAGCAGATTTTCAGTATATCTGCTGCAAATATACTGAAATGGAGCAGTAATAGAGCATATGCTGTAAAACTGCTGTTTCTCGCAGCAGAGATAGAGCAGAATGGACCAGAAGGTTGTAACATTCGCTGATTTGCTGCTCCCCTTTTCAGTATAATTGCAATACAATCACAAAAGAAATACATCAGCTGCTCCAAAAGTAGCATATGCTGAAATTTGGTACGGGGATCCGTACGGACGCCATCTGCTGTATCTTATTTTTTTATTAATTTAAGCTGTTAGGTGGAACATTTTAGTACTTTGATATATGTCATACTCCGTTGTAGTTAATTTCACTTACATCGCGTTTGTTGTTGTTGATTATTATACTGTAAGGCATTACTCTCGCACTGCTGATGTTGTTGTATGCTCTATTATTTTGTAGATAAGTACACCCTCATGGCTTTTGTTGTTTGTTGTATTATTTTGCATGTAATTATCATCATTACTGATGTTATGTAAGTTTCCTTATTCTATAGATTATTAAAGCCTCCTTGCGCTTGTTGTTGTATGTTGCAATATTTTGTAGGATATCACACCCTCATGGCGATCGTTATAGTATGCTGTATTATTGTGGTGGGATTGCTGGTCATTATACGTATCCAGTGCATGCGTTTAAAGAGGCAAGTAGTACCTGTTTGTGTATATTATTAACCAATAAACATCGGAACAAATGAAACATATGTAAACTCAATGTAAACATCCTCCTCACATGTTTACATATAATTTGTTACATGTATCATAACGGCGGCTAATAAACATAGTGTTCCCGCAGATAATGCTTCTGTAGATGACTCCCGCAGTTAATGTAGATGAGCAAGACAGAAGGCTGGTCACTAGGCAGGTTCACTATACATGTCTTTTATATATATATATATATATATATATATATATATATATATATATATATATCTTGGTATCTTGTTTTTCCTATATATCGTGGTATAATTATTATTTGCAACGATATAACTAATTAATCATCTCAGAGATGTATATTCATAGAATAAGTTATTATGTAAGAGTTTTATCACTGTATCATTACGTAATGAAAATATACCATACATTTTGCACGTGTCTTCTGCAATTATATGTCTTATTTTTTTTACAAAAGAAGAACACCCATTTATCAAGGAGAAATGCTCACTGAGACATACTGTGAAATCACAGGAGAAATAGATTCTCCTCCAAGACAGCCACTTCCAGAAATACCAGTGGTACAATACCGCGAAGAACAAGTCTATACCTCTGTACCCTCAACACTCGAACTGGATCGAATGCCTCTGAATCCCCCACACATTCCGTGCATTGACGGCTCGCCCTGTAATCCGAGGTCTGCTTACTGTGTAGTTGCTGATGGCTCGTGTACTGACAGTGTTATCCACGAGGAAAACCCTCTATATACGTCATCAGATATCCCGGATGAATACTAAAAAGGAAAACCCTCTGTATACGTCGTCAGATATCCCAGAAAAATACTAACTAGGAAGACCCTCTGTATACGTTGTCAGATATCCCGGAAAAAATATTGACGATGAGTCAATACTGACACAGGAGACCATTCTAGATAACGGAATCAGCAGAAAAACAGAGAGAGAGAGAGAGAGAGAGAGAGAGAGAGAGAGGGGGGGGGGGAGGGAAAAGTATACAATATACTTGCTAGCCCTAGCTCCAGTACTTGCGTGTAAATCAAGGGCGAAATTGTTCTTAAAATGTTTATCGCAAAGCCCGGGAATGTACACATATAAACTTACCAATGAGAAAACCCTCGCTTTTACCAGGATATATGTGTTTGTATTTATTATTATAAGTTATGTAAGAAATATATTAAATCATAAACAAAATGTAACCATTTTTACTATGCAAAGAAGATATTTATGACTAACATATTTGAATATTATTTTCTGAATAAAAGAATAAGTTCGTCAAATTAAATTTCCTTCTTTCGAAAGTATCCGTATAGTAGACCAACTTCAGTAACATGTCTAATAAAGCTCTAGGCAGTAAAATATTATAGCAGTGGTATTGCAAGTACATTCATCGTCAATAAATGCAGAGACTAATAAATGATTATTGGACACTGAGAAAGTGAATTTACATAACCGCCACAGGTACTTATGCTCAGCCCCTGTGACCTAATTATGCTAATCAGTTCTTAAACATTTTAACACAGAAGGCTTACCATATATATGGTGCAACAGCTATAATAAGACAATCATGACGTCACAAAGGTTGGTCGCGAATGACGTCGCATTGACTGACGTCATCAGTTAGATGTGCTAATATCTGTTCTCCAGTGATAAATACATCGAAATCATTGTTTGCGGTATTTTGGATTATTTGTCTCATACGAGTTCAGTGCAAGGTGAACATTATTATTCACTGTGCAGTCGGCTAAATAGCTTCTTCGACCTATGGCTTAGAACTATTTATACTGTTTCCTCTATATAATTACTATCCAGGAAAAAAAACATACGGACAGGGGCACTGGACAGACTAAATTTTATGTTTAGGAGAGTGTCTCAAATTATGTGCTTGTCAAGTGACTTGCGATTTACATTGCCAATGGTAACCTGATTTCTTGCTTGCTCTGCCCATGATTATTTATTGAAAGAATATGCGACTTAGGTCTCATAGGTGTCATGGTTAGGTCAGTTAAATACTCCTTATCCGCCTTCTATCTTTAAGCAGATAAAACTTCGTGTTCGCTCCGCAAGTAACAAGAAATAAACATATAAAAAACACCTGTCGTATCAACATTCGAAACATAAACTAGAGCTCTGTCGGCTTCCAATTACAGCACCTAGATCAGCCTGTACGTAGCCTTCTCATAGTTAAACAGTTGGTGCTGGGTTGTCACAAGAATTTTGTCTCTCGTGAATCAGCCGTTTTTTATTTTTTTAATTAGAAATCGTTCAGTCTATAAGGCCTTTTGTCATCTGAATTATAAGACATAATAAAATAATATATCTCTGATATCTAGTATAAACAGTTTTAACATTTCTTTACACACGTGTCTGAACATTTTTGATAATTTAACGTGAGGTTACTGAAAGATAATTAACCGTGTAAATAACGTCAGCGTAAAAAAAACTCTAGTTTTGATTCTGAAATTGATTCTACACTTATGGGTGGCGTGATGTTGTAGGTTATAACCTAGCCATGAATACACGACTCAGTATTCATAATTATATTTGTGGTATTACGCTGGTTGTAGGTTCTTCAAAGCCATAGCTGTTAAACAAGCAATTAATTGGTAAAATGAAACACAAATAATATCACAGGTGTACCTACACAGTAAGATGTTATTTAAAATGCCTGTTTGTACACCAGTTGCCTATATGTATCCCAAAAATATATGCTATGAATACAAAATGTTCTTTGAAAGGTAAGGCTATTCCGCTTTGATAAATCCCTTAGAGTATTTACACTAATACACACAATATTTAACCTTTCCCACTTTTAATAATTCTAGCATTACCAGACTAATCAACAGAGATCAATGCAGTTAAATATCAGTAGACCGATATTTAAAATTCAGTTACTGATATTCTCAAATACAGTTAAGTCTTCACTGCTACATGACCGATTATACCTTACCATCACTCGTTGGATATCGATGAGTCGACTCAGGTTCCTAACGTATCCCTCAAAGTCAGGTGTCAGCTGAAGTGATGTCCATGATTTAATACTTTTCCATCCTGTCACACTTAATAATGAAATAAATGTATATTAGAAAAAGGTTTAAAATTATTATGACAAATTTATACGGATTTATAAAGATAATATTTCTATAAATGTGAGAATCGTAATGTAATGAAATTTGATAAAAACCTCCTGGTTAAATCTCGTAATATGTTCTTCGTCAAGGCCGTATTTTCTATTTGAATCACATATTGTATAGTTTAAAGGGGAGTATATTATGATATAATAATAAGGAAAATAACACATTATATGATATATTAGAGCATCATAATTTTAAATTATGTTAATTATCTCTGAATAAAATTTCCTCATGAAGCAACTAATAAAACGAAGGATTAAAAAAGTACCAACACGATGTTAAAAGGTAAAATTGTACCACACATTGACAGTTTCAAGGTTAGCCGTCCTTTTGTCAACTTTTGTCAAATTGCTAAATTGAATGACTGACCATCCCATTCATTTTGTGCACGATAAGTAACCTAAAGATGTGAAATTCAGATATTATATTCATGATCTTCATTTGAACAAGAATATATGACTGATTTGATCATGTATAATTGAAAGGAATGCCGACTTTGATTGCTTGCACAGCGGATCGGGTGATATGGACATTTATTGGGGCAGAGGTGCGTATTATACACAAAACTCAAGTTTGAGTAGTGTCTGCAGTAGTTTGAAGGTGCCGCATTTGTTTATACAAAATGGTTTGTTCCCTTTAAGGATTACTAGTGAAACATATTAAAAACTACTTTATAATAATGCACTTATCTTTTGAAAATAGAAATGTGTTCAAATGACCAACCCTCCTATGCCAATGAAAAGTGAAATATTTCTACTAACCATTTTCCATTTATACAAAATATTTTTTTGTATCTCAAAAAGCGCCCCCCTGTGTTGATCAAGGTTAAGATATGACCTGTTTCTGGGATTCTGGGGAAACTTTTATTCCCTAATCTAGGCAAAAATTCCTTTCCTCAGCCTATTTCCCTATGGGCTTGGGACACCCTGACATAATTTGATGCCATCAAAATCATCAAGTTAGATGGCAAAATAATGGTGACCGTAAGTACCGCCAAATTTTTTAATATGGCTCATCCCTTTCATTTTCTCAAAGATATCTCTAAACAATCCATGGGGTGCTCATAATGGTGGATGCGCTCATTAATTTGGTTAAGACATTTTCTTATTTTCCAACAAATTCTATAATATTAAATGATTACAAAATCTACTGAGGATGAACACACCCTTATCACGTGGGAAGATTTATAAAAGATGCCTATTGTGTTGTTTTCCCCATCATTTTATGTAAACTTAATCTTTTAAAAAATGATCTTTCATGTGAAAACATGCAATGATGTAGGCTTATAAAAACTCATATCAGGTGAGGAGATCTGTTAGACCGGGCCCTTCACCTGCTACTTAAATTAAAATTGAACCTCATGAACCAACTTTTTTTAAAATGTTGTTTCACAACAGAAAAGGTCCATAAACAAAGTGTGCACATGCAGGTCAGTTCAATGGATTGGAGGAAAACGTGTGAAATCATGGAATCTAATCAGATATTACTTAAATTTATTCATTCAAGTAAAATGGTGGTGAGAGTCAGAAATACTAAACTGACTATTTTAATCGGAATTGTTTTGTCACAGGGTGGAGGGGTTGGGTTCTTGTGTCTGACATTACGGCAGAGTTGAGAGTTCCAATGGAAGTGCTGACAGCTGACGAACAAATCACATTGCCTAGTGTTTTAGTAAAAAATAAGTGGGAAAAACGTTCCGCCAAGAAATGAGCTAGTCTGTAGCAAATTGAACAGATAAGTGTTATATAATAATATTTTATTTCCATTTTTTAAACAATACAGTCTACTTTCATTTAATCGCCAACTTCGGTATCAAGAAAAATGTAGTTGAAAGGTGAGGGTAGCGGATTACCAAGGCGAGTTTGGTAGATAAAGAGAAAATCGGTATAGGATTTAGAATATATGAGATATAGGCTATATATAAATATAATATATATATATATATATATATATATATCAATATAAATATATTCTCCTGGAAATCGACTACTTAATTATTTAAATGTTTATTCAGTACCTCAGAATAACCAAAGGCAATATGACACCACCTGTTTAAATATACCGGTTAGACGTTCATTTAAGTTTCTCTTCGATTTTATTAAAAAGAAGCTTAAACTCTTTTTTTTTAGTACGATGGCAGTGGTGAGCACGGACCCACAGACTGTTGATAAATAACAATAAGGAAAGTAAAAACCTTAAAATGGGTCAAAGCGACATGAATTATCACAGGCAAATAATTTCGATACGGCTGATTTTCCAATATATATATATATATATATTATTATTTATTAATCACATTTGTACCACTATATATAACCAGCTGGTATTATATGACTGTATGAGAAAATAATCACTCTGTGACAATTTCCTCATAACAAACGTTCCGTGTTACCGCCTATTTTCTTATTCCTTGTTTATATGTTAATAAATATATGGCATAATTACGGCTGTGACGAATGGATATGAAGCCCTTATTTCATAAAACACCAGACAAGAAGTAGTTAACTGTGAGTGTTTATCATGAGTGTTTGACTCTCAAGAATTAAATGATTTACATCAGTTCACAGATAAAACAATGTCACTATTGCTTTAAGCAGAACACTGTTTCCTCTTATCCAGGTTCCTGTATTGCTCCTACAATTTTCGTATTGCAATGTATTGCGACATCTGGAAGCGTATTGCGACATGCATCGTGATATTTTTATTGTATCAATTACAGCTAGGAAATGAAGTGTATTTTCTTGTATATAAGACTCATTAAATATGTTATTAATCCAGTTTATGTCAGATATAATGACACAATGAAAGTATATGGTAAACTAGTTTATTTTACACAAGAAATATTGTAAAGGTACTTATTTATCGTTTAGAGAACTCGAAGACACATTCAACATAAGTATTTAATGTTTTCTTTATGCTTTACACATGCAAGTTACTTAGCAATAAGAGCTTTCTGGACTGGGATTTCGCACGGAGAGGGTTGCATGGTGTGTACAATCAAAGGCGTGTACCAGGTCGCTAGGCTACCTTTCAAGTCAATAATCATGTTTATTTGACACTTGATCTTGCAGTTACATAGCATGTAAAGTTGTAAACCTTAATAACAATTAATAGTTATTTTGACAGTTTTTGGCAAATCTTTCTTTTTCGTGGGCACTTCTTTCTTTTTTTTTTGGTACCAATTAGTCATGTTAGAGAAATTAAAATTCCCTGGGACAGATATAGAAAATATGGATATATAATATCAATACACAATACGTGAAGGACTATATAGGAGTATACCTATATATCGATAATATCGCACACATCCTAGTTACTCATATCTATGTGCCTGTATTTGCCTTTCAACTATACCTGCCATATATGATAAAACATTGCCATAGGGTTAAACACTGTTAGGTGTATTTTGTCGAGTATTTACCGTAAATTGTCCAAAGATCAATACCTATTTACCTCACAAATATCCCCACGAAATCATGAAATATTCTGCTTTAATGAGAAAACTGTATACTCAACAGTAACAAGTGTATGTCAGCGTGATAAAATCTGGTTTTAAAATAATCATATGAAGAAAACTGAAAAAAACTTAGTCAGCTACAACTCTCCATTATTTCTCTCTCAGAAGCAAGGTTTATCATTTCTTGTAACCTTGAATTCAACAGGACATGTTTGGTTGCAAGAAAACAATATCGGATATGAAACGGAGCGGGACATTTTGGATTGGTTATAAACGGATTGTGTATGATTCCTGGATACCTGTGGTCAGGAAACAGAGACTGGTGAGGTATCAGTGTTATTGCGACATTTCTTGCATTTATATAGGCTCCATCATAAGTTATTACCCGAGACGTTTGATACATATAAAATTGTAAATTATCGTGCTTTCTCTTTCTTTATACTCACATCCCAGATACATGCAATTTTTGACAGGTTTTAAGGGCTGTAAATAACTGTTCACAACTAATGCTAATAGACATTTTTATTTGGTGGAAAGAAATAAATCTAAAAAGTTAATGTTTAATTAGGATGGCAGCGAATGCTTATCGGGTTCAGTGACGAGAAATGTCAGGAGTATGATCCGTATGTTGGCAGAATTCGCTCAAGAAGATGTTTTTACCCAGACGCTTTCCATGCATGATCAATGTATCAATGCATTTTCCAGGCGTGTTCCATGCATTCGTTTCGGTAAGGGAAGATAACTGTGTATTGCGCACATATCATGCGAGGGCCCACACTACCAGGAGGACTTTACACGGGATAGTAAAAGATAAGCCATATGGATTTGACAAATTAATGACATATAAATGCTTTATTATATTATCATGTAAACATGATAAGTTAATTCACTCATAAAACTTTACAAAATATAGCCTATGCCCAACGAATGAGTAATTATGGTCCCTTTCTTCATGATCAATAAAAAAACAAGTGCCCAATAGGCCAAGGCGTTCACAGCTGAATATGACATAAAGGCGTATTAATTATTAATGTTTATGATCTGGTGAAAAAAATATGTTTAGGAATCTGTATAGAATAACTGTTATAAGATTTCTGCTACAATTAGAGTGATATAATAATATTCTATCATAGAGCCAATGAAATATAGTCCCAGTGACCTTTTTTCCATTATTAAAGTAGTTTTACAGGTAGCTCCCTGGAAGTTAAACAAATTTGAAGTGCCCATTTCCAGCTATAACAAATTGTGCAAATCTGACATAGAGGGAGCAGAGAATCCTATGTCACATACCATGCGGAATATAGGTCACACTTACCTATTTCGGTATCCAAGGAGGCATTGCATGATCCAACAGTTAAGATTATGGCCATAACTTATTTCTGAGTGCTCAAAATGTTCCCGCTCGTAGCTCATAGAATATAGGATATCATGAGCTAATCTAAGGTGTGGAAGAAGGTTCTAGGTCCAACCGTAATGATTCGTGCCCATCTAAAATTATGTTTTTTTTCCCTATAGCTCACAGAATATAGGTCACGGTGACCCGATCTCAGGTTTCAAAGGAGACTTTTCAGAGACCTTCATGGATTTTACAATAGAAAGTTCTAGGTCCAACAGTTACTTTTGTGCCCTGTATGACTGTCAGAATATGGGTTACCATAACCTAATTTTAGATTTCAAAAGAGATTTGCCCCCGACCTCTCTGGCTGTTAGAAGATTGTAGACGTAATGCATCAATTTTTTTAAATCTAACCTTAATGATTGCATGGTGACCGAATCATGTTTTACTCTGTCCCTCACAGAATAAAGGTCACATGACTGATTTCCAGATTTTTATTACATTTTTCCATATATCCCTGGATGTTGCGTTAAAAGATACTGGACACAAAGGATACAATTTGTGCCCATTTAACATAAAGAATGTTCAATTTTTTTCCCTATACTTCGCAAAATATAGATTACACTAGCCTAATTTCATGTTTCCATGAATATTTGCAGAGGCCCTCAATGATTGTTATGTTAGAAGATTCTAGACCAAATGGATACAATATGTGTCCTGTCTATTCGGCCCGAAGCTTGCGGAAATAGGTCACAATGGCCTTATTTCAGGTTTCCCAGTATATTTGCCCAGAATCTACCTTGTTTTGCGGTAGAAGATTCTAGGTCTGATTCGTACGATTTGTACCTGACATTTAAGGTGTTCAAATGTATATTCCTATAGCTCTAAGAATATAAGTCAGAGTGACCTGATTCAGGTTTCGAAGGACATTTAATTGACTAAGATAGGTAAAATAAGGTACAATTAGCACCCCGCCTGACGGTCTTTGCGCTCAAAATCATATTTTCGGCCTGACATTCACAGTATATAGGTAACTATGACCTAATGCCAGGTTTTCAAGGAGATTTGCACAGATCCCCCTTGGTTTGCGTTAACAGAATCTAGGTTGTATGGATACAATTTATTTTTATGGTTTGTAGCTATATGAACTTGCATATTTTCCTGCCAGTTATGGAAACTTTAATGTATTTCTTGAACTGCAAAAGGGTAAATAAGCATACCAAAGTGAACATATCAATACAAAACGTTCTAGATGCGTGAAACGAATACAGTTAACCAATATGTTTTCTTTTAACGGTCATTGTATTTAATAAATATGATAAAATACGATATACAAACAGAGTACGCTATTAAACAGCTCTGAATATATTTTTCCATATTATAATATAATAAAATAATAAAATTATAATATAATAAAATAATACACGATACTCTCTATTCAAAATGTGCTAATCAACACATCTTGGTTAATTATTTTTAAATCAAAGAAACATTAGACTCAGCATGAATACATTACATTAAGGGAGTGTCCAGGCAGGTGACAATGACCAGACTCGAATATTCCATAGCTTACAAGACTCTGACAGTGCACAGTGTACACTGTTATTACCTCATCATACAAGCACTAGTATTATCTAATAATATGTATACACACTAATTAATATTATGTCTTTCATATACAGCACCTATTTTGCAGACCTTTCAACAATTTCAGTAATGCCCATTCAATTGTTTTTATCTTGAAGGACAACATTTTCATATCGACTGATATATACATAAAATAAAATGATTAGGTACTGTAATGTATAATATACAAAGTACAAGATTGTTTTATATCAGAATTAAGAGCTATTAAACTTATATATATTGTAAAAATAAGTACTTTTTATTAATTACATGTCTTCACATACCGTATTTACGCGTGTACAGGACGATAAATATAAACATACAAAATATTTGGCAAAGAATGATGGACCGTCTTATACACGGGTACAAGTTTTTTTTTCAGCGTCCTCAGGGCCGCCAAGGATAATTTACGGCAATCAGCATTATTCCGTCGGTCGAACTAGAAGCCGTGAAATCGGTGATTATGTCTGTATGGTGGTAAAAATCAATAAAGAACATAACAATGCTTTTTTTCAGTTTTACACCTGATTTACATATGCATGTCCCCAATACTATACGGTAGCGATCTACCCAGATAAATAAGATAGCGATGTCTTGTGCTCGATATGGAACTAATTAATTTATGTCTTTGTGTTAATGGGCAAAGGTGAAGGTCAGCAATTGCGAGGTAGAGAGCGATGTTGTGCGACACACCTGTTATGTGATGCTGCCTGGAATTCAATTGTGTGCAGTGGCAGGGCCATATTTATGTGCATTCTCCAAGTTAGGACATCAGACTGACGCTGATAGAATAACTGGCCTACTGTCATGGCCCATTTCTGTGGGTTTTCTTGGACAAACAAACAGACAGTACAATTTTAGTAGTATACAGAGAGAAGACAGAAAAGGATATAAATATAGATAGATAGAAGATTTGATTATTAATATTATTGTTTTTCGATAAGTCCTGAATACTACAAAATTCACAACCCGGTGAATTTTAAAACATAAAATGTCTCTAAGTAATAACCTGAAACATAGAAGTTTGGTAAAACTGAAGAGATGTATATTCAAAAGTACATGCAGAGTGTGAAATATGTAATAAATATCAAATGAATATTAGAATATCTTGTGAGTTATATATCTTTTTCCATAAGAAACTAAGGATATGTCGAAAATTTGTCATTAGTAACTTCGACTTTGACACAACGAGGATTTAATTTATATTTAATATTATATATATAACCAAAGTGAAAACACTATACTTGTAAACTAAGACATTCATCAGTTGTACATAAATCAATGATTTGTTCCACCATTTTGTGCCCGTGTTACATGAATTGTATTATAAAACCCACTTAAAAAATACCAGATACTTAAAAAGAGCAGAATGATCTCCTTACAATCTATGATACTGAATTTTGTACACAATACTTAAACTGCTACTTATTTTGTCACATATCATGCTTATGGATATCATCTTTAATGAACATGTAAAAAAGTGTAATCAATCAGCACACAGCTGTGAGAACACACCTATGCAAAATCCAATCATTCTGGCCCATGTGAAAGTACAGCACATTCCTGGAAATTTAGCTGTGAACTACGTACTAAATCTCTGAACATTTACAAGTACTACACTGCGCTTAGTATGGGCCAAGTATTGTTCAATAGTCTGCATGACTCATGACCTGCCTGGCCTGAAAATTAATATCTATAAATAATTTAAGTGATTAACTGAGAACGGAATTACTTATATACCCGGTGTTGCGTACATTTAATATCACAACCATCGTGTACGATTAAATGTCCTTTTACTGTAATTGTTGGCCTTTCCTATTTACATTTTAAATATTGATGTATAGAAAGGAAAACATATATAACAAAACACTGAGAATAAGGTTTGATGTTCGAATAAAATATTTTGCTATATATATTCTCTCTGAAAACATTGTGACTAACTTTTTTTCTAATATGCATAGACATTTTTACAACTTTAAACATCCTTATCTTATGAATGGTTTCATTTTATGAATGTGTCAATAATCTACAAAATACCTGAAAGATGTAACATTTCAAATTTATCCTCATCTCATGCATGGGTCCATCTTATAAACATGTAAATGCAGTAAAATACATTTTGGTCTTCCATTTACCCTGTGTAACATTATGCATGGCAGTGGGTAAAGTTAAACGAGTAGTTAAATAAAAGTAAAACAATAAAATTGAAAATACCATCTCAATTACAGGCCAAAAAGTAGTTCTAATAAAAATGTGTTTATGCTTACCAATCATATGATCAATATGCATATACATTTTGTACAAGATGTGTGCACTCATTCCGGAAAAAAAATATTTGATATGTTATTTATGAAAATACTTGAAATCATCGGATGGTTAGGATCTATCAAAGTTCAAGGTCCACTTTGAACAAAATTAAATTTGAATTAAATTTACTATTTCCTCTTGTTCTAAGCTTCTGTTAAACTAGGTACATACAATAGAAAACGTAGTTCTGACTAGCTAAAATAGGTCAAGACAGGTAGCACCTTCTAGAGCTCTAATTCCCATAGAATGCCCATGAACAACATGGCTGTAAAATGGGGTCCATAGGCCATAACGCGCAGCTTATTTATTGATCTCATGATTTACAGCAAAATATATATTAAAGAACTTTGAACAGTGTAAAATAAAGATTTCCAAAGTGCTCAAGATCACGTTTTTTTTTTAAAAGTCCCCAGTAAAAATTACCCCTGACTTTATTTTGGGTTTCGAAGATGATTTTACCAAGAACTCATTGAATGCCACATTATATGTTTCTAGATCAAAATTTTTGGATTTGTGCCTGTCTGACTTGCAGGGTGATCAAATCACATTTATTTTCACATGGCACAGAGAATGAAGGTCACTGTAACCTAGTTTTGGATTTCCATTGACCAATGGTTAAGATTTGTGCCCATTTGGCCTTCACCGCATAAGGCATACAATTCCCCATAGCTTACAGAATTTAGCTCAGAGTGACCTAATTTCAGGTTGGGGAGGAGAATTTCAAATTACCTCACTTTACTTAAAGTAAAATATTTCTAAGTCTAACTGTTCAGATTTGTTCCCTATCTCACTCTCTGGATGCTACTAATCATAATTTTCAAATCTCAATGGAGATTTGCCCGCCATGACCTCCCTGGATGTTAGATTAGAAGATTCAATTTGTGCCCATCTGACTTTCAGGGTGCTGATATTTTAACCCTGTTAACAGATATACCGACGGCTGACAGATAAAGGGCGATTGTTATAGCTCAGATGACTAATAAGTCAGCTGACCTAAACATTATTGCTTATGGATGCTGATATTTCTTGAGATGTTTTGTGTTATCTGAGTGATATGAAAACATAACCAATTGTAGATCCAACCTCTTCTATTGGATCAGGTCTGAACAAAATAAAATTTAAAAAAAAGATAATATGTTTTTAAAATTAAATTTTAGAATATGCAAGTATAACACAAAATTAACAAATAAGGGTGACTAGCAAATACTGACACACTGACTTATTAAGTTGTTCATTAGATAATATACATCAAAGCAGATACACAGTTTAACATGTAAAATACCTTGTAGACAAGAGACTTAAATGAGACCAAACATATGCACATACCTAACACTATCCTTAAAGAGCCTCCCAGCTATCCTACACGGCTTGTTGTTGTTTTCCCAAGAACAATATTCATCTGGTTTGAAATCGACGAAATAGCCGTCCAAAACGGCGAAGTTTATGGTAAATGTCGATAATTCTGTCGCACACCTGATTCCGGTTTTAGTGTACACGCTGCAAAGTCACAGCAAATATGTCAGATAAATGGTTTTCTAGCGGAGTTTAATAGACCAAGACACCTTTGATAGCCATGTTTAATTCTCACTACAAGTCGAGAATGACCTTTTAACAATATGGTGAATTTTAACACAAAATATCAAGCAAAGTTACCCTTTTCAAGTCACAACATCATGTGGTCATAATGGTGGTCTTTATTATCTATCACATAAACAAATACATAATCGCATCTCACTGAAGTTTTGTCCTTTTCACCACTAAGGCCATCTCCATGTTTTTAATTTCCTGAGTTCCAGGGAGGGATGTCCGAAACTTCCTCATAGCTTTACAAACCCTGAAATGTAAGATAAAAACTACACTGGTCACAGAGAAACCATACCTTACTTGACTAATTAATCTCTTCGAGTGACAATGTTTTTGAGTATGTTACATTTCTCATCCCTAAAATGCCCCCCGTCCTCCCCTCAGAGCCCAAATTTGTTGAACTTTGTCATTTTGCTGAATTGAATGACTGCCCGTCTCATTAATTCTGTGCAAGATAAGTTAACTAACAATGTCAAATACAGATCTTAAACTCATGATCTTCATTTGAACAATGATATATGTTTTCATGATCATTTAAGATTGAAGGGAAAGGTCACTTTGATACTGGCAAGAAAAGGACTAACATGACCCTTAAAATAATACAGGAATAGGGGGGACTGTTAGGACAGAGTTGATTATTTTTTTACAAAACCCAGGTCTGACTAGTATCTGCAGTTTTGGAGGTTCAGATTCATTTATATAAAAAAAATCTGTCCTTTAATGATTACCAGGAAAACAAAACCCCAAAGAGTGTCCCCTTTTCCAGGCAAAGATCTGACTTTTTTCTGGGATTCTGGGGAAACTTTTGGTCGCTAATCTAGGGAAAATATCCAATATTTAGGGGCTTTGGACAACTTGTCATAATTTCATGCCATCAAATTCATCAAGCGAGTTGGCAAAATAATGGTGACCGCAAGAACTGCCAAGAAACTTTTTTAAGATGTTGTTTCACAACAGAAAAGGTCCATAGACAAACAAAGTGTGCACATGCAGTTCAGTTCAACATTTTCCATGTGGTCTAGTGTAAGGTGATGAGAGGATTGCACCCTGAACTAACAAAAGTGTGAAATCATGAACCCTGATTAGATATGACTTAAATGTGTTCATTCAAGTAAATATGGCGGTGACAGTGTCAGAAATACTAAACTCTTTATGTGAATCAGAATTGTTTTTGCCACAGGGTGGAGGGGTGGGTTCTTGTGTCTGACATTACGACAGAGTTTAGAGACCCAATGGAAGTGCTGACACTTGATGAACAAATCACATTGTCTAGTGTTTTAGTGAAAAATAAATGGGAAAAACGTTCTGCCAAGAAATGATCTAGTCTTTAGCTAAATGAGCAGATAAAAGTGTTATATAATAATGTTGTATTTCCATTTTGTTTTTAAACGATACAGTTTAATTTCATTTATTCACCAACTTCGGGATCAAGAAAAATGTTGTTGAAAGGTGAGGGTTTGGTAGTTTGGTAGATGAAAGAGAAAATCGGTATTTAAGAAAAGATGTATAGGATTTAGAATATATGAGATATGGCCTATATATGATTAGGCGGACCTTTATATTCTTTAAACATGAATTACTAACTATTCATCAAATTTCATTAATTAACCATAATCTTTAAAAACCAAAAAACCAGTACTTGAGATAAGTAAAATGAAATCAGGAGCAACAACAGTACAAACAATAAGTAACATTGTTTCAATCTAGACGGCGGCATGCTTTGGGGTGGCCATAACTCGTAACTCATATATGTAGAAGTGAAGAGTAAAGAGTTTGCCAATACTATAGAGAATTGTTTGCATGTCCACATAGGAATAGTTTCTGTCATTCAATCTCGTTAATTACATTTAAAATTAGATGCTAATTGTCAATATTGCAATATATTATTTTTTAAACTATCAAAATTTAAAGTCGGTGAGCTGAACACAGAAATATACACAAGATCGCTCTTGGAGAAGATTAGAAAAAAATAAACGACTCACGAAATCATTAAAACGCTTTTGTAAAATTTTTTTACATTACTGATACTTAATATGATCAACGTTCACCGTACACACCGTACACAAGGGCTGTACTCTAAATGCTCAGGGAGGAACCCGCATATGAGCACAAGACTCTCACTAAGATCCTGAGGTTGTAAGTGCAAAGATTTTTTTTTTCATAAACAATATTTAGGTAGGCATTAATTTAATGTCTTGGAACTTAACGAGTGTATTACTATACACAATTAATACAATAAGTTTACAAATAAACAGTTTAGCCATTAGTCTGAACAGAGCTATACAGTGATGATTACTTGTTTTTGTTTTGTTCCTGTATAATTATTTATTAGTCTATACCTCTTATATGTGATAGGACAACAGATGAAGTATCCTAGTAGAAAAAGATCATCGTGCGTACTTGCTGTTCCTACATGGGAATGGACATGTCTTTCTTTCCGCTGAAGTGTAGCTGCGCATCCAAAATCCCAGGTGCATGTACACTAACTATCTCACTTTTCATCATTACCAGTGCAGTTGACCTAGGCGAGACCCAAGTTTCAAGTAAGTAATTATACACTGCCAATAATTAAATATTGTAACATCATAAACCTGAATATTGACATAAAGAGAAAAGTCAGGAGTAAAGAGGAACTATTAATACATCAATAATTGAAAGCAGATGCGTCACTAGACTTGGAAGCTTTATGGTAACTGTCACAAATGTCATCCCTGAAGTTTTAATTATGTACTCTCTTCTATATTTCCTCAAAAGGTCTTAATGAAGTCATTACTCTGCTTAAAGGACTGGAGCTGTGTACATTTTGATTCATTTGAAATATATGATATATTTTCCTTCGTAGACTTCGCCGAATGTTCATAAAACGTGAACTATTGGTTAATGTTACGCAAGGAAACGCATTTTACAAGAAGAGGTTTCAATCCATTACATCATTACGATTCAACGTTATAAATAATTAGCAGAAGGTCATCAATGTAACATGACTTCTATATAGAATTGATCTGGTGGATATAAAATACTGAGTGAAACCCCTGTCAGTTACCAGACAGCTGAGACGCTCTGTCAGCAGCGACAATTGTCCTTTCCTGTAAAGATAGATTCACCAGGACTGGCCTAGCTACAAGAAAATGTAATAAACGGGAAAGTTTGGTTGGGTTATCGACGCAATCATTATGATTCCTGGACAACGGTTGTAAAAAAAAACAGGAGATGGTGAGTTATTAGTTACATTGGGATATTTATTATCTCAATTATTAGAACCTGAAGAAGAACCTGAATAATAATTGTCAATAAGAAAGGCATATAAGACATTTTGGTTTACATTTGGGAGGAAACAGGTATATTTAAATTCATTTTTTATTAGAATGGCATCAACATGAAATGGAGCCAGGTCAAAATAACTGCCTAGAATATACTCTTGCTGCTAGTGGCACAACCATTCACCCAAAAAACTGTTACAAACAGCTCGATGGATCAATCTGCCATGTAGAAGGTATTTTATCCTTAGGCAAAACTTAAAATTTCCTAAATAAAAAAAATATGTATAAGAATATTATTTTAGTGTAACCATAATACACAAAGTATGAATTTTGTGTGCAAGACTTTCTTGGAGAATGTAATTTCTCTCCGAACTTGAATTGTATTCAATTTAATGGGGGTTGCCTTTTCCTACGATATTCTGGTCTTACGTGGTTCCAAGCTAAAACTGAATGTAGAATTGCTGGAGGGCATCTATGGATCAGTGGAAATAGCTTTGACTTCATCACCCAACGTCTTCTCCTTAAAACCAGTGAGAAGAAAGTGTGGATAGCCTTGAGCAAGGAAGATTGGGAAGCGATAAATGATAAGTAGAGCTGACAATACATCAGATGTCTATACCGAGTATTGAACGAACTTTGTGCAATATTAGACTTGCGCATTGCTGCAATACACAGGGCCATCATTCTGACGGATACCAAGTTTTGCAATTAAATAACTTGGAGATTTCCTTTACTCATTATTTACGAATTGTGGATTTTGAAATGTGAAAGTAACCATTAATTTCTTTAGGTACCGCAAGTTTTTTGCTACAGTCATTTGAAAAGGGATGGAAAACGTTTCTGGATCGTGCGTTGTTCAGTCTACTTCCACGCCTTTCCATTTGTCGATTCGGCATTGTTATTCCAATGCCAGCGTCGTATGCCAAACGACATACGACAAATTACAACGATGAAAGGTTGAAACACTATTCATTATTCATGATTTTACTGATCAGTTATTTCTTTTTAAGTTCTCCAATACATTAGTGTAGTAAGTATTTCATATTATTGCTCCTCTACCATTTATTCTTCATCTTGCCCCGTTTAATTTAATTTGCATTTGTTTTAAATGGGATCTAATTTTTGTGTACGCAGCAACGAAGACTCCCGACGGACAGGGTCAACCTGTTACAAAAAGACATGTTAGCCTTTTCCTAATAACCAGGTGTTTATATTCTAGGCCGGATTAATCAAATTCACATTATGGACGCAGTAACCTTGTATTCATTTTGCTTGATACGGCTATATTTGTCATGATTAATTTTTCATCACAATAAATGAGTAGTATCATTTAAATGTATTACGTGAATTAATTGTCGATGTCATATGTATAGATGTTACATGTATATATTCGCCAGGATCCCAATCAAATTGTACTCCATTTATACAGGAAAAATTAATTGATCTCAGTTGGTCAGCCCTAGATCAAAAGGGACCCGCAATGCAAAATATTCTTAAAATAAAACATATAGTCAATACAATTTTCTTAAAACAATAATGGATAGTTCCTTGCGTGTTAGCCTAAACTGTCCGGGTGTTTAATCCTAATCAGTTTATATTGTTTTTTAAGTTGTTAATTATAATATTAGATTTTTTCAGTATCATTTGAAGGGATTATCGCGGCCATCATGTTTCTAGCCTTTTGCTTCCTGTATGGTCCATATTCTCTATCTGTTTTTTTTAAACTATGTAAAGGTAAATATATCATTTAATTAAAACATTTAATGAAAGATGAGCTTGGATTAATTGATTCCTCTTGTTCTGAAGTTGCCATACGACTTGCTAAACAATATTTATATAATTGTGTAAATCGTTTCTATTAATTAGGAGATATGATTTAGTGCCTGCAGAAGTAATATATATGTTGCCATTAATGCGTCAGAATCAAATCCTATTGGATTCATATATTGTAGGTAAAGAATTCCAGGGACATTTCCAGGTTTTTTTGACAAAAATGTAAACATGGCGAGTGTATAATCAAAATTTGCAATGATGTTAAGGATCTAACGCTATCTTATATATCTATGTATACATGAAAGCAAGTAATGTCTTAATCGTATTGTAGACGAACTACCCTGTATTCATTGAGACACATTGTTATATTCGTAATCATAGATGGTTCATACAAAAAAAAAGAGGTGGATCATTTCCATGTATTATTGTTGCATTATGTGTCGGAGTCATAAGAAGACTGTAAAGTGATGATTGAATACGCACTTAAACCTTTTTATTAAATGACATAAAATATATAAATTAATTATAAACTTTGAACGTGGCCTTCTGTGACACGCATGCATGTTAACATAAATACATATAAGACCGCCCTACGTTTAAAGTTGTATGTTTTATCGACCAGGATCCCAATCAAACGGTCCTGTATGTATGGAGACTCGGTTTGTTCATCAGGGCTGTTCAACCCTAGAACAAAGTTAAGGCAGCTCAGAATGGAAAATATCCCAAAGAATAAAATTTGTAGTAAGTGCTATTGCTACTATGTTTATGGGTACTTATGTGAAAATATAGGTAGGTAAATGTACAGCTATTTTGTCAACAACAACTTGTCATTGTTCCACATTTGTCCGACTCATTTCTGATCGGTACTCGGGCTTCATGTTAATGATCGGAGAATGTCAATAAAAATGTTCAATCAATACAACTGTCCTTATAGTGACCATACATAGCAAGTATCAGGACAAATCAAATACCTTCTGTAAATTGTGAGAATAAGAATAAATGCAGATAAAAAAAGCTTAAAATGCTTGATAAAACGTTGACTGTTATTTTATATTCATCGATGAAACTGTTCAAGGTCCACATTGCATTCTATCTATTATCTTTTGAGATAATATTTGTATGAAATACAAGGTATGGACTGCAAATGAACCAGTAGCAATATTTAACGGTTACAAGACGCATATCTTAACATTTGTTTTGCCATTCCTCTATACACTTAGTGTTAAAGTTGATATAAGATGCAAATGAGATGTAAAATATTTATACAGCAACATTGCATGCTGGTTGGACAGTATTGGACACTTAAATAAGTGTGCCGTTCAGAAAGCTCAAGAATGAGCACTTCAGGATGTAAATTGGTTAGTTTCTAGGTCAAATTTATGGTAGTAAGGCTTTACGGGATATAGGTTAAATATGACTATGTTCTTCTATTAGGCGGACATATCTATTCTTTAAACATGAATTACTACTGACAACATTTCATTAATTTCCCATTATCTTAAATAAGCAGGATAGGACTTGTGTTTAGTTAATACTGTATTATGAACACTGGGGCAACTGGAAAACAAGTAACAATATTTCCATCTAGATGGAAACACGCTTTGTGGCACCTATGACGATGGAGACGATTCGAAAGAAAACTTTGGCGCTGAAAATGGACGACTCCTGGAAATATTAGTCATTCTGGTAAAAAAAATTTGCTCTACTGACATTTGCTGCTTTATGTGACCACCGTTCATTACATATACCAGGCTCTCTTCTGTAAATGCTCAAGACAGAACCTGCATTTACGTACTAGACGATTTTTAGGTAGATTTTTTATCTCCACTATTTATGATAAAAAAATTATGTGAATCAATTACTTTTTTGTATTATAAAGTTCATCTAAAACCCAATACATAAGTGTGCGGTTTGACTGATAGCGTGAACATTAATTACTGCAATACCTTTGATTGGGCTAAGGCAAGGAAATTTAAAACAGAGCAAATATCATCACTACACATAATCATATATATATATATATATATATATATATATATATATATATATATATATCTTATTTTTTAAATACCACATGACACAAACCCTTGTTCCTCACAAACCCTTGATACGGACAATTATCTTAATCATCTTTACTTATTATGGGCTTATTAGACATTGCGATAAATTAATATTAAGGAAGAAGTCAACGGTGAGTCAACATTATGACTGTATGAATAAGACAATCATATAATTTACATCAGTTTACAGAAAAACAATTTAGCCAATTTATTTAAACACAGCTCCGTCCTAATAATCTAAGTTCCTGTACATTTGTCTATCAAAATATGCTTTTCATATGTGATAGGACTCAAGGGGACGTATCATATTAGATCATCATACCTGCTTGCTGTTCCTACGTGTGAAGGGACATGCCTCTCTTTCCACGGACGTTTAGCTTTGCATCCGCAATCCGTGGTGCTTTTACAATTACCATCTCACTTATAATCATTACTAGTGCAGATGATCTCGGCGAGACCCAAGTTCCAAGTAAGTTTTCGCATCCCATCAATAAATGATTATTACACGATCACATTCCAGAATGTTGACATTGACAGAATAATCTGGAGGAAAGAGCAACTATTAAAACAATAATAATTTAATGTAGATGAGTTACCAGATGCGGAAGTTATATGGTCGTTGTCGAAAATTTCATACCTTAAGTTTTAAACATGTACTGTATTATAATGACACTAAAGGCCTTATCGAATTAATTTATCTTGTACAAAACAAGGACCTGGGTACAATCCGGTTTAGTTGAAATATACGATTTGATTTCAATGGTAGTTCATTTAACGTGGCTTATTGACTGATGTTACGGAAAGAAAGGCATTTTACAAGTAGACCTTTAAATCTATCACATCATTACGACCTCTATATAAATTATTAGCAGAAAGTCATCAATGTAACACGACGTGCATACAGAATGGATTTGGGGGATATAAAATACTGAGTGAGCCCCCTGTTAGCTACCAGACGGCTGAGACGCTCTGTCAGCAGCGACAATTGTCCCTTCCTCTTAACATAGATTCACCAGGACTGGCCTGGCTACAAGAAAATGTAATAAACGGGAACGTTTGGTTGGGCTATCGACGCAAACATTATGATTCCTGGACACCGGTTGTCAATAAAACAGGAGATGGTGAGTTTAGTTACATCGGGATATTTATTGTCTCAATTATTACGAGAAGAACCTGAATAATAATAACGTATGAAGAATGATTTGTCAATAAGAAAGGTTTATATGGCATTTTGTTTACATTTGAGAGAAAACAGGTATATTTAAATTCAATTATGATTAGAATGGAAACAAATTCAAAAGAAGCCAGGTGAGAAGAACTGCCTGTGGTATACTCTCTCTACTAGTGGCACACCCATTCGCCCAGAAAACTGTTACAAACAGCAGGACGGATCATTCTGCCATATTGAAGGTATTTCATCCTCAGGCAAAATGTAAAAAAAATTCCTAAATATAAATAAATATGTGAAATTTTTTTAATGTTGCCATAATGAACAAAGTATGAATTTTATGTGTGCAACACATTCTTGCAGAATGTAATTTCTGTCCCACCTGGAATTGTATTCAACTCAGTCGTGGTTGCCTTTTCTTACGATATTCGGATCTTACGTGGTTCCAAGCTAAAACTGAATGTAGAATTGCTGGAGGACATCTATGGATCAGTGGAAATAGCTCTGACTTCATCACCCAAAGTCACCTCCTTAAATCCAGTAAGAAGAGAAAAATGTGGATAGGCTGGAGCAAGGAAGATTGGGAAGCAATAAATGGTAAGTAGAGCTGGCAATACATTATATGTCTACACCGAGTATTGATAGAACTTTGTGCAATATTAGACTTACGCGTTGCTGCAATACTCAGGGCCTTCTTTCTGACGAATACAAGGTTTTGCACTTAAATAACTTAACATTTCCTCACTCATTATTTACAAATTGTTGATTTTGAAATGGGAAAGTAACCACTAATTTCCTAAGGTACCGCAAGTTTTTTGCTACAGTCATTTGAAAATGGGATGGAAAACGTTTCTGGATCCTGTGTTGTTCAGTCTACTTCCCCGCCTTTCCATTTGTCGATCCGGTATTGTGATTCCAATGCCAGCGTGATATGCCAAAATACAACAATGAAAGGTTAAACAACTATTCAATTATTCATGTAGGAATTTAAAAGTTTTGGACACAACTGTTAAAGCTGCTATACACTTTGAAACGACTGGAAATTTGTTTAAATGAGCCAGGCAAACGTGCAAAATGACCCAACCGTTCCGATTTTTGTTCGTGTATGAAAATAATATGTAAAATAATGAGATAATATAAATAGATAGCTTATCAATAGAATGAAACATTTCAGTGATGATATTCATTTTATTTTTGAACACAGAAACGGGGGGACCTATGGAAAGGGATAAAAAGGATGGAAATGGAGAACATATTTCAAGCCCTGAATTGAAATGTGCGCTCTTTTACAAGTCAAAATCTGAATTTATGGAATTCGTACCACATTATATTATTATTATATTTTATTGAATTATAAGTAAAATGACCATATTCTTTTTAAACTGAAAGATGTTAAACATGTCCTGTTTATTTAACTATAATCCATTTGTTTTTAACCATAAACCGAATTTGAAAAAGTCTCCTTGTTCCTCCAGATACACTGATTGCGGTCGCTCTCTTCTCTGTCGTTTGTATTGTGTTGTTGGTAAATGCCTTGATTTGTCAAAGACGGATATTATCAAAGTATGTGGAAAAATTTTCGTTTGGGTTAATCTTTGAAAGGGAAACAAAGTATAAAAAAAGATACAACTTTCTTTTCTATTGATGCCGTCTCCATTTTATTTTTCAAAACAAAATACCATAGCCCAGCCACGGTAGCAGCCATTATGGCAAGACGAAGCAAATTGTTTAGTAATTGCAAACATTTTGGGCTGATAAAGTTTAACCTGAAATATAATTAAGCACACCATCCTTGTTTTCAATCTAAGTATTCGAAGCAAGACAGCATGAGTTACTTCCTTTAATCCGCAGGTTTTTCATTTAATTAATATAGTAAGAATAGTGAGATAATCAAAATCTGTCAGCATGTAAACATCTTTAACAAGAATTCATGTCTAGATACATAACCATGACTCTGTTCTTCTTAGAGCTAATGGAAGCAAAACATTCAAAAGCAAGACAACGTCAACCACATCACTGAACGTGTATACTGAAATAGGTGAAGTTGTGAAGGGATATATACCTCCAAGAAAGTCAAGGTCACCGGTAGCTGGCGATTTAAGGGTGTCGTTTTACAGTGAGAGATCCTCAATGTCATCAGGACCGGGAACAGGCACGGCTGAAATTCACTTCAAAGACCAACCTACCTCTCAAGTAAGGACCAATGTACATGTACACGCACCAAGATATACATGCGATACATCCACATCGACTAGCAGCTGTCGGTCAAGTGAAAGTGTCATCGTGGAAGAAAATCCAATTTATGCACATTAGTGTCCCATTCTTACCACCGTCAAGGACCGGCATTGAGTATTCGGCTCAAACATCAGCGGTAGTTTGCCACCCAAACTTCAATATTTCATTTCTGTTGAGGTCGGATCATTAAAAAGGCTTGTAAATCATGCTTTTTGGACAAAACCCGCGGTATAAGACCATATGACTAGAACACATTAGACGAACATTAACGCGATGCTTGTGGCCGTGAGAATGGCTTTTGCAAGACAATGAAAACTTATCGTGCTTGTAAGAAGTAATATGTCAGCGTACATGAAGGTGAAGGGAGTTTTGTCAGCAATAATCTTAATAGTAACCCACAGAAAAGTACAAATGTTATTACAGATGTTTGTGTATACATGCAAGTAAATATGTAAGTATATTTGTAATCAGAGGTGTTGGTCACTAAAAAAAATGCAAAAAAAAAAAGAATATGTGTTTTAACTGAAGGAAAAACAATATTACCTGAGCAGAGTGTATTAACTCGCTACTCAGATTATGTTCAGCTCAACTTTAAGTCCTCATAAGTTAAATAACAATGTGATTTATATGTAAAAAAATCATAATAAAACGGAAGAGTGATGCATGTAAATGAAGCGGTCTTGGATTTTTTTTACAAACAAATACGGTTGGTTTTACTCTTCACAGTAACATGTTAAATTAGAAGTGAAATACAGTGATTACTTTGTTCAACTTTTTTTTATAATCAAACCTGAAATACATTATTTTATTCAACTGTACTTCGAGTGGCAACAAAATGTATCGATTTATTAGGAACATTTTTAGTGTATACACACTGTACCAGGAAAACTGGTCTGTAACCAGCACCGACATAAGCTTACGAATGACTACCATAAACATATGCAGTGTGTTGTTGGAGGAAAATTAGAGGTCTTAATTCCTTTATTATGTAGGTTGTTACCTACATATACAGACGGGCTAATTTGATTCCCTTTTGCTTTGCATTTTCCTTTTTATTCAGTAACAACACGTCATAGTAAATTACAAAAGTTGATTCCCTAACCATGCAGGTTTTCATATAAATATACAGACTCAAAAATATGCTCATTTGCTGTCCTTTTGCGTTTTTTTTTTTTTTTTTTTGGTTTTGTGAGATAGACTCATCAAGTTACTAGATGAGTCGACACAAATGCCCCCGAATGGACCAAATTAGAAATATTTGTTAAGGTTTGTTAAATTTTCCATGTTCAGGAGCCGTCATACGGTCAAAAATAGGTCAACCAGGACAAAAAGCAAACTCAATCTGTAACTTGTCATTCTGCTGCGACACACAAAAAATTAGGCCAATATCTGCGGGCATTGCGAAAAAGTCCGTACATGTGCATTTATCATGAAAATTTCTATTTTTCATGAAATTTTCTATGTTCAGGAGCCGTCATACGATCAAATTAGGTCAACTAAGACAAAACGCGGACTCGATCTGTAAGCGGTCATTATGCATCTACATACTAAAAATTAGGCCAATATCTGCAAGCATTGCGAAAAAGGTACCTACATGTGCATTTGTAATGAAAATATCTATTTTTCATGAAATTTTCTATTATCCGAAGCCTTCATACAGTCAAAAGTAGATCAACCGGGACGAAACGCGAACTCGATTTGTAACTGGCCATTATCTGCCCACACACCAAAAATCAGGCTAATATCTGCAGGCACTGCGAAAAAAAAGTATGTACAACTGTTTCATTTCGGATTGACGGAAGGACGGAATGACGGACATGGGTAAATCTCTATGCCCCGGCCACTTTGTGGCGGGGGCATAATTACAAAACGTAATGCGATAATAATTGTACCTGAACCTTGGACAAAGTATAAAGCCTTGATATATACATGGCCGTCAGCAAGGATTCAACTCTTGTATCTTATTTGACATTCTTTGCAGTTTATGATCCCATTGTAACGAAATCTATTAACATTTTATGAAGCAGCTCACAGGCGATTATTATTCAGACTAACTATATATATATATAAATGATACCAAAGACATTGGGCCTACGAAGTGCATTACTATATTTTCGAAAATACAATGACGACAACTAGTGAAATACTGGCTAAGGCTCTCAACGATTTCAATATACACATAAAAAATTTTTGCTTTAATAAGTTTTGCTGATTCTGATGAAATATTACATGCTACATGCTCCTTCTGCTATATATTTTAGTAGGGTAGCATTGTCAAAATATTATAACCTATGGATATCAGTGATCTTGAACATCATAGCTTTCAGGATATTTAAAACGTCTTATCAACATGTGGCTCGCCATACGTAGGTCACCATGTACTGATGACCAATTTCATGTTTGAAAGGAGACCTGACATATTTTATGCCAGTCCTAGCAAATGAAATGTCTTTCCCGAACTACACAATGTTCATGCCCAATTAAATATATTAAAATAAAACGTCCCAGATTCATACTGCTGAAAAGAGTCAGTAACAGATCCAAACAATATGTGTTTCAATTAAGTCACAGATATGATTAGATCCCTCTCAGACACGATAGATACAGATGGACGGGTAAGATTGGCGACTCCATAAATTATTCGACCATCCGATCAAATACGTTTATTCTAGGATATTAGCAGCTTATATGATCACCGCTCTCAAATGTCAAATGCCCTACTTTGAAGGCTAAAGGCAGACCTTGCAAATGGAAATTAGAGTTCTAAGGTCAAAGGTATTACCTTCTCCAAGATTAAAAACGTATATGATAAATATATTCAGTACCTTAGAATAACCAAAGGCAATATGACAAAAACTGTTTAAATGTCCAAGTAAACAAACATTTAAGTTTTTCATTCGATATTATTAAATAGAAGCTTAAACTCTTATTTTGTTACAAGAGCAATTGTCAGCACGGTTTCACAGACTGTTGATACATAACAATAAGGAAAGTCAAAACCTGGAAATGGGTCAAGGCGACCTGAAATATCACAGGCAAATAATGTTAATACGGCTGATTTCCCAAACTTCATAAATATATATATATATATATAATTATTTATTAAATACATCTGAACTACTATAAATTACCGGCTGGTATCATATGACTGTATGAGAAAGATAATCGCTCTGTAACATTTTCCTCATAACAAATGTCCCGTGTTCCCGCAAATTGTCTTAATCCTTGTTTATATGTTAATCACTATGGCATAATAACGGCTGTGACAAATGGATATTAAGCCCTTATTAAATAAAGCACCAGACAAGGAAGTAGTTACCTGTGCGTGAACATCACGAATGTTTGTCTGTCAAGACTTCAATTATTTACATCGGTTTACAGATAAAAAAAAAGTCACAATTGCTTTAAGCAGAAAAGTGCCCGAATGTTTACGCTTATCAAGGTCCCTTTATATCTCCTACAATTTTCGTATTGCAATGTATTGCGACTTCTGAAAGCGTATTGCAAAGTATCGTGAGATTTTTCATTGTATCAATTTACAGAGAATATGCGTGTGTTTTCTTGTACATACGACCCCTTAAATATGTTATTATTCCAGTTTATGTCAGATATAATGACACAATGAAAGTATAAAGAGACTCTAGTATAATATTGTAAGGGATACTTATTTATTGTTGACGAAACTTTTAAAATAAGTATTTAATGTTTTCTTAATGATTTATACATGCAAGTTACTTAGCAATAAGAGCTTTCTGGACTAGAATTTCGCACGGAGAGGGATGGATGATGTGTACAATTCCAGTCGTGTACTACGTCGAAAGGGTACTGTTCTTTTGACACTTGATCTTGCAGTTGCATAGAATGTAAATATCTAAACAATAATAACAATAAATAGTTATTTTGACAGTGTTCGGAAAATCTTGCTTTTCAAGAGGCAATTGTTTTTATTTTGGTACCAATAAGTGATGGAGTAGAAATTAAAATTCCGTAGGACGGACCTTTGCTCATGTGATCCATCAACCGTACTTTGAAATTTCCTGAAAGGCCTTAATCGACCCGAGGGTTGTGTATGGACACGGTGGCGGCATTTCACTAACCTGCGCCAATTTAGATGTCAACATTTATAACAGAAATATTATTTTTACTACAATATATACGTCTCAGTCACGTTCGACAAAATATAGAAAAAAATGGATATATAAAATAATACAGAATACATGAAGGACCGTATCGATGTATACCTATACCTCGATAATATCGCACACACCCTAGTTACTCGTATCTATATTTCTGTATTTGCCCATCCAGCTATACCTACCATATATAATAAGGCAATGCCATAAAGTTAAACATAGTTAGGTGTATTTTGTCGAGTATTTAGCAAAAATTGTTCTTAGATAAATACCTACTTACCTCATAGATATCCTCACGAAATGATGAAATATTCTGCTTTCATAAGAAAGTGTTTACCTACCTGTAACAATGGTATGTCAGCGTGACAAAATATGGTTTTAAAATAAGTATGTGAACTAAGGTTTATGGTAAAATAATGATGGTATATAGATAATAGATTCACGTGGAGTATTGCCTTATGCTACTGAACGAATTGTATTTTACATGAAGACATATAAAAAATTCAAATATGCGAATCTTCACCATATATTATAAGAAGAATGTCACCGATGTAACAGCATGTCTTTATGGAATTGGTTTAACCTATATGTAAAACTAAACAAAACCTCGTCAGCTACAACACTCCAGTATTATTCTCTAAGAAGGAAGGTTTATCACATCTTGTAATTTTGAATCCAAAGGGACATGTTTAGTTGCAAGAAAACAACATCGAGTATGAAACCAAGCGGGACATTTTGAAAAGGGTTTTCGACGGATTGAGTATGATTCCTGGATACCTATGGTCAAAGAAACAGAATGGTGAGGTGTCAATGTTAATGCGGCATTTCTTGCGTTTATGTAGGCTCCATCATCGGTTATTACCCGAGACGTTTGAGCAATATAAAATTGTAAATTGTCCTGTTTTCTCATTCAATAAAATCACATACCAGGTACATGCAATTTTTGACAGGTTTGAAAGGGCTGTAAATAATTGTTTAGAACTATTGCTTATAGACATTTTTATTTGTTGAGAAGAAATAAATCTAAAATTTTATATTTAATTAGAATGGCAGGGAATGCTAAACGAGTTAAGTGACAAGAAATGTCTGGAGTTTGATCCGTCTGTTAGCAGCATTCGTTCAAGATGTTTTTACACAGGCGTGTTATAGGCGTGTTCCATTCATGATCAATGCATCAGTGCATGTTCCAGGGGTGTTCCATGCATACGTATCGGTAAGGGAAGCTGTGTATTGTGCACATATCGTGTTGGGGCTCACACAACCAGGAAGACTTTACACAGGATAGTAAAAGATAAGCCATACCGATTTGACAAAATAAATAACATATCAGTGCGTTATTATATTATCATGTAAACATGATAAGTTAATTCACTCATATAACTTTACCAAATATAGCCTATGTCCAACAAATAAGTAATTATGACCCCTTTCTTCACTATAAATAAAAAACAAGTGCCCAATGGGCCAAGGCGTTCAGAGCTGAATATGACATAAAGGCGTATTAATATATTAATGTTTATGATCTGGTGAAAATATATGTTTAGGAATCTGTATAGAATGACTGCTATACGATTTCTGACAAATAGAGTGATATAATAATATTCTTTCATAGAGCCAACGGAATATAGTCCCAGTGACCTTTCTTCCGTTATCAAAGTCGTTTTACAGGTAGCTCCCTGGAAGTTAATCAAATTTGAAATCCCCATATCCAGCTATAACAAATTGTACAAATCTGACATAGAGGGAGCAGAGAATCACATGTCACATACCATGCGGAATATAGGTCACACTTACCTATTTCGGTATCCAAAGGGGCATTACATGATCCAACAGTTAAGATTATGGCCATAACTTATTTCTGAGTGCTCAAAATGTTTCCGCTCGTAGCTCACAGAATATAGGATATCATGAGCTAATCTAAGGTGTGGAAGAAGGTTCTAGGTCCAACCGTGATGATTCGTGCCAATCTCAATTTATGTTATTTTTCCCCTATAGCTCACAGAATATAGGTCACGGTGACCCGATTTCAGGTTTCAAAGGAGATTTTTCAGAGACCTTCATGGATTTTACAATAGAAGGTTCTAGGTCCAACAGTTAGTTTTGTGCCCTGTATGACTGTCAGAATATGGGTTACCATAACCTAATTTTAGATTTCAAAAGAGATTTGCCCCAGACCTCTCTGGCTGTTAGAAGATTGTAGACGTAATGCATCCCTGGATTTGCGTTAACAGAATCTAGGTCGTATGGATACAATCTAGTTTCATGGTTTGTAGCTATATGAACTTGCATAGTTTCATGCCAGTTATGAAAAATTTAATTTTTTTCTTGAACTGCAAAAGGGTCAATAAGCATACCAAAGTAAACATATCAAAACAAAACGTTCTAGATGCGTGAAACGAATACAGTTAACCAATATGTTTTCTTTTAACGGTCATTGTATTTAATGAATATGATAAAATACGATATACATACAGAGTACGCTTTTAAACAGCTCTGAATATATTAATCCATATTATAATATAATAAAATAATAAAATAATAATATAATGAAATAATAGAGGATACTCTCTATACAACATGTGATAATCAACACATCGTGGTTTATGATATTTAAATCAAAGAAACATAAGACTCAGCATGAGTATATTACATAAAGGAAGTGTCCAGGCAGGTGACAATGACCAGACTCCGATATTCCACAGCTTACAAGACTCTGACAGTGCACAGTGTGCACTTTTATTAACTCATCATACAAGCACTAGTATTATCTAACAATATGTATACACACTAATTAATTTATTGTCTTTCATATACATCACCTATATTGCAGACCTTTCAACAATTTCGGTATATTCAATTGTTTATATCTTGAAGGACAACATTTTCATATCGACTGATATTTCCATAAAATAAAATGATCAGGTACTGTTATGTATAATATACAAAGTACAAGATTGTTTTATATCAGAATTTATAGCTATTAAACTTATATATATAGTAAAAATAAGTACTTATTACATTTCTGCATATACCGTATTTACGCGTGTACAGGACGATTAATATTATCATAAAAAAATATTTGGCAAAGAATGGCGGACCGTCTTATAAATGGGTACAAGTCTTTTTTCAGCGTCCTCAGGGCCGCCAAGGATAATTTACGGCAATCAGCATTATTACGTCGGTCGAACTAGAAGCCGTAAATATCGGTGATTATGTCTATATGAAGGTAAAAATCAATGAAGAACATTACAATGCTTTTTTACACCAGATTTACATATGCACGTACCCATTACAATACGGTAGCCATCTACCCAGACAAATAAGGTAGCGATGTCTTGTGCTCGATATGGAACTAATTTATTTAGTCTTTGTGGTAATGGGCAAAGGTGGTGGTCAGCAATTGCGAGGTAGAGAGCGATGTTGTGCGACAGACCTGTTATGTGATGCTGCCTGGAATTCGATTGTGTGCAGTGGCAGGGCAAAATTGGTGTGCATTCTCTAAGTTAGGACACAAGACTGACGCTGATAGAATAACTGGCCTACTGTCATGGTCCATTTCTGCGGGTTTTCTTGGACAAACAAACAGACAGTACAATTTTAGTAGTATATAGATAGAAGACAGAAGGGGATATAAATATAGATAGGTTGAAGATTTGATTATTAATATTATTGTGATTCGATAAATCCTGAATACTACAAAATTCACAACACAGTGAATTATATTGCTGTTTATGTTTTGAAACATAAAATGTCTCTAAGTAATAACCTGAAACATAGAAGTTTTGTTAAAACTGAAGAAATGTATATTCAAAAGTACATGCAGAGTGTGAAATATATAATAAATATCAAATGATTATTAAAATATCTTGTGAGTAATATATCATTTTCCATAAGAAACTAAGGATATGTCGAAAATTTGTAATTAGTACCTTCGACTTTGACACAACGAGGATTTAATTTATATATTTATATTATATATAACCAAAGTGAAAACACTATACTTGTCAATTAAGACATTCATCAGTTGTACATAAATCAATGATCGGTTCCCCCATTTTGTGCCCGTGTAACATGAATGTTATTATAAAACAAACTAAAAAAAAATACCAGATACTTAAAAGAGCAGAATGATTTCCTTACAATCTCTGATACTGATTTTTGTACACAATACTTTAACTGCTACTTATTTTGTCACATATCATGCATATGGATATCATCTTTAATGAATATGTGAAAAAGTGAAATCAATAAGCACACAGCTGTGAGAACACAACTATGCAAAGGCCAATCATTCTGGCCCATGTGAAAGTACAGCATATTCCTGTAAAATTTAGCAGTGAACTACGTACTAAATCTCTGAATATTTACAAGTACTACACTGCGCTGAGTATGGGCCACGCCCATTGTTCAATAGTCTGCATGACTCATGACCTGCCAGGGCTGAAAACTAATATCTATAAAGAATTGAAGTGATTAACCGAGAACGGAATTACTTATATACCCGGTGTTGCGTACATTTAATATCACAACCATCGTGTACAATTAAATGTGCTTTTAGTGTGTTGTTTGCCTTTCCTATTCACATGTTTAATTTTAATGTATAGAAAGGAAAACATATATAACAAAACACTGAGAATAAGGATTGATGTTCGAATAAAATATTTTGCTATATATATTCTCTCTGCAAACATTGTGACTAACTTTTTTTTCTATTGTGTATAGAAAAATTTACGACTTTAAACATCCGTATCTTATGAATGGTTTCATTTTTGTGAATGTGTCAATAACCTAAAAAATACCTGAAAGATCTAACATTTCAAAATTATCCTCATCTCATGCATGGGTCCATCTTATAAACATGTAAATGCAGTAAAATACATTTTGGTCTTCCATTTACCCTGTGTAACATTATGCATGGCAGTGGGTAAAGTTAAACGAGTAGTTAAATAAAAGTAAAACAATAAAATTGAAAATACCATCTCAATTACAGGCCAAAAAGTAGTTCTAATAAAAATGTTTTTATGCTTACCAATCATATGATCAATATGCATATACATTTTGTACAAGATGTGTGCACTCATTCCGGAAAAAAAATAATTTGATATGTTATTTATGAAAATACTTGAAATCATCAGATGGTAAGGATCTGTCAAAGTTCAAAGTCCACTTTGAAAATAATTAATTTTTAATTAAATTCACTAATTCCTCTTGTTCTAAGCTTTTGTTAAACTAGGTACATACAATAGAAAACATAGTTCTGACTAGCTAAAATAGGTCAAGACAGGTAGCACCTTCTAGAGCTATAATTCCTATACAATGCCCATGAACAACATGGCTGTAACAGGTGGTCCATAGGCCATGACGCGCAGCTTATTTATTGATCTCATGATTGACCGCAAAATATATATAAAGGAACTTTGAACAGTGTAAAATAAAGATTTGCAAAGTGCTCAAGATCACGTTTTTTAAAAAAGTCCCCAGTAAAATTACCCCTGACTTTATTTTGGGTTTCGAACAAGATTTTACCAAGAATTCATTGAATGTTACATTATATGTTTCTAGATCAAACTTTTTGGATTTGTGTCTGTCTGACTTGCAGGGTGATCAAATCACATTTATTTTCACATGGCACAGAGAATGAAGTTAGCTGTGACCTAATTTGGATTTACAGGGTCCAATGGTTACGATTTGTGTCCAATTGGCCTTCACCGCATCAGTCATACAATTCCCCATAGCTCACAGAATTTAGCTCAGAATGACCTAATTTCAGGTTGGGGAGGAGACTATACAATTACCTCAATTTACTTCAAGTAAAATATTTCTAAGTCTAACTGTTCACATTTGTGCCCTATCTCACTCTCTGGATGCTACTAATCATAATTTTCAAATCTTAATGGAGATTTGCCCGGCATGACCTCCCTGGATGTTAGATTAGAAGATTCTAGGTCCTGCAATTACAACTTGTGCCCAGCTGACTTTCAGGGTGCTCATATTTTAACACTGTTCACAGATATATGGCTGGAGGGCCGGACGGCTGACAGATAAAGGGCGATTGCTATAGCTCAGATGACTAATAAGTCAGCTGATCTAAACATTATTGCTTATGGAAGATGATATTTCTTGAGATGTTTAGTGTTATCTGAGTGATCTGAAAATAGAACCAATAGTAGATCCAACCTCTTATATTGGATCAGGTCTGAACAAAATAAAATAAAAAAAAAAATGTTTTCAAAATTTAATTATAAAATATGCATGTATAACACAAAATTAACAAATTAGGGTGACTAGCAAATACTGACACACTGACTTATTAAGTTGTTCATCAGATAATATACATCAAAGCAGATACACAGTTTAACATGTAAAATACCTTGTAGACAAGAGACTTAGTTGAGATCAAACACATGCACATACCTAACTCCTTACTTAAAGAGCCCCCCACGAGTGTATTGCACTGGCGACACGAATATAACTTAATGTCCTGCACACACGACACGTGAAAGGTCCATGTGGACATCATATCTACCTCTCCTAATGGTATGAAAGTTGTAAACCGATCGAGTAATGTGTTGTCTAAAATGCCTGTTTTGCCTTATCCTACACGGCTTGTTGTTGTTTTCCCAAGCACAATAATGACGAAATAGCCGTCCAAAACGGCGAAGTTTATGGTAAATGCTGATAATTCTGTCGCACACCTGATTCCGGTTTAGTGTACAAGTTGCAAAGTCACAGCAAATATGTCAGATAAATGGTTTTCTAGCGGAGTTTAATAGAACAAGACACCTTTGATAGCCATGTTTAATTCTCATTCCAAGTCGAGAATGACCTTTTAACAATATGTTGAATTTTAACACATAATATCAAGCAAAATTACCCTATTCAAGTCCCAACATCATTTGGTCATAATGGTGGTCTTTATTATCTATCACATAAACAAATACATAGGCGCATCTCTCTGCAGTTTTGTCCTTTTCACCACTATAGGCCATCTCCATGTTTTTATTTTCCTGAATTCCAGGGCGATGTTTGAAACTTCCTCATAGCTTTAAAAAACCCTGAAATGTAAGATAAATTCTACACTGGTCACAGAGAAACCATCCCTTACTTGACTAATTAATCTCTGTGAGTGATAATGTTTTTGAGTATGTTACATTTCTCATCCCTAAAATGCCCCCCACCCTCCCCTCAGCTCCCCAAATTTGTTGAACTTTGTTATTTTGCTGAATTGAATGACTGACCGTCTCATTAATTCTGTGCAAGATAAGTTAACTAACAATGTCAAATACAGATCTTACATTCATGATCTTCATTTGAACAATGATATCTGTTTTTAAGATCATTTAAGATTGAAGGGAAAGGTCACTTTGATGCTGGCAAGAAGTGGACTATCATGACCCTTAAATAATACAGGAATAGGGGGGGACTATTAGGACAGAGGTGCTTATTATTCACAAAACCCAGGTCTGACTAGTATCTGCAGTTTTGGAGGTTCAGATTCATTTTTATAAAAAAAAATCTGCCCTTTAATGATTACCAGAAAAACATACCAAAAGCTGCTTTATAATAATGCACTAAACTTTTGAGAATATAAATGTATTGTTCAGATGAGCAAACCCCCTGTTCTAAAGAAAAGTGAAACATTTCTACTTAACATTTTCCACTTTAATAAAATAATTTTCGTACCCCAAAAAGTGTCTCCTTTTCCAGGCAAAGATCTGACTTTTTTCTGGGATTCTTGGGAAACTTTTGGTCGCTAATCTAGGGAAAATATCCTTTCCTCAGCCAATATTTATGGGCTTTGGACAACTTGATATAATTTCATGCCATCTCTCAAAAAATCTGTTGGTGTGCTCATTACTTTTAGGTGGAGGTTCTCAGTTAAGTGATTATGATATTTTCTTTTTTTTTCAATAAATTCTATATTTGATGAATGATTACAAAATTAACTGAGAATGAACACACCCTAATCAGATGAGAAGGTTTATAAAAGATGCATGTTGTGTTGTTTTCCCTATCACATTATGGAAGAATTAAACTTTAAACAAATAATCGTGCATCTAACATCATGCAATGATCTAAGCTAATAAAGACTCATATCAGGTAAGAAGATATGTAAGACGGGCGCCTATACCTGCTACCTAAATTACAGTTGCACCTCAGAAACTTTTTTAAGATGTTGTTTCACAACAAAAAAAGGTCCATAGACAAACAAAGTGTGCACATGCAGTTCAGTTCAACATTTTCCATGTGGTCTAGTGTAAGGTGATGAGAGGATTGCACCCTGAACTAACAAAAGTGTGAAATCATGGACCCTAATTAGATATGACTTAAATTTGTTCATTCAAGTAAATATGGCGGTGAAAGTGTCAGAAATACTAAACTCTTTAGGTGAATCAGAATTGTTTTTGCCACAGGGCGGAGGGGGTGGGTTCTTGTGTCTGACATTACGACAGAGTTGAGAGAGACAATGGAAGTTCTGACACTTGATTAACAAATCACATTGCCTAGTGTTTTAGTGAAAAATAAATGGGAAAAACGTTCTGCCAAGAAATGAGCTAGTCTTAAGCAAACTGAACAGATAAAAGTGTTATATAATAATGTTGTATTTCGATTTTGTTTTTAACGATACAGTCTAGCACTAGACTGTCACTAAGATATTGAGGTTGTTAGTGCAACGGTTTTTTTTCATAAACAATTTTTAGGAAGACATTAATTTAATGAAAAAGTATGCAATTATCATACCCACTTGTGAATGGATTACTTTTCTTTTAAAACAATATTAATCTGAAACCTAAGAGGTAAGGCAGCAGGTGATTTGAATAAGAGAATCTGAAATTTAAATATTCCTTTAACCTAACAATATTCATAATTAAAAAAAAGTTGAAATCGTCACAAATATGAACTACAATACCTTGAATTGGGTCATACGAAGAAAATCTTCACATAAGAAATGATTTCTCTGCACAAACTCATCTACTCATATATATATATATATATATATATATATATATATTCATGAGCAATATTCGGAAGAATTGAAATTGATAATATAATGAATGAGTATGCAAATAAATTGTCAATCGATTATCTATTTTTATTCAAATGTTAATCTTTATACGAAGGAATTCATAACAGAAAAAAAAATTCATTACACATGCACACACACACAAGTATGTATATTATTAAAACCACTTGATATAACTTCGATTGTGTGTGAACAGTAGACGATCTGCAACAATCTCCTCATAAAAAAGCCCCTTGTTACGGACAATCTGATTTAAGAACTAGACCTGTGTACATTTAGATTCATTTGAAATATATATTTCCAATGGTAGACTTCGCCGAATGTTCATGAAACGTGGACTATTGGTTTATGTTACGCAAGGCATCATTACGATTCACCGTTATAAATAATTAGCAGAAGGTCATCAATGTAACACGACGTCTATACAGAATGGATCTTGTACATATAAAATACTTAGTGAAACCCCTGTCAGTTACCAGACACCTGACACGCTCTGTCAGCAGCGAGGATTGTCCCTTCCTGTAAACATAGATTCACCAGGACTGGCCAGGCTACAAGAAAATGTTACAAACGGTTGTCAATAAAACAGGGGATGATGAGTTATTAGTTACATTGGGATATTTATTATCTCAATAATTAGAACCTGAAGAAGAACCTGAATAATAATAACGTATGAAGAATTATTTGTCAATAAGAAAGGCATATAAGACATTTTAGTTTACATTTGGGAGGAAACAGGTATATTTAAATTCATTTTTATTAGAATGGCATCAAAATGAAATGGAGCCAGGTCAAAATAACTGCCTGGAATGTACTCTTGTTACTAGTGGCACACCCATTCACCCAGAAAACTGTTACAAACAACTCGACGGATCAATCTGCCATGTTGAAGTTATTTGATCCTTAGGCATAACGTAAAATTTCCTAAATATAAAAAAAAATATGTATAAGAATATTATTTTAGTGTAACCATAATACACAAAGTATGAATTTTGTGTGTGCAACATATTCTTGCAGAATGTAATTTCTGTCCAGACTGGAATTGTATTCCACTCAATGGTGGTTGCCTTTTCCTACGATACTCTGGTCTTACGTGGTTCCAAGCTAAACTGAATGTAGAATTGCTGGAGGGCATCTATGGGTCAGACTTCATCACCATAAATTTTCTACTTGAAACCGGTGAGAAGAAAAAAAAAATGTGGATAGGCTGGAGCAAGGAAGATTGGGAAGCAATAAATGGTAAGTAGAGCTGACAATACATTAGATGTCTAAACCAAGTATTGATAGAACTATGTGCAATATTAGACTTACGCGTTTCTGCAATACTCAGGGCCGTCATTCTGATGAATTACTTGGAGATTTCCTTACTCATGATTTACAAATTGTGCATTTTGAAATGTGAAAGGACCATTAATTTCTAAAGGTACCACAAGTTTTCTGCTACATTTATTTGAAAGTGGAGTGGAAAACGTTTCTGGATCCTGCGTCGTTCAGTCTTCTTCCCCGCCTTTCCATTTGTCGATCCGGCATTGTGATTCCAATGCCAGTGTCATATGCCAAAATACAACGACGAAAGGTTGAACAACTATTCAATTATTCATGTAGGAATTTAAAACTTATGGAGACAGCTGGTGGAGCTATTATGCACTTTGAAGCGACTTCAAATGTATTGGAAATGAACCAGGCAAACGTGCAAAATGACCCAACCGTTCCGATTTTTGTTCGTGTATGAAAATTATATATGAAATAATGAAGTAATATATATATATAGATAGCTTATAAATAGAATGAAACATTTGAGTGGTGACATTCATTTCAGTTTTGAACACAGAAACGGGGAGGCCTATGGAAAGTGGTAAAAGGATGGAAATGGAGAACATATTTCAAGTCCTGGATTGAAATGTGCGCTCTTTTATAAGTCAGAATATGAATTTATGGAAGTCGTACCCCATTATATTATTATTATATTTTTTTGAATTATAAGCAAATTGACCAAATTCTTTTAACACTGAAATATGTTAAACACGTCCTGTTTATTTAACTATAATCCATGTGTTTTTTAACCATAAACCGAATTTGAAAAAGTCTCCTTGTTCCTCCAGATACACTGATTGCGGTCGCCCTCTTGTCTGCCGTTTGTATTGTATCGTTGGTAAATGCCTTGATTTGTCAAAGACGGTTATTATCAAGGTATGTGGATAAATATTGTTTGAGTTGAACTTTGAAAGGGAAACAAATACCCGAGGATACAACTTTCTTTTCTATTTATGCTGTCCCCATTATAAAAAGACGAAGCAAAATCTTAAGTAATTGCAAACATTTTCGGCTGATAAAGTCTAACCTGAAAAAAATAATTAAGCACAACCTCTTTTTTCAATATAAGTATTCGAGGGAGGACAGCATGATCTGTTTTCTTTAATCCGCTGGTTTATCATTTAATTAATATAGTAAGAATAGTGAGAGAATTGCAATCCTGAAGCATGTAAACAACTCTAACAAGCATTCATGTCTAAATACATGACCATGACTCTCTTCTTCTCAGAGCTAATGGAGGCAAGCAGTTCAAAAGTAAGACAACGTCAACCACATCCCTGAACGTGTATACTGAAATCGGTGAAGCTGTAAGAGGTTACATACCTCCAAGAAAGTCAAGGTCACCCGTAGCTGGCGATTTAGTGGTGTTTTTAATAGTGAGAGATCCTCGATATCATCAGGACCGGGAACTGGCACGGCTGAAATTCACTTCAGAGACCATCCGACCTCTCAAGTAAGGACCAATGTACCTGTACACGCACCAAGATACTAGTATACATGCGATACATCTACATCGACCAGCAGCTGTCGATTAAGTGAAAGTTTCATCGTAGTAGAAAACCCTATTTATGCTCATTAGTGTACCAGTCCCACCACCGGCTAGGACTGTCACTCAGTATTCAGGTCAAGCATTAGCTTCAGTTGCGGAGAGGTTAGTTTATTAAAAAGGCTTGTGTTTTCATGAACAAAACCCGCGGTATAAGACCATATGACCAGAACACACGAACATTATACGCAATTCTCATGGCAGTGGAGACAGCTTATTCCATACAAAACACGTTCTACAAATATATGAACATCTGTTTGAAAATCCCTTGGATTGTTGAAACGGAATGGTTTAAAACTTCTTTGCTCATCTCATTGATAAAAAATATAAACACATCTTATGCAAGATAAATTACCATTTATATATGGAAACTTATCTAGCTTGAAAGTTATAATATGTCAGCACACATGAGATGAAGGGCGTTTTGTCAGCAATAATCATCACAATAACCAACAGAAAAGTACAAATGTATTTGCAGATGTGTGTGTATATGGACATGTAAATATGTAGGTATATATTATTCTGTACATTCATATTTATAGCAGTTTCGTTCGGTTTTGGTACATACATGTAATCAGAGGTGTTGGTCACTAAACAAAAATGCAATGAAGCGGTCTTAGGATTTGTGTTTTTACAAACAAATGTGGTTTGTTTTACCCTCCACAGTAACGTGTTTAATTAGAAATAATATACAGTGATTACTTTATTCAACTATATTTTGTAATCAAAAGTGAAATACATTATTTTATTAAACTGTTCTTCGAGTGGCAGGAAACTGTGTCATATTACGCACATGTTGAGTGTGTACACATTGTACCAGGAAAACTGGTCTCGGGATAGTACAAGAACAGCTAGACGAAAGTTTACCACGTCCAGGCATTCATGTTTACATGACCACCTTATAACAGAATATTGTGCATGATGCAATTATTCACAAAAAAACTCTACCACGATAAATGCGGGAGTGCTTCATTCTCATAAGCTTGACATAAGCTTACTACTGACTTTCTTGAGCATATCAGTGGGGTTTTAGAAGTATTACAGCTTTAAATTCCTATATCATGCAAGTTGTCACACACATATACAGACGTTTTAATTTGTTTCCTTTCGCTTTGCATTTTATTTTTTATCTAGTAACCACACGACATACGAAATTACAAAAGTTAATTCACTAACCATGCAGGTTTTCATATACATAAGAGGCGTGCTAATTTGAACGTAATGAATAGCCAAGTACATAGGTAGATCCTACAATACTAAATATATCTGAACAATTACATGAACACAGCTTGATTCTCGGAAGGCCTTTACCGAAAAAAATTGAGAGAATGGAAATATATCCCTCAGGTCCCCGGGCACTACTAAAAAGCGTGAATAGTGTTTGTTTTTATTTTTTTTTTAATCTTGGACTAGGTATGACATGTACAAAGCCGTCAGCAAGGATTCATCTCCTGTATCTTGTTTGACATTATTTGCCGTTTATGATCTCATTGTAACGAAAACTCATAACTGTTAGTTGCATTTTATGAAGAAGCTGCCAGACGCATATTATTCGGATTCCGGACAATGATGACAACTTTTGAAACATTGGCTAAAGCTCTCAAGGCTTTCATTACACACAGAAAAAAAAATATTTTGCTTTAAAATGGTTTTGCTGATTCTGATGAAATATTACATGCTACTACTGCTATATATTTTAGTAAGGTATCATTGTCAAAATATTATATCCTATGGATAACAGCCATCTTGAACATCTTGGCTTTCAGGATATTTAAAGCACTGATGACTGATTTCATATCTGAAAGGAGACCACACTTTTTACTTGCTAGTCCTAGCAAACGAAATGTCTTTCCCGAACTACATAATATGCATGCCCAACTAAATACACTAAATAAAACGTCCCAGATGCATGATGCTGAAAAAAGTCAATAAAGGATTCAAACTATGTGTTTCAGTTTCAATGCTTAAAGTTGCAGAGCCTGTCACAGATATGATCAGACCCCTCTTGGACAGGATAGATAAAGATGGACGGGGAAGAATGACAACTCCATAAATTATTCGGACATCTGATCAAATACGCTTGTTCTAGGATATTTACAGCTTTATGTGAAAATCGCTCCCAAATGTCAAATGCCCTACTGTGAAGGCTAAAGGCAGACCTTGCATATGCGAATCACAGTTCTAAGGACAAGGATATCACCATCATCAAGATTAAAAACGTAAGTGATAAATATATTCTCCTGGAAATCGACTACTTAATTATTTAAATGTTTATTCAGTACCTTAAATTAACCAAAGGCAATATGACACAACCTGTTTAAATGTACCGGTTAAACGAACATTTAAGGTTTTCTTCGATTTTATTAAAAAATTTTTTTTGTTACAATGGCAATGGTTAGCACGGTTCAATAGACTGTTGATAAATAACAATAAGGAAAGTAAAAACCTTGAAATGGGTCAGGGCGACCTGAATTATCACAGGCAAATAATTTCGATACGGCTGATTTTCCAAACTTCATATATATATAAAAATATATATAATTATTTATTAAATACATCTAGACCATTATGTATTACCGGCTGGTATTATTTGACTGTATGAGAAAGTAAATCGCTCTGTGATAATTTCTGATAACAAACCTTCCGTGTTACCGCCTATTTTCTTAATCCTTGTTTATATGTTAATCAATATGGCATAATTACGGCTGTAACGAATGGATATCAATCCCTAATTCATAAAGCACCAGACAAGGAAGTAGTTAACTGTGAGTGTTTATCATGAGTGTTTGACTCTCAAGAATTAATTGATTTACATCAGTTCACAGATAAAACAATGTCATTATTGCTTTAAGCAGAACAATGCCCAAATGTTCCCTCTTATCCAGGATCCTGTATTTCTCCTACAATTTTCGTTTTGCAATATATTGCGACTTCCGGAAGCGTATTGCGACATGTATCGTGATATTTTCATGTATCAATTTACACTCTTATTAAATATGTTATTAATCCAGTTATTAACAGATATAATGATACAATGAAAGTAAATGGGTACTCGAAGACACATTCAACATTAGTATTTAATGTTTTCTTTATGCTTTACACATGCAGGTTAGTTAGCAATAAGAGCTTTCTGGACTGGGATTTCGCACGGAGAGGGATGGATGGTGTGTACAATCACAGGCGTGTACCAGGTCGCTAGGCTGCTGTTGACGATCAATAATACTGTTCATTTGACACTTGATCTTGCAGTTACATAGAATGTAAAGATGTAAACCTTAATAAAAATTAATAGTTATTTTGACAGTTTTTGGCAAATCTTTCTTTTTCTTTGGCACTTCTTTCTTTTTTTTGTAACCAATGAGTCATGAAAGAGAAATTAAAATTCCCTGGGACAGATAAAGAAAATATGGATATATAAAATCAATACACAACTCGTGAAGGACCATATAGCAGTATACCTATATATCGATAATATCGCACACACCCTAGTTACTCATATCTATGTGCCTATATTTGCCTATCAAGCTATACCTACCATATATGATAAGACATTGCCATAGGGTTAAACACTGTTAGGTGTATTTTGTCGAGTATTTACCGTAAATTGTCCATAGATCAATACCTATTTCCTCACAAATATCCCCACGAAATCATGAAATATTCTGCTTTAATGAGGAAACTGTATACCTAACAGTAACAAGTGTATGTCAGCGTGATAAAATCTGGTTTTAAAATAATCATATGAACAAAACTGAACAGAACAGCTACAACACTCCATTATTACTCTCTCAGAAGCAAGGTTTATCACTTCTTGTAACCTTGAATTCAACAGGACATGTTTGGTTGCAAGAAAACAATATCGGATATGAAATGCAGCGGGACATTTTGGATGGGGTATAAACGGATTGTGTATGATTCCTGGATACCTGTGGTCAGGAAACAGAGACTGGTGAGGTATCAATGTTATTGTGACATTTCTTGCATTTATGTAGGCTCCATCATAAGTTATTACCCGAGATGTTTGATACATATATTATTGTAAATTATCGTGCTTTCTCTTTCATTATACTCACATCCCAGATACCTGCAATTTTTGACAGGTTATAAAGGGCTGTAAATAACTGTTCACAACTAATGCTAATAGACATTTTTATTTGGTGGAAAGAAATAAATCTAAAATTTAATGTTTAATCAGGATGGCAGCGAATGCTAAACGAGTTCAGTGACAAGAAATGTCTGGAGTATGATCCGTCTTTTGACAGAATTCGCTTAAGACAATGTTTTTACCCAGACGCTTTCCATGCATGATCAATGCATCAATGCATGTTCCAAGCGTGTTCCATGTATACGTTTCGGTAAGGGAAGCTGTGTATTGCGCACATATCGTTTGAGGGCTCACACTACCAGGAAGACTTTACAAAGGATAGTGCAAGATAAGCCATACGGATTTGACAAATTAATAACATATAAATGCGTTATTATATTATCATGTAAACATGATAAGATATTTCAGCAATATAACTTTACAAAATATAGTGTATGCCCAATAAATAAGTAATTATGACCCCTATCTTCATTATGAATTAAAAAAATGCTCAACAGGCCATGGCGCTCTGAGCTGAATATGACATAAAGGAGTATTAATTAGTAATGTAAATGATCTAGAATAACATATTTGTTAAGGAACTTTGAGCAATATATAGAATGACTGCTATACGATTTCTGACAAATAGTGATCTAATAATATTCTTTCACAGTCCACAGAATATAGTTCCAGTGACCCTTTTCCGGTGTCAGAGAAATTTTCAGTGAGCTCCCTGGAAGTTAATCAAATTTGAAGTGTCCATTTCCAACTATAACAAATTGTGCCAATCTGACATAGAAGGTGTAGAAAATCACGTGTCACATATCATGCAGAATATAGGTACAGTTACCTAGATCGGTTTCCAAGGAGGCATAACATGATCCAAAATACAGATTATGGCAATGTCTTATTTCTGAGTGCTTAAAATGTTTCCGCTCGTAGCTCAAAGAATATAGGCCATCATGAGCTAATTCTAAGGTGTGGAAGGAGATTCCCCTAAGAGGGTTCTAGGTCCAACCGCAATGATGTGTGCCCATCTCAAATCATTTGTAGCCCACAGAATATAGGTCACGGTGACCTGATTTCAGGTTTCAAAGGAGATTCGTCAGGGACCTTTCTGGATTTTACAACAGAAGGTTCTAGGTCTAACAGTTAATTTTGTGCCCTGAAAGACTCTCAGCATACAGGTCACCACTACCTTATTTTAGATTTCTAAATACATTTGCCCTGGACCTCTCTGAATGGTAGAAGATTATAGACATTAAATGCCTCCAATTCGTGCAAATCTAACATTCAGGTTGCTCGACTCATGTTTTAGTGTCCCTCCCAGAGTAAAGGTCACATGACTGAATTCAAGTTTTTCAGTGACATTTTCCCAGGTTATTTCTAGATTTTGTAATAGAAGTGGGCGCCCAACCCCCTTTTTTCGACCTTACCATAAAAGACTGGGATAAACTACTTATAGTACACATAATAAAATTTATAAACCAAGTGTATAGAATAGTTACAATGTATGGCTTGCTTTTAATTGCATTTAAGCTACCCCAGATTGCACGGTTACAACCTTAATTTTAAACAAGTGACCCATGGGTCATGACGCTCAGCTGCCAAGCATGACCTGCGACATCATGGGCTGCGATTCACAACTTCTAGTAAAATTGTTGCAGAACCTATATGCCAATTTTGTTTAAACTTTCTACGTTGCCATAAATTCTTATCATATATGTCTGGTTAAAATATAGTTAATGATGGTCTGAGGCAAAATGTATGGTTGTTGAGCTGTCAGGAACTAATCCCACAGCTTGCTCGATACCTGTCAGTCTCAAAAGGAATACCACACAGGCCACATATAAGATCAAAATATAGAAAAAGATCAAGGAAATCCATGCAAGAATTATTGTGAAACGGGTGCTTCCATATTAATTTTTATTCAATACAAGCCACCTGTACTGGGCTTCATAAATGATGGTCATATTTATTAAGAAATCTTTGACCCAATGCAAGATTACATTAATATACATCCCACTGCATTCACTTTAATAGTTCTTGAGATAATATGTTCTAAAGGAATTTAAAGATGGCTTCCTGGTGGCCATATTGGATTTCTGACAGGTCGGAAATTGAACAACAAACATCCTCTAAAAGGGACCAAACATAAAAAAAATCACAGAAACTGCCCTGGCAAAAGGATTTCTAAAATGGATACCTGGCAGACATAATGGTTTTCTGACAAGTCTGACATTTGATATCACACATCCTCCAATAAGACACTAAACTTGAAGGGTAGGTAAACTGCAAAACCTAAAAGAAAAGAAATGCAGAAAGCATCACTAAGAGTCTTGTAATCAAATAAAGCCATCCTAAATCCAGGTACAGACCCACATTATCAGAACAAACACTTGCTGGTATATCTGATGATTTGTATAATAATATTCAGATATCTAGAAAACTAAGTTTATTGCTATGATTCCATGATATAAACTGCAAAATGTTCCCATCATTTTATAAATCAGTAGCTAAACCTTAACACTTAACTCTCATAGTTTTAATGCCTGGCCAAAGCATTCCGGCAACAGTGTTTTTGTTATGCACTAATGATATATCCTTATCACTCCATGAGCTGATACAAAAGGGAGTCATATATCACGTGTCACGGACAATTATGGGCACACAGTGAGATGTACCAGTTGTGAGCGCCATGGTTATATATACAAGAAACCAAGAAAAATAGAGATGGTCTACAAAATAAGTTATTGTGAACATCCCTGGCCTATGACCTTGGCCTTTTGCCCACATATCAACTGGATTCTTTCTAAATGATGGGTAACTACTAACCAATTACATCTGGCCGGGTGTAATTACTTGACAACCAATGAGTGAATAACTTAGACCTGCAACCTTTAACCTCCTGACCTCAAAACCTTAGTTATTTCTTCATGCAAAAAGACCCATAAATATGAAGTTTGAATCACATTCAGTGATGCATAGATGTGGCATATGTGAAAGACTGAAGGTTTGGGTTGAACAGTTTCACTTGAAATATGTTCACAAGCATTTAGAACAATAATGTGACCTTGACCTTTGACCTTTTGAACTCAACATCAATAGGCTTCTTCCCCTATTGGTAGGTAAGCCATATATGACAGATGGAAAGTATATATTGAAAAGTTTGCCTGAAAATGACTCCACGCATGAAGAGGGTGCTGTGAATTTGACCTTTGACCTCAACAGGTCTTTTCCCCTGTTGGCAGAGAAGCGAAATCAGTGCTGAAAGGTTTGGAATGAAAGGTCCAGCTTGAAATGTGTCCACAACCTTTTCAAAGAAGTAGATCCTGTGACCCTGACCTTTGACCTTGTGACCTCAACATCAATAGGATTCTTCTCCCACTTAGTAGGTGAGCTATATGTGATAGATCAAAGAATTGGGATGAAAGGTTTGGCTTAAAATGCATCCACAGGCTTTTCAAAGAAGTTGGTTCTGTGACCTTGACCTTTGATCTTGTGACCTCAAAATAATTATGGTTCTTCCCTTGTTGGTAGGTGAGCTGTAAGTGAAAGATGGAAGGTTTGGGATGAAAATTTTGGCTAAAAGAATTATTTCTGGGGGGTGCAAATACACCCCATAACTTCGAGAATATAGGTCACAGTGACCTAATTTCAGGTTTGCAAGATCTTTTTATAATCTCTAAGACTGCATAGGGTTCATGGCCCTAGCCCCTACGGTTACGATTTGTGTCCTGCTAACGGACGGCCGGCCGGCCGGCCGGACGGACGGACAGACGGAAGGACGACGGACAAAGACCCATTGCTATAGCCCAGCATGACTGAAAGTCAGCTGAGCTAAAAATGCTACACCTGGGAGGGGGGGGAGGGGGGTGTTACCCCTTTCCCAACCCCTCCCCGCTTCGCGGCCGCACAATGTGAGCCCCCCTCCCCCCTTCTAAATTCCTGTAACCGCCCCTGAATATGGAATATTTTGCACCTTGCCTGAAGGTATGGGCGCTCAAAAACATTTTTCGGCCTGACGCTCGCAGCATTTACGTAACCATGACCTAATGTCAGGTGTTCAAGGAGTTTTGTACAGATCCTCCCTGGATTTGCGTTAACAGATTCCAGGTCGAATGGATTCAATCTAGTTTCATGGTTTGTATCTTAATGATACAGTTAGCCAGTTAGCGATAACTGAATGTCTTTCTTGAACTGCACAAGGGTCAATAAGAATACCCAAGTGAATATATCAAAACAAAACGTACCAGACGTGTGATACGAAGACAGTCAACAAAAGATCCGACCAATATGTTTTCTTTTAACATTCATTGTATTTGATAAATATGATAAAATACAATATTCAAACAGAGTACGCTTTTATAACAGCTCTTAATATATTATTCCTCATTATAATATCATAAAAATAATAATATAATAAAATTATACACAATATTCTCCATACAAAACGTGATAATCAACACATTTTCATCTGGGTCAATGATATTTTACTCGGGGGAACATAAGACTCAGCAGAATTACATTACATAGAGGAAGTGTCCTGGCTGGTGACAATGAACAGACTCTGATATTCCACAGCTGACTAGACTTGACAGTGTGCAATGTACACTGCTATTTACTCATCATACAAGCACTTGTATTATCTAATTATATGTATGCACACTAAACAATATTATGTCTTTCATATACAGCACCTAACCTGCAGACCTTTCAATAATTTCAGTAATGCACATTCATTTGTTTTATTTTTAATGAGGAAGTTTTCATTTTGACTGTTACTTCCATAAAATAAAATGATTAGGTCCTGTAATTAATAATAAATGAAGTACGAAATTGTTATATATCAGAATAAATAGCTATTAAACTTATCTTTCTCTCTCTCTATATATATATATATATTGTAAACATATGTAATCTTAATTAATTACATATCTCCATATTTCCAAAATGACATGTTCCATATCCTAAGCATGTTTTCTTTATGGAATTTGGATATTAACACATTAAGAACACCTGTCACATCCTATTGATGGGACAAGATAAAAGAGTGACAGCAGTGAAGTCGTATATACCTGAGTAACATATAGGCAATGCATGCTACAGCTATAAAGTTTAAAACCTCATTTGTCACAAGCTGTCCGATGGAATGGAGTCAAACTAGAATAAGGACAGTCAACAAGCGACTACAGGTATCTGCCAAATCACTGAGGCATGGATACACTAAGACAAACTCTTGACATGACATCAGAGATGCCCAAATATACAAAGACACAGGGATGAATGATACCAATACAATATTGTAGGTAGCACCACCAGTCACTTGTACAAGATAATGCCATCATAGATCCATGGACATGCACACCTGCTCCTGAGATCAATAAATAAATGTATTTTACCAATGCATTTTACAGTCAACATTGTTGGCCCCCTTGACACTTAGTAAAATAATAGGAAATGGGAACCTGTTGGGTCCCGTTGCAAAGGAATGGCATACTGGTGTGTAGTGTGTCCCCATACCTGTACAGTAGCGATCTCCCCAGACCAGAAAAGTAGCGTTATCTGGTGCTCAATATGGAACCAATTATTTGTCTTTTTGGTGGTAATGGGCCAAGGTGAAGGTCAGCAACGATGAGGTGGAGAGTGATTTTGTGTGACAGATTTGTGATGTGATGCTGCTGGGAATTCAATTGTGTGTGTGTGGGGCAGGGCATTTGACTCAGACGCCGATTGCATAACTGGCCCACTGTTATGACCCATTTCTTCAGGTTTTCTTGAAAAACAAACAGAACAATATGGTAGTAAATAGACAGAAGACAGGAGAAGAAATAAATATACCTAGATAGAAGATATAATTATTAATATTATTGTGATTTGATAAATCCTTAACTATGGGTTTACTACAAAATTTATAACCTGGTGATTTTAATTGCTGATCTTATCTTGAAACATAAAATGTCTCGAAGTAATCCCCTAAAACAGAGAAGTCATTTGTTAAATCTTGTTAAAAAATACATGGAGAGTGGGAATAATGTAAGAAATATTGGATAAAAATTGGAATATCCTGTGGGTAATATATCTTTTTCCACAAGAAACTAACAATAAGTCAAGGCTTTGTCATTAGTCCCTTCGACTTTGACACAACGAGATTTAATATATAATAAATATTATATGTAATATAATAAAATTAAAAACACAGTACTTGTAAATTTAGACATTCATCAGTTGTACATAAATCAATGATCTGGTCCCCATTTTGTGCCGTGTAACATGAATACTATTATAAAGCCCACTATAAGAAATACCCTAAACTTAACAAGTGTAGAATGACATTCAGCCGATCTCCTTATAATCTCTAATACTGATTCTTGTATGACAATACTTGACCTGCCATTTATTTTGTCACACAACATGCATGAGGTTATAATCTTTAATGAACATGTAAAAAAGTGTAATCAATGTGCATTCAGCTAGTACTACACTAATCTTAGTTTGGGCCAAGCCAATTGTTCAACAGTCTGCAAGGCTCAAGACCTACCAGAACTGAAAATAAATATCTATAAAGAATTTAAGTGATAAACCAACACAAGAAGGGAATTTCTTATATACCCAGGGTTGCTTACATTAAATTCCACAGCCATCATGTAAAATTAAATGTCCTGTTAATAATTAATTTTTGGCCTTTCCTATTTATACAGTTTTTATATTAATATATGGAGAGGAAAGCATGTACAACAAAATGCTGAGAATGAGCATCCATGTTCCAATAAAATATTTTGCTATATATATATATTCTCTCTGATAACATTGTGACTATACTTTTATCTATTTTGTATAGAGAGATTTAAGACTTTAAACATCCTTATCTTATGTATGGTTTCATCTTATGAATGTCTCCATAATCTACAAAATACCTGAAAGATGTAACACTTTAAATAAATCCTTATCTCATGCATGGGTCCATCTTATAAACATGTATATGCACCACAAAAAACCTTTGGTCTTTCACTTACCCTGTTACATGGCATGACAGTGGATAACATTAAACAAAACAGTTTAATTAGAAAAAAAACAATTAAATTTGAAAATACTATCTCAATTACAGCCCAACAAATGGCTCTAATAAATATTTTTTTATGCTTACCATTCATATGATAAATATGCCTATATACATTTTGCACAAGATGTGTTCACTCATTCAAGAAAAAATAATCTGATATGTTATTTATGAAAATACATGACATCATCAGATTGTAATGATCTGTCAAATTATAAGTTCCAGTTTGAAAATAATTAATTTTGAATCAAACTCACTAATTCCTCTTGTTCTAAGGTATAGATACACTTGGTATACACAATAGAAACACAGTTCTGACTAGCTAAAATAGGTCAAGACAGGTAGCACCTTCTAGAGCTATAATTCCCTTATACAATGCTCATGAACAACATGGCTGTAACAAGTGGCTCAAAGGCCATGAAGCTCAGCTCTTTTATTGATCTCATGATTTCCTGCAAAATGTGTGTTAAGGAGGTTTGAACAGTGTGAAAAATGACTTCCAAAGTGCTCAAATTCATGGTTTTTAACAAAGTGTCTGGTAAAAGTTACCCCTGACTTTAATTTGGGTTTCAAAGAAAATAATAACAGAAACTCCCTGGATACTACATTAGAAGTTTCTAGATCTAACTTTTATGATTTGTGCCTGTATGACTTGCAGGGTGATCAAACCACATTTATTTTCACAGGGTGCAGACATTTTATGTCCCTGTGACCTAATTTTGGATTTTCAGGGTCCAAAGGTTAAGATTTGTGCCCACCTAACCTTCACTGCATTTATATATATAAGTCATACAATTCGATCCCCATAGCTCCAAGAATACAGCTCAGAGTGACTTAATTTCAGGTTAGGAAGGAGACTATCCAATTATCTCACTTTACTTCAAATAAAAAGTTTCGAAGTCCAACTGTTCACATTTGTGCCCTATCTCACTTTCTGGGAGCTTATAATCATAATTTTCAGATTAAGATTAGAAGATTCTAGGTCGAGCAATTACAACTTGTGCCCATCTGACTTTCAGGGTGCTATGTTCTAACCCTGTTAACAGATTTATATTCCATAAGGGCTGGACAGGCGAGAGATAAAGGGTGATTGCTATGGCTCAGATACTTAATAAGTCAGCTGAGCTAAACATTATTGCTTTATATGGATGCAGATTTTCCTTGAGATGTTTCGTATTATCTGAGTAATCTGAAAACAGAACAATTGGCAGGAGATTCAACCTCTTATATTGGATTAGGTCTGAACAAAATAAAATTAACTAGATGTGTCGAAACGACACGAATGCCCCCGCCTGGGGCAAATTAGAAACATTTGTAAAATTTTGAAAAATTTTTTAAGTTCAGGAGGTGTCATATGGTCAAAAGTAGGTCAACAAGGGCAAAAAGAAAACTCGATCTGTAACGGGTAATTATCAAGCAACACACCAAAAATCATGCCAGTATATGCAGGCATTGTGAAAAAAAGTCCACACATGTGCATTTTCCATAAAAATTTCTGTCTTTCATGAAATTTTCTATGTTTAGGAGCCTTAAAACAATCAAAAGTAGGTCAACCGGGATGAAACCCGAACTCGATCTGTAACTCTCATTATCTGCCCACACATAAAAAATCAGGATGGTATCTGCAGGCATTGAGGAAAAAAGTCAGTACATATGCATTTGTTATGAAAATTTCTATTTTTCATGAAACTTTCTATGTTAAGGAGCAGTCAAATGGTCAAAAGTAGGTCAACTGGGAAAAAACAAGAACTTGATCTGTAACTGGTCATTATCTGCCTACACACCAAAAATCAGGCCCATATCTGCAGGCACTGCGAAAAAAAGTCCATACATGTGCTGTTTTTTATGAAATTTTCTATGTTAGAGCACCGTCAAATGGTCAAAAGTAGGTCAACTGGGACAAAACGTGAACTCGATCTGTAACTGGTCATTATCTGCCCACACACCAAAAATCAGGCCAATATCTGCAGGTATTGCGAAGACAAGTCTGTACAAGTGTATTTGTCATGAAAATTTATATTTTACATGAAATTTTCTATGTTCAGGAGCCGTAAAACAATCAAAAGTAGGTCAACTGGGACGAAACGCGAACTCGATCTGTAACTGGTCAATATCTGCCCACACACCAAAAATCAGGCCAATATCTGCAGGCATTGCGAAAAAAAGTCTGTACATGTGTATTTGTCATGAAATTTCATATTTTTCATGAAATTTTCTATGTTCAGGAGCCGTAAAAAGGTCAAATGTAGGTCAACCGGGACGAAACGCAAACTTGATCTGTAACTGGTCTATATCTGCCCACACACCAAAAATCAGGCCAATAACTGCAGGCATTGCGAAAAAAAAACCCGTACATGTGTATCTGTCATGAATATATTTCTATTTTTCATGAAATATTCTAAGTTAAGGCGGCGTAAAACTTTCAAAAGTAGGTCAACCGGGAGGAAACGGGAACTCGATCTGTAACTGGTCATTATCTGCCCACCCACAAAAAATCAGGCCAATATCTGCAGGCATTGCGAAAAAAAGTCTGTACATGTGTATTTGTCATGAAAAATTTCTATTTATCATGAAATTATCTAAGTTTAGGAGCGGTAAAACAGTCAAAAGTAGGTCAACTGGGACAAAACCCGAACTCCATCTGTAACTGGTCATTATCTGCCTACACACCAAAAATCAGGCCAATATCTGCAGGCATTGCGAAAAAAAGTCCGTACATGTGTATTTGTCATGAAATTTCTATTTTCCATGAAATTTTCTAAGTTTAGGTGCCGTAAAACGGTCAAAAGTAGGTCAACCGGGACGAAACACGAACTCTATCTGTAACTGGTCTATATCTGCCAACACTCCAAAAATCTCGCCAATATCTGCAGGCATTGCGAAAAAAAGTCCGTACAACTGTTTGATTTCGGAATGACAGAAGGACGGAATGACGGACATGGGTAAAACTATATGCCCCGGCCACTTTGTGGCGGGGGCATAAAAATAAGATAATATATGTTCTTAATTAAAATTATAAAATATGCATGTAAACACAAAATTAACAAATCAGGGTGACTAGCAAATACTGACTCACAGTACATCAGATAATATACATCAAAGCAGATACACAGTTTAACATATATAATACCTTGTAGACAAGAGACTTAAATGAGATCAAACACATTCACATACCTAACATTACCCTTAACAAAATGTTGAATTGTAACACATAATATCAAGCAATATCCCCCTGTTCAAGTCACAACATCATTTGGTTGTAATGGTGGTCGTTATTATCTATCACATTAAAATACATAAATACAGCTCCCTGCAGTGTTGTGCTTTTCACCATTATAGGCCACCATGAATTTTTCATTTTCCTGAGTTCCAGGGAGGGATGTCCGAAACTTCCTCATAGCTTGGCAAACCCTGAAATGAAAGAAAAATACTACTCTGGGAACAGAGAAACCATACCTTACTTGACTTAATTAAGCTCTGCCGTTGTTAATGTTTTTGAGTATGTTACCTACCTCATACCCAAATAGCCCCCCACCCTCCCCTCAGAATTTGCTAAACTTCATCAAATTGCTGAACTGAATGACTGACCGTCCCATTAATTTTGTGCAAGATAAGTTAACTAACAACATCAAATTTAGATCTTATATTCATGATCTTCATTTAAAAAATTATATATGATTTCTATGATCATTTATGATTGAAAGGAAAGGTGGCTTTGATTGCTGGCAAGAACTGGTTTGTCATGAACCATAAAAGTAATAGAGGATTAGGGTGGAGGGGGGCACTTATTAAGGCAGTAGTACTTACTATTCACGAAACCCAGGTCTGACTAGTATCTGAAGTTTTGGAGGTTCAGATTCACTTATATAAAAAAAAATTCTGCCCTTTAATGAGTTCCAGTAAAACATACTAAAAGCTGCTGTATAATAATTCACAAAACTTTTGAAAATAGAAATGTATTGTTCAGATGAGCAAACCCCCTGTTCCAAAGAAAAGTGAAACATTTTAACTTACCATTTTCCATTTTTTGTACCCCAAAAAGTGCCCCTTGTTCCAGGCTAAGATATGACCTTTTTTCTGGGTTTCTGGTGAAACTTTTAGTCACTAATCTAGGGAATATTCCCTTTCCTTAGCCAATATTTATGGACTTGGAACACCCTAAAATAATTTCATGCCATCAAAATCATCAGGTTAAGTGACAAAATAATGGTGACCTTAAGCACTTCCAGAGTTTTTTTTAGGTGAAAATCGTTCATCATTACGTTGATTACAGTATTTTTCTGTTTTCCCTATAAATTCATTAATATTTATTGAATGATTACAAAGTCTACTGAGAATGATCACACCCTTATCAGGTGAGACGATTTTTAAAAGAAGCCTGTTGTGTTGTTTTCCCTTATCATTGTATGTTAATTTAAAATTTTTAAAATAATCTTGCATCTAAAATCATGGAATGATCTAAGCTTATAAAACCTCAAATCAGGTGAGGAGATCTGTAAGACAGGCCCCTACACCTGCTACTTAAATTAAAATTGAACCTCATGAAGCAACTTTTTTTAGATGTTGTTTCACAACAGAAAAGATCCATAGACAAACAAAGTGTGCACATGCAGGTCAGTTCAACATATTCCATGTGGTCTAGTGTAATGTGATGAGAGCTAGGATTGCACCCTGAACCAAAACTGGGCCTTAATGTAATTGGATATGATGAAAAAGTGTGAAATCATGGACTATAAAATATGGTGGTGACTGTCAGAAATACCCTTTAGGTGAATCAGAATTGTTTTGTCACAGGGTGGAGGGGGTGGGTTCTTGTGTCTGACAGTATGGCTAAGTTGAGATTGAAAGTGCCAATGGAAGTTCTGACAGCTGAAGAACAATTCACACAGCCTAGTGCATTTAGTGAAAATTAAATGGGAAAATGTTCTGCCAAATAAAGTGCCAGGCTTAAACAAAATAAACAGATAAAAGTGTTATGTGATTATGTTGTATTTCCATTCTGTTCTTTGACAATAAGAAATATTCAGTCTAAGTGTACTTTCATTTATTTGCCATTAAAGAAAAAATTTGGAGATAGGCGGATCACTGAGGTGAGTTTGATAGATAAAAGTGAAATCGGGATTTTATGAAAAGTTGTTGAAAGGCAATTCTTGTGGATAAGGGGTGGCAAATAATCAGGTGTAGACTGTATAACCTGTTTTTCCGCTGGTAGAGTGAATGGATCTGATGACACGACATCTTCGTAAGGCGGGGGATCATCAGGTGGTGAGTCTGGCAGGGAAGTGGTGGAAGCGTACCCTGCAAGGGTATCTGCACCCCCATGTATCTGAGTATCCTGCTCTCTTCCCTGATGCGTTTGAGTTTCATCTCTATGCAGGGTCACTGGACCTGCAGGTGGACCCGTACCACTGACTACTGGCTGCGTGTTTAACCCTGAGTAATTTGTCCTGCCAGTGGCTGATGATGAGCTTGAGTCTGCTGAAAATTATCGGCAATGGTGTCATAATATAATATCATCAGTAAACTGGTTTTCTCTTCTTACTCATTGAGTCCACCCTTAATTTGTGAACAAAAAGAACACAAAATCATGCAAATAAATTGTGAAAACTGATATTGAAATATCAAGCTTCCCAGCTAATGTTCCCCATAAGTTGTTTTTGAGAAAGCTTCAAGAATGAAATCTTCAATGATGTAAGGATGTCTGCCTAGTGAGGATAAGTGTATAGTACAATCTGTGCATTTCAAGCACACTACCAAAGTGTCAGCAATGATGAAATTTTGTAACTGCTGCCCCATGTGCTGTGTTTACGTTGACACCTGCGATCGCGCCCAGTCCACTGTTTTTAACACTTGTTTACAGGAGAAGGCAAACAGTTTCAAGGCAAACTTTTGGCAGTTACAGATTTATTTAGAAGGGAAGAAGCTATTTTTCGTGTCAATTCAACATGCTTTTTTGGTGACTGGGCCCCTTGAAATGTAAACTTAAAATTCACCACCTGAAAGGGATATAATCAGGAGCAATATTATGCCTATTCTTTCACACACTCAGTTCAGTTTTGCTTTATTAAACCGTTTCCCTGCAAAACCATCCAAGCAGATAGTCTAAGTTCCTCCCCTTTAGCTTGTTATGGTTCTGTGTGTGAGAAAACACAGTTCACATGTGACATCCTGATGTATTAGCTACACTCACCTCAGTGTTTTTTTTTTCATGTGTAAAAATCATTAGATCATTTTATCTTCTCTCACCTCCATATTTTTCTTGGCACTTGTAAAGACATCGGGTCAGGTATATGAAAAAGCCTATCATGGGGGCCAACAGGAAATACCACAAATTGTCTAGATTAAACGAACCTACAATGATAAAGAAATCATGTCCTTGAAGTAGTACATGGTCAAGCTCTGTTGAAATCTCTAAAGCTGTAGAGAATAAGGTGAAATGCTGATGAATTGGTAATGACAAGTGCAGTGCTACCACTATGGATTAAATGGGGAAAAAAGTATTAAATTTTACATGAACAATAGCACCACATATGGTGCATATTGCGTCTGTCACATATCTTGTGAACTCTGACCTCCTTAATATGCATGAATTTTGCTGAGAATGTAATTAAGTGAGAAAATGTATTGGTTAATATTCATGAGTTTCATGAAAATCTATCACATATTCAGTAAGTCATCACAGCCCCCAAAAGCCAAATATTCTATTTGTTAGTAGTTTTGGTGAGTTTCATGAAAATCCACCAAAGCCCCCATAAGTTATTCCAGTGACACTAAAATTTAACAGATTAAAGATGCAGTAGCTTCTCATGATCAAATATTTGTAAAACTATCAGTATTTCAACTATGAGAATGTAATATGTGTTTGAAATACCCACTGGGAATATATGAAATCCTGTTAATATATAGAATAAGGAAGAAAGTGGAGATGCACTGCTGTATATTAATACAGAACAGAACAGAACAGAACTTTATTCAGGAAAAAGGCCTCAGGCCCAAAGTTCCAAACATTTCAATAAATATTCAATTTAAAAAGTACATAAATCCAATGGAAGGTAGCAGTCTTATATTTTCTAGTAAACACTGCCATTAACACAAGTAAAAGAACTGCATACCTACATACATATAAATCTGTTTTGCCATCATCTGTGAGGATAAACATAATTACATTTCAATAAACAGTCAATTAAAAAATTACAACAATATAATGTTAAGTAACAGTCTTAAAATGACTAATCAATCGTGCCATAAACACATGTAACATTATTGCACACCTTAGTACACAATGAATCTATTGTGCTGTCAAAGTGAGTACTGTTTAAAATACATAATTCAACCATCTATCATTTTCCGTCTCCTCAAAAACGAATTAAACACATATGCAGCAACTTTTGATATTTCAAATGGATTATCTAAATTAAATAATTTTATAAAATTTTGTTCACTTGGATAATGCAAGTCTTGTCTAATATATTTTAACCTCAAATCGTGATATAATTTACACTCTTGCATAAAGTGAGCTTCATCCTCAACAATATTGAATCCATAGCATAAACAATATTTACAGATCCTTTCTTCACGAGAAATGTTTTTATGGCGGCCCATTTCTATAGCTAATTCATGATTTGAACATCGAAGTTTAGCAAGTGCTGTACGGTGTTGTTTATTTGGGATACAATTGACATATTTTTCTAGAGTGAGCATAGATTTAAAAGTACCATAATAGTAGAGTTTACTGCACAATTCAATATCACCATGCCAATTTTGAATGGCCATATCTTTTATTCTCATTTCAACTTCTTTCATAAAATAATTCACATCTCCAATGTACTGTGCCATCCAAACATATCCAAAACCAGACTGGAACAGCAATGTTCTTACTTCAGATGTATATTAATACATGTCTAATTTATTATAGTCCATTTCACCACGTCCTGCTGTTCACCTGTTTTTTGTAAGTGATTTACTTTAAAGTTTATATTTTTCAATATTTTCCAGGTAAACAACATATGGAAGTGACAACCTAATATGGCAACTAAGAATTTACAATAAATCCCTGTTTATGTTTCACAACATTTTAGTCTCCTTATCATGATCGGGAAGATATGGTGTGCCTCCATAAGTAGCCATATTTGTTTTAGCTGGTTATATTTTTTTCAGAGTGTTTACATGAGATCATAAAATCAGCAGCTGTCAGTTGAGGCTGTTTTTGCATGTGACCAATGACCTGACCGCCATGAGTGGGTCTGATATGTTGTAAAATGTCAACTGATTTCTCATATTTTCAGAAAATTCTGGTACTCAAATAAGGCATAAGGAGGGAATTTAGTTATCTTGTTGAAAATAAGGTTCTGTAATCCTCTCCTCTACACTATAACTGCTTCCCTTGAAATGTACCTAATAACAATTTTCATAGCAAAAAACAAGTGGACATGAGGGAATAAAACGGACTATAACTGAAATATCAGGCTGTAATCAATTAAAATTGTATATTTCAAGTATATATTGTACCCTGTAATATATGAAAAATTGTAATGTTTTTCATATATATATATAAGCATATGAGAACCTAAGAGGAAAGGAGCCCTTCTTCTTGGTTATAGTAAAGTGCTAAATATATGATTGCAAAACAAATACTCTGACAAGACTGTCATGAAGAAAAACAGTAAAAGTTTTGAGATACTGTGATGCATATGAAAAATTTACAGATAGACAGGCAAGTGGACAGAATGAACTGATACCTTTATTTCACTTTCAAGAGAATAATGCATTTAAGTTTATATTAAAACCTATTTTTTTAAGCTTATCCACTTTTTCCATTAATAGTTTTTATCAGATTCAATTTTGTTTATTTAAAAGTTTTATAAATTTGTAATAAAAAAAAATCTGAAAATAAAAATTAAAATATCAGAATTCTAAGTTCCAATCATTATTTATCCAGAGTGTAGCTCATATTGGGTCATATTATGCATACGCATATATTTTATTGTTTTTAAATCACAAATGTTTAAACTGAATTTAAAAGAAAATGATGCCACAACATGGCATCTCCAAGATTATTCCTTGAATCACTATTAAAAAGTTTTGTACTTTGGAGTTTTCAGTACATGCTTAATTGTATTCACCAAAATACAAGATTCAGTAAATTTGATAAAATATTAACATCTTTTCAAATAAAGTATACACACTATAAGTTGAATAAGGGACAAATAATTACTATCTCAGCTATAATTTATTACTGGAATTAATAGTCAATTTCACACCTGGTGAAGTTTTTACTCTTCTGAAGTAAGGAATTACTTGTCAAATGAACATCCACACTTTCATAGCAATACACCACTTTGTGGACACAATTAAATGTGCACTTTAATCATTGTAACCCTGGTGGTACAATACAAAATCTAAAATGTAGCATAGCCTAGAATAAGAATGAATCAAATACAGAAAATTATAACATTCATCTAGTTTATGCACCATCTGGGGGGGGGGGGGAAGGGAGTGAAGGGCAGAGGGGAAGCTTGCTAGTATAGTGGCCAGGCTGAGCGAAGGCAAGCTGCCTTGAGTTACATAACACAAGTGAAGGCTGTACTACTAAGTGGGCTTGATGTAAACACTTGACATGGTGTATGAAAACTTGAATAAAAGCTTCTCTTTTCAATCATTTCCTTTGAAATTTCAGATTTTAAAAGATTAAATCCTTATTAATTTAATTATCCTGTGAAAATTAAATCAACAGTGCTTACAGGGAAAAAACGTGCCGTTGCCCAAGTTGGACAAAATTTAAGGTATTGATTTTTTATTTATGCTAATAACTTAAAACATTTGCAAAATTCAGATCTAATTTTGGATTAACAATCGAATCTTGATTAAATAAAGTTATATTCCTGAAAAAAAGTCTACAGCTACAGCAATTCTCATATTAAGTGAGTATATATATTTCCTGAATTTTTAAACAAGTGACCCATGGGTCATGACGCTCAGCTGACTGGGAAGAGATTCGCAAAAGGAAATTTTATCATCAGAATGGTAGTATATACCCATTCAACTGAAGCATCAAACAGATTAACCAACAGGCCAAGATTTAGTCTGTATTTATATATCTCAAAAATAGAGAAAAATGTGTAAACTTTTAAAACTAGAATACGGGTAACCGACAAGTGACTACATGTATCTGCCAAAATTGGATAGTGAGGCATGGATTGAGTGGCAAGGGGAAATAGAGTGAGGTATGTTGCATATTAGCATGGATGTCTGCAGCCTAAATGTGTATGTAGGTTGTGCCACCTACCACAAATCCAGAAAGCTGTCCAAGTTGTATACACCTGCAAAATTTTAGGCAGAAAAGTCAAACCACTACATGTATATGAGCGATTTTTGCCCATGGCAGACAAACAGACAAACACTGTGCAAAAATCTTTGCAGGTAACCCCTCCAGTTTTGTGTATGCTAAAGACCTATGTGAGATCTAAACACATGCACAATTTTGGCCCAATCGGTCAAATGGTTCCTGAGATATGAGCTTGGATGTGTCCAGCGTTAACTAGAATATAGGTGGCGCCACCTGTCATAAAATCAAGAAAGCTGTCCACGATGTATAAACCTGCAAAATTTTAGGCAGTTATGTCGAACCACTACAGAGAAATGAGTAATTTTAGGCCACGGCAGACTAACAGACAGACACTGTGCAAACATTGTTACAGGTGGCACCACCATTTTTTGTGTATGTTACAGAGCTATCAAAGGGCTACATTTGTATAAATTTTATTTCCTGATCGGTCAAACGGTTCCCGAGATATAAGCTTGGATGTCATCAGCGTGAACGTGAATGTAGGTGGCGCCACCTGTCATAAAATCAAGAAAGCTATCCTGGATGTATTCACATGACGAATTTCAGGTGAATTAGTCAATTCACTGCAGAGATATGAGTGATTTTAACCCAAGGCAGATGAACAGATGGACACTGTGCAAACATGGTTACAGGTGGCGCCACCATTTTTTGTGTATGTTATAAAGCAATCCAAGGGCTACATTTGTATCAATTTTATTTCCTGATCGGTCAAACGGTTCCCGAGATATGAGGGTTTATGAGTGGAAACAGACCCACAAATGGACACTGGATAGAGAGGAAAGGTCAGAGGTCAATGCAAATTGGTTAGGCACCAGTTCACATGTGACCCGATAATAGGTGTAAGTTTGGGAAAAATCGCTCCATTAGCCTCCGAGGAGCTCTCTGGAAACGAACGCCCCTGCGGCGGAGGAACTTGGTCAAAAACATAGTATCCGCAAAACTTCGTTTTGGTGGATACAAAAATACAGGTGGCTCCACCAGTCTGAAGAAACTAATAAAAACACTTAATGGTCAATATCCATGCAAAAAATCATGGTGATCTCTGCATTAGTTGTTCAGATACTTCAGTTTTTGTATTAAATTGTCCATCATTCTGAGGGATACTTCGGAGTCCTATAGCTTGAAGGACATGGGTAACAGAGACCTAATTTCAAGTTTCCACAGGCACCTTTCATGGGCCTCCTTGCATGACAAGAATGAAGATTCTAGGTCCAGTTGTTGCGATTTGTACCCTGTTGACAGATAACCACATTTTTAAAGGTCTCAAAAAAAAGAAAAAAATTCGTAAAAATTTGAAAAAAAAATAGAGGTGGCACACCCAGTCTGCAGAAACTGATGGAACAGCTCATGATCAATATGTATGCCGAAAATCATGACCATCAGTGTTGTAGTTATTGAAATACTGCAGTTTTTGTATCAAATTTTCCATTATTCTGGGGGGGGGGGGGGTATTTTGGACCCATACAGCTTAAAGAATATGGGTAACAGAGACCTAATTTCAAGTTTCCATGGAGACTTTTCATGGGTCTCCCTGTGTGTCAAGAATGAAGATTCTTGGTCCAGTTTTTATGATTTGTGCCCTGTTAACAGATGTTCATATCTTTAAAGGTCTCAAAAATACAGAAAAATTTCGTAAAAAAAACGAACAAATACAGGTGGTGCCACCAGTCTGCAGAAACTTATGAAACACTCCATGATCAATATCCATGCAAACAATTATGGTTATCTCTGCATTAGTTGTTCAGTTACTTTAGCTTTTGTATCAAATTTTCCATTATTCTGAGCTGTACTTTGGAGTGCCATAGCTCAAAGGATATGGGTAACAGAGACCAAATTTCAGGTTTCCATGGAGACTTATCATGGGTCTCCCTGTGTGTCAAGAACGAAGATTCTAGGTCCAGTCGTTACGATTTGTACCCTGTTGACAGATAACTACATCCTTAAAGGTCTCAAAAATGGAGAAAACAATTCGTGAACATTGAAAAATACAGGTGGCGCCACCAGTCTGCACAAACTGATGAAACATCTCATGATCAATATGTATGTCGAAAATCATGACCATCAGTGATGTAGTTAATGAGATATTGAAGTTTTTGTATGAAATTTTTGACTATTCTGGGGGGTAATTTTGGGCCCCATAGCTCGAAGGATATGGGTAACAGAGACCTAATTTCTGGTTTCCATGGAGACTTTTCATAGGTCTCTCAGTGTGTCGAAAATGAAGATTATAGGTCCAGTCGTTACGATTTGTGCCACGCTAACAGATGACAGCATCCTCAAAGGTCTCAAAAATAGAGGAAAAAATCTTAAAAATCAAACAGTACAGGTGGCGCCACCAGTCTGCAGGAACTGATCGAACATCTCATGATCAATATGTATGCCAAAAATGAAGACCATCAGTGATGTAGTTATTGAGATATTGAAGTTTTTGTATGAAATTTTTTACTATTCTGGGGGGTACTTTGGGGCCCCATAGCTCAAAGGATATGGGTAACAGAGACCTAATTTCTGGTTTCCATGGAGACTTATCATGGGTCTCCCTGTGTGTCAAGAACGAAGATTCTAGGTCCAGTCGTTACGATTTGTACCCTGTTGACAGATAACTACATCCTTAAAGGTCTCAAAAATGGAGAAAACAATTCGTGAACATTGAAAAATACAGGTGGCGCCACCAGTCTGCACGAACTGATGAAACATCTCATGATCAATATGTATGTCGAAATTCATGACCATCAGTGATGTAGTTAATGAGATATTGAAGTTTTTGTATGAAATTTTTGACTATTCTGGGGGGTAATTTTGGGCCCAATAGCTCGAAGGATATGGGTAACAGAGACCTAATTTCTGGTTTCCATGGAGACTTTTCATAGGTCTCTCAGTGTGTCGAAAATGAAGATTCTAGGTCCAGTCATTACGATTTGTGCCACCCTAACAGATGACAGCATCCTCAAAGGTCTCAAAAATAGAGGAAAAAAATCGTAAAAAATCAAACAGTACAGGTGGCGCCACCAGTCTGCAGGAACTGATCTAACATCTCATGATCAATATGTATGCCAAAAATGAAGACCATCAGTGATGTAGTTATTGAGATATTGAAGTTTTTGTATGAAATTTTTTACAGTTCTGGGTGGTATTTTGGGGCCCCATAGCTCAAAGGATATGGGTAACAGAGACCTAATTTCTGGTTTCCATGGAGACTTATCATGGGTCTCCCTGTGTGTCAAGAACAAAGATTCTAGGTCCAGTCGTTACGATTTGTACCCTGTTGACAGATAACTACATCCTTAAAGGTCTCAAAAATGGAGAAAACAATTCGTGAACATTGAAAAATACAGGTGGCGCCACCAGTCTGCACAAACTGATGAAACATCTCATGATCAATATGTATGTCGAAAATCATGACCATCAGTGATGTAGTTAATGAGATATTGAAGTTTTTGTATGAAATTTTTGACTATTCTGGGGGGTAATTTTGGGCCCCATAGCTCGAAGGATATGGGTAACAGAGACCTAATTTCTGGTTTCCATGGAGACTTTTCATAGGTCTCTCAGTGTGTCGAAAATAAAGATTCTAGGTCCAGTCGTTACGATTTGTGCCACGCTAACAGATGACAGCATCCTCAAAGGTCTCAAAAATAGAGGAAAAAATCTTAAAAATCAAACAGTAAAGGTGGCGCCACCAGTCTGCAGGAACTGATCGAACATCTCATGATCAATATGTATGCCAAAAATGAAGACCATCAGTGATGTAGTTATTGAGATATTGAAGTTTTTGTATGAAATTTTTTACTATTCTGGGTGGTATTTTGGGGCCCCATAGCTCAAAGGATATGGGTAACAGAGACCTAATTTCTGGTGTCCATGGAGACTTATCATGGGTCTCCCTGTGTGTCAAGAACAAAGATTCTAGGTCCAGTCGTTACGATTTGTACCCTGTTGACAGATAACTACATCCTTAAAGGTCTCAAAAATGGAGAAAACAATTCGTGAACATTGAAAAATACAGGTGGCGCCACCAGTCTGCACAAACTGATGAAACATCTCATGATCAATATGTATGTCGAAAATCATGACCATCAGTGATGTAGTTAATGAGATATTGAAGTTTTTGTATAAAATTTTTGACTATTCTGGGGGGTAATTTTGGGCCCCATAGCTCGAAGGATATGGGTAACAGAGACCTAATTTCTAGTTTCCATGGAGACTTTCCATAGGTCTCTCAGTGTGTCGAAAATGAAGATTCTAGGTCCAGTCATTACGATTTGTGCCACGCTAACAGATGACAGCATCCTCGAAGGTCTCAAAAATAGACGAAAAAAATCGTAAAAAATCAAACAGTAAAGGTGGTGCCACCAGTCTGCAGGAACTGATCTAACATCTCATGATCAATATGTATGCCAAAAATGAAGACCATCAGTGATGTAGTTATTGAGATATTGAAGTTTTTGTATGAAATTTTTTACTATTCTGGGTGGTATTTTGGGGCCCCATAGCTCAAAGGATATGGGTAACAGAGACCTAATTTCTGGTTTCCATGGAGACTTATCATGGGTCTCCCTGTGTGTCAAGAACGAAGATTCTAGGTCCAGTCGTTACGATTTGTACCCTGTTGACAGATAACTACATCCTTAAAGGTCTCAAAAATGGAGAAAACAATTCGTGAACATTGAAAAATACAGGTGGCGCCACCAGTCTGCACAAACTGATGAAACATCTCATGATCAATATGTATGTCGAAAATCATGACCATCAGTGATGTAGTTAATGAGATATTGAAGTTTTTGTATGAAATTTTTGACTATTCTGGGGGGTAATTTTGGGCCCCATAGCTCGAAGGATATGGGTAACAGAGATCTAATTTCTGGTTTCCATGGAGACTTTTCATAGGTCTCTCAGGGTGTCGAAAATGAAGATTCTAGGTCCAGTCATTACGATTTGTGCCACGCTAACAGATGACAGCATCCTCAAAGGTCTCAAAAATAGAGGAAAAAATCGTAAAAAATCAAACAGTACAGGTGGTGCCACCAGTCTGCAGGAACTGATCTAACATCTCATGATCAATATGTATGCCAAAAATGAAGACCATCAGTGATGTAGTTATTGAGATATTGAAGTTTTTGTATGAAATTTTTTTTACTATTCTGGGTGGTATTTTGGGGCCCCATAGCTCAAAGGATATGGGTAACAGAGACCTAATTTCTGGTTTTCATGGAGACTTATCATGGGTCTCCCTGTGTGTCAAGAACAAAGATTCTAGGTCCAGTCGTTACGATTTGTACCCTGTTGACAGATAACTACATCCTTAAAGGTCTCAAAAATGGAGAAAACAATTCGTGAACATTGAAAAATACAGGTGGCGCCACCAGTCTGCACAAACTGATGAAACATCTCATGATCAATATGTATGTCGAAAATCATGACCATCAGTGATGTAGTTAATGAGATATTGAAGTTTTTGTATGAAATTTTTGACTATTCTGGGGGGTAATTTTGGGCCCCATAGCTCGAAGGATATGGGTAACAGAGACCTAATTTCTGGTTTCCATGGAGACTTTTCATAGGTCTCTCAGTGTGTCGAAAATGAAGATTCTAGGTCCAGTCATTACGATTTGTGCCACCCTAACAGATGACAGCATCCTCAAAGGTCTCAAAAATAGAGGAAAAAATCGTAAAAAATCAAACAGTACAGGTGGCGCCACCAGTCTGCAGGAACTGATCGAACATCTCATGATCAATATGTATGCCAAAAATGAAGACCATCAGTGATGTAGTTATTGAGATATTGAAGTTTTTGTATGAAATTTTTTACTATTCTGGGTGGTATTTTGGGGCCCCATAGCTCAAAGGATATGGGTAACAGAGACCTAATTTCTGGTTTCCATGGAGACTTATCATAGGTCTCCCTGTGTGTCAAGAACAAAGATTCTAGGTCCAGTCGTTACGATTTGTACCCTGTTGACAGATAACTACATCCTTAAAGGTCTCAAAAATGGAGAAAACAATTCGTGAACATTGAAAAATACAGGTGGCGCCACCAGTCTGCACAAACTGATGAAACATCTCATGATCAATATGTATGTCGAAAATCATGACCATCAGTGATGTAGTTAATGAGATATTGAAGTTTTTGTATGAAATTTTTGACTATTCTGGGGGGTAATTTTGGGCCCCATAGCTCAAAGGATATGGGTAACAGAGACCTAATTTCTGGTTTCCATGGAGACTTTTCATAGGTCTCTCAGTGTGTCGAAAATGAAGATTCTAGGTCCAGTCATTACGATTTGTGCCACGCTAACAGATGACAGCATCCTCAAAGGTCTCAAAAATAGAGGAAAAAATCGTAAAAAATCAAACAGTAAAGGTGGCGCCACCAGTCTGCAGGAACTGATCGAACATCTCATGATCAATATGTATGCCAAAAATGAAGACCATCAGTGATGTAGTTATTGAGATATTGAAGTTTTTGTATGAAATTTTTTACTATTCTGGGTGGTATTTTGGGGCCCCATAGCTCAAAGGATATGGGTAACAGAGACCTAATTTCTGGTTTCCATGGAGAATTATCATGGGTCTCCCTGTGTGTCAAGAACAAAGATTCTAGGTCCAGTCGTTACGATTTGTACCCTGTTGACAGATAACTACATCCTTAAAGGTCTCAAAAATGGAGAAAACAATTCGTGAACATTGAAAAATACAGGTGGCGCCACCAGTCTGCACAAACTGATGAAACATCTCATGATCAATATGTATGTCGAAAATCATGACCATCAGTGATGTAGTTAATGAGATATTGAAGTTTTTGTATAAAATTTTTGACTATTCTGGGGGGTAATTTTGGGCCCCATAGCTCGAAGGATATGGGTAACAGAGACCTAATTTCTAGTTTCCATGGAGACTTTCCATAGGTCTCTCAGTGTGTTGAAAATGAAGATTCTAGGTCCAGTCATTACGATTTGTGCCACGCTAACAGATGACAGCATCCTCGAAGGTCTCAAAAATAGACGAAAAAAATCGTAAAAATTTAAACAGTACAGGTGGTGCCACCAGTCTGCAGGAACTGATCTAACATCTCATGATCAATATGTATGCCAAAAATGAAGACCATCAGTGATGTAGTTATTGAGATATTGAAGTTTTTGTATGAAATTTTTTACTATTCTGGGTGGTATTTTGGGGCCCCATAGCTCAAAGGATATGGGTAACAGAGACCTAATTTCTGTTTTCCATGGAGACTTATCATGGGTCTCCCTGTGTGTCAAGAACGAAGATTCTAGGTCCAGTCGTTACGATTTGTACCCTGTTGACAGATAACTACATCCTTAAAGGTCTCAAAAATGGAGAAAACAATTCGTGAACATTGAAAAATACAGGTGGCGCCACCAGTCTGCACAAACTGATAAAACATCTCATGATCAATATGTATGTCGAAAATCATGACCATCAGTGATGTAGTTCATGAGATATTGAAGTTTTTGTATGAAATTTTTGACTATTCTGGGGGGTAATTTTGGGCCCCATAGCTCGAAGGATATGGGTAACAGAGACCTAATTTCTGGTTTCCATGGAGACTTTTCATAGGTCTCTCAGTGTGTCGAAAATGAAGATTCTAGGTCCAGTCATTACGATTTGTGCCACGCTAACAGATGACAGCATCCTCAAAGGTCTCAAAAATAGAGGAAAAAATCGTAAAAAATCAAACAGTACAGGTGGTGCCACCAGTCTGCAGGAACTGATCTAACATCTCATGATCAATATGTATGCCAAAAATGAAGACCATCAGTGATGTAGTTATTGAGATATTGAAGTTTTTGTATGAAATTTTTTACTATTCTGGGTGGTATTTTGGGGCCCCATAGCTCAAAGGATATGGGTAACAGAGACCTAATTTCTGGTTTCCATGGAGACTTATCATGGGTCTCCCTGTGTGTCAAGAACAAAGATTCTAGGTCCAGTCGTTACGATTTGTACCCTGTTGACAGATAACTACATCCTTAAAGGTCTCAAAAATGGAGAAAACAATTCGTGAACATTGAAAAATACAAGTGGCGCCACCAGTCTGCACAAACTGATGAAACATCTCATGATCAATATGTATGTCGAAAATCATGACCATCAGTGATGTAGTTAATGAGATATTGAAGTTTTTGTATGAAATTTTTGACTATTCTGGGGGGTAATTTTGGGCCCCATAGCTCGAAGGATATGGGTAACAGAGACCTAATTTCTGGTTTCCATGGAGACTTTTCATAGGTCTCTCAGTGTGTCGAAAATGAAGATTCTAGGTCCAGTCATTACGATTTGTGCCACGCTAACAGATGACAGCATCCTCAAAGGTCTCAAAAATAGAGGAAAAAATCGTAAAAAATCAAACAGTACAGGTGGCGCCACCAGTCTGCAGGAACTGATCGAACATCTCATGATCAATATGTATGCCAAAAATGAAGACCATCAGTGATGTAGTTATTGAGATATTGAAGTTTTTGTATGAAATTTTTTACTATTCTGGGTGGTATTTTGGGGCCCCATAGCTCAAAGGATATGGGTAACAGAGACCTAATTTCTGGTTTCCATGGAGACTTATCATGGGTCTCCCTGTGTGTCAAGAACAAAGATTCTAGGTCCAGTCGTTACGATTTGTACCCTGTTGACAGATAACTACATCCTTAAAGGTCTCAAAAATGGAGAAAACAATTCGTGAACATTGAAAAATACAGGTGGCGCCACCAGTCTGCACAAACTGATGAAACATCTCATGATCAATACGTATGTCGAAAATCATGACCATCAGTGATGTAGTTAATGAGATATTGAAGTTTTTGTATGAAATTTTTGACTATTCTGGGGGGTAATTTTGGGCCCCATAGCTCGAAGGATATGGGTAACAGAGACCTAATTTCTGGTTTCCATGGAGACTTTTCATAGGTCTCTCAGTGTGTCGAAAATGAAGATTCTAGGTCCAGTCATTACGATTTGTGCCACGCTAACAGATGACAGCATCCTCAAAGGTCTCAAAAATAGAGAAAAAAAATCGTAAAAAATCAAACAGTACAGGTGGCGCCACCAGTCTGCAGGAACTGATCGAACATCTCATGATCAATATGTATGCCAAAAATGAAGACCATCAGTGATGTAGTTATTGAGATTTTGAAATTTTTGTATGAAATTTTTTACTATTCTGGGGGGTACTTTGGGGCCCCATAGCTCAAAGGATATGGGTAACAGAGACCTAATTTCTGGTTTCCAAGGAGTTTTTTCATGGACCTCTCAGTGTGTCAAGAATTAAGATTCTAAGTCCAGTCTTTATGATTTGTGCCTTGTTAACAGATGTTCACATTTTTAAAGGTCTCAAAAATAGAGAAAAAAATTCGTAAAAAATCGAAAAATACAGGTGGCGCCACCAGTCTGCAGGAAGTGATGTAACATCTCATGATCAATATGTATGCCAAAAATCATGACCATCAGTCAAGTAGTTAATGAGATATTGAAGTTTTTGTATGAAATTTTTGACTTTTCTGGGGGGTACTTTGGGGCCACATAGCTCGAAGGATATGGGTAACAGAGACCTAATTTCTGGTTTCCAAGGAGATTTTTTATGGACCTCTCAGAATCCCAAGTTACAAGGTTCTAGGTCCAGCGGTTACGATTTGTGCCTGGTTAACGGACGGACAGACGGACAGACGGACGGACGGACAGACGGACAGACGGACAGACGGACGACGGACAAAGAGTGATCGCTATAGCTCAGATGACTTTCAGTCAGCTGAGCTAAAAATTACATTATGTTTGGGTCCATAACTTCAAAACAATACACAATACTGAACAATTTTTGGTATGTTCATAGAAAATGTAAAGAAGAATATGAATACTAAATAAAATCAAAAACAGATTAGTGGTTTTGATATAAGGCAGCCTTGAAGTGTAACAATGGCTTTTTTATGGAAAACTCAGGGTTTTTTCTTTATATCTCGAAGGAACAAAGTCCTAGTGATCCAATTTTTGGTATGGTAGGAGATATTTGGGACATCTAAGTGTATGTAAAATTTTGGATTCGTAAGTCCAACGGTTTTAAAACACGCCCTGTTAACGGCCGAACGGCTGGAGGACCATGACTATAGCTCAGATGACTTATAGTAAGCGGAGCGAAAAAGGTGACAAACAATATATGGGCCTGAGAGTTATACGAAAGGATATATTTGATAAACAAAAAATGTGGAATTGTTATTTATAGTTCTAAAAAAAGTAAAACATAGGCCAAATGAGCTGAAGATTAAATTGCAGGAAAGTTTTCCCCGCATTCTTGATTGAGTGTACCAGTGGTATGCATCGCAAGGCCTAGCAAGCCTTAAGAGAAGATAAGATATCATTTATTGTCAATACGGAATTTTGGTGTTAAGCAACTGATATGTGGCACAACTAAAAAAACAATAATATAAATAATAATAGTTATAATAATACTGCGTAAAAAGCTTATGATTAACAACTAGAAAACATATTAATGCTTTACATATGCTTATTGAACAAACACACTGCACTGGGCATGAATGAGTCCCTGAAACTATTTGTTTTGCACATAATGGACTGTATACGTCTTCTAGATTTCAACCATCTGATTGCTCCACTCAAAGGATGCCGACTTCTCATCATGGTTTTAAACTTACTCAGTACCTTTAGACATTACATGTTTTCAAAGTTCTCTAAGTCTACACCAAAAATACGTTCTGCAGTTTTCCTCGTTCTTTCCAATCTTTGTTTGTTAGCAACACTCAAATTATTCCACAAGCAGATAATACTGAAGGTTACCACACTTTGTACAACAGATGCGTAAAACAAAGTTAGTATTTTCTTATCAATATGAAAGCATTTCAATTTTCTAAGAAAGTACATCCTTTGACTGCCTTTTTTACATAAGGCATCTGTGTTATCTGACCATCTAAGTTTATCATTAATAACAGTACCAAGATATTTATACTGAGGCACAATCTCTACAGCATTACCATCAATGAAAAAAGGGTAGTACCGTAAATCTTGTTTTTATGGCCGCACGTCTATTTAAAGCCGCACCCTGAGTTTGCAACGTCTCTTAAAGGAGCTCCCACTGAGGTTCAAATACCCAAAACCCCCCTTAAAGGCCGCACCCCGACTCCGTCTCTGGCCTGATGGGTAATATAATTAGTTGCACGTAGCAAAATAAATCACGACATAGCTGCTTTAATGAAGACTAGAATAAAAAAGTATTAATTACAGAGGTTAAATATGTTGGCAGATTACGTATATTAAACATATTTAACGCTCGAGATAGGGACAATATAGATATTTTGTCCCTAACGACTTTTGCACATGGACTGGCAGGCATTTATCAGAAAAAGAAAGATTCCCCGAACGATCATTTCGTTTGAATGGTGGTTACGCAAAACGATTCTTGTATGCATCAACACGCTTCTTTGCATGTAAAAGACCATAGTATGAACACTGAATTGAGGTTTATATGTACATTTATTGAAGCAAAAAGCCTGAATACTATCCACTATTACGCACCATCACGCAGTAGCGTTCAGGGGGCGACATGATGGCTAAGACTGCTGTGACTGTCAGATTTTCAACCTGCGGGAACTTAATCACGGCTCGTGGTATACATATAAAAACTTATATGTAGAACCTTGACTTTATATCTTTCGTGCGATATATAACTTGTTATAAAATATCTTGGTAAAGGTCACCAAATAATACGTTTAAAACACCCCAACTGTAACACAGCGGCCCGTTGGGCATGGTCAAGCAACATTGAAATAAATGCCTACTTTAAACTCATTTGCAGCGTTATTTAGCAACGATTATTTGTTTAAAAAAGTAAAATGAATATAAAGCTGACATCGGAAAGAGTCGCATAATGGCTGACGATCGTTTTAAAATCAAGTTTGAGTGCCGCCATGTGCTGCAACGCCCAGGTGTTCTGCTAAGAATATTTTGAACGGCTGTACGCGGTGGGTGGTAAACAGAACAGCCACCTATTTCGTCCCAGTGTGCTTTGCGCGAACGCTACCTTGACAAGATGGCTCCCCACACGCGTACACGGACACTTTCTTGAGGAAAAAAACTTGCTTATCTCGACCGGCCATTTAATTTCACTTCAAAATCACTCGTTTTCACGCGTCATGTTTGCTATACGTGCGTATCTCGACAAGGTAACTTCAGTTATTTTAATATTTAGTTGAGTTGACCAGCAATGTTTTCAAACGCATCAGCAAATTGTGACATAGAGCGATGTCAACGAACGATGTGACGATGATAATACCGAAGTTACCGGTATGAAAATGATTCGAATCTTCCGAGTAATTCAAGAAATGGAATTTTCATCATAGATTAAGATTTCAAAATATTACTTTTAGAATTAAAATATACAGTGACTTTAAATGGATCAGCAGAATGTTTCTATACAAAATATATTGAAAAAATCAGTAGCAAACAAGAATACGGCACCGCATGTAAAATCTGTATATTCACAAAATTCCATTGGCTGTAGTGACATGTTCTACCATTTATATCTACAAGCTGGTTTCCCCTCTAACACTATTTCCATTCATACAATATATTCGTGATTGTATAAAAAAAACAAAGATTAAACAGAAGTAAATGACCGGGCCTTACGCATTCAAGGATGAAGGTTTTCCAGAAACATGACGTGGCCCATGTCATGGGGGCGAGAAGATGGGCTATTCAATATTGAGGTACATGTATCAGACATTATAAAAAATGTCAGTAAGTACCTGCTAAATTTGAACTTTTATAAAGATTTCATAGTGTTCTAAATTACATATTTTGATTTTCTGAATTATTTTTATGAAAAACATAGATTCCAGGGCAATTCAGCTCCGTCAAAGGTATGACCGGTAATACCGATTTTTTCCAACAGACGTCACCACTAGTCCTCACCATGAATAATCTCATTCATTTTAATCTCGTAATAAGTGGTGTTATTGTTCAATGTTTATTGTTATTGTTTAATTGATTGCATATAATTGTTTTATTTTATATGAACATTTAGACTATACAATTTTATACAATAAATCTGTGACTACAAAGAGTATTTCCTCTGTGGTGTGCTTGATCTCCTATTATCGCCCAAAGGAGCGCCATGTCCGGGAGAGAGTTCTTCTCACAGTTCATTTCTGATAAACCATCTATTTATGGCCGCATCCCGAGTTCAGAAAAAAAGTCGAGATTTTCGATTTTGAGTTTGTTTTTAGGGCCGCGGCGATAAAAACAGGATTTACGGTAGTATGTAGGTCTATTTCTGGGTTCAATAATAAGTTCCTTGGTCTTGTTAACATTAAGTAAAAGATGATGTTAATCACACCATGTGATAGCCTTTGCAATTTCTTGACAGTAGCAAGATTCATCAAAATCAACGATTCTGCAGAGAATGCCAGTGTCATCCGTGTATTTAAAAAATATCGCATCTTGCCTGATCTCATTACCATGTTAACATTAATTAAAAGATGATGTTTATCACACCATGTGATAGCCTTTGCAATTTCTTGACGGTGGCAAGATTCATCAAAATCAACGATTCTGCAGAGAATGGCAGTGTCATCTGCATACTTAAAAATGTCACATCTTGCCTGGGTAGACACAAAGGAATTTGTGTAAAAAATAAATAACACAGGTGACAGAACACACCCTTACTGGCACTACAACATGAGGAAACTGCATTTTCCTATCTTACACATTACTTTTGGTTCATCAGAAAGTTCAGAACCCACCTACAAATATTTACTTGTACTTTGAGTTGTAAAAACTTAGAAATCACGATATGGTTGAATGGTGTTGAATGCCAAACTAAAGTCAATGAAAAGAATTCTAGCATATGTATTCTGTTTATCTAAGTGTTCATAAACAGAATGTAGTAGTGTCAGTAGAGAGTCATCAATTCCTCTTCCTGGCAGGTATAAGCTCATACTGATGTGGGTCCAAGTGAACACCCACATGTTGCTTGATGTTATGAAATATGAATGAAATGCTCCATACTTTTATAGCAATACATCACCTTGTGGACACAATTAAATGTATCCTTTGTACCCCTTATGATACAATACAAAATCCAAAATGTAAAGAAAGTCAAGAATAAGAATGAATTAAATAGAGAAAATTATAACATTCATCTTGTTTATGCATCCTGTCCATGGGGGGGGGGGGGTTGCAGAGGGTAAGCTTGGGTAAGCTGGACCAAGGGAACTGCCTGGAGTGAAACAGATTACATAACACAGATGAGGGCTGAGGTGAGACTGTATCATCCACTACACACCGCTGTTAAACTAGGCTGGCTAGATGTAAACAATACTTGACATGGTGTCTGAAAACTTAAATAAAAGCTACTTTCAGATTTTAAAAGATTAAATCCCTATGCAAGTATGCTGTGAAAATTAAATCAACAGTGTGTAGAGGAAAAAACAAGGGACCCCTATGTTACATAGCTCAGCTGAATTTTGAGGTTTATCCTTAATTTCTCGAAGGAATGCAGTGACCCAGTTTTTGGTTTGGTAGGAGAACTTGGGGACATCTAACTGTATGTAGAATTTGTGATTTGTAGGTCCATTTGTTTCAAAACGTGCCTTGTTATACAGTCAAGATGATGGACAAAGGGCCATTGCTATAGCTCAGATGACTTATAGTGCGCTGAGCTGATAAAAATATTTCAAAAGACAAGTTCTTTTTGTTTTCATGAAGACATGCCCTTTATCGACCCCACATTCTAGAATAAATATTCACACTAAATGTTGAATTAAATGCACTTTTTGCAAGCATGCATTTCTTGCAAATCAAGGCATCCTTTCAGAATTCATTAAATAATCATAATTGGGTATTTTCTGATTTTACAGTATCATTATCATTGTAGAGTGACATACATCCTCTTTTAGCAACAGAAACCTAGAGGCCAACAGAACTTTCATAAAGAGTATATTTTGGATTTTTAATAACTAACTTTTAAATTTTACAAGAAATGAGAGATTTGTTTTCCCTTCAATGATCTATAAGAGTTCATGTCACTGTTAAATATGAGTATGCATGAAAAGAGAAAATTAACATTCAGTCATTAAAATAAGAAAGATTAATGCAGGTTGATGGATTCCTTTCTTATTTACAAGGATTTTATGACACATTTAACTTTTTCGTGGATCCTTTTGTAACTCCTGATCACATAATGTGTATAATTATATATTTAAGGGCTTTCCTGGATTAATTAAAAAAAAACTAATATACCATCACAGCTTTCTTCATCCCTTCCACTAGAGCAGTCTCGAATGCCGTCACATTTTTCATCCTTTGAGTAACATAAAAGTTCGTCCGCATCACTACACTTGAAGGGCCGGAAGAATGGGCATGGACCATCCGCTAAAATAGAAATGATAGCATTACTCACAAGAATTACTGTGAATACGACAATCCATGAGAGGCTCCCTAAAAAAAAATATTGGTATTACAGAATTCACACTACAGAAATAACATAATCCACACTCACAGTGAATTGTATCACAATCCACACCCAATATATGATACCACAATCCAAGCACTGTAAATGATACTGCAATCCACATCCAATAAATGATACCACAATCCAAGCACACATTAAATGATTCCCTAATCCACACACAGAGACAATGATTCCACAATCCACACACAGAGACAATGATACCACAATCCACACACAGAGAAAAAGATACCACAATCCATAAACACAGTTGATAATACTGAATAAGCTAGATCACATTCGGCAACCTAGCAAATGACAAACTAAACCTTTAAAGGAGAGAGTTCAAACTAATAGTCATACAGAGTGTAATATAAATATATATATATATATATAATGATAAACATTTTGACAGACTTACAACATTGTTCCCTCTCCTTGCTGATTTATTTTGTCACACATACAACATTGTTTCCTCTCCTTGCTGATCCATTTTGTCATACATACAAATTTGGGACACATTTTGTCAGCCACACACCATTTAGACAAACAATATTTATACTTCTCCTTACTAACTGGTGTTTTCAGACATACAAAATTATTCCCTCTCCTTGCTGATACGTTTTGCCTATCATACTCACAGCAACGTTTTGTGTCTTTGTCTACACATGTTCCATCAGAACATTTCTTGTAACCATAAGGACAGTCTTCAGCTACAATCAAAGACAGATACAACAGTGTGTAATACTACAAAATAAATTACAACAGCCTGTTACACAAGACATTGTATCAACGGTGTGTAATACTAATTCAGTTTACAACTAGATATGTCGGAACGACACGAATGCCCCCGCCTTGGGCAAATTAGAAACATTTGTAAAATTTGGAAAATTTTTTAAGTTCAGGAGGTGTCGTATGGTCAAAAGTAGGTCAACAAGGGCAAAATGCAAACTCGATCTGTAACGGGTCATTATCAAGCAACACACCAAAAATCATGCCAGTATATGCAGGCATTGTGAAAAAAAGTCCATACATGTGCATTTTCCATAAAAACTTCTGTCTTTCATGAAATTTTCTATGTTTAGGAGCCGTAAAATGTCAAAAGTAGGTCAACCGGGACGAAACGCGAACTCGATCTGTAACTGGTCCATATCTGCCCACACACCAAAAATCAGGCCAATATCTGCAAGCATTGCGAAAAAAATGTCCGTACATGTGTATCTGTCATGAATATTTCTATTTTTCATGAAAATTTCTATGTTTAGGAGCCGTAAAATGGTCAAAAGTATGTCAACCGTGACGAAAGGCGAACTCGATCTGTAACTGGTCTATATCTGTCCACACACCAAAAATCAGGCCAATATCTGCAGGCACTGCAAAAAAAGTCCGTACATGTGTATTTGTCATGAAATTTCATATTTTTCATGAAATTTTCTATGTTCAGGAGCCATAAAACGTAGGTCAACCAGGACAAAACGTGAACTCGATCTGTAACTGGTCTATATCTGCTCACACACCAAAAATCAGGCCAATATCTGCAGGCATTGCAAAAAAAGGTCTGTACATGTGTATTTGTCATGAAAATTTCTATTTTTCATGAAATTTTCTAAGTTTAGGAGACGTAAAATGGTCAAAAGTAGGTCAACCGGGACGAAACGCGAACTCGATCTGTAACTGGGCCATATCTGCCCACACACCAAAAATCAGGCCAATATCTGCAAGCATTGCGAAAAAAAGTCCGTACAACTGTTTGATTTCGGAATGAAGGAAGGACGCAAGGACCGAATGACGGACATGGGTAAAACTATATGCCCCGGCCACTTTGTGGCGGGGGCATAAAAAAAGTAATACTTAACATTATTACAATCATGTGTAATACTCAATATCATTACAAGTCTTTAATAATAAATAATTTAACAACAGTGTGTTATAATTGATATTATTACAACAGTCTGTAACATTAACAGAGAATGTTACAGAGCAGTCTTTAATACTAAACATTACAACAGTCTGTAATACTGGACATTATTAAAACTGTATTAGTACTAAACTTCATTACAACAATGTGTAATACTGTCACACCACACACACAGCAGACTTATATTTCCCTGAAAATAAAGGCAAAAGTCCAAAATAATCTCACTAGTCTAGGAGTAAACAAAACTCAGGCAGATGATCAACAGTAATGGGATTGATTGTAGAAGTGTTACCAGTAGTCACTTCATGTTACCTGCACACAACAGAGAACATGCACTGCTTCGTTAATATGTGAAAGTACTGTTCATTATTCAGAATATATATTTTGTAACATAATCAGAAGACAAAAGTACTTGACATCACATTATATTGTGATGATACATTAAGACTGAATGTCATGTGCTACATATGACTGACTGCATCCGGGCAGAAACAATACAAACAAATACAGTCATGACTGTATTTGTCATGTTATACCCCCATTTACATCAAATAGCAAGGCTGTCAGATTGTCAAGTCCTGAAAGGTGATGGAGGTTCTAGACACAAGGTGGTTTGGTTGTTTTAAAGAATACTTGTAAGTATTTATTATTTTTATAATGTGATGCAACTTTGGTTTTCAAACCTAAGTTTTTAGTGCATGGTCCCAAAGGTTGGTATCAAAGGTTAGTACACTGGTGGCATTGTTGAGTCTAAAAAAAGGGCAATATCCTTGATTGTGTGATAAAATGTGACTTCAGTTTCAGAATCGAAGTATGTCAAGGCTAATTTTTATGGGTTTTGTTCATTAAAAAAGTTGGATTGCAAAGGTTTTCAGATTGTTAAGGGACCTAATGCCAAGTCACAACTCGAGTCCTACAGGTTCACAAGATCTTGACTCCTCTAGACTCCCAAAGTGCCCAAAATCTGGACTGAATTGGCCTGATTTCTATTTTGAGAGCTATAAACTGGACCCAGTAGATTAAGGTTGGTCTAGATTGCAGCATCCACAGACTGCTGTTAAAACACATTGATTTCATAAATACTGTATGATTTGACATGACATGTACAATAAATAAGCCAGTTTTTATCATGCTCGTATCTGTGTGTAAATGTAAGGTGACATTTGGACAGAGCTTGGCAAAAGAGGCTGAACTGATCAGTTTAGAATTCATATTCTCTAGCATTTTGGTGATGGATGAAATGTAATGTAGCACCGTGCATGTTGAAATTATAATCTTCCACAGTTTATGCATGGTTTTCATATCCTGTAGTACTCTGTAGATACAACATACTGTCTAGGGACATCGAAAAATTCTATGGAAGTAAGTAATAGACACTGTACCATAAGAAATATTCGCCAGTTTTCAGAGGTATGTCATCTCCGGTTATACACTTGGGGTCTAGTTCCTACATATTAAATGTGCCCATTCACCTACCTTTTGAAAAAGAATTTATGGGATTTCTGGCTTCCTCTGTGTATATATTAATGATCTTAGGGTAATTTTAATTTAGATAAAGTCTTATAATGCCTCCAAGAAGGAAGTATGAACTTGTTCATCCACAACATGTTTGTAAACACAGCTATGTTGACAAACAAGAAAAACATGTAATCTAAGTTGGTAGGTTGTATATATGCGGAGGCAGGAGGGTCACTTGTTGCAAAACACGATTCGCAAAGCTCTGGCTTTTCTGACTTGCCACTAGATGCCCTTGTTGAATTTCTTTTGATTATACTGGCGGGCCCCCACATATCATAAACACGTTGATATAAACAAATCATGCAGCCTGGTGCAGTGATATCCAGGTTTTCTGGCCTATTTTTTATTAAACCTCCAAGGGATTACCTTTAGTTTATAAAGGTCAGATAGACGATTGGACCCCTTTAAAGAGTAACAGTATACCAAGGGACTGCTTTCCACATTAAGGGCTGCAGAGATTCTAATAAACACTAATTCTTAAAATCCTGGGCTGAAGACAAAGTGTTTACATACGGCATGTCGAGGAACCAAATTTGTAAACACAGCTGCCATCTTTACACCTCTTCTCATCAAATCTGCATTCACCAGCTGAAATATGAAAAGTCTACAGTCATTTTCATCTAATTTATAAGGGATTATTAATCCTTTCAACTGGGCCAAAATGCTAACTTTATTCAGGTGCCCATTTAAATGGAAGGTGTAATGGCTACCCCAAAAATTGACATCATCTAGATGAACAATTTGTTTCATAATCTAAAACATTTATATATACTACACAATTATATATACTATTTTAATAATTATACTAGCTTATGATAATTTTAATGCAATTAGTCAAGTCATATATCTCTTATCTAGACTCATATTTCGGCCATTTTTAAGTTACTTAACTTTATAGATATCCCAACTAAGGGATACAAAAGTTGTTATATGAGCATCCTTCAACACAGGAAGTTTGAGAAGTACCTATATCCTGTGCCAGATCCATATAGTTGAAATAAATAGTTCTATAAATTTATCCGGTTATGAGGACTTTTTTTCAGGTTATTTCATTATTCCTCCTGCTATTTATAATAAAATAGACCACCCATCAGATGTGATTGTGAAAATGATGCCTTCCATGGGCATATGTGAAAGAGAATTGAGCTGGGAAAGGCACAGGAAATGATGGCAGTGACTAGGAGATGGGATTTACACTTTAGCTTGTTAGTTCACATGTATTCATCTGTTTTAGTTCTTCACTAGTAGCTCACCGATAAGATTACCAGCTTTTCACAGAAATATCAATGCAAAAGGATGGATGGCCTTTGTGGTGCAGTTGTCTGTATGACAACTGTCAAGTTCAGAAATTATACATTTTCATCTTTTGGCTTAAACCAAATTTGGTTTAATGATTACGTGAATAAGAAAAGAAATATCATGAGAAACCAGGTGGAAAGAGACGGAATCTTTATTCTACTCCATTTTATTCTTATTATATAATCTTTTAAATACAGAGAAGAGAGAAGACTCACGGCAGCGCTGTCTGTACTTCCTTATACAATCCCCATTCTTGCACTTTATGTGAAATTCTGAATCACATTTTCCAGCTGAAAAAGGGCAACAGTTGATGATACAAATCATAAACTTGGTTAAAAAGCCAGTTTATATAACATGTAAATGTACATATCATAGTTATAACATGAATATAACATGAGCACCGCAAATGTGCATAATACACCAGTTGTGTATCTGGTGACCTCTGAACTCATTAAACATGCGTGAATTTTGAAAAGAGTGTAATTCAGATGAGAAACTCTATTGTTTAATATGTATAATGAGCTTCATGAAAATACATAGGATTTTTGGTAATTCACCAATGTGCCTCCACAGTGCTGTGACCTCTGAACTCATTAAATAAGCATGGATTTTGCTGGAAATTGACCTTAGGCAAGATATTTGATTGATTAACATTTCTTATGAGTTTTATCAAAATCCTTCATATTCTTCCTAAGTTATTGCTGCGACTCCACAAAGTAGCCAAGTGACCTGTGACCTTATTAAATATATGTGTGGATGTTGCCCAATATCAAGCTCAGGTGAGATAATCTGTTGGTAAGTAGTTATAGGGAGTTTTGTGAAAATCACGGCCTCAGTTATCGTGGTGACACTTAGAAAAAAGTTAACAAACTGATGAATCAACATTAGGAATTCCATAATACTTGCTTCGTATGACAGGTGTATAAAAATCTAGAGAATTTGGAGAAAAGACATATAGACATCAGCAGAGCTAGAAGTACTTTAATCTAAATCTGAGTTTATAGCAATAAATAGGAAACAAAATTAGTAACAGATTACTTTAAATTTGAGAGTAGTAGGTAAATGACAGGGTTATAAAGAAACATCATCTAGATTAGAGTTAATATTATATTTACACTTTTTACCCCAAAAGAACCTTGTCGCTAAGAATTAAACTAGATTATGGGCATTTGTGAATGAACATAATTCCCTAGACTTTTGCAATGCCATCCTTTAAAGGGACACATTCAGGAGCAATACTTATCCTTTCACACTACTAGTTCAGTTTTACTTTATGCAAAAGTTTCCCAGCAAAATCATCCCAGGATACAGTCATAGTACCTCGCACACTGCTGTTTAACACCTTGTTATGGCTCTGCGTGTTAGTTAATACAGTCCACGTGTGTCTGTTTACCATAACAATGCCATGTGACTGGAGGTCCGAATGTGAGCCTCAACACGTGATGTTTAGCCAGTGTGAACATGTATTACAGTATTTTTGGCCAAGTCAGTCAAAGCATCTCCTGATTGACACATGTTATGGCTCCCCCTTGCACGAGGCCCAACGTGCTGTGTTTATGTTGACACCCAATTCCCTGATTTTAACACACGTTTACAGGAGTAGGCAAATGGTTTCAAGGCAATATTTTGGTTGGTACAAGTTTATTTTAAAGGTAAGAAGCTATTTTTCATGTTAATTAAACATGCTTTATAGGTGACTGGGCCCCTTTAAGTAGGCCTTGGCCTTCTATTGACACTTATCCAAAGAAAACATATATGGTAGTGAATTGAGTTGGTGCTACAAAGCTGGGGAGATCATAAATTGTTCAAAGATCTTGGACAGCTCATCTCATAAGATGAGTAGATGGATAGCCATTGAACTCCTTATCACCTGGTACTTAACAACAATATATATTTAATTGTTTGATTCAAAATCTACTCAAAACATTTCTTTAAAATTATGACCACTTCTTTTGAATTTATGTCTGAGCTAAAAACTCATGCAAATTTGTATCATGACTATTGATATTTACAATGATTGTGATTGGAACAGGACCATGAAATCATATTGGTCTATTTTATTGTACAATTCACAATGAAACTAGAATATTGTTAGTCGACAAGGGACTACCTGTATCCGGCAAAATCAGAGTGAGACAGGTGAAGTGAGGCGTGGATTGAGTGGCAATTAAGGGGAAATAAAGTGAGGTGTGTTGCATATTAGCTAGTGGTGGGAGCTGGTTCCTTTTTCATAATCATATGTTAGATCTATACACATGCAAAATTTCAGGGGGATACGTCAAACCAGTCCTGAGATATTAGCATGGATTTCTGCAGCACAAACATAAATGTAGATAGCGCCACCTGCCACAAAGTCCAGAAAGCTATCCAAGATGTATATACATACTAAATTTTAGGCAGATTGGTCAAACCACTGCCGAGATATGAGTGATTTTATTCCAAGGCAGAAAAACAGATGGTTGCTGTGCAAAACTGTTTGCAGGTGGTGCCACCATTTTTTATGTATGTTATAAAGCTATCCAAGGGCTACATTTGTGCAAAATTTTTAGCCTGATTGGTTAAACGAGTCCGAAGATATGTGGGATAATGTGTCAAAACAGACGCACAGAAGGACGCACTTGAGAGAGGAAAGGTCAGAGGCCAATGCAAAATATTTTGGCACCAGTTCACATGTGACCTCATAATGGTGTAAAGTTTTGGAAAAATCTGTTCAGTTGTCTCAGAGTTCTATTCAGGAAATCATCTCGGCGGTGGTGGGGGAACCCGGTCAAAAACATAGTATCCACAAAACTCTTTTTGGCTGACACAAATATAGCATTTATCCAGTTGCTTCATTTATCATACTGAAGATTAGTGTTCTCTAGGATCATTGCCAGTGTTTCCTTTGTATATTTGTATCACAATGTAAAAATCATTTTTTTTTCCAGCCCAACATGACCTGTGTCACCAATTTTGTCATAAGATAAGTTTTTCAAACATATTCCTACTTAAAAGGTGGTATATCTCTAGTCTGGGAATACTTGCATGAGCATCTGACGCCAGACAGTTTGAGGGCTCTCACATGAGACAGACAATCCATGCATGGCTTAGTCCATGCAAAAGGAATTGGTTGATACACAAGGGTCACTAGTCGAAAGCATGCCCATACCCTAGTTATTAATGCCTGTTTTCTGTTTGTTAAATGAAACCTTTAGATATGAATGATCAGGACCCATGGCCAGTCTATTTCAAACAGCTTTAGGGCTAGTGTGATATGTAAATGTATTGATTATTGATGGCTCTGACAATAATCAAATTAATATCTTCATAAACTGGTACATGTACAACAAACCTTACAATTTTGTTTAAATTTTGAATATTTGTAACCTGTATCACTCAACAGTACGGTACTGCTACTAATGAAGGCTCTTACATTAAATAAGTCATGCACTGGCTTGAAGAGAATCATTAACCAATAACTGTATTGTGCATGTAATAAATTATTTATTTTGATTAATCATTCAATGCTTTTAAGTCATATAAATTTCTTTTGAGTTCCAATTTATACTAGTGCACCAGAGCTGGCAAGTTTTTGCCAAGGTAGGTAAAAAATGAATAAAAACAAAAAAAACTTGTTTTCACTAAAAGATTCTGTCACTCATTTTTCCAGATAAAAAGTAAAATTCTTTTGCACTATATTCATGGATGAGGCTATCTTCCTCAGTTGATTTAGCTTTTACTCAAAATCAAATTCTCCATTAGTTTATAGAAAAACTAGATGTTGTCGCACAATGGTCCTCAGAGGGCCCCGCATTTCTTCTAGTGCTCAACCAGTTTACATATGGCTGAAAAGTTAAGTAAAAGTTGAAAAATATGAAAAACAGAAACAGGTTTATATCTGCATGCATGAGGGAAAAAATCCTATTGGTTAAAAAATATGAAAGAATTTATGTCTGAAATAATGTGTGCAATAGAAAATCACCAATTTTACTCTGTTGGCCATATTTGATTTTGAGCAAGTCTGTATTTCAACAGGTCAGAAGCCACCAATAATCCCTGAGAAAATGATAAAGATCAAGCATGTTCTTGTTGAGATATTGGGTGCAAACGAAAATCACCCATTGTGACCTGGTGGCAATATTGGAATTCCGACAGACCTGTAATTTGATAGGGATACTATCCTTATATGCACCAATAATTCCTGTGAATTGGGGAAAGCTGAAGTATATTATTTGTTGAGTTATTGTGCAAAAAAGAAAATCAGTGATTGGGCTGTGGTGGCCTTATTGGAATTCTGACAGATCTGTACTTCAATAGGACTAGAGCCCTCATATGTACTAATCATCACTGTGAATTTGGGAAAGACAGAATTCTGTGGAAGTGGTTAATTTAGTGTTTATAATTTTTTGGCCATTTTTTATTTAATTGCATAAGGGCTCTTCAAAGTTTTCACGCAAATCTGTTTATTATGCAATGAATTGTGTTTCAAATTATTAAAACATTCATAAAAGACAGGTTTGTAATGTAACCTACATCCCACCTCACAACCTTCTAGTGACCGCTTTCATGCCACGGCCAATGGTCGAGTACCATGACCGCAAGGTGTGAACAATAAGTAATTAATCAGGACTATCACGTTTGATAATGCAATGGTACTGCATCCAGCTATGTTCATTGACATCTGCGTAAGTTGTAGAATTTCTCTACGACAACAACTGTGATTATACTAACCAGAAGCAGCAAACTATGTCCGAACAACAAACAGAACTGACAACAGTCGCAGGTAGCTCTCAGCTCAGTCTTACTTCAAAGCTATGGGAAGGACTAGGGGTGTCTTAAAAGGCTACTTATTGTTTCACAGTTGTTTCTACAAATCACAATAAATGAGAGGGGTCTTTCTCAAAAAATTACTTGCTATGAACTCTTATGACAACATGACTATTCTAACATCCTGGTAGAAGATGCCTCAACTCAAGCGACCATGCATGGAAGGATAACCAGGCCCACATGACAGTGTGTAAGGCTAAAAATGCTGTAATTGCATCAAATTTAAGCATGATCTTATTTAAGTGCAAATCTAGCTCCCACTAAAAGCACGAAAATTAAAATCCCACTAACAAAATAACTTCCACAGTATGTTGTTGATGAGTTTTCACGCCACAAGAAAATCAGGGATTGGGCTGTGGTGGGCAAATTTGAATTATGACAGGTCTGTAAATCAATAGGTCTGGAGCCCTTAATGTACCAATCATCCCTGTGAATTTAGGAAAGCTGAATTATGTTGTTGAATTATCATTCGTGGAAGAAAATCAGCAATTGGGCTGTGGTGACCATATTGAAATCCCTAGAGGTGTGTAATTCATTAGGTCTGCAACCCTCATATGTACAAGTCATCCCTGTGGATTTCGAAAAGCTGAAGTATGTTGTTGTTGCTTTATCATGGGCGAAAGAAAATCAGCAATTAATCTGTGCAGGCCATATTAGAATTCCGACAGGTCTGTAAATCAATATGTCTGGAGCCCTCATATGTACCAATCATCCCTGTGAATTTGGGAAAGCTGAATTATGTTGTTGTGGAATTATCATGTGCAAAATAAAATCAGATTTGTGGTGCCCATATTGAAATCCTAAGAGGTGTGTAATTCATTAGGTCTGCAACCCTCATAAGTACAAATTATCCCTGTGAATTTGGAAAAGCTGAAGGATGTTGTTGTTTATCTATCGCTCTTAAAGAAAATCAGCGATTAATCTGTGCTGGCCATATTGGAATTCCGGCAGGGCTGTAATTCAACAGGTCTGAAGCCCTCATATGTATCAATCATCCCTGTGAAATTGGGAAAGCTAGAGTATATTGTTGTTCAGTTATTGCGCAAAAGAAGTGTCACTGACGGAAGGACGAAAAGACGGAAGGACAGACTGACAAGGTGATCACTATAGGGCACCGCTTGTTAAGAGGGGACCCTAGTAGTAGTGGAAGGGATTTCTGAGAGAATGACCAATGGATTTCTAGAGCTTTTACAGCCTGTACTTACTGCATGGTGCACAGAAACTGGGGTACTGCCTAGATGTTGAAAAAGCCAGCAAACTGGTGTTTAGATATGGCATGCCTCCATGATACTGAGTACTTTATTAAGGACACTTACTAAAAAGTACAATATGTTTCCTGTCGACAGTTTAAATAAAACAAGCAAAAAATGTCCCCTCCCCCCTTTGGGATCTTGTTGTTTTTCATGCTTGATAACGGACGGACAGACAAAGTGACAGACAGAAGCCAGACACTCCAAAACCAATCCCAACCAAGGTGAGCATGAGCACAATCACTGACCAAAATTTGAATGAAACGGATAATATTTAGGAATGTTATCGCATGGAAATGAAAACCTGATGGATAGACAAACAGAGTGACAGACAGACAGATGCCAGACACTCCAAAACCATTCCCAACCAAGGTAAGCATGAGACCAATAACTGACACATATTTGAATAAAATCAGGTTATATTTAGGAAAGTTATCTCATGGAAATGAAAACCTGACAGACAGACAGATAGGGTGACAGACAGACAGAATCTGCGACACTCAAAAACCAATCCCAACCAAGGTAAGCATGACAGCAATCACTGACCCAAATTTGAATGAAATGGGATAATATTTAGAAAAGTTATCGCACAGAAATGAAAACCTGATGGACAACAGGCAGAGTGACAGACAGACAGAAGCCAGACACTTCAAAACCAATCCCAACAAAGGTAAGCATGATAACAATTACTAACCAAAATTTAAATGAAATCGGATAATATTTAGAAAAGTTATCCCAATGAAACAAAAATCTGATGGATTGACAGACAGAGTGACAAACAGACAGACAGATGCAAGACATTCCAAAACCAATCCAAACCAAGGTAAGCATGAGAGCAATCACTGACAAAAATTTGAATGAAATCAGATAATATTCAGGAAAGTAATTGCATAGAAACGAAAACCTGTTGGACTGACAGACAGTGACAGACAGACAGAAGCCACACATTCCAAAACCCATCCCAACAAAGGTTAGCATGAGACCAATAACTGACCAAAATTTGAATGAAATCTGATAATATTCAGAAAAGTTATCACACCGAAAAGAAAATCTGATGGACTGGTAGAGAGAGTGACAAACAGACAGACAGATGCCAGACACTTCAAAACCAATCCCAACGAAGGTAAGCATGAGAGTAATCACTGACCAAAATTTGAATGAAATCAGATAATATTTAGGAAAGTAATCGCACGGAAACAAAAACCTGACGGACTGACAGAGAGAGTGACAGACAGACAGAAGCCAGACACTCCAAAACCAATCCCGACAAAGGTAAGCATGAGAGCAATCACTGACCAAAATTTGAATGAAATCGAATAATATTTAGGAAAGTTATCGCATGGAAACAAAAATTAGACAGACAGACAGAAATAGTGACAGACAGAAAGATAAACAGAAGCCAGACACTCCAAGACCAATCCAAACCAAGGTATGCATGAGAGCAATCACTGACCCAAATTTGAATGAAATTGGATAATATTTATGAAAGGTATTGCACAGAAATGAAAACCTGACAGACAAACAAAGTGACAGATAGACAGAAGTCAGCCACTCCAAAACCAATCCTAACCAAGGTATGCATGAGAGCAATCACTGACCTAAATTTGAATGAAATCGGATAATATTTGGAAAGTTATTGCACGGAAACGAAAAAACCTGACAGACGGACAGAGAGACAGACAGACAGAAGGACAGACAAACAAACCAAAATCAATGTCCTGTGCATTTGCGGAATGGGGACAAAAAAAATACCTGGTGATTCAATCAATTCAGTTCTTTTTTACAAAGAAAAAAAGAACAAATGCTTTATTTAAAAACAAGAATACAAGTTAAAGTAAAAACAAGTCGGATGGCAATAAACAGTAACTGAATGAATTGAAACACCTTAAACAGTTTTTAGAAGCATATTTCTACTCTGAATTCACTGCAGCTGCAATGAACCGAAATATCAGATAATTAAATTTAAATCATAAATTTTACAAATGCTCTTGGCCTAAAAATATATTTGATTTATAATCCCTTGTTTCGATTGATTATAAAGTGCACGCACTTGTCCCTAGCTTGTAAACTGTTTTCTATTCACAAATCAATGATTCTTATGAGTATAAGAACAAATAAAAGTACAAACTCACGACAGTTTGATGTCCATGAAGCACATGTGCCGTCACTGCATTTTCTCTCATAAGACCCCTTGCACTCCCCTGTAAAGATATGTATCAGTGTTGTAGTTAAGTGTCACACCATCCCAGTCCAGTCCAAGTATGCATTAGGGCAATCACTGACCCTCAATTGAATGAAATCAGATAATATTTAGGAAAGTTACTGAACAGAAACAAAAACCTGACAGATGGACAGACAGGGGACAAACAAACAGCATGACAGACAGAGAGAAAGAACAACCCAAATCAATGTCCCCTGTTCTGTGGAGCAGAATTCCTCATTTTTTATCACAGACTAAATAAGATGTGCCTCACATACTATGTAAGTGTATATATATCATATATAAATTTAAATTATGATATGAATGCTGCACCCCCCCCCCCCCTTGCAGAGTGCACATGTTGTGACACCCCATTCATTCATCCCAATTCATGTGTGTGAGTTTCACGGCAAAATATTTTCATGGTTGGTGTTTTGCTGCACAACAGTCATGCAGGAAGCCCCCACCCCCACCCCCCCCCCCCCCCGAATACTGATCAAACTCACCTGTGGCCAATTCCTGAGTGACAACCACACACTGCAAGGCATAAAAAAGCAGGATGTAACATCCGCTTTCTGCTTTCATATTACATGGACCTGTAACACAATTCACAAGGTAAAAACTACATGGAATATCATAATTGTAACACAAGATCTGTGAACCAACTTGTATCATACTTCATCAGATTAAATTAGCACCATCATTGGCCAATCAATCATCAAAATAAAAATGCCCTGACAAAAGCCACTACTTATATTTACAACTGTTTGGTCTGTTGTGCACAAAATATCCCTAAAATTTTCCTATGGATTTCAATGGCATTTCACAAAAAGAGTGGGACATTACTTCAACTTATACTTAAGTATACTTACTTAAACTTTTATACCTTATACCTTTAGGGCAAATCAAAAGACAAAGTGAATGCATACATGTGAAACCCATTCTGGATTGGGCTAAGAATCAAACCAATAAGAGCTTGTATCCGTGTAATCAAACCAACAACAGAAGGGTGTCCCATGTTAAAATTCTGTGCAAAATGCGATACCATGCTTTCAGTGGTCTTGTAAAATTTAGTGCTCTGTATGTATCCTTCTTTTTGAGTGCAGAAAACCTTGCCCAACAAAGAAGGGATTACATAAATGGATGCCTAGGACAGCTGCAGTGTATAACAACTGCAGGAGGAGCATAGCCTACAGGTGCATGTATTACATTTCAGCTGGGTGGGCCAGGTTAGCAGTGATGATGTTACACATGCACATCTGGCTGGCTGAAACAATCAGGCTGGCTCACTTGGACAGGCCCCCCACACACAGGATAACAAAACATGATGCACAGTATGTATCCACTAGGTCAATGAAATCACAAGGAATGGGCATGTTTGGGTCTAGCAATGGGCCCTGTGCAAGCACTGGGCCCGTTAGACCCAGCTGTGGCTCTGTGGTATATGTAGGGAACACACTTGATTGGTTCAGCCATGTATTACATCATCATTGCTGACCTACTGTTTCCTGGCTCATCAAGCTGAAAATGTTGTACATGTACATGCAACCTACAAGCTAAAGGAATTGTGTAACCAACTGAATAGACTCTTCTCACTGGGACAAACACCAAACACATGGATTACACTTAGTCTGCATTCCATCCATTAAGATAAATGAAGATTGAAGCCTGTGGCTCTGTATATATACTACAGAGCCACAACCGGGTCTACTTGGATGGTGTGCTGTCAGTCAAAAAGAAGGGTAACAACATTGGTTCTGGGCAGTCCTTGCTGGGCTGGTATCCATTTTGCTGGGAACAGATACATGGCTACGATAAAATAGTCTTTATATCATAACAGTCTGATGAAGCTGGAACAAAATTGTAAGCATAATGGGGCCTATTATTTGATAAGAGAAGCTCCCTTGTAGTCACTGAGCCTGACTTGATATGCTTTGAAAGTATGTTACTAAGTCTTGGCAGGGTTGACCTAGACTTACCATTGCAGAAATTCCTAGGTGGTAATTCCCATGAATTCCTGCCTTGGGAAATACTCCCTTCTGGGAATTATCGGGATATCCCACCGTGGGAAATATTCATGTGACAAGGAAATGCAATAAATCTGTATATTTGTGCACTTAATTAACAAAAACAGGTTAACAAAGTTTTAACAATTTCAGTACTGGTAAAGCAGTTTCAATCCATTCAATAAAATAAATTTAAAAGTATGTTAACTGCCTGCATATTATGTAGTAACATTTGTAACATGCATGTCAATTACCCTTTTAAAGGAAGTATAGGCAAAAACTAAATCCTACAAGACAGTGAAGGCTCTAAGGACAATTATATTTAGGGATACTTCTGACTTTCTGATGAACTTTACTAGTCTTGTCCTGTTTTTTTTAATAAAAAAAGGTATGAGGGTAGTGCAGGAAAAAACCATTCATACTCTTTAATCCCTTGCTGTCAATTCTGATTGTAACTCAATTAAGAATTATTTATAACTTAATCTAATTTTAACTTCATCAGTCATCAGATATTTCTTTTTCTGGGGATAATTATTGTAAATAATGCTATGGTTTGGGTTATGTGGTTCATCATATATATGTCTAGATATTGCCCACTGTTTCCATTCAAGCATCATGCTATTAAAGGAATTATAATAGCTGAAGTCCATGCAGTTCCGCAATCACACTGACTAATTTTGTTAATCTAATTGTGGCTTTGGAAGTATACATGATTACCATCATGTCTGCACCTCTTTCTAGACAGGTCTACAACAGCCAGGCATCACAAAGTAAATTATTTATTTCATGCTTAGGTATTTATCATAAATCGCCACATTACTTTTGTTGATAAAAGATAATTTTTAGTGGCAAACAAAGTATATTTGACTTAAATATTGCAAAAAATTAGGTGGACAGGGGTGTAGGAACAAAGTAAAGTTGAAGCACTGTCAGCTGTGCAGGGGCTGATCGATGGAAAGTCTTAGCAGTCGACATTGTCAGCTGCGCAGACGCTCCAGGCTCTGAAACTCTGCAACCGCCATTGTCGGCATCCTAGACACTTCACTAAACAATACGGGTACTATTGCCTTGGCAGGGCTTGACATTAACGGTGAACGGGGCAAGTGAAAGTATGAGAAAATAGTGGTAGGACAACTAGAATTCACTTCCTATTTGCTGACTTGACAAGTGGTTCCAACATAAACCTTTACCCAAGGCATGAAAAAGAATCTTTGTAATCTTGAATACAATTAATTATATTTTTAGGGCAAGAAAAAACTCATGTAGGACAAGTCAAAGCTAGATGTTACTTGACTGACTGGGCAAGCAAGAACTTTCAAAAGTTAATGTTGAGCCCTGCTTGGGTATACATTTCATTATGACAGCAGTGAATAATGGGTCTGACTAATTACCCCAATGGACCCCAAATGAACCTTACACAGACCCAAACGGACCCAAATGGATGTGACTGGTGACCCAAACAGGCCAAAATAGGCCCCAAATATACAATTTTTTATTCAATTTTAAATCTTAAACATTAAAATTAGGTTGCACTGTATGGCAAACTTGCTTAGAAATTACTTAATTTTTAAACATTTTTTTGTACTATAAAATGATAATTACTGTGCATTTACATAATTTCTAATGCATGTGATTAATTAATGAACAGGCTGTCAATATGTCAGCAAAGTTAAACTTAACAGTAATTTGCTAAACTGCCACAAAACTGTTTTTAGACTTTTTAATTTTGTTTTCTTTTTACAAGTAAGTTTGGTGTTATTTGCTATTTAATTTTCCTTGTTTTTCCCAACTTAAATATGTACTTTACTCAGGAAAATATTTTTATATGAACACAGGAATGCAAATAAGCTATAAAATACTTTGTTATAAAAAAATTTAGTATTAATTAGTGTATTTGCTCGAGTTGTATTATTTTGGCATATAGATATTTATAAGGCATATATTTGACGCATGCTTCTAAAATCTAAAGGGGTGAAAAATTCAATGTTTTATGTAGTAGACATTTCGTGATTTACCTAATTATGACAGTTTATCATTTTGAATTTTCCAGAATATTTTAAATTTTTTTTTATGACAGGCAGTTATTACAAATAACATACTGTGGATTCAGAAAATATCATGAGTTTAAAATTTCATGGTTTTGATCTGAACATTAAAATTTAAAGGGAATTAATCAGGAGCAATATTATTCCTATTCTTTCACACTATCAGTTCAGTTTTGCTTTATACAAAAGTTTCCCAGCAAAACTATTCCAGCACACAATCTCATTTCCTTGCATACGACTGTTTAACACCTCATAAGAGCCCTGTGTGTTGGTAAACTCAGTGTTTACCATAACATTGCCGTGTGACCGGAGGTCCGATTTAGAGGGGCAACACGTGTCTCAGCCAGCGGGAACATGTATTACACTTTTTGAGCCCAGCTAATCAGGGTATCTCCTGATTGGCACGTGTTGTGGCCTTGCGCAGCACACGGCCCTACGCATTGTGCTAATGTTGACATTTGTGATGGCGCCCGGTTCACTGTTTTTAACACATGTTTACAGGAGTAAGCAAACGGTTAAAGGCAATATTTTGGCAGGCACAGATTTATTTTAAAGGGGAGAAGCTATTTTTCGTGTTAACTCAACATGCTTTATAGGTGATTGGGCCCCTTTAAAACTTTGCATGGATTAATCCTTCCTGGTTATGCATTGTATCAAAATAAATATGTGACAAGACCTAAAAATAGGCCAAAGATCATTGTTTTCTTTTTGTTAAAAATCCATTGATTGTTTACAAATGTCAGCTTCACTAAGTCTCAGTACAAGCGATAGGCTCAATGACACAAATGACAAAAATATATGCTGACTTATCTGAAAAAATGTTGGGTATAAATGGATAGATTCCTCAGGAATAATTCTACCTGTGTCTATCAAATGAAACCATGCATGTCTGCATGTATAACTAGGTTAATGAGAGCAAGTCCCGGTGCTAGGTGTTGGTATGTCATTTGTTCAGAAGGTACATCCTTTCGACTTATGTGCCCGGGAACGAGACCACAGTTAGACTGGGCTCCAGCTCATATTTTTGCTCAGCTCACTGTGACTCATCACCAAGCCGAAGGCTAACTAGATTATCTCTGTCCCAGGGTTGTTTATTTTATTTAAACATGACATTCATTCAAACAAACAATCAAATAAGATTAGCAGGGCAAAATTATCTATAACTTTGACTTTTAGTGAGATAATATGAGATAGAGCAAGTCCAGATGTACCAGTGTAAGTGCAGGCAAACTTTCAAACAGTGACTTGTAAGTCCAACACACGTGACACTGATAAAATCTTGATTTGTTTGCTCAACCCAAAGTTGAACTGAATATCTTTACTCACAATATAAGTATTTTTTATAATAAGTTTCACATTGTTTTCTTTGCATTTTCTTAATCAGTACTATTTGCTAGTATGGACGGTGACAGCCACACAGAGGGCCAACTCATTGTCAAAACTCAGTGCAAAGGGTCGACAGACTTTGAAAAATTCTTTAATAAACCTTATGATAGTTGGGTTTTCAATTTTGTGGATAATGGCACCCATGAATTCCACAAAAAGAAAATCCCAACAAACAATTCTGAATCCACAGTACATAAATTCCTGAAAGAAAGATCATCAAAATTCAGTATCGCTCAGTGGCGGATCCAGAGGGGTAGCTTAGGGGGCTGAAGCCCCCCCCCCCCCCAGAAAGAAATATTGTTATCATTTTTTAATCAGAGAAGATTTTCTTTACATTATTTCCAGTTGCCGTCATACAAATATCACCCTTTCAACTGAAAAAAAACAAAAGTTGAAAACCCAAGGAATCGTTAGGAGAAACGCATGTCGACACCACTATCAGGCATCTTTTTTATTCTCCCGCAGTTAGGAGAGAGGACTACTAAAATGGTCCGCGACTGTTAGTCCTTCAGTCCTTCAATCTGTTCGTCCATCTCGTATCATCACTGATGCCACACTTTCATAGTTAAACATATGGCAGGGGACCATTGTGGCCCAAGGTCCTTGTTGTATTTTTAAATTATGAGTTGGGCATTTTCCAACATTGGTTATAGACTATAAAAATGTCGATCTACATGATCTATCAACCGTGACTCCCTCAAGCATTTCTCATTGGATATGCCACCTGTCCTTGGGCTTGGACATCTTGCTTGTGAACATGATTAAGCGTTAAAATAAAAAGCAAGCCTTATTCACCTGTCTTTATCCTAGGAATAAAGTAATGCATTTTAAATTTCAGACGTATATATAAAAGAGATCTGACGTTTGAACGCATTAAAGCAAAAATTATAGACTAATGAAGAAACTGCACACTTGGAAAAGTAGTTCAGGCTATACCAGTTATTCAAAATAAACGCTGGTGAGTAATGCCTTAAATAAGTAGTTAGAAAATAATATTAAATCATGAGTTATTCGTTTGCCTTTTTCAATGATGTTTAATGCAACTAAAAATGTTATATATATAGTTGTGTCTTTATTTTATGACTGATCAGTTATCTGAGATTAAATAATGAACAAAATGTTTACATTGTTGGGCACTTGTGCTCACACCTCATGTTCATCTCTATACGATACTTAAAAAAGATATTATTAATACATGTATACCCTAGTCTTATTTTTATTTGTAAATCGGTTGATAGAAAAAAAAATAATGTCCAGATCATTTATTCTTTTACTATGAATTCCCCATTCATACTGCTTGCTCCAGTGAAGTTTTTATTTGCTTTTTTTTATTTGAGTTAATATTTTCCTTTACGAAGCAAGGTTTTCATGTAATTATCGACGTTGGTTGATTCGTCTGTTAGCAGCTGACCTCAACAGTTATGGACGTACTTATCAGGAGAGACAGTAAAAAAATCAATGTTTACCTGGATCACAATAATATCTCACAAATATATTTATAAAAAGACCGTCTTTATTTTTGGTTTTAGGGGAACCATTAATTGGATATTAATTTCTGAAAGGGGCGAGCAGACCGGTTATGCAAAATCGAGTTGGTTAACTTGCCCCACATTTCTCTTGAATTTATATAATTCTCGCTATAAACTGTAAATTCACAAAATTTAAAATACACATGATATGAATTGTCTGACTTTAAAGTCTGCATTTACGTTTTGTCTCAACTCCGTTAAGGAGTTTCCAGTTGTAAACTAAGTCTCCGGAAAATATTATGTTGCACATCTGTTCCCATTTGCAACAATTTCACAATTTACAAATTGTCAGATCATATATGAAGTGGGAAAATGCAAAAGGTATATTTTGATATCTATAGCCTAGGAGTTATGTTTTGTTTTTTTTCCAGTCTGCAACTTATTTAATGTTAGACCGAAACCACGACTACATGTTTACAAGAGGCACTGGCCTTTTGGTACCTCTTTCTTTCATCCATCAATAACAGTTGATTTTTTTAAAATAATTATTCTGAAGTTTATGAACAGAAAAAGGGCAGTTTTCCATTTATAAAATGGCAAAGAATTAAGTCTTTTCACAGGTACAAAGTGACTTAAATTCAAATAACGTATCCAACAATTGACCGATTTTGACCTTTTGAAATATATATATATATATATATATATATATAATAATAAGATAAATGTCTATGGCAAGTACCTGCGCCAATATATATATTATGCAAAATATCTACTAGCCCCCACACTTGCCAAATCCTGGATCCACCCCTGTCGCTGTACTACTTACAACCTAAAGCTACGATTCCTTTTACGTGGTTGCAGCCATGGGGTCTGTAGGGGTTTGTTTTGGGACCGTTGCAGGGTTTGGGCCAGGTACAAGTGAAAGTACCTAGGTACAGGTACAGGTACTTATGAATTGGCCAGGTACAGGTACAGGTACTTGATTTTCACAGAGTATTTAGGTACAGGTACAGGTACTTGAGAAAGTACCTAGGTACGGGTACAGGTACAGGTACATTTATTTTAGGATCACTTCTAAGACACTTTTACGGATAATAATAGCTGCATAAATTCACATATATGCAAGTTAACATGCCTTTCTTCTATCAAACAATACTGAAGTCATTTGCTAAAGTATATTTTACTAAAACTTATTATCTTTATGGCACCATACATTCACAAACATGATATTCAAGTCTCATGAAAGTCCATTAAGTACACCAAGTACAGTATGACACCATACTTCACAAACATGATATTTGTGTACTAAAAGTTCATTAAGTGCACAAGTACTACAGTATAACACAGTCCATTCACAAACATGAAATTCAAGTGTACTGAAAGTCCATTAAGTCATTAAATTCATGAGCAGTTTATCAAAATGATGGCTTGCTGATTATTTTACACCACAGGTAACCAAATTAAATTCTGAAAGAAAAACTGAAAATATGAAAATGTACCTGGAGTACCTTGTACCAGGTGCAGGTACTTTAGTTCCAGGCAGGGTTGGCAAGTTTTAGGCAGGAAGGTTTTAACCATAGGTTATAACCTGGTTAAAACTGCCCCGCCTAAAACAGGTTTTAGGCAGGTTTTAGGCACCAAAGGATCAAAAAGCTAATAACAGTATCTGGTTATAAGCTTACAGTATGATCATTCTTTTATTGACAATCAAGGCATGCAGTGGGAGACCTCTGATTTGGGGATACAAGATAAAACTGATAGATAACTGTGTTTATAATTATATGGACAACCTGAACAAGTGTTGTTTTCATTTGTTGCTTTTATAATGGTTAAATTTGTTAAGTTTGAATAAAGTGTTCCTCAAGTGCTATTAATTTTTGGAGCATTCTTTAATGCATATAGCTGTGTAACAATAAAAAATAGTTTTATGCAAATCATATGTGAGAGTATCTAAGGTTTTAGGCAGTTAAAGGCAGTTTTAGGCAGGTTATAACCTATTTTAGGCAGTTAATCGCAGGTTTTAGGCTCTGCCCTGCCGAAAACAGGTTTTGGGCAGCTTAAAACCCAACGCTGGTTCCAGGTACTGTACAAGGTACTTTCTACTCATGACAAGCAGGTACAGGTACAGGTACAGGTACTCTGAAATGTGTACCTGGGTACAGGTACAAGTACCTGGCCCCAACCCTGGACCGTTGGGGTAATTAGTCAGACCCATAATTAATAAATAAAATTATTATTTCATAATAAAAATAATAGTTAATAAATACAGAACCGACGTAATTGTTATGGGTTCATAACTGAAAATTGAATTGGTCACCAGGTGACGTTATGCAATTCTGAGCCTTGCATTAAGGCAACGGTCCTCCTAAACACCCAAAACACCGGTGTTTTTGGTATCTGTGACGAAACATCACGAAACACTCACTTATAACTTCAAACCTGAACCCAAACAGCGCCCACTGCAGCCATTTATGCCAGCTATGGCCCTGCCCCCTAGTGGCGCAAGTTGCAATCAAGCAGCGCACTTATCAGTTATACAAAACACCATTGCTTTCTTTTATTTTACAGAATAGTGGCACAATTCCGCATTAACATATGCAACAAATGATGATTTATTAACTGATACCAGTGTTTTACTTAAGTTCAAATTTAAAAGGGTGGTTCGTGGTGTTTCGTCACACGAACCCAAAACACCGGTGTTTTGGGTGTTTAGGCGGACCCTCAAGGGGCTGTGTGTAAAACTCGGAAGTCGGAAGCCAAGGATTTTTCATAAATAAAGTGCTAAAAAATGCACAAATTACCTCTAGATCAACACCATTTTAATTTCTATTGATAGAATAAAGTCTGTTCTATCATTCCTTGAAGAATCATAGTTATCCATTCCGTAATCTGAAAGTTATAGACAATTTTGTGCTCGGAAGCCATCTCGGAAGCCACTCGGAAGTGCCGGGATGCGGTCCAAATGTGTAAAACTCGGAAGTCACGGAGACGCACTGGTCAACATATGGTCAGTTTAGAGCCACATGGTAAATTTCATTACACTCTCAGACGTACGTTATGTGCGTAAAAGGGCATCTTAAAACAGAATGTGTTCCTAGCTTCAATTAAGGAACTGCACGGAGTGACGATTACAAAGATCTCAATAAAGAAATTCCTATTTTGTGTTAGGAAGAGATCGTTGAATGTCAAATCTTAGATAAATAATCTCATAAATAAGATCTTATTGACACATAAGACATTGGAGGCTTCAAATAAAAGTCTGTATGTATGGAGGTTAAATGGTGTCTTAAAGAAGCTACGGATATAGGCATTTTTATCCAACCGGTTGCTTAGCTAAGATTCATACCTTGAAATCCCAGCATAAAAAATGTTGACGTCATGCAATAATTAAATGAATCCTTTCCGATTATTTTTTGACAAAAACCCATCAAATCAATTACTGTGGAAAATCTGGTTGGATATTTACCGCCAAGATAACAATTTCAATGATAAATATCAATTATTCCCATTCTTCTTTGATAAAATAGCAAGTAAACCTCTTTATAAAAAAATCCTTTTTATGCACATGAATATTATCTATATACTCACAATCTTTATTTGATACTTATATATTTACCCTTTTCGTTATTAAATTTATAAAAAAAAACAAGTTAACAGGAAGCTTATTCTTAGGCCTGCATGGTAATCACTGAACTATAGTCGGAATTCTATAAAGTAGTGCTGTGTGTTTTCAGACCTAACTCCCTTCGGACCTCATAGTTGCTTGTATCAGGTTCTGTTCTAAAACTAATATTTAATATCTATAAGAGATTTAACAAAGAAAGCCGCTTTGCTCTGTTACCGTTTATTTTCAATCATTTACTGAATAATTTTTGCCAAGCTAAATGTTTTGTTGATGTTTTATTGATTTGTTGTTTATTTTTTTTTCTGTTGGCGCGATTTACAATATGTATATAAAAGTATTAATGTTTGTGCCGTCTGTTTTTTTTTTTTTTTATAAATTTCAGAACATTAATTTTCCAAACATTGTACATGACAGCATAAAAATACCGAGGAAATATTAAATCGTTCTGCAAAAACAGAAACAATTTAATTTTATATGAACGTTAAATGTTACAATCGGCATCATATCTATTTACACATGTATTGTGTATTTATTTCTGTCAAGGTTTTGTTTATGTTTGTTTTTCTTTTTAAAGTTGTCCAATACATCTGTCCAATACATCTGATGAATCATTATCAAACAATTCAATGTGAAATATTATGCATATTATGCTGTCTATTTTGGCAACATTTTAAAACTTGAATTGAAAAGGGTTTCATTTTACAGCATGAACAGCAAAAAATCACATTTTGAATTTGTAAAATGTGCATTCTGATCATGAAATATAAAATATATTTCAGAATCAATTAAATATTACATAATAGATTTTTAAGCCTAAGAGATACATAATCCTGATGAAATTTTTGAATAATGGAACATGAAAAGGTTGGTCAATTTACACATGAACATAGAACATTTTATCGAAACAACCTTTAGAAACATTTCCAAGACGTCGTGTTTCTGTCAAATTTTAATTCTATTTATCATTTTAATTAATCAATTATTACTATGTTGTTTTACAAAATGAAAAAAAAAAAAATTATGACCACAAAATATTATTTTAAGAAAACAGCAATATGAACGTTACACAACAGATTGAATTATAAAAAAATATGTCATCTGGAAGATATTGAAAATGCTTGACACGCATGCTGACGATTTGATGACCAGTGCATGGCCGTGGCTTCCGAGTTTTGCACATTTGGACTACTACCCGGCACTTCCGAGATGGCATCCAAGCACAGAATCTTCTATGACTCTCAGATTATTGAATGAATATCTATGATTCTTCACAGAATGATAGAAAAGACCCTAGTGTATCGATAAAAATCGAAATAGTATTGATGTAATGGCATTTTGTATATGCTTTATGGTTTTGTTTCTAAAATATCCTTGGCTTCCGACTTCCGGCTTCCGACTTCCGAGTTTTACACACAGCCCCCTCAAGGCGAAGACCGACATGCAGTTGGTAAACAAGGTTAACTCAGTTAATTCGGCCAACCAAACGTAAATGAATGCAGTTGTATAATACAGATTACCCTACCGGTACTTTCGCTCACTTTCAAGATCCAGCCGGGCGACAAAGTTAGTGTTACTGTTTCTAATCCTAAGAGGAGTGACGAAATACGTTTTTTTGTAGATTCGTTGCTGAATCAAATTAAATATTTGGAATGTTATCGTAATCTAGCGACAGCTGCCATCACCCAGCGTATTCTGCAATTCTGATCCAAATGAGAATCGGTTCTCCCATCTCAGCAGTCTTTTTTGTCAATCTTTCCTAGCACCCTTGACCTTTGACATCAGACTTCTGCCGAAAGGAAGATAAATAACGTGTGGTGTATGGAATCATTTCTAGATGGCGCTGTAGACGGTCGTTGCAAAAGAACTTCTAACATTAGCGTATAAAGTTGTACATGATAAGGGGTCACCAATGAGATAGTGTACTAAGGCTGTTCACAGTATCAACTAACCGATCAAGATAAGATTTTTTGGAAGTGCTTATTTCCACTCCTCCTAGGAGTTACCAATTAATCCCCATGTTAGATGGAACAGTTGGATAAGCGTTTGTTAGAATAAATATTCATTTCCAGCTGCTCTATAGGATAAAATTGATGAAAATATATATATATATATAACAAAAATGATTGTTATTGAGCTTACCTTTGAGGTGTGAATCTATCAAATCAGTATAGTGACAATGGACTTAAAGCACTCTTTGTTACATTTATATTTTTAATTTTTCGTTTAATCAAAGTTCTAGTAATTTTCGCCTATTTGGACATCACAGTAACATCATTGAGAATGTTTAAGATGAAATCAGTGGCAGAGTAATTTAATGAAACAACCTACCAGTGTACAGGTGCCAATCCAGTTTAACTGTCTGGGCTTTACCTGGTTATATTCTGAGCCAAGAGCTGATAGCACCATTCTGAGTATATGGACACAAAACCAGAGCTTACAAATGAGGTGCCATCAGTCTACTGATAAAGACTTTCAGCCATTTATCAAGTAATGTCGAAATCTTCCTCACCCTTCATGTAGTTCTGATGATCCACATATCAATTTCAAAATGATTAGTAAACAACTAGACCCAAAGAAATGTATATCTTTGTAGCAACAATCCAACCAAAGACGATCCAAATGAAGAACCACTTATCCATGCATGCGGGGGTGGGGGTGAAGCTTTCATCCCATCCCATTCACTAAAAATGCATGATCATGTTCATGATCCCCCCCCCCCCCCCTTGCAATCCGTGGTTGGACCATTATATCGCTCTGTTGAAAACTAACATGTATGCGATAATATGTGCATTTAACAACAACCACAACAAAAGGAAAAAGTACAAGGACGCCCCTTCCTTTCCAAAAGTGTGTGGTATATTATTCATTTTCGGTGAGAAACGGACAATACAAATTTGTTTAGAAAAACTGACATCCTGGGATACCCTCATAAGTTGAAGAAAAACCAGTGATGTCATGGTTCGGAGTATTCAATAACTACAAATGAGATAAACGTTAGCATTTTTTATCAAATAATATAAATACATGGTATGGCTCCACTTACAGATTTCATCTGTTGCTCCAGGTTGAGTAATGTTTTGAATTTTCAGTCTATACTTGTTAAGTTTGATCGTGAAGCTCAGTAATCCATCAGGGGTAAAGGTGGGGTTCATTATCAGTCTCACCAGACTTTGCACTTTGCATTTATGGTCTTTCGGGTCCGTTATTTGTTGTAGCTTTTCTCAGCCATAATTATACATTTTATATACAAGCTAGCCGCCATGACAGGCACCGGGGGATTGATCGATACTTGCCCCCTTGACCAATAACCATTCACTCCAGGGTTGAGGGAGTGCACCCTCGTAGTTAGTGATGGGCATTTTTCATGCTAAAAACAGTTCCCCAATTTTTTGCGCAAGTGTTGACAATTATGTGACCTGTTCTTGAGAAATGACGCAAATTCCATCAGTTTCCATGAAAAATCCGTTGTATTTCTTCTTCGCCCCTCAGGACTTTATTATTTAAGTTTGCTACTAAAATGCGCAGAATATAACGTGGTTCCATGCACCGAAGGATGGATTAGTCATAGCTCTTACCGTTTAATAATTGGCCAGAGAGCCGTAATTCAGTTATATAATTTGCCGTGTGGTTGCAGTACACGTTTTATGCGTTTCGAGACAGCAAGAACAAGTTGGTTGGCTCTGTTTTTTTTAAGTTTAATTTTCAAGTTTTTACCATTGCCTCAACCGGGCCGGTATAAATTCCCCCCCCCCCCGTCTACATAGATCACATTTAAACAACTGGGAATTTATTTCAATACAACCTCGCAGGCAGTCCCTCCCTGCACCAATTTATACCCCACAGCTGCCTTCTCTACTGCTCAGTGTATGTTCATGAATGTGACCTGTGGTTGCCGTTTATCAGTCGTGTGATGATAGCTCACAATTAACAGGCTTACAATGTGTCTTGTTTACAGCTGTTTCATATACCAGCTCAGGTATTGTGTCACAGTGGTGACCTTCAAAGTTTTATAAGAAGCTGCTATAGCAGCAGGGTGGCTGAAACAGTTTTACTTTCCTCATGTAGCAGAAATTCAATGTTTTCTTTACAAGATCTGGATAAAGGTATGGATACACACAACCACACACACATATATATATATTATATATATGTATATATGTATAAATGTATTTATATAAATGTATGTATATATATAAATATATATGATATTACCAAATAATCCACTTACATGAAAAAAAGATAAGAAATTGATATAACCAATGTGAACACAATATCCTAAAACAAGTCTGCCAAGTTCTATGCTGGAACGTCTTATGCTATTATAAAGAATGTCACTCCCAAGCTGAATGCTATTTAGATTTCTAAAAATAAAGTACATTTAGAATTAAAAACACTATTAAGTCAAAGGTCAAGCAAACATATTCCAAATCTCATTACATTTTCATATAACTTAATTGAATATAAAATAAATATTATATAGATTTTACATAGAATTTACTAAATTTCGTGAGAGAAGAAAAAACATTTTTTATATATATTAAAAAAAAAACGGGGTTCAAAAACTATTCGCACATCCTTAAACACTATCAATTTGGCAGTGACCTCACACTGAAAGATTCTTAACAATCGTTAAAATATATACAAATGTAGTACTTAAAAAGTCATGAAAGGAAAGTCCGAATTTACTTTAAGAAATATGAAGTGCCGTGAAATAAAAATTATTTGTCATAACTTATATGTCAAAATATGTGAAATATAACAAATCTGAATTATGTTGTTGTGCTGTAACACACAGTGCTGGGTTATTTTCTCTGAATTGGTGTATTTTCCTGTTCTTCTGTTTACGTAAGTAATTCGCCAAAGAAATTACCTTCGTTAATAATGTTATTTTTTTGTCTGGCTGCTCAACATTTTCTTTTGTCCTCCATCCCCCCCCCCCCCCACACACACACACACATACACACACACACTTTTAAAATCCTGGTATAGCCACTGTTTAGTAATAGGGAAGTGAATTAGATATACATGTAATGCAATTCGTTTTGCGAGAAAGGTTTGAATTATACTTTTATGCTTAATCTTCAAATTGATAAACTAATAGAGAGGTCTGCTTTGGAAAAAAAACAGTTGTGCGTATTGTTCAATGCGTTATTATATACGATTGAAATCAGGTAAGTTTTCTATAAGTTGTTCATGCTAATATTGATTTGAAAATTACATTTTAAACTTCATGAAAGTGTGAAAATGGTATATCCTTTGCCTCTCAGTAAGTTTGTTTCGTGTTTCATACAATGCCCGCTTATGGTTTTGAGTAAAATCTAAAACCCAGTAACGGATCTGAAGTTTTATTAAGATATGAAGAAGCCAATACTAGAGTACAAATATTATCACATTTGCACACCTCAATAAGTAAACTCACTATTTAGTATTTTTTGTGTTGTGCAGTATGTGATAAAATAGGATTTGACCAATATGCTGCACTGAAAATGCATATTTTATGTTAATTTTTTTTTCATAAATCCATGCCGTGTGAAGTGGGTACCTCCTTCCACACCCACCCCAGTGCTGGGGTTACCCCCCCCCCCCCCTTCTTCCGCCGTCAAAAAAGCCCAAATATTATGTAACTTAGCACAATGGTTATTTTTTGTCTTCATTGCTCTAAATTACAACATGTCCACGTTGAAACAAAAGATAAAATGACAGAGTATGAATATATATATAGCGTTCAGATAGTCTTCCTGTTTCTATTCTCAAATGTGTTAAATATCATACAGTAAATGACAAGCGTAAACATCATGGGGTGGCCCTTTGACCATATGGTCTATCTGGCCTAAGTCAACATATGCATACCACAAGGGTATAAATACGGCACGGTTAACGTGACCTTTCACCCTATTGCTGATCTCATAGACTGTACGTACGTGGGCTCATCATCGTAACTCTCCCTTCCGATGAACCGATGAGGTTGCTTTTTTCATTACGGAACCTAAATCCCATTATGTCCCATTATATGGCACATTTGACAACAGAAATGCATATACACTTTAATCAAAGAACATTAATGAAAACTAGATGTGGTCGCACAATGGTCCTCAGAGGGCCCCGCATTTTCTGGTGGTGCTGGACTAATTTACATGTGGGGGAAAAGTTTAGGTTAAAATTGAAAAAAAAATATGACAAACAGAAACAGGTTTTTTAACATATGCATGAGGGTGTAGCGGACGCTATTATTATTTATGATGTATAAACAATTAAGTGTTTTGCCCGGCCGCTGATTGTATGCTGGGCCTTTTTTTTAGCATGCGTAATTCACCTTGTAGTTTGCCAGCGAAACAGTCGCTCTTGTGTTGGTCATGTGTTACAATGTGTTAATTACGCCCGTGGCCGACCGTCAAGGTCTGTCAAACAGCTCAGCGCGCCCTGGCAGTTTCCTTGAAGACAAGTGACTGACACAGTGATCACTATAGGGCACCGCTTGTCAAGCGGGGCCCTAATTAGTGAAAGGCAGATCTTCTGTAAAAGAGGTGCCCCTAATGCGGGCGCTTTCAAAATGGCTGCCAAATATCAATTTTGACGTAAAGAGACTCTTTTCTTCAATGTCAAACACAACATCTGCTAAATTACAGAGTTCATCATAACCATCCTCTTTGTTCTCAATGTCCTAATCCTCTACTCATCCACTAAATATCAGTCAGTTCCTGTAGCATTAGATCTCCTTCTGTCCACTTAATCTCAAGCATATCATCAACAATATCCCAGCCTTGACCTTTGAGTGGTGGTATGTCTGGAGTACCAGATGAGTGATTGATAGATTGCCCTTTTCACGTGCATTCTCAGGGCATCTCTGCATTGGGGAAGAATATCTATTCCATCCAAGCTTGAAAGCAGCTGTCATGTTTGTACATCGAACCTCTGGAGGAATTTGTTGTGTCTTAAAGTGTTGATGTCAGTCAGTATTGTTTGTTTACTATACAGGCGACAGACTTAACTCTCTTGGATGTCGCAGTTAAGGTCATCGATTTCCTCAGATCTCCCAATGGTAGGGAAGGCATCTAAATATTCTTATGCGATAAATATCTAAGAGACATATCTTAGCGGCCTTGCCTGTATCAAACAACACTCTCTGCTTCACGTTCTGCATAAAGCGCAGCAGCAAGTTATACACAACCGTGTCTGAACATTTCACAATAATGGTAGAACTTTCTTGTATATGGTATTGGCTTCCTCTTGTATAGTTGAGAGAGCTTCCACTTCTTCAATTTCTATGACTCGACCATTGGAGCGTTGGAAAAGGTAGCATGTCTGCCCACAGACAAAGAAGATCTGTCTGCCATTGACTTGAGATGCGTTCTTGCCCCTCTGCCATTCATCAAGTAGAAATTTTGCTTTGCTTATTTTCACAAGACATAAAAGCTTTTCAGTCTCTTGGGACTTTGGTCAAGGGTCCACTTACTATGTGGGGTTTTGGAGTGCCTCTTCCGAATCTCTCGACTCCCTTTATGGACAAGGGGAAATATGAATCTGTGACAAAATCTATTCGCTGCACTTTAGGAAGATGACTGAAGAGGATTTGTGCAAGCTCACCAAAAGTGTTGGGCAAGGCCAGCTGTGCCTGTAGAACAGCCTTGCCATCGATGACACAAGTTGTTATACCAGTTGGTCTTCCTGTGATACTATATTCTCTTTCAAGGGCATGCATCAGATTGGACTTCTCTGGATAGTTTACAGGTATACCATCTGTAGTTGCCAGAGCCCAAGGAATAGGCCAAAGTTGAAAGCATAGCACCTTTTGCATACAGTCATGGTTCAGCGCTAGCAGGACAAGTTGACCAAAAACATTCCTTTCAGCCATAACTTGTTTGGTCCTTTTGCACTTCCCTGTTATTTGGCTAAATTAGCAAATGTCTTATGTTTGCATTTTTTATGGGATTATGAGACCTTCACAGCCTTCTAGAAGTCTTTGTGAAACGAAGGTATCATAAGCCTCTTTACCAATGGTGTCAGCCTGCAAAAGATCTTTGACAATCTCATCTTGTGCTGGTACGCCAGAAGACAGGCAATAGAGGATATCCTTCAAAGGAATTGATGAAGTCAGATACTGCTTTACAGCCTTGCATGTGTCTTCCTCTCTCTGGATGATCCTTGAGGATTTCTGTTCGTACAATGAGCATTAAATGGGAATATATATCAAACATGTCCTGTGAGCATTATGGATAGCGCCATCAAAGTTCAACATGAAATCCATTCGTGAAATGATTGACTCAATTTAAAAAATGTGATTAGAACTAGGTTTTGTCATGCCTGTCTCTCAGGTACATTTGTGTCCTATTTAACATAATATATTATACTATTACATCTTATATTGGCGGCCATCGGTTTTCAGCTCCGCGGATACATAAAAAAATGTCGGGCCAATATTATGTTGATGTATTTTGATCAAAACTACCCGAAAACTTGAAGACCTATGCCTCTAAAGTGACATTTATACCTGTTTGATACTATTTTTTTGGACTTTGGCGGCCATTTTGAAAAAAAGCGCCCCTACGCGTTCCTCCATCATCAGGAATTTTGCAGACACCCTGAATCCGATACGTCTATAGGCAAGGTTTCAGAAAACGGTTGTCTCAAAAATACCCAAGAGGAGGGATGGTAAGTTAGCAGAGCCCACAGTCTAAACCCATTTGTGCGAATACATTTTTATACAACCTTATTGTGTTCATTCACTTTCGTGTTTCTGTTTTGTGGTTTCACAACATAATTCGTGCAATCATGAACGGCATCTCCTGAAATTTTCAGGGCATTTTGGCAATGGGCCAATGAACAATCGATTTTGATGTGGATCCGGAACTTGATCTGGGTTGATGAACGTCATTGAGGAATATAAACAAATGTACAGTCACTTATGCACGAATGAACCTGGGAATATGGACCAAATATGTAAAAGCTAACATCCCCCAATATAGAGACCCTAAATGGCGGAGGCTTGCATCTCTTAGACTGCAAATTTTTAGTTGTTATTACCGAAAAAGCGAAATGCCTTCATAGCCTTTCTAAAGGTAAACCATCGATGATGATGATATCAATCTGGTTGTTTTGACGTTTGTAAACAAGGTATAACAGGTGTATGTTGAACACACAAGCGACGCTCAGCACTTGGACTTTGTTGTTTTCAGATTAAAGGAATATGTTAATAGTCATTGGTGCATTGTACTATATGCAGCTACGCAGTATTTGTTTCATTATACCCATACGTATAACCAGCTCTGAACAATACACAGAACAATAATAAGATATACCGGATGTTAATAAGATTTCCTCTTAAGATAGTGAGCACAAGTTGCAAGTGCTCGTTTCAGATTTCTTGAACCTGCTGGAAAACACTCAGTTAATGGGATTACACAACTACTCTGATGTGACTACACACGCGACCCCGGATCCTGACACAACACGGAAATTGCGGATGTGAGGAGTGCATACGCTGGCATACACAGTGAGCACGGAGGGATAACAGCCCTGTAGATCTTGTGAACTGGATAAGCTTTGTTTAAAATTGAGAGGATATCTTCATCCAACGTATATATTCTGGATCACAACACTCTTGTCACCTTGTAAAAATCTCGAGAGCCTCCCAGGTTACGGCTGTGTTTCCGAAAGGTAAGAAAGACAGAGATTAAAATTTATGGTTGGTTTGACTTTATCATGCAACACGGGAAGCAGTGGTCTCAATTTACCTTCAGGTTTTAGGGGATGCATGAATCGCAGAAGGGTAATCAAATTTGGGACAACTTTAATATAAATACACACACACATATATATATATATATATATGTTATTGCCTTTGGAACACATTTCAAATATTTTACAATTAAATATTAAATTTAAAAAATAAGGTGTTATGTTTCCAGTGTAGGTTCTTTCTTAATTTATAATATTTCATCTTAAACTCAGAAATGGAGCCAGAAACTACAATTCTAATTATTTATATATTTATTTTTCCAATATATAAATTTACTTCTCTGAATATCGGGGGGGGGGGGATTATATTGACTAACTCCCCTTGCTAAAGGTAGGCGATATTAAGCGCCCATCCCCACCCCTATATTGACGCCCCTAAAATAAAGTCCGCTGGTGTGGAATAAGAAACATGATGCACACAAACGGTGAGCAATGCAGGGGTTCAAAGAAAGGCCTGTGATTGCTGAAAACCCTTAAACCGAATGGATCTCCATATATATATATATATATATATATATATATATATATATATATATATATATATATATATATATATATCGAAAGATAGGATAAACAGTGACGCCTTTAAGATAGACTAACTAGTTTATTAACACACGAGCTTTCGAAGTACAAAGACTTCTTCGTCAGGTGGGGTCCTATCTTAAAGGCATCACTGTTTATCTTAACTTTCGCTTCAACTAGAGACTAACACGGCTATACTACTTATTACCATGGAAAACGACGCCACATCTAGCCGAATCAAGTGGGAACTTCTAAATTTGAGGAAAAAACTCAGGTAAATAGTGATATATATATACATATATATATATATATATATATATATATATATATATATATATAATTCTGGGTGACAAAACTGTGATAAACTCGTCAGAATTTAAGGACAGAATTACAGGGCATTTAAAATGTTCCCGAAAGGCAAGGAAGACAGATTCACACAGTATATGGTCGGTTTAACATTTACATAGCGGAGGAGGGAGGATTTGCCTGGTATTCCCATCCTGTCATCAATGAAAGTAATTTAATGTATGTCATCATATAAAATATTCCTGCAATCGAATGTGAAAGCCATATTTTATACATTTTTATATGGAAAAGGGGTCCGTGTTAACAAAAAATTATATTTGGATATCATGTTTTATCGTTAAACCAGGTAACAGGAAAATGAGAAGGAATCAGAAATCAGAAATCAGAAATCAGAGGAATGTGAAGTTATATTGAGAGGAGGCAGATATTTAATTGGTTAGTAAAACAAAATGCATATCATGGAATTAGTTTCTTACAAGAATATCATTGCATAAAACAAGATGAAAATAAATGGTCTAAACAGTGGCGAGGTAAAATGTATCTATCTCAAGGGCGCACCAAATCATGTAGAGTATCTATACTTGTTGGTAAAAACGTTAACTTTAAGGAGATTAATAAGATTATTGACACTAACGGAAGACATATTATAATTGAATGTGAAATTGAAGGACTTCACTGTATACTTTTAATATCTATGCACCGAATTATAAAGCACAGCAGGTTGTCTTTTATAAAAAAAAGTGTTGGAAGAAATTTTGGATATGTCTCAGAATTTAAATATTGATCTTATCTGGGGTGGAGATTTTAATGTACATCTTACTGAACTTGATGCTGATTGATGCAAAATAAATGTGAAGCAGGCTTCAGTCAACAAACTTTTAAGTGTGATGGAAGTTTCAGGTATTTGTGATATATGGCGTGTTAAACATGAAAATACACGGTCTTTTACAGGGAGGTCACCGACTCCTTTTATTCAAAGGCGCTTGGATTATTTTTTATATCAAATTCTCTTCAATTACTCATTGAATGTTGTGAGTTTATTTCTGCTGTAAGTACTGATCACTCAGCAGTCATGTCAAAAGTAAATAAAGCAAATCAGCAGGGGACCGTTACACTTGTGTATATATTAATAATGATTTAATTAATGACAAGGAATACATAATTGCTATCAGGTGTAAAATTGCTGAATGGAAGAATGAAATTAAAAGTAAAACAGGAAGATTAAAATTGGAGTACTTGACATACAAAATAGGACAGTACACTATTAAGTACAGTAAAGATAAAGCTTGAAAGTTTAAAGAAAATGACAAAATTTTAAAAGAAGAGGTTAAAAAATGGAACAAAACATAAAGAGTACAAACACCACGGAATCCCAGCAGTTGTATCAAAATATGAAACGTAAATTACAAGAAAATGATGATAAGAGAACTAGAGGTATTATAGTGAGATCTAGGGCACAGTGGTTGAAGCATGGTGAGAAAGGTACAGCATATTTTCCTAACCTAGAAAAACATAATCATTAAAAAGGTGTCATAAAAATTCTGTCAAAAGACGGACAAGATATTGTTGGCCATGCAGCAGCCATGTCATTTATTAAGAATTCTTTTATTGATAAACACCAGAGAAAACTAATTAACACTGAACAAGAGTTCAAAAGTTATATTGAATGTCTTCCTGTACATGATAATACTTATAGTGAGTCTGAAGCAAAGCGTGTGGGAAATAAATTACAGGAAATGCAGTGTAGTCCTGTTTGAATGAAACGAAGAAAGATAAAACTCCAGGTAATGATGGATTGACAAAGGAATTTTATTTTGCTTTATTTAATAAACTAGGCCCATGCTTAACAGATTGTTTGAATGAAAATTATGAACATGGATCTTTGGCATCTTTCACAAAAGCAGGCCCTTGTTAAAATTAATTCCCAAGCCAGGTAAAGATTTAAAACAAGTGGTTTGAGACCAATAAATTTATCAGATATGACCAATATGTTTCATTAAGGAAAGACATATTTGAGAACCGATCAGATTAATATGAGATGTGTTGCATTATATGGAATTGGAACATAACCGGGAATATATTTGCAGCAGATCTAGAGGCTGCTTTCGACAGTGTCGATCATGGTTTTATATATGAGACTTTGAGGTATTTTGGTTTTGATAGTGCTTTTATCAGATGGATTAAAATATTACCCACTGATGTACAAAGTTCAGTTATGAACAATGGCTTTTCCACAGGGCATTTTAAGTTAGAAAGAGGGACCCGGCAAGGCTATCCGCTGGCTCCCTATTTATTTATCCTTGTAACAGAAATATCCGCAATAAAGATTAGAAATGAAAAAAACTGTAAAGGAATAGAAATTGGAAACACAGAAGTTAAATTATGAATGTTCGCAGATGATACAACATTATTTGTTGAAATTTTAAATCACTTGAAAATGTAATTCGTGTAATTGAAAGATTTCAATATTTTTCTTCACTCAAGTTAAATTATACGAAATCAGAGGTTGCTTTCATGAATCTATAAAACATATGACAAACAATTTGTATAATCTGAAATGGGTAGACTCCACAAGAGAAACCATAAAAATACTTGCACGGAATTCATTATTCTTATAATAAGGACTTGATTAATAAAGAAAAGTTTACACGTGTGGAAAATAACCTTGCAACAACTATGTCAATATGGAAAAATCGAAATCTTTTAATATATGGAAGAGCAGAAGTCGCCCGTGCATCAGCTTTGTCAAAGGTTTTGTATGTGACAAATATGATGATACCGCCAAGAAACACGTTGAAGCATTTCAAAAAACTTCTCTGTGACTTTATTTTGAGGGGAAAAAACCTAAGGTATACTACAATTACGGGGAAATATGAAAATGGGGGAATCAATGTCCCATACATTGAGAGCAAGATAAAATCACAGAGAATTCTGTTGGTCAGGTGGTTATTTTCTTATCAGTCGTCTATGATTACTGAGACATTGGATTACAAGTTAAGGAACATTGATGGATTAAGATGTATTAGAAGTAATTTTGATGTAAGTATTCTACCAAATGTTTGACCTAACTTTTATATCAGGTGTTTTGAAGACTGGGCAAATTATGTGCCAGTGGAACCAAAAACATATGATGATGTTCTTTATCAGTTTGTGTGGAACAACAAATATATAACTTAGAATGAAATATCTGTGTAAAATAATAGAATGCACAGTTTTGGCATTTGTTATATTAAGGATTTAGTTGATGAGAAAGGAGTATGGAAAATACATGATGCATTTAGGAAAAGTCCCCTTGATTACATGTAATGAAAAGCATTGAGGAATGCAATACCGTATTGCTGGAAAACAAATGTTTATGAACTATGAAGTATACTCAACAGAGGTTGATACAGATATTATTTTAACAACTGATTGACATCAGTCCATAGACAAATTAAATTCAAAGAAAATATATAGCACATTGATTGAAAAAATATAGAAACCTCCTACAGCTCAGAAGTTTTTTAATATCTAAACCACGAAAAATATTATTGAGATTAATTGGAAAGATGTGTACGTAGGTATCTATAGAACAACAATCGATACACATATGAGAGAATTCCAGTACAAACTATTGAATAATTACATTCCACTGAATGAGCATCTGTATAAGTGGAAAATAAAGGAAATATCCAGATGTTCCTAATGCTTTAACTATAATAAATGTATTGTTCATTTATTGTTTGAATGTACAGTTGCCAAAAACCTTTATTTTAAAATACACTCATGGTTGCAAAATAGGAATCTCAACATGGCAGACCTATCACTAGGTGATATATTGAATAGGATACTCCCAGTCACCTCAACAACATGCTGATTAACCAGATCTTGATGTTTTTTAAATATGTTTTGTATATGCAAAGAGAGGACAAACCAGCTGCTTTGTTTTCAATATTCCGAAGGACTTTTAACCAAGACAGAGGATACAAAAAGGTTTTTAGCGCATGAATAAGGTTAAACATCTAAACATACTTTGAAATGGGGTAAATTAAGAGATAAATGTGATCAAGACTGAATTTTGGATGTTTGAATGAGTGGTCAGAATGGCCGACAATAGTTAGTCTTGTGGAGTCCTTTACAATAATGTAAATTGTCTGTATTTCATATCATTTGTTGTGTTAAAAATAAATTTAATCGCCGATGATGAATTCAGAAAGCTGAGTTTATTCAACAATCTGAGTCGAGAAAAAAACCAAAAGGTAACAGGAAAAAATGTTCGAATCCCACTGAGTTAAAAAAAATATTAACACTCTTTGTGTAAGGAAGCTGTTGTTTCTCGTGCTCAACTTCGCTTCACGCCTAAACAATCATGGTAACATTTTCTTTGCCATGATAATTTTATTTTTAAAAATACTCATGTTATAAGCAGTTTTTTATAACGATGTACATGTCTCATTTCCTTAACTGGTTATCATTTATATCTAGGCTTTTTCATTATTTGAATGATGATTTAGACAGTGTTTGCACGTCTCTGCAAGTATTATTTATTATATTTTATATACTCATAAACACGATTGGTTCACCATTGTCAACCTAGATCTAAAGGACACTTCTAAGGATCTAAAGAATCGCTAATCATAAACATAAACAGCGTGCGTATCATTTACATGTGGGATACACATACACAGACACGCATATATATATATATATATATATATATATATATATATATATATATAGAGAGAGAGAGAGAGAGAGAGAGAGATATTAAACAGACTAGATAGACTATAGTTTCGAAAAGGTGGCAAACAGGTAGACTGGTCCAGTCGATGCAATGGTTAAGAGTTAAATGCTCTCTCAGCTAGTGATATATATATATATATATTTGCATGCATGGAGTAAACATAATAACTAACGCCATGAAAGAGCTTGCAAACAGGTTGTTAATCTAAAATTTTAACACGAGTACTCAGTGTTCATTATTTAATATACTGAATACTACTAAAATAATTACATGTACGTACTTCACAGTACGAAAAAAAACTCTTACAAAAACAATTGTTCTGAAGATATAAAAGGCTAGGTTTTCATCCATTTTATGCGACTGGTTTTGTAAGTAGTTATTACTGACAGCGGACCGAGAATTAGGCGTCGATTGTGAAAAAAAAACACAAAACACAAAATTACTATATGGTCGTATATAGTTTTACTTCTTGCATATTCAATCGAAGAGGGCTACTTCCTCAAACGGAAATGTATTATTTGCATAACGGCGCGTAGCCTTGAAATTAGTTTAAAAAGGTCTGAGATTGCCAAAATTTGGTGGCGCCGTGATTACTTAGTAAAAAATCTAAAGCATTTTCGTGAAACTAAGTATAGGCCTAAATATTTATCAATAGAGTTTCTCGCCTGAACTCATTCTCAGTAAAGCCGAGCTTAGTCCGTAAGGTCAGAGGTTAAAAAGCAGCCATCCGGGAGATTCTCACAATTCCCTAACGATATATAGTTTTGTTTTTCAGAGATAAAAATGTGCAAATTTTATTTAGTGAAAATTTAAGGAATTGGAAGGTTTTGCCCGAAGATTTTATTAAGATCAAATCTTTCCGGATGAAAACAAAAGCTGTAAGAGAAATTTAAGTACTTAGTCAGGTCTTTATGTTAACTGAGACAGGATAGCTGGTGACTAAAGTCAAGATTGTTAACCCTTTATGGTAAAGACAGAAAGCATAAAAACTGGACAGGAAGCTCAGTCAACTTGACACAAATATAGTAAGCTGCCATGGTTGGCCATGTTGTGATTGCTTGACAAAAGACCAAATGTTTGTAAGAATATATTACTCTATTATATGATAACCATAATGTAAAGAACGTATACACTGTAATTTGTGTATTATTTAATGACACAGGTCAGTAATTTGGCACGTTTAAACCTTACATTTTGTTTTTGCTTCAGTTTGACAACCTTGATATTATTTACACTCTTGCATGACAGAAGTTGTGTCATTCTCCAGGTCATGGCACTGGAGATGTTAATTCCATGCTTAATAGTTATAGTGACTTGATTTTTTTTCAACCAAGCTTTACTTTCCTTACAGAAATACTGAGTACACAGTATATTTCTGTTAATACCATGATGATTCATGAAGCCATTTTTTAATGAATGTCCATAGTGTTATCCGTATTATTGTACATGCTTATGCATTGGCACTCCTGTGAGTTTCGGGGGGGGGGGGGGGGGGAAGGGGGGGGGGGGTGCCAATAAAGGGGGTGGATGTGGGTGATATATATCACCCGCTTTTTGCCCCCCCCCCACTTATCAGATTATGATGCTACAGTGATTATTAGATGGGAGTTTCGGGGAGGGGGGTTCAATAAAGTAGCTGGGTGTGGAGGATATATATCACCCACTTTTTGGCAAGATGGATGGTCAATGTAATCACACCCCCCCCCACCCCACTATTCAGATAATAAAATTATATAATGCAAATAATATATATTGATAGAATTACATCTTTGGTTCCAGTTAGGAGTTTACTATTTGAAATATAATAACTAAACTTGGTTTAGAATTAACTTATACCGGAAACATTATACCTTACTTTCTGAAACCTTACACTTAATTGTAATATGTTTGAGTTTATATATTTGAAACGTTTCACACGTAAAGACGCTAAAAAGGTATATATATATGTACGTGTGAGTGTGTGTGTCTGCGAGTCAGCCCCCCCCCCCCCCCCCCCCCCAATCCTGGACGATAGATTGATGCCACTGACGAGTTTTCTTTGTTTCAATGAATCATCTTGATGTGAAAGAATCGTATTATGACCGTTTAAGCAGGTTGAGGACTTTAGGAGGGGGAGGAGGGATGGCACCATGGCCGCGGTGGAAAAGTGTGCCGGGACTGCTTATCATTATTTTATTTATTTCTATCGCCTGCAGAAGTAGAGCGGAACCGGTGACGCATATTTGGGCTTTTTTTTCAATCTCTATGTTTACTTAAAAAAGGGGGGCCGGGTTGTGGATAAATCTGCCCTTGAAAATTGCTTTATATTTCAGTAAAGAATAATACTCTCGCTTGTCCTCCTAAGATACATTTACCATTCCTTTCAAGTTCCTGTCACCTTATGCAAACTCAGTAAATTTATATATAAATATATTTATATATATATATATATATATAAATATATATATATATATATATATATATATATATATATATATATATATATATATATATGAATTTAGTCGTAACGTTACCCGAAAGATACCTTCCCCTCAGGCCTTTCATAGATGTTATATTGTTATGGTAAAAATCATGGAGATAGAATTAGATTGTAATTCTGTCTCCGTGGTTAATACAACTTGCATATGCTTTAAACACTGTGATCCATTGCGAATGGAGCATAATACAAGGCGCTTAAGGTCTGGTATTGTGCGTGTACAACAGTCATTCTTTGTAAGGTCTTTTTAACACTGTTGTGTTTTTTTTCCAGTAAGTTTTGGTTTAAACGAAGTAGTATTACAAGAGCCAGTTCAAGCAGCAAAACAGTCTGACTTATTAAACGAACCGATGAGTAATACAAGCTAGGGTAGTCATGAAGTGATTTAAACTGGGCCTAAAACCATGAAGCCTAAGTAGAATGTCTGCCGTGTGGTATCGGGTAGATTTGCAGAAAACACGACCTATCACAGGGCAGGATAGCTTTTAAAGGGGTGGTGGTAGGGATGGTGGCGGATACTGATAAATAAAAAGTCCAGAAAAAAATATTTAAAACTTTTCCTACAAGTCCAATAACAGGGTATTATGAAATTTAGGTATAAATAAATATGTTTTAATATCTGTGGCGTTTTGCAGGGAAAAATGTTAAGGTTTTTAAGGGGGAAATATCAAATTCCACATATCCCCCCCCCCCAACACACACACCGCCGAACCCACCACTCCTTAACTCAGGGATCCAACCCTGCTTGTCGAATCTAAATCGCCCAGAACCCTAAAGATAAAGATACACTGACAATCAAATTTTCGTCTCTCAGTTTTCACTGTTGCATAAACGATTTTTTTTTCGGATTAGGTGTATTCGGATCAATGACGTTCTTCTGACTGTGTGTACAACATGTCCTGGTTAGGTAAATACATGTCATACTTTACTTCCCTGCAGGGACAACATCGCTTTTCTAAGGTTGTTACTTTTCTCCTCTAGTGAAGGTGATTCTGTATTTAGCACGATCCATGATAGATGGCTCGAAAGAAATGCACAGTCGGAGGCATATGGATCGATCGAAGATGTTAATTCAATCGAGCGCTCAAGCTGGTGTGACTAATAGTCCCTGCCCCCGGGAGCGGAGAGATTTAGACTAAACCTGAGTAGCCATTATAACCTACAGTTATAAGTTAAGTAAACGTGACTGAGTCAAGAAAATATGTACATCCAAAGGAACCCTACCACACTATGACCAGTGTGATTTAAGTAAATGGTATGCAAAACAGGCAATTTCTTCAGTTATTTAAGTGTTGCCTAATAGCGACAGTAATAAATGCATACCAACTGGGCCAGTCTACGCAACTTATACGCACTCGGTCTGAAACACAAAGGGAAATGGGTAATTTACTTATCATAGAATCATCTTATTTCCTGCTCATTGGCTGTATAATAACCATGCTAAACAAAACACTAGGCATAGTTTATATGAACATCTGAGATGCATGTATGGTGATGGGGTATACACTCCCCACATACACATACTTTTTAGCAGGGGGGATGGTCTATGTGATAACCCCCCCCCCCCCACTCACACACGTATTCTTTAGCAAAGAGGGGGGGGGGGATGGTCAATGTGATAAACCCCTGATATTCATAAATATTTATATTTATATATGGGAAATAAAATATATTGATTATTAGAATTAAAGATTTTGGTCCCGTTTCAGAATTAACTTTGAAATATTATAGAACTTAACCTGGTTTCAGATTAACATATACTGAAAACTACAAACACAAATAAATTAGGTACACACACACATATGTAGGTATATATATACTGCCCTGCAAAGCAAAAAGCAGTTAGTGTCTATCCGTCTGTCCGTCCATTAACAAGAAACCAGGGTCGTCTATATAGGGGGGGGGAGGGGTAAAAATCCCGAACGTTCTGGCATATGGGGAGGATGGTCAATGTAATCACCACCCCCTCCTCTTCCCCCACTATTCAGAGAAAAATATTTATATATTGCAAATGAAATACATTCATAAATTGAATTACAGACTTTAGTTCCATTAATGAGTTTACTATGAAAAATTATATCTAAACATGTTTTAGAACTTATACTTGAATAATAATATAAAGTTTGAAATGCCGTGCTAGTCTGTTACTTCCAAAAAGTAATGTTAATGGTTGAGACCTTTATAAAAGACTAGCTTTGTGTAGGTTCTTGTACTGAGAACCTTTACAAAGCAAGTCTTTTAAAAAGGTGTCAACCATTTACATTACTTTTTGGAATAATAACTTTATTATATATATATATATATATATATATATATATATAACTGCAAAGGGGATGAATAGTCGGCCAGAGAGCCGTACTTTAGTTATATAAATTGCCGCGATGTGGGAGTACATGTTCTAAGCTTTGCGAACACAGCAAAGTTTGATGACTCTGTTAGTGGGAGGGATTATGTTTGAACCATTACATCGACTGGGCCAGTCTAATTCCATTTAAAATCTCACTATATCGGTGAATTTAATTTGATTCTGTAATTGAACCACTTCTTACATGCTAATCATCCCGAAATAGAAAAATAAAATAAGTCTTTTTTCCGTCTAGAATTGTCTATTTATGTTTCCATTAGCATTCACATTATTCTGGAATTTAGAAAACAGAAATTGGCCTGTACAGCCACAGTTTCGTTGTGCAAATAGTGTAGACGAATAATAATGTGTTTAAGACTGAAAGATAAGGTTAATAATAAAGATAGAAAGTAGTTGAATGAAATATGAACCAATGACTGCATTCAAGAAGCAAAGATAGTGTCATTTTTTTATTAATGTTAACTATCATGTCCACTTAACCGTACTTTATATTGGATACAGTTTCTTCCACGCCGTTGTTAATCGTAAAGATCATTAAACAATACATAAACTTGATCCCATTTGGAATTTCCAGGAAATAAATTACTACAACCTGTCTACCTGTCACATTTCAAATTCCATTGTCATATGGTCTCACTTTATACACTTATAGCAGTCCAATTTCTGAGCTTCTCAAGTATTAAAACTTGTGTCTTTGCTCCATAGCAAAAAATAGGTCCAAGCTATTTATGGTCAGGTCTGCTGACTATTTTGTGTGAAAAGCCTAGAACTTCTTGATTTCTGAAAGCTACTAAGTGTGCTCTAGATAAATGAATGTCATATTCAAAAATACAAGAAAAATGAATGACAACATTACAAGTCTTTAGCAGCACCTAGAGTTTCTCAGTGATCAATGTGTAGATCAAGTTTCATGAAAATACATATATAGCTCTTCCCGAAATATCTGACCCTGTATAAATTTGCTACATTGTACTTATATATAAACGGAAAAAAGTAGTTTCCCACATAACTGAAAGCGTGCATGCATGATAGTTACTTTTTAACCCGAAACCCCAAGACAGTTTACTAGCATGTACAGTTTGGATATACAATGTGCTACCGATTCCATTTTGCCATTTGTGCCCAACAGATAAACAGACCTATGATTTAAACATGTGATTCTTAAAATTACAAGTTAAAGCCTGTGCTTTCTTACCAGAGGACCTGTTAGGGCTCTGTTTGTCAAGTTAGACGTTCAAAAGGACCGAGGATTTTATTTGCATCTTTCTGAACATACACCGGGGGCTGTTACATGTCACAGCCAATTAGCAGCACAACAGTACAACACGCTTTTTTATTTGATGTGGTCTTTTATTTGGCTTTTTTTACGCGAAGGATCCTTCACTTCTAAGGTGCATATCTGCACACGGAGAATATAGGTAATAGCTCCCTAATCCTGGATTTTCCACATTGGACCTACCAGGTCGTGTCAGCATGTTGACTTTCTGGCTTAATATATTTTTTTTTCATGGAAATCGCTGGATGGTCAGTTCAGATGATTTGCATTAAGCCGAACTAAAAGTCGCAACTTGTAGCCTATAGGCTTCATCCATCGATAAAGCGGGAACGCAGAGGGAGCAAAATTTGACCTCTTATTATATAAGAGTACTATTAGGCATCAAGGGACATTATTTTTTTTTTAATTCCTCGATTGCCTTCTTATCATGTTAACATAAATGTATTTAACCTTCTCTTCACTTTGGTTAAGAATTAGACAGGTCAGCATTACAAAAGAAAGCTTGGACCTTCGACATCCCGGTCTCATTGATATGAACATTCTTGGTCCTATGACAGCGAAATCTCGGGACCCCGCTGTAGCAGGTTGATTTAAGGATCTACAAAACGAGTGCAGTATATAGCTATTGTGTTAGACTGGTCCGGTCGATGCAGTAGTCAAGATTTAATTCCTCCTGCTGACATCCATCAAACACGCTCACGCTGTTGTGCAATGCTAAGAACAGGAATTGCCACATCGCGGCAACTTATGTTTCGCAAATGTAAATGTTTAAGCCCTGGCAGAGCTAGCAGTAATGGAAACCCACCAAAAACTGCAGACTTAGATAAAAAAGATATGAAAAATTTCATATATATATATTATTACGGAACCTAATATTAACAGATCACGTTTGCGTGACGAACATAAACTTTGTCATGGAGATAAAAAAAAAACAGATTCTGTAACACTAGGCAGCGTGAAATGTCAATGGGAATAAATAAAGAAGTCAGGGTTTTTTGTTAACAAATAACTATAATTTATTCTTAAAACAACCCTAACATTACAATACACTAATTCAATACAATTACACAGTAAAACAACAGTACAACAGCAAATCTATATAATCACACTGCATAATAAATAAAGTGCACAGTACCTGGATACCACCACTGTCACAGCGACAAGTCCTTTAAAACCGGATAAAGAGTTCACACAAATCTTCTCAGAGAATAACAGTCCATTGTAATCACAAAATTATTCAACTGTTATCCAAAGTAAAATCCTGGCAGTGATCCGAAAGGCAAACTGAAGACTGTATAAAATCCGTCACAAGAAAAGCTGTAACTGCCGTAATTATAGGGAAAGGTCGACTCTTCTGTGTCCGCTAGAATATTCTCTCACCTCTCTCCCGGCTCTAAAACACAGCCCCTATTTATAACTGTTCATCCGAAACCTCTGGAAAATTCCCTCTCGCCGTATTTAATTAATCAATACAGATTTAATCCATATTCCGCATTCCGTACAGAAAGAATATTAATTTTAGGCATTATTATTGCTGACGGCAATTTTGGAGGCAACAATTAAGTCTTAACCATTCCATGGACTGGGCCAGTCTACATGAATTAAAGAGGGCCAGAGTGGTAAAAGTATAATTTGCCGCAAGGTGGCAGTACCGACAATAAGCATTACAAGACCGTGAGAGAACGTTTGATTTCTCTGTCAAAGGCAACAATCAAGTCTTAACCATTTAATGGACTGGGCCAGTCCAGTCAGTTTTCTAAATGGTCCATGTTTGTATTAATTTGGTAATTACATCTTAAACTTCATGTAAGTATGGAAAGGTATACTCTTTGCCTCTCAGTATTCAAAATTTGTTTCCTGCTTCATATCATGCCCGCTTATGGTTCTGATGAAAATAAAAAAAAAACAGTAACGGAGTTCTGTAGTTTTATTATGATATTAAGTAGGCTATATAAGGGTATAAATGTTGTTAATTTGGCACATCTGATTCTGTAAATATATGATGATTATCGCAGTATGCTAAAACAGCATTGTCCAATCGCAAATACCAATATATCAATTATATCGCCCACTCCTAATAAACAGAAACACAAATGTGCTGGTAGTTATATTACTATCTGAATGGTAAATATATGTGGGATTCACTTTTACAGGAGGCAAAGGAATTGATAATAGCTGACCAGACACTGCAGTGCGGTAAGGGGACATACGCTTTTGTACAAGTGCAATCGATTCCGTTTATTTAACTGTATCGATTTGTTTTTATATTTTATTCGAAGTCAGAATCTATATTTTGCTGGCCTCATGTGGCCTCTGACCTTATTGACCTTTGGCACCGTTACATGCAGCCAGACAGTTACACTGTGCAGAATAGTATCACACAATCGTTTTGAGTAGAAACAATTTCCGGTGGGAGGATGCCAGACTATTTCCAAAAACATCTTTTTTTTAAATATGACTAACGAAATGTGTGGTAAATATTTTATGTTTAAAGTAAAAAAAAGAAAACAATTCGTGTTATATGAATTATTTTTAAAGGAATATTGCTAATACTCATGACCTTTGGCACATTCCAGTGATCGTTAAACTGTCAGCCACTTGCAGAAGCATCCTTTTTTATATAAAAAAATACGAACAGGTAAATGTCCTGTAATTTTCTATTCCTTAATTTGAAACAAATAAAATGTGACATGAAAAATAAAAACCTGTTCCGACGACCTTTGAAATATTTAGGTGATCGATGACTTGTCAACAATTATATCTTTTTTATAAAACACAAACATAAATATATATTTCATAAACAGTGCCAATAGTATAAATGAATCTGTATAAACTAATGAATTAAAACGTCATTAAAAGAAGAAACGTCCCAACATAGATAATTGAGAATGCTCTGAATAACATGGAAAAAACACGCAATTCATCCGATAGCAATTCATAATATCATAACGACGGTTAAAAACGTTTATTTTGATAGCTCGTGATGTTATCAGTATGCAAGAAAGATTACCATAAAGCGGAATCGACTGCATGCGATATCCAATTAAGCAGCACGGAGTGTAATGGGCTTGTTGCAAAATGAAAACATTTGTAACAGAAAAGGCGAAATATCGGGAGGTTTTTACAGTAAGATATGTTCAAATCCATCCGACAGCTTTCACTTTTGTACACAAGGCATTTCAGGCGTATGTGATACACAAGCGACAATCCAAAGATCAGCGAGCACTTGGACCTCGAAGGTTCAGTTTAAACAAATGTATTATAAGTGATGGGCGATAGTCATGTATGTTACCAGTTTACAATATACCCATACGTAAAACCAGCTCTATATAGAACGCAGACAATCATATGAGCTACCGAAAGTTTTTATAAGATCTCGTATTAAGACCGTAATTATTCTTTGAAGTGACTCGCAGTGATAAATGCCGAGGACAACCTTGTTACAAATGCTCGCTTCAGGCAGCCTGCTTGAACTTGCTTGAATACACGACTTGGGCGCGCGACCCGGATGTTGTCTCTCAACACGGAAATTCCTGAGTGAGAAACACCAACATAATTAACAGTGAACAGCACATAGGTATAAAAGCCCAGGCTTGTGAATCGGATAAGCTTAGATTAAACCTTCATCCAGCGTATAAATTCATTATTCTGGAAAACAACACTCTTGTCACTCGGAAGCCTCTCAGTTCCGTTACGGCTGAGTTTCCGAAAGGTAAGGAAAACCAAAATTGAAACAATTTATAATTAACATGGAATAAAGGTTGACGGGGCGTCAATACAGAGAAAAGGGGGTATATTTCCCCCTAAACTGGGGAGGGGGGTATACTTAGTACTCCCGAACTTTTACCAAGGGTGGATGGTCAATGTAATCACCCCCCCCCCGATATTCAGAGAAAAATATGATTATATTGGAAATAAAATACAGTCTCACCACTTTCATTCACCAACCTTTGGGACCGTTGGATTTTTGGCGGTAAGCGAGGGTGGCGGTTGATTAGGGAGTCAAAATTGGATGGGCAGGGTAGCTAAAATTGGGCCATGCATTTCTCAGGCTGGTCGTTAACTAGTAATATATAAAAACAAAATTTTAAATTGTTTACATTTATATCAATCACATAGAAAGAAATAAATGACAAATACCCATAGAAAAATTCAGTGTGCACAATTTACTTGCAAAAATATACATGCATAACATAACCGGTCAAAATATAAAATATTCCATGTTCTTCCTTGTGGCGTTTTACCTCGTCCGAGTCTGCCACCTAAGAATTAAATAATGGAGCATTGTTTGCCAGCTTGTGACAGAATTGAAGAGCCGTTATTCTTTGGTCCATTCTGTAAAATGCGACAATATCGGACTGTTCGCTGTATATGGAGCTCCAAAAATATCGTAAGACGGTCTTAATAGCCTGACGGACTTCGGCGGATGCGGGCCGAGGTGGGAGAACTATTTCCTCAGGTTCAGAGGTCGGACTGTATCATCGTTGCCTGTCACTGTTTCCACGATACCTTGATCGCTTGAAGGTTGTGCTGTTCCTATATTCTGATCGGCATTGACCAGTTGGGGGACAAGCGTGGCCAGTCCGGTAGCAATATGTTACTCATTGTAAAAGTGGAAGGAAACTATTTGCTTCTGGACCGTCTTGCCGATCTGTTTCATTTGGCTAGTTACCCCTGGGTACATCTGTGTGTTTCCAACAATTGCCGATTGTGGCGCTACTGCCTAATCCCAGGCACGCTTCGTCCAGCGAACTACGTCACTATGGACAATCCCTCTATATCAATAATTTGAAATATAGACATTTCTGAGTTTTACTATGAAATATTATATATCTAAAATCAACATATACTGGAAACATAATGTATGCCTTAATTTTTTTAACCGTGCAATAAATTGTTATCTATTTGCAAAGTCTCAAACATAAATAATATATATATATATATATTATGATATATAGGTTTTTTTTACAATCCGATGTGAAAAACAATATTTTAATCAGTTCTATATTTAAACATGGGTCATGTAGACAAAAATAATATTTGTTTATCATAATTTGGAAGCAAACAGAAAAAGAAGAAAACTACAAGACCCTTCGACGAATACCCACACTTGTAATGTATATACCTTGGACCTGTGACGTAGCAATGGTTACTCCAGTCCACCTGCTTGCTGACCGTAACAAAAACATGAATATTTATTTCCTTGTTATGTTCTTATAAAAATGCATTAAAGAGGCCCAATCACCTATAAAGCATATTGAGTTAACACGAACAATAGCTTCTGCCCTTTAAAATAAATCTTTAACTGCCAAAACAAAGCCTTGAAACCGTTTGCTTACTCCTGTAAACGAGTGTTGAAAACAGTGGACCGGGCGTGATGGGCGGTGTCAACATAAACACAGTGCGAGGAGCCGTGTGCAGCGCGGAGCCACGACACGTGTCAATCAGGAGATGCCCTGACTGACTTGGCCAAAAAAATATAATACTTGTTCCCGCTGACTGAAACACCGCCTGCAGCCCCTCTTAATCAGACCTCCGGTCACGCGGCCTTGTTTTGGTAAACAAACACACGTTGACTTGGTTTACCAACACGTACAGTCATAACAAGGTGTTAAACAGCCGTGTGGGTGGAAATGAGACTATGTTGGGATGGTTCTTCTGGGAAACCTTTGTATAAAGAAAAACTGAACTGATAATGTGAAAAAATAGGCATAATATTGATCCTGATTATGTCCTTTTAATAACTGACATAAAAATATAGACAATATGACAAAAGTATTTTGTAAATTACAAAGTTAAGTATGTACTAATTGTTCTTTAGGCATTCTTTTATCCAATAATTTCGAAAAAAAGACTATGTCTCCATTTATTGAAATGATAAACTGTCCACGTGAATACACAAGCGGTTAGGACAAAATACTAATGGATAAATATTTCTGTGTTGGTATATGTTTAATATCATAAAGTAAATGAGCAGTGTAAATTTTAAATAAGGACCTTTGATTACATGGTCTATCGTGCTTACTTTTCACACGGGAAGACTTTAGACACGGCAGCGATTAACATTTGCTTTCAGCCTTTTACTTGTCCAAAACCATTTAATCGACTCAATATATAACTGGACCTTATTGCCCCTGTCAGGAGGGTATATGCGTTCATCCCTGTCCTGTTGAAAACATAACTCACGCAGTTATGAACAAAAGCTCATGAAATTATCAAGGCATTTCTGAAAATGGTTTATGAAAAATCGACAAAATTTTGGTGTGGATCTGGCACATGATCGGGGTTCAGGAACGTCATCGAGGAATATCCACAAATGTACAGTCACTCATACACGAAAGAATCTGGGAATATGGGCAATGATAAGGCGAACATCTTACAAGTTTTGTTTTGGGAGTATCCCACAATAAGCACCCTCCACCTGGTGGAGGCTTGCATTCCGTAGAATGCAGATTTATAGTTATTACAATACGTCATTTTCAAACATGACTGCAAAAATTTCGAATGATATCGATGCATGAAAATGATATCTCAATTTACGCAATATACTAATATATCGATGACATCGAGTACTCCATAGGCTTATTATTATTATTATATGCTGGTTGTTATAATATTTGTATAGTACATGTGTGGCATAAACTTACACACCAGGCAAAGGGATTTAATAATAGATAGGCAGACACTGCAGTAAGTTTAGAGGATACACACTTCTGTGCAAATAATGGGCTTGTTGCAAAATGAAATTATTTGTCGCAGAAAAGGCGACATTCCTATAGTCTTTTTGCAGGTAAAACAATCTCAAATGTTCAGGAGCATACGATTATTTTTTACATTTGTTAATAATGCAATACAGGTGTATGTTGAATACACAAGCAACAATCCAGAGTTCAGCACTTGAACTTTGATGGTTCACTTCACAGGAGAATTTATTATGATGTACACGTAGCTGTCTTTACAGATAAACCCATGCGTACAGTATAAGCACTGGATAACGCAAAACTACTTAACCGATTTTTTGTGACACTGTGGTATTACAAGCTCCAGGGAAGTCCTTATTAAACGTTTAGTAGGGATAGAGTTAAAGGGTCAGATCTGATACAGGGGCGGATCACAGATTTTGAAAAAAAGGGGGGGGGGGGGTCCACCCCAAGACGACTAATGTCTAATGACAAAGCCTTGAAAAAGGTCCCCAGGTCCGGAAAAAAAGGGGGGGGGGGATCCAGTCCACACAAATTGGTCTGAAACCCTTAAAAAAATTGCGGCGGGTAAAAAAGGGGAGGCGTCTAGAAATCCCTTCCCCCCCCCGGATCTGCCACGAAGATTAAGTTTTTTTAGGTGGGTTCAGAAAAACATGAGCATATTCAGAACTGTCAGAAATCAAGTATGTTTGCCAGGCAGTCGTTTCGAAAATTTTTTCTCCATTTCAGCTCAGCTGACTGTAAGTCAACTGAGGTATAGGAATGGCGCTTTGCCGGGGTACCGGCCGTCCGTTAGTAGGGTACAAATCGTAACTGCTGTACATAGAAACTCTTAAGTGAATATCCACTGAGGTCAATAAAAAATCTCCTGAAATTAGGTCACTGCGCCCTAAATCCTCCGAGCTATAGGGCTTGAAAGTACCCCCAGAATAATAAAAAATATAATACAAAACCTCCAATATCTTGATAATTAATGCATGGATTGTCATGAACTTGCCTTGAATATTGGCCAGGACTAGTTCTGTCAGTCCCCGAAAAGTGGTGGCGCCACCTGTATTTTTTTTATTCTAACGATTTTTTTTACTATAAAATGACAACAATCATGTCAGTTTCTCAGCTGTAATTACATCTATTGTCCCAAAACCTGGTGTGTTTATTGATCACAAGTGGATGCAATATAGCTATCACCCTGTCTGTCTGTCTGTTTGTCTCTCTGTCTGTCCATCCGTCCATCCACACAGATTTGTTTCTAGATGAAAACTCCAGGTTGTATTAACACATGGATTCAAACTTGACTTACATATGGCCCGCCACTTAACCAAGAACCTAAATGATTTTTTGGGCCATGAGGTCAAAGGTCAAGGTTACAGGATTCACTTTTTTAAAAAGATTATGGCTGCATTTTAAGCCGAGCTTTTCATCCCAAACTTTCCATCTTGCACATTTAGCTAACTTGCCAGTTAAGCAGAGCAATAAAGGAATTCGGGAACACCAGGTCAAAGGTCATGGGCCATCTGTTCACAAATTAGTTTCCAGGTGATAACTTTAGTTTAGTTTGACATATTGATTTCAAACTTTACGTATATATGGCTCACCACTAAAGTAAGAACCCTGTCGATTTTAGGGACCAGCGGTTAAAGGTCAAGGTTACAGGACCCATTTCTTTAAAAAGAATGTGTATGCATTTCAAGCCAAACTTTTCATCACAAATCTTCTCTTCGAGGTATTGCTCACCTTCCAATAGGGGAAGGTTCTATTCGATTTTGGGGAAATAGGGTCAAAGGTCAAGGTTAAAGGGTCGATCAATTTACAAATTAGTTTATGGATGATAATTCTGCTTTGGATAGACAGATTTGCTTCAAACTTAATTTATATAATAGGGTCAAAGGTCAAAGTTACAGGACCGATCCATTTACAAATTAGTTTATGGATGATAATTCTGCTTTGGAGAGACAGATTGGCTTCAAACGTGATTTATTAATGACCCAGCACTTAAGTAAGAAGAATTTTGATTTTCAGGGTACAGATATCAAAGGTGCAGGTCACAGGAGCCACATCTTTATAAAGATTCTGGATGCACTGTAAATCAAACTTTTGATCCCAAACTCTCCATCTTTCACACATGGTTTACTTGCCCAAAGTGAGGGAATCTGTAGATTTGAGGTTACCTGTTGGTTAGAAAAAAAGGTCACTGGACTCTATGATGCATAGATGGGGCATAGGTGAATGACTGAAGATTTGAGATGAACAGTTTAGCTTGCAATTTCGAATAATTTAGTCCTGTGACCTTGACCTCTTACCTTTGCTTGAAATGTGTCCACAACCATTTTTAAAGAAGTGGATCCTGTGACCTTGACCCTGACCTTGTGACCTCAAACCTACGGGATTCTTTCCCCACTTGGTAAGCCAGCCATATGTGAAAGATGCATGCTTTTGGAAGAAACTTTTGGCTAGAGTTAATTGGGGGGGGGGGTTCAAAAACACCCCGTAACTCAGGGAATATAGGTCGCAGTGACCTAATTCCAGGTCTGTACAGAGATCTTTTTAGATCCTTTAAGACTGTATAGGGTTCTTGATCCTAGCCCTCACGGTTACGATTTGTGCCCTGCTAACGGCCGGACGGCACGACGGATAAACGGAAGGACGACGAACAGAGAAAAACTTTGCAACTGCTTGGTAAATTAACACAGCAGGCTATAAGAAACATATTTTTGTACATGTTCACTAATGCCTACTGACAACACAACAACAGAAGGTTTAATTTTCTGGGGCGGACCGTCGTATAACCACGCGACACAGGGCACAGATGAAATGTTTGTATGAGCGATCGTCTCTCATTCAAGGCCACGAGCGTGCTTTATCTACAGTTAGGTTTTTTTTAATGGGAGATGTTGTCACATGATCCAGGTCCTGGAAGAAGCCAGTTCAACACATGGGGGGGGGGGGGGGGCACAGAGTTCAATATAAATGCTACCTCAGTGACAGATAGATACCCCGATATATCTCAGTCTTGATTTTAATGGTAAAACGCTTAACGGGACTGGTAAGCTTTATTCTCTGGTGTCGGCTAAAATACATCCCTTGATGATAAGATCTTTATATTCAAAAATTTTCAATCATAACGGATTTCTGCGTTTAAAACAGTTATTGGAATGTTTATTTCATTTTTATAATCACTTGAACGGACAATTTGTAAAATTACCTTCAATATATAAATACAAGTAAAATCCCTACCGCTTGGCTTTTATTCCATTAATTTAAATATACAGCGCGTGCCAAACATTATCTCGTCTGGCATTCTGCATCATGCCAGGTGACGATTTTAAACTAATGAGTTACATCAGTTCGTACTGACAAAGCCACCCTTTAATACACTTGAAAAGGCATCCTGTAATAATTCTTGCTGGTCTATTAGTTAAAATTTGCGCTATCTGAAATGGTTCATCCTTCGCTCATACAATATAAGTAGGGGCCATTGTTTTACTACATCTATAGCATGACGTTATTACTTAAATGCTATTTAGACATGAAAAATACCAATATTTGGCTCTTGCCAGTTCTTTCATTTCCTGTTTACTGTATGTTTTACAGAATATTTATAGCAAGAAAATGGTCATCTGGCAGGTGGTTATGACACTGTGTTTAATGGCCTATGGTTCTGAGGCAGGTAAGTACATTTAAACATGCAATGTTCAGAATGCAGAGTAACTATAGGCACTCATAACTACATTTTAAGACCACAAACAACATGCTAAAGACCTATGATTAAGGTTAATACATACCTGTATTCACATGTCATCTATTTAAGAATAAACACAAAAAAATTATCAGATTGAAAAATTATCATTACAAAAATAAAATAATTTGGGAATGATTTTTCAAATCGAAGTTTCAGACTGGCGGTAGTGCAGTGTCTGTTCAGCGCTGTCGGATGATTTAAAGGATTTTCATAACTTAAATGTTAATGACCATTGTACAGCTATAGGAATAGAATATAAAGAACTGGAAGATCTATCTATATAAAGATTTCGTCTTGATCAAATTAACAAATTATAGTCATATTTACACGAAGGACAATACTGTCTGTGTTTTAAGTGAATTTTGGCATGGTTCATTGTGATTATCATTTTTATTCACATAAACCAATAAAGACACTAGCAGTAACAGGTAATTTAAGTGCATGTAAAGGATTGCAATCAAAAGAACCGTAGGTATCGTATCTGTATATACCTGTTTATACCTGGACACAGGCATATTGAAATTGTACATCTTTATTAAGAACAACAAAACAAGCTCATATCCCTCCTAGGGATATTTATAGAGCAGCAAGTGTTCTTTTTAAATACATGCCAGTATACCAGTAAATATAAAAATTAATCAGTGATAGACTTCCTGAAGGACTCGTTTCTAGCACACACATGTATGAATAATTTATATTGTTTACTTGGTAATTGGCTCCTGAGTTGTGCTCAGGACGCAAATGTGGTGAGCCCTGACCCAGGCTGAGCGCTCTGCAGGCTAAATCGACCGTTTCTAGGGGTCCTTTGTGGTATGACCAAACGAAGGGGCCGATTACACACCCATGGCTGCAGGCGCAGCAGTCACCAGGACTGGTTAACACCGGAACATAAAATGAGAGTAAGCGAATGCGACTGCTCTGTCACGTAGTCAAGTAAACTGGAATGGAACCTGCAGATGTATATACTACTGCAGATGTAACATCAGTATTGGTTCAAAAGCAATATATTTTTTTTTTCAATTTTTTTGTCGGAGGTAAGCGGCTCCATTTTGATCTAGCATTAACAAAATAGAGCCGCTTACCCCCAACAAAGAAATAGAAAAATTGTATTGCTTTCGAACTAATACTGATGTTACATGTTTGCTTTTTCCTGGTAACTGTATTGTATATACATGTATTTAAATGTACATTATATAAATAGAACTAAATTAGCTTATTATGTTGAATAATTCAATATCAAACGCCAACACACGTGCAGCACATTTCAAATAGCCGGTAGCATTTGTTAAATAACATTAACAATATATGCAGCTTAGTGCGATTCCATATATACCAGGTCTTCATACAACTATGATACTGACTTTATACTGACTATTTAAGGCACTCTATATCTACCTTCAGTTTTAGATGCTTTATGAGAAAAGACGTATGTGTTGCGGAAGGTACCAGTCTAAGTGAAACGTCATTTGACTTATGACCTGCCAGTCAGCCTCGTTTTGGATATAATAAAGTTCTGTGTAGTTAAGTTGGAATTCGTCACTTTATAACATGGTGTCAGACGCGCCAAATAACAGGATCTACAGCCAAATGTAGTATATAAACACTGTCAGTACTTAGATACGTGTGTTCCTCACCCTCGGACTAATTGACATTACAATATGCGGCCAGACGAACCTGTTTGAACACAGTTTGTACACGGTGCTTGGCATTCACATGTACGATTACCGTTTTGGCTTCGAGACAAGTGCACTGGATTTACACGCCTGCAGTTGGGTGGGTGACAAGTTTTTAACGCTTATGAACGGAACACACGTAAAGTTTCATGATGGCAATGTTGGTCCTAATGCATGTCATACCTCCTCCGGAGAAAATGGATATTAAAAAAGATTTAGCCTCCAACTGGCAGTTTTTCAGTGATAGCTGGAAAAACTATGAAGTGGCTACAGAACTTGACAAAAAAAGCAACGCAGTACGCGTTGTCACCTTGTTAGCAGTGATCGGAAAAGAATGTCACCAAGTGAATAAAAACCTGTCGCTATCAGAAACAGACCGTTCTGACAGTGATACAATTTTAATGAAATAAGCAGAACATTTTCAGCCCTCTAAGAATACTATCTATGAAGATATCTGTTTAATTAATGTACACTGGAAACCGGAGAGACGGTCGGTCAATTTGGAAACAGACTGAGAAAAACGGCTGCTACATGTTATTATGGCTAATTATTGGATTAAATGCTGCGCGATAGAGTCGTTATAGGAATCAAATGTCATCAGACTAGAGCACGTCTGCTTCGTGAACCAAATTTAACACCACAGAAAACACTGGATATATGCCGAACAAGTGAAACAGCAACAGCACAGTTACAGAAGATGGGCATTCAAACACAGAGACTGTACATTATGCAGAGTCTAGAGAACATCGACATGTGAACAAATCTAAATCAAGTTATATGATAAACAGTTGCAAGTATTGTGGTAACAGACACCAAAAAGGCAGTTACGCAGCATACGAAAAAAAAACCATTTTGCTCAAAAGTGCAGATCTAAAGGAAATAATACAACAAGCAGTTCTAGGCAAAAAAAAGTTGTAAGACACGCAGAAGCACACAACAATTTCATCATGTATTGGACGAAAAACGTGATGAAAACAGTGATGGCTACTTGCAAAGATGGCTACTTGCAAGTGTGTCTTGATGAACCATCAAGCTTGCTCACCACATTCTGGACACCGTTCGGTCGATACCAATGGTAGCGTATGCCCTTCGGGCTCATCACCGGAAAAATTCCAAAGACGCCTTGACGAATGTCTTGAAGGTTTTGACAATGTTGAAGTCATTGCTGATGATATCATCATATATGGATCAGGAAATACAGAGGCAGAAGCACTCGTCTATCATGACAATGCATTTCTAGCTTTATTGGAACGATGTAGAGACAGAGGACTTAAGTGACCAAACACAAACTCAAGTTCTGAATAGTGTTTCATACATGGAACATATACTGAGTGACAAAGGATTGTCCCCAGATCCAAACAAGGTAGAAGCTGTTCTTGATATGCCTCCCCAACAGACGCACAAGGTGTTCAGCGGCTATTAGGAGTTGTCATATACCTGTCAAAATTCACGCCACAACTGAGTTCATTAAATGAACCACTACGTCGTCTCGCGGATAAAGACACTGAGTTCAAGTGGTTACCTCACCACACTGAAGCATTTGACAAAATCAAAACACGCATCACACAAGCACCAGTACTTAGGTACTATGATGTGAACAAAGACGTGACTATAGAATGTGACAGCTCAGATGTTGGCATTGGAGCAGTTTTAACGCAAGAAGGGCATCTAATCGCATATGCGTCACGTGCACTAACCAAAACAGAACGCAACTACGCACAAATTGAGAAAGAGTGCCTAGCAAATGTGTATGCAACAGAGAGATCTGAACAGTATATACTGGGAAAGAAAAACATATTGATACAATCGGACCATAAATCCTTGATGGCCATATTCAAGAAGTCAATATTCACAAGCCCGAATCGTCTGCAGGGAATGAGCTCAGACTGCAGAAATACCCTCTGAATTTGAATGTAAGCCAGGACCAAAAATGTACATAAGTGACACATTATCAAGAGCGGCTCTGCCATTGCACAAAGTTGAACCAGACACACCAGAATATATGATATTCCAACTTGAACAGAAGTTTCGAGGTGAACTGGCACAAATCAACATGGATAATGACGTGTTTGTTACTGATAACCGTTTGAACAAGATCAAATTAGAAACAAACAGAGGCATTACTTTACAAACACTGATGAAAACGATCAGCAGCGGTTGGCCTGATGACAAATTTGAGGTACCTTTGTGCATACGTGAATACTGGCCGTATAGAGATGAGTTAGCCACACAGAATGGCCTAGTATTCGAGGAACTAGAAATGTCATATCTACAGTAATGAGACGTGACCTGATAGCAAGAGCACATGCTTCACATTTAGGTATCCAGAGTACCACATATACTGCAAGAAATATCATGTATTGGCCGAGAATGCATGCAGATCTAACGCAAGCAGTGCAGAGATGTCCTACTTTCCAAGAATTCCAACCCGCCTTAGCCAAAGAACCATTGATGACGTACCCCATACCGAAAATGCCTTGACCAATAGTAGCCAGTGATTGTTTTGAACTGGATGGTCAGAACAACTGTGTATTTGTAGATTTGTACTCCGACTATATTGAAGTTTGTGAGTTGGATAGAATGTCCTGTGAGTCACTAATAAGCAAAACTAAACCCATATTTGCAAATCATTGATTACCGAAAGTGCTTATCACAGATAATGAACATAATTATGCGTCATAAGAGTTCAGCCTGTTTGCACAAAATTGGTATTTTGCCCACATAACGTCTAGTCCACATCACAGCAAGTTCAACCGAAAGGCCGAGTCAGCTGTCAAAATAGTTAAAGGACTGATCAAGAAGTCTAAACACACTAATGTAGATATGTGGAAGGCCATATTTGAATCGAGAAATACGCCAACACCAGGAATGGACAGTTCGCCAGTTCAAAGAACACGCCGCATCAGATCGTTCTTACCATGCAAAGACACACGTTATGCCCCGAAATTGGAACAACAAGTACCACAGCAAGTTATACAGAGAAGAAATAAAGCCAAGACATACTTTGATAGAAATGCTCGCCCGTTACCAGAACTTTTAATAGGTCAACCAGTGAGAACTAAAGTACAACCATAACTGCAAAACTTGCCCCAAGAAGTTACGAGGTAGAAGTTAATGGTCGCAGCTACAGATGCAATCGAGTTCATGTAAGAGTAACCGTTGAAACAGATGACCTGTCTAATAACGCAGAGACCCGGCTTAACCATACAACCAATGCAAACACTGAGTCAAACACACCAGCTGACCAGCTTGTAGACCCTGATACATCTGACACATCCGCCCCTACGCGTCATGAGAAAGTGAACCCCTCATCAGAGACACAAGCGAGTGTTATTATAAGGTATGGAAGAGTATCCAAACCGCCTGAGAGATTCAGAGACTATGTATAAATGATCAGCAGTAGAAATTAAGTCATAAGTAGTTTGAACAACCACATGACATCATGCGTAGCACAGAATTAAGGACTCATTTTTTTTAATAAGGATCCATTACGATCCATGAATGCCGTGTGGGCATTAGCAAAGTATTGCAAAATAAGAGAGCGCCAGTAACTGTTCAACAGTAATTTTACGTACTCTAATGTTATTAAAAGATCTCTGATATGACGAATTTCTTAATTTTTGGTTGTGAAAAGGATGTTGCGGAAGGTACCAGTCTAAGCGAAACGTCATTTGACCTATGACCTGCGCGTCAGCCTCATTTTTGATATAATAAAGTTATGTTAGTTCAGCTGGAGTCTGTCACTTTATAACAATATGGATCATCTTTGTAAATAAACCCATCTTATATTCCTCTATTTTTGAGATTACCGAATTACATCAATGGTGTCAGTTTCTCAATTGTGGTTTCATCTTGTGTCTTGAAACCTGATGTCATACATACCTTTTAGTTAGAGGAAGGAAAATTAAAAGAGTAATAATTGGCTCAAACTATGCTGACCTTCCTTACGTGAGCCAAAGTTTTTTCCTTCTTTCTCGTATGTAGGTCAGAAAGTTTGAATATATTAGCTATAATAGGCTATCATGGTAACCGTAATTTTTTCTTCAGTTAGGTTAAAATAAGATGACTCTAAGTCGTAAAACTATCTGTGATGGCAATTAATATAGGGAAAGAATCAGGTGAGCGTCATGGGCCATTGGCCACTTGTTGGAGAATTCTCGAAAGAAACACCGCAGAGAAAAAAAACCACATACACTGCACCAGGAGAATGAAAAACATTTGGATTGTTTAATTAGAGATGTATTCTTTTCTTTGTGTAATGCCAAAATAAGATGATTTTATAACCTTGAATATCTTACTGTTTTGAGAGATAATGTCTTTTCCAGCGACCAGTTTAAAATGTCGGAGCTCCTACCAAATGGTCGGACACACCGGGCGACTCGCCTGTGAAATGCAACCCGTAGACGCTCTGGTGTTTTCAATACACTGGGAAAAGTGTATTGTCAGGGCTTGCAATGAAATATTAACACATAATGCCGAAGTTAATAAAACTGAAGTTAAGGGCAGCTTCAAAACCAAGCAGGTAGCACACAGTTACAAACACGGCCTGGTGGTAATGCTTCTGTACAACACGACTAAAGATGAAGAGGGCATGTATGAAGTAACAGTTAAGTCAGCAGAAGATGATTACACCGGACGAATTTATTACGTGGTCGTTGACGCAATACTTGGTAATTATCACCTTGTTACTCCATATCGGAGTAATTTATAACCATTTTACTATTTGCAGGGGGAATTTTAATATTTATGTTTATTCGTACTTAGTGGTAAGTTTACTAGTTTTTTTTTAAATTTTATATGTGGTTTAAAGATGACCGAATTCCTAATATTTCCTTATTGTTATTACTGATTGATATGCAAAGTGTGCTTTTGTCTGATACGAGGGACAGGGGATCCATAATTTAATCAGTAAGCCTTTCTCGCATCGAGCTATTAAGCGAGCCCTTATTAATGGTGTTTGATGTTTTTTGACAATATTTTGATTTTCTAAAACACAAATAATACAGTGCTTACTTTGAATTACAACGTGTCGCCATCTATACCCCCCCCCCCCCCCCCGACTTGATTATGGCAAGAAAAAGCAAATGCCTCGTGCTATTAACATGCTATTAACAGCCAGTGGTATTAAATAAAAAAAGAGAAAATAAATTGGACGTGGCCTTAAATTCATATAAATTATTTGTTCAGTCATATCGGGATCTGATGATATCAGAAGTCACACACCCACACACATCCAACTACCCCCATATATATGTATATATATATATATATATATATATACATATATATATATATATACGACGCATAGGCTATGGTAGGATATTTTTTCTTTGCTCTCAAGGGGATTAATCAGGAGCAAAATTATGCCTATTCTTTCACACTATCAGTTCAATATTGTTGTAACGGGGTCGGAAATAAGCGTTCGGGAGATGTTGGTCTCTCTCTCTCTCTCTCTCTCTCTCTCTCTCGACCAAGAAAAAAAAGACGTCCAGTGGTGGTGTATACGTTTACTACAAGATAGACAAAATAGAGATATGGCGTGCTGCCACAACCAACAGTATGAGCGGAATGCCGTCTCCACGGCAAGAATTCCCGCTATTACCTGCTCTTTTGTTATGTAAAACGACCAAATCTTAAGGGGGAACTCCCTGAGGGAGAACACAGGAAAGAACCAGACGAGTTTAAGATAGACCCGTTATATACACCCCCCTCTTAAGAAAATGGCGACCCGACATCTAAAACGAAATAAGATGGCTATGATACGATAGAATAAAGCAACCAATCATTATATATCAACACGTGCACACAGCGAAGTATGTCTTTACCTAACTTAATCTATGACATAATCGCCAGAACGAAGATAGGCAGGTAACCGTTTCTGACGTGTTGACCTTCTTAATGGTCTAGGAGGCGATTCTATATTCACTGAAAGGGAAGGAGCATTATCAGGTGGAGGTATATATACAGGAGACTGGACCCAAGGGCCCTCGTTATCACACACCATGGAGGTAACAGACTCGTCATCCGAAATAACAGATTCAGCTGCAGATAGTACAGGTACATCATCTTGAATGTTAGTAAAAGTTGGTTCTGAAATAGAAAGATGATCATTAATGGTATCATCATTAGACATGGAATGCTCAGAATCAATCACCATGATAATAGCATCGGAATCATTTTCACTATCAGACGATAAATCACTGGAATTCTGAGAGTCCGGTACATTTCTCTGTACATTAGCGGTTGGCGGATCAGGAATGTAATCAATTGGCAGGAGAAGATTACGATGTAGTGTACGACTGAGCGAGGGATTGTCAATAGGAGAGACAACATAAACGGGTATCCCTGCTTTTGGTTGCATTTTAACAACATAAACCTGTTCTCCCCACTTATTCGCCAATTTGTGTTTTCCTGTAAAGGCTACATTACGAACTAACACGCGATCACCGATGTCAAGTACAGCGCCATGCGACCGACGGTCGTATAATTTCTTATGACGGTGTTTTGAAGCGGCGGAAGTGCGTTGGGCAATATCGTATGCCGTCGATAACTGATTTTTCAAATCAGAAACGTAAGTTCGGTATGCTTGTTGGTCAGTTGGACTGTTAGTTCCCAAAATTAAATCAATTGGGAGTTGAGGATGACGCCCAAACATTAAGAAAAACGGTGAATACCCGGTAGACTCGTTTTTGCTACAATTGTATGCATGAGTAAGTGGGCCAACGTGTTCTTTCCAGTTTCTCTTTTGTTCATCCTCCAGGGTACCCAACATACTTAAAAGTGTACGGTTAAAGCGTTCAACTGGGTTACCCTGTGCATGGTAAGGAGTCGTACGAGATTTCTTTATACCACAGAGGCGACAAAGTTCACGTATCAATTGAGACTCGAACTGTCTACCTTGGTCACTATGGATTCTACTAGGAAATCCATAGTGGTTTACAAAGGTATTCAGGAGCATCTTAGCAGTTTGTTTAGCCTTAGTACTTCGACAGGGCATCGCCATTGCGTATCGAGTAAAATGGTCCGTCATTACGAGGACATTTTCTACCCCACCCCTAGAGGGCTCTATACTAAGAAAATCAATACAAAGTAGCTCCATCGGTCCATTGGAGGATAGGGAAACTAAAGGAGCAGTATCGGGCGGTGATTTTCGCCGTATACATCGAGGACATTCCCTGACATACTTTTCTATATCACGTGTCATCTTTGGCCAGAAAAACCTGTCTTGAGCAAGTTGTAATGTACGATTGCGACCAAGATGGCCGACGTCATCATGAATACCTGACATGGCAGTTTGTCGACATTGTGAAGGAACTACTAGCTGGAATTGTTCTTTCCCATCACACAGGCGACGACGGTAGAGAATCCCGTCCTTCAGAATAAGTGAATCTAAATACCTGAAAAGATATATCTGATCTGGCATTAAAGTGGGTTTACTTATTCGGGTACCATCCTTTAGGTACAGAATGAAGGGTTTCAACAGGTCATCCTGCCGCTGTGCAGAGCGTATATCCTGCGGGTCCTGAAACAAAGATGTAGAAGGGATGTTCATACATAAGACAGTATCAGGCATACATGTTATGGTGGATATCAAACCTGGTGTCGCCACGTCGGGGTTACATATAGCCTTTACAACCTCAGGAGGTATATCTTGTCCTTCGCCTCTACCTTTATCTCGAATAGCTCTAGGAATTCGCGAGAGCGCGTCAGTATCGATGTTATGCTTTCCTGAGCGATATTGTATGCTAAACTCATAATTTGCAAGTTCGGCAATCCATCGTTGTCCTGTGGCATCAAGCTTTGCTGTGGAGAGAACATAAGTAAGGGGATTATTATCTGTAAAAACAGTGAAACGGGAGCCGTAAAGATAGTCTTTGAATTTATCTGTAATGCTCCACTTTAATGCTAGGAATTCCAACTTGTGCGCTGGATATCTAGACTCCGCTGGTGTTAAGCTGCGGCTTGCAAAAGCAATAGGTTTCTTCTCCCCATTCTGTTCCTGGTACAAAATACCTGAAAGTCCACTGAAACTAGCATCAGTATGCAAAATAAAAGGACATGAAAAATCAGCAAAAGCAAGCACAGGAGCTGTGGATAAAGCATCAATCAATGAGTCAAATGCATTTTGATGATCAGATGTCCAAATAAATGATGGAGTCGCTGAATTCGTAGATTTTACTCTTGCCTTTGATTTGCGCTGGTCTCCCTTCAGTAGATTATGGAGAGGTCTAGCCATAGCAGCAAAACCTTTTATGAACTTGCGATAAAAACCTGCAAATCCTAAAAATCTACGTACATCCTGGACACAGTTAGGTATTGGCCATTCCTTCAGAACCTGTATTTTGCTGGGATCAGTTTTAATTCCTTCTTTTGACACCACGTGACCTAAATACTTGATTTCTTGTTGAAGGAAGTGACATTTAGATGGTTTTAACTTTAGACCTGCATCAGAAAGACGCTGAAAGACAGAATTTAAGCGGTCCAGGTGTTCATCAAAAGTACGGGACGCTACAATGATATCATCAAGATATAACCAGCATTCCTTCAGATGAAGATCCCCCATAACCTTCTGCATCAATCGTTGGAATAAGGCAGGTGCGTTCATTAATCCAAAGGGCATGGTTTCAAATTGATAGAATCCTAATGGACCTACAGTAAAAGCTGTTTTCTCTTTGTCTTCCTCTGCAACTTCCACCTGCCAATATCCAGACTTCAAGTCTAGGGATGAAAAATACTGACTACCTATTAAAGAGTCCAATGTATCATCCATCCTGGGCAGAGTGTGAGCATCTCTAATGGTACGACTGTTCAATTTCCTATAATCAATACAAAACCTCAAAGAGTTATCTGGTTTACGCACGAGGACCACAGGACTGGCAAAAGGACTATTGCTTTCTTTGATGACTTTGGCTTTCAGCATATCTCGAATATGTTCTTTTACCTCATGAAACATTTGTGGTGGAATGCGCCTGTATCTTTCTCTGAAAGGTTCATTATTGGTTAATTTGATTTCATGTTTTACCACACTGGTGCGCCCCAAATCAGTATCGCTGAAAGAGAAAATGTGTTTCCATTTGATTAACAAGCTTTGCAGCTGTTCCATTTCAGTTAATGAAATGTCACTGTTAAACTTGAATGAATTAAGGAAATCATCTGCAGCGTCTGAAGCAGGTACTGATGGTGGAACAACAGTGGCTTCCTGTAAATCACAAAGAATTGTTTTACTGGGAATGGTAACATGATCACAAGATAAATTCTGTATAGTAACAATGAATCTGTGTTTTCCACCTGAAGAAAAATCTACTTCCTGGAGCGATGGGTGCATCATCAATCCTGCAGGTAAAGCATGCATGATGTTTTCTTCAGCTACAACTAAAACTCTACCCGGCGTATGGGCTCTTGTTAAACCACTAACAGAGACAGTGGCACCAGGCGAGACCTTTATTGCTTTGGTGGATATTACATGATTGATATTACTAAGAGTTTTCTTCTTCAGTGCCTCGATACTCTGAAAAGCAAGCTTCCATGGGGTTAATATACCTAACTTCTGAACAAACTGGTTTCCCGCCTTGTTCTGGAGCATCTGTAAACAAGAGCTGAGAAGGTTTGTTCCAATTAAGAAAGGAACCTCATGGTTAAATTCAGTATCCTTCATCACCAGCACTGGAACAGAAAAACTTTCATTTTGCAATATATCAGGAAAAATTATGTCAACTGGAACGATCCCAAGATATTCTATTGATTCACCACCAACATGTCGTAAATCGAGTAGATCTTCCACCCCAGTCATATCAGAACTGGAAAGATGTTTCTTAAAGAACCATTCTGCAACCGTACTAACTTGTGACCCTGTGTCAAGTAAGCCATTGCACGATATGTTATCAGCAAGCATTTCAACAATATGGGTATTACCGACAACAGGAACAGGGATCGATGGTTTAGATGTGGGTTTACTATCAGCACCTATTCTCCCCCACGGCTGAGAACAGATAATGTTCAGTTTAAAAGTTTACCAAATCTATCCCTTTTAGCATGACAAGTGTCTGCTGTATGGTAACTTCTTTTACAACGGTTGCAATATAAGTCTTTTGGTGTTTCAGTTTCTACGGATTTCTTAGAACGGTCTATGCCTCTACTCATTTGTGCTTTTTCCAACTTTGAAACTCTATTTTCCATCCTATCCAGTTTTGAGGAGAATTTAGAATCTAAGGCATCCAATCTCTTAAACAATGGGTCAAAATTTGGTGTTTGTTTTGCACTGCTAGATGAAGATAATTGGGGGGGGGGACTAACAGATGCCTTATCACCTGACCTTACTGATTGGCTCTTTTGCATCTCTAGAGTACGACAGGCTGTGAATATTTCATCAAAGCTTTCGTCACATTCAAATCTATATCTGGTAGCTTCTTTGATCTCCTTTGAGACCAAGCCATCCCAAAATTTAGACCTAAGCATTTGGTCATATCCTGAACGAGACAAAGCACGTTTCTCTTTGATTAAATCTAGCATCCGATGGAGTCTACAGCTCCAGGATACGATATCCTCTTTTGGGCCCTGTTCACTAGAGTGAAACCTATGTTCCAAAACATTTACAGGTAAGACATTCCCAAAATTTTTGTCAAACTTATCAAGAATATCGTATGGACTTGACCCCTCGGGCATAGATAAAAGTACACTACCTGCTGTACCTTTAACTGACTGATGTATAGCTGCAAGTATCTGCGCCTGAGAGGTAGAATCCTCTGACAATAATGCCTTCACATGTGACCTCCATTGTTCATAACTGCCATCTTGATCTTTACCACCTGTAAAGGAAGGTAATCTTGGATTTAAAACAGAATAACTGTACTTTCCAGAAGGAAAGATGTTGCCACGAACCTTCCTCATCTCGGCAAAGAGGTCTGATATCTGGTCATCTGAAAGGAATGAGAGCTTGTAAGTCAATTAATGCATACTCCTTGCTGCAATAGACTGTGTGATATCAACATTATTCAACCTATCCCATTCAATCAGAGCATTAATCTCTCTAATGTCAGTCTTCTGACCAGGAGCCAACGAGAATTTCTTGAATTCTGCATGGGTGACAGAAGATGCCGACTTTTCGTTTTGGAATACGATATATCCTCTACCTGTACACTGGTGTGAGTGTGCTTCCCTAACCAGCAACAAGTTATTTACTTTCCCAATCTTACCAAACTGGGTCAGCAAATCATCATAATCAACATCCGGTGGGACCCCATGTATGGATACCACACATTTAATGTCAACCATGTTTGCAGTGTAATGCAAAAACAATCCTAAATGTATTACCCCTACGTGCTATAATACAAAGTAGTTCAAAACAAAAGTCACCTTAACTGTTGTTTACATCTTATAATACAATGATATGATCAAGGCAAGAGATACAAGGCAAGAAGTGATGACTGAAATGAGAGAACAAGTCAAAAGTCAAAATGTTAGAAAAAATGGGAAATGAGCGAACAATTCAAGGTCAAAATGTTAGAAAAAAACTGGAAAAATCTGGAAAAATATCCAGCTCAACAAAGACAACTTTGACAAAAATATCCAGGTAGAAATAAAACCTGGAAGTTTCCCCAAAATGGAATATTACTTGCCTGAGCGATAATGAAGCGGTAGTGATGGACAGAAGAGAATAATGACGAATAAAGATGAATCCTGACGCCTGCTACCAGTCGCTACCACAATGCATTGTTACCTCAGACATTAGATATACATTAAATGTGACCCCTACACATACATGTTTAAACGATAATATCAGCAAAAAGTTCTGCGAAAAACGTTCTGCTACGAACTGTTCTAGTCACAGTTCAAAATGAACATTAAAACGTCAAAGCCACGTGTTCCACTGAAATAATTAACAGGGGTACATGCTAAAGTTCAGCGGCGAAAAAGTACCTTGTGTGGTGAATTCCTTTGACACTCCGAAAACCAGCCGGCTTTGATTTCCTTCGTGAACACAGAAATCGCCTACAGGCGCACAAAATAATTTCAAGCAGCTTTAAATTTTGCACATAATGAACAGAGCACAGTGATCCTCGACGTAGTCATGCATGACATGGCATAAAGCGGCACGCGCAGTTCGAAGCGAAATACCCGGGTCCTCAACGGGTTAAAGCGACGTCTTGCGGTCCAAGAAATAAAATACTGGCCAGTATTGTAAGATAGTCCGTGTAGCGACATTGGAGATTCCTTGTAGGCCTACTCATATCATACACGTGTTAATGCGCATAATAACACACTCGACGTTATATACCAAGACAATCTCACTGGGGGCTCCATTTGTAACGGGGTCGGAAATAAGCGTTCGGGAGATGTTGGTCTCTCTCTCTCTCTCTCTCTCTCTCTCTCGACCAAGAAAAAAAAAGACGTCCAGTGGTGGTGTATACGTTTACTACAAGATAGACAAAATAGAGATATGGCGTGCTGCCACAACCAACAGTATGAGCGGAATGCCGTCTCCACGGCAAGAATTCCCGCTATTACCTGCTCTTTTGTTATGTAAAACGACCAAATCTTAAGGGGGAACTCCCTGAGGGAGAACACAGGAAAGAACCAGACGAGTTTAAGATAGACCCGTTATATAGTAATAGTACATAATTAAGTGTCCCAGCAGAACCATCCCGGCACACGATCTAAGTACGTCCCTTTGAACTGCTTAAGACCTCGTTATGGTTCTGTGTGTGTGTAAACATAGTCCATGTGTGTCTGTTTAACATGGCCGCTCGACAGGAAGTCCGATTTGGCGCAAGCTTGCCAGATACCATTTTATTTCATTGTTAATTCAACATAATTTGTAGGGGATTATGACCCTTTAACTTTAATTGTTAGTTATCTAAATATGCGCTTTAATTTAATAAACAGGTGACGCATGTTTCCCTTACATTTTAATATGCAGGTCCGGAGAAGCGTGTTGGCAGCGCCACTGAAACTATGACGACGTCCGGTGAGTTGCTCTTCTTAATGATTTGAGCACATTTTCGTGGTGCTATTATTTGATAGCTTGTCATCTGAGCATATTATTATATTATTCAAAAATGCAATTGCATACTTGGCATTAATTCCCTGTAAGTTGTGAAACTTACTAAAACAAACATGAGATAAATCAGAAGCGCATGTTTAGGCATACACATTTTACAATTTGCTTATCTGTCATTCCGACAGGACATTTTGAAATTAAAATTGTTGATATTTCTCTTACTTTTCATGCTTAAATAATTTAATCTTTCTATAATCTGTATTGTAGGTCATTGCACCTCTGAGAAAACGATCCTCATTTCTGGACTGGCTCTGGCGCTGTGTGTCATTGTGTTTCTAATTGTATTTATAGTATTTAGAAAAAGAATGACACGCTCGCTCTGTTTTTTTAAACGAAATCGACACAATCCAACACCCGAGAGGTAAGTCCATATCTTTGTCGTTAGTTACATGTATAACAAACATTGGTCATCAGGCTTTAAGCACCAAAACTTGAAAATACAGCTGAAATATGTTAAAAGAAAACGATTCAACATATCAGCACTATATATAATCATTTAATTTATTAATTCTTGACTGTAGTTTTATCTGTCATACAATCTTATCATCTTATTTCCAACATTGTAAAGCCTTTTCACACACACACACACACACACACACACACCCTCACACACGTGTATTCACACGCAGGGGATTCTGTCCTTACGGAGGGGTCCACTCTGTGAGTATCGTATCCTCAACAGCTCCCTATAACGGACGTAATCGTAGATCCCTTCAGCGTCTGTAATTCGAACATTTACAGTATGCGAGTGCAATTCTTCAAACTCATCTACACTATTGTATATATTTATCGGAGGAGAATGTTATATTTAGCTATATTGACTTTATTGAATGCACCATTATTTTCTTTTCTTATCCCTTGTATACAGTGAGGAACAATCAAGAAAGATGTTATCAGAGGATGATATGAGGATGATTGATGAAAGCTCACAGACGATACAGAAACAAGCACCGGTGATTGTATTTTTCACTCTCTCCCTTACTTGTTGATACTCAGTTCTGTAAATTAGACACTATGCTGAATAATTCCGGTTTGCTTTAAACATTATATCTAGTCATCATTGTATCACCAGACAAAGTCGGAATGCTATGGTTTCACGACTGTCCCGCCGCCGCCACCGCCGCCGCCGCCGGAGAAAAATCTTGTGAGCGGGATCACTCAAAAATATTTCACTGATCTTTTTCAAACTTTACATTTGTAAAGATATAGGTAACAGGACGAAGCCTATTTAAAACGGCGTCATGACCTTTGCTAGGAGAGTGACCTTGACCATGAATAGGTCCATTTTTTGCTGAAAATAACACAAATTCTTAAATATCTCAAGAAAGCTTGCATGGATTGGAACAAAAAATCAAGATGACCGAAGATCTTGGATAGCCTTGTGATATACCGGAATATGGTGGCGCCACCTATTATCCTTTTCTTGCTTTTATATTTGACCATTACCATGAGAGTTGCCTTAACCTTTAATATTTTCATATTTGGTGAAAATCACACACCTCTGATGATGTCCCCAGTGTTGATATCCATATGGATTTCAAACGTGACTTAAGTATGGCCAACCACTAAAGTAAGAACCCTATAGGTTCTAGGGTCATGAGGTCAAAGGTCAAGGTCACTGGACTCACATCTATAAAGATATTGTGGAAGCATTTTAAGCCATACTTTTCATCTCAGATCTTGCATCTTAAACATATAGCTCACTCGCCAAAAGTGTATGATCGATATCATGGGGTCACAAGATAAAAATCAAGGACACAGGAGCTATCTGTCAAAAAACTAGTTTCCTGACGATAATTACAGCTTTTTTGTTGTATGGGTTTAAACTTGACTTATATATGTCCATCCATCTTGGAAAGATTTCTCATAAACCGTACATGTGGCGCCACCTACTTTCCCGTTTTTGTAGAATAAATAAATACTTTTTTCTGAGGAGTGATTTGCCCTTTTGGCCTGAAAATGTGCACATCCATAGATCTTTGACTCCTACATTTTGTACTCAAGACTGGTGGCGCCTTCAGCAATCGTTTTAGCGTGGCGACCGTGTGCTTTGGATAAAAATTGCTCATATCTCCGGATTGGTTCAAGGTATTGGTCTGAAATTGGGCATGTCCATCCATCTTGGAAAGTTTTCTCGTAAACCAGACAGGTGGCGCCTTCTACGTTTCCGTTTCCGTAAAATAAATTAATGCATTTTTCTGAGGAGTGATTTGCACTATTGGCCTGAAATTGTACATATCCAAAAATCTAAGACTCTCCATCTTGTACTCAAGACTGGTGGCGCCATCTGCCATCGTTCGCCGTGGTGTCCATCTGTACATGTGGTTTTGGTGATAATTGCTCATATCTCCGGATTGGTTCAAGGTATTGGTCTTGAATTTGGCATGTCTATCCATCTTGGAAAATTTTCTTTAAAAAAAAACACAGGTGGCGCCACCATCTTCCTGTTCCTGTAAAATAAATTTATGCTCTTTTTTCAAGAGAGATTCAACATTTTGGCCCCCATATTTGGTGAAAAATAATGTTTCTCAAGTTGATAGATGGAAGAAACCATAGTCGCTTGCTAAGTGTCTGTATATGCTGCTGAAAATGGGGGGGGGGGGGGGGGTGCTATTCTTAAAAGAGGGGGGGATACTATGGCACAAGAAATATCTAGTTCAAACATATGTTGAAAATGATTTTTCTGTAAATAGGAACGATCATCCAATTATATATTCCACTTTTCAGAAACGTTTCCTCTCGCTGCCGGCTGGGTTCAGATGTTCAGGTGAAGATGGTGATGCGGAGTGTAAGGAGTTTAAGACTGCTTAGCAACCTATTATTTAGCATTTTACGTTTGGATTAAGTTGTTCATCTTCTGGAGGAAGGACATAATGTTTGAGACTTAGAACATCGGAGCTACAGGTCCTGCCAATGCATGTTGCCCAGGCTAAAATGGTAAAATCCTGCTAGAACCACAGAGCTGTGCTCCAATTTGTCAGGTTATGGCCAATGACCTATTTCTAGTCCCGTGCATATAAAACCTACTATTCCGACGACCTAATAATAACTAACATTATTATAAAGATTTTATTTCGTCATGTAATAATCACCATCAGGCCAAAATTAGTCATTCTACACAAGTAGAACAAAATGGTAGAAGCCTTCTTGGTTATTTTGTGTGGTAGTTGCCTGACAGAGAGTGCAAGCTTTCTTAGTACCTATATTATATAAGTTCTAGTCAAAAGCAGAATGGTTTATATGGTTGTTGGAACTACGAGACTATAGATTTTGTGTATTTAGTACTCTGAAATAACGGCAGAGGATACAGTTATATTAACACAATTGCCATATTAAAATTCCGGTTGGGAGAATTGATCAAAGGTTAAGGACCAACAGTCATTTTGCAGCTGGTATACTATAATATACTCGTATATTAACAACTAGAGGAAACGAAGTCCAATTGTCTTAGTGGCTATGAAGGACTTATAACAGCGATCATATGTGGATATGTAAAACGCAACCAGGTCGTTATTTTTATAATATTGTCACTCAGTAAATAAGAGGGTGAACAGCTCTGGATTTATTGTAAACAGGATGTGTATAACCAGTGAATTTAATATACTCACCATTGATGAACGATTATATATCCCACAGCCATAGGGCCACCTGACATTCTTGTCATTAACAAAACACGTTGTGGTATGTCTTGAGGGATCTTAATGCGATAAACAATTGTCAAATTGAAGTACGAAATAAAAAAAAAGGCTTTTTTTGGACATGTTCGCGCAATCTGGTCAAGCTTTGAGTCATCTAGGAGGGGTTTTCCATGGGCCGAGCTCACTGGCGTACATTAACGTCTTCCAACTGGCAGTTTGTCAGGTTTATACTCCTTAGAATTAACTTTGCAAGTGGTGGAGAGTGCATTTTAAATATGTAGCAACGCTATATTCATGTATAAGAATAATCTATATTGACCCAATAAATAGGTTTAATAAACAATAAAGGCACTTGATTATTTTATTGTATGTGGCAGTGTGGCATCAGTTAACAAGCTTAAAATGTATAAAAATGTATGAATGTTGATATAGCATACACCATAACGCTTTTGTGCATGAACTATTTGTTAAACAAAAATGTTATTTAGATGATTAGCCAGTCTAACATGCGGTTTAAGTTCCTTTATCATGTAAAAATCTCACTAACATTTTAACCCGATTTCAGGCTTCATTGCATGCATAGCTTTGGAGTTGAATGGCCTTTTCAAGAATAAAAATTAACAGTTTTAAATTACAATTATTGGAGCAGCTAGATCCAGTTTTGGACATTCATGTGCATATTTCTCAAAGTAACTTTATGCAGTATGGCAAAGAATATTAAAATCCAAGTGTTTTTCAATACTTTATTTAATTATTAATTCTCCTCAAAGGAATGTTTGCTCCAATTTGGAGCACCAAATAATCAGCGACTGGAATGTTGGCCATGGTCCTAGATGTGTTATCAAAAGACATCTATAAGCGAAATTAAATTAAAGCCTTATGCTGGGCGGAATAGTCGAGCGGCTATATAGCCCATCAGAATTTCGGTTCCGAAGGAATGAAAAATATTATGAAATGACCGATAACCGTTCACTTATAAAATATAACAATACGCTTGTTCAGCTGGAGTGTTACAGTGTTTAGACAAAAAGAAAGACATATCATGGAGAGTTCTATATTTTAGTTTTCGGTCTTTCCATCTATGCTGATTTTTTTCTTCATGCGGGTTCCCCGTGTTTTTTTTTTAATTTCGTGCAGGAACCCCACTTACTTGTACTGAATGAATTATTGATTTTAATTATTTTTCTTTTCATTTTAAAATTAATAACATATAACCATTCATACTAGATGAACAAGATGTACGGAAAAGGTGGTCATCACAAACTGATTTTCGACTCGTTGGAGAATTTAACATGGAAGTAACGAATTGGAGGAGAAAATATGCAAAATAACAATGTATTATGGGTACTCAAAGTCAAGGTCGGGAGTTTTTCATCTCTTTTGAGAACTTTATTGACACAATTTTTGCATTAAATTAGAGAAAATATGCAACACAGCAAATACTTAATTAATACCGGTAGTGCATATATATACTGAGATTTGACTCTGAAGATCAATGACAAAGTCACCGGTTTCCGGACTGATCCAAGATACTGTTTGATACTTATTGCAAATTCCTTTAATGGGGGTTATAAGAAGTTTCAATGTCAGACATTTACGATTGGTGCCAGCTGACGGTCAATGACCCATCGCTACAACTCAGCATGACTCAAAGTCAGCTTAGCCGAAAATTGTGCATTTCGGAAATTCATTTTTTATGTTCAATTGTGGGAAGTTGCTGACTCGGCACTACTCTGAAGCCGCCGAATCAGAGAGCAATCCAAGTTACGAACAGGCAGCTGTTTTATACACATTTCACACACAAAACGTTTTCAAAACTAGCGTTTTGACCATATCAGTTTAAAGCCACGTTGTGTGGCATCTAGTACCAATGCTTGAGATGTACATATCACAAGTTGCACAATGTAACAGCAAGCTGACACAAGCATTCGTGCTTGCGCTGTCACCTAGTTACTGCATGAATATTAGGCCCAAGACGCTCTAGAGAGAGCGTTGATACGATCCTATCTTAAAAGTAACGTGGATAAAACGATACGCATCCGAAACAGTTTGAAACCACTTCCTGAGCTGAATTCAAACTGTTTTGGTCAAAACGGGTTGAAAACGCGTTGGATTGCCGTGTGAACGCTAAAGTCGCATTCAGAATGGTTTGAAATCGGTTTGCATTTGCCGTGTGGACTGAGTATTAGGTACCAGCCATTGTGTAGACACAGGGTGAACAAGACAATCGTTGTCATGGCAAATCACGTGTAACATTGAGGTCGAAATAAACAAATGCCGCAGTAAAAATTTACTGGTGATTATGCAAACATATAAAATAGTGAATCTTAAATTTGACTCAGTAAAGAAGCACACAGTAAAATTATATATTATATAAACCCAGGGTCGTAGCACCCTTTTTGTATCAATCTCTACAGACTCCTCATACTACTACGTCATACATATGTATATATGATAAGTATGTGTATCCGTGGTCAAAAACGCTTTACCCAACGACAAAGCATTGTATCCGTATCCATGATCACGGAATCTCTTACTACGTGGTAAAGTATCCTTTTTGCATCCGTCTTTAGAGACGTCTTGTACTAATACGTGACTAAGCATTCTTTCTTTATCCATGGTCAGGGGACACTCTTTATACGTGATAAAGCAATCTTTTCTGCTTTTGTCTTCAGAGACACTCTTTTACTGTACGTGATAAAACATCCATTCTGTCTGTATATCCTTGGTCAAAGACTCTTTACTACGTGACAAGGCATATTTTCTTCATCAGAATCTCTCATTGCGTTATAAACTGCCCTTCCTGTAACCGTATTCAGTCTCTCTCACTACGTGATAAAGCACCTGTTTATAACAATTGTCGCCGATCCTCTCGCTACGTTACAAACGTATTATATGGTCCCAGGTCAGTTTTTATGCAACGTTTATTCTGGCATGTAAAATTAATCTCTGCTCCAGACTCTCCGTCGTTCATTTACAATTTGTCTCTTCTGACGGTTTTTACATGACAGATTTCAGTGTAATTTTTTGGAAGATTTTTTCTTTGATTGAGACTTAGAATAAGTTTTCCTGTAAGCGGACGAGTGGGATTCATCATCTGAATACGGGGGGTCGAGTGGAGGTTTGGGTACCGGCTCTTTACGTGGACCTGTATGCTGCACTTGCCAATCATACAGATTCTTTGACTTTTTTGTCCCCGTTTTATCCATTCTGTCAACTTCGTCTTCTAACCATCAACCTACAATAATCGTATTTTATTCACAAGTCAGTGTTATGTTTATTAATTATTCTACAACATGGCTAACATTAAACTAGTGTTCTTTAGCCGTTGTCGAATAGCGACCTCTTATATGCATTTCTTTAATGTTGATACGAATGTTATATTTAAGTATGTTTAACCTATATATGTAAGCATACTCATACACAACCTGAAGTCAAGGCATTAAGTATTCATTCAATAGGTGAAAAAAAATATTAAAAGAATTCACAGCAAAAATATATCGACAGGCTGAGAGCGAAGGCGGGTTGACACATGTTGCAGCCTGGCCGCCTGAGTAATTTCATGCCGAAAGTGAAACAAAATAAAGAAATTTGTCAACCACGCTAGTGTGTATTGAGTGTAAAGACTCTGAAAGTAACCTTCTTTCACAACATATGTAATTAATCAAGTCTTTTCAAGAAGATCTGTGCTCTTGTACAGTGGCGTCAATATAGGGGAATCGGGGTTATATACATCCCCCCCACACACTTTTTGGCAGGTGGGGGGGGGGGGGGGGCAATGTAATCATCTCCTCCGCTTTTCAGAAAATAATATTTTTATACTGTAAATGAAATATATTAATTATTAGAGTTATAGACTTTGGTCTCATTTGGAACTAGCTTATAACATAATATCTTATTTTGTAAACCTCCTGCTTAGGCTATAACTGTATTATATTTAAAATGTGATTTAGTATTCATATATATTTTAAATTTGCCATACAGATGCCAGATGCTGATATGTATATATAAGATGATGATGATGATGATGATATATATATATATATTAGGGCTGGGTATCGGTCAGGCTATTAAGGTACAACACTTAAAATGATAATTCGATACCGGATAGTATTGACGATACGCTAAATATTTCGTAAAAGAAATTCAGAAAGCAGTATATATATAAATTTATAGGCAAAAAAGGTATTTTTCTCAGGCACTTTTTTTCAAAAATCAGTCCGGGCGGGCGGTATTTTATTTTTGACTTTTTTGTATACTTCGAAAAAAAGTCCTATTACTATTAAAAAGCATGATGATAAAATTTTTATGGCTAAACAGATAAAAGCACTACATAAATTGTATTATTTATCTTCTTGAAGGATAAATATCAATATAAAACTTTTTGATGCGGGGGTTAAAATTATCGCGGGTGGTGCCTGAGAACCATACCTTTTATTTTTTTGCTTTATATATATATATATATATATATATATATATATATATATATATATATGTACATATATGAATGTATTATATATAATATTCATTATTATTATCACCTGATGAGTGCAATGAAGTAGGCACGAAACCTGCGGGGAGAGACAGTAATGCACTGATGTATTTATATATACTTATTGCAGCTCTGCCTTTAATGTATCGAGCACTTCGATCCTGGAATGGCAACCAAACCCTCTCAGTATATCAGGGCTCCAGGGTAAACATAATTAACAACATGATTTGGATACCGTACAAAAATCATAATAATATCATAATAATAATAATGCACGATCTAACAATATTTTATATGTTTAGTTGAAGACAATATAACTGCCATGCAGTGTGTTCATAAAATTGAAATATGCTTGCTTCTTTTGCATAGGGAATGTGATTTACATTTACATCTGGGATTTACATTCCCAGAAACATACGAAACTGAGTTATCACATAAACCAGATAACATATGACTTATACAATCTTTCAAATAATTTACAAATGAACTGTGGGTGGGGACTAAAAGGATTAACAGACCGAACATCGAGACAGAGATTTTAAATTTAAGACCCTATATCAAGCATATGAGGTTAAAGAAAAAATGAGATATTACGTATATCAATATAACATATCATATGACATTAATGAAACGAAAGAGTTTGGAATGAGGGCTTAAAACCCCGAAATGGACACTGGAGCACTGAGATTATGGCATCACTGATTTGTGGCGCACCTGTTTTAGCGAAACATAATAATGCGCCAGCTTGAAATGACGGGATATATATATATATATATATATATATATATATATATATATATATATATATATATATATATATATATATATATATGATCTGCGAGAATGCAGTCTGTCCTCCGCGGTCACACAGTGCTCTATGTTAAGTAACAGAGCATGGTATATTAAAGTAACCTGATGAGTGCCATATATATATATATATATATATATATATATATATATATATACATATATTTAACGCATTATTTGAACAAAAGCAAAAAAAAAATGCATCAATAAGTGTAGTGTTGTACTTAATTGTTATATTAAGGTAAAAGATGGTCAGCGCACATATGAAAGAACTGAAATGGGTCTACCATTATATCAATGAATCTGTCAAATGTAACGGCATCAGTTTTGGGTGAAGCTTCTGATAATGAATTTCATAATATCGGTCTTTGTAAGATAAATTATTTTTGCATCAATTCAGTTCGAACTGGAGCCAGTTGGAATTGAAATATAATAAAGCTAGTCTCACCTGAGGTAATTAAAGTACTTAAACACAAGCATATTAGAAGTCAAAAGTTCTTGACTGATATTTGCCTTTTTCAGGTTTATATTTTTGTGGAAAATGCAACATTCAAACAGCAGGCCTGGCCATCCAGCTCCAGTCACGGTGGCTGGGCAGTTAGAGGTGCTTTTAATCACCCCAGAATCGGGATACCATAAGGTTATGATAGTCCTTCACAGTATTCCAAGGTAAATGTCCAAAATGAGGCATAGCAAGCCTCCAGTGAAAGTACAAATAACCTGCGTGGATTGTTAAACAGGTTTTTTTGGCCATCCGCAATGATGTTACAAAACAGTCACAGGGGTTGAAGACTTCACTTACTGCACATAAACATAAATGAAAGGAGAGACTGTAAAAATATGAGTGAAATGTGTAAATATATTATCTCTTTACTGTTTAGTTATTTTAGAAGTTTCAAAGTCTGACACTCTTTACATTTACATTACAGACAATATTTTGCTAAGCTTTAATTTTTTCTTCACAAAATTTCAATAATCACAACAAACCGAATAGTTTTTCTTTAGGTCATCGAAAACTTTAGAACTGAAAATAAATATACTTTATTATATCAGATATGTATCTATATTAACATTACAGTCAATATCTGGCTACACTTTTGTTCTTTCTTTACAAATATTCACCAACTTCAACAATTTTCTTCCTTTCTATATATATATGAATATCTCTTTACTTTAAAAAGATAACAGCTATCTTTATTACCTGTTTACTGTTATCATACAAACATAAAAGCCATAAAACAATTACCTCTTGTGAATCTACAATAACATAATCCTTGCATTCTTCAAACTGACTCACCTTTTTACAAAAAAAGGCCCGTTATCCGAACACAACTGATCGTTGCATTTTACTATAGGTCTAATATTAACACATCTGCGCATAGAGAAGCATGCAAGTATTTATTTCCTTAACACGCCATATTTTATAATCGAACGAAATATTAAAGGAACAAACATAACATTTGCCAGTAGCTGACTAGGATACGTGATAGCAGAACAAAGCCAGGCTTTCAATGAGGGATTTAAGCATGTTTGGCCTGACATTTGACCCATGCTCTGATCCACGATTATGGTCAGTTAATGTGAAAAACATACGACTCTCGCTTTATACTTTACTAACGAAGTATGCACATATATATATATGTGTGTGTGTGTGTGTCCTCTAGGGAGAGATCCAGTTGCAATTCATCTTAGAAACCTGAAAATATTATTTTTTCCTGCAGATCTCCTATCAGAGTAACTCAGATTAACTTCAGTTATAGACTATAACATTTCCATGGGTCAGTCACAAGTATTAACCTCCACCCCTTCTAAAGAATCGCTAGATCCGGCCCCCTGTCTGCTTAATCATTCATCATTTCAACAGTCAGTGATAAGTTAATAAACCAATCAACTTGCGAATGGTACATTCATGTGTAGTCATAATAACTTTAATATATATATATATATATATATATATATATATATATATATATATATATATATATATATATATATATATATACACCATTTTCTAGGGCGTATTTTTAAACAAAAGATTTTGTGCTGTCATAATATAACAGAAAATATACAAAATAATTTACTTTTATTCACCATTATTAGATTTACAAATTTTCCTTAATCTTTTACAAATGATGCCGGGCGAGCATCCAGATGGGGTGGGGATCATTTGATTTCTGATCACAGGCCATGTTTATATATATTTATATATATATATATATATATATATATATATATATATAAATTATGGTTACCTTTTTCTTGGTGTTGGTTGCAAATTCGTGATATTTGCGAGAGGGAAATTATCGCGAAAATAAAACCTTGTTGAATAAGACGCCATATCTGCGGAGATGAACAGCACTTCTATGGCCTCAAGGCATCCCGCGTATATTGTGCCAGTAGCGTCAATATTAGCAATCATTTTGTCTCCCGTAATTCATATATATGTGTGTGAGGGTGTATGTGTGTGTGTGTGTGTGTGCTAAAATCCAGTTGTTATCTTTTAAGAAAATGTATTTGAATAGATGTATGGTGTTTAATGAATAATAGTATGAAGAGATACACCGCACATTTATTAATGACAGATAGACGAGAGAACAAAGGGCTAGCGATGTAGTTAGCCACTTAAAATGTTGAGGCTTTGTATCAGCTACACTAGGATTCATGATACAAATTGCCTATCATCAAATAGTATGATTTATAGTGTATGTTATATTATACCGAGGCAATTTCTTTGTTACATTATTCACAAGTCAGCTAGAAAAAAAAATATCGGAAGCAGAAGGGGGGGAGTGGGGGGACAGCTTATTTACACCTTAAAATTCGGGAGTAAACTAGCATACGTGCAGTATCCATGCTATTGAACAGGGGCGTCAAGGGTCGGGGTATATATCCCGCCGTTTAAGAAAGGTTTAGAGGATGCTCTACTACAGAGAATAATATACACATATATATATATATATATATATATATATATATATATACATATATACAGTAGCTGGATCTCGCAGGCACTTGTTTCTGGCACTAACATTGATTGGAAACGTTTAACACAATGAGTATGGGCGATATAACAGTTATAACTGGTATATCGCCCATACTCAAAGTGTTTATTTTTTCTATGTCATTTTAATGCTGAAAACCAGTGTCTGTGCTAGATCTGGCCTTGCCGTGACTTTGACATCTAATTGAAACACGTACCTGTTTGTGATAATTAAAATTTCGGCTCCTACTGAGTCACGCTGCTGTACACTCAAACAGACCCAACTTGTGTCTGGATGTACATGACCTAGGTGACTGACATGTGTGGAAATTTCCTCTGCAAGGCTCCGTATCCACATCCCGTAACCTGACAGATATACGACCAGGCTAGGACAACCTCTGACGTCACAAGCTTCCGGTATGTGCGCTGTTATGTTTACGCATACGTATCGTAGAAGACCACACGACTACTCTGTACACCTACAAAATTCACAATAATCAAACGAGAAAGGTCCTTGAGCTTACAATTAAGTTGACACACACACACACACACAAATATGGATGTATAAATTTATATATTATATGTGTGTCTGGTGCAAAATTATACATCTATCTAAAGCCTCCACCAGCCTCCAAAAAAGAAAATAATAGCCCTCGTGTACACCCTTATCTACCCTGTCCCCCGTTCAGCTACTCTGATACCGTGTTTAGTTGTATAGGTTGATAAATCTGGATGTTTTCCTTTACTGTAGCCCTGGGCTTGACTATTAGATCGCCTGTGATAGGAAAATAGCCCTGCTCCCAGTTAGATCCTCTCTCACAAAGCTATAGGACATGTTAGCAACGGTGTTAGATAAACAATATATTATATTGAGCACATTTTAAAGTAAAGTATTGCGTTATCCAGAAACATAAAAATATTAAATTAATGTTTGGTACAGTTCTGCACATTATAATACACTCAGTTTCTGTTCGAGGCAACATAAAACCCATGCAGTTATTTCATGTTTACGTCTGTTAGGTTATTCCTCAGCAATGATTGAGATCTGTGTCCACTTTATTTCAGAGAATGGCTATAAAAATCAACACAGGGCAGCAAACAAAAGCGAGAATACTTTTGTTTTTATTCCTTGGGCTAGTGTCTTTAAAAATCGTACTTCGTTAGAATAACTTGCCTGCATTTGCATCTCCTTATCTAGAGATTTTATTTTTAATTATAGAAAAAACAGTGCACACATAATCCCTCTAGCACACAAGAACTAAAATTAAATTATTTATTCCTATTTAATAACACACAAATTTTAGATATTTGGTGTATAACATTAATTTATAAATTATTACAGCATGATGCATCAATACATATATTAATATAACGCGAGCAAGCATTCGTGTATTACACCTATATAATATAGTGATAGTATGGTATGACTGTTTTATTATAGGTTCGTATGAACTGATTCTGTCGTAGAACACTGGGGATATGAAGACTTTATTACAAATAGGGATTCAAGCGCCTGTGGATATAGCCTGTATGATCTGGGCACCCTCAAATGGAGGCAGGATGACTGTGACAGGACCAAGGGTCTCAGCATCACAGCCTGGCGAGCCCTAGCCTGACCAGTACGTGACACCTTGAATAGTTAATTACCAGTGGCTGTTAGTATTACAATTTGATGAGACAAGTTTTGATAAGGAATCACTGGCACTGACTGCCTGCTCAATCTTTGTATGTATATATGTAATTGTATGTATATAGTTTATGTATATATAGACTAAAATCATTGTCAGTGTTAAGTGGCCACCTATGTATTAAAAGGGCACCTTGGTTAAAAGTGTGTGTGTGTGGGCGTGTGTGTGTGAGTGGGGGGGGGGGGGGGGGGTTGGACACCCCTGCGAATCAACTTATATTTGTGATATGAACCCCATATTCATGCAGATGTGCAAGTACCCCCGTAAGTACATTTTGAGTTGGGGGATTATTATAGGTAATATCCTGACTCGAGTACTTGGGTACTCCCTTAATCCTGAGAAGATTTTATCATTTTTACTTTGCATTTCTACTTTTTTTCTACTTTGTACGTGAACCTTTTTCCCTCAGCACATTCAAGTCACAAGTCTAACAATACTTAACATTTATGGAAAACCCAAGTGTGCCCCTAAGTTCAAAGTTCATTTTGGCTGATGAAGGGGATTTTCCACTATTATTTTTGTCGCGTTATCAGACAGATTTGTTTTATTTATATTCATTATATTCATTATATCAATGGTAAATCAGGTGCACTTTGCTGAACTGAAAGCAGTAGAAGATTACTTCAAAGGTGAATATGTAAAAACTTGAATAATTTTCCAGTCGACATAATTCGAAGTCTTAGTGTAAATTATTTTCACTGAATATGGCTGCTATACATATATGCTATGTCGTGACCATATAACCACCCCCTCCCGTAAGCAAACATACATGATTACAGTTTTTTTAACATATCAGGTATCCCAGCTTTGGTATGTTTGATTTCTGATGTACTTCCGATTTCGCATTTATCACCAGACACCTTGGAGCCAATCAACCACCATATATACTGTTTGCTCAAGATAAATACATGATGGCAAATATTCCCAATCTACAAATAACTTATGACGCAATGCTCATATCCTGTTATATATTATCTGTTTTGGAAATATCGAAGTTTTGATTTAGCTGTAGACTGTACAGAATATATAAGAGACTCTATCACGGCAGCTCTATATTTGGCTCCAGAATGATGTACTGGTACGTCTTTCTCCTTGTTGAAGCAGTTTATATGAACGCTGGAGGTATTGTCTATGGATCATTATTACTTTTATTCCTATTTATTAGACTTTAGGTGATTTTAAGCAAAGCTATTTTATCATATCTCCACATTTATTGTTTCAATATAACAAGTGTACTGTTGGTTATTTGTTTATTGGTTTGTCTGTGAGAAATTTTACTAAAAAAAATTTGAACTTTTTTTTTAATTTGTTTGAAATTTCCATGATTCATTCAATGTTTTATTAACCGTCTTTGTTCTGATCGGTGGTGCTAGCCTGTGATCCAAAATTGAGTTAATGAACATTGACAAACATTTTTCTGTTTGATTACGATCAAATGGCGGAGGTATTTATGTGGTCTCAGCACTACCTTAGTGGTTTGTTATAAGGCGTGGATCCGGAGGGGAGGGGGGTGGGGGGGGGGGGAGGGGGATGTGGTCCAGACCCCCATTCTCGGTGTAACGTGCTGTGGTATGTTCTGTAAGGCCATGCTAAGTTATACTATTAAGTTGTGCTGAAGTATAATATTAGATGTTACCTCAGTTGGATGGGTATGCATTCATTCACGTTCGTTTGTGTTTGTGTATGTGCTTATGATTGTGTTTGTTCACAACAGAACTCGCGAAATCGTGAAAGGAATCTCATGAAATTTTCGGAGCATTTCATGAAAGTGTCAATAAAGAATCTGTCAGATGTTGGTGGGGATCAGGCACAAAATGCACATTCATGAACGTGGTCAAGGAAAACTCACAGATGTACAGTCACTTATGCGCGAATAAACCTGGGAACATGCATGGGCCGAATAAGTAAATGCAAACATAGTTTTGGGAGTATCCCTCAATATGGACACCTACCTCCCCCCCCCCCCCCCCGCCCCCCGACACACGGCGGAAGCTTGCGTTCCAAAGTATGCTGATATTTCTAATTAATTATATTTATATTATTTGCAGTATTTAAACCTCATCTTGTATAACATGACATTGCTTTAAACGAGTCAAATCGCACGCTATATATTATACGGCATTTGTGTTATGTTATATCATTTTATGTTTCCTTGCACATGTTTTCCTTTTGTTAACATATATTATTATATTAAATTGTATTATATTATAATATTTTATATTACATGGCTTTGAATTACATTGTCTGAAAAGATTTTGTAATATATATATGTATAGATATATATATATATATATATATATATATATATATATATATAAAACACCATCGACTTTCCTGACCCTACCTAATGTTACATTACATTATTTATTATGTTTTTATTACTTTTTTTATTTAACAGCCTCTGCTGTGCATTGTAAGTCATCCGGCGGCACCATTGGAGGGGTCGGGAGAATAGCGTGCATGGCGCCCTCTGACGTTATATACATGAAATGGTTCAAATGTGATGGAAAAACGTGTAAAGAGATCTTGGTATTTTTTAACAACACCAGCAAATCAAAAGTAATTACACCCGGAAAATTAAACCAAAGATCCATCGAAGACGGAAATGCCACATTAATAATCAACAACCTCCAAAAAGTGGATGAAGCCCTGTACCGTGTAGAAATGCATGGAAAGGATGACATGCTAGAAGGCTGTGCAGTACTTTCAGTCCAAGGTAAGTTAATTGGGTTTTCAATGAGAAGAAAGGGAACCTCTAGTATAGAGTTAATTGCAAGAGACCATTTCTACGTCAGACTGGTTATTTTGTCAAGAACACCTTCAAAATATAACCTACACGTTGTTTTTCATCATCCGAAGCTAGTTGTACGGCGCTGCATGCCATTTTGCTTGTTCATTGTAAGGTTTATTCGCAGGTATAATTCAACAAAGGGTAATGCCAACTTGTTTTCTTCGTATGAAGTCAGATGGCTGATTGCAAATATCAATACTGCTGTTACAAACCAGATAAATCAAATGTTTCTTTTGAGAGGCGTGAATGAATAAAAAAATGCATTATAGCCTTCACAATATGTTATAATGAGGAATCGTGCGGTCCCGACCACCGGCGAGACTAGACAAAGAGGTCTTGTAAGCGCGGTGGTCTTGTTAGCGGGTGGTTTTTTTATGATGATTTACGTTAATCCGGGACAAAAAGTGGTAATCTTAGCGTGGGTGGTCGTCATAAGGGGGATGGTCATTAGGCGATATTTCACTATAAATCTTTTCATTATTATTTTTCAGAAAACCCCGTATTTGTGTCGACGTCGAAACCTCGGCAGAATCAAGCACGGTCAGTCTCTATTGGAACAAGCAATAAACCAGGTACGTATATAGAAAAAAATCAAACTGGCTTAGAAAACAAATCATTATAACAGTTGTAAAATTTCACAACATTCGGCACTTCATAGTCGTCCACAAGCAACAATTGTTAATTTATTGGATTGCTTTCAAATTATATATATATATATATATATATATATATATATATATATATATTAGGAAAATGAAATTAATTTACAAGTACCAAGGTTAATTACAAATTGACAACTATGACGCAGATCTTATCATTAAGATAGTTTCATGCCTACCTTTTTCAGGTGCAGTTGAAGTGCTGGTAGTTGCAGTGATGTGTGCATTGATCGTATGGTGTGTGTGAAGGTACCAGAGGTCTTCAGATGGAAACATCAAAACAAACACAAGTCGTGGTCATCATCCTGATTCCGGGCCCGAGTACGTGCGCCCCGGCCTACAGAGAGACTGGCTTTGCACGCCGTTTAGAAAAGTGGAGGTGGGTAAAGGAAGGAAACTGGAACAAGCGTGGAATCACCAGTTGACTCTGAGCGGACATTCCTCCCCGAAGATATTGATAAATTTTGCCCAAATATTAACATATAGATCTGGAAAAATTTTGCCATTTACATATCAGACTCGTATTTGAATTTCAAAATTAATTTGAGTGTAAGTGCAGATAAAAGTCTGCTGGGCTATATGCAATGATGACTGGTGCGTCTAGAAGCAGACATTCAAAGGACTGGTGATCCAGTCCATATAGACATAATGTGGAGTGAAGCTACTCAAAAAATTTTGGTTTGTATGCTATATGTGTACAGCTTATTTTATATAATGACAGTTTAATAAAGAATACTGATAAACGGATTAAAGAGCATTTGCATATCATTAACGGGGTACAGAGCATGATGGAAGTATGACTACAGAGCAACTATCATTCCCTTTCTGATGTAATACCACAGGCTCCCCGGTGAATTGAAAATTACTGACATCAGTCAAAGCGAACTAGTCATGTATAAACACTTTCTTGGGCTAATAAACATCACAGAATAAAAATCGACTACAATAATTTCAGAGAATCCCTATACCTAATCCCTTTTTTTTAGTGATAGGCGTGGGTTCGGATGGGCAAAGGGTCAATGCAACATTCTCCTCACCGTGGTAAGGGGACTTTGATACAATCGTAGAAAAGTTAAATAAACTAACGAACAATATTTTCCTTTTTAATTTTTTTTGTTCCCTGTCTACATATATAAGAAAATGTACCAATTGTATTTTTTGTCCCCCCCCCCCCATGGTAGTATCTCACAACCACCCCTTACCACATTGCACACGTTCCTTAACACCCAAACATGCGCATGCACATAGCAAAAACGAAATGTATGTGTGTAAAACTGAAAGTACTAAAATGCCAAGGGTATAGCAGGTTTTCCTAGTGGGATGAACATGACGTTATCATGGGAATCCCACATGCTGAGGGATTAATTTTACCTGGGTCATGGTGGGGCACGTTTAGTGTGGAAACCACATGTAGCGAGTAGCGTGAGCGGACCCAAATATCACGAGGTCAACAGGTACAAAGACGGTACACACATTAGGAGTAATAAAATATCTCAACACAAGAGATCCGTCTATGGAGTACAAGGATAGATCTCTGGCAAACATTCGTGTGTACTGTACACTTTCTAGCCGAAAGCGAGCCATATCACCTAACAATTGATAATTATAATAATTAAGGCATTGGAGCAAATTATATAGAACATACATTGACAGCATATATTTTAAATATTACCGTTTTAAAGAATATGGAGGTCTGTTTGTTTTTAGCTCAGCTGACTGAAAGTCATCCGAGCTATAGCGATCACTCTTTGTCTGTCGTCCTTCCGTCTGCCTGTCTGCCCGTCTGTCTATCCGTTAAAGGGGCTAAATTGTAACCGCTGCATCAAGGAACTTCTAACCCATACATATCCATCAAAAGTCTCCTTGGAAACCTGAAATTAGGTCACTGTGATCTATATCCTCCGATCTATAGGACTCAAAAGTACCCCCCCCCCCGAATAATAAAAATAAAAACTTGACACAAAAGTTCCAATATCAGAATAACTAATGTATTGATTGCCATGACTCTTTTCCTTTTTTTGCATATTCATCATGGAGTCTTTCGTCATTTCCTGAAGACTGCTGGCGTTTTTTTCTAATTTTAACATATTTTTCTTCTATTTTTGAGACCTTCAGATGAAGCATTTCGTCCGTTAACAAGGCACAAATCGTTACAGTTAGACCGTTACAGTTATCTGTGCATCCAGGGGGGTCCTAGGCCAATATCCACGGGAATTAGGTCATGGTGACCATATCTTGCAAACTACAATCTGAAAACATGATTTTGAGCAACCAATCAGTCAGACGGGGCTCAAATTGTATTCACTAGGTCTAGAATCGTCTAACATGACATTCAGGCAGGTCGTGGGTAAACCTGCATAGAAACCTGAAATTAGGTCATGCTGACCCATATTCTGTCACCTATGGGCCAAGAGCATAATTTTTATCACCCTGAAAATCCGATGGGCACAAATTGTAACTGCTAGCCCTTAATGTTCCAATATCATATATACAAGCAAGTCTTGGGTAATCTCCATGGAAACCTGAAATTAGGTCATGATGACCTATATTTTTTATGTGCAACCGACCAAAACATCTTGGTCAATCTCCATGGATATCTCAAAATAGGTCATGGTGACCCTTTATTACTGGCCAAAATCATTTTAAGCACCCAGACAGTTAGACAGGGTATAAAACTTGTTGGATTCTGTTGGAACTAGAATCTTAATTCTATCTTGACATTAAGGGATATCCTTTCGGTTTGAGCGCGTGTTAGTAAATGTGTGCGATTCTGGGGTTACAGGTGACAGGTTTGGTCACCCATGGTTATATACAGTAGTTGCCCCAGCAACCTCGGCCAATGTAAGTCAAGGCAGCTGAAGTTCAGTGTCGGTTGCAGGGTCCTATCGTTGTTACAACAGATCTTGACCCTGTAAAGAGGTTGGTAATATAAGTGAATCGTGTCTGGTGCACACTTCATTCTGAACGATTTCAACCGGATCAGTGCCGGACCGAAATTCTGGAGTTGCTTCGCTAAGAAACCTGACTCTCTTGGCCCAAATTTAAGAAGGTAGCCTGCCTTCTGAGTGGGAGGCGGTTCGTTTTTTTTTCTGATGGGTCAAGAAGCATTGCATTGGCAGTTTGAAAATGTCTTTATTACCATAAAGTACATTGTTAATGCCTGACCTTTTCAGAAATTGTTCCTCTCTCAATATCTTGATTGATAATAGTTCATAAAGTATGCGTGAGCTTGCAAAGTCTATGGTTAAAACAGCCCAAATAAGTGTATATTCGTAACCTGAGTGGATGTCAAAACACAAGCATGCACATACTAATCTCCCTCATGGGATAAATAAAACACAGAACACTTTTAGTTGCAACTAGTTCTCAAAATTTTAATCGAATACATTTCTAGTCATATAATCTCTAAATTGCAAGAGCTCTATATAGCGTTTAAAAAATGAAGAGGCGATTCAGTCCATATCTTCCTTGTAATATGTTCCTCGTTGAATTATTTCCATACTGTACTGTATTTATGCGGGGTAATTACATTAGGGTTACCCTTCTGGAGCTTTTTCTTGTATATCTTAATTCAATTTAATCAGTTTTATAAACAGTATTTTATAGGCGACGGTAAATATCCTATATAGTGGATTTGCAAGTCTTTATGCTTGGTGTGACACTCTTGAAACAAACCTTAGAGCTCTCTTGTGCCCCTTACACGGCAAAAGCAAAACGGGTTGAAAACGTTTTGAATGCGAATTGAGCGTTCACACGGCAATCAAAAACGTTTTCAAACCTTTTTGGACAAAATGTTTTGGAACAAGTTCAGGAGGTGGTTTCAAAACATTTTGAATGCGAATCGTGTATCCCCTTTGCTAAAGTGTCGTGTGCACGCTCTAGAACGGTTTGGACCTGGTTTTGTGTTACCAGGTTAATTGTTTAAGGCGTTTTCCTCCACGATAATAAAATTCTATCAGTTCACACCCTATAAGCTCCGGCCTCTGCCCGTGTACACGCACAACACGGATTGACACCGATTTGGTAAAACAACTGTGCCCAAATCGTTTTGAAAATGGTTGTGTGAGATAGGGGTAATATTTAAGTTCACCAGTTCCGCTGTTTTTGCTATACCAAACAAGTGTTTTAATGGGTAGGAATTTAAGTTAAATCTTTCAGTTTATTTAGGCTTTAAGTTTATTTTGGTTCTACAAATCATCTTGGTCCTACATATTGTTTCCAAATATGTTACCAATACCAGCATTAGAGCGATCCCTCGCAAATGCCTATAACTGATCCAGCAGAAATTGCCTCCCCTCAAACAAAACACTATAAACCTGGACAACATATGAAAACGTATCACGTCAAATGTCCCCGCTATTATATTGATGAATTCATTAACAGTAAATCTTTGCTACACATTCAAGAATAGCCACCCTTTTTCTAATGTAAATCAACAGTTTGCTCTGACTTCAAACAAGCATATTAATTTTCATTATGAGGCGCATAGATGAGAATAACTGTAACTGGAGAAAACAATACTGCGGGATTAACACTGCGGTATCAACATATAATGTAGTAATATGATTTTTCGTAAACACAAGATTAATTAATATTATAATAAGCCTAAAAACAACATGGTCAAGCTTCATGTGGTGAGTGTAGTTCAATCCTCAACGCGTATAAATACAATGTTCCTTCTACAATTACACCACTTGTCATCGCAAATGACAGCAGCTAAACCTAACAGAGCTCTGTGATATGCATGATGGTGCAGCAAACAAGGCACCTATAGTCTTTACTCGAAACGTGGGAGGCTATGTCATGAGTTATATGTGTGCAGGGTATATTTAATGTTTTAAGGTTAAAGAAATTGTATAAAATATATTTTTTTACCTACACTAAAAAAAGTGAAAACACATAATAACTAATTCTTAAATAAAATTTGTGTAGTCTTGAAACAAAGCATGTTTTATTTTTACTTTGAGGATAGTGTAATTTACTAAAAAAAAACTAACTACAAAAGGGCTGCAAAAAGGCTTGGTACGCCAGTACATTAAGTGTTGCCTGTGACTCAACATTTCAAGATGCCACGTATACTGCTACATTGTGTGCTATTCTTTCAGGGATTCTTACAAATAAGGCCGGATCTTGAGCGTGCATGAACATGACAAGGTAGATACCATTGTAGCTGCCCTTATACAGAGAGGTAATTAACGCAGCGGGCGTTGGAAAATATTTTGGATTGAAAGTCGAATTCTTCTTGGCTAGCTTATACTCTGGTGACAGAGCTGGAGTGAGAACAAAGAAATGCTCCTTAAAGGGTACTTCTGTATAACAGGGGGCAAAGCAATGTATGTTTTAACGTGTAGTTGACCCTTTTCTATGGAGTTGTTCATAGCAAATCTTTAGATGAAAGCTTGAATGTGTAGAGTCCTACTATTAAAAAAACAAACAAACAAACAAACGTTAATATTTGAATTTCACCGATCACTCATATCAAGGCTATACACCGTATAAGAAGTTCTGCTCTGAGTTTAAAAACATCATTTTATATTGATGTAAGGTTTATATATATATATATATATATATATATATATATATATATATATATATATATATATTGTCATATTTTCATTCAGCTGTATGCAAACCGGTAGTAGTTCAACCATAGCATTAAAAAAATACACCTCTTCATACACTTCAAGATCGGCCGTTTAGTTATGAAGTCCATGCACACAAACCTGGATGTGTTTATTCACACAATAAACCATAAAATTGTAGACTGAAGGTCCGTGTGCTGTTATGATTTTGCTCGGAAAATTAGGGAAACATTCATATTCCCGACAGTACACGATGCGTATTATTTGTAATGCCTTTCACTTGTTTTATATCAAGCATAAAAGATATATAGTATCCAAGAAAAATAAAGCGCATCGTCCAAAAATAACGTGTAGCCCTTTGAGTGTATTGCAATACGCATTGAACATGAGTAAGCTTACTATTAAACCATGCAGTCCTGCATACAACTGACTGTGAGTATGTGTACAACATATCTGACTGTGACCACATTAAACGATATATTACTCTGCAAAACCATGGAATATATCCGTGTTTGAAAGTGTTGTATTGTTATCATCTAGCTATATCATTAATTCTGAGAAAACCACACGCAGAACAATTGAAGTACGGGTCCTTAATGTTTCTGATTGTAATCACAGGTATAACCACCGCTACCACGCGCGATATTCCCGCATAGATACCATATTAACGTATCTATTATCTCAATGTTTTCGTAAGATCCTGTCTTATAATGTATAGATACATTGTGCAACGCTGTGTCCTTGCGTTAATTTTCCTTGGCAGAGTATAGGCTTTATACAGTCATTATCTGCATACATAACTTATAATTTGTCATCACATGTATATCCATATACGTACAAACATTAAGTACACGTAAGGATAATTCACTGTTTATGACATTCTGCTGTAGGAGACGAAAGTATTCCCTCTTATCACCTTCCGACAAACTGATAAATAAAGTGTATCATCTGTATTCTGTATTATATTGAATAAATGTTAGCGTCATTAGTAACACTTCTATTACATATTGACTACATTGGTTTCCATCTGTATTATAATGACGGTGGTCGCAACTCTGCATTGGCCACTTCTTGGAGTTGCCCCTCCTAACAAGGTCTGTAAGTGTTTTGGGCTTTTTAAATATTTTTCGTGAATCCAGAAGAGTTTTACATTATTTCTTTTGTATCGTTGTTTCTCAATAACTAAGTGGGCCCATTGAAAACCCGTCAAATGGACATGTCCTAACGCAAATCGTGTAAAATGTTGATAACATAATAAACTAACAGTAAACATTTTAATGGTATTTACATGATTTCAAGTAACAATATTGCAGATGTATATATTACACATGTATACGAACTACACATAACGCAGCAGGATCCATTAATGCAAGTCATCCAGAAATGTAAACAGGATTCTATTTAATATACATGGTCTCCCGAAGCACCGAGTCGAAGTCATATTCCATCTTCGGACGCAGGGCAGGCGTAGACGGACCATCTGACCATTCCTGTCTCATGTAAACTGCGCCCCCTGGCGAGAGAATTTCAGACTCGGAGGAACAATCCTGGTAAATGTCGCTACGTGATGTCACTTCCGCTTGCTGGGCAACCCTGCATAATGGTTCATGGAAAGCATAGTTATTGGCTGCAGGGTCCCGAGGTAGAGGTCTGGTTAACGTGTCTTCACGTCTGATAGGCCTCCGAGCGTGATCAAACACTTCTGTGTAGATCTGTGACAGACCTTGGGCGCTCCGTCTCACTGCAGCGAACAGACTGTTACCAGAACATGGAGTGCTTGGTGAGCTTCTGCATCTGCACAAAAAGAAATTTTAGGTTAGTTGGTAATTTATAATTATATGTTATATGTTTGCAAATAAATGTAAATTTATTTGCATTACAACTAAAGTAAAATCTCTCTTCTCTGCTTGTCTGCCGCATTTTAAAAGGAAATATATAGATCTAAATGTGTCTTGACCAAATAATGAAGTGTCCACCTGTTTAAAAATTCATAGATTTATTATTATTATTAGTAGAAGTAGTTTAGTAGTGTCGTAGTAGTACACTCTTAAAACAATAAGTTGTTTTTTTTAACTAATCTAGTTGGTAGATATGTGTCGAACCAGTCTCCTGTTCACAACAACCAATTTTCTTTTGGTAGAATATTTAACTGATTTAGATTGGTTACATACTAGCCAACAAATTTTGGTCTCTTTTACCAATATCTTGGTTAATGTATCACAAATAAATCGGTTAAATCAAGTAAGACATTGGTCATATCAACCAATTCCAGTTGGTTAGACCAGTTGACAAGTTAACGTGTGCACTGCTATTTCGCTCCCTTTTTCAGTTGTTATTTTCGTCGAATTGGGTGGAAGTCTTGTTACGAGAAAATCTTCAGATTCGGGTTGCTTTGGTGCGGCTTTCAAGGGGAAAACACAAATTCCACAAGTCAGATGTTTTGCTCTTCGGCCCGTAAATCTTACCTCACTTGCATCTGATCAGGAGCACTTTTGTGTCTGATGTCAATCTAACCAATCTGTTTGGTCAGTGATTGACCATTTATTCGGTAAAAATAACCAATATGTTGGTAAAATTAACATTTTTTAATTCAACCAATTTAATTGGTAAAATATACGCAACCAAATAGTCGACCAATAAAAAATTATCAAAATGACCGATCGTTTTGGATGATGCATGACCATCTAGTTGGTTGAAAAACCAATGTGTTTGTTAAATCTACCAATATCATCTCAACCAAGCAAATTGGTCAAATATTTAATATTAGTAGTATTAATATTATTACAACAACAACAACAACAATTACAAAAATTAAACATTCAGTTAACCGATTTACCTGTTTTGATCAGCCCTTTCATCCATCCTGTAGTTAGGTTTTTGTGATTTTTTGATTACGAACATACATGTAGTGAGAGACAGGACAGATAAAGCCCCTCCCACAGCGGCGACAACAATCAAAACAATCCTCTCTGTAAACAGCAAAATATGACGTTATTTTCGTGCAAGGCCTTGCATGAAGCTCATATTGCCTTTATATTGTTGGCATATCAGTGGATATATTTTTGGTTGGTTAATGATTTATCACAAATGAGGTACTGGATGCACTGTATTAATGTATTCTATAAAATGAGATGCATTAACAAAACGTTGACAAGTCCGCGTGGAAGCAGAGGTAGGAAAATTATAATTCCGCTATGGCGACTACCTATTCAGTCTGACACGATCATCATTTATGGTCACTTACGATGACGTTGGCTTTTCCATATATATATATATATATATATATATATATATATATATATATTTGTTTCATACGGTTGTAAACAATTATATTTCTTTCTAGTAGTGGATCAAGAACGGTAGGGGTTCCAGAAGGTATACCCGTTTTCAGTCGCAGCAACCTTTTAAAATGTTTCAAAATAATTTATGGACCCCATCCTTAAAAAATCTGTCACTGCTTTCCGAGCTGTTTATCAGACAGGTCAGTGATATAGAGTGCAGTCTCAAGATTCTCAATTCTTAAATGATAGTCAAACCATATAGCCTACCCTGGGAGCCGGTTGATTTGCATTTCACTATATCATCTCGCTCGGTTGTTTCCGCTCTGGCGGTAGTGGTTATATTATCATCTAGCGAATCATTCTCATCTTTAATTTAAAAAAAAGCCATTTTATTAGTGCAAGATTCAAATGACATGTTTCATCTCTGTAAACTTCAGTTTAGATGAAAGTTAGCAGAAAAACTCTGAAATTTGAGAGACCTCCCTGGGCTTATGTACGATGATTTTTTTTTTCAGAAACGTTTAAATGCACAGTGATAAGATATTTTAATCGTTACATTGTATCTGCACTTTGAAATAAAAACACATTCCTACCAGCTTTCTGAGCCTTAAACTGACTTAACTTTGCGCTCTTTGAATAATGTGTTGTTTTGCTTATGAAATAAGATAAAAAAAAGGCATTTATCTTGTATCCTAGATATCTCCATATTTCAGCAATAATCCTTCTCATAATTTCTCATATGAAGCTTTCGTATCCAGTTACAAGATTCGTCTGACTTAATTTTGGGCGTTTTTCTCATTATCAAAAATCCAATTACTTGAATATCATATCGAACCTTCCTCAGTTCCACATATCGCCGTGGCGAGTGCGGTACAGTTCACATTTCTCCATTCGCCGTTGTCTTGTTTTAAGACTGAGCAGTTTCCGGTGAGTCTGTCATTCGGTTCAAATAAATACTCTCGCACTGGTCTTCTCGCTGAAATGTAACAACAGACGCTGAACTTGGTTCATGTTACTATGCATTGCCTCCGCCGGGAAGGTATGCGTTCTTTCCGTTCACGCTTTTGTTTGTGTATGTTTTTTTTTGTTCACAATATAAATCACGCAAACATTAACAGAATCTCATTCAAGTTCCACTGCATTTCAGGAATGGGCCAATCAAGATTTTGGTCTGGATCCGGCACATGGTTCGGAGTCTACAGTCACATATGCACAAATAAACCTGGGATTATGGAACGAAAAGGTGAAAGCAAACACGGTTTTGGGAGCACCCCATAAAAGAACCTCCACATGCCGAATGCTTGCTTTCATTTAAATACAGATTTCTAGTTTCTTTTTATAAATTTATGAATCGGTTAACGTATCATTTCAGAGTAAAGCCTTGAATTCTCATGATTACAGTTTTTAAATCTCGCATACGTAGAGCTTACAGTACATTATAAAAATTTCTTACTCGATACTGATTTTGTCCACTCCGATGAGCTCCATCCGATCCAGTAATCATCTTCGTTATTATTTAAAACCTGTGTAATGTCAGAAAGAACGATCACCAGCAGGTGACCACTGAAACTGTCACACTCCGCGCGTGCATTGTACCAGGTCAATGGTCCTTTGATAATTGTAATACAGCCGCCTGAGACGAATTTACAGGTCCAGCGGGGACACCATGTGCAATCTAAAAATAGGAAAATCATCATGTCATATAAAACATATACATATGTGACTGATATTACATATAAAAACAGATTATCAATAGAAAGGGAGGTATCCATATCAGCATGTTAATAAGTACGAATAACAGTAATATTTGCATTCTTTTACTCAGTATGTAATGTCATTATTAAATCTCAATTTGCTAATTAATTTTTAGTTACCCGGCAGTTTGCAAAATGCTCCAGCCTTGTTGGTGTTACACCTAGCCACCTTGACCAGACCTGTTTTTACGTAAAGACAACATGTCGGTCCCGACCAGTCCCCCAGGGGTCTTGTCTTATTTCCTGTACATGCATATATATATATATATATATATGTATATATATATATAAATATATATATTTTTATATATATATATATATATATATATATATATATATATATATATATATATATATCGAAAGTTAGTGTGATCATAGACGAAATATAAATCGAGAGAAATGTTAACTAAGAACATCAAAAACAGAAGCGATTATATAGCTGAATTGAAACTGAATACTGGACCTTTCTAGAAAATATGCAAATTCAGTTCAGTTGTATTTATTTGAAAGAACATGGAAAATTATCAAATCTATACTCATATGTGATGAAAACGTACCTTTATTATGACATTTGTAACTGAATGTTGTAGTGATAGGATGTTTGCTTTTCTCTTGATTTTCTGAAGAATAACATGGTTTATATTAGTTTCTGCCTGATAACAGGTCGACGAGAAGTGGAATTGACTTGGGAGAAATGGTATTGTGTGATACAGTTATTTTGTATATATTTGTGAATGGATAAAGACAACAGTAAGAAGACGCATATTGGTCACCGACAAAATATATTGCGCTCAAATCATTATTTCTAGTAAGAAAAATCTCCTATGCGATATCAATATTAGTAGCTATTTATTTCTGGGAAATGTTTAGATTTGGCGTACTCATTACTCGTGAAATGCAAAATAAACAAAAATTAATTGTAAATTATTACTGGTTTATTAATATGACTGGTGAAATAACTGTTTTAACCGTGTCTGGATCTAACTGGTGTTTACCTGTCACAAAATTGTTAAAAAAAGCTTACTTCACTTGCTGGTTACGGACAGGATATAAATAGAGTTTACGTTGTATACCTATCGACGCCTGATCCACTCTGTGTCGCCTCATGTATTCACGTAGTATTTACGTTAACAAGACTTACCTCCCAGGCTGGTGACGGGCAGGATATGACTATAGAGTCTACGTTGTATGCCTAACCAGGCCTGATCTACGCTGTGTTGTTTTATGTATTCAATTAGAAATGCCGTTTCATTCTGATCCAAGGCGGCCGGCAGGTACATTGATGAATTCCTACAGAGTGACTTTGCTTTCTCGAAAGGGACATTTCTGTGTATTTTCAAAGCTGAAATAACAATAAGAATGGATACAAACTTGCCACATGGACTTAATATATGAATTAGTATGGTCCATATGTGATAGTGTTGAAATTAACACATGGGTCGGGAATCTCCGTAATCTTAGTGGTATAGCAACTGACCGGAGAGTAAAACGGAGGCAATGACTAATGGGATCAATCCATTACTGGTTGGTCCGACTTTTCGTGTACTTTTCGGGTTTATATGTATATATATATATATATATATATATATATATATTTTTTTTTTTTCTCGCGCTGATCAGCCGGACCGAAAACATCTACAGTTCAGGATACACAGATGTAAATTTATAAATGTTTTTATATATATATATATATGTATATATACATAATTTGCTAATATCTTTACGATATTAGCTTACAACGTATGTGTAAGCTACATTGCATTTACTTGAGAGAGAGACAGTTAGACAGACAGACAGAAAATCATAGTTTAACTTACGTGTCCAACCTAGAGTGCCGACCATTAAGAACCCACTAGCACAGATGAGCAGAACGCAACACATCCCGCCAACTCACTGAATTATCGGAGACAGGGCAGGCGATTATAACAAGGAAACGTTTGTATATACGGGATACAAGTATAACCATCCGAGTGACATTCCAGGAACAGCATCCAGTATCACAAATCAAGTCAAACCGCGTGCTTTGAGGAAAAATTACAAATTACCCAAGACGCCGGAGAACGAGTTATTTTTAATTTCGAGTAATTTAAATTTATTTAGAATATTTTTTTAGTGGAATTATATTTTATAAAGATGTAACAACATGTGTGTTAAATACATTTTAAATTTAATTAAGATTCACCAGGGAGATGTAAGCATTCGTCTACCGTGTTTTCAAGGCAGCTTTTATGTTCCCCCCAAAACAATATACATGGACAGCAAAGGCAGCATAATGCAAGTTGGGTAGCCCATGGATATGTCTAGGCACTTGTCATAGATTAATTCTGTTGCCAAACCAAATCCAATATGTTGATATTTCCTCAAATACCTTTTTGAATTCCCTGACTAAGTATAAAAACGAGTACATTTTAACATTCACTGGAATCTTTTTTTTTTATGAAATTGTAATTTTTGTGTCCGTTTATTACAATATCAAATTCGCTTATCTGTGATCATCAGGTGCACGGGGTGATAGTTGCACGGATTGATAGGGTGATCTTATTCAGTGATTGAATACTAGTGATTAATTCATACAACTTACTCTTGCCATTAATTCATACAACTGATAAAACTAATATAACTATCAGTAGATTCTATGATTTTTTTTTCCAAAGCCTGAAAAAAATTAAATTTTGCATTAAACGCAGTCCGGTTACTGTAACCGTTGTGATTTGTAAACCGAACATGACCATACTCAAAAGGAATGAATATATTATGATAAATCTGGCCTCATACCTTGCACCTGTTTCAACACGTACATCGGTCAGGGTGCCAGAAGTCAGATACTGTGAAGTGACAGTAACCCTATATATTAGAGAAAAAGATCTATCTCGCGTTTATGCTGGAACCCGTATAAATCACAATTTACATGTGTCACATGTTTGAATTAGAAAATTGTATTTATATTTACGGGTAAATCAAAAGGTTTCCGTGATTTGCTTATTTGTCATGAGTAAATGTCTCTATGTACAAAATAGCCTAATCATTGAATCTACATTTATATCAGGCAATCGTAATCGAACTGTTTATATGACTTCAGTTAATTAGTAAAACATTCATTCGTATATAAAATGCTGGCCTATGTAGCGGAGGGGCTCAGTGAAGGTGGGGCGCCTGAAAGCTTTATCAATTCATTAACTTATCTGAATGTCAGAAGTCAGATGCTTTGAAAAGGCCGTGCAAATATAAAAACAAAAACCCCTCCCTGCTGAGAATCCCGCGTGAGATCGGATAACCACTATTAGCACATGTCTCATGTGTTAATTTGATATTCTTTTACGCTATGGGGGCCTGCTTATGGTAAGGTGTCTGCATCAAATAAAGATTGTTTAGTTAATCCCTAATTTGTCGTGGTTAAACGATTACAAACCCCATTAAGGTACCATGTATTTAGTCCCACACATACACAACATAAACTTGTAATGATCTTATTCAGTCGTGACCAATGCAGATAATGTATGTGGTTTCTATCAGTGAATTAGTGGCAAATGCTCGTCAAAAAGACGGATATACTATGCCTGTTATTCATTGTGAAAGTTTAACTGTTCATGATGTAGTATATTTACAACAAATTTAGTCTCTCTGCTACCGTATTTCTACTTCCAGCATACCGAAACACATGTACACCCTAGCATGCCATATAACAGGAGCTCCTACAAAGTTTTGACGTGTCTGTTTATATGACTACCATATCTCCAGTTCTTGGACAGGTACACAGGTATATGCCAGGGGACCGGTTGACCAGGTATTTTTTCTACTTCCTGTTAACGACATGTGCTTGATTCATCATCACGTAATCAGTGATTAATATATATGACCATTTCTATTCCGTATCGTGAACAATCATTATGAATCAAACTTTATAAAACACACATAAAACAAAAAGTGAACGATGAAAATCCACTGACAGACTCGAGTAGATTTTTATAATACATCTAAACAGAAATTCATTACTCTTCACATCCATATTTAAAAAAAACTAAAAACTGCCAGTTCTAGGAACATTTGATCAATTTGCAAATGCGGCAAAGTGTATAATGCAGTGACAGCTAATTATGTTTACATGCAGATAAAGTTGATATCTTTCATGCAGTAATATAAGTAACACCACGAAGATGTTAAGAATTTACCATGCATCATACATATTGAATTATTATAGCAATTTATGCCTGAATTCATATTTTTAGGAACTACATAAATGTAAAATGTTGACAAAGTGGGAACACCCCCAATAGACACACCATAGCCAATATAAGACCTTGCACATAAAAAAATATATATTAAATACAGTATCAAATGAAACGCATGTTATTTTGAATAAAGGCTGAATTTTCTATGAAATATTTTGTTTCACTGTGCTTTCTCATGCTTTCTAAAATTCACTGCTGTCCGAGCTGTTCATCAGACAGGTCAGTGATATAGAGTGAGATTCAAGATTCTCAAACACAACAATATTTAATTAAATGATAGCCATGCCATATAGCCTACCTTTGAAGCCGGTTGATTTGCATTTTACTATATCATCTTGTTCGGTTGTTTCCGCTCTAGCGGTAGTGGTTATCTTATTATCTAGCGAATCATTCTCGTCTTTAATTAAAAAAAAAGAAACAGCAATTACAGTAGTGCAAGATTTAAATGACATGTTTCTTCTCTGAAAATATAACTTCAGTTTAGATGAAAGTTAGCAGTAAAAGTCTAAAATTTGAGAGACCTCCCCGGGCTTATGTACGATGCACAGTGATAAGATATTTTAATCGTTACATTGTATCTGCAAATTTGAAATAAAAAGACATTACTTCCAAATTTCTTAGCTTTAAACTGACTGAACTTTGCGCTCTTTGAATAATATGTTGCTCTGCTGATGAAATAAGATAAAAAAGGCATTTATCTTGTATCTTAGATATTTAATATTTCAACAATAATCCTTCTCATAATTTCTCATATGAAGCTTTGGTATCCTGTTAAAAGATTTCTCTGACTCAACTTTCGGCGTTTGTTTCTCATTATCAAAAATCCAAGTTACTTGAATATCCTAACGAACCTTCCTCAGTTCCACATATCGCAGTGGCGAGTGCGGTACAGTTCGCATTCCTCCATTCGCCGTTGTCTTGTTTAACGACTGAGCAGTTTCCGGTGAGTCTGTCATTCGGTTCAAATAAATACCCCCGCACTGGTCTTCTCGCTGAAATTTAACAACAGACGCTGAACTTGGTTCAGGTTACTATGTATTTTCTCCGCCGAGAAGGTATGCGTTCTTTCCGTTCACGATTTTGTGTGTGTAAATCACGCAAACATAAACGGAATCTCATTCAAGTTCCAGAGCATTTCAGGAATGGGCCAATCAAGATTTAGATCTGGATCCGGCACATGATCCGGAGTCAAGTACGCCTTCAAGAAATATTCACAAATCTACAGTCACATATGCATAGATACACCTGGGATTATGGCACGAAAAGGTAAAAGCAAACACGGTTTGGGGAGCACCCCATAAATAGGACCTCCACATAGCGGAGGCTTACTTTCATTAAAATAAAGATTTTTAGTTTCTTTTTATAAATTTATGAATCGGTTAACGTATCCTTTCAGAGTAAAGCCTTAAATTCTCATGATTACAGTTTTTAAATCTCGAATACATAGAGCTTACAGTACATTATAAAAATGTCTTACCCCATACTGATTTTGTCCACTCCGATGAGCTCCATCCGATCCAGTAATCATCTTCGTTATTATTTAAAGCCTGTGTAATGCCAGAAAGAACGATCACCAGCAGGTGACCACTGAAACTGTCACACTCCGCGCGTGCATTGTACCAGGTCAATAGTCCTTTGATAATTCTAATACAGCCGCCTGAGACGAAGATACAGGTCCAGCGGGGACACCATGTGCAATCTAAAAATAGGAAAATCATAATGTCATATAAAACATATACATATGTGACTGATATTTCATATAAAAATAGATTATAAATAGAAAGGGAGGTATCCATATCAGCGTGTTAATAAGTACGAATAACAGTAATATTTGCATTCTTTTACTCAGTATGTAAAGTCATTATTAAATCTCAATTTGCTAATTAATTTTTAGTTACCCGGCAGTTTGCAAAATGCTCCAGCCTTGTTGGTGTTACACCTAGCCACCTTGACCAGACCTGCTTTTACGTAAAGACAACATGTCGTTCCCGACCAGTCCCCCAGGGGTCTTGTCTTATTTCCTGTACATTCATATATATGCATATATATATATATATATATATATATATATATATATATGTGTGTGTGTGTGTGTGTATATATATATATAATATATATATATATCGAAAGTTAGTGTGATCCTAGACGAAATATAAATCGAGAGAAACGTAAACTAAGAACATCAAAAACAGAAGCGATTATATAGCTGAATTGAAACTGAATACTGGACCTTTCTAGAAAATATGCATATTCAGTTCAGTTGTATTTATTTGAAAGAACATGGAAAATTATCAAATGTATACCCATATGTGATGAAAACGTACCTTTATCATGACATTTGTAACTGATTGTTGTATTGATAGGATGTTTGCTTTTTCCTTGATTTTCTGAAGAATAACATGGTTTATATTAGTTTCTGCCTGATAACAGGTCGACGAGAAGTGGAATCGACCTGGGAGATATGGTATTGTGTGATACAGTTATTTTGTATATATTTTTGAATGGATAAAGACAACAGTAAGACGACGTATATTGGTCGCCGACAAATATATTGCGCTCAAATCATTATTCCTAGTAAGAAAAATCTCCTATGCGATATCAATATTAGTAGCTATTTATTTCTGGGAAATATTTAGATTTGGCGTACTCATTACTCGTGAAATGCAAAATAAACAAAAATTAATTGTAAATTATTACTGGTTTATTAATATGACTGGTGAAATAACAGTTTTAACCGTGTCTGGATCTAACTGGTGTTTACCTGTCACAAAATTGTTAAAAAAAGCTTACTTCACTTGCTGGTTACGGACAGGATATAAATAGAGTTTACGTTGTATACCTATCGACGCCTGATCCACTCTGTGTCGCCTCATGTATTCATGTAGTATTTACGTTAACAAGACTTACCTCCCAGGCTGGTGACGGGCAGGATATGACTATAGAGTCTACGTTGTATGCCTAACCAGGCCTGATCTACGCTGTGTTGTTTTATGTATTCATGTAGAAATGCCGTTTCATTCTGATCCAAGGCGGCCGGCAGGTACATTGATGAGTTCCTACAGAGAGACTTTGCTTTCTCGAAAGGGACATTTCTGTGTATTTTCAAAGCTGAAATAACAATAAGAATGGCTACAAACTTACCACATGGACTTAATATATGAATTAGTCCATATGTGATAGTGTTGAAATTAACACATGGGTCGGGAATCTCCGTAATCTTAAAGGTATAGCAACTGACCGGATAGTAAAACGAAGGTAATGACTAATGGGATCAATCCATTACAGGTTGGTCCGACTGTTCGTGTACTTTTTGGGTTTATATGTATATATATATATATATATATATATATATATATAAATATATATAAATATAAATATATATATATATAAATATATATATATATATATATATATATATATATATATATATTCTCGCGCTGATCAGCCGGACCGAAAACATCCAAAGTACAGGATACACAGATGTAAATTTATAAATGTTTATATATATATATATATATATATATATATATATATATATATACACATAATTTGCTAATACCTTTACGATATTAGCTTACAACGTATGTGTAAGCTACATTGCATTTACTTGAGAGAGAGACAGTTAGACAGACAGACAGAAAATCATAGTTTAACTTACGTGTCCAACCTAGTGTGCCTACCATTAAGAACCCACTAGCACAGATGAGCAGAACGCAACACATCCCGCCAACTCACTGAATTATCGGAGACAGGGCAGGCGATTATAACAAGGAGACGTTTGTATATACGGGATACAAATATAACCATCCGAGTGACATTCCAGGAACAGCATCCAGTATCACAAATCAAGTCAAACCGCATGCTTTGAAGAAAAATTACAAATTACCCAAGACGCCAGAGAACGAGTTATTTTCAATTTCGAGTAATTTAAATTTATTTAGAATATTTTTTTTTCAGTGGAATTATTTTATAGAGATGTAACAACATGTGGGTTAAATACATTTTAAAAATTAATTAAGATTCACCAGGGAGATGTAAGCATTCGTCTACAGTGTATACAAGGCAGCTTGTATGTTCCCCCCAAAACAATATACATGGACAGCAAAGGCAGCATAGTGCAAGTTGGGTAACCCATGGATATGTCTAGGCAACTTGTCATAGATTAATTCTGTTGCCAAACCAAAATCCAATATGTTGATATTCCCTCAAATACCTTTTTGAAATCCCTGACTAAGTATAAAAACGAGTAAACTTTTAACATTCACTGGAATCTTTTTTTATGAAATTGTAAATTTTGTGTCCGTTTGTTCCAATATCAAATTTGCTTATCTGTGATCATCAGGTGCACGGGGTGATAGTTGCACGGATTGATAGGGTGATCTAATTCAGTGTTTGAATACTAGTGATTAATTCATACAACTTACTCTTGCCATTAATTCATTCAACTGAAAGAATATAACTATCAGTAGATTCGATCATATTTTTATTGGTCTGGGTGCCAATAGTCAGATACTGTGATGTGACAGTAACCCTATATATAAGAGAAAAATATTCTATCTCGCAGTTATGCAGTTATCCGTATAAATCACAATTTACATGTGTCACATGTTTGAATTAGAAAATTGTATTTTTATTTACGGGCAATCAAAAGGTTTCCGTGATTTGCTTATTTGTCATGAGTAAATGTCTCTATGTACAAAATAGCCTAATCATTGAATCTACATTTATATCATGCAATCATAATGGAACTGGTTTTATGACTTCAGTTCATTAGTAAAACATTCACTCGTATATAAATGGCTGGCCTGTGTAGCGGAGGGGTTCAGTGAAGGTGGGACGCCTGAAAGCTTTACAATTCATTGACTCATCTGAATGTCAGAAGTCAGATGCTTTGAAGAGGCCGTGCAAATATGAAAAAAAACCTCTCCCTACTGCCCTACTGAGAATCCCGCGTGAGATCGGATAACCACTACTAGCACATGTCCCATGTGTTAATTTGATATCTTTTTAAATTATGGGGACCTACTTATGCTGTGATGTCTGCATCAAATAAATATATTTTAGCTAACCGCTCATTTGTCGTGGTTAAATGTCTATAAATCCCATTCCGGTACCATGTATTTAGTCCCACAAATACCCAACATAAACTTGTAATGATCTTATTCAGCCGTGACCAATGCAAATGATTTGTGTGGTTTCTATCAGTTAATTAGTGGCAAATGCTCATCACCAAGACGGATATACTGTGCTTGTTAAATATTGTGAAAGTTTAAGTATTCACGATGTAGTATATTTATAATAAGTTTAGTCTTTGTGCCACCGTATTTCTACTTCCAGCATACCGAAACACATGTACACACTAGAATGACATATAACAGGAGCTCCAACAAAGTTATGACGTGTCTGTTTATATGACTACCATATCTTCAGTTCTTGGCCAGGTCCACCGGTACACACCGGGGGAGGGTAGACCAAGTTTCGTGTTCACTTCCTGTTAACAACATGTGCTTGATTCTTCATCACGTAATGGGTAATATATATAACCATTTCTATTCCGTATCATGAGCAGTCATTAATACGAACCGAACATTATAAAACATAAAGAGTAAACGATGAAATTCCACTGAAAGACGTGAGTAGATTTTTATTATACATCTTAACAGAAATTCATTACTCTTCACATCCATATTTGAAAACAACTAAAAACTGCCAGTTCTAGGAACATTTGATCAATTTGCAAATGCGGCACATAGTACAAATTAACTGTATAATGCAGTGAGAGCGAGTTATGTTTATACATGCAGATAAAGTTGATATCTTTCATGCAGTAATACAAATAACACCACAAAGATGTTAAGAATTGACCACGCATCATACATATTGAATTATTATAGGATTTTATACCTGAATTCATATTTTCAGGGACCACATAAATGTTCAATGGTTACAAAATAGGAACACCCCAAAAGACACACCATAGCCAATATGAGACATTGCATATAAAAAAAAACTATATATTAAACACAGTATCATATGAAACGCATGGTATTTGAATAAAGGCTGAAATATTCTAATATATATTTCACTGCGCTTTCTCGTGCTTCCTAAATTCTCTTACGTATTACACATCGCACAGCCAACCCAGTTATATTGAATTTTTATATTTAAAGCTTTCGTGACGTCAGAAGATGCGTTCACCAGCAGGTGACCATGGAGACTGGCATATTTCGGCCCGCTCGTTGTGGTAGGAAAAAACCTCCTATGATAATTCTGATACAGCCGCCTGAGACGAAAATACAGGCCCAACGTGGGCATTACAACCTGAAGTTAAGATAAAATGTTTGTATAACATATAGCGTGTGCGATTCAACAGTCAATTGAATACTATTGGAAAAACTGGTGGAAAAACATTAAAATTAATTATAATTTTAAGGTGTATTTCATACGTGACAGGATAGTTTTTTTAGAAGGATGTGACATATTTACAGTGTGAGATTATATTACTGATTAATACCTACACTAATTTAAAATGTTTGTCTCAATTACTAATACTTACGCATGATATATTAAAGATGACATACAACTGTGTGTGTGTGTAAACATAAAATTATTACTTTTAAATATCAATTAATCATAGAATGTTCGATATAGTTCATATAAAACTCCACCTAATACTCAAGAAGGAGAAAAGGAAACACACTATGGAATGAAAGATACAGTATGAAGAAAATTAAACATGAAAAAAGAAATTAAATTAATTATTAAAATAAAATGCACAACGCTCCCTAAATATAGTTTGTGTCAGGATAAAGTCACAACATGGAGATAATGCAAATCAATCCATGGCAAAAATGTGTCTATAACAAACATTTGGTTTGAAATAATTCAAGCTGGATATGTTAAAAATTTTCCACTAGATGTCAGCATTAGGTTGAATCTGAAGGTCGACTCACTCTGCTCTTGCAGTGCTAACGTTTACATGACTTACCTCCAAGACTGGTGACTGTATATGACTGTAGTGTTTACGTGTACCTAATCACGCCTGATCCACGCTGTGCCGCCTCTTATATTCTAATAGTTTCTTCCCTGTCCAAGGTGGTCGGCAGGAGTAGGGTGGATTTATGATAGAGAGACTTCGCTTCCTTTAAATCACATGTTTGTGTATTTCTGAAGCTGTAAATACTACAAGAAGTGAAACAAACCTAATGCTGCGCTTGGCTATGAAATGCTGTGAGACGTAAAAACAAGTATAATTGTACGTATGGAACAAAGTGGATCATCAGTGCATAGACATAGTTGTATACAAGTATGAATTAATGTAGACTTCAGCGTTTTCCATTTTATGGAGAAAAACAGAAAATGGGTTAGATACAGGACTTCTAATAAAATAATTCGTAAAGTCAGATTTAGAACAAATATATGTACTGCAGATAAATAAGATCTTAGAAAATAACTATATTTAAAAGCTGCTCTAAGACGCCTTATCTTCGTCGAATTGTGATGTACGAATAGTTTTTATTCGAATTTCGAATCGTTTGGCAAAAGCTCTTGGACCCAATAGAACATGTCCGGTTTTCAGTTGAACTGAATTGTAATATGATGAGCAGAAGAATCAGAAGAATAATATGAATACGAAGAATTTTTATATGTCTGTAGTCTTCCCGAGGAAACTGTGAAACATTGTATGTTCCTGGAACAGAGAGAGAGAGAGAGAGAGTGAGAGAGAGAGATAAAAGATTGATTGAGAGAGAGAGAAGTTTTTCGTGTCCAAGGCACAGTTCCCAACATAAAAAAATGCACCGATGGTGAAGAAAGCAGAATGCTGGTGTGACCCATCTTGATAACACAATCACTGTTGATGCGTTGCCGCTAAATGCAAGGAGACGTGTAACAGGATACATATATAACTAACTGGGCGACCTTCCAGATACAGAATCCAGTATCCATGATTAATAAAGGAGTAATTACAACCTACCAAACAAGCGAAAAATATATCCTCACTGCGGGTATTCTATTAATCCTGTTTATTTTAAGTTGTTTTAGTGAATTGATGGGGACGTCTTTAAATTGAAACTTAACAAATAACAATATTCCATTAGGGACCACAAGGACCATAATGCATTTACAAAGGGATCATATACCACCGTTGCATTTAATAAGCTCCAAAGCCCATGACGGGTTGGATATGACGGTAAAGTTTACAATTTATACCTAATCACGCCTGATCGACGCAGTGCGCCTCACGTATTCATGTGGTAATAACGTAAACATGAATTACCTCCTAGGCTAGTGACGGGCTGGATATCACTGTAGATTTTACATTGTATACCTGACCTCACCTGATCCAAGCAGTGCCGCTTCACGTTTTCTCTAGTGATAACGTTTACAGAACTTACCTTCCAGGCTGGTGACCGGCTGGATATGACTGTTGATTTTACGATGTATACCTCAACACGCCTCATCCACGGTGTACCGCCTCATATATTCTTTTAGTCATAATTTTTACATGACTTACCTCCGAGCCTGGCCTCGGGTTTGATATGACTGTAGGGTTTGCCTTGTATACCTAACCACGCCTGATCCACGCTACACCGTCTCATGTATTCTGTAGTAATAAAGTTAACATGACTTGCCTCCCAGGTTGGTGACTGGCTAGATACTAAATATGACGGTACGGTTTACATTGTATACCTAACCAGCACTGATCCACCCTGTTCCGCCTCATATATTTCTGTAGTGACAACGTTTACATGATATTACCGCTCAGGCTGGTGACATGCTGGATATGACTGTAGAGCTAACGTTGTAAACCTAACCAACCTTGATCCACGCTATGTTGCTTCGTGTATTCTTGGGATAATAACGTTTCCTTCCGACCAAAGGCGGCCGGCAGGTTTAGTGATGATTTCCTACAAACTGACTTTGCTTCTTCGAAAGTGACAACTTTGTGTATTGCCGATGCAGAAAATACCATAACAATTGATACGAACTAAACACAAGGCCTTTTAGTTAATTAGATACGTCCACAATACCTGCCATGAACCATATTGTCCTTGACAAATTTCCGACACTTCCGATTTATATATATATATATATATATATATATATGTGCACACGTTAACTAGCGATACCGGAAGCATCTACATCACAGGATATATAGTACAGATTTTTACATGTATATATAGATTTATCATCTTTGTGATATAAGCTTAGAAAATTTTTGTAAGGTGCATGTATTCTTGTAGAAATAACGGCTACATGACTTTTTTCCCAGGCCGGTGACGGGCGGGATAAGACTGTAGAGTTTACGTTGTATATCTAACCACGCGTGATCCATGCTGTGCCGCCTTATGTGTTCTTGTAGTAATTAATAACTTTTTTCCTGTCCAAGGCGGCCAGCAGATACAGGGATCATTTTCACAGAAAAGTTTGGCTTCGTCGACCGTAACAACTTTGTGTATCTCCAAGGCTTTAAGGAGAGTAGCACTATTTTCTTCTTGCAGAGTCTCCCAGTAAGATATAGGTTTTACTTTGTTATTAATGTTTTCTATATTGACAATTAACATGATTAAACTAAATGTATTAATCTGTATTAAAGCTTGCGTGTCCATGAGAAATGTACATTGTACACTGTGTCATTTTTCCTATTGGCATATTCTGTTCAATGAACAGATAAGAAGGATCAAGGTTGCCAAACCCATGTGGGATTCAAATTGAAGACTTAAGAGGTCCGGAAAACCCCATAAGAAATACACTTTATCAAGACTTCCCCGTTTCACCAAGGGCATGTTTTTCTTCAACGATTACTACTGATACGCCATACCGCTGAGATCACAGAATGTATGAAAATATTATGTTTTGGGCTTTTTATATATATTCCTTTTCCAAGGAGAGAGAGAGAGAGAGAGAGAGAGAGAGAGAGAGCGAAAGAGAGAGAACGAGAGAGAGAGAGAGAGAGAGATTTTTTAAAGTCTAACTAAGTATCCAGGCCACAGAGCAAACAATGAGCAATGCACTAGAGGTGAAGAATAGTATGGTATCGTGACGCATGAAGCCAACACCATGATGTAAGTGGAGACAGTAAGTCAATATCAGCAGGTGAGTTAATGGGATATACATATAACCATGTGAAATACCTCCCCGTCCATATATCCTCTGCTCATGGTAATAAAGTGAAATTTATGACACAGGATGAATCAAACAATCGAATAATCTGTACTTTATTTATATACCTATGAGTAATTAATTACAGCTATAAAAGAGCAGAGGAACACAGACGCGGATTTTGTTTTGAAATATAAATGTTTTTTTATTTTTTTTTTTTTTTTTGCTATTATGGTACAAAACAACGAGTACGTAGTAATACAAAACTAGAAAATACACGGCAAAGATGGCAAATAATTTGCTGTCTGGATTAAATGAACTACACCGAAACCTTAAAAATAACTCGCAATGATACCGATGTTTCTTATTCTCTATAGTTATAAGCTGAATCTTCCACCTGAAACAGGATAACTGAACAGCTGTTAAAATAAAGTAATTAAATTAGTTGTTACATTAGCTTTATGTACAAGTTGTCGTGCAGTTATACTGGATGTTATTATTGTTAATTACATGATAAATGCCACGTCTATGACCTATATAGACACTATTCTACAAGTTGTCTGTTCCTGGATCGCCTTTTCTGTGTCAGCCACCAATTGTATGGAAAAAATACAGACCTAAAAAATACTCATAGGACACATACTCCCTTATGTGATAAATTGTACCCCATTTACCACGCAACAGTTGATCCTCACGTCCATACCTGCCTTATAGTTTCAAAATCCACGATCAGATGGCATCAGAAGCGGCGGTTAAATTCCAGGAAAGAGATATATGAACTTAAAGTGTCACCATTTCCAGATTTTACTTGATGCACACAAGTCCTTATATATTCCTTCGATTTCTTCATTAATGTTGTAAGATATATTTTACAGGCATGACTGATGACAAATTCAACCGCTAGTACATTATATGTTCAAGGGGATATATACCCTTTCTGGTCATATTAACAAAATAAATATATTACAAACCCTATTACAAGAAAGTCTGCTCATTTACTGTGTAAAAAAATAAATGGGGTATTCATTAAATTTCAAACAAGAGGAAAATACAAGTGTTTCATATTTCTTTTAAGTAGTTTTATCTTGATCGGTAACGCCTTTTGTCAGAAAATCCAATCGGTGGGCTCCGGTTAATTTTATCGGTCCTCTGTTAAGTTCAGAGATGACCTCATCCAATTAGTTTCCGTAGAGATTCTGTGATACAGGCCTAGGGGGCGGGGATACCGTATGGGACGTGCTTTCAAAGGAAGTCCCACACCGAGTTGGGATTGGTGGTGCCGGCTTGCTTGGGCGGGCTGGAGTCATAGGGCGTCTGCAGGTCTGGCAGCGTGCGATCTCACCGAACACCATGTTGTCATAATGTATACTGTCGTTGTCTTCATTCTGTGTATTGTATATAATCACTGGTTCGGAACTCTCTACCATGTACCATACAGAGGAAAGGCAACCCAAGGTTTAGATAAACGATTAAAATGAAAATTTTGTAAATGGTGGTCAATAAATGAGACGCCCTAAAGTGAGATCATAACTACAAAAGGTATCAGTCGTCCCTTAACACTAAGCGGTTTAACACTAAGCGCAGGTAAACATCTAAGACTAAATCATGGCGAAGGACAAGATTTATGGAAAAATAGTAGAGTGCGATCACTGTCAATAATGATATGGATTATCGTTATTCTTCTTCTTATTATTATAATTATTATCAAATGTTACAGATGTTTTTAGTTGTAGCGATGTATAAAGACAGATATACAAGGATAATTTCGTTCCGTGCCGCAGATATATACTTTAAAAAAAAAGTACAATTATTTAAAGATACTATTTGCCTAATCCAATATTCTTTCAAAAATATTAAAACAAACCACCTGTCCGCATTGGGTGCACGGCGATTTGACTGTGGCCGCGGACGGCCATCTCGTCATATCAGGCGTTGATGAGTAGTAGGGCTGATCAGTGTCCAGTCCAAAAGTGTCAGGTGTCGTTATGGGAACATCTGAGACCGTAATCTGTGGTACCGGGTCAACCGGGATCTCCCTTCTATACATGATTAAACTTTTGTTTAACATCGATACGGGGAAGATGTATCATATTGGAAAAGAACCTTTAGTTCAGCCTGAAGGCGGCATGCAAATATTAAACTTACTTAATTGATTATTCTATCTAAAGGTTACGGAGCATGATCCTGACATATTGTCTACCTTTACCACAAAAGTGTTGTCTGTAGTATAAACGTGTTTACCTGTCGGGCTTGTTTACTTTACACTTATTGCAGGATATCGTGACAATTACTGACATAATAACAACAGCGGCGACTATGCTGATGATGATTTTCCAACCGAAGTTCATACCCTTCCCTGTATAAAGTGAAAGATAAGACGATGTGAGAAGCAGAATGTTTAGATTAGGCTATTATAATTTTAACAATACATCAACAGGTATTCATACAGTTGGTGTATATAATATTCTCCCAGTACATAAAACGTCACAGTCAAAACCACTTTTGTTTGAAATCATATTTAACCCTTTATCACCTCAATCACAAGTACATTACGACCAAGAAACGACCACCGACAGGAAGATACGGCAGGCTGTTGAAATTCCTGTATAGGTTGCCAATAATTATACTAATTAGCAACTACAGTCACACACTAAATTGTTTCGGAATGTTTGCTTATTGTGGCAACCATTGTTGCTGTCGGCATTGGTTAAATTATCTTTTGTTAACTGTGACTGTTATTTTTATTGAAAATGGAGTAATGCTTGAGTTTAACTGGGTCTATGACTCATAATCAAATTAGACAGATCAAGGAAAAGAAATTGGTCCAACAGCACTATTCGGTCGAATTTGGTCATATCCGCCTGTCTTTAGATTATATCATGGATACATTCAGTTCAGATTCACAGTTATATTCATTGGTGAGAAGTTTTATTTTTAAAATAATGCAGAGAGGCCAAAGACAAAAACAAAAATTAACTAAGCTCCAATCCTACTTTTCACTGGTCCGCCTGAAGTAAACAAAATAGAGTGGTATATCTAGAGTCCAGATATACCTGACGGCTTCCTAAATGCACATATACGAATGTGTCTCTGACATAAAAAGGCCATTTGAAAATTATATCGATTAGGAAACTGGAGAAAAAGACTTCACAGCTCAGATCTGAACCTTTTGTCTATGCTAACCAGAGTGTAATGTTTAGAGACTACATGGAAACAAATGTAAAAGACAGAAAGTCTGTCAATGCGGCTATTGCAAATCTAACCACCCCAGATGTTACCGATGTGGCCACAACAATAATGAAATGTCCCTGTTACCTGAAATACATAACGCGGGGTGAATGGAACCACACTCGGTTGTCTCCCATTTTGTCACATTCCCCTCTTTCGTGAGTATCGCACACCTCTGCTGATCATCCACTTTCCCATTTCGCCAGCGGAAGTCCTGAACGACAGAGCCTTGTAAAAAAAGCATATAACCTGTCAGGAGGAAAAATCGCTAAACTAATCGCATAGTATTTCTAAATGATATATCAATATCAATGTGCTGTCACACCGCTTACGTCAATATATATATATATATATATATATATATATATATATATATTGTTCTCATATTAATCATTAGACCTACATCTGCCATATCTACAGAAGCGTTTGTCGTCCTCTCAGGTAACCTTTTTTTGTATCAGAATAAAAAATATTTAAACATCTTTTTTCATATTTAAATAACGAGACCTGAAACATGTATGGTTAATTGAAAAATAGTAGGTTGTTTGCTCAAATTATTTATGCCAGACTCACCATTCTGCTTCTCTTTTATCCATTGGTTCTTCACGCATCCTACCCAGACCTCAGAGCAGTGAGTTGGAAGCTTTACACCATGTATCTGAGTCGCTAACTTTGACCCCTGACCTTTACACGTCATGAAAGCATAGTACCAATCACGTGGCTGACCATCACACGTCATTGTGTAGCAACGATGATCCTCCTGGAAACAATATGGTTTTGCACACTCTCGACATTCTGGAAAAAACAAATAAAACTATATTTGTATTTGATTTGATGATTAAATGCACGATAAATTAAAAACTCCACTCATCATTATTAGACACTGGATTTCACAATTGATGGCAATTAAATCAAAGATATGCACCTATTTCTAAATGATTGCGGAACATTACACACCTCACATTGAATTTTCATTTAGCAAGTTATAATAATAGCCAAAACCGAAACGAAGAAGACTTTATAAAATATTTTAATTCTTCAATTGCTTGTTGTAAAAAAGTTTTCGTTAAATATATGAACATATAATTTAGAGGTTATTTCTTTGAAATAATTCATAACAACCAAACCTGACCATAACTATATAACTACCCTTTATTTTGTGTTTCAAACCGCGTACCTGAGTCACAGATGTAACCTTTTAGCTTAATCGAGCATCCCGTCGCATAGAGGTTGTTCCCAGGAATACGAAGAGCACCACAGTTTGCGCCCGACATGGATCGAAATACATGTGTATGGACTAAAAAAAATGTACTTTATATATATATATATATATAATCCATTTGAGATTAGTTTGATCTGTATAAGACCATATGTCTGATTCATAATCTTTGAGTCACACCATTCGAGTCAGAGTCCATGTCCGCCATCTTGAAGTGTTCTAGCCCAAGTCCACCATTCTGGATTTCGAGTCATTTGGAAACAGATTCCATGTCCGAGTGCTAGTCTAATATAAATCTCTTTCTTTACAAAAGTTAGAAATGAACATTAGAAATTACCATGTACATTTCTATGTTTACGACATTATTTTACTGGAACTTTCAATTACATTTAGCACGCGATGCAGAGCCAGAGCTTAATCTGTAAAGTTTTATTTCTCAACATTTTGTTAAGAGTTTGCACATAATCGTTCGCAAGTCTTTAGTGTATGGACATGTATGCAAGTCTTTAAAGTATTTATACTTAACTCGAGATGGACTGGTGGTCTTTCGAGTCCTTACCTCGACTTCTGTTTTGCTAATCACCGCGTTCGAGAACAGGTCCTAGTCCAGGACCTTCGAGTGGAAATAAAAGTCCGAGTCCCTAAAAAATGGACTCGAAGTCTGACTCAAGTCCAAGTCCGGATTCGAGTCCTACGTCACTGACCAGAGAAAATAAAGGAATCCAAAAATTGTATAGTTTTAACTTAATTTTGCCCTTTATTTCTTGTTTATGAAGGTTTGTTTTTAAATCATCCTCTCCTAATCAACGAATATATAATTGGATCAGCACAGAAAATACACTTACTTTGAATAATCTATATTAAACTTTAATTCGTTCCGTCTATCTTCGTTTTGTTTGTTATTCAGAAGTACAAGTCTTATAGAGTTTAACTACAAATGTTGAATAAAAATCTTGTCGGAATTATATCCCCCAAAATAACGAATTAATTCGAACTGTTATTTTTTAACATCTGATATTGAAAATTATATTGAAATTATTTACATATCATAGAATATTTCAGTTTAAATTATACAGGATCGGACAGTTTTGTAAACAAGTTGGATTTAATTCAAAACTGAAACTGGTTTGTAATTCAAAGTGAGACTTAAAGAATACAACTTATTTGAAAACGTGTACAATGGAACCACGGAATTAAGACCACCTTCGGGACATGTGAAAATGGTCTTAATTTCGAGGTGGTCCTATTTGTAAACACATATTTTACATGATGTATAATAGGTAAATAATGGCTAGTAATGGATGATCAAACTAGTCTTTAATTTAATCCATGGCTTTGGATAAAAAGCAAAATTTAGACAAAATATCTATTTGTGCACTGTCAGTCAGATATTGTATGACAGAAGGTTTGCCTGAGTTGTAGACATCATGGATTATATAGCTGAGTGAGACCGACTCAGCAGTGAAACAATACAAATTGAGCAGTTCTTGGATCAACTGAACCACTTGATGGACCGATGGATTTTATGATATTTTTCCTAAGGAGATATACAGTGCAGTGGCTAGGGAGTCAGTAAAGATCAAAAGGGCGACATATGGTAACCGAGACAGTTGTTAGTTTTTACAAGAAGCGATACCATCCTTTGATCTATTGTCCCGCCCATTCACACTTGGTTTATTACCATGCCTGAGTTGCCTAAGGTATATAGAAACTAACTACACGAACACTCCAGAAATGGTCTGTAATAAAGTGGTTTTAATATTGAGTAATTGCTCACTCAAGGGACCAAAAAAAGTGGTCCTAATCCAGAATTTTGGGATGGTCTTAATTGCGGAATTGGTATTAATGACTTATCATTAAAAAAACCTTTGATACCGGGCAAAATGGTCTATTGTGAAGGTGGTCCTAGAAGTGGGAAGGCGGGGTTCCATTGTAATTTAGCCCCGTTGTATGATCTCACCTCGCTCACTGGTCTCCCCTTTTTCGTCTATCCAAATCCAGTTTGGTAAATCGATGAGCCTGACACCAAGCCAGGCTCTTGTTACCCCACTCCTGTCCATTATTTCAACTAGTTTATCATCATCCTGAACTGTTTTGCTGATAGGCAACATCTGACCAAAAGATTTACAGTAGTGGGAGGCATTCTGCCAGTTGAACAGGGGCACTGAAAATAAAAATGTTTTATACCATACGTAAGTTTTCTTTCATCATGAAGCCATAACATATCTTTGGTACCTATATATGTTTGTACATGATTTTATACTCTGTCTGTATTATTTATATTGTTTCTGTAGATGCAGAAAAGTGTATTGGAGGGTTTTATATCTTTAGGATCTATATTGACAGTTTTCCCTCATGGCCAGAACTTAGCTATGGTATCTTCGTTCTGTGTTGGCCTGATCATAAATCAGACTATTTTTTTGTGTAGAAGAAATATGGTTAATATTTAAATTTACAGAAAATTGTGCAGGAAGAATAGAAAAAAAATATTTATTCAATAGTATAGACATATATGTATGTCAATTTCTCGCTACAAATAAACACATAAACATTGAAGTAAAATGTAAATGTGGGGTGAATAGTCTGATATCACCGACGATGCCAGTCTCATCAGATTTTACACTTTGCTTTCCTAGTCTTTCGGGCCTGATCCTCCCTGTAGCTTTTCTCGGTTCCCTGGAGCACACAACCCAACCTAAGAAGCTAGAACAGACGGTGCAAGGTTTTCTCCCTACGTTTTCCTGCCGCCCATGACCAGTACCCAGTTACTTCTGGGTGGAAAGAGCGCACCCATGTGGTAAACCTTTGGCAAAGGGTCTTAGCGCAGACGGCATTCACAAGACCAGCGCCCTAACCATTCTGCCACAAGCCTCCACACGTACGAGTCAGAAAGACATAAGTACAGATTTCAACCTGCTTTTACCCACCATGAGTTGCCGGAGCTTCGGTTTCTTTCGCCTTTGCTAAGTTGTGAAGATTAAGGGTGAAGATTAACGCTGCAGCATAAATCAACTGACCCATATTTCAGATGTTAAATACCCAATATGGGAGGCTCCATAAACCTACATGTATAACGCATGATGGTGGGGCTAATGTAACCCTTTGATAACTGATGGAACTGCTAGATCCAGTCAGGCGGAAGTTCCAAGGGTATGATTTAACTGGTTATCTTTCTTCTAATTGTATGTTACAGAGAATGCGTTATGTATTATTCACTTCCTGTACCTTATTTACTCCAGATGATAGTTCAGGAAATAAAGTAATACTTTACATATTTTTATTAATATGACCAAATACCTCATCTTATAAATATTCATACATTTATGCGCAAGGGTGGAACCTTGTTTGATATATCGTGGATAACGTCATACGTTTGTGTTTATGGTGTGTATATGTATTCGTGTTTACCAGCGCTAACAGTCACAATGCAAATTCTAAACTACTTCCGTGTTGGAAATTGCACCCAAAATTAATATGATAATTGGGCAGCCGGCTTATGTATATCAAGCTATATCAAAAAACATTTTCAACTACATTGTAATTACTGAACCTACAATAAGTGAACAAGTGTCGTTTGCTTAGTCTGTTTGATTGACAGACTGAATTTCTGTTATTTTCTTTCTTACAAATATAGGCCTTTGATAATGTAGACATAATGTCTGAATAAATATTGCGGGAGTGTTAAAAATAACGGGATGGGAGTCCTGATGCATGAGATATGTAGGGTTAATTCCTACCCGATATTTATTTCATGTTAGCTAAATGATTCCCGTAATATGCTGGTATCCTCAGAACCTCTTTAAACATATTTGAAAGCAATCCTTCATCTGGAGAACCTGTAAACAGATCGGCAGAATGATAGCCCGATTTAATCGGACTGGATTTTATTAGGCATTTTGGCCTAGTCTGACAGGCATTTCCTATATGCCCCAATATAATGTTTCAATATGTGGAAGTCTCTTTAAATTCTTTTTCTGCCTAAATATTTTTTATCCGAAATCTTGAGAGGACCCTAGTCAAATGGGAAAGTTCTACACGGCACAAGGAAATGGACGAAAGTCCGGACCGGTCGGGAGTTCCAACATAAAGGGCCCGCTTAAAATTGGGAAATCTCTTTTTGCTTGTCTTACATAATACTGCTTTACTCAAGAGGGCTCAACGGAGCCAGGCCTGGTTATGGAGTCTCTTGGTGCCTAATCAAATGCTTGAAAATGAGGAAATTCGATTTTTTTTAATTTGTTGTTAGCTTATACAGTTTTGATCTGAAGTACTAGGAGGGCCTAGGGAATTAAAAAAACATATTCAATACTTGACGATACATTAAGTCCAATTTGTCTTTAGTTGTATTAACTTCATTATATAGTTTTTAATAATGTTTGCAGAAAGGGCCAGGATTGCCAAAGAGTTTCTTAGGACCCAATAAGATGCTTAAAAATGGCATATCTTAAGGACTGATATTTATAAAGAGGTACCAGGGGCGCAATTTCCATTTAAAATTAGGCGTGAGGAAACCCCCCCCCCCCCCCAATTCCCACTCTCCTCACAAAAATCCGTGCCTCCCGCTACCACTCGCCTCAAGCCCTCGCCCGCCACATACAGGCCTTCGTAACGAGGTATACCATATTTAATCATATTTTTTTTTCAATATTGAGGATGTGGATTTTTTAAAATGATTTTCTTTCAAATTTTAGCAATTTTAGGCAGTTTGGATAGAAAATAAGAGGAGATCTTTGGAAACCGTCAACAAGTAGAAACCTTTTCCCTTTGTGCATCTCTTATATCCGCCCGTAGTGTTTGCTTTCACCAGGAGGGTATACATGCGTTCATCACAAGTTCGTTTGTGTTTGTGTGTGTTTTTTGTCGGAGCAAAATTCACGCAATCATGATCAGAATCTAATGAAAAGTTCAGTTCGGTCCTGGAATAGGCCAGTGAAGCATCGTTTAGATATTAGTGGGAATCCGGCACATGATCGGGATTAAGGAATGTCATCAAGGAATATACCAAATGTATATTCACTTATTTACGAATGAACCCGGGAATATTGGCCGAATAAGTGAATGAAAACACGGTTTTGGGAGCATCCAACAATAGAGACTCCTCTCACCCCCCCCCCCCCCCCCCCACACACACATATACACATGACGGAGGCTTACATTTTTTGAATGGATATTTCATGTTTAGATTTTAACCCTAAAAAATGAGTTAATTATTAAAATTGTGCGAAAAATAGCTGGATTCCAAAAATAGGATGAATCATCCAAAATCATCAGTTATTTTAGTATTTTAGTCATTTCTGAAAACTGCAGTCTATTGATATTTCAGGAAAAGTTTTGTTAATACGTCATATCTATTTACAGTTTGGAATAAGACCCTATCTTTCTGGCAAAATTACACTCTTTTAGTTACCAAAATGTAGCCTTATTTACAATGGGGGGGGGGGGGGTTCCCCCTGTCCCCTACCAAATTGTACCGACTCGAAACATTCCTGTCAGAGATTCTGATAGCTTGCTGTGTTAGTGTAACGCCCATTAGTTGGGTTGACCTTTTATCCTCCCCCCCCCCACCCCCGCCAATTTTTGTTCAATCTGTTCATGATCCTTTGAAATCCTGGAAAGAGGTATTTGGTGTATGCTTGTTTGTATCCACTGATAAACTTTGGTGTATCCTTGTTTGTATAAATTTATGAACTTTGTGTATATGCACTGTTTGAAACAATCTAGCAGAGACCATCTGTGTATTAGTCAAAACATTCTTGTATTGGTAGCACGACACGGTCCGTGACCTGTTTTTTTTTCTTTCATGCATATTCAAGTAACCGCGAGTTTCACGTGTTTGAGTTTAAGGTGTTCTGTGTGGCCTTATCGGTAAATGTTGTAAAACCTGTCAGGACAATTTTAAGAAATAAGTGATGTCACCCCCGGGGGCGAGGTGCCGTATGGAGAGACTGCCAGCTTCGGTTCATCTCCGTATGGCACAACGTTAGGTAGCTCCAAGTGTCTATAATTGTTTACAGGTAGGCTCAATTTGTATAAAAGTATAAATTCTGCTGTTTGTAATATTGATAAATGTAACCCGTAATCCAAGTGGTGTTAAGATTCCCGACGTAGAGTTTACTTACTCAAATCAGCTGGCACTAGCCTAATCCCTGGCAAATGCGGGGCGGCGCTGGTATCACGCGATTTTCTAAATTGAGAACAAATTCCTGTAAATATTCCTTTTTGGCGAATCTCTGATTCAGATCAAACTTGTAGTATATAACAAGAGCATAATCTGTATAAACATCACTAATCTGACTGTATCACGATAGATAATAGACCATTTCAGCATCTCGCGACTCGCAATGCATGCTAGTCAGGGACACAGGTCACCATTGCCAAAACACGTACCTTAACTAAGCATGTAAATGGTAGAAATGGCGGAACGTCACATTCCAATCCTTCCTACATATATATTAATATTTTCAATTGACGCCCTCTGATAGAAAATGACACCCGTAAAAGTGTTACAGATTCGCCTAAGCAGGTTAGAGCTCTTCTGCTGGCCTGCCTAAACAAAGTGTAACAAATACGGGTACTCGTGCAGTCGTTCACTTCACGTGGCTAACACTGTCACAGAGTCACCAATAATGTAATGGCAATATTCAAGTGGACATGCGACGGTGCCGATTTCTTATCTAATTTCCACATTGAACTTTTTTTTATGTAGAGCTGTCTTTTTAAAGACTTTGATATGAAGGTTAGTAATCGTTTATAAATCATGAGTATTTAGATTATTTTTTTACACGAAACGCATCTTTAATTATAGAGTTCTATCTCAAATTTCATAAATTACTGTGTTTATATAATAACACTGTTTTATGTTGAAGGCAAGTGCTTCAAGACAGTATGATACGTAATTAACTTAAGCTAGATGTGTAGATAATGCAATAATATTGTAACATTTCATAATAATAGTTCATACTGAAATAATAATATTAATACTGTATTAATACTGTATTACTGATGTCATGATGACTCTCATGACCATGTCATGGACAAATTAAACCTATAGACCAGAACTGGACTGTTTCTAATTAATTGATTCGATCAATGATTTTGAGCATAACACAAACTGATCGAAAGACAGGCCAAAAATACACATTTTTATATATTGTTATTTTGATGCATGGCACATGGATGTTTTTCAGAGGATGTTGCAATGAAGCCAACCCCTCCCCTATCCCTTCCCATGGGTATGCGTGTAATCAGTTGTTATTTGTTTTGTATTTTATAATGTTTTAAAGTGAGATTTCTTTGATGTTTTAGGTGACAGATATTTCTTTTTGTTTAGTCTTAACTATTACCATTTTACTCCTATGTGTTATTTCTGAGTCTTATAGTTTTATAAATTATATTAAGGAACTAAATGACAGGGTCCACACAAGTAAAAAATAAATAAATGAAAGATGGGTTATATCTGTATATATCTTATATATTATAATTTATATATATATATATATATATATATATTGCTATACAATTTCTATAAATACACTATATTATTAATAATATAGTTCAATATTTTTTCATTAATACATTATAATAATATAGTGTAAAGTGTTATATTTTTTTTTAACAATAATGCTTGCATTATTTTTATGTAGGTTGGGATGCGTGTACTGTAAATGAGTACTACCTGCATTGTGATATGGTATTTGAAGATGTATAGAATTGAGAGAATATGTACCTTGCCCCACTCATATAACACTTTGTATGTTTTGTAAGTTTATAACATCATTAGCCGTCAGGATAGTAGCCCAACTGTCCACTTGATATAGAGCCAGTCACGCAGACCAGTAGCCCTCAGGCCAGTATCCCTACGGCTAGTAGCTAAACTGTCATATGATATAAGGCAAGTAGCCCAGGCCAGTATCCCTAAGGCTAGTGGCCCATGTCAGTAGCCCTCTCGGTAGTAGCCACCAACTGTCCATATAATATAGGGCCAGTAGCCCAGGCCAGTAGTCATCTGATATGGGCCAGTAGCCCAGGCCAGTATCCCTCTGGATGGCAGGATGTAACCCCTATTAGGTGGGTTGACCTTTTACCCGTCTCCCCCATTTTTTTGTTGGTTCCGCCTGCTCGTGTTCCTCTGAACCCAAAGTGCCATACGCAGCTTAACAGAAGCTAGGAGTCTTATAATAAGGGACCTCGGCCCCATGGGAGAAATCACTTTCACTTGTTCTGATAGGTACATGGTATCCAATCGTACATCTACACAAAGTTCATCAATGTATACAAACAAAGAAACACCCAAGTTTATCAGTGGATACATATAACCATATACATGTAAACATGATAGCATTATTTCGACCGGTTGTACAGTTATAAAGGAGATAGCAATATCATGAATTAAAATAATGATAAGGTTAAATTGTAGTAATACATCATAGACATAATATATATTTTACCCAGACAATTTAGAAATAACTATGCATTTCACTATCTCTCCAGGTTTTCGAAGAAACAAGAATACTTGGAACCAAAAATCGGTGGGGGGGGGGGGGGGGGGAGGGGGTGAAAGTTCAACCCACCTAATTGGAGTTACATTAGGTTTCTCCTTTGTGTGGACGGCACACACCAATCCATCCATCCCCCACCTGAGTATATGTGGCAAAAAAATCTAGTTGCGAAATCTAGATGGTAATGATATAGGACGCGGCGTTGACGTGGGCGATTGATAGAGTGATTGCCATATATATTATCCAATCAAATAAAATGTAATATTATAAAACGTAAATTCTTTCAACCCGCTGCCAAAGCTGTTCACATGCTGTAAAAACAGAAACCAGTGCCCCTTTAATTAGTTACTTTTCAAGCCTTTGAGTGACTAGTTGGATTCCAGATGTTCTACAATGCGATACTGTTGAGCTACCGATAACAACACTATCTTTTTGCTAGGTGAGTATAGGAAGCGTACATGAGTCGAAATATTGGCTGAATTGTTTTGTTCATAATTGATGAAATAGCTGGCAGGGCGGCTTGATATAGAACAAGGTCTCTTGGATTGTAGCTGCCAGGGCCTTGATAACAAAAGCATGTTAGCAGGGAGTTTAAGGTAAAGGGATTGTTGTGCGGGAAGTGCATTGGGACGACAGTGTTTTAATTTGTAATTACAGGGCAGGGAGGAAGGCTTGTTATGAGTGAGTGAGTGTTATGAGTTATTGAGTGTTAATATACACAGAAGGTTGCATGAGTGCTCCTACACAGTTCACTTTTGTAGCGACATAAAAACGTTCCTTGATTATACGTAAAGTGTCAAATGTGTATTAATCGTTCGATCTTTTACATGATTAAAAATAATAAAAAAATATCCCTTTGGGCTAGATACGGGCCCCGAACACTTCATTTGTTTTATTCGTCACAGGCAGGTGGCGTTGGTCAAAGGAAAGATCTGATACGCATTAAAAATAGTATGGTTCATCCCTACGAAAATCATTCGTTCAAGATAATTACGTGTTAATAAATAATCACCGATTTTCATTAAAATATATGAGGTTTTAATTATGTATTAGTAATCTATATAATCATTATTAATGTGATATTTATTGTAACTCGGTTTTCTGTGATTATATATATATATTTGCATCAAGAATTCATTTGTGAGGAAGATTTATGCAGCCTCGTCACAAACAGATGATGTGATAAAAATATTATATCAACAAGAAGTAAATTTATTTAGAGCGCATACCTCGTCGAGTTCCAATATTATTCGGACAGGACCTGTGCTTGCATTGGTGGTTGGTATAACTTTCTTTCTTTGTACTATACAAAGAAATTGTTAGACTTGGCTGGATACGCTGCGAAGTCTGCGACCCATGAATAACCCTGTGATCAATCTATAAAATGCATGGTTATCATGGCTGTCACCAGTTTATTTCTGTACTCTTAATCAGAGTAGCAATTTTCTTCAGCTCAATATATTTTATGCCATGTATACCTTCGTCCTTCTTCAATATAATTCATGCACAGTGTGAACGCATTCGGTAAGCGGTCGTGTCTTTTTGGTCGATGAAATCCATGCCCCTAATTCAGACTCAATTTAAATTGGCATGTTAGACGGAAGAGGCAGTTAACATTTTAGTTTTTATAGTATAGCATATGGGCTCCATCTTTACGCACAGTAAATATATTTGAGCCTATAAATAACTAGTATTCATTTGTATAGGAAAAATAGATATGCTGTAACACGGAGGACATTGGTAGTTTTTGAAGGAAAACAAACTACTAACAGTGTGTCCAGTAAGTTTTGAGCATTGACATTTTCATGTGCTATTTGAAATAAAATACTCAATATCGGTCTTGTGAAACACTATTCAATTAATAAAACGGCTCATTTTTTTTAATAATCTACTCAACTTACGTATTGTAATTATTCTCAATGTAGATTTTGTTATAAACAAATCTGTTCATATTTTGTAAAGAACTTCTAAATCTAGGTGTTAAAAGCTGCTCCATTTAGGTTTTGTAATAAACCGCTCCTTTGAGGGTTTTAAATTAACTGCTCCATTTAAGTATTGCAATAAACTGTTCTATATAGGTTGTATGATCAAGGGTTTGTAAAAAAAAACACTCAATTTGTAGTTTCAGAAAGTGACACCGATGTACCTCAAATGACAAAGGATGATTTTACTAGTTCTGTAGGTGAGTGTTTGTGAGGCCGTGCACAAAAATACACACCGATACAATTCACCATCCCTCGTATTGCTATTAGTATAAATTTAGATTAAGGTTATTTGCTGTGAAATTTACTAATCTGACATTGACGTAGCGCGTTTTAGAAATTATGCTACTTCTGTTATTATATAACATATATTTGGCATAGACAGGCCAGTTTGATCGTGCTTTGTCCGGCAGTCAATAATTAAAAAGGGTCAGCTGATCACGTATTACAACGAACGGAAGTATTATAGATTAGTGATAGCTACAAAATATTGACGCAGACACCGAGACTGATTCTAATAGCAGTATATGCATACACATTTCCCGGAAGGTGTAAAACAAGTTACCCTAAATTTATCTGCACCGCACGGAAAAAAAAATGAGCTCGAAAGTGTTCTCTTGCTATATAATGCACGGTCTCTACACAGCGAAAAGTAACGATTGTGGTATGAATTAATGCATTATGTATGTCTATGCATTTCCAGACAGACACAAGTCTGCAACCCAGATCTCAATGGAAGTCTTTAGGAGCTGAGGGTATGTTTTACTTATAAAATCCGTTTACTCAAACCTAACATGCCAATCCATATACAGATATACATAAAGCAATTCCCAAATATGAATATTAAGACGTACATACTCATGAGAATGCTTATTAATATGCATGCGAATACAGTTACATGGAACGCTTTTAACTTTCTCTCCCTCTCTCCCTTTCGCTCAATATACAGATTTGCACATTTATAAATAAACCTGATATTATCTTGTTTATTGTGTTTATATGTAAGAGGTTTTGGCACTTTTGGTATAATACAAAAACAAATGCCGTTGACATATCGATTGTATTTCATTTCTGTAGTTTGATTGACCTGTGACAGTCACCTGGACGTCAGCTGAAAGCACAAATTTCGCTTGCAGCAGCAAAGTCAAGTGGCCAGATTATTGCTTGTTTGTCAATTTAGATATCGTTGAATTGTGTTTGTATTCATAGAGAAACACAGCTTCCCATTATGGATCAATAGAAATTTTCCGGGCATTAAATGCAAGTCGTTTTATATCTGTCTTCCATCCGTTGCAAGGCGGATGACAAACACACATACACCAAACCGCAGTAACATCTAGAATTGTGTGCATGAACCATATGGTGCTGCGTGTGTGAAGTAACGTGTTTATATGATATATATGTAGCACTTACTTTTACGTCCGGTTGCAGAGCTCTGCCGCTCACACTCAGGGACGACCACTCGCTCTATATTCTGTTTGTTCCATATCACTGAGATCTCGGTTTTGATTCCCAGGTTTAACGATGATGTCTGACATTTGTTTGTTTACATAACTATTCATGCTCACTGTGATCCCTTGTACATCCTGTGACACTTCAAATCTTACGTACTGAAAAGAACCATTTTCTGTCTTACCAGTAATAAAGCGTTCTAAGAGTGGTTTTATCACATATTGATAAAATTCAGAGTCCCCACAATGCGAAAAATCGTCAATGTGGCTGATCAGTACTCCAACACCTCTTCTAATAAAATAAAAGAGAGATGGATCGACAGAGGATACTTTACACTGTAAGTCCAGAAGATTTTGACGAAGAGATGAATAAAACAGACGCGCTCCATCATTGAGCCCATACAGACATTTTATTAAATTTTCCATAATGCACCCGGAGGCGCTTCAGCTTCTTTAGGGGGCTTTAAATACACATCACAATCCAATACTCTTCCTTGTAGAAATGCAGATTTGATATCAGTTGACACTATTGTCCAATTGTTTCTAGCTGCAACTAGGAGAACACACCTAAAAGCTGTCTTCGCCACTGTGGGGGAATCAGCAGGTATATACTGTTGTTCTTGGAAAATTCGGGCAACTATCCTTCCCTTGATACCATTCCCTTTATATGTAACGACCCATCTAGTGTCAATACATCGCTGCCATTCGTCAGGTACTTCCTCATAGACCCCAAACATGGTTAACTTTTTTAATACATCTTTCTTTGCTTTCATACATCCAGGGGTATTATGCAATTCACGTGGAACATCACTCATGAATATGTAATATGGGACATTTGGCTCTGCGCAGTAAACTTGCCATCCATGTTCTTTGTCTAGAAGCCTGAGTGACCGACGTGGAACATCAACTGATGCATTACTCACATTATCTTGTTGCGAATAATCAACTGTGTCATTACAGTATTCATGATTGCCAGTTCCGACTGGTTGACCTATCGTATCCTGACACTCTGGAGAAGTTACCTTGTCAGAAGCAGGTGTCAAATTAGTTCCATTCTTAACTCCAATATCGTCAGTTTCCATACAAGTGTCTTAGGATGTAATGGACATTTGATGAGATCCTACAAATTCTGCACCAGATTTGACTAAGCGGTTAGGTGACACTTTGACCCATACAGCACCATGACGGACAAATTCTACTTTGCCATCTTGAAAGATTACTTTAGCAGGTCCAAGCCAACGTCCTTGGTTATCCCCCTATAATACGCTTTGTCCCCAGGCTAGAAAACTTGTTCACTAGTCCGTATCCTGTGCCTAAGAGCCTTTTTAATTCTGACACACCCTTCACTTTCTGTGAATGCTGTCCTCACAGCATGTAAACTATTAATATGCCGAGTAAACGCATGAGACATAGATGTAGTTTCTATAGAAGAGGGAGAGGAAGTATTTATACAAGGTAACCGAGGATTCCTGCATATGACCAATTGATAAGGACTGAACCCTTCTACTATTTGCATGGAATTTTTTGCCATGCATGCCCATTTCAGGAGTATATTGACTGGAGTAATTGGGAAATTTTGTATCAGTTTTGTTAAGATGGAGTCTACAATTTTATGATTCCTTTCACAGATCCCATTTTGAAATGGCGACTCTGCAGCTTTTGATAACACCTCTATGTTCAACAGTGACTCAACTTCAAGAAGTTCTTCATTCACTAATTCCCCACCGTTATCAGTCAAAAATGACTTCATAAATCCAAAAATGCTACACCATTCATTGAGCATGGCATGAATAACATCAGCGGGTCGTTTTCGGGGAATGAATACAGATATTGTAAACCTTGACCACAAGTCAACTATATGTAATATCCATCTGTCCTTCCACTTTTTCAAATCCATGGATACTTTCTCATTGAAGTCCCTTGCCAATGGTAATGAGACTACTGGTCTCACAATTTTTTCCTTGAAACGACATAATCCTGATTCTCTACATTTGGAATATATTCGTTTCATATTGTACTTATACCTGTCATTCCATGCTGAAGCATCCTTGAGAAGATTGAACAATTTATGTTCAGGTGGATGACCGAACTGTCGATGAAATTTCAGAAGAGTTTTGTCCATATCATTATCTTTGTTAGACATTTCTGGAAGTTCATCTTACAACAAAGTTGTTACTTCATTAACAAAATACGTTTCTTTCAGAGGTATGCAGTAGTGGCCTGAAGTAGTAGTAGCATTGAGTGGCACTGAGTTGCCAAATATTACAGCTATATCAGTGTTCATGTAAATCACAATACCAGCATTCTTCATGGCTGATTTCGACAACAATAACGGAATGTCACAGTTTTCCACATCATTCCTGAGATTTACATCTACTCCAGCCATTTTTACAGGTATTTCATTCATCTCAAAGAGATTCTACTACAGGACCAGCTCCAAATTTGAAAGTATTACTGCCCTCAGATGCAACCTTTTTGATTTGATTGTCTTTGTAATTGTCAGAGAATGACCTAAACCACTCCAAACCACACACAGTGCTGCCACAAGCTGTATCAAGTACTGCACAGGCTTGTGCTTCAGCAACAAAAATACTCAGCCGTGATTGATCATGTCCTGTAAACAGAGTCACATGTGGTTCCTGATCACAGCCATATGGTTCATAGAATTTATTCTGATCACTGTAATAATGAGGATGATCATTATAGTAGTCCTGTGATGAATCACAAAGGTCAACATCATTGACACAATTTACATTATTCACTTCCCTTTTCATGCTTTCCCATGGATCAGGACAGGAGTTAAGAAAATGACGATAACTACCACAGCCCTTGCAAAGTAATGGCTTACCATCGAGTCCCAACGGATTCATGGGGCGTTCTCCAGCAGTACAATCATCTCGTGTATTCATGGGTCCCCAGTCATTCCTCCAATTACTGACCCCACTCCTCTCTCTCTCCAATTTCCGCGTGGGGCAGAAGACGTGTCACGCCGGACTTGAATTGATGCCGATCTGGTTCAGGGCCCGGTCACCAGAGTAATTTCCATTTTACCGCATTATTTCATCCTCCCATTATAATAAGTGCATTTTTTTGTGTAAGTTGATAAACTATGTAAGTCCTCATCTTACGTGTCATGCCTAACTAACAGCAAATATAATAGATTCGTCCATTTGAATAAAGCCGATCATATTAACAAGATGATGCAAAAATAATTCCAACAGTGATAAGCTACCACTGAGACAAAGGCTATCACGACTGTCACGCCACATCGATCCTCTTACCTGCATTTTTAACCGGTTATAAATATTAAATCATTCTTGTGTACAAACAGCACTCTAACAATATTTCCAGCAGTGAATGTCGCCTACTGGTATATACCGGATCAATTACGCTTGAATACGCTGTGTCAATTCAGTTTAAATTCGGCAGGAAAGTGTCACGAAATTGAAATAACTAGGGCTGTTTTACGTGTCTTACCTCCGAATAGAACCAATGTTACCAGTTGTAAGTGCTGCACGGCTATATTGTAGCTTTATAACCACACTCAATTATGTCATTTACACATAGGGTATTAACATGACGCATACGCTATGGTCCATTCAAAACATAATGACCCATGGTTATATATGTAAAAAATTGAATGGTTCACTGTTGCTATAAAAAAATCGACCTATTTATAAAATTGTATGTATGTATGTATATATATATATATATATATATATATATATATATATATATATATAGAGAGAGAGAGAGAGAGAGAGAGAGAGAGAGTGAACCGCGTTGTGTCGAACTCGCTATAGTCGAATTCGCTGCCTTTGTCGAAGTTACATACTCGATATTCCGGACAACTCTAAATAAATTAATACCAAATAAAACCCGCTTTTGTCGAAACTCGGATGTGTCGAAGTTTCTGAAGGTCCCTTCGACGTCGCCACAACGAGGTTTCATATATATATATATATATATATATATATATATATATATATATATATATATATATATATATATATAAATTCTCTTTGGACCATTATGTTGAATTCCGATTAATACAAATTTGTTTATTTTGTTTCGGTAAAAATATCATCGGTCCAATGTTCCTTCATACAGAAATAAATAAATGCATCAAAATGGATCCACCAATCTCCATAAGTCTGATATACCCTCTAGAGAATGAATAAACTTCAAATTTTGGACTGCAAGGTTCTCAACCTGGTATGTGTATTTGAACTGTACCTTGATTTAGATGCACATTTCCAAACTACCTCTTCATCTGTCTTTTCTCTAGAACATCTCCTCTGTTAGGGAATGCACGTACATCCGATTTTAAGCTGCCGCTTGTGTCTTCATAGGTCATGATTTAAATACAAATTTTTCGTCATACTGATATTCTGCTTCTCTTAAATTGATCCATAATACCCTCTCTTTATGCCAGCCACAAATCAGATTCTGTTACAATAGGCAGCATAAAATGTCTAGGTGAATGAACAAAGAAGTCAGTGGTTTTTTGCTAACCAATAAATACAATTTATTCCTAAAAAAAACCCCATAACATTACAATACACTAAATCAATACAATTAGACATTGCAACAACAGTATAACAGCAAAAAAACATAATCACACAGCATAATAAACAAAGTGCACAGTACCTGGATACCACCACTGCCACAACTACAAGTCCTTTTATTTATATAAACCCGATGAACAGTTCACAGAAATCCTCTCGGAGAATAACAGTCAAATATAAACACAAAATCAATCTACTGTAATCCAAAGTGAAATCCTGGCAGTGATCCAAAAGACATAGTGAAGAAAATATAAAATCCGTCGTAAATCTATTAGAAAATCTATAATCGACGCACTTATCGGAAAAGGTCCAAAACTGACTTACATGCTTCTGTGTCCGTTGGAATATTTCTCTCCTCTCCTCTTCGCTTTAATACACAGCCCCCTTTTATAACTTTTCACCCCAAGCCGAGAACTTTTGAATTCCCGAACAATCCAAAGAACCTAACATGATACACAGTACATGACACATCTCGAACAAAGAATACGTGTTTCTATACACCAAGGTCCACACGTGAGCCGGCTTGGTCCGGCCAGGCGAGAAAGCCCCAGACTAGCATGACCGCTGTAACACGTCAGACCTCACACATGGGCCGGCAACGGCCAATGCTAGCGCTGCACATACACATACAATAAAAGAACATCTGTAACAGTCATCTACATCCTTAAAGTCAACAAACGTGACTGTACATTGATTATCCCTTGTTGTGTTGAATGCTATAGATTACCGGCAATCTATTGCCTATTGGGCTAAGTTGATATATTTTGTGCATGTTAATATATGCATCACATTCTCAAATGCAGTAAAACGCATGAAACTTCTATCACATCTTATTTACACATAGCCTACAATACAGCTTATGGTGTTATATTGCCTGCTTGGATAGTTTCCCCTTGAAACAAACACGCGGCTGTTTAACTAATCTGCTTCAGTTCAGTGACACCTTTGAAGGTGCTGGTGTGACCATTATGACACAAACCATCTCAAAACAACCCACCCAGTTAAGTCGGTACCTCCATTTATGAAGTAACCACTATGACACAAATTTCTGACTTGTTATCCAGAGCTCATCTAATTAAATGAGTGGCCCCATGTACATTTTGAAATGTCTGACCATATTGTTACAGCTTCATTAATATTTGCTGGTATTTTCTTAAATGAGCCGTTAACGGTGCTTGCTTGGTTATTATACTTGTACCGGTACCATCGCTACTGTGATATTTATAACAACTAAAAATAAGTAAGTTTGGCGACAGGAAGGAGTACTTAGAGCCAGGGTCAAAGTCGTGTCATGTCGTGAGGAAAGGTTGAAAGGCAGTGCAATGTAGTGACCAAATAGCTGTTATTCAATAAATCCCCGAGTTCCCCCTTACTTCTGTTTTATATTGATACTTTTACATTTCTCTACTCAATATTGATTGCAGCCTTTTTTCATGGAGGATGTCAAAAGAGAATATGCCAACATGTGTCTCTGTTACTGAAGCTGAGTCCAGGTTAAAACCGTTATTGGGGAAACTATTAAAAACAATACGCTTCAGGGGAAAAATCGGATAATGCTGTAAAATACTTGAGCAGCTGCCTTTAGTATACCATACAGCAGCGTTGGGCAAGGTAAATTAATGCAACCCCTAAACATCCTTACATGGCTATATCAAGTTGTGTATGTTGTCTCAAACATTCTCGGATTGAATAATTTATGTCTTAATGTTTATAGTTTAAAGTTTAAGGTTAGATAATTTTAATAAGGATTTTCTTTTACTGCAATAATGAAGCATCCTCAGCTGATATCCAGCTTTAATCAATCATTTAAGAGACAGACAATATTCTGAACCAGAGTACTGTGAATCTTTTATTTCATAAAAATTATACAGGTTTGGGGAAGTTTCCCGGAATAAAGTGCTTATACTTGGTCTCGTTTAACTTTATTAAACAAAATTTTTCATGTGCACTATTAACAAACACAGGCCGTTTCTAGCATACCCATATTTGCACTTTGCTATGAGTAAAACCACACGGATAAATAATCATTATTCTAATAATCCTGTGCAGGAATGTGCACCATTGCTTATAATCCATTTAGAGTTAATAAATTTTCCATTTTGATCTGTTTAGTGCCACTTATGAAGCATAAAACTGTAAATTAATTCTCATATATAATTATACTGGACCAAATATTATAGATATATGAATAAATCTTGTGTTTCTTGAAAAAAAAAATATTAAGTACATTTGCCTACAGGCCTTATAGATGTTCCATGTGGCTCCCATGAAGAAAAGTTGTCCCACCCCTGCCAAAGAGTAATGCGTGTTTCGCATTGCGGATTGTGGATTGCCACCTATTCCATTAGTCCAAAGTTCACGGATCTTGAGGACGATGGTTCAACACGAAACAATACCACGGAATAATAACAATACATGTACCTCAAAGATATTTCTTGCATTATCAATATATATACTTCTTCTCTTTTTCAGCTGAATCTATTACATTTTCATTATTTATTCCAAGTCAGACTTTCACAGTAACAGAATTATCTTAACCCTTTATTGAAACAAATGTGAGTACCAATGATAAAATATTTAAAATGAATTTAAGATCATAGGACAATATTATAATGGGATATCGGAATATATATATATATATATATATATATATATATCATTATAAAGCAACGAATATGGTTTTAAATAGAATATGTAAATATCTGATTTTATAAACAATCATCAAGAGATGGTTTCACATTTTTACCCGAAAACCTATGTTTCGCTTGAATTCAGATACTTTCTCTGAAAAAAAAAAAGAACCTGTTACTATTTTGAAGTAAGTCAGGTATGGCAGATTATTAATCATATATTGATAAAGTTGCGTTCAATAGTGAACATTTTGTATGTATACGGTACGACAAATTATAATGCTGTCATAACGTACGCCTGATAAGGGCGGAACAAGTACAGATTACACCGATCGTGACCACGTGAAGGATCCCTGTCGCCGGCATCCACAGGTACAGATTCGTCAGGTACGTCCTGTCATAAGCCGGCTCTTTAAGACCTGGTTATAAGATAAGTGATACACGTTAAACGTTACATGAATATCATATAAGTTAAATAAATAGATAATTTTTTTTTCCTGATATGGGGCAGGTTGAAATGCACCGATACATATTTCTCACCTGGAAAACGTTGGTATTCTTTTGACTTGGTATGGAGTCGATGGGCGCGATCATCTACAAATATATCAATACTACCTGACTGTATAACTGTTTACACACATATAAATAATTAATGTTGAATCTCTTAATAGGTCTAGGGAATAATAATATGAGGTCAGGAAATATAAATTTTTAAATGATGATGTTTTGATGGCGGTCCGATTATTTTTTCTAGCGTGTTCTTCTGACATAAGAGTTTTTGTAGATCTTGAAATGTAAATTTGACCCCCTTGTCCCCATAAACACCTTTGTTATATATAAAATTATGATATTGACTGTCCTTGTCCAAAAGTCTTACATAAAAGCTTCAAGAAGAATTGATGGTTATTCTTGTGGAGCTGAATACATTGCAAGTACGTTTTTATTCTTATTAGGTACCATTCAAAAGAAAAAAAGTCCAGGAGATTGGGGGGGGGGGTATTCATTTCAGTAGAAATGTTATAATTATAAATAATGTTATTAATAATTAAGTACACTATGATAACAATGGACCTGGCGATGTATCAGTATTATAACCATATAACAAGGTAATGATTCATTCGATGAAAAAGGAAACTTTGGAATTAAATAGATTTAATTGATGTTATAAATTGATTAAGAAATCTTTTAATTGACTATATTCGTATGCGTTTGTAGTATGACTGCTGACTTGTATGCTTCGATACGCATATACGTATCTGTGACTAATAAACGTAATAATGTAAGGACTTGCATATCTGACAAATATACGGGTGTCGTCCGTCACAATGAGATGGCGTCCACAGTTCACTGCTTCGATTTAACACAGCACACTTGTGACTATTTACTGCATGTTTCCCCCAAAATACGGTCTTCATAGCTGCTTCTCCTAGAGAGATGAAATAAGGCATACATTTGCCTTGATCTTTTATTTATTACGCCTTAACACTAAACCGCTGCTCTATTCGGTTTTATAATAGCTGTTTCTAAACTAAAGGAAAGATATTTGAACTGCCAAACCTTTTTGTAAATGTTATTAGGATAAACTAGTGAAGAGGAAAATGAAAGAAATAGCCATTATATGCTAAATTGGTCACCGATTTAAAAAGAGACAACCTATTTCTGTTAGTCATACAGCTAACCGCCGTCCGGTTGAACGAAGAACCAGTCTTCATTATGGAGCCCAACAAATATTAATTCCTCTGATTTCATGAATTTGACATATTCCTTTCCAAAACCTTTGTCGAATGAAAGCAAGTTAGCTCCAGCAGCTCGACACAGTTCTCTGGCCGTAAACCAGTCGTACACACCACCATGCAACGTCACTGCATTACCATTAACGACACTGCATTTGTATCGTGGAACGACAGGCGGACAAGTTGGTCCTACAAGATCATGTGTCCATATCCTTTATAATTCAAGTATCTAATTTCCTTTCAAATTACAGCTAAGATTAATAACGAACACATCAAGTGCAAAGATGTAATGGGTCACAAGAACAAAACTTTAACGTATTCCTTGATCTGTGTGGCGTGTGTGATTGCATTGTGAAAACGTCTGACCAGATTTCATGACAAAGCATACAATCGCACAGAAACGCATAAGAACGGGAATAGAGAAGCAAAATTAAAAATACGATATTATTGACATGCTCAACGCAAAGTAACTTCAGGTGGACACAAAGAAAACGAGACAACATCTTACAATAACTTTTTCAACGATAGTAAACGTACACATACAATGCACTCTCCTAGCCATGCCCGGGTCATTATAGGAGAAAGGAAAACGGTTTACCCCTCGAATACCCAACCCATCTAGTTATCGCACTTGTGATATATATGCCTTTTGTTTCCTCTTAGTGCTTATCAGCATGACATAAATAGTAAATTACCAAAAAAAAATAAAAAAAGAAGGATGTGCAGAATAGACTTCTGTTTAGTATTATACTCGCATAACGTTTAGTACGTTGTTATACATCTTGGGACTACTGAAAGTTCCGTAATTTAAAGACTTCCTTACCTTTGTGTTGGCAAACGTATTTAGAGGGTAATGTTGAGATACAGTAGGTTTTATCCACATCCAATTCATTTATATTGAACGCATAAACTCCACATCGGCCGTCCCTTGATCCACCAGGGGGTTCATGCACTGATAACCATATGTACATGAGGATATATCTTACTGAACAATCAAGTCAAAAGTATCAAATCAACGCTCGTTGTATAAGTTCTCAGAGGAATGTGAAAGGTTTTAGGGGGATGGAAAAAAGTTACCTTCGGCACCATTTGTCCACGTCCAGTTTTCTAGTTTCTTCTTCCTAAGTGATATCCACAGCGTCTCTAAATCGAGCTTAGTCATCATTTTCAGCAGCGACCGATGCTCTACATCTGATTGGTCTTGAGGGAGACCAAGGTCATTACTGGTCTCTTTACACCGTTCCTGTGCCTCTCTCCAATTGCTTCTTTGGGCCTCAGAAACAGCACAATATTTGTCCGACCTTTGACGTTCATTACATGCTGTGATAATTAATCAAAATATTCATTTATTATTATTATTACGTGTTTAAAACATATTTACAAAATTATGTGTGGTTTTAAGCTATATTGAGAAACTGAAATCATGCATATATAAATCAGAATATGGAGCATGAAAACTTTCATCAAGACAGATATTGCAATCCTGTAGCTTACGTCTGTAGTAAACATAGATAAATATATCTGTATAAAAGTCATGGTAAATAACACAATTTTAAAAATACTCACTGACTGTTGTTTGAGCCAATGTTGCAATGGACAGAATCAAAGGGCTGATTAAACCTAACTTGAATGCTACACAAACCATCCCACGAGTTGTCTTTTGAATAAAACACCTTGTGCATGTGTAGCAGTCCAATTTCCAATATAGAAGAAGGTTTATAACTGCATAAACATTGAAAGAATAAATATATTTCTGGGATTAACCAGATGATTAAGAAATTACACAATTAGTCGACAAATAAATTAATAACAGATGAATAGTTTCTCTATCTTTTTTTTCAAATTATGCAAAGTCTCTCTCGGGGCTTGTTTGATTAAATCACCTTTTCACATATTGAAAGGTTTTAGTGATTACCATTGTTTGTTGGTCCCTGTCTGCCTGTTTATTTGACCGGGAATATAGTTTTTTTAGTTGGAAAGCGTGTCTGTAACTCTCATTGAAAAGTAACAGTACAGTACAATGAAAGTAATATAACATATGTAATTGCAAAACCACCTGGTTAAGTATAAATAAGGTATACAATGCGAATAGGTCAACATTAATATAATAGAATTGTAGTTCGCACGATTAATTTATGTCAAACATCCTTACCATGTTCCGTGGTTATCATACATAAGCTCCAGTGTAAAAAATAAAACAGGTAGTTACTGATAATTTGACACCGGGAGATAAATACTGAACAATAAATTTATAAATTCATAGCGGAACCCCATTGCCATTGATAAATGTTTTCTTTAAATGTCGGCTTCAGTTGTCCGGCGGTAGAGCAGAGATCTCAAAGCCGGGCTTTTGTGAGTTCAAATAGCTTCCCAGAAGGGGTGTGATTTTTCACGCCAGCCCTACAAGGTTAAACGTTCTGCAGGCTCAAAATCGTGAATAAATGGACTGCTAATCATGAAAGACTTTGATAGAAGAGTCTTCAGGAACTGTAGGTATCTATCACTTACAATCTTTATTAACTCCTAACATATTTATTCACACAACCGGTATAATGCAATTCCGATATATGAAGATTACATCGGTGGAAACCTATGATAATGTTCGTTAGTATATGCATGCAAATTTACTCTTGCATGGTACGCATCCTGTTTTTTGGGGAGACCTTTAATTTCGTTCAGTATCCGTGGATCACTCCTGATATAAAATAAAAACTTAAGTGTCTGTAACTTTTGTAAACCTTGCAGCAATACAAATTTTTATTTCAAAACTTCCAATCCAAAAAATTTATATGAATATTGTTCTTCGTTTTCCTCTGTTCAAAGATTGTAATTACTCCCTAGACTGTCATGATGATGTTAATTCATCTAAGACGTTATTCAGAATACGGAACCTGTTGACTGAATGACATTTTTTCCTATATTTGTTATCAGTCACAGGATGGGACGTACTAGTGCTGATATTGACCACGAGATGGCATGCCTCTACTGAAACGTGAACATTGCAAGATCTGACAGAGTGTTACTAAAAAGTGTTGCAAAAAGCGCAGACAATCACAATGAGGAAAAAAGTTTTGTTAGTATAAAATGAAAAGTTGAGGCTGATAAATATTCTGTTACTTTAACAGATAATATTTAAGTCTGAACCCATTGCCTAATATACACTGGCTTGCAATGATATTATCGGTGGACAGCTTGGACGGCCATTGCAATGAAATATTCTCCTTGACTGATATATTTTAAATCAGGGTACGATCTATCGATCTTATTAGAACTTCTATTGAATCGTATTGTGCCTCTAGATCCGTCGCTTAAGGAAATTATTGGCAAAACGGCAAATAAAATTGGGTCTTGCCCTGCAGGACGATCGTTAATGTTCATTTAATTTATTAACACTTTCGCTGCCTATGACGAGTATACTCGTCATATTTTCTGATTCCCCCAGTGCCTATGACGGGTATACTCGTCATGAATTTATAAGCAATTTTCACTAAGAAATCTCTTAAATTTATCAATAAACTCTGCGCAGGTGAGTAGTAGTTCATTTATAAATTGTTTTCTTGTCATGAAATAGTAAATTTTGTAATTCATCAGTGTGCTTGATAACTCGAAAGCAAGAAAGGTTTTGGGAGCGTGAAAATATCCGAGGCTCAAGTCCTTTACCGTGAAATAAGCTCATGACCCGCTGTAGTGTAAAATTGATACCGTGTAGGAGTATTCCTTAGAATCAAACGAAAGCGAGGACCGCATAAAAATCTTTCTAGTTTTATATTTGGGCGTATTTTAGCCACTTACTTGCGGCAAACCCGCTGGTGAGACGGAGGTGTGACAGATCGCACCTTAGGTGTGAACTCGAGATAGCGAGGCGTGAAGTCGTTCAGGTTTATTGCCCCGCGAGGACGGCCTATTGCGCAATCAACAACAAAAGGGCGCGTGCCACATGCATGACACACAGATCGGCAGGGTAATCAGAACGCGGCTGCATATTTTTGGTTTGGCATATTTGGATATCTCACGTATCCTATACATTTAGAGAAAGCAATGCTTGTGTAAGTACCTTCGCCAATAAATGCATGTAAATTGTAAAATTCTGAACGCAAACTCGGACGATCACTTGCGGAATATGTTGGCCCTTTTGTGCACCGACAATCCCAACCGCACTTAGGAATTCACCATATGCACCCCGACGTATGACTTTCAGACAATTCATAATAAAGTATTATATCATGAGCCCTAGAGTTGATCATATTAGGTTACAGTTTGATCACACGCAATTTTCGTATAATTCCCGGCTTCGTTTGACGGTGACAATGACGAGGTCCACTGTATCATGCTGTCGCCACGATATGTAAATAACTCTATGACTGTGTGTAATAAAAGATAAAACAATTTTTAGAATTATAATGATTGGTAGAATAAGTTTGTTCGTAATGAAAAGCAAAATAGTATTTTTTTTTTTTCGGATTCGGGGATTCGAAATTACACGGTTTTCCGTCCCGCGTCACTTAACCTACTACATAACCACTGAGCCATCTTTCCACTTGTGCAAGCGTACTTGAAAGTTTATAGCAATTATAAACCAGAATAAGACGCAAACCCTCGCGAGTTCTACCACTGTACCAGATCGATGAAGTGACATTAGAACTTTGATGATCATACATGATGATAACTGTGACGTTTTATAAATCTTCATCCATTATTTCAACTAATATATCGAAGGTCGATCCGAATGTGAGCTGCTATTGCGTGAACCGCTGGACTTTCCCGGTCCTGGTGTAAACATATGAATTCTTTCTTTCTCTCTCTCTCTCTCTCTCTCTCTCTCTCTCTATATATATATATATATATATATATATATATATATTTGTGCATGTGAGGGCGTATCTGTGTTTGTGTGCGCTTGTTTCATTTGAAGTCCTTTCTGGCTGTAGGCCTAATTAGCTAATTAGGCCGAACAGGGTTATGACATCCTTCTGTGCATAACACCTCAGGCAAGTTTTATGGCCCTTGCACCAGGTGGACTTCACACCCTTGTTATCAGCTTTTCACACCTAGAACTTACTCACCCGGATCTCCCCGGTACTGTTGCAGGCCCTGGCACTGGGGAAATATTTGGCTGGGCAGCGAATGTGTCAAATAATATGAGAGCTGTATCAATGCTGCTTTATATGATGTGCTTTACAAAACGTTGTTGATGATTTTACATATCATTAAAATACCAGTTATGAACCTTGTTGTTCACACTCAAGGATTTATACACTGAATCCCACGTCACTATACAGGAATCACCCTTTCCGTTCATGACCTGTTGCTGAAATAGTTGTAGGAATACTGCCCTACAAAATTCGAAACAAGCTTGTATTTTTATGACTGTACGTCCTCACTGTTTTCTAAAAAATCCGGCAGAAATTACCTTACCATTGACTGCAACCTGACCATAGACTGATGATTAGAACGCTCAGGCTCTTGTGACGCAAACTGTTATGTGAGACACAGGACAATTTGTGCGTGCTCTTCAAATATAAACCGCTTTATCTCTGAATATGACTCACAGTGTATCACTTTGGTAACATGAGTAGTATATATGGTTCTAATTTGGGAAGTAAATATTTCAAGATGACTATGAATCCTTTCAAGCAGCATCAGTATTCAGGAGGCTGGTTTATTTATTTATAGTTGTATTTTATGGTTTATCCCAACCCAATAATCAGTTACCTGTTTGACAATATTGGATTTTGTTTTATATATATATAATATATATATATATATATATATATATATATATATATATATAAAGGAATTAGATGATTTAAGTCAATGGATGTATAAACCTGAGGTGTTAATTGTACACAGCTCTTAAGAATTTTTATAACTCATTTTAAAATCAAATTTATGTAACCGAAATATTAACCTTTTTAAGGAAACGTAAAGTGTCCATGGTAATTGTTTTAGTGTTAATGTGATCAATAAATTTGAAATCATCTTCCTACAACAGTTTGACCCACACCGGTAACATCATAAGAATTTCCAGGGTAAACAACTGATGAGCTGAAGGAACTGTATGTTTCGTCCCATCCCCTGGGGTTCCCTTTGTTCTTTTCCTTCAAATTGATAGTACTCCATCAATGGTCCGGCGTCCATTTTACTCTGTCCAATTAGGTCCTTCATCACATCTTACAATGGTCTGGAATACCCTATCATTGCCCTTTGATGCAAACATCACTTAGTTATATTAGAATATGAGTACGTTTGTGACATAAATACAGACCCTACAACATGGTTAGTCCTATTGTTTAAGTTCTGCATATTTGCATGTCTTGGTTACCTCTTCGATTATTTTACTATAATATAATTTGTCTTAACATGTATATCAGTTCTTTAAAATGATGTTTTGAAAATTTGTAACATACTCAAGTGAATTCATAAAACATGTTTACATCCATTTCAGCATTTGAAAGATAACGTCATTGTGTAAGACAAGGCGGTATTTGAAAAAAAACCCTTTTCGCACTGAATGCGTAAACTTCTGAAAAGCAAAATTAATGGCCGGGGAAGATCAACTCAGCAAACCTGAAATAATCTCAAAGATAACCGTGTAAGTAAATCATAGAGACAAAATGTGCTAAAATAATAGAGGGAAACTAAAATCAAAATAATAAAACGTAAAACTGAGATAAATAAAGTCTATTCTCAAGATCACGTATTTGTGTATAACTCTCTGATATCTATCAAACATCCCATATTTCCATAAAGGATGACCATGATAGGCCATAAAAATCAATCGACACATGTAATCCGGTTAGGTGGTAATATGCAAAATAAACTTAGTGGTCTATATTAAACTGGCACAGAGGTCGCGCAATTTCAGAAGACAAGCAGATTGCTTTATGGAACCAATACTGTAACACTATTTTCAGAGAGTTGCTAAAGAAAGGCAAACGAAAATTGACTATGAGAAAGGTGTATGGCCAAACTGTCAATACAATTTACTCTGCCCACCTAATAATACAATTTTCATTTTTTGTGATTAAAATCATTATTATTATTAAAATGATAATTATTAGTGTATTTGTATTAAAATCATATCCCAATTGATGGGAATGAATCCAAATAGGAAGATATATTTATGATTTGGACTGTGATCACGCCCTGGTATTTTATACTGTGAAAACGCAGTGTTGATTCAAATATACCGAGAGCTATTATTCCATGTCCTTGTCAACTTATAAAAAAGAAACATTCCTACAAGGCATCTGTGCTTTATACTGCAAAGCAGTTTTACCAACTCTGTTGCACAACTACACCTTTTTATTTTTGCTGAAAGAGTTTCTCCTACCTAACTAAAAGAGAAAAAGATTGATCTATAACATGGATATCTGATCTGTAGATTTTAAGGTTCATATTTTTTTAACATTTTTTTTTTCATTTTGGGTATTTAGAGAATTGCGATTAAGTGAACATTCAATATTTACATATACATGTTCAATATTTCCACTTAATCACTTCTGGAATACAACTATATTTTCACGCATCACTAGATTAAACAAACCTATTACTTAATAGCTGCTATGTAAAATAAAGTTCCGACCACTTCTGGTTGTAACGATCCTTTTCTAGTGTCTCCACTGAACACTGACCACAACCATTTGTCAAGGATGATGCCTAAGGGGAGATTGGCAACTTCGTCTAGAGCAAGAAATCTGAGAATATTGATGTCCATAACTGCATACATACATCAGTAGATGGTATACCTACAATTGTTAGGTGTCTTGTTCTTAATTATTGTTGTGTCATTCCAAAGTCATAGTTTGATTCCATAACCAATAATTTGCCTCTGAATAAATCAGAGTTTGAATTTAAATCACTATATTCTGCAATGTCAATTTGCAGAAATGATGGCCAGCCATTCACTTAGGCTAGCTCAACGTAAATAAAGAAATTAAAGAAGCAGTAGTAGTGAACACTCAAAAAAGGCTGATTATCTTATTTCACATAGGTTCTTATTAGTATCAATAAGTTTTATACGAGATCATACTCAGTCATTTGATCGTCCCATGGCAGTCTGTCTCAGGCATCAGGCTGTGCATCTTCACAAAGAAATTCATGCTGATCCTCGCACATAACGTAATCCCGGTAAAATAGGGAGTAGGTAAAAAATAGAATGGATATGAATATATCATGTTTACTGAAACCTCTGACGGATGGAAGAGAAATTTATATTAAAACAGGCGGATGGATAGATATTACATTTAATGTTTTATGTTGTTTGACGGTAAGGAGGCTAGTCATTTCTGTTAGTAGAACTATGTTGCATAATACTTTAAACTTGGCAGTGTTAATCACCTCTTCTTGTTTTAAAGTCTATAAACTCATTTATTAAGTAAGAGAGGCTAGAATGCATTACATATAACCAAATAATCCATTACAAAAAAAGCCAACGGAAGCATTGTAGTGTCATCTGGTGGGTTGACGTTTGTATTGATCTGTTATGAATTTTCCTCAACGAATGACTGATATTACTCAGAGAAATCGCGACAGAATGCAAAAGGTCTTTCCTGAATGTAAGACCGATACAGCAGAAAGTATGAGATATAAGCTAAAATCATCCCCAGTTTTCATGCCTAAAGCTAACGAATAACACTGCATATCTCTGTCATCCAACTTCTCAAACACTGAATTCTCCCAAAAGTTTCGTGACATTGTACCCAGGCCGACCGAGGAAAAAATGTCCTCAACCGACAGGAACATTTTTGTGGAGTTGTAACCCTGTTGATAATGTCTTGTTAACAAGGACTCTGCAGTGACTTAATAAGGAAGACTGTTATACATTTAAGTATGATATTAAAAATACATGTTGACGCTGACGTTTGCCTACATTGATCGTGAACGGATAATGAGTTATAAACAGACGATCCTATGCCGATCAAGGTTGGGAATGAGGAATATCGGTGCAAAATACATAAATGGTGGTCTGTGAATATTTATCATAGGAGAAAATAACGATTATAAAATTAAGTGGGAAATAGCATGCTATAAATGATCCCGATTGTCATAATTATTATGAGCTGCAAAAGACATCGGAATAGTGCACATTTGTAAAGTATTGCCATGGTTATTATTTTATGAATACAAATATTAACACTAAAAATAAACATGCTGATATGATGAAATTGCTATAAAAGTCGATTAATTGGTATAAAATTGTATTAAGAACAAACGAAAGGCAAATTTTCATAATTTAGGCGCTCGCGATAACTATAATGTCATCCTTTTCCCATTTAACCCACTAATATGCAATTCTTGAACATATTAACAAATTCATGAACACATGTATATCGAAACAGCCACAGTTTTACCTATGTCGTGTATACAAATCTTATATTTCTGCGGGTTCGTTGCGTTTACTTTGTTTGGTGAGACCATAAGGTTGTTGAGGCAAGTGCTTAGTTCAGTGGGGCCGCACGGATTTCATATCTTCAAGCTTCACTAGCTTCCGTTTCCTGTTCCGCATTTCCAGTCACCAGCACAGGCAACATAACTAATATAACGAACCAGTGGCCATGATCAGTCGATACATACAGTGCTTAAACTGCATCGCTTTTTAAAATTAAGATTAATAATTGGATAACAGTATTTTTATCCTGCCACGCCCATAAGTATAAGTGTATGATAACACATTATTGATGTATGAAGTACATGGCAAGTTTTTACCAAGTGCTCACCTTCCTATCAGACCGGGTCCAATTAACCAGTGTGCAATCGGATAATGGACTAGTTTTAACAAATTTGCAAATCATCTTTGCAGGCCGGATTTTATGTATAGCACTACTATTATACCCAAAGCATTATCATATTCTCAGACTATGTGTATATATATATATATATATATATATATATATATATATATATTAAAACAACAAGCGCTCAAGTAATATTTAATTATTCTTTCTCTGGTAGTATCTTTTTATATCCTTCATGTTCTTAGTAATCCATCATATTTAAGCAATGTTAACTGCAGAGTATTCCTAAGTATTGTATTGTGCTTCTTTCCTCTTCGGTGTATATTGCACACTCTTGAAGCCAATCTTTTGTAGTTATTATTTTAACGTCACAGTAAACTAGCCCTTTAATTGGAAATATATTCATTTTTTAGTTCTAGATTTGATATTTATTAATTATTCTAATTTAAAAACAGAATCTATCATTGAATAAAAAAACATCGTTTTTAGTTCATATTATGTGAAGGTATAATACTTTAAGGACTGAAGGTGGCGCGATCGAAAACATTCCTACTAAGTAAAACCTGATGATATTTTAACTAATGTAAACAAGTCATAACTACGCCCAAACCTCTTGAAAAATAACATACAACAATCTCATTGCGGTTCTGATGATCATCCAATGCACACCATCTATCGACTAATTCTATTACTTTATTACAGGAACATTAACTGCTAATTGAAAGGGCACGTATGAAAGAATGTGTGTAGGTGGAAGACGGTCGCGTTGACGAAAGCGGTCGCACTCTGCAAGGTCCTCAGCTTCTTGGAACAGGTAAAACAAAATGACTGATGGGGAACAACGGCAAAATATCTAATCTTTAGTCATATTCAATAACAGACGAATTTCCGTGTTTTTTTTTATTTTGCAAGAAACATGGGCCAATTTAATAATTAAAAGTGTTCTAAGACACCTCGCTGTGAGCAATTCTAAGTCAGTTAAGTGTCACTGGTCGCCTTTGCAATACTTTGCTGCACATATTGGCGTTTCTCATTTGTAACAGCTTGAGGGCAGATATCCCCCCTCCCGTGCAGGAGCGGACATTTGCGCGATGGTCAATAAATCAAAAGGTCTATACTATGTTTTCATTGTTATACACCGTACGCAGTCAGTTGGTTTTTAACCGAACTTAAATTTACATGATAATTTTCGGCTGAAAAATTTCGGCCAGATTGCAATATGATTGTAATTTTGATGTTTTGCGAAGATCAGCAGAAAACTTTACACATTACAACTCATTAATGCCAGATATTGCCGTTGTAGATTCAACTGAAGTCTACCTGGTGGCGAAAACAGATGCCCCAGGCGAATGTTACTAACGTTAACTCGGCCTTGACATGTGCTGGAAAGTCCTCAACTTATTGTAGGCGCCGATTTTGACTGCATGTGGTTCATAACACGCCTAGACGGTTCAAATGTGATAAATTTGATCAAAATAATAAATATTTCCACTGTATCCTGATACACAGTTGTGTATATATATATATATATATATATATATATATATATATATTACCTACATGCATATGTGTGTAAATATATACTGTCAAACCTGTCTGAACGACTACCTATGAAATGCGGGCACCTGACTATTACGACCACAAGTTTTCAGTCCCAATTAAAATTCCGTTATATTATATATAGGTAAAACCTGTAAAATACGACCACCTGGCGATTACGGATTACGGGCAGTTTTTCCTTACCTAAATGACATAATACTAATTAATTGACCTGCCTAATGCGGGCACTCTTTGTGCTACTCACTGACCAGCGTTGACCGGTCGGTTGATTGACCATGCGTGAAGTTGCGGTCACTTGCACCGCTCCCTGTTTGTTTTACAGGTGTGCGTGTGTCAGGAGCACAGACTGGTGATCATTGGAATCCTTGGCCGACCCTTGACCTGGAGCCCAAGGCGGGCAACGTGACTTGATCACACGACCTGTTAAGCCACATGAATGGAGGTACCCCGAAGTTAATCTTTGATGTGTGCCTCTTGATCTATTCAGTGCATTACATCAAATTAGACTGATAAGTAAATGTACACTTGTGTGTAATTACAAAACACATGTAACACCGAGTTCGATCCCTTCTGCAAATACGTTTTTATCTGCAGTCATAAAGATGTTCTTATATACATATTTCCGTCATACATGTCAGCTAGATTTGTGCAGTTCCTAAATGTTCAGAACCTGTCAAATACGACCACCTGTCTATTACGACCACTTTGCTAAGTCCCTTGGGTGGTCGCATTAGACAGGTTCGACACTATATATATATATATATATATATATATATATATATTCATTTAAATATAATAAAATAAAACAACAAAAGTATGGCATTTTCAGTTAATTAACTGTAAGTCGGGAGTAGAAAGAAAACTTTCACATCGATAACAGAAAAGTTTCAGCTCGGGCATTCGAGGGGCCACAAACAATGTCAATGGCTTCATTTCTTTTGTGTTCATCGTCATATTTAGAGGGTACTGTGAAAATGCAGTGGATTCTGCCACATCCAATGCGTCACGTCGGCCATATATCATGAAGTCAGTTTAATCATTCTTAAACCATGTGACATCATCTGCTTAAAGAGCAATTTTGATTTGATTCAAACAGTAATTAGAGAAGTAGGGTGTAATAAAGCTCCTTAATAACAGATACAAAAACCAACGTTCGGTGCCTTAATTATTCAGTATGATAGTTTAACTTTTTTATTATATTTACCCCCTAATTATTGGACAATACAAGGGTATAATAAAGCGCCTTAGATACAGACACACAAAAGTCCTTTATTCTTAGACGCTTAGTATGTTGATTATTCAGTATGATTGTTTTTCTTGTCAGTAAACCAATCAGCTTATGCGATGGAGCTGCGTCTGCTGCCTATCTTCACAAACTAAGTCTCATGTTCTTCTTCTTCATCATTGCTCATTCATTAAACGGTTTCCACGTCATTTTCGGCAAGAACTGACCTCTGGTCGTCCAGTTTGTGTATTTGTTTGTGTGTTTGTAATGATTCTACAGGCCACAATTTTGCAACAGTCCCTTTGAAATTTACGGAGATAATGGAAAACAAATGTCCCGAGAATCTGTTGTGTTTGGTCAATACAGGTCAAAGGTCAAGGTCAAAGTAAAAAAAAAAACAAATTTTTTTTGTTCGTCATTACTTCGTCCATATTAGTTCTATCTTAACATTCTTATGCTCAATTTCTTCCTCTTGGTCTTCGTCATAACCTGGCCTAGGTGAATGGTCTCAGTCTTGTGCCACTTTGTGGGTATTTCTGTCTGTTTGTCAGTAATTATCAATATCAGCTGTTTGCTGGTTTTTGCTTCTTACAATTAGTATTCTACAGGCCATAGTTTTACAGGATTCATCTTGAATCTGGTACATCTTATATCTAATGTCGATATCTCAAAAGTTATTTTTCATTGTCGGAAATAGTTGTTAGTGGGCGCTACACTTGGAACCCTATAGCATATCATACTTTGGCAATATCGCCAAAACTATAAACTTTACCTATATCAAATATAGCCCAATTGTGTTTCTCTGTACCTTCTCCATCAGATTATCTTATTATCTTTTGCCTCAGATGTTACACGTTATCAGGATATCGGTCTGTTTGTAAGTTGTCTTCAATTCGGCGTGCTTGCAGTTTATTATGCTTGCTATACAGCATTCTACAGGCCATAAATTTGCAAGAATCACTTTGTAACTTACACATATTGTCTGTTGGAACCATTTCTTGAAGTGTGTATTTTTATAGAGGCTAAAGTTCAAGGACAAGGTCATCAACGCGTGTCAAAATCTTATTTCCCTCATAACTTTATAAATATTTGTCCTATCTTCACAGGCTATGGCTCATTTCTTTTCTCTTCTGATATGCTCATGCATTTGACGAATTCTGCGTACGTTATTTCAGGCAAACGCTCACCCTCTGGTCGTCTAGTTTCTTCTTGATACTGTACCCTGGGTGATAAACAAAATATTTTAATAACTGTAACATTGTGTTTTTTTTCAAATTTGTTCTATTGACTTGAACAAGTTTTCAATGTTTAAAAACCGCTGAGGATTGAGAGCTGATGTGAGGGGTCATGTGATTCATTCTGACACTGGGCGTATCAAGCAGAAAGAGACGTAAATTCATCAGGCTTCTCAATGTTATATTTAAAACATCTCTGTAGGGTCGATATGTACTCTATAAACCAAGGGTTTTTCTTGATAAAATTGATACTGTTTGAAAACTAGGTCGACATACAGCAGAAATGCCAGTTCCGCGTGTATAAAGGGCACGCTTCCTTGGTTTAATGTCCGTGCTAGCAACAGTATCAAAGGTGTGCGGACCTAATTCGTCCATGCCGTTATGTTAAAACCGACAGCCTTAAAACCCTTTATAATTCATGATGTGTTAATGGTATATTAATCATTTAATCATGGCCAGGGGAGTCATGGTGACCTATATTTTGCGAACTACTGGCATAAAACATGATTTTGAGTACCCATTCAGTATGACGGGGTACAAATTGTATCCACTAGGTCTAGAATCTTCTAACATGACATTCAGGTAGGCCCCGGATAATATCTGCATAGAAACCTTAAATTAGGTCCTGGTGACCCATATTCTGTGAACTATGGGCCAAGAGCATGAATTTTTGCAACCAGAAAATCAGATAGCCGTTAATGTTCCAATGTAATATACAATGGAATCTTTGGAAATCTCAATGGAAACCTGAAATTAGGTCACGTGACCTATATTTTACGTACAACCCACCAAAATATCTTGGGCAATCTCTATGAGAACCTCAAAATACGTCACGGTGACCTATATTACAGGAAATCACATTTTAAGAACCAAGAAGGAAAGTGTATAAACATTACTGTTGGGCCTAGATTCTTCTATCTTGACATTCAAGGATGTCCTTCAAAACTGTATATGGTCATAATAGCATAAACTGATAGGCAATATATAGGGTCCTGGAAGCAGTGAACATGTCAGTAGTATACATATGATATAAATGCACAATATACTATGAAATTACACAATATACAAGGCAAACATACAATGTAAAAGGCAAATATACTATACTATACTTATACCAAGTGGACTCCTCTCGATAAACTTACCATGGGGTAGTGGTATCGCCATCTCCCTACTATGCTAATTGGGCATCCTGGTTATATATCTTTGTATTATTAAAAACATTGAAACATAAAAAAACTCTTTGCCCTGTTATGTTCCAGTATCGAACGTGTACCCCTATTAATATATATATATATATATATATATATATATATATATATATATATATATATATAACACCCCCTACTATAACCACACACACAAGAAACATTGCAATGGCTGTATGAAAATTTTTTTTTATCACAATAAAGTACATTGTTTCCTGACTGAATCTTGCAGAAATTGTTCCTCTCTCAATACCCTGATTGATAGCAAATCATTAAGTATCCGTGAGCCTACACAGTCTATGGATAAAACAGCCTAACTAAGTGTAGTTAGTCGTATTCTTAGTGGATATCAAAACACAAACATGCAGGTACTCATTTATAACCCCCCCTCATTTTATAAAAAAAGAACCACAAAACTTTTAGTTGCAACCTGCTCCAACACAGTTCTTGTCATTTAATCTTTAAATTGCAAGAGCTCGCGTTAAAAAAAATAACAAGGCAATACGTTCAATATCTTCCTTGTTATAGACACCTCGTTTTCTGTAGCTGAGCGGGGTAATTCAATTGAGGTTTCTCTTCTAGAGTTTTCCTTGGATATCTTTATTAAAAAAAAATCATTCAGCATGTTCGTTTATATTCCTTACAGTATTTTATAGGCGGCAGTTAATATATTGTACTGTGGATTAGCATGTCTTTTTGCTATGTAGCACTCGGGTCTCGACATGGTGAACTACGCCGATTCCCGCGTTTCACTTCTACTTATATTATGTGACCTCTGACCTTTAAATAAAATAACAAGAACAAGGTACCCTATTCACTGCAAAAGTATCACCTTTCACAACATTCGTGATACGGTCGGCTGCGCGCAAAGCCAACTTCAATAGTAAACATGAAACACAAAAATATAATTGTGGTAGGGCAATTTATCTGTATCTAGATCTACTCTGTGACATATATATATATATACACACACTCCCACATTGTATACGATTCTTACAGGGATTCTTACTGAGACTTGATCCCGAGCGTGAACATGCCCGTTAAGATGTCGTTGTGGCTGCTCTTATCCCAGAAAGGTAACGCAGCGGGCGTCGGACATGAATATTTGGGATGAATGTAAACTTCTTCTCGGCCAGTTCACACTTTGATGACAGAGCTGGGGGGAGGGGGTCACAGGGTGACCTTAAAGGCTCAGAAGTGCTCCTTAGAGGCGCTCCTGCAGGGGGCAAAGCAGGGTAAATTCACAGTGCAGTTGACCCTCATCTGTGAAGTTGTACATGGCCAATGTGTAGGTGTTAGCCTGGATGTGTGCAAGCCTAAAATTTAAACAATATATATATATATATATATATATATATATATATATATATATAATTGAATCTTTGAATTCCCTCGATCACTAATATCAGGGTTATACACGGATTATTGCATCCGCTTTGAGTTTACAAACATTTTATATTTTCGTAATACATTCAGAATATGCAAATTTATCTAAATAAGCTATATGTAAACCGGTAGTGGTTCAGCCATAAAACAGAAAGACCTATTCATACACTTCAAGTTCGTAAGTTTGGTTATGTAGTCCTGTTATGGACACACGTGCATGTGTTTACTCACAAAACAAACCAAACCAACAATATAATACAGAGGAGCTGAGATTGAAGGTCCGCGTGCCGGGATGGTGATGATTGGAATTGCTATGTATTTTTTTAAATGTCTTATTGTTTATTATCAAGCATTAAGGATATGGTTTTAGAAACACTTTATTTCTTTATTCGTGGAGCCTTTATTTACAAAATGAAACATACACACACAAAAATTAAGCAGATGTAAATACATAGTGTTGCTCTTTAAGTGTATTGCAATACGTTTTTTTTATTGTTCATGACTAGGCCTACCATTAACCAGTTCTGCTGACAGCAAGCATGTGAACAATGTATCTCATTCTGTACACATCTAACGATATATTACTTAACAAAACCATGGTATATTTCCTTGTTTTTCACTTTTATTCTCATTTTGCTACTTTATTAATTCTGAGAAAACCACATGCATAATAATTAAATTAGAAGTCCTTAATGTTTTTGATTGTGATCACATGTATAACCACCGCTACCGCGATATTGCCGCATAGAACATATCCGTTATCTCGAAGTTGTCGCAAGATCCTGTCTTACATTTGTACACCACTGTGTCCGCACGTTTATGTTCCTTTGCAGACTATAGGCTTAAATTCAGTCATTATCTACATACACAGTTCATACTTTGTCTTAATATCCATTTATACCTGATGATAACACACTGTTTATTACACATCCTGTATAGCCAGTGGTTGTCGTAGACGAGAGTATTTCCACTTGTCACCTTCAGTCTTACTGATCAATAAACACTGCCTTGCGGTTACAAACGCCAGTAAAATACCATTGAACCCTGTTCCACCTCGCATTGTATCATATATATTCTGTATTATATAATATGAATATTTGCGTCATTGGTCACACTGCTAGTACATATTAGCTACATTGTTTTCCATTTGTATTATAACTGATGGTGGTTACAACTCTGCATAAGTTACTTCTCGGAAATGTCCCTTCTTACAAGGTCTTTAACCGTCTGGTGCGCTGCCAAGAGTGCCCTAAGGGGGTCATTTTAAATGTGTAACGAGACGAATGAACATGTCCGAAGGTAAATCGTGTCTTGATAATTTAATTCACTCGCAGAAACATGGGGATGGTATTTATACAAGTGACAATATTACAGATGTATATATTATATACATCATGCAGCAGAACCGATGAATGTAAGTTATCCTGATATGTAAACAGGATTCTGTTTAATATACATGGTCTCCCGAAGCACTGAGTCAAAACCAGATTCCATCGTAGGATGGAAGGCAGGCGGAGACTGACCATCTGACCATTCCTGTTTCAAGTAAACTGCGCCCCCTGTTGGAGAATCAGGCTCGTAGGAGCAATCCCGGTAGGTGTCGCTACATGACGTCACTTCCGCTTGCTGGGCAGCCTTGTGTAATGGTTCATGGAAAGCATAGGTGTTTGCGGCAAGAACCCGAGGTAGCGGTCTGGTTAACGTGTCTTCACATCTCATAGACCTACGAGCGTGATCAAACACTTCTGTGTAGATCTTTGACAGACCTCGTTCGCTCCGTCTCACTGCAGCGAACATACCGTTATCAGAACCTGTTGGGCTGGGTGGGCTCCTGCATCTACACAAATATGTCACTAAATTTTTAATCATTTTAATTCACTGTAATTACAGGTGATTGTAAATATTCATTACAGCGAAACGGCGTTTGTCGAGAGACTCTTTTACAGAAACGGCTTTGTAAAACATTTCCTTAGTTGTTGTAAGCCATGTGAAAATAGTAAAGTGAAATATCAAGATAAAGCTTGACTTAATAATGGAAGTTTATCCGTATTCCATCATAAATAAATAAACTTTTTATTATTTAAAAATGTCAAGTTATGCATAGCTGTATTTAAATGCTGATATTTAGAATTCTGGTTTACCTGTTGGCATCAACTCTTTCATCCATTCTGTAGTAACATGTTTGAGATTTTTTTATAGCGCATAGACACGTAATGAGTGACAGGACAGATATAACCCCTCCAACGGAAGAAACAAAGATCAAGATAAGCTTCTCTGTAAACAAAATGTTGTCTTTTACGTTGTTGGTATACCATTGGATATATTATTAACAGATGAATGGTTTAATCACATATAACATACCGGATGCATCGGATTCATTTACTAAAATAAATCAGAGATATTAAAAAAAAATTGCTGTCAACCCGCGTTCAAACAGAAAAGGAAAACTCCTGTCTGCATGTTGACCGCCGGCTGACATTGTTATTCTGTTATGAAGAAGACTAACTTTTATCTGTACATTGACATCCAGCAATGATAATCATATTACAGGGATTTTGTTTATAATTTCATATGTTTTTTTTTAGCTCAGCTGACTGTAAGTGTAGCGATACCCTTTGTCCGGCGTCCGTCCGGCCGTCCGTCCATCCGTTCGTTAACAGGGCACAAATCGTAACCGTTAGACCTAGAAACCTCTGCAAATCTCCTTGAAATCCCGAAATTAGGTCATGTTGACCTATATTATGTGACCTACAGGCCGAAAACTTGATTTTGAGCACCCGGACAGTCAGACGGGGCACAAATTGTGTCCATTAGGCCTAGAAACCTCTAACCGGACATTTTTGGAAATCCTGGGCAAATTTCCTTGGAAACCTGAAACTATGTAACTTTGACCTATATTGTGCGACCTATAGGGAAAAGATGTCATATGACCACCCCGAATGTTATATGGGGAAAAATCATTTCTGGGAGGCCTAAAATCTTCTAACACAGTATCCTGGGAGTTTCCAGCCAATGCTTCTTGGAAACCTGGAATTAGGTCATGGTGACCTATATTTATGACCTAAGGGCCGAAAACAAGATTGTTTAGCATCCAGACAGTCAGACACATTGAATCAATAAGGCTTAGAATCCTCCAACGTAACATTAAGTGATATCCTAGCAAATCTCCTTGGAATCCCGAAATTAGGTCATGGTGACCTATGTTTTGTGACCTGAAGGTCGATAACATGATTTCATGCACCCTGAATGTCAGATGGGGACAAATCTTTTATCTTAGGCCTAGAATCTTCTAACTCAATATCCTAGGAGTTTCTAGGCAAATCTCCTTGGAAACCTGAGACTATGTCATGGTGACCTATATTTTGTGACCTATGGGCCTAAAACATGATTTTTAGCACTAAGACAGTCAGATGGGGCACAAATAGTATCCCTTAGACCTAGATTCCTCCAACATGACATTGAGGGAGGTCCTAGGAAAATGTCCTTGGAAACCTGAAATTGGATCATGGTGACCTATATTCTGCTTGCTGTGGACCAGAAACATGATTTTGAGCACCCCGACAGACAGGGTACAAAGTGTATCCATTTTCCTTTGAACCCTCTATTGTGAAATCCAGGGGTGTCCTGGGCAGGTCTCCTATGAATCCTGATTTTTTTTCTGTTCATTTTTTCAACACTGTAACTTTAGCCATAGCCTATTCTCACATACGATATTTAACATTAATAAAAAAAATAAACATGAGAACCCAGTCGGAATTAGCTGAGCGTCATGGCCCATGGGCCACTTGTTTTTGGCTTGGTCCTAGGACTTTTGTTACACTTTCATTTGGCCGGCATTTTAGCAATAGAAACCTAATTCTTTTAATTGCCCTTCCCAGCTATACTCATCAGTTAGGTCAATGCATAAATTGATTCAAAATCGGCAGTCCCAATTTCCTCAATATTGGAATATCAAGCCACAAAAGCAGCGGATTTAGGAATTTAGAACAGGGGAGGGTATAGGAGTGGGCAACCACATGCCTTAATGTAGAAACTTTTCGAAAATTTAGGCTATAACAGCGCAATCTGGGGCTGAATTAAAAACACCATGATGCAAATCAGGGCTTGTTAAAAGTATAGATTGCTTTTTTTTCTATCTATTTAGGTCGAACCCCCCCCCCCCCCCCCCGCTAAATCCGTCCCTACAACCACAAATCTGTCAACTAAAATAGCCTACCTTGATAGCTATTTGATTTGCATGCTGCCACGAAATCTCGTGTCGTTGGTTCCGCTTCTATGGTAGTCTTAAAGGTATTATCAAGCGAATCCTCTTTGTCTTTAGATTAAAAGAAAACAAATTGATACTCTTCAAAATAAACTGATGTGTTAGCTATTTGATAATATAACTCTTGTTTAGATATAGACTAGTAGGAAAGGTCCAAACTTTTGGAAACCCGCTTTTGCCAAAGATAAAAATGTTCATCTTTAAAGCTGATTAATTATTGTGAACATATTTTGGATTAGTGCTATTTTAGCTTAAAGCAACTATTTGAACACCTTTTCTGACGAATTTATGTGATTTATGTCCTACTCTGCATACTCATTAATAAAATGTAGATAATTCCTGCTAAGAAGGATCATTATAACGCCTCTAACGGCCGTATGAGATTGTCTATCAAACAATACAAGCCGTTGGTTCACATCCTACTTGGTGACAAACATAAATACTAGGTAACCCTATATAGTTGGTGGCATGAAAAGGTCAGCTAAAAGGTCACCAGGACTAAAACGTCTTTTGATAAACTCTGGTTTGCCTGACTTGCCACCATGTGTTCTTGTTGAACCTGCTTTGATTTTTTTGCGGGAGCGGCACAGGGTAAACAGGGTATAAACAATACGTGTGGGATTTGCTCGGGTTTTTACTTGCTTATTTTTAAAAAGGTTCAAGGTACTATCTTTAGTTAACACCCGTCAGATATCAGAACAGGCCCCTTTGAATTTGGTGACATTATTTGTCACTGTAAACCGAAGGAACTTTCAGCTTCTTTGATAAATGGTGTTCTGCAGATGAAATTAGATGTGAGCTTTAAGCTTGTATAATAGAGGAAGAAAGCTAGTTGTCTCTTTGGCTATTTTATCTCACTTCGTGACGTCCGAATTACTCATAACTAATTTTCATCTTCCTTGCACACGACTTCATAATCATTGGCGCCGAGCGCCATGCTGCGCCCTTTGAAAACTCAGTGCTTTCCGTCTCTGCCGTGAATCTCGAGAAGATTCTGCTTGGTTCTCGAGATGAACAAATTCCGACAAGTGAGTAGCGACCCTGAATTGTGTCGAAACTTCCTTCATATACTGTTAACCAGAGTGCAAGCAAGTCACAGGGAATAGTGAGCAAGAGACCAATTATTTTTGTTAAAGAAGTGAATTTGGGTGAATCGATGTACCGGAGCCTTCCTTCAAATTTCCCGTTGATGACGATTTCATATTTAATCGATAGAAACATCTTCCAAGACTTAACTCGTTAACGAAAATTTGAAATAATTAAATATCATAACGAACCTGCTTCAGTTCCACATATCGCCGTGGAGCGGACTGAACAGTCAACGTTTCTCCATTCAACTTTGTCTCGTACTACGACCGAGCAGTTCCTGGGCAGTCGATCATTCGGTTTAAATAAATATTCTCTTTTTGGTCTTCTTGCTGAGATATAAAAACATTCATTAGATGTATAGAATTAATATCGGTTTATGTTTGAGTACATAAAAAAATATAGCCTGATAAGTCATAACTAGAAATATGCATTCATTCTCACGAATGCAGATTTAACCTGTGGGCAGTCCTTAATGTTGTTCACTCCTCTAACCGTGTTTTTACTCACTTATCGGCACATTATATCAAGTTAATTGGTGCATATGTTCCCCAAACAAGTCTTTGCATTTCTTATTCGGAACATTAACTTATGGGGGTTAAATACACATAAGTAAAGAGTTGCAAATACAAGGACAGACAATTTTCGCGGTCTCATAATGGGTCTTACCTAACTGCGTTTCCCTCCACTCTGCCGAGCTCCAGCCAACCCAGAACTCTTCTCCTTTATTATTTATATCTCGATAGATGTCTGATGGGACGTTAACGAGCAGGTTTCCATCGAGAATGTCACATTCCGCGCGTGCGTTGTACCATGTCAAAGTTCCTTTGATAATTCTAACGCAGCCGCCTGATAAAAAAATACAGCTCCAGCGTGGGCACCATGTGCAGTCTATAAAATGCAAATCTTACAGAAGATAAAACAATGAATATGTGTGTGATACAATAAACAAAATGTAGAATTTTAATTCGTAATGAAGTATTAAAATCCTGGTTTCGAAATCGTAAGCATACGTAATAAAATGAAAATGAGATTATCATACAAAGGTACCCTGCGATGTTTCCAATTACATAAAAAATGTTTAATTTACTTAATTTTGGATTTGTAATATTCATAATTAAACTATTTTTATTTGTTTGTTCACCTGACATTTTGCAAAAAGCACCAGTCTTTTCGGTATTACAATTGACGACTTTAACGTCACCACCTCTTCTAACGTAAAGACAGCATGTTGGCCCAGACCAGTCTCCAAAGGGTCTTGTTATATTCCCTGAATATATATATATATATATATATATATATATATATATACATATACATATTGTCACTAAAAAATGTGCCGTGTATAAACAGTAATACTCAGTTTCGTTACAATTCATAAATACGTTGATATCGATCCGTATCACTAATCACATCTTTTGTATTTGATGGTGTCATTAATATAACCTGTGATTGTTGACAGTGCTTTGCATTTGTTAAAACACAGCGGGCATACAATTGAACCCTGTGTGCAGCAAAGGGGTCATAATGCATGACGACACCTGGACGCGCACACAGACGGGCCGCCTATAGTGGTCTTTCCCCTTAAAAAACACGTCGCATTTTGCCACAATTTCGACTATGGGAGCACTTCCTAATTAAGTTCTTTCCTAACAGTTTTAAAATTCTTGAAGCGGTCTCGAGTCACGGCAACCCGAGGAAATGGAAGTCCATGGTCTACAAGACTTCATTTGACATGTTTTTTTTTTATTCTGTTTATCGTCACGTATAATTCATCCTGGAAGCTTGTATATAAGAAGGTGGTATGAAAGGTTCCTGTTTCGGAACCACGTGGTGGTGGTGTATGTAAGCAAATATATATATATTTATATATATATACCTGTAATTTCCTAATTCACCTTTGCGTTGACCGGGAAACGGGGTCATTGAAAACCAAATTTTCTCTTGGTTATTTATTATTTCACGTTCAATTTGTTGTCGCAGTGAGCCATGAATGAATATTTCGCTCTTGTTAAAGAATATTTAATGAAATTGAACAGTTCGTTGTGCGGAATTTAAACAGCTACGGCTAGGGTACGAGTCCGATGAGCTACGGCCGTCGACAATCTATCACAAGGACTATCCTTTTCAGATGAAAGGTTCATTTAAAGAGATAGTGGGTGATATTTAATCACGCGGAGATTTTGGGGAGTCTTGTGTAGACTGTTAGATTTTCTTGTGTGCCGCAAACAGTGTCAGTTGCGATTCATAATAGTAGCGAACATGGATCTGAAAGAGATCCTAGGATAGGTAAAGGACTGGGGTATAGAGATGCTAGGCCCAGTGAATTTGTCGAGCAAGAGCGAGCTAAAGGAGAACAGAGAGGAAAACAAGATCGAGAACGTGAAGAACGAATGGCAGAACACGATAGACGCGAGGAAGAAGCTCAACGTGAGCACGAATTAAAAATGGTTTTAGAAGAAAAGGAACTTTTACATTTACGCTCTCAAATAGAAACGGTAGAGAAAGTGACGGTGATAATGTAGGTTTAGTTAAGACACCGCCTGTAAAAATTCCTGCGTTAAAGACAGTAAGGACAATCTTGATGCCTATACAGAACGATTCGAACGTTTTGTGACCAGTCAGGATTGGAAGCACGATTGGAAGGCGATTAGTTTGAGTGCTCTGTTAAACGGAAGAGCGTTAGAGGTATATTCACGCATGCCGCTTGCAGAAGCGCGTTAGACTATGATAAACTATATAGTTGCACTCTAAAAAATTTTCAAATGACTGAGGATGGGTATAGAACAAAATTCCGAACTTGTCGTCCAGAACGGAATGCAACACCCTCACAATTCGTATCACGCCTCAGTGGATATTTTTTACCGATGGGTTGACCTTTCTCGTATCGAGACCTCCGGTGAAGCCTTAGTGGGCTTACTTTTGCGGGAGCAGTTCTTTCAAACCTGTAGCAAAGTTCTGGCTGCTTTTTTTAATGAAAGATAATACAAGAACATTTCTGAATTAGCTCATGCGGCAGAGTGTTACACGGACGCTCACGGACTTAGAACATTCACTAATCAGGGACAGCCTTACCACGGTTTAAATTTTCAGAATCTTAAAGACGGGAATCAACTCTTGAACGAGTCTAACAAAAATGGAGTTAAACTACAATCAAATGTGAGAGGCCGTTGCTTCATTTGTAATGATCCAACCGACCTCGCAAAAGACTGTAAAGATAAAACAGAATCTGTATCGAAACCTAATAAAGTTAGTGGCTTCGTAGTAGAAAACCTCTCTGATAGGAACCAGGACTCGAGCAAAGGGAGACACCACGGTCCTCGCAGAATCCACCGCCATATATGTATGATGCTGACGATAACGAGGTAGGATGTTTCATTAATCAATTGGAAGATTGTTGTGAAATAGAGAAAGACTGTGTGCGGTTACATTGCGGACATAAGGTTAGTCTCTTAAATATGGCATGTCCTCATACAAATTCCAAGTCTACGACTACGTGCATGCCAATTTGTCAGGGTAAAAGTGGAAGTTATACTGTAACAGTACTAAGAGATTCGGGTTGTAGTAGTGTGTGCTAATTGACGGGACAATTAGAACGTTTCCTGTAGCTGTTGTGAATGTTGACACCCTGTATCTTACTGGCAGTTTACAAGTACTGTGCAGGAAAAATCCAGTTTACGATCTGATAATAGGCAATGTCGCAGATACACGTGAACATAGCGATCCAGATAAGAACTGGGTCTACTGAACAGATGGACAGGGGTCAGGATCGAGCCGTACTAAAGAGCCTGCTGAGATCCTGTCAGTAGATATTTATGCAGTAGAGACAAGACTCATGAAGCACAGGAGCAAAACCTCTACTTGTCCTCTTACCAAGCAGGATAACAGGTATAGAGTCGGAGGAATTCCTGAAACTAAAATAAAACGACAAAAATCTGTCACAATTGTGGGAGAAAGCAAAACAAACTTCACCAGTAGACAATAAGTACAATTTTGTTATCAGGGACAACATGCTCATGCGGAAACTCACAAATACATATGGTAAACATTTAAAAGAGCAATTAGTCGTTCCAGCTACCTGTAGAAAAGATATTATGAAGATAGCACATGAAAGTTTAATGGCAGGACACCAAGGAATAGCCAGTACTTATTAGAAAATCAGAAGTAACCTCTATTGGTCAAAAATGCATGAAAATGTGACTCATTATTGTAGATCATGTGACATATGTCAGCGTACTCCCCAGAAAGGCAAAGTGACCAAAGTGCTACTCGGACGTATGCCAATGATGGAGGTCCCGTTCAGACGTATTGCTTTAGACCTTGTGGGACCGATAAATCTTTCATCTTATAGAGGACATCGCTATATCCTCACAGTGGTCGACAACGCTACACTGAAACAGTCGCTGCAGCACTCTTGGGCATCTATTCCAGAGTTGGTGTTCCGTCAGAGATACTAACAGATCAAGGTACACAATTCACATTCGACCTGATGAAAGATGTAAGTAGACTTTTATCAATAAAGCAACTTACTAGTAACCCATACCATCCTATGTGTAACGGATTTATCGAACAATTCAATGGAACACTTACGCTGATGCTAAAAAGAATGTGCTCAGAGAAACCAAAGGAGTGGGATAGATACTTGAATCCTATCCTATTTTGCTATAGGGAAGCTCCACAAGAGTCGCTGAAATTTAGTCCATTTGAACTACTATATGGGAGATTGGTGAGAGGCCCAATGACAATACTAAGGGAATTTTGGACAAATATGAATATTTCTTCGGATGTAAAGAACATCTATTAATACGTGCTTGATCTGATTTGTCATGGTTTTATTTAGCCTAAGTAGTGATTACAATGAAACTGTAGATCTCGAGACAGCGAGTGTCTGTATGCAGGAGGATCCCTGCGAGGTAAAACATAAACTGACTGAAATGCCGAGTTCCGTACAGAAAGAGACAAAGGACCAGGTAACTGTTAATCTGACTTGTCAACAAGCCAGATAGCTTATTTGTCTTCTTTACCCGACAGGTTTCAGAATAGTTTTTTTCAGATGTCCAAAAGAGAACTACGCTTATGGAATGCGATATAACACTCACAACAAAAGATCCGGTGACATCACGACCTTATAAAGTTCCACACTCGGTAAGAGAGACCATCAAGAAAGAGTTATAAGCAGTATGCTTAACATGGGAATCATTAAACGTTCAAATTCAAAATACAGTAGCCCCGTGGTACTTGTATCTAAAAAGACCAGACAGTACGTTTTTGCATAGACTACCGCAAACTCGACAGAATAACTGTTTTTGATTCAGAGCCAATGCCAAATACTGACGAACATTTCTCACGCATGACTGAGAGTAGATTCTTTAGTAAAATTGATATGACAAAAGGATACTGGCATATCCCATTGGGACAAAATTCGAATAAAAGGCTGCTTTCTTTACTCCAGACTGCCAATTTCAATTTACAGTTATGCCGTTCGGTCTTGTAAATTCCGGCCAAACATTCACACGCCTCGGTAGGAAACTTTTCCTGACATCCCTAAAGTCGTACATTATGTTGATGATATTCTTCTCCCCGAACATAGAGCATGTGTCCACTTTTGAAAGGATATTTCAAATATTAGAGGACGCCAAGCTTGTTATTGCTATATATATATTGTTTTTAAGTAGGATGAAAATGCTCCGATGGGAGAGATCAATGCCAAATTTTAGTATTCCGCGTAATTATTCCTTCATATAGAACAAATACACACATGTCTTATAACATTTATAGTAACCTTTTTCATGCTTGTGTGCTCCACATTTAGCCACCCAAGATGATGTAGATTGGATAATCTGTAAATACCGATTTATAATGAATATAGTGAGATTATAGAATAGGATAATCAAAATGGATGACAAGTTTGTGAAAGCAAATATAATAATGAGATTATGCTTTAATAGAAATCAATGGTGTTCCACTATAAGTGATCATTTTTTAATATTGTGCATGTAAAACAAATTTTGACAATATCACAGAATGTTTAGTGACTAAAATATACAATAAAATATAACATGTTATAAATGGAGTTGAATGGAGTGAAAAACACTTGTCAAAACTTAAACGTAGAAATACAGTCTATACAGAAAGCCCAGACATTACTGAGTTATAAATCAAGTTAAAAATTTCTTTAAAAAAACGGAGTTAAGCATGGTTGTATTGCCTTTGGCAAATGAAACGGGCAGATTTCGCCGCTTAAATATTGCGAATTACTTATTTTGACCCAAGGTATGAAGTGACCAATAGGTCCATGGCACTGGGTGCACTGATATGTGTAGTTATATGTATGTAAATTGACTCGTCACTCTAATGAATAAGACTACTACAATTTGTAGGCATTCCCCACCATTACGTTGCTGTGCAGTACGTTGCATGTCTTTGTTATATAATTTAATGTTTAATATCAAATCTTGTAGCACATTTTTATCTATAATTTTTGGATTTATCACCATAAAAATGTGTGGTCTATTAATGTGTTGGAAGTGTGGTAAAACGTTAACCCTGAAGTGCCCTAGTAGGAGTGGCTGTCTTTTTTATCTTTCTGTGTTAATATGTATCATATTATTAGTTTCCATTCATTTTTGGATAGATTGATAGTTAGATACAGGCAACGTAGAAAGACTAAGCATGATATCTTGGGAAGAAATATACAAAACAGCTCTGTATGAAACAAAATATATTTCAAGAAGGGAAACTTTCATCTGAACAACATGAAACTGAAAACTGAGCCATGTTTGCAAATACGGACATCCAAATCAATTGTACTTTTGTATATATATGCTGAATATATTGACTGCATAATGTCAATTCATGTTTGGCCATTTTCATTTACCGTATTTTGTTTATCCGACGTCCAGGCGTTTATTTTTTTAGACGCTGCTTTGACCCGCCGTCTAAACAAGGCCGGCGTCTAGTTAAGGCCAGCGTTAATTGAAGAAAGAATTATCAGGCTCGTCAGACAAAAACAAAGCACGTCGAAACAATAAACCCGTCGGTCACTACTTTGGGACACCATTGGAAACATCGCCAGTACGAAATACCCTTAGTTGCAGTAGCGGTATAGGACACGCCAATCTCAATAATCATGCACCACAGAAAGAATTCTCTTGGAATCACAGCTTGATATTTTTTCTTTCTACAATAAGGTTACCCCTGCGTTTCATGTTGCTGTTCCATTTATTTTTCATCGCAGAACTGGGGGTTGGTACTTATAATGGCACAGCGTAATTCTTTTCATGTCACTTTCCTCCTGTCTTTCATCTTGGCACAGCGTATTCAAGCATTTCAGACTCGATATATACTGGACACGAGGTGGCTCTTCCGGACATGGTTTATACTAAGGCCGGACTGGCTCTTCCATTATCATTTTCCATTACGTACAACTGGTAATATTGGTTCCATCGAAATACGAGGAGGACGTATAACGGCACCGTATATTTCGTTATTATGACACTTTCTTCAAAGTTTTAACTGACTCAAGTTGACACAGCGTATTCAAGCGTTCCGATCTGGTATATACTAGTATATAACAACTGCAGCTTGGAATATTCCACTGAATATATAGTTGCCAACAAGAGTAAATACTATTCATAATTTTAAGATCGTCAAGGGAGCGTGGTTTTGAGTACATTGGGGACGCACTTAAAATCGCTTAAAAAATAAAAGCAAAGAGAGTAATTTGTCGTGACAGTAGCAACAAAAGATACCGCTTTATACCATTATTTGATATCCTTATGCTACACATAAACGTATTTCAACAGTTATGTTCAACCATCCATGAGGCAGAGTCTCACCGTACCAAGTTGTACCGCTTGTGTCAAACGGTACTATTTTTGCCTAGCTTGACAGAGGTTTTAGCGTCAGCCTTGTCACTGCTGACGTATTAATTTAATCATAAAGTAAAAATCTGGAATAGTTGTGTCCCTTATGGAAACATGCATTCTCATAAGATAAAAGGAAGATTTTAGAGAAATTAAACATATTTCATACACAAACGATGTCATACCAAAAATGTGGTCAAGTTGACCGCTAAATGTACCAACTATAGTGACGGTAAAAGCGTCCTGGCGGCAAACATGGAAACTAATCTCCTCTGAACAAGACCGGCGTCTTTATAAGGCCGGCGTTTATTTTGAGACATTGTTTTGCCCGGCGTCTAAATAAGGCAGGCGACTATATAATGTCAGGCATCTGATCAAAGAAATACGGTAGCTAAACGTACCTGTAATACTTTGGCATTTGTAACTGAATGTGGTATTGACAGAATGCTTGCGTTTCTCTTGATTATCTGAAGAAAGACAATGTTGAGATAATATATATTGGGGGCAAATGACTTTTGTTCGTTTAGAGATAGCGCTGTGCTGATAAAATTACACGGTTTCTAATATGATCATGTAGGTCGGCGACAAAAGATTAGCTTGATTTTTCCTTTGACGTTTTCCTACCAGTTAATTTACAAGATTGTTGATATGACTGGTATATAACTAGCAAGTACGTTAAAATAACTTACCTCCTAGGTTGGTGACGGGCTGGATATGGCTGTAGAGTTTACGTTGTATACCTAGCCACGCTTGATCCACGCTGTGCGCCCTCATATATTTATTTAGTAATGAGGCTTCATTTCTGTTCAAGGTGGCCGGCAGGTACAGTGATGATTCCTTACAAAGTGACTTTGCCTTGTCGAAAGTGACATTTTTGTGTATTGCCGATGCTGAAAATACCACAATACTAATTAAATATAAAACCTTCATATGCTCTGAGATAAAAAAAAAATGTTAAGATACCGGTTCGTCCAGTTGTGACAGTATGGAAATTAAAGCATGCCATGAACATTATTGAGGGGTTGTGGTTTGAAATAACTTGCCCTTGCAATAAATACATAAGTTCATATACAACTTCTAACGAATTTATGACACTTCTTATATATATATATATATATATATATATATATATATATATATATATATATATATATATATATATAAACAGAGAGAATAATACACAGAGGGATTAAGGATCTATGGTGGCTTAGTGGTAGAGCAAACCAACGGCAATCGGAAATAATCGGTTCGAATCAAATCACTAGTGATTTTTTTGGTGTATTCCTGTTCTGTAGTTGTCTTTTCATCTATCTGTCTATCTATCTATCTATCTATCTATCTATATATATATATATATATATATATATATATATACCCCCATTGTGATCACCGAGATCGGCAACATAGAGAGCACAGGATATATAGAATAGATTTATACATGTTTCAAATTATAAAAATTGCTGATCTTTACGACATATGCTTTCAGAATCTGTATCAGCTACATTGGATTTTCATAAAACAAACAGAGAGAGAGAGAGAGAATCCTAGAGAATCTTACGTGTCCAGGCCAGAGTGCCGACCATAAAGAACCAACCAGCACAGATGAACAGTATGCAACACATCACGCCAACTCACTGAATTACCGGAGACAGGGCAGGCGATTATAACAAGGATACGTTTGTATATACGGGATACACATATAACCATCTGAGTGTCAATCCAGGAACAACATTTAATATCACAAATCTAGTAAAACCGCGGGCTGTAATAAATAATAACAAATAAGCCAACAGCGGAGAATGGGTTATCTTCAATACGGGTATTTTGAGAAATATTTTTTTTTCAGTGGAAATATTTGATAGAGATATAGCAGAAGGTGTGATAAATACATTCTTAATTTAATAAGGTTCACCAGGGAGATGTAAGCATTGGTCTAGGATGAATAAGGGCAGCTTTTATGTTCCCCAAAAAGAATATATATGAACGGCAAAGGCAGGAAAGTTTAAGTTGGGTAATCCATGGATCTGTCCCGGCAACGTGTGATAGATAAGTTCTGTTGCAAATCCAATATATCCCTTCAAATAAATTTTTGATTTCTCTGATTAAGTATAATTATTGCTGTTTCTTTGAAAAAAAGTAAATTTTTATATTTCGCTGGAATCCTTTCTATGATATTGTGGAATTTTGTTTCCGTTTGTAACAGTATCCAATTCGCTAACCTGTGATAGTAAGGGGCACGGGGTGACAGGTGCACGGAGTGATAGGGTGATCGCATTGAGTGTTTGAATACAAGTGATAAATTCACGCAACTTTCTCTTGGCAGTTACTCATTCATCTGATAAAAATAATAAATTACTATCAGAAGATTCGATGATTTTTGCATGAAACTGTAAAATTTTGCATTAGACGCGATCCGGTTACTGTAACTGGTGTTATTAAAGAAACTGGCCTCATACCTTGCACTTATTTCAGCACGTACAATGGTCTGCGTGCCAAATGTCAGATGCTGTGGAGTGAGAGTAACCGTAAATATTAGAGAAAAAACTTCTAATCTCGCAATTATGCAGGATCCCGTATAAATCACAGTTTACACGTGTCACATGTTTGAATTGGAATTGTAATCATATTTACGGGCAAATAAAAAGGTTTCCGTGATTTGCTTAGAGGTTGTGATTGAATGTCACTATTTATAAAACAGCCTAGTCGCTGAATCTACAGTTTTATCAAGCATTCACATTTGGCTGGTTTTATAACTCCAGGTCATTAGTAAGACTTTCAGTCGTGTTCAAAGGCTAGCCAAGGTAGCGGTGGAGCTCAGTGAAGGTAGGTCGCCTGTTAGCTATATCAGTTCATTTAATCATCTTAATGTAAAAAGACAGATGCTTTCAAGAGGCCGTGAAATATTAAAACAGCTCTCCCTACTGAGACCCATATTGGTATTTTGTCCGCTATGGGGGCATATGTGCAGGTCCAACGTAGGCACAATGTACAATCTGAAGTTAAGATAAAATGTTTGTATAACATACTAGCTGATAGACCCGGTATACCGGGCTTATTGCCGGGGTTGGGGACATTTATTAACTGAGATGTGAAATGTTGGCACATTCTTTTAATCCAAAAGTTAACAGAAAATATAGGTTTTCAGTGGGAAACTGTCTCCATAAGATATGTAAAAACAATAAGGCACGACTGCAGAATAACTCATGCACCTCTCTGAGGCACAACACTTCTGTGAACAGAAAACGTTTCTATGTACAGCTGCTTGTATCTTAATTTTGCCACTTACTTTTAAATTACATGAATCCTTAACATCATACCGTCCGTCCGTATAAACTCATTATCTGGTGGAGACAGTGCGTGAGTGATCCTGCAGTCGCTCCAATATTTTTAACATTCATTCTGTGGTTCTGTCCTCGTGGCAAGAAATTTATACCCCGGTTTGTTTACCTTGATGACCTAGCCAGTGCTGGTGTTGACATTGCGAACCGGAATGAGACGCGGGGGTATCAAGTTTTCGATGATATTTGACTGGATTCTATCGGTGGACGAATAAAGATTAGGTTGATGTGAGGAACACATGAAAGATTTATTAAATGTGCGTTGCAAGGAAACTGTTCCTGAAGAAAGAAACAGAAATATGCATACCTCGTAAGTAGCAGAAGCGGACCCAACTGAATTCCATGCAGAGGGTCCGTATTCATTTTCAACCGCCACAATGTTCTTTTTTTCATCGTATCAAGCAACTTTTGAGGCCTTAAACCCCAGACACCACTCAACCCCGACCAACGCATGTTCCTGAAATTGGGACCTTGAATTAGGTTTTGTCATTAATCCTCCTGCGTTAAACTCTCCATTTCATAAAGCGTGAAACATGTGTTTTTCTCTTTTACTGATCACGCACGTGGGTCAAATCCCTCATTGAAAGCAAGCGCTATTCATATGAACAATAGTCCTTAGTATTAGGGGTTAAGTGACCACGATGCACGCATTCCGGTAATTGCCGAAGACAGTTCGGCTGTGCTCGGTAAAAAAATGGAAAAATCATTCAAAATTATATGTATATTAAAAATTATTTATTTTCATATCGCCTATGTCACTGCGGGGATAATAACCTTTAAAATGATGTATGGCACAATATTGTACACAGCGCAGTTTTAGAGAACATTGCGCACAAACGTGAACTGAATTCCTTTTTTTACAAGTATTAGATAGCGTGTGTGAGAGTAGAACAGTTAATATAAAATAACATTTCAAATTGTGGTGGAAAAAAATTAAATTATGATTTCAAGGTGTATTTTATTCGTGACAGCATAGTTTTTCAAAAGGATGCGACATATTCACAGTGTGGCCTTATATTTGCTTATTAATACCTACAATAATTTCAAATGTTTATTTCTAAATTACCCATAATTAAACATAGTATATTTACGATGACACCAACTGCTTTTACATGAAGACAGCATGCCTGCCCTGACCAGTATCCAACAGGTATATATATATATATGATATCTTTCTAAAAAATAAACTTGAAAACTCAATTGTTCTTTTGTAAATATAAAGAAATTACATAATGTTTGATGTATTTCATAAAGAAACTCCACCTAATATTCAAGAAGGAGAAAAGGAGAAAGATATATATATATATATATATATATATATGCAATAAATTGTTTATACAGAGGGGGCGCCTTCGTCGCTGCCCCCGTTGGGCTGCAATATCATTCATTTATCTAGTTTCCCAATTTTCGTGATTATTCTTCATTTTTCTCATATTTATTTTTATTAAAAAGCAATTAGTTTTTTTATTTAATTTATCCTCAGTTTATTCATTTCAAATTCGAAAGTTGATGATAAGGATATTTATGAACAATGGCAGAAGGACTGCAGAGTACCAGAACCTGGTTGGGATTGACCGTGAACAATCTTAAAGCTCCTGTGGTGATACCGGTATGAACGTGCGATCTGTGCTCTTAGGGGTCATGTGTGCTGTCGAGACCTTTTCAGTTATTTTACTCCGAGCAGTACATTTAAAAGATAATAGGTTGCCAGTCATAAACGTAAATGCGCCTTTGCGCCATTGTCTTCAATATGTTGAAAACGATCGAAATTTTATATCCAAATTATGAAGGAAAATCGTGATAAGCACAAATGTGGTTGCGGAGATGAAAAAGTCAGATTCTGTAACACCAGGCAGCGTGTAATGTCTAGGGGGAATGAATTAAGATGTCAGTGTTTTTTTTAACAAATAATTATTATTTACTCTTAGAACAATCCTAACAATACAGTACACCTAATCAATACAACTACCCAGTATAACAATAAAATGTACAGTACCAGAGTGTCCGGATCCTAGGCTTTTCTGAATACCTTTACTGTCACAGCTAAACAAGAGTCCTTTAACAAAAGAAAATGTAATAATCCAAAGGCAAACTGGAGACAGTCCGTATTAAATCTGTATTTAGCCCGTTAAATATCTGACAACACTGCAAGTAACTATCAGTGCTCGCTGGTATTTTCCTTTCTACCGCCTCTAAGCACAGCCCTTAATTTATAGCTTCTCATCATAAAATTCTAGAAATGGAAAATTCCCAAAGAACAATACACACGCACATGAACCGACCTGGAACATCTAGAACAAAGCACACTGTGTCCCTATGCTCCAAACCCAACCACGAGCAAGCGCCCAACAAGCGAGGTTTCCATAACAACGAACTATGCCTGCGCTGCACGAATCAGAATGTCAACAGACATGCGTATAATAAAACTGATACCTGTAACAATATAAATATTAAAGATTGAACCTCTCTACAGTTTGACTACATAACGGAAAGACATTAGAGAACAGTTTTTTAGGAACAGAAAATCCTCATATATTTTAAAGAAAATTGTCTCAAAATGTCCTCCTCACATTGCATATTAAAAACATTTTTCCAATATAATGTAGGGAGATACCCCTTCCATACCCTCCACATGCCACCTGTAATAAACCTTGATAAAACCATGGTTCGTAAATAAAATTAAAAATAGATCTTTATATTTTTTTATATTATTAAATACATAACGTATAGAAATAATATAAATATATATATTATATATATATATATATATATATATATATATATATATACATATAAATACAAATACGCTTATATAGATAACACTTAGTTTTCATAATACCCATACATATTTATATATTCATCTGATAAAAATAATAAATTACTATCAGAAGATTCGATGATTTTTGCATGAAACTGTAAAATTTTGCATTAGACGCGATCCGGTTACTGTAACTGGTGTTATTAAAGAAACTGGCCTCATACCTTGCACTTATTTCAGCACGTACAATGGTACAATCATATTTACGGGCAAATAAAAAGGTTTCCGTGATTTGCTTAGAGGTTGTGATTGAATGTCACTATTTATAAAACAGCCTAGTCGCTGAATCTACAGTTTTATCAAGCATTCACATTTGGCTGGTTTTATAACACCAGGTCATTAGTAAGACTTTCAGTCGTGTTCAAAGGCTAGCCAAGGTAGCGGTGGAGCTCAGTGAAGGTAGGTCGCCTGTTAGCTATATCAGTTCATTTAATCATCTAAATGTAAAAAGACAGATGCTTTCAAGAGGCAGTGAAATATTAAAACAGCTCTCCCTACTGAGACCCATATTGGTATTTTGTCCGCTATGGGGGCATATGTGCAGGTCCAACGTAGGCACAATGTACAATCTGAAGTTAAGATAAAATGTTTGTATAACATACTAGCTAATAGACCCGGTATACCGGGCTTATTGCCGGGGTTGGGGAAATTTATTAACTGAGATGTGAAATGTTGGCACATTCTTTTAATCCAAAAGTTAACAGAAAATATAGGTTTTCAGTGGGAAACTGTCTCCATAAGATATGTAAAAACAATAAGGCACGACTGCAGAATAACTCATGCACCTCTCTGAGGCACAACACTTCTGTGAACAGAAAACGTTTCTATGTACAGCTGCTTGTATCTTAATTTTGCCACTTACTTTTAAATTACATGAATCCTTAACATCATACCGTCCGTCCGTATAAACTCATTATCTGGTGGAGACAGTGCGTGAGTGATCCTGCAGTCGCTCCAATATTTTTAACATTCATTCTGTGGTTCTGTCCTCGTGGCAAGAAATTTATACCCCGGTTTGTTTACCTTGATGACCTAGCCAGTGCTGGTGTTGACATTGCGAACCGGAATGAGACGCGGGGGTATCAAGTTTTCGATGATATTTGACTGGATTCTATTGGTGGACGAATAAAGATTAGGTTGATGTGAGGAACACATGAAAGGTTTATTAAATGTGCGTTGCAAGGAAACTGTTCCTGAAGAAAGAAACAGAAATATGCATACCTCGTAAGTAGCAGAAGCGGACCCAACTGAATTCCATGCAGAGGGTCCGTATTCATTTTCAACCGCCACAATGTTCTTTTTTTCATCGTATCAAGCAACTTTTGAGGCCTTAAACCCCAGACACCACTCAACCCCGACCAACGCATGTTCCTGAAATTGGGACCTTGAATTAGGTTTTGTCATTAATCCTCCTGCGTTAAACTCTCCATTTCATAAAGCGTGAAACATGTGTTTTTCTCTTTTACTGATCACGCACGTGGGTCAAATCCCTCATTGAAAGCAAGCGCTATTCATATGAACAATAGTCCTTAGTATTAGGGGTTAAGTGACCACGATGCACGCATTCCGGTAATTGCCGAAGACAGTTCGGCTGTGCTCGGTAAAAAAATGGAAAAATCATTCAAAATTATATGTATATTAAAAATTATTTATTTTCATATCGCCTATGTCACTGCGGGGATAATAACCTTTAAAATGATGTATGGCACAATATTGTACACAGCGCAGTTTTAGAGAACATTGCGCACAAACGTGAACTGAATTCCTTTTTTTACAAGTATTAGACAGCGTGTGTGAGAGTAGAACAGTTAATATAAAATAACATTTCAAATTGTGGTGGAAAAAAATTAAATTATGATTTCAAGGTGTATTTTATTCGTGACAGCATAGATTTTCAAAAGGATGCGACATATTCACAGTGTGGCCTTATATTTGCTTATTAATACCTACAATAATTTCAAATGTTTATTTCTAAATTACCCATAATTAAACATAGTATATTTACGATGACACCAACTGCTTTTACATGAAGACAGCATGCCTGCCCTGACCAGTATCCAACAGGTATATATATATATATGATATCTTTCTAAAAAATAAACTTGAAAACTCAATTGTTCTTTTGTAAATATAAAGAAATTACATAATGTTTGATGTATTTCATAAAGAAACTCCACCTAATATTCAAGAAGGAGAAAAGGAGAAAGATATATATATATATATATGCAATAAATTGTTTATACAGAGGGGGCGCCTTCGTCGCTGCCCCCGTTGGGCTGCAATATCATTCATTTATCTAGTTTCCCAATTTTCGTGATTATTCTTCATTTTTCTCATATTTATTTTTATTAAAAAGCAATTAGTTTTTTTATTTAATTTATCCTCAGTTTATTCATTTCAAATTCGAAAGTTGATGATAAGGATATTTATGAACAATGGCAGAAGGACTGCAGAGTACCAGAACCTGGTTGGGATTGACCGTGAACAATCTTAAAGCTCCTGTGGTGATACCGGTATGAACGTGCGATCTGTGCTCTTAGGGGTCATGTGTGCTGTCGAGACCTTTTCAGTTATTTTACTCCGAGCAGTACATTTAAAAGATAATAGGTTGCCAGTCATAAACGTAAATGCGCCTTTGCGCCATTGTCTTCAATATGTTGAAAACGATCGAAATTTTATATCCAAATTATGAAGGAAAATCGTGATAAGCACAAATGTGGTTGCGGAGATGAAAAAGTCAGATTCTGTAACACCAGGCAGCGTGTAATGTCTAGGGGGAATGAATTAAGATGTCAGTGTTTTTTTTAACAAATAATTATTATTTACTCTTAGAACAATCCTAACAATACAGTACACCTAATCAATACAACTACCCAGTATAACAATAAAATGTACAGTACCAGAGTGTCCGGATCCTAGGCTTTTCTGAATACCTTTACTGTCACAGCTAAACAAGAGTCCTTTAACAAAAGAAAATGTAATAATCCAAAGGCAAACTGGAGACAGTCCGTATTAAATCTGTATTTAGCCCGTTAAATATCTGACAACACTGCAAGTAACTATCAGTGCTCGCTGGTATTTTCCTTTCTACCGCCTCTAAGCACAGCCCTTAATTTATAGCTTCTCACCATAAAATTCTAGAAATGGAAAATTGCCAAAGAACAATACACACGCACATGAACCGACCTGGAACATCTAGAACAAAGCACACTGTGTCCCTATGCTCCAAACCCAACCACGAGCAAGCGCCCAACAAGCGAGGTTTCCATAACAACGAACTATGCCTGCGCTGCACGAATCAGAATGTCAACAGACATGCGTACAATAAAACTGATACCTGTAACAATATAAATATTAAAGATTGAACCTCTCTACAGTTTGACTACATAACGGAAAGACATTAGAGAACAGTTTTTTAGGAACAGAAAATCCTCATATATTTTAAAGAAAATTGTCTCAAAATGTCCTCCTCACATTGCATATTAAAAACATTTTTCCAATATAATGTAGGGAGATACCCCTTCCATACCCTCCACATGCCACCTGTAATAAACCTTGATAAAACCATGGTTCGTAAATAAAATTAAAAATAGATCTTTATATTTTTTTATATTATTTAATACATAACGTATAGAAATAATATAAATATATATATATTATATATATATATATATATATATATACATATAAATACAAATACGCTTATATAGATAACACTTAGTTTTCATAATACCCATACATATTTACCCTCCTCCTCCCCCCCCCCCCCGCTCTCTAATTTCTGGATCGGTCACCCTCCCCTCTCCCAATCCATGGTACGCCCCTGGAGTGCATATATATTTCAGGAAGATCCGACATTCAAGCTAGGATATCAATTTGCAAATGTACATCTTCACATGAAACCTACCTGTAATATCTTGGGATTTTCAACTAAAGAGCATGTCGATAGAATGCTCGCTTTTCAATTAGATATATAAACGATAGATTAAAAAAAATGTACACCGCTCTTAAAATATAATAAGTTTGCCATATAAAGTCCGAGCATGGAGATAATGCAAATTTATCAAAGGCAAAAAATGTATCTATAACAAATATTTGTTATTAAATAATTGAATCTGAACATTTAAAAATCCTCCACAAGATGCCAGCATTAGGCTGAATCTGATGGTCAATCCACTTTACTCTTGCAGTGCTAACAGTTACATGACTTACCTCCCAGGCTGGTGACTATCTATGACTGTAGTGTTTACGTACCTTACAACGCCTGACCCACGCTGTGCCGCCTCATGTATTCTAGTAGTCCCTACCCTGTCCAAGGTGGTCGCAGGAGCAGGGAGGATTTACAGGGTGTATGACAGAGAGACTTGGCTTCCTCTTAACTCACATGTTGGTGGGTTTTTTTTCGAAGCTTTTAAACTGCAAGAAGTTAAACAAACAAGCAGGCTTTCAAATGCTGTGAGACTTAAATATAAAAAAAATATAATTGTACAGAGTGTTTTATCGATGGACGGAGTAAGTTGTATTCAAGTAAGGATTCAATGTAAGGTAGACTTCTGCATTTTTCTTTTTTATCGGGATAAACGGAAAATGGGTTAGATACAGGATTTCCATTGAAACAGTTCGTAAAATCAGATTTAAAACAAATATATGTACTGCAGATAAAAAGAGAGAGAGAGAAGTTCATCTTACGGATCCAAGCCACAGTTCCAAACATCAAAAATGCACCGAAGGTTTAACAAAATGCTTGTGCAAAATGCTTGTTGTGTTGCTTGTGCTGCCATCTACAGTGAAATTGTGTGATAGAGAAGAGGTGGTGCAGGGAAAATAGCCCTCTACAGGGGATATAGTCTGATAGGGAAGCGGCTGTGCTGGTTTTGTTGCTTGTGCTGCCATCTACAGGGTAAATAGTGTGATATAGAGTAGAGCTAATACTGGTTGTGTTGCTTATACTGTCCTCTACAGAAGAAAATAGTTTGATATAAGAGAGGTTGTGCTGGTCATGTTGGCTGTGCTGTCCCCTTCAGAGGAATAGTTTGACAGAGCTTGGACGTTATATATGATGGTATCACATGAAAGATTTATGCTGCCATCTCTACTTAACTCATGTTTAGTGCTGGTTGATCTCCTGATAATCAATAGTGATTCAGCTAAAGACGTGCTGTTGTGATGCCAAAATGTTGCCTAGTGACAGAGTGAAAAATTTTGCCCCGTTAGAGAGTGCCGGTCCTGCTCAATATTCCCTGAGCATAGGCTCCCAACAGGAGAATTGATAGGTATTTACAATCTATGCCTTAGTGTGATGACTTATAAGTGATGCTGGGATGCATCACAAACAAATACCCATTTAAAAATTGTATACCTAAATCTTGCCTTAAATATGACAGTAAGTCAATATAAGCAGGGGAGTTTACGGGATATGCTTATAACCATTTGAAAGGCCTCCTGGTTCATATGTCTTGTATTTATGGAGTTTCAAAGTAAAATCAATTTATGACTCCAGGGTGCATCTAATAATCGAATAATCTGTACATTATATATGTTGCTGTTGCACATTTCAGTAAGTCTACCGTCACAGCAGTGCTCCAATCTATATGGGCAATTTATTTAATTAATTAGATGCATTCAGTGCTGCCATCTACCAGTTATTTATTAATTTAGTTTAATCCTCAAAAGACCTGTGTCAATTATCTTTTGGTCAAGCTTGGTCATGTGACATGACAACTGTGTTGACCAGGTTACTTGGTAACTCTGCGCATTCCGGCTCGCCATTACGTTTGTTAGTGTGGTGAATGGACCTTGCAAGTGAATGGTACGAACGGATTCCGCCACCAAGGGGCTCCTGGTTCTGCTCGAACGAGCAGGCATACATGACCGTCCATTCGTGAAAAACAGACCAGCGGCTTTTCTCTGTCAGAGTGTCAGAGAGAAAAAATAACTGTCCTGATTGTCGAGAAAGGTGGTTTCAGTGGTGGAACTTTCAAATTCACTACTGAAAGTCGTGAACCGGCCAATTCAACCGAATCTGGATCTCGCCTGCGCCTACCCAGTCACTCGCCGGATACCAGATTTTAGCCGAATTCCTTCACTGAATATCGATGAATTTTAATTTTGCTTAACATCTTCACTGAGGATCGTTGAACAATACCTCGTCCGCCTTGTGATTGTTTACACTTGGAAAATTTCTCCACGGACTTGAATATTTTTACTTCGTTGAAGGAACATTTTACTTGGATTTTAATAATGTGGAACACTTACCTGACTTTCAATGAACTGTTGTGCAGGATCATATTTAAGATTTACCTTAGAGCCACTATCGAACGCGGGCTTCGCTTCTATTGAGGAAAATATAAATAAAATTGTCACCTCTCATTCCCTTTTTTAACTCCTAATTTTCCCTGTGGATGTCCCTACACTTTACTCTTTTAACATGAACAACAACTAAGCATCAAAAGCCGCCTGAATCGGGATTCGAACCTACGATCTCTAGACAAGGAACCATACACGCTGCTAAGTGAGCCGTGAATACGAGATACCAGCAGCAGTTAGTTTTCTTCATTAATATATGTGATTGAAGCGCCATCTATCGCGAAAATGGGAAACCATTTACTATTTGAACAGGTAAATTAAGCTTTAGCTTTATACAATAGTATTATATATATTTTTGATAAACTTGTAATATCCTGGTATCGTATCTGGAAGTACTCTTATAAGTGACAAACCAGAGTTCACCATCTGAATTCAAGCTTTACAATTCCAATCCGGCACAGCCTCAAATCTTATGTTATCGAAATATCTTCTAAGCCATTCACATACTGTTTTTCTGTGATCAACATTTATGCAGTATTCCGTAACATTGTGATATATCGTATCACATACGGCTCTATTGATTTGTTTGATAACTGAGATACTTCGATGAAACACTGTTGTTTTCTACCACTTTGAATATTTTTTGTGAAATTTGAAGATCATTCGTGATGATTGTTTAGATAAGATATCACCATGTCAAACAAAGATCGTATATCTTGTACAATGTATTAGAAATGCACAACCTTGTATTTGATAGTAAACCACAAACTCTATCTGAGGTTGAACATATGGCCAACACTTCGGTCCAGGATCTATTAACAGATTACGAAAAGACTGTATTGGATGAGCTGGTCCAGATGCTGCCCAGACTGAGGCATGCGATGTGTAAACGGGCACTGCAAAGGTTAAGTAGACTGCCCTCTTCGCATGAGAAAGTTCAACTCGTACTCCACCGGCTTTTCCGAACTGCAAATTTGTCATGCGCTCTTGTCGAAACAAGTCAGATACAGGCTATACCTGGCAGTCTGATGCTGATATCGGAGATGAAGGACGTTCAAGCTACAGGGTCTACAACAGGAGTGGATGTCTCGGTATACAATATAGGACCTAAGAAAGTCACGATACCAAATAAAACAATAATTGCTGAACTCTATACTGTTCTTCAGTGCATAAATCCAACCCAGATACTGGTCCGGCAACATATATATACCAATGAATGACTAATTACAGCCATTTCAGAACAGACAAGACACGGGTTTTGTTTTTAAATATAAATTAAATTTAATTTTTTTAGGGTACTCTGGAACAAAATAACGAGTATGTGGTCACCCAAAACCAGGAAATAGACGGCAAAGATTGATGAAAAATTAATCAGTAAACTTCGTTTTTCTCCCTTTAAATTAACAGTTCATAAATCTTAACTCTGCAATAGTTATAAAATATCAGACTGTGTTGGTAAGGTTTTCCTGTCAGTCTTGTTACATATATATATATATATATATATATATATATATATATATATATATATAATATGAAACTAGTTGACAAACACTTCCCTAAACTTCACAGGTACCACAGGTTATTCAACAGGAACAATTTGAAAATCAGCTATAGCTGTCTACCCAACATGTCTAACCTGATCAGCAGACATAATATGAAGGTTTTAAATACTGACAATGCTGTACCCCAAAACCAATGTAACTGCCGTAAAAAAGACGAATGTCCTATGAATGGTCAGTGTCAGCTGAAATGCATTGTCTATAAGGCAACAGTAAAAACAGACAATGACGAGAAATACTACATAGGGTGTACTGAAGATGATTTCAAGACAAGATACAATAACCACAAGCAATCTTTTCGTAACAGATCCCACGCTAAAAATACTGAACTGTCTAAACACATTTGGTCACTAAAAGACAACAATATCAATTACAAGCTCTCCTGGGAAATATCTGCCAAGGCAGCACCTTACTCCTGTGGGACAAGGAAATGTGATCACTGCTTGTCTGAAAAGCTACTTATAGCAACCCCCCCCCGGGATCATTGTTGAACTCAAGAGCTGAAATTCTCTCTAAGTGCCGCCACCAAAACAAATTCACTCTGAAATGTTTTAAAATCTAGCATTCATACTAATTTCTACGTGCCCTCTAATCTCCCCCTACCCCCACCACGAGGATCCGCTGGGCAGACTCATCTGTTCAGGTGGTTGCTCTCCCACTGCTGGCTCGTGGAGTCCATTGGATGACAGGAAAGTCCTACTTTATCCTACTCTAAGGGGCTTCACGACCTTCAGCTAGGAGACCTGCACCACTTGGTATGAGTATAGTACATTTGCCTTTCATATTACTTTTTATATTGTATATTTGCCTTTTGCATTGTATATTTTCATAGTATATGTGTATAGTATATTTATATCATATGTGTATACTACTGAAATGTTACTGTACCCAGGACCCTATTAAATATCAGCTTACTGGCACATGGGCTTCCTGGTAAAATATCTTTGTATTAATTATAAACATTAAAACCACAATAACTCTCTGTGCCCTGTTATGTTCCAGTATCGCACGTGTACCGCGCCCAATCCTATTGTGCCCCCGAGCACAATAGGATCAGTGTCAGTCATTAAATGTTCCCCCCAATACGCACAAAGCATAATCTCGTAATCTCGTAAAGTCTCGGCTTTTCAAACCACGCCGTTAGCTTCATTCTAACAACATTCACCTGATGATCGGGTCGCATCCCGTGAAACAGACTGTAGTGAATTTACAATGTTTTTTTTCTCCAGAGTTATATATATATATATATACATATATTATATAATATAATATAATATAATATAAACCTTATTTAATTTACCTGGATTGTACAGCTAGTTATAATAAATAACAAGTGACACGCTCGATAGCATGGTTTGACAAATCGGAGAATGCCACCATCATTGATCGGGCAACTACAACCTACCCTGATAGCCACGCTGGGAATCGAACCCAGCGTAGAACACCGAGCGTTTTACCCCTCGACTGTCCAGGCGCCGTGTTAATCCTTGATACTTTAATAGATGAATCATTATGGAGAATGAGTTCTTCAAATTAGACCACGTAAACAATTGTGTGGAGGCATTAAATATTATTTAACGTTATACCAGTATTAGTCACTCTAACGTTTAAGATTTATATTACAATCGACGTGTTTTGTTAAACATTTACACATTTTCACACACCATTTCAGAATATTTATTAATAGTTCCCTTAGCATTTCTTTGAACATTTTATCTTAAAAAATCCTACTAGTCCTTCTTTTGTACATTTGTGTTACACGTTTCACAAGAATGTATTTTAATTATATATCATAGGCAATGTATATATATATATTTTGTATGTAAAGCAATCACAATGAATATATCTCATCCAGTGACAATAAGCTAAATCTTCCGCCCCCAAGCAGGAAACTTGTACAACTGTTAAAATAAGATAATAACATAAGTTATTACATTAGCCATATGTACATTCGACTGTCGTGCAGTTATACAGGATGCTATTATTGTTGACAGAGAGAGAGAGAGAGAGAGAGAGAGAGAGAGAGAAACTAAAATGGATACGTTTTTCATTCCTGGATCACCTTTTTTGTGTCAGCAACTAACTGTATGGAAAAATCAGACCTAAAATACTCATGGAACACATACTCCGTTATGTGAGAAATTGTACCCCATTAACTACTGAAAAGCTTATCCTCTCGTCCACACCTGCCTTATAGTATCAAATTCTACCATCAGAAGGCTTCAGAAACGGAGTCTAAATTCAGGGAAAGAGATTTATGAACTTAAAGTGTCACCATTTCCATATTTTACTCGATGCACACAAGTCCATATCTTTTCTTTCGATATCTTCATTAATTTTGTAAGATAAATATTACATACATGGCTGATGAAAACTTCAACCGATGGTACAAAATATATTCAAGTGGATCCATGCCCTTTCTGGTCATATTTACAAAACAGGTATAGGTCTCTCAACGCTATTAAGAGAAAGTCTGATCATTTACTGTGTTTAAATAAGAGATATTAAATAAATTGCAAAGAAGAGGAAAATACAAGTGTTTGCATATTATTTTAAGTAGTTTTATCTGGATCGTTAACACCTTTTGTCATAAAATCAAATCAGTAAGCTCAGGTTAATTTTATCGGTCCTCTGTTAAGCTCAGAGATGACGTCATCCAATGAGTTTCCGTAGAGATTCTGTGATCCAGGTCGAGGGGGCGGGTATACCGTATGGGAAATGCTTTTAAAAGAAGTCCCATACCGAGTAGGGATTGATGATGGCGGCTTGTTAGGGAGGGCTGGGGTCATAGGCGTCTGCAGATCAGGCACCGTACGATCTCGCCGAACACCATGTTGTCTTATATATATACTGTCGTTGTCTTCATTCTGTGCAATGTATATAATCACTTGTTTCGAACTCTCCACCATATACCAGACATATTTATGGCAGACAAATGATTATATAAACGATTCAAATGAATATTTATGAATAGTAAACACTTAACGAAGGTAAACATCCAAGACTAAAACATGGCCAATGAGGAGATCTATGAAAAAAGTAGAGTGGGATCATTGTCAATAATAATATCTATAGATTATTTTTCTTTTTCTTATTTTTTATTATTAATAATATTATTGTTATTATTATTATGTTTATTATTATTATTATTATCAAATGTTACATATGATGCTAGTTGTAGCGATGTAAAAGGACAGATATACAAGGATATTTTCGTTCCATACCGCAGATATGTACTTAAAAAGAAACTCAAGTTATTTAAAGATACCATTTGCTGAATCTAATATTCTTTCAGAAATATCTTAAGACAAACCACCTGTCCGCATTGGGTGCACGGCGATTTGACTGTGGCCGCAGACGGACATGTCGTCATATCAAGTGTTGATGAGTAGTGTCAGATGTCTTTATGGGAACATCTGAGACCGTAATATGTGGTACCGGGTCAACTTGGATCTCCCTTCTATACATGAATAAACTTTTGTTTAACATCAATACGGAAAAGATGTTTCATATTGGAAAAGAATCTTTAGTTCAGCCCGAAGGCGGCATGCATATATTAAACTTATTTAATTGATTATTCTATCTAAAAGGTACGGAGCATGATCCTGACATATTGTCTACCTTAACCACAAAAGTGTTGTCTGTTGTTTTAACGTGTTTACCTGTCGGGCTTGTTTACTTTTCACTTGTTGCAGGAAAGTAACGATAATTTCTGACATAATAACAGCAGCGATGACTATGCTGATGATGATTTTCCAACCGAAGTTCATACCCTTTCTTGTATAAAGTGAAAAATATAACGATATGAGAAGCAGAATGTTTAGATTCGGCTATTATAACTTTATCAATACAACAACAGGTATTCATAAAGTATGTGTATATAATATTCGCCCATAATATAACATCACAGTCAAGACCACCTTTGTTTGAAATCATATTTAACCCTTTATCACCTCAATCACAAGTTCATTACGACCAAAAAGGACCACCGACAGGAAGATACGGCAGGCTGTTGAAATTCCATGGTTGCTGTCGGCATTTGTAAAATTATCTTTTGTTAACTGTCACTGTAATTTTTATTGGAAATGGAGTAATGCTTGTGTTTAACTGGGTCTCTGACTCATAATCAAATTAGACAGATAACGGAAAAGAAATTGGTCCAACAGCACTACGATTTATTGACAAAGGAACAATACATACAAAAGTATACAGCAAAATACACACAAGGCAAACAACATTAAGTTAGTCCCACTGTAGAATATATGTGTGTATTTATACATACATTTCTCCCAGCTATAAATGAACAAAACATACAGAAAAAAAAATACATACAAACTGAAAAAAACTCCAACTGTAATGATATCAGAAAATTTCAACAACTTTGTATGAATACCGTAATGAAATGTTACCAATGTGAGAATCACTTCAATAAAATTATTCTTTAATAAGGCAGTGGAGATTTCCACTTATTCTCATGCTGTTGCAATTTTTCTCTTTTGAGAGCGATATATTTTTCAATATTATGTATTTCTTTAATAAACATTTTACACTTCCTAGCCTTTGGTTGTCCTCTTCTACATCTACTAATATATAAGTACTTTTGATAAGTAAAGTCATGAAATTCAACCATCTTGTAGTGTAACATCCTAAGATAACATTATCGGCTGACCATATAAATGTTGTTTCAACTGCTACATATGATTTTAATATAGAAAGAATATCAATCCAGATTAATCTGAAAAGCAACACTCCCAAAATATGTGTAAAATGGTTTCATCCTCATTTTTGCAAAAACTACATTCTGCAGAGTTAAATATATTTATCCTATAAAGAAAAGGGTTAGAAGTAATTCTGCGGTGTAGCATATAAAATTGGAACATCCTTAATTTTACAGATATGGTACAGTTAAATATATTACTGAAACCTTTATATAATTTCTCTTCAGATTTTGATTGTAGGTCAGATTCCCAATTTTTGATTGCAGAAGTTGGCTTCTCCAGGTTCTTCTGAATCACCTTGGTGTATACACATTTAGTCAGATATTTAGTCCTGATTATTCTATCAAAGTTAAAATTATAAGGCATGGTAATTATTCCTGGTTTTTTCGGTTTCAAATAAGATTTACCATTGTTTTAGGATGGCATTAATTATTCCTTTATATGGTATAATATCTATTTTAACATTAACTTTAATGACATAGCTCATTATGTTTTAACCAAACATTTTTTGCACCATCTGTTTTAATTATGTCAGAGATATATTTTATCCCTGCCACATAATGATTTAAGACATATAACTTTCCTTCCTCTTTTAATGTGAGAATTGAACCATATGATTTGATTTTTAATGTCTGCGCAAGTTAATGCTGAGTGGTAATTATATATACACCAAGATTGAATTACATGGTTTTACAAATATCTCTATGAGGTCATTTCTATGTAAACTGCACCTGAATGACTCATCAGACATCTTGAGACCTGGTGTGAACATTTGTCTCCACATATCATTTTCTGATTTAGACAGTATTCTTTTTATCCAAGCTATTTTTAATGTTATGTCCTGTGTTGGTAGATGTATCATGCTAAGCCCCCACAATCTATAGGTGCATAAATAATATTCCTTTTAACTGATTCTCTACCTTTATGCCATATGAATTTAAATAGCAATTTCTCTATTTCTTTCAAAATTTGTTTTGTTGGGGAAGGGAGAACTGATAATAAATATATTACCTGGGAAATAAAGGAAACTTTTTATAATGGTAATTTTTCCCAGGGGTGTGAGTTTTCTGCGAGACCATACAAAAATCACACCCTTTATTTTTTGTATTTTTGGTGTATAATTTAACTGTACAAAATTTTTCATGGAAGGTGTTATAGTAATTCCTAGTAAATTTAATTGTTTGTCAGCCCAGGTCAAACCAAAATTTGTAACTATGTCTTTTTCTTCATATTTCCCTTATTTGATCTTATAGCCTCTGCCAGTAATTCAATAGCAAGTATAAATAAATAAGGGGATAGGGGACAACCTTGCCTGACTCCTCTACTTACTTAAAAAAAGTCAGAGATATAACCATTATTTATAACACAGCTGGAGATGTTAGTATTCAATGTATTAATCATAGAGATAGTATGCAAATCAAAGTTCATTAATTCTAAAATTTTATAAATATAATCCCATTCTAAAAAATCGAAGGCTTTTTCAAAGTCGACAGCTATGTGGAAAGCTTTTTCTTCGTTTTGTAATAAATATTCAGAAAGAGTCATAAACTTTGCAACATTTTCCCCTATATATCTTCCCTGCATAAACCCTGTCTGGTCCCCGTGAATTAAAGTTGGGAGAAACTGTTTTATTATGTTCGCAATGCATTTTGAATTAATTTTATAATCGCAGTTCAAGAGTGTAAGGATAAGATAAAGTTTATCTTTTCCTTTTTTTTGGGAGACGGCTAATTATACCCTGCCTCTGAGTTATTGATGAGAGCCCTGTACTAAAACTAAATCTGATGCTGTCCATATAATGTCTCTTTATGTCATTCCAAAAATTTGTAAAACTCAACAGGGAAACCATCTGTCCCTGGCGATTTTCCATTTGCACATGTTTTTAACTATTTAATATTTCCTGTTCTGTGATTTTTGGAGACATTGTTTTTTTTAATTTATTCATTATATTATATTTTTCAAGAAAATTTTCAACTTTACTAACATCATGTTGTTGATTTGAAGTATAAAGTTCCTGGAGAAATACTTTTCTTTTCTCTAATGTTACATGTGGATTGTTTATTCTATTTCCATTTATAATAAGTTTACTGACAACCTTTCTGTTGTAATTCCTTTTCTCCATATATGAAGTATATTTTGTTGATTTCTCACCCTCCTCACACCACCTGGTTTTGCTTCTGATGGCGGCCCCCTGGTTTTTTCTTCTGTATACTTATATATTTGTTGTTCCATCTCTTTTAATTTATGTTTATTACGTTGCTCAGCGTCTGTAAATATTTTATATCTTTTTCTAACTTACTTATTTCTTCTCTGGTTTTCTTTTGTTTTTCTATGGCTGTGACATTTACATGTTCTCCGGATAGTCATTTCTATGGTATCCCATAATGAGGTAGGATTAGCTTCTTTATTTTCATTTACAGTGCTCAATATACAATCCTTTATTTGCTGCACGCATTCTTCATCATATAATCAGGAGGTATTGAATTTCCAAAATCCTGGTCCTCGTTTTCTTTCATGAGGTTCCATAAGTAGATCAATCCCTGAGTGATCTGTGTTATACCCTGGTAAAATACTAGCCTCTTTAGTAAGCCATAAAAGACCCTTAGATATAAGATAAATATCTATACGACTCCCAGTATATGTTGGTTTATCCCTCATCCATGTGTAATGTCTATTTTGGAAGTGAAAATGTCGCCAAACATCATTTAAATCAAGTTCTTCGATCCATTCATTCATTAAATTAATAACAGTTGTGTTCCCTAGTTGCCCACTTGACTTACCTAATTTAGGATTTATAACGGTGTTCCAGTCACCTCCAACTATATTATTTTCATTGTGGCTCTGTGCTAAATTATCAAATAAATCGGAATAAAAGTCTGCTTTTATTTGGTTTGGTCCATATACATTTGCCAAATTAAGGCGAATGCCTTCTATAGTAATATCTAGCACTACCCTTCCATCTTTATCTTTGTGTTCGTTATGGATCTGATGTGACACACAGTTTTTTTATCAGTATTGCCACACCTCGGGAGTTGGTGGCTCCATGACTAAATATTATACTGTGGCCCCATTTCTGCTCTCCACTGATCAGTGGAGTTTGGAGAGCTGTGTGTCTCTTGGAGAAATATTATATTGTGACTTTTATTCTGCAACCAATAAAATAATTGTCTTCTTTTAGGGGTAAGACTAAGACCCATTAAGTGACATTAAGTGAGAGTACACTGATATTACTCATTCAAGTGTAGATAAAAGAGACTGTTATGATTGTTAATGTAATAGTGACAATTAATCTGTTATACCAAACAACGTGCTGGAATGGATTTGGGCAGACAGATATATTTGTCAGATAATAAACTGCACACTTACTGTTGAAAACGTTATAAAATTGGAAGCAATGTGACCCTGTTTCTGATGCCGTGTCAATATCATCGTTGTTATAACATAATTCATTCACATTACGTATGATACCGCCAAAGGCATCATTGTCAATGACACTGTCAGTCGTTGGAATGGATTTGGTACAAGTTAAACTGTAAACAATGTAAAATGTTTTTGGAGAAACAAAACATTACGAAAAACATCATACGTGCAAAAGAGGAACTGAGACACAAATGACACAGAACATAAATATCCTAAATGATATGGATAATGTTAAAACAATACCATTATCCCGGTGCTGTCGAGTATCCGCTGTCCAAACTCACAGAACAACTTAAAAACTTCTACTGAACCATGATTACTATTTACAGTCTCCTTTAACCGAGAAAGCTCAAACGACGTCTCGCTACCCTAGGTATGATCGGGACAGTTCGGTGTAATGCAGGACCTGTTCGGCAATGTCCGTCATGGTCTCACGAACATTAACGAAAAGAACCGATCCTTCATCAGGGCGCACGGTTAGCTATTGCGAGTACATAGTGAGTTGTTTAGAGCGATGATGACCTTGAACGTAAACGTCGCCGTGGTTGGCGTCCCTGGATTACGTATATCCTTTCTATTTTGGGCTTTGGCCCCTAGATACGGCTTTGGTGTGTTCTACTTAGTTTTAGCGCCCATTAACGGTCATTCAGTGTTCTGGTTCAGTCATTTCTGTTTCGTCATGTGTTGTTGTCTGCGTTGGCTTTCCGTTTATGTATAGCTGCCCGCGCCAAAAACGAACCCGGTCTCCAGCGTTGAATGCGGCTAACATCTGGGGTTTCAGCTGTTGTTTTTGTTTATAATCTTTTGTAGTGAGGTCTCCCACCAATCTAACATCAGCGTTCTTCAAAGTTTTCTTTGCTGTAATCAATAGTTTGTTCCTCTCTGCTCTGCTGAAAAATCTGCATATGATGTGTCCTGGCCTGGGGCACTTATTGCCGACCCTATGGGCCATTTCAATTTTGTTTTGAATTTGCTCAAGAGACAAGTTCCCCATAAGTTTGTTTTCTGTAATATACGGATAACACCATCATCTGACCAAGCTTTTTCTTCCAATCCTATAATTCAGACATTCCACTCTCGCAGATAACGTTCCTGTTTATTGAGTTCATTTTCTAGCTGTGTCTGTAATTCCTTAATATTTTTTTTCTTCCTTATCTGCTGTTAAGTCCGCAACCTGTTTGTGCAGCGACTCCACTTTTTTGTTTTATGATAACTGTTTTTGTTTTATTGGAGCTGAGAAGCTCAAGGCTGGTTTCAAGTCCTGTGACTCTTGTATTTAATCTCTTATTATCTTCTTTGAGGATGTCTATGGAAAGGGTCATTTCAGAACGGTACTTACTTAACTGTTCAGAGAGTTCCGTCTGTATGCCTTTCACTAGCTTCTCCATACTGTCCATACCTTGTTAGAATAAGTCTCTCATCTCTTGGGGTTTCATTTCAGGAGTATTTTCTGTGTCTGAAGCTTTTGGTAGCAAATATTGTTCCATATTTGCTTCCCCAGGTTTTTCCTTGTGTTCTAGGAGTATTCCTATTGTGGTTTGGCATGGCATTTGTACACTTCAGGTTATGTAATAGCGGAGCCCGACGTGAACACGTCTACTTTAGTCCGACATGCTACCGGAAGTCCCACACCCGCCTGTCTTTAGATTCTATCATAGATACATTCAGTTCAGCTTCACAATTACATACATTGGTTTTATTTTTTTTAATAATTCAGAGAGGCCAAAGACAAAAAAAAAGAAAGAAAAAAAAAAACTTAACTTAGCTCAAATCTTACGTTTCACTGGTCCGCCTGAAGCAAACTAAATAGAGTGGTATATCTAGAGTCCAGATATACCTGACGGCTTCCTAAACGCACATATAAAAAGGCCATTTGAAGTTTATTTTGATTAGAAAACCGAAGAAAAAGTCTTCACAGCTCAGATCTGAACCTTTTGTCAATGCGGATCAGAGTGTAATATATATATATATATATATATATATATATATATATATATATATATATATATATATTGTTCACATTCATCATGAGGCCCACATCTTCTATACCTACAGAAGCGTTTGTCGTTCTCTCAGGTAACCATATGTTGCAGAATGAAAAATGTTAGGATTAGTTATGCTTTAATAAATAAGTCTTTAAACATATATTTCATATTTAAATTACGAGACCTGAAAAATGTATGGTTAATTTAAAAATAGTTGGCTGTTTGCTCAAATTATTTATGCCAGACTCACCATTATGCCTCTTTTTTATCCGTTTAAATTACGAGACCTGAAACATGTATGTTGGGCCAGACTCACCATTCTGCCTCTCTTTTATCCATTGGTTCTTCACGCATCCTACCCAGACCTCGGAGCAGTTAGTTGGAAGCTTTACACCACGTATCTGAGTTGCTAACTTTGACCCCTGACCTTTACACGTCATGAAAGCAGAGTACCAATCATACGTCATTGTGTAGCAACGATGGTCCTCCTGGAAACAATACGGTTTTGCACACTCTCGACATTCTGGAAAAAAACAAATAAAACTATCGTTGTATTTGATTTGATGATTAAATGCACGATAAATTAAAAACTCCACTAATCTTTATTAGACACTGGATTTCATAATTTCATAATGGCAATTTAATCAAAGATATGCACTTATTTCTAAATGATTGCGGAACATTACACACCTCCCATTGAAGATTCTTTTGGCAAGTTATAATAATAGCCAAAACCGAACCGAAGAAGACTTTATCAAATATTTTAATTCTTTAATAGCTAGTTGTAAAAAAGTTTTCGTTAAATATATGAACATATAATTTAGAGGTTATTTCTTTGGAATAATTCATAACAACCAAACCTGACCATAACTATATAACTACCCTTTATTATGTGTTTCAAGCCGCCTTCCTGAGTCTCAGATGTAACCTTTTAGCTTAACCGAGCATCCCGTCACATAGAGGTTATTCCCAGGAACACGAAAAGCACCACAGCTTGAGCCCGACATGGATGGAATTACATGTGTATGGACTAAAATAAAATTTGAGATTAGTTTCATCTGTCTAAGACCATAGGTCTGATTCATAACCTTTGATTCACACCTTCCGAGTCAGAGTCCAAGTCCGCCATCTTGAAGTGTTCCTGCCCAAGTCCACCATTCTGGATTCCGAGTCATTTGGAAACAGATTCCATGTCAGAGTGCTAGTCTAATATAAATCTCTTTCTTAACAGAAGTTAGAAATGGACATTTGAAAATACCATGTACATTTCTTTGTTTACAACATTATTTTTACTGGAACTTTCAATTAAATTTAGCACGTGATGCAGAGCCAGAGCTTAATCTGTAAATTTTTATTTCTCAACATTTTGTTAAGGGTTTGCACACGGACGCAAGTCTTTAGTTTATGGAGATGTATGCAAGTCTTTCAAGTATTTATATTAAACTCGAGATGGACTAGTTGTCTTTCGAGTCCTTACCTCGACTTCTGTTGTTATAACCTCCGCGTCCGAGAGGAGGTCCGAGTCCAAGACCTTTGAGTGCAAATCAAAGTCCGACTCCCTAAAAAGTGGACTCGAGGTCTGACTTAAGTCCAAGTCCGGATTCGAGTCCTATGTCACAATACACAATAAAGGGATCCAAAAATTTTATAGTTTTAACTTAAACTGCCCTTATATTTTTTTGTTTATGTATGTTTATTTTTAAATCATCCTTTCCTAATCAACGAATATATAATTCGATCAGCACAGAAAGTACACTTACTTTGAATTATTTATATTAAACTGTTATTTTTTAACATCTGTTATTGAAAATTATATTGAAATTATTTACAAATCATATAAAATTTCAGATTAAATTATACAGGATCAGACGGTTTTGTCAACAAGTTTGATTTAATTGGAAACTAACTGAAACTGGTTTGTAATTCAAAGTGAGACTTAAAAAGAATATAACGTAATTGAATACATGTACAATGGAACTACGGAATTAAGACCACCTTCGGAACAAGTGAGAATGGTCTTAATTTCGAGGTGGTCCTATTTCTGAACACATATTTTACATGATGTATAATGGGTAAATAATGGGTAGTAACCCGGGAATATTGGCCGAATAAGTTAATGCAAACACGGTTTTGGGAGCATCCAACAATAGGACCCCCTCCCCCCTCCCCCCCCCCCCCCCACACACACATAGCGGAGGCTTTCATTCTTTAGAATGCATATTTCTTGTTTAGATTTTAACCCTTGAATATAAGTGAATTATAGAAATTGTCAGATTAATAGCTGGATTCCGAAAAATGATGAATCATCCAACATCATCAGTTATTTTAGTATTTTGGTCATTTCTCAAATCTGCAGTCTATTGATATTTCAGGATAAGTTTGGTTAATACATCATATATATTTACAGTTTGGACTAAGACCCTATTTTCTGGCAAAATTACACTCTTTTAGTTACCAAAATGTGGCCTTATTGGAAATAGGGGGGGGATATTCCCCCTGTCCCCCACCAAAGTGCTCGCATGGGAGGCAAATCTGTGAAAGGAAATAACCTTACATTCATGTGCTTACACCCTACAGTGCCGTTTTGGTCGGTCAGTCTGTTCCGTTGAATGTGAAAATATTCTTTTGCGATTTCCCTTAATTTCATGATACAGACTGATATATGTAAACCGTGAGATGTTGTATGTAAACAGGAAAAGGAGAATTTCCCACATAATCACAGCAGTCATCGATCCAGCTTCCACTGTCGATCTAACAATTGGGTCTTCATCTTTTGAGTGGCAAAATTGTTGCTGCTACCGAATATGCTAGACCCTAAAACACCTATCAGTCTAGTTTAACTGTAAATTATATCAGTGTACATATTTTTTAATTATTTTCAATTTATTTTTATTTTTTTGTCTTTTTTTAAATCTTTTTTGTTGATGGTGTAGTAAGCATAAGAAGCATGAACATTGTTCATTGGGCAATGTTATTTATTTAACTATTGAACAATTAATAAACTATTACATTAGGCCTGGTCTTCCTTCTGTGTTAAAGGTTAGTGTATACGCGAATAACCTGTGTGAAATACAAAACATTTTATTGATGAGAATATTAATAAAATAAATCATTTTATACACATAAAGTTTTGTGAATTTTCATGTATTCTTCAGGCTTTTTTTTTTCTTCAATTTATCTTGGCGTATAAAGTATATGCATGACAGTATACATAGCTTTAATGCAGAAAAAACGTTCCAGAGGATCCCTCTCTTGCATTTCATTCTCTATTATCTGTACCAAAGACCAGAGTTGATAAAATCAGTAAAACATAATGGGTATAATTATGAGAATATCGGAAAGAGGCCCGGAAACCTCTTTGTACCAGCTCGAAACATTCCTGTCGGAGATTCTGATAGCATGCTGTGTTAGTGTAACCCCCATTAGGTGGGTTGACCTTTCACCCCCCCCCCCCCCTCATTTTTTTCAATCTGTTCTGGTTCCTTTGGCGGCCTGGGCAGAGATAATGAAATCAATAGTTATTTCTGTATTGTCCTTGGTTAAATATTTATAATGTTTATGATAAATTATTGGATATTCACATTATCATTATTTTAATTCATGGTATTGCTGTCAGCAATATAACTGTAAAACGGTCAAAATAGTGGTACCATATACTATACTTGTGTATGCTTGTATGTATCCTTGTTCGTATACGTTTATTAACTTTGTGTATATGTATGGTTTGATACCATCTACCAGAGACCATCTGTCTATTGGTAAAAAAATTCTTGTATTGGTAGCACGACACGGTCCGTGACCTGGCTTTTGTTTCGTTCAGGTATATAAAAGTAACCGCAAGTTTTACGTGTTTGAGTTTTGAGTGTTCGGTGTGGCCTTACCGCTAAATGTATCTAAAACCGGTCAGAACAAGTTTTAGAAATAAACGACGTCAACCCGACGTTGTGTTTCCTTGCTCAGATCAACTGACACTAGCCCAATTCCTGACGATGCGGGGCGGTGCAATTGTCAAAATTGGGAACAAATTCTTGTAAATATCCTTTTGTTCGGTGAATCTCTGATTCAAATGAATATAGTATACAACAAGTTCATAATTTGTATGAAAATCTCTAACCTGACTGTATCACTATAGATAATAAAGAATTCTCAGCGGAACTATTGGTTACACGCCACACCACTACGATCGTCCGCTTCATCGGTCAGAGTTGAAACGAACGTTCTTAGAACATTTTGTGTCTTTGCACTAAGAAACGCTTCCACAGGCATAGATAAATATTTTTTATTCACAACAACAATACATAAAGATGACAATAAAGTGGATAATAAATATAAAAATACATATATCTATCAAATATATGTTCATAAAATCTGCAAGTGTTAAAAAGCTATGAAAAAGGAGCACTAAAAAGTAACCCTACATTTTTGAGGTATACTTATTTCCATAGTGGACCTTAAGAACACATTTAACAAGATTGCAGACCATGCATATAATTTAGATAATTTATCATATTGATTAATTTCAAAGTGCTCACTAAGACTATCGAACATGAAAACACTTAAAAATGTACATATGTCGATCAGTAACATATATTAAAATCTACGACTACGATAATATAAAAATTACAGTGATAATAATAGTTACATGTATAGTTTAAAACGACTGAGTGTTCATTATTAAAAAGTGACTACAGAATAACTAATGAAACTTAGAGTAACAAAGACATTCATGTACCTGTGAGTTACATATATAAAAATACTGTGACTAAGAGTTTCATAGATAAAAAATGACCATGTAATAAAAAATCCATTTTCCAGTTCCTTCATTTTCCCAAATAAGTAGTCTTCGACTACTTCATAAATAATCCCTTAATGTTAGAAGTTTTAATAATAGATGGAAATTCGTTCCATAATTTTATTCCATTTAAGTTAAAACTATATTTACCCTGAGTTTTGACTTGAAGCACAACACATGAGCTTTCTCACTTCTTCGTGTGTTATTAGAATGTCTAACAGGTTCTATATAAGGTATGCTGGAGCATGATAAACATGAGTATTATACATTAAACCAAGTAATAATAAACAACCCTATGTGAAACATCCAACCATTTCAGCTTTTTAAAATCACTTACTCTTAAGCTTTGTCTATTTTTAAAAAAAATCTGACAAAACGTACCATTTTATTTTGAGCAGTCTGAAGCCTAGTCTTCAATTTTTTTATGAAGTCCCCGGTACCAAGTGTTACAAGCATAATAACAAATTCCAGATAGAAGTGAAGAGCATAACAATTGGCTGTACAGAAATTTTATTCTAGTATTTATTTAACTTATGACTGTGTTACCCATGATGTTTCCAGAAAGGGTCTGATAAAGTACAACCCTAAGATATTTAACATGTTCTTTAGACATAAAGTCCATTTAATGGATAACATGTTACTTTTTCTTAGTCTTCGGCAGGATGCAAATAAAATACTTTCAGTTTTACCCAGATGAATGGAAAGCTTATTTTCCTCCAACCATACACACAATGACTCAAAATCAGTGAAAGTTTACTCCTTAGGGTCTCTTCCACTCACTATTAAAGCAGAATCATCGGTATATAAGACTAAATCATATTCTACTGAACATTTCATATCATTTACATATATAGTAAATAACAAAGGTCCTTACGTTCCCATAATAAGACCGTACATTATTAATTTCCACAAATTGTCTTCTGTCATTTAGATATGACTCGAACCATGAAACAGTTTTCCAAATGCAATCCAAGTGCATGTAATTTGGTAGTTAAAATATTTTGATTCACAGTATCAAAGGCCTTCTGCAGATGTATAAGTACCATGCCGGTGTAAATACCAGTATCCATATTAAATCTTATTATATTATCGGTAAGATGTATTAGAGCAGTGTTAGTGGAAATACCAGCCTAAATGCTGATTGATACTAATAGAACATATTTTTGGTTCCAAGATAAGAATACAATTGGTCATATACTACTCTTTCTAAAATTTTGGATATGACTGGTAAGATTGAAACAGGTCTGTAGTTTCCTTAATAATTTCTGTCACCTTTTTTAAAAAATGTGACTATTCTGGCTGTTTTGAAATTAATTGGAACCGTTGACGTTTGTAGATATAGATTTATTATAAAAGCAATGGATGGTTGAGTATGCACCATCTTTAAGAAATTTTGCTGAAAATAAATCACATCCAGTAGATTTTGCAACATTTAAACCTCTTAATAATTTTACAATGGTTTCTTCACTAACCACAGAATATTTGAAGAAACCACCTGCAATTACATTCTGATTCTTATAAAACCCCAACACTTTTTTCTTATCATATGGCCTAAAGTAAGTTTATCTACAAGTTTGCTTGCAATATTGCAGAAAATTTCATTAAATTTGTTTGTAACAAATTTGGATTCAAAGCATACCTATTCATCATTATTTTTCAGCCTATATTAATATTTCCTTTCCTTATTTTTTGGGGGGATGCCCATGTTTCTCAGTGTGTTCCATTTCTTTAAGGTTCATCTTGGTTTTCATTTAATTCATTCCTCACAACATTTCTCTTGGCTTTACATATTTCTCTTTGAGTTTTGTTTCTAAATTTCTTATACTCTCTAAAAATACTGCTTTCTTCAGTTTTCCTGAATTTTAACCAAGCTCTATCTCTCTCACTAATCAGATGTAGCTAGAAAACCATGGTTCCGTACCATGTTTAAGTCTAACAGTTTAAACCGGAGCAACACTGTCTACAACCTTAAGAAACAGTTCACTAAATCTAGGCTAAATTGATATTTTCACATTTATACACATCTGACCAATTTACCTGTTTCAGTTCATCATTGAAACATATTATATTATAGTTTCTCATAGACCTTATTTTGGTTACTTTGTGTTTTTTTACAATACCCCTAGCAATTTTTCGTGTGCAAAAGGCTACTATATGGTCACTGATTTAGTCTAGGAGAACCCCATATTGTTTTATTTTTTCTGAGTCTGACACTAAAATTAAATCAATGCATGTTTCTGATGTATCACTTATTCTAGAAGGTTCTTCTATAATCTGTTTCACATCAAATATCCTAAGAAAGCTATTTAAATTATTTTCAAGTTTATTTCTCCTTTTATTTAGAACATCAGTATTGAAATCTCCTAATATGTAACATTGCTGCGGTATATTGGCAGAGAAATTTATCAAATTGTCTTCTAGTTTATTATAACAATCCAAGTCCTTAGGGGGTCTATAACCCACCCCAAATAGTGTAGGTTTTGTCTTTGGGAGTAGAGATAAATAACTTGAATGGGTTTTCAGTTTTGAATTGGTAATTAAAGAATATATCAGTTACCTTTATTTGAAACTAATATTTACATGTTTTAGTTGTTGGTTTCAATCAGAATTTTATTACTGCAACATTACTGTTAATAATAATAGCTCCATAAGCAGGGAGGAAGCCGCGCTATTTCCATTCAGAAAGATTATTGCGCGAGTACTATAGTCTCCTCGCAGAGATATATTTTTTTAACATGCATGTTCAGTGTTAAACGTGAGATTGCACAATGCAAGACTTGTAAAATATTTATGTTAACGTATTTAAAGCACAATATTAAAATGTATTTTTATATTTAAATGTAAGTTAATTGTCATTCAACCAAGTTTAGTTCCGTATGGCACCATGTTAGTGTCGCCTCATGTGTCACTTATTGTTTACAGGAACCGAATAAACTGTGTCCGCCTACACCCTTGTCTTTTATTGGTCGTGGATTGGTCCTCACTCCACCGGACTGATACCACACAAGTCACAAATGGCGAAGCCTGCAGGATGCGTGGAGTGTGGAGGTGGCGTGGTTTTCTGTTTGCCTGTCCATTATTCCGGAGTCGCATGCAGCGTTCGCTTCGTGTTCGTGGAACGCATCGGCCAATGACAATCCACCGAAGTGGCACCAATACGGCTTGTAAACAAGTCCTACATCTGCTTCCATTTTCGTCTTTGGCGACTGGGTCCCTTGGAGAATTCCATGCATGTATCATTCATAGACTGTGAAGTCACAAAACTTTGGCCTTGGTGTAGCACTCTTCTGGTGTCTGGAATTCCTATAAAAGTCAGCAGGTTTTAACAATAGTGGACTATCTCTTTTGTTAAAGTGACTTACTTATATCTATATATATTGAAGGTCCTATGTGATGTTGTGCTTCTATTATTTCATGTCTGTTGGGCTCGATGTACTATTAATTAGTACTACCTGCATTGTGATATGGTATTTGAATATGTATAGAATTGTAAGAATTTGTACTTTGCCCCACTTATATAAAACGTTGTATGTTTTGTAAGTTAATAACATCGTTAGCCGTCAGGATAGTAGCTCAACTGTCATATGATATAAGGCCAGTAGCCCCGGCCAGTATACCTTAGGCTAGTAGCCCATGTCAGTAGTTCCCTGGGTAGTAGCCACCAACTGTCCATATGATATAGGGCCAGTAGTCCTGGCCAGTAGCCATATGATATAGGGCCAGTAGCCCAAGCCAGTACCCCTCTGGATGACAGGATTTAACCTCCAATTAGGTGGGTTGACCTTTCACCCGTCCTCCCCCCCTCCCCCCCCCCCCGATTTTTGTTTGGTTCCACCTGCTCGTGTTCCTCTGAACCCGTGGTGCCATACGCAGCTGAACAGAAGCTTGGAATCTGTCATTAAGGGACCTCGGTTCTGAAAGGTAGATGGTATCCAACCGTACATCTACACAAGGTTCATAAATTTATACAAACAAGGAAACACCCAAGTTTATCAGTGGATACATATAACCATATACATGATAGCATTATTTCAACCGGTTGTACAGTTATAATGGGGATAGCAATACCATGAATTAAAATAATTATAATGTGAAATATTAATAATATATCATAAACGTTATATATATTTTACCCAGACAATTCAGAAATAACTATGGATTTCACTCTCTCTTTCCAGGCTTTTAAAGAAACAAGAACAGGTGGAGGGGGGGGGGCGAAATAAGGTTTCTCCTCCGTGCTGTCGGCACTCACCCACCCGCTCTCCTTTGAAGTGAATGTTCCCGTTGGTAAAACCCCGTAATGCCTGCTAGTTCAAGTGGTAGTTATAAGTGGAAAGAGTAACAAGACGTATGCAGGGTATAACAACAGTGTAAAGAATGTAAGCTTAGGGTTGTCTCAATTTATAGAGTGGCTGCCTTTACATAAATGTTATCCAATCGAATTAAATGAGTCGAAATATTGGGTAAACTGTCTTGTTCATAATTGATGAAATAGCTGGCAGAGGGGCTTGATATAGAACAAGGTCTCTGGGAGTGTAGCTGCCAGAACCTTGATAACAGAAGGGTGTTAGCAGGGAGTCTAAGGTTAAGTGATTGTCTTGTGGGAAGTGCATTTGGATGATAGTGTTTCAATTTGTCATTACAGGTCAGGGAGGAAGGCTTGATATGAGTTATTGAGTGTTATGAGTTACTGAGTGTTAATATACACAGAAGGTTGCATGATTGCACCTACACAGTTAACCATTTTAGCGACAAAAGAACGTTCCTAGATCATGCGTGAAGTGTCAAATGTGTATTAATCGTTTGACCTTTTACATGATTAATACTATATACAAACCCTTCACTTATTTTATTCGTCACAGGCAGGGGGCGTTAGTCAAAGTGAAGAGCTGATACGTATAAAAAAATAGTTGGGTTCAACCTTATCAAAACCATTTGTTTAAGATAAATTACATGTGTTAATTAATAACCACCGATTTTTAGTAAGATATATCAGGTTTTAATTATGTTTTAGTAATGCTCATAATCTTTATTTATGTAATATTTCATATTACCCGGCTTTCTGTGATTCAGTAAAATAACAATAACATGAGATATCAACATGTAAAAAATGAGTTTATTATAGTGTAATATAAAATAATACAACATAAAAAAGCCTATTCAATGTATAAAATCGGTGATGTTATATATAACACTCAGGACTCAAGATAACGTATACTTTTACAAAAAAAAAACTCTCATTAACAAAGCTTCGATCGCTGTAACTCCATTCTGAAGCAAAAAAATATAATGACTGTTAGGATAAAATCCTAATATATTCGACTGAGTAGATGGGAACATTGTATTAATTAAAGATAACAGGCTAAAATATAACCAGATATCATGCATGCATATGGCCCTGCATGAAATAATGAATGTGAATGAACAATTAACACATCATTTACATGATTCCGGCACTGACAGATTATATTAATTATATCAGGGAATTCCCTGTTTTGCAGGCAGCTGCTATATCCTGTTAGGTACATATGCGTATATGAAGCTATATATGACTATATTAAGATAAGGTTGGGAGGCATACATTTAACTTTATGGCCTATAACGTACAATTGATGTATTTATTCTCTTCATGGATTGTGTTCCTCGTACCATAAGGGCACAGCAGTACTGGTAAGAATTCCTAAACTTATATTGTCTGTGCATAGGGATAGAATTAAATGGAGTTTCAACTTCGAATGCGTCTTTCAGTAAATATTTTATATACTATATATATCTATGTGAGTGTGCGTGATTGTGTATGTCCATACGTGTCTGCGAGTCATTCCCCTACCCTTGAAAATACTAAAGTAAATTGAGGCTATTGCTTGAGAGCTGTCTTTTCTTACTTAAATTTTTGTCAGCTAGCTACTGGATTATCAAATGTACCTCTAAAACCAGTTTAAAAAAGTTTCTTCTAACATCATTTTGTGCACTTTTATAATACGGATTGTGGTTTGTTTCAGTATATAATAGGCTACAAGCTGAAGAGATGTGCAGGACAGGCGGAAGTGACGTAGGTCTTCCCAAGGACCAATCAGAAATGAACATCGGCGACTGCTAATAATCATGTCCCATCTAAAAGTACAGACTATGTGGATCTCTCTTAGAAGGAAAAGACTGGGGAGCTGGACCTGGATAAATGGTGTCTCCGGTAAATATATTACGTCGTACAACTGAAACCCAAAAAATAAACTTAGTAAAAATTTTACATTGATTAATCCGCACTTGGTTAAATCTGGATCTATATATTTAATGGCAGAAAAACATTTTTCCTGTAATTAAATTTGATTGTTATGATAATTCAACTTTTTGTTAATTCCAAATTGTAAACATTTACTGACTGACAAGTATTCGTTTTAACTGTGAGACGATCTTGTTTCATTAACTATCAATATTTACAAAATCAGCCTGTAGAACACAAATAATGTTGAAAACAAAACCATGATAACTGACTTTTATACAAATTCTTGTGTCTGGGCATAAATAATATTAAGTCATAATGCGGGTTATCAACTTCGATTTCCTTTGTTAAATTTTATACGAGACCGAAGTACAAGTCTTAGTGTTTTAATGGCACGTTCCTAAATACTCAAGCTCCTATAAAATGTGTTTACCTCTTCGACACTTGTTAAGTAAATAAATAACGAGGGGTATGTGTCCATATTAAAGGCATATGTGTAAGATTATATGTTGGTAACAGTTTTAAAAATAGGGAGACACTTGATTGCTTCCTTATTATTCATTTCCGCAGAACATGGTCCCATTTGAGGTATACCATGGGGTCGATGCGCAGTGTACCCTGGAGAAGAAAACTCTCTAGAGAAAGCTTACTGTTTTTCCAGAGAACCCCAGGAATATGTGTGCCAGAACAAAGGTGTGCGATAATTTGACACATTTAACTATAGTTGCTTAATTTGTGTTTGTTAACATAGCATAACCGACCAGTTCTCAATTAATTACAATTACCATTTGCTAGTCATATAAAAAGGAATTGATTGTATTTTGGTTTACTCTCATTACGCGATGGAAATAATCAGACCAAAGAGAGCGGGATAAAAAAGGGAGGTTTGAACCCTCGCCATCTCTCTCTCCTTTGAAGTGAATGTTCCCGTTGGTGAAACCCCGTTATGCTTGCTGGTTCAAGCAGTGGTTATAAGTAGAAAGAGTAACAGGACGTATGCAGGGTATAACAACAGTGTAAAGAATGTAATCTTACAGTGGCCTGAATGTGAAGACATGCGCCGTTCTCCGAATGCTTTCTATTTTATTTTTAGATGGTGCAACTATAGCAGTCTAGCATAGCCTGTACTTCTAAACAGATACGCCTCAAGCATTTGCTGAGGATGATATATATATATATATATATATATATATATATATATATATATATATATATATATATATATATATAAATATATATATATATATATATATATATATATATATTGATATGCAGCCTCATCACAAACATTTTATGTTTAAATGATAAAAATATTATATCAACAAGTAGTAAATTTATTTTAAGCGCATACCTCGTATGCCTCCAATAGTAGTTAGATAGGATTGGTGCTTGCATGGGAGGTTGAAATATTTATCTTTCTTTGTACTGTACAAAGAAAATTGTTTTTACGAGGTTTGATACGCTGCGACCTCTGCAACCCGGGAATGACCCTGTGATCAATCCATAAAAAGCATGGTTATCTTAGCTTTCACAATCTTATTTCGGTATTTTAATCAGGGAAGCAATTTCTCCTCAGCTCAGTATATTTTTATGCCATGTAGATCTTCTTACTACTTTTATGTAATTCTTGCACAATGTGAGTGCTTTCGGTCAGCGGTCATGTCCTTCTGCGCGTGGAAATCCATGCCCCTAATTTAGACTCAATTTAAATAGGTATGTTAGACAGAAGAAGTAGTTAACATTTAAGTTTTTAATAGTATAGAATATTTAGAATTAGTCAGCTCGTATTTATAATTGAAATGTGAAAGGATTTTGCATCCACACTTTGATTGCATGAAACTTAAACTTTTTCCTGGAAATGCTATCAAAATAGATAACCTTTATACAAGTTGTAATCAGGTAATAAATATACCCACATACATATATTCTAATCTGTAACCAATAGCTTTCACCTCTTGGGTCTCTTGTTTGTTTCATATCAGGTTCGGCATGCCCATCCGACGTCCCCCGATTTAACTGTATCATCATCGATGGTAAGGCCATGACTCTTCATGGTGGAGCGTACGACTGGTTCACAGCTAGGTCCATGTCCCAACTATGGGAGCTGATCTAATTTATAAGAATTCAAAAAATTTCAAGAGGCAAATAAGGCAGCTTGTAGGAGCACAAGGTATGGTATTTGTTGGGCTGCACAGAGAGGATTGGTTCTTTGTGGACCCTTTCGGACGTTAGTTGTTCGTATTATAACACATAACAAGTAATACAATATACTATAGGATAGTTATAACAAATCATTGAAGATATTGACCTGTAATTTCTCAGGAGAAAACTTAGGTCAGTAGTTTAGTAACTGGAGTTTCATGCTGTGTATAGGGTGTTAATGGTAATGACTGCCTTAAGCAATGAGATTTATATCTAATGTCCTTAACCTAGAGGTGTGAGGAACTCGCATTTACTTGTGCATAAAAGTCTGAAGTAAAAAGTTCGAAATATAAAATCATTATCAAAAACGGGCTTTCTCTTTAATTTTTTAACAGTTGGTTTACATTCTTGATTTGTAAGGATAGGTATATCAGATCACATCTCATCTCACATCTCATGTAGCTATTACACACTTCTTTGTTTAATGAAATGAGCAAGGGTAGCATATTTTAAAATCAGTTTCATTCATTAACGAATCTTAATCGTCCCAAAGCAATAAATCGACACCCCATGCGTTAGACTATCAAGCTGTAAAATATATTTCTCATGATATTAAATTTCTGTTTCATATGAGGAGTGCATCCATTATTTAAGAAAGATGATAAATATATCACAATGGGACCATTTTGCATTTTTGAAACAAATAAACCTTTTTGTGCACATCAGGTGATTCAAATATGAAGGCTGTGTACTGGAGCAGGGATAGTTACTACAGGGAAGTTAGTATATGATAGTATATGATTGTGATATGAGTATATATATATATATATATATATATATATATATATATGTGTGTGTAAAGAGTAAGAGTGACGCCTTTTAGACAGACTAATTTATCATCGCACCAGCTTTCGAAGCTCACAGGCTACTTCTTCAGGTGGTAAGTGGGAAGGGGTGGAACGGTGTTTTCATTTAGTACAGTAAAAGTGCACAAAACCTATAATACAAGAAATATTTAATTTACACTCTTTTTGGATATTAATGATTTTTAACTATGATTCCCCGTGTGAGCGTGGTACACAGTAGTACGCATCGCTCAACTAATGGAATTTCGTGAAACTGCATGCATGCGTACGTCATCCAAATTATTACTTGGATTGGGGCTGCGATGGATGGGAATGCCGAACGGTGAATGATCATTAAGGTCCTCCGAGTTTGGACTATGAGTATAATTGTGAGGACACTTTGGGATGTTATTGGTCCTTCTAAACACTATTCCATCCGTACATATAGCCTCTTTGTTCCTTACGATTTAAATAAGTAATACTTTCTGTGATATATATGTGATAATTAAATTGGTATCGCTGTTCGCACTTAATGAGGTAAGGGTATAGTTTAGGCCCAACACATTTGATTTGTTAGACACAACTTTACATAAGTTTGGATCCCACTTCCAACATTTATTATTCACTATATAAATATGCTCCAGCCACTCAGGAACTTCTCTCAATTAACATAAAATTTCGATAGAATCACATTTTGTTTTAGAAAGTGATAACAAAATTTTGCAACCAGCTCCGATTCCTGAAAAAAATGTGTCTGAAAATCCAACTTTTGATTGGCACAATTTAATTAATTTGATAACCTTTCAAAAATGTGAAAACAATACAAGCAATGTTGATATCAGTTGATAAACATTAGCGGACATCGTTAAATACAGATTTATCATAATAAACAAAACAGTGTGGAATAGAGTGTTAAAATCATAGAAAGTTCTTTGGAGAATGAGATCTTTATATTAGTATTTAATAAAACATTAATGATTGTAAATAACTGTCCATGTTGACTCGATTATTAACCCGTGAGTCAATTTACAAGCTGAACTTAGATATCTGACGCAGGCTGTCAAATGCATCATTCTCTGTGCATAGGCGTATTAGAGTAATGTACAGCAACAACCCGCGTCTTTTTTACCTTAATACAGGTTTCCCGTCCGGTGATACATGTATGCTTATTTTGTTTATGATATTCGAAAATTTAGAGAGTTTGTGTAGTACTTGCTAGATAGATATTATATATCCTGTTATTTTAAGATAACAAACAAGCTATACGGCAATTAACGTTAGTGTTTATTTTCAGAAACAGCAAAACAGTACAACCCAGGAAATTACATAAAACCACTCACTCTATGTACAATATTTGCTTCATACAGTATTAATGTGATGTATTCTAATGGATAGAATGAGTAATAGAACGATTAGTACTTGCTTTATCCTCCCTCATCAGTAAGCCAAATTATATTCACACAAGAATATGATTATCTATTACATGATTCATTTTACATGATCGTGGAGAACAGAATATTTCAACTCGGGAACTATTTATGTCCGTATATCCCCAATATCATTCGTTAGTTTCTGTATTGACACGAAACAATGCAGACTTGACTTCACATAAAAGTTGATCTTCTCATATCGCTATATTTACAGTTTTTCTTGAGAACACATTTTAAAGAAAAGAAATTATAAAATTAACTAACCAAAACAAAAGGCTTAGTACTGTTTTTAATGTACATTATACTCTCCATAATTGATGGTAAAAAATAACATAATATCTATAGTTCATATCAAGGCCACATATATTGTTTTGAAAATTCAACTAAAAATATACATATTTAAACGTCGCAATGTTAACTCTCTTAATGCTAGGACCGATTACATGACCTGGTTATAAAGAATACCCTTGATAAATTGGATTGTTCACCATAATAGTGGTAATTGATTCACTCGAAATGGAAGCAAAAGAATGACAGATTCCGTTTTCCTGAAAGAAACCGAGATCGTTTTCATGTGTTTCTGCCTCGCTTTCCACTGAAAGCAAGTGCGGACGGAAGTCATAGCTATCAGTAAAGCATCTGATGTTATGGTCATTTTCCAAAATAAATTTCTCTTTAATGTTAGTCACAGATGAAATCGCAACTTTAGGGACGTTTGTTGGAAATCTGCGTGGTGGCAAAGGAGGGAGGTCAAGCTTGTTGCAGTTTTGAAATTTTGATCTCCTATTTTGCTTTCCTAAGCAAATTCTGGTTACTTCATCAGGTGTTTGGTTTTTAGTATATGATACACTTACACTGTCATAATCATTGATGTCATCTGCTTTTATTTGTCCACACAAATCTACACCAATATTAGTGTTCGTTGCTTTATCAGATGAATTCATGTTTCTTGTTAGATAAGTTGCAACCGACATATCTTCATTCATTAAGCTTATTTGTATTTCGCGTGGTGGTAAAGTTGGACAGTCAAACTGGTTGTAGCTTTGTCGTTTTGACCTCCTGTTTTGTCTGTTTGATCGAAGGTCCATTGCATTCAGAGATTCAATTAGTCTCACTTCTGGTACATACATACAGCTTCCAGCATTGTTGTGTTCCTGAGTCACACCTCCTTGTGTAATCTCAGGAGGGTTTCTTTTAAAACAAGTACAAATACAACTACCATTACATTTCCTTTTCTTGTTAGATTTATATTTAGTTATTTAGACATATATGTGATATATAGTTATATTATATATTATGTAGTGATATTAGTATATATATATGAATATATATATATTTATATTTATATATATATATATATATTAAAAACAAATACGGAGTAAATTGTTAGATAACAATTATAGCATAATAAACAATTTGATCACATCTTTTACATCAACCTACTTGTAAACCCCTCGTCGCAACGAAACACAGAACGCGGTTGTAACAATGGCAAATGGTATCACCAGCAACACAATCGTCCTGCGATAAATGCCTATTATATCTGTAAAGCAAAGGTGCATTGTCACATTAATATTTTTAAAGTTAACGGGTCTATATTTTTAGAAGGTCCATATTATGATTACTGTCCAACCTGCCACTGTTCTGAGACCCATCTTGCATAAATACCGAACATGTTGACGCTGCAAACAAAACAAATATAATGCTTTCAGTTTGGACGTAATTCACGTTAACATATTTAAAAAAAATAATCAATGACAGATACATACCCGTTGGTTTAAATTCCTGTTCGTCTATGTAATTGCCTGTTTCTTCACTTTCTGAAACGTTGTACAACATATTGCTCTTAGTATTGTTTGTCTCAGAGTAACAGGGCAATATATTGATGGCCGTAGATGTTCGTGTGCTTCAACACTAAAATTAATGTATGACAGGGAAATATAACTAGGACAAGTGAACTTGGTTACTTGTTGTCTTGAATAATTTAGAAATAAAGAGATAGAGATAGTCTTACTCATTTTACAGATGAACTTCGAGGTGCTGTTGCATAAAACTCGAATCCAGGTTTTGGATTTTGTGTCCAGAACAGCACACGCCAATACAGAATCATGAACTTCGATTAGTTCTTGCCGGCCGAAAAAAGTCCGGTTTGCCAAGAAGCTTTGGTCTACAGCATAAAATAGACATATTTCTTAAGGCATGGAACATGGGATTTTTCTTTCCATTTTACGTTGCAACACGTATTGGAAGAGATAACACATAAGTCACCTTTGTTCAACGCGTTATTTATTATTATCCGATTATACCTTCTCTATGTGAATTGTTCGTGAATCATCTGTACTGAATTTTAGAAAAGAAGAGGGGATTAATTGTAAATAAATTACTAGTTCTATTTATGAAATGCCAATCCAGTTTCCTGAGCCCTATGCCTATCAGCTTATTGTGCAGAGGATTCTTTCCATGGAACATCATCTCCAGTGCATGATGTAGGCTGGTGAGGTTTACCGCACTGACCAGGTCTCCTCCGAGAGCTTTGCATATAGACCGTGAGTTATGCCAACTGTACGACCCACGATGAAGTGAAAACACATGGTCAAGGTAGACGTAGCAGTTCACGCGAGCAATTTCACTTGGACAAATTGATCCTGTGCAAAGAATCGAGTTTTTGGGAATGAAATATAACGGTTTAATTTAAGATATTTTTTTTTAATTTTACAGAGCGTCCTCTGCTGACCGAAATAAAGGGTTATATTGAATTCATGAGAATAATTTTTCTCATGAGAGAAAAGCACAGCAGTTTGGCACAAAATAAATACCTTGAAACTTGCATAAAAACATAGTTGATTCTTGTGTTTGACACATTCCTTTTATCATAACACGTTCTGTAAAATCGTAGTAGCCGCAAAGTCCTAGCCTATTTCCCTGGTCAGGTGTGGCCGCTAAATGGAATGTATATATATATATATATATATATATGTATGTATATATAAAGACCACGCATTGCATTGTTTTGGATCCGATCAATTCATGTCAAGTTTAAATCGGTGATGAAATCAAGAAAAAAAAATATTTAGAGATAGCAGTCTGTTTCAATCTTCCGAAGCAACCTGAGTATAGTTTTTTTTTTCAAATAAATTCATGTACCTCAACTTTGTTTTACATCAAGCTAATAAATTGTCCCGCATAGGCATAATTGACTGAATATTGAATATCAAATTTAGTTAAATTATAATAAGTGTATAAAATGTATACCTATCTCTCCGTTGACCCAGGTCCAGTTTTTTTGTTGATGCTGAGTCAAGGCTATCCAGGTTGTTTCAAGCCCAAGATCCTCCATTGCTTTAACTTGTTGCTCATGGTCCCTGCTGTTCATATCTAGTGGTAGCTGTACGGGTGGATCAAAGCTTGCGCATGCGTTATACACCTGTCTCATCGTAACAGAAGCACTTGTCTCTACGTAGCAGTAAGAGGAGTTGTGAGTGCTGTGACAAACTGGAACATATTACATTAAATTATCATTAGATCTTTAGCCTTTAAATTTCCGTGATTAACCTAATATTTGGCATTTCTTTACAACTATATTTTAAAACCCGTGTACATAAATAGACCAGAAATCCGTATATAAGAAAGCAGTTAAAATTCAATACGATGAATTCTTGTGATCAGGAAGTCCGTCCATTTGTTTTAAAAGAAAATGCATGTAAATGCATGGTGGTCGATCAATAATACATTAGCATTTGTGTATGAGCAAATAATTAAATAATTAAATGTTATCCTGTAATAATCAAAATAGCACGTTGTAAAAAATACTATGCAATATACTTATACTACAAATTGTGTCGAGTAAACCGAGTTTAAATGCTAAAAAACGTATGTGTTAGTGTATTTCATATGATTGTCCTTTTTGTATTTGCGCTTGAAATTATAAACCTAGTTTCCGTTTGATTTATTTGAAACATAAACATGACACGCGCTGAGTAGGCATGTGAATCGGTGATTAGAAGAATATGTGTCCTGGCGATGTGCCGGTAAATTTATACACAAGGTAAAAGGCTGTTCGTTAATGTATACTCACGTGGAACAGAATATTCAGCGTCATTTTCACATCTACATACTATGAGGACGGAACAGATGGTCAGGACTGTAGTATATTTTGACGTTTGCATCTTTTTAAATTATTCTTTTATTGTCAGTTCCTGTGACCTTGAGTATATATGGGAAAGGCTGGTACGCCAAATGGAATTTTGATCTCTGCAACGTCAAAAAGGAAAATCGTCAAATTCCCACGTTCTCCTTTTTTCGTCTACTGAGCTGTCTGATTTATTGAATAGCAGTTAGACGTAACGATCACTTATGCTCTCAAAATCATTTTCCTTTCAAACGAATCTTACATCTATCTTTGTGATGTGGATATAATTTACTCATGGAAATAACAAATATTTTATAACAGCCTAGCCTTCTTACCTATGCTTTCTAGTGAACACCTATAATAAGGAGCCAGGATACAGACTTTTTTTCACATACAAACATTTGTTTTTCCATCCTTCTGTGACATGTTTATTCATTTAGAGGATTTCTATTGGCATACAAAATTATGCAAAGTGTAAAAAGCTTACATATATAACATGCGATAATTGTCGAAGGTCATCAAAATGCGAATACTTCCTCGTTTTCGTTGTTTGTATAACCACCAAATGTTTCACGAGGGATTATGTAGTATTCATGTGAAATAACTCTGTGTACGTGGGCAACTATGAGTACTTTAGATATGACGGGAACGGACTTGTTGAACTAATATCAGAGATATACTACTCTGCGCATCATCTCGCTGGTCAATTAGTGGAAATAGACCTTGTGATAATTGGTAACATGGGTTTTCTATATGACGGCCAAGTTTGCAGGAAGGCGATATAGTACGCTTTTGCCACAACGAGGAAATGTAACATGCTATTTTCTATAGGGAAATTGACCATGGGCGTATTGAACGGGGGTTAGTTAGGTGTGAGGGAATAATTGTTGTGAGGTAATAGTTGCACTTCCTAAAGCCTCATGTACTTATCTATGTATATAAAATGAAAAATATACCATCCTTGTGAAGTTCTAGTTACTAGAATGGAAAATTAAAATTAAATTAAATGTTACATGCTTGTCTATTTTTCTGGTAGGAATATACACTGAAATAAATGATGTCATCATTCCGCTCGCCAAAAACACAAGACGGACTATTGCAGCTGAGAACCTTCCGCCCTTTAAAACACCTTATACCAGACATAGAAACTACTATCCACATTTCTGGTCTTATTATTATCAATATACGCTTTCTTACTTTCCTCAAGCTAATCGGTGATGGTTTAACTGTGTAGGTATATGATACTAAGTCGGGGCGGTCTTGTACTGGTGAAGGTGCCGGGGCTCATGACCGAGAGGTCAGCCACCTACCGTGCCAAACCATTGGGCAAGGTCCGAACCGCAAGGATGTCTCTGTCCAGCCAGCATTAGAAATGGGTACCTGTAGATACTGGGAAGGTAACCTACAATTTACTAGCATCTCATCCTGGAGAGGTTTCTGTCCCAAGTCGGTTCACGCTACAGAATCCGTGATAAGCTCCGGCCTGATAAATCAGTAGGCTCGGATGTGAAAGCCCAACAGACTTTACACATATGACCTTTACGATAAAGAAGCCCGTATATGGAGATGAAGATCGAATAATTATTGAGTGGCAGACAGATAACTGATCTACTGACCGTTTGAAGCACCTCGTCTTGCACAAGGAAGTGTGTTTTTATGAATCCAGTAGAGAAACAGTATTTGTCGACACTGCACGGTAACAAAGGATACAATTGAGCTTTCATACATGGATGTAAAGATAGCTAAACGTGGTTTCAGCTCTGTTAAGTTAAATATGTGCGCATACGTATAACTGCATGTTGACGCAGTTTGTGATTATATTGGAAAAAAAAGTGCACAAGATATCTAATTATGTTGAATATAATTGGAAAAGCACGATTTGAAATTAGGATCAATGTGATAAACACGATTACATTACATGTTAACCTTATTCAACAGGTTCGATTAACAAATAATCAATTAAATCAGCACCAGCATGAACAAGAATACACTTCCACCAGTTTTTTTCATAACTGTTTACCCAGTTTAAGACCCTTGACGTGTTCCGTTCTTGTAGATTTTTTTTTTATGTCAATACTATAGATACAAAATGTCTGTAAATTGTCGCATCTTTAAAGCCTGTTTTCGCATGTTCTATGAGCATGGATTAAAAAGAATTGTTACTTGGTTCTTATGTGGAAGGAGACGTGAGCTTAAGATTATATATATATATATATATATATATATATATATATATATATATATATATATATATATATATATATATATAAACCAAACAGAAGATATTATTATGTCATTTTTTGCAACTTACTATGTTAGTGATCTGTGATAATTTACTTACAAATAGTTTAACAAAGCGGTTCTTTATGTGATATAATGGTCAAAACAAGTTTGGTCGGTTTTAGTAAATTCATAAAAGTTTATATCTCTTGTGGGCCAAATACCTTTAAACTAATTAGAATGTCATAAAACATCGGCCATGAGAAACAGATCAAACGAATGGAATTAATATGATTCAAAACGGAAGGATCCTACCAAATCCGATAAATCGACAGTCGGTCTCCTCGGAATACTTTCCTCGTCCTATTTGATTAAACATCATGTTAAATCACGTAACCTATCAATTGACTGGCATACTGAACAAAACTTACGTAATTCGAATTATGGATAAAATAACTCACTTGACGGGGTTTCCTTAAAGCTGAAAATTAGAACGCGGACTGGCAAAGGAATTGCCCAAAAAACTGGGGTCGCTGTGTCTGTCTGGTCCTTCTGTGACAGCTTTTCTGACGCATCGCTCAACTATAGCTTCTTCATGGTCATATATTCGGTTATAACAAGGTTGATTAAACCTGCATATGTAACAAGTGATAATTAGCGAGTGGTTGTAAGTAAACATGCATACCCTTTCCCCATTCATTTGCCATCATTTCACTCCGTCAAATATTGTGTCTGGGAATTATGTGTTAATCATATCAGACAACCATATGTCCTTGGGTTTATATGAACGAACTCGTTAAACTGATGCACCTGATAACCTAATAATCCAACCAAGATGAGCATTGTATGTTTATTTTGTTTTAAATGACGCCAACCGAGATGAGTATTTTATATTTATCGAATTTGTTTTACGTTAATTTTTAAATTACGCCACGTATAATTTAACCAAGCAATTAAAAAAAATGTGTACAACACAATAATTATTATATGGAGATTCCCCAACAGAGTGGTCAGGTTCGAAATTTAAATAATGTTGTGCTGGAGGTTATGTCCATATAAACGCTTTTGAAAGTTAACTATATAAAAAAGGTGTTAAAATGCACCGCCCGAACGATTTGATAGATAGGGATCTCTGTAAACTTGGTGGTCGTTTTAAATAATCTTGACAAGATAAGGTGACGCCCGAGTAGCATGGACAGGTCAAATGAATGGCTCTTTTTTATGCTGTAACTCAATATATTATATACATGTTATACGATAATATAGCGTTTTGAATATTTATATGAGTTTATAATAAATAATTATATCACTCTTTCGTTCAATCAGCGGAAAACAACATGAAACACTGTCATAGCTATCTCTTCTTTACTCCTTTAATGCTCTATGGTTAGGCTAACTCATAGCAGAAGGACGAATATGAGTTTTCTAATACCCGCTCCTGGCTGAAAGATTAGTCAATATCTGAGGTCTGCAAGTCCTGCACACCCACACTGACAAGCAATGTAAATCAATGTGACACATTAATGGATTTTTCTTCACTTTGTAACCTGCTTAGTAGTAATTGCATATTTAATTAATATTTCTGGTTTACTTAACTGGTGTTATTAGTTTGCATATATCATATATGATAATAGGCGAGGGGGACGGGGTCAAGATACCCAGACTTCCTCGTTTCACTTGTTTGTATAACACATCCACAAATATTTTTGCTTGGAATTACGAATTGATCATGTCAAACATCTATTGTGGGTCTCACCCAAACGGCCTTGTTAGCTAATTTATTAATCTACTACCTTAGCATCTCAATTATTTGCTGTTTTTTATGTTATTTTATGGGTGCCACAAAAGCATCATCCCGCTGGTAAATTAATATGCAAACATTGAATTAATTGTTAAATGAGGTTTTGGTCTATAGTACGGTTGGATTGCAAAAAAGGTGATATAGTACCTAAAACTGCTTGAAAGCACCTTTCCTGGGAAAACAAACTTATAATTGAATATTTGGACAAACATTTAACGTTATCTTAACCTGATACCAGTAGCATCATTAGTGCAAGCAACAGCATTGGGCCCATCCTCAGACAAATAAAAATGTTAATTAACGTTTATATATTTAATCAGACTATAGTTTACAGGAAGCAGACATATAAATAGAGGGTATATGGTGTTATATGCACGATACAGCCATTCCAGTGTAAGCTGAATGGTCGGTATAGAAAAGGCATCCAGAGTATACAGATTCTACGCTGATGTTAACACGAGACGCCATGTAAATGCCATGTGTAAGCTGTGTTACATGTATGAGACAGCCATGAGTGCAAACAACAGAAATGGATCCATCCACAAACAAACATGTTAATTAATGTATCTCTCTTCAATCAGACTACAGTTTTCACGAGGCAGACATGTAAATGATGTGGGTGTGCTTCTGTATATACGACACAGCTATGTCGGTAAAGGGTTGGTTATACAAATGACATCCATGTTTATTTGGAGTATACTTTGTGGTAAACACCAGAGAGCCATGTAAATGCAATGTGTAAGCTGTGGTATACACGAGACAACCATTTATTAGTATGTATCTACCTTTCTATGTATATACAAGTATAGTGATTTATGAAGGCACAGGAGTGCATGTATGATGATATATTTTGCCATGTACGTGTACCTTATGACCGTCAGACGTTGCTCTTTTCTTCTGAAATAAAAGGGATTGTAAATCTCAACAAGAGGTAAAACCACATTTGCCGATAACTCAACGCTCTTTATCCTGTATGGCTGTTTATATTGCCGAAACGTCAGTTCAGTTCAGTTAGATTCGGCCATATTTTTTCAAGATTTATAACAAAAGTTTGCATAATTTGACAGAGCTCTGTCAAACAGAACACGTGTAGTCTGTACCAGTACCCATGTCGGCATGTATTCTGGGAAATCTTTTTCATACAAAGGAGAGAGTATAAAACGTTCTAGGCTATAGGTTGCAGGAGCCATCTGACTACCGAGTGAATAATAATGTCTTACCGCGAACGCAGTTCGTTTAAGACAAATAATCCAAAATATTGCAAGACAATTCACAATTACTGCGAGAACAGCGATACCAGTTGATGACGTCAGTCAATGCGACGTCACACGTCATCGACCTTTGTGACGTTATTATTATGTTCTAAACAGCTCTCGCTACCATGGGCAGGAGCGTTTTTGGGGCTCATTATAATAATTGGGGTAAAAGGGCGGAGCATTTGGGCTGTGTTGTATCGGTCAGTTAGGTAATAATCATGTCAAACAACTATGTGGTCTGCCCGAACGGACTTGTTGAACTAACGTCAGTGACGTACTTATCTACCAAGACCATGTTGTTCATATCCTGGTCAATTAAAAGGATTATACGTTAACATAATTTTGTTAACTGGCTTTTCGTCTACATGACGGTCAAGGTCGCTGATAAAAAGTGATATAGTGTCTTTTAAAGGCACTATCTGGTTCGCTTGAGCTTGAGCGCTTCTTGCATAACGGCCAAATGTTCTTTTGCCAGGAAAACGAATATATGATTAAATATGTATTCAATCACATAATCTCAGCATCATTGACATCAGAGCAGGCAGCAGCAATGGACCTGTCCTTATACAGTTACAAATGTTAATTTATCTGACGTTAAGCTCTCCTCAATCAGACAATAGTTTTCACGAGGCAAACATGGAAATGAAATGTTAACATTCGTATTCAAGTTGTGCAACACTTGCAGATAACTCAGGTATCAGAGCAAGCCCTCTTATCCTTTACACCTGTGAATATTGCCGAAATTTGTCAGTTATATTCAACTAAAATTGGGCATATAATTAAGTTATATAAGAAACATGTCTATTCACTTAATATTGGTTAATATAATTCAAAACGCACGATTTTAAAGTGCGACAAAATATATGTATTGCCCATGATTTCTTGAAATGGTAGCCTAAATCGAGAGATCCGGTTAACAAATCACCATCTTTAGTTTTATAATTTATAATTCTAGGGATAACAACTGCTTTTATGTTTTCAACCACTTCACAAAGTTTCCACAGACTTTTCATTTTTAGAGACAGCCATAACTTACAGACCTCCAGGTCATATGAGTCATATTTGGCACACCTAGCACTTGAAGACACCTACAACCCACTTTACCTTTATTTTAGTATTCCCGATGGTTATATTTAATGCCCTTGCCAACTAGACAACAAAAACATGTATTACTGACCTTTCTTCAACCTCTGTAGAGCTGGTGTTCAGCGTCTCCAGAAAGATTCTACTACCCGGGATAGCCAGAACGCATTACTGCTCTTTTGAGACCTGAATGTTCTTTAAACTTATCGTGCTTAAATACATTATTGTAACATTATCATGAATATTTACTGAGAAATATTTTGTTATAAACAATATGTTATTGCATAAATTTCCAATCAAATTAACGTGTACCAGCTGAAAGTACTTGTGAAGTACTCATGAGTGCAATTTGTGTACTCATTTGCTCAAGTGTTTCACAACTCGTACTCAGCTATTTTCAAAGCACTCGGACTCAACTCGGATAATAACTGATGACCAACTTAAAAAAATATCCTAATTAACTTCATTTCTAAATTATTACGTTGATAATACTGTATGACTCAATTTCACCAACTTACTTTAAATCCTTCATTTTAATTGATGAAAAAGAATGGCATCCCATGTAGACATTAAAGTTAACTAGATGTGCCTGGGGTGAGATACCTGAGCTGGCTCTTTCACCATAATGTGTCTCAAGAAAGAAATACAGTAAACCGAAATCCAGCGATGTGTAAGAACATACGAACAGATTGGACTATTATCATCTTACCTTTGGCTGGTAATTTTTAAACCAGGTCACTGCACTAGTGGTATCGAACAAGTTTGTACTTCGCCAATCATGTGATGCAAAATGGAAGTACTGTAACCCCCCCCCCCCCCCCCCAACACATACAAGCTTACTTGGGCTTACTCTCTTTGTTTCAAACGACCCAAGATTATTGAAATTAATGCTTTATTACCTTTGTCATTCAATGCATTTTCCTTTCTGAATGGATTCAATTTTAATTTTTTCTCATAAATAATATGACTTACCACAGAGTTTCTTAAAACTCAATCAGGGAATATAAACTGCTAATGGATTGACTCATTCGAACCGAGGTCACCTGGCCTCCTTGTTCTCCTGATGCATCACTCTACTCTATTTTTCCAGACCTGCATATGTAACACTGGCAATTATCGAGTGGCTGAGAGTAAAAATGCCTCACACTCTCCATTCCTTGTTATAATTTCAGTCCGACAAGTATTGTCTTGAAAGATCATATCAGACATCCATAACTTTTGTTGTATTACGCAATTGCGCAGATTGTTGAGAATATGTCCCATATCCGTATGACATCGTAGGATATTTCGTTAACATGATCCAATTACCGGCGGGGTTATTGCCTCGATGTGTCGTTTTGGGCATTTGTCTGCCGATTCATGTAATGTACTTTTGAATAAACGCTGGCTTTAAATAGAAGCCTGCTTTGTATGAAAACCCTGAAAATAAAAATAAAGCACCCCGTTTCTCTGATGAAGTAAATAAGGTATATATCTTTTTCTTTCTATCGAAAGGAGAGGAACCCACTAGGGGACATATAGGGTAGCTTGTCTTTACTTTGATAGTTGTGTATTTAGTTACTTTTAGTGTTCAACGGATACTCAAAGAAAGAGAAGGAGCATGGTCAAGCAGTTTTCTATGACCGCCCCTGGTTTCCAGTATGGTCCCAGGCACCCAAGTCATGCATATCAACACACGTGGATGGAGCTTTCCTCGATGAGTATCCTGCGTAGTATAACCACGTTGAATTATGTCATGTGCCCTGCGCTAATTATCGTGATATATAAACCATGGTTCATTCAAAACAAGAAAATTGCGGTACTATGGTTATATCTGTTAAGTATATTTCCAACGAAATTATGTGTTCATTCCCTTGGGGCAGAAATAGGTTTTATTCATACAACATGTTATAGCGTCCAAAAGTCTGAATCGGATGTAGTATTCAATATATACTGTGACCCTGTATTCTAATTAGTTTAGATGTATACTGTTTCCTTGTTTATGTGGACATTATAGACAGGGTAATGATATTTAGTGTACATTCTGTTGGTGTAACCTGTATCGTCTGAATGCTGGTTATGTTATATAACTATAATAGGTATAATATCAGTAATACTTAGACAACTATTCAAACGCTTCATAGACTGTCACGATGATGTTATTTCATCTAACACATTCAGAATACGACACTTGCTGACTGAGAGACCCTGTTCCTATGGTTGCTCTGCGTCAAAGATTAGGTTTATTGTGTATGGGCTAGTGTTGATATGGTTGATTATGGTTAATATATGCCCTCTGACATCACGGCCAGATTATTAGCCTGCCAGAGTGCCTTTACATCTAGGTCTGAGGAACGCATTATAAGGCCAAATGAGGATGCAAATATTTTTGTCATTTCTGACAAGGCCTCATAGCTTACAGGCATCGTTTCACTTCAAATTAAACCGCTAGACCTTTTAATGCATGCCTTATCTCTCCAACGACACCTACCATGTGTGTGAAATATTCCGTCATAATCAAATATATTCGTTTATTGTTCTGCATGTACTGGAAATTTCTGATTGCCGCCTGTGCACCGGCAAGTATGTGTGCCAAGTCATCTCTGATTGGCTTTTATGTTTGCGAAATACATTGTAATGTTGACCTGCGTAACTAGAAGGCCTCACTGATTATAAAACAAAACCACGCCTGTTCTTGGCTTAGTTTATGTAAAAAAATCGTGAAGTCTTGCACATGTCAGCGGAAAAGGAATTTTCATTGTATTACATTGTTCCTCGATGTGAACCGCCAATGACGCTGATCTAGGCGTATGAGTAATACCATTGCGTGTGCACTTCCAGCATCAAAAGAGTAGGAAAATGCGGACATATTAAAGGTCATAATCAAGTGGGTCCGTCTCAAAGTCTGAAAATCCGCGAGAGCGATGGAGAATTCACAGAGAATTTTCGGAGATTTTTAAAAAGAGATTTTTATACATTTAAAGTCAAAAATAACATTTAAAATCTATTTTAAAATTCTACAATATTACTATTCGGCATAATTATTTTAGAGCTTTCAGACCTAGGTGTGTACTAATTGCATGGTTAATAATAATAATACATCATCCTCTTGGTCTATATACAGGACCCGAACACTCCACTCCTTTTAGTCGTCGCCGGAAAGTAGTGTCGGTTTAGAGAATGCTCTGATACGTATTAAATACAGTTAGGTTAATATCGCAGCGGATATACACTTCAGTCGTCTAAGACATCTTTATGTTTAAACTCAAACACAATCATACAAACAGAAACATGGGTGATCACATATAACATGCATATAAGTGGCAGTTGTTTGAAATAACCATGTGAATGAATAATAAAGGTACCGCGACTAAAGGATACCAGCACTGATTGATTAGATATATTTATATCAGGCAAATTCCTCTCTCCTGGGTGATATATGAGAACTCGCATATCCTGTTAGTTAAATTCGGATATATGAAGCTACATAAGAGTATATTAAGATAATCGTGGGAGGCCTATAATTAACGTCATGGCCTTCATCACGCTATTGATGTATTTACTTTCTTCATGTATTCTTTTCTTCGTACCATTGGTTCAAAGCAGTTTTGGTGAGTACTTGTTTGTGTAAGTAATTTCCCCATCCTTCAAAGGGCTATAGCAACTGATTTGACAGGACAATTCGTTCATTTACTAGAACTTGCATTTTTAGGAATACAAGCTCGCGGTATTCCTAAAACCGTGTTTGCAGTAACTTATTCTGCTAATTTTCCCTGGTTCATTCGTGCAAAAGTGACCCTACATTTGTGAATATTCTTCATGGCGTTCCTGAATACGAATCATGCGCCTGTTCCAAACAAAAATCTAATCAATATCCCCTTAAACTTTCATTAGATTCGGTTCTGTTTATGATTGCATGAGTTATGTTGTGAACAACACACACACACGAACATGAACGGTGATGAACGCATACCCACCTGGAGGAGGTAATAAGGACAAGTAGGTTAGTGAAGTTAGACAAGTATTCCCTAATGTACAGGTAATATATTCTCCTCTACAAGATAACCTGATAGATAAATAGACCTTAAAGACTACCACCCCCCTCATATCAACCTCAGCAGTGTGTACATATAAATATATATAAATATATATATATATATATATATATATATATATATATATTTATTTATTTATTTATATTAGAGCTAGGAAGCGGATCCAAAATTTGTAATCGATTAATCAGAACTTGTGGCAACCTGTTATCGATTAATAATCGATTATTTAACATGACAGTTGGACAGTATGGGTACTGCTCACACTCACGCTGCTGTCATCATGGAAGTGAAGAATGAACTACAATTTAATTTTTTTAACCTTGTGAATTCTAGAATCTGCATTCTAGATCCTCTTATAACAAGACTAAGATACTGAGAGACTGACTTTGAATATAATTTTTATGTGGGCGATATTCCGGCCTAAATCTATTAAATAAGGTGGACCGATTCTAGAGGATAAATCAGATAATCGTGAATCAAAGATTTTCAAAACATCGATTCGAATAATCGATAATCGTGATAATTGCAGAGCTCTAATATATATATATATATATATATATATATACATATATATATATATATATACATACATACATACATACATACATACATACATACATACATACAATTGAACCCCCCCATGAATATTTTTTTTCACTATTTTGCTGTATAACAATCACTGTTTAAATAATTAAATTTAATGTTTAATTTAAATTTGAAAATCGAAGAAGTTGGTATTGCACACAAAAAAGGATATTATCCCCCGGATGTTAGGTTGAACACAAATTAGAAAAAAAACTTTGGCACTAAATAGTCTTAATGTGTGCCTTAAAATGTGTTCGATTAAGCATTAAAGGTATGACTGCAAATTTTTAGTTTCTAGCCTTGACATCATATTTTTTGTGCAAACAGAAAGAAAGCCTTGTTTTTTAACCGCCATATTGAATAATTCAGAACAATTTTTAATCATTCGTTATATCAGACCTTGATGCTAAATAATGTTTAGAACGGTAGGCCCTGTGGCCCTTTATTAAAATAAAAAATAAAGCTATATGTTATGCCTACAGGCGCTTGACACATTAGCCTGGGCGATAATTAGAGGGAAATAGGACTCCGGCCACACCGGCCTTTATTTCAGTTCTGGGATTTCACCTTGAATAAACAATCAAGTCCCCACATAACACTTTAACTTTGAATTTCAGTCCATTTTACTTCTATGACTTACCCTGTCTACTTACTTAGGCCAATACTGACATTGTGTTAAGCGCCTGTTGTTCTCCCCTCCTGGTTTCAAAATGTCCTACCTCTGACTGTATGAACATGGGAGAGGCCGACTATCCGAGGGCGGAGTGAATACCCCATATGTTATATAACTCAGCTTATTACCAGATCTCCTGATTAAAAATAAAATGGGTACAAATACAGATCTGCCTAAATTCGGAGATAACAGAATGATGAGAACTAAGAAAGTGGATAACCACTGATAACTTACACTGTTGTGTGCCTCCCGAGAGAAATCGGCTTCCGTCCATGCTTGACCATGCAGCCTTGTGTGATGAACATGTAAACCCAGTTTATCATGTTTATAGGTCACAGTTAAGTGGGGTCGGGCGGTGTTCTGCTGATCAAGTCGATTTCAAGTCCCCGGTGTAGCCACAGCTCCTCACATGTTGGCCTATGCACTTGTGTAATACAATGTGTTTTAACCGGGTGGGCCACGCGATGCAAGTACTAATCATTTGATTGGCCCTTTTCGTACTTGCATTAACACACTGAATTTTGTTTCAGTGTGTGGGCTGATTCCCCGACAAATATACCATTGTCTCAGAATCAGTCTAAGAATGCATAAAAATGTGAGACAACTTTTCCTTCTCTCATTTCTTATTTAGCAACTGAGTGAGAGTGATTTTTTTTAAATGACTTGTGCTTGTATGAAAAATTTTAAAATAAGAAGAAAATATGGTGGGTTTGACTTTGAGGGGGTACAGGGCAACGTTAATACCGTGTTGATTTCAGCATACCTTCAGCGTCGGCCTATAAATCACCTACATCTGCTGTCCATGGCGACTTGCTAAAAAATTTCATTTTATCGCACCGTCTATCTCAAAACAGCACTGAATCAGTATATGCTCAAAATCTGCTCTGCAGGCTTTAGAAAAGGTCAATCGCTGTTGGAACTATTTCAAAGCAGCAGTGCGTGAGCATATGCTGAAAATCCGCTCTCTGAAATGCTCACTGGACTCGCTGGGACATCTTGAGGCAGCAGAGAAATAGTGGGAGTTGCTTTATCTGCCAAGATGGCATATATGCGGGCCCGAAAACCGACAGTTCCCCGTCTATCTCATATTTTCAGTATATCTGCTGTAAATATACTGAGATTCAGTAGTTATAGAGCATATGCTCTAAAACTGCTGATTCTAGCAGCAGTTATGGAGCAGAGAAGACAGGCATATAGTAACATCTGCTGGATTGCTGCTCCATTTGTCAGCATAATATGAGTACAAATACAGCAAAAACACAGCAGCTGCTCCAAAAACAGCATATGCTGAACTTTTGTATGGGCTGTGTTTGTATGCTTATGCATTCCCAGACAAACTCAATTGTGCAACGCTGATTTCAAGAAAAAAAGTCTTCAGGATTTCAAGGTAAGTATTACTTGTAAAATCCGTAAAAACTCAAACCTAACATGCCAATCCATAAAGACAGACGATAAGCAGTTCCAGATATGAAGATTAAGATCATTTACAAGCATGCGAATACAATTGCATGGAACCTATTTCTGTATCTCTCTCTCTCTCTCTATATATATATATAGAGAGAGAGAGAGAGAGAGAGAGAGAGAGAGAGCCCAGAACGACAGAAGTTCTCTTGGGAGCAGCGAGCCTTTAGTGTGGCCTGAATGCTTCTTGTTTGTCAATGTAGATTTTTATTAGTGTTTATACAGTGGAACCCCCCCCCCCCCCCCCTTGCGATCATCCCACTATTGCGACCAACGCACAATTACGACCATTTTGCATGGTCCCGAATTTTTTTTAGTTTATTTTTGTATAAAAATGACTCAAAATTACGACCACCACTGAATTCAGAATTACGACCAGATTTCCTGGCCCCAGCGCTAATGCGACCCCGCTAATGCGACCACCGCCGAGAAGTACTGAAACAACATTTGTCACGAGTCAAAGGCTGCGCCTTGTCATAGGCGCAACGAAAGATCAAAGCGGGTAACAAGGTTTCTTAACCCGAGTGTTAATCTGGTCCCGCATATCTTCCCGACACGATGTCTTCGCTGAGACTCGTTGAGGTGTAGGTTATAGATCAAAGAGGGTAACCATCGGCCTGATTACTTAATGAGCCGGTCTATCCTGGGGTCAGATACTAATTGTCCCTCAGTGATCACCTGTATCACAGGTACCCTAAGTGTAGGCCTAATATTTCAATTCATCACATTTCGTTAGATCCTCAATGGTAAAATTAAAGACCTAGTTAATCCTAAATGTGTTCATACCTTACTGACACTGAGTATTGAGCACTCAGTAAAATGTAGAAATAAAGCTTGCATGGGGTGAAAATCCCTCACATTAACTTTCCTGATAGATCGTTGTCAGTTTATTTCTCTACTGGTTATGTTTGCATTGCTGTTAGGCAACCATGCCTCTGAAAGAGCTCTCCTTGAAGGATAAAGTGGCATTAATCAAGACGGCAACACCACGCGCAGTCAGCACCAAATGGCTCAGCAGTTTAGCGTCGGGAAAACTCAAGTGCACGCAATATATACTCAAGCGGAAGGCTAAATATATGACAGCCACGTATTATGTTCAATATACATTCAGTAGGTTGTAATCGTATTGCCTTAGTGTTATTATTTGTTTATCATCAGTCACTACGTATGTGTATGTATATTAATTTTCATCATGAATAAATATGTTCAGCTACACAAAAAATAACATTTATAATAAGGGTCCTCTGCTAAGTAAAATATTTTGTTATAATTCACATTAAAGATATGCAATAGATAAACTCTGATACACATTAAATATCAGTGTGTTATATGCGACCACGGTAAAGGTTTCACAAATACGAACTCCCCCAAATTACGACCACTTTGCTCAGTCCCCAGGGTGGTCGTAATTGTGGGATTCCACTGTATGTATAGAGAAACGCAGCCTCCCATCATGAATCACCAGACGATTTTTCGGGTTGCATGGCAACTAGGTATCTAGTTTTATGTTGTCAAGCATGGCCGACATGATAAGCATGATTTCATAGCCATGTGAGGTCAAAATCAAGGACAAAGGTCAAGGTCACGGTCACCTCAAGGCCTTAATAGCAGATGATAGCCTGTTTTTGCACGAAATCTCTCTATATATCTATATTTTGACACAATATCTTAGTTTCAGTGGGAGATTGATTGAATGAAATTCAGATAAAGTAGTTCTCAAAGACAAGTAACTTGGTTTAAGGTCGTTGTCATCAGGTATGCAAAACAACCTATATGGTCAGCTTGATCCGTTCTGTGGTAATATAGACGAGTTTGACTATAATGATTAATAAAGAGATTCTTTCATTCACTGGCGGAACAAAACATAAAGTTTAATGTTTTAAACCAGTTTCAAAACGTAAAATTAATTTTTCTAAATACCTTATGTAGGCATAACAACCAACTCGTTTAGACAAAGAAACCATGGTTATTAAAGATTTTGATGAAATCCTGCTATATAGCAAAGAGGACTTATGCCAATTGAAATAATTTACATTTGGAAACGGAGTGACTTGGTCTGATGCGACAAGTTTACACCATTTTGTCATTTTTATTATGTAAATTGTATCTCATGAGTATTTATTCAGTTTCAGTAAAAAAAAAATCGTTGAGAATCTAAGACATACAAATTTCACAAATTTAAAGGGGGGTCCATTCACCTATAAAGCATGTCGTATTAACACGAAAAAATTGCCTCCTCCTTTAAAAATAAATTTGTTCCCCCCAAAATATTTCCCTGAAACAGTAGACCGGGCGCGATCTCAAGTGTCAACATAACACTTCGATCAGGACTCCACCACAACACGTGTCAATCAAGCGGTGCCCTGACTGACTTGGCCCCGAAAATGTTATACATGTTTCCGCCGGCTGATACATTGCGGGTTGAGGCTCACAATCGCACCTCCGGTCAAGCGGCCTTGTTATGGTAAAGAGACACACGTGGACTGTGTTCATTAACACGCAGAGCCATTAAAGGTATCAAACAGCCTTGTGTGAAGTGCTGGGATGGTTTTGATGGGAAACATTTGCATAAAGCCAAACTGAACGGTGAGTTTGAGAGTATACGCAGTATACTGCTCTTAATTAAATAAGGTCTATAAGCAACTGAATATAAGGCTTTAAATAATGTTTAACATATGTTAATTTATGTTCTACACACTGAATATAGCTAGAGGCTTTGGTCAATTATTAACATTGGAGACAAAATGAGCACTTGTCTAAGCTCTGATTTGTTTAATCACATTTGAATAATTTTATTTTTTTAATACATATATAAAAAATGAGCAGTAATCTCAGCTGTAAAACTAATACACACTAATAAAAAATACCTCAAGAATTAGAATATCCAATAAGTTATAGAAGGATCAAACTTGAGATGAGGAAATAAAAGGATTTTTAATATAAATTTTGATTATTTACATAGTATCATGTGACATCTGGTATAGCCATGACTAAACCATTTTTTCTTAATTTTGCAAATGATATAAATTAACAAACTGAAACACCTTGAAAATACCTGTAAATTTAGATTATTTTTTTTATATAATATACTGCAGCCTTGTCTATCATTGTTTTGCTTCATATCATCCCAAAAAGGATAAATCAATTTTATTCAATTTTTTTTTTTTCATTATTAAGTTTGAAATGAAAATACCCAAAGGAGACTACATGGTGTCCTATGGAATGCACTTAGGGTCATTTATACAAGATCCATACAACATCAGTAATTGCAAGGTTATTCCCTGTTACTCATTAACTATTAATTCCCTTTTTCGTTATTTTTTAAGTTGTTATTATAAACCAATAAAAAAATCATAATTGTTTATTGATATGTTGTTGACCTATACAACTACCAGAGGAGAGGGGTTGGGCACCTTGGGCCAGAGGTGGCCTGGAAAGAGCGAGAGAGCTGCGCAATATTCCCCGATTAAAGCGTGTATAATTAGCCTGAAAGGTCAAAAAGGGTGACATGCAGGCGACTGAATAGGGCTGCTGAAAAAAATATTCAAAGGTTTTTACTTTTCTGATTTAGGGAAATCCTCATCTTATGAACTTCCACATTTTAGTAGCAATTCATCATTTGGTGGACATTATTAAATGAAATTTTGATCATTTTAACACCTTCACAATTCATAATCCAAAATGTAGCTAAATCCTTGAACAAGAACGATTAGATATAGAAAATTACATTATTCAGCTAGTTGACACATCATCCTTGGGAGGGAGGGGGGGGGGGTGTAGGGCAGAGTTGAAGCCCATCCAAGCTGAGCTAGGGCAGATGCCTGATTGCATAACACAGACCTGTATAAATCAATGTACTAGGTGCGGTTGATATAAAAAAAGTTGACTTGGTCTGTGTAAATTGAAAAAAAATACTTTTCTTAATGATTTCTTTGAATTTTTTAGCAATTCCTTTGATATTTCAGCTACTAAAAGATCCAATCTTCATGTGTATATGCTTGCTGTCAAAATGAAATCAACAGTGTTAATAGGAAACAAATGTACCGTAGTCGGAATTGGCTAGCATTTAAAATAATGATTTAACATTTATGCTAATAACCTAAAAATTAAAAAGTTTGATCAAATTTCAAGTATACAATTAAAACTAAGTTTTAATATTGATATGTGTATGAAATAAGCTCATTAGATTAAATCATTATCACGTTAAGAGAGTTTTTTTATTCCCTGATTTGAACATTGCTCCCATTGTCACTCTCACCATCTTCTTCATAATTGTCAATATCGCTAATGTCATCAACCTCTGTATCATTATCCTCATGAAACAGATTATCCGGAACTCGCTCTCCATAAAAAAAAAATAGGAATGAAATTTCCTCCTTCATCCAACCATGTTTCAGGGATCCCATTCATTTATATGAGCCCTGTGCGCATTTGCCGACATATGGTTGACAAGTTTGACCCTAGAGGTTTTTCTGCTCAAGGACATAGAGGCAGGGAAGAAGGTTGGCAGCGTCAAAGGAATTGAGCTTAGACAGTTTGCTTTGCTTTTCTCTGTGGAATCTTGTTGGGAAGAAGTCTGTGCCAAACACGGTTCATATCTTGCCAGTTACTCCCAAATCCATTATGTGAAATTACGTAAAGTACTCAAAAGTACTCATAAAAGGGTTCGTTTGTATGAGAATTGTCTATGTACTCGAATATTGTTGGAGGTAAATGTTATTTGGAAGAACGTGCCTGATCTCAAGTTCCGAGTTCCTAAGAAACTACTCACCAGTACGGGTACTTTCTGGACGAGTATTTTAGACTAGATCTTGTAATTATTAAACTTAAATATGAAAGATGGTTATATGTTAATTAGATTTGTGCTAACTTTTCAAGTAATCATGTGCAATACAAATATCCTGTTGCAAAATCGTGTTTGTTGAATTATATCCATTATTAGTAGGGAATAGATAGTTGTCTTATATAACTTAACTAATATGCCAAATCTAATTGAACAGATCTGACATGTTTCCGCAAAATAAACAGCCATATAGCATAAAGAGCGTTGAGTTATCGGCAAGTGGAGCACAACTTGGAATGTTTTAGCTCTTGGTGAGTTATAACAATACCGCTTATGGTGCAAGAAAAGAGAAACGTCAGAGGGTCAGTAGGAATTATAAATGTACCGCCTCAGTACTTAACCCGCAATATGTTTGCAAAGATTTTTTTAACGGATATTTATGTAAAACAGTGGTGATATATTTAGTATGCATCCTCTCTTATTTGTCAGCATCTTTAACGCAATAGGATGTCTAACTAAATATAAACACCAGATTATCTCTTGGTACAGCAAATTCTTATATAATAGACGATGTCAGTCTCATCCGACTTGATATTTTGCCTTCCGGGTCTTTCTGGCCTTTTTATTTTTGAAGCCATTCTCGTCTCCCTGCGGAGCATACAACCCTAGCAACCATATCAGACATATCAGGCGCTAGAAGATTATTCGTTCCACATTTGCCTGCCGCCTATGATCAGTACCAATTCACTCCTTGGTCGATAGAGCGGCCTTCTTTTAGGTCATGAGGAGATGTCAAATATATCATTATAGAGCATTTTAACGTTGTTCTGCATACTAGAAAAAAAACTCTGCCTCTCTTAGAAAAATATTTTTTTTTTCCAGACAGCAGGCTGTCTCATATGTAACACAGGACACACATTGCATTTACATTTTCTTATGTTTACCACAGAGTATACTCCTTATGTACATAGATGTCTCTGGTATATCTCACCTTTCGCAGACATAGCTGTATCGTGTATACAGCAGCATACAAACTTTATGTACATGTCTGCCTCGTGCAAATTATAGACTGATCGAAGAGAGCTAATTAAGTTTACACATTTATTTGTCTAAGGCTAAGCCCATTGTTGTTTCTCATGATGATATAGGTAAAAGAGATTGAGATAATGTTAAATGTTTGAGCAAATATTTAATAATATATTTGTTTTCCCAGGCCGTGTAAGTTCAAATTGCAACTTTCACCGTCATAAAGACCATGGCCTCATTCAACAAATATTACACTGTTTGCAAATAATTCCAACTGATCAGCGAGATAGTGCGTAGGCGGCACCAATGAAACAAGGTAAAAACAACAAATGGATTAGATGCTATGTAGTATATTAGTTAATTAGTTTAACAAGTTCGTTCGGGTCAGACCCACATAAATGTTGACGATATCTAATTCCAAAAGAAAACATTTATGAATGTGAAATACAAACAGGTAAAACGAGGAAGTCTGAGTATCTTGAACCACCACTCCCCTCACCATTTACCACATGTTGTATGAACGAGCTAATTATACTCAGCACACTTTTATAGGACTGCCATAAATGTAAATTCACAAGGCCAATACTATTGCGCGGGTTACTTAGTTAAGAATAAACTATTTAGGTGTCGCATTAATTTACATAAATGTTACTGTATGCATGACGTCCAGACCTTTGATATAAACAAGACTTTCAACCAGAAGTGGGTTTTAATAGACTGTTTGATCACATTCGTCCTTTTTTATACGAAAGCTTCTCCAAAGAGCATTAAAAAAGTAAAGATGAGACAGTTATGGAAGTATTTAAGTTGTTTTGCCCTCCCTACTATTGCCGGATATATAACTATTTATAATAAACTAAAAGCATAAGAAAGATCCACTCATTTGACCTGCCTATGCTCCTAGTATATAACCTGATATTATATGTAAGCATTATTTTAAAAGGCTTTCAATTTTACATAGGCCCTGTCTATTAAATCGGTCGGACGATACATTTCTTACACCCTTTTTTTTTCATTTTCAACAACATTTAATTTGCTTTCTGAAGCCTTTAGAAAACATAACCTCCAGCATTATTACATTATTTTAATGTCAAACCAGATCATTCCGTGAGGAAACCTCCAAACCACAATTGTTGTGTTTTACAAACATTTTTTTTCAATCGGTTTCTAAATGATGTGTGGGAGTCATTTTGAAAAATAAAGTAAAACAAACACGTTAAGTATACAGTGCTTATTTAGTCTGGTTTATGAGGTCATCAAATGCAAAAGTTTAGCGAGTGCGTTCATATATACCCAAGGACATACGGTTGTCTGTTATGATAACCCAACATTTGTCGGAGTGCAATGAAAGCAAATGAATGGGGAAAGTGTGGGCATGTTTATTTACAACCACTCGCTAATTATCACATATGCAGGTTTAAATAACTTTGTAATTATCATATATATGACTATAGCACTATGGTACAGCGATACATCAGTTAAGCTGCGACAGTTGACAAGACAGGCCAAGGAACCTCGGTTTGTAGGGGCAATTCCATTGCCCGTACCCGTCCGTATTTTGAGTTTTCAGGAAACCTCGTCAAGTGAGTAGTTTTATTCATAATTCGAATAACATTAGCTTTGATCTATATGACAGGACATTGTCAGCTTACATAATTGAAAATTATGTTTATCACATAGGAAAAAGGAATAATTTCAAAACGACCGACTGTATTGTCGCTCAGTAACATAATCTGAATGGTAAGGGTACTTCAGTTATGAATCATATTAATTCCATGGTACGCATTTGTTCGATATCATTGGTGCAAATACAATTTTGATCCTCTGATGTGATAAAATTAACATCGTCCATTGTTCTTCTTTATCTTACTTTTTGGTTCTATAAGTATTTTAAGAGGGATATTATTTCATAATTCATAATTTATAAATTCATTATGTATTTCATAATGATTTCTTACGGCATAATAACCATGAAACTATTATCATTATCTAGTGTTCCTCTACGGTCATAACACACAACTCCTGCTGGTGTAGAACGAGTTACTTTATATGGTATTTCATACAATTATATTTTCCTTGATTACATGCTATCTTTGTGTCCAATGATGTAAAATAAGGTCGTCGTTTCAGAGTGGCAAATATCCATGCTTTGTAATTATCCGTCCATACTAAAACAAATACGATCTCCACCTTCATTTACAGACTTTGATATCGTATACCTACATAGTAAAAACATCACCGATAAGACCCAGGAAAGCATGAAAGCGTATAATGACATTAATAAAACCATGGTCTTATTAAATTATATGCATGGTTTTACTGCCTGGCACAAGATTCTGTAAAAAGGTGGGAGGTTCACAGTTACAATAGTCCGTCCGGTGGTTTTGGAGAGCGGAATGTTGACATCATTTATTTCAGTGTATGTTAACTAGTGCCCGGTCAATGCGTCCATGGTCATTTTTCCAATAGTCAATAACATATAACATTTCCCCCCTGTGCCAGAAACGTACTGTGTCACCTTTTAGCCATCTTTGCCGTAATATAGAGGAAACCCTCAGTTTCCAATTATAACAATGATTATTCCCATAAATTGACCAGCGAGATGATGCGTAGGTGGAGTCCTTATAATCAACACATTTGAAACGATGTTAAGGGGGTAGAGTAGTACATCATATCAGTTCAATAAGTCCGTTTGAGTCAGGCCCTAAACAATAGTTCAAGTACACATTTGGGTGACATGAATTATATATAATCCTCGTGCAAACATTTGTGGATGATAAACACATAACGAGGAAGTGTGAGGATTTCGACAACCCTCGACAACTATCGTCGTATATATATATATATATATATATATATATATATATCGGCAGACAAGAATTTCCCATATTTTCTCAAGGTCACTTCAAAAAGATGCAAACCACAACAAACACTAGAGACCTTATCGTTTGTTTCGTCTTCATCCTGTGTATATGTGGAAACGACACGGAATTTCCTGTTTCACGTGAGTATACATTCACGAACATTCGTATACCGTGTGTATAAATTCACCGTCACCGAGCCAAAAAAAATTGTCTGATCATGGCATTCACTAGGGAGGTAAGCGCGTGTAATGTTTTTTTTTTTTTAATAAATGTGTAATAAATCTAAACGAAACGCGATTGAATATATCGCATGCACATACCAGAACCACAATCATTTGAAAATTAACCATTATATAAACACTTTTTTTGCATTTGAACACGGTTAAATCGACACCATTCGTAGTATAAATATATTCCATATCTATTTTACAAAAATGTATTTTGATTTTTAAAGTTTGTTTATATCAAATGCTATTGTTTGACTCAGTGGCCAATAGGCATTTACATGCTGGTGTTGATAGACTTCCTGATCGCATTAGCATAACAATTCATCGTGTGCAATTTAAACTTTTTCATTCTTATATATGATTTTTTGTCTCTATTTATATATTAACGTTCATTAAACAATCACAAATATCAAGTCCATCAAGGAAATATAAAGGCTAAAGGTATAATAATAATTCTATATAATTATTTTTTTTCCAGTTTGTCACAGCATTCACAACTCCTCTTACTGTTACGTGAACACAAGTGCGACTGTTACGATGAGACAGGCGTATAACGCATGCGCAAGCGTTGGTCCATTCGCTCAGCTGCCAGTTGATATCAGCAGTAGGGATCATGAGCAACATATCAACGTGATGGAAGAGCTTCGGCTTGAAACAACTTGGATATCCCTGACTCAGCATCAACTAAATGACTGGACCTGGGTCAACGGAGAGATAGGTGGATATTTAATGCACATATTATTTTATTATATTTAATATTTGACATTCAGTCAATTATTATACAACCGGGTCATTTAATTGATCGAATTTACAAAAATTGAGTTACATGAATTTATATTTATTACTATAGTCAGGTTGCCAGAAAGAATGCCAAGGCTAACAGACTGCGATCTGAATAGGAATATTTCGTGATATAACCGTATTTTTCTTAACATGTATCTAATAGGTTCAGAACAATGAAGACATTTTTTGTACATATATTTCCCCATTTAGAGGCCACACCTGTCCAGGGGATTAAGCTAGGACTGTGCGGCTACTACGACAACGGATTACGGGCTTTAGTAAAAGGGTTGTGTCATACACAAGAACCAACTATGTTCTTATGCAAGTTTCAAGGTAAAGTGCTAAGCCATACCCTTGTGAAATTCCCTCATATGTGTTTTGACAATATAATCCCTTTTCCGATTTGCCAGAGGATTCCAGTTAGAAGTACATGTAAACTAAAAAGTCTTAATTAATATGCCTCTAAAAAGCATTTGTTTTAAATTAAATCAAATATCTTTCTTTATAACTCGTTTATCATCTCCCAAGCTCGGCATTTTTTTTGCAGGAACCATTTGTCCGAGGAAAGTTTCTCGTGTGAACTGCTACATCTTCAAAGATCGTGTTTTAACACTTCATCATGGGTCGTACAGTTGGCATAACTCACGGTCTATATGTAAATCTCTTGGGGGTGATCTGGTTAGTGCGGAAAATCTCACCAGTCTTCATCACGTTCTCAAAGTGTTATTCATTAAAAAGAATGAGCTGGTAGGCATAGGACTAAGGAAAATAGATTGGCATTTCATAGATGGAAGTGGTAATTGATTTACAATGTGTCTTCTCTTCATTTATAAGGTCCATTCAAATAATAATTGTAAAGGTAAAATTGGATAATACGTAAAGCGTTGAAGAAAGATTAATTATGTGTCATATGTTCTAATAAATGCTGCAACGTAATAGGCAATAGTGATAGCCAAATAATATATCCAATGCTCCATGACATATAACAAAGGAAATATGTTTATTTTATGCTTAAGGTCAAAGCTTCCTTGCAAACCAGACTTTTTTCGGCCGACAAGAACTAAATGAAGTACATGATTCTGTATTAGCTTGTGCTGTCCTTGACGTAAAAACCAAGACCTGGATTCGAGTTTTATGCAACCTCACCTTTAACTTCATCTGTAAAATGAGTAAGAACATCATTTTCTTCAAAACTATATAATACATAATCTTGTTTAGTTGTCACAGTTTTACTTTCCCATAATCAATTAATTTAGTTTAAAAGCACACGACTATTTATTGCACCAATATATAGACCCGTGTTCATTCCAAGACAAATAAGAGTAATATATTACACACCGTTTCAGAAGGTGATGAAACAGGCCGTTACATAGACAAACAGGAATTTAAATGGGCGGGTTTGTATCTGCGATTTTTCAATTCATTAATTAAAAAAAGACCCTATACTAAGAGCACTAACATTCGTTGTTTGCAGGGTCATTGTTTTCTGCATTGATGCAAAAATAATGTTTTTCCTCGACCCAGAACTGTTGCTTTCACCGTAATATAAAATGGACCTTCTAAATATAACTATGGTTATAAATATAAATTAGACAAAGCACCTTTACTTTTGCGTTTACAGATACAATCGGCATTTATCGGATGGCGATTGCGTTGCTAGTGATATCATTTGCGATTGTCATCGCCGCTTTGTGTTTTACGTTGAGACGAGGGGCTTACAAGTAGGTTAATGTAAAAGATGTAATCATACTGTTTATAATGCAATCTGACACTTTTTTCTGTATTTGAATTGTTTTAACAGTATAGCTTTATCTAAATGGTTATATCCAATGTATTATACAACTATATATAAAAAATTCTCAATAACTAAAACTTAATCTAACAATAAAAGGAAATGTAATGATAATTTTGTTTCTGTACTGTCCTTGTTCTACAAGAAGCACTACTGAAATTACAAGTGGAGGCGTGACGCAAGAACACAACAATGCTGGGGGCAGCACGTGTTTGCCTGAAATGAGACCAACGGCATCTCTGAATGCAATGGACCTTCAATCATACAGACATACGAGGAGGTCAAAACGGCAGAGCTACAACCCATTCGACTGTCCTCCGTTGCCACCACGCGAAATACAAATGTGTCTCAAGAATGCAGATACGCCGGTTGCAACAAATCTTGCAAGAAACATAAATTCATCTAATAATGCAAGGGACACAACTATTGGTTTGGCTTTGTGTGGGCAAATAAAAGCAGATGACAGTAATGATTTGGACAATGTAAGTCCATCATATAATAGGATCCGTTTACCTGAGGAAATGGCCCGAACTTGCTTAGAAAAGCAAAATGGGAGATCAAAACTACAAAACTACAAACAGCTCGACCTCCCTTCTTTGTCCCCACGCAGAATTCCAATAGACGTCCATAAAGTAGAGAATTCATCGGTGACTAACGTAAAGGAGAAATATAAAGTGGAAGATGACGAGAACATCAGATGTTTTGCTGATAGGTTTGACTTCCGTCCGGACTTGCTTAAAGTGGACAATAGAGCAGATACACATGAACACGATCTTTGTTTCCTTCAGGAAAACGTCTTCTGTCAATCGATTGCTTCCATTTCAAATGAGTCTATTACCACTGTTATGGTGAATAATCCAATTTACCAAGGATATTCTTTATAGTCAGGTGATCTATTTGATCCTAACATAATTGTACATAATATTGGCAGCAGTTACTCCAGGCTGAGAGTTAAAAGACGTTTATGTTTATAGCTTTCTTTTTATTTTCGGTACAATATATGTAGCGTTGTACATAAACAAATGTATTATGTTGTGATGTTTTACACCAGTTATGTTTATTTACGTTCAAAACAGTACTAAGCTTTTAGTTTTGTAAAGTTTATTATAGAATTTCTTTCACAATGTCACGTAAAGAAGAGATGGAAGCAGTGAATTGACAAGACAAACTTTTATTTTGATATTGGGAATAAATGGACATAAATAGTTCATGAGTTGAAATATTTTGTTCTCCAAGGTCATGTATAATGAATCATTTTATTGGCAATCATTTACCTGTCTGAATATAATCTGGCTTTATGGTCAGTGAGTACTATTACCATTAGAATATATCACATTAATACATGTTGGAGGAGACTATGTGTTTGTACAAACGAACATAGAGTGAGTGGTTTAATGTGATTTCATGGGTTGTACTGTTTGCCGATACCGACAATAAACATGAAGGTTAATTGCCACATCGCTTGTTTGTTATCTCAAATTAGCAGGATGTACTTTATTCATCGACTAATTACAACACACACTCAGAATTCTCCAATAGCATGAACATAAAAGGCATACATGTCTCATGGGAGCGGTTGAGGTGATCAAGTAAATAATATGCAGGGTGCTGTTGTATATTACTTTGCTACTTCAGCTAGCAAATTGACTCCCGGGTCAATACTCGTCTGAAAATAGAAAGAAATATATGAAACGCTGTATATATCATAATAAAAGCTTTCTGGGCAATCCTTTTAATCGTTTTTATAGCTGATTTCCAACTAATATCCAGTCATACCAAACAAAAATACAATGCTGATATTTTTTTCGACGCTATCGGCTCTACGAAATGGTCGCATGTTTATTTATTTTTCATTGCACACCAAGTTCATGTCTACTTTGTTTACCGATTGAAGGGAATGCACAGAGAAGGTATGCCTTATTCAAATCACTACTTATTTTCCTATTTGAGTCTTCAGGATTTTTGAATATTCACATTTCGTCAGGAAGAAAAGAGGGTTTGCCTCGCTTACACCTGTGTCTTTGTCACCATTGTTTATAGAACATTAAGGTGATTGTAAGTGTTTTTAAATCATAATGGACCGAATTTAAACAAAAAAAGCCAATATAAGACACGAGATGGACAAATTTTCTAAGAGGATAATATTGAACATTATAATGCATGCAAATATTATCATTAAAACTAACTACAGGACCTGTAGTATTACTGAAAATAAGTTTAGCACTGTGAATGATGGGAGTACTACTGTGAATGATTGAAGAAGTATTGTGAGATATAGAATTAGACTGAGTGATGGGAGTAGTACTGTGAATGACAGAAGCAGTAATGTGAATGATAGAATTATACTGAGTGATTGGAGTAGTATTGTGAATGATTCAAGTAGTATTGTAAATTATAGAATTAGACGAAGTGATAGGGGTAGTACTGTATATGACAGAAGTAGTGTTGTGAATGATAGAATTAGACTGAGTGGTGGGAGTAGTTCTGCGAAGCGTTGAAGTAGTATTGTGAATGATAGAACTAGAAGGAATGATGGGAATAGTACTATGAATAATTGAAGTAGTATTGTGAGTGATAGAATAAGACGGAATGATGGGAGTAGTACTTTGAATGACTGAAATAGTATTGTGAGTGGTAGAATTAGACTGAGTGGTGGTACTTGTACTGTGAATGGTTGAAGTAGTATTGTGAACAATAGATTTAGACTGAGTGATGGGAGTACTACGGTGAAGGTTTGAAGTAGTATTGTAAATGATAGACTTAATGTTGTAAATGATAGACTTTAACTCTGAGTGATGGGGGTAGTACTGTGAATGATTGAAGTAGTAATGTGAATGATAAATTTAGACTGAGTGATGGGAGTAGTACTGGGAATGATTGAAGTAGTATTGTGAATGATAGAATTAGACTGAGTGATGGTAGTACTGTAGTATTGTAAATGATAGACTTTAACTCCGAGTGATTGGAGAGGTACTGTGAATGATTGAAGTAGTATTGTGAGTGATAGATTTAGACCGAGTTATGGGAGTAGTACTGTTAAAGGTTGAAGTAGTATTGTGAATGATAAATTTAGACTGAATGATGGTAGTAGTACTCTGAAGGGTTAAAGTAGTATTGTGAATGATAGATTTAGACTGAGTGATTGGAGTAGTACTGCGAATGATTGAAGTAATATTGTGAATGATAGATTAAGACTGAGTGATGGGAGTAGTACTGGGAATGGTGGAAATAGTATTGTGATCGATAGAATTAGGCGGAGTGATTGGAGTACTACGGTGAATGATTGAAGTAGTATTGTGAGTGATAGAATTGGACGGAGTTGCACTGTTAATGATATAAGAAGTATTGTGAGTGTTGGATTTAGACTGAGTTACTGGAGTAATTCTGGGAATAGTTGAAGTAGTATTGTGAGCGATAGAATTGGACGAAGTGATGGGAGTTGTACTGTTAATGATATAAGTAGTATTGTGAGTGTTGGATTTAGACGGAGTGATGGGAGTTGTACTGTGAATGGATGAAGTGATATTGTGAATGATAGATTTTGACTTAGTGATGGGAGTATTACTGTGAATGGTTGAAGTAGTATTGTGAATGATAGACTTAAACTCTGAGTGATGGGAGTAGTACTGTGAGTGATAGAAGTAGTTATGTGATTCTTATTAGTGGTACCAGGGATGATACAAGTAATAAAATGACGTTAGTAGTTGCAATATGAGTAGAATATATATATATATTTAATTGTTTCATTATTATTATTATTTTATAATTGCTTGTTCTCTGAAAATCATAATACAGCTATACTGTGTTCGGTTAAAAAGGATAATTATATCATGAAACTACACTGTGCAAAACTGATGAATGCATTTTTGTACTATTATTGTAGAAAAGTATTATCAAATCCTTACTTTTTTCTTAGCTAACGTATTTGAAGGGGGGCACCTTTGAAAAACAGTGGGTTTGTTCCATATCCAACACATCATTCTCCAAAATATATATACCGCACTCAGATTCTTGGTTGTGGTCCTCAAACAAATAGTTTATATGCTTACATAGTATGCTAAAATGTCTGCATTAAATACGGTACTATCTCTGAAATAACAAAACATATATGATCTGTCATATCAGTGCATTGCAAGAATAAATAAATAGATATATGTTATCGTCATTACTGTCTGCACTGAATGTTAACCTGAGCTATTATAGATTCAGGTCCAGTTATCTATTTACTGTTTTCTCAGTGAGAGCCAGAGGGTCTCTGGTTTCAGATCGGTCATGAGTCTGCAAATGTCGATGTTCATCTTCTGATTGGTCCAGAGGTAGACCTACGTGACTTCCGATTCTGTTACATCCTTTTTGGGCCTGTACCCAACCAATATCTCCGCTAATATAACAATATTTGAAAGTGTGTGGAGAGCATGTCTTAGTTAAACACTCAGCTTCATTTACAGAGCTTACGCCGTCAATGACAATGAGAAATGGAACACGAAAACAAAACTGTGCAATGAGACATTTACTTAGACCTTATGTATTCAATACATGATAAATGGTACATAAACTAGATGTTGAGTAAATACAACAGGTTTACGTAACGTGAATCTCAGATTATTTTCAAGTCGAAATATCTTCCAATATGTTCAATATAAATCCAATATAGATAGCTAAACTGCTTAACAATTAGGAAACTAATATCTTTAATCAATTATTCTGGCATATATGTGACAGGCCTGCATATGTCACAAAGTTTGAATGCACGATTTCACAACAAAATATAAAAGCAACTAATTAAGTGAGTGTATTCCACTCATAATAGACTGGTTCGTACCCACAGTTTTATTTACACTAAATCTTTATTTAATCATCTCCAAATTTTATCAAACTTGCTTGTATTGTTTCCGAATGTTGTGAAAGGTCCTTGTCAAATTATTTGAATTAGGCCAAAAATTGGATTCTTAGACATTTTAATTCAGGAATCGGAGGGAGCTAGCAAATTTTGTTTTGTCATCTTTTTAAAACTAATGACCGTTCTATCGACATTTTATTATATTATTTAAGTCAAACTGTTGAGTTGCTGGAGCTTAAAACCGGCATATTTATATTTTAAATAAAAAATGCTTGGTGTGGGGATCCATAGTGACGCGCGGTAGAAACCAAATTCTGTTTGCCCTAAACAATAATCGAAGCACATCTAGTGAGAACGGTAGTACAGATGAGTAATTAGATGAACATAATCCTGTCAAGTAGGTCGTATTCCATGTGCCACTTAAAACATGTGCAACATAATTCAACACCAGAGCCTGGCCGACATCACTGAAACGGGATATGGGGTGATATATTAAGCACAATCTAATGTATATTTATTTAAAGAAAGGCCTTACTTTCAGCGGGCTCACTAGCCATGTCGAAAACTACACTGCTGTGGTCGTCCATGCTATCCAATGCAAATTCTTGAAGGACCTGTGTTTACGTAGCTAGACGTTCAACAAACGGCCAGAAAGGTTGACCAGTATACTGAGTTAAAATATTTTTGTTCTCTAACAAGGAAGGAAAATTAACACATTTGATGATTGCCCAATATGTTAAAAGTTAAAGAATAATTAAAAACTGTGATGCTGTATCAAAGCGACAAAATTGTCTCCTCGTTGAAATATTCTGTGTTTTTTTACACTGCTGATTATTCCACTTTGACACCTCAGAAATGAATCAAGGAGAGGGACCAAGTCGCCACAAGAACTGCTCTCGGTACATGGATGCCATCTGGCAGCGGATATCAACATTAACTCGTGAAGAATAAATTCGTCCCGTGACACAGAAGAGCAATACAAACAAGATCGCTCAGTTAGCAGGTTCAACGGTGACAATAACATTGGGAATAACAGACCAATAACAGGTTGTGGAATACTAGGATTCCTGATGTAGAGGAAAACTAAGAACAAACATAAAAGATAAAATTTGTAACCGCTGCGATGTACAAAAGCTACACATAAACGAGTTGGCAAATACACTTATGTATTTTATTTCAAAACGTTTATTACTGTTTTGTACAATAAGAAGAGAACTTTAAATTTTAATTTGAAGCAGGGATCACCATCAAATATAAATGTGTATTGTTCAGTAGAAAGACCGATTAATTGTTCGATAACATAAATATAAGAGTATTGTTCATCCTCTCTCCTGTTATAGCCACTTCGGATCACAATATTTCTGGAATGCCTTGGCAGATTTGGATAATTTTAGTATCTAGTTGTATGTTTTCAAGCATGGTCGACATGATGAGCATAATTTCACGGCCACATGAGGTAAAAATCAAGGTCAAAGGCCAAGGTCAAGGTCACTTTTAGGCCCTAAAAGCAGATGGTATCCTATTTTTGCATGAAATCTTTATATATATTATTATTTTGACACAATATCGCAGTTTCAGTGGAATCAGTGGACGATTGATTTATTAAGGTTCCGATAAATTAGTTCTCAGAGCACAGTAACATATTTCAAGGTCAAGGTCATCAGTTACACGAAACAAATAGGGTTAGCTTGATCCGTGGTATGGTAATATAGACGAGTTTGAGTACACTTATCTGATTAATTAAGAGGTGATTCTCTTATAAACGTGCGGAATGTACATACACTTTGAATATTCGAAACCAGTTTCCAAAAGTAAATTAATTCTACTTATTCTCGAGCTTCTTAAAAATTACAAGCATTAGTTTTGAAGGCAATGAACAAGAACTTTTGCGCCCTTTTTGGGATTTGGAGTAAGTGCCAAGATATGAACCGTGTTTGGCATTGACTTCTTCCCAACAAGATTCACCCAATGCATTATCATATTCTCTGATTCTATATCATATATATCTCACAACATCAGCAAGCGCTCAATTAATATTTCATCTCTGTTTCACTGTTAGTATGTATTTATATCCTTCATGGTCTTGGTTATTTATTATGTTTTAGAAATATTACCTAGGAGTATTCCGAAGTATTATGTTGTGCTTCTTTCGTATTCGGTGTATAAACTCACTCTTGAAGGCATACCTACCATGGTTATTTTTCAATGCCATAGGTAACTATTCCTTTAATTGGAAATATATTCACTTTTTCATAGTTCTGATTTTTATAAGTTATGGAATTATTAAATTATTCCAATATGTGCCAGCGGAGCCAGCAACTGGCTGATAATGCTTGCCGATTGCACCACCAGTTTTGTGTATATCAAAAAGCAATGTTAGATATATAAACATGCAAAATTTCAAGCCTATATGTCAAACCAGTCTTAAGGTATTAGGATGGATGTCTGCAGTATACACGGAGATGTAGGTGGCGCGACGTGTCATAAAAAAACCTCTCCAAGATGTATACACATGCAAATGCAGTATTTAAGGTTGATAAGTCAAAACCAATGCTGAGATATGAGTAACTTTAACCCAAGGCAAATAAACAGATGGACACTGTGGCAAAAATTGTTACCAAGAGCTATAATCATACAAAATTTCGACCCGATCGGTCAAATGGTTCTTGAAATATGGCTTTATGTGTGGAAAAAGACGCATAAATGGACGCTGGGCAGAGAGGAACGGTCAAAGTTTAACCAAAATGAAGGCGCAGCAGTAAGATCTATACACTTGCAAATCAGGCTTATATGTCAAACCAGTCCTGAGATATTAGCATTGATGTCTGCAGCATAAACGTGAATATAGGTGGTGCCAGCTGCCATATAAATGATGAAAAAAATCACAGATATATAAACGTCAAGGATGTCAGGTGAATAAAAGTACACAGTTGAGAGATATGAGTAATTTTAACCAAAAGTGGACAAACTGATGGACACCATGCAAAATGGCTATAGGTGGCGCCACCTTGGCCCAATCGGTCAAACGGTTCCAGAGATATGAGCTTGGATGTCTGCAGCGTAAACGTGAATGTTAAAAGATACCTAAGATGAATAAACATGTAACATTTCAGATGGATAATCCAACCACTGCAGAGTTATATGTGATTTTAACCCAAAGCAGATAAACAGATGGCAATGTGCAAAAATATAATTGCAGGTGGCGCCACCCTTTTTTGCATAATACAGAGCTATCCAAGAGCTACAAATATACAAAATTTCAACCCGATCGGTCAAAGGGTTCCCGAAATATGTCAGTTTATGTGTAGAAACAGACGTAAAAATGGACGCTCGGCAGAGGAAAGATCAGAGGTCAACCAAAAATGAGGGCGCAGCAGTTCACATGTGACCCGGTCATAATTCCAAATTATAAAAAAATCTGCCCAAGGTTTACGGAGGAGTTCTCTTGAAACCTATGCGGCGGCACCGGGCAACTGCAAACATAGTATCCGCAACACTCTGTTTTGGCGGATACAATTATTCTTTTGCTGTTCTTACTTTTACACACAAAGATTGGTGATTCCTGCGAAGACTTTAAACATCTTTTCATTTTCTGCTAAATACACGGGTAACTGTTCTCTTTCTTGAGGTTCTTTTAAATGACCAACAAATTACAAATGACACGTGAACAAGCAGCTTAAATGCTCATACTACGAAGTCTCTTTACACATGGCGATGACAGGCTTTCGGAACATCGGATCATTTCATTTATTTTTCTTATCATGTTTTATCATAGTCATTACGGTTTCTCTTTGTGAAATTCTGAATAATCTCATGGATCCGCCATAATATTTTCATGGTGATCATGAATAAGGAATTAAACTGAAATTCAGAAGTCTCGATACTTCATGCAGTGTTATTTTATAGTTCATAACAGCCCACATGTAAGACATAATTTGCAATCTTTTATTATTAATGAAAAAAATTACGAGTTCAATCAATGGCTATAGGAAGCATATTGGTTAAATTCGGATTATTTATATGATTATGTGAAACTTATAATACTAACGCAAACAATAATTCATCTTGTTTTTCAGTACATCTATGTATCCGAAAGTACATCGTCAATGGAAATTTTCTGAGTGTTAATAGATCAATGAATTTGAATGTTTCTTCTTAAAACAGTTGGAACCACACCGGTGACAACATTATAGCAACTCCCAGGGTAAACAGTGGCTGAGCACCATCTGAAGGAACTGCATAATCACTGCATGTTTCGTCCCATCCAACCGGTTGCCCTTTGTTCTGTTCCTTCAACCAATCATATAGAGGCTGATAGTACTCGAGCAATGGTCCTGCGTCCATTGCTCTCTTTCCAGTCAGAACCTCCATCGCATCTTCCCATGGCCTGGAATATCCCAGTCGCATCATTGCCCTATGATGTACATATTAAAGACATTACTTAAGTATATTCAGCATATGAGCGTGTGACATAAATATAGACCATTCAAAGTTGTGAAATTTTAAAGCACTCAAGTAGTTTAAGTTCAGCACATTTGCATGTTTTATTTACTACTTTCATTTTTGCCATTACCTAATCTAAATCAGCATGTATATAACTAATACAAATCAAAGTAACTCTTTCAAATAACTAAACTGTCTAACACCCTTCAATGAATTCTTAAAGATGTGCGTATATATAGCTTAAAGCACTGAAGGATACTTTCGTGATTCGAAATAAGAGAGTATTCGAAATAACCCTTTTTGGCGTTGAATGCTAAACTACTGAAATGAAAATGCAAGAGGAAGGCCATTTCAACAAAATCTAAATGATAGACGTTATTGGGAAAAAACATAAAAGTATAGTATTTAAAAGGGTACAAATCCCGAAACATAGACTTCACAGATAACATGAAATATTTGATGTGTACGTAAATAATAGAGTAAAACAACCTAATGCAGGAAAAAACAATACACCTAAATATTGGAGGGAAACCAAACTCAAATAATAAAATGTTAAACTATAATAGAAAATACTAAGGTCCAAGTATATGTGTATCACTGCATGATATTTATCAGAAATCCTAAAAGGACGATCATCATATGCCATGAAGGGGTTATGCAAATGAAATACTACAGTTGTTTCATGTAATCTTGTATGGTGGAATATGCAAAATGAACCAGGGTTGTCTAATTTTTACTCACGCCATTTTGTCCCCTGCTCTTTTGGATCCAAATATATTACATCTGTGCAGAGGAACCTCATTTCCTGCAGCCCTGCACATTGCTTTATGGAACTGATACTGCAAGACTATTCTCAGGGAGTTGCTACAGTAAGGCAAAAATATAGGACTATAAAAAAAGTGTATAGCCATATAATCAACACAATTTATTCTGTGTACCGATTTTTTATTAGTTTCATAATTATTATAAAATTATTTTTATAATTATTATTAGAATTATCATGGTTGTAATAATTTTTAGTAATAGTAGTAGTAATAATAGTTTTTTTATTGAAATCATATTCCAATTAATGGGAATTAAATCAAATAGGAAGATACCTTTCATGGTTTTTACTGTGACTCAGAAATGGATTTCCTTGCCTTGCATATTTCGTAATTCTAATTGTAGGTATTTTTTTAAATATATCATAATATATTATGATGAGTATGCATACCCACACGCACACACACACGTACAAAAGAAATGGTTTCGTTGACAAGAAGGAATACTTGGCGCCAGGATCAAAATTATTCTCTGTCCTGAGAAACGGGGGCAACACGCCCTGGTGCCTGCACCTGTGAAGACGTACTGTTATATAAATATATCGAACGTTATTACATTTGGATATCCAATATAATGGATTTCCAGTGGCTTGATTAATGTTTGTGTTTTACTTGCTTTTCTACTTGATATATAAAGTTTTCTTAAGATGACAGTATTAAATATAGATTAGTGACGTACTGTCTTTGCTAGATCCCACATGCTGCTTTGCCATTTAATGCTTATAAACAATATTAAAAACTGAATTAATATATATATACATATATATACATATAAAAATATATATATATATATATATTTATATATATATATATATATATATTGAGTTCAGCTATCTTATAGACCATCTGCACACAGCTTCCCTTAATTGGGCTTATTTTTCCATACTTTCCTGTAATAAAATACATATTTTCTAACTTATGTCTTTATTATTAAAAATAAATTGTCACTGAAAAACTTATCATTAAATAAAGAGAGATTATTACATGCAATAAGTTAATATAGTAATCTCAAAACATGAGTAATTATAGGAATAAAATCATACTAGGGGGCAGCACTATGTGCTGGCCATTACCTACATATAGTGGGCACCTCTATAAAGTGGGCACTTTGGTTCAGTCCGAAGGGTGCCCATATTATAGAGATTCCACTGTATTCATTTTTTCTATCAATCTTTCCTTCGAGGATAACTGTAAAGTTAGTCATCCCAAATATTCCAAGTCTTTTTTTAATTCAGTGAGAATATCTCCAAGCAATTTATTAAAGGGAAAATATTGATAAATGTATAAAATGAATTCCTGACCTACAAATATTAAAATTTTTTTGGTATTATTAGGGATCTAAGGAATTTGTTATTTCCCGGTTTTAGTTCAGTCAACATTCAATCTTATATATATATATATATATATATATATATATATATATATATATATATATATTTGAATTGCATATATATTTTCATACTTAAATTAACCTTGATGTTAGAAGCTAAGTAATATATACCTGAGTTCCCACCACTTCCGGTTATAACGATCCTCTTTGGTTTCTCCACTGAACACTGACCATAACCATTTGTCGTGGATGACGCCATAGGGGAAAAGAGCTAATTCCTCTAGAGCATGAAACATGAGGAGGTTGATGTCCGCCTCTACAGAGAAACATTTAGTACTGTAATGCATATGAATGACGAATAGCATCGTGATAATATATTGTTGTTTAATTCCTAATTTTTTACTAATTTTCATAAATATGAATATCAGTCTTCCATTATATCAAAGTCGAAAATTTAATCACTATATTTTTCATTGTAAGATAGCACTCACCTGTCACCATTCGCAATAATGGGTTGTCGATATATTGATCAGAAAACTGAGCAAATAATTCACTGTTACAGGTTCAAAAGAAAATATTCGTAAGGAAATAATTTCCATAGACATAGCAATACTAATGACCACTCAAGAGAGCTCAAGGTTTCTGACCGAGCCTTGACCAGGAAGAACATGTTTTCTGTTCGAATACTGGCCGGAAAGAACATTCTTTCTGTTCGATACTGGCCGGGAAGAACATGCGTTCTGTTCGAATACTGGCCGGGAAGAACATGCTTTCTGTCTAAAGACTGGTGAGGAGGTACATGCCCTCCGACGAACACTGTCCAGGAAGTTGCATTTTAGGTACAGACAGCATTACTGAGGAAAGAATATCACATACCTTTCGATTCGGGGGACGAGATAAGGCCAAGATGTTGAAGATATTCGAATGATCTTGCTGATACCGAGAAGCTTTGACCAGCGGCATCAAGAAATGCTTAAAAGAGCATACGTACTCAAATTAAAATATCTTATATAGGGGTTATGTTTATGGTTTGTTACTTCCGATCGGAGAAAAAATCATGGATGAGGTGCGAAGCTTTATGGAGATAATGGAGAGCCGAAATGTTAAATCAATGTAAATGTTGAGATGATACTTTTAAAAACATTTTTACCTAGATAGTTCTTGAAAGGAAGAGCAATCCAATTCATTTCAACGTTCAAACATATTTAACGTATACATTCACAAAATAAAAAATATCACATTCTAGCTACATGAAAACAATTCAATCATTCCAAATAACTAATATCATTCCATAGCTCGTCAATATTGTATACACAATCCATACACAATACTAACCTGGGTTCGCACCGTCCCTGTACCGCAAAGGAAGGTTCTTATATTGCATGAAGTAAACAATCTGTCCCATCAGGCTATGCATCTTCACAAAGAAATTAAGGCTGACCCTTGTACATAACCTAATCCTGATTCAAATGGAGACGTAAATACTAGTATGTTAAGGGAACCTTCTGCATATCAGTTTAAATAGGTTTTACAACGTGATAGGCGCGCTCCACGTGTTTTAAATCTATAATAATTAAAATAAGCGCGTGTCGTACACGTCAGGAAATGGCCAACTAAGGCAGCGTGATTGTAATGGTACATTCAGTTTGAATTTAATATAAATGATCTGTCTTATCAAGTGATCGATAATTTGTTCCGAGGGCACAAGGAACAATACGAAATTAAGACAAATACAGCAAACGATTATGAGGAGATACTACCTAAAATCGTCACCAGTTTTCATGTCCCAGGCCAGTGGATAACACTGCATATCTCTGTCATCCAACTTCTTAAACATCGAATTCTCCAAAATTTTTAGTGGCATCGGGCCTAGGCCGACCGAGGTAAAAAAATCCTCAACCAACAGGTACATTTTTGCAGCGTTGTAACCCTTTAGAAAAAAAGTTTTCTTTTCAATGACCCTACCGAAATTTCATATGGAAGAGTTTCGTGTGTGTTATAACTAAGACCAAGGACTTTTAAGGTTAATACTAAAGTTAATGTCAGCTTATGCTGAATGAAGCACAAAGGAGTTATTAACCAGATCATATTACGTTTATCAAATACGTAGTTTAGATAATCAATGGAGAGCAAAATTTCATCCCTGGCGATCTGTGAACGTTTGTCATGATGAATAAAATGAAAATTTAACAAGTAAGCGGCAAATGATGCATGAGTGGCTCCTTTTGTAGTTATTTATTACGGGATGCAACATTTATTGGAACAATGTACAATTTTAAAGGTCTTACTTTTGACACAAATATTAGCGCGTAAAATACATATCTACTTATGAAAAAAAATTTCATTAATTGACCGAGAGGAATAAATGGTTTGTACTAGTTATTACTTATAAATGCATAAATGCCTGAATTTTAATCAAACCTATCGAAAACATTTTTTTCCCACCAGCTGCCGGTACCATGCATATACCAAATTATTTTCACAGAGACAAACAGCCAAACATTTTTACATCTATTTCAAATCTACATTTGTAAAAACTTCCATAACGTGAATGTGAAGATGAATGGATGAGCCTGGTCCAATTCTTAGGGAATTTAACTTAATCTTTCACATTGTTAACGTGATATCTTACCTTGTATTTCATAGCCCGGTTGATGTTAGTAGGTCTCAAGTGATTGTCAGGAAAAGGTCGTAAAAACTTTTCTAGACCTTGCCAACTCTGGGCCCACATACTCCCTATATAATTTCTAATTAGTATCAATTCCTAAATATGCAAATTTTAAAACTAATTCATGAACATAAATTGACAAAACGAAGACATATTTCATGTTCACATTATTTAGGAAGATTATATGTACCTTTACCATGTGTAAATATTATTTTAATAGAAAAATAAAATAAAAGGAAATTTTCTTAAGAAATTAAAAGAAATAAAATTTGATGAAAAAAATAATAAATCATACTCAGGACAGTCTGAAATTGTGTAAAGATTGTATGAAGGTCAGCAATAATATATTCAAAAATGTTGTTAGAATCATGTAAAATCAAACACTTTTCCCTTTCCTTGATATTTTAGTCCCGTTATCACTGCTATTACACCATGGCTTTCAGTCAATAGGTTAACATAATGTAGCATACTTATAACTCTGATATACTTTTGCGTGGCTGAGAAATGAGCGATATTTCTTTTGTTTCCAAAATGGTTTCAATTCTTACTCCTTAGCGTTACAGTTAGATCATGGCGTATATTTACATCCCACATAACAGTAGACAGACATAATATGGCCGGAAATGTAAAACGGGTACGTCTTACCGTTTAACTGAGAAGAATATGCATATATATTTAGAAAATGATGTACACTGTAAATAACCGACTGCGAGGAAAAATGGACGAAGACACTTTAACTTTAAGCTGATGCGATGAATGTTCGGTCTAGTTGGTTATCTAAATGTCAAGAAGGAAGTGAATCTACTTTTTACCTATCGCGGAATAGGAAAATGTTAGTTCCAAAATACGAAAATATGTCTTACGATATTATTCTTGGTTTCACATATGAGGTATTATTTTAAAAAAAATACACAATGCTTTAATGTATTCTTACCCAACACATGAGCCGGAATATGACCCGTTTCTTCAAAATAATCCTTTTTGTTTTTATATGTTTCCAACAGATGTCGGCGGACGTACGCATGCAAGTGCTGATACAATGGCTTTATTTGTTTAAATAGAAGGTCTGAAGTAGCAAGCATGTCGGTGTTTCCATACCTTCTCCGCCACGCGTCGCCAGCATCTCGATATCCTGTGATAAAAAAAAATGCTTGGATAATTAATAAGACCAGTATTAACATAACTCTGTAAGCTTCCATGTATTTCCGCGTAGGATTTATTCTAAATGTATGACTATGTGTGTGTTTTATAATTTTAATATCCGGTTTTTGTTTAATATTGATATCCAAAAAAAATGATCATCACGTGATATTAATCAGTGAAATTTCCCGTGAACGAATGATTATTATGACTGGTGGTATAGTGGCAACTAACACAAAACAAGCTTTAATTTTATCGGGGTAAATGGCACAGTTAATTACACTACAACCTGGTCCGAATTATAATTTATCCATAGTCTATGTACGTCAAGACTGAGCCTGTGTAATTGTTCCAATTTCCTTGTTATTAATACTTTAATATTTATATTTTTGCTAAAATTTTTTGTCTAGACCAACAATAAATGAAACACACTCATAGATTTTTATATTGAAAATCTGAACACAGAATAGAATAAGTCAACCTACCATTCTTACTAGCTGCTTCATTTAGCAAGGCACTGAAGGTCTGAAATGGTTTCCTGTTCGCTGATGTAACATTACGCCATCCTAGCCAGGCCCACAGATAAAAGTCCCAGATTTCTGGTTCCTCGAAGGTGCTGCTCATCTTGAGTTCTAACAGCAAAGCTTACATGCATCAAAAACGGTGTATAATGTGATTTGTCGCAGAATACAGGTAATGAATGTTTCGTAACAATGACTATAGGAAGCTGTTCATTAATGTAATACAAGAATCTAATTTTTCATAATAAGGCGAATAATCATAAATTTGGTAAGGGTAGATAAATAATTAACTTTTACTTAAAAATGCTTTATATATATGAAGAAAAAGAGTGGCGCCTTTTCGATAGACTAACTTGTTAATTAACACACGAGCTTTCGAAGCACACAGGCTTCTTCTTCAGCTTGTTCTTTCTCTGGATGCAGTGAACAAATTGAATCGAGGTATATAAAAAATATATATAAAAATAAAAAAAAATATATAATAAAAATATATGAAAATTAATTTAACCGTGATTGAAACTGCTCTGACCGTAATATTTTATTTAAAAAACCTACCAGACAAACCTGAAGACCTGGCACCATTCCAGCAGCACACCTTTTTGTTTTTAAAGATTTCTTCAAAATCGGATTGTATGTGATGAACCTAAACGTATTGAGTATATTAAAAAGGAAAAAAAATGTTCAATCATAGCAAGATGTATGCAATAGTTGTGACTTATCTTCTCACGTATACATTATAATTCAGGCTATGAGCTACAATGTCCTTTGTAGAAGAATTATAATAAACAGTGGAAGGATAATTGTTTTTCAAATTAATTTTCTTTAGGTTTACAGAAAGCATTCAACTGGAGACAATGGAAACATATTCTTGGTCAACCTCTGCTTTTGTATTAATTAAAATCAGTGTATTTACAAAATGTTGTAACTGTAGCTGGGGCCCTGAATATAAGGAAACCAGTTGATTGGTTTCAGATGGAGGACCAAGCCACAACCTTTTTCACAAATATGTTGTTCTTATATTAATACTTATATGTAATACCCTAAGAGCAGGATCATCGGCCTCACTCTTACCATCTTCTGTTTATCTTCAGACAATGCTGCTATCCCGATATCTGATATAATTCGGAACATCCTTGTCAAGTTCTTGTCTTCAAACGTTTCCCAGTTAAACCTAGAGGACTCCTGAGCAGCTCCCGCCGCAAAGGACTGAACCGCGCTCTTCGCCTGATTCTGTAATTATATAGGATAATGAGCTTCAGCTAAAAGTTGTTCTGTTCCAACAACTTGTCTACCGGCAGTAGAGTAACCACTGCTTTCTTCACTTGCTCTCCCCGATACACACAAAGCATAATCTCGTAATCTCCTAAAGTCTCGGCTTTTCAAAGCATGCCGTTAACTTCATTCTCAAAACATTCAGCTGAGGATCGGGTCGCATCCCGTGAAACAGTCTGTCGTGAATTCACAGTGTTGTTTCCCTTCAGTTTTATATCGCTCTGGCCTTGTCTGAAGGCCATAGAGCACTTTATACCGGAGGGTAACTCTACCTGTGTTTAATTGCCGTACTAATATATATATATATTACAGTTGTATACCAAGCGACCAATTGTATACCAAGCGACCGTAACAGCCGAAAGTGAGCCGAAACAAAGCTACATAGGATTAACAGAAAATTCATTCAAGTCACGATATGCAAATCACAAATCATCCTTCATGAACAAATCTAAGAAATTTAACACAGAACTTAGCAAATATATATGGCAGTTGAAAGACAAAGGTGTAGACTACAGTATCACATGGAAAATACTGAAACAGGCAAAGGCTTATAACAGCGCTACCAACAGATGTAACCTATGCTTATGGGAAAAATACTATATCATTTGCAACCCCCATTTGGCCACCCTGAATAAACGGAACGAACTCGTCACCGCCTGTACACACGCGAACAAATTCCTCCTTAAGAATTTCATAACATAGATTTTAGTTTATAGGATACTCCCATTTCTTTCTCTCTCTCTCCTTTCTTTCATAACAGCCGCAAGAAAACACATGGAGAGCCCCATGTTTATACAGATATAGCCGTCTTTAAGCACTGCCACTTACTGCTCTCAGTACAGCCCCCCCCCCCCCCCCCCACAGAGCGACCTCTGACCCCAGCCCTCCCGTATCCCGACTCTCGTTATCTGATCCTGGTATATCTTTGCCCCAGGGCGCACATTTACACTCAGCAGTCTTGGTTACAAGTGACACAGCAGGCCAGTAACATATATACATTTAAGGTCGCATATCTATGCTAGTCCATCTCAGCCAGACAGCATTACCTGACGAGTGCAGCAACATCTTGCACGAAACTACGTAGTAGTAAAATGTCTGAAAATACTTGACTCGTCTTCATTTTGTATAATTATAAAGCTCTGGTGAAATGCAATAGAGCACTCTAGTAGTTGTTGCTTGCAGTAAACCTGCAGATCTATTTATATATATATATATATATATATATATATATATATATATATATATTATAGAGAGAGAGAGAGAGCGAGAGAGAGAGAGAAAGAAGAGAAGAGAGAGAGAAGGCAACTCTAATATGAGAGCCGCGCGTACACAGGTAATAAAAATTTATAGTAACAAATGCTAATGTAAAATATTATTTATGATAAATTATAATTAAATATTATTATAATATATTTATAATAACTATATATTTTAATTTATTAAAATATTATTTATAATAAATTATAACTAAATATTATTAATAATAAATATTATTTATTCCGTTAATAATCTAGGTAGGATTTATTTGATCAATGCGCCATATATTGCATTTTACAAAGAGTCAAGTGCATACAACTAATTGGTTTAAATGACGTTATTCTATGGAACAAGATCATGGTATGAATAGTACTTTTGCTACATGGATAAGTGATAACTTTGTTATTTTCATCGGTCCACACTATGTAGTGGTGAATATGAATATGTAGAAAGGAAACACAAGAGAGCTTGCATACACAAAAACATATTCGCTCACATAACCCAACGGCACCTTGGTTGATGGATCATTTGAGACAAATAAGCCAGGATCTTTACTTACTGGGAGACGCCAAAAGTATAAATGAATAATTTGTGCACCAGTTGCTATAGTTTCACAATACCTACCTACATAATATATACATATTATCTTAAGTTGATCAAGACCCATAAGCACACCAAATTTAATAACAAGCCATTCAGCCGCTGCTTAACAATCTGGCAGTTTTTGTGTAATTTGCATTGTTTCTAGGGTGCTCAAACATGCCCCGTAACTCGCAGAATTTAGGTCAAAGTGAGCTTATTTCAAGTTTCTGAGGAGAACTCTTGAGGAACTCTCAGAATAAAATGGTCCTTGATTCTAGCATAAACGGGTACAAACTGTGCCTTTTTAACAGACCTAGTGTTCTAAATATAGAGGTAAAATTCGTAAATATCCAGATGATGCAGGTGGCGCCACCATTTATGCCCAGTAGCTTAGATTCATGAAGACACATAACATCAAATTTTGGTGAAAATCCCACTAACCGTTCCAGAGGAATTTGTCAATTTTTGTGTATTTTACATACTTCTGGGGTGCTCAAACACCCCCGCAACCTGAAGAATATAGCCCAAACTTACCTAATTTTAGTTTTTTTAGGAAATTTTTCATGATAAGACAACAAAAAAAAGAGAAAAAAGGCGTAAAAATTTTAAGGTGATGGTGGTGCCACCAAACTGCAGGAATTGATGAGACACCTATGATAAATATGAATGCAAAGAATCATTGCAAAATATGCATTAGTAATGAAGTACTGGAGCTTTTGTGAGCCCTAAAACTCAGAGGATAGGAGTAACAGGGACCTAATTTCAGATTTCCAAGGAGATTTTTCTTGGACCTTTTTTGATGTCAAGAAAAAAATTCCAGGTCCAATGGTAACGATTTCTGCCCTGTTAACGGTCGACGGCATCTTTGAAGGTCTAGAAAATAGAGGGGAAAATGTGTAAAAATTAATATGAAATTTCAGGTGGCGTCATTTCAGTCAGCTGAGCTAAAACTTTATTAGCACATGAAAGGGATATTGGTTTTCAGTGTATAAGGTAAGGTATTATATGTTAGTTTGTTTGCATAAAAATCTGTTTGAAGATATTTTTTGTACCTATAGTTATTAATAATTTATATCTATATACTGTAGATTCAGGTATTATCTTGGGCTTAAAATTTCGTGGTTTTTGTACAAAACGCATATCGTGGGGTATTTGAATTCGTGGAAAGACCATGAATCTTGGTTATTAATATATCCATGTGCGCAAGGAAACCGAGAACATAAGTACACAGGTAGTACACCGGTGGCTCCATTCAAATGCTTATCACACGGTGCGCCTGTACCGTGGTCAATTTGGGTCAGTGTTGAGCGAACAAGCTTCGCCCGACCCTAACAAAGGAATTAATCAGCCGTGACCGACACCTGCCGAACAATACATCGGCTATTAGTTATAATACACGATACATAAGCTATTATTTGTAACACCCGATCGCACCACGTTCACAGGAAACGTAAACCCTCACTTGATCGGAGGAAAAATAAAACGGGACCGTCCACATGAACGTTTTTACATTTTTTAATCATGGCGGTAGTAACAAGTGGCGCCTGTAAATATTAGACACACAAGAGACAAGATTCGTTCGGCATTCAACGTGTCAACTATAAAAAATAGAAATCGGCTAAATGGGTCGACAAGACAGGAATTTTATTCTTCTGAAAATAAGAGGGGCTTAATTTGCCTACCAGTATTCCGCAACACTTGTGCTAACATTTATGTACAACTATCAGCACGCAATGTTCGGAAGAAGTCCCGCCTGTCTTATTAATGGCTCACCTTTATGCACGCAACTGTAGTCGGCAATATTCGGATTAAGTTTTCTTTACATTCGCGTCCCCGCAGTAATGCAAATGAGTTTACATGGCCCTTGTCTTTTAAGCCACTAGGGAGCGTAAGTCTCGTTTTATCTCTATTGAAAGAAGGTTGACAAATGTCGTGCCTCGGTAGCTTTGGTTTCGATCATTGGAAATTGTGTACCGTTCTTGTTGTTTCAGTACTACCGCTTTGAGCGATTGAAATGTGGCATTGTTCTTTAATATTTTAAAGTAATGTTTGATATTGTTTTATTGTGAACATTTCAGAGGGCCGTGATTGGGCGATATTAGGGGAAATAATGGATTTGACAACAGAATATTTATAAGTGACGTATTTTTTATAGTATAACAGGAAAAGTAATGCAATACATTTATTATATGTATCAATGGCAATCATAAAATAGTAATAAACCATTTTTGTACCTTTACTAACAAATTCAGCCAGCTATAATAAACATAAATAGATGAAGTCGACCACCAGATGCTGTTAAGATAATCTCTGATCGTATGATTTTTTGATCGTTTGAATCATGAATTCGTGGATTTATCTACGAAAACCACGAAAATAAAATCCCAACTAATATTTCTGAATCCACAGTGTGTTATTTTTCTTCACGTTATTAAGAACTGAAGGTAACTATATAAACTAAAAGTCTCGATACCCATAAGAAACAAGAAAGTGTTTGACAGAATACAAAAACTAAACAGTCAACCATATTATAAAAAAATATACACAAGTTAGGTATATTCTCGTCTAGGATGTGTGAATATTGATCTAAATCATACCAAACTTCTAAGGGTTTGAGGCGTCATCATTGTTTGGTAAGACCATACGGCTGAGGCGAGGGCCCGGTGCAGTGGAGCCGCGCGAGTTTCATAATGTTCAAGCCAATGTCTGGCCCCCGTTTCCTGTTGCACGTTTCCAGTCACCAGCATAGGCAACAGAACTACCAACACGAACGACCCTGCCATGATCGCTCAACACAGAATAAAGTGGAAGCTACACCGCTTTTGAAACACTGGGGGGAAATTTTCAGATAGAGAAGTTGGATAATAACAGTGTTTTGATCCTGCCGAACCCATTATTATAAACTAATGATCGCACAGACTCGAGACCTTAAGTGGACAGCTAATTATACACAAACGCTATCTTTCCCATCAGGCCTGAATAAAAATTAGCTGATGGCTTGAAACTATATACATATTCTAACTTTTGTCGCATAAACTAATAATGGAGCAATTTGGTGCATGGGTAAATCCTGACAAGGATCGTATTACTAATTATACTGCCACGCCCGCATGTAGGCATCAGTTTCATATTCTACAATGCAATCTGGTGTCGTTTTATTTTTAACAGAATTTCTAATCAACTCATCAAGCCGACTATTATCTATTGGACTAAGACAAAACACCACCCATAGTCATATCATGTGACTCTAAATGGTTCAGGCAGAAACAACAGCAAACATTCGTGGGTTTGTTTAACGCTTAGGTTGGCATTATGGTGTAATGTCGACATGACGAAAACCTTGTTTTTTCTCGTTCTTTTACAAACTGGTTTTGAAGAATATGTTTCACAGATAATTTGTTATTAGAGTATAATTTCATGTAGATAAGTCATCAGGCGTTTTACAATAAGGGTTTGTGACATCGCTATCAATGATGATCGAGTTTATTTGGTTCCTTCTAATATGGCGACGAAATTGCTTTGAATACAGAAAAAAAAACATATTCCCTAGGTATAAACATTCGATTTTACGTTACCCTCATGTGTGTGTGCAAACCCGGCTACAATTGATGCTGGCATGGGAAGGGTTTATCACACTGACGTAATGTAAAGCTCATCCGTATTGAATAAAGTTAAATTACAGTTATGAAAAATATGTGAGGTTCGTGTAAAGGGTTTCCTTAAGAATGTAAATCTCTCTCTCTCTCTCTCTCTCTCTCTCTCTCTCTCTCGCATACTATTTGCACTATGTGTACATAAGTATTTATTTTTCCTTGAAATTTCTGATACCTAGATATTATTCCATACGCATCATACAAACTCACCCAGATCAATTTTTAAAGTAGATAGGATATTAAAATGGCAACCTAACTCGTTCATGGGATGTAAGTTAAACACACTTTACTCTTCAAACAAGCTAACAAGGCTTGTTCAGTAAGATGAAACCATTCAGGAAATTTCATAACAGAAATAAGTCGATGTAACTTGAAATAGTGCAATACCTAAAACATATACCGAACTGATAATCCTATAGGATAGAAAATTTTGACATTAACGAAGTGTTCAGCAAGTAAGCATATTCAAAACTTATTGCCAAAGGTTACTCTCAAGGAGCAAAGTAAAGCCATTCAACATGGCCAACTTATTATAATAGTAATTACAATAAATGTTTTTTTCTTTCTAAAGAAGCCTCACAAATATTATTCCCTCTCCATTTAAAATATCATTATCGACATCTTTTACTTCCAATATAATAACAGAAAAAAAAATGTAACCAAGGTTTAAAAAATATACATGAATTTATCCTGCTATAACAAATATACAATCAGTGACGTATATGAAAAAATATGAACAAGTTAGCAATATACATAGCTTTACAAGGTTCATTTTTTTCTTTATATGCACTGTTGAAAAAGGAGGAAAGTTTTATAATGTTTTTTTCGAAAGAAACCCGGGATTTACCCATCTGAATGATGACGATAAATGTATATACTTTACTGTTAACGAATTTGAAATGATGCCTCGATATGAAAGTGACATTGGAGCATTCGCACTAGCATGTTGTTTAGAGACATAAAACGCGCCCTGTTCAATATTGTTCTTATGTGTATTTTATTTCAACCTGTATTGTAAACATGTTAAGAAATTGGTGACATATAAGTCCAGGAGGGCTGGGTACATATCAGAATACGTATGAATATTGAGTGGTAATGTTGAAATATGATGTACATGTCACAATAATAATTAACTGTCTGTATGTCTATCTCCCCATCACTACCTATATCTCTAAATCTCTATCTATCTGTTTATCTATCTATCTATTTATCTATCTACTAAGCCAGGGCATATTTCTTTTTTTTTTTTTTTTTTGCTATAATCATTTTTTGTCTTATACACATAATGACTTGAATATAACATTGAGAGAGCAACCAACAAGTTAGCTTGCTTGCCAACAGGGCCACCGCTTGTTTAGAAGAGGCATGGGGGATTCAATGTATTATACATAAACGATTTGGCGAATCCTCCAAGTCATTCGGTTTCATCTTCCCATTAATTTTTGTTGTGTGTGTACATACATGTATAGATATATTCATCAAGAACTATATAGGAGAAACACTTTTGTTATGTGACTAAATTTTAAGTAAATAAGATCATTTGAAAAATATGTTCAAACCAAATTTGTGATCATTTATATTGAAAAGCTACAGCCTGCGAGTAGCGTTTAAATATCTCGTCGTGATATTGGTGATGTTTGCTGAAAATAAGTCTGGCTTCCTATCCTTCATATTTCACTTTTTTGCGATACGTCGATGCTCTGGCTTTGTGGGAATAGGCATTGGTCTACTCTACCGATTCAGGTGGTCGACCAGCCTTGAGTTCACTACTGTCGGACTCAGTAAGCACTTATATAGGGCTGGTAAGCATGATGCAAGCTGTACAGTGGAATGCATTGCAGTGGTCTACATTCATGTTGAATTGATATCGTGATAAACAAACCGAAATCTTAAAAAGTATGCTACTAGCGATGAATAACAAAGACAAATACGTGTGATCTCACAATCCAAGCTAAAACTCCGATTGTATGGTAACAAGTCTTTTCCTGGTCCGCAATAGGTGGCTGCCGTCCAGTAACCCATACGGGCCATGCATGTATTTATGAAGTTCAACGGAAATTTAAAAAAATGAGAAAGGATTTACAAATATGCTGAGTTAAAAATTTTTTTTTTTATCTCTGATGTTATTTTTTGTTAGAAAGAATACTAAAAACGCTAAGCTGGTTTGGTTTATGTCAACTGACAGCGTACTTTTACTCACTAAGGCGTCGTCAAAACTACGTAAATATTTGCATCCTCATAAAGCCTTACAGTGCGTTCCTCGCTGAAGGATGTTACGGCATTCTGGCTGCAAGCAAACTGGTCATAGACCCTCTCCTGTCAGAGCAGTGACTTCAATTTATATTCCAGAGTGGGGGAATGACTCACACACACAAATACACACATACATAAATATATCGTCTGCATGACATATTTCAAATATATTAGCACTTGTATGACACATTTCAAATATATATATACCTATATATATATATATATATATATTAATTACATTTAAAATATAATGCAATAGGGTATGTTTCAGTATATAAGTTAATTTAAAACTAGGTTCAAATATAATATTTCATAGTAAACTCACAAATCAAACCAAAGTCTATAATTCTATTTATTGATATTTTTCATTTGCAATTTATAAATAATATTCTCTGAACAGTGGGTGGATGATTGCATTGATCATCCCCCGCCCCCCGACAAAAAGTGGGGAGGATATATACCCCTATCCCTCCTTTATTGACGCACCTGTGTCAAAAAGACGAAATAGCGCTACGGATCAAAGCGATGTTATCTTTCAAAGTCTAAATCGACAATATCTGTCTTCCTATTTTTATGGAAAAAACTCTACCACCTTGTTTTGGCTCCTAGATATATCTTTAACTGAAAAGCCTCAAATCTCCATATGCTTGTGTATGCGGATGATATCGTTCTACTGGCAGATCACATAAACAGTTTGAGAATGTTTCAGTCACCGATATAGCATGAAAGAGAATCTTGAAAGGACAAAGGTGGTTGTGTTTAGGAATGGTGGGAAGTATATAGAAAAAAATGGAAAATTACGAATTATAATATTGAAACAATTTGTTCATAAATATTTATATATAATTTCCTCACATTTTTCTGAATGGTCTAAATATCATAAATAACAACCAAATTAGGCATAGAAAACCTACCACTGTTTATACTAGTTGGATTCATCTGGTAGCCGGAAATTTGCTACAGAGGTGAAAAATATTTTATACCATTGGATTTGTTTAAATCTGGATTGCTCAAGATGTTGTTATTGTTGATGTCTTCATCAAGGTGTTTTTACAGCGAGCTGTGAAAATGGTTTACAAAAATGGCATCAACAAATGGCAAATAACTTAGAATACAACATTACATAAAATAAAATCCTTACTGGAGATTGAAAAATATATATGTCGTGTGTAATAAATGTGAGACACAGTCAAAGCTTATCTAGATTAAGATGCTCACTCCATGATCTTGAAAGAGAGATCGGCTCAAGGGATAAAATCCCTGAATTAGAACCAATATGGATCTTTTGTTTTAGCCAAGGAAAAACCCTTATTGAAGATGAATTTCACTTTATTATGTGATGTAATGTTAAGCATGTTTGAGGAGAAAGTATTTAAACGTTGAAATTTTATTCAGCTGCTGCCATGCAAAAATGGTTAAGCTTTGAATATCCTGACCATGTATATATACAACACGGTGTCTGTTTGTTTGTTTGTTTGTCTGTCTAATGGTTTTTCAATAGCAACATTACTTGAAAAGTAAAATCAAAGCGGGATTTTAATTAAATTTTAAGGATAGCTTTTCAATGTTTCAAGGAACAATTGATGATCCGGCTCATCATGTAGCTCAAGGATTTTTTTAAAGGAAAAATTCTGCAATTCTCACGATGCCATATGCGGCTAATGAGCGCCTTGTTATCTTTATTGTCACTAGATGGCGCTCAGTGTCAGTATCCTATAACGTTCAGTGATTGTCCTGATGTGTTCATCCCACATTTCTGACAATGCCACGTTGGGGTAATGAGCTGCCTTAATGGAGATCTGCACTCTCTCAGTGCAAATTTCTAGTTGATATATGGAGCACCTCTGTCGATATGTTTTATTAATGTAATGTATAGCGGGAAATAATATTGACATCTTTCTTCAGTTGTTGTCATACATATACTATGTATATGGGATGAAATAAGCACGTTTTGAAGGTTAATATACATAAAACAACTCACAAATTGAACTCTGTACTGAAGTATAAATATAAAACATATCTCTGGTGAAATATATTTATTTTTTGTAAATTTGTCCATATTTATGGTGCCCCAGATGCGCATAACTGTAGCTCACAGGCTCTAGCAACAGCTTTAATTTATTTATTTAGTGGTCAGATATACGTGTAGTTGATAATCTTATCTGACTGTAGCTTTTTCTGCTTAGGAAATTATCGACCGTGCATTCAAATTTTTGGCCCATATTCCTGAGTTCATTTGTGCATAAATGACTGTACGTTTGTCTATATTTTCCTTACTTACCCCCCAGAATAGGTAATAGATATTGGATCAATACCAAAGTCTAATCGATTCTTCCTTGGCCCTTTTCCGAAATGGCTCGAAACTTTAAATAAATCCCGTTCATGATCACGTGAGTTATGTTGTAAATTAACACACACGCAAACAAACACACGATCGGGAATAAACGTATGGCCACCATGTGGAAGCAATAACCTCTATACGAACCGAGTTGAGATACAGTCGCGGACAAGTAAAACAAGAAATGGAACATTTGACATATGACTTCACATGTGATTTAATATTCGTTTTGGTTAATTGTGCCCTACTCCTGATACTGGCGACATAAACCTGACATTTTCAGATAGAAAGATGTAATTTTGGTGAATTGTTTGGTAGTGTGTATACTGAACCATCACATTACACTTTAAACCGAATGTTGATTGAGCAAACAGCGCCAATTAGTGAATCGCCCGATTTCTAATCCAACTGTATCTTGAATTATAAATAACTGACTGGGTCTGAGCACCATCATGGCTCAAGATTTATGTTTTCATTTTTTGTAACTTCTATCACCTGAAACACACAAGGCTTCATAAAGTTTCTAATGAAAAAAAAGAGCAAACACCTACATTACAAATTACTTTTTCAACTTTGGCATTCCTTAAATACCTTACCAAAACGGTACATTCCAAATTTAGCACGCCATTGTGACTGTCACACAACTATTCTTACGTAGAGAAAATCAGGGACAATAGGGTTACATAAATATTTCTCATACTGAAAGCACGTGTAAGACGTAAAACTTGGTATGTCCGTATAGTGCTGCCACCTATCGTCAGACTTGTGTACCAGAGCTCTCGAATAAAGAACTTTGTTAACGCTCACATGTATTTGTTATATGTTTGACCCACGCCCGCCGTGGATCCATGACAGAACTTAGAAGCGATCTGCTGTCTAGAATAAGAATGTTTATATTCACTGAATGACATATATATCGGCTATAATGTAGAACGATGAAGCAATCTTCATTTTAGAATTTGATTTTTATTTTGTTTGGTGGGGGGGGGGGTTTAGTATCTCTAGGTATTTATTGAGTCAGTCTTTATCATCATCGACATCCCTTGCAACAAGAAAAAATATCATACAAATCTTATGTTTATAAACATGAACACTTTCAATATTGCAAGATCCAATTTAAAATTCAGTATTACAAGTTAGTATATACAGAAAAGTACAAGACAGGGTAGAAACAGAAAACAAACTAATTGATTAAACAAAGAAAAATTTTTATTGCGTTCTTTGTTACTTGTGTTTTTGTAAGGCAAACACATGTCGACCATTCTTTCTCCACATTCTACTTATTGATGAATGGTTAACAACAAGTATGGGTGAAGCAAAGGTTAATTTGTTTACTGCAAAAATAAACCTTATATATTTTTATCAATATATCTTCAATATAATTGGAAATAACATTTAATTTTATAAGAACAGGAGTGTTATTTGTAGATTTATACTAGTTGGTCCCATTCGCATAATATTTACCCGAACCGTATATGTATTTATATATACACCTAGGTACATATAAATATATGTATAAACACACAATCATGCATGTACATAAGCACATGAACATGCAGACATATTTATACGCATTATAAAATTATATTTTACAGCAAATTCACCAAAAAAATAAATAATTCTTCAGTCTTCAAAAACATGGATTTGGACATGTGCCCCTGTCAATTTGGGAAAGATCGAGCATGTTGTTGTTGAGATATCGCGTAAGAAATAAATCAGTGATTGTGCTCTGTCGGCAAAATAGGAAATTCGACAGGTCTTAAATTCAAAAGGGATGTAGTCCATATAGGTATCAATCGTCCCTGTGAATCAAAGAAAGATCAAGCATGTACTTTTTTAGATATAGCGTGTGAATATAAATCACCCAATGTGCTCTGGCAGCCATACTAGAATTCCATCAGGTCTGAAATTCGATGGGTCTGGAGCCCTCATATAGGTCAAATGATCCCTGTGAATATGAGAAAGAACAAACATGTTTTTGTTGAGATATCGTGCACGAAATAAATTAACCTTATGTGCATTTATGCCCAGGCGGCCATATTGGAATTTTGATAAACATGTAATTCAATAGGGATGGCGTCCTCATAGGCACTATAATGATCCCTGTGTATTTGAGAAAGATCAAGCATGCATGCTTGTTGAGATATCGCGTACGAAAATAAAATCAGAGAATGTGCTCTGGCGTCCATATCGGAATTCCGGCAGGCCTGTAATTCGATAGGTCTGGCGCCCTCATAGGCCCAATGATCCCTGTAATTTTAGAAAGTGGAATTATGTTCTTGTTGAGATATTGTATACGAAAGGAAATTACCCTATGTGCTCTGACGGCCTAATGAAATTTCGATAGACTTGTAATTTGACAGGGATGGCGTCATCATAGGTACCAATGATCCCTGTGAATAAGAGAAAGATCAATTGACCTCACCACCAGAGCCCTCATGCCCCGCCCTTTTGACCTAAATACTATGATGAACCCCAAAACGCTCCTCCACAGAATGTCTTCCTTGCGAGAGCTGTTTACAGTACAATCATGACGTCACAAAGGTTGATGACGTAGACACCGCATTGACTGATGCGCTGATGAATATATCGAAGTCAGTGTAAACCGTCTTCAAATTTTTTTTGATTATTTGTCTCACACGAATTACGTGCCATGCATGTAAGACATTATTCACTCGGTAGTCTGAGGAAAAGTTCCTGCAACCTTTGGCCTAGAACTATTTATATTGTCTCCTCTGTATAAAAATATTCCGGAAACATGACTACACACGTGTGTTTTGTTTGGGAGAGCTCTCCCAAATAATGCAAATTTATTATTGTCCCGTGACTTACGGTTAACAGTAATATCGGCGACCTGATTGGCTGCACGGGGTAGTAATGCTCATGATTATTTATTAAATGATTTTGCTATTAAGGTCAAGTAAAGTTCATGGTGCGGTCATTAGGCCCTTGTTGAAATATTGCACACAAAAGAAAATCACGAATCGTGCTCTAGCGGCCATATCGTATTCCGATAGCTCAGAAATTCGACAGGTACGGATTCCTTATAGGTAACAATCATCCCTGTGAAGTTGAGAAAGATGTCCTTACTGAGTTATTGCGTGTGAAAAAAAAATCAGCGAATAAATTTGTATCCCTGAAAAATGTGACTAGCTTGAACAATTATCAAGTGTGTAAATATACTTGATTGTTTTACAAAGTGCATCATGCTTGGGCCCATCACTTCTAAAAATTATGTAACACTGATCTAAATTCTGGCATGCACAAAGGAACTATATTGGGGAATATATGTGATAAATATGAAGAAAAACAGATCAGTTGTTTTGATATAAAGCAGTCATGAAGTGTGATAATAGTTTCTTTTTCATGGAAATTTGAGAGTTTTCCTTAATTTCTCACAGGAAAGAAGTCGAAGTGACCTAGTTTTCGGTTCGGTAGAAGATTTTGGGGTAAAAGTATGCAGATTTCAGACTCGAAATTCGCATAGTTTCAAAACGTGCCAGTTTAGCGGACAGACGGACGGACGCTTACACAGACAAACAGACATCCGATGGACGAAGGACCAACGCTTTAGCCCGTTTGAACTAAAAATTCAAACCCTATTCAATATTAGTAGATAATATGAAATGTCATATGTTTATGACCCAGCTTAGATTTAGGTGTAATAAAACATAAGGTCAGTCCTTAGCCTTTCGAATTTCCGCGCTACAGGCATGGATAACAAACGTCTTATGTAAATTAGTTGAAGAGGCCACATAGTCCAGTTTACTCTAGGTAGGGCAAGCGTCTTTTACACGAAGGTTAACTATTCCCGATAGTTAACCTTTAGCCATTCTGAAAAACACGCAGGCAAAAGGCAACCCACATTATCCGGTTTAATGGGAGATATCACATAAACGAAAAAATACACGTTTATCACACTATGCTATATTTTATGATGTTATAGCGATCTTGACTTGAGAAAAAAAAGACTTTCCTAGTTTTCTTAAAGTGTGAATTCGGATTCCTTCTAACTAAAAAATGCACTGAGAAGACTCACATATGTGAAATAAAACACAAGGCTGCATTTTGTCTGGTTCATAATGTAATAAATGATAACATACTTAGACAGTGGTTGTAACAAAATATCAATTTAAAGATGCAACAAAATATCAATTTAAAGATGCAAAAATAGTCTATAAAGGATGGTCCCAATGTCACGTGCATGTTAACAGAGGCTTCCCGGATAAGACAAATTTGCTTTTCCAGGGACGCTTACAAAAATGCCCTTCTGTTGAAAGTGAACGTACAGTAAAAAATACAGTCCATGGGTGAGTCTTTCACTGGATAAACCTCAAATAAATTCTCGGTTCCTTGAATTCTCAAGCCCTTTGAGGTAACAGCCTTTTCTATATCCTCATCATTAGGGAGACTATGGCTCTCATTTGTCAGACGTTGAGAAATCCCTCAAATGACTAAGCCCTCATAGTTAATAATCATACATGGACCGTGTCAATCTATGGAATGGAAACATCATACAGAATATGAATCCTTGTGTTGCTTATTTAAGCAGGTTGTTAGCTTTATACACACGAACACCGGCAGATCTTATAAAGGGGGCTTCTGGCACGAACTCCCTGACCGTATATTGTTATTACCCTTATGCATATCAGACGAGGCTTCCTCCCTGCATGTTTTCTTGAAAAAAAATTATAGACGCACTGATTTACAGCGGTATCGGCAACTGGTGTCACTTGGAGAAATTATATAGACACATCTCATGCTGTATTAGCCAGTCCTTTACGCATGCGTCTTGTGTAACGCTCCGACTAAATTTCCACAAACCAAATACATTTTCCAGATTTTGTACGGACTGTTCACGTGACGTATATTACGCTCAAGATGTATCCAACCTGACCATCATATCTCTGTCCATGTCTGAATGCCACGTACAGCTCTCTTGTGATAAAGGAACTACCTCTTAAACTTCAGGTCTTGTGCCTGTCTGCTAGACGTCTTTTGATAGAAGCGACAAATATATTAAATATTCCGACTTTATTCTGCCTGTAAACCCCCTTTAGACATCCGTCACTTAGAAATAACGAGGAGGCGTGTACACTACTTTCGTCTTGATGACGGATGAGTAATTATTAAAAGTCTAATTGTATTATTTTCTTAATAGTTAAGACGAATGAGATCATCAGGAATAAGTGTTAAGTTTGGTGTCTTCCAGCTTGGAATAATCAGTATTAGATTTACTTTGTCAACAGACTCTTGCCCAAGAGATTTTTGTCTCTCACTGTGACTGACTCAAGCGACCTGTTAGTCTGGGGTGGTGGTATCATTTTTAGATTCTGCCGCAGCACCCGGGTCCGTCATTTTCTTTGCAGTTTGAATATCGTGCATTTCCCAATCATGGGGAGGCATCCCGTCCTGTGCTTCCGCTGGAAGGCTGACTCGGCTGCCATTTTGGAAATGGTTCACACTTTCGCCGGTGGTTGGGTTGATATCGATCGTTACGGTACTGTTGTTTGTTATTTGGTGTCGGTCTTTGTTATGGTCAGCGTCCGCTGTTAAGCGAGCTCCTGCTTCGTCATTAGTTTCTGTTTTCGTCATGCAAAGCTTGTGGAAAAGTTTCCGGATGCGATGCCTTGTAATGTATACCACAAAAACAAATAGCAACACGACTACCAAGGATATCAGAACTGAAAGAAGTAAAGCGATCCGCCCGGACTTCTCCGCATCCTCTTTGCCTTAAAGAAAGAAAAATAATTAAAGCAATTCAAATCAGTATATATTGTTCCGGTGTAAAGAAAATGGGTTTCCCAAATGTAAAAGGACTCTATTATGCGAGTTCAAATTTTATTAAATAAAAAATACTTAGAAACTGCATATAACTAGAATTTGATGGGGACAAAAATTGGTATGAGCCAGAACAAGTGGGCCACTACAGTAGAATAATAACAAATATGATATCACGTCATACATTTTTTTTATTTAGATTGATGTCGTAAATTGTACCACCGTATATATCATAATGTTTTATGTTTAAACCAATGCTGGACCCACTACATAAAAGAATAAATCCAAGAAAATAACTTACGCTTCCCGTTTAGCGTTTCCTTTTTTGGCTCGGCCTGGACGCAGACACTCCTGTGTAGTTCGGAGCAGTTTTCGGTCTTCCACCCGTACTGGCCATTTACGTAAACTGCAACCTTACAATTGAATCTAGGGTTTGGTTCGCCTGGTAACCACAGCGACCTCTGGTGAGTGGCTGGAAACAGATGTGAGTTATGGCGAGCGAAGACAAAATGCATCTGGACGAACACAGTGATTCATAATGTATAATAGCTTAAACATTGATTGTTAAATTCCTCTTTGAGCTCAAGGTAAGGGGCACCATAGAAACATGATTATGGTGCTTTTGACCACAAATGATGGTTTGAAAATAAATTGGAGGGCCTTAAGTTTCATGATATGTGGGCCAAACTTTTCGGAATTTGCGTATAGGCCTTTTTCTTATATTATTTGAATTTAAGAATATATCATTCGATAACTTCGAGTGTTTGTACATACGCATGTAAAGTGTCTATGAAGCCACATCACGTGACTGTACTAAGCTACTCGATCAAAATTACCGTCATTCAGACTGCACCTGGCATCAACTCACCTTGTTCCCGGGTTTTATCCTCATCACTCTCAGACCATTTGACTTGTCTGAACCCAATCCAGTAGATGAGTTCCTCATCTTTCAATATTTGTCTTTCTTTCGCCGTACGGTCCAAAAGATGTTTGTTATCAAGAACCGCCAGGTCCCCTTTGTCCCGTAAACAGTGCGTCCTTGCTTCGAACCAGTTTTTGGACCGGAAGTACATCCGGTAGCAGGCGTTAAACAAGATGAGACAATGCACATGAGCCAGTCCCATTTTACATATGTCACATTCAAGGGCATCTGAAAAATGGTAAAGAAAAATTCAGTATCCCAACATGTTATCTCTATATTTGTATTAATATTTTTCACATTTTCTTCAGGCTTTCATTTGAAGTAACAAAGCAAAATTTTGGATAATGTTTAGAATCGGTGCGCGATTTTATCGATATTTCAGTATATCGTGACTCGCATATTGTGTATACCGATACAGTTTTCGAGTATTGTTAAACATGCCTGAAACGTATTTTTTCGAAAACAAATTTGTTGCAAATTTACACATCTTAATGAGCTGGGATTATGCCAGGTTGAAAGTGAAAGCCTAGTAAAGAATTATGAAAAATAAAGATATTGTTAATAGTTTATATATATATATATAATATAATATATTTATAGTAAACATATAAATTTTCTGTACATGTTATACGATGAAAATGTCGCAATACGTATCGCAATACGCCACCACATATCGCAATATATTGCAAAATACGAAATGTATTGTCGATACCAAGCGATTATGTTTAGGTGTTCGGGGTGTCGGGTTATTTTTTAGTCCAAAATGTGCTCGTGTGTGAGAAAAGGGTGGAGGGTCCGTGGACTCGTATAAGTTAATAAATCAAATTAATGCTATATCCATACAATATGATGTAAAAGGGGTGCGCGAAGAACCTCTTAAGTTGGTTCAGAAAAAGCTTTCAGCAGACTTCCTGATTCGTCATCTTTGTTCACACTTGCCTCTATTTCCATGCAATAGTTGCCTTCACAGAGAGGGTATGCGTTCATCCCCGTTTATGCGTGTGTTTTAGTGTGTTTGTTTACAAAATAACTCGCGCAAACTTAAACGAAATCTCGTGAAATTTTCAGAGCATTTCAGGAATTGGCCAGTAAAGAATCGATTAGGTATCAGATACGGTACATGATCTGGATTCAGGAATGTCATCAGGGAATATTCATAAATATGTAGTCACCGATGCACGAATGTTCTTGGGAATATGGGCGAAATACTTAGTATGTGAATGCAAACACGGTTTTTGGGAGCATCCTACAATAGGGACTCCCACATGGCGGAGACTTGCATTCCTTAGAAAGCAGGTTTTTAGTTTAACATCTGTTTTTGATACTTAAAATGCCTATCCCGAACATAACTGATACACTGATAAAGGATAACTTCAAATAAAAATAATAAGGACTCATCAAAATTACATATATTTTCCCCGAAATTTGTTAACAAACGTTCGAATTGGTAAAGTATGTTGTGGCTTTGAAAAACTCTTTTTCAGCTGTTTTTTTAATTTTCATTATACAATAAAAACTGTGTAAAAAAAAGTCCACCTATCGGACTCCCCAAAAGTGATCTAAATTCGCAGGTATTCTTATTATACAGGACAGTTATGACCAATGTGAAGGCCTTCGGTTCACCCAAGCATGTCTTATATGACACATGGTCTTTCAGACAGGTAACACTGTATATGTGTTTCCAAACTTTTAGAGTAATGTTCCCACTCAGTATTTTTTTCTTTATTACATCCGTTCAATGAGTTCAATCCCGTTCATGTGTGTGTATTTTTCGTTGGTACGCGTGTTCGGGGCTGTGTTACGCTCGCAGTCATGAATGGAATCTCATAAAATGTTCAGAGCAGTTCGGGAATGGGCTCAGGAAGAATCGTGTCCATTCTGGTGTGTATTCACTCCATGATTCGGTTTATTTAGAGCATCCCTCATTAATGACCGCCCACATGGCGAAGCTGGCATTCACTAGAATGCAGATTTATTGTATTTTACTGTTTTGTATTTATAAAACATGAATCTCTATATGCGGTCAGGTTTTAACCCTTATTAGACTAACTTTGAGATATTTGTCTCTGCATTTCCCATTTATGTTGCTAAAGACCAAAAAGTTTTAAATACAGTATAAAATAGTATGTACCTTGATAGTGACAAATAAAGCCATGTCCTCTTTCGTTACACTCTCTGAGGACGATCACATTGTCTCGAGTGTGAAATGACCCGCAATGTCCCCACGAGTTTTCAACCATGTTCTCCTCTGTAAAAAAAAGGTGTGAGCAATGACACAAGTGACCTTATGAATCATGACGCTCAGCTGAAAAGCATGACACTTTAGACTAACATTCACATTTGTTTAACCATTTTTGTCTATCAAATTTGAAGATTTTTCTCCACGATTTTTCAACCATGTTTTCCTCTGTGAAAGAAAAGATGGGTGCAATGACATAAAAGTGACCCATGGATCATGACGCTCAGCTGACCAGCATGACACATTAATCTTACATTCACATTCCTTTAAACATTGTTTGTCTATCAAATTTGAAGACTTTGTCCTCACCAATTCAGAACTATCTTCTATTCTTTGAAGATTAGATGGGTTTAATGACATAAAAGTAACCCATGGATCATGACGCTGAGCTGACTAGCATGACTCTTCAGCTTAATTTACATTCATATTCGTTTAAACATTGTTTGTCCATCAAATTTTAGGATGTTGTCCCCCGAGTTTTCAATTATGTTCTCCTCTGTGAAAAAAAAGATTGGTGCAGCGACATACAAGTGACCCATGGATCTAACTGACTTGTGTGTCAAACATGAGGAAGAAATGACCAGTACTTCTAATAGTTCATAGTTAGGGGGTTCTCAAAAAAAATTCTTTCGGCTGATGTGACCTTGAATATCAAGGTCAAGGTTACTAGTTCTCGAACTCCTCCCGGATTTGGTATGAATAATTTTCTCGAAAAAAAGTTAACTTTTAGTATAATGCTAATTAACATTTAGCTCACGGTAATGAGCTTGGTATGTTCGGTGTTATTATTCTGTAATGTTATGTTAGTAGTTCGCACATGTAATATAAGTATTTGAAGTATGTGACAGAGTTTATTTACTATTGGACTCGAAATTGAATTGGTCTCATTGCTCAAGTCTTTGTCTCCGATTACTAGTACAAGTCAGAGTCCAGAAGTCTCGAGTCAAAGTACGAGTCTCTTAAAAAGAAGTGGACTCGAGTTCGGACTCGAGTCTAAGTCCGGACCTCGAATCCTTCATCATTGTTTCGAGAATTCGAAAGGTCGAAATTAAACCAACGGGTCCAAAATTATGATTAAAATGGCACGTCTACGTTATGAGATACGTGCAGTGGCGTCAATTCAGTTTGAGCAACTATTTGTAAAAAATCTATTCCAATATTGAATTTTCTCAAACATTTATATATGTATGCGTGTGAACCTTAATATATTTGATATACTGCAATCAAGTATAAGATTAAAAAATATGGTCATGAAGAAAGGAAGAATTGTAATTATTAATATATTTTATTTCCTTTATGTAAATCTTTGGGTACACCCAAATTCCTCCCTCCCCCCCCCCCCCCCCCCGGTCTGTATATTCCCCTCCCCCGTATTGACGCCCCTGGAAAAGTTTCTCAGATGAAAGAAGTATGTATATTTTAGATTATCGCTGTGTAGAAACATTAGATGGAGCTGTTATGCAGCTGAAGGTTTACTTTAAATAATAATAATCGAAAAAGAACATAAAAATGACCATATAAAGGAAAGAACAATATGATGTGCTTACCATAGAAAACCTTGCTAATATCCGTAAATAGCCTAAAAAAAATGGAGAGTGCTAGTCATTGCGTATGAACCTTCGATCTGTGATTTTGGAATATTCTACTATAATTTGGGAATCTTGGCGTGGTCCTAAAGCGTTATTCTACTCCAAACCTTGCCATTACAGTTCCCTCTGCCACGGAACTCTTCCCTCCGACAGATTCTGGATGTTGTACTCGGTATGATACCTGCCCTTATCGTAACCTGCCAGGTTTATTTCTCCGTGGTCTAGAAACCGCTTATGGGGCTACAATTTTACTTACACATTAAAACCTGATGTTACAAGGTCGCATGTCCAAATTATTGGAACACTGCTAGTAAGACTGAATTCATCCTTTTGCCCCAGTCAGAGGAATTATACACATACCTACAGGTCTGCCGTTTACCCATAAAGGATGGGGGAACTCAGTCTTCACCGGCCGCAGCCACATGGTTGATATGCTGTTATCCTGCATGAATTTTCTCCAACTAATGTTCGAGTGTTTGTCTTCAGGTAAAACCATCCCGCCCATCTTATCACAAGCTGCCGCAGCCTCCAGCCGGCCTGCGGCAAACTGGGTGATGATCTGGTCCTTCTCCCCTTGATAAAGTGAAATACAATATATAAATATATATATATATATATATATATATATATATATATATGTATATTATGTGGATTGCTGGGTAATGTTTATAATTGTATCCTAAATCATCGAGAATCACCAAGGATATGTCGTTGTGACATTTGGTACTGCCTTAACAAACAGTAATGATCATCACTGTAGGCTTAATTTATGTTTTTTTATTGATTTTAACGTATCATTTTATCATACGTTATTTATTCATAATGTGAATGTATCCATAGACGATTGCTAAATAAACTATTTATCTCTCAATCTATATGTCTGTCTATATATCTGTATGCATTATCTTGAAATTGGAGAACTACTTGTTGATAAACTTATGTGAAAGGTATTACATATTCCATATGTTTCATTGTTCCTTTAACTGAATAGGAACCGTTTTAATGCTATCTGTTTAATTTTGTGTGCACGTACGTGCGTGTGTGCTTATTTACCACATAGTATTGCAAGAAATGCAAACATGAGATACAGATGAATCATCCGGCAGACATGATAGATTTTTCTGTGATCCATCTGCAAAAAGAAACAGTAATCACTATATATATATATATATATATATATATATATATATATATTTGAACCGATGAGGCGAAACCGGCAGTATTGACTGTGATCTATCGCAGACCTTGATATATATATATATATATATATATATATATATATATATATATATATATATACATATTTATAATTCATCACCCAAATTTTCAAATTCTTAGCACATTATTTGAAGATAAATATACATGACTGATTAATAGCTACTATTATTACAGAGCGCCAGCTCTCATGGATACAAAAAAATAGACGCAAAAACGAGAATGCTGGCATACTTTTCTTAAACCCACATCACGAATGCTCATGATGGACCTCATTTTAACTTTGTTTGGAGGGGAAAAGGACATATCATGCAATGATGATCCTGACTGTCTGCTAGAGGCATTGAAAATGAGAGGGTACTTTTACACGTGTCGTTTTTTTTTTTTTTTTTCAGGATAACAGAGTTTTAAACACGCTTAGCAGACTGTGCTGGTTAGGGATTGGGGGTTATTAAATCCTTTCCCACTATACATTTGAGCTTAATTCTTTTTACACAAGCGCGTAGGGATAAATGGTAATGAACGGTATTGTTTTAAATTTAAGTTTGACAGTTTAGAATTGTAGCCACGCCTCCCGGCCGTCCAACAACAATGCCATTGTGGAGAGGTTTGTTTGGAATAGAAAGGACCTCTGGCGAAACGACCGCCCCGAATGATATGCACAGTGCACAAATCGAAGTGAATGGCTGTAACTGTATCCAGGTACACTGTATACATGCAGAGTCAATGGTGCGACCTGCAGGCATAATATACTAAAGTCCAAGTATACCTAAGGCAGAGCCTACTTAAAAGAAATAATCACGTGTTAGTCATTCTTTTCTCACCCTGTCAATGTACCTTTATCCTTATGTTTACACGAACGGTATATCCTTTTTTTGTGCGTTGTGCAGTTAAGCAAGGACCAATTCACAATGTGTGCTCCGATAGTAGCAATGAAATTCACCTCAGATAGAGAACACTTCAACAGGCAATTTAACAAATAGGTGTCCCTGTATATAATTCAATGAGGAGGTTATGTTTGTACCCGTGTCTGTTCTTCTTTTCGGTGAGCAGGTTCCCTTAAAACCTACTAACCTAGTTTTTAGCTCAGCTGACTGAAAGTCATCTGAGCTATAGGGATCACCTTTTGTCCGTCCTCCGTCCGGGCGTCCGGGCGTCTGACCGTTTACAGAGTACAAATTGTAAGTGCTGGACCTGGAATCTTCTTACTTTACATCCAGAGGGGTCCATGAAAAATCTCCTTGGAAACCTGGAATTATGTCTCTGGTACCCATATCCTTTGAGCTATGGGGCCCCTCAGTACCCCCCAGAATAGTCAAAAATTTCCTACAAAAACTTCAATATCTCATTAACTACATCACTGATGGTCATGATTTTAGGCACACAAATTGATCATGAAATGTCTCATCAGTTCCTGCAGACTGGTGGCGCCACCTGTATTTTTCGATTTTTTACGATTTTTTTCTCTATTTTTGAGACCTATAAAAATGTGGACATCTGTTAACAGGGCTCAAACCGTTAAGACTGGACCTAGAATCTTCATTCTTGACATTCTGAGAGACCTATGAAAAGTCTCCATGGAAACCAGAAATTAGGTCTCTGTTACCCATATCCGTCGAGCTATGGGGCTCCAAAGTACCCCCCCCCCCCCCCAGAATAGTCAAAAATTTCATACAAAACTTCAATATCTCATTAACTACATCATTGATGGTCATGATTTTTGGCATACATATTAATCATGAGTTGTTTCATCAGTTTCTGCAGACTGGTGGCGCCACCTGTATTTTTCGATTTTTTACGAAATTTTTTCTCTATTTTTGAGACCTTTAAAAATGTGGACAACTGTTAACAGGGCACAAATCGTTAAGACTGGACCTAGAATCTCCATTCTTGAAATTCTGAGAGAACTATGGAAAGTCTCCTTGGAAATTAGAAATTAGGTCTCTGTTACCCATATCCTTTGAGCTATGGGGCCCCAAAGTACCCCCCCCCCCCCCAGAATAGTCAAAAATTCCATACAAAAACTTCTATATCTCATTAACTACATCACTGATGGTCATGATTTTTGGCATACATATAAATCATGAGATGTTTCATCAGTTTCTGCAGACTGGTGGCGCCACCTATATTTTTTCGATTTTTTTTACGAATTGTTTTCTCTATTTTTGAGACCTTTAAAAATGTGGACATTTGTTAAAAGGGCACAAATCATAACAACTGGATCTAGAATCTTCATTCTTGACATACTGAGAGACCTATGGAAAGTCTCCATGGAAACCAGAAATTAGGTCTCTGTTACCCATATTCTTTGAGCTATGGGGCCCCAAAGTACCCCCAAGAATAGTCAAAAATTTCATACAAAAACTTCAGTATCTGATTAACTGCATCACTGATGGTCATGATATTTGGCATACATATTGATCATGAGATGTTTCATCAGTTTCTGCAGACTGGTGGCGCCACCTGTATTTTTCAAATTTTTACGATTTTTTTTCTCTTTTTTTGAGACCTTTAAGGATGTATTTATCTGTCAACAGGGTTCAAATTGTAAAAACTGGACCTAGAATCTTCATTCTCGACACACTGGGAGACCCATGTAAAGTCTCCATGGAAACATGAAATTAGGTCACTGTTATCCATATCCTTTGAGCTGTGGCACTCTAAAGTACAGCTCAGATTAATGGAAAATTTGATACAGAAGCTGAAGTATCTGAACAACTAATGCAGAGATCACTATAATTGTTTGTATGGATATTGATCATGGAGTGTTTCATCAGTTTCTGCAGCCTGGTGGCACCACATGTATTTGTTCGGGCTTTTTTCGAATTTTTTTCTCTATTTTTGAGACCTTTAAATATATGAACATCTGTTAATAGGGCACAAATCATAACAACTGGACCTAGAATCTTCATTCTTAACACACAGGGAGACCCATGAAAAATCTCCATGGAAACCTAAAATTAGGTCTCTGTTACCCATATCCATTAAGCTGTATGGCTCCAAAGTACCCTCCCCCCCAGAATAATGAAAAATTGGATACAAAAACTCCAGTATCTCAATAACTACAACACTGATGCTCATATTTTTTGGCATATATATTAATCATGACGTGTTCCAACAGTTTCAGCAGACTGGGTGCGCCACCTCTATTTTTTTCAATTTTTTATGAATTATTTTCTCTATTTTTGAGACCTTTAAAGATGTGGTTATCTGTCAACAGGGTACAAATAGTAACAACTGGACCTAGAATCTTCATTCTTGTCATGCACCATGCTTCTTTGCATGGATATTGACCATTAAGTGTTTTTATTAGTTTCTGCAGACTGGTGGAGCCACCTGTTTTTTTTTTAAGTTTACGCATGTTTTCTCTATTCTTGAGATATAGGAATACAGACACAATCTCAGCCTGTTGGTTAATCTGTTTGATGCTTCAGTTCAATGGTTATATACTACCATTCAGATGATAAAATTTCCTTTTGCAAATTTCTCCCAGTCAGCTGAGCGTCATGACCCATGGGTCACTTGTTGTATGACCTTTTCCTGGTGGGGAAGGGGAGGGGCAGATTTGTTAGGAAAGACCCCTGAAAATTTTGTGTAAACCATTATAAGTAAGCGACTCCAGTAGCATTTTTAGCTTTGGCTGAGGTTTGCGCTCTAATGCAATCCTAGTTCACGGTTTGTTTTAATATGTGTCTGAAATATTCCGCAGACGTCAGGTAAAAAGTTAGAGTGAAATCCCTGGTACTATGCTTAATTTTTTTTTTTTTTTTTTTTTTTTTTTTTTAGGTCATGAGTGTGTGTGCCTGCCCCCAAATGTATGCGCCTGTTGCGCTCCCTTGTCTGGTAGAATCATTAGATTACAACAAGCTATTATATATGTATCTACAAACACCGTGTTTTTTTTTCGCAGACTATTTTCACCGTATTTGTTTTCATTATAGTACTACAATATAAATAAATATTACTATATATTAAATTATTTCTATATATTGGTGTGTTGTGTGAGGATAAATGTTATATAAATTAATATATATATATATATATATAAATATATATATATATGTTAAGGTAAGTGATGAATCTGGGTCACGACCGTCGGTTTCGCCTCGTCGGCTCGTCAGGTGACTGGAATTCAACTAGTTGCGATATTGGTTTTTATAATTTCTTTTTAGCACGGTTGGGTGCCCTTGGACCATGGCGGCAGGTAGAAACAATTTCCGAACGTTTGTTCAAAAGGTTCTTTTGTTTTGAGCTTATAATTGCTAGTTTCTCTGCCAAGCACAGATTACACTGACGTGAAGAGGTCATAAATGTGTTTGACTGCTGGAATATAGACCAGGTGATACATATATATATATATATATATATATATATATATATATATATATATATATATATATATTAATGAGAAGGAGAGAGAACTTTCACATTTCAGTTATCAATTATCGATTATCGATTTATTAAACCGACGCGCGACACTACCTGGGATTTGTTAATGCAGGAACGGATGCAATGGTTGAGTATGTGTGTGCTCACCACAAATATGGGTCCTAACGTTGTAAATAAACACCTGAAGTGTAATGAAGAGTGTAAGAACCAACGTACTGCATCTGTAGTCCTGTTGCTCAATGCTGGCAAAAATATAACATACCTTGGCATGTGAAGTGCAGCAAAGCGACTTTCGCGGCTGCGTTGATGATCCGCTTCGTGTTATATAACATTATACGTGCAAATTAGTTTGTAATTCCTCGCTCGCGTGACCCGGCTTACCAGAGGCCACGTGATCTTACGCGGGGGAATTCCTCGGGGATTTTTCTTGGTCGATCACTCCTCCACGGGTGCCATATGCTCGGTGTTAGGAAAGTCACAGGAAATAAAGTAATACGTCTGGGTTGGAAATAAAGTCATAAAAAGCCATAGCTGTGTTTGTGTATGTAAAATGTTTACAGAAATAAGTTCACAGTTTCAGTAGATCAATTGGCTAGATATTTATTAAAAATACATCTGAAATGTTAACTTTATTCATAAAAACCTTTCCTATTTTAGCGTAACTGATAATTTAACATGGACACTTAGAATAATAGCGTAAATGAATAATTACTGGATGACCCAGTCCTGTCTATTTATTAAGTAATTTGCAATAGATATGTACATATATTCTCAAAACTTGTAAATTTAAAACAGACCTGTTGAGAGATGTTTTCTGTTTTGAAATAATAACCATATGCTTGGATTTTTCCCCCGCCTGTATATTTGATTGTGTGTCACCAGGTAAAAATTTCAGAATCGTTTGTAAGAAAACAAGTAGGGTTGGGATATAACTGATGATGCACTTGTCATTACATTAATGTTATTTGATGTTATGGATGTATCTGTATAGACAAATAACTGGGGACATTTAATTAAATATTTTGCATCACGTTTGATCAGTTATTCTGACTGGAAGTCACGTACGTAAGCCACAACCATAGTCTGTGTCCGTCGTCTGTCTGCCAGTCCCTCCATTACCAGTCGTGTCGGGACCGACGATCGAATATAATCGATGGTTAGTCGGCTGTGGCAGACGATCCGATGATCGATCTCACATTACCATAATTTATTACAGAGTTTTCACAAAGGTTAGGCTTCATAATAACGGAAGGTACTTTTTTTAAAATACGGGAACAAATTTTCGACGAATCTTTGTTTAATAATAGATTCACACTAAAGCTGACTATAAAAGCATGTAGGCAATAGATGTATTATATATATCACCCAAATATAGAGAGGATATAGAGATCTATATTTGATTAGATACTTTATACTCCTCAGAGGTCAACCAACTTTTATTGATTATTGATCTTGAAATTAGAACTGGTTCTCAACACTTCTGAAAAGTCACAAATAATCGATCACCGGTTGCGATGTTCTGTCGAAGATCGATTATTATCAAGGATGCGGCACTTAACACACAAAAAAACTCAACACAAAAAAAATATCAAGGCACGCATCATGACCGTATGGCCCTAAAAAATATCAGTTCAGCACCAAAGAACCCCAGGTAAGTAAAAAAAACTCATGAAAACTAAAATTGCTCAGTAAAAATAGATGATTGTCATGAATTTAGAAGAGTAACTGGTCTCGAGGAACTGTAGAGAACGGCTTCAGAAGACTGTTGGCTCGGCGTTTAATTTGTTATTTTTCTCTATTATATGATCTTGGTTTTATCATTCCCAAATTGTAAATGTCGTTGCTTTTAAACATAAAGTGCCCGTTTCTCGCCGCCAAGAAACATGAATGTAGATAATAATGACCTTTTTTTTCTGTATTAACGGCAAAGAAACAGGTTTCTGTTCATCAGAATTTGACAAATATGACCTTAGCAGGTCTTTAATTCTAAACATTCAAATTCAAAAGATAACGTTAAGCATTTGTATTTATGATACCTATTTACACACACACACACATATGTGTGTTTTTCCGTGACAACTTTCTTTTTTCTTACAGGAGGGGGAGTGTTACAGGTGCTCTTTTTATTGTGTGACATGGGCGTAACTCGTGTTGTTGTTACATTTTATGTTTAATTCGTACTGCTTAAAATCTCGTTGTCATGTGAGCCTTGGGTTTTCACGCCTGGTCACGTGATGGCCCTGGTATGTGGAGGTACGCACAGCGATGTCTTCTAGAGAATTCCTGAAGCGCGTGTTTACTCTGATTGTGCAAGATCTTATAGACTGTTCAAAAAGTGGAAAATTCCCGGCTTGGGGTGTGAAGGTATATAAAGGGGCTGGTTTTTAGAACCAGTGGGCAGACAGCAGAGCAGATTCCAGCGGACGCAGAAGCGTGTGTCAGATTCTAAGACCTTATCCGACGAATGCGGCAATTATACATTTTCAAAGACTTTCTCCTGGATTTTATGCATTTGGACTTCAGTTTACTTTCTGTGTTGTTGCAAGAACTTTCCACTGGACTGTCATTCTCCGAGAGTTTACATTTCAAGGACATATCGAGGTGACGGTATGGGTATCTAGGTATTGTACCATTATCTTTCTGTGTGATTGTATTGACTTATTGCTATAACGCTGTTTTACTGTATAATTGTATTGAAACTTCTAAAACCTTCAAAGGTGTTTTCGTCATTTTGCTGTATTTTGTTGTATGGCAGAAGTTTTAAGACGGCATGAATACCAGGGCATATATGCAAGACCATCAATGAATACATCAACGAATATTATTATTGAATATTTTATTCACAAGCAGAATGTTTTAATACACGGCAAGAGTTCTAATGTAGGGTTGTGTAGTGAACATGCTCGTATAGACATTTAGCGGATCACAAGAAATTTGTAATTGAATCACCGCTCACAAAAAGGAACCGAAGTTATATGTGTGATAACTTTTGAGACTAATACTATCAATAAAGCAATGATCATTATATTGTTTCCTGGATATTCTATAAAGGACGAGAAATTTACAACAACCCCTCTTGATTTATGGGTAGCCAATTGATAATATAAAGCACTGATGATATACGGCCTCAAAACTTCGAGATAAGTCTTGCAAGTAGAGTTTGGAGTTGTTAGATTAGGATGAAAGTACTTGTAATTGCTTCTTCTGGGAGGGTATGCGTTCTTTCCCATTCGTGTGTGTGCGTATGTGTGTGTATTTGTTCACAATATAACTCACGCAATCTTGAACTTAATCTAATGAAGTTTTCAAGGTGTCTCGGAATTGGGCAATGAAAAAATCTATTAGAATTTGGTGTGGATCCGGAACATGATCCAGATTCATGAACGTAAGAAAGTAATTTTCAGAAATGGACGGTCGTCCACTGGGAAAAATAAGTGAGTACAAGCACGGTTTGGGGACCTTCCAACTACGGGAAGCCCACATGGCGTAGGTGAGTATGCCTTATAATGCAGATTTCTAGTAAGTTTTGCGATGGTTGTTTAAACATAGAGATGGCGTAGAAACTATCGGAGGTACGCTTTTAAGAGTGGCTGGCGGGAAGGATTATCGATCCCTTCTATTATCGCCCACCTGCTCTGCTCATTGTACCAATAGTTTTCAACCACACTAACCGCATCTGTTGGCGCCGACTGATAATTAGTGTTTGGGCCCGTTAATTCGCCAACGAAAATCTTAAATTAAAAATGTTATTAGCTTTATAGGTGAGCTTCCATTTGGAGTCTTTAGTAACTGTCTTGTTTTAATAAACCAAAACATAAAAGGGCCCGAAATAAGCAGACAACCATCAAGTGTTCAATACAACTATGTTTGAAGTCTAACAGTCTTCAACAACTCATTTGTACTGATTATACTGATTTAGCAGCAGTAGCAATAATCAGACCTTAACTATGACAGTAGAGCTATTACTGTTAAGGAAGGTCGCGTCGTCATTGAATTTCTCTTGATAAACGCTGCACGTCATGTGGTCGGCCTCGGTTTGGTAAGTCGCCATGGAGCACGTATCGACGCGAACACACATCGTAGCGCACTCAACTGGACTGTCAGTTACATGCATGGCATGTGGCTTGCCCGGAATCTGTTTGTTCGGAAACAGTTCAAAGTTCCCCGACATGGTTTTCCTGCTCACAGATGGGACACCTGGAAAGATATGTGTTTATGAAACTTTTGATAACGGTTGACATTGCCATTAAGCACCATTGGCCAAAAAAATAGCTATATAACAATCCAACAGCTTTGAATTAGTTCTATTTTTTACTATTTTTGTCTGCAATATGCAATTATATCTTTTAACAGTTTAAAAATAAAATCACTTCCTACGCACAATTGTACAATCGTGAAGCCAAATAAATTCCATTGCAATTTGTGGTGGGTTATTCAATAAAATTACTGCACTAATGGAACCAATGCAAATCGGCCACAGAGCCAACGATTATCCCGAAAGTGATAATATGTATATGTTGATTCTTGATAAAGAAATTTCCTTGCAGTGGGAGCTGATCATAACATTGTAAAAAGCTGTCTGGCCTATTGTTGTATATGGACTGTAGCCCTGTATTTATTTTGGTCTCACATTTTACATAATATGGCTTGGAGTGAAGCAAAGGTTTGATTACCTTTGATCTTGTAATAGATGGTGTGTGGCTACAGCTGGCTCTATGGGTGACTCATTGACCCAGAACTGCACAAAGCTTAAGATGGACTTCTAATCTAACTGTAACTCCATGTGCTGTCTATTTGTTACTGACATTGATCACTGCTTGTCAACTCCCTGTTTGGGCTCTGCACAATGTGGTTTTGACTATATATTTTGAGGGACTCGTACATTGAGCTGTGAGATTCGTTCACCAAATCTATCGAATTATTCAATTTCATTTATCATTATTTTATTTACAAAACTAGTAATAAGGATTTTCAGGAATGCAAGCGTCCCCTATTTGAATGCTCCTAAATGTGGGATATCCCGTTCCGCAACCCGTGTTTTCATTCGCTTAATTTCCCATATTGGCCCCTGTTTCATATCCAATCGGGCACATGTGACTGCACATTTGAGATTGTTCCTGGAAGTCCTCCCTATATTCAAATCATGAGCCTGACCCAAACCAAAATCTAATCAATTTTCATTGGCTCATTCCCGAGGTGCCCTGAAATTTCATATGGGATTCTTGACTGTGTGAGTAATGTTGTGAACAAACACACACAAAAACACACACGAAGGGAAATAAACGCATAACTTCCTGGCGGAGGAAAAGTTAAATGGATGGTCCGGCAGATGTGAAAATTCATCATTCAGGAATGTAAAAGGGACCTATTCTGACGTCTATTCACTAACAATATTCAGTTCATGACATATCGCAATCATTCTGAAGTGCTCTGTCATATTTTGGAATATTTGTCTCACACTAATTCAGTACAAGGTAGGAAATCATCATTCACTTGACAGTCGGCGAACGTTTTTGTACTGTCCCCTTTGTTTAAAGGGGACTAGAGGCACAAATAGTCCCCTGCCTATGTTAACCAAGGAATGTGATCCCCAAATTTTCCGATTCCTCGGCCAAAATAATTTATAAAAAAACTTGCAAAATACAAAATGGAATAAAAAAAGAAAGAAAATGCATGATTAGTTGTTTTAGGGTTTTAGATGACCATGTTTAACATGAAGCAATGAGGCATGTTGAACAAATAGATACCTGGCATGGCTGTGGCCAAGAAATATGTTGTAACATTTTTTTGTTGATAATCATTAAACATAATTTGTACCACCAGCACGTTTTAACACATGCCAGTCATTTGATCAATGTGCCTAAAAATGTGTTAATGACTGGTGACGTGGTTTATGAGATAAAAGGTAAAAGATTTTTCAACATAAGTGGAAACATGTGAAATCAGAAAAGTTTGTGATCAGCGAAATTTGAACTCCGATGGAAACATGAGTCTAAAAATAATTCTATTCAATATAGTATTCATTGAATTCCCTTAGCTAAAAGGAACCCTTGCATATGTTAAAGGCTAAAGTGTTCTTGTTTACGTACTTTTCTAAATGAAAGTAAAATAATGCCATTTTGGAGCTCATAAAGTCGATAAACAGAGGTGGCGCCACCTGCAATTTTTTTATCCCATGTCAGTCATGTGCTGAGTAAGTCTATACCATTTGGTGTAGAAATGGGTCATAAAGATATGTGATAAAAGAATTGGGCGGGATGGACGAGTCCTCCCTCCTACAGCGGAGGACAAAAGACATCCCGGAAAAACATCCGGACAAGGGTATTGGTACTGACTACATATGCTCTATTTGGGGGAGTCGCCAAATTATGCAAATATTGCGTTTGCAGTGGGTTGGCTGTTCACATTGCCAACCGTAACTTGATTGGTAGTCTGTAACTACTCCTCATAATTTACACTGAACATTTGATTAAGGTCACATAATGTGAATGGTTAGGTCAATTAGAAAATATTTGAAATTAACCATTGGAATGGGTGATTTAAGAGGAGATTATTTCCTTGGAGCATTAAGTGATGTTATCAGGAGTTAATTCCATGGTGACAAGGGATTTTATAAAGAGTTTTTCCACATGATGAGGTTAAATAATTTTTTTAACAAGGATTTATTCACAAAAAACATTCAACATACACGAAAACATACAAAAGCAATATATATCTTTAAACAGTTAGGATAATAGTGTTTGCCCTTTGTGAACCGTATTCATTCAAAATAACCTCCTTTTATCTTAATTAGTTTACTTGTGGCTGGTTTTCATAGTCTCTCCTTCCTGTTTACAAAATGTACAAGAGGCATCATTCATCAAATCGATCTTAAAGAGAAAGGAATTTAAAACTAAGCAGTTATGCATTATCCTGTACTGGAAGGTTAAATAATTAGAAACGTATTCTATCTGCACAGGTTAGTAGTTCTGTTGTGTATGTTACGTATTGACTTGGTATATGCGGTTACGGATTGACATAGGGTTACGTCTGTGACTTCGGTAGAATAACTAGGTTACTGCTTCTGTGACGGCCGTTTGTTCTTGCAAAGTAAATTTGTGGTTAAAGTCAGTCTTCATAATCATTCATTTGATGCTGATCCTGCTGCAAAACCGATTCCTTCCATTGGATATAGATATTGTACGAGAGTATAATCTGGCATAGGTGCAACTGAATATACGTACGTTATCATTTCTTATGCGAGGTCAATGTCTAATCTGTCGTTATGTAAATATATAATAGGATTTGAACATCTATAAACATGCACTATAACATGAGCGCCACTTCACTAATTTATCTGGACGTCTCGCTCGACGTCATTGGCAAAAATACCAAAAGTTAATAATTCACTTTGCACAAAATAAAAGATGGTTCACAGACAGAAATATTGAAGTTAGTAAATATAAAAATTAGGGTTCACTAGTTGAGTGCTTTTACGCATTAGCCCACATTATTTGTAAACAAATTGTGGCACCATTTTTGTTTTAGCGCCAACAAGTCGAAAACCGTATAATGCAATTAAACTATAATTTTATAGCAGGGTCATTTTATGGAAATATATCACGTGTCCTTTCCACGGGAATTCAAATGATGTTTTAAGAGTTTCATCTTAAAAATGGCGTCAATTTTTCCTCCAGGGTAGGGGATTACTCGCACACACGCGCGCACACACACATATACCTTTTTTATCTGTGTGACACATTTCAAATAAATTACAATCAGGGTAAGTTTTAAGAAAATAAGGTTCTATATTAATTTTCAGTGTAAGTTTACTCTAAACTAGGCTTAGAAATAATATATCATAGAAAATTATACATGAAACCAAAATGTATAATCCTCTTTCTTAATATATTTTATTTGCAAAAAAAATAATATTATATAGCGGAATAGTATATAGCTGAATAGCGGAGGGGGTGGGGGTTGATTACATTGACCATCTACCCTTGCAAAAAGGGGAGAGGGATATACCTTCACACCCCCCCCCCCCTATATTGACATGCTTCCCTCTGCAACCTACAGAAACATGACATACGTAAAATAATATGTGATGTATAAAATAGTTACCGTTGTATGCTGGACTCTGCTTCCTCTCACAGACCGAAGAATGTGTTTTTCCACAAGCGGTGGCATACCACGTACCCCAATGCTTCATGGTCACGCAGCTGTTTTGACCTGTATATGACCTAGTAGAGGGCCAACGGGTCCAAACGAATCTTCTTCCATCCCACCACATCCAGATTTTGTCTAAAGTCAGAATCAAATCGAGAACCTTTGGGTTGTTAAAAAAAACGCACCTAAAACAACCACACAGGGTGTCAAACGATCAGTTTTACATCCATGCATGGTTGTCAACGGGGGTTTAAATTTATGTGTACAGTACACCTAATCTTTACTGAAACAGTCTTTGAAAATTCTTCTGAAATATTCTTAAAATGTTATATATATAGCAAATTTTCTGTGCACCGCTTATCCATCTCCGAGAAAGCTTCTCTGCGTTTTTCAACAATTCCTCATAAATATTTTAGCTTATATCCCTCTTCAAATGATTTTAATAATTCCCGCTTATTTATTGACTTCCGATTAAATAGGGCTACTAAGTAGCACACACGGACGTGAGCTCGCACCAAATAAGAAGGATATTTCCAGCAATTCTGAAAAATATGTCGAATTGGTTAAATCCCCCTTGACTTGTCTCTCGCGGCAGAGTAACAGATACAGGATACGCTGATGTGCATAATTGATTTTGATCCGCCCATGGAAAGCGCTGTGCTGTAAACATAATCTTTGCTAGTCCCACAATGATGCACGGTGGCTGCTTACAGCGGGTCTATTTGAAAGCTGTCTCTAAGGGCGTGCGCAGGATTAAGGTGGGGGGGGGGGGGGGGGGGCGGATCTCATGACCGCAAAAAGTCTGAGGGGAAACAAACGCAATGTACTTCCAGAAGGAAGGTACGTTCCAATAACCCTCCGGGCCGTTTAAAATGAATGCAAATAAATATAAATTTTGGTTATTTTCTTCCAAGTACGAATCTGTAGTACCAAATATAAGATTTGCCATTCTGTTATACCGAAACTATTGAGCCCCAATACTCATTATATTTCTACATCTCCATGCATTCTAATGGGCCTTAAGAATACCTCACCATTCAGGCAGTTTAGAACCTATATAAACTAGCTAATGCTATTTAAAACAAATGAGAGACTTAAATTTGAAATTTCATCGTCAAACCTGGTTTTTACTTCACTTGTGTCCTTCGAAACTCCTGGGTCCGAGTCCCTTCCGATCATTAACGCATTTCCGCATTAACAAGCATTTAGCTGGGCTCCTTGGAGTCGTCCTGATGACAGCTATATAAATCCAAGTTAACATAAAAGCCAAAGAGATTTTCTAAATTTGAAGTATTCTCTGGTGTTCATTCCACAGGAAACTCCTGACGGGCCTGGGCCCCTTTGGTCACTCACTAAAAGAAACTATATTTACATTTGGAAAAACACATGACTTCTTCATTTTCGAGCTTTTTTTTGTACCTCATTGATAAGTCCTAGGATAAATTAAAATCAAGTGAGACTTCTACATTTTCAAACATTTCAAAGGGCCCTATAGAAAATTCTGGCCGGTACTGGTGGAATAAAATCTCCATATTCATGTATCTCAAATGACAAACAAGATGCGCATTTCTGTCGACCTTTATCGGACCCTCGCGGGGTTTCCTTATACTTGAATTTATTTAAGCTAAAATAAAAACTAAATGAGACTTCTACATTTCAAACATATTATTCTACTCTACAGGAAATTCCTGATCGATCGGGCACCTCTTGGGCCCCTTGTGCCCCAGTAACGGTGTACCTGCTGACTTCACCGCTCATAGGGCTTGCTTTAAATTAGATAAAAACTGGTGGGGATTGAACACCAGACAAATTGACGTTACCTGAAACAATCACAGAACCGGAATTAAATGACTAACCGCCAGGACCGTCGTGCTCACTCACCTATGCATGAGCAGCAGCTTCCAATGAGGATTTTGTTTGGTCCATCATAGTTATTAGAGGGTTTCATCTTATACTGTTACTAGTCCAAACAGCAACTATACCCTGGGCATTACAAATACATTTTTTTGAGCTCATTTTGCAAAAGGTTTAGGCACGCTCTGATAATTTACGAAATTGGTTGCCACCTGAAAAAATTTATTGAACAGCCCCCCCCCCCCCCGGCACACACACACACACACACACGCCTCTGGTGCTGACTCTGAGGCCCTTCACTGGCTTTTATAAAGTTTAAAATGGCATATTCCGATATTTGACTTTTATCAACTAAAGATTAATTCCTTGAAACTTTCTCTAAAATAAAGGCCATAAAAACACCAATCCCACGGTAGATTGGGGTGTATTGATTATATCCACATTTTTATTACACAACGAGATCCCTGACCTCAACACATTCAGCGAGGGCATCGTCCTTCAGATCAGACGAACTATATTTGCAAATCGCGTTTTGAAACAAGGGACCTTTCAACTTTGCATATATGCAAATAACCCACTAAGTTACACATTTTCAGAACATCGGTGAACAAACCGTGTTTACTAACAGCTTATAGAAAAACAAGCATATACAACCGACACAAAGGGTAATAAGAAACGTGCCCATCACGAATTACGTACAGATCAACAATATATGTACAGAGTAAGCCTGAAATCACATGACATTACATATCAAAGCGAAGGAATAAGAATTTATTCTATTTAATAAGAATAAAGTTCATGAGTAAACAAATCATGAAAACCAACGTATCACCGATGTCTGATGAAACTTCGTATAGCTTATGTAGAGCAAAAGGTTTAGGCACACAGATAAGATATATCTTATCTACTACTTTGTGCATGTGTTAAACTCATTGATTTGATGGTTTGATAAAAAGACAAGTAGGTAGACTGGCCCAGTCGATGCAGTGGTTTAGACCTAATTAATCCCGCTTACAGAGCCATCAAACTTGGTGTGTGGCAACGCTCAGGTACTGCCACCTGCCGGCAAATTACAGTATATAACTAATACTTGGCTCTCTGACAGACTCATTCCATCGATTGGTAAAGTCAAGTGGTTTTTGGACAGCGCCACACATCACCGCCTCTCAGAAATAAGGACTTTTCAAGTGACTTCAGCAGTTATTGGTGGTTTTTCCCAGAATGTGGAGTAAACCTACGTGTTTCATTCAGTTTATTATTACTTTTGAAGGTATGCGTGGCTTTGATTTACCAATTTAATATTTCCCGAAGATTACCGTACTGTTATTACTATAGTAAAAGCTTACCTTGGGTAAACCAGCAGTGAATTTAATCATATTAACCATGTAACGAGAGGCCCTACTTTTAGGACATGCTTCCCTTTGATTAGCGATATCGTGTGAAAAAAATATTAAAAATTATGATGACATACTTTCCACCATCATTTTTTATATCTATCGCTTTAATTCAATAAAAATTTTAAATTACATTTTTTTAACAAGTGAGACTATCTAAGACACGTTTTTGGATATTGTCACGTATCGTAATATGTCCATTAAATAGTGACTTACTATTATTGGTTGCTTCAAATAGCGTACCTTTGATTTTTTTATATATGTTACAAAATAATCATAACTTAAAGACAAAAAGATTTCTTTCATGTTTTGGACATACATAAATGTTGGTCATATAGGGTAAAGCCGTAATTCCATATTTGGTTAAAATAACAGAAACCATCAGATTTTGTTAGAATTCCTAAATTTCTAAACTTTAAAATAACTGTATATAGACATGTGATTTAGAAGAAGAGGTCAATTTGGGATATAGCCAATATCTGAGTCAATCGTCCTAGGAGATTCTTAGCAAATTCATCTGCAATAACTGAAACGGTTTTTAGACAAACATGAGTGGTAAAGGGCAGAGCTGAGGGTAGCTCCCAATTTCCAATGCTTCTGATTTTTCGATCTGCGCCTGATATGTCAATACCAAACGCAAATAAAAACAGTATTTATCATATAAATATTGCTTAATATGTAATACCTGTGTTTGAATTGCTTCCGCCAAGCCATACATTATTCGGCATGGCCAGTTTCTGGATGAAATCGTTTTCTTCCCTCGACTCTACCTTCGCCAGGTGAGCCCCTAGGCTTGCACAAGTTGACAAGGCTTTCCTCCACGTCGTAGGCTTGTGCAGGAGTTTGTAACAATTTCCTTTATATTGTTTCCAGCCATCTTCGCAACCAAGCGTACCTGAAATTTTTTTCCTATAATAATGCAATGGTCGAAGAAGGTTAACAATTTGAGAAAAGACACTCGGCAAAAGTAACAAGCAAGCAAGATTTCTTAAGTCACTTTACATTTCATCTGTTTGGGATTCATTCGGATCTAATTGTGCTATAAACCTACTCTGAGATCCGGTCCGCTTTCTGTTCATACTTCCTCTAAAGTCGTATGGTTGACATACAAGTGGTATGCACACTGTAATAGTTTGCGGGCACGCGCCGGCTGGCGAGACTTCAAATTTACTTGCAGGTTAATTTGGGTGATTAAATAGAATTGATCGGCAATAAATCGGTAGATGGAAGGCCGGCTGTAGAATCGACGTGCATTAATATTGGCAAGTTCTCAACTATAAGGCTATGGTCAAATAGACAGAAAAAAATGTACGCATTCTTGAGCGTAGGTACGTATGTATTTGTATTTGTATTTAGATAATACTCGAGGAAAGCACCAAATGTGAATGCATGTTTATATGCATTTCTGTCTAGAGAGAGTCTATGCTTTTTTTTGAAGATGTCATTCGACGGCAGTTGGTACACAAAATAAGCTTAAAACTTCAATTTAATTTATAATACATCTTTTAAAATCTGATAACTGCAGACATTATAATTGATATTATTATTAGAACGCGTCAGTTTATCTTCCAAACGTTTATACATATTTATTCATAAACAGCGTTCACCTTGGGATCGGGTCGCATCCCGTGAAACAGTCTGTAGTGAATTGACAGTGTTGTTTTTCTTCACACACATAAATATATATAACACTTTAAACGTGTGTATGCCACATTTCAAACATATTAGCGTCTGCATGACATCTTTCTCACACACACACACACACATATTTATATATAATCACATTTCACATATATTACAATTAACTATATTAGGTATAATATCGCATAGTTAACTCAAAAATAGAACTAAAGTCCTGGTTACGATTCTTGACTTACCAAACTTCAGACAGTTGCAGGCTATAGCAAGGGCGAGGATCCGAACGTGGACCTGCATCTTGCCATATCTTCAACTCTGTATATGACCAGGTATATTAATAAAACCACATATATATATATATATATATATATATATATATATATATATATATATATATATATATATATATATATATATACAAATACAAATGGAAATATCGTTTAAAGAAGCCGTGCCAATTACATACTTCGTTTCTTTGCAGGGCATAATTAGTACACATCCATATATTACATTAAAATTGACAGTTGGTCTTGTTAAACTAACCAGACGTTTTCTTTACTGACAGATTTGGCTAAGGAAAATATTGGCCTGACTTATAGAACGCGTCATATCAATAGGAATGCTTATTAAGCTGTCAGCGAGACAGAGAACTAAACCGGTGTGGTTTTTATTATTATTAAACACCTATATTTGGCACATTCAATTACTTCTGAAAATCTTCTTGGCATTTGGTCCTGTTTATGAGAAAAGGAATTTATAACATGTCAACTTAACTGACACAATTATTTGACTCTAGGCAACAATAGATGTCATATGCAATTACCTGATGAATATTTTCTTTGAATGACAAGCAAAGAGACTACCCAGCGGAACTTTTATCATTTATTGACCTAATAAACATAACTGGATTAATTAACCTAATAAACATAACTGAAATTTTCTTTAAAAGTTCCAGCACCTCGCTATCAGTTTTGTTTTTTTATTCCAATGTTACTCTTAGACAGGCAGCCATCTTTCAAACATCCTGCCGTATTTGTTTGCCACCGCCAGGAGGGTATGCATTCCATTATGTTCGTGTGTGTGCAATAGTGAGTGTGTGTGTGTCTTTGTTCAAAACATAGCCTAATTCAAGCAATCATGAACGGAATCTCATGGAATTTTCAGGGCATTTCAGAATGGGCTTCGGAAGAATCGCTAAGATTTTGGTGCATGTGCATCTTGGCTCCGACTCAGTCATGCGCGTTACAAATGGAGAATCATCTGCGACGCGAACCACAACCAGAGTCGCGCATACTAAAAAGGAATAACAGTGGCATGATTGCTTTGTTGCCATTGTGAACCCATGCTACAGGCCCTAATTCCAATTAAGGATAAAACAAAGGGTTGACTGTATATCATTGGAGGAGGTAATCCTATCGATGTGGAGGCCACATAAAAAAGAAATCAAAATGAAACACCCTCAGACCGACAAGAAGCAAAACAAATACTGTCATTTTGATGATTAAAATTGTAATAGTACCGGACACCGCATCCATGTGTGACGGCTCGGGTTGTCGTCAAATTCAGTATAAATTACATGTTCTCTTTCCATGTACGAAACATCTGTCAAGGAACCAGGAGTGTATACTTAAAAGGTAAATTTGTTTGCCCAGTCATAACCTTATTTATTAACACTTGTTTATCCTAAAGTTAGGAGATCAGCGTCTATTTAAAGGTGCTATTATATCAAGTTTGTCCCAGTGATTACACATACAGACAGTGACCATGAAATCGATTCGAATCTAAGAAAAAAAAAAACTGTTGTATAGTGACATATTACAAATATTCTAAAGGGACCTATACATATATACCATATGTATGTTAAATTTAGATGCAATATAGTGTGTTCTCCTTAAAATTTTATCTGACAAAATTCCGTAGGTTACACCTTTGCACGAAAAGTAATACGCTTGCATTGGCCGCGATAAGTGGTACGTGTTAAACATTCACATAGCGAAACGCCACCTGTTCCACTCACTGCCCAACAGCACTGATCAAGATTTTTCAAGCTACCCAACTGATGTTTCCTCTGTGCCTCTATCATATTTTCTGTTCTCTTTGTTTGAGAGTTGCAACACATGTTCAAGAATTGACCTATGCCCACGCCATCCGGTTATGGTAAACATACACACGTGGATTGTTTTTGCTTACGCACAGAACCACAGCAACGTGTAAAACAGGTGAATTGGTATAGTTGTCTGTGTGCCGGAATGGTTGGCTAGGAAACTTGTATTCAGGCAAAATGAACTGGTAGCGTGAGACAATACACATATTATTGGAAATGAAGATATACCTATATTATTCTAGAAAGATGAACTTCTTACTAAAAAACTGAAGAGAATAAAAAGGCTTAAATGCAATTTATTTCGTTTCACAGACCCTGAGACAAAATTACATTGACACAATAATAATAAAGGGATACGAAAAGCTTTACGAATAGGCGGTAAAACTCGAAAAAGCGACCATCAAAAAAGAAAATTATACTCTTTGTTTTCACACTAGGATGGTCGCAATTTTTTACATTTGCATCAACGACTGCGAGCATATAGAGGTACTAAATTCGCTCAACTAACCGCTGCACGAAACCGCGGTTGTCGGTTTTGCCACTAGACGGTGCTGTCTCTGTAGAATTCCCTCCAGCATAATATTTGACTACTCCCATTTGGAATATACAGGATGCAATCGTAACCTTTCAGGGCAGTCTCTATACTATTTTGCTGGTGTGGCCTGGGGTCAGTTAATTATCCCCCACAGTTTGCAAACTTCCTATCTTGCAGTGCCGCGCAACGAGCTTCGTAATGGCGCAGCCATTTTTTTTACACGCTGAGCCAATCAGATTGATTTACGAGGGGCGCATGGAAACAGTCACCTTCGTTTACACGCTGAGCCAATCAGATTTTACATTACCCAGCGTCAAATTGCTAGTTGTTTGGTAGAGCTTGCCAAACCTGAACAATCCTTCCATTTCTCAGCGTGTGAGTGGAAGGTTCCGGGGAAGTCACGCGCTGTGTTCAGAGCATAGACCTACCTCCGTTAAGGCGTGTTTCGTTGTACGCGTATATATATACGTATACGCCACAGAAACGATTTTCACGCATAAGGTCTGCGTTAACTTAGAGATTTCGAGTAAAATGACTTCACTTTACAATTTTTTTGTGGAAGGCCTGCTCGATCCACTGTACACATATTGCCAGTTCACTCATATTCGCGCACATGGAAACAAATCCTTTCTTCACGCATAGACGCATACGCGCCTTTTTTATCATATGATTGTACATGAATGACATCCCTGCTCTCTGCCTTCAATACGTTGTTAGAGGCATAGTAGCTCTCTCCCTTCGATAATAATATAACTTTGTTTAAAAGTCATAGGGGATACTTTTTAAGTTTGAAAAAAACTGATACATTTAAATCAACAATTAAGTTATTATGATAAAGTGTTATTTCCACCACCACCTGTCCACCACCCTAATCAAAATATCGATGGAAGGTTACTATCCTTATGACCTTATCAGTGATTAAACACTGATTTAACAGTGTTAATAACAATAATAATGAAAGTTAAAACTGCAAAAACTTCTGTACGTACATGTGGCCCTAGATTTCCGCCAGGCACGTCCCATGCACCACCACCATTTACAATGTATCACTGACGGCTCTCTGGGCAGAGGTCACACAGTCCATTTAATCCGATGTCAATTTCAAGCTCCGCCGGGTTAAAATTTTTAATTTATTTGAACTCTTTTATTGTTCATTAACAATCCCTCTGTGACATATTACCTTTTCTGGCCAAGTTTACATAAATGCCTCTGTCATAAGCACAATATTTTATTAGACTGGTACCCTGCTCTATTATGATTGGCCTAGAGCAGCGGTGCAATAATAGAGCGGGGTACCAGTTTAAATATTTGATTAGCATGTCTGCCTATTTTAGATTTTTTGTGCGATTTTCCGTGGAAGGGGATTAAAATTCTTGCGTTTAGGCCTACTCTGAATTTATTGGTAAGGTAGAAACAGATACTCATTACCAATACCACTTCCCCCTTTTTTTTAAATGGGACGCATGCATACAGTGATTTAGGCCTATTTCAATGTCCACATGGGCCTACCAAAGTGTGTACAATGTAAATTCTGACCACATTTATGAAGTCAGTACAGGTATCTTTTTGTAATCTTTTCGCAACTTTTTATTAAAAGTATATTAGCAATTTTGACGGGTAAAGTCACGTGTTTTACAAATGTGAACAGATTCACACCGACTGTGGGTTTAAAACTTGATACATCCGAGGCATATAGGTATACAGTGGAACAGCACTATGCATTGGTAACAATAAACTTAAAGCCCGGCATAATCATTCTGTGAGAAAGAACGAACACTTTTTTCACCATATCCTGTTCAGCTAGCTTTTCTGGGAGAAAATTAGTAAAATTTCTCAAAACAAAATAATGGGTGAAGATGCATCAACTCAATTTTATACATGGGCTGAAGGAAAAATACTGGCTATGTATTAACAAATGATCGAGTCTGAAAGGACAATGTTTCCCTTTGGCTGGAACAGTCCAAAATATGAAGAAGGGGTTTGACAAATTGAAGTATTAAAAATGTAGCATTTCTTTGAAAATTGCTGAATAACAAATGGAATATTTATGAAAAAATCACAATTAATTTCGTGACTTTAATACCATAACTTAATTTGACGGTAGCTTTTCATTTACTTAATTTGCAATCCACTGTTTCCCAGAGTTTGTCTTGGAGCCATGATGGTTGCATGGCCCCCGTGTCAGGGTTCTGCCCGCGTGTATTACAAGTTAACAACATATCAATTCCCCTGACAACAGGAGCTAGGGCATATAATTGTTCCCAGCAGTGCTAAGCACTGGTGTTAAATAGATTTACCTCTGGTAACCTTGATGAAACATGTGTCGAATAAAAAAAAAGCATTATATATTTCGTCAACAGCATCGAAACGGATCGGTGAGCGATTCATCCGTTTTGCGTATGTCAAAAATGCCTACATTTCCCAACAGTGCCCCGGCGCCAGGTGTGATGAGACATATTGACCTTCTTCCTGCCTGTCGTCCTTGCAGTTTCAAAAGAGACACGTGAAAGGGTATCCGCAAGAAAAACGTACGTACTTATGGAAACAGTTTTTGCGGACTGCGTGCTATGGAGCGTACGTACGTGTTTTGCGGGTTCCGATTTTTACGGATACATGGAAACACAGTTTAACTTGAATTCGACTTCAGATAGTCCACCTGGGTAACATGTGACATCGATTTCATCCCAATCCAACGATTTCAGACACCCCTTTATGCGTATTTACTGATGATTATTGTATTTTTTTATTGGCTTGGATATTTGTATATATTAAATTTGTATGTAATGTGTTATGCGCTGTGTTGAAGTGTATATATCATTAAATATTTAGGGATTCTTTTTTTTATAAAGGGATTTTAGTTATATATCACAAAGCCTTCACGTTTTTATTCTCATAGTTTATTCTAATAGCCATGATGCTGGATCATAGTTGGAGTACGGAATATATTTAATAGAGAGATGTAAGAACAGCCCCGATGGTTCATTGTATAGAATAATGGAACATGAACATTCATCTCTCTATTAAATATATTCTGTTCTCCATCTATGACCCCCAGTTCTCCTCGATGCATGCAAAGTCACTGTACGGATACATGTAGTGGGTATATAAGCACTCTGACTTCGCTACTGTGAGGTCACTTCGCTGGTTCCTATAAAGGTGGTTAGAGCAAACGACCGGCAATCGTAAGGTCATGGGTTCGATTCCCACCGGCATGCATTGAACCAACTGTTCGGTATATATATATATATATATATATATATATATATATATATATATATATATATATATTATTTTGTAAAAAGTGATATCCAACCTGTTTAGCGGTATCAGATCTTATTTAGATCGCGAGAAGCTTATATTACAATGGGTTCCAGGAGTAAACAGGAAACAAACAAAAAATCTAATAGATTTTCTTGTCTACATGATAGGTATACCCTCTGATCTGTCAAGAAAAACTGTGAGCAGCTTGGTTTTAAAGTTTAGAATAGACTAAAAACGTTTTACATGATAAAAATGATTAATCCCTCCATCCAGTGTAAATGTATGTAATTATATGTTTATCTTTTGTATTTTTTTCTTTGCACTTATAGTATCGAGAGAACATGTTACATCATTATATTCTTACATTATTCATTGATTTCTTTTTAATCGTATTGCTTGTGTCTTGTTTCATTTTGGTGAAGATTATGAATTTACATAGAATTACAGCATTAATCTAAACATATTATATCTTCAAATACTTTATGTACTTTTACTTTTAAATACTAGTATCTACAGGCATGCATGTACATTAGCCTGATTGCCTATTTTTGTAATCCTGTTATGAATAAATATGTTTTAACAAAGTGTTCTTGATATGCTGATTAGTAGGTCCTCTCTATGACACGAAGACATGACATAAACTGAAAGTCCTCGCAGGTTGTCCTCACAAGTTATGCGCTAAGTAAACGCATCGTTCTCATGTCTAACCAGCCTTTTCTTAAAAGAAAAGTGTGCGAGGAAACGTGCGTACCCTCAGTGTTTAGGACCACAATAGCTCTTCTTGCTAACTCTAGCAGAACTGTTAGTCCTCGGTTCTATCTTGTACGCATATATGCGTGGGTGTGTGAGAGAGAGAGAGAGAGAGAGAGAGAGAGAGAGAGCGAACAAAACACGGGGACTTGATAGAGAATAAGATATTAGTAAAGTAAGATATTGATTTTCAGTTTGACAATTCTATTTGTACAGGATCGTCAGTATTGCCATTTCGGAGGCCACCCACACTCGGATACCAGCTCTTGTAAACAACCAACATTCGGCCGGTACACACAGAAACCTCTCTGAAAACCCGGAAGAAAGCCGAAAACACTCAGTGAACACCACAAGAGAGTAAACAAAATCAACATTAATTTTCATTTAATTCAAATTAATGTTAACTTTAAAATTAACATCGGCGTCGGTATGTTTACTTTCTAACCCTCAAACGCTGTCAGTCATTGACTATTATGATGACTGTTCCCTGATTGGCCAACACTGACACGCCTTCTTTCTGCTCCCCAAAGACATGATCCTGCCAACTGAAGAATGTCAGAACTTTTATATCTCTGGTGATCAGCCTGAAGACATACTTCAGTCCCGGTCTCATGCGATACCCACCAGACTAAGGACAGCGTCACCGAGACAACAGCCAGGGTACGAACAACAATTTCGACAGTGGAGTAAAAGTTAAAGGGGTTAAGGGTTATATCACATTGCCTTTTGAGCGTACTTCAGTCTTACAACAGAAAGTAATACATTGACCTGAATGTGCCTCGAAAAACATTTAACTGACATTTCTTAATAAAGTAAGAGAAAACATAATTCTGTCCCAAAACGGATTTATATACTAAATATATGCAGGGGCGTATTCATAGGGGGACGCAAAGGGGCGCCCCCTCCTAAAATTCTGCTAACACTTATACCAGTCAACTACTGGCAAGTGTTATATTTGTTAACACAAATTTATTTTATGTTATTTTTATTCAGTATGAACACACATAGATATAAAATATGGCGGTTTAAGTAAAAAACATATTTTAATGTTTCCCTATCCGCATTTATGGTAAAGTTATTCCCATATGTAAAAGAAAGAAGAAAAACAAGAAAGATCTTGTCTGTCTTGTGAATATAGATATATATAATTAAATATATATCTTATATAATAAGGTATATTTATTATCAGTTCTAAAGGTTACTATTTACCTAAAGAGAAACTAGTTTTGTTGTTTTTTTTTAAATTTTGTGAAGAAAGAACAAAAGCTTAGCAAGATGTTGTTCGTATATGTAAATGTAAAGAGTGTCAGACTTTGAAAATTTCTAAAATAAATCTAAACAGTAAAAGGATTATATACTTACACTTTTCGCTCATATTTTTTTACTATCTCTCTTTTCTATTTTGTTTGTGTGCAGACGTGAAGTCTCCAAACCCTGTGATTGTTCTATAACATGATGGTGAATGGCCAAAAACTGTTAAACAATCCATGCAAGCCATTTGTACTTTCAATAGACGCTTGCTATGCCTCATTTTTTTTAAATTTACCTTGGTATACACCAGGAGACTATAAGAAAGCTTTCGGTTTCTTGATTCTGGGGTAATTAAAATCACCTCTAAATACCCAGCTATATTGTCACTGAAGCTAGATGGCCAAGCTTTTTATCAGAAAACTGCATTTTCAACAGTAATATAAACCTGAAAATTGTAGGCAAATAACAGTGAATGAGTATTTATCACTTCTAATATTTCTTGTTTTTATGTACTTTAATTACCTCAGGTCCGACTATCTTTATTTCGTTTTACCTCCAACTGGCTATAGTTCGAAATTAATTTCTATAAAAATAATTTATCTACGAAAACCTATATTATGGAATTCATTATCAGAAGCTCATCATGAAAAATAGATGTAGCATCCTTTGACAGATTCAGTGACATATTATTGTAAATCCATTTTAGTTCTTTTACATGTGTGCTGACCACTTTCTACTTAAAATTTACAATTAAGTTACAACACTACACTTATTGGTGCATGTATTTCTCTGTTGTTCAAATAATGTATTATATATATATATATATATATATATATATATAAATATATATATATATATATATATATATATATATATATATATATCGATTCGATGATGGTCCCACGGTTAACATAATAAACAACTTGAAATAGTGCCTTACAAAATTACATATAATAGTCATAATAATTATGCATGAACTAACAATATTTGATATGTTTAGTAGGAGACAATTTAACAGCCACGCAGTGTGTTCAAACAAGTTTAAATATGCTTGCTTTCTACTAATAGGGCTTTGTGGAATATCGATATAATTAAAAAAAATATTAATATATATATATATATATATATTAGAGGTTGAAGTGAACATCCATATTGTTACGAAGACAATTTTTTCAGGGGGAAATACTGGGCCGAAATACTGGAATCGAACCCATGTCGGTGGCGCTAAAGGCCGGCGTATCAGCCGCTTCGCTAGAAAAGCAAGCTTTCAAGCGAGACAGTTCGGTCCGCTTTTATGTCACCCCGTAAAACACCCCCTCTTATGAGCGTTCTGCTATCAGAACAAGACTAATTATCTCATAAGTCACACTTTGGTGAGCTTAATACCAGGGCCACAAAGTTTACCGTCATCCCGGACGAGCCCCAATATTGTTATTAAGACAAATTTTCCAGGGGAAAATACTGGGCCGATACGGGAATTAACCAATGTTGGTGGCGCACAAGTCCGGCGTACCGCCCGCTTCGCTAGAAAAGCAAGCTTCTCTAGCGAGACAGTTCGGTACGCTTTTAAGCTTCTCCAGCGAGACAGTTCGGTCCGCTTTTATGTCACCCTGTAACAATATACTGTTCTTTGAGAGCTTCTACAAACCATTAAGTATACCAAGAGTTTATAAACTTACTGAAGGAGAGATTTAAAGTAGACATATGAAAAATTATCTTCTATTTACCACAGACATGTGGACACTATATGTACACATGATTATTCACGAACACACCAAGAGAGAGAGAGAAAGAGAGAGAGAGAGAGAGAGAGAGAGAGAGACTCCTCAAGCCATATTCGAAAAAAACACGCCTACGCAGAATATATAATTGAAACACTTATCCACACGCTAGCTCAAAGAGAAAATAAAACTCGTCGAATGATTCTTGAACATACTCTACATATGATTAAAATCAAAGTATCCGGTAAAACGAAAATAGTCCTTTGACTAAGTACCTAGATGGGACATTATGATATTTAAAGAACTGATTGACCCTCCCCTTGTCTTATCTGATCAGCTCTGGTCTAACTTCATAAGAAAATGAGTCTTATCACCAAACCAACCAGTGGTACACCGAAGGTGCCATGCGTGCATGTAGCCCACGCACCCGCTTTAACACTTATAAAAGCTGGACCGCTGCGTGACTAAAAGAGTTGTTGATGCGTTAGCTATCAGAACAAGACTAATTATCTCATAAGTCACACTTTGGTGAGCTTATTACCAGGGCCACAAAGTTTACCGTCATCCCGGACGAGCCCCAATATTGTTATTAAGACAAATTTTCCAGGGGAAAATACTGGGCCGATCCGGGAATTAACCAATGTTGGTGGCGCACAAGTCCGGCGTACCGCCCGCTTCGCTAGAAAAGCAAGCTTCTCTAGCGAGACAGTTCGGTACGCTTTTAAGCTTCTCCAGCGAGACAGTTCGGTCCGCTTTTATGTCACCCTGTAACAATATACTGTTCTTTGAGAGCTTCTACAAACCATTAAGTATACCAAGAGTTTATAAACTTACTGAAGGAGAGATTTAAAGTAGACATATGAAAAATTATCTTCTATTTACCACAGACATGTGGACACTATATGTACACATGATTATTCACGAACACACCAAGAGAGAGAGAGAAAGAGAGAGAGAGAGAGAGAGAGAGAGAGAGACTCCTCAAGCCATATTCGAAAAAAACACGCCTACGCAGAATATATAATTGAAACACTTTTCCACACGCTAGCTCAAAGAGAAAATAAAACTCGTCGAATGATTCTTGAACATACTCTACATATGATTAAAATCAAAGTATCCGGTAAAACGAAAATAGTCCTTTGACTAAGTACCTAGATGGGACATTATGATATTTAAAGAACTGATTGACCCTCCCCTTGTCTTATCTGATCAGCTCTGGTCTAACTTCATAAGAAAATGAGTCTTATCACCAAACCAACCAGTGGTACACCGAAGGTGCCATGCGTGCATGTAGCCCACGCACCCGCTTTAACACTTATAAAAGCTGGACCGCTGCGTGACTAAAAGAGTTGTTGATGCGTTAGCTATCAGAACAAGACTAATTATCTCATAAGTCACACTTTGGTGAGCTTATTACCAGGGCCACAAAGTTTACCGTCATCCCGGACGAGCCCCAATATTGTTATTAAGACAAATTTTCCAGGGGAAAATACTGGGCCGATCCGGGAATTAACCAATGTTGGTGGCGCACAAGTCCGGCGTACCGACCGCTTCGCTAGAAAAGCAAGCTTCTCTAGCGAGACAGTTCGGTACGCTTTTAAGCTTCTCTAGCGAGACAGTTCGGTCCGCTTTTATGTCACCCTGTAACAATATACTGTTCTTTGAGAGCTTCTACAAACCATTAAGTATACCAAGAGTTTATAAACTTACTGAAGGAGAGATTTAAAGTAGACATATGAAAAATTATCTTCTATTTACCACAGACATGTGGACACTATATGTACACATGATTATTCACGAACACACCAAGAGAGAGAGAGAAAGAGAGAGAGAGAGAGAGAGAGAGAGAGAGAGAGAGAGAGAGAGAGAGACTCCTCAAGCCATATTCGAAAAAAACACGCCTATGCAGAATATATAATTGAAACACTTATCCACACGCTAGCTCAAAGAGAAAATAAAACTCGTCGAATGATTCTTGAACATACTCTACATATGATTAAAATCAAAGTATCCGGTAAAACGAAAATAGTCCTTTGACTAAGTACCTAGATGGGACATTATGATATTTAAAGAACTGATTGACCCTCCCCTTGTCTTATCTGATCAGCTCTGGTCTAACTTCATAAGAAAATGAGTCTTATCACCAAACCAACCAGTGGTACACCGAAGGTGCCATGCGTGCATGTAGCCCACGCACCCGCTTTAACACTTATAAAAGCTGGACCGCTGCGTGACTAAAAGAGTTGTTGATGCGTTAGCATTGAGGACAAGTCTGAGAAAACAGAAGTTGAAGATCAGGTAGGCGTGCCTTTATCATTATCGTAGGTTCTGCTTGTGCATACACCCAAACAGTTAAGACATCGTACCAATAAAATTACATACTATGTTAACTGATGCATGATATTCACCAGGCCGCTTAAGTTAAGCTCTGAATAAAAGAGGTTCGAATGCCGAATAGAATCAGTCTATTTCTTGTTGGAATTCAACTTAGTATGAACATTGTAAAATTCATATGAACATATGAATCACACTCATTATATACCTATTTTTATTCCCGAATTGTCTTTTCCTAATATTAAGCAATATAATGCGTTAATTTGTCAAATATATGAATAAAATGTACAAGGTCCAAGTGTGATAATGGCCATATAGTGCTTTGCAAAGACTTAGTTAACATGTTGTCGATATGGTTGCGTGTCTGTGGTGTTGGGTAGAATATGCACAACTAAAAATTGAAATAAAAAGTAAAAGAAAAAAGAAGTAAATGATAGACGAGTGAGAAATATTTATGACATGTTGTTATTGACTGACTGGTACTGATAACTATATAAGCACAATGATATAAAAAAAATTAACATATTTACCAAAAGAACTTCTAATCCGCCAAAGAGCGACTGCAGTTAAATTTAGCTCCGCTTTATACACACTGTAACAATATCATTGTGCATAAAGTTCAGTCATTTCAATAGTTAGACTTGTTAGGAGACACTTTCCTTATGTTCCTTATATGGAAGCAGATATGAGTAAGCTGAGGAGTTACTTGAAAGTATTACGGTTTTAATGTAATATTATATTTCTCCCCTTTTTTATTTATGTATTGGTTCTGGTGGGCAATCGGCAACTCCATTCTTTAATAAAATAAACATATTATCCTGTATTTTGTCCGTAAAATCATAATTTTGTATTGGTTTATTTTGGAAAACCGTATTTCAACGTCTCATACAGTTATATTCATAGAATGAGCTCACGTGCCTCAAGGGGGTGTACAAATGGCTGGATTGGAAGAGGCAATTTGAGAAAATATATGTGCTTGGTCTAAAACGTCATTCATATCCAGCACAGTCCCTAAAATCCAACCAAAGCACAAACGGTATTTTTAGTTAAGCGTACACACCAAAATAGTTTGAACCCTTAAAACTGTTAGAAGAGAATGTAAAAGATTCTGACACTGTCTGATTCTAAGGTGTTATCTGTGAAAAAAAGCCACTTGGTGCCAACACATAGGGCATATCAGTCAACGAATACTGAGTAGGTTGCTCTAAAGGTTGTGTGCTGGTAAACAAATGTGCACAAGCATAAAAAAGCCAAAAATAAATTCGTTTCTCCTGTAGACATAATCCTACCATATCCTATGTTGAAAGAGACTAACATCATATCCACTAAGAAAGCAGTCTTTTCAAGTCAACTTGATCTTACCTTGCACCCAGGTTAATATTTATAGACCTTAGCATTTAATAGACCTTAGTTTTTTTTTCATCTTTAGCTCCTCTAAATTTATCCTTATCTTTTGGCCTAATAGTAAATAGATAATAATTAAACATTTACTTAGATATCATCTTTACCGTTGCTTTACCTAGGAGCGCCTAGGGCAGGGGTCCCTGCCGTTCTCAACTAAAGAATCATCTTTTTATTCTTTAAAAACAGTCCCTTATTGTTAAACCTGACATAACAAACTGATAATGCATGTGTCTTATTCAATATAAAGTTAAAAGATAAAAAAAACCGTTAGGCTTTTTCTATGATTTCATACAGAAGACAATATGGCTAACTTGGTGATGGTTTCCATGGCAGTCATGATGGTTGCTGTGATGTACGGAGTTTTAGTTCAGGTGAGAAATGTTAAATACAGGTCCTAACATTTATTTCAAGATAGCTAGCTAATGTCATGTACATTACATGTGTTGTGCTCAAGAGCAAACATATCCTAAGAATATTAAGGCTTTCCTGCGTATTCACAATTTGAATAATCTTTTATTTTGACTGAAGCTGATACGTTAATAATTCTGTGATGGTTGGCTTCTTAAGAAATAACCCTACCCAAAGTTCTCCGAGGAAGAACTCATTCTACACAAATGTTTACAAAACTCTTAATTATATCACATGTTTGTAGCACCACTCGATGACTATTTCTGAACAGGGAGCAACTTTCAAACAAACTACTGATGTAGATATGGAGAACCGGGTGGTGTATATCCATGTTCCAAGGCACAGAGACCTGCCTGACAGCAAAGTAATGTACGAGTTCGACACGGTAAGAACAAGTTCATGTACAAGTTCGACACGGTAAGAATAATGTCATGTAGAATTAACACGGTTAAAATCTAGTCATGTATGTTATGTGGAAGTTTGGTAGAGTAGGGTAATTGACTTGCATTAGTTTGGCATGGTAGGAACAGAGAAACATACGATTTTGACACGGTATATTTAATATCACGTACGATCCTGAATGGATTGGAAGTTTTAGCACAAAGGCATACTGTGTTGTTATGGTAAGTCCGTTGAAATGTATGGATCCGTTTCGGTGATAATATTATTGGAGGTCATAAGGTTAATAGTACTATACGGCATATATAAGTGTGTAAAACAGGACAAAGAAACCCATATTATGGCACGGGCAACGACTTGTGCCAGTTGTAATCAAGGAGTGCAAAGCCATGTTCGAATAAGCACTAGATAAAGTCTATTTCAGATTCGATCATTATTATGCCCCAGTAGGATACATACAAAAATATGGGGTTTAAACTATAATGAGTTCTGTAAATACTGTTAAAAATGAATTTATATGTACAAATCTGGTTTCTTAAAATAGCATCAACTTTATGTACAACTACAATATTATTAGGATAAATTCGTATTCCTCGTCGATATGTGATAGAAACACATTCTGGTAGAGCGCGGAAAATCTGTGTACTTTTTTTGTATGTCAAAAAAATTTTATAATTTAGTTAATTTAGCTTCATACATGCTGCATCATTTGAAGGGAATACGCAATATGCTTTGAAAAAGAAAGACTCCGCTCTCATTCCTGTTTTAACCAAATTACGAAGTTAATAGAACATATGCCTTAAGTTCTTCTTGTTAACATGTGGCGTTTGAGAACGCATGCACAATTCATTGACTATTTTTAGTGTTACCTGTTTTACTTATTTCTGTATCACAGGGCCGTGTTCTCCGTTGTACACCATCAATCTAGCGATGTTACATGAGTAACTTTGACACTCAAAGTTTCCCGGATCCGGCTGAAGAAGAAATAGACCTGAATGCATTCGCGGTCAGTTCATTTTTAAATATTTATCACAGTAGTAACAACCCGGTAAAACAAATGCTAACCTCAAAACTTACATATATAAAGGAGAAAAGGAATGTATTGAAGATTCGTTACAAAAGAGAAGCCCATACACTCATTCATTCATTCAAGAATACGCGTTCATCTCTAAAGTAAAGAATAAACATCACTTCAAATTCATAATCATGTTGCAGGATTATTTGGACAAAAATTGGTTATCACGAAAACCAAAGCACATGATATTTCCGTTTCAACTGTAAATTGGATGATATTTTGTTAGAATTTAGTCACACAAGTAATCGGATGAAACGATATTCGAATATATACACTCATTTACGAATATTACACACACAATGTTTTTTTCTTTATTTCTTAAGAAACGTCATCATGCCCCCCCCCCCCCGGACTGAGGAGAAGCTTGAGAATGACGTCAGACAAGACATGGTGGTCACTGAGAGGATCAAAGACAAATCCATCCTCAGCCCGCTGATGAAGAAAGCCGCGGGAGACTTCCCCCTCTTCCGGGAAGAACCGTTACCAAAGGACGCCGACATCTTGGAAGGTAATTTGTTTCTGAATGTGTTCGGTCCTCAGTAGTCCAAGCAAAAAACTCAATTAGCTGGAGATCTAATCTCTATGAATATTCATATAACCACTACAAATAAAATAAAAAAAAAATCTTAGTAGTAATCATTAATACTTAACAGAAAGCTTTAGAGTTTCTCTGTTCTAATGCTCAGACATAACCTTATGAAATGAAAGATAACATTAGATGTTTAATATCTTTCAGGATCTTTGGATTTGAACAACAAACCTAAAAAACGTCAGTTTGCTAAACAGTGCAACAGAGGGAAGAAACCAAAGTACCGCTATGCTCGCACCACCCCCTCATATAACCGCATGATGCACTGTCCCAATCCAAACAAGTTCGAATCTTGTTATCGAAACCATTACCATGGTAACGACTTCTACCGATGCCTGTGCTGCAAGGAGCTTCGTACACCTGACGACTGTATCGGCTGCTTCATCATTTAATTAACATTCTTCATCCGTGAAGACCAAATATAGATGCTATAACAACATCTTGATTTATGTTTGATGTGGGACTCTTTGAAAAAAATTAAGGACACTCCATTTTTACAACCACCCGGTAACAGGACTATCTTAATGAACGTCTTCTCAAAATCAAATGTTCCTAATGCCTTTACAGAGCTACAGCAGTAAAAGGACTTACTGTACATAACATAGTTTCCTCTCTTTAAAGATTTCTACCATTTTGTTTGAATAAAAATAATTTGCAATATTATCTATTGATTTTTTTTCCGGTCAATCGGAAGATGACTCTTTTAAAACAGATATGTCTACGTTCTTTTTACCTTTTATTATCTGTTATTTATCAGTTTCATTTCTGACTCTGAGCAGATGAACTTTTCTGTGATTACGTGACACACAAGTACTTTTAAAATATTAGTGTAATATCAGTTACACCAAGTACGATTCAGTTACAAATATATATTTTTTTTTGTTTTAATAAGATTATTGTTCAAATTTGAAGATAAAAGCTGATATGAAGTGAAAAGAAAATGATCACCCCTGATATGCTGTGTTATCGCCTAACTTTAAAAGTTGCGTTAATCTCAAGTGATTTTATCCCACACCAAAAACGAAAATGAGGGCATAATCCTTCCAAGCAAGATGTCCGGTCACACCCAACACGAAGGGACCGCATTGTGTACACTATAAATGGCTGCCTGGATATGCCAGTGGAATGACTGTAATAGTTAAGTCCTCCCTTGAGACACTGCTGTCTTTTATCTACGCACATCTGTTTATTTACCAATAAGTTTCTGTTATTTGTATTAACTATTAAGTTACCGAGTTTTTTTTTTTTTTTTACGGTATGTGTTTATTTGACGCTAGATGGCAAAACCCTGCTTCCAGCGAGTCCCTATTCACACTTTTAATAAAATGATAGTATCACCTTGGTTATTCGAACACGCAGCTTACATATATAACCCTGCGTTAACAAAGTTTTCAGTGTTCAACCAGATAACAGAAGAAAGGACTATCAGCGCCCTCTGGTTACAACCGAGGTCATAACATATATACTTACGTTAAGGTCCACCCACAATGGTAACAAGATACCTCTCAATCATTCACTCTGAAAATTAATCTGGAAAGCACGCAGAAGCCGCATACCTCCGCCAACATTCTGATCAAACATTTACTAGGATCCTGATCAAACATGTGTGGTACAAAGGAAAGCGAAGGAAATACACGAATCAAAGCCGAATCTGTTGCCTTCATCACACCTCATCTCTACCCCTCCCCCCCCCCCCCCCGCGCAACCCCTCGACCCTTCCCCAAACAAAAACATTGTGGCACCAACTACGTTAGCCCCACTCACCAATGGCATGCCAAGAAATTGTATTTTCTATAGCTATCCTCTATAACCTCCCCCCCCCCCCCCCCCCACACATACGCAAACCTAAATTTGTAAATATTGTGTATCACATACGTATTTATGTAAGGGCAAAAAATAAAAAAATAAACGGTATGGTTCTCAGGCACTGCCCGCGTTAATTTTAAACCTCCTCATTAAAAAACTTTATTTTGGTTTTCGTCTTTCAAGATGATAAAATAATATAATTTTGATAAGATTTCCTTTGTTATTTAGTGCTTTTACCTGTTAAGGAAACAAAATTATTATTTCATGCTTTTCCCTTCTCATATGACATTTTTATCGAAACATACAAAAAAGGTTAAACAAATATATCGCCCGCCCACACTGATTTCCAAAAAAAGTGCCTGAGAACCATACGTTTTTCCTTAATATCACCTGAACTATTGCCTTTTACATATACATGTATTTTCTAAGAAAGCTAACACGTTCTCAACAATGTGGTGCAGAAAAACTTTGAAATTGTTTATTTAAAAATATAAAATTCATTTTAAATCGACAGTTCACGGGCATAATATTATCGAAACAATTAATTTCTAACGTATTTTGTAAAAATATGTTCAAACAGTTTTTCGTTACAAGGTTTTATCATTGTTAAAGGCGCATGTCCCTGTAGGTGCCACTGTATGTTAAATGATGATGAAGATTACCATATGATGATGAATATTTACCATGTGGACCTTCTCGATTTATAATTTGCATACACAAGTATGTTCACAGGTTAATAGTCATAGCAGTATATTATGTAAAAGAAGAATAAATTTCAGGTTAAATTGAGAGCTAAGTGTTTTTCAACGGTTTCAACGTATTTGCATCAGTGGGCCATTTAAACACTTCTTAAGGACAGTGATTTAATTATTGGGATGTATTCCGTCCATCTCATAAACGTAAGCCGTACACCTGTTTTGTTTCATCCCGGGATTAAACCCTCAACATATAATACTAAAGAATCAGTCATCCCGGTGTAAAGACTTCAGATTGCCCTCTTTCAGATTAACACCCCCCCCCCGTGAACTTGAAATCGATTTAAGATTACCCCTGGGGGTAATTTGAATACCCCCCCCCCCCCCTCGCTAATCAAGCTAACCTGACTGCTCTTTGTGTAAATAGAAGCCAACGGCTCCTGATATATTTATTAACAACATCCTCAGCTGGCTGGTGATAAACTGGTCTGCACCGTCCGGCCGTACATGTGTCTCTCTGTCCGTAATCACTACATTAATTACACGTGTTATCTCAAAAACGTTACTCACATCCCATTTTGATTAACTTGGCAGTTTTATATTATTGAAAACCTCACCTGATCAGGTTTTGGTCACACTTAATTGATTTTTATATTTTTTAAGATTTATTAACGTTGGTCTTATAGACGGATCGTATTTCAGTACTGGCATATATGTCGGTCCGTCCAACAACCATTGGACGATAACCATGAAGATAGCTGCAGTCAGTGGCGCCATCTGCTGTCTCGATATAAAAAGAAAACATGGATGCCTCAAAGGCATTTGACAACGCCCCTTAAGTTTTTGCCTTCCCATGAGATAAGAATGTAAGCCTTTGCTTCGAACCACACCATTTCAGATCCTAATGGCGGACTTCTGGATAGACTGGTGACCCGCGCACAAATAAGCCGGGTAACCTGCTAACTTCTGGGCGATGGTGCAGTAGTTTCCCGAACAGAAACACGATGGCGATAAGAGTGAGTGTAGCAGCATGCGAGTCGCCCTGGTAATGGTGTCACAGGAACTCGGATGTCACTTCGTGTCGGGAAAGATACCAAGTGAGTTCTAAGCCGAGCCTAAAAAAACTGATCAGGGTATAAATTTCATGAAGGTGCCATTTAAGAAGTCATTTATTAGCGCTATCTCTTTTTCTGCATCAATTTCTTAAACCTCACAGGGTTGCAGAACCTCGCGCATGCGCCCTCTATAGAGTGACATTATGACGTAACATCCTGGTCCGTTCGTTGAATATGGATTTATATAAAATCCTTTAACTGCATTTACACTACAGGTCTATTGCTCTCCCGGTAATAACTTCGGGGTTATATAGTATGATAGATAAATAAATACCTACCTTCCATTGACCTCGTGTGTACAACTGATCACGCTATAGATCCAGCAAACGATTCCAAGTCTCATTATATTATCATATAACATAATTGCTTATAAAAATATTTATATAAATTTAACATAAAATGAGCCCAATCCCCGGAGGAAAAACATTTTTTCTATCTATTTTTCCATAAAAAAAAAGGAAAAAAAATATTGGCACATCTATGGGCACTCGGCAGTGACGTCACACACTGGGAAATTCCCTGTGACTAAAAATTCTAGATCTCAGTAAAAGCACAGCATTTCTGCCATTGTCTGTCCCAAAATTTGCATCAGAGAATAAAAACAACATGCCTTACTATATCTGAGTTGTTGATAAAATTCAGTCCATAATGTCACATGTGTACCAGCCAATCAAATCAGGACAAAGTCTTAACATATATTCACAACTGCAAGATTATTTCAGTTGTTCTATATGACTTCAATTATGCTTTAAAGGTCAGTGTGTCAACAACATTTTTTTTTCTTTTAATTAAGAGCTTAAACAATAACATTATCTGTGCCCCATTATTTGAAAAAAAAAACATAATTCTAAATGTTGTAGAGGACATGACTTCGGAAGTACGAATCTCAGTCGAAGAACGGTGAGATATTTCACGGTCGGCTACCAGCCAGGGTGTCCACTCTGCAGGCTCAATGGGAAGACTGTGTCCCTCGGTCATGTTTCACTAATAAACGAGTGCGCTTTTCAGGGGCATCCTTCATGGAACAACAAGGGCACTGATAACATACCCGGAACCTCAAGGTACACTGGGCCTGGTTGACGCCAAGATTATTCTGTGACCCCGCCTTGTCACGAAGTCCGAAAACTCAACAGAATTCTACAGATGAACATAGTGATTAGCTGTATGGAACGTGGAGGCGTGGTTACCTCCACAAACATGATGCAGTAGGATTTAACATCTATCGACCAATGTAAACAAAGCTATATATGATCTTTCTTCGCTTCCTGTGTTTCACATTTTGAATAAGTAAAAAAATACAGATATGACAGGTGAATAGGTGATTTAAACATGACACGGTATTGCGATATCACTCCAATTGGTAATCTTTACAATAAGTATAAAAGATATTCCAGTTTAACTACATTTATGTTATAAATGTCATATATATATAGCTCACACTCAGATGCACATGCACTCGATGTGATTATGCCACAACCCGACGTCATCAAATTTTCAATGTTTAAGTTTATGTGTATGCAAACAATTCTGTCGCAATTCTTCTTATAAATCTATTCGTTCAGGAAGATAAGACAACCTTGTGTATTTAATGTCCCATGAAAAAAAAAATCGAGTAATCATATATTGGCAACTGTCAGTCAATCAATCAGCCTTGTAAAATTAAAACTTGATTACATTGTTGAATCTTATTGAATTCAAGTGCATTGATGCATACTTTTGAATTAATTCTATACGTCGTATAATATATATATATATATATATATATATATATATATATATATATATATATATATTAGAACTAGAACAAACACACACGAACAGGGATGAACGTATACACTCCTGACGGAGGCAGCAACGATGTAGATAACATTTTCACACAATGCATTGAAGAAAAAAAACAATATTCCCTTATCTATAAACCAATCATATATCGCAATAAAACAGGTCGTCCGATGTAAACATGGAACATGCAGCTGTTACAAGAAGATAATTATATACAACATCATAACTTCATTAGCTGTATTTACATACGTGCTGGACTGATTTACCATACAGTTACATCCGGTGTTTAATGCGGGACTCCTTCTCTGCATTGGTGTCCATCTGTTATATTCCTGATACTTTGTGAATCGTAGATAAGAAAAAATAAAGAAAATATATGCCCTTTATGATAGTTATATGATAAAAAGTCAAAATATAAAATATACAATTTCACATATGTCCAAAAAATCCTTGTAAAATAGGAAACTGTTAGCGCCAACACCAGCACGTGTTTAATTCCTGTTCCCTTTTACAAAAGACTCCTTTTTCTGTTTTTTTTTTCTGATATGTATATATATATATATATATACTCTATTGTTGATTATTGATCAGTAAGTTCCTTTATATCTAAACCTCAAGAAGGAGACAATCACCAAAACTAATATTACAATATAACTATGCCAATCATTGTCAGTGTTTTGAATCATTTACAATCACTTAGACGAGATTGCTTTGTCTGGCCAGTGAGCCAGAATACTGGAGTCCCTTTACCCCGATAATTTTCTTCCGCCCGCTGTTCAACTGAGCGATGACCTCATCCACTGAGTTCCCATAGTTTCTGTGACCCTGCCTTGGGACGCCCGACGGGGAAGCCGTTTGTGACATTGTTTTGTAAAGGCGATGTGGTATTGGTGGCAACGGCCTGTTCGGACGGGACGGAGCCAGTGGGCGTCCACACGTCGTGCATCGAGAAACTTCCCCGAGTGCCATGTTATCATAATGAATACTGCAATTGTCATCATCCTGTTTAATAAAGGTTGGTAGTGAACCTTATCGTATTTATAAAATAAATATCAGGATTATGTTATAAATAATACTATTTCAAATGAAGTTCTCTTTATATATAACGAGACAGAAACTGCATGTGGCATGCCTTCCTGGGCAGCGCTCTGACTGCAAATATCTTAGTAGTTATTGAATAAAAATATAAGACAAAAATGAATACATAAATCAATTTGTTTTGTGATTGCAATTACAGAAAATATAAAGCAACCGTTTAACAATCGGGGAACCTAGTACTCAAAAAATCTGGATTTTGACCAACATGTAATCTAAATGGACCTCCAAGATTATACTGTATATAACAAATTCAATTTTAATCAATCAGATAGATAGAGAATTTTTAGAGCAACGGCATTTGCAAAACCGCTGCTAAACTTTCCATTTGAAAGGAATAGTAAAAATGCGATTCTTAGGTTACAAGTTTATATTCCCTCAAAAAAGGGTCTCTTATATTGTGGTAAATTTATTGCATGATCATGATTAAAATAATTATGACCACTAACGTTACGATTAAACACTGAGATCACCTGTCCGCACTGGGTACATTTCGAATAGACTGTTGAAGTTGACGGGTATCCTGCCATGTCTGGTGTTGGAGAGTAATATGGCTGCTCATTGTCAGGACGAGGAGCTACTGTCGGTGCCATTGATACATCTGGTAACCGCGTCAGTGTTAATGGATCCGCGGGCGCCTCTCTTCTCAACAAAGTTTGAATATAACACATAAGCTGTATAAAGTTATCAAGACTGTGTGTACGTTTCTGTATTTAAACTCAGGGACATTTAGCACCATTCATCTTGAAACACCTACCTGTTTTGATATCGACGTCTGCAATGAGTTTATGAGTTTATGTGATTGTAATTTACATTGATCCCCCCCCCCCCCCATAACATTATAATGGTTAAAACATAGACAATTAAGAAATCCAATGCAACATTACTTAAAAATGCCTATATCGGCTAAAGCTTAAGATATATAATGTGGGATTACAATTCATGGGATTTGTACATCTAGGGAATCGTATAGAAGTTAACCTTTTGGCACTACGTCAACTGTAACAAAATGAATATCACAATATAAGCATCTTTCTATTTTGGGTCACAGAAGCGGAGCATAGTTATCTAAACATACCTAACAAGAGTCGATCTCTGGCTTGATTTGTTCTCGTTAAACTTGTTGATGCATACTGTTACAATTACAACCACGACAACAAGAGTGGTGAATGCGCTGAGGACTACTATCCAACCACGGGTCACACCTTCCCCTGTTTTAATGGAAAGCGAAGTGAGATCCAAAATATGAACAGTTTCATAATTGTACGTTTCCTAAGATAAATTTAAAAGTTATTAAGTATTAGGTTATTTATTACCAATAATCATTCTGACAATTCATGTAATGTATGACTTATATAACACCTTAGAATGGAATCACGTCCTTCCCCTCCTGGACCGAATATAAAAAAATTAATGATGGCTACTAATGGTAAAATCTGACAGCTGACAGATTATTAGTATCTAGTGCTGAATATATATATATATATATATATATATATATATATATATATATATATATTAAGACACATTGTAGATGTAAATAGATATCAGCTTGGGTCGCAGACTGGCTATTTTGCAGATTGACTATTTGTAAATATTCGGTATATCAATCTAAATACAGTGAAGATCAGTTCGTTTTACTAGAATCTTTGTTGGTAAATTAAATTCAAGACTCTTCAAATTAAGATTAAAATGTAAAATAATGCCAACTTAGCGGCACGTCCTCAGGGCAACTGGTTTTCTTTTACGTACCAGACACTCTGTCAGGATAGCTATAATGCTCTACAATAATGAATTTATGCAGAAGGTCTTTATGTTTTCGAAAATGTGAAGATAAACGTTAAACGTAACAAGCACTTTTACTAATTTTTGGAATTGAGTACTCCTTACGAATTTACCAGACTTGTTTACTCGATAAATCATTTCTGCACAACTAGCCGAATGAACTCCAGGGCCGTAGCCTGAGCAAAGTCGGGGGTTCGGGGGGGGGGGGGGGGGGGGTCGGGAGTAAAGCTTTGTCAGAGCGAAGCATAACGAAGGGGCTTAGACGTCTAGGGGAGAGGGTGTAGCACGATATTAAAATGCATGCTATAAATTTGAATTTCTGTATGTATTGATCTTATAATATAAGTTATAATGACAGAAGCTTTATTTACGTAGCTTATGTGTAACTGAGTGGAAGTCACCAATCAAATTAAACTTTCTTCCATTATTGCCATCTATTTTTTTTTTTTTTTGGCCTAAGAATGCTCAGGTCAAAATGCACGGGTCCGTCCACAACCAAATGAATTTGGCAAAACTGTTCCCTTCGTAAGCTTGACACCCTCGTGAATATGCTCGACTTCCTCACCTACTACACATAAAGTGGGACGAATGGAGAAACACTCGGCCGTCTCCCATTTCGACACACCGCCCTCTACAGTCAGTATCGCACATTTCTGCTGATCGTTCACTGTACCATTTCGCCAGCGGAAATCTCGAACAGCAGAGCCTGATAAGACCAAATTTAAATTGTCAAGCGTTAAATGTAATTGCGTATTTTGATTTTCAGTTGGGACAATAATTTATCTTGATACCAAAATATGAGGTGGATGAATACCGGTAAATAAATTCACACATTATGCAAGATACCTGTTTCAAATTCATTTGCTAGGTGATAAATTATCAATGTATCTCATTCATGTTTAAGGAATCCGTTGGGATTTTGGAACACAAAAGCGTCAGTTTTCTTTCCGGTTAGGTAATCCCCAATTCTTGTTGTGCTATTAGTTGTTAAAGTTTATGTTATTTATGTATATTATGTTATTTATGTATGCTGATATAATGGCTCACCGTTATGTCCCTCAGTTATCCACTGGCTGTTTACGCAACCTACCCATACTTCAGAACAGTTCGTGGGAAGAGGTACTTTACGTATCTGATTAGCTAACTTTGACCCCTGACCTTTACACGCCATGAAAGCAGAGTACCAATCAAGTGACTGGCCATCGCATCGCATGCTATAGCAACGACCATTCTGCTTGAAGCAATGTGGTTTCTCGCAGTCTCGGCATTCTAAAACAGTATTTTTATTGTTTATTACTCACCCTTAAATCATATTTTACAATTAAAATACATTTCTTACTTCATTACCATGGTAATTTCTTTACTTCACAATTTTGGTGATCTAAACGTTTAAATTTTCAGTACTGTTAATGTATATACATAAAACATATATCGGGGTTTTAATCATAGTGTATTATACCATTCATCATGGTAATTCTAGCCTGATAAATACGGATGCATGGATTGTTTTAACACAGGTCGACCAAAGTACGATGTAATGATTACCTACACCCACAACACTCTGTTGCAATGTTTCCATGTAACATATGAATGTACGTTTAATAGTTTCACAAAGATATTTCTTTGTATTTATAATACATATATTATCATACATGTACTACTTGAAATCTTACGTGCGTCACATATGTAACCATCGACCTTGACTGAACAGCCATTGGCATACATGTCATTCTGTGGAATACGAATAACGCCGCACAGTGCGCCGGACAATAACCTTGAGCGATAGACAGTTTGGTTGACTGGAAGAATATGAATGTTTAATTCCACATGAATGTTTAATTCCACATCTAATAAATAAATGAATAAAAGTAAATTAATAACTAAATATATATATATATATATATATTATAAATATATATATATATATATATATATAGTGAGAGAGAGAGAGAGAGCGAGAGGGAGAGAGAGAGAGAAGGAGAGTGAAACCTCGGAATTACGACCACCAATGGGACCTCGATAAAAGGGTTACACTTTCAAGGTGGCCGTTTAAGCGAGGTCAGATATGAAGAGCAAAACACAATCGGGATCGTGAAAGAGTGATCCTTATTTTCAGATGGCCACTAAACCATTGTGGTCATCAGACCTTTTCTCTATTGCTGAATAAAAATTGAGAGATTGAAAACATTATCTTTACAGTCTGAGTTAGGCATTCTTGGCCAGATAAAAGTGCTCATAGCAAGGATATCAGTATTCCAGTGTAATTGTGCTGAGTAGAGGTGTCCAGTGGTGCCCCGGTTAACACATTGTATCAAATGCCACTTTAAATACTTCAACTAGCGTGTTTGGATACATGTTACACCTGTACATGATACACAGCAACACTGCCCGACCTCGAATTTGACTGACCTATAAACCGTGGCCCATGCTGTTTGAAACAAAGCACAAAGATGGTACCAGTAACAGGAAAGGAGGATATATATTGTCAACGAAGGCACACAAAAATGTAAGTTCTCCACGTTCAGATCTTTTAACTATTTTATTTCTGATGGGTTGGTTACCATGTTCTATAGATCTGTAAAACAGTAAATCAACGGAGTTGCCGCACTCTGATGGTCTGCCTACGCGGTTCTCCAGTGCATGCTCAAGTAGAACATTTTGAAATCTGGAAGGGGGGGGGGGGGAGATGTTGAGGGGGGGGGGGGGGGGACAGAAAATCGCGTTCAATAGGGAAATGGTCAAAAGTCTCTGATCTAAATTTCACACCCTTCCAGTTAAATAACAATTATTCATTTCTGTTTGCAAGGCACTAAAAACCTCGCATAGGCTTAAGGCCAGACATTTAAAAGTTTGCATTCATACTTTTTATGCTCTACCTCATGAGTTTAAGGCCACAGAGTTGTTCAGAGCAAAATGTTATTTTTGCAATTAAGGCAATGTTTTTTTGTTATTGTGTCCACCTACAAACAAGAAGGGAAATAATATCCTGTTTTAACAAAATTTTGTGTGCAATACCAACCTCTGATCAACAGTGGTTATGGCATACGATTTATACAATTTTCATCGACATAATCATTATTTAAAGCATCTTCAAAACACTGTGTGCATGGCATTTGTCTGTCAAGGACCTCGTGAATTTACATGGTCGCAGACTAATAGTTTGAGTTGCTGTTTTAATCATTTTTTTTTCTTTTCAGGCTTTCGTCTTATGCATGATAGTTGAACACCTGGCTGGGAGAATGATAAATGTCATGATATGGATCCTCAACTACCCAGGGGCAAGAAAGGATAAGGTTATATTAACTGTATTAATTTATAAAATATGTTATACACCTTGTAAGGGATGTGCTTTTCAATTCTTCTAAAATTGGTTTAATAGAGAAAGCTGCTGAGTGGGCCCTAATACAAAATACACTAATAAGAAGACGGAGAGCGCAATGTGATGTAAACATCTATAAACACGGGTCTGCTCAAGGACAGCACTGCTCCACCACAACACAAGGGTCTGCTCCAACACAGTTCTGCTCTAGAAGAGCGCTGCTCCAGTAGAGCACACAGTCCTGCTTCAGGAGAGCATACTGCTTATGTTCTGTTAATAACTGCTCAATATCTGCTTCTGACATGCAAATAGACATGCTCCTTTGGAGCACTAATTTGAATAATTGAAACCGCTCATTTTGTGTTAGAACCGTTGCTCAAAATATACTGCGCAATACATATTTTTAAACATGGTAGTGTGGAGCAGACTTTCAGCATATAAACCATAGGTCTTGGAGCACATATACAGCATATGCTGTAACTATGCTGAATACCTGCTGAAGATCTGCTGCAAACACTGCTCTGCTTTCTTTGAATATATATATTTGTATGTTTGTACATCTAAGTGTGTAACAAAATCATATTTTAAACATGTTTATGTTCAGTAAATGGAGTATTACTGGTTAGTTGGAATCCTTTAAATGGTATTATCCCAAAGGCTTTTCTCATCAAAGAGTCCTGATTGGGGTATATGTAGATGTAAACTTGAATTCTTTATTTTATTTTTCATTTTCTCTTGTTGTTTTTGGTAACTGATACCCTACAAAATACATATGTCATTTAGGGTATTGTGTTTTATGCTATCACTGAGTACAAGTCACTTCGAAATTAAATTTTAAATAATTCACTGTAGATGATTTTGAACTACCGTAACTTGATCAGAATCATTGGAATTGTTGTGTCCGCAACAAGATTAAACAGGATACAGCATTTTTGTCAAAAGGAATCTATAATGTAATAATTGCTCTGACATTCAAAATAATAACTGGAGTACAATTAGACTGACTAAAAATACAGGTTGATAATTGTAGGGTCTCACCTGGATTATCTGTCTCCCCTCGATCGTCTATCCACCTGAAATGTGACATATTCTTAAGCCGGACTCCCAGCCAGACACTTGTAACCCCGCTCCTGTTCATTGTCTTGATTAGTGAATCTTCATCCTCAAGTTCCATGTTGCTAGGCAACCTCTGGCCTAAGGCTTGACAGTATTGGGTGGCATTCTGCCAGTTCAGCAGGGGTAGTTCGCTCATTGCTGTTTATGATAAGGTTTGTATTATAACGTAAATGAATATGCTTGAGATGTAGTCATGTATGTTTCAATGATTTTCAAGTAACAGTTGTGAACAGAGCTCTTTGTATTCATCTGAATTCACACGGAAGTGTCGTGTGTTTAATTATATGGTGCGAAGCCCGGCGTTACCTGTGATACTAATAAATTATACACATTACCTCCACAGTAAATACCTACTGACTGTACTTCAAATTCATGATCTAATTCATGATTTGATTTATGGTAGACATTTTATATGAGTGATTCTAAATTTATTTACCGAAAAATTATAGGCTACTTCTCATCAGTATTAAATTTCAGGTTTGCTTATGGACTTAAACACAATGCTACGTCACTCATCGCTAACTCCAGAACTCCAGTGAGGTAACCACCCACGTCACCGACGAAGGTGAAGCAAGATTGGTATCAGGACGTTCGAAAATATCGAAACTCAACACTGGAAAACTGTACTTATCCTTGACTTATTATGCCTTTTTTATAAATCAATATTTGCTGGTAAGAGTATGAAGAGTAATTATACATTTTATTACTATTTTGTCAAATTTATGTAGCACTAAGGTGTCTGAAACCGTTCGGTTACTATTACTTATACACTGGAAAACAAATCAACATTAATAATACTTATATATATATATATATATATATATATATATATATATATATAACATCCCCTATATACGTACCAGAGTTTGCTGAAGTGCCTGTTATGTATACCTGTGTTCTGTTTAAATTGCCGGTGACTGATAGCGTTGCAAAATAAATTAAAAGAACCATATTCGTTACCAACATTCCACCTACATGTACTCGACTTAGTATGCTTTTTAGAACTCAGTCAGGAAGTGACTTTTTTGAGACTGCAGACTCTTAATAATAAGTTGATGTAACTGCATACTCCCGACAACCGGGAGTATTAAAGACACGATTCACAGAATAATCATGCATCTAATTGTATGTTATACATTGGTATGATATGTTAATCACTAGGCATTATAAATAACGTATTATTTACTCCTTGATAGACAAGGTGGTTAGATTTTGTAACACAGCATCCTCCTCTATACAGATAAGCATGCAGTCACATTTCTTTTTAAAAGTGCTTTACAGTGTAACCTGTATTGCAGTATAACTTAATGTTGCTTGGACATGTGTACACATATTACGTATATATATATATATATATATATATATATATATATATATATAAACATATATATAAACATGTGTGTGTGTGTAGACGGGTGTCCTGGTGGGTGTGTGTGTACTAGTGCTGCCATCTACGGGAAATAATTTTAATGATTTTACATATATTCTTGTTAGACGCACTTGTGTGGCGTCATTGCATCAAAGCGTTCTATTCAACACAACGATAAAGAAGATTTTAGGCTACTAAAATACGGCAGGTGTAGATGGTTGATATGAACTCATACCCGACTTTAAGTGAGATGACCCACAAAGAAGCACAAAGCATCAATCATAGAACGATCAAATCAAGTGTGAGACAATGTTACGTCATACACTTACAGGTGATCGGATCAATGCATGCACCGTGACGACTTAGCGACTATACTAAAAAATTGTCTATATAGGTCTCAAAAACACATAAGCTCAATTAGACGCGCTGATCGGTCCATCTGTTATTCTTCAAGGACAAGTGAACGCCGCTGAGGTTATCCTAGGAGTCATATTCTGTAATTTGGGAAATCTTGTTTTCCGAATGTTGCATTTCTACTTTTCGGTCGATAGAGGTAAATTTCGTTACCTCAATTTATATTTCTCAGGAATGCAAGCCTCCGCCATTTGTTGTGAGATGCTCTCCAAACATGTATTCCCAGGTTCCTGAGTCCGGATCACGTGCCGAACCCCCACCCATTCTACCATTTCGCCAGCGGAAGTCACGAACGGCAGTGCCTAGTAAGTGCAAATAAAAAGCGTCAGAAAAGCTGTTCATTACATCATGTAGAGGGGGCGCCCGTGGCCTATGATCTCTGTTTGTCTAAAAAGCTACTTATGGCAACTGCCCCCCCCCCCAACACCTGGATCATTGTTGAACTCAAGATCTGAAATTCTCTCCACATTCACTTTTAAATCTTTTGAGATCTTTGTAATAAATAATGAAATAAATAAATAAAACAAACCTCTTTCCCTTGTTATGTTCCAGCATTGCTTCCATTATATTCGTGAACCCCGACTAATCCTATTGTGCCCCCAAGGACAATAAGATCAATGTCAGTCTTTTACTTGGTCTCGCTCCCCGATACGCACAAAGCATAATCTCGTAATCTCGTAAAGTCTCGGCTTTTCAAACCGTGCCGTTAGCTTTATTTTAACAACAGGATCGGATCGCATCCAGTGAAACAGTCTGTAGTGAATTTACAGTGTTGTTTTTCTTCAGTGTTCTAAGAATGCAAGCCTCAGCGATGTGCCCAAAACCGTTTGCATTCACTTATTCGGCCCATATACCCAGGTTCCTTCGTGCATAAGTAACGTTACATTTGTGAATATTCATGAGATTCCGTTCATGATTGCGTGAGTTGCTTTGTAAACAAACACACACAAACACACACGAACAGGGATAACGTATACACTCCTGACGGAGGCAGCAACTAAGTAAATAAAATATTCACTTTGCACTGAATGAAAAAAAAAACAATATTCAATCATAGACAGCGTATATAGGAATAAAACAGGTCGTCCGGTGTAAACATGGAACATGCAGCTGTTAAAACAAGATAATTATATACTACAACATAACTTCATTAGCTGTATTTACATATGTGCTGGACTGATTAACCATACATTTACATCCGGTGTTTAATGCTGGCACTCCTTCTCTGCATTGGTGTTCATCTTTTATATTCCTGATACTATGTGAATAGAGGATAATAAAACATTACAATAAAAGAGAATATATACCCACTGTGATTTTTATTTGATAAAAAGTCAAAATATAAAATATCCAATTTCTCATATGTCCCAAAAATCCTTGTAAAATAGGAAACTGTTAGCACTAACACTAGCACCTTCCCTTTTACAAAGGACTCCTTTTACTGTTTTTTTCTGGTATATATAGATATATATATATATATATATATATATATATATATATATATACTCATTGTTGATCAGTTAGTTGCTTTATATCCTAAACCTCAAGAATGAGACATTCACCAAATTTAACATTACAATATAACTATGCCAATCATTGTCAATGTTTTGAATCATTTACAATCATTTAGACGAGATTACTTTGTCTGGTTAGTGACTTTGTCTGGCCAGTGAGTCAGAGCACTGGAGTCCCTTTACCCCGATTACTTTCTTCCGCCCGCTGTTCAACCGAGCGATGACTGCATCCATTGAATTTTTGTAGAGTTTCTGTGACCCTGCCTTTGGGACCCCCGATGGGGATCCCGTTTGAGACATAGTTTTACAACGGGGCCCACAGCGATGTGGTATTGGTGGTAGCGGCCTGTTCGGACGGGACGGAGTCAGTGGGCGTCCACTAGTCGTGCATCGAGATATATCACCCAGTGCCATATTGTCATAATGAATACTGCATTTGTCTTCATTCTATTTAATAAAGGTTGGTAGTTAACGTCTTCACAGTTGTAAAATAAATATAAGAATCATATAATAAATAACAATTATCCAAATGAAGTTCTCTTAAAGTATAACGAGACGGTAACTGCATGCGGCATACCTTCCTGGACAGCGCTTTGACTGCATATGCCTTCGCAGTTATTGAATAAAAATTATATACAAAATACATAGATCAATTCGTTCGGGGATTGCAATTACAGAGAATATAAAGCAACCGTTAAACAATCGGGGATCCCCAGTTCACTAAAAATCTGTTTAAAAAAATTCAAGTTTAATCCGTCAGATAGATATGTATTGTATAACAATTATTGTATAACAATTATAAGAGAGAATTTTAAGAGCAACGCTATTTGCAAATCCGCTGCTAAACTTCCCATTTGAAAGATATATTAAAAATTCTATTCTTAGGTGACAAGTTTATATTGCCACAAAAAGGGTCTCTTATATTCGGGTATATTGTATTGCATGATCTTGGTTTCAAAGATTATAACTGCTAACGTTACGATTGAACAGATCACCTGTCCGCACTGTGTACATTTCGAATCGATTGTTGAAGTTGACAGGTATCTTGTCATATATGGAGTTGGAGAGTAGAAAGGTAGTTCGTTGCCAGGTCCTGAAGCTACTCTCTTTGCCATGGAAACATCTGGTAACCGTGTCGGTGGTAATGGATCCGCGGACGCCTCTCTTGTCAACAAAGTTTGAATATAACGCATAAGATGAATAAAGGTATCAAGACTGTATGTACGTTACTGTATTAAAACTCAGGGATATTTAGCACCATTCATCTTGAAACACCTACCTGTTTTGATATCGACGTCTGCAATGAGTTTATGAGTTTATGTTATTGTAATTTACATTGATCCCCCCCCCCCTATATAACATTATAATGGTTAAAACATAGACAATTAAGACATCCAATGCAACATTACTTAAAAATGCCTATATCGGCTAAAGCTTAAGATATATAATGTGGGAATACAATTCTTTGGATTTGTACATCTAGGGAATCCTATAGAAGTTAACCTTTGGCACTACGTCAACTGTAACAAAATGAATATCACAATATAAGCATCTTTCTATTTTGGGTCACAGAAGCGGAGCATAGTTATCTAAACATACCTAACAAGAGTCGATCTCTGGCTGGATTTGTTCTCGTTAAACTTGTTGATGCATACTGTTACAATTACAACTACGACAACAAGAGTGGTGAATGCGCTGAGGACTACTATCCAACCACGGGTCACACCTTCCCCTGTTTTAATGGAAAGCGAAGTAAGATCCAAAATATGAACAGTTTCATGATTGTACGTTTCCTAAGATGAATTTAAAAGTTATTAAGTATTAGGTTATTTATTACCAATAATCATTCTGACAATTCATGTAATGTATGACTTATATAACACCTTAGAATGGAATCACGTCCTTCCCCTTCTGGACCGAATATAAAAAAAATTAATGATGGCTACTAATGGTAAAATCTGACAGCTGACAGATTATCAGTATCTAGTGCTGAATATATATATATATATATATATATATATATATATATATATATTAAGACACATTGAAGATGTAAAAAGACATCAGCTTGGGTCGCAGACTGGCTATTTTGCAGATTGACTATTTGTAAATATTCGGTATATCAATCTAAATACAGTGAAGATCAGTTCGTTTTACTAGAATCTTTGTTGGAAAACTAAATTCAAGACTCTTCAAATAAAGATTAAAATAAAAAATAATGCCAACTTAGCGGCACGTCCTCAGGGCAACTGGTTTTCTTTTACGTACCAGACACTCTGTCAGGATAGCTATAATGCTCTATAATAATGAATTTATGCAGAAGGTCTTTATGTTTTCGAAATGTGAAGATAAACGTTAAACGTAACATGCACTTTAACTTGATTTTGGAATTGAGTACCCCCTACGAATTTACCAGACTTGTTTACTCGATAAATCATTTCTGCACAATCAGCAACTAGCCGAATGAACTCCAGGGCCGTAGCCAGAGCAAAGTCGGGGGGGTGGGGGGTGGGGGGGGGGGGGGGGGTCGGGAGTAAAAGCTTTGTCAGAGCGAAGCATAACGAAGGGGCTTAGACGTCTAGGGGGGAGGGTGTAGCACGATATTAAAATGCATGCTATAAATTTGAATTTCTGTATGTATTGATCTTATAATATAAGTTATAATGACAGAAGTTTTATTTACGTAGCTTATGTGTAACTGAGTGGAAGTCACCAATCAAATTAAACTTTCTTCCATTATTGCCATCTATTTTTTTTTTTTTTTTTTTGGCCTAAGAATGCTCAGGTCAAAATGCACGGGTCCGTCCAAAACCAAACGAATTTGGCAAAACTGTTCCCTTCGTAGGCTTGACACCCTCGTGAATATGCTCGACTTCCTCACCTACTACACATAAAGTGGGACGAATGGAGAAACACTCGGCGGTCTCCCATCTCGACACACCGCCCTCTACAGTCAGTATCGCACATCTCTGCTGATCGTTTACTGTACCATTTCGCCAGCGGAAATCTCGAACAGCAGAGCCTGATAAGACCAAATTTAAATTGTCAAGCGTTAAATGTAATTGCGTATTTTGATTTTCAGTTGGGACAATAATTTATCTTGATACCAAAATATGAGGTGGATGAATACCGGTAAATAAACTCACACATTATGCAAGATACCTGTTTCAAATTAATTTGCTAGGTGAAAATTATCAATGTATCTCATTCATGTTTAAGGAATCCGTTTGGGTTTTGGAACACAAAAGCGTCAGTTTTCTTTCCGGTTAAGTAATCCTCAATTCTTGTTGTGCTATTAGTTGTTAAAGTTTATGTTATTTATGTATATTATGTTATTTATGTATGCTGATATAATGGCTCACCGTTGTGTCCCTCAGTTATCCACTGGCTGTTTACACAACCTACCCATACTTCAGAACAGTTCGTGGGAAGAGGTACTTTACGTATCTGATTGGCTAACTTTGACCCCTGACCTTTACACGCCATGAAAGCAGAGTACCAATCACGTGACTGGCCATCGCATCGCATGCTATAGCAACGACCATTCTGCTTGAAGCAATGTGGTTTCTCGCAGTCTCGGCATTCTAAAACAGTATTTTTATTGTTTATTACTCACCCTTAAATCATATTTTACAATTAAAATACATTTCTTACTTCATTACCATGGTAATTTCTTTACTTCACAATTTTGGTGATCTAAACGTTTAAATTTTCAGTACTGTTAATTTCTATACATAAAACATATATCGGGGTTTTAATCATAATGTATTATATCATTCATCATGGTAATTCTAGCCTGATAAATACGGATGCATGGATTGTTTTAACACAGGTCGACCAAAGTACGATGTAATGATTACCTACACCCACAACACTCTGTTGCAATGTTTCCATGTAACATATGAATGTACGTTTAATAGTTTCACAAAGATATTTCTTTGTATTTATAATACATATATTATCATACATGTACTACTTGAAATCTTACTTGCGTCACATATGTAACCATCGACCTTGACTGAACAGCCATTGGCATACATGTCATTCTGTGGAATACGAATAACGCCGCACAGTGCGCCGGACAATAACCTTGAGCGATAGACAGTTTGGTTGACTGGAAGAATATGAATGTTTAATTCCACATGAATGTTTAATTCCACATCTAATAAATAAATGAATAAAAGTAAATTAATAACTAAATATATATATATATATTATAAATATATATATATATATATATATATATATATATATATATATATATATAGAGTGAGAGAGAGAGAGAGCGAGAGGGAGAGAGAGAGAGAAGGAGAGTGAAACCTCGGAATTACGACCACCAATGGGACCTCGATAAAAGGGTTACACTTTCAAGGTGGCCGTTTAAGCGAGGTCAGATATGAAGAGCAAAACACAATCGGGATCGTGAAAGAGTGACCCTTATTTTCAGATGGCCACTAAACCATTGTGGTCATCAGACCTTTTCTCTATTGCTGAATAAAAATTGAGAGATTGAAAACATTATCTTTACAGTCTGAGTTAGGCATTCTTGGCCAGATAAAAGTGCTCATAGCAAGGATATCAGTTTTTCAGTGTAATTGTGCTGAGTAGAGGTGTCCAGTGGTGCCCATGTTAACACATTGTATCAAATGCCACTTTACTTCAACTAGCGTGTTTGGATACATGTTACACCTGTACATGATACACAGCAACACTGCCCGACCTCGAATTTGACTGACCTATAAACCGTGGCCCATGCTGTTTGAAACAAAGCACAAAGATGGTACCGGTAACAGGAAAGGAGGATATATATTGTCAACGAAGGCACACAAAAATGTAAGTTCTCCACGTTCAGATCTTTTAACTATTTTATTTCTGATGGGTTGGTTACCATGTTCTATAGATCTGTAAAACAGTAAATCAACGGAGTTGCCGCACTCTGATGGTCTGCCTATGCGGTTCTCCAGTGCATGCTCAAGTAGGACATTTTGAAATCTGGAAGGGGGGGGGGGAGATGTTGAGGGGTTGGGGGACAGAACATCGCGTTCAATAGGGAAATGGTCAAAAGTCTCTGATCTAAATTTTACACTCTCCCAGTTAAATAACAATTATTCATTTCTGTTTGCAAGGCACTAAAAATCTAGCATAGGCTTAAGGCCAGACATTTAAAAGTTTGCATTCATACTTTTTATGCTCTACCTCATGAGTTTAAGGGCACAAAGTTCTTCAGAGCAAAATGTTATTCTTGCAATTAAGGCAATGTTTTTTTGTTATTGTGTCCACCTACAAACAAGAAGGGAAATAATATCCTGTTATAACAAAACTTTTGTGTGCAATACCAACCTCTGATCAACAGTGGTTATGGCATACGATTTATACAATTTTCATCAACATAATCAGTATTTAAAGCATCTTCAAAACACTGTGTGCATGGCATTTGTCTGTCAAGGACCTCGTGAATTTACATGGTCGCAGACTAATAGTTTGAATTGCTGTTTTAATCATTTTTTTTTCTTTTCAGGCTTTCGTCTTATGCATGATAGTTGAACACCTGGCTGGGAGAATGATAAATGTCATGATATGGATCCTCAACTACCCAGGGGCAAGAAAGGATAAGGTTATATTAACTGTATTAATTTATAAAATATGTTATACACCCTGTAAGGGATGTGCTTTTTAATTCTTCTAAAATTGGTTTAATAGAGAAAGCTGCTGAGTGGGCCCTAATACAAAATACACTAATAAGAAGACGGAGAGCGCAATGTGATGTAAACATCTATAAACACGGGTCTGCTCAAGGACAGCACTGCTCCACCACAACACAAGGGTCTGCTCCAACACAGTTCTGCTCTAGAAGAGCGCTGCTCCAGTAGAGCACACAGTCCTGCTTCAGGAGAGCATACTGCTTATGTTCTGTTAATAACTGCTCAATATCTGCTTCTGACATGCAAATAGACATGCTCCTTTGGAGCACTAATTTGAATAATTGAAACCGCTCATTTTGTGTTAGAACCGCTGCTCAAAATCTGCTGCGCAATACATATTTTCAAACATGGTAGTTTTGAGCAGACTTTCAGCATATAAACCATAGGTCTTGGAGCACATATACAGCATATGCTGTAACTATGCTGAATACCTGCTGAAGATCTGCTGCAAACACTGCTCTGCTTTCTTTGAATATATATATTTGTATGTTTGTACATCTAAGTGTGTAACAAAATCATATTTTAAACATGTTTATGTTCAGTAAATGGAGTATTACTGGTTAGTTGGAATCCTTTAAATGGTATTATCCCAAAGGCTTTTCTCATCAAAGAGTCCTGATTGGGGTATATGTAGATGTAAACTTGAATTCTTTATTTTATTTTTCATTTTCTCTTGTTGTTTTTGGTAACTGATACCCTACAAAATACATATGTCATTTAGGGTATTGTGTTTTATGCTATCACTGAGTACAAGTCACTTCGAAATTAAATTTTAAATAATTCACTGTAGATGATTTTGAACTACCGTAACTTGATCAGAATCATTGGAATTGTTGTGTCCGCAACAAGATTAAACAGGATACAGCATTTTTGTCAAAAGGAATCTATAATGTAATAATTGCTCTGACATTCAAAATAATAACTGGAGTACAATTAGACTGACTAAAAATACAGGTTGATAATTGTAGGGTCTCACCTGGATTATCTGTCTCCCCTCGATCGTCTATCCACCTGAAATGTGACATATTCTTAAGCCGGACTCCCAGCCAGACACTTGTAACCCCGCTCCTGTTCATTGTCTTGATTAGTGAATCTTCATCCTCAAGTTCCATGTTGCTAGGCAACCTCTGGCCTAAGGCTTGACAGTATTGGGTGGCATTCTGCCAGTTCAGCAGGGGTAGTTCGCTCATTGCTGTTTATGATAAGGTTTGTATTATAACGTAAATGAATATGCTTGAGATGTAGTCATGTATGTTTCAATGATTTTCAAGTAACAGTTGTGAACAGAGCTCTTTGTATTCATCTGAATTCACACGGAAGTGTCGTGTGTTTAATTATATGGTGCGAAGCCCGGCGTTACCTGTGATACTAATAAATTATACACATTACCTCCACAGTAAATACCTTCTGACTGTACTTCAAATTCATGATCTAATTCATGATTTGATTTATGGTAGACATTTTATATGAGTGATTCTAAATTTATTTACCGAAAAATTATAGGCTACTTCTCATCAGTATTAAATTTCAGGTTTGCTTATGGACTTAAACACAATGCTACGTCACTCATCGCTAACTCCAGAACTCCAGTGAGGTAACCACCCACGTCACCGACGAAGGTGAAGCAAGATTGGTATCAGGACGTTCGAAAATATCGAAACTCAACACTGGAAAACTGTACTTATCCTTGACTTATTATGCCTTTTTTATAAATCAATATTTGCTGGTAAGAGTATGAAGAGTAATTATACATTTTATTACTATTTTGTCAAATTTATGTAGCACTAAGGTGTCTGAAACCGTTCGGTTACTATTACTTATACACTGGAAAACAAATCAACATTAATAATACTTATATATATATATATATATATATATATATATATATATATATATATATATATATATATATATATATATATATATATATAACATCCCCTATATACGTACCAGAGTTTGCTGAAGTGCCTGTTATGTATACCTGTGTTCTGTTTAAATTGCCGGTGACTGATAGCGTTGCAAAATAAATTAAAAGAACCATATTCGTTACCAACATTCCACCTACATGTACTCGACTTAGTATGCTTTTTAGAACTCAGTCAGGAAGTGACTTTTTTGAGACTGCAGACTCTTAATAATAAGTTGATGTAACTGCATACTCCCGACAACCGGGAGTATTAAAGACACGATTCACAGAATAATCATGCATCTAATTGTATGTTATACATTGGTATGATATGTTAATCACTAGGCATTATAAATAACGTATTATTTACTCCTTGATAGACAAGGTGGTTAGATTTTGTAACACAGCATCCTCCTCTATACAGATAAGCATGCAGTCACATTTCTTTTTAAAAGTGCTTTACAGTGTAACCTGTATTGCAGTATAACTTAATGTTGCTTGGACATGTGTACACATATTACGTATATATATATATATATATATATATATATATATATATATATATATATATATAAACATATATATAAACATGTGTGTGTGTGTAGACGGGTGTCCTGGTGGGTGTGTGTGTACTAGTGCTGCCATCTACGGGAAATAATTTTAATGATTTTACATATATTCTTGTTAGACGCACTTGTGTGGCGTCATTGCATCAAAGCGTTCTATTCAACACAACGATAAAGAAGATTTTAGGCTACTAAAATACGGCAGGTGTAGATGGTTGATATGAACTCATACCCGACTTTAAGTGAGATGACCCACAAAGAAGCACAAAGCATCAATCATAGAACGATCAAATCAAGTGTGAGACAATGTTACGTCATACACTTACAGGTGATCGGATCAATGCATGCACCGTGACGACTTAGCGACTATACTAAAAAATTGTCTATATAGGTCTCAAAAACACATAAGCTCAATTAGACGCGCTGATCGGTCCATCTGTTATTCTTCAAGGACAAGTGAACGCCGCTGAGGTTATCCTAGGAGTCATATTCTGTAATTTGGGAAATCTTGTTTTCCGAATGTTGCATTTCTACTTTTCGGTCGATAGAGGTAAATTTCGTTACCTCAATTTATATTTCTCAGGAATGCAAGCCTCCGCCATTTGTTGTGAGATGCTCTCCAAACATGTATTCCCAGGTTCCTGAGTCCGGATCACGTGCCGAACCCCCACCCATTCTACCATTTCGCCAGCGGAAGTCACGAACGGCAGTGCCTAGTAAGTGCAAATAAAAAGCGTCAGAAAAGCTGTTCATTACATCATGTAGAGGGGGCGCCCGTGGCCTATGATCTCTGTTTGTCTAAAAAGCTACTTATGGCAACTGCCCCCCCCCCCCCCCAACACCTGGATCATTGTTGAACTCAAGATCTGAAATTCTCTCCACATTCACTTTGAAATCTTTTGAGATCTTTGTAATAAATAATGAAATAAATAAATAAAACAAACCTCTTTCCCTTGTTATGTTCCAGCATTGCTTCCATTATATTCGTGAACCCCGACTAATCCTATTGTGCCCCCAAGGACAATAAGATCAATGTCAGTCTTTTACTTGGTCTCGCTCCCCGATACGCACAAAGCATAATCTCGTAATCTCGTAAAGTCTCGGCTTTTCAAACCGTGCCGTTAGCTTTATTTTAACAACAGGATCGGATCGCATCCAGTGAAACAGTCTGTAGTGAATTTACAGTGTTGTTTTTCTTCAGTGTTCTAAGAATGCAAGCCTCAGCGATGTGCCCAAAACCGTTTGCATTCACTTATTCGGCCCATATACCCAGGTTCCTTCGTGCATAAGTAACGTTACATTTGTGAATATTCATGAGATTCCGTTCATGATTGCGTGAGTTGCTTTGTAAACAAACACACACAAACACACACGAACAGGGATAACGTATACACTCCTGACGGAGGCAGCAACTAAGTAAATAAAATATTCACTTTGCACTGAATGAAAAAAAAACAATATTCAATCATAGACAGCGTATATAGGAATAAAACAGGTCGTCCGGTGTAAACATGGAACATGCAGCTGTTAAAACAAGATAATTATATACTACAACATAACTTCATTAGCTGTATTTACATATGTGCTGGACTGATTAACCATACATTTACATCCGGTGTTTAATGCTGGCACTCCTTCTCTGCATTGGTGTTCATCTTTTATATTCCTGATACTATGTGAATAGAGGATAATAAAACATTACAATAAAAGAGAATATATACCCACTGTGATTTTTATTTGATAAAAAGTCAAAATATAAAATATCCAATTTCTCATATGTCCCAAAAATCCTTGTAAAATAGGAAACTGTTAGCACTAACACTAGCACCTTCCCTTTTACAAAGGACTCCTTTTACTGTTTTTTTCTGGTATATATATATATATATATATATATATATATATATATATATATATATATACTCATTGTTGATCAGTTAGTTGCTTTATATCCTAAACCTCAAGAATGAGACATTCACCAAATTTAACATTACAATATAACTATGCCAATCATTGTCAATGTTTTGAATCATTTACAATCATTTAGACGAGATTACTTTGTCTGGCCAGTGAGTCAGAGCACTGGAGTCCCTTTACCCCGATTACTTTCTTCCGCCCGCTGTTCAACTGAGCGATGACTGCATCCATTGAATTTTTGTAGAGTTTCTGTGACCCTGCCTTTGGGACCCCCGATGGGGATGCCGTTTGAGACATAGTTTTACAACGGGGCCCACAGCGATGTGGTATTGGTGGTAGCGGCCTGTTCGGACGGGACGGAGTCAGTGGGCGTCCACTAGTCGTGCATCGAGATATATCACCCAGTGCCATATTGTCATAATGAATACTGCATTTGTCTTCATTCTATTTAATAAAGGTTGGTAGTTAACGTCTTCACAGTTGTAAAATAAATATAAGAATCATATAATAAATAACAATTATCCAAATGAAGTTCTCTTAAAGTATAACGAGACGGTAACTGCATGCGGCATACCTTCCTGGACAGCGCTTTGACTGCATATGCCTTCGCAGTTATTGAATAAAAATTATATACAAAATACATAGATCAATTCGTTCGGGGATTGCAATTACAGAGAATATAAAGCAACCGTTAAACAATCGGGGATCCCCAGTTCACTAAAAATCTGTTTAAAAAAAATCAAGTTTAATCCGTCAGATAGATATGTATTGTATAACAATTATTGTATAACAATTATAAGAGAGAATTTTAAGAGCAACGCTATTTGCAAATCCGCTGCTAAACTTCCCATTTGAAAGATATATTAAAAATTCTATTCTTAGGTGACAAGTTTATATTGCCACAAAAAGGGTCTCTTATATTCGGGTATATTGTATTGCATGATCTTGGTTTCAAAGATTATAACTGCTAACGTTACGATTGAACAGATCACCTGTCCGCACTGTGTACATTTCGAATCGATTGTTGAAGTTGACAGGTATCTTGTCATATATGGAGTTGGAGAGTAGAAAGGTAGTTCGTTGCCAGGTCCTGAAGCTACTCTCTTTGCCATGGAAACATCTGGTAACCGTGTCGGTGGTAATGGATCCGCGGACGCCTCTCTTGTCAACAAAGTTTGAATATAACGCATAAGATGAATAAAGGTATCAAGACTGTATGTACGTTACTGTATTAAAACTCAGGGATATTTAGCACCATTCATCTTGAAACACCTACCTGTTTTGATATCGACGTCTGCAATGAGTTTATGAGTTTATGTTATTGTAATTTACATTGATCCCCCCCCCATATAACATTATAATGGTTAAAACATAGACAATTAAGACATCCAATGCAACATTACTTAAAAATGCCTATATCGGCTAAAGCTTAAGATATATAATGTGGGAATACAATTCTTTGGATTTGTACATCTAGGGAATCCTATAGAAGTTAACCTTTGGCACAACGTCAACTGTAACAAAATGAATATCACAATATAAGCATCTTTCTATTTTGGGTCACAGAAGCGGAGCATAGTTATCTAAACATACCTAACAAGAGTCGATCTCTGGCTGGATTTGTTCTCGTTAAACTTGTTGATGCATACTGTTACAATTACAACTACGACAACAAGAGTGGTGAATGCGCTGAGGACTACTATCCAACCACGGGTCACACCTTCCCCTGTTTTAATGGAAAGCGAAGTAAGATCCAAAATATGAACAGTTTCATGATTGTACGTTTCCTAAGATGAATTTAAAAGTTATTAAGTATTAGGTTATTTATTACCAATAATCATTCTGACAATTCATGTAATGTATGACTTATATAACACCTTAGAATGGAATCACGTCCTTCCCCTTCTGGACCGAATATAAAAAAAATTAATGATGGCTACTAATGGTAAAATCTGACAGCTGACAGATTATCAGTATCTAGTGCTGAATATATATATATATATATATATATATATATATATATATATATATATATTAAGACACATTGAAGATGTAAAAAGACATCAGCTTGGGTCGCAGACTGGCTATTTTGCAGATTGACTATTTGTAAATATTCGGTATATCAATCTAAATACAGTGAAGATCAGTTCGTTTTACTAGAATCTTTGTTGGAAAACTAAATTCAAGACTCTTCAAATAAAGATTAAAATAAAAAATAATGCCAACTTAGCGGCACGTCCTCAGGGCAACTGGTTTTCTTTTACGTACCAGACACTCTGTCAGGATAGCTATAATGCTCTATAATAATGAATTTATGCAGAAGGTCTTTATGTTTTCGAAATGTGAAGATAAACGTTAAACGTAACTTGCACTTTAACTTGATTTTGGAATTGAGTACCCCCTACGAATTTACCAGACTTGTTTACTCGATAAATCATTTCTGCACAATCAGCAACTAGCCGAATGAACTCCAGGGCCGTAGCCAGAGCAAAGTCGGGGGGGTGGGGGGTGGGGGGGGGGGGGGTCGGGAGTAAAAGCTTTGTCAGAGCGAAGCATAACGAAGGGGCTTAGACGTCTAGGGGGGAGGGTGTAGCACGATATTAAAATGCATGCTATAAATTTGAATTTCTGTATGTATTGATCTTATAATATAAGTTATAATGACAGAAGCTTTATTTACGTAGCTAATGTGTAACTGAGTGGAAGTCACCAATCAAATTAAACTTTCTTCCATTATTGCCATCTATTTTTTCTTTTTTTTGGCCTAAGAATGCTCAGGTCAAAATGCACGGGTCCGTCCACAACCAAACGAATTTGGCAAAACTGTTCCCTTCGTAGGCTTGACACCCTCGTGAATATGCTCGACTTCCTCACCTACTACACATAAAGTGGGACGAATGGAGAAACACTCGGCGGTCTCCCATCTCGACACACCGCCCTCTACAGTCAGTATCGCACATCTCTGCTGATCGTTTACTGTACCATTTCGCCAGCGGAAATCTCGAACAGCAGAGCCTGATAAGACCAAATTTAAATTGTCAAGCGTTAAATGTAATTGCGTATTTTGATTTTCAGTTGGGACAATAATTTATCTTGATACCAAAATATGAGGTGGATGAATACCGGTAAATAAACTCACACATTATGCAAGATACCTGTTTCAAATTAATTTGCTAGGTGAAAATTATCAATGTATCTCATTCATGTTTAAGGAATCCGTTTGGGTTTTGGAACACAAAAGCGTCAGTTTTCTTTCCGGTTAAGTAATCCTCAATTCTTGTTGTGCTATTAGTTGTTAAAGTTTATGTTATTTATGTATATTATGTTATTTATGTATGCTGATATAATGGCTCACCGTTGTGTCCCTCAGTTATCCACTGGCTGTTTACACAACCTACCCATACTTCAGAACAGTTCGTGGGAAGAGGTACTTTACGTATCTGATTGGCTAACTTTGACCCCTGACCTTTACACGCCATGAAAGCAGAGTACCAATCACGTGACTGGCCATCGCATCGCATGCTATAGCAACGACCATTCTGCTTGAAGCAATGTGGTTTCTCGCAGTCTCGGCATTCTAAAACAGTATTTTTATTGTTTATTACTCACCCTTAAATCATATTTTACAATTAAAATACATTTCTTACTTCATTACCATGGTAATTTCTTTACTTCACAATTTTGGTGATCTAAACGTTTAAATTTTCAGTACTGTTAAATTCTATACATAAAACATATATCGGGGTTTTAATCATAATGTATTATATCATTCATCATGGTAATTCTAGCCTGATAAATACGGATGCATGGATTGTTTTAACACAGGTCGACCAAAGTACGATGTAATGATTACCTACACCCACAACACTCTGTTGCAATGTTTCCATGTAACATATGAATGTTTAATAGTTTCACAAAGATATTTCTTTGTATTTATAATACATATATTATCATACATGTACTACTTGAAATCTTACTTGCGTCACATATGTAACCATCGACCTTGACTGAACAGCCATTGGCATACATGTCATTCTGTGGAATACGAATAACGCCGCACAGTGCGCCGGACAATAACCTTGAGCGATAGACAGTTTGGTTGACTGGAAGAATATGAATGTTTAATTCCACATGAATGTTTAATTCCACATCTAATAAATAAATGAATAAAAGTAAATTAATAACTAAATATATATATATATATTATAAATATATATATATATATATATATATATAGAGTGAGAGAGAGAGAGAGCGAGAGGGAGAGAGAGAGAGAAGGAGAGTGAAACCTCGGAATTACGACCACCAATGGGACCTCGATAAAAGGGTTACACTTTCAAGGTGGCCGTTTAAGCGAGGTCAGATATGAAGAGCAAAACACAATCGGGATCGTGAAAGAGTGACCCTTATTTTCAGATGGCCACTAAACCATTGTGGTCATCAGACCTTTTCTCTATTGCTGAATAAAAATTGAGAGATTGAAAACATTATCTTTACAGTCTGAGTTAGGCATTCTTGGCCAGATAAAAGTGCTCATAGCAAGGATATCAGTTTTCCAGTGTAATTGTGCTGAGTAGAGGTGTCCAGTGGTGCCCCGGTTAACACATTGTATCAAATGCCACTTTACTTCAACTAGCGTGTTTGGATACATGTTACACCTGTACATGATACACAGCAACACTGCCCGACCTCGAATTTGACTGACCTATAAACCGTGGCCCATGCTGTTTGAAACAAAGCACAAAGATGGTACCGGTAACAGGAAAGGAGGATATATATTGTCAACGAAGGCACACAAAAATGTAAGTTCTCCACGTTCAGATCTTTTAACTATTTTATTTCTGATGGGTTGGTTACCATGTTCTATAGATCTGTAAAACAATAAATCAACGGAGTTGCCGCACTCTGATGGTCTGCCTATGCGGTTCTCCAGTGCATGCTCAAGTAGGACATTTTGAAATCTGGAAGGGGGGGGGGGGAGATGTTGAGGGGTTGGGGGACAGAACATCGCGTTCAATAGGGAAATGGTCAAAAGTCTCTGATCTAAATTTTACACTCTCCCAGTTAAATAACAATTATTCATTTCTGTTTGCAAGGCACTAAAAATCTAGCATAGGCTTAAGGCCAGACATTTAAAAGTTTGCATTCATACTTTTTATGCTCTACCTCATGAGTTTAAGGGCACAAAGTTCTTCAGAGCAAAATGTTATTCTTGCAATTAAGGCAATCTTTTTTTGTTATTGTGTCCACCTACAAACAAGAAGGGAAATAATATCCTGTTATAACAAAACTTTTGTGTGCAATACCAACCTCTGATCAACAGTGGTTATGGCATACGATTTATACAATTTTCATCAACATAATCAGTATTTAAAGCATCTTCAAAACACTGTGTGCATGGCATTTGTCTGTCAAGGACCTCGTGAATTTACATGGTCGCAGACTAATAGTTTGAATTGCTGTTTTAATCATTTTTTTTCTTTTCAGGCTTTCGTCTTATGCATGATAGTTGAACACCTGGCTGGGAGAATGATAAATGTCATGATATGGATCCTCAACTACCCAGGGGCAAGAAAGGATAAGGTTATATTAACTGTATTAATTTATAAAATATGTTATACACCCTGTAAGGGATGTGCTTTTTAATTCTTCTAAAATTGGTTTAATAGAGAAAGCTGCTGAGTGGGCCCTAATACAAAATACACTAATAAGAAGACGGAGAGCGCAATGTGATGTAAACATCTATAAACACGGGTCTGCTCAAGGACAGCACTGCTCCACCACAACACAAGGGTCTACTCCAACACAGTTCTGCTCTAGAAGAGCGCTGCTCCAGTAGAGCACACAGTCCTGCTTCAGGAGAGCATACTGCTTATGTTCTGTTAATAACTGCTCAATATCTGCTTCTGACATGCAAATAGACATGCTCCTTTGGAGCACTAATTTGAATAATTGAAACCGCTCATTTTGTGTTAGAACCGCTGCTCAAAATCTGCTGCGCAATACATATTTTTAAACATGGTAGTTTTGAGCAGACTTTCAGCATATAAACCATAGGTCTTGGAGCACATATACAGCATATGCTGTAACTATGCTGAATACCTGCTGAAGATCTGCTGCAAACACTGCTCTGCTTTCTTTGAATATATATATTTGTATGTTTGTACATCTAAGTGTGTAACAAAATCATATTTTAAACATGTTTATGTTCAGTAAATGGAGTATTACTGGTTAGTTGGAATCCTTTAAATGGTATTATCCCAAAGGCTTTTCTCATCAAAGAGTCCTGATTGGGGTATATGTAGATGTAAACTTGAATTCTTTATTTTATTTTTCATTTTCTCTTGTTGTTTTTGGTAACTGATACCCTACAAAATACATATGTCATTTAGGGTATTGTGTTTTATGCTATCACTGAGTACAAGTCACTTCGAAATTAAATTTTAAATAATTCACTGTAGATGATTTTGAACTACCGTAACTTGATCAGAATCATTGGAATTGTTGTGTCCGCAACAAGATTAAACAGGATACAGCATTTTTGTCAAAAGGAATCTATAATGTAATAATTGCTCTGACATTCAAAATAATAACTGGAGTACAATTAGACTGACTAAAAATACAGGTTGATAATTGTAGGGTCTCACCTGGATTATCTGTCTCCCCTCGATCGTCTATCCACCTGAAATGTGACATATTCTTAAGCCGGACTCCCAGCCAGACACTTGTAACCCCGCTCCTGTTCATTGTCTTGATTAGTGAATCTTCATCCTCAAGTTCCATGTTGCTAGGCAACCTCTGGCCTAAGGCTTGACAGTATTGGGTGGCATTCTGCCAGTTCAGCAGGGGTAGTTCGCTCATTGCTGTTTATGATAAGGTTTGTATTATAACGTAAATGAATATGCTTGAGATGTAGTCATGTATGTTTCAATGATTTTCAAGTAACAGTTGTGAACAGAGCTCTTTGTATTCATCTGAATTCACACGGAAGTGTCGTGTGTTTAATTATATGGTGCGAAGCCCGGCGTTACCTGTGATACTAATAAATTATACACATTACCTCCACAGTAAATACCTACTGACTGTACTTCAAATTCATGATCTAATTCATGATTTGATTTATGGTAGACATTTTATATGAGTGATTCTAAATTTATTTACCGAAAAATTATAGGCTACTTCTCATCAGTATTAAATTTCAGGTTTGCTTATGGACTTAAACACAATGCTACGTCACTCATCGCAAACTCCAGAACTCCAGTGAGGTAACCACCCACGTCACCGACGAAGGTGAAGCAAGATTGGTATCAGGACGTTCGAAAATATCGAAACTCAACACTGGAAAACTGTACTTATCCTTGACTTATTATGCCTTTTTTATAAATCAATATTTGCTGCTAAGAGTATGAAGAGTAATTATACATTTTATTACTATTTTGTCAAATTTATGTAGCACTAAGGTGTCTGAAACCGTTCGGTTACTATTACTTATACACTGGAAAACAAATCAACATTAATAATACTTATATATATATATATATATATATATATATATATATATATATATATATATATATATATATATAACATCCCCTATATACGTACCAGAGTTTGCTGAAGTGCCTGTTATGTATACCTGTGTTCTGTTTAAATTGCCGGTGACTGATAGCGTTGCAAAATAAATTAAAAGAACCATATTCGTTACCAACATTCCACCTACATGTACTCGACTTAGTATGCTTTTTAGAACTCAGTCAGGAAGTGACTTTTTTGAGACTGCAGACTCTTAATAATAAGTTGATGTAACTGCATACTCCCGACAACCGGGAGTATTAAAGACACGATTCACAGAATAATCATGCATCTAATTGTATGTTATACATTGGTATGATATGTTAATCACTAGGCATTATAAATAACGTATTATTTACTCCTTGATAGACAAGGTGGTTAGATTTTGTAACACAGCATCCTCCTCTATACAGATAAGCATGCAGTCACATTTCTTTTTAAAAGTGCTTTACAGTGTAACCTGTATTGCAGTATAACTTAATGTTGCTTGGACATGTGTACACATATTACGTATATATATATATATATATATATATATATATATATAAACATATATATAAACATGTGTGTGTGTGTAGACGGGTGTCCTGGTGGGTGTGTGTGTACTAGTGCTGCCATCTACGGGAAATAATTTTAATGATTTTACATATATTCTTGTTAGACGCACTTGTGTGGCGTCATTGCATCAAAGCGTTCTATTCAACACAACGATAAAGAAGATTTTAGGCTACTAAAATACGGCAGGTGTAGATGGTTGATATGAACTCATACCCGACTTTAAGTGAGATGACCCACAAAGAAGCACAAAGCATCAATCATAGAACGATCAAATCAAGTGTGAGACAATGTTACGTCATACACTTACAGGTGATCGGATCAATGCATGCACCGTGACGACTTAGCGACTATACTAAAAAATTGTCTATATAGGTCTCAAAAACACATAAGCTCAATTAGACGCGCTGATCGGTCCATCTGTTATTCTTCAAGGACAAGTGAACGCCGCTGAGGTTATCCTAGGAGTCATATTCTGTAATTTGGGAAATCTTGTTTTCCGAATGTTGCATTTCTACTTTTCGGTCGATAGAGGTAAATTTCGTTACCTCAATTTATATTTCTCAGGAATGCAAGCCTCCGCCATTTGTTGTGAGATGCTCTCCAAACATGTATTCCCAGGTTCCTGAGTCCGGATCACGTGCCGAACCCCCACCCATTCTACCATTTCGCCAGCGGAAGTCACGAACGGCAGTGCCTAGTAAGTGCAAATAAAAAGCGTCAGAAAAGCTGTTCATTACATCATGTAGAGGGGGCGCCCGTGGCCTATGATCTCTGTTTGTCTAAAAAGCTACTTATGGCAACTGCCCCCCCCCCCCCAACACCTGGATCATTGTTGAACTCAAGATCTGAAATTCTCTCCACATTCACTTTGAAATCTTTTGAGATCTTTGTAATAAATAATGAAATAAATAAATAAAACAAACCTCTTTCCCTTGTTATGTTCCAGCATTGCTTCCATTATATTCGTGAACCCCGACTAATCCTATTGTGCCCCCAAGGACAATAAGATCAATGTCAGTCTTTTACTTGGTCTCGCTCCCCGATACGCACAAAGCATAATCTCGTAAAGTCTCGGCTTTTCAAACCGTGCCGTTAGCTTTATTTTAACAACAGGATCGGATCGCATCCAGTGAAACAGTCTGTAGTGAATTTACAGTGTTGTTTTTCTTCAGTGTTCTAAGAATGCAAGCCTCAGCGATGTGCCCAAAACCGTTTGCATTCACTTATTCGGCCCATATACCCAGGTTCCTTCGTGCATAAGTAACGTTACATTTGTGAATATTCATGAGATTCCGTTCATGATTGCGTGAGTTGCTTTGTAAACAAACACACACAAACACACACGAACAGGGATAACGTATACACTCCTGACGGAGGCAGCAACTAAGTAAATAAAATATTCACTTTGCACTGAATGAAAAAAAAAAAAACAATATTCAATCATAGACAGCGTATATCGGAATAAAACAGGTCGTCCGGTGTAAACATGGAACATGCAGCTGTTAAAACAAGATAATTATATACTACAACATAACTTCATTAGCTGTATTTACATATGTGCTGGACTGATTAACCATACATTTACATCCGGTGTTTAATGCTGGCACTCCTTCTCTGCATTGGTGTTCATCTTTTATATTCCTGATACTATGTGAATAGAGGATAATAAAACATTACAATAAAAGAGAATATATACCCACTGTGATTTTTATTTGATAAAAAGTCAAAATATAAAATATCCAATTTCTCATATGTCCCAAAAATCCTTGTAAAATAGGAAACTGTTAGCACTAACACTAGCACCTTCCCTTTTACAAAGGACTCCTTTTACTGTTTTTTTCTGGTATATATATATATATATATATATATATATATATATATATATATATATATATATATATATATATATATATATATATACTCATTGTTGATCAGTTAGTTGCTTTATATCCTAAACCTCAAGAATGAGACATTCACCAAATTTAACATTACAATATAACTATGCCAATCATTGTCAATGTTTTGAATCATTTACAATCATTTAGACGAGATTACTTTGTCTGGCCAGTGAGTCAGAGCACTGGAGTCCCTTTACCCCGATTACTTTCTTCCGCCCGCTGTTCAACTGAGCGATGACTGCATCCATTGAATTTTTGTAGAGTTTCTGTGACCCTGCCTTTGGGACCCCCGATGGGGATGCCGTTTGAGACATAGTTTTACAACGGGGCCCACAGCGATGTGGTATTGGTGGTAGCGGCCTGTTCGGACGGGACGGAGTCAGTGGGCGTCCACTAGTCGTGCATCGAGATATATCACCCAGTGCCATATTGTCATAATGAATACTGCATTTGTCTTCATTCTATTTAATAAAGGTTGATAGTTCACGTCTTCACAGTTGTAAAATAAATATAAGAATCATATAATAAATAACAATTATCCAAATGAAGTTCTCTTAAAGTATAACGAGACGGTAACTGCATGCGGAATACCTTCCTGGACAGCGCTTTGACTGCATATGCCTTCGCAGTTATTGAATAAAAATTATATACAAAATACATAGATCAATTCGTTCGGGGATTGCAATTACAGAGAATATAAAGCAACCGTTAACAAAATCGGGGATCCCCAGTTCACTAAAAATCTGTTTAAAAAAATTCAAGTTTAATCCGTCAGATAGATATGTATTGTATAACAATTATTGTATAACAATTATAAGAGAGAATTTTAAGAGCAACGCTATTTGCAAATCCGCTGCTAAACTTCCCATTTGAAAGATATATTAAAAATTCTATTCTTAGGTGACAAGTTTATATTGCCACAAAAAGGGTCTCTTATATTCGGGTATATTGTATTGCATGATCTTGGTTTCAAAGATTATAACTGCTAACGTTACGATTGAACAGATCACCTGTCCGCACTGTGTACATTTCGAATCGATTGTTGAAGTTGACAGGTATCTTGTCATATATGGAGTTGGAGAGTAGAAAGGTAGTTCGTTGCCAGGTCCTGAAGCTACTCTCTTTGCCATGGAAACATCTGGTAACCGTGTCGGTGGTAATGGATCCGCGGACGCCTCTCTTGTCAACAAAGTTTGAATATAACGCATAAGATGAATAAAGGTATCAAGACTGTATGTACGTTACTGTATTAAAACTCAAGGATATTTAGCACCATTCATCTTGAAACACCTACCTGTTTTGATATCGACGTCTGCAATGAGTTTATGAGTTTATGTTATTGTAATTTACATTGATCCCCCCCCCCCATATAACCCTATAATGGTTAAAACATAGACAATTAAGACATCCAATGCAACATTACTTAAAAATGCCTATATCGGCTAAAGCTTAAGATATATAATGTGGGAATACAATTCTTTGGATTTGTACATCTAGGGAATCCTATAGAAGTTAACCTTTGGCACAACGTCAACTGTAACAAAATGAATATCACAATATGAGCATCTTTCTATTTTGGGTCACAGAAGCGGAGCATAGTTATCTAAACATACCTAACAAGAGTCGATCTCTGGCTGGATTTGTTCTCGTTAAACTTGTTGATGCATACTGTTACAATTACAACTACGACAACAAGAGTGGTGAATGCCCTGAGGACTACTATCCAACCACGGGTCACACCTTCCCCTGTTTTAATGGAAAGCGAAGTAAGATCCAAAATATGAACAGTTTCATGATTGTACGTTTCCTAAGATGAATTTAAAAGTTATTAAGTATTAGGTTATTTATTACCAATAATCATTCTGACAATTCATGTAATGTATGACTTATATAACACCTTAGAATGGAATCACGTCCTTCCCCTTCTGGACCGAATATAAAAAAAATTAATGATGGCTACTAATGGTAAAATCTGACAGCTGACAGATTATCAGTATCTAGTGCTGAATATATATATATATATATATATATATATATATATATATATATATATATATTAAGACACATTGAAGATGTAAAAAGACATCAGCTTGGGTCGCAGACTGGCTATTTTGCAGATTGACTATTTGTAAATATTCGGTATATCAATCTAAATACAGTGAAGATCAGTTCGTTTTACTAGAATCTTTGTTGGAAAACTAAATTCAAGACTCTTCAAATAAAGATTAAAATAAAAAATAATGCCAACTTAGCGGCACGTCCTCAGGGCAACTGGTTTTCTTTTACGTACCAGACACTCTGTCAGGATAGCTATAATGCTCTATAATAATGAATTTATGCAGAAGGTCTTTATGTTTTCGAAATGTGAAGATAAACGTTAAACGTAACATGCACTTTAACTTGATTTTGGAATTGAGTACCCCCTACGAATTTACCAGACTTGTTTACTCGATAAATCATTTCTGCACAATCAGCAACTAGCCGAATGAACTCCAGGGCCGTAGCCAGAGCAAAGTCGGGGGGGGTGGGCTGGGGGGGGGGGGGGGTCGGGAGTAAAAGCTTTGTCAGAGCGAAGCATAACGAAGGGGCTTAGACGTCTAGGGGGGAGGGTGTAGCACGATATTAAAATGCATGCTATAAATTTGAATTTCTGTATGTATTGATCTTATAATATAAGTTATAATGACAGAAGCTTTATTTACGTAGCTTATGTGTAACTGAGTGGAAGTCACCAATCAAATTAAACTTTCTTCCATTATTGCCATCTATTTTTTTTTTTTTTTTTGGCCTAAGAATGCTCAGGTCAAAATGCACGGGTCCGTCCACAACCAAACGAATTTGGCAAAACTGTTCCCTTCGTAGGCTTGACACCCTCGTGAATATGCTCGACTTCCTCACCTACTACACATAAAGTGGGACGAATGGAGAAACACTCGGCGGTCTCCCATCTCGACACACCGCCCTCTACAGTCAGTATCGCACATCTCTGCTGATCGTTTACTGTACCATTTCGCCAGCGGAAATCTCGAACAGCAGAGCCTGATAAGACCAAATTTAAATTGTCAAGCGTTAAATGTAATTGCGTATTTTGATTTTCAGTTGGGACAATAATTTATCTTGATACCAAAATATGAGGTGGATGAATACCGGTAAATAAATTCACACATTATGCAAGATACCTGTTTCAAATTAATTTGCTAGGTGAAAATTATCAATGTATCTCATTCATGTTTAAGGAATCCGTTGGGGTTTTGGAACACAAAAGCGTCAGTTTTCTTTCCGGTTAAGTAATCCTCAATTCTTGTTGTGCTATTAGTTGTTAAAGTTTATGTTATTTATGTATATTATGTTATTTATGTATGCTGATATAATGGCTCACCGTTGTGTCCCTCAGTTATCCACTGGCTGTTTACACAACCTACCCATACTTAAGAACAGTTCGTGGGAAGAGGTACTTTACGTATCTGATTGGCTAACTTTGACCCCTGACCTTTACACGCCATGAAAGCAGAGTACCAATCACGTGACTGGCCATCGCATCGCATGCTATAGCAACGACCATTCTGCTTGAAGCAATGTGGTTTCTCGCAGTCTCGGCATTCTAAAACAGTATTTTTATTGTTTATTACTCACCCTTAAATCATATTTTACAATTAAAATACATTTCTTACTTCATTACCATGGTAATTTCTTTACTTCACAATTTTGGTGATCTAAACGTTTAAATTTTCAGTACTGTTAATTTCTATACATAAAACATATATCGGGGTTTTAATCATAATGTATTATATCATTCATCATGGTAATTCTAGCCTGATAAATACGGATGCATGGATTGTTTTAACACAGGTCGACCAAAGTACGATGTAATGATTACCTACACCCACAACACTCTGTTGCAATGTTTCCATGTAACATATGAATGTACGTTTAATAGTTTCACAAAGATATTTCTTTGTATTTATAATACATATATTATCATACATGTACTACTTGAAATCTTACTTGCGTCACATATGTAACCATCGACCTTGACTGAACAGCCATTGGCATACATGTCATTCTGTGGAATACGAATAACGCCGCACAGTGCGCCGGACAATAACCTTGAGCGATAGACAGTTTGGTTGACTGGAAGAATATGAATGTTTAATTCCACATGAATGTTTAATTCCACATCTAATAAATAAATGAATAAAAGTAAATTAATAACTAAATATATATATATATATTATAAATATATATATATATATATATATATATATATAGAGTGAGAGAGAGAGAGAGCGAGAGGGAGAGAGAGAGAGAAGGAGAGTGAAACCTCGGAATTACGACCACCAATGGGACCTCGATAAAAGGGTTACACTTTCAAGGTGGCCGTTTAAGCGAAGTCAGATATGAAGAGCAAAACACAATCGGGATCGTGAAAGAGTGACCCTTATTTTCAGATGGCCACTAAACCATTGTGGTCATCAGACCTTTTCTCTATTGCTGAATAAAAATTGAGAGATTGAAAACATTATCTTTACAGTCTGAGTTAGGCATTCTTGGCCAGATAAAAGTGCTCATAGCAAGGATATCAGTTTTCCAGTGTAATTGTGCTGAGTAGAGGTGTCCAGTGGTGCCCCGGTTAACACATTGTATCAAATGCCACTTTAAATACTTCAACTAGCGTGTTTGGATACATGTTACACCTGTACATGATACACAGCAACACTGCCCGACCTCGAATTTGACTGACCTATAAACCGTGGCCCATGCTGTTTGAAACAAAGCACAAAGATGGTACCGGTAACAGGAAAGGAGGATATATATTGTCAACGAAGGCACACAAAAATGTAAGTTCTCCACGTTCAGATCTTTTAACTATTTTATTTCTGATGGGTTGGTTACCATGTTCTATAGATCTGTAAAACAGTAAATCAACGGAGTTGCCGCACTCTGATGGTCTGCCTATGCGGTTCTCCAGTGCATGCTCAAGTAGGACATTTTGAAATCTGGAAGGGGGGGGGGGGGGAGATGTTGAGGGGTTGGGGGACAGAACATCGCGTTCAATAGGGAAATGGTCAAAAGTCTCTGATCTAAATTTTACACTCTCCCAGTTAAATAACAATTATTCATTTCTGTTTGCAAGGCACTAAAAATCTAGCATAGGCTTAAGGCCAGACATTTAAAAGTTTGCATTCATACTTTTTATGCTCTACTTCATGAGTTTAAGGGCACAAAGTTCTTCAGAGCAAAATGTTATTCTTGCAATTAAGGCAATGTTTTTTTGTTATTGTGTCCACCTTCAAACAAGAAGGGAAATAATATCCTGTTATAACAAAACTTTTGTGTGCAATACCAACCTCTGATCAACAGTGGTTATGGCATACGATTTATACAATTTTCATCAACATAATCAGTATTTAAAGCATCTTCAAAACACTGTGTGCATGGCATTTGTCTGTCAAGGACCTCGTGAATTTACATGGTCGCAGACTAATAGTTTGAATTGCTGTTTTAATCATTTTTTTTCTTTTCAGGCTTTCGTCTTATGCATGATAGTTGAACACCTAGCTGGGAGAATGATAAATGTCATGATATGGATCCTCAACTACCCAGGGGCAAGAAAGGATAAGGTTATATTAACTGTATTAATTTATAAAATATGTTATACACCCTGTAAGGGATGTGCTTTTTAATTCTTCTAAAATTGGTTTAATAGAGAAAGCTGCTGAGTGGGCCCTAATACAAAATACACTAATAAGAAGACGGAGAGCGCAATGTGATGTAAACATCTATAAACACGGGTCTGCTCAAGGACAGCACTGCTCCACCACAACACAAGGGTCTGCTCCAACACAGTTCTGCTCTAGAAGAGCGCTGCTCCAGTAGAGCACACAGTCCTGCTTCAGGAGAGCATACTGCTTATGTTCTGTTAATAACTGCTCAATATCTGCTTCTGACATGCAAATAGACATGCTCCTTTGGAGCACTAATTTGAATAATTGAAACCGCTCATTTTGTGTTAGAACCGCTGCTCAAAATCTGCTGCGCAATACATATTTTTAAACATGGTAGTTTTGAGCAGACTTTCAGCATATAAACCATAGGTCTTGGAGCACATATACAGCATATGCTGTAACTATGCTGAATACCTGCTGAAGATCTGCTGCAAACACTGCTCTGCTTTCTTTGAATATATATATTTGTATGTTTGTACATCTAAGTGTGTAACAAAATCATATTTTAAACATGTTTATGTTCAGTAAATGGAGTATTACTGGTTAGTTGGAATCCTTTAAATGGTATTATCCCAAAGGCTTTTCTCATCAAAGAGTCCTGATTGGGGTATATGTAGATGTAAACTTGAATTCTTTATTTTATTTTTCATTTTCTCTTGTTGTTTTTGGTAACTGATACCCTACAAAATACATATGTCATTTAGGGTATTGTGTTTTATGCTATCACTGAGTACAAGTCACTTCGAAATTAAATTTTAAATAATTCACTGTAGATGATTTTGAACTACCGTAACTTGATCAGAATCATTGGAATTGTTGTGTCCGCAACAAGATTAAACAGGATACAGCATTTTTGTCAAAAGGAATCTATAATGTAATAATTGCTCTGACATTCAAAATAATAACTGGAGTACAATTAGACTGACTAAAAATACAGGTTGATAATTGTCGGGTCTCACCTGGATTATCTGTCTCCCCTCGATCGTCTATCCACCTGAAATGTGACATATTCTTAAGCCGGACTCCCAGCCAGACACTTGTAACCCCGCTCCTGTTCATTGTCTTGATTAGTGAATCTTCATCCTCAAGTTCCATGTTGCTAGGCAACCTCTGGCCTAAGGCTTGACAGTATTGGGTGGCATTCTGCCAGTTCAGCAGGGGTAGTTCGCTCATTGCTGTTTATGATAAGGTTTGTATTATAACGTAAATGAATATGCTTGAGATGTAGTCATGTATGTTTCAATGATTTTCAAGTAACAGTTGTGAACAGAGCTCTTTGTATTCATCTGAATTCACACGGAAGTGTCGTGTGTTTAATTATATGGTGCGAAGCCCGGCGTTACCTGTGATACTAATAAATTATACACATTACCTCCACAGTAAATACCTACTGACTGTACTTCAAATTCATGATCTAATTCATGATTTGATTTATGGTAGACATTTTATATGAGTGATTCTAAATTTATTTACCGAAAAATTATAGGCTACTTCTCATCATTATTAAATTTCAGGTTTGCTTATGGACTTAAACACAATGCTACGTCACTCATCGCTAACTCCAGAACTCCAGTGAGGTAACCACCCACGTCACCGACGAAGGTGAAGCAAGATTGGTATCAGGACGTTCGAAAATATCGAAACTCAACACTGGAAAACTGTACTTATCCTTGACTTATTATGCCTTTTTTATAAATCAATATTTGCTGGTAAGAGTATGAAGAGTAATTATACATTTTATTACTATTTTGTCAAATTTATGTAGCACTAAGGTGTCTGAAACCGTTCGGTTACTATTACTTATACACTGGAAAACAAATCAACATTAATAATACTTATATATATATATATATATATATATATATAACATCCCCTATATACGTACCAGAGTTTGCTGAAGTGCCTGTTATGTATACCTGTGTTCTGTTTAAATTGCCGGTGACTGATAGCGTTGCAAAATAAATTAAAAGAACCATATTCGTTACCAACATTCCACCTACATGTACTCGACTTAGTATGCTTTTTAGAACTCAGTCAGGAAGTGACTTTTTTGAGACTGCAGACTCTTAATAATAAGTTGATGTAACTGCATACTCCCGACAACCGGGAGTATTAAAGACACGATTCACAGAATAATCATGCATCTAATTGTATGTTATACATTGGTATGATATGTTAATCACTAGGCATTATAAATAACGTATTATTTACTCCTTGATAGACAAGGTGGTTAGATTTTGTAACACAGCATCCTCCTCTATACAGATAAGCATGCAGTCACATTTCTTTTTAAAAGTGCTTTACAGTGTAACCTGTATTGCAGTATAACTTAATGTTGCTTGGACATGTGTACACATATTACGTATATATATATATATATATATATATATATATATATATATATATATATATACATATATATAAACATGTGTGTGTGTGTAGACGGGTGTGTTGGTGGGTGTGTACTAGTGCTGCCATCTACGGGAAATAATTTTAATGATTTTACATATATTCTTGTTAGACGCACTTGTGTGGCGTCATTGCATCAAAGCGTTCTATTCAACACAACGATAAAGAAGATTTTAGGCTACTAAAATACGGCAGGTGTAGATGGTTGATATGAACTCATACCCGACTTTAAGTGAGATGACCCACAAAGAAGCACAAAGCATCAATCATAGAACGATCAAATCAAGTGTGAGACAATGTTACGTCATACACTTACAGGTGATCGGATCAATGCATGCACCGTGACGACTTAGCGACTATACTAAAAAATTGTCTATATAGGTCTCAAAAACACATAAGCTCAATTAGACGCGCTGATCGGTCCATCTGTTATTCTTCAAGGACAAGTGAACGCCGCTGAGGTTATCCTAGGAGTCATATTCTGTAATTTGGGAAATCTTGTTTTCCGAATGTTGCATTTCTACTTTTCGGTCGATAGAGGTAAATTTCGTTACCTCAATTTATATTTCTCAGGAATGCAAGCCTCCGCCATTTGTTGTGAGATGCTCTCCAAACATGTATTCCCAGGTTCCTGAGTCCGGATCACGTGCCGAACCCCCACCCATTCTACCATTTCGCCAGCGGAAGTCACGAACGGCAGTGCCTAGTAAGTGCAAATAAAAAGCGTCAGAAAAGCTGTTCATTACATCATGTAGAGGGGGCGCCCGTGGCCTATGATCTCTGTTTGTCTAAAAAGCTACTTATGGCAACTGCCCCCCCCCCCAACACCTGGATCATTGTTGAACTCAAGATCTGAAATTCTCTCCACATTCACTTTGAAATCTTTTGAGATCTTTGTAATAAATAATGAAATAAATAAATAAAACAAACCTCTTTCCCCTGTTATGTTCCAGCATTGCTTCCATTATATTCGTGAACCCCGACTAATCCTATTGTGCCCCCAAGGACAATAAGATCAATGTCAGTCTTTTACTTGGTCTCGCTCCCCGATACGCACAAAGCATAATCTCGTAATCTCGTAAAGTCTCGGCTTTTCAAACCGTGCCGTTAGCTTTATTTTAACAACAGGATCGGATCGCATCCAGTGAAACAGTCTGTAGTGAATTTACAGTGTTGTTTTTCTTCAGTGTTGTAAGAATGCAAGCCTCAGCGATGTGCCCAAAACCATTTGCATTCACTTATTCGGCCCGTATACCCAGGTTCCTTGGTGCATAAGTAACGTTACATTTGTGAATATTCATGAGATTCCGTTCATGATTGTGGAGTTGCTTTGTAAACAAACACACACAAACACACACGAACAGGGATAACGTATACACTCCTGACGGAGGCAGCAACAAAGTAAATAAAATATTCAATTTGCACTGAATGAAAAAAAAAAAACAATATTCAATCATAGACAGCGTAAATCGGAATAAAACAGGTCGTCCGGTGTAAACACGGAACATGCAGCTGTTAAAACAAGATAATTATATACTACAACATAACTTCATTAGCTGTATTTACATATGTGCTGGACTGATTAACCATACATTTACATCCGGTGTTTAATGCGGCACTCCTTCTCTGCATTGGTGTTCATCTTTTATATTCCTGATACTATGTGAATAGAGGATAATAAAACATTACAAGAAAAAAGAATATATACCCACTGTGATTTTTATTTGATAAAAAGTCAAAATATAAAATATCCAATTTCTCATATGTCCCAAAAATCCTTGTAAAATAGGAAACTGTTAGCACTAACACTAGCACGTGTATAATTCTTCTTCCCTTTTACAAAGGACTCCTTTTACTGTTTTTTTCTGGTATATATATATATATATATATATATATATATATATATATATATATATATATATATATATATATATATACTCATTGTTGATCAGTTAGTTGCTTTATATCCTAAACCTCAAGAATGAGACATTCACCAAATTTAACATTACAATATAACTATGCCAATCATTGTCAATGTTTTGAATCATTTACAATCATTTAGACGAGATTACTTTGTCTGGCCAGTGAGTCAGAGCACTGGAGTCCCTTTACCCCGATTACTTTCTTCCGCCCGCTGTTCAACTGAGCGATGACTGCATCCATTGAATTTTTGTAGAGTTTCTGTGACCCTGCCTTTGGGACCCCCGATGGGGATGCCGTTTGAGACATAGTTTTACAACGGGGCCCACAGCGATGTGGTATTGGTGGTAGCGGCCTGTTCGGACGGGACGGAGTCAGTGGGCGTCCACTAGTCGTGCATCGAGATATATCACCCAGTGCCATATTGTCATAATGAATACTGCATTTGTCTTCATTCTATTTAATAAAGGTTGGTAGTTAACGTCTTCACGTTTGTAAAATAAATATAAGAATCATATAATAAATAACAATACTCCAAATAAAGTTCTCTTAGAGTATAACGAGACGGTAACTGCATGCGGAATACCTTCCTGGACAGCGCTCTGACTGCATATGCCTTCGCAGTTATTGAATAAAAATTATATACGAAATACATAGATCAATTCGTTCGGGGATTGCAATTACAGAGAATATAAAGCAACCGTTAAACAATCGGGGATCCCCAGTTCACTAAAAATCTGTTTAAAAAAATTCAAGTTTAATCCGTCAGATAGATATGTATTGTATAACAATTATTGTATAACAATTATAAGAGAGAATTTTAAGAGCAACGCTATTTGCAAATCCGCTGCTAAACTTCCCATTTGAAAGATATATTAAAAATGCTATTCTTAGGTGACAAGTTTATATTGCCACAAAAAGGGTCTCTTATATTCGGGTAAATTGTATTGCATGATCTTGGATTCAAAGATTATAACCGCTAACGTTACGATTGAACAGATCACCTGTCCGCACTGTGTACATTTCGAATCGATTGTTGAAGTTGACAGGTATCTTTTCATATATGGAGTTGGAGAGTAGAAAGGTAGTTCGTTGCCAGGTCCTGAAGCTACTCTCTTTGCCATGGAAACATCTGGTAACCGTGTCGGTGGTAATGGATCCGCGGACGCCTCTCTTGTCAACAAAGTTTGAATATAACGCATAAGATGAATAAAGGTATCAAGACTGTATGTACGTTACTATATTAAAACTCAGGGATATTTAGCACCATTCATCTTGAAACACCTGCTTGTTTTGATATCGACTCCTGCAATGAGTTTTACGAGTTAATATTATTGTCATTTACATTTATGGTTCCCAATAGCAATATAATGGTTAAAACACTGGTAATTGAGACATAAAATGAAACGTAACTTAATGCTTAAATGAGCTAATGCTTCCCATATATAATGTAAGATTACACTTATCGGATCTATACATCTGGGGCATTGTTGGGAAGTATACCTTTATCACTATGGCAACTGTAACAAAATGAATATTAGTATATAAATATCTTTCTGTTAAGCCTAAAGGGTCATATTTGGAAGCGGAGTATAGGTATCTGAACAAACTTGAGAGAGTCGATTTCCTGCTGGATTTGTTCTCGTTAAACTTGTTAATGCATACTGTGACAACAACAGCCACGACAACAACAGTTGTGAATGTGCTGATGACTAATATCCAACCACGGGTCTCACCATCCCCTGTTTTAATGGAAAGCGAAGTAGGTCCACAATTTGAACAGTTAAATGACTGCACGTATCTTAAGGTAAACTTGCTAGTTATTAAGTATTAGGTTATTTATTATCAATTGATCATTTTGACAATACATTAAATGTAGGACTTATATAAGGCCTTAGAATTGAATCACGCCCTCCCCCTACTGGACGCAATATCAAAACTTTAATGATGGCAACTAATAGTAAAATCTGAGAGATTATCAGTATCTAGTGCTGAATATATAATGATATATATATATATATATATATATATATATATATCCAAATGCAGTGAATATCAACTCGTTTTACTCCTGTGTGGGTACAATACATTCAATACTTTATGAATTAAGATTTAAATGTAAAATAACGCCCACTTAGCGACTCGTCCGCAGGACAACTGGTCTCAATTTTACCTACCAGAAACTACGCCAGGATAGCTATAAAGCTCCATAATAAGGAATATATGCAGAATGTCTTTATGTTTGCAGCGATGTGAAGATAAACGTTGACTGGCACTTTTACTTGATTTTGGACTTGAATACTCCGAGCGAATTTACCAGATTTGTTTAATCGAGGATTGCTTTCAGCACAATCAGTAACTAGCCGAATGAACCCTGTAGAACACTGGAACCTCATATCACGTAACCCAGCCCAACCTATTTTTGCCACGGTTCCCGTGCAAAAAATTTTTTATTCCCCACCCCACCCTAGTCTACATTTCACCAAACCACTTTAAATAACTGACTCAGAAGTCCTCTCCTCTGAATACAGAATAATAAAATCTTTAATTTGAAGTTATATTTTTAAAGCATGCAGGTGTAGATGTACATAAGGGAGACATTCTGTTATGCTACTGGTCGACAATGAGGGATATATTAAGTGACAAAACTACCCCATCAGATTCCTTGTGTTTTAAAGGGAGTATGACCATGTAAATGACCGTTTTGTTACCTTTATTATTTTCCAATGCTATTACACGACGTCACGACTCCCCAGTACTCGAAATAGTTGCTGCACATAATCCTTATGATGTAATGTATGTGCATGGTCAAAATATGCATATCCGCCGGGTAATATGCTTTAACGCGCAAATCCGACCCCAGCCAATGGAATATGGCAAAACTGTTTACTTCGTAGGCTTGAAACACTCGTGAATATGCTCGAATTCCTCACCTACTACACATAAAGTGGGACGAATGGAGAAACACTCGGCCGTCTCCCATTTCGACACACCACCCTCAACAGTCAGGATCGCACATCTCTGCTGATCGTTCACTGTGTCATTTCGCCAGCGGAAGTCTCGAATAGCAGAGCCTGATAAGAACAAATAAAAATTGTCAAGCGTTAAATGCCACCGCGCAATTTGATTTTTAATGGAAACGAGTTGGATGAATACATGTAAATAAATTCACACATTAGGCAAGATACCTGTGTCAACTTCTTTAAAAGGTAATAAATAAACAATTTATCTTATTCATGTTCAAGCAGTTCTTTGAGATTTAGGAACAGAAATACTTCTATGTTCTTTCCGGTTGAGCGATTCATATATTCACAAGGTCTTATTAGTTAAATTTTATGCTAATTAGTTAAAGTTTATGTTATTCGCATGCTGATGTAATGGCTCACCGCTCCGTCCCTTTGTTATCCACTGGTTCTTAACGAAGCCTATCCACGACTCCTTACACTTCGTGTAAAGATTTACACTTCGTATCTGACTGGCTAACGCTGACCCCTGACCTTTACAGGACATGAAAGCAGAGTACCAATCACGTGACTGGCCGCCGCATCGCATGCTCTAAGAACGACCATTCTGCTTGAAGCAATGTGGTTTCTCACACTTTGTGCATTCTAACACATTAATATTATTGTTAATTACTCACGCCTAAATTATATTTGACAATTAAAATACACTGCTTACTTCATTACTAAGGTATTTTTTTTTTTCCTTTACAATTTTGGTGATCTTAACGGTTATTTTTAAGTACGGTAAATTTATTAACAATAAAAATATATATCGGGGTTTCAATCACAGTGGATTATATAACTCATCCTGGTGTTTAACCCCTGATAAATAAGGATGCATGGATTATTTTAACACAGGTTTACCAAGAACAATGTAATGAATACCTCCACCAAAACTGCAGCGATGTTTCAATTAAATAATGAGTGTGTTTTAATAGATCCACAAAGATAATTCTTTGTATTTACAATACATATATTATTAACAAACTTGTACTACTTGAAATCTTACTTGTGTCACATATGTAACCATCGACCTTGACTGAACATCCATTGGCATACATGTCATTCTGTGGAATACGAATAACACCGCACAGTGCGCCGGACAATAAACTTGAGCGATAGACAGTTTGGAAGAACATTTAATACTTATATATAACCACATGAATTTTAAATTCCACATCTAATTAATAAATGAATATAGGTAAATGAATATATATATATATATATATATATATATATATATATATATATATATATACAGTGAAACCTCGAAAATACGAACACCAATGGAACCTCGATAAAAGGGTTACACTTTTAAGGTGGTCGCATAAGCGAGGTTAGATATAAAGAGCAAAACAATGGGACCGCGAAAGAGTGGTCGTTATTTTGAGGTGGTTGCTGAATCACGGTTGATGTTTGGTGAGCTTTTAGTGTGTTAGGTATTTGTATATATGTGTGTGTGTGTGTGTGCGTATAGCTAAGTATGTAACAAATCATATTTTAAACATGTTTATGTTCAGTAAATAGAGTTTTACTGGTTAGGTGAAATCATTTATATTGTAATATCCCGAAGAAGCCGCTGCTTCTCACCAACGAGTTCTGACCGGGGTATATGTAGATGTAAACTTTTATTCATTCTTTATTTTATTTTTCATTTTCTCTTGTTGTTATTGGTAACTGATATAATTCAAAATTCACATTGTCATTTAGGGTAATATTTTTTATGCTATCAACGAGTACAAATCATTTCGTATTAAATTTCAAATAATTCACTGGAGATGATTTTAAATTTCCGTAACTGAATTAGAATTATTGTAATTCCTGTGTCCTCAAACAAGATTAAACAGGATACGGCATTTTTGTAAAAAGGAATCTATAAGATAATAATTGCATTTGCATTCAAATAAGAACTGGAGTACAACTGGATTGAATAATAAAATAAAGGTTGATAATTGTACGATCTCACCTGGATTCTTGGTGTCCCCTCGTTCGTCTATCCACCTGAAATTTTACATATTCTTGAGCCGGACTCCCAGCCAGACACTTGTAACCACGCTCTTGTTCATTGTCTTGATAAGTGCATTTTCATCCTCAAGATCCATGTTGCTTGGCAACCTTTGGCCTAAGGCTTGACAGTATTGGGTGGCATTCTGCCAGTCCAGTAGTTCACTCATTGCTGTTTATGACAAACTTTGTATCATAACGTAAATGAATAAGCTGTCATTATGTATTTCAATTATTATCAAGGAACAATGATGAACAGACTCTGTTGTATATATCTGATTCTATACATATAATGTCGTACGTTATTAATTAAATGGTACAAAACCTGGCCTTACCTGTGATATTAATAAACAAGACACCTTACCTCCACAGTTAAGGACTCCTGGCTATACCTAAAAATCCATAACCTAATTCGTGATTTGCTTCATGGTATAGATTTTATAAAATTAATTGAAAACTTATTTACCGAAAAGTTATTTTCATGGGCTACTTTTCATGAGGATTTAATTTCAGGTTTGCTGATGAACAACCCGCTATGGAATTAAACATAATGCTACGTCACTGACTGCTATAAATCCAGTACTCCAGTCACGTAACCACCCACGTCACCCAAGAAGGTGAAGCAATATTGGTATCAGGACGAAAATATCGAAACTAAACTAAAAAAAAACTAATTTTATACTCTACACATCATGCGTTTTTTAAATCAATTCGTGCTGGTAATATTATACATTTGGCTCTGTTCCTAGTCAGAAAGCCAGTATATAGAATAATAATACATTATATTTTTATTTTGTTAAATTTGTGTAGCACTATAGTGCCTGAAACCGTTCGGTTAATATTACTTACAAAATGGAAAATAAATTAACATTAATATTAACACACACACACACACACACACACACATATATATATATATATATATATATATATATATATATATATATATATATATATATATATATATATATATATATAACTCTGAAGAAAAACAACACTGTTAATTCACAACAGTCTGTTTCACGGGATGCGACCCGATCATCAGGTGAATGTGGTTAGAATGAAGCTAACGGCGTGGTTTGAAAAGTCGAGACTTTACGAGATTACGACATTATGCTTTGTGCGATTCGGGGCGGGGGGGGGGGGCATGTGAAAGACTGACACTGATCCTATTGTCCTCGGGTGCACAATAGGATTGGTCGGGGTACACGTGCGATACTGGAACATAACAGGGCAGGGCAAAGAGGTTTCACCTGATGATCGGGTCGCATCCCGTGAAACAGACTGTTGTGAATTTTCACCTGATGATCGGGTCGCATCCCGTGAAACAGACGGTTGTGAATTAACAGTGTTGTTTTTCTTCAGAGTTATACCGCTCCGGCCTAGTCTGTAGGCCATAGAGCACTTTACACCGGAGGGTAACACTACCTTCTACTTCTATATATATATATATATATATATATATATATATATATATATATATATATATATATAACATACTACCTCCATACACGTACCAGAATCAGAATTTGCCGAAGTGCCTTTTATATATACTTGTTTTTTTGTTTGAAATGGCGGTGGCTGATAGCGTTGCAAAATAAAGTAACCATATTCATGTTTATCAATCCACTTAATATGCTTTATAGAACTCAATCCGGAAAGGACATTTCGAAGACTGCAGATAATATGTTTATGTAACTGCATACTCCCGATAGCCGGAAGTATGAAAGATACGATTTATAGAATTATCTTGCATCTATTTTTATGTTATACAAAGTATGATGTATTAATCACTAGGCTTTATAAGTGACGTATTATTTGCAGCACGAAAGATTAGATGGTTAGGGTAATATAACACAGCTTCCTCTTCTGTGCGGATGAGCATGCAGCAAAATTTCTTCTTAAAAGTGCTTAACAGTGTAACCTCTATTGCTGTATATCTAAATGTTGCTTGGACGTGTCTACACATATTACGCGTATATATATACATATATATATACATATATATATATGTGTGTGTGTGTATGTGTGTACTAATGCTGCCATCTACCGGAAATAATGTTATTGATTTTACATGTATTCCTTGTTAGACGCACTTGTGTGGCGTCAGTGCATCAAAGCGTTCTATTAAACACTACGCGTGTGAAGATCTTAGGCTACTAAAGTACGGCAAGTGTAGATGGTTGATATGAACTTATACTTAACTTTGAGCGAGTTTGCCGAAAGAGATGCACAAATCATCAATCATAGAATGATCAAATTAAGGATGATAACGTCAGTACACTAATTTGTATTTCAACTTTTCGGTTAATAGAAGTAAATTTCGGTTCCTCAATTTATATTTCTAAGAAATGCAAGCCTCCGCCATGTGTTGTGAGATGCTCTCCAAACTGTCATATACATGTATTCCCAGGTTCCGGGATCCGGATCACGTTCCGAATCCAAACCATAATTTTATCGATTCTTCATGGTCTTATTCCCGAAATTGTCTGATGATTTCATGAGATTTCATTTATGACTGCTAGTGTTATGTTGTGAACAAATACCCAAACACGCACACACATCCAAACGTATGCACACGATCGGGGATGAAAACATACCCTTCCACCGGAGGCAATGAAAGCCCATTCCGCTGTCATCTAGGAATCTGAATAAAGAATCCATCTCTGTACTGAATGAAACAATTTTTTTTCTGCCAAATATAACTTATGGTTGTAAAATATACACTATATATATGTGTGTGTGTGTGTGTACAGTTAATAACTTATGGTCAAATTCCACCAGCTATTCCTTTGTTCAATTCCATATATCTGTGTTAATCTATGAAGTTCTTACGAATTCTTTCATGTCATGTTTGGACTAAATATAATGCATGGTTGATTTTATTACCCCACACAATCTCAGAAGGTGGGAATATACTAAAATATTGAGAGAATACATATCAGTTCAGCATTTATATAATACAAATATCAATTCAGGTGTCACACAGATACATATATCGAAATAAATCATTTTAGTTTGAAAACTATATAATGAGTTTCATGAACATTTGATAATAGTTTGAAATAATAAACCATTGCATTAATACATTAACATTTCATTTTTTAATAGTCGGTTTAGTCTGTACATTCATTTGAATGACCAAAAGAATGATAAATTCAGCAAACGAGTTATCAACGGTCACGGGCTATGTCATGGCGACTTCCCATACCGTGGTGCATCGCAAGTAATTAGAAGTAGAAATTCAAATTAGGGATAATGCAGAACATGTGTTCTTGCCCACTAAATATGGCCAGTCAAATCCGAATGTAGCACTCCAATAAAAGCTATCTTGCAAATTAATATGGCCATTACGTGAGTACGAATTCGCGACATTTGGACCTAAGTCATAGTAAAATAATTAACCCAATGTCTCCTGAAACACAAAACGTGGAGCGAATCAAGACACATTCGGCCGTCTCCCATTTCGGCACATCGCCCTCCACCACATTGGTGCTGATCCTCCGTTTGACCATTTGGCCAGCGGAAGTCACGTGGCCAGCACCCCCCCCCCCCCCCCCGGCGTTAAGCTGTAACAGCTCTCATTTTATCAGTTTATTTTCCCAATTTTGTGATTCATTTTCTTTGTTCAGATTTCTTTTTATTAATTAAACGATAGATTTTTAAAATGAGCACAGTTTATTGCTTTCAAATTCTTTAGTTTGGGATATTAATGAGCAGCTGGGGGATTGGCTCCTTTAGGACTTAGCATCCAATAATCTATATACAGTGAAACCTCGTTGTATGGAACTCGGTTACGTCTATGTCGAAGTAAAATATGGAGTACCTGCGAAAAAAAAAGAAGTTAAAACCTTACTAATTTAATTCTTATTGTGTCGAACTCGGATGTGACGAAAATCTGATGTGTCGAGGTATTTTGATGGTCTCTAGCTTGAACATGTACACAGATATCAGGAAAATAAGGCGCAATAGCCGGGTAAATAATTATTTAGTAAAAAAGTTTGCCTACGCATAACGTTATAACTGTGCCGCATATTTCCAGACATTTGACCTCATGACCAAGACGCTACGTCTCTTTCTGCTTGCAAGTCGGTGTTTTGTTAGTTATTGCGGCTTGCGGCACAAAACTAACAAGAAATAAATTGTCAGGTGCGTATAAACGTAATTTGAGTTGCCGTTTTGCAATAAAAATATTCATAAACGTTTCTGTTTCCTTTTTGTTGTCGATTTATTTAGTATTATTTGAGACATAACGCTTCTTCTATGACTCAAATGGACATCGATGATGAAGCCTGCATAATGTCACATCCCGGTTATCATCATAATTTTTTGCATGCACCATCGACATGACAATAAGTGGGCTTGACTGTATTTCGATCGCTTAACTCGAAGTCATGCCGCATGAATGTTTGGGTAATAGTTATGCACGGCCCGTCATTCATGAATGAGCCGTGGTGACCAGTTATACGTAATTAATATAGGCAAGGCTCTTACTCATCAAGCGCGATAGCCCTGTCGCTCGACTCGAGGTCATGCCTTTTTACTGTTTGGATAACAGTTATGCACGATGATTTACACACCTGGACCGTTGTTTACCTGTTTGGCCAATTAGTCACTCATTATCATGCCTTTCTTCTCTCGCCGACATTTACTTAATCCTATTTTTGGTGGTACTTCTGTGCCTTTTTATTATTAATAAACAAATTTTAATAAAATTTGTTTTGTTCTTTCACGCAAACATTTGTGAGAATTATATAATAGAGGCCATATACATGTGCAGTCCTTATCGATAATAATCAAGGCTTAAGAAGGTTGAGTATAATGAATATCGGTTGTTTCTAACTCATGTTGTGTCGAAGTAAATTCACACGTCCCATCGACTTCGACACAACGAGGTTTTACTGTAACTAGGGAGGGAGTCTTTGCGTAAATACTTTATGTTGGGTTATAACACCGAGGAACACCCAAAATCGAATTCGTGTGCGAGGGTGCCTTCTTGGTAGCCTGCAGAGTGCTAGGCCTGGGTTGGGATCGAGAGTGAAAAATCTCACTGCTCCTTTGATGATACTGGTATTCGATCAGGTACTCAGGTACCCAGTACTCTCTGAGCTCTGCTGATCGAGTCACGTGTTCTGCCGAGACCACAGAAGCCAGTTTGAAGTTTAACATAAGACATCAACAATTTTTCAAATCATTCTACCCCAAGCATTACATTTTAAAGATGATATTTTACAATTATGTATATAATTATATAAACAACAACCTCTTCGTTTTGTTATGCTCCAGTATCGCACGTGTACCATGACCAATCCTATTGTGCCCCCGAGGACAATAGAATCAGTGTCAGTCATTTACTTGCTCTCCCAGATACGAACAAAGCATAATCTCGTAAAGTCTCGGCTTTTCAAACCGCGCCGTGACTTCATTCTAACAGCATTCATCTGATGATCGGGTCGCATCCCGTGAAACAGTCTGTAGTGAATTTACAGTGTTGGTTTTTCTTCAGTGTTATATATCCCCCCCCCCACACACACACACTTTTTGGCAAGGGGGATGGTCAATGTAATCATCCGCCTGATATTCAGAGAATATTTTCATTTATTGAAAATTAAATATATTAATAATTAGATTTATCAACTTTGGTTCTTTGGTTCAACTTTCTAATTTAAATATTTTACTATGTAAACCTAGTTTAGAATTAAGCGCTACTGGAAACATAATACCATAAAACCTCAACCTTAATTGTAACATATTTTAAATAATTAACAACCACACATATGTAAAAAAGAAAGTTGTCACAACTATATATGAATACCCTCCCCAGTCATCCCCCTGCCCAATCCAACCCCCCCCCCCCCCCCCCCCCCCACCCGCCTTCAAGAAATAGTGACGCCACTGGCAAACATGTCTTGTTATTTAGAGTTAGGTTTCTCAATCAACTTCAAAGTATGTTTTTAAAGTTGAAATGGTAGGTAACCCTTTCACTAAGACCGGTTCTTGTATTGTAGAGTGCAGTGACCATGTGGGTTTGGATAAACATTGTCTAACTTCAATGGATGCAAGAGGCAGTTGGGAAGAGGCCCAGCAACAGTGTAAACAGAACGGAAGTGACGTCGGTCTTCCTCAGGACCAATCAGAAGAGGACCATCGCCGTCTCCTCGTTGTTATGTCCAAGCTTCAACTAGAGACTGTCTGGCTCTCGCTTAAATATATTAAACTGGACAACTGGACGTGGACAAATGGTGCCCAAGGTTAACTAACTTTATGACTTTGAACTTAGTTACTTAGTAAACATCAATTACGTTAATATTTTTAATAGCTACAAAATGATTTTGAACTAAATATTGTGCAATTTTGAACTAAATATTGTGCAATTTCAAACATATACTTAAATTAAATGTAACCCCTTTTATGATTTTTTCGCAGGAACTGAACCTAGCAGAGGTTTATAAATTGGCGGGTGTGGAGCCCTTGCTTTTAATGGACGCCGCTTGCATCTGATCAAAATCCCCTGCTTTCCAAAGGGGCACTTCGAATATGTCTGCCAGTACAACCGTAAGGAAACCAGCAGTCTCTACGTATCCAATTTAATAAAAATTGTACAATTGTAATTTAATAACATTTCTGAATCTGAATATTCTGTTTCTATACAAAAATATACATTGAATTTGTTTGTGCATGAATTTACTTTTTTTCCTTTAAGGTCCGACTTGCCCTTCCGGTGTCCCAAGACATGACTGTACCATTCTTGACAGTAAGGCGGTGACGGTGCAAGGTCGTGTATATGACTGGTTTACAGCCAGAAGCCTGTGTCGATCCTCCGGAGCTCGCCTGCTTTATCTTGACAATGATTACATAATTGACTTGACACAATTAATGGGAGACCATGAAGATGTATTTGTTGGGCTACACAGGGAGGAGTGGTTCTTTGTTGACCCGATGGGAGGTAATTTTAATTAATTCTGCTGTGATTTGGTATCTTGCCTGTCGCCGCACAATTCTCTCCGAAGACAGGTTTGCGCCATGGCATAGTCCTTTGAGTATCGTCTTTTCTTATTACCTTCTTATTTCTTTCTTATTTCCTTGTGTCGCAAGCTATCCAGCCCGTTACGGCCATTTTATTGGTTAGGGAAGTGCACAAGAATGATGCAAGTGCAACGTCGGTACTTAGTAAAACTCGTAAGTTGTAAGTCGGGAGTCGGAAGGGTATACCGCCATTATATATATATAGTTTTGCTTACATTCTTCCATGTATATCTGGCAACTACAACTGGAGGCACTGCAACGTTAATGCGATACGACTCCACGGCTATGTGCGGAATCATTCCAGTAGCATTTTTGTCTTAAGGTAAACAAATTGCCTGGGATATTTTATTTTCGCTAGACATAAACCTCATTATAGCCATGTGCGCTTTTTCTTCAGCCAGCGTAGTAACCAAATCGCAATCGCAAGATATCCCGCTTACCTGGCCGGGCAAACTATTCTCTTCCAAATATTTTACCCACTTGAAAAAAATATCTTTTCAACTGCACTTTTGTTAGAATAACATATTACCAAAGTCGTTAAAAAAAGTTCTTCAGCATCGATTACTTACTCGATATTCTTATCATCACTGTATTCTTAAGCCAGAGAATTCAGATGAGAATATCATCACCCTCGCAGTTCATCCTAATGGAAGAAACAAGTGCGATTTGGAGTCCGTTCTTTCGCCCATTTGCCCGTTCGATTTTTCTCTTTCGATCGCTCGAATACAGCTAGTGTTATTTGTACTGTTAAAAAATCCCATCAGTTGGACGGGAAGGCTTATAGAGGTTGATGAGTTTTTATTTCTATATTAATATTTTCATTTTTTAATATTACTGCAAGTTTTTGCAAGTTAGACATAAAATTAATTCTAGGTCACATATTTTACCTGGATGTTTCTGCCAAGGTATACACTCCATTTCAAGGTCGTACCCTCCGATTCCCGAGTAACACTCAGTTGCGGGCCGGAGAGGGGGGGGGGGGAGCTTCCAGAGGTCGCTTGGCGATCGTATGTATTTTTATAATTTATGTGTAAGACGTACCGTATGATTGCAAATCTGTATTTCCATGTTCCTGTCCCAAGGTAAAACGGAGATGAAGACTGTGTTCTGGGAAAAACAGAAACAGGGTGAAAACAATCACAGATGTGCTGTTTTGAATCGTACAAGTGGATTTTGGGCTCCTTCCAGTGTGAAGCCGTTCATCCGTACATCTGTCAAATATGTAAGTGATTACATTTTACTACTACTGTAGTATACATATTTAATTAGCCATGTGAGAGGTACTGTTTCCATCTTGGCAATTAGAACAGGCATATTGATTAACCGTATAGGTTAATATGTAGGCACAATAAAAAAGGCAGTCAGGAGCAATATTATGCCTATTCTTTCGCACTAACAGTTCACGTTTGCTATGGGCAAATGTTTCCAGGGAAAACCATCCCAGCACACAGTCTCAGTGCCTATTTGAGCTGTTTAATGCCTTGTTATGGTTTTCATATTAGTAAACACGTGTGTCTGTTTACAAAAACAAATCCGCGTGACCGGTGGAGAATGCCAAACAAAGAGTAGTCCTAACTAGTTCATACACGAACCTTAATGTCTTTTGCTATAGCTTTGCTGGATTCACATTAAGGTCCATTGGCCAAAGGTAAATTCATAAATACGTGCTGTGTTTAAGTTGACGCCTGTGATCGCGCCCGGCCCACTGTATCTAACACTCGTGTAAAGGAGTAAGCCAACGGTTTCATGGAAATATTTTGGCAGGTACCAATTTATTTCAAAGAGAAGACGCCTTTTTTCGTGTTAATTCAATATGCTTTATTGGCGATTAGGTCACTTCAAACGACCACGACTTATACACGGTCACTCCCTTTTTCTATTAACCTTACATCTGTTATAATGCTGATGTATGCACAACATGTCTTTCACGACATATGGTAGAGTGGTCTCTAAACAGGAACGTATATTGGAAAACATCGTCTTCATGTCATATGTTGATGACGTCATACTGTCAGCCGTGCCATGGTTTTTGTGGATATTTATCGTTTATACCTGTAAGAATCGTAGTATATTAGTATATTATAACACACAAGAACAAATGGTGAATGGCAAAACATTTCATCATCATCATTATGGAACGGTTTGTTTTGCTGAATCGGTATAGGCGTGTATTTTTTATATTTATATATCTGTATACACTATTTCTATGAAGGTTCAATTTTGTATTTGCAGACGAACATTCTAATCCGCCCCCGAATGCAACTGAAGAATTCAATCGTTCTACAGGTAAGAGTTTTGTAACAGACCAATATAACTTTTGAACGGACACGCGAACCGCGCGGTAACGGTTATCTTCGGTGTTCGGGACCTTGGAAGTTAGCGTCGCGGTTGTCGGTTTATGACTCCGACAGCAAGCGCACCTTTTAAAATAAGCTTTTTTTATTTTTACCATTTGAGAAAAAAAAACACAGATAATCATTTTACACGAGAAAAACGGACCGAAACATTTAATATCAGTCCTCTTCACCAGATAGCGCTCACGGGTTTGTTGCAAAAAGATAGATTTGACTTAATTTTTACAAAATTTACATAAATTTATAAAATGGAATCGAACCCATATCCTACATTGTTTTGTGTTTTCCTTTCATTGTTTCCTTTTTTTACTATGTTTATTTTAATATGGGCATTAAATTTTATGAAAATTCTTGAAGTGTAACAATATCTGAGGTCTCATTTGCCTATATTTAAACCAGGGGTATAACTCTTCGGTGTAGAAATCTCTTATATACATATTAATCTAAGTCAGTCATACGTATCACTCATATATGTTTTAAAGTCTCTCTTTTATGTGCACTTTAATCTTTGTGCCTTATGTTAATTAATGAGAATTAGGGGGATCCACATCAGTTTATAATTTCACTTATATTACTATATATAGTTGCAGACCCAAGCTTAGGCCTGACGGCTGAGAATACAGAGTACCTAAAGAACCTATACCTGTGGATGCCGGCGTCAGGGATCCTTCACGTGGTCATGATCGGTGTGATATGTGTCTGTTCTGCTCTTATCTGGCGTACGTTATTTCTCTTATTCTTTTCCAAATGTTTTCTTATGTTTTTTTCCAAATGCTTTCCAATTATTTTTTAAATGTTTTTTTTCTCTAAATATATAAATGCTAATGCAGTGCATTTTTACATATTTGTATATTTGCATACATCATGATTTTTTTTGTTATATATATGGTATTGGTAACCTTAGAATTTAATATTCCACGCCTACATTAAATATCTTCCTGCATTGTCAAGTTAGAATTATTATGAATCTATCATAACGTAACGCAGGAAGTAAAGTATCACTTTGGCTTTAGTATTTTACAAAGGACGATATATATTATTACTTAATTTCAATTACTTAATAAAATATTATTTTCTCTGTATAAATATTTATAAATTTATAATAAGGCTTTCAAGTACAATTGAATGTTAAAAAACGTACCCGTCATCATTGTTTTAGGGAATATTAGCATGTATTCACTCTACCATTCGTTCTCTCTCCACTGACGCACTGCTTGTAAAGACCGTCTCCTGGCATGTATACGGATTTCGGGATTTCGCGCAACAAACCCATTTACAAAACGATTACGGCAATTGATTTATATATATATATATATATATATATATATATATATATAAATATATATATATATATATATATATACATCTTTTATTTTCTTTGTGACATATATTCAAATATAATTATAAGGTTCTAAACGATGAGGTATGTCGGTTGTTAGATTGTGGAAGGTCTTGTCCAGGATCCTTTAAAAACGTATTGTATCATATATAAGCGTATGAAACCGTACAAAAACGTCAAAAATTGGAAAAATTTCAAGAATAATTCTCACGGTCAGTTAGATCTACTAGGATCTTTGGCTGCATTGGATCGGCACAATCGTGGCCTAGTGAAAACCCAGTTGTAGCGCGGAAGCTTCCTTAATTGTGCAATTATTGTACTTACTGTATTTGTTCGTGCGTTTCGTCACGTTTCTGTGCATTTCAATTTCACAGATTTATCCTGTGTTTTTCGCGATTTTTGAGCTTTCACTGCAGATTACACGAACTACAGTTGGAATGTGTCCAAAATATTTCAATACTCGCGTCTCTGTTGCCACGCGTTTACTAGCTGCGTTCTCGTACCTGTGTGTGTGAATATATGCGTCGTCTTGCGGGCGGTCACGCATTTTGAGACGATTATACACAACGCAGGAAAACGCAGAAGTGTGACAGCTGCTAAACTTGGTTTGTTGTGACAATATTCTGAAAACTCCGGTAATAATACCATGTTTGTGTCAGCTGCCTACAAGGTATTCTTTTTTTCCATGTATATTCAGTCCCAGTGACATGTGTATATATGTTTCAGAGAAAGTAACAAACGTCATACGAGACAGACGAATTCCAGAGAACGTCATATAGAAGCCCTCTCCCTGAGATATTCATGTCCCTTTTAATCAACGTAACACCAAAGGGGAAGGAGAAGAATGAAGCGAAACCGAAAGAACGAGAGACAGAGTGACTGAACAGTCTTGGTTTTTGTGTTAAGCAGTGGCGGAACCGCGGGGGGGGGGGGGGGGGGGGGGGATGGATGCCCGCGGCGCGCGCCTCCCCGCTGAGCTGAAACATCTCTCATTTTATCAACTTATTTTCGTGATTCTTTTTCATTTTTTATATATTTTTTTTATTAATAAGCAATTCGATTTTATTTAAATTATGCACGGTTTATATCCTTCAAATTCATAAGACAGGTATGAGATTAATATATATATATATATATATATATATATATATATATATATTAACTTATATATGGTATCGGAATATTTCTACAATGAGGGAGTGAGTCTTTTCGTCATAACGCAATGCTGGGTCATAACACCGAGGAACCCCTCAAATTGCACCCGTCCGTGACTGAGGCACGGCCTTCCCGTTAGCCTGAAGAGAGCTCACTCTGGGTTGGGGTCGACCGTGAACAGTCTCGCGGCTCCTCTGCTGATACCGGTACTCAGGCTCATGGTTTTATCTCTGCTGAGTCCTTTGTGCACTGAGGCACTGTCAGTCCATGGAAACACGTTCCCTTTTTCGCATTTTTGATGCACACATGAATTCCGAACCATTGGCAGAGCCATTTTTGTACTTACCGCTTCTGTGCCTTTTTGTCCTTCGTGAAAGTTGTTGTTTTCTTTGTCTAACTATAAGTTTATATAATAATATAAAATCATAATTATATCATGATTAAATTATGTATATGTATATATATATATATATATATATACATATATATATATATATATATATATATATATATAGTGGAACCCCGTATGTATATATATATATATACATACATACATATATAATGTAATGTATTGCTTTATCTTATGCCTATTTCGCTCTTGTAGAAAATCCCTCGGATCGAAGGGATTGATATTTAATATTATATTATAGTATATTACATTGCGTCATTATATTATATTGTGGAATCTATATGTCAAACTAGGCACTTTAAGCTCAAAATAAATGCCTTTTCTGATTCATGTATTGACAGCCACGTCAGGGTATGTAATAATGCAAGGGCACTAAGAGTATAATGGCTCAAACGCTATCCCCTAAGTTGTGGTTAGATAAAAGACGTATGCAATGTAAGCTTAATTTGATATGCGAGGATTTCTGCTTACTTCAGCAGGCTCCGTCACCTTCCTTTACTTGCTGATTAATTGAAGCATTGTGACTTTGTCCCCGTCCCCCACAATGCAAAGGAAATTGCGCCCCTGAGGATTTGTGAAAGGTAAGGGGGGATGGGGTGCCGTGGGTGTGGCTTCAGGCATATTGCTGGACGAGTGGTCACCACGCGTGCGCATATATATACATGCCCATGTTCACACACACACACAGACACACACATATATATATATATATATATATATATATATATATATATATATATATATATATATATATATATATATATATATTCACAGTATAGTGTCGGCAATTTTCGCGAGCATGCCATGCTCAGTTATTTACACGGAAGTAAGCATGCCCAGTGCAAGAATATAAGGTTCATTTTATCTGGACCTTTTAACATTCACAAACATATTTATATGTACCTAGGTGTTGTGTCAACGGAAATTGAATGCTTTTAACATAGAAAAAAAACAGAACTGAGCTCATGAATTTTGAAAATATATCACATATTTCATTAGGCACACCAAATTAATAGAATCAGTTCACATATCTGTGTGTGTATACTTAAATATAAATATAATTTATAAAACTGATATCCAAGAAAACATTTTTGATTTGCCATGAATCGGCATAGAATTTCAACATTCTTATCCCTAAAAACAAGATAAACATTTGCCACCGCATAATGAAAATTGGACATCTGTGAAAATTGTCAGTTATTACAATTAGCACACTATTTATAGTTTCTATGCTTGATTCCTTATCTCTAGTTTTATGACTAATTCAGAAATAATATTCCCGGGATAGATCTGTATGAATAATTTGTTAAAGTTGAACATTTCTACATGCATACGTGGACTCAGCGTTTGATATACATAATACTCAGACTTGTATGTTGAAACGTTGTATAATCATGGTTGTTAATGGACACGCGACGCTTGATCAAATTTCGATAAATGTATAATCAATGGGTTAAAATATGTTGTTTCAGCAACATTGATCCAGCATTTGACCAGCGTTTCCTCAACATCTGTGGTCTCATATATTTACTCTGAGGTATTTGTATTGTAATTTTCAAATCATTCCAGTGCCCGTTTTCATTATAATAAGATTTTTTTTTTTAATCTGAAGAACTACACAGTTAATTACGGAAAGAAAACAATTGACAGCTATACTTGTTTATAGATAAACTGAACGTTTATAAAAATTTAAAAATTGCTTTGAACATGTACCATAAATATTTCAACAAGTCATTTTTCTCAAAACGTTCTGGTTGCAATAAAGTCTCCACATTAAACAAACACACGTGCTGACTCTAGCTTGACCTGTTGGTGTCGTGTAAATTAGTTATATAATTCACCGCCAGATGGCAGTACCTACAATGTTTCCCCACAGTTCCAGGGCTTGCCATAAACCAATAAAGCTGTTTTTATGTGAGCGTAGATGCGTACATGCGTGAAAAATCAGTCACATGATTTTGCAGCTGCGGTGTTTCCATGTGTTAGTCATTTTATTATTATTATTATATTATTATTATTATTATTATAATTTTAATCTTTTTAAACTATGATTCCAGTGACGTTTGGTCCGACGCGGTATAGATCCTGTCTAACTCCTGGCATCGGAGGCAAAAAGATCCAGACAAACAGTGTATGCCTGTCCTATTTAAATTATTTCTATATCAAGCATAACTTGTTATAGTTCTTAACTACATAGAGCTGACCTATGCTGAGAACCATGCATAATTTTTTTCCTTCGTGTGTGGCTTAACATTCTCGCGGATTCCATCTTTTCATTAAGACTATATAACCCATAACTGATGCTAAACGTTAATGAATGACCTAAAGTGCGCAAAAGGATACGGGTTCCGTTCTGCAATTATAGACCACAAACGAAGGAGGATGCATTATTATTATTATTATTATTATTATTATTATTATTATATAATAATTATTATTGCACATTTATTAAGCGCTCATTCAGCGAACTGCTCACAAGCGCTAATGCTATAAAATTGTGGTTATGGTTAATAAGGGTTATGTACAGCTTATGTAAAACTATCTGTAGACTCCAGCTGGACCTTTATCCACTGGGTCTCGTAAGAAATAAATAAGCAGGACAAAGCTATCCCTGCCACACCTGCAATTATATAGGTTGAAGAACACATCGGCACAGATATCCACATTTATAAATTCATGAAGATGTTTACATAGCTTACTATATAATTTACACTTGTTGTTGTCTGACGGAACGCAGAGCGTCGACAAGTCAAGCTACTGATCCCAAGACAGGCACTCAAAGAAAGTAAACAATGAGCCCATATATAAACACACACTTGTCCCCTCGTGTACAAACAGAAGCATTCGTGCCACGGCATCGTATCGTTTTAATTCTAACCCCTGGTGAGACCCTCCTGTGTTGTGTGATGCCAGAGACTGAAGAGTCCAGGGATCCTAGCATTTACGGGGGATAAATTCCATATTTTTAAAAAAGTTGCTTCGTTTGCTTTTATATTAATACTTTTTTTATGAAACAAAAATTATAAAATATTTTTATAAAAAAAATTGTGGGAGCTCCCACCCCTCCCCCCCCTCCGATTTCAATTATTATTATTTTTTTTTAAATATTTTTTTTTTACCCCCAAAATTATCTGTGTCTGAGTTCTCCAATGTTGCTGAATTTCAAAAGGTGAAATATTGGCATGATATAAACCCTAGGTCACTGATTTGCACCCATAGCAGACTCCTCGTTGTCGCGGGGGAGGCTTTCAGCAATGCTTGAAAGTAACACAGAAGACCCGGAACATGCTCGGTGTAAAATTAACACGGCGAACCACATATCGTTTTCTCCGGTGTAGAAATTAGCAGAGCACCACATGTTTATATACTGAAACGAAGCGGACCACATGACGTATACTCAAGAGTAGAAGATAACACAGCCGACAATATCTCGTATATACTCACGTGTAGAAGATAATAAACGGAATACATCAAGATACGGAAGATAACAAAGCGGACCACATTTCGTATACTCACGTGTAGAAGATAACACAGTCGACAATATCTCGTATACTCACGTGTAGAAGATAATAAACGGAATACATGAAGATACGGAAGATAACAAAGCAGACAATATTTCGTATACTCACATGTAAAAGCTAACACAGCCGATAACATCTCGTATACCCGCGTGTAGAAGCTAACACAGCTTACAACATCTCGAATACTCATGTGTAGAAGATAACAAAGCGGACCACATGACGTATACACTCACGTGTAGAAGCTAACACAGCCAACAACATTTCGTATATACTCACGTGCAGAAGATAACACAGTCGACAACATCTCTATACCCACGTGTAGAAGCTATCACAGCCCACATCATTTCGTATACTCACATGTAGAAGCTAACACAGTCGACAACATCTCGTATACTCACGTGTAGAAGATAACAAAACGGACAACATGACGTATACTAATATGTAGAAGCTAACACAGCCGACAACATCTCGTATACTCACGTGTAGAAGATAACACAGCCGACAACATCTCTATACCCACGTGTAGAAGCTATCACAGCCCACATCATTTCGTATACTCACATGTAGAAGCTAACACAGTCGACAACATCTCGTATACTCACGTGTAGAAGATAACAAAACGGACCACATGACGTATACTAATATGTAGAAGATAACACAGCCGACAACATCTCTATACCCACGTGTAGAAGCTATCATAGCCCACATCATTTCGTATACTCACATGCAGAAGCTAAGACAGCCGGCAACATCTCGTATACTCACGTGTAGAAGATAACAGAGCTGACCACATGACGTATACAATCACGTGTAGAAACTAACACAGCCAACAACATCTCGTATACTCACGTGTAGAAGATAACACAGCCGACAACATCTCTATACCCACGTGTAGAAGCTATCACAGCCCACATCATTTCGTATACTCACATGTAGAAGCTAAGACAGCCGGCAACATCTCGTATACTCACGTGTAGAAGATAACAGAGCTGACCACATGACGTATACAATCACGTGTAGAAGCTAACACAGCCGACAACATCTCGTATACTCACGTGTAGAAGATAACAAAGCTGACCACATGACGTATACTCACATGTAAAAGCTAATACAGCCGCCAATATCTCGTATACTCGCATGTATAAGCTAACACAGCCGATAACATCTCGTATACTCACGTGTAAAAGCCATAACAAAGCGGACTACATAACGTATACTCACGTGTAGAAGATAACACAGCCGACAACATCTCGTATACTCACGTGTAGAAGATAAAACAGCCGACAACATCTCGTATACTCACGTGTAGAAGATAAAACAGCCGACAACATCTCGTATACCCACGTGTAGAAGATAAAACAGCCGACAACATCTCGTATACTCACGTGTAGAAGATAACACAGCCGACAACATCTCGTATACTCACGTGTAGAAGATAACACAGCCGACAACATCTCGTATACTCACGTGTAGAAGATAACACAGCCGACAACATCTCGTATACTCACGTGTAGAAGATAACACAGCCGACAACATCTCGTATACTCACGTGTAGAAGATAACAAAACCAGAGAGCTTAGATGACCTCGCGTTTTCTCAATGGTCGCCATTTTGACGTCACGGACGCTAGCGCCACCACGCGGTTGGGAAGGGGGGGGGGGGGGGTTGCAGATGATTCTGTGTATGTAATCACCATGGCTGCTGCTGCACCGAACCGCAGTGGGTCAGGTAAGATAATGTTTACAAATTGATATAGCCCTAAATTTTCAGTAATTTACCTATAAATGACGCAAAAGTATTGACAAAAACAAATGTCCATATATCATTAATTGTATGGACCACCAAATAAGCCAGAGTCCCGTGGGAGTACAGATGCATATACTACTATCTTCAGCTGCAATCCTGCTTTCTCAGTTCCAGATATTTTTAATTTTATATTTTTCATAAATAAATATTATATTTAAATATACATAATGTTTTTTTATTAATTCTTTGTGTTTCATGCTCAGAACGAATTAGTTGTGACAGAATGATTTTTTAGCTCAGCTGACTATAAGTCATCCGAGCTATAGTCATGGTCCATTGTTCGTCGTCCGTCTTGCCGTCCGTCCGTCCGTCCGGATGTCCGTCCGTAAGACTGGCACGTTTCGACACCATTGGACCTACCAATCTGAAATTCGGCATACAGTTAGATGTCCCCAAAATCTCCTACCATGCCGAAAATTGGGTCAAGAGGACTTCGTTCCTTCGAGATATTAAGGAAAAACCTCAATTTTTTTAGGACTGCCTAATATTAAAACCACTCATCTGGTTTTCTTCATAATTACCATAAATATTCCTCTATATAGTTGCTATGTACATGAGAGATATTAAGTCAGTATTTTTTAATTTAAAAAAGTTCTGGGCCCAAACATAATGGACTTTGTAAAAAAATCAGGAAAGATGTTTGGTCACTTAAGACCAAAAGTGTTAAAGGTAGGGACTTTTTTTAGTAATACAACTTGAATTAATCAAAATTTAATTGTATACCAAAAATTAGATCAAAATCTGTTAAATTTTTTAAATATTGGCAAAAATATAAAATTGGTACCTTAAATTTTGCCCAACTTTGGCCACGGCACGTTTTTTTCCCTGTAAGTACTGTGGATTTAATTTTCACAGCATGTGCACATAAGGATTTAATCTGTTAAAATCTGAAATTTGAAAATAAAAGCTGCAAAATTAGGCTAGTAATTGAGAATTTTTTTTTGGAGGCTCTTGTTGTATTCCCTTACATTGTCAAGCAGTCCACTTTGGTGACTGTAGGTCATTCAGTGCATATCTCTATGCTCCCCAGGCTGTTGGCATAATGTTAGATGTCCAAAGATCTCCTACCAAGCTGAAAACTGGGTCTTTGCAACTTTGTTCCTTAGAGAAATTAAGTTAAAAAAACCTCATTTTTTTAATTAAAAACATATTTTAACACTTCAGGACTGCCTTATATAAAAACCACTCTTCTGTTTTTCCTCATATTTACCAGAAATATTCCTCTATATGGTTCCTATATACATGCCAGAAATAAGGTCTGTTTTATATAATTTAAAAAAAGTTATGGGCTCAAACATAATGCATTTTGTAAAAAATCAGAAAAGATATTTGATCGCTTAACACAAAACATGTTAAAGCTAAGGACTTTTTTCTAGTAATATAACTTTGATTAATCAAAATTAAATTGTGTACCCAAAATTAGATCAAAATCTTTTTATTTTTTTAAAATATTAGCAAAAATAAAAATTGGTACCATAAATTTTGTCCAAATTTGGCCACCGCACGTTTTTTTTCCTGTAAGTACTGTGGATTTAATTTTCACAGCATGTGCACATAAGGATTTAATCTGTTAAAATCTGAAATTTGAAAATAAAAGCTGCAAAATTAGGCTAGTAATTGAGACTTTTTTTTGGAGGCTCTTGTTGTATTCCCTTACATTGTCAAGCAGTCCACTTTGGTGACTGTAGGTCATTCAGTGCAGCTGTCTCCACTGAGTTGAGCTTGACCAGGCTGTCTGCAGTTAATACAATACCACAGGACTAATAAACAAGATGAATCTTATAATTCTAATGTTAAATAAATTCTTTTTGATGAGACTTGGACAATTATGATTGTTTTAAAGAAAAAAAATTCAGGAATTTAATCCTAATATTCAAATGTGATAAAATATTAGGATCTAAAGTAAGTGCTAACTTACAAGATGTAAGAAGATATAAATACTTTGTAGCTTTTCATTCATATCTCTTAAAGTTGGCGGGGCCTAGGTGGGAATAACACTGTTAACTTAGTATTAAAATTAGGAATATTGGTCAAATTTTGTGGGATAAATTTTTAACTCATATGGCCATATATTTAACTTTTGAAAACTTTATTACCTTCACACATTATTTGTTTATGAAATGTTACTTTTATATAACACTTATCGTAGGCCTATTTGTTCCCTTGGTGCATCACTAAATGGTTTAGCTCATGTCCATTATTCTATAACTTACAGAGTTTCATTTTAGCAGGGCCATTTCCTCATAGCTTTTCTAATGATAATATACATGAAAAACCAAAAGAAATAAAAATATTTTGCAGTTACTAATATTTTCCAAAATTCAGCTGAGCGATGTGACCAATGGGTCACTTGTTTACCTACAGATGTGAACATTTGAGAGCCTATATAATCATTAAAAGGAGACAGATATGTTATGAAGTTTTATTTCAACTAATTATATATATATATATATATATATATATATATATATATATATATATATACAGTAGAACGTCGAATATCCGAACATCGTTTATCCGAAAAATCGTTCATCCGAAATAAAAAACGGAGAACCGAAATTTTGACCATATATCCGAAATTTGAACATTGACAAAAAATTCCAGAATAAAATGGTGTTAAAGATCGTCTGATCGCTAGATTTGCGGTGATACATATTGCCGACTAATTAGTGCACCCGAGCGTAGGCACAGTGAAAACACGGCCTCGCTGGCCGGGGTTGTCCTCGGCTCGCTTTAATTAGAAAACCCAAGCCGGAGTAATTAATCTGTGCAAACAAACCGTTACAACAGACAATTACTGAGTAGCCGACAGCAGGTCGTAGGTGTGATAAACTCAACCCCGCCGGACCATGCATTCCTTGGTTCTGCTTTGATCTCGGTTTATTTAAAGGATAGCTTTGATCTTCGTTCCGGTAGTCACCCAGGCCCCGAGTATTGCGGTGAGTAGATGTTGAATTTATGTGCGCCTCCGATATTTACTGTCTATAAAATTTGACATAAACTTGTTTACTCGTGCATTCAACCGATCCTCTCGCTTTTAATTTCAATAATAATACAGTACATGTAAAAAGGTTCCCGTAGTTTAACTATCTGCCGAGAGATGGCAGCACTTTCGAGGTCATGGCAGGTCATTCCAGTTATCATGGCAGCCACGCTTGACATGATGTGGGTACGATATCGATTGTTTCAAGCACAGGGCTGTTCACATTATTATATTACATGTATTATATAATAATGTTTTCAGTTTAATATATAAATTAAATCGATCGAAAATGTTACAATATATTGTCACACGTTTATCATGGGCTAGCTCAATCAGTTTAGGTCAGTCAGTAACCGGTAATGTCCCGAACTCGGCGGTAATCACCATGATTCCCAGACAAATCTAATTTGAAATCGTTCATCCGAACGATCGTTCATCCGAACAAAAAGCTTGTCCCCCGAGGCTTTCGGATATTCGACGTTCTACTGTATATACATCATAACACTACCTAGTCAAGCATGTTTTGAAAATATTCCTATTGATTGCTAATTGAAAAAATTATTATTTATTATATATATTACCTAGATTTTATTTTTTTTTTCATGACACAGGTGCATCCATTCGCATAAAACTTAGACCCTGTGAATCAATATGGATGTTCCATTTTCTTGGAGTTGTAAAGGTCACTGTACTCAAGGCATCTCTACAGAAATGTGTACATATATACATTTATATTAATTTGAGCACATTCTTTACTTGTAACTCTTACCCACAGTGGTTATTATCATATTGTCAGCTTAAACTACACTTGCATTTTACATAACTGGTTGTTTTTACTGATTGCTGAATGTTGAATTGATGTATACCTGTACGTCTTTTCAGAATAGTAGCTATTTTTTTAATAAATGTTAAACTGCAATAAATATAATACCAGTATCTACACTTTGAGTCTTTGAATTATTAATATTGTTGGCAGATGATTATGCATGTGTCACCTCAGAGGTTAGGCCTGTGTATTAATTTTTCAAAACAGTCCATTTGATTCAAAATATGAAATATATAAAATTTGATGTAACGGAACCAGAAGTGAAGAACATGGGAAGGTAGTGGTGTTGCAAAGCTCTAAAACAGGTGTGGGAGTGGATACTTTATGGGGTCCACAGTGCATGAGGTCGTACAAACCTCTATATATATATATATTTAATGTTATTTTCAATTATAATATATTACAATTTAATTGTATAATATATGTATTTTAAATATACATATATTTTAAATGCATATATTATGGTTTATGTAACATGGATATCTAAAAGATAATACATGTATTTTATTCCACGTAAATGCATTTACATAATATGCATCGTGGCACACACCAATATATATTTATATATATATAATTTGATATGTATATATGTATATATATATATATATATCTTACATTCTGTTATATATATATATATATATATATATATATATATATATATATATATATATAATCAGCTTGAATATCATATAATTATATTTCTTATATATTATAAATAAACATACCAGTAATAATATACTGAATGAATATAACATCAATGTACCGGTATATTATTACTTTAAATCTATAAATTATATAAATTGTTAAATTATGATATATATGTCTACATATGTGTTTATATTTATGGATCATAAAATAAATTGTATATGATAATTTACCCATGGATTTTATTTTTTATAACTTTTGTTTTAATTGGCTTTGAACATTTCCTAATCAGTTCATTTCATACACTAAAATAATAATTATTATTATCTATTACTGTTCATAAAAATATATATATATTATTATTATTATTATCATTATTTTTATTACCGGTATCAATTAACCATAGTCTATGATATTACTGTTCATAAAAAAATATGTATTATTATTATTATTATTATTATTATTATTATTATTATTACCGGTATCAACCATAGTCTATGATTAGTATGACTGAGTACGGTATATAAACTATAGGCCCAGGGCTACCATATACGCATGATGGCTCCGAAATCCAAGGATTAAGCATTTTTTGTCTATAGTCCGTTCCTGTACCCCTGTCCACCTGATTTTTCGCGATTATCTCTACATAAGACAAATTTGGCAAACAAAATTTGCACCATTGGCATAAAGAGGCAAAAGCGTAATTTTTGGTACCTTACCTACTTAAGATATAAATATTATTTACTTTACGGCCTGGTTGACATGTCTCATATATATCCGTGGTTCATGGCGTCCCTAATAAGTGGCCATTGTTTATCCTCCTTGTATAAAGTAATGTGACGTAACAGTGAAGCGCGTGCACGTGGAGAATACAAGTCTCGCTGTAAACGGGGGTCGGCAGCTCTTGATTATTGGTCCCATGAATATGGGCGCCTCTTTAGTACGTCACGTCTATTATGACGTCATCACTAATCCCTGATATGCCCATTTCACAGATTAGTGGCATGATGTCGCTATAGAATAGACTTGTTACTCATAAAATGGTTTTAAATTGTTTACAGGAAAATGACATAAGGTACGCTATTATTTCCTTAATAGTTAATTACGCTTTTTCCTCTTTCTGCCCTAAGATTAAAAAGTTTGGACCTTCCTTTATTATCAAAAAAATAATCACGAAAAAACAGGTGGACAGGGGTACTGGAACAGACTATAATCAAATCTATAGAGTTTACCAATCCTTCACAAAACATTTTAATTTCTGGAACCAATTATTATATTAAGTATAATTTCCCATGAATCAAGCTTGGTAAAATCATATGACTTGTTCAGGCCAATAAGCTATATATATATATATATATATATATATATATATATATATATATATATATATATATATATATATATATATATATATCAGTAAGGCTATACTGTATACACACCATCTATGGCAACGTCACCTCAGTGAGACCGGGATCAAGCCACATGAAGCATAAACAGGAAAACGTATTGATAATTTGTAACTAAAAGTTTTAATATAACCGTTCTATTTTGTGGCAGCAGGCTGAAACGAATGGATCGCTGTGTTCTGTGTAAAGGTGCTTTTCCATAAGTGCGTAGTCCGTATCCGTAGTCCGTATGCGTAGTCCGCATGCGTAGTCCGCAAAAATCGCTTTGTAGACTTTTTAACTGGGCCGTTTTCATTCATCCGCATGCGTAGTACGTATTGTAGTGGGATACGTAAAAGTAGGTATTGCCTGGAGAGTGGCCAGCAGTGAAACCGAGACCAGACGGGTAACCGAGTCGGGAGAACCAAGAGATAGACGCCAGCCACACAAGCCAGGAAACCCAGCCGCTTCTTCAGCCCAGTTCTGTGCGTTTCTGCTGGTAGTGGCCCTGTCTTCTTCTCTAACGGTAAGCCTATTACCTATTACGGCCTCCTATAACATTGGCGACGACGGATTTATTTGGGAGCGGGCGAAAAATAGGCATTTTTCTGCTACCTTCCCCGGCGGTAATCTCCTGCCATTTCTTGTGAAACTAGCACCCGATTGCGCGTTTCAAATTCACAAGTTGCCGTTCAGACCACATGTTTATTAGATTGGCCTGAGCACATTTTCATATCACTTCTAGTGCTGTTAATCGTCTGAAACACTATGGAATAGTCTATTCTACATGTTTTATCCATTATAACGGCCCTATTTATTCTTATGCTCAATTTATTTCCAGTAAAGGACGTATTTGTGAACTACCATTTGGACTTCCGGTTTTGAATGAGCAATCATTATCTGTGTGTATAGCTCAGTGCAAATCCATTACATCATTTAATTTGCAATACAACATTGGTTCACACATTTAAACACTTTTTTGTGTGCTTGCATACTCAGAAAACCCCAGTTTTCACCATTATTATATATAAACACAATATATTTTTGTGCTAACAACGCAGCATAATCCTTGCAGATATAAATTTCCAATCAGTAGCATTCTAAGTTTCCAACTCAGTTTCTAGCCTGCTTGCCTCAGCTATATATTCTGATTGTATTGTATATTGATTATTGCAAGTGCATTCCATGCTTATTGCTTTCTATTGACACTTTTACCTCTTGTTCTCATTGTGGAAAGTAAAATTTCAAACATGCCCCCCCCCCACAAACCTGTCAATTTGTACACTGCATCAAGGAAAGAACTGTTACAGGAGTTAGGTGACCTTTTATCTCCTGATGCTGCCCAGGGCATTGTAGAGCTTCAGGGTAAGTTTCCAGGGTTTGAAATTTCCCAACTAGAGCCCATTACTGGTTTGTTGGTCTCTTATTGGCAAAGGCTGATTAAAGAGGGTCGTGTTTGCATGCCCGGGTTGGGGGATGCCAATGCTAACATGGCTACTGACAGTCAGACCACAGATAATATAACTACTGACAGACAAACAGAGGCTGATGAGGATATTTTGTTAGGTTCACTGAAACCAGTGGCTGGTAGAAATGCCCCCAATGATGCTACCATCCATCAGCTGCTTAAGCTACATCCTAGACAGGGCATTTATACCTCTGGGGAACCACAAGTCTCTCGTCGACAGAGAGGCACAGGTCCATTTCCTAGCGATAGGTATGCTAAACCTGATCAGAACAAGTCCCATGAGAAATGGCATAGAGAGTTCCCAGCCGATGAGCCCCCAGTGTTAAGCCCTAGATCACACCATGCTCTGCTGGCCAGCCCAACCTCCACATTTGGTTATGCTCAAAGTCATGATGAAGAACCCAGTATGCATCGTCCTGCTCAAAGAACCTATGACACTCCAAAACATACCAGTCATCGGCGAAAATCTAAATCGGACAATACTCGCTCTCAACCAAAATATCAAGATGAATGCTTCGAGCCTATCGATCCTGAAGCCCATTCCAGGGGAAGAGCGCGTTATGGGCCAGACCCCCATACTCGCCGCATGTATGACAGGTATCCTGAGGACAGAGAGAAATGGCCTCCCAGGGGGCGCCACCGCCATCTGGAACGATACTCTAGGCATGACTATAGTCCTAACAGCTACTCCATTGATGATGGGGATCCCAGAGAGAGGGGCCATAAAGCAAAATATGGCAGATATAGTAAATACCACGCCAGGGAGAGGAGCCCAGACAGTGACTCAGATGATCACAATGAGCGTAAGCGCCACAGGCACCGTAAGCGATACGGAAGGTCCACCTCAAGCTCCGGGTCTTCACCGGAAGACAGCCGTCGACATTCACGCCACCTTGATTCACGCCGCAAGCGTCCTAACAGCCCTCAACCCCCAAAATTACCGATATTCTCCGGTGATTCAGATAGAGGAGGTACCGACGCGTGGGACTGTTTCATATTTCAGTTTGAGCGAATCTCCGATCGTTATTATTGGTCAGAGCGAAAAATGGCCGATAGGTTAGTCGATTGCTTAAGTGGCAGAGCACTCGAGTTTGTCAGGGAGCTTAGGATAGGTAGAGATTTTGGGACCCTCAAACGGAAACTGAAAGATCGCTTCGGAGTGCGGGATGCCCCATGCTCTGTACGCCGAGAACTCCAATTCGTCAGACAGAATGAACATGAAAGTTTGGAAGAGTATGCACAAAAGATCCAGTCTCTTGTTTTGGAAGGGTATCCAGGTGCACCGGAACAAACAATTGAGCAAATTGCCCTGGAGCATTTCTTCAAGGGGTGTGTTGATAAAAAGGCAGCCGCAGTAGCGATAAGTAAAGACCCAAAAGTGGTAAGTACAGCGGTGCGTTACATGAAGAATGCAATAAACAATCAGAAGTTGCTGTTCGGCCATAAGCAGACTCATTCTATCCGGAGAGTTGCTTTTCATGACCCAAGCCCATCTTCAGACGATGGGGAGGACCACTACAATGTTAACGCGGCCAGTCAACTTACAACGACCCCACATGTTGTTTCAGTCAACCGACCCCATGGAAGGGAAAACCACAATCAAATGGCCGAATTGATAGACAGAATGAGCTCTCTGGAGTCTTTAGTCAGACAGATGGCCCGGACAACTTTGACTCGCCGAAACCGTTCGCCGACACCCACTGATACCTGTTTCAGGTGCCATAAAAAAGGTCACTTCTCAAAAGATTGCCCTATAGGTAAGGAGACTTTAACTTCTCCTTAACCAGATGGTACAAAAGTGGATTTAAACGATTAAGGGTCGTTTCTTCTAGCGGCCCTGAGGCGACCCTCATGTAGGGCCAAGACACTCACATTTTACGCACTAATTCCAACGAGTTATTACATCATGGCTCAGGCACACAGTGTGCTGCGACGGCCAAGCTGTCTGGTCTCTCTGTGCCGGTACCAGATTTAATGATTCCAGACAGGTGCAGTAATCCAGTGAATGAGTCTGAGGAATCAGAAGGGTCTGAAAGTATCACTGATGAACAACAAGACCTTCAAGAACCATTATCTGGATCGCAGGTCAAAGTATACATTGCAAAAGTTGTCGGGGAGACACTGTGGTCCCAGTGCAAGTGAATGGGACAGAGACAATGGCCATCATAGACAGTGCAGCCCAGGTGTCAATTATCAATGAAAACCTGTACAAGCAACTCCCACGGGACATGGAGAAGGCTGAGTCAGTGAGCCTGAAGGGAATAGGAAGAACTAATTCCCCCGTCCCAGCCATCAGAGTAAAGGGAGTAAAGATTAAACTGGGCAAGGAAGAATATCTTTGGGATGTATACTTAGCTGATATCAGTGATCCTTTGATACTCGGACTGGACTTTTTGGCTTACCACGAATGTACCGTCAATTTTGGCAATAATACCATCGCCATCTCAGGTATGCAATTCGGAAAAGGAACTCAAGGGGCGGGGTCTGCGAGGTTTTTAAAGTAGTCTCAACCATAAGTACAGTGCAGGCCCCGGGCACCATTTCCAGACTTCCTGTGAGAGTGGTAGATGTAGACCCACACAAAGATTTTGTGCTTGAACCCATCAATGCAAACCTAAAAGGATTAGTAGCTTCAGCGTCATACATATCACAGACTGGATTTTTGAATGTGATTAATGACACCAACCAATACATCAAAGTTAAGGGAGATACCACAGTTGCAACAGCAATGGAGGCTAGTGGTATGGTTGAGTCTCTGCTAGAGGACAACTACTTGGTGTATTCAGTAGAAGGCCAGCTCGGGTGTAGCCAGGACTTGGTTAACCAGAAACCCCTCTTGCATACATGCAACACAAAAGTCCAACCAGCTGGGATGACAGGTACGATACCAGCCGATGTTAAAGACCTGATTACTACCACTACCAAAGAACTTCCTGACAATCAAACAAGAAGTGTATGTGCCCTGTTGATTGATTACAGTGATGTCTTTGCAAAGCATGACATGGATCTCGGTTGTGTAACGATAGTAAAACACCAGATCGACACTAAAGATGCACCACCAGTTAAACAACGAATGCGTAGAACCCCGTTAGGTTTCGAGATGGAAGAACAGCAACACCTTGAGCAGATGTTATCAGCCGGGGTGATACAGCCATCAAACTCGGAATGGGCATCTGCCCCGGTGTTGGTTCGTAAGAAAGATGGCAATGTGCGTTGGTGCATTGATTACAGAGAGTTAAACGCTCGTACCGTTAAGGACCAATATCCCTTACCAAATATAGAAGACTGCCTAGACACTCTGGCTGGAACTAGTTACTTCAGCACTTTAGATCTCCAGTCTGGCTATTATCAAATAGAACTAGCTGAAGAGTCAAGACCCAAGACTGCATTCATCACCCGATACGGTTTATATGAACACACACGAATGGGCTTTGGATTATGCAATGGACCTGCCACCTTTCAGAGAGCCATGAATTTGGTTCTGCGTGGGCTAACATGGACACAAGCATTGGTGTACATTGACGACATCATAGTTCTCGGCAGCACGTTTGAGCAACATCTAGATCATCTACGAAGCGTGTTTAAAAGGTTAAGACAATACAATCTCAAGTTGAAGCCTAAAAAGTGCTTTCTATTAAGATCTGAAGTGGAATTTCTGGGGAAAAGACTCACAAGTCAGGGAGTATCCATTACTGATGACAAGGCAGATGCCTTTAGACAGTGGCCAGAGCCGTACTCGGTTAAAGAGTTAGAATCGTTCCTGGGCTATGCCAACTACCACAGGGCTCATGTAAAAGGATAAACTGGAATAGCAGCCCCGTTACATGCCTAAATGCAGGAGAATGTTCGGGAGTGGGACAAGGACTTGCCGATAATCACCATGGCACTCCACTCTATGGTCAACCCCAGCACTGGTTATTCGGCAAACCAAATCATGCTGGGTCGAGAGGTCCTACAACCGGAAGACATAATCTTTGGCCAACCTAACCAGAAGCCAGTGGCAACACATGCGTGGGTCTCTGCACTTCGGGAGAGGATTAGTCATGTACATGGCAAGGTCCGGCAAAAGTTGCAAGCAACTCAGGTGTATCAGAAGGCACGGTATGACTCTAAGCTCCAAGAGAATGTGTTTGAGCCTGGCGAACTTGTCTACCGACTGAACAAGGCGTCAAAGAAAGGTGTGAGCCCAAAGCTTCAACCAATGTACAAGGGACCGTATCAAGTAGTCCAGAATTAACACCCTCTGTATCGCATTAGGACCAGAAGGAAAGACCTAGTTCTCCATCATGACAATATCAAACCGTGCAATGACAGCTTCATACCGTTGTGGCTCCGCAGAGCAAGAAACAAGTTTTGGCAGGGTGAAGGACGTGATGAGGATCTCGACAGTTTGGATCCTGCCAAGCAAGAGGATGTAACTGATTCTGTCGACTGTCTTATGGATTCCGCTGATGGCCTGGTAGAGTCCCCAGGGAAAGGGCCTGTAGATTCTATCCCCGCTGATCTGGAAAATGAAAAAAACAAAGCACCAGTAACATCACGGGGGAGGAAAATAAACAAGCCTGCACGATTTGCGGATTTTGTTACATAGATAAGGCTTTCTAACATTAACATAGTTAAGTATACATGCAGATTCTGTTACATAGATAGTATTTCCTACATTTACATGTGCATCCAAGCTTCAAAGTAATTATTATAGCACTACAATGATATAATTTCAGATGAGCGAGTTAAGGGAGTTTGATGAAGCTAACTTCATCCCTGACTATGATGAAGCTGCTGCTCCCCAGTCCCAGAAAATTGTAAGAAAAAGGCCCCGTAAGTGTGTTCTGTGTGGGGATTCTGGCCGCCATATGCGTAGGCATATTGTAGAACAGCATCTACCATGGTGGTTCCAGCCAACAACAGCTTGTTGGCGCTGTCAGGTGCAGGAGGGCTCACTTAAAGCAAGACACGAACACGATAGCACTGTAGATAGGCAATATTGGTTTGACCAAGCCCTTGAGCTATTGAACATGATAAAATCAGAACTACAGTTAAACTCCTTGGTGCAGTTAGTGGACTTTGTTATAGAGGGGAGACATTTCGCGCAGGATAGTGACTTCAACCAAGATGAAATAGCTCTACTGAGCGAGTGTTAAAAGTATCATCACTGGGAAATGCCACAGGCCATTACTTCAGCACCCCCTAATTGTATAGCAGGTCTCCTTCACTTTAAAACAATAGCCGTTCTTGTCTCACAGTTTCCCTCCACAGTTCAGTTAAGTATCAAATCCCTTGGACTCTCAGTTCCCTATAGCTCTTCAGGTAACACATCACGTAAATTAAGAGTAGCCGACGCCCATGGTCATCTGGATGTCTTGTTATCACGTTTAGGCTGCACCTATGATAATCTTAAAGTCCAACAGGGGGACTCTCCAGTGGAACTAGTAGGGGTTATAGCCAATTTTGTATATCCGTATCATTTCAAAGCTAGTCGTGTCTTTCAGTCAATGCCAGAAGTAAAATGCACCTTTGGGTATCACCCGAAACTAATTAAGGATGATGGAATTGTCAGAGAGGCCCTACAGCAGCTTACGCCCTTGGTCCTCAGCTCTTTCTGTGTAGGGATAGGTGAAATAGGCTTGGATTTCAGTGGGACATCCCCAAAAGCGCAACGCTGTCAGAGATTATTCTTGAGGGAGGCACTATGTCTGGCTGTCGACATCCCAGATAGGGTTATCATTCTTCATTGCAGAGATGATGGTACGGCCTTAGCGGCAAAGGAAACCCTACACACCCTACTTTCCTTAGGTCTAAGATTACATAAAATCCAGAGACATTGCTTTGTGGGAAGTGAGCATGAAGTTCAGGAGTGGCAGCAAGCCCTACCTAATTGCTACTTCAGTATTTCCAGCGAACCCCCTCCAGAGAGTCAATACTAAAAATTCCATTGGATCGGTTGTTAGCGGAAACAGATTGCCCATACCTGGCAAGGACGCCCTGTGATGTAGTTTCTGTGATGGAGAGCATCGGGTCTATCAGGGGCATGTCGGTCAGGGAGGTTGCGGATTTGTGCAACCAGTACCTTGCGAGGTTATATGGCCATTTCTAGAAGCAGTATCTGCCGGTCCCTGCTGGGTTGCAGCTCAAGGAATGGAAATGAAGCGGCCCAGCTCTGCTCTTGTCTATTGTATGCTGCAGGCCCAGTCCAGGGATTGGTGGGGCTTGGTTTTAGAAAATTTGTAGGTAACGATTGTTCTTTTTATGTAAGGGATATTCCTGCCTAAGGACTTGTTGTTAGATTCATTGTTTCATTGTCCTGGTGGGATCACTTTGTCAGCAAGTCATATTACCTGTAGTGTTATTTATTAACAACGAAGTGGTGGGCACATTAAGTTTCATTCAGATATTGGTGTTTAAAATGTTCAGTAACCCGCGCTTTGAATTTGTGTGTCTTCAGTTAACATAATAATTTGAGTATAATATCTAGTTCACAGAAAGGGGGGGAATGTAGTGGGATACGTAAAAGTAGGTATTGCCTGGAGAGTGGCCAGCAGTGAAACCGAGACCAGACGGGTAACCGAGTCGGGAGAACCAAGAGACAGACGCCAGCCACACAAGCCAGGAAACCCAGCCGCTTCTTCAGCCCAGTTCTGTGCGTTTCTGCTGGTAGTGGCCCTGTCTTCTTCTTTAACGGTAAGCCTATTACCTATTACGGCCTCCTATAACAGTATACGTAGTCCGTATCCGCACGCTGCTGGGAGCGATTTTTGCGCACTAAGCATACCAATCGTCGTGTTGATTTCAGGTTTAGCATAGAGTTTTCCCCATTCACGCCGTGCTGTATGCACAGTCTCTATTTCCAACTGGAATGAATGTCATTTCTGGCATCAGTTTTCAATGAAACCAAACACTGGCATTTGGCTGAATTTTGTTTTCGTTTCTTTATCACAGACAACATGATTTTTAGATGATTGAAGCGTAAACATCCCTGTCGCGTGTAAAATATTACAAATTATGATCTTTTAGAACCTTTATTTTTTTAAATTTTATTGTTTAACTTTTGAAGCTAATATATACAAATGTCCAATAAATATATGGTGAAATGGCTTGCAAAAAAAGAAAACCTTCAGCTATCGAGCACCTATCAATACGGAGTACGGACTACGCATATACGTACTTATGGAAAACGGACTTTACGGATACGGAGTACGCATACGGACTATACGCATGCGGACTACAGATACGCACTACGCACTTATGGAAAACCACCTTAAAGCTGACACACAACACGTGAAGCGAGGTCCGCATGGCGTATGTTGTCATGACGTTTCTTGTCCTAACCCCCCCCCCCCCCCCCAACCGCGTGGCGGCACTAGTGTCTCAAAATTCAATATGGCGCATGCGGAGTGAACCCTCTCGTCATCTAAGCTCTCTGACAAAGCGGACCACATGACGTATATAGGCCTACTCACGTCTAGAAGCTAGCGAAGCGGACCACATGACGTATATTCACGTGTAGAAGATAACACAGCCGACAACATCTCTATACCCACGTGTAGAAGCTATCACAGCCCACAACATTTCGTATACTGACATGTAGAAGCTAACACAACCGACAACATCTCGTATACTCACGTGTAGAAGATAAAACAGCCGACAACATCTCGTATACTCACGTGTACAAGATAACACATCCGACATCATCTCATATACTCACATGTAGAAGATAACAAAGCGGACCACATGAAGTATATAGGCCTACTCACGTCTAGAAGCTAGCGAAGGGGACCACATGACGTATATTCACGTGTAGAAGATAACACAGCCGACAACATCTCTATACCCTAGTGTAGAAGCTATCACAGCCCACAACATTTCGTATACTCACATGTAGAAGATAACACAGCCGACAACATCTCGTATACTCACATGTAGAAGATAACAAAACGGACCACATGACGTATACTAATATGTAGAAGCTAACACAGCCGACAACAACTCGTATACTCACGTGTAGAAGATAACAGAGCTGACCACATGACGTATACAATCACGTGTAGAAGATAACACAGCCGACAATATCTCGTATACTCACGTGTAGAAGATAAAACAGCCGACAACATCTCGTATACTCACGTGTACAAGATAACACATCCGACATCATCTCATATACTCACACGTAGAAGATAACAAAGCGGACCATATGAAGTATATAGGCCTACTCACGTCTAGAAGCTAGCGAAGCGGACCACATGACGTATATTCACGTGTAGAAGATAACACAGCCGACAACATCTCTATACCCTAGTGTAGAAGCTATCACAGCCCACAACATTTCGTATACTCACATGTAGAAGATAACACAGCCGACAACATCTCGTATACTCACATGTAGAAGATAACAAAACGGACCACATGACGTATACTAATATGTTAAAGCTAACACAGCCGACAACAACTCGTATACTCACGTGTAGAAGATAACAGAGCTGACCACATGACGTATACAATCACGTGTAGAAGATAACACAGCCAACAACATTTCGTATATACTCACGTGCAGAAGATAACACAGCCGACATCATCTCTATACCCACGTGTAGAAGCTATCACAGCCCACATCATTTCGTATACTCACATGTAGAAGCTAACACAGCCGACAACATCTCGTATACTCACGTGTAGAAGATAACAAAACGGACCACATGACGTATACTAATATGTAGAAGCTAACACAGCCGACAACATCTCGTATACTCACGTGTAGAAGATAACAAAGCTGACCACTTGACGTATACTCACATGTAAATGCTAACACAGCCGCCAATATATCGTATATACTCGCATGTATAAGCTAACACAGGCGACAACATCTCGTATACTCACGTGTAAAAGCCATAACAAAGCGGACTACATAACGTATATTCACGAGTAGAAGCTAACACAACCGACATCATCTCGTATACTCACATGTAGAAGCTAACAAAGCAGACCACATGACGTATATAGGCCTACTCACGTCTAGAAGCTAGCGAAGCGGACCGCATGACGTGTATTCACGTGTGGAAGATAACACAGCCGACAGCATCTCGTATACTCACGTGTAGAAGATTACACAGTCGACAACATCTCGTATACTCACGTGTAGAAGATTACACAGTCGACAACATCTCGTATACTCACGTGTAGAAGATTACACAGTCGACAACATCTCGTATACTCACGTGTAGAAGATTACACAGTCGACAACATCTCGTATACTAACGTGTAGAAGATTACACAGTCGACAACATCTCGTATACTCACGTGTAGAAGATTACACAGTCGACAACATCTCGTATACTCACGTGTAGAAGATTACACAGTCGACAACATCTCGTATACTCACGTGTAGAAGATTACACAGTCGACAACATCTCGTATACTCACGTGTAGAAGATTACACAGTCGACAACATCTCGTATACTCACGTGTAGAAGATAACACAGCCGACAACATCTCTTATACACACGAGAAGAAGATAACAAAGCTGACCACATGACGTATACTCACGTGTAGCAGGTAACACAGCCGACAACATCTCGTATACTCACGTGTAGAAGATAACAAAGCTGACCACATAACGTATATACTCACCAGTAGAAGTTAACACAGTCGACAACATCTCGTATACTCACGTGTAGAAGAAAATAAATGGAACACATGAAGATACGGAAGATAAATATACTGACCACATGACGTATACTCACGTGTAGAAGGTAACACGCCCGTCAAACTCTCGTATACTTACGTGTAGATGATGAAAAAGCGGACCACATGACGTATACTCACTTGTAGAAGCTAACACAGCCGACATCATCTCGTATATATACTCACCTGTAGAAGATAACACAGAAGACCACAGATATAACATCCCTATAATCCGTATTTATAATAAATTCTTTAATATATCCAATGTTCTTAGAGATACTACGACCCAATAATAAAAAGATAATACCGTTTTATCACCTGGAATATGACAAGGTATAGGCATCTCAGCCAAAACCTTTTGTTCGATAATCAAGGGAAATTAGGTTCTCGACCCTCTTATACTTGCTTTATCTTCTTTTCATGTATAATCCTTATTATCGTTCCATATATACTTCGGAAGTACTGTATCAAATCCATCCAATTATCATTGTTTTCAACCATCGATACAACATCCTGGATAACCTCTTGTGGTGATGTCTGAATTTCGACGACGTCCATTCCAAACGGTGGCGGAAGCGGCCTTCGTTGATAGGCAAGTGATGCGCAGTGGCATGACCTTACGTGACCCATCTCGAATGGCCGCCGTCGAAAGGTTTTGGCTTATCATATAACGAGTGATAACACGGTATTTCTGGGTCGTTTGACCAGATTTTGTCGTAGTATCGCGGAGAACATGGAGAAATGGAGACTTTATTATAAATAAGGATTCAAGCGCCTGTGGATATAGCAACATGTTCACGACCAAAATCAATATTAAATAAAGAACCCTATTCATGTGTTTAATCTATATTTTTTAGAATACTTCTAATTATATATACCTTTACTTAAAATTCTCATATCATAACCATTTTTGCTTTAACATAGCAATAGGGAGTAGGACTACGCATGCTTAAAGCATACAGGCTTTGAGCGATTTTGAATCGTGAGAGTACATCAAGTGCGATGTCGTGAAAGAGCCCCAGAAGGGGTGTGCATGGGACCGGGTATCTGTTAATTATATATTACCTACCGTAAGAATATGAATTGCATAATAATTTTATCTCTTTCATCTTAAGATTAAAAAATACTGACCTTCAGTATTAGAGAAACTGGGTATTCTGACCTGATACATATATGTCAATTTATACATACACCCTCCCCCCCCCCCACACACACACATACGCACACACTTTTTAGGGCTATGTTAAAGTAGGGTAGACTGGGGCAAGACGCCCACGGCGGGCAAAAGGCCCGTCCTTGGTATTTGTTCTGTGATGTTTCATATCGTGTTTTGGTTTATAAAAATTCACAAGCACCTCCTATATTAAAAGCTGAATACAATTTCGCTAGGCTTAAAGGCCTTTGGAGACGCTATTCAGCTCACGGCATTAAAACAAAGGTAAAAATTAACTCGTGTACCTCATTTATTGAACTCTGTCAGTTGTTGTATAGGTAAGAAATTTAAAAACAACACATCGCACATTTAATTTAGCCTGCATTGTCTGAATGTATAACGTTACAAGCCTTGAACTATTCCCAGGAATGTGCCGTGTGCAACGAAACACAGTCACATGGTTCGGGGTAAAACGCCTGGCGTACGTCGGGGGCAAAATGCCCAATGGGGCGTTTTACCCCGATTACATTATAGGCGAAGTGCTTAAAATTAGATATGGACTTGCACCATATATAAAGCCCTACGATGGAGATATTATGATATATTATAACGCCGTTGCCCTGCAAGTAGGGCTATATATAAAATTTTCAAATGTATACCCTGTAAATATATTGTATACACTAAGACTGACCAAGAATTTAAAATACTCAAGAAATCTATAGATCTACAAGGCTACATTATTATACCTCCGTCAGGTTGAGAGGAATTATGTTGTACCCTATGTTATTTGGTTTATCTGTCAGTAACAGTTTCTTTATAGGCCTTAGCAAAAAAAAACACTTATTAGGCCTAATTAAGGTCAAGACTGAGCCATTGTTATAAAGGTTACTATATAGTAAATAGAATATTCTTGTTTAATGTTGTCAGTGTTCCCAAACCTACGTTCCCAGTCCCTTACGGATAGCATCTGCAAACCCCCATATAGGCCTAGATCCTTACCTTATATAGTTTAACTGTTTAAGTACCTTTGTTTTGATCATGATTCAGAGGCTATTTAATTACCTTGCATGTCACTTTATTTTTAAAATGTTAGCATGAAATTTCGAGTTGACGCGGTCCAAATACACATCAATGAAGACGCTTCGTACATGAAAAAAAGGGGGTCGTATGGTGACACCGCTTTGAAAAATGCCTTCTATTGCCTTGAGGAATACCCGTCTTCAGGTCCAGAAAAGGGAAAGGGGGATTGGAAGTATTATGGTGGCCCAACAAAGGGGGGGGGGGGGCGTACCGTCGCGACCCCCCGGACCCCTCCCTTGGATCTGCATCTGCACATAAATTGAGCATGTGCACATGCATTGAGCATACAAAACCACCAATTATTCAATTATTTATAAATACTGTACAGCTTATTAGGCCTACTCCTATTGAAACACAAATCGCCCAATACGGTGTTAAAAGCATGTATCATTTTATCATATACCATGCAGTTATCCCACTATTCTTTCACTTTTTAAAAACCTATTTTAACATTTTGGTCAATATTTATTCCAGATTATTGGAAACCAGACATCTCTTTGCATGGTGTAATAAAATGTTGAAAAATTCCTGCCATGTCAAATTTTACAGCTTCTCACAGCTAACATATGACGTAAGATGACATGTAATTCCCTCCATATCCTGCATTTTATCATCAAACCTTCCTTTCCAATATATCTGGCATATTAATGATTAATATAACAGTGGCCTACGTAAAAAGTTATATATATATATTTTTATATATATATATATATATATATATATATATATATATATATATATATATATATATATATATATCTTCATGCTTTGGCTAAACTGTTATATAGGGCGAAGGTTAAAAAAAAAGTGTCCTTTTGCGAACAAAACGGATTATAAATGAGGAAGGCTGAGGTCGGGGTAAAAAGCCCACCCATGGGCGTCTTGCCCCAGGACTGGGGTAAAACGCCCATGTTTAGGTAATTGTTCTTTTCCTATTTATTTAAATGTTTTCTTTGGTTTCGCCAAAATTTCAGTTATAATATATTTTCACTATGGTAACTATTCTTTATGGAATAAGAAATAAGATTTAAAACTTTATACAAAATGGCAACAAAGATTTCCCCTTAGGTTGGGGATCTTGCCCCGGTCTACCCTAGGTCTGACTCTACGGAGATAAAAGCCTATCCTCGTGAGTACACAGTACGTAGGCCTACTCAACGAAATTCATCAGTCTTCACTACACTGAAATGTATTATGACATAGTGGCCATGCCCCTAGCAGAGTTGCAAATGTGATATATATTTATATAATGTTCACATGGTTTCACACGAGGCGCATATCGAATGTTGACTTGAACTCACCCGCGTTCTGTACTAAGGCCAGTTGTATATATGAAGCTAGACTTCGCTCCCCTCAGACAAAGTGGTCTCGCCCAGGTCGTAATAATTGCTTATTCGTCAGAGACAAGAAAAGCGCTTCAATAAGAGGGGCTTGGTCATATTTTAACCAGAAGAAAATACAGAGGCTGCACATGTACTGTGTACACGTCGGTATACGGAGTTTACAACATATCTGTACGGTAAGTGACTAGGCATTGTGTTAGTATAGTACGTGTTGGCTTCTATCAATCCCAAAAAAGCACGAACCTGCTGGCTGCCACTGCTGTGCACTGCGCTAAGCCAAGCCATCGCTGCCCGGCAAGCTCTGCTTGTATTGTTTGAGCCGCCTGTGCCTAACCATTGCTATGGATCAATACTCGGCCACAGGGTCGGAATTATCATACGGTCAGCATTCAATATTTATTAACGCTCTTTATGATAATAACGACCGGGCGGATGGCCGTGGGTCGTGCTAAGCTTGGCTATATGGTTATATAGCTGTTCAAAGCTTGCTGAATCATGCATCTTTTTGTGGTGCGTTAATATTTAGGTCTGTTAGCCGGGTTAAAGGCTTCCGGCCTGGATATAGGACAGACTTCTGGCAGAAAGTTGGAACCTGTTAGCATCGTTCTTGTGCAAATGTGTTATGTAGGCCGTCTCCTGGTCAGTGCAGGCATGTCGAGTGCGCGGTCATGTAGATAAATTTGTTATTAGGGCGATGGGTCTACTATAATAACAACCTATGTATTGGTTCTATACTTACTGTAACTAATTTTGTATACATGTCATGTCACTGCCCCTATTAATCATTAAACGTAGGCCTAACTGTCCCTATCAGCATGCATTTGGTTTAGCCGCCGACGGCGACTCAACAATTGCCAGTTTTCTCTCCACATTGCGTCAGTCACTAAAAAGCAATGAGAAGTCTATTGCGTCAGTCACGAAAAAAAAAAAAAAACAATTGAGGGATCCATTCTTATGGGTTAGCATTTGGATATGACTTGACTGTATTATAATTAGGGCTGGGTATCGCCTACAATTTTCGTATTGCAAGATATTGCGATATGTGGTTGCGTATTGTAATACGTATCGCGATATTTTTCATTGTATCAATTTACAAGAAATAATTGTAATTTCTGGTATGAACAACACATGAAACATGTCATCAATCCGTTATCATGTTAAATATTGTTTTTACTTATCATGTTTTACCGAAATCCTTTTTATAGTATTATGCACATGATGATGTAGGATTTTAATATTTTATTTGTCTTAGTATACACATTGTAGTACTTTTTCATCTAATTGCTTATCCATATTTCTTATGATCTTCTTCTGTTGTAATAATGTATAGGCAATTGGACCCCGCTGAAAAAAAAAACAACATTAAGCTGGTCTTTCCAGATAAAATATATATGTACTAAATAAATAAATATAATGACACAATGAAAGTAAGGCCTCTATACAAATCAGTTTATTTCACACAGGCATTTTAGCAAAATTGCTCTGTAAAGTAATTACTTATTGTTAACTCGAAGAATCATTTAAGATTATTTTTTTCAATATTTTTTTTCTTTATGCCTTATATATGCAATGAACTTGACAATAAGAGTTTTCTGGACTATTTTTTTTTCCAATGAGAGGTATAGATAGTGTACTGAATCAGTGTCGTACCAAATCACAAGACTGCCGTTCTTGATCTAAAATACTGTTCAACTTATACGTGATCTTTGTGCAGTTACACATCATTTTAAGACGGAATATTGATAAATAGTTATTCATTAATAGTTATTTTGACATTGCTCGGCACTTCTTTCTTTTTCTGCAGCACTTCTTTCTTTTATTTTGGTTCCAACAATTCAACGAGTAGTAGATTCCCTTTGAGGGACTCTTGGCCTTATGTTCAATCAAACTTACTTAAAAATTTCCTGATAGGCCTTAATCGGCTCGAGAAGTATATTGTTACGGAACCTAATATAAACCGATCACGTATGCATGATGAACACAAATTTTGTAATGGAGATAAAAACAAATCAGATCCTGTAACACTAGGCAGTGTGAAATGTCTAGGGGATGAATAAAGAAGTCTTAAAAAAACCCTTACATTACAATACACTAAATCAATACAATTATACAGTAAAATAGCGGTACAGCAACAAGTCAATACAATCACATAAACATTAATGTGCACAGTACCTGGATACCAACACAATCACCACGATAAGTTTACTAAATGTAAACCTTCGGAGAATGACAGTCCAGTGGAAAGTTCAACAACCTAGAAAGTAAACTGAAGTCCAAATGCATAAATTCCAGAAAAAGTCTTTGAAAATCTATAATTGCCGCATTCGTCGGATAAGGTCCTGACACACGCTTCTGCGTCCGCTAGAATCTGCTCTCCTGCTCTCTCTCTCTCTGCCCTTCCGTTCTAAAACACAGTCCCTTTATATACCTTCACATCCCAAGCCGAGAATTTTCCACTTCTCGAACAGTCTATAAGATCTTGCGCAATCACAGTAAACACGCGTTTCAAGAATTCTCTAGAAAGACATCGCCGTGCCTCTACATACCATGGTGTACACGTGATCTTGCCCCAAGCCAGCATAACAACAAGAGTTCAACCAGTACGGATTAAACACAGAATGTAACACGCGGCCAGACACGAGCGCCACAACAGGAGTTACGCCCGTGTCACATAATAAAAAGAGCACCTGTAACAATATATACTTTCGTTTTTAGACTTAAACTAAACTCAACCCATTGAGATGTTAACATTTGTCACAGGAATCTTATTGTTTCTACATTTGAGCAATTTCAGCAAGGTTTGCAATAATTGAAAAAAAAAATATCGAAATATAATAACCATATCGGAATATACGCAGTATGCGAATCACCGTATCGCGATATACCGATATATCGATAATATCGCGCACCCCTAATTATAATTATCAATGCGTTTGATCACGAAGAGAACGAAACCGGGACAAATACATTATAATTTTTAATCGACAAGATGTTTCTTTCAATTATGTTATGCCCAGTGGCGTTTTGTTCGTGACCATGCTCATGTTTCTATCATAGTCTGTCAGATACAAATTAAAGTTATTCCTGTGTTTGGCGTTTAATTAAAAAAAAAACATTGTGATGCCCTGATAAGTGATTCCAATGTAATTAATTATTCATATTCTAAATGCCGTCACATCATGTTCTTTAGAAAGTGTATTATCTCGAAATTAAATCATTAAGGCTAGCTGTTCACTTACCTTTTTCTGTTGAATGTTCGTGATGTCCGGCTCAATACGCTTATATATTAATAAACACTGAGTAATTCCTGTTACGAAAGTCCTAAACACATTTCTGTGACGGATATATCAACTTGTTTATCTACAAGTTGTTAGTAGACGACAATTAGTTAAATATATGTTGCATATTGAGGCAGCTGAAATGCATGTCAGTAGCTGCAATACGCTGTTACACAACCCTGTTTTGTCTGACTTGCAACCAGATGTCCTTGTTGAATGTATTTGGATTTTTAGGGGTCCCTTCCCCGTAAACACGATTTTAAATATACAGTCGTTCGATACCTACTTCGTTTTAACCGCTGCTTCGTACAACACGGTTTTCCGGGTTTCACCAAGAGGACTGATACCTTGTCCGGAATAGCAATCAAACCAGGAGAGCTCGGTGTCGCGGATTGAATAACAATGGGCTGTATGTAAAAGGCGATAGCCAGCTCTCATTGGTCTGATTTAAATTCTTGGCCCTATGCCAGGTCTGGTGGTGAAATCCCGAAAAACTTGCTAAACAAAGGAGAGATAAAAGCGTTAAATACCAGATTATTTTGACCATATCTGTTTATTGGTCGTTACATGATCCGACAAACAAAAATTATCGGATGACAATCGGATACGTACCTCACCGCTAAAAGGAATCAGTCCTCCATAATTATCATATATTTGATATTATCTGCAACCGCGACCCTACCGTGGCCGTAACCGCATTTTCGTAAAAGGAATCGTAGCTTTATACTACTCTATACAGGGCTCTTATTGAATGATTTAGAATAAAGACCAATGTTTCTAAATTTGTTCCTTCCATTTTACCTTACATGTTGCCTTCGTTTCAAACGAAGTTAAACCGAATTTAGCTCGCGAAAACCAAATTTAGTTCGCGAGTAACGTCCACAGGTCATATGATACATCCAGGTTCCCAACAATTAGGCTCATTGGCTCGTTACTATAAAATCTCTGTTCCTATTTGTGGAAGAATACAATATCCACATATAAACATAATTGTGACACCACGACTCAGTCTCTCGATAGCATATTCATACTTTAAAATCCGTAACAGTTACGCTATTACATACCTTGATCAAAAGAGCCACTCTAGCGTCTATTTGATGAACAATGAACAACTATCCTGCAAGTGAACAAGCCGACATGAAACTGCCCATCATATTTAACAAGCAAAGTGTAAACTTTGCGCTCGTCACACGCCATTTGAACCAGAGCAACAGAAACGGGACAGGTTTACACAGCTTTATTTGATTGGTCAAATTCTTGGTCAATCGCCAGGTGAGCTCCGGAAGCCCGCAAAACAAATTAACGCGAGTCATTTGATTGATTCAATTGCTTTGTACATTATTCACGAAATAGACGCCAGCGTGCTTCGTCAAATTAAAGTCTATGAAAGTGTAGCTGCCACAGACTTGATAAATTGAAAATGACTGTACTCCTTTAATCAGTTCTATCTTTAACCATCAAACGGGTGATGACAGCATCTTTTCCTTCCTGTGAAAGATTTAAACATCCTTTGGTCTGGCTTAATTGCTATGATCCTCTCTTGTCAAGTATAACACAGGTAACTCTCTCTCTCTCTCTCTCTCTCTCTCTCTCTCTCTCTCTCTCTCTCTCTCTCTCTCTCTCTCTCCCCCCCCCCCAAATGCACGATGATACAGCCTTAAAAGATGTGTTTTTACCCGCGTTTTCAAACAGTTAACTCACTTTAATGACAATATATGTTCTGTCCTACTAGTGGTCCTACTAATAAAATCAACGAATACATGAACATATGTCAATGCAAATTATTATTGGTCTAACAATGGGCCTACTAATAAAACCAACGTTCGCTGAAACGACATAGTCAACAAGTCTAACGCATCAAACAGCGTGTCACGGAACTATATATATACGCACGGCTGTCCCTTCCATACAAGATATCACAATCATTCAAATGGACATACACATATACATTACATATATAAATTCTGATTTATACGCTGAACTTATTTTTCGTGTGTATATATATATATATATATATATATATATATATATATATATATATATATATATATATATATATATATATATATGGTAACTACATTATCAATCTAACCGCAGCTTCGTGACCAGGAATTGTTCTATATCTATGTTTGGTAGCATTCCTTGATGATTCGCAGAATTGTACAGCATATTATCTGCACTCTCTGAACTAGTTATGTCCTGCTGTTGATAAGATAATATGATAGGCGTAAAGGTCCGTGATGAGAGTGTGTTTCGACGAAAGGACAGGTGGTGTCAGACACAACACTGCAGGTTACTTACAAGTCATTGTGTTTTTTATAATACACGTCTGGTGGCCGATATACATAGTTAACAATACATACTGGGTGTGTCAACTGTTTATTCTGCGGCCACATAAATTAGACTGACCCAGTCGCTAATTTTTAGTACAGTTATACAGCGGTGGATCTAGGGATTTGTTACAGAGGGGTTATAACTGGCTCAAGTGTGTTTTTTTTATGTACTTCGCTCAGCATCTTCATAAAAAGAACGTTTTGTACAAATATAATAATAATCTTTGTGACCTCAAAAAGTTGCATTTGTGAAGGTAAATCTGCGATAAATATGCATTGAAATCTTATATTAATTTAAAATTAATTTAAACAAGTTTAATCAAATACGTTTTATAAAACCTACTGTGTCTCATTCAGCAGCATGATTAAACTTTAATACATGGCATGTAATGACTTTTAGAACTCCTACAAACTGAAATGCTATTAAATAACCCAACGTTGTGTCCATAGCAAAACAATAGGTATGGGGTAATGCAGCCGAAGGTCTGACCGTCCAGTGACCAAGGGGCCTTTCCAGTCACTTCAACTGTTTTAGTTCTCTTGAATAAAAAAAGAATGGGGTTACAATCAGATTTGAAGGAAGTGAGGCAATTATCTCTGGTTACATCTATGTTAAAAATTAGACGAAAGGCCGTATGAAATATGCAAGGCAGCAAAAATAAAATCAAAATAAATCAATAAAATTACGAACGCTAAGAGGGGCACGTGCCCCCCCCCCCCCCCCCCACCTCCTGGATCCGCCTGTGTTATATGGCAACATCTAAGACAGGTCCCGTGCTATACCACTTGATACACTCATGTTAGAGCATGAGCCTGCACGGAAGTCCCTGAACCAGATACATTTATTGATACATGGGGTCACTTTTTACCTCCTCCAAGCGGCGGGGATTATGTCTTTGGCGGCGTAGGTTTTTATGTATGTATGTTTGTCTGTGAGCAACATTACTCAAAAAGCGATAAACGGCTTTCGATGATCAGGATAGCTGACCAATGATACAGGAACAATTGATTAAATATTGGTTGTGATCTGGATCATCATCTGGATTCATAAATTGTTTAAAGGAAAAATACTGCATATCTGACAATGCCATTATGGGGTATAATGAGCAGCCTTGGCGGAGGCCTGCTCTCCCTGAGTGCACAGATCAAGTATGAAAGGCATACATTTTAATGTTAACACAATATTACAGCCAGTATATTTTAGGAGAACGAAAGGAGAAAGTAGGTGTTCATAATAGCTTATATATATATATATATATATATATATATATATATATTTATATATATATATATATTTATAATTTATTAGCTTATTTATTTCATCGGGAGGAAAAGTTCTGAAAAGGAACGTTGAGGTCCGCATACCAACATACCTTCCAATACAGCGTGCACATTTCCAGATTATGGTGATATCATGAATAATGAAAGAAGAAAAGAAAGGCGACTACCTTGCCTAAAATTTTCTGTTGCGTCATCACTAAAGATTGACCGAAAGATCCTTAACTGACATTGATTTCACTTGCCAATTAAAGGGCTTATTCTGATATATAACATTTGTAAACTAAAGATACCCCCTTGAACCTGTTTTTATGCAAATATGACATAAATCACCGATCTTACCGCATACAGGCTATTCGTTATGTTTATATCCACGTGTGAATAACATGAGAGGGGAATGTTAATTCAAAAACATTCAAAAATGACATTTGGCGGCAAGATAGACGCACCGGGGTTTTGCAAAGGACGTTTTGCAAATAATGAACTAAACGCCAAAGCAAGGCTACACAGGAGTTCCGTAACAGCAATTGAGTGTCACCACCGTCAGTTATAGTATAGCTACGGTACATGTTTCGGCTGTTCCTTTATTCATGAACACAGTTAACTGCAAGCCCAATGTGCTTCTAATTGAATTTGCTCCACGTGGACCTAATTAATTAAACATCAGAAAGTGTTGCATTTGAAGCGACGCCAAGACCGAATTCTCTAATTAACATAGGTCAGTCCATGACGTGGTTGCGACCAGTAATTTGTTAATTGAATAAGTCAACAGTGCAGCTCGATCAAATGCCATCTATCCCTCTTCGGCTTATCTAGCTTGGTAGATATAGTTCAATCAGCTGGTTATGGTATTCAGTTTTACAGTACACACTGCGACATGTATATATACGTTATTTATAATGAATTGAATGGCTTGTCCGACCGCCTCGTCTTAAAAAAAGGAAAATTAGGACTTAGAGTGGTACATAAGAGTTCCTCCGCTCTATATGATGTCAAAACTACGGGTTTACCGGTAGTATTACTAAGTTTGCAAAAGATACTCATTTGTTTAATTATTTCTAACATTTACCAGGATGTCCTTTTCAGCATTCATCCATCCCCCTCCCCCCAACCCGCACCACGCTTTTTAACAAAGGGGGAGGGTAAATGAAATCAACCCCCTGCTATTCAGAGAATAATATTTACATATTGGAAATGAAATATAATTAATAACTAGAATTATAGACTTGGGTTCCATTTGCTGAGTGTATTATGACTCATTATATCTATACCTGGTTTGGAATCAACCTGTACTGGAAACAAAATATTTTTTTAAAATCTTATACTTGATAGTAAAACATTTGAAATGTGTCACACAGATAGTCTAATATATATATATATATATATATATATATATATAAACACATATTTATATATATATATATATATATATATATGTGTATATATATATTTATATACATGTATATATAAATTTTAACAGAATATTAAAATGCGGATCTAAATTTTTTTCTTGGATTTCAGTTTTATAATTCAAATTTGTACATATGCATATATATATATATATATATATATATATATATATAACACTTATTTCCTTTAAATGCAATATAATGTAAAAAACCGCTCCAACACATTACAAAATGATATTTATAGCCATAGGCGATACCCTGCCGTTCATTCACGGCAGAGCCTCAATGCTGCATGCACAGCAGTGCGGTGGAGTGCAGCCATCCGAATATTCAAGGCTGTCCAGCGAAACCCCAGTTCCTGTCAAGCACATTGAACCCAAGATACTAGTTTACATGATGTTTATAAGCATGCATATGTGAGATAAAACTCTAAAATGTTGGATTCGTATGACATACATGAAAATACAAAATACTTATGGTATTACATAATTTCAAAAAATGATAGACTCTTTGGCAATAAACTAAAAAAAAAACAGCATAAATTTTTCATCACGCGATCCAAGCGACACATTATATCATTTCTTTCTTTGGATTTTAAATCATGCAATCAATATCACAGTCCTTATGCGAAGCTTGGGTAATATCACTTTCATAACTAGAATACGGGAAGTCGACAAGCGACTACGTGTATTTGCCGAAATCAGAGTGGGACGGGAGAAGCGAGGCTTACTCTCTTTACACAGCGCTTTACCTATAGGGTTACTACCTATATCGTAAGGCGCTGTTTGTTATGACCTCGTATCCTGAATTGCTACACCAGAGGGGAGCACTGTATTTTTGTCCAATCAGATGAGACCTTATGCTGGAAGACAAAGCCAAGCGAGGAATAAACGGAGCCACTCATGTTTATTTCGTTTTGAGTGACAGCTCATCGCCCCGCGTAACCGTCTGAACAGGCCACAGGCTCAGAGAGAATTGCCCCTGACATGGTTTGCTAAGGGCATTGGGCACATAGGATGCTCGGCCGGTGAGCTGTAATTCAAACGTAACGTAACAACAAAGGCTGCGTGCACACCTCGCTGGCTTGTTTCAGTTCTGCAGACAACAGATACATGGCTACGCTAACACAGTCATAATGTCATAATCGAATCGGTCGATAATGCGAGAATGAAGAGGGAGCAATTTAAATTCGACCAGAAACTCATCAAGCGGCGCTTGAAGCGCAGCAATGGGCGGAGCCAGGATGCCTGTCGAGTGTTTGTTTATTGGCATCTGTTTGGCTGCTTGTCACATCATACGCACGTTTATTTCAGCGGACAACGAACCGCCATCTGGTGTCTAAATATCATAAACGGTCAAAGCTGGCAGCGTGAAAATCAGTTGCTTCTTTAGAAGCGCAAGGTTTCCGCTGCCTCGGGAGCGTGAGTGAGGCTAGGATTGAGTGGAACAGAGAAAAGATGTGTTGATGTAACATGTGTTGCATATTAGCATTGATGTGTGCCACGTAAACATGATTGTAGGCGGCGCCACCTGTTATTTGAAAAAGAAAGCTGTCCAAGATGTATACCTATGCAAATTACAGGTCGATAAGTCAAACAACTGCTGAGATATGAGTGATTTTTACCCTAGGCAGATGAACAGATGGACACAATGCAAAAATGGTAGTTGTTGGGCCTCTAAATTTGTAAAAGCTGTAGAGCTATGTAAGATCTATACACATGCAAAATTCCAGGAAGATAGGTGAAAACAGTCCTGAGATATTAGCATCGATGTCTGTAACGTGAACGTGTATGTAGGTGGCGCCACCTGTCATAAAATCGAGAAAGCGACCCAAGATGTATACACTTGCAAAATTCTAGGCAGATAAGTCACTGCAGAGATACGAGTGATTTTTGTTTTCCATAACAGTAAAACAGATGGACGCTGTGCATAAATGTTTGAAGGTGGCGCCACCGTATTTTTTCTTGTATGATATTAAGCTATCCAAGAGCTACAATGGTGCAAAATTTCAGCCCGATCGGGCAAACGAGTCCGAAGATATGTAGGTTAATGTATGAAAACAGACGCACAGATAGGGGTTGTGCAAAGAGGAAAGGTCACAGGTCAACGAAAAATAGGGGCGCAGCAGTTCACATGTGACCCGATCAAAATTCCGAGTTTTGTAAAATTCTGTCAAGTGGTTACGGAGAAATTCTCCGGAAACCTATGCTCCGTTTTGGCGGATACAATTATGGCAATTGTTTCAACCGTGCTAAGCTGCCATCTGTCGGGGATCTTGTAAAGTATCCCCACCTAGACCGCTGCTACATTCCGCCAGTAATTGCATTTGCCACGAAAAAAAAATGTAAAACATTTTTATATGTTGTGTAATCAGACTTTTTTATTTAAAATCTCCTAATTATATTATTGAGTGGTAATAATTAATATGTGTTGTGTTTTACTGAGTTCAAAAAACACTAGAAATCCTTCAGATCTACATCGTATATTGGAAAAAAAAAATAATTGACACCGGCAAGGCACTTTATACTACTTATATGAGCGACATGACAATACTTGTACATATCTTTGGACCCTTTGTGACATTAACTAATATATGCCTCCTATGTCATTTTGATTAAATGCCGTTTTCTGGAATTTATTTATGGAATTCATCACCATCTAAGCTGACTTTCATTCATGCTGAACTACAGCGGTGGGCTTTGTCAGACAAGCGGCTTTTTTTCTGTCCTTTCGTTGGCATGACAACAATCCTAACCGGTTTAGACAGGTTCTGGCAAAACTCTTCGTGGTAACATTAGGTTAGGCCACAGTGACCCATATTCTGCAAGCTACTAGTATGTGGCAAAAATATAATTTTAAATTAAACTCTTCCACTCTTATATAAGGCTGCTGAACAGGAAAAAAAATGACGGGTTAAAAAAATTTACCTCGTTCACACATGCATATATATATATATATATATATATATATATATATATATATATACAGAGAGAGAGAGAGAGAGAAAGAGAGAGAGAGAATGAATAGTGGCGCCATCTGCAATTTTTTTTTTCATGACTCTAGTAGTCATTGTGAGACAGACAAATATGACAATCATATCAGAGCATTAGCAATGCGTTATTATATTGTTTTTCTTCTTTCAGTTGAAAAAAAAATCTGAAAAAAATATTCATTACTGTAGGTGTTTTTAGCTCAGCTGACTATAGGTCATCTGAGCTATAGTCGTGGTCCATTGTCCGTCGTCCGTCCATCTGTCCGTCCGTCCGTAGATGTGGCACGTTTTGAAACAGTAAGATCTAGGAATCCAAAATTCGGCATAAAGTTAGATGTCCCCAAGATCCCCTACCAAGCTGAAAACTAGGTCTTTGCGACTTCGTTCCTTTGACAAATTAAGGAAAACCCTCATTTTTTTATTAAAACCTATTTTCACACTTCAGGACTGCCTAATATCAAAACCACTCATCTGTTTTTCCTCATATTTACCATAAATTTTCCTCTATATAGTTCCTATGTGATGTGACCCATGTGTCCCTTGTTTAGTCTTAAAAATATGTCGCAATATTGTCTCAGCAGTCGTATATATCGTTTAGACAAACTATTGTTCTCTTCAAATGAAATTGGGAAGTTAGTAACTAACTGATGTACTCTATCATTGGCCCTTTTAGTCAATCTGCGCGTCATGGCCATGTTCACTAACCTTCAGTAATTATCGCCGATATAAAGAAGGGGATCGCACTGTGATAGGTTCATCAGGTCAGCTGAGAGACATGCTCCATGGATCCTTTGTTAATATATTATATATCATCTTTTATATATTCATACAATATCAAAAACAGTACAAACAGACCCTGCTTTTAGGTTAACTGGTTATATATAAAAAATAACATATTATTTGTTATACAATATTATATATTCTCTTACTTTTCAGATTTAACAAGGGCAGAACGGAACAATGTCACTGGTCCAGGTGGAGACAGCACAGTCCATAGTGACGGACTTGAGACTGAAGACTCAAGGTCAAAAGGTTACAGATGAGGTCAAGGTCAAATTCAGCGGGCTGATCCGGCCTGACCTCCATAATTATTGTCCAGCATCAAATTTGGCATTCAATGAGAAGATCAAACAGATGATGGCTAATGGAGAAAAAGTCTATCATTTTGCGTTTGGACAAGCCCCGTTTCCGGTCATGGATGGAATGGTGAAAGCTTTACAAGAGAGAGCTGGGGAGAATGCCTATCTACCAGTCGCAGGCAAGGAAACGTGCTTATAACTGTATCAGAGAAGCCAAAACACCCCTTCTTAATCCATTAAGATTATTCTGGTCTTAGTCTTATATATTTGGTAAGGTATCCACTGAAACACGATTGATGTTGCCACCTATGTTTTCTCATAAGGATTGTTGTTAAGAATTTCGTGTTATGCTTTGTCAGTTGTACTAGAGATTCTTTAAATTACTTAGTGTCTCCTTGCATTTAGGTTTGGTTGTTTATCATTTCTGTAGGTACGCAAAATTATCAAACAGACATCTATATTTAGGGCCCTGCTTGAAATATGGTCCGTCTTTCCATCTATCACGCCGTCCGTCTGTCAGTGGCTTTTTTTTCACGCGAATTATCTCAATGAGAATACGCTTGACCTTTTTATTTCAAATTTACATGACTATTGATATAAGGGCTCTAAACTTTTCAAATTACAAGCCTGTCCGAATTCTAATATGGACGCCAGGGCCGAATCAGTGGTTTTCTTTCATTCGCAGTATCTCAACGAAAATATGCTTGTTCTTTCTCAAATTAACACAGATGATTGGTGCCTATGAGAACTACAAACCCATCCAAAAAAAAATATGGCTGCCACAGCATTATATGTGATTTAATAGGATATTGATACCCATGACGGGATGTGTGCTTTCAAATTAAGATTCCTGTTAAATCCAATATGGCTGCCAGGCAAATATTTTAACATCCTTTCGCAATAATTTTTCAGCTAATGTCAAGTTTTTTCTTTGTTTGTGCATATAAATTTGACAATAAAGACCAATCTGACATCTGATACGGCCATATGGCTTCCAATTTGAGGAACTGGCAACCACGTACGATTCCCTACTTTAGGACATTTACGGTCCCAAAGCTCTTACTCTTTATTTGTTTGCAATATCAGGAATATGGTATGATACCTGTTGATTTCAATGTTGAATTGAATTATATCGGAGACTTAAAGGTCATCGGCAGGTCTTATTTCTTTCTGATGGTATGCCCACAGGAATTCCAGAAGTCAGAGAAGCCATTGTCCGCTTCCATGAGAATTATGACAAACTGAAAGGACTACATCCAGACCAGGTCATCACGGGCCCGGGGACCAAAGAACTCATCCTCCTCATGTTGACAGTCTTCCATGGAGGTAAGGCATTCCTTTACTCACTAAAGAATCAAGATGGATGCCTTGCAGACTAATTTTAGCTGCCTACAAATCAGCTGACCGATGGCTGACCATCGCTGAGACGTGTCTGTTTACAGGCCAAAATACTGTAGCAGTTATACCTTAAAAGTTCTTACTTGACATTTCCTGATATTCTTACAGGGGGCAACAGATTAAGTTCAAACACCAGTGTGGTTCTAAAATGCTGTGTTGAGTAGCTGAATCATGCAGAACTCAAAGAACAAACACGAAGTTATCCACTTTATAGAAATATTATTTATGAAACTGATAGTTTAGACAAGAAGGAAGCGATAAGCATGTGATAATTGTTTGTTGTAGACGTGATGTTGGTGTCACCATCATGGACAACTTACAAGCCCCAGGCCCAGCTAGCCCATCACAAGCCCGCCGTTATAATGACGTCATTGGAGGGACAATGGAAGATCACTCCACAACTTGTTGAACAGGTTTGTTGTTGTTTGATATGCTTTATGGATGCTGCATACGTGTAGATAGAGATGATCTTTGACGTTCCATAGAAATGTATCATATTAAATATATCAAAGGGAATGTGTATCATCTTTTTTTTCACCTTTAAAATGGAATTTCAAATTTTGTTTCAAGAAAAAATAACACTCGTGTAATATCGATGTATATGGTCCGGTTGAGTATTATTTTTTTTCAAAGTGTATATGGTTTTCAGTTACTGTTCACTGCTGTGGTTACGATACTGTGGTTGGCATCATATTCGCGGGCCTACTTTTTCTCGATTTTCACTTCTACACTGATTCGCGACTGTTCAATTTTCGCAGTCCTGGCTTAAAGTAATCTTAACAAAGTATGTAGGTTATTTTTTTATGAATTATTTGTTATACGCCCTCAACCTAAGGAATTGACGAAGACACAAAGGAAAATAGAGCAAATGGAAATAGGAATACAATATAAAATATCGCATATTATTCTGATTTATATGTCAATTTTTGATTTACAGAGAACATTAAAGTCCCGTTCATATTCATAATATCAATCGTTTGCCTTGAGACGCTGAATGCCAATGAGACTAGATAATAACGAATGATCACAGTGTAGATGGTACTTCATATTCACGAAAGTTTATACGAATATTGCGAATTCGAAACCTTCGCTAACAATTTGTCAATCACAGTATACAGACAGACAAAGGGTAATATGAGGTAATCTCCAATGTCAGTGTACATCATTTCTGATTCGTATGGTTTTTTTTTTTTACAGACAATTATGGACAACCAGCTGATATCTGAAAACAAGGTCCTCATCATGTGTAACCCAGATAATCCCAGTAAGTTTTTTCAATGTTCTTGATTTCCGTTACAGTCTACTCATGGTACAATTAATTTAATGCAAAGAGCTTACAGAAATACTTCATGAATGACATGTGCATCATCAGAATTTGTGACAGTTTCATTCGGTACTGATGATGATGAAGATGATGGTAGTGGTTTCATCGAAATAAATTTAATAAATTTTACTTTGAGAAACGGACAATAACAGTTAATATTACTTTACTAGCCTGGCAGGTAATCACACATTACCAGTTGACAGTGTTACAGTAGATTGTCTCTGTGAGTGTATATATGTGTTGGACAGATAACCTGATGAACACTGATTTAGTCATCGCATCGCTCAATGCATTAAGTAACACGTGTCAGTGTATATCAACACATTCACCTCAATAGTCGATCTTCCCAGCTGAAATCAACATTTTAGGTGCTATGATTATTTTAAATTTAAAAATTATATGTCAGAACCCCAAAGTTCAAACACTTTATTGAATATGTGTACCCTATTTTAATAGTCCTTCATTATACCAAGTATATGTTTGCATCGGTTTGCACACGGTCATTTTCATTGTTAATTATAGACAAGCTGATCAAATTGTGTATCTCAAAGTCTACTGTTTAAAATTTCTACATACTGAACATAATGTTCACCTTAAGCTCAAGGGTTGACTTAAACATGGAAAGGTACAGATCATATTGTGATATTTTCTCTTAATGGTTTTTATATAAAAATGTTCATTCTGATAGGTGTTATGGGTCTTAGGATTAATGCATAATGATGCCACCATGTAACAGTTTTGGGGAATAAGAATCAAACATTATAGGTCATAGTATAAACAGCTGTTATATCTTTATAACCAGTCCAGAAGGCAAATTTGTGATTGTTAGGAAAGAACAAGATTGCTTTTAAAATGCATCAACCTAACCAATATATGTTTTGTAACACAAAGCTGAATGACCAGTTGTTCAAGTATATGTGAACATCTTCCTTGCCGTGCTAGGTATGTACATTTAGGTACATGGCGTTTTATATTGCGTGTATTGACACTTGTTCTCGTTTCAGCTGGCACTGCCTATACAGGAGTTGAGCTGAAGGCTCTAAGGTTGACCTTCGGAGTTTTATTTCTCCGTTTTTCATTCATCACTTTAAAATGAACATAAGACATAAAAAATAACCAGCACCCTTTGTTGTATCTCCACTACTCTTCTTTGTTGTGTGTTTTATAGCCACTAGTTAGTTTTATCTTGGTATTTTATTTATTGTTTGTTCATGTTTAACATGGAAATCATGCCTAATCAAATGAATTAGAACTTTAATATGCCAAAAGGAGCATAAAATATTTTCTTTGTATAGATCTTGAGAGTCATGAAGTTGGTTTAACATGTAACTTGAGCCTTTAGCCCTAAAATATTATACAATTATATAGCTAATACTAAAATCTGGTCAAAATAATTCTCCAAGACATTAACAGTAACTCAAATAAAAAAAAAACAACATGTAGTATGTGTATTTTTCTTATTCTTGCTGTGAGAAAACATTGAAAATACGGATAATATATAATTTTCTTGTATATTAATGAGCATCATTAGCACTTTCTTTGTTTTCAGTGCCGTCTTCCGTAAACATAAGGTCATAGTGCTATCAGATGAGATCTACGCCAGGCTTCACTATACACAGAGCCACGATACAATCGCCCGGGTAGGTTCAACAGAAATATAACACAAACAAAATTGGGTCTTTCTGAAACGTAACAAAAAGTGACCCAAGGGTCATAGCCCTTGGACACACAGGCACTTGACACGATGTTTTCACCGGTTAATGGATATTACAAGCATTATGGGTCCCATCCCCTTGTCACCTAACCAACCTATCCGCTGATTAAACTAAGTTTCCTTACTTTGACTGCCTGTCAACCTAAATAATTCTTTTATTACTGCTAAATATGGATGGATAGATAACTGGTATCAAGTTTAATTAGTGGGAAGGTTGATTAGACAGGGGTTAAACCCATTGATGCTTGTAATATCGCACACTTGGTGAATATATGGTGTCAAGGTCCTGTGCTTGGACGCTATCGTCTTAATGCCAACTGAGAACTGAAAGAAAAGACAATGTAGTCTGACAAAATAGAGCCTTCTTCCATTTTCGTCTACAAGAAATAAAAAAAAACTGTTAAAAAATTACAAAAACCGTTACTGTTCTAAAACACATCAGGTTATTTTAGTCACCTGTCATCAAGGCCGGACCAGGGGTTTTATAGCCCCGACAAAAGACCAAAGGAGTTTAGGTCTTGATAAGTACTGCAACCCCACTGTCTGACTAACCTCTAGACCTACTGAGTAGTGTCACTGATGAGGTTACGATGAAGTCCAATACCTTACCAACATAGTTATTAAGTAAAACAGAGACTTATATTGAGTGCAAATATGATATGAACACAGCCGAGCATAGGGATCTGATTTTCAATCGAAATGTAGTGTGTCGAGCATTTCTTTTCAAATATCGGTATCCAAAAGGGTATTGTATATTATATTTGTTTGTAATAATACTAATGGACGGAGCAGGTCTTTATTGTTTGTTTAATTGTTTCAGTATTACCCTGAGGGGACCATCCTGAGCTCAGGGATGTCCAAGTGGGCCAGTGCTGGGGGATGGAGGGTGAGTGTCATCACCGGATACAACTTAATCAATTATATAGCTTGCTAGTAATGAATTTATCAACCTTGAAAATTAAAAAGATACTCTGATATTTGTTGTAAGGTAAACACATATAGCTTTCCAGTTTTGCAGGGATATTGTCCTTCAACTTATCCAAGTTGTGACATCCTATACTGTCGTATTCCGTTTTATATTTTATTCCCCTAATACGTGTATTTTCTGATGGACAGTTTGGTTACCACATCTATCCACCAGCACTGTCAGCTTTACGGGATGCTGTTAAAAGTGCTGCCAGTCACAGCTACTCATGTGCTCCAGCACCTATGCAGTATGCCGTCGCCAAGGTGAGTATAAGTTTGTATGTATGTGTCATATAAGGACGGACAAATATTCGTAAGGAGTTCACTCTGCTTCATTAAGGAAAGGTAAATAAATTGACACAACAGAATAATTAAACAGTTTACCATTTTGTTGCATGCGCACTTATATCATTCTGTACGTCATCCAGTGGTCTGCATTATGGAAAGATATATTTTGAAAATCAAGCAATGGAAAGAAGATATTTTAAATAAACAAATGAACAAACAAATGACAGAATAACAAATTACTTATAAGGGTATGTCAGTGATTTTAATGATCATTTCTGCCATCTGACTGCCTTTGTAATTTCATGCCTTTGTTTTCTAGTACATAAATTATCTTCAGAGTTAATTGCTGTATCGGCTAGCTGTGTTTATGTTTCTATATGACTTTATTTACAGGCATTGAAAAACACAGAAGAAGTTGACGGTTACATTAGACATACAGCTCGCATCATGGGGGCAGTCAGTAACTACTGTGCCAGGTAAGTAATCTATTAATTTGACCAATTTACTCTCTTGCCTATTTGATATATGATCATATTAATCCAGATAATCAACAGGTAAAATGATTCAACTAATGCTATATTAGCTTATTATTTAGGACACGAGCTTTTTACAGCGGGTATGTAACCAAATACAACGGACAATGTAAATACAATTTAAAAAAAACTGTCAAGAAGTAACGTTTCACTCACCAAAGAAGAAATACACCAGTTTGTAAAATGACCAATGCCTTTATTGACGCTGTTATTTGTTCTGATGCCCAAGAAAAAAAGAGAAAAACAAAATAAAAATGAAACAAATCATCCCTAGATCTTTTTCATTCACTACATCGTCTAGGTACACAGGTACCCATAATATTGCATATATTTTAACTGATATAAAACTATAAATATTAAAATTTTATAAATATTAACTGATCTTCCGTCATGCTGTGCTTAGTGATATATATATATTGTTTTTCTTCAGAGTTCCTTTATATATATATATATATATATATATATATATATATATATATATATAAAGGGTCTTTTTCGTCATCCTTTCATCTTGACAAACATTAGGTCAAAGTTATCCAAATTCTTCGCGCATGATATTTTCATACAGATATATTTGACAGAGAGCTGACCTCTGTTGGGGTGAAGGTTGTTCCGTCCAAGGGTGGTTACTACATAATGCCAGATTTTGAGGTGGTCCGGCCAGCAATGACGAAGCGAGGTATCACGTCTGGGGAGGACTTCTGTAAAGTTATGTTTGAGGAATGCAAAGTAGCGGTAAGTACACTAGACTCATGTTTACTGTGACAATATGGTGTCAGACTTAAGTTACAGATGAACAGATTGGGATTTCTTAAGAACAGAATCGCCCAAAATGAATGATGACTTAGTTTAGGCATAACATTACAAACAAAGTACAATAACATAGTGAGTAGAAGCAAGTAAGATCTAAAATCTCCTGCGGGTTCACTGGGTCACTATAATGTCATTTCAAGTTAATAGTTATTATTTTCTTTTAAACTGTCCCAGCTTAGTTTGTATCAGCTCTCATTTATGATAAATTAAACTATCCAGATGATCTGTTATCTTAATTTATATGGTTCATTTATGAACTATTGATTTGATTTACAGTAACAAAATCAGTAAACTTGTATTCCTTTTCATGACTTGCTGTCAGGTATTTCATTATTCGCTCATGTCCATTCGATGTGGGTAAAAACTGGTTGTTGTCAATGAGAAAAACATATGGAGAAGACAAGTTTTGGAATTTGATCGTGCTTGAAACAAATATCACTGTGTTAATACACTGTACTATTGATAATATCTTTTATATTCAGAACATAAGTACAATATTCAGCATCCAAACAAGCCAAATAAATTTACCATGCAGGACTGTTCTCACTTTCTCACTGTCTTTGACAACCTATCAACTAGGATAGATAACTTCACTAATATTCAGAACAAATGATATTAAGTCGGATGATCTAACACTTACAAAGTCAAATTGGTCTCAGATTAGAGTTATGAAATAAAAAAAATAAATATAAAATATATAAATAAGAAACGTGGAAAATGATTTTCACTTTTATAAATCAGGGAGAAATCAGGGATAAAGAAGCCGTTCTTTCATCTCGATTTAATGTTCATCCCTACTCGATAGCTGGGTGTGGTGAAAGTTTGCATGAAATTGTTCGAATTAATCATGATAGATATTTTAAAACTGCTTGGAAAAAATGTCATGGGGGTTGTATTCAGGAAATGTCCTGATTCCTGTGATACGATCATGAATTATGAAATAAATAGTGAAGGTGTGATTTGAACAGATGATGTCTGGAGGACCTGCCTTCCTGCGACCGTTGAATGAGTTTACAACGCGCCTCTGTTACGTCAGCTTTGACGGGAAGCCAGCCCTAGAGGAGAGTCAGAGGATGGGACTTGATACACCGCTCACTGATGAATTTGTCCAAAAATATGCAACCAATGTTTATGATGGTATACAGGTAAGTTACTCAGTGAACTAGGTTTATGAAGGTTTATAGGGAGGGAAGTTACGCAGCTGATTTTATGAAGGTATATTGTTTATTTGAACTGATGATGTTTATATAGGTAACCGTATACGGGTAGGTAAGGCAGATAATGTTTAAATAGATATACAGGTAATTTAGGCAGCAGATGTTTATGAAGATGTCCGGTAGGATAATTATATCCAGCAAAGCAGTTTTGCAGATACTATGTTTTTGCATGGATTTACCGAGGTCGGTAGTTTCAGGAGAACTCCTCTGAGACCCTTCGACTTTTCGAAACCCTTCATTGTTTTTCCCTCCCCTATGTATAGTCATGTGTTACAAAGACAGGTGGCGCCACTTGCAATCCTTTCTGTGCAGTGCGAATCTGCGTGTCTTTTAGATATCAGTCTATATCTCAGGAGTGGTTCAATGTATTGAGCTGAAGTTTTGCATGTCTATAGATCTTAAATCTCCATCTTGTATTTGAGACTGTTAATGCCACCTACAATACTTTGCGAAGCGTCCATCTTGGCATTTGCCATCTGTTCGTATAAGTGGTTGTTCAATGTATTGGGTCTCTAGATCCTTGACACCTCCATCTCGTAAACAAGACTGGTGGCACCATCTGCAATCTGTTCACGTAGCGTCCATCCGTACATTTGTTTTAGGTGAAAATTGCTCATATCCCAGGTTTGACATTGTCAGGTCCATCTTAAAACTTTTTCTCGTTTCACCCTGACAGGTGGCGCCACCTTACCCTCCCGTTTTTGAAGAATACATGAACGCTATTTTTAGGAGTAGTTTGCCGTATTGGCCTGAAACTGTGCATGTCTTTACATCTTGGATACCACCATCTCATACATAAGACTGGTGGCGCCACATGCAATCGTTTTCTCGTGGCGTCCATCCGTACATTTGTCTTGGGTCAAAATTGTTCATATCTCAGGAGTGGTTCAATGTGTTGGTCTGAAATTTAGCATGTCAACCAATGTTGGAGAGTTTTCTCGTATACCAGACAGGTTACGCCACCTACCTTCCTGCTTTGGTTGATTAAATGAATGCCCTTTTCTTAAAGTTAAAGAAGTCGACTTCATTAGAAGTGGTGTAACACACTACTCAATCCATCCCTCACTTCACCCGTAGCACGCTGATTTCGCTGATACACGTTGTCGAGTATGCTAGTCAACTACATGTAATATTACAGAAAGCAAACAGGTACATGCAGAGGCACATGTTTATGAAGGCATGCAGGTATGTTATGCATATGATGTTTATATAGGTAATCAGGCAATTTTGGCGTCTGGATTTGATGAAGGTGTACAGGTAAGATAAATAACTAATGAAGGCATTCAAGGTTATCTAGGCAGGTGATGTTTATGGAGGTCTCCATTTAAGAGAATTAACTGATATGAATAAAGTCATACAAGTAGTTCCGCAGTTGATATTCATGAACGTATACAGGTAAGGCAGCTGATGTAAATGAAGGGGGCCGGGGTAGGCAGGTGATGTTTATGAAGTTTTTAGGTAAGTTAGGTACATGCACAGATAAGTTGGACAGTTGAAGGTAATGAAGGTACACAGGTAAGTTAGGCAGCTTATGTTTGTGTAAGTAGAGTTAAACAGTCATAATGGTATGCAGGCGATGTTATGCAAGTGAAGGTTCACAGGTTGGTTTAGCAACTCATGTTTATGGTAGTATACAGACAGACAGACAACATTTATGACCGTGTACTTGTTAGAGATGCTGCCAATGTCCATGATGGAATGCAGGCAACTAGTGTGATTTACATAAATAATATCCGATGTTCGCCACCTCTTGTAAGTTTAGTAGGAAAGACATTAGTGGAGCCATAAATAACACAAATAATGGTTTGGACCTAATATTCCAAATTGTAACAGTTTTGCCCGAAATATACACAAACACTTGTGTCAGGTTTAAATTAAATGAGCAGTTCATGAATTTAAGCATATTTCTAGGCTTATATGATTGCCCGCCAACTGACCTGCCAAAACAACAAAACAAAGAAACACATTACAGCTACGCACCATACATTTTGTCTACAGGTAGGTAGGGGCATGTTATCAAAGTATGTTGGTATTTGCTAGCTTTATTCGTTTATGACGACAAGAGTCATTTTTGCATGTTTAATGCTTATTTTGGTACTAACAAATATAGTATATATGTATATAATGACATATTATTCTTTTCAGGCCCTGAAGTCCTGGATACAGAGGCAGCTAGTGGCGTAATGTCAACTCTATGAATGACTCTTATTTAAGTGCCATTGTTATTAGTACCATTGTAATAATAACGTTATAATAGTTATAGTATAAAGAGGACCAACTGTAGAATCACAAAAATGTGCCTCAATGGCCATAATAAATGAATTTGTGTATGCTCACCCTGACAGTATACAGTCCTTCTGCAGGGACATGGTACTTTCATTTAAACCAGGACGGGCAGTGGTTGCATAATCAAACTTTACGATCTGAGTGTTTGTTTGTGATGTTTAATAATAAACTCTGGGTGGGAGAGTCTTATTGACACGCCTAAAACATGGCTTACCTGAAGGGTTCTAGCGCGCACCACAGTGCACTTCGTAATTTACCCTGCGTCGGGTCAAATGATCGCTTGGACCGCTCTAAACTATTGGGTTGAGTTGCGAGTTCCGACCAATGTCGTGCCAGATCTCGCCTTGATTTACAATCATCTGTTGCGATCTCCTCTGGTTCTTGATTTGCTGCACGCACGTAGGTTCAACAGGGGGTTATGCTGTGACGAGAGTGGGTCGGTCCAGTTTTATTTACACCGATGTAGCGCGCTAGAATATAAAAACCTTCTGTGATCTAAATGGGAGATCTAGAGCGGTTAAGATATAGGGCGATCCAGGGTATAATATGTTATTGTTATTAATTAAATTCAATCAGCAGGCTAAAATGTAAGGGATACCTCATGTTTAGCCTCAACACTGTGCACAATCATAATATTATAGCAATGTCTGTTATAAAGCTATGTATATCACTTGGGCCGTGGTGTGCGGGTATACACGTTTTGTGTGTACATATTCCTTTGAGGTTTTCAAGTCTTTTATCTCTTCAAAATATACCAAGTACGTATCCATATCTACCGCTACTACGTACGGCCATCAGAAACATATTAACAACCCTACGCCTAACCATTCCGCAAAAAGGGACAAAGTATTTCTTATTCTTGGCAAATGGCTTTCATTTGGGAGAAGACTCTTAAACAAGCGAAACTCATACAATCGTGCTGCAAAGTGGGGTATGGTAGAGGCGGGTTTGACGATCAAAAGATTCTGAATTACTTGTGACAAAAATACTTGGTCAAACTTTAATACAAATTTAATATTATTAAATTGGTTCATGTAGATATATAGATGAATAATACACTGTTGACATAGTACATCCATTTATAAGGGAATGTCAACATAACCAAGGAATCATATTGGAGTATCTAGTTCTAAATCAGTCGTGTATTGTGCACATATGTCCAGATATGCTCAACTGGTGATATAGCAAAGCACAATATTCCTAGTAAAGATACATACATATTAGACGTATACGAATGTAAAAGACTACATGTATTCTTAAAGTTTTGTTACCAAGCGCATGTTAAATTGTATTCCTTGTCATCTTTGCCATTTTGTAATGTAAGCAGCATTACACATGCTGAAGCAATGTAAAACGGTAAATTGCAGTACAGGATATTGGTTGTAATAACCCGGTAAGATGTATACTAGTCATTAGAAAAAAAATATGAAAAAATGTTATGGTGTATTTATGATTTTGCAAATGATTCCTTACATGCAGCAACTATCAACTATCGAAACAATTATAACTCTTTTCACACTGCTGCATGAATGTTAACTGTATTATTAACGTTTATATTTTCATTTCATATATGCATTTAGTTTTTATATTTATGATATTTCCTCTTTAATTACAGTGTATCTTTAGGAGAACTCTGTCTAATTACCTGAAGCATACCACTGATTTTAGAAAAATTTAATAAATTTTCAATTTTTATCACATACAATTAAAAATATGGTGTATTCTTGTGCGTTTTAGCTCGTCTGACTGACAGTCATGCGAACTATATAGCAATGGTTTGTCCGCGGAACAGGGTACTGCAGAGCACACACTACCGTAAGACCTAATTACCCAAGAATGTATCCAGCATGGTATTTATGAAATGTCTATGGAAACAAGTAATTAGATCACAGTGACGAATATTATGCGAATGTCAGAAACGTCAAAAGTACTCCTTTATATTTAAAATAGTGCCATACACGTTTAATCATGTTTGAGTCTGTAAACGTATAACATGGGACCATCCTAGTAAAATACAATCCTCCGAAAAGACACTAGCAGTTATTATGTATATACTAGGATGGACCTATTTTGAGTAAAATGTAATAAAAAAGAAGTTGTATATCGGATATTACATTGCGTACATTTCATTCAAATTTGATATGCATGCACTTGTGTACGGGAACCGTCGCGCCAACTGACCTGTCTTATAATTGTTACACAAAGCAAGCGTCATTTTGAGAATGAAATAGATATAAAGGTTACTCGAACGTGTTAGTTTAACAATTAAACGCCATAATACATCATACATACAGCAAAAATAGTATTTCTTTATTGCTGGTACTGCAAGGTACGTCTTCTTTCGTGAGTGACAGAATAGAGAAGTGGTCGGTGTTATTAATGTTGATGTTTTTCTTTTGTACCCGTAATGCTCGGACATCACAGATGATGATTTAATAGTGTTATGAAAATATCAGCTGAGCGCATTAAACCATGGGTCGTTTAACATTTCAATACCTGGTAATAATGGACCCTCGTGCTACATGTATGTATCTATCACTGACAAGTGTTCATTATGACAAAAATAAAATTTACTGAATGCATGAATAACTCGCAATGTTAGCCTTGTATTCTTTCTGTTCATGTGTGAGGGGTACTTAAGTTATGAAAAGTATGGTAATTGTCATTTATCAGGCACGAATCATTTTACTACGAAGTCTTTGGTTTTACTTCCACAGTTTTTGATTTCGCTAACCACTCTGGTGTCTATTTCATGAATAATGAACAAGCGTGCACGTATAAAGGCTGAAATCATAAATAACAATAAAAAACAACAAGTAAAAATGCAAGCAACACTGTTCACACTTCGTCTGAACGACAACGCGTACCAGAAACGGGACAGGCTCTCGATTATATTCTAGTTACAAAAAAAAAAAAAAAAAACGCACCGACGCCCGCGTAAAACAACTCATTTGATTGGTTCAATTGTCGTACTCAATTTTAATGAAACAGACAGCAGAGGAGGTCGCTGAATCAACGTCTGTGACAACGTAGCCTCAGACTTGGCCCCGCAGTGAGAAATGGTGTATTTAGATGTTACTTGAATACAGTAAAGCTTATGAAGACCTAGTGTCATTCAGGTGTGAAGATCAGACAAGGTCTCTGCAAGTTGCCTGTTTTTGGATTGGAAGGGTATGAGTGGCTCAGGTGGTGATTAGGATATGGCGGCCATATTAGTATTCTGACAGGTGTGTAATTCAATAAGTCTGGAGCCCTCATATGTACCAATCATCCCTGTATAATCGGGAAAGCTGAAATTTGTTGCTGTTGAGTTATCACGCGAGAAAAAAAAATCAGCGATGAGGCTGTAGCAGCCATGTTGGAATTCCGACAGGTCTGTAATTCAAAAAGCCTGGAGCCTTCATATGTACCAATCATCCCTGTGAATTCGGGAAAGCTTAAGTTTGTTACTGTTGAGTTATCGCGCGCGAAAGTAAATCAGCGATCGGGCTGTGGCGGCCATATTGGAATCCCGACAGGTGTCTTTTTCAAAAGGTTTGTAGCCTTCATATGTACCAATCATCCCTGTGAATTCGGGAAAGCTGAAGTTTTTTTAACTGTTGAGTTATCGCGCGCGAAAGTAAATCAGCGATCGGGCTGTGGCGGCCAAATTGGAATCCCGACAGTTGTGTTCTTCAAAAGGTTTGTAGCCTTCAAATGTATCAATCATCCCTGTGAATTCGGGAAAGCTTGTTGTTGCTGAGTAATCGCACGCGAAAGAAAATCAGCGATTGGGCTGTGGCGGCCATATTGGAATTCCGACGGGTCTGTAATTAAAAGGTCTAGAGCCCTTATATGTACCAGTCATCACTATGAATTTGGGAAAGCTGAATTATGTTTTTCTGTTGAGTTATCGCGCGCTAAAGAAAATCAGCGATCGGGCTGTGGCGGACATGCTGGTTTTCCAACAGGTCTGTTATTCCATTGGTCTGGGGTCCTCGTATATACCAATCATCCAAGTGTATTTGGGAAAGCTGAAATATGTTGTTGTTGTGTTATCGCTCGCGAAAGAAAGTGTCACTGGCGGAAGTACGGGAGGACGGACTCGCACGGTGATCAGTATAGGGCACCGCTTGTCAAGCGGGGCCCTTATAAAGTTTGTTTACCACTAAAAGTGAAAGCTGCACATAGTAAGGGGTGACCATCTGCAAGCCTTTTATATGACTGGTGACGTGATATCTGGCAGTTTTATGGCCGATGGTCAACCCAGCTGAAGATTAAAACTATGGAAATTGTGTTGAAAAAGGCACTGATAATTATATATAAATATTTGTATCATAAACTTTAGGCCAAGAGTCGTCTCCATAAATTGACAGAGCAATTAATAGCCATGACAACATGACACTCACGCCTTCTAAAATAAACTTATAGGGACCTGAGAGTCATGATACAAGTCATAATAGAACAACCATTCCAAGGGTCGGATCACTATATTTGCTATGTGGTAGTATTTGACATTAGAGGTCTGTATGGTCGTGTTTTATCTGCTATATAACGAAAAAAATGCTGTTGCACAACATTTGTGGTGGTTACCCTGACGGCGGAACTAATTTTTGAAGAAGTTTTGGCTTCCGCAGTTTCCGCTCTCATGACGGACGGAGAGACAAACTTTCCGAGTTAAATCAGCCTCGTTATTAATAACTGTTGCCTGAACACACGTATGTCAGCATGTAATATTATTTTTCCCGACAGAATGACGTCACTTTTTGTCTTAGCTCGGGAAAATGACAGTTCGACAAACGGATAAAAATGAAAAGTACAGTAAGAAATGGCGTGCACATCTACTTATACTAGAATTGATCCGAACCTTACAACGTATACTGCCATCTCCATATCTTCAGTTTATTAAAAAAATCGACGTTCTGGTGACAAGTTACCTCTCAGCAATTACACACCCTCCTCCAAACAAAGAATGCCACCGTATTAAACTGTTGAGTTTTTTTTAAAGCCGGAAATCGGAGAAAATAAAAAAATATTACAGTAACACAATGAAACTGAAAACAAGCTCATGCATGTTTGAACGTTGTTGCCAACATTCCTCTAACGCTTTAACGCTCGTTACACAGCGCTTTACCTACTACCTGTATCGTAAGCGCTGTTTGTTTTGACCTCGTATCCTGAATTGCTACACCCTACACTTGGGCACATAGGATGCCCGGCCGGAGAGCTGTAATTCAAACGAAATGTAACAACAAAGGCTCCAACAACTTGCTGGATGGTTTCAGTTCTACAGACAACAGAAACATGGCTACGCTAACATAGTCGTAATGTCATAATCGAATTGGTCGATGATGCGAGAATGCAGAGGAAGCAATTAAAATTCGACCACAAACTGTCATCAAGCGGCGCTTGAAGCGCAGCTATGGGCGGAGCCAGGATGCCTGATTTTACTGCAGCGGCTATCTATCCTATTGCATTGATATCGTGGTAAACAGCCGATAATCTTAAAGGTATATAATATGTTGCAATAATATGTGTATTATCTCACGTAAGTATAGTTAAGTTAGGCTGAACACAAAAGTTTCCCAGCAAACAATCGCGGAACACAGTTGTGTTATCTCTAATTCACTTGGTATGGTTCTGTGTGTGAGGAAACACAAACCACGTGTCTGTTTATCATTGCAAAACCACTTGACCAGCGGTCTGGACTTGAGCATACGCAACAACATCCAAGCGATCTGAAGAAACATGAAGAAGAAAAATAGAGGAAACACCGGTTGGAAGCTTGGAAAAAATATATGTGAAGCTGCAGCGCACATCAGCGATTAAACTTATCGTAGCCACACAACTTGAACATATATCCTTGGTGTTAAACTTTTCATTAAATTTATCACAGTTTATACCGCTATCAGTAAAATTTCCTCCATTCATTTATGGTATAAATAGTTTATCTTTTTTTTTGTACATTATTCAAGTTTCATAAAATTCTTCATGTCCGCTGGCAACCTGCACCACACGGCCTTGGGAGTAAGCCCTGCATGCATGCAACCGAACTTGCACCACGCGCCTGTTGTTCGCTGTTGTTGTTTTTTTTTTTAACAGAGCAGCTGGCTCTGTTTTAAAAAAACATGTATAACATTGATACAATGTATCACGACAGTGTATCTGCTTGGTCTGCCGAACGAAGCGGCTGAAGTTGTCAGGAACACGTGCAGTATGTTTTGGCAATCGTGACCTTTCACCTTGGGCTCAAAAGGTCAAAATTGTAATGCCAACAATGGTGACGGTCTATTTAATTGATTTGCCTATATGTTTGCATGGACGGTTCAATTTTAAATTGGGAAAATTAAATGCCCGAAAGATGAAACATTATAAGAAGGTCTCATGAAATGCCTGAGTGATGTGTGTATAGCTAGGGTTCTAAGTGTAGCAAGTTAAGGTTATGCCATTCTAAAGAGTGTTTTGATTATCCCTGTGATGGCAGATGCGTGCATATACCCTAAAGGTTTTATTAAGGTGAGTCAGGATCAAGAGAAATGTTCACGAGAACTTTGCGTACGCTAAAAATATTTCGGATTGTTGATTGGGTGGAATGTGAATCACATGAGTCAAGAATGTGATGTAACTAAGCGGAGGCTGCAAGCACAGAGAGTTAAGGCAGTGCACGAGTAGATAGCCCTGCCAAGGCTTTAGTGTTTTTATTTGATACCGTGCTATAATTGTGTGAGCTAAAATGTAATCCCATGTACTATAGAAATAACCTATTGGCAGCTCTAATATAACTAAATGAAATGAGCAGGTCAGGTCAGAGAGCCATATATTTGTTACATGATTTGAAGTGAGGTGGCATTAGCTTTTGTAAGTGTTGGTTCATTGCAAGAGCAAGTTTGGTGGCTCTGTCAGTGGGAGGAATTATAAATTCCTAACCACTTTATCAACTAGGCCAGTCTATGTATAGAAAGCTGCAAGTACAGTGAGCAAGGGATGCGAGTAGAGTAAGTTAAAAATGTGAACCCAATGAGTAAAGAATGTGATGTAACTGAGCGGAGGCTGTAAACACAGAGAGTAAGGGCAGTGAGTAGATAGCCCTGCCAAGGCATTAGTGTTTATAATTGATACCGTACTGTAATTGTGTGAACTAAAACGTAATTCCATGTACTATAGAAATAACTCAATGGCAGCTCCTAATATAACTAAATGATATGAGCGGGTGAGAGCGCCGTGTATTAGTTACATGATTTGGCGTAAGGTGGCAGTACCTTTTATAAGTGTTGCGCTAAAGCAAGACCCAAGTTTGGTGGTTCTGTCAGTGGTTGGAATTATCAATTCTTAACCACTGCATTGACTGGGTCAGTAGAAACCTGCGAACACATCGAACAAGGGATGCGAGTAGAGTAAGTCAAGACTTCGAGAACAAATTTTAGTGTACCCCGTAGCGCAATTTTGGCTCTCTGACCGAGAATCTATGACCAGTGTCAGATTTTACCGAGGACCGATCTGTAACGCGTGATGAGGATAAAAAAAAGGAACGCCTTTTTGATAATGCCTCTTGGCGTACAAGTACACTGTCATTTGACGTAAACGAGATCCATCTTTCGGTTATTTAGAATACTTTCTAGCAACACCAACCACATGAGAGAAACATCCCGTTATAACTCAGGATATTAGTAAATCTTTGCATGTTTGTTGAGTTTCTGGTACACGAGTAAAAGCAAAAAGCAAGTGAAAGGCAGTTAACTTTTACGCGACACAGGAAATGTTTCGTTACCATAGAGACGGTTTTCACTGAGGTTAGAGAGAACACGTGTATTGTTTTATGTTGAGTCATTACATGTAGCCTATTCCTGAGATTTTCGGATGTTTACTACTATATCGATGCAACAAGATGGCCGTTTCAGTACACTCTTCCTCCTCCCCGAATTATCACGACTCAAGTGGACTACCCAGTCAAATATAAATGGCTATTGGCTCGTGTATTCACGGTTATTCGCCGAGCAGAGTCAGTTCTGTGACAACAGTGAGTCAGGCATGTAAGTAGAGTAAGTGAGGGCTGTGGCTGCAGTAAGTACAATAACTTACGGCTGTGAGTACAAGAGCAAGGGCTGAGGGAAGACAGGGTAAACACATAAGCCAGCTAGGGATTAAAGAATACAGGGTTAATCCCGTGAGCAGGCTTAGTCCGGGATAACGCTCTGTGTTCATGAGCCAGGGTTGAGTGAAGATATGTTTAACCTGTAAGCACAATGAATCAGGACTGAGATATGACAGGGTTAACGCTATGTGTACATGAGCCAGGGCTGAGAGAAGACAGGGTTAAAGTTACGAGTACATGGGCCAGGACTGAGAGATGACAGGGCAAACGCTATGTGTACATGAGCCAGGGCTGAGAGAAGACAGGGATAACGCTATGAGCACATGAACCAGGGTTAAGAGAAGGCAAGGTTAACCCTGTGAGCACAATGAACCAGGACTGAGAGATGCCGGTTAACGCTATGAGTACATGAGCCGTGGCTGAGAGAAGTCAAGTTTAACGCTAGCAAGGGTTGAGAGATGACAGGGTTAACCACAGCACTGGCTTATAAACCGTTATCAAATTGAGCATTGGCGATATACCAGTTATAAAGAACAAGGTAATGAACTCCATCGCTAAGCAGGCAAGACAGCTTTTTTTCACGAGTCGGAGAAGAAGACAAGGATAACGCTGTGAGCACAATGAGTCAGGACTGGGAATGACAGGGTTTACCCTGTGAGCACAAGGAACTGAGAGAAGACAGGATAAACGGTATGAGCACATGAGCAAGCGCTTAGAGGCGACAGGGATAACGCTATGAGTACACTAGTCAATGCTGAGAGACGAGACACTGTGTAAGGGCTGTGAGAGCTAAAAATAGAGAGACAGGGAGAAAGAGAGAGGGAGGGAGAAAGGGAATTAAGGAAGCGAGCACAGTTAACAATTGAATAGTGTGAATTAAGCCCATGAATCCAGTCAGTACATTGCGCCTGGTCTGGGGGAAAGAGTAAAGATATCAGTACAGCGACCTGAGAGAGCCAGGGCTGAGAGAAGATAGGGATAATGCTATGAGTTCATTAGCCAGGCCTTCACGTTATACACATTAAAACCACTTGTAATAGATTATCTGGTTAATAATATACGAAACCTTAATATTAACCACTGGTAAGCTCTCATGATCAATGTTACATACGTGGTTACCAAGAGGGACCCTAATATACAATTAATAGACGTTTATCGTTTATGTTCGTATATGATTGTATATACAGAGTTGTTTTTATTTCTGCACAACAGTCTGTTATGTTTGATTTTATCATTGATAATACACAAGAAAAGGATATTAGTAGAAAAGCTCTCAGAGAGCGCAGACCTCCGCAAAGTCCGCCCATTGGCCTCATTTCGAACTGTCAGAAAAGCAGCATTTTTCCATTTAAATATTCCTGGATCAAGAATATTTCCGTATCAAAATTAAATAAATTTTTCCGTCGATTATTGCCAGACTATCCTGAAGATTTCATCAAGATCCGCCATTAACTTATTTACTAATGCTGCTAACAGACAAACAAACAAACCAACACCCGCGAAAACATAACTACTGTCGATCAGTGGAAGTAAAATAAAGGTAAAGTCGAATATATTTGGAGACTAAAGCTATGATTTCTTATTTTTCGGAATGCGTGATGCGGAAAGTGTATATAATCGGTACACGTATTGAGAATATAGAAAGTGAGATTCCTCATGCGCGGACGCGGCATGCGGAATGCTGATATATCCGGCAAAAATGATCGCTACATATAGCAAATTCCGTAGATAAGGAATCTTACACCATTCAACTGAAGAAACTAGCCCTCGAAACTGCCAAAGTCGGGTTTTTGCCCTCATCCCACGTGGTGGGGGTTTGGTGGAGCTTAAGTCTTTTACTTTCTTATTCAAACAGGGCATAGGAAAAAAAAAAAAAGACAAGCAACCGTGCCAAACCCCCTGCTTTAACTTGATTTACTTACATCTTTCAGGGAAACGGCACGTACACGTGCAATGACGTCATTATGCGCTATGACGTCACGACTCTTTCCAAATGGCCACATCGTCACCTGTTAAACGTCCTAGTGTAAACAAATATGTAATATACCTCCCATAAAACGCCAGAGCTCAATTGTTTCTTGTATCATTGCCGAGCTATTCTGAAAATTTCATCAAATTCATTGCCAGCTACCCCCCCCCCCCCCCCGACCCCCACGCTGTACGTTGATTCACCGACTACACATGGAGTGACGACATTGTCCTCTGTGACGTCAAGGCTCGCACCTCAAATATAGCCATATCGCCACCTTCGTTAACAAATATATGCTATGGACCCCCCATAAAACACTAGAACTAGCGTTATTTACGCATGGACCGCCCCCATAATTTAATAAATTGTCCTTGTATCATTGTCGGGCTATCCTGAAACTTTCTCAAACTCCGTTGAGTATTTTTCTGTTATTGTGCTAATAGACAAACACATAAACAGACAAACATACGCTGCCCAACAACCTTCTGCAGCTTTCCCAATTTCACAGGGATGATTGGTACCTATGAGGACTCCAGACCTATTGAATTACAGACCTGCTGAAATTCCTTTATGGCTGCCATAGCCTGATCCCTGATTTTCTTTGGCGCGTGATATCTCAACAACAACCTACTGCAGCTTTCCAATATCACAGGGATGATTGGTACCTATGAGGGCTACAGACCTATTGAATTACAGACCTGTTGGAATTGCAATATGGCTGCCACAGCCCGATCGCTGATTTTCTTTCACGCGCGATAACTCAACAGCAACCTACTGCAGCTTTCCCGATTTCACAGGGATCATTGGTGACTATGGGGGCTCCAGACCAATTGAATTACAGACTTGCTCAAAATCCAATATGGCCAACAGATTACATTCGGTGATTTTCTGTTGCACCCATTATTTCAGACATCTTCTTTAATATTATTTGATCCGGTAGGATTTTTCCCCTCATGCATAAGATTAAAAACCTGTTTTTTTTCATATTTTTCAAATTTAACTTTATTTTTCACCTACATCTAAACTAGTCCTGCACTATCAGAAATGCGGGGCCCTCTGAGGACCATTGTCCGACAACATCTAGTTTACAATATATTCCTTAGACTCTTTGGTCAATTATTTATTTTGTCTGTAAAGTTCCCTATCATAAATTGCATTCGCACTCTTACGAAACATTAGTTTTCTTAATTGAAAATTCAACATTGGTACAACGTGTCTTCTGCAGATCTGACATTTTGGGATGGATCTTCTTTGATCCTTTGGTTCAATACTGATTTGGTACTTCTCACTTAACACAACTCATGTAAGAGTATCCGGGCTATATTACCCAATGAATGTGTTATTACGTCAGGGTCTAAGTGCAATTCGAAAATCAGACAGATCTCAGGATATTCTTATATCATTCAGCCTTGTTTCCCTTATCCAAACTCCAAGCAGACTTTACCCCTATTTCATTGCCTAAGGGCAACTGCCAACCTGTGTTTTGTAAAGGGTCGATAAAAACAAGCCCCAACTAGACTCTTATGAATCAACTCTGTATTTCCCCACAAATACTTAATCTGTTTTGTTTTGTATTGATAAAAAATGTATTCTGTTCAGGCAAAATATTTTATTACCAATATTTCTTAGGTAACTATGACAAGAATGCAAATATCTGCCTTTGCATTTTCCATAAAATGCAAAATATACATATGGTACTTCAGCTGGAAGCCATGGCCGCGTGGAACTTTAGATATTGTTATTAGCTTGATCTATTAAATGTCTGTGTGGCTGCAGGGAAAAGGTTACCTCTCTCTTTAACTTAAACCCTTGGTATATTTGACGGACATCTTGTTCGTTTACCTTATCTATATGTATCTTCCATCTAGCTGCCATGTTATTTGTCTGTGCTCTTTTTCTTGACCTCGACACAAATAACCTGAGTATTTTTTCCAAAAAAAAGGCATTACCATATGAGTGTTACAGCTACATATACACGTAAGTACCGCTTGACTTTCGAGGCAATTTGTATCATTTTGGTTCGATTATGGCTAACGTCTGTGATTAAATGCAGTTGGGTATAACAATTTCTTTTCGATTTATCTTATCTTGGTCGGCGTACTGATAACATGTCATATTAATATTCTTGGGCGTGGGGGCCGGGGTGATTAGTATGAGCAAAAATAATCATGTTTCCAACCACAGATGCATACAGAAAATAGAAGTTGGTGATTAAAAAGAACAATTAAAACTTGAATTTAAATCAAAGTCGCATGTACTTTAGTATTACTGTAAAATGCGACATCACGCCACGCAAGTTTGATTGTTATCGCTTCTTTAACCAATTGAGATTTTTGTTTGCCCTCTTTAATAGCAATTACACATCAAGCACATTGCATTGGACTACAAAGCAATTATGAGGTTGTGTTTTGCAAATATCAATTACAGATCAGATTGTTTTTATAAAAATGCAGTACTTATAACTGTATCAATTGATATTGGTGCTGCCCTTATCAAATCATATGATGTAAAAGGGTATTCCATCTGCATTTCTAGTTATAAAAAACTTGTGCTTCCAGAACAGCAAAACACGAAGAAAATACTATATACTACGCTGATATTAAAGACCCCGGTTTTTGGGCTATGATTACAAACAGAGACCACGACAGAGCTCATCGGATAGGACAATTAATCTCAGAAGACTTCTCAAGTCCCCTCCTTGAGAAAGTAGAAGCATTTGTACGAAGAGGTAACTAAGTATGTCACCAGGCAACAGGTTTACAACACATTATTTACCTCGTGGGTCATACCCTTTAATAAAATATTATCTGACCAAACACATTTGTCGTTCAGTAAAGGTAATAATGCGCATACGATATGCAACATATTATTGTTATATAGCAGTTATACATTCATTTTATCCGCCAAACAATGTATGTAAGATGTAAGAATGGGTTTGTTGGTTCATTGTTTATAGAGATCGACCGTGAATACATAATCATTTAATGCACGTGTTTAGATATGTGTATATTCACCAGTACGGTGTAACATTTACATCATAGTGAAAGCAATGTTAAAAAGACCTACAGGGAGTGTTACATGAACCACCCTGTGGAGTGGAACTATTATGTGTAATATCGTTTACAGAGTGAGGGTGTCTCATGGTATTTCATACTGAACTCTGTCTGATAATAGTCAAATAACGTGTGTTATATCTTAGTCAAATCGCACTGCAGGTCACCTCGTAATCTACACTGGATCGAATCAAGTGATGGCTTAAAATTTTGGGTTGGTTTTGGAGTTCATTAAAAAGACGGAAATATTAACAGGGGTCCAGATTTTGTACGCAAATGGGCCTAGTAACTTGCTTCTTTATATCAGATGTCAGTACAGGAAATAATGTCTTATTATAATTATTAAGAAAAGTTCCATGATAAAGATTGATATCATTAGAATCTGAATGATAAAACAAATGAATAGGTAACGGTGTGATGACACATTCAACTGTACGCACAAGCAATGGGTCGGTTAATATTTCACTGTATTGTAAAATTGGACCTTTGTGCTACATGGGTATATCTTACACTGGCAAGTGTTCATTCAAACAAAAAAAAAAGCATACTAAGTATTGGCTATATACGCCTTGTATTCTTGCTTTTCCTGTGTGAGAGGTAATTTAGGTATGTAAATATTTGTATGTCGTGTGGCAGGGAGTAACCCTTATTGAAATACATGTATTTTGTAAGTAAATTCTCCACATGAAAATATTCATATGAAAATCCCAATTCGTTCCAAGTTTAAGATAAAGGGAATATAGTTTGATTTTTACTAATGAAAGGGAGAGTTTTACTTTGCTTATTTCAACCAGGACAAGGGTTATTGCATGTTCTATTGAAATGATTGCCAAGGTATCTTGTTAATCATCAAACACTGGTCAGCCTATTTTATTTTTTTTTTATTATCATTTAAGGAAACTGTTAAATCATAGCAGCTGCGGGGAAGGATCCTATGAACAGCAGAAACTTCGGCATTAAACATTTTATTGTACTATACCGATACCGATATATTGCAGAGTTCCCGATATTTTTTATGCTATAATCTTTTATGTTTAACGGAATTTCGTGCATGTATTTGAAGTACAATATATTTGGTCTATACCTAGTAGTGTGGTAATAGTTATCAGCGCTGTTCAACAGCACACATAAGTTCTTTTTATTCCGGAGGCAAGACCCAAACCTTGATGTTTTCTCTCGATCTTCTAGCGTGACAAAAATGTTGTCAGGAAAAGGCATATGCAACGTACTGTCATAAAAACCAATTATATAGCCAACAATAATACAATGTGCATTACTGAAACAAAAAAAAAAAAAAGAGAGACAAGCGCTTGAGTAGACCACGTTCTAAGTAGCTATTTTTAATTTAACTTCATTAATCCTGTGTTACAATGCGATAGTCCATCAGATTTGATCACTATTTCTGTTAATCCTATGGACTATAACGTATATTCTAGAGCTAGGTGGGATACACATTTGTTAAAGTGAAGATTACCTTTTATCTGCTGCAATTATTTAACATGTACCTTAAGAAAATATTAGTGGAGATTTTCTCAAAATTAAAAGAAAAGATTCGCTCAGATATGCATAAACAAACAAAAAAAAAACGACAGTGCGAATTCATATTTCTCCCCTTTTTAACAAAACCACCTGTATACGTCTAAAACTGTCCTGTCTGTTTTAGTTTGTTTGTTCAATCTTTCCAACAGAAAGGGGTCACGGCACCGCGAGAAAGTTGCCATCATCGTAACGCATTTGCGCTATCTTACATAATACATATCAAATTGGACCTTCTACCTAAAAATATAACATTCCAATCATGATTACAGGCCCGAAGCTGAATTTTTCATGTTTCTCCATGTCCATACTTATCTTTAAATTGTTCACGGTTGTAAGTATTACTATATTAGTTTAAGCATAGGAGTAAATATGAAAGATGTTTCATATATCGAACACGAGATGCCGCTGCCTAACTGGTTAGGGGACCCTCCAGTAGGGAATGTTATACGCCGGCCCTGTCCTCCGTGAAATACCTGTATCATGAAATATTCAGCAGCAATTTGTCTTAATTTAAAACGGTGACCATACGGGTCACCTATTGGCTTATGCTTAAGCTACTTCAAATAAATAAACCTACTTAAATATCATGGAACATATGTTGATTATAAAAATAACATAAAACACATAAACACTAATATGTAAACACTATTTGATGTTTAAATCATTTGACCTATGGGTCATGACGCTCAGTTGAACAGCAAACCATTTAAGCCTTACATTTACAACAAGAATTACATTATCTTAAAGTCATATTGGAATATCTAAAGATGTGCTCTAGACAATTGGCCTCCTGGCACCACAGTAGACAGGGTTCTTCCAAAAGTGTTTGGTCACATATGTACAGACTGAATCCAATCATGATTGATCCGTACAGGTTGTACAAGGTACTAGTTTTGAAACGGCCCTGTGAAGTTGATTAAAACCATTTGTTAATCAAATTTTGGGACAAAATATAATTTATCACATTCACACGAAATCCAAAGGATGGTCTATAATTCAGCTGATTTGACTTATAGATCTAGGTCAAGGTAACCAGTTTTTCGAACTCCTCTGTGATCATGGCAGAAACATTTGAAGAAAACGATATTTAGTGCTTTAAAGGTCATAGAGGTATAATAATCCTTACATTCCGCAGATTTGACAACGATGACAATGACTGAAAACAATATATCTCCCCTGGAGGGGGGGGGGGAGGCATAATGAACACACCAGGTTTCAGGGGATACGATGAAATCAGAGCTGAGAACCTGACACCTTAGCTGTGATATGGCAACAATAAGATATGTAGAAAATGTGTTTTGCAAATATACCTGAGAAAATAGGTAACAACAACCTTATTTAAGGCTTTAAAGAAGATTTAACTGAGGACTTCTTAGATTTAAAAAAGAAACAGCGTCAAACTGCTACGACATGTGTCCATCATATATAGAACAGAACTATGTCACAGAGAATGTATTCCAAGGAGACATCACAATGAACTCCCTTTATATATAAAGGAAAACAGTTCTAGTATCCAAAAGTTGGGATATGTTGTCTGTGTGACCTTCTTGGTACTCAAAATTAGGTTTTGCTCATTGCTCACAGAATATAGGTCACAGTGATCTAATTTAAAATTTACAGGTGACTGGCCAAAGCTCTCTCTGGATTTAATATTAAAAGGTTCTAGTCGAACAGTTTTGTGCAGTTCCTGTCTGGGTGTTAATAATCATCTTTTATATCTAGTTTTTTTTCACTCTGTATATAAGTCGCCATGACCTAATATCAGATTTTCAAGATTTCCCGTTGGCCTCCTTGAATGTTGTTAAAAAAGATTCTATGCCTAACGGTTACAATTTGATTACACAAGACCTTCTTGAAAGTCACCATGGAAAATTCTAGGTCAAATAGATAAAGTTGCCCAACCTCATATTTTCTGCCAGTAAGTTTCAATATATAGGTCAAATTTCCAAATAGCTATATCCAGATACTCCTCGAATTTTGTTTCAAAAGATACTGGGCCTAACAGTTACATTTTGTGTCCCGTCTAGCTGTCTTGTTTTCGGCCATAGCTCGCAGAATATAGGTCAGCTTGGCCTAATTTCAGTTTTTCGAGGTTGGCTTCCTAGGACCTCGCTGGGTGTACAGATAGAAGTTTCTAGGTCTAACGATTACGCTTTTTGTCTTGTTAACGTCCGGACGAAAAATATACCGGTGGTTCCATTATTCTTCAGGAGCTGATAAATCTGTACATGATCAATATGTAATCGAAGAATCATGGCAAAAAAGAGATTGAAGAAAAATCAAGAGTTACTGATTGAAGTACTGGAGTTTTGTATATTTAAAAAAATATTCTGGGTACAGAAACAGGCCCCATATGTCGGAAATATAGGTTACAGTGACCTAATTTCAATTGTTCAAGGAGATTTGTATTGATCTCTCTGGATATTAAGTGAGAAGATTCCAAGTCAAGCGCTTACAATTTGTATCCTTTTAACGGACGGACGGATAGACACCATCACGAATGGACTAGTTGACAGACAGACTACGGACAAAAGAGTGATCGCTATAGCTCACATGACTTCTGTAACTGTATTTTTACACTCATATGCTGGGAAAAGCGAAACACTTGCTGGCAAATAGCATTTTCGTATTTCATGTTAATCAGTATGACAGCAGAGGTTGAGAGTAGCGATGGTAAAGTTTGAAAAGACCCTGCACCACGGTTAGACGTAGTGTGAATTAAGTATGTCAGGGCTGTGTGTGTGTGTGTGTGTGTGGGAGAGAGAGAGAGAGAGAGAGAGAGAGAGAGAGAGAGAGAGAGAGAGGGAGGGAGTTAAGGTTGCGAGCACAGTAAACAAATGAGAAGGGTACTCGAAGCCCATAATTCCAGTGGGTACAGTGAGTCTACGCTACGGTAAGTTTCTAGTAAAAAGGGTTCATTTAGTGTGAAGGCTTTGTTGGTTACATACTATTGGTTATATATCGGTTTTCGGTTTTACTACCCGTTGTACCCATTTAAGCGACTCTTACCTTGTAATAAATTAGCTGTCTAATACTACATGAAACCTTATTATGGGTTAACCACAGGTTCGTTTTGGTGCACAATGTTAAACATGTGGTTATGCAAAGGGACACAAACATAGTATAAACACACGTTTATTGTTAATATTCGTATATTATCAGCGTTTGTTGTCTCTCTGTCCATTAGTCTGATAATTTTATTTTATCATTGGTAGTATACGTTAAAGGATATTACAAATGAAGGCAGAATTAGTTACTTCTTTAACAAATTATCGGCCACTTTTAACTATACTACTGTGGGTATGCTGGTGTTTTGCTTACATACCGATATCAGGGCCATAAAAAGCAACTATGTTGTAGGATCACATATCTATCTATCTAACAGTAACATGAGGGCAAGTCACATGTAGATCACCATACATCCTGGTCTGGTAACATTGCGGTATTTACTAAAACGCAATTAATCAGAAAATTTACTGTCTTCAGAAACTGGTTCATACTCATTCTAATACCTATCTGAGAGTATTCATGCCACAAAGATGCAGCATATACTAACTCTTTGGTTTCTGTACCATGTTGCATCGGCTGAAGATATAAACGGTAAGTGTACACGCGATTAAATATCCTTTTTCTTCTAAACTTTTGATTTTATGCTTTCGGTCTGCTACTTCCGTTTAAAGATCGAAGGAGCAAAAGTGAATAATATGGCATAACGTCAGTTCACTTTGTTAAGAGATCAATGACTTTTAACCACTGGTTAATATGCGGTGGCAAGACTCGTCAGAGGGGTTAGATTATTTCCTGGTTTAAGGGTTGAAATGTCACAATAGATACATGAATATTTGAGAAATAAATGATTGCATATTTAATGAAAGCTGGGGAAAAGGTAAAAAATTTGGACGAACGGTTCTGATCGTCCAAATGATCACAGACGCGTACCTCTGGCTGTAGGACATCGAGAAACACTGCTTTCTCTAGTAGCAGTCACTGACCATTACCGTCTTTCACAAACAAACCAGTTAACTGTCACTGCGCTGACAACAGAAAACTGACCCTTGCGTTTCATATAATCGGATAATAATATAATGACGCAATATATAATTATATAATTAGTTTTAACATTATAATAAGTTTTACATTATAGTTTCACTACCGTCGGGCGGCTCCAAAGTTCCAGGTGACTTTTAACATTTGTGGTACGAGCATCCTGGACTCCCTACTCTTTCTTCCCATTGAAAGCCTTGCTTACTCTATCCCACATAAATTCATTCATATTTTCATTGTATCAGGAAAAAAGGCTCTATCAGTAACCAACCATTGTTTAATGGAAATAGAAGTGTGACACATAGAACACAGAGTTTAACGATTATGCTAATAAAATTCAATTATGCTAATAACATTCATACATTTTTTTTTTTTTTGGCTTCCTCATTACAGACTGCAGTAACCGAACAACCTCAGACAAACATTGTTATATTTTGGGACATAATGATACTGAACAGGCCCGAAACCGATGTAACAGAATCGGAAGTGACGTTGGTCTTCCTCAGGACCAATCAATAGAGGAACATCAGCGTCTGCTGAACATTATGGCACATCTTAAACTTGAGACTATATGGCTGTCACTGAGCAAAAAGGAACTCGGCAACTGGACATGGATAAACAATGGATCAGGTTATGCTGTGACTTTATTATCAATAAAGCAATATAATACTCATATCTGTTCATTTGTCTGTGTCTTGTAATGTCATAATATATATTAAGTTATTTAAAAGACACCCCATTATTCAGTGTGTACAGTTTTATAATATGCTTTGTTTAATGTATCAGGTTATATTTTATCTCAGGACATAATCCCAGAGGGGGGAAAAAGGATGGCCAATGTGGAGCATACATTTTGGATGACAACATCGATGCTGTCAAGACTCAATGCTTTTCAAAAGAGGCCTCAAAATACCTCTGTGTGCACAACAGTAAGGCCATGATTATATAAAATTTGTTGCAGTATAACCTTACTTCAGCTGACCCTTACTGAGTTCAAACATATTCAGATGTCGTTATCAGAATGTACGCGTATTATAAAAGTAATAATAATAATAAATCTCTTCTACTTTGATGAGGTTCCTAACCACCAGGGGGTTGTAATTAACATATAAGCCTCTGCCTCCATGTGCCACCACAGGTCAAATAAGCGTCCAGTAAGTCATCTGCAAACTATTGTGACATGACACCAACATTTACTTAGACAAGTCATATTCAGACTGATTTGAATATCTTTCTAAAAGATATTAACATGGGACCCAATTGTGTTGCTATATAATTATTATTTTTCGTATGACACATTATCCGTGTGGATAATATGAAAAGTTTGCTGGTGATGAAATATTTCATTTTTCTATTTAAAACATTATATGTATGAATATATTTATATTAGATCAAAGCTGGAGAAAAAAATGTAAACAACTCAAAGAATAGAATAGACAATATAGGTGGCATGCAATACCCAGTTCTGAGATCAGATTGGATATCGCATAATCATGTGCAGGTCTAACCTCTAGAAAAAGTCCATGTATAAAAATGTCTTTCCTTTGAGAGTAATTATCAATTGGAAATATCCTGCTTCACAAACATACTGTGGAAGCGTTTTACAAATAACGCATACCGGAATGCGTTAATAATCTTTAAACAATGGCTAGAGGGTTAGAGCTGTAGGCAAGACAAACTTATATGAAAAATATGTCTTAATATGAATGAAGAAACCTTCGGTCATTTAAAGACAAATAGTACGGTAGTGTAAATTGCATTGTTTTTGTGTCGTAGAGTAATCATTTAGTTAGTAATTAATATGACAACATTTGGTAAAATACTTACAGAAAACTAGTAAGGCCTAATATCCAAGAACTTTAACTGATGGCAGGAACTTATATTTGCATGAGGTTTATGAGGTATTTTGTTTAGTGTGCTCTCTTGTGGTTTCTCTTTAAAAATGAGTTCAAGTATTTGAAAAAAATAAGAATTTCATGTTTAAATTCATTAAAAAAACAATTTCCGGCCAGGGATAAAGTGTTAGTTAACTTTCCTCAGACTTTTTTTTATCATGAGAAAGAAAATCAAAGTCGTAACTAAAGTTTGGAACAAAAGTGACATCCATCAATCAGATAATAAGCATATATTTATACATAAGCATATATATTTAAAACACCCAACTGCATGAAATAGTTGCCGATGATTCATCAAGTCATAGTGAATGCTGTAAAACCGATTTTCAGCCAATTGGAGGTAAGAGCCTGGAAGGGTGAATGGTTTGTTGTCAAGAAATGCCTCGTGTTCGTCTGATGTAGAACTGCAATTAAGTGTTGCCTTTGCCTTGCCAAGAATGCTACCTAAACATCTTTTTTAGCCCTTTTCTGGTGTTTATGCATCTGCCATAAACTAACAAATATATTCCAGGACCTTTAAAGATATAACACCGGGAAATGTTTACCAATTCAATTTGACTATTTATTCTAGAGGTTCTGATAAATGCCTTCTTAAAATGGGTGGATTTAAACGGGACCAACTCACCCGAAATGGTGACTGATTAACAAGCAAATAGTTGTAGTTACAAGCAAGATGGCAGTTGTGCTTGTTGTGTACCGGTAAACACACTATGTACTTGCTTTTTACTGAGGAATAGTTTTGATAAATGGTTAATCATCACCACAGTATGCCAGAAGAACAAATACTCAAATACTCAACATATACCTAATATTTCAGGTACAATCTGTCCTTCAGTCGTTCCACGGTATAACTGCATTATCGTTGACGGCCAGGCGGTGTCAGTGCATGGTGGAGTGTACGACTGGTTCACAGCTAGAACCATGTGTAGAAACATTGGGGCTGACTTGATTCACACAAACAAAACAGGATTCAAGAAGGATTTTGAGAAAATTATGGAGTCCCAGGAAGCCATATTTGTCGGACTGTACCGTGAAGACTGGTTCTTTATAAACCCTCGGGGAAGTGAGTAAATAATCTGCACCCGTACCCCACCCCTCCTTACGAAGTCACAGTCCTTCACACATTTTCCTACTATTCACAGGATAATTATCGTCAAAGAAAAAGATTTGATCGTCTTTGGTCATACCAGCATAGTATATAATTGTATCACTTAAATAACACTTAATGTTTACCATGTAAAAAAGTGAATTCCACTTTTTAAGGTGAGAAGGGGTTAAAATTCAGATACTCTACCGAAAGACCATGAATATGGCCGAATTCATTGTGTAAAAAACCTAACATCTGTAACTCACAACGAATTTCTTGTCTCTCAATTCATGGCTGTTTATGCATGTAGTTTCGATATTCCGAATTCAGTGGTTGCTTTCGCTAACGCTTGTCCAATACTCTCGTTTTTATGACGATAAATTAAGAAAAAATATTTTTATAAAACATTAAAACAGCTATTATGTAAAAGTCAGGGATAGTTAAAAAATCTCATGAAAAATAGATAATTATAACATTTTCATATGTAGGGGCAGCCATTGCTTAAAGCGACATCATATATCCATGGTTCGAAATGTGTCATTCTTATAAACACCCATGTGTATCATCAGAAAATGACAAATATAACAATACGGAAACTAAATTCCTTTTCGGACGCACAATATATCTGTTATGCAATCTTCTTGTGAATTAATTAAATGGAAAATCGCACCACTGTACGTTAAGCTGCCAGATAACATGCCGCGAGTAGGCAAGGTCACCAGGCTATGGAGCTTACAATTGTGAGTAGCCATAGTATTCATGAGGACACGAGGGATATTGCTATTAAATGATATGCAACGTTAACTGTATATAATTACTTCTCTGATTAAGCTTATTCTCTAGTGGATCCTTTTCAGCAGGTTATTCAATGTAGACAGTCATGAGGAAAAATAAAGATACAAAATACAACTTCATTTAATCGAATTTTATCGATTAATTTTGAGGTAGATTAATATTTGCATTTGTCTTGATGTACAATCATTCAAACAGCATTAATAATACGGTGTTAATAATATAAAGATCAGATTCTGGTAACTCTTTCCCATCACCAGGTACAACAGCCATGAAGACTGTGTTCTGGAAAAAGCAAGTTGAAAATAACCATTCCTGTGCTGTCTTGAATCGTAGTAATGAAATGTGGACCCCTTCAAGCTGTGACGCCCGTCATCCGTACATATGTCAAATATGTAAGTCTTGTTTCCAAGAATACAATACACACTAGGAAATCATCATCCCAGTAAACGTTTACTTTATTCAACCTTTTGGAAATATATACATCAGTTTATTCGGAGAAAGCTGCACCATTCATTATTTGGATTTACATGTTTACAATTTTAAATATTTGCGACCGAAAAAAAGCCACAATCAACACAAAACCAGGCTAAGTAATATGATTGCAGCATTTGAACAGAGAATTGATATACAACAAGTGTTCAATGAAACAGAATGAATGAATAACTAATGATGGCGTTCATTGAATAACGAGTCTATCTGAGATAGGGTTATTAAGTATAGTCTGAACGAAATTGGGAACATGGGGCTGAAAACGAAATTTGAAAAAAAGGCAAAAACTGCACATTAGAGTAAATTTTGACCTATGTTTGTCCAGTAGTAAAACTGAATGTGTGCAGTTATAAAGATCTTCAAAGTTTTGTTCTGGTAACAGACAGAAACCACACGAGTAAATTACAAAAAAAAAAAATATCGTTCACTTATTGGTCATTTTATTATATAAATATTATCAATTAAAACAGGGCATAATCTATAGCTTTTTTTCGGTTTTCATGGTTTTAAATTAGACTTTATTCAATGAAAACATGTCATCCTGCTATTTTTAGGATTTTGGCGTGGTCTAGCGTTTCTCTGCTCTAAACATTGTCGATACACATCCCCTTTGCAACCATTGTTGTCATGTATCTCTTGACGCCCCTTACACAACCCCGACAGTTTTTTTTCTCACAGTTACCCGAAACCGCCAAAGCGAGCTCACATTTTGCGTACAAATAAAAACCCGGATGTGAGTACACCATATAATTTGGCTTTGCTTCACCTATGGCACTTACAAGTTAACTCGAACGAGAATACTATACATGGCTTTGCTTCACTTATGGCACTTACAAATTAATTCGAACGAGAATACTGTACATGGATAAGCGGGCTCTCGGGCTCGGAAAGATATAATCAGCTAACGCTTTGTAAACCTATTTCTGACCATGCAGAATGTTGCAAACTTTCTAAAAAAAAAGCGCATCATACAGCAGTTTGGTTTCTAGGAGGCGATTTACGATATCTGGAAAGTCATATGCGCGATCATGGTGTAAAGCATGACATAAGAAATGTTAGAATCCCAAAGAGACATCTAATGATGGTAACAACATCCATAAATGCAGATTTATTTTCAGAGATGATTGAATGCAAAAATGGAATATGTACCTAATATTTGACCTACGATGAGTTTAAAACGCTAATTTATTTATTATCTACTGACTGTAATCAGTATTAACTGAACTTTTTCCCTTTCCTTCTGTATAATTTCATTCATTTCATATTTCCATTCATTTCATATTATACTGTACTCCATTGAACGAATAAAGAATATATATATATTAATCTTTTCATTCATTATTCATTCGTAGTATTCAATTTATAAATAAGTTCTATATGTATAAACTTGAGATCAGCCGGTAGATTAGTTCAAGCCTAAAATTAAAAGGCCTCTGTCTCTGATTAACCTTGGCATTAGCCCTGGCCTTCAACACTGTTTTAACTTGGCTCTACATACTTCAGAGGAAACTCTTGGTTATAATCTTGTGATGAAATAAAATTTCATTAAAAAATCAAACCTGGTGCATATTGCAATTTTCTTTAAAAGCCTAAAAACAGATGTGGACATTTTGATGTGTCCAGAATTTTTATATATGAGAGTGTTTGCCGAAACGTCTAGTACAAACTGTCGGTTGCTCCGCCTCATAAAGTCGTGAAATGATCATGTATAAAAACGGGTTGTTTGGTTTTGCATGAATATCTTATGACATACGGAACACCTAACCACCATCCATAAACACAACTATTACGTAAAATATATTCAAACGAATGAGATACGATACATGCAAAGGAAATCGGTTGCAGGTTAATTTTTTTTTTGGCAAAATGTTTTATTTATACCCAAACTTGTATTTCTCTCAAAGACAAAACCGGAGTCGCCATCACACTAATGGGTCAGCCGACATGGAGCCCAAAAAGTGAAACTCCCTATAAATCCGCAAGTGATGTACCGGAAAGCGAAGATGATGGTAAGTAACTTGATCTAGATCCTAAAAATCATTCACATTATGATGAAACTCCGAACATAAAATGGGTACAATTTTTTATCTGCAGATCTGATATATTGAGATGGATCTTCTTTGTTCCTGGGGCTCGTTATTCATTCGATTCTAATGTGCTACTTCCAACCAAACACAGCTATAGTAGAATATGAACTACTTCCATTACACCAGGGTTTAAGTTCACTCAAAAATTTTTTTCCCCGGATACGCCGGTGCCATTAAGCCTGGGGAACTTTTCCCCCTATGTCCTAAGTCTGTGCGCATCACTATCATGCATATCTGCAAAATTATCATACGATGCTGTGAGTTCATATTTCTAAGCTCGGTTTATTTTATGTTTATGTGGCGAGTCCGGAATGGTAGCCTCCTTCCCTGAACCCCGTGCATGTATGCCTGACGGTCATGCGTGTACTTTCCCTTCTACATGTCTTTTCCATCTATCTTTCATGTTTTGTTTGTTTACATAGTATCTTCCTTTACCTCATTGACCAAAGTATCTTAAAACTATCTTAAAGCCATAGATCCACCTACCATATTTGCAGACTATGTGTGATTTGTGTTACTCTTTGTACCTGAGTTATTGCCTGTAGGAAAACAGGGCTAATTTATCTGCCAGCTTTTTGCGAACAGAGTACATGTGCCTCTGTTGTGAAACACAAATCGATTTGATCCCAGTCACTTGACTGCACACTATCAATTGTTGATAAGAGTGTGTGAAGCAACACGATCTTTTTTCCACACGTAAACAATAAGATATCCTTTCGGGAGGTGTCTGGACCATAGTCGGCCATTATTCGGACCATTTAGCCAGATATCGAAATAGGCACCTTTAGCAAGGTGTGATCATGGGCGTTTTTCAGTCACATAAGCACATCAGTACAGCTAATCTCTGGAAACAATGTGTATACCTAATGATATTATGGTTTTTGTCTGCTGATTAAATATTGCTTTTTTCGTTTCTTCAGGATTTCAACTGCTTCTACTGGTTTCGCTTGTATTCGTCGGCATGTTGATAATATCTGTCATATTAAGCTTCCTGATCGGGCGTAGATATAGCATGGGGAACAGGTAATTATACGATTTAACCTCATATATTTACAGATGGAGTCAGACACTACAGATAACTATGGGTGTAGAACAATTTAAACAAAAGATGTCGAATTTTTTTGTGTAGGTTTAAAAAAATTAAACGACAATACTATATGCAACTTTGCTTGTAAACTCTTTTCCTGAGCTACATAAGAAAATTAATTGTTTCAATGCGTAGCTCATATCTACTCTGATATGTTACTTTCGACATAAACTCATGAAAAATAACAGCAAACGATCACCATGGACGAGGCAATAGTACAATAGTGCAATCAAGGAATATTGTATGATATTGCAAACTTGATTTCATGTTTAAAATTGGTTGAAAAAATTATCAAAGAGCCTCTCACTTGCAACTGGGTCACATATTCATTTTGTTTGCAGAAGTGTAAGGCCTGAAGACGATCCTACATATTACGTAGAAACTAAAGATGATGCGTTTTGTGGCCATGATTGCAACCAGAGGTCGGAGCCCAGGTTTGATAAGGTGGGAAGGTTTTTTACAGATGGCTCCCAAGTTCCTAAGGACGGAACTCAGAAACATTTGTACGAAGAGGTTATGGACGAGAACCGATCAACAGGCGTGGAAATCGAAATCCTGCCAGTCGATATTGACTTTACACAAAATCAAAAGTTATCACAAAGTCATAAATGTACGGATCATCGTAAATCAAATACTAGCAATGCAGAACGCGTATACCATGTCGGAGAATGTAAGTACTGCTTGCAGATGAATATCAGTAGAACCGTGCCAGGATTAAAAGGCCAGATATTTGATGTTGAAGTTGCTAAGGAGACGGGATCTGCCATACAGGAGGAAATGGTTAGTCTTGATGATATCACAACCATGATACCGAACCCTGTGTATGTGTCAGCAAAGTAATAAACAAAAGGAAGAAAAAGCGACTGTTTTTAACTTGCCACGCATGTTATCACACAAACAAACAAACAGCCCTTGGAATACGTAATACGGCATTCATTCAAGGTTCATAATCAATGAACGCTGGTGATAGGGCTTATACATTGATTTAACATAGTTGGTTCATATCAGCCCATAACTGCGTGTACTTTATGACCCAACGGCCCCGAATGAAATCGAGAAACATCACGATTTGCGTTATGTCACTGTCATCAGATCATGGAACCGCCCGCTTATGAAACTGACAAAAAAGTAGTAATCTGAATGTGTGAAGCTGCCAGCGTGTGTGGGTTTCTTAAAATGTCTTATTTTAGAACTTTCTGATGATAATAAAAATAGAATAACAGTCCACGGTTGATTGTGTAGATAACCTTTGTTAAAAATCGGTCGGATATTTGTCATATTGGCAGCTGGATCGTCCCTCGGCCCTACTTGACTCTAACCGATATGCCTCCCTCAGGCCAATATGAAGGCAACATGGAATGGGACAGTTTATTACACCAGGAAGGCGGTCTTTCCTATAGGGGTAGACTGGTCAAACTTATGTTAAATTTGCTAGGCTAAAAGGATCAGTATTTCAAGAAAATTTGTTGCAAATAGGAGTCGATTTATAGATAAAAAAATGATTACTTAATGTGTTTCTCGATGTAGAACAACAAAATATAATTTTATTTGTAGAATAATAAACAAACACTAAAACTTTTGTATTAAATTTTATACCTTTTATTTACCTTTTATTAACCGGTCGTCCGTTAACAGGACACAAATCGTATCTGTTGACGATTTTCTAAATTGACATCCTGGGAGGTCCTCGAAAAATCTCACTAGACATTTGAAATTAGGTTACTCCGACCTATATTCTGTGAGTTATTGGGCCTGTGTGTGCACTACAGAAATTAAAAAAATGCTCCAGTATTTGTATAACTAATGTATCAATTGCATCATTCTTTCCATGTATATGGATCATGGATAGTTTTGTCCGTTCCTGAAGACTGGTTTCGCCACTTTTATTCTTTATGCATAATTTCTCTGATGTTGGGACTTCAAATGTAGCAGTCCGGCCATTAGCAGGGCATCAATCATAACCGTTGGTCAAAGAAACTTCTGACTGTACATCCAGAAAGGTGATAGGGAAATTTCCTTACAACCCTGCATTGGGTCCCTGTGACCTAAAATCTGCTAGCTATAGGTTAAAAAACATTATTTGAGCACTATGTATGTTACATAGGCACGAATTTTATTTGCTGGCCAAGAATCTTCTAACGCAATATCCAGGCAGTTTCTAGACATATCTCGTTGGAACTCTAAAACAAGGTCATGATGACCTATATTATACGAACTTTAGGCCAGAAACATGATTTTAAGTACCGAGTCAATCAGGACAAAGCACACATTGTATCTAGAATCTTAAAACATATTATCTGTGGAGGTCCTGTTAGGTCATTGTGACCTATTTTTTTTGCGAGCTACAGTCCATTTTTAGCACCCAGAGATTAATATAAAACATTAGTTGTACCCGTTAGACCTAGAATCTCCAAACACAAAATCCATGGAGGTTCTTGGAAAACCTCCGTGAAACTAGAAAATTGGTTATGGTGACCTATATTCTGCGTGCTACTGATTAAAACCATGATCTTCAGCACCAATTTTGCGTAATTGCATTTGTTTTTCTAGAATTTTCGAAAATAACATCCAGGGATGTTATTGACAAAGTTTCTCGGAATCATGAAATTACGTCATAGTTACCTATATATTGTGCCAAATATGGGCCAATAGCATAATTTGATCATACTGAACATCAGGCTTTTGGCTTAGCTGACCGTAAGTCATCTGAGCTATAGCGATCACTCTTTGTCCGTCCGGCCGTTTGGTCTTTAACAGGGCACTAATCGTAACCGTTAGACCTAGAATGTTCTAACTTAATATCTAAAGAGGACTTTGAATCACAGGTTACAGTTAAACATAGACCTGGCCATGGCTTGTAATAGCCAGATCAAATATTCGTGGAAACGGTCTAGAGCGGGATTTGGATAAATGGGAAATAACGGAGGGTTTAATCAGTTTGTAATGATTTGATTTATATTAGAATTCAGATTTCATATGTAAGGAGAACGGTACGAAAATAACAGGATCAACACTTTCCATAGTTTTACCCTTCTCATTCAAACCGTATAGTTTTGCAAATCTCCATACAGGAATTCGTACAGATCATTCGGTACGTATTTTTTCCCCAAATTTGAAAATGTCCTTTCGTAGGATAACATCAAAAAGGGTCAGTCAAAAACAGCAGCTAAAGATACTATGTGGTATCAAGGCCTTTACTTGAAGCCACATAATATATTTCACCATGGTGAGCTTGTACACCCTATCCTTATCCAGTTTCTAATGATAGACCAGCTGCTGAAAAACGGCGTCGTTCAGGGATCTGTTCTTGAACCTTGCTAGAACGATATAATGAAACTCATAGCTTGCTTAATCCTCCTGTTCCCGTCGGAAACAACAATTTCTTCTCCGGAATTCAACCATCCAAGGACCTACGGGATAAACATTGTAGAAGATTATTTCAAAACGCTTTATAAACACACATCCTGCTACATGATATCCTGGTCATGGAGGAAGCCACAAGTAGGGTAGCTTAAGAGAACCCCTGATCCCATTCCTGGAGAACCTGAAAACAGTACGTGGGCATTACCAGTGGTGCGTGATTCGCTCAAACCATATATAAAAGCTTGGTCTACTCGTCTTCCCATTGTCCTGGGCACAGTTTCACACGCACCTGTCCGGGACTGGCAGCGTTGCAGATGAGGCATCACAGACACAGGCCCTTATCCATGTGGCACATATATGACCTAACGGATTGGTGTATGACATGCCCTTCCTGTTGACAACCAACCACTTGTGACCTTAGTTAAAAAACCATACCATATGAAGTTAATAATTACTAGGAATATCCATAGCTATATAATCTGACTTAAGGACTTTTGTTTAATTTGATGTAAAATTTCAATTTATTTACTGGCCTTTCTGTTAGCTGCAAGTTTAACAGCAACGGAAGTCATGTCATACTTTATACTCTCCTAAGGCTGTCACTGAAATTTTACATCGCAGGTTTAGCACCCTGGAGCGTTAAACCAGTTAATTTTTACTGTTTGATATAGTGATTGCGTTCAAATATGTAGCTTTTCTTGTTTACCTAGCTTTAATAATTCCATGTATTTCCCAAGTTTTCTCACAAACATGAAAGTAAATTGAGCAAATACAGAGACGTAACGTCTGCGAGTACCTAAGATATCATGAACTATAATCTTTCATTTCAATAATTTAACATGAATCCTGATAATTCGTCAAATGTTATATAAGCTGTGGCAGAGTATTCAACCAAACTCGTATACCACTGTCGGAGACAAATATCAGGACAAATATCTGGACATAAACAAAACATCAACCTGTTGAACAGCTTGCAGCTGGAGCGTTATCGCCTATTGTATATTGAGCCCACAGATTAAATTTGTTTGAGACCAAGAAAAAACATTAACAGGCTCTACATTAGATTCCAAAGTACAACCATGTATGGGACATACAGTTGAAAATACCAACAACGTCTCTTTGAATATATAAAACTGTCAGACGTGCTTGATAATACATTTTGGTGTGATGTATGTGCAGATCCGGCGGTTTGTGTACACAGGAATTGTGGTATTCATGAAGTTAATTGAATACAACATAAATAACCTTCATTTGTACAGAAATAACAGGAAACCTCCATTTTTTTCTCTGGATAGTGGTCTTTATAAATATAGCTGGTCACAATTGCAGCCTTCGTGACACATGAAAGATTTTTATTGAAAGTGTATAAAACAACATTTACGTAATGTATTGTTTACTTCAGAGTAGCCGAAATTACATTGCTGTTTCATTTACATTGTTAGGTCACACAAACATGACAGTACAATTATATTCTTCTTTGTCAAACAAAATTGGGTCTTTAAAGCGGTCTTATTGCCAGACTTATTATATCTCGAAATCAAATGTTAGATTCCTGATCTCGGAATCTCCAGCCTTATCTAGCCTTGATCTTGGAGTTCACTAATAATTAATTTCCGATGAACCCTTATTTAGAAAGTAAGCAGATAACCACACATGCTTCAATAAAATCATGAGAGAGGCGAGTGGAAAATGACTGGTTTAAAGGTCTTCTTCTAAGACCTTGCCATGAAATGTGTCTCATGAACATATTTATCGAAGTATGGGTGGTAAAAGGCTGCTATACATTATTAAATATTCACTACATAATTTAAAAAAAGGAACAACATAGCCTGTGCAGTATAATGTAAAAAGCAGAGCAAACATTGACCCTAAGAGTTGCCAAAGAAATTTCAACAGAAATGCAACTGGTCCGCTGGTATCAGCAGGACATTATCTACAACTAGAAAGTAGGCAGAGACAAAATCATCCGTCATGATCTTCCTCACTTTGCTGTGTGCACTGTATCCCATAGCCACTAAACATTATGACTAGATCACAGATCCGCTATAAAACGAAGGCGTTCCTGGAATATGCATGGCCTTTGTCACTGGGGAATTATAGTACGAACTGACTGTAGGAAATACATCTGACCGCTTACCTAACTGTCATCATAGCTAAATGTTTTAAGACACCTTTTTTCTTATAATTTTGTTTATGTCAACAATTTTCAGAATGCACTGCACAAAACACACAAAGACATTCTTTCATCAAAAATTTTAATCAAGAGGGTGTCCATTCTCATTTGCATTGGAACACCCTGATGTAAGGCAGGATTATATCAAGAGTTAGGAGCCATTTTAAAAATGAAGGAAATTATGGTGGGAAAAGTGTCTTCTCTATGTCACAATATTCTAAAATCAATGTATTTGTCATCTCTCTGTGTCATTTTTTAAATGCATCGTGTTATTCTGCACTAGTTGGGTCAATATTTTAGAAATATCAGAGATAATTAGCTATTTATTAAATGCCAAAAGCCGACAGCAGGACTTTTTAACAATTATATTTGGACTAATAAAATCCCTAGAGGGAGACCCTTAATCTTGGGTGCAAGGAACTTTGGCTGCCAGACCATAAGGTCATTGCTTTTTTATCTATGATTAAACGAATAATCAACCACAATGTTAAATGGGTTTATACAAGCTTCAGATTTTATTGATAGCGGGTTAATTGAAACATGCGATGAATTCTTTTATACATTGGTATGTCATAGTATTTGCCATGCTAGATTGTTGAAACTACAGGTTTTTTAAAGACGGCATTGACATCGTCATATTGACAATAAAATGAATCATCATTCAATTGTAATACAAGATGCCATTATCATCATTGTTTAGGTGGACAGGATAATACAAGAATTAGAGCAACATCAGGACGTTTAATTAATTAACCGATTGTTTAATTGCAGCAGATGTATCGATCACTTCGGATTATATTTCATGTCATTACTTCTTTTGTGTTCCAGGGATTTCTCCATTTCGCTTATTTCCTTCTTCATCCCGCGTACCTCACCACTTAATGAATCCATATTATCCGCAAGAGTCTCCATTTTCTCCGTCAACTTTTGCTCCTAATCATTGAAATGGCATCTGAGACATTCATATTCCTAAAATCGTCTTTGTTCCTTATCGTTGAGTGCTACTTTCATAATTTTACGTTCCTGCTGGGAAACACGAGCCACCTTGTCAGCCATTTTCACAACCATTTCTTTAATGTCTTTCTGCAATTGTTCGATGGTTTTGAACTTGCCCTTTAACTTTTCTTTCTCAATATCTAACTTCTCATTACACTCTCTCTTCTCACTATAGAGCCACTAAAGTTTTGACAATCATGACAACCCAACGAATAAGTTTCCTTGTAAAATTGACATCTGGACCATCGTCTTGAATAGTAACCTGCTTCATTTCTTTTTGGCGTTGTTTAAAAAAGCAGTAATACCGTCCCACAAAACGTTGTACAGTTTATCCATGCTTGACAGTCTGTCCGTCTATTGATCCCATTCAACCTGCACATAGACTTTTGCTTATTCTATTACCCTTCGCTTTTAACTGTCTTACAGTGCTTCAGCAAAGAGCTGTTTCCAAACCTGACCATACGTGTGTATCAAGGTCACGATCCACTCCGAAATTTGCCCTAAGTGCGACTGTTTTTCTGAGGTACTCGGCCAAATGTGGGCTGCCATTAGCTGTTAGAAAAACAAAAAATGTCGCCACTTTCTCTTCTGTGGGGCTTTTCTCAGGCCATTAATTATTTGATGCCCCTCATTTCATCTCTCAGTGTCTTTAACAGACAGGGAAGATGTATAATCATAAAATTATTTCAACAACTCTGACACAACAACTGCTGATATGCGTATTTCAACATATCATTGAACATTTAGAGGATTGTCTAATGTATTGTTCAAATGTAGAATGAATCATGATAAAAAAAATTATATTAAAACACCTAGGCTGTCACACCCCCTCCCCCATGTGTTATAACGCCTTGTGTCCGTAATTCATCAATTTACCACGTAACCTTTGTTCCCACCTCGTCTCTCATTTCTTCATATGTTTTTTATGTGATGTTCCTTCTTCTTGCCTTTTTCTTGACTGTTGAAAGCCGTATGTTAGAATTATTCGTTATTATATTTAGGCTAGTTGATTGTAACACATATTTTTATATTATGTTTTCTCATCATTTGATCGATCAGATATAGGTCCTAGTAAATTATATTATAAGACATATATAATTTCAGCAAATCCAACTTTTGGAAAATTCAAAATTATTAATCAGTTGACAACTGAAACTATTTTTTAGTTGTAGCGCTTAGCACGAGTTCATAGTTGATAACAGCCATTTAACGAATCATTTTATAAAGTACGAATTATAGTTTCTAGTAATGTCTAAAGTACAATTCAATATCCTTTTAAAAAAGACCATTATATTTGTTTGTTTCTTGTTACAATAACAAAATGCTTTTTTGTATTCTTCTCGATGAAGAGATCCATGCTACCGCGGTTCTTGTTGATTGTTATTGAGAAATTATATTGATAACTGAAGGACATTAAAGATGTTCGATCCATACCACCTGGTGAATATATTCTCCAGAGAGAGTTGGAAAACTAATCTCAACACAACTCTGTTTTTTTATGTACAAGAATATTACTTAAAACTTACACCTTGTGCGAATTATCACTACTTAATCAAACAAACCCACTTCCAAAAGCAAGTTCTGCAAAGTTGCTGCTTGAAGGGTTTCAGTGCCAAATATGTATCAAGTAAATAATGAAGAAGATTGCAGCAGAGTAGTGCTGCACATGACTTACTCGGCAAGTCAGAGTTCATTTGTGACTGTAATTTCATAGTCTCCTGGTCGTGTAAATACATACAAGTACCATTTATTTGTTCAAAATACCAACATAAATTATAACGACCATCGCGTAGCCTAAATGGTTTCATTAGGTACAAGGATGTCTGCATGATTGATAATTTTTTTTAAGAACTGGTGTTTTTATCGAACAGGGGGAGTGGACTTAAACACAATTATCGATGAGACAATTTGTGATCAGTATTCAGCAGGGGGCAAAAACTTAGTGGCTTAATCTCAACAATTTGTGTTCATTACCCTGTTTGCAAAGAATCAATCAATTATCACAACTCCCCCCTCCCATTATTCATTAATTAATACAAACAAGATTACTCTGAAAATGTTAGACGCTTGTTGAGATTGTGGACCACCTGATGCTGCTCACCAGAAAACGGCTTCAAAGCAATATAACCAATTATAATAATTTCAGTCCTAGCAGACACCAGTTTTCATTTAATGTTAATCAGACACGGTCGTCTTACGGTATTTTCGATGGCCCCTGTTGACAAGTGGCTATTCATGTTATTGTGATACCGCACAACGGTGTAAAAATTGCTAAGGGGACATAAATATATATATATATATATATATATATATATATATATATATTTATATACAAGAATATGTATATGGTTCACTGACATTGATATGTATGAATGTCACCTGAATTGCAAGTAGTTTGAATGATAGAAAAGTATTTTATAATATTCGTCTAATATTCATAATATCCAATTTTTATTCCATTTATGTACATACGTGTGCGTATCTAAATTTTACATTGGTTTAATATAGTTTAAAACACTCAGTTTAATAGACTTGTACTTGTGCGTGTGGAGGAATGAAATTACATATCCTTTTTAAATACGTTTATGCCTAAGATCCACCGTTCTATGATATAAACATGAAAACAACACAAATATACGTTGGACTAGGCTCTAATTATTTTTTTTTTTTCAAATTAATGTGCTAGAAATTCTATAGAACAAATTTACTCATATATTACGCTTAATAGATACTATATATGCATATTTCAGTTGAAATATCTGGAGACCATCTGAGCTACAGAGATATAGCTTTTTGGCGTCCGTCTGTTCATCCGTTTCTTCCACTGACCATTGTATTGTAAGTAATATTTAACAATATATGCACTGTGAAACCTAGAGGCAAGGTGCTCTGTTTAAACTAAACTATCTAGAACTTGATACTAGTGGTACTAAATTATTTAAACTTGGTACACATGGATCCTCATATAAAGAGATAGCCGGGATGGTAAATGTAGTGTCCGAGATAAAAAGACCTAATATAATTTGATTATTACTTCTGTTTGTATGTATGCGTGTCTTTGCGTGCGCGTGCATTCGTGTGTGGATGATGCGGCGTATTATGTTCCCTCATGCGTCATATATCACTACAAACTAGGAAACGAATCTGAATCTAATCAGATAATATAGCCCTGATATATGTTATACGAATCAACAATTAACGTTAGGGTATTGTTGTGCTCCACGAGGAATGGAGGGAGAATAACAATACACAAAAGATTACCATGAACTATACATGAAACAACATTTAATAGTCCTGTCTCCATTGTGTGCTCATTTACTTTTCTTTCAGATCTACCCGCTTGCAAACTCCGCCATTGTCAAAAGTTTGACAAGTTCTCTGAAATTGGCTGAACATGTCTCAGAAAATGATTAAACAGTGCCAAATAACTTTTTTGAATGGCTGCCTAAATGCAATGTATGCCAAGTCCTAGAACAACCGTGATCCCATAAAAAGTAACCGCGGACACAATAGTGAGATCAACTTCCAAAAGAAAGTTTTATATTTAAATCATTTAAAAGATTTTTAACGCTTTATAGTCTCATTTTTCATGATATGTCTTGATTTACGTTTTGCAGCCAAACAACCCGCTGTAAGATTAAGCATAAGCATATCAACCGGTAACATCAATATTATAACAACCAACACTATAACAGTGTAAGAGCTGACAGCAGGTATCGCAACAGATTCAACACTGTGAGATTATTCATACAAAAGGTGCTAGGGCTATAAGCAGCACTACATCATACCTAGTTATACTGAGGGGTACCTGTGCTAAACCCAGCACTATATTGCAAATACAACCAACGCCATGATCGTGGGACAACGATCTAATTCGATGGAGATTAATCATGGACAAGAAAACAGGTTACTGGTGCTAAACTCATATGAGTGTACCAGCAATCCAGCTCTTAGTCAACATCCTAACTAACACCATACCGATGTAAAAGTAAACTAATACCTGTGAAATTAATCATGAGCTCGCTAACAAGTCACATTTGCTAAACCTAGCAAACTATTGTAACCAACCTTAAACCAGTGTAACAGCAATCTACCTGTCTTGTTGTGATAAAATCAACAACACATGAAAACCAATACCATACTGGTGTAACAACAATCTAACCCGATATAGACTAGGCATAGACAAGCCAACAGTTTACATGTGTTATAACTAATACAGACCAGTACAACATCATTACTTGTGTTAAAGCCATCTGACTCCATTGGGATTAATAATGGACACGACAACTGGTTACAATCTGGTTATAACCAGCACAGCAACGTAAGCAACACTGGACGTCAGTAATATAATATGTGAAGGTAATATGCAAGCGTGTGCTGTTACAAGCATAATCACATGTCAATATACGCTACAGTAGTGTAGCAACCGTCTTTCCTCAGTGAGATTAAGCATCGATTATACGCATACTAACAAGTTACAACAGCCATATCCCGTACAATATCCTACTGATCAACACTGCACCAGTGTACAAGCTATCTAGAAATTGGCTGCCTTATATAGGTTAACCATTTATAAGTGCTTGGCAATCTTACCACTGTGAGAGTAGAAATGAAAGAATCAACAATTCGTCAGGAATTATATACGATAAAAAAACAGTAGCTTCACCGAAATACCCAAAGCCACAGAAATAAAATGGAGAGCCGTTATATGTACAAAATGAATAATTTAGAGTATGTTTAAAATGTATATAATGTCTGCTACATGAATATACCAATAGAGGATTTCCCGTTCTTTATTTTACATGTTCCGGTGTAATAACTTACAACGGTCAAATATGTATATAATATTCTTTGATTGACAGTACGTAGTAAAGATACGCATTAAGAGTTCAGAAGTATAAAATCAGTCTTAACCTTATCTAAAACCAATATAACCTTATTATAATCATATCCCACTAAAACAAGGAAAATGTGTGGCATAATACAATTGACGAGTACCATTTAAGAAATCGCTCATATCTTGCGCAATGGCAGTTTAATTCGGGGGTCACACACTTGGCAATTTAACACATTATGAGCTAGTGTTCTATTACCTCCATTTTGTAGCCTAAGATTTTTCATGAATTTGTATTCCGTAGTATGAGAGACTCACGGGTTATTAGTAGGTCTAAATTATTGATAGTGATACGATGACATAGCGAGTCTCAAAGAACAAACGCACAAACAAAAGTCGCTTGCGTAATAAAATGAACCATTACTGCAAGTGGAGAGTGACATGAAATCTGGTGTATTCATTGCGGTGTATACTCATTTCAAAGTTCACCGCAGGTCGCAGCAATACAGTAAACTTGGATGGATTCTTCTGTGTGAATAACGGTAAACGGTAAACGAAATTGATCAATTTGAGGCTGGTGGCCCCACAACCCCGCTAAATCGTCTTACGAAGTAACCAATGGATGACGTAAGTATAGTTTGCTCAAATGTTTGAGGGTGACAACACATGGAGATAAGTATAGTTTGCTCACATGTTTGAGGGTGACAACGCATGGAGGTGTTTACGGTAGAGAAATCGTTATTTTTTTATATGGATACAAGTTGAAAGTATGGAAAAAGGAAAGCTTTCAGGCTGCAAATGACATGCAAAACAGTTTGTGCAATTAAGGATATTACTTGCAGTAGATGTCGGCGGTACAAACGTTGTATTAAAAAAAATGTTTCCTCAGCGTTAGTGAAGGTAAAAACCATAAGTATACATATAAAAAAAACAGAACGTAAAAGCATAGACCCAGATTGACATGTTGTTTGCATTGTACAGCCTGTCGGAAAAAAAGGGTGGGCACCACCACTTAGCGGAGACTTCATAAAAAAACCTTTCGGCAGGCCCACCGGAAAAAAAAAATTGCTGTCCTTTTAATTTCCTATCCCTCCACGTGTCAACAGCAGTTAGCACATGGACTTCTAAAGCGTACCGAATAGTTTGCCAAGGAATTGAAGTTCAAACCTAGTATTGGAACTAGTATTGCACCTATTAATAATCACGTTTTGTATAATTATGAAAAAGAAGACGTTAGTTAACACCTCCATTGTCGTATAGTTCTATGTGAGAGAACGATTAGGTTCCAGTACGACGCAGACCGATACGACGCATGTGTTTTCAGAACACCCTCAGAGACGCAGCTCAATTAGACGCGGTTCATTGCTCATGCATAGAACGTACTCAAAGACGTAGCCCAAGTACGACGCGGCTCAGTGCTTATGGTTGTGTAAGCGCACCACGAAGCGCGTCGGGCAAGCTATATCCTGCTCTTGATTTACTCAAGTTATACTAGCTGTTCGTTAGTTAATAGAATATAACACTGTGGTTTATTAACTTGCATAATTTATTCATGTTTGACTTGAAATTAACTGGGTTTTTTTAAATATCCCCAGAAAACGGGTATTATCGTTTATGGAATTAATATAATGAAGGCATAATACTCCATGCAACGGATATAAAAGATGCTGTTTCTAGATAAGTAACATGGACACCTAAATTCAGAAAGAATTAAAATTGATGCAAAACGTGTTGAAACATGTGGACCGGAATCTGAAAATACAGAGACAATTACGAGAGAGATGCAATTAAACTGAACGACTTAGGTGTGGACGACTTCGGCCGGGACGACATTCCGAATGGAAGACATTTTGAATGGATGACAATTTACCCGAGTATTTAATAAGGAGTTGAAGTGTATGTGATTGGCCAACTACCATTAAGTGAAAATGTTTCATATTTTTGTGTGTGTGCTAAATTCCAGTTATTTTCAAACACGTTTGAGTATGGTTATGGTCGGCCTCTGACTCACAGCCGACCTTGTGGGATGACGCGACTAATGGGTGGCTTGCTTTTGATCAGACGTATTGCCGCGGTGGATGAAGGAATAGATATAAATTGTACCAATAAAGATTCTACCACAATTGTATGTGTTTTTTTGTGCATGTGTATGTTTGTGTGCTTAAACTGCCGGTCGATGCATTGTACTTAATAGTTAATGGCGACAAATTTCCGTTTCTGGAAGACACATTTACTTTAACTTTGTATATTTAAAAAGGGAATGTATACCGACAAAATTAGTATTGGTATACACTTTACATATTTAAGTCCTTGATTTCATGCATAATTTGTTTAAAAAATAATTCCTTGTTGCAGTAGATATTTTCATGAAGCGAAATTTAATATAGTGAAATAAAAATGAACCATTATACCATAAGAACATACCAATGTTCATATGTGTTAAGAGGGACAATATGAACCGTTCATGCTTAAAATTTTTAATATTAATTAAATATGAAACAATATCACTGGTAGTGTCACCATTCCCTTTTGTTCGTGATCAAAGACTAATTGTCTACTTGATGAGAATAATGTGGTATTAACAATAACTATTGACTTCCCAGTCGCTAGGTCTCCGCTAATTAAGCAGATACATAATCAACCCACCGTAAAGCTAACATAAAGTCAGACAGAAGGGTTGGCAGAAAGAATGAGAGAAAAGGAAAACAAGAATAAGGAATGATAGTTAGAACGAAAGAAGGAAAATGATAAATTATGGATATAGGCAAATTTAAAGGAGAGATTGACTTGGAAAGAAAGGAAAAGGAGAAAGAACGGGAGATAGATGGATAGACAAAAAAAAAGAGAAGGGCAGAATGGAAAAAGGGGAGAAAAGGAGCGAGAAAGAAAGAAGGATGAAATGAAAGAGTAAGAATAGTTAAAAACACAGAAAAAAATATGAATAAGGAAAAAGAGTAAGAACAGTAAAATATATATAAAGATGGATAAACAAGAAATAAATGGGGAAAAATTCCATTTAAAAGAGAAAGAAAGAAACAATTAAGAAAATATGTCGTGCGTGGTCATCCAAGGGAGAGTGAGAGAGAAAAATTAATATGGAAAGTGAATGATTTATCGGAATGAAAGACAAAAATTACACTATAATAATAATGAAAATGCAACAATATATGTTCGAATGGCTATATGTCTTATTTCACTGGACATATTGGACCAACCGATCTAGATATATCATTGACCGATGTTCTATTCCATCATTACATTTTCGAAGAACGACACCGGTAAATTAAAATGGACAGAATGGAGACGTATTAGTGACAATTTATGTCTAATATTTTGTCTTTTAGAAATGCTGGTAATTTTTCTACAAAACCTATGCTAGACTTGGATGGAAATCAGCTGCCATATTCGGTTTCATTTTTGCGGAGAGTGTGTATACCATATAATACAGCATAAATTTGAAGTAAAAAATGAAAATGATTATACATATTCATTAATTATATAATAATTTTTTTTTTTTGCGTTCTGCAAATGTTAACGGGGTTGCTTTCATCACAGGGCATCACGTTAAGCTGGGGGAAATCCCGCTTTTGTGATATAATTAAGCTGTTTCGTGCAGCCGAAAACCGCTCTACCGCGAAGGGTTCTCTTAAAATGTTAAACAAACATTAATCCACCCCTATTATGTAACCTTTGATATGATTATTAAGGCACGTGCAACCATAACTATATAAATAAACATTGCAACATCCTCATTGTCCATGATTATTTTACGCATTTTTTTTATTTAAAGTGGCAATAAAATGACTCCTCCTTGGTCAAGACTGAATATTCTCATTCTTGAACCACGCTTTCTCAAATTTACATGTAAGAGGATAATTTGATGTTTGCTTAATTTATTTTTAAATTTGAATAAATGACCTTGATAGTGTACTGGTTCCACAGAATACGGCATAATATAGGTAATAATACCTTAACCACATGGTGTATATATCCGATTAATGATCTCTGTTTCATTTTATTGATTATAACATTACCATTTTACTGCTCAGATCAGCATGCACTTCTGCTCTTTCGCGGAATTTATTTGACCTTAAATATGAATGAAATTTGTATAATTATAGCAAATGTAAATAAGCTTAGTCACATAGTTATTTATTTTTATATATTAGCATTTAAGTGATACTTTTAAATGCCTCTGATATTTGAAATGGTAAAATACAATATGCAAATTGTTAAATAAAACAGGGCCTTGAATGCTCATTATAATTGTAAAAATTATTGATCAGTCCAGAGTAAAAAGGTTATAATAATATCTACCATTATAATAACATGGATAAGTCCAATAAATTTTGCCATGCACAGCAAAAACCGGGACGATTCATGCTTTTGTATATGAGACCTATGTGCTACGACAAACCTAAAAAATAGCTCTGAATGATACCGGTTACGGAAAAATTCCAAAATTTAGTTTCAGAAATTTTTTACCGTGTTTGGTTCAAAATTATCTTAAACACTATGAGGGAATCACATTAAACTGTCTCTCAAGATGTCTTTGAAGTATTTCTTTTTTTTTAACTGATGAATACTTCTCTGGTTATCTTTTAGAAATGTACTTTTTTCCTCTCTTAATCAAGGTTTGTTAATGATTTACTAAAATATAACATTCTTGTTTCATTTATAAATTTTTCCTTCTCCTTCACTCTCTGTCTGTCTGTCTCTCTCTCTGTCTCTCCCTGTCTCTCCCTGTCTCTCTCTCTCTCTCTCTCTCTCTCTCTTTCTCTCAATAAATAAATCAATCATTTTTATGGATCTGCTCAGTTAGCACAAGCAGCGAATACACCATGCAATTCAAGTCATTGTTATTGCAGGACTTATCTCATACTCATAAATGGTCTAACAAAGACCGTAGGGGACCTTCGATCCTGAGTAAATCAGTGGTAAATTTGTAGAATAAGTCAGGTTTTATAGTGTTTATAAATCTAAAAAAAGTCCACTCGTGTCTTTTTTTTCACGTTATATTTTTCATTTTAGGAAACAAATTAACAATTATATGTGCAACCCCCCCCCCCCCGAAAATAACAGACATACGTTTTAAAGTATAAAATAGTTTTATGTGTATTTTCCTAGCTTGTTTTTTTTTTGCCAAGGCTCAAGTACAAAGATCTGTTAAATCTATACACAATCAGTGATCAATTAATCACACACCTGTATCTTCACGAACGTATATGTGAAACATCGTCAAGCCGAAACGTCGTCAAACCCGAAATCGTCCAGTTCGAATTTAATCCTGTCATAATCAGGCATGTCAGTTTTAGGCAAATTCAAATATACTTCGTTTGTTTGGCATATTTAGGTGATTAATTTATAAAACTTAAAATATTCCCCTATACGTGGATATATTGTATGACCGCGCGTACTTGTTTGAAATAGCGGGTCAATGATGCATTTCTATCAGAAGCTATTGTAATACTGATATGAAAACATCGGTATCCGGACAGTTTTTGGGCCTTTTATCATACATTTCATACATCTACAAGTTGTAAAGGATTGTTAAATCATAGTTTTACAACAGTTTATACTATTGAATTGAACCTTTGTATCTTCCTAATGGACAGGCGATACACGCCCTTCCCGGGTTACGTCAAGCCGGGCTACGTCTTAACGGGCGCCGCCGTGGTTTTCTGGGCGGCGCTTCTCAGCGAGCCGCGTCATAACGAGCAGTGACAACAGCCATACGTCCTATCGAGATGCATCGCACTGAGACGACACGGAGAGAACAGCTCCGCTGGCTCTTACACAGGCGACCTGTTGGATGTGTAAATTACTGAGATATACATATCAGTGCGTCGCAAGGGGCTAGCGAATCCTTTTCATTTTGCATATTAACACGATGCGCTGCATTTTTATTAAATACTGACTTAAAAAGAGAGATGCCTAATTCTAGGAAGAGTTTACACCCATTGGTCCATAAATATCAGACTCTCAATCTATTATATGCAATCAAGGTTAATCCACAAAATGAGCTAATACGGTGCGTTGAAGTATATTTTTCTGAAGTGGTTGCCGTGACCTGACATCCCGACTCAACGACTAAATCCCACTCCTTCAAAAGCGGTTCACTCATTGTGACATTATACGTATCACCAACTCCCTCAGCATGCTACTCTTTGTTGGCCGATAAAGCTTGCGCTGCCTGTCTTAGGAAACAACATTTTATGGCCCCTAGGGTATTTATATAAAGTGAAAACTGGTCTAACGGACACCTCACTTAGGCGGACAACTGGCTATAACGGACAAGATAGTTAAATCCCTTCAAAATTCCTATATGTTATGTATAAGCGGAACCTCTATAAGGCAGACACTTACTACTGCGGACAACGGACAGCAGATTTCAACTCAGACCAACACTAGGATTAAATGAACCTGACAAATACAGACACGATACGCCATCTCCGGCGGACACTAATCGCTCGCCGGGGAAACATCAAAGGTCACCGGTACTGTTGTTGTTCCCAATGCTGGAACAAAAAGGATTATGCAATCCCCAGTTGTTACCTTATTGCTTGTATGTGCTCATGTCACGGTGTGATGTGCTCATAAGATAAACACAGCAAGGGTGATGCGGAAAACATCATGTCACTTTATTTCTCGGTTGACCATTCACACGTTGGGAAGCGGCATATTATTTGCTACACTCTAAAAACTGAGGACATGTTTCACGTTTCTATTTAAAACACCATTCTGTCCCATTTTTCGAAACATGTTTCTAGCATGTTTCATGACTCACTAATGTTTCAACTGCGAAAACATGTTTTTAATCCTCTTGAAACATGTTTTTATATAACACATGTTTCACAAACAGAGAAAATTTCATGGACAGTAAGATAAAACATGTCTCTGTGTTACATGTTTTTATATGAAATATGTTGCATATAAGACATGTCTTAAGACATGTCTCATTTTTCATAAAACATGTAACTATTTAAAACGTTTGTTTAGCCTAAAACATGTAGTTGTCCCATTTTTCGAAACATGTTTTCTCCTAAGAAACATGTTTTAAACTTAGAGTTAAACATGTCTCAGTGTTACATGTCTTTATATGAAATATGTCACATATAAGACATGTTTTAAGACATGTTTCACTTTCATAAAACATGTAACATTTCAAAACGTCTGTTCAGCCTAAAACGTGTATTTGTCCCATTTTTCGAAACGTGTTTTTAAAGAAACATGTTTTTTACTTAGAGTAAAACATGTCACTGTGTTTCATGTTTTTATATGAAATATGTTTCAAAAGAAAGTATCGTTTTCCTAGAAAAAAATAACATTTGCCCATCGAAGGCATATTTGCATTTTAATCATGTCTCAAAAATGTCTACAAAATAAAACATGTTTTGAAAAATATTTAAAGTCGCAGAAAATGTTCTTTGTTGTTTCTCTTTGTCGTTTTATGTCCACTGCAACCATCATGAAAACCTGAGGAGGTGCTTCTGATGAAACAACTCATAAATTTACTGGAAAGATAACATTTATTCCTTAGACAATGCTTTCTAATTTGGAGGATGCACTGAACAGGAAACGTTCTCAGTATGGGTTATCTGTTATAGGTTATTATATAAAGCTACCAGGAACCTTCATTAATTGATTGTCTCCTTAAATTTTCCAGATCAAATACATTACAGCCAGGTGCTGAAGACGAAATCTTATCTATCATAATAATAGAAACATATATCAAAACAGAATTTCTTATTGTGGGTATAAAACATATTAAAGTGATTTAAAATCCCATGTATAAGTCTAAGACTCATAACTGGTCCCATATCATTATAAAAGGCAGGAACTCTTATCTCAAAAGATGAAAAAAGAATATTTTATATATCAGTATATTTAAAATGGGCAATGCTGATAGGCTGATAGTCTGACGGCAGTTCATGGCTTCTAAAAAAATTTCGTTGGTTTAAAAATGCTTGGCATAAAATGTGGAATACATAATGCAGATCTATATCAAAAATGGCCATGTATATTATATTTAAAATACACAGTTTTCTGTAAGTGTTCTTTTACAATAGATGCAGTCATGCACATTCCCAGCAATAAGATAAGGTTCATTTAGTGTCTACTTAAATATCTGTTGTCTGCATGTATTCATTTATCATATCAATACTGAATGTAGCAGTACTAATACAATTTTGTCTTCCCCATAGCTGTATACACAAATATTATTAACTATGAATTACAATAATAATTAAACCTAGCAAACCTAATCTGATCTGCTGCACAATGAATAACAAGGAACTTGTGGGTCATGACGCTCAGCTGGAATTGGTAACGAGAAAATTTGTATAAAAAAATAGTAGTAAATGGAAATGAGGCAATATTTTATTTTTTATTAATATTTTAAAAATGTTCAGCATATAAATATACACATAATATGCTCTACCGAGTTGTATTACTTACACATTTGGCGTGTTTGGTGTGGACTTTACAATTTTATGGACAACCTGAAAGATGCTGGAGCCTCTCATGATTACACATTTGTATAATTAAATATTTCATATTCTGACTGTAACATGCATGCAATAAATACCCACTTGGACTGTGTGAAACCCTTTTAAATATACAATAAGGAAGAAAGTGGAGGTGAGCTACAGTATAATAATACACATTTAATTTAATAATTGCAATATGGAAAAAAATTGGTAATGAAAGAATCCATTTGATTAAGAAAAATCTTAATTATTATTTCTAAAATCTGGTTTAACATACTGCCAGGTTAGCTAAAAATGAAATTATATGAACGTTTACTCAATATACGTGACTGCAAGCATCAGTGTTATGCTCAATAATGCCCAGCCAGCTTAAGAGATTTGAATGAAATGCTATAACGTATACACCAATTTGCAAGTTTTATTTCAATATTTAATTTCAGAAATTAAATTTAATTTAAAAAATCAACTAAGTTGACAATTCAAGAGAAAACAGATTTAAACATTTAAATAATGGCTAAAAGTAGCTGCTTTCATAGCTTTAATATATAATAAATAAGTTTAACCCTATTACAATTTACAACTGAAAATTTAAAATACAGCTTGCATTCTAAACACTTAAAAGCCAAAGAGTCTTAGTCAGCGAGCTAAAACTCTAAAAGTTGAATAATTATTTGATAAAAACCTCTTGAAAAGTTGCTCTTGAATTTTCTAATAGCTATAAGAACATTTAAGTGTATCAAATTTTTCTTAACATTAAATATCTTTCTTCTTCCAAAAGAAAACTTGAAACATGCATTATATTTTACGAGTGTTAATTTTTTTTTTATCTGAAGTTTATTCCTTTTAGATATTTTTTTTTATGTTGGACAGTTTTCTACAATCTAACCAAACACATCCTGAAGCAGAAAACAACTTAGGTTTACTAGCATGAAAAAACTGTAAATTAAATGTCCCAATACTTTAAATTTTTGCATGCACTGTGTGTAACAACTGCAAGTATCGCAATTATATAAAACTGACTGTATAATATTTATATGTTTTAAAAGGTAGCAACACTAATCTCAGATCATGAATGAGCATTTACATAATTCAGACATGCCAATATATTTACTTTCAGTGTTTCTGGCTTCAATCTGACTACAGCCAATTTTTTATAGCCAGAAAGGGTAAAAGAAAATACAGAAAAGGCTGGCATCAACAAAGTCTCCCATGACTAAAGATTTCTCAGCAATTCAGCATAGTTGAGAGGCACATCAGCTGCTATTCTGATAAGTGTATTAAAAGAATCTATCAGAGCAATACGGAAAGCACCCTAATTAAACATCTTATATTTTCATAATACCGAATCCTTGGTTTGTATTACTTTAATATAAATTTGAAATTAGAATCCTAAAACAAAGCCTCCATCTGTAAATACTTGAAGCTTTACAAGGTAACATTTATGCAATCAATCATGACAATTAATTACTACAAATTACACATTTGCCAAATATAGCCTGTACCATCACATTTGGAATTTTAACATAAATACAAGTTTGGTGCAAATGAAGCCTCATACAAATAATGAAATACATGATAAATCAGCCAGATTGTACAAAAATAAGTATCTGCTGTACGTTCACAGTGATTCATCAAACATTTCTAAGAGTTGGAAAAATCCAATTACCATAAAAAAGAGTGAAACATTTTATATATGTGAATAGTAAAATTCATAAAAGATTTCTTAGAAAATATGTAGAATACTTAGGATGTAACAAAAGAATCAAATACTAAATAATTTTAATGCAGCCACAAACTGTGGAAGAAGTTGACTTGTCCTTATTGGGAACTTTATTTTCAAGACACTCTTCCTGAAGTTGGTTAAGAAGTTGCATGTATTGTGCTGGGTTAGTTATATTAAGAATTAAGTGTGAAGTAGGTACGAGGTTTTCCATACTGAACCATTCTCAAATAAACATTTCTTAATGGAGTTACTCAATATAGCACCTGACCTCATTTCTCCATTGTCTATGATAAAACAGGTGTTGGTTCTGTACCCTCTTGTGTACAAAATGAATCTTCTTTGACATCTTTCTGAAAAAGGTGTAGCAATTTATCAGTAGCTAAATTGTGTTATTTCCATAGTCAGTTTGGAGGAAAAGATGAAATATTATTAACTGGTAACATAATGATGATATATAAGAACAAGGCCTCTAAAAGTTATACCCCTTTAATGGAATAATATGAATGCCTACAACAATTGAATCAAAGACCCCTAAGGAATTTAAAGCTGCTGGTTAGCAAAATATGTTGCAAGCATCTGTCATTTAATAATTCAGTGGCATTGACAATAGCAAAATAAAATATCACATGTACTTTATATTTAATCAAGGATTAAAAATATATTACCTGCAAATATGTTCAACTAGAAAACTTCAACTATTACCAAAAAATTATACAAGAGGGAAAAATTTGCATACTTGTGTAATAATAAAAAAATTGGATAAAGTGAAGCAAGAATTACTAAATTAAATATTCATTCTCTCCCCAAATTCACTCTAGGGTAAACTGGAACCACTATACAACCATTACCACCAATATACCCACATCCAGCCTTGGTCCCTGGAAACCATCCCACCACCAATATTTACCCATCCAGCCTGGGTATCCAAAGCAGTCCCACCACCAACACCCATGTACACACATCCAGCCTTGGTACCCTGGACTCGATTCTACCAACACCCATGTACACACATCCAACCTTGATACCTTGACCCAATTCCAGCAACCTCATGTACACATATCCAACCTTTGTACCCTGGACCACATTCCACAAACATCCATGATCACACCTCCAGCCTTTGTACCCTGGACTCCAGTCCATTACCAGTCATGTAATCACACATCCAGCCTTAGTACCCTAGACCCAGTTCCATCAACACCGTGTGCACACAACCAGCCTTGGTACCACCACCAGTCATGTTTTCACACATCCAGACCTGGAATCCTGAACCCTATTCCACAAGCACCACCCATATGCATGCATCCAGCACTTGTACCTTGGACCCTATTCCCCCAACACTACAAATGTGCACACATCCATTCTTGGTACCCTGAACCCCATTCCACCAACACCCATGTACATTCATCCAGCCTTGGTACCCTGGACCTAAGTTCACCACCAGTCATGTATTCACACATCCAGACTTGGTACTCTGAACCCAGTTCCACCAACACCCATGTACACACACCCAGCCATGGTACCCTTGACCAAAATCCACAAGCACCACACATCAAGCACTGGTACCCTGGACTCCATTCACACATCCAGCCTTGTTACTGTGGAACCTATTCCACCATCACCACCCAGGTACACACATTCAGCATTGATAAGATGCATAAATTACCATTTTTGTTTATGATGTGCTCATGAGGTAATTTTTGAACATGCTGCAGATTTCAATCTACACAAATATGATATTGTACATAATTACAGGTTTTGATTTGCTTATTTTATCATTCTGATCAAAAATTACTTATGTCTTCCTTATACATCTTCAAATTCAAGGTTTCAGTAAAACTGCCTTGAAAAATATAACAAAATTATCTTTGCACAGCCTACTTCTTGAAACAGCAAAATTTTCATCATGCATCACATTTGATAAATAAATATGTTACCAACTCAGCAGCCTATATGTATACTTGGGTCCACAATGCACCCAAAGAGGGGTTATGGTTATGCCAAAGCAAACTGAATTTTGTACAGTAGTTTCTAATAAAAAGCTGCTAATGACCACTTGTTTTACTTTAAAAAATATAAAAACAACATGTCTATTTTAAAGCAATTTTTTAAATATAAAAACACTCCAAATGTCAAAGACTGCTACAGTCATTAACATTCCTGCTTGCTTGATTGCCCCCTCTTACATGTACTTACTTGCAGGGGCATCAATATTGAGGGGGGGGGGGTCAACCTCCCCCCCCCCCTGAAGATAAATTTACGCTACTACTTACTTGTGTTCTGGACTCACATGGAATAAGTGCACTGGAAAGTCTTATATTCAGGGGTGTGGCATTGTGGGGTTGGGGGTTCCAAGGGGTCAAGAAAGCACCCCCCTTTACCATGACAACCAGTGAATTATTTGCCCTTCAGAGGGCTGTATCCCATCAGCTTTTGAAAAGTAAGGACTTTTATTTTGGAGATCCCCCCCCCAATCTTTCCAAAATCCTGTACATACCCTTGTATATGAATTGTCTCATAAGTGACATTACTGTATTTGAATGGTGATTTGTACTTTACATTGCATATTAATTCTTGTGAAGGTAAAATGTCGTTGTAATTTATATAAAGCATGAATATTTGTATCTATATGAGCGATATTATGAATATATATATATATACTGTTCACAAACTAAACGTTTGACTCAGCTTTTAATTTCTGGCAAATTATATTTTGGGTTGCTACAGGAAACCTTCTCTGCGCCCAAGACTGGACATCATCCAAGGTGGACCTGATAATTGCACAAAATCACGTTCCGTTTTCTCGGAAGTTTTCATCTTTCCCGCGATCACTGGCAATCAGTTTATCATATGAATGGGGAGAATATCCGGTCATGTGATGAGTGGCAAAACATAACGGCGGTTAAAACAAGTAAAATGTAATTTCCCGCGCGAGACATGTCTTAAAACATGTATTAGACATGTTTCACACATGTAACGACATAGCATGATGTTTCAATGGACCCAATTTTGAAACAAACGGTGAAACATGTTTTGAAACATGTTTAAAATTGAAACCTTTTTGCATACAAAACATTATAAACATCATGTAAAACATCTGTGAAACGTCATTTTTTAGAGTGTAGACCTTGGGGTCATTAAATTGATTAAATGGCTGCGTCGCTGATCTCACCACGCAATATCTAACTGTAAACTAAGCCACGTTAACAGCAGGCTGTTTGATATTAATTAATTAGTTTTGCTTAATATATGCCAAACTGATCTGCTCAGTGTCAAACGTGCTAGCTCCGTAGTTGTTTGTACTGTGCCGCCGTGTACAAGCTCCTCGGGGTTGGTTTAATCTCGGGTGCCTTCAACATTAAAGCAAATCAAACCATACAGCCATCATCAAAGAAAGTTAATTTAAGGCTAATGCAACATTCACTTATTAAAACGAATGTTCCAAGGTTCTTCGCCATTACAATCTTCGGATTATCAACGTCGTCATTATATTTAAGATTATAGCATTGGGACAGATGAACCAGGATTGTTTTAGATAATGCCACCAGGTGGCACCACGCGTATTCCAAGGCGAGTTCTTTCGCTATCTGAAAAAGCCAAGCTTATGTGACTGAGCGAATCAGCGAAAAGAGCGTACGCGCGATTGCAGAAGAATTTAAGTGTGGCAAGACAGAGGTTGCGTCAGTTCCTAAACGTAAAAAAAATAATCACAGTTGTATATGACTATTGAATGCATGATGTGTTTATGAATATGGTGTACATGTACATGAATTCTGATATACCGTAATACAATAAACACGTTCTTGCAGCTGTTCGTTGTCTTTTTTTATAATGTTATCAACCAAGGTAACCCTGCCTAAAAAGAACATCCCATTATTAAGGACAAAATGACTGAGTCCCTTGACTGTCCGCTTTAGACAGGTTTCACTGTATATATGTGAATGTCTGTACAAAAATAAACACACTAGGTTACCGTCTTGTTCAAATGGTTACCGTTGCTATTCCGATGGGGTAATCGGGGGCTGGGGGTGAAATTCCGGGAAAGGCCTCCATAACTGATCGCGTCATGGGAAAGGACCGTATAGGTTGAACGAGGCACTTTCGGCTATAAGAGCATTGAATATATAGTAAGCAATAGCTCCGCGTACAATGATCTAGGACTGTAAGTATAACCCGTCAAAGCTATTAACAGAGTGAGCTCGGAGTGCGAATGATGCTTGATCATTTAGCCAGCGCTGCAAGTAGAGTGAGTTAATTTCAGATACGAGTACAGGCTTCTTTGAATGATATTAGCGAATTAGTACTCGGAGTACAGTGAATACAGAAATATTGGACTGCGTGCTATGACTGTGAGTTGAGTGCGTTCAGGCTATGCAGCAGAGAGTGTACTGATAGCGTTGTCAGTTGAATAGGTTAAGGTTGTGAGTACATAAAGCCAGGGCTGTGAGCAGAGGGAATTATTTTTTAGCACAGTGAATACAATATGCAAAGCATAGTGTGTAAATCTGTGGATACACAGGGTAAAAACTTTGTGGACAGAAAATGGCGTTCTTGAGGAGGTTCTGAGTACAATGACTAAGGGTTATAGGCACAGTGTATACTGAGAGGGTAGTGCGCAAGAAACGGAGGATATGACGATATGACGAAACAAAAGATAAAGGGCCATAGTATGGACGGTCATATACTGTTTTATCTGTTTCACTTTAATCTACTTCAACTTAATAACCTTTTGTAAACCATGCTGGCTGGCCTAATTAGCTTGCTATTTGTGTGTAAGTAATGAATGTTATCCGAAGGTTCGCTTAGTGCACATGGATACACATGTGGTTACACAAACCAACCTATAACATAAAATAACCACCGTTTGTACCCGTGCCATGTTGTTTTTAGGTAGACATTGATTAGCTTTGGGAAATTTGTTATTATTAATTGGATCATGATCACAAATAAAATTTAGAAAAGGTTATTTGAGGATATGGTAGAAACGCGCACCTCCCTCCTGTACCAACTTGTGAGGACTGATTCGAGGATATTGTGAACTCAGAGCTGTATCTTAAAACCACTTTGCTGTTTTTATATACCCTTCCAAATTTGACAGTACAATGCGGTACCACGAAAAGCTGTCGCGTCTATATCGGCATGTATCCTGGATTGGTGTCGTGACTTTCTTTACTGAAATGTAATTTTTGAGAGTTTTGGTGTTTCATCTTTGAAGATTCACATTACAATTATGTTGCATATACTAATAATCTGGATTCTGTACCAGGCGATATCGGCTTAGCATATAAGAAGTGAGTACGCAAACATTTATATCTTCTTTGTACATCCTTGTTTAGATTTTCTATATGAACCATAATTCAAAGAAGGATTAAGCACTGGAGGGGTGATCTTGTTGAATGGAATTCCCCGTTAGGCCAAGTTGTGCCTCGTGTAGCAAAGTTCACTGATCATATACAGACACAAATAAAACAAACCAGAGTCTGTTTTGACGCTCGCCCAACGCAAATGAAAATTCCCCCCTCCCCCAAATATTGGCGGGAAGATTTAACTTTGCACCCCATGGTCTATCTCAGTATACAAGTTAAAATTTTAGAATTAAAAAATATGGATTTATATTTCACTAAACTGAATCTCAGTTTTACAGAGATATTTTGCACAATTAATGTGTTTGCTGAGTAACCTAACAAATCAAAATTATCTAAGTCAATACCATTACCCCGTAATAATTATGACAAAGTATCTGACATGTCTTACCAGATATTGTCTTCGTTTATTGTGGATTTACTTTGTTAGAGCGTATAAAGAAACAAATTTCGAGAACCACTTCAGTTTTAGTGAGAACCAATGATGATTTTTTTTACTTTACTGATCCTTCGGGTGAGTGTTATTTCTGCTTATGTCGATTCCGGAAGAAATGTTGAAATATATTGTTATAAAATTAACCAGTAGGTGTTTTATCCCATCCAAGGAGTTAAATAGCTGACAGACAAAACCACACAGATAACCTTATCCGAACAAAAATATAAGCACTGGATTCACTCAGCGGACGGACATTAATAATGCACTGATGCGCGCGAGGTTTAATCTTAATAACACTCCAATATGTAGATAATACAGGGATTTGCTTTTTGTCTTTGTTGTTTAATGAATCAGAATTAAATTGTTTATCATATCCTTACTCTTCTAAAACAAAAGAACTAAAAAGAGGAGAACACGACCACTTAACAGTATATTATGGCTCAATCCACAAACACTTACAACAGGATAAGTCACATTTACTCAAAACACAGCTTAACAACGGAATACATCACAGTATATCTTAAAGTTAAAGCTGTTTCTATATGTTAGACTCAATCCTACCAACAAGAAACAACAATAATTTTTTTTCTGCGATACTGGGATACAGAAGAAATAAAGACCAATGACTGTATTACAATATCAGAATTAACTGAAAGAACTCATAATCGACATAAAATACAATAGCGCCAAGACTTCTTGATTAAATTGAAAGCGGACAAGTGTTCCGGGTATAGGTATGTTGTTATTCTTTAAAATCGAAACATCTAATAATAATAATACAAGCGCTGGACTTTATTTGACATGCAAAATAATTCACAGCATTTAGCTATTAAATATCGTTCTTTCTTTTTCCTCTCAGGCTTAAAATTGTGCCTGACGAGCAAACATTCTCTTTTCTACTGCTTTATTCGCTTCTGAAGGAAGGATCAGGAGGGTTCCACGACTACAGCGCTCAAGCGCAATGATCCCCGTTCTTTGTCTTTTAGACCACGTATATAAATAAGACATGTAATAACTAATCACTGTATCTTATAGTGATATTTGAAACCATTAACTCTGTTACCGATTTCACATAAACTATGGTCACCTTTGTCTGTTTTTTTTTTAACATTACAGACTGTAGTGATCGCACTGACTCGGACAAATATTGTTTTGTTCCCGCAAGTGCCAATTGGACACAGGCTCAAGAGCAATGTAACATCAACGGAATCGATACAAGTCTTCCCCATGACCGTTCAGAAGTAGAGCATCAGCGTATACTAAAAATCATGCAGCAGTTGAGATTGGAGACTGCGTGGATATCACTTACAAAGAAGAAACTGAGCAACTGGAAATGGATAAACGATGGCTCCGGTTAATGTCCAGGGATTCTATGTATTTGTCTTTATCGTGCTTTGTTATGACGAGCCTTTTTTTCGGTGATATGAAAAATCAATATTTACATGAATATATTATAATGTTAATACCTTTGATTTTTTTTCAGACCGTAGCCCTAAAAGAGGACCAAAGGATGGCCAGTGCGGGATATATAGCTTAGAAGATAACGTTTTGGAAGTGGACAGAACGCTCTGCTTTTCAAGCGTGCCCTCAAAATATCTGTGTGAACACAATAGAAAGTCTCTTATTTTCTCATTATCTCCGTCAGCTCACTGAAAGGCAGTACAAAAGCACATACATAACATATTTTTTTTTTAAAACAAAGATAAAGTCTCAGATAAACGGCATAAAAATTTTGATTTAAGATGCAACAATTATATTTTTTCAATGATTAATGATTAAAGCATGATCTAAATTAAAAAAGGGTTACAACTATTAAAATGTAGATGCAAAACGATCGGTAAAACCGGTTGAATTTTATTTGTCACTAATAAGCCTCTTTAAACACTGATAACAGTCACAGCAATTTATTCTGAAAATGAAGGTTGACATATTGACCTTTATACCTTGTAATTTTACTTTTCATGTGTGCCCACGTCTTTATTAGGGTGTTTAATTTACAAATGGTTGTGTAGTGATGTTAGAAATTTCCTACACTAAAAATGTAATATGTTCTTTAACAACACATAGACGTACTGAAGGAATGAAGGATAAGTCTAGAATTTTTTATCCAATCTAATTATTAATTGCGACGTATCATTAATTCGAAGAAGATATAACTAATGCTTTTAGGTTCGACCTGTCCATCCGTCGCCGCAAGATATAACTGCATCATTATTGAAGGTAAAGCGGTGACGTTGCATGAAGGAGTGTACAACTGGCTCACGGCCAGGGCTATGTGTAGAATCATGGGTTCCGAATTGATTCACATGGACAAAAGTGGTCTAAAAAAAGAATTAGAGAAAATTATGGAGCTCAAGGAAGGGGTTTATGTAGGACTGCAACGTGAAGACTGGACCTTTAAGCGACCTATGGAAGGTGAGTCGATATTCATGTTGCTTATCCGCCCCAATACAACCCGGCTGCAGGCTCCTACTATTACCAGGATAAATTGCTTTTGTTTAAGGAATTTTATATTGAAACATTTTATGACACATTATCGTAATTTTTATTATTATCTTTCTCAACAAATCCCTCCGTACATATATTTTAAACAATGGATTAGATTGTACCAGTAATTTGAAGTCAAGCCGGCTTTGACTGGGCAATCAATGTAAGCACTTCTGAACAGGAGTGACCATGACGTCATTTTCTGGTGACGACCAGACTTGCATATAACAAGTGTGTTTGACAATCCCCGTAGAAGCACGTTTTAATAATCTACTTTGGATGTTAGGAGTCTGTTTACCAAGGCGTCCGAACTTATGGCAGCATCAGTAACAACTTATCTGTACATGTTGTTAACATGTCATTCCCTAGTCATCACCGAGTCATATGTCATTGCAATTTCGTATGATGTTGCTTCGACAACTCCCTATTTCGATCGAAAAGTTTCAAATTCTGTTCTGGTCGTTAGATGGTCAGATGCAAAGTGCATATGCAATATCTCTCTTCGAGCTATTTAGATTGATTATTCCTTGTAATCAATGACAAAATGTCTACTGGCCTAAACTGTATACTACTTGTCCTCTATACTGAGTTTTAAATTCTATTCTGGTCGTTATATGGTCAGATGCAAAGTGCATATGTAATCTCTCTCCTCGAGCTCTTTAGATTGATTATTCCTTGTAATCAAAGACAAAATGTCTATTGGCCTGAACTCTATACTGGTATCCATGGGGTTGAAAGACAAGTTCACCTGAAAGAAGTCAGCACTTCTGAGAAGTGATGAGAAAATGTAAAAATGTCACCGATTTTTTTGGTGTACATCACCGTCGCACTCAATACTGTTATAAAACCTATTTAGTCAGCTCGACGTGATTACTCAACCAGAATTACACCTATGTTTGCGCTTTTCCGGTTTATGTACTTAAATGATGCTCAAAACAATCCAACAGTGCCTGGTTGTCTATCATATCGAATGCGGATGTCATATCCAGCATGACCAGCGTGCGGCCACGAACCAGCATCCAAAGTATGAAGTCATTTTATGCTTTGAACAGGGCTGATTCTGTTGAATACACTTCATTTACGCGGAATATGATGCCCCGTGGAGAATGTTTTTTTAAGCAAGTGATGATCGAGACGTGCATATAACCACCATCTCCAAAACTTCTGAAAAAACTGAAAGTTGGATACCAGTCTGTAGTTCTAAACGTGGTCTAGATCAAAGCCCGGTCTTCACGAGTTGTTTGTCTAAAAGTCTTTGGCAAACATCATGTTTCCTAGGAGCTGTTTTAATGGTTGTATTTTATAGGCAATATTACATTTGGTACTGATGCAGTGGTATCTTTTTAAATTACGACGTCAAATTGCATGGAATATGCAGGAACAAAGTAAGACGCACTAAAACGACATATTATATGTTACTCCTACGTGCATTGACATAAGGTTTATTTTCTCATTCTCTTTCAAATATCTCTAAGCTATGCCCTCGTTAGCAGCCATGTAAAGAAGTGCATCGAGGATTAACCGTAAACTGAATTTGAGAAGTGCTTAATAGAAATTTATCTCTAAATTCTCATCGTTTACACTCAGCTAAAGCTATATGAAAGTAAGATGGTCATATGAAGAATTTTATTTATTCTGAAAATTCCTCACACCTAAAGATGAAGCAGATATGGGAACTGTGTTTTGGGAAAAGCAAGTAAAAAATAACTGTCTTTAATAGCAGCAATGAAATGTGGACCTCTTCAAGCTGTGACGCCCAACATCCGTTTATCTGTCAAATATGTAAGTCCTCTTTGAAAAAACTAACCTTACAAGACTAAAATCATTATATTTCATATATAGTGTTACCTGCTTTATATTTCGAGTATACACCAAGAATGTATTCAGTGTATTTGAAAATAGGATTTTCTATTTACATCCAAATCTGCATTGCTCTTTATCTAGTATTGTGAGCTATGTGCCTGCGATAAAACTGGTGTACGAAAACAAAAAAAAACTTGAATCTTTGGTTAGTGATATGGTTGGTGTTTCGTAGACTGGCCTTTTATATACAATAGCTATACAATATCCATTTAATTAAAAATGTATGAATAACTAGTATTGCATTTATTTACGAGCCTACCTAAATTTATACTAGCCTGACAGACACAGTCAATATGGAAATATTGGCGTTTACATAACAATGGGGAATATAAAATTTCACTGAAAGCCTCTATTATTATATGCATAAACGGGCTAAAATTAACACTGGCTATATAATAATGCTTTTTTATATTCTCGAAATGGTATTTTCCAAAAGACAAGACCTCAGTTGGCAACACACAAAGCAAGCAGTCTCCTCGGAGCCCATCAAGTGAATCTGACTATACACGTGCAGGTGAAGTATTGAAAAATGAAGATAATGGTAAGTTAATTTTTAATCAGTATCATTTTAAAAAGTCCAGTATTACGTGACTAGTGGAATCAGATCATGTGGATGCTATCCTATAATATATATTGCTTTTAACGTAAATGACTGTAATATTAGGTTCAAAGTTCCATATAATCATGGAATATCACTTTTCAAATCTTAATTTGGTTTGGTCTTATATCAGTAGATCTGACAAATTGAGAAAGGCCTTAGATTTTCCAGGGACTCTTTTCAAGTCAGCTGACTGAAAGTCATATGAGCTTTAGCAATTACTCTTTGACCGTCGTCCGTCTGTACGTCAATCCGTTAACACTAACCTTAACCGCTGGACCTAGAAATCTCTAACTGAAAACCATGGAGGTCCATAAAAAAACCTCTGGAAACCTCAACTTAGGTCACTGAGACCTAAATCATCTGAGCTAAGGCGCTCATAATTACCCCCCCCCCCCTCCCGGAATAATTAAAAATATGATATAAAAGCTCCAATATTTGAATAAATAATGCACTGATTGCCATGGTTATTTCCATTGATCAAATAGTGTTTTAAATTGCTCAAATGGTTTTTCACCAATTCCTGAAGACTGGTGGCGCCTCCTGTATTTAGTCTGATTTTTACGCATTTATTCTCAAATTTTAAGACCTTCAAATGAAGCAGTCTGGACGTTAATACGGCACAAACCGCCACCAGGAGGCCCTAGGAAAATCTATGTTTTGCAATCTACGGGATCAAAAGATGAATCTGAACACCCAGTGGGTCCGACAGTGCACAAATTGTAAATGCTGGACTCAAAAGCTTCTTTCTGAATATTCATAAGGGTACATTTAAAATCTCCTTAGAAACCTCAAATTAGGTCACTTTGGCTTAGAGAAGATCTATGGGGCTCAAAAATCCCCCCCCCACAGAATAATTAAAGATTTAATACAAAAGCTCTAGTATCTAAATAACCAAGGCACTCATTGCCATGATTATTTCCATACGTATTGATCATGGAGTGTTTCGTCCTTCCTGAAGACTGGTGGCGCCTTAATGTACATTTTAGGCACTTTTTTCTCTATTTTGAGACCTTCAAATGAAGCAGTCCGGACGATAACATGGCACTTTCACACCACTGAAGATGTGAACTTCCCGGTTGTTTTCAGTCAGTCAAAACAACAGGCAGACCAAACATAAAAACACTCAATGAAAAACTCTTAGACAGTTGTAAGATAACCAAAAAATATAATAAACAATAAATTGGTTACTTACAGATCTCTGGTGGGGATGTCATCAGCACAAATATCACACTAATTCCACTGCCGTACGGAGTCCATAATCTGATCCACATTGACAAAGTTAAAATGCTCCAGATCACATGACCTTCGCTTTCAGGTGACTCTAGACGTTCTGGTGGTCCCTGGCGTAATCCATGTGCACCCGGAGCATAATCCAATCCGAGCGTAATACAGATGGTCACAACAACACACAACTGGTTCTTACTGCGGTATAACTGTTAATCTTCCGTAAAACACAATTCGCGTGCCGCACATCGAATGTTCTATGATAGCCCTGAATCAACGGCTCTGTCAGCTGGTCTACTGTAGCCCTCCAGTTAGCGGATACCGAAGAAAAGCACTCTCTAGCGAAATTCAGTACAACACTTTCGCGTCAAGAAAAAGTCCACTCGACTGTTCCTGGGAGCCCACCATCACAAGGTGCCTGTCCTTCGGAATACAATATCACTGTCTCTAAAGTACTTAACAGATCTAGTATCAACAAGGTGGCCTCCCTCAGACGTAGACTGTCAATAACGGCTGACGCGATCGCCCATCTAGACACACAGAAGTCAGCAAACCAACCAGTTGGACCGCTGTAGCACGCTCAGATGAACGCTACATTAACGAAGCGCTCCGGCTCTGTCAAGATTACTGGAATTCTCCCCTTATATGAGATCCCTGACGTCACAACTCCATCTAGACTTCTCCGCCTATCAGAACTTCCCTCCACGATCTCTTGTCAACACAGATTAAATTTAACGCAGACAAGCCCCCAGGGATGATTTCGTGAGAAAACTAACCTAAACAAATTCGGAGACAAGACGTCGCCTACCAGACACAGTTACTGTGGAGACTGCAATACAAGATTGGGTCTCACGAGTCTATGCTACATTGGAAGGAAGATCAAATGATGCAGGTGACACCTACTGATTCCTAAACTGCTTTGAAATTTACATTTAATGAAACACGTGTTCTTCCTAACTAGGTTTCTCACGCTAATGGCTAAACATGATACTCTATTAAATTAACAAAACTTGCAAAACAATTATTTGGTCATACTGCCTATACCTTAATATAGAAAGCCACAGTCATCTGGTGACAGGCACAAACCATAATCTTTGAACTTTTAAATGAACATCAAGGGAACATTAAGGGAACTCCTAGGCAAATCTTCTCAGAAACCTGAAATTTGGTAATGGTGAACTATATTCTGCTGACAAAAACATGAATGTGAGCACTCAAAGAATCGGACAGGGCACAAATTGTATCCATTTAGCCTGCCATCTTCTATTGGGGCATTCAGGGAGTTCCTGGGTAAATATCCTTAGAAACAAGAAATTAGGTCACACTGATCTTTATTCTGCGAGCTGTATGAAAAAAAAATAATTTAAGTCAAGATGGGCTCAAATTTTATCCGTTAGGCCTAGAATCTTCTAACGCAACATCCAGGGAGTTTCTGGGCACATTTTCTCACAAACCTTAAACAAGGTCGTGATGACCTATATTCTGCGAGTAACTGGCCAAAAAAATGACTCTGAGCACAACGACAGTTAAAAAGGCAAACATTGTCTCCGTTAGACCTGGAAACTTACAACCGTACATCAAGAGAGATCCATGGCAAATCTACTCAGAAGCATGTAATCAGGTCATGTGACCTATTTTCTGCAAGCAACTGGCCAAGAAAATGCTTATGAGCACTAAGACAGTCAGTCATGGCACCAAACTTTGCTTTTGGACCCAGGACCTTCTAATGGTCCTTGGCAAGTCTCCTTTGAAACTGGCAATTATCCAGCAATCCACAAGTCGTAACTGTTGGGTATACTAATGTCTTAATTAATTTAGAAGGAGGCCATTCTTATGTCTCCTTTGACCTACAAAATAAGGTCACTGTGAGCTATATTCTATGAGCTGTGTAAAACAACATGATTTGAGTACGCTATAAGTCAGATGTACACAAGTCATAACAGTTTAACCTAGAAACTTAAAACTTCGTATAGGGAGTTCCCAGTAAAATCGTCTTGCTGTCACCTATTTAACATCTAAGGACTTTGGGAAAAAAACATGAATTTGAGCACACTGGAAGTTATCCTACCCATTGTTCAAGGTTCCTTAACAAATACATTTTTACCAGATCATAACACCAATAATTAATACATGCATCACCTGTATACATATCAAATTCAGCTGAGCGTCGTGACTCAAAGGTCACATGTCTAGTCGAGTCTAATTTGCTACATCCAGTTTAGAAAAAAATGTTCATTTATAACATCTGAAAACATATTCTATGGAACTAATATCTACCTGTTCTTCTGTTTTAATTTCCAGTGAGTACTACATATCTATTGTTGTGTGTGGAAAAAAGTGCATTTTATTAAGATACTATTTATGACTTGTATTTTACAGTCAATTGTGAAAAGAAGGCATGTCTGCATTTGCATAATCATAAGGCAAATATGGCTAAACAGCTATGGCAGAGCCATGAAATAAGAATTTAGCTTAGATATTTCTTTTATGTTTGGGTTTTGTTTTATGTATTCTGTAACTGTACAGCAGTTGCGGCCACATATGCACATTAGAGAGCATGACTAAAGAAGCGTTGCTTCCTTTGTTACACAATAAGATTATGAGAATCGTCTGCTGATTAAATACATTTTGTTTTATCAGTTCCTTCAGGAATCCCACTACTTCTCCTGGTGTCTTTTATCTTTTTTTGGCGCACTGATAACATCTGTCGTATTAAGCTTCCTGGCGGGGCGTAAATGTGGCATTAGGAACAGGTGACTATAATATTACAGCACACATATAGCGCCAAGAACTAAACCTAGCTTAGGGTGTAGAACAATTTAAACAGTAGGAATCTAATCCCCGTGGCTTTCGTTTAGTAAAAATAACTCATTCGACAATGGAACATGAAAATATGCTAATAATCTCTTCCCTAAAGCCACATAAGGAAGTGATTTGTATCAATACATATAGCACAATCCGCTCTATTATCTTTAATGTGTCTCACATTCGCCTTAACTTACGAAAACAAACAGCAAACGACCAGCATGCACGCCGCAATACATGAAGTGGCCTTTTGTGTGTGATCCCAATTTTCAATTAAAGATGAAAATGCAGTGTTTATAACAGTATAAAATAATTATGGCTTGTGTCAAATATTCCTTGCCTTTCCAGAACCTTAAGACATGAAGATGATACTACATATTACGCAGAAATTAAAGACAGTGAGCTTTTGGACCATGAGTGCAAACAAAGGTCTAAGCAGAGAGCTCTCCATGAAGGAGAATTAATCTCAGACGACTCCCCAGTTTCCTCCGACAGAACGAGGAAACATTTGTACGAAGAGGTTCTAAACGAAAGCCAATCGCCAGGTAAAGAATGGGTAAGAGATACTAAAGTATTAGATCCAGAAAATTTCCGGTACCATGAATGTAAAGGTTAATGTAATCAAACCAATGACAACACAAAATGTCCCTTCTATGCCTCGGAATGTAAATATGAGATAAGATAAATTTAATGAGCCAATAAAACATACAGGAATTCGTTTTTACGTTGACGAAATACATGTAGATTAAATATACACAAACGCCTAAAATTACCATAACGCAATATACTAAGACTAAATTCTCATGACTCAAACATGTTTTAATGACTAGACAATGAATATACAAATGTATTTGAATTAATGACGCACTGACATTCATGAGATCCGCATAGCACGACAATATGGAAGGTGCCACAATGCAGGTGGAATGCCTGTTTTGCAGTTTGCCTGTTTGCGTCCTCAGACTCTTGCCAGATTGCAGCAGCTTATATTCACATTCAATGGATTACTGGCAACACTTACAATGTTTTTACTTTAGAAAATACTATCTTTCTAAAAATATTGCTTCCAGATTGATTTCGCCTGATCAATACCAGGAGCCTAAAGCAAAACATCTGATGAAGGATTTGCTAAGGCGGGGCATGCCGGGCAAATGGATGAATGCAATAAGTGTCCAAGGGTTCAAGAGAAACCGCCTGAAATGTTTAATCTGTGTTATGATATCACAACCATGGGGCCGAACCCCGTTCATACGTCGGCAATGTAATTAACTGAGGGAGGAAGGACTAATCATTATTACACAAAGAGGGGGATAGTGGTGTTGAGTTGTCAACATTGTGTTTAATTCGCTGACCTATATTAGCCAAATACTTATAAAATGGATAGAAAATGGCAGTCAAATGATAATTTAAATGTAGTAAGGTATAACTTTATAAAAGCTTGTAACTGCATATTAAAACCCATTGTTGTAATAATGATTAATTTCGGGTTGACATGGACCAGTAATATGTTTATAATTTACTTGTAGTATACCGTAACTTAAATGATTTGTTTCCTTATCTCTTTTATATGAATTATTGTACATAAAACTTCCATAATAAAAGTCATTCGTTAAACATTTACGTCTCGTTTATATACCTTATATACTGAAGCGTAATAAGGCGCGTTGGATATTTTCATTATTGGGAATATACCTTTGACACCCTGACAGGAAAGAGAGACACGCACGCAGGACTGTGGCGGTACATATCTTCGCTCTAATATGCTGAAACAAATCGGTTGCGACATGCCGAGATATATACGAACCGATTTTCAAACGAACATGAACTTGATAGGAAATATCTTTTTGGGTTCACGATTACTTTGTTTTAGGTATATTATATATTATGAGATGGAAGTTACTTCTAAGGCTTGTTGATTCGTGTAGAATTAATACATTGATTGTTTTCCAGATAATGTTGTAACGTTGTAAAAACTTAATATCAGATATATGTTCAATCAGTCCCATTACATTAAATGAACCCTCGTCGCAAAAGGTGGTTTCAAAATTTTAATTAAACATTTCTTTTGATCCGTTTCGTTTGACGCTAAATTTATATTGCGTGAAGGTAACCATAAAAATATCGATCTAGTTAATAGCGATGATGAATAAGAATTAATGACACCGGAGTTATCTACTGTTTTTAAATCTTTTACGTATTTATATTCCCCATTTATGTCTCCCCTCCCCTCGTTCGTAGTCGTCGTCTGTGTCGAACCACTCAATATTGTTTTCATGAAATTTGAAACTGTGTCTACCAATATATCGGATGAGTTCGAAGAACAGTGAGCTTGACCTTCACATCCAAGGTCAATTATGCCGAAATTGACATTGTTTTTCAGTCCCCATAACTTTTAAGTAGTGCATTATTATTCTCAAGTTTCATGCACAAGTTGTTTCCACCAAGAACTTGGATGAGTTAGGAAACTGTTGACCTTGATCTGTACCTTCAAAGTCAAATCAGAGGACTTATTGCTCATCGTTTCTTTGATTTCCTGTGAATGTGGTATTTTTTTCTTCTAAGTGAAATCACTCAAAATAGAAAGAGCCTGTGAATACTACAACTTATTAACCACTTCTTATATTTTCATAAAATTTTAACCTTGTTTTATTTTTTTACCAAAGTCTCGGATGTGTTTGAAAACCGCTCACCTGACCTTCACCATCAAGGTCAAATTATCGAAATTTGAGGACCCAATACCTTAAACTGTATTATATTTTGTCCTCAAGTTTGTAGTTGAATTAAAAAATAACCTTGACCTGGATCTTCAAGGTCAAATGAGCGGACATTTTGCTTATTGTCACTACGTATTCCTGGAAGGCACTTACTTTTGAAGCACTGTAAATTCTTTCCTAAGATTTGATACACAAGTTGTTTTAAACAACCTCTTTTATTCACCTGAATACATATACATAACAAAGGAGGAAATCTTAAAACAGGAAAGTTTGTCGTCATCCTTACGACACCTGTTAGCATCGACTGACTCTAAGTGTCTTTTATATCGAAGAAGAAGATAATATTTGTAATATATGGTTTTACTATCATATCTTTAACCTCGAAGTTCCTATAGGATCTGCTTGTGTCCATCTTGTTTCATTTAGAAATCCCTAGAGTGCCAGCCTGGAGGACCGTACACGATTGACGAACGATACGCTTTATGCGCCTGATCATGGAGGTTTATTCTGACATATCCTTAGTGGAGTTGATTCGTTGTGAAATGACTGAGAAATGACACACAACGATACCACTTTTTCGAAGAATAATGGTCGTTATTGACATAACGTTGGCCTTGCCACAAACAGCGTAGGTCTGAATAAACTTATATAAGTGACATACCGACAATGCATGTATTTCTTATTGATGTTATAATCTGGTGACAAATATTTGTTGTGAACGATGAACAATGAATGCAGTGATTTCCAGAGTGCTTAAATCATGCGTTACCCCATAGTCCTAAGGAATATTTTACAACAACCTGATTAGAGATTACTGCAACTGCCTGTACGACAAATTGGATGGTAAAATCATGTTCTCTTACATATCTGAATCATATCTATATGATTTGTTCCGTGTTAACGGACAAACGGCCGGACAACAGAGAAAGGCTGATGACTATAGCTCAGATGACTAACAGTTATGTCAGCTAGAAACACTATTTACATGAACAATGTATTTTTTACTATTAAGAATGGAATATTGACCCTAAACTCTTTTTATTCATTTACCTCCGAGAATGTTGCATCCTTTAAAGTAAGTCGCAAATGGTCCATATAGGGTATGATATACGAATGATCGGTCCCTTTTACCCACAAATCATTGATAAAAAATGAATGTCACCGTAAAGTACGATATTATTAATATATATATATATATATATATATATATATATATATATATATATATATATATAGAGAGAGAGAGAGAGAGAGAGAGAGTGTGTGTGTGTGTGTGTGTTTGTTTAGTGTTCTACAATAATTATAATAGGCAAAAATGAAAAATATAATTCTAAAGTTAGTCAGGTTTAGATTTTGCTAACAAATAATAATTACGTACATCATCTTCAGGTGCTTGAGGCAAATCTAATAGAAATAGCAGGTGTAAATTTCAGAATGTAACTCAAAATGATGTTCAAGAACAAACCTAAAATATGACTGAATAGTAATATGTGGCTAGTACGGCAACTAAATTTATAAAGATATTCAAATAAACAAAAATTATGTTCCACATGTCTATATTTTAAGCCTAAAGCGTTAATATTTGGCTTATTTGCAGTTATTTGAACTTCACATGAATGACAATATATTATGTAATAAAGCTCTGAACTACCCTTACTACATCACTGAAGCTCTGAGCTTTCCTGTTTACTACATTTATTGCAAAAGCATTGTGTCATCTTAGAGATTAAGCGTTCAGGTCGCAACTTTTAACTGTCGATAAAAATATGGCCCTTTGGGTTTTTTTTATATAAACACTTGCCGTGTTACTAAACTACACTCCTAACCCTAGTACCCTTAATTTATTACACGGATTACAATATGTATGCTACATGATCTAATACTAAATATAGAGTAGGTCATATCAAATTTAGAATGGCAAGAGAATGAATAAACTCCAAAACAAATACATATATCTTCAACGTAGAACTTTAAAATTTACGGAAATTCTGTATTGGTTCTAAAGCCAAATCAATGCGGAGAGGGACGCAACGTATCAGCTGCAACATTGTTATTTTTCAAATAAGAAGAAATACTTCTACATGCTTCAGTATTTCGATCAGATCCGATTATATTTCGAGCTAAAATCATTGGTTCTGAAGCGCTGATGGCGGTTTTGCAATCTTTTTTGTTCCTGTGATTTCTTCATTTCGCTAATCTCCTTCTTTACTCCACTCATGTCACTTCTTAAAGCATTAAGCTCACTTCTGATTTCATCCATCTTTCCCTCGACTTCTTCTTCTCTTAGTATGCCTGAGTTGATCACGTTCTTCAACCAATCTGCGATTTTCTTCCACCATCATTTCCACTTGAGTTCGATACTTCATGATTTCTATGAACTGTTCATGAACAAGCCGATCTTTGTCTGTCATTTTCATATTTATTTCGTCGAGCTCTTTCTGTAACTGTGCGATGGTTTTGCAACGTTCTGCTAAGGCGCCTCTCGTTATGTCTAGCTTTCCTCGAAGCTCCCTGTTCTCTCGCTGAAGGGTTACTACAGTTCTCAAAATGATGTCACCGCAACGGGTAAGCTTCCTCAAAGGAGTATCATTGGATGGTCCATCTTCTTGAATGGATAGTTCTTCCATCTTATCCTTGGTTCTGCTCGTAAAATCAGAAACTTCTTCCTGCTTCTGAAAAATGCGCCGACTTTTTTTGTATAAATAGCTATGCGACCTACATAGTAGCTCAAGTTAACGCATTTTGTGTGTATCTTCACCGCTACAATAAAATGTCTACGCTGAAACCCTTTTAAAGATATCAGGATCACAAATTTAAAAAAAACGGCGGGACGGATTGAAATGCGTGAATGACGATAATAGCCGCCAGCCAAAATAGCCTGAAGAAAAATTAATTCATGCACTTTTTCTTGAAATCAGTTATAATTTGTATGGTTATTGTCTATCCTGGATCCATTGTGAGTTCGATGCTTTTGTTATGACACATCAAACTCCAGCTGGATCGAAGATAGCACGAATGTATATTATAATACTAGTACTGATTTGTGTTCAAACTGCAACACAAATTCCATCATTTCTTACTTAAAACTGCATCCAAGTTGTAAAAAGTTCAGTTATAAGAAAACTAACCCTGTGAAATTATATTCCTCTCAGCAGAACCAATCCAATTTTTAAATTGCTTCCAAGCCGAAAGTTTATCAAGCAGAGAATGACCCAGAATACTTCATTTCCACGGATACCTGGCCTGCTGCCAAATGGGACATGTCAGACGTATGGCACGTTGACAGACATAAAGGTCTGATCACCATTGGTCTAAATAGTCCGCTTAACATGCAAAGATATCAATGATATGTCCCATACAATTAAGCTTTTCTAAGAATCAGTGCCCTAGAGAGTAAACATAAACACATAAAAAAGAAATTCCACAGACCACAGCAACCACAATATACACTTGCCTTTCAAGACACACTTGACTGTGAATAAAGCATCATTAACGCCCTTTTTTGTTCGTGAGCAATATATTTTATATGTATACGCACCTGCTGTACACAGGATTTACGTTCTGACTGTAACAGTGAATGTTTTGGCAGGAACTCTTCCCTCTAAAGAATTATGGTTACTGCATGACAAAAGTGTGAGGTCGTTCCTATTTTAACGAGAAAGTGCAGCACTATAATGGGAAGTGATATAGACTAATTATCTTCTTTACAGGTATGGTTGCTGATATGAGGTGATAGTGATGATCAAATAGAAATGTAGTAATAATATCATATGAACTGGGATATGTATTATTTTATAACAGTTATTTATCTATCTAATTATTTTTATTTTCATTACTTTTATAGATTTTAATATAGGTCTACTCGGTATGTGTAATTCGAGAGCATTCATAATTCAACAAATTAAATCCAAGGCCACCGCCGCCAAAAAGACCAAGGGACCACCTGAAATGTATCACACGTGTATACATAAGATAAGGCATTCAAGAAATAAATCATACTGGGCTGTTGTTATAACAAACAGATTCTAAGGGCCCACACAAGAATGTTTGCATAAGCTATCGTATATAAAAGATCACATTGAGTGTGTAGTGAGAATTGATATACAGTAGTCATACATGCCCCTTCGTCGTATCTTGGCACTGTTGAGTTCTCTTGTTAGACAAGGATGTTTGGATATCAGGCGGGCATTCCAAGTAGGGTCAATAAAATGTTTAGTGAGAAATAGTTATTCAGATACGGCCGTGCATGTTTATCTAGTTATCGCACTGGTTTATAAATTAGCGCTTATGGCGACTGTCTTTATAATAGTGTGTTTGGCATTAATATCGCTAATATCGTAAAAACATATTTAGTATGTTCAATATATATTTATAATTTAAAATCCAACAAGTGGCACATGAGCCATGCCGCTCAGCTGAATTGAAGAAACCTTGAATAATCACAGGGTAACATGACTCCCAGAGTGCTCAAAATCATGCATTCTGCCAATAAATATTAGATATAGATTACAGGGACTTTATTCTACATGCATCTGATACCATGTGTGCCAACCTGACTAACAGAATGTTGAAATAACGTTCTTTCACATAGCTTTCAAAATATGTCTAATGTGAGTGGTACACGACTGTGGGGCACAGCCTTCCCATAAAGCCTGCAGAGCGTTCACTCTGGGTGGGGGCCGACCGTGAAAAGTCTCACCGCCTTGGCTGAGATTGGAAACAACAGTCTCCCGGTTTTAAGTCCTGCGCTCTACCCCTAAGCCACAGAAGCCGGCTTAATTGGAAAGGTTTGTGCTGTGACGATTGTGATGCGTGGTCACATCTGAAATGCCTACCTGACGTGAAACTTGATCGCTACTGTGAACTACAGGAATATGATGAGTATTTGGTATGTCACAAACGCATTTTGCCAAATTTTAATGACTCATGTTTTAAAACTGACAGTAAAGCAGTTGAACCCGATCTTGAGCTGAAATTCAACCATATCACGTCCTGTGTGGAGGAACAAAGTTGTGATGATGGGAACCTGACTCTCAAAGATGTCAGACTAAAGTATTAGTCCTGGGGCTGAGGGGGGTCCTGTGTGCAATCATATGTCCCCTAAATTTGATTTCTGATCCAGGTAGGACACCCTTATCGGAGTAAAAAAAACTTGGGTAGACATCCTGGATCGTGGGCAGAAAGGGTGGAATTCAAGATGGCGTCCAAGATGGTCGTAGAACCATTGAATCATATATACTCGAAAAGTAATTGAGGTAGGGGAATGATTTTGGTGTCTTTTCCTATGTTTTCAGGTCAAAGAATCTATTGAAACCATTTCCATGACAATAACGTATTTGGTTTCGGTGGTATTCAATATGGCTGCCAATATGGCCGCCGTACCATAAAATCCTACATAACTCAAAAAGAAGTTGAGGTAGGGGAATGATTCTGGTGTCTTTGCCTATGTTTTCAATGTCAAGGAATCTATTGAAACCATTTCCAAGACAATACCATTTTTGATTACGGTTAAATTCAATATGGCTGCCAATATGGCCGCCGTACCATAAAATCATACATAACTCAAAAAGCAATTGAAGTAAGGGAATGATTTTGGTGTCTTTGTCTATGTTTTCAAGGTCAAAGAATCTATTGAACCCATTTCCGAGACAATACCGTGCTTGTTTACACTAGATTCAATATCGCTGTCAATATGGCCGCCGTACCATAAAATCATACATAATTCAAAAAGTAATTGAGGTAAGGGAATGATTGGCTTTGCCTTTGTCTCAATATGGCTGCCAAAATGGCCGCTGTACCATTGAATTGCATAAGACAAGCCAAGGAATCAAGGTAGGGGGTATATGTTGGTATTATCGTCTATGTTTTAGGGCCCAGGAGTCTCTTTTAATTATTTCAAAACTATACTGTTATTGGTTAAGGGGATATTTAATATGGCTGCAAAGAGAGCAACCAATGAACCATTGGATCATGTATAACAATCCAAGGAATTAAAGTAGGGGTTGATATTTTAATGTCTTTAACTATGTTTACAGGGTCAATAATCTATTTAAACCCTTTTTCAAGACAGTACTGGATTTGGTTATCGTGATATTCATTATGGCTGCCATTACAGCCACTGTACCATTGCACCATGTCTGACTATCCACGGAATTAAGGTAGGGGATGATATTTCGATGTCTTGCCTATGTTTTAAGGGTTAAAGGATCTATTGAAACTATTTTAAAGAATATACGGTACTGGGTTATGGTAAAACTCAACATGATTATCATTATGGCTACCAATATAGCAGCTGCACAATTGAATCATGAGTAACTCACTAAAGAATCGAGAAAAGAATGATTTTGTTGTCTTTTGTTAAATTTTCAATGGTAAAAAACGACCATTATCATCATCAGGCCGGTATCTTTTCAGGCTAAAGTGGAATTCAATATGGCTCCGGCCATGTCATTGAATCATCCAAAATTCACCAAGGAATGCAGCTTGGTGATTGATTTGGGGGTCTACAAGGTCAAGTTATCTCTTGAAATTATTTGGTCGATAAAGTATATTGTAGACAATTGCTTTATTGTTGTTGCTTTGGTACAGTGGTCCAAATTCGCTAGTAACGCCATTTCCAGTCAAGACATGAATGGCTGGAAGAACATAAATATAAGCTGGCCGACTCTTCTGTCGGATCATGAATTGGAATATACCTCGTTTTTGTCTCCAGTTCTCCCTCTGAGCCACAGTTCATTAAGTCCACTTGACACAAACAGATGTGAAAAGCACAATACAAGTACAATAACATCTGTTTTACCAGCTATGATAAGGATCTGTTTCAGCTCATTTCCTACCCCAAAAGAGGACAAGAGGAATGATTGGGACATCCGCCTCTTCATGATCAGAGACTAATGCAGGATGATGTGTGAGCGATCCATATTCTGACCGACTTTGTCTTAAGGGAAATATTAACCAACCTGCACTATTCTAGTGTAAAAAATATTTCACAGTTTAATTTTATTATTTGATGATGGAGAGAAACTGTCCAGATCCATTACTTGTTTGGTGTCCAGAGAAATATTGCTAACAAAAACAGGAGTTTTCAATGTTGTTGTTCAAAATGAAACTTATACGTTGTGCAATTTGACACATATCCGAGCACAAAGCCCAGGAACTGTTCTAATAGTTCCCTAAAGAGGGTAACACTGATTTTTTATTAATAATGTCATGACACCAACAACCCAGCCTGTTGGCATATGCGATTGTTCCACTGGCAGAACATCTTTTGCTCTGGATTTGTCACAAGTTCTGTCATTTTTCATGTTTGTTGTTCTTTTAGCTCAGCAGACTGTACGTCATTTGCCTAGGCAATTGACCTTAAAAACAAGAAATTAGGACACTGTGATTTATATTCTACCGGCTATAGGAACAACAAAAAAAGTTATTTGTGCACCCTGAATGTCAGATTGGCACTTATAGTATCTAATAGGCCCAGAATCCTCTAATGCAACATGGGAGCTTCTGGAAAAATCTTCACGGAAATCTAAAGTTAATTCATCGTGACATATATTCTGCAAGCTACATGGCTAAAAGATGATCTTGAACACCCAGACAGTCTGACTGGGTTCAAATTGTGTCTGTAAACCCTAGAATATTTTAACCTGACATCCAGGGAAGTTCTGGGCAAATCTCCTTTGAAACCTGAAATTAGGTTCTGATATAACATCCATGTCGAATCCCTTGACTAGATCACTGTAATCTTAATGCTGTGAGCTAAAGGAAACGCATGAGTTTTACAGTGAAAGTCAGATTGGTACAAATAATTACAGTTTGACCTAGAATCTTCTCACATAAAATTTTAGGTCCACCCTAAATCCCCATCAACAATTGAAACTGGGTCATGGTGATCTGTATTTTGTGAGCTACAAGCAGCAAATCTAATTTTGAGCACCCAGCAAGTCAGACAGGGCATATGTTTGATATGAAAAAAATGTCTTAGCTAAAGTAAAGGGAGGTCATTGTAATGTCTCCTTGTACATAAAAAAATAAAGTCAATGGGACATATGTTCTCCAAGACTTGTGAAAGAACATGATTTGAGCACACAATATGTTAGATGTACATGAGTTTTAGCAGTTATCAAAGAAACTTATATTGGCAGCTAATGTAAACTCACACCAAAACCAAAAAAAAATAAAATTTCTTGAAAATAATTTTCAAGAATCCAGGACATTGAAAACATACGCAACGATACCAAACTGAATCCCCAACCTTAATTCCTTGGCTTATCAGACATGACTCAACTGTTAAGAAGCCATAATTGCAGCCATATTGAACACACCATAACCAAATACTGTATTGTCTTGGAGTTGGTTTCAGTATATTCATTGACCCTGACAACAGGGAAAAAGATACCAAAATCAAACCCCTACCTCTATTCCATGGAGTGTCATACATGTTCAAATGTACAATGGCCATATTGACAGCCATATTAAATATCCCCAGAATCAAAACAGTATAGTATTGAAGATAATTTAAATAGTCTCCTGGGCCCTGAAAAACATAGACGATAACACCAAAATCAACCCCCTGCCTTGATTCCTTGGCTTGTCATTTGCGTTTCAATGGAACAGCGGCCATATTGGCAGCCATATTGAATATCACCGTAACCAAATACCGTACTGTCTTGGAAATGTTTTCAATAGATTTCTTGACCCTTAAAAGATAGGCAAAGACACCAAAATCATTCCTCTACCTCAGATACTTTTCGAGTTCGGTATGATTTTATGGTACGGCGGCCATATTGGCAGCCATATTGAATATCTTCGAAACCAAATACTGTATTGTCTTGAAAATGGTTTCAATAGATTCCTTGACCCTGAAAATATAGGCAAAGACACCAGAATCAATCCCCTATCCCAATAACTTTCCGAGTTATGTATGATTCAATGGTTCGGCGGCCATCTTGAACGCCATCATGAATTTCACCCTTTTTGCCCGCGATCCAGGATGTCTACCCAAGTTTTTTTTTACTACTCTAAAGGTGTCCTACCTGGATCAGAAGTCAAAATTAGGGGACATACGATTGCACACAGGACCCCCTCAGCCCCCGGACTATATCCTAACAATTTCGTAGCTGGATATCTGAACATAAATGGTCTTAGGAATATAATTAATTCACTGACAGATATACTATCGCCCTGTAATCTGGATCTGCTATGTATAGCTGAAACAAAATTAGATGCATCGTTCAATCTGCTTGGGCATAGACTCTTCAGGAGAGACAACTCAAGCAATGTTGGTGGACTACTGCTTTATGTAAGGAGTGATCTGCCGTGTAGGGTGCTTACAGACTTAACTTTTAACCACATTGAAAGTATACCATTTGAGCTTACAATACAAAAGAGGAAATCGACCATCCTGTGTAGCTACTAATCACCAAGTGTGTCACAACGAAACTTTTTTTGATGATCTTACATTTATTTTAGACAGACTATTTCTAATACTTGAACATGTACTAGAAATTGGTGTCTTGAATTTTAATCTTTCACAAGGGAATGGTAAGACTGCATTACATGATTTATGTGATGTTTATGCTTTAACAAATTTAGTTGATTAACCAATGTTTTATCATAAAACTGGTTACTCGCTTGTTGATGTGATACTTACGAATCATAAATCCAGTTTTCTTCATCCTGGAACCATGAATACTCATATCAGTGATGGGCACATGGTGGCGTATACTGCGATGAGATACCAGCAAAGACTGACTTCTATTGCAGTTTAAACTTTTAATGGAAGAGACTTTCTTGTAGATCTACAACATGCACCCATGCGTGTATCAGAAGTGTTCACTGATGTTGACGATAGCTTCTGGGTGATATCTCAGCCACTACATTTGGATACCCATGCACCCATTAAGAAAGCCATGAAGGTTAAACATAAGCCTTTTATGAACAGTACTCTTAGGAAAACCATACTTAACAAGAGGCGACTCTGGAAGCGCTACAAGAAATATCTATCTCCCAATACTTGGAAGCGTACAGTTCTTAGTGACTTTACGAAAATACTCTATTAAAGATTATTTAAAGGGTTAAAAGAGAAATTGGGCCCCAAAAAGTAGAATTCTGACCTACAATCAAACTTTTATGACAAACAAAGGAGCTTAAAATGGATTAAAATGTTCCTACTGTTGTGACTAACCCTAAAAACGTATCTGACATTATGAACAATTTTTACATAAATATAGCTGCCCACATTGGAGCAGATTTAGTGTACTTGAATATGATTATTATGTCAAAGGTTTTTTAGATCAGTCAATCTCACATATTAGTAACTACCTGAGCATAAATGTGAGTGAAATGACGTTATGGTCTCATATATCACACATAATGACGTGTTTGGAGCTATTAACAACCTAGATTCTAAGAAAGCCACCGGTTATGATGGCCTGTCTGCTAAGGTTCTTAAGACTGCCAATCCTATTTTGCATATTCCACTTACTATTTTGTCAAATAACTGCATTAGAAGTTGTGTCTTTCCTAATTTGATGAAATATGCAAATGTCACACCGGTTTTTAAAAAGGATAAGACTCTTATAAAGTACTAGCTGATAGACCCGGTACACCGGGCTTATTACCGGGGTTTGGGAGATTTATTAACTGAGATGTGAAATGTTGGCTCATTTTTTTTTTCATTCTTTAAGTTAACAGAAAATATAGGTTTTCAGTGGGAAACTGTCTCCATAAGATATGTATAAACATTTTGGCACGACTGCAGAATAACGCACGAACCTCTCTGAGGCACAACACTCCTGTGAACAGAAAACGTTTCTATGTACAGCTGTTTGTATCTTAATTTTGCCACTTACTTTTAAATTACATGAATCCTTAACATCATACTGTCCGTCCGTATAAACTCATAATCTGGTGGAGACAGTGCGTGAGTGATCCTGCAGTCGCACCAATATTTTAAACAATTATTTTGTGGTTCTGTCCTCGTTGCAAGAAATTTATACCCCGGTATGTTTACCTCGATGACCTGGCCAGTGATGGTGTTGACATTGCGAACCGGAATGAGACGCGGGGGCATTCAGGTTTTCGATGATATATGAATGGATTCTATCGGTGGACGTATAAAGATAAGGTTGATGTGAGGAACACATGGAAGATTTATTAAATGTACCTTGCAAGGAAACTGTTCCTGAAGAAAGAAACAGAAATATGAATACCTCGTAAGTAGCAGTAGCGGACCCAACGGGACTCAATGCATAGGGTCCGTATTCATTTTCAACCGCCGCAATGTTTTTTTTTTCATCGTATCAGACAAATTTTGAGGCCTGAAACCCCAGACACCTCTCCACCCACCCAACCCCACACATGTTCCTGAAATTGGGACCTTGAAATAGGTTTTGTCATTAATCCTCCTGGGTTGAACTCTCTATTTCATAAAGCGAGCAACATGTGTTTTTCTCTTATATACTGACCACGCACGTGGGTCAAATCCCTCATTGAAAGCAAGCGTTATTCATATGAACAATAGTCCTGATAGTGTTAGGGGTTAAGTGACCACAATGCACGCATTCCGGTGATTGCCGAAGGCAGTTCGGCTGTGCTCGGTAAAATAACCGGAAAATCACTAAAAATTATATGTATATTAAAAATTATTTATTTTCACATCGCCTATGTCACTGCGGGGATAATAACCTTTAAAATGATGTATGGCACAATATTGTACACAGCGCGGTTTTAGAGAACATTGCGAACAAACGTGAACTGAGTTCCTTTTATAAGTATTAGATAAAGAAAAACTAAAGTCCGGTCAGTATCTTGACTTCTATTTCAAAGGTTTGTGAAAAACTGATAGGAAATCAGCTGGAAACATTTCACAATCAAATATTCCCCCAATTTATTTCTGCATTCAGAAAGAAACATTGTTGCAAGTCTGTCCTCCTGCGACTTACGGAGGAGTGGTGACAGGCACTTGACAGAGGCAGTTACATCGGCACTGTACTGATGGACTTGTCAAAGGCGTTTGACTTTGTGCCTTTTTCACTTCTAATTGGAAAGCTAAATGCATATGGTATGCACTACAGTGCTATACAGATATTAGGAAGGACGTTCCTAAGGGCCCAGTTCTAGGGCCAGCCCAATTTAACATTTTTTTAAATAACATATATGGTTTCATTAAACTTGCTGATTTGGCAAATTATGCCGATGATAATACTATTTCTTTCATTGATCACAGCATAGCAAAAGTCCGACAATACTCACTTATGAATGTAAAATAGCTATAGAATGGTTCCAGATCAATTTAATGGAAGCTAATCCTGATATATTCTAGGTAATGCTTCTTTCTAAATCCAAGTATCCAGTGATTTCAGTATCAACATTAACAATGCCACCTTTAGCAGTGAGGCTTGTGTTAAACTACTTGGTATTAACAAAGATAAAAATATGAATTTTAAATTTCATGTAATTCATTTTTGTATAAAGATTGCAAGGCAACTTGGTACTTTATACAGAATACATCGCATCCTAGATGGAAATGCTAAACTAAGAATTGTACGGTCTTTTATACAATCAAAGTTTAATTATTGCTCAATCAATTGGCATTTCGTTGGACAGAAACTTACATTCAAGATGGAGCGCATCTTAAAACGGGCAGTACGCCTGATTGACGGAGACTTGAATACTGACTCCTCTGAGCTCTCTCATAAATACAATTTTGATAACATAGAACTACAAAGACTTAAGACTATAGTAATTCGAACATGAAAATATAATCTTTCCCCAGTATATCTTCGAAACTTTTACCAAGAAGTGTCTACACCATACAACACTCGACAAAATCAGATCATAAATTATCTCTAGTGAAAACTACAAATTATGGTCTAAATTCATTTAAACACTTCTCTAGTCAAATTTGGAACTGTCTTTCGTCTTAATACCATCAATAAACACTACAAATGTAATAAAAATATTCTGCTGATACGAAAGCATATGAAAGCTGCAAAGAATGCAAGAAAAGAAATGTGAGTATTTCATTCGCTGAAGGAACGACTAATATACTGACTTGAAGAAATATAAATACTGAGGATGACATAATGTTAACCCCCGTGTTGGACCAAATATCCAAAAATCCTTTAAGAGAATAATAGTTGTGGAACAGAAAATCACATCTTTTTGGCACGGTATCACAAGATTTCCTCTTTATATCTAAAAACAATCTCCCTATACGGGCGGGGGACAACCTCTCCCATACCCTGCCCGATGTACAATTAAAAGAAAAAAACCTGGCTCTATATTTTATTCCTTGGCGATTGGCGGCCCCCCCCCCCCCCACTGTTCTCAAATATCTGGATCCGCCAAGGACGACACCTCGTCTACACAAATAATTTATAATATATTGGCATTTATAGCACCATTTACCTGATCAACCTGCTAAGTAATTATATTTTTTTTTATTATTTTGTGCTAGATCTCCAATAGAGCTGTCGTCTGAAACCGACCTTTGGGCAAATTGTTAGCAATAGGTGGCAGATTTGCAGGGGCGTACTCATAGGGGAGCACAAAGGGGAGCGCGCCCCCCTAAAATTCTGCTAACACTTATACCAGTCAACTACTGGCAAGTGTTATGTTTGCTAACTCAAATTTATTTTATTTTTATGTTATTTATTTGAGTATGCACACTGACACATAGATATAAAATGTGGCGTTTTAGGAAAAAGGATATTTTCATGTTTCTCTATGCGCGGTTATGGTAATGTTATCCCCATATGGAAAAGAAAGAAGAAAACAAGAAAGATCTCTTCTGTAATGTAAATATAGATATATATATCTCATATTATAATGGATATTTATTATAAGGTCTAAAGGTTACTATTGACCTAAAGAAAAACTACTTTAGTTGTATTTGTTGAAATTTTGTGAAGAAAGAACAAAAGCTTAGCAAGATATTAATCGTAATATAAATGTAAAGAGTGTTAGACTAAACAGTAAAGGGATTATATACTTACACATCTCTCTCATGCTTTTTACTGTATCTCTTTTCTATTTTGTTTGTGTGCAGAAGTGAAGTCTCCAAACCTTGTGATTGTCCTGTAACATGATGGTGGATGGCCAAAAACTGTTAAATAAGCCATGCAAGCTATTTGTACTTTCACTAGACGCTTGCCATGCGTCATTAAAAATTACCCTGGAATCCACCATGAGATTATATGAAAGCTTCCGGTTTTTTTTATTCATGGGTAATTAAAATCACCTCTAAATACCCAGCTACTGTCACTGGAGCTAGATGGTCAGGCTTTATGTCAGAAAGCTGCATTTTCAATAATAAGATAAACCTGAAAATGGTATGCAAATAAAAGTCAATGATTATTTTTTACTTCTAATATTTCTTGTGTTTATGTATTTTAATTACCTCAGGTCAAACTATCTTTATTTCTTTTTAACTCCAACTGGCTATAAGTTCGAACTTAATTTCTGCAAAAAAAAAAAAAAATACGAAAACCTATATAATGGAATTCATTATCAGAAGTTCTACATGAAAAATAGATGTAGTATACTTTGACAGAATCAGAGACATATAACAGTTAATCCATTTCAGTTTTTTTTACGTGTGTGCTGACGATCTTATACTTAAAAGTTACAATTAAGTTACCACACTACACTTATTAATGCATGTATTTTTCTGTTGTTCAAATAATGCATTATATATATTATATATAGATGAGGTTCCCACGGTTAACAAAATGAACAATTTGAACTAGATACCTTACAAAATTACATATTATAATCATAATAATTATGCACGAACTAACAATATTTAATATGTTTAGTAGGAGACAATTTAACAGCCACCCAGTGTGTTCAAACAAGTTTAAATATGCTTGCTTCTTACTAATAGGACTTTGTGGAATATCAATATAATTTAAAAAAAGATTTATAAATATATATATATATATATATATATATATATATATATATATATATATATATGACATGTCTTAAAGACGCAGAACAGCCCCCTTTCCCGACTTTAAGGCTGCGCCCCCTCTATTTTCAAATCCTGGATACGCCACTGATTTGTACCATTTTTTTATTTTATACCTTTACCTTATTCCCAAGGTTATCACACTATAGTATCCCCATTATTGGTCGGATGCGCTAGAGCTACAAATTGGCTGATTTTAATACTGACCTTCGAGCAAAGCGTTAGTTATAGGCCAGAGATATGTACCTGATATTTTTTTTTACATTGACGTTTCTTTTGACGATGTACACTCCATGGCAAATTCCTCATTATTACTTGTTTTATTATTTTCCTTGTAGGAGGTAATGGCATCCATGTTTTTTTATATGCTAGCTTAACTAGGTATATGCACATATGCAGATTTCCATTCCTATTTCGTTTTACGTGACATAGCAGTTTCACATGCTTCCTCTAATTTATATCCTGGTGTTAACTAGGCCCGGTTTTTTTGCGACGGTTTTTTTTTCATCTAATATTCCACTGCAAACTATGAGTGCTTCAGGCCAATCTAAATTATTAAGGAGCTGTGTGTTATTGTAGATACATAAATATAATAATTCGACATTTCCTGTAAATTGTTTGGTATTTTTCACTTGAGTTGCCACAAAATATATGATTGAACCTTAATAGTTTCAAACCAGACGGTTTCTTGCTGTTTGCGCTAGCTCTCCAAAATGACTGGTTTTACTAACTAATCTTTGGTCCGAGTAATAGCTGCAGGAAATAGATCTGCAAGTGATATTTAAAGTGGACCTTAAGCGTAATTAAAGCTACGTAGCCTAATCGTGGGGGCCGGAGAATCACTTGACGACTGCAGACATCTGGTTATGACATGAAATTTTATTATGTATGATTTTAATGAAATATCTATGATATTCTATTTTAATTATTAATTTATGGTTATAATTATATGAAAATGGACATGTTTTTTTTAAATTCATTAATGATCATTGTACTTTAACACATTATATACAACGAAAAGATTCTTCATAATTTCAAAATATGAGATCTAAGGGATGTATAATTGCTGAAAGTTGCATAACCGCGAAAGGAAAGTATGCAGTTTTACGCCTTACCAGGTCCTGGCGGTTCAGTCGAGTCTTCATTGTTTCATAAGACCATATGGCTGAGGCGAGTGCTTGGTATACCGAGGTCGCAAGGGTTTCGAAATCTTTTAGCCATTTCCTAGATTCCTGTACCTGCGGAATTCTTCCTGTCGCTCTTACTGGTAACAGTGCCAGAAGAAAAGGACTAGCGGCCATAGCAGATCAATAGCATATAAGTCTGGTTGCATCGATTCACACAATTTGAACTACTAGGATTTATTCCGTTCATTTTAGTTATCAGAAAGGGTACACTTTCATCAAGATCCCTAACGCCCCCTTTTTGGGCGGATAATTTGACAAAAGTTGTCTTTGAGAATCTAGAAAGAAAATCAGCGATCAGGCTGTGGCGGCCATATTGGAATTCAGACAGGTCTGTTATTAATAGGTCTAGAGCCCTCATAGGTACCAATCATCCCTGTGAATTTGGAAAAGCTGAAGTAAGTTGTTGTTGAGTTATCGCACGCAAAATAAAATTAGCGATATTGCTGTGGCGGCCATATTGGAATTTCGACAGGTCTGCAATTCAAAAGGTCTGGAGCCCTCATTGGTACCAACCACCCCTGTGAATTTGGGAAAGCTGCAGTATGTTATTGTTGAGTTATCACGCGCGAAAGGAAATCAGGGATTGGGCTGTGGAGGCCTTATGGTTTTCCAACAAGCCTGTATTTCGATAGGTCTGGAGCTGTCCTAGGGTACCAAACACCCTTGTGAAATTGGGAAAGCTGCAGTATGTTGTTGTTGAGTTATTGCGTGCGAAAGAAAATCGGCGATTGGGCTATGGCGGCCATACTGGAATTCCGACAGGTCTGCAATTCACAAGGTCTGGAGCCCTCATTGGTACCGACCACCCATGTGAATTTGGGAAAGCTGCAGTATGTTGTTGTTGAGTTATTGCGTGCGAAAGAAAATCGGCGATTGGGCTATGGCGGCCATACTGGAATTCCGACAGGTCTGCAATTCAAAAGGTCTGGAGCCCTCATTGGTACCAACCACCCCTGTCAATTTGGGAAAGCTGCAGTATGTTATTGTTGAATTATTACGCGCGAAAGGAAATCAGGGATTGGGCTGTGGAGGCCTTATGGAATTCCAACAAGCCTGTATTTCGATAGGTCTGGAGCTGTCCTAGGGTACCAATCACCCTTGTGAAATTGGGAAAGCTGCAGTATGTTGTTGTTGAGTTATTGCGTGCGAAAGAAAATCGGCGATTGGGCTGTGGCGGCCATATTGGAATTCCAACATGTTTGAAATTCGATAGATCTGGAGCCGACATAGGTACCAATCATCCCTGTGTATTTGGGAAAACTGCAGTATGTTGTTGTGGAGTTATTGCGTGCGAAAGAAAATCAGCGATTGGGCTGTGGCGGCCATACTGAAATTCCGACATGTCTGTTATTCGAAAGGTCTGGAGCCCTCATAGGTACCAATCATCCCTGTGAATTTTGGAAAGCTGCAGTATGTTTTTGTTCAGTTATCGCGCGCGAAAGAGTGTATCAATGACGGAAGGACGGAAGTGCGGAAGGACGGACACGTTGATCACTATAGGGCACCGCTTGACAAGCGGGGCCCTAATTACATGTACACGTCATTGTGTCTTACCCATGGCAACTCTAAGTTTCACGCAAGAGGGTATAATAGCTGTGTTTACTCTTTGGCGATGATCAGGCGACTGGGACTCTTATCTTTATCCTAAATGAATTAAAATTTTTTTCTCTAAGGTTTATTTCCTTTTATGTTCCCATTCATAGAAAATAACCGGGATAAATTTACTGGATAAAGTTAGATCGTAAGATGTTTTCGAGAAAAATGGGTAAAATAATGATAAAATAATAATTAAATTATATACTTATGACGTATGTTAATAATCCCCCCCCCCCAAAAAAAAAGAAATGTGTTTTTTATTGTGTGCATAGGATATGTCGAATAAATACATATCATTATTTGCAAATTCGAATTAATTATTTATTATAAATTAATTTAACAAGGCCTACAGTCCTAATGCGAACCTGTTCAAAGTTAGGGAGTATGAATGGAGGATTATTTTTAAAATTTAGTATTGATCCTCTTATGTCCTGCATATCTACCTTAGAATTATGATTTCAACATAATGGATGTTTCGGACCTGCAAGTTTCGGACTAGGATATTTTAAAACTAGAACACGGGAAGTCGACAAGCGACTACGTCTCCGCCGAAATCAGAGTGGGACGGGCGAACTGAGTCATGGATTGAGTGGAAAGGGGAAATAGAGTGAGGAGTGTTGCATATCAGCATGGATGTCTGCAGCCGAAATGTGTATGTAGGTTGCGCCACCTACCACAAAATCAGAAAGCTGTCCAAGTTGTATACATATGCATAATTTTAGGCAAATAAGTCAAACCACTACTTGTATATGAGTGATTTTACCCACAGCAGACAAACAGAAGGACGCTGTGCAAAAATGTTGGCAGGTGGTGCCACCAATTTTGTATATGATTATGAGCTATATGTGATCTATACATATACAAAACTTCAGGGGGATATGTCAACCAGTCCAGAGATATAAGCCTGAATGTCTGCAGTGAAAACATAAAAATAGGTAGCGCCACCTGCCACATAATCGAGAAAGCTATCCAAGGTGTATAAACATGCAACATTTCAGGCAGATATGTCAAACCACTGCCGACATATGGGTGACTTTATCCCACGGCAGACAAACAGATGGACGCTGTACAAAAATGATTGAAGGTGGCGCCACCAGTTTTGCGTATGATAAAGAGCTATGTGAGATATATACACTTGCAAAACTTTGGCCAAATCGGTCAAACGGTTTCCGAGATATGAGCTTGGATGTCTGCAGCGTAAACGTGAATGTAGGTGGCGCCACCTGTCATAAAATCAAGAAAGCTGTCCAGGATGTATAAACCTGCAAAATTTTAGGCAGATATGTCTAACCACTGCCGAGATATGAGTAATTTTATCCAATAGCAGACAAACAGACGGACGCTGTGCAAAATTGTTGGCAGGTGGCGCCACCAGTTTTGCGTATGATAAGGAGCTATGTGAGATCTATACACTTGAAAAACTTTGGCCCAATCGGTCGAACAGTTCCCTAGATATGAGTTTTGATGTCTGCAGCGTAACCGTGAATGAAGGTGGCGCCATCTGTCCTAAAATCAAGAAAGCTGTTTAGGATGTATAAACCTGCAAAATTGCAGGTGGATAAGTCAAACCACTGCCGAAATATGAGGGATTTTATCCCAAGGCAGATGGAGAGATGGATGCTGTGAAAAAAATGGTTTCAGGTGGCGCCACCAGTTTTGCCTATGATAAAGAGCTTTGTGAGATCTATTAACATGCAAAATTTTGGCCAAATCGGTCAAACGGTTTCCTAGATATGAGCTTGGATGTCTACAGCGTAAACATGAATGAAGATGGCGCCACCTGTCATACAATCAAGAAAGCTATCTAGGATGTATAAACCTGCAAAATTGCAGGTGGATAAGTCCAACCATTGCCGAGATATGAGTGATTTTATCCCAAGGCAGATAAACAGATGGACGCTGTGCTGAAATGGTTGCAGGTGGCGCCACCTTTTATAGTGTATGTTATAAAGCTATCCAAGGGCTACATTTTTAGCCTGATTGGTCAAACGGTTCCCGAGATATGTTGGTTTATGTGTGGAAATAAACGCACAAATGGACGCTGGGCAGAGAGGACAGTACAGAGGTCAACCAAAAATGAGGGCGCAGCAGTTCACATGTGACCTCATCATAATTCCGAATTTTAAAAAAAATTCTGCCCAGTGGTTATGGAGGAGTTCTCCGGAAACTTTAGCGGCGGCAGCGTCCGACAGAAAACATAGTATCCGCAAAACTCTGTTTCTGCGGATACAACGAGGATGTATCAGTCAGGATATTTCGGATATGTTCTTTTTACCAGGGAGGATTACTGGAATAGATGAACCGACTATATGGCAGCATAGTTTCGGGGAAGAACATTTTTTAATCTTGTTAAGCTTCTTCCCTATAAAATCTAAGAAAATGCAGTTGTCCAAGAAATAAGTAAAATCCGATAAAATTTTTTAGATGACAAGTTTTTTGCAAAAAAATTTGGTGATGCTAGCTCCTGCCCTTAATGAGATAGCTATGACGCATGATGGACGACGGACGAAGCCACACCATTGCATAAGCTCACAGATTAACTAAAAATGCAAACCAAGTTTTTTCAAACAGTTGATAGATATAGTTTCAATAATTCTTATCCGGGCATTTTGCGTCTAGACGTCTCATTTAAAAGAAAGGAAAGCATGTCAAACATCACAAATTAAGTACTATATACACAAAACAAGGTACCCAGGAAGATCAGGGCTAAGCTTGGAAAACCATTTAAGAATTAACAAATAACTCTTACATGTACAAAATCAACTGAGAAGCATCTGTGAAAAGTGCGAACACGGGTTTTTATTCATAACACCTGTTATTACTATAGTAAATAATAATGTCAATATCTACATTGATTTAAAACCAAGTTAAAACATATCAAACATCAACATACCGATAGCACTAGATACATGATACAAGGCCCCCATCTGAAATATGCCAAAGCTTGTTATAGAATGTCATAAACCCTGCACCGTTGGGCTATCTCCTCATTATTCGATTTAACCTTTTTTATGCAGAGTGCAACTTATAAATTTCATATATGTATACGTGTATTTATGTATGTTTGAAAGTATGAATGGATGAATGAATGGAATTATGCATGCGTTTGTGGATGTATTTTTTTTGTGTATTTTATTATTTGTAGGTACATATGCAGAAAAACATAAAGGTAATCAATAAAGTACTCTTTTTATGAGTACTTACATGGTATTTGAGTTCTAGTAGGAATACTCAAGATATTTTAAAGAAAGTACTCGAGTATGAGTACACATGCGTACGGGTCCTTCGAGTACAAGTACTTTTGGACCAAAATCTGATATCAGCTTTTCCCGTCTACCACGTCTCATGCAGGCCACTGTCAACAAGACGAAACTGTGATCGGTTACTACGATAACTAAATTATACATTGTTGGGTATATCTCAGTCCGTTACACATGAATAAAGCAAGCTTGTTCAAACATTTTAATACGACCATTTCCTTAAAAGACTAATGTGCGTCTTGCTCATTCGTATAAGTGTATCTTTCTACTGTTATCAAGGTCGGAATCTTGGCCACAGTAGGACCTCTCCCCTGATCTGCATTAAGCGCTAAATGATTTCTGAACAATGTTACATTACATTATGGTGAGTAACATGATACAAGGCAGCCATCAAGAATATGCCAAAACTTGTCATTGAATGTCAGAAACCCTGCAGCGGTGAGCTATCTCCCTAAACGTAACCTCTTACTTAACCTTTTTATGCGGACTGCAACTGGTTTAATTATTTTTTTTTTAAATTACATATATGAATACATGTATGTTTGTACGTTTAAATTTATGGATTGATAGATGAATGCAATTATGAATGCGTTTATGTATGTATTATTTTTGTATTAATATATATAAACTATATATATATACATTATGGTGAGTTGTTGTGTTTGTTTTACCACATATGCATTTACATGTTATATAGAACAGAACATGATGGGTTGATGTTTTTTGTATCATATCTTATGTGTTTATCTGTGTCTTTTATATATGTGCAATGTATATATCAATCGGTCATGGGATGTCCTTTCGTGTGATACCGGTACTAATATTCACTAAATATGATAGAGATAAATACAGCACAGAATGATCTTGTCCGTGTATGCTACCTGAGGTATATAACAAAGCCCCCTGCAAAGTGTAAGCTGTATCATTTATGTGTCATACATGATCACCATATATTGGTTTGAATATCTGTTGTAGACGGATTACCAGTGTTGGTTAAAGTGTGTACATGTAATGATAGCTTGCGGTGATGTGTTTTGATACCTTTTGTGTTCTCTATGACGTGTGCACAGGTTGAACCATTTATATCAACCGGTTTTGTTTATCTGCAGCGCTTGGTATTAAACAAAGCATTCATTCTAAATGTAAGCCACATGAGGTGTCATTTAATATTCATTTACACCAGGTTTGCTTTAACACAAGGTTCAGCTGTTCCTTTGTACAAAATAAATACAAAATAGAATGACCTAGCCCGTGTATGCTGCTTGAAGTTTTTAACAAAGCCCCCTGCAAAGTGTAAGTTGTTTCATTTTTGTGTCATACATGACCGCCATGTATGAGATGTGGTCAGTATATCAATGTCTCTTACAATTTAGTCAGTTATGAATTGTTTTTTTATGGCGGATTGGCAGTAGTTGTTGTGCCTCTTAATAACAATGCCCTGCACAGTATAGCCACATGTAGTACATGACACAATTGTATATCAATGTTCAATACACGATATGAATGTTATACATTTAGAATTATAATATGTCATGTTATATGGATATTATGCAAAAAGCATTTTAACAATATGTACAAATTAAAGAGTTTTCTTGTTGTACGAGGTTTACGTTCGATATTCGATGTTTTACATAGGTAAGATTCATTGCGTGATATTTTGCGACCTATCCCTCACAAGTATTGCGTTTCACACATTCGAGCTCAAGCCATTGAGGATTTCCTTTATATATGTCAGAAACATGAGATATAGTAACAGCGTGAGGCTGGAAAAATGTCTCCTTCCGATTGTTATTTTCTAATAATAGTGGCAATATATAATACTGTGGAATAAATACATTTCAATCATATGTGAGTCAAACATTTTGAGTTGTTTCGTTCGTCTGTCCAATAAGATGATGTCCCTGGTATGGATCAGATCTAAAACAGAACAACCTCTATATTAAAATACAATTAATGCTAACTACAATACTAAAGTGTATATTATTTTCATATATTAGCAATGTGTCTCATGTTTTGGGACTTAGGTTTGACTGCAGGCAGTATGCAATACAGTATTTGTTATCGTTTAGTAATACATACAATACTTCTTTATGGAAATATTAGAATCTAAACATTCAATGATGAAAAATAACTGTGATATTAACAGAGGCTGACAAAAGCCATCAGTTGAAATAACAGTGTGTATTGGTAGAAACTATTAACAAGTATGAAAAATCTGTCCTCACGCAGATGTATATTCGTATATATGTCTCTACTTCAATTTATAAATTTGAACTAGATATGTAGTACTTTTGCAAGTCTGGAAAAAGAAGTGGTATAGATCTGTATGACGATAACTACACTGTAGAGCATTACCTTTGAAATAAGTCTTTTTCCAACACTAGGGGTAAAAAAATGACATCTTTAAAATTGACCAAGAATTTATTGTTATTTGTTCTTCCCTGAGGAAATGAAGTACTTATGTTTATTTTTTCTTTAAATGTCCCACTCATAGGGCAAATACTTAAAAGAATGCAATAAAATCTCATAAAAAATAAGATACTGTAAGTGGCACCACTAAATTGATGCAGCAGTTGCAATGTACTAAGGCCAACAATACATCATTTTTTTCACAACAATCTACCCAGTGGTTCTTGAGAAATAAGCTCATTTATCATAAAAGCTCTGTGCCCACTGTGCCTTCAGAAGTTGAAGGAGTTTTGCCCAAGACCTCCTTGAATTTTAAGTAGGAAGGTTCCAGGTTCAACCGTTATGATTTGTGCCCCTTTGACTTTCACAGTACTAAAATCATGTTTTTTTCCTATAGCTCACAGAATATTTGTTACATTACACCTTATTTCAAGATCAAATGAGACTTGCCAAGGATCTCCCTGAATTTTACATTAGAAAGTTCTAGATCCAACAGTTAAGTTTTGTACCTTTTGCCACTCTCTGGGTACTTAGAATCATATTGTTTGCCAGTAGCTCATAGATTATGACCTAATTTCAGATCTCCAAGGATAATTTTCAAAGATTTCCCTGAAAATATATGGTAGATGATTCTAAGGAAAATTAATACACTTTGTAACCTTTCTGTTGAGTGCTAAAAATAATGTTTTTGGTCCGATGCACGCAGAATATAGGCCACAATGAACTAATGCCAGGTTTCCAAGGAGATTAAACTAGAAACTCCCTTGATGTTGAATTTGAGCACTTAGATTCTAGGCCTAACGTATACCTTTTATACCCATCTGACATTCAGAGTACTCATATGACATCTTTTCCTATTTGTCATAGAATGTTAAGTGAAAAGATTCTAGGCCTAGCGGATACACGTCTACTGTCTAGCTGCTCCAAATCATGTTTTCGACCCGTAGGTCGCAGAATATAGGTCAGAATGATCTCATTTCAGGTTTCCACGGAGATTTTGCCAGAACCTCTCTGGATTCAGCGACATTAGATTCTAGGCCTAACAGATACGATGTGTGACCATCTGACATTCATGTTGCTCATATGATATCTTTTTACTAAAGGTCATATTATATAGGCCACTATGACCTTATATGCTGCAAAGGACATTTGCCCGGAACCTCCCAAAAATTTAACATTACAAGATCTAAGGCCTAATGGATAAAATATGTGCCCTGTCTGTCTGGGTTCTCAAAATCATGTTTTTGGCCCGTAGGTCGCAGTATATAGGTCTCCATGGCCTAATTTAAGGTTTCCGAGGAGACTTGCTCAGAACATGCCTGGCTGTTGTATGAGAAGATTCAAGGCCTAACAGATACGTTGAGTGCCCATCAGAAATTATTTTTCCTATAGTTTACACTTACCTATTTTCATGTTTCCAAGGACATAGGCCCAGGACCACACTGAATGTTACGTTACGAGATTCTATACCTAATAGATACAATTTCTTCACTGTCTGACTGTCTTGCTGCTCAAGATCATGTTTTCGGCCTGTGTGTTGCAGAAAATAGGTCATCATGACCTAATTTCAGGTTTCCAAGGCGATTTGCCTTGGACCTCCCTTTACCTTAGATGTGCAGTTAAAAGTTTCTAGGTCTTATGGTTATGGTTTATGCCCTGATAACGGCTGGACGGCCGGACAAGGCACAAAGATAGATTTCTATAGCCCAGATGATTAGCTGTCCTAAAAAACTGATCAGGATTACCCGTGTTACTAAATCGTGACATTGCAGTAAAATACATAAAAACTTGATTACGAGGGTCCTTGTACAGGGTATCAGGTAGTGAGCCATATGACTACACACACATCGTATAATTTCTATTTCTGTAAATCATTATTATGCATAAATTCCTCATGACTACAACAGTCGTTTTATCAAAGCTCTCTGACCCATGTATACAGTTATAGCCTGGCAAGTAATACTGTGCCTCAACTAGGACGCTGCGTCATGAACTCTAATTGTATTCAAGACCATTCCATAAAAACATTACATTTACCCACCTCGTTGTCTCTATAATCGAGCTGATGTATCTGTATGTATCATGTCAAAACCCGAGGGAAATGAAAAAAAGTAAAATGCAATGTATTGAATTATGTGTAACTATATTATAAACTTAAATATACAAGGTACATATATAAGTTAAAGAAAGTGAATAATACCATAAGTGAGAAGTCTAATCTTATTATGAGTAATTTTTGTCAAAAGTTAGAATTGTATACAGTTTTACTACTGTATAGAAAAGGGCACATGGTGTCAACAGTTTAATTAAAATGTGAAAGATGACAAAAATATAGTTAATAGATGAAATCCTACAATATGTAGATTAATTTCCAAATTTCTTCATCAGTTGGTTCAAAAGATTTAACAAAGGACAGTAATGGTCCTTCATATTGCATTTTGTTCCTGTTCTTCGCAGAACAAAGAATGATTTAAATTTGGATTTCAAGCTGAGTTTCTCAAGAGCCGTTTAGGAATTGTCATGGGGTTAAAGATACTCATGATGGCTGCTAAATTCAAGTATACATTTGGCAAATACGATGGCGGGCATAGTTTTTATTGGAATATTCAATTATACAAAATACAAACCAGATTTTAAAATAATTACACCTTTAAATATATTGATTACATTTTAAACGCATAGCATTTCAATAGATTTTCAATGCAGTAAGCTGGAATTAATATGAAACTATACTATTTCAAACATAACTTGTGCATAAAAGGCAATGTAGCTAAACACTTTTTAATTAAAATAAAGCAAAGTTCATGCTTGCGACAGACACATAAACTTAAAACCAAAGAAGAAAATTACAAAAAATAGAAAATAAATTAAAACATCATCAGTCAAATACGGGGATGTAGTAAATCTTTCTCACCTTTCATATCTCTTGATGACAAACCAATTACAAATAACTTTGCCAATAACGAGGAATACAAATAACACCAATACGGCAATGAAAGGTTTTTTATATTGGTCTTTGCGCTCATTCAGATACATATTGCTGCTCTTTATCTGTTCAGTCTCTGAAAGACAGTAATAAAAATGTCAGGTTGCTATGCAAAAATGTTGAGTAATGAATGTGAAATATGTATAGGCGCGTATCCCGAGATTTGGGTGGAGGGAGTATATTGTTTTTGCCAAGGGACTAATGCCCTAAGGAATATCCAAAACTCAGACAGATTTGTAGCATTATGATTAAGGGTTCAGGGTAAATACTGCGAAAGGTAAGTTATCACTGTAAAGACCGGATTTCATCCCACAGACTGACCTGGAATCATAAAAAAAGCTTTCTTGGCGTATTTAATTCGCTTAACTGTTAAAATTTATAATGTCAGTCATACGCAAAATATTTGTGTAACCGGTTATATTATATGTTAATATATACAACATAAACTGTGCGACAGGACAGATGTGTTGAGACGGCTTTGTTAACTAATATATATAAATATATTTTATTGATGGATCGGTATGTTGCCTCCCTTTTTTGTACACATACCGGTCTTCTCCGTTACCATATGGGTACTTGCTGCCACAGATGTTGGGTTTGTGTCTTAAAGCAATCGATATAACATAATTGACAAATATGGACTAAACGGATAAACAAAATTTTTTTTAAAGTCTGTAATACCAGACACCCCCTCGACTCTAAGGCACAATCATTAGTCCTCCAATAGCAGACACCACATCATGTCTCACACACAATCATTTGTCCTCCAATAACAGACACCACATCGTATCTCAGACACAATAATTTGTCTTTTATATCAGACACCTCATCATGTCTTAGACACAAGTATTAGTTTTTAATACCAAACACCTTATCATGTCTCAGACGAAATCTTTTGTCAGTAATAGCAGACATATCATTATGTCTCAGACACAAGCATTTTGCCTGTAATACCAGATTCCTCATCCTGTCTCAGACGAAATCTTTTGTCAGTATTGGCAGACATTTTATCATGTCTCAGACACAAGCATTTAGTCTGCATAGCAGACACATCATCATGCCTCAGACGAAATCGTTTGTCAGTAATAGTAGACATATTATCATGTCTCAGACACAAGCATTTAGTCTGTCATACCAAACACATCATTATGTCTCAGACGAAATCTTTTGTCAGTAATAGCAGACATATCATCATGTCTCAGACACAAGCATTTAGTCCAAATACCAGATACATCATCATGTCTCAGACGAAATATTTTGTCAGTAAATACAGACATATCTATATGTCTCAGACACGAGCGTTTAGTCTGTAATACAAGACACATCATCATGTTTCAGACGAAATCTTTTCTCAGAATAGCAGATATATCATCATGTCTCAGACACAAGTATTTAGTCTGTAATACCGGACACCACATCATTTCTCATATACATGCATAAGTCCATAATACCAGCTTTTTTTTCTGTTATAACTAACTGCTGACATGTAAACGTATTGCAATTCTACCAGGCCTTTTTTTGTGTATGTCATGGAGAGTTGACTGTTCATAGCTGGAATTGTGTACATTTTTATCGGATTTCGTTGATTATTAAAGAGTACCTACCAGTTTCCCGCTTATGCCTAAGACAAATAGTAGGATGGCTGCTGTTACAATAATGGGACTCCCAGTAATAGCCTGAAGAAAATTTCTTCAGCACTGCACAACCTTTGGCTGGTTCGGGATGGTTGCTGTACCAGTAGTACTCGGTCCTCGCAATGTCTCCGTCGGCAAGAGAAAATAGCAGGGCATGTATAATAATCTTTACAAGAACACGTCACAATTCTGTCAGAATTCATCCATAGGGCGATAATAGCAAAATCCGGAGTATTAACCATGTATATCTCACTATACTCACCTATAATAGTGCCTTTTTGGATGTTCGTTTTACTGCTAACAATTGTCCTTTGCTAAGCTTGTTATTCCTGGTTTGTTAGGTTAGATGCACTTGCTATCATTACAATGTCATAATGTGATTTATGTAAATATGCATTTGTTGTTAAAAAGAACATGACCTGGAGCAATATTAGGCTTATTCTTTTACACAATTAGTTATATTTTGCTTTATACAAAAGATTCCCAGCATAATCTTCCCATCATAGTCTTAGTACCTCGTATACGGCTGTTAAACACCTTGTTTAGAATCTGCATGTTAGTAAACAAAGTCTATGTTTATCTGTTTGCCATAAAAAGGCCGCGTAACCGGAGGTCCAATTGTGAGCCGCAACACGCGGAGTTTCAGCCATATAATTTCATTGATATAATGTATAAACAGATTTTTAAAGAAGAGGTTTTACCAGCTTTGTGGTGGGCACATGTATATTCGATTACAATGTCATGTTTTTCGTGAAGTAAGTTTCACTTCAATACCATCAAAAGAAAAGAACTGAGACTGAAGATGCATGATACATTTTATGTTTTGTTATAAAATAAATTGTGTATATTTACTGTAATATATTTGTGGGCAAAATACTTAATGTAAAGTGAAAACATGTTAAAATCAATACCGGCTTCTGTGGCTTAGGGGTAGAGCGCACGACTCAAAGCCGGGAGATCGTGGGTTCGAATCTCAGCCGAGGCGGTGAGGTTTTTCACGGTCGGCCCCCACCCAGGGTGAGCGCTCTGCAGGCTTAACGGGAAGGCTGTGCCCTACAGCCGTGTATCACTCACATACGAGTGGTTCCTCGGTGTTATGACCCAGTAATGGGGATGATTACACACCCAGGATCCGCAGGTGCGGTAGACACCGGGCCTGGGTGACACCAGGATATAAAAATGATAGGAAGCGAGTGCTACTGCCCTGTCAAGTAGTCCCAAACCGAAATGGAAACTCTGCAGATGTACATACTTAGTTAAGACTTTGTTAAGTCAGCATTAAAAAAGGGAGGCGGTTACCTCCACCAAAAAAATTTATAAAAAAAAATGTAAAAATCAATATTTATCTTTCTGATACATGTGGTAACGTTTCGCCCGGCAGTCTTAATGCAACCAGCGATTCCACAAAACAATATAACAAATAGGTTTTTTTGTTTCGTATTTTTATATTTTCATTAATAATATAATTATTAAATTTCTTAAATATATTACAAAGAGAAATATTTTAATAAGGAATTGTTTTGCTGTCATTTTAGAAGTGATTAAATATAGAATTACTCGGGGTTTTTTAATATAGACAATTGAATTTTCTAATTTGTATTGTATGACTGAACATTTGCCATATAACCATTCGTCAGACATGGTAGTTTATATAAACAGGAAACGTGTCCTTTCTAATATTTAAACATCATTTAAAATTTAAAATAGGTACAACATTTCATCTAATTTCATTGAGAAACCTGAAAAAATGTCGTGTCGTGCAACCTGCGCATAGGTTTTACTTTGTCTTTCAGTCATATATAAACCGTCCGGTTTATCCTGTTTTACATACTATAAAAATCAGAACATGAATGCCGTTGTCTGCTTGTCATCAACATTGATACTTGTATGTACCTAGCTTTTGGTCCTTCCTTGTAAAGTATAACTATGTATAACAGTATATAACTATTTACATTGGTTATAATTTACTTAAGTGCAAAATCTGAGTTGCATCTCGAAACCCCGGGACCTTTTAATTTGCTCAGTAACTTTATTTATCCTTGGGAGCTTACTTTTCGATCCAATCGGAAACTCCCACACAGTCTGTCTTTGCCTGTCCAATAATGCTTACAGGGTATTGGCCAAACTGACCCAATCCACTTAACTAGATTTTGTAGTTGAGCTTTTGTCTGAATGGTAGCAGGCTCAGCGCCTGTAAGACGACACATATTGGCAGCACCAAACCAACTCGCGACGTCACATCCTTTGATGTAACACCTGGAACCAAGCTGCTTGCAGTTTTCTAGAGACACACTTGGCGGACATCTAATGCATTCTTCAATTAATTATAAAAAATGTGAACCTATATGTGTCAAATGATAATTTTGTTCCAGATAAAGTAACAATTATAAATCGTGTAAATTCTCTAGAAACACTAAGATTCACGAAATATTTGCTTTTAGGACCGAAGGTAGATATCATCATCTTGATCTTCTAAATTTGTGAATTATTCATGAAAATAAGGTAGCTATGGGTTTGTTTCAGACACAAGATTTATACAAACTGATACACCTGGGCAGGTTAATAAATTTAGAATAATTCAAGGTCTAAAGTGCTTAATATTTCAGTCATGATTATGTGGTCGCTTTCATCATATGCTTGGTGTTAAATACCACAGCATAAGCTAGTCTCTTTTTGTGTAAACAGTTTTTCCAAGCATCAGAAGAGTTTATTTGTATAACTGGCATTAATTAACAAGCATACCAATTTGTATATTTAGAAATACTTTAACTATATACCAATATTATTCAACTCATTTAGTTTAATTTTATTAAATTCATTCTTATTTTCAAGCTTAATATGCACCGTTACATGTACCAATTGAGTGCCAAAACTATATTCATTAAAGTAAACAAGACACAATTATCATATTAGATCCATATAATATAAACGGTTACCTCTGATCTGACACAAATACCCGTAGCCGCTAGTTTGACAGGTGTCACTGACCAGTGCCTTGTATCTCACATTAAGGAGGCCACATGTTCTCCGAGGATCCCCATTCCCCTGTATCGAAATATATGTATACATCATATTATTTTCTTCATATTGAACTTTTTTTCTGAAACTGTTAACTACATCGAGGCGTCTAGACTTAAACATTTGAAGTAGTGCAACTCTCAGATCATTAACATCACTCCCACTTCTTCTAAAAAGACAAGTAAAAGGAATCTGTCAACATGGTATATATATACATATAGCCATGCTGGTTCATTGTTTATAGGTGGAAAGGGTATACAGAAAAAAGTCTGTGTATACCCTTTCGAGATATATATATATATATATATATATATATAAATCATAACGGTACTAGTGTATTTTATTTAATTATAATTGTTATAATTAAAAGTAAAAGGACTCTTGTGCACAGGGTATATATATATATATATATATATATATATATATGTAATGGAACCTCGCCTTCAACCACCCCACAATTGTGAATATCCATCCCCCCCCCAATAATGATCGGTTTGGTCTGTCCCCAAAGTAGTCTAAACTGTGGGGTTCCACTGTATATAAAAGGAAACAACAGGAAATTTCTTGTTAAACACCGTATGTTGTATTATCATGGTTGATCCACACATGAAGATCTTTTCTCTTCAGTCCTATCCATGCTTTCTCCAGGCCGGTCTTTTCCATTACATCCACCAGCATGCTATGTGGTTCCCTCGAAGTGGAGAAAGGAATCCGAGTATACGATAATGCTTATTACATCCATTTTGTTTTTGTTTTCACATTACAGGCTGCAGGAACCGCACAGCATCGGACACATATTTTTATATTTTCGAAAATATGGAGTACGAACAGGCCCAAAATAGATGTAACAACATCGGAAGTTACGTTGGTCTTCCTCAGGACTAATCAGTAGAGGAACATCAGCGACTGCTTAACCTAATGGCTCATCTTAAACTTGAGACTATATGGCTGTCACTGAGAAAAAAGAAACTCGGCAACTTGATTTGGATAAATAATGGATCAGGTTATGCTGTGACTTTATTATCAATATATCGATATAATACTCATATCTGCCCATGTCCTGTAATGACATAATATATATTAAATATTTAAAAACACGACCAAGTATTTAGTGCTTACAGTTTTGTAATATGCTTTGTTTAATATACATGTATCATAATATTTGTTGTGCTTAGTACATGATCCCAGATGGAGGAGACAGGATGGCCAATGTGGAGCATACATTTGGGATGGCATAGTCGATGCAGTCAAGACTCGATGCCTTTCAAAAGAGTCCTCGAAATACCTCTGTGAGCGATTATTATGAATAATAATTTTCTGAAGTATAACCTCACTTCATTTGAACCTAACTGCGTTCAAACATAGTCAGATGTCGTTATCATAATGTACTCTTACGAAAAAAGTAATTACACCTTATTTCCTTGATCAGATGCTGGGCCTTAAATAGTCGCCTGCCTTATTCAGTAATAAATCTCCGCTTCTTTGATGAGCTTCCTACCCACCAGGCGGTTTTATTTAACATATAAAACTGTGCCTCCATGTGCCACCACAAGTCAAATAAGCGACCAGTAGGTCATCTGCAAACTATTCAAATATGTGATGTTACATCAACAGTTAATGTTTACTCTTTACATAGACAAGTAAATTCAATAAATCATATTCAGACTTATTTGAATGTATTTTCTTAAAAAGATTAACTTGGCACCTAATTTCATTGCTCAATAGTAATGGAGTAAACATCTTTTTAGACATTTGCTGGTGTTTAAGCATCTACCTTAACATAACAGACATCTTTTATTTCCTCTTAAGATATAACATCGAAACACGTTTATTAATTCAATTTGACTATATACTCCAGAGGTCGTGATTATTGCTTTCTAAAAAAGGTGGATTGAAACGGGAACAACATAACCTAAATGGTTCTGTTCAACAAGCAAATAGTTGTAGTTCCATGCACGGTGGCCATATGTGCTTCTTGTGTACATTTAAAAGTCATATGTACTTGCTTTACATAGAGGAATAGTCCTGTTAAAGGGCTAATTATCACCACAATGTTAAGTCTGTCTCAACAAATACCTTAGATTTCAGATACAATCTGTCCTTCTGTCGTTCCACGATGTAACTGCATAATCGTGGACGGTCAGGCGGTGTCAGTGCATGGTGGAGTGTACGACAGGTCCACAGCTAGGGCCATGTGTAGAAGCATTGGGGCTGACTTGGTTCACACAGACAAAACAGGATTCAAGAAGGATTTTGAGAAAATCGTGGAGTCCCATGAAGCAGTATTTGTCGGTCTGTACCGTGAAGACTGGACCTTCACGGGTCTTAGGGGAGGTGAGTAAATAATCTGCACCCCCTCCCCCGAAAGCTGGTTCCTACCATGCAAAGTATAATTAAATACCGTCTCAGAAACACGTTATTGAATCATCTTTGGACATATCACCATAGTATATACTATAATATTTCAAATGACATTTCATTTGTTAACTGTAAAAAAAACTAAGTTTAGAAGAACGAAAAAGTTATTTATACGCTTGAATTATAAGTACAGTAACTGATATACGATCAGACGTTAGTAGGGAAAATTAATGAAAAACCAGTGACGGCGGTTCAGTAATAAACGAATCTATCTGAGATTATTATATATAGGATGTATTTCCGTCTAATGGAAATATTAAACAAAAGGCTGAAAGCAAACTTGAGGTAACAGTGGCACAACAGAGTATAATTTAACGTGAAGTTGACCCCTGTTTGTGCATCGGTAAATAGAAAATGGACAGTTGCAATGCGGGTATGTGTGCAGTTTGTAAATCTAAAACGTTTTACTTTGGTCATTGACAAAAAACCCACATGAATGTCCATGATTACATATTAATAAGAATTTTATCGATCACACATATTATGTCTGTAGACCATGTACATGTATTTGCCTGAGGAATGAATTTATAAACAGTCTATCATGTTTCTGTAAAAATAATATTTAATTTGTCATATTTCTTTTATACATGATAATATTATTATAAAAATATTATGAATGAATACACAATAGATGATAAATATAGTTTTTTTTTATTCTAACGGCAAAGGATACACTAGGATATATATACACACAGCCACACCCCTTTCCGTAATGTAGTTAAGCTCATTCAGTTATAATGTATTTGGTCCTAAGCGCCTCATTTGATGCGCATGGGGAATGCATGGTTAATTGCAATGGGTTTATTGTATCTAGATCATAATAAGCTCGTCATATTAAAAAAAATAATAAAAGTGAGCCGCTCCAAAGACACACACGTTTTTCGCTATGTGAGGGGACGATGACACCCGTCCCTTTTCAATATATTGTAAAAAATAATGCTAACGTGATCAGTCCTGGATCCAGCACTGTTTTTTAAAAGAAAATTGCGATGATTGAGGGTATGTATCCTCCGAGGCTTGGAGTGTCTCACTCGTATTGTGTGCAATTTATTCAACATTTATACATTTATACAAATGTAGCCATTTAATTGGCTATATGAATAATCTTGTTTCAGAATCAAGCAAGAAATAAAACCCTTTGACCTAAAAATAGACTGCTGGAGCGAAATGGTCCTCCAGGCCCCGTAGTAGAAATGAAATAAATTATAATTTGGTTAATGTCTTCCATGGAAACGTGTTGTAGTAATCCAACGGATTAACCATATTTTGCCCTAGGAAACTCTTGTATTAAACCCTTATTTATGTAGTTAAACATTTCAAATGTGCTTTAATAATACCCCTAAAAATGAAATCGGCAGTTATTTTCTGAATGTGTGCAGTTCTAAAAGATTTTTTCACAAGAAAGCTTAATAGCCATAAACATGCGCACATGTAGTTTTACCACACGTTTCCGTATACCTATGAAAGAATGTCTTTGTGTAAAATTTATAAAAAAAAGACCTGTGAATAGAAATATGATCCGCTGTTTATGACATTTTGGGACTAAATATATTCTCTTGGAAATGCATTTGTGATGAGACACAAAGTTAAAAAGTATAGAAAACAATAAGCCTACTATCTGAGATGCCCGTTTGTTGAAAAAAAGCATCTCTATCAGACCAAGTTTATAATAAAACATATATGTATTTGGACATTCATATAAACCCGGTTTATATATATATATGTATATATATATATATATATATATATATATATATATATATATATATATATATATATATATATATGAGTCGTAGTATGATTACAAACCATGTAACGGAAGCTGGTTGGTTTCGTATGGATAACATATGACACTGACACCAAAATAAATTCGTTTCAAGTGAATAAGATACAATATGCATAAAGGATATTGGTTATCGGGTAAATTTTACCAAAAAAAAAACATGTTTATTTATACTCAAAACTGTATTTCTGTCGCAGATAAACACTCAGTCGACAGCACATCAAAGAATTAGTTCCCTGATTATGGTAAGTCACGTATTAGTTTACAATATATTCTTTAGACTCTTTGGTCAAGTATTTAGTCTGTCTGTAAAGTTCTCTATCATAAATTGCATTCACACTCTAACGAAACAATGTTTTCTTAATTGAAAACTCAACATAGGTACAACGTGTCTTCTGCAGATCTGACATTTTGGTATGGATTTTCTTTGATCCTTTGGCTCGATTATTTGGTACTTCTCACTAAACACAACTCACGTATGAGTGTCCGGGCCATATGACCCTATACATGTGTTATTACGTCAGGGTCGAAGTGCAGTTCGAAAATTTGATGGATCTCAGGATATTCTTATATCATTTAGCCTGGTTAACCTTATCCAATTTCTAAGTAGACTTTAATCCTATTTGATTGCCAAAGGGCAACTGCCAACCCGTGTTTTGTAAAGGGTCGATAAAAACAAGTCCCAACTAGACTCTTATGAATCAACTCTGTATTTCCCCACAAGTACTGAATCTTTTTTGTTTTGTATTGATAAAAAAATGTATTCTGTTCAGGCAAAATATTTAATTACCAATATTTCTTAGGTATCTAAGACAAGCATGCTAATATCTGCCTTTGCATTTTACATAAAATGCAAAATATTCACATGGAAATTTCAGCAGAAAGCAATGGCCGCGTGGTACTTTTAGATATTTTTATTAGCTTGATCTATTTAATGTCTGTGTGGCTGCAGGGAAAAGGTTACCTCTCTCTCTCACTTAAACCTTTGTATACTTGACAGGCATGTTGTAAGTTTCCCTTATCCATATGTATCTTCCATCTAGCTGCCATGTTATTTGTCTGATTTAATTAATATATAGTAATTTGTTGTTAATTAATGTGGGATATGCCCGCAGTCACGTGACAAGGGTGATATGTAGCAAGTCACGTGACAAGGTAACGCGCGATAGGGGTGAGAGCAAAGGCTGCAGCATTCGGCCAGCAGCACAGCAACAGTAAGCAGCTTAGATTACGTAGTACAAGCGTGTACACAGTGACCATGCCGGGCGATGAGAGTGAGTCTCGGGAAGAGGGACCAACCATAACGCCCGCCGACAGAGTGTTCTCTTGGGCCAAAGACAATATGATCGACCGGACCACAGTGGATAATCTGGCAAAGCTTGGCTTTACTTCGCTAGACGCTCTGGAACTCCTCCAACCAGAGGATATGACCGCAAAAAATTCCTTGTGGTCATCAGGGCCGTATCTCGGTTACAAACAACACGGTCACCGGGCCTTAATACATCTGCCACGCACGGGAACCATGGCATCCCACTTACAGAAAAGGCAGCACATAACACGCCACATGCTGCTGGCCAGCTGCCTCACCTTATTGACACCGACAATGGCGGAACACCGCAACGTGGTAATGAGGTCAATCCCCGTGAAACCCACGACCATCCCGTCACTGCTCCGAGCGCCACTCAGTCTAACAGGGACACCATTGACCCCTACTGCGAACAGACAATTCGCATGTACAATCAGCTGCAGCAGACAGCACCAGGCGCTTCTGTGAACTTTGACCCCGAAGCGACAGCGGTGACCTCCCAGGGGCATCCAGGGACACCAAGACACACGGATACCACAGGCCCGGCCAACGCCAGTCAACAAACAAGACTGTTATCAGCATTGACACAGTTAGGCTTGCTGAATGAATCCGATACAAGGCAATCACGACTGAGTGCAGCCGGAACCGAGGCTTCGCTACACATATGGGACGATCCACAAGTGCAGTTGTCATCCCTGATGCAAGGCAGGTCTCCTAAGTTTCTAGATATCGTTGACTTTGTTGATGGTGCAGGGGCCACGCAGGAGACGATTATAGGCTCTTTTGTTAATGGGGGCGATGCTCAGGGGTGGCGGGGAGACACTGAACTGCTTATAAGAACCGGGACTAGACACCCGCGGCTTGATGCCCTCATGATACCCCAATGGTGCCTGGCTAATCTGGCCATCATGAGAACTCTAGTTGCCAATGGTTCCCTTACTGGACAGCAGGCAATTCTTGATTATTTCTCCCATACTGCACAAGTGCATATGTTTCTTAAGCGGTATGAACAAGTATCTGTCTTCTTATGGGATAGAGAGTACAGGCGGCTTCAGGCATCCCATAATTTTAGATGGGGGACTCAAGTAGGGTACCTTCAGTCAGTTTGGCTAAGACCTAAGCAAAGTGGGGTATTTGGTCAAAATCAAAAGGCCACGGCACGTCAACAAGGTCAATCTAGAATTAATAGGGGACCTACCACACCTGAGGGCACTGAGATTTGTAAAACCTTTAATTCAAGAAATGGCTGTAGATACACTAACTGTAAATTTGTACACACATGTATACGTGCAGGTTGTGGTCAGCCCCACCCAGTATGGAAGCATGATCATAATGAATAACTAGCACCCCCGACCAGGGTAGAATCAGGTTTGCTTCTGCCAGCATGGACGGATTTATTGCATGATGACCCGGACAGAGCATATTTGTTAAATGGCATTGAACATGGTTTTGATATTGTAGACCCACATGCACAGCCACGCCCAGTCCATACAAAAACCATAAATCAGCACTTCAACATGATGAACTAGTTAACAGACAGATCAGGACTGAGATTCTTAATGGTAATTATGTGTTATGTGATGACAAACCAATGATTGTTAGCCCGCTAGGGGCCATTTTGAAAGAAGATGGAAGTGTCCGCCTTATACATGATTGTAGCTTCCCGACGGGATTAGCACTAAATGACTATGCCTCATCAGTTGAGAAATTTTCATTTAAAACTGTGGATGATGCCGCGGCATTGATGACTCCTTACTGTTATCTAGCTAAAGTGGACCTTAAGTCTGCCTATAGGTCTGTGCCTATAAGCAAGGTTAGCCAAATGTTCACCGGCTTGGAATGGCGCAACAGTCAAGGTGCCCCGATGTACCTCAAAGATACCAAGCTTCCCTTCGGATCCAAGTTAGCCCCAGGTATATTTAATAGACTGTCGCAAGCCGTAACTCGTATGATGGCAAGGGAAGGTTATAGTAAGGTGATAGCTTACCTTGACGACTTTCTCATCATTAGTGCCTCTTTTGAGGAATGTACACGGGCACTGCACACTCTTATCAGCTTGCTCAGAAGGTTGGGATTTAGCATAAACTGGGGTAAGGTTATAGATCCGGCGCAACATATTGTATTTTTAGGAGTAAATCTAGATTCCGTAGCCATGTCACTTAGTCTACCACCTAACAAGGTACTAGTCCTCAGACAAGAACTTACCAGGTTTATTAAGCTTCGTAGAGTATCTAAACGGCAATTACAAAGTTTAGAGGGCAAGCTTAACTGGGCCGCAAGCGTTATTAAGGGCGGAAGAGTGTTTCTTCGTCGGCTAATTATTGCATCAAACTCTATGAAAAACAAAGCAGATAGACGGCGTTTATCAAAACAGACTATGGCTGATGTAGAATGGTGGATGACATGCATGTCAATTTTTAATAATAGGTATATTATACAACATAGTCAAACAATCACTGGTGTTTACACCGACGCATGTACAGATGGCACTGGGGCCTTATTTGGCGGGGACTGGTTTTATTGTAACTGGGCCTATGACCTCCCTGTATGCAGGGGGATGCACATTAACTCAAAAGAGACTATGGCCGTTATCTTGAGTGCTCATAGATGGAGTTCCTGTTGGAGGGACAGGAATATTCTTATTATGTCTGATAATGTAACTACGGTTGCAGCAATTAAAAAGGGCACCTCCAAAAATCCGTTTGTGATGACTGCTCTGCGGGGCCTGTTCTGGCTGTCAGTTTCCTTAATTTTTCAATTAAAGCATGTTATGTTCCCGGTAAGCATAATGTCTGGGCTGACTGCCTGTCACGCCTGCACTGCCCACGTTCACGTGCAATGTTAAAAAGCAACATGCCCTGGATGGACTTGGCCTACTTAAGTCAGCACATGTCGTATAAATCTGCTAAATTTCTTTTCTGCAGGTCCCAATAGTGATGTGAATCTACTACTCCCAGCACTGGACGCCAGAGTTGAAGAGTTTATGAGAAGTGCATTCTCTAAATCCACCATCGCTACTTACAGATCACATCTGAAGGCCTACATGTCCTTCTGCAGCTGTCTCTCAATTCCTCTGGTGCCACTAAGTGTTGCTAACTCCCAAAGATACATAGTCTTCCTTGCATCAAAATTAAAATTCACTTCCATTACTCAGTACATACAGATTATTAAGTTTTTGCATGGTTTAGTCAACCTTCCTTCACCACTAAACGATTCACTCATCACCTCCGTTCTGCTTAAAGGGGTTCGCAGATCTCTGGGTGATACTCCTAGGCCTAAGCTCCCGATTACATTACCAATACAGAATGGGATATTCAAAGTCCTCAATCTCACATCATCAGCAGTTATATGTTTCTGGGCGGTGTGCCTGATTGCTTTCTCAGGAAATCAAATCTGCTTCCTGCATCAGCCAATACTTTCGAGAGCTCAAGGCAGCTTAGTCGCCAAGATGTTGTATTCTTTTCTGATTACGTGCTAATCACCATTAAAGGCTCTAAAACCATACAATTTAAGGAGCGTAGGGTAAGCATACCCCTTCCTCATATACCACGTTCCCACCTTTGTCCAGCCACTGCTCTGCTCCTTGCATTTAAAGCTGTACCAGCCCTTTCCCATGCTCCAGCCTTCCAGTACCTGGACGGGGGACGGAGAGTTGTTATGGCTTACCCTATGTTTTTAAACAGATTAAAATCAGCTTTAGAGACCTTGGGAATACCGTCACGAGACTATGCAGGGCACAGTTTCAGGAGGGGAGGGGCTACTCTTGCCTTAAGCAGTAATGTGCCAGTTGAATTAATAAAATTACATGGAGACTGGAAAAGCCAGGCCTACCAAAGATATACATCCCCGGGGCTCAAGGACCGATTTCAAGTTGCACGTGCACTTCGCACATAGGCTGAAAGCCAGGGGCCAAAGAGATAGTATTGAATAGTATATAGGTACTGAAACGTTTACGTGATCAACACTACTTGGTTTGGGCAGTTTTGGGAGGTGTTTATATAATAACTTTTTGGTATGGATGTATACAGTTGTACATCCGCTGTACATCTACTAAGCATTAGCAAAAAAAACCCAAAAGCCCAACCCAAGTATTGGTCTTTGATTGTGTGTGCGATGTGTAATAATCTTTAACCACATGTGATTAATGATTTAATTAATATATAGTAATTTGTTGTTAATTAATGTGGGATATGCCCGCAGTCACGTGTCAAGGGTGATATGTAGCAAGTCACGTGACAAGGTAACGCGCGATAGGGGTGAGAGCAAAGGCTGCAGCATTCGGCCAGCAGCACAGCAACAGTAAGCAGCTTAGATAACGTAGTACAAGCGTGTACACCCACCTGCCCAACCACATATTGTATATAATTGAATAGTAGCTGTAGTCACGTAGTTTTTTAGTTCCCCCTTAGGGGTCCACTTTTTTTAACATGGGTTTTATTATACTATATCAAACTTGCATATACTCTATCAAGTTAAACGCTTTTGCCGTGTCAATGGATTTCTGAATGGAAATGGTTGCATCACGATGTCATTATACACTTTATAATTGTACAGGGGAGGTGTTTATATGATAACTTTTTGAGATGGATGTATACAGTTGTACATCCGCTGTACATCTACTAAGCATTAGCAAAATAAAACCCATAAGCCCAACCCAAGTATTGGTCTTTGATTGTGTGTGCGATGTGTAATAATCTATAACCACATGTGATTAATGCGCTCTTTTTCTTGACCTCTACACAATTTAACCTGAGTATTTTTTCCAAAAAAAAGGCATTACCATATGAGTGTTACAGCTACATATACACGTAAGTACCGCTTGACTTTCGAGGCAATTTGAATCTTTTTGGTTCGATTGTGGCTAACCTCTGTGATTAAATGCAGTTTGGTATCACAATTTCTTTTGGATTTATCTTATCTTGGTCGGCGTACTGATAACATGTCATATTAATATTCTTGGGGGTGGGGGCCGGGGTGATTAGTATGAGCAAAAATAATCATGTTTCAAACCACAGATGCATACAGAAAATTAAAGTTGGTGAGTAAAAAGAACAATTAAAACTTAAATATAAATCGTCGCATGTACTTTTGTATTACTGTAAAATGCGACATTACGCTACGCAAATTTTGATTGTAATCGGTTCTTTAACTAATTAATGAGATTTTTTTTGCCCTCTTTGATAGCAATTACATATCAAGCACATTGCATTAGACTACAAAGCAATGGCTTTGTTGGTTCATTTTTTATAGAGATCGACCGTGAATACATAATCAATTAATGCACGTGTGTAGATATGTGTATATTCACCCGGACGGTGTAACATTTACATCATAGTGAAAGCAATGTTAAATAGACCTGCAGGGAGTGTTACATAAACCACCCTGTGGAGTGGAACTATTATGTGTAATATCGTTTACAGAGTGAGGGTTTCTCGCGGTATTTCATGCTGAACTCTTTTTGATAATAGTCAAATAACTTGTGTAATATCTTAGTCAAAATCGCACTGCAGGTCACCTCGTAACCTACACTGGATCGAATCCAGTGATTGCTTAAAATGTTTGGTTGGTTTGGGTGTTCATTAAAAGGACGGAAATATTAACAGGGGTCCAGATTTTGTACGCAAATGGGCCTAGTAACTTGCTTCTTTATATCAGATGTCAGTACAGGAAATAATGTCTTATTATAATTATAATTATGATATCATTAGAATTTGAATGATAAAACAAATGAATAGGTAATGGTGTGATGACACATTCAACTGTACGCACAAGCAATGGGTCGCTTATTATTTCACTGTTTTGTAAAATTGGACCTTTGTGCTACATGGATATATCTTACATTGGCAAGTGTTCATTAAAACAAAAAAAAAGCATACTGAGTATTGGCTATATACGCCTTGTATCCTTGTTGTTCCTGTGTGAGAGGTAATTTAGGTATGTAAATATTTGTATGTCGTGTGGCAGGGAGTAACCCTTATTGAAATACATGTATTTTGTAAGTAAATTCTCACATGAAAATGTTCATATGAAAATCTCATTTCTTTCCAAATTTAAGATAAAGGGAATATAGTTTGATTTTTACTAATGAAAGGGGGAGTTTTACTCTGCTTATTTCAACCAGGACAAGGGTTATTGCATGTTCTATTGAAATGGTTGCCAAAGCATCTAGTAAATCATCAAACACTGGTCAGCCATTTTATTTTTTTATTATCATTTAAGGAAACTGTTAAATCATAGCAGCTGCGGGGATGGGAAGGATCCTATGAACAGCAGAAACCTCGGCATTAAACATTTTATTGTACTATACCGATACCGATATATTGCAGAGTTCCCGATATTTTTTATCCTATAATCTTTTTGTTTAACGTAAGTTCGTGCATGTATTTGAAGTACAATATATTTGGTCTATACCTAGTAGTGCTGTAATAGTTATTAGCGCTGTTCCACAGCACACATAAGTTCTTTTTATTTCGGAGGCAAGACCCAAACCTTGGGGTTTTCTCTCGATCTTCTAGCATGACAAAAATGTTGTCAGGAAAAGGCATATGCAACGTACTGTCATAAAAACCAATTATATAGCCAACAATAATACAATGTGCCTTACTGAAACAAAAAAAAAAGAGAGAAACAAGCGCTTGAGTAGACCACGTTCTAAGTAACTATTTTTAATTTAACTTCATTTATCCTGTGTTACAATGCGATAGTCCATTAGCTCTGATCACTATTTCTGTTAATCTGATGGACAATAACGTATATTCTAGAGCTAGGTGGGATACACATTTGTTAAAGTGAAGATTACCTTTCATCTGCTGCAATTATTTAACATGTACCTTAAGAAAATATTAGTGCAGATTTTCTCAAAATTAAAAGAAAAGATTCGCTCAAATATGCATTAGCAAACAAAAAACGACTTAATGCGAAATCATATCTTTTTTTCCTTTTTAACAAAACCACCCGTATACGACTAAAACTGTCCTGTCTGTTTTAGTTTGTTTGTTCCATCGTTCCAACAGATAGGGGTCACGGCACCGCGAGAATGGTGCCATCAGCAAAACGCATTTGCGCTATCTTACATAATACATATCAAATTGGACCTTCTACCTAATAATATGACATTCCAATCATGATGATAGGCCCATTGCTGAATTTTTCATGTTTCTCCATGTCCATACTTATCTTTACATTGTTCACAGTTGTAAATATTACTATATGAGTTTAAGCATAGGAGTACATGTGAAAGATGTTTCATATATCGAACACGAGATGCCGCTGCCTAACTGGTTAGGGGACCCTCCAGTAGGGAATGTTATACGCCGGCCCTGTCCTCTGTGAAATACCTGTATCATGAAATATTCAGCAGCAATGTGTCTTAATTTAAAACGGTGGCATACGGGTCACCATTGGCTTATGCTTAAGCTACTTCAAATAAATAAACCTACTTAAATATCATGGAACATATGTTGATTATAAAAATAACATAAAACACATATAAACATTAATATGTAAACACTATTTGATGTTTAACTCATGTAACCTATGGGTCATGACACTCAGTTGAACAGCAAACCATTTAAGCCTTACATTTACAACAAGAATTACATTATCTTAAAGTCATACTGGGATTATCTTAAGATGTGCTCTAGGCAAATGGCCTCCTGACACCACAGTAGATGGGGTTCTTCCGAAAGTGTTTGGTCACATATGTACAGACTGAATCCAATCATGATTGATCCGTACAGGTTGTACAAGGTACTAGTCTTGAAACGGCCCTGTGAAGGTGATTGAAACCATTTGTTTATCAAATTTTGGGACAAAATATAATTTATCACATTCACACGAAATCCAAAGGATGGTCTATAATTCAGCTGATTTGACTTATAGATCTAGGTCAAGGTAACCAGTTTTTTTAACTCCTCTGTGATCATGGCAGAAACATTTGAAGAAAACGATATTCAGTGCTTTAAAGGTCATAGGGGTATAATAATCCTTACATTCCGCAGATTTGACAAAGACTGACGACGATGACAATGACAAATGATAGGACTGAAAACAATATATCTCCCCTGGAAAGGGGGGGGGGGAGGCATAATGAACACACCAGGTTTCAGGGGATACGATGAAATCAGAGCTGAGAACCTGACACCTTAGCTGTGATATGGCAACAATAAGATATGTAGAAAATGTGTTTTGTAAATATACCTGAGAAAATAGGTAACAACAACCTTATTTAAGGTTTTAAAAAAGATTTAACTGAGGACTTCTTAGATTTAAGATAGAAACTGCGTCAAACTGCTACGACATGTGTCCATCATATATAGAACAGAACTATGTCACAGAGAATGTATTCCAAGGAGACATCACAATGAACTCCGTTTATATATAAAGGAAAACAGTTCTAGAATCCAAAAGTTGAGATATGTTGTCTGTGTGACTTTCTTGGTACTCAAAATTTGGTTTTGCTCATAGCTCACAGAATATAGGTCACAGTGACCTAATTTAAAATTTACAGGTGACTGGCCAAAGCCCTCTCTGGATTTAATATTAAAAGTTTCTAGTCGAACAGTTTTGTGCAGTTCCTGTCTGGGTGTTCATAATCATCGTTTGTATCTAGTTTTTTCACTCTGTATATAAGTCACCATGACCTAATATCGGATTTTCAAGATTTCCCGTGGGCCTCCTTGAATGTTGTTTAAAAAGATCCTATGCCTCACGGTTAAAATTTGATTACACAAGACCTTCTTGAAAGTCACCATGGAAAATTCTAGGTCAAATAGATAAAGTTGCCCAACCTCATATTTTCTGCCAGTAAGTTTCAATATATAGGTCAAATTTCCAAATAGCTTTATCCAGATACTCCTCGAATTTTGTTTCAGAAGATACTGGGCCTAACAGTTACATTTTGTGTCCCGTCTAGCTGTCTTGTTTTCGGCCATAGCTCGCAGAATATAGGTCAGCTTGGCCTAATTTCAGTTTTTCGAGGTTGGCTTCCTAGGACCTCGCTGGGTGTACAGATAGAAGTTTCTAGGTCTAACGATTACGCTTTTTGTCTTGTTAACGTCCGGTCAAAAAATATACCGGTGGTTCCATTATTCTTCAGGAGCTGATAAATCTGTACATGATCAATATGTAATCGAAGAATCACGGCAAAAAAGAGATTGAAGAAAAATCAAGAGTTACTGATTGAAGTACTGGAGTTTTGTATATTTAAAAAAATATTCTGGGTACAGAAACAGGCCCCATATGTCGGAAATATAGGTTACAGTGACCTAATTTCAATTGTTCAAGGAGATTTGTATTGATCTCTCTGGATATTAAGTGAGAAGATTCCAAGTCCAGCGCTTACAATTTGTATCCTTTTAACGGACGGACGGATAGACACCATCACGAATGGACTAGTTGACAGACAGACTACGGACAAAAGAGTGATCGCTATAGCTCACATGACTTCTGTAACTGTATTTTTACACTCATATGCTGGGAAAAGCGAAACATTTGTTGGAAAATAGCAATTTCGTTTTCACGTTAATCACTATGACAGACGAGGCTGAGAGTAGCGATGGGAAAGGTTGAAAAGACACTGCATCAGGGTTAGACGTAGCGTGAATTATTATGTCAGGGCTGTGTGTATGAGAGAGAGAGGGAGAGAGGGAGAGGGAGTTAAGGTTGCGAGCAGAGTAGACAATTGAGAAGGGCACTTGAAGCACTTGAAGTTTATGATTCCATTATGTACAGTGAGCCTACGCTACGGTAAGTTTCCAGTAAAGAGGGTTCATTTAGTGTGAAGGCTTTGTCGGTTACATACTTTTGGTTATATTTCTGTTTTCGGTTTTACTACCCGTTATACCAATTTAAGCGACTCTAACCTTGTTATAAATTAGCTTTCTTATATTACATGAAACCTTATTATGGGTAAACCACAGGTTCGTTTTGGTGCACAATGTTAAACACGTGGTTACGCAAAGGGACACAAATATACAATAAACACACGTTTATCGTTTATATTCGTATATTATCAACGTTTGTTATCTCTATGTCCATTAGTCTGATAATTTGATTTTATCATTGGTAGTATACGTTAAAAGATATTACTAATGAAGGCAAAATTAGTTACTTCTTTAACAGGTTATCGGCCACCTTAACCATGCTACTGTGGGTATGCTGGTGTTGTGCTTACATACCGATATCAGGACCATAAAAAGCAATTATGTTGCAGGATCACATATCTATCTATCTAACAGTAACATGAGGGCAAGTCGCATGTAGGTCATCATACATCCTGGTCTGGTAACATTGCGGTATTTACTAAAACGCAATTAATGGGAATATTTACTTTCATCACAAACTGGTTCATACTCATTCTAATATCTATCTGAGAGCATTCATGCCACAAAGATGCAGCATATACTAACTCTTTGGTTTCTGTACCATGTTGCATCGGCTGAAGATATAAACGGTAAGTGTACACGCGATTAACCACCGTTTTTCTTCTGAACTTTTGATTTTATGCTTTCGGTCTGCTACTTCCGTTTAAAGATCGAAGCACAAGAGTGAATAATATGGCATAACGTAAGTTCACTTTGTTAACAGATCAATGATTTTTAACCACTTGTTAATATGCAGTGCCAAGACTCGTCAGAGGGGTTAGATTATTTTCTCTGGTTTAAGGATTGAAATGATACAGTAGATACCATTATTTAGGCATGTCGTATAATTTCTTTCAACCCATAATGTAGGTGATGCTTAAATACTTCTGAATTTGCAGCATGGTCTTCACGTAGAATATGTATGTGCTTCAAGATTGTGCATAAGGAATTATTATTAACTGAACTTATGACGTAAACCGATGTTGGGAATATTTTCTCCCCGTAACAGATAAATAGATCGTCTTGTTGTATTTTAAGTTTTAATAGGAAAGGAAACTTTTATTCAAATGATTATTTTTATTTATGGGACGAGTAGACAGGATGATTGAGTAAATTGGATTTAACCAGAAGAGGGGAATATAATCGCTCATTGTGATGTGTACAAATATGTTGGTTGTAGCCCCTTTCTTAAACAGGACCTTCCATAATTAGTTTAACTAAAGGGGTGCCGGTACAAAGTTGTTCTGCACAGGAGGCAGGAGTTTAAACAATTTTATCCATCTCCATGCATGTTGTCCAGACTGTTCTTCATCTTGCCCACTTAGTTAATATACTATATTAGTTTTAGCACAAGGACAGATATGAAAATTGTTTCCAGTATTGAGCACCAGATGGCGATGCCTTCCCGGTCCAGGAAACACACTAAAAAGGGATGTGAAACGGCTGCCCAGTTCTCTCTCCAGATAATTAGATTTTGATCCTTTGTTTCATATTAAACATATAACCATTAATGTGTAAACATTGTTTGATGTTCAAATGAAGCTGAAATAAAAGAAAGCACAGTGTTGTTTAATTTCACTTATAAGACAAAGCGTTATATGGGCTAATATTGTTTTCCTATTTGTAACGCATGATTAAAAGATCATTACTTGCAAGGCATGGGTCTCTGTGCTGACAGCATTTTTTTTTTTTATTCACGCTACATTGCAGTTATCAATGTCTTTATACTTGATTTATCTCTCCATGTGTTAAGCAAAGGCAATTTTACACGAGCTAGCTTTTAGATTGGCCGATAGATGTCATATTGGTAAATATCCCGTACCGCATAGTGCGTGTGTATAACGAGAATGCTAGGTGCAGAAAGCAAAAGTTGCTTTATTATAGTATGCAAAGAATGTGTTGAGTGGCTGCTATGTTCATGGCGTAAAGGTTGTGTTTAAAGTAGCGTCGTCGTTTGTAAACCCTAAATGAATCGTTTTTGTGGAAATGGGGGTACAATTAGGTCTTTTAATTTCCAATATACTTGTGAAAAGGTGAATCCGGTTACATTATGAATTGTCAGCATAAACTTAATAAATTAATTAACAAACCAACACACGTCCGAGGAGGCTGGGTACTGAGGCAGGCAGTGTGTACTAATAGGGAAGACCCGATCACACCCGCCCGTGACTGACAACTGTGTAACAAATGAACCGCTTACAGTCGAAGAAAGAGCTGATCGGCTCGCATAGGTTTATCTCTTCTAATTGGTCTTGGCCTAACGACATTAATGTCGTTAGTTGGTACAGAAATACGACAATCATGCAAATAACCGACTCCAAGGACCAGTAACTATCTGGCAGATGTCATCGTTTTAACAAGCTGGGCGGGCGCGTCCGGCAGTTTTTCCTGCCGCCCGTCAGATGGCTAGAAAGTGTCTATGTCCGCCAGGCAATAACATTTTAAAATATTTAGGCCGTGAAAAAAAGGCGTGCACTTTTTCTCGTTGTGTTTTATCAGTGTTTCTATTAATGACCCCTATCGAATATATGTGCAGTGTATGTGTGCTAAGCTAGATGACATCCAGTGGATATTTAATAGCAGGTACTCATTCACAATGTGCCGTATTTAGTTAATGTTAATGAATTCATTTTCTCGTTTAAAGTAATGAACGTAGCCGCTAGCGCCACCTCGTATCAGTATGAAAGACTAATGCTTCTATTACTAACGAAATCATATAACGCGCCTAACGACGTTTGATTGGCTCATGATGATGAACGTCGTGAATATTTGAATATATTTGAAAGTATCTGAGTATAGTAAATCAGGGTTAGTGTTGAGTTAATTTAGTGTGTCAAGACTGTGTATGCGAGAGGGAGAGACAGACAGACAGACAGACAGAGAGTAAAGGCTCTAAGCCCAGATAATAACGGAGTAGTCCAGATTTAGTCTGTGACACTAGTGAGTAGAGTGAGCCTGAGCTGAAAGAAGGAAGTAAAATTATCAGCATAGAGAACTCATTAAGTGTGAGGGTTGTATGCCCAACGTATTCCCCCATGCAAAATATTACCATGAAGGCCTGTCACATCTAGATGTGATATATATCCTGGATTGGATAATTCGTGTTTATTACCGATATGTGGTAAAACCGCATCTGTGTTTTGTCATCACCAGCTGTCTTTCATCCTTCAAGTAAATATATGAGAGAATCCACTCTACAAAGATGATGTATATACTAAACATCTAGTTTCTGTACCATTTAGTATTGGCTGAAGATATAAAGAGTAAGTATAAAGGCTGATCACCTGTACTTGTTCACTTTGTCTTTTGCTTTTGTGTAGGCTGCCTTTATGATCGACGCCGCAGTGAATAGTGAATATAAATAATTTAGTATAACAAAAGTTCCTATCACAAACTAGGAAAATGCCTTATGATGCAAAGAGGAAACCATTGTTTCCATCAGATCTTAATATTCCTGAATGTTACTCATAAATGGAATCGGAAAACGGTAGAATGCGACGCTAAAATAGTATCTTATTACGTTGTTGCTAACATCTACATCAAATTACGCATTTTATATACTGACTTGAAATAAATGTCAAAAGACCATACCCCTACAATAAGATGAACTGAACTCAACAAATACCATAGAAAAAAATTGGTACTATGAGCTATTCACAGTCTCATGCCGTCAACTATTTTCAATGTTCGCGTTAAAGTTTTTGATTATGCTGTATTAATGCATGGGCCCGGTAAAACTCGTATCCCGCACTCTATATACAATATTTTGCTAATTGTGCGAGCTGAGGCTGCCTTGTGATGGATGACTACTTCGATGAGAGGGACATTTTTTAATACCTCCTCAAACAAAGAAAGTGTGACAAATCCTAAAAGACCGTAAACCTTCTTTTGTGTTTCTATGATACAGACATTACCGATGCCTTTTAACTAAGAGCGGTTCATCTTTTTTTAATAATCAGTGTATGTAACACGTGTATAGTATGTTTATTAGACAATTAATCAAAAGCGGCCAGGATTATAACCATGAAATCTACTAGTCAACAGCTGATAATCAGCGTCTGAAATCACAAACCCTTGAATAGATTGATTATATGTAGAAATTTATAATGCATTTATGCCGGTTTTGTTAACCGCAGGCCAAATGTTATGCATATTCTGGGTGAGTGGGGATCAAAATATTTTCCCGGAATGTTCTGTTTTTCGAAAACCAATGACACAAAGTTTCCATTTAATATTCTATTTCAAACTATTATGGTCTCACCATTACAGACTGTAGTGACAGCGCATCCATAGACACATATTGTTATATCCTCGGAAATGCCAGCTGGAAACATGCCCAAGAGAGATGTAACAGCTACGGAAGTGACGTAGGTCTACCTGAGGACCAATCTCGAGAGGATCATCAGCGTCTGCTCAAAACCATGGCTGACCTGAAGCTAGAGACCATTTGGCTCTCACTGAGGAAAAAGGAACTGGACAAATGGACCTGGATAAACAATGGTTCAGGTTAATATCAAATGTTTCGCCACTTATACATAAACAAAATAATATCATTTTAAAAGTCGACACATTGCAACAGCATAACAGGTTGGGTACTCTTAGTCATGTAACTTTAATATGGATACTGTTTATAGTCATGCTCGTCAAAGGTAGCACAGCTTGTAAAATGCCAAATATATAAAATCCATCAAATCCACCCAAAAATTATTTGAAATCCATATTAGGCCCATAAACTATATATCATTCTAAATATGGTATAGAGTTCTTTCTGATAGTATACACCTTTCTGACGGTATGTATTTTTTTGTATGTTTCTCATTTATCATGTCTCTATCTAAATAAAACTGACATTTTGATACTTTGATTCAATAACACCTTTGAGATTATGTCCTGTAGCTTAATATTAGTCGAGTAAAAGGTAGCTCACTACTAATGGGTGCTTAAAAAGCATATCTTTTTTAAATATTACAAAGTCATGTGAATATAAACGAATACTAGAGAAACATGTATTGCATGAGAAAAAAACGCTGCACCGTGTTTAAAATAATATAAACTTTATGGGGTCTATAATGAATTTAAATCAACTTAATTTTAGACATAGGTTATTTTAGCTAAATGGTTATCTTAATTACATCTGATACATTTGCCCTCAGGACGTTATCCCAGGAGGGGAGCGCAAGATGGCCGATGCGGAGTATATGTTTTGGTTGATGATGGCTTTGATGTAGACAAAGCTCACTGCTTTTCCTCAATGCCCTCCCAATACGCCTGCGTTCACAATGGTAATGCTATACTTGAACAATATGTCATTTCCTATTTGTTGCATTTTTTTCTTCTTCTATAATTAGCTTCTTACAGATATTTATTCTTATAATAATATGTCCTCTGTTTTCCGACATGTTCACCAATCAGCTTGCAGTTTTAAAAAATGTCTGTAAATGCCGCTCATGGTTGTGACAGTAGTTTATTAAAAACGTAACTGAAGTTGTTTCAAGAAAATTGGACATGTGTAAGAATATCGATTTTACTGATCCACACCTTAGAACTTTAAAGATACAATGAACAATGTCGTTTTCTCGGAGTTATGACTAGAAAATTACTCTGCTGATGTTTATGTATTTAGGAAATCATAGAAATTTTTTTCAGCAAACGTTTTACTAGCACAAGCCTGAGTCTAGTTATGCTTTTACTGTTTAAATGAAGTTTGAGTAACTACTGTCCTATTTGAAATTAGAGGATACATCATTCAATATGATTAATAGATTGGTCTAAGACCTCTAAATGTCACAGTCTGATAGATTAGGAAATAGGTAAACTACGATGAGAATGATTACTAAACCATATACATATGTCAAGTTTAATATACATCTCTAGCAAGTTTCATAAGAACAGAGAGAAACTGTGAATCTCTCAAGATTTCTTCGTTTTGCTTTTGGAAATCGCCCTGCAATACCTCCGCTCCGCGGTCGTACGCCTCAAATACTATGTCAAAAATATATCTCATCTGAAAACGTTTGTTACTTAATTTAGATATTTAGTATCAACAGTTATGATATGAGCCTTAAACAAATGGGCATACAGACTGACTTTGACATAAAAAATATATGCATGTACGGACATCTCAAAATGAAGTAGTTTGCACATCAAAATAGTCGTGCTAATAGACCAGTTCGCAGCAGGATTGACATCCTTTTGGAGAATGAATCATCTTTTATTTTCCAGGTTCCTTTTGCCCTTCTGTCGTCCCAAGGTATAACTGTATTATCGTAGACACAAAGCCAGTGACGCTGCACGGAGGTGTGTATGACTGGTTCACAGCAAGGGCCATGTGTCGCAGCATCCGGTCAGAATTGGTTTATTATGAGAAAACTGGTTTTGAAAATCAATTCGGAAAAATTATGGAAGCCAGTCAAGCAGTATTTGTAGGACTGCACCGTGAGGAATGGCTCTTTCGTGGTCCTAAGGGAGGTAAGTAAACACCCCCCCCCCCCGATTAAAAAAAATCCTGATCAGCTGGCCATTCTATTTAAGTATAGCCATGGCCATTTCCGTCATATCTATCATTGCCTTGTAATCCTTCAAAAATATATTAACTTATAACAAACGCAACTTTTACTTTTAAACTTGTTTTAAATTGTACCACAGTATATTGCATTAGCTTGCTACACTTACCTAGGCTGTTATGAGATTAGACTTTTTTCTATCGAGTAATATCGTTTATTTATTCATATAAAATCTTTGTAAATATGGGTTCTTTTATCCAGCATATCAAATCCGTACACAAGTTTACAGGTGCGGACAAATTCTATTTGTTGTTAGACCCAAAATGTTTTTGTCTCTGCCCTTTTACAGATATCAGTGTGGGACGTCAAACTTTTTTCTCATATCTTTCACTATAAATTTCCGATTATAATTTCATATATATTTCTTAAGACCAAGTACTTAAAGATAATAACAACACTTGTGCGAAAAAGGACATCATAGCGAACGAAAGTGTATACGGATTTTATTGTATTTTTAAAGATATTTGGCTGTGGCTTATATTGGTTAATTTCTACTGTAAATCAAAATTTAAAAAAATAATGCCGTGGAAAGAAATTGACGATTGTGGTCCCACAGAAACCAACCTGATTTAGGCCTTAAATACATAAAAAATATGGCCTCAGATTCATGTTTGATTTTTTTAGCTTGCGGAACATCCATTTAACAAAGGGAACAGTCAGCATTTATATTAAGAAGTCTATATTTTATTCATTTTGCTAACTCTTCCCTGCATCCAGATGAAGCAGATATGAAGACTGTATATTGGAAAAAGAGAGTTGAAAATAATCACAGTTGTGCCGTCTTGAATCGCGTCAGTGAAATGTGGACTGCCTCAAGCTGTTACGCCCATCACCCCATTATCTGCCAAATTTGTAAGTCTACTTCACATGGCTACCCTACAAAATAACATAGTAGAAAAGGTCATTAAATTAAAAGTTTAATGTATGTTAATACAAAGACCAAAAATGAAGTCAATCTGAAAATAGTTTAAATTCACATTCAAGGATGCGTCGCATTTCCTAATATGGATTTACGAGGCTAATTTACAGTTGGTAATGAAAAGAACAACAACAAACATAGAAATCAAAGATGATTTATACGATCGGTATGTTTGTACACTATATACACCATATGTCTTTACCTGAAAAAAAATGTATAACCAATGATGGCAGGTCAGTTATTAACGATTTGTCTTAGAAGTCCTTACGGGAATTGTGAACATGGGGAATTCATTATATGAACATGCCATATTAATAGCTTCAGTAAATTTCAGTAAACACATTTTGATATTTCCGATAAGCCGAGCATTCCATATGATGTTTACTGAAACACCCTGTTTATTACAAACGGTCGCTCTATGTGGTTATTGACCGTGATGACTTACGAAAGATAACGGGATTTGGGAATACTGTTGAGGACTCGAAATACCAAGACAGCCATTAATAAATAAATTTACGTGATTTGGGTCTAATATGTATTTTCTTTCATATTTGAAAATCTATTTCTACCAAAGACAACCCCTCCGTCGACAACATACTAAGCAGTCAGTCTCATCGAAGCCCGACATGTGAAAGTGCCTATTCAAATACAAGTGTAAGAATGAATCGTGCAGATGACGGTAGGTTACTTCTAAGTTTGTAATATAATATAAATATATAATAAAAAAAAATGCAAAGTCCTGTATAACGAGGCGAGTGGAATGTAAAAGGCTTCAATATAGTTAACTGTACCACACCACAAAGAAACAAACTCAAATTAGGTACAACGTGTGATCAACAGATCTGATATGACAAATTGGGATGAATCTTCGACCTTCTTGGGTCTTATTCTATAATCCTCGAGTCTAAATTGAATACTTTAAAGACAAGTAAACTAAAGTTTTAGTACCGCGACCCACATGACCCTGCTCAAGTACAAGTAATATTTAAGTGCTATATGAAAATACAGTGTTAACGCTGGATATGCCTAGATGACAATAAGCCTAAGATTTTTTTTTTTTTTTTTACAAACTCCGAGAAGCCCTTTAACTTGCGTTTACTGCTTACAGGCAATACAGAAAAAGTAGAATGTATTTTTTTCTTATTATCGTCTCTTTTGGAAATACGATTAATAACGTAAGCCTCAAGCAAACAGGTTTGTTTACTGTGCATCTACTCTTAGTACTTGTCAGTAATGAAAACCTTTTTTTTTTTTTTTGTTCGGTAATTTCTTAATTCTCTATTCCTTCACATTAATTCACTATGACTGACTTTAACACGCATGCTTATCCGCATTTGCAATTTATAACAAATATTTATACAGCGAATTCAGCTGAAAGTCCACTTCAAGTGGTGACATTTGTAAAATTGGCCTGTTTAATGATAGTATGTCAGGAAGGGAATGCTAAACAGTGATGTAGTCGAGTCTACGCCTCTCCGAGTGCAAGTCCGAGTCCAGGCCACTCGATCCAAGTGATGTTGTCGAGTCTACACCACTCCAAATCCAAGTCCGAGTCCAATACAAATATTCTTAAAAAGCAATGTAAATTACACATTTCACATATCATGTATATTTTAAGTTAGTTGACACATGCTTGAACAGTAATGTTTAATTACATTTATAGCTCCCAGTGCTGAGCAAACCCTGGTATATATTCTTATATAATTTTTTAATGTCTTGTTTGTAGTACGCACATGTACATAAGTATTTATAATAGGTGACAGATCTTTTTCTACCGGACTCAAGATAGACTGGACCAATTTTTAGCCTTTATCTCAGTATCTCAGTATTTTTAGGTACTCGAGTCCAGGTCCGAGTACCTAAAAAGTGGTATCGAGTCCCAAACTCAAGTCCTACAACACAGATGGTAACCTTCCTATCTTAACTTCAGTGGATGCATGTCTGACGGCCAAGTGTGATTTTTTCTTAATGTTACATGTCTCTTCCGTTTAGATTTTATTTTATTTATCTGTTTTTTTTTGTCTCTGTCTCTACACTGTTTAATTTTGATATACTGGTAGTTTATTTAAGAAAGGTGTGATCATGTGTTTTGCAACTACATACACACTTAACAACAGCTTTTCTTCGGAAACAATATGTATAAATTTTATAAGATTATGGCTATCGCTTGCTGAATAAATACTGTTTGGTTTATCGATTTCTTTAGGAAACCCACTCCTTCTTCTGGTTTCTCTTATATTCGTCGGTGTGATGATGACGTGTGTCATATTAAGGTTCCTAGCGGGGCGTTGATGTGGCATTAGGAACAGGTGATTATAATAATATATAAAGATGCTTACAGAACCTGCAGCTGAGTGGATAGAATGATTGAAACTTAAGAAGTCAAATTCGTGGGAGCCTTGGTATCATTGTAGAATACGACAATACGACACGCAACTTCGGTTCTAATGTGCGTTCAAGCTAATCAAGGAAGTGAAATGTATCCATACGTTAAACCTTAAACTTCTTTGATCTCAAATGGTGTGTTTTCAATTTCTCTTATAACTTAAATAAACTAATAAACAATCATCATGCAATCTTCTTTTTGAATGATATTGTAATTTTTGTTTACAGATAAACTGATCCAGAAACAGTTTTTCTTAAGGTATCCATTAATGTTCGAGCACGCAGTGTCAATATTTTCCTTTCGGTTAGTTACTTTTTGTGTTTGCAGAAGCACAAGACACGAAGATGATACTACATATTATGCAGAAATTAAAGACAATGAGTTTTTGGCCAATGATAACAAACAGAGATCAAAGCACAGAACTCAACAGGAAGGCAAATTAATCTCAGATGCCATCCAAGTTCCCTCCGACATAACGAAGAAGAATTTGCACGAAAATCAATCCCCCGGTAAACAATCACAAAGTAATTCCAGAGCGTTAAATTCAAACGAAAATCGGAGACATGGATGTAAAGGGGAATGTAAATCAATCACTGATTACGAAGAACGCGCAAACAATGCCGCAGAATATATGTACTGCCATCAGGTGAACACAGTACCTATAAGGACATCCGATGCCAGATGTACTCAGGAGTAAGGGTATGCCAGGCAGTTTGATAAATGTGATCCTAAAATGGTTAGTCTGGGTGATGATGACACAATCATGGTACCGAACCCCGTGTATGTATCAGCAATGTAATCAACAAAAAGAGGAAGAACCAATCATGCATACAACTAGATGGAGGTTTAACCAAGAGTTATAGAATGGGCAATATTGTGTTATATAAAATAGCTAAAATAACCATATAATTTCAGAAAATACCATTATGAAATCTATTCTTGGTGACATCCAATGAAATCCATTCGCATTTCCCGATACTTTGTTTCAGGTACATTGTATATTCAAAGCTGGACGGGAGTTATGGGCTCAGGCTTGTTAATGTATGGCTCAGTGATTCTTGATGATTTAATCAAATTCATCGTATTTAAAACTATAGTGTAGCGTTGTAGAAGAAACAGGCGCATGTATAATCAGTCTCTTTACACAACCATCGTTAAACATAGTTCCATTATTGATCTTGAAATTAAACGGGATTTTGATGATACATTTTCCTGAATTCGCTATGCAAGTTTTACTGCATTAACAATAGGATATAATTCTGGATATAAGTCTATATTTGATAAAAATGTATTTATATATAACATTCCCACTGGCTTGAAATAACGGTGTCATTTACAAAGTGTTTTTAACTTTTTGTGTCTTCATGTTTTGTCAGTGTTTCTGGAAAAGTATTTCATTTTTATAAATAAATGGCTGCGTTATTCACGTGTACAGTCATCGCAACAAATGTTCAAGCTATACGTACATTTAATATACTTATTAATTCAAACATATTTGAACTAATTTGTTTCAGTAACAACAGGTAACGTTTCCCTGTGGCGAATCTTTGTGTATTAATAAAAGAAATAGCAATATTTTAAAATGTGAAATTTATGTTAATAATTAAGGGTTTTAAGGTTATATCTGTTTAAACACTGAGTGTTACTCAAGGAGAACATCATAATCTACATGCAGCTGGACAGATTTTGTATGAATGACATATTTTACAAAGAGCATTCACAGGTAAAAAAAAAGTTTTGTTTCTATTCATATTAAACGGAAGATTAAATAAGTTATGAATCTTAGGCCTGAGGTTACCTTAATCACACACAAGCTTATTAATTTGCATATTGATTTACACATGACGGGTTGTCGCAATGCCTTCTCCCTCCCCCCCTCCCCGGCAATAAAAATTATTAGGAAAAAGAGCCAGAAATACAATTGATGATAGACCAGACCTAGAATGATATAGTTTTTACAGAATGAAAACTATAGATTAAAAAAAAAAACTTTTTCATACAACATATCCCATTGATACCCGATAAAAGTAACTTTCTTTACCCTTTCTGGTTTTCTGTTGCCCTTGGAAAAGGTTGCCGTTACCAAGTGATGGACCGAGTTGCCTTTGGTTTAACGTAGAAAAGTAGAGATTGTGTGTTTTTGTATCGCGTACTCAACGCATATCAGCACTCAAGCACACAACATAACTTAAGTCAGTGGCTAAAGAATAAGAGTTAATATTAATAGTCCGGGTGATGGTAGCGTAAATTGCTCAGGTGATGCGACATTTGCACAAAGGTATGTCTAATCATTCTTAAATTTTCAGAGATGGAGCCGATGTAAACTGTACATAGAATAGCAACGGTTACTAAGCAACATGTTTTCCATAGCAACCAACATATAAGATAAGATGCCTGCAGACTAGTTCAATCGAACAATTTTCATGTATTTCAACATCTGCTGTGTTGCTCTTTATACTAAAACCACCCTGGAGCAAATGCAATATACACATCACAGGAGATGCTATGCAACACATTGTCCTTAGCAACCAAGCTTATTAATGTTTGCAGTCAAATTTTACTAACATTATAATGTAATTCAATAGATATGGCCTTACTATTCATAATATCTTCAATCTGGAGCAAAAGACAACTGCAAATAGCTTTATAATGGTTGCGTAAAAAGGCTACGTATTTACCTAATTGTAACACCATTTCTAACCTGTCAACTATTGTTACCTATTTTATAGCTGATATTAATCTTTTTGACCAGTCGCTTGCAGAATATTGGTCAACCTGTTTCGGTCTGTGCGCTTTTAACCCCAGACTCAAAATATACAGGATGCGCTAACAATCTTCACAAACTGATGAATCTGTAATCGATTAATATGGTCAATATGTAATCGAGGAATCATGGCAATAAATGTGTTACTTATTGAGGTACTGGAGCTTCTGTACATTTAAACAAATATTCTTGGTTTCAGAAACAGGCCCCATATGTCGGAAATACAAGTCACAGTGACATTATTTCAATTGGCAAATGAGATTTGTATTGGTCTCTAAAGATATTTAGTTAGAAGATTCCATGTCCAGCGGTTACAATTTCAACCTGTTAACAGGCAGACGGATAGAAAGACACACGCACGGATGGACGAGTTGACAGACAGACTATTTAAAATAAAAGAATGATCGCTTTAGCTCTGGTGACTTTCAGTCAGCTTAGTTGAAAACTAAAGCTGTATTTCTACACTCATATGCAGGGAAAGTGTAACATTCGTGCAGGGAAAAGTGTAAAATTTGTGGTCATATAGCATTTCGTATTTCACGTATATCATTATAGCGGCTGAGGCTAAGAGTAGCGATGGTAAAGACTGAAGGGGCACTGAACCAGGGTTACAAGTAGCATGAATTAAGTATGTCAGGACTCTGTGTGTGCGTGTGTGTGTGTGTGAGAGAGAGAGAGAGTAAAGTTGCCAGCACAGTTAACAATTGAGTAGTGCACATTAAGCTTATGATTCCAATGCGTGAAGTGGTCCTATGCTGTCAGGGAAGTTTTCAGTAAAGAGTGTTCATCAGGTGTGAGGGCTTTGTTCGTTTTATATTATTGGTTATATTTCCTATTTCGTTTTTACTAAACGTTATACACAATAAAATGACTCTAACCACTGAAATAAATTAGCTGCTTAATAATATACGAAACCTTATTATGTGTTAACCACAGGTTCGTTTGGGGTACATTGATAAACACGTGGTTACGTACAGGGACTCAGACATAAAATAAACACGTTTTACGCTTGTATTCGCATGTTATCAAAGTTGTTTTTCTCTTTCCCCATCAGCCTGATAATTTGATTGTATCATTGGTAGTATACGTTAAAGGATATTACTAATAAAGTCATAATTAGTTATTTCTCTAACTAATTATCAGCTTTAACCTATGGGTATGCATAGGGTTATGATTACCTACCGATATCAGGTCCATAAAAGTAACTTGGTTGCAGGATCCCATATCTCTCTGTCTATCTATCTATCAATCTAACATAGTTATTTTTTACAGCATTACATGTTAAAAGCAGGCATCCGTGTGGGATCTGACCAGTGATAGGAGATAAATAAGATGTGGGTGGATGCCATCGCGAAATTTGAATTTGAAGGTCATCAAGGTCACAGGGTATAAAATTTCGTTTTTTTCCTTGTTTGGTGTAATATAGGCCATTTTTCATTTAAAATGTCTTTATATCAAATCGTTTTGTTGATTGCAAATACAAATTTAGTATTGCACACAGACAAACTTGTAATGAATAAAAAGATGTACATAATTTACTACATATACCAATATAGGACTGTGGTTTCACTAATTTGTAACCGTATGTTTTCATTGTACATAGTCTGATCGTCCTGTCCGTGGGTTTATGTGTTTGTCTCTCATTCATCTCTGAAATATCTGAATGCACATACTTAAAACTTAATCATTTTATCATACATGGGCCACATTAGGAAGCTATTTTTTGCAATACAGCCACCAGAGGGCGCTGCAACTTTGACACGGCTACGTTTTGTTTTGTTATAGATGTCAGTTTGTTCTGTATGTTAACATGTACTGACAATTTGATAGCAGTTTCTTTAAAAATATTAAGTTGATTACTCTGCAGTGATATAAACTTTTTATTGATTTCTTTTTGTCACGAAGCAGTCTCAGAGCATTCTACAAATGTTTTATTTATGAGAGTGCTTACTGCTGCATAATAATTTTATACTGTCTTTTTCCAACTGGTTTAATTTATATTCAGAGCCTGAGAGAATCCAAAAAACGCTAGCTTGTATATGCTACTATGACGACTAAAGTGATAAGAATAAAATAATAATAAAATATCATGACATAATGTATATCAATAATAAGATTTGTTATTGGATATCTCTGACTGATTAATATATTGCATGCATGAATATGAGTACCATTTAAGTCATATGGAAATATGATGACAGTAATAGTGACAGATAACAATAATAATTACTTGGTAATTTGACTCCTATTGCCCTCTAGAGCTATATATATATATATCTTTTTCAGATAGTAGTAAATTCAAATATATCATCTATCATGTTTGATTATTTACTATCCACTATTTTTCACCTTCATTATTAGTCGATCGGTATGCTGTTTATGTTAGATTTTGTGTTTATTTGAGTTAATCCTCTTTAAGCTGTTAATATCTTGAGATACAAAGCTTAGTGGCCTTTTGTGTAGGTTTAATGACAGATCTGGAGGTGTTATACAGATTCTTAACTCGGACATTTATCTTAAGTAGTCTACCATTTTATGTAATTTCAATTATCTGTTAACACATACAAGTATCTTTTAACACATACAGTTTTATCAGTATGATTATAAAGGCCAAAACACACATCAAGCATCAATTCTGGTTAAATCGCTTCACTGTATTTAACAATTAATCTTGAGCAATTAATATGCAGATATGACAGGCACATCCTCCATGATGCCTGCTAATGATATGCGATTGTAAAAATTAAAAAGTTGCTTTACGAAAATGGAGGTGGTTCCCTCTACTACAAATTCCTTTTAAAAGGTTTAATTAGTAAATAAATGTATTATACATATTAAGCAGGGAGATTAGGGGGTTCCTTGTACCCCACACTAAATTTATAGGACCAGCTTTTGACGTTCCCAAAGTGTCTATAACATATGGCTATAAAGAAAAATAAAGAAAAGGTGCCAAAATAAACAACGGTAGTGGTCTCTGATAACCATCTACTGATTACAGATCCTTTATACCTATAGTTACCTACACCTTCTATCAGCAAATAAATAATAGGAAAATTAACACTGTCACCTTAAAAGAGCATCTGTTTGTACTGTGTACATGTAACTATCAAAAGATAATTGAAGAGCCTGTTTTTTTTTTATTATTTTTCAAATTATTCTGGCGTCCAATTAGAGTGTAGTGAACCCTGAAAAATTGGTTTCCTCGAGTTCAGGTTGCAGGCATGGTGGCATATATTGTGTCTCCGTTTCATCATTTTACCGTCTTATATTGTATCAAATCCCTTACGTTAAGTATGAACTGAACCATGGATTAGTTACACTATTCGTGAGGGTGCCTGAATAGCTTATATTGGTGATTAATGCCACCAAATGATTCTTTTTGAACTTAAACACGATGGTCCAATAAAACATTTATATTTTATTACTAATAATAAAATGATAGAAATCGCTTATATTGTCATTGTGGAGCTATTTTCAGAGCCTTTTTCAATGTTTCAGTATGCGTTCTAACTTTAAATATGAAACGTCCATCCAGGGTCTTCTGCCGAAGCGTATCCAGAGGAGGGGTCGAGGGGGTTCGGACTCCTCCCCCCCCCCCCCCTCTCGCCATCTTTCAGCTGCCGCAACTTTTCTTTAAGGGGTTCAGACCAATTATTACGGCCTGGACACCCTTTTCCGGACATGGGGCTGGGGACCTTTTTTTTAGGTTCTATTATTAGTCCGTCTGACTTGGACCCCTCCTTTTCCTAAATCCTGAGTCCGCTCCTTTTCTGATATCCACAACTTGCTCAAAACAACTTTATTATAAGCAAATATCCGTTATTCATTGACCTCTTATCCTGCTTATACAAAATGTGGCCATGTTTTATTCTGTTATCATTTAAAGTGTGTTAAAGACACTTTAAGGGACACATTACCCCGCTTTACACATTCAGAGTAGTATAAACGTTACTGCGTAAACCAAAACACACTTTTAGGTTGTACTTTTCATACTTTTAAGTGTAAGAAATTGTGAACATTATTATAACGTGGCTTGGGTACGTTGCACTTGACCCAAAAAATTCTAATAAGCTTAAGGTTACTGAATATACCATGGTTTTGTGGATGGAGAAAAAAATATGTATTACTTTCAGATTCAATTTTCTTCGTTTTGACCTTGTTAATGACCTTGGAATTGACCTTACAGGATGGTATTCACGTACACTTTTTTTCATCACTGTTTGGTTAGTTGATCTGGCATGGATGCCTCATACAAACAAGCAATGACCCCAAAAGTGAAAAATCGACCTTGGTTGGCCTTTTTTCAGTTTGACCCTGAAAATGACCTTGAAATTTAAAAATTTCAAGTGGCATCCACCCACACCTTTTCTTCACTCTATGGCTGATTGATCTAGCATGGATGCCTGCTATTAACAACCAATGCCCTTAAAAGTGAAAAAAATTAATCTTGTCTGGCCAACTTACAGTAACATGAGGGCATGTCACATGTAGGTCACCAAACATCCTGGTCTGGTAACATTGCGGTATTTACTGAAATGCAGTTAATCCAAATATTTATTGTCAACACAGCTTCTGTACCATGTGGCATCGGCTGAAGATATAAGCAGTAAGTGTACACTACCCTTTTTTCTTTACATTTGATTTTATGCTTTCGGTCTGTCACCTTCGTTTAAAGATCGAAGCAGTAAAAGTGAATAATATGGCATAGCATAGGTTCTCTTTTATAAAGAATGTTGTAAACAGAAGTAGATAGTGTGCACTTCAGGATTCCTCAAAGGCTACAGATACACGAAATGTTAAAAATATATAGATTTATTTTTATTGCAAAATAAATTGTTGCATATTTTTATGAAAGGTGGGGTAAAGGTCAAAATTGGTTCTGGGCGCTCTGTTCCAATTGTCCAAACGTCCGATCACGGGCGTGAACCTCTGGCTGTAGGACACAGAGCACCAATGCTTTCTCTTGCAGCAGTCACCGACCAATAACGTCTTTCACAAACAAACCAGTAAAAAATGTAACGTCACTGTGCTGACAATAGAAAACTGACCCCCTGAGTTTCATAGAATCGGATAATAATATAATTTCGCGATATATAATGATATAAGTATTAATTCATGTTTATATAACACTTTATCAAAAATAAAGTTTATATTTTAGTTTCACATGCGTCGGGCGGCTTCAAAGTCCCAGGTGACTTTTTAACATTTGTGGTAAGAGCATCCTTGACTCCCATTGAAATCCTTGCTGACTCTATCCAACATATAGTATAATATTCATTATGAAAAAAATCTCTTTCAGTAACCAACCACTGTTTAATGGAAAATAAGCCTGACACATAGGACACAGAGTTTAACGATTATGCTAATAACATTCCATTATGCTAATAACATTCATACATTTCTTTTGCTTCCACATTACAGAGTGCAGGAACCGAATAGCCTCGGACACATAATGTTATTTTTTCGGACATAATGATGCTGAAGAGGCCCGAAATGGTTGTAACAACATCGGAAGTGACGTTGGTCTTCCTCAGGACCAATCAATAGAGTAACATCAGCGTCTGCTAAACATTATGGCTCATCTTAAACTAGAGACTATATGGCTGTCACTGAGAAAAATGAAACTCGGCAACTGGACTTGAATAAATAATTGATCAGGTTATGCTGTGACTTTTTAATCAATATATCTGTATAATACACATATCTGTTCATTTGTCCATGTCCTGTTATGACATAATATATATTAAGTTATATAAAAGACACCCCAGTATTCAGCGTGTACAGTTTTGAAATATGCTTTGTTTAATGTATCAGGTTATATTTTATCTCAGGACATAATCCCAAAGGGGGAAAAACAGGATGGCCAATGTGGCGCATACATTTTGGATGGCAACATCGATGCTGTCAAGACTCAATGCTTTTCAAAAGAGGCCTTAAAATACCTATGTGAGCACAACAGTAAGGCCATGATTATATAATATTTTTTTTGCAGTATAACCTTACTTCAGCTGACCCTTACTGAGTTCAAACATATTCAGATGTCGTTATCAGAATGTACGCGTATTATAAAAGTAATAATAATAATAAATCTCTTCTACTTTGATAAGGTTTCTAACCACCAGGTGGTTGTAATTAACATATGAACCTCTGCCTCCATGTGCCACCACAGGTCAAATAAGCGTCCAGTAAGTCATCTGCAAACTAGTGTGACATGACACCAAAATTTACTTAGACAAGTAAATTCAATGTCATATTCAGACTGATTTGAATATCTTTCTAAAAGATATTAACATGGGACCCAATCGCGTTGCTATATAATTATATTTTTCGTATGACACATTATCCATGTTGATAATATGAAAAGTTTTACTGGCGATGAAATATTTCATTTTTCTATTTAAAACAGTATATGTATGAATATATTTAAATTAGATCAAAGCTGGAGAAAAAAGAATGTAAACAACTCATAGAATAGAATAGACAATATAGTTGGCATGCAATACCCAGTACTGAGATCAGATTGGATATCACATAATCATGTGCAGGTCTAACCTCTAGAAATAGTCCATATATAAAAATGTCTTCCCTTTGAGAATAATTATCAATTGTAAATATCCTGCTTCACAAAAATACTGTGGAAGCATTTTACAAATAACGCATACCGGAATGCGTTAATAATCTTTAAACAATGGCTAGAGGGTTGGAGGTGTAGGCAAGACAAACTTATATGAAAAATATGTCTTTATATGAATGAAGAAACCTTCGGTCATTTAAAGACAAATAGTACGGAAGTGTAAATTGCATTGTTTTTATGTCGTAGAGTTATCATTTAGCTAGTAATTAATATGACAACATTTGGTAAAATACTTACAGCAAAACTAGTAAGGCCTAATATCTAAGAACTTTAACTGATGGCAGGAACTTATATTTGCATGAGGTTTATGAGGTATTTTGTTAAGTGTGCTCTCTTGTGCTTTCTTTTTAAAAATGAGTTTAAGTATTTGAAAAAAAAATAAGAATTTCATGTTTAAATTCATTAAAAAACAATTTCCGGCCAGGGATAAAGTGTTAGTTAACTTTCCTCAGAATTTTATTTTATCATGAGAAAGAAAATCAAAGTCGTAACTAAAGTTTGGAACAAAAGTGACATCCATAAATCAGGTAATAAGCATATATTTATACATAAGCATATATATTTAAAACACCCACCTGCATGAAATAGTTGCCGAGGATTCATCAAGTCATAGTGAATACTGTGAAACCAATTTTCAGCCAATTGGAGATAAGAGCCTGGAAGGGTGAATGGTTTGCTGTCAAGAAATGCCTCGTGTTCGTCTGATGTAGAACTGCAATTAAGTGTTACCGCTGCCTGGCCAAGAATGCTGCCTAAACATCTTTTTAGCCCTTTTCTGGTGTTTATGCATCTGCCTTAAACTAACAAATATATTCCAGGACCTTTAAAGATATAACACCGGGAAATATTTACCAATTCAATTTGACTATTTATTCTAGAGGTTCTGACAAATGCCTTCTAAAAATCGGTGTATTTAAACGGGACTAACTTACCCGAAATGGTGACTGATTAACAAGCGAATAGTTGTAGTTACAAGCAAGAAGGCAGTTGTGCTTGTTGTGTACTGGTAAACACACTATGTACTTGCTTTTTACTGAGGAATAGTTTTGATAAAGGGTTCATCATCACCACAGTATGCCAGAAGAACAAATACCCAAATACTTAACATATACCTAATATTTCAGGTACAATCTGTCCTTCAGTCGTTCCACGGTATAACTGCATTATCGTTGACGGCCAGGCGGTGTCAGTGCATGGTGGAGTGTACGAGTGGTTCACAGCTAGTATCATGTGTAGCAACATTGGGGCTGACATGGTTCACACAGACAAAACAGGATTCAAGAAGGATTTTAAGAAAATTATAGAGTCCCAGGAAGCCATATTTGTCGGACTGTGCCGTGAAGACTGTTTTTTTATAAGCCCTCGGGGAAATGAGTAAATAATCTGCATCCGTACCCCACCCCTCCTTACGAAGTCACAGTCCTTCACACATTTTCCTACTATTCACAGGATAATTATTGTCAAAGAAAAAGATTTGATTTTTAATTTTTACCATGTAAAACAGTGAATTCCACTTTTTAAGGTGAGAAGGGGTTAAAATTCAGATACTCTACCGAAAGACCATGAATATGGCCGAAATCATTGTGTAAAAAACCTAACATCTGTAACCCACAACGAATTTCTTGTCTCTCAATTCATGGCTGTTTATGCATGTAGTTTCGATATTCCGAATTCGGTGGTTGCTTTCGCTAACGTTTGTCCAATACTCTCGTTTTTATGACGATAAATTAAGAAAAAACATTTTTATAAAACATTAAAACAGCTATTATGTGAAAGTCAGGGATAGTTATAACATTTTCATATGTACGGGCAGCCATTGCTTAAAGCAACATCATATATCCATGGTTCGAAATGTGTCATTCTTATAAACACCCATGTGTATCATCAGAAAATGACAAATATACCAATAACGGAAACTAAGGTCCTTTTCGGACGCAATATATCTGTTATGCAATGTTCTTGCGAATTAATTTAATGGAAAATCGCACCACTGTACGTAAAGCTGCCAGATAACATCCCGCGAGTAGGCAAGGTCACGAGGCTATGAAGCTTACAATTGTGAGTAGCCATAGTATTCATGAGGACACGAGGGATATTGCTATTAAAGGATATGCAACGTTTACTGTATATAATTACTTCTCTGATTAAGCTTATTCTCTAGTGGGTCCTTTTCAGCAGGTTAATCAATGTAGACAGTCATGAGGACAAATAAAGATACAAAATACAACTTCATTTAATCGAATTTTATCGATTTATTTTGAGGTAGATTAATATTTGTATTTGTCTTGATGTACAATCATTCAAACAGCATTAATAACACGGTGTTAATAATATAATGATCAGGTTCTGGTAACTCTTTCCTTTCACCAGGTACAACAGCCATGAAGACTGTGTTCTGGAAAAAGCAAGTTGAAAATAACCATATCTGTGCTGTCTTGAATCGTAGTAATGAAATGTGGACGCCTTCAAGCTGTGACGCCCGTCATCCGTACATATGTCAAATATGAAAGTCTTGTTTACAAGACTACAATACACACTAGGAAATCATCCCAGTAAACGTTTACTTTATTCAACCTTTTGGAAATAAATACATCACTTTATTAGGAGAAAGCTGCACTATTCATTATTTGGATTTACATGTTTACAATTTTCAATATTTGCGACCGAAAGAAAGCCACAAACAACACAAAACCAGGCTAAGTAATATGATTGCAGCATTTGAACACAGAATTGATATACAACAAGTGTTCAATGAAAAAGAATGAATGAATTACTAATGATGGCGTTCATTGAATAACGAGTCTATCTGAGATAGGGTTATTAAGTATTGTCTGAACAAAATTGGGAAAATGGGGCTGAAAAAGAAATTTGCAAAAAAGGCAAAAACTGCACATTAGAGTAAATTTTGACCTATGTTTGTCCAGTAGTAAAACTGAATGTGTGCAGTTATAAAGATCTTCAAAGTTTTGTTCTGGTTTTAGACAGAAACCCCACGAGTAAATTACAAAAAAAAATATCGTTCACTTATTGGTCATTTTTATTATATAAATATTATCAATTAAAACAGGGCATAATCTTTAGCTTTTTTCGGTTTTCTTGGTTTGAAATTAGACTTTATTCAATGAAAACATGAAATCCTGCTATTTTTAGGATTTGGGCGTGGTCTAGCGTTTCTCTGCTCTAAACATTGTCGATACACATCCCCTTTGTAACCATTGTTGTCGTGTATCTCTTGACGCCCCTTATACAACCCCGACAGTTCTTTTCTCACAGTTACCCGAAACCGCCAAAGCGAGCTCACATTTTGCGTACAAATAAAAACCCGGATGTGAGTACACCATATAATTTGGCTTTGCTTCACCTATGGCACTTACAAATTAACTCGAACGAGAATACTGTACACGGCTTTGCTTCACCTATGGCACTTACAAATTAACTCGAACGAGAATACTGTACATGGATAAGCGGGCTCTCCGGCTCTGAAAGATATACTCAGCTAACGCTTTGTAAACCTATTTCTGACCATGCAGAATGTTGCAAACTTTCTAAAAAAAGCGCATCATACAGCAGTTTATTATCTAGGATGCGATTTACGATATCTGGAAAGTCATATGCGCGACCATGGTGTAAAGCATGACATAAGAAATGTTAGAATCCCAAAGAGACATCTAATGATGGTAACAACATCCATAAATGCAGATTTATTTTCAGAGATGATTGAATGCAAAGATGGAATATGTACCTAATATCTGACCTACGATGAGTTTAAAACGCTAATTGATTTAATATCTACTGACTGTAATAAGTATAAACTGAACGTTTTTTCCTTCCCTTCTGTATAATTTCATTCATTTCAAATTTCCATTCATTTCATATTATACTGTACTCCATTGAACGAATAAAGAATATATATATATATATATATATATATATTAATCTTTTCATTCATTATTCATTCGTAGTATTCAATTTATAAATAAGTTCTATATGTATAAACTTGAGATCAGCCGGTATATTGGTTCAAGCCTAAAATTAAAAGGCCTCTGTCTCTGATTACCCTTGGCATTGGCCCTGGCCTTCAAAACTGTTTTACCTTGGCTCTACATACTTCAGAGGAAACTCTTGGTTATAATCTTTTGATGAAATAAAATTTCATGAAAAAATCAAACCTGGTGCATATTGCAATTTTCTTTAAAAGCCTAAAAACAGATGTGGACATTTTGATGTGTCCAGAATTTTTATATATGAGTGTTTGCCGAAACGTCTAGTACAAACTGTCGGTTGCTCCGCCTCATAAAGTCGTGAAATGATCATATATAAAACCGGGTTGTTTGGTTTTGCATGAATAACTTATGACATACGGAACACCTAATCACCATCCATAAACACAACTATTAAGTAAAATATATTCAAACGAATGAGATACGATACATGCAAAGGAAATCGGTTGCAGGTTTATTTTTTTTTTTGGAAAAATGTTTTATTTATACCCAAACTTGTATTTCTCTCAAAGACAAAACCGGAGTCGCCATCACACTAATGGGTCAGCCGACATGGAGCCCAAAAAGTGAAACTCCCTATAAATCCGCAAGTGATGTACCGGAAAGCGAAGATGATGGTAAGTAACTTGATCCAGATCCTAAAAATCATTAACATTATGATGAAACTCCGATTAAAATGGGTACAAATTTATTTTTCTGCAGATCTGATATATTGAGATGGATCTTCTTTGTTCCTGGGGCTCGTTTTTCATTCGATTCTAATGTGCTACTTCCAACCAAACACAGCTCCAGTAGAATATGACCTACTTCCATTACACCAGGGTTTAAGTTCACTCCAAAAAAAAAACAAACAATGTTTTTCCCCGGATACGCCGATGCCATTAAGCCTGGGAAACTTTTCCCCTATGTCCTAAGTGTGTGGGCATGATTATCATGCATATCGGCAAAATTATCATACGATGCTGTGAGTTCATATTTCTAAGCTCGGTTTATTTTATGTTTATATGTGGCGAGTCCGGGATGGTAGCCTCCGTCCCTGAACCCCGTGCATGTATGCCTGACGGGCATGCGAGTACGTTCATGAAAAATAACAGCAAACGATCACCATGGACGAGGCAATAGTACAATAGTGCAATCAAGGAATATTGTATGATATTGCAAACTTTATTTCATGTTTAAAATTGGTTGAAAATATTATCAAAGAGCCTCTCACTTGCAACTGGGTCAGATATTCATTTTGTTTGCAGCAGTGTAAGACCTGAAGACGATCCTACATATTACGTAGAAACTAAAGATGATGCGTTTTGTGGCCATGATTGCAACCAGAGGTCGGAGCCCAGGTTTGATAAGGTGGGAAAGTTTTTTTTACAGATGGCTCCCAAGTTCCTAAGGACGGAACTCAGAAACATTTGTTCGAAGAAGTTATGGACGAGAACCGATCAACAGGCGTGGAAATCGAAATCCTGCCAGTCGATATTGACTTTACACAAAATCAAAAGTTATCACAAAGTCATAAATGTAAGGATAATTGTAAATCAAATACTAGCAATGCAGAACGCGTATACCATGTCGGAGAATGTAAGTACTGCTTGCAGATGAATATCAGTAGAACCGTACCAGGATTTAAAGGCCAGATATTTGATGTTGAAGCTGCTAAGGAGACTGGACCTGCCATACAGGAGGAAATGGTTAATCTTAATGATGATATCACAAGCATGATACCGAACCATGTGTATGTGTCAGCAAAGTAATAAACAAAAGGAAGAAAAAGCGACTGTTTTTAACTTGCCACGCATGTTATCACACAAACAAACAAACAGCCCCTGGAATACGTAATACGGCATTCATTCGAGGTTCATATCAATGAACGCTGGTGATAGGGCTTATACATTGATTTAACATAGTTGGTTCATATCAGCCCATAACTGCGTGTACTTTATGACCCAACGACCCCAAATGAAATCGAGAAACATCACGATTTGCGTTATGTCACTGTCATCAGATCATGGAACCACCCGCTTATGAAACTGGCAAAATGTAGTAATCTGAATGTGTGAAGCTGCCAGCGTGTGTGGGTTTCTTAAAATGTCTTATTTAAGAACTTTTTGATGATAATAAAAATAGAATAACAGTCCACGGTTGATTGTGTAGATTACCTTTGTGGTTGTATAATGAAAATCGGTCGGATATTTGTCATATTGGCAGCTGGATTGTCCCTCGGCCCTACTTGACTCTAACCGATATGCCTCCCTCAGGCCAATATGAAGGCAACATGGCATGGGACAGTTTATTACACCAGGAAGGCGGTCTTTCCTATAGGGTAGACTGGTCAAACTTATGTTAAATTTGCTAGGCTAAAAGGATCAGTATTTCAAGAAAATATGTTGCAAATAGGAGTCGATTTATAGATAAAAAAATGATTACTTCATGTGTTTCTCGATGTAGAACAACAAAATATAATTTTATTTGTAGAATAATAAACAAACATTAAAACTTTAATATTTTTTATTCCTTTTATTTACCTTTTATTAACCGGTCGTCCGTTAACAGGGCACAAATCGTATCTGTTGACGATTTTCTAAATTGACATCCTGGGAGGTCCTCGAACAAAATCTCACTAGACATTTGAAATTAGGTTACTCCGACCTATATTCTGTGAGTTATTGGGCCTGTGTGTGCACTACAGAAATTAAAAAAAAAGCTCCAGTATTTGTATAACTAATGTATCAATTGCATTATTCTTTCCATGTATATGGATCATGGAGAGTTTTGTCCGTTCCTGAAGACTGGTTTCGCCACTTTTATTCTTTATGCATAATTTCTCTAATGTTGGGACTTCAAATGTAGCAGTCGGGCCATTAGCAGGGCATCAATCATAACCGTTGGTCAAAGAAACTTCTGACTGTACATCCAGAAAGGTGATAGGGAAATTTCCTTAGAACCCTGCATTGGGTCCCTGTGACCTAAAATCTGCTAGCTATAGGTTAAAAAACATTATTTGAGCACTATGTATGTTACATAGGCACGAATTTTATTTGCTGGCCAAGAATCTTCTAACGCAATATCCAGGCAGTTTCTAGACAAATCTCGTTGGAACTCTAAAACAAGGTCATGATGACCTATATTATACGAACTTTAGGCCAGAAACATGATTTTAAGTACCGAATCAATCAGGACTAAGCACACATTGTATCTAGAATCTTAAAACATATTATCTGTGGAGGTCCTGTTAGGTCATTGTGACCTATTTTTTTGCGAGCTACAGTCCAAAACACAAACATTTTTAGCACCCAGAGATTCATATAAAACATTAGTTGTACCCGTTAGACCAAGAATCTCCAAACACAAAATCCATGGAGGTTCCTGGAAAACCTCCGTGGAACTAGAAAATTGGTTATGGTGACCTATATTCTGCGTGCTACTGATTAAAACCATGATCTTCAGCACCAATTTTGCGTAATTGCATTTGTTTTTCTAGAATTTTCTAAAATAACATCCAGGGATGTTATTGACAAAGTTTCTCGGAATCATGAAATTACGTCATAGTTACCTATATATTGTGCCAAATATGGGCCAATAGCATAATTTGATCATACTGAACATCAGGCTTTTGGCTCAGCTGACCGTAAGTCATCTGAGCTATAGCGATCACTCTTTGTCCGTCCGGCCGTTTGGTCTTTAACAGGGCACTAATCGTAACCGTTAGACCTAGAATATTCTAACTTAATATCTAAAGAGGACTTTGAATCACAGGTTACAGTTAAACATAGACCTGGCCATGGCTTGTAATAGCCAGATCAAATATTCGTGGAAACGGTCTATAGCGGGATTTGGATAAATGGGAAATAACGGAGGGTTTAATCAGTTTGTAATGATTTGATTTATATTAGAATTCAGATTTCATATGTAAGGAGAACGGTACGAAAATAACAGGATCAACACTTTCCATAGTTTTACCCTTCTCTCTCAAACCGTTTAGTTTTGCAAATCTTCATACAGGAATTCGTACAGATCATTCGGTACGTATTTTTGCCCAAATTTGAAAATGTCCTTTCGTAGGATAACAACAAAAAGGGTCAGTCAAAAAACAGCAGCTAAAGATACTATGTGGTATCAAGGCCTTTACTTGAAGCCACATAATATATTTCGCCATGGTGAGCTTGTACACCCTATCCTTATCCAGTTTCTAATGATAGACCAGCTGCTGAAAAACGGCGTCGTTCAGGGATCTGTTCTTGAACCTTGCTAGAACGATATAATGAAACTCATAGCTTGCTTAATCCTCCTGTTCCCGTCGGAAACAACAATTTCTTCTCCGGAATTCAACCATCCAAGGACCTACGGGATAAACATTGTAGAAGATTATTTCAAAACGCTTTATAAACACACACCCTGCTGCATGATATCCTGGTCATGGAGGAAGCCACAAGTAGGGTAGCTTAAGAGAACCCCTGATCTCATTCCTGGAGAACCTGGAAACAGTACGTGGGCATTACCAGTGGTGCGTGATTCGCTCAAACCATATATAAAAGCTTTGTCTACTCGTCTTCCCATTGTCCTGGGCACAGTTTAACACGCACCTGTCCGGGACTGGCAGCGTTGCAGATGAGGCATCACAGACACAGGCCCTTATCCGTGTGGCACATATATGACCTAACGGATTGGTGTATGACATGCCCTTCCTGTTGACAACCAACCACTTGTGACCTTAGTCATCAACTTCTAATTAAATTTTGACTGCAATCAAAGTTGACGTTCTAGATATGAAACTTAAAAACCATACCATATGAAGTTAATAATTACTAGGAATATCCATAGCTATATAATCTGACTTAAGGATGGTTTTCTGCACAATAACAGACCACTGAGCAGCTCTACATTTCATGACTTTTGTTTAATTTGATGTAAAATTTCAATTTATTTACTGGCCTTTCTGTTAGCTGCAAGTTTAACAGCAACGGAAGTCATGTCATACTTTATACTCTCCTAAGGCTGTCGCTGAAATTTTACATCGCAGGTTTAGCACCCTGGAGCGTTAAACCAGTTAATTTTTACTGTTTGATATAGTGATTGCGTTCAAATATGTAGCTTTTCTTGTTTACCTAGCTTTAATAATTTCATGTATTTCCCAAGTTTTCTCACAAACATGAAAGTAAGTTGAGCAAATACAGAGACGTAACGTCTGCGAGTACCTAAGATATCATGAACTATAATCTTTCATTTCAATAATTTAACATGAATCCTGATTATTCGTCAAATGTTATATAAGCTGTGGCAGATTATTCAACCAAACTCGTATACCACTGTCGGAGACAAATATCAGGACAAATATCTGGACATAAACAAAACATCAACCTGTTGAACAGCTTGCAGCTGGAGCGTTATCGCCTATTGTATATTGAGCCCACAGATTAAATTTGTTTGAGACCAAGAAAAAACATTGACAGGCTCTACATTAGATTCCAAAGTACAACCATGTATGGGACATACAGTTGAAAATACCAACAACGTCTCTTTGAATATATAAAACTGTCAGACGTGCTTGATAATACATTCTGGTGTGATGTATGTGCAGATCCGGCGGTTTGTGTACACAGGAATTGTGGTATTCATGAAGTTAATTGAATACAACATAAATAACCTTCATTTGTACAGAAATAACAGGAAACCTCCATTTTTCTCTGGATAGTGGTCTTTATAAATATAGCTGGTCACAATTGCAGCCTTCGTGACACATGATAGATTTTTTATTGAAAGTGTATAAAACAACATTCACGTAATGTATTGTTAACTTCAGAGTAGCCGAAATTACATTGCTGTTTCATTTACATTGTTAGGTCACACAAACATGACAGTACAATTATATTCTTCTTTGTCAAACAAAATTGGGTCTTTAAAGCGGTCTTATTGCCAGACTTATTATATCTCGAAATCAAATGTTAGATTCCTGATCTCGGAATCTCCAGCCTTATCTAGCCTTGATCTTGGAGTTCACTAATAATTAATTTCCGATGAACCCTTATTTAGAAAGTAAGCAGACAACCACACATGCTTCAATAAAATCATGAGAGAGGCGAATGGAAAATGACTGGTTTAAGGATAAAGGCTTTTACTTCTAAGACCTTGCCATGAAATGTGTCTCATGAACATATTTATCGAAGTATGGGTGGTAAAAGGCTGCTATACATTATTAAATATTCACCACATAATTTTAAAAAAAAAGGAACGACATAGCCTGTGCAGTATAATGTAAAAAGCAGAGCAAACATTGACCCTAAGAGTTGCCAAAGAAATTTTAACAGAAATGCAACTGGTCCGCTGGTATCAGCAGGACATTATCTACAACTAGAAAGTAGGCAGAGACAAAATCATCCGTCATGATCTTCCTCACTTTGCTGTGTGCACTGTATCCCATAGCCACTAAACATTATGACTAGATCACTGATCCGCTATAAAACGAAGGCGTTCCTGGAATATGCATGGCCTTTGTCACTGGGAGAATTATAGTACGAACTGACTGTAGGAAATACATCTGACCGCTTACCTGTCTGTCATCATAGCTAAATGTTTTAAGACACCTTTTTTCTTATAATTTTGTTTATGTCAACAATTTTCAGAATGCACTGCACAAAATACACAGAGACATTCTTTCATCAAAAAATTTAATCAAGAGGGTGTCCATTCTCATTTGCATTGGAACACCCTGATGTAAGGCAGGATTATATCATGGGTTAGGAGAGGGAAGCCATTTTAAAAATGAAGAAAATTATGGTGGGAAAGTGTCTTCTCTATGTCACAATATTCTAAAATCAATGTATTTGTCATCTCTCTGTGTCATTTTTTAAATGCATCGTGTTATTCTGCACTAGTTGGGTCAATATTTTAGAAATATCAGAGATAATTAGCTATTTATTAAATGCCAAAAGCCGACAGCAGGACTTTTTAACAATTATATTTGGACTAATAAAATCCCTAGAGGGAGACCCTTAATCTTGGGTGCAAGGAACTTTGGCTGCCAGACTATAAGGTCATTGCTTTTTTATCTATGATTAAACGAATAATCAACCACAATGTTAAATGGGTTTATACAAGCTTCAGGTTTTATTGATAGCGGGTTAATTGAAACATGCGATGAATACTTTTATACATTGGTATGTCATAGTATTTGCCATGCTAAATTGTTGAAACTACAGGTTTTTTAAAGACGGCATTGACATCGTCATATCGACAATAAAATGAATCATAATTCAATTGTAATACAAGATGCCATTATCAGCATTATTAAGGTGGACAGGATAATACAAGAATTAGAGCAACATCAGGACGTTTAATTAATTTACCGATTGTTTAATTGCAGCAGATGTATCGATCACTTCGGATTATATTTCATGTCATTACTTCTTTTGTGTTCCAGGGATTTCTCCATTTCGCTTATTTCCTTCTTCATCCCGCGTACCTCACCACTTAATGAATCCATATTATCCGCAAGAGTCTCCATTTATTCATTAATTAATACAAACAAGATTACTCTGAATATGTTAGACGCTTGTTGAGATTGTGGACCACCTGATGCTGCTCACCAGAAAACGGCTTCAAAGCAATATAACCAATTACAATAATTTCAGTCTTAGCAGACACCAGTTTTCATTTAATGTGAATCAGACACGGTCGTCTTACGGTATTTTCGATGGCCCCTGTTGACAAGTGGCTATTCATGTTATTGTGATACCGCACAACGGTGTTAAAATTGCTAAGGGGACATAAATAAATATATATATATATATATATATATATATATATATATTTATATACAAGAATATGTATATGGTTCACTGACATTGATATGTATGAATGTCACCTGAAATGCAAGTAGTTTGAATGATAGAAAAGTATTTTATAATATTCGTCTAATATTCATAATATCCAATTTTTATTCCATTTATGTATATACTTGTGCGTATCTAAATTTTACATTGGTTTGATATACTTTAAAACACTCAGTTTAATAGACTTGTACTTGTGCGTATGGAGGAATGAAATTACATATCCTTTTTAAATACGTTTATGCCTAAGATCCACCGTTCTATGATATAAACATGAAAACAACACAAATATACGTTGGACTAGGCTCTAATTATGCTAGAAATTCTATAGAACAAATTATATTACGCTTAATAGATACTATATATGCATATTTCAGTTGAAATATCTGGAGACGATCTGAGCTACAGAGATATAGCTTTTCGGCGTCCGTCTGTTCATCCGTTTCTTCCACTGACCATTCGAAGATGTTGTATTGTAAGTAATATTTAACAATATATGCACTGTGAAACCTAGAGGCAAGGTGCTCTGTTTAAACTAAACTATGTAGAACTTGATACTAATGGTACCAAATTATTTAAACTTGGTACACATGGATCCTCATATAAAGGGATAGCCGGGATGGTAAATGTAGTGTCCGAGATAAAAAGACCTAGTATAATTTGATTATTACTTCTGTTTGTATGTATGCGTCTTTGCGTGCGCGTGCATTCGTGTGTGGATGATGCGGCGTATTATGTTCCCTCATGCGTCATATATCACTACAAACTAGGAAACGAATCTGAATCTAATCAGATAATATACCCCTGGTATAAGTTATACGAATCAACAATTAACGTTAGGGTACTGTTGTGTTCCACGAGGAATGGAGGGAGAATAACAATCCACAACAGATTACCATGAACTATACATGAGACAACATATAATAGTCCTGTCTCCATTGTGTGCTCATTTATGTTTCTTTCAGATCTACCCGCTTGCAAACTCCGCCATTGTCAAAAGTTTGACAAGTTCTCTGAAATTGGCTGAACATGTCTCAGAAAATGATTAAACAGTGCCAAATAACTTTTTTTGACTGACTGCCTACATGCAATGTATGCCAAGTCCTAGAACAACCGTGATCCCATAAAAAGTAACCGCAGACACAATAGTGAGATCAACTTCCAAAAGTATGTTTGAACGTTTTATATTTAAATGTTTGACATTCCCTTTCACGGTTTGAGACCTATTTTTCATATTTTGTAGAATTTTAAAAAGCACTATTTTTAACGCTTTAGTCTCATTTTTCATGATATGTCTTGATTTACGTTTTGCAGCCAAACAACCCGCTGTAAGATTAAGCATAAGCGTATCAACCGGTAACATCAATATTATAACAACCAACACTATAACAGTGTAAGAGCTGACAGCAGGTATCGCAACAGTTTAAACACTGTGAGATTATTCATACAAAAGGTGCTAGGGCTATAAGCAGCACTACATCATACCTAGTTATATTAAGGGGTTACCTGTGCTAAACCCAGCACTATATTGCAAATACAACCAACGCCATGTTGGTGGAACAACGATCTAATTCGATGGAGATTAATCATGGACAAGAAAACAGGTTACTGGTGCTAAACTCATATGAGTGTACCAGCAATCCAGCTCTTAGTCAACATCCTAACTAACACCATACCGATGTAAAAGTAAACTAATACCTGTGAAATTAATCATGAGCTCGCTAACAAGTCACATTTGCTAAACCTAGCAAACTATTGTAACCAACCTTAAACCAGTGTAACAGCAATCTACCTGTCTTGTTGTGATAAAATCAACAACACATGAAAACCAATACCATACTGGTGTAACAGCAATCTAACCCGATATAGACTAAGCATAGATAAGCCAACAGTTTACATGTGTTATAACTAATACAGACCAGTACAACATCATTACTTGTGTTAAAGCCATCTGACTCCATTGGGATTAATAATGGACACGACAACTGGTTACAATCTGGTTATAACCAGCACAGCAACGTAAGCAACACTGGACGTCAGTAATATAATATGTGAAGGTAATATGCAAGCATGTGCTGTTACAAGCATAATCACATGTCAATATACGCTACACTAGCGTAGCAACCGTCTTTCCTCAGTGAGATTAACAAAAACCATAAGTATACATATAAAAAAACAGAACGTAAAAGCATAGACCCAGATTGACATGTTGTTTGCATTGTACAGCCTGTCGGAAAAAAGGGTGGGCACCACCACTTAGCGGAGACTTCATAAAAAAACCTTTCGGCAGGCCCACCGGAAAAAAAAATTGCTGTCCTTTTAATTTCCTATCCCTCCACGTGTCAACAGCAGTTAGCACATGGACCTCTAAAGCGTACCGAATAGCTTGCCAAGGTATTGAAGTTCAAACCTAGTATTGGAAATAGTATTGCACCTATTAATAATCACGTTTTGTATAATTATGAAAAAGAAGACGTTAGTTAACACCTCCATTGTCGTATAGTTCTATGTGAGAGAACGATTAGGTTCCAGTACGACGCAGACCGATACGACGCATGTGTTTTCAGAACACCCTCAGAGACGCAGCTCAATTAGACGCGGTTCATTGCTCATGCATAGAACGTACTCAGAGACGTAGCCCAAGTACGACGCGGCTCAGTGCTTATGGTTGTGTAAGCGCACCACGAAGCGCGTCGGGCAAGCTATATCCTGCTCTTGATTTACTCAAGTTATACTAGCTGTTCGTTAGTTAATAGAATATAACACTGTGGTTTATTAACTTGCATAATTTATTCATGTTTGACTTGAAATTAACTGGGGTTTTTTAAATATCCCCAGAAAACGGGTATTATCGTTTATGGAATTAATATAATGAAGGCATAATACTCCATGCAACGGATATAAAAGATGCTGTTTCTAGATAAGTAACATGGACACCTAAATTCAGAAAGAATTAAAATTGATGCAAAACGTGTTGAAACATGTGGACCGGAATCTGGGAATCTGAAAATACAGAGACAATTACGAGAGAGATGCAATTAAACTGAACGACTTAGGTGTGGACGACTTCGGCCGGGACGACATTCCGAATGGAAGACATTTTGAATGGATGACAATTTACCCGAGTATTTAATAAGGATTTGAAGTGTATGTGATTGGCCAACTACCATTAAGTGAAAATGTTTCATATTTTTGTGTGTGTGCTAAATTCCAGTTATTTTCAAACACGTTTGAGTATGGTTATGGTCGGCCTCTGACTCACAGCCGACCTTGTGGGATGACGCGACTGATGGATGGCTTGCTTTTGATCAGACGTATTGCCGCGGTGGATGACGGAATAGATATAAATTGTACCAATAAAGATTCTACCACAATTGTATGTGTTTTTTTTGTGCATGTGTATGTTTGTGTGTTTAAACTGCCGGTCGATGCATTGTACTTAATAGTTAATGGCGACAAATTTCCGTTTCTGGAAGACACATTTACTTTTACTTTGTATATTTAAAAAGGGAATGTATACCGACAAAATTAGTATTGGTATACACTTTACATATTTAAGTCCTTGATTTCATGCATAATTTGTTTAAAAAATAATTCCTTGTTGCAGTAGATATTTTCATGAAGCGAAATTTAATATAGTGAAATAAAAATGAACCATTATACCATAAGAACATACCAATGTTCATATGTGTTAAGAGGGACAATATGAACCGTTCATGCTTAAAATTTTTAATATTAATTAAATATGAAACAATATCACTGGTAGTGTCACCATTCCCTTTTGTTCGTGATCAAAGACTAATTGTCTACTTGATGAGAATAATGTGGTATTAACAATAACTATTGACTTCCCAGTCGCTAGGTCTCCGCTAATTAAGCAGATACATAATCAACCCACCGTAAAGCTAACATAAAGTCAGACAGAAGGGTTGGCAGAAAGAATGAGAGAAAAGGAAAACAAGAATAAGGAATGATAGTTAGAACGAAAGAAGGAAAATGATAAATTATGGATATAGGCAAACTTAAAGGAGAGATTGACTTGGAAAGAAAGAGAAAAGGAGAAAGAACGGGAGATAGATGGATAGACAAAAAAAGAGAAGGGCAAAATGGAAAAAGGGGAGAAAAGGAGCGAGAAAGAAAGAAGGATGAAATGAAAGAGTAAGAATAGTTAAAAACACAGAAAAAAATATGAATAAGGAAAAAGAGTAAGAACAGTAAAATATATATAAAGATGGACAAACAAGAAATAAATGGGGAAAAATTCCATTTAAAAGAGAAAGAAAGAAACAATTAAGAAAATATGTCGTGCGTGGTCATCCAAGGGAGAGTGAGAGAGAAAAATTAATATGGAAAGTGAATGATTTATCGGACTGAAAGAGAAAATTACACTATAATAATAATGAAAATGCAACAATATATGTTCGAATGGCTATATGTCTTATTTCACTGGACATATTGGACCAACCGATCTAGATATATCATTGACCGATGTTCTATTCCATCATTACATTTTCGAAGAACGACACCGGTAAATTAAAATGGACAGAATGGAGACGTATTAGTGACAATTTATGTCTAATTTTTTGTCTTTTAGAAATGCTGGTAATTTTTCTACAAAACCTATGCTAGACTTGGATGGAAATCAGCTGCCATATTCGGTTTCATTTTTGCGGAGAGTGTGTATACCATATAATACAGCATAAATTTGAAGTAAAAAATGAAAATGATTATACATATTCATTAATTATATAATAATTTTTTTTTTTGCGTTCTGCAAATGTTAACGGGGTTGCTTTCATCACAGGGCATCACGTTAAGCTGGGGGAAATCCCGCTTTTGTGATATAATTAAGCTGTTTCGTGCAGCCGAAAACCGCTCTACCGCGAAGGGTTCTCTTAAAATGTTATACAAACATTAATCCACCCCTATTATGTAACCTTTGATATGATTATTAAGGCACGTGCAACCATAACTATATAAATAAACAGTGCAACATCCTCATTGTCCATGATTATTTTACGCATTTTTTTATTTAAAGTGGCAATAAAATGACTCCTCCTTGGTCAAGACTGAATATTCTCATTCTTGAACCACGCTTTCTCAAATTTACATGTAAGAGGATAATTTGATGTTTGCTTAATTTATTTTTAAATTTGAATAAATGACCTTGATAGTGTACTGGTTCCACAGAATACGGCATAATATAGGTAATAATACCTTAACCACATGGTGTATATATCCGATTAATGATCTCTGTTTCATTTTATTGATTATAACATTAACATTTTACTGCTCAGATCAGCATGCACTTCTGCTCTTTCGCGGAATTTATTTGACTTTAAATATGAATGAAATTTGTATAATTATAGCAAATGTAAATAAGCTTAGTCACATAGTTATTTATTTTTATATATTAGCATTTAAGTGATACTTTTAAATGCCTCTGATATTTGAAATGGTAAAATACAATATGCACATTGTTAAATAAAACAGGGCCTTGAATGCTCATTATAATTGTAAAAATTATTGATCAGTCCAGAGTAAAAAGGTTATAATAATATCTACCATTATAATAACATGGATAAGTCCAATAAATTTTGCCATGCACAGCAAAAACCGGGACGATTCATGCTTTTGTATATGAGACCTATGTGCTACGACAAACCTAAAAAATAGCTCTGAATGATACCGGTTACGGAAAAATTCCAAAATTTAGTTTCAGAAATTTTTTACCGTGTTTGGTTCAAAATTATCTTAAACACTATGAGGGAATCACATTAAACTGTCTCTCAAGATGTCTTTGAAGTATTTCTTTTTTTTTTAACTGATGAATACTTCTCTGGTTATCTTTTAGAAATGTACTTTTTTCCTCTCTTAATCAAGGTTTGTTAATGATTTACTAAAATATTACATTCTTGTTTCATTTATAAATTTTTCCTTCTCCTTCACTCTCTGTCTGTCTTTCTCTCTCTCTGTCTCTCTGCCTCTCCCTGTCTCTCCCTGTCTCTCTCTCTCTCTCTCTCTTTCTCTCAATAAATAAATCAATCATTTTTATGGATCTGCTCAGTTAGCACAAGCAGCGAATACACCATGCAATTCAAGTCATTGTTATTGCAGGACTTATCTCATAAATGGTCTAACAAAGACCGTAGGGGGCCTTCGATCCTGAGTAAATCAGTGGTAATTTTGTAGAATAAGTCAGGTTTTATAGTGTTTATAAATCTAAAAAAAGTCCACTCGTGTCTTTTTTTTTCACGTTATATTTTTCATTTTAGGAAACAAATTAACAATTATATGTGCACCCCCCCCCCCCCCCGAAAATAACAGACATACGTTTTAAAGTATAAAATAGTTTAATGTGTATTTTCCTAGCTTGTTTTTTTTTTGCCAAGGCTCAAGTACAAAGATCTGTTAAATCTATACACAATCAGTGATCAATTAATCACACACCTGTATCTTCACGAACGTATATGTGAAACATCGTCAAGCCGAAACGTCGTCAAACCCGAAATCATCCAGTTCGAATTTAATCCTGTCATAATCAGGCATGTCAGTTTTAGGCAAAATCAAATATACTTCGTTTGTTTGGCATATTTAGGTGATTAATTTATAAAACTTAAAATATTCCCCTATACGTGGATATATTGTATGACCGCGCGTACATGTTTGAAATAGCGGGTCAATGATGCATTTCTATCAGAAGCTATTGTAATACTGATATGAAAACATCGGTATCCGGACTGTTTTTGGGCCTTTTATCATACATTTCATACATCTACAAGTTGTAAAGGATTGTTAAATCATAGTTTTACAAAAGTTTATACTATTGAATTGAACCTTTGTATCTTCCTAATGGACAGGCGATACACGCCCTGCCCGGGTTACGTCAAGCCGGGCTACGTCTTAACGGGCGCCGCCGTGGTTTTCTGGGCGGCGCTTCTCAGCGAGCCGCGTCATAACGAGCAGTGACAACAGCCATACGTCCTATCGAGATGCATCGCACTGAGACGACACGGAGAGAACAGCTCCGCTGGCTCTTACACAGGCGACCTGTTGGATGTGTAAATTACTGAGATATACATATCAGTGCGTCGCAAGGGGCTAGCGAATCCTTTTCATTTTGCATATTAACACGATGAGCTGCATTTTTATTAAATACTGACTTAAAAAGAGAGATGCCTAATTCTAGGAAGAGTTTACACCCATTGGTCCATAAATATCAGACTCTCAATCTATTATATGCAATCAAGGTTAATCCACAAAATGAGCTAATACGGTGCGTTGAAGTATATTTTTCTGAAGTGGTTGCCGTGACCTGACATCCCGACTCAACGACTAAATCCCACTCCTTCAAAAGCGGTTCACTCATTGTGACATTATACGTATCACCAACTCCCTCAGCATGCTACTCTTTGTTGGCCGATAAAGCTTGCGCTGCCTGTCTTAGGAAACAACATTTTATGGCCCCTAGGGTATTTATATAAAGTGAAAACTGGTCTAACGGACACCTCACTTAGGCGGACAACTGGCTATAACGGACAAGATAGTTAAATCCCTTCAAAATTCCTATATGTTATGTATAAGCGGAACCTCTATAAGGCAGACACTTACTACTGCGGACAGCGGACAGCAGATTTCAACTCAGACCAACACTAGGATTAAATGAACCTGACAAATACAGACACGATACGCCATCTCCGGCGGACACTAATCGCTCGCCGGGGGAACATCAAAGGTCACCGGTACTGTTGTTGTTCCCAATGCTGGAACAAAAAGGATTATGCAATCCCCAGTTGTTACCTTATTGCTTGTATGTGCTCATGTCACGGTGTGATGTGCTCATAAGATAAACACAGCAAGGGTGATGCGGTAAACATCATGTCACTTTATTTCTCGGTTGACCATTCACACGTTTCGAAGCGGCATATTATTTGCTACACTCTAAAAACTGAGGACATGTTTCACGTTTCTTTTTAAAACACCATTCTGTCCCATTTTTCGAAACATGTTTCTAGCATGTTTCATGACTCACTAATGTTTCAACTGCGAAAACATGTTTTTAATCCTCTTGAAACATGTTTTTATATAACACATGTTTCACACACAGAGAAAATTTCATGGACAGTAAGATAAAACATGTCTCTGTGTTACATGTTTTTATATGAAATATGTCGCATATAAGACATGTCTTAAGACATGTCTCATTTTTCATAAAACATGTAACTATTTAAAACGTTTGTTTAGCCTAAAACATGTAGTTGTCCCATTTTTCGAAACATGTTTTCTCCTAAGAAACATGTTTTAAACTTAGAGTTAAACATGTCTCAGTGTTACATGTCTTTATATGAAATATGTCACATATAAGACATGTTTTAAGACATGTTTCACTTTCATAAAACATGTAACATTTCAAAACGTCTGTTCAGCCTAAAACGTGTATTTGTCCCATTTTTCGAAACGTGTTTTTAAAGAAACATGTTTTTTACTTAGAGTAAAACATGTCACTGTGTTTCATGTTTTTATATGAAATATGTTTCAAAAGAAAGTATCGTTTTCCTAGAAAAAAATAACATTTGCCCATCGAAGACATATTTGCATTTTAATCATGTCTCAAAAATGTCTACAAAATAGAACATGTTTTGAAAAATATTTAAAGTCGCAGAAAATGTTCTTTGTTGTTTCTCTTTGTCGTTTTATGTCCACTGCAACCATCATGAAAACCTGAGGAGGTGCTTCTGATGAAACAACTCATAAATTTACTGGAAAGATAACATTTATTCCTTAGACAATGCTTTCTAATTTGGAGGATGCACTGAACAGGAAACGTTTTCAGTATGGGTTATCTGTTATAGGTTATTATATAAAGCTACCAGGAACCTTCATTAATTGATTGTCTCCTTAAATTTTCCAGATCAAATACATTACAGCCAGGTGCTGAAGACGAAATCTTATCTATCATAATAATAGAAACATATATCAAAACAGAATTTCTTATTGTGGGTATAAAACATATTAAAGTGATTTAAAATCCCATGTATAAGTCTAAGACTCATAACTGGTCCCATATCATTATAAAAGGCAGGAACTCTTATCTCAAAAGATGAAAAAAGAATATTTTATATATCAGTATATTTAAAATGGGCAATGCTGATAGGCTGATAGTCTGACGGCAGTTCATGGCTTCTAAAAAAATTTTCGTTGGTTTAAAAATGCTTGGCATAAAATGTGGAATACATAATGCAGATCTATATCAAAAATGGCCATGTATATTATATTTGAAATACACAGTTTTCTGTAAGTGTTCTTTTACAATAGATGCAGTCATGCACATTCCCAGCAATAAGATAAGGTTCATTTAGTGTCTACTTAAATATCTGTTGTCTGCATGTATTCATTTATCATATCAATACTGAATGTACCAGTACTAATACAATTTTGTCTTCCCCATAGCTGTATACACAAATATTATTAACTATGAATTACAATAATAATTAAACCTAGCAAACCTAATCTGATCTGCTGCACGATGAATAACAAGGAACTTGTTGGTCATGACGCTCAGCTGGAATTGGTAACGAGAAAATTTGTATAAAAAAATAGTAGTAAATGGAAATGAGGCAATATTTTATTTTTTATTAATATTTTAAAAATGTTCAGCATATAAATATACACATAATATGCTCTACCGAGTTGTATTACTTACACATTTGGCGTGTTTGGTGTGGACTTTACAATTTTATGGACAACCTGAAAGATGCTGGAGCCTCTCATGATTACACATTTGTATAATTAAAGATTTCATATTCTGACTGTAACATGCATGCAATAAATACCCACTTGGACTGTGTGAAACCCTTTTAAATATACAATAAGGAAGAAAGTGGAGGTGAGCTACAGTATAATAATACACATTTAATTTAATAATTGCAATAAGGAAAAATATTGGTAATGAAAGAATCCATTTGATTAAGAAAATTCTTAATTATTATTTCTAAAATCTGGTTTAACATACTGCCAGGTTAGCTAAAAATGAAATTAAATGAACGTTTACTCAATATACGTGACTGCAAGCATCAGTGTTATGCTCAATAATGCCCAGCCAGCTTAAGAGATTTGAATGAAATGCTATAACGTATACACCAATTTGCAAGTTTTATTTCAATATTTAATTTCAGAAATTAAATTTAATTTAAAAAATCAACTAAGTTGACAATTCAAGAGAAAACAGATTTAAACATTTAAATAATGGCTAAAAGTAGCTGCTTTCATAGCTTTAATATATAATAAATAAGTTTAACCCTATTACAATTTACAACTGAAAATTTAAAATACAGCTTGCATTCTAAACACTTAAAAGCCAAAGAGTCTTAGTCAGCGAGCTAAAACTCTAAAAGTTGAATAATTATTTGATAAAAACCTCTTATAAAGTTGCTCTTGAATTTTCTAATAACTGTAAATTAAATGTCCCAATACTTTAAATTTTTGCATGCACTGTGTGTAACAACTGCAAGTATCGCAATTATATAAAACTGACTGTATAATATTTATATGTTTTAAAAGGTAGCAACACTAATCTCAGATCATGAATGAGCATTTACATAATTCAGACATGCCAATATATTTACTTTCAGTGTTTCTGGCTTCAATCTGACTACAGCCAATTTTTTATAGCCAGAAAGGGTAAAAGAAAATACAGAAAAGGCTGGCATCAACAAAGTCTCCCATGACTAAAGATTTCTCAGCAATTCAGCATAGTTGAGAGGCACATCAGCTGCTATTCTGATAAGTGTATTAAAAGAATCTATCAGAGCAATACTGAAAGCACCCTAATTAAACATCTTATATTTTCATAATACCGAATCCTTGGTTTGTATTACTTTAATATAAATTTGAAATTAGAATCCTAAAACAAAGCCTCCATCTGTAAATACTTGAAGCTTTACAAGGTAACATTTATGCAATCAATCATGACAATTAATTACTACAAATTACACATTTGCCAAATATAGCCTGTACCATCACATTTGGAATTTTAACATAAATACAAGTTTGGTGCAAATGAAGCCTCATACAAATAATGAAATACATGATAAATCAGCCAGATTGTACAAGAATAAGTATCTGCTGTACGTTCACAGTGATTCATCAAACATTTCTAAGAGTTGGAAAAATCCAATTACCATAAAAAAGAGTGAAACATTTTATATATGTGAATAGTAAAATTCATAAAAGATTTCTTAGAAAATATGTAGAATACTTAGGATGTAACAAAAGAATCAAATACTAAATAATTTTAATGCAGCCACAAACTGTGGAAGAAGTTGACTTGTCCTTATTGGGAACTTTATTTTCAAGACACTCTTCCTGAAGTTGGTTAAGAAGTTGCATGTATTGTGCTGGGTTAGTTATATTAAGAATAAAGTGTGAAGTAGGTACGAGGTTTTCCATACTGAACCATTCTCAAATAAACATTTCTTCATGGAGTTACTCAATATAGCACCTGACCTCATTTCTCCATTGTCTATGATAAAACAGGTGTTGGTTCTGTACCCTCTTGTGTACAAAATGAATCTTCTTTGACATCTTTCTGAAAAAGGTGTAGCAATTTATCAGTAGCTAAATTGTGTTATTTCCATAGTCAGTTTGGAGGAAAAGATGAAATATTATTAACTGGTAACATAATGATGATATATAAGAACAAGGCCTCTAAAAGTTATACCTCTTTAATGGAATAATATGAATGCCTACAACAATTGAATCAAAGACCCCTAAGGAATTTAAAGCTGCTGGTTAGCAAAATATGTTGCAAGCATCTGTCATTTAATAATTCAGTGGCATTAATAACAAAATAAAACATCACATGTACTTTATATTTAATCAAGGATTAAAAATATATTACCTGCAAATATGTTCAACTAGAAAACTTCAACTATTACCAAAAAATTATACAAGAGGGAAAAATTTGCATACTTGTGTAATAATAAAAAAATTGGATAAAGTGAAGCAAGAATTACTAAATTAAATATTCATTCTCTCCCCAAATTCACTCTAGGGTAAACTGGAACCACTATACCACCATTACCACCAATATACCCACATCCAGCCTTGGTACCCTGGAAACCATCCCACCACCAATATTTACCCATCCAGCCTGGGTATCCAAAGCAGTCCCACCACCAACACCCATGTACACACATCCAGCCTTGGTACCCTGGACTCGATTCTACCAACACCCATGTACACACATCCAACCTTGAAACCCTTGACCCCATTCCAGCAACCTCATGTACACATATCCAACCTTTGTACCCTGGACCACATTCCACAAACATCCATGATCACACCTCCAGCCTTTGTACCCTGGACTCCAGTCCATTACCAGTCATGTAATCACACATCCAGCCTTAGTACCCTAGACCCAGTTCCATCAACACCGTGTGCACACAACCAGCCTTGGCACCACCACCAGTCATGTTTTCACACATCCAGACCTGGAATCCTGAACCCTATTCCACAAGCACCACCCATATGCATGCATCCAGCACTTGTACCTTGGACCCTATTCCCCCAACACTACAAATGTGCACACATCCATTCTTGGTACCCTGAACCCCATTCCACCAACACCCATGTACATTCATCCAGCCTTGGTACCCTGGACCTAAGTTCACCACCAGTCATGTATTCACACATCCAGACTTGGTACTCTGAACCCAGTTCCACCAACACCCATGTACACACACCCAGCCATGGTACCCTTGACCAAAATCCACAAGCACCACACATCAAGCACTGGTACCCTGTACTCCATTCACACATCCAGCCTTGTTACTGTGGAACCTATTCCACCATCACCACCCAGGTACACACATTCAGCATTGATAAGATGCATAAATTACCATTTTGTTTATGATGTGCTCATGAGGTAATTTTTTAACATGCTGCAGATTTCAATCTACACAAATATGATATTGTACATAATTACAGGTTTTGATTTGCTCATTTTATCATTCTGATCACAAATTACTTATGTCTTCCTTATACATCTTCAAATTCAAGGTTTCAGTAAAACTGCCTTGAAAAATATAACAAAATTATCTTTGCACAGCCTACTTCTTGAAACAGCAAAATTTTCATCATGCATCACATTTGATAAATAAATATGTTACCAACTCAGCAGCCTATATGTATACTTCGGTCCACAATGCACCCAAAGAGGGGTTATGGTTATGCCAAACCAAATTGAATTTTGTACAGTAGTTTCTTATAAAAAGCTGCTAATGACAACTTGTTTTACTTTAAAAAATATAAAAACAACATGTCTATTTTAAAGCAATTTTTTTAAATATAAAACACTCCAAATGTCAAAGACTGCTACAGTCATTAACATTCCTGCTTGCTTGATTGCCCCCTCTTACATGTACTTACTTGCAGGGGCATCAATATTGAGGGGGGGGGGGTCAACCTCCCCCCCCCCCCGAAGATAAATTTACGCTACTACTTACTTGTGTTCTGGACTCACATGGAATAAGTGCACTGGAAAGTCTTATATTCAGGGGTGTGGCATTGTGGGGTTGGGGGTTCCAAGGGGTCAAGAAAGCACCCCCCTTTACCATGACAACCAGTGAATTATTTGCCCTTCAGAGGGCTGTATCCCATCAGCTTTTGAAAAGTAAGGACTTTTATTTTGGAGATCCCCCCCCCAATCTTTCCAAAATCCTGTACATACCCTTGTATATGAATTGTCTCATAAGTGACATTACTGTATTTGAATGGTGATTTGTACTTTACATTGCATATTAATTCTTGTGAAGGTAAAATGTCGTTGTAATTTATATAAAGCATGAATATTTGTATCTATATGAGCGATATTATGAATATATATATATATACTGTTCACAAACTAAACGTTTGACTCACCTTTTAATTTCTGGCAAATTATATTTTGGGTTGCTACAGGAAACCTTCTCTGCGCCCAAGACTGAACATCATCCAAGGTGGACCTGGTAATTGCTCAAAATCACGTTCCGTTTTCTCGGAAGTTTTCATCTTTCCCGCGATCACTGGCAATCAGTTTATCATATGAATGGGGAGAATATCCGGTCATGTGATGAGTGGCAAAACATAACGGCGGTTAAAACAAGTAAAATGTAATTTCCCGCGCGAGACATGTCTTAAAACATGTATTAGACATGTTTCACACATGTAACGACATAGCATGATGTTTCAATGGACCCAATTTTGAAACAAACGGTGAAACATGTTTTGAAACATGTTTAAAATTGAAACCTTTTTGCATACAAAACATTATAAACATCATGTAAAACATCTGTGAAACGTCATTTTTTAGAGTGTAGACCTTGGGGTCATTAAATTGATTAAATGGCTGCGTCGCTGATCTCACCACGCAATATCTAACTGTAAACTAAGCCACGTTAACAGCAGGCTGTTTGATATTAATTAATTAGTTTTGCTTTATATATGCCAAACTGATCTGCTCAGTGTCAAACGTGCTAGCTCCGTAGTTGTTTGTACTGTGCCGCCGTGTACAAGCTCCTCAGGGTTGGTTTAATCTCGGGTGCCTTCAACATTAAAGCAAATCAAACCATACAGCCATCATCAAAGAAAGTTAATTTAAGGCTAATGCTACATTCACTTATTAAAACGAATGTTCCAAGGTTCTTCGCCATTACAATCTTCGGATTATCAACGTCGTCATTATATTTAAGATTATAGCATTGGGACAGATGAACCAGGATTGTTTTAGATAATGCCACCAGGTGGCACCACGCGTATTCCAAGGCGAGTTCTTTCGCTATCTGAAAAAGCCAAGCTTATTTGACTGAGCGAATCAGCGAAAAGAGCGTACGCGCGATTGCAGAAGAATTTAAGTGTGGCAAGACAGAGGTTGCGTCAGTTCCTAAACGTAAAAAAATAATCACAGTTGTATATGACTATTGAATGCATGATGTGTTTATGAATATGGTGTACATGTACATGAATTCTGATATACCGTAATACAATAAACACGTTCTTGCAGCTGTTCGTTGTCTTTTTTTATAATGTTATCAACCAAGGTAACCCTGCCTAATAAGAACATCCCATTATTAAGGACAAAATGACTGAGTCCCTTGACTGTCCGCTTTAGACAGGTTTCACTGTATATATGTGAATGTCTGTACAAAAATAAACACACTAGGTTACCGTCTTGTTCAAATGGTTACCGTTGCTATTCCGATGGGGTAATCGGGGGCTGGGGGTGAAATTCCGGGAAAGGCCTCCATAACTGATCGCGTCATGGGAAAGGACCGTATAGGTTGAACGAGGCACTTTCGGCTATAAGAGCATTGAATATATAGTAAGCAATAGCTCCGCGTACAATGATCTAGGACTGTAAGTATAACCCGTCAAAGCTGTTAACAGAGTGAGCTCGGAGTGCGAATGATGCTAGATCATTTAGCCAGCGCTGCAAGTAGAGTGAGTTAATTTCAGATACGAGTACAGGCTTCTTTGAATGATATTAGCGAATTAGTACTCGGAGTACAGTGAATACAGAAATATTGGACTGCGTGCTATGACTGTGAGTTGAGTGCGTTCAGGCTATGCAGCAGAGAGTGTACTGATAGCGTTGTCAGTTGAATAGGTTAAGGTTGTGAGTACATAAAGCCAGGGCTGTGAGCAGAGGGAATTATTTTTTAGCACAGTGAATACAATATGCAAAGCATAGTGTGTAAATCTGTGGATACACAGGGTAAAAACTTTGTGGACAGAAAATGGCGTTCTTGAGGAGGTTCTGAGTACAATGACTAAGGGTTATAGGCACAGTGTATACTGAGAGGGTAGTGCGCAAGAAACGGAGGATATGACGATATGACGAAACAAAAGATAAAGGGCCATAGTATGGTGGGTCATATACTGTTTTATCTATTTCACTTTAATCTACTTCAACTTAATAACCTTTTGTAAACCATGCTGGCTGGCCTAATTAGCTTGCTATTTGTGTGTAAGTAATGAATGTTATCCGAAGGTTCGCTTAGTGCACACGGATACACATGTGGTTACACAAACCAACCTATAACATAAAATAACCACCGTTTGTACCCGTGCCATGTTGTTTTTAGGTAGACATTGATTAGCTTTGGGAAATTTGTTATTATTAATTGGATCATGATCACAAATAAAATTTAGAAAAGGTTATTTGAGGATATGGTAGAAACGCGCACCTCCCTCCTGTACCAACTTGCGAGGACTGATTCGAGGATATTGTGAACTCAGAGCTGTATCTTAAAACCACTTTGCTGTTTTTATATACCCTTCCAAATTTGACAGTACAATGCGGTACCACGAAAAGCTGTCGCGTCTATATCGGCATGTATCCTGGATTGGTGTCGTGACTTTCTTTACTGAAATGTAATTTTTGAGAGTTTTGGTGTTTCAGCTTTGAAGATTCACATTACAATTATGTTGCATATACTAATAATCTGGATTCTGTACCAGGCGATATCGGCTTAGCATATAAGAAGTGAGTACGCAAACATTTATATCTTCTTTGTACATCCTTGTTTAGATTTTCTATATGAACCATAATTCAAAGAAGGATTAAGCACTGGAGGGGTGATCTTGTTGAATGGAATTCCCCGTTAGGCCAAGTTGTGCCTCGTGTAGCAAAGTTCACTGATCATATACAGACACAAATAAAACAAACCAGAGTCTGTTTTGACGCTCGCCCAACGCAAATGAAAATTCCCCCCTCCCCCAAATATTGGCGGGAAGATTTAACTTTGCACCCCATGGTCTATCTCAGTATACAAGTTAAAATTTTAGAATTAAAAAATATGGATTTATATTTCACTAAACTGAATCTCAGTTTTACAGAGATATTTTGCACAATTAATGTGTTTGCTGAGTAACCTAACAAATCAAAATTATCTAAGTCAATACCATTACCCCGTAATAATTATGACAAAGTATCTGACATGTCTTACCAGATATTGTCTTCGTTTATTGTGGATTTACTTTGTTAGAGCGTATAAAGAAACAAATTTCGAGAACCACTTCAGTTTTAGTGAGAACCAATGATGATTTTTTTTACTTTACTGATCCTTCGGGTGAGTGTTATTTCTGCTTATGTCGATTCCGGAAGAAATGTTGAAATATATTGTTATTAAATTAACCAGTAGGTGTTTTATCCCATCCAAGGAGTTAAATAGCTGACAGACAAAACCACACAGATAACCTTATCCGAACAAAAATATAAGCACTGGATTCACTCAGCGGACGGACATTAATAATGCACTGATGCGCGCGAGGTTTAATCTTAATAACACTCCAATATGTAGATAATACAGGGATTTGCTTTTTGTCTTTGTTGTTTAATGAATCAGAATTAAATTGTTTATCATATCCTTACTCTTCTAAAACAAAAGAACTAAAAAGAGGAGAACACGACCACTTAACAGTATATTATGGCTCAATCCACAAACACTTACAACAGGATAAGTCACATTTACTCAAAACACAGCTTAACAACGGAATACATCACAGTATATCTTAAAGTTAAAGCTGTTTCTATATGTTAGACTCAATCCTACCAACAAGAAACAACAATAATTTTTTTCTGCGATACTGGGATACAGAAGAAATAAAGACCAATGACTGTATTACAATATCAGAATTAACTGAAAGAACTCATAATCGACATAAAATACAATAGCGCCAAGACTTCTTGATTAAATTGAAAGCGGACAAGTGTTCCGGGTATAGGTATGTTGTTATTCTTTAAAATCGAAACATCTAATAATAATAATACAAGCGCTGGACTTTATTTGACATGCAAAATAATTCACAGCATTTAGCTATTAAAATATCGTACTTTCTTTTTTCCTCTCAGGTTTAAAATTGTGCCTGACGAGCAAACATTCTCTTTTCTACTGCTTTATTCGCTTCTGAAGGAAGGATCAGGAGGTTTCCACGACTACAGCGCTCAAGCGCAATGATCTTCGTTCTTTGTCTTTTAGACCACGTATATAAATAAGACATGTAATAACTAATCACTGTATCTTATAGTGATATTTGAAACCATTAACTCTGTTACCGATTTCACATAAACTATGGTCACCTTTGTCTGTTTTTTTTTTAACATTACAGACTGTAGTGATCGCACTGACTCGGACAAATATTGTTTTGTTCCCGCAAGTGCCAATTGGACACAGGCTCAAGAGCAATGTAACATCAACGGAATCGATACAAGTCTTCCCCATGACCGTTCAGAAGTAGAGCATCAGCGTATACTAAAAATCATGCAGCAGTTGAGATTGGAGACTGCGTGGATATCACTTACAAAGAAGAAACTGAGCAACTGGAAATGGATAAACGATGGCTCCGGTTAATGTCCAGGGATTCTATGTATTTGTCTTTATCGTGCTTTGTTATGACGAGCCTTTTTTTCGGTGATATGAAAAATCAATATTTACATGAATATATTATAATGTTAATACCTTTGATTTTTTTTTCAGACCGTAGCCCTAAAAGAGGACCAAAGGATGGCCAGTGCGGGATATATAGCTTAGAAGATAACGTTTTGGAAGTGGACAGAACGCTCTGCTTTTCAAGCGTGCCCTCAAAATATCTGTGTGAACACAATAGAAAGTCTCTTATTTTCTCATTATCTCCGTCAGCTCACTGAAAGGCAGTACAAAAGCACATACATAACATATTTTTTTTTTAAAACAAAGATAAAGTCTCAGATAAACGGCATAAAAATTTTGATTTAAGATGCAACAATTATATTTTTTCAATGATTAATGATTAAAGCATGATCTAAATTAAAAAAGAGTTACAACTATTAAAATGTAGATGCAAAACGATCGGTAAAACCGGTTGAATTTTATTTGTCACTAATAAGCCTCTTTAAACACTGATAACAGTCACAGCAATTTATTCTGAAAATGAAGGTTGACATATTGACCTTTATACCTTTTAATTTTACTTTTCATGTGTGCCCACGTCTTTATTAGGGTGTTTAATTTACAAATGGTTGTGTAGTGATGTTAGAAATTTCCTACACTAAAAATGTAATATGTTCTTTAACAACACATAGACGTACTGAAGGAATGAAGGATAAGTCTAGAATTGTTTATCCAATCTAATTATTAATTGCGACGTATCATTAATTCGAAGAAGATATAACTAATGCTTTTAGGTTCGACCTGTCCATCCGTCGCCGCAAGATATAACTGCATCATTATTGAAGGTAAAGCGGTGACGTTGCATGAAGGAGTGTACAACTGGCTCACGGCCAGGGCTATGTGTAGAATCATGGGTTCCGAATTGATTCACATGGACAAAAGTGGTCTAAAAAAAGAATTAGAGAAAATTATGGAGCTCAAGGAAGGGGTTTATGTAGGACTGCAACGTGAAGACTGGACCTTTAAGCGACCTATGGAAGGTGAGTCGATATTCATGTTGCTTATCCGCCCCAATACAACCCGGCTGCAGGCTCCTACTATTACCAGGATAAATTGCTTTTGTTTAAGGAATTTTATATTGAAACATTTTATGACACATTATCGTAATTTTTATTATTATCTTTCTCAACAAATCCCTCCGTACATATATTTTAAACAATGGATTAGATTGTACCAGTAATTTGAAGTCAAGCCGGCTTTGACTGGGCAATCAATGTAAGCACTTCTGAACAGGAGTGACCATGACATCATTTTCTGGTGACGACCGGACTTGCATATAACAAGTGTGTTTGACAATCCCCGTAGAAGCACGTTTTAATAATCTACTTTGGATGTTAGGAGTCTGTTTACCAAGGCGTCCGAACTTATGGCAGCATCAGTAACAACTTATCTGTACATGTTGTTAACATGTCATTCCCTAGTCATCACCGAGTCATATGTCATTGCAATTTCGTATGATGTTGCTTCGACAACTCCCTATTTCGATCGAAAAGTTTCAAATTCTGTTCTGGTCGTTAGATGGTCAGATGCAAAGTGCATATGCAATATCTCTCTTCGAGCTATTTAGATTGATTATTCCTTGTAATCAATGACAAAATGTCTACTGGCCTAAACTGTATACTACTTGTCCTCTATACTGAGTTTTAAATTCTATTCTGGTCGTTATATGGTCAGATGCAAAGTGCATATGTAATCTCTCTCCTCGAGCTCTTTAGATTGATTATTCCTTGTAATCAAAGACAAAATGTCTATTGGCCTGAACTCTATACTGGTATCCATGGGGTTGAAAGACAAGTTCACCTGAAAGAAGTCAGCACTTCTGAGAAGTGATGAGAAAATGTAAAAATGTCACCGATTTTTTTGGTGTACATCACCGTCGCACTCAATACTGTTATAAAACCTATTTAGTCAGCTCGACGTGATTACTCAACCAGAATTACACCTATGTTTGCGCTTTTCGGTTTATGTACTTAAATGATGCTCAAAACAATCCAACAGTGCCTGGTTGTCTATCATATCGAATGCGGATGTCATATCCAGCATGACCAGCGTGCGGCCACGAACCAGCATCCAAAGTATGAAGTCATTTCATGCTTTGAACAGGGCTGATTCTGTTGAATACACTTCATTTACGCGGAATATGATGCCCCGTGGAGAATGTTTTTTTAAGCAAGTGATGATCGAGACGTGCATATAACCACCATCTCCAAAACTTCTGAAAAAACTGAAGGTTGGATACCAGTCTGTAGTTCTAAACGTGGTCTAGATCAAAGCCCGGTCTTCACGAGTGGTTTGTCTAAAAGTCTTTGGCAAACATCATGTTTCCTAGGAGCTGTTTTAATGGTTGTATTTTATAGGCAATATTACATTTGGTACTGATGCAGTGGTATCTTTTTAAATTACGACGTCAAATTGCATGGAATATGCAGGAACAAAGTAAGACGCACTAAAACGACATATTATATGTTACTCCTACGTGCATTGACATAAGGTTTATTTTCTCATTCTCTTTCAAATATCTCTAAGCTATGCCCTCGTTAGCAGCTATGTAAAGAAGTGCATCCAGGATTAACCGTAAACTGAATTTGAGAAGTGCTTAATAGAAATTTATCTCTAAATTCTCATCGTTTACACTCAGCTAAAGCTATTTGAAAGTAAGATGGTCATATGAAGAATTTTATTTATTCTGAAAATTCCTCACACCTAAAGATGAAGCAGATATGGGAACTGTGTTTTGGGAAAAGCAAGTAAAAAATAACTGTCTTTAATAGCAGCAATGAAATGTGGACCTCTTTAAGCTGTGACGCCCAACATCCGTTTATCTGTCAAATATGTAAGTCCTCTTTGAAAAAACTAACCTTACAAGACTAAAATCATTATATTTCATATATAGTGTTACCTGCTTAATATTTCGAGTATACACCAAGAATGTATTCAGTGTATTTGAAAATAGGATTTTCTATTTACATCCAAATCTGCATTGCTCTTTATCTAGTATTGTGAGCTATGTGCCTGCGATAAAACTGGTGTACGAAAACAAAAAAAAACTGGAATCTTTGGTTAGTGATATGGTTGGTGTTTCGTAGACTGGCCTTATATATACAATAGCTATACAATATCAATTTAATTAAAAATGTATGAATAACTAGTATTGCATTTATTTACGAGCCTACCTAAATTTATACTAGCCTGACAGACACAGTCAATATGGAAATATTGGCGTTTACATAACAATGGGGAATATAAAATTTCACTGAAAGCCTCTATTATTATATGCATAAACGGGCTAAAATTAACACTGGCTATATAATAATGCTTTTTTATATTCTCGAAATGGTATTTTCCAAAAGACAAGACCTCAGTTGACAACACACAAAGCAAGCAGTCTCCTCGGAGCCCATCAAGTGAATCTGACTATACACGTGCAGGTGAAGTATTGAAAAATGAAGATAATGGTAAGTTAATTTTTAATCAGTATCATTTTAAAAAGTCCAGTATTACGTGACTAGTGGAATCAGATCATGTGGATGCTATCCTATAATATATATTGCTTTTAACGTAAATGACTGTAATATTAGGTTCAAAGTTCCATATAATCATGGAATATCACTTTTCAAATCTTAATTTGGTTTGGTCTTATATCAGTAGATCTGACAAATTGAGAAAGGCCTTAGATTTTCCAGGGACTCTTTTCAAGTCAGCTGACTGAAAGTCATATGAGCTTTAGCAATTACTCTTTGACCGTCGTCCGTCTGTACGTCAATCCGTTAACACTAACCTTAACCGCTGGACCTAGAAATCTCTAACTGAAAACCATGGAGGTCCATAAAAAAAACCTCTGGAAACCTCAACTTAGGTCACTGAGACCTAAATCATCTGAGCTAAGGCGCTCATAATTACCCCCCCCCCCCCTCCCGGAATAATTAAAAATATGATATAAAAGCTCCAATATTTGAATAAATAATGCACTGATTGCCATGGTTACTGTGGTTGGCTTCATATTCGCGAGGCTGAAATTTCGCAATTTTTCAATTTTTAATGTTTCGCGAGGGTTTCATTTTCGCGATCTCACCAGAACCCAAATATTTTGTAAAGCCATATCTATGTGTGTTATAAAATGAGAATAAGTCATGAGTTTGTGATATTTCTCATATAACGATGGGCCCGAACACAAAGCACAGGTAGTTAAGTTCAAATTAAGGGGAACGTTTTCCCTATACCTGCATACCTTATTATAACAATTCTCATTGTTCTAATCTATTCCCATACAAATATTGGCTACATTCAATAAGAAGGACGTAATCCATTGGCCAATTATTCCCGAGGGCGAACAAAAAGGCAACCACAGTATTTCCATTGATCAAATAGTGTTTTAAATTGCTCAAATGGTTTTTCACCAATTCCTGAAGACTGGTGGCGCCTCCTGTATTTACTCTGATTTTTACGCATTGATTCTCAAATTTTAAGACCTTCAAATGAAGCAGTCTGGACGTTAATACGGCACAAACCGCCACCAGGAGGCACTAGGAAAATCTATGTTTTGCAATCTACGGGATCAAAAGATGAATCTGAACACCCAGTGGGTCCGACAGTGCACAAATTGTAAATGCTGGACTCAAAAGCTTCTTTCTGAATACTCATAAGGGTACATTTAAAATCTCCTTAGAAACCTCAAATTAGGTCACTTTGGCTTAGAGAAGATCTATGGGGCTCAAAAATCCCCCCCCCCACAGAATAATTAAAGATTTAATACAAAAGCTCTAGTATCTAAATAACCAAGGCACTCATTGCCATGATTATTTCCATACGTATTGATCATGGAGTGTTTCGTCCTTCCTGAAGACTGGTGGCGCCTTAATGTACATTTTAGGCACTTTTTTCTCTATTTTGAGACCTTCAAATGAAGCAGTCCGGACGATAACATGGCACTTTCACACCACTGAAGATGTGAACTTCCCGGTTGTTTTCAGTCAGTCAAAACAACAGGCAGACCAAACATAAAAACACTCAATGAAAAACTCTTAGACAGTTGTAAGATAACCAAAAAATATAATAAACAATAAATTGGTTACTTACAGATCTCTGGTGGGGATGTCATCAGCACAAATATCACACTAATTCCACTGCCGTACGGAGTCCATAATCTGATCCACATTGACAAAGTTAAAATGCTCCAGATCACATGACCTTCGCTTTCAGGTGACTCTAGACGTTCTGGTGGTCCCTGGCGTAATCCATGTGCACCCGGAGCATAATCCAATCCGAGCGTAATACAGATGGTCACAACAACACACAACTGGTTCTTACTGCGGTATAACTGTTAATCTTCCGTAAAACACAATTCGCGTGCCGCACATCGAATGTTCTATGATAGCCCTGAATCAACGGCTCTGTCAGCTGGTCTACTGTAGCCCTCCAGTTAGCGGATACCGAAGAAACGCACTCTCTAGCGAAATTCAGTACAACACTTTCGCGTCAAGAAAAAGTCCACTCGACTGTTCCTGGGAGCCCACCATCACAAGATGCCTGTCCTTAGGAATACAATATCACTGTCTCTAAAGTACTTAACATATCTAGTATCAACAAGGTGGCCTCCCTCAGACGTAGACTGTCAATAACGGCTGACGCGATCGCCCATCTAGACACACAGAAGTCAGCAAACCAACCAGTTTGACCGCTGTAGCACGCTCAGATGAACGCTACATTAACGAAGCGCTCCGGCTCTGTCAAGATTACTGGAATTCTCCCCTTATATGAGATCCCTGACGTCACAACTCCAGCTAGACTTCTCCGCCTATCAGCACTTCCCTCCACGATGTCTCTTGTCAACACAGATTAAATTTAACGCAGACAAGCCCCCAGGGATGATTTCGTGAGAAAACTAACCTAAACAAATTCGGAGACAAGACGTCGCCTACCAGACACAGTTACTGTGGAGACTGCAATACAAGATTGGGTCTCACGAGTCTATGCTACATTGGAAGGAAGATCAAATGATGCAGGTGACACCTACTGATTACTAAACTGCTTTGAAATTTACATTTAATGAAACACGTGTTCTTCCTAACTAGGTTTCTCACGCTAATGGCTAAACATGATACTTTATTAAATTAACAAAACTTGCAAAACAATTATTTGGTCATACTGCCTATACCTTAATATACAAAGCCACAGTCATCTGGTGACAGGCACAAACCATAATCTTTGAACTTTTAAATGAACATCAAGGGAACATTAAGGGAACTCCTAGGCAAATCTTCTCAGAAACCTGAAATTTGGTAATGGTGAACTATATTCTGCTGACAAAAACATGAATGTGAGCACTCAAAGAATCGGACAGGGCACAAATTGTATCCATTTAGCCTGCCATCTTCTATTGGGGCATTCAGGGAGTTCCTGGGTAAATATCCTTAGAAACAAGAAATTAGGTCACACTGATCTTTATTCAGCGAGCTGTATGAAAAAAAAATAATTTAAGTCAAGATGGGCTCAAATTGTATCCGTTAGGCCTAGAATCTTCTAACGCAACATCCAGGGAGTTTCTGGGCACATTTTCTCACAAACCTTAAACAAGGTCGTGATGACCTATATTCTGCGAGTAACTGGCCAAAAAAATGACTCTGAGCACCACGACAGTTAAAAAGGCAAACATTGTCTCCGTTAGACCTGGAAACTTCCAACCGTACATCAAGAGAGATCCATGGCAAATCTACTCAGAAGCATGTAATCAGGTCATGTGACCTATTTTCTGCAAGCAACTGGCCAAGAAAATGCTTATGAGCACTAAGACAGTCAGTCATGGCACCAAACTTTGCTTTTGGACCTAGGACCTTCTAATGGTCCTTGGCAAGTCTCCTTTGAAACTGGCATTTATCCAGCAATCCACAAGTCGTAACTGTTGGGTATACTAATGTCTTAATTAATTTAGAAGGAGGCCATTCTTATGTCTCCTTTGACCTACAAAATAAGGTCACTGTGAGCTATATTCTATGAGCTGTGTAAAACAACATGATTTGAGTACGCTATAAGTCAGATGTACACAAGTCATAACAGTTTAACCTAGAAACTTAAAACTTCGTATAGGGAGTTCCCAGTAAAATCGTCTTGCTGTCACCTATTTAACATCTAAGGACTTTGGGAAAAAAAACATGAATTTGAGCACACTGGAAGTTATCCTACCCATTGTTCAAGGTTCCTTAACACATACATTTTTACCAGATCATAACACCAATAATTAATACATGCATCACCTGTATACATATCAAATTCAGCTGAGCGTCGTGACTCAAAGGTCACATGTCTAGTCGAGTCTAATTTGCTACATCCAGTTTAGAAAAAAATGTTCATTTATAACATCTGAAAACATATTCTATGGAACTAATATCTACCTGTTCTTTTGTTTTAATTTCCAGTGAGTACTACATATCTATTGTTGTGTGTGGAAAAAAATGCATTTTATTAAGATACTATTTATGACTTGTATTTTACAGTCAATTGTGAAAAGAAGGCATGTCTGCATTTGCATAATCATAAGGCAAATATGGCTAAACAGCGATGGCAGAGCCATGAAATAAGAATTTAGCTTAGATATTTTTTTATGTTTGGGTTTTGTTTTATGTATTCTGTAACTGTACAGCAGTTGCGGCCACATATGCACATTAGAGAGCATGACTAAAGAAGCGTTGCTTCCTTTGTTACACAATAAGATTATGAGAATCGTCTGCTGATTAAATACATTTTGTTTTATCAGTTCCTTCAGGAATCCCACTACTTCTCCTGGTGTCTTTTATCTTTTTTTGGCGCACTGATAACATCTGTCGTATTAAGCTTCCTGGCGGGGCGTAAATGTGGCATTAGGAACAGGTGACTAAACCTAGCTTAGGGTGTAGAACAATTTAAACAGTAGGAATCTAATCCCCGTGGCTTTCGTTTAGTAAAAATAACTCATTCGACAATGGAACATGAAAATATGCTAATAATCTCTTCCCTAAAGCCACAAAAGGAAGTGATTTGTATCAATACATATAGCTCTATCCGCTCTATTATCTTTAATGTGTCTCACATTCGCCTTAACTTACGAAAACTAACAGCAAACGACCAGCATGCACGCCGCAATACATGAAGTGGCCTTTTGTGTGTGATCCCAATTTTCAATTAAAGATGAAAATGCAGTGTTTATAACAGTATAAAATAATTATGGCTTGTGTCAAATATTCCTTGCCTTTCCAGAACCATAAGACATGAAGATGATACTACATATTACGCAGAAATTAAAGACAGTGAGCTTTTGGACCATGAGTGCAAACAAAGGTCAAAGCAGAGAGCTCTCCAGGAAGGAGAATTAATCTCAGACGATTCCCCAGTTTCCTCCGACAGAACGAGGAAACATTTGTACGAAGAGGTTCTAAACGAAAGCCAATCGCCAGGTAAAGAATGGGTAAGAGATACTAAAGTATTAGATCCAGAAAATTTCCGGTTCCATGAATGTAAAGGTTAATGTAATCAAACCAATGACAACACAAAATGTCCCTTCCATGCCTCGGAATGTAAATATGAGATAAGATAAATTTAATGAGCCAATAAAACATACAGGAATTCGTTTTTACGTTGACGAAATACATGTAGATTAAATATACACAAACGCCTAAAATTACCATAACGCAATATACTAAGACTAAATTCTCATGACTCAAACATGTTTTAATGACTAGACAATGAATATACAAATGTATTTGAATTAATGACGCACTGACATTCATGAGATCCGCATAGCACGACAATATGGAAGGTGCCACAATGCAGGTGGAATGCCTGCTTTGCAGTTTGCCTGTTTGCGTCCTAAGACTCTTGCCAGATTGCAGCAGCTTATATTCACATTCAATGGATTACTGGCAACACTTACAATGTTTTTACTTTAGAAAATACTATCTTCCTAAAAATATTGCTTCCAGATTGATTTCGCCTGATCAATACCAGGAGCCTAAAGCAAAACATCTGATGAAGGATTTGTTAAGGCGGGGCATGCCGGGCAATTGGATGAATGCAATAAGTGTCCAAGGGTTCAAGAGAAACCGCCTGAAATGTTTAATCTGTGTTATGATATCACAACCATGGGGCCGAACCCCGTTCATGAGTCGGCAATGTAATTAACTGAGGGAGGAAGGACTAATCATTATTACACAAAGAGGGGGATAGTGGTGTTGAGTTGTCAACATTGTGTTTAATTCGCTGACCTATATTAGCCAAATACTTATAAAATGGATAGAAAATGGCAGTCAAATGATAATTTAAATGTAGTAAGGTATAACTTTATACAAGCTTGTAACTGCATATTAAAACCCATTGTTGTAATAATGATTAATTTCGGGTTGACATGGACCAGTAATATGGTTATAATTTACTTGTAGTATACCGTAACTTAAATGATTTGTTTCCTTATCTCTTTTATATGAATTATTGTACATAAAACTTTCATAATAAAAGTCATTCGTTAAACATTTACGTCTCGTTTATATACCTTATATACTGAAGCGTAATAAGGCGCGTTCGATATTTTCATTATTGGGAATATACCTTTGACACCCTGACAGGAAAGAGAGACGCGCACGCAGGACTGTGGCGGTACATATCTTCGCTCTAATATGCTGAAACAAATCGGTTGCGACATGCCGAGATATATACGAACCGATTTTCAAACGAACATGAAAGAATGTGTTTTATGACTTGATAGGAAATATCTTTTTGGGTTCACGATTACTTTGTTTTAGGTATATTATATATTATGAGATGGAAGTTACTTCTAAGGCTTGTTGATTCGTGTAGAATTAATACATTGATTGTTTTCCAGATAATGTTGTAACGTTGTAGAAACTTAATATCAGATATATGTTCAATCAGTCCCATTACATTAAATGAACCCTCGTCGCAAAAGGTGGTTTCAAAATTTTAATTAAACATTTATTTTGATCCGTTTCGTTTGACGCTAAATTTATATTGCGCGAAGGTAACCATAAAAATATCGATCTAGTTAATAGCGATGATGAATAAGAATTAATGACACCGGAGTTATCTACTGTTTTTAAATCTTTTACGTATTTATATTCCCCATTTATGTCTCCCCTACCCTCGTTCGTAGTCGTCGTCTGTGTCGAACCACTCAATATTGTTTTCATGAAATTTGAAACTGTGTCTACCAATATATCGGATGAGTTCGAAGAACAGTGAGCTTGACCTTCACATCCAAGGTCAATTATGCCGAAATTGACATTGTTTTTCAGTCCTCATAACTTTTAAGTAGTGCATTATTATTCTCAAGTTTCATGCACAAGTTGTTTCCACCAAGAACTTGGATGAGTTAGGAAACTGTTGACCTTGATCTGTACCTTCAAAATCAAATCAGAGGACTTATTGCTCATCGTTTCTTTGATTTCCTGTGAATGTGGTATTTTTTTCTTCTAAGTGAAATCACTCAAAAAAGAAAGAGCCTGTGAATACTACAACTTATTAACCACTTCTTATATTTTCATAAAATTTTAACCTTGTTTTATTTTTTTACCAAAGTCTCGGATGTGTTTGAAAACCGCTCACCTGACCTTCACCATCAAGGTCAAATTATCGAAATTTGAGGACCCAATACCTTAAACTGTATTATATTTTGTCCTCAAGTTTGTAGTTGAATTAAAAAATAACCTTGACCTGGATCTTCAAGGTCAAATGAGCGGACATTTTGCTTATTTGCTTATTGTCACTACGTATTCCTGGAAGGCACTTACTTTTGAAGCACTGTAAATTCTTTCCTAAAATTTGATACACAAGTTGTTTTAAACAACCTCTTTTATTCACCTGAATACATATACATAACAAAGGAGGAAATCTTAAAACAGGAAAGTTTGTCGTCATCCTTACGACACCTGTTAGCAACGACTGACTCTAAGTGTCTTTTATATCGAAGAAGAAGATAATATTTGTAATATATGGTTTTACTATCATATCTTTAACCTCGAAGTTCCTATAGGATCTGCTTGTGTCCATCTTGTTTCATTTAGAAATCCCTAGAGTGCCAGCCTGGAGGACCGTACACGATTGACGAACGATACGCTTTATGCGCCTGATCATGGAGGTTTATTCTGACATATCCTTAGTGGAGTTGATTCGTTGTGAAATGACTGAGAAATGACACACAACGATACCACTTTTTCGAAGAATAATGGTCGTTATTGACATAACGTTGGCCTTGCCACAAACAGCGTAGGTCTGAATAAACTTATATAAGTGACATACCGACAATGCATGTATTTCTTATTGATGTTATAATCTGGTGACAAATATTTGTTGTGAACGATGAACAATGAATGCAGTGATTTCCAGAGTGCTTAAATCATGCGTTACCCCATAGTCCTAAGGAATATTTTACATCAACCTGATTAGAGATTACTGCAACTGCCTGTACGACAAATTGGATGGTAAAATCATGTTCTCTTACATATCTGAATCATATCTATATGATTTGTTCCGTGTTAACGGACAAACGGCCGGACAACAGAGAAAGGCTGATGACTATAGCTCAGATGACTAACAGTTATGTCAGCTAGAAACACTATTTACATGAACAATGTATTTTTTACTATTAAGAATGGAATATTGACCTTAAACTCTTTTTATTCATTTACCTCCGAGAATGTTGCATCCTTTAAAGTAAGTCGCAAATGGTCCATATAGGGTATGATATACGAATGATCGGTCCCTTTTACCCACAAATCATTGATAAAAAATGAATGTCACCGTAAAGTACGATATTATTAATATATATATATATATATATATATATATATATATATATATATATATAGAGAGAGAGAGAGAGAGAGAGAGAGAGAGAGAGAGTGTGTGTGTGTGTGTGTGTTTGTTTAGTGTTCTACAATAATTATAATAGGCAAAAATGAAAAATATAATTCTAAAGTTAGTCAGGTTTAGATTTTGCTAACAAATAATAATTACGTACATTATCTTCAGGTGCTTGAGGCAAATCTAATAGAAATAGCAGGTGTAAATTTCAGAATGTAACTCAAAATGATGTTCAAGAACAAACCTAAAATATGACTGAATAGTAATATGTGGCTAGTACGGCAACTAAATTTATAAAGATATTCAAATAAACAAAAATTATGTTCCACATGTCTATATTTTAAGCCTAAAGCGTTAATATTTGGCTTATTTGCAGTTATTTGAACTTCACATGAATGACAATATATTATGTAATAAAGCTCTGAACTACCCTTACTACATCACTGAAGCTCTGAGCTTTCCTGTTTACTACATTTATTGCAAAAGCATTGTGTCATCTTAGAGATTAAGCGTTCAGGTCGCAACTTTTAACTGTCGATAAAAATATGGCCCTTTGGGTTTTTTTTATATAAACACTTGCCGTGTTACTAAACTACACTCCTAACCCTAGTACCCTTAATTTATTACACGGATTACAATATGTATGCTACATGATCTAATACTAAATATAGAGTAGGTCATATCAAATTTAGAATGGCAAGAGAATGAATAAACTCCAAAACAAATACATATATCTTCAACGTAGAACTTTAAAATTTACGGAAATTCTGTATTGGTTCTAAAGCCAAATCAATGCGGAGAGGGACGCAACGTATCAGCTGCAACATTGTTATTTTTCAAATAAGAAGAAATACTTCTACATGCTTCAGTATTTCGATCAGATCCGATTATATTTCGAGCTAAAATCATTGGTTCTGAAGCGCTGATGGCGGTTTTGCAATCTTTTTTGTTCCTGTGATTTCTTCATTTCGCTAATCTCCTTCTTTACTCCACTCATGTCACTTCTTAAAGCATTAAGCTCACTTCTGATTTCATCCATCTTTCCCTCGACTTCTTCTTCTCTTAGTATGCCTGAGTTGATCACGTTCTTCAACCAATCTGCGATTTTCTTCCACCATCATTTCCACTTGAGTTCGATACTTCATGATTTCTATGAACTGTTCATGAACAAGCCGATCTTTGTCTGTCATTTTCATATTTATTTCGTCGAGCTCTTTCTGTAACTGTGCGATGGTTTTGCAACGTTCTGCTAAGGCGCCTCTCGTTATGTCTAGCTTTCCTCGAAGCTCCCTGTTCTCTCGCTGAAGGGTTACTACAGTTCTCAAAATGATGTCACCGTAACGGGTAAGCTTCCTCAAAGGAGTATCATTGGATGGTCCATCTTCTTGAATGGATAGTTCTTCCATCTTATCCTTGGTTCTGCTCGTAAAATCAGAAACTTCTTCCTGCTTCTGAAAAATGCGCCGACTTTTTTTGTATAAATAGCTATGCGACCTACATAGTAGCTCAAGTTAACGCATTTTGTGTGTATCTTCACCGCTACAATAAAATGTCTACGCTGAAACCCTTTTAAAGATATCAGGATCACAAATTTAAAAAAAACGGCGGGACGGATTGAAATGCGTGAATGACGATAATAGCCGCCAGCCAAAATAGCCTGAAGAAAAATTAATTCATGCACTTTTTCTTGAAATCAGTTATAATTTGTAAGGTTATTGTCTATCCTGGATCCATTGTGAGTTCGATGCTTTTGTTATGACACATCAAACTCCAGCTGGATCGAAGATAGCACGAATGTATATTATAATACTAGTACTGATTTGTGTTCAAACTGCAACACAAATTCCATCATTTCTTACTTAAAACTGCATCCAAGTTGTAAAAAGTTCAGTTATAAGAAAACTAACCCTGTGAAATTATATTCCTCTCAGCAGAACCAATCCAATTTTTAAATTGCTTCCAAGCCGAAAGTTTACCAAGCAGAGAATGACCCAGAATACTTCATTTCCACAGATACCTGGCCTGCTGCCAAATGGGACATGTCAGACGTATGGCACGTTGACAGACATAAAGGTCTGATCACCATTGGTCTAAATAGTCCGCTTAACATGCAAAGATATCAATGATATGTCCCATACAATTAAGCTTTTCTAAGAATCAGTGCCCTAGAGAGTAAACATAAACACATAAAAAAGAAATTCCACAGACCACAGCAACCACAATATACACTTGCCTTTCAAGACACACTTGACTGTGAATAAAGCATCATTAACGCCCTTTTTTGTTCGTGAGCAATATATTTTATATGTATACGCACCTGCTGTACACAGGATTTACGTTCTGACTGTAACAGTGAATGTTTTGGCAGGAACTCTTCCCTCTAAAGAATTATGGTTACTGCATGACAAAAGTGTGAGGTCGTTCCTATTTTAACGAGAAAGTGCAGCACTATAATGGGAAGTGATATAGACTAATTATCTTCTTTACAGGTATGGTTGCTGATATGAGGTGATAGTGATGATCAAATAGAAATGTAGTAATAATATCATATGAACTGGGATATGTATTATTTTATAACAGTTATTTATCTATCTAATTATTTTTATTTTCATTACTTTTATAGATTTTAATATAGGTCTACTCGGTATGTGTAATTCGAGAGCATTCATAATTCAACAAATTAAATCCAAGGCCACCGCCGCCAAAAAGACCAAGGGACCACCTGAAATGTATCACACGTGTATACATAAGATAAGGCATTCAAGAAATAAATCATACTGGGCTGTTGTTATAACAAACAGATTCTAAGGGCCCACACAAGAATGTTTGCATAAGCTATCGTATATAAAAGATCACATTGAGTGTGTAGTGAGAATTGATATACAGTAGTCATACATGCCCCTTCGTCGTATCTTGGCACTGTTGAGTTCTCTTGTTAGACAAGGATGTTTGGATATCAGGCGGGCATTCCAAGTAGGGTCAATAAAATGTTTAGTGAGAAATAGTTATTCAGATACGGCCGTGCATGTTTATCTAGTTATCGCACTGGTTTATAAATTAGCGCTTATGGCGACTGTCTTTATAATAGTGTGTTTGGCATTAATATCGCTAATATCGTAAAAACATATTTAGTATGTTCAATATATATTTATAATTTAAAATCCAACAAGTGGCACATGAGCCATGCCGCTCAGCTGAATTGAAGAAACCTTGAACAATCACAGGGTAACATGACTCCCAGAGTGCTCAAAATCATGCATTCTGCCAATAAATATTAGATATAGATTACAGGGACTTTATTCTACATGCATCTGATACCATGTGTGCCAACCTGACTAACAGAATGTTGAAATAACGTTCTTTCACATAGCTTTCAAAATATGTCTAATGTGAGTGATACACGACTGTGGGGCACAGCCTTCCCATAAAGCCTGCAGAGCGTTCACTCTGGGTGGGGGCCGACCGTGAAAAGTCTCACCGCCTTGGCTGAGATTGGAAACAACAGTCTCCCGGTTTTAAGTCCTGCGCTCTACCCCTAAGCCACAGAAGCCGGCTTAATTGGAAAGGTTTGTGCTGTGACGATTGTGATGTGTGGTCACATCTGAAATGCCTACCTGACGTGACACTTGATCGCTACTGTGAACTACAGGAATATGATGAGTATTTGGTATGTCACAAACGCATTTTGCCAAATTTTAATGACTCATGTTTTAAAACTGACAGTAAAGCAGTTGAACCCGATCTTGAGCTGTCATTCAACCATATCACGTCCTGTGTGGAGGAACAAAGTTGTGATGATGGGAACCTGACTCTCAAAGATGTCAGACTAAAGTATTAGTCCTGGGGCTGAGGGGGGTCCTGTGTGCAATCATATGTCCCCTAAATTTGACTTCTGATCCAGGTAGGACACCCTTATCGGAGTAAAAAAAACTTGGGTAGACATCCTGGATCGTGGGCAGAAAGGGTGGAATTCAAGATGGCGTCCAAGATGGTCGTAGAACCATTGAATCATATATACTCGAAAAGTAATTGAGGTAGGGGAATGATTTTGGTGTCTTTTCCTATGTTTTCAGGTCAAAGAATCTATTGAAACCATTTCCATGACAATAACGTATTTGGTTTCGGTGGTATTCAATATGGCTGCCAATATTGCCGCCGTACCATAAAATCATACATAACTCAAAAAGAAGTTGAGGTAGGGGAATGATTCTGGTGTCTTTGCCTATGTTTTCAATGTCAAGGAATCTATTGAAACCATTTCCAAGACAATACCATTTTTGATTACGGTTAAATTCAATATGGCTGCCAATATGGCCGCCGTACCATAAAATCATACATAACTCAAAAAGCAATTGAAGTAAGGGAATGATTTTGGTGTCTTTGCCTATGTTTTCAAGGTCAAAGAATCTATTGAACCCATTTCCGAGACAATACCGTGCTTGTTTACACTAGATTCAATATCGCTGTCAATATGGCCGCCGTACCATAAAATCATACATAATTCAAAAAGTAATTGAGGTAAGGGAATGATTGGCTTTGCCTTTGTCTCAATATGGCTGCCAAAATGGCCGCTGTACCATTGAATTGCATAAGACAAGCCAAGGAATCAAGGTAGGGGGTATATGTTGGTATTATCGTCTATGTTTTAGGGCCCAGGAGTCTCTTTTAATTATTTCAAAACTATACTGTTATTGGTTAAGGGGATATTTAATATGGCTGCAAAGAGAGCAACCAATGAACCATTGGATCATGTATAACAATCCAAGGAATTAAAGTAGGGGTTGATATTTTAATGTCTTTAACTATGTTTACAGGGTCAAATAATCTATTTAAACCCTTTTTCAAGACAGTACTGGATTTGGTTATCGTGATATTCATTATGGCTGCCATTACAGCCACTGTACCATTGCACCATGTCTGACTATCCAAGGAATTAAGGTAGGGGATGATATTTCGATGTCTTGCCTATGTTTTAAGGGTTAAAGGATCTATTGAAACTATTTTAAAGAATATACGGTATTGGGTTATGGTAAAACTCAACATGATTATCATTATGGCTACCAATATAGCAGCTGCACAATTGAATCATGAGTAACTCACTAAAGAATCGAGAAAAGAATGATTTTGTTGTCTTTTGTTAAATTTTCAATGGTAAAAAACGACCATTATCATCATCAGGCCGGTATCTTTTCAGGCTAAAGTGGAATTCAATATGGCTCCGGCCATGTCATTGAATCATCCAAAATTCACCAAGGAATGCAGCTTGGTGATTGATTTGGGGGTCTACAAGGTCAAGTTATCTCTTGAAATTATTTGGTCGATAAAGTATATTGTAGACAATTGCTTTATTGTTGTTGCTTTGGTACAGTGGTCCAAATTCGCTAGTAACGCCATTTCCAGTCAAGACATGAATGGCTGGAAGAACATAAATATAAGCTGGCCGACTCTTCTGTCGGATCATGAATTGGAATATACCTCGTTTTTGTCTCCAGTTCTCCCTCTGAGCCACAGTTCATTAAGTCCACTTGACACAAACAGATGTGAAAAGCACAATACAAGTACAATCACATCTGTTTTACCAGCTATGATAAGGATCTGTTTCAGCTCATTTCCTACCCCAAAAGAGGACAAGAGGAATGATTGGGACATCCGCCTCTTCATGATCAGAGACTAATGCAGGATGATGTGTGAGCGATCCATATTCTGACCGACTTTGTCTTAAGGGAAATATTAACCAACCTGCACTATTCTAGTGTAAAAAATATTTCACAGTTTAATTTTATTATTTGATGATGGAGAGAAACTGTCCAGATCCATTACTTGTTTGGTGTCCAGAGAAATATTGCTAACAAAAACAGGAGTTTTCAATGTTGTTGTTCAAAATGAAACTTATACGTTGTGCAATTTGACACATATCCGAGCACAAAGCCCAGGAACTGTTCTAATAGTTCCCTAAAGATGGTAACACTGATTTTTTATTAATAATGTCATGACACCAACAACCCAGCCTGTTGGCATATGCGATTGTTCCACTGGCAGAACATCTTTTGCTCTGGATTTGTCACAAGTTCTGTCATTTTTCATGTTTGTTGTTCTTTTAGCTCAGCAGACTGTACGTCATTTGCCTAGGCAATTGACCTTAAAAACAAGAAATTAGGACACTGTGATTTATATTCTACCGGCTATAGGAACAACAAAAAAAGTTATTTGTGCACCCTGAATGTCAGATTGGCACTTATAGTATCTAATAGGCCCAGAATCCTCTAATGCAACATGGGAGCTTCTGGAAAAATCTTCACGGAAATCTAAAGTTAATTCATCGTGACATATATTCTGCAAGCTACATGGCTAAAAGATGATCTTGAACACCCAGACAGTCTGACTGGGTTCAAATTGTGTCTGTAAACCCTAGAATATTTTAACCTGACATCCAGGGAAGTTCTGGGCAAATCTCCTTTGAAACCTGAAATTAGGTTCTGATATAACATCCATGTCGAATCCCTTAACTAGATCACTGTAATCTTAATGGTGTGAGCTAAAGGAAACGCATGAGTTTTACAGTGAAAGTCAGATTGGTACAAATAATTACAGTTTGACCTAGAATCTTCTCACATAAAATTTTAGGTCCACCCTAAATCCCCATCAACAATTGAAACTGGGTCATGGTGATCTGTATTTTGTGAGCTACAAGCAGCAAATCTAATTTTGAGCACCCAGCAAGTCAGACAGGGCATATGTTTGATATGAAAAAAATGTCTTAGCTAAAGTAAAGGGAGGTCATTGTAATGTCTCCTTGTACATAAAAAAATAAAGTCAATGGGACATATGTTCTCCAAGACTTGTGAAAGAACATGATTTGAGCACACAATATGTTAGATGTACATGAGTTTTAGCAGTTATCAAAGAAACTTATATTGGCAGCTAATGTAAACTAACACCAAAACCAAAAAAAAAAAAATTTCTTGAAAATAATTTTCAAGAATCCAGGACATTGAAAACATACGCAACGATACCAAACTGAATCCCCAACCTTAATTCCTTGGCTTATCAGACATGACTCAACTGTTAAGAAGCCATAATTGCAGCAATATTGAACACACCATAACCAAATACTGTATTGTCTTGGAGTTGGTTTCAGTATATTCTTTGACCCTGACAACAGGGAAAAAGATACCAAAATCAAACCCCTACCTCTATTCCATGGAGTGTCATACATGTTCAAATGTACAATGGCCATATTGACAGCCATATTAAATATCCCCAGAATCAAAACAGTATAGTATTGAAGATAATTTAAATAGTCTCCTGGGCCCTGAAAAACATAGACGATAACACCAAAATCAACCCCCTGCCTTGATTCCTTGGCTTGTCATTTGCGTTTCAATGGAACAGCGGCCATATTGGCAGCCATATTGAATATCACCGTAACCAAATACCGTACTGTCTTGGAAATGTTTTCAATAGATTTCTTGACCCTTAAAAGATAGGCAAAGACACCAAAATCATTCCTCTACCTCAGATACTTTTCGGGTTCGGTATGATTTTATGGTACGGCGGCCATATTGGCAGCCATATTGAATATCTTCGAAACCAAATACTGTATTGTCTTGTAAATGGTTTCAATAGATTCCTTGACCCTGAAAATATAGGCAAAGACACCAGAATCAATCCCCTATCCCAATAACTTTCCGAGTTATGTATGATTCAATGGTTCGGCGGCCATCTTGAACGCCATCTTGAATTTCACCCTTTTTGCCCGCGATCCAGGATGTCTACCCAAGTTTTTTTTTACTACTCTAAAGGTGTCCTACCTGGATCAGAAGTCAAAATTAGGGGACATACGATTGCACACAGGACCCCCTCAGCCCCCGGACTATATCCTAACAATTTCGTAGCTGGATATCTGAACATAAATGGTCTTAGGAATATAATTAATTCACTGACAGATATACTATCGCCCTGTAATCTGGATCTGCTATGTATAGCTGAAACAAAATTAGATGCATCGTTCAATCTGCTTGGGCATAGACTCTTCAGGAGAGACAACTCAAGCAATGTTGGTGGACTACTGCTTTATGTAAGGAGTGATCTGCCGTGTAGGGTGCTTACAGACTTAACTTTTAACCACATTGAAAGTATACCATTTGAGCTTACAATACAAAAGAGGAAATCGACCATCCTGTGTAGCTACTAATCACCAAGTGTGTCACAACGAAACTTTTTTTGATGATCTTACATTTATTTTAGACAGACTATTTCTAATACTTGAACATGTACTAGAAATTGGTGTCTTGAATTTTAATCTTTCACAAGGGAATGGTAAGACTGCATTACATGATTTATGTGATGTTTATGCTTTAACAAATTTAGTTGATTAACCAATGTTTTATCATAAAACATTACTCGCTTGTTGATGTGATACTTACGAATCATAAATCCAGTTTTCTTCATCCTGGAACCATGAATACTCATATCAGTGATGGGCACATGGTGGCGTATACTGCGATGAGATACCAGCAAAGACTGACTTCTATTGCAGTTTAAACTTTTAATGGAAGAGACTTTCTTGTAGATCTACAACATGCACCCATGCGTGTATCAGAAGTGTTCACTGATGTTGACGATAGCTTCTGGGTGATATCTCAGCCACTACATTTGGATACCCATGCACCCATTAAGAAAGCCATGAAGGTTAAACATAAGCCTTTTATGAACAGTACTCTTAGGAAAACCATACTTAACAAGAGGCGACTCTGGAAGCGCTACAAGAAATATCTATCTCCCAATACTTGGAAGCGTACAGTTCTTAGTGACTATACGAAAATACTCTATTAAAGATTATTTTAAGGGTTAAAAGAGAAATTGGGCCCCAAAAAGTAGAATTCTGACCTACAATCAAACTTTTATGACAAACAAAGGAGCTTAAAATGGATTAAAATGTTCCTACTGTTGTGACTAACCCTAAAAACGTATCTGACATTATGAACAATTTTTACATAAATATAGCTGCCCACATTGGAGCAGATTTAGTGTACTTGAATATGATTATTATGTCAAAGGTTTTTTAGATCAGTCAATCTCACATATTAGTAACTACCTGAGCATAGATGTGAGTGAAATGACGTTATGGTCTCATATATCACACATAATGACGTGTTTGGAGCTATTAACAACCTAGATTCTAAGAAAGCCACCGGTTATGATGGCCTGTCTGCTAAGGTTCTTAAGACTGCCAATCCTATTGTGCATATTCCACTTACTATTTTGTCAAATGACTGCATTAGAAGTTGTGTCTTTCCTAATTTGATGAAATATGCAAATGTCACACCGGTTTTTAAAAAGGATAAGACTCTTATAAAGTACTAGCTGATAGACATGGTACACCGGGCTTATTACCGGGGTTTGGGAGATTTATTAACTGAGATGTGAAATGTTGGCTCATTTTTTTTTTCATTCTTTAAGTTAACAGAAAATATAGGTTTTCAGTGGGAAACTGTCTCCATAAGATATGTATAAACATTTTGGCACGACTGCAGAATAACGCACGAACCTCTCTGAGGCACAACACTCCTGTGAACAGAAAACGTTTCTATGTACAGCTGTTTGTATCTTAATTTTGCCACTTACTTTTAAATTACATGAATCCTTAACATCATACTGTCCGTCCGTATAAACTCATAATCTGGTGGAGACAGTGCGTGAGTGATCCTGCAGTCGCACCAATATTTTAAACAATTATTTTGTGGTTCTGTCCTCGTTGCAAGAAATTTATACCCCGGTATGTTTACCTCGATGACCTGGCCAGTGATGGTGTTGACATTGCGAACCGGAATGAGACGCGGGGGCATTCAGGTTTTCGATGATATATGAATGGATTCTATCGGTGGACGTATAATGATTAGGTTGATGTGAGGAACACATGGAAGATTTATTAAATGTACCTTGCAAGGAAACTGTTCCTGAAGAAAGAAACAGAAATATGAATACCTCGTAAGTAGCAGTAGCGGACCCAACGGGACTCAATGCAGAGGGTCCGTATTCATTTTCAACCGCCGCAATGTTTTTTTTTTCATCGTATCAGACAAATTTTGAGGCCTGAAACCCCAGACACCTCTCCACCCACCCAACCCCACACATGTTCCTGAAATTGGGACCTTGAAATAGGTTTTGTCATTAATCCTCCTGGGTTGAACTCTCTATTTCATAAAGCGAGCAACATGTGTTTTTCTCTTATATACTGACCACGCACGTGGGTCAAATCCCTCATTGAAAGCAAGCGTTATTCATATGAACAATAGTCCTGATAGTGTTAGGGGTTAAGTGACCACAATGCACGCATTCCGGTGATTGCCGAAGGCAGTTCGGCTGTGCTCGGTAAAATAACGGGAAAATCACTCAAAATTATATGTATATTAAAAATTATTTATTTTCATATCGCCTATGTCACTGCGGGGATAATAACCTTTAAAATGATGTATGGCACAATATTGTACACAGCGCGGTTTTAGAGAACATTGCGAACAAACGTGAACTGAGTTCCTTTTATAAGTATTAGATAAAGAAAAACTGAAGTCCGGTCAGTATCTTGACTTCTATTTCAAAGGTTTGTGAAAAACTGATAGGAAATCAGCTGGAAACATTTCACAATCAAATATTCCCCCCATTTATTTCTGCATTCAGAAAGAAACATTGTTGCAAGTCTGTCCTCCTGCGACTTACGGAGGAGTGGTGACAGGCACTTGACAGAGGCAGTTACATCGGCACTGTACTGATGGACTTGTCAAAGGCGTTTGACTTTGTGCCTTTTTCACTTCTAATTGGAAAGCTAAATGCATATGGTATGCACTACAGTGCTATACAGATATTAGGAAGGACGTTCCTAAGGGCCCAGTTCTAGGGCCAGCCCAATTTAACATTTTTATAAATAACATATATGGTTTCATTAAACTTGCTGATTTGGCAAATTATGCCGATGATAATACTATTTCTTTCATTGATCACAGCATAGCAAAAGTCCGACAATACTCACTTATGAATGTAAAATAGCTATAGAATGGTTCCAGATCAATTTAATGGAAGCTAATCCTGATATATTCTAGGTAATGCTTCTTTCTAAATCCAAGTATCCAGTGATTTCAGTATCAACATTAACAATGCCACCTTTAACAGTGAGGCTTGTGTTAAACTACTTGGTATTAACAAAGATAAAAATATGAATTTTAAATTTCATGTAATTCATTTTTGTATAAAGATTGCAAGGCAACTTGGTACTTTATACAGAATACATCGCATCCTAGATGGAAATGCTAAACTAAGAATTGTACGGTCTTTTATACAATCAAAGTTTAATTATTGCTCAATCAATTGGCATTTCGTTGGACAGAAACTTACATTCAAGATGGAGCGCATCTTAAAACGGGCAGTACGCCTGATTGACGGAGACTTGAATACTGACTCCTCTGAGCTCTCTCATAAATACAATTTTGATAACATAGAACTACAAAGACTTAAGACTATAGTAATTCGAACATGAAAATATAATCTTTCCCTAGTATATCTTCGAAACTTTTACCAAGAAGTGTCTACACCATACAACACTCGACAAAATCAGATCATAAATTATCTCTAGTGAAAACTACAAATTATGGTCTAAATTCATTTAAACACTTCTCTAGTCAAATTTGGAACTGTCTTTCGTCTTAATACCATCAATAAACACTACAAATGTAATAAAAATATTCTGCTGATACGAAAGCATATGAAAGCTGCAAAGAATGCAAGAAAAGAAATGTGAGTATTTCATTCGCTGAAGGAACGACTAATATACTGACTTGAAGAAATATAAATACTGAGGATGACATAATGTTAACCCCCGTGTTGGACCAAATATCCAAAAATCCTTTAAGAGAATAATAGTTGTGGAACAGAAAATCACATCTTTTTGGCACGGTATCACAAGATGTCCTCTTTATATCTAAAAACTATCTCCCTATACGGCGGGGGACAACCTCTCCCATACCCTGCCCGATGTACAATTAAAAGAAAAAAACCTGGCTCTATATTTTATTCCTTGGCGATTGGCGGCCCCCCCCCCCCCCCCCCCCCCACTGTTCTCAAATATCTGGATCCGCCAAGGACGGCACCTCGTCTACACAAATAATTTATAATATATTGGCATTTATAGCACCATTTACCTGATCAACCTGCTAAGTAATTATATTTTTTTTTTATTATTTTGTGCTAGATCTCCAATAGAGCTGTCGTCTGAAACCGACCTTTGGGCAAATTGTTAGCAATAGGTGGCAGATTTGCAGGGGCGTACTCATAGGGGAGCACAAAGGGGAGCGCGCCCCCCTAAAATTCTGCTAACACTTATACCAGTCAACTACTGGCAAGTGTTATGTTTGCTAACTCAAATTTATTTTATTTTTATGTTATTTATTTGAGTATGCACACTGACACATAGATATAAAATGTGGCGTTTTAGGAAAAAGGATATTTTCATGTTTCTCTATGCGCGGTTATGGTAATGTTATCCCCATATGGAAAAGAAAGAAGAAAACAAGAAAGATCTCTTCTGTAATGCAAATATAGATATATATATCTCATATTATAATGGATATTTATTATAAGGTCTAAAGGTTACTATTGACCTAAAGAAAAACTACTTTAGTTGTATTTGTTGAAATTTTGTGAAGAAAGAACAAAAGCTTAGCAAGATATTAATCGTAATATAAATGTAAAGAGTGTTAGACTAAACAGTAAAGGGATTATATACTTACACATCTCTCTCATGCTTTTTACTGCATCTCTTTTCTATTTTGTTTGTGAGCAGAAGTGAAGTCTCCAAACCTTGTGATTGTCCTGTAACATGATGGTGGATGGCCAAAAACTGTTAAATAAGCCATGCAAGCTATTTGTACTTTCACTAGACGCTTGCTATGCGTCATTAAAAATTACCCTGGAATCCACCATGAGATTATATGAAAGCTTCCGGTTTTTTTTATTCATGGGTAATTAAAATCACCTCTAAATACCCAGCTACTGTCACTGGAGCTAGATGGTCAGGCTTTATGTCAGAAAGCTGCATTTTCAATAATAAGATAAACCTGAAAATGGTATGCAAATAAAAGTCAATGATTATTTTTTACTTCTAATATTTCTTGTGTTTATGTATTTTAATTACCTCAGGTCAAACTATCTTTATTTCTTTTTAACTCCAACTGGCTATAAGTTCGAACTTAATTTCTGCAAAAAAAAAAAAAAAAATACGAAAACCTATATAATGGAATTCATTATCAGAAGTTCTACATGAAAAATAGATGTAGTATACTTTGACAGAATCAGAGACATATAACAGTTAATCCATTTCAGTTTTTTTTACGTGTGTGCTGACGATCTTATACTTAAAAGTTACAATTAAGTTACCACACTACACTTATTAATGCATGTATTTTTCTGTTGTTCAAATAATGCATTATATATATTATATATAGATGAGGTTCCCACGGTTAACAAAATAAACAATTTGAACTAGATACCTTACAAAATTACATATTATAATCATAATATATATGCACGAACTAACAATATTTAATATGTTTAGTAGGAGACAATTTAACAGCCACCCAGTGTGTTCAAACAAGTTTAAATATGCTTGCTTCTTACTAATAGGGCTTTGTGGAATATCAATATAATTTAAAAAAAGATTTATAAATATATATATATATATATATATATATATATATATATATATATATGACATGTCTTAAAGACGCAGAACAGCCCCCTTTCCCGACTTTAAGGCTGCGCCCCCTCTATTTTCAAATCCTGGATACGCCACTGATTTGTACCATTTTTTTTATTTTATACCTTTACCTTATTCCCAAGGTTATCACACTATAGTATCCCCATTATCGGTCGGATGCGCTAGAGCTACAAATTGGCTGATTTTAATACTGACCTTCGAGCAAAGCGTTAGTTATAGGCCAGAGATATGTACCTGATATTTTTTTTTACATTGACGTTTCTTTTGAGGATGTACACTCCATGGCAAATTCCTCATTATTACTTGTTTTATTATTTTCCTTGTAGGAGGTAATGGCATCCATGTTTTTTTATATGCTAGCTTAACTAGGTATATGCACATATGCAGATTTCCATTCCTATTTCGTTTTACGTGACATAGCAGTTTCACATGCTTCCTCTAATTTATATCCTGGTGTTAACTAGGCCCGGTTTTTTTGCGACGGTTTTTTTTTCATCTAATATTCCACTGCAAACTATGAGTGCTTCAGGCCAATCTAAATTATTAAGGAGCTGTGTGTTATTGTAGATACATAAATATAATAATTCGACATTTCCTGTAAATTGTTTGGTATTTTTCACTTGAGTTGCCACAAAATATATGATTGAACCTTAATAGTTTCAAACCAGACGGTTTCTTGCTGTTTGCGCTAGCTCTCCAAAATGACTGGTTTTACTAACTAATCTTTGGTCCGAGTAATAGCTGCAGGAAATAGATCTGCAAGTGATATTTAAAGTGGACCTTAAGCGTAATTAAAGCTACGTAGCCTAATCGTGGGGGCCGGAGAATCACTTGACGACTGCAGACATCTGGTTATGACATGAAATTTTATTATGTATGATTTTAATGAAATATCTATGATATTCTATTTTAATTATTAATTTATGGTTATAATTATATGAAAATGGACATGTTTTTTTTAAATTCATTAATGATCATTGTACTTTAACACATTATATACAACGAAAAGATTCTTCATAATTTCAAAATATGAGATCTAAGGGATGTATAATTGCTGAAAGTTGCATAACCGCGAAAGGAAAGTATGCAGTTTTACGCCTTACCAGGTCCTGGCGGTTCAGTCGAGTCTTCATTGTTTCATAAGACCATATGGCTGAGGCGAGTGCTTGGTATACCGAGGTCGCAAGGGTTTCGAAATCTTTTAGCCATTTCCTAGATTCCTGTACCTGCGGAATTCTTCCTGTCGCTCTTACTGGTAACAGTGCCAGAAGAAAAGGACTAGCGGCCATAGCAGATCAATAGCATATAAGTCTGGTTGCATCGATTCACACAATTTGAACTACTAGGATTTATTCCGTTCATTTTAGTTATCAGAAAGGGTACACTTTCATCAAGATCCCTAACGCCCCCTTTTTGGGCGGATAATTTGACAAAAGTTGTCTTTGAGAATCTAGAAAGAAAATCAGCGATCAGGCTGTGGCGGCCATATTGGAATTCAGACAGGTCTGTTATTAATAGGTCTAGAGCCCTCATAGGTACCAATCATCCCTGTGAATTTGGAAAAGCTGAAGTAAGTTGTTGTTGAGTTATCGCACGCAAAATAAAATTAGCGATATTGCTGTGGCGGCCATATTGGAATTTCGACAGGTCTGCAATTCAAAAGGTCTGGAGCCCTCATTGGTACCAACCACCCCTGTGAATTTGGGAAAGCTGCAGTATGTTATTGTTGAGTTATCACGCGCGAAAGGAAATCAGGGATTGGGCTGTGGAGGCCTTATGGTTTTCCAACAAGCCTGTATTTCGATAGGTCTGGAGCTGTCCTAGGGTACCAAACACCCTTGTGAAATTGGGAAAGCTGCAGTATGTTGTTGTTGAGTTATTGCGTGCGAAAGAAAATCGGCGATTGGGCTATGGCGGCCATACTGGAATTCCGACAGGTCTGCAATTCACAAGGTCTGGAGCCCTCATTGGTACCGACCACCCATGTGAATTTGGGAAAGCTGCAGTATGTTGTTGTTGAGTTATTGCGTGCGAAAGAAAATCGGCGATTGGGCTATGGCGGCCATACTGGAATTCCGACAGGTCTGCAATTCAAAAGGTCTGGAGCCCTCATTGGTACCAACCACCCCTGTCAATTTGGGAAAGCTGCAGTATGTTATTGTTGAATTATTACGCGCGAAAGGAAATCAGGGATTGGGCTGTGGAGGCCTTATGGTTTTCCAACAAGCCTGTATTTCGATAGGTCTGGAGCTGTCCTAGGGTACCAAACACCCTTGTGAAATTGGGAAAGCTGCAGTATGTTGTTGTTGAGTTATTGCGTGCGAAAGAAAATCGGCGATTGGGCTGTGGCGGCCATATTGGAATTCCAACATGTTTGAAATTCGATAGATCTGGAGCCGACATAGGTACCAATCATCCCTGTGTATTTGGGAAAACTGCAGTATGTTGTTGTGGAGTTATTGCGTGCGAAAGAAAATCAGCGATTGGGCTGTGGCGGCCATACTGAAATTCCGACATGTCTGTTATTCGAAAGGTCTGGAGCCCTCATAGGTACCAATCATCCCTGTGAATTTTGGAAAGCTGCAGTATGTTTTTGTTCAGTTATCGCGCGCGAAAGAGTGTATCAATGACGGAAGGACGGAAGTGCGGAAGGACGGACACGTTGATCACTATAGGGCACCGCTTGACAAGCGGGGCCCTAATTACATGTACACGTCATTGTGTCTTACCCATGGCAACTCTAAGTTTCACGCAAGAGGGTATAATAGCTGTGTTTACTCTTTGGCGATGATCAGGCGACTGGGACTCTTATCTTTATCCTAAATGAATTAAAATTTTTTTCTCTAAGGTTTATTTCCTTTTATGTTCCCATTCATAGAAAATAACCGGGATAAATTTACTGGATAAAGTTAGATCGTAAGATGTTTTCGAGAAAAATGGGTAAAATAATGATAAAATAATAATTAAATTATATACTTATGACGTATGTTAATAATCCCCCCCCCCCAAAAAAAAAAAAAAGAAATGTGTTTTTTATTGTGTGCATAGGATATGTCGAATAAATACATATCATTATTTGCAAATTCGAATTAATTATTTATTATAAATTAATTTAACAAGGCCTACAGGCCTAATGCGAACCTGTTCAAAGTTAGGGAGTATGAATGGAGGATTATTTTTAAAATTTAATATTGATCCTCTTATGTCCTGCATATCTACCTTAGAATTATGATTTCAACATAATGGATGTTTCGGACCTGCAAGTTTCGGACTAGGATATTTTAAAACTAGAACACGGGAAGTCGACAAGCGACTACGTCTCCGCCGAAATCAGAGTGGGACGGGCGAACTGAGTCATGGATTGAGTGGAAAGGGGAAATAGAGTGAGGAGTGTTGCATATCAGCATGGATGTCTGCAGCCGAAATGTGTATGTAGGTTGCGCCACCTACCACAAAATCAGAAAGCTGTCCAAGTTGTATACATATGCATAATTTTAGGCAAATAAGTCAAACCACTACTTGTATATGAGTGATTTTACCCACAGCAGACAAACAGAAGGACGCTGTGCAAAAATGTTGGCAGGTGGTGCCACCATTTTTGTATATGATTATGAGCTATATGTGATCTATACATATACAAAACTTCAGGGGGATATGTCAACCAGTCCAGAGATATAAGCCTGAATGTCTGCAGTGAAAACATAAAAATAGGTAGCGCCACCTGCCACATAATCGAGAAAGCTATCCAAGGTGTATAAACATGCAACATTTCAGGCAGATATGTCAAACCACTGCCGACATATGGGTGACTTTATCCCACGGCAGACAAACAGATGGACGCTGTACAAAAATGATTGAAGGTGGCGCCACCAGTTTTGCGTATGATAAAGAGCTATGTGAGATATATACACTTGCAAAACTTTGGCCAAATCGGTCAAACGGTTTCCGAGATATGAGCTTGGATGTCTGCAGCGTAAACGTGAATGTAGGTGGCGCCACCTGTCATAAAATCAAGAAAGCTGTCCAGGATGTATAAACCTGCAAAATTTTAGGCAGATATGTCTAACCACTGCCGAGATATGAGTAATTTTATCCAATAGCAGACAAACAGACGGACGCTGTGCAAAATTGTTGGCAGGTGGCGCCACCAGTTTTGCATATGATAAGGAGCTATGTGAGATCTATACACTTGAAAAACTTTGGCCCAATCGGTCGAACAGTTCCCTAGATATGAGTTTTGATGTCTGCAGCGTAACCGTGAATGAAGGTGGCGCCATCTGTCCTAAAATCAAGAAAGCTGTTTAGGATGTATAAACCTGCAAAATTGCAGGTGGATAAGTCAAACCACTGCCGAAATATGAGGGATTTTATCCCAAGGCAGATGGAGAGATGGATGCTGTGAAAAAAATGGTTTCAGGTGGCGCCACCAGTTTTGCCTATGATAAAGAGCTTTGTGAGATCTATTAACATGCAAAATTTTGGCCAAATCGGTCAAACGGTTTCCTAGATATGAGCTTGGATGTCTACAGCGTAAACATGAATGAAGATGGCGCCACCTGTCATACAATCAAGAAAGCTATCTAGGATGTATAAACCTGCAAAATTGCAGGTGGATAAGTCCAACCATTGCCGAGATATGAGTGATTTTATCCCAAGGCAGATAAACAGATGGACGCTGTGCTGAAATGGTTGCAGGTGGCGCCACCTTTTATAGTGTATGTTATAAAGCTATCCAAGGGCTACATTTTTAGCCTGATTGGTCAAACGGTTCCCGAGATATGTTGGTTTATGTGTGGAAATAAACGCACAAATGGACGCTGGGCAGAGAGGACAGTACAGAGGTCAACCAAAAATGAGGGCGCAGCAGTTCACATGTGACCTCATCATAATTCCGAATTTTAAAAAAAATTCTGCCCAGTGGTTATGGAGGAGTTCTCCGGAAACTTTAGCGGCGGCAGCGTCCGACAGAAAACATAGTATCCGCAAAACTCTGTTTCTGCGGATACAACGAGGATGTATCAGTCAGGATATTTCGGATATGTTCTTTTTACCAGGGAGGATTACTGGAATAGATGAACCGACTATATGGCAGCATAGTTTCGGGGAAGAACATTTTTTAATCTTGTTAAGCTTCTTCCCTATAAAATCTAAGAAAATGCAGTTGTCCAAGAAATAAGTAAAATCCGATAAAATTTTTTAGATGACAAGTTTTTTGCAAAAAAATTTGGTGATGCTAGCTCCTGCCCTTAATGAGATAGCTATGACGCATGATGGACGACGGACGAAGCCACACCATTGCATAAGCTCACAGATTAACTAAAAATGCAAACCAAGTTTTTTCAAACAGTTGATAGATATAGTTTCAATAATTCTTATCCGGGCATTTTGCGTCTAGACGTCTCATTTAAAAGAAAGGAAAGCATGTCAAACATCACAAATTAAGTACTATATACACAAAACAAGGTACCCAGGAAGATCAGGGCTAAGCTTGGAAAACCATTTAAGAATTAACAAATAACTCTTACATGTACAAAATCAACTGAGAAGCATCTGTGAAAAGTGCGAACACGGGTTTTTATTCATAACACCTGTTATTACTATAGTAAATAATAATGTCAATATCTACATTGATTTAAAACCAAGTTAAAACATATCAAACATCAACATACCGATTGCACTAGATACATGATACAAGGCCCCCATCTGAAATATGCCAAAGCTTGTTATAGAATGTCATAAACCCTGCACCGTTGGGCTATCTCCTCATTATTCGATTTAACCTTTTTAATGCAGAGTGCAACTTATAAATTTCATATATGTATACGTGTATTTATGTATGTTTGAAAGTATGAATGGATGAATGAATGGAATTATGCATGCGTTTGTGGATGTATTTTTTTTGTGTATTTTATTATTTGTATGTACATATGCAGAAAAACATAAAGGTAATCAATAAAGTACTCTTTTTATGAGTACTTACATGGTATTTGAGTTCTAGTAGGAATACTCAAGATATTTTAAAGAAAGTACTCGAGTATGAGTACACATGCGTACGGGTCCTTCGAGTACAAGTACTTTTGGACCAAAATCTGATATCAGCTTTTCCCGTCTACCACGTCTCATGCAGGCCACTGTCAACAAGACGAAACTGTGATCGGTTACTACGATAACTAAATTATACATTGTTGGGTATATCTCAGTCCGTTACACATGAATAATGCAAGCTTGTTCAAACATTTTAATACGACCATTTCCTTAAAAGACTAATGTGCGTCTTGCTCATTCGTATAAGTGTATCTTTCTACTGTTATCAAGGTCGGAATCTTGGCCACAGTAGGACCTCTCCCCTGATCTGCATTAAGCGCTAAATGATTTCTGAACAATGTTACATTACATTATGGTGAGTAACATGATACAAGGCAGCCATCAAGAATATGCCAAAACTTGTCATTGAATGTCAGAAACCCTGCAGCGGTGAGCTATCACCCTAAACGTAACCTCTTACTTAACCTTTTTATGCGGACTGCAACTGGTTTAATTATTTTTTTTTTAAATTACATATATGAATACATGTATGTTTGTACGTTTTAATATATGGATTGATAGATGAATGCAATTATGAATGCGTTTATGTATGTATATTTGTGTATTAATATATATAAACTATATATATATACATTATGGTGAGTTGTTGTGTTTGTTTTACCACATATGCATTTACATGTTATATAGAACAGAACATGATGGGTTGATGTTTTTTGTATCATATCTTATGTGTTTATCTGTGTCTTTTATATATATGCAATGTATATATCAATCGGTCATGGGATGTCCTTTCGTGTGATACCGGTACTAATATTCACTAAATATGATAGAGATAAATACAGCACAGAATGATCTTGTCCGTGTATGCTACCTGAGGTATATAACAAAGCCCCCTGCAAAGTGTAAGCTGTATCATTTATGTGTCATACATGATCACCATATATTGGTTTGAATATCTGTTGTAGACGGAATTCCAGTGTTGGTTAAAGTGTGTACATGTAATGATAGCTTGCGGTGATGTGTTTTGATACCTTTTGTGTTCTCTATGACGTGTGCACAGGTTGAACCATTTATATCAACCGGTTTTGTTTATCTGCAGCGCTTGGTATTAAACAAAGCATTCATTCTAAATGTAAGCCACATGAGGTGTCATTTTATATTCATTTACACCAGGTTTGCTTTAACACAAGGTTCAGCTGTTCCTTTGTACAAAATAAATACAAAATAGAATGACCTAGCCCGTGTATGCTGCTTGAAGTTTTTAACAAAGCCCCCTGCAAAGTGTAAGTTGTTTCATTTTTGTGTCATACATGACCGCCATGTATGAGATGTGGTCAGTATATCAATGTCTCTTACAATTTAGCCAGGAATGAATTGTTTTTTTATGGCGGATTGGCAGTAGTTGTTGTGCCTCTTAATAACAATGCCCTGCACAGTATAGCCACATGTAGTACATGACACAATTGTATATCAATGTTCAATACACGATATGAATGTTATACATTTAGAATTATAATATGTCATGTTATATGGATATTATGCAAAAAGCATTTTAACAATATGTACAAATTAAAGAGTTTTCTTGTTGTACGAGGTTTACGTTCGATATTCGATGTTTTACATAGGTAAGATTCATTGCGTGATATTTTGCGACCTATCCCTCACAAGTATTGCGTTTCACACATTCGAGCTCAAGCCATTGAGGATTTCCTTTATATATGTCAGAAACATGAGATATTGTAACAGCGTGAGGCTGGAAAAATGTCTCCTTCCGATTGTTATTTTCTAATAATAGTGGCAATATATAATACTGTGGAATAAATACATTTCAATCATATATGAGTCAAACATTTTGAGTTGTTTCGTTCGTCTGTCCAATAAGATGATGTCCCTGGTATGGATCAGATCTAAAACAGAACAACCTATATAATATAAAATACAATTAATGCTAACTACAATACTAAAGTGTATATTATTTTCATATATTAGCAATGTGTCTCATGTTTTGGGACTTAGGTTTGACTGCAGGCAGTATGCAATACAGTATTTGTTATCGTTTAGTAATACATACAATACTTCTTTATGGAAATATTAGAATCTAAACATCCAATGATGAAAAATAACTGTGATATTAACAGAGGCTGACAAAAGCCATCAGTTGAAATAACAGTGTGTATTGGTAGAAACTATTAACAAGTATGAAAAATCTGTCCTCACGCAGATGTATATTCGTATATATGTCTCTACTTCAATTTATAAATTTGAACTAGATATGTAGTACTTTTGCAAGTCTGGAAAAAGAAGTGGTATAGATCTGTATGACGATAACTACACTGTAGAGCATTACCTTTGAAATAAGTCTTTTTCCAACACTAGGGGTAAAAAAATGACATCTTTAAAATTGACCAAGAATTTATTGTTATTTGTTCTTCCCTGAGGAAATGAAGTACTTATGTTTATTTTTTCTTTAAATGTCCCGCTCATAGGGCAAATACTTAAAAGAATGCAATAAAATCTCATAAAAAATAAGATACTGTAAGTGGCACCACTAAATTGATGCAGCAGTTGCAATGTACTAAGGCCAACAATACATCATTTTTTTCACAACAATCTACCCAGTGGTTCTTGAGAAATAAGCTCATTTATCATAAAAGCTCTGTGCCCACTGTGCCTTCAGAAGTTGAAGGAGTTTTGCCCAAGACCTCCTTGAATTTTAAGTAGGAAGGTTCCAGGTTCAACCGTTATGATTTGTGCCCCTTTGACTTTCACAGTACTAAAATCATGTTTTTTTTCCTATAGCTCACAGAATATTTGTTACATTACACCTTATTTCAAGATCAAATGAGACTTGCCAAGGATCTCCCTGAATTTTACATTAGAAAGTTCTAGATCCAACAGTTAAGTTTTGTACCTTTTGCCACTCTCTGGCTACTTAGAATCATATTGTTTGCCAGTAGCTCATAGATTATGACCTAATTTCAGATCTCCAAGGATAATTTTCAAAGATTTCCCTGAAAATATATGGTAGATGATTCTAAGGAAAATTAATACACTTTGTAACCTTTCTGTCGAGTGCTAAAAATAATGTTTTTGGTCCGATGCACGCAGAATATAGGCCACAATGAACTAATGCCAGGTTTCCAAGGAGATTAAACTAGAAACTCCCTTGATGTTGAATTTGAGCACTTAGATTCTAGGCCTAACGTATACCTTTATACCCATCTGACATTCAGAGTACTCATATGACATCTTTTCCTATTTGTCATAGAATGTTAAGTGAAAAGATTCTAGGCCTAGCGGATACACGTCTACTGTCTAGCTGCTCCAAATCATGTTTTCGACCCGTAGGTCGCAGAATATAGGTCAGAATGATCTCATTTCAGGTTTCCACGGAGATTTTGCCAGAACCTCTCTGGATTCAGCGACATTAGATTCTAGGCCTAACAGATACGATGTGTGACCATCTGACATTCATGTTGCTCATATGATATCTTTTTACTAAAGGTCATATTATATAGGCCACTATGACCTAATATGCTGCAAAGGACATTTGCCCGGAACCTCCCAAAAATTTAACATTACAAGATCTAAGGCCTAATGGATAAAATATGTGGCCTGTCTGTCTGGGTTCTCAAAATCATGTTTTTGGCCCGTAGGTCGCAGTATATAGGTCACCATGGCCTAATTTAAGGTTTCCGAGGAGACTTGCTCAGAACATGCCTGGCTGTTGTATGAGAAGATTCAAGGCCTAACAGATACGTTGAGTGCCCATCAGAAATTATTTTTCCTATAGTTTACACTTACCTATTTTCATGTTTCCAAGGACATAGGCCCAGGACCACACTGAATGTTACGTTACGAGATTCTATACCTAATAGATACAATTTCTTCACTGTCTGACTGTCTTGCTGCTCAAGATCATGTTTTCGGCCTGTGTGTTGCAGAAAATAGGTCATCATGACCTAATTTCAGGTTTTCAAGGCGATTTGCCTTGGACCTCCCTTTACCTTAGATGTGCAGTTAAAAGTTTCTAGGTCTTATGGTTATGGTTTATGCCCTGATAACGGCTGGACGGCCGGACAAGGCACAAAGATAGATTTCTATAGCCCAGATGATTAGCTGTCCTAAAAAACTGATCAGGATTACCCGTGTTACTAAATCGTGACATTGCAGTAAAATACACTGACTACACACACATCTTATAATTTCTATTTCTGTAATTCAATATTATGCATAAATTCCTCATGACTACAACAGTCGTTTTATCAAAGCTCTCTGACCCATGTATACAGTTATAGCCTGGCAAGTAATACTGTGCCTCAACTAGGACGCTGCGTCATGAACTCTAATTGTATTCAAGACCATTCCATAAAAACATTACATTTACCCACCTCGTTGTCTCTATAATCGAGCTGATGTATCTGTATGTATCATGTCAAAACCCGAGGGAAATGAAAAAAAGTAAAAAGCAATGTATTGAATTATGTGTAACTATATTATAAACTTAAATATACAAGGTACATATATAAGTTAAAGAAAGTGAATAATACCATAAGTGAGAAGTCTAATCTTATTATGAGTAATTTTTGTCAAAAGTTAGAATTGTATACAGTTTTACTACTGTATAGAAAAGGGCACATGGTGTCAACAGTTTAATTAAAATGTGAAAGATGACAAAAATATAGTTAATAGATGAAATCCTACAATATGTAGATTAATTTCCAAATTTCTTCATCAGTTGGTTCAAAAGATTTAACAAAGGACAGTAATGGTCCTTCATATTGCATTTTGTTCCTGTTCTTCGCAGAACAAAGAATGATTTAAATTTGGATTTCAAGCTGAGTTTCTCAAGAGCCGTTTAGGAATTGTCATGGGGTAAAAGATACTCATGATGGCTGCTAAATTCAAGTATACATTTGGCAAATACGATGGCGGGCATAGTTTTTATTGGAATATTCAATTATACAAAATACAAACCAGATTTTAAAATAATTACACCTTTAAATATATTGATAACATTTTAAACGCATAGCATTTCAATAGATTTTCAATGCAGTAAGCTGGAATTAATATGAAACTATACTATTTCAAACATAACTTGTGCATAAAAGGCAATGTAGCTAAACACTTTCATTAAAATAAAGCAAAGTTCATGCTTGCGACAGACACATAAACTTAAAACCAAAGAAGAAAATTACAAAAAATAGAAAATAAATTAAAACATCATCAGTCAAATACGGGGATGTAGTAAATCTTTCTCACCTTTCATATCTCTTGATGACAAACCAATTACAAATAACTTTGCCAATAACGAGGAATACAAATAACACCAATACGGCAATGAAAGGTTTTTTATATTGGTCTTTGCGCTCATTCAGATACATATTGCTGCTCTTTATCTGTTCAGTCTCTGAAAGACAGTAAGTAATAAAAATGTCAGGCAGCTATGCAAAAATGTTGAGTAATGAATGTGAAATATGTATAGGCGCGTATCCCGAGATTCGGGTGGAGGGAGTATATTGTTTTTGCCAAGGGACTAATGCCCTAAGGAATATCCAAAACTCAGACAGATTTGTAGCATTATGATTAAGGGTTCAGGGTAAATACTGCGAAAGGTAAGTTATCACTGTAAAGACCGGATTTCATCCCACAGACTGACCTGGAATCATAAAAAAAGCTTTCTTGGCGTATTTAATTCGCTTAACTGTTAAAATTTATAATGTCAGTCATACGCAAAATATTTGTGTAACCGGTTATATTATATGTTAATATATACAACATAAACTGTGCGACAGGACAGACGTGTTGAGACGGCTTTGTTAACTAATATATATATAAATATATTTTATTGATGGATCGGTATGTTGCCTCCCTTTTTTGTACACATACCGGTCTTCTCCGTTACCATATGGGTACTTGCTGCCACAGATGTTGGGTTTGTGTCTTTAAGCAATCGATATAACATAATTGACAAATATGGACTAAACGGATAAACAAAATTTTTTTTAAAGTCTGTAATATCAGACACCCCATCGACTCTAAGGCACAATCATTAGTCCTCCAATAGCAGACACCACATCATGTCTCACACACAATCATTTGTCCTCCAATAACAGACACCACATCGTATCTCAGACACAATAATTTGTCTTTTATATCAGACACCTCATCATGTCTTAGACACAAGTATTAGTTTTTAATACCAAACACCTTATCATGTCTGAGACGAAATCTTTTGTCAGTAATAGCAGACATATCATTATGTCTCAGACACAAGCATTTTGCCTGTAATACCAGATTCCTCATCCTGTCTCAGACGAAATCTTTTGTCAGTAATAGCAGACATTTTATCATGTCTCAGACACAAGCATTTAGTCTGCATAGCAGACACATCATCATGCCTCAGACGAAATCGTTTGTCAGTAATAGTAGACATATTATCAAGTCTCAGACACAAGCATTTAGTCTGCCATACCAGACACATCATCATGTCTCAGACGAAATCTTTTGTCAGTAATAGCAGACATATCATCATGTCTCAGACACGAGCGTTTAGTCTGTAATACAAGACACATCATCATGTTTCAGACGAAATCTTTTCTCAGAATAGCAGATATATCATCATGTCTCAGACACAAGTATTTAGTCTGTAATACCAGACACCACATCATTTCTCATATACATGCATAAGTCCATAATACCAGCTTTTTTTTTTCTGTTATAACTAACTGCTGACATGTAAACGTATTGCAATTCTACCAGGCCTTTTTTGTGTATGTCATGGAGAGTTGACTGTTCATAGCTGGAATTGTGTACATTTTTATCGGATTTCGTTGATTATTAAAGAGTACCTACCAGTTTCCCGCTTATGCCTAAGACAAATAGTAGGATGGCTGCTGTTACAATAAAGGGACTCCCAGTAATAGCCTGAAGAAAATTTCTTCAGCACTGCACAACCTTTGGCTGGTTCGGGATGGTTGCTGTACCAGTAGTACTCGGTCCTCGCAATGTCTCCGTCGGCAAGAGAAAATAGCAGGGCATGTATAATAATCTTTACAAGAACACGTCACAATTCTGTCAGAATTCATCCATAGGGCGATAATAGCAAAATCCGGAGTATTAACCATGTATATCTCACTATACTCACCTATAATAGTGCCTTTTTGGATGTTCGTTTTACTGCTAACAATTGTCCTTTGCTAAGCTTGTTATTCCTGGTTTGTTAGGTTAGATGCACTTGCTATCATTACAATGTCATAATGTGATTTATGTAAATATGCATTTGTTGTTAAAAAGAACATGACCTGGAGCAATATTAGGCTTATTCTTTTACACAATTAGTTATATTTTGCTTTATACAAAAGATTCCCAGCATAATCTTCCCATCATAGTCTTAGTACCTCGTATACGGCTGTTAAACACCTTGTTTAGAATCTGCATGTTAGTAAACAAAGTCTATGTTTATCTGTTTGCCATAAAAAGGCCGCGTAACCGGAGGTCCAATTGTGAGCCGCAACACGCGGTGTTTCAGCCATATAATTTCATTGATATAATGTATAAACAGATTTTAAAAGAAGAGGTTTTACCAGCTTTGTGGTGGGCACATGTATATTCGATTACAATGTCATGTTTTTCGTGAAGTAAGTTTCACTTCAATACCATCAAAAGAAAAGAACTGAGACTGAAGATGCATGATACATTTTATGTTTTGTTATAAAATAAATTGTGTATATTTACTGTAATATATTTGTGGGCAAAATACTTAATCTAAAGTGAAAACATGTTAAAATCAATACCGGCTTCTGTGGCTTAGGGGTAGAGCGCACGACTCAAAGCCGGGAGATCGTGGGTTCGAATCTCAGCCGAGGCGGTGAGGTTTTTCACGGTCGGCCCCCACCCAGGGTGAGCGCTCTGCAGGCTTAACGGGAATGCTGTGCCCTACAGCCGTGTATCACTCACATACGAGTGGTTCCTCGGTGTTATGACCCAGTAATGGGGATGATTACACCCAGGATCCGCAGGTGCGGTAGACACCGGGCCTGGGTGACACCAGGATATAAAAATGATAGGAAGCGAGTGCTACTGCCCTGTCAAGTAGTCCCAAACCGAAATGGAAACTCTGCAGATGTACATACCAAGTTAAGACTTAGTTAAGTCAGCATTAAAAAATGGAGGCGGTTACCTCCACCAAAAAAATTTATAAAAAAAAATGTAAAAATCAATATTTATCTTTCTGATACATGTGGTAACGTTTCGCCCGGCAGTCTTAATGCAACCAGCGATTCCACAAAACAATATAACAAATAGGTTTTTTTGTTTCGTATTTTTATATTTTCATTAATAATATAATTATTAAATTTCTTAAATATATTACAAAGAGAAATATTTTAATAAGGAATTGTTTTGCTGTCATTTTAGAAGTGATTAAATATAGAATTACTCGGTTTTTTTTTAATATAGACAATTGACTTTTCTAATTTGTATTGTATGACTGAACATTTGCCATATAACCGTTTGTCAGACATGGTAGTTTATATAAACAGGAAACGTGTCCTTTCTAATATTTAAACATCATTTAAAATTTAAAATAGGTACAACATTTCATCTAATTTCATTGAGAAACCTGAAAAAATGTCGTGTCGTGCAACCTGCGCATAGGTTTTACTTTGTCTTTCAGTCATATATAAACCGTCCGGTTTATCTTGTTTTACATACTATAAAAATCAGAACATGAATGCCGTTGTCTGCTTGTCATCAACATTGATACTTGTATGTACCTAGCTTTTGGTCCTTCCTTGTAAAGTATAACTATGTATAACAGTATATAACTATTTACATTGGTTATAATTTACTTAAGTGCAAAATCTGAGTTGCATCTCGAAACCCCGGGACCTTTTAATTTGCTCAGCAACTTTATTTAGCCTTGGGAGCTTACTTTTCGATCCAATCGGAAACTCCCACACAGTCTGTCTAAGTCCTGTCCAATAATGCTTACAGAGTATTGGCCAAACTGACCCAATCCACTTAACTAGATTTTGTAGTTGAGCTTTTGTCTGAATGGTAGCAGGCTCAGCGCCTGTAAGACGACACATATTGGCAGCACCAAACCAACTCGCGACGTCACATCCTTTGATGTAACACCTGGAACCAAGCTGCTTGCAGTTTTCTAGAGACACACTTGGCGGACATCTAATGCATTCTTCAATTAATTATAAAAAATGTGAACCTATATGTGTCAAATGATAATTTTGTTCCAGATAAAGTAACAATTATAAATCGTGAAAATTCTCTAGAAACACTAAGATTCACGAAATATTTGCTTTTAGGACCGAAGGTAGATATCATCATCTTGATCTTCTAAATTTGTGAATTATTCATGAAAATAAGGTAGCTATGGGTTTGTTTCAGACACAAGATTTATACAAACTGATACACCTGGGCAGGTTAATAAATTTAGAATAATTCAAGGTCTAAAGTGCTTAATATTTCAGTCATGATTATGTGGTCGCTTTCATCATATGCTTGGTGTTAAATACCACAGCATAAGCTAGTCTCTTTTTGTGTAAACAGTTTTTCCAAGCATCAGAAGAGTTTATTTGTATAACTGGCATTAATTAACAAGCATACCAATTTGTATATTTAGAAATACTTTAACTATATACCAATATTATTCAACTCATTTAGTTTAATTTTATTAAATTCATTCTTATTTTCAAGCTTAATATGCACCGTTACATGTACCAATTGAGTGCCAAAACTATATTCATTAAAGTAAACAAGACACAATTATCATATTAGATCCATATAATATAAACGGTTACCTCTGATCTGACACAAATACCCGTAGCCGCTAGTTTGACAGGTGTCACTGACCAGTGCCTTGTATCTCACATTAAGGAGGCCACATGTTCTCCGAGGATCCCCATTCCCCTGTATCGAAATATATGTATACATCATATTATTTTCTTCATATTGGACTTTTTTTCTGAAACTGTTAACTACATCGAGGCGTCTAGACTTAAACATTTGAAGTAGTGCAACTCTCAGATCATTAACATCACTCCCACTTCTTCTAAAAAGACAAGTAAAAGGAATCTGTCAACATGGTATATATATACATATAGCCATGCTGGTTCATTGTTTATAGGTGGAAAGGGTATACAGAGAAAAGTCTGTGTATACCCTTTCGAGATATATATATATATATATATATATATATATATATATATATATATCATAACGGTACTAGTGTATTTTATTTAATTATAATTGTTATAATTAAAAGTAAAAGGACTCTTGAGCACAGGGTATATATATATATATATATATATATATATATATATATATATATATATATGTAATATAACCTCGCCTTCAACCACCCCACAATTGTGAATATCCATCCCCCCCCCCCCCCCCCAATAATGATCGGTTTGGTCTGTCCCCAAAGTAGTCTAAACTGTGGGGTTCCACTGTATATAAAAGGAAACAACAGGAAATTTCTTGTTAAACACCGTATGTTGTATTATCATGGTTGATCCACGCATGAAGATCTTTTCTCTTCAGTCCTATCCATGCTTTCTCCAGGCCGGTCTTTTCCATTACATCCACCAGCATGCTATGTGGTTCCCTCGAAGTGGAGAAAGGACTTCGAGTATACGATAATGCTTATTACATCCATTTTGTTTTTGTTTTCACATTACAGGCTGCAGGAACCGCACAGCATCGGACACATATTTTTATATTTTCGAAAATATGGAGTACGAAAGGGCCCAAAATAGATTTAACAACATCGGAAGTTACGTTGGTCTTCCTCAGGACTAATCAGTAGAGGAACATCAGCGACTGCTTAACATAATGGCTCATCTTAAACTTGAGACTATATGGCTGTCACTGAGAAAAAAGAAACTCGGCAACTTGATTTGGATAAATAATGGATCAGGTTATGCTGTGACTTTATTATCAATATATCGATATAATACTCATATCTGCCCATGTCCTGTAATGACATAATATATATTAAATTATTTAAAACACGACCAAGTATTTAGTGCTTACAGTTTTGTAATATGCTTTGTTTAATATACATGTATCATAATATTTGTTGTGCTTAGTACATGATCCCAGATGGAGGAGACAGGATGGCCAATGTGGAGCATACATTTGGGATGGCATAGTCGATGCAGTCAAGACTCGATGCCTTTCAAAAGAGTCCTCGAAATACCTCTGTGAGCATAACAGTAGGCCACGATTATTATGAATAATAATTTTCTGAAGTATAACCTCACTTCATTTGAACCTAACTGCGTTCAAACATAGTCAGATGTCGTTATCAGAATGTACTCTTACGAAAAAAGTAATTACACCTTATTTCCTTGATCAGATGCTGGGCCTTAAATAGTCGCCTGCCTTATTCAGTAATAAATCTCCGCTTCTTTGATGAGCTTCCTACCCACCAGGCGGTTTTATTTAACATATAAAACTGTGCCTCCATGTGCCACCACAAGTCAAATAAGCGACCAGTAGGTCATCTGCAAACTATTCAAATATGTGATGTTACATCAACAGTTAATGTTTACTCTTTACATAGACAAGTAAATTCAATAAATCATATTCAGACTTATTTGAATGTATTTTCTTAAAAAGATTAACTTGGCACCTAATTTCATTGCTCAATAGTAATGGAGTAAACATCTTTTTAGACATTTGCTGGTGTTTAAGCATCTACCTTAACATAACAGACATCTTTTATTTCCTCTTAAGATATAACATCGAAACACGTTTATTAATTCAATTTGACTATATACTCCAGAGGTCGTGATTATTGCTTTCTAAAAAAGGTGGATTGAAACGGGAACAACATAACCTAAATGGTTCTGTTCAACAAGCAAATAGTTGTAGTTCCATGCACGGTGGCCATATGTGCTTCTTGTGTATATTTAAACGTCATATGTACTTGCTTTACATAGAGGAATAGTCCTGTTAAAGGGCTAATTATCACCACAATGTTAAGTCTGTCTCAACAAATACCTTAGATTTCAGATACAATCTGTCCTTCTGTCGTTCCACGATGTAACTGCATAATCGTGGACGGTCAGGCGGTGTCAGTGCATGGTGGAGTGTACGACAGGTCCACAGCTAGGGCCATGTGTAGAAGCATTGGGGCTGACTTGGTCCACACAGACAAAACAGGATTCAAGAAGGATTTTGAGAAAATCGTGGAGTCCCATGAAGCAGTATTTGTCGGTCTGTACCGTGAAGACTGGACCTTCACGGGTCTTAGGGGAGGTGAGTAAATAATCTGCACCCCCTCCCCCGAAAGCTGGTTCCTACCATGCAAAGTATAATTAAATACCGTCTCAGAAACACGTTATTGAATCATCTTTGGACATATCACCATAGTATATACTATAATATTTCAAATGACATTTCATTTGTTAACTGTAAAAAAACTAAGTTGAGAAGAACGAAAAAGTTATTTATACGCTTGAATTATAAGTACAGTAACTGATATACGATCAGACGTTAGTAGGGAAAATTAATGAAAAACCAGTGACGGCGGTTCAGTAATAAACGAATCTATCTGAGATTATTATATATAGGATGTATTTCCGTCTAATGGAAATATTAAACAAAAGGCTGAAATCAAACTTAAGGTAACAGTGGCACAACAGAGTATAATTTAACGTCAAGTTGACCCCTGTTTGTGCATCGGTAAATAGAAAATGGACAGTTGCAATGCGGGTATGTGTGCAGTTTGTAAATCTAAAACGTTTTACTTTGGTCATTGACAAAAAACCCACATGAATGTCCATGATTACATATAAATAAGAATTTTATCGATCACACATATTATGTCTGTAGACCATGTACATGTATTTGCCTGAGGAATGAATTTATAAACAGTCTATCATGTTTCTGTAAAAATAATATTTAATTTGTCATATTTCTTTTATACATGATAATGTTATTATAAAAATATTATGAATGAATACACAATAGATGATAAATATAGTTTTTTTTATTCTAACGGCAGAGGATACACTAGGATATATATACACACAGCCACACCCCTTTCCGTAATGTAGTTAAGCTCATTCAGTTATAATGTATTTGGTCCTAAGCGCCTCATTTGATGCGCATGGGGAATGCATGGTTAATTGCAATGGGTTTATTGTATCTAGATCATAATAAGCTCGTCATATTAAAAAAAATAATAAAAGTGAGCCGCTCCAAAGACACACACGTTTTTCGCTATGTGAGGGGACGATGACACCCGTCCCTTTTCAATATATTGTAAAAAATAATGCTAACGTGATCAGTCCTGGATCCAGCACTGTTTTTTAAAAGAAAATTGCGATGATTGAGGGTATGTATCCTCCGAGGCTTGGAGTGTCTCACTCGTATTGTGTGCAATTTATTCAACATTTATACATTTATACAAATGTAGCCATTTAATTGGCTATATGAATAATCTTGTTTCAGAATCAAGCAAGAAATAAAACCCTTTGACCTAAAAATAGACTGCTGGAGCGAAATGGTCCTCCAGGCCCCGTAGTAGAAATGAAATAAATTATAATTTGGTTAATGTCTTCCATGGAAACGTGTTGTAGTAATCCAACGGATTAACCATATTTTGCCCTAGGAAACTCTTGTATTAAACCCTTATTTATGTAGTTAAACATTTCAAATGTGCTTTAATAATACCCCTAAAAATGAAATCGGCAGTTATTTTCTGAATGTGTGCAGTTCTAAAAGATTTTTTCACAAGAAAGCTTAATAGCCATAAACATGCGCACATGTAGTTTTACCACACGTTTCCGTATACCTATGAAAGAATTTCTTTGTGTAAAATTTATAAAAAAAAGACCTGTGAATAGAAATATGATCCGCTGTTTATGACATTTTGGGACTAAATATATTCTCTTGGAAATGCATTTGTGATGAGACACAAAGTTAAAAAGTATAGAAAACAATAAGCCTACTATCTGAGATGCCCGTTTGGAGAAAAAAAGCATCTCTATCAGACCAAGTTTATAATAAAACATATATGTATTTGGACATTCATATAAACCCGGTTTATATATATATATATATATATATATATATATATATGTATGTATATATATATATATATATATATATATATATATGAGTCGTAGTATGATTACAAACCATGTAACGGAAGCTGGTTGGTTTCGTATGGATAACATATGACACTGACACCAAAATAAATTCGTTTCAAGTGAATAAGATACAATATGCATAAAGGATATTGGTTATCGGGTAAATTTTACCAAAAAAAAAACATGTTTATTTATACTCAAAACTGTATTTCTGTCACAGATAAACACTCAGTCGACAGCACATCAAAGAATTAGTTCCCTGATTATGGTAAGTCACGTATTAGTTTACAATATATTCTTTAGACTCTTTGGTCAAGTATTTAGTCTGTCTGTAAAGTTCTCTATCATAAATTGCATTCACACTCTAACGAAACAATGTTTTCTTAATTGAAAACTCAACATAGGTACAACGTGTCTTCTGCAGATCTGACATTTTGGTATGGATTTTCTTTGATCCTTTGGCTCGATTATTTGGTACTTCTCACTAAACACAACTCACGTATGAGTGTCCGGGCCATATGACCCTATACATGTGTTATTACGTCAGGGTCGAAGTGCAGTTCGAAAATTTGATGGATCTCAGGATATTCTTATATCATTTAGCCTGGTTAACCTTATCCAATGTCTAAGTAGACTTTAATCCTATTTGATTGCCAAAGGGCAACTGCCAACCCGTGTTTTGTAAAGGGTCGATAAAAACAAGTCCCAACTAGACTCTTATGAATCAACTCTGTATTTCCCCACAAGTACTGAATCTTTTTTGTTTTGTATTGATAAAAAATGTATTCTGTTCAGGCAAAATATTTAATTACCAATATTTCTTAGGTATCTAAGACAAGCATGCTAATATCTGCCTTTGCATTTTACATAAAATGCAAAATATTCACATGGAAATTTCAGCAGAAAGCAATGGCCGCGTGGTACTTTTAGATATTTTTATTAGCTTGATCTATTTAATGTCTGTATGGCTGCAGGGAAAAGGTTACCTCTCTCTCTCACTTAAACCTTTGTATACTTGACAGGCATGTTGTAAGTTTCCCTTATCCATATGTATCTTCCATCTAGCTGCCATGTTATTTGTCTGATTTAATTAATATATAGTAATTTGTTGTTAATTAATGTGGGATATGCCCGCAGTCACGTGACAAGGGTGATATGTAGCAAGTCACGTGACAAGGTAACGCGCGATAGGGGTGAGAGCAAAGGCTGCAGCATTCGGCCAGCAGCACAGCAACAGTAAGCAGCTTAGATTACGTAGTACAAGCGTGTACACAGTGACCATGCCGGGCGATGAGAGTGAGTCTCGGGAAGAGGGACCAACCATAACGCCTGCCGACAGAGTGTTCTCTTGGGCTAAAGACAATATGATCGACCGGACCACAGTGGATAATCTGGCAAAGCTTGGCTTTACTTCGCTAGACGCTTTGGAACTCCTCCAACCAGAGGATATGACCGCAAAAATTCCTTGTGGTCATCAGGGCCGTATCTCGGTTACAAACAACACGGTCACCGGGCCTTAATACATCTGCCACGCACGGGAACCATGGCATCCCACTTACAGAAAAGGCAGCACATAACACGCCACATGCTGCTGGCCAGCTGCCTCACCTTATTGACACCGACAATGGCGGAACACCGCAACGTGGTAATGAGGTCAATCCCCGTGAAACCCACGACCATCCCGTCACTGCTCCGAGCGCCACTCAGTCTAACAGGGACACCATTGACCCCTACTGCGAACAGACAATTCGCATGTACAATCAGCTGCAGCAGACAGCACCAGGCGCTTCTGTGAACTTTGACCCCGAAGCGACAGCGGTGACCTCCCAGGGGCATCCAGGGACACCAAGACACACGGATACCACAGGCCCAACCAGCAACAAACAAGACTGTTATCAGCATTGACACAGTTAGGCTTGCTGAATGAATCCGATACAAGGCAATCACGACTGAGTGTAGCCGGAACCGAGGCTTCGCTACACATATGGGACGATCCACAAGTGCAGTTGTCATCCCTGATGCAAGGCAGGTCTCCTAAGTTTCTAGATATCGTTGACTTTGTTGATGGTGCAGGGGCCACGCAGGAGACGATTATAGGCTCTTTTGTTAATGGGGGCGATGCTCAGGGGTGGCGGGGAGACACTGAACTGCTTATAAGAACCGGGACTAGACGCCCGCGGCTAGATGCCCTCATGATACCCCAATGGTGCCTGGCTAATCTGGCCATCATGAGAACTCTAGTTGCCAATGGTTCCCTTACTGGACAGCAGGCAATTCTTGATTATTTCTCCCATACTGCACAGGTGCATATGTTTCTTAAGCGGTATGAACAAGTATCTGTCTTCTTATGGGATAGAGAGTACAGGCGGCTTCAGGCATCCCATAATTTTAGATGGGGGACTCAAGTAGGGTACCTTCAGTCAGTTTGGCTAAGACCTAAGCAAAGTGGGGTATTTGGTCAAAATCAAAAGGCCACGGCACGTCAACAGGGTCAATCTAGAATTAATAGGGGACCTACCACACCTGAGGGCACTGAGATTTGTAAAACCTTTAATTCAAGAAATGGCTGTAGATACACTAACTGTAAATTTGTACACACATGTATACGTGCAGGTTGTGGTCAGCCCCACCCAGTATGGAAGCATGATCATAATGAATAACTAGCACCCCCGACCAGGGTAGAATCAGGTTTGCTTCTGCCAGCATGGACGGATTGCATGATGACCCGGACAGAGCATATTTGTTAAATGGCATTGAACATGGATTTGATATTGTAGACCCACATGCACAGCCACGCCCAGTCCATACAAAAAACCATAAATCAGCACTTCAACATGATGAACTAGTTAACAGACAGATCAGGACTGAGATTCTTAATGGTAATTATGTGTTATGTGATGACAAACCAATGATTGTTAGCCCGCTAGGGGCCATTTTGAAAGAAGATGGAAGTGTCCGCCTTATACATGATTGTAGCTTCCCGACGGGATTAGCACTAAATGACTATGCCTCATCAGTTGAGAAATTTTCATTTAAAACTGTGGATGATGCCGCGGCATTGATGACTCCTTACTGTTATCTAGCTAAAGTGGACCTTAAGTCTGCCTATAGGTCTGTGCCTATAAGCAAGGTTAGCCAAATGTTCACCGGCTTGGAATGGCGCAACAGTCAAGGTGCCCCGATGTACCTCAAAGATACCAAGCTTCCCTTCGGATCCAAGTTAGCCCCAGGTATATTTAATAGACTGTCGCAAGCCGTAACTCGTATGATGGCAAGGGAAGGTTATAGTAAGGTGATAGCTTACCTTGACGACTTTCTCATCATTAGTGACTCTTTTGAGGAATGTACACGGGCACTGCACACTCTTATCAGCTTTCTCAGAAGGTTGGGATTTAGCATAAACTGGGGTAAGGTTATAGATCCGGCGCAACATATTGTATTTTTAGGAGTAAATCTAGATTCCGTAGCCATGTCACTTAGTCTACCACCTAACAAGGTACTAGTCCTCAGACAAGAACTTACCAGGTTTATTAAGCTTCGTAGAGTATCTAAACGGCAATTACAAAGTTTAGAGGGCAAGCTTAACTGGGCCGCAAGCGTTATTAAGGGCGGAAGAGTGTTTCTTCGTCGGCTAATTATTGCATCAAACTCTATGAAAAACAAAGCAGATAGACGGCGTTTATCAAAACAGACTATGGCTGATGTAGAATGGTGGATGACATGCATGTCAATTTTTAATAATAGGTATATTATACAACATAGTCAAACAATCACTGGTGTTTACACCGACGCATGTACAGATGGCACTGGGGCCTTATTTGGCGGGGACTGGTTTTATTGTAACTGGGCCTATGACCTCCCTGTATGCAGGGGGATGCACATTAACTCAAAAGAGACTATGGCCGTTATCTTGAGTGCTCATAGATGGAGTTCCTGTTGGAGGGACAGGAATATTCTTATTATGTCTGATAATGTAACTACGGTTGCAGCAATTAATAAGGGCATCTCCAAAAACCCGTTTGTGATGACTGCTCTGCGGGGCCTGTTCTGGCTGTCAGTTTTCTTTAATTTTTCAATTAAAGCATGTTATGTTCCCGGTAAGCATAATGTCTGGGCTGACTGCCTGTCACGCCTGCACTGCCCACGTTCACGTGCAATGTTAAAAAGCAACATGCCCTGGATGGACTTGGCCTACTTAAGTCAGCACATGTCGTATAAATCTGCTAAATTTCTTTTCTACAGGTCCCAATAGTGATGTGAATCTACTACTCCCAGCACTGGACGCCAGAGTTGAAGAGTTCATGAGAAGTGCATTCTCTAAATCCACCATCGCTACTTACAGATCACATCTGAAGGCCTACATGTCCTTCTGCAGCTGTCTCTCAATTCCTCTGGTGCCACTAAGTGTTGCTAACTCCCAAAGATACATAGTCTTCCTTGCATCAAAATTAAAATTCACTTCCATTACTCAGTACATACAGATTATTAAGTTTTTGCATGGTTTAGTCAACCTTTCTTCACCACTAAACGATTCACTCATCACCTCCGTTCTGCTTAAAGGGGTTCGCAGATCTCTGGGTGATACTCCTAGGCCTAAGCTCCCGATTACATTACCAATACAGAATGGGATATTCAAAGTCCTCAATCTCACATCATCAGCAGTTATATGTTTCTGGGCGGTGTGCCTGACTGCTTTCTTTAGTTTCCTCAGGAAATCAAATCTGCTTCCTGCATCAGCCAATACTTTCGAGAGCTCAAGGCAGCTTAGTCGCCAAGATGTTGTATTCTTTTCTGATTACGTGCTAATCACCATTAAAGGCTCTAAAACCATACAATTTAAGGAGCGTAGGGTAAGCATACCCCTTCCTCATATACCACGTTCCCACCTTTGTCCAGCCACTGCTCTGCTCCTTGTATTTAAAGCTGTACCAGCCCCTTCCCATGCTCCAGCCTTCCAGTACCTGGACGGGGGACGGAGAGTTGTTATGGCTTACCCTATGTTTTTAAACAGATTAAATCAGCTTTAGAGACCTTGGGAATACCGTCACGAGACTATGCAGGGCACAGTTTCAGGAGGGGAGGGGCTACTCTTGCCTTAAGCAGAAATGTGCCAGTTGAATTAATAAAATTACATGGAGACTGGAAAAGCCAGGCCTACCAAAGATATATATCCCCGGGGCTCAAGGACCGATTTCAAGTTGCACGTGCACTTCGCACACAAGCTGAAAGCCAGGGGCCAAAGAGATAGTATTGAATAGTATATAGGTACTGAAACGTTTACGTGATCAACACTACTTGGCTAGGCAGTTTTGGGAGGTCTTTATATAATAACTTTTTGGTATGGATGTATACAGTTGTACATCCGCTGTACATCTACTAAGCATTAGCAAAATAAAACCCAAAAGCCCAACCCAAGTATTGGTCTTTGATTGTGTGTGCGATGTGTAATAATCTTTAACCACATGTGATTAATGATTTAATTAATATATAGTAATTTGTTGTTAATTAATGTGGGATATGCCCGCAGTCACGTGTCAAGGGTGATATGTAGCAAGTCACGTGACAAGGTAACGCGCGATAGGGGTGAGAGCAAAGGCTGCAGCATTCGGCCAGCAGCACAGCAACAGTAAGTGATTAATGCGCTCTTTTTCTTGACCTCTACACAATTTAACCTGAGTATTTTTTCCAAAAAAAAGGCATTACCATATGAGTGTTACAGCTACATATACACGTAAGTACCGCTTGACTTTCGAGGCAATTTGAATCTTTTTGGTCCGATTGTGGCTAACCTCTGTGATTAAATGCAGTTTGGTATCACAATTTCTTTTGGATTTATCTTATCTTGGTCGGCGTACTGATAACATGTCATATTAATATTCTTGGGGGTGGGGGCCGGGGTGATTAGTATGAGCAAAAATAATCATGTTTCAAACCACAGATGCATACAGAAAATTAAAGTTGGTGAGTAAAAAGAACAATTAAAACTTAAATATAAATCGTCGCATGTACTTTTGTATTACTGTAAAATGCGACATTACGCTACGCAAATTTTGATTGTAATCGGTTCTTTAACTAATTAATGAGATTTTTTTTGCCCTCTTTGATAGCAATTACATATCAAGCACATTGCATTAGACTACAAAGCAATGGCTTTGTTGGTTCATTTTTTATAGAGATCGACCGTGAATACATAATCAATTAATGCACGTGTGTAGATATGTGTATATTCACCCGGACGGTGTAACATTTACATCATAGTGAAAGCAATGTTAAATAGACCTGCAGGGAGTGTTACATAAACCACCCTGTGGAGTGGAACTATTATGTGTAATATCGTTTACAGAGTGAGGGTTTCTCGCGGTATTTCATACTGAACTCTTTTTGATAATAGTCAAATAACTTGTGTAATATCTTAGTCAAAATCGCACTGCAGGTCACCTCGTAACCTACACTGGATCGAATCAAGTGATTGCTTAAAATGTTTGGTTGGTTTGGGTGTTCATTAAAAGGACGGAAATATTAACAGGGGTCCAGATTTTGTACGCAAATGGGCCTAGTAACTTGCTTCTTTATATCAGATGTCAGTACAGGAAATAATGTCTTATTATAATTATAATTATGATATCATTAGAATTTGAATGATAAAACAAATGAATAGGTAATGGTGTGATGACACATTCAACTGTACGCACAAGCAATGGGTCGGTTAATATTTCACTGTTTTGTAAAATTGGACCTTTGTGCTACATGGATATATCTTACACTGGCATGTGTTCATTAAAACAAAAAAAAAGCATACTGAGTATTGGCTATATACGCCTTGTATCCTTGTTGTTCCTGTGTGAGAGGTAATTTAGGTATGTAAATATTTGTATGTCGTGTGGCAGGGAGTAACCCTTATTGAAATACATGTATTTTGTAAGTAAATTCTCCACATGAAAATGTTCATATGAAAATCTCATTTCGTTCCAAATTTAAGATAAAGGGAATATAGTTTGATTTTTACTAATGAAAGGGAGAGTTTTACTCTGCTTATTTCAACCAGGACAAGGGTTATTGCATGTTCTATTGAAATGGTTGCCAAGGCATCTAGTAAATCATCAAACACTGGTCAGCCATTTTATTTTTTTTATTATCATTTAAGGAAACTGTTAAATCATAGCAGCTGCGGGGATGGGAAGGATCCTATGAACAGCAGAAACCTCGGCATTAAACATTTTATTGTACTATACCGATACCGATATATTGCAGAGTTCCCGATATTTTTTATCCTATAATCTTTTTGTTTAACGTAAGTTCGTGCATGTATTTGAAGTACAATATATTTGGTCTATACCTAGTAGTGCTGTAATAGTTATTAGCGCTGTTCCACAGCACACATAAGTTCTTTTTATTTCGGAGGCAAGACCCAAACCTTGGGGTTTTCTCTCGATCTTCTAGCATGACAAAAATGTTGTCAGGAAAAGGCATATGCAACGTACTGTCATAAAAACCAATTATATAGCCAACAATAATACAATGTGCCTTACTGAAACAAAAAAAAAGAGAGAAACAAGCGCTTGAGTAGACCACGTTCTAAGTAACTATTTTTAATTTAACTTCATTTATCCTGTGTTACAATGCGATAGTCCATTAGCTCTGATCACTATTTCTGTTAATCTGATGGGCAATAACGTATATTCTAGAGCTAGGTGGGATACACATTTGTTAAAGTGAAGATTACCTTTCATCTGCTGCAATTATTTAACATGTACCTTAAGAAAATATTAGTGCAGATTTTCTCAAAATTAAAAGAAAAGATTCGCTCAAATATGCATTAGCAAACAAAAAACGACTTAATGCGAAATCATATCTTTTTTTCCTTTTTAACAAAACCACCCGTATACGACTAAAACTGTCCTGTCTGTTTTAGTTTGTTTGTTCCATCGTTCCAACAGATAGGGGTCACGGCACCGCGAGAATGGTGCCATCAGCAAAACGCATTTGCGCTATCTTACATAATACATATCAAATTGGACCTTCTACCTAATAATATGACATTCCAATCATGATGATAGGCCCATTGCTGAATTTTTCATGTTTCTCCATGTCCATACTTATCTTTACATTGTTCACAGTTGTTAATATTACTATATTAGTTTAAGCATAGGAGTACATGTGAAAGATGTTTCATATATCGAACACGAGATGCCGCTGCCTAACTGGTTAGGGGACCCTCCAGTAGGGAATGTTATACGCCGGCCCTGTCCTCTGTGATATACCTGTATCATGAAATATTCAGCAGCAATGTGTCTTAATTTAAAACGGTGGCATACGGGTCACCATTGGCTTATGCTTAAGCTACTTCAAATAAATAAACCTACTTAAATATCATGGAACATATGTTGATTATAAAAATAACATAAAACACATATAAACATTAATATGTAAACACTATTTGATGTTTAACTCATGTAACCTATGGGTCATGACACTCAGTTGAACAGCAAACCATTTAAGCCTTACATTTACAACAATAATTACATTATCTTAAAGTCATATTGGGATTATCTTAAGATGTGCTCTAGGCAAATGGCCTCCTGACACCACAGTAGATGGGGTTCTTCCGAAAGTGTTTGGTCACATATGTACAGACTGAATCCAATCATGATTGATCCGTACAGGTTGTACAAGGTACTAGTCTTGAAACGGCCCTGTGAAGGTGATTGAAACCATTTGTTTATCAAATTTTGGGACAAAATATAATTTATCACATTCACACGAAATCCAAAGGATGGTCTATAATTCAGCTGATTTGACTTATAGATCTAGGTCAAGGTAACCAGTTTTTCGAACTGTGATCATGGCAGAAACATTTGAAGAAAACGATATTCAGTGCTTTAAAGGTCATAGAGGTATAATAATCCTTACATTCCGCAGATTTGACAAAGACTGACGACGATGACAATGACAAATGATAGGACTGAAAACAATATATCTCCCCTGGAAAGGGGGGGGGGGGGAGGCATAATGAACACACCAGGTTTCAGGGGATACAATGAAATCAGAGCTGAGAACCTGACACCTTAGCTGTGATATGGCAACAATAAGATATGTAGAAAATGTGTTTTGTAAATATACCTGAGAAAATAGGTAACAACAACCTTATTTAAGGTTTTAAAAAAGATTTAACTGAGGACTTCTTAGATTTAAGATAGAAACTGCGTCAAACTGCTACGACATGTGTCCATCATATATAGAACAGAACTATGTCACAGAGAATGTATTCCAAGGAGACATCACAATGAACTCCGTTTATATATAAAGGAAAACAGTTCTAGAATCCAAAAGTTGAGATATGTTGTCTGTGTGACTTTCTTGGTACTCAAAATTTGGTTTTGCTCATAGCTCACAGAATATAGGTCACAGTGACCTAATTTAAAATTTACAGGTGACTGGCCAAAGCCCTCTCTGGATTTAATATTAAAAGTTTCTAGTCGAACAGTTTTGTGCAGTTCCTGTCTGGGTGTTCATAATCATCGTTTATATCTAGTTTTTTCACTCTGTATATAAGTCACCATGTACACCGTGTGTACTAATAGGGAAGACCCGATCACACCCGCCCGTGACTGACAACTGTGTAACAAATGAACCGCTTACAGTCGAAGAAAGAGCTGATCGGCTCGCATAGGTTTATCTCTTCTAATTGGTCTTGGCCTAACGACATTAATGTCGTTAGTTGGTACAGAAATACGACAATCATGCAAATAACCGACTCCAAGGACCAGTAACTATCTGGCAGATGTCATCGTTTTAACAAGCTGGGCGGGCGCGTCCGGCAGTTTTTCCTGCCGCCCGTCAGATGACTAGAAAGTGTCTATGTCCGCCAGGCAATAACATTTTAAAATATTTAGGCCGTGAAAAAAAGGCGTGCACTTTTTCTCGTTGTGTTTTATCAGTGTTTCTATTAATGACCCCTATCGAATATATGTGAAGTGTATGTGTGCTAAGCTAGATGACATCCAGTGGATATTTAATAGCAGGTACTCATTCACAATGTGCCGTATTTAGTTAATGTCAATGAATTCATTTTCTCGTTTAAAGTAATGAACGTAGCCGCTAGCGCCACCTCGTATCAGTATGAAAGACTAATGCTTCTATTACTAACGAAATCATATAACGCGCCAAACGACGTTTGATTGGCTCATGATGATGAACGTCGTGAATATTTGAATATATTTGAAAGTATCTGAGTATAGTAAATCAGGGTTAGTGTTGAGTTAATTTAGTGTGTCATGACTGTGTATGCGAGAGGGAGAGACAGACAGACAGACAGAGAGTAAAGGCTCTAAGCTCAGATAATAACGGAGTAGTCCAGATTTAGTCTGTGACACTAGTGAGTAGAGTGAGCCTGAGCTGAAAGAAGGAAGTAAAATTATCAGCATAGAGAACTCATTAAGTGTGAGGGTTGTATGCCCAACGTATTCCCCCGTGCAAAATATTACCATGGAGGCCTGTCACATCTAGACGTGATATATATCCTGGATTGGATAATTCGTGTTTATTACCGATACGTGGTAAAACCGCATCTGTGTTTTGTCATCATCAGCTGTCTTTCATCCTTCAAGTAAATATATGAGAGAATCCACTCTACAAAGATGATGTATATACTAAACATCTGGTTTCTGTACCATTCAGTATTGGCTGAAGATATAAAGAGTAAGTATAAAAGCTGATAACCTGTACTTGTTCACTTTGTCTTTTGCTTTTGTGTAGGCTGCCTTTATGATCGACGCCGCAGTGAATAGTGAATATAAATAATTTAGTATAACAAAAGTTCCTATCACAAACTAGGAAAATGCCTTATGATGCAAAGAGGAAACCATTGTTTCCATCAGATCTTAATATTCCTGAATGTTACTCATAAATGGAATCGGAAAACGGTAGAATGCGACGCTAAAATAGTATCTTATTACGTTGTTGCTAACATCTACATCAAATTACGCATTAAATATACTGACGTGAAAAAAAAGATCAAAAGACCATACCCCTACAATAAGATGAACTGAACTCAACAAATACCATAGAAAAAATTGGTACTATGAGCTATTCACAGTCTCATGCCGTCAACTATTTTCAATGTTCGCGTTAAAGTTTTTAATTATGCTGTATTAATGCATGGGCCCGGTAAAACTCGTATCCCGCACTCTATATACAATATTTTGCTAATTGTGCGAGCTGAGGCTGCCTTGTGATGGATGACTACTTCGATGAGAGGGACATTTTTTAATACCTCCTCAAACAAAGAAAGTGTGACAAATCCTAAAAGACCGTAAACCTTCTTTTGTGTTTCTATGATACAGACATTACCGATGCCTTTTAACTAAGAGCGGTTCATCTTTTTTTAATAATCAGTGTATGTAACACGTGTATAGTATGTTTATTAGACAATTAATCAAAAGCGGCCAGGATTATAACCATGAAATCTACTAGTCAACAGCTGATAATCAGCGTCTGAAATCACAAACCCTTGAATAGATTGATTATATGTAGAAATTTATAATGCATTTATGCCGGTTTTGTTAACCGCAGGCCAAATGTTATGCATATTCTGGGTGCGTGGGGATCAAAATATTTTCCCGGAATGTTCTGTTTTTCGAAAACCAATGACACAAAGTTTCCATTTAATATTCTATTTCAAACTATTATGGTCTCACCATTACAGACTGTAGTGACAGCGCATTCATAGACACATATTGTTATATCCTCGGAAATGCCAGCTGGAAACATGCCCAAGAGAGATGTAACAGCTACGGAAGTGACGTAGGTCTACCTGAGGACCAATCTCGAGAGGATCATCAGCGTCTGCTCAAAACCATGGCTGACCTGAAGCTAGAGACCATTTGGCTCTCACTGAGGAAAAAGGAACTGGACAAATGGACCTGGATAAACAATGGTTCAGGTTAATATCAAATGTTTCGCCACTTATACATAAACAAAATAATATCATTTTAAAAGTCGACACATTGCAACAGCATAACAGGTTGGGTACTCTTAGTCATGTAACTTTAATATGGATACTGTTTATAGTCATGCTCGTCAAAGGTAGCACAGCTTGCAAAATGCCAAATATATAAAATCCATCAAATCCACCCAAAAATTATTTGAAATCCATATTAGGCCCATAAACTATATATCATTTTAAATAAGGTATAGAGTTCTTTCTGATAGTATACACCTTTCTGACGGTATGTATTTTTTTTTTTATGTTTCTCATTTATCATGTCTCTATCTAAATAAAACTGACATTTTGATACTTTGATTCAATAACACCTTTGAGATTATGTCCTGTAGCTTAATATTAGTCGAGTAAAAGGTAGCTCACTACTAATGGGTGCTTAAAAAGCATATCTTTTTTAAATATAACAAAGTCATGTGAATATAAACGAATACTAGAGAAACATGTATTGCATGAGAAAGAACGCTGCACCGTGTTTAAAATAATATAAACTTTATGGGGTCTATGATGAATTTAAATCAACTTAATTTTAGACATAGGTTATTTTAGCTAAATGGGTTATCTTAATTACATCTGATACATTTGCCCTCAGGACGTTATTCCAGGAGGGGAGCGCAAGATGGCCGATGCGGAGTATATGTTTTGGATGATGATGGCTTTGATGTAGACAAAGCTCACTGCTTTTCCTCAATGCCCTCCCAATACGCCTGCGTTCACAATGGTAATGCTATACTTGAACAATATGTCATTTCCTATTTGTTGCATTTTTTTCTTCTTCTATAATTAGCTTCTTACAGATATTTATTCTTATAATAATATGTCCTCTGTTTTCCGACATGTTCACCAATCAGCTTGCAGTTTTAAAAAAAATGTCTGTAAATGCCGCTCATGGTTGTGACAGTAGTTTATTAAAAACGTAACTGAAGTTGATTCAAGAAAATTGGACATGTGTAAGAATATCGATTTTACTGATCCACACCTTAGAACTTTAAAGATACAATGAACAATGTCGTTTTCTCGGAGTTATGACTAGAAAATTACTCTGCTGATGTTTATGTATTTAGGAAATCATAGAATTTTTTTTCAGCAAACGTTTTACTAGCACAAGCCTGAGTCTAGTTATGCTTTTACTGTTTAAATGAAGTTTGAGTAACTACTGTCCTATTTGAAATTAGAGGATACATCATTCAATATGATTAATAGATTGGTCTAAGACCTCTAAATGTCACAGTCTGATAGATTAGGAAATAGGTAAACTACGATGAGAATGATTACTAAACCATATACATATGTCAAGTTTAATATACATCTCTAGCAAGTTTCATAAGAACAGAGAGAAACTGTGAATCTCTCAAGATTTCTTCGTTTTGCTTTTGGAAATCGCCCTGCAATACCTCCGCTCCGCGGTCGTACGCCTCAAATACTATGTCAAAAATATATCTCATCTGAAAACGTTTGTTACTTAATTTAGATATTTAGTATCAACAGTTATGATATGAGCCTTAAACAAATGGGCATACAGACTGACTTTGACATAAAAAATATATGCATAAAGTTGCCCAACCTCATATTTTCTGCCAGTAAGTTTCAATATATAGGTCAAATTTCCAAATAGCTTTATCCAGATACTCCTCGAATTTTGTTTCAGAAGATACTGGGCCTAACAGTTACATGTTGTGTCCCGTCTAGCTGTCTTGTTTTCGGCCATAGCTCGCAGAATATAGGTCAGCTTGGCCTAATTTCAGTTTTTCGAGGTTGGCTTCCTAGGACCTCGCTGGGTGTACAGATAGAAGTTTCTAGGTCTAACGATTACGCTTTTTGTCTTGTTAACGTCCGGACAAAAAATATACCGGTGGTTCCATTGTTCTTCAGGAGCTGATAAATCTGTACATGATCAATATGTAATCGAAGAATCATGGCAAAAAAGAGATTGAAGAAAAATCAAGAGTTACTGATTGAAGTACTGGAGTTTTGTATATTTAAAAAAATATTCTGGGTACAGAAACAGGCCCCATATGTCGGAAATATAGGTTACAGTGACCTAATTTCAATTGTTCAAGGAGATTTGTATTGATCTCTCTGGATATTAAGTGAGAAGATTCCAAGTCCAGCGCTTACAATTTGTATCCTTTTAACGGACGGACGGATAGACACCATCACGAATGGACTAGTTGACAGACAGACTACGGACAAAAGAGTGATCGCTATAGCTCACATGACTTCTGTAACTGTATTTTTACACTCATATGCTGGGAAAAGCGAAACATTTGTTGGAAAATAGCATTTTTGTTTTCACGTTAATCACTATGACAGACGAGGCTGAGAGTAGCGATGGGAAAGGTTGAAAAGACACTGCATCAGGGTTAGACGTAGCGTGAATTATTATGTCAGGGCTGTGTGTATGAGAGAGAGAGGGAGAGAGGGAGAGGGAGTTAAGGTTGCGAGCAGAGTAGACAATTGAGAAAGGCACTTGAAGCACTTGAAGTTTATGATTCCAGTATGTACAGTGAGCCTACGCTACGGTAAGTTTCCAGTAAAGAGGGTTCATTTAGTGTGAAGGCTTTGTCGGTTACATACTTTAGGTTATATTTCTGTTTTCGGTTTTACTACCCGTTATACCAAATATAAGCGACTCTAACCTTGTTATAAATTAGCTTTCTTATATTACATGAAACCTTATTATGGGTAAATCACAGGTTCGTTTTGGTGCACAATGTTAAACACGTGGTTACGCAAAGGGACACAAATATACAATAAACCACGTTTATCGTTTATATTCGTATATTATCAACGTTTGTTATCTCTATGCCCATTAGTCTGATAATTTGATTTTATCATTGGTAGTATACGTTAAAAGATATCACTAATGAAGGCAAAATTAGTTACTTCTTTAACAGGTTATCGGCCACCTTAACCATGCTACTGTGGGTATGCTGGTGTTGTGCTTACATACCGATATCAGGACCATAAAAAGCAATTATGTTGCAGGATCACATATCTATCTATCTAACAGTAACATGAGGGCAAGTCGCATGTAGGTCATCATACATCCTGGTCTGGTAACATTGCGGTATTTACTAAAACGCAATTAATGGGAATATTTACTTTCATCACAAACTGGTTCATACTCATTCTAATATCTATCTGAGAGCATTCATGCCACAAAGATGCAGCATATACTAACTCTTTGGTTTCTGTACCATGTTGCATCGGCTGAAGATATAAACGGTAAGTGTACACGCGATTAACCACCGTTTTTCTTCTGAACTTTTGATTTTATGCTTTCGGTCTGCTACTTCCGTTTAAAGATCGAAGCACAAGAGTGAATAATATGGCATAACGTAAGTTCACTTTGTTAACAGATCAATGATTTTTAACCACTTGTTAATATGCAGTGCCAAGACTCGTCAGAGGGGTTAGATTATTTTCTCTGGTTTAAGGATTGAAATGATACAGTAGATACCATTATTTAGGCATGTCGTATAATTTCTTTCAACCCATAATGTAGGTGATGCTTAAATACTTCTGAATTTGCAGCATGGTCTTCACGTAGAATATGTATGTGCTTCAAGATTGTGCATAAGGAATTATTATTAACTGAACTTATGACGTAAACCGATGTTGGGAATATTTTCTCCCCGTAACAGATAAATAGATCGTCTTGTTGTATTTTAAGTTTTAATAGGAAAGGAAACTTTTATTCAAATGATTATTTTTATTTATGGAACGAGTAGACAGGATGATTGAGTAAATTGGATTTAACCAGAAGAGGGGAATATAATCGCTCATTGTGATGTGTACTAATATGTTGGTTGTAGCCCCTTTCTTAAACAGGACCTTCCATAATTAGTTTAACTAAAGGGGTGCCGGTACAAAGTTGTTCTGCACAGGAGGCAGGAGTTTAAACAATTTTATCCATCTCCATGCATGTTGTCCAGGCTGTTCTTCATCTTGCCCACTTAGTTAATATACTATATTAGTTTTAGCACAAGGACAGATATGAAAATTGTTTCCAGTATTGAGCACCAGATGGCGATGCCTTCCCGGTCCAGGAAACACACTAAAAAGGGATGTGAAACGGCTGCCCAGTTCTCTCTCCAGATAATTAGATTTTGATCCTTTGTTTCATATTAAACATATAACCATTAATGTGTAAACATTGTTTGATGTTCAAATGAAGCTGAAATAAAAGAAAGCACAGTGTTGTTTAATTTCACTTATAAGACAAAGCGTTATATGGGCTAATATTGTTTTCCTATTTGTAACGCATGATTAAAAGATCATTACTTGCAAGGCATGGGTCTCTGTGCTGACAGCATTTTTTTTTATTCACGCTACATTGCAGTTATCAATGTCTTCATACTTGATTTATCTCTCCATGTGTTAAGCAAAGGCAATTTTACACGAGCTAGCTTTTAGATTGGCCGATAGATGTCATACTGGTAAATATCCCGTACCGCATAGTGCGTGTGTATAACGAGAATGCTAGGTGCAGAAAGCAAAAGTTGCTTTATCATAGTATGCAAAGAATGTGTTGAGTGGCTGCTATGTTCATGGCGTAAAGGTTGTGTTTAAAGTAACGTCGTCGTTTGTAAACCCTAAATGAATCGTTTTTGTGGAAATGGGGGTACAATTAGGTCTTTTAATTTCCAATATACTTGTGAAAAGGTGAATCCGGTTACATTATGAATTGTCAGCATAAACTTAATAAATTAATTAACAAACCAACACACGTCCGAGGAGGCTGGGTACTGAGGCAGGCAGTGTGTACTAATAGGGAAGACCCGATCACACCCGCCCGTGACTGACAAATGTGTAACAAATGAACCGCTTACAGTCGAAGAAAGAGCTGATCGGCTCGCATAGGTTTATCTCTTCTAATTGGTCTTGGCCTAACGACATTAATGTCGTTAGTTGGTACAGAAATACGACAATCATGCAAATAACCGACTCCAAGGACCAGCAACTATCTGACAGATGTCATCGTTTTAACAAGCTGGGCGGGCGCGTCCGGCAGTTTTTCCTGCCGCCCGTCAGATGACTAGAAAGTGTCTATGTCCGCCAGGCAATAACATTTTAAAATATTTAGGCCGTGAAAAAAAGGCGTGCACTTTTTCTCGTTGTGTTTTATCAGTGTTTCTATTAATGACCCCTATCGAATATATGTGAAGTGTATGTGTGCAAAGCTAGATGACATCCAGTGGATATTTAATAGCAGGTACTCATTCACAATGTGCCGTATTTAGTTAATGTCAATGAATTCATTTTCTCGTTTAAAGTAATGAACGTAGCCGCTAGCGCCACCTCGTATCAGTATGAAAGACTAATGCTTCTATTACTAACGAAATCATATAACGCGCCAAACGACGTTTGATTGGCTCATGATGATGAACGTCGTGAATATTTGAATATATTTGAAAGTATCTGAGTATAGTAAATCAGGGTTAGTGTTGAGTTAATTTAGTGTGTCATGACTGTGTATGCGAGAGGGAGAGACAGACAGACAGACAGAGAGTAAAGGCTCTAAGCTCAGATAATAACGGAGTAGTCCAGATTTAGTCTGTGACACTAGTGAGTAGAGTGAGCCTGAGCTGAAAGAAGGAAGTAAAATTATCAGCATAGAGAACTCATTAAGTGTGAGGGTTGTATGCCCAACGTATTCCCCCGTGCAAAATATTACCATGGAGGCCTGTCACATCTAGATGTGATATATATCCTGGATTGGATAATTCGTGTTTATTACCGATACGTGGTAAAACCGCATCTGTGTTTTGTCATCATCAGCTGTCTTTCATCCTTCAAGTAAATATATGAGAGAATCCACTCTACAAAGATGATGTATATACTAAACATCTGGTTTCTGTACCATTCAGTATTGGCTGAAGATATAAAGAGTAAGTATAAAAGCTGATAACCTGTGCTTGTTCACTTTGTCTTTTGCTTTTGTGTAGGCTGCCTTTATGATCGACGCCGCAGTGAATAGTGAATATAAATAATTTAGTATAACAAAAGTTCCTATCACAAACTAGGAAAATGCCTTATGATGCAAAGAGGAAACCATTGTTTCCATCAGATCTTAATACTCCTGAATGTTACTCATAAATGGAATCGGAAAACGGTAGAATGCGACGCTAAAATAGTATCTTATTACGTTGTTGCTAACATCTACATCATATTACGCATTAAATATACAGACGTGAAAAAAAGATCCAAAGACCATACCCCTACAATAAGATGAACTGAACTCAACAAATACCATAGAAAAAATTGGTACTATGAGCTACTCACAGTCTCATGCCGTCAACTATTTTCAATGTTCGCGTTAAAGTTTTTAATTATGCTGTATTAATGCATGGGCCCGGTAAAACTCGTATCCCGCACTCTATATACAATATTTTGCTAATTGTGCGAGCTGTGGCTGCCTTGTGATGGATGACTACTTCGATGAGAGGGACATTTTTTAATACCTCCTCAAACAAAGAAAGTGTGACAAATCCTAAAAGACCGTAAACCTTCTTTTGTGTTTCTATGATACAGACATTACCGATGCCTTTTAACTAAGAGCGGTTCATCTTTTTTTAATAATCAGTGTATGTAACACGTGTATAGTATGTTTATTAGACAATTAATCAAAAGCGGCCAGGATTATAACCATGAAATCTACTAGTCAACAGCTGATAATCAGCGTCTGAAATCACAAACCCTTGAATAGATTGATTATATGTAGAAATTTATAATGCATTTATGCCGGTTTTGTTAACCGCAGGCCAAATGTTATGCATATTCTGGGTGAGTGGGGATCAAAATATTTTCCTCGAATGTTCTGTTTTTCGAAAACCAATGACACAAAGTTTCCATTTAATATTCTATTTCAAACTATTATGGTCTCACCATTACAGACTGTAGTGACAGCGCATCCATAGACACATATTGTTATATCCTCGGAAATGCCAGCTGGAAACATGCCAAAGAGAGATGTAACAGCTACGGAAGTGACGTAGGTCTACCTGAGGACCAATCTCGAGAGGATCATCAGCGTCTGCTCAAAACCATGGCTGACCTGAAGCTAGAGACCATTTGGCTCTCACTGAGGAAAAAGGAACTGGACAAATGGACCTGGATAAACAATGGTTCAGGTTAATATCAAATGTTTCGCCACTCATACATAAACAACTTTGTAACTTTAATATGGATACTGTTTATAGTCATGCTCGTCAAAGGTAGCACAGCTTGCAAAATGCCAAATATATAAAATCCATCAAATCCACCCAAAAATTATTTGAAATCCATATTAGGCCCATAAACTATATATCATTTTAAATATGGTATAGAGTTCTTTCTGATAGTATACACCTTTCTGACGGTATGTATTTTTTCTTTATGTTTCTCATTTATCATGTCTCTATCTAAATAAAACGGACATTTTGATACTTTGATTCAATAACACCTTTGAGATTATGTCCTGTAGCTTAATATTAGTCGAGTAAAAGGTAGCTCACTACTAATGGGTGCTTAAAAAGCATATCTTTTTTAAATATTACAAAGTCATGTGAATATAAACGAATACTAGAGAAACATGTATTGCATGAGAAAGAACGCTGCACCGTGTTTAAAATAATATAAACTTTATGGGGTCTATAATGAATTTAAATCAACTTAATTTTAGACATAGGTTATTTTAGCTAAATGGGTTATCTTAATTACATCTGATACATTTGCCCTCAGGACGTTATCCCAGGAGGGGAGCGCAAGATGGCCGATGCGGAGTATATGTTTTGGATGATGATGGCTTTGATGTAGACAAAGCTCACTGCTTTTCCTCAATGCCCTCCCAATACGCCTGCGTTCACAATGGTAATGCTATACTTGAACAATATGTCATTTCCTATTTGTTGCATTTTTTTCTTCTTCTATAATTAGCTTCTTACAGATATTTATTCTTATAATAATATGTCCTCTGTTTTCCGACATGTTCACCAATCAGCTTGCAGTTTTAAAAAAATGTCTGTAAATGCCGCTCATGGTTGTGACAGTAGTTTATTAAAAACGTAACTGAAGTTGTTTCAAGAAAATTGGACATGTGAAAGAATATCGATTTTACTGATCCACACCTTAGAACTTTAAAGATACAATGAACAATGTCGTTTTCTCGGAGTTATGACTAGAAAATTACTCTGCTGATGTTTATGTATTTAGGAAATCATAGAAATTTTTTTCAGCAAACGTTTTACTAGCACAAGCCTGAGTCTAGTTATGCTTTTACTGTTTAAATGAAGTTTGAGTAACTACTGTCCTATTTGAAATTAGAGGATACATCATTCAATATGATTAATAGATTGGTCTAAGACCTCTAAATGTCACAGTCTGATAGATTAGGAAATAGGTAAACTACGATGAGAATGATTACTAAACCATATACATATGTCAAGTTTAATATACATCTCTAGCAAGTTTCATAAGAACAGAGAGAAACTGTGAATCTCTCAAGATTTCTTCGTTTTGCTTTTGGAAATCGCCCTGCAATACCTCCGCTCCGCGGTCGTACGCCTCAAATACTATGTCAAAAATATATCTCATCTGAAAACGTTTGTTACTTAATTTAGATATTTAGTATCAACAGTTATGATATGAGCCTTAAACAAATGGGCATACAGACTGACTTTGACATAAAAAATATATGCATAAAGTTGCCCAACCTCATATTTTCTGCCAGTAAGTTTCAATATATAGGTCAAATTTCCAAATAGCTTTATCCAGATACTCCTCGAATTTTGTTTCAGAAGATACTGGGCCTAACAGTTACATTTTGTGTCCCGTCTAGCTGTCTTGTTTTCGGCCATAGCTCGCAGAATATAGGTCAGCTTGGCCTAATTTCAGTTTTTCGAGGTTGGCTTCCTAGGACCTCGCTGGGTGTACAGATAGAAGTTTCTAGGTCTAACGATTACGCTTTTTGTCTTGTTAACGTCCGGACAAAAAATATACCGGTGGTTCCATTATTCTTCAGGAGCTGATAAATCTGTACATGATCAATATGTAATCGAAGAATCATGGCAAAAAAGAGATTGAAGAAAAATCAAGAGTTACTGATTGAAGTACTGGAGTTTTGTATATTTAAAAAAATATTCTGGGTACAGAAACAGGCCCCATATGTCGGAAATATAGGTTACAGTGACCTAATTTCAATTGTTCAAGGAGATTTGTATTGATCTCTCTGGATATTAAGTGAGAAGATTCCAAGTCCAGCGCTTACAATTTGTATCCTTTTAACGGACGGACGGATAGACACCATCACGAATGGACTAGTTGACAGACAGACTACGGACAAAAGAGTGATCGCTATAGCTCACATGACTTCTGTAACTGTATTTTTACACTCATATGCTGGGAAAAGCGAAACATTTGTTGGAAAATAGCAATTTCGTTTTCACGTTAATCACTATGACAGACGAGGCTGAGAGTAGCGATGGGAAAGGTTGAAAAGACACTGCATCAGGGTTAGACGTAGCGTGAATTATTATGTCAGGGCTGTGTGTATGAGAGAGAGAGGGAGAGAGAGAGAGGGAGTTAAGGTTGCGAGCAGAGTAGACAATTGAGAAGGGCACTTGAAGCACTTGAAGTTTATGATTCCATTATGTACAGTGAGCCTACGCTACGGTAAGTTTCCAGTAAAGAGGGTTCATTTAGTGTGAAGGCTTTGTCGGTTACATACTTTAGGTTATATTTCTGTTTTCGGTTTTACTACCCGTTATACCAATATAAGCGACTCTAACCTTGTTATAAATTAGCTTTCTTATATTACATGAAACCTTATTATGGGTAAACCACAGGTTCGTTTTGGTGCACAATGTTAAACACGTGGTTACGCAAAGGGACACAAATATACAATAAACACACGTTTAACGTTTATATTCGTATATTATCAACGTTTGTTATCTCTATGTCCATTAGTCTGATAATTTGATTTTATCATTGGTAGTATACGTTAAAAGATATTACTAATGAAGGCAAAATTAGTTACTTCTTTAACAGGTTATCGGCCACCTTAACCATGCTACTGTGGGTATGCTGGTGTTGTGCTTACATACCGATATCAGGACCATAAAAAGCAATTATGTTGCAGGATCACATATCTATCTATCTAACAGTAACATGAGGGCAAGTCGCATGTAGGTCATCATACATCCTGGTCTGGTAACATTGCGGTATTTACTAAAACGCAATTAATGGGAATATTTACTTTCATCACAAACTGGTTCATACTCATTCTAATATCTATCTGAGAGCATTCATACCACAAAAGATGCAGCATATACTAACTCTTTGGTTTCTGTACCATGTTGCATCGGCTGAAGATATAAACGGTAAGTGTACACGCGATTAACCACCGTTTTTCTTCTGAACTTTTGATTTTATGCTTTCGGTCTGCTACTTCCGTTTAAAGATCGAAGCACAAGAGTGAATAATATGGCATAACGTAAGTTCACTTTGTTAACAGATCAATGATTTTTAACCACTTGTTAATATGCAGTGCCAAGACTCGTCAGAGGGGTTAGATTATTTTCTCTGGTTTAAGGATTGAAATGATACAGTAGATACCATTATTTAGGCATGTCGTATAATTTCTTTCAACCCATAATGTAGGTGATGCTTAAATACTTCTGAATTTGCAGCATGGTCTTCACGTAGAATATGTATGTGCTTCAAGATTGTGCATAAGGAATTATTATTAACTGAACTTATGACGTAAACCGATGTTGGGAATATTTTCTCCCCGTAACAGATAAATAGATCGTCTTGTTGTATTTTAAGTTTTAATAGGAAAGGAAACTTTTATTCAAATGATTATTTTTATTTATGGGACGAGTAGACAGGATGATTGAGTAAATTGGATTTAACCAGAAGAGGGGAATATAATCGCTCATTGTGATGTGTACAAATATGTTGGTTGTAGCCCCTTTCTTAAACAGGACCTTCCATAATTAGTTTAACTAAAGGGGTGCCGGTACAAAGTTGTTCTGCACAGGAGGCAGGAGTTTAAACAATTTTATCCATCTCCATGCATGTTGTCCAGGCTGTTCTTCATCTTGCCCACTTAGTTAATATACTATATTAGTTTTAGCACAAGGACAGATATGAAAATTGTTTCCAGTATTGAGCACCAGATGGCGATGCCTTCCCGGTCCAGGAAACACACTAAAAAGGGATGTGAAACGGCTGCCCAGTTCTCTCTCCAGATAATTAGATTTTGATCCTTTGTTTCATATTAAACATATAACCATTAATGTGTAAACATTGTTTGATGTTCAAATGAAGCTGAAATAAAAGAAAGCACAGTGTTGTTTAATTTCACTTATAAGACAAAGCGTTATATGGGCTAATATTGTTTTCCTATTTGTAACGCATGATTAAAAGATCCTTACTTGCAAGGCATGGGTCTCTGTGCTGACAGCATTTTTTTTTATTCACGCTACATTGCAGTTATCAATGTCTTCATACTTGATTTATCTCTCCATGTGTTAAGCAAAGGCAATTTTACACGAGCTAGCTTTTAGATTGGCCGATAGATGTCATATTGGTAAATATCCCGTACCGCATAGTGCGTGTGTATAACGAGAATGCTAGGTGCAGAAAGCAAAAGTTGCTTTATCATAGTATGCAAAGAATGTGTTGAGTGGCTGCTATGTTCATGGCGTAAAGGTTGTGTTTAAAGTAGCGTCGTCGTTTGTAAACCCTAAATGAATCGTTTTTGTGGAAATGGGGGTACAATTAGGTCTTTCATTTCCAATATACTTGTGAAAAGGTGAATCCGGTTACATTATGAATTGTCAGCATAAACTTAATAAATTAATTAACAAACCTACACACGTCCGAGGAGGCTTGGTACTGAGGCAGGCAGTGTGTACTAATAGGGAAGACCCGATCACACCCGCCCGTGACTGACAACTGTGTAACAAATGAACCGCTTACAGTCGAAGAAAGAGCTGATCGGCTCGCATAGGTTTATCTCTTCTAATTGGTCTTGGCCTAACGACATTAATGTCGTTAGTTGGTACAGAAATACGACAATCATGCAAATAACCGACTCCAAGGACCAGTAACTATCTGGCAGATGTCATCGTTTTAACAAGCTGGGCGGGCGCGTCCGGCAGTTTTTCCTGCCGCCCGTCAGATGACTAGAAAGTGTCTATGTCCGCCAGGCAATAACATTTTAAAATATTTAGGCCGTGAAAAAAAGGCGTGCACTTTTTCTCGTTGTGTTTTATCAGTGTTTCTATTAATGACCCCTATCGAATATATGTGAAGTGTATGTGTGCTAAGCTAGATGACATCCAGTGGATATTTAATAGCAGGTACTCATTCACAATGTGCCGTATTTAGTTAATGTCAATGAATTCATTTTCTCGTTTAAAGTAATGAACGTAGCCGCTAGCGCCACCTCGTATCAGTATGAAAGACTAATGCTTCTATTACTAACGAAATCATATAACGCGCCAAACGACGTTTGATTGGCTCATGATGATGAACGTCGTGAATATTTGAATATATTTGAAAGTATCTGAGTATAGTAAATCAGGGTCAGTGTTGAGTTAATTTAGTGTGTCATGACTGTGTATGCGAGAGGGAGAGACAGACAGACAGACAGAGAGTAAAGGCTCTAAGCTCAGATAATAACGGAGTAGTCCAGATTTAGTCTGTGACACTAGTGAGTAGAGTGAGCCTGAGCTGAAAGAAGGAAGTAAAATTATCAGCATAGAGAACTCATTAAGTGTGAGGGTTGTATGCCCAACGTATTCCCCCGTGCAAAATATTACCATGGAGGCCTGTCACATCTAGATGTGATATATATCCTGGATTGGATAATTCGTGTTTATTACCGATACGTGGTAAAACCGCATCTGTGTTTTGTCATCATCAGCTGTCTTTCATCCTTCAAGTAAATATATGAGAGAATCCACTCTACAAAGATGATGTATATACTAAACATCTGGTTTCTGTACCATTCAGTATTGGCTGAAGATATAAAGAGTAAGTATAAAAGCTGATAACCTGTACTTGTTCACTTTGTCTTTTGCTTTTGTGTAGGCTGCCTTTATGATCGACGCCGCAGTGAATAGTGAATATAAATAATTTAGTATAACAAAAGTTCCTATCACAAACTAGGAAAATGCCTTATGATGCAAAGAGGAAACCATTGTTTCCATCAGATCTTAATATTCCTGAATGTTACTCATAAATGGAATCGGAAAACGGTAGAATGCGACGCTAAAATAGTATCTTATTACGTTGTTGCTAACATCTACATCAAATTACGCATTAAATATACTGACGTGAAAAAAAGATCAAAAGACCATACCCCTACAATAAGATGAACTGAACTCAACAAATACCATAGAAAAAATTGGTACTATGAGCTATTCACAGTCTCATGCCGTCAACTATTTTCAATGTTCGCGTTAAAGTTTTTAATTATGCTGTATTAATGCATGGGCCCGGTAAAACTCGTATCCCGCACTCTATATACAATATTTTGCTAATTGTGCGAGCTGAGGCTGCCTTGTGATGGATGACCACTTCGATGAGAGGGACATTTTTTAATACCTCCTCAAACAAAGAAAGTGTGACAAATCCTAAAAGACCGTAAACCTTCTTTTGTGTTTCTATGATACAGACATTACCGATGCCTTTTAACTAAGAGCGGTTCATCTTTTTTTAATAATCAGTGTAACACGTGTATAGTATGTTTATTAGACAATTAATCAAAAGCGGCCAGGATTATAACCATGAAATCTACTAGTCAACAGCTGATAATCAGCGTCTGAAATCACAAACCCTTGAATAGATTGATTATATGTAGAAATTTATAATGCATTTATGCCGGTTTTGTTAACCGCAGGCCAAATGTTATGCATATTCTGGGTGAGTGGGGATCAAAATATTTTCCCGGAATGTTCTGTTTTTCGAAAACCAATGACACAAAGTTTCCATTTAATATTCTATTTCAAACTATTATGGTCTCACCATTACAGACTGTAGTGACAGCGCATCCATAGACACATATTGTTATATCCTCGGAAATGCCAGCTGGAAACATGCCCAAGAGAGATGTAACAGCTACGGAAGTGACGTAGGTCTACCTGAGGACCAATCTCGAGAGGATCATCAGCGTCTGCTCAAAACCATGGCTGACCTGAAGCTAGAGACCATTTGGCTCTCACTGAGGAAAAAGGAACTGGACAAATGGACCTGGATAAACAATGGTTCAGGTTAATATCAAATGTTTCGCCACTTATACATAAACAAAATAATATCATTTTAAAAGTCGACACATTGCAACGGCATAACAGGTTGGGTACTCTTAGTCATGTAACTTGAATATGGATACTGTTTATAGTCATGCTCGTCAAAGGTAGCACAGCTTGCAAAATGCCAAATATATAAAATCCATCAAATCCACCCAAAAATTATTTGAAATCCATATTAGGCCCATAAACTATATATCATTCTAAATATGGTATAGAGTTCTTTCTGATAGTATACACCTTTCTGACGGTATGTATTTTTTTTATGTTTCTCATTTATCATGTCTCTATCTAAATAAAACTGACATGTTGATACTTTGATTCAATAACACCTTTGAGATTATGTCCTGTAGCTTAATATTAGTCGAGTAAAAGGTAGCTCACTACTAATGGGTGCTTAAAAAGCATATCTTTTTTAAATATTACAAAGTCATGTGAATATAAACGAATACTAGAGAAACATGTATTGCATAAGAAAAAAACGCTGCACCGTGTTTAAAATAATATAAACTTTATGGGGTCTATAATGAATTTAAATCAACTTAATTTTAGACATAGGTTATTTTAGCTAAATGGGTTATCTTAATTACATCTGATACATTTGCCCTCAGGACGTTATCCCAGGAGGGGAGCGCAAGATGGCCGATGCGGAGTATATGTTTTGGTTGATGATGGCTTTGATGTATACAAAGTTCACTGCTTTTCCTCAATGCCCTCCCAATACGCCTGCGTTCACAATGGTAATGCTATACTTGAACAATATGTCATTTCCTATTTGTTGCATTTTTTTCTTCTTCTATAATTAGCTTCTTACAGATATTTATTCTTATAATAATATGTCCTCTGTTTTCCGACATGTTCACCAATCAGCTTGCAGTTTTAAAAAAATGTCTGTAAATGCCGCTCATGGTTGTGACAGTAGTTTATTAAAAACGTAACTGAAGTTGTTTCAAGAAAATTGGACATGTGTAAGAATATCGATTTTACTGATCCACACCTTAGAACTTTAAAGATACAATGAACAATGTCGTTTTCTCGGAGTTATGACTAGAAAATTACTCTGCTGATGTTTATGTATTTAGGAAATCATAGATTTTTTTTTCAGCAAACGTTTTACTAGCACAAGCCTGAGTCTAGTTATGCTTTTACTGTTTAAATGAAGTTTGAGTAACTACTGTCCTATTTGAAATTAGAGGATACATCATTCAATATGATTAATAGATTGGTCTAAGACCTCTAAATGTCACAGTCTGATAGATTAGGAAATAGGTAAACTACGATGAGAATGATTACTAAACCATATACATATGTCAAGTTTAATATACATCTCTAGCAAGTTTCATAAGAACAGAGAGAAACTGTGAATCTCTCAAGATTTCTTCGTTTTGCTTTTGGAAATCGCCCTGCAATACCTCCGCTCCGCGGTCGTACGCCTCAAATACTATGTCAAAAATATATCTCATCTGAAAACGTTTGTTACTTAATTTAGATATTTAGTATCAACAGTTATGATATGAGCCTTAAACAAATGGGCATACAGACTGACTTTGACATAAAAAATATATGCATGTACGGACATCTCAAAATGAAGTAGTTTGCACATCAAAATAGTCGTGCTAATAGACCAGTTCGCAGCAGGATTGACATCCTTTTGGAGAATGAATCATCTTTTATTTTCCAGGTTCCTTTTGCCCTTCTGTCGTCCCAAGGTATAACTGTATTATCGTAGACACAAAGCCAGTGACGCTGCACGGAGGTGTGTATGACTGGTTCACAGCAAGGGCCATGTGTCGCAGCATCCGGTCAGAATTGGTTTATTATGAGAAAACTGGTTTTGAAAATCAATTCGGAAAAATTATGGAAGCCAGTCAAGCAGTATTTGTAGGACTGCACCGTGAGGAATGGCTCTTTCGTGGTCCTAAGGGAGGTAAGTAAACACCCCCCCCCCCCCCGGATTAAAAAAAATCCTGATCAGCTGGCCATTCTATTTAAGTATAGCCATGGCCATTTCCGTCATATCTATCATTGCCTTGTAATCCTTCAAAAATATATTAACTTATAACAAACGCAACTTTTACTTTTAAACTTGTTTTAAATTGTACCACAGTATATTGCATTAGCTTGCTACACTTACCTAGGCTGTTATGAGATTAGAGTTTTTTCTATCGAGTAATATCGTTTATTTATTCATATAAAATCTTTGTAAATATGGGTTCTTTTATCCAGCATATCAAATCCGTACACAAGTTTACAGGTGCGGACAAATTCTATTTGTTGTTAGACCCAAAATGTTTTTGTCTCTGCCCTTTTACAGATATCAGTGTGGGACGTCAAACTTTTTTCTCATATCTTTCACTATAAATTTCCGATTATAATTTCATATATATTTCTTAAGACCAAGTACTTAAAGATAATAACAACACTTGTGCGAAAAAGGACATCATAGCGAACGAAAGTGTATACGGATTTTATTGTATTTTTAAGGATATTTGGCTGTGGCTTATATTGGTTAATTTCTACTGTAAATCAAAATTTAAAAAAATAATGCCTTGGAAAGAAATTGACGATTGTGGTCCCACAGAAACCAACCTGATTTAGGCCTTAAATACATAAAAAATATGGCCTCAGATTCATGTTTGATTTTTTTAGCTTGCGGAACATCCATTTAACAAAGGGAACAGTCAGCATTTATATTAAGAAGTCTATATTTTATTCATTCTGCTAACTCTTCCCTGCATCCAGATGAAGCAGATATGAAGACTGTATATTGGAAAAAGAGTGTTGAAAATAATCACAGTTGTGCCGTCTTGAATCGCGTCAGTGAAATGTGGACTGCCTCAAGCTGTTACGCCCATCACCCCATTATCTGCCAAATTTGTAAGTCTACTTCACATGGCTACCCTACAAAATAACATAGTAGAAAAGGTCATTAAATTAAAAGTTTAATGTATGTTAATACAAAGACCAAAAATGAAGTCAATCTGAAAATAGTTTAAATTCACATTCAAGGATGCGTCGCATTTCCTAATATGGATTTACGAGGCTAATTTACAGTTGGTAATGAAAAGAACAACAACAAACATAGAAATCAAAGATGATTTATACGATTGGTATGTTTGTACACTATATATGTCTTTACCTGAAAAAAATGTATAACCAATGATGGCAGGTCAGTTATTAACGATTTGTCTTAGAAGTCCTTACGGGAATTGTGAACATGGGGAATTCATTATATGAACATGCCATATAAATAGCTTCAGTAAATTTCAGTAAACACATTTTGATATTTCCGATAAGCCGAGCATTCCATATGATGTTTACTGAAACACCCTGTTTATTACAAACGGTCGCTCTATGTGGTTATTGACCGTGATGACTAACGAAAGATAACGGGATTTGGGAATACTGTTGAGGACTCGAAATACCAAGACAGCCATTAATAAATAAATTTACGTGATTTGGGTCTAATATGTATTTTCTTTCATATTTGAAAATCTATTTCTACCAAAGACAACCCCTCCGTCGACAACATACTAAGCAGTCAGTCTCATCGAAGCCCGACATGTGAAACTGCCTATTCAAATACAAGTGTAAGAATGAATCGTGCAGATGACGGTAGGTTACTTCTAAGTTTGTAAGTTTGTAATATATGTAATGTAATATAATATAAATATATAATAAAAAAAATGCAAAGTCCTGTATAACGAGGCGAGTGGAATGTAAAAGGCTTCAATATAGTTAACTGTACCACACCACAAAGAAACAAACTCAAATTAGGTACAACGTGTGATCAACAGATCTGATATGACAAATTGGGATGAATCTTCGACCTTCTTGGGTCTTATTCTATAATCCTCGAGTCTAAATTGAATACTTTAAAGACAAGTAAACTAAAGTTTTAGTACCGCGACCCACATGACCCTGCTCAAGTACAAGTAATATTTAGGTGCTATATGAAAATACAGTGTTAACGCTGGATATGCCTAGATGACAATAAGCCTAAGAATTTTTTTTTTTACAAACTCCGAGAAGCCCTTTAACTTGCGTTTACTGCTTACAGGCAATACAGAAAAAGTAGAATGTATTTTTTTCTTATTATCGTCTCTTTTGGAAATACGATTAATAACGTAAGCCTCAAGCAAACAGGTTTGTTTACTGTGCATCTACTCTTAGTACTTGTCAGTAATGAAAACCTTTTTTTTTTTTTTGTTCGGTAATTTCTTAATTCTCTATTCCTTCACATTAATTCACTATGACTGACTTTAACACGCATGCTTATCCGCATTTGCAATTTATAACAAATATTTATACAGCGAATTCAGCTGAAAGTCCACTTCAAGTGGTGACATTTGTAAAATTGGCCTGTTTAATGATAGTATGTCAGGAAGGGAATGCTAAACAGTGATGTAGTCGAGTCTACGCCTCTCCGAGTGCAAGTCCGAGTCCAGGCCACTCGATCCAAGTGATGTTGTCGAGTCTACACCACTCCAAATCCAAGTCCGAGTCCAATACAAATATTCTTAAAAAGCAATGTAAATTACACATTTCACATATCATGTATATTTTAAGTTAGTTGACACATGCTTGAACAGTAATGTTTAATTACATTTATAGCTCCCAGTGCTGAGCAAACCCTGGTATATATTCTTATATAATTTTTTAATGTCTTGTTTGTAGTACGCACATGTACATAAGTATTTATAATAGGTGACAGATCTTTTTCTACCGGACTCAAGATAGACTGGACCGATTTTTCGCCTTTATTTCAGTATATCAGTATTTTTAGGTACTCGAGTCCAGGTCCGAGTACCTAAAAAGTGGTATCGAGTCCCAAACTCAAGTCCTACAACACAGATGGTAACCTTCCTATCTTAACTTCAGTGGATGCATGTCTGACGGCCAAGTGTGATTTTTTCTTAATGTTACATGTCTCTTCCGTTTAGATTTTATTTTATTTATCTGTTTTTTTTTCACTGTCTCTACACTGTTTAACTTTGATATACTGGTTGTTTATTTAAGAAAGGTGTGATCATGTGTTTTGCAACTACATACACACTTAACAACAGCTTTTCTTCGGAAACAATATGTATAAATTTTATAAGATTATGGCTATGGCTTGCTGAATAAATACTGTTTGGTTTATCGATTTCTTTAGGAAACCCACTCCTTCTTCTGGTTTCTCTTATATTCGTCGGTGTGATGATGACGTGTGTCATATTAAGCTTCCTAGCGGGGCGTAGATGAGGCATTAGGAACAGGTGATTATAATAATATATAAAGATGCTTACAGAACCTGCAGCTGAGTGGATAGAATGATTGAAACTTAAGAAGTCAAATTCGTGGGAGCCTTGGTATCATTGTAGAATACGACAATACGACACACAACTTCGGTTCTAATGTGCGTTCAAGCTAATCAAGGAAGTGAAATGTAACCATACGTTAAACCTTAAACTTCTTTGATCTCAAATGGTGTGTTTTCAATTTCTCTTATAACTTAAATAAACTAATAAACAATCATCATGCAATCTTCTTTTTGAATGATATTGTAATTTTTGTTTACAGATAAACTGATCCAGAAACAGTTTTTCTTAAGGTATCCATTAATGTTCGAGCACGCAGTGTCAATATTTTCCTTTCGGTTAGTTACTTTTTGTGTTTGCAGAAGCACAAGACACGAAGATGATACTACATATTATGCAGAAATTAAAGACAATGAGTTTTTGGCCAATGATAACAAACAGAGATCAAAGCACAGGACTCAACAGGAAAGCAAATTAATCTCAGATGCCATCCAAGTTCCCTCCGACAGAACGAAGAAGAATTTGCACGAAAATCAATCCCCCGGTAAACAATCACAAAGTAATTCCAGAGCGTTAAATTCAAACGAAAATCGGAGACATGGATGTAAAGGGGAATGTAAATCAATCACTGATTACGAAGAACGCGCAAACAATGCCGCAGAATATATGTACTGCCACCAGGTGAACACAGTACCTATAAGGACATCCGATGCCAGATGTACTCAGGAGTCAGGGTATGCCAGGCAGTTTGATAAATGTGATCCTAAAATGGTTAGTCTGGGTGATGATGACACAATCATGGTACCGAACCCCGTGTATGTATCAGCAATGTAATCAACAAAAAGAGGAAGAACCAATCATTCATACAACTAGATGGAGGTTTAACCAAGAGTTATAGAATGGGCAATATTGTGTTATATAAAATAGCTAAAATAACCATATAATTTCAGAAAATACCATTATGAAATCTATTCTTGGTGACATCCAATGAAATCCATTCGCCTTTCCCGATACTTTGTTTCAGGTACATTGTATATTCAAAGCTGGACGGGAGTTATGGGCTCAGGCTTGTTAATGTATGGCTCAGTGATTCTTGATGATTTAATCAAATTCATCGTATTTAAAACTATAGTGTAGCGTTGTAGAAGAAACAGGCGCATGTATAATCAGTCTCTTTACACAACCATCGTTAAACATAGTTCCATTATTGATCTTGAAATCAAACGGGATTTTGATGATACATTTTCCTGAATTCGCTATGCAAGTTTTACTGCATTAACAATAGGATATAATTCTGGATATAAGTCTATCTTTGATAAAAATGTATTTATATATAATATTCCCACTGGCTTGAAATAACGGTGTCATTTACAAAGTGTTTTTAACTTGTTGTGCCTTCATGTTTTGTCAGTGTTTCTGGAAAAGTATTTCATTTTTATAAATAAATGGCTGCGTTATTCACGTGTACAGTCATTGCAACAAATGTTCAAGCTATACGTACATTTAATATACTTATTAATTCAAACATATTTGAACTAATTTGTTTCAGTAACAACAGGTAACGTTTCCCTGTGGCGAATCTTTGTGTATTAATAAAAGAAATAGCAATATTTTAAAATGTGAAATTTATGTTAAAAATTAAGGGTTTTAAGGTTATATCTGTTTAAACACTGAGTGTTACTCAAGGAGAACATCATAATCTACATGCAGCTGGACAGATTTTGTATGAATGACATATTTTACAAAGAGCATTCACAGGTAAAAAAAAGTTTTGTTTCTATTCATATTAAACGGAAGATTAAATAAGTTATGAATCTTAGGCCTGAGGTTACCTTAATCACACACAAGCTTATTAATTTGCATATTGATTTACACATGACGGGTTGTCGCAATGCCTTCTCCCTCCCCCCCCCCCCCCCCCGGCAATAAAAATTATTAGGAAAAAGAGCCAGAAATACAATTGATGATAGACCAGACCTAGAATGATATAGTTTTTACAGAATGAAAACTATAGATTAAAAAAAAAACTTTTTCATACAACATATCCCATTGATACCCGATAAAAGTAACTTTCTTTACCCTTTCTGGTTTTCTGTTGCCCTTGGAAAAGGTTGCCGTTACCAAGTGATGGACCGAGTTGCCTTTGGTTTAACGTAGAAAAGTAGAGATTGTGTGTTTTTGTATCGCGTACTCAACGCATATCAGCACTCAAGCACACAACATAACTTAAGTCAGTGGCTAAAGAATAAGAGTTAATATTAATAGTCCGGGTGATGGTAGCGTAAATTGCTCAGGTGATACGACATTTGCACAAAGGTATGTCTAATCATTCTTAAATTTTCAGAGATGGAGCCGATGTAAACTGTACATAGAATAGCAACGGTTACTAAGCAACATGTTTTCCATAGCAACCAACATATAAGATAAGATGCCTGCAGACTAGTTCAATCGAACAATTTTCATGTATTTCAACATCTGCTGTGTTGCTCTTTATACTAAAACCACCCTGGAGCAAATGCAATATACACATCACAGGAGATGCTATGCAACTAATTGTCCTTAGCAACCAAGCTTATTAATGTTTGCAGTCAAATTTTACTAACATTATAATGTAATTCAATAGATATGGCCTTACTATTCATAATATCTTCAATCTGGAGCAAAAGACAACTGCAAATAGCTTTATAATGGTTGCGTAAAAAGGCTACGTATTTACCTAATTGTAACACCATTTCTAACCTGTCAACTATTGTTACCTATTTTATAGCTGATATTAATCTTTTTGACCAGTCGCTTGCAGAATATTGGTCAACCTGTTTCGGTCTGTGCGCTTTTAACCCCAGACTCAAAATATACAGGATGCGCTAACAATCTTCACAAACTGATGAATCTGTAATCGATTAATATGGTCAATATGTAATCGAGGAATCATGGCAATAAATGTGTTACTTATTGAGGTACTGGAGCTTCTGTACATTTAAACAAATATTCTTGGTTTCAGAAACAGGCCCCATATGTCGGAAATACAAGTCACAGTGACATTATTTCAATTGGCAAATGAGATTTGTATTGGTCTCTAAAGATATTTAGTTAGAAGATTCCATGTCCAGCGGTTACAATTTCAACCTGTTAACAGGCAGACGGATAGAAAGACACACGCACGGATGGACGAGTTGACAGACAGACTATATAAAATAAAAGAATGATCGCTTTAGCTCTGGTGACTTTCAGTCAGCTTAGTTGAAAACTAAAGCGTATTTCTACACTCATATGCAGGGAAAGTGTAACATTCGTGCAGGGAAAAGTGTAAAATTTGTGGTCATATAGCATTTCGTATTTCACGTATATCATTATAGCGGCTGAGGCTAAGAGTAGCGATGGTAAAGACTGAAGGGGCACTGAACCAGGGTTACAAGTAGCATGAATTAAGTATGTCAGGACTCTGTGTGTGCGTGTGTGTGTGAGAGAGAGAGAGAGAGTAAAGTTGCCAGCACAGTTAACAATTGAGTAGTGCACATTAAGCTTATGATTCCAATGCGTGAAGTGGTCCTATGCTGTCAGGGAAGTTTTCAGTAAAGAGAGTTCATCAGGTGTGAGGGCTTTGTTCGTTTTATATTATTGGTTATATTTCCTATTTCGTTTTTACTAAACGTTATACACAATAAAATGACTCTAACCACTGAAATAAATTAGCTGCTTAATAATATACGAAACCTTATTATGTGTTAACCACAGGTTCGTTTGGGGTACATTGATAAACACGTGGTTACGTACAGGGACTCAAACATAAAATAAACACGTTTTACGCTTGTATTCGCATGTTATCAAAGTTGTTTTTCTCTTTCCCCATCAGCCTGATAATTTGATTGTATCATTGGTAGTATACGTTAAAGGATATTACTAATAAAGTCATAATTAGTTATTTCTCTAACTAATTATCAGCTTTAACCTATGGGTATGCATAGGGTTATGATTACCTACCGATATCAGGTCCATAAAAGTAACTTGGTTGCAGGATCCCATATCTCTCTGTCTATCTATCTATCTATCTAACAGAGTTATTTTTTACAGCATTACATGTTAAAAGCAGGCATCCGTGTGGGATCTGACCAGTGATAGGAGATAAATAAGATGTGGGTGGATGCCATCGCGAAATTTGAATTTGAAGGTCATCAAGGTCACAGGGTATAAAATTTCGTTTTTTTCCTTGTTTGGTGTAATATAGGCCATTTTTATTTAAAATGTCTTTATATCAAATCGTTTTGTTGATTGCAAATACAAATTTAGTATTGCACACAGACAAACTTGTAATGAATAAAAAGATGTACATAATTTACTACATATACCAATATAGGACTGTGGTTTCACTAATTTGTAACCGTATGTTTTCACTGTACATAGTCTGATCGTCCTGTCCGTGGGTTTATGTGTTTGTCTCTCATTCATCTCTGAAATGTCTGAATGCACATACTTAAAACTTAATCATTTTATCATACATGGGCCACATTAGGAAGCTATTTTTTGCAATACAGCCACCAGAGGGCGCTGCAACTTTGACACGGCTACGTTTTGTTTTGTTATAGATGTCAGTTTGTTCTGTATGTTAACATGTACTGACAATTTGATAGCAGTTTCTTTAAAAAATATTAAGTTGATTACTCTGCAGTGATATAAACTTTTTATTGATTTCTTTTTGTCACGAAGCAGTCTCAGAGCATTCTACAAATGTTTTATTTATGAGAGTGCTTACTGCTGCATAATAATTTTATACTGTCTTTTTCCAACTGGTTTAATTTATATTCAGAGCCTGAGAGAATCCAAAAAACGCTAGCTTGTATATGCTACTATGACGACTAAAGTGATAAGAATAAAATAATAATAAAATATCATGACATAATGTATATCAATAATAAGATTTGTTATTGGATATCTCTGACTGATTAATCTATTGCATGCATGAATATGAGTACCATTTAAGTCATATGGAAATATGATGACAGTAATAGTGACAGATAACAATAATAATTACTTGGTAATTTGACTCCTATTGCCCTCTAGAGCTATATATATATATATATCTTTTTCAGATAGTAGTAAATTCAAATATATCATCTATCATGTTTGATTATTTACTATCCACTATTTTTCACCTTCATTATTAGTCGATCGGTATGCTGTTTATGTTAGATTTTGTGTTTATTTGAGTTAATCCTCTTTAAGCTGTTAATATCTTGAGATACAAAGCTTAGTGGCCTTTTGTGTAGGTTTAATGACAGATCTGGAGGTGTTATACAGATTCTTAACTCGGACATATATCTTAAGTAGTCTACCATTTTATGTAATTTTAATTATCTGTTAACACATACAAGTATCTTTTAACACATACAGTTTTATCAGTATGATTATAAAGGCCAAAACACACATCAAGCATCAATTCTGGTTAAATCGCTTCACTGTATTTAACAATTAATCTTGAGCAATTAATATGCAGATATGACAGGCACATCCTCCATGATGCCTGCTAATGATATGCGATTGTAAAAATTAAAAAGTTGCTTTACGAAAATGGAGGTGGTTCCCTCTACTACAAATTCCTTTTTAAAAGGTTTAATCAGTAAATAAATGTATTATACATATTAAACAGGGATATTAGGGGGTTCCTTGTACCCCACACTAAATTTATAGGACCAGCTTTTGACGTTCCCGAAGTGTCTATAACATATGGCTATTAAGAAAAATAAAGAAAATTTGCCAAAATAAACAACGGTAGTGGTCTCTGATAACCATCTACAGATTATAGATCCTTTATACCTATAGTTAACTACACCTTCTATCAGCAAATAAATAATAGGAAAATTAACACTGTCACCTTAAAAGAGCATTTGTTTGTACTGTGTACATGTAACCATCAAAAGATAATTGAAGAGCCTGCTTTTTTTATTATTTTTCAAATTATACTGGCGTCCAATTAGAGTGTAGTGAACCCTGAAAAATTGGTTTCCTCGAGTTCAGGGTGCAGGCATGGTGGCATATATTGTGTCTCCGTTTCATCATTTTACCGTCTTATATTGTATCAAATCCCTTACGTTAAGTATGAACTGAACCATGGATTAGTTACACTATTCGTGAGGGTGCCTGAATAGCTTATTTTGGTGATTAATGCCACCACATAAATAAAACATTTATATTTTATTACTAATAATAAAATGATAGAAATCGCTTATATTGTCATTGTGGATGCTATTTTTAGAGCCTTTTTCAATGTTTCAGTATGCGTTCTAACTTTAAATGTGAAACGTCCATCCAGGGTCTTCTGCGGAAGCGTATCCAGAGGAGGGGTCGAGGGGGTTCGGACCCCCCCTCCCCCTCCCTCGCCATCTTTCAGCTGCCGCAACTTTTCTTTAATGGGTTCAGACCAATTATTACGGCCTGGACACCCTTTTCCGGACATGGGTCTGGGGACCTTTTTTTAGGTTCTATTATTAGTCCGTCTGACTTGGACCCCTCCTTTTCCTAAATCCTGAATCCGCTCCTTTTCTGATATCAACAACTTGCTCAAAACAACTTTATTATAAGCAAATATTTGTTATTCATTGACCTCTTATCCTGCTTAATACAAAATGTTTTATTCTGTTATCATTTAAAGTGTGTTAAAGGCACTTTAAGGGACACATTACCCCGCTTTACACATTCAGAGTAGTATAAACGTTACTGTGTAAACAAAAACACACTTTTAGGTTATACATTTCATACTTTTAAGTGTAAGAAATTATGAACATTATTATAATTCTCTTAAGCTTAAGGTAACTGAATATACCATAGTTTTGTGGATGGAGAAATAATATGTATTACTTTCTGGTTCAATTTTCATCGTTTTGACCTTGTAAATGACCTTGGAAATGACCTTACAGGATTGTATTCACGTACACTTTTTTTCATCACTGTTTGGTTGGTTGATCTGGCATGGATGCCTCATACAAACAAGCAATGACCCCAAAAGTGAAAAATCGACCTTAGTTGGCCTTTTTTTTAGTTTGACCCTGAAAATGACCTTGAAATTTAAAATTTCAAGTGGCATCCACCCACACCTTTTCTTCACTCTATGGCTGATTGATCTAGCATGGATGCCTGCTATTAACAAGCAATCCCCTTAAAAGTGAAAAAATTAACTTTGTCTGGCCCACTAACAGTAACATGAGGGCATGTCACATGTAGGTCACCAAACATCCTGGTCTGGTAACATTGCGGTATTTACTGAAATGCAGTTAATCCAAATATTTATTGTCAACACATCTTCTATACCATGTGGCATCGGCTGAAGATATAAGCAGTAAGTGTAATCTACCCTTTTTTCTTTACATTTGATTTTATGCTTTCGGTCTGTCACTTTCGTTTAAAGATCAAGCAGTAAAAATGAATAATATGGCACAGCATAGGTTCTCTTTTATAAAGAATGTTGTTAACAGAAGTAGATAGTGTGCACTTTAGGATTCCTCAAAGGCTACAGATACACGAAATGTTAAAAATATATAGATTTATTTTTATTGCAAAATAAATTGTTGCATATTTTTATGAAAGGTGGGGTAAAGGTCAAAATTGGTTCTGGGCGCTCTGTTCCAATTGTCCAAACGTCCAATCACGGGCGTGAACCTCTGGCTGTAGGATACAGAGCACCAATGCTTTCTCTTGCAGCAGTCACCGACCATTAACGTCTTTCACAAACAAACAAGTAAAAAATGTAACGTCACTGTGCTGACAATAGAAAACTGACCCCCTTGAGTTTCATAGAATCGGATAATAATATAATTTCCTGATATATTATGATATAAGTATTAAGTCATGTTTATATAACACTTTATCAAAAATAAAGTTTTATATTTTAGTTTCACATGCGTCGGGCGGCTTCAAAGTCCCAGCTGACTTTTTAACATTTGTGGTATGAGCATCCTTGACTCCCATTGAAATCCTTGCTGACTCTATCCAACATATGGTATCATATTCCTTATGAAAAAAAATCTCTTTCAGTAACCAACCACTGTTTAATGGAAAATAAGCCTGACACATAGAACACAGAGTTTAACGATAATGCTAATAACATTCTATTATGCTAATAACATTCATACTTTTCTTTTGCTTCCACATTACAGAGTTCAGGAACCGAATAGCCTCGGAAACATATTGTTATATTTTCGGAAATAATGATGCTGAAGAGGCCCGAAATGGTTGTAACAACATCGGAAGTGACGTTGGTCTTCCTCAGGACCAATCAATAGAGGAACATCAGCGTCTGCTAAGCATTATGGCTCATCTTAAACTAGAGACTATATGGCTGTCACTGAGAAAAATGAAACTCGGCAACTGGACTTGAATAAATAATTGATCAGGTTATGCTGTGACTTTTTAATCAATATATCTGTATAATACACATATCTGTTCATTTGTCCATGTCCTGTTATGACATAATATATATTAAGTTATATAAAAGACACCCCAGTATTCAGTGTGTACAGTTTTTAAATATGCTTTGTTTAATGTATCAGGTTATATTTTATCTCAGGACATAATCCCAGAGGGGGGAAACAGGATGGCCAATGTGGCGCATACATTTTGGATGGCAACATCGATGCTGTCAAGACTCAATGCTTTTCAAAAGATGCCTTAAAATACCCCTGTGAGCACAACAGTAAGGCCATGATTATATAATATTTTTTGCAGTATAACCTTACTTCAGCTGACCCTTACTGAGTTCAAACATATTCAGATGTCGTTATCAGAATGTACGCGTATTATAAAAGTAATAATAATAATAAATCTCTTCTACTTTGACGAGGTTTCTAACCACCAGGCGGTTGTAATTAACATATGAACCTCTGCCTCCATGTGCCACCACAGGTCAAATAAGCGTCCAGTAAGTCATCTGCAAACTATTGTGACATGACACCAAAATTTACTTAGACAAGTAAATTCAATAAGTCATATCCAGACTGATTTGAATATCTTTCTAAAAGATATTAACATGGGACCCAATTGCGTTGCTATATAATTATTATTTTTCGTATGATACATTATCCATATGGATAATATGAAAAGCTTTACTGGTGATGAAATATTTCATTTTTCTAGTTAAAACATTATATGTATGAATATATTTATATTAGATCAAAGCTGGAGAAAAAAGAATGTAAACAACTCATAGAATAGAATAGACAATAAAGTTGGCATGCAATACCTAGTTCTGAGATCAGATTGAATATCACATAATCATGTGCAGGTCTAACCTCTAGAAATAGTCCATGTATAAAAATGTCTTGCCTTTGAGAATAATTATCAATTGGAAATATCCTGCTTCACAAACATACTGTGGAAGCTTTTACAAATAACGTATACCGGAATGCGTTAATAATCTTTAAACAATGGCTAGAGGGTTGGAGGTGTAGGCAAGACAAACTTATATGAAAAATATGTCTTTATATGAATGAAGAAACCTTCGGTCATTTAAAGACAAATAGTACGGAAGTGTAAATTGCATTGTTTTTATGTCGTAGAGTTATCATTTAGCTAGTAATTAATATGACAACATTTGGTAAAATACTTACAGCAAAACTAGTAAGGCCTAATATCTAAGAACTGTAACTGATGGCAGAAATTATATTTGCATGAGATTTATGAGGTATTTTGTTAAGTGTGCTCTCTTGTGCTTTCTCTTTAAAAATGAGTTCAAGTATTTGAAAAAAATAAGAATTTCATGTTTAAATTCATTAAAAAACAATTTCCGGCCAGGGATAAAGTGTTAGTTAACTTTCCTCAGAATTTTATTTTATCATGAGAAAGAAAATCAAAGTCGTCACTAAAGTTTGGAACAAAAGTGACATCCATCAATCAGGTAATAAGCATATATTCACATATAAGCATATACATTTAAAACACCCGCCTGCATGAAATAGTTGCCGAGGATTCATCAAGTCATAGTGAATGCTGTGAAACCAATTTTCAGCCAATTGGAGATAAGAGCCTGGAAGGGTGAATGGTTTGCTGTCAAGAAATGCCTCGTGTTCGTCTGATGTAGAACTGCAATTAAGTGTTACCTTTGCCTGGCCAAAAATGCTGCCTAAACATCTTTTTAACCCTTTTCTGGTGTTTATGCATCTGCCTTAAACTAACAAATATATTCCAGGACCTTTAAAGATATAACACCGGGAAATGTTTACCAATTCAATTTGACTATTTATTCTAGAGGTTCTGATGAATGCCTTCTAAAAAATCGATGGATTTAAACGGGACCAACTCACCCGAAATGGTGACTGGTTAACAAGCAAATAGTTGTAGTTACAAGCAAGATGGCAGTTGTGCTTGTTGTGTACTGGTAAACACACAATGTACTTGCTTTTTACTGGGGAATAGTTTTGATAACGGGTTCATCATCACCACAGTATGCCAGAAGAACAAATACCCAAATACTTAACATATACCTAATATTTCAGGTACAATCTGTCCTTCAGTCGTTGAACGGTATAACTGCATTATCGTTGACGACCAGGCGGTGTCAGTGCATGGTGGAGTGTACGACTGGTTCACAGCTAGAACCATGTGTAGCAACATTAGGGCTGACATGGTTCACACAGACAAAACAGGATTCAAGAAGGATTTTAAGAAAATTATAGAGTCCCAGGAAGCCATATTTGTCGGACTGTGCCGTGAAGACTGGTTGTTTATAAGCCCTCGGGGAAGTAAGTAAATAATCTGCACCCGTACCCCACCCCTCCTTACGAAGTCACAGTCCTTAACACATTCTCCTACTATTCACAGGATAATTATCGTCAAAGAAAAAGATTTGATCGTCTTTGGTCATACAAGCATAGTATATAATCGTATCACTTAAATAACACTTAATTTTTACCATGTAAAAAAGTGAATTCCACTTTTTAAGGTGAGAAGGGGTTAAAATCAGATACTCTACCGAAAGACCACGAATATGGCCGAAATCATTGTGTAAAAAACCTAACATCTGTAACCCACAACGAATTTCTTGTCTCTCAATTCATGGCTGTTTATGCATGTAGTTTCGATAGTCCGAATTCAGTGGTCGCTTTCTCTAACGTTTGTCCAATACTCTCGTTTTTCTGACGATAAATTAAGAAAAAATATTTTTATAAAACATTAAAACAGCTATTATGTAAAAGTCAGGGATAGTTAAAAAATAGATTATTATAACATTTTCATATGTAGGGGCAGCCATTGCTTAAAGCAACATCATATATCCATGGTTCGAAATGTGTCATTCTTATAAACACCCATGTGTATCATCAGAAATGACAAATATACCAATAACGGAAACTAAAGTCCTTTTCGGACGCACAATATATATGTTATGCAATGTTCTTGCGAATTAATTAAATGGAAAATCGCACCACTGTACGTAAAGCTGCCAGATAACATGCCGCGAGTAGGCAAGGTCACGAGGCTATGGAGCTTACAATTGTGTGTAGCCATAGTATTCATGAGGACACGAGGGATATTGCTATTAAAGGATATGCAACGTTTACCGTATATAATTACTTCTCTGATTAAGCTTATTCTCTAGTGGATCCTTTTCAGCAGGTTAATCAATGTAGACAGTCATGAGGAAAAATAAAGATACAAAATACAACTTCATTTAATCGAATTTTATCGATTTATTTTGAGGTAGATTAATATTTGCATTTGTCTTGATGTACAATCATTCAAACTGCATTAATAATACGGTGTTAATAATATAATGATCAGATTCTGGTAACTCTTTCCCATTACCAGGTACAACAGCCATGAAGACTGTGTTCTGGAAAAAGCAAGTTGAAAATAACCATATCTGTGCTGTCGTGAATAGTAGTAATGAAATGTGGACCCCTTCAAGCTGTGACGCCCGTCATCCGTACATATGTCAAAATGTAAGTCTTGTCTACAAGACTACAATACACACTAGGAAATCATCATCCCAGTAAACGTTTACTTTATTCACCCTTTTGGAAATATATTCATCACTTTATTCAGAGAAAGCTGCACTATTCATTATTTGGATTTACATGTTTACAATTTTAAATATTTGCGACCGAAAAAAAGCCACAAACAACACAAAACCAGGCTAAGGAATATGATTGCAGCATTTGAACACAGAATTGATATACAACAAGTGTTCAATGAAAAAGAATGAATGAATTACTAACGATGGCGTTCATTGAATAACGAGTCTATCTGAGATAGGGTTATTAAGTATAGTCTGAACGAAATTGGGAACATGGGGCTGAAAACGAAATTTGCAAAAAAGGCAAAAACTGCACATCAGAGTAAATCTTGACCTATGTTTGTCCAGTAGTAAAACTGAATTTGTGCAGTTATAAAGATCTTCAAAGTTTTGTTCTGGTTACAGACAGAAACCCCAAGAGGAAATTACAAAAAAAAATATCGTTCACTTATTGGTCATTTTTATTATGTAAATATTATCAATTAAAACAGGGCATAATCTATAGCTTTTTTCGGTTTTCATGGTTTGAAATTAGACTTTATTCAATGAAAACATGATATCCTGCTATTTTTAGGATTTGGGCGTGGTCTAGCGTTTCTCTGCTCTAAACATTGTTGATACACATCCCCTTTGCAACCAATGTTGTCGTGTATCTCTTGATGCCCCTTATACAACCCCGACAGTTTTTTTCTCACAGTTACCCGAAACCGCCAATGCGAGCTCACATTTTGCGTACAAATAGAAACCCGGATGTAAGTACACCATATAATTTGGCTTTGCTTCACCTATGGCACTTACAAATTAACTCGAACGAGAATACTGTACATAGCTTTGCTTCACCTATGGCACCTACAAATTAACTCGAACGAGAATACTGTACATGGATAAGCGGGCTCTCCGGCTCTGAAAGATATAATCAGCTAACGCTTTGTAAACCTATTTCTGACCATGCAGAATGTTGCAAACTTCCAAAACAAAGCGCATCATGCAGCAGTTTGTTTTCTAGGAGGCGATTTACGACATCTGGAAAGTCATATGCGCGACCATGGTGTAAAGCATGACATAAGGAATGTTAGAATCCCAAAGAGACATCTAATGATGGTAACAGCATCCATAAATGCAGATTTATTTTCAGAGATGATTGAATGCAAAGATGGAATATGTACCTAATATCTGACCTACGATGAGTTTAAAACGCTAATTTATTTATTATCTACTGACTGTAATTAGTATAAACTGAACTTTTTTCCTTTCCTTCTGTATAATTTCATTCATTTCAAATTTCCATTCATTTCATATTATACTGTACTCCATTGAACGAATAAAGAATATATATATATATATATATATATATATATATATATATATTAATCTTTTCATTCATTATTCATTCGTAGTATTCAATTTATAAATAAGTTCTATATGTATAAACTTGAGATCAGCCGGTATATTGGTTCAAGCCTAAAATCAAAAGGCCTCTGTCTCTGATTACCCTTGGCATTGGCCCTGGCCTTAACCACTGTTTTAACTTGGCTCTACATACTTCAGAGGAAACTCTTGGTTATAATCTTGTGATGAAATAAAATTTCATTAAAAAATCAAACCTGGTGTATATTGCAATTTTCTTTAAAAGCCTAAAAACAGATGTGGACATTTTGATGTGACCAGAATTTTTATATATGAGAGTGTTTGCCGAAACGTCTAGTACAAACTGTCGGTTGCTCCGCCTCATAAAGTCGTGAAATGATCATGTATAAAACCGGGTTGTTTGGTTTTGCATGAATAACTTATGACATACGAAACACCTAACCACCATCCATAAACACAAATATAAAGTAAAATATATTCAAACGAATGAGATACGATACATGCAAAGGAAATCGGTTGAAGGTTTATTTTTTTATTGGCAAAATGTTTTATTTATACCTAAACTTGTATTTCTCTCAAAGGAGCCCAAAAAGTGAAACTCCCTATAAATCGCAAGTGATGTACCTGAAAGCGAAGATGATGATAATTAACTTGATCCAGATCCTAAAAATCATTCACATTATGATGAAACTCCGAACATAAAATGGGTACAAATTTTTATCTGCAGATCTGATATATTGAGATGGATCTTCTTTGTTCCTGGGGCTCATTTTTCATTCGATTCTAATGTGCTACTTCCAACCAAACACAGCTATAGTAGAATATGACCTACTTCCATTACACCAGGGTTTAAGTTCACTCCAAATAAAAAAACAATGTTTTTCCCCGGATACGTCGGTGCCATTAAGCCTGGGGAACTTTTCCCCCTATGTCCTAAGTCTGTGGGCATGACTATCATGCATATCTGCAAAATTATCATACGATGCTGTGAGTTCATATTTCTAAGCTCGGTTTATTTTGTGTTTATGTGGCGAGTCCGGAATGGTAGCCTCCGTCCCTGAACCCCGTGCATGTATGCCTGACGGCCATGCGTGTACGTTCCCTTCTACATGTCTTTTCCATCTATCTTTCATGTTTTGTTTGTTTTCATAGTGTCTTCCTTTAACTCATTGACCAAAGTATCTTAAAACTATCTTAAAGCCATAGATCCACCTACCATATTTGCAGACTATGTGTGATTTGTGTTACTCTTTGTACCTGAATTATTGCCTGTAGGAAAACAGGGCTAATTTATCTGCATGCTTTTTGCGAACAGAGTACATGTGCCACTGTTGTGAAACAGATTTGATCCCAGTCACTTGACTGCACACTATCTGTTGTTGATAAGAGTGTGTGAAGCAACACGATCTTTTTTCCACACGTAAACCATAAGATATCCTTTCGGGAGGTGTCTGGACCATGGTCGGCCATTATTCAGACCATTTAGCCAGATATCGAAATAGGCACCTTTAGCAAGGTGTGATCATGGGCGTTTTTCAGTCACATAAGCATATCAGTACAGCTAATCTCTGGATACAATGTGTATACCTAATGATATTATGGTTTTTGTCTGCTGATTAAATATTGCTTTTTTTGTTTCTTCAGGATTTCAACTGCATCTACTGGTTTCACTTGTATTCGTCGGCGTGTTGATAATATCCGTCATACTAAGCTTCCTAATCGGGCGTAGATATAGCATGGGGAACAGGTAATTATACGATTCAACCTCATATGTTTACAGATGGTGTCAGACACTACAGATAACTATGGGTGTTGAACAATTTAAACAAAAGATGTCGAATTTTATGTGTAGGTGTAAAAAAATCAAACGACAATACCATATGCAACTTTGCTTGTAAACTCTTTTCCTGAGCTACATAAGAAAATTAATTGTATCAATACGTAGCTCATATTTGCTCTGATATGTTACTTTCGACATAAACTCATGAAAAATAACAGCAAACGATCACCATGGACGAGGCAATAGTACAATAGTGCAATCAAGGAATATTGTATGATATTGCAAACTTTATTTCATGTTTAAAATTGGTTGAAAATATTATCAAAGAGCCTCTCACTTGCAACTGGGTCACATATTCATTTTGTTTGCAGAAGTGTAAGACCTGAAGACGATCCTACATATTACGTAGAAACTAAAGATGATGCGTTTTGTGGCCATGATTGCAACCAGAGGTCGGAGCCCAGGTTTGATAAGGTGGGAAAGTTTTTTTACAGATGGCTCCCAAGTTCCTAAGGACGGAACTCAGAAACATTTGTACGAAGAAGTTATGGACGAAAACCTATCAACAGGCGTGGAAATCGAAATCCTGCCAGTCAATATTGACTTTACACAAAATCAAAAGTTATCACAAAGTCATAAATGTAAGGATCATTGTAAATCAATTACTAGCAATGCAGAACGCGTATACCATGTCAGAGAATGTAAGTACTGCTTGCAGATGAATATCAGTAGAACCGTACCAGGATTTAAAGGCCAGATATTTGATGTTGAAGCTGCTAAGGAGACTGGACCTGCCATACAGGAGGAAATGGTTAGTCTTAATGATGATATCACAAGCATGATACCGAACCATGTGTATGTGTCAGCAAAGTAATAAACAAAAGGAAGAAAAAGCGACTGTTTTTAACTTGCCACGCATGTTATCACACAAACAAACAAACAGCCCCTGGAATATGTAATACGGCATTCATTCGAGGTTCATATCAATCAACGCTGGTGATAGGGCTTATACATTGATTTAACATAGTTGGTTCATATCAGCCCATAACTGCGTGTACTTTATGACCCAACGACCCCGAATGAAAACGAGAAACATCACGATTTGCGTTATGTCACTGTCATCAGATCATGGAACCACCCGCTTATGAAACTGGCAAAAAAGTAGTAATCTGAATGTGTGAAGCTGCCAGCGTGTGTGGGTTTCTTAAAATGTCTTATTTTAGAACTTTCTGATGATAATAAAAAATAGAATAACAGTCCACGGTTGATTGTGTAGATTACCTTTGTGGTTGTATAATGAAAATCGGTCGGATATTTGTCATATTGGCAGCTGGATCGTCCCTCGGCCTTACTTGACTCTAACCGATATGCCTCCCTCAGGCCAATATGAAGGCAACATGGAATGGGACAGTTTATTACACCAGGAAGGCGGTCTTTCCTATAGGGTAGACTGGTCAAACTTATGTTAAATTTGCTAGGCTAAAAGGATCAGTATTTCAAGAAAATTTGTTGCAAATAGGAGTCGATTTATAGATAAAAAAATGATTGCTTAATGTGTTTCTCGATGTAGAACAACAAAATATAATTTTATTTGAAGAATAATAAACAAACATTAAAACTTTAATATTTTTTATTCCTTTTATTTACCTTTTATTAACCGGTCGTCCGTTAACAGGACACAAATCGTATCTGTTGACGATTTTCTAAATTGACATCCTGGGAGGTCCTCGAAAAATCTCACTAGACATTTGAAATTAGGTTACTCCGACCTATATTCTGTGAGTTATTGGGCCTGTGTGTGCACTACAGAAATTAAAAAAAAGCTCCAGTATTTGTATAACTAATGTATCAATTGCACCATTCTTTCCATGTATATGGATCATGGAGAGTTTTGTCCGTTCCTGAAGACTGGTTTCGCCACTTTTATTCTTTATGCATAATTTCTTTAATGTTGGGACTTCAAATGTAGAAGTCCGGCCATTAGCAGGGCATCAATCATAACCGTTGGTCAAAGAAACTTCTGACTGTACATCCAGAAAGGTGATAGGGAAATTTCCTTAGAGCCCTGCATTGGGTCCCTGTGACCTAAAATCTGCTAGCTATAGGTTAAAAAACATTATTTGAGCACTATGTATGTTACATAGGCACGAATTTTATTTGCTGGCCAAGAATATTCTAACGCAATATCCAGGCAGTTTCTAGACAAATCTCGTTGGAACTCTAAAACAAGGTCATGATGACCTATATTATACGAACTTTAGGCCAGAAACATGATTTTAAGTACCGAGTCAAACAGGACAAAGCACACATTGTATCTAGAATCTTAAAACATATTATCTGTGGAGGTCCTGTTAGGTCATTGTGACCTATTTTTTTTGCGAGCTACAGTCCAAAACACAAACATTTTTAGCACCCAGAGATTCATATAAAACATTAATTGTACTCGTTAGACCTAGAATCTCCAAACACAAAATCCATGGAGGTTCCTGGAAAACCTCCGTGGAACTAGAAAATTGGTTATGGTGACCTATATTCTGCGTGCTACTGATTAAAACCATGATCTTCAGCACCAATTTTGCGTAATTGCATTTGTTTTTCTAGAATTTTCTAAAATAACATCCAGGAATGTTATTGACAAAGTTTCTCGGAATCATGAAATTACGTCATAGTTACCTATATATTGTGCCAAATATGGGCCAATAGCATAATTTGATCATACTGAACATCAGGCTTTTGGCTCAGCTGACCGTAAGTCATCTGAGCTATAGCGATCACCCTTTGTCCGTCCGGCCGTTTGGTCTTTAACAGGGCACTAATCGTAACCGTTAGACCTAGAATATTCTAACTTAATATCTAAAGAGGACTTTGAATCACAGGTTACAGTTAAACATAGACCTGGCCATGGCTTGTAATAGCGGAAACGGTCTAGAGCGGGATTTGGATAAATGGGAAATAACGGAGGGTTTAATCAGTTTGTAATGATTTGATTTATATTAGAATTCAGATTTCCTATGTAAGGAGAACGGTGCGAAAATAACAGGATCAACACTTTCCATAGTTTTACCCTTCTCTCTCAAACCGTATAGTTTTGCAAATCTCCATACAGGAATTCGTACAGATCATTCGGTACGTATTTTTGCCCAGATTTGAAAATGTCCTTTCGTAGGATAACAACAAAAAGGGTCAGTCAAAAAACAGCAGCTAAAGATACTATGTGGTATCAAGGCCTTTACTTGAAGCCACATAATATATTTCGCCATGGTGAGCTTGTACACCCTATCCTTATCCAGTTTCTAATGATAGACCAGCTGCTGAAAAACGGCGTCGTTCAGGGATCTGTTCTTGAACCTTGCTAGAACGATATAATGAAACTCATAGCTTGCTTAATCCTCCTGTTCCCGTCGGAAACAACAATTTCTTCTCCGGAATTCAACCATCCAAGGACCTACGGAATAAACATTGTAGAAGATTATTTCAAAACGCTTTATAAACACACACCCTGCTGCATGATATCCTGGTCATGGAGGAAGCCACAAGTAGGGTAGCTTAAGAGAAACCCCTGATCCCATTCCTGGAGAACCTGGAAACAGTACGTGGGCATTACCAGTGGTGCGTGATTCGCTCAAACCATATATAAAAGCTTGGTCTACTCGTCTTCCCTTTGTCCTGGGCACAGTTTAACACGCACCTGTCCGGGACTGGCAGCGTTGCAGATGAGGCATCACAGACACAGGCCCTTATCCGTGTGGCACATATATGACCTAACGGATTGGTGTATGACATGCCCTTCCTGTTGACAACCAACCACTTGTGACCTTAGTCATCAACTTCAAATTAAATTTTGACTGCAATCAAAGTTGACGTTCTAGATATGAAACTTAAAAACCATACCATATGAAGTTAATAATTACTAGGAATATCCATAGCTATATAATCTGACTTAAGGATGGTTTTCTGCACAATAACAGACCACTGAGCAGCTCTACATTTCATGACTTTTGTTTAATTTGATGTAAAATTTCAATTTATTTACTGGCCTTTCTGTTAGCTGCAAGTTTAACAGCAACGGAAGTCATGTCATACTTTATACTCTCCTAAGGCTGTCACTGAAATTTTACATCGCAGGTTTAGCACCCTGGAGCGTTAAACCAGTTAATTTTTACTGTTTGATATAGTGATTGCGTTCAAATATGTAGCTTTTCTTGTTTACCTAGCTTTAATAATGTCATGTATTTCCCAAGTTTTCTCACAAACATGAAAGTAAATTGAGCAAATACAGAGACGTAACGTCTGCGAGTACCTAAGATATCATGAACTATAATCTTTCATTTTAATAATTTAACATGAATCCTGATAATTCGTCAAATGTTATATAAGCTGTGGCAGATTATTCAACCAAACTCGTATACCACTGTCGGAGACAGCTTGCAGCTGGAGCGTTATCGCCTATTGTATATTGAGCCCACAGATTAAATTTGTTTGAGACCAAGAAAAAACATTGATTCCAAAGTACAACCATGTATGGGACATACAGTTGAAAATACCAACAACGTCTCTTTGAATATATAAAACTGTCAGACGTGCTTGATAATACATTCTGGTGTGATGTATGTGCAGATCCGGCGGTTTGTGTACACAGGAATTGTGGTATTATATGAAGTTAATTGAATACAACATAAATAACCTTCATTTGTACAGAAATAACAGGAAACCTCCATTATTCTCTGGATAGTGGTCTTTACAAATATAGCTGGTCACAATTGCAGCCTTCGTGACACATGATAGATTTTTTATTGAACGTGTATAAAACAACATTCACGTAATGTATTGTTTACTTCAGAGTAGCCGAAATTACATTGCTGTTTCATTTACATTGTTAGGTCACACAAACATGACAGTACAATTATATTCTTCTTTGTCAAACAAAATTGGGTCTTTAAAGCGGTCTTATTGCCAGACTTATTATATCTCGAAATCAAATGTTAGATTCCTGATCTCGGAATCTCCAGCCTTATCTAGCCTTGATCTTGGAGTTCACTTATAATTAATTTCCGATGAATCCTTATTTAGAAAGTTAGCAGACAACCACACATGCTTCAATAAAATCATGAGAGAGGCGAATGGAAAATGACTGGTTTAAGGATAAAGGCTTTTTCTTCTAAGACCTTGCCATGAAATGTGTCTCATGAACATATTTATCGAAGTATGGGTGGTAAAAGGCTGCTATACATTATTAAATATTCACTACATAATTTAAAAAAAAAGGAACGACATAGCCTGTGCAGTATAATGTAAAAAGCAGAGCAAACATTGACCCTAAGAGTTGCCAAAGAAATTTCAACAGAAATGCAACTGGTCCGCTGGTTTCAGCAGGACATTATCTACAACTAGAAAGTAGGCAGAGACAAAATCATCCGTCATGATCTTCCTCACTTTGCTGTATGCACTGTATCCCATAGCCACTAAACATTATGACTAGATCACAGATCCGCTATAAAACGAAGGCGTTCCTGGAATATGCATGGCCTTTGTCACTGGGAGAATTATAGTACGAACTGACTGTAGGAAATACATCTGACCGCTTACCTGACTGTCATCATAGCTAAATGTTTTAAGACACCTTTTTTCTTAGAATTTTGTTTATGTCAACAATTTTCAGAATGCACTGCACAAAACACACAAAGACATTCTTTCATCAAAAATTTTAATCAAGAGGGTGTCCATTCTCATTTGCATTGGAACACCCTGATGTAAGGCAGGATTATATCATGAGTTAGGAGAGGGAAGCCATTTTAAAAATGAAGGAAATTATGGTGGGAAAAGTGTCTTCTCTATGTCACAATATTCTAAAATCAATGTATTTGTCATCTCTCTGTGTCATTTTTCAAATGCATCGTGTTATTCTGCACTAGTTGGGTCAATATTTTAGAAATATCAGAGATAATTAGCTATTTATTAAATTCCAAAAGCCGACAGCAGGACTTTTTAACAATTATATTTGGACTAATAAAATCCCTAGAGGGAGACCCTTAATCTTGGGTGCAAGGAACTTTGGCTGCCAGACCATAAGGTCATTGCTTTTTTATCTATGATTAAACGAATAATCAACCACAATGTTAAATGGGTTTATACAAGCTTCAGGTTTTATTGATAGCGGGTTAATTGAAACATGCGATGAATACTTTTATACATTGGTATGTCATAGTATTTGCCATGCTAAATTGTTGAAACTACAGGTTTTTTAAAGACGGCATTGACATCGTCATATTGACAATAAAATGAATCATCATTCAATTGTAATACAAGATGCCATTATCATCATTGTTTAGGTGGACAGGATAATACAAGAATTAGAGCAACATCAGGACGTTTAATTAATTTACCGATTGTTTAATTGCTGCAGATGTATCGATCACTTCGGATTATATTTCATGTCATTACTTCTTTTGTGTTCCATGGATTTCTCCATGTCGCTTATTTCCTTCTTCATCCCGCGTACCTCACCACTTAATGAATCCATATTATCCGCAAGAGTCTCCATTTATTCATTAATTAATACAAACAAGATTACTCTGAATATGTTAGACGCTTGTTGAGATTGTGGACCAACTGATGCTGCTCACCAGAAAACGGCTTCAAAGCAATATAACCAATTACAATAATTTCAGTCTTAGCAGACACCAGTTTTCATTTAATGTGAATCAGACACGGTCGTCTTACGGTATTTTCGATGGCCCCTGTTGACAAGTGGCTATTCATGTTATTGTGATACCGCACAACGGTGTAAAAATTGCTAAGGGGACATAAATATATATATATATATATTTATATACAAGAATATGTATATGGTTCACTGACATTGATATGTATGAATGTCACCTGAAATGCAAGTAGTTTGAATGATAGAAAAGTATTTTATAATATTCGTCTAATATTCATAATATCCAATTTTTATTCCATTTATGTATATACTTGTGCGTATCTAAATTTTACATTGGTTTAATATAGTTTAAAACACTCAGTTTAATAGACTTGTACTTGTGCGTGTGGAGGAATGAAATTACATATCCTTTTTAAATACGTTTATGCCTAAGATCCACCGTTCTATGATATAAACATGAAAACAACACAAATATACGTTGGACTAGGCTCTAATTATTTTTTTTTCAAATTAATGTGCTAGAAATTCTATAGAACAAATTTACTCATATATTACGCTTAATAGATACTATATAAGCATTTTTCAGTTGAAATATCTGGAGACCATCTGAGCTACAGAGATATAGCTTTTTGGCGTCCGTCTGTTCATCTGTTTCTTCCACTGACCATTCGAAGATGTTGTATTGTAAGTAATATTTAACAATATATGCACTGTGAAACCTAGAGGCAAAGTGCTCTGTTTAAACTAAACTATGTAGAACTTGATACTAATGGTACTAAATTATTTAAACTTGGTCACATGGATCCTCATATAAAGGGATAGCCGGGATGGTAAATGTAGCGTCCGAGATAAAAACACCTAATATAATTTGATTATTACTTCTGTTTGAATGTATGCGTGTCTTTGCGTGCGCGTGCATTCGTGTGTGGATGATGCGGCGTATTATGTTTCCTCATGCGTCATATATAACTGCAAACTAGGGAACGAATCTGAATCTAATCAGATAATATACCCCTGGTATAAGTTATACGAATCAACAATTAACGTTAGGGTATTGTTGTGTTCCACGAGGAATGGAGGGAGAATAACAATCCACAACAGATTACCATGAACTATACATGAGACAACATCTAATAGTCCTGTCTCCATTGTGTGCTCATTTATGTTTCTTTCAGATCTACCCGCTTGCAAACTCCGCCATTGTCAACAGTTTGACAAGTTCTCTGAAATTGGCTGAACATGTCTCAGAAAATGATTAAACAGTGCCAAATAACTTTTTTTGACTGGCTGCCTACATGCAATGTATGCCAAGTCCTAGAACAACCGTGATCCCATAAAAAGTAACCGCAGACACAATAGTGAGATCAACTTCCAAAAGTATGTTTGAACGTTTTATATTTAAACGTTTGACATTCCCTTTCACGGTTTGAGACCTATTTTTCATATTTTGTAGAATTTTAAAAAGCACTATTTTTAACGCTTTAGTCTCATTTTTCATGATATGTCTTGATTTACGTTTTGCAGCCAAACAACCCGCTGTAAGATTAACCATAAGCGTATCAACCGGTAACATCAATATTATAACAACCAACACTATAACAGTGTAAGAGCTGACAGCAGGTATCGCAACAGTTTAAACACTGTGAGATTATTCATACAAAAGGTGCTAGGGCTATAAGCAGCACTACATCATACCTAGTTATACTGAGGGGTACCTGTGCTAAACCCAGCACTATATTGCAAGAACAACCAACGCCATGTTGGTGGAACAACGATCTAATTCGATGGAGATTAATCATGGACAAGAAAACAGGTTACTGGTGCTAAACTCATATGAGTGTCCCAGCAATCCAGCTCTTAGTCAACATCCTAACTAACACCATACCGATGTAACAGTTAACTAATACCTGTGAAATTAATCATGAACTCGCTAACAAGTCACATTGGCTAAACCCAGCAAACTATTACAACCAACCTTAAACCATTGTAACAGCAATCTACCTGTCTTGTTGTGATAAAATCAACAACACATGAAAACCAATACCATACTTGTGTAACAACAATCTAACCCGACATAGACTAGGCATGGACAAGCCAACAGTTTACATGTGCTATATCTAATACAGACCAGTACAACATCATTACTTGTGTAAAAGCCATCTGACTCCATTGGGATTAATAATGGACACGCCAACTGGTTACAATCTGGTTATAACCAGCACAGCAACGTAAGCAACACTGGACGTCAGTAATATAATATGTGAAGGTAATATGCAAGCATGTGCTGTTACAAGCATAATCACATGTCAATATACGCTACACTAATGTAGCAATCGTCTTTCCACAGTGAGATTAAGCATCGATTATACGCATACTAACAAGTTACAACAGCCATATCCCGTACAATATCCTACTGATCAACACTGCACCAGTGTACAAGCTATCTAGAAATTGCCCCCTTATATAGGTTAACCAGTTATAAGTGCTTAGCAATCTTACCACTGTGAGAGTAGAAATGCAAGAATCAACAATTCGTCAGGAAATATATACGATAAAAAAACAGTAGCTTCACCGAAATACCCAAAGCCACAGAAATAAAATGGAGAGCCGTTATATGTACAAAATGAATAATTTAGAGTATGTTTAAAATGTATATAATGTCTGCTACATGAATATACCAATAGAGGATTTCCCGTTCTTTATTTTACATGTTCCGGTGTAATAACTTACAACGGTCAAATATGTATATAATATTCTTTGATTGACAGTACGTAGTAAAGATACGCATTACGAGTTTAGAAGTATAAAATCAGTCTTAACCTTATCTAAAACCAATATAACCTTATTATAACCATATCCCACTAAAACAAGGAAAATGTGTGGCATAATATAATTGACGAGTACCATTTAAGAAATCGCTCATATCTTGCGCAATGGCAGTTTAATTCGGGGGTCACACACTTGGCAATTTAACACATTATGAGCTAGTGTTCTATTACCTCCATTTTGTAGCCTAAGATTTTTCATGAATTTGTATTCTGTAGTATGAGAGACTCACGGGTTATTAGTAGGTCTAAATTATTGATAGTGATACGATGACATAGCGAGTCTCAAAGAACAAACGCACAAACAAAAGTCGCTTGCGTAATAAAATGAACCATTACTGCAAGTGGAGAGTGACATGAAATCTGGTGTATTCATTGCGGTGTATACTCATTTTAAAGTTCACCGCAGGTCGCAGCAATACAGTAAACATGGATGGATTCTTCTGTGTGAATAACGGTAAACGGTAAACGAAATTGATCAATTTGAGGCTGGTGGCCCCACAACCCCGCTAAATCGTCTTACGAAGTAACCAATGGATGACGTAAGTAAAGTTTGCTCAAATGTTTGAGGGTGACAACACATGGAGATAAGTATAGTTTGCTCACATGTTTGAGGGTGACAACGCATGGAGGTGTTTACGGTAGAGAAATCGTTATTTTTTTATATGGATACAAGTTGAAACTATGGAAAAAGGAAAGCTTTCAGGCTGCAAATGACATGCAAAACAGTTTGTGCAATTAAGGATATTACTTGCAGTAGATGTCGGCGGTACAAACGTTGTATTAAAAAAAAAATGTTTCCTCAGCGTTAGTGAAGGTAAAAACCATAAGTATACATATAAAAAAACAGAACGTAAAAGCATAGACCCAGATTGACATGTTGTTTGCATTGTACAGCCTGTCGGAAAAAAAGGGTGGGCATCACCACTTAGCGGAGACTTCATAAAAAACCTTTCGGCAGGCCCACCGGAAAAAAAAAATTGCTGTCCTTTTAATTTCCTATCCCTCCACGTGTCAACAGCAGTAAGCACATGGACCTCTAAAGCGTACCGAATAGCTTGCCAAGGTATTGAAGTTCAAACCTAGTATTGGAACTAGTATTGCACCTATTAATAATCACGTTTTGTATAATTATGAAAAAGAAGACGTTAGTTAACACCTCCATTGTCGTATAGTTCTATGTGAGAGAACGATTACGTTCCAGTACGACGCAGACCGATACGACGCATGTGTTTTCAGAACACCCTCAGAGACGCAGCTCAATTAGACGCGGTTCATTGCTCATGCATAGAACGTACTCAAAGACGTAGCCCAAGTACGACGCGGCTCAGTGCTTATGGTTGTGTAAGCGCACCACGAAGCGCGTCGGGCAAGCTATATCCTGCTCTTGATTTACTCAAGTTATACTAGCTGTTCGTTAGTTAATAGAATATAACACTGTGGTTTATTAACTTGCATAATTTATTCATGTTTGACTTGAAATTAACTGGTTTTTTTTAAATATCCCCAGAAAACGGGTATTATCGTTTATGGAATTAATATAATGAAGGCATAATACTCCATGCAACGGGTATAAAAGATGCTGTTTCTAGATAAGTAACATGGACACCTAAATTCAGAAAGAATTAAAATTGATGCAAAACGTGTTGAAACATGTGGACCGGAATCTGAAAATACAGAGACAATTACGAGAGAGATGCAATTAAACTGAACGACTTAGGTGTGGACGACTTCAGCCGGGACGACATTCCGAATGGAAGACATTTTGAATGGATGACAATTTACCCGAGTATTTAATAAGGAGTTGAAGTGTATGTGATTGGCCAACTACCATTAAGTGAAAATGTTTCATATTTTTGTGTGTGTGCTAAATTCCAGTTATTTTCAAACACGTTTGAGTATGGTTATGGTCGGCCTCTGACTCACAGCCGACCTTGTGGGATGACGCGACTGATGGGTGGCTTGCTTTTGATCAGACGTATTGCCGCGGTGGATGACGGAATAGATATAAATTGTACCAATAAAAATTCTACCACAATTGTATGTGTTTTTTTTTGTGCATGTGTATGTTTGTGTGTTTAAACTGCCGGTCGATGCATTGTACTTAATAGTTAATGGCGACAAATTTCCGTTTCTGGAAGACACATTTACTTTAACTTTGTATATTTAAAAAGGGAATGTATACCGACAAAATTAGTATTGGTATACACTTTACATATTTAAGTCCTTGATTTCATGCATAATTTGTTTAAAAAATAATTCCTTGTTGCAGTAGATATTTTCATGAAGCGAAATTAACATTACCATTTTACTGCTCAGATCAGCATGCACTTCTGCTCTTTCGCGGAATTTATTTGACTTCAAATATGAATGAAATTTGTATAATTATAGCAAATGTAAATAAGCTTAGTCAAATAGTTATTTATTTTTATATATTAGCATTTAAGTGATACTTTTAAATGCCTCTGATATTTGAAATGGTAAAATACAATATGCACATTGTTAAATAAAACAGGGCCTTGAATGCTCATTATAATTGTAAAAATTATTGATCAGTCCAGAGTAAAAAGGTTATAATAATATCTACCATTATAATAACATGGATAAGTCCAATAAATTTTGCCATGCACAGCAAAAACCGGGACGATTCATGCTTTTGTAATGCTTTTGTAATTCATGCTTTTTTTTTAACGCTTTAGTCTCATTTTTCATGATATGTCTTGATTTACGTTTTGCAGCCAAACAACCCGCTGTAAGATTAACCATAAGCGTATCAACCGGTAACATCAATATTATAACAACCAACACTATAACAGTGTAAGAGCTGACAGCAGGTATCGCAACAGTTTAAACACTGTGAGATTATTCATACAAAAGGTGCTAGGGCTATAAGCAGCACTACATCATACCTAGTTATACTGAGGGGTACCTGTGCTAAACCCAGCACTATATTGCAAGAACAACCAACGCCATGTTGGTGGAACAACGATCTAATTCGATGGAGATTAATCATGGACAAGAAAACAGGTTACTGGTGCTAAACTCATATGAGTGTCCCAGCAATCCAGCTCTTAGTCAACATCCTAACTAACACCATACCGATGTAACAGTTAACTAATACCTGTGAAATTAATCATGAACTCGCTAACAAGTCACATTGGCTAAACCCAGCAAACTATTACAACCAACCTTAAACCATTGTAACAGCAATCTACCTGTCTTGTTGTGATAAAATCAACAACACATGAAAACCAATACCATACTTGTGTAACAACAATCTAACCCGACATAGACTAGGCATGGACAAGCCAACAGTTTACATGTGCTATATCTAATACAGACCAGTACAACATCATTACTTGTGTAAAAGCCATCTGACTCCATTGGGATTAATAATGGACACGCCAACTGGTTACAATCTGGTTATAACCAGCACAGCAACGTAAGCAACACTGGACGTCAGTAATATAATATGTGAAGGTAATATGCAAGCATGTGCTGTTACAAGCATAATCACATGTCAATATACGCTACACTAATGTAGCAATCGTCTTTCCACAGTGAGATTAAGCATCGATTATACGCATACTAACAAGTTACAACAGCCATATCCCGTACAATATCCTACTGATCAACACTGCACCAGTGTACAAGCTATCTAGAAATTGCCCCCTTATATAGGTTAACCAGTTATAAGTGCTTAGCAATCTTACCACTGTGAGAGTAGAAATGCAAGAATCAACAATTCGTCAGGAAATATATACGATAAAAAAACAGTAGCTTCACCGAAATACCCAAAGCCACAGAAATAAAATGGAGAGCCGTTATATGTACAAAATGAATAATTTAGAGTATGTTTAAAATGTATATAATGTCTGCTACATGAATATACCAATAGAGGATTTCCCGTTCTTTATTTTACATGTTCCGGTGTAATAACTTACAACGGTCAAATATGTATATAATATTCTTTGATTGACAGTACGTAGTAAAGATACGCATTACGAGTTTAGAAGTATAAAATCAGTCTTAACCTTATCTAAAACCAATATAACCTTATTATAACCATATCCCACTAAAACAAGGAAAATGTGTGGCATAATATAATTGACGAGTACCATTTAAGAAATCGCTCATATCTTGCGCAATGGCAGTTTAATTCGGGGGTCACACACTTGGCAATTTAACACATTATGAGCTAGTGTTCTATTACCTCCATTTTGTAGCCTAAGATTTTTCATGAATTTGTATTCTGTAGTATGAGAGACTCACGGGTTATTAGTAGGTCTAAATTATTGATAGTGATACGATGACATAGCGAGTCTCAAAGAACAAACGCACAAACAAAAGTCGCTTGCGTAATAAAATGAACCATTACTGCAAGTGGAGAGTGACATGAAATCTGGTGTATTCATTGCGGTGTATACTCATTTTAAAGTTCACCGCAGGTCGCAGCAATACAGTAAACATGGATGGATTCTTCTGTGTGAATAACGGTAAACGGTAAACGAAATTGATCAATTTGAGGCTGGTGGCCCCACAACCCCGCTAAATCGTCTTACGAAGTAACCAATGGATGACGTAAGTAAAGTTTGCTCAAATGTTTGAGGGTGACAACACATGGAGATAAGTATAGTTTGCTCACATGTTTGAGGGTGACAACGCATGGAGGTGTTTACGGTAGAGAAATCGTTATTTTTTTATATGGATACAAGTTGAAACTATGGAAAAAGGAAAGCTTTCAGGCTGCAAATGACATGCAAAACAGTTTGTGCAATTAAGGATATTACTTGCAGTAGATGTCGGCGGTACAAACGTTGTATTAAAAAAAAAATGTTTCCTCAGCGTTAGTGAAGGTAAAAACCATAAGTATACATATAAAAAAACAGAACGTAAAAGCATAGACCCAGATTGACATGTTGTTTGCATTGTACAGCCTGTCGGAAAAAAAGGGTGGGCATCACCACTTAGCGGAGACTTCATAAAAAACCTTTCGGCAGGCCCACCGGAAAAAAAAAATTGCTGTCCTTTTAATTTCCTATCCCTCCACGTGTCAACAGCAGTAAGCACATGGACCTCTAAAGCGTACCGAATAGCTTGCCAAGGTATTGAAGTTCAAACCTAGTATTGGAACTAGTATTGCACCTATTAATAATCACGTTTTGTATAATTATGAAAAAGAAGACGTTAGTTAACACCTCCATTGTCGTATAGTTCTATGTGAGAGAACGATTACGTTCCAGTACGACGCAGACCGATACGACGCATGTGTTTTCAGAACACCCTCAGAGACGCAGCTCAATTAGACGCGGTTCATTGCTCATGCATAGAACGTACTCAAAGACGTAGCCCAAGTACGACGCGGCTCAGTGCTTATGGTTGTGTAAGCGCACCACGAAGCGCGTCGGGCAAGCTATATCCTGCTCTTGATTTACTCAAGTTATACTAGCTGTTCGTTAGTTAATAGAATATAACACTGTGGTTTATTAACTTGCATAATTTATTCATGTTTGACTTGAAATTAACTGGTTTTTTTTAAATATCCCCAGAAAACGGGTATTATCGTTTATGGAATTAATATAATGAAGGCATAATACTCCATGCAACGGGTATAAAAGATGCTGTTTCTAGATAAGTAACATGGACACCTAAATTCAGAAAGAATTAAAATTGATGCAAAACGTGTTGAAACATGTGGACCGGAATCTGAAAATACAGAGACAATTACGAGAGAGATGCAATTAAACTGAACGACTTAGGTGTGGACGACTTCAGCCGGGACGACATTCCGAATGGAAGACATTTTGAATGGATGACAATTTACCCGAGTATTTAATAAGGAGTTGAAGTGTATGTGATTGGCCAACTACCATTAAGTGAAAATGTTTCATATTTTTGTGTGTGTGCTAAATTCCAGTTATTTTCAAACACGTTTGAGTATGGTTATGGTCGGCCTCTGACTCACAGCCGACCTTGTGGGATGACGCGACTGATGGGTGGCTTGCTTTTGATCAGACGTATTGCCGCGGTGGATGACGGAATAGATATAAATTGTACCAATAAAGATTCTACCACAATTGTATGTGTTTTTTTTTTTGTGCATGTGTATGTTTGTGTGTTTAAACTGCCGGTCGATGCATTGTACTTAATAGTTAATGGCGACAAATTTCCGTTTCTGGAAGACACATTTACTTTAACTTTGTATATTTAAAAAGGGAATGTATACCGACAAAATTAGTATTGGTATACACTTTACATATTTAAGTCCTTGATTTCATGCATAATTTGTTTAAAAAATAATTCCTTGTTGCAGTAGATATTTTCATGAAGCGAAATTTAATATAGTGAAATAAAAATGAACCATTATACCATAAGAACATACCAATGTTCATATGTGTTAAGAGGGACAATATGAACCGTTCATGCTTAAAATTTTTAATATTAATTAAATATGAAACAATATCACTGGTAGTGTCACCATTCCCTTTTGTTCGTGATCAAAGACTAATTGTCTACTTGATGAGAATAATGTGGTATTAACAATAACTATTGACTTCCCAGTCGCTAGGTCTCCGCTAATTAAGCAGATACATAATCAACCCACCGTAAAGTTAACATAAAGTCAGACAGAAGGGTTGGCAGAAAGAATGAGAGAAAAGGAAAACAAGAATAAGGAATGATAGTTAGAACGAAAGAAGGAAAATGATAAATTATGGATATAGGCAAATTTAAAGGAGAGATTGACTTGGAAAGAAAGAGAAAAGGAGAAAGAACGGGAGATAGATGGATAGACAAAAAAAGAGAAGGGCAGAATGGAAAAAGGGGAGAAAAGGAGCGAGAAAGAAAGAAGGATGAAATGAAAGAGTAAGAATAGTTAAAAACACAGAAAAAAATATGAATAAGGAAAAAGAGTAAGAACAGTAAAATATATATAAAGATGGATAAACAAGAAATAAATGGGGAAAAATTCCATTTAAAAGAGAAAGAAAGAAACAATTAAGAAAATATGTCGTGCGTGGACATCCAAGGGAGAGTGAGAGAGAACAATTAATATGGAAAGTGAATGATTTATCGGACTGAAAGAGAAAATTACACTATAATAATAATGAAAATGCAACAATATATGTTCGAATGGCTATATGTCTTATTTCACTGGACATATTGGACCAACCGATCTAGATATATCATTGACCGATGTTCTATTCCATCATTACATTTTCGAAGAACGACACCGGTAAATTAAAATGGACAGAATGGAGACGTATTAGTGACAATTTATGTCTAATATTTTCTCTGTTAGAAATGCTGTTAATTTTTCTACAAAACCTATGCTAGACTTGGATGGAAATCAGCTGCCATATTCGGTTTCATTTTTGCGGAGAGTGTGTATACCATATAATACAGCATAAATTTGAAGTAAAAAATGAAAATGATTATACATATTCATTAATTATATAATAATTTTTTTTTTTTTGCGTTCTGCAAATGTTAACGGGGTTGCTTTCATCACAGGGCATCACGTTAAGCTGGGGGAAATCCCGCTTTTGTGATATAATTAAGCTGTTTCGTGCAGCCGAAAACCGCTCTACCGCGAAGGGTTCTCTTAAAATGTTATACAAACATTAATCCACCCCTATTATGTAACCTTTGATATGATTATTAAGGCACGTGCAACCATAACTATATAAATAAACATTGCAACATCCTCATTGTCCATGATTATTTTACGCATTTTTTTTATTTAAAGTGGCAATAAAATGACTCCTACTTGGTCAAGACTGAATATTCTCATTCTTGAACCACGCTTTCTCAAATTTACATTTAAGAGGATAATTTGATGTTTGCTTAATTTATTTTTAAATTTGAATAAATGACCTTGATAGTGTACTGGTTCCACAGAATACGGCATAATATAGGTAATAATACCTTAACCACATGGTGTATATATCCGATTAATGATCTCTGTTTCATTTTATTGATTATAACATTACCATTTTACTGCTCAGATCAGCATGCACTTCTGCTCTTTCGCGGAATTTATTTGACTTCAAATATGAATGAAATTTGTATAATTATAGCAAATGTAAATAAGCTTAGTCAAATAGTTATTTATTTTTATATATTAGCATTTAAGTGATACTTTTAAATGCCTCTGATATTTGAAATGGTAAAATACAATATGCACATTGTTAAATAAAACAGGGCCTTGAATGCTCATTATAATTGTAAAAATTATTGATCAGTCCAGAGTAAAAAGGTTATAATAATATCTACCATTATAATAACATGGATAAGTCCAATAAATTTTGCCATGCACAGCAAAAACCGGGACGATTCATGCTTTTGTAATACCGAATGATACCGGTTACGGAAAAATTCCAAAATTTAGTTTCAGAAATTTTTTACCGTGTTTGGTTCAAAATTATCTTAAACATTATGAGGGAATCACATTAAACTGTCTCTCAAGATGTCTTTGAAGTATTTCTTTTTTTTTTAACTGATGAATACTTCTCTGGTTATCTTTTATAAATGTACTTTTTCCTCTCTTAATCAAGGTTTGTTAATGATTTACTAAAATATAACATTCTTGTTTCATTTATAAATTTTTCCTTCTCCTTCACTCTCTGTCTGTCTGTCTCTCTCTCTGTCTCTCTGCCTCTCCCTGTCTCTCCCTGTCTCTCTCTCTCTCTCTCTCTCTCTCTCTCTCTCAATAAATAAATCAATCATTTTTATGGATCTGCTCAGTTAGCACAAGCAGCGAATACACCATGCAATTCAAGTCATTGTTATTGCAGGACTTATCTCATAAATGGTCTAACAAAGACCGTAGGGGGCCTTCGATCCTGAGTAAATCAGTGGTAAATTTGTAGAATAAGTCAGGTTTTATAGTGTTTATAAATCTAAAAAAAGTCCACTCGTGTCTTTTTTTTTTACGTTATATTTTTCATTTTAGGAAACAAATTAACAATTATATGTGCAACCCCCCCCCCCCCCCGAAAATAACAGACATACGTTTTAAAGTATAAAATAGTTTAATGTGTATTTTCCTAGCTTGTTTTTTTTGCCAAGGCTCAAGTACAAAGATCTGTTAAATCTATACACAATCAGTGATCAATTAATCACACACCTGTATCTTCACGAACGTATATGTGAAACATCGTCAAGCCGAAACGTCGTCAAACCCGAAATCGTCCAGTTCGAATTTAATCCTGTCATATTCAGGCATGTCAGTTTTAGGCAAAATCAAATATACTTCGTTTGTTTGGCATATTTAGGTGATTAATTTATAAAACTTAAAATATTCCCCTATACGTGGATATATTGTATGACCGCGCGTACATGTTTGAAATAGCGGGTCAATGATGCATTTCTATCAGAAGCTATTGTAATACTGATATGAAAACATCGGTATCCGGACTGTTTTTGGGCCTTTTATCATACATTTCATACATCTACAAGTTGTAAAGGATTGTTAAATCATAGTTTTACAAAAGTTTATACTATTGAATTGAACCTTTGTATCTTCCTAATGGACAGGCGATACACGCCCTGCCCGGGTTACGTCAAGCCGGGCTACGTCTTAACGGGCGCCGCCGTGGTTTTCTGGGCGGCGCTTCTCAGCGAGCCGCGTCATAACGAGCAGTGACAACAGCCATACGTTCTATCGAGATGCATCGCACTGAGACGACACGGAGAGATCAGCTCCGCTGGCTCTTACACAGGCGAACTGTTGGATGTGTAAATTACTGAGATATACATATCAGTGCGTCGCAAGGGGCTAGCGAATCCTTTTCATTTTGCATATTAACACGATGCGCTGCATTTTTATTAAATACTGACTTAAAAAGAGAGATGCCTAATTCTAGGAAGAGTTTACACCCATTGGTCCATAAATATCAGACTCTCAATCTATTATATGCAATCAAGGTTAATCCACAAAATGAGCTAATACGGTGCGTTGAAGTATATTTTTCTGAAGTGGTTGCCGTGACCTGACATCCCGACTCAACGACTAAATCCCACTCCTTCAAAAGCGGTTCACTCATTGTGACATTATACGTATCACCAACTCCCTCAGCATGCTACTCTTTGTTGGCCGATAAAGCTTGCGCTGCCTGTCTTAGGAAACAACATTTTATGGCCCCTAGGGTATTTATATAAAGTGAAAACTGGTCTAACGGACACCTCACTTAGGCGGACAACTGGCTATAACGGACAAGATAGTTAAATCCCTTCAAAATTCCTATATGTTATGTATAAGCGGAACCTCTATAAGGCAGACACTTACTACTGCGGACAACGGACAGCAGATTTCAACTCAGACCAACACTAGGATTATATGAACCTGACAAATACAGACACGATACGCCATCTCCGGCGGACACTAATCGCTCGCCGGGGAAACATCAAAGGTCACCGGTACTGTTGTTGTTCCCAATGCTGGAACAAAAAGGATTATGCAATCCCCAGTTGTTACCTTATTGCTTGTATGTGCTCATGTCACGGTGTGATGTGCTCATAAGATAAACACAGCAAGGGTGATGCGGTAAACATCATGTCACTTTATTTCTCGGTTGACCATTCACACGTTTCGAAGCGGCATTTTATTTGCTACACTCTAAAAACTGAGGACATGTTTCACCTTTCTTTTTAAAACACCATTCTGTCCCATTTTTCGAAACATGTTTCTAGCATGTTTCATGACTCACTAATGTTTCAACTGCGAAAACATGTTTTTAATCCTCTTGAAACATGTTTTTATATAACACATGTTTCACACACAGAGAAAATTTCATGGACAGTAAGATAAAACATGTCTCTGTGTTACATGTTTTTATATGAAATATGTCGCATATAAGACATGTCTTAAGACATGTCTCATTTTTCATAAAACATGTAACTATTTAAAACGTTTGTTTAGCCTAAAACATGTAGTTGTCCCATTTTTCGAAACATGTTTTCTCCTAAGAAACATGTTTAAACTAAGAGTTAAACATGTCTCAGTGTTACATGTCTTTATATGAAATATGTCACATATAAGACATGTTTTAAGACATGTTTCACTTTCATAAAACATGTAACATTTCAAAACGTCTGTTCAGCCTAAAACGTGTATTTGTCCCATTATTTTGAAACGTGTTTTTAAAGAAACATGTTTTTTACTTAGAGTAAAACATGTCACTGTGTTTCATGTTTTTATATGAAATATGTTTCAAAAGAAAGTATCGTTTTCCTAGAAAAAAATAACATTTGCCCATCGAAGGCATATTTGCATTTTAATCATGTCTCAAAAATGTCTACAAAATAGAACATGTTTTGAAAAATATTTAAAGTCGCAGAAAATGTTCTTTGTTGTTTCTCTTTGTCGTTTTATGTCCACTGCAACCATCATGAAAACCTGAGGAGGTGCTTCTGATGAAACAACTCATAAATTTACTGGAAAGATAACATTTATTCCTTAGACAATGCTTTCTAATTTGGAGGATGCACTGAACAGGAAACGTTTTCAGTATGGGTTATCTGTTATAGGTTATTATATAAAGCTACCAGGAACCTTCATTAATTGATTGTCTCCTTAAATTTTCCAGATCAAATACATTACAGCCAGGTGCTGAAGACGAAATCTTATCTATCATAATAATAGAAACATATATCAAAACAGAATTTCTTATTGTGGGTATAAAACATATTAAAGTGATTTAAAATCCCATGTATAAGTCTAAGACTCATAACTGGTCCCATATCATTATAAAAGGCAGGAACTCTTATCTCAAAAGATGAAAAAAGAATATTTTATATATCAGTATATTTAAAATGGGCAATGCTGATAGGCTGATAGTCTGACGGCAGTTCATGGCTTCTAAAAAAATTTTCGTTGGTTTAAAAATGCTTGGCATAAAATGTGGAATACATAATGCAGATCTATATCAAATATGGCCATGTATATTATATTTGAAATACACAGTTTTCTGTAAGTGTTCTTTTACAATAGATGCAGTCATGCACATTCCCAGCAATAAGATAAGGTTCATTTAGTGTCTACTTAAATATCTGTTGTCTGCATGTATTCATTTATCATATCAATACTGAATGTACCAGTACTAATACAATTTTGTCTTCCCCATAGCTGTATACACAAATATTATTAACTATGAATTACAATAATAATTAAACCTAGCAAACCTAATCTGATCTGCTGTACGATGAATAACAAGGAACTTGTGGGTCATGACGCTCAGCTGGAATTGGTAACGAGAAAATTTGTATAAAAAAATAGTAGTAAATGGAAATGAGGCAATATTTTATTTTTTATTAATATTTTAAAAATGTTCAGCATATAAATATACACATAATATGCTCTACCGAGTTGTATTACTTACACATTTGGCGTGTTTGGTGTGGACTTTACAATTTTATGGACAACCTGAAAGATGCTGGAGCCTCTCATGATTACACATTTGTATAATTAAAGATTTCATATTCTGACTGTAACATGCATGCAATAAATACCCACTTGGACTGTGTGAAACCCTTTTAAATATACAATAAGGAAGAAAGTGGAGGTGAGCTACAGTATAATAATACACATTTAATTTAATAATTGCAATAAGGAAAAAAATTGGTAATGAAAGAATCCATTTGATTAAGAAAAATCTTAATTATTATTTCTAAAATCTGGTTTAACATACTGCCAGGTTAGCTAAAAATGAAATTATATGAACGTTTACTCAATATACGTGACTGCAAGCATCAGTGTTATGCTCAATAATGCCCAGCCAGCTTAAGAGATTTGAATGAAATGCTATAACGTATACACCAATTTGCAAGTTTTATTTCAATATTTAATTTCAGAAATTAAATTTAATTTAAAAAATCAACTAAGTTGACAATTCAAGAGAAAACAGATTTAAACATTTAAATAATGGCTAAAAGTAGCTGCTTTCATAGCTTTAATATATAATAAATAAGTTTAACCCTATTACAATTTACAACTGAAAATTTAAAATACAGCTTGCATTCTAAACACTTAAAAGCCAAAGAGTCTTAGTCAGCGAGCTAAAACTCTAAAAGTTGAATAATTATTTGATAAAAACCTCTTAAAAAGTTGCTCTTGAATTTTCTAATAACTGTAAATTAAATGTCCCAATACTTTAAATTTTTGCATGCACTGTGTGTAACAACTGCAAGTATCGCAATTATATAAAACTGACTGTATAATATTTATATGTTTTAAATGGTAGCAACACTAATCTCAGATCATGAATGAGCATTTACATAATTCAGACATGCCAATATATTTACTTTCAGTGTTTCTGGCTTCAATCTGACTACAGCCAATTTTTTATAGCCAGAAAGGGTAAAAGAAAATACAGAAAAGGCTGGCATCAACAAAGTCTCCCATGACTAAAGATTTCTCAGCAATTCAGCATAGTTGAGAGGCACATCAGCTGCTATTCTGATAAGTGTATTAAAAGAATCTATCAGAGCGATACTGAAAGCACCCTAATTAAACATCTTATATTTTCATAATACCGAATCCTTGGTTTGTATTACTTTAATATAAATTTGAAATTAGAATCCAAAACAAAGCCTCCATCTGTAAATACTTGAAGCTTTACAAGGTAACATTTATGCAATCAATCATGACAATTAATTACTACAAATTACACATTTGCCAAATATAGCCTGTACCATCACATTTGGAATTTTAACATAAATACAAGTTTGGTGCAAATGAAGCCTCATACAAATAATGAAATACATGATAAATCAGCCAGATTGTACAAGAATAAGTATCTGCTGTACGTTCACAGTGATTCATCAAACATTTCTAAGAGTTGGAAAAATCCAATTACCATAAAAAAGAGTGAAACATTTTATATATGTGAATAGTAAAATTCATAAAAGATTTCTTAGAAAATATGTAGAATACTTAGGATGTAACAAAATAATCAAATACTAAATAATTTTAATGCAGCCACAAACTGTGGAAGAAGTTGACTTGTCCTTATTGGGAACTTTATTTTCAAGACACTCTTCCTGAAGTATTACATTTGATAAATAAATATGTTACCAACTCAGCAGCCTATATGTATACTTGGGTCCACAATGCACCCAAAGAGGGGTTATGGTTATGCCAAACCAAATTGAATTTTGTACAGTAGTTTCTAATAAAAAGCTGCTAATGACAACTTGTTTTACTTTAAAAAATATAAAAACAACATGTCTATTTTAAAGCAATTTTTTTAAATATAAAAACACTCCAAATGTCAAAGACTGCTACAGTCATTAACATTCCTGCTTGCTTGATTGCCCCCTCTTACATGTACTTACTTGCAGGGGCATCAATATTGAGGGGGGGGGGTCAACCTCCCCCCCCCCCCCGAAGATAAATTTACGCTACTACTTACTTGTGTTCTGGACTCACATGGAATAAGTGCACTGGAAAGTCTTATATTCAGGGGTGTGGCATTGTGGGGTTGGGGGTTCCAAGGGGTCATGACAACCAGTGAATTATTTGCCCTTCAGAGGGCTGTATCCCATCAGCTTTTGAAAAGTAAGGACTTTTATTTTGGAGATCCCCCCCCCCCCAATCTTTCCAAAATCCTGTACATACCCTTGTATATGAATTGTCTCATAAGTGACATTACTGTATTTGAATGGTGATTTGTACTTTACATTGCATATTAATTCTTGTGAAGGTAAAATGTCGTTGTAATTTATATAAAGCATGAATATTTGTATCTATATGAGCGATATTATGAATATATATATATATATATATATATATACTGTTCACAAACTAAACGTTTGACTCACCTTTTAATTTCTGGCAAATTATATTTTCGGTTGCTACAGGAAACCTTCTCTGCGCCCAAGACTGAACATCATCCAAGGTGGACCTGGTAATTGCTCAAAATCACGTTCCGTTTTCTCGGAAGTTTTCATCTTTCCCGCGATCACTGGCAATCAGTTTATCATATGAATGGGGAGAATATCCGGTCATGTGATGAGTGGCAAAACATAACGGCGGTTAAAACAAGTAAAATGTAATTTCCCGCGCGAGACATGTCTTAAAACATGTATTAGACATGTTTCACACATGTAACGACATAGCATGATGTTTCAATGGACCCAATTTTGAAACAAACGGTGAAACATGTTTTGAAACATGTTTAAAATTGAAACCTTTTTGCATACAAAACATTATAAACATCATGTAAAACATCTGTGAAACGTCATTTTTTAGAGTGTAGACCTTGGGGTCATTAAATTGATTAAATGGCTGCGTCGCTGATCTCACCACGCAATATCTAACTGTAAACTAAGCCACGTTAACAGCAGGCTGTTTGATATTAATTAGTTAGTTTTGCTTAATATATGCCAAACTGATCTGCTCAGTGTCAAACGTGCTAGCTCCGTAGTTGTTTGTACTGTGCCGCCGTGTACAAGCTCCTCGGGGTTGGTTTAATCTCGGGTGCCTTCAACATTAAAGCAAATCAAACCATACAGCCATCATCAAAGAAAGTTAATTTAAGGCTAATGCTACATTCACTTATTAAAACGAATGTTCCAAGGTTCTTCGCCATTACAATCTTCGGATTATCAACGTCGTCATTATATTTAAGATTATAGCATTGGGACAGATGAACCAGGATTGTTTTAGATAATGCCACCAGGTGGCACCACGCGTATTCCAAGGCGAGTTCTTTCGCTATCTGAAAAAGCCAAGCTTATTTGACTGAGCGAATCAGCGAAAAGAGCGTACGCGCGATTGCAGAAGAATTTAAGTGTGGCAAGACAGAGGTTGCGTCAGTTCCTAAACGTAAAAAAAATAATCACAGTTGTATATGACTATTGAATGCATGATGAGTTTATGAATATGGTGTACATGTACATGAATTCTGATATACCGTAATACAATAAACACGTTCTTGCAGCTGTTCGTTGTCTTTTTTTATAATGTTATCAACCAAGGTAACCCTGCCTAATAAGAACATCCCATTATTAAGGACAAAATGACTGAGTCCCTTGACTGTCCGCTTTAGACAGGTTTCACCGTATATATGTGAATGTCTGTACAAAAATAAACACACTAGGTTACCGTCTTGTTCAAATGGTTACCGTTGCTATTCCGATGGGGTAATCGGGGGCTGGGGGTGAAATTCCGGGAAAGGCCTCCATAACTGATCGCGTCATGGGAAAGGACCGTATAGGTTGAACGAGGCACTTTCGGCTATAAGAGCATTGAATATATAGTAAGCAATAGCTCCGCGTACAATGATCTAGGACTGTAAGTATAACCCGTCAAAGCTGTTAACAGAGTGAGCTCGGAGTGCGAATGATGCTAGATCATTTAGCCAGCGCTGCAAGTAGAGTGAGTTAATTTCAGATACGAGTACAGGCTTCTTTGAATGATATTAGCGAATTAGTACTCGGAGTACAGTGAATACAGAAATATTGGACTGCGTGCTATGACTGTGAGTTGAGTGCGTTCAGGCTTTGCAGCAGAAAGTGTACTGATAGCGTTGTCAGTTGAATAGGTTAAGGTTGTGAGTACATAAAGCCAGGGCTGTGAGCAGAGGGAATTATTTTTTAGCACAGTGAATACAATATGCAAAGCATAGTGTGTAAATCTGTGGATACACAGGGTAAAAACTTTGTGGACAGAAAATGGCGTTCTTGAGGAGGTTCTGAGTACAATGACTAAGGGTTATAGGCACAGTGTATACTGAGAGGGTAGTGCGCAAGAAACGGAGGATATGACGATATGACGAAACAAAAGATAAAGGGCCATAGTCTGGTGGGTCATATACTGTTTTATCTATTTCACTTTAATCTACTTCAACTTAATAACCTTTTGTAAACCATGCTGGCTGGCCTAATTAGCTTGCTATTTGTGTGTAAGTAATGAATGTTATCCTAAGTTTCGCTTAGTGCACACGGATACACATGTGGTTACACAAACCAACCTATAACATAAAATAACCACCGTTTGTACCCGTGCCATGTTGTTTTTAGGTAGACATTGATTAGCTTTGGGAAATTTGTTATTATTAATTGGACCATGATCACAAATAAAATTTAGAAAAGGTTATTTGAGGATATGGTAGAAACGCGCACCTCCCTCCTGTACCAACTTGTGAGGACTGATTCGAGGATATTGTGAACTCAGAGCTGTATCTTAAAACCACTTTGCTGTTTTTATATACCCTTCCAAATTTGACAGTACAATGCGGTACCACGAAAAGCTGTCGCGTCTATATCGGCATGTATCCTGGATTGGTGTCGTGACTTTCTTTACTGAAATGTAATTTTTGAGAGTTTTGGTGTTTCAGCTTTGAAGATTCACATTACAATTATGTTGCATATACTAATAATCTGGATTCTGTACCAGGCGATATCGGCTTAGCATATAAGAAGTGAGTACGCAAACATTTATATCTTCTTTGTACATCCTTGTTTAGATTTTCTATATGAACCATAATTCAAAGAAGGATTAAGCACTGGAGGGGTGATCTTGTTGAATGGAATTCCCCGTTAGGCCAAGTTGTGCCTCGTGTAGCAAAGTTTACTGATCATATACAGACACAAATAAAACAAACCAGAGTCTGTTTTGACGCTCGCCCAACGCAAATGAAAATTCCCCCCTCCCCCAAATATTGGCGGGAAGATTTAACTTTGCACCCCATGGTCTATCTCAGTATACAAGTTAAAATTTTAGAATTAAAAAATATGGATTTATATTTCACTAAACTGAATCTCAGTTTTACAGAGATATTTTGCACAATTAATGTGTTTGCTGAGTAACCTAACAAATCAAAATTATCTAAGTCAATACCATTACCCCGTAATAATTATGACAAAGTATCTGACATGTCTTACCAGATATTGTCTTCGTTTATTGTGGATTTACTTTGTTAGAGCGTATAAAGAAACAAATTTCGAGAACCACTTCAGTTTTAGTGAGAACCAATGATGATTTTTTTTACTTTACTGATCCTTCGGGTGAGTGTTATTTCTGCTTATGTCGATTCCGGAAGAAATGTTGAAATATATTGTTATAAAATTAACCAGTAGGTGTTTTATCCCATCCAAGGAGTTAAATAGCTGACAGACAAAACCACACAGATAACCTTATCCGAACAAAAATGTAAGCACTGGATTCACTCAGCGGACGGACATTAATAATGCACTGATGCGCGCGAGGTTTAATCTTAATAACACTCCAATATGTAGATAATACAGGGATTTGCTTTTTGTCTTTGTTGTTTAATGAATCAGAATTAAATTGTTTATCATATCCTTACTCTTCTAAAACAAAAGAACTAAAAAGAGGAGAACACGACCACTTAACAGTATATTATGGCTCAATCCACAAACACTTACAACAGGATAAGTCACATTTACTCAAAACACAGCTTAACAACGGAATACATCACAGTATATCTTAAAGTTAAAGCTGTTTCTATATGTTAGACTCAATCCTACCAACAAGAAACAACAATAATTTTTTTCTGCGATACTGGGATACAGAAGAAATAAAGACCAATGACTGTATTACAATATCAGAATTAACTGAAAGAACTCATAATCGACATAAAATACAATAGCGCCAAGACTTCTTGATTAAATTGAAAGCGGACAAGTGTTCCGGGTATAGGTATGTTGTTATTCTTTAAAATCGAAACATCTAATAATAATAATACAAGCGCTGGACTTTATTTGACATGCAAAATAATTCACAGCATTTAGCTATTAAAATATCGTTCTTTCTTTTTCCTCTCAGGCTTAAAATTGTGCCTGACGAGCAAACATTCTCTTTTCTACTGCTTTATTCGCTTCTGAAGGAAGGATCAGGAGGTTTCCACGACTACAGCGCTCAAGCGCAATGATCTCCGTTCTTTGTCTTTTAGACCACGTATATAAATAAGACATGTAATAACTAATCACTGTATCTTATAGTGATATTTGAAACCATTAACTCTGTTACCGATTTCACATAAACTATGGTCACCTTTGTCTGTTTTTTTTTTTAACATTACAGACTGTAGTGATCGCACTGACTCGGACAAATATTGTTTTGTTCCCGCAAGTGCCAATTGGACACAGGCTCAAGAGCAATGTAACATCAACGGAATCGATACAAGTCTTCCCCATGACGGTTCAGAAGTAGAGCATCAGCGTATACTAAAAATCATGCAGCAGTTGAGATTGGAGACTGCGTGGATATCACTTACAAAGAAGAAACTGAGCAACTGGAAATGGATAAACGATGGCTCCGGTTAATGTCCAGGGATTCTATGTATTTGTCTTTAACGTGCTTTGTTATGACGAGCCTTTTTTTCTGTGATATGAAAGATCAATATTTACATGAATATATTATAATGTTAATACCTTTGATTTTTTTTTCAGACCGTAGCCCTAAAAGAGGACCAAAGGAGGGCCAGTGCGGGATATATAGCTTAGAAGATAACGTTTTGGAAGTGGACAGAACGCTCTGCTTTTCAAGCGTGCCCTCAAAATATCTGTGTGAACACAATAGAAAGTCTCTTATTTTCTCATTATCTCCGTCAGCTCACTGAAAGGCAGTACAAAAGCACATACATAACATATTTTTTTTTTTAAACAAAGATAAAGTCTCAGATAAACGGCATAAAAATTTTGATTTAAGATGCAACAATTATATTTTTTCAATGATTAATGATTAAAGCATGATCTAAATTAAAAAAGGGTTACAACTATTAAAATGTAGATGCAAAACGATCGGTAAAACCGGTTGAATTTTATTTGTCACTAATAAGCCTCTTTAAACACTGATAACAGTCACAGCAATTTATTCTGAAAATGAAGGTGGACATATTGACCTTTATACCTTGTAATTTTACTTTTCATGTGTGCCCACGTCTTTATTAGGGTGTTTAATTTACAAATGGTTGTGTAGTGATGTTAGAAATTTCCTACACTAAAAATGTAATATGTTCTTTAACAACACATAGACGTACTGAAGGAATGAAGGATAAGTCTAGAATTTTTTATCCAATCTAATTATTAATTGCGACGTATCATTAATTCGAAGAAGATATAACTAATGCTTTTAGGTTCGACCTGTCCATCCGTCGCCGCAAGATATAACTGCATCATTATTGAAGGTAAAGCGGTGACGTTGCATGAAGGAGTGTACAACCGGCTCACGGCCAGGGCTATGTGTAGAATCATGGGTTCCGAATTGATTCACATGGACAAAAGTGGTCTAAAAAAAGAATTAGAGAAAATTATGGAGCTCAAGGAAGGGGTTTATGTAGGACTGCAACGTGAAGACTGGACCTTTAAGCGACCTATGGAAGGTGAGTCGATATTCATGTTGCTTATCCGCCCCAATACAACCCGGCTGCAGGCTCCTACTATTACCAGGATAAATTGCTTTTGTTTAAGAAATTTTATATTGAAACATTTTATGACACATTATCGTAATTTTTATTATTATCTTTCTCAACAAATCCCTCCGTACATATATTTTAAACAATGGATTAGATTGTACCAGTAATTTGAAGTCAAGCCGGCTTTGACTGGGCAATCAATGTAAGCACTTCTGAACAGGAGTGACCATGACATCATTTTCTGGTGACGACCGGACTTGCATATAACAAGTGTGTTTGACAATCCCCGTAGAAGCACGTTTTAATAATCTACTTTGGATGTTAGGAGTCTGTTTACCAAGGCGTCCGAACTTATGGCAGCATCAGTAACAACTTATCTGTACATGTTGTTAACATGTCATTCCCTAGTCATCACCGAGTCATATGTCATTGCAATTTCGTATGATGTTGCTTCGACAACTCCCTATTTCGATCGAAAAGTTTCAAATTCTGTTCTGGTCGTTAGATGGTCAGATGCAAAGTGCATATGCAATATCTCTCTTCGAGCTATTTAGATTGATTATTCCTTGTAATCAATGACAAAATGTCTACTGGCCTAAACTGTATACTACTTGTCCTCTATACTGAGTTTTAAATTCTATTCTGGTCGTTATATGGTCAGATGCAAAGTGCATATGTAATCTCTCTCCTCGAGCTCTTTAGATAGATTATTCCTTGTAATCAAAGACAAAATGTCTATTGGCCTGAACTCTATACTGGTATCCATGGGGTTGAAAGACAAGTTCACCTGAAAGAAGTCAGCACTTCTGAGAAGTGATGAGAAAATGTAAAAATGTCACCGATTTTTTTGGTGTACATCACCGTCGCACTCAATACTGTTATAAAACCTATTTAGTCAGCTCGACGTGATTACTCAACCAGAATTACACCTATGTTTGCGCTTTTCCGGTTTATGTACTTAAATGATGCTCAAAACAATCCAACAGTGCCTGGTTGTCTATCATATCGAATGCGGATGTCATATCCAGCATGACCAGCGTGCGGCCACGAACCAGCATCCAAAGTATGAAGTCATTTTATGCTTTGAACAGGGCTGATTCTGTTGAATACACTTCATTTACGCGGAATATGATGCCCCGTGGAGAATGTTTTTTTAAGCAAGTGATGATCGAGACGTGCATATAACCACCATCTCCAAAACTTCTGAAAAAACTGAAGGTTGGATACCAGTCTGTAGTTCTAAACGTGGTCTAGATCAAAGCCCGGTCTTCACGAGTGGTTTGTCTAAAAGTCTTTGGCAAACATCATGTTTCCTAGGAGCTGTTTTAATGGTTGTATTTTATAGGCAATATTACATTTGGTACTGATGCAGTGGTATCTTTTTAAATTACGACGTCAAATTGCATGGAATATGCAGGAACAAAGTAAGACGCACTAAAACGACATATTATATGTTACTCCTACGTGCATTGACATAAGGTTTATTTTCTCATTCTCTTTCAAATATCTCTAAGCTATGCCCTCGTTAGCAGCCATGTAAAGAAGTGCATCCAGGATTAACCGTAAACTGAATTTGAGAAGTGCTTAATAGAAATTTATCTCTAAATTCTCATCGTTTACACTCAGCTAAAGCTATTTGAAAGTAAGATGGTCATATGAAGAATTTTATTTATTCTGAAAATTCCTCACACCTAAAGATGAAGCAGATATGGGAACTGTGTTTTGGGAAAAGCAAGTAAAAAATAACTGTCTTTAATAGCAGCAATGAAATGTGGACCTCTTTAAGCTGTGACGCCCAACATCCGTTTATCTGTCAAATATGTAAGTCCTCTTTGAAAAAACTAACCTTACAAGACTAAAATCATTATATTTCATATATAGTGTTACCTGCTTAATATTTCGAGTATACACCAAGAATGTATTCAGTGTATTTGAAAATAGGATTTTCTATTTACATCCAAATCTGCATTGCTCTTTATCTAGTATTGTGAGCTATGTGCCTGCGATAAAACTGGTGTACGAAAACAAAAAAAAAACTGGAATCTTTGGTTAGTGATATGGTTGGTGTTTCGTAGACTGGCCTCATATATACAATAGCTATACAATATCCATTTAATTAAAAATGTATGAATAACTAGTATTGCATTTATTTACGAGCCTACCTAAATTTATACTAGCCTGACAGACACAGTCAATATGGAAATATTGGCGTTTACATAACAATGGGGAATATAAAATTTCACTGAAAGCCTCTATTATTATATGCATAAACGGGCTAAAATTAACACTGGCTATATAATAATGCTTTTTTATATTCTCGAAATGGTATTTTCCAAAAGACAAGACCTCAGTTGACAACACAAAAAGCAAGCAGTCTCCTCGGAGCCCATCAAGTGAATCTGACTATACACGTGCAGGTGAAGTATTGAAAAATGAAGATAATGGTAAGTTAATTTTTAATCAGTATCATTTTAAAAAGTCCAGTATTACGTGACTAGTGGAATCAGATCATGTGGATGCTATCCTATAATATATATTGCTTTTAACGTAAATGACTGTAATATTAGGTTCAAAGTTCCATATAATCATGGAATATCACTTTTCAAATCTTAATTTGGTTTGGTCTTATATCAGTAGATCTGACAAATTGAGAAAGGCCTTAGATTTTCCAGGGACTCTTTTCAAGTCAGCTGACTGAACGTCATATGAGCTTTAGCAATTACTCTTTGACCGTCGTCCGTCTGTACGTCAATCCGTTAACACTAACCTTAACCGCTGGACCTAGAAATCTCTAACTGAAAACCATGGAGGTCCATAAAAAAACCTCTGGAAACCTCAACTTAGGTCACTGAGACCTAAATCATCTGAGCTAAGGCGCTCATAATTACCCCCCCCCCCCCTCCCGGAATAATTAAAAATATGATATAAAAGCTCCAATATTTGAATAAATAATGCACTGATTGCCATGGTTACTGTGGTTGGCTTCATATTCGCGAGGCTGAAATTTCGCAATTTTTCAATTTTTAATGTTTCGCGAGGGTTTCATTTTCGCGATCTCACCAGAACCCAAATATTTTGTAAAGCCATACCTATGTGTGTTATTAAATGAGAATAAGTCATGAGTTTGTGATATTTCTCATATAACGATGGGCCCGAACACAAAGCACAGGTAGTTAAGTTCAAATTAAGGGGAACGTTTTCCCTATACCTGCATACCTTATTATAACAATTCTCATTGTTCTAATCTATTCCCATACAAATATTGGCTACATTCAATAAGAAGGACGTAATCCATTGGCCAATTATTCCCGAGGGCGAACAAAAAGGCAACCACAGTATTTCCATTGATCAAATAGTGTTTTAAATTGCTCAAATGGTTTTCACCAATTCCTGAAGACTGGTGGCGCCTCCTGTATTTACTCTGATTTTTACGCATTTATTCTCAAATTTTAAGACCTTCAAATGAAGCAGTCTGGACGTTAATACGGCACAAACCGCCACCAGGAGGCACTAGGAAAATCTATGTTTTGCAATCTACGGGATCAAAAGATGAATCTGAACACCCAGTGGGTCCGACAGTGCACAAATTGTAAATGCTGGACTCAAAAGCTTCTTTCTGAATACTCATAAGGGTACATTTAAAATCTCCTTAGAAACCTCAAATTAGGTCACTTTGGCTTAGAGAAGATCTATGGGGCTCAAAAATCCCCCCCACAGAATAATTAAAGATTTAATACAAAAGCTCTAGTATCTAAATAACCAAGGCACTCATTGCCATGATTATTTCCATACGTATTGATCATGGAGTGTTTCGTCCTTCCTGAAGACTGGTGGCGCCTTAATGTACATTTTAGGTACTTTTTTCTCTATTTTGAGACCTTCAAATGAAGCAGTCCGGACGATAACATGGCACTTTCACACCACTGAAGATGTGAACTTCCCGGTTGTTTTCAGTCAGTCAAAACAACAGGCAGACCAAACATAAAAACACTCAATGAAAAACTCTTCGACAGTTGTAAGATAACCAAAAAATATAATAAACAATAAATTGGTTACCTACAGATCTCTGGTGGGGATGTCATCAGCACAAATATCACACTAATTCCACTGCCGTACGGAGTCCATAAACTGATCCACATTGACAAAGTTAAAATGCTCCAGATCACATGACCTTCGCTTTCAGGTGACTCTAGACGTTCTGGTGGTCCCTGGCGTAATCCATGTGCACCCGGAGCATAATCCAATCCGAGCGTAATACAGATGGTCACAACAACACACAACTGGTTCTTACTGCGGTATAACTGTTAATCTTCCGTAAAACACAATTCGCGTGCCGCACATCGAATGTTCTATGATAGCCCTGAATCAACTGCTCTGTCAGCTGGTCTACTGTAGCCCTCCAGTTAGCGGATACCGAAGAAACGCACTCTCTAGCGAAATTTAGTACAACACTTTCGCGTCAAGAAAAAGTCCACTCGACTGTTCCTGGGAGCCCACCATCACAAGATGCCTGTCCTTCGGAATACAATATCACTGTCTCTAAAGTACTTAACATATCTAGTATCAACAAGGTGGCCTCCCTCAGACGTAGACTGTCAATAACGGCTGACGCGATCGCCCATCTAGACACACAGAAGTCAGCAAACCAACCAGTTGGACCGCTGTAGCACGCTCAGATGAACGCTACATTAACGAAGCGCTCCGGCTCTGTCAAGATTACTGGAATTCTCCCCTTATATGAGATCCCTGACGTCACAACTCCAGCTAGACTTCTCCGCCTATCAGCACTTCCCTCCACGATGTCTCTTGTCAACACAGATTAAATTTAACGCAGACAAGCCCCCAGGGATGATTTCGTGAGAAAACTAACCTAAACAAATTCGGAGACAAGACGTCGCCTACCAGACACAGTTACTGTGGAGACTGCAATACAAGATTGGGTCTCACGAGTCTATGCTACATTGGAAGGAAGATCAAATGATGCAGGTGACACCTACTGATTACTAAACTGCTTTGAAATTTACATTTAATGAAACACGTGTTCTTCCTAACTAGGTTTCTCACGCTAATGGCTAAACATGATACTCTATTAAATTAACAAAACTTGCAAAACAATTATTTGGTCATACTGCCTATACCTTAATATACAAAGCCACAGTCATCTGGTGACAGGCACAAACCATAATCTTTGAACTTTTAAATGAACATCAAGGGAACATTAAGGGAACTCCTAGGCAAATCTTCTCAGAAACCTGAAATTTGGTAATGGTGAACTATATTCTGCTGACAAAAACATGAATGTGAGCACTCAAAGAATCGGACAGGGCACAAATAGTATCCATTTAGCCTGCCATCTTCTATTGGGGCATTCAGGGAGTTCCTGGGTAAATATCCTTAGAAACAAGAAATTAGGTCACACTGATCTTTATTCAGCGAGCTGTATGAAAAAAAAATAATTTAAGTCAAGATGGGCTCAAATTGTATCCGTTAGGCCTAGAATCTTCTAACGCAACAACCAGGGAGTTTCTGGGCACATTTTCTCACAAACCTTAAACAAGGTCGTGATGACCTATATTCTGCGAGTAACTGGCCAAAAAAATGACTCTGAGCACCACGACAGTTAAAAAGGCAAACATTGTCTCCGTTAGACCTGGAAACTTCCAACCGTACATCAAGAGAGATCCATGGCAAATCTACTCAGAAGCATGTAATCAGGTCATGTGACCTATTTTCTGCAAGCAACTGGCCAAGAAAATGCTTATGAGCACTAAGACAGTCAGTCATGGCACCAAACTTTGCTTTTGGACCTAGGGCCTTCTAATGGTCCTTGGCAAGTCTCCTTTGAAACTGGCAATTATCCAGCAATCCACAAGTCGTAACTGTTGGGTATACTAATGTCTTAATTAATTTAGAAGGAGGCCATTCTTATGTCTCCTTTGACCTACAAAATAAGGTCACTGTGAGCTATATTCTATGAGCTGTGTAAAACAACATGATTTGAGTACGCTATAAGTCAGATGTACACAAGTCATAACAGTTTAACCTAGAAACTTAAAACTTCGTATAGGGAGTTCCCAGTAAAATCGTCTTGCTGTCACCTATTTAACATCTAAGGACTTTGGGAAAAAAAACATGAATTTGAGCACACTGGAAGTTATCCTACCCATTGTTCAAGGTTCCTTAACAAATACATTTTTACCAGATCATAACACCAATAATTAATACATGCATCACCTGTATACATATCAAATTCAGCTGAGCGTCGTGACTCAAAGGTCACATGTCTAGTCGAGTCTAATTTGCTACATCCAGTTTAGAAAAAAATGTTCATTTATAACATCTGAAAACATATTCTATGGAACTAATATCTAATTGTTCTTCTGTTTTAATTTCCAGTGAGTACTAAATATCTATTGTTGTGTGTGGAAAAAAATGCATTTTATTAAGATACTATTTATGACTTGTATTTTACAGTCAATTGTGAAAAGAAGGCATGTCTGCATTTGCATAATCATAAGGCAAATATGGCTAAACAGCTATGGCAGAGCCATGAAATAAGAATTTAGCTTAGATATTTTTTTATGTTTCGGTTTTGTTTTATGTATTCTGTAACTGTACAGCAGTTGCGGCCACATATGCACATTAGAGAGCATGACTAAAGAAGCGTTGCTTCCTTTGTTACACAATAAGATTATGAGAATCGTCTGCTGATTAAATACATTTTGTTTTATCAGTTCCTTCAGGAATCCCACTACTTCTCCTGGTGTCTTTTATCTTTTTTTGGCGCACTGATAACATCTGTCGTATTAAGCTTCCTGGCGGGGCGTAAATGTGGCATTAGGAACAGGTGACTATAATATTACAGCACACATATAGCGCCAAGAACTAAACCTAGCTTAGGGTGTAGAACAATTTAAACAGTAGGAATCTAATCCCCGTGGCTTTCGTTTAGTAAAAATAACTCATTCGACAATGGAACATGAAAATATGCTAATAATCTCTTCCCTAAAGCCACATAAGGAAGTGATTTGTATCAATACATATAGCTCTATCCGCTCTATTATCTTTAATGTGTCTCACATTCGCCTTAACTTACGAAAACTAACAGCAAACGACCGGCATGCACGCCGCAATACATGAAGTGGCCTTTTGTGTGTGATCCCAATTTTCAATTAAAGATGAAAATGCAGTGTTTATAACAGTATAAAATAATTATGGCTTGTGTCAAATATTCCTTGCCTTTCCAGAACCATAAGACATGAAGATGATACTACATATTACGCAGAAATTAAAGACAGTGAGCTTTTGGACCATGAGTGCAAACAAAGGTCAAAGCAGAGAGCTCTCCAGGAAGGAGAATTAATCTCAGACGACTCCCCAGTTTCCTCCGACAGAACGAGGAAACATTTGTACGAAGAGGTTCTAAACGAAAGCCAATCGCCAGGTAAAGAATGGGTAAGAGATACTAAAGTATTAGATCCAGAAAATTTCCGGTACCATGAATGTAAAGGTTAATGTAATCAAACCAATGACAACACAAAATGTCCCTTCCATGCCTCGGAATGTAAATATGAGATAAGATAAATTTAATGAGCCAATAAAACATACAGGAATTCGTTTTTACGTTGACGAAATACATGTAGATTAAATATACACAAACGCCTAAAATTACCATAACGCAATATACTAAGACTAAATTCTCATGACTCAAACATGTTTTAATGACTAGACAATGAATATACAAATGTATTTGAATTAATGACGCACTGACATTCATGAGATCCGCATAGCACGACAATATGGAAGGTGCCACAATGCAGGTGGAATGCCTGTTTTGCAGTTTGCCTGTTTGCGTCCTAAGACTCTTGCCAGATTGCAGCAGCTTCTATTCACATTCAATGGATTACTGGCAACACTTACAATGTTTTTACTTTAGAAATACTATCTTTCTAAAAATATTGCTTCCAGATTGATTTCGCCTAGGATATACCTAGGAGCCTAAAGCAAAACATCTGATGAAGGATTTGCTAAGGCGGGGCATGCCGGGCAATTGGATGAATGCAATAAGTGTCCAAGGGATCAAGAGAAACCGCCTGAAATGTTTAATCTGTGTTATGATATCACAACCATGGGGCCGAACCCCGTTCATGCGTCGGCAATGTAATTAACTGAGGGAGGAAGGACTAATCATTATTACACAAAGAGGGGGATAGTGGTGTTGAGTTGTCAACATTGTGTTTAATTCGCTGACCTATATTAGCCAAATACTTATAACATGGATAGAAAATGGCAGTCAAATGATAATTTAAATGTAGTAAGGTATAACTTTATACAAGCTTGTAACTGCATATTAAAACCCATTGTTGTAATAATGATTAATTTCGGGTTGACATGGACCAGTAATATGTTTATAATTTACTTGTAGTATACCGTAACTTAAATGATTTGTTTCCTTATCTCTTTTATATGAATTATTGTACATAAAACTTTCATAATAAAAGTCATTCGTTAAACATTTACGTCTCGTTTATATACCTTATATACTGAAGCGTAATAAGGCGCGTTGGATATTTTCATTATTGGGAATATACCTTTGACACCCTGACAGGAAAGAGAGACGCGCACGCAGGACTGTGGCGGTACATATCTTCGCTCTAATATGCTGAAACAAATCGGTTGCAACATTCCGAGATATATACGAACCGATTTTCAAACGAACATGAAAGAATGTGTTTTTATGACTTGATAGGAAATATCTTTTAGGGTTCACGATTACTTTGTTTTAGGTATATTATATATTATGAGATGAAAGTTACTTATAAGGCTTGTTGATTCGTGTAGAATTAATACATTGATTGTTTTCCAGATAATGTTGTTACGTTGTAGAAACTTAATATCAGATATATGTTCAATCAGTCCCATTACATAAAATGAACCTTCGTCGCAAAAGGTGGTTTCAAAATTTTGATTAAACATTTCTTTTGAACCGTTTCGTTTGACGCTAAATTTATATTGCGTGAAGGTAACCATAAAAATATCGATCTAGTTAATAGCGATGATGAATAAGAATTAATGACACCGGAGTTATCTACTTCTTTTAAATCTTTTACGTATTTATATTCCCCATTTATGTCTCCCCTACCCTCGTTCGTAGTCGTCGTCTGTGTCGAACCACTCAATATTGTTTTCATGAAATTTGAAACTGTGTCTACCAATATATCGGATGAGTTCGAAGAACAGTGAGCTTGACCTTCACATCCAAGGTCAATTATGCCGAAATTGACATTGTTTTTTAATCCCCATAACTTTTAAGTAGTGCATTATTTTTCTCAAGTTTCATACACAAGTTGTTTCCAGCAAGTACTTGGATGAGTTAGGAAACTGTTGACCTTGACCTGTATCTTCAAAGTCAAATCAGAGGACTTATTGCTCATCGTTTCTTTGATTTCCTGTGAATGTGGTATTTTTTTTTCTTCTAAGTGAAATCACTCAAAAAAGAAAGAGCTTGTGAATACTACAACTTATTAACCACTTCTTATATTTTCATAAAATTTTAAACTTGAATTATTTCTACCAAAGTCTCGGATGTGTTTGAAAACTGGTCACCTGACCTTCACTATCAAGGTCAAATTATCGAAATTTGAGGACCCAATACCTTAAATTGTAATTCATTTTGTCCTCAAGTTTGTAGTTGAATTAAAAAATAACTTTGACCTGGATCTTCAAGGTCAAATGAGCGGACATTTTGCTTATTGTCACTACGTATTCCTGGAAGGCACTTACTTTTGAAGCACTGTAAATTCTTTCCTAAAATTCAATACACAAGTTGTTTTAAACAACCTCTTTTATTCACCTGAATACATATACATAACAAAGGAGGAAATTTTAAAACAGGAAAGTTTGTCGTCATCCTTACGACACCTGTTAGCAACGACTGACTTTAAGTGTCTTTTATATCGAAGAAGAAGATAATATTTGTAATATATGGTTTTACTATCATATCTTTAACCTCGAAGTTCCTATAGGATCTGCTTGTGTCCATTTTGTTTCTTTTTAAAATCACTAGAGTGCCAGCCTGGAGGACCGTACACGATTGACGAACGATACGCAAAATGCGCCTGATCATGGAGGTTTATTCTGACCTATCCTGAGTGCAGCTGATTCATTGTGTGTACACACCAATTGAGGTATTTATGTGTTCCACTGAACTGAGACTGAGAAATAACACACAACGATACCACTTTTTCGAAGAATAATGGTCTTTATTGACATAACGTTGGCCTTGCCACAAATAGCGTCGGTCTGATAAAACTTATAAAAGTGACATACCGACAATGCATGTATTTCTTATTGACGTTATAATCTGGTGACAAATATTTGTTGTGAACGATGAACAATGAATGCAGTGATTTCCAGAGTGCTTAAAATCATGCGTTACCCCATAGTCCTAAGGAATATTTTACAACAACCTGATTAGGGATTACTGCAACTGCCTGTCCGACAAATTGGATGGTAAAATCATGTTCTCTTACATATCTGAATCATATCTATATGATTTGTGCCGTGTTAACGGACAAACGGCCGGACAACGGAGAAAGGCTGATGACTATAGCTCAGATGACTAACAGTTATGTCAGCTAGAAACACTATTTACATGAACAATGTATTTTTTACTGTTAAGAATGGAATATTGACCATAAACTATATTTATTCATTATCCTCCGAGAATGTTGCATCCTTTAAAGTAAGTCGCAAAAGGTCCACATAGGGTATGATATACGAATGATCGGTCCCTTTTACCCACAAATCATTGATAAAAAAATGAGTGTCACCGTAAAGTACGATATTATTAAAATATATATATATATATATATATATATATATATATATATATATAAAGAGAGAGAGAGAGTGTGTGTTTAGTGTTCTACAATAATTATAATAGACAAAAATGAAAAAAATATAATTCCAAAGTTAGTCAGTGTTAGATTTTGCTAACAAATAATAATTTCGTACATTATCTTCAGGTGCTTGAGGCAAATCTAATAAAAATAGCAGGTGTAAATTTCAGAATGTAACTCAAAATGATGTTCAAGAACAAACCTAAAATATGACTGAATAGTAATATGTGGCTAGTACGGCAACTAAATTTATAAAGATATTCAAATAAACAAAAATTATGTTCCATATGTCTATATTTTAAGCCTAAAGCGTTAATATTGGGCTTATTTGCAGTTATTTGAACTTCACATGAATGACAATATATTATGTAATAAAGCTCTGACCTACCCTTACTACATCACTGAAGCTCTGAGCTTTCCTGTTTACTACATTTATTGCAAAAGCATCGTGTCATCTTAGAGATTAAGCGTTCAGGTCGCTACTTTTAGCTGTCGAAAAAATATGGCCCTTTGGGGTTTTATATAAACACTTGCCGTGTTACTAAACTGCACTCCTAACCCTAGTACCCTTAATTTATTACACGGATTACAATGAGCATATTTTATATGTATGCTACATGATCTAATACTAAATATAGAGTAGGTCATATCAAATTTAGAATGGTAAGAGAATGAATAAACTCCAAAACAAATACATATATCTTCAACGTAGAACTTTAAAATTTACGGAAATTCTGTATTGGTTCTAAAGCCAAATCAGTGCGGAGAGGGACACAACGTATCAGCTGCAACATTCTTATTTTTCAAATAAGAAGAAATACTTCTACATGCTTCAGTATTTCGATCAGATCGGATTATATTTCGAGCTAAAATCATTGGTTCTGAAGCGCTGATGGCGGTTTTGCAATCTGTTTGGTTCCTGTGATTTCTTCATTTCGCTAATCTCCTTCTTTACCCCACTCATGTCACTTCTTATAGCATTAAGCTCACTTCTGATTTCATCCATGTTTCCCACGACTTCTTCTTCTCTTTGTATGCCGTAATCCCTGAGTTGATCACGTTCTTCAACCAATCTGCGATTTTCTTCCATCATCATTTCCACTTGAGTTCGATACTTCAAGATTTCTATGAACTGTTCATGAACAAGCCGATCTTTGTCTGTCATTTTCATATTTATTTCGTCGAGCTCTTTCTGTAACTTTGCGATGGTTTTGCAACGTTCTGCTAACGCGCCTCTGGTTATGTCTAGCTTTCCTCGAAGCTCCCTGTTCTCGCGCTGAAGGGTTACTACAGTTCTCAAAATGATGTCACCGTAACGGGCAAGCTTCCTCAAAGGAGTATCATTGGATGGTCCATCTTCTTGAAACGATAGTTCTTCCATCTTATCCTTGGTTCTGCTCATAAAATCAGAAACTTCATCCCTCAAATTATTATAACGTTTGTTCATGTCTGTGAGCTTGTCCCTCCATATATTTCTCTTAACATGCGCAAAATTTTTGGCCTTCCCTATTAGCACTTCCTTTTCTTCATCTGGCATGGTACCTCGGCGGAGAGATTCCCCCAGCACGGACCCCACATGTTTATTAATATCTGGGTCCACCTGACCGTATACTCTTACCTTGATTCTCTTTTCAAGGTACTCGGCCAAATCTGGGCTTCCATTGTTCCAAGCACCGTCTCTTCTGAGGCTCGCTTTTTGAGAAAATCAATTACATAGTGACCTCTAATTTTATCCCTCCGGGCCTGTAACAAAAAAAACCCCATAGATTTACATTTGTTTCCATATCGGTTACATATATGTGTTTCAAAGTGTCATAATGAACATCTGTTTATATGGATTCGCTTGTTTATTTATCCTGTATGTAAAATCGTGACAAATCATTTTTCATGATTACGCACACTTATGGCTACCAACTCCTTGTCCATTAAAATCTTCTGTTCCCTCATTGGTTTTGCTATACCACTAATGAACCATGTTACTTCACTAACTATCTTCTCTCTCATTTCTCCCAATACGTCTCTAATATGGTCCTCCTTCTTTTTGCTATTGCTTCGCCTTTTAGACATCTGTAAAGGCAAAGGTAGACACTTTCTTATTACCACGCATGTTGACTGATTGGCGTAAAGTTGACCACTGATATTTTATATGCAAAATAACATCAAAGATCAGACAAGAGCACGAAAAAGGTAATCGCAGAGGTATAATTGTTCTTAAAAAATTAAGATAAAAGTAATTTCACAGTCATTCAACAAGCATATTTTTAAAAATTAAAATTTTCGTATAAGTTTTCAAAACTGTTTTTTATTAGTATAAACTGGATATACAGTGGAAAAGGTTGTGCGCATTATTTTCCGTTATGAATCACATGTTATTGTTGCTATGCTTAAAAGCATTAGAAAGGTAATATAACGCTTTAATCAATCTGAAAGAGATATAGGTTGAAAACTGTACTCTTAAGACAGTGACAATGGGCAAAACAATTGATCCAGAGATAACATCTGGACGGTAAGAGTAACAGGTGCATCTATACGCACATGGATGTACATGTGTACCTGTACACAAGTCTCTAGTTCAAGTCGTTAATTTGAACTAGATGTGTCTGTAATACCGTCGCCTTTGCAAATTTTATTGTTCATTCTTTGCTGATAAATACCCTGTTGGGGATTACTTTCGAAACAGGATGTTCATCTATTCAGTAGAGGGTAAAATGGTCCACCTTCCTGCTTTACGTTTCCCCTGAATTACCCAGTTAAAATAATATTAGAAAAACCCATCTTACAATATTGTCTGTCAGGTTAATGTGACTAATCTTTTCCAAGGTTTTTCTGATAAACAGCTATCCAGTATACTGCAGTTCGTTCTTTCGAAGATATCCCTCTCACAGAATATGAATAAAACGGCGATAACATTAATAAATAGGTTTTAGGGCCGCTGCCAGCTTGCTGTAGCATTTAAAGATCATCAGGATTCGTTAGCTTACCATTTGACTTCTGCGAATTGTGCTGACTGTTTTGTATAAAAATCTATGTGCTTCACAAAGTAGGTCAAGTTGACAAATCGTCGAATTGTGTGTGTGTGAAACTTCCCTGCTGAAATAAAATGCCCAGCTTAAACCTTTTTAAAGATGTCAGGATCATAAATTAAAGTTAACGGAGGGACGGATTGAAATGCGTACGGCATGAATGACAATAATAGCCGCCAGCCAAAATAGCCTGAAGATAATGTATTCATGCTCTTTTTTCGAAATCAAGTATATAATTGTATGCTTAGTTCCTACCCTGGATTAAGTTGGAGTTCGATAATTTTATTATGACAAATCAAACACAAGCTGGATCTAAGATAACACAAATGTATATTATAATATATCATATTTGTCTTCAAACTGCGATACAAATTCCATTAAATCTTACTTAAAACAGCATCAAAATTTTTAAAAATTCAGTTATAAGAAAACTTACCTTAAAATATTATATTCCTCTCAGCAGAACCAACCTGGTTTTTTATTCCTTCTAATCTCTAAGTCGAAAGATTTTCAAGCAGAGAAGAACCCACAATGCTTCATTTCCACAGATATCTGGCCTGCTGCCAAATGAGACAACATGTCAGACGTCTGGCACGTTGACGGACACGTAGGCCTCATCACCATTGGTCTGAATAGTCCGCTTAACATGCAACGGTCTCTTTGTTAAGATATCAATGATATTTCACATACTTTTATGCTTTTCTAAGAATCAGTGCGCTAGAGAGCAAACATAAGAACATGAGAAAAGAAATTCCATAGACCAATATATACACAAGCCTTTCAAGAGACACTTGATTGGGAATGAAGCAGTATGTTTTTTTTTGTACGTGAGCAATGTATTTTGTTTGCATACACACGTGCTGTACACATAATATTCCATTTACAGTGACAGCAAATTATATGGCAGGAACTCTTCCCGCTAACGAATTATGGTTACTGTATGATCATCGTATGAGGTCGTGACATCATTTTAGCGAGACAGTGCGTCACTATAATGGGCAGTGATATAGATTATGAATCTTCTTTGCAGCTGATAGTAAAAGTAATAATCAAATAATAATGTAATTATAATACTGCATATAGGTTATGTATTATCTGATAACAGTTGCACAAATAGGAAACAATGAAGTAAATAATTTTAAATGATTTTATAATTTAAAAATATTGACCCGTTTAATCTCTGTGTCATCATATTCGAGGGCATTCCGATAAAGTTAATTGAATACAAGCCCCCCCCCCCCCCCCCCCGTCCCATAGTAAGATCAAGTCACCACCTGAAATGTACCACGCGTGAATCCATAAGATACGGTATACAGATAAAAGATCCTACTTGGCAAAGATATCCAAAGGCCCCACACAAGGATATTTGCATAAGCTTTTACATAGGCTATTCAAAGAAGAGGCTACGCTGGGTGTTTAGTGAGAAATGTACTCTGCTTTAAGACCAGACACTCAGCATACAAAAGATTGATAAACACATGTCATACTTGCACCTTCGTCTTAACTAAACTCATTGGAAATTTCTTTCAAGAAAAGGATGTAAATAGGTGTGTATTCCAAGAAGGGTTGATAGAATGTTTATTGAGAAATAGTTATTTGATACGGCCGTGCATGTTTATCTAGTTTTTTCCACTAGCTTTTAAAATAGTGTTTATCGCGACTGGCTTTTACAACAGTGCTTAATGCGATTGTATATATATCTCCTTTAACACTAGGTTGAATCGCTGATATTTTAATAACATTTTAATAGGTTCAATATATACTGGCACCATTCCCTACCACCAATAATCATGTCCCTGCATGGGTATTATTAAAATGAAACAACTTATGTTTGTTTTTGCTAGTTGAAACGTTCTAGATGTATGAGCCGACAGTTGCGTTTTATGACAAATTCATTAATCATTCTTTTATTTATGTGAGTGTCACCTATATTTATACAATTATGTACGCCAGGTGATTGATGTGCAACACGCACAAAACATTTAACGCATACCATAATATTGTAATATGTTACACTTCATTGTAATAATTTAGTATGACAATAATGTTGCAGGTTACTGTAAGTGAGAAATATTTCCTTCAATGCGGCCGTGCATAATGATCTAGTTGTCGCACTTACTTATAAGATGCAGCTTATGGCGACTGGCTTCTAATATACTGCTTAAATACTAATAATTCCTTCAACACTAAACTGGATTTTAAAATATAACATATTTCGTATGTTCAATATATACTGGTATCATTCCCCTTTAACCAATATAGCCGACAACCATGTCTCTATAGCTATTTAATATAATGAAACTTCATCTGTGCGTTTCAGCTAGCTGGACCATTTTCATTGCTGGGAACTGACAGTTTTGTGATGCGTCTGTCGTTTAATCTTTCAATTATTAAAGAACCACATCTGAATGAATGAATGAATGAATAGAAGTTTATTCTGAAATAAAAGGCCTTAGGCCCATGGTTCCAAAAAAGTGCATGTGTAAAGAATCTTAAAAGTTTTACAATAACAAAATGTAACGGCATAACATGAACTAACAAAACATGCATTAAAACACAATGTTGTGTGAAAACCAATTTTTGTAATCTAAACACATTCAGAAATTTTGTAATCATGTACTTCATTAAGGACCACATATATTTATAGTTATACACAGAATGTGATTGATGTGCAACACGCACACAACATGTAACTCTATATTATCAATATTACCTTGATTAGTTACATACAAATGAGTTAATTAATTAAACAGATTTTTAATAATATATACTCAGTAGAAGCTGTTCGTTCGTTGGTAAATTTTCCCCCAGCTTAATATTACATATCAATTAGAGTTTCAATTCCAAGACATACGAATAAGGGCCTTGAAGAAGGAGACCCACATGAAAAATACTGCAATAGCAATGCAGGAAGTACTGTGTACATTAATGTAGTATACTGCAGCTGCATTTTGCGGGAACAGTATATGTATAACAATATTTAGGTCATAAATGATATGTTTCCACCGTACATATCCGGCACGGATGAAAGACGCTAGAAAGACATCATGATTATAAACAGCACAGACACATTTTTATACTTAAATGACAATGTTTGTTGAATCCAGATTCATTTGTCCTCAGACAATGTATATCGTTACTAATGGCAAATAACCTTTTATATGTCGTCTTAGCAAGGGGGCTGTATGGTTTTCAATGTAAGTGTTCTTTTCATGTCTGATAGGAAGATGCAAGAGGTCCTAATAAACAATACAATGTAATAACTAAATTTATTTTATTAAAAGAGTTCACCTTTTAAGAATACTTATTTTAGTCTTCGCAAGTAAAATCCCGACCACCTGTTTCAACAATTCTCAGGGAACAATTTGAGCTGAAGAATTGTGCTGGCATTTATTTTGGATAATTCGGACAAGTCAAGTTACCAGCGACTGTATCCTTGCTAAATATGAGAAACACATTTTGGTGAACTATCTTGTGTCCGTTAAATGGAGTTTTCATAACGCCGCCGCGTTAATATCCGAAAAATTCTTCTGAAACTCGGCAAATTTATCAGGTCACATGTGCTCTGATGCCAAACAATGATTGGTGGCGCCAACTGCAACCAATTTTGCGTAGTGTCCGTACCTGCTTTTTATAGCCCCTTTTTCAGGTGTTGTTCATTGCTTAGGGCCGAAATCCTACATTTCCATAGGTCTTGTGCACCTCCGTCTCAGAATCAAGACTGGAGGGGTCACCCGTTTTATTTTTCGTGGGACATCCATCCGTGCGTTTTCTTTGGGTGAATACAACTCATATCTCAGGTATGGTTCAATGTGTGAGTCTGAAATTTGGCACGTCCATCGTTTTTGGATAACTTTCTAGTACTCATGATAGTAGGCGCTACATTTAAGCATGCATTCGTAGAATATATCAATGTGTTAATCTCAGAAGTGTTTTTAATCCACCTGAAATGTTGCATATCCACAGACTTTGGATTGCTTTACCTTGTACACATGACCGTTGGCGCCCGCACCATCATTTTTACACGGTTTCCATCTGTGTTACTGTTTTGGGTAAATACTAGTATCACACATATTTCAGGAGCGGTTGGGCGTATAGGCCTGAAATGTTGTATTTCTATCCATCATAGATAGCTTTCGCATACACAAGACAGATGGCGCCACCTACAATCATGTATTCTTAAACATTTATACATTTATCCCAGGAGTGGTTTGACACATTGGCCTAAAGTTTTGCATGCCCATAACTCAAGGGTGCCATTATATTATACACATTACTGGTGGTGCCATTTATAATGATTATTTTAGTTTTATCCATCTGTGCGTCTGGGGATGCCACATATTTGAAGGGCTTTCACGTCAGAAGGATTCCGTCCTCGGCGGATACATGTTGTCTAAAAATGAGATGAAAAGTATTTGTATTCGAAGTAGTTGTACCCATGAGTACTATTTAGAGTGCCTCTAACTAGTCCTCCAGTACTTTCATCAAAATGAGCTAAGTGCTGATATTTGTTCTCGAGTATTGTGTAAGTATTCATACAAACGAAAACTTAAATAAGTAATTTCCAGTACTCCAGCATATGTACATTAAATAATAAAATTAAATACATTTATGCACAAATAATACATCCATACATACGTGCATACATAAATATATGAGAATGAAAATAAAATACTCAACTGTGATTAGGTGGTTTAATCAAATCTGTTGCATTTTGCATAAAAAGGGTAAAATAATTAAATCCAATAGAGAAGAGATAGCTGCGAATTGCAGGGTTTCACTTAGTAGTTCACGTACTTAGGTTAATAGTCAACCTTTTGTTGCTATAATTAAGTCCCCTTAAGAGTAGGTGACGTTTGCATTTTGCAAGGCTTTATTTACTTGCTTCATACAAGTCTATGACATTTTGCACACAATGGAGCAGTAGCTAACTGATCATGCAAGGTTCAGATGAGTACATAAAAGACATGAATAACATATCAAGGGCGCCAGTTTCGCAATCCTGTCTTTCTTTATATATGACCGGCTGTGGTGGGTCAGAAAAGAGCACAGAACTCACAGCCGACAGACCCTCAGTTCGAATCTTAGCCGAGGCGGTGAGATTTTTTGCGGGTTGTCCTCATTCAGATTTAACGCTGTGCATTTTTTAAAGGAAGGTCTTACCGTACGGCCGGTTTTGGCTCACAAACGTCTGCGCCTTTCGGTCTCCTTTTCCTCTACATAGCCAGGCCAGGCAGGTCCAGCAGTCACCAGGCCTTGGTTCCAACCATGAATAAAATGAGAGGAAACGTGTGATACTGCCCTGTAGTCCGAAACGGGATTGGGTTGAATTTTGCAAATGTACTATTACCTAGCTAAGTTAGCATTAAAACTGGAGGCTGTTAGCTCGAAACAAAACATAGGTGAAATCATATGGATACATGTATATTCCCAGTGACCAATATGTAAACTTTTTAATTGGAAAGGTTGCAGAATGTTGGTCTCTACAATAAATAAAGGACTTCCGATGACGATGACGAGGATATTAAATTTAGATTCGAGAATTTTCCGGACAACATTATATTAATCTGTAGTTAATTATCCACAGCAAAGGTTGCTGCATGTTGTCAAGGTTGCAGCCAAGGTTGCTGTAACTTTACTGTAAATTGGCATGTCAAATAAAAGGTAAGTGCAGCAAATTAATTGAAGGGTACACAGTCTCGGACAGTCTTGCATGACAGTTCAAATAATTCAGAAATATCATATGGATTTTATGGAAATATCATCCACATTAGCGAGGTAATGAAAAGATAAAATGAAACCCTCTCCCTGTCGGTGTTGATATTGGATTGTTTGGCCAACACCTTGACATTAGAGGTCACCAATAATAAATAAAAAGAAATTACTGTTTTATTTATTTTTAGTATTCTGGTTCTATTTAGCATGTCTTCTGACGCAATATTTAACATCATAAATGCTCTTTTCATAATGCTAAGTATTGATTATGTAGGGAAAGCCAAGTATACCGTTTTCATTGGTTTGCGAGGGTCTAATTTTCCGCGATCTTACGACACATATTTATTTAATATGTTAATAATCTTAACATTTCGACAAAAACCAATGAGAATGCAAAATGAAGAGTTGATTATTTGATAATTATTATTAATGTTTGATTCTTAGGTAACATAAAAAATATATACTTATATTATCAATATTTTCCCTTGCGACTTTTAAACCTACACACGTAGTCGCATTTATAACTCGTATAAATAATATGGGGCTATGTTATAAATTATTTGTGTAGGTGTCTAAAATTACATTTATATGTATGTATGTATGTATGTTTATGTATGTATATATATATATATATATATATATATATATATATATATTACCAACGAATAAAATCTAAAGGAAGTTTTTTTTCCTTAAATGGTATTGAGGAAGGGTGTCCCCGCCCATGTAGGAAGATATTTTTAGATATAAGGAAGACAATTTGAAGCACCCTGCACAAATAAAAAATGAGGCTTTTCTGTTCAACAACTATTATTTCCTTAAATGTTATCCAAACTTAGGATAAACATGTCAAAGAAGTCTTAGAAATTAGAATTTACACGAAAAAATAGGAAAAGAAACAACTAACACGTCACTTGTAACCGTTCAACATTGGTCGGGGGCGCGGTCGCCCCAGTCTGGATTAGCTGGTGGTCTTATTCTAGAAAGTTTTGATTTTGCGATTATTATTTGCGGGAAGAAAAAGCCAACTGCAGTTTATTAATAATACCCCTTAACAAATGAAGAGTCACATTTCTTTGTACTAGTAGGTTTTATCCTTGCAGCTTTCATCAGCTTTCGTATAGGCATAATATTTTTATTATTTTTATTTTATTACATTTGTAGTATTTATTAGTAGTATTAAGATTAAAGTCGAGTTGAGGCTTGGTGACAGATTGGTTGATATATATCAATTATTGGCAGTTAATGCATTTATGCAAAGGCCCTTTAAAGCAGCTTTTTGTTCGTACACACAGATGATAAACCACCAAAAACTTATTTAAAAATGTGAAAACAACACGTCTTTAACTGACTACCAATGCATCAATCCATTCTTTTGTGAATATGAATTTCACATTCACAGAAGCACATGCATAAAATAATATCCTATTCTTTTACATTTATAAATAAAACATTATGAGGTATAGTAATATTTTGAGATACATTACTTTTTTCCGAAAAAAAATACCTTTCTTTTGTCTTTGTATCTCTTTCAGACGTCTTCGAACAAAGGCATGTAAATGCTGATACAAAGTCTTCATTTGTTTTAGAAGATGTTCGGCTGTGACGCGCTGGCCTATGGGCTCATACCTTGCCCACCAGGCGTCGCCAACATCTGCATATCCTGTGAAAGAAATGATAATCAAGATATGCTGTTGCTAGATAAAGACTGATCGATTCTAAAATAGAAATGTCATTTATGCTCTCATATATTGCAGATTCTATTTTGTCACAATGTCATAAATAAGAAATCCCAGGTTCTGTTGACCCTGATGCATACTTGTACACGTAATCCGAATACTCTTAAAGACACATTCGATTCATTCGATTCGAATAGGAAGACTTCATTCTATTAAAATTGTTTATATCTATTTAATCTTTCCAACATAAAATTACGGAATATTATTTGCCTGCAAGAAATGTGAATGCGTGTGTGGCCAATGATTTAAAAAAAGAGTCGCCTTAAACCTCAGTCACACAGTCAAGCTTAAGGATGGGGACGGATACCCTGTCACAGAAGGTCTGTGACAGCCTCGTGGCCTGTGGTGGCCTGAAGTATTTGTAGCGGAATTTAGTTTCAGTACACGATATCTCTGCCAGGAAGGTCGAGGCGATTTATTTTTACAGGGACACCTGGTTTTGAGAGGGTAGCCTTAAACCAATCAGAGAGGGTTATGACTGTGAAAGTTAATTTATATTCATGAGTGTCATGAATTAATTAGGCAACCCAGGAAGTAAGGTTTTTTCTGCTGAGTGGGGGGAGAGTCGAGATTGCGGCCGAGGAGAGTGGTTCGAGAAAGGCTCCTGAGGCCATCTCATGTGTCGCAGACCGTCGGATGGTTGAGATGTGTACCCCGTACGACGGTTCGTCTAGGTCCAGCTAAAAGCCAAGTTTGTGGGGAAGTTGGCAACGTATGTCCAAGTTCGGCTGTGAACGAACAGACCGGCGTGAGTATCTTAAGACTTGTCTACTGTGTTCCCATGAAATGTTATGGTCGTCACGCATCGATGATCAAGACTTTGTATGAGCTGTACTCGACAAACTCCTAAAGCAGCTCGGTGTTGTGAGCGCTTACAGAAAGTAACCTGTGTGATGTGAACTTGTTTTATTTTTCTTTGCCGGGGACTGCCACTTGTGGTTGTACGCTATGCGGCGTATGGTGATTTTGTTATGTGACCAAGATGAACAATGGCGGCTTCTAGACGTTGCACCTGCGACGTCGGATCAAGGGATTTCTGGATTCCTGACCTACGGGACTCATTCACCTTCGGACTTTTACCATATTGTTTTACCGTGCTACACTTGTTAATGAATCCCAGTGTACGGGAATGTGTTTGCATTAATTTGTTACTGCAAAAGGGTTAAATGCAGGTTAAAGATCTTAACAGTGTAGGTGAGTCCACACATCTGTTACAACTGTTTATCTGTAAATGTCTCGTAATCAAAGTCTTAAATGTTTCACACTGCGTTTATGGGATTTTTGAGAGGCTGATTTGAGTGAATTTGAGTGAAGCAAGTCGAGAGCACGACCCACTGACGCCCGTACGAGTACAAATTAATCCCTTTAAAAGAACACAGGTCTGTCACTACCCCTTTCGTGTGACATACCCCCAAATCTGTCATGTATAGGGATGTCCGGTCTCAATCTTGAGGCTTCCAGGTTGTCACATTGGATATTACTAGATTAAAAAAAAACTTGACATTCTAATGAATACGGCCCGAATGATTTGTTAAAAATGTTAGGTGCCAAGCCTTGGCTCTGACATGAGAGAGTCGTTGCCTGCGCCTTTCATGGTGTTGCCGACATTGTTGAGGGATCCGGCTTCATCATAGGATGTGATTCTTGACCCCACAGCCTGTCCGACTGAATGCCTTTTTATATCTTAATTATGAAAACAATATCTAAGATGAAACAACGAGATACCCTATTCTGATCATAAAAATAAAATATTTTTCATGTAAAAATAAATAAAGATTTAAATGTAGCTAACGTTTAGTCGCCCTAGTATACCAACCATTATTTAAACTCATCCCGTATGCAGGGTAAGCTTAAAGGGATTGATGTGTTTATTTCTACACCTATATTTGGAAAATTGTTTTGTGGGTGGACAATCTAAGCCGCCTAAATTCAAAACTTCAAATTTTCTTCTGGCTAGTATTTACGCTAAATCTCCAATATCGCTGTTTTCTAAAACCGACCTTTCGGCAAAATGTTAGCAATGGGTTGCAGATTGGCACCATATATTAATTTTTTTTACCTTTACCTTATTCCAAAGGTTATTAACACCTTAGCCCCCCCCCCCTATTATCGCTCGGGTGCGCTAGAGCTACATAATGGTTGATTTTCAAAAACTGACCTTCGAGCAATGCTATAGTTATAGTTCAGAAATATTATCCTGATATTTGTTTTTTTTAATTTGACAAATTCCTCATTATTACTTGTTTTATTATTTGTGTTGTTAGAGGTAATGGCATCTATGCTTTTAATATGCTAGCTTAACTAAGAATAAACATATCTGCAGAATTTTATTCCGGTTACGGTATACGTCACAGAGCAGTATCACATGCTTCCTCTCATTTTATATCCTGTTGTTATCTAGGCCGGCCAGGTTTTTTTTGCGACTTTTTTTGTTACACCTAATATTCCACTGCAACTAATATTCACTGCAAGCAATGAGTGCGTCTGGCGCAACTAAATTATTGGGGAGCTGTGTGTTATTGTAGATATATAAATATAATAAAGTGCAGTTATTTATTACATGTCTTTTCCTGTGATTTGTTTAAATAAAATATTGGTATTTTTCACTTGAATTGCCACCAAATATTAGTTTGAACCTGAATATTGTCAAATTTTCAAACCAGACGGTTTCTTGCTGTTTGCGCTAGCTCTCCAAAATGACTGGTTTTACTAACTAATCTTTAGTAAGAGTAATAGCCGCAGGAAATAGATCTTCATGTGATATTTAAAGTGGACCTTAAGCTAATTTAAAGCTACGTAGCATAATCGAAGGGGCCGGAGAATGTTCATTTGTGATCTCTTGACGATTGTAGACATTTGGTCATGGTATGAAATTTTATTATGTATGATATTTATGAAATATCTATGATATTCTATTTTAACTGGTTCTAATTATATGAAAATTGACATGGTATTTTTCAATCCATTAAAGATCATTATACTTTAACACATAATGTACAACGTACAGATGCTCCATAATAAATTCAGATTTTTATGTATAAGGGATGTATATTAGCTGAAATATGCATAACTGCTTAAGGAAAGTATGCTGCTTTACCCCCTACCAGATTCTGGAGGTTCAATCGAGTGGACATAGTTTCTTAAGACCATATAGCTGAGGCGAGGGCTTGGTATACCGGGATCGCACGGGTTTCGTAATCTTTAAACCATTTCGGGGATTCCTGTTCCTGCAGAATACTTCCGGTCAATAACACTGCCAACAGCAGTTCCAGAAGAAAAGGTCTAGCGGGAATAGCAGATAAATACCAAATATTATAAGTCTGTTTGCAATACCATTTCAAACCAACTGACCACATGTCGTAATTAATATGCCATGTTTTAAATATAAATCGGTGAATATGAGATGAATTGGATAATTTTGAAATCATTCCACAACAATATATATAAATATATACGGTTTTCATTCAGTTTGCATGATACCCCACTTCAGTATTCATTACCTGTAGAACTCTACAATACACATTGATGGCCTTAATGATTTGCACAGTTACTTTGTAAATATATAGTGTATACTGTATAATATATTATAATTTGGCAATTGCAATTGAAAAAAAAACTGGGTGTTTTAGACTATATATTTATATATATATATATATATATATATATATATATATATATATATATATTGCGGATGTATGTTATCGAAGCTGGCATCTGCTGCACAGATCATACATTTAAAACTCGACACAAAGACTCAAAGAGAATTTGGATATCATTCAGTTTTTACCGTGCAATTTGCTATTAGTCATTAAGGTTTCTTGAGCATATCATTTTATTATGTAATATTTCTGCGAGGTGTTCAGTTATTCTGCGATAAGTAAGAACCGCTTTTCTTCCAATCAAACGAAATAACAGTAAAGATGTTCAAGGAGTAAAACTCTCATGATCGGTATGCATAAAACAGAGGAATACTAGGACTGCTCTGCCGCTGCAGACCTGAATTTATGTTAGATTCTTGTATATTTTTCATATTTTATTATTTAAGAAATGTTATGTACAGGTATAAATTTGAAAGATATAGAGACTGATTTCAAAGACCTGCTTAAATAACACAAACATCGAGACTATTGTCTCTCGTAGACCCCGTATTAAATATAGTCTCTTGGTCCGCTGCTCAGCTTATGCATTTTGTATAGTTTTGAAGTTTTCAAAAGGCCTCGGCGACCCCTAATAGTCATGAGCTGGCCACTCCCCACCTGGACAGTAAATATGATCAGATATATTCAAACTGAGCCATCACTTCACACGATTTGAACTTCTGGTATTTATTCCATTCATTTTAGTTATCAGAGAGGGTACATGTTCCTGAAGACCCTCGGAGTTCCCTTTTCGGGCGAATAATTGTCAAATTGGATTAAAGTTGTCAATGAGAATCTAACCTTTAATTCAATACCAAAATGTAAACCAAAATTGAAACTTCTAACCTAAATTAACTGGTTGCCGGAGCACCCCATTAAATAATATAATTGTGTATGGTTTCCTTGTAAATGTCATTATACATATGGTAATGTTTTGTACTGTATAATGATCAACGTAAATAAGCCTATCAAATTACTACCAGGCGAACAAGAGTCCCCGAAAGCAAAAAAAAATTATGTTGGCAAATTAAATATTTGTATATTTAATTGAAATTGGTTGCGCCAGCTTTGCGTGAAAAAAAGTACTTTTTTATGAGTATTACCTGGATCTGCATGAAGAGCTGGATGGTTTCTGAACAATGTTACCTTCGTTATCGTGAGTTGTTGTGTTTGTTTTACAACATATGTATATACATGTCATATAAAACAGAACATGATGGGTTGATATTTCTTGTATCATATCTCATGGGTTTATCTGTGTCTTTTATATATGTGCAATGTATATATTAATCAGCCATGGGATGTCCTTTCGTGTAATACCGGTACTAATGTTCAATGAATATGTACAAGATAAATACAGCACAGAATGTTCTAGTCCGTGTATGCTACCTGAGGTATATAACAAGGCCCCCTGCAAAGTGTAAACTGTATCATTTATGTGTCATACATGACCGCCATATATTGGTTTGAATATCTGTTGTATTGTTGGCTAAAGCTTGTGTACATGTAATAATATGTGGTGGTGATGTGTTTTAATGTCTCTTGTGTTCTCTTTGATGTGTGCACAGGGCGAACCTATTATAGTAACCGGTTTTGTTTAACTGCAGCCCTTGGTATTAAAGAAAGCAGTCATTTTAAATGTCTTTGACATGAGGTGTCATTTCATTGATATTAACACAAGGTTTGCTTTAACACAAGGTTCAGGTGTTTCTTTGTACAAGATAAATACAGAACAGAACAGAATGACCTAGTCCGTGTATGCTACCTGAGGTATGTTACAAAGCTCCCTGCTAAGTCTATGCTGTATCATTTATGTGTCATACATGACCGCAATATATTGATTTGAATATCTGTTGTAGACGGATTACCAGTGTTGGACTAAATATTGTGTATATGTAATGATAGCTTGCGGTGATATTTTTTTCATATCTCTTGTGTGCTCTATGATATGTGTACAGGATGAACCTGTTATATTAACCGGTTTTGTTTAACTGCAGCCCTGGGTATTAAACAAAGCAGTCATTTTAAATGTCTTTGACATGAGGTGTCATTTCATTGCTATTTACACAAGATTTGCTTTAACACAAGGTTCAGCTGTTCCTCTGTACAAGATAAATACAGAACAGAATGTTCTAGACCGTGTTTGCTACCTGAGGTATGTAACAAAGCCACCTGCAAAGTGTAAGCTGTATCATTTATGTGTCAAACATGACCACCATGTATGATATGTGGTCAGCATACCAATGTCTCTTACAATTTAGGCAGGAATGAATTATGTTTTTAGTATGACGGATTGGCAGTGGTTCTTGTGTCATCTGTACTCTGAATAACAATCCCCTGCACATTATGGGCAAATGTTGTACATGACACAATTGTATATCAATGTTCCGTACACGATATGAATGTTATACATTTAGAATTATCATATGTTGTGTTATATGGATAATATGCAAAAAGCATTATAACAATATGTACAAATTAAATAGTGTTTGTGTTGCACGACGTTTACATTCAATATTCGATGTTCTACATAGGCGGAATTCATTGCGTGATATTTTGCGACCTATTCCTCACAAGTATTGTGATAAACTCAAGCGAGCTCAAGACATTGTGATTTTTCTTTATATATGTCAGGAACATGAGATATTGAAAAGAGCAGCTTGCTATTTTCTAATAATAGTGACAATCACTTGCTGATAATTGGAATAAATACTTTTATTATATTTGAGTTAAACATCTTGATGTGTTCCATTCGTCTGTCTAATAAGATTATGTCCTTGGTATAGATTAGATCTAAAACAGAATAACCTATATATTAAAATAAAATTATTGCTAACTACAATAATAAAGGGTATACTATTAACATATTTCAGCAATGGGTCTAATGTTTCGAGACGAACGTTTAACTGCCGGCAGTGTGCAATACAGTATTTTTATCATAAAATAATATTTACATTACTTTCTCGTGGAAATATTAGAATCCAACACCCAGCGATAACAAATAACTGTAATATTAGCAGAGGCTGACAAAAGCCGTTAACTGAAATAACAGTGTGTATTGGTAGAAACAGTTAACATGTATGAAATATCTGTCCTCTCACAGATGTAATCCGTCAATATGTCTCTAGTTCAATTTGTAAATTTGAACTAGATATGTACTACTTTTGCAAGTGTTGTAAAAGGAGTGGTATAGATCTGTATGATGATAACCACTATATAGAGGATTACTAGGGGTCACAAATGTTCTATCTTTAAATTGACCAAGAATGTATTGTTATTTGTACTTCCCTGAGGAAATGAAGTACCCATGTTTAATTCTTTTTAATACTGCTCACAGGACAGATATTTAAAAGAATGCAATAAAACTTCATAAAAATTAAGATACTGTAAGTAGCAAAACTAAACTGATGCAGCAGTAGCAAATCATCAAGGCAAACAATAACATCATGTTTCATAACAATCCACCCAGTGGTTCTTGAGAAATAAGCCAATTTTTTTCTATATAAGCTCTGTGCCATTGAAAGAGGGTTATGGTCACCCTTCATCAAACTATATCGAGATTTTTTATATGCAGGTGCTATGAAAAATCGAAGCACATATATTCATTTTTTAGATATCCCGCTCAAATGGTAAATGTTAAAGGACGCCGGATGGACGGACGCCGGACGGACGGCATAGGTGATAGCCTATTTGGAAATATCTATTGGGGACAAATGTATAAGCATATGCGAATGAATAAATGGCGATATATACAGTTTCCAAATAAATCTAAAATATATAAATGATATCCTCCGCTATGAGGCGATGTATATATATATATATATATATATATATATATATATATATATATATATATATATATATATATTCCCTTGGTTCCTTGGTTTGCCTTTTAGCAATTTTATGCAATTCTGAAAAGATTTTTTAGGAAATTTGTTGAGGGTTAGGGTAACACCGAAAGAACAATAAACTTAATTTTTGAGATTCTTGAGTCACCATCATATATTTTAATTTAAACAATTTCTATCCAATAATGTCACGAGGTAAATTCTTAATTGAAAGCGAGACCCCCTCCATCCATACGTTTTAGGGCCGGCAAGTGGTCCATAGAGCCATGACGCTCAGCTGAATTTGACATACAGGTAATGTATGTATTAATTATTAATGGTATGATCTGGTGAAATAGTTGTTAAGGAACCTTGGACTGCTCAAACTCCAACTGCTCAAAAAAAAAAAAACAGTTACACACCTCATTGCGCCTATAATGATCTAATGTATCTGGATGCATCATGTCGAAACCTAAGGGAATTAAAGAAAAAAGCTTTTACGGCAACACTTATCATTTTAATTAAAAATATAAATAAAAAAAAAATGCACTGTATTGGATTATGTGTGACTATATTATACATTTTACTAACATACTAAACTAAAACATAAAACCATGAGTGACAAATCTCATCTTATTATTATTAATTTTTGTAAAAGGTCAGCATGGTAAACGGTATTGCTACTGTATAGAAACATTTTGTCAACAGTTTAAATAACATGTGAAAGATGACACAACATATATTTTAATAGATAGATTGTTACAATATGGAGATTAATTTACTTTTTTATCAGGAATTTTCAAATATAAAAAAAAACGACAGTAATGGTCCTTCAAAATGTATTTTTGTTCCAGTTCTTTGCAGAACATAGATTGATTTAAATTTGGATTTCAAGCCGATTTCCTCAAGAGCCGTTTAAATTATCAAGGGGTAGCGGATAGACAAGTTTTGCTAATAGACAGATAATTTGTTTTAAAGTCAGGTATACATTTGTTGAAATATGATGGCGTGCATGTTTATATCAGAATATTATATTATACAAGATACAAACTAGATTAAAAAAATACACCTTTAATTATATTCATGTAAAACAAACGAAAAACACTGAAATATTTTAAGAGCGTTGTCGAGATTCATCAAAAGGCATCATGTTCTGGTATGTTATCGTTGCGACACCTCAAAGTAGCCTGGTGACCTCTGACCCCATTAAATATTTGTGGATACTGCCTTTAAAAAAACTCCGATGACACAATCTACATAAACATACGGTGAGTTTCGTTAAAATCCAGCAAAGCCCTGGTACATTATGGTAGCGACACTCTAAACTTTAGCGGACTATGGTTATACAGTAATGCCTCCTGTTATAGCTGGTTGTATAACGAGTGATGAAAGATTACATCTGGGCAGTTACACAATTAATCAGCAGAAAAAGTTTCACTTAAATATCTTCACGAGCAATGGAGGAATGAAATAAAAAAATTAACCTGATTTCTTTAAAAACACCTTTGACCTATGGCATTGACCTTTTACCGATTGACCCCAACATCATTAGAGATATTTATCTACCCTCCAACTTTACATGTGTGAAATATGAAAGCAAATGGGTTTTTGGTTTTTGAGTTATGAAATGTTAACCCCAAACTTTAACCTGAGCTTGCTTGGAAACTGTCCAAATTTTGTTCGTTAAAGTGGTCATTACAAGCCCAGATATTAAAGTATGGGGTAATTCTTCATTGCTGTGTCTGGGTATTGTTATAGTTCATTAGTGTAACACTTTAATTGGAATATTGTATGGGTTTTACTAAAACCCTACCCCCCCTCCCCCCAACACTCCCCCCCCCCCCCAAACACAATACATTTATGAACAAGGGCCAAGAAGCACAAATAATTCCCTGATATGTGTTTATCTAAGAAAGTGTGGCATCAGTGATACCTAAATATCCCCAAACTTTGGCAAGAACCCTTTTAAATAATTGTAATTTAATTTTGAATTATATCTTTATATATTAAGTCAAAGTCAAAGTTTCATGTGTAGGCAAGTGGTCATTTCAAATTGTTATGACATTAATCAGTTGCCAGTAAATTCATAAAACTCACAAGAACTGAAAATTGTATAAAAAAAATATATGCACTGCACCAAATGTACCCTCCTAGATATCCTCTCTGAAGTTTACATAAATATAAGAAACACCCTTTCAGCTTTGTTCATGCATGCTACAAGTCCTTTATAAACAGAGTTAAAAATGTTAAAATAGCTGTTAATTATACCGACATGATCATATTAACTGGAAATGATATATTATGATCGTGTTTCATTGTTATACAAAGTGTATAACCTTAGGTTTGCCTCAAAGTTGTGAAATAAAACATAGAAATGATGTATAGTCATATAGACATATGCAATATTGATATTATCAAAATTTATGTTTGTATTCTGCTGTATAAAAGCTGAACTAGCTCATGAGTCTGAGAAAGATGTCCATCTTTAAATATTTTTTTCACTTTGCGTGAAGACGGGAGTGCTGCCGAAAAGTAAAATGTGCTGTACAAAATCAACATTTGTCCAACATATTACGCTTACTGCCTTCTTATCAAAAATGTTCATGCAGATAGGTTTTGGTTTATCCACAGTTTTGTTTTATGGCTTTACGCCTACAATAGGGTGCAATGAATGTGTTTAATACAGTACATGAACATACATCGAACAGAAAATTAAACAAAATGTATTTTGATTTTAAATGTTTCCTTTAAGTGCTGATTCGAAGATTCATTGCACATTTTTAGAGCAACTCATTTATTATAGGAAGAACCCCCCCCCCCCCCCAACACACACTTTTTTTTCAGATGGGAACACAATAATGAAAGGACTTTCTCCATCACAAAATCCATTATTGATTGTATTTGGTTGGAAGGTCGTAATCGTTTTGACTAATATCTGCAAGAAGAACAAGCGATCCGTATCTTTCAGCTGAAGATGATAAGGCATACACTATGAGAACTGGGCTATCACAAAGGGAAGGTCTGTGACCGTTTTCATCACTCCTGGTCACTGCCACGCAACAGGTAATTAGCAGTGATTGGGAGTGACTAAACTGTTCACAGACTATCACTGTGTGACCAGCAGTGATAGTTGAGCAGCCCTGGGGATCAGTTGAAGGGGTGCAACTAATTGATAATTTGCTGAGTGACCAGGAGTGACTGGCAGTGATGCTGAGTGAACATAGTTACTCAACCAGACACTAGCTTGATGAGAGGTGATAATGACTGTGACCACCAGTGATCCTTGTTGGTGGGTGATTGACAGGTAGTGACCAAGAGTGACCAGGAGTGAATCTTAGTGATGAAGCTCTCTACCAAGTAAACCTTTGCACTCACTGCTTATGGATGCATAAATTAACTTAATAAAACTGGGATTTTTTTGCAAATGTCAACTTAATACATGTACAACAAATATAACTAACATTTCCTTAATGCACACCTTTGTTCATGGGGCTGTTTTCAGGATCTTCTGAATGACCAACTGATCCAACTAAGGACTAGTATCTATGTTATGTTTTTTTCTAGCATAAATGGTCCCATTATCAAATAAAAAAAAACAGGAAGCATTGTATTGAAAAAAAAATCTCCTCAGTAATTACCTTCAGAGTAATATACATTAATGTAAGGCACTTTGTAGAATTTTATTCTCTTCAACCTAATGCAATCAAGCACGTAATGCGATCATTGTATTCAAAGTAATAGGCATGGTTAGCCTATTTTTGTTAATTACAACAATTCTTAAACATTTACAAAAAAATCAGGTGACCAATTAGTACAAATGTGAAGGCATTTTTTCAGAGAAATAAACTGAATTTATAATGATCTCATCCTAATACTAGTATTTTGAAGGTTATGAAATGTTACATGTTACTTATAACACATCATAGGAATAACTGGGATAAATTCAATAACTAAAGAAAGTTTTATCACATCACAGGAATAACTGAGATAAATTCAATAACTAAAGAAAGTTTTATATCTTTGTTATTCAAGAAAATTTGAAAATTCTTTTACAGCTATGGAAATGGTAATTATTATAAATGTAACTTTCTGGTATGGGAAGCACTTGTATTGTCTAGTTACACATGCACACTCATATGATATAATGATGTGTGTCATTTACATTACTGATATTTCAGAATTGTGGCAACATCACTATTTAATCCTGATTGACGATATATTCATAACTCCATTTTTTAAGCCTTATTGAGCAAATGACAAAACTGTTTCAAGTTAAGTTTACAAGACACTGAACGGTGTTAATCAAGACCCCCTTGATTTAAAATGCAAGAAAACACCATCAGGCAGGCAACCTGTTCAAGAAAGTTTTTAATGTTCCCTCTTCCATAATAAAACTTTATATTCAAAGTTCAATAAGAGTGCTGTTTTGAAAAAAAAAATGAGAAATTTTGTACAAATAAAAAATGTTTGATATCTAAAAAAAATATATAATTTGTTGGCTTCAATAGGACACAAAAAATTCCCATGGGTGTTTAATGGATACCAATCCAATCATCATTACTTGTATAAGCACTCACTCAGATTCTCAGCCAAGGAGATGTGATGCAAAATTCCACTATCAATCACACCTCATTTATATCTTATCAGTTGATCAGGGCTGCAGTATCACTGGTGTCCAGAGCTGGCAGGCCTGAACTCTGGACCTAGTCAGCCTGAAGGTTGTGCATGCACAGCTAAGCCAGTTTCCAGCCCTTACAGAAATACACATCTTGTGTTTGGACTGGGGCAGAATATTTTCTGGCTTGGTTCAGACTTTCGAGCAATATTTTCTTGTCTGTCTGTCTTTCAGATAAATATTCATGAAAAGTTTATTGAAAACAGTTTATCACACTACATATTCCACAATTAAGGGAATTTACAGTTTTTTAGCAGTCATTTCATTCCATGACATGGTGTATCATAGTGATAGGCTGATTATCAATTATAATTGATTGCAAATTTTTGCTCATAGCTTAAGGCTATGCGAAGGGGAAATTATTGTATACGACCTGTACTAGAGAAAAGTCTGCATTTACCAAAAAACTTAATTGTTAAGTTACTTTATAGAAATGTAGGTTATAGAATTATGACATTATTAGCCTGAATGAAGGGTAGTACCAGATATTTTGGACACAGACGTTTTGGACTAGGACATTTCAGACTAGGATGTTTGGGACTAGGACATTTAGGACAGGCCTTTTTGCAAGGGAGGATGTTTTGGACAGATGAAAACTATTACCATGAAGTAACCTTTTAAATATGAGTTTTAGTGTATCAGTGTACCCATATGTTTATTGGTATAATATTTTTTTGGCTCCAACAATGGGGACTAATTGGGGATTTATTTTGTGGTATTTGTGGTTTATCCGGGCAGCTTTTGCGAGAAAGCAAACTGTAAAAACTGAGAAAAGAGTGAACCAGTGACAAGAGAATATTTTTAATGTTTAACAAAACTGTAAAAATAAAAAAAACATAGAAATGATGCCCCTATATAAATGCTTATTCTATGAAAAATCTCCATAAAAAGGTAATAAATTTTGTGATGGTGTTTTTATGGATACTTATTTGATCAATATCACATAGGCATTATCCATTATCCACACCTTATCATTATATGTTAATATAATGAATAAAAAATATAATGATGCACAAGTATTATTGCTCATTCTCTGAAAAATCTTGATAAACATATGGGTACATTTATACGCTTAAAATTATAATTAAGAAGGTTACTTTATGGTAATTATTAATATTCATCTGTCTGAAATGTCCTCCCTTGCAAAAAGGCCTGCCAAAACATCCTAGTCTGAAAAGTCCTAGTTTAAAATGTCCTAGTCTGAAACATCATACATTCCACATTCATGTAGGCCTACATATCAGTTGAGATGATGTTCTGATCAATATATGGCCAAAAAATGTATACCTCTAAACAACTAATAATTTCTCATCAGTAGAGATAATCCAATTTTTCCTGATGATCTATCATGAAATTGAAACCGATTCCTAACACTAGCGTACCATGATACATCATATGACACACATATAAGTATCTGTCCACAATTCCCAGATCTGTGCCAATCAGCAACTGGTCGAGACAGAATCCTGATTAGGTTTAGGCCAGCCTGAATTCCAAGCCTGATTAAGTCTAATACCTGTTTGCCCAGAGTGAGACCAATTCCTTATTGTGACTCTGTCCAGTCCAAATCCTGTACTGGATCTGGTCCACTCAATATCCTGATTCACATTGTGCATCTTTGGATAAAATACAGAATTACGCCTTCGGCACATAATTTCTAGTAAATTAATTAAAGGTAGTGGTGGGAGTTGGTTCCCTTTTCATAATCGATCATCGGTTTGAGCAAACCGATTGATGATCAATTATTAATCAGTTCAGACAAATATATGCAATTATCAAATAAAAATGCAGTTATCTGTTAAACTGTCCCTATGTTTCCCCGGCAGGTATTCTCCTCTCCCGCACGAGTGTAACGATCCTTCCACGTATAAAGACTAATTTTAAGGATCAAATTTAATGATCAGCAACGTCGGTTAATATCTTGCATAATGGAATTTAAGAGCATCTAAGAATGTTAGGCCTATAAAGGGGCTGTTTTTCTAGCACATGAAGGCAGATTTTACGGGCTGAGGTGCGCTTGGGGCAGATCATGCCAAAAAACAAAAGAAAAAAATTGCACACTAGTCAGAAAAAAATTCCAGCTGAAATCCAAATACTCGACCGGCCGGGTTAGCCCCAACAAAGAAATTTTTAAGGACGGCCTTAACAGCGGCACCTGGCATCGGTTGAATAGATTATTTCTAAGAGATTCTCGCAAAATTGGCATCAACCTGGAGAATTTATGGAGTATTTTAACGCCTTCCCGCCAATATTTTGCAATGTACATTTCATTTGAAAATTCTCCGCTAATTCTGCAGCTCCCTGCGAGTTCACAGATAATAAGTTTAATAAGTCCTCCATTCTCGCATATACCGTGTCATACTCAGTTACATACAGAAGTTATTTGGGAAGACAGACTCATTATATGAAGCGCGGAATGTGGTAAAAAAATGAAAGAATCATTTTTGCCTGTAACATAAAGACATTATGATGTAATGGATAGTTACCTTTGGTAATCAAGCGCTTGAAAGTGGCAGCAAACCGACTGACTTTCGATAAAACTCGATGATCAGCCCACCACTAATTAAAGGAGTCTTAACAATTACTGAAAAATACCAAAAGTACTTAAGTATGGGTAAGGGTCTTTATAATTACTGAAAAGTATGGAAAAGTTACCAAAAGTACCAACAATTTATCAAAAGTACTGAAAAGTACTATAATATAGCTCCATTCATGATCCTTTAGGATTATCTCATGATTTCATTGCATATATCGGGGCTTTCAGGCAGGTGCATGAGAATAAGGGTCTCTGATGTTCAAAATTGATTACAAATGCTCAGTTTTGAGGGTCCAAGCGTGGAATGGGATGCACAAATTTCTGGATTAAGGACCTTGTAGCACTCAATGACCATTAGCGGTTGCCATAATGAACCCATCAGTGGTGTAAATATCACACTGATAACTGAGGCTTAAATTTAACTATAAGCAAGTAATCATATTAGGACACATTTTCTAATCATATAATGATTAGATTTTTACATAAAATATGAAAAATATGCCCCCATAGAGAGGTGCACTTAGTAAGAGTTCATGAATTTCATGACCTACATACTTGCAATCAAACGGCTTACACTGAATTGTTGTTTATGTGTTTATTTATGAACCCATCAATAAATTTACAGATCCAAGCAAAGGATCTGCTTGAAACGACACGTCAGCTTCAGATGAGCTAATCAACATCAGTTAAGCCATCAGGCAGACTATCAGCCCTGTTATAGGAATGCAAGGAAACTAATAAATAAATGAAAATAAACAGAAATTCCAAAAAAAATCCCCATTAAGGACTGTGAATATACCCTCAGTACAGAGGTGCCTGCAAGGAGAGGTTCAATTGTATATATATCTGATCCATTTCACTTTTCAGTAATAGTCCAGAAAATACATGTGTGGCTAGAATACTTCAGTTGGTGAAAGGAGCATCAAATTTTGCATACTTGTACTTAAAAAAATTATTTACACTAAACCATGTTAGCCAGTAAGAATCCAATATGACCGCTGTATTTTTTTCAAGATGGCCATCAAACCCCTTCTCATACGAATGTGCATGTAACATCTGCAAGAGTGGTCAGATTTCAATGATCTTTATATGGATGTTCCAGTTATATATACCATGTTCAAGGGTGTGTGATGCTTATTATAGTCATTATGGGGTATTTCAAATGTGTTACTTGCTAATTGACCAGGAACAGAGGTTCTCAATGTGACATTTTCTCTCCTTTTGTGTTTTATGAGTATTATATCATTATCATACTTACTGTTCTAAAGAGACAGTTTCATGAGTAATACAGGACCCTGATATTTGTCTGTCTGTTTGTTGCACTGTCATTTGATCTATTTGTAAACATATACAATATTATACCATTTACCAAAATTATGTTATTTTTACTGATTTTCTTTACAGATTTCAGTATGTCACAATCTTTATGAGTGTATAAGTGTTTTTTTTAATGTACTGTTAGAATTTAAAAAGCAGACATAACAACAAACTTAAAATAGTGCATTTTAAGATGACAGTTTAATTTTACATTACTAAGACATACTGGAGAGGACATCATTTTTAGCCAATAGAATGGAGTGTCAGATATCCTACAGTATAGATCTCTCTCTGCATGCTATCTTTTAATACTTTCCAGAAACTTCTAAAACAAATACCATGTGGTTTACAGGTGCCAGGTAAAAATGGCTGAGGTAAAAATGGCTAGGGTAAAAATAGCTAGGTGAAAATGGCTATGGTAAAATTGCTGTTTAAAATGGCTAAGACAGAACTGGCTAAATTGAAAATTTACAAGCAACAGAAATAAATTACAAATTCAAGTTAGGAAATAGGTGTTTTATATTGGCTGTGATACAGAGATGAGTAAAAGTATCTGTTTAGTATTGGATTTGGACAAAAGCATACCTAGAAAAAGCCCACTGGACAAAAAGCCTACCCCTAAAGTACAGGCCAGGGCAAAAGCCCACTCTTTTAATGGACTAAAATATAAAATCAAATGACATTTCTTTTACAACTATATTAATGTTTTTCTATTGTATTTTTCAGGTACTACTGTATCCACTCCATTATGTATATATAACGGTCCATTAAACTTAGAGTATGTATTATATATGTACATGTGCTTATGTGCATGTCCAGGAGGGCTTTAGTCTGAATGGGCTTTTGGTGAGTTGGCTGTGTGACAGAGATGTGAAAAAGTATCTGTTTACTCTTGGTGATGGACAAATGCCTGCCTGGACAAAGCCCACTGGACAAAATCCAACCCTTTACCCTCAAAGTGCAGATTAGGGCAAAAGCCCACCCTTTTAATGGATTAAAAAACAAAATTTAATATGGTTTTCTGTTGTATTTTTATATACTACTGTATCCACTTCAAAATGTATATAACATTCCATTATCCTAACAGTGTGTATTCAGTATACTGGTATGTTTAGGCCAAAAAAATAAAAGGGTATGGTTCTCAGGCACTTTTTTTCAGAAATCAATGCGGGCGGGCGGTATTTTATTTTTGACCTTTTTTGGTATGTTTCGATAAAATGTCATATGATCAGGGAAAAGCATGTAAATGACATGTTTCTTCTTGCTAAACAGGCAAAAGCGCTACATAACAAAGGTTATCGTATCGAAATTGTATTATTTTACCATTTTGAATAACAAAATCACAATAAAAATGTTTGATGCGGGGGGTTAAAATTGACGCGGGCGGTGCCTGAGAACCATACCTTTTATTTTTTTGGCCTTATATGCTCACGGGCATGTCCAGGAGTGCTTTAGTTTTGTAGGGCTTAAAGCATTTTGTCCTTCACCTATTTACCAGGGTCACATGTTAAGAATTTTTTCTCTAAGAGAAACTTAGTGACAGGCATATTTTACAGCATTTCAGTAATTTTTTGGCTACTTTTTAGTTTTATTTGTGTTTCAGCTACTTTTTGGTACTTTTAGTCTTTTTCAGTATCTTTTAATTACTTTTCAGTTACTTTTCATCATCAGTAATGTAGGATTGAGAGTGTATACAATTTGCTAAGTTAACTGACAGTCTAAAACAACTTTTTGGTAATTTCTGTGTATTTATTAATTTACAATTTAATACTTTTAAATAACTGTTTGGTTCCTTTTCAGTCATTTTTTGGTTCTTTTCGGTAACTTTTGGTACTTTTCAATGTTCAGCAAGACCCATTCTGGACTTACATTTTGGTACTCTTCAGTATTTCTGTTATAACTTTTACATATTTTTAAAATGCTCTCTTTATGAATATTAAGTCCTGAGTCCAATAATATTTTATTCATTGGAGTAACATTACAGTAACTTTTTGTATTTTTCAGTGCCTTTTTGATAACTTTTGGTGCTTTTCTTTTTTCCTATTTATACATTCTGGTACAGCAACACTAAAGTACATTTCAGTAATATTTCAGTAATATTTTGGTCCATTAAACGTGACTGCCTTCTATATATATTCTTTATCTTATGTGCACCAATATACTGGTATTTTTTGCAACTTTAAGGTACTTTTTTGTTTTTTTGTAACTTTACAATACCTCTGAAATATCCGTCAGCTGTATATATTCAGGGTCATGAGTGCAGCAAGACTTCAATATTTTCAGTAACTTTTCAGTAATTTTTCAGAAAGAGAGGCTGAAGGCATTGCTAGCAAGTCAGAGCAAGCCAGATGTTTGGGTCTGGTTGGCCTGTTACTGCCTAAAAAGCTTTACACATGGCCAAACGCCAGGCTGTCCAGGCCCAGATTTATGCAGGTCAACACTGTACTCCAGTGATACAGCAAGCTGATGAGAAAATAATGAGGTGTGGCTAATTGCCAGATGTGAATGCCCTGGTCTAGGAAGTAACATTTCACTCACTTTAAATTTGACCTGCTATTTGCTTTCAGTTTCAGGCAAATTGTTGGAAACAGTTTAAATGAATTTATCCATCTCTTGTAATTTAATTTGTAAACAGAGAGTTTTGGATCACTGCTCTTTCCAAACTCTTCTAAAATTGATGAACATTCACAGATTGGTTCCACATGGATCATGAAGAACACATGTTACAAAACATGTATATTGGCTTTCCCAGCCCTGACCACCAGCAGACTCATGGTATGAAGATAAGCAATGCAGCTAGTGCCACTGCCCTGGCCCCTCATAAGCCAAATTAACTTTGAACTTGACACCCTCACATTTTGTCTCTTGTGTTTAGTCTTATGTAATCAGCCAGTCCAGCCTTCACATGAATCTGAGGGCCTCACTTGCCATGCTGGATTCTTAAGCCCCATGAGAGAACATTTTATTGATACATGGTGAGGCAGATTGAGTGTCCTGAAACTTGCAAGCTCTTTGCTGAGATCTGGATCAACTACATACGTACACCAGAATTATTCTATAATGGAGCCTAGGAAAACATAGTATCTTCAAAACCATTATTATTAGAGGTGCAGTCAGGTTCTTGTCCTTAGTCTCACAGCAGAAAGCAGTGTAGCAAAGGGAGAGAGCACAGGGGCTGTGGGCTCTCCTGTTCGAAGATCAAGAATCTACCAAGGCAGAATGAGAATTTTGGCTCTTCCTGGGAAAAATGAGAGTTCCCATTCTTCTCAGAAAAAAAATGAAAATCAATTCATAATATCTCTTGATTCTAATTTTTCCAAAGAGAAGGGAGAATTCTGTTTTCCCAGGAACAATTAAAAGGAATTCTCATTTTCCCTAGAACTAAATTAATATGGGATATTGCTAATACCAATATTTAGTGTTTGGAGGTAGAATATGCCTGTGTGCTTGAAAAATTGCAGCCAAACAACTAGCGGCCCTGTTCAGCCCATTTACTCAATGCAGCTGCTTGTGCACTGAGCATGGCACTTTTTATTTCAAATTATTCTGGAATTAAATATGGTCTTGTTTTCATATTCTGTTGTTGAGTTGAAATTAAAATTGTTGCATGAACCTGAAAAGCTTAGAAATGACATATCGCACTAGAACTTTATCTTTTACCAAGGGACTGGCATAATAATATAGGGCAAAGCTACACATGTATGGCCTTTCATTTAGGCCTACAGATAAATGTCAGGTTTTTCATTTAACCTTCCTTGAAGCATACCAACAATTAATTACAGCCTCAATAGTGTATATAAGCTGGTATAGTGGGGATGGTCAGATAAGACAGTGCTAATGATTGTCTGGCTGAATCACACCTGCCTGCATTAATGGACTTAAAGCTGTGATAGCCAGTGGTATTTCTCCTCCATATACATGAGAGATTACATTATTGTAAATGATATCCTTTGATAGGAAGGGAAGGTTCATATAATAAAAACAAACACCTAAATAGCATATCATTACACTATTTATAGCATCCAATGAAACCATTACTGGCCTTTAAAGTAGAATGTGATTTTATTTTTATTCTGTGGCAAGAACCTGCATTTACCATTTAAAATTTAAATAATGGCACAAAATAAAAATTCAGAATGATAAAAATTGATAATTTCATACTTATTACAACTTGCAATAGTATGCATCTTATCTTATAAAGAGAATTTGATTTTTTTGGGTATCTTCATTTTCTTTAAGTTTCAAAACTTAGATGTGAGAAGAATTTTTTCAAAGGTAGAAATAAAGAGTTCAAATCTGGCATGGAATGGCTCCTGTCCCTTCCAGGATTAATGAGAATTCTCATTTTCCCCCAGGTTTGAATTTCAAAACTGTATTCCAGTCTCTCCCAGGAAAAATGAAAATTCTAAAATTGTACAAATAAATTTCTGTTAACCTGAAACTGGGTCCAGAGTTGATTAATAAACCATGATTTACATCTGTACCTTTGGCTTAATAGCAGTACTTATCACTAAGATTCACTCCTGGTCACTCTTGGTCACCACCTGTCAATCACCCACCAACAAGGATCACTGGAGGTCACAGTCATTATCACCTCTCATCAACCTAGTGTCTGGTGGAGTAACTATGTTCACTCAGCATCACTGCCAGTCACTCCTGGTCACTCAGCAAATTATCAATTAGTTGCACCCCTTCAACTGATCCCCAGGGCTGCTCAACTATCACTGCTGGTCACACAGTGATAGTCTGTGAACAGATTAGTCAATCCCCATCACTGCTACTTACCTGTTGCGTGGCAGTGACCATGAGTGATGAAAACGGTCACAGACCTTCCCTTTGTGATAGCCCAGTTCTCATAGTGATAGAAACATGGCAATTCCAAATCTTATATGTCAAAGTGCAAGCTGATTATTGAAGGGGAAATCATGGCTGAAGGTTTAACTGGTAGATGTTTTGCATCCAAACAATTACTGGTATATATTATAGGAAACCTTGAACATGCTATTTAATCAACATCATGACGGCCAGGCTAATCGGAGTCTCAACAGCCGCTGCACAAACATTTGCTCTATGGTCACAAAATAAAAAAAAACAGATATATTGTACACATACATTTCTGTACCATTCCAAATTTTAAAACAATGGCTGAAGCAACCCCTTAAAAACCACTAACAGACTGAATATATAAAATATATTCTTCTTATTTTGAGTTAATAAATTATCCCATTTTTCAATAATTAATACACTCATTGTTATGCTTAATAATCGTAGATAGTTTTAGCTGCTCTACATGTGCTTATAACTAATATTTATGTCAGTGATTATTTTTATATTTATATTGAGGTTTATTTTGTACAGCAAAGTGACAGTTTTAACTTGTTTTTTTTTTCTGACTTTGAAAATAAACTAATGCAGAATACATCCAACATACCCATTTCCTGGTTATTTTTCCAACGTTTCAACAAAATCAGGCAAAATAGTTCATATAAAAGAAAACTCAGATAATACGTTGTGCTTTTCTGGTCTATTTCAAGTAAATATTCATACAAATTCTCCATGGTTAAACCCTGCCATGGTTTAACAGCTGCCACGTGTCGGTTTCATATCGGTTGAGAGTTCCACATTGTGGAGCTCACTGTACTGGCAGAATCTGAGTAAATTCAAAGAATATTTATCTGACATATCATCATGCCGAGTGTGTGGAACCATTTCGTGGTAAATAGGGATGATGCTGAGGCCAAAAAGGCAGAATGCAAGCATTGTTCATCAAATATATCATATTCCGCCAAGACTTCATCAAACCTCATGACACATCTTAAGGTAAGTTCAATATTTCTTTTAAGGTCTTTAAGGGACTCTTGAGTGTGTTTGAATACTGAATCAGTTTTTCCTTAATAATACATAAATCATTTCTTTCGGGCCAATATATCATGTTCTGAAAGCTGAAATATTTTGAAACAAAATTATAATGTTTTGTATATTTTTACTTGTAATGTTTTAGAAATTTAGTTTACATCGTTTATTTGGGAGCCTTTTATATGTAAGAAGTTAAAACACTTCGTTCATGAACATTTAAAATCTACAATTTGTATCCTGGAATTTATCATTATTATTATGTAAAGTACCTTATATAACTTACAATATATGGAAATCTGGATAAGAGCAACTAGTATTGGGACATCTGAAGCTTCCTTATACCAATAAGCTAGTGAGACAATATCTAGACCGTTATTAAATTCGTCTCTATAATATCATTGAAAAAGTGACTTTTATAAAAAAAATAATATGGTCTCAACAGGGTCACCAGATGCAGTGCATTATATTCAGATAGTGAATTGCTCATACCTCTGTCACCCTGGATTGGTTTGCTTGTTTGATGACTAATTAGTGAACTCCTAATTTGCTGAGCTAATCAACATAGGATACATGTATTGTCTGTGTGCCTCTCAGCTAAGTATAGTACTGTTTATCACTTTTTAAAATAGAAAGATATTTTTTTCTATTAGAAACAAAACTATCCTGTGTCAGGGCTGGTTAGAAATAGACTTTAAAAAATCATGGTTATTTTTACTTTTATATTCAAATCGATTTTTATTCTTTATATATTTTAATGTTATATTGATTTCTATGCCAAACGTGTTGTCTGATGTATTTTTGCTGTCTGTTTTTCAGAGAAAACACCTTGATGTGTACCTTTCGGTAGAGCAGAAGCCAACAGCAGCTTCTGCCAATCAGTCAACTATGGAAGACATCGCAACTTCATCCAAGAAGTATCGGCCACATGATCCATGACAGCAAAATATTACAGATGCCTTGATCATGTTTATTGCTGGGGATCTCCTCCCTCTGGCTACAGTGGAGAGTGACAACCTCCGCATACTACTGGGAGCTCTGGATTCTAGATACTAAGTCCCAAGCAGGAAGCACTTCACATCAACTCTGCTGCGGAACAAAACTTTGGATGTGAACTCTGCGCTCAAGCTCCACCTACAGCAGGCTAATGCCGTAGCCCTAACTATTGATCTGTGGTCTAGCCGCCAGATGCGTGGGTTCATAGGCATCACGGGACACTATATATTGAACTAGATAATGCAGTCTGTCATGTTGTGTTGCTCCCTTTTCCGTGGCCGTCACACAGCTGAGAACATATCCCACCAGGTGGAGGAGATTAAAGCTTGTTTTGGTTTTACAAGAAAGATAACCAACACTGCAACAGATAATGCCAGCAATATGGCCAAAACCTTCCCACTGCCGGGGTTGAGGAGATAGAACCAGGACCATGCAGTTACTGAGCCTGAATGTGAGGACACCTATGATGAGATACCTGAGCCAGTAGACATCAGCGAGGATGTGCAGCATGACCCATGCTTTGCTCATACCTTGCAACTGGTAGTGAAGGATGGACTTAGCAAGGCTTGTTCCATCAACAAGGTTCTTGATAAGGCTGCCATCATTGTTGCCCACGTGAGACGATCCACCTATGCGACAGAGGTTATGGAGGGCAGGACAAACTTCAGATTGCTAATGCCACACGTTGGAATAGCCAGCTGCGCATGGTGCGTTCACTGTTGAAAGCTTCACAGGACAAACTTCAGCAGCTTGACTGTCCTCAACTGTCAACATAGGAACGTGCTATCCTTGGTGACCTTTGTGAAATCCTGGTTCCATTTGAGAGCGCCACCAACCTTGTGCAGGGACAGAACTCTGTTACATCAAGTTTTGTGGTGCCTTGCATTCTAGGAATGAAAGCCCAGCTACAGCAGCTAACTGGCAGGTTTTACTGCAAACTTGTGGATGCTCTTAAGTGGTCATTCGAGAAGCGGATGTCTCCATATGAATGCAAGGATGTGTTCCTGATGGCTACAGTGTTAGATCCACGATTTAAACTCAAGTGGTACCAGGGTGCACAGCATGAAAGGATTCACAGTGATCTTATTACAAAAGTCAGACATGTGTTCATAGGGAACACCCAGCAAAGTACGGTGCCTGATTCTGTGTGTCCACCGAGCAAGAATACCAAGATGGACTTACTGGATATGTTCATGGCATCAGCAGAACTAAATGATCAAGTAGCCTCATCTGCTGTTACAGGGAAATCAGAGGTGCAGGAGTATCTCTCAAAGCCCTGTCTTGAAAGATGCAAGGATCCTCTAGCATACTGGCAGACCAATGAATCAGTGTATCCCCATCTTGCAAGCAGATACTTGGCAGAACCAGCTTCCTCAGCCCCAGTAGAGAGACTTTTAAGTATTGGTGGCAAGATCTTTAGGCCAGATAGATGTCGCCTGTCTGACACAGTGTTCGAACAGCTAATGTTTCTAAGGTGTAATGGACATCTTGTAAAAATGTAGAATACATCATGCGAATGTGCTTAAAATGACCATAACTGACTATTGATATGTTCTTTAGTATAAATGAATATATTAATAAAGATGTTTTTGCTGTTCCATGAAGTTCTTTTCAGTTTTATTTATCACTGACCATTGATAACATGTTAAACACCTCCAAGCACCAAAACTGCATAGAAAAAAGGAACCGACCTATATCCTTCTATAAATATATAAGTAATAGTAATAATAATAGAAACCCAAGTAATAGTAATAGTAATAGTAATATCAGAAATTAAAAGTAATAGTAATAGTAATAGAACACCTGTGATTTAAAATATGCCTCATTTGATAAAGAAAATTCACAGTTAAACGTACATCATGTTTTCATTTGGTGAGATTACAAACTTGGGCAAAAATATACGCATAAATGGCCACAACGTTAAGAAAATTTTGCCTGAGTCATGAAATAAAACGGTTTATGTAGTGTGGTCCGATCTTTAAAATCATGTAAATTTAAAATTGCCTTATTATATTTATTAATGAAAGAGAAACCCTCTGTTTTCCTTTCATTATATCATAAAGCTTAAGATATCAAAATTTCATGAACAAAATAATTTCTCAGTATCCATTTACTACAAATTTCAAGAGGTACGTATATATATATATATATATATATATATATATATATATATATATTAGTCTAAATTAAAGATTCTAACAAAATTACCTTCTTTCAGTTTTCATCCAGCCCCACAAATTGGAGGGGTTAGCACAGAAACTTCAGGTAAACACACGTCCCTACATGCTTTTAATATATAATGGTTATTTCATTGTTCGAAAGGTATTCTTATAAAAATGTGTTTTTATTAGAATTTTATTTTATGGGAATTTTCAAGTACTGAGCTTGAGTCTCAATAATAATTACATTAAATTCCTTGCGTATTTTGGTTTTTCCTCACATTCTGCAAAAATATATTTTTTTTTCAATGAAAGGCAAATATAGTTAAATATCGTAATGTTAGGAATATGAATGTTTTTCATACCAATATATTTCAAGCAAGATATCCGTAAATAAAGTAACTATGAGATTTCAAAGACCGAGATATCATTGCCCCTCTGTTTTCATCCGGTTTTCGAGTATAAAATAGCACGTGGGTGCTTTTATCTTGGTGTTTGGTATGCTAATATGAAAAAGGTTACCCCTATTTTAGTTTAAATAACACGGCCTGTATCTAACCTTAAATTCCGAATAAACGGGTATAAATAAAATAGTTTAAACATATGGTGTCATGATCAAATTTAGCTAAAATGCCAAGATATCCATCATCTGTCCGCTAGTCAGTTCCCGAGGCCAGTATCTACTCTGGTCGGCATATGTTGTATATGCCTCTTTCATCACATCTTGTTAACATTGAAAGAATATCCAGACCGTGTTTCTTGTGAAAAAAGATCCGCTCTATCTGAGGTTTAACGGCAGACTTTACACAAAGAATACTCATGTATTTAGGCAATTCCTGGCCCTTACAATCTATAGAATCATGCAGTTTATCTTAGGATCATGCATCTGGTAACGTTTGTATTGGGGGAAAGCTTTATATATAATTATATATATATATTTATATATTTAACCTGAATAGCCATGTATAATTGGATTTAAAAGTACCGCCAGCTGTTTTTGTTGTGATCACGTAACCATACACCGTTCAAATTCAAATATGAATTGTGTAACGGCTATTATCCATGAAAGTACAAAGGAAATAAAGCTTACAGGCCATTTGGCCTGACTCTGAACGTTCGGACAAACAAATAGAACAACCTAGAATTAAACTTCATTTTCCCCATGCACTAGATATATCGTATCAAATAATAGCGGCTTGGGTCTTCAATCTCTATACAATACGATCGAATCATATTATTTTACAGGAAGATGTTGGTGTTAGAAAACAAACTCTAGTCATTCGACTAGAAAGTTAGGGTCATAGGGCGCGCTTCACCGGGAGTGTTAGGCGAGCGTGGTTACGAGGTCAAGACGAGGTCGCTGTTCACATCAGGTAGACCATTATGGTAGATTATGAATGTAAACTTTAATGGGTTTCACACCTATGAACGTTGTTCAGACTGTGATACGTTTTGTTGTTTGTATGTATCTTATTGGCTATGGCTTGACAACTAAATTTATCAGTCTTGATGATGTGAGTATGTTAAAACATCAGTAACATATTGGGTATACACATCTTACATATCACTACATTATATGGAACCAGTTTCATCATCAGTTATTTAACATTTGTATATGCTATGATAATGCATTTGATATATGCATTCTAGTTCAGTCATATTTATTTATTGAATGTTCTTTTTCAAACATGTTTAAGCATTAGAAATATATTTTAAAATAAATTTGACCATGTTTAAGTATGATACTTCTCAACGCCTAATATTTGTCAGCTAACAAAACTGTTTGTGACCTTGAGCTCAGGTTTAAATATATATATATATATATATATATATATATATATATATATATATATATATATATATTTATATTTATATATATATATATATTATTACATTTACTTACATGTATGACACATGTTCATCTTTATATTTTGATATATATATATATATATATATATATATATATATATATATATATACACACACACAATTATATATATAGGGTCAAAGACAAAAGCCAGCAAGAAATATTATTAGAAATTAGAATTAAATCTAGGCTCAGTATATAAAGTGAAATTAAATCAGCAGTAGAACAAGAAAAATATATATTTAATATGGCATTTGTATACAGCAGGTCATTTGTCATAATTTAGATTAAGTGACGAATGTTATGAAATTATTATCTTATATCATTTATTATTTTATAAATATATCTTTATGCGGGATGGCTTGTTCAGAATATACTGATCTTACAAAAGGCCCTGATAGTAATTGAAATTTTAAACATGATCAAATAGCTTGACAGTACCAAACTAGTTAACATATATGTGCAGAATATTGTAGCTGAATATAACATATATTGTTAGTTCCTGTAATAGTATGACCATTATTAAGAATGTATTAAAGAATATTATTAAGAAAATGAATGGACATTCAGGTTATTGACAACGTTGATGACATTGTATGAAATTATTCCAGAGAATAATACAAACTACAAGACTGCGACATATATTATATAGAGAGATGAATGAATAACCATGCTGCGTCGTTGTACGAAAAAAATGGAACATGAGTACACAGAAAAGTCGGTTCACTGCCGATGGGAATCGAACCCATGTCCTCACGATTGCCGCACACCATATAAGGCCACCAGTTCTCCCTGCTGCATGCAAAGTTGCTGTGCCAACACATGTAGTGGGTAGTACTAATATATATATATATATATATATATATATATATATATATATATATATATATATATATATTAAATTGCCTTTGCTATCAGTCGAGGATCCAAAGGGGGGCACCTTCGGCGCGCTGCCCCCCGTTGAGCTACAATATCTCTCATTTTATCTAATTCCCGATTTTCGTGATTAATTTTCGTTTTTCATATTTCGTATTATTAATACGCAATTAGACTTTAAGTTATCTGCAGTTTATTTCTTACAAATTTATTAGTTGAGTATAAGGATATTTATGAACAGCTGCAGAACAACAGCAGATCGATCGAGCACCAGGCCCTAGTTGGGGTCGACCGGGAACAATCTTACGGCTCCTCTGGTGATACCGGTACTCGAACTCGCGATCTGTGCTCTGAGGAGTCCTGTGTGCTGTCGAGACCACGGAACCCGGTAAAATGCAAAGTTTACCAAAATAATTAAACTTATCAGTTATTGCGCCTTTGTGCCATTGACTTGTTTGAAAACGACTGAAATTTTATATCCTAATTTTGAAGAAATATAAATATTAAATATATTGAACCTCTCTACAGTTTGACTACATAACACAAAGACATAAGGGAACAGAAAATCCTCATTTTTGGTGAAAATTGCTTCAAAATGTCCTCTTTACATTGTATATTCAAAAAATTTCCCAATATGGGAGGGGGATACCCCTCACACACCCTCCCCATGTCCCTGTAACTAATCTTAATAAAAGCATGGTTCATAATTGAAAATAAACAAAAAAATTATATTTTCACACACCAAAATATATAACGTATAGTAATAATAATAATAATAATAATAAAAACAAGTGACCCATGGGTCATGACGCTCAGCTGACTTGGAAGAGATTCGCAAAAGGAAATTTTATCATCAGAATGGTAGTATATACCCATTCAACTGAAGCATCAAACAGATTAACCAACAGGCCAAGATTTAGTCTGTATTTATATATCTCAAAAATAGAGAAAAAATGTGTAAACTTTTAAAACTAGAATACGGGTAACCGACAAGTGATTACATGTATCCGCCAGAATCAGAGGTGAACGGGTGAAGTGAGGCATTGATTGAGTGGCAAGGGGAAATAGAGTGAGGTATGTTGCATATTAGCATGGATGTCTGCAGCCTAAATGTGTATGTAGGTTGTGCCACCTACCACAAATCCAGAAAGCTGTCCAAGTTGTATACACCTGCAACATTTTAGGCAGAAAAGTCAAACCACTACATGTATATGAGCAATTTTTGCCCATTGCAGACAAACAGACAAACACTGTGCAAAAATCTTTGCAGGTGACCCCTCCAGTTTTGTGTATGATAAAGACCTATGTGAGATCTAAACACATGCACAATTTTGGCCCAATCGGTCAAATGGTTCCTGAGATATGAGCTTGGATGTGTGCAGCGTTAACAAGAATGTAGGTGGCACCAACTGTCATAAAATCAAGAAAGCTGTCCACGATGTATAAACCTGCAAAATTTAAGGCAGTTATATCGAACCACTACAGAGAAATGAGTGATTTTAGGCCACGGCAGAATAACAGATAGACGCTGTGCAAAAATGGTTGCAGGTGGCGCCACCAGTTTTGCGTATGATAAAGAGCTATGTGAGATCTATACACATGCAAAATGTTTGTCCAATCGGTCAAACGGTTCCCGAGATATGAGTTTGGATGTCATCTGCGTGAATGTGAATGTAGGTGGCGCCCCCTGTCATAAAATCAAGAAAGCTAACCAGGATGCATATGCATGACGAATTTCAGGTGAATTAGTCAATTCACTGCAGAGATATGAGTGATTTTAACCCAAGGCAGATGAACAGATGGACACTGTGCAAACATGGTTACAGGTGGCGCCACCATTTTTTGTGTATGTTATAAAGCAATCCAAGGGCTACATTTGTATCAATTTTATTTCCTGATCGGTCAAACGGTTCCCGAGATATGAGGGTTTATTAGTGGAAACAGGCCCACAAAAGGACACTGGATAGAGAGGAAAGGTCAGAGGTCAACGCAAATTGGTTAGGCACCAGTTCAAATGTGACCCGACAATTGGTGTAAGTTTCAGAAAAATCAGTCCATTAGTTTCCGAGGAGCTCTATGGAAACTGACGCCGCGGCGGCGGAGGAACACGGTCAAAAAAATAGTATCCGCAAAACTTCGTTTTGTCTGTACAAAAATACAGGTGGCTCCACCAGTCTGCAGAAACTAATAAAAACACTTAATGGTCAATATCCATGCAAAGAATCATGGTGATCTCTGCATTAGTTGTTCAGATACTTCGGCTTTTGTATCAAATTGTCCATTATTCTGAGGGATACTTCGGAGTCCTATAGCTTGAAGGATATGGGTAACAGAGACCTAATTTCTGGTTTCCACTTGCACTTTTCATGGGCCTTCTTGCATGACAAGAATGAAGATTATAGGTCCAGTTGTTGCGATTTGTACCCTGTTGACAGATAACAATATCTTTAAAGGTCTCAAAAAAAAAGAAAAAAATTCGTAAAAATTTGAAAAAAATAGAGGTGGCACACCCAGCCTGCAGAAACTGATGGAACAGCTCATGATCAATATGTATGCAGAAAATCATGACCATCAGTGTTGTAGTTATTGAGATACTGCAGTTTTTGGTATCAAATTTTCCATTATTCTGGGGGGGGGGTATTTTGGAGCCATACAGCTTAAAGAATATGGGTAACAGAGACCTAATTTCAGGTTTCCGTGGAGACTTTTCATGTGTCTCCCTGTGTGTCAAGAATGAAGATTCTTGGTCCAGTTTTTATGATTTGTGCCCTGTTAACAGATGTTCATATCTTTAAAGGTCTCAAAAATAGAGAAAAATTTCGTAAAAAAAACCGAACAAATACAGGTGGTGCCACCAGTCTGCAGAAACTTATGAAACACTCTATGATCAATATCCATGCAAACAATTATGGTTATCTCTGCATTAGTTGTTCAGATACTTTAGCTTTTGTATCAAATTTTCCATTATTCTGAGCTGTACTTTGGAGTGCCATAGCTCAAAGGATATAGGTAACAGAGACCAAATTTCAGGTTTCCATGGAGACTTATCATGGGTCTCCCTGTGTGTCAAGAATGAAGATTCTAGGTCCAGTCATTACCATTTGTACCCTGTTGACAGATAACTACATCCTTAAAGGTCTCAAAAATGGAGAAAACAATTCGTAAACATTGAAAAATACAGGTGGCGCCACCAGTCTGCAGAAACTGATGAAACATCTCATGATCAATATGTATGCCGAAAATCATGACCATACGTGATGCAGTTAATGAGATATTGAAGTTTTTGTATGAAATTTTTGACTATTCTGGGGGGTAATTTGGGGCCCCATAGCTCAAAGGATATGGGTAACAGAGACCTAATTTCTGGTTTCCATAGAGACTTTTCATAGGTCTCTCAGTGTGTCGAAAATGAAGATTCTAGGTCCAGTCATTAAGATTTGTGCCACACTAACAGATGAGAGCATCCTCAAAGGTCTCAAAAATAGAGGAAAAAATTGTAAAAAAAATCAAACAATACAGGTGGCGCCACCAGTCTGCAGGAACTGATCGAACATCTCATGATCAATATGTATGCCAAAATTCATGACCATCAGTGATGTAGTTATTGAGATATTGAAGTTTTTGTATGACATTTTTGACTATTCTGGGGGGTACTTTGGGGCCCCATAGCTCGAAGGATATGGGTTACAGAGACCTAATTTCTGGTTTCCAAGGAGATTTTTCATGGACCTCTCAGTGTGTCAAGAATTAAGATTCTAAGTCCAGTCTTTATGATTTGTGCCTTGTTAACAGATGTTCACATTTTTAAAGGTCTCAAAAATAGAGAAAAAAATTCGTAAAAAATCGTAAAATACAGGTGGCACCACCAGTCTGGAGGAATTGATGAAACATCTCATGATCAATATGTATGCCAAAAATCATGACCATTAGTCAAGTAGTTAATGAGATATTGAAGTTTTTGTATGAAATTTTTGACTTTTCTGGGGGGTACTTTTTGGCCACATAGCTCGAAGGATATGGGTAACAGAGACCTAATTTCTGGTTTCCAAGGAGATTTTTTATGGACCTCTCAGAATCCCAAGTTACAAGGTTCTAGGTCCAGCGGTTACGATTTGTGCCTGGTTAACGGACAGACAGACGGACAGACGGACAGACAGACGGACGGCGGACAAGGAGTGATCGCTATAGCTCAGATGACTTTCAGTCAGCTGAGCTAATAATATATATACTTGTATATATAACAGTTTTCATAGTACCATTACATGCATATTAGAGCCCTACCCCCCCCCCCCCCCAACCCCGTTTTCGAATTTCTGGATCCGCCACTGATCATGGCCCCCTCCCCTCCCTCAATCCTGGCTACGCCCCTGGTTTTGTGTTCTTACCATGATAATACTTACAAGTCGCTCACCGACAAACTTTAAATTGTAATTGTTTGTACTTTTTTATCGAACCATATTATTACATTACTATAAATATGAATAGTCAATGTCAAGTAAGATTTAAAAGGAATATCTTATAATAAACCGATGTAAAGCGGCAAGATTTGACACACCATAAAGTATTGAACCTCAACGCAGGCATTCATGTTGCCACCTCAGTACTTTGAAAAAAAGTTTCCTCTCTGCCTTTTTATGGTTACACAAACAGCGACAGGCCTCGTCTCACTTATGTAGGCCTATACAATGAATTATGTTGCACCACACTGATTGACGCTTCTGTGTATCAGGCATAGATTACAGGGTCTGAAAGTGGAACGGTGCTTAACACAAACAGCACGGGTGTACTATATACGCGTATGGAAAATCTATATAACCTTACGGGTCTTGAGTAGTGAACTATATATATATAAATATATATATATATATATATATATATATATATATATATATATAAGCTTTACATATCCACAACAAACAAGGGACCCATGGGTCACGGCGCTCAGCTGATCGTGATTGGACTATAAATGTTTCTCCACTGTGTTACTATATCGAGTCGATAAAGCTTATGGATATCATGTATATGTTGGGCTATTTTAAAGGAATGTAATGTAATATGTGAGTAAATGATAAATGAAATTACCTGACTGATGGATTAATATAGTCAAATAAAGTGGTTTATTTTTTATTTATTTAGGAGGGGTTGAAAATTGTGATATATTTGAGCAAATATGAATGCAATGACAGCAGTAATAAGCAGTAGTAGAATGATGATAAGGCTATTTGTTGAAGGATCTAAAGTGTATGGTAGTCTGCAAGCGTTCAATTTGACAGATATGATGTTATGATTAACTATGCTGATGAAGTGATTTATGAATATGTGACTGTATGACACAATATCTCTTTAGTCTTGACAAGGTACATTATTGTGATGCCCACTATGTCTACATATTACACAATATTGACATAATTTCTGGCATGTACATAGGTACCTATGGACGAATAGTTATACAAAATATTAAAGTATGAATATATCTGATTCAACTTGTTCTTGCTTACTGAGGCTAACTTTGGGATGGGGTTCGGAGAAGGGAAAAGTGAGGGCAGGACGAAGGTGAATGTAGAAATATTCTATTGTAATGTTTTTCATTTATATAAGAATATGAAAAGCTAAGAGGAAAAGGGCCCTCCTACTTGGTTATAGTAAAGTTCTAAATATATGATTGCAAACTAATACAAGACTGTCATGAAGAAAAACAGTAAAAGTTTTGAGATACTGTGTTGCATACGAAAATTTACAGATGGACAGGCAAGTGGACAGAAGCGACTAATACCTTTATTTCACTTTCAAGAGAATAATGCATTTAAGTTTATATATATAATCCTATTTTTTTAAGCAGATCGACTTTTTCCATTAAGAAGTTTTTATCTGAATCATTTTTTTATTAACAGGTTTATAAATTTTTAATTAAAAAACCTGAAAATATAAGTTAAAATATTATAATTGTTGCAAAAGTTGCAATCATTATATATACAGAGTAAAAAACATTGGGTCATATTATGCATACACATATATTTTATTATTTTTAAATCATAAATGTTTAAACTGATTTTAAAAGAAAATAATGCCACAACATGGCATCTACAAGAATATTCCTTGAATCACTATTAAAAAGTTTTGCACATTGGAGTTTTCAGGACATGCTTAATTTTATTCACCAAAATAAAATAAAAGTAAATTTGATAAAATAAAACATCTTTTCAAATAAAGTATACACACTGTTGGTTGAATGAGGGACAAACAATATCATTGTGCTTATTACTATCCCAGTTTTAATTAATTACTGGAATTAATAGTCAATTTCACACCTGGTGAAGTTTTTACTCTTCTGAAGGAAGGAATTACTTATCTCATGAACATCCACACTTTCACAGCAATACACCACTTTGTGGACACAATTAAATGTACACTTTAATCATTGTAACCCTGGTGGTTCAATACAAAATCTAAAATGTAGCATGTCCAAGAATAAAATAAAATACAGAAAAAATATAACATTCATCTAGTTTATGCACCAGCTGGGGGGATGAGTGCAGGGCAGAGGGGAAGCCTGCTAGTAGTGGCCAAGCTGGGCCAAGGTAAGCTGCCTGGGGTGGGTTACATAATGCAAGTGAAGGCTGTACTACTAGGTGGGCTAGATGTAAACAACACTTGACATGCTGTATGAAAATATGAATAAAAGCTATTCATTCCAATCAATTTCTTTTGAAAGTTCAGATTTTAAAAGATTAAATCCTTATGCATATATGCTGGGAAAATTAAATCAACAGTGCAAAAGTTGGACAAAATGTAAGGTATTGATTTTTTTATTTATGCTAATAACTTGAAAAATTTGCAAAATTCAGATCTAATTTTGGGTTAACAATTGAATCTTGATTAAATAAAGTTATATTCCTGAAAAAAAAGTCTCTAGGTTCAGCAATTCTCATGGTAGGTGAGTAAATATATTTCCTGATTTTTTAAAAAATTGCATTGTTTTGGCCAATAACTTAAAATAATACCCAATACTGACCTAATTTTTGGTATGTTCATAGGAAATGTATAAAAGAATGTGAATACTAAATACGATCAAAAACAGATCAGTGGTTTTGATATTAGGCAGCCTTGAAGTGTACAATGGTTTTTTTTTATGGAAAACAGAATTTTTTTTCCTTAATATCTCGAAGGAACAAAGTCCTAATGACCCAATTTTCGGTATGGTAGGAGATTTTTGGGACATCTAAAATTATGTCAACAGCCTGGGGAGCATAGAGATGTGCACTGAATGACCTACAGTCATCAAAGTGGACTGCTTGACAATGTAAGGGAATACAACAAGAGCCTCCAAAAAAATTCAATAACTAGCCTAATTTTGCAGCTTTTATTTTCAAATTTCAGATTTTACCAGATTAAATCCTTATGTATACATGGTGTGAAAATTAAATCCACAGTACATTCAGGAAAAAAACGTGCCATGGCCAAAGTTGGGCAAAATTTAAGGTACCAATTTTATATTTTTGCCAATATTTAAAAAAATTTAACAGATTTTGATCTAATTTTTGGTATACAATTAAATTTTGATTAATTAAAGTTGTATTACTGGAAAAAAGTTCCTACCTTTAACACTTTTGGTCTTAAGTGATCAAATATCTTCCTGATTTTTTTACAAAGTCCATTATGTTTGGGCCCATAACTTTTTTAAATTATATAATACTGACTTCATATCTGGCATGTACATAGGAACTATATAGAGGAATATTTATGGTAAATATAAAGAAAACCAGATGAGTAGTTTTGATATTAGGCAGTCCTGAAGTGTGAAAATAGATTTCTAATAAAAAATTGAGGTTTTCCCTTAATATCTCAAAGGAACGAAGTCCTATTGACCCAATTTTTGGCATGGTAGGAGATTATGGGGACATCTAACTGTATGCCAAAATTCAGATTCGTAGGTCCAACGGTGTCGAAACGTGCCAGTCTTACGGACGGACATCCAGACGGACAGACAGACAGACGGACGGACGGACGGCAAGACAGACAGACGGACGGACAATTGACCATGACTATAGCTCAGATGACTTATAGTCAGCTGAGCTAAAAATTATTGCTTGGTTAGCATGAATAAGATCATACTGACATTAGGCCTGAGTGAAAATTCGGAGGGGCGGGGGTGGGGGGGTTGGGCGTAAACGACACATGCGGATGAATTAGTCACGGTTTGTCATACCCACAGCGGTGAAAACACTGCTGATGTCACGGGAACATGTACATCGTCATTGTCTCATAGATGTGGCATAAAAAAGTTGTCCGTTGTGAAGATTTGGTCGTAGCTGTTCCTCCTGGGTTCAGTCTATTTGTCTGTACAATGCTGTAATCTATGCCGTTTCATATAGAAAGGGAAATTTAATGTTAAAATAGAAACCAATAACTTAGTTAAACGATGTTCAGTATCACTAAAAACAAAACAGAAAACGTATTGCCACAGAAACAGTCTCCGTGTCAAGAATGTCACATGATAATATGTCAGTCACGAGGAAGCGGAGATAAATGTTCCACACAGCAATATATGATTGAACCTACATACAGTATAATACACAAAAAGTGGCGCTATTCCTTCGGTCGGGGAGGGGATGCGGTAAATAATGTAGGTTTATCATGGACTAGATGGTCATATACAATCTCTAAACTGATGCCATCATATAAACTATTAAAGGCTAGTTTATTTTAACGCAAACCAAAGATAAAAACGAGGGATCTATGGGTCCCTGTGCTCAGCTGAATTTTGTAAAATGATAGCAAATGCAAAATTAACTTATTTCTATTATTACTGTTTTCTTATATACATTATCATTTGATCAGTTACGAGGACATGGCCCTACTATTTGGTGATATTAAAGTACTAAATAAATGACTGCCTAAATCGTCTTTTGATGCACTTGAAAATGTAAAGTCTAATGCTATATATAGCCATTTGACAAAATAACTGAGTCTGCATTATTATTGTACATGCAAAATTATTAAGCATGTGAAGTTCCCTTTCTCTTAGTTCTAGATGCATGTGATGTTGTTTGAGCACCTACAATGACCATGCATGCAACGTTGCATGAGGATTTTTTTACTGTCACAGGTATATATCTAGTGACACTTTGGTATGAACAAGAAAACGGGCAATCGACAAGCGATTAAACATGTATTCGCCAAATCACAGAGGGATGGTACAGTAAGGCATTCAATGTTCCTGACATGACAGGAAGAATTTGTAGCATCAATTAATGCATAAAAAAATACTCAAATAATTGACTCTAGGTGGCCCAGGCAGCCTTGTATACAATATAAACCATTCCAAGATCTGTTGAAAGAACAAATGTCGTTATCAATCTCTCAGGTTTATTTTAGTTTCAAGGGCTCAAACCATGTTATGTAACCTTAAAAAACTTTATGCACCACCTCTTCAACATTTAGGTAGTAACTATTTATGTCTTTCATTGTTCTTTTAAATTCTTTTTCAGCCATTTCTGATTCGCCTGTCAGGTATCTCTTTATATGTACGATGACATGAACTGTATCCGTTATCTATTGCTAAAAAATATACACAAAATAGAGGCAAAAACTATTAGTTTCCCCCTGTAAAAAATTAATTGGATGCAAGTTGCACCGCCAATGCTTTAATTTCAAATATGAGTAATGTGACCAACATTTGCATAAAATTTGGTGACGCTCCCTCCTGCCATTTATGCGAGTGTTATCTGTAAGCATGTTTGGCCAAATTATTAAGTTCAGCTTCCTGTAACTCAGTAAAATAAAACCAAACCGTACCAATTCAGATTCACTTTTACGAGAACTCATTTCTATAATCATTTCTGTGAACTTAAAAATATTTTGGCTGTATGGATTTGTTGAAGAAAATTTTAAAAGTTTGCAATTTTTTTTATATGTCAAATGCAAGTTTATGCAGGTGGTGCCACAGAAATAGCAATCCCAAGACGTGATCGATGTTTTACACTTTGCAAACAATTTGAAGATGCCAGCTCCTAGCGTTCCTGAGTATGCATGGGTTCATGGAGTTCCTTCACAAGAGCTTACAGGCTTCATAAAATCAACACAAAACAGAACAGAGAACATTTTATAAAATTGAAAAAAAAAACATAAATACAATACATTAATAAAATTCTGTTTCATTATTCAAACACCATTCAGCTGGTGAACACTGGTATATCCTTCTTCTGTATAATTGCATTCACTGTGTACGGGTCGTCAGGTTCCTGCCACACATAAGTCGTAATATCATCCCCGGCAGTCGTCTCTCCTTGGTACAACAGATGCATCTCTTTCAAATTCTTAAATGATATATCTCCTGTGAGAGATATCAATTGATTACTTCTGCTTGCGGCATTTATCCCATTCAGGGCAAACTTAATGTAATTGGAATGATTTGTATGGAAATAATAATCAAGGTCACTATATTCAACCTTTGAACTATATGTAAATGAGGTCACTGGAGGTAGAACAGCTGATATTTTATTGTTTGGGTTTATATGTGGGGGAGCTTGTCGAGTTTTGTCTTTAAAGGCCTCTACAAAAGAATCTGGCAGTGTGTTTGGCTTCCTAGTTTTCTTGTTGACTGCAACCTGTTTGACAACGGAATTACATAAAACCTCTTTGGTCTCAGCGAGTCTCATTTCTTCGAGATGTGTGAAAGAGGTTTTGCCAACTTGTAATAGATTAATGCTGTATTCTAAAGGTTCCTGGTAAGGAACCTGTGGCTTAGATAACCTTGGCTGTATGTAAACAGAATAAGCAACCAGAAAAATAAAGTTTTCTGAAAGTGAGGACCGCAACTGAAACAAGCTATTTGGACTGCCTCTGTCAAAATATCCAAATGACTGTAACCTTGCACTTTCTCCAAGCTTAACCAAACTCCAAGGGGCAATTTGTCCTGAAATATATAAATATAAACTGCTGTAGAAATAATTATCAAGAAAAAGCTTATAATTAACATATGGAGATAACGATTGCATCAGGCAAGTTACATATAGCTGCTTCCAGTTGCTCTACATATATTTTTTTATTTGCTGTACAAAAATCAGTTATTGTAGCAATAAACATAGCTTGTATTCCACATGATGATTTTGTCAGACCTCTTGCATGTTATAAAATTATTGAAATGTTTGCTTTTTAATTATTTCTCTGTAGTATTTGCAGGAATAATATACAAGCAAATTAAGATAAAAGAGGTTCTGTTCCTATGGTTTCATCTCTTAAAGAAAAGGGGTTTATATTGAATCTCTTTGCACAGTCAGGAAAATAGGAGGCTCAATCTGTTCGCCCTTTTTTCCTGAACCCGCTTCCTGAACCATTAATGCTAAGCTTGATCAAGCTAAATGTACACATTCAGTGGCTGACATAGGAGCAGATCTTATAAACATTACTAAATATATACAGTACAGAAACGTTATAAATACGTTATCATTCCTAGAAAGAATTTCACGTGGTCCCTCACAGAAATGGTGATAAAAGGAGGGCTTACATGTCTTATGGACTCTCCATTGCACCAATTAACATGGAAAGACTTCAACTCGTGGTCCCATCAACTTTTCCTATTGGTTGCTTATATAATTTATGATAGCTGGGCCCAAACTCTAACATTTTTTTGTCTATTTGTATGTCTAAAAATTCAGTTTATCCTACCCATGATCAAAATAAATACCAAAGTAAAAGGCAATCCATGTGGCATTTATTGAGAAAGTTAACTGTTTGAATGAATATTGACTCCAGTTTAACCAAATTTCAACATTGTTTAACACCGAGTCTCATATTAAAAGTGCTCATTACGGTATTTCTTGCACACTGTCTAACAGAATATTGACAGGGACCTGGTTTTAGTTTCCCTAAGTTTAGGTTTTCAAGATTTCATCAAGATCTGTCTTGATATCAAGTTTGATATTTTGGGAAGTCAACCTTCTTATTATTTTCTGCAAATGTATAGGGCCTATATTATACAGTTCTCACAAATGTCTGCGTGAAAGAACAACACAAATTTTATAATGAATTTATTTATTAATATTTAAAAGGTACACAAGTACAACAACAAACAGGATAAAGTAAATGTCGGTGACAGAAGAAAGGCTTGATCATGAGCGACTAATTAGCCAAACAAGTACACATCGGATCTATACAGATGTGGAAAACATCACGCTTGATGAGTCAGATCCTTGCCAGTACAGATTATTTAACTGGCCATCACGGCCGTAGGTATGATTGATGGACCGTGCACAACTGTAAACCAAACAGTAAAGCGGCATTACCTCGATTCGAGCGAAAGGGCTATGGCACTTGATGAGTAAGAGCCTTGCCTGTATCAATTAAGTATAATTGGTCAACACAGCTCAATCACGACTGACGGGCCATGCCAACAACATACCTCGACACATCAGGTTTGTCGACAAATCCGAGTTCGACACAAAAGGAGGTTAATGAGTAAGGTTTTGACTGATTTTTTTTGCAGGTACTCCACACTCGACTTCAACACATGCGGGAATTCGATTTGACCAAATTCGACACAACGAGTTTTCACTGTATATACTGTTTTTGGCTTTATATGCACGAGGCTTTTTATTTCGAAATATTCTTAAATATGCAATAATCATGAATATAAACCAGTAAGTTAAGATGGAAAGAATGGGATGATACGCAACTGAATCGTTATCACAGCTATAAAAAGGAGGTCATTAATTATTGTAAAATACACAGTAATTACCAGGGAAGTGTTAACTCTGACAGAGGTCATAATCTAATGACTATTACAACAGATATTAAGGTATTGTCACTATATATATATAAATATATATATATATATATATATATATTTAGTTTATGATACAACAAAATACTGCCTTTCTTAGACTTTATAGGTTCTGTGGCAATTGTGAAACAGAAAAGCTTGCAAAACATTGAAAATGAAGTACATATAATTGTGAAATTTCAACCTTGCAAATATAAAGCCATCCACAGAATTCTCCACATTTAAAAAAACCCTGCTTCATCAAGAAATTATAAAGATCAGATACTCACTGGAACGACCCATGTCTCCCATAACAAACCCTGGTAGGTGCACAAGAGTAGAGGATTTGTCAGGGCTCAACAGGCGTTTAATATACTTGTTGATCCTTAAAAGAAGAGAGAAGATTTGCCAGAGATCTTCAGGACTTAATGTACTTTCTGATCCTACAAAGACAAGAGAAGATTTGTCAGGGGTCACCTGGCTTTTAATGTATTTGTTGACCCTAAAAAGATAAGGGAAGATTTAATGTACTTGTTGCAGACACCCGGCAAGAAAAATAACTGGTTTAACGGTTAGTGCTGCTTTCATGTTTCGTGAATTCACGATTCAAGCTGGCCTCCAAATCGTGAAACTATAGCCATCGTGTGAAAATAACTGAAACCTGCAAAAACAAATCGATGCTTACTACTAAACATACAGGTCACCTTGCTCTAAAGTGTCTGCTGTATACGCAAACAGTTGACTAATCTTCATTTATAATGATTAAATGTCTCAAATGATTCATTTTTTTTCATATTTATAACATATTAAAATTGATGAAATTGGGGAAAAAATTCAAGTCGCACCAGAACACCTTGCACATACAATTGCTGTCAAACCCTGCATGCATACGAATAATAATAATTTGATCTGAATAGACTGGTCCCTTTTCGCAAAAGGAAATATTATTCAAAGACTTTTCTTCTTCTCCCAATTTTTACTCTGATTCTTCCATGTCCTCTCACTGTTTTTCTTCTTCTTCTCACTCTTCTTCTCTCCTTTTTTCTCTTCCGTTTGCTCATCACTTTGGTTATTTTTAGTTCAGCTGACTGTAAGTCATCTGAGCTTTAGCAATCACTCTTTGTCCGTCGTCCGTCCGTCTGTCGGTCCGTCTGTCCGTTAACCAGGCACAAATCGCAACCGCTGGACCTGGAATCTTCTAACTTATCATCCAGAGAGGTCCATGAAAGATCTCCTAGAAAACCTGAAATTGGGTCTCTGTTATCCATAATCTTTGAGCTATGGGGCTCCAATTACACCCCCCCCCCCTCAAGAATAATGGAAAATTTGATACAAAAGCTCTAGTATCTGAACAGCTGATGCATTGATCCCCATGATTCTTGGCATGGATATTGATTTTGAGTGTATCATCAGTTTCTGCAGACCGGTGGCGCCACCTTTATTTTTTACGAATTTTTACGATTTTTTTCTCTATTTTTGAGACCTTAAAAGATGTGGTCATCTGTTAACATGGTACTAATCGTAACCGATGGACTTGGAATCCTCTAACTTGACATCCAGAGAGGTCCATGAAAATCTTTTTGGAAACTTGGAATTGGGTCTCTGTTACCCATATTCTTTGAGCTATTGGGCTTCGCAGTACCCCCCAGAATAATGGAAAATTGGATACAAAAGCTCAAGTATCTGAACAACTCTTCTTGATCACCATGATTCTTTGCATAGATATTGATCAAGGAGTGTTTCATCAGTTTCTGCAGACTGGTGGCGCCATCTTTATTTTTCTATTTTTACGATTTGTTTTCTCTGTTTTCGAGACCTTAAAATTAAGTGTGGTCATCTGTTAACAGGGCACAATCGTAATGACTGGACCTAGAATATTTTATCTCGACATGCAGGGAGGCCAATGAAAAGACTCCTTGGAAACCTAAAATGAGTTCTCTGATACCCAAAACCTCTGACCTATGGGGCTTAAAAGTACCCCCAGAAATATGAAAAATTGGATACAAAAGCTCAAGTAACTGAAAAACTAATGATTTGATCACCATGGTTCTTTGCATAGATATTGATCATGGAAAGAATCATCAGTTTCTGCAGCAGACTGGTGGCACCACCTGTCTTTTTCGATTATTTACGTTTTTTTTCTCCGTTTTTGAGCCCTTAAAGATGGGGCCATCTGTTAACAGGGCACAAATCATAATGACTGGACCTAGAATCTTGCATCTTAACATGCAAGGAGGCCCATGAAAATTCTCCTTGGAAACCTGAAATTAGGTCTCTGTTACCCATATTCTTTGAGCTATGGGGCTCAGAAGTACCCCCAATAATAACTAAAATTTGATGAAAAGGCTATAGTATCTGAACAACGAATGCATTAATCACCATGATTCTTTGAATGCATATTCATCATGGTGTGTTTCATCTGTTCTTGAAGACTGGTGGTGCCACTTAGATTTATTCGTATTTTTACGCATTATCTCTCTATTTTTTGAGCCATTAAAGATGTGGTCGTCTGTTAACAGGGCACAAATCATAACCTGGACCAAGAATCTTCTAACTTGACATCCAGGGCTGTCTGTACAAAATATCCTTGGAAACTTGAAGTTAAGTCTCTGTTTTCCAAATGTTTGAGCTATACGGCTTATAAGCTCCCCCCCCCCCCCCCCCCAGAAAAACTGAAAATTTGATACCAAAGCATGGCACAAATCATAACCATTGGACAATATTCTAACTTGACATCCTGTGAGTTCCTCAAACGTTCTCCCCAGAAATTTGAAATTGGGTCACTGTGACCTATATTCTCAGAGTTTTTTGGGTATGTTTGAGCACCCAAGAAATATTGCAAAATACACACAAATTGCCAGATTCCTAAGGAAAGGCTTGTTGGATTGTCATCAAATTTGGTGTGCTTATGGGCAATGATTTATTTAAGCTAATATGCATGAACGATGATGCCACCTACATTATCTTAATTGGTTGCCTGCGCAAGGACATATTGTTAACATGTCAGTCGGCTAAGCGTCATGACCGATGGGTCACTTATTGTTCCTTGTCTCCTTCCCCTTGCTCTCATTCTTACCCTTTTCATATTCTTATATTGAACTTCTTCGTCCTTTGCTCTTCTCTGTAAATTTTTATAATAATCCGCATGCCTCTTTTTTCTCTCTTCTCACTATTCTCATTTTACATTTTCTTCATGTCTTCCTCATCCTCGTCTCGCTCTTTTACTCCTTCATTCTTATCTTCTTCTATTCACTCTCCTTCTTGCTCTACTTCCTTAACTTATTTTAAATTTCTTCTCCTTGTTTTCACCTTCTTTTGTCTTGCTTTTCTTCTCATGTACTGAATCTTCTTCCCCGTCTTCTGTCTTCCATCTAACTCTTCTTCTAATTATACTTTTACTTCTTCTTCGTCTTGTCCATCTTTTTTTTAATACGCTCTTTCTCTCTCTTTTCTCTATGTGTATCTTCTTCTTTTCTATACATACTCTTTTTTCAATACTTTCCTTTTTTTTCTTATCCTCCTTTCTAATCCCACTTCTTATTCTACCTACTTTTCTTGTCACTCTTTTTTTCCCTACTCTGCCTCTTCTCATTTTTGCTCTTTCCTCTTGTTTTTCCTTCTGTTTCTTCTTTTGGTTCTTTATCTGCCTTTCTTCTTTTCCGTATTCTTACTCTTTACAATTATCCCTTTGCTTCTTTTTTTTCGTTTTGCTCTTCTGTTTTTTACTTTTCTCCCTCTCCTTTCTCTTGATCTCCTCTCCTTCACATTCCCCTTTTTTCCATATACTGCTGCTTCTTCTTCTTTTTATAACCTAAGCTCACAGATAGTTATATTAACTATAGCGATCTGTCTTCGTCCGAATTCTGTCCATTGGGATTAACCATTAATATAGCGAAACTAGAAACTTCAACACACTTACTGGTGATGTATAGTTTTATTAATTGAACGAGCACGATGGTACCATTAATATTTTCTTAATATTAATAGGCATTTTTATCCTTTTTTTTAAATTGAAAAATTATACCAATTGTGTAAGTTTCTTAGGTCCTTTTTATTCTTGTTCCTGTTTTAATTATCTTCTTCTCCGTCCGCGTCTTCTTTCTCACTTTTCGTTTTATCTTCTTTTTATTCTTGTTCTTCCTTTTTCTTTCTCTTCTTCCCATTCCTCTTCTTCTTCCTCTTCTTCTTTTCTTTGTTACTCCCTCTTTCTTTTGGTCTTCCTTCCCCTTCTTCTACATTCTCTTCTTCGCCTTTTTCCTATTTTTCTCTCAGTTATTACTCTTCTTTTTGGTCATCTTTTCCCGCTTACTTTTATTCTGTTTATTATTATCCATCTAAATTGTCTTCTCATCATTCATCATTATCATCACCATCATCTTATTATTCTTATAGTACCCATTCTTCTTGTTATTATTATTATTTTTTTTAATCATTGTAATTCTTGTTATTATTATGCCTGGACAGCCAGGTGAATAAACCCTCGTCTTTCTCCGCTGGCAATCCGGGGTCGATTCCCGGCGAGGCTAAGAAAATGGGTTGTAGTTGCCCGTCAAAGGTTTGTGGTTTCTCAGGGTTTTCTGATTTCTTCTACCTCTAAGAACTACCCAGCATTATCATTCTTCTTCTCCTTACAAAATTTGGACGCCAGTCTGGACCCTTATCTTACCCTCAGAAGCCTCCATCCAGGCAGCTCAAGCGCAATCTTTAACTTCTAAATAATAATATTAATATTATGCCAAAAGATATAATCTTACTGTAATTATGATTATATAGAAAACTGAACAAGAGAAATAGAATTATTCTGTTTCTTCAAACTGCACATTATAGCTGTGTGTCACTGTACAAACATTATTTATGTCAGTCAAAAACATTTCAATCTTTAATGAGAGGAGTTTTAAATATAATCAGAGATATTTTTTCCAGCATTGCTAATTTAAGGTTTTCTAATCCAAATCTAAAAATACAGAAAGAAATGCAAGGTAACTTATTCCTATTTAAAAAGGAAAAAAGTTTCCTTCTAGATAGAACTGCATCAGAGCATAACAGCCCGCTTATGGTATTGCATCTAAATTATTTAAAGATTTATGGACATTTCTATGTTTTTGCATAGTTAATATGTTGTTTTGTGAGCAGTTTTTGCCTTCATACTCTGCTCGACCAATGAAAATGTGCGACATTATCCAATTTGTTACTATTATCATGCCAACTTTTGAATAGTTTTATCTCTATAGCTCACACGTCTTTAAGCTATCTAAAATAAAATAAAATAATATGCATAACCCGCGATACCGATGACGAGGTATGTTTTCATTAATATTGCCTCTTGGCATAATTTATTAAATCTAATTCTGATCATACAAAATTTAAATGTTTCCATTAAATGAGGTGGGATTTGTTAAAATTAATATGGGTTAATTTATCCCTTTTTTGTCTCAAGGATTTATTAGAACTGCCTACCGGGCCTTGGTTTCCTCACAATTTGAAATCAGCCGTTTATGCCATGATAAGGAGGAACTGTTGAGGGACCATCTTGGGAGATAAAATTGCATCACAGGCGGTTGGATACCTATTGACTCGCGTATTTTGAAACTCAGGTGAATGCGAGTTTTTATTTGTGCATCATATACTTGCCTGTTGATTAATATTGTACATGGAAATTAAGTATAACTGCAATTATAACTTGATGAAGGAAAGCTGTGCGCTGCATATGTCTTCCGTTAAACGTACTGGGTTGCATTTAAATATGCTGTATACATTAAGGAGCTGTTCTGAAAAAAATCCCATTTAAACCACTGTCAAGTAAAGAGGCGGCTATAATGACCAGGCCACATATATTATTACTTCAAATCTCATACATTTATTTCATTTAAACTTACTTAATTGTATCATCTGGAAACTAATTTGTGAAAAGATTGCCCCTGTGACCTTGACCTTTGATCTTGTGACCCAGAATCATTTCTGCTATCCCAAAAATGGCAAGTCAGCTAAATGCGCAAGATGGAAGGTTTCAGATGATAAGCTTGGCTTAAAATGCAGCCATAATCTTTTTTAAAAAGTGACTTCTGTGACCTTGACCTTTGACCTCAGGTCCCAAAAATCATATATGTTCTTGCTTTAGTGGTGGGCCATACTGAAATTTAGTTTGACATCCATGTGTCAATCTAACCTAGAGTTATCATCTGGAAACACATTTGTGTGGAAGGACTATGGTCAGTAAGACAGACAGAGAGACAAACAGACAGACAGGCGGGGTGATTACAATAGGGCATCCACTTATGATCAATAAACACACCAGGTTTTAGGACACTAGATGTGATCACAGCTGAGAAGCTGTCATGATTGTTGTCATTTTATGGTATAAAAAATGGAAAAATATTCGTTAAAAAACAAAACAAAAATACAGGTAGCGCCACCACTTTTTCGGGGACTGACAAAACATGGTCATAGTCGATATTTAAGGCAAGATTCATGACAATCCATGCCTTAATTATCAAGATATTGGAGATTTTGTATCAATATTTTTTTATTATTCTGGGGGGTACGTTCAAGCCCCATGGCTCGGAGGATATAGGTCGCAGTAACATAATTTCAGGTTTCAAAGGAGATTTTTTATTGACATCCCTGGTTAGAATTTTCCAGGGCAAGCAGTTACGATTTGTGCCCTGCTAACGGACGGCCGGACGGACAATGGAGAAAGCGCCTTTTCTATACCTCAGTTGACTTACAGTCAGCTGAGCTAAAAAATGGAGATTTATTCTAAAGAATGTTGTGACAATTCCTCAATAAATATATGTGTGTGTGTGTGTGTGTGTGTGTGTGTGTGTGTGTGTGTGTGTGTGGAGAAGAAAAGGAAGAAGAAAGGAAAAAAGAGAGACAAGAAGAGCGAGGTAGGACAAGATAAAGGAGAAAGAAAAAGAGGAAGAAGAAGAGTAAGAGGAAAAAAAGATGATGATAAAGCAGAGTGAGAAGATGAAGGAGACAAAATGTCAGAAGTAGAAGAATGCGGACATGCCCACGCATCCCGGACCCCAAAAAGCAATTTCCACATTTTCCATTATTTATACCGATTAAAGACATTTTATAAATTTATTTATCATACTTTTTAAAATGATACAGACATATGGAATAAATAAAAAATATAAAAAATGATAAAAAGAAAATAAAATTTTGAAAATACAGATCTACACAAATCACAATAATGTTATGCCTAAACATGATTTTAAAATGTGTACTAAAGAAAGGGTAAACAACGAGGAAGGGGGGGGGGGGGGGTCCGTTGGATGCGTGAGCCAGCTTACATAAGGGATCATTATCATATTGGATCGACTTAGGAATCCAGGCTACATTTAATCCCGGGCCACAATGGGGTTAAACTGTTACTCACTGCTTTATATGATTTAGTAACTCATCTCAAGTCATATTTTTATTGATATATCACTCTAGAACTGGATTTCCTTTCCTGTTATATCCATATTATCATTTTCAACTAGGGACCCATGAATCTAAAGGAAAGGTTTGCGATGAAATATTTGGCTTAAAATAAATCCAAAATCTGTTTTTAAGAAATGGGTCATGTGAGAACTTTTACCTCAAAACCCCTAAATCAAAGGGGTTCTTAGATAATGATGAGTCATATATAAGTCAAGATTAAAGATAATATGTAAATCCAAATTGGAGTCATCATCAGGTAACTGTAAATTTGGTGGATATGCAGAAAGACGAGCAGACGGGCGGACAGTGTGATTTATATAGGGCATCTGCTTATTCAAAAGGGGCCCTAATAAACAACACAAGGATTTCTGGATACAGATGAAACCTAATCTGATAGTGTAAATATATTTTGTTAGTCTCAAATAAAGGAAAATTCATAAAAAAAGGAAGAAAAAAAATACAAGTGGCGCCACCAGTCTTCAGGAAGGGAAACCAATCATCTATATATTAATAGCGTAAGGCGATTAATGTGATTTTCCGTATCTCCTCTGATACCGCCGTACGGATTGCCGTGATTTTCGACATACATATGCTCTGGGTTTGTCTGAAGAGATTCCGCCCCCTTTTATTTGCAATATTTGCGTATTACCTGCATAATTAATAATTTCAATATTTGCTCCCCCGTGGGCGCCTCTTTTCTTTTTGTCTTTGGGCCCGGTAACACAATGGCCATAGGGTGTTTGATGGCGGGACAGAGTTTTACTCCGGGGGCCCTATCTGGGCTTTTCTTAAATTTGCGGTGACCGGCCCGAAATAATCCCCATTGGTGATCCCTTCTCAAAAGGCAACCTTCGCGCAGCGAAAAGGTCTATTGTGCACAAGGAGATCTGGCGTGAGCAAAATGCTCAAAAGGGGGATCTTTCAAAGAATAAAAATTTTCCGAGCGGTAGTGAATGCAGGGTAGTGTGTAAAACCCGAACCCCACGGTCCCCGGACCCCATAAACCTATTTCCTCATTTTCCATTATTTATACCGATAAAAACACCACTTTTGATGATGTAAGGACAAAGCAAAGTCCCTAAATGTTAAATGGCCGATTCACTGAAAGATTTATAATTACAAAAATATACTTGAATTTGCCGACTGTTAAATTTTGACGGACCCCAGTAACCACCGCTAATATTTTTATTTATGACTAAAAGAGGACAAAAATAGCACTCATGTCACACACTAAATATAATATTTGTTATTTTAAATGAAAATATAATAGGGCGGACATAGTGGGGGAGATTTAATTTGAAGTGCACTTACAGTTGAGCGGACCTGAGACTGATATATCAGAGCACTTCCACATAACAACAGGTTTCGTGCTCCGTTCATAACAACCATGCAATTTTAAAGTTGGCAATAATATAAATACCGAAAGGAATTGTTGATTACTTGCATTTCAAGCAACTACAGGTTCCAAAATAATGATTTTGTAAATGTTTTAAATTATAATACTTTTTAAAACGCTACACAAATGAAATAAATAGCAAATATAAAATTATGAATAAAAACTGAGACAGAAATGTAAAAATACAGATACAAACTCAATAATAAATCACAAATGTGTCATGGCTAAACGTGATGTCAAATACATGTTATTGTATGTACTAAAGAAATGGTAAAACAACGAGAAAACGGGGTCCGTGTAATCCGTGAGGTCCGTTCCCCAGGGTCCGTAAGTGCTTTTTTATTATCAAATTTTGTTGCAAAACAGACTATTTTTTTATGTTTTAACCAAACATAATATAAAATATGTCTTTAGATACGATTATGCTAAAATATCTGGACAAATTACCATGAGAGTTTAAGAATTACAAATTTTTCTTGGGTTCCGGGATCCGGAGTGGGATCCGGGTTTAACACACTGCCTGAACGCCGAGACTGTCTCACTGGAAAACATTGGCTCAGCTTTCAAACAGAAAGGAGTGCGTGATATTAAAAAATATATACAGCCATTAAATGTACCACATAATATAATGCTACCACGAACTTTTGCGCAGCGGGATTGCCCGACCATGTGAGTGCTCAGTTTTTGTGCGTTATAACCGGAATGCAATTATCGAGATCACGTCTCAGCGCTGTACTGTACTACCATGCAAGATAACAGGTTCCTTTACTGGCGGATTCACGGGCGCGGAGGGCAACTATAAATGGCGATGTTCAGCATAATATATATTTTCATATAAAAATGATTTATTAAACATATCAAATTCTTCGAAAATTCTCCTGCAAACCTCTCGGCTTCAATTGGAGTTTTATGCATAACACCATGCATATAATGGATCTATATATTAATAGCGTAACGCGATTTGTGTGGATTTACATGTCTCCTCTGACACTACGGTTTGCCGTGATTTTTGACATACATATGGTCCGGGTTTGTCCGAAGACATTCCACCATTCGGACAAGAACGTTTTCGTCCAGGTCATTCAGACTCCGACACAAGGTTAACTCAGAGACAGAACACTTATACCAAATGTCGGATTCAAAGAGACAGTAACATTGTACACCCAAGACATGAAACTATGACACACTATTTGACATTAGAACTAAATGCTCGCCTAGAACCGTGCGTAGCACGGGTAATTGCTAGTTATCATTAAATACACTGGTTTTCAGGACACTGGATGAAACCATAGCTGAGTAACTGACACAACTGCTGCCGATTAATGGTTTCAAAAACTGAAAAAAAATACGTAAAATGAGAAAAATATAAAAAAACCTGACAAATCTAGTCATGGTTAATATTAAAGGTAAGATTAATGACAATCCATGAATTAATTATCAAGATACTGGAGGTTTTTCATCAAATTGTTAATTGTTCGGGGTTGGGGGGGGGGGGGGATTCCTACAAGCTCCTTAGCTCGTAGAATATAGGTCGCAGTGACCTAATTTCAGGTTTCCTAGGAGATGTTTTATAAACCTACCTTTATATTTAGACTTTTTTCCCTGCTAACGGTCGGACGGACGATCGGTCGGTCGGGCGACGGACTGGGACAATCATTCCTATACTTTAGTTGACTTTCAGTCAGCTGAGCTAAAAACTGTATGGTTCTAAAACATTTCACACCATGTCTGTCATGTTACCTTAAGAGGTGTTGCATAAAATTTTGACTCTCAGATTTGTCCTCCCTCCATGGATGAGTTATTATCCTTGATTCACAGGGGGGGGGGGGGGGGGCACAATTTACATTGTCCGCATGTTTTTCCGCGAAATTGATTTTAAGAATATTCTTAATATATACCCTTTGGTCGAAAGTGGAGGCAGAGCTATTCCGCCGATTTTGTGTGGAGTAGTAGACCTAATATCATGTAAAAAGGACATGTAAACATGTGACAGTTTCTACAATATAAGCCATGGAATATGCAACGGATCCGTTGCATCTTCTTTGGCTGCCTGTTTACTGCCAAACAACAAGACACATAGTTACACCCTTTTAACACCACTAAGTATATGTTTCATGGTTTCGATAGCAACTAAAATTAAACTTGGATCATAATTTTTAAACATTTACTTACCCTTTTACCAGAAGCATGTCAATGAGTTAAGGCCTAGTAGGGACAGAGAAGAAAAGACAAATGGGCGCACTTGAAGACCTCACCGGGAGCCTCGCTCACTTTAGTAATAAACAGCTAGAATTCTGTTACATTTTGTTTCAACGGCTCTGATCATTGACGCGCTGGCACAGGTCAATAAACAGCTGTTGATCCTGGTCACGAGGGATTTGGTGGTGTGTAAGGCTTATATTGTAGAAACTTTCACTGTATCGGACTCAATATATGGCACGGCCTAAAAATATTGAGTCCGATTAGTTGGGGCTAGTTTGGAATAGGATAAGAATTTATGTAATCTACCAATTTCAACTTTATAGAACTATAAATGACCCCCTTATAACAATTATCATGTAAGTTACAGATTATATGTTTCTTTTAAAAATATCATAATTGAAACATATAAATAACCTTTTTTTGCAATTTTGCAGTTTTCTAAAGAGAAAATATGATTCATATAGGGTTATCCGTATATAACAAGGTTCGATGGGTTCCGATGGGGTGATTAGTCTGACCCTACCGTATTACGTCATGAGCTATATATAAAGGAGAGACAGAAATGTTTGTCGTTGCGCTTACCTTTTAGCTTTTCAGCAGATCGTCTTTTTGTTGACGACGATGAATGGTTAAGACGATTTAACATGTAACGTTACACTTGTGCTGTTTCCTGACTACGCTCTGAACGCAGCGTGTGACCTCCTGGTGACCTTGTACTCAGTGGAGCGGTTAGTGTAGCAGTCCGTAACCGCAGCTACCGGAGAGTAGTGTTTGACCATTTCGGGTTGTTAATAAAACTCGAGCACTCAGATTTCCGCTATTTATAAACAGGGTTAGCCCTGCCACGGCTTTAGTAGGCCTATATACGTTAACCAAAACATGCTTAAAATAGAAGTAATTGTAAAATGTTACTGTATTAAAAGAAAACAAGGGACCCGTGGGTCACTGTGCTCAGCTGAAGTTGACCTTGAAGGTAAAAATCTAAAATAATATCAAATGGAGGTAAAGTGTGAGAGGAAGTGGTAATATAAGCCATGGTTTATATGATTGGTTTGTATTGATGAGCAAGAAATTGTTGCAAATGTGACCTGACCATGTGTTTCCAAATGTTGAAACTGAAGCATGTGAGTAGTTTGTGAACAAATGATCTGTGCTATTACCATGATCATTAGTTGGCTTTTGGATTAACTGTTGACATTTCAGTAGTTTACACATTTGTTCAACTGAATAACTGATAACTTAAGACACACGTGTTTTCTTTGCATGTAATTCACTGAATATCAAATTATTATCATATTTCTTTGAAAATGTTAGCATTTTCCGCCGAAAAGAAAAAGGAATGTACTGTCAACGGTAGTTCAGAAGATCTCTTTACAACACAGTGTGCGGCTGACATCGATGCTTATAACCCTACAACACCGCGTCACTACTTTATTAAAAACGTGGTAAGTTCACCCGAAGTTCACCCGATAGGCCTATTCATATGGCCTATTTTTTTTATTTGTATAATATAATGGACATCCTTTCAAAATACAATTCGTAACATAGGCCAAAACACGTTTTTATTTGCTAACAAGCGCCCGGGACCTCCATCTCACGTGCATATCTCGGTACTATACCACGAGCGGGCGGGCCTATGACTAGGTATAATCGTTTCATGACGACGAATGCCCTACAAACATGGACCAAATTTCAGGATAGAGGGCAAAACAAATTATTTATTATTATTTTTTTCACCGATTTTTCAGACGAAACCGGCTGTAATCGGCAATTTGACAAACTTTATTTTTACTGACAATGTAAAATATTGACATCGCCGGCACTCCATTAGCCCTGGTACTATCTAATAATTTGGATCAAATGGTTAAAAAACTGGCATATTTAAAGTGCATACGGTCCGTTTAATGAATGCAGATAATTTGTTGGGTAAGTTAAAAACCAATGTATTGCTCTTCGTTTCACATTGATGATAGGTATCACGTTCTGCCCACCGGAGCGGGAACTTTCTTCCGTGCAAAAAATCAACGGTCAGACAGTCACAAGGCTGGTCAGAGGTCAGATGACGTCTATGCAAATAAAATTGAGGTCAACCAATGGACGCATGGGGCAAATGACGTCGATCTAATGTCATCCAATGGGTTTGTGGGTCAGGTATCATTGGTGTCACCAGGATTAGCTTTCCGGGAAACTTTAGCAGCAAGCGCGTGTCAGTCAACTCGTTTAATTCGTAAACACAACCATAGGATATAGAAACTGGTTCGCAACGGGTCTGTTTTGCGTCGCATGCTCGTGCCACAGATGAAAGTTACATTTTATTAGTACGTGTCCTTTTGAAGGAGATGTGGGTTGGATTTATTTAATGTAGATACATCAAATATCTCCCTCATATACACTCATGTAAAAGACCAACGGTGATAAATAAAATTACTGAGAAAAAAGCTATGTGAGAAAGATATATATGATATAATATAAAGCCAATTCATATTTAATAAAATTGAAAAAGGATATACATCGTGAAACTAAAAATTCATTTTATTTATTTGTTAATTTTATAACAAAAATTTAAGCACAGATTTAGAAGTTATAAAAGAGACTCACGATTTATTACGATGAACAAAGTACATGTATTTTATGCGCTGCGCAAGTGGTGTTCCCGGGGCAAAAACTTTAGGTCTATTCTCCATTGTTAAGAGTAAAAAAATGTAAATAAAGATGAAGTAATAGCACTTGTAACTAGAAATCGTATAGATTATGGTGTGGGTACGGCTCATGATCGGGATCTAGGAAGGACTTCCAGGAATATTCACAAATGTGCATTCGCATATGTACGATTGAACATTGGAATATGGGCCGATTAAGTGAGTGCAAACACTTGTTGAGGCTCCTATGCCCCAAGGAACCTGGATTTTGGGTCAATAATCGAATGAAAACACGGATTGCCGATTACCCAACATGAATGGACCACCACAAGAGAGTGGCCTGCATTCAAAAGAATGCATATTTCTAGTTTATAATTAATTTATTAAAAAAAATCTCGATACGCCACAGCAATATAATTACATGTAATTGTTTTACTGACTGTGAGGCCAAAATCACCTATATACTGAACGGGACACTATCAATAACAAGCTTGCCCACAAGAAAATACAACAATTTGCTTCCACCATGAAGTTTTGGAACTTAAACAACACAAGATCTAGTCTGTATTTTCCATAATTTTAAGAATTCTTTTAAAAAATCAGGACAATAAAGCATGACAATATCGACGGCCGTGAAAACACAACTCAGTAGGCATGTCGGACGGCATGGTAATCTTACCGGAGTCGCCACACAAGCTTTATGGGGAAATTCCTTTTGCAAAGGCCATCCATCCTATATTTGCATCTCTTTCGTCGTATACGGCCGGTAATCTTAGTATAAGGCTATGAGTGACGAATAGCCTCAAATGAATACCACAGACCGAATTGCAAATCCATCTCTTTTATAATAAGTCACGCTTAGGTTGTTCATTGGGTTAGAAATTCAACAAAGATGAAAGGGTATTTACCAATATGGCGAATTACAGCAGAAATTTTCTCGACTTTGTTATATGTGTGGTTTGAAGGTAAACTTACATGTCTAACGATAGTGTTACAGCTTGCCATGAAACGACAAAAATGACGAAATAAGGCCTACAGGCCTAATGCAAACCTGTGCAAAGTTTGGGAGTATTAAATGGAGGATTAATTTTAAAATTTAATATTGATCATCTAATGTCTTGCATACCTACCTTAGTATTATGATTTCAGCAAAATGGACGTTTCGGACCGGCAAGTTTCGGACTAGAACATTTTAAAATACGAAGTATCAGTCAGGATATTTCGGATATGTTCTTTTTACCAGAGAGGATTATTGGGACAGATGAACGGACCATTTGGCAGCATGGTTTCGGAGAAGAACATTTTAAAATTTTTTTTAGCTTTACCCCTATTAAATCAAAGAAAATGCAGTTAGCCAAGAAATAAGCAAAATCCGATAGAATTTAATAGATATCTAATTTTTGCAAAAAAAAAATTGGTGATGCTAGCTCCTGTCCTCTTTGAGACAGTTTTGACGCACGACGGACGACTGACAACGCCACACCATCGCATAACCTCACAGATTCACTAAAAATGCAAAACAAGTTTTTTTTCAAACAGTTGAAAGATATAGTTCCACTAGTTCTAATCTGGGCATTCTGCATATAGATGATGTGACTAGACGTCTAGACGATGTGTATAGACGTCTGGACATATCGTCTAGACACCAGGCAGAGCCAGATCAGTTGCCATGGTGATGTCTGGAGTGCACCTAGGTGCACTGAGTGACCTCTTGAATGGCATGATGAAACTTGGCATGTTGCAATATCTGTTTTCAAACACTGAAAGTCTTTTTTAATTCGCTACACTACTTTTTTAAAGCTGCATTTACCCAATCTATTCTTATATAACTGGCAGAACCCTACAATAGAATAATTCTTGTAATGTTTATAAAGCAATCAGCTTAACGGTTTCATAAAAAAAACAGTGTTTAAGCTAGAAGAGTCTAAAATTTCATTTTTGTTTGTAAAAATCAGATCAATGTAGGTGGCGCCACCAATACCTCAATTTCAGATACGACTTATGTGAAAACATTGGCATAAAATTTGGTGGTGATATCTCCAGCCGTTTCTGATATTTTAATTTTAGTGTGCTTTTTTGGACAGATGACCAAGTTCAACTCCCTATAACTCGGCCAAAAATCACAGAACTGGAACCATTTGAACAAACTTGAGAAAGATCATTCCTGGGATTATTTCTATTAAATATTGGACAGTTTGGCTTGACGGTTTCGGAGCAGAAGATTTTTAAGCTTTTTCCTTATAAAATCTAAATTAATGCAGAAACTCAATAATAAGCTCTAGGGCACCAAGTTTCACATGTGACTAATTCTTACATGTAATTTGGAGCTGCTAGCTCCGACGGTTTCTGACTAACAGCCATGGACGGCGGACAGCCAGTCATGGACGGCAGACGGACGAGGCCGCGCCATCGCATAAGCTCACAGGTTCGCTAAAATTGTGGTTCTCGTCATTTACTGTGCAAGGCCAACTCTGCGGACAATCGGACTCACAAGATTTGTGAAGACTTGTTGTGCGTAGGTCCTTTGTTCCTCCCAAGTTCATTCTATTTATCTGTAGAAAGCTGTACCACGTCGTTCCATATAGAAATAGAAACCAATAAAAAAGATAAGCAAATATCAATTATCCTTGAATTCGAATGTAGGCTATTACCGCAAAAACAGTCTCAAAGTCCAGAATATCAATTGTGTCACGAGTAATTTGATTTAAATGTTCCGCACAGTAACATATGTTTAAATCTAAGTTAAAAAGTATAATATTAAGAGATCAATTATTCCTTTAATCTGAATGTAGTTTCCGAATTTGTTACATTACTTTCCATCGTAAACATATTCAACCTTTGTCCATCGTCATTCCGTCCGTTTGAAGGGCCAAAATCGTAACCGCTGTACCTCGGAGCTTCCAACTGGATATCCAGGTAGGTCAATTAACAAGTGACCCATGACGCTCAGCTTTATTAAAGGAGCCTTAAACAACGGGTAAAATGACCCCCGGAGTGCTTAAAATCAGGCATTTTGCCAATAGACCTTAGATATAGGTTACCGTGACCTTATTCTACATCCAGCTGCTACCATTCATGCCCATTTTACTAACGGCCGGAGGGTTAAAATCATGTTCTTTCACACAGCGTGCAGATAATAGGTCACAGTGACATTTTTTTCAGGTTTCCAAGAGATTTTGTATGGCCGTCCCTGAAAGGCATGTTAGGGATTCTATGCCAAATGGATACCATCTGACTCACCGAGTGCTTAAAAATCAATTTTTCCCCTGAATGGCAAAAGATAGGTCACCTTGCCCTAATTTCGGGTTTTCGGGGAGATTTGCCAATAGGACCTCCCTGGATACACTAGTTATTCAGATAGAGAGACAGAGACCTAATTCCAGGCTTCCAAGGAGTTTTTCACTGAGCCTCCCTGGATGTCAAGTATGAAATTCCTAGGTCTAACGGTTATGGTTTGTGCTCTATTAACAGCCGGACCACTTCATTATAAGATCTCGTAAATAGATATGAAAATTTGTAAAAAAAAAAGAAAAAAATACAGGTCAGTCATTTGTTTGCAGGGCCTGATGAAACACTCTGATCAATGTGCATTCAAAAATATCATGGCGATCAATACATTAGTTATTCATATACTGGAGTTTTGTATTGAATTTTTAATTATTCCGGGGGGGGGGGGGGAGGGGGTTGGTGTACTTACGAGCCCCACAGTTCAGAGGATTTGGGCAACAGACACCTGATTTCAGGTTTCCAAGGATATTTTTCATGAACCTCCCAGGATGTCTAGTAAGAAGTTTCTAGGTCCAGCATTTACAATTTGTGCCCTGTTAACAGAAAACCAGACAGAAAGACGGACAGACAGACAGAGGACAAACAAAGAGCAATCTCTTTAGCTCAGATGAATTTCAGTCAGCTGAGCTGAAAATCTCTGTGGAAATCAGATACTGTATCACTGCGACCTCTATGCTCCGAGTCATGGGGATGATTTGTGCACCCCAGAATAATTAATAATTTTATATAAAACCAATAGTATCTTGATAATTAATGCAAGTGGTTGCAAGTGGTGCAAAAAAACACAACACCTGAACGTGACCAAAATTGACATACAATTTGGTGATGGTAGCTCCTGGCATTTGTGAGAGATTATAGGTTAAAGAACAGATGACGGGTAATTCAGCACCACCACATTAGCTCACAAAAAAAAACACAACAGAGAGCATATAACATTTTTATAATGTTAAAAACAATACAAATACAATATTTTCCTAGAATGCTGTTTCATTATTCAAACACCATTAAGCTGGTGAACACTGGTATATCCTTCTTCTGTATAATTGCATTCAATGTGTACGGGTCGTCAGGTTCCTGCCATACATAAGTCGTAATATCATCCCCGGCAGTCGTCTCTCCTTGGTACAACAGATGCATCTCTTTCAAATTCTTAAATGATATATCTCCTGTGAGAGATATCAATTGATTACTTCTGCTTGCGGCATTTATCCCATTCAGGGCAAACTTAATGTAATTGGAATGGTTTGTATGGAAATAATAATCAAGGTCACTATATTCAACCTTTGAACTATATGTAAATGAGGTCACTGGAGGTAGAACAGCTGATATTCTCTTATTTGTGTCTATATGTGTAGGAGCTTGGTGAGTGATGTCTTTAAAGGCCTCTAGGAAGGAATCTGGCAGTATGTTTGGCTTCCTGGTTTTCTTGTTGACTGCTACCAGTTTGACAACAGAATTACATAAAACCTCTTTGGTCTCAGCAAGTCTCATTTCTTCAAGATGTGTGAAAGATGTATTGCCAACTTGTAATAACTTTATGCTGTATTCTATAGGCTCCTGGTAAGGCACCACTGGCTTATATAACCTTGGTCTTAAATAAACAGAGTTAGACACAAGAAACATCAAGTTATTTGAAAGTGTGGATTGCCACTGAAACAAGTCATTTGATCTGCCTCCATCAAAATATCCAAATGACTGTAACCTTGCACTCTCTCCCTGCTTAACCAAACTCCATGGAGCAACTTTACCTGAAATAAATAAATATAAACTACTGTAGAAATACATGTTATTATCAACAAAGAGGGCTGAACATTAACTTTTGAAAGTAGCTCTTCCTATTAGGCAAGTAATATATAAACTTGTTCTTCAGAAATTGGTATTTGCCCTACAAAAATCAGTTATTGTAGCAATAACCCTAGCTTTTATTCCACATGAGATGTGTTCTTCTGCATGTAAGAAATAAAAAATGTTCAAATATTTGGTTGTTAATTATCTCTCTATAGTATTTTCATAAATGATATACAGGTAATTTAAGATTTAAGAGCTACTATTTATGGATTCATCTCTTAAAGAAAGACTTTATGTTGAATCCATTTGCACAGAAAAAGAATATAGGGGAGACTACATCTGTTTGCACTTAATGATAAAATTGCAAAAACTCAGCATGACAGATAGACAACTGAATTAACAACAAGTTGCCCATGGGCCATGACGCTCAGCTGAACATGAAAATACAAAGAGTGTATTTTAAGATGTATTTGAAATATAATCAACATCAGCTCAGAGAATCTGGGTAAGAGAGACCTAATTTCAGGTTTCCACAGAGATATATTCATGAACCTCCTTTGATGTCAAGTTAGAAAATTCAAGGTCCATCGGATAGAAAATGGTGCCATGTTAACAGTTAACAGTTTCTTTGCAGGTCTAAAAAACAAACAAAAAACAAAAGATACATGGGTCACGGCACTCAGCTGTTATATATGATAAAAAATATGATTTGGGAATGAGGCACATGCTGGTTTTGTGTGGTAATAAATATAAGCTTTATTATGAGTTGTTGGTGTTTAGCTTATGTATGATTTTGAGGGTATTTTTGGAGACAGGAAAGAGGACTGATTTCATTGATTTAATCAACAAATGGAGTGCTATTGTCACACATTTTGATTTGGCCATATTACTAATAAGCAGCACATATAATAAAAGAGTAACTATTTATTAAAATTTAATAACAAATATTGTGCCAATATAATTTTTTAATAAAACAAGGGACCCATGGGTCACGGCGCTCAGCTGATCATGATTGGACTATAAATGTATCACCATTGTTATACTATATTGAGTAGAAAAATCTTATGAATATCATGGTCATGTTGGGCTTTTATAAAGGAATATAATGTAATATGTGAGTAAATGATATATGAAATAATCTGACTGATGGATTAATATGGAGTAAAATATGGTGGTTTATTTTTTATTTATTTGGGAGGGGTCGAAAAAAATTTATTTGAGCAAATATGAATGCAATGACAGTATACTAAGCAGTGGTATAATGATGATAAGGCTATTGGTTGAAGGATCTATAGTGTATGGAAAACTGCAAGCTTTCAATTTGACAGATACAAGGTTATGATTAACTATGCTGATGAGGGGATTTATTAATTTGTGACTGTATGGCATGATATCTTGAGAAGATCGGTCTTGACAAGGTACATTATTTTGATGACCCTCACGTCTACATATTACACAATATTGACATAATTTTATGGCATGTACATAGGTACCTATGGACAAATGGTCAACATTACTGAACCACCTAGAAGGTTAAAATATTAAAAATATGATGAAATGTAGATAAAGTTTGAGAGGAAGAGGTTATTTGGGCCATATGGTTTGTTTATATGATTGAAGAAAATGTTGCAAATAATATTTGAGATATGACCATGCCTTTCCATTACTTACATTTTTGATAAGCTGTTGACAGTTCAACAGTTTACACATTTGTCTGATGAAATCTGATTTATTTGGTAAACCTTTTTTATCAATTTTATGATATGTATACAGTTGCCATAACGTCCCCACTCCACAGGTGCAATGACTTGATGGGGGGGGGGGTTGTGTTATGATCAGTTACAACGCCTCTGTCTCTCTGCAGATATTTCTTTAATTATTAAATTTTATGCTATAGCCATAGAACTATTGTTCACAGTGCCAAGGAGCAAAGCCTCAGTGGGATGAAGAAGGGGATGGTGAGAGTTACAACTCCCTTGCATATACATACAGGATATGAAATTTAATTCAACAGTGCTTATAAAAAAAAGTTTATTCATGAACATTAAATATTTAAAACAGACAGAAAGATGGAGAAACAAAGCAAATCATTTTTTCCCCATTCTACTGAGCCAATAAAAAATTAACAATATTTGCATTTATTCCTTTTTTTTATTACATAATTTTTATCCAGGTTTACCAATGTTACTATAAATTTACAGTATAACATACATGTGATTGTGAATATTTCAGTTGATTCACATTTCCAAATTGCATCAACATTTATAGCTAATGTATCTAGTTTATAGTACCTGTCAACAGAATGGGATGGAGGGAGGAAGGGAGGCAAAGGTAAGAGAGAGAGAGAGAGAGAGAGAGAGAGAGAGAGAGAAGAGAGAGCTGGACTACCAGAGAGAGAGAGAGAGAGAGAGAAAGAGAGAGAGAAAGAGGCTCTCTGGTAATTACTGCCTGACCCAGCCTGACCCAGACACTCACAGTGGCAGTAGGTCAGACCTGAAGGTGTTATGTAACTGCCCAGTACACTGCATTTATACTGACCTGATGTAAACAATGAAGACTTGGTACCTGGAAACTTGAATAAAATCAACAGTTTTTGATCAATTAGTTTCAAATTTCAGATTTTAACAGATGAAATGCTAATGTGTACATGCTGTGAAAATTAAATCCACAGCACTAACAGGAAAAATTTAAATATTTTTAATTTTTTAAATGGTATCAGGAAAAAAAGAAAAGTATTCTCAACTATGAAACTAATACATGTGTTGAAAATAATCCAATGATCAAAACACCCAATATATTATACCAGGAGCAAACTGGGAATATTTAATTTTATGAACTGAAATAAAGGATCAGCAATATAAATTTTGATTATTTAGCCAGTATCATGTAACAACTGATACAACCATGAGTTATAAGTCAAACACATTAAAATCTTTAATGAGCACTCTGATGAACATCCACACTTTCATAGCAATACATCACTTTGTGGACACAATTAAATGTGCACTTTAATCATTGTAACCCTGGTGGTACATTACAAAATCTAAAATGTAGCATAGCCAAAAATAAAATAAAATACAGAAAATTATAACATTCATCTAGTTTATGCACCAGCTAGGGGGTGGGAGTGCAGGGCAGAGGGGAAGCCTGCTAGTAGTGGCCAAGCTAAGCCAAGGCAAGCTGCCTGGGGTGGGTTTCATAATGCAAGTGAAGACTGTATTACTAGGTGGGCCAGATGTAAACAACACTTGACATGGTGTATGAAAACTTGAATAAAAGCTACTCTTTTCAAACAATTCCTTTGAAATTTCAGGTTTTAAAGGATTAAATCCTTATGTATATATGCTGTGAAAATTAAATCAACAGTACTTACAGGGAAAATACGTGCCATTGCCAAAGTTGGACAAAATTTAAGGTACTGATTTTTTATTTATGCTAATAACTTGAAAAATTTGCAAAATTCCGATCTAATTTTGCGTAAACAGTTGAATCTTGATTAAATAAAGTTATATTCCTGGAAAAAAGTCTCCAGCCTCAGCAATTCTCATGTTAAGTGAGCAAACATATTTCCTGATTTTTAAGAAACTGCATTATATTTGGGCCCATAACTTCAAAATAATACCCAATACTAACCTAATTTTTGGTATGTGTACAGAAAATGTATGGAAAAATAAGAATACTAAATATGATCAAAAACAGATCAGTGGTTTTGATATTAGGCAGCTTTGAAGTGTAACAATGGCTTTTTAATGGAAAACTGAGGTTTTTCCTTAAGATCTTGAAGGAACGAAGTCCTAATGACCCAATTTTTGGTATGGTAGGAGATTTTGGGGACATCTATTGGTATGCAGAATTTTGGATTCGTAGGTCAAACGGTTTTAAAACGTGCCCTGTTAACGGCCGGAAGGCCGGACGGACGGACGACGGACAAAGGACCACGACTATAGCTCAGATGACTTATAGTCAGCTGAGCTAAAAATAAGAAAATCAAATGATTTTTTAAAATAAAATATAACTGAAATGATTATTAAAATAATATAGAATATATTCATGAATGCATTCATGAATACATTTTCAAAGTATCTGCACTGGTATTCAAATACTTTCAATTTTACCTGAATTCCCATTCTTATGCAATAAAGCTTCAGCAATCCTCTTGTTAAGGGAGTAAATATATTTCTTGATTTTTTTAAAAAGAATACTGACATCATTTCTGGCATGTGCATAGTGAATGTATAGAAAAATATGTATATTATATATGATCAAAGTCAGATCAGTGGTTTTGATATTAGGAAGTCTTAAAGTGTAACAATGGGTTTTTAATGGAATAATTAAGTTTTTCATTAATATCTCGAAGCAATTAAGTCCTAGTGACCAAATTCTTGGCATGGTAGGGGATTTTTGAGAAATTTAACTGTATGCCAAATTTAAGGAACTTAGAGCTGAAGCTGGGGAGCTGAGCTCTAGCAAACTGCATAACACTTGCTTGATGTAAACAATATGTGCATGGTGCTTGAAAACTTGAATAAAATCTACTGTTTTTGATCAACTGGTTTCAAATTTTTGGTGTTAACAGTTGAAATGCTATCAAAACCTGCTTTGAAAATAAAATCCACAGCAGGTACAGGAAAAAAAACATGCCATGGTCAAAGTTGCGCAAAATTTAAGTACCAACTTTCTACTTTTGCTAATATTTTTAAAAATTAAAAAGAGTTTGATCTAATTTTGAGGATACAATTTAATTTTGATTAATAAAAGTTATATTACTGGAAAAAAAGTGCTTAGCTTTAACAAGTTTTATGTTAAATGATCAAATTTCTTTCTTGATTATTTACAAAATGCATTATGTTCGGGGCCCATAACTTTTTTAAATTATATAATACAGACCTAATTTCTGGCATGTACATAGGAACTATATATAGAGGATTATTTATGGTAAATATAAGGAAAAACAGATGACTGGTTTTGATATTTGGCAGTCCTGAAGTGTGAAAATAGGTTTTTAATAAAAAATTGAGGTTTTTCCTTTATTTCTCAAAGGAATGAAGTCGCAAAGACCCTGTTTTTGGCTTGGTAGGAGATCTTGGGGACATCTAACATTATGCCAAATTTTGGATTCCTAGGTCTCAGGGTTTCAAAACGTGCCACATCTACGGACAGACGGACGGCAAGACAGACAGACGATGGACAATGGACCACAACTATAGCTCAGATGACTTACAGTAAGCTGAGCTAAAAATCATAATAAATGGAAAAAAAACAGGTGGCACCAGCAGCCTGCAGGTGGTGACAGAACACCCTCTGATCAATGTTCATGCACATAATCATGGTGATCAATGCAGTAAGTATTCAGATACTTGATCTTTTGTATCAAAATTATTATTATTCTGGAGGGGGGGGGGGGTACACAGCCCCAAAGCTCAAAAGATTATTGGTAACAGAGACCTAATTTCTGGTTTCCATGAAGATTATTCATGGACCTTCCTAGATTTGAAGTGAGAAGATTTCAGATCCAGCGGTTACAATTTGTGCCCTGTTAACAGATGACAGTTTCATTGCAGGTCTGAAAAAAAAAGAGAAAAAAAATTGTCACAAGTGACCCATGGGTCATGACGCTCAGTTGCCAAGCATAACCTGCGACATCATGGGCTGAGATTCACAACTTCCAGTCAAATTTTGAAGAACCAATTTGCCAATTTGTTGAAATTTTCTATGACAACAGAAATATATATCACCTATGTCTGGTTAAAACACAGTGAATTGATGGTCTGAGGAAAATGTATGATTGTTAAGGTATCCAGAACTATTCCCATAGCTTACTTGATACCTGTCAGTCTCAAAAGGAACACCACAAAGGGCAAATATAAGATCAAAATGTATAGCAAAAAATCAAGGAAATCCATGCAAGAATTATTGAGAAACAGGTGCTTCTGTATGAATTTTTATTCAATACAAGCCAACTGTACTGCACTTTCATGTATGATGATAATATTTATTAAGAAATATTTGACCCAATCCTTTGCAAGATTACATTAATATACGTCCCACTGCCTTCACTTTAACAGTTCTTGAGATAATATGATCGAAAGGAATTTAAAGATGGTTGCCTGGTGGCCATTTTGGACTTCTGACAGGTCTGAAATCAGACAACAACCATTCTCTAAATCGGACCAAAAACTGAAGGAAAATTACTGAAACTGCACTGAAAAAAGGATTTCTGAGGTGGCTAACTGGCAGACATAATGGATTTCTGACAAGTCTGACATTTGATGTCACACATCCTCCAATAAGAGACCAAACTAGGGGCAAATATTCCAAATGATGTTACAGTAATGAATGTCCAAATCAATTCAAAAGGCATGTTCAGGCGCTCATATCAGATTAACAGATATGAAAATGTAAAAGTGTAGGTCAAATATTTTTTATTATCACTCTGCTTTTCAATGGGGTCAGCAGGGTTAGTTAACTGAAAAACCTGAAAGAAAAGAAATGCAGAAAGCATGACTAAGAGTCTGGTAATAAAATAAAGCCATCCTAAATCAAGTGCACATCCACATATTATGAGAACAAACACTTGCTTTTATATGTGGTGATTTATATAAAATTATTCAGATATCTAGGAAACTAAGTTTATTGCTATGATTCCATAAAATAAACTGCGAAATATTCCCATCATCTTATAAATCAGTAGCTAAACCTTAATACTATACTCTCATAGTGTTAATTCCTGGCTGAAGTATTCCAACAACAGTGTTTTGTTATGCAGTAATGAGGTACTTATCACTCAGCCTTATCACTTAATAGCCTGATACAAAAGGGAGTCATATGTCACCAGTGTCACTCACAATTACAGCCACACGGTGAGAAGTACCAGCTGGAGTGCAAGCTTATATATACAAGACAAGGGTCCCACGGGTCACAGCGCTCAGCTGATCGTGATTGGACTATAAATGTTCCTCCACTGTGATACTATATCGAGTCGATAAAGCTTATGAATATCATGGACATGTTGGGCTATTATAAAGGAATGTAATGTAATATGTGAGTAAATGATAAATGAAATAACCTGACTAATGGATTAACAGAGTCAAATAAAGTGGTTTATTTTTTATTTATTTAGGAGGGGTTGAAAACTGTGATATATTTGAGCAAATATGAATGCAATAACAGCAGTAATAAGCAGTAGTAGAATGATGATAAGGCTATTTGTTGAAGGATCTAAAGTGTATGGTAGTCTGCAAGCTTTCAATTTGACAGATATGATGTTATGATAAACTATGAATTTGTGATTGTATGACACAATATCTCTTTAGTCTTGACAAGGTACATTATTGTGATGCCCACTATGTCTACATATTACACAATATTGACATAATTTCTGGCATGTACATAGGTACCTATGGACGAATAGTTATACAAAATATTAAGTATGAATATATCTGATTCATCTTGTTCTTGCTTACTGAGGCTGACTTTGGGATGGGGTTCTGAGAAGGGAAAAGTGAGGGCAGCACGAAGGTGGATGTAGAAATATTCTATTGTAATGTTTTTCATTTATATAAGAATATGAAAAGCTAAGAGGAAAGGGGCCTTCCTACTTGGTTATAGTAAAGTTCTAAATATATGATTGCAAACTAATACTCTGACAAGACTGTCATGAAGAAAAACAGTAAAAGTTTTGAGATACTGTGTTGCATACGAAAATTTACAGATGGACAGGCAAGTGGACAGAATGGACTAATACCTTTATTTCACTTTCAAGGGAATAATGCATTTAAGTTAATATTTAATCCTATTTTTTTAAGCATATCCACTTTTTCCATTAAGAAGTTTTTATCTGAATCATTTTTTTTTTATTCACAGGTTTTATTAATTTTTAATAAAAAAACCCTGAAAATATAAGTTAAAATATTAGAATTGTTGCAAAAGTTGCAATCATCATATATCCAGAGTGAAGCTCATATTGGGTCATTTTATGCATACACATACATTTTATTATTTTTAAATCATAAATGTTTAAACTAAAATTAAAAGAAAATAATGCCACATGGCATCTTCAAGAATATTCCTTGAATCACTATTAAAAAGTTTTGCACATTGGAGTTTTCAGTACATGCTTAATTTTATTCACAAAAATAAAATAAAAGATTAAGTAAATTTGATAAAATATAACATCTTTTCAAATAAAGTATACACACTGTTGGTTGAATGAGGGACAAACAATACCATTGTGCTAATTACTATCCCAGTTTTAACTTATTACTGGAATTAATAGTCAATTTCACACCTGGTGAAGTTTTTACTCTTCTGAAGTAAGGAATTACTTAACTGATGAACATCCACACTTTCATAGCAATACACCACTTTGTGGACACAATTAAATGTACACTTTAATCATTGTAACCCTAGTGGTACAATGCAAAATCTAAAATGTAGCACAGCCTAGAATAAGAATGAATCAAATACAGAAAATAATAACATTCATCTAGTTTATGCACCATCTGGGGGGGGGGGGGGGAGGGCAGGGCAGAGGGGAAGCCTGCTGGTAGTGGCCAAGCTGACCCAAGGCAAGCTGCCTGGGGTGGGTTACATAATGCAAGTGAAGGCTGTACTACTAGGTGGGCTAGATGTAAACAACACTTGACATGGTGTATGAAAACGTGAATAAAAGCTATTCTTTCCAATCAATTTCTTTGAAATTTCAGATTTTAAAAGATTAAATCCTTATGTATATATGCTGTGAAAATTAAATCAACAGTGCCAAAGTTGGACAAAATTTAAGGTATTGATTTTTTATTTATGCTAATAACTTGAAAAATTTGCAAAACTAAGATCTAATTTTGGGTAAACAATTGAATCTTGATTAACTAAAATTATATTCCTGAAAAAAGTCTCTAGGTTCAGCAATTCTCATGTCAGGTGAGTAAATATATTTCCTAATTTTTAAAAATAATGCATTATGTTTTGGCCCATAACTTCAAAATAATACCGAATACTGACCTAATTTTTGGTATGTTCATAGAGAATGTATGAAAGAATGTGAATACTAAATACGATCAAAAACAGATCAGTGGTTTTGATATTAGGCAGCCTTGAAGTGTAATTATGGCTTTTTTTATGGAAAACAGTTTTTTTCCTTAATATCTTGAAGGAACGAAGTCCTAATGACCCAATTTTTGGTATGGTAGGAGATTTTGGGGACTTTAAAATTATGCCAACCGCCTGGGGAGCATAGAGATGTGCACTGAATGACCTACAGTCATCAAAGTGGACTGCTTGACAATGTAAGGGAATACAACAAGAGCCTCCAAAAAAATTCAATAACTAGCCTAATTTTGCAGCTTTCATTTTCAAATTTCAGATTTTAACAGATTAAATCCTTATGTATACATGCTGTGAAAATTAAATCCACAGTGCTTACAGGAAAAAACGTGCGGTGACCAAAGTTGGGCAAAATTTAGGTACCAATTTTATATTTTTGCCAATATTTAAAAAAAGTTAACAGATTTTGATCTAAATTTTGGTATACAATTAAATTTTGATTAATTAAAGTTGTATTACTGGTAAAAAGTCCCTACCTTTAACACTTTTGGTCTTAAGTGACCAAATATCTTCCTGATTTTTTTACAAAGTCCGTTATGTTTGGGCCCATAACTTTTTTAAATTATATAATACTGACTTAATATCTGGCATGTACATAGGAACTATATAGAGGAATATTTATGGTAAATATGAAGAAAACCAGATGAGTGGTTTTGATATTAGGCAGTCCTGAAGTGTGAAAATACGATTTCTAATAAAAAATTGAGGTTTTTCCTTAATATCATGAAGGAACGAAGTCCTATTGACCCAATTTTCGGCATGGTCAGAGATTTTGGGGATATCTAACTGTATGCCAACCGCCTGGGGAGCATAGAGATGTGCACTGAATGACCTACAGTCATCAAAGTGGACTGCTTGACAATGTAAGGGAATACAACAAGAGCCTCCAAAAAAATTCAATAACTAGCCTAATTTTGCAGCTTTCATTTTCAAATTTCAGATTTTAACAGATTAAATCCTTATGTATACATGCTGTGAAAATTAAATCCACAGTGCTTACAGGAAAAAACGTGCGGTGACCAAAGTTGGGCAAAATTTAGGTACCAATTTTATATTTTTGCCAATATTTAAAAAAAGTTAACAGATTTTGATCTAAATTTTGGTATACAATTAAATTTTGATTAATTAAAGTTGTATTACTGGTAAAAAGTCCCTACCTTTAACACTTTTGGTCTTAAGTGACCAAATATCTTCCTGATTTTTTTACAAAGTCCATTATGTTTGGGCCCATAACTTTTTTAAATTATATAATACTGACTTAATATCTGGCATGTACATAGGAACTATATAGAGGAATATTTATGGTAAATATGAAGAAAACCAGATGAGTGGTTTTGATATTAGGCAGTCCTGAAGTGTGAAAATACGATTTCTAATAAAAAATTGAGGTTTTTCCTTAATATCATGAAGGAACGAAGTCCTATTGACCCAATTTTCGGCATGGTCAGAGATTTTGGGGATATCTAACTGTATGCCAACCGCCTGGGGAGCATAGAGATGTGCACTGAATGACCTACAGTCATCAAAGTGGACTGCTTGACAATGTAAGGGAATACAACAAGAGCCTCCAAAAAAATTCAATAACTAGCCTAATTTTGCAGCTTTCATTTTCAAATTTCAGATTTTAACAGATTAAATCCTTATGTATACATGCTGTGAAAATTAAATCCCCAGTGCTTACAGGAAAAAACGTGCGGTGACCAAAGTTGGGCAAAATTTAGGTACCAATTTTATATTTTTGCCAATATTTAAAAAAAGTTAACAGATTTTGATCTAAATTTTGGTATACAATTAAATTTTGATTAATTAAAGTTGTATTACTGGTAAAAAGTCCCTACCTTTAACACTTTTGGTCTTAAGTGACCAAATATCTTCCTGATTTTTTTACAAAGTCCATTATGTTTGGGCGCATAACTTTTTTAAATTATATAATACTGACTTAATATCTGGCATGTACATAGGAACTATATAGAGGAATATTTATGGTAAATATGAAGAAAACCAGATGAGTGGTTTTGATATTAGGCAGTCCTGAAGTGTGAAAATACGATTTCTAATAAAAAATTGAGGTTTTTCCTTAATATCATGAAGGAACGAAGTCCTATTGACCCAATTTTCGGCATGGTCAGAGATTTTGGGGATATCTAACTGTATGCCAACCGCCTGGGGAGCATAGAGATGTGCACTGAATGACCTACAGTCATCAAAGTGGACTGCTTGACAATGTAAGGGAATACAACAAGAGCCTCCAAAAAAATTCAATAACTAGCCTAATTTTGCAGCTTTCATTTGCAAAATTTCAGATTTTAACAGATTAAATCCTTATGTATACATGCTGTGAAAATTAAATCCCCAGTGCTTACAGGAAAAAACGTGCGGTGACCAAAGTTGGGCAAAATTTAGGTACCAATTTTATATTTTTGCCAATATTTAAAAAAAGTTAACAGATTTTGATCTAAATTTTGGTATACAATTAAATTTTGATTAATTAAAGTTGTATTACTGGTAAAAAGTCCCTACCTTTAACACTTTTGGTCTTAAGTGACCAAATATCTTCCTGATTTTTTTACAAAGTCCATTATGTTTGGGCGCATAACTTTTTTAAATTATATAATACTGACTTAATATCTGGCATGTACATAGGAACTATATAGAGGAATATTTATGGTAAATATGAAGAAAACCAGATGAGTGGTTTTGATATTAGGCAGTCCTGAAGTGTGAAAATACGATTTCTAATAAAAAATTGAGGTTTTTCCTTAATATCATGAAGGAACGAAGTCCTATTGACCCAATTTTCGGCATGGTCAGAGGTTTTGGGGATATCTAACTGTATGCCAAATTTCAGATTCGTAGGTCCAATGGTGTCGAAACGTGCCAGTCTTACGGACAGACATCCGTACGGACAGACGGACAGACAGACGGACGGACGACGGACAATGGACCACGACTATAGCTCAGATGACTTATAGTCAGCTGAGCTAAAAAATAGAGATGGTCTACAAAATAAGTTGACCTGACCTATGACCTTGGCCTTTTGCCCACATATCAACTGGATTCTTTCTAAATAATGGGTAACTACTAACCAATTACATCTGGCCTGGTGTAATTACTTGTCAACCAATGAGTGAATAACTTAGGCCTGCAACCTTTAACCTCCTGACCAGCTGACCTCAAAATCAATTAGTTATTTCTTCATGCAAAAAGACCCATAAATATGAAGTTTGAATCACATTGAGTGATGCATAGATGTGGCATATGTGAAAGACTGAAGGTTTGGGTTGAACAGTTTCACTTGATATATGTTCACAAGCATTTAGAACAATATTGTGACCTTGACCTTTGACCTTTTGAACTCAACTTCAATAGGCTTCTTCCCCTATTGGTAGGTTAGCCATATATGACAGATGGAAAGTATAGATTGAAAAGTTTGCCTGAAAATGACTCCACGCAAGAAGAGGGTGCTGTGAACTTGACCTTTGACCTCAAAATCAACAGGTCTTTTCCCCTGTTGGCAGAGAAGCAATATCAGTGCTGAAAGGTTTGGAATGAAAGGTCTAGCTTGAAATGTGTCCACAACCTTTTCAAAGAAGTGGATCCTGTGACCCTGACCTTTGACCTTGTGACCTCAACATCTATAGGATTCTTCTCCCACTTAGTAGGTGAGCTATATGTGAAAGATCAAAGAATTGGGATGAAAGGTTTGGCTTAAAATGCATCCACAGGCTTTTCAAAGAAGTTGGTTCTGTGACCATGACCTTTGACCTTGTGACCTCAAAATAATTATGGTTCTTCCCCTGTTGGTAGGTGAGCTGTATGTGAAAGATGGAAGGTTTGGGATGAAAATTTTGGCTAAAAGAATTATTTCTGGGGGATGCAAACACACCCCATATCTTCGAGAATAAAGGTTGCAGTGACCTAATTTCAGGTTTGCAAGGAGATCTTTTTAGAACCTCTAAGACTGCATAGGGTTCATGGCCTTAGCCCCTACGGTTACGATTTGTGCATTGCTAACGGCCAGACAGCCGGCCGGACGGCCGGCCGGACAGACGGAAGGGCGACGGACAAAGACCCATCGCTATAGCCCAGCATGACTGAGGGTCAGCTGAGCTAAAAAATCGAAAAAAAAATTAAAGGTGGTGCCACCAGTCTGCAGGAATTGATGGAACATTCCATGATTAATATTCATGCAAAGAATCATGGTGATTATTGCAGTAGTTATACAGATACTTGAGCTTTTGTATCAAATTTTGCATTATTCTGGGGGGGGGGGGGGGACTTCGGGGCCCATGGCTTGATGGATATGGATAACGGAGACCTAATTTTAGGTTTTCAAGGAGATTTTTCATGGACCTTTCTTGATGTAAATTAAAGAAGATTCCAGGTCCAGCAGTTACGATTTGTGCTTGGTTAACAAACAGACAGACAGCTAGACAGACAGATGACGGACAAAGAGTGATTGCTAAAGCTCAGATGACTTACAGTCAGCTCAGCTAAAAATCATGGTTATCAATGCATTAGTTGTTCAGATACTAGAGCTTTGTATCAAATTTCCCTTTATTCTGAGGGATACTTTGAAGCCTTATAGCTTGTGGGATATGGGTAAGAGAGACCTAATTTCAGATTGCCAAGGAGACTTTTCATGGCCTCCCTTCATGTCAAGAGAGAAGATTCTAGGTCAAGTAGTTACAATTTGTGCCCTGTTAACAGATGACCGCATCTTAAGAGGTCTCAAAAATAGAGAAAATATTCGTAAAATTAAAAAATACAGGTGGCGCCACCAGACTGCAGAAACTGATGACACATTTCAGGATCAATATCTATGCAAAGAATCATGGTGATCAATGCAATAGTTGTTCAGTTACTTGAGTTTTTGTATCAAATTTTCCATTATTCTCGGGGGGGGGGGGGGGGGGGGGGTACTTGAGAGCCCCATAGCTCAGATGTTATGAGTAACAGAGATCTAATTTTAGGTTTTCAAAGAGACTTTCCATGGGCATCTCTGCATGTCAAGAGAGAAGATCCTAGGTCCAGTTGTTACGATTTGTGCCCCGTTAACAGATGACCGCATCTTAAGAGGATTCAAAAATAGAGAAAAAAAATCGTAAAAAAATAAACACAAGGGACCTATGGGTCACGACGCTCAGCTGTTATATATGATAAAAAAATATTATTTAGAAATGAGGCACATGCTGGTTTTGTGTGGTAATAAATATAAGCTGTATTATGAGTTGTTGTTGTTTAGCTTATGTATGATTTTGATGGTACCTTTGGAGACAGGGAAGAGGATTGATTTAATTTATTTTATTAACAATTGGAGTACTACTGTCACACAGATTTTGACTTGGACATATAACTTATAAGCAGAACATATAATATAAGAGTTTAACTATTTATTAAAAAAGAATTACAAATAGTCCCAAATATAATTTTTATTAAAAATAATAAGAGAATCATATGATTTTTTAAAATGAAATATAACTGATATGATTATTAAAATAATATTAAAGAATATATTCATGAATGCATTCATGAATACATTTTGAAAGTATCTGCACGAATATTCATATACTTTCATTTTTACCTGAATTCCCATTCTTTATGCAAGAAATTTTATAATGGAGTACATAATCATATTCGTATTTAAATACAATTACAAAGTATTCACACCATGTCTGGTATTTATTCAATTTTCACCAAACAATGATGTTGAGAATCCAGAATATACAAAATTCACACATTTAAATAATGATCATAAGTACCTGGTTTTATGGCTTTTATTTATATTAAAAAATAACTGTAAAAAATTCATTTTGGACTAATTTCACATCAATGTACACACTAGACACAGTGGGAATCTAGATTAATATTATCAACTGCATCTTTGTCTATCATTAATTTCCTTCATATGATCCCTAATGATTAGTAATGATTAATATGATTTACTTCTTTATCATTAAAACTGAACTGAAAAATGCCATAGGTGACTGCATGGTGTTATTTGGAATATGTGACATTCTACCCATCGATACAAGATTCTTATATCATCAGTAACTGCAAGTTAATTTCCTGTTATTATAAAATAACAAATTCCTTTTCTATTTTTCTTTAATTTGTTATTAAAAACCAATAAAAATTTATTAATTTGTTGTTTATTGTTATGTTGTTGGTTAAAACTACTAGATGAGTTGGGTTGGACACCTGGATCAACTGTGGCTGGCCATAAGCTGCCTGGATTCCTGTATGCCTCGCCTCAAGATTGCATAATTTGATGAAAGGTCATCAAGTCTGACAGGGTCTCATAAAAAACATTAATAAAAGCTACAATTTTTGGCCAATTTCTTTCAGCTTTCTAAACTAAAAAGCTGAAATCCTTATGTGTGCATGATATGAAAATTATATCAACAGTGCTCACAGGAAACAAACGTGCCATGGTCACAGTTGGGCAAAATTTAAGGTACTTATTTTATATTTATACTAATAACTTATAAAATTTGAAAAATTCAGAACTAATTTTGGGTATTCAATTGAATCTTGATTAAATAATATTACATCCCTGACAAAAAAATCTCTAGCAATGCCCTTGTTAAGGGAGTAAATATATTTCTTGATTTTTTACAAAGTGCATTATGTTTGGGCCCATAACTTAAAACAATTACGCAATACTGACATCATTCTGGGATGTGCATAGAGAGTGAAAAATATGTATATTGTTTATGATAAAAGTCAGATCAGTGGTTTTGATATTAGGCAGTCTTGAAGTGTAACAATGGGTTTTTAATGGAAAAATGAAGTTTTTCATTAATATCTCGAAGGTATTAAGTCCTAGTGACCAAATTCTTGGCATGGTAGGGGATTTTGGAGACATCTAACTGTATGCTGAATTTAAGGAACTTAGAGCTGAAGCTGGGGAGCTGAGCTTTTGCAAACTGCATAACACTAGCTTGATGTAAACAATATGTTACAAGTTGCTTGAAAACTTTATTAAAATCTACAGTTTTTGATCAACTGGTTTCAAATTTTTGGTGTTAACAGTTGAAATGCTGACAAAAACATGCTGTGAAAATTAAATCCACAGTACTTACAGGAAAAAAACGTGCCATGGTCAAAGTTGGGCAAAATTTAAGGTACCAATTTTTAATTTTTATAAATATTTTAAAAAATTTAAAAGATTTTCATCTAATTTTGGGTATACAATTTAATATTGATTAATTAAAGTTATATTACTGGAAAAAAGGTACACAGCTTTAACATTTTTTGTGTTAAGTGATTAAATATCTTTCCTTATTTTTTTCAAAATGCATTATGTTTGGGCCCAGAACTTTTTTAAATTAAATAATACAGACATAATTTCTGGCATGTACATAGGAACTATATAGAGGAATATTTATGGTAAACATGAGGAAAAACAGATGAGTGGTTTTGATATTAGGCAGTCCTAAAGTGTGAAAATAGGTTTTTAATAAAAAATTGAGGTTTTTCCTTAATTTCTCAAAGGAACGAAGTTGCAAAGACCCAGTTTTCGGCTTGGTAGGAGATCTTGGGGACATCTAACATTATGCCGAATTTTGGATTCCTAGGTCTTACGGTTTCAAAACGTGCCACATCTACGGACGGACGGACGGATGGACGGACAGATGGACGGACCACGGACAAAGGACCACGACTATAGCTCAGATGACTTATAGTCAGCTGAGCTAAAAATACAGGTGGCGCCACCAGTCTGCACAAACTGATGAAACAACCCATGATCAATATCCATGCAAAAAATTATGGTGATCAATGCATTAGTTGTTCAGATACTTGAGCTTTTGTATAAAATTTTCAATTATTCTGGGGGGTACTTTGGAGCCCCATAGCTCAAAGAATATGGGTAACAGAGACCTAATTTCAGGTTTCAAAGGAGATTTTTTTATGGATCTCCCACGATGTCAAGTTAGAAGATTCCAGTTCTAGTGGTTATGATTTGTGCCTGGTTAACGGACAGACGAACAGACGGAGGACAGACAAAGGTTGACCGCTATAGCTCAGATGACTTTCAGTCAGCTGAGCTAATAAACACAATCACAGGTTACACCACTTCATATAAGACTATAGATTATAAGAGGCTGAGCATTATTATCTATATCAGTATATCACAATACAGTGATTCACACATTCCAAATCACTATATGGTTTTCATGATAGATATTTTTCAATATTTTGTTAAATGTGACTGAAACTGATTCACGGTAACAAAAATAGGTTTCTGTTACAATTATAGACAACTGAATTTGTATTGCCAGGTGAAAGGCCGAAAGAAAATTTGCAACTATGTCTAAAGACAAATATCAAGTAAAATACCATGTAATGGGAATTGTTTAAGTAGGCTTGACTGACCATATGATCAAAGGTCTGTTTGACAAATGACTTACTTGTGGCAAAAAATATTGCTTTATTTTAGTGAGGGTTTTATTTTCGGGATATTACTCTAATGGAAGTAATTTCAAATATGAACCCTTGGAATAAGATGCCCCAGCAACTAAGATGGCCAGGATTTGATGATGCTCATATGCACAAATGGAATAGTTATCACACCTTTGAAAACGTGGTTCATTAATCAGCAGTCTTACCAGTGCATGCGAGGCATAGGAACCAGCCCATGCAAACACACATTAATTAGAATAAAACATGCAGTAATCATATGTGTTGACTTAAAGACGTCATAATATAATGACTTACTAAAACTAGAAAATGGGTAGTTGACTAGCGGCTACGTATATCCGCCGAAATCAGAGTAGGACGGGTGAAGTGAGGTAAGGAATGAGGGAAATAGAGTTACATGTGTTACATATTAGAATGGATGTCTGCCATGTAAACATGATTGCAGGTGGCGATACCTGTTATTTGAACTAGAAACTATCCAAGATGTATACACATGCAAAATTTCAGGTGGAAAAGTAAAACCACTGCAGAGATATGAGTGATTTTAACCAATGGCAGACAAACATAGGGACGCTGTGCAAAAATGGCTGCAGGTGGCGCCACCATTTTTGTTTATGTTATAAAGCTATCCAAGGGCTACATTTGTACAAAATTTTTTTCCTGATCGGTCAAACGGTTCCCGAGATATGTGGGTTTATGTGTGGAAACAGATGCACAAACAGATGCTAGGCAGAGAGGAAAGGTCAGAGGTCAAGGCCAATTGGTAAGGCACCAGTTCACATGTGACCCGATAATTGGTGTAAGTTTCGGAAAAATCCATCCAGTAGTCTCAGAGGAGTTTTCCGGAAACGAACGCGGCAGCGGCAGCGGCGGGGGAACCTGGTCAAAAACATAGTACCCGCAAAAACTGTTTTGGCAGATACAATGAATGAATTATTGTGGGATTTATTTTTATAGTGATATCAGGTCTATGCAATCACGAAAAATGAAACCCTCGCAAAACATTCAAATTGAAAAAATTGCCAAAATTTCAGCCTTGCAAATATAAATTACCATCAACAGTATTCTCCACATTCCACAAATAAACTGCTTCATCAAGAAAACATTAGGATCAGATACTCACTGGAACGATCCATGTCTCCCATAACAAACCCTGGTAGGTGCACAAGAGAAGAGGATTTGTCAGGGCTCACCAGGCATTGAATATACTTGTTGATCCTAAAAAGACCAGAGAAAATTTATTAGGGTCACACGGCATAAAATGTATTTGTTGATCCTAACAAGGCCTACATGTACAATGCAAGTGCTATATAAACATTTGATCCGAAGTACAAACACCAATAACACAAATTTCACTGCTGATATACTGGCATGGGTGCACACAACACAAAAACGATTGTAGGTAGCACCACCAGTCTTGTGTACGAGAAAGCCATTGAAGATGTATGGACATGCAAAATTTCAGGCAGATACTTCTTACCTCTCTTGGGCTATGTGCACAGATGCATGAAACTATTGTAGGTGGTGCCACATGTCTTGTATACAACAAAACTATCCGAGATGTATGGACATGCAAAATTACAGGCTAATATGTAAAATCATTCAGGACTGTGAAATAAGCAGGAGCATACACTGTGCAAAAATTACTTTAGGTGGCGCAACTAGTCTTGTATACAACTAGCTATCAAAGATATATAAATATGCACAATTTAAGGCTGATATATCAAAACCCTCCTGAGAAATAAGCAGGGACATACACTGCGCAAAAATTATTGTAGAAGGCAACACCAGTCTTTCGTACGAGAAAGCCATCAAAGATGCATGGACAGGTAAAAATGTAAGGCAAATACATCAAACTTCTTTTGAGTCAGGTGCACTTGGCTGACCAAGCTCAGGTGAGGAAGGCAGTTGCCCCATGTGAACCAACAAAATTGCCAGCTGCACCTACTGCACTTAGTGACCTCTTGACCTACACCTGGCTGCACTGAGTGACCTCTAGACCTATTGCATAATCTAATACAGTTGGCAGTCTGCCAATTTGGCCTGTTGCCAAATCTGAAATAATTGGCAGTCTGCCAAGCTAATTATATATACAGACACAATCTTGGCCTGTTGGTAAATCTGTTTACACATGATGAAAGACTTTGGGTACAATGCTTTTTATTTAAGCTGACATTTTCACAACATTTTTATCAATGTTTAGATGCAGTCCTTTCATTGTTAAAGGTCCAATCATTCTGCCAACAATCTTTTAAAGGGACCCATTCATCTACCTTTTGAAAAAATATTTATATCTGGCTTCCTGTGTGTATATATAAATGATCTAAGGCTTATTCTGGTCATGAAAAGTTCTTATTACGCCTCCATGAAGGATGTATGATTTTTGTTTTTCAATAACGTGTTTGTAAACATAGCAATGTTGACAAAAATGGAAAAACATATACTCAAGGTGGCAAAGGTGCATATATGTGGAGGTAGAAAGGTCACTTGTTGTAAATGTTGCAAAACGTCATTTGCGAAGCTCAGGCTTATCTGACCTGCTGCCAGATGCCATTAATGAATTTGTTTTGATTATTTTGGTGGGCCCCACATATTGTAAACACATTGATAAGCACTAAACAAGCAGCCTGTGAGCAGAGATATTCACGTTTTCTGGACTCTTTTTATGAAAGCTCCAAGGGATTACCTTTAGTTTATGAAGGTCAGATATGTGATTTGGCCCCTTTAAGTTAACTTGAACAAAGGCCTCCAAAGAGTCATTTTGTGCAATGTTACCAAAGTTGAAACAACAGTTTTTCAGAAGACGACTACTGCAGCCCTCAGTTTGAAAGCCGACCCTAGGATAATTCTTGTGAAATTTAAATGATTGAGCTTGACAGTCTCTTCATAAAATATTTTAAAGGTGCCCATCCACCTACCTTTTGACAAAGAATTTATGTGATTTCTGGCTTCCTCTGTGTATAAATTAAGGTAATTTGGGTTGTGAAAAGTTCTTATAAAGCCTTCGTGAAGGATGTATGAAATTGTTAATCAAGAACATGTTTGTAAACATAGTAATGTTGACAAACAGGAAAAACATGTAGCCTAATGTGGTAGGTTGCATATGTGCGGAGGTAGAAAGGCGACTTGTTTCAAAACGCCATTTGCAAAGCTCTGGCTTATCTGACTTGCTGCCAGATGCCCTTGTTGAGTTTGTTTTAATTATTTTGCCAGGCCCCCCACATATAATAAACATGATGATATAAATAAAACAAAAAGCCTGAGTGCGTAGAAATCTATACTGGCATTTTTTAATAAAAGCTCCAAGGGGTTACCTTTAGATTTATAAAGGTCGGATAGGTGATTTGGCCCCTTTAAAGCTGAAATAGGCTAAATAATGAGGTTTTTGCCTGTAAAAATCAGGTCAATGTAGGTGGTGCCACAAAAACTGCAATTTTAGATATGAGTCATGTGACCAACATTTGCAAAAACTTGGTGATTCTAGCTCCTGTTGTTTCTGAGATTATTGTTAGTATGCTTACTTGGCAAAATGAATAGGTTCAACTTCCTGTAACACGGCCAAAATTCATCAAACCCAAAACCATCTGAACAAACTAAGAGAGCTTGACTCTGGGATCATTTATGTGAAATATTGCATATTTTGGCTGAATGATTTCAGAGAAGAACATTTTCAAACTTGTTTTAGCTTATCCCCATAAAATGTAAGTTAATGCAGGTTACGCCACAAAAAGCTCAATCCCACAACATTAGAAATGTGACAGATGCTAGCTCCTGCTATTCCTTAAACATTATGGGTTAATGTACTGATGACCGATGACCCTCAGACAAAAAATGTTGATGCAGGTGGTGCCACTGATACCCCAAATTCAAATATGAGTCATGTGACCAACATTTGCATTAAATTTGGTGATGATAGCTCCAGCTATTTCTGATATTGTAATTAAAAATTAGTATCCTTTATTTGGCCAAATGCCCAAGTTCAGCTACCTGTTACTTGGCCAAAATTCACCAAACAGGGATCATTCCAACAAACTTAAGAGAAATTGTTTTAGAGATTACTTCTGTGGAATATTGAACAATTGAGCCAGACAGTTTTGGAGAAGAATATTTTTAAAGGAATTTAGCTTCCCCCCTATAAAATCTAAGTAAATGCAGATAGCAAAGAAAAAAGGAAAATTTGATAGAGTTTTTCAGATGACTGATTTTTTGCATAAAATTTGGTGGTGCTAGCTCCTGCTTTTTTTTCAGATAATATGGGTTCATATACGGTTGACGGACGACACCACACCACTACATAAGCTCACTGGTTCACCAAAAAGATATAGAGATGAACAACCATGAAAACCCATGAAAGCCATGAAAAGGTTATGTAGATGGCACCGTCAACATCTTTTAGGTACCACCTCACATGTGACCCTGTTATGATGTTAGGATACAGAAAGTTATATGCATTGATCTCAGAGAATTTTCCTGGAAAACAAATGCAGCAGGAGCAGAACTCAGCAGAAAAAAAAACAAGGGACCCATGGGTCACTACTCTACTCAGCTGAAGTTGACCTTGAAAGTAAAAATCTAAAATAATATCAAATGGAGATAAAGTGTAAGAGGAAGAGGTATAACTAGACATTTCTTGGCACCCTGCGGTGCCAGAGTATCCCTAGACATAGTACGGCCCCTCTTTAAGAATAGACCCCCATTTTTAGCTCCTGTGACCTTCACCTTTGACCTTGTGACCTCAAAATTGATAGGGGTCTTACTCTCTTGGCAGGTGAACTATATGTGCAAGATGAAAGGTCTGAGATGAAATGTTTGGCTGAAAATGCATCCACAATCTTTTTAAAGATGTGTCCTGTGACCTTGACCTTTGACCTCATGACCCCAAAATCAATTGAGGTCTTGCTTTTCCAATGGGACATATACAAGTCAAGTTTGAAATCCATACGTCAATAAAAGCAGGAATTATCATCCAGAAACTAATTTTTGGACAGATGACTCCTGTGACCTTCACCTTTGAACTTAAGACCACAAGAATGATAGGGGTCTTCCACTCTTGGCAGGTGAACTATATGTGCAAGATGAAAGATCTGAGATGAATTGTTTGGCTGAAAATGCATCCACAGTCTTTTTAAAGCTGTGTCCAGTGACCTTGACCTTTGACCTCATGACCCCAAAATCAATTCAGGTCTTGCTTTTCCAATGGGTCATATACAAGTCAAGTTTGAAATCCATACATCAATAAAAGCAGGAATTATCATCCAGAAACTAATTTTTGGACAGATGGCTCCTGTGACTTTCACCTTTGACCTTGTGACCTCAAAATTGATAGGGGTCTTCCTCTATTGGCAGATGAACTATATGTGCAAGATGAAAGGTCTGAGATGAAATGTTTGGCTGAAAATGCATCCACAATCTGTGACCTTGACCTTTGACCTCATGACCCCAAAATCAATTGGAGTCTTGCTTTTTCAATGGGACATATATAAGTCAAGTTTGAAATCAATACATCAATAAAAGCAGGAATTATCATCCAAAAACTAATTTTTTTGACAGATAACTCCTGTGGCCTTGACCTTTGACCTTGTGACCCCAAAATTGATATGGATAATCCACTATGAATATCCAGCTATATATTCAAGATGGAAGACCTGGGATGAAAGTTTGGCTTAAAATGCATCCACAGTATTTTTTTAAGATGTGAGTCTAGTGACCTTGACCTTTGACCTCATGACCCTAGAACCTACAGGGTTCTTACTTTAGTGGTGGGCCATACATAAGTCACGTTTGAAATCCATATGGCTATCAACACTGGAGATATCATAAGAGGTGTGTGATTTCACCAAATATGGACACATTAAAGGTCAAGGCCACTCTCATGGTAAAGGTCATGACCCAAATGTAAATAGACCTCATCCCATAACCCATCTCTCTACATGTGCATTATATAAAAGAAATCTGTCCATTAGTTTTTGACTTATAATGCTTACAGTACTGTCAAGTGGCAATTATGGGGGTATTAAAAGGCGTAAAAACAAGAAAAGGATAATAGGTGGCGCCACCAGTTTCCGGTATATCACAAGACTATCCAAGATCTTTGGTCATCTTGATTTTTGGACCAGTCCGTGCAAGCTTACTTGAGATATTTAAGAATTTGTGTTATTTTCAACAAAAATGGACCTTTTCAAGGTCAAGGTCACTCTCCTAGCATAGGTCATGACCCCATTTTAAATAGGCTTCGTCCCTTTACCTATATCTATACAAATTTAAAGTTATAAAAAGATCAGTGAAATGTTTTTTCGAGTTATCCTGCTCACAAGGTTTTTCTGTGGCAGCGGCGGCGGCGGGGGGACCGTCATGAAACCATAGTATCCCGACTTTGTCTGGGGATACAAGTATCCCGACTTTGTCTGGGGATAAAATTAATATAATATAGGCCATGGTTGGTTCATATGATTGGTTTGTATTGATGAGCAAGAAATTGTTGCAAATAATATTTTGTGACCTGACCATGTGTTTCCTAATGTTAAAACAGAAGCATGTGAGCAATTTGTGAACAAATGATCTGTTATAAGTTTATATTTCTATACATTTCCAATATAACATATATATCTGAATATAAAAGTTGATTCATAATTCTAAAATTGCATCATCATAAATCTCACTCTTGTCAGATAACACCACATCATGCATACAAATATTTATTTATTTTTCCCCTTATAAATATATTTTTTGAATTTGCAAAACAATGATATCTAAAAATAATACTTGATTCAGATTTAACAATTTTAAATTGTGTCTTCATTTATCCATAATTCGCTTCATATTTTATAAATTTGCTCATACTGTTTATTTATATTTGTTAAAATCATATAAAAGAAAACTGATTCCTTTAAAAATGCTACATTAACACAACAAGGCATCTTCTGAGTTACACCTTTAATTACTTTTTTAAGGAACGTTTTTGTACATTGGAGTGGAAACAGCATTACAGTTAAGGAGATACAGTATAACAATAACAATTACTGCATAACACTTGGTGGTTTGGGTTTGCAGCCGGGGGGGGGGGGGGGGGGGGGGAGGGGGGGATTGGGGTGGTGATTTGAGAATAACTGTACACCTGTCACAGTAGGTGATCTCCCCTAGTGACTGTAACAAATCAGAAAAACTGGCATTGCTGACTTCCTAGTCATCTTAAAAAAATTATATACTTATGTTTACATGCTGTGAAAATTAAATCAATAGTACTTACAGGAAAAAAACCTGCAATGGTCAAAGTTTGGCAAAATTTAAGGTACTTATTGTATTTTTATGCTATATAATAATAATTTTATTTTTATTAGATCTAATTTTGGGTTAACAATTGAATCTTAATTGAACAAAGTTAAATACTTGAGAAAATAATCTCTAGTTTCAATATTTTTCATGTTAAGTGAGTAAATATTTTTCCTGATTTTTTACAAAATCCATAATGTTCCCACCCATAACTTATAGAAATTATACTTAACAGACTTAATTTCTTGCATGTATTTAGGAAATATGTAGGAGATTACTTCTGATAAATATTACGAAAAACAGATACGTGGTTTGATATTAGGCAGTCCTGAAGTGTGATAATGTGTTTTTAATGGAAATTTGAGGTATGGCCTGAATATCTCTAAGGAACAAACTCATATTGACCTAATTTTTTGTATGGTAGGAGATTTTGGGGACATCTAATAGTATGCCAAATTTTGGATTGATAGGTCTAACAGTTTCAAAATATGCCATTCTAACGAACGACAGACGGACGGACAGCTAGACGGACAACTGACAAAGGACCACAACTATAGCTCAGATGACTTACAGTCAGCTGAGCTAAAGTGTCCAAAAATCTTGTTTAGGAGTTTACAATAATCAGAGCTAACCTTTAAAATTTTTTTAATTTTTTCATCAGTTAAGTCTTACAAAAACAAGGAGATATTTCAGGGATCACCAGATATTTAATGTTCTTGTTGGTCCTATGAAACTAAGTGAAGATTTGTCAAGGCAAGTCTTGTTTTAAAAGACAAGAGATGATTTGATAGGGCTCACTTCACATTAAATATACTTTAAAACTTGTAAGACCTACAGAGATAAAAGAGGTTTGTCAGTCCTCTGATTCATTTTATATACACTGCCAGGATTACAAGGACACAGTTGATGTACTGGCTGTTCCCACAAAGATGAGAGATTATTTACCAGGGTAACTGACATATCTGGGCTTTCCTAAAAATTTAAAGTAGCTGTTGATCCCACGAAAATTATAAAATTTTGACAATAAATATTTTTTTTATTTCAATTGACAACAGAAGATTCATTATGAATCATCTAAAAATATCTTTAATACCCTTATTATAAAACTGCTTATAAATCATCTCAAAATATAATAAATTTCTTTCATTTCCTTATTATAGACCTGCTATACCAAGAGCAAATTTTGCAATAATCAGACAAAGATTTTTTTACAGATAAAATGGCTTTTAACACAAAATATGCCACATAAGTAAAGATTTATCTTGTGGCAAGCCTAGAACTGAATATGATATCAATGGAAGACACACCAGCTTCTGTGGCTCAGGGGTAGAGTGCAGGACTTAAAGCCGGGTGACCGTGCTTTCAAATCCCAGCCGGGTTGGTGAGATTTTTCACAGTTGGCCCCAACCTGATGAGCACACTGCAGGCCCTAAGGGAAGGCCATACCTTACAGTTGTGTTCACTACAAACAAGTCCACCTTTTTGTGGCTCCTTGGTGGTATGAATCAGCAATGGGGTTGACTACACACCCAGGGGCCACAGGTGCTGTAGTCACCGGGCCTGGTTAACACAAGGATATAAAATGAGAGGAAGCGTGTGATGCTGCCCTGTCACTTAGTCCTACACTGTAATGGAATTCTGCAGATGTACATATATATAGTTAAGTAAGCTTAAAAACATCAGAGGCAGTTATCTCCATATAAAAAATATATTTAAAAATAATTAATAAAAATGGAAGACACTTCTATGTAGTTGCCTCTGCCAGGAGTGTATGCTTTTATCTCCGTCAATGTTCACAACATAACTCGTGGAATAGTAAACGGCATCTGATGTATTTTCAGGGCAACTTGGGAATGAGCCTAAGATTTTTTTTTTTAGATTTTGGTGTGGATCTGGCACATGATCAGGATTCAGGAATGTTACCAAGGAATATTCACAAATGTAAAAAACGCTTAAGCCCAAAGGAATATGGGCCAAATAAGTGAATGCAAATACAGTACAGGGTTCATGATACTTTGAAATGTTCACCTTTGCAATAGAAAGGCATGAATCTAGTTTTGCCTTTCCGCTGGAAAAATTTGGCTTTCCACAATAGATGCATCATATCAAACTTTCAACCATTCACTTCCATTTTATTATTTCCGGGGAACCGTTAACCTGTGTTCCTATGGTTCACTGGTTCTGCATCCTAATGCTGACACCAGGCAATCTTTTTCTTATGTACTCTGTGATTGAATATAGGCCAGTGTAACATAACAAATTGGCCAATAAAGTATTTCCTTATAAAGAAAGAATGGGGTTTTGACTGATACTCAGCTCTGTTGTGACTCTGCTCTTCTTGAAATCACAGAGCTCCATGAATTCATCAGCACTGTGAGGCCATAAAAGAGTCGGGTACCAGGGTTGCTGGGGCTTTCCAAGTTACCGGTACCATTATCGAGGGGAATATTTTGTTTTTCTGTATTTTTCCTTTCCTTATGTAATTATACCAAATGAAAAATGCCTTTCCCTGCATGTGTTTGACCCTCTGATCCCTGCAGTATTTGGGGCATCCCGCAATAGGGTCTCCCCATATGGTGGAGGTTTTCATTGCTCATAATGCAGTATATCTATTTTTTTTATATGGTACACAAACAGTGAAAATTCCATGAAAAGATTATATTATCACTTTACACTTTATCACAGACAAACAATATATCACAGTCTTACATAACATGACATTAGTGTGGTACTTTTGTATCACTTCTGAGGCTTACCCGTGTGTATTTAGGACAGAGCTGGTGGAAAGGTGCCTCCTGCTGTGGCCATAAACCAACGCCCTCTGCTGGCAATGAAGAACAACGCTTCTAATACAGTTCATGGCTGACCTAAAACCAAGTAAATCATGGCATTATATTGTAGTGTATTAATACCTTCAGGGAGCTCTTACTAACAATTACAACTCACAAAAAATAATGATTAGAAACGCAAATTATTCTGGGGGTCCCATAACTTGAAGGATAGGGGTAACAGAGACCTAGTTTCAGGTCTCCAAGGAGGCAATGCTAGTGCCTGTGGTTTGATTAAAATCAATTAGTATATATATACAAGGGGGCTCTATTTTCGCGCTCAAGCAATTTTTTAAAGTTTCACGGGGTTCCATTTTCGTGATGGGGAATATATTGATATTTTTAATAAACACCAAAATAGGTATAAATTCTCTATTACACAAAGTTAAGTTTTGCTCAAACAACAATGACCGTCACTGCTGGAACGATGCCGCTTCAAAGGGGCATTGGTTTCCCAGCTTGAACATTATATATCAATATAACAAGGCGTACAGGCCTAATGCAAACCTGTGCAAAGTTTGGGAGTACGAATGGAGGTTTTTTTTTTTTTTTAATTTAATATGCATATCTACCTTAGTCATTATGATTTCAGCAAAATGGACATTTCGGACCTGCAAGTTTCAGACTAGGACATCTTAAAACTAGAATATGGGTAGTCGACCAGCGATATGTGTATCCGCAGAAATCAGAGTGGGACGGATGAAGTCAGGCATGGATTAAGTGGCATGGGGAATAGACTGAGGTGTGTTGCATATTAGCATGGATGTCTGCAGAGTAAACGTGAATGTAGGTGGTGCCACCTGTCATAAAATCGAGAAAATTGTCCAGGATGTATAAACCTGCAAAATTTCAGGTGGATAAGTCAAACCACTGCTGAGATATGAGTGATTTTATCCCAAGGCAGATGAACAGATGGACGCTGTGCATAAGTGGTTGCAGGTGGCACACCAGTTTTGCTTATGATGAAGAGTTATGTGAGATCTATACACATGCAAAATTTTGGCCCAATCGGTCAAACGGTTTCCGAGATATTAGCTTGGATGTCTGCAGAGAAAACATGAATATAGGTGGCGCCACCTGTCATAAATAGAGAAAGCTTTCCAGGATGTATTAACCTGCAAAATTTCAGGTGGATAAATCAAACCACTGCTGAGATATGAGTGATTTTATCCCAAGGCAGATGAACAGATGGATGCTGTGCATAAGTGGTTGCAGGTGGCGCCACCAGTTTTGCCTATGATGAAGAGCTATGTGAGATCCATACACATGCAAAATTTTGGCCCAATCAGTCGAACAGTTCCTGAGATATGAGCTTGGATGTCTGCAGAGTAAACGTGAATGTAGGTGGCGCCACCTGTCATAAAATCAAGAAAGCTGTCCAGGATGTATAAACCTGCAAAATTTCAGGTGGATAAGTCAAACCACTTCTGAGATATGAGTGATTTTATCCCAAGGCAGATGAACAGATGGACGCTGTGCATTAATGGTTTCAGGTGGCGCCACCAGTTTTGCCTATGATGAACAGCAATGTTAGATCTATACACATGCAAAATTTTGGTCCAATCGGTCAAACCGTTTCTGAGATATGAGCTTGGATGTCTGCAGAGTAAACCTGAACGTAGGTGGCGCCACCTGTCATAAACCGAGAAAGCTTTTCAGGATGTATTAACCTGCTAAATTTCAGGTGGATAAGTCAAACCACTGCTGAGATATGAGTGATTTTATCCCGAGGCAGATGAACAGATGGACGCTGTGCATAAGTGGTTGCAGTTGGCGCCACCAGTTTTGCCTATGATGAAGAGCTATGTGAGATCTATACTCATGCAAAATTTTGGCCCAATCGGTCAAACGGTTCCCGAGATATGAGCTTGGATGTCTGCAGAGTAAACCTGAATGTAGGTGGCGCCACCTGTCATAAAATCGAGAAAGCTGTCCAGGATGTATAAACCTGCAAAATTTTAGGTGGATAAGTCAAACCACTGCTGAGATATGAGAGATTTTATCCCAAAGGCAGATGAACAGATGGACGCTGTGCTAAAATGGTTGCAGGTGGAGCCACCATTTTTAGTTCATGTTATAAAAAGGGCTACATTTGTGCTAAATTTTTAGCCTGATCGGTCAAACGGTTCCCGAGATATGCGGGTTTATGTGTGGAAACAGACACACAAATGGACGCTGGGCAGCGAGGAAAGGTCAGAGGTCAACCAAAAATGAGGGTGCAGCAGTTCACATGTGACCTGATGATAAACCCAATTCACTTAAAATGCAAACCAAGTTTTTTCAAACAGTTGAAAGATATAGTTCCAATAATCTGGGAATTCTACATCCAAACATTGTCTAGACGTCTAGACGCTGTGTCTAGACGTCTAGACACATTGTCTAGACACTCTCCCAGAGCCAGGTCAGTTGCCATGGTGATGTCTGGACCCCACCTGTTTGTACTGAGTGACCTCTTGACTTGGCTGCTGAAACTCAAATCTGTTTTCAAATACAAAAGCCTTTTTCAATTGGCTACAATGTTTTTTTAAAACTGTATTTACCCAATCTGTTCTTATAAAACTGGCAGAACCCTACCTTAGAATAATTCTTGTAAAGTTTAAACCAATCAGCTTAACAGCTTCATCATAAATCAGTGTATAAGCTAGAAGAGTTAAAAATTACATTTTCGCTTGTAAAAAACACATCAATGTAGGTGGCGCCACCAATACCTCAAAATCTGATATGACATATGTGACAAACATTGGTAAAAAATTTGGTGATTATAGCTCTAGCCGTTTCTGAGATTTTAATTTTAGTGTGCTTTTTGGACAGATAACTAAGTTCAACCTCCTGTAACTCGGCCAAAAATCTCCAAACTGGAACCATTCAAACAAACTTGAGAGAGATTGTTCCAGGGATCATTTCTGTGAAATATTGGACAATTTGGCTGGACAGTTTCAGAGAAGAAGATTTTTAAAGGTTTTTAAGCTTTTTCTCTATAAAATCTAAATTAATGCAGATAACCAATAATAAGCTCTAGGGCACCAAGTTTCACATGTGACTAATTCTAACATATAATTTGGAGCTGCTAGCTCCGACGGTTTCTGACTTACAGCCATGGACGGTGGAAAGCCAGCCCTGGGCGGCGGACGGCTGACAATGGACGGACGACGCTGCGCCATCGCATAAGCTCACAGGTTCACTTAAAAGGGGGCCCTCCACTCTACCTTGATCATATCATGTTCGGATTGCGTAACAAAAACATTGTTCAATGGAAATAACAAGTTGGTTACGGAAGGGCCATATCCCTGAAGCGGCGTGTGCAGAAGGTCTGCCTCATACCAGTGAGTGTGAATGTAGAGAAAGAGCAGAAGTACTCTAACCAGCAAATGATCAGATCTACTGACAGCGGACAAAGTGTAAGGGAGAAGTGTTCAAGCAGTTCGACCGCAAGTAAATGGCTTGCAATAGCAATTCAATCAATAAAATCAGACATGCAGAACTGCAAGTGAGAACCAAGCATTTTTTTATATATAAAACTACATCTTGGACACGTCGCACACAGCGATAAACATGATTGTCATTTGGATTAGACCAAAAAATATTAAAGTTATGGTTCTCAGGCACTGCCCGCATCAATTTTTACCCCCCACATCAAAAATTTTTATTTTGATTTTCAACAGAAACTTACCGATTTTGAGCTGCAGCCGCTCGGATATTTCTTTCAAGTAGACAAAATCATACAATTTCCTTTGTTATGTAGTGCTTAAGCTTGTTTAACAAAATAAATCTGTTATTATCATGCTTTTCCCTTATCATTTGACATTGTAAGCGAAACATACTAAAAAAATAAAAATAAAAAAAAAGCCCTCCCGCATTGATTTCTGAAAAAAAGTGCCTGAGAACCATTCCTTTTTTTTTATTTTGGCCTTATATTCATTTCCGACTTATGTCTGTTATTGCCATCTGGTGGCAACTACAGAGACTACTGTGGTTATCTTTATTTTCGTGAGGCTGAAATTTCGCGATTTCATCATTTTGAACGTTTCGCGAGGGTTACATTTTCGCGATTGCCCCAGAACATGCAAAATCTAAGTAAAGCAGGATCTGTTTTGATTTAGAAAAAAATCCTTCAATACCTAAATAATTTCTGGTTGTCATTAAATTAGGACTTGTATTACAGTCGATATGTATCACAGACTGTTATGTGTGTACGGGCTAATGCATGGGCGAGTTTCGAAACCAGGTACAACTTAGGTTGCGGTTGAGGTTGTTTTCAGAGGTCTTAGTTGATGGGGCATATAATTCCCGAGGGTTTTATATTCGGGATAATTTCACATTCGCGAATATCGTGAAATTAAAACCCTCGCGAATAAAAAGGCAACTACAGTATTTTCCCATGACAGCCAGGTTTCATATCTGCGTTGTTTCAATTTTGCGGCATTTCCCCTACGGCGAATATCGCAAATTTAAAACCACCGCGAATAACAAGCCAGCCACAGTGTGTGTATGTGTGTATATATATATATATATATATATATATATATATATATATATATATATATATATATATATATATACCATTAAGTTTGACAGATATGCAACTCATCATTATATGATAATTGGTCTGGAGTGACTGATAGTGGAGCAGCTCCCTGAGCAACAGTCATGCAGATCACTGTTTCTGATTCAAAGATAGTTTTATGCACAGGGGCTGCAACATTTTAAAAGTGAACTCTGTTTTCATTCATAAACTTAATATTTAGTTAAATATCTTGGACATAAATTACTATTTTCTGCCCAAAATTACACGTTTCCATAAACACAACATGTGATTTTATACAATTTTATTCTTGGAAAGAGATTTATGTTGTAGCATTTTTCTTAAAGTGACATAATCAGGCCCAAAATTCTGCCTATTCTTTCACACTGTTAGTTCAGTTTCCCAGCAAAACTATCCCAGCACACAGTCTCAGTACCTCACATACGATTGTTAAATAACACCTTGTTATGGCTCAGTGTGTTGGTAAACACAGTCCAGTGAGTCCACATGCGTCTTTTAATGATAACATGGCCGAGTGACCGGAGATCTGATTTTGAGCCACAACACACAGTGTTTCAGCCACTTGAACATGTATAACATTTTTGGGCTAATTCATCGGGGGCATCTCCTGATTAACACATGTTGTGGCTCTACAATGCAGATGCCCCCACGCGCTGTGTTTATGTTGACACCTGGTCACGCCCAATTCACTGTTTTTAACAATCGTTTACAAGAGTGAGCAAATGGTTTCAAGGCAATATTTTTGCAGGTACCAATTTATTTTAAGAGGAATAAGGTATTTTTGGTGTTAATTCAACATGCTATATAGGTGATTGGGCCCCTTTAATGTTTTTTATGCAGCAGTATCCAGGATCCTGGAAAAAGCTGTATATATATATATATATATATATATATATATATATATATATATATATATATATATATATATATATATATATATATATATATATATATTAGGGGTCAAAATTATGATACAAACTCTTGCACAATGCAAGCTTTTATCCATCAAAGCAACCTGAGATGAAGACTGACTTGCGGCAGCAGCAAGTGCCTAACCGTAATGTACATAGGCCTATATATGTTGAAAATTGCCATGAAAAAAAATTTATAGCCTTTCATTTGTGATCGTATATATTTCAATTATTTGTCATCACCATCCTTATGTCTTGCACATCTCCGCGCCAATCTGCCGCAGGTTTCCCGGGTGTTGCTGTTTGTATTCATGATTGTGTTCTGTCATTACGACGTTAGGCTACTCTCCTGTCGCGGGTTTAAACTTGTGCTGCTGACTGTATAATTGTTGCAACGTGCCACGAAATGTCAGCACACACAGCGCCGTGTCAACAGCTTGTTTGTCTCATGAACTACGTCACCCATTTCACAGAATTTATTGAGAATGATCCCCTTAATAATACAATACCCCTTGCATCATCCCCGACTGTTTCAGGACAAAAACAAGAGTTGAGAGACAATAGTTCTGTTCCACATTTTCCATTATTTATACTGTTGTGATGTCACTTAATAAATCAATCAGAAAATTAATATTAATCAGGAATATATTGTAATTAAACATATAAAAAGAATATTTAATATATCATGTTTCAAGTATATATTTATGTACTTAAAATTTTTATATAAGCAAATCGTTATGAATATATGCTTTGTATGTTTAGCAAAGCATGTACATACTAGTACCTAGAGAATGGAAGATCACTGGCCGTCATGTTCAGTGATTCATATCTTACTGAATCTGTTCACAGCATAGCAAGAATAGCTGTTAATACAAGTGCGAGCTCTATCCACGCTTACTGGTCAATCTGAATATAAACCGTGGTGAGCACTGAATCTTAATGCATGGGGAAATCCCAGACAAAAGTCAGTCATATGAAGAAGCATACTAAAGACTTTTCCAGAATCTTGTGAAGCCTCCTGGATCAGTGATATCCAGGTGAAACCTGTATGTACTAGTTGTATTGTAAAGATTCAGTTCACATGAATATGTATTAGTCTGTATATTTATAAATATTGCTCACTCGGTATGACTAATGAGGAGATCCCAGCCACCGCGAACATCTGTCTTCAAGAAGTAATCTCTCCTAGTCATCCAGAGAGAGACTATTATTGTCAAACTGGAATAAAAACCTCTAACATAATCCCAAATTACTTGTTTCTGTGAGTGTGCGACGGACGTCTGCCTGCAACCAAACAACACACCAATGTAATAATACCAATTAAAACGCCCCTGTTACTGTCCCTAAGGTTTTTTCTTAATTTTTCAAAGAATGAAGTCGCAGTGACTCATTTTCGGTTTGGTAGGAGATTTTAGAGACATCTAACAGTATGCAGTATTTTGGATTCGTAGGTCTATCTGTTTTCAATACGTGCCAGTCTAACGGATGGATGGATGACTGACAATGGACCACGACTATAGCTTATAGTAAGCTGAGCTAACAATTAAATAAGCATTTTTTTGTTGCAGGCCTGTAGCTAGAGTACCTGCTTGCCTCCAGCCATGCAGTAACTTGGGTTAGCCTAGTGAAGTACTTAGTGGTGGTGGACACTGTTACACTTCAATTAGGGCTAAGCTAATTAGCAGGGGCAGATCAAGGATTTTAGAAGTTGACGGGTCTGTCCCAGGAAGTCCAAAAAGACAATTTAAAGTAAGGTCCCCTAATCCAGAAAGGGAGGGGTCAAGTCTGGATTATTTAGTTTAAACACCTGAAATAGTTGTTGTGGCTCAAAAGTAGGGAGTCTGGACCCCTGGACCCCCTTCTGGATCTGCCACTCATTAGGACAGTTAATGAGTTCTCATGTTGGGTATTATTGTAAGCAACAGGTTTTGTGTGTGCTTGTGGGTAGAGAGAGAGAGAAAGAGGGAACCAGATAACATTCATCAGTTTCAAAAATAAAATGAGAGATGAAGCTCAAGAGAAAGAGAGAGTATCTTCTGTGATATACACCGTATTATGTCATGAGCTATACATTGTAGTGTTGGAGTTCTATCTAGTGACTGGAAATCTAGTACTAACTTGAACCCTATAAGAAGGGGCAGATCCAGGATTTTTTCTAAAGGGGAGGGTCATGCCCAGGAAGACTGAAAAGATTCGAAACCAAAAAAAAATTTCCTCTTGTCCAGGGAGGACGGGGTCAAGGTCACAAACTTTATTTGAAACCCTTAAAAAAAATGAAGTCCCCCCCCCCCCCCCCCCCCCCCCCCCCGGGCCCAGATCTGTCATTGCTGTGTTTATACTGATAGGAACAACATCTGGTGGCCTTAGTTTATATTGATGGTAATGACATCTGGTGGGCTTAGTGTGAAGTTTAATGTGTTTTAGCTAATGCCAATATAGTCCATCTCTGGACCCTTGTGTCCTATGTTAGACCTGATGGACGGACACGTACGTGTCCGTCCATCAGGTCTAACATAGGACACAAGGGTCCAGAGATGGACTAATGCCAATAAAGATCGTAAACATTAAAAGGACTTATTTAATTTCAGAATGCATACATGTACATGAAAGATAATACTACAGTATAATATAAAGATTAAAGGAAAGACAGATATGTTTGAGTGCCGCTTACCTTTTAAGCTTTTCAGCAGATCGTCTTGTCGTTGACGACGATGAATTATGTACCCTTGAACTGTATACAACCTTGTAAACATAAATATTATCACGTAGCCCTACTTCTTGACCCGTGACCGGCAAGGCGTTCCCCTTTCTGACCTTTCCGTGAAAGTTAGTAAAACGCGTGCACGCACACACGCACGCAGATTTCCTCTATAATTTACAAACAGGCTGAGACGCTTGCGGTCGTGTGTGCGGATCATGTATAAATTTGAATAGACCTACATCTGACGAAAATCAAATTTAATGTACACCTACGCGTATAGCGGTTATAAGAAACATTTGAGGCAGTTACCTCTAAATTAAAATTTTATTTTGTAATCTGTGTTTTTTTTAAGATTCCAATTAATTAATTCCGTTCCCGCCGAGTCGTGTACATGGTTAATGTTTATCATATCTTTAAATTAATTGAAAAAAAAAATAAACTTTAATTATGTTTTAAAGGGACCTATTCACAATCTAGGTATATCAGAACTACATGAAATTTTAAATAATCTGTTTAGTATAATCTAATATTGCCGTCGGAATCTGCCAATATAACGTCCTCAAAACGTTTGCTTACTCCTGACCACAACTGAGAAAACAGCTTGCACCGGGCGCATCGGTGGTTCCAACCGGCGTTTCTTCCGTGTTTCTTCTTTCGTTGTTGTCCTTGTTTGGAAATCGGCTAGCTCGCATGCTCAAGGTCGGACCTATGATCACGCAGTTTTGTTATGGTAAATATGGTGAACAAGACCGGACCTCTGATCACGCAGTTTTGTTATGGTAAACAGCCACACGTGGACGGTGTTTATACTCACACTAAGAATCATAACAACGTAGAAAACAGATGAACTGGATCGAGCTATACTGAGCCCCTGTGCCGGAGCAGTTTTAAGTTAATTTGCATTCATCCTATACAATTCACCATAAATCAAATTTTTAATATATATATATATATATATATATATATATATATATATATATATATCGTGAAATTAAATATTCGCCTTTTTTATTTTTTAATTTTTTTACGACAAAAATTAAAGAACTTTAGGCCTACTTCCCTGCGTCTCAAACACCCAATTTTGTCCTTAAGTACCGATTATTTTCATATATTGTTATCTTTATTGTTGAAAGTCAAAGAATTACAAATATGGTAAGAAAAGATGTAGTAATAGCATTTGAAACTAGAAATTGATTAGATTTTGGTGTGGGTCCGGCTCATGATCCGGATGATCTAGGAAGGACTTTCAGGAATATTCACAAATGTGCATTCACATATGCACGATTGTACATGGGAATATGGCCAGAATAAGTGAGTGAACCTGGGATTATGGGTCATTAAGGGAATGAAAACACGCATTGCGGAGTACCCCACATATAAGGACCGCCAACAAAAGAGTGGCCTGCATTCTAGAGAATGCATACTTCTAGTTTATAGTTAATTTTATATAAAAAAAATCTTGTTACGCCACCAAAGAAATAATTATATGTAATTGTTTTACTGACTCTGAGACCAAAATCAGCAATAATGATCGGGACACGATAAGATGAAAAGGAGACGGGCTTGGGTAAGTGGAAGACTTCTATTAAACTGTCAGACCAATTGGCCTAACAGCATGTACTTTTACTTGCCGCTGGTACAATGAGTATTTACACGTGCAATGCCGCCAAATCAGTGACCGAATCGTCTACATGTCTTGACTTCCTACCAGCTAGCGCATGCCCCCCCCCCCCCCCATTTTAAGGATTTTTTTAAAGATTCAGAACAAGATCACAACATTGCAACAACCTTCAGCCGTGAGAACACGACTTATTAGGCATTTATGACGGACTGGTAATCTATCTTACTTGAGTCGTTACACAAGCCATACGGGGAAACTCCTTGCAAAGTTAGGCCATCCATCCTGTTGCATCTGTATCTTAAAAAACAGCCGGTAATCTTAATATGAGGCTACGAAAAATGAATAACCACGAATGAATAACACAGACCAAAGTTCAAATCCATCTCTTTTATAAAAAGTCCTGCTTTGGTTCATTCGGTCAGAAATTAAAGGAAGATGCAAGGGAATTTAACAATATGGTGAATTTTAGCGGAAATTTTCTCGAACCTGATATATGTGTTGTTTGCATGTATACATACATGACTTATGATTGTGTTACAGCCTGGTATTGTTCTCAGGCACAGCCCGAGTCAATGTTAACCCCACGCATCAAACATTTTAATTTTAATTTTCATCTTTTCAAGAAGATCAAATAGTACAATTTTGATAAGATTTCCTTTGTTATATAGTGCTGTTACCTGTTTAGCATAAACATTGTGTTATTTTCAAGCCTTTTCCCTGATCGTATGATATTTTTATCGAAACATACAACAACAACAAATTAAAAAAATCGCCAGCCCGCTGATTTTTTAAAACAAAGAGCCTGAGAACCATACCTTTTTTTGGTCTTACTGGATTTAAAAAAAAAAGAAAAGACAGGATAAGTGTTTAGGTATCCAAATGTCCTGTTATTTAACCGGGAATGATGGGGGGGGGGGGGGGGGGGGGGGGTGTAATTTGTAAACTACACATATTTGAACAATGGACAATTAGGATTATTTAGGAAGCACTTATAACCGATTCCGGGGATTGTACTAATTGAGGATTAGTTATGCATAATCATAAACTGTTTTGGTATATATCTAGATAAATAGATAGATTGATTGATAAACAGTGGTGCATGGTGTGCCAATTATTTCATTATATCGATAATTGTTCGTTTTCTATTCTAAATGATTAAATTGATTACATTTCTGCGATAATACGGTGAGGTATGCGCATCCAAAAAGGCATGTTATCTCGATAAAACATTCTAATTAACACAGAGATATAAGAAAGACGGGACACTAAACAGCAAACAGCATTAAAGTTTATCCTTGTGCAACCAATAAGTATCAACAATATGATCAGTACCTTGACCTTCCATGCGTGAGGTACAGGATGTATACCTAAAGTATTGACCAAGTTAATTCAGTGCAAGTCTACACAGCAAATTTCACGGTAATACAGATGAAATATAAAATAATCGATTAACGATTGATTATCGTTTTGGTCTTTCAGTCATCGAGTATGATTTTAAAATCGTTTCCTACAACTACAGCAAAACATTAGACAACACACATTGAATGAAACATCACAAAATTATGCCAGTGACACTTACTTGTTCCCTCAAAGTACGAAGAAAGTTTGAGAAATATATAATATCCCTGGGCGAAAGCAATATTGCCTTCCTTTTTGTCACTGGAGAATAAAGTTAATATATGTTGTTAGTTTAAAGTTAACTTGCCAGACTACCTATTTCACGTTTGACTTAGATGTCTCAGCTTTGTTTTCTTGGTAACATTTAGCCACACAGGGATGACCCAGTTTGGATAGACCTGTACGTCACTAGCCATGTGTGTGCGTATTCATGATATTTTCATGTGTTCGCGCATACCTGACGCCTGATTGCCTCCGCCAGAAGAGTTGCGTTCATTCCCGTTCGCGCGCGTGTGTGTGTGTTTTTGTGTGTGTGTGTTCACAACAAAGCTTATCCTACCCGTTTCAAACCCTTCTAACCAGATATTATGTTAATATAATAAAATCATGTTTGTTGAAGCTCTCAGGAGAACTGAACATTTTTTTATGTCGGACTCTCTGTCATGATGCACACTCGTAATAGCCGTCAGGTGGCACTACAATCGCTCCTAAAAAAGTGAAATTTCTCGGAAATAACCCCCATAGGATACACTGTGAATCATTAACGCGAATATTTAAGACAAAACACTGCATATCTGTGGCATGGCCATGCATCGGAGACGATGCGTGACAATCTTTTTTACCAATTATAATGTATATTAACTCACGCAATCAATCATGAACGGAATCCAATGAAGTTTTCAATTAGGGCACTTCGGGAATTGGTCAATGAAGATTAAATGTTGGCGTCGGTCCGGATCATTATCCGGATCTAGGAAGGACTTAAAATAATATTCCCAAATGAGCAGTCACATATGCCCGATAGATCATGGGAATATGGGCCAAATAAGTGTATGCGAACCCTTGTTGGGGAACATATGCATCAATGAACCTGGGAATATGAGCCCAATAAGTTGAAAACACGGGCTGCGGAGTACCTCACATTAAGGACCGCCGAAATGGCGGAGGCCTGCATTCATGAGAATGCGTATTTCTAGTTTGGTCTGGTTCCATAGTCTGATGTTGTTCCACAGTCTGCTCCCCTCTAATAAATATTTGCCTTAGCAAACCATAGCAACCTTCAGAACGGTCAAATAAACCTAACAATACAAAATAATTCTCTGAAACTTTGTCTCATTTTTTTCAATTGACAGTCGAGACCAGTTACATCAAGTTTCCCCAAATTGCTTTTTTACACTTCTTAAAATGGTGCATCGTACTATATATTTTGAGAATCTGGGCATGGGCCACAAACATGTTATTCCGTTCTAAACATTGCCGATTCAGGTCCCCTTGTCACCGCAAATAGATTCTCGCCTCGTCGATGTCCTCGGAGAACTTTCATGTTGCATATCCCCTGTTTGACCCTCCTTCAAGATTATTTCTTCCAGTTTCTCGAAACCGCTCATGGGGGCTGTCATTTTGCTTACACACTTAAACTTGAATGACGTTACAGTTCACTACGCTCTTTACACAGCGCTTTAACTATAGGCCTATACTCCCTATTATCGTAAGCGCTGTTATGAACTCGTATCCTGAATTGCTACACCATAGGGGAGCACTGTATTTTTGTCCAATCAGATGAAGCCTTGTGCTGGAAGACACGGCCAAGCGAGGAATACACGGAGCCAATCATGTTCATTTCGTTTTGAGTGACAGCTCATCGCCCTGGTAACCATTGAACAGGCCACAGGCTCAAAGACAATTGCCCCAGACGTGGTATGCTTAGGGCCATTGGCACATAGGATGCCCGGCCGGTGAGTTGTAATTCAAACGATACGTAACAACAAAGGCTGCGTGCACACCTCACTGGCTGGTTTCAGTTCTGCAGATAACAGATACATGGCTACCCTAACACAGTCATAATGTCATAATCGAATCGGTCGATGATGCGAGAATACAGAGGGAGCAATTAAAATTTGACCGTTAACTCTCACCAAGCGGCGCTTGAAGCGCAGCTATGGGCGGAGCCAGGATGCCTGTCGCGTGTTTGTTTATTGGCATCTGGTTGGCTGCTTGTCAAATCATACGCACGTTTTTTTCAGCGGACAGCGAACCGCCATCTGGTCTAAATATATCATAAACGGTCAAAGCTGGCAGCGTGAAAATCAGTTGCTTCTTTAGAAGCGCAAGATTTCCGCTGCCTCGGGAGAGTACAGTTCACATGTCAAAATGGTTATACGCTAGCGTCAGCAACGCAAAGGTACATTCAGATTCAGCCATAATTTATTAATGAAAATGTTTCATTATTAACACCCGTATAATGATTCCTTTATAGGGATCAAGACTAGATCAAAAAAGTAACATTACTATATGAGTAGCATCCCTGGCAAAAAAAAAATCATAAATCTTAAATCGATCCAAATGTTGTTTTATATTCATGTCAGACCCCTTAAAGTATACATCGTTTTAAAATTTGCACAGTGAATACATGGTGTTCATGTTTTTGATTATCATTCGTTTTAGCATTTTAACATTTTGAATTTTTCTTTTTAGATTTTAAAGAGTACGCTGTTTAAGCACCCAGTAGCATCAAGCCATTTTTAATGGGCTATAATATGAAGCAACACGACTAACGCAAAAACCTTTTTCTGTTTTTCTCTATTATGTTACAATTTAACTTAAAACTAAAGTTTTAAATATTATTTCAGAAAATATTTATAAATTTCATTTTCAAACAAAAAAGACAAAATACTATTAATTTTCTTAATATTAAAATATATACATATATATTACTTTCTGCAATCCATATAATATTTTATCAAAATAATCTAGGTGTAACATTACCAACGGTAGAACAAGTATTTCAGCAGCACCTTTATAGTCAGGTATTTACGTATAATCCTGAAGTAGTTCAACATATCTACACGACATTTCATTTTTTTACATGCTCTTGAAGTTCAAAACAAACAATAGACTATGTCACCTGCATTTACTAATTTCTTTGTAGTACCCCTTCTTTATAATTGGGCTTGGCTACCAAACAATATAAATTCGGTCTTTTAGTATTCACTTTGAGCTTGTACCTGTTCATCCATTTATTTATAGTTACTGCTCATTGTTCTGTTGATCTACAGCTGCAGTTTCCCCTCGTGAAGACGCAGGATTAAAAGTAATGTTGGCGATGTAATCATCAGCAAACCCATAGACTGATGCGGACGGCGGGTTCTCATTTATAAAGTAGTGCCATGGGCCCCAGTAGCTCCCTCCTTGGACGGAGCATTCAAGAGCATGCGATGAGGAGTTAGCTAAATTTACATTTAAAATAGTATATCATAATAAAAGAAAATTATCTAAAGTTTGTATACCACCAGCTAAAACACTTTACCTGATTTAAAATGACATTATTTTTGGGTCTAATATCAAATATAAATGATTTTTGGATTGATTCAAATGAGGTTTTTTTCCCTAGCGATGTTATCTTAATGCATTATAGTCATTACATCTGGGTCATATGGTACGTGCGAGTTGACAAATATAGAAATTATGCGGCCGATTTTAGTGGTCATTCACAAAAATCATCCTCAACAACTATGAGCGGCGACTCCGTAAAACTTATTTTCCTTGGTATGGCCTTGGTGTTATTATATCTCTCTGTTTCGTGTGCCTGGTTGATATATATTCCGCACATTATTCCCGCTGTCAATAACACCCGCTGCTCGTTGTACCAAGGACTGAAAGGTATGTTCCCCCCATTTTCTCCTTTGAGCTAATCAGATTTACCTAATATACCAGTAAATGAATCAAAGTGATTTGTATACTATAACGCGGAGATAAACGGGGGGTCCAGTTTTATTTGCATGCTCTGCCATTACACAATGATATAGCTACACTACACCACAGTTCGCCTCGCCCATTGCCTATAGTCCGCCTTACCCCTTCATGTCCACCTTGTTTTTTTTTTTTTTGCTATAAAAATGATTATTATTTACATTTCAAGGGAAACAATTATAGTGTAGAGTAGAGGATTATAGAACCTTATTTTCAACAAGGTTATCAAATACCTACCTTACATCTTATTTAACAAACAGAATTATTTGATAATATGAGAAATCAGTCTACGTTTTACAACACATCAGACCCACTTATGGTGGTCAAGATCATTGGTCACTTGAAAAAACAGCCTACTTTGACAGCTGCTGAAAAAAAAATAACCAGCTAAAACAAAAATGGCTACTCATGCAGAAACACATCATATCTGCAAGAACATTGTGTAGAGACTAAAAAGTTGTGAAACATCATAAACTTGGGATTTATTGTAAAATTCCTAATTAGGTTGTAACTACCATAAGTAGTTTTTCCAGGAATTAATTGTAAAATATAAACATTTTTAGAAAATAATCAGCAGAAAACTGGTGGACAGCAAGTGGTGAATCGGACTATATAGTTAGGCTGAAGGGTGTGAAAAATTTGGAATCGAGTATTCGATAGCCATTACCCGGCTCATGCAGACTCACTGAAAAACGTTTTAATGATACTATAAAAAGTTACGTTTTGTCCCAATTGGGACAACTCATATATAAGATTTAAATTAAAAAAAAACCATATATCATTTTGGCTGACTACCAAAGGAAACAGTCGAGACACATATATATATATATATACTTCCTAAGTCGTATCCACCTGTTTTATACGTTGTTATGGTTCTCCGTGTAAGTAAACACAATCCACTTGTATCTGTTTCTTTGAAAAAGTTCAATGTATACAAAGCCTGGTTTCATACGATAACGACAAAATCAGGTAATATTTTCAGATAAGTTGTGGTATACCGAATTTTAAAGCCAGCTTTTCACTTACTCTTTCTGTAGATTTTTTTTTTTCTGGCTTACTCTGCGTACATATTAAAGAACTGTTTGTATTTCCTCTTACGAAATATTCTTATTACGCATCTGTGACGCATGTATAAGCTTGTTTGAAGATCTACGTACATGCCATCTACATGCGACTACTGGCTTCTATTCCATGATGAATAATGAACAAAGCATTTGAACCACTCAAATGTCTTGCGCGCACTTGTTTTAGGCGGCCTCCTACACGTATCTGTATTGCACTATTCAGATCACACGTTTAAAATTGCCAGAAGGACGTCGAGATGTTTATGAAAAAAAGCTATTCCAACTTTGATTAACCTCCATCGCCTGCGAGTCATCTCCCCATCCTTGAAGATAAATTGACGCCATTGGAACTGGTACATGTCTGTTCATTATTCATGAAATAGACGACAAGCGGCAATCAAAATATCTGATAGCGTTCAGCGGCCTGGTCATTGATAGAAGGAAGATGATATTTAGGAATGTTCTAAAATATAAAATTATAGAGAAACTATCAAATCTGATCGCAGACTAAGTGAAAAGGGTGTAGTCTCACTGAAGAATCAGTTTTCAGGATCAGAACTACGTCATTCTTTAATCTTAGTTTCATGGCAAAATCATTCTTTAATAATAATAGTTTCAAATTCTTATTACTATAGTTTTGAGAAAATACACGATAATCTTAGGCTACGTGGTACTATATGGTGAGATTAAATTTAATTAAACTGAGATTATGCATCATGGTCTAGGATAGCTTTCACTCAAATTTCCAGGTCCATGTTCTAAGTCCGCCCATGATTATCGCACGCCAGAGAACTTATGAATAACTAACTAGCTGATAAACCCGGTTTACCGGGCTTTTTACCGGGTTCGGGATATGTTTAAATTGACAGGATTGTTTGATCTTTTTTTATTTTAAAAATTAAAAGAAAAAAATATAGATTTTCAGTGGTTTACAGTCTCAATTAGATATATACAAATATTTAGTAAACATTTATTTTGTGGCGCTATGCTCGTGGCAAGGAATTCACACACCGGTATGTTGACCTTGAAGACCTGGTCAGTGGTGATTTTTACATTAATTTGTGGATTGGAATGAAACGCAGGGGCCCTCCGGTTTTCGGTGACCTTTGACTGGTTACTATTCTTGGACGTTTAAAGTACAGGTAAATGTGAGGAAGACATTAATTCTAGATAGCTTAACATAACCTCTAATTTAATCGAATAGGAAGACATGAAAGATGAATTAAATGTAAGTTTAAAGGCAAGGAAACTGTTTCTGAAGAGAGAAACGGAAATGTACATACCTCGTTAGTAGCAGAAGCGGACCCCAGGGGAGTCCAGGAGGTCGGTCCCCCTTTCAGCTGCAACCTTTTTTAATCGTATCAGACCAATTTTGAGACCCATCCCAACCCCAACCTTTTTTTTCCGGAAATGGGGACCTTGTATTGGGTTTTACCATTACCCTCCTGGGTTGAACCCCTCCTTTTCGTAAAGCGAGCCAGAGTCATGTGTTTTTCACATTGACTGACCACACACGTGAGTCAGAGCCTTTGTTAAATGTCAGCCCAAAAATGCATAAATCCGTCACTGAAAGCAAGGTTATTCATATGCACGGTAGTCCTGAAATCGGCTTATCGGTTTGAGGTGACCACAAAGAATATCCGGTCTTTGCCGAAGGCAGTTCGGCTGTTCTCGGTGTTAGCCTCCGCTCATATCAGAAACCACGCAAAAATCACTCAAAATGAGGTGTACAATAAAAATTATTTATTCTAATAACGATTATGTCACTGAGGGAACAATAACCTTTAAAATGAGGTATGGCACCGTATTATACGCTACGCGGTTTCAGAAAACATTGCGAACAGAGGTGGACCGGATTCCTTTTATAAGTATTAGATAGATACCCTGTAACCGATGTGCTCGTAAGAGAAAGGTTCTTAGGTAGAGAAGCTCCGCATGTCGCACATCTGAATTATTACTTTAAACTTTATTTATTTTACACGGATAGCACAACTATAGGTATAATAATTGTATTACGAGGCACTCTTCATGGCTCGCAATGGTGGCGTTCGGTAGTATAGGGGTGGAGGAAACCACCGACCTGGCCACCAGTGTACTTGCCACTCAAACCACTCTCATAGTTTAACCGGGGATCGAACCCGATTCGCAAAAGGAGAGAGCCGACCGTTTTACTAACCGATTTACCAGGCCTTGAATCGAAGTACCATGGAATTTATAATACTACATATTGTACTCATTGAAAAAAGTAACCTAACCAATAGATCATTCACTGTATTTTTTCCTTTTCCCCAGCTGTACAAGTATGGATTACTTGGCATTGCTCATGATAACGTGTACCTTGTCCGGCATTGCACATGGGGCAATTGAGGAATCAACTTGGAGGAAGGACTTTGACATAGAATGCCCAGACGGTAAGACCGTAAGGATGATCAGAGGTATGTTCGATGCATATCGTGGCGTAAAGGATCGTCTTTATGTAGTCCTTTGTGAGAAACATATCGACATCACGTCAGACTGCTACTGGACTGGTTTCAGGAATGAATACGGAGGTCCCATGAGCTTCTTCTGTCACCCTGATCACGTGATAAGAAGCATAGCCAGTATCTATGACAAAAATGCCGCAGATCGAAGGTACATAATTGTTTTAATGAAGCTGTTTTTGTTTTATTAAGGTATTTAAATGGAACACTTTTAACATTATTGTTAGAAGTATTTGTTGATATAGCCGGTTAAAACCAAGCAAGTAACGATTAAAATGATTATTTTTTTAAATGATCCATAGATCCATATATACTTTTGAACATCGACACTGTTCCATATAAACTAAAGGGTGGTCTTCAAATGCAACTAGAAACATTGAAATACCAATGTAAATTTTAAAAATAAATCAAATTTAAATATATTTGAATTTAATAATATGAAATTTAAACGGGTATGCGACAATGCGATAAAAGTGTCAAATATAAAGGCATTTAAATGTCCAAATGTTTCTAAACAGAAACACAGTGTTATATAAGGTGGTCTATTAAGCATTATAACTGTTGTTCATGAAGCATGGGAAACAGCACACTATTTTGTCAGTTGATTAGCACTGTTTTGTCTGATTTCCAACTTGATGTTCTTTTTGGACTGTTTGGAATTCAATCAGCAGCCATAATAACCCCCCCCCCCCCCACACACACACACACATTTTATAAACGTATGGATATAAACAAAGCGTATGGCAGGTGCATTATGGAATCAGCGTGTGAAAGGCTCAAGAGATTATCTGTATTTCACACACGTAAGTTATCGATATAAACCCCTGTTACTTTTTTTTCAGGTTTAATTTTGAATGTTGTAAACAAGCCAATAAGATGCAAGGACACTGCCACTTCACCAAGAAGTATATCAACAAATATGGCCGTATTATGCGCTACACTGCTCCAGAGAACAAAGTCATCAGGGGCTTCAAAAGTATTTATAATGCATGGATGGGGTAAGGTCGTACCACTCAGTACTTGAATAGCTGCTTTTTATTAGGGCATTTTGTCTCTATTAGAACAGACAAATAACTGGCACGTGCTACCCGTGCAATGGTTTTTTTTGTTTTTGCAATGTTGTAATAATAATATTTCAGACTGCCCCGAGCATAATTTCCATGCGGTTGGCGTTAACGAGACGCGTAAGCTGACAGAAATCCCCTGGTCGATGTTGCACTAACCGAGAGGAACCTTACTATATATATATATATGTGTGTGTGTGTGTGTGTGTGTGTGTGTGTGTGTGTGTGTAGAGAGAGAGAGAGAGAGAGAGAGAAAAGACCAATGCCATCAACGAGGAAGGGTGTGGTAGGCGGATACCTTCTACCGAATTGGGGGAAAAATTTAAAATATATACTTTCCTTGGTACATATAATGAATTTCAACGGAAGAATGCACTACTGCATGAATTCTTTTTGTGTCTGTTGATTTTTTAACTGCTGACAGACTTTGGTGTTAATATGAGCTGACTGAGGCCCCGGTTATGAGTACTGGTAGAGGGGAACTAGGTGAGGATGCGAGGATATTGGATGGAGGGGGGGGGGGGGGGGCTGAGATGAAGATGCCGCAAAGCGACAGAGGCGAGGCTTGTGAAGTACCGCGTGTCGAAGTCACGGAACGTTTTAGGAGGGGGGAATGGGGTCTGTCCTCCTCAGTTATAAGGGTAGAATAAAAAATGTCTCCCCTTATTTTATGGGGAATGAAACACATTACAGATAAACTTCAATGCCGTCAGTATCGTCATATTTTTGTCAATATTCTTTCAATTATATGCATATATAATATAACATTCAGAAAATTTAGCATATTGCCTGGGCAATTTGCCTCTTTGAAATGTCATAATGTCTTGGCCCTTTGAATATTTAAATCAGAACCTAGCAAAATTATTTGTATATTGTATGCATAAAGCCATTATATTACACCCATCTGAAACCCTTCCGAACAAAAAGTCATCCGCAGTAACTACATCGGTAATTAAGTTTGTCATTGGACCTAATACATAACGATGCAAGGCGCAAAGTCTGGGGTTGCTTTTCTTTATTAAGCGTGTATTATTTTAGTCCTAAGATGTTTTGGTCGGAAAAGATGGGGGCGCCACTGCCACCCTTTAAATCCGTCTCTTGTATTTCATGTAGCTAGTTATAAGTCATGTATTTAATTATGGTGACAAATTCTTATCTGACAAAGATAAAGAAGTATACATAGGCCTTGCACATTAAAATGTCATAGCACGCCTCCAATACACAAAACTGAATGTTAACACTAATAAACAATACTAAGTTATTGTACAGTGGTTTTATAAGCTTAATTATACCGTATCTTGGTTTCAGTGATCGTGTGTGGAAGGTTTATGTTTGTGAACAAATGGAAGAGTAAATCCATCACTTGGCAGTTCCCTTGGTCATACCGCATGGATGTTCCACGTCACCTGATATTCAGAATTAATCAAATAAACTGCTTTAAAACTTGTACATGAATATAAATTATTCTTCTGTGTGCTTTGTGAAAGAGAGTAGACTTTAAGTCTCGTTGCCGGATCATATTTTTACTATCTGTTTATCCTTACTTTTGACATGCGAAGACCCTTTTTCAAGGAAAGGTCCATGGCCTGTTGTTGGCACTATCTATTGACTGAGGATGAAGGTATTCATACGATACAGATGATATGTTAGTATTAAGCCTTCTGGATTTCAGGTTTTATATGCACGGGGATAGAAATAATCCAGAAGTCATAACCTGCCGTTAAGACATAAGAGTGAATCAATGATTTTCTAGCGATATTTCACCATTATGCCATCGAGGCATCGGCTGGGTTTGAACCGGGGACTTTCAGCTCCGAACCACTAGGCTACGCCCTACCCGGTATTTGTATATATACATGTACGCAAAATGACAGCCCCCATGAGCGGTTTCGAGAACCTGGCAGTAATAATACTGTCAGGGTTCGATAGGGCCCAGGGGATGCGACACGTAAGTACTCCGAGGGGAGCGTTCAGGTCAGAATCCATGTATGGACAGAGTTTAGGGTTAAGTTTAGAAGGGATAACGCTCTTTTTGGACCACGCTCATATCCTCAAATTATTTGTAGGATTTCTATAGACACCGTGGCGCATTGTTGTTAAATAGCTCCAAAGCCCCTGCAGCTGGCCTCAGAAAATTTTGTAAGCAAAGATATAATGCATCAAATATGATAACATAGTTGTATGTGAGCCCAAAGAACTGTTTTATCACTTATCCTATATGTGTGTCATCGTAAACCATACCATTTGTCAGTTTCTTAATACAATGACTGTTCCCGAATATTTCAGGAACTGCCATCACAACCAAAATCGTATTGTTACTTGTTTGTGTTTGTAAGACACAGGTGGCGCAACCGGTGTTGATCCACTTTCTACGAAACTAATTCCGAGATAGGTCACAATTAAATAATGATATTCTAACTTCCTCCTCTCTCCGTTCCGTCTCCAAATTTATGTACAGACCCAAGGTCACATGACTTTCAAAGCAGAGAAACGGTCTTCCCAAATACGACCCTTCAGATTGTGTTACAAACTAGCAGCCCCAATGAGACGTTTCCGAAAACTGGAAGTAATTATCCCGTCAGAGTTCCATAAACGATAAGCGATAAGAAATTACTACGAGGACAGTATCCATGAGAGAATCTATCTTCGGAGAGAATTCGGTGGCAAGAGGATGAGTAATGGTAAAGGATAGAACGGAATAACGCATATTTTGGACCACGCCCATATCCTTCATCTATAGTAGAAAATAAGCAAATTCGAGGCTTGAGTGGATCTCGGCATCATTCTGTTCTTAACTGCGCATTTATAACGCCTGTATACCTAGTCTGTGTCACCGTGTCAGAGAAAATGGTTATTATCTATCCTTCTTTTTCTGGAGGTACCGAGATGTTTTACCATAATAGATGCAATCACACGGGCCATTACCATCATAGGCATCACGGATCTTTGATCTTGCTGGTAGTATTTCATCTAATTTTGTTTAGAACAAGTAATTGCAGACCAAATGATCGACCACAATTGCCACAGGTCTCGATATGCCGCCAGTAATTGAGATAAGTATAAAAATTGCGATGATGGTGTGAGTTGTTAGTATTTTGAGTATGTATGTTGACTATTTAGCATTATCGTCATGACGGAATGCACGGAGATAAAATTGTTCTTACAGAACTAACACCTTGTTTTGAGCATTGGGTAACTTAGCTACAGGCCTGTAACGCAAACAATTCTTATTTCATTGTTCTTTCTTGTTTAGCCGTTCCTGAATGGGGGCTGAATGTTCGGGCTAGGGGTAACTAGCTAGACAGCTTTACTTTAGGGTACCGGCTTTTGCTTAAGAGTAGCGGGTCATACTTTAACATTGAGAGAAGCGGTGTCATACTTAAGAGTAGCGGTGTCATACTTGAGAGTAGCACGTCATACTTAAGAGCAGCGGGTTTTTCTTTAGAGTAGCTGTGTCATCCTTGAGAATAGCAGGTTACTAGTATACTTGAGAGCAGCGGGTTTTGCTTTAGAGTAGTGGGTCATCCATGAGAGTAGCAGGCAATATTTAATAGTAGCGGGTTATACTTGGGAGCAGCGGGTCATACTTGAGAGCATTCACAACTGTTCGGCCTTTTGAAACCAGTTCGGCTTAGTCAAAACAAAAGCCCTGCGAAATGGTTTCAAAAGGCAGAAGCGTTGTGAACGATTTTAAGAGTAGTGGATTACTCTTTTTATACTTGGGAGGAGTGGCTCATTTAAGAATAGGGCTGTGTATCGCCTACTATTTTCGTATTGCAATATATTACGCTATATTTGGTAGCATGTTGCGGTAATAGATGTATTGCTTTATTTTGCATTGTATTAATTTACAGGATATGTTTGTTTGCCGGTATATATAACAAGTTGCTTATGTTAGTTATAATTATCACGTTAAATATAATTTGATCACTTACTTATTGTTGACCAGAACTAGATGAAAAATAAAATCAGTTTTCTTCAAGTCTTATATGTGCAAGTTACTTGGCAGTAAGGTACTTCTGAACTGTGATTTCGCACAGAGGGATAGATAGATGCCGTTCTTTATCAGTTATACTGTATGTAATTGACACTTCAGTTATAAAAATATGCAAGGATTGGATATTAATTAGTGATTATTAATTAACAATTTATATATTTCTTTTTTTAATTTTTTTTTGTTTGTACCACTACGTCATAGACAAGAAATAAGATTTCCTTGGACGGACAAATATATCATTTTCAACGTCATGGATTTGTGATAATGCTTTTATTAGGTGAACACAACTCATTCCAACAAGAATTTAACCAGAATTTTGAAATTGTTATTTCTCTATCTGGCTGCAGATGTTGAGTTTCCATCGATGGTCTCTGAAAGCAAAAATTAGATTAAATAATATGGTGTTTGAATTTCGTGAATTTTCTTGGAGTACCAGATTAAATTTAGGAATGAAAATAACTTCCTTATGGAGAGGCACACAATTTTGAACGACCGAACTACTTTCATTAAAAAATCAGCTTTAAGTCGTGAATTGTACCATGATTAAGTAAAATCATTATAGTTTAATACTAACTTTCATTAAATAATCCTCTATTTGAAACTGCCCACATAAAATATAAAGACAAAAGGTAATAGTTATATGCTTTAAATGATGGAAATTGTTACAATAATAAAAATAATAATAATAATAATAATAATAATAATAATAATAATGAGAATATGATATATATAGTAAGTAAGACAGAATCTGCAATATTATATATTACTTTGAATCATAAAAATTACGTAATAAAATCGTACCTGACGGTGTCATTGTGGAAACTCCTGAAACCATGAAGGACGCTGTTTTTGGGTACATAGTGGTACATGTCCCCTTTGAGGTCATTGATGTAATCCGTTAGTTGACATTGGCCCTGCTTCCTCCATCTCTGCTTGCAGCAAAGGAAACTGAACCTGCAGAAGATGGAAACAGACAATATCCTGCCAATGTTAACGTGATTACATCACGTTTACTTGGGCATATACTGTAATTTCATGTGTATAAACCGGCCAGTGCTGTGATTACTAATGTAGTATATGAGCTGTCCCGGCCGCATGGACAGTCCAACGGTAAAACGCTCGAATCTCTCCGTCGGGTTCGATTCCTGGCGTGGCTATGAGATTGATAGTAGGTTGTATAGTGGCCCGTCCAAAGCCGATGAGTTTTTATCCGGTTCCTCAGGTTTCTTCTACCCCTAAAGTTTACTGAACACCAACATCCAATTCATTGAGAGTGTCTGGCATTATTTATTATAATAATATGTAAAATGAATGAAATAGAGTTTTTAGCAGGACCTACATATCTCCGGTTTTATGAGATAAACTGGTCACTGCTTTGTATTATCGTAGCCGTGAATCCACGACTCGTTTATGTTGGGTTGGTGGAATAACATGAGTCGTGATACAAGCCACGCGGGGGAATGTACTATATCATACATCCATCCTTTGTCTTATCTGTTAATACCATGGTAACAGCCGGTAATCTTAACATTAGTCTACGTAGTCGTTTTCTGTATCGGGAACAAATTGGCCATTGTCCCGTAACTTGCTATCAAATTCAACAAACATGCAGGGGGATAAAACCAAAATGCTGAGTTAAAACGGAATTTTTATCGCACATGGTTGGTGTTGTTTGAAAGTATACTAAAAAGCTAACGATTGGTCCGTTTAAAGTCACCTGACAGCGTACTTTTAGGCCATGAGGCGTTGTCAAAAATGACGAAAATCTTTGCAAACTTATACTGCTGTACACTAGTTTCCTCTTAGTAGGAGGTAAAGGCACTCTGGTCGTAAACTCTCTAATGTCGGAGGGCCGAAATGGCGCCAGTTTTATGAGAGAAGCTGCAGACATAGGTTTGACCAATTAATATGACAGCGACAAGGATAATGATTTCACCATTTAAAAGCTGTTACGATAATTTAGTATGAAAATCTGATCAGTGCACTACCTTACATATTATTAGATTGTACATAATGTTTAAAGAACTGCGACATAAAAATATTACGTTGTGTAGTTATTGGTTTTAAAGGTAAAACTAACCGACCATGACATATAAATGTAACATTTTTTATGATTTAAGGAAATATATCAAGATTTGCAACATATATGCTTGAAGAAAAAGGAATCCGGGCTAGAGACATGTTTGTTGACAATAGATATCAGACAAAGGAACTTAATGGAATAAAAACACACTTACCATCTGGTTTTAGCATTTGAATCATAAACACTATGAACTCCTCGTATGGCATGATCCACCCGACAAATCATCACTTTGTCACCGGCAATCTCTTCTGAATACCCAGACCAGTGACACCGTGACGTCAGCGCCACGCGCCTCTTGCACGTGAACTCGTAGCGACGATCATTAAACTCGTTGACGTAGATGCTGCTGACCCGAACTATTGACTGGCTGTCGGGGCAAACTTTGTATAGCGGACCATTGGAGTTATTATCCCAGGCCGTGGTCACACAAAACGCAAACGAAGCCAGCAAAAATAGGGACCCCATCTTTCCTGACCTAATACTGAGTGGTATAACGTTACGTTTCCCCATTTATACTTTGTCATAGGGATGTTATTGAATGCCAAGTCCCGGCGTTATTGCCTAATGCGATAATTTAGCTACAATGTGCCGTTGTACATATTTGGCGTGTAATATTGCGTAAGGCCAAAGGAATGCAGGCTATCAATCCATTGTAAAATGCTCAGCCTCTCTCTCTCTCTCTCTCTCTCTCTCTCTCTCTCTCTCCATCGATCGATCGAGAATGATCTCTCTCTCTCGATCGATCGATCGAGATTGATCTGCGTTCTCTCGATCTCGAAACTTTTATTATTCGTTTATTAGCTTATCCTATCCGGTCATAACTTGCACTAAAAGATTACTATAGTTTCATCCAAAAAACAGTTCTTTTTTATAACAAACAGTGGCTAATCTCTGTTGAAAGCAACAGATAATAAAACACACATGTGACAGGAGACCATTTAGTTGCACAGTCATGGGAAATACATAGGAATAACATGCCCAAAGACAACCTGTAAATTAATGAGCAACAGATCAGACAAAAGTATATTTCAAACCCTACTTACCATATATTTTATCAATGTAATCAGATTATGTTTGTTGGTGATCTTTGACTTGAATATTTTGTGTTGTAGGCTTTTATGAGAGGGCATCAGGCCCTGAGTAACATAAAGCTCTCGCCCTTGATACAAGCCATAAAAACATGGCATTCAGGCCTTTATAAAATAAAATTTTCGGGTCCTGCGAGTCATTATACAAGCCATAATAGAACACCCATTCTAAGGAGAAGATAAACATATTTGCTGCGTGTAGTATTTGACATCAGAGGCTTATATGGTCGTGATTTATTTGCTATATAATGAAGAAGAAAAAATTTGTTACAAAAGATTTTTGGTGGTTACCCTGGCGGCGAGGACTGAAGATTGAATCAGTTCCGACTACAGCAGTTTCCGCTGTCATAGCGGAAGATGAGACATGCAATCTTAGCGAGTAAAACCAGCCTCGTTATTAATCATTGCTGCATGAATACGAGTAAGTCAACCATGAATCTTATATTTATTATTTTTCCCCACAGAATGTCACTTTTTGTCCTACCTCAGGAAAATGACAGTTCCACAGGCAGATAAAAATAAAAACGTACTGTTAGAAGTGGTGTGCAAATCTGCTTTATACTAGAATTGATCTGAACCCAATAGCTTGTACTGCCACCTCAACCTCTTCAGTTAATTCAGGATTAAAATTATAAACATTTTACGTCTTACATGACAATAATTAAAACCTTTGGATTGATTTTTGCCAGAGATGCATCTTTAAGTATGAGTTTTCAATTTTATATCCCTGAATGTTAATTGTTTAATAAATGTTCACCGCCGATCACCGCCGAATGTAGCTCCCTACGCTACTGATCACGTATTCTGGTTGACAATAAAACTGCATGAATCCTTCAAAGTTATAACGGTAATCTGTCCAGTAACAGCACCCAGACGATACGTCTGCCCGACCGTCACAGTCAAAACGCCACCAGCGGTCTTTCTGTAGGATGCGAAAGGCGCTGACGTTCCTCGTCACTGATTGGCCAGAGGGGCAGATCTTTTTGAATGTCCCGCCCAAACTGTTATCCCAAGCAGACGACAAAACCAAGGTCAAGGCCAGCATGAGGATCCTGAACAAAACCATCCTTTCTCCTTGACGAATTTATCAAACCTTCATGTAAAATGAAGTATTAAAGATCTGCTCCAGTAATGTAGGACTCGAGTCCACACTAGGACGCGAGCCCGCTTTTCTAGGAACTCGGACTCGGACTTGGACTGGAAGTTTCTGGACTCGGACTTGTTCTCGGATTCGGAAGTAAGGTGAAATCTAACATACTATACATACTTTGTCACATACTATAAAGACATATACATGTACCCAACAGAATATTAAGCATATAAAATCAGACAATATTTACCAAACTTTAGTTCGGCATCGGGAGCTGAACGTATTTTAAAGGGACAATCGAATGCAATATTATGTCTATTCTTTCACACTATCAGTTCAGGTTATACAAAGTTTCCCCAGCAAAACCATCCCAGCACACAGTCTCAGTACTTCCAATAAGGCTGTTTAACACTTTGTCATGGTTCTGCGTGTTAGTAGACACAGTCCACGTGGCACACCTGTATGCCGCATCAAAGCCGCGTGACCGGAGGTCCGATTTTGCAAGGGATAGTCCAAACTTACTACCGGCCATACATAGACCATCATGTCCTCTGTTATATCTTTGCGGGATGGACATAACGGTCCATAGGCCGAATGTTCATTGTTGAACCTGTCGCAATAGATTAGTACGATAGGTCGAGGGACCTCATCTTTAATGGCACGAGTAACACAGTGTGAGCCCGTGTACCGGGTTCCCCGCAACGCGCGATGTTTAAGTCAGTAGGAACATGCATTATATTATTTGGACCAAGTCAGGCAGGGCATCTCCTGTTTGGCAGATGTTGAGTTCCAAGCGCTGTGTTTATGTTGACGTCTGTGATCGCGCCCGGTCAACTTTTTAATATTTATAATTATTATTATATATTTGGTTCAATTTCTAGGTTTACTATGAAATATTACACATGTTACCAGAATAAATTAATTGCCTGAGTATCCACCAGAGGACGCTTCTGTCAGGTTGGCGGCGGAGAGAGTTACCCGCTAAAACTGTGCGTGAGGGGGTGTTGGCACGGTCTGAAACGAACAGGAGTGTGGAAAAGTCTCGCTTTCCGCCTGTCATCCCGCCAGCAATTTGATTTAATCGACGGCAAACGCAGATACTTTTAGGCATCGGAAAAGTAAGCTCATTTCATGCACGCTAATTAAAAATTTTAAATTTATTTCCGCTGTCATGCACCGTTTCGGCTGATTAAATGTCACAAACACATTTAGAGAAGGAGACTTTTGGTAGTACATAGATAATTTACTCCTTGATAGTTAACACACGTTTTAACTGTGATTGTGCAGGGATCATACCTGGGTTATAATTTTAACTTTCCCGTATGTTTTTTTTATCAGACTGCATGTATTAAATTTTACGAACTTAATATTTGAAAATAAAATGGCAACAAAATAAGATATATATTGTTGGTCACTTGTGTGCATTTCCTAAATGCAGAAACTTATTGAGGATTCCATAATATTTCTATTTAAACTTGATATCTTTGTACATATATTTTAATACTGGAATTTTATATGTATTTAAGTAACGATTCTGTAATGTGCGTTCTTTTCTATGTATATAGTTTGCCTAATCAGAGAGTTGTGGATTATAAATATCTGTCACCAGAGGACGGTGACTTAGTTAGGACTTGTTTAGTCAGGGAGTAGGACCAGATGGTTGTTTTGCTAATTATTGTATATGGGTATATAGTATCATGTTTAGATATTAGCGTGAGATCATTGGTTAGTGACAACACATGTTTCGTTTAATGTCAATTTTAAAGCAGTTTAGTTGTATAAAAGCACATCTGCTCTTTTTTATGGTACTTTCAAGGCAACTTAACTCCATGTGGGACGACTCTGTTTAGCTGTGTGCATAGTAACTACCGTCTGGTATAGACATCAAAGCATCAAAACATGTTTAGGTTAATTTTCTCAACGTGGATGGAAGTAATGATTTGATAAGAAGAAAGCCAGAGTTATGACGTCAGCAGTCGCATATTAGCAGGGGGTACCAAGAATAATTCACAAACGCCGGTTCATCTGCAATTCATTGTAATCGAGCAATTACATATTTTCTTGTGGTACATAAATTTTGTCCTCTTCCGGCTATGTATGGTGAGATGGGATGGTTTGATTGAAGGAGCAGGCGACATCCTACAGAAAGACCGCTGGTGGGACAATGAGGGCGCTGGTGTGCTGTTTTGGGAGGAGCTGTGTTTCATGAGCTCACTTGTTCTTTGGGTATTTCAAAATTTCCAGGCAAGTACTATTCACAAATTTTTGCACAGTAATTCTGATCTAGTGAATTTGTACTTTGTATAGTTTATGTGCAAATAGTTTAATTGCGGCATAATTTGACTTTGTAAATTGAGAATAAAGTTAACAGAATTGAAGTTCTCCAGGGCCTATTCATTCCACAATGAAAGGGTGCCGTCACACCTGAATGGTTTCAATGTAATAGCACACCAGGGCCCCCAGTGGCACTTATTCTATCCTGTGTATCTTATGATTATAGCTGTGTATTCTTGGGTTTTTTCATTATGAGTGCCTGAGTGAAGCTTGACACCACCCTATATGTCTACAGTGAAATTACAAAATATGTATGTGTTATTAATAATATGTCATTAGAAGAAAAAAAGAGAAATAGGTCCGATACTTCTAGCTCCTCTTCTGGTGGTTCTGTTTATACTTATAAAAGAGTAAAACAGGTCTTATATATAAGTTCCTCAGAGGATAGTGTACTAGAGGAAATGGCAGCTGTCACGGAAGACAGGCTGGTTGAGCTGTTAGATACTTTTAAAAGGGATATTATCCAAGAGATAAAAGAAACAGTCACTGTTCAGATTGAACAAACCATTAAAGATAAATTTGTAAAACCATTGGAAACTACTGTCCAGAAACTTGAAGGTGTTATTGAGAAACTAAAGGAAGAAAACAGAGCTTTGGAACAGAAATGTAATCAATCTCTTGAGCTTGCTCAAACAGCCAAAGCTCACTCTGTGAATACAGAGCAATACCTTAGAAAATCCAATATAAAGATAATTGGTGCTCCGGAAATAGAGAAAAATGAGAACTCAAAACATGTTGCTATGGCAATCTTCAAAGATAAACTCAACATAGATATTCATGAAAATGATATTGACATAGCACATAGAGTAGGACCACACAAGAAAGATAGTCAACGGAGCATAATAGTTAGATTTGTTAGAAGAGATGACAAAACTAGAATTCTGAAAGAGAGGAGAAAACTGAAGAACACAGGCATTGTTTTGACAGAAGATTTGTGTAGTGACATGCAGAAGCTTTTTAACAGAGTAAAGAAGGATGATAGAGTAAAAGATGCGTGGACCTGGGATAGTAAAGTGTTTGTAAAAAATGATGATGATTAAATATTTAGAGTTCAGTATGGAGAATCACTCAGTGATGTCTTCCACAGAAGTTAATATTGGACAGTGGGTTGGTATTTTCTTCCTTCAGTTGGTTTATTATTATATCTCAATTATGTTTGTAATATTGCTATGTTATAATGCATGTTTTGTCGCTTTAGGTGTAAAACATCATGGCTGGATGCACTCTACATATACCATACAAAACCCTTTAATTCATGTCAGTAGGTGACGTTAACTTAGATTTTACAGTTATGTCTTTGAATACCAGAGGTATTCGTGGTTACCATAAAAGGAGAAAATTATTTAACTGGTTACATAAGCATGGTATGGCCAAAGGTATTTCATATTTACAAGAAACTCATTCAACTGACCAAGATATGAATTCCTGGAAGTATCAATGGAGAGGGAGAATGTATTCTTCTAATTGTACTTCTAAAAGTGTTGGTGTTTGTACTCTTATTGGAAATAATATTGATTTTAAAGAATTGAAAACATACATTGATCCAAATGGAAGAGTCATAATTATTCATTGCCTGATACAGGGGAATATGTTCTTACTAATAAATATATATGCTCCAAATACAGAGTCACAGCAAGTTAATTTTTATCAGAAGGTTCTGGAACAAATATGCGCATTTGATATAGATAATGACACTCAAGTTATATGGGGTGGTGATTTTAACTTCCATTTTACAGATTTAGATGGTAGTGGAGGGAATATATATAATTTTAGAAAGAAGTCTATCAATATTATTTTGTCATCCATGGCACAGTTTAATTTGTGTGATATATGGCGCATAAGAAATGAGATGATTAAAAGATTTACATGGCGTACAACTTGTCCACTGGTACAAAGACGTTTGGATTTTTTTCTTATATCTTCATCCCTTCAGTCCTTTACCAAGACTTGTAACATAATTCCAGCAGTCGGAACAGATCATTCTGCTGTAATCCTTCGTTTGATTTCACATTCACATGAGCGTCATGGCCCTTCATTTTGGAAGTTCAATAATTCGTTGATTGAAGATAAAGATTATATTAAACAAATAGAAGAAAATATAGAAAAATGGAGCGGAAATTATGAATTGAGACATGATGCGCAGATGTTATGGGAGTATATTAAATATAAAATAAGGGAATTCACTATACAATACAGTAAACAAAAAGCATTTAGTTTTAAATCAAAGTTAAGAGAATTAGAAGAAAAGGTAAAATTCCTGGAATATAATCTTGATCAACAATCATTACAGAACAATTCAAGATATACCGAGGCTAAATCAAAGCTAGAAGAAATGTATGATCAGATAACCAGAGGAATTATTATACGTTCTAGAGTACAGTGGGTAGAACAAGGAGAAAAAAACTCGAAATATTTTCTTAATCTGGAAAAGCAAAATAAATGTAAATCTGTTGTCCGAAAGCTTTTAATTAATGATGAAGAAATCACAAAACAATCTGACATTCTATATAACTTACGGAGATTCTATAGTAATAAATACTTGAAAACCTCGCTGTTGACTGAGAGTTATTGTAAAAATTATTTAAGAAATATTAATCTCCCAAACATTACAGAAACAGAAGCTAAGAGTTGTGAGGGTATCATAAAAAAATGTGAGGTTTTGAAAGCTCTAAAAATATGAAATATAATAAAGTGCCAGGTAATGATGGTTTGACAAAAGAATTTTATGTTGGATTTTTCCCATTGATTGGTGATATGTTGGTAAACAGTATAAATGCCGCATATGACAAAGGAAAATTAAGTGTCAGTCAGGGTCAGGCTGTTAAAACTCTCTTGGAGAAAAACGGTAAGGATGCAAGGTTGATAAAATCATGGCGGCCAATTAGTCTTCTCAATGTTAATGTCAAAATAATTAGTAAAATTCTAGTTCAGAGAATAATTGGTTTGTTACCGCACATTATCCATAATGATCAGAGTGCATTTGTGAAAAATAGATTCATTGGTGAGCCTTTACGCTTGATTTCTAACGTGTTATATTATTCAGATACCCAGAATATGGAAGGTATTATGTTTGGGGCAGATCTTGAGTCTGCATTTGATAATTTAAGCCATGATTTCATGTTTGCGGTTTTAGAAAAGTATGGCTTTGGTCAGTCTTTAATTAAGTGGGTTAAACTGTTACATAACAATGTCCAGAGTACTGTGGTTAACAATGGATTCAGTACAACTTATTTTACACTGACCAGAGGAACACGGCAGGGAGACCCCCTGGCCCCCTACTTATTTATCATGTCTGTAGAAATGTTAGGAGCCTTAATGCGATGTAATATGGAGGTAAAAGGAATAAAGATAAAGAATATAGAAATAAAAATGTGAATGTATGCGGATGATATTACTCTGTTTTTAAAGGATTTAAATTCACTGCGAAGAGTCATGACCATTTTTTATATATATGCTACATTTTCATCACTGAAGATGAATGTGGGGAAATCGGAAGTGTCATGAATTGGCAAATGGAAAAACAAAGCAGATGATCCATTTAATTTAAACTGGATAAATTAAGTTAATAGTTCAATGAAGATATTAGGGGTGCACTTTACATATAATGATAATTTATCATATGAGCTTAATTTTTATAGGGCTTTGTCAAATTTGAAGAATGTTCTAAATCTGTGGAGAGGAAGACAATTTACTATATATGGCAGATTAGAGGTAGTAAGATCATTAGCAGTTTCTAAAATACTGTATATTATGAATATGCTCGACCCCCCAAAGGGATTTATGCAAGAGGTTCAAGAAATAATTAACAGATTCACTTGGAAAAACAAACGAGCTAAGGTGAAATTTAGTACAGCAGTGGGTATGTATGAAGATGGAGGATTAAAATTACCAAACATAGAGATGAGATACAAGACCCAACGAGTAATTTGGGTAGTTAATTTATTAAACAAGTTTAATGGAACTGTTAAAATTCTCTTGAATGCAATGTGTAGTAATGTAGGTGGATTACAATGCATTCATAAAGACTTTGATATCAACTGTCTTTCAAAGGATTGTGCACCATTTTATATATCTTGCTTTAAGGAATGGATTTTATATTGGAAATTTACATTAATAGAGAAGGATGTCAGATGTCAATTTATTTGGAATAATCGAAACATATTGATTGATGGGTATTCTGTGTTTAATCCTACTCTATTTAAAATGAATGTTCAATATATTAATGACATGTTAGATTGTGATAGTAACTTTAAAACAGTGGAACAAATTGTTAAGGATTATTCAGTTACTCGAAAGGATTTATTGTGTCTTCAATGGAACAGCCTTATTAGTTCAATACCGAAGGAATGGAAAAGAAAAATAAAAGATGAACTTGTTTCAGATATGGTGCCTGATAATATTTTAGATTTGTCAAAACTGAACAGTCGTTCGGTGTATAAGGCACTTATCAATACAATTTATCAGGTACCGACAAATAGTACTATACTTGGTGATATTGGATATAGCAATTGGCACAATGTTTATGAAAATGTCTATCAATGTACTCTTGATACTTAGCTACGTGAATTTCAATTTAAGATTATTAACAATTATCTTCCTGTAAATAAGAATCTTTTTAGATGGAAATTGACAGACAGCCCAAGATGTAGTTATTGTTTTATTTACAATGAGTCAGTAAGTCATCTGTTCTACTATTGTCATACAACAAAAAACCTTTATATCAGGTTGAAAAAGTGGATTGAAAGTACAGGCTATATTTTACCGGAGTTTACGAAATCAAATATTATGTATGGTCAGTTGCCGGATAGTAGTAACAGTAGGCTTAATAATACAATTTTTCTCATTTTCAAATACATAGTATTCCTTAAAAGGGAAACTGATAACCCTAATTTGTTAGAAATTATAAAGTTCAAGCTAAAAGAGGTGTATAACATCGAATATCTCTTGGCCTTCAAGAAGGGAAAACTGAATGTACATATGGAAAAATGGTCACAAATTATGGACATAATCGCAACGTAATTCTAACCACGATGTATGTGTCTTGTTCTAGTGTTTATTTAATTTTATTTTTTTATTATTTTTTTTTCTAAGTGCGTATGTCTCATGTAAAGAGCTTACTTTCATGTGTACTCTATTTGTCACTTAGAAAGGTATTGGTGAACAAGCGGAGGGTGTTGATGAACTGTTCTTAACAAATATTTTCCTTTATTCTTAACAAACATTACATTCAGAAGAATATGAAAGACTAAAATATGCACTTTTGTCTGTACCTGTACTAATTTATGTATATCGCTTATTTTGTTATGCCATGTATGTATATGTACGTGTGTATCATCTTTTTTGAATAAATATTGTAAAAAAAAAAAAAAAAAAAAAAAGACCGCTGGTGGCGTTTTGACCGTGACGGTCGGGTAGACGTATCGTCTGTGTGCTGTTACTGGACAGATTACCGTTATAACTTTGAAGGATTCATGCAGCTTTATTGTCAACCAGAATACGTGATCAGTAGCGAAGAGAGCTACATTCGGCGGGGATCGGCGGTGAACATTTTATTAAACAATTAACATTCAGGGATATAAAATGGAAAACTCATACTTAAAGATGCATCTCTGTCAAAAATTAATCCAAAGGTTTTAATTAATGTCATGTAAGACGTAAAATGTTTATAATTTTAATCCTGAATTAACTGAAGAGGTTTAGGTGGCAGTACAAGCTATTGGGTTCAGATCAATTCTAGTATAAAGCAGATTTTCACGCCACTTCTAACAGTACGTTTTTATTTTTATCTGCCTGTGGAACTGTCATTTTCCTGAGGTAGGACAAAAAGTGACATTCTGTGGGGAAAAATAATAAATATAAGATTCATGATTGACTTACTCGTATTCATGCAGCAATGATTAATAACGAGGCTGGTTTTACTCGCTAAGATTGCATGTCTCATCTTCCGCTATGACAGCGGAAACTGCTGTAGTCGGAACTGATTCAATCTTCAGTCCTCGCCGCCAGGATAACCACCAAAAATCTTTTGTAACAATTTTTTTTCTTCTTCATTATATAGCAAATAAAACACGACCATATAAGCCTCTGATGTCAAATACTACACACAGCAAATATGTTTATCCTCTTCTTAGAATGGGTGTTCTATTATGGCTTGTATAATGACTCGCAGGACCCGAAAATTTTATTTTATAAAGGCCTGAATGCCATGTTTTTATGGCTTGTATCAAGGGCGAGAGCTTTATGTTACTCAGGGCCTGATGCCCTCTCATAAAAGCCTACAACACACAATATTCAAGTCAAAGATCACCAACAAACATAATCTGATTACATTGATAAAATATATGGCAAGTAGGGTTTGAAATAATCTTTTGTCTGATCTGTTGCTCATTAATTTACAGGTTGTCTTTGGGCATGTTATTCCTATGTATTTCCCATGACTGTGCAACTAAATGGTCTCCTGTCACATGTGTGTTTTATTATCTGTTGCTTTTAACAGAGATTAGCCACTGTTTGTTATAAAATGGAACCGTCTGTCGTTTTTGGGATGAAACTATAGTAATCTTCCAGTGCAAGTTATGATCGGATAGGATAAGCTAATAAACGAATAATAAAAGTTTCGAGATCGAGAGAACGCAGATCAATCTCGATCGATCGAGAGAGAGAGAGAGATCAATCTCGATCGATCGATGGAGAGAGAGAGAGAGAGAGAGAGAGAGAGAGAGAGAGAGGCTGAGACTTTTACAATGGATTGATAGCCTGCATTCCCTTGGCCTTACGCAATATTACACGCCAAATATGTACAACGGCGCATTGTACCTAAATTATCGCATTAGGCAATAACGCCGGGACTTGGCAGTCAATAACATCCCTATGACAAGGTATAAATGGGGAAACGTAACGTTATACCACTCAGTATTAGGTCAGGAAAGATGGGGTCCCTATTTTTGCTGGCTTCGTTTGCGTTTTGTGTGACCACGGCCTGGGATAATAACTCCAATGGTCCGCTATACAAAGTTTGCCCCGACAGCCAGTCAATAGTTCGGGTCAGCAGCATCTACGTCAACGAGTTTAATGATCGTCGCTACGAGTTCACGTGCAAGAGGCGCGCGGCGCTGACGTCACGGTGTCATTGGTCTGGGTATTCAGAAGAGATTGCCGGTGACAAAGTGATGATTTGTCGGGTGGATCATGCCATACGAGGAGTTTATAGTGTCTATGATTCAAATGCTAAAACCAGATGGTAAGTGTGTTTATATTCCATTAAGTTCCTTTGTCTGATATCTATTGTCAACAAACATGTCTCTAGCCCGGATTCCTTTTTCTTCAAGCATATATGTTGCAAATCTTGATATTTTTCCTTAAATCATAAAAAATGTTACGTTTATATGTCATGGTCGGTTAGTTTTACCTTTAAAACCAATAACTACACATCGTAATATTTTTATGTCGCAGTTCTTTAAACATTATGTACAATCTAATAATATGTAAGGTAGTGCACTGATCAGATTTTCATACTAAATTATCGTAACAGCTTTTAAATGGTGAAATCATTATCCTTGTCGCTGTCATATTAATTGGTCAAACCTATGTCTGCAGCTTTTCTCATAAAACTGGCGCCATTTCGGCTCTCCGACATTAGAGAGTTTACGACCAGAGTGCCTCTACCTCCTACTAAGAGGAAACTAGTGTACAGGAGTATAAGTTTGCAAAGATTTTCGTCATTTTTGACAACGCCTCATGGCCTAAAAGTACGCTGTCAGGTGACTTTAAACAGACAAATCGTTAGCTTTTTTAGTATACTTTCAAACAACACCAACCATGTGCGATAAAAATTGCGTTTAAACTCAGCATATTGGTTTTATCCCCCTGCATGTTTGTTGAATTTGATAGCAAGTTACGGGACAATGGCCAATTTGTTCCCGATACAGAAAACGACTACGTAGACTAATGTTAAGATTACCGGCTATTACCATGGTATTAACAGATAAGACAAAGGATGGATGTATGATATAGTACATTCCCCCGCGTGGCTTGTATCACGACTCATGTTATTCCACCAACCCAACAAAAACGAGTCGTGTATTCACGGCTACGATAATACAATGCAGTGACCAGTTTATCTCATAAACCGGAGGTATGTAGGTCCTGCTAAAAACTGTATTTCATTCATTTTACATATTATTATAACAAATAATGCCAGACACTCTCAATGAATTGGATGTTGGTGTTCAGTAAACTTTAGGGGTAGAAGAAACCTGAGGAACCACATAAAAACTCATCGGCTTTGGACGGGCCACTATACAACCTACTATCAATCTCAAAGCCACGCCAGGTATAGAACCCGACGGAGAGATTCGAGCATTTTACCGTTGGCATGTCCATGCGGTCGGGACAGCTCATATACTACATTAGTAATCACAGCACTGGCCGGTTTATACACATGAAATTACAGTAATTGCCCAAGTAAACGTGATGTAATCACGTTAACATTGGCAGGATATTGTCTGTTTCCATCTTCTGCAGGTTCAGTTTCCTTTGCTGCAAGCAGAGATGGAGGAAGCAGCGCCAATGTCAACTAACGGATTACATCAATGACCTCAAAGGGGACATGTACCACTATGTACCCAAAAACAGTGTCCTTCACGGTTTCAGGAGTTTCCACAATGACACCGTCAGGTACGATTTTATTACGTATTTTTTATGATTCAAAATAATATATGATATTGCAGATTCTGTCATACTTACTATATATATGATATTCTCATTATTATTATTATTATTATTAATATTATTATTATTGTTAATTTTATTATTGTAACAATTTCCATCATTTAAAGCATATAACCTATTACCTTTTGTCTTTATATTTTATGTTGGCAGTTTCAAATAGAGGATTATTTAATGAAAGTTAGTATTAAACTATAATGATTTTACTTAATCATGGTACAATTCACGACTTAAAGCTGATTTATTAATGAAAGTAGTTCGGTCGTTCAAAATTGTGTGCCTCTCCATAAGGAAGTTATTTTCATTCCTAAATTTAATCTGGTACTCCTAAAAAATTCACGAAATTCAAACACCATATTATTTAATCTAATTTTTGCTTTCAGAGACCATCGATGGAAACTCAACATCTGCAGCCAGATAGAGAAATAACAATTTCAAAATTCTGGTTAAATTCTTGTTGGAATGAGTTGTGTTCACCTAATAAAAGCATTATCACAAATCCATGACCTTGAAAATGATATATTTGTCCGTCCAAGGAAATCTTATTTCTTGTCTATGACGTAGTGGTACAAACAAAAAGAAATAAAAAAAAAGAAATGTATAAATTGTTAATTAATAATCACTAATTAATATCCAATCCTTGCATATTTTTATAACTGAAGTGTCAATTACATACAGTATAACTGATAAAGAACGGCATCTATCTATCCCTCTGTGCGAAATCACAGCCCAGAAGTACCTTACTGCCAAGTAACTTGCACATATAAGACTTGAAGAAAACTGATTTTATTTTTCATCTAGTTCTGGTCAACAATAAGTAAGTAATCAAATTATATTTAACGTGATAATTATAACTAACATAAGCAACTTGTTATATATACCGGCAAACACACATATCCTGTAAATTGATACAATGCAAAATAATACATCTATTACCGCAACATGCTACCAAATATAGCGTAATATATTGCAATACGAAAATAGTAGGCGATACACAGCCCTATTCTTAAATGAGCCACTCCTCAAAAGTATAAAAAGAGTAATCCACTACTCTTAAAATCGTTCACAACGCTTCTGCCTTTTGAAACCATTTCGCAGGGCTTTTGTTTTGACTAAGCCGAACTGGTTTCAAAAGGCCGAACAGTTGTGAATGCTCTCAAGTATGACCCGCTGCTCTCAAGCATAACCCGCTACTATTAAGTATAACCTGCTACTCTCATGGATGACCCACTACTCTAAAGCAAAACCCGCTACTCTCAAGTATACTAGTAACCTGCTATTCTCAAGGATGACACCGCTACTCTAAAGAAAAACCCGCTGCTCTTAAGTATGACGTGCTACTCTCAAGTATGACACCGCTACTCTTAAGTATGACACCGCTTCTCTCAATGTTAAAGTATGACCCGCTACTCTTAAGCAAAAGCCGGTACCCTAAAGTAAAGCTGTCTAGCTAGTTACCCCTAGCCCGAACATTAAGCCTCCATTCAGGAACGGCTAAACAAGAAAGAACAATGAAATAAGAATTGTTTGCGTTACAGGCCTGTAGCTAAGTTACATAATGCTCAACACAAGGTGTTAGTTCTGTAAGAACAATTTTATCTCCGTGCATTCCGTCATGACGATAATGCTAAATAGTCAACATACATGCTCAAAATACTAACAACTCACACCATCATCGCAATTTTTATTCTTATCTCGACGACTGGCGGCATATCGAGACCTGTGCAAATTGTGGCCGATCATTTGGTCTGCAATTACTTGTTCTACACAAAATTAGATGAAATACTACCAGCAAGATCAAAGATCCGTTATGCCTATGATGGTAATGGCATCTATTATGGTAAAACATCTCGGTACCCTCAGAAAAAGAAGGATAGATAATAACCATTTTCTCTGACACGGTGACACAGACTTGATATACAGGCGTTATAAATACGCAGTTAAGGAAAGAATGATGCCGAGATCCACTCAAGCCTCGAATTTGCTTATTTCCTACTATAGATGAAGGATATGGGCGTGGTCCAAAATATGCGTTATTCCGTTCTATCCTTTACCATTACTCATCCTCTTGCCACCGAATTTTCTCCGAAGATAGATTCTCTCATGGATACTGTCCTCGTATTAATTTCTCATCGCTTATCGTTTATGGAACTCTGACGGGATAAATACTTCCAGTTTTCGGAAACGTCTCATTGGGGCTGCTAGTTTGTAACACAATCTGAAGGGTCGTATTTGGGAAGACCGTTTCTCTGCTTTGAAAGTCATGTGACCTTGGGTCTGTACATAAATTTGGAGACGGAACGGGGAGAGGAGGAAGTTAGTTTATCATTATTTGATTGTGACCTATCTCGGAATTAGTTTCGTAGAAAGTGGACCAACACCGGTTGCGCCACCTGTGTCTTACAAACACAAACAAGTAACAATACGATTTTGGTGCTGATGGCAGTTCCTGAAATATTCGGGAACAGTCATTGTATTAAGAAACAACTGACAAATGGAATGGTTTACGATGACACACATATAGGATAAGTGATAAAAAAGTTCTTTGGGCTCACATACAACTATGTTATCATATTTGATGCATTATATCTTTGCTTACAAAATTTTCTGAGGCCAGCTGCAGGGGCTTTGGAGCTATTTAACAACAATGCGCCACGGTGTCTATAGAAATCCTACAAATAATTTGAGGATATGAGCGTGGTCCAAAAAGAGCGTTATCCCTTCTAAACTTAACCCTAAACTCTGTCCATACATGGATTCTGACCTGAACGCTCCCCTCGGAGTACTTACGTGTCGCATCCCCTGGGCCCTATCGAACCCTGACAGTATTATTACTGCCAGGTTCTCGAAACCGCTCATGGGGGCTGTCATTTTGCGTACATGTATATATACAAATACCGGGTAGGGCGTAGCCTAGTGGTTCGGAGCTGAAAGTCCCCGGTTCAAACCCAGCCGATGCCTCGATGGCATAATGGTGAAATATCGCTAGAAAATCATTGATTCACTCTTATGTCTTAACGGCAGGTTATGACTTCTGGATTATTTCTATCCCCGTGCATATAAAACCTGAAATACAGAAGGCTTAATACTAACATATCATCTTTATCGTATGAATACCTTCATCCTCAGTCAATAGATAGTGCCAACAACAGGCCATGGGCCTTTCCTTGAAAAAGGGTCTTCGCATGTCAAAAGTAAGGATAAACAGATAGTAAAAATATGATCCGGCAACGAGACTTAGAAGTCTACTCTCTTTCACAAAGCACACAGAAGAATAATTTATATTCATGTACAAGTTTTAAAGCAGTTTATTTGATTAATTCTGAATATCAGGTGACGTGGAACATCCATGCGGTATGACCAAGGGAACTGCCAAGTGATGGTTTTACTCTTCCATTTGTTCACAAACATAAACCTTCCACACACGATCACTGAAACCAAGATACGGTATAATTAAGCTTATAAAACCACTGTACAATAACCTCGTATTGTTTATTAGTGTTTACATTCAGTTTAGTGTATTGAAGGCGTGCTATGACATTTTAATGTGCAAGGCCTATGTATACTTCTTTATCTTTGTCAGATAAGAATTTGTCACCATAATTAAATACATGACTTATAATTAGCTACATGAAATACAAGAGACGGATTTAAAGGGTGGCAGTGGCGCCCCCATCTTTTCCGACCAAAACATCTAAGGACTAAAATAATATACGCTTAATAAAGAAAAGCAACCCCAGACTTTGCGCCTTCCATCGTTATGTATTAGGTCCAATGACAAACTTAATTACCGATGTAGGTACTGCGGATGACTTTTTGTTCGAGAGTGTTTCAGATGGGTGTAATATAAGGCCAAAAAAAATTAAAGGTTTGGTTCTCAGGCACCGCCCGCATCAATTTTATACCCCCGCATCAAAAATTTTTATTTTGATTTTCAATAAAAACTTTCCAATTTTGAGCTGCTGCCGCTCCGACATTTCTTTCAAGAAGATAAAACCACACAATTTCCTTTGTTTTGTAGTGCTTTAACTTATTTAGCAAAATAAAACTGTTATTTTCATGCTTTTCCCTTATCATTTGACATTTTTATCGAAACATACCAAAAAATTTAAAATAAAAAAAGCGCCCGCCCGCATTGATTTCTGCAAAAAAGTGCCTGAGAACCATACCTTTTTTTTTATTTTGGCCTAATGGCTTTATGCATACAATATGCAAATAATTTTGCTAGGTTCTGATTTAAATATTCAAAAGGGCCAACACTTTATGACATTTCAAAGAGGCAAATTGCCCAGGCAATATGCTAAATTTTCTGAATATTATATTATATATGCATATAATTGAAAGAATATTGACAAAAATATGACGATACTGACGGCATTGAAGTTTATCTGTAATGTGTTTCATTCCCCATAAAATAAGGGGAGACATTTTTTAATCTACCCTTATAACTGAGGAGGACAGACCCCATTCCCCCCGCCTAAAACGTTTCGTGACTTCGACACGCGGTACTTCACAAGCCTCGCCTCTGTCGCTTTGCGGCATCTTTATCTCATCCCCCCCCCCCCCCCCCTCCATCCAATATCCTCGCATCCTCACCTAGTTCCCCTCTACCAGTACTCATAACCGGGGCCTCAGTCAGCTCATATTAACACCAAAGTCTGTCAGCAGTTAAAAAATCAACAGACACAAAAAGAATTCATGCAGTAGTGCATTTTTCCGTTGAAATTCATTATATGTACCAAGGAAAGTATATATTTTAAATTTTTTCCCACAATTCGGTAGAAGGTATCCGCCTCCCACACCCTTCCTCGTTGATGGCATTGGTCTTTTCTCTCTCTATACACACACACACACACTCACACACACACATATATATATATATATATTTATAAATACACACATATATATATATATATATATATATATATATATAGTATGGTTCCTCTCGGTTAGTGCAACATCGACCAGGGGATTTCTGTCAGCTTACGCGTCTCGTTAACGTCAACCGCATGGAAATTATGCTCGGGGCAGTCTGAAATATTATTATTACAAAATTGCAAAAACAAAAAAAAAACCCATTGTACGGGTAGCACGTGCCAGCTATTTGTCTGCTCTAATAGAGACAAAATGCCCTAATAAAAAGCAGCTATTCAAGTACTGAGTGGTACGACCTTACCCGATCCTTGCATTATAAATACTTTTGAAGCCCCTGATGACTTTGTTCTCTGGAGCAGTGTAGCGCATAACACGGCCGTATTTGTTGATATACTTCTTTGTGAAGTGGCAGTGTCCTTGCATCTTATTGGCTTGTTTACAACATTCAAAATTAAACCTGAAAAAAAAAGTTACAGGGGTTTATATCGATAACTTACGTGTGTGAAATACAGATAATCTCTTGAGCCTTTTACACGCTGATTCCATAACGCACCTGCCATACGCTTTGTTTATATCCATACGTTTATAAAATGTGTGTGTGTGGGGGGGGGGGTTATTATGGCTGCTGATTGCATTCCAAACAGTCCAAAAAGAACATCAAGTTGGAAATCAGACAAAACAGTGCTAATCAACTGACAAAATAGTGTGCTGTTTCCCATGCTTCATGAACAACAGTTTTAATGCTTAATAGACCACCTTATATAACACTGTGTTTCTGTTTAGAAACATTTGGACATTTAAATGCCTTTATATTTGACACTTTTATCGCATTGTCGCATACCCGTTTAAATTTCATAATGTCAAATACAAATATATTTAAATTTGATTTTTTTTTTAATTTGCATTTGTATTGCAATGTTTCTAGTTGCATTTGAAGACCACCCTTTATTTTATATGGAACCGTGTCGATAGATCATTCAAAGAAATTATTATTTTAATCGTTACTTGGTTTGTTTAAACCGGATTTGACAACAAATACTTTTAAAAATAATGTTAAAAATGTTCAACTTAAATACCTTTATAAAACAAAAACAGCTTTACTTTAAACTATGTACCTTCGATCTGCGGCATTTTCGTCAAAGATACTGGCTATGCTTCTTATCACGTGATCAGGGTGACAGAAAAAGCTCATACGACCTCCGTATTCATTCCTGAAGCCAGTCCAGTAGCAGTCAGACGTGATGTCGATATGTTTCTCACAAAGGATTACATAACGGCGATCCTTCACGCCACGATATGCATAAAACATACCTCCGATCATCCTTACGGTCTTCCCGTCTGGGCATTCTATGTCAAAGTCCTTCTTCCAAGTTGATTCCTGAATTGCCCCATGTGCAATGCTGGACAAGGTACACGTTATCATGAGCAATGCCAAGTAATCCATACTTGTACAGCTGGGGAAAAGGAAAAAAAAAAACATACAGATAATAATCTGTTAGTAAGGTTACTGTTTTCATCAAGTAAAATATTTAGTGGATTCCATGGTACTTCGATTCAAGGCCTGGTAAATCGGTCGGCTCTCTCATTTAGCGAATCGGGTTCGATCCCCGGTTCTGCTATGAGAGTGGATTTTAGTGACACTTCCACTGGTGGTTTCCTCCACCCCTTAAGACTACCGAAAGCCACCACTGCGAGCCATTGAGAGTGCCTCGTACTATAATTATTATACCTATAGTTGTGCTATCCGTGTAAAATAAATAAAGTTTCAAGTAATTATTCAGATGTGCGACATGCGGAGCTTCTCTACCTAAGAACCTTTCTCTTACGAGCACATCGGTTACAGGATATTAGTTATTCATGAGTTCTCTGGCGTGCGATAATCAGGGGCGGACTTAGAACATGGACCTGGAAATTTGAGTGAAAGCGGTCCTAGACCATGATGCATAATTTCAGTTTAATTTAATTTAATCTCACCATAAAGTACAACGTAGCCTAAGATTATCGTGTATTTTCTCTAAACTATAGTAATAAGAATTTGAAACTATTATTATTAAAGAATAATTTTGCCATGAATCTAAAATTAAAGAATGACGTAGTTCTGATCCTGACAATTGATTCCTCGGTGAGACTATACACCCTTTCCACTTAGTCTGCGATCAGATTTGATAGTTTCTCTATAATTTTATTTTTTAGAACATTCCTAAATATCATCTTCCTTCTATCAATGACCAGGCCGCTGAACGCTATCAGAAACTTTGATTTATCGAGCCGTTCTGTCGTCTATTTCATGAATAATGAACATATACATATACCAGTTCCAATGGCGTCAATTTATTTTCAAGGATGGGGAGATGACTCGCAGGCGGTGGAGGTTAATCAAAGTTGGAATAACTTTTTTCATAAACATTTCGATGTCATTCTGGCAAATTTAAACGTGTGATCTGAATAGTGCAATACAGATACGTGTAGGGGGCCGCCTAAAACAAGTGCACGCAAGACATCTGAGTGGTTCAAATGCTTTGTTCATTATTCATCATGGAATAGAAGCCAGTAGTCGCATGCAGATGGCATGTAGATCTTCAAACAAGCTTATACATGCGTCATAGATGCGTTATAAGAATATTTCGTAACAGGAAATACAAACAGTTCTTTAATATGTATGCAGAGTAAGCCAGAAAAAAAATATACAGAAAGAGTTAGTGGAAACCTGGCTTTAAAATTCGGTATACCACATCTAATCTGAAAATATTTCCTGATTTTGTCGTTATCGTATGAAACCAGGCTTTGTATACATTGAACTTTTTCAAAGAAACAGATACAAGTGGATTGTGTTTACTTACACGGAGAACCATAACAACGTATAAAACACGTGGATTCGACTTAGGAAGTATATATAAATATATATGTGTCTCGACTGTTTCCTTTGGTAGTCAGCCAAAATGATATATATATATTTTTTTAATTTTTAATCTTATATATGAGTTGTCCCAATTGTGACAAAACGTAACTTTTTATAGTATCATTAAAACGTTCTTCATTGAGTCTGAGCCGGGTAATGGCTATCTAATACTCGATTCCAAATATTTTACACCCTTCAGCCTGACTATATAGTCCGATTCACCACCTGATGTCCACCAGTTTTCTGCTGATTATTTTCTTAAATGTTTAAATTTTACAATTACTTCCTGGGAAAAAAAATACTTATGGTAGTTACAACCTAATTAGGAATTTTACAATAAATCCCAAGTTTATGTTTCACAACTTTTTAGTCTCTACACAATGATCTTGCAGATATGATGTGTTTCTGCATGAGTAGCCATTTTTGTTTTAGCTGGTTATTTTTTTCAGCAGCTGTCAAAGTAGGCTGTTTTTTTCATGTGACCAATGATCTTGACCACCATAAGTGGGTCTGATGTGTTGTAAAACGTAGACTGATTTCTCATATTTTCAAATAATTCTGTTTGTAAGGAGGGTATTTGATAACCTTGTTGAAAATAAGGTTCTTTAATCCTCTACTCTGCACCATAATTGTTTCCCTTGAAATGTAAATAATAATCATTTTTTATAGCAAAAAAAAAAAACAAGGTGGACATGAAGGGATAAGGCGGACTATAGGCAATGGGCGAGGCGAACTGTGGTGTAGTGTAGCTATATCATTGTTTAATGGCAGAGCATGCAAATAAAACTGGACCCCCCGTTTATCTCCGCGTTATAGTATACAAATCACTTTGATTCATTTACTGATATATTAGGTAAATCTGATTAGCTCAAAGGAGAAAACGGGGGAAACATACCTTTCATTCCTTGGTACAACGAGCAGCGGGTGTTATTGACAGCGGGAATAATGTGCGGATAATATATCAACCAGGCACACGAAACAGAGAGATATAATAACACCAAGGCCATACCAAGGAAAATAAGTTTTACGGAGTCGCCGCTCATAGTTGTTGAGGATGATTTTTGTGAATGACCACCAAATCGGCCGCATAATTTCTATATTTGCCAACTCGCACGTACCATATGACCCAGATGTAATGACTATAATGCATTAAGATAACATCGCTAGGGGGGAAAAAAAACCTCATTCGAGTCAATCCAAAAATCATTTAAATTTGATATTAGACCCAAAAATGATGTCATTTTAAATCAGGTAAAGTGTTTTAGCTGGTGGTATACAAACTTTAGATAATTTTCTTTTATTATGATATACTATTTTAAATGTAAATTTAGCTAACTCCTCATCGCATGCTCTTGAATGCTCCGTCCAAGGAGGTAGCTTCTGGGGCCCATGGCACTACTTTATAAATGAGTACCCGCCGTCCGCATCAGTCTATGGGTTTGCTGATGATTACATTGACAACATTACTTTTAATCCTGCGTCTTCACGAGGGGAAACTGCAGCTGTAGATCAACAGAACAATGGGCAGTAACTATAAATAAATGGATGAACAGGTACAAGCTCAAAGTGAATACTAAAAGACCGAATTTATATTGTTTGGTAGCCAAGCCCAATTTAAAAAAAGAGGTACTACAAAGAAATAAGTAAATGCAGGTGACATAGTCTATTGTTTGTTTTGAACTTCAAGAGCATGTAAAAAATGAAATGTCGTGTAGATATGTTGAACTACTTCAGGATTATACGTAAATACCTGACTATAAAGGTGCTGCTGAAATACTTGTTCTACCGTTGGTAATGTAACACCTAGATTATTTTGATAAAATATTATATGGATTGCAGAAAGTAATATATATATGTATATATTTTAATATTAAAAAAATTAATAGTATTTTATGTCCTTTTTGTTTGAAAATGAAATTTATAAATATTTTCTGAAATAATATTTAAAACTTTAGTTTTAAGTTAAACTGAAACATAATAGAGAAAAACAGAAAAAGGTTTTTGCGTTAGTCGTGTTGCTTTATATTAAAGCCCATTAAAAATGGCTTGACGCTACTGGGTGCTTAAACAGCGTACTCTTTAAAATCTAAAAAGAAAAATTAAAAATGTTAAAATTCTAAAACGAATGATAATCAAAAACATGAACACCATGTATTCACTGTGCAAATTTTAAAATGATGTATACTTTAAGGGGTCTAACATGAATATAAAACAACTTTTGGATCGATTTAAGATTTATGATTTTTTTGGCCAGGGATGCTACTCATATAGTAATGTTACTTTGGTGATCTAGTCTTGATCCCTATAAAGGAATCATTACACGGGTGTTAATAATGAAACATTTTCATTAAAAAAATTATGACTGAATCTGAATATACCTTTGCGTTGCTGACGCTAGCGTATAACCATTTTGACATGTGAACTGTACGCTCCCGAGGCAGCGGAAATCTTGCGCTTCTAAAGAAGCAACTGATTTTCACGCTGCCAGCTTTGACCGTTTATGATATATTTAGACACCAGATGGCGGTTCGCTGTCCGCTGAAAAAAAACGTGCGTATGATGTGACAAGCAGCCAACCAGATGCCAATAAACAAACACGCGACAGGCATCCTGGCTCCGCCCATAGCTGAGCTTCAAGCGCCGCTTGGTGAGAGTTAACGGTCAAATTTTAATTGCTCCCTCTGTATTCTCGCATCATCGACCGATTCGATTATGACATTATGACTGTGTTAGGGTAGCCATGTATCTGTTATCTGCAGAACTGAAACCAGCCAGCGAGGTGTGCACGCAGCCTTTGTTGTTACGTTTCGTTTGAATTACAACTCCCCGGCCGGGCATCCTATGTGCCAATGGCCCTAAGCATACCACGTCTGGGACAATTCTCTTTGAGCCTGTGGCCTGTTCAGATGGTTACCGGAGCGATGAGCTGTCACTCAAAACGAAATGAACATGATTGGCTCCGTGTATTCCTCGCTTGGCCGTATCTTCCAGCACAAGGCCTCATCTGATTGGACAAAAATACAGTGCACCCCTCTGGTGTAGCAATTCAGGATACGAGTTCATAACAGCGCTTACGATAATAGGGAGTATAGGCCTATAGTTAAAGCGCTGTGTAAAGAGCGTAGTGAACTGTAACGTTATTCAAGTTTAAGTGGATAAGCAAAATGACAGCCCCCATGAGCGGTTTCGAGAAACTGGAAGAAATAATCTTGAAGGAGGGTCAAACAAGGGATATGCAACATGAAAGTTCTCCGAGGACATCGACGAGGCGAGATCTATTTGCGGTGACAAGGGGACCTGAATCGGCAATGTTTAGAACGGAATAACATTTTTGTGGCCCATGCCCAGATTCTCAAATTATATAGTACGATGCACCATTTTAAGAAGTGTAAAAAAGGCAATTTGGGGAAACTTGATGTAACTGGTCTCGACTGACATTTGAAAAAATGAGACAAAGTTTCAGAGAAAAATTTAGTATTGTTAGGTTTATTTGACCGTTCTGAAGGTTGCTATGGTTTGCTCAGTCAAATATTTATTAGAGGGGAGCAGACTGTGGAACAACATCAGACTATAGAACCAGACCAGACTAGAAATACGCATTCTCATGAATGCAGGCCTCAGCCATTTCGGCGGTCCTTAATGTGAGGTACTCCGCAGCCCGTGTTTTCAACTTATTGGGCTCATATTCCCAGGTTCATTGATGCATATGTTCCCCAACAAGGGTTTGCATACACTTATTTTGCCTATATTCCCATGATCTATCGGGCATATGTGACTGCTCATTTGGGAATATTATCTTAAGTCCTTCCTAGATCCGGATAATGATCCGGACCGACGCCAACATTTAATCTTCATTGACCAATTCCCGAAGTGCCCTAAAAATTTCATAAGATTTCGTACATGATTGCGAGAGTTATGTTGTATACTATCAAACAAACACACCTATATTATGTAAAATCTGATAACTTTTATTTGGGGAACCAATACACCAATCAAATTTGGCAGACATGTTGATTATGTGATTGTAAATCTCGCGTGTTGAAGGCTTTCTCTCTCTGTGATGAGATGAATTGGTATTTTCTGCTATGTCCCGAATAAACTTGATTTGTAGAATATGATCAACTGTATCATACATTAAACGTGTGTTACTTGAATGGTTTATTTTCAAAATGGCTTCTAATGCAAATACAAATCGCATAATTAGCCTGCTTAATGTAAAATCCAATGCGTCAGCAGATTCACTGTTTATTTTATTACTCATTATCATGCATAATATCTATGTCAATGTAAAACCTGACCCTTGGGTCCATTGTTCAAATATGTGTAGTTTACAAATTACACCCCCCCCCCCCCATCACTGCCGGTTAAATAACAGGACATTTGGATACCTAAACACTTATCCTGTCTTTTCTTTTTTTTAAAATCCAGTTTGTAAGACCAAAAAAAGGTATGGTTCTCAGGCACTTTGTTTTAAAAAATCAGCGGGCTGGCGAATTTTTAAATCTTTTTTTTTTTGTATGTTTCGATAAAAATATCATACGATCAGGGAAAAGGCTTGAAAATAACACAATATTTATGCTAAACAGGTAACAGCACTACATAACAAAGGAAATCTTATCAAAATTGTACTATTTGATCTTCTTGAAAAGATGAGAATCAAAATTAAAATGTTTGATGCGTGGGGTTAACATTGACTCGGGCTGTGCCTGCGAAAAATACCAGGCTGTAACACAATCGTAAGTCATGTATGTATACATGCAAACAACACATATATCAGGTTCGAGAAAATTTCCGCTAAAATTCACCATATTGTTAAATTCCCTTGCATCTTCCTTTAATTTCTGACCGAATGAACCAAAGCAGGACTATTTATAAAAGAGATGGATTTGAACTTTGGACTGTGTTATTCATTCGTGGTTATTAATTTTTCGTAGCCTCATATTAAGATTACCGGCTGTTTTTTAAGATACAGATGCAACAGGATGGATGGCCTAGCTTTGCAAGGAGTTTCCCCGTATGGCTTGTGTAACGACTCAAGTAAGATAGATTACCAGTCCGTCATAAATGCCTAATAAGTCGGTTCTCACGGCTATAGGTTATGTTGCAATGTTGTGATCTTGTTCTGAATCTTTAAAAGAATCCTTAAATTGGGGGGGGGGGGGGGGGGGGGAAGCGCTAGCTGGTAGGAAGTCAAGACATGTAGACGATTCGGTCACTGATTTTGCGGCATTGCACGTGTAAATACTCATTGTACCAGCGGCAAGTAAAAGTACATGCTGTTAGGCCAATTGGTCTGACAGTTTAATAGAAGTCTTCCACTTACCCAAGCCCGTCTCCTTTTCATCTTATCGTGTCCCGATCATTATTGCTGATTTTGGTCTCAGAGTCAGTAAAACAATTACATATAATTATTTCTTTGGTGGCGTAACAAGATTTTTTTTTATATAAAATTAACTATAAACTAGAAGTATGCATTCTCTAGAATGCAGGCCACTCTTTTGTGGGCGGTCCTTATATGTGGGGTACTCCGCAATGCGTGTTTCCATTCCCTTAATGACCCATAATCCCAGGTTCACTCACTTATTCTGGCCATATTCCCATGTACAATCGTGCATATGTGAATGCACATTTGTGAATATTCCTGAAAGTCCTTCCTAGATCATCCGGATCATGAGCCGGACCCACACCAAAATCTAATCAATTTCTAGTTTCAAATGCTATTACTACATCTTTTCTTACCATATTTGTAATTCTTTGACTTTCAACAATAAAGATAACAATATATGAAAATAATCGGTACTTAAGGACAAAATTGGGTGTTTGAGACGCAGGGAAGTAGGCCTAAAGTTCTTTAATTTTTGTCGTAAAAAATTTAAAAATAAAAAAGGCGAATATTTAATTTCACGATATATATATATATATATATATATATATATATATATATATATATATATATATATATATATATATATATATATATATATTTTAAAATTTTGATTTATGGTGAATTGTATAGGCTGAATGCAAATTAACTTAAAACTGCTCCGGCACAGGGGCACAGTATAGCTCGATCCAGTTCATCTGTTTTCTACGTTGTTATGATTCTTAGTGTGAGTATAAACACCGTCCACGTGTGGCTGTTTACCATAACAAAACTGCGTGATCAGAGGTCCGGTCTTGTTCACCATATTTACCATAACAAAACTGCGTGATCAGAGGTCCGACTTGAGCATGCGAGCTAGCCGATTTCCAAACAAGGACAACAACGAAAGAAGAAACACGGAAGAAACGCCGGTTGGAACCACCGATGCGCCCGGTGCAAGCTGTTTTCTCAGTTGTGGTCAGGAGTAAGCAAACGTTTTGAGGACGTTATATTGGCAGATTCCGACGGCAATATTAGATTATACTAAACAGATTATTTAAAATTTCATGTAGTTCTGATATACCTGGATTGTAAATAGGTCCCTTTAAAACATAATTAAAGTTTATTTTTTTTTCAATTAATTTAAAGATATGATAAACATTAACCATGTACACGACTCGGCGGGAACGGAATTAATTGGAATCTTAAAAAAACACAGATTACAAAATAAAATTTTAATTAATTTAGAGGTAACTGCCTCAAATGTTTCTTATAACCGCTATACGCGTAGGTGTACATTAAATTTGATTTTCGTCAGATGTAGGCCTATTCGAATTTATACATGATCCGCACACACGACCGCAAGCGTCTCAGCCTGTTTGTAAATTATAGAGGAAATCTGCGTGCGTGTGTGCGTGCACGCGTTTTACTAACTTTCACGGAAAGGTCAGAAAGGGGAACGCCTTGCCGGTCACGGGTCAAGAAGCAGGGCTACGTGATAATATTTATGTTTACAAGGCTGTATACAGTTCAAGGGTACATAATTCATCGTCGTCAACGACAAGACGATCTGCTGAAAAGCTTAAAAGGTAAGCGGCACTCAAACATATCTGTCTTTCCTTTAGTCATTATATTATACTGTAGTGGTATTATCTTTCATGTACATGTATGCATTCTGAAATTAAATAAGTCCTTTTAATGTTTACGATCTTTATTGGCATAAGCTAAAACACATTAAACTTCACACTAAGCCCACCAGATGTCATTACCATCAATATAAACTAAGGCCACCAGATGTTGTTCCTATCAATATAAACACAGCAGTGACAGATCTGGGCCCGGGGGGGGGGGGGGGGGACTTCATTTTTTTAAGGGTTTCAAATAAAGTTTGTGACCTTGACCATGTCCTCCCTGGACAAGAGGAAATTTTTTTTTGGTTTGGAATCCTTTCAGTCTTCCTGGGCATGACCCTCCCCTTTAGAAAAAATCCTGGATCTGCCCCTTCTTAGGGTTCAAGTTAGTACTAGATTTCCAGTCACTAGATAGAACTCCAACACTACAATGTATAGCTCAAGATCAAGATCAGTGATATCCAGGTGAAACCTGTATGTACTAGTTGTATTGTAAAGATTCAGTTCACATGAATATGTATTAATCTGTATATTTATAAATATTGCTCACTCGGTATGACTAATGAGGAGATCCCAGCCACCGCGAACATCTGACATCAAGAAGTAATTGCTCCTAGTCATCCAGAGAGAGACTATTATTGTCAAACTGGAATAAAAACCTCTAACATAATCCCAGATTACTTGTTAATGTGAGTGTGCGACAGACGTCTGCCTGCAACCAAACAACACACCAATGTAATAATACCAATTAAAACGCTCTTGTTACTGTCCCTAAGGTTTTTTCTTAATTTGTCAAAGAATGAAGTCGCAGTGACTCATTTTCGGTTTGGTAGGAGATTTTAGAGACATCTAACAGTATGCAGTATTTTGGATTCGTAGGTCTATCTGTTTTCAATACGTGCCAGTCTAACGGATGGATGGATGACTGACAATGGACCACGACTATAGCTTATAGTAAGCTGAGCTAACAATTAAATAAGCATTTTTTTGTTGCAGGCCTGTAGCTAGAGTACCTGCTTTCCTCCAGCCATGCAGCAACTTGGGTTAGCCTAGTGAAGTACTTAGTGGTGGTGGACACTGTTACACTTCAATTGACCTGACGGCGAGTGCGTGATCGACAGCTCTATTAGCCAATCAGGGAACGTTATTGCCGGACTGAAAACGAGGCCATGTAAACACACGTGGAGGTCGGACATCAGGTCGGACATTCCTGACACGTGTGTAAACTTTCAACTATAAATGCTCGATGGACCTCTCATAATAAATATGTTTTATTTTAATACGGTCGAGGCATATGTTGATAAATTTTATAAAAGTTACCCCAGGTATCATTCAAAGTAACAGCAATCTGTTTTCTTCCTTCTCTTCGTAATAAAATCACAAGACGAGGAGAAACGCAGGGATGGGACAAGGCAGGCCCGATTTGGCCCTGTCATATATTGAGTCCATAATGACACATGAAATTTTCAGTTAGTCAAAAGACGCAGTCTATATGATCCTATATACCATCTATTGGTAAACACTGGCCTGTAACGAGTGCTAAAAAGTGTTACATTTTCCCCACACAAGCGCTTCACTCTTTAAAGTTTATGGGTATAAACAAAATGTATCAATCTTGGCCCTGTCGAATCAGAGTGTCTCTCACTCCCATGTGTTCATGTGCATGCAATGATATGCAGTATTCATGTGTTCGTATGCATGCGACGATATGCTATCTCCTGTTACCAAAAATGTATTTGATATATCTCTGGTAAAAGGTCAGTAACTTTTATTGACAAGATACAAGTTTAATTGTATAGCCCTCTGCTTTATATTGTAACCATGTCGACAATTTACATAACAGTAAGCATTTATTGGCACTCAAAGATGCAAGAAGGCTATTACTGCCTTACTGATTACTGGTGTTAGAACTTAACAACTCACAGACCTGTTGGTGTGATAAAAGCGCGAACTCAGATTTTGGTTATCGACCTAGATCTTCTGATTGTTCAATAGACAAAAAAAAATACAAAAAATCGTCAAGAAACTACCGAGAACAAAGGTACAATCTTGAATCATTGAGCTGTTCTTTAATAAAATTAATATGTGTAACTGTCGGCTATATCAAAGGTATAATGTTTATATTTTTCACAAAAATTTGGTCTGTTCATTTGTCTGTTATTTACAAAACTTAATATATTTAGTGATCACATAGCTTGTTGATTTTTTATCATATAAAACAATAATAATATTGCATTCTATGGCCTCATATGTATCCTGCTTGGGGGGGGGGGGGGTGGTGGGGGGGGGGGGGCAGGGGGGTTTAAGAAAGAGAAGGGGAAAATGCTATTTTTTTAGCTAGTAGTAAAAAAAAAAAGAGATAAAAAATTCATATCTGTTATTATAATCCATTTGGAATCAGACATTATGACAGCCATGAGTCATAATTAGAAAATAATCCTTAAGATGTTCCTGTTCAACAATAAACAAGATACAATTTTTCACTGACAATATGTGTTAACACCTATTATGTACATTTCATTGAAATTGAGTGAGAAATTGTTAAAAATTATTTCACAGTTCAGTTTCGCTATAATGATGCATTACACCAGAATATAAAACAAATACTTGTAAGTTATAATAACTTAGTGAAACGGTGTTTACTTTCAATGACTGAATTGTAAAGAAATGAAATAAATACACCATTAAACATTAATGGTTATTATCTTCATGAAGATGATATTTTGATGTGTCACAGTGTCTTTTATACTAAACAAATACCAGAGGTATGTCACAAATGGAGCATCACTTCTCCTTGACATATACACAATATATTTATATTATTACATGCATGAGTCACTGACTCTGAGTGTTTAAAGGAAGATTCTAAAAATTATTTCCACAGGTTGCCTTAACTGACAGAACAGCAGATTTTCTATAATAATGCACATGTATAAAATAAAACAGTTAAATTGCACACACACACCCTCACACATTAACACAAAAGTTTATATACAGGCAGATCCAGAGGGCGTGGGGGAGGGGTTGAGCCCAACAACCTTTCTTCAGAATTTTAAACTATTTTTCTGGCCTGCATGGACCCGTCACATTTTGGAGCAGGGGACCTTTTTATAGGTTTCTTATTAGTCTTCCTGGTTTCCCTCCCCTTTACAAACCCTTGATTCGCCCCTGATATATATATATATATATGTGCACTTGTCCCACCACATCTTTTAAAACAATACAAAAGACTTAAGGACCTTCATAAATAATATCTATATCATACATGCATTTAAATTTCTTCTTGTACACACATCTTTCTTCCTGTGTATAAACAGGAGGCTTCCTATTAAAAACATCAATATACATGCAATATTTTATAATAATTTCAATTTCAGTTTTATTTCATAATTTTCTCAGAATATTAAATTTTATATAAAAAAAACACGTTGTGATGTTCACACACCATCTGTGATTTTACTTGCCCTTCAATAATTTATTGTTTGAATACTGGTATTGACACTTGTTCGATTATTATTATTTATTTTAATTAGATGACCAATTATAACTAACTTTCAAAGGTTATAAAATCTCTGCTTGAGCAATACATATTTAAGCGAGGCTTCATTTAATGTTTATAAAAAATGAGTTGCCCCCCCCCCCCCCCCCTATCCAATGACAGCATATATGTCGCTTTAACTTGTATGGAAGCAACACTTTTTACGTTGTCATCTTTAATTTTTTGATGAAACTGCACCCTATGTCATAGACAAATATTTTAATAACTGTTACTTTGTTGTTTTTCAAATTTGTTCTGCTAGACTTGAACAAGTTGTAAATTTTAACCAATCGCTGAGGTGTCAAGGCTGATGAGAGGGGTCAGCTGTTTCGTTCTCTGACACCAGCCGTTTCGAGCAGAAACGGGCGCAAATTCATCAAACTTCTCAATTTTATATTTAAAACATCTCTGTAGCCTACATATGTACACTTTTAACCTAATGGTGCTTTCTTGGTAAAATTAATACTGTTTGAAGCCTGGTGCGATATACGGCTGAAGTGTCGGTTCCACGTGTATAAGAAGCACGCTTTTTTGGTTTAATGTCCTATCTAGCAACCGTATCCAAGGTGGGCGGAGCTAACTCGTCCATGCCGTCACGTCAATTAGGGCTAAGCTAATTAGCAGGGGCAGATCAAGGATTTTAAAAGGTGACGGGTCTGTCCCAGGAAGTCCAAAAAGACAATTCAAAGAAAGGTCCCCTAATCCAGAAAGGGAGGGGTCAAGTCTGGATTATTTAGTTTAAACACCTGAAATAGTTGTTGCATGTGGCTCAAAAGTAGGGAGTCCGGACCCCTGGACCCCCTTCTGGATCCGTCACTGATCGACAGTTAATGAGTTCTCATGTTGGGTATTATTGTAAGCAACAGGTTTTGTGTGTGCTTGTGGGTAGAGAAAAAGAGAAAGAGGGAACCAGATAACATTCATCAGTTTCAAAAATAAAATGAGAGATGAAGCTCAAGAGAAAGAGAGAGTTTCTTCTGTGATATACACTGTATTAGATGTTCCAGTTGCTGAAACACAGTGTGTTGTGGCTCAAAATCAGATCTCCGGTCACTCTGCCATGTTATCATTAAAAGACGCATGTGGACTCACTGGACTGTGTTTACCAACACACTGAGCCATAACAAGGTGTTATTTAACAACCGTATGTGAGGTACTGAGACTGTGTGCTGGGATAGTTTTGCTGGGAAACTGAACTGACAGTGTGAAAGAATAGGCAGAATTTTGGGCCTGATTATGTCCCTTTAAGAAAAATGCTACAACATAAATCTCTTTCCAAGAATAAAATTGTATAAAATCACATGTTGTGTTTATGGAAACGTGTAATTTCGGGCAGGAAATAGTAATTTATGTCCAAGAAATTTAACTAAATATTAAGTTTATGAATGAAAACAGAGTTCACTTTTAAAACGTTGCAGCCCCTGTGCATAAAACTATCTTTGAATCAGAAACAGTGATCTGCATGACTGTTGCTCAGGGAGCTGCTCCACTATCAGTCACTCCAGACCAATTATCATCATATAATGATGAGTTGCATATCTGTCAAACTTAATGGTATTTATATATACATATAAATATATATACACAGTGGCTGGCTTGTTATTCGCGGTGGTTTCAAATTTGCGATATTCACGGTAGGGGAAATGCCGCAAAATTGAAACAACGCAGATATGAAACTTGGCTGTCATGGGAAAATAGTCTCTGTAGTTGCCACCAGGTGGCAATAATGGACATAAGTGGGAAATGAATATAAGGCCAAAATAAAAAAAAGGAATGGTTCTCAGGCACTTTTTTTTCAAAAATCAATGCGGGCGGGCGTTTTTTTTTTAATTTTTTTTTAGTATGTTTCGCTAACAATGTCAAATGATAAGGGAAAAGCATGATAATAACAGATTTATTTTGTTAAACAAGCTTAAGCACTACATAACAAAGGAAATTGTATGATTTTGTCTACTTGAAAGAAATATCTGAGCAGCTGCAGCTCAAAATTGGTAAGTTTCTGTTGAAAATCAAAATAAAAATTTTTGATGCAGGGGTAAAAATTGATGCGGGCCGTGCCTGAGAACCATAACTTTAATTTTTTTTGGCCTAATCCAAATGACAATCATGTTTATCGCTGTGTGTGATGTGTCCTAGATGTAGTTTTATATATAAAAAAATGCTTGGTTCTCACTTGCAGTTCTGCATGTCTGATTTTATTTATTGAATTGCTATTGCAAGCCATTTACTTGCGGTCGAACTGCTTGAACACTTCTCCCTTACACTTTGTCGGCTGTCAGTCAATCTGATCATTTGCTGGTTAGAGTACCTCTGCTCTTTCTCCACATTCACACTCACTGGTATGAGGCAGACCTTCTGCACACGCCGCTTCAGTGATATGGCCCCTTCCTATCCAACTTGTTATTTCCATTGAACGATGTTTCTGTTACGCAATCTGAACATGATATGATCAAGGTAGAGTGGAGGGCCCCCTTTTTATATTGATATATAATGTTCAAGCTGTGAAACCAATGCTCCTTTGAAGCGGCATCGTTCCAGCAGTGACGGTCATTGTTGTTTGAGCAAAACTTAACTTTGTGTAATAGAGAATTTATACCTATTTTAGTGTTTATTAAAAATATCAATATATTCCCCATCGCGAAAATGGAACCCCGTGAAACTTTGAAAAATTGCTTGAGCGCGAAAATTGAGCCCCCTTATATATATATATATATATATATATACTAATTGATTTTAATCCAACCACAGGCACTGGCATTGCCTCCTTGGAGGCCTGAAACTAGGTCTCTGTTACCCCTATCCTTCAAGTTATGCATGGGACCCCCAGAATAATTTGCGTTTCTAATCATTATTTTTTGTGAGTTGCAATTGTTAGTAAGAGCTCCCTGAAGGTATTAATACACTACAATATAATGCCATGATTTACTTGGTTTTAGGTCAGCCATGAACTGTATTAGAAGCGTTGTTCTTCATTGCCAGCAGAAGGCGTTGGTTTATGGCCACAGCAGGAGGCACCTTTCCACCAGCTCTGTCCTGAATACACACGGGTAAGCCTCAGAAGTGATACAAAAGTACCACACTAATGTCATGTTATGTAAGACTGTGATATATTGTTTGTCTGCAAAAAAAGTGATAATATAATCTTTTCATGGAACTTTCACTGTTTGTGTACTATATAAAAAAATGGATATACTGCATTATGAGCAATGAAAACCTCCACCATGTGGGGAGACCCTATTGTGGGATGCCCCAAATACTGCAGGGATCAGATGGTCAAACACATGCAGGGAAAGGCATTTTTCATTTGATACAATTACATAAGAAAAGGAAAAAATACAGAAAAACAAAATATTCCCCTCGATAATGGTACCGGTACACTTGGAAAGCCCCAGCAACCCTGGTACCCGGCTCTTTTATGGCCCCAACAGAGCTGAGTATCAGTCAAAACCCCATTCTTTCTTTATAAGCAAATACTTTATTGGCCAATTTGTTATGTTACACTGGCCTATATTCAATCACAGAGTACATAAGAAAAAGATTGCCTGGTGTCAGCATTAGGATGCAGAACCAGTGAACCATAGGAACACAGGTTAACGGTTCCCCGGAAATAATAAAATGGAAGTGAATGGTTGAAAGTTTGATATGATGCATCTATTGTGGAAAGCCAAATTTTTCCAGCGGAAAGGCAAAACTAGATTCATGCCTTTCTATTGGAAAGGTGAACATTTCAAAGTATCATGAACCCTGTACTGTATTTGCATTCACTTATTTGGCCCATATTCCCATGTTCCTTTGGGCTTAAGCGTTTTTTACATTTGTGAATATTCCTTGGTAACATTCCTGAATCCTGATCATGTGCCAGATCCACACCAAAAACTTAAAAAAAAAATCTTAGGCTCATTCCCAAGTTGCCCTGAAAATACATCAGATGCCGTTTACTATTCCACAAGTTATGTTGTGAACATTGACGGAGATAAAAGCATACACTCCTGGCGGAGGCAACTACATAGAAGTGTCTTCCATTTTTAGCTCAGCTGACTGAAAGTCATCTGAGCTATAGCGATCACTCTTTGTCCGTCGTCCGTCTGTCCGTCTGTCCGTCCGTTAACCAGGCACAAATCGTAACCGCTGGACCTAGAACCTTGTAACTTGGGATTCTGGGAGGTCCATAAAAAATCTCCTTGGAAACCAGAAATTAGGTCTCTGTTACCCATATCCTTCGAGCTATGTGGCCCCAAAGTACCCCCCAGAAAAGTCAAAAATTTCATACAAAAACTTCAAGATCTCATTAACTACTTGACTGATGGTCATGATTTTTGGCATACATATTGATCATGAGATGTTACATCACTTCCTGCAGACTGGTGGCGCCACCTGTATTTTTCGATTTTTTACGAATTTTTTTCTCTATTTTTGAGACCTTTAAAAATGTGAACATCTGTTAACAAGGCACAAATCATAAAGACTGGACTTAGAATCTTAATTCTTGACACACTGAGAGGTCCATGAAAAATCTCCTTGGAAACCAGAAATTAGGTCTCTGTTACCCATATCCTTCGAGCTATGGGGCCCCAAAGTACCCCCCAGAATAGTAAAAAATTTCATACAAAAACTTCAATATTTCAATAACTACATCACTGATGGTCTTCATTTTTGGCATACATATTGATCATGAGATGTTCGATCAGTTCCTGCAGACTGGTGGCGCCAGCTGTACTGTTTGATTTTTTACGATTTTTTCCTCTATTTTTGAGACCTTTGAGGATGCTGTCATCTGTTAGCGTGGCACAAATCGTAACGACTGGACCTAGAATCTTCATTTTCAAAACACTGAGAGACCTATGAAAAGTCTCCATGGAAACCAGAAATTAGGTCTCTGTTACCCATATCCTTCGAGCTATGGGGCCCAAAATTACCCCCCAGAATAGTCAAAAATTTCATACAAAAACTTCAATATCTCATTAACTACATCACTGATGGTCATGATTTTCGACATACATATTGATCATGAGATGTTTCATCAGTTTGTGCAGACTGGTGGCGCCACCTGTATTTTTCAATGTTCACGAATTGTTTTCTCCATTTTTGAGACCTTTAAGGATGTAGTTCTCTGTCAACAGGGTACAAATCGTAACGACTGGACCTAGAATCTTCGTTCTTGACACACAGGGAGACCCATGATAAGTCTCCATGGAAACCTGAAATTTGGTCTCTGTTACCCATATCCTTTGAGCTATGGCACTCCAAAGTACAGCTCAGAATAATGGAAAATTTGATGCAAAAGCTAAAGTATCTGAACAACTAATGCAGAGATAACCATAATTGTTTGCATGGATATTGATCATGGAGTGTTTCATTAGTTTCTGCAGACTGGTGGCACCACCTGTATTTGTTCGTTTTTTTTTTACGAAATTTTTCTGTATTTTTGAGACCTTTAAAGATATGAACATCTGTTAACAGGGCACAAATCATAAAAACTGGACCAAGAATCTTCATTCTTGACACACAGGGAGACCCATGAAAAGTCTCCATGGAAACTTGAAATTAGGTCTCTGTTACCCATATTCTTTAAGCTGTATGGGTCCAAAATACCCCCCCCCCCCAGAATAATGGAAAATTTGATACAAAAACTGCAGTATTTCAATAACTACAACACTGATGGTCATGATTTTCGGCATACATATTGATCATGAGCTGTTCCATCAGTTTCTGCAGACTGGGTGTGCCACCTCTATTTTTTTTCAAATTTTTTTTCTTTTTTTTTGAGACCTTTAAAGATGTGGTTATCTGTCAACAGGGTACAAATCGCAACAACTGGACCTAGAATCTTCATTCTTGTCATGCAAGGAGGCCCATGAAAGGTGCCTGTGGAAACTTGAAATTAGGTCTCTGTTACCCATATCCTTCAAGCTATAGGACTCCGAAGTATCCCTCAGAATAATGGACAATTTGATACAAAAACTGAAGTATCTGAACAACTAATGCAGAGATCACCATGATTTTTTGCATGGATATTGACCATTAAGTGTTTTTATTAGTTTCTGCAGACTGGTGGAGCCACCTGTATTTTTGTATCCGCCAAAACGAAGTTTTGCGGATACTGTGTTTTTGACCGAGTTCCTCCACAGCGGCGGCGTTCGTTTCCAGAGAGCTCCTCGGAGACTAATGGACTGATTTTTCCCAAACTAACACCTATTATCGGGTCACATGTGAACTGGTGCCTAACCAATTTGCGTTGACCTCTGACCTTTCCTCTCTATCCAGTGTCCATTTGTGGGTCTGTTTCCACTCATAAACCCTCATATCTCGGGAACCGTTTGACCGATCAGGAAATAAAATTGATACAAATGTAGCCCTTGGATTGCTTTATAACATACACAAAAAATGGTGGCGCCACCTGTAACCATGTTTGCACAGTGTCCATCTGTTCATCTGCCTTGGGTTAAAATCACTCATATCTCTGCAGTGAATTGACTAATTCACCTGAAATTCGTCATGCGTATACATCCAGGATAGCTTTCTTGATTTTATGACAGGTGGCGCCACCTACGTTCACGTTCACGCTGATGACATCCAAGCTTAAATCTTGGGAACCGTTTGACCAATCAGGAAATAAAATTTATACAAATGTAGCCCTTTGATAGCTCTGTAACATACACAAAAAATGGTGGCGCCACCTGTAACAATGTTTGCACAGCGTCTGTCTGTTAGTCTGCTGTGGCCTAAAATCACTCATTTCTCTGTAGTGGTTCGACATAACTGCCTAAAATTTTGCAGGTTTATACATCGTGGACAGCTTTCTTGATTTTATGACAGGTGGCGCCACCTACATTCTAGTTAACGCTGCACACATCCAAGCTCATATCTCAGGAACCATTTGACCGATTGGGCCAAAATTGTGCATGTGTTTAGATCTCACATAGGTCTTTATCATACACAAAACTGGAGGGGTTACCTGCAAAGATTTTTGCACAGTGTTTGTCTGTTTGTCTGCCATGGGCAAAAATCGCTCATATACATGTAGTGGTTTGACTTTTCTGCCTAAAATTTTGCAGGTGTATACAACTTGGACAGCTTTCTGGATTTGTGGTAGGTGGCACAACCTACATACACATTTAGGCTGCAGACATCCATGCTAATATGCAACATACCTCACTCTATTTCCCCTTGCCACTCAATCCATGCCTCACTATCCGATTTTGGCAGATACATGTAGTCACTTGTCGGTTACCCGTATTCTAGTTTTAAAAGTTTACACATTTTTCTCTATTTTTGAGATATATAAATACAGACTAAATCTTGGCCTGTTGGTTAATCTGTTTGATGCTTCAGTTGAATGGGTATATACTACCATTCTAATGATAAAATTTCCTTTTGCGAATCTCTTCCCAGTCAGCTGAGCGTCATGACCCATGGGTCACTTGTTATTAATAATTTTTAAATATTTTTTTTATGGAGATAACTGCCTCTGATTTTTTAAAGCTTACTTAACAACATATATTTACATCTGCAGAATTCCATTACAGTGTGGGACTAAGTGACAGGGCAGCATCACACGCTTCCTCTCATTTTATATCCTTGTGTTAACCAGGCCCAGTGACTACAGCACCTGTGGCCCCTGGGTGTGTAGTCATCCCCATTGCTGATTCATACCACCAAGGAGCCGCAAAAAGGTGCACTTGTTTGTAGTGAACACAACTGTAAGGTATGGCCTTCCCATAAGGTTGGGGCCAACTGTGAAAAATCTCACCGACCCGGCTGGGATTTGAAAGCACGGTCACCCGGCTTTAAGTCCTGCGCTCTACCCCTGGGTCACAGAAGCTGGTGTGTCTACCATTGTTATCATATTCAGTTCTAGGCTTTCCACAAGATAAATCTTTACTTATGTGGCAAATTTTGTGTTAAATGCCATTTTATCTGTAAAAAAATCTTTGTCTGATTTTTGCAAAATTTGCTCTTGGTATAGCAGGTCTATAATTAGGAAATGAAAGAAATTTATTATATTTTGAGATGATTTATAAGCAGTTTTATAATAAGGGTATTAAAGATATTTCTAGATGATTCAAAATGAATCTTCTGTTGTCAATTGAAATAAAAAAAATATTTATTGACAAAATTTTATAATTTTCATGGGATCAACAGCTACTTTAAATTTTTAGGAAAGCCCAGATATGTCAGTTACCCTGGTAAATAATCTCTCATCTTTGTGGGAACAGCCAGTACATCAACTGTGTCCTTGTAATCCTGGCAGTGTATATAAAAGGAATCAGAGGACTGACAAACCTCTTTTATCTTTGTAGGTCTTACAAGTTTTAAAGTATATTTAATGTGAAGTGAGCCTCATCAAATCATCTCTTGTCTTTTAAAACAAGACTTGCCTTGACAAATCTTCACTTAGTTTCATAGGACCAACAAGAACATTAAATATCTGGTGATCCCTGAAATATCTCCTTGTTTTTGTAAGACTAACTGATGAAAAAATTTTTAAAATTTTAAAGGTTAGCTCTGATTATTGTAAACTCCTAAACAAGATTTTTGGACACTTTAGCTCAGCTGACTGTAAGTCATCTGAGCTATAGTTGTGGTCCTTTGTCAGTAGTCCGTCTAGCTGTCTGTCCATTAGAATGGCACATTTTGAAACTGTTAGACCTATGAATCCAAAATTTGGCATACTATTAGATGTCCCCAAAATCTCCTACCATACAAAAAAATAGGTCAATATGACTTTGTTCCTTAGAGATATTCAGGCCATACCTCAAATTTCCATTAAAAACACATTATCACACTTCAGGACTGCCTAATATCAAACCACGTATCTGTTTTTAGCTCAGCTGACTTTCAGTCATGCTGGGCTATAGCGATGGGTCTTTGTCCGTCGTCCTTCCATCTGTCCGTCCGGCCGGATGGCCGGCCTGACGGCCGGCTGTCCGTTAGCAGGGCACAAATCGTAACCGTAGGGGCTAGGGCCATGAACCCTATGCAGTCTTAGAGGTTCTAAAAAGATCTCCTTGCAAACCTGAAATTAGGTCACTGCAACCTATATTCTCAAAGTTATGGGGTGTGTTTGCACCCCCCAGAAATAATTCTTTTAGCCAAAATTTTCATCCAAAACCTTCCATCTTTCACATACAGCTCACGTACCAACAGGGGAAGAACCATAATTATTTTGAGGTCACAAGGTCAAAGGTCAAGGTCACAGAACCAACTTCTTTGAAAAGCCTGTGGCTGCATTTTAAGCCAAACCTTTCATCCCAATTCTTTGATCTTTCACATATAGCTCACCTACTAAGTGGGAGAAGAATCCTATAGATGTTGAGGTCACAAGGTCAAAGGTCAGGGTCACAGGATCCACTTCTTTGAAAAGGTTGTGGACACATTTCAAGGTAGACCTTTCATTCCAAACCTTTCAGCACTGATATCGCTTCTCTGCCAACAGGGGAAAAGACCTGTTGATTTTGAGGTCAAAGGTCAAGTTCACAGCACCCTCTTCTTGCGTGGAGTCATTTTCAGGCAAACTTTTCAATCTATACTTTCCATATGTCATATATGGCTTACCTTACCAATAGGGGAAGAACCCTATTGATGTTGAGTTCAAAGTTCTAAATGCTTGTGAACATATTTCAAATGAAACTGTTCAACCCAAACCTTCAGTCTTTCACATATGCCACATCTATGCATCACTGAATGTGATTCAAACTTCATATATATGGGTCTTTTTGCATGAAGAAATAACTAATTGATTTTGAGGTCAGCTGGTCAGGAGGTTCAAGGTTGCAGGTCTAAGTTATTCACTCATTGGTTGCCAAGTAATTACACCAGCTAGATGTAAGTGGTTAGTAGTTACCCATCATTTAGAAAGAATCCAGTTGATATGTGGGCAAAAGGCCAAGGTCATAGGTCAGGGATGTTCACAATAACTTATTTTGTAGACCATCTCTATTTTTCTTGTACATATAACCATTGGTTATGGTACATCTCACTGTGTGGCTGCAATTGTGAGTGATGCTGGTGACATATGACTCTCTTTTGTATCAGCCTGTTAAGTGATAAGGCTGAGTGATAAATACCTCGTTACTGCATAACAAAAACACTGTTGCCGGAATGCTTCAGCCAGGCATTAAGACTGTGAGAGGTTAGTATTAAGGTTTAGCTACTGATTTATAAGATGATGGGAACATTTTGCAGTTTATTTTATGGAATCATAGCAATAAGCTTAGTTTCCTAGATATCTGAATATTTTTATATAAATCACCAGATATAAAAGCAAATGTTTGTTCTCATAATATGTGGATGTGTACCTGGATTTAGGGTGGCTTTTTTTATTACAAGACTTTTAGTCATGCTTTCTGCATTTCTTTTCTTTCAGGTTTAGAAGTTTACCTACCCTGCTGATCCCATTGAAAAGCAGAGTGATAATAAAAAATATTGGACTTACACTTTTTACATTTGCATATCTATAAATCTAATATGAGGGCCTGAAAATGCCTTTTGAATTGTTTTGGACATTCATTACTGTAACATCCTTTGGAGAATTTGCTACAAGTTTGGTCTCTTGGTCTCTACAAGTTTGTCAGACTTGTCAGAAATCCATTATGTCTGCCAGTTAGCCACCTTAGAAATTCTTTTGTCAGTGCAGTTTCAGTGATTTTTAGCTCAGCTGACTTTTAGTCATTTGTCTTTGTCCGTTGTCCTTCCTTCTATCTGTCCGGCCAGCCGTCTGGCCGTTAGCAGGGCACAAATTGTAACTGTAAGGGCTAGATACATGAACCCTATGCAGTCTTAGAGGTTCTAAAAAGATCTCCTTGCAGATCTGAAATAAGGTCACTGTGACCTATATTCTCTGAGTTACGGGGTGTGTTTGCACCTCCCAGAATTAATTCTTATAGCCAAAATAATCATCCCAAACCTTACATGTCAATAGAGGAAGAAACTTTTTGATATTTAGGTCTTAGGGTCAAAGGTCAATGTCACAGGACCAGCTTCTTGAAAAAAGTTGTGGATGCATTTCAAGTCAGACTTTTCATCCCAAACCTTCCATCTTCCAAGTATGGTCAGATACCATATGGTATACCATCAGGCTTTAAATACAGGTCATGCTTGTCAGCTGAGCGTCATGACCCATGGGTCACTTGTTCTTAATATTTACCAGAAGTAATCTCCTACATATTTCCTATATACATGCAAGAAATTAAGTCGGTTAAGTATAATTTCTATAATTTATGGGTGGGAACATTATGGATTTTGTAAAAAATCAGGAAAAATATTTACTCACTTAACATGAAAAATATTGAAACTAGAGATTATTTTCTCAAGTATATAACTTTGTTTAATTAAGATTCAATTGTTTACCCAAAATTAGATCTGATAAAAAATAAAATTATTATTATATAGCATAAAAATAAAATAAGTACCATAAATTTTGCCAAACTTTGACCATGGCAGGTTTTTTTCCTGTAAGTACTATTGATTTAATTTTCACAGCATGTAAACATAAGTATATAATTTGTTTAAGATGACTAGGAAGTCAGCAATGCCAGGTTTTCTGATTTGTTACAGTCACTGGGGGAGATCACCTACTGTGACAGGTGTACAGTTATTCTCAAATCACCACTCCAATCCCCCCCCCTACAAACCCAAACCACCAAGTGTTATGCAGTAATTTTTATTGTTATACTGCATCTCCTTAACTGTAATGCTGTTTCCACTCCAATGTACAAAAACTCTCCTTAAAAAAGTAATTAAAGGTGTAACTCAGAAGATGCCATGTTGTGTTAATGTAGCATTTTTAAAGGAATCAGTTTTCTTTTATATGATTTTAACAAATATAAATAAACAGTATGAGCAAATTTATAAAATATGAAGTGAATTATGGATAAATGAAGACACAATTTAAAATTGTTAAATCTGAATCAAGTATTATTTTAAGTAATTTATTGTTTTGCTAATTCAAAAAATATATTTATAGGGGGAAAATAAATAAACATTTGTATGCATGATGTGGTGTTATCTGACAAGAGTGAGATTTATGATGATGCAATTTAGAATTATGAATCAACTTTTATATTCAGATATATATGTTATATTGGAAATGTATAGAAATATAAACTAATAACAGATCATTTGTTCACAAATTGCTCACATGCTTCTGTTTTAACATTAGGAAACACATGGTCAGGTCACAAAATATTATTTACAACAATTTCTTGCTCATCAATACAAACCAATCATATGAACCAACCATGGCCTATATTATATAAATTGTATCCCCAGACAAAGTCGGGATACTATGGTTTCATGACGGTCCCGCCGCCGCTGCCACAGAAAAACCTTGTGAGCGGGATAACTCAAAAAAATATTTCACTGATCTTTTTCAAACTTTACATTTGTATAGATATAGGTAGGGGACGAAGCCTATTTAAAATGGGGTCATGACCTATGCTAGGAAAGTGACCTTGACCTTGAATAGGTCCATTTTTGCTGAAAATAACACAAATTCTTAAATATCTCAAGTAAGCTTGCATGGACTGGTCCAAAAATCAAGGTGACCGAAGATCTTGGATAGCCTTGTGATATACTGGAAACTGGTGGCGCCACCTATTATCCTTTTCTTGTTTTTACGCCTTTTAATACCCCCATAATTGCCACTTGACAGTACTGTAAGCATTATAAGTCAAAAACTAATGGACAGATTTCTTTCATATAATGCACATGTAGAGAGATTGGTTATGGGATGAGGTCTATTTACATTTGGGTCATGACCTTTACCATGAGAGTGGCCTTGACCTTTAATGTGTCCATATTTGGTGAAATCACACACCTCTTATGATATCTCCATTGTTGAAAGCCATATGGATTTCAAACGTGACTTATGTATGGCCCACTACTAAAGTAAGAACCCTATAGATTCTAGGGTCATGAGGTCAAAGGTCAAGGTCACTGGACTCGCATCTTAAAAGATACTGTGGATGCATTTTAAGCCAAACTTTCATCCCAGGTCTTCCATCTTGCATATATAGCTCACTTGCCAATAGTGGATGATCCATATCAATTTTTGGGTCACAAGTTCAAAGGTCAAGGCCACAGGAGCTATCTGTCAAAAAGTTAGTTTCTGGATGATGATTCCTGCTTTTATTGATGTATTGATTTCAAACTTAACTTATATATGTCCAGTTGAAAAAGCAAGACTCCAATTGATTTTGGGGTCATGAGGTCAAAGGTCAAGGTCACAGATTGTGGATGCATTTTCAGCCAAACATTTCATCTCAGACCTTTCATCTTGCACATATAGTTCATCTGCCAATAGAGGAAGACCCCTATCAATTTTGAGGTCACAAGGTCAAAGGTGAAGGTCACAGGAGTCATCTGTCCAAAAATTAGTTTCTGGATGATAATTCCTGCTTTTATTGATGTATGGATTTCAAACTTGACTTGTATATGACCCGTTTGAAAAGCAAGACCTGAATTGATTTTGGGGTCATGAGGTCAAAGGTCAAGGTCACAGGACACATCTTTAAAAAGACTGTGGATGCATTTTCAGCCAAACAATTCATCTCAGATTTTTCATCTAGCACATATAGTTCACCTGCCAAGAGTGGAAGACCCCTATTATTCTTGAGGTCACAAGGTCAAAGGTGAAGGTCACAGGAGTCATCTGTCCAAAAATTAGTTTCTGGATGATAATTCCTGCTTTTATTGATGTATGGATTTCAAACTTGACTTGTATATGTCCCATTGGAAAAGCAAGACCTCAATTGATTTTGGGGTCATGAGGTCAAAGGTCAAGGTCACAGGACACATCTTTAAAAAGATTGTGGATGCATTTTCAGCCAAACATTTCATCTCAGACCTTTCATCTTGCACATATAGTTCACCTACCAAGAGAGTGAGACCCCTATCAATTTTGAGGTCACAAGGTGAAAGGTGAAGGTCACAGGAGCTAAAAATGGGGGCCTATTCTTAAAGAGGGGCCGTACTATGTCTGGGGATACTCTGGCACCTGCGGTGCCAAGAAATGTCTAGTTATACCTCTTCCTCTTACACTTTATCTCCATTTGATATTATTTTAGATTTTTACTTTCAAGGTCAACTTCAGCTGAGCAGAGTAGTGACCCATGGGTCCCTTGTTTTCTTTTTTTCTGCTTGGTTCTGCTCCTACTGCATTTGTTTCCAGGAAAATTCTCTGAGATCCATGCATATAACTTTCTGTATCCTAACATCATAACAGGGTCACCTGTGAAGTGGAACCTAAAAGATGTTGACGGTGCCATCTACATACCTTTTCATGGCTTTCATGGGTTTTCATGGTTGTTCATCTCTACATCTTTTTGGTGAACCAGTGAGCTTATGCAGTTGTGTGGTGTCGTCCGTCAACCGAATATGTACCCATATTATCTGAAAAACAGCAGGAGCTAGCACCACCAAATTTTATGCAAAAATCAGTCATCTGAAAAAATCTATCAAATTTTCCTTTTTTCTTTGCTATCTGCATTTACTTAGATTTTAAAGGGGGGGGGGAAGCTAAAATCCTTTAAAAATATTCTTCTCCAAAACTGTCTGGCTCAATTGTTCAATATTTCACAGAAGTAATCTCTGAAACAATTTCTCTTAAGTTTGTTCGAATGATTCCTGTTTGGTGAATTTTGGCCAAGTAACAGGTAGCTGAACTTGGGCATTTGGCCAAATAAAGGATACTAATTTTTAATTACAATATCGGAAATAGCTGGAGCTATCATCACCAAATTTAATGCAAATGTTGGTCACATGACTCATATTTGAATTTAGGGTATCAGTGGCACCACCTGCATCAACATTTTTGTCTGAGGGTCATCGGTCATCAGTACATTAACCCATAATGTTTAAGGAATAGCAGGAGCTAGTATCTGTTACATTTCTAATGTTGTGGGATTGAGCTTTTTATGGCACAACCTGCATTAACTTACATTTTATGGGGATAAGCTAAAAAAAACTTTGAAAATGTTCTTCTCTGAAATCATTCAGCCAAAATATGCAATATTTCACAGAAATGATCCCAAAGTCAAGCTCTCTCAAGTTTGTTCAGATGGTTTTCGGTTAGATGAATTTTGGCCGTGTTACAGGAAGTTGAACCTATTCATTTTGCCAAGTAAGCATACTAACATAATAATCTCAGAAACAACAGGAGCTAGCATCACCAAGTTTTTGCAAATGTTGGTCACATGACTCATATTTAAAATTGCAGTTTTTGTGGCACCACCTACATTGACCTGATTTTTACAGGCAAAAACCTCATAATTTAGCCTCTTTCAGCTTTAAAGGGGCCCAATCACCTATCCGACCTTTATAAACCTAAAGGTAATCCCTTGGAGCTTTTATTAAAAAAATGCCAGTAAACGTAGATTTCACCGCACGCAGGCTGTTTGTTTTGTTTATATCATCATGTTTATTATATGTGGGGGCCTGGCAAAATAATTAAAACAAACTCAACAAGGGCATCTGGCAGCAAGTCAGATAAGCCAGAGCTTTGCAAATGGCGTTTTGCAACAAGTCACCTTTCTACCTCCGCACATATGCAACCTACCACATTAGGTTACATGTTTTTCCCGTTTGTCAACATTTACTATGTTTACAAACATGTTCTTGATAAACAATTTCATACATCCTTCACGAAGGCTTTATAAGAACTTTTCACAACCCAAATTACCTTTAGATCCTTAATTTATACACAGAGGAAGCCAGAAATCACATAAATTCTTTTTCAAAAGGTAGGTGGATGGGCACCTTTAAAATATTTTATGAAGAAACTGTCAAGCTCAATCATTTAAATTTTACAAGAATTATCCTAGGGTAGGCTTTCAAACTGAGGGCTGCAGTAGTCTTCTTCTGAAAAACTGTTGTTTCAACTTCGGTAACATTGCACAAAATGACTCTTTGGAGGCCTTTGTTCAAGTTAACTTAAAGGGGCCAAATCACATATCTGACCTTCATATACTAAAGGTAATCCCTTGGAGCTTTCATAAAAATAGGCCAGAAAACGTGAATATCTCTGCTCACAGGCTGCTTGTTTAGTGCTTATCAATGTGTTTATAATATGTGGGGCCCACCAAAATAATCAAAATAAATTCATTAATGGCATCTGGCAGCAGGTCAGATAAGCCTGAGCTTCGCAAATGACGTTTTGCAACATTTGCTACAAGTGACCTTTCTACCTCCGCATATATGTACCTTTGCCACCCTTGGGTATATGTTTTTCCATTTTGTCAACATTGCTATGTTTACAAACACGTTGTTGATAAACAAAAATCATACATCCTTCATGGAGGCGTAATAAGAACTTTTCATGACCAGAATAAGCCTTAGATCATTTATATATACACAGAGGAAGCCAGAAATAAATATTTTTTCAAAAGGTAGATGAATGGGTTCCTTTAAATGATTGTTGGCAGAATGATTGGACCTTTAACGATGAAAGGACTGCATCTAAAAAATGTTGTGAAAATATCAGCTTAAATAAAAAGCATTGTAGCCAAAGTCTTTCAGCATGTGTAAACAGATTTACCAACAGGCCAAGATTGTGTCTGTATATATAAATAGCTTGGCAGACTGCCAATTATTTCAGATTTGGCAACAGGCCAAATTGGCAGACTGCCAACTGTATCAGATTATGCAACAGGTCAAGAGGTCACTCAGTGCAGCCAGGTGTAGGTCAAGAGGTCACTAAGTGCAGTAGCTGCAGCTGGCAATTTTGTTGGTTCACATGGGCCAACTGCCTTCCTTACCTGAGCTTGGTCAGCCAAGTGCACCTGACTCAAAAGAAGTTTGATGTATTTGCCTTATGTTTTGACCTGTCCATGCATCTTTGATGGCTTTCTCGTACGAAAGACTGGTGTTGCCACCTACAATAATTTTTGCACAGTGTATGTCCCTGCTTATTTCTCAGGAGGGTTTTGATATATCAGCCTTAAATTGTGCATATTAATATATCTTGGATAGCTAGTTGTATACAAGACTAGTTGCGCCACCTACAGTAATTTTGCACAGTGTATGCTCCTGCTTATTTCACAGTCCTGAGTGATTTTACATATTAGCCTGGAATTTTTCATGTCCATACATCTCGGATAGTTTTGTTGTATACAAGACATGTGGCACCACCTACAATTGTTTCATGCATCTGTGCACATAGCCCAAGAGAGGTAAGAAGTATCTGCCTGAAATTTTGCATGTCCATACATCTTCAATGGCTTTCTCGTACACTAGACTGGTGGTGCTACCTACAATCGTTTTTGTGTTGTGTGCACCCATGCCAGTATTTCAGCAGTGACATTTGTGTAATTGGTGCTTGTACTTGGGTTCAAAATGTTTTTATAGCACTTGCATTGTACATGTAGGCCTTGTTAGGATCAACAACTACATTCAACACTGGGTGACCCCTGACAAATCTTCTCATTCTTTTTAGGATCAACAAATACATTTTATGCCTTGTGACCCTAATAAATTTTCTCTGGTCTTTTTAGGATCAACAAGTATATTCAATGCCTGGTGAGCCCTGACAAATCCTATTCTCTTGTGCACCTACCAGGGTTTGTTATGGGAGACATGGATCGTTCCAGTGAGTATCTGATCCTAATGTTTTCTTGATGAAGCAGTTTATTTGTGGAATGTGGAGAATACTGTTGATGGTAATTTATATTTGCAAGGCTGAAATTTTGGCAATTTTTTCAATTTGAATGTTTTGCGAGGGTTTCATTTTTTGTGATTGCACAGACCTGATATCACAATAAAAATAAATCCCACAATAATTCATTCATTGTATCTGCCAAAACGAAGTTTTGCGGATACTATGTTTTTGACCGGGTTCCCCCGCCGCTGCCGCCGCCGCGTTCGTTTCCGGAAAACTCCTCTGAGACTACTGGACGGATTTTTCCGAAACGTACACCAATTATCGGGTCACATGTGAACTGGTGCCTTACCAATTGGCCTTGACCTTTGACCTTTCCTCTCTGCCTAGCGTCTGTTTGTGCATCTGTTTCCACACATAAACCCACATATCTCGGGAACCATTTGACCGATCAGGAAAAAAATTTTGTACAAATGTAGCCCTTGGATAGCTTTATGACATAAACAAAAATGGTTGCGCCACCTGCAGCCATTTTCGCACAGCGTCCATATGTTTGTCTGCCTTTGGTTAAAATCACTCATATCTCTGCAGTGGTTTGACCAAATTACCTGTAATTCGGCATGCATATACATCTTGGATAGCTTTTTTGATTTTATGACAGGTGGCGCCAGCTTCATTCACGTTCACGCTGCAGACATTAATGCTTATATCTCCGGACTCGTTTGACCAATCAGGAAAAAGATTCTACACAGATGTAGCCCTTGGATAGCTTTATAACATACACAAAAATGGTGGCGCCACCTGCAGCCATTTTTGCACAGCGTCCATCTGTTTGTCTGCTGTGGGATAAAAACACTCATATCTCTGCAGTGGTTTTACTTTTCCACCTGAAATTTTGCATGTGTATACATCTTGGATAGTTTCTAGTTCAAATAACAGGTGGCGCCACCTGCAATCATGTTTACGTGGCAGACATCCATTCTAATATGTAACACATGTAACTCTATTTCCCCTTGCCACTCAATCCGTACCTTACTTCACCCGTCCTACTCTGATTTTGGCGGATACACGTAGCCGCTAGTCAACTACCCATTTTCTAGTTTCAGTTAGTCATTATATTATGACGTCTTAAAGTCAACACATATGATTATGCATGTTTTATCATAATTAATGTGTGTTTGCATTGGCTGGTTCCTATGCCTCGCATGCACTGGTTAGACTGCTGATTAATGAACCACGTTTTCAAAGGTGTGATAACTATTCCATTTGTGCATATGAGCATCATCAAATCCTGGTCATCTTAGTTGCTGGGGCATCTTATTCCAAGGGTTCATATTTGAAATTATTTCCATTAGAGTAATATCCTGAAAATAAAACCCTCACTAAAATAAAGCAATATATTTTGCCACAAGTAAGTCATTTGTCAAATAGACCTTTGATCATATGGTCAGTCAAGCCTACTTAAACAATTCCCATTACATGGTATTTTACTTGATATTTGTCTTTAGACATAGTAGCAAATTTTCTTTCGGCCTTTCACCAGGCAATACAAATTCAGTTGTCTTTAATTGTAACAGAAACCTATTTTTGTTACCGTGAATCAGTTTCAGACACATTTGACAAAATATTGAAAAATATCTATCATGAAAACCATATAGTGATTTGCAATGTGTGAATCACTGTATTGTGATATACTGATATATCGATAATAATGCTCAGCCTCTTATAATCTATAGTCTTATATGAAGTGGTGTAACCTGTGATTGTGTTTATTAGCTCAGCTGACTGAAAGTCATCTGAGCTATAGCGGTCAACCTTTGTCTGTCGTCCGTCTGTTCGTCTGTCCGTTAACCAGGCACAAAATCATAACCACAATAGACCTGGAATCTTCTAACTTGACATCGTGGGAGATCCACAAAAAAATCTCCTTTGAAACCTGAAATTAGGTCTCTGTTACCTATATTCTTTGAGCTATGGGGCTCCAAAGTACCCCCCCCCCCCCCCAGAATAATTGAAAATTTTATACAAAAGCTCAAGTATCTGAACAACTAATGCATTGATCACCATAATTTTTTGCATGGATATTGTTCATGGGGTGTTTCATCAGTTTGTGCAGACTGGTGGCGCCACCTGTATTTTTTCTATTTTTTCACGATTTTTTTTCTCTATTTTTGAATCCTCTTAAGATGCGGTCATCTGTTAACGGGGCACAAATCGTAACAACTGGACCTAGGATCTTCTCTCTTGACATGCAGAGATGCCCATGGAAAGTCTCTTTGAAAACCTAAAATTAGATCTCTGTTTCTCATAACATCTGAGCTATAGGGCTCTGAAGTACCCCCCAGAATAATGGAAAATTTGATACAAAAACTCTAGTAACTGAACAACTATTGCATTGATCACCATGATTCTTTGCATGGATATTGATCCTGAAATGTGTCATCAGTTTCTGCAGTCTGGTGGCGCCACCTGTATTTTTTTAATTTTACAATATTTTTCTCTATTTTTGAGACCTCTTAAGATGCGGTCATCTGTCAACAGGGCACAAATTGTAACGACTGGACCTAGAATCTTCTCTGTTGACATTCAGAGAGGCCCTTGAATAGTCTCTTCGGAAATCTTAAATTAGGTTTCTGTTACCCATAACCTCTGAGCTAAAGGGGCTCCGAATTACCCCCAGAATAATAGAAAATTTGATACAAAAGCTCAAGTAACTATACAACTATTGCATTGATCACCATGATTCTTTGCATAGATATTGATCATGGAATATTTCCTCAGTTTCTGCAGTCTGGTGACGCCAACTGTATTTTTTTCGATTTTTTACCAATTTTTTTTCTCTATTTTTGAGACTTCTTAAGATGCAGTCATCTCTTAACAGGGGACTAATCATAACAACTGGACCTGGAATCTTCTTACTTGATATCAAAAGAGGTCCATGAAAAATCTCCTTGAAAACCTGAAATTAGGTCTGTTATCCATGACCTCTGAGCTATGGGGCTCTGAAGTACCCCCTAGAATAATGGAAAATTTGATACAAAAGCTCAAGTAACTGAACAACTAATGCATTGATCACCATGATTCTTTGCATGGATATTGATCCTGAAATGTGTCATCAGTTTCTGCAGTCTGGTGGCGCCACCTGTATTTTTTTAATTTTACGAATTTTTTCTCTATTTTTGAGACCTCTTAAGATGCGGTCATCTGTTAACAGGGCACAAATTGTAACGATTTGACCTAGAATCTTCTCTCTAGACATGCAGGGAGGCCATGAAAAGTCTCCGTGCAATCTGAAATTAGGTCTCTCTTACCCATATCCTTCAAGCTATAAGGCTTCAAAGTATCCCTCAGAATAAAGGGAAATTTGATACAAAGCTCTAGTATCTGAATAACTAATGCATTGATAACCATGATTTTTAGCTGAGCTGACTGTAAGTCATCTGAGCTTTAGCAATCACTCTTTGTCCGTCATCTGTCTGTCTAGCTGTCTGTCTGTTTGTTAACCAAGCACAAATCGAACTGCTGGACCTGGAATCTTCTTTAATTGACATCAAGAGAGGTCCATGAAAAATCTCCTTGAAAACCTAAAATTAGGTCTCAGTTATCCATATCCATCAAGCCACGGCCCCGAAGTCCCCCCAGAATAATGCAAAATTTTATACAAAAGCTCAAGTATCTGTATAACTACTGCAATAATCACCATGATTCTTTGCATGAATATTAATCATGGAATGTTCCATCAATTCCTGCAGACTGGTGGCACCACCTTTAATTTTTTTTTAAATTTTTAGCTCAGCTGACTTTCAGTCATGCTGGGCTATAGCGATGGGTCTTTGTCCGTCGTCCTTCCGTCTGTCCGTCCGGCCATCCGGCCGGCCCTCAGGCCGGCTGTCCGGCCGTTAGCAGGGCACAAATCGTAACCGTAGGGGCTAGGGCCATGAACCCTATGCAGTCTTAGAGGTTCTAAAAAGACCTACTTGCAAACCTGAAATTAGGTCACTGCGACCTATATTCTCGAAGTTATTGGGTGTGTTTGCACCCCCCAGAAATAATTCTTTTAGCCAAAATTTTCATCCCAAACCTTCCATCTTTCACATACAGCTCACCTACCAACAGGAGAAGAACCATAATTATTTTGAGGTCACAAGGTCAAAGGTCAAGGTCAAAGAACCAACTTCTTTGAAAAGCCTGTGGATGTATTTTAAGCCAAGCCTTTCATCCCAATTCTTTGATCTTTCACATATAGCTCACCTACTAAGTGGGAGAAGAATCCTATATATAGATGTTGAGGTCACTAGGTCAAAGGTCAGGGTCACAGGATCCACTTCTTTGAAAAGGTTGTGGACACATTTCAAGGTAGACCTTTCATTCCAAACCTTTCAGCACTGATATCGCTTCTATGCCAACAGGGGAAAAGACCTGTTGATTTTGAGGTCAAATGTCAAGTTCACAGCACCCTCTTCTTGCGTGGAGTCATTTTCAGGCAAACTTTTCAATCTATACTTTCCATCTGTCATATATGGCTTACCTACCAATAGGGGAAGAAGCCTATTGAAGTTGAGTTCAAAAGGTCAAAGGTCAAGGTCACAATATTGTTCTAAATGCTTGTGAACATATATCAAGTGAAACTGTTAACCCAAACCTTCAGTCTTTCACATATGCCACATCTATGCATCACTCAATGTGATTCAAACTTCATATTTATGGATCCTTTTGCATGAAGAAATAACTAATTGATTTTGAGGTCAGCTGGTCAGGAGGTTAAAGGTTGCAGGCCTAAGTTATTCACTCATTGGTTGCCAAGTAATTACACCGGGCCAGATGTAATTGGTTAGTAGTTACCCATCATTTAGAAAGAATCCAGTTGATATGTGGGCAAAAGGCCAAGGTCATAGGTCAGGTCAACTTATTTTGTAGACCATCTCTATTTTTCTTGTATATATAAGCTTGCACTCCAGCTGGTACATCTCACCATGTGGCTGTAATTGTGAGTGACACTGGTGACATATGACTCCCTTTTGTATCAGGCTATAAAGTGATAAGGCTGAGTGATAAGTACCTCGTTACTGCATAACAAAATACTGTTGTTGGAATACTTCAGCCAGGAATTAACACTATGAGAGTATAGTATTAAGGTTTAGCTACTGCTTTATAAGATGATGGGAACATTTTGCAGTTTTATTTTATGGAATCATAGCAATAAACTTAGTTTCCTAGATATCTGAATATTTTTATATAAATCACCACATATAAAAGCAAGTGTTTGTTCTCATAATATGTGGATGTGTACTTGATTTAGGATGGCTTTATTTTATTACAAGACTCTTAGTCATGCTTTCTGCATTTCTTTTCTTTCAGGTTTTGCAGTTAACCAACCCTGCTGACCCCATTGAAAAGCAGAGTGATAACAAAAAATATTGGACCTACACTTTTACATTTGCATATCTGTAAATCTGATATGAGCGCCTGAACATGCCTTTTGAATTGTTTTGGACATTCATTACTGTAACATCATTTGGAGAATTTGCCCCAAGTTTGGTCTCTTATTGGATGATGTGTGATATCAAATGTCAAACTTGTCAGAAATCCATTATGTCTGCAAGTTAGCCACCTCAGAAATCCTTTTTTCAGTGCAGTTTCAGTAATTTTCCTTCAATTTTTGGTCCGATTTAGAGAATGGTTGTTGTCTGATTTCAGACCTGTCAGAAGTCCAAAATGGCCACCAGGCAACCATCTTTAAATTCCTTTTGATCATATTATCTCAAGAACTGTTAAAGTGAAGGCAGTCGGACGTATATTAATGTAATCTTGCAAAGGATTGGGTCAAATATTTCTTAATAAATATTATCAGCATATATGAAAGTGCAGTACAGTTGGCTTGTATTGAATAAAAATTCATACAGAAGAACCTTTTTCTCAATAATTCTTGCTTGGATTTCCTTGATTTTTTTGCTATATATTTTGATCTTATATTTGCCCGTTGTGGTGTTCCTTTTGAGACTGACAGGTATCAAGTAAGCTATGGGAATAGTTCTGGATACCTTAACAATCATACATTTTCCTCAGACCATCAATTCACTGTGTTTTAACCAGACATAGGTGATATATATTTCTGTTGTCGTACAAAATTTCAACAAATTGGCAAATTGGTTCTTCAAAATTTGACTGGAAGTTGTGAATCTCAGCCCATGATGTCACAGGTTATGCTTGGCAACTGAGCGCCATGACCATGGGTCACTTGTTACGATTTTTTTTTCTCTTTTTTTTTCAGACCTGCAATGAAACTGTCATCTGTTAACAGGGCACAAATTGTAACCGCTGGACCTGAAATCTTCTCACTTCAAATCTAGGAAGGTCCATGAATAATCTTCATGGAAACCAGAAATGAGGTCTCTGTTACCAATAATCTTTAAACTATGGGGCTGTGAAGTACCCCCCCCCCCCTCCAGAATAATAAAAATTTTGATACAAAAGATCAAGTATCTGAATACTTACTGCATTGATCACCATGATTATGTGCATGAACATTGATCATAGGGTGTTCTGTCACCTCCTGCAGGCTGCTGGTGCCACCTGTATTTTTTCCATTTATTATGATTTTTAGCTCAGCTTACTATAAGTCATCTGAGCTATATTGTGGTCCATTGTCCGTCGTCTGTCTGTCTTGCCGTCCGTCTGTCCGTAGATTTGGCACGTTTTGAAACCCTGAGACCTAGGAATCCAAAATTTGGCACAATGTTAGATGTCCCCAAGATCTCCTACCAAGCCAAAAACTGGGTCTTTGCGACTTCATTCCTTTGAGAAATAAAGGAAAAACCTCAATTTTTTATTAAAAACATATTTTCACACTTCAAGACTGCCAAATATCAAAACCAGTCATCTGTTTTTCCTTATATTTACCATAAATAATCCTCTATATATAGTTCCTATGTACATGCCAGAAATTAGGTCTGTATTATATAATTTTAAAAGTTATGGGCCCCGAACATAATGCATTTTGTAAATAATCAAGAAAGAAATTTGATCACTTAACACAAAACTTGTTAAAGCTAAGCACTTTTTTTTCCAGTAATATAACTTTTATTAATCAAAATTAAATTGTATCCTCAAAATTAGATCAAACTCTTTTAAATTTTTAAAAATATTAGCAAAAGTAGAAAGTTGGTACTTAAATTTTGCGCAACTTTGACCATGGCATGTTTTTTTTCCTGTACCTGCTTTGGATTTTATTTTCAAAGCAGGTTTTGATAGCATTTCAACTGTTAACACCAAAAATTTGAAACCAGTTGATCAAAAACAGTAGATTTTATTCAAGTTTTCAAGCACCATGTCACATATTGTTTACATCAAGCAAGTGTTATGCAGTTTGCTAGAGCTCAGCTCCCCAGCTTCAGCTCTAAGTTTTTTAAATTTGGCATACAGTTAAATTTCTCCAAAATCCCCTACCATGCCAAGAATTTGGTCACTAGGACTTAATTCCTTCGAGATATTAATGAAAAACTTAATTATTCAATTAAAAACCCATTGTTACACTTTAAGACTGCCTAATATCAAAACCACTGATCTGACTTTGATCATATGTAATGTACATATTTTTCTATACATTCACTATGCACATGCCAGAAATGATGTCAGTATTCTTTTTTTTAAAAATCAAGAAATATATTTACTCCCTTAACAAGAGGATTGCTGAAGCTTTATTGCATAAGAATGGGAATTCAGGTAAAATGAAAGTATTTGAATACCAGTGCAGATACTTTCAATATGTATTCATGAATGCATTCATGAATATATTCTATATTATTTTAATAATCATTTCAGTTATATTTTATTTTAAAAAATCATATGATTTTCTTATTTTTTTTATTAAAAAATTATATTGGCACAATATTTGTTATTAAATTTTAATAAATAGTTAGCTCTTTTATTATATGTGCTGCTTATTAGTTATATGGCCAAGTCAAAATCTGTGTGACAATAACACTCCATTTGTTAATAAAATAAATGAAATCAGTCCTCTTCCCTGTCTCCAAAAATACCCTCAAAATCATACATAAGCTAAACACCAACAACTCATAATAAAGCTTATATTAATTACCACACAAAACCAGCATGTGCCTCATTCCGTAATCATAGTTTTTATCATAAATAACAGCTGAGCGCCGTGACCCATGGGTCTTTTGTTTTTTTTTTGTTTTTTAGACCTGCAAAGAAACTGTTTACTGTTAACATGGCACCATTTTGAATCTGCTGGACCTGGAATTTTCTATCTTGACATCAAAGGAGGTTCATGAATATATCTCTATGGAAACCTGAAATTAGGTCTCTCTTACCCAGATTCTCCGAGCTATGGGGCTCAGAAGTACCCCTCAGAATAATTGAAATTTTTATGTTAATTATATTTCAAATACATCTTAAAATACACTCTTTGTATTTTCATGTTCAGCTGAGCGTCATGGCCCATGGGCAACTTGTTGTTAATTCAGTTGTCTATCTGTCATGCTGAGTTTTTGCAATTTTATCATTAAGTGCAAACAGATGTAGTCTCCCCTATATTCTTTTTCTGAATATAGATTCAACATAAAGTTTTCTTTAAGAGATGAATCCATAAATAGTACCTCTTAAATCTTAAATTACCTGTATATCATTTATGAAAATACTATAGAGAGATAATTAACAACCAAATATTTGAACATTTTTTATTTCTTACATGCAGAAGAACACATCTCATGTGGAATACAAGCTAGGGTTATTGCTACAATAACTGATTTTTGTAGGGCAAATACCAATTTCTGAAGAACAAGTTTATATATTACTTGCCTAATAGGAAGAGCTACTTTCAAAAGTTAATGTTCAGCCCTCTTTGTTGAAAATAACATGTATTTCTACAGTAGTTTATATTTATTTATTTCAGGGAAAGTTGCTCCATGGAGTTTGGTTAAGCAGGGAGAGAGTGCAAGGTTACAGTCATTTGGATATTTTGATGGAGGCAGATCAAATGACTTGTTTCAGTGGCAATCCACACTTTCAAATAACTTGATGTTTCTTGTGTCTAACTCTGTTTATTTACGACCGAGGTTATATAAGCCAGTGGTGCCTTACCAGGAGCCTATAGAATACAGCATAAAGTTATTACAAGTTGGCAATACATCTTTCACACATCTTGAAGAAATGAGACTTGCTGAGACCAAAGAGGTTTTATGTAATTCTGTTGTCAAACTGGTAGCAGTCAACAAGAAAACCAGGAAGCCAAACACACTGCCAGATTCCTTCCTAGAGGCCTTTAAAGACATCACTCACCAAGCTCCTACACATATAGACCAAAATAAGAGAATATCAGCTGTTCTACCTCCAGTGACCTCATTTACATATAGTTCAAAGGTTGAATATAGTGACCTTGATTATTATTTCCATACAAACCATTCCAATTACATTAAGTTTGTCCTAAATGGGATAAATGCCGCAAGCAGAAGTAATCAATTGATATCTCTCACAGGAGATATATCATTTAAGAATTTGAAAGAGATGCATCTGTTGTATCAAGGAGAGACAACTGCCGGGGATGATATTACGACTTATGTATGGCAGGAACCTGACGACCCGTACACAGTGAATGCAATTATACAGAAGAAGGATATACCAGTGTTCACCAGCTTAATGGTGTTTGAATAATGAAACAGCATTCTAAGAAAATATTGTATTTGTATTATTTTTAACATAATAAAAATGTTATATGCTCTCTGTTGTGTTTTTTTTTGTGAGCTAATGTGGTGGTGCTGAATTACCGGTCATCTGTTCTTTAACCTATACTCTCTCACAAATGCCAGGAGCTACCATCACCAAATCGTATGTCAATTTTGGTCACGTTCAGGTGTTGTGTTTTTTTGCACCACTAGCAACCACTTGCATTAATTATCAAGATACTATTGGTTTTATATAAAATTATTAATTATTCTGGGGTGCACAAATCATCCCCATGACTCGGAGCATAGAGGTCGCAGTGATACAATATCTGGTTTCCACAGAGATTTTCAGCTCAGCTGACTGAAATTCATCTGAGCTAGAGAGATTGCTCTTTGTTTGTCCTCTGTCTGTCTGTCCGTCTTTCTGTCTGGTTTTCTGTTAACAGGGCACAAATTGTAACTGCTGGACCTAGAAACTTCTTACTTGACATCCTGGGAGGTTCATGAAATATCTCCTTGGAAACCTGAAATCAGGTGTCTGTTGCCCATATCCTCTGAGCTATGGGGCTCGTAAGTACCCCCCCCCCCCCCCGGAATAATTAAAAATTCAATAAAAAACTCCAGTACATGAATAACTTATGTTTTGATCGCCATGATATTTTTGAATGCACATTGATCAGTGTTTCATCAGGCTCTGCAAACTAATGACTGACCTGTATTTTTTTCTTTTTTTTTCACGAATTTTCATATCTATTTACGAGATCTTATAATGAAGTGGTCTGGCTGTAAATAGAGCACAAACCATAACCGTTAGACCTAGGAATTTCATACTTGACATCCAGGGAGGCTCAGTGAAAAACTCCTTGGAAGCCTGGATTTAGGTCTCTGTCTCTCATATTCTCTGAGCTACAGTGGTCAGAAGTACCCCTCCCCCTGGATAACTTAAAATTTGATACAAAGCTCCAATATCTGAATAACTAGTGTATCCAGGGAGGTCCTATTGGCAAATCTCCCTGAAAACCCGAAATTAGGGCAAGGTGACCTATCTTTTGCCATTCGGGGGAAAAATTGATTTTTAAGCACTCGGTGAGCCAGATGGTATCCATTTGGCATAGAATCCCTAACATGCCTTTCAGGGACGGCCATACAAAATCTCCTTGGAAACTTGAAAAAAAATGTCACTGTGACCTATTTTTTGCACGCTGTGTGAAAGAACATGATTTTAACCCTCCGGCCGTTGGTAAAATGGGCATGAATGGTAGCAGCTGGATGTAGAATAAGGTCACGGTAACCTATATCTAAGGTCTATTGGCAAAATGCCTGATTTTAAGCACTCCGGGGGTCATTTAACCCATTGTTTTAGGCTCATTTGATAAAGCTGAGCGTCATGGGTCACTTGTTAATTGACCTACCTGGATAGCCAGTTGGAAGCTCCGAGGTACAGCGGTTACGATTTTGGCCCTTCAAACGGACGGAATGACGATGGACAAAGGTTGAATATGTTTACGATGGAAAGTCATGTTACAAATTCGTAAACTACATTCAGATTAAAGGAATAACTGATCTTTTAATATTATACTTTTTAACATAGATTTAAACATATGTTACTGTGCGGAACATTTAAATCAAATTCCTCGTGACACATTTGATATTCTCGACTTTGAGACTGTTTTTGCGGTAATAGCCTACATTCGAATTCAAGGATAATTGATATTTGCTTATCTTTTTTATTGGTTTCTATTTCTATATGGAACGACGTGGTACAGCTTTCTACGGATAAATGGAATGAACTTGGGAGGAACAAAGGACCTACGCACAACAAGTCTTCACAAATCTTGTGAGTCCGATTGTCCGCAGAGTGGGCCTTGCACAATAAATGACGAGAACCACAATTTTTTTTAGCTAACCTGTGAGCTTATGCGATGGCGCGGCCTCGTCCGTCTGCCGTCCATGACTGGCTGTCCACCGTCCATGGCTGTAAGTCAGAAACCGTCGGAGCTAGCAGCTCCAAATTACATGTTAGAATTAGTCACATGTGAAACTTGGTGCCCTAGAGCTTATTATTGAGTTTCTGCATTAATTTAGATTTTATAAGGAAAAAGCTTAAAAATCTTCTGCTCCGAAACCGTCCAGCCAAACTGTCCAATATTTAATAGAAATAATTCCAGGAATGATCTTTCTCAAGTTTGTTCAAATGGTTCCAGTTCTGTGAATTTTGGCCGAGTTATAGGGAGTTGAACTTGGTCATCTGTCCAAAAAAGCACACTAAAATTAAAATCTCAGAAACGGCTGGAGATATCACCACCAAATTTTATGCCAATGTTTTTCACATAAGTCGTATCTGAAATTGAGGTATTGGTGGCGCCACTTACATTGATCTGATTTTACAACCAAAAATGTAATTTTAGACTCTTCTAGCTTATACACTGTTTTTTAGCTCAGCTGACTTTAAGTCATGCTGGGCTATAGCGATGGGTCTTTGTCCGGCGTCCTTCTGTCTGTCCGTCCGGCCGGCCGTCCGTTAGCAGGGCACAAATTGTAACCGTAGGGGCTAGGGCCATGAACCCTATGCAGTCTTAGAGGTTCTAAAAAGATCTCCTTGCAAACCTGAAATTAGGTCACTGCGACCTATATTCTCGAAGTTATGGGGTGTGTTTGCACCCCCCAGAAATACTTCTTTTAGCCAAAGTTTTCATCCAAAACCTTCCATCTTTCACATACAGCTCACCTACCAACAGGGGAAGAACCATAATTATTTTGAGGTCACAAGGTCAAAGGTCAAGGTCACAGAACCAACTTCTTTGAAAAGCCTCAGGATGCATTTTAAGCCAAACCTTTCATCCCAATTCTTTGATCTTTCACATATAGCTCACCTACTAAGTGGGAGAAGAATCCTATAGATGTTGAGGTCACAAGGTCAAAGGTCAGGGTCACAGGATCCACTTCTTTGAAAAGGTTGTGGACACATTTCAAGCTAGACCTTTCATTCCAAACCTTTCAGCACTGATATCGCTTCTCTGCCAACAGGGGAAAAGACCTGTTGATTTTGAGGTCAAAGGTCAAGTTCACAGCACCCTCTTCTTGCGTGGAGTCATTTTAAGGCAAACTTTTCAATCTATACTTTCCATCTGTCATATATGGCTTGCCTACCAATAGGAGAAGAAGCCTATTGATGTTGAGTTCAAAAGGTCAAAGGTCAAGGTCACAATATTGTTCTAAATGCTTGTGAACATATTTCAAGTGAAACTGTTCAACCAAAACCTTCAGTCTTTCACATATGCCACATCTATGCATCACTGAATTTGATTAAAACTTCATATTTATGGGTCTTTTTGCATGAAGAAATAACTAATTGATTTTGAGGTCAGCTGGTCAGGAGGTTAAAGGTTGCAGGTCTAAGTTATTCACTCATTGGTTGCCAAGTAATTACACCCGGCCAGATGTAAGTGGTAAGTAGTTACCCATCATTTAGAAAGAATCCAGTTGATATGTGGGCAAAAGGCCAAGGTCATAGGTCAGGGATGTTCACAATAACTTATTTTGTAGACCATCTCTATTTTTCTTGTTTTCTTGTATATATAACCATGGCACTCACAACTGGTACATGTCACTATGAGCCCATAATTGTTAGTGACACTTGTGATATATGACTCCCTTTTGTATCAGCTCATGGAGTGATAAGGATATATCATTAGTGCATAACAAAAACACTGTTGCTGGAATGCTTTGGCCAGGCATTAAGACTATGAGAGTTAAGTGTTAAGGTTTAGCTACTGATTTATAAAATGATGGGAACATTTTGCAGTTTATTTCATGGAATCATAGCAATAAACTTAGTTTTCTAGATATCTGAATATTATTATACAAATCATCAGATATACCAGCAAGTGTTTGTTCTGATAATATGTGGGTCTTTACCTGGATTTAGGATGGCTTTATTAGATTACAAGACTTTTAGTGATGCTTTCTGCATTTCTTTTCTTTTAGGTCTTGCAGTTTACCTACCCTGCTGACCCCATTGAATAGTAAGCTGATAATTAAAACAAATTGGACTTGCACTTTTTACATTTGCATGTCCATAAATCTGATATGAGAGCTCTCCAACCTGATCATGCCTTTTGAATTGTTTTGGACATTCATAACTGTTACATTCTTTGAAGCAATTGCTACAAGTTTAGTGTCTTATTGGAGGATGTGTGATATCAAATGTCAGACTTGTCAGAAAACCATTATGTCTGCCAGGTAGCCATTTCAGAAGTCCTTTTGCCAGGGCAGTTTCAGTGATTTTTTTATGATGTTTGGTCCCTTTTAGAGGATGTTTGTTGTTCAATTTCCGACCTGTCAGAAATCCAATATGGCCACCAGGAAGCCATCTTTAAATTCCTTTTGAACATATTATCTCAAGAACTATTAAAGTGAATGCAGTGGGATGTATATTAATGTTATCTTGCATTGGGTCAAAGATTTCTTAATAAATATGACCATCATTTATGAAAGCTCAGTACAGATGACTTGTATTGAATAAAAATTAATATGGAAGCACCCGTTTCACAATAATTCTTGCATGGATTTCCTTGATCTTTTGCTATATTTTGATCTTAAGTGTGGCCTGTGTGGTATTCCTTTTGAGACTGACAGGTATCGAGCAAGCTGTAGGATTAGTTCCTGATAGCTCAACAACCATACATTTTGCCTCAGACCATCATTGTGCCGCAGAAAAACCTTGTGAGTGGGATAACTCAAAAAATATTTCACTGATTTTTTTCAAACTTTACATTTGTATAGATAAAGGTAAGGGGATGAAGCCTATTTAAAATGGGGTCATGACCTATGCTAGGAGAATGACCTTGACCTTGAATAGGTCCATTATTGCTGAAAATAACACAAATTCTTAAATATCTCAAGTAAACTTGCATGGACTGGTCTAAAAATTAAGGTGACCGAAGATCTAGGATAGCCTTGTGATATACCCGAAACTGGTGGTGCCACCTATTATCCTTTTCTTGTTTTTACGCCTTTTAATACCCCCATAATTGCCACTTGACAGTACTGTAAGCATTATAAGTCAAAAACTAATGGACAGATTTCTTTCATATTATGCACATGTAGAGAGATGGGCTATGGGATGAGGTCTGTTTACATTTGGGTCATGACCTTTACCATGAGAGTGGCCTAGACTTTTAATGTGTCCATATTTGGTGAAAATCACACACCTCTTATGATATCTCCAGTGTTGGTAGCCATATGGATTTCAAACGTGACTTATGTATGGCCCACTACTAAAGTAAGAACCCTATAGGTTCTAGGGTCATGAGGTCTAAGGTCAAGGTCACTGGACTTGCATCTTACAAGATACTGTGGATGCATTTTAAGCCAAACTTTCAAGGTCTATCATCTTGCACATATAGTTCATCTGCCAATAGAGGAAGACCCCTATCAACTTTGAGGTCACAAGGTCAAAGATGAAGGTCACAGGAGCCATCTGTCCAAAAATTAGTTTCTGGATGATAATTCCTGCTTTTATTGATGTATGGATTTCAAACTTGACTTATATATGTCCCATTGAAAAAGCAAGACTCCAATTGATTTTGGGGTCATGAGGTCAAAGGTCAAGGTCACAGGACACATCTTTAAAAAGATTGTGGATGTATTTTTAGCCAAACATTTCATCTCAGACCTTTCATCTTGCACTTATAGTTCATCTGCCAATAGAGGAAGACCCCTATCAATTTTGAGGTCACAAGGTCAAAGGTGAAGGTCACAGGAGCCATCTGTCCAAAAATTAGTTTCTGGATGATAATTCCTGCTTTTATTGATGTATGGATTTCAAACTTGACTTGTATATGACCCATTGGAAAAACAAGACCGGAATTGATTTTGGGGTCATGAGGTCAAAGGAGGTCAAAGGTCAAGGTCACAGGACACATCTTCAAAAAGATGTGAATGCATTTTCAGCCAAACATTTCATCTCAGACATTTCATCTTGCACATAAAGTTCCCCTGCCAATAGAGGAAGACGCCTGTCAATTGTGAGGTCACAAGGTCAAAGGTGAAAGTCACAGGAGCCATATGTCCAAAATTAGTTCCTGAGATGATAATGCAAGCTTGGATTAATATATGGATTTCAAACCTGACTTATATATGGCCCATCAATAAATCTAGACCTCTATTGATTTATATATAAAAGTAGATGATCAATATCAATTTTGGGGTCACAAGGTCTAAGGTCAAGGCCACAGGAGCCATCAAATTAGTTTCTGGATGATAATTCCTGCTTTTATTGATGTATAGATTTCAAACTTGACTTGTATATGTCCCATTGAAAAAGCAAGACCCCAATTGATTTTTGGGTCATGAGGTCAAAGGTCAAGGTCACAGGACCAACATCTTCAAAAAGATTGTGGATTGATAGATGGAAGAAACAATAATTGCTTGCCAAGTGTCAGTATATGCTGCTAAAAAATGGGGCCTATTCTTAAAGGGGGGTGGGGGGCCTACCATGTCTGGGGATACTCTGGCACCTGCGGTGCCAAGAAATATCTAGTTCACTATGTTTTAACCAGACATATATGATAAGAATTTATGGCAATGTAGAAAGTTTAAACAAAATTGGCATATAGGTTCTGCAACAATTTTACTAGTTGTGAATCACAGCCCATGATGTCGCAGGTCATGCTTGGCAGCTGAGCGTCATGACCCATGGGTCACTTGTTTTTATGAAACCGTTAAGCTGATTGCTTTATAAGCATTACAAGAATTATTCCATTGTAGGGTTCTGCCAGTTATATAAGAATAGATTGGGTAAATGCAGCTTTAAAAAAAGTAGTGTAGCGAATTAAAAAAGACTTTCAGTGTTTGAAAACAGATATTGCAACATGCCAAGTTTCATCATGCCATTCAAGAGGTCACTCAGTGCACCTAGGTGCACTCCAGACATCACCATGGCAACTGATCTAGCTCTGCCTGGTGACTAGACGATATGTCTAGACGTCTATACAAATCGTCTAGACGTCTAGTCATAACATCTAGACGCAGAATGCCCAGATTAGAACTAGTGGAACTATATCTTTCAACTGTTTGAAAAAACTTGGTTTGCATTTTAGTGAATCTGTGAGCTTATGCGATGGTGTGGCGTTGTCAGTCGTCCGTCGTGCGTCAAAACTGTCTCAAAGAGGACAGGAGCTAGCATCCCCATTTTTTTTTTGCAAGAATTAGTTATCTATTAAATTCTATCGGATTTTGCTTATTTCTTGGCTAACTGCATTTTCTTTGATTTTATAGGGAAAAAGCTAAAAAAAATTTTAAATTGTTCTTCTCCGAAACCATGCTGCCAAATGGTCCGTTCATCTGTCCCAATAATCCTCTATGGTAAAAAGAACATATCCGAAATATCCTGACTGATACTTCGTAGTTTCAAAATGTTCTAATCCGTAACTTGCCGGTCCGAAACGTCCATTTTGCTGAAATCATAATACTAAGGTAGGTATGCAAGACATTAGATGATCATTATTAAATTTTAAAATTAATCCTCCATTTAATACTCCCAAACTCTGCACAGGTTTGCATTAGGCCTGTAGGCCTTATTTGGTCATTTTTGTCGTTTCATGGCAAGCTGTAACACTATCGTTAGACATGTATGTTTACCTTCAAACCACACATATAACAAATTCGAGAAAATTTCTGCTGTTATTCGCCATATTAGTAAATACCCTTTCATCTTTGTTGAATTTCTAACCCAATGAACAACCGAAGCGTGACTTATTATAAAAGAGATTGATTAGCAATTCGGTCTGTGGTATTCATTTGAGGCTATTCGTCACTCATTGCCTTATACTATATAAGATTACCGGCCGTATACGATGATAGAGATGCAAATATAGGATGGATGGCCTTTGCAAAAGGAATTTCCCCATAAAGCTTGTGTGACGACTCCGGTAAGATTACCATGCCGTCCGACATGCCTACTGAGTTGTGTTTTCACGGCCGTCGATATTGTTGTCATGCTGTGCTATTGTCCTGATTTTTTAAAAGAATTCTTAAAAAAATGGAAAATACAGACTAAATCTTGTGTTGTTTATGTTCCCCAACTTCATGGTGGACGCAAATTGTTGTATTTTCTTGTGGGCAAGCTTGTTATTGATAGTGTCCCGTTCAGTATATAGGTGATTTTGGCCTCACAGTCAGTAAAACAATTACATGTAATAATTTTTTGTGGCGTATCGAGATTTTTTAAATAAATTAATTATAAACTAGAAATATGCATTCTTTTGAATTCTCTCTTGTGGTGGTCCTTTCATGTTGGGTAATCGGCAATCCGTGTTTTCATTCGATTATTGACCCAAATTCCAGGTTCCTTGGGGCATAGGATCATCAACAAGTGTTTGCACTCACTTAATCGGCCCATATTCCAATGTTCAATCGTACATATGCGAATGCACATTTGTGAACATTCCTGGAAGTCCTTCCTAAATCCCGATCATGAGCCGTACCCACACCATAATCTAAACGATTTCTAGTTACAAGTGCTATTACTTCATCTTTATTTACATTTTTTTACTCTTAACAATAGAGATAACAATTGGAATATGTAAAAATAACCATTACAGTTTTTAAAGGCTAAAATTGGATGTTTGATACGCAGGAGAATAGAACTAAAGTTTTTGCCCCGGGAACACCACTTGCGCAGCGCATAAAATACATATACTTTGTTCATCGTAATAAATCATGAGTCTCTTTTATAACTTCTAAATCTGTGCTTAAATTTTTTGTTATAAGATTAACAAATAAATAAAACGAATTTTTAATTTCACCATGTATATCATTTTTCAATTTGATTAAATATGAATTGTCTTTATATTATATCATATATATCTTTTTCACATAGTTTTTTTCTCAGTAATTTTATTTATCACCATTGGTCTTTTACATGAGTATATATGAGGGAGATATTTGATGTATCTACATTAAATAAATCCAACCCACATCTCCTTCAAAAGGACACGTACTAATAAAATGTAACTTTCATCTGTGGCACGAGCATGCGAGGCAAAACAGACCCGTTGCGAACCAGTTTCTATATCCTATGGCTGTGTTTACGAATTTATTGAAATGCATGTGTCAGCCTTAAATGAGAGCGATTTCTGGGACACCCTGCGTGGTGAAATGCAGCCGAGAACAAAAGTGCACATATTATAAACGCGGTTGCTTGACCGCGGCATTCGGTTAATTCTCCTGTCAGCGAGTTCCATTGAACGATGTATAAACGAGTTGACTGACACGCGCTTGCTGCTAAAGTTTCCCGGAAAACATCCTGGTGACACCAATGATACCTGACCCACAAACCCATTGGATGACATAAGATCGACGTCATTTACCCCATGCGTCCATTGGTTGACCTCAATTTTATTTGCATAGACGTCATCTGACCTCTGACCAGCCTTGTGACTGTCTGACCGTTGATTTTTTGCACGGAAGAAATTCCCGCTCCGGTGGGCTGGACGTGATACCTATCATCAATGTGAAACAAAGAGCAACATATTGATTATAACTTACCCAACAAATTATCTTCATTCATTAAACTGACCGTATGCATTTTAAATATGCCATTTTTAACCATTTGAACCAAATCATAAGATAGTACCAGGGCTTATGTAGTCCAGTCCACACCATCCGTGTCCGAGTCAAAGTCCGAGTCCCTGAGGTTCAAGTCTAAGCACTCCTTCTTCAAGTCAGAGTCAACTCAAACCCATGTCCGAGTCCTATAAAAATCTCTTTATAAAAATAAATTTAAATTGAACTTTTAGATTTTTAAAAATTTACATGTATTTTTTTTTTTTTTTGCTAGTTTGAGCATGCCTTAATTTAAAAGTTTTAATTCATTTAGCTCTCGCAGACCTAAAGCTTAACAGATACAGTGTTTTTAATATACTTTTTAAAATATACTGTTAGTAGTTCGCACACGTATATCAATGTCTTTATGGTATGTGACTGAGCTTTTCTTTTACTGTACTCGAGATGGACTTGGTCTGATTTCCTGAGTCCTTACTTGCAAGTCCAAGTACAAGCCCGCGTCCAGGGCGCTCGAGTCCATATCCGAGTCCTAAAAAGTGAACTCGAGTCAGGGTCAATGTCCGGACTCGAGTCCTCCAATGCTGTTGTACATCCTACTTTAATTTGCCATCTTGGTCGACAAGTGCCTCCGCCTTCTTCTCTGCCGTTACATTTTCAATCCCCGCTTAATTCGCGCAAAACTTTTGGCACAGTCCACGGAGTACCGTCTTGTCGTACTTGCGTAACATAGTGTATACCTGTAGTGTGGATAACTTTTCATTGGTTCTTTTATAAATAATTAATTATTTAGTATTATTGCTTTGTCACTGACCTGCATTTCTGCCCTTATCTATTTTTTTTACCTGGAAACAATCTATCCAGAATGCTTCCAATTTAATACGGTAAAATATGTTGACGTATAAAGCAAACCCTAAAATGTAAGGTATTTCCTCTATCCTTACCTGAAAGGATGTTCAACCATCCAAAATAAAAAAAAAATAAGTAAAAAAAAATTTAATTCTGCTCTGCATATCGTATAATCGTTAACGACAGATGACCTTTATCATCCTGTTTTACATTCAAGACTTCCGTAAATACGCAGGATCCCAACACATTATGGTAATCTTATTGCATACAGTAAAAATGTCGAGGATCCTATTTAGGATATTCTGTAATCTGCTGAAGCACGTCCGCTTGTACCTGTGCTGATAGAGTTTTTCACAATGAACGTAAGAAGCACCATTTTATTACAATTCCATAAAATATATGTGAAGCCCATTTATTAACAGCTATATATGTAAGATGATAGCTTAAACCTTCGTAATTCCATAGAAAAAGTATAAATCACAGTACGGCGTAATTTTACAATAGAAGCCAAGTAAAATAAAGGTATAAGCAAATCTGAGTAAAATATGATATTACAGTAAGATACACGTAAAATCACGGTAAATGCAAACACGAGCCCGGCGTAATTTTGCCATTATTGAACCAGGCAACCTATTAATCTTGTCTGTTTTACGCAAAAACTACTGAAATGATTCCAATGAGGTGACCGTTTCGATTTTTGTGATGTCTAACTTAATTCTTAATTTATGGAAAGTGTGTAATTCAGTGTTCCGTTTCGGTGTGGGACTATATGACAGGGCTGTAGCATACACTTTCTTTTATTTTATGTTGTACAACTGCAGTCAACCAGCCCCCCGTGTCTATCGCACCTTCGGATCCTGGGTATGAACTCATCTCCATTGATGGTGGCATAACACCGAGGAACTCCATTAAAGACACAGTCGCGTGCGAGTGATACACGACTCTGGGGCACAGCCTTTCCAGCCTGCAAAGAGCTCACACTGGGTGGAGCATGATCCGTGCAAAATCTCACAGCTCCTGTGCTGAAATCTGAATTCACAACCCTCCGCCTTTGAGTGCTGTGCCCTTGCCGGGTAACCCTAGACCACTGATTCCTACGAAACGTTTTGTAGGAACATGGGCCGCATTGTACATGGGTCAGGGCAGACCCCGTTTAGTTTTGTTGCGGATGCATACGAAACGACCTGATCCAGCAATTCTGTGGCGTGTAACATAAGCCTTACTAAGTGTAATTCTATCACATATGTGCACTAGGCTTCTAACGCATTCTTACTTCAGTAGATAAACTTACCTTATAACCTAAATACCTGGCGAACTCACTAAGCAATCTATACTGCACCGCCGGTTGCATGGCGAACTCCGTGACAGGAATTTCTGAAGGAATACAGGCTACGAAGAGGCCAATAACTATTGTTACTAAGCATACGACCAGCTGGTTATGTTAAAAGAAACTGCAGTCATGGTTACTGCAAAATATAAAGATCAGTGCTTGATCGATGTACGTCTCATGTTTAGCCAGACTTGTCTTTGCTACTGTTCCATAACGTATTCGAACTGACTGTTGTTACTGTAATCCATATCTCCCAACGTAAGTCTTTATTTTGGTCCTGTGTTTTCGATTCAATATACCATGCAAGCCCAACTATCATTTAAAACGGTGTCACATAGGTCTGTTTTTATGTTCTGAAGTATTTTATCTGCTGTTTCAATTTGAAGCAAATTCCAAATCTCAGTCACCATTTATGCTTGAAAATGCAGACAGAAAAATAGCTATTGTCAGAGAAATGGAAAAGAATAACCTCCTCCAAGCCAACAACCTTTGATACTATGTTTTCTGCTTCTATTTTCGGTTCAGATAACGCAGCGTTTGCGTTGTCTCTTGTTCAATCGAATTTCAACTAAGCCTGGAATCGTGTCAACTGCCTTTTTTTTTTAATTATGTATGTTTTAGTTAATTTCAGTTATTTGACTATATCGTATAGAATGCACCCAGGCAACATGCTAAAATGTGGGAAAACCTCCGGACCTATTTTCTACGGGATGTTAACATCCAAAATTATGATTTTATGGGGTAGCAGTAGAAGTTTATCATTACTGTGACATGTATAAATCATATTTTAACATCCAATCCATATACATACATATTCCAATGTGTACCCAGCCCGCCTGGACTTATATGTCACCAATGACGTGACATGTTAAAATTGCAGGTTGAAATATTATATATACAAGAAACTTATAATATTAAACTGGACGTGTCTTCTTTATCTAAACAATGTGTTAGTGAGAATGTTCCGTATGTCACTAATATAACAGGCCATTAATACAAATTCCTTTACAAAAGGTATATGGAATATCTTCATCATTCAGGGGAATAAATCCTGGATTTCTTACGGATATAGCACCATACAACTCTTTCCTCCTTTCTGAGTAAAAATTGTATTGACAGATAAAATTAACCTCATGCACTACTTTTTTACTTTTACAAAGTTCACACAGTCTTTCTTCTATTTTCATTTTTCTATACCAACCCGTCTCTGAATCCCTAATGTTCTTGAAATTCCCAGTTTCTATTTTAAAGGTAATATTCCACTCCATACACTGTAAAAACACTTGTGTTAAAAAACAACACAAGAACTTGTGTTGAAGCATATGACACAAACTTGTGTTGTTACAACACAAAACTTGTGTGAATGATGGGCTGTCCAGTGCAGAACACAAGCCTTTTGTTCTCTGTGTATCACGCTCACGCGCGTAGCAATTAAGCGAGGTTGTATTAGCCCATGTGTATCATTACAAATTACATTTACTGAAATCACCACCAATATTTTCAGTCAATTTAAGTTAGAGTGAATGAAATAAGTTTATATGTATATACTTACAAATAAATCTTCTCATAGAACCTTTTTATAATGCTGCGAGCTGGTTTTCTTAATTCTGTGAGATGGTTCTCTAATGTTGCTTGTTGTCGCTGCTGCAGTCCAAATGGCCGACATCTGCATGCATGAATTCAAAATGCATCACATGTATGTGGGTGTTGGCGGGAATCAGCCCGTAACAAAAGCAGGCACAGGCTGTGACCAGCACTTGCCCGTGCTGATATGATGTAGGTCACCGCCAGCCACACACTGTCATTAAAAGCTCATTAATTGAACATCTGGAATTGGCAGGTCCAGAGTTAACATTGATGGGGTAGTTGGTGAACATGCATGGGCATGGCGGGTACGGTCAGGTAATAAATAAATTAATAAATATATATATATATATATATATATATATATATATATATATAATACACATATATGTGTGTGAATGTTGGGGAGGGGAGTCGATGCCCTATATGTACTTTAATGTGCCCTAAAGTTTTAAACATATGATAGAGTACAAACCCCTCCCATAATATGAACAAAATAAAATTTTTAGATTAAGCTTATGGGACACCATTCACAGAAAATGTAAGGATTTTCTGCTCCTCAAAATAATTTTACAACCAGATATTCTTATTTCTGCAACATCTATAGGGGAGGGGGCGCACATGCATAATATCGTCAAACTTTGGAGGAGCGAGCGAATCCCCGCCGACCCCCCTCGGTTGTACCAACACCATAACCTCGCTTAATTGCTACGCGCGTGAGCGTGATACACAGAGAACACAAGGCTTGTGTTCTGCACTGGACGGCCAATCATTCACACAAGTTTTGTGTTGTAACAACACAAGTTTGTGTCATATGCTTCAACACAAGTTCTTGTGTTGTTTTTTAACACAAGTGTTTTTACAGTGTATGGAGTGAAATATTACCTTTAAAATAGAAACTGGGCATTTCAAGAACATTAGGGATTCAGAGACGGGTTGGTATAGAAAAATGAAAATAGAAGAAAGACTGTGTGAACTTTGTAAAAGTAAAAAAAGTAGTGCATGAGGTTAATTTTATCTGTCAATACAATTTTTACTCAGAAAGGAGGAAAGAGTTGTATGGTGCTATATCCGTAAGAAATCCAGGATTTATTCCCCTGAATGATGAAGATATTCCATATACCTTTTGTAAAAGAATTTGAATTAATGGCTCGTTATATTAGTGACATACGGAACATTCTCACTAACACATTGTTTAGATAAAGAAGACACGTCCAGTTTAATATTATAAGTTTCTTGTATATATAATATTTCAACCTGCAATTTTAACATGTCACGTCATTGGTGACATATAAGTCCAGGAGGGCTGGGTACACATTGGAATATGTATGTATATGGATTGGATGTTAAAATATGATTTATACATGTCACAATAATGATAAACTTCTATACTGCTACCCCATAAAATCATAATTTTGGAAGTTAAAATCCCGTAGAAAATAGGTCTGGAGGTTTTCCCACATTTTAGCATGATGCCTGGATGCATTCTATACGATATAGTCAAATAACTGAAATTAACTTAAACATACATAACTAAAAAAAAAAGGCAGTTGACACGATTCCAGGCTTAGTTGAAATTCGATTAAACAAGACACCGCAAACGCTGCGTTATCTGAACCAAAAATAGAAGCAGAAAACATAGTATCAAAGGTTGTTGGCTTGGAGGAGGTTATTCTTTTCCATTTCTCTGACAATAGCTATTTTTCTGTCTGCATTTTCAAGCATAAATGGTGACTGAGATTTGGAATTTGCTTCAAATTGAAACAGCAGATAAAATACTTCAGAACATAAAAGCAGACCTCTGTGACACCGTTTTAAATGATAGTTGGGCTTGCATGATATATTGAATCGAAGACACAGGACCAAAATAAAGACTTACGTTGGGAGATATGGATTACAGTAACAACAGTCAGTTCGAATACGTAATGGAACAGTAGCAAAGACAAGTCTGGCTAAACATGAGACGTACATCGATCAAGCACTGATCTTTATATTTTGCAGTAACCATGACTGCAGTTTCTTTTAACATAACCAGCTGGTCGTATGCTTAGTAACAATAGTTATTGGCCTCTTCGTAGCCTGTATTCCTTCAGAAATTCCTGTCACGGAGTTCGCCATGCAACCGGCGGTGCAGTATAGATTGCTTAGTGAGTTCGCCAGGTATTAAGGTTATAAGGTAAGTTTATCTACTGAAGTAACATTGCGTTAGAAGCCTAGTGCACATATGTGATAGAATTACACTTAGTAAGGCTTATGTTACACGCCACAGAATTGCTGGATCAGGTCGTTTCGTATGCATCCGCAACAAAACTAAACGGGGTCTGCCCTGACCCATGTACAATGCGGCCCATGTTCCTACAAAACGTTTCGTAGGAATCAGTGGTCTAGGGTTACCCGGCAAGGGCACAGCACTCAAAGGCGGAGGGTTGTGAATTCAGATTTCAGCACAGGAGCTGTGAGATTTTGCACGGATCATGCTCCACCCAGTGTGAGCTCTTTGCAGGCTGGAAAGGCTGTGCCCCAGAGTCGTGTATCACTCGCACGCGACTGTGTCTTTAATGGAGTTCCTCGGTGTTATGCCACCATCAATGGAGATGAGTTCATACCCAGGATCCGAAGGTGCGATAGACACGGGGGGCTGGTTGACTGCAGTTGTACAACATAAAATAAAAGAAAGTGTATGCTACAGCCCTGTCATATAGTCCCACACCGAAACGGAACACTGAATTACACACTTTCCATAAATTAAGAATTAAGTTAGACATCACAAAAATCGAAACGGTCACCTCATTGGAATCATTTCAGTAGTTTTTGCGTAAAACAGACAAGATTAATAGGTTGCCTGGTTCAATAATGGCAAAATTACGCCGGGCTCGTGTTTGCATTTACCGTGATTTTTCGTGTATTTTACTGTAATATCATATTTTACTAAGATTTGCTTATACCTTTATTTTACTTGGCTTCTATTGTAAAATTACGCCGCACTGTGATTTATACTTTTTCTATGGAATTACGAAGGTTTAAGCTATCATCTTACATATATAGCTGTTAATAAATGGGCTTCACATATATTTTATGGAATTGTAAAAAAAATGGTGCTTCTTACGTTCATTGTGAAAAACTCTATCAGCACAGGTACAAGCGGACGTGCTTCAGCAGATTACAGAATATCCTAAATAGGATCCTCGACATTTTTACTGTGTGCAATAAGATTACCATAATGTGTTGGGATCCTGCGTATTTACGGAAGTCTTGAATGTAAAACAGGATGATAAAGGCCATCTGTCGTTAAGGATTATACGATATGCAGAGCAGAAATAAATATATACATATTTTTTTTATTTATTTATTTTTTATTTTGGGTGGTTGAACATCCTTTCAGGTAAGGATAGAGGAAATACCTTACATTTTAGGGTTTGCTTTATACGTCAACATATTTTACCGTATTAAATTGGAAGCATTCTAGATATATTGTTTCCAGGTAAAAAAATAGGTAAGGGCAGAAATGCAGGTCAGTGAAAAAAAGCAATAATACTAAATAATTAATTGTTTATAAAAGAACCAATGAAAAGTTATCCACACTACAGGTATACTTTATGTTACGCAAGTACGACAAGACGGTACTCCGTGGACTGTGCCAAAAGTTTTGCGCGAATTAAGCGGGGATTGAAACTGTAACGGCAGAGAAGAAGGCGGAAGCACTTGTCGACCAAGATGGCAAATTAAAGTAGGATGTACAACAGCATTAGAGGACTCGAGTCCGGACTTTGACCCTGACTCGAGTTCACTTTTTAGGGCTCGAATATGGACGCGGGCTTGTACTTGGACTTGCAAGTAAGGACTCGGGGAAATCAGACCAAGTCCATCTCGAGTCCAGTAAAAGAAAACCTCAGTCACATACCATAAAGACATTGATATACGTGTGCGGACTACTAACAGTATATTTAAAAAATATTTTAAAAACACTGTATCTGTTAAGCTTTAGGTCTGCAACGAGAGCTAAATGAATTAAAACTTTTAAATTAAGGCATGCTCAAACTAGCAAAAAAAAATACATGTAAATTTTAAAAAATCTAAAAGTTCAATTTTAAATTTATTTTTATAAAGAGATTTTTATAGGACTCGGACATGGGTTTGAGTTGACTCTGACTTGAAGAAGGAGCTTGAACCTCAAGGACTCGGACTTTGACTCGGACACGGATGGTGTGGACTGGACTACATCACTGACGTACAACTAGTCTCAAGAAAGAAAACCACCAAAACATGTGTTTTCTGGTCATTAATTGATTAATGGATAGATATACATTCAAGAGAACACAGATCAATTTTCAGCCCGAAAATATGTGATGATTGGGGTTTTTTATAAAGCCATTTAAAAAAAAATCCCTTCCGAACAAGTATAATGTATATACTACTATCTAGCCCTAGCTCTCATTACTCATTAAGGGTGTTTGGTGTAACGACATTTCGACGAGTCTAGGCGTTCGACTGAAAGGACGTGTTCACCAGCTTGAGCTGAGATTACTTCCGGTACTGCGATGTCTGCTTTCAACATCCTATAACCCGGGCGGACGTTATTGACAATCAGCTTTATGTTGCTTTTCTTCCGGACTAATTGTTCCACTACACGCCACCATCAGAGTCCACGTGAACGGAGTATCACGCGGCAATCCCAACAGTTAAACGTCTTGTGTTTAGCAGGACAGATAGGTCCATTCAGTTTCACTGAAACAACTGCACTTTCAAATCTAATACAGATACCCCAAGTTTCTTATCTAAAGTAACTAGGGTTCAGCTAAATATATTTGAAGTATCCGCTGTCTTAGTTTAAAAATCAATATAAAACAAACAAAATTTATTTTTTTTAAAATGTGAAGGAAAAAAAAAAAGTTTGAATGTTAGAACATATATTAAGATTGTTGCAAATTTTGCACTCCAGCATTTGATAACTATTACCAAAATTGGTCGCATATAATTGTTGCCATGGAAATAAACTCGACATGCGCAGTTTGTCAAAGACAACACTGTGATCAAGACGGATTTGCTAATTTGTTTTCTATAATGACCCACGAGTTTCTCGTTTAGAAATAACTGTATATGTATATCTGAATTTTGGAAGTAATGACATTAAAACATCTTAGTTTAAATTGTTTAAAAATTGGTCAATAGGAACAACTAAAATTACAGTAACTACATAAACTTAGATGAATAGTACTAGCGGTAAACTCGATATGCGATCTGTGACATCCTGGTTTTTGTGTGTATGCAACATGGCAGCCCCCAAGAGGGATTTCGAGAAACTGCGAAAAGAAACCTGCCAGGGTTCGATAATGGCGTGGGGATGTGGCCAGGAAGCTAGTACTCTACTCATAGGACAGCGTCCAGGCAGCATCCTCTGTTTTGAGTGTTTGGTGGCAATAGGACGTGGTCGGGAAATTAAGAGCGGAATAATGATTTTTAGCCCAAGATCAAATCGTGAACTTATAGTAGGATGAAAAGTATTGAATCTATGTTAGAATTACTCCAGTGATGTCGTACTTCTTTAAAACCAGAAATATTTATGCGCAGGGGCAGCTATAATTTGAATTTTCCTTCATAAATATGATCTGGTAACTAACTACAGTCGACAAGATTATCCAATGAATGCCTGTAAATCTTTTGTGTCATGTTTTGCAAAATATTTGTCAATTTATGCAACCTTATATTAATTTCATCAGCACTCGGTCTGCATGACCTTCAGAAGCTGTGGCGGGCTTTGAAAACAGTATTCTTTTAAACGGGACACGTCCATTTGGGCACGGCCTGTCAAGCTCTGTATGAGTCAGCGTCCAATCGGGAGTAATCTATATAAAGCAGACTGAAACGGCAAATCCAGATCAGAATATGCGTCGTTCCAATTTATTTACCTGTAGAGCGCCCGGTAACATTTATCAATACTCGGTAACTGAGCAACCAAAGTGATTTGAAGTTGCTCTTATTTAAACAAGTGGATATATGGGCCATAAAACTGCTTGGAAAGTATGTTCAGGGTTGTTATCAGACTCCAGACAGCTGGAGCAATTCACGTAATTACATCCCTGCCATGTGTCAAGGTACTATATTTTCTTATATTACTATATTGGTCCTAAATTTGTTCTATATTTTGTTTGTATCTGAGTAACTTAACCCAATACGCTCTGATTTTGATAAATCACAATAACGTGTTTTAACTTCAAAGGATTTATAAACTCTTGGTCCACGATCACTCACGTTTAGGCAGATGACCTGGGGAACTCGCGTTACTTAAGCGTGATTGGTCCAGTCCTATGTTCCCCTTGATCCATCTTTTCCCAGGTCCGTACGTTTGTTTGTCACTACAGAACAGTCATATACATTGGCGTTAAGTATGAAAATCAAAACAAGCTGTGTCACAGGAGACAGAAAATGCACAAACTGCATTCCCTGGTCTGCATGATGCCAAATGGTCTTATAACACCCGTTCTAGCATAGGGCCGATAATCAGACCAAATGAGAGCTTGTGTCCCCGTGAGTTCAAACCAACGAAAGCGAGTGTCGCATTTTTTTTAAATTTGACTGGATGCGAAATGCAATGCCACGCTCTGAATGGTCTAAATACAATTCTGTACTCTGGTGTTCCTAACCAGAGATCCTTGCCATAAAAAAACAGCGGTTACACGAAAGGGTGTCTGAGACGAATGCAGCGTATACCTCTTGACAACACCTCTATAAAAAATATACAAAAAATGACAGTAACTGACAGATACTCAATATCTGTCTTTTTAGTGATGTAATTTATCAATTATTTACAGGCGGAATGCCGGCAGCCCAAAATGGGCGTAATTGAACAAAAGAATACAAGCTAAAATTGCTGTTGTTTTGTGATATGTATTTCAGTAACGATAAAGGGAACGCGTGACGTTAAGTACCAGGGACAAGCCAAATACATCGACCAAGCACCGATATGTTTAGGTTCTAGTGTTATTTAACATAACCAGCTGGTCGTGTGTTAGGTGACACTGAGTATCAGCCTCTCAATAGACTGCATTTCTCCAGAAACTGTGTGTTGGCCGCGTAATATAGGCAAGCCAGTACAGTGTACAGGGGTTTCTCAAGGTATAAAGGTTAAAAGGTAAGTTCATCCTCTGAATTATTAAATGCTTTAAAGCCGCCTTTGCGTGTGTAATGGAAATATGCCCAGGAGCATTCACAAAGTCACGGCCATTCAGGAACAGTCTCACGGACGTGACGTAGGGGGGAGGGCGGAGTGAAGCGCTGGACGTTCACCGCATCACGCAATGCGTGCCAAAAAAGCACTCAAATGTAACTCAATTCATTTCGAATTCCTGCGCAGTTTAGCCACAGTTTACTTGTATATGTAAAATACCTATGAGACAAAACCGAATGGTGAATCCTTTTTGTCGCAGGTTACATGTCTTGATATAACAAACATAAACAAAATCACGTGACTATTATGAGTTGTTGACGATTTAACAGTTTGTTTCATTTAGTCTTTCAAAAGAAATGCTAAGTTAAAATATGATATATTCAAAATTTTCTGTCGGGTAAACTAAGGTTCATGCAAAATATTCTCAACCTTCCGTACAAACACTAAAGCTGACAGACAGCTCTTGTAAGCGCAACCATGTTTTTTTACCATAGGGGAGACTCGCCGCAAGTTTACCGAGAAGTAGTCCGACGAACCCACTGCATCGAGTTAGAGAGGCCTTTCCCGTAAGGCCAAAGGTCGATTGTAGAGAGTGATTCAGTAGAGCGTATACCGCCACCACGGTGACACAATAATGCTGGATATTCCGTTATACGTATCCGCCCCAAAACTAAACGGGGTCTGCCGTATTCCTTGCCAAAGTGGCCTTTACCCCTCCACAAAGTTTCACAGTAATCACCGGCTTGCTGTTTAGGGGTAGAGTTTGATTCAAAGACGGGTGGTCATGAGTCAAAACCTCAGCGAAGGTGAGATTTTTCACGGTCGGACTCCAATCCCCTGCGAGCGCTTTGTAGTCTTAACGGGAAGGCTGTGCCTCATTGCCGTGTATCATTCATACAAGAGTGCGCCTTTGGGGTTCCTCCGTGTTTTGACCCAGCAATGTAGACGACTGCACAACAGGACTCGCAGGTGCGATGGACCCTGTGTAGAGATGTTTTGACACTCTGCACAAATTAAGAATTAGATAAGACAGTATTATAACTGGCGGCGGTAACCTTCACATCAAATTCATGAGAATTAGTCTATAGTAGTTTTTGTGTAAAAATACTGACAAACAAATCAGGGTTAGAACATAACTTCCCTAGGTAATTAGTTGTAAATACAAGCAATCAAATCTAACAATGCCATGCCCTCCCGTATCTGATTTTTAAATAGTGTCACAGGATGTTTTCGATTGGATCTGAATGTCTGCAGTGTCAACCATATGATTTGCCCGCAAGCCATTTTATAATGAGATATTAGTATTGAATATCCATCTATCTATCTATCTATCTATCTATCTATCTGTCTATATATATATATATATATATATATATATATATGTTTTGTCAACATAAGCATATGTAACATGTTTATAGACAACTTGTAGATATGTATGTGTATATATATATATATATATATATATATATATATATACATATAAATGTTCACATCTTGTATATTTATGAAGGTTTTCCCAGTGTTAGGCACTATGTACATCAAGAAAGCCATTCATACATCCCATAACGTCTTAACTAAAACCCCGGTGATTCACTGTTCATATGAGTACTATATAGTGAATGGTACTGTTTAATGAACTGGAGGAAGTGGATTATTATAAATTTTATTTAACAATGACCCTTAAAATGGAAATAATTACAAATCAAGGTAGCCTACACGGCTTAGGTGACGGTGCCCGGTAGTATATAGACATAAAGGAAACAGTGGGGTCGGAGAGACCACCGGCCCGGATGATTCATTACAACCAAATCTCATGTCCACGCCCGTAGACGTGGTTCATGATAGGTACCAGGAACCAGGATTATATATTCACCTTTTGCCTATATAGGACGATTTAACAGGCACAGTAAAACATAATATATAGGAAGCCAATATGGGCTTTACGCGCACAAAGATGATTTTATATAATCCATTGAAACCTATGTGTGGTTTTGGCCAAAAGTGGTCTTGACAGTTCGGTGATATCCAAAATAAATGCTTTCAGGTTACCGAAAGGTGGTCTTAATAGACAGGTGTTCTTATTAGGCAGGTGGTCTTTCAGACAAGTTCCCCTTTATGTACTAAGGATAAGGTAAAAGAATTTCAGGTTGGGTCCAGTGCAGGGAAATATTTGTGTCATTACATATTTAATGGACTTGGAACATCCTCGCTTAAAAAAAAAGGTCGAGCCGATTATCAAAATGAACTATGATATTGATATCAGTGCACCCAGCCGGTGTTATTTTACAATAGATCAAAATGAAATATAAGAGGGAAGTATAATTAAGAGCTGTTAGTTGAGAAACATCTGCTACTAAAGCTGTCTAACACGGTCAGTGTTCCGTTCTTTCCGCAAATCACCGCATATGTGCAGTACTGATAGGGGATTGTTGCTAGGCAACGATTCGAAATCGGGTGTCATGGTTTACCACTGATCTGATCAAACTGAGGTCACAATTAAGGGCATTAGAAAGGAAGGACATCGTGCTCATAATTTCTAGTTTAAGGAATGAATACAAAATAGTACAGAACTGTTATACAAACTGATACAAAGTGTGTTAGCAATAATTACAAATCAAGGCACCCTCCATGGCTCAGGTGATGGTGCCCGGTAGTATATAGTGTTACAGGTGGCCTTTTTTATTGTGTGACACGGGCGTAACTCGTGATGTAGCGCCAGCGTCTGGCCCCGTACTGGTTGAACTTTCGTTGTCATGCTAGCTTGGGGCTTTCTCGCCTGGCCGAGCCGGGGCGAGCTCACGTGTGGACCCTAATATGTTGAGACACGGCGTTTGTTTTTCTAGTATGTTCTTTGAATGTGTATACCGTGTTAGATTCTTTAGATGGTTCGAGAAATGGGAAAAATCTCGGATTGAGGTGAAAGTTATATAAAGAGGCTGTGTTTTAGAGCCAGGAGAGAGGTGAAGGAATATTCCAGCGGACACAGACGTGTGTATGTTAGTTTGTGGGACCTGTCCGACCATCCAGTAATTTCAGGGATTCTACTATTACTAACTCTATACAATTTAATGCTGCCTGCCTCAAGTTTACTTTCTGGATTGTTACAAAAGCTTTACATTGGACTGTTATTCTCCGAGAGGATTTGTGTGGACTTTTCATCCGGCATATACATTTAAAAGGAATTATCGTCGTGACAGTGGTAGTATCCAGGTACTGTGCACTTTGTTTACTTTACTATGTGATCGTATTGATTTAGTGTATTGTAAAGTTAGGGTTGTTTTAAGAATAAATTATAGTTATTTGTTGACAAAAATCTCTGACTCCTTTATTCACTCCCCTAGACAATTTACGCTGCCTGGTGTTACAGAATCTGATTTTTTTTATATCTCCTTGACAAAATTTATTTCCATCACACAAACGTGATCTGTTGATATTAGGTTCCGTAACAATAGACATAAAGGAAACTGCAGACCCGGAGAAAACTACTGGCCACGGAGGAGTCATTACGACAATATCTCATGTCCAAGGCCGCGGTTCATGAAAGGTAGATGTTGCACAGGAACCAGGATTGTATATTCACCCTTTTCCTATATTGAACAGTTTAACTTGCAAAGTAAATCATAATATTGTTACAGGTGCTCTTTTTATTGTGTGACTCGGGCGAAACTCGTGTTGTAGCGCCCGTGTCTGGCGGCGTATTGCATTCTATGTTTAATCCGTACTGGATGAACTCTCGTTTTCATGCGAGCTTGGGGCTTTCTCGCCTGGCGGGGTCACGTGTGGACCCTGGTATGTTGAGACATGGCGATGTTCTTCTAGATGATTCCTGTAACGCGTGTTTACTGTGTATTATGTTAGATCATTTGGACTGTTCGAGAAGTGGAAACTCTCGGCTTGGAGCGGGAAGTTATAAATAGGGGGCTGTGTTTTAGAGCCGGTAGAGAGAGAGGAGAGAAGATTCCAGCGGACACAGACGTGTTTATGTTAGTTTGTGGGACCTGTCCGATTATCCAGTAATTTCAGGGATTCTACTATTACTAACTCTATACAATTTAATGCTGCCTGCCTCAAGTTTACTTTCTGGATTATTACAAGGGCTTTACATTGGACTGTTATTCACCGAGAGAATACATTTTAAAGAACTTGTCGCTGTGGGGGTGATCGTATCCAGGTACTGTGCACTTTGTGTGATTATATTGATTTGATGTTATACTGTTATTGTACTGAGTAATTGTATTGATTTGGTGTACTTTAATGTTAGGGTTGTTTTAAGAATAACTTATAGTTATTTGTTAACAAAAAACCACTGACTTCTTTATTCATTCTCCTAGACATTTCACGCTGCCTAGTGTTACAGAATCTGATTTTTTTTTATCTCCATTACAAAATTTGTGTTCATCACACATACGTGATCTGTTTATATTAGGTTCCGTAACAATATATATAGAAACTGCTGGTAGACTTATAGGAATCGTTGCTAGGCAACGATACGAAATCGGGTGCTATGGTTTACTACTGATCTGAACAAACTATTAAGGTCACAATTAAGGGCATTAGAAAGGAATGCCATAAAGCTAAGACCTTCTAGTTTCGGGGATGATTACAAAATAGTACGGAGCTGTTATACAAAGTATATGGGCTCAAAGCAATTAGATAAATGACTTAATACTAAATGTGGATGGTGAAACCAGAAAACTTTGGAAAACTAGGGACATCTATGGCTAATCCAAGGCCTAAAGATGAAGATTAAAACATCGCAGTCTCATTTGTAAATTTTTCTCATGACAAAATAAAAAAAAAAATAGAAAAAATTTGACCCAGGTGTCATATTTACTCCTTCAGTTATCAGCTGCTCACCATTCAACTTTAACTTCGAAATTAACGAAGAGGAAATTCACATTATTATCCAGAGAACTGAGCCGACGATTTCTCAAATGATCCAATCCCAAGTAGAACAGTGAAGGAACAAAGTGATTTACTGTTGTCAGCGATAACACATACTGTGAATTTGTTATTCAAAAGTGGAATTTTTCCAGAAGCTCTATAATCTGCGGTTATAAAACCAATACTGAAAAAGAAGGGCCTTGACAAAGCCCGAGCCAATCATAGACCAGTCAGGATTCTGACGTTTCTTTCCAAAATCAGAGAGAATTTCGTCGACAGTTTATTTCAACGCACACATGACCAATTAAGTCTCATCTACAACCAAAGTATCACAGTGCGTACAGGACTTGATTTAGCACGGAATATGGAAAATCAGTGTATCACTTCAGCTGTAACAATATACTTGAGTGCTGCTTTTGATACGGTTGACTATTTGATACTGATGCATGTACGGAGAAACAGATTTGGGGTTACGGACGATGCGGAACAATGGTTTACAACATATATAAGGGACAGGAAGTTTACCGTTCAGACAAATGATAGACATTCTCATCCAGTCGTTATTAATTATTCCGTACCACAAGGATCAACACTGGGTAAATTAAGTCATAACCAGCAAAAAAGAAATTTGACGGTGCAAGTGAAGCCTTGAAACAACTAGAATACGGGTAGTCGACAAGCGACTACGTCTATCCGCCTAAATCAGAGTGGAGCGGGTTAAGTGAGGCATGGATTAAGTGGCAAGGGGAAATAGAGTGAAGTGTTTCATATTAGCATGGATGTCTGCAGCCAAATTGTGTATGAAGGTTGCCCCCCCCCCCCCCTACCACAAAATCCAGAAAGCCGTCCCAGTTGTATACATATGCAAAATTTAAGGCAGATAAGTCAAACCACTACATGTATATGAGTGATTTTAGCCCGTGGCAGACAATCAGATGGACGCTGAGCAAAATGGTTGACGGCACCAGTTTTACGTATGATAAAGAGCTATGTGAGAACTATACACATGCAAAACTTTGGCCCAATCGGTCAAACGGTTCCCAAGATATGAGCTTGGATGTCTGCTGCATAAACTAGAATGCAGGTGGCTCCACCTGTCATAAAATCAAGAGAGCTGTCGGGGATGTATAAACCTGCAAAATTTTAGCCAGATATGTCAAACCACTGCCGAGATATGAGTAATTTTATCTAATGGCAGACAAACAGACAGGAGCTGTGCAAAAATGGCTGTAGGTGGCGCCACCAGTTTTGCGTATGTTATAAAGCTCTCCAAGGGCTACATTTGGGCAAAAAAATTTCCTGATCGGTCAAACGGTTCCCGAGATATGAGCTTGGATGTCTGCAGCGTAAACGTGAATGTAGGTGGCGCCACCTGTCACAAAATCAAAAAAGCTATCCAGGATGTATACGCATGCCAAATTTCAGGTGAATAAGTCAAGTCACTGCTGAGATATGAGTGATTTTAACCCAAGGCAGACGAACAGATGGACACTGTGCAAACATGGTTGCAGGTGGCGCCACCATTTTTTTGTGTATGTTATAAAGCTCTCCAAGGGCTACATTTGTGCAAAAAAAAATTTCCTGATCGGTCAAACGGTTCCCGAGATATGAGCTTGGATGTCTGCAGCGTAAACATGAATGTTGGTGGCGCCACCTGTCACAAAATCAGAAAAGCTATCCAGGATGTATACGCATGCCAAATTTCAGGTGAATTAGTCAAGTCACTGCAGAGATATGAGTGATTTTAACCCAAGGCAGACGAACAGATGGACACTGTGCAAACATGGTTGCAGGTGGCGCCACCATTTTTTGTTTATGTTATAAAGCTCTCCAAGGGCTACATTTGTGCAAAAAAAATTTCCTGATCGGTCAAACGGTTCCCGAGATATCAGCTTGGATGTCTGCAGCGTAAACGTGAATGTAGGTGGCGCCACCTGTCACAAAATCAGAAAAGCTATCCAGGATGTATACGCATGCCAAATTTCAGGTGAATTAGTCAAGTCACTGCAGAGATATGAGTGATTTTAACCCAAGGCAGACGAACAGATGGACACTGTGCAAACATGGTTGCAGGTGGCGCCACCATTTTTGTGTATGTTATAAAGCTCTCCAAGGGCTACATTTGTGCAAAAAAAATTTCCTGATCCGTCAAACGGTTCCCGAGATATGTGGGTTTATGTGTGGAAACAGACGCACAAACGGACGCAGAGCGCAGAGGAAAGGTCAGAGGTAAAAAAAAATCCGGGCGGAGCAGTTCACATGTGACCCGAACATAATCCCGGGTTTCGTAAAATTCCGCCCAGCGGTTACGGAGGAGTTCTCCGGAAACCTACGCGGCGGCGGCGGCGGCGGCAACGTGCAGCTGAAAACATAGTATCCGCAAAACTCTGTTTTGGCGGATACAATTACACTTGCTGCTAATTCGACAAGGACTCAGTTTAAGACCCTGATTCTTGCTTATGGGTCCGTACATAATATGGCCCCAGAGAACTTAACTTAATTATTGAACTTTAAAGAGACAACATATCGAACGAGAACATCAGTTGCTAATTAACTATCGGACGAAACATTTACGAAGAAAAAAAACTTTTCAGGACCGTAGTTTCTATGTATCCGCATCCCGATGGTGGAACAATCTTCCATATGATCTCCGGGTTTCCAGCAGTGTCAATATTTTTAAACGGGACTTGAAAACATATCTTTAAAGAAGTTTTACTAACGTAACGGAGAATTGGTTAATATTTATTCATTGTTAAACTGTTTATCTCCTGAATGTTTTGGAAAGTGACATTGAAAGTTTTCATTACTGTAATGTGCACTATATTAAAGTGATTGTAATGTAATGTAGAGATCTCAACGTCCAGCTTGTGATATCCTGGTTTTGGTCCGTACCAGGGAAAGTTGGCGTTTAGGGGAACGTATTTGAAATGACTAAGTTTGCGAGGGATGAATCTACCAGGGTTTGGATAAAGGCCGATTAGTGCAACAAGAAAATATTTCCTGGACATTGCAAGGTGCGAATCTGAATTTAGTGGCGATTGGAACCATAGCGACAAGGAGCAATGCAGAAGGATACGTTGACTAAGATGACAAACTAAAATAGGAAACACAACTACAACTTATTAAGCGTAAAATCAAAACACTGTGACAGCATGAGATTTCTGGGCTTTAAATTCCTCCTTAAATTTATACATAACAAGAGAAAACATACCAAGCTTGAGCCCGAAGAAATCTGATTATTGTGCTTTCTTAAAGACAATTCAAGAACAATTCCCCGACTGATAGGAATACTGTTTACTATATCTGAGAGGGAAACCCGCCTTTACTGCCAAAAACGGTGTCACGACATGTCGATGAGTCCAGGCGATCGATTCTTGGGACGTGTTCCGGGGCTTAAGCTAATGTAAGTTCCGGTACGGTCATGCGCCGTTTGCTTTCAACAATCCTATAAGCGAGACGGACATTATTGACAATCTGCAGCTTTATGTTCTTTTTCTTTCGGACCGTTTATGCCACTACCATTTTTTATTGTCATGCCACCATCAGAGTCCACGTGACAGAGGTATCACGCGGCACTCACTACAGTTAAATCATGGAGTTACAATAAGATGGGTTTTATACTGGGGTCGGGGAGCGCGTCCGATGTTGCTTGTTGTCTTGATAACAAACCTCGCACCTATGTGTGAAAGCTTTATGATCTGGCTCACTGGCGTCAGCCTTGTGCTCTCCCAACTCGATGCACCTCGGCCCTATCCGAGTTGTCCCGAACGACCAATTTAGTTTTTTTTTAATCATATAATGAATTACAATTACAATAGTTCGGCGGTGGGATGGTTATAATATAATCACGAGTCATTAGAGAAAAATCATTTCAAACTGGTCGTTTCACGAGTGTTTTTCTCTGTGGGATAACTGGGCAAAATAAGTAATTCTAGGGGAACGCCCATTTATTTCTCGCCTTGGACCAGCCAAATTTTAGGAATGGGTTGCTTGCTTCACCGAAAAGTTACACGCGAGATAAATGCATTACAAGCAAGCACATGAGTTAAACGTTACAGGAAAAATTAAAAAGAACAGTGTACTGTGCGATTAAGTCACTTATAAGTGAATATTTACCAAGTCATATTCATAATTACTCAGGCATGCTGCACTGCTTCGATTGGAACACGCCGAGGTTGAATGCCTCAGGACGCAATCACGCAATTTGGCTACTAGTATATAAGGATTCTATGGCCGGCGACTGCGCATGAATGTGTCTTTTAATTATTGAATGCGCATTCATAAATTTTTAACTTCCACTCCCATAACATTTCATGAAATTTCATGTAGATCACCCAGAACAGAAATGCTTGGGCTTTGCTGCCCCAAGCAACATCGAACTTAGCAACTGTACTTTCTGACTTTCCGAGCTGTCGCGATAACGGTAGCCCGCGAGTACAATTATGGGAATCCCCCGCGAGTAAAATAGACGTCGGGAGCTCTCCACGCGCGTCTTTGATGATGCATATCGATCCCAGTACTAACTCCTTATTGTAACTGCATGGTTAAACGTCTTGTGTCTAGCAGGACCGATAGTTCCATTCAGTGAAACTGAAACAGTTGCACTTTCAAATCTAAAAGAGATAGCCCAGTCAGTTAACTGAAGTAACTATGGTTCGGTTCCTACTGCCTCTCTAAATAAATCTGAAGTATCAGCTATCTAAGTTCAAATATCTCTTCAAATGCAAAAGTTATGACATGAAAATAAAAAAAAACTGATAATAGAAAAAAATGTAATCTGCTGAAAAATGGGGGATGCTTTGCTCTTCAAAATCACGTCAAAAATGTGTTTCAGAGGACTTAAAAGGATATGTTAAAAGAATAAAGAATATACTCTGCACATCGCGATTTAAAAAGGGGATCATTTGAATAGTTAAAAGATAAGTTTCTCTTTAATTATACAAAGCTAAGACATTAAACGAAAGCTTTTATCTTTCGTTTGAAAGTTGGTATTGTTTGTTAAGACCTGAACAGATGTCTTTAGGTAATGAGTACCAAACAGAAGGACCTCGGTATGAAAAGCTATTTTTGTAGAACTCATTTCTCGGTTTCTATATCTATTTTATATCTATTCTTTATCTCGGTTTACATATCTATGCATCAGAATGGATATAAAATATTCACATCTTTTAGAAACTGTAAGCCATTGTAGCTCTTTCAGTATAGTCGCGCTTGGTATATCGAAATCGTAACAGCTGGTAACTATACGTTCAGCACGATCTTGTAATTTTTAGAGGGGTTTCTGGACGCCTTGAAAAATAAACCTGTCGAGAGTTGGAGGATGGGACGCGAAAGGACTCAGAAGACAGCAGCAAGGCGAGAATCTATCTGCGTAGAGAGTTTGGTGCAAGCGGACGTTAATCGGCAAATTAAGAGCGGAATAATGATTTTTGGAACACGCAAAACCCTCAACTTATACTAGGATGAAAGGTAAAGAGTCTAACTTTAGAAATACTCAAGTATTGTTGTATTTCTTTCAACCAAGAAATATTTATGCACAGGAGCAGCTATGGTTTGACATTTTCCTTCATAAAATGATCTGGTAACTATAAGTTAGTACAGTCGACAAGATTATCCAATGAATGCCTGTAAATTTTTTCTGAGTCACGTTTTGCCAATTCTTTGTCAATTTATGCAACCTAATATTAATTTCATCAGCACTAGGTCTGCATGACTGTCAAAAGCTGTGACGTGCTTTGTAAACAGTATTTGTTTAAATGGGACATAAATATTTTGGTGCGGCCTGTCAGTCAACTCTGTCTTATGTGTCAGCGTCCAATCGGGAGTAATCTATAAAAACAGACTGGAACTGCAAATCCAGATCAGAATATTCGTCGTTGCAATGTATTGACTTTTGAAGTGCCCGGTAATAGTTTTTATGTGGAGTTAATAGCCTACATTTTATTAATGCCGACTTATAAAACTCTTTAGCTAAGTATTTACATCACTTTGGTTTTGGACAACGTGCCAGGGCGGTCGCAAACTCTTCCAGTCATTTTTTTTGTTTAATTTATTTATATCGCCCAGGCCCAGTGTTTACCGCACCTGCCGGTCCTGGGTGTGTAACTCCCAGTTGCTGGGCCATAACACCGAGGAACCTCCCATTCGTCTGCGAGAGATAAACCGACCGTAACTCACCGTCCCTCGGCTGAGATTTGAACACACGACCTCCCGGCTTTGAGCCACAGAAACCGGTGCACGGGTAACATTTATAGAGTCTTTGTTTTTTTAGCGACCAAAGTGATTTGAGATTTCTCATACATGTATTTACATAACAAGTGGATATCTAGGCTATAAAAGTGCTTGGAAGGTATGTACAGACTTGTATCAGACCCCAGACAGCTGGAGAAGTCAAAGTAATTACACCTCCGCCATGTGGTGAGGTGCTATAGTTTCGCATTTTACTACATTAGGCCAATATTGGTCATTTATTTCCTTTGTCTCTGAGTAACTTCATTCAAAGCGTTCTGAGGAGATTTTGATTAAACAACACTATAATCTTTGTCTCAGGTATTCTCACCCCGCTTATTGATGATGAGGCGGTGTTTGTTTTGCAGCTCACCTGGGGAACCCGCCTAATTAAGCGTGATGGGAGGAGTCATATGTTCTCCTTGACCTATCTCGTCCCTGGTAAGTACGTTTGTTTGCCATTACAGATCAGCTATATACATTGTCGGGCGGCGGCAAGTATGAAAATAAAAAAAATTCAGTTCATTGGGAGATCAGACCAGTGATCAGACCAGTTTTATAATAAGACCTCGCCTAACGACTACCTCTTAATAACGACCACTTTTTCACGGTCCCTTTGGTGGTCGTAATTTCACTTTTTAATATATATATACATATATATCAGTACATCACAGGAGGTGGAAGAGGGATCTAACTTGAGTCGTGATACAAGCCATACTAGGGAATATACCGCAAAGGTAACACATCGCGTTGCACTGATAAACAGCCGGTGATCTTGATATTAGGCTACGAATGATGAATAACACAAGAGAATACATGTGAGCTGACAAACCAAACTGAAAATCCGTCTCTATGGTACAGAGCCATTTCATTTATCGCGCACAATTAGTGTGTCATCCAGTAATCTGTGCGAGCCATTCTTATATTCATGGGGTCAGAAAATCAATAAACATGTAGAGGGCTCTTCTAATATGATAACAAGGGATGAAAGATGCATAATTAATTACATTAACATTATAAAACTGAACAAATGGAGCTCTTTTACAAGCATTTATCCTTCATGAATTCTAATAGAATTTTTTTAAGGTATGAAGTTCAACACTGGGGAATAGGGGGTGAGGAGATCATAGATACCAGGGAACCCCAGTACAGCTGATCCCAAAAGAGTGTAAGGAATGTCACCTCGTGTCAATATCAATGCTCTGCAACTAGGTAAACACACACAAACAAACCACAGACAATTATTGGCAGATGGTAGGCCTAGACTCGCTTTTATTTACTCGATATCAGTCTTGCGAGTGAAGTAATTCATAGGTTATTTACACGTGGAAAGCCGACACTCAAAGAAGGGTGTACTTGGTATTTTGAACCAGATAAACCAACCAAGAAAATGGCTTCTGATGTTTGATATCAATATAAGTGACAATAGGGTGAACTCGTAATGTGATTGCAGCTGAAACAAGCCTGGCTGAACACTCACATCGGCTAAGCTCTGATCTGTATATTTTGCCGTAACCATGACTTTAGTTTATTTTACATCACCAGCTGGTCGTGTTCTGTGTGACACCGATTATCAGCCTCTTCGATCGTGGCCTGCATTTCTTCAGACCACTGTGTTCGCACAGTAACCGGCAAATAAGTACAGAGTGAACGGAGATTTCTCCAGGTATAAAGGTTTTAAGGTAAGTTCATTCTCTGAAATTGCAAATCAGTCCAGACTTGGATTTGAGTCCACTTTTCAAAGGACTCAGATTCGCACTTGGACTCTAAGGGTCTGGACTTTTACTCGGACTCGGAGGCAAGGACACTCATCAATCAGATGGAGTCCATCTGGAGTCCATAAGAAAAAAATTATTTCACATACAGTAACTATAAAGACATATACATGCAAGAACTACCAACAGTATATTAGATATCCGAAATTATAATAAGACTATATTTACCTAACTTTAATTCCGACAGGGAGCAAAAGGTAATTTAACATTCCAGTAAGGAACATGTGTAAAGTAACTAAATAATTACACATGTTAATCTAAAATATCCATAAAAACAATTCTGATAAAGGAAATGTGTACTGGACTCGAACTAAGACTAGTACTCGGCTTCCAAGTGACTCGGACTCGAAGAAGGTAGACTTGGACTCGAAACCTCAAACACTCGGACTCGAGTGGCTAAGATTCAGACTTGCTCTCGGACTCGGATGTCGTGGACTCGGCTATATCACTGCTGCAAATGCTTTAAGTTCGCCCGCGAAAATGTAATTAAATTATACTCTGAAGAGCGTATACTGGCAATAAGGTAACATAATATTGCTGGTTATATTTATCGGTACAAAAGTAAACTGGGTCTCCCGTATCCCTTGCCTAAGTGGCCTATACCTCTCCACAAAGTTTCACAGTAATCACCGGCTATTGTGGTTTAGGGGTAGAGAACAGGACTCAAAGACTGGAGGTCATGATTTCAAATCTGAGCGGAGAAGCGTTGGGATTTTCACGGTCGGGCTCCACATGTAGGGTGTAGAGAACAGAACTCAAAGACTGGAGGTCATGAGTTTAAATCTGAGCGAATGAGCGTTGAGATTTTCACGGTCGGGCTCCACATATAGGGTGTAGAGAACAGGACTCAAAGACTGGAGGTCATGAGTTTAAATCTGAGCGGAGGAGCGTTGAGATTTTCACGGTCGGGCTCCACATAAAGGGTGTAGAGAACAGGACTCAAAGACTGGAGGTCATGAGTTGAAATCTGAGCGGAGGAGCGTTGAGATTTTCACGTTCGGGCTCCACATATAGGGTGTAGAGAACAGGACTCAAAGACTGGAGGTCATGAGTTTAAATATATATATGTGTGTGTGTGTGTGTGTGTGTAATTATATAAATGTATAATTATATATGTGTGTATTTTTATATATAAAAGATCATATATTACTGAACATCATTACATAGCGTTAGTTACTATGTACATAATTATTATGTACAGGGAGTAAGCCATGCATACTTCACATAACCTCTACAGAAAAGTCAGGTGAATAGCGTGGCTTTAAATGTGTCACCGCATGTGTAGCTTTCTGTGCTTGACCTGGATATACATGTATATTGTATATTCGATTGAAAAAATTATCCTACCACTCTGAGTCATCCTCCACCCTTTAAGATAAATTGACGCCACTGTTTATATAGACGTAAAGGAGAATACGACGGCCTTGGACGAGTCACGACAAACCATCTCTCATGTCCACGCCCGTAGACGTGGTTCATGATCAGTAGATATTACACAAAAACCAGGACCATATAACCGGCTTTCTGTGGCTCAGGGGTAGAACACTGAACTCAAAGCCGGGAGTTCGAATCTCAGGCGAGGCGGTGCCCGAAAAAAAATTGTCCAAACTTTGATTACCCTCCCATGAGTGTGACTCACCTCGTCCCCCACCCTCGAAGATAAATTGACGCCAACGGGTTTTCTTCCTTACAGTTTGTGTCACTACCATATTTATTGTCAGGCAACCGTAAGTGTTCACGTAACAGTGGTATCACACGGCAATGCAGACAGTTACATGTGTTGCTTCTGGAAGGATTTTCCCGTCCATTCAATGATATTGAAATAAAAGTGCAGTTTTTTTTATTAAAAATAACCCCCAGTCAATTAACTGAAGTAACTGTGGCTCGGTCCGTAGAGATTTCATACTTCACAAGTATCCGTTTTCTACGTTTACAAATCAATATAAAACAAAACAAATTTTTATAACCTCGTTAAAATTCTGCGAATGGGAAAAATAAATATGGGGAAAATGTTGCAGATTTGCATCTCATTGCTCAAGTGTTGATATGTTATATATATTATATATAAGATGGCGACCAAATTAATTTAAAGATTCTCTTTAAATATCACAACTGGATAGCTAGACCATAAAAGTGTTTGGAATGTGTGTTCAGGGTTGTTATCAGACTCAAGACAGCTGGAGTATAGTTCACTTAATTACACCTTCGCCATCTGGTAAGGTAATAATTTTCGCATAATATTATATTGATGCTGTACGGGGTTCTATGTTTCATTTGTTTGTAACTTCACGCAAAACGTTATGAAGAGATTTAGATGAATCACAATAATATATTTTTGTTTCAAAGGATTATTCCTTATTTGTAGCTGATGGTGATTCCTTTGTTCCCGGGTTTGGGTAGCGGCAGCCGGCCCCAAACGTCAATTTTTAATGAACTGAAAACGTTGAGGTGGCAGCACAAGCTATAGGGTTCCAATTAATTCTAGTATAATTAGATGTGCACGCCATTTCTAAAGTATGTATCTCGACCCGTCATGACGGAAACTGCATGTTAGAGCCGAAACTGCTTCCAACTTCAGTTCTCGCAGCCAGGGTAACTACGACACATATTAGTAACATTTATTTTTATTATTTAGCAAATAAAACACGACCATATAAGCCTCTAATATCAAATACTACAACACAGCACAAATTTTGATCTGACCCTGTAAAATTGGTTTTCTTCTATGACTTGTACCATGGCTCGCAGGACCTAACCGTTTTTTTTTTAAAAAACCCTGAATGTCATGGTGTCATGGCCATGGTGTTGGTATATATTTCATGTTTGGGACAAAATAAGGTATTATGTTTGCAGTATAGGTTAATTCTAAACCAGGTTTAGATATATGATATTTCACAGTAAACTCATAAATTGAACCAGTCTATAATTCTAATTAATAATATATTTCATTTAAAAAAGTTAGGGGGGTATATACCCCTAATTCCCCCCCCCCCGTATTGACGCCCCTGATTGGGGGGGGGGGGGGGGAGGGGGAGCGGGGTATTGATGTATGCTGCGACTTCACGTCTGGTTCTAAGTAGGAAATCAATCAGGGGGTAAAGGATTTAGAGGGAGGAGCAGGGGGCGCGCCCACTCAGTCTCGGAATGAAGGTCTGGCAAATTGAATAAATGCAGCAGCAGTCACATAGTTTTCTCCCTTACCTTAACATGTGGGAGTTAAAATATAGACACACCCTCCACGCTAGTTGAACAAGCTACACAATGATAACAAGCTGTGCATGATAATACACTGATGTATAGTCCCAAACAGACGGCATGCAAGTTCAGATTTAGACTAATGAATAACCATTGTGAATACATATTTTTGGATTGCGGCAAACAAACGTTAACGCATTAAGCAACATATTTTGGAAAGTTGCCATGGTGTTCGTATCTTTTAGACATCAGAGAATATGGTGTCATTAACCTTTAAACGATGCAGAAACTGAACAGTAGCTTGTATACATTGACCAATAAGAGTCGATGATAAAAACAGCAAGTATCCTACCGCACATAGATCATCAGAACAGATCTCTCTCTCTCTCTGTCTCTCTCTCTCTCTCTCTCTCTCTCTCTGCGCGCCATTTTCCGTTCTGGCCAATGTTAAGATGTGCCAGACCCATTTGCGAATCCCCAATGTGTGACAAAAAGGTTTCGAAATAGGACAGGCACATATGTCGATGTTCATATACCGATTTTAATTATATTTATATATTACTATATATATATATAGGATCACTATATTTTATACCAACCATAAAAACCGACAACAAATGAAAACGTTTTAATTTTTTTTTTAAATCAAGGATAAAGTCAATGTACAAGATATAAAACTATTGCAAGTTACTAACTTTCCACCCATGTGATACAACATGTAAAAATTTGAACATAAAGTTCAACAACGAAAAAGATCAAATAACACGCTGGTCAAAGTCAAATTTGAGACAGATTTCTAATAAGAAAAGATAGCGACAACCAAGTTGTTTAAAACCTTGCCATACACGTTGCACCCTGTGATATTATATGAATATATACAAATTGCATTTGTGCGTATACGTGGTATTGGGGCCGTAGCACGTGGCTGTCATAACAACTACATATTAATTATGTGCACATGGTGAGAGAGGGTTCGCGATGTTTGTCAGTAAGTACCATCTTTAAGAATATTGGGTGCAAGGAGAATACAAGTAAGTCATAATCTTCGTTGGCTGATTTAAGGACAGAAAAAAAATCTGTGAAATGTTATCTCGAGATCTTGAGATATTATGTCGAAATATCGAGATATTATGTCGAGAACTCGAGATGTTACAACACGAGATCTCAACATATTTTTTGTCTGTGTTATAAATCAGCTAGCGTAATAATCGAAGGCTTTCAGTCCACTGCACTAAGAACAGTCCAATGAACTTAAAGAACAGTTAAAACACGAACAGACCATGCATTGTACGTGCAACTCTTGAGATTTTGTGAGTATATTCACTGTTAGAGAATCAGGTATGTGAATGAAGCACAGATATATAAGATTGTGCAGACATTTTGTTGGAATTCTTTTTACAAGGAATCCAATCAAAGTGTACGGATGTGCCGGAATACAGCAAGAAAAAAGTGAACGGCTACGGTAGGAGTTTCCTGGCAGACAAATTATACATAAGAATTTCCGATACATGGACAATGGTGATGCAAAAAGATTGATTACTTGGGATCTGGCGATGAACAGGGTGACCTCACAGCTTTCCTGGGAGTCGGGATTACCTCATCTAAGATGATTAATATCTCGAGTCACATGTTGTTTTTTTTTGTCATTTACTGACAGTGCCAGTAGGTCAATCTCAGGTTTAATGTCAGGTCAAACATGCTTAAATCCGTTACGGGCAGCGGGGTTTATTCCTATTCGTAATAGACTTTAACCTAAATAGCCAGAATTAATAGGGCTTACTTTAACCCTGGGCTAGGGTGCAGACGTGAAAGATAAAGGCACTGAGCTAGGGTATGTGGTCAAAGAACTGCTACTCAGCGGGTGCTGCCACGCGGAAAGGCCAACGTTTATAGAAATAACCCGTTTACCCGACATCGCTAATGTTACTCAAGCATGGTGACAGCCAGACCCGAAGGTCGAAACCGTGAATTACAAGAATTACAAGTTAGTAAGTGCCTAAACATAGAAGACAGATTGCAAGAATGAAATCACTAATTTAAATATTTTACCGTCCATGACCGCGTCGCAATTGAATGGGTATGAAATCGTTAACACTTCCGCAAAGAAATCAGCATTTATCCCTGTAAAGGAAAGAATTCAGTTCAAAGAAAAGTCACGTGACACGTAATTCTGACTGAATAGTTTAAGTTCAGTAGTCGTCAGGCTGTATCCATTTACTATGACTGGCTTCATATTTTAACTTTTTCAGTATTTCGCGAGGGTTTCAGTTTCGCGTTCTCAATATACTTGTAACAGACCTATACACAGTGTATAACAATTATTATATGAATTGATTTAATTAAATACTAAGGGTACGAAATCTTGTCAACAAAAAAGTTCGTTAATGGTACACATTAAGAAACATCTGATACAAATCAAAATACATGTATCAATATTTGAACACACACGATTATTTTTTTTTTCGTGTCAATGCCTGCCATTTTCTGTACAAATTTTCCTTCGACGATGGAACCTCTTTCTCACGAAGGTTTGCTTTTCGCGATTATTGCACTTTCGCGAATATCGCGAATTTGACACCCTCGCGAAAAAAAAACAAACACAGTATATGCACCAGGAAACCCCTACATGAGGCTAAGATAGTATATTTAAGCCCCCTAGCTCCAGTGGGACGCGGTATTCTTATTTGAATTGATGACTTTATTTCTGTATCCATATTTTGTTTGCGGGTGCCCCCCCCCCCCCGAGTGCAAAACCATCTATGATTTTATCCTTCTTTTTCTTTCTTCTTTCATTTCTAATTGCGCTAGACTCGAAATATGTTTGATTTCATTATCTTTAATTTTGACACAATATATGATCACTCCTAGGTCACAGCTTTAAAATGTTATTTATTTTTTACCTTGACCTTAACACTCCATAGCCGTATCCCAAATTACCCCTTAGTTGCATCCCCCCCCCCCGAGGGATGGGGGGTTGGGGTTGGAGGGGGGTTCATCCAGTGATTGCTTGGAGACTGCAACCATGCAGCTGCGAATAGTTGAGCATAGCATAACCGCTGTTTATGGAGCGTAGGTCACAAGGTCTTATTGTGTAAAGCAGAATGGCCAAAGCGACCAATAACTAACCGCTCCGAGTCTATTCACTCTAAATTACACCCCTGGCGCGATTTCTCTCTGTATTGATCAAACCCGCACAGATATAAATAAAAGCGGCATGCGAGAGGTCACTTTTAGTCACTCGGTCTATCAGTTGGTCGGAAATAGTTATATCCTCGCTACAGACGAAGACCCTCGAAGCGGCGTTTCTCTACTGTTTTACTATACAGATAAATATACATACGGGGCTTTTAAACTTGTTTTATGAATAACTTAATACGTAAAACCGATTTTCCTGATGAGTGCAGCCATATGTCCAGAGAGAGAGAGAGAGAAGGGAGAGGGTCCGAAACTACGCATTAGTATATAAACATCTGACATAATTTTTAGAGCACTATATATATATAGTGTGTGTGTGAATTTGTTTCAGATCTAGCTTGGCATGGATTATTGCACCGGGCGTGTCGTGTCATCTGTATTTGGGAGTAATCAGACAACCGAGTGAAGCAGACGAGAGGTGTCACGTGATCGGCAAGTGTGTGTGGGCGACCAATAACTGCAGAGAACAGCGGCTTACTAGCTACCAGTCAATTACGCTCCCGTGCTAGATTTCATCACTTGGAAAATGCGATCCTTGCCGAAACTGAACAACCCTTGGACACTGCTAGGCGTCGTCACTGTCTACGTGGTCCTTCTCAATACAGTATTAAGTAAGTGGTGTCATTTAATAACGTTCATTTAATAACAATATGATTTGGTGATGGGGGAGGGAATAACCATAGATTATCACAATAAAATGGTAACATCAGAATGAATCGATAAGGCCAATATCATTATTCAACGTAATGGCTTACTGGTATAGGGTAACATAACTGCATACGGGTATGTATTCATTCTATGGATACCCCCCACCTCCGCATATGATGCTTAAAGTTAACTGATGAACATAAATCCTGTACCGGACAAAAATTCACATAAAATTAAATACTGTGTGTAAAATAGGGAACATGCATTCGGGGGCAGAAAATGTTAATGTATTCGAATGAATTCGTTGTAATTCCTGCTTTAGTGCCTAAACTGTACTCACTTTAAAGTTTAGCTTCCCTGGGCATGACAGTTGTTCCTAAAATTTGGACGATGACCAGGTGGCGCGTATGATGCATCATTCCCCGTACAGAAGCTTTCACAGGAATGTCAAGGATAAAAACAACATATCTTGACTCTGCGCTGGAGGTTGATAACGGGTTTGACGTTTCATGTGTGTGTGGTGGGGGGGGGGGGGGGGGGGAATCCCCTTCAGATATGTTTGTGTTTACCGCTTGAGACGGAGAACTACCTGATTCAACTGTTTAAGAGACATAGCGATTTTACAGTGGTATTTTATGTTACCATATGATCTAAACATGTTTGTTTTTTTACATGTGAAACTTTATTAGCCGAGATATCATAGTTTTATTGTCCAGTTTTCAAACACGTCTTACTAGAGCTCTCTCAGGGCAGGGCAACGATGCGTAAGGAGAGAGCACGGCTATATGCTAGGTATAACATTGATTTTATTACCTGTTATACCTTTTTTGTCATTACTGCAACACTTCGGAATGTGTTTTATTTATTTATTTATTTATTTATTTATACATATATTTTACCAGGATGGCCCATTCAGCATGTTCAGCTGTTTTTCGATGGGGTCCTGGAAATATCACAGAGAAATATACATTGACAAAGATATATACATTACATACTCATATTAAAATAGTCATTGAAAATAAAATAAAATGTTTAAAACAACGATCTAAACATACACATTTTTAAAACATATAGATTGCTTCATATGACACAAATGTAATCATATACAATTTTAAAGGTCGAGTAACTAAAATTCTGAGTTTAAAACATGGAAATCGTCATAAAAAGGATTTATATAGTTGTTTAAAACGCTTAACATCAGTTACGTGTTTTAAATTATTGGGAAGTTGATTCCAGTAATGCGGGCCTGAGTAAAGAAAGCTTGATTTAAATCTATCAGTTCTCGGTTTTATGATGGCAAGAATGCCACTGGTCGTGTGTCGTGTATTGTATGGGTTACGTGCATATTTGAGACCATGTCTAAAAGTAGGAGGTGCATCACCAAATAAACATTTAAAAACTAAAAGATTTACAAAATAGCGATATCTCTGTTCCACGGTCATCCAACCTAACTGAATTATTAATGATGCTGGAGATGTATTTATATCGAAGTTTTTTGTAACAATACGGGCAGCTTTATTTTGGAGTCTCTGGATTTTTGACTTGTACGTTTTCGAGCATCCACCCCAAACAGAAATACAGCAATCAACATGGCTTTGAATAAGAGAATGATATATAAGTTTTAGAGTTGGTGTTTGAAGAAACTTGCTAAGTCGGTAAAGGACATGTAATTTTGTGATAATTTTATCGTAAATATAATCTACATGATCCTTCCATTTTAAGCGGGAATCGACGATTAAACCCAAAAGTTTCGTGTTATTTTCGGGAATTAATGTAACATTATTAATGTTAATGTTTTTGGTAAAATTAAAATTATGGCTAAATATCACAATACTCGATTTAACAGGGTTGATACATAAGTGATTTACTCTGAACCATTTTAGGGCCATGTCAATCTTGCTTTGTAAATGGCTGATTGCATTATCGGCGGAATCAGCACAGGTAAGCAGTGTGAATGTGTTGTATAAGCTTCATATATATGTGTGTGTGTTTCGTCTCATGTGGAAAAGGGCATAATTTTATGTAATTGTACGTTTATTTAGAATTGATAATTATAAAGTGAAACCGAAAATGGCGACTACCAGTGTAAACAGAACACCCCACCATCACAATTACCGTTTTTGGTCCCGGTCAGGCATTTTAACTTGAGGCAAATGTCTGACACACAACCACAACGGCGCTGACATGACCCACACTTCTGTTGGTTGGTTTTGCCAGCAGGTCAACGTATATTTTATGAAGTTGAAGTGTACAGATCTTTAAAGACAGTGGTCTAAGTGTCAATCGTGAAAATTAGTTTATAATATATTAACCGTTGCTCTTGGTCAAGCATGATATATCTGCCTCTCAATATGCATTCAGTAGATCCCATAAAAGCTAACTATTATCATTATTATTATCATCATGAATATAGGAGGTCCTGCAAAAGGGTAACTATATATTATTGTCCATTGGCTATCTCCAAATCATACTTCTAAAGAACGTTTTGATATCCTGAAATCCGATACCTCGTTAACAAATCAGACTTTGTATGTTAATAGTGCCTCAGGGCTCAATAGCGTGCTCTGAGTGACAGTAAGCCCCCTTTAGAACTAGTTTTACAGATACTACGTCCAGACATGCATTATGACTCGGGGAGATACACACCACTTAAAACCCTGACACTGGCCAGCGTGTAAAGTATGGGAACTGTACCGTTGACAGCACCCGCGTTTCCACCAATGTATTCCTCCCATCTATTTGTAGTTCTGAATACTGATGATAATGGGAACCTGGGCCTAGTTTTCCGGTGCTGTGAAGAAGAATGCAGATGTAAACTATTCCTAACAAAAGCTCGACTATTGATTATTTGTGATCAATATCACAATGAGAGCGATGTTGTGGCTTGGTAAATATTTCGGTCCCGTTTCCAGGTTACCGTGTTCTCTCCGTGGAGGACACAGTAACCCGAGATTTACTAGTTTAGTCAGTTGATCGCCGGGTCCTGGTTTTCTGGTTATACTGTTGGTCTTAAAAGAACCTTAACCTTTAGCTTTGACGGCACGTGATAAGAAATATAAAGATTTAGTAAGGGGAGGATCCATAGGCAGGTTTTTTTTTTTTTTGGGGGGGGGGGGTTAAAACCATTACTCAGAGAAGTTACTGTGGGTGTCTTTATAATCGCGGGGTTAAAAATTCGCGATTTCACTTTCTAAGTGTTTCGCGAGTGTTCCATATTCAAGATCTCGCAATACAAAGGACTATAAACACAGAATAGAACCAGTATTAAGTGTAATTGAATCAAATATCATGTGCACAAAATCACAAAAAAACATTTTTGGTTAATGGCACACAATTGGAAAGATCTGATATCATCTAAAATACCAGTTTTTGAACATACACGATCTATTTTTATTCATCATGTCAACCTTTTACTTTCAACATTGCCTTCGACGATGGGAACTCTTTTTCACGAAGGTTTAATTTTCGCGATATTTCCCCTTTGGTGAATATCGTGAATTGGAAAGCCTCGTGAACATAGAGGCCCCTACAGTGCTCGTGTTCCGCGTTACAAGGCGGATGAAGGCACCACGTCGTCCCCTTGATGTGTTGATATTTCATCGGAAATTAATCCCTTGGTTTAAAATGTACGATAACCGATTTTTAAGTATACTTTTTGCAAGGATGTCACTCTTAAAACGATCCAGCTGGGGCTGATATACGGGGAAATGTTATCCATACTGCCTTCTAGATTAACTATTCTTCTTCTTGAGGAGGGCCGTGTTGCAACCACTATTGTAATTGCGGTCACTATATTGTAATAATTATTTCAATAGTAGTTGGTTAGGGCCAGTTTTTACCAACAACTATTATAATTACGGTCATTATTGTTATAATTGTAACAATTACATGTCAACCATTACAGTAATATTTTTTATTACATTAGTAGTTGGTGTTGCAGGTGCGAATTTCTTAAATTTCAATTGAGATTCTCATAAAAACTGTGTTTCACTGAAAAACAAGTTATTAAACCTCTATCCCTACAAACGGCAAAGTTTACAATAGTGGTTCCAACATAATCCTCTGTTAGTGAGAGCAAAAATTATTTTGTTTAAAAGAAATATGTCGGGGAAAAAGTTTTTTTCCGGTCCGGTCCGCACCTTTAATCGTAATTGGCATGATTTTATAGCCTATCTGCATTTTCAACGCGAAGGCCAAAAAAAGTTGGGTTCTCAGGCACAATTTTTTCCACTTTTTTTGTATATTTCGATACAAATGTCATATGATCAGGAAAAAGCATGCATTTTTTGCTAAACAGGTAAAAGCACTTCATAACAAAGGAATTCTTATCAAAATTGCATTATTTTATCTGCCTGCGAAAAAATGTTCGAGCGGCAGGAGCTCAAAATTGGAAAGTTTTTATTGAAAATATAAGAATATTTGATGCGGGGGGGGGGGGGAATTGACGCAGGCCGTGCCTGAAAGCCCTACCATTTTTGGCCAAATAGGCCTGATCTATCATTGAGCGTCCTTCAGTGATTATGGCCAGTATATTATTGTAAATACTTCAGTCAAGCACTCAGCCATGGAAACGCCGTGTGGTGTTTTACAATGCAACATCCTGCGAGGTCAAAATATGACAAGTGGCAATGTTATGATTAAGTTAGTTCGCATAGCCGAGGTACTGGGACAGGGACAAAGCTCTTTTCGATGAGAAATGTCCACTGCCGAGTCTATGTATACACCCACATCTGCCAATATTGGCGCTGATGTTTGCTGTGCAAATATTTTTAGTAGGTGTTACATTTCACAAATAGGCTTACTAGATACTCCTTTTCAACAGACACCCGCGTTGCCAGCAACTAATTCGCTTAATAATACCCAACGTGCCGAGTTTATGTCTTGTGAAGCACTGACGTATACTGTTCCTTATATGCACCGCAATGTCAGGTTCCATTGCAAACAGAGTATGAGCGATGTATAATGTATTGCTCATAATCGGCGTGTTGACTGTTTAAGTACTTAAGACTGGAGTACTTGAAATGAGTGCCTATATACTGAAAATGAGTATACATATATGCCGACTGGGAAAATGAGGCCTTGCCCTCAACCTTACTTCATACAAAACAGGGAACATTCTAATTTCATTTTTATATGAAGTCTTTTATGTCCTGCATTTACACTTGAGTTGTGTTTATTTATATATCCTTAACACATTATATAGAAACCTGTAACACACATAAAATGGCTTAGAAAAGCCAAGCCAACCATAGGTCTAACTGGCCTTTGACAGATTTTTAGGACATGCCATACCCGTAATTTTCTCAAATGGGAGGCAAAATGGAAAGATTATTGATCAAAATGTGAAAAAAATCTGTACATTTACTAATTTTCAAATATCTGAGTTAAAATTAATTTATTCCTGAAATGAATGGGATGCTAGAATTTGAAAATACGACCACAGTTAAAATATAATACAGACAGGCTTTCATTCGTTATATCGTCATTGAATGGGCATCATGCAAACGAAACCTATATAGCATTAAATGTAAATATATAACGCAATACCTTGCATACCTGTCAGGGCGGATCCAGGATTTTTATTTACCTATTATATTTAGAAAATAATACAATATACCTAACAATGTCAACAATCCTTAGAAGGGGGGGGGGGGGGAGTTACCGTAAAATTAGAGAAAAATGGTCTATAGAAAATGCCGTACACCGAACAGCGGCATCAATTTATCTTCGGGGAGGGGGGTCGACACACACAGAGATATACTAGTATATATATATATATATATATATATATATATATATATATATATATCTAATACTTATAAAAGGATTTCGATTCACGTTTGTGCGCAATGTTCTCTAAAACCGCGTTGTGTACAATATTGTGTCATACATCATTTTAAAGGTTATTATCCCCGCAGTGACATAGGCGATATGAAAATAAATAATTTTTAATATACATATAATTTTGAGTGATTTTTCCGTTTTTATACCGAGCACAGCCGGAATGCGTGCATCGTGGTCACTTAACCTCTAACACTAAGTTCATATGAATAACGCTTGCTTTCAATGAGGGATTTGACCCACATGCGTGGTCAGTAAAAGAGAATAACACATGTTTCTCGCTTTATGAAATGGAAAGTTCAACCTAGGAGGATTAATGACAAAACCTAATTCAAGGTCCCATTTTCAGGAACAGGGCTGGGGTGGGGTGGGGTTGGGTGGTGGCGGGGGTTTCAGGCCTCAAATTTTGTCTGATACGATGAAAAATTGATTGCGGTGGCTGAAAATGGGATACGGACCCAATGCATGGAGTCCCGCTGGGTCCGCCTCTGCTACACTCTAAGAAAAAAGGGTTACATGTAGAACCCTTAAGGGTTCTTTAGAGTGGATCCAGTGGGGAACCCTAAAAGGTTCCAGGTAGAACCCCCTGGTCAGGGTTCTTCATAGAACCCTCTCTAAGGGTTCTTCATGGAACCCCCAAGGGTTCCATGTATAACCCTAAAAATGGGTGCTTCTTAGAACCCAACTGAAAGGTTCGTCAGGGTTCTTCATAGAACCCTCTCTTATGGTTGTTCGTGGATCCCCAAGGGTTCTATGTATAACCCTAATAATGGGTGTTTCTTGAAACACTTTCTGAAACCGATTCTTTAGATAAGGGTTCTTACAGGGTCCTGGCATGGCAGATATATGGATGAATACTCCATTTTGTATTCATATAAAGTTACGAAATATTCTTTAGGATATGGGTTCTCTTCACCTAAACCAATCGGATCTTATACATTTAGGGTATTACTTTAAGTTGTGATGTGATGGTGATATTGAGATAAAGCAGCTGTATGGTTGAGAAGTACAGTTTGGCAATTCATGCAAAATATTTGGCAAAATATTCTTAGGATCAACTTCATTTCATTGCTTAAATGTAAAAGGCTGTTCTAGTGCTGTGTTTGTTGCGGTTAAAATGCTTTGATTGTTAATTAAAAAAAACAAACAAACGTGCTCCATGTTCAAAGATTTTAATTTGCATATCATAAACAACTGTAAAAAATTATATAAAACATGACAATGCGCATTGATTGTTGATATTGTATATCTTAAAATCGCAAACGACTCTTTCAAACAGTACGAGTCTTTATACTCGGCCACTCGGTCAGATCTAAGGTAATATATATTGAAACTGATGTCCATACAATGAGAGTTGCATTCATATAATCCACGACACATGCAACGGATCCATTGCATGTAATTTAATTGCCTATTTACTGCCTAACAACAAGACCGGATAACATCATTTAGACACCTATGAATATGTTCTCTCTCATTGCGTCGATAACAACAATAAATAAACTTGTATCCTCATTACCACTTACTGCATGATCTTTCTAACTGTGTTGATTTTATGGTAATATTCAAGAGGTGTGATGAGCAATATTTCATTAAAATGATCCCTAAAACGTTCAATTTGAGGAGCTGATCTCAAACTTTTCCATACCAAGCATATCACACAGCCGTACCAGTTCAATTTTTTTTCTTTTGTCGCCTTTGACCTTTATTCACAATCCTTGGGCCCCACAGACCCTTGCGACTGTTGGCCATTGTGTTTTGGGTGGATCTGGCAGGTTCAACAGCTGCGCATGGAGAACTTCCAACGTGTTTGTCAGTCCCTTAGGATTTACTATACCAAAACATAAAGTACAACCTTATGACACAACATAAGGTTGTTGTCGCGTCCATAGTTGGATGCTCGTCCACGACGATGACGCGATCTACCAGGAGTGATGCCCACTTGGCAGTCAATGGATTCCCTTCCTGACAATCTTTAAACAGTATACACGGCGTCAGTTTGGCATCAGCCTGCAGAAGAAAGAAGGAAACAATAAGTAAGCATTCTGAACATGGAAATCTGTGGACATTGTCCTGTAACTCACTGTGACCATGAAATGTATCATCTTGCTTATATATGCGACACAGATGGGATACAATGTAATATGTCCAATCTCTGTATTACCTGGTAAAACTGTTTAAATAAAATATAACAAAGCAAGAATAAATAAACAAATACATGATCCTGATAAAACCTTTTTTTCTTGTAAAATTTGCCTGTGCTTGAAGTTCCAATTTTAATAAAAAAAAATGTTTGAATTTTGAAGGAATAATGAGACATATTCAATAATGCAGACCACTTTTGCACACATCTACCTTATTCAGGTCAAACAGCTGTTCATCTTTTTCTTTAAACAGCCTTTGCAGTTATACTGCCGCAGTATTGATGGTCAGTTCTGAAAGAACAAATGCTGTATAAATTATGTCAACAACATAACACATTTCTGCCTTTTACGAAAAATGCTGACAAATATATTGCTTCTTTCATCATGCTATCTGGAAGAACGATATACGTTAATGTTATAAGCATATATATATATATATATTAAAGATTAAGCCATAATAGGTTCATTAATTCAGAATGGCGATATATATGCAGAGGCAATTAAACAAATATAAAAGAGATAAATTATTTATAGTCGAATCTACAAATACATAGAAAATAAAGAAAATGAAAATGAAAATGGAATATGGTCTATATCAATGCAATGCTACCCATAGTAATAAGGCGAAACAAATCCACATACATATTTAAGTATACTCATGTGTGCGGTTATTGTATGGTAGTGTACTTATAAACAAACACACATGCACACCTCCCCTCCCCACATACACGCACACACACACACATATATATATATATATATATATATATATATATATATATATATATACATGAAACATAAATGTGTACTTGAGTATGAAAACACATCGCTGGTACTGCAGATTATTATACATAAACATGAAAACATAAATGTGTACTTGAGTATGAAAACACATCGCTGGTACTGCAGATTATTATACATAAACATGACCCCTCTGCCAGGGCACCCATATACACAATACAATAACACGTGGTATCAACTGGCCTTTTGTAATCTTGGCTTAATGCTTAAAATACACCTAGATGTTTTAAACATCAGAGTGATAGCGGGCCTTTGTAAGCGATCCACCATACAGCAACTTACCTGTACTCTTAGAGTCTTCTTTTTTCAGCAAACTTTCACTTTTCAAGAGGGACTGTTTAAGCAAATTCAAAATGGCCGTTGTGGATATCTTCGTTCAAAGCTGTTAGACATTCGAAAAGGCCGCTGAGGTGCTGCCAAGTGACAGTAGCCTGCAAATAGCAGCACACAAGAGTGACCAGATGCTGCCAGGCACCCCCTACTGTTCGCGCCCGAGCAGGCAACTCGTCCCCCGTATCCCGCCTCCCGCTGCTTGGACTAACCCATCTGGCTGATAAGGGCTCTGACGGGATTACTTCTCGTCTTTTCTGACGAGTAATTATATACAAACTCGATACCGCCATCAGGTGTAGTATATACATATATATATATATATATATATATATATATATATATATATATATATATATATATATATATGTGGGTGTGTGTGGGGGGGGGGGGGCGGATCCAGGATTTCGGAAAGTTGAGGGTCAAACCCAGGAAGAGTAAATGTAAACCTAAAAAAAATGTCGTCTGCTCCGTAAAGAGGAGGGCAGGGTCGCAAAATTTGGTTTGAACCCCCCCCCCCCCCAAAAAAAAAGTTGTTTTGGCTCAAAAAGGGGATCCGCCACTGAATACACACACACACACACATATATATATATATACATGATATATGTATATACAATATATATATATATATATATTTATATATGTGTGGTGAATATATATATATGTATATATGTTTTGTAATATAAAATATCCAAATATTATTTAATATTATATCATATTATATATTTCTATGTTTCTGTTAGTTTTATTATTTGTAAATATAATATAACATAAGGTAAGATAAGACATAATGAAACGATTATAATACGATTTAATATAAGATAAAATGAGATAAGATAAAATAATGACATTATTTATCACACAAAGTCAGTGAATACAGATTCATAGTGCAGTTGGGGACAGTGACTCACACACGTATTGGTACTGTAGGGTTCTATCAGGCACCCTTGTCTTCGGGCAGAACACACGAAGAACCTTAAGTGGGCTATCTGGAACCCATGGATATCAAAAAGGGTTCTAAGTTGAACCATGGTTCCAGCTGGAACCATACAGGTTCTGCATGGAACCCCCGAGAACCCTTTTTTCTTAGAGTGTACTTACGATGTATGCATATTTCTGTTTCCTTCTTCAGGAACAGTTTCCTTGCAACGTACATTTAATTAATCTTTCATGTGTTCCTCACATCAACCTATTCTTTATACGTCCAATGATAGAAACCAGTCAAATATCAACGAAACACTGTATGCCTCCGCGTCTTATTCCGGTTCGCAATGTAAACCATCCCTGACCAGGTCTTCAAGGTAAACATACCGGGGTATGATTTTTGCCACGAGCACAGTGCCACAAAATAACAGTAAACAATATTTGTACATATCATATTCCGAGAGTATCTCACTAAAAATCTATATTTTCTTTTAACTTTTATAATAAAAAGTGAGCATACATTCAATATCTCAGTAAATGTATCTCCCAAACCCCGGTAAAAAGCCCGGTATACCGGGTTTATCAGCTAGTATATATATATATATATATATATATATATATATATATATACCTTTATAGCGTGTGTATGACACATTTCAAATATAAATATACGTCATCACATTTCAAACATATTACAATTTATTATAAGGTTTTAGAAAATAAGGAATTATGTTTCCAGTATAAGTTAATACTAAACCAGGTTAAGATATAATATTCCATGGTAAACCTTTAAAAGGAACCAAAGTATATAGTTCTATTTATTAATATATTTTATTTGCAATATATAAATATTATTCTCTGAATATCAGGGGGGATGATTACACTGACTCCCACTCCCCCCCCCCCTCAACAGTGTTGGGAGGGGGGATATATACCCCCAACCCCCTATATAAACACCCCTGACACCGATATCCTTGCATTTCAAGTATTAGCAAACCATCCATTATTACTCAAGGATAGAGGGATATCCTCTGGGGATATCCTAGGTACCCATGGATTCATATAGACATTGACTAAAACTAATGCAAATTAATATTCCAGGACCAGTAAGCATTAATTTCAATCAATTTATCTGAAACATTGATAATATTGATCGCAAAAGTTAGCGCCAAGGTTTTTTTCTGGTACCAGCTTAATTAATATGTTCGTGGCTGTATGTAAGGTAGGGAGATTTGGATAACGTCCGGGATTGGCTACCATGTTGACTCCAGCGAAATCATCTATCTGAATATTCTCAACAAAAAGCCTGTCACCCAAGTTTTGCGAATAAACGAGGCTCTATTTTATTTCTCATTTCAGACACTTACAACAGGAGCGGAGGTGCATCCGGCCCTGAAAGCAGTAAACACTCGAACGTCATCGTGAAGAGGATCTCAGCAAACGATATTGAAAAGGAACAGGAAAGTGTAATAAATTAGTCCTTATCCTATATAGTAATAGTTCCTAGTGACCACCCAATGAACGAACAAATCTGAAAAAAAATATCGAATGCATCTGAATCTAAACTCTATTGATTTGCGGAATCCGTAAAGGTTTTGTATGTATTTTAACGTGATTAAGTGGCTGTCGTTGTGTTTGATGAAAACATGCAGTATCTATATAACATATTATCAGGATAGGCCTATATGAATGAATATCGTAGGGTTTTGATAAAATGCAGTTTTTTTCACAGTTCAGAACAATTTAATAAAATATATACAATAAAAAGGCTTCATTTCCTTACCCTTTGTAATAATTATTTTTCAGATTATCTCTTGTTTATTTGGAATTTATTCATAATTTACAGGCTACTGAACATGATAAAAACAGGCAGTTGGGTGTAACATCAAGGGGCAAGTTTACACCGGGTGTGACGTCAATTAACGATGTTTCTCCGGATGTGACGTCTAGAGATAAAATTACCCCAGTTCTGATCGTGGCGTATCAGAGAAGTGGGTCTACTTTCATCGGAAACGTCCTCAGCCACGATCCGGACAACTTTTACTGGTTTGAACCCTTGGATGCTGTTTATCAGTCGCTTTATGGGTTTCCTCATGGATGGACAGTTCCTTCAGATCTGACTACGAATGCGGATGGTTCAGTGAGGTACAGATTACATATATGCAACAGTGACTCTAATTTAGTATATTCCGTGCCACCTGATTTTTCTCGATTATCTCTGGAATAGATGAACTTTTCAAAATTCATACTTACTTATGATATACATACATAAATATATATATATATATATATATATATATATATATATATATATATATATCATTCATTTTACGGCCTGGTTGACGTTTTTCATATATATCTGGGGTTCATGGCGTCCATAACAAGTGGTCATTGTTTACTATGATTCAGGGAAATGATTATGAAGTAATGTGTGACGTCACAGTAGCACGTGCACGAGGAGAGCAAAGGCCTCAGTGTTAACTGGTTTAGGGAGCTCTTAATTATTAATTTTGTCAGATGAATATGGGTGCCTTTTATTATTATTACGTCATCATTGTTCCCTGCTATGTCCATTTCATAGGTGGGTGGTGAGATGTCTTTACAGAATTGACTAGTTTCTCATAAAATGATTTTTAAATTTCTTACAGGAAATTGACATAAGGTAGACTATTAGGTCTATTTCCAAAATTGTTAATTACGCATTTCCTCCTTCTTTTCTAGGGGCAAACGAATTTTTCGTTCTTTGACATGCTTAAATTTCCTTCCACATGTTTTGCGTAGAGTTGATAACAGACAAACAGACCAACGATAACACCAAGGGAAAACATAATACCATCCTGGCAGAGGTATAAAAAATGAAACCGTGAATAGTAGGGGAAAATTAAGGCATGAGCGTGTGCAATTTTCTTGTAAATACTGTTGTTCTTGATATGGCTGCGTCTGATTGAGTAATACTGGCAATATAACGTAAGCCAATATGGAATATTTAAAATGCAGGAAATATATACATGGAACATAATGAATTGTTCGAACAAATAGATGGTATTATGCATCAATAACGATAATGTATTTTCGCTCTCAGTAAATCTGTATTATTTTTCAGATTCATTCCTGACCGTGAGAGTTCAGCAGTGATAAACACACTCTACAATATTTTTACCTGTTCTCTAGAAAAACTTCCAACAGAACTACTTTCAAACCCGTTTCTGGCTACCTTTGCAGCGGAACAACCAAGTCTCGCAGGATACTTAAAATGCCTCGGTAAAAAGCTAATAAAGGATATCTTGACGTTCAACAAACATTTAAAAAACAAATGTCCAAATCGCCCGTCGCCTTGGAGAACAATGCATGAGCGATGTTACAACGAACTTGGTCAAGATTCGATGAAAGATTCGGATGGGTTCTATAAGCTCAATTCCTCAGACAACGGATTTAACGTGTATAAAAACTGTTTTAATTCAGCAAGGAAACAGGCTTTGGCATGTTTGCCAGAATTAAAACAGGCCTGTCAAAAATCTATTGTACGCAGCGTAAAGGCAATCAGGATAACTATGGAAGACGCTGGCAGGCTCCAAGAGAAACTGCCAGAGCTAAAAATTATTCACAACGTTCGGCATCCATTGGGAATCGCAAAATCTCGGAAAAGGTTCGGTCCCGTTGCTCCAGCATATATGTCATACTTTTCAAGGACAAACCCTGATACGGAAGCTAGAATTCTGTGCAGGAAAATATACAGGGATCTTCAAAATTTTACCCAATTACACAACAAAACCCCGTCAGGTTCAAAAGTGGTGACGTATGAAAAATTATCTGCAGCCCCCGCAGAGCATGTTAGAGAAATTTATAAATTTATCGGCAGAAACCATCCTCCTAAAGAGGTTGAGGATTGGATGAGGACTGCAACAAAGAATTCTGAAAATATATCCCTATCTTGGCAGAGAGGAATTTCTTTACTTGATTATGTGCGCTTTAAAAATAGCTGTAAAGACATGTTTAGTGAATACAGTGACGTGTTTCAAACTGTGCTGTGATAACGTATTTGTGACGACACATAATTTATGACTGTGTATCTAATTTATTCGAAGTATAAAGATTTGTTTAAGTTTGTGTTTTCATGGATGTTTCATTATTCATGCAACGAATCATTAGATTGATGTTTCTGTCATTTCAAAATGAAATCATTTCATATGTGATGAAAAAAGATTGTTTGAATGTATACATATATATATATATATATATATATATATATATATATAATTACAGCAAACGCACGGTTCAAAAACGTCATACTCATTATAGACAATACCATACATAATGACCTGGGTTAAGCAAAGGACTATAATAACAAATCTCTTAATGATGATGATTGGAGAAATTACGTCCTATACATTTCAGTTATACATTCATTATACACCGTCCTGTCATGGTCCATGCAGCACTAACAAAGCCCTTTCCCGCGTGGTGCAAAACCCATAGCCTACCTCTGAGCACTGGGGGTTATACACCTGAATAAAACCAGGACCCCACACGGTATAAACATGCTAAAACGTTCATACACATAAGACGTCATCCCAAACCTTCATGACATATTTTCACGTTTCAAATTAGGATGATTGTAGGATTTCTGGTGTGTACACTGAACTAAAAAATCTATCTCAACTCAGTTTATGTACATCTGCAGAATTCAAATTCCGGTTTCGCACTACGTGACACGACAATATCACACGCTTTCCTCTTATTTCATATTTAGGTGCCAACCAGGCCAGATGACAAGTGCATCTACGGGTCCTGGGTTCGCAATCGTCCCTGTTGCAGGGTCTTACCACCAAGGAACCCCCGAAATGCACACTTGTTTGTCAGTATAATAAGGCCTTTTGGCACGGCCTTCCCATTAAGCCTGCAGAGCGCTCACAATATATAGACTTGATAAGTTAAAAGTCAGGAGAAGCTTTATGCTGACGCAATGTATCGATGAATGCCAGAGGACCGATACCATTTTTCGTAACTTCGTCAAGAACACATACGATTTTCGATGGCTTGGATATCTTTAATTTCTAATTAAAAATTCTATGGTACATTACATAAACTACATTTTAAAAATGCAGGTGAATTGTGAGCTCGGGACCTCATTTCGCAATCGAGAAATCGGGTTTTAAATGCTCGTACTCGAGCACAGCTTCCTGTGCCGACTAGTAGCATGAATCAGCGGTGGACGATATATATTCTGGAACTTGATTTTTGCTTGTTTGAGCTCAGGCATAAGAATCTGTAGGATCAAATATGGCCAGCATTTCAATTTGTTAACACTAACTATTCTGTATTGTTAATCACCTAGCTACTCCTTTAATCTATGCTACGTCCCAAGGTGCCTGAATCACATTCATAAAATGCCATGAATATTTGTCGAAATTTTTTTAAAGAGACTTTAGCCTTTGTTATGGGTAAGTATTGATGCGATCGGAATATCAGTTCGGTAAAAATAAATTTGAACCGGAAACAAATTGTAACAAAAATGTTACCAACTGTATTTTACTCAGAAAGTTGTGGAGGATAATATCTCAAATTGAAAATGTAATATAACATATCAGATTCAATAGAAAAGCAAAGAAGAGATCTTTCAAATGTGTGGTCTAATCAGGATGAAGACCAAACGAAATATGACAATGAGCAGATAAGTAAAGTAAAACTTAATCGTTAATTAGCCAATTAAACCATAACATGAAAGGCCTTTCCCAAATCGGACTTGATGGAACTGTTGATATATTATTTTCCAGAAATGTCTGGTTATCCAGCAATTTCTTTAAATTTACAATTTATAAAGTTTCTGGATTGTTCCGGATCGCCATCTGGATCCTGCAGGAATTTGTTTTAAGGAAAAATCCTTCATTTTTGGCAATGCCATATGGCGGAGGACTGCGTTCTCCGAGTGCGAACTTCTATAGTTCTGATTGCTTTCTCCCCTTGTCATCAGAGTTGTGCAATAGAAAAACTGAGGAACCTTGCAACGCTGTAACACTCGTTATTTTACGCATTAAAATCATAGCCTTTTGCTTTTTGTGGTGAAGTTTCATTATTTTTATTTACCAATACGGTGATAAAATATGGCATGCGAATGGAGCCTTTTATGGTCAAATGAGTCTTTTTTTCGTGAAACTTTCGTCTCCCAGGGAAGAAGAACGGATCGTTGACCGTCCAGGGGTCGGTTATTATCACAAAGGTCATCCTGGATGAAAACTTCCTCATCGCGTCCACAAAACTGGCTGAGATGTGATACAATACATATAAAGGCCATGCAACTTAACCAGGGCTACGACCTTTGTAACACGTTTGAACAACCAAAATAAAGGCCAGGACCCGGAGCGTCAGTACAGGGCTGGAGGATGGCTGGTATATACCCTCCTCCCCCTTAAGCAAGGGGGTGGTCAACGTGATCATCCCATAGATATTCAGAGAAAAATATTTATATAGCCAATTGGGAATGAAATATAATAATAATAATGATAATAATAATAAAAATTTATTGCATAAAGCGTAAAACCACATATGTGCTCTAAAACGCTTAATACACATTGTAATACACATATATATTAGAGCTGAGTAGATAATTAATAGGAAAACTTAAAAGTGAAAACAGAAAATACTGAAAACTATTATGTACATGTATCAATAAGAAATGCACACTATTATTAAAATAAGTAGATAAAGATAGTAAAAAAATATATAAAATCATATGCCTAATTGTGATGTTATAAATGCATGTACCAACTTTAGAAGTGAGTCATCGTTCAGAGACTTCTTCAGTGTTACAATTTTCTCAAGTTGTAAATATGCACGCTTACAGGGAATTCAGAATGTTTGGTTTCATACTTAAACCTGAGTTAACAATGACGCCTATGTTTCTAGCTTGCAGAGACCTATTAACTATGGATTTACCGACTTTAAGCGAGGGGACTGGAACATTCTGTTATGTTTTGGAAGAAATTACCAAGACTTCAGTTTTAGACTCATTCATCTTCAGGATTTGCAAACTTATCCATCCATTCTTTTACAAGCTGAATGCAGTTTTCGATTTTTGAAATCGCTTATGTTATTGATGCTTGGTGAAAAGAAATAATAATTGAGTGTCATCTGCGTAAAGATGATAGGGTTTTCCTTGCGCACGCAGGAGTCTACCTAGTGATGCAGTATATAAAGTAAACAAAATTGGGCCGAGGACGCTACCCTGAGGCACCCCCACAAAAAAACTCCTTACCCTTGGAATGCATGCCTGATATATATATAGACTGAGAGTCTGATAAACCCAGTTTAGTGAACACAATCAGCAACATTTGATGACTGACAGTGTCGAATGCTGCTGGCAGATCCAACAATACCGAAACGACAGACTTTTTTTCTGACAAAGCCAAGAGTATATCATTTTTACACTTCTTAGGAGTGCAGACTGGGATATGACAAGCGCGGTTGGGTGATTGTAAGGTCTGTGCTAAGTAATTTCAACAATATGTTTGTTGAGTTGCTTAGCAACCATTTTCTCCATTAACTTGGAAACAAACGCAAAATTTGACAAAGGGCGATGATTCTTTAAGTCATTTGGGTCCATTGAGGGTTCTTTATTAATGGTATCAGGTGTGCCATTTCTGAGAACTAGGAACATGTCCTCAAAGACGCATTTATGATTTTACAAATGGAATGGGCAAGTACTTCTGCATAATTTTTACATAGCACTGTAGGTACTGCATGGGGCAAGCCCGTTGGACTTGTTAGGGGAAGATTGGATGAGTTTACAAACATCCTCAACACTGACCGTATGAACTGAGTCCAGTAAACCTCACACTGAGATATAAGAAACTCTGCATCTGATTCTCGACTGTGATCGATACTGTACTGAATTAGGTAAATTTTTCTGATAAAATAATCACCAAATCTCGACACAATGTTTGGTTTAGAAATAACGTAACATGTTGTCCTAAGTTTGATAACCCTCCTAGTCACCCCCCCCCCCCCCCCCCACACACACACACATCTTTGAAGATCAATACGTGATATCGTTAATGCAGCTTCTCGTGTAGATGGAGGAGAAAAACGACCGGCTGGTGCAGCCGGAAGCTTGTTTGTGCAGGCAAGCGTGATTCAGCCGGACACTAATTAACACGGACGAACCTGACAGTCTCCACTTTGTTAGCTTATACGCGCTATGGAATCTTTTTAATTAATATGATCATTGAATACATACGAGGTTACAATTGTTTCGTACCATAATGTATCATAATTCAAGGAAACTTGCAAAATATGACGTTTATCAGTGACTAAAGACCCTGTGTACGTTGCCCATATATCATCCGCTGCAAGGCAGTTGAATCAATATCAAATTTTAATGCAAACCGTGCCGAATGCAGAATTTTCTTATGTATTTTCATGTTCTGTATTATGGTTTAACACGGAAAAATAAATATGATGAATGATATGTTTATCAGGATGATCGGCAATGAAACACGGCTGTGTTGAATGAATGGGCTGGTCAGGCTGGACGCTAGGGGGCACTAGTTGTTTGCCTGCAGTTTTTCAAGCAGGCAGTCATTTACTGCCTCCACACACGAGAGTATCGGTATTAGCGATATCCCGTATTGATGCCACTGGCCAGGGAGCTCAGTAGTCGCATAAACCCAGAAAATCCTGTATCTTTGTAATTGATCCAGCGGTACTAGTGCCTCCCTTTAACCATCCAAAATGTAAATTCGAGCATTTTCTTGCCTGCCTCCCCCTTGGTTCGCCTGTTCAACCAACGAGACCACCGTGTCTTTATTTTACAGCTACGGCAAGGCTTGTGCCTCCGTAGCCATGACAACGTGACATTCAGGCCTTTGGAAATAAACTGACGGGCCTGTTTGTCTTCAGTTCAACCAAATCGGCGTTTTGTGCGACTGTTTTGAACATGTTCAAAAATTCACGGCGACCATGGCGATATCGGAAACGCCTGTAAACATCATGTGTATGACATCGGCAACCATATATGACTCCAACGACGACTTTGCGAATTTTATGTTCGCACAAAAGTAGGCACAAATGTCGCCATTTTATGTAAAGGCCCCATACGGCCATACAAAATGTACAGCCAATTTTCTTTGCTCTAACCTGTTCTACTTAGAAATTGCAATTTTATGTGCGGACATTTTTACATGAACGCATATATAATATATTTTATAAATCTTTTGATAATGCATCCTGATTGCTTTATATTGGATTGTAATTGGTTGTTATATTTACAATGCTGTTTGAATGACATGAAATAATATTCAAAAACATTAATTTTGTTAACAAACATACATTAATGCGGCCTTTTTCACCCTGCGCAATTCGTGTCATGTGATCAAAACGCGTGTATCAAGTGTGCCGGGTGCAGACGCGTCTGCAGCGAGGCCGTTTATCACGTGACCTCTCGTGCAGCTCAATAGTGATAATGTCTCTAGGACGAGCACGTGTCGCGTTCACACGCCAGGGAAACCAAACGAAACCCACGTGACGACCACAAGGAATGTCGTAATAGGCAAGTGTACATTTTTATCTGCTCATAATTATCTTATACATCTTCAAGATGGACTATTTAAATATATTCAAAATTATTGATTGAAAAATAATTCTGATTCCAGTGCATCAGATTTTTTTTGTTATATTTTCATAAGTTTAATGCAAGATATAAACCAGAAACTTTTCGAATAATATAGATAAAATTGTATGAAACATTGGAAATAATCATTTGTTTAAAAAACTTAAATTTTAATTAAAGTTTGATATTAGGAATGAACATTGGTTTCGTTAGTTTATATATTGTGTATTTCTTATTTAATTTCAGATATTATAAATAATCGCTGGTGATTGTTTGGGTTCTCTCTAATATTCATGATTCTATCAACATAACAACAACCGTAAATTCAAAATATGATAATTAACATAACTGACATGAATAGCCGGTAAAACAGACAAAACTGAATTTTTTTTTCTCTATGCCTTTCTGTATACTAAATATTAAGTGCACCTGCCCTGCGCGGACGTGTTAGTGTAAACTCTAGTGGTGGTATAGCTGTATGTATTGTTGTAGGATATTAGGAAGACGTCAGCCATGCACACGAGGATGCTGTCACTAGGACAACGAGGGTTGCCATGTCGTTCACGTTATGTTGTTGTCCTGGCGGCCATTTTGCTTACTGCTCTCTTTCTACTTAAGGCAAACAACAGTAGGTACTTTTCTCTAACTTTTCTTTTGTTAACGTTATCATTTTCCTCACCGTTCTCTTTCTGATTCAGATTTGCCATAATAAGTAAAGGCCTAGTTTTCTCCACTTTCATTTTGTTATTTAACTTAGGTTGTGTAATCGCCATGGCGACGGTTATTTTTATACCTAAAATGGTAATATATATTAAAACTTTAACACAATACATTTTCATACAAATCTACATATATTCAATGGTATATATGTTTAGGATGCGTAAAAAAATATATTCATATCAGATTTAGATAATTTAATGTCACTTTTGTGACTGCAAATTTAGTCTCAGTTGTGAGACCGAGCGCTTCAAATTGTGTGTTTCTTTATTATATCCCTACATTATTTTATTACTCTGCCTGAAGACACATACGAGCCAAAAATGTCTGCATTATAAATTACGGTAATACAACTGTAGACTGGCGTCCTGGTCCAGATGTAAGGTCAAGCAAATGTATTCCAAATCACATTATATCATCATAGAACAAAGTTGCACAGTATTAATATAGATTGTACATAACTGAATTCAATTCCTTGGTTACAGGTTACATAAAGCACAGGGTACAAGTGCGGCATTGCTTCTGCAATTTAGCGCCATCTCCTGTTCCTTTAGGTAAACACAATCTGTGAGAACGGCGTGCATGTCGGATCGTATGCTTTGCATTTTCTCATAAAGTAGGATGGATGGCAAACGAAATTATACGTATTTTCACAGTAACAAAAAAAAATTACAAGCAACCGTTTTTTGTTAAATGTTAATATTTAAAATATATATAACGTTTCTAGTTTGGATACTTGTTGGCACTGAGAAACATATAATGGTGCAACAATAATGAGCGTCTTTTAAGATGCTTGATAATAGAAATGTTCTGATGTCATGAAATGTCACTGACAGAATCGTGCTTTGTTTCAGATTTGCATTATCTTCGTCAGGTGAGTATTAAATTTGGCTGTAAACTCATTTGGGTCAATAGCTTGTTCACCATTTTTGTGAGAACCTATTTTGAACCATATATAAGGCTTAATAATATTTGTCGGCAGTATATTGAAAGTGAGTTTCTCGTTACGTGAGAGTATTTGCTTCAATCAAAACATTCAGAAAAATACTCCCTTTTCTCTGGAATTTTCCGATTATCAGCTGTATAACGGTTAAATTTTACAAACCCATAATTAATCTCTCAAATTTTTAACTATCAATAATAGTATTACACTGCTGATTTTTAAAAGATTGTGAACAAGCTTGATAAACATTATAAAGTTTACAAACATTGATGGAGAACTCATAGGCATGTATCTCACAATAATTCACCATGTTGGGAAAAGCGTTCCTCCACGATTTTTTTTTTCAATCAGTTGTCGTGTCACTCCAAAACTCTGTCAAAACTTTATACAAAGTTTCTCATGGTCGTGCCGATGGCTACTGATGACTACTAAAATATGACTATTTTCGTGTTTTATATAAACACTAGAGGGTTTCAGAATGTGGCTTGTCAGGCAAGCCAGCGAAAAAAATATTGAACACTCGGAATAAGTTTTAAATATTTGTGACTTTCGAAAATAGCTGGCCAATAGTCGATCCTTTGAAATTAAAATGATTGTGACTTCCGCAAATGGTTGGCCGATAGTCGATCCTATGAAATTATAACTTGAATGAAATTACTCCGAGATCTTTCTTATATATTAAGATTTTTTTGTAATTTGGCTTAATTCGAGGTAAATTCTCATCTTGAAATATCCTATTGTTTAACTGCAGCTGGTTCGAGGATCTGCACATTCCGTGCCAACAATGATACAGGAGTCGAGAACATTTGATCAATGTCCAGTTCAGAAGCGACGCCATGAAAGGCTGCGAAATGTATGTCAATTGAAGTCAAAACAATCAAAACTCTCTTCTTATACAAGTCAGCTATGGCCAAGCAAGAATGGGATCATAATGAAAGACCTCAGCTTCATGGTCTGCCAATGCGCCAAAGCCGGTTCAACGTTTTGGCGGGACTACCTCGCCCCATTGCATGAATGGACTTTCATGGAAAACGCGCCGTCACCGCTGCTGCGTGAAGCAGAATCGAATTATTTGACTGCTATATTTGTAAGGCATCCCCTCTATCGCTTGTATTCTTCGTACAATGATAAAGTTGTCGGGATGGCAGGAACGCCGGGAATGATAGTAGATACCGGGAAAAGTATTTATCGCCGGTATCGCCGGAATACAGGAATAAATGATAAGCCCTGTTATGACGACATAACGTTTGAGGAGTTTGTCAGACTTGCAATAAGTGAAGTTAAGTTCTACAAGAACGCACGCAACGCCGAAATACACCGACGGCCATTTTTTGCAAGCTGCCTGCCATGTCAATATAGATATGACATTATTGGAAAACTTGAGACTTTCACTGATGACGTCAGTGTGCTGATTACATCGTTGAACGCTAGAGGCGCTAACTTCAGCCTGGACCGTAATGATATGATGGATGTATACATTGAAGATAAATGCCGTCATTTGCAAGAAAACCGTACTTTTCCGTTAGGCAGGAGCCGTGAAGACTGTTCTGCATTAAACGTTGTCCTCCCGACGAAACTAAAATCACTTTGGAATAAAGGATTTACTGCAAATGACGGATTCAGCATGGCGGCTTTCGAAAACTTGCCTCGTTCTGATTGGGAGCTGAAGTGTAAGGATATGGTAAGAAAAGTTCTTGACAAACCGGGCGGCAAAACTTCGACGCACGATATTGCATTGACTGCTGCAAAAACCGCCTTACAGAATCTACCCAGAGAACTTTATTATAAGCTCGTGCAAGCTTACTCGTTGGATCTCGAAATGTTTGGATATGATCCTGAAGAGCCCCTAGCGCCAAAATGAAAAGTCAACCATGAGATTTATTTTGGCATGTTTAAAATAATCAGTGACAACGGCCGTTGACATGACCCTTGTTCAAAACTCTGCTCAAGACTACAAGACAAACGGCGAAATCTGAGCAGAATTAGGAAGTTCTCTATTCATATGTCTTAATTATATGTTAATTGATCCACTTTACTGCCGGTAACTGCCTAACCGGCATTATGAATGCACAATTAAAATGGTTTAATATGTGTTATTGTAATCCATGTAATCAACCGTGTACAGTTCATCTATTTCACTCTAAATCCTAAGTCATAAACAATCTACGATTTTTACTGTCGTACGATTTCAGCAGGCCTAAGACAGACGGAACCGTCATGGATTTGGGAGAGGTTTTTTTTAATAATTTCGTGGAAGGGTTCACTTATAAAATATTTGTTGTACTACGGTTGTGGAAGTATTGGTCTGGCCTGTCTAAGTTTAATCGTACGCTCTTCCCACGACAGTCGTATGAGGTCCCTACGATCGTCGTAATAGAATTTTAGTCCTATATAAGACAAACCCACGGCGGTCACAGGAATGACCTAAAACGGTAGAAAATTCGTAGGACCGGCATGGAAGAACGTGCGGCAATCGTTTGGCTGTCGAGCATGGGAAGGTCGTAAGGCCTAAGATCACCAAAAAAATCCTACGAAAGTCGTAGGTTTATCGTAACACAGTCGTGAGGCATCTTACAACAGACCTACGAGACCTATAAAGAATAACCTACGACGCTGAAATATTTTTAAATGTTCAAAATTCTACGACAAGGGTCTACGACAGCTTTTTCCGTCGCAGAACAACTGAATTTCGTACGACACAACCACGACTATCCTTGGAATTTCCCACATTTCCTGTCGTAGACCTGTCGTATATGTGTTGTGCGATATATGTGACTAAGACTAAACTTGATTTGTGCTCCACTGAGACAGACAAATAATCAGATTTATGATTATTCTCTAGAACTCATAATACTCTACGATTTCGATTAGGTTATTAACTTTCATGTAACGTTGACTCGTTGAGACATTTCTTTTTGTTAGATCACCAGGATCCGGCACTTTTCCTGCCAAAAGATTTCTCCATAGGAATCGAATAAATATTATTTATATCCATGGCCGATAATTAAGATTTGATTTTTGGAAGCTAAAAATTATTGACATTTGGTCACAGAGAAATGAAACGTTGTTCTATACTCACGTATAAAAATGTTTACAAATTTGCATAACATTTTTCACTTTTACAAAAAGTAAAATTATTTGTTTATATTTTCTGTTTATTTTAGTTTTCAAGCACATATATTGACAAAGAGTTTGATTTTACGATATTTATATATAAGTAAAGAAAAATAAAGAAAGAAAAATATATGGGATACCACAATGCTTCGTGATTTGTGGAAAGCATCTGATTAGCGTAAACCCATAAACTAGTATCACAGGCCGAGATTTTATGTTATTGAATTAAATTAGTTACATATCACGTTCTTTTCTGTTGGTAATATATATATATATATATATATATATATATATATATATATATATATATATATAGAGAGAGAGAGAGAGAGAGAGAGAGAGAGATAGATAGATAGAAAGATAGATAGATAGATAGATAGATAATGAGAAAATTATTGAGTGGAAGGGGATGTGGAGTGTATGTACAGCGCTGTGTGGCCTATGTGTGCGGGGATTAGAAGTCCCAATTCGCCCCTGGCGGAGAGGGGGCGTTGCGTAGTGCATATTGCAGATAGAAATTGCATTCCTGTGTCTACTGTCTTGACGGCGGCTATTATACAAGTGATGATGTTAAATTAGGGCTCCGACAAAATACTTAATTAAGATTATATCAATTGACATATATTAATATTAATTTCATATATAACTAAATCTGTATATTTTCTAGAAAAAGAAGAAGAACATAGAAAGGGGAAAAAAGGTTTTAATAAACTAAATGTCTGTGTGGTCATATTATTTGTAAGTATAGTAAGGAACGTTTCTGTGTTGGGCAATCTGCCCATGTGTATGGTCCTCCCTGTCTGACTTCATCCTATATCCATACAAATAATAGGACCATATTAATGGATTATAATTAAAGGGCTGACCGTGTAGCGCATGGTGTTTATACAGTTCATCTCGTACAGGAGAGATACAGAGCACAATGCCAAGTACAAACAAATCGTACTTAGTCGCTTGTTTTGTTAATTACACGCACTCACAATTCCTTACTCTTATACAAAAAAAAAATAAAAAGGTCGAAATTTGCTTCATCTGCGTTCCCGCCTTATCGCCCTGATATGACATATAGAAGACTATTTTAACGTAGCTATGTATCCGTCGCCATCAGACGGATACATGCCAAGCAAGGAGTGCACACAAGGCTTTGTGTCGGGTGGGTGTCGGGTTGTCTGTCTGACCCTGTGGCCTGTGCACGCGGCTTGCCCAGCCGATGACCTGTCACTCAAAACGAAATGTAACAACATTGGCCCTGGGCACTCCTTGCTGGGCTGGTATCTGTCTTTCTAGCAACAATAAAATAGTCTGAATGGCATAATAGATCGATGAAGCGGGAACGCCGAGGGAGCAACATTCGATCTATTATAATAGTTCCTTGATTAAAAGTGTTGTCATTTGTTACCAGGTCCCATGCTCAAAACCCTTTGCCTGTTTTACTCTCCTCCGTCGCGTAGTTTGTGGTCTTCTTGTATTTTACCTTTCCCCATTTCTTTCTTTTGTACTAACGAATCTTCAAACGATTCAACTTTGTCATTTAAATAAGTAGTCTTACGTTGTTTCATCAAGCCAACTTTTCATTGTGGACTTCACAGAGTTATCCTCGAGTGCCTGTTTGACTTACTTTATGGTATACAATTTACATAACAGGAGCAACAGGATCTGGCATGCCGATTATGCAGAAATTGGTACAATTTAATGAGACCCATAGCTGCATTTAGTCTTCTAAATTCAACTTCCAAATCGATAGTCACATAAATTGTCATTCGCTATCAATGTATTTGTATCAAGAAGAATAAAAGAAATGTTAATACATGTCGATTTCCAGGGATTCTAACAAAGTTTTGCATACACCGTAGCACAAAATAAGATCTCAGTGTAACCTCACGTAAACCAAAGCACCGCTCTGTTGACATTTGGTGATTCTCCAACCTTAAGCCCCTTTCACACATTCACGGATAGCATCACGGATCATCCCGGATAATCGTTCCGTGATCATCCGTGTTAACTCCGTCATCAACGTGTAAATCCGGGCATCACCGTGTTAACACCGTGTTGCATCCATAGTGATACTTGGCGCACCGGCATGTTCGGAGAAAAAATTGAACCTGCACAATTTATCGTCCCGGAGTACACGGATAAAAAATCATCCGTATCACTCCTTGTAGGCACCGTGCACCTCCGTGTAGCCACCGTATACATCCGGGGGTCACCGTGTAGCCACCGGGAGCTCCGTATTGAGACCGGCACTTTCCGGGTGCAGGTTTAAGTTTTTTCTCAGATCATGCTGGTGCACCAAGGATCACTACGGATGCAACACGGTGTTAACACGGTGATGCTCGGTATTTACACGGAGATTCTATAGATAACACGGATGATTCCGGAACGATGCTTCGGGATTATCCGTGTTGCTATCCGTGAATATGTGAAAGCCCCATTTACGAAATCGCGCTGCTGTCACCGGAACACCAGAGATTAAGGTCCGGGGTGATCCCTGTTGCTATCCGTGAATGTGTGAAAGGGGCTTAACCGGGTCCATTTTAACAGGGGCGGATAATATATTGTCTCGCGCGCTTTGTTCTTCCTTTGCAGATATCATGTGTATAGATTAACGGTTGTTTAATTGTACCAGGGTGTTAAGCCGACCCCCTCCCCCTTTCTAGTACCACCCCTGATCTTACTGTAAAGTTTCCCTGTTAACTGACTATTGGTGCCCTAGATTATTAGGGCAGTCAGGCCCGTCTGCCCTGCACCCTCCCCATTAAACCGCCGCTGACGTGTGTTACCACACGCACCGGTTTGGAGGCAGGAACAACCCAACTTGACGACCATAGATCGAACGCTTTCCGAAAATTGAAATGATAGACAGACGGACAAAAAGAACAAACTATTGGCTTTCTATCGAGTGACTTTCAGAGCGATTGCTGAGAAGTTGTGGCCTGATGAACGACATATATTACTTTTAAGAACATAAAAACAGAGATAGCTGACAACAACCGACAAACGGACAGACATACTGACACACTGACACATCTGAGCTTACAGGTGACTAGATTATCATTTTATCATGGAGAAGGTATTTAGAAACAAAATGAGTTATAGTTTATGTAGATAAGCGATACAGGTTTGGAGATATGGCCCAAAATGGCCGTTGTAGTGGTTCTAGTACAACGCCTCATAGTGGCCATATCCCTAAAATGAAAAATCCCTTTCAAGACATTAGTGTAAGGCATAAGATGTACCAGTTTCAAAAGGGTTCCTGCAAACCTGTGGCCTGTAGAATGCTATATGTGAGACGCAAGAACAAGCAAGCAGGCGAAATTGAGGACAACTGACAAAAAGACAGGCATACTGACAAAGTGACACAGGACTGAGATAAGGTGACTTAACCAGGTGATGGAGAAGACCAAGAGGAAGAGATTAAGCAACAGTTTATGTAATTCAGTAGTATATTTTAGAGATATGGCCAAAAAAATTATACAAGTATGTGATGCAGGGGCGAGAGCAGCGCTCCCTAGCGGCCATATCCCAAAAATGAAAAATCGGTTTGGAGATATTATAATCAGACATATGATGTACCAATTTCATAGGGATTCCTTCAAAACTGTGGCCTGTAGAATGCTAAAGTAAGACGCAAGACCCATCGAGCAGGCGAAATTGAGGACAACTGACAAACAGACGGACATACTGACAAAGTGACACAGGATTGAGACAAGACGACTTATCCAGGTTATGGAGAAGACCCAGTGGAAGAAAACATATTATAGTTTATGTAATTGAGGTTTATAGTTATGGAGATATAGCCAAACAAGGTACCCATGGGTCACGGCGCGCAGCTGATCATGATTGGACTATAAATGTATCACCATTGGTTTATTTTTTATTTATTTGGGAGGGGTCGAAAAAAGCAATTTATTTGAGCAAATATGAATGCAATGACAGTATGCCAAGCAGTGGTATAATGATGATAAGGCTATTTGTTGAAGGATCTATAGTGTATGGAAAACTGCAAGAGTTCAATTTGACAGATACAAGGTTATGATTAACTATACTGATGAGGGGATTTATGAATTTGTGAATGTATGACATAATATCTTGACAAGATCGGTCTTGACAAGGTGCATTATTTTGATGCCCCTCACGTCTACATATTACACAATATTGACATAATTTCTGGCATGTACATAGGTACCTATGGACAAATGCTCAACAGTACTGAACCACCTGGAAGGTTAAATTCTTAAAAATATGATGAAATGTAGATAATGTTTGAGAGGAAGAGGTAATCTGGGCCATGGTTGGTTTATATGATTGAAGAAAATGTTGCAAATAATATTTGAGACCTGGCCATGCCTTTCCATTGGTTACCTTTTTGATAAGCTGTTGACAGTTCAACAGTTTACACATTTGTCTGATGAGATCCAATTTATTTGGTAAACCTTTTTTTATCAATTTTATGATACGTATACAGTTGCCATAACGTCCCCATTCCACAGGTGCAATGACTTGATAGGGGGGAGGGGTGTTGTGTTATCATCAGAGTTACAATGCCTCTGTCTCTCTGTAGATATTTTCTTTAATTATTAAATTTTATGCTATAGCCATAGAACTATTGTTCACAGTGCCAAGGAGCAAAGCCTCAGTGGGATGAAGAAGGGGATGGTGAGAGTTACAACACCCTTGCATATACATACAGGATATAAAATTTAATTCAACAGTGCTTATAAAAAAAAGTTTATTCATGAACATAAAATATTTAAAACAGACAGAAAGATGGAGAAACAAAGCAAATTATTTTTTTCCCTATTCTACTGAGCCAAGAAAAAATAACAATATTTGCATTTATTCCTTTTTTTCATTACATAATTTTAATCCAAGTTTCCGAATGTTACTATAAATTTACAGTATAACATACATTTGATTGTGAATATTTCAGTTGATTCACATTTCTAAATTGCATCAACATTTATAGCTAATGTATCTAGTTTATAGTACCTGTCAACCGAATGGGATGGAGGGAGGAAGGGAGGCAATTAGAGAGAGAGAGAGAGAGAGAGAGAGAGAGAGAGAGAAAGAGAAAGAGAGAAAGAAAGATGGAGAAAGAAAGAGAAAAAGCAGAGGAGAGAGAGAGAGAGAGAAAGAGAGACCTAGACTGCCAGAGAGAGAGAGAAAGAGAGGCTCTCTGGTAATTACTGCCTGACCTAGCCTGACCCAGACACTCACAGTGGCAGTAGGTCAGACCTGAAGGTGTTATGTAACTGCCCAGTACACTGCATTTATACTGATCTGATGCAAACAATGAAGACATGGTACCTGGAAACTTGAATAAAATCTACAGGTTTTGATCAATTGGTTTCAAATTTCAGATTTTAACAGATGAAATGTTAATGTGTACATGCTGTGAAAATTATATCCACAGCACTAACAGGAAAAATTTGAATATTTATATTTTTTTAAATGGTATCAGGAAAAAAGAAAGGTATTTTCAGCTATAAAACTAATACATGTGTTAAAATTAATCCAAGGATCAAAACACCCAATATATCATACCAGGAGCAAACTGGAGTTGGGAATGTTTAATTTTATGAACTGAAATAAAGGACCAGCAATATAAATTTTGATTATTTAGCCAGTCTCATGTAACAACTGATACAACCATGAGTTATAAGTCAAACAAATTAAAATCTTTAATGAACACTTGTCTGAGTAATATTTTAAATTTTTGACATATTTATTTATTATTTTAATTTTGTAATAAATATAAACCAACAAGTTAAAGACCTGAAAAAGACCTGGAAATTTAGATTAATTTAATATAATCAACTGCATCCTTGTCTATCATTATCTTGCTTCATATAATCCCTAATAGTAAACAACAATTTATTTTAATTATTTATTTTTCATTTTTATGGTTGAAATGAAAAATACCCAATGGTGACTGCATGGTGTCATTTGAAATACAATTTTGGCCATCCATGGAAGATCCATAAATGATCAGTAATTGCAAGGTAATCCCCTGTAACTCATTAACTATAAATTCCTTTTCCATTTATTTTTTTAAGTTCTTATCATAAACCAAATATTAAAAAAAAGTTTATTGTTATGTTTATGGCCTAAACAAATACTAGTGGAGGGGTTGGACAGTTAGATCCAGTTGAAGCCACCCAAGAGCTGGCTGGCTGCAGAGTGCCTCGCTTCAAGCAAGCATAATTGGCCTGAAAGGTCAATGTGGGGACATAAAAGAGGGGCTTCAGTACAGCTAAGGTGTGATATGGTCTCATAAAAACTTTCATAAAAGCTAGTTTTTGACCAATTCCTTTTATAACTTCAGAATTTAGAAGCTAAAATCCTTACGTGTGCAAGATATGAAAATTAAATCAACAGTGCTTACAAGGAAAAAACATGCCATGGCCAAAGTTGGGCAAAATTTAAGGTACTGATTTTATATTTATGCTAATAACTTGAAAAATTCAGAACTAATTTTGGGAATACAATTGAATCTTGATTAAATAATGTTATATCCCTGGAAAAAAATGTCTACCTTCAGCAATTTTCATGTTAAGAGAGTAAATATATTTCTTGATTTTTTACAAAGTGCATTATGTTTGGGCCTAGAACTTAAAACCTTTACACAATACTGACATCATTTCTGGCATATGCATAGCGAATGTATAGAAAAATATGTATATTATATATTATCAAAGTCAGATCAGTGGTTTTGATATTAGCAAACTTAAAGTGTAACAATGGGGTTTTAATGGAAAAATGAAGTTTTTTCTTAATATCTCGAAGGAATGCAGTCCTAGTGACCAAACTTTTAGTATGGTAGAGGATTTCGGGGGACTTCTAACTGTATGCAAAATTTAAGGAACTTAGAGCTGAAGCTGGGGAGCTGAGCTCTAGTAAACTGCATAACACTAGCTCGATGTAAACAATATGTGACATGGTGCTTGAAAACTTGAATAAAATCTACAGTTTTTGATCAACTGGTTTCAAATTTTTTGTTTTAACAGTTGAAATGGTAACAAAAACATGCTTTGAAAATTAAATCCACAGCAGTTACAGGAAAAAAACGTGCCATGGTCAAACTTGGGCAAAATTTAAGGTACCAATTTTATATTTTTACCAATATTTAAAAAATTTAACAGATTTTGATCTAATTTTTGGTATACAATTAAATTTTGATTATTTAAAGTAGAATTACTGAAAAAAAAATTCCTACCTTTAACACTTTTGGTCTTAAGTGACAAAATATCTTTCCTCATTTTTTTACAAAGTCCATTATGTTTGGGCCCATAACTTTTTTAAATTAAATAATACTGACTTAATTTCTGGCATGTACATAGAAACCATATAGAGGAATATTTATAGTAAAAATGAAGAAAACCAGATGAGTGGTTTTGATATTAGGCAGTCCTGAAGTGTGAAAATAGATTTCTAATAACTAGATGTGTCGGAACGACACGAATGCCCCCGCCTGGGGCAAATTAGAAACATTTGTAAAATTTTGAAATTTTTTTTAAGTTCAGGAGGTGTCGTATGGTCAAAAGTAGGTCAACAAGGGCAAAATGCAAACTCGATCTGTAACGGGTCATTATCAAGCAACACACCAAAAATCATGCCAGTATATGCAGGCATTGTGAAAAAAAGTCCATACATGTGCATTTTCCATAAAAATTTCTGTCTTTCATAATTTTTTTTATGTTAAGGAGCCGTAAAACAATCAAAAGTAGGTCAACCAGGACGAAACGCGAACTCGATCTGTAACTGTCATTATCTGCCCACACATAAAAAATCAGGGTTTGTATCTGCAGGCACTGCGAAAAAAAGTCCATACATGTGCACTTTTTTACGAAATTTTCTATGTTAGAGCACCGTCAAATGGTCAAAGGTAGGTCAACTGGGACAAAACGTGAACTCGATCTGTAACTGGTCATTATCTGCCCACACACCAAAAATCAGGCCAATATCTGCAGGTATTGCGAAGAAAAGTCTGTACAAGTGTATTTGTCATGAAAATTTATATTTAACATGAAATTTTCTATGTTCAGGAGCCGTAAAACAATCAAAAGTAGGTCAACTGGGACGAAACGCGAACTCGATCTGTAACTGGTCATTATCTGCCCACACACCAAAAATCAGGCCAATATCTGCAGGCATAGCGAAAAAAAGTCTGTACATGTGTATTTGTCATGAAATTTCATATTTTTCATGAAATTTTCTATGTTCAGGAGCCGTAAAACAATCAAAAGTAGGTCAACCGGGACGAAACGCGAACTCGATCTGTAACTGATCTATATCTGCCCACACACCAAAAATCAGGCCAATATCTGCAGGCATTGTGAAAAAAAAGTCCGTACATGTGTATTTGTCATGAAATTTCATATTTTTCATGAAATTTTCTATGTTCAGGAGCCGTAAAACGGTCAAAAGTAGGTCAACCGGGACGAAACGCGAACTCGATCTGTAACTGGTCATTATCTGCGTACACACAAAAAATCAGGCCAATATCTGCAGGCATTGCGAAAAAAAGTCCGTACATGTGTATTTGTCATGAAATTTCTATTTTTCATGAAATTTTTTAAGTTTAGGAGCCGTAAAACGGTCAAAAGTAGGTCAACCGGGACGAAACGCGAACTCGATCTGTAACTGGTCTATATCTGCCAACACACCAAAAATCAGGCCAATATCTGCAGGCATTGTGAAAAAAAGTCCGTACAACTGTTTGATTTCGGAATGACGGAAGGACGGAATGACGGACATGGGTAAAACTATATGCCCCGGCCACTTTGTGGCGGGGGCATAAAAATTTGAGGTTTTTCCTTAATATCTCGAAGGAACGAAGTCATATTGACCCAATTTTTGGCATGGTAGGAGATTTTTGGAACATCTAACTGTATGCCGAATTTCAGATTCGTAGGTCCAATGGTGTCGAAACGTGCCAGTCTTACGGACGGACATCCGGACGGACGGACGGACAGACAGACGGACGGACGACGGACAAGCGACCACGACTATAGCTCAGATGACTTATAGTCAGCTGAGCTAAAAATGATATTTTGGGGAGGGTCGAGTGCAGCGCCTCCTAGCGGCAATATCCAAATTCATATTGTGATATTACTGTAAAACAAAAGATTTTCGGCAAGCAATAATAATTATGGTACGAGTATAACTATTGATCTCCTTAGATATAACACATTCGTATCTTTATTGTCGATATAAAGGACCCGGGCAGTGTCAATAGTTGCCGACAGGTGTCGCACCTGTGATGGAAAAGGTCTGTTGAATGCCTTGTTTTGCACATCCCTCAACACTGTCTCTCCAGTCATGCAATCTGCAGTACAAGTAAACAATTATGAAATCTTTAAACATATTGAAGTATAATTTTTCTCCTTTTTTTTGTATGTTATATAATAGACACTCTGGGTCTATTAAAGGAGATTTTCAAAGATTCAAACCCTTTTAAAGGCACTAAATACAAAGTCTCATTTTTAAGCATCTAGTTATCCTTGTGTTGTCTGTTTGAAAGCTACAAAACTGTCTTCCACAAGATTGAACTTGGAACGTGAGTGACATCCACATTAAAGCCTACTTCCTTTGGGGCATTGTTTGATGCAAATTCCCTTTACGGAACATCTTTGTAGGTTGTCTACTAACCGTTAAGACACACGGCCATAGTCTTAAACTAGATATTTCTTGGCACCGCAGGTGCCATAGTATCCCCAGACAATTAATTCCCCCCCCCCTCCTTTAAGAATAGGCCCCCCATCTTCAGCAACAATTAATATCAGACCACACTCATAGAAAAGGTCATTCTCATAGAAAAGGTCATGATCCAAATTTCAATATAAATCATCCCCTAACCCATGTCTATGTATATGCAAGAAATCTGTCCATTAGTTTTTGACTTATAATGCTCACAGTACTGTTAAGTTGCAATGATGGGGTATTAAACGGCACGAAAACAAGTAAAGGAATAACAGGTGGCACCACCTGTTTCCCGTACATGACAACACTATCCAAGATCTTCGTTCAAGTTGATTTTTGGACCAACCAATGCATCCCTTATTGAGAAATTAATGATTTTGTGTGATTTACACCATATATGGCAATATTCAAGGTCAAGGCCACTCATTGGAAAGGTCATGACCCCTATTCAAATAAACATTATCCTATAACCCATATCCATGTATATGCATAATATGAAAGAAATTTGTCCATTAGTTTTTTACTTATAATGCTCACAGTACTGATAAATGGCAATGATGGGGTATTAAGCGGCACAAAACAAGTAAAAGAATAACAGGTGGCGCCACCTGTTTCCGGTACATGAAAATACTTTCCAAGATCTTCGAACATGTTGATTTTTGGACCAATGCATGCATCCCTTATTGAGATATTAATGATTTTGTGTAATTTTCACCATATATGGCAATATTCAAGGTCAAGGCCACTCTTATAGGAAAGGTCATGACCCCAATTTATATATACATCATCCCATAACCCATGTCTATGTATATGCATAATATGAAAGAAATCTGTCCATTAGTTTTTGACTTATAATGCTCACAGGTTATAAATGTACTGTTAAGTGGCAATGATGGGGTATTAAACGGCACGAAAACAAGTAAAAGAATAACAGGTGGCGCCACCTGTTTCCCGTACATGACAACACTATCCAAGATCTTCGGTCAAGTTGATTTTTGGACCAATGCATGCATCCCTTATTGAGAAATTAATGATTTTGTGTGATTTTCACCATATATGGCAATATTCAAGGTCAAGGCCACTCATTGGAAAGGTCATGACCCTATTCAAATAAACATTATCCTATAACCCATATCCATGTATATGCATAATATGAAAGAAATTTGTCCATTAGTTTTTTACTTATAATGCTCACAGTACTGATAAATGGCAATGATGGGGTATTAAACGGCACATAACAAGTAAAAGAATAACAGGTGGCGCCACCTGTTTCCGGTACATGACAATACTTTCCAAGACCTTCGAACATGTTGATTTTTGGACCAATGCATGCATCCCTTATTGAGATATTAATGATTTTGTGTAATTTTCACCATAAATGGCAATATTCAAGGTCAAGGCCACTCTAATAGGAAAGGTCATGACCCCAATTTATATATACATCATCCCATAACCCATGTCTATGTATATGCATAATATGAAAGAAATCTGTACATTAGTTTTTGACTTATAATGCTCACAGGTTATAAATGTACTGTTAAGTGGCAATGATGGGGTATTAAACGGCACGAAAACAAGTAAAAGAATAACAGGTGGCGCCACCTGTTTCCGGTACATGACATTACTATCCAAGATCTTCGGTCAAGTTGATTTTTGGACCAATGCATGCATCCCTTATTGAGAAATTAATGATTTTGTGGGATTTTCACTATATATGGGAATATTCAAGGTCAAGGCCACTCTCATAGGAAAGGTCATGACACCAATTTAAATAAACATCATCCCATAACCCATATCTATGTATTTGCATAATATGAAAGAAATCTGTCCATTAGTTTTTGACTTATAATGCTCACAGTACTGTCAAATAGCAATTTTGGGGAGATTAAACGGCATGAAAAAAAGTAAAGAATAATAGGTGGCGCCACCAGTTTCTGGAACATGACAACCCTATCCATGATCTTCGATCAACTTGATTTTGGGATCAATCCATGCAAGTTTTCTTGAGATATTCAAGAATTTGTGTGATTTCCCCCAAAATTGAACCTATTCAAGGTCAAGGTCACTCTCCAAGTTGAGGTCATGACCTCATTTTAAATAGGCGTCGTCCTCTCATCCATATCTATACATATACTAAGTTTGGTAAAGATCCGTGAAATATTTTTTGAGTTGTGTCCAAAAGAAATCTCTGCGGCGGCGGCGGCGGCGGCACGACCGTGCCTAAACCATAGTATCTCCAGACTATGTCTGGCGATACAATTAAAATACCATTAATATACAGGCTAACGTACATTTTATTGATACAACTCATTCGGGAAGAGAAACAAAACATTTATTTCAATAAAATATGTTTATTCATATACATGTGAAATACAATGTGTGATAATTTTAAGCCACTTTTTTTTTTAACGTGACTCGCATCAACGTGAACTGTAGGTCACTAGGGTCACGTGATTATTACACCCGACACCCCGCTGACCTTTAAATTCTAAATTTTTAACTTCAGAAGTTCCGGATATAATTACGTCCAATTTCATAGATTGCGAGAAAACGCAAAAAATTACCCATACATAGAAAGTAACTAACATTTATACAAAAGAAAACAACTAAACAAAATCACCATGCCAACGAGAATAACTCGAATCTAGTCCAAAAGTAATCAATCTTACAATTTTCATATTTGACACGCAATTACTTTTAGTTAAAAAAATATACAAAAAAATACCAAAATTCACTTGCTTGATGGTAAAATATTTTGTCATGTGAGATCTTGTGTCTAAATGTTCCGCGAAAAAAACCCTGTTTTCAAAATATGTCTGAACTGAACCTTAATCATGATCAGGTATTTCGATCTGACAACCGGTTCATGCTATATATATATCTGACATGAATATATACATTTGAGCATTTTCATTTAGTGTAGCATACACATTTCATTTATGTGTATGTTAGTGTGTATGGTCTATTAAAGTAAGGATTACAACTGTTTTATTCTGATCTCACACAAAAATACATATATATTTTTTAAAATGTTAATTCTTATGCACCATTATCTATAAAATCTTTGGTTTAAATTGCCAGTAAGCTCTTATTCAATAAATATTTTCTTAATTATACAATTAACTATACAATATATGGCGTACACGGTACACACAATATGACTATACAAAGCATGCGTTATAGGAGTGACAATCCCTACACGTACATTCATGAAGAGTGTACATACTTGTGCGGTGGTACCATTTACACGTCAGGTGTATTTTTGTATAGTTGTCCCCTTTTACACGTGTAGAACACAGTATTCATAGGACGCTGGTATGAACTTACAAACTACATCACATATGATTGTATTAACCAGATCACTGCTACATATACATACACTACCATTTCTTTGCATTCAGTAAATTTAAGTGGCTTCAACGAAACGCTGTCTCTCAAGGACAACCTTCCTTGTGCTCTTAAAATTCAAATGAAGATATGAACCAAACAGTTCACTATAACACGACACTGTTTTATGGGTCGTTATGAGAATCTACAAGTTCAATAATTGTGAGATCTGCAGCAATGTGAGCATAAAAATAATACATGACCAGATTTTCCCCCAAATGATTAACATTCATCTATCGTAATTCTTATTCTTAACAGCTTAGTCCAAAGTCCCCCCCCCCCCCCCCCCCAGAAAAAAAAGGATCAGTAATATCACTAGATTAATTATAGATTTATTGAAAGTGGTGATAACCAATGCCTGCCAGATGCCAGTATCAGTTTTTTTTCCAGGAAAGAGACTTATTTACACATTATGTCATTAAAGTGGATTTTTTTTGTGTGTAGGAAACACAGCCTGATGATCAAAATAACAACACAAGTATTCAAAAACCCATGATTGCATCCATGATGAAAACATGTCACAGTATGTAAGATAGCATATTGAAATGAATAAATACTCTGTATACAGTCAAAGACTCACAGAAATGCCGTGTAATTGTATATTTACTCATGGCTCTGCAAGTACAGGTTTGTTGCGATTGTCTATCAATATCTTATGTACAATTGCTGGACCTTGGGTTCTGCCTGAGACATTCTACAATTGTATTCTCCGAAATTTACATTGTGCGTCTAATATATCATAAGAACCAGATAGTTCTATATTTGTACTGCTCCTGTGAGCGATTATAATACAATATACAGTAAAAACTCTCTATTACAGACACTTGGGCAGCTGTTATTATACCTGTATCACGAATATTTCACAATAGAGGTTTCAAAATTCTCAGGTTATTTTCAAAGTAAATATAGTGTCTATAATGTAAAGGTCTGTAATAAAGAGGTGCCTGTGTGCTAATGTTTGTGTACAGTTTCCCACTGCCTTTTATTTCATCAGTGAACCTGACATTCTGTTGATATGATGCATAATCAGAACTAGACTTAACAATACAATGAGGAAGCTGACTTTGTGACAATGTAGCCCCGTTTCCCTAATACCAAAGCACCACAAGTACACCTCTTTCAGGCTACACCAAATATTATTGTCTATCACAGTTGCTTCTGTGAAAGGACTGGCAAAGCCTGGTAATCTTCTGTAAATTAAACATGAAAGGGTGATCTTAAGCCCTGCCAGAGTGTCAACGCTGCATAGACAATATGCAACAGGTCTTTAAATGGCCTCATCAATGGTCTTGAATGTATTGCTATAAGCATTTTTTAAAGCAAATGCAAAACATCAAAGCTTGCATTGTACAATACAAAGTTGATGATGTTCCAACATGCCACGGTTTGCTTTGGATAACTCAAAAAGCGATGAAATCACTTGAAACCCCAAAAAAAAGTGTATCAACACTGTGACCCCCAAACAAAAGGACCAATGGCTTGTCTTATTAAAGTCATCAAACTTCAAAAGTCTGAATTTTCTGGTCCACTATGATTTACAATCTTAATTTAATGTCCATAATTCACTGCAGACTTAATTCAATTCTGAATTTTCGCTCCACTTAATATCCCTATTCATACCAAAAATTACGTAGAAAGTCTCATGAATTCATACAGTTGTAAACTGCAGATAGTGAATGTCATATTTACTGTACTTAAGGTAATAGTTCATAAACTTGAAATATGCGGAAGTGGAGCATCTGTTTTAGGCATTTACAAACTTGCAGCGATTAAAATAGATACATTCTACTGTAAGTTTAATTCATAAATTATGTGTTAATTTTTACTGATATTTGAAGGAATGTTAGTCCTGAATGTTTTGCAAAGCACCACGTATTTGAATAGTATTAATCAAATTTGTTCAGATTTTAAAATGTTTAAATTGACTTACTATATATACTACACAGAATTAGTTTTGATATTAAACTGTAGATGTAGGCTACGATATTTGTAACACCATCAAACTCAAATAATGTCATTTTGTTGGTCAGACTTTTTTTTTGTAACTACAAAAAGTACAATTTAGAACTGAGAACAACCATCAGGTCTATGCCACGTTACTGGTGAAACTGGATAAAAAGTTCAGTCAAGAAAGACTAGGTTTCTGTGAAATGGCTGAAGTGTTAGCGAGTGTGAATATCAGTATGGCAGTGATGTAAAAAAATTAAATTCTATCATATATGACACTGATCCCATAGTCATGACTCCCATAATCAAGCATAACCACCTCTCAACCATGTATATTTTACATATTACCAACCTTTTAATTTAATTTTAACAATTTTGTTGAAGTTTCTGTATGTCTGATACATTTCTTGATTATTTAGAAGATATGATAAATAGCAGATCGGGAGCCCTCATAATATTCATAAGCTTTGAACTAAGTATTAACACTTTCACTCAGCTACATCCACACAATCTGACCCATTGGTTCAAAAAGTCTGTGATGTAAAGATGCCAACAATGATGGGAATAATGGAATCCTGAGTGACTGTAATGTATTGGTTAGTACAGTAAATAAATACTCTGGTAGACTCTTTGGTGGGCTAGTAAGATGAATGAATTTAAATGAATTTTAATTTATAATATTCAGATATAACTAACAAAGGGAATAAATAAGAATTGTTTTTTATATTTTACTTTAAACTCCCAACCTATTATTACAACATGTAGACGGTTATGATTGGTTATAATTCTTTAAATCAGTCACCTACCTCAACATTACAAATGCATTGTCAGAAAGAGTGAAAAGTTGATAATATATTTGTAAACACACACAAACATACTCAGACACCATATATGGTAAAAACCCATCCTTCATTCCCAATTAATATTTATCACTCATGAATATTCATGACACATATGCTGCCATAGTTTCTACTCTCTTTATAAAAGATGTGCACATAAAGAGCGTGTACAGTTCAGGCAGCAATATGTAACAGTTCAAGTGGCACTGTCAAAGTTTGAGCAGCCCATTCACAAATGGTCCAAACGGATAAAAGTTGTCCTAATCCCTCTAAAGATCAGGTTCTGAGACTCTGTCTCTGGGCCCTGCGTATCGCGGTGCTGAAGTGACGCGTATGGGGTGTTTGGTGAACGTGATGGAGACCAGACGTTTGGCTCGGGTCACTCCAGTCTGCGACGGGTATGGACGCTGAGTAGTGACGAGAGCTTGTCTTGTTGTAGATGGGCAGCAGTTCATTAGCTTCACTTGGGAAAGCCTGGAGGAAAGGAATTGAAACATCATCTTTAATAACTACAACAAGGGACCTATGGGTCACTGTGCTCAGCTGATGTTAACCTTGAAGGTAAAAATCTAAAATAATATCAAATGGAGATAAAGTGTAAGAGGAAGAGGTAATAAAGGCCATGGTTGGTTTATATGATTGGTTTGTATTGATGAGCAAGAAATTGTTGCAAAAAATATTTTGTGACCTGACCATGTGTTTCCTAATGTTGAAACTAAAGCATGTGAGCAGTTTGTGAACAAATGATCTGTAATATTACCATGATCATTAGTTGGTTTTTTGATTAACTGTTGACATTTCAGTAGTTTACACATTTGTTCAACTGAATCTATTTTTTTGTATAATATATATTATTAAATATATATGTAATTTTTTTATGAAATGTATACAGTTGAAAAAGAGCTAATATACAACATAAAACAGGGCAAACAAAGCCTGATCTCAAATTCTGCTGAGGCAGGAAAATAATGAACAAATGTTTGTATTAAATCCTCATTTTTTTATCACATCAATTATTTTTTAATTTAAGTTTATATTTCTATACATTTCCAATTTAACATATATATCTGAATATAAAAGTTGATTCATAATTCTCAATTGCATCATCATAAATCTCTATCTTGTCAGATAACACCACATCATGCATACAAATGTTTATTTATTTTTTACCACAAAAATATATCTTTTTAAATTTGCAAAACAATAAATATCTAAAAATAATACTTGATTTAGATTTCACAATTTTTAATTGTGTCTTTATTTATCCATAATGTGCTTCATATATAATAATAATATAAGCATACTGATGGGTTCAATTATATTTGTTAAAATCATTTAAAAGAAAATTGATTTCTTTAAAAATGCTACATTACACAACATTGCATCTTCTTGATTACACCTTGAATTATTTTTTCAAGGAAAGTTTTTGCATATCGGAGTGGAAACAGCATTACAATTAAGGAGATACAGTGAAAACAATAACAATTAGTGCATAACACTTGGTGGGTCGGGTTTGCGGGGGGGGGGGGGGGGGGGGGTGATTGGGGTGGTGATATGAGAATAACTGTACACCTGTCACAGCAGGGGATCTCCCCCAGTGACTGTAACAAATCAGAAACCCTGGCATAGCTGACTTCCAGTGACCTGGAGTGGGACCCTGCATCTGTCATCAAAGCAAGTGACTACAGGAAAAAAATCAATAACTAGCTTAATTTTCAAGCTTTTATTTTCAAATTTCAGATTTAGACAAACTAAATATTTATGTTTACATGCTGTGAAAATTAAATCAATGGTGCTTACATGAAAAAAACGTGCCATGGTCAAAGTTGGGCAAAATTTAAGGTACTGATTTTTTTTTTATGCTAATAACTTAAAAAATTTACAAAATTCAGATCTAATTTTGGGTAAACAATTGAATCTTAATTAAACATAGTTATATACTTGAGAAAATAGACTCTAGTTTCAATATTTTTCATGTTAAGTGAGTTATTATTTTTCCTGATTTTTTACAAAGTCCATTATGTTTGGGCCCATAACTTAAAGAATTTATACTTTACAGACTTAATTTCTGGCATGTACATAGGAACTATATAGAGGAATATTTATGGTAAATATGAGGAAAATCAGATGAGTGGTTTTGATAATAGGCAGTCCTGAAGTGTGAAAATAGGATTTTAATAAAAAATTGAGGTTTTTCCTTAATTTCTCAAAGGAACGAAGTCGCAAAGACCCAGTTTTCGGCTTGGTAGGAGATCTTGGGGACATCTAACATTATGCTGAATTTTGGATTCCTAGGTCTTACGGTTTCAAAACGTGCCACATCTACGGACGGACGGACGGACGGACGGACGGACGGACAGACGGACGGACGACGGACAATGGACCACGACTATAGCTCAGATGACTTATAGTCAGCTGAGCTAAAAATAAAAATTCTATGTTGAACACAGTAATCTTGATTTTTTTCAAGCATTTAGATCATGTTATCTATAACGGACTATTTGAAGCATTTTCTGCCACTTACAAGTTTTGGGCAGCACAAAAAGTCTCACAATTGGTAGAATATTAGGGTTTCAGTGAGCTACTTTCAGGTTTCCATGGACCTTACATAAGAAGTTTCTAGGTACATCAGTCATGATTTGTGCCTTGTTAACAAACAACCAGACGGATGACAGACAAAGGGTGACCACTGCAGCTCAGATAATTTAGTCAGCTGAGTTTGGGCTTAAATAATGTTACAAGTCTGACTTAAACTGAAGTTATCACTTAAGGTAAGTACATGAGAATTTTGTTTTTAACCATGATCATATATATGGTTCATGTAAAAAAAAAAACAAATTGTCTTCCCTTACCTTCAGGTAAATTATAGCATCAGTACCATAGCCTTCCATCGAGCTCAGGATCAGATCACCGTTGAAATACTTGGCATAGAGACGAGACAGAGGGAGCCCATAGCCATAGCCAGCCTGCAGAGAGAAGAAAAATTAGCATATCTTTACACTATGTACAGACTGTTTTTTCCTGACATGTCGATGAATTTCTGACAAAAACACATGACCAAATCAGCATCAGCATAGTATGCTGGATATATCAGTTGCTGGATGTATCAGTTATGGATTCCTATAAATTGCTGATATGGATTCTTGTAGTTGCGCTAAAGAAACTTCAGATAGTTTGCACAAAACACTTGGCCAATATAAGATGTCTCTCATGGCTTATTCCATGTCCTGATTAATATCTAATGATGCAAGATAAACGTTGCATGACAAAAATCTAAATATGCACCTGGCATCAGTGATTAAAAAGATACAGTGTACTCTGTCTTACCAATGGTGTGGTGGAGGCGGCGGAGGGAGACGGAGGACGTGGAGCAGTGGAGTACATGTAGTTAAACAACAGATCCACCTCATCGTGGCTGATTCCACCTCCCTGGTCTGAGAGCTGAAAATTATGACGTAAAAAAGTCAAACATCAGAACAAAGATAAAATAATACTTTTAACATCAAACAAGTGTAAGTATTATCATTTCAGAAATATCTATATGGTAAGGCCAAAAAAATAAAAGGTATGGCTCTCAAGCACCACACCCATCAATTTTAAACCTCCACATCAAAAATTTTTATTTTGATTTTCAATAGAAATTTACCAATTTTGTGCTGCAACGGCTCGGACATTTCTTTCAAGGAGATAAAATCATACAATTTCCTTTTTATGTAGGGCTTTTACTTTTTTAGCAAAATAAATCTGTTATTATCATGCTTTTCCCTAATCATTTGTCATTTTTTTCAAAACATACCTAAAATTTTAAAATAAAAAAAAAACGCCCGCCCACATTGATTTCTGAAAAAAAGTGCCCAAGAACCATACCTTTTTTATTTTGGCCTAATGTGTCAGTTTACTAGGACAGCCAGTTGAGTGGCGTGCCGATTGATTAAATCAATGATTGAGGATTTTCTTTCAAAATCAATTAAATCAATTGTATTTTTGTATAATCATTTAAAAACAATTATGTATGCACATGCGAAGAATCCTATCCTGTCAGAGACATATGAACAGAAAGTAACAAACAGCATCAAAACAGAACCTAGCTTTGGCAGCCAACAACAGTCTAAAGACAAGTCGACCTTGGATGCAGGTGGACTGATGGTTTCATTATGAACACAGATGTACATGTCAGACTGTTAACTGGCCCTATAGGTTATATTTTAGGTACTAATAAACCACAGATTTCAAGGTAAAATAGAAAGTATGTTAGATTATCGATCAATAATCGACTATTGGTCATTTTTATTTTTCAATCATTGATTATGATTTGAAAACTAATTCCTACCACTTGCCAGTTTGACCACAAATTTTAAAATTAAGTTATTTCTATGTGTTTCATGGCAATTGGAAGTTTCTCTCAATGGGACTTTCATTTATGCATAAACATTTGGTATGATTCTGCATACAGTGTTTTGTTTTTTACAGGTCTGGACATAACCCTTAAGGCTGATTTTCATCAGGGAAAACCTACAAGATTCTGGTTAAATTTACCCTCTTTTGGGGTTTTCTTAAGTTTTTAATTTCCAGCTGGGTGTAAACCAAGTTCACACCTGTACATAAATAGTGGGGCTATATCATAAGGCCAGACTTTTTTAATTTTTTCGGTTTACAAACCCGCCGACCTCCGATATCCTCATTTCAGAAAAAAAAAATAAAATTGGCATTTTGACTTTTTTTTCCTTTTATATTGCGTCGCTGAATCCAACACGGTTGTTGACAAATGAAATGTTCAGTGACCGTGCGTATTTGATCACCTCAAACGTTAGAACTCTTATGATTGGCTAATAAGGTCACTTTCGTAATGACAGATGGACGGTTTAAGCCAATCACAATAGGGTATCCTTGGGCCATAAATGCAATTGATTGGCTATCAAGTAGTCAAAAGATTCAGCAGGGAAATTGAGAATTCTTGGAGAGTTTTCAAAGTTCGTTTTCTGCACTACAATACATTTTTAAACCAGCGTTTATGTCATATTTACCTCTTTAAACATATTTGTTTTAGATAGATGTGAATTAGAAAAGAAAATTAGTTTGGTTGCATAGCGGCTTTACCAGCTTGCCACTGTTAATAACTTGCTGGATATACAAACAAATTTACTTCTAAGACTAATTATTGCACTCAAAGTCAGACGCTATTTATTACTGCAAATTGGCTAAGTTTCACAAGTTTACTCTTTAAAAATATTATAACTTGTCAAAAGTTAAAAACGTAGTCTTGAAATAATATACTGCATGAGGTCGTCATGTATTCTTTGAAAACTCCAGGAATTTTCAGGGTTTCTGCAGGATTTCCTAATATCTGTAGTGTTAGTGGCGCGGGTTTAAGTGAAGCGTAGGCTTTGCGGGTATTTTTAAAGTCAATACAAAAGCAAGCTAAAATGAAAGCCATTTAAAATGCAGAAACTTTGAAAGGATTCATTTAATTGTTCCAAACGGATGTGATGGAAGCTTTGATGTGTATGGATGCCGCTAAAGCAATACAGGACTGACAGTGGCCAAGTGACGGCATATTAATTTAATTGAATACGGTACGTGCTGTCACGGCCGTGGTAAGAAATGCAGATCTTTATTAATAAATAAAGATTATTAATACTTTTTAAACTTTTGAAATAGTTGAATTATTCAATGTGATCTCCAATGGAAACGTCACTTTATTAGCAGTTGTTGTATATTCAAATGTGATCTCCAATGGAAATGTCACTTTATTAGCAGTTGTATATTCAAAGGACTATCAAACATGCGCAACACAAAAAAAAGGAAAGGTCATGGTCATGAATCAAACCACTCCGACTCCGAGTTCCATGTTGTTGACATTTGATAGTGTAAGAGGCGAATAACTGCAAGTTGCATATTGTCATTGATATTGTCATTCACGACTGAAAAATAAAAATTGCAGTCTATCATGCTAGCAGTAAATATTTAGTTTTCTCTTTGCATATATGACAAAAATATATTATTTTGTATTTGTATTAGTATTTGACTGGTCTTTAATTTGTAAATCTTTATAAGATAGGCAAGTCACTTGGCAGGGACAGTGACTGAAGTTTTATTTCAGGTGTGTATGAAATCATATATAACTTGATAAGTTTTACTGTTTAAACTTTTTATTTGTCATTATTTTACCTTCGCTGACATTTGAATGGCTTGAAATAACATGGCACACGCATAATTCATGTGGAAAACTCAAGAGGATGATAATATTTTAATTTTTATATATTATTTTATACATTTTATATAGGTTTATATAGTGCCATTTAAAAATGAATTTTATAACCCAACTGTACAATACAGGATTCACGAAAACCAGTATCCATGTTTGTTCCATTTTTTTTTTCTTTTCCTACCTCCTACCTTTCACTTTTGTCAAACATGTTCGTAAACCAAAGAATTAAAAAAGTCTGGCCTAAATAGCTGGGCTATAATAACCTTAATGGTTAGGTCATGTTTGCAGTCTTATTATAATTACCTTAATGGTAAGGTCATGTTTGTAGTCTCAATTATTATTATCTAAATGGTAAGGTCATGTCTGCATTCTTATTATAATAACCTTAATGATAAGGTCATGTTTGTAGTTTTTATTATAATTACCTTAATGGTAAGGTCATGTTTGTAGTCTTTATTATAATTACCTTGACAGTAAGATCATGTTTGCAGTTTTTTTTTTGTTATCTTAATGGTAAGGTCATGTTCGTAGTCTTTATTATAATTACCTTAATGGTAAGGTCATATTTGTAGTCTTTCTTATAATCACCTTGACAGTAAGGTAATGTTTGTAGTCTTTATTATAATTACCTTAATAGTAAGGTCATGTTTGCCTTTACAGATCATGACATGAAGCTTTGGCAACTCTTCAGGCGCTTTCTCTCCGTGGTGTTCAACAACAGCTCTCAACGAGTTCTATTACACATAAACAGACATAATTGGGAGACATTTAACTCACAAAATGGTCTTACTTGTAAGCTGCTGCTAAACTTTAATCAGATCAGGAATTTTATATCAAGCAACACTGAGAATCTGAAGTAATATACAAACATTAAGGCAAGTCTTTCTGTGTACAACTGAACATACATGATTTGTAATTGTTCATATTATAAACATGATACTGTTTGGCCTGAGAGTCTTAACTTCTTATGATGAAGTTAAGTAGAAAAACTTTCACCAATGTCAAATCTACTTCATTCAAGAGATTCCTTGCTCTACTTAGGTTTTATATGCTGCATTATCTTTTTGCTTGACCACTGCTTGCTTTAGAATGGTTTGCTGGGTTTCACAAGGCAGTGGGCTAAGGGCCAAGAAGTTTATCAGATCAATGAGAGTGGGGAATAATGAATGTCAAACATGGGCATTTCATCCAGCTCTCATTGTTTTAAAGGTGCCTGTTTTGAAAGTAAACACCTCACATTTATATTACTGAAGTGTTACATGAACTTTTCTTAACAGGGATTACCTAATAAGCAAGAAATTATATAACTTTTACACAGAAGCTAGGTAAATAGCTGGCTTTAAAGGCATTTTTGACTGGTGGTGACACCCAGCAAACCTTGCTAAATCAAGCAGTGGTTGGAGTAAGGAGAATGTAGCGTGTAACATCTGCGTATTAAATGTATAGATTTCTTAGAGATATAAAGAATGGAGAAATCTGGCCTTGTGAAGCGTAATATACTGACCTTGAACAGCTCAAATAGGATGTGGTACAAATGGGACGGCGTGTAGGTTAACGTGATCTTGTTTTTGGGGTGTTCATGAGCTACAAAGATAAAGCAAACAGTTTATAGATGACAGTGACAATTTCTGGGTTCCAATAAATGTTGTTGATTTTAAGGTTTTAATTTAAATCTTAGGCCAAAAAAAATAAAAGGTATGGTTCTCAGGCACCGCCCGCATCAATTTTAACCCCCCGCATCAAACATTTTTATTTTGATTTTCATCATTCAAGAAGGTAAAATAATACAATTTCCAATCGATTTTCTTTGTTATGTAGTGCTTTTACCTGTTTAGCAAGAAGAAACCTGTCATTTACATGCTTTTCCCTGATCATATGAAATTTTATCGAAACATACAAAAAAAAGGTCCAAAATAAAATACCGCCCGCCCGCATTGATTTCTGAAAAAAAAGTGCCTGAGAACCATACCCTTTTATTTTTTTGGCCTTATAAATTCATTTTTTTTCAGGTTTTTTTAATGATATAAATTTTTTTTTGAGAATTTTCACCACAGCCTCCTCTAAAAGTTCCATCTGCTGTTCAATCCTTGCACTTTTTTTACAAATCAAGTGTCCATGCACAATATCTTAAGAGATTTTTAAACAGGTTAAAGCATACCTTGTCCCTCTTGGTCTGCATAACCAGCCATTAGGGTGAAATTCAAGGCTTTTCATTTCAAGGAATTTTTAAAGCTGAATTCAATCAGTTTCAAGGCTTTGAAAAAAAAATAAGTTTTAAATATTCTCAAGTATTTAAGCTTGTGAGTACCAAGCTGCACCTCTATATAATACCATCTGTTAAAAACTAATAACTGATCGATGAAATGCAATTTAAATCCTGCATCATTTAAACAGAAAGATTTTTTTTCAGCATATTTACCTGACAATGTTGATATGAGTAGCTTCCTTAATGCATAAACATATTTATTAAAACTCATGTCTACATTAAGGTCACCTGGTTCCCGACATCAGTAAAACCAATATTTTCTAATGAATTTGAATATTAAATTTACTTTTTAATTTAAAAAATAGTTGTAAAACACATGTAATGACTTACGATTCTGACACTGATAAACCACGTTAGGAGCTGTCAAGTAGTACTGGTCACACAGAAACCTGGCATTTTCATAGGCATCTGTAACAAAACACTAATCTTTAGTCTAAATAAGACATCAGAGTGTTACAATCTTCCTATATCAGCAAGACTCTTGCTCCCTCCCAGAGACCTTACTCCACAATGTCACCAGACCTGTTGTATTATTTAATATCACTTTGCCCTCTTTTACCCCTTCCACACAGCAAATACAAAACAGTTTCAAACCCTCTGAATGCAAACAAAGGGTTCACACAGCAATTAACAGCTTATATATTCATCACAGAGGTGCAAGAAGAACTTTTCTTAACAGAAAATGCATACAGTTTGGTAATATGTACAGCAGAGCAAGCAAGAAATCACAAATGGCTTTAATGAACAGAAATGCTCTATATATGATACAGAATGTGTGATATAAAATGAATATGTAGCAGATGAAACATATCTGACCTTGAGCTATATCCAGGATATCACAGTATGGGTCTATACAGCCTATATGTCTGGGGTGGTTGTTCAGATTACTGCCAAAAAGCAATGCTGCAAAAAACATTTATGACATTAATATTGAGAAACAAAGTAAATGAATCACACAATTGCTGAAAGACCCACTGCAGATAATGATCAAGAAAATGATCAGGCAAATGAATGAAAAATTTTAGTTGATATATTTGCCAGTAGGTGGCACCACTATATGCTATTATTACAGGGTACAACACCAAGTGATGCTAAATCTAATTTAATATTACTATTTGTGACAATAATAATACCACAATTGCATTATCCATAACATTTTTTAAAGGTTGAGAATCTTTCTTGTATTTAAAGAATTGAGTTGATTATTTTATGGAGATTAACCTTAAGTCAACTTCTGACAAGTCTGATATTTTGTAATTATTTTTTTTTACAATTCCAAATGATAACATTCAACAAAAGATTTTTCAGCTACTCATATAGTCATATTAAATGTTAGCACAAAGTCTGAAGTTAAGGTGCACAACAGTAGGGGGCGATACTCACTGTGCTGGTTGATAAGCATTCGTATACTGATACGGGAGATGAGAAATCTGTCCAGAAAGTACTGAATCTGTCCCTCAATCGGTCCGTAATCCGACTCAAAGTTCTCCTTCATCTCTACAACACCCTGAAATAAAAAAAGTAGGAGGTATATGGAGTATTCTTACACTAAGTCTAGTTCAGCATCAAAATCAAACCTCTTCGATATGGGAAGTTAATCCAGTGAAACTGTTTAAAGCTAATCGCATACATTTACAGTTTGTGGAGAGCTTTCTACATTGTAGAAGGAAATCTTCAAACAACATATATATAGACAGGATTTGATACTACCTATCAAATTTATTTGTAAATTATCTTTAACAATGCAATGGACAATGTTACCATTGACAAATACTGAGCACTCCACACATGGCTTGTTACCAATATATAAGACCAGTAAAGGGTATCAAAGATATTTTTAATTTTCTCATTAGTATAAACACGCTAAATATTAACATGGGAAACAATCCCATTATCAAAATATTTCTTTTAAAACACACTGTATCACTGAATTAGGATTACTGGGGTAATATCATTTTTTAATTAAGAGAGACAATGGATCAAATGTTTTCAATAACACTATTCGAAGCAGACCAACCAGGATCAAGCACCCTTAAATTTATAATATAACAAGAGCACTGGAATGGTTAATAATACATCCGTCATATGTCTTTTGACCACTAACCACCCAGCTGAGAAACTGCATTGATAAATATTTCTAAGTTTCATGAAACTTCCATCAGATTTTTGTTGAGTCATGATGGTAACATCAAAGAAAGGGACCTCTGACCTCATTAAATATGCATAGATTTTTGTGGGAATCAAACTTTGGTGAGACGTTACATTGGTTAATATATCTGTCGAGTTTCATCCAATCCATCAGAATAGCAGGGATACCACAAGTAGGTCTCTTGACCTCAACCTCGCTTAATACATGTGGATTGTGCCAAGTATCAAACCCATGTGTGATAATCTATTGGTAAACAGATGTGGTGACTTTCGTAAAAAAAAAAAAGTCACTCTTAACCCTGGCAAGTTAACGTGGCAACATGAAAAGTTAACCGATGGAATAATAGACTGATGGTTGGTACACCATTACATGTCCCAATTTTGAGGAGTATATATAAATTACCAGCTTTGTATTAAGGATCCTGTATTAAAAGTTACCTGTGCCATGGTTTCAACAGTCGCGGCATGTCTGTTCCTGATTTTGATCAATGTTTCTGTGAAACTGAAACAAAAATGAAACAAAACTGAAAGTTACACAACAAAGATAAAACAATGGAGTCATATATCACATGCAAAGGTGAATCAAGCAATGAGAAAAAAAAACAAACATTTAAAATGATGCATAGAAAATAAAAGATACAAGATTTATTCCATACCAATAGTTTCAGGATTTTGCCTTGTGAGAGATATCATTAGACATAGTGCTGATAAAAAAAGGGTTTTAAATGTATTAGTCTTTAGCTTTTATTATTATAATCATTAACACTTGCAATGAAGAAAAAGATAGTTTTGAAAGTTTATTCTGCGAGACATTTACTAAGTATTCATAAACTAGTATTTAATCAAATTTCAAAATATTTTTATGACAAATGTACATTAACAACTCACAATTTGCATGACTTTTAAAGAATTTTACAGGGCACCTAAACAATGGTTCAGATCACACTTATGCCATATTTTTATGGAAACAAACAAGTATAAACGAGTTAGATGATAAGGCTAAATTTGTAAGAAAAGGTTTTATTAAAATATATTATAAAATGACAGCCATGCTTTATTGCATGTGAGTTTGTAGGTGTGGCTTGATTTGTTTGAAGACAGAATCTGTATCACATGCGTATGATTGATGGAATTTAGGTACTCTCTGATGCCAGTACAAGGGGTATATCTAAACAGGTTACATGTAATCTGACATCGGCCAAGGACGTCGGAGATAATGACCTGATCAACTAAGCAAATACTGTCCTCAACCCAAAAATAAACAGCCAAGAGATAGTAAACTCGTGAGAGTGAGCGTGATGCATAGCCCTGACGGAGATGATAAGAAATGGTACCATGGGAAGACACGTACGGTTGTAATGGTGTTATTGCACAAAAGACTATATCTAACATCTGGCATGTACATGTGACTGCATGGAACTAGTGGTGGGGGGGGGGGTTCATTAAAGGTGCCACTGACTCACCTGTTTAAATACCAGAAATAAGGTAAAAAGTCCAAGGTAAAGTAAACATCCCTGACCTGAATTAAAGTATGATAGTAAAATAGTTATGAAGTTCAGTTACCTGAAGCTAGTTACTCGATCGGAGGGGGGGGGGTACTGTAATACCCAGGAGAGGGTTTTTTTTTTCAACAAACATGTAACATGACTTAATTTAATTTAAAAATTTTATTTTTGTTCATTTTGTATTGAATTATCATAATTCTCTTTAAAGCATTTCCATTAAAACTTGTACTGTTAGAATTAATGCAGAATTTTATACTGTCAATTATTGTCTTGATTAATCCAGATATTATACTGAACCTGATGTTATTCATCAGGAATTTTAACAAGTAGCATGCACAGTGAAACAAACACAAATATCACATCGGTGTTGTCAGATGTGACATCATGTCTCTGTATCGACTGGTTTCAGATATATAATCATTGAACAAAAGAAAACAACCAGTCATCAATATAATCAATAAACTTGCACAACACTAACAGGTATTAATGATTTAACAGAGAGGATATAATGATTAACAGAAGAAATCAAAGGTAATTTGTTTTCAGGTTCCCCAGCAGGTGGCAGCACTGTATGGGCCAGCATCACTGCTTTAAATGTAGAGCTTTCAACCCTGACTTTGGGTGGCCTAGGTCTTTTTAAAGATCTATTGTATCTTAATATGGCCTATGGTGCAAAGATTAGCTGTATCCTCTTTTGATAAGCAGCCTACAGCAGATATTTGTGTTTTTTTTTATACCAACACAAAGAAATAAAAGCCTGCACACAGTAGAGTGAACAACAGTTAGTGCCTAAACCACTGAATGTCAAGTGTGTTTGGGTTGCTCCTTGCTCCATTATCAGTTCATGTCATATTTAGCACAGTTTTCTTATCAATGTACTTGGCATTTAGACTGACAAAAATAAATAAATAGAACAAAAAGGTACCAAAGTTCGGAAGTGACGCATGATTCTTATCAGTTCACACCCACTGCAACCAAGAAAATCCTTTCCAATTACAGCTGGTTATCAGGATTCCACAATAAATGTTTGGCTAGGTCTATGCAGTTATTAAGGAAAAAGTCATACTATGAGATCAAGCAAATTATGATTAAAGAATTACTTATGTTACATTATGAGGTCAAGCAACTTCTGATTAAAAGTATTACCTAGATCACACCACTTCTGTCAACCAATTAAGATGCATTTTTAGCTCAGCTGACTATAAGTCATCTGAGCTATAGTCGTGGTCCATTGTCCGTCGTCCGTCCGTCTGTCCGTCCGTCCGTCTGTCCGTCCGTAGATGTGGCACGTTTTGAAACCGTAAGACCTAGGAATCCAAAATTCGGCATAATGTTAGATGTCCCCAAGATCTCCTACCAAGCCGAAAACTGGGTCTTTGCGACTTCGTTCCTTTGAGAAATTAAGGAAAAACCTCAATTTTTTATTAAAAACCTATTTTCACACTTCAGGACTGCCTAATATCAAAAGACTCAACTGTTTTTCCTCATATTTACCATAAATATTCCTCTATATAGTTCCTATGTACATGCCAGAAATTATGTCTGTATTATATAATTTAAAAAAGTTATGAGCCCAAACATAATGCATTTTGTAAAAAATCAGGAAAAATATTTGATCACTTGACACAAAACATGTTAAAGCTATGGACTTTTTTTCCAGTAATATAACTTTAATTAATCAAAATTAAATTGTATACCCAAAATTAGATCAAAATCTTTTAAATTTTTTAAAATATTAGCAAAAATAAAAAATTGGTACCTTAAATTTAGCCCAACTTTGACCATGGCACATTTTTTTCCTGTAAGTACTGTGGATTTAATTTTCACAGCATGTTTTTGTTAGCATTTTGTCTGTTAACACCCAAAATTTGAAACCAGTTGATCAAAAACTGTAGATTTTATTCAAGTTTTCAAACACCATGTAACATATTGTTTACATCAAGTTAGTGTTATGCAGTTTGCAAGAGCTCAGCTCCCCAGCTTCAGCTCTCAGTTCCTATAATTTGGCATACAATTAGATTTCTCCAAAATCCCCTACCTTGCCAAGAATTTGGTCACTAGGACTTAATACCTTCGAGATATTAATGAAAAACTTCATTTTTCCATTAAAAACCCATTGTTTCACTTCAAGACTGCCTAATATCAAAATCACTGATCTGACTTTAATCATAATAATATACATACTTTTCTATACATTCTCTATGCACATGCCAGATATGATGTCAGTATTGCGTAACTGTTTTAAGTTATGGGCGCAAACATAATGCACTTTGTAAAAAATCAAGAAATAATTTACTCCCTTAACAAGGAGATTGCTGAAGCTAGAGATTTTTTTGTCAGGGATGTAACATTATTTAATCAAGATTCAATTGAATACCCAAAATTAGTTCTGAATTTTTCAGATTTTATAAGTTATTAGTATAAATATAAAATTAGTACCTTATATTTTGCTCAACTTTGACCATGGCACGTTTGTTTCCTGTGAGCACTGGTGATATAATTTTCATGTCATGCACACATAAGGATTTCAGCTTTTTAGTTTAGAAAGCTGAAAGAAATTGGCCAAAAATTGTAGCTTTTGTTAATGTTTCTATGAGACCATGTCAGACTTTGGCCCTCTCCAGCCCCTCTTGAGTCACCTGTATGTTGACCTTGTTGAACTTTCAGCAAATTATGCATGCTTGACGTGAGGCATAAACTGGGGCTCCAGGCAGCTTATTATATAATGGCCAGCCACAGTTGATCCAGGTGTCCAACCCAACTCATCTAGTAGTTTTAACCAACAACATAACAATAAACAATAAATTAATAAATTTGTGTTGGTTTTTAATAACAAATTAAAGAAAAATAGAAAAGGAATTTGTTAGTTTATAATAACAGGAAATTAACTTGTAGTTACTGATGATATAAGAATCTTGTATCGATGGATAGAATGTCATGTATTCCAAATAACACCATGCAGTCACCTATGGTATTTTTCAGTTCAATTTTAATGATAAAAAAGTAAATCATATTATTCATTACTAATGATTGGGGATCATATGAAGGAAATTAATGATAGACAAAGATGCAGTTGATAATATTAATCTAGATTCCTTCTGTGTCTAGTGTGTACATTGATGTGAAATTAGTCCAAAATGAATATATTACATTATTTTTTTAAATATAAATAAAAGCCATAAAACCAGGTACTTATGATCATTATTTAAATGTGTTAATTTTGTATATTCTGGATTCTCAACATCATTGTTTGGTGAAAACTGAATAAATACCTGACATGGTGCGATTAATTTGCAATTGTATTTAAATACGAATATGAATATGTACTCCATTATAAAATTTCTTGCATAAAGAACGGGAATTCAGGTAAAAATGAAAGTATATGAATACCAGTGCAAATACTTTCAAAATGTATTCATGAATGCATTCATGAATATATTCTTTAATATTATTTTAATAATCATTTCAGTTATATTTCATTTTAAAAAATCATAAGATTCTCTTATTATTTTTAATAAAAATTATATTTGGGACAATATTTGTAAAATTATTTAATTAATAGTTAAACTCTTATATTATATGTTCTGCTTATAAGTTATATGGCCAAGTCAAAATCTGTGTGACAATAGTACTCCATTTGTTAATAAAATAAATGAAATCAATCCTCTTCCCTGTCTCCAAAGATACTATCAAAATCATACATAAGCTAAACAACAACAACTTATAATACAGCTTATATTTATTACCACACAAAACCAGCACGTGAATCATATCTAAATCATATTTTTTATCATATATAACAGCTGAGCGCCGTGACCCATAGGTCCCTTGTTTTATTTTGCAAGCCCGAACTACACACTTTCAGGCACCAGCAACATGTCATACTCATAGGCAGATTTAAACCACATGACAAAACCTTACTAGGTGCCTTAAATAATGTATTTTTAAAATAATTTAAGTATTTATATAATATTACACTGTCACATAAAAATTTCATCAAATCACGTACTGTAAGATATAAAGTAACAGGTTTGAAACAGAATATACTTTATGGGGCTGTTACGAATTTAAATCAAGATTCGAACTGTTTTTTTGTCAGGGATGTTACGTTATATGGAACAAAATATGAGTTGCCATGGAAACACCACAAGTAGCTACCATACTAGGGGCATAACAATGCATCCGATAATTGATGCACTGAAATGCAACCCCTCAATTAAATTTTAATTGCCTCCTTAACCTCCAAATTGACTGGTTTTGATTAAAATGTTTTTATGTGTACCATCTTGAAATGCTCAATAAGCTGTCAACTTTAACAGAGGACGCTGCGATGTCAAGACTATTTACTCTGAATGTGCTCAAGACCAAGTTTCAATGGGCGTTGGTAAAATGCTCCACTTGCATAGAAACAAAAATGGCTGAAATAAACTGCAGGCATGCTATTTTGTTGCTTTATCAGCTACAGTGAATTAGCATCCAATGTAATGAAATATTTGTTTTATTTTTTTTTTTTATCTGAATTTTAATACTAAAGATAAAACTGAATAGAGGATAGAATTAATTGAATGAATTCAAATGTGGAACTCATTTCAAAGGCCACAGGTACCCATTGTGGATAATACAGGTTAGCGGTACCTGAGATTTAAATATCATGTTAGAACTATGACACACATATCAATTAAGTACACCAGTTAACTCAGGACAGTCTGTATAATGGACACTTGAGTGGGTGTCTTGGTAACTTTTATCCTCATTATCTAATTTTTGGCCACAACCTCTGCAATCCTTAATCACTGGTGTAACCCACATTCTATGCATTATCCTTTGGCACCTTCCTTACAAGTTTTACATTCAATACATAAGTTCATCCCAGATGTCAGTGGATATTTCATTAAGCAGAGAATCTGCAGTATTATGGCATTCTTGTAAATCTAATATTCCCCATTCATGTATGTAAATATCTGGTTAACGTCAAATTCTCATTCATAAAGTTTTTGCTTTGAATCCAAGTTATATTACTCTTTTTGCCTGGAATCTGATAGATTATTATTTTGATATTCAGATTTTAAGAATTTTATATTAAGAATACACATGATATTATCCTTTTTGGCTGGAATAATATCCAGGAATTTGATTCCAATTAATACATTGTTTTTAATTAGCATTTGTACATGGTTTGTTTTTCATGCAAAATGTGCTGATTGAAATATAAAAATTAAAAAAAAATACAAAAGACTGAAAAAAACAACAACAAACATCTGCTACATCCAATCCTGATAAAATATCCTTAAAGGGTTTTGCTCAATTTGAATGTTACATAACTTCCTGAAAGCTGACATTTAAAACAGAATCTAAATTATTTGCATGAATCCAGGGTCAGGGAAACATTATCAAAATAGAAAATAAAAATAATGTACACGATAAAGTGGTATTTATCATAGAAATACAAAAATTTATAAAGAAACAGCAAAATATTAAGCCTATAGAGTACCTGAATCACCAGTACACATAAAAATATATTTCTGCTGCAATTATGCAGAATCATTGCATCAGCCCAAGGTAACATGGCTGAGAACAAGAACAATGAGAACGACCTACGGAGGCCATCAACCGCATCTGTTGTTGATGCGGACCAGTAAAACCTTTTTTTAACCTGATTTTTTTTTTCCGCTCAACTGACACGTTTTGAACATGTTTATGGCCCAGAATACCAGCTTGAACAATCCCACACGTTAAAAGAGGTTTCAAAACAGTTGAGATAAGGATGCAATAGAGTCAAGGATAAGAACGCACAATTGAGCATCTGAGATATGTCAGATATGATCATTACCTGTCACTGTACACTACAGGTATCATAGTTTGATTCACCAGAGAGATTGCATGTAAACTGAAATTTCACAACTTTTGAAAATGCATATGGGACAACACTTAAGTTTTAATATTTGTTAGAATATGTATATTAATGTTCCCTATCAAGATTGGTTGTTTGTCTTTTAATGTGCTTAAAGGTAAATTTTTAATGTACATTGAATGGGAATATATTTTTGTAAATAAAAAAGAATGAGGTTTCTGAACTTCTACTTCTGATATGATAATAGCATACATTCTTTAACAATACCTAATCACTGTATAGTGCTATTTATAAAATTTTTACATACGGATTGTACAGGTGTGGAAGTAGAACTCACATTTTTCAGTGGGTCAAAAAAAAACCAAAAAAAATATTTGTGGCCTCTTATTTAAAGTCAGGAAGAAAATATCATATTTGACAAAGCTTTATACCATATTATGTAAATTACACATAAATACAGAGATCTATGAAAAGCATCAGGGAAAAGCTGACAGCAACATAATAATAAAAGTCAGCTCACCTAGATAGTGTAGACAGGTCACTATGGTCCTCCTTTTCGAAATGCAGGATTTCCTGAAAGCTTTGTCTGTACCTGAAACAATCACAATATGTCATTAGTATTGTAAACGACCTGACACTACTCAGTTTAATGAGAATAAAACATGCAGGTTTACATTAGCCCACCCATCTTGACAGGCATCGGTCATGCCTCTTTCACACAGCGAATGCAAAATGGTTTAAAACCGTTTTGAATGTGAATTGAGCATTCCTACAAAAATCCAAACTTTTATTATCGATCTGTGTTAGAGCCAAAACCCTATGAATCCAGCTCAGAAGGTGGTTACAAACCATTTCCAATACAAATAATCCCCTATACTACAGTGCTGTGTGGAATGCTCAATTCACATCCAAAATGGTTTGGACCTAGTTTTGAAGCAGCAACTGGGTTAAAGTGCAAGCAATTAGCCATGCTTATGTCAGCGTGCTGTTTAATTGTGTTGCCTATGAAATGTACATCTTTTGCTCTTGTGCTAGATGCAAGAGTTTCGATTAGAAACATATAAAAAAACAGCCAAGTAGTTATCGGTAATGCCTATAAAATCACAATAGAAGGTCCCTGAATTGACCTATCCACCAAAGCCAAAATACTCAGCCCTTTTAACTTATTATTATTAGAGCCCCCAAAATGCTCCTACACATATGGACTCTCATGCCCACGGTAGCAAGAGCTGATTATTACATAATAATGACGTCACAAAGGGCGATGGCACATGACGTCGTATTGACTGACATCATCAACTGGTATCACCTGACCATTGTTTACTATATCGCAGTCATATATGAACTGTGTTGCAATATATATTGGATTACTTGTCCCATACGAATTATGTGCCAGGTAAGACATTATTATTCACTCAGCAGTCAGAGGAATGGCTCCCGCAACCTTTAGCCTAGAAACTTTTTATACTGTCTTCTTTCTCAAATAAAATATCCCAAAACACGCCGACATGGGTACTGGTAGTATTTAGACTACACGTGTTCTGTTTGACAGAGCTCTGTCAAATTATGCAAAATTTTGTTTTTTGTCAGATGATTGACGCTTTACAATGTTTATGGTCACCTGATTGGTTGCTCATTAGTCCCATGCTTATGTTTATTCATTGAATAAATATGCAATTAAGGTCGCATAGAGTTCATGGATAGGTCAATTTGATCTAAATCTCCACCGAACATGTGATTTGCTGTAATAATTAATTTACAGGTTATGAATTTTCTATTGCTCAAAGAACAATGCATAGACCTATGGGAACTCTGAATATCTGAAAACTAATATATTCTTATATAAATGTTTATTTTACTATTTATCACTGGGTATTTTAGAAAATACCATTCAAGACTTATGCATACAAATCCTTGGACATAACATTTTTTTACAGTATCTATTCTCCCTTTGGTTTGTACATGTCACAAAATGGTATCATGAAATTTTTTCTTAGTAGCCACATTAAATGTTAAGGTCACTGACAGAGAGTACAGGAAAAGCTAGACCCTGCACCAAATAACTGTGAACCGGCTGAATATAGCAGCAGATCAGCTGATCCCTCCAGGGACCAGAATTGGGGAAAACACAAACCCACACCTGTGCCAGGCAACCTGACAAATATTTACCTTCAATAAAAACTGCCCCCATCTCTTATGCTAATGTTGTGGGTATAAACTATAATGTCAATGGAAAAAGTCACCTAATCTTTTGGATGAGTGCTCATCATTCAAAGAGGTCCAAAACGCTGAGAGTTATAGGCTTAATTCATGCCTGGGGAAAATTTGTCTCTGTTGATATTTTAGTTACAGTAGTTAAATCACTTACTTAGGGACTGTCATTCATGAATACAAAGCTAAAGACCTAAGATTAGTAAGAAATACCTATTGCTACCAGTCTTAACCTCACAGTCAATAAATACAAAAATTTAAAAACCTGAGCTAAAAATGTATAATACCAATATTGAATGGAAGACAAATATTAATTTTTCAAACATAAAAAAGTCGTTCAAACATGAAAGTTTGCATTTTTATGCTTTAACTAGGAAGTAACGACTGGGCAAATGAAAAGACCTACAAATGTTGCTGCCTAAACAAGGAGGAGGTGAAGTATCTTCACAAAAATTTGGTTGTATGCATTTTAGATTTCATCGTAACACAAATTTCAAGGTTTCCTTATTTATCATAAGCCTTGCAAAGGTTTGAACAATGAAATCAGCAAGTTTGGAGCATGATCTTTGGTTGGGGGAGGGGGGGGGGTGTATCTTGTTGCTATGGGAGATTCATCCTGCACACACTGTGAGTTATTTGTCCGGGTTCTGTGCCTGTTGAGTCTTCATCAACCCAATTTTTTTTTGTATCCACATCTGTTATCTGCAAGTAAGCTGCAGCATCCTTCCAAAAACAAAAACAGGTTAAGGTACTGCTGAGTCAGACAGCCACATTGCCAACGATACAGCCAGTCAGCAAAAGGCAACACTTCAGTTTAACTGCATATCATGTCAACAGCCAAGGACACTGAACAACAACAATCTGGTTAAATCAGTTACACAATTTTTACAGAGATCACAAATTAAATAGCAGCTGTACGCCCAAGAAAACTCATCTCTGTAACTTGTTAAACAGACATTGTTTGTGGTGAAACTCCATGAATATTGCACTGGATGGCAGCAGTTGCTATGGTAACCAGTGACCTCATAAGCTTCTTCCAGAGGAAAGCTGATGGCTTCTAGCACATCCTTACACACCGTTCATGCCAGGTATCAGCGATCATGTTAAGAACTCGTTAAGGCTGGATATAAACCCACTGACTGCCCCTGGAAGCCTCTCACATTTGGGTTAACTACAGATCCCTTGCATTGATGATGATTCTTTCAGATCATCAAGTTTCCGATGACCTTACGGATTCAATGAGCAACAGGTGAAAGGACATACTTGATGGCTTTTGAACCATAATATCTGTCTGTTCAAGCAAAGTCATGAATTTAATTACCTACCCAGGAATTTTATCATCCATCTGCAGCTGTACAAAAAATATAGTAGTAAAACACAAACATGTTTACAGACCATAAATGTACCACAGCTTTTGTAACAAAGGGCGTTAGCCTGACACTGTACTCAATGTTACAAGTAAATTTTATTTCTACAAGCCAAAACATTTTGAAACATATTTTAATCCCTGTAGGTTCATTAAAGGATTCAAGCATGATTTTCTTATTTAAAACCAATGATTTCATTATAAAACAATATTTTTTTGTCTTGAGAAATTTTCTTTCACAAAATTTCAAAGTTTCAAGAGTACAAAATTAAGAAATCAGATGTTAAAATAAAACCAGTTAAACAATGATGAGTCATAATGCTTATCAGTGAAGTGTTTCAAGAACAAACTCAGAAAATTGTAAAATGGTAGAAATATTTTCTGAGCAAAGCCTTAATCTTTAAAGACCATACAGTTTAATACAACTTACAGATGGATGAAACTTTCATTTTTATTTTAAATTCAATGCAAATTTGATGTTCTATATGAGTCAACTGTTGTACCTGTGGGAAAAAGCTAGGCTCAGTGTACCATAGACCTGTCACTTTACAGTAAAATCTGGTAATCTGAAACAACAGAAGCCCTACTACAGTTTTTACCAGTATGGGTGCCAGTGTGTGTCATTTGTTACATGTAAAATGTGCATAGACCCGCATACAACAAGTACTGCTCGGCTGTGCACGTAATCTAATGCTGTTATGGCTATTAAGTTAGCATGAACCTACATAAAATGACTGGATACATATCATACTTAGGACTGTTACTATTTTTAATTCTCCAGCTCAGCAACTGACTAGCTCATATTTGCTCTGAAAGCAAAATTATGTTTTTACAAGAGTTGGTCTGTTCACCAGTCTATTTAACTATTACCAATATCACAGAAGCCACGGAAGAAAGATTACTGTTCCAGGTTAAAAATAATGTGTACTTTGTGGGGTCTAATACGAATTTGAAACAACTTTTGGACTGATTTAGATATAGGGGTTTTTGACAATAATTGTCCAATAAAACATCAGAGCACATGAAATCACCAGCATCTGCAACACCTACGCAAACATGTGTGCAAAACACGTATGCAATTCATCTCCCCTGTAAACTACCCAGAAAAACTGAGAACTGCTAGACAACCAGTTCATGCAACTTCAACAAATATAAAGTCTTTCATGCAGTAAATGCATATGTTGTACATGTAACATCTTGGCAAGAGTTCTGGTCATGTTGGGACACAGGTGGGCAGCAAAACAAACCTGGGAGGTGTGGCAGAATCGGGTGATTTGATTGGCTGGCCATTCTGGTAAACATGGGTGCCTTTGCTGGAAGTGTTCCAATTGGCCAAAACCAGGGCATCTCAATCTGGCGTTGTGGAACAAGGTCAACTATCCTTGACCTTTACCCCTGAGTGAGCAGCCTGACTTTTAAGGATATTATTAGCAATTTCTCAATGCTTCTCTCATAACTTTACAAGTACAGGAAGCGAGACAGCTATAGTGGCTATAAATATTGCTAACATTACTTGGAATATTTCTAACAATATAATATTGTAGGTCTCCTCTCAATTCATATGGATCCCCAACCTGCCACACAATTTCCCCATACTGAATTTTATTACAGGAACAGATTTTCAATGCTCATATAAAGACACGAAATATATACAATTCAGTGTTTCCTAAACAAAACAAATGTGAAGATAAGCTTCATGGCTGATTATTGTTATACAGAAAATTCTAAACATTATTGCTGAATAACTGTTTTATTGCTATTGATAAAGGCAGACAAAGTACAAAGAAGATAAATAATGAGGAAGGCAAAAGACCTGTCAGACAGTTTGGCCTCATTTACCAAAAAAAAAACCCTCCGCACCGATGTCTACCTGCCTTCATGTTTAAGCTGGCATTTGATATATATGTATGCGGTACATATGTCTATGCAGTAACCAGTTTGAAAACGGACACATGTGAATCAATAAATACATATGGGTATGCGACGTACGCAGCAAAATCCAGCCCATACTAACACAGGACACAAAGGGTCCAGAGATGGACTAGGGTGACACATATTTATCATGTTACTGCACATGGAACTGATCTATTTCTGATTTATTCAAATCAAGTTAATTTTTTTCGTATTGTTAAAAAAACAGCTAAAATAAAGTAAAATTCATCCTGAAACCCCTTACAAAGAAAGTCAAAGACTGAAGTTGTTTGCAATTAAAAATGTCAATCTTTTGAACATTGTGTCCAGGCTACAGATACAGATTCTGTGATTAGAACTTCCAAGCAAATTATATGAATAAAGTTAATATTATAATCATATGAACAAATATTTTTAAGGTGGCTACATTTAACTGATTAAAATTAACAAAGTAATTATAAGGACTGAACATTTTCATAGGAACATAAAAATCAATTTTTATTAAACATAACCATCCAGAAATGGTGGTTTATTTTTGCTGTAAGTGTAACATAAACAGAGGATGCTGTATTTTTCTATATGACAGTGGCATCTATACAGACTATAAAAAGACTATACATGTACACTATCTGATTAAGGATATAGCTCATATGATCGATCATCAGCCCATTACTCCCTCTGGGCCCAAGCTTCCAGGGCCTGTCAAATTATTATATACATCCTCATCCCACAATGATTGATGGCAACATTCCTGTGCATTACACAGGTAAGTTCCTACCATAAATGTACAGACCTGATGAGTCAGATATCAAACTATTTGTCAGTATGTTCTTTTAGAAGTATTTTTCAGTCTTGTTTCTTTAACTTTATGAAGCTGATCTGGAAAATGACAACTTTGGTTAAACATTCAGTGATTTGAAAAATGACAAGAAACATTTTATTGGGCAGTATACTATAGATAGCACATTCACATATCACAACAGTGAACAACTTTGTATTCCTACTACCAGTTTGTATCTTGTATGATCATGGTGGTAACTTTAAAATGAAATCATTATGACATTAAAATATGGTGAAAGATATCATATTCACAGCATATTTTATATCAGATCAGGGTTTCTATTAATCTAGTCCAGAACTGGACTGTTCCAGATCCTATGTATAATCTGATAGTCTATGGTGACCTGGCAACATAGACTATCAGATTATAAACAGGCCCCAAACAGTCCAGTTCTGGACTACCATCAACCCTGTGGTACTAAAATATCAGTTGAGAGTTGTCACAATTATTAATAAAATATCTCACTCTATACCATAATTACATCCAGTTAAAATCTGATCTCAACATAACCATGGCGTCTACGTTAATCATGAGTGACTGTTTATCTCCTCTAGTGTCAGCAAAGCAAGCAGAATTAAAGGGATTCAATCTAAGCACCTTAGGAGTACTTACCACATTTAACATACCTTCCTGCTTAATTACATCCGCTTTTTACCACACCTGGTGTACATTGTGCACATCTTTATTTAACCATGGTGCTTAGACCACAAATAAATGGAGAAAACAAACACATTCTTGCTCCGGTTATTCTGCACACTATATGACATTTAGCACTATATGACATTTAGTTTATCGTTGGAGGTGGTAACAAATTTCAGTATCAAATAGGTCAGAGATCGCCACCACAGACCAGTGTTACCTGTCTTTTCTTCCACAGTTTGTGTTTTTGTAAATTTTCATAGCATGTATCTTATAGTCTTTGCAGTAAACTGACATTGTAAAAAAATGCTCTGTTGTGAATTAAAAATACTGATTGATATCAGCTCAAGAGATCAAAATATTCTATGAACAAGACTAAGTGCTTACACCTAATTGTAAACCACATATTTGATTAAATTCTTTGTTATTACATTTCCTTTATGTTATATTAAACTTTGAAATAAAGAACACAAGTTTTATTCAAATAGCTCTGCCATAATTTAATGCAACTGAACAGACAAAAATGATTCGTCTGTGCACAGATTTAATCTGACACTCATTTCACACCAGTAACTGGTAAATTCATAATTAATATCCAATCTGACAGGTGGTGACGGTGAGCAACAGGCATTTATAAAACAGAAGTGTTTATTTCTGCTCAATCTTCTCACCCTTACAATATCATAATTTCTATTAGAAGAGTTTAAGTTTTTATATATATTAATAATATATACAAATAGTCTGCAGTCTTATATATGTGACAAAAACAAATTAGACTGTATTAAATCAATAAGCAATAAAAAACCAGATATGAACATGTAGGTCTACTATGAGCCTTAATGTACATGTTATATCTAATATTGTATCGCTGGAGTGACATGATGCGTTTTATTAATCCTAAATGAACAATCAGTTACTGCAGTGAGCTTATGAGGTCACCGTGACAGATTAACAGCTTACAAGCAGCCTGGTGACACAGTGTCACATGATTTCTGTCTGTTATAACAGTTACTCAGTTCAAATAACAGTATACAGGACAATGAGCATGCAGTGAACTGGCCTCATATTCGGCTGAGATTACAGCCTTTATCTGCTTGTTGCTCTGATATATGGACAGCTAGCTATCAGGGTTGGCCAAAAGCTGGCTTTTACTCACATTGTATGGGCTGATGGCTATAGCCAGCTAAAGCCGGCTAATACTGGCTGTTACTGGTCAATACCAGTTAATGTGCTAGTCATCTGACAAATCATTCATACAATATTCTTTATTACTCAGGCTTTTAAGAAGCTGCAGTGGTATAATGCTCATATGACAAACCATTCATAATGTACACTTTTTTAAAAGGGCTTCAAAGTCAAGCCTGAAATATAATTTAACCAACACAAAGCCTAATATAATGACTAGTGCAGTGAACCATGTGGTTACTAGATGGAGAGGAGCAAATGAGACAGTTATGTGAGCAAACTTTATTTGTCTCCATATGATCTTGAGCACAACACTGGATCCACTGTATGGCTCCCTGATAATCATTGTTCATTTTACAATACTGACTTTAATCATTAAAGGATCTTTAGTTGTTAACCCAGAAGCTATGGGGAAGGAGATTAATCAAGTGAGCAAATTCAGGGTTTTGAGTCAATGCCTTGACTTAAAATCCATGCTAGCTTATTATTGCTGTTTGTGTGATCTTAACTTTTGATTATCGTAGACTTTCCAGTACTACTAAGCTTTGATGTTGGGACTTGGTGTGGGATGTGAACCATGAAATTTAGCAATAGGCTAAGTTGATGGCACAGATACGTTCTTATGAGACTAGCTGTACATTGATTGTTTATGAGAAATCACTGTGTCTAAATGGAGGTGAGCCATGATTGAAATGTGCATTTGAATGTCATCGCTATTAAAAATATTAAATATAAAAATACAGACAATGCCACCATATAGGATACATTGAGTTTCATACCCATGCCATCTTGTTTGACTTGGTTCTCACAGCTCACGTTCCTTGAATTTGCACTAATAGATTTGATCAAGTGTTCAATTATTCGCAGTGAGTACAATATATATGCTGTAAATTTGCAATTGTAATGTATTTTATTATTTACTCTTGCGCCTGTACCTTTGGACATTTACTTTTTAAGTGGTTGAACTACAGAAAGTTATTATTATTCACTCACAAACACTGAAAATACAATAAAATGGACCCATTCCATACCGAATGCTGCCCAGGCAGGTACAAGAGTCCACACAGTCAATACATAAAACAGTACAAGTATCTTGACTAACCAATACTTAACTTCTGATTACAATCATGAAAATAGATCTAGCTCAATTGAAAACACTTCATATTGACAGGACTAAATACAATATTTCTATATTACTTCCATTAAATATTCATGCTGAAACAGGACCATGAGACATCTCTGAAAAACTGTAAAATCTCATCTTCACATATTTGAGAGTTTAATAATTTAAGAAATACTTCTCTCTATACTGCACTGAGTTAAGTTCTGTTTGCCTCGGGTCAGTGGTCATTGGATCAGCTCATGCACTTAAAAGTTGACAGGTCACACACAAGGACTGACCTCAGGCTGTACCCACTTTGACCAGACACACTGACAATATGGGTCACAACAACAAATCTATAATACCCCATATGGAGAAAGGAGATTACTGGTGGTACACAAATGTGTGTGTATATATATATATATATATATATATATATATATATGTGCATGCTTGAGAGTGCATGAAGTACAACATGCTTTATCATATAAAATTTCTTTGTGAGGACTCGGAAGGAATGTGATGCCCTTTCAATACCTGACAGACTGTTATATGCATTGCTTAAACATGTACAAATATGAATATGCTTGAGTGAATGTTAAGTATATAACCTGTATTTAGTGTTATTTAAAATTTCTGTATGAAGACATGAGGGTATAAATGTGAAGGTATAAAATTTCTATTCGAAGATGATCTGATTTGGTTAAGAACGTGTTATGCTTGTCCTATTCCCCCCCCCCCCCCCCCCCCCCCCCAGGGCAAGTTGGGCTGAATGCCTATGCTGCATGTACAGTACATAAAATGACTATGTGCACAAATTAGATTATGATGCACACATCATTATGCACTAGCTGAACTTAAAAATGGCACATATTTGTGTAGCACAGGGCTGGGTGTGTTTGAGTTTGTTTTCTTATCAATATGACATCAGACTTCACCTCACTAATGCAAATTTGCCTCAAATAAAGTCACACATAGAAACAACAGGACACAAATATTGATCATAGCAACTATGAACTTGGTTTACAAATTTGATTAAACTGAGCCCTTTTCAGGCTTTCATCTTAACTGCCTCCACAAGGAGGCTTTGTTAACATTCCCATTTGTGAATGTGTTTGTTCACAACAAAACTCACACAGAACTCATTTTTCATGAACAAATTCACATGAAATTTTCAGGTCATTTTGGGATGGGACCAAAGAAGAATCAATTAGATTTTTTGTGTGGATTCAGCACAAGATCTGGATTCATGCAATGGTGGAGGCTTGCATTTATTAGAATGCAGATTTCTAGTAAAATATAGATTTGCAAAATCCTGTAGGAAACCAGGCCTCTTTAAACAGCATTTTAACCTTATCTCTGATTAAAATTTAAATTAATTAGTCTTTTTTATACCGAGCATTTCAAAAATATAAATATGGCAAATACCAGTTGACTGCCTGCTTATACACTGATTGGTCGATCATCAGGGCTTTACTCAGGATTACTCATAATTATATGACTATACTATAAGGGTTACACACAGTTCATCTTGGACATACAGTTCATGGCCAGGTCAGAACGAAACACATTAAAGCACCAGCATTATCCATCATAAAAGTCACAATTAGTTGTGCAATATATCCATGGCACAGGCGAGTATCAACAAGCAAGGAAGAAAACATAACCTCCAGTCACCATTAATGGCAGAAGTAACATGGCAGTTATGCCTTTATAAAAAATTCCATCATATGATAATGCAGGTCATGCATAACTGTAGAATGAGGGTCAACTTTTAGGTAGAAAGCATCCAAGATAGAAAACAGTGTGACTTTAAGTCAAGTACAGTGTATTTTTAACAAATACATATGCATCTAACCAGAGGCAATACAACCACCATATGATATAAAACTTCTGGAACATCACCTGACTACCAGTTACACCCACACAGTCATTACTCATAAATGATTATATTGCCGTTTAGATTTTTTGTTTCTCCTGATGCTGTGTTGTATGTGGTTAAGTTGAATCCACAAGAACTCTGTTTCAGTTTACTTGTTTATTATAATTACTTGTATCTGATGAAGTCCAGACACTGACTGCCTGGTTTAGTAACCAGTACACATATATATACATGTTCAAGATTCTTAATTGGCATAAATACTTCTACAGAAGATCATATAAAGCACATATTACATAACACATACACAAATACATGATTCTTGGTAGACATCTCAATTCTTTACTTGTCAAAGCCAAATGGTGAATAAACCTTGAGAGTTTAGACACATACTTATTAACTCGTATGTAGTCTTGTGCACTGGACTATGAAACAATGGCATTCCAAATTATAAACCTTAAATATAATAATAACATTTAATCTGTGAAACACCTGGATTGTGAAACCAGGTACAATAATTCAAGTAACATCAGTGAAAAAAGTGGAATAACTGAAGGACTAATCTGAAGCTTTTACAATCTTGTTCCTAAAGCTTTATTTAGGTATTTTATATGCTGATTACAATTACATAGCACAAGCTTAACATAGTCCACCCACTGAATCAAATTTAAATATAACCCAACCACCTGCCACAAAACAAATTAAGGCAAGGTAGATAAAAATGCTCCATGTATCTTAGAGATAGGGCAACACTTTATCGCAATAAACATACAGATGTGTGCACCTTGCAAGCACCTTGCTATGGAAGCTGCAACTATAACGAGACCTAGCATTGCACACTGACATTTCAAAACGAGAGGCCCAGAAAACATCCACAGCAGCTGTTACCATGGCAACACAACTTCAGCAGTTCATGCTGACATTTCAAAAGAGACACAGAAAACATCTGTGACCATCAACAAAAATGCATTGTTTCCTCTCAACAGGTTTTGTTTTCACTCGGAAAGATCACGGACATTTTTCACTGTATGTTCAGTGACTGAGCACTGCCTTTGCAACCTGACACAGATGGGGGAAACAAGAAATAACTTACCAGCTCCGCACCACTTCTACTGAAGGCATCGTTAACAACTGTTCCGGCAGCAGGTTAATCTCCTTCATGATATTTGCCAACCTCACCGGAAGCTCTTTCCGTAGAAACAGAAAAGACGTACGCTCACTCGCTTCCTTTCCACCTGACAAACAAGATAAAAATCAATGAATAAAACAGATAATTATCACAGGTGCACTATTTGTAATTTATGAGTGAAATAATTTTGAGTCACTTGATATTCATTAAATAACTTTGGAAAAAACTCCATATATAAAATATGATAAAAATCAGAGTAACTTTCATGAGTTTGTGTAATAAGCCACCTATTTTTAATTAAAACCATGCGAAATATTGATGAATGTCACAGGACGTTTTATGGACACAGATATTTTACGGATATTTATGCCCTATAGACATGCCAGATTGCTTTCATTTAACAGTTGCTTTGTCGAGCAATTTTTTATCTCAACACCAGGGCCGACACAAAGCCAAATATCTGACAGACCAGAGTGGAGTGTTGCAAGATTAAAACCTAGAGCTGGATGCACAATGCAATACCATGCTCATTGGTCTAATAACAATTCCTTGCATGTGCTGGCCCTGGTGGTGAAACCCAGAGATTCTCATAATACAAAGCAGCAGTTAAAAGGAAGGAAATATAGAACGACTGCATTGTAGAACTGCTCTGTGAGGAGTGTAAAATTAACATTAACTGTCAGAACTGCATGGCTATAAGGAAGCTGTGTCAAACATGTGGAAAGTTAATTTAGATTACAAACTCGTTTAATGAACACTACTTATGGTGAAAAATTTGATTTCCTGAAGCTATCATCTATTTCAAGAGAAGTGCTCAGACTAAAATGTTCAATTAAATTTTAATATCTCCTCATTCTCCTGAGACAAGGCAGAAGGTAATATCTGGCAGTTACTGATAACTGGGATTTTCCTGCAATAATCATATCATTAATATCCCTATATCATGATGCATTCATGTCAAATGCTTTAATTGGTACACAAACATGTCTCATTAGGATTCATAACTTCAGATAATTAGTATCACCAGGGTCTTTCAGTGTTCAGGAAAGTGCTCAGTTTTTTTTTCAAGGGTACCATTTATTTATTTGAATTGCAAGAAATTTAAAAAAAGAAGTAATTATTATAATATTAAATATATGGGAGATTTGGTATAATCAAAATGAAAGTGTTTGACAAATGGACAATCTGACAGAAATAATCCTGGGGGTTTACTGGCTTATAGATAAATTGGCAAAAATGACGAAATGTACAATCAAATAAAGCATTCCAAGTTCACTACTCTACTTACATATTATAAAAGAATATATCTCCAAATTCAGCAAAACTAAAATTTAACGGCTCATAAAAAAGTAAAGAATTAAACCCTTTATGAATTATCATATATGATTCAACTTACTACTGAACGGAAGCCAAGGTAGTATCTGGGACTACTTTGCACACAGAAAGCTTCCGGAAGCAAATATACAAGTTAAAGCTTGCCAAAAAAAATAAATAACTTGGTTACAAAAGCATGTACATTCACAATGACAGCCTTGGGCGCCTTAAACCTTGTGAATCCTGGTATGCTAAACCAAATGGAGTTACCTCATAAAAGCAGACAATACCTTTAAAATACATGATCAAGATAAAAAAATATATATGAAAGGGCTGATGGAATCATGTGAATTTAGTTAGTGAGATACACTACAATATAATAATAAGTGACGATTGGTGGAACCAAAACTCCATATATTTTTTTTTAAATTACGTACTGACATCACTAAGATCATTTATTAGCTACACATATATTTTCAGAGGGACTTTTGCCCTCATTTGAAGTCGGTCAATATGTTAAGCTGTTATCTACATGCATGATGGTAATGTGATGAAAAACCAAAAGAATGTCAAATTTGTAATAATTTGCTCCACACAAATTTGTAAATAAAACCAACTTATCAGCCAAAGTGACTGGTAAATTGGTTAAAGGGATATAATTGGGAGCAATACTATGTCTATTCATTCACACTATCAGTCCAGTTTTGCTTTATACAAAAGTTTTCCGGCAAAACCAACCCAGCACACATTCTCACTACCTCGCATACACCTGTTTAACACCTTGTTATGGATATGTGTGTTGTTAAACATAGTCCATGTGTTTGTTTACCGTGACCGGGGTTCTGATCTTGAGCTGCAACACGCGGTTTTTCTGCCAGTGGGAATATGTACTACATTTTTTTACATTGATTTATAAGTGATTGGGCCCATTCAGCAAAACATACACATAACTGAACCAGCTTATTATAACCTTTAGTAAAAGCAGGTTTCTGTTTTGCAATATACTGGTGTTTTTACATGTATATGTCAGCCAACATAGAAGAATCTGGTGCATAACCGAAAATATTAAACAAATGGTCTGATATCCATCCACCAGTGTTATATGTAGTTGAAAAACATGTATCAGACCAAGATTGTGATCCAAGATATAAACTTACTTCTTGGAATCCCACCGGAGGCTACAAGGAAGATTTACATTATCACCTGTATCTTTAAAAAGTTGACAAACCAAACTGAGGATTAAGGTTTTATACATGTTTACTCCTATCTAATTCTATCCAGTTTAAACACACATACTATACACATGTATAAAAATTTATTTCTGCAAAAGGTGGTCATTTTAATAAATTTAACCACATATCAAAATTACAAACACATGTGTGTATGTACATATATATATATATATATATATATATATATATATATATATAAGGGAAAACTGAACTTATAATTTAGTCATCGAAATTTCATTCCATTAGCTATTCACATTGGTTTAGCAAAGTACGAATAAAGAAATATTTTTTATTATTTTCTTAATTTTACCCTGCAATTTCAGATTTTACTTCAAAATTCTCAATAATGTATCGACTCTGTGAGACACACACATTCATATTCATAACCAGTCTGAACAATGAATCACTGCACTGACCATGCTGATGACAGAATATATTTAAAATTAATAATTAATTTTTAGCTTTGTTTGAATGAAAACACGATGGAACCAGGGTTTGGAAAATGCCTTAATTTTCTAGATTTTGCCATGCCAGTGGAATTTTCTGGTATAACCTGGCATAATCTCAGCTTTTGTTTTAAGTTTGTATATAAAAGTCAAAATACTTTCTTATCATCTCAGTTTCATAGTGTGAATTGCCCTGGCCCTTCAAAGTTTGAGATCAAAGGACCTTTAATTTGAACACTACTCTTACAAACCATGGGCTGTATACCCCACGAATCCCTTCTAAGTTTGATGTCAAAAGACCTCTGGGACTGCCTACCACCCTGACAACAGAGACTGTTATAAACAGTATTAAACCCCCCATGTCTGGTGGTTGTGTGTTGAGAACACAGGAAAAAGTTGTGCCTTGTGTCAAATAGCTAGGAGACTGTTGAAGAAGGCTGCAAGTTCAGCCTCCCTTTAAAGGGTATTTTCTAAATTCAGATACCTGCATCAAAGCTACAGAACATATCAGACATCCAAAAAGGCAGACAAGATGGTTACCTGTTACTGATTCCTTTGAGGCAGTCATGAGACTGGTAAAGCTCCTTTTTTAAAATGAGATATTCTGGACTTCAAATTTGGTAGCATTAGTAAGGAATATAAGCAACTGATGTATTTTTTTCGCAGTTGATAACTGGGTTTTCTTTTGTGTGTTACCAAATTTAATATTCAATACATAAAATTTTTATATACATTTAAGATATACGGTATTATTTTTATGCAAGGCACAATATGTGCTCTATGTGTTTGTCACAAATAAAACTCAGTAACTCACTTGTTTCTTTTTTAAGGGGGGACCAACCATCACAATTTTATAGATTTTGCCAGAAAATTCCAGAAAATGCCATTTTCATAGCTTTTCCATGCCGGAAAATTCCGGAATATTCCAGGTGAGAAAATGCCGCCCAACCCTGGATGGAACACTTTATTGCATTACATACTGTGGTCCCTGCATGACCAGAAAATATTTTCTCGACAGCTAAATACAAAATCAACAAATGTCCTAATTATGCTGATGAACGGAAGCCACATGATGCAACTCACGAAGCCTATCCGATCTCAACTCCGTTCGGTGGCATCGACATAAAGCACAAGCCTATCTCAGTATATAGTCACTAAATTCTCAAATATGACGCGTTTATTGTTGAAATAGCCTTCTTGACATTATTGTGCTGATAATTAACGGATCAAATGCCAAAAAGACGGTATTTTAAGCTTCGTTTTACAAACGCAAGTTACCCGAATCGGTAGTGAACGCGCATTAAAAGAAAGCCCAAAGCTGAACGACAGAAGAGCTGTTACTTACCGAAGTCTATAAACTGTTTTATCGACAACGGGGAGGGATGAAACTGTGAGTAGTAGTCAAGTAGGCGGGCGGCCTTCTGGAAATTCGCTCTGAAGAGTCTCATCTTGTTTCAGTCGTCCCTTACTGTAGTAAAATTCGTAAATTCTGGTTCTTTTCATTCGTGTCCTTGTGTGTTCCTCGCCGAGACCGCTGCAAGTGACGTCATGGAAAAGCCCCGATTCTTTAGACCTTCACATTGACCCCGCAGAGATAATGTCACGAGGGCGGGGTCAATATTCTGCTTGTTGATTGGTTAATCGAAACCCCGCCTCGCAGCATTCACTCCCACACCTCCCTCCTGTATGAATAAGTCACGATTCGGGCAAAAAACGAACCATGTGAACCCTGCCTCTCAGCTGAGACATAAATAAATTACACAGTCAATCACAGTGTCATTCTCCATAAGCATTGACCAGCCTAGTTTTACCAACATTATTTCTCTTGGTCAGCACATATATTCCTTTCATATTGCACACCAAATTCCATTTTCCGATATTGCACTACCAATCTTGTTATCTATATTACCAGTAATTAACATAATTTCCTGTCTTAAATGATCAGGTCAGTTTGGATTCCTTGACCTTTGGTAATGGAAAATTTTCAAGTCATTTTGAAAAGGATGTCACGCAGGTAAAGAAATTCGTCCATACTGAAGTGTATTCTACCAGGGATCGATTCTGCAGAAACAACCAGTAGATAATACAGGCCGGCAAACATATAAATTCATTCTGTAATTTATGTTGGTGCCCCGATTACAGACTGCATGCCGTCTTCTTTGCTTATCGATTAATTACGTAACGGAAAATCCCCAGGATTCAGCATGCTGATATATCGATTTTTCATACTCGATCAAAACTATACCCTCGAATCAACAACAGAAGGTCTTTACTTTGAGTTTAATTTTTTGGATAAACTGTTATAAACCAAAGCTTGCATGAAACATGCACGATTAAATTTAGTATAAATGAGATCGCAGTTGCGGCAAATGATTTTCATTGAGCAACGGAAAACGTCCCGTGTATTCAGTACCGCCCCCTGTCGGTATCTAAGCGTACTTGTAAAAAAAAAAAACATTAAATTTTGGCCACAGCCTTCTTGTCATACAAATTAAAATTTTGGATATCTTGAAACGTTATTTAGTAAGGGTTAGATTTGATGTCTCCGAGTCAGTACAGAATAATTGCGCATATTTTACCTTTGTGGAAGCAGGGGTTGAACATTAGAATATGAATGGATGCAAACTTGTATTCATTACCGCCCCCTGTCGATGGATTCGCGTACTTGAAAGAACAAGAAATTAATAATTATAGTTGCATATAGAATATCAGAAATATTTGCATATCGTTTGAAGATATTCGGCAAATGTGAGATTAATATCACCTGTGAAGACTTGATCACCTAATAAAATGTGTGATAAACGAAAATACTTCGTGTGAAAGTATATTTAGCAACTTAAGAAAATCCAATCTGCTGCTTAAATTGTTTATATATAGGTTTTAATTTCATCTATGCATGTGTTTGTGTGTTTTCGTGTCATAAACACAGGAGGTATCTCTCTCTCTTCACACACACATACTCACATATATATCTGTTTATGTCACGCATGTTTATGTGTGAACATATAACTAACTTACTTCGGAAAAATAACTGATATGTTTACACTGACAAGCATATGAATAAAAACAATAACATCACTTAAATAAAATATATCTAGGAGCGTCAAATAAGCAGATATTTGTTTTCTCAGTTTGCTTATTACACCGGTTGTTGGCATCTTGGCAGAGAGCCTGTCCACGTCAACAAACAGATGTTCATCGAAAATAAACAAGGAGGCGTGGCAAAATTCTGAGTCCTGATTGGCTGGATGTTCTGTTGGTGTGGGTGTGTTTCTTATTCGCTTTCTGATTGGTCAGCAAAACGTCACGTCACCGTCTGGTAACCAGGACAAGGTAACTGAACTTGTAAAAAGGTCACATAAACTGATACACGTATAAACCTGCGGATAAAAATTAACCGTCACATGCGTCTTAATGTAAACATAAAGCAATGACCCCCTTCCATTCCCCCTTCACGTGCTGCTCAGATACTGAAATTAGGATTTGACAAAGCTTTTATATATTTATATAAACCTCGTTGATTAAACATCATTTCGGGGGTTACTTAATTATTTGGCCTCGCGTGGACATTGTTAAAGCCACTTTGACCTTTTCACCTACTGAATGTCAGTTCATTGGTGAGTTCAGCTGGCCATGCAGAAATTAAAGATCTCGAACCACTATTCGCATAACCGCTTCTGTTCAATTTTAACATACTTATACATGTAGATTAATGTGTGTGTGTTTAATGAATTTACTTGTGAATTATAAAAAGTTGAGTTTATCAGTTATCTCCGAAAATGAGATTAGGGGGGGGGGGGGGGCTATATTTTTTATTATTATACATGTTTATGTTTTACCGGTGTGTGCATGTTAGTTTGTTTACCCCACCGTGACGTCTGTTAATGTAGGCCTATTACCCGTCTGTGTAAATTTTCATTGAGATAGTAGACAATGTAAAGTACCTATTTTTTATCATATCAAGACTATGCATGATAAGACCTGATCTTAAATAGTCTGATAACATCACTGTAGCAATCAGCATATCTCAGGAGATCATGTATTTTCTAAGGTAAGTAGGTAACAGAAGGAATTTCATGTTGATCAAACAATGCTAAATATATTTTATTCCTCCAATGTTGTAAGATGAATATTCTCGAGTGTTGCAGTTTTTATTATTATTCTTGGGTTTAAAGGACCGACTGTGATGGATTTTAATCACATTAATGGAAAGAACTGCTGAAGGAATAATGGGTTCTTAATTCATCTAAAATTGTTATATGATTTGCATAACAATTAAGATATGTATGACAAGAGGGTATGATTTCATCCTAGTTCGTGTATGTGTTTGTTTCTATATGTATGTGTGGGTGTGTGTTTGTTCATTACATAGCTCACGCGATTATGAACGGAAGGGCATTTGGGGAATGAAGACACGATTGATTTTGTTTTGGATCCGGCACATGATCAGGATTCAGAAACGTCATAAAGGAATTAATATTCACAAATGTACTGTCACTTTTGCACGAATGAAACCGGGAATATGGACTGAAGAAATGAATGACAGAGGCTTGCATTCATTAGAATGCAGATAACTATATATAGTTATTTTGTGTAACACTTTTAACATTTTACCTTTTAAATTGTATAATATCTAGTCATAACTTATATCATGTCATTATAAAGTATCCAGTTTTTTTAATCATTAACCCTCATTTGATGTCATACTGATAACAACAATTACCTGTATAATTATTCTATCTATGAGCGCTCATAAAAAAATCATTTTGTCTTACCCGTGTTTTTGTTTTTGTCTTAAATCCATGTATGTTTATTTATGTTTCCGATCGTGTTGCTCGTGTATTTGTTGGCTGCTGTATTAGTGTCTGAAAGGTCACCCCAGAAAAATACGACAAGATCAAATACCTCGGAGAGAACACCATGGACATTTGGAAATTCAAGTTAGAAAATAATATACGTGATGCGCTATGTATTGACCTGCTTTATGTTATAGTACAGTGACCCTGTAATAAAGGTAACATAAGTCTATGTGTCTTAAAAAATAGAATAACAGTGTTTATATGTGGCCTTTCAACATGTTCCAAATATGGTTAGGTTATGGGTCGGAATATATATATATATATATATATATATATATATATATATATATATTCCTATATATATTCTTATATATATTCATACATATATATATACATATATATATATATATATATATATATATACATATATATATTAAGTGGAAATATGTGAAGTTGTTGAGAACTGGAGGACTGCCCACGTTCCAATCTTTGCCGCTGGTATACTTAAAAATATTTAGTGTTCCCAAGCAGAACCCATGCAGAAACAACCATATATATATATATATATATATATATATATATATATATATATATATATATACATATACATATATACAAGAATTCACGTCCACCAGTGGCATCGTGAAACTTGATATAGCATAGTTATATATATGAAGACCATATTAGGCCTATATCTCCTAGTCCTAGCTATATACATCTGCCAGAAACAAATAAACTATATAATAATGCAAAATTATCAATTAAAGGTAAGGGCGTATACATTAAGAGTACCATGGGGAAGTATACCATTTTGGTATTAAATTACTTTCATACGTGAAACCACCGATCTATCTATCTGTCTATATCTGCGGCTCTCTCTCTCTCCGACTTTCTCTTTCTGTCTCTCCCTCGCTCTGTGTGTGATACATATGTGTGTGTGTTGAAAAGCTATAGAACTTTAGGTAAAATACTGTTGTCAGACAGCCTGAACTTGGTTCCGGCTGAATTTTGGAAGCTAAACGTGCTTAACATACTCGTTCGACAATGTGGACACAAGTCAAGAATCAGTTCTATATTCTGACTCGAGTCCTACATGATTCGGAGAGAGAGAGAGAGGGGGGGGGGGGGGGGGGGGGGGGGGAGAAAGACTCCTAATATATGAGACAAGGCGGTATCAAATGCATGCAGCTAAATACCAGTCTAAGAATAAATATATCTGATGAAGCAACCTTTCAACAGAAGTATACTCGACGGTAAAATAAGCTTCAATATATTTTGTTTTTCAAGTGCGCATAGACTAGACATATTTCACAAGTTGATGTTACATCTTGGCGGACAGCCCACTCTGTGTTATACAACAGGTGTCCGAGAACAAACACGGAGGTGTGGCAGCGTTCTGTCATCTGATTGGCTGAATATAATGGTGTGTTTGTTTGTGGTGTCCTGATTTGCTAATGTCAGGGTATTGTCTGCTGAAGTTCGGGGCCAAGGTGAAACAAGGCCAGGGAGAGAGAGAGAGAGAGAGAGAGAGAGAGAGAGAGAGAGAGAGAGAGAGAGAGATATTTAATATTATGCTTCAATGAATTATAATGTTCGAGTTACTTAATTTCTGTATTCGCCAGGAGTTGCCAGAAGGCTATATATGGGTTCATTCCCCTTTCCTGTGTGTGTTTGTGGGTGTGTATGTACTAGGGCTGTATCAATATATCGATACGAATCGATACACGACGTCGATACGATAATCGAAATGCGTTGCATGCTGTATTGGTCGTATCGATATATTGCTTATGCATAGGGATATAACTCTAACTTTAAATATAACCATGACGATAAATAAATCTAAATGCATTAATTGTATATTTGTTGCGTTGGTTTTTAAGACTTGTTATTAAATGTATATACGCATGCACGTCAGTACTTTCATGACCAGCAGGCGCATGTGAGCGATAACAGGGGAATATTTTTTTTTTACAATTCAATATAATACAAAAATTTTATTTTATGTCGGTTTTTACAGACAAAGACATCATTAACCATAGGCTATTATGACCGACCACACTCTACGTCATACAACATTAATTAAGATTAAATAATTAAAGATATTAAAAATAATAATAAAAATACTTTAACTTACATAAAAATAAGTGTCACAAAATCTTTACGCAGCAAGTCATAGGGTACTCGGATCTCCCGCGTTGGACACCAGATGGCAAATAAATGGTTAAAGCCTGGGGACAAATCCTGTACAAACAGGAGAGTGACTAATGGAATTCATATTCACAGAAATATACAAAACTGTGTATTTACATGACATAAGAAACACGTTATATGATCTTCCCGAACAAACGCAATAAAAAAGTGTTTGTGCTTGGGGAGGGTCAAAGAAGATCCAGATTTTTTGTAAAAAAAAATCAACTGGTCTGTTGATTTATTTAATATAAAGCTTAAGCTGCTTAAGTAAATAGCATACTAAATATGTTGTATGTTAAATTAAAAATATATATATATATAAAAAAGAGACAGAGCTTTTATTTAAAAATGGTATACAAAGAAAAATGAACGTATCGGCAATATGTATGGGTATCGAAGTAATTGTATCGCAATACGTATTGTACCGGAAGAGGCGGACCGATACCCTGCCCTAATATGTACATGCATGTATTTTCATAACACAACTGACGTATTCATGAACGTAATCCGATGAAATTTTCAAGGAATATCAGCAATGGGCCTTTGAAGAATCAATTACGTGTAGATTTTGGTGTGGGCCCGGCTCATGATCCGGATCCAGGAAGGACTTCCAGGAATATTCGCAAATGTGCAGCCACATATGCTTGATTGAACATGGGGAATATAGCCCGAATAATGAATGCAAACACCTGTTGGGGATCATGTGCACCATTGAACCTGGGATATGGACCAATAAGTGAATTAATTAATGAAAACCCAGATTGCGGAGTAGTTTATTAATTGTTCACTTGAAATACGGTATGCGCGCGTGTTAATCGGTTGCACAGGTTAATTATACATTATGAAGTCCCATGACCATTGTATACCTTTATCCAGGGTTATTAAGGACGGTATAACGTCCGAATCTCATATACATCTTATACATACAATAAGGATTAATGAAGGGGTGTGCTGATTGCAATTGATTTATTCATGCTAAGTAAGCTTTATTCATCTCTGAGGGATTGGCAAACTTACAACCCTTAGGGCTTGGACGTAGCCTAGTTGTTAAGGCGTTGGATTTCGGAGCTGAAGTTCGCCGATTTGAACCCCGCCGGTGTCTCAGTGGCATATATAGGCCCAATGGTGTAATCTCTGTCCTATAACGACAGGTAATGACCTTTGGATTATCCTAAACCCCGTGCATGTTAAAAGCTGAAATCGAGAAGGCTCAATAATGTCATATATAATTCTTATCGTATGGATACCTTCATCCTCATTTAATATGACAGTGCCACCAAGTGGCCATGGACCTATCCTTTATATATAAAAAAAAAACAACTTATAACCCTTAACCCCCGAGGGCTAGGTCTCTCCTTGGTCTGACTGTACCCCGCTTGAATATATATGTCACGCGCCATTGGTCCATCTGACCCGTCGGCAAATTGGCTTGCGCCATCGGTCGATTTCATATTTCATAACTTTCGTAAAAAAATACAACAAAATGACGCAATATTAAAATTTTCAAGTGCAAATCTTCTAACCTTGTGATTGATAAGGGTTTAATTCTCCTGAACCGTACCCACCATGGTAATGCATCTACATAAAGTGTCATGCACTAGTATAGGTGGTGCATGATAGAGTATAACAGCACAAAGGGGTTTATTTCCATATTTAGGGGTTTCATTGCTGATAATGCATATCATTTATAGTTTAAGTGGATAAAACACGTTTCAAATAGGATAACGGTTAAGTCAGATAACTCGTATACAGGTAAAACCTAGGAAACACTGCGGATCATCATTTTTATCGGGGTGGGATAGCCCACTGCCTGTGTCAAGAAACAGGTGTCCGAGAACAAATACACAACTACATTTTTCATTTGAAATGTTTATAAGTAATTCTATTCATTTTATATACATATAATGCATCACACACACACACACACACACATATATATATATATATACACACACGTTTTAATCTTTAAAAATATTTCTGCAAGGATCTAGTGCATTAACGTGCCCTGCGTAGATCAATAAGAAAACAATCCTTTTACCCTATGACTTGCTGCGTATCGATATATTGATATACAGCCCTAATATATATATATATATATGCTTACTCCAGTCGCTCTGCCTTTTTGGAGATGCATTGTCGCCTTGTCATTTATCTTTCTCCGACAGAACGAGACTATACAAGACTATACGAGACTCTGCATGGGCCTTGTCACATTTGAAACACGATGCCCTCATAGAAGGATCTGCTAAAGTAAGCCATCGAAGCAAGATATTCACTAAGTATCAGGATATGACGTCACAGACGAGGTTCTCATTCTGCTTTCATTTCCTTTCGTTGTTAATTTATATCCTCGCCTCCTATAGCCCAGGTATATTATCTTAATAAACTCCATAAAATGATCGAATTACATTCAGCCATCTGCGGTGAAGCAGTTACAGATAATTAGCTCAGCATTCCCTTAGACATGTTTTGCTTTGGCCAATGGATTAACAGATTAGGCAAAAAATAAAAAAAATAAAAGGTATGGTTCTCAGGCACCGCCCGCGTCAGTTTTAACACCCCGCATCAAAAATGTTTATTTGAATTTCATCTTTCAAGAAGATACAATAATACAGTTTGAATAAGATTTCCTTTGTATGAGGTGCCTTTACCTGTTTAGCCATAAAATTCTGTTATTTTCTTGCTTTTCCCTGATCATATGACATTTTTTATCGAAACATACAGAAAAGGTCAAAAATAAAATATCTCCCGCCCGTACTGATTTTTTTAAAAAAAAAAGTGCCTGAGAACCATAACTTTTTCCTTCCTCCCGTATATATAAGCTGACCTTTTTTTTTAAAAAAAAAACCTCGTATAGGGTAGTCATCAATTATGCAGGTCATGATCTGGGGGAAAAATGTTTTGCAGATAGGTTTCTGTCTTGGTGTCGCAGGTTCCGATCTCGGTCTTGGTCCGAAAAGCGAAAATGCCTGGTGTATACAATATACTCTATGACTTTGTAAAGTGGTAAGACATAATAGACTCAGTGGAAATTGAGGTTTTATGAACTGTGCATGTATGCATATATGTGATTAATCTACGTTTTACTTTCTAAGTCTCTGATCGGATGAAATGGTTTTGTTCCACATGGACTAACATATATATATATATATATATATATATATATATATATATATATATATATATTGGGAGAGAGAGAGAGAGAGAGAGAGAGAGCATGGGTACAACAAAACTAACACCATATAAAAAGACATGTAGTACACATAATTAAATTAAATTTACTTACAATTATAATTATATAAGAAAAAGAAAAATGAGAAAATGACAGTTAAAACGTAATACAAAAAGTCCATCAAACTCATTAATTTACCTTATCCTCACCTCACTCGCCTTAACATCTATATGGATAGTAATTATTATTGTTTTCTTGTTATAGAACCAAGTCATTTTTACTGGATCCCTGGATTAATTAAGGTAATTGACATCTTAATTATTTATTCATTGACAATGAACATTTAAAGTGATGACCATTGAAATGCCTAGTTATCACATTTTCAGAGAAAAGCAGTCGACAAACACAGGTACGTGCTTCCATGTTTCGCAACGGTGACACCAGATGTCACTAAACTACGGAATCGTTAATCATATTCATGTTTACGATGCTCTTATTAATAGCTCACATTTTGTGACTCTGCCCATTTTTGTATGACCACCAATCTGTCGATGGTTCAAATCTGTTGAATCAAGAACTGAAAGAGACCATTACCTCTTTTTTATTTAACATGAAAAAAAGTATTTTCGACTTAGATTTTTACCCCGCTCTATTATGGCCTTCGGCCGATCATAGAGACGGGCGTACAACGCCATCTTAGGTACTCCCAGAGCGGGGTACCAGTCTATTTGCGACCTTTCTCTCGCCCGCTTATAGTCACCTTGCCCTGAAGAGCAGACAATGACGTGTCTTAATGCCAGGCCGGAAATCATGACGCGAAAAAGAAACAAGACCTAGGTGCACACAGAAAGTTCTGTCCAATGAAGACACAGAATTGTGCCACATCTCCCAGCTTGTGTTCTGTGAACACCTGTATGTTTACGTGGCCAGGCTCTTTACCAAGTTGTTATGGGTTCATAACTGAAATGAGATTTCAGTTATGGGGATCCTCTTATGGAAAAGCGTAGCAGGGGTATATTGGGATATTTGCAAAATAAACAGAGAAAATGGAGGCAATTTAGCAAATTTCTTACCAATAATGGCTAATAAACTGTTCTGGAGTAAAAATAAATTATGTAGAAGTGCCCTTATAAGGAAATTGTTAAAATTTTAACTCCTGTGGTTTTTTTTAGCCTGCCATGCGGTCATGTTTATCTTTTGTCACATGACCATGTCCTTGACCTTATTGATATCATGAGAAAAGTTGTCCTCTGATTATTGTTCCAAATAAATTATAGTAAATATTGTTTCCATAACTTCGATAGGCAAATTTGTTAAAACCTTAAATGATATAGCCATAAACTTATAAAGGACTTATTGAAGCCATATATTATCATTTACTCATAAGTATTATTCATAAAATAAGATTTTTTAATGGATTTATTAGCAATAAATTACTCTGGTACACCAGAGGTCAGGTCACAGGTCAGGTTATGGGTGACAAGAGTTCATGCCTCAGCATCATGGCTGTGTCAGCGATGGTCTTCTGCTCTTCTCTTCATGATAAAATGCTGCTATATCATATATAACATAAACAGGAGACTCCAAATGTATGGAAACTGATATATAAAGGATATATAGGTAGAGTGAACATAGTTTAAGCTGCATCTTATTCTTAATTACTCTTTTATTCTTTCCTTCTGATACATCAGAAGGACCGCTACGATATTTCGTAAGAACATACTCAAGGCTGAGTATGGAGCCCGGGTCACCTGGTGTGTAATTCTCAGCCTTGCACCAAGGCTATTTACCAAGGTATGAGAACAATTTGTGAAAAAATACAGCGGAAAACAAGAAGATGCACACAAGAGAGATACATTTTCATATACATGGTATTTTTAAGGAATATGCCCAAATTATAAACACAGATTTTCTTAAATATATTTATTAAAAAACAGGCTTGCTCCCGTCCGACATGAGAGAGAGAGAGATCGAGAGAGAGAGATTGAGAGAGATTGAGAGAAAGAGAGATTGAGAGAGATTGAGAGAGAGAGATTGAGAGAGATTGAGAGAGAGAGAGATTGAGAGAGAGAGATTGAGAGAGAGAGATTGAGAGATATTGAGAGAGAGAGAGATTGAGAGAGAGATTGAGAGAGAGATTGAGAGAGAGAGAGAGAGAGAGACAGACAGACAGACAGAGAGACAGACAGACAGACAGACAGAGAAAGTCTTATGAGAAAATATTGTTTTTTTATCATTTTGTGAATGGTAGATTTAAGAGGCGAAGGTAAAGTTTATATAAGCTAGAAATCTGTATTCTAAGGAATGCAAGCCTCTACCATGCATGTGAGGGATGGGGGTCTTTTTCGTGGGATGCTCCCAAACCCATGTTTGCATTCACTAATTCGGTCCATATTCCCAGTTTCATTCGCGCATAAGTGTTTATACATTTGTGAATATTCCTTGATGACGTTACTCAATCCGGATCACGCACAGGGAAACACACACGAACGGTGATAAAGACACATCCTTCTATCGGAGGCAAGAAGGCAGGCGGAAAAGAGCTAAAAGAGAGAAAAAAATATGTTCTGACGAATTAGTAACTTGTGTGCGGGGGAAAACTGTTTGCTCATGTACTTACTTTTATAATAAAATGTGTCAGGACGATAGCAGCGTACAGGATTTTATTTTTAATTGACGAATCAGAAGACAGGTTTGTACGAAGCTCCCGAGGGATAATTCAGGGATCACCCGCGGATTATTTGCGTAAGAGAACCAGTCATTATATTTATTTAACACTCCTGTAGGGTAATAACTGTGCAAAATGAAAATTTCTTTTAAAAGTTCTCTTACAAAGTGATCAAACATAAGTCATTGCAGTTTGAGGTTCGTTCCATGCATATCGGAGCCTGATATATTATATTTATCACATAACAAAACATCTGTGCAACGAAGAAAATTTTCCCGAATGCAGCGCCATCTATCTTGCAAATTGGTTACTATGTAAGGAATCACTCCATCAGATATCTCCATGTATCCAACTACTCGAAAACTCAGAAACAGTCAAATCAGTCAATTATTTAATATAGATAATTGCACATTTCAGTGATAAATGAAAAATTTGATTATTTTTCGTGATAAATGCATTGGTGGACTATAATATTTGTATAGTGGCTGATGAGAGGACCCAGAAAAATATCAACATTACATCTCGCGATCTCGAGATAAATTTCAAAATACAAAATCTTTTATTCAAGTCCTAGTTGGAGTTGCAACAGCCATTTAATGCTTAGCTCGCGATTGTTTAAACGAGGGAAAACTTCAAGGTAATTACTTTAAGATAATATGGTGTCTGTAAATATTTCGTTCTTAATCCGTTTACTTACTCCTGAATAAAAGTTTGGGAAGAAAAAAAAAACCACTTACAACGGGGGCGGTCGGTCGTGCAAAACAAAACACAAAGCGCTTACGCCACCTGGTGTTCGTGCCTTGCGGCTCAACAAGTCAATATTTTTTTAAGCTTCCAGCCACCGCATATTCGACATAACAACAACTGAGAAGAAGACTTTGAGCATAAATAACTTTCTTAAAGAATATTATGACTGGTTCCAATAATCGAATTGAGAATGAATTCGAAAGGTAAATGTAACTCATCGATAATCGATAATCGAATTGACTTAAAATCCATTTGTACTTCACAGACCAATTAATCGATGAAATCCTTGGATTTAGACGACAGAGCTCAAAATTGACAAATTGTGTACCGGACAGTTCAGGGCAGAAAATTTGCTTGACAACTAGAGCTTTTATTTGACCCCACATTTTTATTGATTGAAACCCTCTTTTACTCACATAGTTTATCGGAATCACCTGTAATTTGTTTGGAAACAGTACAATGTACTACACAGCTGTTTAACATTTTTACTATTTTATTCAAATGCATGGGTATCGAAGGGTTACTCAAATTGGAAGTAACTGGAAGTAACATTACCCCATTTTTCATTCATTTAACAATTCGAAAATTTGCTTGACAACTAAAGCTTTTATTTGACCCCACATTTTTATTGATTGAAACCCTCTTTTACTCACATAGTTTATCGGAATCACCTGTAATTTGTTTGTAAACAGTACAATGTACTACACAGCTGTTTAACATTTTTACTATTTTATTCAAATGCATGGGTATCGAAGGGTTACTCAAATTGGAAGTAACTGGAAGTAACATTACCCCATTTTTCATTCATTTAACAATTCGAAAATTTGCTTGACAACTAGAGCTTTTATTTGACCCCACATTTTTATTGATTGAAACCCTCTTTTACTCACATAGTTTATCGGAATCACTTGTAATTTGTTTGGAAACAGTACAATGTACTACACAGCTGTTTAACATTTTTACTATTTTATTCAAATGCATGGGTATCGAAGGGTTACTCAAATTGGAAGTAACTGGAAGTAACATTACCCCTGTTTTCATTCATTTATAGCCCCCCCCCCCCCCCCGTATACCTGGCGGTGGCAATAAAGAAATAAGAATATTCATAAGAATGAATAATAGAACCCCAGCGACAAGCAGTATAAACTGTTTATTTCCGACCTAACGGCAGAATTGCATGAACTAAGCTTACGAATGCATATAGAACTGACCTTTGGGATTCTGACTGACACAACATATACACACATTTCTGTCTCTTACCGTGTATATTCAGCAGTTGACACGGAGCCCCATAATCTGAATAGGTCGCCACAGTCACGCAAGGCTCGGAAGACCCGAGGGACGCACTTAATTTGGATCGGCTAAACATTGGTCAGTTTATTTAAAGTCATGAAAGAGCATATGTCCCCTTCCGAGACTAACTGAAAGAACCGGGTTAACGAAGACGAGATGAGCCGATCTATGACGACGACGAGATCAGCCGATCTAACGACAACGAGATGAATCGATCTATAACAACGGCGAGATGAACCAATTTATAACGACAACGAGATGAGCTGAGCTAAAGATGACGAGATGAGCCGATCTAATGACGACGACGAGATGAGCCGATCTATAACGAGGACAAGATGAACCGATCTAACGACTAGATGAGCTGATCTAACAACGATGAGATGAGCCGGTCTGTAACGAAGCGAGATGAGCCGATCTATAACAACGACGAGATGAACCAATTCATAATGACAAGGAGATTAGCTGAGCTAACGATGACGAGATGAGCCGATCTAATTACGACGATGAGATGAGCCGATCTATAACGACGACAAGGTCGATCTAACGACAAGATGAGCTGATCTAACAACGATGAGATGTAACGAAACGAGATGAGCCGATCTATAACAACGATGAGATGAACCAATTCATAATGACAAGGAGATGAGCCGATCAAATATGACGAGATGAGCCGATCTATAATGACGACAAGATGAGCCGATCTATAACGAAGACGAGATGAGCTGATCTGACAATGACGAGATTAGCCGATCTATAATGACGAGATGAGCCGGTTTATAACGACGACGATCTAACGTGAGAAATTCTAACAACGGCACAAGTGAAGGGGCTACCTACTGGTATTAGCTGTATCGTATAGCCAGTTCTTGAAGACTTGTGGTATTTCTTAGTGATACTTCCGGTTATAATTTCCTACGCAGCGCCGCGATTTGCCCCTACGTTTACCAAACAGTTTACGACCAGCCACCATGTACCTACTAAGTGCTTTACGAAGCCCAGCTAAAAGTAACATATGACCTACGACATTTGACAATCCGAAGCAGCAAAAGTTCTGAGTCTAACAAAAAGCAAAATCGCGGGCACGATCACTCCCGCGACGCTAATAGTCAACACGTAACTGATCTGAAGTAAGCCCTGCACGATCGAAGACGAGGAGCTGAAAAGGCAATTCGTATAAGTGTGAGCGCTCCTTTAGCTATGGACTTAAACAGGACACATAAAGGTGTAACGGGGATTGAAGCATGAAAATGTGCTAATGCTTAGATCCTTCCCGAGCCTCTGGCCTATTGAAATGACTTTGTTTTCATCTTGTCACTCTTATTTCCATGGGTGAAGTCAGGTGGTTGACAAGAACGACATGTTCCTCCCATTTTTTTTTCAACCAGGGTAGAAATACTTGGTTTTATCCGCCACATTTATTTTGCTAATTAAATTAATGCCATTTGTCAGTGAAATTTATTCTCATTGCAATCCCCAAACATTATTAAAAAAATATCTCACACTGTTGCTATAGGTTCCTCACACATCAAAGGACTACAGGCGTTCAAATATGAATAAAATAAAGATGGATAATATGACCTTAGTCATCCGTTCCTCACACATCAAAGGACTACAGGCGTTCAAATATGAATAAAATAAAGATGGATAATATGACCTTAGTCATCCGTTCCATGATATTGTGGAAGCCAACCATTAAACGCTCAGTTTGAAAAAAAAAATATGCAGGTTTTATAGACATTAAATTTCAGGGAACGGATTGTTACTTTCTGTTGGTTTCTGAAGCAAAACTATTTTGTTATTTTATACACACATTGCTTTAATATTGCTCACAATTTAAACGAAATTAAAAAAAAAAATCTTAACCACACTAGGGGGTCACCTCATTTCATCCCTAACCCCTCTAAGCTGATATAAACCTTTGACAGTTTTCTTGAAAATAATTGCCTCCCACAACAATGGAATCCGGTTCCACGACGGACTACTTTATTATTATTACACGTTATTGGGAAAATTGGATGGGGAGTAGTTAAATTAAAAAAAAAACCCTTACAAAGGTGTCTTGGTGGAGGGGAGGGGGAAGGACTCGAATGTTCAGCCAACCCCCCCCCCCTCCCCCCCCCCCTCTCAGACACACCTTGCCAAAGGAAATTGCGCCCCTGGTGACTTCTGTTGGTTAGAGCTTTCAGAATTTTTTTTAGTTATATTTTTTAAAGAATATTCAATAAACCAATCGGCCTTTGTGACATTAATGTGAATGCATGCAGTCTCATGTTGCAAAAGTATATTCTAAAGGTCTCGTCAGTGTAACTATTATTTCGGAAATAAAAAATGAAATCATGCACAAGGTGAAATGTGATCGCCTTTACCCCAAGTGTAGAGCGGAAAGGGATTCTTAGTGATGGTAAATCACCTGAAATTTATGTCTCTGTAATGTAGCTTAAAAACAGGGAACTATCCCGGGGAAAGTATTATATATTTCTTTGAAATATGTTCTATGACGATTCGTACACAGCAGTCTTGATCCCGTTACTGCCAAAGGAATATTTACTGAGATTCACAAAACTTGATGAGGAATGAGCTACAAAGGTTATATAGCAATGAAAAAAAATATTGTTTTTTTTTTAATAAGAAGAGCAGGCTCTATGTGGGGTAAGGAATTTCGTTCAGTTGATGTATTTTATCCCTCCCTATCAATGGCCATTAAAAAAATTCATTAAAAGTACTGGAAAAAAGGGGGCACTTGGCTTTTCCGGAATGAGTGACTAAGGATATTACGTTGGAGTGAAGATTATTTCTTTTTTAAATGAGGAGCGGGCTTTTTATGATGTGTTTTATCTATTCCTATCAATAACCATTAAAATAATACATTATAAATGTTAGAAAAGGGGATACCTTGGATTTATCGAACAAAAAGGTTGTAGTCCAAATCTTTTTCTTTTTATGTTGAGTATTGCGAAATCGTTGTTCACGAAACTTCATTAGCGCGATTACTCACGGTATATTTAAGGAAATACACCCCGGTCGTTGCGGAGTCCCTGTGGCCTTTGAAAAACGCACGGTTGCCGTGCGTCAACCGCACGGTATAGCCCAAAACAAACGCCGTACGGCGACCGTTTCCCGGTTGTGACCGAGGCTTAAGGAAAACCCAAACACGAACACACGAAGAGGCTGAACGGGGATGAATGCATACCCTCCTGGGGTAGGCAATTAAACAGGAGCTTTACACACGGTCGAGTACAACATCAAATCCTGAACATTATATTCTAGAGTAGGAATTTTGGGGGCAAAAACATTATTGCAAACATAATATTGTGTATAAGTACGTGTTTGTTTGTGTGTGTGATTGTTCAGAACATGACTCATGCAGTCATGAATGGAATATCATGAAATTCCCAAGTATTTCGGGAATGGGCCAAGAGAGAATCGATTAGATTTTTGTTTGGATCCGGCACATGATCCAGATTCAGGATCGTAATCAATCAATACTCACAAAAGTGGAATCCCTTATGCATGAATCAACTTGCAATATGGGACAAATAAATGAATGAAAAAAAAAAAAACGGGTTGGAGAGCAAATGAAGGAGGCTTGTATTTCTTAGAATGTAGTTTTTAGACTTAAGTTGGGAAGAACCTGAGGCCGTTATACAATATTTTTTTTGCCAACAGACCCATTGAGTCTCATAATGTAAGACTGCATTCCCATAATCCCTCGGGACTTCTAGTCACATTTTACCTTAGCCTGCGTTTACCATGAGTTCAGTTCGTCCAGATCGTTTCTGAGATGCGCTCTTTACACAGCGCTTTACCTATAGGCCAACTAACTATATCGTAAGCGCTATTTGTTATGACCATGTATCCTGAATCTCTATACCAGAGGGGAGCACTGTATTTTGGTCCTATCAGATGAGACCCTGTGCTGGAAGACAAAACGGTTTACCAGCCAAGTGAGGAATACACGAAGCCAATGTTGTTCATTTCGTTTTGAGTGACAGCTCATCGCCCCGGCGACCGTTTGAACAGGCCACATGTTCAGAGAGAACTGCCCCGCACGTGGTTTCTGGGCGGAGCCAGATGCCTGTAGAGTATATGTTGCCTTGCATTTGGTTGGCTGCTAATCACATCAGCAGTTTTTTTAGCAGACAGGCCCATGTGCACCACCTGGTGTTTGAATGCATCATAAACGGTCAAAGCAGGCAGCGGGAAAATCAGAAGCTTCTTTAGAAAAGAGCAAGATTTCCGCTGCCTCGGGAGCGTATTTCTGAGACAGACTTCAATGATTCAGTCGCACTGTAATGTGTCTTTACTTGACAAAAACACTGTTATTAACACGCGATATATGTCAGTACTAAAGTCTGGGAATACATTTTATCCTGTAGAGCTTAAGGACGTACCTTTCCTAGATTAATAATTAACACGCCATATATCAAAAGTTGAATCAACGAACGCTATTTATGCGGTCTGCACACCTGTACATCGATCGATAAGTAATATTTCATATACACTGTTATTAACACGCCTTGTGTTGTGGCTTCGCGATGCTCACGACCCCACGCGGTGTTTATGTTGACACCTGTGATCGCGCCCGGTCCACTGTTTTTTACACTCGTTTACATGAGTAAGCAAACGGTTTCAAGGGAATATTATGGCAGGTACAGACTTATTTTAAAGGGAGGAAGCTATTTTTCGTGTTAATTAAACATGTTTTATAGGTGATTGGGCCCCTTTCAGGTCTAGCTGGTCAGTGGCGTAAAGTGAATGTTTAATCTACAATATTGCTCGTAGAATATTGTTATGACCTAAACCGCGTTTCCTGGCATTATCTCTTGGTCAAGAACATTATACAATCAACGGCTCTTCATCACAAATTAGCATCACAAATTAGATTAGAGCTATAAATATTCAGCATATTTTCTGACGTTCTCCCCGCTTGTAAGCCTCTTTCGGGAAGCCTTGTTCTGAGCAATATGGAATAATGTGACGTACATATAAAAGTTACGCTATCTGCCAGTAAAAACAGTTTACAAATGAAATTGGGCACTCCAAAATTCGATTATATTTACTTATGATACAATGCCTCTTGTTCTTCTTAGCGCCATCTGTTATTCAAACTTAAAACGATTCATATATATCTTTATATATATATATATATATATATATATATATATATATATATATATATATATATATATATATTAAATATTTCTCACTTCCATTAAACTGTTTATTGAATCACATTTCAGTTAATTGCGGTGTAAATAATTATGACTACGTTTGAAAAGCCAAAAAAGGTATCAGGCAGTTTACTTTAGATAAATCAGTGCAGAAGAGCGAATTATTTAAAATTTTTATTTTATATTTAGGATACAAGTTTCGGATTATCAGGAGACAAAACAATAAAACATAATTATTTTGCTATACAGATCAAATCACGTCATAAAAAAATGTTTTTGTTTTTAATTTTATTTTCTTGAAAGAATTGTCTGGTGAAATCGAAATTGTCAACCTTTTTCTCCCTTATACATCAATTTTTACAAGAATATACACAGGAAATATCCAGTATGAATGCATTTCATTGAACGGACACAAGACGGAGCTGAAAAAGAGAAGCGGTATTACCGTAATTAATAAAGAAGACATATTCTCAGGTTGACCATCAGGAGACACACCGTTAGATAACAATATCTAACGGGCAGACAACACTCAAGGAATACACTTTCTTCACATCCAACATTGTTCTGAATTTTGCTTCGTTACCTTTATATGATATAGCGGCTGGTTATTTTTTTTGTAACTATGTCCAGTTTCACATTGATGTGATTTCCGTAATATTGTTGCATGGCAGTGATATAATAAGCCGTGTCCTTGGTTATATACATGTATTTGTCTTTTTAATAAACATACAAGGCAGGTATACTTCCGGAACATCACATTTAAATTACCGTACAGTCAAATTGCGAAATAATAAGTTTATTGTCTGCAGTCCCTTTGTGTATTCCTACTGACACAAATGTATTAACAGGTCAGGAAATGTTAAATGAGAGCCTCATAGAATAATAACATATGGTCAGGGAAACGTAGTTAATAATATTAATATTGTAGTGTTTATTGTTATCATTGATTGTGTTAATCAGTAGATCGGTTTGTTTATGTATCAAGCGATGGAACTTGCTGGACGACGGTATGTATGACAGAAGATCCTGGAGGTCTAGAAGCTTCTGGGAGGCTATACTTGTATTTTTCATGTAGATAGTTCCAGAACACCCGGTTCTAGAAGCTTCGTTGTAGTGCCGATACAGGCGCGGATACAGGATTTTTGGCAGGGAGAGGTCAACGGGTGTCATGCATAAGAAATGTCTAAAAAAAGGTCGAAGGTTAAGAGCCGGGTGGGGGGGGGGGGGGGGTTGCATAAGATTTGTCTAAAAAAGATCTCCCCCCCCCCCCCCGATCCACGCCTGCGATATACAAGTAGGGGTCACTGCCACCTCGGGGAGGTTAGTCAGACAGAGTAGAATCGTGCTTTGGACGACGTGTCCTGAGATGTAGATTACCACCAAGCGGGGTGTATTGTCGAATTCCGCTAGAGGACGATTATTGGTCCTGGGGTTTTATGTTTAGCCGAGCAGGTAGTAGGAATCATTCGTGTGTTGAAGAATTGTATTTAGAGCCAGTAAATGGTGGGCAAGTGCCAGAGCACTGTGTATTCTGAAGTATACTGTTTGTAAGAATGGACAGTTAAGGATAAGGGAAAGCCGTTTGTGACGTTCTCGGAAATTAACTCGTCTTGCTGCATCTCCTAGAATCGAAATCTCTGGACTTTTGCGTGAAAGTTACCGGGATATATATCTGTCCGCTGCGTGTGTGGTGTGACATCTACATTCCGATAGGATTCCTATATACCACTGCTTGTGACACCATTTTTGTCCTCCGGTGGCTCGTTAAAATTTCTTTAATACTTCCGGCTTGGTATGCCCTAAACATAAGTTATACTGTTTTTGCCAATATCCTGTTCTAAAGTCAATAAAGACTTCTGACTACCCATAAAGCTTTCATCCGCGCATTTTTGTCACTGGCGTTTATAACAGACACACACCCGCCGGCGATGGTACACTATTTATGATGTAGCTTTTAAACCACACAAAAAGAAATATACTGTTGATTATGGGATTAAAAACAGTTTATATAAGCAACGACCGGGTGAATTGTATTATTTTTCTTTTGGGTTTTAAATTATACTGGTCGAGAAACAAAAACGTGCTACACTTTAATATGTACAACGCTACGCTAAATATATTTCCATAACATGGAAAGTAACGAACAAGAGAAAAATTAGGCCATACAATTAACTGTGTTGTAAAACTGATTCGCCGCTCCTGTTTTCGTGCATCATATTTTTTATTTGTAAATGAAGACAATGTTTTGATAATATTGCTTATTTGTGCCGTGGCTCAAAATAATTGCTAAAGGCACAGAAAAAAGGGCAAATTTAGTATTGAGCATCCACACCATTTCAAGACGTGAAGCACTTTTTTGTATTTTCTAGGAAAGCTGGCAAATTTCACGTGTTGTGTCTCAACTGGTTAAGAAAAACAAAGAAAAATGATTCGCCCGCTCGCAACCATTCTTCTTGTTCCCAGAGTCCATCGAGCAATATTTATTTTGTTAATAACATTTCTTTGTACTTGGTGCTAGTCCAGAAAAAAGAGCAGAATAATCATTATTTTGGTGAGGATTAATGAAGCATTCGTTATCTCTGGTTAATATGGTAAATTAGAGTTGGCAAGTGGAAAGAAGCGTTGGACACGTGGTCCCAGTGGTATTTACCACTGGTCAACTGGAGCTTGTTGGAGTAAATTTATTTGTCCCACTTGGCGACCTTCACCTTTATCTACAGCAATGACAGCACCAACGAGGAAATAATGAAACCATGAAACTGTAAAAGTACTTTTGGTGACAAATGTAACATGAAACATATATCATAAATCATTTCCTGTTTGGTTAGTATGACAACCCAAACATCCAGTCATTAGGCCTTTTATACTGGTAACTGGGTACCGAAGGTTACAAGTCGTTTGCACCACTTGACACCTGGTGATCATCAGAAACCCCAGAGGTAACAAATGTAGCATAATAACGATATTTTATCCTGAGGACTGAGACACTGGGAGATAATGAAACTCAACCTCCTATTTTCAGGATTTCTGAAGGTCATATAAAAGCATTAGGAACTGTAAATTACTTTTATCAATTTGGGTTTTCCATGAAAAGAAGTCTTGGAATTTATCTTCTGTCGTCTTGTATTATGTTTCCTCACGATAACACCTGTGACCGTGGGTTTTTCTTCATACACAGGACGTCAACATATTTTCCTTTGTAGTTTTTTTCGGACAAGGTTTTAATGTTACCAGTAATGAATCTACAGCTGATACTGCATTCGTTAAAACCGTAAATAGTTAACATAAACATTTCAACGATGGTCGTGACAATAAAATCTTTAATGAGAGGGAATGACCGCAAAATAAAGATTTACACAACCATTGTGATCAGCGCACGCTTTATAAACTTATTTTTGACCATACAGAACGTTGGCAGATCATTTTTTTTTTTACAGAAAGAGCTCATTACACATCAATTGGTGTTCTTGGAGGCAATTTACGATATCTGGAAAGTCAGATGCGCGGCCATGGTGAAAAGCGCGACATAAGAAATATAAAGATCCCAAAGAGACATCTGATGATAGTAACAACATCCCTAAATACGATTTACTTTCAGAGTTCATTGACTGCAAAGATGAATATGTACCTCATATCTGACTTACGATGAGGTTAAAACGCTTATTGATTTATTAACTACTGAATTTGTAATAAGTATACTGAACTTTCATTTCCCCCCTTCCTTCTGTATATTTTCATTTATTTCATATTTCCATTTATTTTATATTTACTGTAATTCCTTGTACGAATAAATATATACATTGTTACGAAACCTAATATCAACAGATCAAGTAGTCGTTACGAAAATAAATTAGTAATGGAGATAAAAACACAATCAGATATTGTAACACTAGGCAGCGTGAAATGTCAAGGGGAATGAATAAAAAAAGTCAGCGTTTTTTTGTTAACAAATAATTTTAATTTATTCTTAAAACAACCCTAACATTACAATACACTAAATCAATATAATTTCACAGTATAAGAACATTACAACAGTAAATCAATACAAATATATAAATAAAGTGTACAGTACCTCGATACCACCACTGTCACAGCGACAAAAAGTCCTTTAAAGCATATGATCCAGATGAACAGTTCACATAAATCTTCTCAGAGAATATCAGTCTTGTTCAATCACGATATCAGTTTGTTGTAATCCCGAAGTAAAGTTCTTGCTTTAATCCCGAAAGCAAACTGAAGACTATATAAGATCCGTCACAAATTAAAAAGAAAATCTATAACTGCCGCTATTATCGGTAAAGGTCCACAAACTGACACACACTCTTTTGTGTCCGTTTAAATTTTTCTATCCTCTCTCTCGGCTCTAAAACACAGCCCTCCATTTATAATTTCTCACCCCAAACCGAGAACTTTCCATTTCCCGAACAATCTATAGAACCTAACATAATACACACTACACACGCGCCCGAAGAACAAACTAGAACAAGGAACGCTGTGTCTCTACGTGTCAGGGTTCACACGGCACAGATTAAACCGAGCGCTGTGTAGAGTTCACACGTTGGCCGAACCCGGCCAGCTAGGACAAGGAACCCTGTAGCATAGCAACGCCCAGGGCTTGAGCCCAGCACGAATCACTATGTCAACAACGCACAATAAAAGAGACATGTCAACAGCTCACAATAAAACAGACATCTGTAACAATATATATATTGTTACGAAGACAAATAAATAAGGGGAAAATCCTGGGCCGATCAGGGAGTCGAACCCAGGCCGGTGGCAAACAAGTACGGCGTACCAACCGCATCGCTAGCAAAGCAAGCTTCACTAGCGAGGTAGTTCGGTCCGCTTTTATGTCACCCCCGTAACACACCCCCTCTCAAGAGCGTTCTGCTATCAGATGAAGACTATTTATACCAGGAGTCACACTTTGGTGAGCTTATTCCCTGAGCCACGAAGTTTACCGTTACGTTGGACGAGCCACCATTTTGTTACGAAAAGAAATTGTTGAAGGGAAAAACCCCTTGGTCGATCCCGGAGCGAACCCAGGTCGGTGGCGCACATGTCCGGCGAACCGACCGCTTCGCTAGCAAAGCAAGCTTCACTTGCGAGACAGTTCGGTCCGCTTTTATGTCACACCCGTAACAATATATATATATATATATATATATATATATATATATATATATATATATATATATATATATATATATATATAATATGGTGATACTTAGTAAACTTGTGACACGTAGATTTAATACCAACTTAGGTCTTAACTGATGTATAAAAGTATGGTGATGTTTTGAACATGTGCAGCACACAATGTTTTACACATACTGTACATTGACACAGGATTTGTTAGTTGATTTCTGGTTTGTACGCAAATTATTTTTATCCGAATTCCTACCATTTTGGCATAATGCTAAGGCAATTTCATTTAGCTCCATGCACCAATGTGAAAGTAAAGTTAATAACTTGGAAAACAATACTTAACAGTGAATGGATCTTAAATAAATGTGGTGAATGTCATTGATACTGATTGTCTAAACAGTCATAATGGTCAGACTAGATGTTTTTAATAAAAAAAACAGTGTTTCATAATCAATATATATACAGATAGATATATTGGGCTAGTAGTCTAGGAGCAGACGGCGGTCAGAACGGGACGCGAACCGATTGCCTAGCGGTCTCAAGTCTAGTGCCTTTATCATCACGCCACCACGCTCCATCCTAACTTTATATCCAAACTTTACAAAACTTTTCGTAGATCATGTTGACAGAAACAGAAACAAACGGACGGACGAAAGGACAAACTGTCAGGGTGAAGAAAAATGTCTTAGAAAATTATTTTAGAAAAAAACTATCGCAGAAGATTAGTTTCGAAAATGTCACCTATCAAAAGTGCATCCCGCACGCCTAGCGCCTACAATCAGACAAAATCAAATGATATCATGTTCATTAACCGGTGCCTCGACATCTGAGCCGTAAAACGTCCAGCCTTCTACGCTGGCGACCCGGATTCGATCCCAGTGCTACCATGCGAATAGGTTTGAGTGGCCCGTCCAAGATCGGTGGTTCTCTCAGGGTTCCCCGGCTTCCTCCACCTCTCTCACTACGATCTTCAACTCTATCATTATCTGCTACTTTCGCCTTAAATGTCTAACTGTAAAACAGACTCAATCTGTAAAACTTTGTCGTTGCTCAGGGAGCCTCTGCGGGCCGGATTTTCTGGAGACCTGTGACTTGCTCGAGCGCCGAATTAACTTTCAGTCAGTCATGTTCAATACCTTTACCAAACTATGAAGACTGGAGTTAATAAAGGGTAACGGAAGGTCATTATGCAGTCCTATTACCAACATTGCTTTTAAAAACATAATGATAACTAACCGGAATAATTTTGTTATCTCAATATATTTCAACGTTAAGCAAGTGCTGTTTTTTTAGTGAGGTCCTGCTACAATTCAAAATGAGATTCAACAAAGAAAAAATTACAAAACAGCACGAGTTCAATATAAGGGTAGGGGTGACATACTTGACAGTCCAGTATTTTCACAAGATTTAATAGAGTTCATTAAATATGTAAACAGCCAAATATATCTAATGAACATATGGGTTTTTGCTAATAGCTAAAATAAAACATTGACAAAGAGCCTATAGTATGACAACGACACTTAGATGAATATCAGGTAGAAGGGATTAAAAGGTTTTAAAACATAAAATAATTTACTTTTGCAGGAGTGTGCGTTTTAACGTTTTCTTGAAAGACAAATACACTTGGCTTCACGTGGAGGAACAGCAAGACGGTTCCGGTGAAAAGCTCCTGAGTATGACAATGAAGTTTTTTATTGTTTTTTTATGAACTTTATTCCTTTAACATGGAACATACAATAAGTTGTAATAACTAATACGAGGCACTCTCCATGGCTCGGATATTGGAGCTCGGTAGTCTGTAAGGCTTGAGGAACCCGGAAGATCCGTGTTTGGTTTCGGGAGTACAACGTTACCAAAGTAACTAGCTCAGACATCTTATGTTTCTTGGATTATTCCTAACCCCGTCAACACAAATTAAAAGATAAAAACAGAAACCTTACTAAAAGCATATACGGTCGTTTAAAGTGTTTTTCAAATATCACGTGGTATAGATACCTTCGTCTTCATTCTAAAGACAGTGAGACCAGCAGGCCTCAAACCTATACTCAAAGATATTATTACAAAGTTTCATTAGTAAAATGATCACGATTCATGAATAAAATTCTGTCTCGCTTGCTTGGAAATATGAACGTTGGTGAATGAAATTGCAAACTTCTACTTTGTTATTTTGTAATAAAAAGGTTGATCGTCTAGACAATCAGCGTAATTTGACCAAATTGTTTATTAGAATTCAAAAAAATATCTTCAAATGGATGGAATCAAATATAATTCGGTCAAACGATCAAAATGTAGTTTCTTATTTTAACAGAGTTAAAAGCAAAGTTTGAGACCTCAGGTCATGAAAGCGAACAAATGGAAACGTGAAGCCCCGACAGGACCCATTGAATTGTGAAACTCGGGATTACACTGTCAATAACGAATAGTTGACCAGACTTTCATGGAATCGAGAATAAACAAATACGGCAAGTTCAAACTACAGACTTTAGTGGAGAGAAACACATCAAAAGGTCCACAAACAATATGCAACCGTTTTTTTAACATGTTTGACTCATGTAAAAAAGTTTTTACTTTTTCTATTGTTACGGGGTGGCATAAAAGCGGACCGAACTGTCTCGCTATAGAAAAACTCGTTATTTTCTTCCATACTTCAACATATTTTATCGAACTTAACCGGTCTGTATTCTACCTTTGCAGTAATTCTGATGGTATTTTGTCTGTACCTGACGTTTGTACTATTCGAGAACTTCTTGATCACCCTTTAGTTTGGGCTTAACCAATTTTATTGACGTGATTAGTGATTATAGGTAAACAGTTTAATGATAAATATCACCGGTTGTTTGAAAAGTTGGAAATAAGACAAAATTTAATAATGTTATATAGACGAACTCAGGTTAAAACGGTTATCATAGACTTGATCGAAGGAACCAAATATTTCGCTTAGGAAAGAACATGTCTTTAAAGCATTTTGACGTTTTCATAAATCATTCCCTAGGAACCCCCTCCCGCCTTTGAAGTATATCTGCATCCGGCCCTGGCTTAGTTATAAATCTGATTTACGTCACGATTTGCTTTAGTATGGACCTTTATTATATTCTTTATTTGTATTAGCTGAATCACAAGATTTAGAAAACAAAAATCGGTTCACATTTTCATAAACGCTGGCGCTATGCTCTCCTAACCTATTCCATTACATAATGACCATTGGATTCACGATCTTTCAATGTCTCAATGCCCTGACACAGATAACCATGTGTGCGGTGGTGCTGGAAGACTTTCTACATAACTCTCTCTCTCATTCAAATGCAAATAGAAGAAAACTTTATAAGATGTAAACTCCGGCAATGCTTGTCTGTATTAAGCGTTTTTTTTATGCTAATTACCCAATATTATCATTCGATAAATAATCCAGCCGTAAAAATGATCCATTTGAAATGGCCCTTGTGACGCCAACTTGTGCCTTTTAATAAAACCGAGCACCTGTGACATATAAATTCTTTCTGGACCATTTAATATTGTGAAATGCATGTGCAAACATCGGCAGCTGTTTCGTCCATCAATGCTGCGTGTTATTTCCTGATCCTGGCTAGGCGAACATGTCCTGATATTATTGAAAAACACGCACCAACGCAATAGAAAATCGATACGTACCTTTGCTGACCAGTACAATAACCGATGAAAAATGTACAGTGGAACCCCACAATTACGACCACCTTGGAGACTGACCAAAGTGGTCGTTATTTTGAGGTAGTCGTATTTGTGAAACTCTAAATTACCTGGATCATATATTCGGGACCAAGAAAAGTGGTCGTAATTGTGGGGGTGGTCGCAATTGCGGGGGAGGGGCGCAGGGGGCCATGGCCCCTCCCCCCCCCCCCCGGGTCGAATCCAGTACTTGCCATCCTTTTGGAATTTCACTTTATAAAATGTATATAAATATATAATTAATATATATATATATATATATATATATATATATATATATAAAATGACCCCGCGGTCGAGCGAAAAGTATGCAGCTTCGCAACGTGTGAATGATCAACCGTGAAATAAAGTGACACGATGTTTACCGCTTCATATTTGCTGTGTTTAACTTAGGAGCACATCACACCGTGACATGAGCACGGACGCGCATTTAGGTAACAACTGGGGATTGCATAATCCTTTGTGTTCCAGTCCCGGGAACATCAACAGTACCGGTGTTCTTTGATGTTGCCCGGGGCGAGTGATCAGTGTCCGCCGGAGGTGCCGTATCGTGTCCGCATTTGTCAGGTTCATTTACTCCTAGAATGTTGGTTCATGTACCAGAAACTAATCTTATTGAAACCATGGTTCGTAATTGAAAATAAAAAAAAAATCATATTTTCATACACTAAAATATATAACGTATAGTAATAATAATATTATTAATAATAGTAATATAAATATATATATATTCATAAATAAGTGCATATACACGTATATGTCACTGTTTTCATAGTACCCATTCATGCATAATAGCGCCCTAAACACCCCCCCCCCCTCCCCAGTCATGGCCCCCTCCCCTCCCTCAACCCTGGCTACGCCCCTGATATATATATATATATATATATATATATATATATATATATATATAAATATATATATATATATATCCCACTGCATCTTGCACCCACTATATCCTGCATCCCACTCTCATAGCTACGCTGGGAATCGAACCAGGGTCGTCAGAGATAATAGCAGAAGAAATCCTTCAACGGATTAAATCCGGATTAAGTGTCAAAATTGCACATAGTGCAGTGTTATAGGAAATTATATATTTTATAAGCATTCTGTAGTTTGATGATCTGGATCTAGGAATTTTTTAAGGAAAAATTCTTCATTTCTGACAATGCCATATGGGGTTAATGAGCTGCCTTTGAGGAGGTCTGCGCTTTTTGAGTGTATCATAAAATGCATAGGTGAGCTTGGGTTCTAGGGCCCTTTTTTATTTCTTAACTAAGTCTGAGCGGATTGAGGTTCAGAACACCTTGTATATCAGGTAATGTTACATGAATCACACTACGTCATTATTAGAATTCACCATCAGGGATGCCGTCAGAGCCTGGAACACACGACCCGAACACAAATTTCCCTAAAGTCATAAATGATTTTCATTGAACTTTTGTTGAAGGATGAGCAGTAGGAATTTGTTTCAAATTATGCTTATATTTCATCAAAAGATATCATCTAGTGTTTGGAGAATTAATGTAGAATGTCGGGATATTGGATTGATTAAATTTGAGGCATGCTTCGATGAGAACATGGATGCTGGCGGAGGAGTGCGCTCTGTGATTACATTCAAACCTGTACACGCTCAAACCTGGCCATTTTGCCGTCGGATTGTGATTATGTAGAACAAGTTGGCTTGCAATCGTTTGCTTTACCTGGAGTGAGACTAAATATGGCTGGACTGTAACCTCAACCTTAATACATTATATAATGTAATAAAAAACACGTTAAGGTATCGGACAGAACACATTGCGGAATTAATAATTGTATTTTTTTATTTTCTTAAATTAAAATGCAGTGCAATAATGCATTTAATAGTGCCCGTTGTTGACGCAGCATGGCAGAAGGAATGTTCTTTCAAATATTTGTAAGAAGAAATCATTAAAAGCCTTGCATGTTGAGGTTTAATTGGGCGGGGATTCGATAAAGCATTCTTTAATTAAGCCAGTTTGTTATGTCAAATTGAGCTTACTGAAGATGGCCGAGCATTCAATTTTATTGTCCCATGGATAACGGATAAGATGAACTTAATTTACCTTAAGGGTCGCTTTGGAAACCCATATTTTTGCAGTGACATGCCATTTTATTCATTCATTATCTGCCTCGATAATCCTTGTGTGGTTTGTTAGTCTAACTAACGTTTCTCGCGAGATTCCCCGAGCAACCTGTCCTCATAAAGATTATTTAATGCGTGGATAAATCCGTAGGTTTTCTTAACTGAAAGTAACCTTTTAAGGGACACTTTTTTAATAGCCGCAGCTTTAATGTTTGCTTATAGAACGTATGTTGGCATCTAGAGGAACATTAATGTGTTAATACCTACACAAAAGCACGCAAAGTGCCTTTATTCAAGGACACAGCTGATTTATCTCTCAGAGCTTAATATGTCTGTCAGTTAAGGGGCAACTATAGGGCTCAACAAATCTTTTCACACACGACAAAAATGCACGCACATAATTACAGGTATATCCCCTTTCCATGATATAAGGTAGGCCACAACAGGATGTAATGTCACTTTTTTAATAGGCGTGCCAAAGACGAATCTTTTACCCCCTCGCTTACCAGTGTAGTATGCCCCGTAAACGAGTTGGCCGGAATAGGGGAATAGTCTTAAAAGCCGCATAAGGGTAGGCTGTACTAACAAATACCCCCCCCCCCCCCACACACACACACACACTGCCCTGAAGGTTAAGTCAACCTCTCGGCACATGGCTTTGTTGTGTGCAGAGGACTCTTCATCCAGAACAGAGACTGGCAGTTATGTGATTGGCTAGAACAAAGTGTGACGTCACAGTCAAACGTGATTAATTCTTAAATTTTATTCTTCGATTTGGGGGGGGGGGGGGGGCTGACAGTGCAAGCTATACTAAGCTTTAGATGAGATCTAGATTTTGAGTCACGGGGGGGGGGGGGGGGCGGTTCCCCGTGGCTGACGTCACTGCCGAGTTGACTGTGCTAATATATGCGCCAATACCTTTTGAACAAATCACACAACTTAATGTTTTGTGTGTGTGTGTGGGGGGATGGGGGGGATACCTTTGCTTGACCTGAACTTTGGCAAACCGGTAATTGAAGAAAATGACTCCATTAGTTCTTTTTACCGGAATAAGCTGGTTGTGGATTAAGGGCGCGTCCTCTTAACGAGAGAAGTATGTGCAAATAGAATAATATATGCACTTAAACGGACCTATTCAAATGCCTGACATATTAATTATAAATAAAATATAGTTTTTTCTGCATAAAATAATATGGGATCTATAAGTTTTTTCTAGAACTGTTTGCTTACTACTATACAGCAGTGATAATAAGATTGCACCGAGCGCCATCAGGGGTGCAAAACATAAACATATCGCGTAGGTCAGCTAGTGGGCGAACCCCGCAACATTGAAAATCATGATTTTTCAATCTTCCATCCTGTGATTCTTCTGCGTTTCACTTTCGTGTTCCTTCTCTTTGCCTCGGAACTGTCGTTGTCTTGTCATGCGATCTCCTTATTGTAAACATACACTCGTGGACAGTGTTTACTCACAAACAGAACCATAACAATGTATAAAACAGGTGAACTGAGATATAAAGCAAGTCTACCGGGACAGTTTTGCTGAGAAACTTTTCTATTGAACCAAAAGTGGGCTAATAACGTGGGATAATACAACTACCTGCGATAGCAAATGAATATGAACCTAAAGTTAGCTCCTAGAGGACTAAAAAAAATACACACTCACCAACACAGCCCCGAACATTATCAGACCGGTAACGAAAGATACCATCACTGCTTTTTAACTGAAATAAGCAGGGGCCGATTGGGGGGGGGGGGGGGGGGGTGGTCGTAGAGGGCGCGCGCCCTCTTTGTCTATTAATATATTTTAAAATTATAATTAAAAACGATTAATACCGATAGGTCAGCCTAATAATGAGTCCGGTGCCGGTGCATGCTTCTGCATGCTAGAATTAGGTATGAAGTCGACAAGCACATTTGAAATTTGACCCCTTTTGTATGATCATGGATTCACCCCTGATAAGCGTTTCTTCAGTGATATGTATAGTCGGTATTGGGTCAGATTGTCTTGAATCAGGAAAATCCTTGGATCAAGTTTTGTTTTACACTCCATATGCAGTTTCAAGAATTTAATTCTTCAACCTGCTAAGAGGAGGGTACACGTATTCTACATTTTTATTCATCAGAGGTAAAAATAGATGTATGTGTCGAGACAATAAATCTTATAGTCATGTAAAAACCAAGGGCTTGTGTGGAAGTATGGAGTATTCATACTTTTCACTATCGGCAATATATGAGCAGGCATGCCGCCTGGCATGTTTTTTTTACCAACGGATGTCATTAACTGAGCTATCTTTGGAGAGGAATACTCTAGTGTCATGGAGAGTTTCCTATGTACACGGTTTTCAATATGTGGGAGACGGAAGTCTCAGTTTTGAAAATAAAGAAACCATGTGTAACACCTGCTCTGTCACCTGCTTGGGATGAACGCACTTGTTCGGCTATATTGTTTATTTTTGGTGGAGGTAACCGCCTCCATTTTTCAATGCTAACTTAACTAAGTATACGTACATCTGCAGAAATCCGTTCCGGTTTCTGACTACGTGACAGGGCAGTATCACAGGCTTCCTCTCATTTTATATCTTAGCGTCAACTAAGCATGTTGACTACTGCACCTGCGGGCCCTGGGTACGTAATCGTTCCCACTGCTGTGTCATACCACCGAGGAACCCCCGAAAGGCGCACTCGTTTGCGCAGGCTTAATGGGAAGGCCGTGCCGAGGGCCGTGTTTTGCTCATTAACTCGGCTATATTGGTTACCGATCAAGTATAGATTTATGTTTCAGCTTTGCTGCTCATTAATAAGCCATTACATGGTTTTGCTCCACAGTATCTTAATTAAGTGTTGAATATACAGATGACTGTACGATCACTCAGGTGTCATCTTTGACGAATTATATGCCACAATCAAGGCTGGTGACCTGTAGTGATCGCGCCTGTGCGGTCTCTGCTGCAAAACTGTAGAGCTCTATTCCTGAACCTATTGGTACCCCGTACAACATTTTGGAATAAAAAAAAATACCTTTTTAGATTAGCTTTCCTTGAAAATGTACTGTTCAATTGTAGTCGGAAATTCTGTTTAGCTTTTCTTATCGATTTCTTAACTTGGTTTTACAGTGGAGACTTGATATGTAGATGTGATTTAGTATTTTAACTTTGGATGTAACTGTGATATAGATAACTGTTTCAGTCAATCATGTTTTATTTGAGTACAACAGGATTGTAATGCGCTTGTAAGCAGGTGTACTTGGTATGAGCGCAATATTAATGATCAATTATTTTTATGTCTCATTCAATTTATCACGATTGTCACTGTTAATTTACCTCTGAACCAAAACATGTAGTCATACATTCCTAATCCCTGAGATATCTTCAGTAAAAGCCAGACAAAAATTTCGAGGAAAATATTTTCCCAAAAAAACTCGCTAAGTTCAGACCTTACTTTCATTATTTATATATATATATATATATATATATATATATATATATATATATATATATATATATATATATATTTAATTATAATTGCATTTTTGCATTGTGTTAAAATTTTTAATTATTTTCTGATAGAATGAGGTCGCGTGACTCTAATTCCTGTTACTTCATCGTTGGCGTTTTCCTGTCCGATTAAACAGAAATTTGAACCATTCATTTTCTAATTGGTATGCTATCCAAAATATTAGTTTCATTAATTATAATGACAATGATGAACATGACTTGGGGATAAAATATCAGTGAAGGATTGGCAACATTGCGACAAGGGAAGACCAGACGAAAATAAAGATTGTGAGACAGAAGACAAGAAAATATTAGACAAAAGAAAACATATACAAGAAATATTAAGATATGAGAAGACCAGAAGAAAATAAAGATTGAGAGACAGAAGACAAAAATATTAGACAAAAGAAAACATAAACAAGAGGAGAAGGGTCTATAGAAGATAAAGCAAGACAAGAAATAAGAAGTAAAGAGGGGACAAAAGAAGGATTAAACAATATAAAATGCAAGAGAAGAAAATATCCGACCACACGGCAATATAAAGGTTTTCTTTGCTTAAACTAATTTAGACTGTACCCATATATGCTTTTATAAAATTGAAATGATTGCATTTTCTTATAGCAAATACACGTTACCATACAAAATTTACAATCTATTCAGCATATTCATTAATATATATATATATATATATATATATATATATATATATATAATAAATATATATCAGTATATAATATACTGGCACGTGGATAATAATTAAATGCAAAGTCAGTATAATTGCTAATATGAAATAAAATAATAAAAAAATAATTGTTTGAAAGATGATTGTACTATACATGTTGTATTTTTTTTTTGTAGAAAAGGACGGGAAATTCTAATCCCTGATCTCAGGTGTACTGGACTATAATTATTCAACTAAAGAAACAAATAATTATTTTTCCTGTCGCACATGATGCCATAATGTCAGTCACATAGGTGCAAGTCGCCATGCTTTACGTAGTGTGCGTACTCGTTTTGGGACCACTCACGCAATTTAACATACTTAATACATCTGGTATCTGGTGTACGTATCTCAAATTATGATTAGCATGTGCGTTTTTTGATCGAGACAGTTGTTTTTCTTTTTCGATATATGCCTCTAAATAACAAATATTTTCATTTTCAGTATGAAAATTTGTTGGTTATAACCAGGGAAACCGATGACAAGTAGATCTCTGCTTGTTGATTTATGTATAAAATATTAAATTTCAACCGTTTTATGCAGTTGATGAAACTGGACACATTTTATTTTGTGTAGCACACACCATACTTAACTAGGATCGTGGCGTGTGATATGTGATGTCATATATTTTCCAGTTGATTGCCTCCCCTTGGAGGACATGCGTTTATTCCCGTTCATGTATGTGTTTTTTTGTGTGTTTGTGTGTTTGTTTGTTCATAACATAATCACGCGATCATGAGCGGAATTTCATGCAATTTTCAGAGCATATAAGGGATGAGACAATGAAGAATTGATGATTTTTTTATTTGGATCCGGCACATGATCCGGGTGCAGGAACGTTATCAAGGAATATTCACAAAGGTACGGTCACTTTCTCCGAATGAACTTGGGAATATCGGCCTAATAAGTGAATATAAACATGGTTTGGGGAACATCCAACAATAGGGATCCGCCACACGGCCGAGGCTTGCATTTCTTAGAATGCGGACCTCTTGGGCAATCAGCAATAGGAAGACAGTTATGCTAACTTGGAGAATGTATTTCAAAATCTATTGTACATGAAAACGTCCAGCGATACCAGCCGTAGAGGATCAGCTCTGTGTCACACACTTGGCGTTCCCTCCTGCTTCGTGTGGGCGTAACTTTCCAATGTATTACTTTGTCACAAATAAATACGAAGTGATTCTCATAATATGCTTAATATGTTTCCTTTATACTTTATTACATCCCTGACGATTGTCTACGCCTAAAATATAAGCAGTGCTTAAATGTAAAGCATTTCCAGAGCCGCCGGAACCATCTCAAAGGTTTTCATTGAGATAACAAAAAAAAAGCAAGAGCTGCCTCCAGTACCGGATAGAACCTTTATAGGCGTAAATAATAAACCCCTGATGCGTATTACTTAAGTGAGACTTGTCTAGCGGAGTGATTGGAAAATTCATTATTGTATTACCTTGGCGGTTTCTCTGAGGATGATGTCTCTGGTGAACACGGATAGATTTCTAATTCTAAAGTCATTTGGTGAAATCTTCCTCCGGCGTTTTCTCTTTTTTTTTAATGTTCCCATTACCGGTGTTACACGCGTGACATGTACAATACAATATTTGCAATATATTTCATCAGAGAGATCATTCAGCAAGCGCGGTTTTTAATGAGGTCCTGGTTCAATTTTAAACATATGATGCTGTTGACATAAAGACATGCATGACATAAAGTATTTTAATGATCGAACAATCAAAGATATCTGATGACTAAACTGGCTATCGAAAAAAAATAAGGCTATAACATGGATAAATATATCTATATGTAAGACCGTACACAAAATTAAAATATGGATTACATGTAAAATCGTATAATAAGGCATATAAAAGGTTTAAAAACGTAAAAGGATTTATTTTCCTGTAGTATATATATATATATATATATATATATATATATATGTATTTGTATTAACGTGTATATAAATATATATTTATATATTTTAATATATATATATATATATATATATATATATATATATATATATATATATTATCGTCTGATTAGTGGAGGGATTACTTTGACCATCCCCAACCCCAGCCCACCCTCTTGTCAAAGAGTGTGTTGGAGGGGGGGGGGGTATATACGTTCATCTCATTGTCGCCCCCTAACCGTGACAAAAGTCCAGAGCGACCCCCGTCAAATATAATATAGATATAATAATACACTAACCTTGAATGACTGCTGGTTTATGCAAAACCCTTTTCAAAGGCACCTTCTCTGATATAAAGAATGTTTGTTGAGGCGCTGACTTAATTAATAATAGAAGTTTAAAATCGTTTCAGATAATTTCGCCAGCGATTATTACCTCACGCACGTTCTTCATAATCTCGACAATAAGAGGATGTTTTGTAACTTACATTTAAAAAGTAAGATTTACTAGGATTAATCTAAAAAATTCTGGATTGAATAATGTGAACAATGCAGAGCTTTCATATAAAAAGGGCTAGGACAATTATATTGTATTGTAATCAATCAACGAAATGTATTAATTTTCAGTTTTTTCTTAGTTCCTGCGTAACCAATAAACTACCACCAACAACCTTGAATGGCAATAAACCTATTGTCCCACACAAATAATTCTTCCTATCCAAGTTATAGAACACACACGTGCTTGGCCTGAAAACCTAATTATAAGTAAGTGAAGGACGAACCAACAGATATATCAGAGGTCTTTTCGTAAGCCTCTTCTCTACAAGAACACCGCATATTGATTTGATTTCTTGGGGCGTGTTAATCTGTTTGCTTACTGCCTCTAGTGTTTTAAATTTATGGAATGCCATTCGAGGAGGGCTAGCGTATTATTCACAGTAAGACTTTTTATCAAATTATCTAGAAACGTCGCATAGATAATAAGATACTAACGCACAGAATGTCCACAATCAATTAATTACTTTTTTCTTTTTCACATCACATACGCCTTTTAAAATGCCAAGTCACTACTCATAAGAAATTCCACTGTCACAGAACAGATGATATAAAACATGTATTTTATCTTTAATAACTCCACAAACGATTGATATTTGAAACGCAGAATACTTTGCCGGTGTGTATATGTTTCACGTAAAACATGCTTAAAAGCAATTTAAATATAATGTGAGTCCTAATACCCACACATATAAATTTTTTCTAGGCTTAAAACGCATGGTGTTCACGATTTAGTTCGTTACCGCAGTTCATAAACCTATTCTGTATTATACTAAGGAGAAAACATGTTCAAGAGCAATAATGTGAAATTTATTGTAAGCATTGTAATGAAAACATCCTCCTAGACTGTGTCCAGTATGAAACACGAAGCGGGCAACTCGGATTTTTATAAACTTAACACTACAGCATATACATGCTTGGTGTACTGGACTTTCCAGTAAAAAGACGGCCTGTGTTATTTGACTAGAACAAAACGGACAGACAAAACCAGATTTAAATTTGATTTGCTGAAGTAATAGTTGTTTAATTTATAAAACATCAATGCGATTAACTTGTTCAAAATTTGTGGGGGAATATTTTCAACATATCTATCTCTACATAAAATCTATCTGTAAGGGTCATTATAGGACAAATACAGCCAATATAAACATACTGTTCGTAATTCGCTCCCTCAGATATTAGGACTAATCTAACTTTATTTAGGGCCCTTACTTTGTGTTTATTTTTCGGTTGCTATCCTAAATCCATCCTGTCTTTGGGGACATACTGGGGATGGCTTCATATTCGCGAAGTTAAAATTTTGCAATTTCTACTTTTGCAGGGTATCGCGAGGGTTCCTTTTTCGAGATCTCATCATACGGTATTTTGCACGATTTTAATTTACAATTTTTTTATTTGGCATGTTTATCAAATCACCGAATTTGTACTGATATTGTAATTTGGTTGTAATTTACTGCTGTAATTTTTTAGTATAGTCTATGATGTCATTGATGAGACCTATTTTTCCATAAATAAAGAAATGCACAATCTGAGACATCATTAAAAAAGATTAAACCATTACAAGTTGATAAGCACCGTGGGCACATAGAACGAGCGGATATTCGATTTTTTTAATGAGCAGATAATGTAAAAGGTCTCCTAGTTTACCTTATATCCATCATGATAACATTAACGTTTCTGTCAATATTCATTAAGTCAAATTTTTGCCTTGCGACGCAACAGGCATTGATAATGCTTATGGAATGCCAATGACGCTAGAGTATAAACGAATGTTAACGATGGTTTTATTATCGCAATGATTCCTCATCCGCAAATAACGCGAATTTTAAACCCTCACGTACAGAAAGACGACCACAGTATTTACGAGTAGTTATGGTTTGCCTTAATGATGTCTATGGCGGCCTGTGTATCAATATATTTATCCCGTCATCCCAAAGGATGCCATATTTCGCTGATCACTATGCAGTATAATGGAGAAATAAACTCACCAAGGACAATTAATTTCGATCTTTCCGCAACTTATGTTTATCTTTTCTTCCCTATGTTTCATTTCCATGAATGTTATCTTTCCCAAAAGTGACTTGTCGATTTAAATGAGCCAGCGCCAGGGCAAATAGAAAATAAACATCTCTTGTTACGAAGACAAATAATTGAGGGGAAAATCCTGGACCGATCCGGGATTCGAACCCATGTCGGTGGCGCACAAGTCCGGCGTACCAACCGCTTCGCTAGAAAAGCAAGCTCCACTAGCGGGACATTTCGGTCCGCTTTTATGTCACCCCGTAACACACCTCCTCTTAAGAGCTATCTGCTATCAGAACAAGACTAATTATCCCAGGAGTCACACTTTGGTGAGCTTATTCCCTGGGCCACAAAGTTAACCGTCACGTGAAACGAGCCCCCATTTTTATTACGATGACAAATAAATGAGGGGAATATCCTGGGCCGATCCGGGAGTCGAACCCAGGTCGCTGGCGCACAAGTCCGGCGTACCAACCGCTTCGCTAGAAAAGCAAGCTTCACTAGCGGTCCGCTTTATGTCACGCCGAAACACACCCCCTCTTAAGAGCGTTCTGCTATCAGAACAAGACTAATTGTTCCAGGAGTCACACTTTGGTGAGCTTATTCCCTGGGCCACAAAGTTTAAAGTCATCCTGGACGAGCCCCCATTTTGTTACGAAGACAAATAAATGAGGGGAATATCCTGGGCCGATCCGGGAGTTGAACCCAGGTCGCTGGCGCACAAGTCCGGCGTACCAACCGCTTCGCTAGAAAAGCAAGCTTCACTAGCGAGACAGTTCGGTCCGCTTTTATGTCACCCCGTAACACTCTTTTGCCTGACCTCCTCCAGTGAAACATGAAGCACTCATTTTCGCGTACTGTCCTAAACATATACCGCGCCTAGCTATAGTCAAATCAAACCAGGGGTGACAATCGGTTTCTGATAATTATTCTGTAATGGTCATGTTTGTGTTCATTATCGTACAACAACAGATCAATAAAAACACGAAAACAAGAGAGAAATATACACGCTCTTTGAAATAATAAAATTTCCTTGTGTTTCATCATAGCCGGATACTTCTATAACTAATATTGTAAAATGTATATAAAAACCCGATGACCACCCCTACGATCACCCAAAGGATTCACTAGAAGTTCTACCTGGACAGGCCCCTACAGTCAATTTATAAAAACAAGTGGCCCATGGGCAATGACGCTCAGCTAAATTTGACTGGGTGCTCATTTCTGTTTTTAATGTTATATGTTGTCTGTGAGAATTTCCTATGGCTAATGTTACTATGTTGAAAAATGGACATGAATACAATTTGTACCCTGTCTGTATGGGTGCTCAAAATCATGTTTCAGGTCCATAGCTCGCAGAATATAGGTCACCATGACCCAATTTCAGGTTTCAAAAGGAGAATCGCCACGGACTTCCCTGAAAGTCATGTTAGAAGAGTCTAAGGCTAATGAATACAATTTGTGCCCTGTCGGACTGATCAAAATCATGCTTCTGGCCAATAGAACCTTCCTGGCTTTTGTGTTAGAAGATTCTGGACTTAACAGACATGATTTGTGCCTATCTGACATTCATGGTGCTCATATGACATCTTGTTCCTATTGGTTGCAGAATAAAGTTCACCATGATCTAATTTTATGTTTCCAAAGATATTTGCCTAGGACCAACTTGAATGTCATGATATAAGATGCTAGGCCTAATGGATACAATTTGTGCTACATCTGACTGTCTGGGTGCTCAAAATCATGTTTTCGGTTCATAGGTGCAAAATCTGTCAGTGACCTAATTTTAGGTTTCCTAGGACATTAGCCTAGGGCCTCCATGAATGTTACGTTAGAAGATTCCAAGCCTAATGAATACAATTTGTGCCTCGTCTAACTGCCTGGGTGCTCAAAACCATTTTTCACCCTATGGGTCACAGAAGATAGGTCACCATAACCTACTTTCAGGTTTCAAAGGACATTTGCCTAGGACCTCCCGGAATTTAGTGTTCTTGGCCTAATGGATACAATTTTGTGCCACAGCTGACTGTGTGGGTACTCAAAATCATGTTTTCGGTTCATACATGCAAAATATAGGTTTCAGTAACCTAATATCAGATTTCCAAGGACATTTGCCTCGGACCTCCCTCAATTTTATGTTAGAAGATTCTAGGATACAATTTTTGCCCCGTCTGACTCTCTGGGTGCTTATATGACATATTTTCCTATAGGTCGCAAATATAGGTCATGGTGACCTAATTTCAGGTTTCCAAGGTGTTACGAAGACAAATTATTCAGGGGAAAATACTGGGCCGATCCGGGATTCGAACACGTAAGAGTGACGCACAAGTCCGGCGTATCAACCGCTTCGCTAGAAAAGCAAGCTTCACTAGCGAGACAGTTCGGTCCGCTTTTATGTCACCCCGTAACACACCCCCTCTTAAGAGCGTTCTGCTAAAAGAAAAAGACTAATTATCCCAGGAGTCGCACTTTGGTGAGCTTATTCCCTGGGCAACAAAAAGTACCGTCATCCCGGACGAGCCCCCATTTTGTTACGAAGACAACTTGCTCAGGGGGAAATTCTGGGCCAATCCGGGATTAGATCCATGTCGGTGGCGCTTAATTCCGGCGTACCAACCGCTTCGCTAGAAAACCAAGCTTCACAAGCGAGACAATTCGGTCCACTTTTATTTGCACACCGTAACCCCGCTTTTATGTCACCCCGTAACAAAGGACATTTGCCAAGGACGTCTCAGAATGTTACATTAGAAGATTCTAGGCCTAACAAATACAATTTGTTCCCAGTCTGACTTTCTGGGTCCTTTAAATTCTGTTTTCGGCCTGTAGGTCGCAAAATGTAGGTCACGATGACCTAATTTCTGGATTACAAGGATATTTGCCTAGAACCTCCCAGGATTGTGTTAGAAGATTCTAGGCCGAACATATATATATATATATTAAGCCAATGTCTTATTCTGGAGGGGACTGTTTTAATTTACACATTACGGTAACTGCATTTATTGTGACGAAACAGAGATTGGCATGGGGTCTCGCATCATGTGATGTTATAATTGGTGAACTGTCCACATGCCAGGCTAGGTCCGGGGCCATTAGGGTGAATATTCAGCTCAACAATTACTTGCAATTCCCATGGGAAATCAGGGTTTCCTGCCAAACATATAAAGACCGGAACTGTACTTATAGGCTCTCAGGTCAAAGCCACTTTGAACGCTTACGATAAGTAGTTTAAAGTTATTCTTATGGAGAATAGAGACTAAGAGATCAGGGGCGTATCCAGGATTGAGGAAAAGGAGGGGTCCAACCCAGGAGTAATAATAATAAAACCTGCAAAAAGGTTCCCAGGTCCGGAAAAGGGGGTCCCGTCCGCCAAAATTGGTCTGATATTTTTACTGGACCCCCCTCGACCCCCCCCCCCCCCTCCCAATCTGCTTCTGGAGGTACATGCAATACAGAACTGCCTGTAATGCAGAAAAGTATGTTATATAGAGGTGCTGCTGTCAGAACGATGTCCGTTTTATTATAGAGGGGCTGCATTAGAGAGAAGTTTGTAATCAACCGGTGTCACAACTGAGGAAAAAAATTGTTAACTCTGGTTCCCCCCCCCCCTTTTTTTTTCTAAGATCCAGTGTCCGCCCATACTCCGGGTCAAAGCGGGGTCAGTCATGAGGATACTGATAAAAAAACCAAGTGTGACAGAAAAAGGGCACCAGCAACTACGATAGCATTCTTCCCAGAGCTGAAAACATTAAACGGCTTTGGCAACACTGGCAAGGTGATAAGAGCCTAGAGACGTCAGCCGATGCAAGCAGTTTTTATAAAAGTATTCTAATGTCAGTCAGCGCTTGATGCCACACTTATTACTGCATTGTAGGCCCTCAGCGACGTAGTGAGGCGTTTGATTTCATAGGACTTCAAGTGGAATCCTATTAAAAGTGCTCAATATTATTGTATAAAACCTTTGAACACGATCCCTGTTGAACGTAAGAAGTTTGATCTTATCTCATATAACGAGGTAAGGCTTTGGGCGGATGTCATCAAGTACGTATCACACCCCTCTATCGGTAAAAACGTTCTTCAGTCTCATCGTAGACACCAGGACAAAAAAAAATCACTTCTCATTCCAGTGAACAATTATGCCATTGTCGTCGGAGAAAACAGTTTTGTTCCCGAAAGCCGGAAATGGAAAGCAATAGTTTTATTACGGATCGCTTTTATACAATAAATGACGGCAGGACATAAAGGGCGTGGAGTTGAACCAAATTAATGTACATAATGGCAGCAGTAGGAGACCTATAAGTCATTAAAGCATATTTATATAATTTAGTCAAAAGAAATTATAGGGGTGTATTACGGGTGCTCCACAACTGGGTGATATATTTCATTTTAATCCTGCTTTCATTATAGTCCTCATTATGAAAACAATGAAATGTCAAACTCTCACAAACAAAATTGCAACCATAATATATACATTTGGAATCTTGAATAAATAAAGATATTATCCACCTGGTCATGTATTAAACATTCTGTACGATACACTAATTCTATCACACATAAATTAAGGAATTCTTGTATGGGGCTTAGAAAATAGATTTAAAAAAATATAAGAATTATCACCAACAACAACACTGAACCCTTTTTTAAATAATTAAAAATCCTAAAAACCAATGACATTTTCCAGACTTAATATGATAAATTTCACTATAAATTTACATGAAGCCCTTCCGCAATTTCTGCAAAGATTTTATTTCACAACCAGGACAGTGACACACGAACGTGACACAAGACAGGAAGATAAACTTGTTACACATTAAACGAGAAATAAGATGGCAGACTATTGTGTAAGAAACATAATACCATAAGTCATAAATGAGACTGACAATATTATTATTGACAAAATCTTGTCACAGTCTTCAAGGATTAATTTGCTAAACAAAACAACATTTATTAAAAACATATAGAGATTAATGCTTTCAGATGAACTGTTACATCTGTAACAAAAATTAGTCTTAGCCAAAAATGCACCTTTAAATAGATAAGAAACTGTTATTTGAGTAACACAAGTAAATCATCTTCTCAATTTCCTTTCAAACATCCTAAAAATCCTAAAAAATCCAAAATCCTAAAGCAATTAAATTTCTTTTCTCGTTATTGGAATGTGTCTTCGAGTGAGAATATTTCTCATTCTCACATCAGATATTGGGTTTCGGCCTCAGAAAGATCTTCGAATTTTGGAAGCAATCAAAATTTATGTAAATCTCTAAACATGTTTAGGATATCTAGTGATTTCTGCTTGGAAAAAATCCTCTATGAAGGGTTTACTTGTTTATCTACATGTTGTTAGTAAACACAGTAATGTTGACAAACAGAAAAATTTTGAAACTTAAGGTTGTTTTTTTGTATAAATAAGGGAGGCGAATGGTCATTTGTTGCAAAATGCCTATCACAATTTCTGATTCGTCTGACTTGCCGTTAGAGGTCCTTATTAAATATGGTTTGATTATTCCCCCCCCCCCCCCCACCACCACATCTTACAAACATGAGGATATAACAAAACAAATAGCCTGTCTGCGATAGCCTGTTTTCCGGCCTATTCTTTTGGTTTGTTTGAAAGGTTAAAGAGATTATCTTTAGTTAATAGACGTTATATATTGTAACAGACCCTTAAAGTAAAAGGAACATGGTATTTAACCATGTGAATGGTCTCAAGCAGATATATAATTTAAAGCTATTATTTGATCATTAATGGACGCAGTAAAAGATCTCAATACAAACCCGGACAACATAGCCATATAAATATCTGACTATACCATTTCATAGTTAGTATATCGGTCGCTCACACAATCGAACCTTTGCTACTGGTTATTCTAAGTGCGGGGGCATTAAATAATGACATTTTAATTCTGATGCAAGCATTCTTGACAAAAACAGAAAAAATAAATGTAAAATTATCACGGATCGACTTCATGCTGGATTTATATTGTCAGTATTTGTTATAATTGTCATTTTATATTACACAGTTTACAAGCATTTTAGACACAATTGAACATGTATTTTATTATGTACGTTAGATTTTGGGTGGAAAGAGTGTCTACAAAATTTTTTTTTAGTGGAGTGGGGTAGCCAGAAAAAAAGTTCAAAAGGTGATACAAGCATGAAATTTGGCATGCATATTTTCAGTACCCATATAAATAAATATCGACCACAAGCCACCCAGGTTTCGGCCATTTTTCAATATGGCGGCGAAATTCCAATGTTGCTCCTCAGAGAGCATATTATTCTCTTAGATTATCAGCTTTCACAAGCTTTGTCACCAATTTCTGCACAATATTAATCAGACTTCAATAAAATTACATCCCATGACCACAGTTAAAGCAATAAAGCTTAACGTGTATTTATATGGCCAGCCTTTTTCAAAATGGCCGCCATTTTTCAAAATGGAATCCGATGTGAAACAAATACTGCCAGCATAGCGCTTGAAAATATAACCACCAAGAAGCTTATCTAAATGGTGCTAGTTAATGGAATTATTATTTATTTAAGTATTCTCACTCAAGTTCATGTTTGTATCACCATTTGAACATTCCCGCTGGTATTTTGGACTTACCCTCCCCACTGTTAAATAGCTTTGCCTTAAGCATACCGACTTGCTGCATATTGCTTGTAAATACTTTTAACGCTAGCAAACTCAGAAAGTGTTGATTTAGTACAAAGGAATAAAGAGGAAGAGGACTACGATAATTAGCCGCTGACATAGAATTACTATGTAGAAGAATTTACTGTCATCCTTGAATTCGCAAATACTGTTATAAGGTCTAGTTTCATGGAAATAAGTTTGTATCTAAAAGATGTGCGCAGTGACATTGTATGAGTCAAGGATTAGACGGCTGTCTTCTCTAAAGCCGTTCCGGTTAGAAACTTTCATTTTCTACTGACTGTGAAAACTCATCGGCAAAAGAAAGTTTTGTTTATAACATGTTACATAACCTATGAGAAAACTGCGGTTTCTATGAACGTTTTGCTCTACCATTATGAACTCCGTTAAATGGAAAAGGCTTAGGTAAATCAAAACAATACAGCATCATCATGGAATGGTTATAAAAAGGCCGGAGCACGCCATCATAAAGTGGACAGTTCCTGGGTAGTATGACATTTAAAAACCCAGGTCCATTAAACCCATTCAGCTCTCAAGTGCTAAGGTAGTTATTAGGAAGCGGGTACTCACTAAGATCGAAACAAATCAAGTCCGTCTTAAACCTGCCACAGCGAGACACCGGGTAGCCTTGCGCGATCGCTTGATTTTTTTTTCTCGAACAGAATGAGACACTCCTTATAATATAAGACGACACCCACTTACATACGGCGGTGCCCTAATTAAAAAAGCACATACACGCTATACTGTTCTTGTTAGGATTTTTTTCAAAGATCTAATATTTCAGTGCCGATGTTTTATTTCTTATTTTATTACATTCCTTGTGATTATTTACTCCCTTTACCTTTTTTTTTTTTTTTTTACGGTACGGTTCATTTCCTTTAATTTTTGGACCCAGCCGCCTATATGTAGCATATATTTCTCTCATCTTCTATAAGAAAGCTATTGTTTAATGTATGTTATGTTTGGGGATCTTTCAATTGATATCCCATTTTAAAATGGATATGAATTTTTTATGTAATGATAGACACCATGCCATTTTAACATATATATATATATCTTCTATGGATGGGCTTCACCTAAAAAATTCGTATAGCAATACATAGCGATTTGTGGTAGCGAATTGCAACCATATTGTGATTTTTTTATGTATTAAATTGATAGGAATGGGCGTCTTGTGTATACAAAATATTGATTTTAATGCGGTTATCATAAGATTTGAGGAATGAATGTTACTGAATGATTATAATGACCGTGTTCAGCACTCCCTATTATTGTATGGAAATATTTCTCGTGCACTAATAAGTTTTCGAGCAATCATGCAAATTTCTGGGACGGACCTTTGGTCTATGGTATATCAGGCTTACTTGAACATTTCCTACTGAACGTCGAAAGACACGGTGGCGCCGTTCACTTTAAGCCTATCATTAATCGCATTTCATTTATATGTCTGAATTTGCAAAAGAAACTTTATTTTTAATAAAAAAAAATCCGTTTTACATATGTTTGATAAAATAGCGAAACATATCCATATTTGCAAACCGATATCTTGATAATATCGCACAACCCAATTATTTTCTCCGTCTTCTTTGACAGTGAATCCCTGTTTAACTCGCGTTTATCAAAATATAGAATATTAGGGATATAACTTTATGCCGGTACAGATATATTGATTTATCTAATCAACAGGTGTGACTAAATAATTTTCCTCTTGTTAAGGTATTATTTAATAAAGTCATATTAGGATGGACTTCACTCAAACAAGACGAACTGAAGGTTTATATGTCATCCACAATATTTTTAATTTGGTGCCGCCGGAAACAGGAGTGTTCTATAATTACTACTACGTGTAGGTATTTGATTTTAATTACTTTCACACGTCATTCTCATAATTCATCCAAGACACGCATGAAAATGTTACAAAATGTTCTCCAAATTCTCAATTAATCACATTCAAATTAAAGAGAAATTAATGAGGTTTATGAGGTTTATGTACAATTTCATGCTCTATTTTATGTTATTTTCTCACTTCTTCCTCAGTATCTTTCTCAATCACTAACAGGTGTATCTTCATCCTTTGGTCTCAGCATCAGTGTTTGCGGACATGGCAGGGATCAGCCAATGTATTGGAAACGTCAAACCGCATGCGCAGTAAGTATTCTCGTCACGTGCTGTGGTGGTTTTCCTGATGAGAGAGATTATTCCGATGATTCGCTGGATTAGGTCGACTCTATGAGTCGTGCCGAAGAAACAAATTTCACAAGTGCAGTAAGTTCTCCAGGGGACATTTTTAACAACATCATAATCACAAGACATTCAACAAGAGACAACCTGATCAAGAAATAAGTGCTCTTAGCTAGCTGTCAAGAAGTTAGACTGAATTTAAAGCTCTTTTTTTTGGCCTCAGCGTTGGAAAGCGGACGTAGGCTGAGAAATAATTTATAGCTAATTATATTTAATTAGATGTCAAGATGATGGATAAATTAGTTTGACATTGTCGACAACGTTAGCCCCCCTCAGGCTTTCCATTTCCTGGCGTTTAGGGAATTTTCATTCTTCTTTCAGGGGGAGAGTGCTAACAAAGGGGCCATTGCAGTATATGGCCCTCGTACTTGCATTGCTAAGGGCCGCCCGTGACCAGTTCCAATATGCTCCCCTGTGATGGGGGCTGCAATAATGTTGTCAGGGGCTTTAGCCAAGAAGAGATGTTTGAAAAGGGGACATAAAAGCGTTATCGCTAAAGAAAAAGACCCATTTTACTAGCCACCGCTTTTTTTGTCATTTTTTTGCTATGTTTATGACGGTATTTATCCAACATTAACTGATTTGACGTCAAGGTGTGGTGGGGTACTAACTGTCACGCGGCACGAGAAGAAACCATACAGTGATTTCAATAACAAAAAAAACCCAAGGTTTGTCAACTTGAACGTTAGGATCGGAAGAACATAAAGTTAAAGAAAATTAAACTATACAGTCACTTTACATTTACATTTACAGTCACACTGATCTTGGGACGGCAATTTCCTCATTTTTACCTACCTCCATTATTTTTATAGCAAATAAGAGTAAAGGACAACTTTGGTTAAGGAATGTTTGCCATTCAAGGAGATCTAAAGGTCTTATATGCAAGTAAAGAATTTTGTATCTTTTAACTGTCATCATTTATTAGCAATCTTTATTCTATCGGTTTGTCTTCGATGATGTGGCCCCTTTCTTGAAAGTTATATTTTCTGTGATAATTTATTATTCGCGAATTTGAAACCCTCGCGAACAAAAATAGCAATTACAGTATCTTGTGTGAGGCCTGTAACGTGACAGAGTGTAGAATGGTACAGGATACGTGGCTTATGGGAGCCGCATCACACCGTACTATGCTGAGAGGGTCGTGAGACCAGAAAGTGTAATTTCAATCACCGACTCGGAGCACGTATTGATCTCCTATGGCTTGCATGCTTCATTTCTTCAACTCTACCTTCAGCGAGACTCTACAAGCAACCGCCAAATATACCTGCAGATTCTGAGTAATATCACGCAGTGAATCTGTCTTCTGTCACCCTTTGCACTGGTTTACTCACTCAAAGGAAACCAAGCACGTCAAACACAAATTAAAAAGCCCACCATATGTCGAAGTAGAAAATTATTTCCACAAAACAAAGGCGCCGGTCTTCTGATATCAGAAAGGTTAAACCAGGTCTCATTACAGTCATTAAAAAAGAACATTGTGCGCACTGACATGTGTTTTTACGTCTCTAAGTACAGCGGCAGTACACTGAGTGTCTCCTCAAGGAGGGTATGTTATCAGCCCCGTTTGTGTGTGTGTTTGTTCGCAAAATAACTCACGCAATCATAAACGGAATCATATGAAAATTTCAGGACATGACACCGGGAAGAATCGGCAAGATTTTGGCGTGGACCAGGCTAAGGATCCGGATTCAGGAATATTCACAAATGTGCAGTCACATATGTCCGATTGAATATGGGAATATGGGCCGAACAAGTGAATGCAAACCTTTGTTGGGGAGCAAGTGCACCAATGAACCTGGGAATATGGCCCAATAAATGAGGAGTACCCCACATTTAGGACAGCCCACATGGGTGGAGGCCTGCATTCCTGAGAATGCATATTTCTAGTTTTAATTAAATTTTGTCAGAATTAGACATGTTATTTCTAAACCAATATATTTAAATATGAATTTACGTAGGTTCTTTTACATCACAATTAATTCATTTTGTGGTAAAAACAATAGTATTCTGATCTTCCCTTGGTCAACTCCCCCTTCTGTTCCTTTCTTGTTTGTTTTGATCGCCGTTTAAGTGCAACGTCATAATCGAAATTCCAGTTTTATCTCCTAAGTACAGGAATTTCAACATCTCATTATCAAAAATATGTGTGACTGTTTGTGGGTGTAAAATAAATTGAAAATCAAATCGCTGGCACACCGTGGAGCTACCGTCAATTAATAATACCCCACATCTCTCCCATGTGCGGGGAACCCAGATAGTACTTCAGCCAGACCCCAAAATTTGGATCATCGGTACCATTTTGGTGACAAATTTTCACCATGTGTCATTTTTATTTTGGATTATCACCGGGGCTTTTATAAGTCCATTATATCTTATAGTTATTTCAAGCCTGGCTACCTTGCCAAATCAAGTCTTAAGAAAGTTAGCACTTGCAAGGAATTAAAATAGAAATTACCAGGAGAATGACAAATCAGTTACTTTTTATGTTTATTTTTATGTGTGTTTCTACTGAAATGTTTAAATAAAAGAAAATAATATGAAAACAAAACTGTTTTAGAATATATATCTACATTTCGTGATCTAACAGTTACAATTATATCCTACTAAGCGAGAGATGATATTCTCTTAAGGGCAAAACCATTGATTTTATATTTGTTCGGCCAGTAGAACAGTCAGTGATTAACATGATCTCTCTCAAACTTTGGGAATGAAAGGGACACATTTTGAATTGACCGTACAGTGAAAAATTGCATTTTAAAGATTACAAAAATGATCTTAATGGCACTATCTGGTGCAAGTACATAGCCCAAGGTGAACCATGTATGTCTTCCAATCCGGTAAAGTTGGTTGACACTGGACTGCTAGGGTTTTGTTTGAAACATAATCACTGAACTCCTGAGTCAAAGCAGGTTAGAATTAAATTAGATTTGTTCAACTTCAACAAAGAATTTTATTAATTTGGGCTTATCACAAGCATTTACTGGACTCTGTATTAACATAAAACCGGAACAGGATGAGTTATTGCACTTACTGGCCATATGGCAAACTGGTATATATTCTCGTTAAAACACTGTTTGCCCCACGATTCAAATAAACATCTGGATTCCGTTATAGAAAATAATATCTATTTAGAAATCACTCTCCTGTCAGAAATGTTAAGAATATAAAACATAAGCAACTCAGAATGAATAACTTACAGCTCTGCTTCACAATAAGTCCTGACACAAAGGCAAACTGCAATATCTATCATTTATTTATGATGCCACCCAAGAAAAATGTTGTAGGTTTATTTACTGCTCTTGCCTTGATTTTATATGTTAATTTTGTTGAAAATATTTACATGGAAATATTTCAGCAGACAACATAGCCCTCTCTCAGCCAAATGCTCTTTTATATTTCGTGTAAGAAAGCGAATTTGGAAGAAGTGCAGATACAGCGGCTTAGTTTGTATCACAAGTGACTTAGGCACCAATATAACAGAAACATACAAATAAAAATATACTGCTTAAAATAACTTGTCACCCTTTTCTTTTTTGCAACCGGAGACATGCAAAAACATATTTTCAAACAACTAGCCGAGTACCCATGCCTGCAAACATGTCATTTTTGACATTCGGCTTACGACATCCGAGTTTTAGTCTATACATCGGCCCCCGTAGAATAATTGGGAGGATTAACCAATCAGGATTCAATAAGTGCATGGATATGCGACACAAAAGTACTCAAAAAATCCACCAGGCCTTATTTTTTTCTGCGGACAGTTGGTGGCAATGGGACATGTATTGGCTAAATAAGGAACGGAATAACACCTTTCTGTGACCACGCCTAAATCCACAAATTGTAGTCGGGTGCCAGACATGTTTTTTTTCAGCTAAAGACTTCAGACTTTATTGCTAACTTTATAAAACCAAACTGGTCACGGTTGGTCTTATCAGAAATACACCTTGTGTTTTTTTTTAATAAATTAGCTAAAATTATACAAATTGCTATGATAGAGGGCGATGAAAAGTATTCATTTCTTTAGAATTTGGAAAGCTATTTACATGAATGACACACCAGATGAAAGCTATAAATGTCTACTATCAACTGACATAAAACTTGTTTTAAACAGGCATTATATAAGATGTTATGACTAAATAATATTTATATATAACTGTGTCTCGCAAAATTGAAATTTCGGTGCAAGTACATTTCAAAACAGGCTGATATTTTACAGAAAGCTACCACTTCCATGCTATCAGGCATTTTAATTATCTACACACATACACCTTTCAAAAAAAACATTGATAGCAATTGTCACCTGTTTGGTACCGATTAACCCTCTGGCTGATGTACTAAGTGGGCGTTTCACTCCTTAACACGAGCAAGGACATTTTGACAGAATCTATGGCAAAAACCATTAAATCAAAAATGACTACACAAGTTTTAAATTCATGCTAGACGCCTTAACGTATACATTGTTTTAAACCTGGTACAGTGCTGTTTTACATATTTTTAAACTTTTCATTTAATTTAACATGATTTGTTAATATTTTAAAAATATTTCAAGGTACGCTAAAAATGGTTTTGATAAGTTATCATGCAGTCAAATACTAAACACAAAAAAGTGTTTAATGTCTAAAAATTCATACGAAAATAAATGAACCGTTCAAAATATGTTCACCATCAGAAATAATACTGTGCAAGGGTATACTCTATGGGTTCTTACATGAATTTAAAACTGATTTTTTCACTGATTTAAGATTTAAGGCTTTTTGTGAGGGAAGCTACATTCACAAGCATGTATCGGTAATGCAAACTGTGTGACGTCATCGCGTCAGAACCATGACGGATACCCGGATGGGTGAGGGCTATACATACAGGTTAATGTATATAATTACTAATTTTTTTGCTGTAATATACATCATATAACTGACACCTCCGCGAAGACATAAAGTACAAATAGCTCCCTTCATAATGAATAATTAACGTGTGTTCATAGAACAAACAAAGCCGGGGGCGGTCGTACTAACTGGCTTTTCTATAATACCATGATTGTTAAAAAGAATACCAATAACTTACATTCCAAAGGGCTTTAAAGCTTACCAAACACCTATTACAGGTTCACAGGTATCACCTGATAAGTATTTAAGGTATCAGATCTGGCAAAAAAAACTATATATCAACCAAAAAATTGTTTTAAAATCATTATAAATCCAATAAAGTGCACATTGTTCTTAATCTGGTACAGTGTTCTTTTATATGGCATACTTTTTCATTTATTTTAACATGATTTCGTTCGATTTAAAAAAGGATTAAAGGTTTATTATTTTATGCACCAGGTTATCAATAAGCCACTTTTTTAGGACTTATAATAAACTATATGACAATATCTCAAAATCATTTTTTTTCCTTTTGGTTGTCTTTTTGTTGAAAACATAAATTTTAAATTTGTTATTGAATCATAATAAAATATTTCAGTTTCAAGGTAAATAGAAACATGATACAGAAAAAAAAAGTTTTGAGACATTGTCATGTAGTTTACTGTTAGCCTGCTAAAAAGAGGCTTGCAGTCACAAGGTGCTTAAAATATCGTTCTGTTTAAAATAAATTAATGTTAAAATATCATATGAAAATAAATGAAAATGTAAAAATAAATATGTATATCATCAGAAAGAACACTGTATCAGATTTAAAATATTGTATACTTTATGGTACTAATATGACTTTAAAATGATTTTTGGATTACTGTCAGATATAAGGGGTTTGTTAGTTCTGCTACCGTTAGATATTTACCCCCATGCCTGGAAGTTATGCGTTCATTTCTGTTCGTGTGTCCGTGTGTTTGTCTTTGGTTTGTTCACAAGATAACTCACGCAATAACAAACAGAATCCAATGAAATCGAGAATGGGCCAATGAAGAATCGGTAAGTGTTTGGTGTGGGTCTGGATCCTGATCCGGATCGAGGAATGACGTACAGGAATATTGACAAATGGTAAGTCACTTATGACCGATTGAACATGGTAATATGGGCCAAATAAGTGAATGCAAACATTTGTGGAAGGGACATATGCCCCGATGAACCTGGATATATAGGCAAATGAGGAATTAAAACACGGGTTGCGGAGTATTCCACATAAAGGACCTATACGTGAGAATGCATATTTCCTGTATCATATGTAAAATGTTATCTAATTATTATTTACAAAAACGTATATGTTGGTAGTTCCATAAAGTTCTGGAACAGTAATTTGTAAGCATACTCTTAATTACATCATTAAGTTTTTTAACTTCAAGCTGAAGTATGCTGACATAAAACTAAACTTATAATTCCGGATATATCAAATGAATCATAATATATGGGTCTGGGCTTCATTTTGACTTTTTTTAGTCGACATTAGAATGCTGAACGTATAAGAAAACCATCAGGTCACATACCTGGACGATTGAAATATTGTCCAAATGGGAAATTTATATGGAGCTGTCATAGATAGAGTCATGCTCTTTGTTTTTAAAATAGAAGGGAGGACGTTCAATCTTTCGGGCCATTTGTCTATTGCATTATGAACACAGTATATTTTTGCTCACATGCTAGGGACATTCCAGGTCCCCTAATCAATCGCAACAGGTAGTCAGTCAACCTTTGGATTACAGCATCTATTGTTATTCTGCAAACGCCAAAATACAAATACACAAAAAAATAAAACCACTGATCAAGCATGAAGTCGCACATGGCCTTGATCGTATGGGAAAATTAATACATGCATAATTTACATATTTTTCTTATGTTATCCAATTTATTGAAATGAGCAAATTATTCCATCAGTTAATCGGTTCAAACGTGTACACACAAGCACAAACACTTATGTATACGAAATCAGACAGAGAGAGAGAGAGAGATTATGTGTGTGTGCCGGGGGTGGGGGGGGGGGGGTTAAGAATAGTCCTTTCGCACTGCCTAGTATAAAGAAATCTGACATCGTTTCATAAATTTACCATCAAAGTTAAAATATCACTCTTAAAATGCATATTCATGGGTTGTATATGTTTTCGGTGTGTATCGCAGATAAAGAATGTGATTACCGAAGTCATAATTCCCGGGGACAACTCTAATTTAAAGATTTTAAAAGGACACGGATTCAATGAAGGAAAGTAACTGTGTGCGTCTAAAAAGTAAGGCAAAGACAAGGATTGCTTTTAACGGTAGTGGATGAGTAATAGTTCATTTGTAGCCGTTAATAGAGAGATTAACTTCCGCATCCATCTCATTTGTCTTCCAAGGTCCATCTTCATTGTCTCTTAAAATAATGTTTGAAAGCACCACTCGTTAATCATGGTTGATCTTTTAGAATTGATTTCACACGAGTATTACAGACTGTTAAACCAGGAGTGTGCTGTTTTCCAGATGTGTAATTGACTTCAGAGTTGTATATTTTGATGGAGCGCCTTCTTTGGCAGCATTGGAGCTATAAACGTGTAAGTGAAACTAGAACACATTTATCATGCCAACGTGACATAAAGGAGTAATAAAAAATGTCACCGTTCAAGAAATAAAAGCCCAAACTATTAAAGAGACCAGGGGTTGGTAATTTGGAGAGTGCAACGTTGTTCTATAAGAAAGCAGAACAAGTATAATAAATCATGTAGCAGGATATTATGAAAGCTGCTACGATCTTACGAAGACTTTTACAACTTCAGAACCAGACTAACTCGACTTACTTTATTTCTCTGTTATTTCCCTTTGTGAAGAGTTTGCCTCCGTCTGGTAGGCGTGACCGACCATATTCCGACTACTATATTCCCTTTGAGTTCTCGAGGGAAATACTTTTAATGCTATAAAACATCCAAGAAAAACCTCTACGGGGATTTAGGGATTTATATCTGTCAGATTTTAGATTGCTTTAGAAAAAAAAGTTTATAAAAGGTACGTTTTAACATTTAATTCTATTTTTGATGTTGCTTGCGGCTTAAGCAGTTGGGGTAAACCCTTCGGTGCTTATCATTTTGTCCGTCGAATCTTGCGCTCTAATAAACCGAAACCAAAGTAGAAATTTGTATATGAATTCGCGTACGAATTGTGCCCGAGGCCGTGAACACGCAAATTGCTGACACCAGTGGTCGCAATATGGACTTTTCCTGATTGGGACGTGAGCTATAGGCGTTAAAGATAGCAGCTTTGGGCGTACCGCGTCGTGGTTCAATCTAACACACCCGGCGGCATAATCTCTTTAGTAAGAATAGAAAAAAATCATTACAGCGCGTCTCTTGGGATACTTATGACTAACCTACAGTAGAGTGAGACAGGGAACATTTTAAATCCCATCTAACCTGGCATGTGGAGAGATATACAGCTATTGCTTATAGAGCGGGCAAGGCGGAAACAATGGATTACGAGGATATGACGAGGTAAGGGGCGTATTCACTGCAGCACCTGAACAATGTACAAGCAAGCTTGTTTTACTTCGACTGCTGGATCACGTTGACATTTAGAAGAAAGATAATGCATACATATGAAATTTCTTGAGTTGACGTGATATCTGAGACCCAACCGTAAAAGATGGTTTTATTTTTATGCCATCATGCATTGTTTTCAAGAGCACTTACATTAGTCCAGTATTTCTTTAATTGTCTGCATTCGCGATTTATTTTTTACGGGAAGTGTTTTTTTATGAGTGCCTTTTTGATTGAACTAGATGATATTTGACGCAAAAGTGATGTTATAATTATGAGAGCTGGCGAACCAAATAGAAGAAATGTTAAGTAGAAATGCAATGAAACTGAAGGGTTCAAATGTGATAATGTCAACTTCTAGGGTTTACGGACATTACTCAATGTCCATAAAGACGGCCACGTAAACAATTGATATTACCATTCTACTTTCGGCTGATCGAAATCCATTTCAACGCATGTTGTGCTGCAGATAACTTAGAGCCAGACCTATAATACCAGAATCTAAAGGAATTTGTTTAAGTGATATAAAGGACACCGGATCAAACTGAACGAGAACCTGTTTGAATAAATCAAATTTAATGATATGTGAAGTGTCTTTCTTTCATTTCTGGGCAAAGAAAGATTATTGTTTATTCATCTTCAGATGAAACCTGACTGAAAATATGAGCTGCAACTGCTTAATTTTCAGTGACGCCGGTTTGAGGATTACACTAATGACCGCCTTAAGTTAGCAGCTAATGAGGATCGGAAGAAATAGGATCGTGTCTGAGAGCGTGCAGCATGACGCTGAGAACCTCTGACACCCCCTGAAAGAGGAACAGAGGAAGTTGATGAGGGAAGATAAATAAACCATAAGCTACAAACCTGATCTAGAGTCCACAGCCAAGTCGAGTTCCCTGCGACGTAAGGCGAGGGATTAGCCACGAGAGCTGGCGCGTGGAAGCGCCATATTATATTGCAAACATTGGAGACGGAGTTGAAATAAATGTACCTACGGCTCCGTACAGCTGATTCCCTTTAGAAGCTCAGAGTCATCGCACGGGATATGAAAGATATCAGACTTTTTTCCAATTACTGCAAGAGGATTATGGCGTGTACTCAGAACACTTGAGGTACAAGTGATGTCTGCTGGGAGGTGGAGTTCGTACTTTACTGTGTCCTAGATCATCTGTTTTCACGAAACAGAATCTTGCCCCGTAGAGCAAGCTATATTTGCTGAAATAACGTAAAAGAACTGTCGGACTGTCATCTGCTTTTGTAACCCGGATAAACAGAACACGCTCAGGTTGAGACAGATTTCTCTCTGAAGCCCGGAGCTAGTATTGGTTTGTGTAATAGCCGAGTGAAGGGTTGTCCGCGGCTTCCCGGGTAGACCTAATCAATAGATCATTCTTACAGTCTTCACAATGGGGCAAGGGTTTTATGAGAATGCTCGTTTTGTGACCGGGACAATTTGCATGCCGGTCATTTGTATTGTTGGAATTTCAGGAAATTTAATGTCTTTAATAGTGCTGACCAGGCCGTACATGCGAACATCTACAAATGTGTACTTGTCGGCTCTAGCCTTGGGTGATACAGTTAAACTTATAAACGATGGTGTGTACTTCGTTCATGTGGCCATGCTGCAGTACGATTCACGAACAGCTAGTCAGATGGTAGCGCACAGCTACCCCGTATGTCATTACGTCAACGTCATGTCAGTGTGTATGACGTCATGGATTACTGTGTGCCTTGCTTTTGAGAGACACATCGCGGTACGTCACCCTCTGCGTGCCCACGTTTGGTGTACCGTGCGACGTGCAACGCTGGTTTCAATAGCAATCACTGCTATCATGGCTCTAGTTCCGCTTCCGACTTTGTTCAGATACAAGACAGTACATCAGCATGGGGAGAACGAAACAACAGCAGTCTTGGATGTTTCAGACTTTTGGAAAAATGAAACAAATCGTACTGTACTTTCTTGGATAATTGGCTTAGTCCGCGCCATCATTCCTTTGTGCATCCTTTTCAGTCTAAATTTGTGCATTATTCGCAGCCTCATGAACCAAGAGTTCAATGGGCCGACCTTGACCGCTCGGCAGCGTGTTACTTTCATGTTGGTCACCGTGGTGATGATTTATGTTGTATGTTTCACGCCTGACGTCATAATGTCTACCGTGCTAGGCCTTGGTTACTACGACGAAAACAAACTCGTCAAGGGTATCCGAGAAATCACGGATATTCTTGTGAGCCTGAATTCAGCGACCAATTTCTTCGTATATTGCCTCTGGAGTGTAAAATTCCGTACAGCTCTTGCTTCCATGTTGTGTAGGTCACATCGCGGCCATCACGTGACCGGTCACAATAACAGAGGTGCGACAGACAGTGTAGGGTCGGACTGTATTGGGCGGGTAAGCATCCAAACACGTGTGTGAAATCAATTACTGGTCCAGGTTTGGAGAAAGATTTTGAATAACATAAGTACATGAACGGCTACAACTGACGGAGTATTTTTGCCATTTACAAAAAGCCTTTCAACGGGAAAAGCACCGTTTTATACAACTACATATGTTGAAAATGATTATCAGATGTTTAATGATGTTTGAACGTAAAGGGCTTTTCGATGATATATAATTTATAAATGTTTTATGACCAATTCAAAATATGATAACTATGCAGAAATGACGTAAGTATAATTGACCATTTTCTGAATAGAGATAAGCTTATCATTCCTGTAATATCGACGGAAAAGAATGAATCAAAAGCCAAAGTTTCTATATGAACTGTATTCTAAAACAAATATTTTATCGCTGAATCTAGGGCAAACTTTTCTGATGAATTTAAAGTCTGGAACTCATGATCTTGAATCGAAGGATGACCTAGTTTGAAGACTTTTTATACAATATTATTTATATGCCAACCAGCTGAAACTGACCATTTAATTCAATATGGCTTCACAAAAGACAAATGCATGCTGTGTGTATTCGGTTTTCAGAAATAAAAATTGGTAGGATTTTACCTATTATGAAACATGAGAATTCGTGAGATCTCAGATAACGAGTCGACGTAACAAATGGAAGTCATAGATCGCGTACATACATGAAATAGAATACCAGACGTGCGAAGAGAGGTCCACCTGCCAGCTTAGGTAAGCAACATATTTATGGTCATTATTACTGCTGTTATATAAAAAAAACCTTTGAATTTCCAAGCAAAATTTCAAATAATGGTAATCAAACACTTTGAACAAAATTTATTAGAATAAAAAAAAAGAATAAAATGTGTCTAAAGTAAATATATATAAAAATAAAGTAAAATATAAATATAAAGTAACATATACACAGAAATAGACACATATACATACATAAAAACTACTCCAAAGAAACGAAAGTGCTTATATTTAAGATCGCTGACTTATGTATTTAAAATTAAACGTAATGTAAACAAAACCAGATATAAAATAAAATGGCAAGTGGAGATTCGAAGAGGAATTATACGTAAAAAATCATATCGTTTTATTTATGTGGCAGTCAGCTGCGGTATTGCCAAAATGTATGTGTGTCGAATGTTTCATGAGATATCCAGGGAAATATTCTAAGCACCATTCCATTCGGAAGATAAAACAGCTTGCTATTTAATTTTATGACTAGACAATCATTTTTTTTCTCTTCCTCTTTTACCCTGGTACGTATATATGTAATTGATTACACAGGTGTACAAAATAGCCGCATAGAGAAATCCCCAAAAGATATTACAAAACAGTTCCAAGCCTGCCAAAGGTAAATACCCAAAAAAAGAGTAAGGGCTCCGGAAAAAAAGTAGACGTCTTTGAAATAAAGAGTAAAAAATTATATATATATATATATATATATATATATATATATATATATATATATATATATATATATATATATATATATATTGACGCATGTCAATCCCAAAATCAAAATATTCTTGGCGCACATCGCAATTCATGAAGATAAGGGGATATTCCACATGTTGTGACACATTCTTAACATTTGTGCACAAAAAAGCGAAATGTCCCTTTTTTGGTCTGACTAGAATGTTAACGCAGGAGAGATATAGTATATCGGAATTCTCTAAAAAATAAGAGGAAGAAAAAAAAAGAGACGTGCTAAAAAAGAGCGAAAAAATAGTAATTAGCGTCATTTTCAGGAAATCCTCAAATAAAAAAAAAGAGTGACTCTTTTAAAAAAGAGTGATCTGGCAGGTCTAAGTTCTGTTGTAACCCCATGGTTGGACCAACGATTGAACACAAGTGACAATATATATTGGTAATAACATATTGGTCATTGACGATCACTTCTAATACAGATTAGTCATGACCTGTGTCCTCAGAGGTAAAATGTCACAGATGTAATGTATACGGATGTCATTGTTATTATTTTCTTATTCTGATTAGTACGAAAGACGAAAAGGGCCATTATCAATTATCTTCGAATTGTTTTATTTATATTAGAGTCCTGTGTCAGGTTGCTTACACATAATGAATGATACAATATGGATATGACACAAAGGTTTATTAATTACATACAACACAGGTCAGTATTAAAGAGTACAGTATAAGTAAAGTAATTTATAATTATTATAGAAAACAATACATTTATCGGGGCGGATATAGGGTATTGGTAAGGGGGGGGGGGGGGGAGCGTAGCTCTACACCTGGACTCAAGTAAACCAGTGTGCCTAATAATTAATAGGCTCAAACCTGTATCATTATTTAGTAGACTTCATGCGTATGTAGACACGTGAAGACAGGGGCGTGAATATAGGTAGGGTGGGGTGGAGGGGTCAATGTAATCATCCCCCCTGCTATCAAGAGAATAATATTTATTTATTGAACGAAAATTATTTTGGTAATTAGAATTATAGAAAATGGTTGAATTTTGCATTTCGTTCTACTACGGAATATTTTATATTTAAATACAATTCTATACTGGAAACATAATACCTTATATTTAAGAAGTTTAAATTTAATTGTAATATATTTGTAATGTGTCAAACAGACCATATATGTATATATATGTATATATATATATATATATATATATATATATATATATATATATTTGTCCAAATTTTGATAACCCACAAACGATGGGGTAGAGCTGTGGGAGACGCAAAATCAATTTCTTAATAATTTCTGTATTAAGCGTGTAGACGCTACGCTATCATATTTTTGTCCTGGATTTTTGAAGAATCAGAAGGGGGGGGGGGTAATGGAAATCCTGGAGATAAGAGAAACAACGATTTTATGAAGACTTTGGTTATCATTTATTGTCCGTCATTACCACCTGCTACTGATTTGGCCGGCAGCGTCAGATACCAGCTATTACTGATAAAATGCATTTGTAAATCAGTCTCAGTTCATATTCTCATTTGAAAGTCATTCTCTCCTAATATATATATATATACGTGTATATGTATTTATTATTCACTGGCAAATTGGCAAAAAAGTAAAAAGCATGAGTTTTAAAAATTTACCGATAATTTAAAATGCAGAATTCAGCTGAACAGTTACCATCTACTTCAGCATGAATCATTTCCTGTGCAATTATTGTTAAGATAAAATTGTGTGTGCATGATTGAATTCATAATCATTTTTAAACAAAAAATCGCAGATTGTTGCAGGAAGATAATACAGCTCGAACAAATAAACCATGCAAAAAGACCCAGGCTTACGTGGGTTGTAATGAGTTTATCATTCTTTTTTTTTTGTTTAAGCTAAGATCGAGTGAACAAACAATATTAAATTAAAATCCGAACAGACATGCTACGTCAATATGTTCTGAAGTTAACGAACGACATTTTCTTAAACGCTAAAGGTTTTATGTGAATACTTAGTTCCTATTACCATTATGGTCTTTGGCCGAATTATGTCCCTCAGATTAGTAAACGCATGGACCTCTGTGACTAAATCTCCATTAAGTAATTAGAGCCAAACTGAATCTTCTTTGATGCTTTGTTGATAGAAAGCACCTTGAAAAATTATGTCCATTTTCAACTCAAAACCGACTAACAGAAAGTTTCACATGCATAAAAGAAACATTAATCGTATGCCCAAATATCATCTTAGAGAAATTATGGATATCATTATACTATACGATAATTATTCCTTGATGACCAGATTATGGATAAAGAGAATTGCCCATAGAAAAGCCGATTTTTTCCCTTTTATGTAATTAAAGGTCGATATCATATCCTCAGTAAGGGTCCTCGGGCTTTAAATAAACGTCTTACGTTAGCGCCTTCGCCATAAACTGACGCTTCCAGAAGAAGAAAAAAATCACGGAAAATCACATTTGTTAACATTTTTATATGTCTTGAGTGAGACCATTTAATCTTCCTGAAATGTACAGTCACTCTATAGAGCCTTTATGTCCTCCATCTGGACTAGAACCTGTATATCAAATGCCTTCGATCATCGTGTCAGCTCTACAGATTGCAATATGTTAGTCTGCGTTTTTCATCTTAACCGAATAGGACATTACATTTCGATACCTGATATCCATTTCAATTGTTGTACGGAAAAAGTAATTGACCATAAAACCAGACCATGAAAACCCCGCTGGGAACGGTAACAATATCGTATTTCAAGGTAAGCAGCTTGTTTCTTTCCAGGCGCATTGGTTCTCATGTATCTGGAGGTAAAACGTCCTGACGGAGTTTTTTTCACCTATTTATGTGCAGGTGATGATGCGTAAGACGACAAGATAGGCCCGGAGACAGTAGATCGTGTTCTGATTCAGAAATGATACCGCCACAGGCAGTATTCCCCCAAAATATAAAAAAGCATTGAAATTCCGGGGTCTGCTTTCTACGTGTCTGACGAAGGTTCAAGTAAGTCTATATATAAAAAGTATCATAAGTCCCGGGGTTCCTAAATCGTGAGTATACTTGTCTCCTATATACCCGGTAAGTGGCCGGGAATGTAGAAAACAAAAGTTGTGATTTTTTTAGGTAAATGTCTTAATGGATCTGGATGCAAATTTAAATCACATAATTTATAAATTATTACATGTGATATTAATACTTGGCATCGTGTGTTATGTAGCTTTTTTTAATAAATTATATAGTTTTTTTTAGGTTTAAAGGCAGATAAATAATATATAATTATGGAAAAACAGACATATACTCAATTTTAATTTCAAAATCATACTGTGAACCATTGTAAACATAGTCAACATGTTTACGACAACCTGCTTCAGGACTATTCAAGGATGGCAGTCAGGGAACCGGGCTTTCAGACATTCTAAGACATTGGACATTACCTTACGCGGAGAAAAAAATAGACGTCAGGCGACAAAAAGTATGGTTCTCAGGCACTTTTTTTCAGAAATCAGTTGCGGGCTACCTTTTTGTATGTTTCGATATAAATGTCATATGATCAGGGAAAAAATAAAAATAACAGAATATATTTCCTAAACAGGTAAAAGCACTACATAACAAAGGAAAACTTATCAAAATTGTATAATTTTATCTTCTTGAAAGATGAAAATCAAAATAAAAATGTGGGGGGGGGGGGGTAAATTTGACGAGCGTGGTGCATGAGATGTTAATTAAAATGTTAATTATATTGTAAATTACATTTATACTGACTAATACGCATCATCCAATTGCTCGACACTTTACATATAATCAAATATTAAAACAGATGTGGGAATCAAGAATAAAATAAATTATATGAAATTTCAAGCATTAAAACATCTACATCTAGAATCTAAAATCATAGGAGGTAATCTAAATCGATTTCAAGTTACCCGTTCGGTATACCGGGGGCTAATCTGATATCTGTTTCAAGTATCCTGCCCCCTTGTAATCTGAGGAGGGGATAATCTAAAATCGCTACATCGTTGCTTCTAAGCCATATTTTATTTGCAGTCCCTTATGATATAAGATAGTACGCCGAGAGCAGTCCAACATGTGATATTGAAAATCGCAGAGAAATTAACCGAAAAGGGAAACAAAATTTGTCATTTTGGACAACACTTGGCGACTACAAGTACGTTTTCACGTAAAATTAACCAGGTGCATATTAATTTATCTTCCTGCATGTTTGTTGATTAATCTGTATGAGCCTAGGAAATGAAGAAATTTACCAAAGGGATTCACTTATAATGCTTGTTTGACAAATGGCCATTGCTGTGCAGCTTTAAATATGACTGGCGTCATGACCCTGCATGGACCCTATCAGTCAACATAAAATTGTGACAATATTAATGTATTAAGACGGATATAGTCTAGCTTTATTGGTACCTTACATAGTTAATACCTATTCAGATAAATTATATGTAAACGCTAAATAATCTTCATTTATACTCTACAGTTTATTCTCGAAACCACTAAAATATATTTCACACATTTACGGCAATATATCAAAAACCGCTTCAACCAAAATGTGAACGGACGACAGTTAGAGTACCAAGCTTTCTCACATTCTGCGAAACTGGAAGTCATCTGACGTGACGAAAATAGAAGTTATTGGAAGGATTGCAGGCAGGCGTGTAATGCCTCTCTTACAGTCATAACAAGGGCCGGTAGCACAGGTATAGTTTTCTTGTATGGGCCGCTGCTTGCTTGATATTTTACCAGAACCGTCGTATTACATTATGCATTGACCCGTTAAAACACATACACCTCTAGCTGCCTTCATGATGTTAAACCTAACGTGGCTATATTCCCCAATATAAACTTTCAGTGCTAGGCTACAAATCTTTCGAAACAATTACATAATAACCATACATTGACTGAATGTACAGGATAGCAGCTAGCTCAGATTGTGAAATCGTACTTGAAAAAATATCAGTCTTAGAATATAAGACTGTGGTTGGTAAGGCTGGGTATCCCCTTTGCATTGTGATAAATTGCGATATGTGGTAGCGTATTGCGATACGTATTAGGATATGATCTTGAATTAAATTTACAGGAAATGGGCGTGTAGTCTATTTAAAGTATTGCATGGAAATATTTCATGTACACTAATTAGACACTAATATACATTGTTAGAACCTTCACAAAGTAATCCATTATTATATGAATTGCTTATATCAAATAATATGTGCGCAAAATCGTAACAACGCAATTTCACATTATGTGGGCACAACTGATTTATTTATACCAACTACCATGTACGTAACATATAAACAATAAAAACCACTTTTACATGACGAGATATTACCGTTAATCATTAATATTTCCGTCTTGATATTGTTACGAAGAAAAAATGTTCGGGGGAAAACGCTGGGCCGATCTGGGATTCGAACCCATAACGGTGACGCACAAGTCCGGCGTACCAACCGCTTCGCGATAAAGCAAGCTTCACTGGCGAGAAAGGTCCGTTTTTATGTAACCCCGTCACACACCCACTCTTGAGATCTTCTATCAGAGTCAGAACAAGACTAATTATCCCAGGAGTCACACTTTGGACGAGCCCCCATTTTGTTACGCAGACAAATTTTTCGTTGGAAAATAATGGGCCGATCCGGGATTCGAACCAAAACGGTGGCGCACAAGTCTGGCGAACAAACCGCTTCGCTAGAAAGCAAGCTTCACTAGCGAGACAGTTTGGTCCGCTTTTATGTCACCCCGTAACAATATGCTATATATTATGCATACCACAGTGAAAGTATTATGATATGACACGCATAAATGAATTGCCACATTGAACTGTCATAAATAAAATTGTCATAAAAGTACTTTTTGCCCCTTCACCCGAGGACAGGGTTTAATAAGGGCAAGAAAACATGAAAAGGATTCACCCCGAGGACAGGAGCGAGGTGGGATTATATCTGCGGAGAGGGTTTGTCGGTCATTAGACCCGTACCTTGAAAATAGTAGAAACCGGAAGAACGATCTTGGAATGACCGCGCTCTCATCAGGAAATATATAGTCAGATCTTCCTTTCAAGTGAATCGGTAAAATCAAGAAATACATTTCGAGTCTGAATTTACAGACTACATTGCAGTAAAAAACAGGAACAATTGTGCGTAGTCTGTCTTTTTGTGTACCCGTTAGCATGACACGCGCTGTTGTCATTAGGGCCAGGAAATGCTAATTCTTGGCCCAGACAGCATTAGTTGAGACCTCCTTGGGGACATGAAACCAACCACTTAAAGTGAAATAAATTACCGCCCACTAAGCTCTACTTTGGTAAACTATACTGATGTTTTAAAAAGAACAGCGCCGGCTGACTTCTTGAAATTTGGTTACATGCACATGTGGTGCATTATGGTCACATTATATATATAATATATAATATATATATAGGGTAGAGAATTGTGTCAAATTATATTCGTCTCAAAGTAATTAAATAATATGTGGTAAATGGCAAATCTCCTTGGAAACCCGAAATTAGGTCATGGTGATCTATATTCTGCGACCTATAGGGAAAAGATGTCATATATGCACCCAGAATGTGAGATGGGGACAAATCGTATCTGTTAAGTCTAGAATCTTCTAACACAATATCTTGGGAGTTTTTAGGCAAATCTCCTTGGAAACCTGAAATAGGTTATGGTGACCTATATTTTATGACCCTCGGGCCGAAAAGTTTTTTTTAGCATCAGACACTCAGACAGTCAGATGGGGCACAAATTGAATCAATAAGGCCTAGAATCCTCCAACGGGACATTTAGGGAGGTCCATGGCAAATCTCCCTGGAAACCTAAAATTAGATCATGGTGACCTATATTTTTTACCTACAGGCGGAAAACATGATTTCGAGCACCCTGAATGTCAGATGGGGACAAATCATATATGTGAGGCCTAGAATCTTCTTACTCAATATCCCGGGAGTTTCTAGGCAAATCTCCTTGGAAGCCTGAAATTAGGTCATGGTGACCTATATTTTGTGACCTACAGGCCGAAAACATGATTTCGAGCACCCAGACAGTCAGATGGAGCACAAAGTGTATCGATTAGGCCAAGAAACCTCTAACCTGACATTAATGGAGGTCCCAGGCAAATGTCCTTAAGAAACCTAAAATTAGGTAACTGTAACCTATATTGTATGACCTATAGGAAAAAGATGTCGTATGAAAACCCTGAATTTCAGATGGTGACAAATCGTATCTGTTAGGCCTAGAATCTTCTTACACAATTTATTGGGAGGCACTAGGCAAATCTCCTTGGAACCCTGAAACTAGGTCATGGTGACCTACATTTTGTGACCTACAAGACAAAAACCTGATTTTGAGCCTCCTGAATGTCAGATGGGCACAAATCATATCTGTAAGGCCTAAATTCTTTTAATGCAACATCCTAGGAGGTCCTAGGCAAATCTCCTTTGAAACCTGAAATTTGGTTATGGTGACCTACATTTTGTGACCTACAAGCCAAAAACAGGATTTCGAGCACCCAGAAAGTCAGGCAGGGCACACACTGTATTTGTTAAGCCTAGAATCTTCCCATGTAACATTCTGCGACGTCTTTGGCAAATGTCTGTGGAAAACTGAAATTAGGTCACCATGACCTATATTATGGACCTTTAGGAAAAGAAGTCATATATGGACCCAGACAGTCAGTCAGGGCACACATTGTATCTATTAAGCCTAGAATCTTCTGATGTAACATTTCAGACGTCCTTGGCCAGAGTCCTTGGAAAACTTAAATTAGGTCACCATGACCTATGTTTCGCAACCTATCAGAAAAGATGTCATATGAGCAACCAGACAGTCAGACAGGGCACAAATTGTATCCATTAGGCCTAGAATCTTTTTACATAAAATTCAGGGAGGTCCTAGTCAAGTGTTCTTTGAAACCTGAAATTAGGTCATGGTGACCTATATTGTGTGACCTATGGGCTGAAAAATAGTTTTGCGCACCAAGACAGACAAGGCATAAAATGTATCCATAGCCCTAGACTCTTCTAACATGAAATTTATTCTTGACAAAATCTTCATTTAGTCTTCAAGGTTTGATTTGGTACATCAAACAACATTTTATAAATTCATAAAAAGACAAGTTACATCTGTAACAAAAATAAGTCTAAGCCCCCTCCCCCCCCCCCCCCCCCACGAAAAAAAATATATATATTTATATTTTTTTTTATTTTTTTTATCAATAATTAACTAATTTCAGTTATTCAAGTTGTAAATCCTCCAAGTTTTTTTTTTACAAATTTCCTTATTGAATCATATAGTCTCAAAAAATTAAGAAATGTATAATCATTTAACCTCCATATATATGTACAATTTCTCTCTCTCCATGTGTCATGCACAGGTGGTTGTTGTGTCTGCGATTAAAAACCTTAACAATAGGCTCCAGACATAACAAAAACAAAAATAGTGACACATTGAATATATTTTGTATGGCTACTTTACTTTTATGTCGAATAGAATATTTCTCTCTCTCTCTCATTCAGAGAAATCCTTGGCAATTCTCATTGGAAACCTGAAATTGGATCATGGTGACCTATATTCTGCTAGCTATGGACCAGAAATATGATTTTGAGCACCCACACAGACAGGGTACAAATTGTATCTATTTTCCTTGGAACCCTCTATTGTAAAATCCAGGGGGGTCCTGGGCAGGTCTCCTATGAATCCTGAAATTTTTATTTTCTGTCCTTTTTTTCAACACTGTAACTTTAGCCATAAGCTATTCTCACAGACAATATATTACATAAATAAAAAAATGAGCACCCAGTCAAAATTAGCTGAGCATCATGGCCCATGGGCCACATTTTTCCGTTAGGCGGGCAGTTCTGTTAATTTTTTTTTTTTTTTATAAAAAAAAGCCATTCGCCAGGACCGTGGGTCAAGAAGGTAAATATGCTAACTTACATTACAAAAACACATAATTTCAAACGCGTAATACAGATAATCTCCAATTTTCATTTTAAAATTTTTTTTAATTAGAAGATTCATATTGGACACGGAATCTGGTTCAGAATGACTTGGATTGGGAGGACGTGGACTCGTACTTCTTTTACTTAAAATTTTATTTACGTTACATGGATTATACAAATAGTTATTTTAACTAATGCTAGACTCTCTCCATGGCTCAGTTGGTTGGGTTCAGTTGTGTCTAGTAGACATAGAAGAAACCGGAAAATCAGGAGAAACCACAGGCCTTTGTCGGGCAACTACAACCCACTCTCATAGTCACGCCAGGGATCGAACCCGTGGCGCCATGCCGCTTCAGTTGAATGGATTCGGACTTGAACTCAGATGATGTTGACTCGACTTCATCAATGTTCCAAGTATAACGAAAATGAAACATGAAAGTCAAGAACGCTTATCAATAAGACCGCGTCCTTAGCGTATGGCTACCTTCATTTAAATATCACTAGACAATCCTTCTTATAAAACATTGAACAAAAATGAAAAAAAAAATACATAAGATAGGGCCCTAAATAAAACTATAATCATATTCGCATAAACAGTTTAAAAAAAATCAAATTTAAGAAAAAACCAGGAAAAGCTGTGGTAAAAAATATAAGCTCATTAATAATTTAAAAATCTTATTGGGAGTTTATTATAGCTCTTTCTAAACAAATTAATTTCCTACATGTTGCTATAGCAATTCGAAATTTCATCAGGAATATTTAAGTGCAGATAAAGTAGTTTTTTACTTTTTTATTGGTTGAAGATTTCATTTAAACAAAATACAAAATCGATAAATTAATTGTAGAAAGCATAGCAATTAGCCATTTTAAAAAATGTAACTGTTACGGTGTAACTATTGTTTTTGCTAAGTCATACCGAATCGTCGTAAAACAGCAATTTTCTGCCGTCAACGATATTTATTTTTACGGAGTCCGTAGCCAAACTGATATGGCACAGTGGTGTCTAGAAATATCAGATAGTGCCACGCTTGAAAGGGACAACGCCTGCATAATTTAAAAGCAGGGTTGTCACCTACGGTTTGTGAGTTGACATTTTTTTATAACCTCCCGTCTAACCTGTTCAACATTAGACAAAGGTTATCCTTCTGAAAAGAAGAAGTGGCGAGCTTGTGCTTTTAGTGTATTGAAACTAATATATACGTGTCCATAACTGTTTATTGGGGCTGGATGGGATAATGGTTAGGGCGCCCGACCTTTAATCTCAAGGTTCGGATTCACGCAATTCTCTGCAGAAGACTAAAACCCCTAGCCAAGGTCGTTGCCACAAGGTTGTGCCCTCAACACCTTAGAGAAAAGGTGTACCTCTTATTTACAGCTGTCAAATGTAGTGTAGATACCTGCTAGGGCCTAATATGGCTGATTTGGCTGTAAACATGCTTCGCCATGAACATCTTCGCCATACTAATATAACAAGAGAGCATTAGGTCGGATGAGACTGAAATCGTCAATTGGACCATAAATCAAGTTCCTATAATACATTTTTTATTGTACAAGGTGGAGAACAATCGATCATAATTGTCAATGATCACGTTAAATATTTTAGGAACTAAGTACATACTTTTTAACTGCAAATGTATGTAGTGTGTGGTTATCTCTGACTGCCTGTCTCTGTATCTCTCTCTCTTTTTCTGTCTGTCTTTTTCTGTCTCTATCTGTCTGTCTGTCTCCCTCTCTCCCTCTCTCTCCCATCCCCATTCGCAAACTGTCGCTTTTACGATAGCCGACCCTGCGTCTGGTGACAGACTACAATTGTAGGTATATGGACAACGGGCCGCATACTGAAAGGGACCTATTCCTTAATCTGACGTCTGTTAACTGAGAGAATCCCTACAAACTTAAAAATTGGCCACAAAACGCCGATCCCACAGCACACAGCTTTTTCGTTTTGTTCATAACATGCATGTGGGATAATTAAAAAAAAATAACCCAAAACATACCTTTCGCAAATACCGCTAATTTCAAACCCTCGCGAATAAAAGGGTAACCACGGGATCATATACAGCTGACACATCTCCTGCATAGGTGGCTTATGCTGACATTTCCATGGCCTTTCCGTCGAGCCTTTTTTAAACATAAGGTCTTAGGTGATCAAAATTTAGATCATCCTCAGCTCCGATATGTTAGCCTATGTTTCTTTCACAGACCAACGTTGCAGAACGTTCTTTTCAGTCCGAGCTTTTTTTGGCATTAGTATGTCAACATTTTATCGTCCATATCTCGTGTAGACAGGAGCGTGCTAAATAACAATCTCACGCGAACATAGTAAACTAGAAAACCCATCGGCAAAGACTTAATTTGGCAGGAATACATGGCTTCTTATAGCGTGCGTAGAGTTCTTTTACGGCTTCGATACAGACCTGTGAAAAAAAGAACTGATGTTTTAGGGAATGCCGGGCTGTTAAGGTCTTAGGCTATGTAGCATATTGTACCTCAGTATCCAAGGGAATAAATTATGGAATCGCGATAGAATATCATTGATAAAATCAATTTTTTAAAGCAAGCAATCACTCTTCCTCTTTCTATAGAACTTGTGAGATTTCTGGCTTACTCTCCGTGAATATTAATGAACTTTATAGATACGTGTAATTTTTGTTATGAAGAGTTCTTATACGACTTCTGTGCCGGATATATGAACTTGTTTATCTAAAAGCTGTTAGTAAACACAGCGATGTTGAAAAAAAAGAACAAACATGTTACCTTAGGCGGTTGGTAGCATATGTGCTTAAGTTGAAAGGTCATGCAAAACTCTGGTACGTCTGACTTGCTGCCAATTGTCCATGTCGAATTTGTTTGGGTTATTTTTTTTTGTTAATTATCCCACATGCATGTTATGAACAAAACGAAAAAGTTATGTGCTGTGGGATCGGCGTTTTGTGGCCAATTTTTAAGTTTGTAGGGATTCTCTCAGTTAACAGACGTCAGATTAAGGAATAGGTCCCTTTCAGTCTGCGGCCCGTTGTCCATATACCTACAATTGTAGTCTGTCACCAGACGCAGGGTCGGCTATCGCAAAAGCGACAGTTTGCGAATGGGGATGGGAGAGAGAGGGAGAGAGGGAGACAGACAGACAGATAGAGACAGAAAAAGACAGACAGAAAAAGAGAGAGAGAGATACAGAGACAGAGACAGGCAGGCAGAGATAGCCACACACTACACACATTTGCAGTCAAAAAGTATGTACTTAGTTCCTAAAATATTAAACGTGATCATTGACAATTATGATCGATTGTTCTCCACCTTGTACAATAAAAAATGTATTATAGGAACTTGATTTATGGTCCAATTGACGATTTTAGGCATTCCCTAAAACATCAGTTCTTTTTTTCACAGGTCTGTATCGAAGCCGTAAAAGAACTCTACGCACGCTATAAGAGGCCATGTATTCCTGCCAAATTAAGTCTTCGCCGATGGGTTTCTAGTTTACTATGTACGCGTGAGATTGTTATTTAGCACGCTCCTGTCTACACGAGATATGGACGATAAAATGTTGACATACTAATGCCAAAAAAAGCTCGGACTGAAAAGAACGTTCTGCAAACGTTGGTCTGTGAAAGAAACATAGGCTAACATATCGGAGCTGAGGATGATCTAAATTTTGATCACCTAAGACCTTATGTTTAAAAAAGGCTCGACGGAAAGGCCATGGAAATGTCAGCATAAGCCACCTATGCAGGAGATGTGTCAGCTGTATATGATCCCGTGGTTACCCTTTTATTCGCGAGGGTTTTAAATTAGCGGTATTTGCGAAAGGGGAATTATCGCTAAAATGAAGCCTTCGTAAATAAGTGGTCCCATCATTGAAGGCAAACTGAAAAGTAAGAAAATGATATAATAAACAATAATATTATACCTTGTATGTGTAAAGATTTCTGTTATAAATTAAATTGGATCTTTCAAATTATCTGCGATTAATTACAAATTATTTCCATAAAGCGTTTTAAAATGTGAGATTGCGAAAAAAAATTCCTCGCGAAACAATTAAAAAGTAAAAATCGGGATAGTCTTACCTCGTAGAAAGTTTTACCTCACTTTAAGAATAAAGTTATGCTTTCTTTGTCACTTGTATTTTGAAGTGTCATTTGAGTTTATTACACGCATATGTGCAGTTACAAGGAAAATTAAACAAGGCTCGATTTTGAACCAGTGTGTCTCTTGTTTCTTTTTTTTTGTAACACACTGTACTCATATTGTAAGCAAGTAAGGGCAAGTCATTTATAACCTAATATGTACAAACCTCACTCTTTATGTCATCCTGATTATATAATATCGAAAGTGCAACTTTCAATGTTAATTTGGACTGCGTGTTGAAGTGTGTGTATTCAGAAATGACTGAATGGCTTGGCCTTGATTACATGGATTCAACTGAATTCAATATAATTGCACCTTTATTGAGATTCAGAAAACCCCTTCTTTAATTGTAGCTATGTGACACGTTAAGTAAAACCAGCTCCTAATTTGCTGTAGATCTAATAATGTTCATTTCAATGCAACCCAGACACTTGAAAGTCTACCGCTCACCCTGGACCAGGCTCAAAACTACATGAGCTGCTCTACAAAATCACCTTTCCCAAAAAATACTAACCTGTGATACCTTCCTTTTTTCCTTAAGACAAGACCATATTTGGTTTATTGGTAACTTGTCTATCGAACCAGGATAAAATGAACGAGGATTAACCATAAGAAAAGAATATGTAATAATTTGCAAATGGCTAAAGATAATAGGATTTTCTGCGGTTCTATCGACATTTCCCCATTTTGTATGCGAGGCATTAGCGGGGTCCAATACCAGCACCTTCCGATCGGTAGTCTGAGGCCCTAACAACTAGTCTATGTAGTCCAAAGCACTAACAACTAGACACGTAGTCCAAAGCCCACAACTAGTCTACGTGGTCCAAAGCCCTTACAACTAGTCTACGTAGTCCAAAGACCTTACATCATGAATACGTAATCCAAAGCCCTAACAAATATTCTACGTGGTCCAAAGCCCTTACAACATGAATACGTAGTCCAAAGCCCTAACAAAAGGTCTACGTAATTCAGTTCCTTACAACTAGTCTACGTATTCCAAAGTACTAACAACTTGTCTGTGGAACCCTAACAAAAAGTCTACATAGTCCAAAGCCCTAATAATTAGTCTAAGTAGTCCACTACTCTAACAACTAGTCTACGGAGTCCAAAGTCCTAGTAACTTGTCTACGTAGTCCACGCACTGACAACTAATCAACGTAGTTCAAATCTCCATAAACTAGTCTACCTAGTCCAAAGACCCTAACAACTAGTCTACGTAGTCCAAAGCCTTAAAAACATGAATACGTAAACCAAAGCCCTCACAACTAGTCTACGTAGTCCCACGTCCTAACAACTAGTCTATGTAGTCCAAATACACTTACGAATTGTCTACTTAGTCAAAAGCCCTAACAACTAGTAATCGTGGTTCAAAGCCCTAATAACTAGTCTACGTATTAAAAAAGTGCTAACAACTAGTCTACATGGTCCAAAGCCCTTATAATTAGTCCACGTAGTCCACAGCTCTTACAACAAGTCTACGTTGTCCTAAGCCCTTATAACTTGTCTACATAGGCCAAGCCCTTACAACTTATCTACGTTGTCCAAATACCTTACAACTTGTCTACGTAGTCCAAGCCCTAATAATTAGTCTACATTGTCCAAAGTCTTAACAACTTGTTTACGTAGGCCTTTGCCCACACAACAAGTCTACCTGGTCAAAAACCCTAATAACTAGTCTACATAGTTCAAAGCCCTAGCAACTAGTCCAAAGCCCTAATAACTAGAATACATAGTCCTAAGCCCTAATATCTGGTCTACGTAGTTAAAAGCCCTGAATAATAGTCTATGTAGTTAAAATCTCTATCAACTTGTCTACCTAGTTCAAAGCACTAACAGCTAGTCTGCGTAGTCCGAAGCCCTAACAACTACTTTATATAGTCCACAGCCCTAACAACTTGTTGGCGAAGTCCAAAGCCCTTACAAATAGTCTACGTAGTCCAAAGCCGTAATAACTAGTCTACATAGTTCAAATCCCTAGCAAATAGTCTACATAATCCAAATACCCTAAAAACTAGTCTACATAGTCCAAAGCCCTTAAAATTAGTCCACGTAGTCAAGAGCTCTTACAACAAGTCTACGTTGTCCTAAGCCCTTATAACTTGTCTACGTAGTCCAAGCCCTTACAACTTATCTACGTTGTCCAAATCCCTAACAACTTGTCTACGTAGTTCAAGCCCTAATAATTAGTCTACATTGTCCAAAGCCTTGACAACTTGTTTACGTAGGCCTTTGCCCACACAACAAGTCTACGTAGTTAAAAACCCTAATAACTAGTCTACATAGTTCAAAGCCCTAGCAACTAATCCAAAGCCCTAATAACTATAATACATAGTCCTAAGCCCTAATATCTGGTCTACGTAGTTAAAAGCCCTGATTAATAGCCTATGTTGTTAAAATCTCTATCAAATTGTCTACCTAGTTCAAAGCCCTAACAGCTAGTCTGCGTAGTCCGAAACCCTAACAACTTTTTTTTTTCTTATCTTTTTTGGATATCTCAGTATTACTAGATATTTATTTATAACGTTCTTTTCATCATCGACATCCCTCGGAACAAGAAAAAAACTTGCAAATCTTGTGTTTATAACATGAACATCTTCACTATTGCAAGATTTAAAATACAATGTTTCAAGTTTTTCTGACAAAGTACATACATATATTGAATCAACAAAAAGGAGTTAACAAGAGAATTTTAAAATTGCTTGTATTGCTACTTGTTTGTACTTTTTCAAAGACAAGTGCATATGGACCATGTAGACGTATTCCTGCCGAGAGGATACCAACTGAGTATTGGTAAAGATACTTTTATTTTGTTTACAACAATTATAATTATATCTCGTTCTGTCGATATATTTTCAATATCATTGGAAACAAACATTTAATCTAATGAAAACAACAATGTTATATTTACCAGATCCGAATAAAAAATTTAAAATATATATACATACGTATATATATACATTCATGAAGGATCACGCGTTCACATTTATATATATATACATATATATATATATATATATATACCCATATATACACCCAAATATATACACACATATACATGCACACACACATGCACATACTCTTACCTACATATTTATACACATTTCAAAATTATATCTACAGCTAATTCTCAAAATTCTTCACTCTTTAAAAAACATTAAGTAGGTTATCCCACTTTTGTTTATGAATATATATTTTGTTTTTTTTTTAGCTACTCTTCTTTCCAATCATTCCAATTTCTTAACATGTGATATATATACAGTGAAAGATGGAAAATTACCCGATTCTTTATTTTTAAAAATTACATATTTTTGTAGCAATAATAACAAATCTATTATACGTTTATTGGCATTGTCTTTGTCACATCCTGTATATAAAAGAAGCGGAGTCAGTGCAGGCATGTTTATTCCAGCGTGTTCTGCCCACTGACTAATATGTCTATAAAATGATTTAGCTGTGTCGCAGTCACAGAATAAATGCACTACTGTTTCTGTTTCTTTTTTGCAATATGAACACATATTGGTATCAGTTATTTTCCATATGTATAGCTTTATATTCACAGACAATATATTATGGATAATTCTAAACTGAAATTGCCTCAAAAACATGTCCATTTGTGGTTTTATATATATAATCAATTGCATCTTTCCAGGAAAATACCTGAAGTAAGCTTTCCTCTAGTTTAATTCTATTAGCCGGCTCATTTGTATAGTCATTTATAACCATTTATACACCTTACGGTAATTGACTTTTCTTAAGTCTAGAGCTTGATTATTCAATAATAAAGTGTCTTTTACGTAAATATCACTCATATTCTCTGATTTTAGAACTAATTTCCACTCCTTTGGTACCGCTTGTTGTATAGAATACTAGAACATCAAATAATTTTTATAGGGTTTATTTTCAGGGTGAAATATTTCCGAAAAATTCTTAGATTCTCCATTTGGTTCGTATAAATCATGGATACATTTAATTCCAATGTTATCAAAAAATCTAGAGTATACTGATTTACCTGCTATTTTGACAAATTTGTTGTTCCAAACGGGTTGTAATAAGATTTGTTGTGGATTCGTAGGCCAAAATGTAGCAATTTTATCCCAAATTTTAAAACAGTGTGAATAAAATTTAGATATTTTTCTTTTCATATTAAAAAAATCTAAATTGGCATTCAATTTTTCTACACCGCCAACATTTCTTAGATACATACCGTATTTCCTTGAACAGACGCCGGACCTTAAATAGTCGCCTGTCTTATTTAGTCGCCGGGGCAAAACAATGTCCCAGAAAAATAAACGCCGGCCTTAAATAGACGCCGGTCTTGTTCACAGGCCTTGTGTCAGAGTAGTTTCTATGTTTGCCACCAGATGTCTTTTCCCTTCATTATAATTGGTGTATTTACCGGTCAAAATGACGATAGATTGTTGTATGAATTTCGGTTTGTGTTGTATTGATAATATGTTTAATTCCTCTTACTGTATAAATCATTCTTTTATCTTACGTGAATGCTTGTTTCCATGAGGGACACCATAAATTCCCGATTCGTTCAATAAGCGATACACAAATACGTCAGCAGTGAGAAGGCTAATACTATCACTGCTATCAAGCAATAGTAAATAGTACCGCTTGAAACAAGCAATAAAACTTGGTACGGTGAAAGTCTATACCTCACGGATGGTTGAACAGAACTGTTCAAATACGTTTTGGCACACATTTCTTCTGTAGCATGCAGGCACTAAATGATGGTGTCGAGTGGTACAATTTTGTAGCCACTGTCAAGCCAAATTACGCTCCTTGCTTTCATTTTTAGCGCTTTTAAATGGGTCCCCACCGTTACCAAAGCCACGCTTCTGAGATAATTTTTAAAGTTAAAAATAGTATGTACTCTTGTCCACAACTATATATTCAGCAATATTCCCGGCAGTAAATGTCACATACCAGTATATACCAGGTCGGAAACGCTTGAATGCGCTGTGTCAAGCTGTATCAGATAAAAAACGGGAGAAAAGTGTCATGAAATTGACCTACGCTTTGCCGTTATGAAGAACCAACCCCCTGTATCTTGATGGAATCAATATTACAAGTTATACGCGGTGAACAGTTAATGGAATTGTCACCCCGTGTTTAGTATATACAGGGCCAGAAACGCTTGATTACGCTGTGTCGAGCTGAATCAGTTAAATATTTAACGAGAGGAAAGTGTCATGAAAATGAATTACGCTGTGCCGTTATAAGCTGATAAGTACCAAACCCCCGTATTTCGATGGACCAAATGCTACCAGTTGTACGTTGAGAACAGTAAATGGGGAAGCCACCCCGTATTCAGAGCGTAAAAATGTTACCAAGTTCACGCGGTGTAAAATAAATGGAACAGCCACATAAACACCTGGATACCTGGTTTCGAGGGGCCCGCGCGGACAGATTTTTGTGTACAACTGCAATCTCTCGCTGTGATTCTGCGTTAATTCCAATTATGGTGCGAGATTGTGGAGACTGCGCGTGTCCCATATACCTATGGCATCTAAGGAAATTTCGTAAACACAATCCGTGTACCGGCGATGTTTTCAAATGTGTCAGTGATTAGTGACCGGCGGGTTCATTGTTTCGACGTGTTCTATTTTTAGTTTGTCTGACGAGCCTGATGACGTATTTTTTTAATAAACGCCGGCCTTAAATAGAAGCCGGCCTTGTTTAGACGCCGGGTCAAAGCAGTGTCTGTAAAAAATAAACGCCCGGGCGTCTGTTCAAGGAAATACGGTATTAGGTATTACTATACATTTTGCATTTGATAACTTTTTCATTCGGATCAACCACATAATTCTTTGGCTTTTCAATATGGCATTAATGTCTGGCATATTTATACCACCATTTTCTTTTTCACTTACAAGTACCTCATATTTAATCTTTGGTTTACGTCCAAACCATATAAAATCTACCATTATATTTTTAACCTTCTTGGTAAAGTCTGGGGTTGGAGTCATAATATTCATAACGTATACTAATTTTGAGATTCCAATGGTTTTTATAACTGTATTTCTTCCAAAAACTGTTAAAGTTCGCGATTTCCACATATTAAATGCGATTTTTATCTTGTCGTAGACTTTATCGAAATTAAGTTTTTGAGAGAGAGTTTAATTATATGTAAACCATATTCCTAGGATTTTAATCGCGTCCTTATGTAAATTCACCCATTTCATGTCTCTCAACGATAAAGCTGTAGGAATTGATTTTTCCCTACCCTGCCATGCCGCTTCACATTTTGTATATTTTTATTTCTACTGATGATACCTTTGCAAATTTATTTAAAATTTTTTTTACTTCAATCGTTGAGTCAACATCTCTTAAAAAGAATGTAGTGTCATCTGCAAATAGACATTGTTTTATTTCTGTATCACCTATCAATATTCCTTTCACTTTATTTGTTTGTCGCACCTTTATTGCCATTATTTCAATAACCAATAAAAATAAGTATGGTGCAATGGGGTCGCCTTGTCTTGTGCCCTTTTCCATTTTAAAATAACCCGTAGTAAAACCATTATTCATTTCACAGCTCTCTAACCCATTATGCATTAACTTTATCCATCTAATAAAATCATTTCCAAACCAAAATTTCTCGAGTACAGTTAATAAGAATACATGATCTATCGAGTCAAATGCAGAGTCAAAATCGACCGCAAACATTATAGCATTAAAATCTTCTAAATAACAGAAATCTATTATATCATTTATTTGACGAGTTGTATCTGATATTCTTCTGTCTTTTATAAAGGCAGTTTGATCCTCATCTATCATTTTTGGTAGGTTGTTTTGTAATCGTTTTACTAAGGTTTTGCTTAATATCTTTGCATCCACATTAACCAAGCTGATAGGCCTCCAAGAAGTTAACTGGCGATTATCCTTTACTGGCTTCTCAATAAGCGTAATTATCGCTTGTCTTTGACTTGGTGACAGGGAACCAACAGTGAAGCTTCTGTAAAAGGAATGTTCAAAATCATCACTAATTAAATAAAAAAAGTAATATAAAATTCTTTTGGTAGTCCGTCGTTGCCAGGAGTCTTATTGTCCTTCATTTCCTTTAAGCTATTTAAAATTTCTTCTTTGCTTATTAATCCCTCACAAGCATTTACTTCTTGTTCTGACAAAATGGGTAAGTTTAATTCGGAAATGAAATCTACACAATCGCTCTTTTTAATAGCATTTACATTCTCAAATTTACGTTTAAAAAAGGATTTAATTCCATCCATTATTTTTTGCTGGTTTACTTCTTCTTTATCATTTATAATCAATTTCCTCACAGTAGATTTCTTCTTATTCTTGACCATAGTGTTAAAAAAATATTTAGAGCTTCGCTCTCCTTGTTCGAAAAATTCGACTCTGGATCTAACAATTAACCCCTCAGTGTATTTTTCATAATATTCATCGATTTCTTGACGAATGGTTGTATAGTTTTTAATAGTCGTTTTATCAGAAGCTGATATATTCATTTCTGCGTCTTGTAATTTATTTTCTAAAATATATAGCCTCAATTTTTCCCTCTTCCGCTTCATCTTTGAGAAACTTATAGAAAATTGTTTTATTTTGAATTTTAAATAATCCCACCACGCATTTCCATCTAAATTGCACCTCTCGGTTCTCTGTAATAATTTAATGTGATCTCTTAAACCTGTTACATAATCTGTGTCTTTCCGTAAGGATACGTTAAACTTCCAATGTGATGGGCCATATAATGCTTTTTGAGTGTAACTGAAATCGGTAATAACGGCGGAGTGATCAGTAAATATTGCAGGCCTAATCTTAACATCGGTCACATTTGCGTTTAAATATGAAGAAACGAAAATATAATCCAGCCTTCGTTGTCTGAGAGGATTTGTTGACCTCCATGTATATCTACGAGCATCCTGGTTTCTTACTCTTAACAGGTCAGTTAAGTCAAAACTACGTGTAAGATAAGTAACACGTTGGATCGATTTCGTCCTAGGAGTGTACGTATCGCCATCTGCATCGAGATATGAAAGACATATATTAAAATCACCACCCCAGACAATTTGTGTTTCCGAATCTATTTGTATGTTTGTTAATATTTCCAAGATATTATCATAAAATATCACCTGTTGTTATTCGGTGTTAGGGGCATAAGTATTTATAAGCAACGTCTTTCTCCCTTGAACTAATGCTTGTACAATAATGAAACGTCCGTCTTTATCCATATTTTTAAATAGTTCCTGAAATTCTAAATCACGACCTACAAGTAACAAAACACCTCTTGCCTGATTTGTACCATGAGAAAAATAGGTATGTCCAGACCAATCTTGTAACCATTCTGATTCCACAGTATCTGTACAATGGGCTCCCTGAAGAAAAAATACACTTTTTGCTCCTCTGTTGTTTAACAACCAATAATAGATATCTAGTCTTTTTTTTCCTTTTACATTAAGAGTTATAACTGAGAAATCCGACATACAGAAAACTCTTAAGATTGTAAATTGTCAATGTCTGCAAATTGCTTAATAGAAGCCAAGCACTAATGCTCAAAAATATATTAATTTCCATATAAGACATATGTATAATTAATAAACATCCAAGGTGTATATTCATGCCCAGTGCACCTACAAGTGGTTAGCGCACTTTTGTCAGAGTACTTTGTAATTTTATTATCTGTTACTGACAGAACACAAGATAGATAAATGAGCAGGTGACATAATTCTATAAGATACATAGATGTGAATGTTAGAGCATGTGGCGCCTTTAGAGGAGAGAACAAAGACATCAGAGTCTTTAATAGGCAAAATGAAGTGTAAACAAATAGAGTAAATAGAACAAGATCACTGAAGTGAGCCTTTAATAAAAAAAATAAACATTGCCGAGAATTAAAAGTATATAATTTGAGATGGATTAGAATTTTTTTAATAACAAGGAAGATCGGCTCCTAATGTTTTAGTATACAACTTATACGTATCACCCAGTTTTTTTGCAGCATTCAACATATATACGTATTCTTTATACATTCTGCAGTTTTCCAGTGTACACATATCTGCTCATAATGAAGAATATTAATTAGTCAAAGGATAAGCATACCAGATCAAAAACCAACTTGCTCAAGTACTTTGTATGTAAACAAAATTTGTACTAGTAGACACTGTAAATTGATTTCATTGAAATTAAAAAAAAAAACAAAAAAACGCTTCTTAAGTATACTTTCATAATCATAAACAAATAACGAACGGTCATGTTCTTATTGGTGTGGAGGTTAACTGTGGGTTACTGTTTATAACTTCTGAATATTGTCTCGGGGGATTACTTTTCAAGTGTTCGTGCCAGGCTTTGAACTTGGTTTCGCTTGTGAACCTGAGGACCTTCGTTCCTCGGTCCCTCACAAATATTACGCCATCTGTGGTCCAACAGTCCTGAATAAGGGTCTCTCGTTTTGCGGTCAATGCACATTTGAGCATAGCCATTCGCGATTTTGTCAAATCCTCATTGACAAAGAGACCCTTCGCTCTGTCGCCAGACATTCGCAGTCGAGATTTTCCTTTCATGAAGGAAACCTTTGTTTTGTGTGAAAGGAATTTCACAATGACTGCTCTAGGCCTGCCTGAGGATAATGGTCGGCCGACACGGTGTGATCGTTCTATATCGGTTTTGTTTATGTTAATGTCCATCATGTTTTTAGCCATATATATCACTATTTGGTCCGTATCTTCATTTTCCTGCTCTGGCCACGGATTTTCAATCCTGACTGATGTCCGACGAGAGTACTGCTGTTGATTGTCCAACTCCTCCCTTAACATACCCACAGTATTTTGCAATTCCACTACCGTACTTGAGAGCTCCCTGATTTTATCATCATACACTATCAGTCTCTCATCTACGGCTTCATCAACAATCTTTTTAAAGGCAATTTTAATTTCCACAGAGTCAAGAGCTACTGCTAACATTTGTGTAAATTTGTCAGAATCTCCTATCACAACTGGCTCGTTGTCTTTGTGCTCAGTGAGAGCGGACAACGGATAATCCTCAGATGAACTCATAACTCCCTCTTTATTACGCTTTTTTTCTTGTTCAAACGAGTTTCCCCCTAGATGAATCACTGAGGACCCTTTTCTTTTCTTTAATTCGCTTTTTCGCAGATACAGATGTGGCCATTCGTTAACATTTGTCTGAATGTACCTTAGGCTTTAGTATTAAGATTGACCTTGGCTAGACGTTCCCTGTTAGACACTATCTTACAACAATAAACCACATAAATATAACCTTTTAACAGTCAAAGATTACATATGGGTATCAGTACTTAAAACTGATCATATATACTTCCATTCACATAAATAATAAACATTAGTGGGTGATATTTCGAACAAAAACAAGATGATTTTTTCAGAGCCGATCTTACCTGTTGCTCACTCGAAAAGCGCCATCAGTCCTAACAACTTGTTGGCGAAGTCCAAAGCCCTTACAAATAGTCTACGTAGTCCAAAGCCGTAATAACTAGTCTACATAGTTCAAATCCCTAGCAAATAGTCTACATAATCCAAATACCCTAACAACTAGTCTACATAGTCCATAGGCCTGATAACTAGTCTAGGTTGTCCAAAGCCCTGATAATTAGTCTACAGTGTCCAAAGCCCTAATATCTGGTCTACGTAGTTCAAAGCCCTGATTAATAGTCTATGTAGTTAAAATCCCTATCAACTGTTCTACCTAGTTCAAAGCCCTAACAGCTAGTCTACGTAGTCCGAAGCTCTTAAAATAGTCTAAAACGTAGTCCAAAGCCGTAATAACTAGTCTACATAGTTCAAATCCTTAGCAAATAGTCTGCGTAGTCCAAATACCTTAACAACTAGTCTACATAGTCCATAGCCCTGATAACTAGCTAGTCTACGTAGTCCAAACCCCTGATAACTAGTCTACGTAGTCCAAAGCCCATATAATTAGTCTACAATGTCCAAACCCCTAATATCTGGTCTACGTAGTCCACAGCTCTAACAACTAGTTGGCGAAGTCCAAAGCCCTTACAAATAGTCTTCGTAGTCCAAAGCCGTAATAACTAGTCCACATAGTTCAAATCCCAAGCAACTAGTCTACATATATAGTGCAAATATCCTAACAACTCGTCTACATAGTTAATAGCCCTGATAACTAGTCTACGTAGTCCAAAGCCCTGATAATTAGTCTACAGTGTCCAAAGCTCTAATATATGGTCTACGTAATTCAAAGCCCTGATTAATAGTCTATGTAGTTAAAATTTCTATCAATTTTTTTACCTAGTTCAAAGCCCTAACAGCTAGTCTACGTAGTCCGAAGCCCTATCAACTACATTATGTAGTCCACAGCCCTAACAACTTGTTGGCGAAGTCCAAAGCCCTTACAAATAGTCTACGTAGTCCAAAGCCATTATAACTAGTCTACATAGTTCAAATCCTTAGCAATATGTCTGCGTAGTCCAAATACCCTAACAACTAGTCTACATAGTCCATAGCCCTGATAACTAGTCCACGTAGTCCACAGCTCTTACAACAAGTCTACGTTGTCCTAAGCCCTGATAATTAGTCTACAGTGTCCAAAGCCCTAATATCTGGTCTACGTAGTTCACAGCCCTAACAACTTGTTAGCGAAGTCCAAAGCCCTTACAAATAGTCTACGTAGTCCAAAGCCGTAAACACCAGTTTACATATTTCAAATCCCTAGCAAATAGTCTACGTAGTCCAAATACCCTAACAACTAGTCTACTAGTCCAAAGTCCTAATAACTAGTCTACGTACTCCAGAACCCTAACAAGCAGAATCGGAATGAGGACTCACTCCATTACAAGAGAATATAAATTGTTATTAGGAGTTAAAGCAACAGTACAAATCCGTGGAAAACAAACGACCTTGAACGGGTCACTTAAACCCCCTCTCATTGGAACACAAGAGCAATGCATGCCTCGAAACGAGGTAATTATATCGGAGCAAGATTTGGCAAATGATTCAAGAAAGTTGTTCAGCTTACAAGCGAAAGGAAACTGTGGACTATCCTCCAGGGGGAGATTATACTGCATGATATAGCAAATGCAATTGGTTCATTTTTTTTTCAGAACATACAAAGATTAGACAGTATATAGATGATTTACATCTAGACGTACATGAATTTCGAACATTAATTTCACAGTTGCCAGATAAAGTTGCACAGTTAAATGATTGCTACATTGTGTTTTATTGTACATTCCATCAATTTTGTGTGTATATGTTGTAAACATTTTAGTCTGTTGTGTTAGCAGCGCAGTAGAAATCCTATATGAAGATTAGCGCTTTATAAAAAGTTAACTATCTATCTGTTTGTCTGTCTACCTTATCTTATCTTATCTTATCTTATCTTATTTGATCTGATCTTATCCTATCGTATCATATCCTATCCCATCCTATCCTATCTTATCCTATCCTATCAGCCATCCCTATCTTTTAAACCATGGTATATGGTGGCCAGCAGAACCGAATGCCTAGTTTTCGTTATCTTTCTGCATCAGTATTCTTGAGTGCAGACAAACTTTGTTAACACTGTAATAACTGTGATTATGTCATTAAAGTAGATTAATCTAGATGCTACCTGGATAAAAGATTGTTTCATATTAAGCCGTGTAGGATTTTTATTTGACTTGTTACGAATACAAATTGCTTAGGGAAAAATACTGGGCCGATCCGGGACTCGAACCCATGCCGGTGGCGCAAAAGTCCGGTGTACCAACCGCTTCGCTAGCAAAGCAAGCTTCACCAGCGAGACAGTTCGGTCCGCTTTTATGTCACCCCTTAACACACCCCCTATTAAGAGCGTTCTGGGATCAGAACAACACTATTTATCCCAGGAGTCGCACACAATGTGCGCTTATTCCCTGAGCCACAAAGTTTACCGTCATCCCGGACGAGCCCCATGTTGCTACGAAGACAAATTGCTCAGGGAAAATACTGGGCCGATCCGGAACTCGAACCCATGTCGGTGGCGCAAAAGTCCGGCGTACCAACCGCTTCGCTAGCAAAGCAAGCTTCACTAGCAGGCACAGTTCGGTCCGCTTTTATGTCACCCCATAACAGACTTCACTTTCGTCAGTCAGATCATATTTATAACAAATTTTGATCTGTACAGCCATTTAATTTTGGTATGCTGGATCAATTTAGACTGTAAACTATAACACTTTGTCTGCTAGGTTGTATTACAAGATTTTATTCAAGCAAAACTTTAATGTTGGGGGTCATAAATGGTTTATGTCAGTTTAAACATTTTTAAGGAAAGACAAACTAAGTAAATTCTTCCAAGGTTTTTTCCATACCTTTCCATACAAAATTGACTGTAACTTTGTTAAAGCGAGTATCATACAAACTTCATGGTCGTGCCTGATATAATATAAACTGTCTCTCTCTCTCTCTCTCTCTCTCTCTCTCTCTCTCACACACACACACACACACAAACACACACACACACCCATATACGTCTCTGATATAAAAGAGGTCAAAGGTCAAATCAAAGGAAAGCTACATCAGCCATTTGAAACAGCCTTTATTGTTACCCTTACAATGTGTGTATCCATGCAAAGTTTGAAAAAAAAGTTAGCCATGATATATAGCGCGGACATAAAATCTTTGTATGATCTTATTTTACTAAATATCAGACGAAGAAGGGGAGAGAAAAATAAGTTTAAAAGCAATCTCACCCAAGCTACTCCCCAAGACAATTAATAAATCAAATTTCAATGAAGTAAGATAATATTTATGAAAGACATCGTTCGGAAATTAAGCGTGATGACAGAGAGATAAAAACTGTCAGACGGACGAAGGCTGCCCATACGATAATCCCAACCGTCCATTAAATAAAACAGGACACACAAATAGATATACTGACCAAGCTAAATCAATGTTTCTGGTGCCGTCGTAGGAGGGGATGGGAAGCGGGAAGGTGTTTATAAGGTCTTTTAAAATTTCTAACCAATATATCCATTCACACAGTAACGAGATAAAGATTATGATCGTCACACCTAATATGTCCCGGTTTAAGTCTAAAATTCTCGGTCTCATTGAGTAAACTCCTTTAATCTTTGCAGCACAGGTGTTTGTTTCAAATACTTTACCGTTAGTCACGCTACCTTATTTCACCAAATTAAAGTATTTTGTGTGTTCAATGCAAACAATAAAATCAATGGTAAAACTCACTTTATTTTATATTGTTGGCTGACTGCTGATTAAAAATCATGGACACGTAGAGCCGGGAAGGACAATAGCTGGAGGAAAACTCCGCGGTTGTTGACTGAATGTTTTGTTATTTTTATGAACCTCTGTTCTCATTGTATATTGCTGGCGGATTGCTCATTGAAATTCATGGCACATAGTGGCAGGAGGAAGACTGAATGAGTTTATGTGGGGCCTTACTCCCTAAGCAGTGCCCTTCTGAAGTGTGTCCCAATAGTGTGACATATGTAAAAATTATGGTCAGCCTCAGTAATATGTTTATTCCACAAATATACAATGATTAAACTTGAAAGTAATTTAGCTCAAAACTCGATCAATTTGATTGACTTTATTTCAAAATATAAATGTATAAATCCCAGTCCTTCTCTTTGAAGGTATACATGTGCAGATTTCCAGAAGATCGTTCAAGATGGCTGGCCGGTTGCGTTGTTAATCTGTTGTTTAGGCGATTTAAAGCTTGGTCGCCTTTATTGTTCCTCTGACGTCATCTGAAATGAATACTCATCACTTACTTTTAAGGAATCCCCGGACCACGAGATTTCCGCCCCACATAATTATAAACGAATATTAACCAGACCTTTCAAAATTTAATTCCGCTTGACAAATTGCTCCTGAATTCTAGAAGCTTCCTTTGCGTTTCCAATAACTGATTTCTCGTGTCAATCAAATGTCTGCTCAAAGCTTCCCATAGCTAAGAAAAAGCATAGTTAAATAAGAACACTACAAATGAAAACAGATTCGTTCAGTAGGAGAGGGTAAATTTCAGCAATATTCATATCATGTTGCAAATAAATAAGAAACAATGCACATCTGAAAAAAATGAAGGAAATATGAACGCGGTCCGTCTGGAAATTTTCTGATTTTCAGATTTACCCCGACGAATTGAAATTACCAATTCAAAACATTTGTATCTTTATCTATATTTAGTTAAACTCTTTATTTTTTCTTCTTGGTTTATCAAATTCTGTTGCATCTTGTTATATATGTATATTAATATATCTTTACTTACAGGATAATTAAAATTTTCGAATAATTTCATTTTTCAGCGAATGATTCCAGCGTTTAAATATCGTATTTTACACACATTTATGAAAATAATTTTTACGAATTTAAAACATAAGAAAGTATTATTAAATAAAATGAGCGGGTAAATACTCTTAACAGTGCGGGGGGGGGGGATTCTGAAATAGATCCAGCCTACCCCGAGGTTGATCTAAAATCAGTATTCTTTACACTGGCACCAGCTGGGTGATTTCCCGCTTTTCTACAATGTTTAAGGACTCGAGTCCACATTTTGGGGACCCGGACTTGGACTCGAGAGTCCTGGACTCGGACTTGTACTCCGACTCGGAGGTAAGGACTCGAGATATCAGGCCCGGTCTATCTCGAGTCCAGTAGAAAAATTAAAAGCTCTTTCAAATACCATGAAGATTTATAAACAACTTTCACACAGAGTATTACGAAATATACATTACCAAGCGTCAGCTCTGCATCAACAAATAAATTTAATAACACATTCAAGTATAATGTGTGTATATAATTTAACACAAAAGACACACGATAATCTCAATTTTCCTGTAACAATTTCTTTTAATAAGGAGATTCGCATTGGACATTGACTCAGGTTCCAAATGACTCGGACTCGAAGAGGATTGACTTGGACTCGAACTTGAAGGACTCGGACTTGGACTCGAGTGGCCTGCCTCGGACTTATATTGCAATTATAAGATTCTGTGTCCGCCTCTGTGGAAAATAAAACAAACGACTGAGACAGACGCTGATATAAAGAAATCAACAAAGATATTACGTGTATCCGCTGTTGGCTAGACGCCGATAGGTAGACCCATAAATCCTAATACCGCTAATTCTTGTAATAAATGCCTGATTCAGTCCATTGGGCTGGAAATTATATTTGTTGTTGTAATATGTATTGTCCCACATAAAACATGGAAGAATTTGTAAGATTTAATTAAGGTGACTTCCAACAGTCTGGTTTTATTTTCAAAATTACATAATTCCTAATTTTCTTTTGTGTGTTAAATATCTTCTAGAGGGACTTTAGTATCGCTGTCTTTTTTACGGAGGGGGCGTTAAGATTCAAATGGAATCTTAGCTTGCCCTTATGATTTTGAATTACAATCTGTCAGCTAGACTTGGTCTTTTAAACCAATATTTTTGGTCCCCGCTTTATATCCTTATTACCTATCCAAGAAAAACACTGAAAATAAACTTGTAAGGGGCAGATAAGTTCGATTTTGTAGGCATGGTGATTCCAGACAACTGAGTAAGGAAAACGGAACCCTGACATATCTTCCCAAGATTACAATAATTAAATATAAAGCTCTCTTAATAAAAGCCAATTTTAGGAAGCCAAGGTACCATGTAACAATTCATCTCTGCTAGATATGCTGCTCACGCCCTTTCTTTTGTCTGGTACGGCTCCTGTCTAATCCGTCGTCGTTTGGCTAATATCCTAATGACCTTACGTTCCTCAAATACCAGAGACGGGGGCCAGCTTATGTCTCATTCTGTAAGCCCTGGTAAAGAACGTCCTTCCCTCGTCTGACAGTTCCGTCTTGGTATCTGTACAAATACCTTTATTTACTGGCTCAGGAAGCGGAAGTAGAAATATAAATATGATCATTCCTCCATGATAAGCTCAAATGATATTTTATCCTTTTACTCTGCTGCGCCGTTTCCTCGATGAAAAAAATTGTTTTGTAATTTAATATGTATATCTTCTTATATACGGTGAACAGAGTAACTCCTGCTAAAATCCGGGGCTCACAGAACATCTAATGTGTCGGTACATACAATTTAAAAACAGGCAATGCCTAAACACGAAAAACAATGATCCATCGTCTACAGATAATATCACCTTGTTTGTTATTTATTATACCGTCTGATATATTATACATTTCTGAACCTTTAACATGAAAGCTGAAATTATATTTAAATTTCAAGTTTTCAAATACCTGTACTATTCACAGCATATTAGAGCCAGTAAAAGAATTCAGTGTTTCAATTTAACCCTACAAAGAACCAATAGCTTGTTCAATAGTTAAATCACGATAGTTCTAGACTCCTGAAATATAAAGCAAAGTGCACGACACATATACACACGCACACACCTTGAACGGCTTACATCTATTATTGACTTCCATCGAAAACCAAAAGTATCAATTAATTTTTTTAATAAGGTAATTGGATATGTACGGAATTCTTGGTGAAATAAAATATAAGAACATTTCTTTTGTGTATAGATGTGTCGACTTTGGGTACGAAACATCGTTAAAGAATGTAATTGTAGTTAAAGAACACAGACCTAAGATTAATTTTACCAATTCAACGCAGAACTCCTCATAAGGAGAATCGCTCGACACAGATATGGTGTGTTATAAGGTGTGTTATATAAGACTTTCGAAAGTAAGACTAACGATATGAAGGCTTCCAATTAGAAGAAACAATTAAGAGTCGGGGATGCTCAGGGTAAGATTTTAGGGAGTATTTTGGGTGTCAATAGGTAAGGGAATTTATGTCAAACATTAACGGTTGTGAAAAATTGATTTTATTTTTATTTTCATTATCATGGTATCATAACATGGTCAGATACTATATCATTTTATGATAATGTAAAGGTCACTTTCAGCCCAGTGTTTTTATAATTGACTTAGTTGTACGAGGTAGTCGTCAATGATCTGAGGCTACTACAAGAGCCAGCTTTGGTTCTCTCGGTCATACAGCTATATATATATATATATATATATGCGGCGGTTGCGTCCATCAAGATGGTGATTGAAACATGAACTTTAATCAACCGGGTACCAGCGGGTGGTCGTTATTGTACCCGGTAGTAAATAGGGCCGCTGGAGTGGAAACCTTTCGATTACTTTGAAATATGATCATAAAATATCCCTCGACAGTAGATTAAAATCTCCTTGCGCCAGAGTAATATATCACACTAATGGGCCGTGATTTATATTTAATAGCTATCAGGAAGCTGAGTTTCAGAGGACAGTGTTGGTATAACCGGCTGTTCTTTGGGTACTCGAGTTAAGTAAGTACATATGCACCAATTACATATATAGATTAAGAGACCAAATACATTTCCCCTCTTGCTGTTATACAAGTACAGGAAATATTCCATTGAATACATAGAGGAAGGTTTACACACTCCATACTTGCAGGATATATTACATAAAACCCTAGAGGAAGGTTTTAGAATTGCATGCTTGCATAAAAGGTCAGCACTGGCCTGAATAAAGGCGGCCTCAGAATGACCCCCAAGATCTGTTGGGATAAAAAGACCGCTCTATCCCTCTGAAGTTATTATTTTTTTTGTTTTTTTTTAGATTCTTTTGATGGAGGTAACCGTCTCCATTTTTTTAATGGTGACTATCTAATCCTTAAGCTAAGTATTTACATCTGCAGAGTTCCATTTCGGGTTGGGACTACGTGACAGGACTCGCTTCGTGTCATTTTTTTTTTATTTTATATCCTGGTGTCAACCAGGTCCTGTGGCTACCGCACCTTCAGTTCCTTGGTATGTAAGAATCCCCATTGCAGTTACATGACACAGAGGAGCCTCCCAAAGACGCACTTGTTTGTGAGTACTACACGGCTCTGGGGTACAGCCTTCCCATAAAGCCTGCAGAGAGCTCATCCTGAATTGGTGCCGCCCGTGAAAATCTGCCCGCTCCTCCGCTGAGATTCGAACTCGCGACCTCCCTGCTTTGAGTCCTGATCTCTACCCCCGAATCACAGAAGCCAGTAATTATTATTCATTTGGACTTTTGAATTTTAAACGGCTGTAACAGTAACTCTCGATAAAATAGCATCTTAATCTGTTGATTACTTTTCGTTGACAGGCAAACCAAATTACTGACACATAAAGGATAATTATAACCATGTGTATCTAGAAATGTGCTTCACAATGGATGCATATGACTGCATCTGGGAGCACAAGTTTCAAAAACGTCATGCGAACACACTGGACACACTCCGAGGTGCTGGGTGCTCGAGCATGACCGGAACAGGTGACCGGGCCACATGGATGAGATGAAACCTTCAGTGTATTCTCTTATTTTTTGGCACATATTACCAGGTTCATTTGTGCATAAGTAACCGTACAATTTTTAATATATCTTGATGGCAATACAGAATCCAGAGAAGATACTGGAGGCACACCAAAGTGTTTCTTACTGGGCCCATTCCAGAAATGTCCTAAAAATGTCATGGGGTTTCGGTTATGACTGCTTGAGTTCTGTTGTGAAATACACACACACCTAAACACACGCGCAGACACACACGAACGGGAATGAAGGCATACACTCCTTGAAGAGGCAATAAGTAATTAATGAGATACAGAGGGACAATTTAAGGTATAGACAGAAAATAGACAAGCACATGCTCCGAAATTCCAGCTTAAGACTCCCTAACTTCGTAATTCACAAGATATAATAGCTTAAGAAACAAATTTACACGTTTAAAATTGGGTTATGGGGATCTGTCGTTTCAAAGAAAATGTTTTTGCCATGGCTGTAGAGCAGCTCTATAAATTATGGTCCACGGATAAAAATATGTTATATATATTATACCGTACAGGTTTCATCAGAGAATATATATTCAATAGACCGGCATCCTATTCTCGAGGAACTATCATACTAAAAATTTGTTTTGATTTCTTCTCCATAAGCTTTCTTTGTCTGATGCGATCCGTTGCTTCGAAGCCCTATAACGTTCTACCACGCAGAGATTTTGCATTCAATATTGTGGTTTATGCATCGATTATGGTTTATGCATCCATTATGATTTTATGCATCCATTATGGTTTTTTGCATCCATTATGCGAGAATCAGTGCTTTGCTTCATCTTATTAAATGCCTACAGATATTAAAAGCAGACAGATGCCAGCACATATACCTCCGCCGGCAATCTGAGCAGCTATGTGGATTACAGCTCACTGTACGGTACAACATGTTGTTTTAAATGTTGACCACATGTACACATTTTCCATAGATAAAGCAGGGGAATAAATGGCTGTAATATATATATATATATATATATATATATATATATATATATATATATATATATATATATATATATATATATATATCACATTTTGTTATGTAATAATTGTAAGCATACAAACCGCCGTAGACTTCCCGTGTATACAAGATGCCACATAGCAGTAACCCGGGGGAATGGCAGACAAAGACTCTCTCCTGACAGACTGAAAGCTTGACCCTCGAGTCAAGGTATTGCCCTATATCACAAATAAAATGAAACTTTGGATTGAAAAAAAAATCATATGATGGTGATCTATATCCTGCAGTGTGATCCTAACATTCCTCTAAATTTCATCAAAATCTGACCACTTTTTGCCTAAAGTAACTATCAAACAGACCAAACGACATTGGAGGAAACAAAATACCCTACCCTCCATGCGGAGTATAATAACAAGAGGGCATAATATGTCATATGTCGCGTGAATGCTGACCTAATTTAATATAAGCGTGGATTTTGTCGAGAATTGAATTCAGGTGATCATGTCTGATGGTAAATATTTCATGAAAATCCATAAGAGATTGTTTTTAGCACGGAGACACCAAAGTCTGGTGACAATTGTCCTAATCAAATATGCTAAGATTTTGCCGGCAATCAAATTTAGGCAAGATATTATATTGGTTAATATAAGTTTGAACAAAGGCCATCATAATAATTAATTGCGGCGAAACCAGACACGGACAGAAGGATATACGGGCCGTTGGTATACGATAATTCGTCCCGTCTAGGACCGGCGTATAAAAGAGATGTAGAGCAAATACGAGCAATATCGTATCGAATTACAAGACGCATTTTACCTTAATAAGCCGAACAATTCCTTTGGATTCATATATGTTATGTCCCAAAAGGAGGAAAGGATGATATAATACACTAACATTGAAAAATGAGACACAGACCAGTGATGATAATTACTGTGTCCTGTTTCTTGCATTGGATGGGCCAGCAACATTCAAACAGCCATTGCTTGGCAACCACTTAAGTCTGTATGACAACCATTATACCCGATATCTTACACCATTCTTTATATACCCTTTATCAATTTAAAGGCTAAACAAAGAAATAAGAACTTTAAAGGAAAAGAAAAAAATTGAAAATGGAAGAAAATACACAATTTTAAATACATGATCGTTGTCTGTTGAAAGTCGTTTGTTTTTGTTTAAATTGCATTTATTAGCGTTGAAGTTATTTGAATTAAATGTAGCATTCCGTAAGGTTAGGAAAGGATGTCAGTGATGACAGGAAATTTAAATAAATTATAAATTATACAAATTATGAAAAGTGTGAATTATATCTTTAAAGAAAAGAAATAATCTGGAAAAAATTATGTCCCCCGCGAACTTGTTCTTTCCGTTACCGTCAGTGGTTAGATTGTCACAAAGAATGCTGAAGAGCGGACGAAACAATCGATAATTAAATCATGAATAGCCATCTAGGTCTAATCGCCACATCGCTCAAAACAAAGTATCTTGTCATGGCATTTATCTTGTTAAACTGACAGGCGGATTCCGATGATACTATAAATATCAAGATATTAATTAAAAAAGGAACGTCCTTACCGTGTGCTAAATGCAAATGGCGACCCAAGGGAAACGAAATGGAAATATCCCAGTAACATAGCCTGCTTCTCTCTAAATTAATTCAGTCCAAATAATGCTCCCGAACATTAATTATATGTAATTTGGCACTTTCTACATTAACCTGGTTAATCAAAACATGTTAACGTTAAATTTTCAAAGCACCAAATGTACTGCTGGTCTTCGAGGAAGCATTAGAAAGTCCATAGAGGTTTCTTTTTCAATTGTTACTATTATAATTTTTATTTCAGATGTCCCTTTTGGGGAATCATTACTGGGAAATGCATTTAAAACAACCTGAGTTTTCAATAGCTTGTATATATGTATATATATATATATATATATATATATATATATATATTTGTTCGGATTATTAAGATATTAGTTGCTGCTTAATTGCTCTTCACAAACAAGCTGTTACAGAAATATGAACATGTTATACGAAGGTGATGGATTAATTAATGAATAACTGATCTAAATCTATTCAAGTTTAATCCAATATGATTAAATTTTCCAAACCCTAAGTTGTAGGAGAGCGGATTATCAACAGGAAACTTCCTTTTCCTTACCTCAGTTAAATAAAAATGGTGAAAATATGTACTAGAAATATGCATGCTAAGGAATGCAAGCCTGCGCCATATGGAAGTTTCCTATCGGATGCTCCCAAAACCATATTTGCATTCATATATTCCCAGGCATAAGTGACCATTCAGTTGTGAATATTCCTTAGTGACTTTCCTGAATATGGTTCATATTCCGGAGCAACACAAAAGTCATGATTCCGTTCATGACTGCGTGAGTTATGTTGTGAACAAACACACACACACACACACATTTGGGGATGAACGCATACCCCCTGGCGAAGGCAGTTCTACAATTAAACGCAGGCTGCAAAATAGTCAAGAGAAGAAGGGTTGTTTAATATATCTTCTAGATTAACACAAGAACAATGTTATTTTAAGGAGATTTTTTTAAATTGAACAAACTTGTAATCAGGCGCTCCCAACAACATAAATTGAGGCCTATGTGACCCCTCTGTAAAACAGTTAATATAATATGAATGATACTGAAGTATATCAGAATATGTGCAATTTATATATTAAAATGCCTTGATACGAGTGAACTTCGAAACTGAATTATTTACTCTTGAAAATAAATGTTTTGTCAGATTCCGAGGGGAAAATCATTCTGAAAATAACAGAATTGCGAAAATTTAGGATTACAACTGCACATTTTTCTTTTACAATAAAAAATGCCCGAAACATACAGACTGATACAAAGTTAGTTTTGTTAATTTTGATGCAAAGTTGAAGTTATAATACATGGTAAAGCCTGACACCCCTAAAAATATAGGGCTCACACATAATAAGGACAATTTGTTAAATTTAAATGGGTACTTTGTAACATCGTCAAATGAATAGGCTTACATGTCAGTTGAAGCCAGCATTTTGCAAGCCGAGTGGAGCTACGAATCCCCGCTTACTACTTAATGAGGCTCATGTTGAATTAACATGAAAAATAATTTCTTCCCTTAAAAATAAATCTGTACCTGCCAAAATATTGCCCTGAAACTGTTTGTTTACTCTGGTAAACGAGTGTTAAAGAGAGTGGACCGGGCACGATCATAGGTGTCAACATAAACACAGCGCGTGCATTGTCCGGGCCACAACGTGTCAATCAACAGATTCCCTGACTGACTTGGTCCCAAAATAAACAAATGAAACAGCGCGTATTGCGGGTCACATTCGGACCTTCGGCCTGGCGGTCTTGTTATGGTAAACAGAAACACTTGGACTGTGTTTACCAACATGCAGAACAATAACAAGCTGATAACAACGGTATACGAGGCACTGAGACTGTGAGCTGGGAGGGGTTTACTGGCAAACTTTTGTATAATGCAAAACTGAACCGATAGTGTGAAATAATAGGCATAATTTTGCTCCTGGTTATGTCACTTTACATCAGCCGTCTTTTTGTCCTTGTCAGCCGCATTTGTGTGGCTAACACGGCTCCGGTTACTGGATATTGAACCTGATGTTAAGATTGGTGTGTGACTTAGTGATTGGCTGCTACAGATGTTGGGAGAAGTTTAAAGATTATGGATAATCGGATTTGTCTATATCATCAGGAGCAATGAGAAGGCTACACCATATCCAATCTGTAATCTGGGCATTATCCTTTCTCTCATTTCAGAGAGACCCTGTCTGGAACTTCTATAATATTGAGGACGGCACAACAGAAGTCTGAAGACAGCAATAAAATTATGTCATACGGCTGCGTCCTCATATGCAGAAATGTCTAAATGCAAGGAAACAATATATAAAGAGACAGTTTAGCAGTGTTTCAGAGAACTCCCAGAAACTACTCTAAAATGGATCGGATGAGAGTAATGCACCCACAACAGCTGAACAACCCCTTCCAGACGTCATAAGATTCTACAGACACATGCACCAAACTTTGTCATAACAACTGATGCCAAAACTTAAGAAGGGATTGATGAACAAGTTGTAAGAATGGGTTTTGCATGCAACAGTCCATTCAATGTAACTTCTCATTTTTAGTTTGTACGTTTGGTGGAAATGTTGCCTCCTGTCTACAAGCAGTTGTGCACCCTAAGAAAAAAGGTGCTGGTGGGGATTTCAAAGAACTCTCATGGTTCTGTCTAGAACCATGGTTCCTTCTGGAACCATTTTTCTAAGAGAAAAGTTTCCATCTGGCAGTTGGAGGTTCGAATTCTAGTCCTGAAGATGACTTATAATAAGGTTCCAGATAGAACCTTTGTTTTTAATGGTGGTAATTTATCATAAAGGGTGGGGGATGATTCGCAAGCGTGTGAGGGTTGTCAAAGTTTGGACTAATTTATTATGAGATTTTTTTTTTGTCTGCGTGACACATTTCATATATATTACAATTCATTATAAAATTTAAAAAAAAGTATGTTTCCAGTAGAGGTTAACTCAAAACATGTTTCGAAATATAATATATTTTATGATGATCTGAAACATGGAGGGTCTAATTATTTATATATTTCATTTTAAGTATAGAAATATTATAATAAAAAAATGGGAGGACCGGGTAATTACATTGACTATCTCCCCTTGCACAAAATGTGTGTGTGTTTAGGGGTGTGTGTGGAGAGATATACCCCCTCCCCGATGTCTAGACGCCCCTGCGTGTTGCCCTTGACCTTATAATACTATAAGTAACTCATATTTGTAAGAGTCGATTTTTATATTGTGTAGTCACAACAAGTCAACAAGAAGAAAAATAAACCCATTTAAAAAAAAGCCTGGTCGTTCTTTATTTGGTTTCTTGTAAAAAAAAATTCCTTTATTTGTTTCAACTGACTACTATTGACCAGTTGCGTCATATATATCTTCAGGGGAGTTGACTCAGACGGAGGGATGACAGGCGTGGAGGGTAGTCCAAGTATCAAAGTGGGGACAAAACATATATATATATATGTATATATATATATATATATATATATATATATATATATATATATATATATATCTGTTAATGCTAAACCATTTTACATATTAATATTTCTTAGAAAATTCAGAACTTGAACCAAAGTATATTATTCTTATTATTAATAGATTTCATTTCCAATATATATATATATATATTTCTCTCAGTATCAGGGGGATTTTAACAGTGATATACATGTATCCCCCCCCCCTTTAAGGATGCCCATGGTATTCACCACTTCTGGGAGTATTAAACAGACCTAGTTTTCCAATTCGTCCATGTATTTATGCAATATACGAATAAACGTCACTTGTTTATATTATCATTTCTTATTTAACATATAAAAAATAACTTGAAGTACGGCGTCCTTAGTTTACTATTTCCTCTATGTTAATTGATTTTCATGTATACTCTTAAGTTTCTCCCCTTCAGAAACATGAAGTTTCGAGTTATCAATTTTTAAACGAAAATCTATACCATCGCTCTAGAATGAGTGTCTCTACATGTGTGTCTCATGATCCCAAAATATTATATTACATACTATAAGATTAAAGTCCACCTGTGGTCGTAGGACGTCATCTATTCTGCTTGATTACTCTTGGCGACACTCTATTAGATTTCTGGGATATTTTTTTGTGATGACCCGACTTTCAAGCGAAATAGTTACTTCTAAATAATTGATTGGTGACTAGCCACGCTTCCATGAACTTAATAATTAACTATTCGTGTATATATTAGTGGTGGATTGAAATATGAATTGCGAGGCCAAAAGTTTTTTATGATTTTTTTTGCTTGTTATATGCGAACAAAATAACAATATTGAACTATACATGATTAAATCGTGAATTAACTTTAATTAAATAATATATAACGATCTATTTCGGTATTCTATCTTGTATTCTATCTTCCTTTTTAATATTAAAGTTTACTCATATATATATAAATTTATATACATACATGTATACATACATTTAACAATATTGAATTATACATGATTAAATAGTATATAAAATTAAATAATATGTAAGTATCTATTCAATTTCGAAATTTTACCTTGCCTTTTCAATATTTTAGATGACCTATTCACACACACACACATATATATATATATATATATATATATATATATATATATATATTCATAATAATGGAACATGAATACACAGAAAAGTCGGTTCACTGCTGATGGGAATCGATCCCATAACCTTCCGATTGCCGATTGTTCAAATTCTATATACATGCATGGCTAGGCCATATCTTACATCTCCCTAATATGTATATATATATATATATATATATATATATATAGAGAGAGAGAGAGAGAGAGAGAGAGAGAGAGAGAATTTGTACATATATTGATTAAATTAAAAGAATTCACGTCCACAGCGGGGATTATTCGGAACAAGTGTCCTGTCTGGTATGTGTTAGGCAACAATCAATGCCTTTCCCTTCTCGTATCGTACGTCGATGCTCTCTGTCTACACGGCGTCTCCCTTTGAAGATCTTACGGACATGTCCGTGTGATGGTCCGTCAACCAGTTTGATCTCGGTACATTTTCCATCTGTTCCGTGAGTATTCCAGCAAGTTGTGTGATGTCGACTTTCTCACAGTCCTTATATCACCTCTTGGGGTTCGCTTGATGTCATACGGCTTCTGAAAGTGCGACACGAGTAGATGTTTATCCGCTCGTGGCTCATCAATTCGTTTGATATGCCCTGTCCATAGCATCTGTGACACTAAGTTCTTGGCCTTGATATTGGGTCTTGTAAAATCCTAGCCTCCTGTTTCTGAATGCCTAGGATTGATCCCAGGGGAGAATAAGTGGGAACTTACTGACAATAAAATCTCGAAAATAAAGCATTTTGCGCTTAAGAGCTCTGAAATTGCCCAAGGGTGCAATTTTACACGCGTAATTCTTTAAATATTTTAATGCCCTTCCTCCAAGTTAATTGTTCTAACTATAATTGCCTGCCTCCCTATTTTAAATTACTCTCTCCGCCCCTGTCTTCAGCTTCGTTCTGAGTCTATATATATATTGCACGATGTATGTAGCTTGGCCTCAAGCCTTCAGTACGTGTAAGCGTGGACACGTACACGCAGGATTTATGTGAAGAAGTCGAGTCCGCCCTACCCGAGTCCGAACTCAAGTCCAAGGCCAGAACACTCATGTCCAAGTTCAACTTCGAGTCCTTGAGGTTCGAGTCAAAGCCCACCATCTTCGAGTCTAAGTCCTCTGGAACCCGAGTGCAAGTCCATGTCCGAGTCCAATACAGAAATCCTCAAAAAGCAATAAAAAATGAAAATGTCAGTTTATCGTGTATACGTTAAAGTTAGTTTACATATGCTATTACTGTTATGGTTAATTACATTAAGCTCCTGTTGCAGAGCTAAAGCCTGGAATATACAGTAATATTATTTTGAAATATTCTGTTAGTATTTCACACATGCCTTAATAGAAGTCCTTATAATATTTGAGTTCTACCCTTCGTCAGAGAACAAGTCCGAGTCCAGGACTCTCGAGTCCAAGTTCGAGTCCAAGTCGCTGAAGAAGTAGACTCAAGTCTGGAATCGAGTCCTACACCACTGCACGCAACAATGTCACCAATTATTATGTAAATGAGATTCTCATTGCTGGGCAGGTAACCTTCAAAACTTTTGAAAAAAAAAAACTTTAGACTGAGAAATACGAAAATAAATAAATAGAGAGAGAGAGAGAGAGAGAGAGAGAGACTTTTTATCGCAGATTCAAATGATCCGAGGAGCAGTAGGTCACATTCAAAAAGTAGGACATAAAAAATACGTGTTCTTGAATTCCAAATTTATTAATATCAAGAATACAAATTACACTACACACGTATCTTTAATTGTTTCAACTCAACTAAAAAAAACACTTTCATTTAATGTTATTTACCCTTTTCACCATCAGCTAAAAAGGGAAAAGATTGTTTTGCCATAATAAATAAATATAACAGTCTTTTCCATATATATATATATATATATATATATATATATATATATATATTTGCAATTTAATCTGGTTTTTACAATAAAAAATATTGTTTTTAGAAATTATCTATAAAAGATATCATGTGTTCAAATATCATGTTATTTGTACAAGGGATGTGCTTACTTAAAAAAGATTACAGACCTCGATGTTTAATACCAAGAGTACATGAAAGGTGATGAAAATTACTTACAAATGCTATGCACATGCACGTCATGGCCACGCATAAACCAGCCTGAAATTCAGTAAGAAAATTAACAGTTTTGTGCAATTGTAACCATAATTCTTTTAATTTAACGGAGAATAAATTAAAAACATGTTTTCGTCATTGAACTTTGATAAGTATTTTCCATTGAAGCTATCTACAAAGTATCGAATCCGGCCACAACCGGCCTTTACGGAAACGTGATCTCGAATGAGATTATCAAATGTGCTGAATATTGTAAAACCAGTTAAGATTTAAGCATTAAACGTTATACATGGAATATACCTGTTCAACTGGATGTGATGTAATCCGATGACGCAACCAGACTGTGACAAGGTTCAACTGTTGTTTTCGTTAGCAAGGGTAACAGTTTGTGGCAAAGTTTACTTGTAAATCCGTCTGTACGGTCATTGCTTTATTAACCATTGATGCAATACAGTGCAATTGCAACATGGCGGACCAGTCGGCGTCAGGGACTGAGTGGTTTAAACAAAAACCTCAGAAGAAGGATGGCCGTATCCCCCTTGAAGACCAGGACCCAAACTGGGCTTGGTTGACCCTAGTCGGTATGTGATTAATGGAGTAATGAGTTACTTTGGTGGAGGCCTGCCGTCTCTGAATGCTTTTCTAGTTTGTTCTGACTTTATTATGTATTTGCACAAAGCACATGGGAATTATGACAAAGAATCTATTATGGCATGTATGTCAGTGTGTATATCAGTGAGTATGTCTATATATCCGCCTGTATGTCTGTCTGTATGCATGTGTGTATGCATGTATATGTGTATGTCAGTGTTTATGCATGTATGTGTATATGTATGTATTTATGCATATATGTACATATGTATGTCTGTCTGTGCGTCTGTGTGTATGTACGTATGTCTGTATGCGTGTCTGTATGTATGTATATGTCTATGAATGTATACGTGTGTATTTTTTTTATGTATGTCTGTTCGTCTCTCTGTATATATCTGTCTGTGTGTGTGTTTATGTTTTATGTATGTTTGTATGTATGCCTTGTGTTTCCTAAGGCCCTGTCACTCAAAGGCGACAGCAAATTCCGACTTATCAATTTTATACAAGGTATATCTTCATGTCATTCAATAGCATGTACAGGATAAAATTATGTTGAATTTTAGCTCGCTCTTCACTCCCAAGATGGCAGTAAGGCTGTGGGTCTGCAGTCCTTGATTGTCGTTACATATACAGTAGAACGCCTGTATTACGGTCACCATCGGGACTGGAAGAAAGTGGCCTTAATAGAGGAGTGGCCGTTATACAGGACTTTACCAGGATAAGGGGGGTTAAAATGTAACACGAAACCAAGTTCAAATCTTTTTTTCACGTTCAACAAAATAAACGTTTATACACAGTATTAGTATAACTTCTGTTATTAATAAAAAAAAATAAAATATTTTCTGCTAGCTGTCGGCTACTTTTCCCGTCACTCTTCCTGATCAGATCTACCTTTTCTTTGAGAGCAAGTTCATGTTCTTTCTTGGTGATTGGGACAAAGTATGCGTAACATTTTATACATGTAACAATATTTATTTTGCATTCGTAATTATTCATGTATAAGTAAATTTGCGATGTTTGCCGCACTGTTTTCGTTTGATGTACGTGTTCACAAGGATATTAAAGAAAGTTTAAAGATGCACAGTTAGCCAAACTTTTTTTTCTGATGACATATTCTTCGGGACCCGCTGGTTGTCATTCATTAATTAAATGACAAACACTATGATTAAGATCCGGCTCGCACGACTGATTCCCATACATACACGCAGGTTGGAACATATGCCTTACTATTGTGCATACTAATGAGGCTTAGTGGGGTAGTACGACGCTGGCTGCGTTTCAAACAACTCAGTCACGGTCGAGTGGTTACCTTATTCAACGAACTCATTAACAGACAGGAATATGTGAGAGCAGACACTTGTGTAATGATATTGAGGTCAGAAGTGACCGCTCGATTAGTTGAGCCCATGTCACGGAGTCACTGCCCCTGACCGTAATTGAGGCGTTTCCCGGCCTGCGGGACCGAGAGACCTGGCCGTAATACGGAATAGAGGAGTGACCGTAATAGACAACAAAATGATTATGAAATATAACGGTAAAAAATTCGGGACCGGAAAATCTGACCGTTATAGACGTATTGACCGTTATTGAGGCGTGGCCGTTAGCAGGCGTTCTACTGTATATAACTCTCGATCAATTGCCGTTCATCACCCCGTTTAACAAGCTAACTTCTCAGACAACACAGTCACCTCTTTAGCTGTCAGATAGTGCTCAATTGTTGGCTAATTGTGATAAACCCATATGAAAAAAATATACCATCACTGATCTTTTTCAAACTTTACATTTGTATTGATATAGGTAAGGGGACGAAGCCTATTTAAAATGGGGTCATGACCTATGCTAGGAGAGTGACCTTGACCTTGAATAGGTCCATTTTTGCTGAAAATAACACAAATTCATAAATATCTCAAGAAAGCTTGCATGGACTGGTCCAAAAATCAAGGTGACCAAAGGTCTTGGATAGCCTTGTGATAGACCGGAAACTGGTGGCGCCACCTATTATCCTTTTCTTGTTTTTACGCCTTTTAATACCCTCATAAATGCCACTTGACAGTACTGTAAGCATTATAAGTCAAAAACTAATGGACAGATTTCTTTCATATTATGCACATGTAGAGAGCTGGGTTATGGGATGAGGTCTATTTACATTTGGGTCATGACCTTTACCATGAGAGTGGCTTTGACCTTTAATGTGTCCATATTTGGTGAAAATCACACACCTCTTATGATATCTCCAGTGTTGATAGACATATGGATTTCAAGCGTGACTTATGTATGGCACCTTCTCAAAAGGGGATAGCTTGATTAAGTACTCATTCATCTCATTGATACTAGTGATATCCTGGTTTCTAGCAGTCAACCATTATTTGTTATGGATTGCTCCATTATTTGCAGAGTTCAACTCACTTGTTTAAAGCAGGCAATCGTTGTAATGTATTTTGTTATATGTCTGACATTCATTTAATGAGGAAGAGTCTTAATATATATTTTCAAATACTCGAAAGTACTCATGAAAGTATTCGATTTATGATTACTTTCAAAATACTCGAGTACAAGTAGGAGTTCTTTTGTCATTTTGATGTACGATTTCTGAGCACACTTGAGTATGAGTTAATCAAGTACGAGTTCTTTTTAAATTAAATTAATTTTTAAAATTAAATTAAATTATAATTTTCAGTGAGTTTTCCTGTTTTCTCCATGTCTTAGTGACGACTACTGAACGCGACCCCCTGAGCCATGGCGAGTGTTTAAGATTATTTATCACAACTTTATATACAATTCATAGAAAATAAACAAATTTAATTTACTCATTAGGCAGGGGAATGATTGCACCATGTGAAGCTTTTCAACATAACCGGCGAGCTTGTTTCTCTTTTCTCTTCAGGGTTTGTATATCTACGGATGGCTTCTCATGGCGTTTATCGATGCCAAGGACTATTTTACCTGGAACTGCTGGACATCTTTAATGCTGGACCCACAAAGACTAGTTTGGTTACTTCCTTGTTTTATGTGTTTGCAGCTGTACCAGGTAACTACATTTTTATTAAATAAACTAATTTTTTTTTAAGATATCGTTTAAATTAATAACGGTATATCCTCAGTTGCGGCATGCGGCTTGGTACATCCGTTTTGTAGTCCGTACGGAAATTGCACACCCATGAACGGTAACGACATGTTTGTAAAGGCACGAACATACAACATGAATGAAACCCGTCGACAGTCACAAAGTGGAAATATATCTGCGGTTAGAGTCTGGTGACCATTCGACTCGTATCGTCATAGTAGACGCCGAAGGAACGCTTTGAGAGTGACCGCGCCTTAAACCCCTGATTATAATGCTTATATGTTGATAACCATAAAAAAATACATTGATCATATAAGGGATGTAAATAAATCCTGCCTTTTCGTAATCATCGCCCGATCCTGAGATATTACAGAATCTTAAATGAGATTATAGTCCATTTTATCTACTAATGTCCACCTTTTTTTGTTATGAAAATTTGTAGTAGCTACATTTCAAGGGAAAAATGATAGTTGGGTAGATGATTAAACACATCAATTTTCAACAAGGTAAATAGATAACTATTTTCCCCTTTATTTAAGTAACATAATTATTAAAAAAAAGTCAAATCAGTCTACATTTTACAACATATCAGACCCACTCATGGTAGTCAAGATTATTGGTCACATATAAAAACAGCTTCAGTTTAGAGCTGTTGATTGGATGATGTCATGTAAACACTAACAGAAATTTAACCGGCTAAAACAAAGATGACTACTGATGCAGGGACACATCCGATCTGACAGATTATAGTGAAACATAAACTGGAGATTTATTGTTAAGTAGTAATGGCCATATTAGGCTGTCGCTTCCATTTACAGCTTTCGTGGAAATGAAAAACAAAATAAACTTTAACGAAATGTATTTTAAAAAAACATTTTCATACAGGCTGGTGAAACAGAGATAGGTCATATTAAGAGGGTCAGTCTCCATCTGAGGTCATCCCGCTACATGCTTACGTTGCATTCATCCCTGTTAAAGATTGATTATTTTCAAACATGTCATGACCCCGTGTCTTCATGGCCAAAGTCACTATCAATAAGACTTACGCTGATTAAAATTGGAACCCTCAGAGCGCTTTCGAAAATTCGAAACTGGTTTCGGTTCCGGGAAAACCGGTTCTCTTAGATTCACCGTGTATTTATAAGTGGGCGGTTTCGATTTGAATAGAAAATGTTGATAACGTCGTCAATAATTTATTATTAATTAAATTAATAAATGAAGAAAAGTTTCACAAAAAATAGAGATCCATGCCTGGGAACTTTGAGACCAAGTGAGAGCATTATTAATTGTGGCTGGCAAATATTAATTCAATTATGATAAAAAACATAATATGCTACGTCTTACAACATATCCACGTGTCAGACGACATTGACGTACAAAGGATACGTGCGGCTCATCTGTAGCCATGCATGGTTACAGTAGGGAATATTGAAGTCAAAACACCTCCGAAAAAAATGTTTATATCTCATTCATTGATTATTTAACTCTAACAGGCATCAACAATATCAATCAATAAAACAATTAACAAAATTGCACTACTTTGAGCCACCTCCGCCAACTCAGAAGATGATTTCGCAGTTTCCCCAAAACCTGATTCGGGTTCGATGTTTTCAATTGGAAGGTTTCCCGGAAGTGGCCGAAACCGAAATTTTTCGAATTTTGAATGCGCCCTCATATGATAGCAACTGCGAAAGAACTGAATTGTAATTTTATTAAAATTAGTTTCAGTTGTAATTTACATAGCATTCCTTGGAGTGTGTCATTTAAACATGTTACGGCTAACTTATGACACTAGCTGTTCACCTGGGATGGATCAAAACATTTTTGTGTGGAGGGGGGGGGGGGGGGGTACTGATCCGGATCCAAGTTTTTGCGAGTGTATATGGTTTCAATTTCGCGATAGAAAAGTGGAAATTATCTAGAAACTAATACCTACCTGCACAGGTGAAATGTATACCATATCCTCAATGGCTTCTCTCGTGTTTTGCGCACATTTTGGTATCCGTTATTCAAGGAAACATATATTAGTATACAAGTATTTTAGATTATATCAAAACTTCTGTATACCTGCCACTATTCCATGAAGAATGTTCACCTTTTCAAAGTTCCATTAGCTCCGGTTATTGTTAAGCGTCTGCGTACATATTAGGTAACTGATATATAATAAATGGGTATGTAGACAGTGTAAGATACTTAATGGTAAATCGCAAAAATGGAACCCTCAAAAGCTCAAATCTGCGATTATTTAACCTCGCGAATATAAAACCTAATAGAGTATCGGCGCCAGGGTAGCGAAGCGACTTCTGTTGGAGACTGAGTGAACCTTGAACGTGTTGTACGAAAGGTCAATCGGGTGCACCGAACGGTCGGGAGCTGCAGATTTTGCTTATCTTGATAAGTGATCCTGCCTTTTTTCAGTCTTTGTTTGAACCAACAGTAACAAAGTTATAAAAGCGCTGG